>CM073483.1:10005000-20005000 GCA_037074505.1 Albizia julibrissin
ACAAAATCAAACAAACCCTGCTTTTCTCTGGGAAGCTACTACTCCATAGAGAAATTCTTGCATGCACCCAGTGTGCCACCTCGCTTATGCACAGGCCAATGAAATCATGACACCTCACGTATTTTTATCCTATGTGGCAGTCTCCTTGTCACCCCTCCCTTCCTCTGTTATTTTATTTATTTTCTTACAAAAACATGTGCATCTTCATCTCTCTCCTCTCTGAGATTTTTAAAAAACTTGTACTCTCTCCGAAGTCAATTACCCTCTTCTCTAAGGTCTCGTCTTTCTTCCTCCCACTGCGCTGCTCTCTTTCTCTCTATAGATCAAGCAAGCAAATGAGGGTCTCCCACTACACCTCTGGCCTTTGTCTTTTTTGGATATGACCATGAAGATCACTCTGGTTTGGTTGCTTGCTTATTAGATTTCCTCAGTTTGATTTCATGCACTTATTTCAAATTGTGGCTAAAAGATACATTCATTGTGACAGCTTTATTAGAATGGTCATATTTCTCCTATTTGTGCAATCATATGTCTTTTGAATACTATTTGGCACAAACGCAACTGTGCTCTTCATTTAGGAAGAAAGACTTTCCCCAGTCAATCATCAATAGTTTTCCTTGAGTCTTCGGTCAAGGGAAACAATATCGTTCTGGCATCTGCCTCTTCACATAATTTTTTCCCTATCACTCGGAATCACTTTGGCTGGGACATTATTATTTTTAAAGATAGAATTTCAAGTAGTTATAAATACTGCCAAGGGTATCATTTGTTATTTTTGTTCTTCCTTTCAAATAATTTAGGGTTAAGGTGCAAAAATACAAATGTGTTTTTATCAAAAGTGCGCCTAACACCAAATGTTTTTTTTAGGGGCAAAAGTGACTATGTGGTTATAGAATTAGGGCAAAAGTCACATATCTCGTTAAAGGTGCTTGACGTCCGTTAAGTTGATGACATGTTAGCTGATATGGCAATTGAATATGATAAGTGGGTAATGACATTGCTGATAAGGAAGGGAATTTGAAAATGAATATTTGTGGAAAAATTTTATTATAATTATAAATAAATATATTATAACATATTTTTTTTGAAAATCGACAGATTTAGGGATAGAAAATTTGAGAGATGAGGTTTTCTTGAGAGTGGTAAGTTAGAGACGATAGTGAGAGTCATCGACGGAATCTTCGATTGCGGAGTCAAAAAATGGATTGAGGAGTAAAAAAAATGCTGCACGGGAGTGGGGAATCAAGAAACTGTGGAGAGGAAAAGTGGAGTTGCATGTGATTTGAGAATCTTCAGTTGGAACAAGTCAGCGAAGAAGGGACAAAAAGGGATTCTAGGTAAGCTTCGATTGGAACCCATAAATTTAATTTTCTTTGGGTTGTAGTGAAATCCCATGGAAGACCCTAGTTGATTTTGTCTTTTGTTGTGATAGTGAATTGTAATGTCGTCGAAAGGCAAGGAGATAGTGGTAATCGAAAAGGAAGAGAACATCGAAGAGAATCGTAAAAGGTTAGTACAAAATGTTCTTGAACGTTATGAATTAGCAAAGAAGGGGTAGGAAGAGACTAAGGCGAGGTTACATGGGGGGCATAACTCTGTGGTAGATAGCATTTTATATACTGTACAGGATAGGGAGTGTGAAAATCATAAGGGAACAGTTGAGGAAACCGAAAGAGGGAATGAAGAAAATAACATAAGAGAAAATGAGTAGGAAGTCATTGATGAGATTGAAGTATTAGAAGGGTATGATGACATTGATATTGAGGATATACTTGTAAGTAAGGAAGACGTAGAGGGATCTAGTAATGTAGTTGATGAAGGGGGAAAAAAGTTACTAATTTAGATGGAGATGATTCTGAGGATAAGAAAGATAGTGGTTGTAGTGATGAAGATGATAGTAGGTCTGAGGATGATGACAGTAATGATGGCACCTATACGGGGAAAAGTTCAAGTGCTGATACAGAAGAAAGCGTCTTTGATGAATTTGAAGCTGGGGAGCTGGGTGTGGATAATGAGAGTGATCCTGAGGACTCTGAGTTGAGCCCTATAAGTAGTGATGGGTCTCTAAAAGAGGTAACAGACCTTAATGAAGCTGAACCCGCAGGCACCAAACCTTTTTTTACGATTGGAATGACATATGAGGACAAAAAGGAGCTTAAGAAGGCCATAGATAATTATGCTATCACCCGTGGAGTTAACCTCAAAATAGTCTGAAGTGATAAGAAGACAATGAAAGTAGTATGTGAAGAAGGATGCCCATTTACATTGTATGCATCTACATTTGGGTTAAATGTGGGGTTCTAGGTGAAGACTCTATATTATGAGCATTGTGTGCCCGTGTGTACAAGAACCCAAGACCCTCTAGTAGGTGGTTGGAGAAAGTGCAAGAATCTCCTCAATTTAAGACAAGTGAGATGAATAAGAACGTGCAGAGGGAATTAATGGTGAATGTAAGCATACATAAATGTAAGAGAGCAAAGAGGAATATTATGCAAGAAATGGAAGGCAGTTTTAAAGATGAATTTGGCAAGCTAGAGGCCTATTGCAATGAGTTAAAAATATCGAACCCTGGTTCATATGTGAGTGTTGAGCTGAGTGCAGAGGCATTGGAACAAGGAAGAAGAGTATTCAAAAGGATGTACTTATGTTTTAATGCTTCTAAGGTATTTTTAATTATTAAATTTGTTGTTAAGCTTTAAATATGTATTTAGCATTCTGAAATTTAATTGTGTGGTGAATTTGTAGGTTGGGTGGAAAAAAGGATGTAGGCCATTGATTGGTGTGGATGGCACATTCTTAAAAGGAAAATATAGAGGCATATTGTTGACAGCCATGGGAATGGATGGTAATGATTTGTTATACCTTTTGGCTTTTGGTTTGGTTGAGAAGGAAAATGCTCTTCACGACTTGGTTTATACAATGGTTGCGCAAGTCTCTAGACCTAGGCATTGGTGATATTGTTACCATCATGTCTGATATACAAAAGGTAATTCTAGTTTCTTGCTATTTTGTTGGAAGTAGTTTGTTAGTTTGTTGTTGCTACTATTTTATACTGTTAATTTAATTCAGGATGTTATCACACACTTCTCCAGTAAAAAACTCATCTGTATTTTTTTCTAGAAATTACACACACACAGAGACACATAAATCATAGAATATTGCTCTTGTTTAACTATTCTTGTCTCCTTCTGCGTTGTTGGAAGTCTTTAGTGGCTATGAACCTTCTTAGATACCAAGGCTATTTAGTGCTTTGTTTTGTAGTTTTTCATGTGCTATTTTCCCTTATAGTTTGTTTTGTTTATTTGCTTTATTAGTTTGTTGTTGCTATTTTGTTATGGTACAACATGATTGGGGTTCAATGGGGACTTTTCGGTAAAATCTGCTTATAGGGCCACAAAATCCCTTCATTAGGATGATGCTGAAGGAAAATGGAAAAAAGCTTGGAAGCTACCTATAGATGAGCGAATTAGAATGTTTATTTGGCTGCTTGTTAAAGGGAAATTACTGACAAACTCTGAAAGGCAACCAAGAGGCATGTCTTAGGACCCTCATTGCTCACTTTGCACTAGCCAACTCCGTTTGGAAGAAAATTCTTCCACAAGACATCTGTGGTGAATGAAATTTCATCATGAGTAACTAACCATCTTTCAAACAACAATTTGGATACTACCTGGCATATTGGATTTTGCATCATACTACGAAAACTTTAGGAAATTAGGAATTAACACATTTTTGTACATGAAACTTTTACTTTTACATGAAACTTTAGGAAGAAAATCCACTGTTTTGTTGTGTAAGAATATGGTTTTGTATCTTCTCATAGTGTTATGTTGTTTTACTGAAATTATTGTGTTATATAGTGTTCCATTTGTGGTTATTTGTGTTACTGAAATTGCCGTATAGGAAAGATGGTTTTTAGGTTATTTGTATATTTCACAAGAGTATCTCAAAATTTTATTTGTTGTCTATGTAAGGGACTTTTGAATGCAGTTAATGACGTGCTTCCAAAGGCTGAGCATAGACTTTGTGCATGCCACATCTACGCTAACTAGAGCAAGAAATGGAAAGGGAATGAGTTGAAGAAAAAATTCTTCTTACGTGCGTGGAGTACATATGAAGAACAATTCAAAGACAATCTGACATGTATGGGTTTGTTAAAGGAAGATGCAGCTAAAGATGTTGTGACTTACAATGTTAATGCTTGGGTTCGAGCTTATTTCACTAGTAGATGCAAGTCTTGGGTAGTTGACAACAACATAAGTGAGTCATTTAATGCTTGGATAGATGAGTGTAGATTCCTTCCTATCATTAGAATGTTTGACGGAATTAGACTAAAGATGATGACAAAGTGGGTTGATAGTGAGCCAAATGTGCGCAATTGGAAAGGTGAGTTTAGCCCTAAATGTATTGATCTGTTTGAGGCTAATAGGTACCTTGCAAATAAATGTAGAGCGTTTTTCAATGGGGATGAGTGTTATAAGGTTGTCGAGGGGCAAGATAGACACTCTGTATGTCTACTAAGAGGAATATGTACATGTAGAGCTTGGGACTTAACAAGAATACCTTGTTAACATGCAATATGTGCCATGTATCAAGCTAAAATATATCCCAAAACCCAAATCTCAGATTACTATTACAAGGACACCTATCTAGCTACCTATAGAATAAAACTGCAGCCTATGAGGGGGAAGAAATTTTGGGACACTGATACTTTCCTCCCCATACAGCCTCCACCAATTGCTAACTTACTTGGAAGACCTCAAAAGAAAAGAACCAGAATTGAGGAAGCACAAAGGAGGTGGAAGAAATGAGTTCATGGCTACAACATAAGTGGACCAAGTGGAACAACACCTTTGGGTCAGCATCAACAATCTCAACTTGAAAGATTGACTCGGTATGGTAAGAGTCAAAAGTGCAGTGTATATAATAAAGAGGGACACAACAAATCTACATGTCAAGAGGTAGTTGATTCTCATGTTATCACCTACTTTAGTTCCATTCAACCTATCTAATTCAGTTTATTTTTTGTAACTCCTCAGGAACCTTCTGCTGCCATAAATAAGAACAAAAAAAAATCTACAAGGTAGTCCATTCAACAACCCTATGAAGCCACATCACAATCCTCTTAACAGCCCCCCAACCAACCCAACCCACCCAAGAGGAACTTAACAAGAGTCAATCTTATGTCCTTACACCTAATGCCAGCCAATCATCACTAAGATTGCGCTCTCACAAGTCACGGTTTGAAGTTGGGATGGGGATAAGATTTGAGGAGACCACAAACCATATTGTATACAATGTTAGTATGGAACTATCACTATCATGTCATTTATGTTTTCCTAAACATTTAACTTGTTTTAAGTTTTTTCCTCAACATTTGACTTGTTTTTATTGTTTTCTTGCAGCCTGGACTTAGTTCTGAGGTGGTTATTAACGAGGGCACAGGAAATGAGGGTATGCATCCTTATGCTAAACCACAAAAGAAATTCCCTATCCCGAATGAAAAGCAATTGAGAATGTCCAGGGGATGTAAGTCTACCGCACCTACAAGTACAAGATCAATTCAGTTCAATCCTCAACTATCCAATATGGCTGCACCTTCAGACTTACCATATCAACCTCTAGGTTTGCAATGGAGAGGACAACCTTGTGTCACAGGCTCACAACTGTTAACACAAACACAGAGGCAAATTCAGAAGAACAAAGACAAACCAAAGAAGCCTACTATATAGTGATATATGTCTTATGTTTCATTTTGGTAGAGGCCAAACACTTTGTCATCATGGGGTCTTATGATATGTTTTCTATGTATATTTTGATAGAGGCAAAACATATTAGGTGTCATCATGGCTTTGTATGTCTGTCTGTCTGTCTCCTAATGCTTTTGGCATATTTTTGGTAATACATTTTGCCACCTAATGCTTTCGGCATACTTTTGTCTACCACTTTGATGTAAAGTGCACTCTACCACTTTATATATCAGTATTTTTAATTTACACAGGCTGTTAAACTTTCTTTTTCTTCATAGGAACACTAGTAACTATGAAAATTTTCCCTACACCAAAGTGAGGAAGAATGTAATTTATTATTATTGTTAGGGTTTAGCAAATCAAGATTGACTATAGTAAGTTGCTACTTATATATATTGCTAGCTGAGGGTAAAATTGTTTTTCTTGTTACATAGTAGAAAGTACTCTTCCGACCAAATAAATCATTTAAACAATTCAAATCAAATATTTGTAATTAAGGTAGCAAATAGCAATCTCTTCGGGTCATTCGGGATAACTTGCAATACTTATTTTTCATTTTTTTATCCAATCTTGTTAATCAATTAATTAAGATAAGAAGTTTTTCTTTGCCATAAAAGTGTTAACGGTAAGTGTTAATTAAATGAGATTTGAATTTGATCCTCAACCATACTTTTCCCAAAATGAATGGCCAAGTTTAAAGTAAAGGACAATAAGTGAATACAATCAATCCCTCTTGTCCCCACGTCCCTCTTTCTCTCTGCGTCCTTAATAACATTAATAACAACACATAAAAATTGAATGTCCACGACCTACATACTCCATCATTTCTTCCTTTCGAATACTTCATAACAAAGATGCAACAATATAATAATTCAAGGAACCATCCCCTTACCAATCTGCGTTTTTTCATAAGCCACAACCAAATACATTACAATCATTAACAATATTACACTCCCTCACAAGATCAAATACATGCCGTCTTTAAACATACATTACAACTAACCACAACCAAGTTAGTAACAATGTTGCCAATGCAAGTCTGAACTTCCACTGCTACTTCCTTACTTTACTTTCTCTAACTTCATGTCTAACTTTCAGCTTTCTCACCTCACCTTTAATGGCAACCAGCTCTTCGTACAACCTCGCATGATCATTACCTCTTCTAAGCTTGTTGTTTTCTTCATATAAGTTATATATGTCATTAAGTAAATCTTTGATCACTGTAGTTTCCCTTTCCCCAAACTCAACATTGTGCTATTCGAAAAAACCACAGCCTCCATCCTATGAAATTTTATCAACATCTTTTACAAAAAAACACGAACCCAACCATTAGATGTCATTCAAAATCTACTTAATCTTACCTGTAGTAATTGCGACACCCATAAAACCTCCTACCTGGGTTAGCTTCTGACCACGATGTCTACCAGGGAGCTACCAAATTGTGATAGCAGTACCGATTCCGACCACCATACTGTTCCTCACGACTAGGTTATCTCAAAAATACCACACTTATTTTGCCTCTCCCTGTCGTCGATGTTGAAGATGAGGTAATGGAGCTTCCTCTTGGCTTCTCGTTTCTCATTTTTTGTAGACCAATTCCTCCTTCTCTACTTCTTGATTGCCAACAATCAAGCTTGGGGGGCCTGAGGTTGTCGAGGGTTTCAAACAAGAGCCACATCTTCAATTGACTAAGAAAATAAATCATACTTGGAGATCACATCTGGCATACATGTCATCAACCTAACGGACATCAAGCACCTTTAACGGGATATGTGACTTTTGCCCCAATTATATAACCACATAGTCAATTTTGTCCCCAAAAAAAAATATTTGGTATTAGGCACACTTTTGATAATAACACATATGCATTTTTGCACCTTATCCCAATAATTTATTTGGAGTAACAAGTTTGTTGACACACACAATTATTTCTTTTTCAATGCCTGCGAATTATGCTTTGCTTTGGATAGTCAATTTTAGTGATTTAACTTCCTCCTTTATGGCAATGGACAAATCCCTATTTTAATTATATTTTTTTATATTTTAATTGGGGTTTTTGTCAAAATAATTGATCTTAAAATGCCTTTATTGTAACAATTTGAGATTAAGAGTAAATCCATTAAATTGGGACTAAAAAAGACAAAATTGTTAAAATAATTTTAATTACTCTTAATCATTGATTTCTTGAGAGAATTTGATGTTGGTTTAACTATTTTCAATTTAGGTATTTGAAAACTTGGATTAAATCAAAAAATGGTAATTTGGGACTTGAATTACATAAATGACAGTTTAATCTCATGAATTTCAAAAATGACAGTATGGTCCATGTCAAAACTTCACGTTTTGAAAGCAACCACTTATGTCAGTTTCACACCAACAGCTCAACAAATCCAGAGGAGAGCGCTGTGAACAAAAAAAAGGGTCGAGACCTTGACTATCAACCTTTCTCTCCTATCACCTTCGTTCTCTCACTCTCTCTCGCTCCGCCCCACCATAGTCGTCGGTGACCTTTTTCCCTCAACCACCACCACCTTCAAAGTCCAGAGTTTGAGTGGCTGTGAGTGTCGACGGAGGAGTCAAGCTTCTGGATTAAATCAGACCTTCATCATGTCTCTACCTTCTCCGATTATCACCTTCGTTCCACCACCGTCTCACCACCGTCAGTCATCTTGGTTCACTATCTCTGGCGATCAGGACAGAGACAGAGAGTTGGGATCAAGACAAAGTTTGAGCATTGACCCCGACCTTCAATCTATCATCACCTCCATCTTACCGTCCATCATTACTATCACCTTCTTCCTGTTAGATATTTTAATATATTATGATTATTATTAGTTATTATTAATTAGGTAATTAATTAAAATATTATGAGTATGGCCCGTAAGTCAGATTTAGGCCTAATTCAGGATTAGGGTTATTGACTATTAAAGTGATCTTTCTGATAGTGGAAAAGACATACTTGAGTTTATGGCCAAATGAGACGAGCGTAAGGACAACCTACTCTACTTATCTGAGGTTCTCTGACTGGCAATGGCTCTTAACCCAGTTACCATCGCTGTGCCCCACAGCCAGTCAGAAAGAGACCTGACAATCTATCTTCTGTCTTCATCTTTTGTTTTGTAGCTCTCTTTTATCAGGATTTGTGAATTCTCTATCTGATCAAAGCTTAGCAATGGCGAGAGGTAATTCCTATAAGTTTTCTGCTAATAAATATAGGAAAATTCATGTACTCTAATTTATGATTTATTTGAGTATTTTTGAGTTTTGTCCTACATGTGGTATCAGAGCCTAGTTCTCTGACTGCCTTCTGTAACGGCACGGCGTCTCCCGTCTCCCACTCGGGGTCCCTAGGGTCCCTAGCGGTGCCGGACTGAGTCACCCCACCTCACTGAGGTCTTTTCCCAGCCAGGAATTGTCCCTTCCCCATGGGGATTTAATACGCCTCCCCAGGGCTCGAAGGCTCAACCTGGCGGTAAGTACGAGCCTTAAGAGCAACCTGGTAGCCACTTGCGCCGCGGTGCAAGTGGCTACCAGGTTGCTCTTAAGGCTCGTACTTACCCCCAGGTTGAGCCTTCGAGCCCTGGGGAGGCGTATTAAATTCCCTTGGGGAGGGGACAGTTCCTGGCTGGGAAAAGACCTCAGTGAGGTGGGGTGACTCAGTCCGGCACCGCTAGGGACCCCGAGTGGGAGACGGGAGACGCCGTGCCGTTACATAAAAAGGCCTTTTTATGTAACGGCACGGCGTCTCCCGTCTCCCACTCGGGGTCCCTAGCGGTGCCGGACTGAGTCACCCCACCTCACTGAGGTCTTTTCCCAGCCAGGAACTGTCCCCTCCCCAAGGGAATTTAATACGCCTCCCCAGGGCTCGAAGGCTCAACCTGGGGGTAAGTACGAGCCTTAAGAGCAACCTGGTAGCCACTTGCACCGCGGCGCAAGTGGCTACCAGGTTGCTCTTAAGGCTCGTACTTACCCCCAGGTTGAGCCTTCGAGCCCTGGGGAGGCGTATTAAATCCCTGTAGGGAAGGGACAATTCCTGGCTGGGAAAAGACCTCAGGGAGGTGGGGTGACTCAGTCCGGCACCGCTAGGGACCCTAGGGACCCCGAGTGGGAGACGGGAGACGCCGTGCCGTTACATCTTCTACTCTTTGATCGGAGATGATCTGAGTATGGAATTAATGGTTATACCATAGTAATTTTTACATGGGTTCCACCCTTATATAAGAGATCAAATCTTATTTTCTTTGATTTTTTAATCATCTGTTTGCAATTTATTATTGATAAATTATTGCAATTTATTGTTGATAAATTATTATGTGAAATTGCTTAAAATTGCATTTGAGTTCAATCTCTGTCTTTCCTCATTGGAATAACCAAAGGGAACCAAAGATGAGTTTAATTTGCGTTGTCAATTCTGAATCGTGGGGTTTCTGTTTTATATTTAAATGCGAAATTATTCGCCCAAAGATTTTGTTTCATTTTGCACAGGTTTAAGTCGAATCATATGCATATTATTTTAGGTTGTTGTTTAGTGGTTATTGCTGTAGGAACCAAGAAGTTTTATTCGATTTAAACCATTTGTTTTCAGTTTCCTTTTCAAATCTATTTTGATTTTGATTCATTACTGCCATGCTGTGATTATTTCTAGCCTATGAATCCTTGATTATAGCCATCGGTTCTTGATCAAAAAATCGAAGAACCCAAAAATTGCGTTCTTTATTTTGATTTCAAACTCATATTATTCATTCTAATTTTGATGAAATTGTGAGAGATTATGCGACATTATCACTCAAATCATGCTTACCCTCAGTTTTCTGTGATTATCGCAGGTGAGAATATGGTTTTCGAGCTCTTCGATTGCCTGAAAGGAGCACCTGATGTCGCGGGTCGCGGTGACTTTTTTCGGGTCATACTCGGGTGTGGGTTGGGTAGGGTTTCTGTCAGGTGAGGAAGAAGCTTGAAACGCACAGTTTTCACTGAGTCAAAAACAATGTTGTTACAAGCGTCCAGAAAGGTTCCTCTACTCTCACCAAAATGGCGTTGTTCTGTCCCTTAGTAAAACACATGTTTCACTCTCCAGCTGGGTGGGCAGATGCTGTTTGGGCTGTTTTGAACACTAGGCCTGTAATACCCTGAATTTTGGGATAAGAGGCTTGGGATTAAGCCTGGATTAAATGGACTACTAGACCCTGGTTTAGCAAGTGTCCTAGTGAGGAATGGTATAATTTTCCAAAATTCCTTTATATCCTTGGATATTAAAGGGAATATTATGGTGAGTTGGAGAGCTCGGGGGAAATATTAAAGGTAATGATGAGATGGTCATGTGACCAATGAGATTATTTCCCTATTATTAAGGCCTAAACTAGTCAAGTGTGAAGGGAAATAACAAAAAGGGATAAGAAATGATTTATTATGATAAATCGTAATACGTAGGGGCAAAATGATAATTTTGCCATAAGATGAGAAATGATGGTTTTTCCATGATATTCTCAATGATTTGAGTTGAATGGGAATTAAAAGGAGGGAAATGACTACTTGATAATTAATAAGCCTATGTGGGTGAATTATTATTAAGTAAAGTCAATAAGTAAAGAAGCTCAAGGCTTGGGTTGACCACTTAAGGTGGTATAATGGGATAATTTGAGAGTGAATTATACTCTCTTATTTCTCATTAATATTAATGGAATGATGAAGGAAAAGAGAAATAAAACTTGTTATGCAAGTAATGAGACAGTTGGATCAATAGGTGGTTGGCCACCTGGATGATTTTAATTAATCATCACCTTTCATCATTTATTTTCATTCTTTCGTGCAGAATTAAAAGGGAAAAAGAAAGAGAAAAAGATCAGAATGAGAAATCAGAAAAAATGAGAAAGAGAAAGAGAACGGAAAAAGAACGAGAACGCAGAAGAGAGAGAAAGTTGTGATTCGCCGAAACTCCACCGAAACGGCGTTTTCTCTCAAAATACCCAGTACAAACATTCTTCTACTCATCCCGAGCTTCGATTATATGATTTTGGATTCTTTTTTGGACATGGTTGGTGCCATCTCGCTAGCCGAAGTGTCGCCGGAATTCCAAATTGAATTCAGAAAAGTGTAGAGGTAAGCGTAAGCTTTCTTTTTACCATTTCATTTTGTCGTTTGGATGAGTATTATGAGAGTTGAATACTGTTCATCGCTCAATTAATTAGTGTTTTGGGGGCCAAAATGATGTCCAATGGATGTCTAAACGGCTAATCATGTAATAAGAAGTAAAAATGAGGGTATTAAGTCAAAGAAAGGGAGGAACCGACATAACTCTTCTGATAACTCCATATTGGCTGTCATACGTGGGGTGTGAGCCATGAGTTGGAATTTCATCGATTGGATTATTCCATTAAGTTCAGAAGAGCAAATTGTGTATGGTTCATGTTGATAACGAAGTGAGAAAAGGCCTAGGGTGTGAAATGACCGAATTACCCTTTTTAACTCTAAATAAGGGTTGTCAAGGGTATTTCCGTTATTTGGGTGTGAATTTAACTAATATGAAGTCATAAATAGATTCTATATGTGAATTTGTATAGGATTGACCCATGTCATAATTTCTGTAAAAGTACAGTTGGGCCAGGCTTTCAGGGGCATTTTGGTAATTTAGCATAATTGGGCTAAGTTATCAACTAATACGAGTCTAGAATGTTATAAGGATGAGTAGTGACTCATGTATACTATGTTTGAGAATTCTAGGACTCAATGAATGGACGTACCGGAACCGGAGCAAGAATGAAGATAGAGGACGGACGTGAAGTCCGATAGGTAGTGAACTTACTTGTCCTGCATGTGTATGATATGTATGTCTTGCATTGAATATGTGACTGCTATGCCTGTTTGTGTGGAACATGTATGATTGGTTGAAGCTCTGTTATATTTGTACAATGGCCATATGTATGTTATAACATCGAGCACGTAACATGTCATTATGTTGGCATGAAATAGTGTAGGCAAGCATGTCATGCATTCATATATATCTACATGCATAGTGGTATTGTTCGCTTCTGAGATTCTCTTGAATCTCACTCCTCCCAAACAACCATTTAGACATGTTCAAGATGTATAGAGGAGAAGGAAGGTGAAGTGAAGATGGAAGCGCAAGGTGCTATCTTCCGTATTGATCTAAAGGTATGGTGTTTATGTGTAATTATACAATCGATGTATGTATGTGAATGTATGATTGTTGTAAAGCAGAGAATCGTTCTTGTGTGAATAAAGAGAACGGCTTTTAGTTTATTAAAATAATCGCTTGCTTACTCTAATATGTGGAACTAAGAGCCGGTGATGTGTTGAAAATGAGGGTATCACAGGGCCTACGTTTTAATTTTGATTTTCTGCATTCTGGGCCAAGGCTATTTATGTTTATGGATTTAGTTAACTCACTCTAGGCCGAGGGGAATTGGGTTTTTTTATTTTTGCTTCTGGGCTGATGATGCTTCTGGGCTGAAACATTTGATTAAATTTAATTTTAAATTTCCCCTGTGCTTAACAGAACGGAAAACACCTTTTTTAAAAAACTTAATTGATAGTGAAGCTATTGCAACATTATAGGCCCTATTACTTTTTGCTTTTATGAAATATGGATTTTAAATTTTCAGAAAAGGTTATTGGGCTAAATAATGAATCTTTTTCCTTTACTATTTAATTAAATTTACTTCTGTTTTATGTACAATTTTGACCATATCACATTAAATTGTTTAAATTAATGAAAAGGATTAATTTTTTCCAATTTTCACATACTGAAAAAATTTGTGAAATTATTTTCACGAGTTATTTAATTGTCTAAACATTTGGAAAATAACTTTAGGCAATTATCTAACAATTCTAATTTTTTAAAGCTTAATTTAAGTTGAAAAGTGCCAAAATTAATTCTTTAAAATTTTTTTGGATACATAAAACAGTGGGAGGTTTTCTATTATTTAGGGTCCTTGTTGGTCAAATTAATTTAATGCCTCCATTAAAATGTTCATATATTGGATTTATTTTGAATGCACAAAGTAGTTGGATAATTTATTTTTGTTGATTATTCAGTCACATTTTGTTGATTAAATTAATCTATTTGATAGATTCTCATTAATAATTTATGCATATTTGAAATTTAAATGCACACAGTTGGTATTTGTGACTACCATGCATCTTGGGGAATAGCCACAATATCCTCTATTGCATGTGTAGATAATCACTTGTGTGTTTTAACATATCAACTTTTTTAAATGGTTAATATTAATTTAATCAAAGTGGGAGAATTGTATTTAGTCACTTATGTTGATTAAATTAATTAGTTAAGTCCTCCATATAGTTGTGCATATACAGAATTTAAGTGCACATGATTGATATTATGATTCACTTGCATACTAGAGAAGTAGCTATAACGCCCTCTTACAACATGCAAAATAATCACATATAGATTTTGGAATATCAATCTTTTAAAGGTGAGTAAATATTATTTTACTCACGTTCATGATTTAGTTGATTAAATTGATTAATTAGGATTCCCATTGATATTGTGCATATACATATGGTATTTAAATTGTACATATTTGATATTAGTGATTAGTATACATATTATGTTTAAGGAATAGCTACAACATCCTTATGCACATGTTGTATGCATATTTAATTATATAAGGTTTTAGCATATCAAATTAAGATCATATGTACAATTAGTATACACAATGGTGTGATGTCTTTATGATGAGTATGTAGAATCGAGAAGTAGCCACAACATCCTCACTAGGTAATACACTTTATTTTGTTCTAATGTTGTTCTAATGAACAAAATACATCACATAAAGATTTAAGACATCAATTGTAATTAAATGTATGGTTATAATTAATCTTTGCCCATAGGTAGATAATTATAATCATTGTTTTAATTAGGGTGGAATGGAACGACATTATATTTTCTAAGTAGCCCACATGTATTAGGGAACATAACTGCATTCCAGTTTCACCAATTCGAGGTAAATTCATGCTATGCTAATGTATTTGCCCATAGGTAGACTTTAGTTATACGAATTTATAATTGTATGATTTACATTGGTAAACATAAGCTTATATGCGATGGTTACTTGCCTCTTATAGTAATTTTGTAAGCATAATTTAATTTTGACTTTGCAGCATGATTGTTATCTGTTAAATTATTTAGTTTGATATAATTTATTAGAGACAATTAAGCCTATAAGGAGAACTTCTACCATTAGGATAAAATTGACATTAAGAAAAGTTCTAGTATTTATAATACTAGCATGAGAAATGAAATAACATTATTATCTCAATAAAGTAATCTCAATTAAGAGCTAGTTATTATAAGTACATAAAGAATGGTACAAAGTCAATAGGTGTTGATAAGTTGAAGGACAAATTTAGAAAAATTCATAAATGTTATTGCATTGTTTTATTGATTATGAAGTGATTCTCCGTAATAGGGTAAAATGTCTCCATTAATCAAGGTGGAACAGATCCTCAATTTATTATATCATGAGTGATTACTCTTTTTCATGAATACATGTGTGGACATTAAGTATTCATTAGAAATGCGTATATATAAGTCTTGCTTCCTCTTGGAAAAGCATGAGATCTTAAATGAGAGCTATTTAGTTACCAACCCAAAGCCATAAAGTTATAGACATGTAAAGTTTAATTTGACTATAATTAGAGGCTTGATTAGAGGCAGTAGTTGCCATTGTTTTTGTTCTAGCTGATGAAATAATTCATCCTTATTATAGTTGACTCTTCATAATACATGAATACTATTTGCTTTATAATTAAGCAATGTCTTTTGACACTTTTAGAGAATATAAAGCATAAGTGTGTAATTTAATCTGGTAAACAAATTAATATAGTGAAGTCAATTAGAAGAGATGGATGACATGATGGATGCATGACAAAGGACAGTAACTTAGCCTATATGTTTTCCTCTTAAGAAATGCACTCAAGACAATTATATATCATAGATGAGTTTCCAAAAAAATTGTGTCTAAACCCTTTTAAAATCTGAAAGTTGAAAGTTCAGTTTATATATAATTGTCTTATATATGGAAAAGTGTGAAAGGAAAACATCCCAAGGACTACGAAAGCACATTTTGGTAAAGATGCTGAGAGATCTTAGGAATTCTATTAAGTTGTCTATGTCATTTTAGAAGTTGTGTAGTAATTTTAAAATGCCAAATTATTAAGAAATGACATGATTAGTGAGAGTGATCAAATTCATTCAGGATGATCACACATAACGAATTGTAACCTCTAATCATGATGGAACATTAGTTTCACATGATACTCTTCTCGTTAAGGTAAATTTGAAACATCATGAAATTCTGAAATTCTCAATTGGTCAAGCTTAAAATAAGAAGCATCAACATTAAGTACTCTATCAATTATCAGGAAAAAAATCCCAAAACAAACAAGGGATATTTCAAATTGATAGATGATGCTTTTATTATATAACTTAATCTGTTAACAGATTAGGTTGAGACCAAATGACAATTCAAATTTGGCAGCCGTTACCAACTATACATCATGTATTTCAAATAATCTAATTAGAGTATAAATAATGAGAGTGACCCTAAATTCTATTGGTATCTTTCCATTATAGTAACAAGGAGAGATGTATGTGAATTAAAAGAAAGAGTCACATAAACTATGAGGAGAGTTTAGTTAGCAAAACTGAGAAATCATTCTTACAAGCATGTTTCACATTAGTGACAAATGTGTTATGATGCGATCACATACATGATAAAGTTGAAAGTATCATAGTCTTGTTTGTATCACTAGATTAGTGAGAGTTGAGACATCTATATTGAACAAAATGATGAGTCATTCATTGCTTATAAATTTTGACATAAGGTGTTGCATATAACAAAATCAACATTGTTGAAGTTTGTGATATGACTAAGATAAATGTAGTATTCTTCTAGAATACATAAGGGGATTGTTCTCAAAACATTTGAGAATGTCATAGGTAACCTACGATCACAAGTGTTTGAACATTATGTATAGATGGTAGTTGCTATGAAAATATAACTAGATTGTCCATATGTCTCTAATATATGTCATTGAATTCCTTCTAATTTAATTTCCCAAGTGTAGGCTTGTTTAAATGTGCACACAAACAGGCAACGCCATTGGAAGGGAACTTTAGAAGGATTATCAGACATATTCTTGCTTAAATAATAATTGAAAAGCTGCAAGTCATGAAGTACATTGCAAAATGTACATTAAGCCTCATGCTCTACATATAGGAGAATGATTAACTTTATTTAGTTTCATATGATGTGTTAACTATAAAATAGTTAATATTATGATACATCTTTACGTTTACTGAACGAAACGCAACATGGAGGAATACAAGATTGCTAAGTAGTCACTGATTGCTTAGTTCCACCAGAAATTAATTAACCTAATCATTCTTTGAGGCAATTTATAAGATTGCCGGTTAAAGAATTTCATTATGTAGTTTTAAATTTATTTAAACCCATTAAGGGTGTTGTATGACCATAAAGTCAATAGATCATAAACACATAAAGTATTGATCCTTGAATGAATTGCATGCATTTAGAGACATTAAAGGATTAAATACCTTATTTGTGAGTTAGATTACATTGAGTGATCTAGATGAGGTATTGTCAAATGATGAAATTCAAGTTGGAGTTTGTTATCTCATATTGGTACCTAATTATCGAGATTGACAGACATTTAATTAGGAACCGAATAAACATTTAAGGTTTATTCATTAAGTTTTAACCCATTAAGTAAGGGTGCTGCTATATAATTCATGGAAGATAATACATGACCAAGGGGACTTATCGCTATGATTCTTGCAGCATAGCCTTAATTAATCTGGATAGGGAAATTGACATATAGTTACGGGCCAAGTGGGAGAATATTAGATATTTTAATATATTATCATTATTATTAGCTATTATTAATTAGGTAATTAATTGAAATATTCTGAGTGTGGCCCGTAAGTCAGATTTAGGCCCAATTAAGGACTATAGTTATTGGCTATTAATATGATTTTTCTGATGGTGGAAAAGACACACTTGAGTTTACGGCCAAATGAGTCGAGCGTAAGGAAAACTTAGTATGCTCATATGAGGTTCCCTAATTGGTGACGACTCTTAACCCAGTTGCCACCGATGTGCCCCACAGCCAGTAAGAAAGAGACATGATAATCTACCTTCTGTTTTCACCTTTTGTTTTGCAGCTCTCTTTCATCATGATTCATGAGCTCTATATCTGATCAAAGCTTAGTAATGATAAGAGGTAATTCCTGTAAGTTTTCCGCTAATTGATATAGGAAAATTCATGTACTCTAATTTATGATTTATTTGAGTATTTATGAGTTTTGTCCTACACTTCCTTCTCTGGCGAGCCTCATCTTCTTATGCCCTCCATTATTACGTTCCAATCCGTGGCTTCCCCTGCTTCTGGATTTGTATTCAGCCACCAATCTTTCTTAATTAAGAGTTAATTTGTCAGTTTAATTCATATTCTTCAATGACTGGAATTTTGGAAATGTGTGGCAAGGCTGTTTCGATGTTTGTCAGCACCTAAATCTACGAGGCAATGCCATGAACTTGGAGTTTTAATAGGGGAGTTTTTGTTCGACCATTTTTCTAATTCTATATTGTAATTGTGATTTCTATGTCGTAGGATGAATTTTATAATGTTGGACTGATTTATTTTGATGTATTTGAAGATTGGATATGGCTTGAGCCTTTATTATATACTTGATATTATGTTTAATTAGCTTAATTATCATTTCTTTATACTGGTTAGTCATTAAATTGATGATTTTGTGAATATTTTATATTAATTTTAAAGTGGTTTGGTTAGTGGATCAATGATGTCTTATGTTTACATTGGTTAATTGAATATAAATTTATTAATTATATTTAGCATTGGGTTTTAGCATCATTAATTTTGATTTTTCATATGGGTGGCCGTTGTTAAATTAATATTAATGAAAAAATCAAGTGGTAATATGAAGTGAGTCGATTATTGGATTAAAAGCTAAATGCGATTTTTAAGTTTATTTAATTGTTAGAGTGCCTAATCAACCTAATTTAAAATGATTAATATGTAAGGTAACTTGGTATTAATCAATCTAAGTTAGGCATAGTCTAAGATGTGGCCCTTAAAGTCATTTTAAAACTAGAATGATTAAATCTCCCAAAATTATTTTAAATGATGATTTCTTGTGCTATTACTATGAGGATTGCTCATTCTATTGCTAATTTTCTTGTTTCTCTTATTTTATTAGTTTCATAATCATTCCATTTCATATTTTAAAGAAGAAAATCCCAAAAAAAGATCAAATCTTCCCCTTTTAATCATTACATGTCAAATATTGCACTTAGTTCCTATGTAATTAATAAAAAGCTCTTTAAGAAACGATTTAATATTACATTATATATTACAATCCTTGATTAAATTTTAAAGAGGTTACCTCCTTCTTCAGCGACACTGATTATCACTTGCACTCTCAAACAATTCATCAAACTGCATGACGATAAGCGGGCTTCTACAGAAATAGTGTGGTAGAATATAGACTCTTTACTTCGTATTTTTACCAAAATTTCTATTAAGCTCACTTCTACTTTCTGATTTCATAGATACTTTAGTCAATGTTTTTGTCCTATTTCTTATTCTTAATTAGCTATATATTTCTAAAAAAATAAGAACACTTAATTTGTTTAGATTTTGTAACTTTTTCAAATTAAGATTACATAACCTTAAAAATGGTTTCTTAGTTATCGTCATTTGCATATTATTCGCCGACTATATATTTGCATAATAATTTGTCAATATATTCAATAAATATATAAATATTTATTTAGATTAACTTATTTTAAATGATTTTATGTCATATCAAATAAGCTGTGAGAAGATTCTTACCATGAAAGTTTTTTAAGTAGCTTCCACACTTTTAATTACAATTGTTCAGTACTAGTAGCAGACAAATCTAATTAGAACAATTATTATATAGGACTACCTTTGACGCTAAATATAGCATCTTTAGAATTTATAGTGTAATTAATTTGATCCTATATTTAATATTGGAGAAGTAGTACTTAGTATTTTAGTTTTAGAATTTTGTAACATTGTTAGAGCTGTAATGTGTTGTGATAAATAAAATATTTGTATATTTATTTTTTTTATATGATGATTTTGTGGATTATATTTGAGTTGAATGTAATCAATTTAGATGTAATTAATAAATAAATAATGATTTTCTTGCAGCCATGGACAGTACCACATTAAGAAGAATTAAAGAAGGCATTTAAGGGGAAGTTACTATTCATACGGCTATTCACTGTTCATACGGTACTGTAGCGATATTGTAGCGAAATACACTGTAGCAGTACTGTAGCAAATATATTGTAGCATTGTAGCAAAGTTACTGTTCACCCAAAAAATGAAGCCTATAAATAGAGCTTCTTGGCACTCTAAAATGAGAGGAAGGAAGAGAGAGAGAGAGAGAAAGCTTCTATTTTAGAGAGAGAGTTGTTATTTTTAGAATTTATTTCTTGCATTTTTTTTACTTCTTGTATGCCTCCTACATGGATGGTTTTATCTCCTATATGGAAGGCCTATGTAGTCCTCCTTTATGGATAGTATAGGTTGCCACCTACATGGAAGGTTTTACCTCCTATATGGTATACTAGATTTTCCATTTTCATGCATCTTGTAGTTGTATTTTTATATTTTTGTAATTAACTTTTATGCAATATTTATGATGTTTGTAATTTATTTTGGTTTTGTTTTTAATTTTATAATGAGCTAAATTTTCCTTTTCCTAGGGTGATGACGTAGCTTACTAATGACGGATTGAATCTTAACTTATTAAATCTAGTTTTAATTGTTCCCTCATGATTGAGTTTTAATTATTGTTCTTACTGCTTTCAATTGATTGACCACCTTTTGGATGATTTTAATATGCATGTTGAGACTGGAAGGAGATGCATGTATGTGGATCCTATAATTAAAATCATAATTTGCATATGAAATAGGAATATATTCATTTGGATTGTGTAGTCTTAATGAGTTCTATAAATCTTAATGTATGATTAATTGATTAAATTCATATAGGAATATATTGGGTTAGCAATTAATTATAGAATTACTTGACCTTGGAAGATGCTAGTAATTAAATTAGGGAAACTCTACTATCAATCATGTGGAATAAATTGTACTAGAATAAATAAGTGATTCAATCCGGAATTTGTTAAGTGAAATATAATCCCTATGGTTTTTTCTCATATTTATCTTCATATCACTTGTATTCATATTTCATCATTTTTATCTTGCAATATCAATCACAACTAATCGACCAACTAAATAGTACTAAGATTACCAATTTTGGTACTTAGTGATCAATCCTTGTGGGAACAATACTCTACTTACTTCTATATTACTTATTTACGACAGTGTATACTTACACTTTCTAAATACATCATTCTACACTCGTAACACATTGGTTTAAGGAGCCCAACCCTAACAAATTAACTTTAAAATAAAAGATCGAAAGCTATCTTGGATGGCCAAATACTTTTTTTTCACATTTGAATAATTATTTTATTTATCAGCAAAAAAAAAGAATAATAATTTTATTTAATATATTGAATTAAATTTTAAAAATAATTTTATGATATATATATATAATAAAAAGAGTATTTATTTGATGTGAAAATACCTTTAGAAACTAAAGTATTAGAGCCCAAAATAATGTAAAACCCAAAAGCCTAAATGATTGACAGCCATATGCTAAGTTCTAGATCCTTCACAAGTTTATACGTCAAAATATGTTACAGGCTATACATTTGTACAGGTAGAATCCCTGTACACTCAAATGACACAGTAAAATATAATAAAAAGAGTCTTTATTTGATGTGAAAATACCTCAGAAACTAAAGTATTGGAGCCCAAAATAATGTAAAACGCAAAAGCCTAAATGATTGACAGCCATATGCTACGTTCTAGATCCTTCACAAGTTTATACGTCTATAGGTAGAATCCCAGTACACTCAAATGACACAGTAAAATACAATGCACATTTGTTACTTTCGACCTTTTCTTCTTTTGCTTCAGGATGGTACCAAAGCTGTCTTGACTTTTGTCAAATGGCGGGAGATATAGTAAATCCAAGGCCAAGTCTTTGATACAATATTTATTATCTTTAATTCTTTTCTTCTTTTATTTTAAAATGGTATTAGAATAGTCTTGATTTTTTTTAAATAGCAGGAAAAATAGTGAAATACAATACCAACTTTCTGATATAACATTTAGTGCCTTTCCTCTTTTTCTTCTTTTGCTTTAAGATGGTATCAGAGGAGCCTTGATTTTTTTCAAATGCCAAGAGACAAAATGAAATACAATATCAACTCTCTGATAAAACATTTATTGCCTTTTCCTCCTTTTCTTCTTTTGCTCTGAAATGGTACCAAAGCAACCTTGATTTTTTCCAAATAGCAAGAGACATAGTGAAAATACAATACCAACTCTCTGATACAACATTTATTGCCTTTCCTCCTTTTTCTTCTTTTTCTTTTAAATGGTATTAGAGCAGCCTTGGTTTTTTTTTCAAATGGCAGGAGATAATGAAATACAATACTAACTCTCTAATACAACATTTATTGCCTTTCCTCCTTTTCTTTTTTTCGTTTGAAATGACACTAGAGCATCCTTAATTTTTTTCAAATGGCAAGTGCGTCCTCTCCAAATACCTTCATCGGCGCCTCACCTCACTACACAAAAATTGTTGTTTAGTAATGGTTAAAAATGTGTTTGATTAAAAACTGCTACAATCAATATTAGTAGCAGTCTCAAAAACTATTACAAAATATACTATTACAAACAAATTTATAGCCGTTTTAAAAAACCTCTGTTCAAGCATAACTAATATTAACTAATATTTCACTTAAGTAGATTAACATACTCTCATGAGCTACAAATGAGACACGTCACAATCTTACATGTCGCTCTGATCTCACTGTATACGGAGAAATTCAAATATGAACTGGGGCATCATGTTATGTGATATATGTACTATCCAATAAAATTACACCACATTGATGATCTCATTAATTTCTAAATGATATAAATGAGGAAAGTGAAAAGAAATTAGACACGTTGAATTTAATGAAACCATGTGATGTAATTTTATTGGGTAGTGCCGTTTTCACCTGGTTGATGCAAGAATTTCTGCACCATACATAACCTTGTCTCATTTTGGATACCCAGATAGCTCAGTTTATCAAACAATTCTGAAACGTGTGGTTGGCTTTCATTAGGAAGAACCAAAGAGAATGGAAAGCGACGCGGGAAATGGAAAGGTGGTGTGCGTCACCGGTGCTTCTGGCTTTATTGCTTCATGGCTTGTCAGGCTTCTTCTTCTTCGTGGTACTGTGAAGGGCACTGTTCGTGATCCAAGTGAGTGAATACTGAACGGAAATTATTTTTCTGTCAACTCTTCGGTTTTCGGTTTCAACCAAGATGTAGGAGTGAGGATTGAACACTTGACTTGAAACGCACTCGAATTTTTTGCTGGTGCCATGTGAGATACAAGCTCATCGCTTGTTTCATTGGTTTGTTGTGTTGCGATTTTGGGTTATGGCTGTGAGTAATTGGAAATTTTCTCGGAAGTCGAATTTTCAGATTTTGATTTCGGTCAGTATCAGGCAATGGAATGTGAAATTCTTTGGTTTGTAGTGTTTGGCTGCTCGAAATTGAATGAATGATCCAAATACAGGGCATGCATGGAGTAGAAACGTAAAGGTGTGTTGGATAGAGATTAATACGCGAGAAATGCCTAAAATAAACTCGAATCAAGATAAAAACCTAGATTGCTAGATACATCATCAATTCCTTAACTTTGCTTTTCGAGTTTCTCCCTCAAGTGAGACGAATCAATTCTATTTCGTTGTTTCTTATCATTTTGAGTTACATGTTAGTGATGGTTCATCGGTTTAAATCTCATGGAAGAAGGTTCCTTTGATCAGGCTGTTGCGGGGTGTGAGGGCGTCTTTCATACTGCATCTCCCGTTTTCCACAATGCCAAGGACCCACAGGTCAACACCGACCAATTCTAATCATCTTTTGATTATCTTCTACCTATTTTTAGACGAATATTCCTCCATAGAAATAAAAAGTCCAATAACATGAAGACAAAAAGGTTCTACATTTCATTTTGTCGAATTTTCCAAGTACACAAGACATAGTTACCCTTCTCAATAGCTTGCTCCTTTCTTTGCCCTTGGCAAACAATCTGTTGTATTGATAACCTAGTAAGTTCACATGTGCTCTAAGACTTCAAGTACCACCATTTTTTCAGTTTTCCATTAACTGTTGGCCAAACTGGAGATTTATGCTAAAGTGCAATCTGGAATATCTTAGCATGATTGACATCCAAAGAAACTGGTAAATTCTTGAGTACTTCAGAGTGAGATGCTTTGATACTTTCAAGTAATGTAGCCTTATTTGATTTTATTCTTTTTTTTTCAAACAGTTTTATTTAGGAAATAAGTTTTGAAAATTAAAAAAAAATGTTTGGATAATTTTTTTTAAAAATTTGTTTTTGAAGTGATGTGGTGATGACTGTCGCTGGTGGTGACGTGGCGGTGATCGTCACCGGTAGTATAATGTCAATAATTAATAGTTAGCAGCCTTAGAAAATAAAAAAATAGTAAAACAAAAATAAGAAAACAATAAAAAACTGTTTTTTTTAAACAATTTTTTTTCCGAAAACAACTTATTAAAAACATTTTTCAAACAAGTTCTTCTGTTTATTTTTTTTAAAAAAACAAAAGAATGTTATTAAAAACAAAATCAAATAAGTCCTGCTTTTCTCTTGAAAGCTACTACTCCATAGAGAAATTCTTGCATGCACCCATTGTACCACCTCGCTTATGCATTGCTGGCCAATGAAATCACGACACCTCATGTATTTTTATTCTATGTAGCAGCCTCCTTGTCACCCCTCCCTTCCTCTGTTATTTTATTTATTTTCTTACAAAAACATGTGCATCTTCATCCCTCTCCTCTCAGAAATTTTTAAAAAACTTGTACTCTCTCCCAAGTCAATTACCCACTCTCCCACTGCGCCGCTCTCTTTCTCTCTATAAATCAAGCAAGCAAATCTGGCCTTTGTCTTTTTTGGATATGACCATGAAGATCACTCTGGTTTGGTTGCTTGCTTATTAGATTTCCCCAGTTTGATTTCATGCACTTATTTCAAATTGTGGCTAAAAGATACGTTCATTGTGACAGCTTTATCAGAATGGTCATATTTCTCCTATTTGTCCAATCATATGTCTTTTGAATACTACTTGGCACAAACGCAACTGTGCTCTTCAAATAATTTTTGCCCTATCACTCGGAATCACTTTGGCTGGGACATTATTATTTTTAAAGATAGAATATAATTGCAAGTAGTTATAAACACTACAAAAAAATGAACTTTCAGCAGCAACTTTTGTCGCCGTTGAAAGTATAAAAGTCGCCACTGAAGCGTTTTCAGTGGCGACAACATGTCGCCGCCAAAACGACTGTCGCTGATACTTTTGGTGGCGACATTTGTTCATCGCCACTGAAAATAGACAATCAGCGGCGACATTTTGTCGCCGCTAAAAGTACAAGAGAATGCATCAAAGCAAGGGTCGCCGCTGAAAGTGGGGTATAGGTGGCGACAATTGTCGCCTCAGAAACATGAATCAGCGGCAACATTTTGGTCGCCACAGAAACACTTATCAGTAGTGATAATTTTGTCTCCACAGAAACATGTATCAGCGGCGACATTTTTGTCGCCACAGAAAGTATTATCACTGGCGATAATTTTGTCGCCACAGAAGCAAGTATCAGCGGCGACATTTTCTGTTGCCACAAAAACTCTTATCAGCGGCGAGATTTTTGTCGCCACAAAAACTCTTATCAGTGGCGATAATTTTGTCGCCACTAAAACATGTATCAGCGGCGACATTTTCTGTTGCCATATAAACATGTATTAGCGGCAACATTTGTCGCCACTGAAAGTTATAATTTTTTAAAAAATTTTTTAATATAAATTGTTGAAATTAAAACCTGTACTCTATTAGAAAAGATCAAAAGTAATTTTAAACTAGCAATGATATTAACACAATTCTTCAAAACTAACATCTGATTCTCAAAATGCTTCAAAATTAAGATCAAGTATTTAAATTTCTTGTACAAAGTCTAAGGATTGCCTATTAGAAACATTAAACATGTAAACTATAGAGAAGGACCAGCTTGTGGGCCAACAAGACTAGGAATAGATGAAGTAGGAGCTGCTAATTGCCCCTGTTGCATCAAGATAGCTAGTTGAGCATGTATTCTTTGCTCCATTTGTTCCATCTTGTGCTGAAATTGTGCACGCTCTTCTTCCATCTTTGCATGCTCTGCTTCTATCTTTGCACGTTCTTCTGTAAGATTTGCTTCCATCTTTGCACGCTCCTCCTGAAATTTTTTATCAAACTCCTCATGCAATTGGGTACGCACATTCTCTACAGCTGAATTATCATTGGATTGAAATCGACCTCTCTTTCTCAAAGGCTCTGCTCCATACCCTTTTCCTCTTACATACCCTGATCTCTCACCAAGAACATCTGTCAATATTTCATCAGAGGTCATTCGAGCATCACTCTCTACCTCTTCTTGTTGTTGGTGGAGAAGTTCTTGCAAGTCAGTCTAGAATTAAAGCATGAAAAAAATGAGATAAAAAATTCTTGAACTTAATGTAGCATATAAAAACACAACACATACATGAATTTTCTCAGATTGCGGATCTGCCCATACTAACTGTCCATCTGCTGTCTTCCTAGTATGTGTGATCTGCCAAAACTGGTCAGGGGGTGCAAGTTGTCCAGTAGTAGGGTCCCTCTATAAAGCATAATATACAAAGACGATAGGTGGTACAATTTAAAATAAAAAAGGATTGAAAACATAAACTAAAGTAAAGAGAGATTAAACTTACTGTAGCAAAGTTAATCTCCTTAAATGATCGAGGACCACAAGTATGCTTTGTTACTTATTTTTCTGGGTTTTTCTTGTTCCTTTTACTTTTTTTCTACAAAAAAAATAGTAATAAGGAATTAGTGACTAAAATAAATATATGATCCATTTAAAAGGATAAAAAGGTACCTTAAAACCTTCAGTCTGAAAGTATGTTAGTAACAACTCCCAATCTTCAGAACTAAGATTTGGAGGAGGATTAGCCAGCCTATTCTCATCAGAAGCATATTTGTTATAGTGTTTGTGCAAGTTGGTCTTCCAATTTCTAAAGGCATTTTTCAAGTTCATTGTTATAGTTTTTTTGAACTTCTCTTCGTTGATTGCATCAGAAGGTTCAAATTTATCCTAAAATGCATGAAAACATAATTATGTTATGAAAACATAAATAAACAAATATATATATATAAATATTTAGAAAGAGTATACCTTTACTTTCAAAATCATCTCATCTCTATATTGTTCACAAATATTCTTCTATTCAGCACCATAACGGAAAGAGATTGTGGTCCTAATAACATAACCACAATAATTAACAAGGTTTCTCACTTCTGCACCTACTGCTCGTGTTAGGGAGTCTGAAAGTTTCACTGGTATCTTTGCTCCAAATCTGGTCCTCAAGTCCACTTTAAAGTATTTGTACACTCCTCGACCTTTTTTGAGAGTATGAGAGGAGCCTATAATTCATTTGAAAGAATGAAAACAATTAAAAGTTACATGTGATGTGGAGTAGTTATTTGTATTATATAAAATTGAAGAAAATTTACCTGCACTACTAGCTTGAGTAGGGGGAGAGTTGGCAGGCATTTGCTCGAGTTGTAATTGTAGTGATCGAGGTGAAATAACAGGTCTTGATTGATGTGTAGAGGAAGTACCTCCACTTCTTGTGCCACCATGTAGTCTAGAGGAATGATTTTTTCCACCTCGACCTCTCTTTAATCCTGACATAACCTGCAAAAATGTATAAAATTTAATTAAATTTTCTGCAAGCAAAAAAATTATGAAAGAAAATTTGAATGATAAAGGCCATATAATTTATAAATACTCAATAAAAAAATAAGTAAAAGTTACCATAAAGAAACAATAATTTCATTCGATTGATTCTTCTGAGGTACTATCACATATATCAGTATCTTCTGATTCACTCTCTTGTACTTCATTTTCTGTGTCACTTTCTACTTCGGTATCACTATCATAGTCATCAAGCACATCCTCTTCATTATTATCTTCATGAACCAATGAATGAGTTTGTGCTAGTTCTCCTCCTTGTACAAAGGTATGGTGTTGTACATCTTCTCCATACAAGTTAATGATAATATCAGATTCTACACGAGTTGGATTGTCAATATTTAAGTCAACCACCAACTGTTGATAAGCCTCTTCATCAACCATAATAGCATTTTCCTCACTAACATGATTATCTTTGTCAATAGGCATATTGAACAAGTCACGTGGATTCGTTTTGACAAGCAGCCAACCAAGGTGAAGAAGATCATCCACATAAAAAATTTGCTCTGCTTGAGATGCTAGAATGAATGGTTCATTAGTTTGTAATGAACATTGAGTGTTTATACTTGTAAACCCATACTTATCAACCTTATATCATTTTTCATAGTGAGCCACATCCCACCAATGACACTTAAACAAGTATATTTTTCTATTCCCAATGTAAGACAATTCATAAATATGGTATAACACACCATAATATTCTTTATCAGCATGAGTGTCATCACCCTTGACCATGACTCCACTGTTTTGAGTCTTTTTTCCTATTGCTCGATCTTTTGTATGGAAGCGAAATCCATTTCCTATGAACATAGAGTAACGACTGACGACCTTTAATGGACCTATTGATAAACTTATGAGTACAGGGCTTACATGGCCTTGTTTGGACAACACTCTCACCTATACAAACAAGAATCATTTCTTTAATATGCAATAATATTATAATTTATACAAATACTAACATTTAAAATATTATAACTTACTCATGAATGAAACCAATCAGGAAACCCCTTGCACTGGCTTAGTGATCCTTGTTCTTCAACTTCAATCCTGTAATCCCTAAATGTTTTTCCACACAAGTAAGAAAAATATAAATTATAACAAATACAATCTCTTTTAAGGTAAGGTTGGCATACTCTATAAATGGCCAAACTTCTTCGCAGTTTTGAAGCACATACATCCTTGTTTGACAATACTCTTCATGAGAAAGATTGATTCACTCAAAATGTCCCCTTGGTTCACCACTTTTCTTGAATATCAAAAAACAGTTGACATCAGCACTAGTTTCATCATTCCTATGTGGAACATTAAACTTTGTAGGAAAGTCTTTTAAATAGCGTGAGCAAAAAGTAAGACTTTCATCTACCAAATATCCTTCTGTAATTGATCCTTCAGATCGAGCCTTATTACGAACATAAGTTTGAGTGATCGTAAATACCTTCATAAAAAAAAATCGTTTAGATTTCAATGTTTTTGAATGATTATAAATATAATTATAAATTTCTTAGCATCTAACCTTTCTATTGGGTACATCCAACGATATTGAACTGGTCCACCAACTTTTACCTCTCCCGCTAAGTGTATTGGCAAGTGAACCATAACATCAAAGAAGGCAGGAGGGAAGATAGTCTCCAACTTGCATAATGTGAATACTATTTCACTTTGAAGTTTGTCAATTTGCTCATATGTCAAACTCTTTGAACAAAGGTTCTTAAAAAATCTTCCCAATTCTATAATTGGTTCACACACTTGAGGACGTAATAGCCCACGGATTGCAATTGGGAATATTTCTTGCAATAGCACATGGTGATCATGGCACTTCAGCCCAAATATCTTTCTCTCTTGAATGTTGACACATCTTGATATATTAGATGAAAAAGCATCAGGTACCTTTAAGTTAGCTAAGAATTCACAAAGGGTTTGTTTCTTTTCATTGGATAAAGTGTAAGGAGCATGAGGCTTAGAAATATTATTACCAACTTTAATTGGGGGCATATTTCTCCTAATTCCCAAGTCCATCAAATCATACCTACTTTTCAATGTGTCCTTTGTCTTTCCAACCAAATCCATTACTGTCAACACAATATTATCAGAAATATTTCTTTCTATATACATCACATCAAGATTATGTCGTATCAACAAATGTTTCCAATAAGGCAATTGGAAAAAAATGCTTTTTTTCCTCCAGTTGTAAGCATTTGTGTTTGTATGACGCTTTCGTTTCTGGGTTTTTCCAAATGACACATTACCCAATCGTTCTAGTTGCATAAGTGCTTCTTCTCCAGTTAATGGAACTGGTGAAGCCCTGTGTTCTTCTTTCCCATCAAATGAGGCCTTATCTTTACGCCATGGGTGATTTTGTGGAAGAAAGCGCCTATGACCCATGTAAGATAATTTTTTCCTTAATGAAATGCAATGTGTGTCTTTGTGGCAACATGGGCATGCAAGCTTTCCTTTTGTTGACCAACCAGAAAGGTTTCCATACGCGGGGAAGTCATTTATTGTCCACAACACTGCTGCATGCATGATAAAATTTGATTGAGAGTGTGCATCATATGTTTGCACCCCTACCTCCCACAGTTGTTTCAACTTTTCAATCATTGGTTGTAAGTAAACATCTATCTCATCACCTGGACACTTTGGACCAGGAATAAGAAGTGTCATCATAAAGTATGGGCTTTTCATGTAAAGCCAAGGTGGCAAATTATATGGTACCAAAACAACATGTCAAATGCTATGATTGGCACTCATATTCCCAAAAGGTTGAAATCCATCACTAGCCAAGCCTAAACGAACATTCCTTAGATCAACAGAGAAGGTAGGGTATTTTTGATCAAAGTGTTTCCAAGCAAGCGAATCAGCTGGATATCTCAATACATCATCATTGGTGTTCTTCTCTTTATGCCACATCATATTTTTAGCCGTATCTCTTGCCATATAAAGCCTTTGAAGCCTAGGTGTTATTGGAAAATGCCTCAAAACTTTTTGTGGAACCTTTTTTTCCTTTTTGTTTATTTAACTTCCATCTAGGCATGTTGCACCTAGGACATGATTTTGCATTTGCATGCTCTCCCCAATACAATATGTACCACAAGCATCAATTTTCTTGTAATCTAAACCCAAATCACGAATTATCTTCTTAGCTTCATAAAATGAATTTGGCACTAATGCTCCATCCAGGAGAACAAATTTCAATAGCTCCAATAGTAGATCCATGGATTTATTGGTCCAATGGTTAAGGCATTTCAATTGAAGCAACTTTACAATGAAAGACAATTTTGATATCTTGTTGCAACCCGGATAAAGTTCTTTCTTTGCATCCTTTAACAAGTCAAAGAACCTTTTCGCATGGGAATTAGGCTCGTCACTCTCATTTAATCCAATGTTCATATCATCCATACAAGGAACTCCATATGCATCGCATACCATCCTTACAAGATTCTCATCCTCATAAGTATCATTTTCTACCACTCTTCTTGAAGTCTAATAGCCACTTTGAAATCTAGTATTTTCTCCATGCAAGTCCCACACCTTGTAACTATCCCAAAAACCTCTAATCAATAAGTTTGCCCTAACATCTCTTTTCACCTTGAATGAAACATTCCTACATTTCTTACAAGGACAACGTATTTTGTTTGTCACACCATGTTGAGTAAATGCCAATTGTAGAAAATTGTCTACTCCTCTAATGTATGCTAGGTTGCCTCTGTCTTTAATATCTAACCAACTTTTATCCATTCCTATTTCAATAAAAATTCAAAATTTCATAGATAAAAAAAAGAATACAAAAACAACAAATGTGAAAAGACAAGATTTAAATGTTTAATATCATCTGTACAGACACACACACATATATATTCCATTATGGCTTCCAGGTGGATGCAGCCTCTCTAGGCCTACTGATCAGTATCTATGTCCTCCCATGATTGTATTTTAAAGAAACCAATCAGTACACAAAAAAAAAGAGATATAAAAAGAGGAGGGAAGTACCTCCTTAATGGGGGTGTATGTATACAGGGGAGAATGAAACGCAATTAAGGGGAAAAAAGAGAGAAAGAGAGACAGTGCCAACTTCTTCACTTGAATCATAAGTTTTAGGACTGACCTGGGCTAAAAGGTACTAGGAGTAGTAACTTAAGGCAGAGTAAAGCATACTATTAATCATAATTAATAATCAGTAATAAACTCATGCAATCTCATATGCTTATATAAATAATAAAATCTGCTCTCTTTGGTAGTGTTGGCTCATGATATATATATAACACTGTTTGCACCTGACTGATAATCAACATAATTTCTCAACCTGCTTCAATTTTGAACTAAGATTGCATTGAAAGAGGGCCCTTTTCCCCATACCCAGATAGCTACTCGCATACTTTAATTTATCCTAATGCTAAATTTCCCATCTGGTGAATAGGAATATGCTTTAGAAGGAATCACGTCATAATCTAAAATTAGCTTTTTCTTTTTTGCATCTTTCTCTAGAAGGAATCACGTCATGGGTTTATGGTCCAAAATTAAAAAGCAATGTGCAAAATCAATCCATAGTAAGGATAAAGAAGAAGAGAGACCAAGAAAAGTATGTTACAGCTCTTTTACATGCTACTAATACAGAATTGTTGTGAAGGACAACCAAGACACACAGCTACAAACACACAGCTATTACCCTTTGTTTCTTTGTGCTTTTTTTTACTACCAAACTTTGGCCCATCACCTTTTTACGTTTGAACATATTTTCAATTAAACAAGATTTAAATGTAGCAAATGAAAGAAAGAACCATATAAAGCCAGTGAATCCTTAATACAACATAAACAAATAACCAAGTTTTTTCATGTAGCTAGGGGTTCGACACTATAAACAGACCTCACTATCATAAATACTGATTGAGAGAAACAAAGTTAAAGCACTATATAACTGCAGGATTTTTATTCAAAAGGCAAGCCATTCACTTTGTAATTTTCGAACTAACGACTAAAATGAACTACAGGAACAAAACTACAGATAATATCCGTAATGCTGTATATTTTGGATATGAATGAATTATTACCTGAATGGAGGAGCAGATAGTGGTGACGTTGCTAGATGAGGAGAGGAGTGAAGGAGAGAATCGTAATGTAATAGGACTGTAGAGATATCCTGATGATTGTTCAAATTAACTTACTTGTGGTAGAGTTGCAGAGAACAGAGAAAAGGTGCTGAATGAAAAAACTGACGCGCTGGAACGAAAATTTGGGGATTTAGGTTTCAGGATTTTAACAATTAAATATTATATAACTTATATAATTTTCACTGGTAGTAGCAATAACTAATTGGCTCAATTGGCAAGAGTGACATGTTGAATTAGCTAGCTACGCGGGTTCGAATCCTTGCATCATACTATGCTGTTATATTTTTTTAAACAATTAGCATCACTTGAAAAAAGAAAAAACCACTCAAGTTCCATGCATTGCGCAGAATCAAATGCAAATCTCCTATTTGATTTGAGCAACTAAAGGATATATAACACCTCACCTGACAAATTTTATTCATCAACTTTTACAACAAAGAATTAAAATATAAAAATAAATTAAATCTTAATTAATTATAAAATATATAAATAAACTTAATTTAATTATTTCTTGGTTAATATCACTTTTGGACCTTGAAGTGTCACCCAATTTTAATTTTAATCCCTCAAGTTTTAAACTGGTAGTTAATATTAAGATTTTAATTAATATTACATATGAAACAAGAATTTAGTATATTTTCAAAAATGAAATATTAGGTTTCAAAACAAGCTTTCTTCAACTTATAAATATTAGGGTCTTTAAATTAAATGTGGAATATAAGTTTGAAATAGTAACCAATATGATATAGAACATACTTGCTTCAACTTATTAAAAATCGGGTTTTAAAATAAAATATGAAATATGAATTTTGAATAAAAACTACTTTAAAAAAATGTTTTCAATATTGTTACCCATGATATTTCAAAGCGTAATTTACAGATAATGGCATTGGAGAAAGCCACTACCTAAACAGCAGATGTAATTCAATGTTTTAAAACTGAACAATGGATCCACCTCATATAGCTTTATTATAAAGTTTTACTGCATTATGGTTTTTATATTATATATGAAATACGATTTTGGACTAATATAAATTTTTATAGAATATTTAGGAATATATTATAACATCCAAAATGAAATCCAATTTATTCACCAAATCCATTTAAAAAGCCTCTAATGAACATTACCTTTCACATTTTATCTATTAGGAGAATAACATTTTGGACAAGGATTACAGTTATGGATTGAGCATAAAAGAATGACCCGTGATGCAACTAAAATTAATCAAACACTGTAAGTGTACAGGTTATGAAAATAGTAAGAAAAAAAATTAAGATTGTCCCATAAAGACTCAAGTTATATAAAAAGAACTAAAATTATAGAAAACTTTAAATAAGACTTTTTAGCGGCGACATGAAAGTCGCCATTGAAACATACTTTCAGCAGCGACATATTTTGTTGTCGCCGCTGAAGGTGGAACCTTCAGCGGCGACTTCATGATGTCGCCGCTGATTATAACACTTTCAGCGGTGACAAACTATGTCGCCACTGAAGGTCATAATTTTTAGTGGCAACATAATTATCGCTGCTGAAAGTTGGACTTTCAGTGGCCACCTCATATGTCACCGCCAAATGTCGCCACTAAAACTCTATTTTCTTGTAGTGAAATACTGCCAAGGGTATCATTTGTTATTTTTGTTCTTCCTTTGAAATAATTTATTTGGAGCAACAAGTTTGTTGCCACACACAAGTATTTCTTTTTCAATGCCTGCGAATTATGCTTTGCTTTGGATAGTCAATTTTAGTGATTTAACTTCCTCCTTTATGGTGAGTGACAAATCCTTATTTTAATTATATATTTTTATATTTTAATTGGGATTTTTGTCATAGTAATTGATCTTAAAATTCTTTTATTGTAATAAATTGAGATTAAGATCAAATACATTAAATTGGGACTAAAAAGAATAAAATTGTCAAAATAATTTTAATTACTCTTAATCATTGATTTCTTGAGAGCATTTGATATTGATTTAATTGTTTTCAATTGAAGGTATTTGAAAACTTGGATTAAATCAAAAATTAGTAATTTGGAACTCAAATTTCATAAATGACAATTTAATCTCGTGAATTTAAACAATAACAGTTTGGTCTATGTCAAAACTTCACGTTTTGACAGCAACCACTTGGGTCAGTTGAACACCAGCATGTCACAACCTTTTTGGCGTGACCGTGTAAGACCAATAAAAGACGGGTCATCTAGTCTTACCATCGGGTGATGTGAGGGCGACATTAGTATTTGAGCGTTGTTCTCCTTAGATGCTAAGGTCTCACTGTGAGGGGGTTGAAGTCAATCTAAGGATTTAACTGGTCCCCTAATGCTGTCCCCTGATGAGCCCATGGCAGGGCAAAACTAGTTGGCACCGTATCTGTTAGGTTGGTCGCTGAGGGAAGTAGTACCCTCAGGACATCGCACGGGCGCTGTAAGCTGCATTGGACTCCAAGCCCGTGACAAAGTGGTATTAGAGCCTACCTCGTTCTACACTCGGTATGGTGGCCTCCCGTGGATGAAATGAGATGGACCCCTACTCGGTGATGGAGGGCATCGTCATGTTAGGTGGGGGAGCTTGTGAGGGATAAGAGTAGTAAAGACCCTGGCAAGTCTCATATCAGCTGTTTTGGGGTGGATCCTTGGGCAAAGTCCTTTTCTCCCCTAGCATGAGGGCGTGCTAGATGTTGGGTAGGGGAGAATGTCACAACCTATTTGGCTTGACTGTGTAAGACCAACAAAAGATGGGCCATTTGGTCTTGCCATCGGGTGATGGGAGGGCGACATTAGTATTTGGGCGTTGTTCTCCTTAGATGCTAAGGTCTCACTATGAGGGGGCTGAAGTCAATCTAAGGATTCAACTGGTCGGGGGATAATGCCGTCCCCCTAATGAGCCCATGGCAGGACGAAACCAGTTGGCACCGTATCTGGTTAGGCTGGTCGTTGAGGGAAGTGGTACTCTCAGGACGCCGTACAGGCGCTGAAAGTTACGTCGAACTCCAAGCCCGTGACAAGCAGCTCGACAAATCCAAAGGAGAGCGCTGTGAATAAAAAAAAAGGGCCGAGACCTTGACTATCAACCTTCCTCTCCCATCACCTTCATTCTCTCACTCTCTCTCGCTCCACTCCACCATTATCGTCGGCGACCCTCGCCTTCACCACCATAGTCATCGGTGACCTTCTTCCCTTAACCACCATCACCTTCAAAGTCCAGAGTTTGAGCGGCTATGAGTGTCGACGGAGGAGTGAAGCTTCTGGATCAAATCGGACCTTCATCATCTCTTTACCTTCTCCGATTATCACCTTCGTTCCACCGCCGCCTCACCATCGTCAGTCATCTCCGTTCACTATCTCCGGCAACCAAGACAATGACAGAGAGTTGGGATGAGACAGAGTTTGAGCATTGACTATGACCTTCAATCTATCGTTACCTCCATCTTGTCGTCCAACATCACTATCACCTTCTTCCTTCTTCGGCGAGCCTTATCTTCTTATGCCCTCCATTATTACATTCTAGGGCGTGGCTTCCCTTGCTTCTGGATTTGTATTCAGCCACCAATCTTTCTTAATTAAGAGTTAACTTGTCAGTTTAATTCATATTCTTCAATGTCTGGAATTTTGGAAGTGTGTGGCAAGCTTGTTTCGATGTTTGTTAGCACCCAAATCTGAGGCAATGATATGAATTTGGAGTTTTAATAGGGGAGTTTTTGCTCAACCATTTCTCTAATTGTATATTGTAATTGTGATTCTTAGGTCATATGATGAATTTTATAATGTTTAACTGATTTATTTTGATGTATTTAAAGATTTGATGTGGCTTGAACCTTTATTATATACTTGATATTGTGTTTAATTAGCTTACTTATCATTTCTTTGTACTGGTTAGTCATTAAATTGATGATTTTGTGAATATTTTGTATTAATTTTAAAGTGATTTGGTTAGTGGATCAATGATATTTTATGTTTATATTGGTTAATTGAATATAAATTTATTAATTATATTTAGCATTGGGTTTTAGCATCATTTATTTTGATTTTTCATATGGGTGACCGTTGTTAAATTAATATTAATGAGAAAATCAAGTGGTAATGTGAGATAAGTCATTTACTGGATTAAAAACTAAGGATTTTTAAGTTTATTTAATTGTTAAAGTGCCTAATCAACTTAATTTAGAGAGATTAATATGTAAGGTGGCTTGATATTAATCAGTCTAAGTTAGGCATAGTCTAAGAGGTGGTCCTTAGAATCATTTTGGAACTAGTATGATTAAATCTCCCAAAATTATTTTAAATGATGATTGCTTGCGCTATTACTATGAGGATTGCTAATTCTATTATTAATTTCCTTATTTCTTTCATTTCATTAGTTTCATAATCATTCCATTTCATATTTTAAAGAAGAAAATCCCAAAAAGATCAAATCTTCCATTTTTAATCATTGTATGTCAAATATTGCACTTAGTTTATAGGCAATTAATAAAAAGTTCTTTAAGAATCGATATAATATTACATGATACTAGTGCAGAAAAGGCTTTTTACATGTGACGGAAACGACTTTTTACACCTGACATAAAACACGTGTAGAAACAGTAAGTGTAGAAATTCCAGACTTTCTACATGTGTCGTATATCACGTGTAGAAAGTCAGACTTTCTACACCTGACCTACCGCATCAGGTGTAGAAAGTCTGAAACGGAGGACTTTCTACACCTGACGTATGATGTCACGTGTAGAAAGTCTGGACTTTCTACACGTGACCTCTTACGTCAGGTGTAGAAAGTCTGAAAAAAGGAGACTTCCTACACGTGACCTCTTATATCAGGTGTAGAAAGTCCCAATTTCAGACTTTCTACACCTGACTTTAGAGGTCACGTGTAGAAAGTCCAGACTTTCTACACTTGACCTCTAAAGTCAGGTGTAGAAACTCATTTTTGAAAAAAAAATAATTTTTATTTAAAAAAAAATTTACAATGAAACTAATGTAAAATATCAAATTTCATCCAAAATATTAAAAAAGCCATATGAAGGTACATAAACTTGGCTTCATTTTTACAACGAAATTGTACAATTAAAGTCAAACTCAATACCAAGTAGTGACAATACAATTCAACATGTCTAACACCAAATAGTAGTTATTAACTTTACAGGTGTTACGAATTTAGGATGGTGTATTTAGAAGTGCAAGTGTACACTGTCGTAATCAAGTAATAAAGAAGTGAGTAGAGTATCGTTCCCACGAGGATTGATCACTAAGTACCAAAATTGGTAATTTTAATTCTATTTAGTCAGTTGATTAGTTGTTATTGAGATTGCAAGATAGAAATGATGAAATATGAATACAAGTGATATAAAGACAAATATGAGAAAAAGCCCTAGGGATTAGATTTCACTTAATAAATTCCGGATTGAATCACTTATCTATTCTAGTCCAATTTATTCCACATGATTGATAGTCGAGTTTCCCTATTTTAATTACTAGCCTCTTCCAAGGTCAAGTAATTCTATAATTAATTGCTAACCCAATATATTCCTATATGAATTTAAGCAATCAATCATGCATTAAGATTTATGGAACTCAATTAAGACTACATAACCCATATGAATATATTCCTATTTCATATGCAAATTATGGTTTTAATTATAGGATCCACACACATGTATCTCCTTCCGGTCTCAACATGCATATTAAAATCATCCAAAAGGTGGCCAATCAATTGTAAGCATTAAGAGCAATAATTAAAACTCAATCATGAAGGAAAAATTAAAACTAGATTTAATAAGTTAAGATTCAATCCGTCATTAGTAAGCTACGTCATCACCCTAGGAAAAGAAAAATTTAGCTCATGATAAAATTAAAAACAAAACCAAAATATATTCTAAACATCATAAATATTGCATAAAAATTAATTACAAAAACATAAAAATACTACTACAAGATGCATGAAAATGGAAAATCTAGCCTACCATATAGGAGGTAAAACCATCCATGTAGGTGGCAACCTATACCATCCATAAAGGAGGACTACCTAGGCCTTCCATATAGGAGGTAAAACCATCCATGTAGGAGGCATGCAAGAAGTAAAAAAAATGCAAGAAATAAATTCTAAAAATAACAACTCTCTCTCTAAAATAGAAACTCTCTCTCTCTCTCTTCCTTCCTCCTTCTTCCCCTCATTTTAGGGTGCCAAGAAGCTCTATTTATAGGCTTCATTTTCGGACTGCTATAGTGATTTGCTACAGTGATTTTGCTACAGTAACCGACCACACCGTCCGCTACAGTAACCCGCACTGCTACAGTACCGACCACACCGTCCGCTACAGTGAAACTGCTACAGTAACCGACCACACCGTCTGCTACAGTGAACAGTACCGCATGAACAGTGTACAGTGAATAGTAACTTTTCCTTAAATGCCTTCTTTAATTCTTTTTAATCCGGTACTATCCATGGCTGCAAGAAAATCATTATTTATTTATTAATTACACCCAAATTGATTACATTCAGCTCAAATATAGTCCACAAAATCATCATATAAGGGAAAATGAATATGCAAATATTTTACTTATCAACAGGTTTAACATTACACTCACAAGTTTGTGATCTCTAAAAAATAAGTTGCCCAACGTGTGCGAACATCATCAATGTCCTCTTCAGAAAATGCATCCGTAATGTCAAACATCTACAGATTTGAAAATAAAAAATCATATGCATCAATTTAATAACAACGAAATGAACTTAATAAAACAAATATAATTAAATACAATTACCTCTTCTGTAAATTCTGTACTACCCAAGAGGATGATATTTAACATGTGCCTCATCACAAAATATCCACAAGCCTTATTCCCCTTTTGACGACGGCACTATAGAAGAACATGCATTTTATTATATTAAATATATATATATGTGAACAAGATAACTATATTCATAGAAGGATAGATTGAAACTATTTACCTTTGGTTGTAACCAGATAGTCTCCCTAAGCTGGTGTGTATGTTTTTTCTTAACCACTCTTTGGTACATTTCCATTGCCCTGTAGAAAAATATATAAAATAGGGTACATTATCTACAAAACTTACATATTGCAAATAAAAATTCATTGTCAAAGTATACTTACGTGTCCATCGTTTTCTTCAAATCCTTTCCCGGATTATAATGTAATGAACATAAAAGAAAAACGACATTCAGCTTTAGGCATAGAACCACTAATTGCCAATGAGTGCTGCAAAAAGAGGTATGAATTATATATATGTACAAAAACAAGGTATCAATTACAAACTTTTTCTTACTCGTTAACATATGGCGCTAGGTAGCACTCTTTTCCATCTTCACAGAGCCTCTGCCGAAGGTATGACTCTCTTAAGGCGGAAGTGTTCCCTTTTTTCTGGATGTGAATCGGGCAAAGGAATCCAAACTTGCCACCATTCCCTGATAAAGTATAAAGGCGATGGAGGTACCTACAATAGTTAAAGCATGTCAGAATCAAAAGTTGAATACTTAGTAATATTATTAAAAATATACCCACATCATAAACAAGTGAACGTGCGGTATGGTAATCTGATCCTTCGTTAACATCCGCACTATATCCTCCTGCTCGATATGCACAAACATGTCCCTCTTACCCACAACGTCTGGATCCATCGTCAATACTTTAGTTGAGAAGGATCCGTCAAACGCCAGCATACACAGACGTTGAAGCGGTTTCTCCTGGTTTTGGGTCTGCGGTTGGGGATGGCATTGTGGAACCACTTCATTGGATGGGGTAATTTGCTAAATAAACAAAAATTTATAGAGTTAGTAATAATTGCAAGTTATATATTAACAATATGATTAAATTGAAACATATCAAGAAGACAAATAATTTCATACTTCAGTACGAACTGCAGCAGGAACTACTCAGACTAGTCTCTTTGGCCACCGAAGGTAAGTTTTGAGGGCTTCACCCACAATCTTCACCTCATCATTCGGAAATGGAACAGGGGCATCTGGAATTTTTGCCTCTCCAATCACCACTCTCACTTCGTCATCTTGCATTCGCTCGTGGTGGACGGTTGGCCCCAAGTTTTGTATTGCGCCAAGTGCTACTAAGCGTCTATCAGGGTCCTCCAAATATAATTCACAAGGTTCACTGTCTTTTTGGACTCCAGAATCCTCTGATATACGGCCAAGAACACAACTCCCATTTGTACTTTGAACTGCAGGAGAATAAGTTGGATGGATAGTTGTGTCTTGTCGTGAGCTTAGGATGCTCATCATTTCTTCCTTTAATTGTAACATCTGGGCGGCCGTTTGCTTCCTTTCATTCTCTAAAAACACTTGCATCTGCTTCCTTTCATTCTCTAGCATCAATTCCATCTCTTGCTTAGTGACCATTCCCGTGGTGGCATAACGTGTATTTGCTCCAAAGTAGTCTCTTATGCCTACTCCTCGACCAACGCCCCTAACACGACCACCATGGTCTGGAGTCCCCGTGGCAACCGTCAAGACATCATCCCTTCCCTGTGGAATGAAGGCTCCCTGAGCACGTTCTAGTTGAAGTTGATCCTATAGTATATAAATAACAAACATAATTAAAAATGTAACTATACAACAAAGAAAATAATAAGGATTACTCTCCAGTCTTCCTTACAATTCTTTCAACATAGTTAAATTACTTACAATTCTTTCACCAATCACGCGTGCCTTCTCGCTCATATACTCTCCAGTCTTCCTTCGACGTGCGGCCCTCCACTTTTCTTCACGCGATATTGGAGATGGTGGAGATATAATGGTAGATGGATCCAACTGAGCCTCTTCTTGTCGCCTCTTCTGCTTCTCCTTCATCATTTGTTCTTCGAGCTTTTCATAACCCCCACGAGACAATCTGTGGGGGCAATCATTCTTTCTACCACTCGCTATAGCTTTATCCCTTTTTATCTTTTAATAAGAAACCAACAAATCATTAATCGATAAAATTAAATGAGAATAAAGTAAGTAACTAATTAAAGTGAATAAAAACTAACCAAGGCTTCTGGTGTAGTCCTCATCCTGTAAAATTCTTTCCATGTATCTTCATCAAGAAATGTATACTCCGCACAAGGATTAGGAGGATTCTTACCCTCTGCTACCTCGACATGCACAAATCTTTTAGTTAGCGAGGTCTTGAAGGCCGTCTAACGCTCCGCGCAATATGATAACAATTTATCCTTTAAGACTTGACTGGAAGGAACGTCGTAAGTAAGCTGTAAAGTCATTATATTAGTTAGTAACATGAATAAATGTAATAGTTACAAAAGTTAATAGGTGTATAGTGTTGTACCGCTATAGTATTCCAAATCTGATCCTTGACAGATTCATCCACTTGATTCCAATCCTTAATCGTTATGCTAGGCTTGCTACGTGCTTGGAGGGCAACAAAGCTAATAAACTTGCTCTTGGTAGGCCCGATTGGTCTCCATTGCCTATCAAATTCAATCGGTATTTTCTGGTCATCCGCGCGACTCTTGGTCAATTCTTTCAGGGTCGTGCCACGTCTACCCTTTCTTTTCCCTTGAGCAGACTGGCTGCTATGCCCAGAATGAGTATCATCAATATTGGGGGAATCCCTCTCCATGTTCCTGTTTGACAATGAAATAAGGTAAGTAATTTAAATCCAAGATACATAATCAACGAAATACGATTACTAACTTTTGATTAAAGTCCGTCAAATAGGAGCAAATATATTCTCCCATATCCCTTCATGGTGGTCAGTTCTTGTGGCATGTATGTCATCTACTTCATTTTCATTTAATTCAGGCAACCCTGACGAGAAACATGGAGTCTCAGAAACATCAGAATTTAATTCCTTATTATCATCACTGTGAACTACAGTTTTTCCTTGGAGAACAATGGAGCGACTTCTATTTGTTGGATCAATTACATAAAACACTTGTTTTGCGTGGGCTGCTAAAATAAAGGGCTCCTCACTGTACTTTAATTTATTAAGATCAACTAATGTAAATCCATACTTATCCACTTCAATACAATTATTATCAATCCACTTGCATTTGAAAATTGGAACTCTAAATTTAGTATAGTCAACCTCCCAAATCTCTTCAATAACCCCAAAATAAGGCATAGCAACTAACTTTGGCTTTTTGTCTTTTGAAATGGAAAAATGCATGGATTCAGCCACAACCATAACTCCACTGTTTTGAACAGTACTCTTGTCATCCAGGGATTTCGTATAGAAGGAATACCCATTGACATCGTATCCACTCCAACATATGACATTAAAGCTAGGACCCAGTGCCAACCATTTTATAGTTTGAGATACACTATTATCGTTGGCTACTTATTTTTTGAACCATTGTGGGAAAGTCTTGTTATGCTCAAGCAATAACCTTTGCTCAGTCATGCGACCATGTTGTGCCCTTATAATTTCTTTGTGCATAAATATATAATCTTGAACTTCATCGGTGTTATTCAAAATGTATAAGTGTGCTTGTAACACTGCATCATGATTGATATTAGTTTTCACTGTTACCCCACGTGTACCCTTACCTAATAATCTGTCCTCATGACGAGATTTAGGGAGCCCAATAGCTTCTTCGTTTGACAAGTAGTCGGAACAAAACTCAATAGCTTCTTCGGCAATATATCTTTCAACCATGGAAGCTTCAGGCCTGTATGGATTCTTTACATACCCTTTAAGAATTTTCATGTATCTCTCAACTGGGTACATCCATCGTAGATAAACAGGGCCGCACAACCTGATCTCCCTCACTAAATGAACAATTAGATGTGTCATGATATCAAAAAATGAAGGAAGGAAGAGCATCTCAAGCTGGCACAAGATAATAGCAGCATCCTTTTCTAGTTCATCTAATTTATCGGGGTCAATCAATTTGTTGCAGATGGCATGGAAGAAGAAGCACAGTCTAGTTATAGTATGTCTCAAATCATCTGGCAATATGCCCCGAATAGCCACAGGAAGTAGTTGTTGCATCAAGATGTGGCAATCATAAGATTTTAAGCCCACTAATTTCAAATCTTTCATCGACACAAGCTTTTTAACATTTGAAGAATACCATTGAGGCACTTTAACACCATTAAACAATCACAAAAGCTTCTTCTCTCAAGCTTCGACAAGGTACGAGAGGCTGGAGGTAGATAAGTCCGCTGACCTTGTAGCTGTGGATGTAACTCATCTCGTATTCCCATTTCAATCAAGTCTAATCTTGCATTGACACCATCCTTTGTCTTGCCCTTTATATTGAGAAGTGTCCCAATAATACTATCACACACATTTTTCTCGACATGCATCACATCAATACAGTGCCGCACATCAAGACTTTGCCAATATGGAAGATCAAAAAATATGGACTTCTTTTTCCATATATTTTTATCAGCTGCACTCTTCTGCGTCTTTCCAAAGATAACATTGATGTCTTTCACCCGTTGATAAACTTGCTCTCCAGTCAATGGCACTGGAGCATCTCTATACTCTTGATGGCCATAAAAAGCTTTCTTTAATCTACGATAAGGGTGATTTTGTCTGAGAAATCTCCGGTGGCCAAGGTAGACTGTCTTCTTTCCATGCTTAAGTTGATGGTGGCATGTGCCTGCTTCACAAATTGGACATGCTTTGTGTCCCTTAACACTATACCCAGATAGGTTTCCATATGCAGGGAAGTCGTTTATGGTATAGAAGATCATGGCACGCATATTGAACACCTCTTTTCGATTCGCGTCAAACACATCCATACCTATCTCCCACAACTCTTTCAAGTCTTCGATCAAAGGGGCTAGGTAAACATCAATGTCATTTCCTGGCTGCTTTGGACCCGAAATCACCATAGACAACATAATATACTTACGTTTCATGCACAGACAAGGAGACAAGTTGTAAATCACTAAGAGAACAGGCCATGAACTATGAGTACTGCTAAGACTGCCATAAGGATTCATGCCATCAGAAGATATCCCAAGCCTGAGGTTTCTTGGCTCATTTCCAAACTCAGGAAACATCTCATCAATTTTCTTCCATTGAGGAGAATCGGCTGGATGGCGAAGCTTCCTATCCGATATTCTCTCATCTGCATGCCACCTTAAGTTCTTTGCATCATTCATATTAGCAAATAATCGCTTGAACCTTGGTTTCACTGGAAGATACCATAACACCTTCAAAGGAGGGCCTTTAGTAGTCTCGACAAAGTCTGTATCATAATTCCCTTTTAATTTGTACCGTGAAGCACCACATTTTGGACACTTATGCTCCCCTTCGAACTCTTCTCTATATAATATACAATCGTTAGGACATGCATGTATCTTTTTGTACTGCAGACCCAAGGGACACAACATTTTCTTTGCCTCATAGTAACGGTTGGGTAATTCATTACCTTCTGGAAGCATATCTGTCAACAACTCAAGCAATTCTGTAAAACTCTTGTCACTCCACCCATTCCTTGCTTTCAAGTGGACCAATCTCACCACAGCTGACAACAACTTGAATTTTGTACATCCTGGGTATAAAGGCTTTTCTGTATGACTAGACAAGTTATCATACTCATGTGATCGCTTAAAGGCCTCTTCGCCAATATCACGAATCATGTCCTCTAGTCGATCATCCATGTCCACATCAACTTCCACCTCTTTAGATGCACTCAGCTCTTCTACTAATTCACCATGCCATACCCATCGTGTATAACTCTTCAAGAACCCATCACAAATCAAATGCTCTCTTATTTCTCCGACACATAGTCGCCTCAAATTTAAGCAATTTACACAAGGACAATAAAACTTCCCAGATTTATCACCACCAACATTTCTTATAGAAAATTCTAAAAAATTCTTCACCCCATTATCGTACTCATCACTAGTTCTTCTAGCATAGATCCAGCTACGATCCATATGTGCAGATAAACTTCAACACAAAATGAAATTTTTTAAAATTTTGTGTTCAAATTATAGGAGGACTATTGAAGGACATGGAATAAAGGAGGAATAAAATTACAGAGATAAGAACAAAAGGGTCTCTCTAGTTCGAATAAACAAAAGAGGAAGCAAAGCACATGCAAAGTGAAACCACTTGTGTGTTTGTGTCCAACCAGCAAGCAAGTCATCAAACTTAACCAAAATCAAGAGGTTGGTGTCTATTAGCTACAACACGTGTGGGAATAGAAAAGCAAAGGAGGGAGGCTACAAGTAATTCGATTAATAGGTGGCGTTGGAGTAAGAAACATAATCTAGTCAAAAAGGAAGCAAAGCACATGCAAAGTGAAACCACTTGTGTGTTTGTGTCCAACCAGCAAGCAAGTCATCAAACTTAACCAAGCCACAGGAATTTACAAAGTCATTACAAAAAGAGGGAAAAAAAGGAGTTTTGGAAACATACCTTACGGTGGCGAGAGGACGGAAACAACGTCCAAACACAAACTCTTAATAGTTTGTTGATGTTAACTCTTAATCAGACTTCACGTGATCCATCCATCCCGTGTGTACAAATGAAACTATCACTAATGTTACTTTCCAGGTTCCTAAGCTATTTCTATATCTAGAGATACATCCTAATTATGTAAATTCTAATCCACTTTTTTTATATTTTCAAACTTATGCAAAGCTCTCTTAAAGCCTAAATATATAACTTACAGTGGCTTATCCTGAGTTCTGCTACAATGTCAGAACTTATATTTTCAAAACCTTCACAAATTTTTCCTAAAAACAAGCATAAATTACATGACCTTGTTTAGGTTTTGTTGAAATTATGCAAACCTTTCTTTTTTATTTTTAAGATAAGTTTGTATATATTTTAAAATAATGAAATTAAAGAGGTGGTGTATGTGTGGTTTCAACAACACTTAAAAGGATATTTGCATAGTTTACCTTATCTTTCAGAACTACAAAAATGCAGAATTACCACATATTCATGAATCAGGATTGTCATTTATGTTTGTGGGTCAGAGATTTTATGTTACAATTTGAAGCAATTGGGCCTTTCTCCTGCAGGAATATGGTGTTTCTGTGAGTGTATTTCATTCTCTGTACTTGGTTGACATTGAAGAAGAGAAGATTGGTCGAGTCTTAAAGCTTGACTCACTTAAGAGTGGAGATATATGGAAGAACATGGACATTTTGGTTTTCAACACTTGGCATTGGTGGTACCGTAGAGGACCAAAGCAACCGTATGATTCTACAAACTCCTATATAACTTAATACCCCATAAGACTATGACTTCTAAAGAAGGATCTGAGCACAAGGAACACCTCTCTTTATCAGCTTAAGTTTGATAATTTTTTAATTGTGTTCTAACAAGTAAAAGAAAATTCCAAACACACCCAGCCAATACACACATAACTTTTAGGTTTCAGATGCAGATGGGATTACGTTCAAGTGAATAAAAATAAGACTAGTAATATCAGCATGTAAAAATAAGACTAGTAATATGGAAATTATCCGATGCAGATGGGATTACGTTCAAGTGGATGGCAAGATACTTAAGGACATGGATGATATGGCTGCATTTCAGAAGGGTCTGACAACTTGGGCTAATTGGGTGAATTCAGAGGTAGACACAACCAAAACCAAAGTATTTTATCAAGGATTTTCACCTTCTCATTACAGAAAATGCACCCAATGCAAGCCTAGCGTTCGAATCTTCTTCATATCAGTACAGAAACCAGAGATTTTACGGGAAAACATTTCACGAAAAAAAATTACAAGCCACAAAATGAGGATTACCTGGCCGATGTAGCTGATAAGCGGTCGCACAGATTGATGATCGGAGAATAATAAAGATGGTGACGGAGAGTCAGAGCCAATGGAATGAAAGAGTGAAATTCTGAAATGGGAAACAGCAACTAACTGTCATAGTCGGATCTCGAAAATCTGAAGTGGAAAGTCGGAATAGAGATTGCAGATGGAGAGGAAAGGAAAGCGACTGGAGACTGGTAATGGGTTGGGAGATGAGCGTGAGAGGGAGGGAGGAATTGGACCTAATAACAGGCGGCAAATGAAAAAGAGGAGAAAAACGCACGGGGGCGAAGGGATACAACACCGATTATATTAGAACCGGTGTAGAAAATATTTTCTACACCGGTTCAAATCACAACCGGTGTAGAAACTAACTTTCTACACCGGTTCAAACACAACCGGTGTAGAAAATATTTTCTACACCGGTTGTCTTTGAACCGGTGTAGAAAGTAACATATTCTACACCGGTTCTTTTACAACCGGTGTAGAATATGCTGAGTTATTTTTTTAAAAAAAATAAAATGATTATTCTACACCGGTTCTAATTTAATCGGTGTAGAATTAGATGAATTTCTACACCGGTTTTAATTCAACCGGTGTAGAAAACTTGGATTCATTTAAAAAAAAAGAAAATTCTTCTTTGTTATATTTTTTTTGTTTAAGTAAATTAAATAATTTTTTAATTAAATTAATTTCATTTTTTTTAATGGAAAAATGTTTTTAATTTATTTTCTACACGTGTTGTAATTTTAACACGTGTAGAAAATCCAAAAATCTTAATTTATTTACGAAAATGCCACCGGTCACACTTTCTACACGTAACCTGTTTCGTCAGGTGTAAAAAATAGGTGTAAATCCGTGATTTTGTACTAGTATATTACAATTCTTGATTAAATTTTAAAGAGGTTACCTCCTTCATTAGCGACACTGATTATCACTTGCACTCTCAAACAATTCATCAAACTGCATGACGATAAGCAGGCTTCTACAGAAATAGTGTGGTAGAACGTAGACTCTTTAGTTCGTATTTTTACCAAAATTTCTATTAAGCTCCCTTCTACTTTCTGATTCTATAGATACTTTAGTCAATGGTTTTGTCCTATTTCTTATTCTTAATTAGCTATATATTTCTTCAAAAATAAGAACACTTAATTTGTTTAGATTTTGTAACTTTTTGAAATTAAGATTACATAACCTGAAAAATGGTTTCTTAGTTATCGTAATTTGCATATTATTCCACTATATATTTGCATAATAATTTTTCAATAAATTCAATAAATATACAAATATTTATTTAAATTAACTTATTTTAAGTGATTTTACATCATATCAAATAAATTGTGAGAAGTTTCATATCATGAAAGTTTGTTAAGTAACCTCCATACGTTTAATTATAATTGTTCAGTATTAGTAGCAGACAAATCTAATTAGAACAATTATGATATAGTACTATCTTTGATGCTAAATAAAGGATCTAATTTATAGGGTAATTAATTGGATCCTATATTTAATATTGGAGGATGAGCACTTAGTATTTTATTTTTGGAAATTTGGTGACATTGTTAGAGCTGTAATGCGTTGGTTTAAGTAGCCCGACCCTAACAAACTTCAAAATAAAAGATCGAAAGCTATCTTGGATGGCCAAAGACATTTTGTTTTACATTTGAATAATTATTTTATTTATCTGCAAAAGAAAATTATTATTTTATTTAATATTTTGAATTAAATTTCAAAAATAATTTTATGATATATATATATATATATATATTAAATAATGAAAAGAGTCTTTATTTGATGTGAAAATACGTCTAGAAACTAAAGTATTATAGCCTAAAATTTAGCTGGTTTGGATTAGCTTATAAAAGTTCTATAAGTGTTTATAAATCGTAATTCATAGAATATGAAGTAACTTTTACGGTTTATAATGTTGCTTTTACAGTCTACGAGGTAAATATGTGGAGAAGATTTATCTCAATTTACATAAATCGGACTTATAAAATAAGCCCAATTACTAATAGAGTTTCCAAACGAGCTGTTAAAACCCAAAAGCCTAAATGATTGACTGCCATATGCTAAGTTCTAGGTCCTTCACAAGTTTACACGTGGAAATATATTACAGGCTATATATTTTTATGGGTAGAATCCCTGTACACTCAAATGACACCGGAAAAGACAATGCCAACTTTTTGATACAACATTTATTACCTTCCCCGTTTTCTTCTTTTGCTTTAAAATAAGTATTAGGACTGCCTTGGTTTTTTTTAAATGGTAGGATACGTAGGGAAATATAATGCTAATTCTCTAATTTATTATCTTTAATTATTTTCTTCTTTTGCTTTAAAATAGTATTAGAGCCGTGTTTATTTTTTTCTTAAATGGCAGAAGAAACAGTGAAATACAATATTTATTGCCTTTCTTCCTTTTTTTTCTTTTGTTTTAAAATAGTACCAGAGTAGCCCTAATTTTTTTCAAATGACAGGAGACATAGTGAAATACAATATCAACTCATTAATATAGCATTTATTACATTTTCCCTTGTCTTCTTTTGTTTTAAAATGGTACCTGAGCAGCCTTGTTTTTTATCAAATGACAGGATACATAGTGAAATACAATATTAACTCTCTGATGCAACATTTATTACCTTTCCTCTTATTTTTTTCATTTGAAATGGTATTAGAGCAGCCTTGACTTTTTCCAAATGACAAGAGACATATAGTGAAATACAATATTAACTCTCTGATACAATATTTATTGCCTTTCCTCATTTTCTTCTTTTTCTTTGAAATGGTACCAGAGCAGCCTTGATTTTTATCAAATGGCAGGAGACATAGTGAAATACAATACAAACTCTCTGATACAACATTTATTGCCTTTCCTCCTTTTTTTTTCTTTTTGTTTGAAATGGTACTAGAGCATCCTTGACTTTTTCAAATGACAAGAGCGTCCTTTTCATTCGCTCCTCACCTCATTATACAAAAATTGTTGTTTAGTAGTGATTAAAAATATATTTGATTTAAGCGGTTTTAACTGCTACAATTAATATTAGTAACATTCTCAAAAACCACTACAAAATACACTATTACAAACAAATTTATAGCCGTTTTCAAGAACCGCTATTCAAGCACTGAAAAAAAAATCAGATCGGACCTGCCGGTTCAATCGGTCCGACCGGTGATCCGGTCCGGTTCATGGCATAAACCACTACAAAATTGTTTGAAATGGTACTAGAGCATCCTTGACTTTTTCAAATGACAAGAGCGTCCTTTTCATTAGCGCCTCACCTCATTATACAAAAATTGTTGTTTAGTAGTGATTAAAAATATATTTGATTTAAGCGGTTTTAACTGCTACAATTAATATTAGTAACAGTCTCAAAAACCACTACAAAATACACTATTACAAACAAATTTATAGCCGTTTTCAAAAACCGCTATTCAAGCACTGAAAAAAAAATCGGACCGGACCTGCCGGTTCAATCGGTCCGACCGGTGATCCGGTCCGGTTCATGGCATAAACCACTACAAAATTGTTTGAAATGGTACTAGAGCATCCTTGACTTTTTCAAATGACAAGAGCGTCCTTTTCATTAGCGCCTCACCTCATTATACAAAAATTGTTGTTTAGTAGTGATTAAAAATATATTTGATTTAAGCGGTTTTAACTGCTACAATTAATATTAGTAACAGTCTCAAAAACCACTACAAAATACACTATTACAAACAAATTTATAGCCGTTTTCAAAAACCGCTATTCAAGCACTGAAAAAAAAATCAGATCGGACCTGCCGGTTCAATCGGTCCGACCGGTGACCGGCCGGTGATCCGGTCCGGTTCATGGCATAAACCACTACAAAATTGTTTGAAATGGTACTAGAGCATCCTTGACTTTTTCAAATGACAAGAGCGTCCTTTTCATTAGCGCCTCACCTCATTATACAAAAATTGTTGTTTAGTAGTGATTAAAAATATATTTGATTTAAGCGGTTTTAACTGCTACAATTAATATTAGTAACAGTCTCAAAAACCACTACAAAATACACTATTACAAACAAATTTATAGCCGTTTTCAAAAACCGTTATTCAAGCACTGAAAAAAAAATCGGACCGGACCTGCCGGTTCAATCGGTCCGACCGGTGACCGGCCAGTGATCCGGTCCGGTTCATGGCATAAACCGGTGAACCGGTCGAACCGGTTTGAACCGGTAAAAACCAGTGGTTCAACTGGTTTGCCTTTTTTTATTATTTATAAAATACATTTTTTTATTCTTCTACCTACTATTGGGCATTATTTTTTAGGGAAAAATGAAAGTTTGAAGACCAAGATGAAGAGAAAAATAAGTAAAAAAAGAACAAATCTAAAAAAATGATTTTGAGAGGATATAATAATTAATTAATTATAGGAAATAAGATGTCATTATATAAATATAGGCACCATAACTAATATTAATATATTTTAAGCATTTTTTGCCTAAAGATCTTTATTTTAATCTATGCAAATTTAAAAATATATAATATATATATTACCTTTAATAAATTATAATATTTTAATATGACCGGTCTAATCACCGGTCCGACCCCGGTTGAACCATTAACCCTTAAACCAGTGCTGTGACCGGTTCATTGACCGCTCCGATTTTTTGCAAGGAACATTTATTGTCTTTCCTCATTTTCCTCTTTTCATTTGAAATGGCACTAGAGCAGCCTTAATTTTTTTCAAATGGCAAGAGCATCCTCTCCAAATACCTCCATTAGTGCCTCACCTTGCTACATAAAAATTCTTGTTCAGTAGTGGTTAAAAAGATGTTTGATTTAAGTAGTTTTAACCACTACAATCAATATTAGTAGTAATCTCAAAAATCATTATAAAATACACTATTATAAATAAATTTATAGAAGTTTTCAAAAACCGCTGTTCAACTAGAACTAATATTAACTAATATTTCACTTAAGTAGATTAACATACTCTCATGAGTTACAAATTAGACACGTCACAATCTTACATGTCGCCCTGATCTCACTGTATACGGAGAAATTCTAATACGAACTGGGGCATCATGTTATGTGATATATGTACTATCCAATACAATTACACCACATTGATGATCTCAATAATTTCTAAATGATATAAATGAGGAAAGTGAAAAGAAATTAGACACGTTGAATTTAATGAAACCATGTGATGTAATTTTATTGGGTAGTGCCGTTTTCACCTGGTTGATGCAAGGTTGATGCAAGAATTTCTGCACCATACATAACCTTGTCACATTTTGGATACCCAGATAGCTCAGTTTATCAAACAATTCTGAAACGTGTGGTTGGCTTTCATTAGGAAGAACCAAAGAGAATGGAAAGCGACGCAGGAAATGGAAAGGTGGTGTGCGTCACCGGTGCTTCTGGCTTTATTGCTTCATGGCTTGTCAGGCTTCTTCTTCTTCGTGGTACTGTGAAGGACACTGTTCGTGATCCAAGTGAGTGAATACTGAACGGAAATTATTTTTCTGTCAACTCTTCGGTTTTCGGTTTCAACCAAGATGTAGGAGTGAGGATTGAACACTTGACTTGAAACGCACTCGAATTTCTTGCTGGTGCCATGTGAGATACAAGCTCATCGCTTGTTTCATTGGTTTGTTGTGTTGCGATTTTGGGTTATGGCTGTGAGTAATTGGAAATTTTCTCGGAAGTCGAATTTTCAGATTTTGATTTCGGGTCAGTATCAGGCAATGGAATGTGAACTTCTGTGGTTTGTAGTGTTTGGCTGCTCGAAATTGAATGAATGATCCAAATACAGGGTATGCATGGAGAAGTAGAAACGTAAAGGTGTATTGGATAGAGATTAATACGCGAGAAATGCCTAAAATAAACTCGAATCAAGATAAAAACCTAGATTGCTAGATACATCATCAATTCCTTAACTTTGCTTTTCGAGTTTCTCCCTCACGTGAGACGAATCAATTCTATTTCGTTGTTTCTTATCATTTTGAGTTACATGTTAGTGATGGTTCATTGGTTTAAAACTCCTTGCAGATGATTCAGTAAAGGTAGACCACTTGCTCAAACTTGATGGGGCAAAGGAGAGACTGCAGCTGATTAAAGCAAATCTCATGGAAGAAGGTTCCTTTGATCAGGCTGTTGCGGGGTGTGAGGGCGTCTTTCATACTGCATCTCCCGTTTTCCACAATGCCAAGGACCCACAGGTCAACACCGACCAATTCTAATCATCTTTTGATTATCTTCTACCTATTTTAGATGAATATTCCTGCATAGAAATAAAAAGTCCAATAACATGAAAACAAGAAGGTTCTACATTTCATTTTGTCGAATTTTCCAAGTACACAAGACATAGTTACCCTTCTCAATAGCTTGCTCCTTTCTTTGCCCTTGGCAAACAATATGCTGTATTGATAACCTAGTAAGTTCATATGTGCTCTAAGACTTCAAGTACCACCATTTTTTCAGTTTTCCATTAACTGTTGGGCAAACTGGAGATTTATGCTAAAGTGCAATCTGGAATATCTTAGCATGATTGACATCCAAAGAAACTGGTAAATTCTTGAGTACTTCAGAGTGAGATGCTTTGAGACTTTCCCGAACTCTGTCAGTTATGGACAGAAATTTGTATCAACTATGAACTATTTAGTATTAAGGGTTTTGAAATTTGGCTTTGGAATCTTTTAAGCTCTCATGAGTTTAAATTATTCTCAAGGCTGACAATCTTTTAAATTACCATTTTGTTGTCAGGTCAAAAAAGTTTTCTTGCTAAATTATAATTGTTGATATTTCATTTCAGACTTAATTAATTGATCCAGCAGTCAAAGGTACTCTTAATGTTCTCAAATCATGTGCAAAATCGCCATCTGTGAAACGAGTTATTTTCACTTCTTCCAGTGATGCAGTTTTATTTAATGGAAAGCCTACAACCCCAGAAGTTGTAGTTGATGAGACTTGGTTTTCGAATCCAGATATCTGTAGGGAAAATAAGGTATGTGCTATATTTCACTATACTAGCATTTTTTTGAAGATTGCAATTATTGTGCATTGCATGTGTGATTGTTCTTGATGGTGCATTGAATTGGGATAGCGTGTTCTCAATTTAAATGCCATTTGCAAGTCTTGCTCGTTAGCTTATCAGAATTCAGAATAGAGGCAATTCTGTTTTGTTTTTTTGGTAGGTGGACTTTACAAGCTGTGATTGCTTTCATTCACGTGACCCGTGAGCCACATTCAAAATAAAATTGAAGACATTTCTTTTGTAGATGAAATACCTAAATGAAAGTTTCTCGACAATTATCATGGACATAGCAGAACAAAACATTTGAATGCAGTTTTAATTCAAAGTGATAGTGTTGAAGCCAGATTAAAAAAAGTGAAGTCTGCGTTCATGATCAGTTAGGCTTTTGTTTCAAAATTTTCTCCATTGTTGTCATCTGGAGTACACTTTGCTTTCTGCTTTTGAAAAGAAACCTTGTCGCCTTTTCCCCTTAAACTAACATTGTCAACAAGGTGCACTCAATCAAGGATTAGATGCTGAGCCTTTACAAAGGCTTACAGGCCCTATTTGACTCAGATGTACTCCAATCATTCATCACAGTTGTGAGAAAATGGCAATGATGCTGTGGAGTTCTTCATTTTTCACATACATAATTTAAGGTTATTAGGGGTATTTCCTCTTTCATTATGTAACCATCTTCCTATCTCTTTGTTTGCACTCATCGGGGGTTCCTTTATACTCTAAATATCCATGAGTTCATATAATCCCTTATCCCCTTTTTTTTGGTCTTTTTTTTTTTTGGCCATGTGCCATGAATATAATTTCTCCTTCTTGGTTCTGGGCTTATGATTGGATACATCCAGTGGTTGCAAATCATTCAGAATGTGATGTACAGTTAATTCTTATGCTTTATTTGTGATTCTTTATGAAAGCTACATGTTTCAATTATGACAAATCATCCAGTGATTCTTTATTTGTGATTCAGAATGTGCCATGCTTTATTTGCATGGAAATTTGCAAAAGAAAACAACATTGATATGGTTGCTCTCAACCCAGCAATGGTGATTGGGCCCCTCTTGCAACCTTCCCTGAACAACAGCTCCTCCGCAATATCAAAATTAATAAATGGTAATTTTCATAGATTCATTAGATAATAAGGTTCATGCTGGATAGAATACAAAAATAAATTATGTCACATTATTTATGTCCATCTGTATTGTCGGATCGTCCAACTAAAATGCTTCTTCTGACTCTAGTTAGTAGAAAAGGGAATTGGTGTCAAAATGTTTGTGTGATAAGGGATTATGGGAGACATGATGATTTTAATCAAAGACTTCTATTGACTTACTTGATGTGTATATTTGGAATCGCGATGCATACCATCATACTTGATCAGAGACCCAAAACAGTAATGCTCTTTGCTAGGATCTTTTCACTTGACATTAGTAAATTAAGATAGCAACAATCATGATTTCTTTCTTTTTAATTGAAGAACAAATTTTCTTGTACAGATTTGAAGTACAAATTCAGTGGAATTGAGTCTCTGAATGTCTAGTTTCGTTGTCAACAGAGAAGGTGCATGTATAAAGGGTAGGAAACAAAACTCCCAATCAATCCCCCTCATTTAATTAAATTTAAGTTAAATTATCATAAAAGCTAATAGCAACCAAGATACATGAACACATCAGGAAGGAATAATGCTAATCAGAAGGATAGAACTTAAGCGAGATCTCTAACACTCTCTGAAGTTCTGGAGTAAACATTTACATTCCCAGCTTACAAATTAATCTTTCAAACTTTTACCTGAGGTGGGTCCTTTGCTTTTGGGTGGATGTGTAAAAACGTAAATCAAGTCAAGAATGCCATTTATCAAGTTTTTCCTTAATGAGTTTATGAACTCCAACATCTTTTTGTTCAATCACGAGGCACAATTTTTTGCAATACTAATTGTAAACATAGTTTCACAAAATAGTTTTTTGGATATGTATTAAACAAAAGGTGTCTTTGAGTTTAAACTCCTAGGCCTCTGCAGAGTCCTGCTTAGCACTTCGAAGCAACTTTATATTAACACAGTTATAGTTTTTAATTTGTTTTCCTTCAAATTTGACTGATATGTCATACTTTCATTAACTTTGTTAAATAATAAGCTAATTAGTTTTTTATAGTTTATCATTATTTTGAGGGTACAATTTCTTGTTTTGGCCCCTGGAGAAAACTTTTTATGTTGCTCCATGGACTACGGTCAAGCTCTTTTTGCCATGAACTGCGGTCAAGCTTGTTTGATGCAGGTGTGCAAACATTTCCAAATGATTCTATGGGCTGGATTCATGTGAAGGATGTTGCAAACGCTCATATTCAAGCATTTGAGATTTCTTCAGCTAGCGGAAGGTATTGTTTGTTTGGGACAGTAGCACATTATTCTGACATTGTGAAGATTTTGCATGAGCTATATCCAACATTGCAGCTCCCAGACAAGTAAGTTAGTTAAATCTCCACGTGCTGAAACATCCCACTCCCTTCTCTCTCCACATTTTTGCTCACTTCATTTCTTGCTTCCTTAATAACTTGTTAGGTGTGAGAACGGCAAGCCCTTCATGCCAGTGTATCAAGCTTCCAAAGAAAAGGCAAGGACCTTGGGTATTGAGTCTATTCCCCTGGAAGCAAGTATCAGGGATACAGTGGAAAGCTTGAGAGAGAAGAAGAAGAACTTGATCAATTTTTAAGTGTGATCTTTCTCCCAGAAAGTAAATGTTGAAGACTTTGAGCATGTTTTAAATATGTATCTTTGGTATTAGTATGCACATCTCCCTGGGAAATAATGAATGTGGTACTGTGTTTTTGTTGAATCTCTCTATGAGCTTTTTATCAATGAGTTTGTGTCTTTGTCACGTGTCTTACAAGCATGTCCATGCTGCTTCCTCTTGTCAGTCTCTTGAGAAAATTCTCCATGAGCTTCTGCCTTCTAGGATTGCCTCAAAAAATCCAAGAAAGATAAAAATTAACCAAATTTTAATCAACTAGGATTTTTTTTTGGGAAAATCTTATTAAATGCCATTTGAAATATTTAAATTCTAATTTAGGTTGCTAAACTTGACAAATAAATAGTCATATTGTTATATAATCATAATTCTATATAGAAGAAAAAGAGGGAACAGATGAGAGTTGAGAAGAAGAAAAGCAGAGAGATAATATGTTTGTTTGGAATAACGATTGAAAATTAAAAAACAGCTTTTCAATCATGATTTACAATATACGAGGTAAGTATGTGAGGATTTTTATCTCGACTTACATAAATAAAAACTTTTGGTAGTCTCAAAAGTGATCCCAAAAATGAATAGAAATTTCTCAATAGCACTCAATTGGCATTAATATCGATATGATTTACAATAGTAGTAGAACTCTATTTATAGGAGCTCTTTTATTAACTAACTATGAGGGTTGTAATCCTCTAACTTTTAATTTTAACTAATTATTATATTTACATATTAATATGTTACAGAATCATAATTTTGTATAGAAGAGAAAGAGAGAGAGAGAATAGAAGAGAGAGTAGGGAAGAAACAGAGGGTTTACAGAAGAAGGACAAATGGATTCAGAGATAAAAAACAGAGGAGAATAGAAATTTCTCAATAGCACTCAATTGGCATAAATCTTGAATGAATCTCCTATCAGTGACATTTTAGTTCTACAACCATATAGGCCTGAGGTTTGTCTACAAAAAATAGTAACTAATTAATAACAATTTTGGAGCAATTTTAGAGTGTAAAAGTAGACATTATAAATTTTTTTTGGAGCAAAAATAACAATTTTGTTATCTATTTTGGGGTGTAAAAATTGCTATTTTTGCTGCAAAAAAAATCATAATGTCTACTTTTGCACCCTAAAAATTCATAATGTCTATTTTTTCACCATAAAATAGTTAGTTGTGTTGAGTGTATTTGAGAAATAGTTCTTTACTATTTTTATACCTTAACCCTTTTTTAAATGGCAGGAGACATAGTGAAATATAATATCAACTCTTTGATACAACATTTATTGCCTTTTCCTCTTTTTCTTCTTTTGCTTTGAAATTGTACTAGAGCAGCATTGATTTTTTTTTCCAAATGGCAAAAGATATAGTGAAATACAATACCAACTCTCTATACAACATTTATTACGTCCCCTTTTTTTCTTTTTTTTTTTAAAATGGTATCAGAGCAGCCTTGTTTTTTATCAGATGACAGGATACAAAGTGAAATACAATATTAACTCTCTAATACAACATTTATTGCCTTTCCTCTTATTTTTTTCGTTTGAAATGGTATTAGAGCAGCCTTGAATTTTTTTCAAATGGCAAGAACGTCCTCTCCAAATACCTCTATCAGTGCCTCACCTCACTATACAAAAATTGTTGTTTAGTAGTGATTAAAAGGATGTTTGACTTAAACGATTTTAACTGCTATAATTAATATTAATAGTGGTCTCAAAAACCACTATAAAATACACTGTTACAAATAAATTTATTATGACAGTTTCCAAAAATCGCCTTTCAAATAGCACTAATATAACTAATATTTCACTTGAGTATATTAACATCCTCTCATGAAAAGTAACGGGGCAGTATGAGTTACAAATTAGACGCGTCACAATCTTACATGTTGCCCTGATCTCACTGTATATGGAGAAATTCTTATATAGACGGGTGCATCACGTTATGTTTATATATGTACTATAAAATAAAATTACTCCACATTGATGATCTCATTAATTGCTAAATTATATAATTGAGGAAAGAGAAAAGAAATTAGACACGTTGAATTTAATGAAACCATGTGATGTAATTTTATTGGGTAGTGTCGTTTTCATCTGGTTGATGCAAGAATTTCTCCACCACACAAACCTTATCTCATTTTGGATACCCAGATAGCTCAGTTTATCAAACAATTCTGAAACGTGTAGTTGGCATTCATTAGGAAGAACCAAAGAGAATGGAAAGCGACGCAGGAAATGGAAAGGTGGTGTGCGTCACCGGTGCTTCTGGCTTTATTGCTTCATGGCTTGTCAGGCTTCTTCTTCTTCGTGGTACTGTGAAGGGCACTGTTCGTGATCCAAGTGAGTGAATACTGAACGGAAATTATTTTTCTGTCAACTCTTCGGTTTTCGGTTTCAACCAAGATGTAGGAGTGAGGATTGAACACTTGACTTGAAACGCACTCGAATTTTTTGCTGGTGCCATGTGAGATACAAGCTCATCGCTTGTTTCATTGGTTTGTTGTGTTGCGATTTTGGGTTATGGTTGTGAGTAATTGGAAATTTTCTCGGAAGTCGAATTTTCAGATTTTGATTTCGGGTCAGTGTCAGGCAATCGAAAGATGAAAATAGTCTTTATTTGATGTGAAAATAGCCTAAGGTTGGTTGGAGGTTGGGGGTGGAGGTTAGGTGTGGGGAGGGTTAGAGGTGAGAAAAATGTGTTTGGTTTTTGGAGGTTTTTGGAGAGGAGAGAAAAATTTGTCTCACTTTTATCAAAATACCTATACTCATTTTTTAATATTTCAAGTTTACTCCTCTTGTTTAAAATAATGAGATAATATGTAAAAATCAATAAAATATCCCTTAAAATGTATATAATTTTTTTTATCATATATACTTGAGGTAATAAGTTTTTTAAGATTTACAAATTAAAAAATTAAAGAAGAAGAAAAATATATAAATAAAGAAAAAAAAGGTATATTTGTCAATTTATAATTAACTCACATCACTTACCTTTCTGAACTAAGTAAGAAATCAAACCTCTCTTTCCCTCTCCTCCCTTTTCTTGAACCCAATAAAACTTATAACCTTTTTTAACCTAATTTAAATTAATTTTATCTAACTTAATTTTCATTGAACCAAACACACCCTTAGAAATTGAATTATTAGAGCCCAAAATAATATTAAACCCAAAAGCCTAAATGATTGACAGCCATATGCTAAGTTCTAGATCCGTCACAAGTCTATACGTGGAAATATATTACAGGCTATACATTTCTATAGGTAGAATCACTGTACACTCAAATGACATGAAATACAATGCCAACTCTCATATCCGCCTTTATTACCTTTCCTTCTGAGCAGTCTTGATTTTTTTTAAATAGTAGGAGACGTAATACCAACTCTTTAATATAATATTTATTACCTTTTCTCTTTTTTTTTTTCCTTTTGCTTTAAAATGATACAATAGCAGCTTTGATTTTTTTTTAAATGGTAGGTGACGTAATGAAATACAACCAACTCTCTGATACAATATTTATCGCCTTTCATCCTTTTTTTTCTTTTGCTTTTTGATGGCACTAGAGCAACTTTGATTGTTTTCTAAATGAAAGGAAACATAGTGAAATACAATACCAACTCTTTGATATAACATTTATTGCATTTCCTTCTTTTCTTCTTTTTCTTTCAAATGGTACTAGAGTATCTTTGATTTTTTTCAAATAGCAGGAGACATAGTAAAATACAATATCAACTCTCTAGTACAACATTTATTGCATTTCCTCCTTTTATGCTTTTTATTTAAAATGATACAAGAGCATCCTTAATTTTTTTCAAATGGCAAGAGCGTCCTCTCCAAATTCCTTCATCAGTGCCTTACGTCCCTACACAAAATTTTTTGTTTAATAGCGGTTAAAAGGTGTTTTTTAAAAGGTTTTAACCACTACAATCAATATTAGTAGCGGTCTTAAAAACCGTTACAAAATACATTGTTACAAACTAATTTGTAGCAGTTTTTACTCAAATAGAACAACCGCTACTTAATTAGTAGTGGTTTATTCCCATCGCCACTAAATTCTTATGAAAATAGTATATTATCTGACAATCTTATAGCGATTCTAAAACCACTACAAATTTTGAAAGCACAATTTCCTATTGCGAGAAAATGAAAAATGAAAAATTTGGCTCTGATTTGTAACGGTTTTAAAATCACTACTAAGTTGAAATATGAATTTTAAAAAATTGGCACTAAGACATTTGTAGCGGTTAGAGAACCCCTATTAATTTAGGATGAAATTTCAAACATGGCACAAAAAATTTAATCCTCTATTCAATTTAACTTTTAACTTTGTAGCGGTTTTAAAACAGCGATAAAAATTTTGGAAAATAAAAAAAATTATCCAATAATATGATTCAATTGTTATAATATCGTGTTAAAAAGTTTATTATTTAAATAATTTGACCGATAGTCGTTATTATTTGAGAAGAATGATTAAATTGAGTTAGATGAATACAAAATTTATATGCATAATATTGAGAAATTGTAGATAATATTGTACATTTATAGGTAATAAGTATTTTTTTATTGTCTACTAAATATTGATCATTCTGGAAAGAACATTAAAAATGTTGAAGAATAGTCTGTTAATTTCTAGAAAAAAAAATAATTAGTATCAATATTATAAGAAGGGAAAAATGTTGAAATGAAAGAGTTGAAAAAAAAATTTACCATATTTGATCACCTTACTTAGATATTGAGCTCTTGAAAAAAAAATTCCTAGATGAGAGAAACGAGAGAGAAGAAGGGAGTAAAGAAATGGAGAAATGTATGAAAAGAATTGGCGTGGGGTATTTATAGGGATCTGCGTGTAGCAGTTAATGTTATTATTTTTGTAGCAGTTGACGTTTATAGTGGTTTAGGTGTAATTATTTGTAGCGGTTGTATAACGGCTACAAATATTGGTCAGAATTTTTTTAAAAAAATATAAATTAAAATTTACTAGAACAAAAGCATGCTTCAACTTAATCATTCTTCATCGTCATTTCTACAAAAATTTTGTGGAGAAAATGTTAGTGTGGTATTATTGTATAGAAAAATTAAATTTAAATGATGTGAACTTATAAAAACTCACAGAACTATAGGTAAATTGTCATTGCCTTCAGGGAAGAAGTTTTCGAAATTGGCGGGATGGAATGACTCATACTTGTAGGTGATGTTATCACCATCACCCATGTTGTAAAGGTCTTGAGGCTGTAAGTGAACCATTATGTTTCAATCCCAGTGCCTCTCGTCTTCGACATAATAAACCTGGTGTGCCTTTGAGGCAAGAATATATTGTTCATCATCTTCAAATTGACCGGTATGAATTGACTAGGAGAAATTTACTGATGTGATTCCTAAAACGTCAATTGTGAGTTCTCAGGAAGTTTTCGTATTTTCCCACAAACACTTCAACAACTTAACGGTGAAACGACCTTAGTAATTTAGTTCGAAGACATCAAGAAGCTTTCCATAGTAAGGGACATCTCTGATAGTTTGAAGACATCAAGAAGCTTTCCATAGTAAGGGACATCTCTAAACTGCATGTTGCCATTACTGCTGCACACATAACTTGTCCCAAAGGTGCCAAAAACACCCGAATTTTGAGTTTACAATCCTTGATCTCGTGATACCGTGTAAAACTTGAAACAATTGACATTGTATGTTGTAAAACTTTTTGCATGGTTAAGAGGGACGATTGCAAAAGCTCTGAAATCTGATGAGTGTAGGTTGTGGTCATTTAATATTCTGTGCGCAAACCAACTTGGGAATTCTCTATGGACCTTTTTGTCAACTTTGGGGGATGTTTGTGTTTGGATCGTAAGTTGATGCTTTACATTACTTTTGAATTCCATACAATTAATCATGGGAAGGCGATCACGAAATGTAAATAAAAAATGTTAGGATAGTTATAGAATAACTGATAAGTGTACAATTCTTACTAAATGAAGGGTTCAACTTGAGTGGAATTAATCAAGACATGTCTATGTGCTTGTAACTTCTCAGTTGTTGTTAGTTTGAAGTTCTCACTTCCTCCAACTGGTTTACCAACAAAAGGGATTAACAACTCTATTGATGTTGACTTAGGTTTAGGACAATCGTCTACACGAGGTGGTCGGTTGAAAGCCGTTTCAATGTCATCAAAGTACCTTGAACAAAAATAAAGGACCTTATCCCCTATATAACCTTCAGCTATAGAACCTTCTAGCCACGCCTTATTCCTTACATAAGATTTCAATTTTCCAAGAAACCTATAATGTAAAGAGGGGAAATGATACTAAATGGTGAAATGGGTAACTAGCAAATTTAGAAAGTAATGATGATGCACATATATATGTAAAATGAGTACCTCTCAATAGGATACATCCATCGATATTAAACTAGGCAGCAAGCTTTATTTCATGAACAAGGTGAACTGGTAGGTGAACCATCACAGTGAAAAAGGAGGGAGGAAAGATCATCTCCAATTGACAAAGCGTAAGAATGATTTTGGACTACAGCTGATCAAGCTCCTTAACAATCAAAACCTTAGAACACATTTGGAACACAGCTCTACTAAAATGATGAAAACATTTAGAGGAAGTGCATTCTTTATAGCTAGCGGAAGTAACTATTGCATAAGAACATGTGAGTCATGACTATGTAGGTTAGCAACCATTTGAGCCTACATGTCAATACATCGTGAAATATTGATTGAATAACCATAAGGAACTTTTATTTTCTTCAACGTCGCTAGAAAAACTTCCTTATTCAGTTTTGTGAGATTGAATTTGCCTATTGAAATTTGTCATGCTCATTTGGCCATGCATCTTCACAAACTCCCATGGCCCATAAATCTTTCCTCACTTGAAGATGATCTTTTGACTTGCCCAGTTCGTTAAGTAGCGTGTATAGCATATTGTCACATACATGTTTTTCAATGTGCATGACATCAAGGCTGTGTCAAAATAAATTAGATTTCAAATATGGAAGAGTGAAGAAAATACTTATCTTTTGCCATTGTTGAGGTGTAGAAGCCAAAGTAGTCCTCCTATTCTTTAACCCTGTTGTTGTTGCATCATTGCTTTTTTAAAACTCAAATTCAATGTCTTGGAGCTATTGTAAGATGTCTACACCAGTTAAAGCCTAAGGAGGTCCTCTTTTTTCTGGTTTCCCATTGAAATGATTCCATTGTAATCTCAACTTGTGCTTACCATTGAGAAACCTCCGATGACCCATGAAGCACCACTTTCGACTGAGGGAAAGGCGCACCGTGTCAGAGTTAAAATTGCAAACTGGACATGCGGTCCTAATATACACATTCCACCTGAATAATGTTTTAAGCTTAGGAAAGTCACATATGGTTCATATCAAGGCTGCACGTAAGTTGAATAGTGTCTTGTCGTACGTGTCATATGTCTCGATGCCGACATGCCATAAGTCTAGCAATTTCACAATAAGCGGTTAGAGATACACATCGATGTCATTACCTGGTGCCTTTTTGCTTGGGATGATTATAGATAAAATGAAGGAGCATTGTTTCATACACATCCATGGGGCAAGTTGTAGGGAACTAAAAATACCAACCAAATATTGTAACTTGTATTAAGATTCCCAAAGGGATTAAAACCATTGGTCGACAAAGAAAACCGAACATTTCTAGGGTCAGCCGCGAAAGATGGAAATTCAGAGTTGAACATTTTCTAGGCTTTTGCATATGTGGATGTCTTAATTTACTATCTTCATTCTTATCAACCTTATGCCACCTCATGTGCTCAGCTATTTTAGATGATATAAACAATCTTTGTAACCACGGCTTCAAAGGAAATTATCTAAAAATCTTTGCAGGTTTCTTCTTCTAAATTGTCTTGTACCTCAATGTGCGACATCGCTTGCAAGTCTCCTTGCTGGCATCATCTCCTCAATACAACATATAATCATTAGGGTATGCATCAATTTTCTTGTAGTTCAAGCCCAATCTGTTATAATATTTTTGGACTCGTAAAACAATGTGGGAATCTCCGCGTCGAGGAATGCATCTTGTAATAATTTCAGCAACACTGACATTCCCTTATTTGTGATTGCACACAAGCACTTAATATGATACAATTTGATTAAGAAAGATAATTTTTAGTATTTTTGACAATCTTAATATAAAGGACGATCTACGTCATCTATTAGGATGAAAAAATCCTGCGCTGGGTTATTCCTCAGAACATAGGTTTTAAACCCTACACTTCATTGAAGTTGTAGGCTTGAAAACTAAATGCATCATGCACAACATCATTAACAGGATCATCTTCATATACTTGAACTCCCACTTGTGAACTTCGAGGAAGAGCATCATCGTATCTCATATCGTCCTTTCACCATGAACTCCCTAGAACGTATACTCTTCCGGGAAAGGCTTCACAAGAAAATGTTCTTTAACAACTTCTTGTGTATGCTATTTCTTGAACTTGCATTTCCGACATGGACATACGATCTTTCCATTATAGTCACATGAATAATAATTTCAATTGCATCTCCAATATCAGTTGCATCTACTTCCGTTCATTCTCTAGTATCAGTTCTATCTCTTCCTTAGTCACCATTCCCATAGAGGCATAACGTGTATTTGCTCCAAAGTAGTCTCTTATGCCTACTCTTCGTCTAATGCCCCTAACACAACCATCATGGTCCGATGTCCCCGTAGCAACCGTCAAGATATCATTCCTTCCCTGTGGAATGAAGGTTCCCTGGGCACGTTCTAGTTGAAGTTGATCCTGTGATATATAAATAATAAACATGATTAACATGTTACTATACAACAGAGAAAATAATAAGCATTGATGCTAAGTTACTTACAATCCTTTCAGCAACCATGAGTACCTTCTCACTCATATACTCTCATGTCTTCCTTCGGCGTGTAGCCCTCCATTTTTCTTCACAAGATATTGGAGTTGGTAGAGATATAATAGTAGGTAGATCAGACTGAGCCTCTTCTTATCGCCTCTTCTACTTCTCTTTCATCATTTCTTCTTCAAGCTTTTCATGCCCCCTACAAGACAATCTGTGGGGGCAATCATTCTTTCTACCACTCACTATAGCTTTTTCCCTTATTATCTTTCAATAAGAAACTAATAAATCAATAATAGAATAAATCAAATGAGAATAAAGTAACTAACTAAGTGAATAGAAACTAACCAAGGCTTTTGGTGTAGTCTTCATCCTGTAAATTTCTTTCCACGTAGCTTCATCAAGAAATGTATACTCCGCACAAGGATTAAGAGGATTCTTACCCTCTTTTACCTCGACACGCACAAATCTTTTAGTTAGAGAGGTCTTGAAGGCTGTCTAATGCTCTGCGCAATATAATAACAATTTATCCTTCAAGACTTGACTGGGAGGAACGTCGTAAGCTAGTTGTGAAGCCATTATAATAATTAGCAACATGAATAAATGTAATAGTTACAAAAGTTAATAGGTTCATAGCGTTATACCACTATAGTGTTCCAAATCTATTCCTTCACAGAGTCGTCCACTTCATACAACTCCTTGATCGTTATGCTAGGCTTGCTACATGCTTGGAGGGTAACAAAGCTAGTAAACTTGCTCTTGTTAGGCTTGATTGGTCTCCATTGCCTATCAAATTCAATCGGCATCCTCTGGTCATTCGCTTGACTCTTGGTTAACTCTTTTAGTGTTGTGCCACGTCTACCCTTTCTTTGTCGCTGAGCAGATTGGCTGCTATGCCTGGAATGAGTATCATCATTATTGGGGGGATCCTTCTCCATGTTCTTATTTAATAATGAAATATCTTCAGTAAATGAAAATAAAATATTATAATAAAATAATGAAAATCTAAGACAGATAATCAACAAAACAAGATTACTAACTTTTAATTAAAGTTCATCAAATAGGAGTAAATATATTCTCCTATATCCCTTCATGGTGGTCAGTTCTTATGGCATGTAGGTCATCTACTTCATCTTCATTTAATTCAGGCAACCTTGACGAGAAACATGGAGTCTTAGAAACATCAGAGTTTAATTCCTTATTATCATCACTGTCAACCATCCTTTTTCCTTGAAGAACCACGGAGCAACTTTTATTTGCTGGATCAGTTATATAGAACACTTGTTTTGCGTAGGCTGCTAAAATAAAGGGCTCCTCACTGTACTTTAATTTATTAAGATCAACCAATATAAATTCATACTTATCTACTTGAACACTATTATTTTCAATCAACTTGCATTTGAAAACTAGAACTCTAAATTTAGTATAGTCAACCTCTCAAATCTCTTCAATAACCCCAAAATAAGGCATAACTGCTAACTTCGGCTTTTTGTCTTTTAAACTAGAAAAATGCATAGATTCAGCCACCACCATAATTTCACTGTTTTACACAGTACTCTTGTCATCCAGGGATTTCGTATAGAAGGAATACCCATTAACATCGTATCCACTCTAACATATGACATTAAAGTTAGGACCCAATGCCAACCATTTTATAGTTTCAGAAACATCATTATCATTTACAACTTCTTTTTTGAACCATTGTGGGAATGTCTTGTTATGCTCAAGCAATAACCTTTGCTCAGTCATGCGACCATGTTGTGCCTTATAATTTCTTTGTGAATAGATATATAATCTTGAACTTTATCGGTGTTATTCAAAATGTATAAATGTGCTTGTAACACTGCATCATGATCCATATTAGTTTTCAACGTTACCCTATGTGTACCCTTACCTAATAATCTCTCCTCATCATGAGATCTAGGAAGCATAATAGCTTCTTCATTTGACAAGTAGTCAGAACATAATTCAATAGCTTCTTCAGCAATATATCTTTCAACCATGGAAGCTCCAGGTCTGTATGGATTCTTCACATACCCTTCAAGGATTTTCATGTATCTCTCAACTGGGTATATCCATCGTAGATAAATAGGGCCACATAACCTTATCTCCCTCACTAAATGAATAATCAGATGTATCATGATATCAAAAAATGAAGGAATAAAGAGCATCTCAAGTTGACACAAGATAATAGCAGTATATTTTTCTAGTTCATCCAATTTATCGGGGTCAACTACTTTGTTGCATATGGCATGGAAGAAGAAGCACAGTCTAGTAATAGTGTGTCTCAAATCATATGGAAATATGCCCTGAATAGCCACCGGAAGTAGTTGTTGCATCAAGAAGTGGCAATCATGAGACTTTAAGCCCACTAATTTCAAATCTTTCATCGATACAAGCTTTTTAATATTTGAAGAATACTATTGAGGCACTTTAACACTATGTAAGCAATCACAAAAGCTTATTCTCTCAAGCTTGGATAAGGTATCAGAAGCTGGGGGTAGATAAGTCCGCTCACCTTGTGGCCTTTGATGTAAGTCATCTTGTATTCTCATTTCAATCAAGTCTAATCTTGCATTGACACTATCCTTAGTCTTACCCTTTATATTGAGAAATGTCCCAATAATACTATTACACACATTTTTCTCTACATGCATGACATCAATATAATGCCTCACATCAAGACTTTGCCAATATGGAAGATCAAAGAATATAGACATCTTTTTCCATACATTTTTATCAACTGCCTTATTCTGCGTCTTCCCAAAGATAACATTGATGTATTTCACCCGTTGATAAACTTGCTCTCCTGTCAATGGCACTGGAGCATCTTCATACTCTTGATGACCATATAAAGCCTTCTTTAATCTACGATAAAGGTGATTTCAGCTAAGAAATCTCCAATAGCCAAGATAGATCGTCTTCTTTCCATGTTTAAGTTGATGGTGCATTGTTCATGCTTCACAAATTGGACATGCTTTGTGTCCCTTGACACTATACCTAGACATATTTCCATATGCAGGGAAGTCGTTTATGGTACAGAAGATCATAGCACGCATCTTGAACACCTATTTTTGATTCGCATCAAACACATCCATACCTATCTCCTATAGCTCTTTCAAGTCTATAATTAAAGGGGCTAGGTAAACATTAATGTCATTTCCTAATTGTTTTAGACCCGAAATTAACGTAGACAATATAATATACTTGCATTTCATGCACATTTGAGGAGACAAGTTGTAAATCACTAAGAGAACAAGCAATGCACTATGAGTACTGCTAAGTCTGCCATAAGGATTCATGCCATCAGTACATAGCCCAAGCCTGAGGTTTCTTGGCTCCTTTCTGAATTCAGGAAACATCCATCAATTTTCTTCCATTGAGGAGAATCAGCTGGATGACGAAGCTTGCCATCGGATATTCTCTCATTTGCATGCCATCTTAAGTTCTTTGCATCATTCATATTAGCAAATAATTGCTTAAACCTTGGTTTCACTAGAAGATACCATAACACCTTCGCAGGAGGGCCCCATAGTAATCTCATCAAACTCTATATTGCAATTCCCTTTAAATTTGTACCATGAAGCCCCACATTTTGGACACTTCTACTCCTCTTCGAACTCTTTTTTATATAATATACAATCATTAGGGCATGCATGTATCTTTTTATATTGTAGACCTAAGGGACACAACATTTTCTTTACCTCATAGTTACGCTTCGGTAATTCATTACCATCTGGAAGCATGTCTTTCAGGAACTCAAGCAATTCTGTAAAACTCTTATTACTCCACCCACTCATAATCTTACCACGACTGGCAACAATTTGAATTTTGTACATCCCGGGTACAAAGGCTTTTCTGCATCACTAGACAAGTTATCAAATGCATGTGATAGCTCAAAAGCCTCTCCACCAATATCACGGATCATGTCCTCTAGTCGATAATCTATGTCCATATCAACTTCCACCTCTTTGGATGTGCCCAGCTCTTCTACTAATCCACTATGCCATACCCATCGTGTATAACTCTTTAAAAACCCGTCACAAATCAAATGCTCTCTTATTTCTGTGACACATAGTTACCTCAAATTTAAACAATTTACACAAGGACAATAAAACTTCCTAGATTTATCACCACCAGAATTTCTTATAGCAAATTCCAAAAAATTCTTCACCCCATTGTCATACTCATCACTAGTTCGTCTAGCATAGATCCAGCTACGATCCATATGTGTAAACATGCTTAAAGAGTAAAAGAAATTGTTTAAAATTTTAGGTGTTTAAATTATTAGACCACTAAAGGACATTGAATGAAGAAGGAATGAAATTGCAGAGATAAGAAGAAAATGATCTCTCCAGTTAAGAGAAATAAAACAAGAAGCAAAGCACATGCATAGTGAAACCTCTTGTGTATTTGTGTCCAACTAGCAAGCAAGTTATCAAACTTAACCAAAATCTAGAGGTTGATGTCCATTACATACAAGACGTGTGGCAATGGAAAAGCAAAGGAGGGATGCTACAAGTACATTGATTCATAGGTGGCGTTTAAGTAAGAAATATAATATAGTCAAAGAGGAAAAAAAGCATATACACAGTGAAACCACTTATGTGCTTGTGTCCAACTAGCAAGCATCCTATCAAACTGAACTCTTGTCATTCCCAAGATGCATATGCGAGCATAGATATTTTCAATTAAGAAAATAGAAGTTTGGAAAATTGCAAAGGACAAAATGATTTAATATAGAGTACATACCTTATGGATCTAATTTGTGGCTGTTAGGCTCCCAACGAAACCAACAGGTAATGCAAACGGCGACAATATTAGAATAACATACAAGGAATGAGCCGATTTCAATTAGGGAATAGGCTGGACAAGTTGCAGAACATTAGACTTTCCAAAATGTATAGAAAATAAACCACAATATATAAAGGCATACAAGGAATGAGTCAGTGCAAAGTCAGAAGTGACAAGAGTGATAGTTGTTGGAGTTCAAGTAATGAGAGAGTGAGGTTGATATATAGCAATAATTGGAGTGTATATAAGGGTACAAATGAAGGAAGTAAAAGAGTGTAATAATAACTATTGAAGCAAGAAGACTACGCAACAAATATCTTTAAGTAAAGCAAGTGAAAGAAAATACAGAAAATCTCTTCACATTTAAATGCTACACACACACACACACCTGGAATTCAATTAAAGGTAATTAAGCAACAAAGTATTACCAGGTTAATGAGAAGATAAGTAAAAAAATGAGGGTATGAATGATATGTAATGATATTAAGTATTATGGAGGGTATGATTTGGGATGAAAACATAAACATGATTGTTACATAACTAAATGGTGAATTGATAAAGATAAGAGCAGTGATAAAAGAAAGAGATGGGTGGTTATGTTTTATAGGAAAAATTGAAGAATTTGGATTACATTAAAAATGTTACAATTCAAGCATAAAATTTTTAATTACATTAAAAATGCACATCACTCAAATTGCATAGGTAAGTTTGTCACACAATGCAGTTTGAACAAATCATTACCATAAGTTAAGCATAGGGTTTCATTTTGTATAGCAATAGGAATGTGGTTGGATTTACTGACAGCCATTGGTCCTAATAAAAGGGGCTTAGATCTCTTAAGCGTGAAGTCTTCATTTTGAGTCATGTGTATATAGAAAATGCCTTTAAATCTTATATTGCATAGGTTTAACAATACTTAAATCTTACCCAGTCAAATAGCCAGATAAAAAATAAGGAATGTGTATTGGGCTTGAGGAGAAATTTTTGACAACTTGAGAAAACTCAGGCCCATAGAGCCCAGCCAATGATCAGCTTTCAATATGGTCTGTGAGAATAGTGACAAGTGAAATGAAAGTCAAGTATGGCAATTTTCTTTACAGTTTGAGGAGATGAACCAAAAGTTGCTTATTCCACAAGCAAATATTTCAACAATTTATCTAAAATGGGTTGTCTCAGTAAGTTCAGTTTTCCTCAGCCAAAATCAAATCAATTAGCACATCTGACAGTTAACGTATACAGAGCACAAATTGCATTATTAACCTATGATAAAGCACTAAATCAAACATCAACAAGTCAATGGTCTTATAGTCTAAATAAAATGCATGAAACCCAAAAAAATCAGTTGTTCGCCACACTTTGACAGATCAAATGGATTGAAAGAAAACTTGAAGAATTTGAAAAAACAAACTCTTAATAGTTTTAAGTATATAGGACTCAGATAAGTATAGGAACCTGTTGGAAGCTCTTAACAGTTTTACTAATACTCTGACCCACTTCTCGCAATTTCTTGGGTCCAAAAACCAGAGCAGCCACTCCAGTAATGACAATAAGCTTGGGCACACCCAATCTGAAAAAGGCGTTGCAAGCGAGAGCCCTGTTGGATTGTTTGGTTTTGCTTTTCGTTCGTTCCAATATCGAAGTGAGAGCCCTAGCTTTCTTTAAGAATGTGGAGGTGGAGCTAGTAACTAGGGAGGAAGATGTACGATGGTTCTTGGAATTGAATCGCAAGTTTCAGGGAGTTACAGATCTTACACTCTCGGTGGGAGCAAGGGGCTGGCTACTTTGGATGTGTTTGCAAAGGAGAGATAGCTGACAAAGAAGACGATGGAGGAATTTGCAAGAAGAGGCAATGGGTCTCTGGCAAGTAAGTGGGGAAAATCTTTGGCAGGTTTGCGGAAAAGTTTTGGCAACAAGGGCGTGAGTTTTTTAATTTTTTTTATAAGAACTGAGTACTTTCTACACGGGTTGGCTTGCCAACCCATGTAGAAAGTTTGTGTTTCTACACGGGTTAGCTAGCTAACCCATGTAGAAAGTAGTTATTTATTTTTAGGAAAATTTTAAAATAAAATTAATTGTATTTATTGCACTTTATTACAAAAATATACTTGAAAAATGCTAATTTGTTAAAGATAAAACATTTTTAATTTGTTTGTTTTTTTTCTAACATTCGCTATAATTTTATTGTGTTACCAAAAATTGTATATTTATTAGGAAAATATTATTTGGTCGATGCTGGCTACCCAACACCAGTCGAATATCTTGGTCCGTATAAATGTGAGTATTATCACCTTCCAGACTTCAGGTGACAACAGGGATTTGCAAATCATAATAAAATGTTCAATTATTATCATTCAAGTTTGAGGACCACTATAGAAAGAACGTTTGGAGCATGGAAGAATATGTTTCAACTCTTGGGGGAAATGAAATCATATAGCTTTGAAACACAAGTCCACATAGTTTCTGCAATAATGGCTATACATAATCTTATTTGGAGAAATTTCCAAACATATATGGATTTTCAAGAAGCTGAATGAGAAAATATACGTGGTGAAGATAATAATGATCCAGTTGATTTAGCATCTACATCAACTATCCATATATTATCTTCAACACAAATGAATTATGTTCGTGACACAATCGGAGACCAACTTGTTAAGGGAGGATGATCCAATAATAATACACTTCATATATGCATTCTAATTTAAATATAAATTTATTCATTTTTAATTAAGTACTTTAATGCATTTTTCTTTTTTATTTCAATAATAATTGAAATTTAACTTATTTTATCAAATTTTATTTACATTTTTTCACTTCATCACAAAATAATATATATATATGTGTGTGTGTGTAGTATTCAATAATATTCATACCCTTTTAAGTAATTTTCTATCTAAACAAACTTTTTAAACGTTAATTCAAACAAGTTTAAGGTTAGAAAAAAGCCACTTCTGCCATCGCTAATTCAAATACAAATCATATTTACAATTTGACTTTTATCCTATCTGACTTTTCCAAAAGTCAGATTGCTATAGAGCTTAAAAGTACTTTTCACATAAATTAAAACAAAAATACTCTTCTACACTTATTTTATATATTATAAATTATAATTAAAAAATTATTTTTAAAACATTCTAATTACTATATCAAACAAACACGATTTTATTTTTCCAACTTCGCTCGACTCACTAAGTAGAGCTGGTAAAACGGGCCAACCCGCGGGTTGCGGGTTGGCCCGCACCAACACGCGGGCTGCACGGTGCGGGCCCGTGCAGCCCGCACTTTTGCTGGCTGGCAAAGTGCCAACCCTAACCCGCAGGATGCGGGTTGCGGGCCAGCAAATTTTTTTTCAAAATTTTTTTTAAATTTTTTTTAGAAGGCCGAAAATATGAGATACATATATATGAGTTATTAAATTTACTTTCTTACCATCAATCATTTTTCTTATAAAATTTTAAAAATACAATTCATAATTCAAAGAATAAAGTTATCAAATCTGTTAAAGTTTATACAAAAAAACATCAAATTGTCCTCAAATAACTAAGATATAATAATTTTGTTTAAAGAAGAAGGAAAAATGCTAAGATTTTTTCTATTTGAATTGAGAGGTACTAAGATCGGAGTAGACAATTTATAGGTTTTATGAGATTATTATATATAATTTTTTTCTTTTTTTTGCGGGCCAACCCGCCAACTTGCGGGCTGGCCCGCATCAACCCGCGGGTTATGTGGTGCGGGCCTGTGCAGCCCGCATTTTTGCGGGTTGGGAACCTGTCCTAACCCGCGGGCCCGCGGGTTGGACCTGTATTACCGGCTCTATCACTAAGTAGCATTAGAGCCCAAAATAATGTAAACCCCAAAGTAGAGGTGATAATATGGTCTAGCCCACTGGGTTTGGGCTAACCCACCATGGGTTGGGACCATATGAGTTAGGCCCAAAAGAACTGCATTAATATGGGTTGGCATTTAGCTAACCCAACCATAACCACTGGGTTGGTGGGTTGGCCCGCCCAACCCATATTATTTTTAAAATTTTTTTTAATATAATATACTCAAAATTATTTTTTCTACAAACATAAACTGTAAAGAAATTAAAAATTAAACATTAATCACAACTCCACACATAACGAAAAAAATATAAATCCAAAAGCTATCAATATTTTAGCATACTAAATTAAAAAAAACATAAATCCAAGGGAGGAGGAGCATACTAAATTACGAATACTACATCTTAACTCTTAAAGACTCAAACTAAGCAACTGGCAGCAAGTCACAACCCCAAAAAGCATCAATGGAATGGACAATAATGAATGACTCAAAAGGCTACGCAAATTGGATTGGGTCTTGTTTGCCTTTGGCCCTTCACCCAATCTCCCTTGTCCAATAGACACCAGACAACATTAAAAAAAAAGGGTCAACCCACCAACCCGTCATGGGTTGAGACCATATGAGTTTGGGCCCAAAAGAACCACTCCCAAATGGTCCCAATTTTTCAGAACCAAAACCGCCCTTATTTACGGGTTGGGCGGACTCGACCCATAATCCCAACCCATATTACCCCCGGGACTAAATGACTGACAGCCAAATGCTAAATTATAGGTCCTTCACAAGTTTATACGTGTAAATATATTACAGGCGGTACATTCCAATATATAGAAGCCCTGTATCCTCAAATGACGTGGTCAAATGCAATACCAACACTCTCTGCATTTATTGCCTTTCCTCCTTTTCTTCTTCTTTTCTTCTTTTGCTTTGAAATAAGGCAAACAAGCATATCAAAAATAAACGGCGAGTTACGGCGCGTCGCTAGCAATTGATTTTACTTTTAAAATTTTTTTTTGGGTAAACAAAAGGAAGATACAGCAAATCAAAACGATGAAATTTTGACCAGAAGAACTGTCATTTATTTTGAATTTCTTGAATTTTTTATTCCATGAAATTGTCCTTATATATACACACACAAGCCTACTCTTCAGCAACCATATAAAAGCGTACTCTTCAGCTTTAAACTTATATCCATATTATTTTATAATGGAATTGGCACCATCAGGTCTTTCATTCACAGTGCGTCGGCGTCAGCCGGAGCTGGTGGTTCCGGCAAAGGCAACACAGCGCGAGGTGAAGCTTTTGTCGGACATCGACGACCACGGGAGCATTCGGTTACAAATTCCGGTGATCCAGTTCTATCGTGGCGATCCTTCAATGAAAGGAAGAGATCCTGTTGATGTGATCAGAAAAGCTTTGGCTGAGACTCTGGTTTTTTACAATCCCTTCTCCGGCAGGCTCTGGGAAGGGCCTAACCGGAAGCTCATGGTGGACTGTAATGGCCACGGCGTCGTTTTCATCGAGGCTGATGCTGACGTCACGCTGGAGGAATTTGGTGATCTTCATCCTCCTTTTCCTTGCTTTGAAGAGCTTCTTTACGATGTGCCAGGAACTTCAGATCTTCTTAACACTCCACTTCTCCTTATTCAGGTTTCTTCTACTTATGAAAGATTAGTGTTTGTGTAGTAATAGCATTTTATGTTTGGGGCAACGTTTAATTTTAACTGTATAAAAATACTTATAAATATTAAAAACGTAGATTGAAAATGTGAATTCTTTTAATTCGGGGTAATGTCGTTTGTTTATATGAGCATAACCTATTTTTAATAAAAAATTAACGCTGTCAAACAAAATTAATGAAATTAAACTTATCAGTCTACTTTTTAATATTTATAAATATTTTTTATCTGATAAATTTAAAAAATATTTATAGATAAAATTACATATTCATCCTTTATGTTTTGTTAGTGTGTCCTTTATTTTCCATTGACTTTTGGGTGATCTGCTTGGAAACTTTTCAGATTAGAGGATCGCTGCAATTTTTACGGGAAAAAAAGACCACTTTTGGGAAAATTACATTAGGTCATGTTTAAAAAAAATAAAAAATAATCTTATTAATAAATTCAAAAACATGAATTAACAAATTTAGGAGCGCACTGACAACTCTACAATTTCTTATATTTTTCTCTTGACCGGATGTAATTCTCTCAAACCTTTTTAGCGCATGGCCAAAATATCAATTTTAAAATAGGCTTTAGAAAGCACATACTTCAACGTAAGGTACTTGTTTGTTTCTGGAAAAAAATTTACTTGTTTTCAGTCAAAACAATTTATTCGAATTATTTATATACTTCTCTAGTTATAAATATAAAAATTAGTTGAGATGGTTGCTTGATATCAAGATTTTAAGTTTTTTTTTTCATTATAATTTATTATTTTTTTCCTTCAAATTATCAACGTTGATTGCATTTTTTTTCTTTTTTTTCTTTTGTTTTTTGTTTGCCCACGATTGCACTTATTAAACGGTAGTAATTTTCAATACAAATTATTAAAAAGAGTATGATAGATTTCTTACATATGACTTACTCTTACCATTAAAATAAGTTGTGATGAGCTACAAAGTTTTTTAATTTAATAATCTTTTTACGTCTTGAAGAAAATTAGTTTGACAAAATATGCGTGCTTGGGTGAGGATTTGGCTTTAGTCTGCTGCGGATTTGCCTTTGTTCCGCCGTGGTGAACTGCTGCCTATCCCTTTTTTTAAAACTACATCATTTTGGTGTAGTTTTAAGGGAAGGAGAGTTGATTTTTTTAAAAAATGGTATCTAGTATTTTTAAATATTTTTCTGGACTAATCAATATCTTAAAATATTTTTTAAGTAGCATGCAGTATCCTAAAATAATTTCTAGTAACACAAAATATTTTAAAGTAATTTTTAGAGATGAAAAAATACATTAACGGTAAAATTGTAGTCAGTCACCTAAGACACTAGTATAACTGAAAAAATATTTTAAAATACTAAAAATTATTTTAGGATACTGCATGCTACTTAAAAAATATTTTAAGATATTGATAAGTCCAGAAAAATATTTAAAAATACTATATACCATTTTTTTTAAAAAAATCAACCCTTCTTTTCTTAAAACTGCACAAAAACAGTAGAGTTTTAAAGAAAAAGATAGACAGCGGTCAGCAACACAACATACCCAAGCCAAATCCCTTGAGGGACGGGGGAAGAGAGAGAGAGAGATGGTGGTCCAAATAAAACGGAACCCCAAAAGATTAGATTACATAGTCAAATTGGCTTGATCTTATTAATTAATTTAAATTATTTTATTATTTTATTATACTTTGAGTAGCTTGAAAGATTTAGAACATGAAATAAAAATTCAAAGATTCATATATCTGTAGGAAGCTATTAAATTACTTTAGTATACTACCACTTGGTACGTGCAGCGAAGTATTTATATGATATTTAAAAAGAAAAAATAAAAATTAGGGGTCTAATTGACAATATAATGGAAGATTCCCATATATTAAAATTAAATCCTCTTAGCTTTTAACACTTAATGATAAATCCTCTTTAACTTTTAAGTTTAGAAATAACTCTAAACTATCAATTTAATACCCTTTAAGCTTTACTTTTTTATTTATATAAAAGTTATTTGCACATTTAAAAGTTTTATACAGAGAAACCTCTTAAACTAATTTAATTAATTTGCACATTAAAAATGGGCAAAACTAATACTACCTTATTGTACTAAATATAAAGCATAATTGATTTTTTTGAGAGATTAAAGAAATAATTAAATTATTTTAAATTATTTATATTTATATTTATATTTTTTATTTGAACTAGTTTGTCTAACTATAAATTGATAAATAATTTAATAATACACAATATATAATATAATTAAATAACTTATTTAATTTCTTTAATATCTCAATCAAAAGTCAACCATGTCTTATATTTTAGATGGATGAGTAATACATGGAACCTTATCTACATAAATTTAACAGTTCAAGAAAGTTTATTGTAAAGTTTCAAAGATTACGAAAATTATTTTTATATGTATGACTTTTTTTTTATGCACCTGGAGTATATGACATAAAGCTCACGGGTTTTAAATTTGAGTTTCCAAATTCAATTCAATTTATAATATATTTTGTCCCAATTTTTTAGAAATGAGCCCTAACAGGTCTTCAAATCTATAGGTAACGCGCTTCAAATGTGGTGGTTTTATTTTTGCTCTACGCTTGAATCACACCATGAGTGATGCAATTGGTCTGGTTCAATTTATGAGCGCGTTAGGAGAAATCGCTTGCGGTGCGCGTCGGCCTTTAACTCCACCAGTCTGGCGAAGGGATCTTCTAAACGCTAGAGACCCGCCACGTGTAACATGCATGCATGGGGACTATGAAGAAGTAGTCTTTGATACCAAAGAAGCTATCATCCCCTTAGACAACATGATTTATCGTTCTTTCTTTTTTGGACCTCATGAAGTTTCTTTAATTCGCACACAAATCCCTCCTTATCTTCATGAATCATCTTCTAATTTTGAAATAATCACTGCATTCTTATGGCGGTGCCGTACAATGGCTCTACAACTTAGTGATGATGATAAAGTTCGTATAATATGTACTGTGAATGCTCGTTCCAAATTCAACCCTCCTTTGCCGGAGGGTTATTACGGAAATGCCATCGCCTTTCCGATGGCTGTGACGACCGCTGGTGAACTACAAAGGAAACCATTGGGATATGCTTTAGGGTTAGTGAAGAAACTGAAAGGTGATGTGAGTGAGGAGTACATGCACTCTTTGGCAGATTTCATGGTAATTAAGGGACGACCTGCTTTCAAGGAGGTAGGGTCGTTCTTGGTGTCAAAGGTGACACGAGCTGGGTTCGAGGATGTTGATTTTGGGTGGGGAAAGGCGGTATATGGCGGTATGGCGAATGCAATCAAAGTTGGAAGCTTTTATATACCTTATAAGAATGCTCAAGGAAAAGAAGGTTGGGTAATTCCCTTACGTTTACCTGGTGAGGTTATGGAGAGATTTGTGAAGGAGTTAGATAGAATGCTCAAAACAAGATTCAGTACTTCTTCCTTGTAAGTGGATTTCTAGTTTTCAGAGTCGAATTGCGTTTTTTTTTGGGGGGGGGGGGGGTTGGGGTATGTCCAGTGAGGCATAAGTGTCTCTTTCATGTAGTATTGTAATTTATTCATTAGTCATTTTGGGTGTGCTACGTGCTCTGTTTAGATTATATGTAAGAGCTTACAATCAAGGAAGAAAATCATTAGTAAGAAAATTAATGGCTCATGCCACTGTTTCAATGATGATTCTTTCTCTTCTTTTACTCATATTACACTACTTATTACTATAAAACTTCGTGGTAAATATCCAGAAAAAAAGAAAAAATTAGACAGTTTTTAATCAAGGCTTTAGGAAAGCTTAAAGCAAAAAATGACTAAAAACACATACATTGCGATAGCCAGTAAAAAAGGTTTTCTTTACCAAAAAAAAACCAAGTTTTAATTATTAGAGCCGCTTCTAAATGAACCCGATGAGAGAAGCAGCAAAGGACAAGAAGTGGGTTAAATGGATGCAACAAGAAATTCAAGCTATTGAATTTTCAGGAGTGAAAAGGAAAAAACCAAACTTTATTGATATTGAATTAAGGGAAAAAGATAGAAAATGAAGTTTAAAAATAGAAAAGACAATAAGGTGTTTTTAATATTTATAATATCATAGAAGTGTTATACATGGTTTGCCTTTTTGGGAATCAAAAGGAAATGACATAAATGCCCTCATATATATATATATATATATATATATATATATATATATATATATATAAAGTAACCCCTTGTTGGCGTCAAAGCTCTGATGGCTAGTCGTCGACGCTGAAGCTCTAGTGAGAATGACTATTGGCAAAGTAACAAGATTTGTTAAGGAATTCATTATGTTTTATTAAACTTTAATAACTTTTGTTTATCAAGTAACAAATCTACATTACCAGGTCAATGATAAGTCTTGTCAAAAAAGTTACAACATTTCATTAGGTTTTAACAATCTTTATTTACCAAGTAAAAGAATTCACACTATCAGATTATTCATAATTTTTGTTAAGGAATTCACCACATTTCATTAGATTTTAATAACTTTTGTTTACCACATTTCATTAGATTTATTCTTCTTTAGTAAGTTGTCGACCTTCTCGATCAAAGGCGAAGGAGAGAGGTCAGTTCTTTCAAACATTTGTCCATACATATTTGCTCTCCCATGTATCATTGATCGTATGTTGGAGGTTATTCATGTAACACCCTCAAATAAATAAATCGATATTCATATGTGACTTTTCTTTAGGAAATATAATATCAAAAGTAAAATATTTTTTAAGCATATTTAAAAAATCAATATATATGAGATATTTAAAGTAGGAAGTGCCAATAAAGTACAAATAGTATGGCGAAAGAACCATGTGAATGGAGGAAAGAAAGATTAATTTGGTAAAAGAAGACAAGCTAGGTAAGAGTGGAAAGAGAGAAAAAGAGAGAGTAATTTGGAAGAGGGGGAATATGTGTATATGTGAAAGGAAGAGAGAGAGAGAGAGAGAAAAAGGGAAAAGGGAATGTGTGTTGACATTTTCTAGAAGGTGTGGGGACTAAGAAAAAATGATGTGGTAATAAAAGAAAAATAGGATAGGAAGATAATACGTAAAAAGAGATAGGGATGCCAAATCATGATGAAGTCAGCACAATGTCTATAAAAGCTGTTTATCTCACTTTCAGCAAAGATTGTACCATATATCCGTAAAAAAAGATTCAAGAAAGTAATTAAAAAAAAACACACAAGATCTTTCACTAACTTGTTGCAAACAAAGTAAGAACTTTTCTTAGTAAGTAATAACACTCGATAGACTTTACTAGATTCTGATTCAACTTATTCTTATTATTTTATTTCCAAACTATACTTTCTATTTATACCTTTATCATATATTTAAATTGATATTTCTGATTTTTGAGAAAAGTGTCAGATATTGTTACTATGTGAAGATCTCTATGTTTACCCACTAGTACATTGTGATTACATGTGGATCCACTCTAGGGGGATGACCTAGCATATTTATGTGATGAAAATTTATGGGTGCTAAGGAAATCAATTTATTTGTGCTAATTTTTCTCACCTCATGAAATTTGGTGTTTTTCCTTGTTTTTCTTCTTGTGAAAATTAGATATAGGGCTAAATATATTTTCTGCTTAAAATGCAGCTGAGCATTATTAGTTCAACATTTTTATTGTTACTACTCACCATTTTTTCACATAATGCCTATGTACCATTCACTGAAGTTAATTACGGTTAGAATCGAATAGGTCCAAGTTAGGGATCTCCAAGTCATAAGCAGCATCCGTATTCATACCATAAATCTTGTTGATCCTCCACCCTTCAATCCGAGCCCACAACCTGCTTTTGAAAATTACTATGCTCCTAATGACGACGTGATTGTCATTTCTCTTGAAGAATTTATGCATTATGTGTATAGGAATTGTCCCCTAGACTTCTTAGACTTCCTAATAGACCTTTTCACAACTGAAAATCCTACCAACTAGTAGATTACTAAAGTGTACTACTTGAGAATAAAATAGAATAAAATGTTTTATTTTTTATTTTAGTTTGAATATGAATAATATGATGTATTTTGGGGTGTAAGTCCCACCTTTTGTATGAGCTCATGAGAAAAGCCTAATATAATATTTAGCTTTATCTTCTTCATGATGTATTTTACAGTTAGTTCTTATTATGATTTCCATTTATGAATATATTACAACCAAATAAGTGATCAAAAGCACAAAGAAAGGGGGGAAAAACATACATTAACCGAGGGACTTATGGCAGGAGAGAGAGAGAGAGAGAGGAAATATATATATTATCATCACACACTCCCTTGCAATCGCCTATCCCAACCACAATTCCCTTCTTGCTCCCTTTCCTTCTCCACTCAGATCTTCTCCTTGTCATGTCTCATTGATTCCCATCCTCACCAACCGGCAACCACCACCTCTGCCTCCGGCCCCCTCTCCACCTTTTCCTTCAATGATCTCCTCCAGTTCTAGAGAATCTCAAGTACAATCTCATCTTCGTCACTCTGCTCCAGCCTCGTCGTCTTCCTAGTCACTTTACTTCATGAGTTGCCTGCGAGTAGTGTACCTTGTCATGAGAGGCTGGAGTTAGGGCAGAAGATGTATTTGCTATCGGCGAGCGGTTATGAGTGTTTAGCTAAACTAGTGAATGAAAGTAGCAAAACTAAGGGGCCAAAATGAAAGCAGTTATGAGTGATGGGCTCTTGGAGAAGATAGCATATGCAAAGGATATTGGGAAATTTTATTCACCCCTAAGGTTAGCAAAATGAAAGAAAAAACAAGAGTTCCCTTTGAGTGATCAATAATGAAAAACAAGGTGAGAAAGAAGAGAAACAAGGAGGCAAGCATTAAGGCCTAGTATTTTTTTTAATAATAAGGAAAAATGATATTAATAAATAAAAGAGTACAATGTAAATGACTATAAATAGGAGAAAATACAATAGATAAAGCATTAAGGCCTAGTTGGCATGTAAGCTTACTATAATTAAGTAGAAAACTATGGGTTAAGTCTCGCTTATAATCTAAAGTTTTGTTAGTATCCTAATTTGTTAGTGTCTACCTCTTTCAATTAAAAAAAAGAGGCAAGTATTAATCCTTCATTTTAGCATTAACGGATGGTTTTTTCACTAATTCTAGTGCAGAAATTGATTAATTGCTGCCCCACGGTGACAAGGGATAAGGCTCAACAAACATGTTTGATTCCAGATACCATGGACGCCATGGACGCGTGCAGATCATGGAAGATAAGGAAGAAGCTTGTGAATGCTCTATCTGATGTGTGCTCAAGCCTCGATAGTATAGAGAAGAAAGAGTGATAAGCCTCGTATCATGTCTCTAGTCTATTCCCCATGATGCCTGTTGAGATAGTTGTGTTGAGAGAAAAGAGGGGAGTTCACATGAGAGGGAGAAGAATGAGGGAAAAAGGGGAATAATAAAAAAATAGAAACAGAGACAATTCAGCCATCCAACAAAAATAAAAGGAATCATGGTAATTATAATCCCATAAATCTCAAGTCGTATCACACGACTTGATTCCAGGAGTAATATAAGCGGGATGGCAGGAATCACGCGTTGCCGAAAATTCCTATGATTTTGGGTGAATCAAGCCGCAAGGGTTGGATCTGACGCAACCCAGCTTTAAAAAACCCTTTCTTCATTTTCTTTTCTGATTTTGTCCAAATTTATTTAGGAATTTTCTTTTACTTCTATGATTATCCCTGATTCTCCCTCACTTATCCCAATTAAAACCTTATTTTTTTTAAAATTTTTTCCTAAAGTATTATTTGCCTTAAAATGCTAATATTTACAAACCTTTGATGTTCTTTTATGTGAAAATTACATTAATATCGTCTTTAAAATTTATCATGAATTTTACGGTTCACCATTTTAAAAATAGGCTTTTCGAATCACGAGTCATATCCCAATTTAGTCGGACTATTAATTTAGAAAGGAAAAGCTCGAATCAAATGAGAAAACAATATCCAAGCATTTATGACTGATTGAGAAGATAATTCTCATTAATGAGTGGTTTGTAAACTCATTATTTCTGATTCTTTCATTACCATGCAAATCACCGTAAATGAAGAAATCAATCAGGCATTTATTGGGCTGATTATGGCTTGGAAGGCAAGCTCACCAAACCACTATAAAGGCTACCCCTGCATTGTTTCCTCAAACCTCTTGCAATCTTTCTTCTTTTCTCCCATATTCCTTTCTTCTAGTGCACGACTGTGCACACCTTGATTAGATAGTAATCCGATCCGACCTGGTATGCATCTCACTTCCTCTCTATACAATATTCCTAACAATATTATTTTTTAGGGTTAAACATACTTTAGTCCTTATAATTTACTACGATTTATGTTTTGGTCCCTATAGTCTTTAAAGGACCTTAACAATGTTAATTTTGCTGATATGTCACTAACTCCGTTAATTTTATTAACATGGCTTAATGACTAGACAATGGAACATGGAAATAATGGATTAACATGTGTTGATGAGCTGGATAAATGAGTTTAAAATAATGAAAAAAAGAGTTTGCAGGTGGAGTTGCTGAGAATGACTTCCGATGGATCTGGAGCTGCAGCTCGGAGGCCTTGTGGAAGTATCTCCTGCTACTGCTTCCTCCATTGATGATGTCTTTGAGATTGGTGATGCTTCTGGAACAAGAACAGCTGGATCTCATGTAATAGCGCCATTGAACATGGTTGCTCCCATGTTTGCTGTCCTGTTTTGCTAAAGCCAGATATTTCTTAATCTTCTTAAACTTCTCCACATTTTCTTCGATTTATTTTAAATATTTAATCATCAAATATCCCATTATATATTTAACACTTTCTTTCTCTCCCTCTGCTCTCATTCCCCCCGCTTTCTTGTAAATCTTCACAGCTATTAAAACTTGGAAGCCTCTGCTGGTTTCCGCGCTCATTTCCTTCATCCCTGGATTTTCCCTAAAAAAAGAAAGAAACTTTTTGGGGAAAAAACTAGAGTGTAGCAATGTGGGTATCTTTTATTTTCACCTCTACTGCTTAAGAAGAACTCTGAGGAAAAAGATGGCAAGACTTGTGGTTCTCTCTTAAAAGCTCCCTTCACTGCAAATCAGAAACTGTAGATGATCACGACCCGAAATCGAAAACCTACTTAACCGCAATACCTACCCGAAGGCTCGGAAGAAGATCCAGCTGTTCGTGTTCCAGAAGCTTCGCCAAGCCTACAAGCCTCCGAGTTGTAGCCCCAGATACATCAGAATTCAGAAGTATTCTCAGCAATTCCACCTACAAGCTCTTTTTTGTTAAAACAAATCATTTTCCCAGCTCGTCAACCCATATTATTGCTTTATTTCCATGTCATATTGTCTGGTCAGCGATTTTAACAGAGTCAGTGACATATATCAGCAAAATTAACAGTGTTAATTAATGTCCTTAAATTTATAGGGGCTAACGGATTTAGATGTAGTAAATTTGAGAGGTTAAAATCACCCATTTAAGACTTCAAGGACCAACTTCCAAATTGTAATATACTATAAAGACTAAAAGTATGTTTAACTCTATTTTTTAAAATTCAAATATGAATATTTTAAAACATTTTAATTTAATTATATGATTTTAATTATTATTGGACTGAATTCGAGTTGACTTTGATCCAACCCAAAATCTTAGAATCATTACATTTGCCGATTTAGTGTGCCCCATCTAATTTTTTGAACATTGGTTCAAACCAGAGCCTCATCCAAACGTGATAAGTGGCATTGGTGCATTGCCATGAGGAGGCCAACAAGCCATAAACAATAAAAAATATTAATCTAAATCTAAAGAGATAGATAAATTAATAAATATATTATTATATTGACTGATTCAACTACAGTTAGCCATGAAATAAAAAAATTAAATTTTTTTAAAACAATTATTATTTAACAATATATATATATATAGTCCTTGATCTTTTTGTACGGAATAATCTTCCTCATAGGGTGGTACTAAATTGTTTATGGGAGAATGCCAAAAAAATACCATTTAAACTTCAAAATCCCGTTAACAAGTTCGGTAATGGGATTAACAAGAATGATAATGCAATTAACAAATCATTTTATTGTTAAATCACCTATTTGGAATTTTGAAGTTTAAATGGTATTTTTTTGGAATTCTCCCATTGTTTATTCACATGAGGGCGCTACTATTCTCTCTCTGTTTTTTTCAATAACCATGAAGCTGTTATTCTAGCTGGTCCTTGTATATAAACACAAGCATACTCTTCAGGCAATGGCACCATCAGGACTTTCATTCACAGTGCGTCGGCGTTAGCCGGAGCTGGTGACTCCGGCGAAGGTGACACCACGTGAGGTGAAGCTTTTATCAGACATCGACGACCAAGGGAGCCTTCGGTTCCAAATTCCGGTAATCCAGTTCTATAGGCGTGATGATCCTTCGATGAGAGGAAGAGATCCTGTTGAGGTCATCAGAAAAGCTTTGGCCGATACCCTAGTGTTTTACTATCCCTTCGCCGGTAGGCCTGGGGAAGGACCTAACCGGAAGCTCATGGTTGATTGTGATGGCGACGGAATTCAGGCTAAACCTCAAGCCTTTAATCCCAAAATTTGGGTATTACAATAAACATATCACCAGATAGCATCATCATAGTGCAATGGTAGTGATGCTATTTTTAATCGAGGCTGATGCTGACGTCACTCTGTAGGAGTTTGGTGATCTTCATCCTCCTTTTCCTTGCTTTGAAGAGCTTCTCTACGATGTCCCAGGAACTTCCGATCTCCTTAACACTCCACTTCTCCTTATTCAGGTATTTTCTTCTTTCATTAATTTATTCTTAAAAAGAAAATAAAGATTAGACATTAGAATATATATATATATATATATATCTTCTTTTATGTTTTGATATTGCATGACTTTAATTTTCCGTCGACTTGGTTCTTTGTAAAACCTTTAATGATGCTTTGCCAAAATATCATGTCTTTTTTCACTATTCCTCAAAACCAACATGACACATTGACACCCGAATGTTGATCCAAAATATTGTTGTTCCAATTACTTTTGAATTAGAAATTTCAATAAGAATCTGTATAACTAAGATAATTTGTAAACACATAACAGTTATGCTTACTATAGAAAACTCACAAGATTGCCGAAAAAATGATAATGAATTTTGATAAAATCTGAGCCCAACATACATTGTCTCCTTAAGACAATTTGTTTCCTCTATACGGATGCCCAAGGTTCTCGAAAAATTATCTCCCAGGATAGAACGGATTGCATCTTGAGAATGATGATACTATCAATCAGAAGCCCGAACGAATACAACGAGATTGCTTTTTGAATCGCACAGAATATAAGATGATTGCTGAATGCACTATGCAGTATATGAGGAAGGAGTGTTCTGAGATTGATTGTTTTTTTCTGTCACTAGCACGTCCTATTTATAGATGAAGGAAATTGATCAGATGAACTCGACTCTTGCGAGCGAACCGGTGCGTCGTGCAAATAGACATACCAGAACGGAGTGAACATAAGCAAAATGTGACTCTTGCTGGCGAATTGGTGCATCGTACGAACAGACACATCAGAACGAAGCCGACGGACGTACCAAAATGGAAGCACCAGTTCGATCGCAGCGTTTCGCTACGGCCGCCGTTGGGAGAATCAGGGAGGGGTAAAAAAAGAATTACACAAAAGTTCAGGGATTATTTGGACAAACAAAAAAATAATTTAATAATACAAAAATTATTTTTTTAATCTCACACACGCACGGAACGGACCGGACTGGAGGCGGCAATGACCGACCGAACAGAGCCGGACAGACGGAGGCGGCGGCGCATGCGCATGTGTGGTAGACAAAGGCTCACCTATGTCCTCACTCCTCCACAAAAGTGGATTAGCCTAAGGGCCCATTTTAGAGGTTTGAAGTAGAGTCTTATATATACTCTTACTTCTCTTAATTTGTTCAATGTGGGACTTCTATCCACACACCATTTTCTCCTTCATTTTCACTCTTCTCTTCCAACCTACTTCTTATTCATAACCCATAGAATTTAGACCCAAAATTCTAACAATCCCCTACATGGATAAGAAGTTAGCCCACAATGACCAAATTTAAATGAACATGTATGCAAAGTGCGATTCCTCTATGAGAAGCAACTGCATTGAGATAGGTAGGGGTCACCTTTGAACCTTCTCTAGTAAAAACCTATCGGGTATACTCGATCAATCAATTGATGCGTTATCTTGAACCGTAAACCTTTAGTATATACCAATGAGTCATACAATTCCTCCTCTAGCATCGTCGGTCCTCATGTTGTGCCCATGTTGGCCTTGGACACTTGCCTGATTCCGATTGGCTGTTTAAAATTCTCATAGAAGCGGCCCCCACTTCACACTCACATAGGTGATTCCTTATAATGTAAGTCAATATACATCGTCTGAACATATTAGATTAAGAAACCATTAAAAGCCCAAATTCTTACCCTTATATATATGCACTGTCTTGTCATAGGAATGAATATGAGTTTAAAACTCTACAGTGTTTGCAGTTGATCATCACTTAGTTATATCTTTGAACATAGTTTGTGGGATCTCCACTCATTTAAGTAGAGTTATCACAATAATCAACAATTAATCGGCCTTAAACCTATTCCTTTCGACAAATTTCTAATCAACTCTCTAGGAATCCCTTTAGTCAATGGATCCGCTGTATTCTCTTTTGATTTAACATAATGAATCAAGATGATTCCATTAGAGAGTAATTGTCTAACGATATCATGTCTTTGACGTATATGTCTAGACTTACCATTATGCAAGACATTCTTGGCCCTACTAATAGCTGCTTGACTATCACAATGTATACACACTGCTGGTACCAGCTTTGGCCAATTAGGAATGTCCTCAAGAAAATTACGAATCCACTTGGCTTCCTCACCAGCTTTATCTAAAGCAATAAATTATGCTTCCATAGTTGATCTTGCAATGCAAGTTTGCTTGGATGACTTCCAAGATATAGCACCCTCACTAAGGGTGAACACATATCTACTTGTGGATCTTGTGTCGTTAGAGTTGATGATCCAATTTGCATCACAATACCCTTCTAGCACTGCAGGATACTTCTCATAATGTAAAGCAAAATTTTGAGTGTGCTTCAAGTAACCCAAAACTCTTACCATAGCTTTCCAATGATACTCATTTGGATTATTAGTAAAGCGACTTAACATGTTTACAACATAGGCAATATCAGGTCTAGTACAGTTCATAACATACATAAAACTACCTAGCACTTGAGCATACTCCTTTTATTTTTCAGCTTTGCCAATATTTTTCAACAGACGAAAACTAAGGTCTATAGGGTTCTTCACAGGAACTATGTTTAAATTCTTAAATTTCTCTAGAATTTTAGTAATATAATGTGCTTGTAACAAAGCCAACCCTTCAGATGTTCTATGGATTTTAATTCCTAAAATAACATCTGCTAGACCCATATCTTTCATGTCGAACTTACTGGTAAGCAATCGTTTAGTAGCTTTAATCATTTGATTATTACTACCCATTATCAACATGCCATCTACATAAAGACAGATTATGACAAACCCATTTTCAGTATTCCAAATATAGACACACTTGTCACATTCATTAATGCTAAAGACATTTGATAACATAGCTTCATCGAATTTTGCATGCCATTGTTTCGAGGCTTGCTTAAGTCCATAAAGGGACTTTATCAATCGACATACTTTCCGTTCTTGTCTTGAGACAATAAATCCCTCAGGATGTTCTATATAGATTTCTTCTTCTAAGTCACCATTCAAAAAAGCTGTCTTAATATCCATTTCATGTATTTTCAACCCATTCAATGCTGCTAGTGCGATTAACATTCTAATGGATGTAATCCTTGTAACAGGTGAATAGGTATCAAAGTAGTCTAGGCCTTCACATTGTCTGTAACCTTTTACTACTAGCCTAGCTTTGTACTTATCAATAGTGCCATCTGCTTTCATTTTCTTTTTAAAGGCCCACTTAGTTCCTAGAGGCTTATTGCTAGGAGGAAGGTCAACCAATTCCCAGGTATGGTTTGATAGAATGGATTCAACTTCACTATTGATAGCTTCTTCCCACGATGGTGCTTCAGAAGAGCCCATAGCCTCTCCATATGTTCAAGGCTCATTTTCTAACAAAAAAGTTAGAAAATCAGGTCCAAAGGATGTGGCGATCCTTTGCCTTTTACTACGTCTAGGTTCCTTCTCAACATAACCATAATTAGTCGTAGCATCCCATAGTATCACAGTATTGTCATTATTACTACCACTTGCTTCATTTCCCTTGTTATACAGAAATATATTCTTAAAGAACGTAGCATCCCTTGACTCAATAAATGTGTTAACACAGACATCTGATACATCGGACTTATAAACCAAAAACCGATATGCACTACTATTAAGTGCATAGCCAATGAACACATAGTCCACTGTCTTAGGTCCAATTCTCAACCTTTTGGGTTTAGGAATTGCGACCTTAACCAAGCATCCCTATACTTTCAAATATTTCAAGGAAGGTTTCTTTCCTTTCTATATTTCATAAGGTATGCTTTGTATCCTTTTGTGGGGCACTCTGTTAACAAGAAAATTAGCCATCAAAATTAGCCCTACAAATTCTGTGGTAAACCGAATGTAATCAACATTGCATTCATCATTTCTTTTAATGTCCGATTTTTCCTTTCTGCAATCCCATTTGATTGCAGAGCATAAGGAGTAGTCGTCTGATGTATAATACCAGATTCTATATACAGAATTCCTCAAAGGGGCCATCATATTCTCCCCCACGATCGCTCCTTACTACTTTAATTTTCTTATTAAGTTGATTTTCAACTTCATTTTTATATTGTCTAAAAGCAATAATAGCCTCGTCTTTACTATTAAGCAAATACACATAACAATATCTACTGCAATCATCAATAAATGTAATAAAATATTTCTTATTACCCCTAGATGGTACAGATTTCATATAATATATATTAGTATGTATTAAATCTAATAATTCAGTTGATCTTTTAACAGGAGGAAATGATAACTTAGAAAATTTTGATTCAATGCATACTTGACATTTATCATTATTTGAACAATCAACTTTAGGCAATAAATCTAAATGAATTAAGATTTTAATTGATCTTAAATTAACATGTCCTAATCTTTGATGCCATAAATTAGAAGACTCAAGCACATAAACAGAAGCAATATTATTATTGATAACACCATCATTGGTTACAGTTATTACATTAAGTTTGAAAATGCCCTCATTAAGGTAACCCTTTCCTACATACATATCATTCTTAGAAAGTACAAACTTATCAGAAACAAATACAAGCTTAAAACCATTCTTGCTTAAGAGGGATCCAGACACTAAATTCTTGCGAATGTCAGGAACATGAAGCACGTCATTAAGTGTCACGACTTTTCCAGAAGTCATCTTTAAGGCTACCTTCTCAACACCTTTCACCTTTGAAATAGAAGAATTACCCATGTAAAGTTGTTCATCTTTCTTCACAGGGGTGTAAGAAGAGAACATTCATTTGTTGGCACACACATGCCTAGTGGCACCAGTGTCCACCCACCACTCCTTAGTATTTTCAACCAAGTTACATTCCATCACAACTGCCGAAAGATTCATGTTTTCAATCATATCAGTAGCAGTTTCAACAATATTGGCTTGAGTGTTCTTCTTATTGTGATTCTTTGCCTTCTTACAATCTTTAGCACGATGTCCAGGCTTCCCACAGTTATAACAATTACCTTTGAATTTCTGGCTTTTGCTTTGGGCTTGCTTCGATGATCCCTCATTAGAGGTTTCCGTTTCTTGGGCTTCAGACCATCTTCAACAATATTAGCCTTTGAAACTATAGGATTGCTGCCAAATTTCTTTTCAGAAATCTTGTTAGCTTCTATTCTCAATCTTATAATTAGATCTTCAAGTGACATCTCCTTGTGCTTATGTTTGAGATAATTCTTGAAATCCCTCCAAGATGGTGGCAATTTTTCTATATATGTAGCAACTTGGAAAGACTCACTAAGAGACATCCTTTCAGCGTGAATTTCATGCACAATCAATTGAAGTTCTTCAACTTGACTTACCACAGATTTAGAGTCAAGCATTTTGAAATCCAAAAATCTGCCAACTATAAATTTCTTTAAGCCAGCATCTTCAGTTTTGTACTTCTTGTCTAGACTTTCCCATAATGCCTTGGTTGTCTCCAAATTACTAAACATAGTATATAACGTATTGTCTAAACCATTGAGAATATAATTTATGCATAGGAAATCAGAATGCATTCAAGCATCAATTGCAGCAACTTTTTCCTTGTCTAATGGTTGTCATTCTTCCAATTTCAGAGCATCTTCAGTAAGAAACAGTGCCAAGTTCAAGGTAGTTAAGTAGAAAAACATTTTCTGTTGCCATCTCTTGAAATCATTCCCATTGAACTTTTCTGGTTTCTCACCATGCATTGTAGCAGAACCAATTGGGTTCATCAAGTTTGTACTCGAACTTGCCATTTCTGTTACTCAAACAAAAACAGTGATTAATCACACAAATTAATCTAAGAACAATATAATAATCAAAATTAAAGATACTGAACACAGATTCAACACAATCAAGTGAAATCTATAATCACGTTTCTACCAGTACATGAAACCAACTTTGTTCATTATATTAATTGGCTAGGTAAGTGTCAATGAAGTGAGATTCTCTCCGTGCTATTGCAAGGTGACTAATTAAATAACCACTAAATTAAATCACTTTCCTAGACACCAATGATATAAATTAACTTTAGCTTATTCTAATACCAAAACCAACACAAATTGTCTTAAGATTGTTGTTCCAAGAACTTCTGAATTAGAAATTTCAATAAGAATCTGTATAACTAAGAAATTTGTAAACACAAAACAGTTATGCTTACTATAGAAAACTCATAAGACTGCCGAAAAATGATAATAAACTTTGATAATTTTTTTCCTCTATACGGATGCCCAAGGTTCTCGAACAATTGTTTTCCAGTATAGAACGGATTGCATCTTCAGAATGATGACACTATCAATCAGAAGCCCGAACGAACACAACGAGATTGCTTTTAGAATCGCACAGAATATGAGATGATTGTTGAATGCACTATGCAGTATATGAAGAAGGAGTGTTCTGAGATTGACAAACAAAAAAATAATTTAATAATAAAAAAATTATTTTTTTAATCTTACACACACGCACGGGACCGGTGGCGGCGACCGACTGAACCGAGCCAGGCGGCGGCGGCGGCGCGTGTGTGGTAGACCAAGGCCCACCTACGTCCTCACTATTCCACAAAAGTGGATTGGCCCAAGGGCCAATTTTAAAGGTTTGAAGTAGAGTCTTATATACACTCTTATTTCTCTTAATTTATCCAATGTGAGACTTCTATTAACACACCATTTTATAGAGGTCGGTGTCTGGGATCACCCTTCGCCGCACAAAGGAGAAGGAAGCTTGGACCGTTTTTAATGTTGAGTCGTTTTGGGTCCGTTGGCGTGAGCGTGAATCATTCCTTAAGCTTTTTAAAAATGTACCATTTCATTTATCAAAAAAAAAAAAGTACCATTTCATTACACCGTGTATGTGTGTGTTTTGTTTCGCATTATATAGCTCAGTGGGCTGGATAGATGGGTGGCTATTACCCTTTAAAGGGTCATAAGTTCGAAACCCTGCCCCCCTTTTTTGTATGATTATTTTTCGGCTGCCAGAGCTTCGGCCTACCAGTCATTAGTGTCCCGACGGCCGGAAATGTTGATTGTTTTTTTTAATAAGGGCATCAATACCTTTTTACTTATAAAACTTAATTTTATTCTGATATGTAGGGGTGCAGTGAAATTTTATAATTATTTTAGAGGCAAATTTATAGTAAATTGCTACAATGGATCTAGGTGAAATTTTCCCAATATAATTTTATTATCATCCTTTTCTTTATTATGTTTTTTTCCCTCACAATCCATACTCAAGCCTAGATCAGTTGGACAATAAGGGACATTTTTTTAATACTGTTTACCAAGTAGCAATGTTTTTTTTTAAATTTTGGTCATTTGATTTGCTTCTAAGAAAATAACTCAGCTAGTTTACTTATGTATTTTTTTTTCTTGGAGTTGATGATATTTACTATCATACGCACCCCTCATTTAGACACATGCATGCGTACATAAACCCACATATATTAAATACTCCTAAACGTTGGAATTAATTGAAGATTTGATATTGATCGTAAATATAAAACATATTTTTTATATTTGTCAACCTTCTTATAATTTACTTCTATTAATCCTCAATAATAATTAAGAGAGATGGGGGAATTAAGGAAGATAATTAGGGTGTTTTAAAAAAAATATGTCTTATTAACTAACTTAACTAGCCTCATTAATCTAATCAAATTAGGTAAATTAAATAGGTTTTTATATTAAGGACTATATAGAGTATTAAAATTTAAGTGCAGCATTAGGATTGAACAGAGTTGTTCTCTATGGTAATGGTAATGGTAATGATAATATTCCATTTCAATCTCTTAATTGATTTAAAAAGGAAAATAATAATAATAATATGGGTCTTGCAAAATAATGCAAAAGATTCATGTCATTGTTACGAAGAAATACCTTTAATTATTAAAGCCGTTGATACAACTTCACATATATTAAAATAACGAAGGGGAATAAAACTAAGGTTTGAGTTTCCAAATTCAATTCAATTTATATATATGTTGTCCCAATTTTATTTTTTAACTCCTCTCCAAATCTACAGATAACACGCCTGAAATGTGATGGTTTTATTTTTGCTCTACGCTTGAATCACACCATGAGTGATGCTTTTGGTGTTGTTAAATTTATGAACGCGTTAGGAGAAATCGCTCGTGGCGCGCGTCAACCATTGACTCCACCAGTCTGGTGTAGGGAGCTTCTAAACGCAAGAGACCCGCCACGTGTAACGTGCATGCATGATGACTATGAAGAAGTTCAAGTCTCTAATACAAAAAAGACTTTTGTCTCATTAGACAAGATGGTTTATCGATATTTCTTCTTTGGACCTAATGAAGTTGCTTCAATTCGCACTCAAATCCCTTATCATCTTCGTGAATGTTCTTCAAAATTTGAAATCATCACTGCATTCTTATGGCGGTGTCGTACAATAGCTCTACAACATAATGATGATGATAAAGTTCGTATATTATGTACTGTCAATGCTCGTTACAAATTTAACCCTCCTTTGCCTTACGGTTATTTTGGTAACCTTTACCTTTCCGATGGCCGTGACCACCGCCGGGAAACCATGTAAGAATCCTTTAGGGTATGCTTTAGAGTTAGTGAAGAAGCTGAAAGGAGATGTCACTGAAGAGTACATGCATTCTTTGGCTGATTTCATGGTAATTAACGGACGACCTCCTTTCAAGGAGGCAGGATCATACTTAGTGTCTGACGTGACACGAACAGGATTCAAAAATGTTGATTTTGGGTGGGGGAAGGCTGTGTATGGCGGTCCGGTAAATGCAGACAAATTGGCAAGTTTTTATATACCTTTTTAAGAATGCTAAAGGAGAAGAAGGTGTTGTAATACCTTTGTGTTTACCTGGTGAAGCCATGGAGAGATTTGTGATAGAGTCAGATAGAATGCAAAAAACAAGATTGGTAACCTCTTCCTTATAAGTGAATTTTCTATAATATATATATGAATGTAAGGCTTAGTTTAAAGAGTTGAGTCGCGTGAAACGATAAAATATTTAACTATGCATGTCTAGGTATCAGTGTCTCTTAAATTTAGTCTTGTAAGACTTGGTTCTTACTAATGATTAAATCATTTGTAAGGGGCATGCAATACATGTATCGAAATTGTATACTGCTATATTGAAACACAATTAATTAAAGGCTCATGCCTCTGTTCAATTATGATTCTTCATCTTTTTTTACTCATATATATTACAACAAATTTAGGCTTTTATGAGGGACGACTATTTTAATAAACACTGAAACTTGCAACCAAAAATTATTTTTTAAGTGAAAATTAGAAAATTTTGCTGCTAGTTAATCAAAATTTCTTAGTTCTTAGAAAAGTTTTACATTTTTTTTTAAGATTGAGTTATGCCTTAGGGTGTGTTCGCTTTAGGGTTGTATCAAACACTAAGGAATCAGTCTAAAGTACCATTATATTACACGTCTCAGGTATAATATATCTTTTTTCTCTTTGGTATATACCTCTCATAAGGTCACCTCACTAAGTAATAACAGTCACTTGCAAACTTTTTGATTCTGTAAGTATATACAAATTGTTTGAGAGAGACATAGGACATCATCAATAGACCAAAAAGAAAGTCATAAAAAAGCATATTTCTCATTAAATACTCACTCCCCCTGCATTAAAATGCTTAATCCCTAGGTCTTTATCCCACATAAAGATATAGTCAAGTGAGACGGGAAAGGGCCAGGATTTATTCCTTGAAGTTTGATAATATATATTTATTATTTAATAGTAATAATTTGGAAAGTGTAATTAAAAGAATAAAGAATATGTTATTTTTTGAGAAAGTGGAGAGCATTTGAGATCAGAAAAAGGGGAGGCAACTCATAAAGTGCATATTTTATAATTAAATAGACGTAGATTTTGAATTATATTATATCAAATCTATAAATATTTTATAACTATTTAATTTATTTTATGCATATTTTTCCTTAAATATGATTGTCATGATAGAAAGTAATATTTTTATAATGACCATTGAAGTCTTTAAAAGCAGTTTTTTAATCATAATTTATTGTGTACAAGAAAAATATGTCTCAACTTATATTTATGAATCTTGATTCCAAACAAACATTTATAAGAAGGACTAAACTTAGGTCAAGTTTGTCCATGAAGCCAATTAAAACTTGCCACCTATTTTAATTTTTCCATGTCAGAAATTAATCCTCTAAGCAACACTAACCAAAAACAATAACAAAGCCTTATCCTACTAGGTGGGGTTAACTATATGAATTGTATGGCGCTATTATGTTCTGTCGAAAACCAAATCTTTAGATATATTATTAATCGAAAGATCACGCTCTATAACTTTATTATTAAGCGTCTGCTTCGTTCTTCCTCGACCTCTTTTTATATAACTCCACACTACTTAGTCAACATTCATCACTGGTACACTCAATAGCCTATGTTTCATGACAGGTCCCAAGCCTAGGTGCTTGGAAAGAGGAGGAGCATTGTATTAGGTTCTCGACTGCCAACATAAAACTTTATCGAATCTTTTATAAATATGGATAAAAACTAACCACCATTAATAAAAAAAAAACACTCAACCCACTTTGCCTCAAACCCCTTCACCAATCCCACTCCTTGCTTCTTCCCTTTAAACGAGTCTAGATTGAATCCCCAAGGTCAACTCCGATGGAAGGAAACAAACCTAGAGGCCCAAACTAGATCGAATCGAACTAACTTTAAAAGAATTGAAATAAAAAATCAATCTTGAAAGGCTTATGGGCTGAAGGGATATTTAAGAAAGAATGAAAGAAAGAAAAATAATTGAGTAAACGCCTAGAATAATTCACACCAGAATTGATCAGCACCGTATCCTCTCCTTACTTCGCCTCCGTACCTCTCTGCAGTCTACATGATTGCTGCCGCATCCCCTCTCCACAATTGCCCTAAGTTAGGCTTCTTCCCTTTTTAAAACAATCAGTGATTGGCTTTCATTGGCTTCATAGACAAACTTGGCCTAACTCACTTGACCTAAGTTAATTCCTTATTGGAATAGCATGTAACGAAGGAAAGCTACAAACAATGGACGTAGAGAAGCTGTGGAGCGTCGGATTTTTTGGTAATCCTGAGCACTTCCACTCTTTTGAGGTTTTTTTTGGTAACTCCCCAATCAGAATTCCAACAGTTATCCTCACCACAGATATGTATGTCAGTTATTTTCACCAGACATATGTACTTTTACTGTTCAACCGACATTTTAATTTATTTATTTACTTCCCAGAATAGCTGCGTTGAATTTTTCATAACTTTTAAATTAAAATATCAGCATAATATCATTATATTATTTTATTTTATAATTTTTTATGTTCCCATTTTAAATTTAACATTGCAAAATATTTTGTAACTGCCTCCCATTATATCTCTTTATTTCTGATACTTATTTTGTGAAGGTTTAAATTTATATCTTTATTTTATTTTCCGCATTATTAATTTAAGACTTCAAATAATTTGGTAACTGCCTTCCCATTTAACTGACATGCATGTTGGACAGGGACAGCTGACTACTCTCCTTTTTTTTTTAATGGAAAGCGAATCTCATTCAAATAATAGAAATAATACATACATAAATCCTCTTAAAACAACAAACAAAGGCTAAACGGTAATGGGTCATTCCATTAGTAAATATGAACAAACAAAGCAGTCATGGGGGATCCAGATCAATTTCTGCTTTGAGGTTTGTTGCTCTTAAGGTATGGTATACTAGCGCTTCAATTGCTACAATGACCTCAAGTGCTTTGTATGATTCACCACCAAAGAGCCTTCTGTTTCGAGCTTCCTTGAACTTACAGGTAAGAATTCCAAAAGTTACTATCCATTTCAAAGATGCTAGCCTGGGATTAATATTTTCCAACCACCAGTGTTGCATCGAGGTGGTGAGAAAATTGATTAGAGCATTATCTGGGATTAAGCACTTCCAGCATGCGACAGCAAGGGGACAACGTCAGAGTATATGGTCGGCATCCTCAATATCGAGACGGCATAATTCACATGTCACGTCCAGTGTTAGGTGTCTCCTCTTGTGTTCGCTATTCGTCAAGAGTCTGCCCTTAAGTGCGAGCTAGAGAAAGGAGCAAATGCATCGTGTACCCAGCCATTTCCAAACAAGTTTCCAACATGGAGATTCCTCCTCCCATGTGTCCTCTTAGATGGATCGGTATGCCATGGAGACTGAGAAGCCACCATTGGAGGTTAACAACCAAATACATGTTGTTGTTCCATCGAGAGCAAAGGGCGGGATGGTAGCTGCAATCTAAAGGTTGATCTCCATTGGGAGATATTGTTGAAAGTTGTCCCAACACCCTTGGCCAGAGGAGTCCATGAAGTCACGGATTGGCTTCATGAGGGACAAACTCTGTATCGGTGAGAAGGCTGGCAGATGAAGGGGGCCAAGCTCTCTGATCCAGTTGTCCAACCAGAAGCGCACATCTTCACCATCTCCTGGATGCCAGCGAATCCCCAAGACTATGTCAGGCCGAGCCTTAGCAATACTCCACCAAACATGGGAACTATTCTTAGTTCTAAATTTAAAGTTTGATGCTCTTGACCACTCATTTTACACATAATACTTTGACCCATAACAAGTCAAGTATACTCACTAGTAAGAATCCCAACTTGGATAAGAAGGCATTGTTTTTCCTAGCCATCTTGTTTAGGCCACTTCCACCATGATTCCAGGGGTAACATAATTCGTCCCAACTGAAGAGGAGGGATTTTCTATGCTGCTCATTTGAACCCTAAACAAAGTCTCCGGTTATTTTTTTATATGTGAACAACATCCTGCAGGGAGGAGGGATGTCTGCATTGCATAATAAGGGATAAGGATCGAGCTTTCCAGGAGGTGAGTTTCTTTTGAATTCTCTCAATAAGATAAAGAAATATATCCTTAGTAACACGCTCGTGGAGTAATGGTACACCAAGGTATTTTCCCAAATGATCGGTCCTTGCATAGCCTAGTTACATGCTAATACAGTCAGAATCTTGTTTGGATATGTTCTTGGAGAAGAATATTCATATTTTTAATGAACTGACTGAGTGACCTGATGAATCACAGAACTTGCTCATAACCTTTTTAATGGTGCGAACCTACTTGGGACTAGTTATGCTAAAGAGTATTAGATTATTGGCAAAGAAAAGATGTGAAAGAGGTGGCCTATCCCTCCCCATCTTAATTGTTTCCTAGTTTCCTGCTAAAGATTCTGCTTGGATCACTTATGATAACCTCTCCATGCATAGAATGAAGATATAAGGCGATAAGGGATCCCTTTTCCGGATGCCCCGTGTAGGATGAAAAGCCTTTGAGGGTGATCCATTCTATAGGACTTGCATTAAAGAAGTGGTGATACAGTGCATGATTAGCTTCACAACATTTTCAGGGAAGTTGGCACCTTTCATTGTTTCCTTAATGAAATCCCATTTGAGATGGTCAAAAGCCTTTTCAAGATCAACCTTGATTGCCATTCAACCTTGCCCCCTTTCCTCCTCATAGAATGAATGACTTCTTGTACAATTATGATATTATTTGTGATATTTCTACCCTTAATGAAACTCGACTGGTATGGGAGAATCAATTCAGGCATGATGCTTTTTAGACTGTTAGCAAGTATCTTGGTTATGACCTTTATATGCAACTAAGCAGAGACTTATAAGTCTGAATTTAGCAAGTAAACGCGGTCTCTCAATTTTAGGGACCAAAGTGATGAGAGTTCTATTAAACACAGGGTCTAGGGGAGCACCAGCGAAAACTACCTTGACCATCTCATATAGTGACTGGCCTACATTTTCTGATTGATGTTGATAAAACAGAGCATGAATACCATCTACCCCCGGAGATTTTAGTGGCTTCATATCAAATAGTGCTTTCTTAATTTCCTCTGTATGAACCACAGCTGAAAGATTAGTCCATATAGGTGTAGGGAGAGTAGGAACATACCTCAGTAGTAATAAGTAATATATGCCACTGTGTCAACTGAGTAAAGAGATGTAAAGAAGTCTTTCGCCATTTGTCGGAGGACGTCTTCATTTGTAACCCAAGAGCCCTCGTCATTTTGAAGGGCTGAGATGCGATTTTGTTGCCTTCGAATTCAGGCCTTAGTTTGATAATATGTTGTATTCCGGTCTCCTAGATTTATCTAGTCACTTCTAGATTTTTGAAACCACAACATCTCCTCGCGGAGACAAGTTTCTTCACAGTCAGTTCTTAATTACTGGTCCAGGTCCAGGAGATACGATGAGTATGGTCTTTCTTCCAGAGAGTGTTGTAACCCCAAGATTCAATCTTTCAATCTTCTCTTAGGTTGCCCGATATGGCCAAAAACTCATGGTTCCAAGTTGATACTGCAATAGTGAACTGATAAATATTTTCCATAAGACCTAAAATTGTGCTCCAATTAGTCTTAACGAGCTTACCAAAAGTTGGATGGGCCATCCATGCCATGAGGAACTTGAAGGTATTCAGTCTTATAGGAGTTGGGCCAGTAAGCCCAAAACCAATAAGGAAAAGTCAGTGGTTTGAGTTGATTTGTGCCTGATAGGTTACTTTAGAGTCCGAGAAAATGTAGGTCTAGAGATTATTTGATTAGGCTTGATCCAACCTTGCGAATGTCAGGCGTCTTCTCCAAGTAAATGATAGCCCATAGAAGCCCATATTAGTCAGGTTGCAGTTGTTCATGAAGGATTGGAACTATGGGCACCCTTTCCTTCTTTCACTTGCTCCACCTTTCCTTTCATAAGAGAATAGCGTGGCGTTAAAATCACCAGAGAGTAACTAGGGAGAGTTGGCATTAACTGAGAGGTATGCAAGCTCAATCCATAGTTCACTTCTAATTTGTGGATTTGGATTAGTATATGTTGCAGTAAATAGAAAATATTTAGAGATATCCTTAATTTAACATGACAATGTATGAATTGTTGATGGTTTTGGAGGACCTCAACTTCTACAGAATCAGACCACAATATCCAAATCCCGCAAGAGAAGCCATTAGCTTCGACACAGTGGGATCTCAACATTCCAATCTTCTTGATCACCTTATAAGTTGTGAACCCAGATATTCTTGGCTCGACCAAGACAACAATTAATAGTTTATGATCCTTGAGGAAAGATTTGAGCACGGCATGGAATTTATTGGCCGCCGTGCCTTGACAATTCCATATAAAGGCAGATATAAGAAACAAGGGGGGTGAGGGTTAGGATTCCATGTCGAGTTTTGTGGCATAAGCAACAATCCCATCAACTCCTAAATCTGTCTCGTTATCAAGAGTAGCACCAGAGGGATCAAGAGATTTATGAAGGGCCTTGAGGATTTTATCACCAAGGTCGAGGTGGGTTCTTTAGGTCGGGCTTTGGGGTGTTTTAGTGAAATACCAGAGAAAGCCTTGGGTTTGGGGGGCTGTGGATCAGGATTTGGATTTTTAGGTAGGTTGTTTTCTTTCCATGTGTCCAGAGGAGGGGAGGGTTGGTTTTTGGGAATACACTCTTTAATGTGCTAAAGAGATGGTTTAGGATTAGGCAGGGTAATAGCTTTGTGTTGACTAGGGTCTAACAGGGAGGGGGGATAAGCTTTATAAGCACGGCTAAAGAAAATTGCAGGGCAAATCTTCTTAGGTTGTGCAATGAGTGAGGGGATATTTTTGCTTTTGGTACTACTAGGTTTCCCACAATTGAATTTTTGTCTCTTTCACCTTCTGGGTCTCAGTTTGGGTAACATTCTGTTTGTAGCCAAGTGCAATCTCAACATGGGGAATATGGGTGGCTTTATCAAAAATTAAGATGTCATACTTAGTACCATACGTAAAACCTTGTTGATGAGAGCTCTCTAGTGCTTTCCTGTCAACAGGGGTTCTTCATCTTCCACGTGTTAGGGCTTGCATCCAAGCTCCATACAACTCATTTCTTCAGTCCTCCGATTGCTCTGGTTGGTTCGTTAGACATTGCGTTTCCAACATCATGGTGGTTGCCTATTGGTTCTCTACCATGCCACCATTTTTCTTGGAGCATAAATTATTGAGGTAGCCTTAATATCTAAAATGGTAGCATATGGTAGACAACCCCTGATATTCCATAAAAAGAGTTTGGTTGTCTACTTCAATCTTTGAGGTGAGTGGATTGGAGAGGTCAATAAGGACTGCCATTCTCTTGAATTTACCACGCTCGCCAGAGACATTGTTGTAGTCTATCTTAAGGACTCGACCTAGAACGTCACTGATGGCACATATCATACTCTTTTTGTAATATTTGGATGGAAGGCCGGGGATACGTATCCACCCCATAACTTGGGAGGTTGCATGGGTTTGTAGCATAATTTATGGCGACCATGGTTGGACCGTAAGGTAGTGCCAAATATTACCCAGGGACCGTTTAGGAGAACCTCATTATAGTCGCATTCATTGTTCAACTTTGCAATAAAATAGTTGCCCTCTAAATCTGCAAGTTGAACCGTCTCAGTGAGTTTTCAGAGGCTCACAACCTTGTCTTTAAGATCTTTGTAACAGAAGTTTCTTCCTAACATTTTAATAATCACGACAAATTTCATGCTCTCATTTAGTAGATGGTGGACTCTTGCAGATAATTTTATGGAGGGGATATGACCTTGCTTATTTACAATAATGTCACCCTTCTAGAAGGCAAGGTCCTCTTTCTCTTCATTGAGTTTGGAGGAGCGATTCAATAGCATATCTTCAGGGTCTGTTTGGCAGGAGGGAAATGGAGGGGAAGGGAGGGGAGAAAAAATTTTTATGAGTTATATTTTAAAAAATTAAAGAAATGAGATTATAAAATTTTAATAAAGATAAGATGTAAAATAACAAAGTAAGAAAAATTAACTAAAAACTTCCAACCCCGCTTCTTCAATTTTTTTAAATCCAAGTCATAAAAATTTTCCCTCTCCTCCCCTCCCCTCCAAATCACTCCTACCAAACAGCCCCTTAAAGGAAGGTACACTTTAGCCAAGGTTTTGTAGCTACCATCTTAATGTCTTCCTTAGCCTGCTTATGGTCACTTCTGTTGACTAGTGTTTCATCATCGAAGGGTAGGATTTGGTCATAAGAGAGCATGTCTGAGTCATATACAGCAAGGGTTTTTATTGTTTTAACCTTCTTGGTAGAGCGTTTATCCTCTGGGTACGGTGAGATCTCCTCTTTTTTCCTGAAGCTTGGTTTTGAGGGAGCAAGTTGTGATTAAGCTTCCTTCGAGTACAGGGTGAATAGGTTCCTCATTCAGTTGGTGTTCAATGCATCTCCCTATCATTTTGGTTTTTCCTTCATCTATTCCACCTTCTTTCCCTTGTCGTCGACTTTTTTCAGCACTTGGAGAGTGGTCTCGCTCTCTTACGATTTCACAGGCACAATCTTCAAAATTCTTTGCAGTCATAATTGCTGGAACTCTTAGTAAATGATCTCCCAATGCCTCCATTGCAGTAGGCAATGGAGGCTCCATCACTGTTACAGTCGCCGTAAGAGGTATCCACCGTTTAACACTCTTACCAAGAGAGAGCATCTCTCTCTTTTACTTTTTGTGGAAAGCTTGTTTCCCACACCTGACTACTCTCCTTTTAAGTAGTTAAGAAGGTACAAGGATTCCCAATCTTCTATTTTTTTTATTTTCATATTTTAAGGTTAAATTATACAAAATTTTTTAAATTTTGGGTTAGTTATAGAAAATCCTTTGATTTTTCAAAGTTTAAATTTAACCCTTTAACCTTTTATTTTATTTTTGTTATAAGCACCATGTTGTTAACTAACTATTACTTCTTTAACAGAAATTGTCACATCATATTAATAGATGATATATGGTATCCTATGTAAATTCCTAATTACAGATAATCCCCTTAAACTTTGACTAGTTACTGATAACCTCCTAAATTTTGATTAGTTATAAATAACCCCATGACATTTCAAAATTTAAACTTAACTCTCTTAAAAATTTGATTTATAATATTAAACCACATGTTTTTATTTATATTATCTTAATAAATTTATTAAGATTTTTATTCTCATTTGTCGATTAATAAATTTTTTTTATAGCAAAAACTATAAGAATAATATTTAAAAAATATAAAAATAAAACATTAAACTTCTTATCTAAGAAAAACCCTGCATTACTGATAAAGGATTAATAAGAGCAAAAAGAAAGGCGTTAGTGCTGAAGGGTCGTGACGCAGAGAAATTTGCCAAAATATATGCACAAGGCCCTAACTTTTTCTCATTTAATTTTTTTTCAATAATGTTTATTTTTCTTGAATAAGAGGTTCAACATTTTATTTTTATATTTTTTAAATATTATCTTCTAGTTTTTTTCATAAAAAAACTATTTTAATTGACAAATGATACTAAAAATATTTATAAATTTATTAATATGATAAAAGTAAAGACATGTGATTTAATATTTTAAATCAAATTTTTAAGGGAGTTAAGTTTAAATTTTGAAATGTCAAAGAGGTTACTTGTAACTAGTCAAAATTCAAGAGGTTATTTGTAACTAATCAAAATTCAAGGGATTATCTAGCAATTTACATAGGATGTCACTTATCATTTATTAACATGATGTGGTAACTTCTGTTAAAAGATAAAAATTAGTTAACAGTAGGGTGCTTATAATAACAAAATAAAAAGGTTAGGGAGTTAATTTTAAACTTTGAAACATCAAGGATTTATTTACAACTAACTAAAAGTTTAGGAGGGTTTTCTATAATTTAGCCTACTTTTAAATTTCTTTCTTCTTGTATTTTTGATTAATGTTCCAAATATAACTCACCAACAATAATGAGTTAAATGATCCGGTACAAGTAAAAATCTAGAAAGCACTAAATGGAAAGTCACAACTGAACTGGTTACATAACTAGAAGGAAGGCGGACAATGTTTCTCAAACAATGGATCCTGCTTAGGATCAGTATCCACTATGTGTAGGCGCATATAACTCTTTGGTCCTGTTGATGTTTCAGCCCATCTTAATTCTTCATCGGAAGTGATTGTGACTAAATCACCTTCTTCGTCCTTGTATTTGACAAGAAACGCTCCTAGCCTTGGAAATCGGTTGCCGATAACTTCCCTTAGATGCTGGAGGCTACAATTGACTTCTAATGTTGCAAATCTAATGTCCTCACCATAAACAAGTTTCGCTCTTTTCTTGGTTGCTTCTTCCTTTCTATCCCTAAATTTCTCCTCAATAACCTCCTTTGTATAAGCCTTCTTCTCACTAATCATTTCCTTGGCCACCTTTTCTTCGGATTTGTTTGCAACCACCTGCTTCTTCCCAATACTGTCCTCCAAATTCTCTTTATTGGATTTGTTCACAGCCTTCTTCTTCTCCTTCAACTTCTTTGCTTTCAACTTTTCCTCAGCTAACTTTTGAAGCCCTACATTATCTGCAGTCAATAACTGAACCTTTTTGTTCTTCTCTTCTGGAGGCACACAAGAAGGTCCAGCATGATCAGAAGGAAGCTCAATTATAGCAAAGTCATCTACATTTAATCCCTTCTTTTCAAGTTTATTTTTCACCTTCTCAAAAATTCCCAACGCCATCTTATTGTTTGGCTCCATCTTTAGTACAGTACTAACATCTCTTAGAGCATCATCTAGACTATTTATAGCCTCATAACAACTTGCTCTATTCAAAAGGGCTTTACTGTACTTTGGATTCACTTTAAGAGCTAAATTGCATTCATAAATGGCTCCCGGGTATCCTCCATATCCCTCATCCTGCATGTAGCATGCAGCCTTTTTACTCCGTAGGCAAGACACTTCTATATGATTTTCTGGTAGGAATTTAATGGCTTCCTCGTATTTCTTGAGGGCTACTTCATATTTTCTCCTTTGGAACAGCTGGTTTCCTTCTTGTTTTAACTCTTGAGACCTGAGAATGAATGCCTCATTGTCCTTATCACTTGATTTTTCTCCAAATTGTTTCTTTTTCTTACCCATTCGTACTCGAGAATCAAACAGTGAAGAACCTAATTAACCCAGAAAAGTCTAGACGCTCGGTTCAATAAAGTCAGTCCCACAAATAAGAAAGAAGATTTCCGTTTAAAGTGCATGCACAAGATAGCAATTAACCAATCCTGAATCGAACCGTAAAGAACCTAATTAACCCAAGAAAATTTTTGACGCTGAACTTCTCACATCACAGCACTCAGTCCCACCAATAAGAAAGACTTCCAACTAAAGTGCATGCACAAGATAGTAATTAACCAATCCTGAATCAAACATTAAAGAACCTAATTAACCCAAGAAAAATTTTGACGCTGAACTTCTCCTCAGATCACAACACTCAGTCCCACAAATAATAAAGATTTCCAACTAAAGTGCATACACAAGATAGTAACTAACCAATCTGGAATCAAACATTACAGAACCTAATTAACCAAGAAAAGTTTTGACGATGAACCTCTCCTCAGATGACAACACTCACGGTTCAATCAAGTCAGTCCCCCAAATAAGAAAGAAGATTTCCAACTAAAGTGCATGCACAAGATAGTAATTAACCAATCCAAGCCCCACTAATACAATGCAAGTCCTTCAAAGACGATAAGCTAATAAGAAAAATATTATGACATCAAGAAGCTCGCTAGAAGATTCATAAACGGAGAATCAACGGCTGGAATCTTGAGAAGATGAACTTGGAAACCTTGATAGTGGGCGACAAGTTCCCTGTCGATATTCGAGCAGTTATCTCCACCGTACATATGCACTTTTACTCTTCAACGACATTTTGATTTGATTTATTTATTTCCCGGAATAACCGTATTGAATTGTTCAAAACGTTTAAATTAATATATTAAAAATTTCAACGACAATTAAGCACTGCCATTCCTTAGAGGGTTTTTTTTTTTTTGGATAACTTCCCAGTCGATATTCCATAGAGTTATCTCCACCCAAATGCACTTTTACTCTACAACCAACCGACATTTTGATTTATTTATTCTCCAGAATAACTACTTTGAATTGGTCAAAACGTTCAAATTAATATATTATCATAATACTTTCATTTCCTTACAAATCTTCTCAAATCCTATACTATTTCTTAAGATAATATATTTCACACATCAATTTACGTGAAACATCTCTTAACATATAAAAATAGATGTGCATTTCTCCTCGATGCTGAAGCACTTCATATTGGAGCAGTTATGGTCACCAGATATCTGCACTTTTACTCTTCAACAAACATTGTGATAGAGTGTGTTTTGATTAGCTTTTAGAAAATAATTTTTGAAAAAAGGTGATAAAAGTGATTTTTGAAAATAGATTATGTGAAAAAAAGTGATTTTGATAGTGCTTGGATATTGTTATCAGAATCACTTTTTTTTTCCATGTTTAAATTATAAAAAAGGACATTAGTTTTTTATGATAATTGCTAAGGAACAAAAACCGGATCGGGCAATGAACCGATCACGGCACATGTTCAAGGGTCAATAGGTCAACGGGGGTCTAACCGGTGGTCGGACCGATCATATTAAAATATTACAATTTATTAGTGGTAATATATATATTAATATATTTTTAAACTTCTATAGATAAAAATGAAGATCTTTAGAAAAAAATGCTTAAAATCTATTAATGTTAGTTATGATGCCTATACTTATGCAATGATATCTCATTTCCTATAATTATTATATCCTTTTAAATAATTTTTTTTCATCATCTTCTTCTTTTTTTAGACTTTTTCTTTCTTTACCTACTTTTATCTTCATCTTGGTCTTCAAACTTTCATTTTCCCCTAAAAAATGGTGCGAGATAATAGCTAGAAGAATAAAAAAATATATTTCACCAAAACAAATATATTAAAAAATGCGATTGGTCCAACCAGTTAAACCACCTTCGATTTTTACCAATTCAAACCGATTCGCGGGTGAATGACTAACTGAACCGGACCACTGACCGATAACCAGTTCAACCAGTTGAACCGGCCGGTCCGGTCCATTATTTTGTTCAATGATAATTGCAAATAAAAGGATAAGTGGGGAGTTCTCCCCTCCTTTTGTGCCCCTCCAAATTTAGGGTTTTGTGGATGGGAGAGAAATATTATGTCTTATCCTCATTAAAATATACATGCTAATGTTTTATTATCTCAAGTTTACCCCTATGATTATAAAAACTATCTAATTGTTACTAGGATTAGCCAAATAAATTAGAAAATCTATCTAATAAAAATATACCTAATAAAATTTATCTAATCAAATCCTATCTTACTAAAATACTAAAACTTAAATCTATCTAATCAAATCCTATATGACTTTGAACTCAGTATCAAAACAAGAAAGAAAATTACGACGATATCTCTCCTTATTAGTTCTAACATCTAGTTCTCTCAATCCTCCTCCCAACACCTTAAAATCTACACCACCTAGTTGCGTTGAAAATTCCAAAGTGACCAATGTATGTTCTATTATTCTCAACTCTTATGTCAAATGTTAAATTCCGTTTAAAGTAGTCTGTTGTTATCTAGCTGTTGCCACGTCTTTGCTCCATAGATCCTTCTACTCCTCTTTCTTCATCATTTTCTTTGTTCGTCCTTACTCATAATTTTCCTTTATTGTTTGTCTCTTATTCTATTGACTCTCTCTCTCTCTCCCCCTCTGTCATTTTCACCGACTTTTCTTCTCCCTTTTTTTCTGTACCTCCTTATTCCCTTTCCATCACCTTTCTCATCCTTCACTGCCTCTTGTCTCTTTCCTTTCTATCCACCAACTTACCCACCCTCCTCTTCAATCCTCCTTGCATCTTTGGTTTTTAACCTTCTCTCCATGCTATTTTGCTTGGCTGGTTTTAGACCTTTGGTTTTTCTTATGTTGATAGCTATCGTTCTGGTTTCCTTATGCCCCTAATCAGAGATACGACTTCAAAATGATTCATCATTCCCTTCAATAACACAGGATATTCGGATTATATCATAATTATCTTAGGATTATAATTTGATCTAGGATTTAGATTTAAATTTAAATTTAAAAAACATATTAAATTTAATGGTTTAACACATTAAAATTAATAAAATCATTATTTTAAATGTATATAAGGTTTTTTATCATATATAAGTGAGGAAATATGTTTTTTGTGATTTATAACTTAGGAAATAATATAGTTGATATCTAAATAAAGTACTAAGGGCATATTTGTCAATATTTATTAGCTAACCTCCCTTCCCCTCCTGAACTAAACAAGAAACTTCTCTTCCTCTTCCCTCTCATCCAATAAAAAAAAGCTCATAACCTCCCCCAGTCTCTTCTCATTTAACCTCCCTTTCCCTCCCTTCCGTTGAACCAAACAAGGCTTAAGACTTCTCACTATCTCTAGATACTTCTTGCATATCATATTTAGGCATGCCATCATTTAGAAGTGTCATGGTTGATGGTGCCCATTGATGTGTTCCTGTGGCCGCCACAGTTGAAAACTATTGGGTCAGTTCTTCTTGGAATTGAAGTCCTTTATTTCTAAATTTTTCATAACTTGGAACTTTTTGTATCCACTGCCTTCTCCAATCAACTGGAAGAAGGAAATTTGAGAGTTGAAGAGAGAAATGGGAACATAGAGGATGACAGAAGGAAGAAGAATGAGAAGAAAGGAAATAAAAAAAATGAGGAAAGAGAAAAGGGTTGTTGGGGGAAATTATGATATAATGATGATGCCAACTATTAAAAAAGTGAAAAAAATGAGCTTTTTTCAAAACCATGGTTTTGGACTCCAAAAGCATGGCTTTGGAGAAAAAAGTGATTCTTGTTATGAAAATAAAAGACAAATCTGGAATAAGAGAGCAAGAGATAAGAAAAGAGAAAATTCAAGAGAGAAAATAGGGAGCAATTATCATTCAAATTCTTGTGTATATTACAATGCCTGCACAAGTGTAAAATCCTCTCCTTACTTCCATAATATTAACTGTTCTCTCTCAAAGACTAATCACAATAGAGATAAAATTTCATAAACTATTAAATATTATAATATTCAATCCATGATACGATAATCTAAAGTATGCAGACAAATCAGAGTTTACAGGATGTAGGCCATATGAGTGGCAATATACATCAGTTCAACACATAAAAAACCACAAGAGGCCATAGAGATATATCTATGCCTCAGGAGCTCCTCCCGATATTCCAGTATGGAAACTATCACCTGAAAAAAAATATTAAATCGACGGGGTGAGACAAAAGCCTTAGTAACCAGCTTTCTAACTCATTACACATGCTGATATGTATTCATGAGGTGCCAAGTGGAACGGTTTATATAATAAAATATTAAAAATCTAATATCATTGTTTTGTATACAAATCTCATACAAGAAATTATATAATATTATATCTCAAATCTTATATCACAATTCTCAAGTGCCTCCCATCAATCCAACCGAATCGTCTTATTTCCGCCGACTAGACCCATGGGCTAAGTTACTATCCATGTTACTGGCCACTCAAATAACTCTTCGGTCACATGATGAGGTTTGGCCAAAATCTACAGAGCAAGTTTCCGGACCATGGGTCTTTCCCCTCATTGAACTAGTGGGGTGTTGTAGTCCCTCATTGAACTGACGGGACAGTCCCTCATTGAACTGGTGGGACAATAGAAAGCCAACCATCGTGCACTAATGGAGGTTATGCCACGTGATAAAAATAACTTTCTCCATCTCAACCCAAACCAAACAACCCAATATGTATCAATAAATAGCTCAATATGAATTTTCTCAAGATTTCCATACACATATGAGGATATTCAAAATATACAAATACATCTTACAATTTGAATTACAAGGTTCCACAAAGTAAGTTTATAACAAAATACTCCTCAATATTACTCATTGAAATAATCTATAAATATCCATATATGATTTTCAATCTCATAATCATTTTACAAAATACTCACAAACACACACCAACACACATAATAAGTGAAAAGTGGTTATCTCTCGCTAAAGCTAATTATTATCACACTTTTCCAAATCCAAGAGCTCAAACACACGCCAAAATCAATCTATCACAATCAATTTACTACCCGTTAATAATTTTTCAAAAGTCAAAATTATGACTTATTTACAAATTTTAATAATAATATACTATAAAAACTGAAAATAACAACTTAGGGTTTAAATTATAAAAATGACCGTTTAGTCTTTCGAATTTCATAAATGACAGTTTAGTCCTCCTAATTTCACAAATGACAGTTTAGTCCTCCTAATTTCATAAATGAAAATTTAGTCCTCCAAATTTCATAAATGACAGTTTAGTCCTATAAATTTCATAAATAACAATTTAGTCATATGAATTTCATAAATGACAGTTTATACTTACAAATTTCAGAAGTAACAATTTAGTCCTTCAGATTTTAAAACTATACCAACTAAAATTTTAATAATATCTCCATTAACTCAAATAAATTATTTAATCTAAATTTAATCGGTTTAAAAGTCCAAAATAGCATTATTTATAAATTAATTATATAGAAAATTCATTATAAAATCTTATATTAATTGAATAACAAAAATAAACGATTAAAATAAACTATTAGTTATCATCTATATTCTTATAGTCATATACTGACAAAACTCAAACTTGCCCAAAATTCTAATCCTAAAATATTCTCTAATCAATACAAAATTAATATAATAAGAAAGAGAAAATTATTTAGAAAATCTTTCATAAAAGAATTTTTATAATTAGAAGAGATTTTGAGTACCTTATTGATCCTTAAATAATAAAAAATACTCCTATCAAAGCTTTATTCGTCACCTTACTGCACGACACTTCACGCAGATTTGCTACGTGAAGTGTGTGAGGAGATGTGATATTTATAATACCCCTTCTTGACCCCCTCCCCCATTATTTAATAATTTTAATTTTTTTATTAAATAATTAGGGTTGGTGGCCGAAATGCCACCACCCCTAAAAGTTTTTTAAAGAAGGTGGCATTCAGCGCCATCTTCTTTTACTATTTTTTTAAAAATATAATATTATATTATTAAAATAATTTTAAATTAATTAATTTAATTAATTTTTTAAAAAAATATATTTTAACCAAAACTTTTTTTTTCAAAAATTTACCTACTAAAATAATTATTATAATTATATCTCAAAAATAAAATAAGGATGTTACAATTCTCCCTACCTAAATAGAATTTTGTCCCCAAAATTCGATTCAAGTAAGGAATAAAATACAATCAAAATATAATAATTCAATCAAGACAATCACAATCACAAATCTAAGCAAACAAATTAGGAAAGTCACGACGCATTCTTTCTTCAGTTTCCCAAGTCGCATCTCCGGGTGTCATACCCTTCTAGAAGACTTTCACCAGTCGAATGGTCTTTTTCCGTAATTGTTTATCCTGAACATCAAATATTCTCTCTGGTTCTAGTATATAAGTCAAGTTTTATCTTAACTCAACTTCCTCAGGTTTAATGACATGAGACAGATCTAGATTATACTTTTTCAACTCTGAGACATGAAACACATCGTGCACATTAGACAAGTGCGGAGGTAATGCAATCTGATAAGCAGCCGGCCCAATCCGCTCCAGAATCTCATACGGCCCAATGAACCGGGGAGTTAACTTCTTCGCCTTAATTGACCTTCTAATACCCATAACAGGTGAAACCTTTAAGAAAACATGATCTCCCATACAAAATTCCAATGGTCTCCTTCGACGATCTGCATAACTCTTTTGTCGGCTCTGAGCGGTCAACAATTTATGTCGTATCATTTAAATCTTCCGTGATGTTTGGTATACCAGATCTGGTCCAATAATGGTTCTTTCACTCAATTTCGTCCAACACAACAGCGATCTGCATTTCCGACCATATAAAGCTTCAAAAGGTGCCATATGAATACTGGAGTGGTAGCTATTATTGTATGCAAATTCTGCCAATGGTAAGTGCTTGTCCCAACTACCTGGGAGCTCGATGGCACAGGCTCTCAACATGTCCTCGAGTGTCTGAATAGTCCTCTCTGTTTGACCGTCTGTCTGGGGATGATAAGCGGTACTGTACTTTAACTTTGTACCCATGGCCTCCTGTAGGGATTTCCAAAAATTTGAAGTAAACCTTAGATCACGATCTGATATGATACTCTCCGACACTCCATGCATACAAACAATCTCTTTAATATACAGTTCGACTACTTTCTCTAAAGAATAGTTTGCTTTAATTAGTAAAAAGTGTGCTGAATTGGTTAATTGGTCTACAATCACCCAAATAGCATCATAACTGGCCCGGATTAGTGGTAAGCCCATGATGAAGTCCATAGAAATGCTATCCCATTTCCATTTAGGGATATCCAAATTTTGAAGTAGTCCTGGTGGTTTTTGGTGCTCGATCTTGACCTTCTAACACGTTAAACACTTTAAAACAAAGTCATTCACGTCTCTCTTCATCTTCGGCCACCAGTACTTTTGCTTCAAATCGTTATACATCTTGGTGATTCCTGGATGCATGGCGTATCTGCTCCGATGAGCTTCTTCCAAAATGGTTTTTTTGATCTCGTCATTGTTGGAAGCACAAATTCTTTTCTTGTATCTTAAGATTTTTGCATTCCCAGTGTCATAATCTGGAACTTCACCATGTTCTAGTTCCTCTCGAATTCTACTTAACTGATCATCTTTCAACTGGGCGTCTCTCAGGTTCTGATAAAACCCATATTCACCAAGAACTGCATTTAAAGTAGCTCTTTTTTGATCTGGAATTGCATGGATGTCTCTTAATCCATTTAGCCAACTCTGCTCTTCTAAGCTCATGCGGAACAAGTGTATCAACTTTTGACTCAAAGCGTCTGCAATAACGTTAGCCTTGCCAAGATGATACTTTAACTCAAAGTCATAATCTTTCAAAAATTCCCCCTGCCTGTTATTTAGCTCCTTCTGATCTACCAAATACTTTAGACTCTTATGATCACAGAATACTTCAAACTGAGATCCGTACAAATAATTCCTCCAAATCTTCAGGGCAAATACCACAGCTGCCAATTCTTGGTCATGAATAGGATAATTCTACTCATGAGGCCTTAACTGTCTTGAAGCATATGCGACTACCTTTTCTTCTTGCATTAACACACAACCCAAACCCTTAAAGGAAGCGTCCGTATACAATGTGTATGGACGACAGGGATTAGGAAGGGTAAGCATAGGGGCGGTAGTTAATTTTGACTTCAACTCTTGAAAAGCCGCTTCACACTTGTCAATCCATATAAACGGTTGATCTTTCTTGGTCAACTTGGTCAAAGGCATGGCAATTTGAGAGAATCCTTTAATGAATCTCATGTAGTAACCAGCCAATCCTAGAAAACTTCTCACTTCAGTCATCGACTTTGGGGGTTCCCATTTCAACACGACATCCACTTTACTAGGATCAACAGCTATCCCCTTAGCAGACACCACATGGCCAAGGAAATTCACTTCCCTAAGCCAAAACTCACACTTACTCAACTTAGCATACAACTGGTGGTCTCTTAATATACGTAATGCAATATGTAGATGTTCTCGATACTCCTCCTCATTCTTAGAATAAATGAGAACGTCATCAATGAAGACTACAATAAATTGATCCAAATATGGCATAAAAATCTTATTCATATAATCCATGAAAACAGCCGGAGCATTGGTCAACCCGAAAGGCATAACCAAAACCTCATAATGCCCATAGCAAGTCCGGAAAGCAGTCTTAGGGATGTCCTCAGCTCTAACTCTAAGCTTATGGTAACCTGATCTCAAATCGATCTTAGAGAACATTGTGGCTCCCTTGAGCTGATCTAGTAAATTATCAATCCTAGGCAGCGGATATTTATTCTTAATGGTAACCTTATTCAACTGTCTGTAGTCGATACACAACCGTATACTTCCATCATTCTTCTTGACAAACAATATTGGCAAACCCCAAGAAGAGACACTCGGTCTAATGAAACCTTTCTCGAGAAGCTCTTCTAACTGTTTCTTCAACTCTGCCAACTTTGATGGCAACATCCGATAAGGAGCCTTAGAAATTGGGGTGTACTTGGTACTAAATCAATAGAGAACGCAACCTCCCATTCTGGAGGCAGCCCTGATATCTCCTTTGGGAACACCTAAGGATATTCTCTTACTACATCGATATGATCGATCCCCACTTCTTTATTGACACTAACATAAAAGAAAACTACATAGGCTTGACAACCCTTTCTAATACACTTATCTACTTTAGTTGTCGATAATAGCATAGGGACTGTAGGGGTTTCTACGGATATGGTATTCATGGCGTAAGTGACCACCTTCTTCTTACAATGAAGTACGGCGTCATTGTCCACTAGCCAATCCATACCAATAATAACATCTATTCCTTTTAATGGCAAACATATTAAATCCAAAATAGACTCTCGGTTTTCAAAATAAAGAGTATTACTTGCACAAGCATGTGCAGTCATCACCACAACTCCAGCAGGGGTAGAAATTCTCATATCATATGGTAGAACAGATATAGGGAAATTATACTTCTTAGCACAATCAAAATATATGAATGAATGTGTAGCACCCGAGTCAAACAATGCAATAATGTCATGACCTTGAAGAGAAATAGTACCTCTGATAACATTAGGAGATGTTCCAGCCTCCTCTTGAGTCATGGCATACACCCTGCCAGGAATAGTAGGACGACCACTTTGGTTGGTCTGTTGTTGCTGCCTCTTTGGACAATATCGTGCGGTATGGCCAAACTTATGGCACTGATAACACTGCCAACATTGGCCAGCATGAGCCCTCCCATATTTTAGGCAAGGACCGTTCACGCTAGCAGCAGATATTGCATGTTCACGGCGAGATTGCTGGCTTACTCTAGTATGGTTCCTCTGACCCGGTTTCCTCTAAAAGTTACTCTGAAAATTACTCTGTCGAGGTCCACTCCTTTGCCCTTGATTCTTCCTACCGGAGTTTCCTGCATTCCTAGGATGGAACCCAAATGGCTTAGTTACTTCACTCACAGGTCTACTAAAAGTGGAAAACTTGCCTTGATTATCTCGAGGTATGGCAGCCTCAATTTCACGCTTCATGCGTGCAGCTATCCTCAAGTTGGTGCAAGTTTCCTCGAAATTCTTAATATCACGCATTGGCATAAAAGGCTTTAGCTCTGGTCTAGCCCTGATAATCAATTGACAAGATTTCCATTCTGGGTCATCTTTCTATTGTAGGTAGGTCACATATCTAGACAGGTCGATGAAAGTTGCAATAAATTCATCCTCGTGCATGTCATCCTGTCGAAGGGCATAGAATGTTGTCTCCTTCTCATATCTTAATGCTGGAGGGAAATAATGATCGAAGAATTTAGTCCTGAACTTTTTCTAGGTTGTCTTTGAGTAATCTAAACCACCTGTGCTTTGCCACCATCTCTGAGCACGATCCCTCAACAGAATAATGGCCACTCTAGCTTTCTGATAATCATTACAAACAACAGCTCGAAAGATGGTTTCCAGACCCTCGATCCAGGCTTCATCCTTTAGTGGATTTAAATCTCTATAAAACTTTTCAGGATCTTGATCATGGATATCTTTCCATACCTTATTGATAGCTAGTTCTTTTGGACTTGGTTGTGATGATCCCTCTCCTCCAGTACACTTTACAGGGCTCTCATGATTACTTGAGCCAACTGGTTCATGTCTCTTTGATACCTCTATACTGGGTTCAGGAATCTTATGATCCTTCGGCTTTGAGATACTTCCTTCCTCTCTTAACTTCTTTCGAAGATCTTCCTAGAACTGCTGAAACCTTGCATCCATAGCTGTCAGTATTGTATTTTTGAATCGATCCAACATAGTTTCATTCTCTTGAGACAATTGTGGCTCAACAGCATTTGGAGGTGGATTAGCATTGGAAATAGTCTTTCTCGTGTTTACCATTTTCTCCCCACCTAAGGATGAAACCCATCAACAATTAAGGATACAACCCAAAACAAGACAAAAACATAGGGAGGTTATGTGTAAAAGAGTATATTGCCACTATATGCAATGCATCACTAGATCGCACGCTCTAATACCAAATTATAAAATCCTCTCCTTACTTCCATAATATTAACTATTCTCTCTCAAAGACTAATCACAATAGAGATAAAATTTCACAAACTATTAAATATTATAATATCCAATCCATGATACAATAATCTAAAGTATGAAGACAAATCAAAGTTTACAAGATGTAGGCCCTATGAGTGGCTATATACATCAATTCAACACATAATAAACAACAAGAGGCCATAGAGATATATCTATGCCTCAGGAGCTCCTCCCGACATTCCAGCATGGAAACTATCACTTGAAAAAAATATTAAATCGACGGGTGAGACAAAAGCATCAATAACCAACTTTCCAGCTCATTACACATGCTGACATGTATTCATGAGGTGCCAAGTGAAACAGTTTATATAATAAATATTAAAAATCTAATATCATTGTTTTGTACACAAATCTCATCAGAAATTATATAATACTATATCTCAAATCTCATATCACAATTCCCAAGTGCCTCCCATCAATCCAACCGAACCGCCTTATTTTCGCTGATTAGACCCATGGGCTAAGTTACTATCTATGTTACTGGCCACTCAAAGAACTCTCTGGTCATATGATGAGGATTGGCCAAAATCTACAGAGCAAGTTTCCGGACCATGGGTCTTTCCCCTCATTGAACTAGTGGGGTGTCGTAGTCCCTCATTGAACTGGTGGGACAATAGAAAGCCAACCATCGTGCACCAATAGAGGCTATACCACGTGGTAAAAATAATTTTCTCCATCTCAACCCAAACCAAACAACCCAATATGTATCAATAAATAGCTCAATATGAATTTTCTCAAGATTTCCATACACATATGAGGATATTCAAAATATACAGATACATCTTACAATTTGAATTACAAGGTTCCACAAAGCAAGTTTATAACAAAATACTCCTCAATATTACTCATTGAAATAATCTATAAATATCCATATATGATTTTCAATCTCATAATCATTTTACAAAATACTCACAAACACACACCAACACACATAATAAGCAAAAAATGGTTACCTCTCGCCAAAGCTAATTATTATCACAGTGTTGCAAATCCAAGAGTACAAACACACGCCAAAATCAATCTATCACAATCAATTTACTACCCGTTAATAATTTTTCAAAAGTCAAAATTATAACTTATTTACAAATTCTAATAATAATATACTATAAAAAATGAAAATAAAAACTTAGGGTTTAAATTATAAAAATGACCGTTTAGTCATTCGAATTTCATAAATGACAGTTTAGTCCTCCAAATTTTATAAATGACAATTTAGTCCTATGAATTTCATAAATGACAGTTTAGTCTTATGAATTTCATAAATAACAATTTAGTCATATGAATTTCATAAATGACAGTTTATACTTACAAATTTCAGAAGTAACAATTTAGTCCTTCAAATTTTAAAACTATACCAACTAAAATTTTAATAATATCTCTATTAACCCAAATAAATTATTTAATCTAAATTTAATCAGTTTAAAAGTCCAAAATAGCATTATTTATAAATTAATTATATAGAAAATTCATTATAAAATCTTATATCAACTGAATAACAAAAATAAACCGATTAAAATAAACTATTAGTTATCATCTATATTCTTATAGTCATATACTGACAAAACTCAAACTTGCCCAAAATTCTAATCCTAAAATATTCTTTAATCAATACAAAATTAATATCATAAGAAAGAGAAAATTATTTAGAAAATCTTTCATAAAAGAATTTTTATAATTAGAAGAGATTTTGAGTACCTTGTTGATCCCCGAAGAATAAAAAATACTTCAATCAGAGCCTTGCCCGTCACCTTACTGCACGACACTTCACGCATATTTGCTGCGTGAAGTATGTCCTTACTGCACGACACTTCACGCATATTTGCTGCGTGAAGTGTGTGAGGAGAGGATTTATAATACCCCTTCTTGACCTCTCCCCCATTATTTAATAATTTTAATTTTTTTATTAAATAATTGGGGTTGGTGGCTGAAATGCCACCACCCCTAAAAGTTTTTTAAAGTGCCATCTTCTTTTACTTTTTTTTAAATTATAATATAATATAATATTATTAAAATAATTTTAAAATTAATTAATTTAATTAATTTTTTTAAAAAATATATTTTAACCAAAACTTTTTTTTCAAAAATTTACCTACTAAAATAATAATTATAATTATATCTCAAAAATAAAATAAGGATGTTACAACAAGACATTTATTTATAGGGCTTAAGGAGTCTTACACCAAAAGCCACCATTACTACAAAACTTGGAGAGCAAGCCCCTTGTTGGCTTGGAGAGCAAGTCTTGTTGGACTTGGAGTGCAAGTCTTGTTGTCTTGGGAATGAAGTATAATAAGAATGTATCCAATGCAACCAAGTAGATGCTAATTAGGATATGAGTCAATGGACATCCCATAATTAATATTTATAACACTCCTATTTGAATGTCCATTATGAATGTTCCTAATTAAAAACTTTAACTAAGAAAAACCCAGTAGGACAAATTTAAAACTTAGCCAAAGAATAGAGCACATCATTCATTGATACATATTCCAATGCTACCTCATTAAAAACCCTTCTAGGAAAACTCAGTGGGACAAAACCTAGATAAGGGAAAAAATAGTATAGCGTGTATCGGCTCCTCCTCTTAACAATGTCAGTTGTGATCTTTGAGTCTTCAAAGACCAATGTCAGGCAAGCTTTTCAAAGATTGTACCTGAAAATGACTTGGTGAATAAATCTGCTAGATTTTCATTTGAACATATTTACTGGATATCTATTTCACCATCTTATTGAAGGTTGCGAGTGAAGAAGAATTTTGGTGAAATATGCTTCTTTCTATCACCCTTGATATACCCTTCTTTTAATTGGGCAATACATGCTACATTATCCTCATATAGGACAGTTGAGGTCATTTTTCCTGAAGATAAATCACAAGTGCTCTGTATGCGATGTATTACTGACCTCCATACACATTCTTGACTTGCTTTATGTATTGTTAGAATATCTGCAAAGTTAGATGATATGGCTGATATAGTCTGTTTTATAGATCGTCATGAAACAGCTGCACCTCTACATGTAAACAGATAACCTGTTTGTGATTTAACATAATATGGATTAGACAAAAATCCAGCATTTACCTAACTAATCAATTCATGCTTACATATATTTGATTAGAATAACCCCATGTCATAATGCCCATGAGGTAACGAAGAATATGCCTCACTCCTTTCCTATGTCTTTGTGTTTGTGAAGAACTATATATTGCTAATAAATTAATAGTAAATTGTATATTAGGACATGTGTGAGTAACAAGATACATTAGTGCTCTAAATGCACTAAGTTATGATACTTCTGGATCAAGTAGTTCTTCATCACTAATTACTCGAGGTTTGAACGGGTCTTTATCCACTTGCAAATGCCTTACAATTATTGGGGTACATAATGGATGTGATTTATCCATGTAAAAACCCTCTAGGACCTTCCTTGTGTAAGCTTCTTGATATACAAAGATCTCATTCTTGATTTACTCAATCTATAATCCAAGATAGAATTTTGTTCTTTCCAAGTCCTTTGCTTCAAATTCTTTCTTTAAATAATTAATTACCTTTTGAAGCTCTTCAGAAGTTTCAATGATGTTGATATTATCATGCCCCGAAGATTCAAGGATGACCGGCACAAAATGTGAGAGGACTCGCATTCCTAAAGCTTTAAACCACATATAAACAAATGTCTTACTTAATCATTACAATAATATCAAATATAAATACATTGCTTCTATCTCATTATAACATATTTCTCAGAATCAAAATGTTAAGTAATTTGTAGAGATTTGTATAGAGTCTCTTCGAACTTTCCAAAATTTCTACCACAGCATACAAGTTCAATATAGTATATGGAACTCTGTTCCACAATAGCATATATAGATACATACAACTTAGATAAACAAATAAGGTGGGGATCTTGCCTATACACGACGTGGAGCACCTAAATAAAATTTACCAACATATACAAAAGAGTTTAAGGTTTTACATTGATTCAGAAATCATCCAAATGACACTCCAGCTTCAATCTAGCCATATAAACCTTTAGTGATTAGCAAGCACTACTACAAAATATAGATTTAGTGGCGCTAATCTTATGAAACTTTTTCAAACAAGCATCGAAGGAGGCTTCTATTTCTAAAAAAAAAATACATGTGACAGCTATGACGCTTGATCAGGAAAGTGCTATAACTGCCTAATACCTTGTATGGCGCTTGCCTGGGGAAGCGTCATACAAGGGGGTTTTTTTTTAAAAAAAAAATAGACCCCTTGTATGGTACTTTCCCAGGAAGCGCTATATAAGGGGTTATTAAAAAAAATAGACCTCTTATATGACACTTGCCCAGGAAGCGCTATATAAGGGGTTATTAAAAAAAATAGACCTCTTATATGACACTTGCCCAGGAAGCTCCATACAAGGTGTTATATTTAATAACCCATATTTTTTAAAAAAATCCTGGGCAAGCGCCATATAAGGATTTTTTTTTTAATTTACACACCTTGTAAGTTATTAGGTAGCTATGGCGCTTTCCTGGTCAAGCGCCATAGCTACCACATGTATTTAAAAAAAAACCACCTCTGGTGATCCTTTTCCCTATCCTTTTTAATTAAAGCCTTCGCTCCTAACCTTAACCCTAAACCCTTCTCCCCTCCCGAAAATGAAGAGAAATGTCCTAGGAACACTAGGTTCCTAGCATAACGCACTCAATTTCTTTTTCACTGATTTTAATTTCTCTCTAGATTTTAATTTCGTATTGTGACTTGCACGTACAGATCCAGATACAAAAGTCATTGCTTTGTCGCCTAAGTCTCTCATGTGTCCCAAATCTCGAAAGCTTTTTTTTCTTATTGTCTCCTCTTACAGAAGCTCCCTTATAAGTCTTTTTTCTTTGTTTTTTGTAATACAAAAGCTTTCATCGATTGGCACTATAGTTTCCTTCTTTTTTTATTTTAAGTTTAAAATCTATCATGAATCTTAGTTTATAATTTTATATGTGCTTATAATTTTCTTACCAGGTATTTGTGTCAAACCCCATAACATTTTGAAATTTACAAAATAATAAATGCATAGTTCAGGGGGCATATAGAAATAGTGGAAATATACTGATAATAAATGCTTATTTATATCACATGAATCTTCATAGGGTTTGAAAAATATATACAAAGTCCAAAATAAATAAAATTTATAACTAAAGATAACCAACTACACTCCCTCTAGAACCAGATCTTCAACTGCCGGTATTTACGATTTTACCCTTAGAGTCATTACCTTCTACTAGAATATTTTTAAATGTTGAAAAAGGGTGAGATTCGAATAAATCTTAGTAGTAACATACAATCAGTCATATAAAATGTAATAAATAAATATGCAATGCACCATGATATGTAAAATGATAACTCGTGTTGTATGCATACTGTCCAAGGCCAAACAACTGTTTGAAACCACGGCTTAACTCGTGTCCATGGTCAAACGATATGTTTAGACCCTGTCTTATTCGCGTGTTGTGCCCCAGACACTGTCATGTTACAGAAAATGGTAAACACAACATATAAATAATCACATAGTGTATGAAAGAAAGAGTTACTACCTGGTTTCTTTTTCAGTCCAACGGTTTATCTAAAACTTTCTCTCCGGCTCAAGCTATTACCAATTCCTATAAATTAAAATTAACAAGTAATTGGTTATTACTTGCATTACTATTGACTTTAATCATATTCTGCTGATTATCTCAGTTTCTGCAGATTCTACACTGTACAATTCTTCTCAGTGAAATTTTACTATTTTTCAGAAAATTGACAGATTTTTCTGTCATCTTTGAAAAATCATAATTAATTTTAGAAAAATCCAAATTGACTGGGTCGAAATCCTAAATGAAGCTCTTCAAATATATTTTCGTGGAAAAATATCAAAATCTACTTAATTCCACCATAGTGCTCCCAAAATTTTCCGAAATACAATAGTTCCAAATTACTCTCCAGAAATAGAATACAACTTTGAAAATCCATATCTCCTAATGTACTTGTCCGAAAATTATGTTCTACACATCAAATTAAAGCTCTGAATGTATAATTTACATCTGGAAAGTTCCATAATTTTTTGTCAAGTTTTGTGTTTCCAAAATTTCGACACATCCAATATGACTCTCAGAAACATATTCTGACAGCAACTAACTTTAAAAATTCATATCTCTCAATATACTAATCCAAATAACACAAACTATATATCAAATTAAATCTTAGAATGTATAATTTGGTTCTGGAAAGTTTCATAGCCATTGGAAAAGATTACATTACTCACAAATACCACAAAACCAACTGCCAGAATCTGGACTTCCAGAATTTCATCTTTTTCTAGACCAAACTTTCAAAAATCATAAACCCCTCTACAGATATCCAAATAATGCATTCTACAACTAATTTTAAATCTTGAGATGTCTAATATCTCTATGTAAAATTTCATAAATATTGGATATGATTTAATTGATCAAAATGCTATATGAAACTGACTGTCTCCTAAAAACATCAGTTTTGACAGTCTGACTTCAAAAATCAATATTTCATTCATTTTCACTCCAAATTGTGCTCTTCTTGATTCTATTATCTACTACACATCCTAAAATGTTCATCGGAAAAAAAATCAGACGAAACATCCATCTATAGCCTCTGCTAGAGGTTCTGAAATGTTCTGGCAAAAACTCTGTTTTTCGGCGAGTAAAACAAAGTTGAGAAAACTAACATGTAGCCATGGTTTTACACTCTAATCTCAAAGATTTCGACTCTACATACTCCTACACATGTTTTTTGTGTTTGGAGACTTATTTACAAAACCAAAAACACTAGAAATATCACCTAAAATAATCATACAATCACTGGTTTTGAAACTTTTCGGTGACAGAAACTTTCCGGTGATCTCTCTAAATTCCAGTAGCCATAAATCCTCATGAACATCCCCAAAAATGAAACAATAATGGGAAGAGGTAGAGAAAACTCACCTAAATTTGTTTATAGTACTATACGTGAATCTTGGAGCTTCCTTGTTCCACTTATCCGATGGTTTCCTTCCTCCGGTTCTACTCTCTTACTCACGTCTCTCTCTTTTCTCTATTATGTTTTTCTGTGTTTTTTGTTTCTTCAACCTCCCTTCTCTAAACGTTTTGCATGAAAGAGTGTCTTATCTATGGTGGGGCTGAATGTGTGTGTGCGCTATCCAAAGGTGAAGTGCATGGAGATGTGAGGAGTAGGTATGTTTTGTCTAAAGGAGGATGCATGTGACGGTGGGCTTGGCTTATGATGTGTCCTTATGGCTCCATCCAAATGAATAAAAGTTTGGTCGGCTTGCATAATTGAGAGAGTGAGAAGGAGTAGACTATTTATTGACTAATTGGTGCTAAATGTGTGTGTGCGCGTTGTCTCTTGTGTCGACAAGTTTTTTTTATATACATATAGGTATATTTTTATCTTATTAATTACACACACACTAGGTCCTAATTTTTCCTTTTGTCTAATTTAAGATTCCTTAAATTTCATAGGTTCCATAATTTACCTTACTATCTAACTCCCATAAATTAATCATTTTATTAAATTTTTGGGATGTTACAATTTACTTGAAGTTACAACTCTCTCTTGTTAAACTTTCTATACATTGTAAGTTTTTTAATTTTTGAGCTTACTAGTGTAATTTGCTCAATGTAGCTGTTTTTTTGGAATTATTTCATTCTAGTTTGGTTTTATTCATTTTGCTATGAATTTGTATTGTAAAATATAGAGTTTATTAAAAAAAATTACATAAATTTTTTTTTTAAAAAAAAGACTTCATATGGCGCTTCTTGAGGAAGCGCCATAGAAGTGGGCACCTCCTATGGCACTTCCTTATGAAGTGCCATAGGAAGTCACCCAACAGACTTCCTATGACACTTTTCTAAGGAAGCGCTATAGAAAGCTATTTAAAAAAAACATAAATAAGTTATGATGCTTCTATAGATTCAAGAAGCGCTATAGCTTTTTTTTATGGTGCTTTCTAAGCACTATAGTATTCTTAAAAATAAGCGCTTCATATTATGTTTTTTATAGTAGTGAAGAGGGATATGATTAGTTGTACTATATGAGGCCAAAAATATTTTCTAGTGAATAACGTCCCATTTATATAATTTAATAAAATACAGAAGAAAATAATTTAAACATATTTAACCTTGAGTAATAACAATAGGGAAATAAATTGCAATTTCTATATCATACGATCATAGATATAAATAAAACTTTGCAAGGGATCATCAATCAAATAAATCCAAGAATATAATAAATTGTCTTGTTTAACAAAATTAGTCAAATCTCAAAAATCATCTATTTGTAGGACTTCTACATAACAGATAACAAGTGTAGACACACAATCCACGAGGGCAACTAACCAAGCGCAACTCAAGGCCACGAACACAAGCGTGGACACTCAGTCCACGAGGGTAAGTAACCAAACAAGCGCAACATGAGGCCACGAAACAAGCATAGGTACAAGACCCACGAATAACAAGCGGAGGTACAAGACCCACGAATAACAATCATGAGAACGAATCCTATGAATATCAAACATGAGTACTATGCCCACGAATATCAAGCGAGCTCGAGATTAATCATAGCGCGCCAAGGACTAATAGTACTGTTGTTAGTAACTAGTGTTCTATATTCAATCTTATCAAAAATGTTTTCAAGCATGTTTGGAGCCAATTTATCAAAACAATGAAAAGTTCTTCTTTCAATTCTATAATAACTCGTATCAAATATGATATAATAGTACACCCCAGTATGAAAGTTCACAAACAATATTTCAAAACTTTCTTTCAAATTCAATCTGTCGACAAAGCCATTCCCAAATAATAAAACTCGCATGCAAACATTCTAAAATATAAGACTATCTTGACATGAAAATTTATAAGAGAAAATCGAAAGTTTCTTTAGCATTTTCATACATAATCATGAGTTATACTATGAAGCAATAGGAGAAGAATAAATAACAATAAATAAAATCATCAATCTATACTTATTTCAAAATCAATAAAAATATGAAACAAATCCGATGAACTTTTATTGGCAAAAGCATACTTGTAAAGATGGTAATTAACATGAAAGTATGATAAGTAGTAAAAACATCATTTATAAAAAATATACTGGTATGCTATTCACTCACATGTTGTGTCCCAAAATATGTAACTCTCTCTTATTCATCTGCTCCTGACTTATTCACTCCATACTTCCCTAACGTCCCAAAACAAAAAATTAATACTCTAATTATAACTTTATCTAAAATATTCATAACATCTCCTTTGTTAAGATTATTCATTCTTGTATTTACATACCCCAATCTACAATTTGGTTTATGACAGAGCAAAATCAAATGGTTTTATATATAAAAGTGCATCCACCGAATGCATACTCACTACTTCATACTCACTACTTCATAGTAAGTATCTTAATATTCTAACTTAAACTTATGTTCTCTAAAACATCTATCGATAATTCCCAACAACTCAGCAAACAAAACCAAACATCATAGATATTCAAAGATTAACATGAGAACATGCACACTTAGTGTTTAAATAGTAAATTAATTTCCTTCCCAACAACATCATGAAACAATACAACATCCAAATTTCAATATAGAAGAGCATATGGCATTTATTTCCTTCAAGTATCTTATGGTTATCCAAAGCGTAAGTCATAAACAACACCATTCTCACAAATTATCAATAATAGATCTTCAAACAATAAATAAAAAAATGATTTCTCAAAGTTTGCTCAATAATTTGGCCTTTGATACTTTAATCATATCTAGCTATTCCTTATAGCTTTAAAGTCCCCTCAAGCATTTTGTCAAACACCCAATGTGCATTCAAATTGACAAGCTCCAATATCGTTCTTCTTAAAATCAAAATATTAGATTTTATATACTACAATTTGAAATCCAATCTTAACTAATTAATGCAACCCAACCCAATTAAAGAATTGGAAAAAGTAGTCACCCTTGCCCAATCCACGCACAACATAGCAAAGTTGGGGGAACAATCACAATTTCTGCACTATCGAAATTTGAAGCTTTATGGAAATTAGAGAAAATGGAAGAAGCTAATATACATGCCCACGCAACTAACACACAAGTAGAGAAGTGGAGATGGTGCTCTTCTCACACACATACTGCAACGCCATAAAACAGAGGAAAATGGAGAAAAGAAGTGAAGCTTCAACACTCACACCACAAAGACGGAAGAAGATAGACAGCAACAACGTTGAGGAAAGATGGGGAAACAAGACGAACTGCTCACCCACACCCACTAAACAAAGTCAACTGAGGCGTACAACAGAGAGAGCAGCGACAGACATATCAAGCAGAGGAGAAGGACGACGAAAAACGATCCTCCACACACACCCCAGCAACGAAAAAGGCGAATGGCTATGTTGAATGAAGAAGAATGAAGCACGATCGTGAAGCTTCCATAAATCCTCACCTTCTCTTCTGCTCAAGTTTAACGATGGGGAAGAGGATAATGGTTTGGGGGGGGGGGAAATCTGATTGTACTATTTTTTTTAAATTTAAGGACACTTTGGTAATTTGCAATGTGCTGAAACAAAAACTTTGGTTTTTTTTTTGGGGGACAAAAAAGCAGTTCGAACTCAGTACCTAGTGCATCTTAAACCCACTTTGAGTACCACCCATCGACAAGCTTCTCATTATTGTTAAACTACATTATATAATTAAAATATTAATTAGTTTATTATAATTTTTTATTCATTTTTTTTGGAGCCATCACAAATATCATCAACATAAACAACAATTATAGCAAACTCACTTCTAGATCTTTTTCATAAAGATGCATGCGCATAATGGATCATTTTTTGTACATTTCTTTCAATAGACATGCATTGAGACAATTATACCACATGCGTCTTGATTGCTTCATGCCATATAAGGCTTCATGCCATATAAGGACTTGTTCAACTTAATTGAGTATTGTTATCAAAAGTTTGCATTTGATGCTTCTAACATCTTGATGAGTTTTTCAGGGACTTGTGCTTCTGGCACCTTGAGTTCTTTAAGGATTTGTGCTTCCGGCGCTTCTTAATGAATTTTGGCTCATGATCTTTATTATCATTTATGATATTAAATGTTATATTGTAAGCACAAATTTCATCAATGTTGAGTTCATTTTGGGCCTATTTTATTATGTTCTTAATATAATTTATTGAGATCTTATTATTTTCACACATATTAGGTACATGGATCTCTTCTAGGATTGCTACATTATCTTCTGGTGATATCTCTTCTAGAGGTAATAACCCTTTAGAAGATGACTCTTTTAGAGCTACTAACTTTTTTTAATTATCTTCAACTTGACCTTCTATATTTTTAGCTCCTTTTCTCTTTCAATAATTTTTATTTTTGAAACCAATGGGCTTGCCATGGTTCAGTCTTGCTTTATATTCATTCATAATAGATTGTCCTTTAGGGGCATTGATTCTGATAGGAGCATTAGCAGCTGGGACATGTGACTTTGTCACTTTCTTCAGGTCGGTAAATACTTCTGGCATTTGATTAGCTAAGTTATGCAAATGATCTTTGGAACTTCCAGTTCACCTTGTTTTGTATGAGGATAAAAATGAGCCAATGATAATTCATTTAAGCTAATCTCTTTATCTAATTTCTTTTTTTTCTGCCCCTAATATTGGGAAAAATGATTCACCAAAATGACAATTGGAAAATTGGGTCGTAAATAAATCTCCTATAAATGATTCTAAATATTTTATGATCGAAGGAGATTTATATCCAACATATATTTTCATCCTTCTTTGAGGACCTATTTTGGTGCATTGTGATGGTGCTACTGGCACATATATTGCCCACCCAAAAATCCTTAAATGAGAAATATTAGGTTCCTGACCAAAAACTATTTTGTAAAGGGGGAACCTTTAGATAATTTGCTAGATTAATGTGAATTAAGATTGCTGCATGCAAAGTGGCATGGCCCCAAGTAGAAATTGGGAGATTAGTTCTCATACGTAAAGGTCTTGCAATTCCAAGGGACATGCAATATTAAAAGCTTGTGGAGTAAATTCACAAGCATTATTAAGGTGTATTTTCTTGATAGGATAATTAAGGTAACACCTTCTTAATCTAATCAAATGAGCAAGCAATCTTGCAAACTCCAGGTTGCGAGAAGATAATAAGTAAATATGCGACTATTTAGTTGTTGTATCAATTAAAACCATATGGTAACTAAATGGTTTGCATGGTAGGTGTATTGTCTCACAAATATCTCCCTATATTCGTTCTAGAAAAGTGAGAGACTCACTTTCTATTTTTCTTGGTGAAGGCTGAATAATTAACTTTCCCTTGGAACATATAGCACATGAAAAATCATGTGATTGTGATATTTGTTTACACTTCAGGGTATGTCCACATGAATTCTTAATTATTTATTGCATCATGATTGAGCTAGGATGACCTAACTGGTTATGCCAAACATTAAATTTATTAGTAAACTTCTAGTTTATATTGGCAAACTTCTGGTTTGTATTGGCAGATTTTTTATCTGCATTGGTAAGCTTCTATTTTGCAATAGCTTGTGTTTCAATTTTGCTTATGAATGTATAGTACAAGTCAGAAGAAAACACATGAAAACTTTCTAATATAGATTTTTTACCAGAAACTATATTTGTGATATCAAGACATTCCTAATTATTTTTAGTTGTTATTTCTACATGATATCTATTTCTGCGTGTATCTTTGAAACTCAATAACTTTCTTTTAGACTTGGTAGAATAAAATACATTATCAATGCTTAATTTTGTTTCTCCAGGTAACAAAATATTAGCGCTTCTGAAGCCTTCAATCAAATTTATACTATCAGATATAGTTTGAATATTGGCTTTTTGCATTACTAATGAAGAAAAATATTTATCATTTTTTAGTATAATGTAGGATGTTACCTTATCAATGAGACATAAATCTTCAAGACTTATGTCAATAAGACTCATTCTTGGTTAAAAGAAACATGGAAATGAAGAAAAGCATAACTAAAAATGAAATACATATAATAGTAGCAACTTTAAACACACTAAATCATAACAGTTCAAATAGGCAAAGATAATTTATACTAAAAAATTAGAAACATCCAAATGGGTAATATCCATATCACCATACTAAAAAATGCTAGCCTGATCATTATGATTTATTTTAATCTTTCCTCACTTCGGGTCAGAATTTGAACCACCATGATTATGATAACGGCCATGCCCACAGTTGTAGCCACATTTATGCCTTCATCTACTATTACAATTATATTAATTTGTTATTACATTCACTTCTGGGAATGGAGTTGGGCTTGTTGGACGGGATGCAAACATATATAACAAGCTTTTGGAAGAATAATAATCTTCTGGGAGTCATACATTTCATTTAATTTGTTCTAAAGAATAAGTGGGTCTTTTAAGATCAAATATTCAATTTTAAGGCATTTATGCAAATGGTAGTGTAAAAATAAATCATGATTCAGGCATTCAAAATAAATAGTTTTTTTCAGTAATGACAAGAGCCACAAATTTAAATTTCACAAGATTTAACGTAGTTCAGATTGATACAATGAAAGGGTATCCATAAAATATGAAATATAAAAACAAAATATAAACGATAACAATAGGAAATTCATAAAGACAATAAATAATTCATAAAGCTAAGTAAGATATTACAACAAAATTAAAAACTTATGGCTTCAGGCCATTTAGTTCTCATGGCTTTAGGCCAATTCATCTCAAAATGAGAAATTAGAATCATATGACTTCCGTTCTTTTATCTTCAACATAACATTATATGGCTTCTAGCCTTTTATCTTTAGCATAATTAAAATTATATGGCTTCTGACTTTTTATCTTCAAGATAAATAAAAGTTACATATAGTTATTAGCCATCTAATAAAATAGAAGATAAAAAAATATATGACTTCTAGCCATATAATAGGGAACCTTGTAAGAGAGAAAAATGCATAAGGCTTCTGGCTATATAATATCAAAATATGAATCAAAGTGATATGACTTCTGGTCATATAACCTCAAAATAGAAATAAGAGGAATATGGCTTTTGGCCATATAATAGGAAATCAAAGCAATATGACTTTTGGTCATATAAGTTCATGATAGAACATTAGAGCAATATGGTATCTGGCCATACAATTTCTAAATAGGAAATTAAAGAGATATGGCTTCTGTTCATATAATTTCAGAATATGAAATCAGAGGTATATGGTTCGGGCCATACTAAAATAACAATATCAATAATATAGAAGAACTTGTAAAGGAGATTAAAATAAGATATAAAAACAATTACAATCTCCCATCTGAGCCATGGAACATGATGTTTAAAACAATCGGCAAAAGAGTATCTTTAATTTCATATAGTGGCTTAGATTATCTCATATAGGTGAAGATCAAATAAAGATATGGTAAAAGAAAGTAGAGGAAATTGTTAAGATAACTTTGAGAGAAGTATACTTTTGTTAGAGTTACTATCTGATAGTGTGTTATGTGTAATATCCCAAATTTTGGGACAAGAGACTTGAGATTAAGCCTAGATCAAGAGGACTGCTAAGCCCTGGTTTAACAAGTGTCCTAGTAAGGTACGATTAAATTCCCTAAAATTTATTTATACCTTGGGGTATTAAAAAGTATTAGGAGTGACAAAACAAAGAAATTAGAAGTCACACATAATATAGTAAATTGGAACACAAAGTAGTGTTGCTATTGGTGAAATTATCGATATGACAGTGGTGATTGTGTCACATTTTTCAATAGGTAAATGATATTGAAAAATTATGAAACTTTACAGAGTGAAAGTATACTTATCAATATTTAATTTGATAGGTTATATAAGTCATTTGGAGCTATACACAAAGAGAAATGAATTTTTGAATTTAGCCCAGCGAAATTAATTATTTTCTGAGGAAGCATTCAAAGATTAAAATTCTGGGGAAAGTGAACTTTAAATTGGCCAAATATTATATTGTTTCTTGAAAATAGACTCAATGAGGGTTGCATATCCTTTGAAATAAATCCAATTGGATATTTTTACAATTAGATATGAATTTTCAAAGTTTAATGAAAATTCTGCCAGATTTAGTATTATGTGCGAAAATTTGATATTTGGGCCAATATGAGCATGACCCGTGGAAAGCTATTTTAAACACCATTTAGTGAATAATTCATCATCTTCTCCAGCCATTCCTTCTTCCAAAACAGAGAAACAAGAGAGAGAAAGAGGCTGAACGAAAATGGAGAAAGGAGGAGAGAGAAATTTCAGTCCACCGAAACACTGCGAAATAGGCATCTTCTCTCAAAGTGCCCTTCATAAACTTTCTTCTACTCATCGCGAGCTTCATTTTTACAGTTTTTGATTCTCTTTTAGAGGTGGTTAGCACCTTCTCACCAGCTGAAGTGTTGCCGGAATTCTGAACCATTTGTGAAAACGGGTAGAGGTAAGCATAAGCTTCCCTTTTAACCGATTGGTTTGTTGTTTGGATGAGTTATGGGAAGGTAGGGTACTGTTCATGACTAATTTTAAAGTATGTTTTTAAAGGCTAAGTAATGTCCAATTGATGTCTAAATAGCTAATCATTTGATTAGAAGTAGAAAGGAAGTGATTAGGCCAAAATAAACAAGAAAACAACATAACTTTTATGTGAATCCTAAATTGTGGTGCTGTGTGTGATGTGGTGACGCACTTGGAATTTTTTGATTTTGATACTTCCATTAGCTTTAGAAGGAAAAATTGTGTAGGTATGCAAGTGTTCATGATTTTTTGGATGCTTGTATATGAATTTGGAGAATTATGAATAAAGTGTGTGCATGTTGTGAAATCTGTCTGGAGGCAGTGTCCTTGTGACATATTTTTGAGTAGTTGAATGTTACCCAATGACAACAAAATTTTCCAGACTTAAAGTATATATAATGAACTTAAAAATGATAGGTAATATCAATGATTTGGACAAATATGCTAGGAGATATGAATTGTTGAAATTTGACCCTGTTTCTGGAACCAAACCTGAAATAGTCTTATTGGGAGAAATTCTGGGAAGATTATGGGTGTGGTGACCAAATTTAAGTATTTTTATTTGAAATTATATTGAAATATATTTTTATATAATTTGAAACCACTCAATTTAGAGTTTTCTAGAATTAATGGTGAATTTTTAAACTTAAGCTTTGTAATCTGGAACAATAGCCTATGATGAATTTTTGAGAATAATTGGTCTACATTAGGGAAACCTAACTATTTTTTATTAAATATATATTGAAATAGATTTATTTAGGTGTTGGAATCAGTCCAATTGGAGTTTTGTAGAATTATTTATGATTTTTGACATTTGGACATGATTCTGAAAGCTGTCTTGGGACAGGAGAGTAATCATAAAATCTAGACTTATGGACATGGTTTCTATGAGATTAATAATTTTTAGTATAAATTAGATTTAATAAGGGTCACATAGGCCTTTGAACCACTTCAATTGGGATTATATAGAATTAATTATGATTTTTCAAAATTTGGTCAAAAAAGGCTGGTAATTTGATTATCATGCGAATTTGAGTAAAAAAATGGCCAAATGTAATCGGTTAGAACTCCAAGGGTGAAAGTGAACCTTTAAGGCTAATGTAGCCATTGGGAATTTACTCTTCATGGCTCTAATGATGTCATTCTTTTCTAGGGTCATGAAGTGTCAAAGAAGAGGTAATGGTTGGAAGATTAAGGTGTATGAGGAGGACATCAAGTAAAAGGTAATGAACTTACCTAGCCTGCATGTATTTGATATGTATATTTTGCATTGATTTTGTGACTGCTTTGCCCATTTGTGTTGAACATATTTGATTGATTGAAGCTCTGTTATATTTGTACAATGGTCATTTGTATGTCATAACATTGAGCATGCAGATATGTCATTATGTTGGCATGAAATATGGTAGGCAAGCATGTCATGTATTAACTATATATCTTACATGCATAGTAGCATTGTTTACTACTGAGATTCCTTCGAATCTCACCTTTCCCAAACCAATCATTTAGACAGGTGAAGAATGTCTGGAGTTATGCAAAGAGGAATTACGAAGGAGAATTGGAGATTGAAGCACAAGGCGTTGTATGTATTTGATTTAAATATTTGACAGCCTTATATGGCTACACATTTCATGTATGTAAATGAACGAATTGAGCTTAAGCAAAGAATCGCTCGCAACTCTGATATAGTGCAATTAAGAGCCAATGAAACTTAGTGACGCAGTGAAACACTTGAAATTAATTGAAAAATTTTCTCTACCCTCTGAAAAACCCTCTTAACACTAGGTTCAACTCTTGAGTTGAGATTGAGAATTTGTAAACGTTTTCTGAAGTTGGGTAATCTGGGTTTGAATCCTGGTCCCACGCATGATTTCACTACTCATTTATATTCATCTTGGGCTATTGAAGATAAAGTATCACATTATGAAAATAAAAGATAAATCTAGGATAAGAGAGTAAGATAAGAGAAGAGAAAATTCAAGAGAGAAAGTGGGGAGCAATTCTCATTCAATTTCTTGTGTATATTACAATGTTTGCACAAAGCCTCTATTTATAGGCCTTAATGAGTCTTACACTAAAAGCCACCATTAATACAAAACTTGGAGAGCAAACCCCTTGTTGGCTTGGAGAGCAAGCCTTCTTGGATTTAGAGTGCAAGTCTTGTTGTCTTGGGAAGGAAGTATAAGAATGTATTAAATACAGCCAAGTAGATGTTGATTAGGATATGAGTTAATAAACATCTACATAATTAATATTCATAACAATTCTGGAGTTTTTTCATGTGTTTAGGTAATTTTCTACCAAACCATGGATTTCATCCCAAAAAGTGCTTTTCTATTTATCAAAACACACTTATTTATTTATTTCCCAGAATAACTGTGTTGAATGGTTCAAAACGTTTAAATTAATACTCTCTCTAGTCCCTTTTATATAAGAGCCCAAAATTTGAAGTACCTTTATCCTTTTTTATAAGAGCTAGATAAGCGTTGTCTGAACATTTTGAGTTTTTTTTTCATATTTGCCTCTAATTAATTATATGTATTGCATTAATTAAAAGTATAACTAAGAATAAGAGCCGGCCCTTCATGGGCTCGGGCCTAAACGGGCTTCTACAAAACACCCTAATCATAAAGCCATAGCCCTTATACTCATGGGCTAGGGTTGGGCTTATGGGCTTTAGGCCCATTTAACTAAAAACATTATATTTTTTCAATCATTTTAAAAAAATAGAGTTAGAACAATTCCTGACTTAAGACATACTCCTATGGTCTTATTTGTATGGCACTTCTAATATTTTTAATACAAATCAAGAAAAACCTTAAATATCATTAACTCTGTCATAAAATTCAACAATTTTTCAACTCTACCTCTATTCAATATACATAATACTAATTGAAAATAAAGTCAATACAATAATAAATGAAGGGTTAAATTGTATATTAATTTCAAAATTTTAATAAGGTGCCTTATAAATAGGACTACAAAAAATCTTCTCTCTCTCTGCTCTATATATGTAATTCCAAATGGGATGGTATTCTGGAAGAGAGGAGTGTTTCCTCTAACCTCCCTTTCCACTTCTTTTACTTATTATCTCCACTAACGGATCAACTCTCAGTAGTTGAGATTTAACCTTATTATAAGTCACTATATAACTATATAAATCATAATATGTCACGAGAGTTACCAAACCGAGTCCTAAAATGCTACCTCGCGCGTATTGCATTGTTTATTCTTAAGTGGCAATAAAGCTAGTGGCAATAAAGCTAACTGAGTCTCCTATTTCTCCCTTGTTTGGTACGAGGGGAAAGGGAAGGAAATGTTTTTTGAGTTAGATAAAAAAAAAAAAGAGAAGTGGGGTTAAATGTTTTTAATTAATTTTTTTTACTCTTTCATCTTACAAATTCTCTTTATTAAAATTTTCTAACCCCACTTCTCCAATTTTTTAAAATCCTACCAATAAAATTTTTTCCTCCCCTTCCCTTCCTTCCAAGTCCCTCATACCAAATAGACCAGTTCCCCATAGGTGCTTGGAGTCCTAAACTCATACTCAGAGAAAATAAATCTAAGCTAGACTTATAAATTAAATCAAAGTACTCAGAAAAACAATTTAATGGGAATTGAATAATTCTCATATAGGGGGTTAAATAATTGATCCAACCGTTGAAATTAACACATCGGATATCATGAGTCTACAGGGTTCTATCCTCGACAACTTGGAAAACTGAGTTCGGTTTCAGGCATAAAAACTTGCACACTAGAACACAAATTGACAATCCATTTGTCAAAAGAGATGAGTTGGATGTATCCTAACCTCACGAAATTCATGCCATTTCAACAGATTGTCCTATAGGTTCTTGCATACGTTTTGGTGAATTCGTACTTATTTGGTGATACGTGTGACAGGAAAATGTGCATAACTAATGCTTGGGTTGAAGTGATAGAATTCTTTATTTAAGTGTGAACATTTTCCCCTATTTTATCAACTTTGGTTTTTATAGATCCTCTTGTTTTGTTAGGTTGTCAAAGTATATCATTTGAACTACATTTGAAGCTAAAACCAATGCCCAAGAAGTTGGAAAGGAGTTTAGAAAGTCAAGACACCATTGCAAGGTAAGAAAAGATGAGACAAGAAGAAAATGAGTGGTGACATTAGCCAACACATTTTCTTGCCTCATCCAAAGACAGAATAGAGAGTTGTTGGCCACAGCCAACGATGATTATTGAAACTGTGCATTTTGATGATGGCAGTTGAACTAGCTATGGCTTTATATTCTTCCCCCTTTGACCTTGGCTGTCATTCTGGACATTTAGGAGGCTCTTGGAGGCTAGGTAAACTTGGAGGAAGGCTTGGGAAAGCTTGAATTGAAGGTTTAAAGCTCTACTCATAAGTTTTCATGATCTTTCCCCTCTTTTTCTGGTTTTATTTATTATTTGGGTTTAAATACTTATTTCCCCTTTTATATTTGTGATTAATGATATGATTATATTGATTTTACTCTTTTCTTAATACTTCTTGTTGAATGGCCACCAATGAAATTGTTGGGTTCACTTGATCAATGCTTGATAGAGCTAGGTTGAGTGCAAAACTTGTGAGAACTTGAAATTTGTGAGTTGATTGGATGGTTTTATTAATGAGATAGAGATATACTCATTAACCTCACATAGTTATATAGGATTTTCCATGAAAATTGGGGGTTTAATTAATTAATTAAGGGATTAAGGAACCAATTGAACTAAGAGCCTATTTGGAGATTTCAGAGAGCATTTATAGGTTAGTATCCTTGGGTAACATAATCTCTCATTAAGAAACAAATATATTGGGGATTTGAATGAGTACTTTTGAAATTAAAGGGGGATACATAATCCTAAGTTCCATTTTATTCATAAAGTTTATGAATCACTTGTTTTTATTTTTTTTATAATTATAAAATTAGTTTCTCTCCATTGTTGATATTTGTGTCACTCAAATTAGACAAAAGTTTGATAATAAATACTTAACTAGGTTTTGGAACCAAATCCTCATGAGAATGATATTTTACTTATAACTTTATTATTTAGTACAACTTGTGCACTTGTGGTGCGAACAATGTCCTTGACTAGCTGACCAAATTTCAATTTCCGCAAGAAAAGCTCTCTCTTTTCTTTTCTCTCAATGATATCTCAACTTTATTTTAGTTGCCTCTTAAAAGGAATGCTTGACTCACCCATCACGGCATGGCTCGAATTGCTCATCAAGGCAAATTAACTTAAAAGGAATGTTTAACTCTCTCCTAGGGCTCCCTCCTCTCATTTTCTAGTTGTTGTGGGACTTCTCATCTTTTTATTATATATACATATACATGATAAGAAATATCTTAAGTACTACCAGCATAGAGTTGGTCTAGTGGTGTAAGGCCACACTAGCTTTTCCTGGGTCTGGAGTTCAAGTCCCAGAGGAGTCACTTGTGCTAGAAGGTTTAGTTACGAACCCCGAACCGGATATCGAATGATAATATGAAAAAAAAAAAGAAATATCTTAAGTAGATTAAAAATTTGGACAGTCCAATGAGCGCGTGCACCCAAACCAAGCATGATAATTTCATGCATGCAATGCAAGATATGAATGTTGCATATGGTCTACTAAGAATATGCGCATAAACTCACAGCACTTCGGGGAATATAATAATAATAATAATAATAATAATTTGATTTTCTGTCTTGATGTTGAAAAAGAGGTCAATCCAGAAATAATCGTAAGAATTGGTGGACCTAAAATCCGGCATAATAGCACGACGAAACGGTTTTGATCTACCAATTCAAGAGGAGAGGGGATGAAGGAGAAATGGAGAGAATGAGCAGCAGCAGCGGCAACAGCAACCATGGAACCGTCGTTTGCGTCACTGGTGCCAATGGCTACATCGCTTCTTGGCTCGTCAAGCTTCTTCTTCATCGTGGTTACAGGGTCAAGGCCACTGTTCGCGACCCAGGTGATTGATTTTCTCTGTTAATTTGCCCAAAATTGTGTTCATTAATTGGTCTGTTTCGTTTCGTGTTTCTGGTTACAACTTTTCTGTAATTGAGCTTCTCTATGCGCATTTTCAGTATTTTGATTTGTAGTCATTAAAAGGCGAACCAGTGTAATGTTCTGTAATGGTAATTTGGCAATTGGAAATATTAGGGGAATTGGTCCAACGTAACGGGGTATAAATGGAGAGAGATGAAAACGTCAAGGGTTAAGATGGAAATGCGAATATATAATGGAGGGTAAGTTTTATTAGTTTTCCTGAGTTGTGAGGAGACCCAGAGTATTCTGAAAACATTCATGTGAGGAATGAAGCGTTACTTAGAATGATCGGCCTCTAAACACAAAGGATCTACAATGGTTTAATTAAGGTCAACGTACACTGATAACCTCTATCATACCTCCTTTGGTGGAGTGCTTCAAATTTTCTTGAGAGTTTAAACACAAAGCACCTTCTATGGTTTAAGGTGGTTTTCTCTAAGCTTAAAAGTAGAAGAGGAATCGCTCATGATTTATGAGGAATAATTTACCAACAAGCTGTTAGTTGAGGTGTTAAGGGACTTTACCCCCGTAAGAAGAATAATACAAATTTAAATTCCAGAAAGCGTACTTGTTGGGAGAGAAACTTTTTGCTCTCTAAGCCTCGAGGAGAAACCCTTGATCAAATTAACAAAAAAAAAAGGAATAATTTCAATTGGAATCCTGAAAGCTTGGAGTTGTTCAACTATGTATGGACAAGGAATGTTGAGAGAGAAGAAGTTCCGTGTGGGCCTGAGCCATGTATGTGAGGGTTAAGAGGCATGCATAATATAAGAGAAAATGCATGTTGTAATTGGGGATTTTTGACGTGGGAAAAGGAAGATAAATAAAGATGTTTTCATTTTTAAAAAGTGAAGAAATAATAGATGTGTAGGATGAGCAAAGCTTGCTTTGTTGGTCAGAAAGCTGAGAAAATGTAGTTTGTAAGTGACTATGTGACTTTGGCTGAAGAGTTTCGATAAGAAAGTTTTTATTTTATTCCAAAATTGAAGCTGCAATATATAGAGGAAATGAAGCACAGAAAATTAGCCTAATCAATCCTCAACATATAATGAAATAAAAGCCACAGATTATCAGCCAACATAAAGGAAATAAGGGCTCCCATCAGTGGTACTCCTCTCATCCTTAATGTACAACCTAATTGAGGAGTTAATCTTGTACCTAAATATAAGGCATATTTCTTACATTTATCAATCTTTTTTAAAATTACGCCTAAGCCTGAGAGAAAGAAGGAGGGAATTAAGGAAGATGAATATGGTGTTTTATAAAAAAAACATGTTACATTAACTAGCCTAACTAATTTTCTTAATCTAATTAAATTAAGTAAATAAGTCTTACATTAAAAAACGGATGGTGTATTTGGGTATCAATCCACTTAGAGCTAGCACCTATGCAATCAAATTAGCAATACACCTTTCCATATACTCTGTTGGTCAACCTATCTCAACCTATCCAAGAACTCTGACTTAGAAAGTAAGGCAATCAGTTACTTAGGAGCAGAAGGACATAATTGCTCCTACACCAAGCTATAGTTTAGGAGCAACTACATGTATAACACACCGGCTAGATATGTCAATCATTTTTGTTCATTCCTCTTATCTCTCCTAGCCTTCTATTTTGGCTCTCACCAAGCATATCACTGCCCTCTACTATAACTACAAATAAATAAAAAAAGAAAAAATTCCTATGAAGGGAATAAAATGGAGTGAAGATATCAGGGAAGATTTGGTCCAAGAATTTGTAAGAAAATTTCTTTTTGATTGCTATTTAATTTTCTTTGTTCTTTGAGATGAATCAATACCACTCACTCCGGTCCTTAATAGCCAATTAACTTTTTTTTAAGAGATTAAAGAAACTAAATAAATTATTTAATCATATCATATGTTGTGTATCATTAAATATATACTTGTTTATAAGTCAAAGCAAATTAGTTTGAAGAAAAACAATAAATATAAATACTTTAAATTAATTTATTAGCTTCCTTAATTTCTCCAAAAATGTCAATGAGGTCTTATATTAAGAAGCGGGGAAGTATTTTATATGTTATCCTATAATAGTTTGAGTTTTATATTAAGGATCAGGGAAAATATTTTATGTTATCCAATAGCAGTTTGAGTTATCAATCTGTTATTGTTTTGTATTTCCATGTAGGTGATCCAAGAAAAGTAGACCATTTGCGTAAACTTGATGGTGCAAAGGAGAGACTGGATCTGGTTAAAGCAAATCTTCTAGAAGAAGGTTCCTTTGACAAGGTTGTTGAGGGCTGTAAGGGTGTCTTTCATACTGCATCCCCCTTTTATCATAACGTCAGAGATCCACAGGTTCATCTCATTATAAAGCAAATCAGTTTTTGATGCTTTAATTAGTTTGTAGAACCATTTAATTATCTCTATGATTTGAGAGAGTTGAGTGAATATGTGATACATTGGGGCCTTCTTTTTGTCATATTTCCAAATCAAAAATTAAAATGATATTCTTGCTTTGACATACAATTAAAAGCCTTATAGGATAAAAATTTTAATTAATTATTTAAGATGATATGAGGATGAGCCTTGGAGCAACTGTAAAAGTTGCTGCCATGTGTTCAAAAGCTCACAGTACAAATCCTAGAAACAACTTCTCTGCTTATGGGGGATGCATATATCTTACCCTTCCTAGACTTTACCTGGTGGGAGCCTTGTGCACCACCATATTCTTTTTGTCATATTTCCAAATCAAAAATTAAAATGGTATTCTTGCTTTGACATACAATTAAAAGCCTTATAGTATAAAAATTTTAATTAATTATTTAAGATGATATGAGGATGAGCCTTGGAGCAACTGTAAATGTTGCTGCCATGTGATCAAAAGCTCATGGTACAAATTATGGAAACAACTTCTTTGCTTATGGGGGATGTGTATATCTGACCTTTCTTAGACCTTACTTGGTAGGAGCCTTGTGCACCACCATAATCTTTCCATTTTTGGTCCTCACTTAAACTTTTTGTTTATAAAACATATATGATTTTTCCCCACAAAGATTTATTGAATCCAAAACAAGTATTTTAAATATTCTCCCGTGAAAGAAAAAGTAACTTAGCCTATTTAGTTTTGTCATCAAACTGTAAATCTAGCTTCTAATTATTGGTTTACTCATTTCAGACTGAACTTATTGACCCAGCGGTCAAGGGAACCCTCAATGTTCTTAAATCATGTGCGAAATCGCCATCTGTGAAACGAATTGTTTTAACATCTTCTACGGCTGCAGTTACATATACTGGGAAGCCTAGAAACCCTGATGAAGATGTAGTTGATGAGACATGGTTTTCAGATCCTGATTTCTGTAAGGAATCTAAGGTATGCAGCGTCTTTTATTATACTGGCAAAAATTGGCAGTTTATGAGGGCTGAATATATGATAGTGGCAAATGCTGCATAACATTAATTTGATTGCAAGTTTTAACTCTGCCAGTAGCCTTGTAGCTTAGTTGGGAGCTCCCCTATCTGTGGGAGGTCATAGGTTCCGTCACGTTTATAATTTCATGCCGTTAGTTTTTGGCTCCTTAATTAAAAAAACAAAGCAAGTTATAAATCTAAAATGTCTTTTGCATGTTCTTGTACTGCATGGTTAAGGAGACTCCATGGCCGGTAGTGTCTTCACATATGCTGAATTGTCACATTTAAACTAAAATGAAAAGTACTGTTTTTCCAGAAGAAATAGACGAAAGAAAGATGGGTGACCAGTATACCAAGATATTAAAATGATATCATAGTAAAATTATAGTTGAAACAAAAAATAGGACTGAATATTCACTAAAGGAAATAGTTAATTAACTATGGAATTCTGTCGTGAAATTGACTTAGCGACCAAATTACGTCGTTAATTAGCTAGTAACAGTCTATTTGATAATGGAATCGTATAATTTATTCACTAAATTCTGTCACTAATCCACTATTACTTTGTAGTGATTGTTTCTTGTAGAATCCCATAATTATAGGGATTGATTAAAACCAAGATTATAGCAGATAATTAGGATTATTATTTCAAATTCTTTCCTGATTATATAGTGATTGTATAGGATCAAATCAGGATCTCATTAAATGATCCGATTCTCTCTTTGTGTATAAATGTATTCGTTCCCTCTCTCAATAATATGCACAACAATATTCTCTCGTCTTATTATCTTCATGGAATCAGAGCTTTAAAGAAAATAATAAGATTTTTTGTTTTTTTGGGCGCCGATAACTCTCTCTTGCATGAAATCTCGTCTCTTTCTCTTAACGTCTGATCCTGTCAAGCATCGATCACTGATCTCCTCGCCTCGTTGCTCCTTGTGATTGTCGACTGATCCATCTGTGCCGTTAATGTCGGCCTTGGTGTGCATGTTCGAGCATTGCCGTCGACATCTCCAACAAGTCTATGATCGTTGACCCTCAATGCCCCTATACTTCATAGCCTAGCTGTCGTCGACCCTCCGACAGAGTCACAGCACCGTCGACCCAGTCTCCTTATCGACAGATCCAGCCATCGAGAGATCATCTGTCATCAATAAGTCTGAATCTATCATATGGTTCATCAAGGAATAAACTGCCATTTTCAATATTCATAGGACTAAATTGTCATTTTAGATTCAAGAACCAAACTGTCATTTTGAAAATTCATAATTAATGCTTTAGAGTTTGATGCCCTAAAGAATAAAACTCATCATTGCAGAGGTGATGCTTTAGAAGATCGCAAAGAAAAAGAAGAGGAGAGAGTATACAAGCTGCTAGCTGGTCTTAATGTAATTTATGATGATGTTCGATCTTGGATTCTTAGCCAAGAACCCTTGCCTTCTATGCGTGAAGTCTACTCCATTATACACAATGAAGAAGATAGGCACAAATCAAGGCTTCAAAATAATTCTGCTGCTACTCCTGCTCCTCCTGAGGCCTCGGCTATTGCTATTCAATCAATGGAATCAAAAGGTTCCAAAGGTCGACCAGTTTGTGATCATTGTAAGAAATAGGGGTACACGAAAGACACTTGTTGGGACCTCCACGGTAAACCTGTTTATTGGAAGCCCAAAAAAGTGAAAGGAATAGGCCATGTGGCTGAAGCTTCAAAAGGTGGTGAGACCTCCTAAAGCGACCAACTAAGCAAAATCATGGAAATGCTTGTAGTACTTCAGACTACAAAACAAGCTATTGCCACGGTAGTGTAGAGAGGTAATTTCTTGCAAGCCTTGGCTGTAATAAAAGTTCTGTGTATAGGTAATTGCTAGATTGTTGACTTAGGTGCCTTGAATCACATGACTGACAAAAAGACTCTCTTCTCATCTTATACTCCCATTGCTAAGGGAATGACTACACGGATTGTTGATGACTCTAAATCTATTGTGACTAGAATTGGTTCTATTAAAATCTCCGCTACACTTACTTTGTACTCTGTACTACATGTTCCAAAGTTAAAGTGTAACTTACTATCAGTGAGTCAATTAGTAAATGATGAACGATGTCAGACTAACTTCTTTGCTACTTACTGTCTTTTCTAGAATCTGCTGACAGAGACGACGATTGGGAGTGCGAAAGAGCATGATGGTCTCTATTACCTTGATAAAAGTGATAGTCATATGATTAAGTCTTACAATAAAGTGTCTTTCCCTAGGACTAGTGACTTGGAGTTATAGCACAAACGTTTATGTCATCCAAATTTCAGTTATATGTCTCAAATGTTTCCATATCTCGTTTTAATAAAAATGCATATGATTTTTATTGTGATTCATGTGAAAAGGCTAAGCATCATCATACTTCATTTCCAAAACATCCATACCAAGCCCCTAAACCCTTTTCCTCAATTCACAGTGATTTATGGGGACCATCACGCACACCAAACAGATCAAAATCCAAATGGTTTATCACATTTATTGATGATTATACACATGTTAGTTAGGTTTACCTATTAAAAGATAAAACAGAGGTGTATCAAATCTTCGTTAACTTTCACAATATGATCCGAACCCAGTTCAAAACCCAAATCCAGATCCTATACATTGAGAACGGGATGGAATACTTCAATCAGGTCTTGTCCACCTTCCTAACTGAGAATGACATTGTTCATAAAAGCACTTGTCCTAATACACCCCAGCAAAATGGCATTGACAAATGAAAGAATCTTCATATTCTTGAGACTACCAGAGCTATTATGTTTAGTAGCAATGTTCCTAAATATCATTGGGATGATGTTGTCTTTACTGCTACCTTCCTTATTAACCAAATGCCCAACTAACCACTATCTCACAAAACACCACTTCAGCTCCTGTATAAATATCATAACCTCCCGTACCTCAAAAATTCTCTACCACTCAAAGTGTTTGGATGCACCTCCTATGTCCATCTCTATCACACCAACAAACTTAACCCCAAAGCCCTTCGTTGTATCTTCCTTGGAGACTCTAATTCCTAAAAGGGATACAGGTGTTATGACCCGGTCTCCAAACATCTCTTGGTTACATGTGATGTCACAATCTATTAGAACACTCCCTATTATTCCCTATCTTCAATTCAGGGGGAGAGAGAGGTAAATTTCAGACACAATAGACACCAGAAGATTATCTGACCTGTACAATTTATACACCTACCCAAATAAAACTTAATCCTTCCTCTGATAACCCTGATACCTCTGATAATCTGGTTCCAGGGGAGACACAAATAAGGGGTAATACCTACACATGACATCATAAAAGAAGTAATAAGCCACGAACTATTAGCACTCCCTAAGAGTCAAAGCCGGAGGCAGGTCAAGAGGAAACGGTGGTAACAAAGAGTTTTGACCTTGATCTTCTCATTAGAGTAAGAAAGAATCCTAGAGTGACCATATCATGTACTCGATATCCCATTGAGAAGTTTATTTCCTATAAATTCATTTCATCTAAATATAAGTTATTTGTCTCTCATCTTGACAGTATCAGGGTACCCGACACGATTGATGAGGCCATGATTATACCTAAATGGAGGCAAGCCATCCTAGAGGAGATAGAAACTCTCAAGCGTAATAAGACATGGGAGGTAGTAGACCTACCATGAGGGAAGAAACTCGTAGGATGCAAATGGGTATTCACTCTTAAGCATAAAGCAGATGGAACTCTTAAGAAATACAAAGCAAGACTGGTTGCAAAAGGCTTCACACAGGTATATGGGGAAGATTACACTGAAGTGTTTGCTCCAATATCTAAACTGAATACAATATTGGAATCCTCTTATCCATTGCAGTCAATCTAGATTGGGGTCTGCACCAACTTGATGTAAAGAATGCCTTCCTCAACTGAGAACTCAAGGAAGAGGTGTGTATGAAATTACCTCTAGGGTTCCCAAGGAAGAAAGCTAATCAAGTTTGCAAGCTCAAGAGGTCATTATATAGGTTGAAGAAATCTCCACGTGCTTGGTTTGATAGAGGTTTGATAGATTCGCTTGGGCCCTTAAGAGATATAGATACACTCAAGGGCAAAGCGATCATACCTTGTTCTTTAGACATGATAAGGGTAAATGGTTGTTTTAGTAGTATGTTGATGATATAGTTTTTACTGGAGATAATGAGGTAGAGATTAAATAAATCAAGGGAGCCTTTACACGAGAATTCCAAATCAAAGACCTTAGAGAGATGAAGTATTTTCTTGGGATGGAAGTTACTCGGTCAAAAGAAGGAATCTATATTTTCCAAAGAAAATATATACTAGATCTTCTAAAGGAAACATGAATGACAGGTTGTAGATCTAATGACACACCTATTCTGCTTGATAAAATAGATGAAGAAGTAGACCTTGGCAAAGGTGTGGACATAGGGAACTATCGGAAAATGGTGGGCAAACTAATATACTTGTATCACACTAGACCGGACATTACATTTGCCATTAGCGTGGTTAGTTAGCACTCCCTTGATCCGAAACAGAAGCAACTAAATGAAGTATACCAGATCCTTTGTTATTTGAAGGGATCTCCAAGAGGTGTCTTATTATTCAAGAAGATTGATAAACGGAATGTAGAATTGTTTACAGATACTGATCGGGCAGGTGATCAAGATGACTGGAAATCCACATTTAGGTATTGTACGTATGTGTGGGGTAACTTGGTCACATGGAGAAGTAAAAAGTAAAGTGTAGTTGTAAGAAGTAATGCTGAGGATGAATACCGAGCTGTAGCACTTGGAATTTGTGAAGACATATTGATAAATCGTGTTCTTGAAGACTTAAGAAAATGCATAAATTTGCCAATTAAGGTCTATTGTGATAACATGGCTGTAATCATTATTGCTCACAATCTAGTTCAACATGATAGAACCAAGCATGTTGAGATAGACATACATTTCATAAGATAGAAGGTTGATGAAGGTATCATTGATCTATGATATATACCATCTAAGGACACTACAAAAAAATAGCGAATTAGCGACGGAATTTCCGTCACTAATCAAGTTAGAGACGGAAATTAGTGACGGATTAGCGACGGAATAATATTAGCGACGGAATTTGTTCCGTCACTAAAAAGGCCGTTACTAATTGATTAGTGGCGGAATTTTGCATTCCGTCGCTAATTAGAGACGGAATTTAGGGACGAAATGTTTCCGTCTCTAATTAGCAACGGAATTTCCGTCGCTAAATTCCGTCTCTAATTTAGAGACGGAATTTAGCGACGGAAATTTCTTCGCTAATTAAAGACCGAAAATTTCCGTCCCTAAATTCCGTCTCTAATTAGCGACGGAATTAACTAATTAGCGACGGAAAATTCCGTCTCTAATTAGAGACGGAATTTTCCTTCTCTAATCCGTCGCTAATTATTTTTTATATATATAATTTAAATTGCCACATGTCTACAACATGAGCCTCCACATGTTACTCACCGGCGGCCGCCACGTGTACCAATCAGCCACCGCCACCTTGCCATCCTCCACCGCGCGCCACGTGTCACCTTCCACCGTGCACCACGTGTCCCCTCCACCTCGCGCCACGTGTCACAAGTCACAAATTGGTTGCATTTTGTGACCAAGTTAAGATTCGAAGCCATGACATCTCACGCGTGTGCTTGTGCTTTTGCCAGTTGAGCTAAAAAAAACCTGTGAAAGTTAAATGCAAAATCATATATATATATATATATATATATATATATATATAAACATAGACACACACATTCACACATACGTACGTACTTACATACATACATACATACATACATATAATATATATATATATATATATATATATATATATATATATATCACTTGCAAACAAAAATAGAAATACATAATTTTATATATTATTGAATATTTTAATTTAGTTTTCTTATTTTATTTTATGTAAATATTCTACCTAAATTTTTATTATTAATATCTTTCTTTATTTATTTTATTTTATATTTTATCTTTTTGTTTGTATTTATAAAATTTTCATTTTATTTGTTTATAATATATTATTAAAAATTCAAATATATTATATTATAATTTTAATTTCAAAAATAAATATGAATTAATAGTTTTTATTTATTTATTTTAATATTATATTATAAATTTAAAATAATTTAAAATTTAAATTATTTTAAAAATTATAATTTTGAAAAAAAATCGAATTATTAAAAAATTTAATTATTAGAGACGGAATTAGCGACGGAAATTCCGTCGCTAATTTTTAGTGACGGAATTTAGCGACGGAATGTAATTCCGTCGCTAATCCGTCTCTAATTAGCGACGGAAAAATTCTGTCTCTAAATTCCGTCGCTAATATTTAGAGACGGAATTTAGTGACAGAAATTCCGTCTCTAATTAGTGACGGAAAAATTTCGTCTCTAAATTCCGTCGCTAATTTTTAGTGACGGAATTTAGCGACGGAATGTAATTCCGTCGCTAATCCGTCTCTAATTTAGAGACGGAAAAATTCCGTCTCTAAATTCCGTCGCTAATTTTAGTGACGGAATTTGTGAGGGATTAGTGACGGAATAAAATTCCGTCGCTAATCCTGTATTTTTTTTGTAGTGGGAGCATACCACAGACATCCTCACTAAAGGACTATCCAGTGACAAGTTTGAATATCTTATTAGCAAGTTAAAAATAATAGATATCTATAGTCTAACTTGAGGGGGATTGTAGAATCTCATAATTATAGGGATTGATTAAATCCAAGATTATAGCAGATAATTAGGATTGTTATTTCATATTCATTCCTGATTATATAGTGATTGTATAGGATCAAATCAGGATCTCATTAAATGATCCGATTCTCTCTGTGTATTAATGTAATCATTCCCTCTCTCAATAATATGCACAACAATTATTCTCTCATCTGATTATCTTCATTTCTATTATTAACAAGTCAGTTGCTTTTAATGTTGAGAGCTTGCATTCATAAATACAATTGTGATGTAGATATGGTCCATTAAAGTTGCTAACCTGCCTCAGCTGCTTCCATTACTAAGTTCATGTCATGAAAAGTACAAGGGAAAAAAATGTCAATATATTTATTCCAAATTGCAGCATCTGAAAGTGTGATAATTGTCATTGTCCTCGTATTTTATATTCCTTTTCAAGTTTTCTGCTTTCTCTTGTTGTGTGCTTTCAGCTCTGGTATGTACTTTCCAAGACTTTAGCTGAAGATGCTGCCTGGAAATTTGTTAAAGAAAACAACATGGACATGGTTTCTATCAACCCAGGAATGGCAATAGGGCCACTCTTGCAACCTACGCTTAATGCAAGTGCTGCTGCAATTTTAAACCTAATAAATGGTAAAATTAATTTATCGGCGAGATTCATCCTTACAGAAATCCTGTTGTGTGCCTGTTTGCATCTGGAATACTTGACTATTTCAACTGAATAGTGTCAAAATGGAACAAGAAAAATTATAGTTATACTGATTTAACCAGAAAGACAACCTTGAAGACGGGTGAATTCTTGCCATTTAACCAAAGAGAAAGAACATACACCCTTTGCTGCAAATTTTTCCGAAACCTTATGCGAAAAAAGTGCTTGAAAGTGAAAGAACATACACCACGTTGTTTAAGATCTCCAAATAACAGATGATTCCTTTCTATTCCAATTGTAAACATTTATCTTTGGGCGATATTCTAGATATCAAGTTTAGGGACTAATGGTGTCAGCTTCGCCCCCAAGCTACCGCTCAATTTTGGTGCCATTCCTAAATGTTTTTTCATTGTTCTTTTAATCATCATATAGTTTCTATTTCATTTAGAGTCTTGAATTTTTTAAAAATTGAAAATAGCTCCATTTTTTCTCCTATAAGATATTAAAATGTTGCTCATTTCATACAAAATTTAATGATCAAAAGAATCACAAGAAAAAAGAAATATTTGAGAAGGACCAAAATTGAAGGCCAGCAGGGGGCCCAACTGACACCCTAGCCCCAAGTATAAGGGTTTGAGGAGGCAAAGGAAATCATGGACTGAAACTATCAAGAGGTTCCCATCATGAAGGCTATATATCATTTTAACCTATAGAAGATGTGAAGTAAACCACTTATTTGGATTTCCAATTTAACCTCAGAAGAACACAACTCGTGGACAACTACAGTCATCATTTCTTTCTGGATCATATATTTCTTCAACAAGTACATGATTATCATTCCCATATATATTCAAGTTTAATTTCTATACTGGAAAATACAAGGGAATTAGTACTTTTATGATGTTGCTACATAAATGGACTGATCACTTGCTTGTTTGATCGATGTACGTAGGTGCACAAACATTTCCAAATTTTGCTTTAGAATGGGTCAACGTAAAAGATGTTGCAAATGCCCATATTCAGGCATTTGAGATCCCTTTAGCTAATGGAAGATATTGTTTGGTTGAGACGGTAGCACACTATGCAGATGTTGTGAAGATTTTGCATGAATTGTACCCAAAGTTTAAACTTCCAGAGAGGTAAGATTTATGCATTATGTTGAGTTGTACAAATTCAAATTCAATGACATTGGATGGTACTCCTCCGAACCTTAATATAGGATCTAATTGGGCAGTTAGTATTGGTTTTAAATGTAGGATTTATTTTACATATTTACCAAATTTTTCCCAAATTAGCCTTATTGGTATTTCGGCAACAATAAGCAAGTATGAAAGAGATAAAACATAATTAAAGAAGATGTTATGGTGTTCTAGAAAAAAATATGTTATATTAACTATCTTAATCTAATCAAATTAGTTAATTAGGTTTAACATGAAAGACCTAAGGAGTACCATGGACTGCAATTCTAAATTTTCTTGAGATTTGTAGCTCCTTATTTATTGAATTAATTTGATCCATACTAATTTAATTTCATTTACTTTCCAAACTTGTCAGGTGTGTGGATGATAAACCCATTATGCCAAGGCATGAGGTTTCAAAAGAGAAGGCAAAGAGTTTGGGGATTGAATTCATTCCTTTGGATGTGAGTCTCAAGGAGACTGTTGAAAGTTTGAAGAAGAAGAAATTTGTCAAGTTTTAAGTCAACTGTTCAAATGTTAAGTGTCAGTAAACCTTTACACGCTTCAAGTTGGAGGGATCATGTAGAAGAAATTATGAAACAAGGAGGCAGGAAATAAGTCTAAGGAGAAAAATGATGTTATGACTTATGAGGCAAAAAAATAAGCCTCGAATTGTTACATAAGGACTATTAAAAAAATTGAAGACTTTAGATCTTATATGTATAATTATTTATTTTTTCTGTAAGAGATTATTTTTTAAAAATAAAGAGAAGATCAATTTGTCTAATGCATTTTAATCATTTTCTATTTTTTCTTGTTACAAAGAAGAAGGGTTTAAAGAACTAAGAAGAAATTGAATTATTTGGATTAAGAAATGCAAACATCACAATAGGGACCAATGAACTCTAAAACCGGGATACTATCCATAACCACACACAATTATTGGCCCATTATTTATCAGCTTAAATGGGGTTGGGTTCTCTCATTTTTCTCATTCGATTTTTTACTTCTTCTTCTCATAATCTCACATTCATCCTTAGATTGAAAAAATAGATTATTCAAATTTAGTATTTTATAAAATTATTAATAAACATAAATAAATAAATTTAAAATTTTAAAATATGATGTACACAATTCATAATTGTAATAAATACAAAATGAAAAAAATTAATTTAAAATACTATAATAATATTTTTATAAAAACCAATGAGGGTTAAGTCTAGCGGAAGGGATTAGTCCATCCCAACATCGCGAAATAAGGTTCAAATCCCTGCTGGGAAAGGGCCCACGTTTAGTGTCCGATAGTTCCTTGAATAGGATTGTCTCCAATAGAAGGATACCTGTACTTAACAAAAAAAATATTTTTATAAAATATTTTTTGATCTATGGGTAGAGAAATAGGATTCCGAAAAAAAATGAGAGAAAGGATTTTAAGAGTATTTGCTTCCTCAAATTACCCTATAAAGTACAAGCTTATCCAACCCAATTAAATGATTTTTTTTTTTAATTTTGTTGTATAAACCAATTACCTAATTTTATTCTATTTGTCATCATCTTTCATCTCGGCTAAGTCACCAGTTTCTTCACCAATCCCATATAGTCAAATATTCAACTAGCTGTAAGCGATCGTTATCAAAAGGTTTTACATGGCAAATATAGAACAATAAATAAGTTCTTTTTTTTCTTTCTAATCAATATTCCACATTTTTCCTTTTACAAATTCAATCCAATTCCATGGAAATGAGCAGCAAGAGGAGATTTTATTTAAAAAAAATTAAGAACTTTTAATTATACCATTCAGAGCAAAGTACTTTCAAACCAAATAACAAAGGACTGGCAAAAAAATAATAATAATAATAATGACAAAGGAATAAAATATAATATAATTAACGAAAAAAGTTTACCAGAAAAAAGGCTAAGAATAAATAAGAACTTTTAACATAACACAAAATTGTGACTGAAATATCACCCAAAATTTGAAGACATATTACTGTATGGTCTTCTTCTCCTTCTTTTTCTTATCCTCCTCATTGATATTTTCTTGATGGAAAATATTGTTTACTTCTAGCTGCAGTGAAATTCCATTGTTTTTAGATTAACATGGAGTCTGATAAAGATCAAAAGTTTTTATCAAATGATGGAGGGAAGTGTTGGAGTTATGACATAAAAGTGGGTGTCAAATAGGAACAAGTCCCATATTGCTTGGGAGAAAGAGAATACAAGTGTATATATTATACCTTGTGATTATAGGCTAGAAAATGAGCCAAAAGGAAAAGTGTGCTTGCACACATGGCAACAAGCTAGGAGGCAAATATGCTAGAAATCCAACTATTTCCCCCTACTCAACTAGGCACTTTGTATCAAAATATTTTTTGAGGAATTCTATAAAATTTATTTTGTGAAAATGGCTTTCCGGAGAAACCCAGTTTTTGAAGCCTTTGAATTTGATAGCTTGATGTTTCAGTTACAAGGGCTTTAAATCAGATTTTATTTTGCTTTAACTAGTTATCTTCTCCAACGTTTAAATCTTTACATCTGATTTCATTGCCTCTCAACGTTCAGAACGAAAGATCTTATTACACCTAACGTTTGTAACTAGAGATTGTGCTCGTTTGGGATAGCGGTTGAAAGCTCCATAAGTGCTTATGAATCGTGATTTATGGAATACGAAGTAACTTTTACGGTCTACGAGGTGCTTTTACGATCTACGAGGTAAATATGTGGAGGAGATTTTTCTCGATTTATGTGAATCGGGCTTATATAATAAGCCCGATTCACAAAAGCAATGCCAAACACTCTCTTCCTGCCTAATGGGTGCCTTAGCTCACCGCCTATAAAAGGTAGAGTCTGCATAGGTTCAAGGCACTTCGCTCAAAAATCTCAAACACTCTCTTCCTCTCTAGATTTTCTCTTCATCATATATTGTCTATATCTGCTGGTTGTTTTTATATTTTGTTGTTCTGTTCACCTTGTATTTGCAAGAATGATCCATTTTATCTTAGGTAGTGCCGCTTCAAATTAGCCAGTGGTTGCGAAGTAGCTCTTAAGGACAACGTCCTTGGACATGACTCGGGTTACACAGTGTATTTTCATAAAGTAACAATCCTAAGAGCTATTATTGCTTCTGTTCCCCTTGCTAGTACTAGAGCTAACAGTGTTGTTGCTTCCGAAGCTAACAACACTGGTGCTAGTTCTAACCCGATGGCAGTGCCTATGTTGTGACAATTTCCAGATGTTTCCAAGATAGAGTAGTTTGAAGGGATGAACTTCAGACGCTGGCAAGAATGTGTCTACATTGTTCTCAACATGCATGGAGTTGCTGATGCGCCTACATAGTTTTCCCCTTCCCTAGAAGAATGCTTAGGTCTATGCTAACAAGGTTTGCAGACATACTATCATTACTACTTTATCTAACGATCTATTTGGTGTGTACCATGTCTACAAATAAGCAAACATTTTTTCCTTGAAAAAGACTTGTTATAGTGATATTATATTTACATATTTACTTGCACTATTACTAACCAAAGAATTTGAAACTTAAATAAGTGAAAATATTTGAGCTCAACTTGTAGGGTCTAAGTTAAATTTGGGAAAAGATGTAACATCCCAAAATTTAATAAAAGGATTAATTCATAGGAACTAGATAGTAAGCTAAATTATGGAACCTACGAAATTTAAAGAAACTTAAATTAGACAAAGGAAAAAATTAAGGCCTAGTGAGTCTAATTAATAGGATAATATTATACCTATATGTATATAAAAACACACACACCTAGACACCAACACACACACCCACACTTGGCATTTTATAAGAGTATACATACAGCCCCCACCTTGCATTATAATTCTCTTCCATCATTAGCAAACACACGTCCCATACACACACTCACACATATATCCTCCTTTAGACAAACACCCATGCTCTTGCCATTTGGAAACCACCGAACCTAACACCATCATATGCACTCTTTAATTATTCAACCTCTCAGCTCCTTCAGTTCTTCATTTGTGACCAGAAGTTGAAGAAATAGAAAAATAAAATAGAGAAACATAATAGAGAAAGAGAGAGACGTAAGTGAGAGAGTTGAATTAGAGGAAGAAAACCATCGGAGAAGTGGAACAAGGAAGCTCCAAGATCCACATACAGCACCATAAACGAATTTAAGTGAGTCTTCTCTACCTCTTCCCATTGTTGTTTCATTTCTTTTTGGGGCTGTTCATAAGGATTTATGACTGTTAGAATTAAGAGAGGTGACCAGAAAGTTTCTGTCACCGATAAGTTTTAAAACCAGTGATTGTATTATGATTTTGGGTGATATTTTTAGTGTTTTTGGTTTTGTAATCACTTCACCAAGCACAAGAAACATGTGTAGGAGTATGTAGGGTCAAAATCTTTGAGATTAGAGTGCAAAACCATGGTTGCATGTTAGTTTTCTCAACTCTGTTTTGCTTGCCGAAAAATAGAGTTTCTACTGGAAAGTTGCAGAAGCTTAAACAAAGGCTATAAGTAGAGTTTTTGTCTGGTTCTTTTTGGTATAAAAATTTTAGGATTTTTAGTAGGTAATAAAATCAAGAAGAGCACGATTTGGAGTGCAAATGAATGAGTTATTGAGTTTTAAACTCAGATTATCAAAACTAACGTGTTTGGGAGATAGTCAGTTTTGTGTGGCGTTTTGACCAACCAAATCATATCCAATATTTATGAAATTTTACAGGGAGATATTAGAAATCCATAGATTTAATATGAATCTAAGAACGCATCATTTGGATATCTGTATAGGGAATTATGAGTTTTGAAATTTAGGTTCAGAAACAGGTGAAATTCTAGAAGTCCAGATTCTGACAGTTGGTTGTGTTGTGTTTTTGAGTAATGTAATCTTGTCCAATGGCCATGAAACTTTCCAGAAAAAAATTAAATATGCTAAGATTTAATTTGATAGATAATTTATGATGTTTGGACCAGTATACTTAGAGATATGAATTTTTAAAGTTAGTTGTTGCCAAATTATGTTTCTGGAAGTTAGGTTGGTTGTGGCGAAAGTTTGAAAAAGAAAAACTTCACCAAAAATTATGAAACTTTTCATATTTAAAGTATACATTCAGAGCTGTAATTTAATGGGTAGAACATAATTTTGGACGAGTACATTAGGAGATATAGATTTTCAAAGTTATACTCTGTTTCTGGAGTGTAATATGGAATAGTGGAATTTGATGAATTTCTGGGAGAAATACGTTTAGATTTACTAGATTTAGATATTTTTTTCATGAAAATATATTTCAAGAGATTCATTTAGGTTTTAGAACCAATCAATTTGAAATTTTCTAGAATTAATTATGATTTTTCAAAGTTGACTGAAAAATCTGTCAATTTTCTGAAAAATAGTAAAATTGTACAGTGTAGAAGTCACTGAAACTGAGATAACCAACAAAATATGATTAAAGGTAATAGTAATACAAGTAATAACTAATTACTTGTCAACTTTAATTTATAGAAATTGGTAATAGCCCGAGCCGGAGAAAATTTTTGAACAAACAGTAGAACTAAAAAAGGACTCAGGTAATAACTCTTTCTTTCATACACTATGTGATTATCTGTATGCTTTATGTATGCCATTTTCTATAACATGACAGTGCCTAGGGCACATGATCTAGCTATGATCTGGGTCTAGCGATGGTACACGCAAATAAGCTGGGGTTGCAAACAGACGTTTGGCCTTGGACAGTGCGCACACAACACGAGTTAGCATCTTACATATCATTTAGCATCTTACATATTTATTTATTACATTTTATATGAATGTATATATGTTACTACTGAGATTCATTCGAATCTTACCATTTTTCAACATTTAAAAATATTTAAGCATAAAACAACGGCTTTAAGGGCAAAATCATAATTACCGGCGATTGAAGGTCCGGTTATAGTAGGAGTATAGTTGGTTATTTTTCGTTGTAAAAAATTATTTCTTTTGAACTTTGTATATATTTTTCAAACCCTATAGGGATTTCATGTAATATAAACAAGTACTTATTGTCAGTATATTTCCGCTATTTCTGTATACCTTATAAACTATACATTTATTTCTCTATGAATATCAAAATGTTAAGGGGTTTGAGATATTTATGTTATGCATTTTGGCTATATCTTCAATTTTATGTTAGATATATTTATCCTCTCAATAGTATAATAACACCATTTGTTACTAATTTAGGTCGGTTCGTGTTTGCCCAATAAACAATCACTACATCTCCAAAGAATCTGAATCAAATTAATCATTTCATAAATTAGTTATTTCATCCATTTAAATTAATTAAAATTACTTCATCTCCAAAGAGTCTTAATAAAATTAGTTAATTCATCCATTTAAATTAACTTAAATTTCATTGTTAGCTGGCTTAATTATCAGTTTGGGACCAAATATGACATGTCTAATAATTATCTTTTCAATTTTCCTGTAGTTGACTAATAAATTAAACACATTCACTTTTCATATATACATATATGTATATGTACATATATGCATATATGTGTGTGTGTCTATACACACACACATATGTATGTACACACACATGTAAACATACATACATCGCGCGCGCGCGCACATATACATAGATACGTACGTGTGTGTGTGTGTGTGTGTCTATATATACATACATATATGTGTGTGTAGACAGAGAGAGAGAGAGAGAGAGAGAGATGTATAGCTATGTGTGTGTGTTGTTACGTAATTCTTCCATGCATGAGAATAATTTATTGCTAAAATCAGAAAGTTCAACTTAGAGAGGAAAATGAAGCCTTGAGAGGGATCATCAACAAAGCTTGTTGCTTGGCCTCGCCACCATTTCCTCAGATGCTTCTATGCCTCCTGAAGAACACCCTCTACGTGTGAAAAATGCAAAACTCAAATATGAGGTTTGTATACATAAATTATTTTCCCCATACAACAATAAACATTATCCCACTAGAGTGGGATCAGCTACATGATCCTTAAATAATTTAAGGAAATATTCCATCAAAGCAACACCGTACATCACCGTGGCATAGTTTATTTATTCCATGCATATACCAAAAGCAACTTTTTGAATGAAAACGCATGGCATATCCATTCTTCAATGTTTGGATTAGTGTTTCTTCCATCAGACTTATGTCCCTTGGCTCATTAATAAAAATGAAGCAACTTGGAGGTCTGAATTTGAATTTTAATATTTTATTTATTAAATAGGGATAAAGTTGGAAAGTTGTTGAATCTTAAGATAGAGCCAATGAAGTTTAAGGTTTTTCTTAGTCTACTGAAACATGCCAAAAGTGCCTTATAAATAGTATCAGAGGAGTAATCCAGAAGGAGGAATCAAGATGAAGAAATGACAAGAGATAAAGAAGCTTAGCCAAGGAAGGATGATGGAGATATGCTTCTGACAGGTAATTACAAAGAACTAAATGAACGGCGAGCACCATACCAGCACCTAAAATATATTTGAGGCTGTTAGATACTTTAGAGTGCTGGATCTATCTCAAACAAATAGTTAAGGATGTTAGATACACCTTAACCCATGAATATATATATGTATATGTATATGTATATGTATATGTATATATATATGTATGTGTATATATGTATATATATGTATATATGTATGTATGTGCGCGTGCACGCTCGCGCGTGTATTCTAAAGCAAAAAATTAAACTAATTCAAATATAAATCATTAATGGATTATGGTTTTTAATCTTTTTAAATTTTAAATTTATATAATACATATGATATCATGTGAGTGAATCTAAGATTTATTTGTAGGATACCAGAATTGTTTGACTTTTAGAATTTTAAAATTAAGAAAACATCATAATTAAATCCAATTGAAATAATTAAAACTGAAACAGGTATGCAATTTTAATAAATATTTAATAGAGTCAAAAGGATTTATTAAGGATTTTTGAATATTGTTAAGAGATCATACTGCCTATATGTAGTTAAAAAGGAAAATTGAAGGGATTTTAAGAAATATAGTTCATGAATTTATTAATGTGTGTGTGTATTCACAAAGCCCAATACCAGATGATGAAAACCTTCCTTGAACTTTTATACGGATGCCAGCAAAAATTAACGTTAAAGTATAGGTGTAAATTTAAAATTCAATATTTCAGTTGGATTTAATTAAGATTTTCCCTAAAACCAAACTCAATATAATATAAGGATCCGGTTAAATGTTATTACAAACAATTTATAATCTATAAATGTGATACAACCCAATAAACTCTTCAGCCATATAGCTATTCTTTCAATATGTTGTTTGAAATTTTTTACCCTAGATATTTGGTTTAAAATTCTATATGATTTTATACTTTAATAACATATAAATTATTTTGAGAGTTTTATAAAATTATAAAATCTATCTTAAAACATTTATAGTTATCTTATTTTGTTTGTGTTGAAAATTATGTATTTAAATTAGTTTAAATTGATAACAACACGTTTGATTTTAGTTTGATATACATTTAACATCATTTATGCGATATAAATAATTTAATATTCCCATAGCGTTATAGCCTATACAATTATGATTAAATATTATTATTTCTATCATGCGAAAATATCATGATAATACAGTGTTGGTAGGATTATATCCATCTTATTAGCATAATATACCTTATAATTAATCGATAGCGATGTCATTTCATTCTTATTTAAAAGTTCTATAAATAACGTAATTCGAATTCAACCGCGGACACAAACTGAAGAAAACTTAAAGAACAACCTAACATCAAGTAAGTTTTATGTATTCCGATCCTTTAGTTCTAGGATGAGACTCAGATCTCTATGCATGTCAATATTTTTTGCTTCACTTAGCCTAACCACATCTTTACGTTACATAAATTAACATGACTTTGTCTTTTCATTCTATTATAGTTGCCAGCATGGTGCTTCAACTGCCTACTTTTACTTATGCTTCTACTTCCTCACATTATGGTAAAAACCTTGACAATATAACAGCTTCTACTTCCTCACTTTGTCAAAAACTTGACAATATAACAACAACAAGTCTCATATCACGAGATGGGATCAGCTACATGGATCACGTAATGCCATCATACCCTATCAACAACAAAAAACTTTACAATATTATTAACAATATTGAAGATTCAAAATATTACGTTTATGACCTAAATTCTTTTCCACCTGGATATCGATTCAACCCTACTGAAGAAGAACTCATCATCTTTTATCTCATGAAGAAAGTGAGGCATGAGTGTTTGCCACCAAATCAGATGTTCGACGTTGATGTATATCAGCATGACCCTGAAATTGTTTGTAGTTACGTGATGTTTAATATTAATTTTTTTAATTTCTTGTATTTGTTCGATGTTAATATATAAAATTATTAACATTTTATTATTTTTTATGTGTGGAAAATTAATTAATGTGCAGACACTCACAAGAGTGTTGATGATCAAAAGGAATGGTATTTTTTCTCCCCAAGGGAAAGAAAATATAAGAATGGAGAGAGGCCAAAGAGATCAACACGAGATGGGTATGGGTATTGGAAGGTTTCAGGATCAGATAAATTGATTTTTTCCAATGGAATGCTTGTTGGAAAGTGGAACACGTTGGTTTATTATAGAGGGAAGGCACCAACAGGAACAAAGACGAATTGGATAATGCGTGAGTATAAACTTGCACATCATTCTCATAAGAGAACAAGTAATATTGACATGATGGTTAGTATAATTTTCTAACCCTTGCTTTTTAATTTTTTGTGAGTACCGTCATATAAGATCTCACCTAGGGCTTTTTGCCCCTAACTAATTCTATTCACCCTCCTAATCATTTTCTAATAATAATATATATTTTCTTTCATTACCTGACATATTTGAGAAAAAATAGTTTATTTCCTATACATTTATTACTACTATGTAGTTCGGCTTCATACTTAGTTAACTAATGTAGATATATTAAACAATAAAGAAGTTAATGGTAACAAATGTGATTTCATCCCTTAAAATACTTATATATAACATTATATTATACTTCCTCTAGTCTTTTTTATAAGACCTTAATCCACTTTATCCCCACATTTATCATTCTTTTTTTCTAAATTATTCCTATTGATTGCACATGTTGAGAAAGTTTGCAACAAGGGTAGTTTTAATGCAAATGGTTTAAGAGGATATTTTAGAAAACCAACACATATTTGACAAATAACTAATTTAACTAACTTTTTTTAATATACTCCAATTAGATCTTTAGTATATCTTATATAAAGGACAAGAGGAGGTGGTATATCATTTTGCATTTTAGTTTTTTTTTTTTTTTTTTTGTGGTAATGTTTTGGTATCTTATATTTAGAACCAGGCAGAACCTTTTAACTAACCCAGATACCAAGGACTAGATGGAGTATAATTCTTTAACATTATTTTTTAATTTATTTTTGTATTGCAAATTGGAAGCATTCTTGCATTACTTATTTTTACCCCAGTTAAAAGATGCTTTCTATACTAGTTTTGGAACTGGGTAGATACCATCTATGTTGAGAGTTATGAACTTCTGGTTTTAGAACCGATGTTAAAAAGTTGCATTTAATAAAAACAGTTGCATTAAACTAGTGCAGAAATGGTTGAAAAAATCCTTCACCATCTACGCCATTTATAAAGAAGCTTTCTATATAAGTTGTTGCTAAGGGAATTGAGTTAGAAAGCTAACCAATCTCATATCTTATTATCAAAATGCCACCGCTCACATTTAGGACAATATTAGGACAATTTTGTTATATCAAACTGACTTCTCTCTCCTCTTTTCCATCTTGTGTAGTTGGATGACTATGTTTTATGCAAAATTTATAAGAAGGCTGAAGTCAACTCGAAAAGCAAAAGCAAAGGAATGAAAAAGGAGGAACAAGAAAAAGAATTTGGAGAAGTTATCAATAAACCCCAATACCTAAGTAATGCATATGACCCATCATATTCAAATAGTATAAATCCATTCAATTATAAATATGACTCATCATGCCTAGAATTACCTGGAGATCATCATTACTTTGATCATCAATCTCAGTGTCACAATTTGCAATCAGGTGATCAAAATAATATGCTTCCTTGTTATTTGGAGGACACTGAATGTTATAAGGAGTTCATGAAGGCATTGGAAACTGTGGATGATGATGATAATAGTAACAATCGGACTTCTCCTCTAGAGAACCTAGGTCATGTTTAATTTTCTAATTCTTGCACTTCAATGGCAGATAGTTGTTTTTTATGCTTGTGAGTTCTTACGCCTTCAATTTTAGAGTACACACTTGTTGGATGTTATTGGTATTTTTTCAACATTAGTAGCTCACAATTAATATTGCTACCAATAAACAATATAGCATAATTATCTCCAATTTATATGGAGAAATTATTAACTGTACATCAGAGAACATGCCGATAAAATGGATGGGAACTAATATATAAAGAAACCAATTAAATTCAAAGGTAAAAAAACATCATTAAATATTTGATATGTAATTTAAAAAAGACAAAATCTCACTAAAAAAATGAATATTAGTGACGAAAATTCTGTCGCATATTCCGTCGCTAAAAGATTAGCGATGGAACAGCATCCGTCTATAAAAAATGTGTTACTAATTTATTTAGCGATGGAAAAAAAAAATTCCGTCGCTAATTAGAAACGAAAAATTAGCGACGGAAATTCCGTCACTAATTAGGAACGGAATTTCTGTCATTAATTTTTCGTCTCTAGTGTATCTACAAAATAGCAACGGCACTTTCGTGGCTATTTAGCGACAGAATTTTTGTATTGATCCATCACTAAATTCTTTTTATTATTTGATTTTTTTTATTATTTTAAATTTTCACTGCTAATACCTATTTTTGTCGGTTTTTTTTTTAAAATTAAGTCAACCCTAATAATGATATAAGAATCGAAAGTGGTAATAAATGGATCACAAAAAAAAATCAAACAAAATTATAAAATTATAGCAAGTTAACAACTACAAAAGCAACAAAAGTACTCAAATGAAAGTATATATAATATGCAAAAGTACACATTTTTCTATCAACCATATCAAACAAACTCATCTGGTAATCAACATTAAAATTGTAACACATATCTCAATAATTTTACACAACTCATAAATATCTAATTTAGTAATAAAATATTTGAATAACATTTTTCTGACTCTGACTTTTAGTGGGGTTGGTACCCCTTCTTCAATTGCTCTTGTAGCCATGCCTTGTTAATTACTCGAACCATTGCAAGAGATTGTGTTTCACCGCCAGCCTCTTGACTACAAAACACCAATACAAAAGCTATGATTTCAGATTGAGAAAAGAAAAAGAAATGAAAACAAGCCATAGATTTATATACAACATACTGATTTAACTGATTTAACTGTCCAAAATTTCCTTATACTTCTCCAACACCAGATCCAAGTGGAAAGCATCAACCTATAACCATCATAAACTAAATAAGATAAAAGGCAACAAAAAATCTTATTGCATTTGCAAATCCAAGCCAACTGGTTGGAATTGCAATGTTTGCTTGCTTATAAATCCAATCTATTTTATTGTATGACGGCAATAAAAGAGGGAAGCAAAGGAGAATCCTATGTGATTACTATGTAAGAAGTACAACAAACAAGTATTACTTATGTTATTGTGTGTGGCTCATATCTCACAATTAGATAAACTAAATAAATGCCAATAAGAAATTAAAAGGTGACCAAATTAAATCACACCACATATCTAAAATCATAGGATAACAGGTTTATGTAAGTATTAAAAAAGCAATATTAACCAAATGATTCTCAATTGGGAGCTTAAAGAAGGCCACTTTGTAATTCAGCAAACAAAAGAAATCATTTTGATTCAAGTAGTCATCCATACACCATAAATTGTCACATCTTTGCATATCATTTTCATGGGATTGCATGCAGGTGTATGAGACATCTAGAAAATGAATGATATGCTCTGGTTAAAGAACTCTTTTTAGAGCTTACATCAATGACTAGGAACAGATATAAAGTATGACCAGCGAGCAATATGCAAAGAGCTCAAGCAAATTTCTCAAAATAATACATGCCAATTCACATACACATGGAAAAACATAAAGAAATTGCCCATGCATAATGATTCCAAGTTATAAGAGATACCAGCAAAACAAGCACTACAATGATAAGCTGTATTCAACAAGAATTAGTAAATCCACCGAAAAACTAGATTGAGCCACTTTTTGACAACCTAAATGATATGAACAATCCAATGAGATCAGTTTGAGAGTGGAAACATTTTAGGAATCCAGTAATCATAGCAATAATGTTAAATTCTTTTACCAATAGCTTAGTAGCAACTATTGACTTAGCGCAATTGACAGTGTCAACTAATGAGTTCAATAGTTTAACAATAAGTCAAGTTATGCCAAATTCCAAGACCACAATAAACTAGCAATACTGGTATGGCAGTGGATAAATTCACAGTAAGTCACCTCACAGCAAGAATTATGAGCAATGCACCACACTACTAAAATTATTAAATTCCAGGTAACTTGTTGCCCTAACTAACTCACTTAAAATCATATTTTTTTTGTTAAAAAATTGATTGCAGAACCAATTAAAATCCCAAGTTGATGACAAATGCATAATAGTAGTCAAATCCAATAGAATTGTATGTCACAAAGCAAGAACAACATTTCAGGAATTTACATAACAGCGACAAAATCCATGAATATTCACAACTAAAGCATAGTTAGAAGCATTCAAATCATGCTACTGACTCAACTAAGTAACCAAGTGAACACATCAATGCAATCTCCAGCAACCAAACACTCAAATGCACTTCAAAAACCAATCTATGATAGCAAATTCAGATTATGACAACAACCTATAATAGGGCAATTGTCAACACAGTAGGCAAATTCAGTAAGCACGAACTGATCCAGGGGCAAGCCACTTCCAATATTCAAGCTGATCAAAATAGCAAGTTGAAGTCCAAATTCCAGAATTATAATGTAAGAAAGTGCAGTTAAAGAAAATTTCATAGAAATTCATAATCCCATAAATTAATATGAATTTCTCTGAGTGTGTATAACTTAAAGATATTTCCTACAAGATTATATTGAAAATACAGGTTGTAAAGCTATGTATATATATATATAATAGTATGGTGGGTGAAATTAATTAAAAAAATGTTTGATTTTTTTCCCTGTCATAATGATGATTTGTTAATTTTAGGTGGTCGACCATAGCAGCTCATCTACCAGGGAGAACTGACAATGAAATAAAAAACTTTTGGAATACTCATTTGGAGAAGAAGCTCTTGCAAATGGGATTAGACCCTGTCACTCATCGTCCAAGATCTCATCAGCCTATGAAACCAATTACTGTGTCATGAATCACACCAAACACACTTTGACTTCAAGATTTCATTTCCTGAACATATTCAAGAGAATAAGAATCATATAACTGAACCATACAACTTTAACTAGTTTCTGCTCCACATGATTTTTGTTCAGCATTATAGGAATGGCACAACCTCAATAACATTAATTTGTGAGCTGAGAAAAACATTAATCCAGGAAGCATTCCGCATAAAAGAATAACATACCTGTGTGCTGAAATTGAACTCTTAGGTGAAATGTCCAAATTGAATTGGTAAATTGAATAAAATAATTACAAAATCTATCTCAAAAGTTAAGATGTTGACCTTAGCAATGCATTTATAATTTCATAGAATTTGTTCCACTGTAGGTTCCTCATCAACTGTTAAATCCCGTCCTTGAATGTGCCATCAGCCAAAGGTAAGCCAACAATGAGCCTCCATGTTCGTCCTAAGAATCTATGCACATCTTTAATTCAGGTTTTCTTACTAAGCAAATCCAACCCATCAAAGAAAGGAAGAAATCTACTTGTAAATTTTAAAGGCTGCAACTTACCTATAACCCATACTTGCAAAATGACCCTTCAATCACTAGTAGTTATTACATCCACCACTCCAAGAGTAGCATCTAGGAAAAACAATGAAAGAACATTCTGAAGGATTTATGAAGGACCATTCTGAAAAACTATAACTTGTCATTACAAAGAGTTGAAGGATTTAGTTCAGCACTCGAGGCATGCTTAAACAACATAGAATTTGACACTCATTCATGGATACAATGCACAGTCAGACACCAAACTTCACAAATACCACCCACAATTATCCTCACAAATATGCAGGATGCTATAACAATTTCACATCAAAAATTTCCTCATCAAACCATTTTGTCTTCCCAGAAATTCAAAGTTGCCACGACAAAAATTTGGTTACTCAAATGTACTTCACTCAAATTCCTCAAACCACAGAGCTTTGGTAATGCAGCAAGCAATTACCCTTTTACTCAAATTCCTTCCAACTGGCTTACTTACCCTCATTGAATCACAAATAACAAAGTGCATGAGGATTGGACTCACTACATGAAACTATTCCTTCATAATGCATAATTTCCAGACTTCAGTTGATTAAACAAGTACTTCATTGTTAAACAAACTTTAACACTACTCAAAGAAATGTGTTCAAAGTTCAATTAAATTCCATAACAGCAAAACAATGCACAAAAACCGAATGGTATAGGAGAACTAATGACAGAAGAGCAATCATATTAATCCACTATACTTAACTCTTGCAGTGTCCACAATGCAAGCATAAGCAAAAGATTAGGCAATAGGACCCAAACATGTGGCAAGAGATACATATAGCAAGAGATAAGGTACAAGGCATACTCGTCAAAAAGTTCATAAAGCAATTAATCATAACTCAATTAATCTTAAAACATAGATGTCTAAATGGTACAAAATGTTTTACAAAAATCTAAACAAAACTAAACCTAAGAGAAACAGAGCAAACATCAAAACATAGCAATCACAAATTAAAAGAAAACTGAGTCCGTGGAGCTGATTAAATCTGCAAGATCACATACATTAAATATGTAAAATGGCAACAATTTCAAGGTCTGCGTAAATGGGTGGAGGTGTTTCTTAAACCAGTCCATGAGGGAAATGCTGAAAAATGAGTGCTAGAACCGATTGGTAATGATGAGGCTCCAGCACGAAGTGGCAAAACCATAGTTTTCTCAAAATGTGGTTCTTTATTAGTAAATATAAGTAATTTCTGAGAATAGAAAGCAGTGCCCTCTAAAATTTTCAAGTTTACAAATGGAAGAAGAAGGAAAAGAGCTCCAGAGAAAGTGTATAAACCTAGGAACCAATAAATGTAAAGGAAAAGTCAAAAAAGGTCGTCACCTTGAGCCTTCAGTTTTGTCTTCAATCGACGGAGAATCTGTAAGGCTCGAGCACTGATGATCTAAGATTAGAGGAGGAGTACCTTTGCCCAAGATAGAGAGACAAGAGAGATGAACAGAGGCGAGAGAGTGCGGTGTGTTAGAGAAAGAGGAGGCTCAGAGTCTCAGACAGAGGCGAGAGACAGAGAGAGTCGTTGAGCTAAGAACGAAACCTCAGCGTCAGAAAGCCTGAAATGAGAGAGACGAGACGGAGTGAGCTTGAGAGCTTGAGAGATGGCGGATTAGCAGCTGTTGGCTAGGGCAAAGAAGCTACAAAGTGGGAATGGCCGAAATACTCGGAGTCTTTGAGCGGGAATAGCCAAAATACTTGTGAGCATTTGAGCGGGCAGCACAATTTTTTCCCCAGTTTGGGTGAATGTCTCGGGTACCATGCTCACCTTAAATTAATTAGAGTCAAAATTTGGTAGAATACTTAAAAAGAATTAGAATAGAGATTTAATATCCTGATTCCTCATTTCTTTTGTAGATTTGAGATATATTTTAATATATATAAGAGTGATTAATACTAAATAAAATGGATTTAATTGAGATTATTGATAAGGTATCATTTTATATTTTATTATATATTAATGTTGATATACATTTATATTTATTAAAAAATAAATTATAAATCATGGAAACCCTTTTAAGAGGAGAGAAAAGATTATAAGAGGGCAGTAAAGTTATTTAATCTAAATTTTGAAATTCTAAATTGGATCGATAATTTAATTAGGGATTTATTAAATTTATCAACTTTATTTATAATTTTTTTATTTCAGACAGCTTTATATGATATTTTCCCAAAATAATAAATAAATACTTTTAGTTTTAGTTTTCTAAAAGAATAAAAATGAAAAAAAAAATAGTTTAGTAGTTGTTGTTGTCATTATTGATTCACTTTCTTTCGTCTCTTTTCAGTATCGAACACCATTCTTGTGCCTATTAACTACTAGAGAGTTGACATTTTTAAAGTTGCGAAAAACATTTGGAGCCAAAATTTTTATGTGGGAGGGTAAGTGTACATTTTATATGGTTTTCTTTGGTATTAGATTGCATATTACTCTATATGGTTAAAAAGAAAAATTGAAGGTAAGTATAAATGTGATTTCACTTTTTTTTTGGCAAAAAATAATATATGATTTCAATTTTAATTAAACAAATCAAATCTTAATATATCATATGTATGTATGTAGGTATGCTGTTAATTATTGCTTGTGGCTAACTTCAAGTTGCTAATATGTATATACTATTACATTTAACAGTTTAGGTACTTCATATGATAAGTCGAAATGTGGTCCTACCTCATTTTCTAGTGTGACATAGTCTTCTATAATTTGTTTGTAGGATGTTGTCAAACCTAATCTTATATGATCATTCTATGACATGATCAAACGACTTTAACAAGAGATTATATGTTATAAAACCAATTCTTTTGATTCAATTTTCATTTTAATATCATTTAATTACTTGATCACTCAAATTTCAAATTCCCTTCAATACTAGCTTGGTTAAAGACCATAAATGGAGGTGTATGCCTATACATCCATGTTGCAATCATTAGTTTCGATCATGTGTTATTCTGTCAATATATTGATGTTTATACAATTCTTTCTTTATTATATAATGTTAATTTTTAAATGAGAGTAACCTATATATTATTTTCATATTTATTTGCTTAATACAAAGTCACAAAGTAAATCCATTTTATAAAATATAAATGTGTTTCTTAAGAATTTGTTCCCCATCTCAACATATTATGTTCCCCATCTCAACATATTTTATAAAACAAAGTCTCAACAAATGTGTTTCTTTACATCCATTTATCGATTTATGGTTTCTATCATATCTTATTCTATCAACATATTCTTCTTTATACAATTATTCATTTATTATGTTAATTTTTAAAAGAGAGTAGTTCATATATTATTTTATTATTTGTTTAGCTAATATGAAGTCACATAACGATACCATTTTTTATGATATACGAATGCATTTTCTAAAAATTCATCTCCATAATGTCTCAACAAGTTTTGCATAATTATATTATCATTTATTCTCTAAATGATGGAAATTTGAAATTTTCAAATTAGCGATGGAATTAGTGACGGAATAGAGATTGAAAGATTTACCAATGGAAATTAGAGACGGAATAAATTACATCACTAATTTCCATCCTAAACCCAAAATAAGTTATCACAAAATTAGTGACGGAATTGTCATGGAATAGCGACGGAATTTGTAACGGAATTTAGTAACAGAATTTAGAGACGGAATTAGAGATGGATTAGCGACAAAAATTAGTGACGGAATGTTGTCCGTCGCTAAGCCGTCCCTAAATTCATTTAGTGACAAAAATCAGTGACGGAAAAATTATGTCTCTAAAATTAGTGACGGATTTAGCAATTGAATTGTCACAGAATAGCGATGAAATTTGTGACGGAATTTAGATACGAAATTAGAGACGGATCAGCGACGGAATGTTATTTGTCGCTAAGCCGTCCCTAAATTCATTTGGTGACGGAATTTAGCGCGAAAAAATTCCGTCTCTAATTTTCGTCGCTAATCCGTCTCTAATTCCGTCTCTAAAATTAGTGACGGATGAGAGACAGAATAGCGACGGAATTTTTTCCATCTCTAATTTCCTATTTTTTTGTAGTATGTGAAGGAAAAATACAAGTAGAGAGCAGAGACACGTACCAGGTCGGGTCAAATCCTAGTAAAAGCTTATGCAAATATTAGATTATCAGAGTCTAATTGTGGTTGGCACAATAGTGCATCAGAAAAAGAAAAATGGTAGGAGAAAAGAGAGATTGCTAAATGGTTCAATAGTAGGGATGTATTATAATTGAGAGAGACACATCGTATTTATAGTAGTTTAGGATGACCACTAATATTAGGAAGTTATGTGCCCTCCTACTTACCTTCCAAGTTAGTAATCAGGAAATTAATTCTCAATTAATTTCTTAATATATAATCATTTGATTCTCAATTAAAAATCCCTTAATTAATGTTAACTTGTTTCCCAATCCATAATCAATGTTAATTTATTTCTTATTTGATAAAGCTACTTCTATCCTAATCAAATAGTTCAGCCCATCAAGGGAGGACTTGGACCCAATAAAGTCCAACATCTCCCACTCGTACTTGATAGGCCTCCCATCGTGTGACTATTACTCCTTGTTTCATACTTGGCGTTTGTTGTCACTACATAGGCATAACATCTTCAACAACTTTGGCGCTTGTGATACTAGAAATCCCTTATATAAGTTCAACATCTAAGGACACCCCCTGTGAAACTTTCAATTGTTGCCTCGTATGCCCTAGGTTTATCTATACACTTAACTCATGGCATATCTAATCCCCCTTGAGTCAGAATTTCTTTCGTTTTTTGTTTTCTCAGATTGCCCACATGTGCATGGTATCCACACTTACTGGTTTTTCCTATAACCTGTAAGAGACATGTCACAAATGCTACTGTAATAGTGTACTTAAGGATAAACCTTCCTTTTTGACTAAACATCAATCTATCTTAACTTTGGAGCTTCAGTTAAAGTAGCTGGCCCAAGCCAAGCCTTTATGATGGCGCCTAAATCCTGAGGACACCTTGGAAGGATTTTTCCTTCTTGGGACTCACAAGGTAATGAACCTAGGATCTTTCATCTATGTCCCATATTCTAGTGATTCTCTCAAGCACATGTAGTATGAATTGCATGCCACGATGATTGTGAAGTGATGTATGTCGATTTTATCTTTATGTTCCACCATACGAGCACTAGTTTCCAAAGTACTCAACATTGGAATCAGAACTTTCTTTTACAATCATTCCTTTTGCAATCTCATTTGTAAAAGAAACTCCTTTCCCTAGCTACAGGTCGGGTGATACTTCCATGTATTCATGCTTCAATCCATTTTGCATATAATGTATACTATGTGGATCTCATCTTACTCAAGTGCAAAGATTCTTCTTATCATACTATGGTGATCATTTGCTCACCTTCCCCTCCCACACCCTTACAAATCGTTGGAAGACGGTTGTTCATGTAAGTGAATCAACCTTCCTGACCTGTGCGATATACAGAATTACATACCTCGCGCCTATACATATATTTACACCAATGTGTTCAGAATATATTTGAAACTAAAAAATTCTTCATTTTATTGATTAACAAAAAGAACGTTCAATACATTATATTCTATATATGCTTAAAAAAAGGATTTTTAGCAATGGGCTTTGTAAGGGGATCAGCTAACATCTTATAAGTGGAAAGGTATTGAATGCTCACTTATTTCTTAGTGATCATGTCTCTTACAAAATGATATACTACTACAAATAAATATAGCTATGTATTTTAATATTATTTGTGGCATTTGACAAGCGTCACATATTCCAACGCCACTAAAAGAAGCTGTGGTGCTACCCACAAGCACCACAGTATGTATATTCCTATGGCCCTAGACATTTTTTAAAAAATTTATTTTTATTTCTTTAAAAAAAATATTTTTTAAATTTTTTTAAAAAAATATTTTTTTAAATTTTTTAAAAATGGTCTAGGGTGGTGCTTCCTTGAGGAAGGGCCACCCTAGACCTTTTTCTAAAAAAAATTATTTTTAAATCTTTTTCTGAAAATTTATCTTTTAATTTTTTTTAAAAGGGTCTAGGGTGGTGCTTTCTTAAGGAAGCGCCACCCTAGACCCTTTTTAAAAATTTTTTTTTAAACCAACTGGTTTTAAAAACCAACTAAACTGGAGAATATCTGGATAAAGAATATCTGGAGGACACATCGCTTGCCACATCACCTTAGGACTTACAGCCTTCCTATCCTTACCAACGACTCATGTATGATAAGTAGGAACCATATACAAGTAGATAGAGTCTACCGCTATCGAATACAGATCTTTAAATCATATTAATACGCTAATAAAACTTTTGAAGACATAAAATAGATCCAGATCTAATCAAAACATCTCTACTTCACCTTCTGGCTCTGATACCAAGATGGGGGAGGGCCCCGAGGGACAGAAGGGAAGAGGGAGAAATAAAAGACAGGAAGTAGAGAAGTAGCAGGACTACTTACATAATTAAAGGCATAAAATAAAAACTGAATTTAAAATGCATGAAAAGGGGTTGCTCTGGTAAGAAGCTTAGGGGGCGAATGCCCTAAGACGGTTCCGTTAGACGTGTCAGTTAAGACATGGCCTAACACCTGAACTCAGTTCATTTAATCTGCCTTGTCCATTCTTCTCCAGAGGAGGTAAGGATATGATGACAGAATATTAGTAAAATACTTACAATACTTTAATAAATACATAAAAAAGTACTTACAAGTGGAAGGGATACAGAAGGATGGAAGAAAGAGGAAGGAGGAAGAGGCTCAAAGAGAGAGAAAACCAACTAAACTCTATTACTATAGAGCTAGCCCTCCAGATATTTTGGTTGAAGAAAGAATTAACCAAAATTTTAAATCTTTTAGTGCTGACAATATTTATGAATGTAATATTGACGGCCAAAATGAAACAAATATCCTTCAAATTCTTCAACATATGACCATGTTAAGCAATGTTTATCAAACTCAACATGATTATACTGATGAAGAAATTACTAATCTTTTAGTATCTGGTTTTACTGGACAACTAAAAGGTTGGTGGGATTTTTACCTTTCAAACGAAGATAAAACATGATTTATTCATCAATTAAAACACAATCAGATGGAACACCCATTACCCATAATGGCCAACCAATTCCTGATTCCACAAACCATTTAATTTTTACAATTGTTAAACATTTTATTGGCGATCCTTCTCTATGGCAAGATAGATATGCTAATCTTCTTTCAAATCTTAAGTGTGCAACACTGTTTGATTTCAGATGGTATAAGGACACGTTCCTTAGTCGAGTTCTCACTAGGAAAGATTCAAACCAGCCATTTTGGAAAGAAAAATTCTTAGCCGGATTACCAACTGCTCTTGGTAATAAGGTTAGGGGAAAACTTAGAAATTTAAATGATGGCAAAATCCCTTATGAGTATTTGACTTATGGGAAATTAATTTCATATGTCCAAAGAATTGCTCTTAAGATTTGTCAAGATGACAAACTTCAGCATCAGCTTGCTAAAGAAAAGGCATCTGAGAAAAAAGAATTGGGTACATTCTATGAACAGTTTGGACTTCTCGGCTGTAAACAGTCTAAGCCTAAAAAGAAAACCCATCATAAACATTACCACAAAAAACATAAAAACATTTACCAAAAACATAAATACGACACACCTCCTCGTAAACTTAAACCTGAATTTCGTGATAAACCAAAATACGATTTTCAAAAAAATGAAAAGGTTACATGTTTTAAATGTGTTAAAAAAGGCCATATTTCAAAATATTGTAGTCTTACAAGAAAACTTAAGAAGTTTAAAAAATTGAACAATATTGAGGAATCTGTCATGGAACAGATAAACAATTTGTTAATTGAAACTTCTTCTGATTCTGAATCTGAAAAGTCAAACTCTTCTGAAGATTTAAATGAAATTCAAGAAAATGATTTTGAAAAATCATCTTCAGAGATTAATGTTATCACGAAGGAACATGATTTACTTCTTGATATTATTTCCAAACTTCCAGATTCTGATAAAGGAGAATATCTTTTAAAATTTAAAGATATTTTCATTGAAACACCTAGTTCTTCCAGAACTAAACCTCAAACTACCTTAAACAAATATGACCTTACCCAAACTTTGGAAAAATTCAAACATATTCCAAAACAAGCAACTCTTTCTGATCTTTAGAGAGAAGTTAACAACATAAAAGAAGAAATTAAAATTATTAAACTTTAACAAGGAACACATGCTGAAGCCATATCCCAAATTCAGGATATGCACATAGCATCTCCTCAAACCCAAACAAATTATGTTTCAGATAATAATCAAGAAAATGATATTTCTGAACCATTTTTAAACTTAATTTCAAAAGTCTTATTTCAAAAATTCCATATACATGCAAAAATCATTATTAATGATGAATTTGTATTGGAACAAACTGTTTTGTTTGATACGGGATCTGACGCTAATTGCTTTAGAGAAGGTCTCATTCCTACAAAATATTTTGAGAAAACTATTGAAAGATTCAATGGTGTTAATAAAACACATGTTGATGTTCAGTATAAAGTTTCAAACGTTGTTATTGAAAATGAGGGATTTAAAGTTAAAACCCCATTCATTTTAATCAAAGTTATGGGATCTGAAATAATTCCTGGTGCATCCTTTGCCCAATTATTATTCCCATATATGACTGATGAGAATGGGATTTCAAAACAACATCTGGGTAAGAAAATATTATTCCCTTTTACCCAGAAACACAGGATCAAATATTTAAATCCTCTTCATTCAAAAAGACAACAAATAAGCTTTTTAAAAGAAGAGATCTCTCTTAAACGATTAGAAAAACAACTTTGTCAAACGCAAGTTCAAAACCAAATCCAAAATTGTTTAGAAAAGATTCATAAAACAATTTGTTCGGATTTACCAAATGCTTTTTGGAACCGTAAACAACATGTTGTTGATCTACCTTATGAAAACGAATTTTCTGAAAAGAAAATACCAACTAAGGCTAGACCAATTCAAATGAATCCAGAACTTCTTGAAACTTGTAAAAAAGAAATTCAAGATTTATTAAACAAAAAATTGATTCGCAAATCTAGAAGTCCATGGTCTTGCGCTGCTTTTTATGTTAATAAAAACGCAGAAATAGAACGTGGTGCTCCTAGGCTTGTAATTAATTACAAACCTTTAAACGATGCTTTAAAATGGATTAGGTATCCAATACCAAACAAATTTGATCTATTAAAACGTTGTATTCTGTAAAAATCTTTTCAAAATTCGACATGAAATCTGGATTTTGGCAAATACAAATTTCTGAAAACGATAGGTATAAAACTACTTCTACTGTACCATTTGGACAGTATGAGTGGAATGTTATGCCTTTTGGTTTGAAAAATGCTCCTTCTGAATTCCAGAGGATCATGAATGAAATCTTTAATGATAATAGTCAGTTCGTCATTGTTTATATTGATGATGTATTGATTTATTCTCACTTATTGAAGAACATTTTAAACATGTTTTTAAATTCATTAGAATTGCAGAAACAAATGGTTTAGTAGTTTCTAAACTTAAAATTAGTTTATTTCAAACTAAGGTTAGGTTTCTTGGTCATTGGATTTACCAAGGATCCATTACACCAATTGAAAGAGCAATTCAGTTTGCTGATAAATTTCCCGATCAAATCAATGATAAAACACAACTTCAAAGATTTTTTGGATGTTTAAACTATGTTGCGGATTTTATTCCTCATCTTAGAAACTTCATTAAACCACTTCATCAGCGTCTAAAAACTAATCCTCCTCCTTGGACTTATGAACACTCTAAAATTGTAAAGCAGATCAAATCTCAGGTTAAGGAACTTCATTGTCTTAACCTTTCTAATCCTTCTGCTTTCAAAATTGTTGAAAGTGATGCCTCTGACATTGGTTGTGGTGGCATTCTCAAACAAAAAATTGATGGAAAAGAAAAAATTATTTCTTTTACCTCAAAATACTGGAATACTTCTCAACAAAATTATTCCACAATTAAAAAAGAAATTTTGGCAATTGTTTTATGCATTTCCAAATTTCAATCTGATCTTTTAAACCAAAGATTTTTCGTCCGTCTTGATTGCAAATCTGCCAAAGATGTTTTGCAAAAGGATGTTAAAAATCTTGCATCAAAACAAATTTTTACCATATGGGAGGCTATTTTAAGTGCTTTTGATTTTGATATAGAATTTATCAAAGGTACTTCAAACTCTCTCCCAGACTTTCTGACCCGTGAGTTTCTTCAGGGTAGATAGTAGTGAGAGCCCAACCAAAAGCCCAAATGCCTCCCAAAGGTTCAAAATAGAAAGATCCAGATAAAAACCCGGACAAAAGCCCAAGCCCAAATACTCAAACTCAAGGTGCCGAACAATTGATCGGGGCCCAATCTCAAACTTTCTCCTCGGAACAGTTGCAACTGATCATCCAGACGCTAAAGACCTCCGAGCAGCAAACGAGTTCATCCCAGGAAGGTTCATCCAAACCTTCCACAAGTAAAAAGAAACAAACCAGAGCATCTAGAAAGGAAATTCTGGATTCGTATGCTCAAAATAAACTCCTGGAGCCAAACCTTGGCAAAAAAAGATGAGAAATCTCTCGTTCTTGCTGAATTGGTTCCTAAACAAATTTTGTCCAAACAAGATTATGATCGTCTAAACCAAGTGCCTTCAGCACTGACGATTGGGTCTTCCCAAAAAAAATCAATAGTCTCAACCAGTTCTTCATTGGTAACTATTAGTAAAAAACAAACAAATCTTGAAACTCCTTACATCCCAAAGGAGAATCAAGTAAAAAACATTATCCAAATTAAGGCGGAATTCTCCTGTCCGACTCCAAACCAAGTGACCTTGAATGTTTTCCCTTCTGGATGGCATTTTAGACCACATGATTTAAGAAAGACTTGTAAGTATTATGAGTTCATTTTAGTACATTCTGAATCTATTTTCATTGATAAGAAAGTAGATAAAAAGGATAATACTTTAATAACTCATTCTACTTTACAAATTTTAAAGGTCCTCACTTCTACCCAATGGGGACAAGATTTACATAAACATAAATCTTTTGGGGTAGAATTTGATCCGGTAGGATACAACTATTGAGATTATGTGGAAGCATGGTCCAATGTATTATGGGATCAAAATAAACTTTTTAAACATACTTGGTTTATTTATTTTAAAACAAGAACCGAGTACAATTTCCATTAGTGGTTTGTTCATTGGTGGAATTTCTTTAGTCCTATACCAGAGATTCTTCCCCCAAGTGTCCAACAGGCTCTTGAGGTATTTAAACAAAAATTCAATTTTGATGGAGATCCTTTTCCAATTGATCTTCATTATTTTTCAAAATTATCTGGTGCCTGGATTTTCTCCTGGCAATACAGATTTTCACAAGTAAACCCAGGGTCAACTATGCTACCTATTTTACAAAGAATCCCTTTTGTAAGATGGTGGGCATAGTTCTCTGTGAATCGAATTGATTCCATTGCTGTGGATAGATGGTTTAAAACTAATCCCCAATTTCTTTACAAAACTGAGCAAAGTAAGTTTTTAAATCAACGATCCATAATCCAGGCTACTTTGGCATCCACTTCGTCCAAAGAAGACTTGGTAAAGCAAATGGTTTCAATCCTTCAACTCCTCCAGAAGGAAACTCAACTGGCTATAAGCCATCAACCTTCCTCCTCAACACCGTCAATTCAAGATGAAGATGAAGACGATGAAGAGGAATTTTGTGTAAATTTAGATGAAAATTAGGATTTCTGTTGTAATTATATTTTCATCACTGTAACCAAATTCACTGTATCACTGTACACTGTGGCGCTAAATTGTAGTGTTATAGGAACTGTGCACTTAAAATTGGAATTGTTTAAACAGTACCAGTCACCCTCAAACAGTAGCCCAACTCTTCTATATAAGTGAAGCTCGTCTCATTTAGGAAGGCATCACTTGTCTTAGACAGAAGTTAGGATACTCCCCTTCTCTCTAAACTTCTCTCCTCTCCACTTCTCTCCTCTTCTCTCTCTTTGAGCCTCTTCCTCCTTCCTCTTTCTTCCATCCTTCTGTATCCCTTCCACTTGTAAGTACTTTCATGTATTTATAAAAGTATTGTATTTTCTTTTATGTATTTTATTTAAAGTATTTTATTAATATTCTGTCATCATGTCCTTACCTCCGCTGGAGAAGAATAGACAAGGCAGATTAAATGAACTGAGTTCAGGTGTTAGGCCATGTCTTAACTGACACGTCTAACGGAATCGTCTCAGGGCATTCGCCCCCTAAGCTTCTTACCAGAGCACCCCCTTTCATGCATTTTAAATTCAGTTTTTAATTTATGCCTTTAATTATGTAAGTAGTTCTGCTACTTCTCTACTTCCTGTTTTTTATTTCTCCCTCTTCCCTTCTGTCCCTCGGGGCCCTCCCCCATCTTGGAGAGGTTTTCCAATTTTTATTAAGGACTTCAATATTTTGAAAAAATGGATAATCCAATTTTTGATCTTGTGCATAAGCATCAAACCAATAAAAAAATAAAATATTCATTTGTATTAATTCAAGAAATAAAAAATGGATAATCCAATTTTTGATCTTGTGCATAAGCATCAAACCAATAAAAAAATGAAATATTCATTTGTATTAATTCATCTTGTGCATAAGTTCAGGATTTATTAAACAAAAAATTGATTCGCAAATCTAGAAGTCCATGGTCTTGCGCTGCTTTTTATGTTAATAAAAATGCAGAAATAGAACGTGGTGCTCCTAGGCTTGTAATTAATTACAAACCTTTAAACAATGCTTTAAAATGGATTAGGTATCCAATACCAAACAAATCTGATCTATTAAAATGTTTGTATTCTGCAAAAATCTTTTCAAAATTCGACATGAAATCTGGATTTTGGAAAATACAAATTTCTGAAAACGATAGGTATAAAACTGCTTTTACTGTACCATTTGGACAGTATGAGTGGAATGTTATGCCTTTTGGTTTGAAAAATGCTCCTTCTGAATTCCAGAGGATCATGAATGAAATCTTCAATGATAATAGTCAGTTCATCATTGTTTATATTGATGATGTATTGATTTATTCTCACTCTATTGAAGAACATTTTAATCTAATGATTCTCAAATTTAGATCAACTAACAACACTGGAGAAAACCAACTAAACTCTATTACCATAGAGCTAGCCCTCCAGATATTCTGGTTGAAGAAAGAATTAACCAAAATTTTAAATTTTTTACTGCTGACAATATTTTTTTAAAATTTTTTTAAAAAAGGGTCTAGGGTGGCGCTTCCTTAAGAAAGTCACCCTAGAACCTTTTTTAAAAATGTTTTTAAATTTTTTTTAAAAATGGTCTAGGGGGCGTTTCCTTAAGGAAGAGCCACCCTTGACCATTTTTTTTAAAAATAATTTTTTTTATATTTTTATTTTAAAACCCTATAGTTATAATTAATAACATACTTTAAACACATTTTCATATCTCTAAAACAAAATGAAGAAAAGAAAACCATAATACAAAAACTCAAAAATGATATAAATTAACAAATAAATAATTAACAAAATCACTACTAAGTAAAATAAAAGTATTAAAAATAAATAATTATTTTATTTATGCAATTCAACAATGTTAACAATTACTACAACAATAAAAAAATTATAACTACTACATATCTTCACGGACAACGTATATATAATAACATTTAATTTTATCTTATTTATCTTTCATAATATAAAAATGAGAATAATTTTTTTCAGATTTTATAATAAATTAAATAAAGATATTGAGCAAATTAAACTATTAACTACTAATAAAATTACATTTGTAAGCTAAAAAAAACTTACAGTATAGAGGAAGCTTGAATAGAGTGTGCTGAAACTTCAAACACAACACCTGAAAAAAAAATTAATAAAGGAAAAAGAGAAAGACAAAGTTGCATAGATGTTTAAAAAAAAGGTGGTTAACAAGACAATATGTTATACGTAACTTCAAAATATTAAAAAAAATAAAAAAAATAAGTAGATACGACTTGCAGGACGAAATGAAACTATAAGGAGGATGAAATGAGACTAAGATAGAGAAGGAGTGAGGTTAGTTTAGTATAAGAAATGGGACAAAAGAAATGAGGAAAGAGTGCCGCGAAAATAAAAAGAGGAGGAGGAGAAAATGTGAGAAGTGATAGAATAAGGAAATGAGGGAAGTGTAGATCAAACAAGGGACGGTGATGAGTGACAAAAAGAGAAGAAAGAGAAAATATGGGAATTAAGAAGATAAGGGCGATAACACGTGTTGGATAAAGAGTGGAGACTAAGAGGATAAAGGTGATGGAAGTAGATTGCGGGAGAGAGAAATGTTTGAATTTTTTTTAAAAAAATAATACTTTGGGTGGCGCTTGCTAGGCTAAGGGCTACGCAAAGTATGTAACAACTGTGACACTTCCTTGAACAAGCGCCACAGCTGCTGCTTCAATTTTTTTATAAAAAAACGCTTTAGGAAGCGCCACCTAAAGTCACCTAGAAGCCAAAGAAGCTCCACCTAAAGTGTTTTTTTTAAAAAAAATCTGGAAGAAGCTGTGACACTTCTTTAAAGAAGTGCTATAAAAGGTGTGCCACTAATCCCTATTTTTGTAGTAATGATATTTGATGTCTATGTGCTTTGTCTTACTGTGATCCTTAGAGCCCTTAGCATAGGGTTATTGCTGTTTGACTATTGAAATATATCAAAATAGGACCATCCTTTCTGCCTTTTATTCCTAGGTCAGGAATCTTTTAAGCCATACAACTTCTTGAACAGCAGCAGATCAAGCCATGTACTCTGATTCCATGGATGACAAAGACACACAGGTCTGTTTCTTGCCACTCTAGGAAATCACTCCGTTGTTTAGTAGGTATGCATACCCTAAGGTGAAGTGTCATTCATCTATATCTCCTACCCAGTCAGCGTCAGAGTATCCTACTAGATGCATATCTCTACCTTGGAAACATAGCTTATAGTCCATGGTTCCCTTCAGGTACCTCATGATTCTCTTCACAGCTTATTAATGCTTAACTCCTGGGTTGGATTGAAATTAGCTCACAAGACCAACTGTGAAGCATATGTCTGGTCTAATACATAGCATAGCATACATCAAGCTTCAAACTATACTCAAATATGGGACTCTTTTCATGCACTTTATTTTGGATTTTTGCATAAGACACAAGTCTATGTTAAGGTAGTGTCCTTTAAAAACAGGGGTGTCTATAGGCTTACAGTCTCTCATATTGAATCGTTCTAAGATCTTTGCTATATATGTCTTTTGGAACAAAGAAAACAATCTTTTTGGACGGTTCTACTTTATCTTCAGTCCCAAGATATACTCTACTTCACCCATGTATTTCATGTTAAAGTTAAGGACAACCAATGCTTAATTGTTTTAACTACCTTGAGGCTTGTTCTAACTAAGAGTATATTATCTACATAGAGAGACAATATCACAAAATCATCTCCAAACCACTTTATGTAGACACAGTAGTCTTCTTCGATAATTTTGAAGTTGGATGAGGTTATTGCTTCTTGAAACCTTAGATACTACTATCTAGATGATTGTTTTAGTCCATAAATGGACTTTAGGAGTTTGTAAACCTTTTGTTCACTTCTTTTTTCTATGAAGCCCTCAAGCTACTCTATATATATTTGCATGCTCATCTAATTTTCCATTAAGAAATGTGGTTTTTACATCCATTTGATGTAACTCTAAATCCATACTTGCCACTATAATGAGTATGAGTCTAATTGAGTTAAAATGCACCATTGGTGAGAAGGTGTCTTCATAGTCTATTCCTTCTCACTGGGTGTACCCCTTAGCTACCAAGCGTGCTTTAGGTTTATCAATTGATCCATGTACCTTTCATTTGTATTTGAGAACACATTTGTTCCTAGTTTGATTTCAGCCTGGTGGTAGGTCAACCAATTCCCAAACTTGGTTAACCTTCATGGAATTCATCTTTTCTTCTAAGGCTTTTTTCCATTTTTCCTTAGTAGATCCAGTCAGCGCTTCTTTAATGCTTATTAGATCTTTCTCAATATCTTTTGGATTGACAATGAGTACTTCCCCTTCAATGAAAAAAGCGTATTTTAGGGATTTTATCCCTTTGGCTTCTCCAAGATGGGATCTCTTCAGGATTCTCTTCCTGCGATTGAATGAGATTTCCACGTTGTGAAAATGACTCAACTCTCTTACTTGGGTCAGTGAACTGAGAGCTTTCAAGTTCCTCACTCTCATATAAAGTTTTAGTTTGATTAAGGCTTCATCCGCTAGGAAAATTTACCTCTAAAAATACTACATCCCTTGATTCTACCTAAGTCATTGAGCCGTCTTCATTTTCACCAATGAAGACATATTCTTTTGACTGCTCAGAGTATCTTATAAAGATACATTTCCTACCTCTAGGTCCCAACTTTCTATGTTTGTGAGATGAGTTACATCCTATTCACAGCTCATAAGGCATAGAAGTGACTGATTTGGAAGGCACTCAGTTAAATATGAATGCCGTAGTCAACAATACATCATCCCAATACAAATTTGGTAGTTATTTTTGTGACATCATTAACCTAACCATGTCGAGAAGGGTTTTGTTCCTTTTATCGGTAACCCATTCTGTTGGGGAGTTATAGGGATTGTCAAATGTTTGGCAATTCTTTTCTTATCACATAGCGTCTTGAGTTGTTATAAGAGGTACTCTCGACCCTATTATTTCTCAAGGCTTTGCCCTTATAGTTTAGTTGATTTTCAAACAAATTAAGGTACTTCTTGAAGCATTCTAAAACTTAAGATTTGTGAGAGATCAAGTACACATTCCCATATCATGAAAAATCATCGATAAATATAATGAAGTACTATGCTCCATGTCGTGCCCTCACACTCACAGGTTTACATATATCTAAATGTAATAATTTAAGAGGATATTCTGCTCTAGTTGCTTTTCCAATGGGTTTCCTTATACTTTTTCCAACAAAGCAATACTCACATAGAGACATTTCCCTTTCTGATACTTCTCCTAGTAATCCTTCAGTGCTAGTTTGGTCATGCATTCTTGACCAATGTGTCCTAATCTAGCGTGTCATGTATCATAATTAACATTGGATGAAATCGGATAGAAATAACTAGAATCAAAATCATAATTCATTAAAACAAAGAAGCCATCCAAAATACAACTAAATCCAAAAAAATCAGTCCCATTAGAAATGTCATCAACTTGATCAAGAAAGTTAACATTAAAACTAAATTTAACTAAAGAAATAATAGACATAAGGTTTCGTCGGATCTTTAGAGCATAGAGGACATCTTGCAAAATTAGGGTTCGCCTGGCTTGCAAAGTCAGTTTACAGGTGTTAATCCCTTTGACTTCTACCATTGCATTATTCATAATGTAAAGCCATATACTTCTAGCTGGTAGCCTACGAAACTCTGTGAAGATCCCAAGATCTCTCCTTACATGGTTTGTGGCCCCTGAGTCTACAACCCATACAGGATTAGCTTCACTATAAAGGAAGTACTAGAAACAAAAGAAAAATGAGAAGAATTATTATATGGTAACCTGTTCTTCTTAAGGCAATCCTTGGAGAAATGACCTTTCTTTTCACAAGAGTAGCACATGATCTTTGAAAGGTCTCACTTCTTTATAGGTTTCTTTCTCTTCTTAAAGCTATTCTTATCCTTTTGTGCCCCTGGGTTCCCTTTCTTGTAGAGTCCCTTGCCTTTATAGGGTCTCTGCTTCTAGAATGAAGTTGCTTTTCCTTTAATTAAAAGTGCTTGACCATTGGTTTTTCCACCATCCATACGATCATCCTCTACTTAGATATGACGACCAACATCAGCAAAAGTCTTGATGATATTGTTGTGAGTTATGCTATGTTTCATATGATCCCAGCTTGCACTAAGTGACCTCATAACAGCTTGCACTTGTTGTGCTTTAGAAAAGGGTTCCTCTTGCCTCAATAAGTTCCCTTATCATGAACAATTTTTTTTTCCTTAAATGTTGCCTGATAGTATTGTTTCGACCTAGCTTATAATTATCAAGATTGATGATAATCCTCCTCACTTTAGAAGTGCCATCAAACTCCTCTTTCAATGTTGTCCACATGGAAGAGGCAGTAACATGTTCCTCAAATTCACATATCACATCATCGATCATAGCTGCAAGCATTGTTATCTGAGCAATTGTATCATTTCTTTTTTCCAAGTTGCAAAAGCTTCCTGGTCCCTTCATGATGCATTAATATCGGGCTACTAAAGAAAAATCATCAAGACTTCCATGACATCTTGCTCTTCCAAGACATACGAGATCTTATAGCGCTGCATGTTAAAGCTCTCACCATTCAACTTGTCTCATCTAACGAGATCAGTAACAAAAGTCTTGCTCGTCATCTGAGCCATTTTTCTGTCACATAGACAACATGCATTTTTCAAGATATGCAATTATACTAGAGATACTTTTTCTTGTTTAAGTAGGAAAAAAACTAAAAGAATGAGGGCTTGCCAGTTTCGTGTAACACATGTCCCTAGACCCCTTTGCTATGCGTTACGGAAGCATTACCGGCTTAGGGAAAACCTTACTTAGGCCCCTAAACCTAAACTTGTAATTTAATTCTGGGGTTACTAATCATTTTGTAAAGCTGTATTTACCATATTACTTTTTTTATGAGGTTACTATACAATTCTTCGCCCCATTCATTCTATCAGAGTTTTTAATATGCTTATTAATTACTCTGCTTGTTCAATTAATGGGCTCGTACTGTGCAATTACTCATTCCTAGTTCATTTATTGTGCTTTAGAAAACATCTATCCATCATGCGGGTTATACAATTAACCATTTAAAACATTATTATTTACATAACGTATTAGCGCATATAACTCTTCAAATCTTCATTGTAACTTCTTAATCCTGCACATCGTGCTGCATTTCTCTCTTGTGCTCACCTATCTAATGGTTGGTTGGGGAAGAGTGAGATTTAAGGGAATCTTAGTAGCAAACTTTACTAACTAAGCATACAAGATACAAGCTTAATGCATGACATACTTGCTTACACAAATTCATGCTAGCATAATGACATATGCATGCTCCATGTTTCATACAACATACTCAGAGCCACAGTATAGTTAGAAATAGAGCTTCAATCATTTACATATGCTCCATACAATTCATCAAAGCAGTCATACACATCAAGTAAATGCAAGTCATGAAAATTTTACTACCTTTTGTCGTCCTCTTCTTATACCTTTTCTTCCAACCAGTGTAGTTGTTTGGGAAACCTTCCATTTCCTCTTCCTTGTCATCTCATGGCCTTAGATACATAGCCACATTATTAGAGCCATGAAAAATGAATGTCCAATAGGCCTACTTTAGCCTTTAGGGCATTACTCCTATCTGTGGACCTATACTTGTCCTAAATTACCTTAAATGCCACAATTTCTTGGGTCCACCTAAACTACCAGATCACCCAACTTTGAAAAATTATAACTTAATCTAGGAAACTATAAATGGTGTGGTTTAAAGTTCTATGTGACCTTATTTAAGTCTATTTTAAAGAAAAAAATCTCCTACTGCCCATTATGACCACACAGGTCCAAGAACCTAAGCAATAACACTGACTTAGGATTCTTTCCAGATTCAATGCCTAACCTTTAACAAATCATATCTCACAATATACAAACCCAAATGAAATATATTATATATAAAATTAAAGCTTATGATGTCTACTTTAAATTTGAAAAGTTTCATAATTTTTTGTCATGGTTTAGCATTTTAGAAGTTCGCCAACACCAATCTGAATTCTAGGAACATAATCTGGTAGCAACTAAATTCCAAAATTCATATCTCTTAATATAATGGCCCAAATGACACATATTACCTATCGAATTGAAGCTTGAAAGGTCTAATACCATTTTGGAAATTTTCATGGCCATTGGAAAAGATTTGATTACTTAAAAACTCGTCACAAGAAGAATGCCTCTAGAAAATGAAATCTGACAACACTACTACTTTAACTTCAATCTTTGTGTTTTCAATCCAACCCTTCTAAAATCATGTTCACAACCTATTCCTACACAATTTTGTGTGTAGAATCCATTTTTAACCTCAAAAATACCAAAAACATATTTTTTTCCAAGTTCTGGTTCTGGCCAAAAATTAGGACAACATAACAACTTAACAAAAACTCAATATATTTGGCTCAAATTGAAGCTTATACATACCTTTACTAGATTCTACAACTGGTTCTTGATTTTGGCAGCACTTCCCTTAGGTAGAAGGCTCATGTTTATGAGTATCAAACTATCATAAATACAATGTTAGAAGTTCTTGCATATATAGTGTGTTAGGAGCAATGATATTTAATTTTTATATTGTTCCCTCTATGCTCTATTCGTCCAGCACAATGCCACCAAGAAGGAACTGAATTTTAGTGCTTCAATAAGTTTAGATAGAAGAATGGTGTAGGATCAAGCTCTAAGTTAAGCTTCAAACTTAAGAAAATGATCTTGTTAAGTGTTAAATCAAAAGCAAGAGAGTGGGGGCTTTGGGAAAGATTAAATATGCAAAATGAATATATGCCTATGAATTAATTTGTCCCTTATGTATAATTTATAGGATTCATTATTTGCTATCAAGTTGAAAGGAAAAAGCAATGCCCAAGAGAAGCAAAGAAAAGGAAAAGAGCTAGAAGTTGGTACAAAGGTGGCTTTAATAATTACTTTTGTATATTTTGTTTGGTTGCATGTTTGTTTGTACCATTATTGTTGTAGTTAAGCATGACAACATGTAAACTCCTTACTTCTGTTATTGGCAAATAATAATAGATTCAGTTCTTCAGTTATTATAAGGCATTGTTCTCTATGAATTGTTTTGTATACTCAGTTATTTACCATGCATTATAACTAAAATATGATTATTGCTACTGAGGTTCCCCAATCTCACCCCTCTCTCCTTGTATCAACCACAAGACAAGTACATCCAAAGTAAAGGAGAAGCTGGTGGAAGCTTTTAGCTAAGGGTACACATTAGTACAAAATATGGATTTTACACCCATTTTTTACACTTGACAAAACAGGGCATGTGTAGAAAGGATTACCGATGACATTTTTGTAAATATATAAAGATAAAGAACTTTCTACACATGTTGGAAAGACAACACATGTAGAAAGTAAATTTAATTTTTTTTAACAAATTAGCATTTTTTATATGTATTTTTGGAATCATATATGATTCAGGCCTTTAATTTTATTTCAAAGATTTTTAATTTTTTTTAAAAAATAAATAATGACTTTCTACACGTGTTGGGATCCCAACATGTGTAGAAAGCCATTTTGACTTTAATTTTTTTAAAAAAATATTATCACTTTCTACAAAGTCTGTTATCTAGATGGGTTTGGATCCAACCCGTGTAGAAAATAGAATTTTTACACAGTTTAAACTCCCAACTGATGTAAAAAGTATCTTAATTTTATTTTAACAATTTTTTAAATTTTTTTAAAAAATAAATAATTACTTTCTACACGGGTTAGAAATCCAACCCGTATAGAAAGTATTTTAATTTTATTTTTTTAAAAAATTAATAATTGCTTTTTATACTGTTGGTATCCCACCCGTATAGAAAGTGACTTTCTACACATATCAATCCATGTAGACAATTGTATTGTTAAAAAAAAATTTACTTATCGCACCCTTTTTTTCCTCAAACCCTCCAAATCAGCCAATGCATCTTCAATTAGAGTTATTTTCTTTAACCTCTGATAATTCCAAGCTTCCACGGAGAACAATCCCCGCGGCTATGGCCTCCCCTTGTTTGGAGCCTTCGCCGATCGATTCGATTTCTTCTACAACCAAGGCTGTGAAAAATTCTTCTCCTCTCGGATCCAGAAGTAAAACTCCACCGTGTTCTGAACCAACATGCTGCCCCGCCCTTTCAACGCCTCCGGTCCGAGAGTTGTCACCGTCCTCAACGCCGCTAGCTTCTCCATCCTCTTCAACACATCGAAGGTCGAGAAGCGTGATGTCTTCACTGGAACTTGCATGTCGTCCATCGCCTCGAGGACTTGCAACAACAGAGCAAAGCGTTTGATAAGCTCACTGACCGTGTCGAGGACCGCCAGCTCGACTCTATTCACGTCCAAGAGGTTCCTCCCGGTCTCCTTAATATTTATTCTTTATTCTATATTTTCTTTTCTGAGAAATAAAAAATTGTAAGAATCTGTTATTAAATTGAGTGATGGAGGCTTGGCGTATAATGATTAGGGCAATGTGTTCCACTTAAACAGTTTTATGCTATGCTTTCTAATAGTTCTGTGATTTGGTAGGCCATGGCGTCAATTGTTGCATCTGCAGAGGTGGACTGAAATGCGATGCAGGTATGTCCAATATATATTCATTACCAGATGTAACCTTATTTTTATATTTAAGTAAATGTGAAAGTTATTGATTGATGATCGGAGTTCTCTATATATTTCTTGAACAGATTTTTGTGGCCAACCATACTTCCATGATTGATTTCATTATTTTAGAACAGATGACTGCATTTCCTGTAATTATGCAGAAGCATCCTAGATGGGTTGGTAAGCATCCTCCTCAACTAAAAGCTGTTTGTTTCTTTATGTTAAGCATTTAGAATTTTGGCATTCATATCTGAAAACCCAGTATGCAGTAGTTTTGTAATCTGAGTTGTTTCAAGGGTAATTAAAATTCTTTCACAATATGAATTTGGTTGGCTTTGTCTTATTAGAGTTTGAAATCAATGCAAACTGTTGCTGCTACTTTTTATGATGAAGGTGCAATAATAATTATCTATGTTGTTTTAGTCAACTGCAGATTCATGCTTGAGCGGTCCTCAAACAATTATGGTGAGCTAATTTATGTTGTTGTTATAATTAGTGGTTTACATGATTAGCTATGTGATACTTAGTGTATGAAATAATGATCAGGCCAACCCTCTTATTATTATTTTGACAACACTTGTCGGATTAGTTAATTAATGCGATGAGTAGCATGCGATCTACTTTATTTCAGGGGATAATTTTTAAAAACTGCATTTGCCTTTTACTTTTCTCTCTTTACTGATGCTACTTCCTTAGTATATTTTTGATGAAATGTATTTGCTTAGTATTGATTAAATAGGATGTTCCCTGATATATTATACTTACTTTTGATCAGTAAAAATAGTTTTCTTGTTAGTTGTCTTATGTTCTTTATCCTCACAAATATATAGATCACTATATATATCTTCATTGATATTCTGTATCATATGCAGCTCACAACTGCATGATTTATGCTATTTTGTATTCTATGGTTTAGTGTTCCATATGACATGTTGATGTTTACCTCCCTAAAATTTTACCTTAATACAATTGGACAATTCTCTTGAACAGATTATCTTGTCGATGAGGGTGCAGAATGCAATTCTACGTCAGATTTACTTTTGGAACGTAACCGTGAGCAGAGCATAGTTGATCTTCTAGTCCCTTCTCTGGCTCTACTGATTATGCTTTTGCAGAGGTTACAGGTTTGTCTCGTGGAGGTTCTGGACTTATTTGAGTTTAGAACATCTATTTCAATGACTGGGAGGGTATTGCGAATTATTTTCTAGCATTTATTCAGTTTTAATTTGATTATTACGCATGGTTGACTAAATCTTACTCGTGATTCATGGTTATCTTTTTCTATGTTCTTAGCCTCTTGGGCATTGCTGTGGATCTGTAATGCGTTTTCTGTTTTCTGATGTAAACTTGTGAAATCAAGAGGAGGAGGATATAACTGATAATAATATTACTGCATAACTAAATAAAAGGTATTTTGACTTTGTCCACGACCATCATTCTTCTTGGTCATTAAAGTTTTCATCCTTATGGCTTATGTTTTTCTCCTTATGAGAAAATTTTAAATGCAATATTTAATTTGATTAATTCTTCCTGTTCCTCTTCTCTTCATAAATTCTGCATTTCTTTCTCACAGGTGGTTGAAATAAATGATAAAGATGGAAGTGTCAAGTTTATCTGCCTGGGATCTAATCTGGCTGATAATTAGAAACCATATTACACAGTGCCTCCCAACGTGTGGTTTGGTTCATTCCCAACAAAAGATTTTGATATATCAGCAGATGGATCAGTGCAAAGAACTCCTTTTAGAGATCGTGAAAGTCATTACTCCCTAGTAGGTTGCACATGTCTGGTATTAGATTTGACTTTGATTGTACAAATTTCATTGTAAAAGTGAGGCCAAGTTTGTTTACCTATATTGATATAACTTTGTTAATATTTTGGATTGAAATTTATAATAAATTTGATATTTCAGATTAGTTTTGTTGTAATTGTTTTTATTTGTTAAGTGTTTGGTTATTTATTATCATGTAAACGGGTTTGTAGCATAATAAACAAACAATTTTTTTTTTTAAAAAAATGAGTTTCTCCACTTGATGAACAAGAAGAGATGTAGAAAGTCCATTTTCTACACGTTTTGTGAGACAAAAGGTGTAAAAAGAGGGACTTTCTACACGTGTTGTAATACATAATGTGTAGAAAGTCCTGATGTGAGACAACAGGTGTAGAAAGTTTCACTTTCTACACCTGTTGTCTCACAACGCGTGTAAAAAGTCCTACACCTGATGTGAGACAACGACTTTCTACACATGTTGTCTCACAACACGTGTAGAAAATGACACTTTCTACACCTGTTGTTTCTACACCTCTTATACGTCAAGTGTAAAAAGTCCTTTCTATCATATGTAAAAAGTCCATTCTACATTAGCGACACAAGATGAAGCATGTTGCAATTTTGATAAACTTTGCATTTAGTTCAGTCATCATGACATTTAAACTTGCGTTGCTTTTGGTTTGTAAATATCTCTCTATAAGGATTAATGGATAAATAGTGACTCTTGAGCAGAGTAGGAGCTATGACTCTAAACATGGTAGAAGTTTCAGATATAACTAAGCTGTATATACATGCTGGAACGTTCTTTTTGTGTCTGACTTTAGACAGAGTAAAGGTTCGAGTTATTTCTTGATGTTTGGTAGGTTAATATTACACATCCTAAGCTTTAAAAATAAGTACTAATTTGTATTTTTTGGATGTGTAGATAAAAAGATATAAAATTTTTAAATGGGGTCAGAATTCTGGAATTTTCTATGAAAATTGCTTGGCACACTATAGTCTTAAGAAATTCTGAACCCAGTAGGACCCTATTGAGCCTGGGTCTTAGCTTTATCATAAACGTCTTTTCAATAGCTAAAGAAGAGTTTTTGAACCACTATTTTTTGGATATGAAATGATTTATTGATGAAGTTTCAAAGTTTAAGGAAAATTCATTATTTCATTGTACACAAGCTTTTAGAAAAGTTTTACATAGTTTGTCCTTATAGGGGTACTAATTGGGTCACATGTGGTTCTTCAATGGCTAAACAACTCTATAGGTAATTCTAATTCATCATTCACATGTACCTGTGATTGCTCAACATTCTTGTTTGCCATGTTAGGATTCACCACCGGTTCAGAGATTGGCACATCCTCGGGTATAATGGACTCATTGACCTTTTTGGGTCTCCTTTAAGTAAACCTTGCATTGTTGTTCATGTAATTCAACTCCCTTTGATTTAGGCAATGATGTAGATGGGTCATTGGTAGATGGTTCTATGAATGGAAGTATGGGTTCAAGAACATTCTCCACAGACTGGAATTCACTCCAACTCTCCCCTTGAATGGAAGGTGTGGTATAATAGGGCTTGTTTTCAACAAAGGTCATATCTAGACTGACAAGCAGGTGTTTGGAACTGGGATCATAGCACATGTATCCCTTTTGTGAATTGGAGTGATCAAGGAAGATACACCAAACAGAGCAGGGATCAAATTTAGAAGGAGGATGATAAAGGTGGGCATACACTAGACAACTAAAGACACGGAGTGGAAGAGTGTAATCAAGGTGGGTGACAGAATGAGTTTCTTGGAGTTTATCAAGTTGAGAGACAAAGGAGAGGACATGGTTGGGAGTTCGATTTATTAAGTTAGTGGCTATGAGAGTAGCATCGCCCCAAAAATATTTTGGGACATGATTAGTGTACAGGAGTGATCGAGCAACTTCACGAAGCTGTTTATTTTTATGTTTAGCAACACCATTTTGTTGAGGGCTGTGAGGACAACTACTTTTATGGACAATACCATTTATTTTTAGGAAAGTGATGAGTGGCTGATTAAAAGTGATAAGATGGTGTTTAGACTATTCACAAACATCACAATGGAAATTCATGTCTTTATTGAGAGAAAACTGAGGAAACAACTTTTGCAAATAGGAAAAACTAGGATGACCCATCCTATTGTGCCATAAGAAAAAATTACTGTCTTTGGGAGTTGAACCATTTATTCAGGAGCACAGGGCACTCACGGTAGAACCATCTAGATAGTAGAGTCCATCACACTATTTAGCTGTGCCAATAATCTTCTCCGAGGAGAGATCCTAAAAAAATACAATGAATAGCAAAAAAATAATTAGAGCAATTTGCTTGCTTTGCATATTCGAGATGTAGAGAATCAGAGAGATGTGCTGAGCCAATAGAAGGAGGACCAGTAGCAGTTTTTATTTTCTCATTTCTAGCTAAAGTATGATATGACACAAACATTTTTTAATCAGAAGTCATGTGATTTGATGCAATCAACAATCCATTTAGAGGACACAAATGTGGTATGTAATATAGTAAGAACAATATCTTTATGTGCCAAAGAGGCTAAACCAGTTTGCTTTCGTTGAGCCTGCATAGGCTTGAGCATATCAAGTAATTGATCAATCTGTTCATTACTCAGTGGGAGATACTTGGTCTGATTGAACATTCTCTTGAGATGTTTGATTTGCCTGAGGTTGACTCTTTCGAGGCTTCCAGTCTGCTGGTTTTCCATGTAAGTCCTAGCATTTATCATGAGTATGACCAACTTTCTTGCAATGGTCACATGGTGGTCAACCTTTATGAGAAGATGGCCAAAAGTTGTGACTTTTTCTAACCAAAGAAGCAAATTCAAAAACTCGGAGAGTAATAGGTACGGGCATCATGACACAATGATGTGTTTCTTCTCGGCGGACTTCGAAGTACACTTCTATAGCGGAAAGGAGGGTGTTGGAGCTCACTATACAACCTCAAACATCATCAAATTCTAGGTTAAGACTGGCCAGAAAAAGAAGAACATGTGAGTTTTTGGTGTTGTGTTTATTACAGGCAGCGTCAGCAGCAGAAACCGATGCTTCTTCTGTCATTAAATCTAACTCCTGCGAGAGAGTAACCAGTTCGAGCCAATACTCAGTCACGCTGCGGGAACCTTGTGCAGATTTCCATGCTTGGCATTGTAGATAAAAAAGACGGGAATGATCTTTGGAGTTGGCATATGCAACACGACAGCCTCCTACATATCCCTGGCAGAAAGGAAGTACAGAAAACTCCTCTTGAGTTGAGGTGACATGGCATTAATGAGCCATGATGAGACCAGGGCATTGTCAAACTTCCACTGGTGCATTGCTGGAGATGTAGGATTAGACAGCATATTTGCTTCTCCAGTAAAAAATTTGAGCTTTTCATGTGCTCTCACATTAGTTGGATGGGTTGAGCCTAATCGTGATAGTTTGTGAGCATGAGCTTTTATGAAACAATAGAGAAAGGTGATCCATTGAAGCCAAAGATCAACCCAAAGAGACCCCTAGTTTTCATGGGATCTGTTGTTGTGGACCCAGCATGAGAAGATGCTATCATATAGGAGTCTTCCCGAGGGAGCACTCAATTTTTTTATCATACTAAGAGACATAGGTTCAGGCAATGCTCTGATACTATGTAGACTAATTTAGGAAAGAATAGTCTGATGACATTCATGATAACATTCGGAAAAATATATAGAGTACAAAGTGGCATTTGAAATTCAAATTCGTATGATTCTCTGTACTAACTTATCCGATATTATCTCCCTCATGATAAGCCTAACAACCTTATACTAATATTTCTATTTACATAATTATTCTTATTTAAATAATTATCACAAACACTTTCATAATCCTTCATAATATCGTCGGACCTTCATGAGTCATAATTATTCGTAACATCCATTAGACATATCTGTAAAGTGTATTTGAGTATATTGTGTAGATGTAGGGACTTGTATTTAATAGGGCTTGTATTTCCGGCCCACTTCCTCATTGGGCTGAGCCCAAATACGATAGTTAGTGTTGCTCTTATATAAAACCTCAGGGGATATTCATGTATTATTCAGTTTAACAATATCTATTTAAACTCACCTATTCTTTGAGATTTTTTACTATTTTCCTTTATGGACCTCCTCTTTCTCTCTTTCATTATGTTAAGTTCACGCAAACAAGCACGCACAGCACGCGCGCATTTGTGTGTTGCCCCCGGCTACTTTTGTTGATTGCATATGTAGAAGAAGTTTGTATGAATGGCTAGTAATTTCAATGCAAATAATTTAAGTGGGTACTTTAGGATAACTAACACACATATTTAAAAAGTAATTAATTTTATTAATCTAATCAAATTAGTTAAGTAGATATTATATTAATGACCAAAGTCACTCTATCATTTTATACGTTAGGTAAGTTAGATAACAGAAAAATTATAAATATGTGTGATGAAATATATTGGTGTCACCTCTGTCATTTTCTAACCTTTATTATGCATCCAAAAGTGCTATGGCACACAAATCATTGATTAAAGCCCATAAAAATAGAAGGGAAAATAATACCAAGTCTCAATTAAAGAAAATAATATCAGAAAATTTGCATAAGTTATTAGTAATAGCTCTTTTAATTGTCAATAGTCTCTTTTATTTATCATTGACAAGTTATGGGGACTTTTCTGATATTATTTTTCTTGGTTGGAACCTTAATGTGATTTTCCGAAAATAAAATTTATATTGTCATCATTGGATTACTTTTCATTTAGAACTTCCATATTTTTTGTCGAACTTTAAAAATTCATAATTAAATCTAAAAAACTCGTGAAATTGCTCTAAACTTCTATTTAAAGTTCTTAAAGTCCTCTGATTGAGGAAAATATCATTCTAGCTTCAAGCAAAAAAATCCTTATTTAGATTTTAAGCCCTGCAACAAAGTTATAGGTGAATATGCATTGAAAAAAATTCATAAGCATCAACAATACTATAATTTTGTCACTTAGACATACTGGGGCATCCCCTATAGTGATTCCACAATTATTCACACAATAATCTTACTCCCATACTAAGCTCATGCAGCATTCCTTCCTGGGGAGATCGCAATTTTTATCATGCAGCATTCCTTGCATATTCCTAGACTATAAGAACAACTTTCACATATAAGAATTTTATAGATAAATCAGAGAATTTACATAAAGAATATTTAGATAGTGAAACTTTGAAATCATTTTGGAATGTATAAATAAAAGTAGGGTATATCACTCACCCAAAAAAAAAAAAAAAAACTCTTTAATTTTCTTATTAGTAGTGGCACGTCCTTCTCTTCCTCTTTCCCTCTTCTTATTTCCTTCTCAATGTGTTTTCTATTCGGAAGGCAAAAGAGGATTATATTATACACCTTACTTGCTGATACACGCTGACTAAGTCTATATTAATTAGCTTTTATCTTCCTTAAATCCTTATCTATTCCTTTCTTGTTTTCTAAGTCGCTCAAACTTTATCCATCTCTTCTCTTGATTACCTCATACCTTCATTATTTGCTTGTTGATTGCGCTCACATACTTCAGCAAATGATTTATGTATATACACGCACTAAATAAACAAGGGAACTAAAGGCAATCAATATATCTCAAAACATATCACGAGATTTGATATTATAATTATCTCAGAACATATCACGATATTTGATATTATAATATTATGATTATATTATTTAAATATTTTGAATATTAGTTGGAGATACGGTGGTCATGATAAGGGAACTTATAATTCTAGCATGTATATATATGCCTCTAATGATTAATCAATGAAAGACATACAATTCATTCTCGTTTTAATATTTCACATGGTATCAGAGTCAGGTTTCCTGATATCCAAACAACATCAAATGAGATAATGAAAGCTCAAGCACATCAAACATAAGTCATTCTCAAGAGAATGGAGATAAGCGAGATGGCGAACAAGTGCAATTATTATGGGAAGTTTGGGTACACCGAAGATCAATGTTATGAGATCATAGGTTATCCACAAGGCTTTAAGAAGGGAGGACGTGACGGAAGAGAATAGAGGGAAGGTTTTAGAGCAACACATGTGAGCTCCAATGAAAGCTTTATTTGAAACATCCCAAATTTTGGGACTAGAGGCTTGAGAATAAGTTTGATTCAAGTAAACTGCTAAACCCCGGTTTAGCAAATGTCCCAAGAAAATATAATTTATTCCCTACAATTCTTTACACCTTTGGTGGCATTAAGGGGAATAAAATGGTGAGTTAAAGAGCACAATAAGTGATAATACAAGACAATTAGAAGTCACACACAACATAGTTAATTTGAACACAAAATAGTGTTGCTTCCAGTGAATTTCCCTATGTGACAGTCGTGTTTGTGTGACATTTTTCAATGGGAAAATGATATCCAAAAATTATAAAAATTTCCAGAATAAAATTATATTTATCAAGTTTTAATTTGGATCTACCTCAATTGGATATCTATACAATTATATATGAATTTTCAAAGTTTGATGGAAATTCTGCCCACTTTTTCAACTAGTGTGAAAATGAAAATAAATGTATGGGCAAAGTGGTCATTTGACCAATAAAGCCAACAACCATTATTTTTCCCTTTAATTGGGATGAATTATGGATGAAATAGGGAGTAAGAAAGGAATTAATACTTGGTCCATATTTAAAGAAGAAACAAAAATGATAAGAGCCAATCACAAGCAAGCACATGTAGTAAAGCAAAAAGCAAATAGATATTACTAAAGCTTCTAATTCTCCATTCCTCTTTTATATTTCGGTCAGCCACCATCAAATAGATAGAGAGAAGAGCTTGAGACATTTGAAGAACACAAACAAGAAGCTAGGGTTCTAAGAGCAAAGAAAGGTAAGAGGCATGAAAACTTAGTGATTTTGTCCTCTAATCACCTTGGAACCACTTCTAACCTCTTCTCCTCCATGAAATTCATGTTTAGCAAGACAAATAAAGAGTGAAGAGAGAGTGGACAGTGAAACCTAGAGAGAGAAAGCCAAGAAATCAAGAGGTAACTCCAAAACCCTAATCCTATTAGTTAATAGATTGTGATTATGGTTGTGGTTGTTGAATTTGGCTTTGTTTTGATTTGATTTGGGATGCACAAACCCTAAGGGGAGTTGCTACCCAAATTCACACTAATCATGTTTAAGAGGTTTTTAATGGGTTAAACATGTGATTAGAGGTGAAAAGAAGGAGGTTTATGGATTTAAAATCAAGAAATAACATTTTCCCTTAAATTTTTAGATTTTGTCCAGGGGCATTTTTGTCCTGTTTGGTCTAGAATTTCATCAATTTGATGGTTCCATTAATTTTATAAGGGAAAATTGTGTGGGGTTCATGTAGACTGTGAAGTGAGAAAAGCCATAGAATGTGAAATAACCAAACTACCCTCAAAACCCTAAGTTAGGGGCTATTAAGGGCATTTTCATAATTTGGGCATTATTTTGACTAATTTGAGGTCAAAAATGGATTCTACACATGTAATTGTGTAGGATTAGCTTAGGTAATGATTTTTGGTGAGGTACAATTTAACCAGGTATAAAGGGGCGTAGACAGGGTCCCTAAAGGTATTTTGGTAATTTTATAATTTTGAGTCAAGATAACCAACACAATGAGTTTAGAATGAGTTATGAATAAATAATAACTTATTTATCCTAAATTTTTAATTTTAGGATATACCGATAGCCCGAGATGAAGATGGAGCTAGACCGATTGACAGGCAAGGAAAGGGCACGTTCTAGGTAGTAACACTTTCTTTCATGCACTATGTGATTATTGTATGTTTGGGTATGCCATTATCTGTAACATGAGCCAAATGTCTTGGACACACATATTAGCCTAGTTGTGATCTGGGACTTAACAGGGGCGCCGAGTAGACATGGGTGCAAATATGTCGTTTAGCCTTGGGCAAGTGTACACACAGTTTCGATCATCTTACACAATATGGTATATGACATATTTATTTTCACACTTATATGTTTGATTGTATGTTACTACTATGATTCCCCCGAATCTCACCCTTTCCATAAAACATGTAAAGTTTCCATCAGCAGGTAGTGATTTAAAGGGAAAAACGATAATTTCTAGCAACTGGAGGTTCCGGGCCAGTATGAGAGGATTCATTGGTTATCTGAAGACCTTTCTATTTGTTTAAGGTCTGTAACTATTTTATACACCCCTATGGAAAATTCTGTATGTAATCAAGCAATATTGTTTCAATATATCAGTATATTTATGCTATTTCTATGTGCTTACTGAGTTACACAAATACTACTTCGAGAAATATCGATAATGAAGCGATGTCTTACATCATTCTTAGTCTTACTCCAAACAGTATGATCGACTGGTGCACTATCTCACCAAGAAAGACATTCCCTTGAATCTTTGAAGAGACAACGCATCCACACTACTACAAATTTGTCTATATATATATATAGGTTTGTTTTTTAGCTATATTTAAGGGTTTTCAACCTTTAAATGTACGAGCGTTAAATATTTATATATAAAATTTTTTAACCGTTAAATATTAGGTACTATATTTTATGATTTTTCAAATATAACCATTATGTATAGGGGACTATATTTAAGTGTTGTATGACAATGACTATTAAATATAGCAATCTATAATTAACAATTTTTTTAGTAACAACTGTGATATATTTTATACAATACTTAACGATTAAAATGATGAATGGTAAAGTATTTGTCACTATAAGAAGGGGTTATTTGATAGTTATATGGAAAAATTGTTATATATGTATAATATTTGACGGTTATTGGCAAATAACCATTAAGTATGTGTCTTAAATTTTTTTTAAAAAAATTGGGGCCTTATTTTCGATCAACCTCCTGCAAAATAACCTATAGAAACCATATATATATACCAAACACCCAAACAAATCAAGTTTCTGGCTAGATGTATCAATATATATATATATATATATATATATATATATAGACACACACACACACACACACAAAATAACCAATTCCAGTCAACAAGTGCAAACAAATTAAAAAGAAATCATTAAATTCTATCCATCCAATGATTATGAATACATCAAAGCTAAGGTTAGGGAACATACATATGATCAAGTATCCCTTTTTCTTTTCCTAGTCTTAGTAATTTTAATGCTCTTTTTAGTTACAATTGTTTTCTTTAATTTGTGAAGCAACTTCTCATCTTTGATATCCAAATTCCTTCAATTGTCAATCTCTTCGAAGTTGTGAAGTATGTAGAGGTGTGCTTGCTCCCATTATTGGTTTGAGATAGCGATAACTTTCTTTCCCATCAACCCTTATCCAGATGTCCTTCCTTCATGCCGAGATATCGGAAGGCCAATATCACATGCATCTTTCAAGTAAATGGTACAAAATTCAGCCGCCTCTTCACAAATATACCATTAAACAATGCAACCCTCTAACCAATTTCATTTTTTCACATACCATTTTAGGTCCTTCATCTTGCGCTCAACTAGATCCATCTTAAATAGACTGGGCTACATAGTTGTACCTCTCTAAGTAAGTGAACAATTAGGTATACCATTATATCAAAGAAAGATAAAGAGAAAAACATCTCCAACTCACATAAAGTAGTCACAATTCAGGTTTGTAGCCTTAGCAATTTCTTTGGGTTAATCACCTTGCTACACGGTGACTTTAAGAACAAATAGAGCTTCATGATCGTAGCTCGCAACTTATCAGGTAAAATGCCTCGTATTCTTACTGAAATAAAGTTTTCCATCAACACATGGCATTTGTGTGATTTTAGACCCTTCAGCTTCAAGTCCTTCAATGACACAAGATTGCTCATATTTGACTAGTAACCCTCTAGCACTTTCACTAAAGCAAGAAACTCATAATTTTTTTTAGTTTAGATAGTGTGAAAGCCGTTGGGCAAAGGAATGTAAGAGATCATCTCTCCTCCAATGCCAGTTACTCCCTTATTCCCTAACAGATTACCATACGCAAGAAAGTCATTGATTGTGCCAAACAACATAGACTTCATATTGAATGTTTCTTTCTAGTGAGCATTATATACAGCTTCTTCTTTGTCCCACAACTTCTTCAAGGCTTCAATTAGTGGCGCAAGGTATACATCTTTATCCCTCCTTGGTTGCCTTGGCCCTAAAATTAGAATTGACAACATCATGTAATTTCGTTTCATCGAGAGCTATGAAGGGAAGTTATATATAAACAACATAACCGGCCGTGTACTGTAGGTATTGCTCTGCATCCTAAATGGGTTCATCCCATCAGTAGCCAATGCTAGGAGGAGGTTTCTTATTTCTTCAGCAAATTCGGGATACTTAAAGTCAAACTTACTCCATTTCGCAGAGTCTACAGGATGTTGAAGCTTGAATCCTTTTATCCACATGTCATAACACCTTCTTTGGACTCTTCCTGTTCACTTGGTAGCATGAGACAGAACACAGAGGACACTCAATTAAAGATTCATATTCTTTACTGAGCATAATACAATTGTTAAGGCAAACATGTACATTTTCATAACTCAAGCCTATGGTATGCATCACTTATTTTTCATCATAACTCTTGATTGGTATATCATTTCCCGGTAGTAGCATTCTTCTCAAAAGAGCAAGCAATTCTATGAAGTTTGAGTTACTCAACCCATATTTTTCTTTCCAGTTGTACAAATTCAACACTACATATAATAATGTGAACTCAGTACAATTCTCATACAAAGGCTTCTCTGTATTGCTCTTCGTCCTCTCAAACTTTTCTTGGCATTCATTGAATTTTGCTTCAATTGCATCGTCCATATCTTAAAGATGATCGGCCTGAAATATGCTTGTGTCGAAGTTAGTGTTAGAATCCATGTTTTGATGATAACAAAATAGTGATGAATTGTTTTTGCATGGAAATGATCAAATTAAATAAAGTATAATATGTAAAAATCTCTAAAGAAAGCATTGCATAAAGTCCCATTGATAAATTCTGTATAATTGATACTGTACTCGAGTTTTATGACATGCACTTGAGTTCTGCCTAATGAACTCAAGTTTTGCAACATGCACTCAAGTCTGGTTGGTATTTTCCTATACAAGTACCGTTTAGACTTAAATGACATTTGAATTGTGTACATTACAGGAACCTCGAGTTCCTCATGACACACTCGAGTCCTGAGAATATATACACTCGAGTCATAGAAGTTCTGGAATGAGAGTTTGTTCCAGAGACTAGCAAAAATTAGTTAATATGAAGTGCACTTGAGTTTGGAAAGGAGCACTCGAGTTATTTGAAGCAATGCACTCGAGTAATGAGAGTTCTGACATAAGAGTTTATACCAGAAAGTTTTGATGATGGGACACAAGTGCTACACTCGAGTCTGAAAATATGCACTTGAGTTCTTCAATCAATTAGCACTCAAGTTCTGAGATAAGAGTTTGTACCCAAGATATTTGAAGCTATGAAGTATATAAGGAGTACTCGAGTTCTCAACATCAGACTCGAGGTCTGATTACGTTTGCACTCGAGTTCAAAAATTTCAAGCATGAGAGTTTGTACCCAAGAAGTCTTCCTTTGAGAAAACAAGTTGTGCACTCGAGTCTTAAAACCTGCACTCGAGTTCTGTGGTAATTTTCACTCGAGTCCTGTATTTCACTTTCGAGAGTTTCCATCAGAGAACTTATCTGAAACTAGAAAATAGCTGGTACACTCAAGTTTATTGTTTAGCACTCGCGTTTAAAGTCTATACTCTTGCAAGTTCCTGACCAAGACTACCTGGTAAATGAGAAAATGTACTATGTACTTAAGTTTGACCAAATGAACTTGAGTCCATCCTTTGACAGAACCTAAGTGATTTCCAGCAATGAAACCAAATATGTTTATATGTTAGCCAATGCTTGTATTTTCACATGTTATCATTCTTAGACATTGTTTAATGTTTGTTTCAAGTATGAGATAGGTCTTCAACGATCAGATAAGGAAAACGGATAAAGAAATAAAAAATGGCGGACACAATGATGTGAGCTAGCTGTCACTGCACATGGGCCAATAACCACCACGAGTAACCGCCATATACCTTGACAGCCTATCTAAAGAATTCAAATATACACATCCCGTTCCATAACGGATACAATGCAACGTTCATCTCGAAACAACGATATAAAGAGTTTCCAAAGATGAACTAAAGAGACAAAGAACACACACAAAAGAGCTTACTAATTTACTAGTCTTTGAAATTCTGTTGTATTCATATATTGAGCATCAATGATTATCTTATCTGCTCTATAAGAGAGTTTTTGTGAACACTTTCATTATAATCTTTATCTCAAGGTAGAGAGACCTTGAGATGGTAGATTTCCCTTACGGGAGAAGCTAAGAGAGTTCCTTGAAAGACTTTCTGCTAGTAAGACTTACAAGAAACAAGCGAGAGAGAACGTTACTACTCGTAAGACTTACTCTGGTATAAGCAGGAGAGAACATTGCTGCTCGTAAGACTTGCATAAGTAAGCGAGAAAGGATTCATTGGAATTACTCTGCTCGTAAGACTTGCAGTGAAGGGAAGAGACAGTTCTAAAGTGTAGAACGTTTCTGCTTGTAGTCCTTGCGAGTATAATTGTTGTATCGTACGTTCCAAGAGTCGACTGAATCTTGGAGGATTAGTGAAAGGCTCAACAGGTGTTAACCTTTGGGGATTGGACGTAGGCCAAGGATTGAGGCCGAACCGGTATAAATCTTTGTGTCCAATTTCTCTCATCTCTACACTCTCTTCGTTCATTTTAACATAGCCGTATCAACAGCAAAAATTTGATATCACCCAATTCCCCCCTCTTGGGTGAAACTTGCCTCTTACAGTTAGGTGATTCATACCTTTTCAAATTTAGCCGATAGCACTGCTGCCCACATCCTTCTCCTATTGTTTTTTCTAACAGGTAGAAATCTAATCAATTCCATACATCACTAAGTGTTACTCACAAGTGTCTGGATCAACATGCTTTACAACACTATACTTGATGAAAGGAGAAATAATGAAAATGTGATCGTCAATAATATTATGAATTGCAAACCTTATGAAATCCCCCACCCCATCCTAGTACTCCTTCAATAAACTATTGGTAGACATCCATTCTTTATTTGCAATCTCCATTAAGAGCATATACAAAAAACAATCTTTACATACTCTTTATCCAAATCAATACTAACAAATAATAATTTTAGTAATAATAAACACTTAAAATCACTAAAAAAACAATCTTTACATACTCTTTACCAAAATCAATACTAACAAATAACAATTTAGTAACAACAAACACTTAAAATCACTCAAAAAAACAATCTTTTCATACTCTTTATCAAAGTCAATACCAAAAAATAACAACTCTAGTAACAAGAAACACTTAAAATCAATGGCAAAACCCTTTACATGTACAAAATCACAAACAAAATCTTTACATACTCTTTACCCAAATAAATATCCAAAAAATGAGCTAAAAAACTATTATATATAGTAGGAGAAACTCAAATGAACTCACTTTTAGCAAGAAGAAAAGAGCTCAAACACTAAACCCATGAACCATAGAAGAAGAAATCAACCCAGAAGCAACTTGTAGAAGCACCCACGAACCCAGAAAAACTCCAGAACCCACCAAACCCACAAACCTAGGAATGGTGAAAAATTAAGGAGATCTACGACAGAGGAGAAGGGAGCAAAACCACCAAGGGAGTGATGGAGGAGAGCAAAATGTTGGTGGAGAAGCTAAGATGGAGTCGTCTAAGGTATAGAAGTGAGCTCTTTGTAACTTTGTAAGTTTCAAATGTCGGATGAAAATGGGTTAGGGAGGGATTTTTAAAATATTATATTTAACGGTTGTTATTAAAGAACCATTATGTATATTATATTCAAAGGTTGTTTTTGAACAACTGTCAAATATACAAGACATATATTTGAAAAATTTTCATAAACAATCGTCAAATAAAAGATACCCTTTTTTTAAAAAAAACTAAACTAATATATAACAATTGGACTATAAAATTGTTAAATATTTTCTCGCACACTTAATGGTTGTTTTAAAAAACCATTATATATGTCATTCAAAATACTCTACTTCTGCATATTTAATGGTTTCTTTAAAACTGTTAAGTATGGTGTATCAAATATAGACAAATCTATAGTAGTGTCATGGTAAATATGCTAGGTAAATTTATTCATAGTGAGCCCTAGATAATTGATAAAGGAGCAATGGTACATATAACATTTGATGAGAGCCTCTTGCGAAGTGCAACTTCATTTCTATTAGCAAGCTAACTATAGATTACTTGTGTTTGGTAACATTTGTTAGTAACATGTGTCTGATACAAGATTTGCATTCAAGGAGCCTGATTAGAGTAGGTAGAATACGTGATAGAATCTATATGCTAGAAGAGGGCCAATTGAATAAGACTTTTCATGTGCGGTAAAGCAAACAATAGAAATTTGGCACCAGAGACTTGGGCATCCCTCTAACAAGAAGTTTAAAAGCGTTAATTAACTTTCCTTGCAATTCTTTTAAATCAATTCATTGTGATTCTTGAATGAAAGCCAAACAGACTAGACTCAGTTTTCCTATTAGTTCAAAAAAAAAACTTCTTCATCTTTTGAATTGATACATTGTGACATTTGGGGTAGTTTTCATATAACCTCTTTGAGTAGTTCACACTATTTTTTTAACCATTATGGATGATTATACCAGGGTAATGTGGGTCTACCTAATGAAACACAAGTCTAACACAGTAAAGTATTTGATGGATTTTTCAAACATGGTGGAAACACAATTCCACAAGCAGGTCCAATGAATCAGAATAGATAATCGCCTTACATTCAAATATGAGCAAATGATGCAATATTATTCTGATGAAGGAATTCTTTTACAAAATAGTTACCCCTACATGCCACAACAAAATTAGGTCATAGAGCAAAAACATAGACACATACTCAAAGTTTCTCGAGCACTACTTTTTCAAGTGAGCTTACTAATTAAGTTTTAGGGTAAATGCATACTCACAACAATGTATCTAATCAATCAACTACCATGTCGCACTCGAGGACACAAGACACCACATCAAATATTACTTGGTAAATGATCTGAGTATCATCACATAAATGTCTTTAGTTGTCTAGTATATACACATAACAAAAAAAGAAAGGATAAATTTGATAAGAGAGGTCGGTCTTGGGTTTTCTTAGGATACCCCTTAGGTCAAAAAGAATATTATAAATATGACATTTGTGACAAACGGTTTCATATTACAAGTGATGTTTTATTTCTTGAGGATCAATTTCCTTATGCCACACAAGAGCACTACAGTGAATCTTTACCAAGCAGGCCCATTATTGCCTAATCGTTAACGATGATAAAGTTATTTGGTCAGGCTATACTGAGCAGGATAAAAACAGTGCTCCCTTAACTCAAGGGGTGTTTAACTAAACACACGATAATAAGATCAGCTAAGAAGAAACACAAGTACCTAATACAAAGGACTTACAACAGCCTCGACATAGCGAACGTGAGAGGAGAGTACCGTGACACTTTGAAAATTATGAAGTGATATTGCCGTAGTCTATATACCATACAATTCTACCATCTTCATCAAGTCATTTGGTCAGGTATCTTCTTTCATATTTTGACTTAAATAATATATTCCCTATCTATCATAAGGCTTATCTTTCAACCATTGAGTCATATAATGAGCCAAAGACCTTTTAACAAGTGTTCAAACACTCTCATTAGCTTGAAGCCATGTAAAAGGAAATTCATGCACTTGTGGCAAATAGGACTTGGACGCTTGAACATCTTCCACCAGGAAAATATCTCATCAACTCCAAGTGGTTTATAAAAACATGTTTAAACCAACTAGAGAGTTACATTCTTGCAAGGCGCAATTGGTGGTGCGAGGCTTTACTGGTTGAGAAGGTATTGATTTTCATGAAACCTTTGCCCCTATCACAAAACTTCTTATAGTTCAAACATTATTGGCTGTTGTAGTTTGGATGTTAACAATGCATTTCTCTATAATGACCTCTATTAGGAGGTTTACATGGAAATGCCTGAAGGCTCTGCTCAAAAAGGAGAAATAAGGGTTTATAGGCTATGTAAATCCCTATATGGGCTTTACCAATCATCATGTAATTGGAATGAAAAATTCATGAGCTCATTGATCAATTTGGGTTTTAGGCATTCCCAGACAAACTACTCACTCTTCACTTATCATCATGGTGACACCTATACCATAGCCTTGATTTATATTGATAATGTCATTCTCGTGATTATACTTGACGTTCATATTAATAGTGTAAAACAATTTCTTCATGATCAATTGAATATTAAAGGTCTCAGACTCTTGAAATATTTCTTAGGCATTGAAGTGTCTCGGTCTCTCGAAGGCATGGTATTTAGCTAACGCACATATGCCTTGGATATCTTGAAAGAACAAGAATGATGGTGTGTACGCCAAACAAGTATCCCAAGAGCAGAATTATCGTCTTAGTAGTACTGAGGGTGATCCACACCCAAACCAATGATACTATTGAATATTGGTTGGTCAGCTTTTGTATCTCACAGTCACGAGGCCCGATCTCATATATGCAGTGAATGTTCTTAGTTAATTTGTAGCTAATCCCCAGGTCCCCTACATGCGTGCATGTCCTTGGTACCTTAAGTCTATTGTAGGACAAGGTATCTTCTTGTGATATAAATTGGGAACACTTCTATAAGACTCAATGTTCTTGCACTGTTTATTTTATCAACTTAGGTAGGTCTACTATCTCATGGCATAGAAATAGGCAATGTGTGGTTTCCCTTTCCTCAGTAAATGATGAATACTGAGGAATGACTAGTATAGTTAAAGAAGTTGTGCAGTTGCGATGGCTCCTTCATGACCTTGGGGTAACTCATAAGTCTTCAACTCTAGTATATTATGATAATCAAGCTACCATTCATATAGCTAAGAACATGGTCTTTCATGAAAGGACTAAGCATGTTTAAATGGATTGCTACTTTGTCCATGAATTAGTCCAATCTCAAGACATCTCTCGATTAAAAATTTAGAAAAAATATCAAGTTGCTGACATCTTTCTAAAGGTGCTTAGAGCTTACCAATTTTAGGAACTTTCTAGCAAGTTGGGTATTCATAATCTTCATGCGCCAACTTGACGGGGAGTAAATACAATCAATATATCTCAGAGCATATCACGAGATTTGAGATTATAATTATCTTAAAGCATATCACGGGATTTGATATTATAATATTATGATTATATTATTTGAATATTAGTTAGAGATACAGTTGTTATAATACTCTCCATTAGGGCACTCATGATTCTATCATGTATATATAAGCCTATAATCTATCAATGATAGACATGCAATTTATTCTCATTTTAATATTTCATAGTAATGCTAATTAACGTTCCATTGTTATCATAATTATATTGTATAGTGTGTGTATATGTGTACTAAATCTTAATAAATAAAATATATTTATTTTATTATGACATTTTCCGACAGAAACTTTTAAGGAAATACTGCATTTTATTAAATAAATTATTGGCATGTTACACTACTACTAAAGAAAAGGCTTATAAGACTGTCACATCTAGACCTCTATAGGCGGAAATGGTTTAAAAAGTATGACATGTGACATTTTTGTAAATATTTATACAACTTATAACAAAAGCACGACTTAACATAATATTTTATAGGCCAGTTGTAATGTAATGTGGAAATTTAAAATTCTTTTTAGACCGGCCACTTATACATCTAGTGAAAGTTCCTTTTAGATACCATCGTTTCTTTATACCTGGTCTTAAATATTTCAAATTTTCTTCAACTTGCAAGATAAACTTCCTAACCGCACATCTCTTCAATATCTAAGAGGACTTCAATAAATATAATCTTTATCCATCTTGTCTATTTAAACTCCTCATTGCTTTTGTTTCTTTTTATTCAGCTCCTTTTCTTCTCTCCTCTGATCTCTTGAATATCATTATGGTATCCATTAAGGCTGTTTCTGTTTGTCCTCCTTTTCCTCCTCATCCTTTACAGCTTCGACTACCTCTACTACCTCCTCCACTACCTTCAGCGAAGCAGCTTCTTCAACACCTCCATGTTTATATTCTTTGTGTATGCCATCTTCTGTGATATAAACACAGTGCTGGGGCACATTACCTAGCTGTGTTCTGGGACCCAGCTGTGGTACACAGATAAGTAGGGGATCAAAACAGTCATTTGACCCTGAATAGCGTGAACACACACGATACAGTATATATTTTTATTTTACATTATATGGTGCATAGCATATTTATTTATCGCATTTTATATGATTGATAACTTGTTACTATTGGGATTTGTTTGAATCTTACCATTTCCATAAATGTATGAAATTTTCAGTAACAGGCAGCGGCTCAAAGGTCAAAACTTTAATTATCGGCAACTGAAGGTTCCGGGCAAGATCAATCAAGACTACTAGTTATCTGAAGGCCTTTTATTATTTTAAGGTCTGTAAACATTATGTACATCCCTGTAAGTAATTCCTATAATATAATCAAGCATATTATATTAATATTATCAGTATATTTATGCTATTCATGTTTGCCTATTGAACTGTGCATTAATACTCTGGTGAATATTTGAATAATGAGGGGTATGTAAGACGGGTCTTAGAGTTTTGGTATCAGAGCAATGTGGTTCTGGCAACAAGATGGTGTACTGATATAGTCTTGGTTATATAAAGGCATGACAGATGCACGGACAAAGGCACTAAAGGAGTAAATTTCCTTTTGTCTATGAACTAGCCTTGTGGAACAATAAAATACCCAAAGGCAATGAGTATTATAATATCAGTCTAAGGATATTACAAAACCCGAGGATACGGGTATAATCAAGGCTAGTAGATCAGCCTCACTCTAGATTGGTATCACTAGTAAGCTCATTAGAGGGAGACAATGGTCAATTAAGGACTGATGAATCAAAGTTAGATCTGGTTGTAAATCAGGAGTTATGGGAGGAGACGTCTGGAGTATATATATATATATATATTTACGGGCTGTCTGAGAGCATGACACTCTTATAGATCATAATAAAAGGTACTCGGACGGTCTAATCCTAGTATAAGGTAAAAGGGTCTTCTGGAAAATTTAAGTACCAATATGATATTTGGATCCGTACAATAATGTATTTCTTTCCGGATACAGTGGTTTGGCCCAGAAGAAGAACAAGATTATAGAGCGGGGTCCAACAAATAGCTTTGTAGACTTCATGAGCATATCACAGGTACGTGTTCAAGTACATATACTGGCACTGATATACAGTCTACACATAGTATTTAGTCTACCAGTGACAGTTGGCGTAACTCTGTGGACCAAGGCCAGTCACAAGGTGCTGGTAGTCGGAAGCAATTCGAGTTGGTATCTACATTTTTTTACTATTACACAAAGGTTAAGCGTGGTCAACCTAGGGAAATGTTATAATAGATCACCCCCAGGGAAGTTACATGAGCATGTTATGTTGTGTAACAAAAAGGAGCAATAAAATCTTATACAGTAGTTCAGAGGCTATATGTTGTTACAGGTTTTCCCTGTGTACTGTAAACCTCTGTTATATGTTATTACAGGAGTACCTATATACCCAACATATTATGAAATGACAGATATACCCTTGTGTTAAATGAAACTTACCTTTTCCTTCTTTTCATATGATGGAACATAAGGATGGTAAGGCTAAGAGGTACAGGTGCTAGATAGGGTTGAGGAGCTAGACTTGACCCAATTCAACACATACTGGGCCTATAAACAAAATAGTGAACAATGATCAACAATATCAGGAATGAGCTGTGAGAAGTGCAACGGAAATAGAACACAGACAGATAATCCTAGTGGACATGAAAATGAACTCATATAGCATAAGGAACACGAATAGGATCCTCTGGTTAAAACTACTCCTGAGAGAGATAGTTTACAAACATGAGCAACATAATTCAGTCAATATGGGGTTGTTGTTGACAGAAGCTGACACCCCTATCTCTCGAGGATAGTTTGATGCTCAGCTGACAGAGGACTGGTTATCTCCTGCCTTACTGAGTGGTGATTTCTTATAGGATGGGATTTATCAGATCCTAATATAGTAAACACAACATTTAGTAAGGTGTTGTAGGAGGTTCATATGGAAATCCTATCAAACCATCTTAACATTATTAAATCTCATATGAGGGAATAAAATATCAGAGTGGCGCAGCGGAAGCCATTATGAGCAAATAAAACAGTGGAGTGGGATAATAAATCTCTGTGTAACTTTTGAGGACAACATGATAGGTTAATACTTACACCAGTGTTGATCATCTCATATCATGCTTAGATCCTTGTGGTCAACAGTAACACAAGCCTGTGTGGCATACAGTAATTTACCCTATGGGGTCAATAGTGAGGCAACCCCATCAGAGCATGTTAATCAATCCTATGATCAGGATGCAACCTTGACATGGACAGGAAGTTTGATTAAGTGATTAAATATGGGATTACGGATGATAAGTAGGTGTTTTATGGATTGAAAACAGACAACATCATTTTCCCTCACAATTCCATATCTTTCAGCCAGACCTGAAACTGGGTCTTTAAGCTAGAATTTTATGTTTTTGATGATTCTAGTGGATTCTACACGAATAATTGTATGGGAAAACATGTGGTTGTGATTTTTAGGTGATTGTCTGTAAATCTGGAATTTTTGGAATTTAAGACAAAAGTGTTATTTGATTCATTTTATGGAGGCAGATCGGTTGTGAGGTGTTTTTTTATGGTCAAACCTGGTCCAAAGCTTTTGAATTCTTACAAACATAAAGTAGATATTCAGAGCTTTAATTTGATGGGTAGAATATAATTTTTGTACCAGAGGATTAAAAGATAAGATTTTTTAAAGTTAAGCCCTAATTCTAGAATGAAATCTGGAACATATGAGGTTTGACAAGTTTTTGGAAATTTTGTGGTTGTAATGGCCATATTTTGATATTTTTTCTATGAAGGTACACTTAAGGAGCTTTACATAATTTAAATTTTTCTATAATTAATTGTGAATTTTTGAAGTTGACTATAAAGCTTGTAGTTTCTGGAAAGCCTGCGAAAATGCACTGTGTAGAAACTGGTGTAACTGTGTTAGATAACTAACAGAATTTTATTAAATGGCAGTAGAGAAAAAAGTAATAACTAGTTACTTGTGAACTCTGATTTATAGGGATTGACAATTGCCCGTGCTGAATCAAAGATAGTGGACAGATAACATAAGTAAGGAAAGAGATTTTAGGTAGTAACTCTATGTTTTATACACTATGTAAATGTTTATATGCTTTGTGTATGCCATCTTCTGTGATATAAACACAGTGCCTGGGGCATATTACCTAGCTGTAGTCTGGGACCCAACTGAGGTACATAGACAAGTAGGGGATCCAAACAGTCATTTAGCCCTAAACAGTACACACACACACACAAAATACAATATGTATTTTCATTTTACATTATATGGTGCATAACATATTTGTTTATCACATTTTATATGATTGATAACTTGTTACTACCGAGATTCGTTTGAATCTCACACTTTCTATAAATTATGAAGTTTTCAGCTGCTGGCAGTGGCTCAAAGAGCAAAACTATAATTACCAGCAACTGAAGGTTCCGGGCAAGATCAATCAAGACCGTTGGTTATGTGAAGGCCTTTTATTATTTTAAAGTCTGTAAACATTATGTACATCCCTGTGGGGAATTCTTATAATATAATCAAGCATATTGTATCAATATTATCAGTATATTTATATTATTCCTGTGTGCCCATTAAACTGCGCGCTAATACTCTGGTGAATATTAGAATAATGAGGGGTATGTAAGGTGGGTCTTACAAACAGCAGGCAATCTAGATCTTTGGTTAAGACAAAACATGTTTTACATTTTGGTAGGGTTTGGTCCTTATAATTTGTCATCGTTAAGCTTTGGTTTATATATCTTCAAACCATATATTTTGGTTCCTCAAGAAGCAAACTAGTCCAAGTTTTTTTAAAAATACAAGGACTAACATTTTTGACAAAAAGAAACTTGGAAGACTAGAAGTTATGGTTTAAAACTATAGGCACCAAAACTAGAATAAAGATAACTATAAGAACAACATCATATTCACCCTTATATTCATTTTTGAAATCTGTGAAAAACTAAGTCATTAATCCTTATAAATTCATTTTATTTTTAATAAAATTTAATATTTTTATTGGGTCATTTTAATTATTTCTTTTAGTATGTACTTTCATCTACTAATGTTGTATATCAAAATTTGTATAGTTAATTTATTTTTATTTTTAATATGGTTATTTGATTGAATTATATTCAAGCGTTACCACGACCAATTGTCATTTTCTATTTGAAATTAAAAAAAATAAAAGATAGATTTTCTTTTTTTATTTTGAAGAAAACTGATTTCAACACGAAGACCCACAACACGGCAGCAATAATATACACAACAACCTTGTATTGATGTAGTTGCGCAATAATATTAATTTTTCCATGTAATAAGTATGTTATGAGTTTGGTTGTGGAATTTTGCTCAGAAAAAGAGCATGGTTGTTGAATGAATAGTTGAATAATGTCGGTATATTGATGTTGTATGAAGTTTTATTTTTATTAGATTTATATCACACTCATTCATAATATAAGACATCTTCTATAAAGTTTTTACGGCCCTAAACATAAACTCCCTTCATTCTACAATATAAGCCACTTCTAGAAAAATAACTTAGTCTACAATTTTAGTCATTTAGAGAGCAATTAATGTTTTTGTCAATTTTACCCTATAATTAATGTTTAAATATAACTCATTGTATTTATCTCTCTTATTTAAAACCTCATTTAATATAGATAAAGTTGTAAATTTTCTTCATTTTTGATAAATTTAATAAATTAACTATCATTCTTGGTTATGATAAATTGGTCAAAGTGACTTATATTGTAGACCGAACGAAGTAAGTTATCTTGCAAAATGTCCATAGCATTAAATTGTTATTTTTCACAAATATCCTTATTAATTGTATTGTAAATAGAAATTATGTAAGACTGAAATTAAAAGAGAGTAAGGAAAAAATAAAAATTAGAGAAGAAGAACAAACAAGCATAATATTGGAGATAGTAAATTATTACAATTCTTCACTCCTTTTTTTTTTAAAAAAAAATTGAACTTGAACTTGGCTCATCTTAATCCATACTCCATATATAGAACATACATGCAATGTAAATAACAAGAAATGAACACAACATAAATTAAATATAATCATCACTGAAACTCGAAGATACAAACTAAAATTATGTGAATGTATTAATAATTAAGAAAAAATTGCATCAACAAATTAAGGAGTTATAATAATGTCAGACATCTTATCTAGCATATATTTAGATTTCATCCCAATGTCAATGCAAAACCATAACAATATGAACACAAGTAAAATCATTTTAAGAACATCACAACAAACGAAGTTGTAGAACAATTATCATGCACACCAAGAGGACTTTTCATTCTCTGTGCTCCAATTGGCCCTCGAAAATGCATTCTTTTCAGAGTTCTCACCAAGTGGCATTCTCAAGTCTCAACAAATTTACATGAATACAGAATTCACCGCCATGACATGTGGAAGCTTGGATTCATTATATATATATATATGGATCATTAACTTTCAAGTGATTCCTAAATGCAACTTTTTAACAAAACTCTCTACATAGAAAGCATTCATTTGGTATATGATACCAATACATTTATAATTATAATATTTTTTTTATCTAACTTTAAGGAATTTAGCTAAATTAGTTATATGTCAAATATGTGTTGGTTTCATAAAATACCCTCTTAAATTTTTGCATTGAAACTACCAGGAACAAAGAAGATTAAGGTCTTATAACAAAAACTAGAGGAAGTATAATATAATGTTATACATAAGTATTTTAATGGATGAAATCACATTTGTTATAATTAAATACTTTATTTTTTTAATATATTTAGACTAGTTAATTAAGTACTCCCTTCTATCTTTTTTGTAAGAGGTGGGTAACCAAAATACATTATTTAAGAAAACATTTCAAATTGGTTAAAGTAATAAATAGGTAGGAAATGAACCATTTTTCCTCAAATATTAGGGGCAAAATGGTAAAAATATATTAAATGTTCAGACAAACCTAAATAAAATCTTATAACAAAACTAAAGCAATTCGAATTTTAGGCTTTAATAAAAAGTTAAAGGCAGAGGTATTACTCACAAAAAGAAAATTGGTTAGAGATTTGTTATGTTATGAAAATGATGTGCAAGTTTATACTCACGCATTATTCAAGCATTATCCAATTGATCTTTGTTCCTTTGGAGCTAAATTAACGTATTCCACCTTCCAACTATTTGAAAATATCAATTTGTCTGATCCTGAAACCTTCCATTACGATCTCTTTGGCCTCTCTCCATTCTTATATTTTCTTTCCCTTGCCGAGAAACAATACCATTCCTTTTGATATCAACACTCTTGTGACATCTGCATATTAATTAATTTATTGAACATTAAACAAATACAAGAAATTAAAAAAAATAATACTAGACATAGCGTAAATCAAACACTCATGCCTCACTTTCTCCAAGAGATAAAACATGATGAGTTCTTCTTTAGTAGGGTTGAATCGATATCCAAGTGGAAAAGAATTGAAGTCATCAATGTAATATTTTGAACCTTCAATAATGTCATTAATAATATTTTAAAGTTTTTAGTTGTTGATAGATGGCATTGTACTACTACAGATTTGTGTATTTATAATGTTTAATACTTAATTGTTACAACTAATAAATGTCATATATGTCAAGGCGAAGGTCGCGCAAGGATATATAACTGTTAAAGGAATTCACCTCTCTCGTTCGCTCTTCAAATGAGAAGGTGAACAAGTTACTGGAGAAAAAAGAATTTGATGATGCATCAGATTCTTAAAACATCTCCATAACTTTTTATTTTTATTTTGTTTATTTACTTTGTATTTTTTTTAATTATAAAATAGTGGTTGCATAATCAATCACCAAATTTTACTTTTTTTTAAAAGTAATGTACATTACAATTATTAAGTAACAACCGTCACTTATTAGAATATCATGCAAATACATAACGGTTGTAATTTGTAACCGTCATATATTGTCTCACAAGAATGTCAGTTCTTACGATAAAACCGTCATGAAACTTAGATGAACAAATAAACGATTTGTCTTCCACCTTTATGTCAATAACAAAAACATAACGGTTTCTCTTAAATAACCATCAACTAAATGGTCAAAACATTTCTCCTTCCCCATGCTTTTGATGAGAATACTCTATGCTTCTTCGTTCTTCAATGATCTGCATGAGAACCAAGTACCCTTCCATTATCCACCACTATGCGTAACTGCTCCTCTTCAACTTCCAATGTGTGTAATGATGGTTCAAACCCGTCACTTCTAATCTATATAAACTCCCTATTTCCTTATGTTCATCGTAATATTTCTTCATCATCCTCTTCTGTTCTTTCAATCACCAAGATGAAACATCATACTGAAGACTTGCTAGAAAATCCACAGTGTCATCTACCTGCTTCTTCTCCTCCACAACCTCCTTCTCCCCCTTCTCCTCCTCTATAACCTCCCACTCCTCCTCCTGCTCCCCAACCTCTAACTCCGCCTCCGCCTCAAGTCAATGGTGTAGCATGTAGAACGCACTAATCATGCTGTGAGGAGGCTGGCCAGATATTCATTGAGTATGAATAGGAAGGCTAATCTCATTCTTAATGAGTATGAGATTGGTCACCATGATCCTGACATATCTCAAATGCTTCAGGCTACTCCTTTGGTGATGAGTAGCGTGATGATGTGAGGTTTACTATGGATTTATGAAAATTTTAATTCATTTAAATTGAAAGGAAACAAAAGATCCTAAATTCGCAACAGACCTCAAATCATCTATTAGGAAACTAGTCATCAGAGGGTGACATTTTTTTGTTCGATTTTTATAAAATATAAAAATGTAATTATCTAGGCACTATTTACCCAAAAAACTTTTGAAAAAATAATAACATATCTTACATTTATTAATTAAAAACAATAATTAATGAAAATGTTAAAAACATTAACATACCTCACAGTTATTAACAAAAAATGGTAATATATTTAATCAAATAAATAATAGTTTTATTGATAGAACCATTATTTAAAGTCTTCAATACAAACCCAAAAAACCCTACCCTTCCTCTTCTAATTAAGCTTCTGAAATAGAACACGTTTGACACTTATTCTATTCAAACGAAATCCACCAACATCGTAATCATAGTACTCTTGTTGCCTTTTCCAACAGTCGAGACTCTTTTTCAGTCGAAACCCATCACTACCGTAATCCTAGTACTTCTTAGTGACAATCGCACTAGTGAATACCTTGACACTTGTCTTAGCGAATGCCACACAAGTTGTTTTCGCTTGCCCTAACTCGCATTTTTTTCATTTGTGAAGTCTCATCACAATAAAGCATTCAAGATGACATTAACTTGATTTTGTGAAGTTATGTTTTCTTTTTTTGGAAAACCTCTCTGATCAAAGGTCTGTTACCCGTTACAAAAAGTTGTCAACTTATTACTTTGACTAAAGGTTCTTACTTTATTGATCTTTTTTTAGGTAACTTAAAGAGATATGGACTCTTAAGAAAATTCATCTTCTTTTAAAGTATCTATATCTCTAGAAGTTACTTCAAAAAGTTCACTAGGGATATAATGAAAAAACTAGTTCAGTTATACTAAGCACCATACATAAACAAGCAAATACATGTAGCATTTGTGAAGTTACAACGCATAAAACATTCAAGGTGACATATTAAATTACACCTTTTGTGAAGTTATATTTTTTTGAAAATCCTACTATTACTCTGACTGAAGGTTTATCTCTTGTTTTTCTATTGAGCAGGTGACATAAAGTTAAATGTTATGTAATTCAACATTGTGATCAATCCTATACTATTCAATGTGAGAGTTTTTAAGCTACTTGATCTTATCTTTACATATATAATAGTATAGTACTTCCCATATCAAGTAGCCATATAATTTGGATGGATCAAGATTTTCTAGGCTTTGTGGCTAGAATCAATTACACTCCTCATCTATATATATATAATAATGTAAGTGTTTAACTATACCTTGTGTATCTTCAGCAATTAAGCCTGGAAAGCAAAGGAAGATGGGGAAAAACAAATATCCCTATCAGAAAGGGCACAGGGGTTATGTAAACCCTTGAAGATAGGGGTATATGTTTTTTTCTCAAAATTCCTATAAAGAGACATAATTATATATAAGTCACCAATTACATTATCACTTATATACATCAATAATTACTATTGATTCTCCCCACAAAGTCTGGAATGTCTTGATCCATGTCTAATTCCATAGCTACTCGATGTGGAAGGTACTATTATTCTATTATATATAGAGAGGAGATCAACTAGCTCAAAAATTCTCACTTGAAGAGTCTTATATCCATACATCATAGTTAATATATAAAAACCGTCATGTATTATAAATTTTTACTATTCTTATTTATAAACCATTATTTATGTACTTAATACATAATGATTATCTACATGATACCGTTATTAATTTTTATTAAAAGTCATGGTTCTTACATAACAACCATTATATATGTTACTAAATAAATAACGATTGTGAAATGAGACCATTATATATCATGCAAGCATTACTATATATTTATGACAACTGTTTATGTGTGTCCGTTAATTATTATCACAATAATGGGCATATCATGGCCTCAATGAGCCTCAATACATAACAGGCAATATATTATAACTATTATAATAGGTCGGAAATAAATAACAGTTTATAACTGTAATGTATCTACGCCGAGCTTTTATAGCGCCAATATATATGATGGTTTGAAAAAATTATATATGACAGATAATAATTGTCATATATCACAATTTATGTAGTAGTGCTACGTGTCTATGTAGCTTATTCCATCTCATGAAATAAGAATTGTTGTTGTTGTTATATTGTCAAGTTTTTTTATAAGACCCATCTTACAACCCCTTTAATTACGTATCGAAAGCGTTACTCTTCAATTACTTAGGGGTTAAATACTTAATTACGACTATTAGTCGTTATTCTTACCAAATATCAGAGTTCGTTCTTATTCTTAGATTCAGTGATCCTGATTACTGTTTAATTCTAATACTTGTATTCATACTTGCATATTCAAACATATTCATCAAGTGTAAATATTTTATATACAATATAAATAAATACACTTGAATCTTCAATTCTTCATCATTCTTCCTTCTAGTTCATCTTCAAGCATTCTTCTCTTCATATTCACGTACCTATATGGTTGGTAGGGGAGGGTGAGATTCAAGAAAATCTCAATAGCAAACAATACTAACATTGCATGAAAGATAAATGCTAGTGCATGATATACTTGCCTTATATAGGCTCATGTTCACATAATGACATTTTTGCATGCTTAATATTTCGTACAACATACCTATGGCCACAGTATAAATAGAAACATAGCTTCATTCATTCATACATGCTTCACATAATTAAACAAAGCAATACCACACATCGATACATAACATACACATCAAATATATGCAAGTTAAGTAAGTTGACGACCTTTTAGACTTGTGTCCTCTTCTTGTTCCCTTTTCTTTCAACCATTATAGGTTCTTGGAATTTCCTCCATTCTTCTTCTTTCTTGGCTTCTTATGGCCATAGATAAATACCACATTATAATGCCATGATAAAATGAATGTCCAATATGGCTGCATTAGCCTTCAGGACATTATTCTACCCTTGGAGTTCACACTTATTACATGTGACCCTTACTTTCTTAAATTTGCATGTTTAGACTATGCTAACAGAATTCTGACCAATCTTTGAAAATTCATAACTAATTCTAGGAAACTCCAAATGGGGTGGTTCAAATTCCTATTTAAAGCTTTATAAGTCTTATTTAAAGTAAAAATATCGTTCTCTGATAACTATAGGCATAAAATACCAGAAACCTTGATCAACCTCGATGATTCAGAATTTATTCCAGATCCAATGACTAAATTTCAAAAATTCATAATTCCTAATGTACTAACATAAATGGCACACATTACATATCCAATTAAAGCTTCAAATGGATACTATGATTCTAGAAAGTTTCATGGACATTGGATCATATTTGGTCATTCAAAAACATGTCAAAAATATGCTGCCTCCTAGAAATCACATTCTAGCAACACTATGTTCAATTCCAATTTTTGGATTTCCAATCCAATCTTTCTAAAATTATGCCAATAACATATTTCTATACAATTCTACCCAAGAAATCCATTGGAGATATCACCAAAATCATTCTCCTTCTCCCTCCCCTGCTCTAACCAAACAGAACCCTAAATTGTCCTAAACTAACTTCTTGCAAGTTTAGCGACAATACTTGCTAGAATCATCATTTAACTTCAAATAATCTCATTTCCATGATCAAATCAACATGAAACCCTAAAACCCTAACACAGTCAAAATTAAGGGAGTAAGGAGGATTCCACAAAAGTCAACTAATCAACACAATATATAGTTTAAATCAAAGCTCTTACTCACCTCTTGCCCTTTCTAGAGCTTGTTCTTGGTTTATCCAACTTTGGCACTTTGTAGATAGCACAAAACACCTTTACTCAAAAAAAATAAAACCATATAAATGAAGGTCTTAGTGAGGGAAATAACTTTTATGATGACCTCAAGAGCTAGAAAGGTGATTTTGATTGTAAAAATAGAACACCTTACCTTCTTTTTTGTTCTTCAACTTGCTTCTTTCTCTTTCCTTTTTCTTTTTCACTTCTTTTTCTCTATTTTTGTTGGGTTGGCCAAATTTTGAGTGTGAGAGAGAGAGAGAGAGTTAAGGTGTTCTAGAGCTTGTTCTTGGTTTATCCAACTTTGGCACTTTGTAGATAGCACAAAACACCTTTACTAAAAAAAAATAAAACCATATAAATGAAGGTCTTAGTGAGGGAAATAACTTTTATGATGACCTCAAGAGCTAGAAAGGTGATTTTGATTGTAAAAATAGAACACCTTACCTTCTTTTTTGTTCTTCAACTTGCTTCTTTCTCTTTCCTTTTTCTTTTTCACTTCTTTTTCTCTATTTTTGTTGGGTTGGCCAAATTTTGAGTGAGAGAGAGAGAGAGAGAGAGAGTTAAATGCTTAATATTCACTTCCTCGCCTTCTTGAAATACTTGGCCAAAATTTGCCTAAGGAAATATGTGGCCTTAGTTTGTGGCTTCTTGAAGAAGAGTGATTAATTTAACCATTTTAACTTTTGTTACTTTATCTTAACTCCTTCCCTCTCTCTTCCTCCTTCTTGAATCAATTTCCCTTCCTAAAAGGAAGAGGAAATGTTGACCAATTTACTCTTCATGTCTTGCCATTGGTCAATTTTTTCCAAGTTGTAAAAGTTGAAGAAACTTTGACTAATTGACCAAACTATTTTCCTCCCTAATTTACCCTTGCTTGGGACGGTTTTTATGGCCTAAGAGAGAGAGAAATTTTTCTTCTCATTCTCATAATTAATTCTTACTTTTGAAGACAAATCTTAGCCCTTCATTTTGTCTTTCACTTTTAACCTCAATATCAAGTGGCAACTGTCTCTTTTACCCTTGATTATGGTAATATTATTTCTTGTGCCATTAGTTCTTTTAGTTCTCTTTATTACTTCTTTCTAGACATCATTTTCATTTTCCTTTGGATCCAAGTTAGGTTTTATGTCATTATGATACATCCTAAAGGAATCAGGTACTTTATTCCACTAATTTGTACCGAAATTCATATTCTATTTCGAGTGCAGTTTCTAAAAGTCATTTTGTTTCTTATACATTCCTGTAACTCTTACTAAATTAGACTTAGTAGTATACTTTATTCAAGCTTATTCTCTAGCCTCTAGTCCTAAAATTTGGGATATTATAATTCTCCCCCTGCTCAAAAAATTTCTTCCTCGAAATTTGCTATTGGTCCAATTTTTAATAATACTCCTAGAGGACCAATGTAGTAAGGGTTTAATTTCTTTGTTTCTACTCCCTATCGACACCTCATATTCTAGAGGTTTTCTCATTCAATTATATTATTATAGACCTTTCTCGTCTGTCATGTATCTGAGCTTCTTCAATTTAAGCTCTTAGTTTACTTCACTCTTGACTTGCACTGTAGCCAGCAAATACTATCTGACTTAATAAGTTCAAATTTCTAAACCCTTCTATCAATTCCTATATCATCATGACCATTAACTATACCACTTTTCAATTCAAAGCATCAGCGACGATAATCGCGTTACTACTTTTCTATTCATCTATGTTGTCTCATATTCAATTTTTCTGATTTTCCTGTGGTCGCAGTATATTTTCACAATCACACCATATAAAATAGTATTGTTACATTTTCAAAGAAATCATAATCGTTGCCAGCTCAAATTCATGAGTGGGGTAATTCATCTCATGAAGTTTCATTTGTTAAGAGGCATACACCATTATTTGGTCTGACTTCATCAGGATATTTTCCAATCCTTTCCTTCTTTCTCATTTATTTACATACCATACTTGTCGCTTGACTGCAGACCATATAGGTCGCATTTTCAGCAGACCATAAGGTCACATTTTTGTAAACCATATAGGTCGCATTCTCAGATCAGGAATATTCAACACTGGTGTGAATTTCAACCTCTCCTACAGCCCTATGAAATCCTCTCACATACATCATCCCACTTAAGAAATTCTTTCTTTTCAAATGAGCTTTTATCAATGGCAAGGCGATTCACGAAAAAATCTGAATAAATCTGGCAAGACCCAGTAAACTGAGTATTTCTGCAACAGCTTTTGAACTCTTCCAATTCTATATTTCTTTCATTGTTCTAGGTTCCACCGAGGATCCCTTCTTATAAGATAACATAGTTCATAACTGACCACTATAAGCTGGTCTTAAATTTTGTTCAAAATTCGAGTAATAAAATTCACAAAAATAGCCGGTTCAAAGTTTAATTTTTGAGAATATACAGGAACCAGACAACTATTCTAGAAGGTCGTCAATTTTAAATACATTCCAAGCTCCAACCTTTTCTATTCAAGCTATTCATACACATATGTAATGTTCACAAAGCACGCAAAACAAACCATCCATTCTCAAGCATTCACATTCATTCACAAGACCTAACCGATCAAGTTTAGCATTCATATTCATTCACAGAACCTAACTGGCCCAATTTAGCAATCATATTCATTCACAAGACCTAACCGATCAAGTTTAGCATTCATATTCATTTAGAAGACCTAACTAGCCTAGTCACATATAGGTGGTAGATCAGTTTGACAACCTATTTCGGGATTTCACCCAGTATCACTCTCATACCATCTAAATGTGTTCTGCCAGCCTATAGACACACCAGTCCCACAGGACTTAGGGCTTCATATGGAATGCCTTTTCCAGCTTATGGACACACTGGTCCAACAAGACCTAGGGCTTCATATTAAATACATATCAGGCCTGACAACCTAAGGACATGCTGGTCCAACAGTTCTTACTGTCCATCGTATATTCATGAAACGAATATACCCAATGGTAAACACATAAGTGCAGAACCATTACATATGATACAAGAGAAAGAGTTGTTTTCCTTTATACCGTTGAGCATGTTCTTCCTTAATTCCCTTTCTTATCTTTCTTTCTATAAACAACACTAGAGCACCCCATAACGATTTACTGGGTCACACAAACCCTTTTCTCTAGTAATTCTACAATCTACTTTCTTTAATTTTGTGATCTCATCTAGGTTCATTCTGTATGGACTTTCGATATCGGTCCAGCTCTAGGAAAAATTGCAAATACCGCTTCCCTAACCTAGAGTATTCTACTTATACCTTTTAACACATTGTTGGTCATCCACTAATTAACTCCTAGTATACCCTCAAGTTAGGGGAATGGAAGGAAAATTCATTCTTTCTCTTATTTCATCAATCTTTCTTTCTAAGGGAATATTCTATTATTAAGATATTTCCCTGTGCTAGATTAGCAGCTAGCAACCTTTAAGAACCTCATTCCCATATGTACCATATTCTAGTACTTCAATTCATTCAGGAAATATCCTCAAATATTCCCAAAGCATTGCTGACAATTCAACATTAATCACAAGGTTCATACTTTCATGTATCAGAACCATAGTGCAACCTAAGTCACATTTCAACCTAAACATTATTTCAACTTAAATATGATTCAAGCCTATCCTTAACATATTCATTCTAATATTCTCATAGCATCCCTAAGAATCACTATATTTCATACCTCAAGGCACTCAAGCCTTTAATCAAGAGGTTTCAAATTTCTATGGTTCTTCCCAGGGGGTCACCCATCCCGGGATTACTCTTACCTGAGAAAGCTTAACCACGGAGTTCCATTGGAATCAGGATCATAGACTAGCTTGGCATTAGATACTTCAGAGCTCATACCCTTCTCTACTGGGTATAAATCACTACTGCTCCATTTTATTCCCTATATACAGCTCTATCCATCCTCTAATCTAGCCTACCAATTAGTGGTCGGGGGAATATTCTTATTTCTCTGGGTTTGTCCATCACCCATAATTCATTTTAGTTATGGGATCACTAACAAGGTATCAATATACCTATTCACAGCAGTAGAGCATACTAGCCAAATGTTAGAATCTCTGCTCTGATATCGAAATATGTATAACCCATCTTACAACCCCTTTAGTTATGTATCAGAAGCGTTACTCTTCAATTACTTAGGGGTTAATTAGTTAATTACGACTATTATTCATTATTCTTACCAAATATCAGAGTTCGTTCTTATTCTTAGATTAAGAGATCCTGATTACTGTTCAATTCTAATACGCGTATTCATACTTGCATATTCATAAATATTCATCAAGTGTAAATATTTTACACGGTATAAATAAATACACTTGAATATTCAATTCTTCATCATTCTTCCTTTTAGTTCATCTTCAAGCATTCTTTTCTTTCATATTCACGTACATATATGGTTGGTGGGGGTGAGTGAGATTCAAGGGAATCTCAATAGCGATCAATACTAATAATGCATGCAAGATGAATGCTAGTGCATAATATGCTTGCCTTACATATGTTCATGTTCACATAATGACATTTTTGTATGCTCAATGTTTCGTGCAACATGCCTATGGCCACAGTAACAAAAACAGAGCTTCATTCATTTATACATGCTTCACATAATCAAGCAAAGAAATACCATACAACATATACATTAAATACATACAAGTTAAGTAAGTTTACTACCTTTTAGACTTATGCCCTTTTATTGTCCCCTTTTCTTCCAACCATTGTAGCTTCTTAAAAATTCTTCCATTCTTCTTCTTTCTTGGATTCTCATGGCCCTAGATAAATACCACATTATTACTGCTATGATAAAATGAATGTCCAATATTAGGACATTAATCTACCCTTGGAGTTCACACTTATTACATTTGGCCCTTACTTTCTTAAATTTGCTTATTTAGACTATGCTACCAGAATTCTAACCAACCTTTGAAAAATCATAACTAATTCTAGGGAACTCCAAATGGGGTGGTTTAAATTCCTATTTAAATATTTCTAAGTCATCTTTCAAATAGAAATATCATTCTCTACCAAATATTGGCATAAAATTCCAGAAACCTCTATCAACCTCACTAGTTCAGAATTTATTCCAGATTCAATGCCTAAACTTCAAAAATTTATAATTCCTAATGTACTGACCTAAATAGAACAAATTACATATCAAATTAAACTTTAATATGGATACTATGATTTTAGAACGTTTCATGGACATTGGATCACATTTGGTCATTCAAAAACATGCCACAAATTCACTGCCTCCCAGAAATCACATTTTGGCAGTACCATATTCAATTCTAATTTTTGGATTTCCAATCCAATCTTTCTAAAATTATGATAACAACCTATACCTACACAATTTTACCCAAAGAAACCATTGGAGACCTCAAAAACACAAAAAAAACTTCTCCTTCTCCCTCCCTTATTCTAACCAGACAGAACCCTAAATTATCACAAAGTGACTTCTTGCAAGTTTAGCCACAATACTTGCTAGAATCATTATTTAACATCATATAATCCCATTTCCATGATCAAATCAACATGAAACCCTAAAACCCTAACACAACCAAAATTATGGCGACAAGGAGGATTCCACAAAACTCAACCAATCAACACAATATATGGCTTAAATCAAAGCTCTAACTTACCTCTTCCCCTTTCTAGAGCTTGTTTTTTATTTCTCCAACTTTGACACTTCGTAGATAGTACAAAATACCTTTTTTCCAGAAACTAAAACCATAGAAATGAATCTCTTAGTGAGAGGAACAACTTTTATGATGACCTCAAGAGCTAGAAAGGTGATTTGGAAGGTTAAAATCAAGGTAGAACATCTTACCTTCTTCTTTGTTCTTTAACTTGCTTCTTTCTCTTTCCTTTTTCTTTTTCACTTATTTTTCTCTATGTTTGTTGGGCTGGCCAAAATTTGAGTGTGAGAGAGAGAGGGTTAATTGTTTAATATTCACTTCCTTGCCTTCTTGAAATACTTGGCCAAAATTTACTTAAGGAAATATGTGGCCCTAGTTTGTGGTTTCTTGAAGAAGAGTGGTTAATTAAAGGGAGAATGGCTTACAAATACTTTATATGCAAATTAATTGTCAAATGCTACCACGCGTGCAAAACAATCTTCTATCGTGTGCAATAGATCTTCCGTTGTGTGCAACTAATCTTCCGTGCGTGATAAATCTTACCTAGAAATTGCAAACATCTTCCGTTGTGTGCAAAATATCTTCCGGTTGTATGAAAAATATCTTTCATAGTGTGCAACAAATCTTCCATGGTAGCATTTGACAATTAATTTGTCTCCAAGGTATTTTTAAGCAATTCTCCCTTAATTTAACCTTTTTAACTTTGGTTACTTTAACTTAACTCCTTCCCTCTCTCTTCCTCCTTTTTGACTAAACTTACCTTCCAAAAAGGAGGAGGAAATGTTGACCAATTTACTCTTCATGTCTTGCCATTGGTCATTTTTTTCCATATTGTAAAAGTTGAAGAAACTTTGACTAATTGACCAAACTATTTCCTCCCTAATTTACCCTTGCTTGGACAGTTTTTATGGCCTAAGAGAGAGAGAAATTTTTCTTCTCATTCTCATAGTTACTTCTTACTTTTGAAGAGTAAATCCTATCACTTCATTTTATCTTCCAATTTTAACCTCAAGATCAAGTGACAATTGTCTCTTTTTCCATTGATTATGGCAATATTATTTATTGTGCCATTAGTTCTTTTAGTTCTCTTTATTACTTCTTTCTAGACTCCATTTACCTTTTTCTTTATATCCGAGTTAGGTTTTATGTCATTCTGACACATCCTAAAGGAATCGGGTACTTTCTTTCCACTAATTCATACTAAAATTCATATTCTATTCTGAGTGCAATTTATAAAAGTCATTCTGTTTCTTATGCATTTCTAGGACTCTTACTAAACTACATTTAGTTATCAACTTTATTCAGGCTTATTATCTAGCCTCTAGTCCCAAAATTTGGGATATTACATTTTTTAACATAATGTGAGGAATGTGAGGAAGTAGAAGCGGTTATATTATCAAGTTTTTAACCAGAATGTGAGGAAGTAGAAGTATAAGGGAATAGGAAGCTGAAGCCCTATGCTCGCACCTATAATGGATTGAAAAAAATGAAGTCGCATTACTATAAAATATATGTAACGTTAAATTTATAGAAAATCACATAATTCATATAAAAGTCCTAATATATAGAAAACTTAATTAGGTATTGACCTAAAGGGGTTACGGGATGCATGCGTATCTAGAGCCACAGTGAAGAAGTAGATAATAATCTTTAGCTATAAATAAAGGGGAATAATTATACACCCTCCAACTTAACCACACACTCTTCAAGAAAATAATTATCCATACAGTAATAAACGAAGGATAAAATTGTACATTCATGTAAAAATTTAATTACATGCCTTATAAATATGACAAAAAATTACCTTCCCTCTATGCCTCATAAATAGGATTAGACGATTATATATTAGCATTGGTGGAATCTTTCCCTATCCACTATTGTTGAATCCCGGCCATCTCCTTCAGATGAGTTATACGTTGGTGCTATTTATTTGCTGCAGCAACATGATAGTATTAGGGTGTGTTTGGATTAGTAGTGGCAAAAATGATTTTTATTTTATGTGACTTTTACAAACTTAAATTAGAATATTAGTCAATCAGTATAAAATAATTTATGATCAGATTAAGTTTGGTAAAATTCAGTGCTTCCTTCTCTTTTCCCTTGTAGCAAAGTGGCTCTATTTTTTTTTTAAGAAGCATCCAAGTTGCTTCATTTTTATTAAAGTGCCCTTTTAATTTAGAAGTAGACTCTAAGTTGCTTTATTTTTATTAATATGCCATGGGTCTATAAGTTAGATGGGAGAAACTCTAATATAGATATTGAAGAATGGACTTGCCATGCATTTTGGGTCCGCATTCCCTGCTCATCAAAAAGATGAGCAGGGGCATGCTCACCACCCCAATTTTGGGGTTGACCCTTTTTTATTTTTTTAAAAAACTTTTTATGCATTATTATTTATTTAGATTAAATTATATGATGCACTACGAAATATTTTTGCCACCCATTATATCACATTAATTAATTTTTAGTCCTGCATTCAGAAATAATTTTCCTGCAACACTAGGATCCTGAAATATGTTTTCCAATAACACCCAATATCTGAAATATTTTTCTAACACCCAGTATCTTAAACTAATTAATTTTTATTGCATGGAGTATTTTTTCAAGAAAAAAATAAAAAAAAACCTCAAAATTGGGGTGATGAGCGTTGTAAGACCTTACTTCATTATTGATATTAGTCAGAGTAACACTTACGTAGCTTAGTGGGCACATAAAAATAGTATGAATATACTGATATATTGAGACTATATTGTTTGATTACATACAAAATTCCTTATAGGGGTGTACAGAATAATTACATACCTTAAACAAATAGAAAGGTCTTCAAATAACCAATGTCTCCTCTTGCACGAGCCCGGAACCTCCAATTTCCAAAAATTACCATTCTGCCCTTCAAGCCGCTGCCTGCTGTTGGAAACTTTATACATTTATGGAAAGGGTTAGATTCAGAGAATCTTAGTAGTAACATACTTTCAAACATATAGAATGTGAAAATAGATATGATATGTCATGTCATGTAAGATGATCGAAACTATGTGTATACTTGCCCAAGGCCAAAGACAAGTTTACACCTTAGTCGACTTGGAGCCCCTGTTGGGTCCCTCACTACAACATGGCAAATTGGTGTGTCTAGGACACTAGGTCATGTTACAATGAATGGCATATACAAACAAAATAGGAATCACAAAGTATATGTAAGAAGAAGTTACTACCTGGAACGCCCTTTTCTTGCCTGTCAGTCAGTCCAGCTTTGTATCCGGTCGAGCTATCAGTATATCCTAAAATTACAAATTTAGGATAGATGAGTTATTATTTATTCATAAATCATTCTAAACTCGTGTTGATTATCTTAACTCAAAATCACAAAAATTATGAAAATACCCCTGGGACCCGGTCTAAGCCCCTTTGTACCCGGTCCAATTGTACTTCACCAAAAATTATGACCCGAGTTAATCCTACACAATTTTGCATGTGGAACCCATTTTTGACCTCAGATTAGTCAAATTCCAGCTCAAATTACAAATTTACCCTTGACAGCCCCTAACTTAGGGGTTTAAGGGTAGTTTGGTCATTTCATATTCTAGGGCTTTTCTCACTTCGCAGTCTACATGAACCCTACACAATTTTCCCTTATAAACTTAATGGAACCATCAAATTGATGAAATTTATTACCAAATAGGAAGAAAATTCCCCTAGACCAAATCTGGAAAATTAAGAGAAAATGTTGTTTCTTGATCTTAAATCCATAAACCTCCTTCTTTTCACCTCTAATCACTTGTTTAATCACTTAAACACTAATTGAACATGATTTGAGGAAATTTTGGTAGCATTTTCCCTTAGGGTTTCATCTTCCCAAATTTACAAAACCAATCAAAACCAAGCCAAATTCAAGAACAACAACTATAACAACATCTTATAACACAAGAGGTTCAAGTTTATGAGATTACCTCTTGATTGCACCACTTTCTCTCTCTAGAAAGCCTCTACCCTCTCTCTCTTCTCTCTTGATTTAGCTTGATAAACATGAATTTCTAGAAGAAGAGGTTAGAGGAAGTTCTAACACTAGTGCAAAATAGCATTTTTAGACCGGTTATTTCGGATAAGGTCTAAAAGAAATACGCGGTGGCAATTCTGTAATTAAAAGCAATGTTTTAGACCGGTTGTCTAAAACACCGGTCTAAAAAAAACTTATTTAGACCGGTTATACAAACAACCGGTCTCAAAAACAAATTAAGACCGATTGTTTAAATAATCGGTCTTAAAAGTCAATAATTTAAGAATGGTTATTTAAACAACCGGTCTGAAAACAAATTATTAAAATGAATAAAAAAATCACGATATTATTAAGACCGATTTTTTAAATAACCGGTCTTAAAAGACAATAATTTAAGACCGGTTATTTAAACAACCGGTCTGAAAAATAAATTATTAAAATGAATAAAAAAATCACTTTATTATTAAGACCGGTTATTTGAATAACCGGCCTTAAATTTCAATAATTTAAGACCGGTTATTTAGATAACCGGTCTTAAAGGTAATTATTAAGACCGGTTATTTAAATAACCGGTCTTAAAAGTACTTTTAAGACCGTTATTTAAATAACCGGTCTTAAAAGTCTGATATTCATACCTAGATCGGCCGCGAAAGTTCATTTCATCAGTTACGTTTCACTTCCCCCTCTGCTTCCACCGCAGCGAACTGCTCAAGTCCAACGCAGTAGGTGATATTCCGCTGTATTCTCCTGCCACCCTCCAGTCGCCGCCGCCACTTCCACCTTCTTTCCCATATTCTGTTGTCGGCGTTTGAAACTCCCTCCTTCTCCGTTCGTACTTGCCGTTGCTGCGAAGAAGTCACCGTGAGTACCATCATGAAGGGCGGCTGAGCATCTTATTTCTCCAGCCTTTATCTCACTCCGGCGTGTTTTCCAGCCACTGCTGCCCCTCTCCTCCTGCGCCTCAAGCCACGGTCTAAGTTACTTCAAATAGGTAATGTCCCCTGTCTCAATACTCCGTATAAATAGACATTGTGTATTCACTGTCTGTCCAAGAATATAATCTGTACTATAATTGAACTAGAAATTAAAATAGAAATGGAGAAAAAATAACATTTACTCTGATGGAAATTAATTGGTGAAGCTTAATTAACGGTATCCTAAACTGGTGTGAAACTAAATTTGAGAGGTGATTTGAGGTTTAGACTAAAGCAATTCTTGTGTATGTGGTCTAATTTAAGTCCTGAAATTGCTAGTATATGTTGATACATTTTCCATATTACTTGAAGAAAATGGAACAGACTGCAATTATATCTTATTCGGAATTCTAATGAAAAATTCTGTTAAACTAGATAAATTGATGAGTGTAACCTTTTCATACTCTCATCATACTCCTGCCTTTTCCAGGGCAGTTAATATACAGAAGAGAAGAAAAAAAGGTGTTGAAATATATGGATCGTAGTTGGATAAACGCTAAACGGACTAGTGTTGAATATGATAATGGGGTGAGGGATTTTTTGGAATTTGCTAGAAGAAATTCTGGTAATGATGATAGTGGGATGTTCTATTGTCCTTGTGTAGAATGTCTGAATGAGAAGCGACTTAGTGCTGAAGATATATATACACATTTAATTTATGAAGGATTTTATAAGAGTTATACAGTATGGGTATGGCATGGTGAAGAAATAGAAATTTCAAGCGCAACTCAACAAGGGGGGTCGCCTTTGATGATAATGACACAGTTCTGAATGACATAGATGTTTACTTAGAACCCCTGATCGAAGACTTGAAAGAGTTGTGGGACGAAGGTGTCGACGTTTTTGACGCGAACAAGAAGGAGATGTTTAAAATGCGAGCCTTGATCTTTTGTACTATAAACGACTTCCCTGCTTATGGAAACTTGTCAGGATATAGCGTTAAAGGCCACAAAGCTTGTCCTATTTGTGAAGAAAGCACATGCTACCATCAACTTCAATATGGAAGAAAGACTGTTTATCTTGGTCATAGGAGATTCCTTAGACGGGGCTACCCATATCGCAGATTAAAGAAGGCCTTTTTTGGTGGCCAAGAGTTTGAAGATGCTCCAGAGGCTTTGACTGGGGAGAAAGTGTATGAAAAGGTCAAAAATATCAATATCATCTTCGGTAAGACTTCAAAGAGTCGAAATGAAAAAAATATATGGAAAAAGAGGTCTGTTTTCTTTAACCTTCCATATTGGCAGAATCTTGATGTCAGACACTGTATTGATTTCATGCATGTGGAGAAAAACGTGTGTGATAGTATTGTTGGGACACTACTCAACATACAAGGAAGTTCTAAGGATGGCGTTAAGGCAAGATTAGATTTGCAAGAAATAGGAATACGGGCAGACTTACATCTGAGGCCACATGGTAAGAGAACTTTTTGTCCTCCAGCTTCTCATACTTTGTCCAAGGATGAGAAATGAAGTTTTTGTGAGTGTTTACATGGCATCAAAGTTCCCTCAGGGTATTCTTCAAATTTTAAGAAGCTTGTGTCTATGAAAGACTTGAAGTTAGTAGGGCTGAAGTCTCATGATTGTCATGTCTTGATGCAACAACTACTCCCAGTGGCTATTCGAGGCATCGCCGAATATGATCTTCAACACATATTGACCAGACTTTGTTTCTTCTTCAATGCGATTTGTAGTAAAGTCATTGAGACAGAAAGGTTGGATGAATTGGAAGATGAAGGTTACCTGATCTTGTGCCAGCTTGAGAAGCTTTTTGTTCCTTCTTTTTTTGACATCATGGTACATCTAGTTGTTCATCTAGTGCCAACAAATATGTTTCTGAAGAAGCCATGGAATTCTGTCAACATTATTTGGCAAATGTAGGACATATCGGCCTTCCTAAACGACATGATGAAGAAGGGGGTAGGCGCGGGGCTACCGTTAAGAGTGTGGATCCTGATAAATTACAACAAGTCCACTTGTACATTTTGAATAATGTTGATGCAGTTCAAGATTACATAAATGCTCATAAAGAAATTGTACGGAAAGCGAACAGTCGATTGACTGAACAAAGGTTAATTAGGGAGCATACCAGGACCTTTGCACATTGGTTTAAACACAAGGTTGACGGAGAAGAATGTGTTTCTGATACAATTAAATGGCTAGCACGTGGTCCTGAGTTTGATGTCATAAGTTGGACTTCATTTGTGATCAATGGGTATACCTTTTACACAAAGTCCTTGGATGATAGGAGCACTGTCCAGAACAGCGGTGTTATGTTAGTAGCTGAATCTATGCACTTCTCTAGTTCAAAAGATAAGAACCCTACATTGGCAGCCATACCTTATTATGGGGTTATTGACGAGATTTGGGTGGTTGACTATGTTAAAATTAAATTTCCCATTTTCAAATGTAAGTGGGTTGATGTCAATAATGGAGTGAGGATCGATAAGTCATGGTTTACATTAGTTGATCTGAACAACAAAAGTTTTGGAGATGAACCTTTCATTATGGCTGATCAAGTGAAACAAGTGTTCTATATTATTGATTAGGAAAATAAAATGTGGTCTGTAGCTCTCCAAGGAAAAAGGGTCATCGATATTGAAGAGGAAAGTCATTCAAATTATGATCTTCTCGAGACCCCTTCTTTTTCTAGGGGTCTTCCTGCATTGAACGAAGAAGATGAAGCTGATAATGAACACGACACAAGAAATGATCATCGTGAAGGGATATGGGAGGATATCTCTTTATAAATCTACTTTAAATGTTAGCTATCTATTTAAAGTCATTATCGTTATAACTTATATGCAGATTATATATATAGTTATTTACAATATTATCAGCCTAGGCACGACTGACTTTACCGAGGAGGTAATAAATGTATATTTCAAATATTTTGTATTACTTTATTGTTTTTAAGTTAGTAAGTTAATGTTTTGTTTGGCTTTGGTGTTACACATACAGATGTTTGATCTTGCTTATCCTTTTCCTGAAGAAGATATTGATTTCATCCGCAATTGTTGTGCTGAATTCATTTATGAGCTTTTACAAGATTAGTAAGTTTTTGAATCCGATTTATGTTGTTCTAATAATACTTATGGTTTTTATATATATCTAACTTGGTTTATATCTCTGTTTAGGACAAATTCTTGGATATTGGCGATACTAGTTGGCTGTTGATTCAGCAGGGGATCATTATTGTAAATTTTCCTCCACTTTTTTCATTTCTCTGTAAAGCTTAGGAATTTTTTTTATAATTTTCATTCTTTGATTGTTGAGAGTTGAGGATTGTAAGGGCCAATTGTTTCTGGAAATAAAAATGCTGTTGTCACTGCTTCTGATTGTCAATATATACATATATACATATATGCATGTGTATGTTATGTGGTATAGGGGGATGTTGTTGAATATGGCTTACTGGCCTGGGTAAGATTGAAACAAATAAAATGAAAAAAAAAAACAAAACAAAATTTTTAGACCAGTTCTAAGAATAACCGGTCTTAAATATGAATTTAAGACCGGTTATTAAGAGAACCGGTCTTAAAATATTACACTTTAAGACCGGTTCTAAGAATAACCGGTCTTAAATATATATTTAAGACCGGTTATTCTTAGAACCGGTCTTAAATTGTTTTTTTTCTACTTATTCCTTAGTTAAACTTTAAGACCGGTTGTTGTAGAACCGGTCTTAAAAGTTCATATTTAAGACCAGTTTTTTAACCGGTCTAAAAAGTTTAATACTTTTTAAACCGGTTGTATCAAGACCTGATCCAGAACCAGTCTAAAATATCATTTTTAACCGGTCTTAAAAGTGATTTTTGTACCGGTGTAAGTGGGTAAGGCATAAGCACTTGATTTACATGCTCTTACCTTGAGTTTTTGTATCTTGAAACCCTAGAGCCCTCTTGGTGTTCTTGAGCTCTTCAAGCTCATCTCTCTCTATTGCTTTGCTGTGTTGGACGAAAATGAAGAAGAAAAAGGATATAATGAAGTCTTCAAAATATCACTCTTGCTTTATGTTTTAACATTGTTTAATGCAAATTGCCATGTGTCCCTTTTTAATTGCCATCATCTTTTTCTCCTCCTTTTATTTCCTTTGACCGAAAATAATGAATGGAAGAGGATAGATGTTAGTTTATCTAATAACCTCTTCTTGTTTTACTTTAACATCTGCTTGCTTCTCATTGGTCAAGGGTTTTTTTTCCTTTTTGAATTAATTATGCACACATATATTATTTCACTTTCTTTCTCCCTACTTTAGCCATGATCTATCCCAATTAAAGGGAAAAAATGGCTGCTGCCTTTATTGGTCAAATGACCATTTTGCCCTTACATTTTTCCCATTTTCGCACTTGCTGGAAAGCTGGCCAGAATTTTCACCAAACTTTGAAAATTCATAACTAATTGTATAGATATCCAATTGGGGTAGTTCTAAAGGCTACGTAACCCTTATTAAGTATAGGTTTATGAAAAAATATATCCTTTAACCAATTAGAGGTTCAACATTCCCATAATTATTGTTTTTAGATGCTACCACTGAAAATTGCCAGTTTCACTGGGTTAATTTGAAAAATACATATCTCTTTGTGTACAGCTCCAAATGGCTTATATGATATATCAAATTAAATCTTGATAAGTCTACTTTTATTTTAGAATTTTTCATAATTTTTTGACATCATTTGATCATTGAAAAATGTCATACAATAAGACTGCCGCATAAGGAAATTCAATGGTGGCAAATCTCATTTGTTATAATTTTTGCTTCCACATAATGGTATTGTGTGTGACCTCTAATTCCCTTGTTTTATCACTTCCTATGCTCTCTAATTTTCCATTCAATTCCCTTTAATTTTAGGGAATAAAATTATTCCTTACTGGGACACTTGCTAAACCAGGGCTTAGCAGTCCACTTGAGTCAAACTTATTCTCAAACATCTAGTCCCAAAATTTGGGGTGTTACAAGCATGCCCCTGCTCATCTTTTTGATAAGAAAAGAATGTGGATCCCATGGGTTTTAATTGAAAAAGTTGGTTTTGGGATATAGAATAAAGAAAGAATATTATTTAGGTCCCAAACAAGGAAAATGATATATTAACAAGTCTCATAACTTGTTAATGGTAGCTCTCTTACTTGTCAGTGGTTACTCTTCACTTGTAAATGGAGACTTATTTGATCTTATTTTTCATGGTTGGGACCTTAATGATAATTTTCCTAGAATAAACTGCCACTGTTATGTACAGGTGTTGCATCTCAAGTACACGACTCATGTCAAGTAATAAAGTGATAAGCAAAGATTGTTCCCAAGGAGATTTGATCAACAAATTGGTCAAGCAAGAGGCTTAGTGAATTCAATTAAGTTGAGCTAAAACAAGTTTTTGATGTGAAAAGATAATTTGAAAACAACTTTTAAGACTAAAAAGTGATAAAAGAAAATGCTTCTTTAACTTCAAGAATTAAATGGAACCTAGGATTACTTCTTCCCTTTGCACTTCATAAAACTAGATTAATTTCCTCTTTCAGTAGTATTTCAATGAGTATATGTTAGTCTAAGGTTCAAAAACACTTGACAAAGCTCTCTCAAGTTAAAATCATCATTAAAATGCAGTATCTCTTGATACAATTAATAAAAATCAACTCTAAGCAACAACCAAAATGTGACAATGCAATGTTAGTAAATATATCTCTATTCACTACAAAAAAATTGTCATTTCATAGCGGTTGAAAAAGTGTATTTATAATGGTTTTAACTGCTACAAACGCCAGTAGTAGCGGTTCTAAAAACCGCTACAAAATCTACTATTGCAAATGAATTTATAGCGATTATAATAAACAGTTACTCACATCAAAAAATCGCTACCAACTTTGTAGCGGTTAAAATAAACCGCTAGAAGATGCTTATTTTGATAATACATTATTTGTGTACATTGTAATTGGCGGCAAAGTGGGAAATGGAAAATGAAAATTTAGCTCTAATTTTGTAGCAGTTCTAAAACCGCTACTAAGTCAAATTTAAATTTCCAAAAAGTTAGCCCTCAAAATTTGTAGTGGTTACAAAACCGCTACAAAAATATGAAATTTTAAAACTAGCGCCAAAAAAATTAAATCCAATTTGTGTTTTAAATTTGTAGTGGTTCTAAAACTGCTACAAATTGTTGAGAAAATTTTAAAAAAAATTATACAATAATATAAGTCCATTATATTGTGCTAAATAGTTTATTATTTCATCAAATTAAATAAAAATAATTATTATTTGAGAAGAATTATTAAATTGAGTTAGATAAGTATATAGTTTATATATGTAATATTAAAACTGTATAGGTAATAAGGACTTATTATGTTTTTTACTAGAAATTGATCATTATAGAAGGAATATTCAATATGTTGAGGAAAAGTGGTTAAATTCCTAGAGAAAAAGGAAAAATAATTAAAATCAGTATTATAAGAAGGGAAAAATTTTTAAAATAAGAGAATTAAATTAAATTTTACCTTATTCAATGACCTTACAAAGCTCTTGAAAAAAAAAATTCTCAGATGAGAGAAAACGAGAGAGAAGTGGACTGGAAAGAATTGGAGGAGTGTTTTAAATAAGGTTTGGTAGGGGTATTTATAGGGATCTGTGTAACGCTTGTAGCGGTTGATGTGACATTATTTGTAGCGATTTGTTTCTTTATACGGGTTATTTAATTTTGTAGCGGTTTATCTCTTTGTAACGGTTATAAAACCGCTACAAAGTTTGGTTTGAATTTTTTTTAATATAAATTAAGATTTACAAGAATAAAAACAATTTCTTCAATCATTCTTCATCGCTATCCCTATAAAAATTTTGTCGAGAAAATGTTAGTGTGGTATTATTTTATAGAAAATTTAAATTTAAATTATGTGAATTTATAAAAACGTACCAAACTATAGGTAAATTGTCATCGCCTTCAGGGGAGCAGTTTTCAAAATTGGGGGGGCTGGAATGGCTCACTCTCGTAGATAATGTTATCCCCATCACCCATGTCATAAAGGTCTCGAGGCTTTAAGTGAACCACCATGTTCCAATCCCAGCGCCTCTCGTCCTCAACATAATAAACCTGGTGTGCCTTTAAAGCAAGAATATATGATTCATCATCTTCAGATTGACTAGTGTGAATTAGTCGTGAGAAATTTACTAATGTGATGCATAAATAATCAGTTATGAGTCCCTAGAACGTAGTGGTATTTGTCCATAAACACTTGAACAACGTCACGATGAAACGGCCTTGGTAATTTAGTTCTACGACATCAAAAAGCTTTCCATAGTAAGGCACGACTCCAAAATGCATATGAGCATCAGTACTGCTTGCATAAATCCTTGTCCCAAAGGTTCCATAAACACTTGAATTTTGAGTTTGTAATCCTTGATCTCGTGAAACCGTTCAAAACTTGAAACCATTGACATTGTATGTTGTAAACCTTTTTTGTATAATCAAGAGGGCTGATTACGAGAGCTCTTAAATTTGGTGATTATGTGTTGTGGTCATTTAGTATTCTGCATGCAAACCATCTTGGGAATTATATGTGGACCTTTTTGTCAACTTCGAAGGATGTTTGTGTTCGGATCCTGAGTTAACGCATCACATGACTTCTGAATTTCCTGCAATTAATTATGGGAAGGTGATCATGAAATCTACCGATAAATATAGAATAACATATGATCAGAATCTGGATATCGAACTCCTTATTCTCGTCGTAGTCACTCAGACTCAGATCGGCTCCCTCTCCCTAAACAGCATGAGGCATCGTGGTGCGGTTGCCACCTTTGGGGCCTTCTGTTATAGTTGTAGTGGGGCTAGCTCTTGTTGCTATAATAGAGTCATCTGCTATGGCGCGATCACCCTCCCTCTGCACTACCCCTTCCTCTGCTGCTACCACCCTATAGAAGCGGTCTGGGGGGAAGCTCAGCCTCCTTTACATTTCCCTTGTCTCTTCCTAAAGCCATATAAACTATAAAATATGAAAAATAAAAAAAAAATTAGTCACATTTATATAAATAATAATAATAATAATAATAATAAATGGAAAGAAAATATGTAATTTTCTTACCTATGTGAAATGTTGCAGCAAAACTCCCACAGAGACATCATAAAACTCATTTAAAAGAAAACTCTCAGAGAGACGTCAGAAAATAAAATGGAGAGATAAGTGAAAGGTCACTGGGTTTAAATAGCACTACATTTTGTAGCGTTTATTAACAAAACCGCTACACCAACCGCTACAAATTCTGAAACCCTACCTTGGGCAATGAAACACTTTGTAGCAGTTACAAATAACTACTACAAATATACAGAACCTTAACATTCTGTAGAGGTTGTAAACAAAAACCACTATAAATATCCATTTATATTTTTAGCGGTTAAACGGAACTGCTACAAGGAGGCGGCCATTTGCATTCCATAGCGGTTGATGTCAACATAACAGTTACAAACTAACCGCCATATTTATCGCGTTTTCTATGAAATAACCGCTACAAATAAGTTGCTACAAGTTATGGTGGGAAATTGGCGTCAAACTTGTAGCGGTGTATGTTGGTTAACCGCTACAAAAATTGTTGGCTAACCAGCGCCCAACTTGGCCTAAGGCTTATAGCTACAAATTTGTAGCGGTTTATGTCTAAACCGTTATAAATCATGATATTGGTAGCAATTAAATATAACCACTACAAAGTCATTGCTATGAAACGTCTTTCTTTTTGTAGTGATTTTACCAACAAACTGTCCATTTATCAAGTAAATTTCAAGTCAAGCATAATTTTAACCAAGTTTTACACCTAGATTAGCTCTCTTAAGTCAAGTCCAAATGAACAAATCAATATAAATGGTGGCCAAACATTTAGAAGCATTAAGCAAAGGGTAAAATCAACACATATATATCATTAACTACTAAAAGAGAGGAATAATCAAGTCTTAATCTATACAAAGATTCAAAATAATCATAGAATGAAGAGTTTATCTACCCATAATCATAAAATAGCCACAACTATTCAAAATAATTATAGCCATATCAAGAAACTAGTAAAGAAAGGGAAGAAGAATGAGAAAATCCAAGGATTGACGCTTTAAATATCTTCTAACTCCAACTAAAAAGCTCTAAACTCTTTAAAATGTAAAACCCTAGCACCCAAAATGTCCAAGAAGTCCAACGTGAGTGATTTTTGGCCTATTCCTGGGTTTTATACTTGTTTTTCCACTTTAATTTTCAAAACACACAGCATTAGTTTCGCGCATTCGTCGTACGTTCGCTATAGCTTGGCTACAGCAAACCGACGACCAAAGGGTAGATAGAGAGGTCATCTTTTGAGGCAGTTTTGCCATGACTTAGCTACAAAAATTCCATGGCAAATGTAGGCTTCTCTTCCGTAGTGTTCTTTTTTATCTTCTTCTTGCATTCTTTTCTTCTCTTCACAACTTCTCATGATCTTTGAGAGCATTTATAACTTGCCATCTTCCACCTATAAGGAGGAGGAATTCATGAGCTCTTTAACATTCACCAATAATACAACTGTATTCATTTAATTCATGATTTAACAAAAGTTTTAGTTTGCTTTTATCACATCACATTTTATTCTATAATCTCTTTATATGCACAATTTGAACCCAAAAATAAGTGAAAAAAGAAGCAAATGTGCTGGAATATTATCAATTTCTATGAGTTAACAGAAACAATATTGACACAACCCTAATGGGATAAGGTTCATTATTATTGTATGCAAAAAAGAAGGTATGAGAGAAATAATTGAAGTATACAAACCTCATATTTGAGTTTTGCATTTTCCACACGTAGAGGGTGCTCTTTGGAGGCATGCAAGCATATGAGGAAATGGTGGCGACGCCAAGCAGCAAGCTTCGTTGATGATCCCTCTGAAGGCTGCATTTGCCTCTCGAAGTTAAACATTTTCTTATTTTAGCAATAAATTATTATCATGCCTACACAATTCTTAAATAATTAGCTAATATATTAGGTAGGAAATAAGCTTTTATGCATGGAAGAATTGAGTGTGTTTAATTTATTAGTCAACTACAGGAAAATTGAAAATATAATTCTTACCGTAACAGAAAGACACACTTGTTTATATATGTAGAGATTTAAATTTTAAGAGTAGTTTCAATACAAATAATTCGAGAGGAAATTGTAGGAAAACTAACTAATTAAGAAATATGTGAGATAAAATAGACTAAGATCTTATACTTAGAACTAAATATAACATTCTAACTAGCCCTTAAATTAAGGACAGAGGTAGTGTTATTCTTTAACTATTGTTATTTTTTCGTATTATAAGCAATCTTGCATCATTATTGGAAAAACATTCGACCATGAATAATAAACGCTTTTTATACTATTAAAAACATTACTAGTGTAGAAAGAAGCTTTTTATACGGTTATTTGTAACTGATGTAACAAGAAACTAGAAAGCGCTCAAAGCTTCGAAAGGAAAAACCCTAACCAAATCAGAGAGAGAGAGAGAGAGAGATGAATTTTTAATTAATTTAATAGTTTAAATAACTATTTATATCAAATGTTATAACTGCTACAGAATTGTTGACACTTGACTGTTATTTTATGATGGTTCTAAACGGTTAAATAAAGATCTGTCATATATTCTGTGAGCAAATATTTGATGATTAAGAACCCAATATTTGACCATCAAAATCTTGAGCCTTCAAATTTAACAGGTCTTTGAATAACATTACTTCACGACTTTTATATCATAATTGTCAAGTATTGTTAAACACTACAGTATTTGACCGTTGTATGTTTAAACCTGAAGGTATTTATATAATACTTGACGGTTTTACCTAATAAATATAAGATATTAATGCATCATTTTTTTCCAAATAGGAAGTACTTCTTTTCGAGTCCTGCAATATTATTACATACACAGAAACAACACATTACAAAATAAAATTAAGAAAAAAAATCCACCACCAAAAAAATATTATGTGGCAAATTCCGTCAAAAATTCCAAGCCAAATTTATTTGCTACAAAATTAGCCCAAAAATAATTCCACGGCTAATTTTTTCATGGAATTAGGCATGGAAACTTGAGTGGTTAATTTTGCCACAGAATATTTCAGTGGCTACTTTCGTCGGAAACATTAAAAAATTATTATTTTTCGAAAAATTTAATTTTTAAAATAATATCCTAATGAAAATAAAAATTATGATATTTATATCTATATAAATATTTTAAAAAATATTTCATAATTATTGTTAAAATTATGATATACTATATGTAATTTCTTAATAATATATTACATATAAAATAAAACAAAAGTATATAATATAATACACATATATATTTTTGACGCGCGTGCACACAAATATAGTCATAGGAAAATTTATTTAGGATGTAAATTTTAAATTAATTTATATTAAAAATTATAAGAATATATAAAATTATTTTATATTGTTATTAAATTTATATTTATTTTTTTAAATAATATATATCTATGTATATGAAAAAAAATATTTGTAAATAATTGATTATATATATATATATATATATATATATATATATATATATAAATATAATTGTGCAATAATAAAACGCTAAAGCATTCTAGTCCAACTAGTAAGGCATCACACACATACGGGCAAGATCGAGGGTTCAAACCAATAGGGGGCCAAGAGAAGATGCATTTTCAGGAAATATGGAGCTACGACACATGCCACACGCCAACCACCAATAAGTTTTCAACAGAGTTGAATTCCATCGTAAACTTTGTTGAAATTGATTTGTCACGGTCCTATTAGCGATGGAATGGATTCCATCGATCTAGCAAGCCAATACACAGTAAAAAAGTAAAAAAAAAAACACAAACATATATACTCTTGTATTTAAATTCATACTATATGTATTAAAACAAAAAGTTCAAAACCTATTTGAAAAGTATATAAATTGTGTATCTAAATGAATTGGCCAGAAAACCAAAACCAAAATTGCCCAAATACAATCATATCATTGGTGGCAAGAAAAATCAATGGTAAAATAACCAAAACCAAAATCAAAATTGTCTTTATTATGCTCTCATTGTACACTAACGTATATATCCAGTGCTGCCTCATTAAAAACCGTTCTAGGAAAACCTATTGGACCAAAACCTAGATAAAGGAAAAAAGAGTATAGCATGTATTGACTTCCCTCTATTGACAATATCAGTTGAGATCTTTGAGTATGCGAAGACCAATGCCATGGACAAGCTTTTCAAAGATTGTACGTGGAAGTGACTTAGTGAATAAATTTGCTAGATTTTCACTTGAATGGATTTCCTGGATATCTATTGCACCATCCTATTGGTCACAGGTGAAAATGAATTTTGGTGAAATATGCTTCATTCTATCGCCCTTGATATATCCATCTTTTAGTTAAGCAATACATGCAACATTATCTTCATATATAACTATTGGGATCATTTTTCCTAAAGATAAACCACAAGTGGTTTGTATATATATGATATATTATCGATCTTAACCACACACATTATTGACTTACTTCATGTATCGCTAGAATTTCAGCATGGTTGGATGATGTGGGTGACATAGTTTGTTTCATAGATCGCCATGAAATAGATGCACCGATCCATATGTAAGCAAATAACCTGTTTGTGATTTATCATCATGTGGATCAAATAAAAATTCAGTATCTACATAACCAATGAATTCATGCTTGGATACATTTAAGTAGAATAATCACCTATCCATAATGCTTCTGAGGTAATGAAGAATGTGCTTCACTCTATTCCAATATTTTTGTGTTGGTGAAGAACTATATTTTTCTAATAAGTTAATATTAAATGATATATCAAGACGTGTGTAATTAGCAAGACACATTAGTGCTCAAATAGCAATAAGGTATGGTATTTTTGGACCAAGTAGTTCTTCATCACCTTCTTTACTAATTACTAGAGGTCTAAATGGGTCTTTATCTACCTACACAAACCTTAATTACAACCATATTGGGGTAAATGATGGATGCAACTTATCCATGTAAAAATGCTCTGTGACTTTCCTTGTGTAAGCTTCTTGATATACAAATATCTTATTTTTCAAGTACTCAATTTGTAATATAAGACAAAATTTTGTTCTTCCCAAATCTTTCATTTTGAATTCTTTCTTTAAAATATTAATTGCCTTTTAAAGCTCTTTATGAGTTTCAATGATGTTGATATCATTAACATAAATAGCAATTAAGCAAATTCACTTCTAGATCTTTTCATAAAGATGAATGGGCATATTGGATCATTTTTGTATCCTTCTTTCAACAGATATTCACTGAGTCAATTATACCACATGTACCCTGATTGCTTCAAGTCATACAGGGACTTGAATTGGATACTTCATGTATCTTGAGTCTTTAGGGACTTGTGATTGTATCGCCTTGAATCCTTCAAGAACTCTCATATAAATATCATTTTCTAGTGAGCCGTATAATAGGTAGTTATGATATCCATTCGATGCAAATCAAGCCCTTCATTTACTGCTAGGCTAATCAAATAACGAAAACTAGTCGCATCCACTACTAATGAATACATTTCTTCAAAATCAATATCAGGTCTTTGGGTAAAGCCTTAGGCAACAAGACATGTTTTATATATTGTAATTTCACCCTTTTCATTGTGCTTTTACACAAAAATCCATTTGTATCCAACTAGTTTTACATTTTTTTTTCAAATTTAAATTCTACATTAATGCCATTTTTCTATAGGGACCAATCATTTCTTTGTTGGCAAATGCTAATGGATTTTGGCTAATGATCTTAATTATCATTCATGATATCAAATGCTACATTATAAGCAAACATATCATCAATGTTAACTTCATTACAGTCGCATCGTATTCCATTCATAACATAATTTATTGAGATCTCATTTTTACATTTCATGTACCTGAGTCTCTTCTGGGACTACTACACTCTCTTTTGGAGATATCTTTTCTGGACATAATAACTCTTAAGGAGATGGCTCTTTTGAAGCTAATAACTTTTCTTGATCATACTCTACTTGATCATATATATTCTTAGCTCCTTTTCTCTTTTAAGGATTTTTATCTTTGGAACTGATGGGCCTTCCACATTTCAGGCGTGCTTTAGATTCATTTATAATAGATTGTCCTTCAAAGACATCAATTTTGATAAGTATTAGCAGCTGGGACATATGACTTTGTCACTTTCTTTGGGTTAGTAAATGCTTCTAGCATTTGATTAGCTAAATTCTGTAAATAAATTATATTTTGAACTTCCAATTCATATTTTTTTATACAAAGATCAAAATGAGTAATGATAATTCATCCCAACTAATCTCTTTACCCAACTACTTATTTTCTCCTCCTAATGTTAGAAAAAATGATTTATCAAAATGACAATCGGCAAATCTCATAAATAAATCTCCTATAGGTTGTTTTAGATGTTTTATTATCAAAGGAGATTTATACCCAACATATATTCACATCCTTCTTTAAGGACCTATTTTGGTGCATTATAGTGGTGCTATAGCACATATACTGCACACGCAAAAATCTTTCTATGGGAAATATTAGGTTTCTGACCAAAAACCATTTATAAAGGGAAATCTTTAGATAACTTGTTGGGCTAAAGCAAATTAACATTGTTGCATGCAAAATGTCATGCCCCTAAGTATAAATTGGGAGATTAGATCTCATAAGTAAAGGTCTTACAACTATTTAACCAACGATGTTGCAAGTCCATTTGCGTATGAACATGATCTAAGGATATTCAACATCAATTCTAAGAGACATACAATATTCATTAAAAGCTTGTGAAGTAAATTTACCAGCATTATTAAGACGTATTTTCTTGTAAATAGGATAATCAAGGTAGTGTGCTCCTAATCAAATTAATTGAGCAAGTAATCTTACAAACGCCAGGTTCTGAGAAGATAATAAGCAAACATGCGACCATTTAGTTGATGTATCAATTAAAACTATATAGTACCTAAATGGTCTGCATGGTGGGTGTATTAACTCACAAGTATCTCCCTACATCCATTCTAGAATTGTGAAAGACTCACTTTCTACTTTTCTTGGTGAGGACCGAATAATTAATTTTCTAATCGCGCTTGTCGTTAGTGTTCAAATTAATTACTAAATTATGCAGCACAGCGGCATAACCTAAGTCATATTCTATTGCGCTGAGTCAATAGTATTGTTAGCCTTCTAGCTTAATCGTAAGCGCACGGATCGTCACAAGTAGTATAATAATATCGTTCCCACAATGACTAAGGAAAAAACGAGTTAATTATCACACTTATGTACTTAATTATGTTGAGTGAGAGTAATTTGAAAGAGATTTTATATTTAAGAATTAATTTATTAAAACGAATTTATTCGAGAACTTCAAGACGGGAGAAACCTAGGATTACTTATCTCTATTGTACTTCATAAGAATAACTTAAATCTTAAATTGATAATGAAAATATGTGCTTATCAGATGTTCAAATTAATTGTTAAAGCTTTCTCAAGTCAAAACCAATTTTATATTTTCAATTAACATGTGCAATCTCTTATCTTAGTTAACGAAAATACTCATTAAGCTCTATCCTCAATTAGACAATGCTAGGCTAATAGATATATCTTTATTCTATTAACAAACTATCCATTTAATCCCTAAACTTCAAGTCTAGCATAATTTTATCTAAGTTCTATAATTAAATTAGCTTTCTCAAGCATCACTCAATTGAACCCAACAATCTAAGTAATGGCCAATCACCCAGAAGTATTAAGCCTGAGATAAAATCAACACATAAATTTCATTAATCAAAATAAAAAAAGTCTTAATCCATCTAATAGTTCAAAGCAATCCTAGAATATGAAATTTAACTACTCATAATTATAACCAAAACCAAAACCAAATCTAAGCAATAAGAATCCACATCAAAATAAGAGTTAACTGTAAGGAAAGAAAATAAATTAATAAAACCAAGAGATTGAGCCTCAAATACCTTCTAAGCTTTAATTCCTTGGCTTTAATTGCCTCCAATTCTCCACAACGTCCTCTGATCCAATGCACAGTGACGATTCTCGTCTTCAAATCAGTCGCCTCCACAGTCCTCTCGTCCTCCTGTGAAGGTGATGACAAAACCCAAATGCCTCTCCTTCCGTTAATACCTAAATGTGTGTTCTTCTTATATATAGGTCAGGTTCCTAGATCCTCATACAATATCCCTCTAGCAAAATAAAATCAAACAAAAAGATAAAAAGATTAAAAAAATAGATAATGATGATAATAAATAATGATGATAATGATGATAACTGAAATATCTTTTCATTTTTATCTTAAATTATTATTTTTATTATTATTATCATTACTTTTTATCTTTAATATCAAAATCATTATTTTTATCTTAAACTTTGAGATTTATATGAAATCCCTCTAAATCAATATTTTATCAAAATCTCACTCAAATCCTTTTAATTTAACATAGATGACTCCCAAATATATTAAAATATATATTAAAATTATCTAAAAATAGGGAGTCATCAAGTGTTTAATTCTTAAATTAACTAAGTGTGAAAGACTCAAGAAAACAAAGAAAAGAGTAATTTCTGGGATTTTTAACAACAACAAAATCAAAACAAAAAAATGATATAAAAGACAGACACATACAATATATGACGAATTTTCTTGAGAACAGATTAGTAGTCATCATAGTTCAACAATGGATATGGAGTATGTAAATAGTACCAAGTCTAATATAAGTGCCCTAGAAAACCATCTTAGGTCTCAATTAATTAATTAATTAATTAATACACTTGAACCTAGCATATAAAAACCTTTCAATTAATTGTTTAAGCATCACTTAGCATGCAAATTTATATTAAAATTATATATGAATTTTCTTAGGAACAATCAACTAATATGCTCAGAGTAAGAGTAAACATATAATCAATCAAGACCTTGAAAGAAAACATGAAATAACCAAACTCTTGAAATATAATTCAAAATAAAAGTTCAAATAATAAATTGCAAAGGGTTAATCACAAAGATTATCTAACCAGAAATCAAAGTTTTAAAAATATAAATTCAATTCTAGACCTAAGAAATTATAAAATACATATAATCAAGAAAAGACTAAACTAATACAACTCCCTAATAAAGAATATAGAACTCAAGCCACAAGATTCATCCTCAAGAGGATTAGTTAACCACACATAGTGATGGAAGAAGAAAAGTGTGGTATGTGGTCACACTTTTGGAATAAAGCCCTGGGGTCCCTTTTATAGGCATCAATGGCTTGTTGGAGAAGGAAAAGAGGCGGAAGATCTTGACAAATCTTTATCTTTTTCATGCATTTGAATTTGAGATTTGGATAAGATTGTCTCTATCTTTTTATATTCTATTTAAATTTTGATGAGCTTGTGGTGTCTTCTTCGCCTTTGATTGGAGGATTTTGAATTCTTGATATTCTTTTGAATGAATAAATATAAATCTTTATCTTCAATCTTTGAATGTCTATCTTTTTCTTGAATTTAGATTCAATATATTTGAGGAAAATAATTAAATTTATCTCAAGAGATAAAAAGATATAATATTTTGAATTAAATCCCTTTTTGAATTATGTTTAATTCTATCTTCTTAGGTGGTACCATATGGTTGTTTGTGGGAAAATAAACTACGTAAAATGACCCTCATACCCTTTATTAATTGTAGATGTCCACGTCTTTGCTCTTCATAAGTCATGAAACACATGCATTTGGTCTTAAACGGTGGTCATAGGGCTCATTCAAATAGCATAAGTCATAAGTTAACACATATGGGCCCTAACCATAATGTAGTTTGGCCCAAAAGCATTTTTAAGGCCGTGTTTTCTATGGATTCTTTAGCCCATGTGAATTTTCACCCTCCTTTATGCTTGATTATCCTTTTTGACATTAATTCCTTAATTTCCCTACAATAAATACAACTAAAAATACCTTCTTACAAATCAGTTTAATCTAGGGAAATAAACTATGGAAATTCTACCATTTTTAGCATTTATTTTGTGTGATACCTTATAATCCAAAACATAGCAACATTTAAACATAATAGTAATGATAAAATCCCATATATAGATATAAAATTATATAATAAAATAGGGACTTATCATTTTCCCTTGGAACATGCAGCACATGAAAAATCATGGGATTGTGGTATTTGTTTACACTTCAGGGTACGTCCACATGAATTCTCAATTATTTTTTGCATCATGATTGACCCGGGAAGGCCTAACCGGTCATGCCAAACATTACATTCATTAGTAAACTTTTGATTTACATTAGCAAAATGCTGGTTTGTATTAGCAAACTCTTATTTTTTTTATTAGTAAACTTCTGGTTTACAATAACATATTTTTTAATTGTGCTTATAAAGGTATAGTACAAGATTGAAGAAAGAGAAAGAAAACTGTCTAATATACATTTTCTACCAAAAAATAAATTCGTGATATCTAGACATTCTTAATTATTTTTATTTGTTATTTCAATATGATATCCATTTTTGCGTACATCCTTAAAACTCAATAAGGTTTTTTAGACTTGGTAGAATAAAATGCATAATCAATGTATAATTTTGTTCCTTCAAGTATCAAAATATTAGCTCTTCTGGAGCCTTCAATCAAATCTATACATCAGTTATAGTCTAAACATTGGCTTCTTACATTACCAAGGAAGAAAAATATTTATCATTTTTAGTATGGTGTGGGTTGTTGCTCTATCTATGAGACACAAGTCTTCAGGATTGATGTCAATAAGACTCATTCTTCATTAAAAGAGACATGAAAATAAAGAAAAACATAATTAAAATTTAGGAAATACATATGATAGTAACAACTTTAAATACACTAAAACATACCAGTTCAACTAGATAAAGATAATTTATGCTAAGAAATTAGCAACATCCAAATCGGTAATATCCATGTCACCATACTCAAAATTCCCAGTCTTATCAACATTATTTATTTCAAACTTTGACCCTTTACCATTATTTTTTATCAATTCTTGGTATATGTTAACTAGGTGTCTTAGTGTACGATAGGTATGGAACCAATGACCCTTGCCACCATAGTAATAACATAGACTTTTGACATGCTTATTATGCCCATTAGTTTTCTTTTTATGGTTCTTATCAATCTTTTTCCATTTCAGGTGGGAATTTAAACCACCACGATTATAACCATGGCCACACCCATACCCACGACTATAGTCATGTCTACGCCCTCATCTATCGCCACAATTAGATTCATTGATCACTACATTTACATCTAAGAATGGAATCAAGCTTGTTGGACTAGATTCATAATTTTTCAACAAAAACTCATTGTTTTGTTTAGCCACAAGGAGGTAAGAAATTAATTCACGATTTTGACAATGGTCACGCCCACGGCTATAGCCATTTCCACGCCCTTTTCCATGACTTCAATTAGATTCATTTGTTACTAAAATCACTTATGGGAATGAGTTAAGTCTGTTAGATAGAATTCATGATTTTTTCAACAAAAACTTATTGTTCTGTTAAACCACAAGTAGGCAAGAAATTAATTCAACATATTTCTTAAAACCTTTTTCATGATATTGCTCGTATAAGAGAAAATTGGATGCATGAAATGTAAATGATGTTTTCTCTAATATATCTTTTTCAGTAATATTATTTCCACATAATTTTAATTGAGAACTAATTCTAAACATGGCTAAGCTATACTCGCTCACAAATTTAAAATCTTGCAAACACAAATGCATCTAGCCATAACGAGCTTTTAGAAGGATAACCATCTTCTAGTGGTCATACATTTCTCTTAAATTATTCCAAAGAACAAGTAGATCTTTTATGATTAAATATTCAATTTTTAGATCTTCATACAAATGGTGACGTAGAAAAATCATGGATTTGACTTTATCTTGATTGGATGGCTGATCCCCTTCTTTAATTGTGTCTTCAGACCATAGGCATTTAGATGGATTTCCACGTCTAGCATCCAAGATAAATAGTTCTTTTCGGTAATGTCAAAAGCCACAAATTCAAGTTTTGCAAGGTTTAACTTGGTTCAAACTAATTAAAAGAATAAATGGGAATTATTAAAATATGAAATATAAAAACACAACATAAAAATAAGAAATTCGTAAAGACAACGAATAATTCATAAAGTAAAATATTACAACAAAATTAAAACTTTATGGCTTTAGGCCATTTAATTCTGATAGCATCAGGCCAATGATGAGAAATGAGAATTAAAATTACATGGCTTCTAACATTTTATTTTCAAGATAAATAAAGTTGTATATAACTTACGATCATACAATAAGGTAGAAGATAAAAAAGGTAAAGGCTTATGGCCATATAATAGAGAATCTGAGGAATATGACTTCTGGTCATATTATATTAAAATAAGAAATCAAAGTAATATGACTTCTAGTCATATCATAATTGAAATTAGAGGTGTATGGCTTCTGGTCATACTAAAATAACAATATTAATAATATAAAAGAACTCATAAAGGAGATTAAAATAAGTTATATATAAAAGCGATAACAATCTTTAATCTTAGCCATAGAGGCTGATGTTTATAACAATTAGTAAAAGTATATCTTTAATTCTGTTTAGTGGCAAAGATCATCTAAGATAGATTAAACATAATACAATAAAAGAAGGTAGAGGAAATAATCAAAGTGATGCTCCCTAAAATTTAATTAAGTAACGTAAGTGTACGAGCCGTGAAAATAGTATAATAACAAATCAAGGTCATCCCATAGAAACTCAATTGAATTAATGATTAGACATTAAATTTTCTTGTTTCATTTAAGTTGAACAAACCAAATAAGGATGATTGAATTTGAAGCTTAATTTAAATAAAAGCAAAAGTAATAAATCTAATGTTTTTAAAATTTCCACTAGATATATCTCCCAAGCATTACACGAGGAGCGTTGACTCTGGAGGTATCCCTTTAAAATAATAAATCTGTATGCATTTTACTGTTCATATGAATAGTGCCAACTTGTATCTGGTTTCGTGTCAACATTTATTTTGGGCATCTAGCTTCAAGTGAGTAGGTCCCATATTTTGCAGTTGATGGCTACTTTTACTGTTTAAATGAACAGTACCAACATCAATGCTATTGCTTTGAGCTCCGTGAATAGAGTACTGCCGGTTATGAATGTTGTTGCTTTGAGCTCCGTAAAATTTGAAAATCCATCCTCTTTTACAATCCCTCCCCCTCATTCATTTTTCACTTTTCCATTCCCTTCCTGAGGCAAAGCTCCTCTTACTGATTCTTTGTTGCAACAATGGTTCATTATCTCTCATGCTTTTCAATTTTCTTTTCTGAAATCCCAACCCATTTTTTCATCTCTATATCCTCCATAAAAAAGATTCTCCTTTGGCTTCAAACATTGTGATCCCGCTGACAAAGTTTCTGATTACTCTGCTGACACTGCTTATGAGACCAAAGATTCTGCCGGAAAAGCTGCTCATAAGGCCAATACATATACTGGCGATGCCGCTCAGAAGACCAGGGAATACACGCGAAGTGGTGCTCATAAGACAAAGAATATAGCGGGGATGCTGCTCAGAAGGCTAAGGAATATACCGCTGATGTTTGTGCCCTTTTATTCTGTCACTGAGGTGTGTGTGAGACCAAGCTTCAATTTCTTCTCTTCTTCCCCTGTTCCGTCGTCACTACTCTAGCTGTATGTGTTGGCTCATGGCTTTAGGGCTTTTTGAGCTTTATTGCTTCCTCTATTAATGTGTCTGTTAAGAGTGTGTGGTAGGCCCAAAACCTCTCTCTGTCATGTTCCTAAGTCTGGGCTGTGCAACATTGTTCTTCCCCTCTATTTGCTGCCTTGACTTTTTGGGAAATGAAGAATTAAAGAAAATTTTCTTTTTTTGCAACCAGTTATTTAAAGAAAGAAGGAGGCTTAGAGGTGGTTCTTAGTAAAGCAAGTATTGAAGAGAAGGTATTACCTTGATAGGTACTTCTATCATGCGTTTCTATTTACCATAATACTTGTGTGCCATTTTAGCTAGATGTGGAATGGAAATGCATTTGTTTCCCAGGATTAGGTGCATTTTTAAGATTGATTTTGTTGTGGGTAGTTGAACCACGCTGCCCTTGTATAACGAATTCATAGTATATGAATGATTGCATATGAAGTGTTAACAAGTTTATACTTCCTCCACACCACCTACTGCAGATAACTTTCCTTTAAGTATTGGACTGGAAATTCATTTTACACATTGGTTCTTTTGCAATGGAATTTCTTTGGTGTAAAATGAATTTCCAGTCCAATACTTAATGGAAAGTTATTGATTCAGATAGTAAATCTTATAATTGAATTAATGTCAAGTCGGGGATTCCAAGTCCATGGCAATTCTTTCATCAATCATTGAATGTTAATAAACAATTTAGAGTTTTCATTGTTGAAGGCATACTGTATGAGTAATCAACTATGGGTGTTTGGCATGGCTTTTCTTGAACTCAATCGTGCGATTGTTTACCAAAATCCCTTATGCACCATGAATTTTTTTTTCAAATGTTTAGTTTTCTAAGTGTTCAAAAGGGCTTATGGTTTCTTATCAGCTTGTATATGGTTTTTAATTTTCATTGCTTTATAGTCACAGGTCAATATTTGGTGCGAATATGTCATAATAATCATTTGGTTTTAATTTGTCTTTGTTGTGACCTTTTGTCTGTGTGGAAGGGGGGTCCAAATACCCTCTGCAGCACGTGATTATCCCCTAATTTTAGGTGAGGGACCTTTTTTATTTTTTAAATTTTTTATGTATTCTTATTTATTTGGATTAATTTTTAGTGCATGGAGCATTTTTTTCTAAAAAAAATTGAAAAACCTATTTTTGTTTAGGGATGAGCAGGGAATGTGATTCATTGAAAGGTCATCTAACTATTCAGTCTGCACTGCTTCCAATGTTGTTGTGATACGGAGGATATAATCACAATCTTTTGTCCTTAAGGGTGGAAGTTTTATGATGTTATTGTCTTATGTCATGTTTTATGTATGGCTTAATGGTTTTCCTTTTTGTCATTTATAAAACCATTGGTTTATATGAGTTATGCACTGTGTAAAACTTCTTTAGTACATTCCTTTATTTTTTGGGTTTCTGATATGACTACTTTGTATCAGAATTTTATTTTAGACTTTCTGACATGTTTGGGTCTCTGTTACCATGAGCAGGTAGATTTTAGTTGTTGTGGCTATATTGCATCATGTCACTGAGTAATATGTTAAGGATTGTAGGTTCAGGTAAATATATTGTGTAAATGACTTATCTGGTATGTTATGGGTTGTCTTAACAGGTGTGTTACCATTGGTTATTTGTTTTAAAGTTTAGTGTTCCATTGTCAAATGATTTAATCATGTTTTTGTGATAAAAGCACACAACTGTATGTCTTAATTTGTTTTTCCAGATGTACTGGAAAGTTTTGGGGCTCAATTCAATAGGACTTAAATTGATGGCTGCTTGGTAGATTTGATGACTCTTGCTCTAGGTCTCTGTTATTAAGGCAATGATATCCAGTTTCATTCCAAAAAAAAAATGAGAGCTGCTTTAGTCGAATCATTCACCTGACTAATCCCTTTGCCTTTATAGAGCTAGCAGGTTAGATTTTTCAAACGTCCAGTGTGTTAATATCTATCTTAGGTTGGAGCAAGTGGCTTATAATAAAGTTGCATTCTAACTAGTTGTTAAACTGGGCAAAGCTAGGTAGTGATCTTTAGTATAGTCTCTTAGAGTGAGTTACGAGTTTGGGTTAACTTCTTAAGTACAACTCAATGTTTATGTTAGCTTAATTGGTCACAATATGGGAGGAACTGCATTTCAATCCGAGTTCTATTATTCTGCCTTAGAGCTTGATTCAAATATTTATCTGAATTGGAAAAGGCTAAAATATGATAGGTTTGTGCCGGTATGTGTATTGTTCATTTGTCTATGGTAGCCAATATGCAATATGAATATTAATCTATTAATTTAATAATCAAATAACTTAATTGTTTAAGTGTGCCTTTAATTTCACTTTCTATTCTTGTGTAACTAATATTCTTTAGTAAGAAACATTTTAATAGTAATTATTATGGTTCGTGTAACCATATAGCAGGAGGTAATGAAGTTGTTGATCAAATTTCTTTTTGCCTGACAGAAAAAGGATGCATCTAAATGAAGGTTGCTGCTGCCTATGAATATAAAATTATTGAAGGTGTTCTTAGCTTCCAAATGAAACATATTGTGATTGATAGGAATAAGGTTGTAGTGAGTGTATCTAATCCAGAAACAAGGGTTGGCAGTGGAGTTTGAAGAGAATGAAGTTTATCCTATTGATACAGCATCAAGCATTGGAGAAGGCATGACACTTTCACTAATTCTTTTATGTACTTAACATTATTTACCATATACTAGGGCTTTTGGAAGATAAAAGAGCTTGGCAGAATGTGTGAACCACCAGCTCCTGCAACTATATCATGTTCTTCATGAAAAGCCAGGTGAAATTTCCAGTAAAATGATTAGTTCCCAACAAGTTTTGGAATTCTGTGGTCTTTGCTAATGTTACGCAATATCATTTTTTTCAAGTGATTTGATTATTTGTAAAGACTAAGGAGAGAACATGTGGGTGAAGAGAGAGAGAAGATCTCTACGAAAGGACTGCTGACAATGGATTTGATTGAGGCACAGGAGTTTTGAGAACCCATTTTGAAGGGGAGCTCTGCAATCTTATTTCATTAGAGATAGGTTAAGTGTTAATAGATCACTTGATAAGATACAGGTGAAATGATATTTGTTTGCCATCGTGGAAGACATAAAACCAATGGTTTTTTGAGTTTAATGTCATGAAAAAGTTGTTTTGTCTAATCACAGCTTAAGGGCCATTTTATCAGGAACTTTTCTAATGCACACTGTAAAGGGAAACTAATTGCTTTATAGAGACATAGTTCTCCTTTTTATTTCTTTCAAGCATCATGTATATTTGAAAATAGAAGATAGAAAAATAGTGGACTACAATCATTATTCTTATTAACTCAATTACCTAGCTAATGAAAGTAAATCATCCTCGAGTTAGTTTGTTATTATGAACCCAAATGATTAAACTTGATGAATAAAGTTGATAGTGCATCGTAAATCCACTTCTGACTACTAACTTATGTCCTAACATAAACCAAATAAACAACATGCAATGTATGAAGTGGAATATACCATCTGTTATATCATACATGAAATAAAATTTCAGGAAATCGGCACCTTTCTTGCTATACCAATAAACACCTGCTTTGGCCATTATAAATTCTAGTAGATAGAAGACATGTGACCCATAATTCTACTCACTCAAGCTCTATTCTTCATCTATCATTTATTTAATAGGCATTTCTTGTATTGATATTCATTTTCAATTTCTAACCTACAAGACTCATATGTCAATATTTTGCATTTACAATTTATCTTCCAAGGTTGATAAGTTTGTTGGACATAATTTTTTTGAATATTCAGTTTATTTTCCTGTCATTAATCTTTATTGGCATCAGTTTAATGTTTTGCACATGTAGCCTTAGAATTTCAATTAATGAAGCTAAAAAAACCGATGATTAAAGAAGATCACTCATATGTCAGTGTTTTAATTAGCTGGCCTATCGCAAAAGAGATTTTTTATTCTTAAATACAAAAAATGACTCATATAAATATATACATGACTTATATAATAAATTTATATAAATAATTAATACAACATTTAAGTTGATCACAAAAAATAATTAGTTTTAGCTTTATTCAAAATATATATTAGTGTATTGATTTATTCATTAATTATATGCACCCACGTATCACGCGGGGGAGTCAATACTTGTTAATTGTAATAACAGTATATCATAACACTACGTCTTTGATTGAAGGCATAAAAATTAAAACAAAATTTAGTATGGGGTGTGAAGGGATTGAGAGACATATGTGTTGGGAGTGCAATTAATGAAAATATGTTAATAAGGTACTCCCACCATCTCTAAATATAAGTTTCACACTTATGAATTGGCTTGTCTTAAAATATAAGTTTTATTTTAGTTTTGTCAAAGCATTTATTGTGTTTTTCCAACTTTACCTCTTGATTGTATTTATTGCATTTATTATCTTTCACACTTATTTTCTTTACAAATAAGGGCATAGTTGAAAATATATATATATTTCTTTTAACTAATTTTAATCATTTTCTTCTTAAATGAAAATCGGTTATTTGAGGCTTATATTTAAGGATGGAGGGAGAAATAGAAATGTTTCATGGACACTAATATATTCATATGAATACTTTGGTAAAAAAACTATATCATTTAAGTAATACAATTAAGAGTAAAATACTCTAACTACCCTTTTGTTTTGCCTTAATTACACAGACCTCCTCTCTATTTTAAAAACATACACTTAAGTTTAAACCGTTAACTCTGTTAAAAATATTCTAAAAAGATTCTAAAAATATATCTTTTTAATTAAAATTGATATAAAATAAATTTTTTTATTAATTTACTATTAATACTAAATTTCAAATTTTAATCGACATCTCGTGAATATCACAAAGTTTTAAAATTCATTTAAGTCTTTCAAATGTTTCTAGAAAAAAATATGGCATTATAAATTTAAATGACATATACAATCTCTCAAACCTATATAGTTTATTATATTTTATAGAAAAAATGTGTTTAACATATATTTTTAGCTAGTCATTTAAGAAAATAAAAATAAATAAATTTCAATAAATATGGTGAAATTAAAAATTATAAATTTAATAATCTCAAAATTAAAAAAATTAACATATTAGAAAGTTAAAAAAACTAAGGAAAATTTTAGCCAGCTCATTGGTAGCAAATTAATTTCAGTCAACTCTTAAAACTTTCTGAAACTTTACTACACCCTCATGATCAAAATGAAATTAATTTTTGTGAGTGAAAGGACAATGATGCCCTTCTTTTAATGTTTTTAGAAGAACATTTACAAGACAAATAAAGAAATTTACAAGAAAAATAAAAGGATTCAAAAGAACCTAGGGAATTAAAAATATTTTGGCAATTTACAAGACAAATATGAAAATTCAGAAGACAAATATGAGCATTTACATGAAAAGTAAAGATATTCAAGAGAACTTAGGGAGTTAAAAACATTTTGGCCATTTACAAGACAGATATGAAAAATCACAAGACAAATATGGGCATTTACAAGACAAATAAAGATATTTATAAAATAAATAAAGAGATTCAAAAGAACCTATGGAATTAAAAATATTTTTTCAATTTAGAAAATGAATATGGGTATTCATAAGACAAATAAGACAATTTGCAAGACAAATAAAGTAAGGGTATCATTGTCTTTTCACCCATAAAAATTAATTTTATTTTGACCATGGGGTACAATAAAGTATCAGAAAGTTTTAGAAGTTGACTAAAATTAATTTGCTACTAACGAGACTAACTAAAATTTTCTCAAAAATCTATTAAAATAAAAATTTGGTGGTATAAATTTTTCTGGCCCCTGTATGTGTTTAAATATACACGCGCGCGCACACACATGTGTGTGTATCTACATACATACATAGACATATACATGTGTGTGTGTGTTAAATAGGGGCATTTTAGTAAAGCAAATGTCAAAAAGTCAAACTTAACGATCAACTAATGATTTGGGTGGATGGAAATAGATGGGAGGTGTATGTAATTAAGGTAAAATAAAAAAGTAATTAGAGTATTTTACTCTACAATTAAATGTATAAAGAAATATAGGAGGCTTAATTAGAGGTAGTTCATCATTTTTAACTTTACAATTTAATATTTTATCCTTCTGAATAAATACAAATCTTTTGATCCTCTCCAATAAATATTATTTTTCTAGATCTTTTAATTTTCGTGTGATGCACGGGACACGCATGCATCCACACGCACATAAATGACATTACTTCGCAGATATAAGATTCATTGTAGGCTATGTGCTTTTTAATAGATGTTTTGTTATATTTTTTGCCCTTTTGTTTCAAAATATTTCATTTCTACCCCACCTCTAAAATATCTTGGGAAAACTACATTAGGCCCTAGGTAAGATAAAATATAATAAAATAATTCCTTAAAATCTCAAAATTATATATAAATCTCAGGATCTTTTTTTTAATAAATTTCAATTATTAAATGCTTATACACATCCATAAACTTGTTTGTGTAAGCACCCATGAACTTGTCAATGGACACCCTTGGTCTTATCAGTAGATGTCAATAGACTTATCAGTGAAATTAGAATTTATTACAAAAAAGTGTTAACTACAATTTTAAGATTTCAATAAACTATTTTATCTTATTTTCTCTTGTTCTGAATCTAAATAAAATTTTCCCAAAAATCTTCTTTTGGCATCTTTATAGAACGTTTGTGTTACATATTTGCATTAATCCATTGTCATTAAACATGATTTCTAAAACACTCATCAATCCACTAAGTACCATTAAAAGTGGGATGATTGTCATTGATAACACACAAAAATAACGTGTAATTAGAGCATTAAAAGTATTTATTTAGTGATGGGCCCGACAAGATTGAAGATTGATTAAAAAGGTTTTAAAATAAATAACCATTAGTATTTGATTTTATGAAGTGAAAGTTTTTATATAGAATTAAAAAGAACATTTGGTTACAAATTAAATAAGTTATTTAAATAGTAGAAAAAAATTTTATAACTCAAAAGTACTTAAATCCATCTCAAAGGCACAACATTGCCCCTTGGAAGTTGCAAAGAATTGGGAGTAATTTGGAGTACATCCAATTGATACAACTCTTTCCATCTTAAAATTGGTGCTTAAGTTCTCTCTCTCTTTAGCCTATTCATCGCCCTAAACTTTGCTTGCATTACATCACACTCTCATCTTCAATCCATCCAATTAAACTTCATATTACTTATAAAAGCCCAATTTGTATGCATAAAAGCTTGGTTTAGAATTCTGACACGGAACCAAGCCAATATCAAACGCAATTGCTTCAAATATAACCATCCGGTCAAGTAAATCATACCTTCCTGATTGTGCTCTCAACGACAACCGCATTCCAATGCCCTTCACCAAAGGTTTACATGCTTATGCTATCTGTCGATGCAACACATTAACAAATATATAGTGATTTTTCAGTATTATTTAACTAACTATCTAAAGCACCAGAGAAGATTATCTAAAACTACTCCCTTCGCCTCCTCTTTCTTCACAGGTGTTGGTTCTGTGTTTTCAATTACAACCGAGCGCGAAACCTTCACGGAATTATCTTTTTTCTCCATTTTGTTATGCCACTCAAAGTGACAAATGTTTTAATAGGAAAATGAGTAATTAATAACATACAATTAATGACCATTAAAGTATTTTTAAGAATATGATTTCTAAAACGCCTCTATTGCATATTTACATTAATCCATCAAATGCCATTAAATATGATTTTTAAATTGACTCTGCAGATTTTTATTAATACATAAAATTATCAGTTTATTATTAGAAGTGGGATGATAGTCATTAGCAACGCACAAGTTAATGGGGATTACTGATTGATTATAGCATATACATAAGAGAAATATGAGAATAACCATTAATACCACGTAATCAAACCTATTCAAATTTTAAAAATTGTGCTTCTCCATTGACCATCATTCAGAAAGTTTGTTAAATTACATCCTTTTCAGCTTTGATATATAATGTTTTGGTTAATACAAATCGGGGTTTACCTTCTTTATCTAATTCTTAGATCTCACTCAATACTGAAGGTTGAGATATTATCCTCTATAAATATAAAAGCAATATAAAAGCCTGAATCATCATTCTTGGCATGATATCATATGGCATAAAGGTTCTTCTCTTAAAAAATTCTTGTGAAAATCTCAATCAATATCTGGTCTTGCTTTCCTTTTTAAATGTTTAAGAGCTTTATTATTCTGAATTCACAAGTCTAGTCTCATAGCAGCTATCTCCAAGCATCCTCTCACGGCCTATTATGTCAAGAAATGCTTTATCCATATTCCGGTCCGACCATCTTACCCGTGGGCTATCACTTGACGTGAGATACTAGTGTCGCTTTTAGACTTTTCTTTTATTGGTGTCAAGACCATATTTTTTGCCATCTTTCCTTAAGTTATTTAATTTTCATGTTGGTGTTTTAACTATGTCTAATTTAATACTCCCTCCGATTCTTTTTATAAAAATTTTTCTCTCTTTTAGGGTTAGTCCTTTTTATAAATAACTTTCTCATTGTATCTCAAAATTTAAACTAATTTTTCCTCTTATACCTCTATTAAATACATATCTTTATATTAATTATCACACACTCACCATTAATTCTCTTTTATTTACTCATTTGTTACACATTTTCTCTCATATTTTATACTCATACTCTCTCATATTTATTATTCATTCTCTCTCATATACTCTTTTTATAAATAGGGGCATATTTGGAAGTAATATGACTTTTTTTATACATTTATTATTTTTAACTAATCTTAACCATTAATTTGTTTTACATAATAAGGATAAGAGTTTCTTATAAAAAGGATCAGAGGGAGTACCACGTAATTAGTAGCATTAAAAGTATTTACTACATTAATAGCACATAATTAGTAATATTGAAATTATTTGTTGCCTTTGTAATAGAGTTGGATGAAAATCAGATTGTTTCACAAAATCAGATTATTAATACCCCAATAAAATCATATTGTAAAACCTTGAAATAATAAATTCATGATTTTTCAAATGCATTAGAGATCTTATGAAATTTAAAAAAGGAAGTTATTGGGATATTATTAGTTAGGATATTTTTTTTTCAAGTACATTAGAGATTTTTGAAAATATAAAGAAAAAGTTATGATGATATTATATTGTTTATATTAATTGAGTTATAAACAATATTAAATGATTTATAAGTTGATTGGAAGGGAGATTTTCGTAAATATAAAAAGAAAAGTTGTCGAGTATTATTAATTGAGATTTTAATACACCAATAATTTATGTTGTATAGAGATCTAAATATAGGTGGTAAATCCGCACCGGCCCATTTCTTAAAGAACCAGGTTCTATAAGTTTTCAAGAATATAGTTTATTGATAAAAACGACTGAGGGAGTAATCCCTTTTTTAAATCTTAGAGCATATAATTATCTAAATACAAGCATTTAATGTTAATTTTTTAGTCTAGATTTTTAATGAATATAAATATCTTCCAGTCATTTATAACCCCCCTCACAAGTTGAAATGTTATTCTTAACCAATTTATTCAAAAAGTAATAAATATCCAAATTCATTCTAATATAAGATTATATAAATCCAATAGGTATATTCATATTATATTAGCAAATTAAAATAAATTCTAATATCACGTTAATTAATCTTATGATCCAATTAAGATCCCTCTCTCAAGACTAATCTAAATCCTCCAAAATTATACTTAATGGTGGTCAAACACTAAATACACAAAATATAACAAGACTTTTTTGGCAAAAAAAAAAAAAAAAGATTAAGTAGACAAATATCATTAAGAACAAGTAAATAATCCAAACATACTCTACTCCTCAAATTAGTTCATAACTACTCTAGGTTTAAGAAAAATTGGGTTTGATTTCTTTCATTGTCCTCTTTCTAATTTTCTTCTCACCATCTCATATCTACCGTTAGATCAAAACAATATATGATTTAGATTTAATCTTTTATAAAATTATTTCTATAAATACAAATAAGTAAATTTAAACTCTTAAAATCTTATCACCCTTCATAATTGCAACCTATAAAAAATAAATAATAATTTATAAAATATAATAATAATAATAATTTTATAAAATATTAAATATAAACAAGAGCGAGAGTTTCATCTTAAAAAAATTAACCACGCGTTGCTTTAAACAAAGTCATCTTAGCAACATCAAAGTTCAGAATCAATAGCATAATAGAAGAGGATGATAAACTGAGAAGCTATTGTTAAGTAAAGAAAACCAAGAAAATCACAATGGTATCTTGCTCTAGTTTCTCAACTTGTGAAGAAAATTCTGAAACTGAAACTGCTCCCTTGCTTTCTAGTTCAATCGACTCCTCTCTCATTTTCTCTCAGAAGACGGTGGTGAAGATCGCCGGAAAAGAAGATAGCTTCTCCCCTGCTGTGATACCTTATTTCCTAACACTACGATAGAGTACTAAATAGCTAATACTCACCGACTATAAACATCAGAATGTGGAAAATGCTAGAAATTCCATACAATACCTATGCTGGATATACATATTCACATACATGCACAATTCATACACAATTCACTTACAACTCATAGTCTTCATATACAATCTCAAAATACATAATGGAAATTTAGCAACCTAAACTAAGCTCTCCCGTTGTCCGGCCTCGACTCGACATCATTTACCTTCTCCTTGCCCCGCGAGCTTCCTCCCTGTACTGGAGATTTGTTTTTGGGAAAAAGGATGAGATTCACGAGAATCTCAGTAGTAACACATACAACATACAAGATAACACATACATAGCATGCTCATCATATACTCATCAATCAAATTATCATAACTTCATTTAGTGCAATTAATGCAAATCATACCTCATGCTAGCACTAGACAAAGACTTGGCCCCGAGGGGTACCTGTGCAAAGATAGGCCCCGGGCACCACTCGTGCAATATGAATATTATCGTATGAGTATCAACCCGCGCAAAGATAGGCCCCGGGTGATTTCTCTACTTAATCTAAATATGTATGACATTTGATGATAACAAACCACAAATATACATGCTATGTCATATGAAGACGGTTACTACCTGGTTACTTCTCTATGCAACTTTTCCCCTTAATTCAAGCTCGGGCAACCACTAAGGCCGATCCAGTTGTCAAGTTCTAAAATTGTCAAACATCACCAAAGGGGTTATTACTCATCCATACACCTTTCCAAGCTCATATCATTGGTAAATTTAGCCTATTGGTGCCAAATTACCAAAATACCCCTTAGGTCCTTATTATCAGTATTTTCTCCAAAATCATGATTTAGGTCATTCCTACACATTTTCGCGTGTAGTATTCATTTCTGACCTCGAATTGGCCAAAATCAAGCCAAAATGATGAAAATACCCTTGACATACTTCGAATAAGGCTTAGAAAGGGAAATTTTGTCATTTCGCTTTCCAAGCCTTTTCTCACTTCGGGGTCAACATAGACCCTACACAATTCAGCCTCCTGAATCCAATGGAAGCATCGAATTGGTCAAATTCCCATTCATTTATCACATCCAACACAGGGAAGGGAAAATAAATTCTCAAAAAAATTGTGTCGGATTCTCGTTTTCTTTAGCCCAATCACCTCTTTTCTACTTATAACCAATATATTAACTAGTTAAACATTCATCGGACTTGATTTGGAGACACTTACATATTAAGGTCTCTTTGGCTTTCTTGAATTATCTTATACCAAATGAACCATAATCAAACTCAAAACAACTCTACTAACCTTATTCAAGCAAGAGGAACAAGTTTGGGAAGTTACCTCTTGATTTTCTTCACTTTCTCTCTCTAGGTCGATTTCTCACCCCTCCTTCATGCGCTTGATTCAGCTGAACAACATGGAGATTAATGATTAGGAGATGAGGAGAAGAGACCATAGAGGAATTAGGAACCTTTAATCACAAGGTTCAAGCATCTTACCTTGATTCTTGATGAAACCTAGCTCCTCCTCCGTTCTTCCGACAAGTTCTCATTCTCAAGCTCTCCCTCACACTTCTTTGATCAGTTCTGATCGTGCGTGAGGAGCTGGAGAATGATGAATTGATTATATAATTAAAAGTTAAACCAATTATGCCATGTGTCATCATGCCATTGGTCCATTAATGCATAATTCAATCAATTAATTCTATTTCCTTCTTACTCCCTCATTCCAGCCAAAATCATGCAGGGAAATATAGGAAAAGCTGAATCTCCATTTATCCCATTGTGCCCACACGTAACTTGTTGACCAAGTCATTGACTTTTTAACTATTTGACCATTTTTCACAATAATTCACCAAAATTGATCCATTAATGATCAATTATTCATTTTGCTCTTTTTAATTCCCATTTAGCTCAAATCATTGGGAATTTGAGGAAAATAATTATATTTCACTTTTCGGAAAAATTACCGTTTTGCCCCTGCACTTAATGATTTACCGAAATAAATCATTTTCGGCCCATTCCTTCACTAAACCCCATTTTAACACTTAAATGAGTCCATTAACCATATCATTAAATTTTGTGAATTTTAGTTACCATATTAGGCCTTTACCGGTCTCTTATACCCTTATTCGGCCAATTTATGTGTAACCGGCAATTGGAATATTTTCCATAAATTCACATAAATTCATTCACATCATTTTTCACCATTTTATTCTATTAAATATACATCAAATATACACATTAATGTATTGGTGAAAAATGGGGTATTACACTTGCGGTCCTCGTTCTCACTATCGGCTTCGGCCTCAAACGAAGAACACAATAGTGGTTAACGCGTGAACAGCTCTTTTGATCTCTCAAGTCCGTCCAACTCCTGTCGCTAGAGAAGAAAACCAGAACATTCACTAGTACAAAATCACGGATTTAGACCTATTTTTTACACCTGACGAAATAGGTAACGTGTAGAAAGTGTGACCAGTATCATTTTCGTAAATAAATTAAGATTTTAGGACTTTCTACACGTGTTGAAATGACAACACGTGTAGAAAGTAAATTTAAAAAAAAATTCCATTAAAAAATAAAATTAATTTAATTTAAAAATTATTTAATTTACTTAAACAAAAAAAATATAACGAAAAAGAAATTTTTGTTTTTTTAATAAATCCAAATTTTCTACACTGGTTGAATTAAAACCGGTATAGAAAGTAATCTAATTCTACACCGGTTAAATTAGAACCAGTGTAGAATAAGCATTTAATTTTTTTTAAAAAAATAAGTCAGCATATTCTACACCGGTTGTAAAAGAACCGGTGTAGAATATGTTACTTTCTACACCGGTTCAAATCCAACCGGTGTAGAAAATATTCTACACCGGTTGGATTTGAACCGGTGTAGAAAGTAACATATTCTACACCGGTTCTTTTACAACCGGTGTAGAAAGTTAGTTTCTACACCGGTTCTGATATAACCGGTGTAGTATCCCTCTAAAAATACACCCGCGCGCGTCTTTCTCCTCATTTTCTTTTGCCGCCAGTTAGCTCCAATTCCTCCCTCCCTCTCACTCTCATCTGCCGAACCCATTACCTACACTCTGCCGCGAGAGTTCAGGCTTATTTCTCCGTTGCCGCCGTAAGCGTCTCTGTTTGGACGCTGTTTCAGACCTCTCACCACCGTAAGCGTCTTTGTTTGGACGCTGTTGCAGTCTCACCGGCGTAAGCGTCTGTGTTTGGACGCTGTTACAATCTTGCCGCCGTAAGTTTGTGTTTGGACGCTGTTTCAGTCCTCTCGCCACCGTAAGGTATGTTTCCAAAACTCCTTTTTTTCCCTCTTTTTGTAATGGCTTTGTAAATTCCTGTAGCTCTGGGCACTCGGCACTCCGGAGGTTGATGGTGACGCTGTCGTAAGCCATGGCGGCTTCACCTTCAGATTTGATGGTTCCAAGCCATATTCTTTGGTTATTTGCTTATATTTTAGCAAATTAATTTGCTTCTCTCATATTGTGCATACTTGTATTTTTATGTATAGGATTAATTGAGAACTAATAATGTTGCCATGGAAGTGAAAAGAAGGCTTGAAACGTGGAAGAGGTTACATATATATATATGAATGAACTGATGTATATAGAGAAAATAAGATTAACTCAAAATAGCACCTTTACCAAATCATAAAGCTAAAATTTTTTATAATTTATAGTGTTTTGGCAAAGGGAATACAACAACTTGTGTGCAGAGAAGGTTGGTCCACCAAAAATCAGTTTAAAAATCAGACACACTCGACAAAGAGGCATGGTCATGTTTCTCAGCTTACTAAAAGATATGATTATTATAATACCCTCTCTCTGTGTGTGTTTATATGCAGTAACAGAGAAGCTTGCCATATGTTATTAGCCTAACTTTTACAGGTTTTTAATTTTATTTTTCTTTTCTTTTTTTGGGGGGCAGGAATAGTGGGAAGTTTAATAACCGATGAAGCAGTATTAGGTTGGGTGCCGACTAAAAAGATTATCAAATTATTTAATCCAGACGGGATCAACTGGTTCGGTTTGAAAACCGGTGAAGCGGCTATTAAATAGGTATGATACTATCTCAATTTGACCCTGAATTAGTTTAGGTTCGACTCCGATATACTCCGTTCATCCTTGACTTACCTCTATTGGATTTTGGTTAAGTTTGATGATTTGCTTGCTGGTCGGACACAAACACACAAGAGGTTTCACTGTGCATGTGCTTTGCTTCCTTTTTAACTAGATTATGTTTCTTACTCCAATGCCACCTATTAATCGAATTACTTGTAGCCTCCCTCCTTTGCTTTTCCATTGCCACACGTGTTGTAGCTAATAGACACAAACCTCTTGATTTTGGTTAAGTTTGATGACTTGCTTGCTGGTTGGACACAAACACATAAGTGGTTTCACTTTGCATGTGCTTTGATTCCTTTTTTACTAGATTATGTTTCTTACTTCAACGCCACCTATTAATCGAATTACTTGTAGCCTCCCTCCTTTGCTTTTCTATTCCCACACGTGTTATAGCTAATAGACACCAACCTCTGGATTTTGGTTAAGTTTGATGACTTGCTTGCTGGTTGGACACAAACACACAAGTGGTTTCACTTTGCATGTGCTTTGCTTCCTCTTTTGTTTCTTCAAACTAGAGAGACCCTTTTATTCTTATCTCTGTAATTTTATTCCACCTTCATTCCATGTCCTTCAATAGTCCTCCTATAATTTGAACATAAAATTTTAAACAATTTCATTTTCTGTTGAAGTTTATTTGCACATATGGATCGTAGCTGGATCTATGCTAGACGAACTAGTGATGAGTACGATAATGGGGTGAAGAATTTTTTGGGATTTTCTATAAGAAATGCTGGTGGTGATAAATCTGGGAAGTTTTATTGTCCTTGTGTAAATTGCTTAAATTTGAGGCGACTATGTGTCAGAGAAATAAGAGAGCATTTGATTTGTGATGGGTTCTTGAAGAGTTATACACGATGGGTATGGCATGGTGAATTAGTAGAAGAGCTGAGTGTATCTAAAGAGGTGGAGGTTGATGTGGACATGGATGATCGACTAGAGGACATGATTCGTGATATTGGCGAAGAGGCCTTTAAGCGATCACATGCGTATGATAACTTGTCTAGTCATACAGAAAAGCCTTTATACCCAGGATGTACAAAATTCAAGTTGTTGTCAGCTGTGGTGAGATTGGTCCATTTGAAAGCAAGGAATGGGTGGAGTGACAAGAGTTTTACAGAATTGCTTGAGTTGTTGATAGATATGCTTCTAGAAGGTAATGAATTACCCAACCGTTACTATGAGGCAAAGAAAATGTCGTGTCCCTTGGGTCTGCAGTACAAAAAGATACATGTCTGTCCTAACGATTGTATATTATATAGAGAAGAGTTCGAAGGGGAGCATAAGTGTCCAAAATGTGGTGCTTCACGGTACAAATTAAAAGGGAATTGTGATACAGACTTTGTCGAGACTACTAAAGGCCCTCCTGCGAAGGTGTTATGGTATCTTCCAGTGAAACCAAGGTTCAAGCGATTATTTGCTAATATGAATGATGCAAAGAACTTAAGGTGGCATGCATATGAGAGAATATCGGATAGGAAGCTTCGCCATCCAGCCGATTCTCCTCAATGGAAGAAAATTGATGAGATGTTTCCTGAGTTTGGAAATAAGCCAAGAAACCTCAGGCTTGGGATATCTTCTGATGACATGAATCCTTATGGCAGTCTTAGCAGAACTCATAGTTCATGGCCTGTTCTCTTAGTGATTTACAACTTGTCTCCTCGTCTGTGCATGAAACGTAAGTATATTATGTTGTCTATGATGATTTCGGGTCCAAAGCAGCCAGGAAATGACATTGATGTTTACCTAGCCCCTTTGATTGAAGACTTGAAAGAGTTGTGGGAGATAGGTATGGATGTGTTTGACGCGAATCGAAAAGAGGTGTTCAATATACGTGTCATGATCTTCTGTACCATAAATGACTTCCCTGCATATGGAAACCTATCTAGGTATAGTGTTAAGGGACACAAAGCATGTCCAATTTATAAAGCAGGCACATGCCACCATCAACTTAAGCATGGAAAGAAGATAGTCTACCTTGGCTACCGGAGATTTCTCAGACAAAATCACCCTTATCGTAGATTAAAGAAAGCTTTTTATGGCCATCAAGAGTATAGAGATGCTCCAGTGCCATTGACTGGAGAGCAAGTTTATCAACGGGTGAAAGACATCAATTATATTTGGAAAGATGCAGAAGAGTGCAGCTGATAAAAATATATGGAAAAAGAAGTCCATATTTTTTAATCTTCCATATTGGCAAAGTCTTAATATGCGGCACTGTATTGATGTGATGCATGTCGAGAAAAATGTGTGTGATAGTATTATTGGGACACTTCTTAATATAAAGAGCAAGACAAAGGATGGTGTCAATACAAGATTAGACTTGATTGAAATGGGAATACGAGATGAGTTACATCCACAGCCACAAGGTCAGCGGACTTATCTACCTCCAGCCTCTCATACCTTGTCGAAGCTTGAGAGAAGAAGCTTTTGTGATTATTTACATGGTGTCAAAGTGCCTCAATGGTATTCTTCAAATGTTAAAAAGCTTGTGTCGATGAAAGATTTGAAATTAGTGGGCTTAAAATCTCATGATTGCCACATCTTGATGCAACAACTACTTCCCGTGGCTATTCGGGGCATATTGCCAGATGATTTGTGACATACTATAACTAGACTGTACTTCTTCTTCCATGCCATCTGCAACAAAGTGATTGACCCCGATAAATTAGATGAACTAGAAAAGGATGCTGCTATTATCTTGTGCCAGCTTGAGATGCTCTTCCTTCCTTCATTTTTTGATATCATGACACATCTAATTGTTCATTTAGTGAGGGAGATCAGGTTGTGCGGCCCTGTTTATCTACGATGGATGTACCCAGTTGAGAGATACATGAAAATTCTTAAAGGGTATGTGAAGAATCCATACAGGCCTGAAGCTTCCATGGTTGAAAGATATATTGCCGAAGAAGCTATTGAGTTTTGTTCCGAATACTTGTCAAACGAAGAAGCTATTGAGTTTTGTTCCGAATACTTGTCAAACGAAGAAGCTATTGGGCTCCCTAAATCTCGTCATGAGGACAGATTATTAGGTAAGAGTACACGTGGGGTAACAATGAAAACTAATATCGATCATGATGCAGTGTTACAAGCACACTTATACATTTTGAATAACACCGATGAAGTTCAAGATTATATATTTATGCACAAAGAAATTATAAGGGCACAACATGGTCGCATGACTGAGTAAAGGTTATTGCTTGAGCATAACAAGACTTTCCCACAATGGTTCAAAAAACAAGTAGTGAATGATCATAGTGTTTCTCAAACTATAAAATGGTTGGCACTGGGTCCTAACTTTAATGTCATATGTTAGAGTGGATACGATGTCAATGGGTATTCCTTCTATACAAAATCCCTGGATGACAAGAGTACTGTTCAAAACAGTGGAGTTATGGTTGTGGCTGAATCCATGCATTTTTCCAGTTCAAAAGACAAAAAGCCAAAGTTAGCAGATATGCCTTATTTTGGGGTTATTGAAGAGATTTGGGAGGTTGACTATACTAAATTTAGAGTCCCAGTTTTCAAATGCAAGTGGATTGATAATAATTGTGTTGAAGTAGATAAGTATGGATTTACATTAGTTGATCTTAATAAATTAAAGTACAGTGAGGAGCCCTTTATTTTAGCAGCCCACGCAAAACAAGTGTTTTATGTAATTGATCCAACAAATAAAAGTCACTCCGTTGTTCTCCAAGGAAAAACTGTAGTTCACAGTGATGATAATAAGGAATTAAATTCTGATGTTTCTGAGACTCCATGTTTCTCGTCAGGGTTGCCTAAATTAAATGAAGATGAAGTAGATGACATACATGCCATAAGAACTGACCACCATGAAGGGATATGGGAGAATATATTTACTCCTATTTGATGGACTTTAATCAAAAGTTAGTAATCATATTTCGTTGATTATGTATCTTGGATTTTCAATTACTTACCTTATTTCATTGTCAAACAGGAACATGGAGAGGGATTCCCCTAATATTGATGATACTCATTATGGGCATAGCAGCCAGTCTGTTCAGGGGAAAAGAAAGGGTAGACGTGGCACGACCCTGAAAGAATTGACCAAGAGTCGCACGGATGACCAGAAAATACCGATTGAATTTGATAGGTAATGGAGACCAATCGGACCTACCAAGAGCAAGTTTATTAGCTTTGTTGCCCTCCAAGCACGTAGCAAGCCTAGCATAACAATTAAGGATTGGAATCAAGTGGATGAATCTGTCAAGGATCAGATTTGGAACACTATAGCGGTACAACACTATACACCTATTAACTTTTGTAACTATTACATTTATTCATGTTACTAACTAATATAATGACTTCACAGCTTACTTACAACGTTCCTCCCAGTCAAGTCTTAAAGGATAAATTGTTATCATATTGCGCGGAGCGTTGGACGGCCTTCAAGACCTCGCTAACTAAAAGATTTGTGCATGTCGAGGTAGCAGAGGGTAAGAATCCTCCTAATCCTTGTGCGGAGTATACATTTCTTGATGAAGCTACATGGAAAGAATTTTACAGGATGAGGACTACACCAGAAGCCTTGGTTAGTTTTTATTCACTTTAATTAGTTACTTACTTTATTCTCATTTAATTTTATCAATTAATGATTTGTCAGTTTCTTATTAAAAGATAAAAAGGGATAAAGCTATAGCGAGTGGTAGAAAGAATGATTGCCCCCACAGATTGTCTCGTGGGGGTTATGAAAAGCTCGAAGAAGAAATGATGAAGGAGAAGCAGAAGAGGCGACAAGAAGAGGCTCAGTTGGATCCATCTACCATTATATCTCCACCATCTCCAATATCGCGTGAAGAAAAGTGGAGGGCCGCACGTCGAAGGAAGACTGGAGAGTATATGAGCGAGAAGGCACGCGTGATTGGTGAAAGAATTGTAAGTAATTTAATGTCAATCCTTATTATTTTCTTTGTTATATAGTTACATTTTTAATTATGTTTGTTATTTATATACTATAGGATCAACTTCAACTAGAACGTGCTTAGGGAGCCTTCATTCCACAGGGAAGGGATGATGTCTTGACGGTTGCCACAGGGACTCCGAACCATGGTGGTCGTGTTAGGGGCGTTGGTCGAGGAGTAGGCATAAGAGACTACTTTGGAGCAAATACACGTTATGCCACCACGGGAATGGTCACTAAGCAAGAGATGGAATTGATGCTAGAGAATGAAAGGAAGCAGATGCAAGTGATTTTAGAGAATGAAAGGAAGCAAACGGCCGCCCAGATGTTACTATTAAAGGAAGAAATAATGAGCATCCTAAGCTCACGACAAGACACAACTATCCATCCGATTCATTCTCCTGCAGTTCAAAGTACAAATGTGAGTTGTGTTCTTAGCCGTATATAAAAGGATTCTGGAGTCCAAAAAGACAGTGAACCTTGTGAATTATATTTGGAGGACCCTGATAGACGCTTAGTAGTACTTGGCGCAATACAAAACTTGGGGCCAACCGTCCACCACGAGCGAATGCAAGATGACGAAGTGAGAGTGGTGATTGGAGAGGAAAAAATTCCAGATGCCCCTGTTCCATTTCCGAATGATGAGGTGAAAATTATGGGTGAAGCCCTCAAAACTTTCCTTCGGTGGCCAAAGAGACTAGTCCGAGTAGCTCCAGCTGCAGTTCGTACTGAAGTATGAAATTATTTGTCTTCTTGATATGTTTCAATTTTTTCATATTGTTAATTTATAACTTGAAATTATTACTAACTCTATAAATTTTTGTTTATTTAGCAAATTACCCCATCTAATAAAGTGGTTCCACAATGCCATCCCCAACCGTAGACCCAAAACCAGGAGAAACCGCTTCAACGTCTGTGTATGCTGGCGTTTGACGGATCCTTCTCAACTAAAGTATTGACGATGGATCCAGACGTTGTGGGTAAGAGGGAAATGTTTGTGCATATCGAGCAGGAGGATATAGTGCGGATGTTAACGAAGGATCAGATTACCATACCGCACGTTCACTTGTTTATGATGTGGGTATATTTTTAATAATATTACTAAGTATTCAACTTTTGATTCTGACATGCTTTAACTATTGTAGGTACCTCCATCGCCTTTATACTTTATCAGGGAATGGTGGCAAGTTTGGATTCCTTTACCCGATTCACATCCAGAAAAAAGGGAACACTTCCGCCATAAGAGAGTCATACCTTTGGCAGAGGCTCTGTGAAGATGGAAAAGAGTGCTACCTAGCGCCATATGTTCACGAGTAAGAAAAAGTTTGTAATTGGTACCTTGTTTTTGTACATATATATAATTCATACCTCTTTTTGCAGCACTCATTGGCAATTAGTGGTTCTATGCCCAAAGCTGAATGTCATTGTTCTTTTATGTTCATTACATTATAATCCGGGAAAGGATTTGAAGAAAATGATGGACACGTAAGTATACTTTGACAATGACATTTTATTTACAATATGTAAGTTTTTTAGATAATCTACCCTATTTTATATATTTTTCTACAGGGCAATGGAAATGTACCAAAGAGTGGTTAAGAAAAAGCATACACACCAGCTTAGGGAGACTATCTGGTTACAACTAAAGGTAAATAGTTTCAATCTATCCTTCTATGAATATAGTTATCTTGTTCACATATATATATATATTTAATATAATATAATGCATGTTCTTCTATAGTGCCGTCGTCAAAAGGGGAATAAGGCTTGTGGATATTATGTGATAAGGCACATGTTAAACATCATCCTCTTGGGTAGTACAGAATTTACAGAAGAGGTAATTGTATTTAATTATATTTATTTTATTAAGTTCATTTCGTTGTTATTAAATTGATGCATATGATTTTTTATTTTCAAATCTATAGATGTTTGACATTACGGATGCATTTTCTGAAGAGGACATTGATGATGTTCGCACACGTTGGGCAACTTATTTTTTAGAGATCACAAACTTGTGAGTGTAATGTTAAACCTGTAAAGTTAATAACTACTATTTGGTATTAGACATGTTGAATTGTATTGTCACTACTTGGTATTGAGTTTGACTTTAATTGTACAAATTTCGTTGTAAAAATGAAGCCAAGTTTATGTACCTTCATATGGCTTTTTTAATATTTTGGATGGAATTTGATATTTCACATTAGTTTCGTTGTAAATTGTTTTTAAATAAAAATTATTTTTTTTTTCAAAAATGAGTTTCTACACCTGATGTAAGAGGTCAAGTGTAGAAAGTCTGGACTTTCTACACGTGACCTCTAAAGTCAGGTATAGAAAGGCTGAAATGGGGGACTTTCTACACCTGATGTAAGAGGTCACGTGTAGAAAGTCCCCTTTTTGCAGACTTTCTACACCTGACGTAAGAGGTCACGTGTAGAAAGTCTAGACTTTCTACACGTGACCTCTTACGTCAGGTGTAGAAAGTCCTCCGTTTCAGACTTTCTACACCTGATGCAGTAGGTCAGGTGTAAAAAGTGTGACTTTCTACACGTGATATACGACACATGTAGAAAGTCTGGATTTTCTACACCTACTGTTTCTACACGTGTTTTATGTCAGGTGTAAAAAGTCGTTTCCGTCACATGTAAAAAGTCTTTTCTGCACTAGTGATTAAACGGAGCCCTCCAACTTCTTTGGTCTCCTTTCAAGATCGTCGTTGAGCTTGCCTGAGGAAAAGGAAGAACTCAAGGACAGAGACGGCAAATCGGAGTTCCTTCCATCCTCACTCCGGTCGCTCATCTCCTTGCTCAGCTGTCTCCTCTCTCCTCTCTGGTTCACAGTCGCTGCGGTGAAAAAGATGACATTAAATTATTAGTGAAGAAATTGAACAGTGAAATTGCAGCTGCCTCTCTTCTCTCACCTCTGGTTGACAATTTTTTTTAAACTTTTGAGAATAGCTTCTCAAGAAAAGGTGGAAAAAGTAATTTTTTTAATAGATCTTGAGAATAATAGATTATGGTAAAAAAGTGATTTTGATAAAATGAGAGTATTTGGGTATTGGGTTAAGAATTACTCTTTTTTAGTGGTCAATTTACTAAAAACGACATTACCTTTTGTGATAATTACATATAAAGGATAAGATTTATATTTTATGTATTATTTGACATTTAATTTTATAAAGAATACCGAAAATGAAATAAATTTATCTAAAAAATGTAAAATTATATTACTAGTCAATTATCTAACATAAAAAAAAATTGGCCCGAAAACCAGTGAATCGGTTGAAAAATCGATCTGGTCCAGGGTACCCGGTCTTTTTAAAAAAAATCAATTTTTTTATTTTTTTCTTTATAACTTCATACATGAAATCTTCATTTTCTCACTGGTTTTGTTTCGGGTTATCTCCGGTTTGACTCCAGTCTAACCCCTTGAGCCAGTACCCAGGCAGGTTTAATAACCAATCTAAGTTTAATTACCTTGAGGTGGAGAGGGAAGGGAAAGAGGAAAATGGGGAAAGAGAGATAAAGAGGAAAAAGAAAAAGCTATAAATTTTAACTTTTTTCCAAACCATAGTTTAGAAAAAAAAATGATTTTCACAAAAAATAGGGTGTTTGACAATTTTCTCACAAAACTATGATTTCAAAAGTTGTTGCTAAACACACACTTAATCACATATGTCATCTAGCTTTCAGGTCTCCCTATTCCTGTTTCAAAACCACGTAGCTTTCTTTGGCTGTGGAAAATAAATAAATAAAAGGATGATAATAATACTAATAGTAAGTGAGTGTTTGGGAAGCTACGAAACTGTGATTTTAGAAGTTCTTTTTTATAAGCTAAGTTCTTTTTTGCAAGCTGAAATAAAACTTATCTGACATACTTAGAGTGTGTTTGGATTTAATTTTTGAGAATAGCTTCTGAGGAAAAAGTGAAAAAAATGCTTTTTCAGAATAAATTCTGAGCATAATAGATTTTGTGAAAAAAAAATAATTTTGATAAAATGATAGTTTTTGAATATTGTTTTCAAAATAGCATTTTCATACTCAAATTACTAAAATGGACATTAGATTTTATGATAATTGCATATAAAGGTAAGATTTCATTTTACATATTTTTAGCATTAAATTTCAAAATAAATATCAAAAATTAAATAAATTTGTCTACAAAATTAAAATTATAACATTAGTCAATTATGTAACATGATAAAAAATAACTCAAACATATATGTATTAATAAATTGTATATACTAAAAAATTATTTACAAACAGTAATTATCCAAAATAATATTATATTTTAGATTGAAATAAGTACTCCCTTCTGTTCTAAATATAAGATAGAGTTGATTTTTTTTAGAAAAATTAAAGAAGCTGAATAATACTATATTTTATAAATAGTTGTTTTTCTAATGCAAATCTGATATTGCGTAAATGAGAAAATAGGAATAGTGATTCTGGAAAAAAAATTAAGACGAATGGAGTATTACCGTAGCTTTTGGGATAAGTTTATGTAAAAATAAGAGTGATCTTTTTGTAACATAACTTATAATCTGAACTAAAATTAAAATGGCATGCAAAGCTAGGTGATGCTAAATTAAAGGGATTATTTTGAGATTTTATGATATATCAATTTGAGGCATCGTTGGTAGAATTTCAATTTAAAATAAAAGTTTTAAAGTTTAAAAAAAAGAACAATAATAATTGAAAGTTTTCTAAATGGGAAAAAAAAGAAAAAGGAATATATTATTATTATTATTATTATTTATTCCCTTTTTTCCTCTCAAGCAACAGAGATAGTAACTTTTTGGAATAGAGGGATTTAGGAAGAATTGGAAAACTACCCAAAACTTAGAAGAAAAGTAGTTTTTTTAAAAACCGCGGTTTTTGCATAAAAAAGTGTTTTTAAAGTTTTTTCAATTGTTTGGCTTCATTCTTACCAAACCAAGGTTTTTAAGGAAAAATGTGTTTTTTTATGTTTACTAAACACACACTTACTTCATAAATCATTAAAGCTATTTTCCAAAAGATAATCCAAACATACTAATAATAAAACTAAAAATATTTTTTATGGAAAAAATTATAATATTAATACTATTTATTTTTATTATCCTAAATTATATATTTCTATTTCAAAATCCCTGCATAATGCACCAATTGATAATCTTATCATAATCTCAAGTAAATTTCCAAAATTATATTAGATAACCCTCTAAATCTCTTTGAAATATACTTTAAATTACTAAAAATGGAGAGTTTCCTAAAGGATAGATGAGAAAATTATACCTTTGTTGGAACTCTTATGCTAATAATGTGTTATGAAAATAAAAATATCTTAAATAAGAGAGCAATAAATAAGAGAAGAAAAAATTTGAGAGAGGAATGGAAGAGTAATTTTGATTCAGTTTCTTATGACTACAATGATTGTATAATTCTTTTATTCATTGGCCTTTAAATGTCACCACTAAGATACAATAAATTGTATTATAAATATATATGAATGTGGTTCATAATTTACAACCAGGAACTATTTCTACTAAACAAGGAAAAAAGGAAAAAAAAGAATTGAATTTCCTTTTAGTTTTCTAATTTTTATTTAATAATGGTGACTAGAATATATGAGGTCAAGAGATCATGGACATCAACTTAATTAATATATTTATAACGGCAACTTCTTTTTTAAGAAGATAGTGTTTGCTTTGGGGATGAAAGAGAAGGAGTGGGAAAAAAATACATTAGAGAGTGATAATTGAGGATAAAAATGTAAAAAGTGAATAAAAAACCAACCTGAGAGAGCCATATAAGAACTAAGAAAATGATATCATTATACTTTAACTGGTACAAATATCAAACACTATCCCAATTCCCCATCATCCCAAAAAATAAAAATTGCTCTTTTATGTGGTCTTCCTCCTTTTTCATTTTTTTAATATTTCAGATTTTCAAAGAATGTAAAGTCGAAATGTTAAAAGCCATTCAAACTGACTACCTTATTAGGTCCGTGTTTGAATTTGCGGTCGAGAAGTAACTTTTTTTTTTAATTTGATTTTTACAGAAGTCATATTGGAAAAAAGTTAGATTATAAATGTGATTTGTGGTTGGATTGGTGGTGGTAAAAATGACTTTTTTTTAATCTTGAATCTATTTAAATTAGCGTTTAAAAAATCCGTTTCGATAAAAATTGACTGAAAAGTGTGTGTGTGTAATATTTACTCTTTTCTTTCGCTTTCAATTTTTTTATTTTTTGAGCAAACTTTTTCCTTCACTTTCGACCTCCAATAATTATATATGCCTTTCATGGACTTCATGCTTCTCCATACTCCAACACTCCTCCTGTCAGATATCTACTTCTCCACTTCGTCTCCTCCGCCTCCAAGCCTTCCTCCTCCATTCTCCACCACACTCTCTCCACTTCCTTCCCTTAACTCCATTTCCAATCTACCCCTTCGACGACACCACCGTCTTTAGCCTCATCTCCTCCTCCATATGCTCCCCATTGGACTACCCCCTCAATTGCACCCGCAGCTACCTCATCAACCTCCTCCACCCGTTCGTCCGCAAAGTCGTCCACCATGACTCCAACTAGTCCTCGTAGACGACATCGCCAAGCTCACCACAACGCCACTCAACTTAGACTTGATCCTCGCCCTGCTGGAATAAAAGCTTGAACTGAGAACAGAAAGCAATAAATGATCCCTAACGGTCTTCTTCTACTGTGACTGGTTCTCACCGCGCGAAAGGAAAAAGCAAGGTCGGTGAGCTTCTCTAAGAAGCAGCTTTTTCCCCATAAGCCCAGCAAAATCTGAAGCAAACCCAAATGCTGCAACTCACCCCCACTGTGCTTTTTTTTTCTCACCGTACGTTTGGCAAGTTCCGTCGTGTTCCCAAACAGGCCCTAGAATAAAAGCATGCCTACCTAGTTATGCAAAATTTTGAGTTTAAACTGATCGTGTTTGTAAAGGATACTAAAACTTCCCTAAATAATCTTAACTGGTGTATTATTTCCCCATTAACTTGATGCAAGTAAAATTTCACCCCTAGAATGCTTTCTGGAAGGGAAAAAAAAGTCATTTAATATTCTACAAAATAAAACTCATCTCATATACTAACTTCGTATATAGTAAAATCATTTAAAATAAACTAATTCAAACACCCACTTAGTGAGAGAAGGTAAGATTTCATTCTAGCCATCCATTTGCAACTCAAAAGAATTAATGAAACAAATGGATGGCTAAGTTGGACTCCACAACTTATTAAATCACTTTCTAACTAAATCATAATCCCCCGTGCTTATTCTGCACATCAAGCAAAGAAATAGATCATACTTCATCTTTGGAAGAAACTGGGAATTGAGATAAACTACACAAAAACCTCTATGAAGCATGAGTTGCCAGTTATTGCAAGCTTTCAGATTTGCAAAACTTCTGAACATGAAAACCATCACATCTTCTTCCCAATTGGCTAGGTTGTGTAGTTTTATGTTAGCACAGATCAACCTACATCTCAGAGACTAGCTAGTTACAAAATTTTTCCTCAACATTTGAAGAAAGGAAAACTGATTTGTCATTTTCCACTTCTACCTCATCAACAATGATGAGTTCCTAATATCTCCCAACGGCGATCGTTTCAAAGCACATAATGTGCCGCGATTGCCATGCAATCTTCTTTCCTTGTCTCTCATGACCTCGTTCGGCTTGAACTTGTCCATGCTGTGACTGTTTTCTTTCGTGCAAGAAACCACAATTCGCTTCTCCAGCTCGTTCTGTGTATCTGACAAATTCAGAGGACATTTTGTCCTATGAACATCAGCATTTTGCTCCCTTTTCAACATCTCAAGTTCATGACGCAGCAGAGACATTTTGGCTTCAAGATCATTAGCTTTACTTTCAGATGACAGAGCTCTCTGTCTCCACTCTTGCACCTATGAAAAAGGAAGAGACAGAAAATTAATAACAAGATGAACTTTTGAGTCTTTCAAAATAAATTTGCATGTTGTACTTTCATCGGGGAACCTACAAGAAACGCCTAGATAACTCTCAAACTCTTTCTCACAAAAAATAAAATGCTTCCTTGACTATTATAATGCAGTTCAAAGGTTTCAGATTCTGAAGTTAGTCATACAGTCATGTACCGTATTGCCTAAACAATGAAAAAGGGGGAAAAACTTCAAGGAACAGTAAGAAATGGAAAAATATAAAGGAATTGGAAAGAATAAAATGTATCTTACAGCATTGTGTAAGGTTTGGAGTTGATAATCCGAATTAAGGGCTCTGTCTTCCCAAAAATCCCGGGAAGTCTGCAATTCCTCCATCTCTTCCCTCACTTGACCTAGCATCTCCTGCATTAGGGACCATTGCTCTGTCTCTGCTCTAACTTGCTCTACAACTCTTTGTACAACTGCCTTACATTGTCCAGAGCACATGTTCCCTTCACTGCCTGCTTTTTCCTGCAATTCCGACTTAGTTAGAATTCTTTCACTGTACTACTGATATCACTGAATATTTACACTTGAAAATAAAAAAAATAAAAAAAAAACTATTGCTTTATCATTAAATTTATCCTCAAGTCATATGACCGGAGCGGTAAGGGTGAGTCAGTCTTGACACAATAGTAAGGTTACTGCTATGTGACCTAGAAGTCATGATTTCAAATCCTGGAAATAATCTCTATAAGTATAGGGTAAGGCTACATACATCTATCCTGTTCAGACTCTATTTTGTGGGAGCCTTACTTACTGGGCTGTCCTGCTATCCCTTTTTTTTTTATATATATGAATAAAGTACCGACCAATTATTATCGAGTGATGAGTAATGATAACAAGGATTTACCTGATCGGGTACTCTGATACCAGACGATAAATCTGGACAATCCAATCTCTTTGAACTTGAGGTTGAACTTGGAAGAGAACTGTTGGCTGTGAAGTGCATTGAATCATACTCTTCCTTCATACTCTGTAATAGTATTCCTTTCGACAATCCCTCCATTTTCCTTCTCAAAATCTCAACCTGTAACAATTAAGAGGCCAATTTGTTAGATTTTTTTTTTTTGGCCCTTTTTCATTGGCTTGAAAAGAGTTTAAAATTCTAATGGGAGACAAATGCGGTCCCTCTCTTGCTTACATTTAGTTTTCCACTTGAAACAAAGTTGTTGTCAACCTCTCTGCTACAAGTTTTAATAGACAAGGTTGCCTCAGCCATTTGTTGAATCCTTTTCACATGTATCTCATCTAACGATCCTCCATTCTTCTCCAGCTGTCTCCGAAGAACTGAAACTTGTCTGTCAAAATTATTGTGCTTCCTACCATCCAGTTCCTTAGCTCCTGATCTCCTTTGCAATTTCTCAAGTTTCTCTGTCAACTCTTGGATCTCTTCCTCCAGTACCATATCAACATCCTTTCCTTCGCAGATCTTGATTCTTCCCTAAATTCCATTTTTGCATGTTAAAAATCAAACAAGTATCAGAATCATGCAAGAAGGAAATTGAACCCATAGAACTTTGAGAAACTAACAGTACCTAGTTAGCATGCGGAAACCATTGGGTACAATCAATTCAATTACAGATGTATCAGCTGTACAAGTAACTATTTACTTGCTAAAAAATTCCCAAAAGAGGAAGAAGTTCAAATTAATTGTTCTACTTTCAAATTACAACCCACAAAGGTAAACCAAGAAATGCTTTGGAGCAAAAGCTTAAACAGACACTATTATAATATGATATTCATACGATAACTGAAGAGACTAGCATTATATTTCAAACTACCATAACATTGACTTAAGCCAATTTCTTAATTTGTCAGAAGTCACAAGAAAAGAGAGGAACAACTCATGTTAGTCCTTCAAACCTTAGAATGCTTACTATGTTATTCTATTTTTCCTACATACATTCAAGTATTAGGACAAAACCTGATATATTACAGACTTGGTTACTTATGGCTTGCCTCAGACTCTTAACTCACAGTCACGCCTCATAAATGAGCAATCAGATAGGTAGGTTTGGAGTTAAAAAATTTGGGTGTAGATAGAATCAAAGACATCATGGAAAACATTTAAAAGCTAGATTGTACTACTAAAGGAACAAAAGGGAAAAAAGAAGAAGGTACTAACAGAAACAAGGGTCTCAAGTGCAGATTTCAGAGTTCTCTCCATCTTAGCTCGAGTTCTATGAAGCTTCTTGATGACAATCCCTTTCTCCATTCTCAACAAATTACACTCTGCCCTCAACATCTCCGCCTGAAACCTCCATTTCTCTTCTTCTAAACCTAACCCACCACCGCCAAGTACGCCGTCACTTTCTCGGCTTTCAACTCTCTCCCTCCTCGTCTCACTGCCCCCACTGTAATCTAACACCACTATCGGATTATTTCGAGCCACCGGACGTTCTTGATCAAATAAAGTTTCCAACTTTCCCTTGCGCTCTCTCCGGAGGGGCTCGCCGGAATTGGGTTTTCCCACCGGTAGCTTGGTGGGTCTCCGGCGAGGCCGGCGAGGCAAGTGGAGGATTCTGGGGGTGGGAGGAGGTGGTGGGTAATGCCATGATTTGGGTTTTCTTGACGCCGGAATTGACATTTTCATGTAATGAAGAATGAAAATTGAATGGGCTGGTGTTGTTGAATTGATATGACGGGGAAGAGATATTATTATATGGAGGAGGAGGAGAGAGAAGGGGGGAGGGGGAGAGAGAGAGGAGCTGGAGGAGTAAAGGGTACAGGCGTGCATCCTCGTGAACAGAGCAATAACAGGGATTTCAAATGAAAGCTGTGGAGGCAGTGTGTTTGCTGTTCGGGTATTTACTATTTCCCAACGTACTCCGATCCTGTTTGTTTCATGGGAATTTGAACAAGTTTTGGAGTTATTGTTTGTTTATTTATTATCGCCCAAATGCCCTCCTCTTCTTTTTTCCCCCTTTTATTTTCAATCAATATTTATAAATATAATATCAAAAATAGTATTGCGGTATTATAATAATAATAATAATAATAATAATAATAATAATATAAGTTATATAATCTACTTGGAAGCCCAAAATATTATGCATTTTTTTAGCTTGTTAAATAAATTTGACTTTTCGTCAAAAAATTATGCAACTTATATAAATAGCCAACAATAATTCATTCCTTTTGCATAGTTTGAAATTTCAAATTATTAAAAATTAAAATCCTAAAAAATCTTCATAATCATTATAAAATCAATATATTACATGAGAAATATTAAGAAAATTTATGTATTAAAATAAATAATATTAAAAATAAAAAACATAATTATTAATATATAATATCAGGCCGAGTTAGACTTCAGTGTCCAACCTGACTAGCCTAAATTATTTGAACAGGACCATATTGACCAAGCTATAGAGTATAATAATTAGGACTAAATTTACATCAAGTTTCTATATTTTTTATGTTAAGTTCTCTAATCACACATGTTATATGCCTTATTCTTTTCATTTGGACTTATAGTTATGTTATAATGTTATTTTTAAAAAAATGAAAAATAATTACATGTGATTGGAGAATTTGATATAATGGATATAAGAAATTTAACCTAAATATTTTCATAATAATTAGGCAATAAATACATAGTACAGAGAAAAAGGTGGAAAAAGGTAATTGAAATGGAGAATCCAACATGTCTAACAATTTGAATATTGAATATGGCAATTAAATGGAAGTTGTTAATTTATCAAATTTGTCAATAAAACTCAATATTACTTTTTAAATTTACCCTTATTAAATTGAAAAATATTTAATTCTATACCAGCTACAAGGGCAGACTAGTAAAATTAAAAAAAATAATGCTCTAGATATTATTATATACGACTTATTTTAGACCGGAAAAAGTTTGTAAGAAAATACTTAAATGCCTTGGCCTTAAATATAGAGCCATATTAACCAATTCTTAGAATTAAAGGAAAAATAGGTAAGTTGGTTAAATAAACTTAATGTGAAAAGATGAAATTATGAGAGAATGACAAAAAAAAATTTAAATTTTAAAATCTCAAATCAAGTCTTTTATATAAAATGAGTTATAAATTGTTTATCAAGTCGCGTCATTACTTTATTAATTTTTAACAAAAAATCTGATATGAAATTTTGCAATTTCAAATATCTTTTTCTCTCATTTTTTGTAAAATTATTTTAATAAAATTTTAATATGAGAAATGAAAGGGAACGGGAAACAAAATATGTTTCCCCCCCTAAATATATACTTACTTGAGGGGTGAAACTCTCAAAATTAATCCTTACCACTTATGTTACTTGGAATTGGTAAGGTCAAATAAGATAGCCCAATTTATTATTTATCTATTACTGAAATTGTAAATTAGGGAAAAGAGAGATAGTCCTTTCCCGGTAAATAAGATATTACAATGATAAAAAAATTAAATAGAAAGAATGGAGAGGGAGGGGTCAGTAGAGAAACTCATTTCCTTACTACCAATACTAAAAGCAATCAATGAAAAAGCCACACGAATTTTGCTAGATATAATGTATGTCATGTGAATTTAGAATTTTCTATTACAAGTGGTCATAATTTTATGGACAATAACTACACTGGACGTCCTAGCTTTCCGCTTAAGGAAACAATCGAATTAATTATTTTTCATAACTTCAATGTTCACCTAATCTTTATCCTTCTCTTAAATACTCCCTGTTTCAAAATTTACAAAATGTTTTTCAATCTATTTTCATGTTTTTTTATAGTGAGATATACTATGATTAATTAATGACTTTATTTCGAAAATTAAATATTAGTAGTATTGAAGAAAGGTAGTTGATGATGTTTATTTGTTTTCCCATGTTCCTCCAAAAATTATCTTATAAATTAAAATGGGCAAGAGTATGTTTCGAAAATACTTTTTTATTTTAAAATTTAAGTCATTTTTAATTACTTTACTATAATTGTAGAAGAGCAGTTAATTCATTAAATTTCTCATAAATTAAATTTTTAACACTGAGGTGAAGGAGTACATGAATGCCATTGTTGATTAAAAAAAAAGGAAAAATAGAATGGGGGAAAAACTTAGCAAATTGCCACCAACAACAACCTGACCGCTCTCTCTAAATATGTACTCTTTCTTATTTTTATTATAAGGCATTAACTATCAATTCTCACAAATCAATAAAATTAGTTAAAAGTATTAAAGTTGTCATAAAATTGAAGTGATTTCCAATATTATCCTTACTAACTACCATAAACTCAAATATCATATAAATTATTATTTTCCTACTACCATTATTAAATGTGGTATACATGGAAAGATAAAATAAATATATCTTGTAAACTTATAAGTACCTTATAAAAATAACTAAAAATATTTATTTGTTAGTGTCTTATAACAAGGACAAGAGGATATTTATGGAATTCAAATTTTTGCTGACTTGGAGCAATTAATGGGTATTGATTAATTAAAGTTTTTTGAAGTTGATTTTGTAAATAAAGAAATAATTGTCAGCGCATGTTTTTGGGGAATCACCCGTACCAAGGTAATCTGTCATTCTTCTCACTTCTACTTCTTGTTGTTATTCACTCATTAAAGACATAATTAATTTATTATAGTTCCGTGCCGTTAAAGGTCTCTGACTTCGTTTTGAATTCATTTCCTCATTCTTATACCTCATTTATTTTCCTTATCAAAGTACAAACCATTTAAATTTAACATTTCTCATGAATAATTCAAAATTTCAATTTTTTTTGAATGAAATTAAACTTTCAAATCTTTCAGTACCAACAACGCATAAGATGAGAAAATATTTTTTTTCCATTTTTCTATTTTCCCTTTGCCCATTTTCTGAAGCATTAATGATCTTGAAAATTAAAGAGCATAAAGTGTATAAGAAAATTCGATATATTATAAAAATAATCACATATACATAGTGTTATGATAAAAGTACATGCAAGTAGCTAACCTGAAATGAAAAAAAACAAAGGTTCTAACTTCTCTTTTTTTTTCTCTCTCATCCGCTTTTATCTTTTATTTTTTTTATAATCATTAGATTAAGATATAATAGCTTATATTTTATATTTTATAAAAATATTATTATAATAGAGAAAAAAATAAAGAACATGGGAAGAATGATTAGAAGAAAATATTAAATATATACTATTATATTTTGATCAAAGGATTATAATGGAGGTAAAGGTATATGCAAATAACATTATTTATATTTATTCTTAAAATGAAGCGATCAAAAAAGCAATGTCAGCAATCAGTAAAGCCAAAGAAATTGTGTGAATAAGAGTGAGATTCTCTTCTTGGGCCTCCCAAAAATAAAAAGCTCTTGGTAATTTGTGATTATTATTTCTTCTTCGTTGCCCCAAAAAAAAATTATTATTTCATTTTCCCTCTCACATAAATCAAACCCTGAACTCCCCTTACCCTATGGTCCAAAAAAAAAAAAAAAACCTTACACTTACCCAAGCTTTCCTGCTTCCACCAAATTAAAAGATGGTTTTTAATTGTTTCCAACGGCCGGAATTACACACCCAATGATTAGTATGGGCAATGTCTATATCATTTTAATTTTTAATATAATATATAATTTATTTTTTTAAAAAAATTAAATTAAATTAATTAATTTAAAATATTGATATTTATCTTTTTAATACTAAATTAGCTTATTTGACTTATAAATTGATATTTAATCAAATGATACATAATACATGTTATGATTAACTAACTTATTTAGTTGTCTTAGTTTCTTAAAAAAATAAATTATATCTTATATATTAAAGACTGGAGGAGTATTACACAAAGGTCGAAGGATAAATTATAGTCTTTTACTCTTTTTTATACTTTATAGACAATGAGATATATTTTGGAAAAAAGGCATATAAATACCATGTGGATTAAGAAAACCCTACAAATCTGTTAACATATGAAAATAATAAATATGTCTTAAGGGAGGAATATGAGTTTTTGAAATGTTGTGTTTTACTAAAATGCTCCTCAAGGTTTTATTTAAAGAAAGGACCCTCGCCGCCACCAGAGCTCCAGTGATAACTTGACTAATGGGATTAACTACTTTAGTTTAGAGATTGATTACTTAAGCTACATTAGCCCTATGAGGGGTAGCGATGACAAAGTAGCTTTTAAAAGTTAGAGTTGTGTAATGTGGTTTATATTTGAACTAACGGTTGCATAAATGACTTTTCTGAAACTGAAACTGAAACTGAAACTTGTTTGATGATTATTTTATTAAAATGTAAGTTTATATAAAAAATGACTAAAAAATGTATGAATCTTATTAAATAATACATATGTACATATATATTATATATGTGTGTGTATATATTATATGTATATATCTTGTGGAAAATACAAAAACTTGTTTTAGTTATTAACGGAAAAGTAAGTTTAAAGGTAAAAGATTGAAAAAGACATTATCTTATAAAAATAAAAACAAGTAATGTATTATTCAGAAAAATTTTATAATACTAAACTAAAATTTTTTAGGAAAAGTTGGAAAAATGTCCCCTAAAAATTTAATTGATGAGAATAATATAAATCAGAGTACTGTTATGATTTTCGTATAAAAAATTATTAAATAATTATAATCAATTAAATTTTTCATGGACCTAAATCAAAGTATTATCATGATTATTAACTTTGAAATGAATTTATATTTAGGACAAACAAATTTATATATAAGGATTTATAATAAGGATGCCAAAATAATATTTCAATTAAAAAGTGGGACCCAATATCTTTTTTTCATAAGCTGCTTTTTTCTCTTTATAGTGGAAAAGTCAAAAACAAGAAATTTTTAGCTCGTTTGGATTAGTTTATGAAAGCTACATAAGTGCTTGTAAATCGTGATTCACATAATACGAAGTAACTTTTACGGTTTATGAGGTAAATATGTGAAGGAGATTTATCTAGATTTACGTAAATTGAGCTTATAAAATAAGTCAAGCCCAGGAAAACATGCTATTTAACTTATGGATTAAGCCTGTTCAAAAGCCGAATTGAAATAAAGCTACCCCAAACATCTTTAAAAAGCCAAAATCACCCATAAGTATGTTTGTCAATGAAAAAGCTACTTTTGGGATGGCTAAATAACATCCCAAACACACTCTATAGCAATTGTCAACTTGAGTGAAGTTGTTCACAATCTTGGAAATGCAAGTTATCAATCGCTATAATTAAATCGTCATTATCTTTATCCAACTTGTCACAACTCTTGATAGGGGTTAGGGAGCTTAAATAGTCAATTTCTTTACTAAAGTAATTAATCTCATTACTTAAGTTTTTACCAGAGTTCCGGCCGCCAACAAGGTGGTGCCAGCAAGGGTCCTTTCCGTTAAAAAAAATTTGAGGGGTATTTTGGTAAAAATGAAACATTTCAAAAATTCAGATTCCTTTTTGAAGACTATTTATCATTTTTATATGTTAATAAAATTTTTAAGGATTTCCTAATTTACATGGCATTTATCTAGAATTTCTTTATGTATTTTTTATATATAAATTAATCATATAGAATAAGATAATTATATCACTAAAGTTGATATAATAGAGTTCTAGGAATGGGGCATCAATTTAACGTCAATTTAATAGAAAGAGTGGCTATTGGCAAAAAAAAAAAAAAAACCAATAAACAAAGACAAAAAAAGAAAGAGTGACAAAAAAGAGAGACCAAAGCAACAAATAATTTGATTTCCTTTTTCAAGGTGCCACGCACTATGGTCAGAGTGGACGATGGCTTCATTGAGCGAATTCTTTATACTGTGATGATGTGATTTAAAGATGGATCGTCAGGGTGCAGGTTGGCCTCATTGAGCGAATTCTTTTGTGAGTTATAGCTTAATTTTGTTTTGAAAGTATTTATTTAGGATTAATTTTGTTTCAAAAATTTTATGAGTATCAATTTTACTTTAAAAGTGTTAAATTTGAAATAATTTTATCTTGATTGCTATTACAGTTAAGTTTGATCGTTAGTTAATTAAATTTCGGATAAATTAGCTTTTAAGTTAAAACTTCCAGTATCATTTTTGTTAATGTTACAAAAGTTTTTTGAAAGTTTTCAATTAAGAATAAATTTGTCGCGAATTTGATTAATTAATGGTAAAATTTAATTAAAATAATGGTCAGCGTAAAACTGCTCCAAATTTAATACTTCTAAGATAAAATTGGTCCTTAAAAAATATATAGAATAAAATTAATCCTCAATAAATACTTTTGAGATAAAAATAGTCTTTATCTTTTTTTTATTTTTTATTTTACATGTGATGACATTGATGTGATTTAAAGATGGATCAGAGAAAATATTGAGACAACTTGAGAGTTTGGATTTCATCATGACTCAAAGAAAAATAGAAAATTGAAGAAATACAAGAGATATGCCTTATGATATAAACTTTTCTCCCGTAAATTGTCAAGTCCTCCGCAAGTATGCGAATGTTGGGAATATATTGTGAGGCTTGTGTGTTATAGATATAAGTCTAAAAAAATATAGATAAAAAATAACTATGTGAAATTATCCTATAGTAGGTAATATGTGTGTAAATATTACACACAAACAAAAATCCTAATTCAAGTATTAGTACTTTTTTGTAACATGTAAACTTTACTTCCTATTTTAATATCATTTTGTTTTGCATAAAGAAAAATATACACCAAAATCATTATTCTCAATCAGTCACACTGATGAGATCAGTGGTGTGCCAATCAGTAAATCGGACCTTTACGCATAATGCTTCCGAAATTGATCTGATAAAAATATTCATCAACTAACACAATAAAAATTACTAATTTAACTGTGATTATATAGAATATAAATTCTTATATTTATTCGGCCGAGAAATGAGAATAAATGAAGCTGCATATATAAATTATATTTTTTTCAGCCATATCACCAAGTTGTAGCTCATGAGTCGTCCAGAGAAAGCAATTACGTTTATTATAATTATAACTTTTTTATTTAGTGAGAACAACATGTGTTTAAATTAGTGACTCGTGGCACACTTTCATACAATTTACCGTTGCAACTTCTATATTAGTCACATTGATCTCAGCCAGTTGTGAGGTTCCAAATTGCATTACTTATAAAAAAGTCCACAAGTACCATGTCAGAAAATTCAAATTTATTTTTTTTAATGTAACTTTTCAACTTAAACAAATCTATGTGTCAGTAAATTTGCCTGGTTGTCTATGGACATATTCGGGGGTGGTGTTGGAGTCAAGTCAATGCTTTATCAATTGTTTAATTAACCAGTTTTCACATGAACATCAAAGCAAGAAAAATAAGAATAATATTTTTTAAAAAAAGTTTTGTGGGCAAAAGAACTTTCTTGTCTCATACACACCGTCTTTTTGTGATCCTTTATTTATTCTTCGTCAAGATGTTCATGGCGGTTTCTTACTTTCTTCTATCCGATTTGAAGGGGAAGATGGTAATTAATTAAGTTAAATAATTTAAAACACAAACACGCACAGAATTTATATAAAATAATTTCAAGATGAGATTTTATGAACACAGTGCTTGAAATCGATCTATTTTAAGATATCAGTGGTGGCCTGATTTTATAATAATAAATATTTTATGATAATTATATATATATGATAAGAAAAATTAAGGGTTAAACATACTTTAAATCCTTATACTTCTAATGAGTCTTGATTTTTGGTAAAACAAAGAAAGTCTTGATTTTAGTCTCTAAACTATGTTTTCGTTATTTTATGTCTCTATCTTTTATACTATCCAAAATGTTAGACTTTATAATTTCAGAAGGACTTTGAGATGAAACAAAATATGTTAAAAATATATGAATTAAAATCAAAATTTATTAAAAATATAAATAAGAAAAGAAACTTATTATGTGTGCAAATGACTTCTGTTTTGAAAACCTTTGCACATACTAGATGATAGATTACACGCAACAAACAAATAGTTGCACCAAGTCCCTTTGCCCAAATAAAACTTCCCAAATAGGACTTCCCCCAATTTTTCTTAATTCTTGTCGGCTCTCTAATCTTTCATATTTTTAGTAGGCATCTTCCATTACTCAACTATCCAAGATTTCTCAATAGTCATTTAAAATATTTTTAGTACTTTCCTTTCATATTTTCAATACTAAAAATAATTAAAAATTACAAATTGAAGACATGGAAGATGAGTATTAAAATCTTAAAAATGAATGTTAAAGATATGGAAGATGAGAACTGCAAATATAGAAAAAAAAAGTGATAAGAAGATTAATTGATGAAAATTTTAGTTCCAAAAAAAAATCATGGTTCTTTTTTGCCCTTAAATTCATTAATTTTCATTTGGAGCCCAAAATGTCATTTTCCCTACATCCAGGTTGTAAGCCCCACTCATAGGATTAATTGACAATGTGAGGAGTTAATGACTAGGTTAAAATTTTACTCATCTAGTTTTATTTATAAGATATTTTTAGTATATTTTACAGTTTCATATAAATCAAGAAAAATTTTAAAATTTATTAACTCTTTCATGAAATTTAACAATTTTTCTACTTTACCCCTATATAATATATATTATACTATATGAGAACAAAGTCAATATAATAATAAATAAGAGTAAAATTGTACAGTCATATGAAAAAATTTTCTCTCCCCCTACAAATAGGACAAAAATGTTCTTCTCTCCTTACTTTAGAACTAGAGAAGTATTATTTTTAAGGTGTGACGGTAAATTTATTGCTGAGTATTAGAATATATGTCTCACATTCAATATTTAGACATTAAAAGTGTATAGGAATGTTATGTCAATTTAGTTAAGTCATTTTAATAGAAAAGCAACATAAACTTACACATATATCTAAAATTCAATATAGTATCGGAGCCATTCAATTTATAGACAAAAAAACCAAAAAAAAAATGAAGAAGAAAGAAAGAAATAGAATATTTTGAAAAGATAAAAGGAAAACAAGAAGTAGCTAGGAAGAATATTAAAATATGTCCTACACTGAATAGTCATTAAAATTATTATGAGGTTTCAATCATATAGAAAAATAATTTCAACTTGCATCATATATGTGTGTGCGCTTACACACACACTTTTTTTTTTTTTTTTGCCTTCATATACACACACATGTATATCTAAAATTTAACATTGACACAATACTTTTACGGAAAAATTACATTAAAATTATTTTAAGGTATTGAATTGCATGTTAACACTTTATACAACAAATATTTAAATAAGGGAATTAAAGGAAATAAATACATGAGACGAAATTAACGCACATCATAACAGCACCTTGATAATATGTTAAGATTTTTTCTGTTCCCATAGTGCTCCCTTTTGAATACATTGACTTATCGTTTACCCAAACCAACCAATAGCCCTCATTTGGGTATCTCTTCAGCTTTGTTCTCTCTCTCTCTCTCTATATTTCTGTGTCTCCCCCCCTCTCTCGGTTAGAAGAAATACCCCCATTCATTCTCTCTTCAATACCCAATTCTTGGTTCTAGATTTCAACTTGTCTCCACTCTAAAATCCTTAAATAATAAGCGGACTTAGTGGGGTTACTTTACGAGTTTTTAATACATTTAACGATTAACGAATAATCGCTTGATCCTTTGGTGAGAAGAGATGCCATTCATTCTTTTGGATACTCAATTCTCGGGTCAAGTTGTATTCACTATAAAATCATTAGATAATAAGTGGACTTATTGGAGTTACTTTATAGGTTTGTAATATAATACACGAATAATTGCTTGATATTTGTCGCTTTTTTTATATAACTGTGAAGTGTTTGTGCATATTTTTAAAAATAATCAGGGGCTCTTTGAAGCCTCTTCATCAACATAATAAATAAATAAATAAATAAATAAAAACTAAAGCTTCATAGAGTTACTCTACATTATAGACGAATAATTAAGCAGAAGACTATAACTATGAAAGGGTTTTTAGGGGTACTCTTTATTTTTGTTGAATGATGCTTCAATATAGTTGTTTTATGAATGATGTCTGCTTACTAAAGTAAAATGGTGTTTTATGTTTTCCTAATAAGTCTATTAGTTATTAAAAAATTATTTGTTACTGAAAACATCAAAGTTATTATCTATTAGAAGAATTTTCGTTCTTTCTTTCATCAGATGAGATATTGCACTCCGACACCTCAATTTGTTTACTTGTTTCATGTGAATTCCGTTTGATAACTTCATATTTGATTCCAAGAAGGGTGAGTAAGCCTAAGACAGTATCAAAATGCTAATTGTAAGATACGAAGGGGAGCGTCAACACGCTCTTGTATTTTTTATTTTGATTTTTTTTTTCCTTTTTAGATTTGACGTTCACCTCTCACATTTCTCATTTCTAAATTTTGCGTGCTTGTTGCTATGGAATCTGACATGTGTGAGAGGGAGGGAGAAGGAGAGTTGTTCACCATATGCTTTTACCCCATCTTCTTTTTGTATTTGTTTACCATATTATGCATAGTCTCTATCATTATTTACATTGCTCTATCACTAATATAGAGTGTAGATTTTGCGTTTTTAAAAAACGTCTTTTTTTAAAAAAGGAAAGTAAAAAATAAAGACGGTGGTATTTTTATAATTCTATGTGAGAATAAAGTAGCTTTAGGCATCCCAAATTCAAAAAAGAACGTTTACAGTAAAAATAAAAAAAATTAAAAATTAAAAAAAAATTTTTACTTTAGACATCCCTTTTTAAAAAAATGACACTTAAAGTAAAAATAAATAAAAATTTTTTAAAAAATATTTTTTTTTACTTTAGACGTCCCTTTTTGAAAGGGACGCCTAAAGTAAAAATAAAATATTTAAAAAAAATCAGCCATTTTTTCCCGTGAAAATAGAATCATATCTAGTTTGGGGATCAGAACTCGAGTTCAATTTGAATAAAAGTATACTATGTTCATCCCTGTTTTATGTTCAACATGAGCGAGCTTCAGTAATTCAATTATATCTCCTAAGCCATAACTCTGATTGAGATGAAACTAGTGGCATATGAAACTAGACTCTCAATGCATCATTTGAACACTAGAACCAACATCAAAAGAGCTCATATGAAGCAAATATGAATATTTGAAGTGGAACTTCAAATCACTATCATATTCCAAAACAACTTCCGTATTTTGGACATATCTTCCAAACTACACGTCTAATTGAGCAGAGTTGGTGCCATATGAAAGTATACTCAAAGATATTTCCATGTATATATAATATGTCAAATTTAGAGTCATATTCAATACGTTATGGCTTCTAGAATTTGATGCACGAAAATACATACACTGTCTACACTCATTGGATCATAACTTGGAGAATACAATGAGTTTGGAGCTGATTCCTTTTGCATTGGAATACAGACGATGAGAGCTTTCTAATGATCAATCATTTATCATACTTGGAGTAAAAAATGAATGTATCATGTTTTAAGTCCACTATTCACTCTCTTGCAGGCTTTGCACAGAAGGTGAAGTTAAGCACATGAACTCTAGTCCAGGATGAAGTACTTGAGTTCTAGGATGAGATGCACTCGAGTCCTGTGAGTTTTGGTTTGAGAGTTTGTACCCGAGAAGAATTAGCTAATGAGAACAAGCTGTGCACTCGAGTCCTTTAACATGCACTCGAGTTCTGAATATTTGTTGCACTTGAGTGATGAGAGTTCTGACATAAGAGTTTATACCCAAGAGATTTACAACTTGGAAGAAATGAAGCACACTTGAGTTCATCGTAATACACTCGAGTTCTCCATCTCAATGCACTTGAGTTCAGAGAGTGAAGGCATGAGAGTTTGTTCCAGAGAAGCTTGAATAGACAGATTAACACGATGCACTCAAGTTCGTCAGATAGCACTCGAGTTCTGAGTCATTTTGCACAGGAGTTATGGAAGTGCACTCTGGAAGTTTATGACAGAAACCATATGGAGAACATGAAAATAAACTATGCACTCGAGTTCACGAGTCAGTAGAGGAAGAGTAAAATCACGGATGAATCCGAACACGTTTATACATCATTTAACTATTAAACCTATATCAGTTATCATTCGTAGACATCATTTAATGTTTGTCCAAGTGTGAAACAGGTTGTTGGCACTCAGATTGTTCAAAGACTTAAAGAAGTCAAAGATGGCGGACATAATGATATGGCCTAACTATCAGCGCAAATGCATCGAACAACCACTACAGTTAACTGATGCAAACCATTACAACTTGTCTGAAGATTCAAATATCCCACTCCACAACAGACCCCTTACAATGACTACCTTCAGTATGGTTATATTTTCAAAAGAAAAGTTGGACAAAGAAGCTTGACGGGAAGAAGAAAGCTCAACGGACCAACGGGCAAATATCCAAATACACTCAACAGTCAGAAGAAGTAATACACTCTAAGGGACGAAAGCTAACCAACGGCTCTCAACGCATCTTCTATATAAACCGAAGCATTCAACAACACAAAGGTGACAACGAACAGAGATGATGAAATAACAAAACCCAACTGTCAACATGCTGCTGTCATGAACCTTTATCTGTCGCACTCTCTGTTAACATCTATTTTCCTTGTCATGTATAATTGAGAGTGAGAATATTTGTACTGTACCTCAGTGAGCATTTATCTACTCTGTGAGAGAGTCTGTAAACACTTCATCTATACTTCTATATTGATCTCAAGGTAGAGGGACCTTGAGAGCGCTGGATTCCTTACGAGGGAAGCTGTAGAGAGAATTGCCAGTTATATTTTCTGCTCGTAAGACTTGTACGGATAAGTAGGGGAGAAAGGTCTTCGGTATTGCTTTACTTGTAAGACTTGTCATAAGGGGGAGTGAACCTCATAGTGTGTGAGGGATAGTAACTCCGTAGTAGGCTATACAAGTGCCGGTTAAAGTTGTGGGTTGTAGCGGCTTTTCTTGTGCCTGGATAAACAAGAAGATAGTGGATTGGAAATCTCAGGAGGAGCTTAGGGACTGGACCTAGGTCATCGTGGATTGGACCGAACCAGGATAAATCACAGTTTGCATATTCTCTTCCCTAAGCTTTTACATTTCCAGCATATATGATCTATATATCTGCATATGATTTTATAGTTCCATATGTATTGAGTTGATAAGTTGCGAAAAGATTTTAAAATATCAGACTTTCTTATCGTACACCCAATTCACCCCCTCTTGGGTGTCAGCCAGGTCTAACAGAGTACACAAGTTGGATATCCTTACAACTTTGTCTTCTCAAGTTGCATTTATATCCAAGCAAGTGAACGCATTGACAAGCCAAGCAAATGCAATCAGTATTCCTTATGAAACCTGTGATCGATATGGAGGACCTCTGTAATACCTTATTCACATAGCCCTAGATGAGTGCAAATGAGTAGTGAAATCATTTGTGAGATCAGGATTCGAACCCGGATTACTCAACTCTTGAAAATGTTCAAAAATATCTAATCTCAACTCAGGAGTTGAACCTAGGGTTGAGAGAGTTTTTCAGAGGGTAAAAAAAATTTCAATTATTCCCATGAGATTTCACTACATCACTAACCCTTAACGGCTCTTAACTTCATTTTATCAGAGTATATGTGAGCATTTTACCTTTAATTTAATTAGAGTGGTTCTCTTAGAGTTGTTCTATGCTAAACTTCATTCATAAATCCATATACATACATATCAAATGTATAATCACAAAATATCAAATGTTTACACCAAATACAAAAGATAGTGCCTTGCACTACGATCTACCCTTCACCTTCGGAGTTCCTCCTTGCATATCTCCAGGCATTCTCCACCTGTCTAAATGATTGGTTTGGGGAGAGTGACATTAAAAAGAATCTTAGTATCAAATATTACCACTATGCATGCCAGATATATATGAATGCATGCTTGCCTACACTATTTCATGCCAACATAATGATATGCTGCATGCTCGATGTTATGACATACATATGGCCATTGCACAAATATAACAGAGCTTCAACCAATCATACATGTTTCACACAAATAGGCAACGCAATCACATAATCAATGCAATACATACATATCACATACATGCAGAAAAGGTAAGTTCACTACCTCTCGGACTTTATGTCCTTCTCTTCTTATCCCTTGATCCGCCAACCATTGCTTCTTCTTTGTCACTTCATGGCCCTGGGTAAGTGATAACATCATTAGAGCCATGAAAAGTGAATGTCCAATGGCCTACATTAGCCCTAAAGGCTTACTTTCACCCTTAGAGTTCATACCAATTACATTTGTGCCTTAAGTCTTAAATTTGCATATAAGACATAAAGTTGACAGATTTTTCACCAAACTTTTGAAAAATCGTAATTAATTATATGGAACTCCAATGGATATGGTTAAAAATCATATTTGACCCCTATCAAGTCTACTTTACATTAAAAATCATTAATCTTGCATTAATCATGCCCAAACATCCAGATTTCATGATTACACTCCACTGCCCCAAAACAACTTTCAAATTCAATGTCCAAATGTCAAAAATCATGAATAATTCTAAAAAACTCCAATTGGACTTATTCCAAAGCCTAAATGGAGCTATTGCATTATAAATTTAAGGAAAAAATAATTATGTTTTTCCAATATAAAAAAATAATTCCCAGAAATTCGTCCTAGGCCACTGTTTTAGATTGCTTTCCAGATTACAAGGCTTAAATTCAAAAATCCAAAATTAATTTTAGAAAACTCCAAAGTGGTTCCAAATTCTATGTAAATATATTTCATTATAGTTACACATAAAAATTACAAATTCTAGCTATCACATCCATAAAATTCCCATAATTTCGTCAAACTCAACCTATCCAGATTACATTCTAGAAATAGGGTACAAGTTCACAAATTCATTTCTAAATCCAAAAAAAAAATCTAATTGAGGTGATTTTAAGTCCTAATTGACCCTTATTAAGTTTAATTTCAATAAAAAATATATTCATTAGCTATATACACACATATTAATACAATATTTCATCTTTCTACACATTATTCTAGAAATTCAAGTTTTGCATGACCTGACTTCAAAAACTCAGAAATTCTAGCACACAAGTCCAATTGACCATTATGACCTATCAAATTAAAGGTCTTTGTATACACTTTTCAACTGGAAAATTTCATAATTTTAAAACAAGGTTTACCCCTTGAATTATCATGCACAGTAACAAGGCTCCAGACAGGTAGATTAACACTATGAACACATATGCTTCATAAATTCTCAAATTCATATGTAAGCATCCAAAAATCATGAACACTTATATACCTACACAATTTTTCCTTCTAAAGCCAATGGAAGTATCAAATTCCAACTCCTCTTCCACGACAACACAGCATAGAAAAATCAAAGTTCTCGGGAAGAGTTTGTCAGTTTCCTGTTTTCTTTGGCTTAATCTCTTCCTTTCTAGTTCTAATCAAATGTTTAGTTATTTATACATCCGTTGGACATCGTTTAGCCATTAAAAGCATCCTTTAAAACCAGCCATGAACAGTACCCAACCTTCTCATAACTCATCCAAACAACAAACCAATCAGTTAAAAAGGAAGCTTACGCTTACCTCTACCCGTTTTGGTAAATAGTTCGGAATTCCAGTAATACTCTGACCAGTGAGACGGCCACAACTATGTCTAAATGAAAATCTGAAACCTTAGAAATGAAGCTTATGATGAGTAAAATAAGTTTCCTAAAAGACACTTTTAGAGAGAACGCAAATTCAACAGTGTTTCAGAGCCTTGAAATTTCTCTCTCTTCTTTCTTCATTTTTGGCACAACAGCTCTCTCTCTCTCTCTCTTGTGTTTTCTACATGAAGAATGAATGAAGAAGAAGGTGGAGAATTGATTAAATGTGTGGTCCAATTAATTCGCCACGTGTCAAGCCATGATTGGTCCAAAATTACAATTTTCGTACAAAATGCTTAATCTGACAGAATTTTTATTAAAATTTTGAAAATTCATAACTAATTGTAATAATGTTTAATTGGGGTGGTTTCAAAGGCTATGAGACCTTTATTGAGTCTAGTTTTAAGGAAAAATATAACCTTTGTCTAATTAGAAGCTAACTCTTTCCAGAATTTTAATCTTTGAATGTTGTCCCAAAAAATAATTAATTTTGCTGGGCTAACTTCAAAAATTCATTTCTCTTTGTGTACAAGTTCAAATGAATTATATGACCTATCAAATTAAATCTTGATAAGTATACTTTCATTCTGGAAAGTTTCATAATTTGTAGACATCATGTACCCCTTGAAATATGCCACACAAACACGACTGCCACATCAGGAATTTCACCGATAGTAACAATACTTTGTGTTCCACTTTATTATATTGTGTGTGACTTCTAATTATATCGTTTTGTTATTTCCTCGAGATCTTTAGCTCACCAATATAATTCCTTTTAATATCTAAGGATATAAAGGAGTTTTAGGAAATAATACCATGCCTCACTATGACATTTACTAAACAGGGGTCTAGTAGTTCATTTGTTAGAGGCTTAATCTTAAGCCTCTAGTCTTAAAATTTGGGACATCACAACCTTATATGAGCACGCAAAGTCAAGATGGACACTCATCCATGCCTTCTTAAATTGAGAAATCTCATTACATCGAAAATCAAAGAAATGACCTATTCTCAAACACTTATAATCCAGGTTGGTGGAATCATCCAAACTTTGGCTGGAGGAATAATCAAAATTTGTTCAAGCCACTAGGGAACTACCAGCAACAAGCTCTTCAACTACCAAATCCACCATAGCAGAAAGTAAATATAGAAGAAGCATTAGCTCAACTAACTATGAATACATCTCAATTCATGGCTAGGACTGACATAAAACTCAGAAGCCATGAAGCATCAATAAAGAACTTGGAGATCCAAATGGGCCAAATTGTAAATATGCTGAATTCCATACAACTAGGTACTCTTCCAAGTGATACTGAAAAAAACCCAATAAAGCATGTGAAGGAAATTTCATTAAGGAGTGGGAAAGAATTGAAAGATCCTGTAATTCAACAGAAGAATGATAGAGAAAAGAAAGAAAGTGAAGAAGAACAGAAGGAGGAAACACATAAACCTTAAGAGGATGATATGATATCAGAAAGAATCAGCTTTCCAAATAACCCTCCTCCATATGTACCACCAGTTCCATACCCTCAGAGACTTGTGAAGGCAAAGCTAGATAAGCAGTTTAAAACGTTTCTAGAGGTTTTCAAAAAGTTACATATCAACATCCCTTTTGCAGATGCTCTTGCCCAAATGCTCAATTATGCAAAATTCATGAAGGATATTCTCTCAAATAAGCGTAAGCTGGAGGAATTCGAGATAGTTACACTTACTGAGGAGTGCAGTGCCATTTTGGAAAAGAAACTACCATAAAAGCTGAAAGATCCAGGAAGCTTTACATACCTTGCACCATAGGTCAATGCAACTTTAAAAGAGCACTTTATGATCTAGAAGCAAGTGTAAATCTCATGCCTTTATCTTTCTACAGAAAATTTGGTCTTGGAGAGGTGAAGCCTACCACAGTTTCACTACTTCTAGCTAATCGATCAATAAAACATCCGAAGGGTGTCTTAGAAGATGTTCTGGTGAAGGTGGACAAACTTATATTCCTAGTTGATTTTATCATACTTGACATAGAAGAAGACTAAGAAATTCCTATCATTCTTGGGAGGCCATTCCTAGCAACTGGGAGAACTTTAATAGATGTGCAACAGGGAAAGTTAACCTTGCGAGCTCAAGATGATCAAGTATCTTTCAACATTTTTAAGGCTTGGTCCTTTTCAAATAAAGGTGATACCTGTTATAGAGTAGATACATTGACTAGCATAACAAAAGATGTGGTGAACGAAAGCTGCATGAATCAACCATTCACAATGGGAACAGTAGATGTATCAAAATCTACTAGTCCTGAAGTGCACAAAGAATATTGGGGAATAAAAGTCTTAAATTTTGACTCAAAGGTAGCTGGTAAAAATAGACTTCTCCAACTCAATGACCTTGAAGAATTCAGACAAGCTTATGAGAATGCCAAGTTATACATGGAGAAGACAAAAATGTGTCATGACAAAAGAATTCTGAGGAGAGAGTTCACACCAGGACAAAAAATGTTATTGTATAACTCAAAGTTAAAGCTCTTTCTGGGAAAGCTGAGATCAAGGTGGTCAGGACCTTTTACTTTGATTCAAGTATGGCCATATAGAACTATAGAGATTCAAGATGATAATCGAAAATTCAAAGTAAAAGAGCAAAGGCTAAAAGAGTATAATGACGGTGCACTCAACACTTTGAAAACTGTCATCACGTTTGAGGAACCAACAAGTCCTAATTTTTTTAAAACAAAGTTAAAAAATTAAAAAAATTTCTTTTGTCTAGCTAAAGACGTTAAAGAAGGGCGGCTATTTAGAAGGCAACCCAAAACTTCTTTTCCTTACTTTTCATTTTTTTTTCACACTCACTGAAGCACACAACACTGCATCTTTAAATTTTAGTCTCATCATGGAGGAAATTCTTGTAAAACTTAAGAACATATTTTCTACTCTTCCTAAAGATGTGCTCAGGAAGATCTATAGCTATCGACTTGAAAAAATGAAGACATTCAAGCATTTGGGCCTTCCTGAGAATGTCCGCTGGATCATTGAAACTAAGGTATGTTTAATAGGTGAGATTCATGAGTCATTTATTAAACCTATGCCAGGTATGGGAAGAAGCTCTTACTCCAAAAAGATAAGAGCTAAAAGAATGAAGGTTTGTCCTAAATGTGCAAGGTGGAATTATGATCAGCACTGTAGGAGTAAATGTATGGTTTCTATAAATCGAGAAGATAAAATTAAATTCATAAAGGATGGACTGAGTAAGGAGTCACTGGATGATATCATTCAGACTCTTGAGACGCATCCTAGTGGTGATGTTCATCATGTTCTTCTTGATTTATTAGACATATTGAACAAAGAAAAAGAGCGCTACCGTCTTGGGAATCTGGCGTTAAAAGACCCTGTTTTCTAGTTTATAAGAAAACGGATGGGAAGCAAATCCTCGATTCATAGAAAGCGTTTAAGCCATTATTGGACATAAAACCAGAGGAAGATGTGAGCCACAATCACAACTACTGTACATAATCTTGCTTTTTTCTAATCTGTCTTATCTTTTTCAGTAACTTTTGTCTTTCTTTACTCACTTTACTTAATTTCTTTGCATAGTGGCCCACTGGTCATTCATGTCAGAAATTTTTTTTCAAACTTTTTTGAAAAATGTGTGATTTGCATGATTTTTTGTTCACTGTTTTTTTGTAATATAAATATGCAATCTTCCATTTGTAAAAACAAAAAATGTCTATGAGAAAAAAAAGAGGAGTGATATCACTCTAAAATGTAGATTTACATCTATCTATTAGATATGATTAGCTTTTGATGATAACAAATATAGATGTCAAATATTAAGAGCAAGAAGTTTACATAATATACTTGTCTCTTATATTGACTAACTACTATTTAATATTACATATCTTATAGATTAGTCAAGCAATGAAAGAAAAAAATTGAGGAATGAACAACTTGCAAGAATTAATGAAAAATATCTTGATTTAAGTTCTATGGCACTGTAGCAGTGGGTACTATAGCTTATGGTTACTGTAGCGTATGGCACTGTAGCATACTATAGCAACTGAATGATTTTCCAGAATCACTCGAGTAATTCTGCAAATAGTGAAATCACTTGGAGTGATTTATTATTTCAGCGAGTGATATTCAGATTTTCATGCTCTGTTTTCTGTCCAGCTGAGTAAGGCCTGGTAATTCAATTATATCTCTCAAACCACAACTTTGATTGAGATTAAACTAATTTCATATGAAACTAGACTCCCAATGCGTCATTGTGACACCAGAAGCAGCATAAAAAAAGCTCAGATGAAGGAGATATGAGTATTGCAAGTTGAAACTCAAATCAGCGTCACTTTCCAAAACAGCTTCAGTATTTTGAACATAACTTTCAAACTACAAATCCAATTAAGCTAAAACTGGTGGCATATGAAACTAGACGTAAATATATTTTTTTTGATATATAATATGACAATTTTGGAGCTGTATTTAAAGATTTATGACATCTAAAAGTTGACCCATGATTTACATAATCACTCGAGTGATCAAGAAGATCACTCAAGTGATCATTAATAATCACTCAAGTGAAATGCCTCAAATGACAGATCACTTGAGTGATATCAGAAATCACTAAAATAAAAATTCACTATTTCAAAAATCACTCCCAGTGCAGTTGAATTTACTCGAGTAATTTACTATTTCTGCAAATCACTTCCAATGCAAGCCAAATCACTGCAAGAAAATTTCACTGTTCTGAAATTCACTCCCAGTGATCTCTAAATCACTCGAGTGATATCTAAGTTTTTTAAAATCACTTCTAATGGCTTTGAAATCACCGGCATAATTTTTCACTATTTTTAAAATCACTCCTAGTGATACCCAAATCACTCGAGTGATATATGAACTTTGCAATATCACTTCCAATGGATGCTGAATCACCTCTGATGAATATTAAACTTCCTCATGTCACCTCCAGTGTCGTAAATGATCACTTTCAGAGAATACCAATATGCACCAGATCACTTCCAATGAACTGATATCCACTCAAGTGATCTTTTATTTGTGAGAGATCAGTGAATGAACTAATAACTCAACTGATATGCTGATTTTGGTAATTCACTTCCAGTGTTAGCGTCTCTTAGTCACTTCAAGTCAGATTAGCTTCATTCATGTGATATGGTTATTTTGATTCATCACCGCCAGTGGATTACAATACACTCAATAGATATGCTTACTCTTACAAAATCACTGCAAATGAAATACTTCTGTAGTTGAGTGATTTATTGTTTTATCAAAATCAATGATGTCTCAAGTGAATTAATATCACTGCCAGAGAATATTGATAGCTCGAGTAATTCATTGTTCTTATCAGAAGCACCTCCAGAAGTTAACTGAACATTCGAATGAAGTTCACAGAGTTGAAGAATTCATTCCAGTGATCACCTACTGTACTCTTCACTGAACTAGAATGCTTCTAGAGAATTAGAACCACCTCCTGTGAATCCAAGATCATTGCCAATGAATCTCTGTGATTTGCTAGTTCCTTGAAATCACATCACGTCAGACTATATCCAAACGAGTGATATGTTAACTTTTCAGTATCACTACCCAAGTGATTCAATATTTACATCATCTTGACAGAAACATGAAATCACTGAGAGATGTTGTGAGCCACCTAAGTGAAATGTTGCTGTATGAAAATCACTTCTTGTGGATTACATAACCACTCAAGTGATATTTAAAAGATTCTCTAAAGGCTATTTCTCTGAGTGCATTACAGGTATTCCACTATTGTTCACATGGCAAGCAACCAAACAATATTCAATGATAACAAATCATGGGCAATATTAATATTCAACAGAAGGATCAACGATCAATGGGAAAATAATAAAGTATCTGTCAGAGCACACGATCAAGCAAATAGGAAGTAACAGAGAAGCATCAGTCCAACATGATCAACGAGCAAATATTTAAATGTTCTTAATGGCTCTCAAAGCATCAACGATATATACCAAAGCATTCAAGACAGCCGAAGAGACAAAAGAAAACTAAGATATACATGAGCAAAAAAAGCCACGAGAATCCAACTACATCAATATGATGATATCATAAGTCATTCTCAGTCCAGATGCTCTCTCTGTGCTTATCTATTTTCTGTATCATGTATCTGTGAGAGTGATTATTTGTAGTGTACTTCAGTAAGCATTTTACCTACTCTGTAAGAGAGCTTGTAAATACTTCACCTGTATTTTAGAAGTGATCTCAAGGTAGAAGGACATTGAGAGGGTTTATTACCTTACGGGGAAGCTATAGAGAGAATTTCCAGTAAGACTTTCTGCTCGTAAGACTTATAAGGTGTAAGTAGTAGAGAACGTTATTGCTCGTAAGACTTACAGTGGTGTAAGCATGAGAGAACATTGCTGCTCATAAGACTTACACGGCTAAGCAGGAGAAAAAGGTCTTTAGGATTGCTTTGCTCGACTTGCTATAAGAGGTAGTAAACCTTACAGTGTGTAAGCGGGAGTAATTTTGTAAGAGATTTATAGCGGCTTTTCTTTTGCCCGATCAAAGAAGAAGATAGTGGATTAGAAATCTCAGGAGGAGCCTGGAGACTGGACGTAGGTTATCGTGGATTAAACCAAACCAGGATAAATCACAGTTTGCACATTCTCTTCTCTAAGCTTTTACATTTCCAGCATATATGATTTACATAATTGGTTATGAGTTTATACTTCCATATATACTGAGTTAACAATCTATGAAAAGATTTTAAAAGATCAGACTTTCTTATCATACACTCAATTCACCCCCTCTTGGGTGTCAGCCAATTCTAACACTATCTACATTTTTAGTGAAACTAACTTGGGAAAGGATGGAGAGTTTATACCTGCAGCAAAGGAACTGGGATGTGCATTAGCTGCTAGAAATATCAACTTTTTCTACGGGAGAGATATCCAGGGCCTAAGAGTAAGTGTGGCCATTGCTGCAACCATTAATGGTAGCAAAGGTTTGTGTGTAAGGGTGAAGGAGTTGGAAAATCACATCTTCTCCTTAGGGGAAGAGTTACAGGTTTCAAGCCCGCCTGAACGAATGGGATGTATGTTCTACCGTGCTGATGCTTTTATGATCTCTAGCATTGCATATTGGGCTAAACTAAACTTTCAACAAAAAACCATTAGGATTGTTAAATATTAATGGTTTTTATGATAATTTGTTGTCCTTTCCTGATCGTGTTGTGGAAACAGGATTCATACCCCAAGCGACTCACCATTCCATAATTTATGCTCCAACTGCGGATCAACTACTAGATCAAATGCAAGCCTATGAACCTAAACCACATCCATTGGTCAAGCAAATAGGTGGGAAATCTTCATATAGCAGGATCCAGATACCACTCTCTGGTTGTAACTTTCTTTTATCTTATGGCTTTAATCTTAGCATTTTGGTTTACTTTATTGTGCTTTTAGTTTGTTAAAAAAAACTTTCTTTAATCTTTTGAAGACAATTTCTGATTTAGGTTGGGGGAGGATTATAAAAAAAAGCATAGTTTTTCCATTAGATAATTAGTTAGTAAAACCACTAGATGCATGGGGTATGCAAAGATAGCATAATAAAGAGTTATTTTTAACTCTTAAAACGCATCTTATTAGTTGCATTTTTTCTTTTCTATTCATTTTATAAAAAAAATTATGTGTAAGTGCTTTTCAATGATTTTAAGAAGTATATAAGTTTAAAGCATGGATCAATTAAGTTTAGAGATTTTATAGCATGATTGAACAATTGATTGTTGCGATTGGTGATGAATTTTGAGATTGAATGAACTGAATTTGAAAGCCCCTAACTGTGAGCTTTTGAGCCTATATGATCAATAATGATTATCTTTCTTGTATGTAATATTCACCTATTAAGTTATCACTCTAAAACTTACCTTAAATCTGGTTGAAATTACATGTCCCATGCATAGTCGAAAATGATAAAGGCATTCATTTTATTTAGCCAGAGCTAAATAGCCAACCTTACAATTATACCGTTGATAAGTCCTTTTGAGCCTAATTCATTATTTCTTTATTCTCAACCCATTAATATGTGTTGTAATGATATATCAAGTGCTTTTATCTAACTCGAAAGATTTGCAGAGCATTTAAAATTTTTGTGAAATGGGCTTTCGACAAGTGTGGGGGTGTGTATATCATCAATTGTATAATTGCAAAAGTTATGCAAAAAAAAAGAAAGGAAAAAAAAGAGAAAAAGAAAAAAAAAAGAAAAAAAATATTTAATATTTGAATAAAAATTGTGGGTTGTTGTGATGAGATAAGTCTATTCATAAGATGACTTATATTTCAATTGCTCTATTTACTTTTTAAATGTAACCTTCCATATCACTTTTTTCATTCATTTTTGTAACAACTTTATTTTAGTACTTAGAGTTAATTGTAGTTTAAGTTTTATTTAATCAAATATTTAGAATAAATTAATGATAAAAAAATCAAGTTAAAAAAATGAAATAGCTTTAAATATAATTTTCTATATCATAGGAGTATGTGTATGTAGACTTACTTTATTATTGGAAAGTAGAATAGATCAAAAGAAAAAAAAATAATGTTGTCTTTATATATAAATATATATATATATATATATATATATATATATATATATTAAAATTATTATTTTAATAAAAAGCAAAACTTTAATCCTTCTTCTATAAATGCTCTTTTTCTACGCCTCTCCTCCTATTCTCAACAGCAGCTCAATCTCTAGGTATGTTCTCTCTATCTCTCTCTCCCCCCTTCTCATAACTGATGAGCATATTCTCTTTTCTATTGTATAGTCTCCACCACCTTTACATTTCTTCTTTCTCATTGTTTGACTCAATACGTCTTATCTTATCAAATTTATCTATTTATTTATTTTTCCTTCCATCACTTTACTGCGCTTGTGTCCATCATAATCCAAAGACCCATGATTCTCCCATAATTTCTTAAATATATTTTTATTTCCTCTTATGGTCTTCTCATTCATTTCAAATAACCACAGTTAAACTCTTTCTTTTTTCAGTGTTCTCAGTATGTGGGCATAAGTTTTGATTAATATTGTAGTTATTTTCATTTATTTTTTAGTAAGTTGTTATCCTTATCATACCAGATATGTATACCCATAAAACCTCCACTATTTCTTCCAAAAAGAAAAAAAAACGGTTCATTTCCTCTTTCTTGTTATGTGTATGTATATATTTTAAAAAAAAAAAGAAATCATTTACTCGCACTTGCTTTTCGTGGTGTTGGCATGATTTTATACATACATAGATATATAAAATAAACAAACAAGACCCATTCCTCTTCCACGTTCTTGTGTCCATAAGTGTGTGTGTATATTTCTATCCTTTTTTCTATATATATATATATATAACAAACCAACAAACAAGACCCATTCCCCTTCCATGTTCTTGTGTATATATATTTATATCCTTTTCTCTCTTCAAGACCTTGTGTGAGGTGAGATATTATTTATATATATATATATATATATATATTCTTTAAGACCTTGGACCCCTTTATTTCATATTATATTTGGGGTATGTTGTCTTTGCCAAGTCCAATGTAAGGCTTTAGTGTAGTGTTAGAGTAATTTTAGAATAGTTATGAGTAATATATTAATAGGTATTTATGTTTGAAATTGTAGACGCTTATTAAGATTTTTGGAGTGACTCTTGTATGATTACTTGTAAGCTAGGGAGTAACAGGAAACTCTGAATATTTTTTCATATACTTGTAAATTGTGTATGATTGTGAATAAATATCTTTTATTAAAATAGACTGAATTATATGTATATGTGTATGTAATATAAATTCTTAAATAAATAATGTTACAATCAAATTCCTTTATAACTCATTTTTATTCACATAGTTAATAATTATAATTATAATTAATGTATTGTTGGATTATTGGTTCCTTTTAGGCATGTTTGAATATTGATGATATTTAATATGAATGGAAGTATGATTTATTGTACCTTGTCTTTTATTTATATTTATTGATTATTAAATATAACTGTCATGGCGGTTGCATTTATGATGGGTTGGAGTAAGGAGAAATTTGTATGTTGAGATATTTTACCACGTGGTATGCCATCACTCAGTGCACAGTGGATGACACTTGTCAGGGCCCCTTCTTCCATGTTTTCCTTTGGTCGGGATTGCATTGAAGATGTGGGACATGTGACACCTCCTTAGTTGTATTCTTTTAAGGAGGGGAGCCACAGTCTAGACTTAAACTCTACAACTTTGGGTGGGTGTATCTTAAGAACTGGTGAGCTTAGTAATATCTAGTCAAATATATAGGTTTTTATTAGACTACGTGTTAGCCTATAGCTCCAGTCAGCGGTATAAGGATAGACGGTAGTATAAGGGAGGTTGCATCTTACATATTGCATAAATTATATATTGTTGTGATGAAAATATATATTGATGATTAAATTAGTAATTGTCTTGTATAAGGATTTTGGTGCATACAAATATATACATAATCGACTCCTTTTTATCATATATGATTTGCTTGTATACGGTAGAAATTTTCAGTAGTTACTGAGACGTGGAATCTCATCCCATATATTAACATTTTTCAGGTTATTGTTCTAGTAGGGAGCAAGGGAAGGCACCTATGGAGTGAGCCTTGAAGGCTCTTTTGTGCTCCTAGAGCATATGTTATATTGTTGTTATTTACCATAACCCTAAACTTCCGTATTTTATTTTGTTTTGTTGAAATATTTAGAGAACTTGATTTAACACTATGATGTGGGTTTTATTTGAACTGATTTTGTATTTTGATGATTTAGATATTGAACATCCTTATTAACGATATGTCAAATACTTTGGTTAAATATTTTTGTTATTTGTTTTAGGGTGTTACATTTTTGGTATCAAAGCCCAAAACGTTCCGTGGCTATTTTGTTGATTTTCTAATTGTTTCTTTAAAATTTTTAGAGGTCATGGAAAATTAAATACCATAACATGTGTACTTCCCTTTGTTTGGATTTAGAATTTGTTTTAGTTACTTGTTTCTTACCCAATGTCTTTGTGTGTTCTTCATAGGAGGGGAGGACAGTGAGGACTCGAAAGACTAATTCAACCCCTGCTCCTCGCCAAAATGGTCCTTCTCTTTAGGATAGCAGTACCATCTTGTTAGAGTTACAGGATATAGTCCTGGATGTGAGAGAGAAAGTGAACAAGCATGAAGAAGAACTAGCAGCAAAAAGAGGCCAAAGCGGTGATCATGATAAGGAGAAGAGTCCCATTAAGGAAGATACTCCTACTGATCAACATTCTAGAAGTGGCAGCCATTCATGCACGGAATCAAGAGGCGGTAGTAGTTTCCATTCTCAGCACCACACCCCATCTATTACTGAAGTTTGGGACAAATTCAGGAAGTTTTCTCCTCTAATGTTTGAGGGGAAGCTAGATCTAGTTGAAGCACTAGAGTGGTTGAAGCGTTTAGAAAAGATTTTCAAGGTTATTGAGATCAACTCTCAACAGAAAGTGCTAGTTGCCGAGCAATTGATGCAGAAAGCCACCTAAGAATGGTAGGAAAGCACTAAAATTGATGATGATGCGGAGATGACTTGGGAAGAGTTTAGGGAAAAGTTCGAGAAGTATTATTTCCCCACTTCCATTAGAGTAGCAAAAGAGACTGAATTCCTTACATTCAAGCAAGAGGATTTACAAGAAGAAGAATTTATTGCTCACTTTTTGGAGTTGTCTAAGTTTTTCAAGTATTCGCAAAACAACTTTAAGTGGGTGTGTGATCGATTAGTGGAGAAAGTTAGGCCTGATTTGAAAACAAATTTGTCACTATTCCTTGATGAGATAAAGGATTTTGACAAGATGTGTGACAATCTATGCACTATTGCTAGAAGCAAGTGAGAAGAAGCCGAGAGAATGAACAGATTCCAAGCCAAATCTACACCTCCTATGAGACCTATAGGGGGAATCACTAAGAAGCATAGCCATAGCTTCAGTGGTGTGAAGAAGCGATTTAGTCAGCCATCAAGGAATTATTCTGGTGGACCTTCAAGGAGTCATTTCAGTGGGCCTTAGAGGAGTCAGTTTAGTAAGGGACAGAACTCTCATAAGGGCTCCACAGCTCCTGTTGCTAACACAACTAACAGTCAGAAGTGTTCCAAGTGGGGAAGAGTGCACCAGGAAATTGTCTGATATGTTACAAGTGTGGGAAGGCAAGCCATATTTTCAGGTTCTGTGAGGAAGGCTCACGAAGAGCCAATGATGCTAAAGCTGCAGTTTCGGGTAGAGTGTTTGTACTATCACACCAGGAGGCTAGTACTTCACCAAGTCTGATTAAAGGTATTCTCAAACTCCAAGGCCTTAAAATTGAAGCTTTATTTGATTATGATGATACACACTCTTTTATATCTTATGCTTATGTGCCTCGATTGAATTAACATATATGCGAATTGCCTTTTGACATGATTGTTTCTACACTGGCGGAAGCCTCAGTAGGAACTTATAAGGCTTGTTTGAATTGTACAATTGAGTTTGATAGTAGAACCTCAATTATAGTTCTTGTTTGTTTACCCATGAAGGATATTGATGTGATAGTGGGAATGGATTGTTAGTCGGAAAACGACGCCATCCTTGGTTGTAAGAAGAAGAACATCTCTCTCCCGGTTGACTCTACAAGTCCTAGTAGACCACAATTGTTATCTGCAATACAAGTTGAAAAGTCTATTTGTAAGGGTTGTCTTGCATACATGGTTTTTTTCTCCATTCAAGAAGAAGTACAAGAAGGGGTAGAAGACATTAAAGTAGTAAATGAGTTTCCAAAAGTATTTCTAGAGGAGATTACAGGTTTACCCCCAGAGAGAGAAGTAAAGTTCTCTATTGATCTTGCACCCAGAATAGGGCCTATCTTTAAAGCTCCTTACCGAATGTCTCCATCTGAACTAGAAGAATTGAAAAGGCAGATTGAGGAGTTGATGGAAAAGGGTTTTATTAGGCCCAGTATATCTCCTTGGGGATTGCCTGTGCTCTTTGTGAAGAAAAAGGATGGGAGTCTGAGGCTATGCATTGACTATCGCCAATTAAATAAAGCAACCATAAAGAATAAATATCCTTTACCCAGGATCGATGATCTACTTGAGCAGTTGACCGAAGCATCCATATTTTTAAAGATTGATCTGAGATCAGGTTATCACCAGTTAAGGTTCAGAGTTGAAGATATTCTGAAAACTGCATTCAGAACCAGATATAGGCACTATGAATTTTTTGTTATGCCATTTGGGTTAACCAATGCTCCAGCTGTCTTTATGGATTACATGAATAGAATATTTAGGCTCTATTTGGATAAGTTTGTAGTAGTCTTCATTGATTACATCCTTATCTACTCTAAGGATGAGGAAGAGCATCTCATAGTTGTGTTACAGGCGCTGAGAGAACATAAGCTCTATACGAAGCTGTCTAAGTGTGAATTTTGGTTAAAGAAAGTAAAATTCCTAGGCCACGTTGTATCAGCTGAAGGAGTGTCAGTGGACCCCAATAAGATTGATGCAGTGTTGAATTAGGAAAGGCCGCAGAGTGTCACCGAGATCAGATGTTTTCTAGGATTGGCGGGCTATTATAGGAGATTTATTAAAGGTTTCTCACAGATAGCTATGCCCTTAACTAAGTTGAATAGAAAGGACCAACCATATATATGGAACGAGAAGTGTGAAGCAGCTTTTTAGGATATGAAGACTAAGTTGACTACGGCACCGGTACTTGTGATTCCATATCCTACTCAAAACTTTACTTTGTATACTGATGCATCCAAGAAGGGTCTTGGATGTGTGCTAATGCAAAATGGTAGGGTAGTTGCTTATGCTTTTCGACAGTTAAGGCCACACGAGGAGAACTATCCCACTCATGATTTGGAGTTGGCAGCAATAGTTTTTGCCTTGAAGATTTGGAAGTACCATCTCTATGGCTCAAAATTTGAGGTCTTTAGTTACTATAAGAGTTTGAAGTACCTATTTGACTAAAAAGAGCTTAACATGCGACAGAGAAGATGGATGGAGTTTCTTAAGGATTACGACTATGAGTTGAAATACCATCCAAGAAAGGTAAATGTTGGAGCAGATGCCTTAAGCCGAAAGTCAATCCATACAGTCCATTTGATGGTCAGGGAACATAAATTACTAGAGGATGTGCAGAGTATATCTATTGACATAATGTCAGGATTGGTTGCTACCATGGAAGCATTAACTATTGAAAGTACAACCTGGAAAGAAATTAAATTAGTTTGAGGATGAGTATCTATTGGGTGTCATGGAGGACATTGAAGAGGGAAGAGAGTCAAAATTCAAGATGGGCGAAGACGGGATATTAAGGTATAAAGGAAGAGTATGCTTATCCAATTATGGAGAATTAAGGAAGCTCATGCTTGAGGAAGCACACAGGAGCAAATATACTATTCACCCAAGGGCAACCAAGATGTATCATGATCTCAAGCAGAACTGGTGGTGGCAAGGCATGAAGAGAGATGTTACTGAGTTTGTTTCTCATTGTTTGACTTGTCAAAAAGTTAAAATTGAACATTAGAAGCCCTCGGGGTTATTACAAAATTTGGAGATCCCATAATGGAAGTGGGACAACATCTCTATGGATTTTATCATGAGACTTCCTTTAACTACTTCTGGACATAATGCCATTTGGGTAATTGAAGATAGATTGACTAAGTCAGCTCATTTTCTAGCTATCACTGCAGAGTACTCTCTTGAGAGAGTAGCGAAGATCTATGTGAAGGAGATTGTCAGATTGCATAGGGTATCGAAGAGCATCGTATCAGATCACTATCCACGATTTACCTCATAATTTTGGAGAGTATTACAGGATGCTATGGGTACTTGTTTAAGGTTTAGCACTGCTTATCATCCCCAAATTAATGGGCAGACTGAAAGGACCATACAGACTCTAGAAGATATGTTGCGAGCATGCCCCATTGAACTGGCAGGAAGTTGGGACAATCACCGTCTTCTAGCAAAGTTTGCATATAACAACAGTTATCACTCAAGTTTCGAGATGGAACCTTATAGGGCATTGTATGGAAGGAAGTGTAGATCTCTTATTTGTTAGACAGAACTGAATGAGTGAAGTTTACTAGGTCCAGATCTGGTGGAGGAAACTACTCAAAAGATTAAGATAATTTAGCAGAAACTTCTCACCGCCCAGAGCAGACAGAAGAGTTATGCCGATAGTAGAAGGTGACCATTAGAGTTCATGGAAGGTGAACATGTATTTCTAAGAGTCACACCGATGACCGGCATTGGTAGAGCGATTCGAGCAAAGAATCTTTCACCTTCACCTATGAGATTTTGGAGAGAGTGGGGGCAGTGGCTTACAGAATTGCTTTACCTTCACAGCTGGCGAACCTTCATGATGTTTTCTATGTGTCACAATTAAAGAAGTATCAACCAGATCCTTCACATGTTATTGAAGTAGAAGAGATAGAACTCAGAGATAATATGACATATAAAGCTGAGCCAGAGCGAATTATAGATGTGATGGATAAGCAATTAAGAAACAAGACCATCAGACTTGTGAAGGTTGTATGGAGAGGAATGGCCCTTAGTGATGCCATATGGGAGATAGAGGAAATGATGAGGGAAGAGTACCCTCATTTGTTTAATTAGGTATGTCTTTTAGCTTGTGCGTTGAATTTTGGGGACAAAATTCTATTTAGGAGGGAAGAAATGTAACATCTTTATTTCAGTACTTAGAGTTAATTGTAGTTTAAGTTTTTTTTAATCAAAGATTTAGAATAAATTAATGATAAAAAAATCAAGTTAAAAAAAATGAAATAGCTTTAAATATAACTATCTATAACATAGGAGTATATGTATGTAGACTTACTTTATTATTGGAAAGTAGAATAGATCAAAAGAAAAAAAAATAACGTTGTCTTTAAATATATATATATATATATATATATATATATATATCTGTGTGCATGTGTACATATATTAAAATTATTATTTTAATAAAAAGCAAAACTTTAATCCTTCTTCTATAAACGCTCTTTTTCTACACCTCTCCTCCTATTCTCAACAGTAGCTCAATCTCTAGGTATGTCTCTCTCTCTCTCTCTCCTTCTCATAACTGATGAGCATATTATCTTTTATATTGTATAGTCTCCACCACCTTTACATTTCTTCTTCCTCATTGTTTAACTCAGTACGTCTTGTCTTATCAAATTTATCTATTTATTTTTCCTTCCCTCACTTTACTGCACTTGTGTCCATCATAATCCAAAGACCCATGATTCTCCCATAATTTATTAAATATATTTGTATTTCCTCTCATGGTCTTCTCATTCATTTCAAATAACCACAGTTGAACTCCTTCTTTTTCAGTGTTCTTAGTATGTGGGCATAAGTTGTGATTAATATAGTAGTTATTTTCATTTATTTTTCAGTAAGTTGTTATCTTTATCATACCAGATATGTATACCCATAAAACCTCCGTTATTTCTTCCAAAAAGAAAAAAAAACAGTTCATTTCCTCTTTCTTGTTAGGTGTATGTATATATTAAAAAAAAAGAAATCATTTACCCGCACTTGCTTTTCGTGGTGTTGGCATGTTTTTATACATACATAGATATATAAAATAAACAAACAAGACCCATTCCTCTTCCACATTCTTGTGTCCATAAGTGTGTGTGTATATTTCTATCCTTTTTTCTATATATATATATAATAAACCAACAAACAAGACTCATTCCCCTTCCACGTTCTTGTGTCCATAAGTGCATGTGTATATATATTTATATCCTTTTCTCTCTTCAAGACCTCGTGTGTGGTGAGATATTATATATATATATATATATATATATATATATATATATATATATTCTTTAAGACCTTGGACCCCTTTTATTTTATTTTATGTTCCTGCTTATCTTTATTTCATATTATATTTGGGGTATGTTGTCTCTGCCAAGTCCAACGTAAGCCTTTAGTGTAGTGTTAGAGTAATTTTAGAATGGTTATGAGTAATATATTAATAGGTATTTATGTTTGAAATTGTAGACGCTCATTAAGATTTTTGGAGTAACTCTTTTGTGATTACTTGTAAGTTAGAGAGTAACATGTAACTCTGAATATTTTTCCATATACTTGTAAATTGTGTATAATTGTGAATAAATATCTTTTATTAAAATAGATTGAATTATATGTATATGTGTATGTATTATAAATTCTTAAATAAATAACACTACTACAAAAAACATGATAGGCGACGTTTTTTTTAAAAAATGTTATGGCGTTTTACAAATGGCACAGCATCCAGTGCCATAAGAAGAACATACGGTGCTTGTTGAATTTAAAAAACACCGAAACATTATATTTAATTAATAATTTTTCTAAAAAAAATTTGACCTCTTACGGCGTTTCAAAGCGTCGGAGGAGGTTAGGAAGAACCTCCTCCGGTGCTTCTATAGGAAGGGCCGTAAGAGGTGTTTTTTTTTCCGTCCCAATTTATTTCATAATAATAACCTGATGAACTTATTCTAATTCAAATATAATTCACTCAGAGATGAATATATAATGCTAATACAAAATAAAAAGTAAATCAAATCAATACTAAAATATCATGCATCGATCAATTATAAAATCAGTGCTAATTATATATCCAATTATAACATATAATATACTACAGAGAAACTAAAACAAGTGGACAAGAAATTTGTAATTAAGTCAAAATATGCCTAAGTATTTAGGGAGGTGGTATTTTCAATTGGTTGACCACGTATTCACACCATTCCTCAATGACATTATCCAATTGATAGTCAGTTAACTGGTCACACTGTTCATCTTTATAATACTACATAAATATCACGCACAGAAGAAATTAAAATCACTATAAAACAATTAACTAGAAACCAAAACAGAGATCTATTCTAGTAATCAAAATGACTAATCTATAGGTAATTAAAATAGAAGCCAAATAGAGATCCATTCCGGTAATAAAAATATATACGAAGGAAACAAAACACAAACCAACAGTAAAAGAGAAACCTAAACAAAATTTGAAGTAGTTAAACTAAGAACGCAAGCTAACATATATTTAAAAAAATGTCTATCTCAAGTAAATTCAAAAAACAGTATATAAATTATATACATATAATTAAGTTGAAGTACTTACTTTTATGGGAACATGATTTAAATCATGAGTAACTACATCTTTCATATATTTCATGACGTAGTAACCACAATTATTATTATTTGGTTGGAATGGATACTGCAACAATACAAAATAATAGTTAGCCATTGTTTAAAGAAAAATTTGTGAATAAATTTTTTTTAGTAAATTCATATACTTTAATCTTCTTCCAAGCCACGATGCTTTCAGTGCGTTTAATATGATAAGACAATCTAACATCGTTCCTATATGTGGCCAATGCACTAACAAAAGAAGTAATGACTGATTAAGTTTGGTTTTATTCAATAATCACACACACAAATAATTACCGTATATACCCATACGCTTACCTATTAATCATAATCACTATATCTTGGCAGTTCGATGGATAACCAGTCTCTATAGGATCTAAATAATTAATACTGAGCGCTGCAGCTATGGCAGGCTGGATGATAAGCAAAACCCAATGTTGCCTAAAATATTTTGAACATTTTACTTTGACAATAATATTATTATGATAAAAGTGAATGAATAATAAGAGATATAGATAATAGTGTCGCAAATAACTTACCCCACATTGTATGGCACAATGAACATCTTAGTAGCGGATGCTCTGCGCATGAATTGGTCCTTAAGAGTATGGGTTTGTGTGTTTGAATGAGTCCCCGCATAGTAGCCAACGATATGTGGGTTGATAAATACAAATCTATTCACCCTTTGCGTGCCCATTAACATATTGTGGTATAAGTGCCTTTATGTAAATAAACAGTGTTATTAACACCAAAAACATGAATGATGAATAATAATCACAGTAACAGATACTGATCATAAAGTACCTAACCCATATGTTCATAGCCATCACACCGGCCCATGTACGATCAAGTACTTTAGACATGATATCACCACCAATATGATCAAATGTACTTGTATAATTGAGGGGACTCTGCAGGATGCCTAAGGTTCGCGTCTTTAATCCGTTCATCTGCATGCCACGTCAACATCTTAGCAATCTCCGTAGTACTGTACAATCGCTTAAATCTCATAATAATGGGAAAATGCCATGCAACCTTCGATGGACTTCTCCCTTTCTTCTTCCCATATCGAGATGCGTTACATTGAGGGCACTTCTCTAACATTGCATACTGATTATGAAATAATATGCAATCATTAGGGCATGTATAGATCTTCTCAAAACACATACCAATTGTTGAGAAAAGAATTCATTTTGCCTCGTACATCTTGGTAGGAAGTACACTTTCTTCTGGGAGCTTATCTTGCACAAGTTCAAGAAGTGCGGTGAAACCAGAATCGCTCAATCCATAGCGAGCTTTAAAGTTGTACAATTTTAACATTGCTAGCAATCTTGTATATTTAGTGCATTCAGGATATAATGGTTTCTCTGCATCACTTTTCAATTTCTCAAATTCTTTAGGATAGTTATCAAGACCCCCTTCGACCGCATTTTGCATTTATTGAAGGCCATCGTCCTCATCACACATGCTTGTTAGGTCAAACTCATCATTCAAAGCACCGGTTGTGCTATGCACTCTAGCACTACTTGTATCATCCGTCTTACTATGTCTTATCCATCGTGTATATGATTGCTCAATTTCATGACAAACTAAATGATATAACAGATCAAGTGGACTAATCCGCTTTCCATAGCAACAAGATAAGCAAGGACATAAGATTTTGTTAGGCTCATTTGTGTGCTCTCTTGCAAATCTAATAAATTCTTTCACACCATCTATATATTCTCTCGAGTGCCAATCGAAAGACATCTATTTTCGATCCATCTATATATACCTTAAATATATTTTTATAAGTGGTTAGTTGCTTTTCTAATGCATTTAGTTATTAATTACTTTCATCTTTTCCTGTTTAATTCAAAAAATTTGACATCATAACATCCTAAAATTAAATTTCAAGTTTTCCATAAAATAAGTACACATTAATTCTATAAGTCATACATAATCAACCAAATATTAATCCAGCAGCATCATATTTATACTTAAGGATTAAAAGTATATATACTTGGTATGAACTTGAAAAGACTACTACAAATAAACTTTAACCAAATTTAAATTACATCCAATCAATTCAAATGTTATAATAACCACAGAGAACAACACAACATATAACATATATACACGGTTTAATTTACAACTATTTTAATTTTCATTTCCATTCTCTCTTGTCTCCTGACGTCCACCTAATTTCTCTTTTCTATCATATTTTACCTTTTTTTTCACCAAAAGTATTATTTATTAAAGAACTCCAGTATTTAAGTTACGTTGTTCATGTATGAGTTATAAATGTTTTTCAAACGATTCAGATTTAGGATAAATTTCAACTAAAAAGGAAAAAAATCCAAAAAATGTTTTTTGGGGGGGGGAGGCACTTACAGGAGAAAAAAAGACTGCACGCGGAGACAAGAGTTGAAAACAACACGTAGGACCGGAGAACTGCGACTAAAGTGGCGACCAATATTGAACAGATCCACAGGGAGAGATCAGAGGAGACAAGAATAAAGAAAGTAAAAGGTGGGGGACCAAAGAAGCTTCTATTTTGCGCGCAGTCAAATAGAATAATGGAGACGTGCGGGAGAAAGTGAAAAAATACAAAGTTATAAAATGACACTCCTGCACGCAGAAATGAATTTATATAGCCTTGTAAGGCATTTTTTAAAGAAAAACGCCGGTCAAGGTGTATAAAAAAACAGCGTTTCATCATAAAGCGCCATCCAAAATCATACATTTTTAAAAATAAAAAACATAAAAAGCATCGCTAATAACTTCATCCAAAACAGAACATTGAATAATAAATTAGTAATACTGTCAAAAAAATTCCCCAAACTAAACTAATATAACCTAAACTTAGTTTGTCGTGTGATATTGTAATAAGTGGAAGTATATTTAACCAAAGAAGAGATAAAACATGAAATAATTAAGTAGATCTAAATGATTTTTCCAACGTTTTGGGACAAAGAAAGACAAATAAATAAAATAATCTAGTAAGTATTGAAAAGATAAATTATAAGGAAGCTTACCTGCAGATGGAGAAGAGAGCAAGCTAGCTTTCAAAGCAAACTGAAATCGTTCCTCAAGCCTGCAAAATGAATTTGGCAACAAAAATGAAAATAGAAACGAAGATATAGAATAAAAGCACTGATAGAAAAGGAAAAGTAGAAAAGACAAGAGGAAAATAAAAAACATGCCGACAATGAGAGAAAAGAAGAGGAGGAACAGTGAGAGAAAAGGAAAAAAAAAAGCATTGACTGGCACTTCTAAGTGAAAGCACCGGCCAAGGTAAGATACCTTTACCGGCACTTTCTTACAAGCGCCGGCCAAGGGGCGATGCTTGTTGCGCCTTGGCCGACGCTTTCTTGTAAAGCGCGAGCCAAGGTTTTCTAGTTTTTTCCCCTTCTTTCTTTAATAGCTAAAGGTTTTTGTGTGTGTGTGTGTGTGTGTAGACCAATTAATTTTTTTTGGGCTAAGGTCAACTTGTATGCTAGCAGGAGTCCAACGTGAAATTTTATTTAGGTATGTTTTTTTAGATACTTTTGTTAATTTTGTTTTTTAAATATTTATTAGCATTAAAAATAAAGAAGTATTGCTATAGGGGGATGTTTATTATTTAATTTGTGTATTACACCATTTATGACTCTTTAGATAAAAACGTCATAGCTGATTTACTTTATATAAAAAAAAGGAAAAAATGTCTTATATGACGTTTTTTCATGAAGCGCCGTAGCATCTCTACTCTATCTACCGACGCTTATAATAAAAAATGCCATATGTTATTATTTTTTTTTAGAAAAAAAATAAAACAATCACCTACATCGTTTTTAAAAAAAACGTCGTTAAATGTGCACCATTAAATGCCTCTTTTGTAGTAGTGTAATGTTACAATCAAATTCCTTTATAACTCATTTTTATTTACATAGTTAATAATTTTAATTATAATTAATGTATTGTTGGATTATTGGTTCCTTTTAGGCATGTTTGAATATTGATGATATTTAATATGAATGGAAGTATGATTTATTGTACATTGTCTTTTATTTATATTTATTGATGATTAAATATAACTGTCATGGCGGTTGCATTTATGATGGGCTGGAGTAAGGAGGAATTTGTATGTTGAGATCTTTTAAACACTTGAGAGATTGAGAGGATGAGTCACAATTATGAATTCAGTTCATTTATTTTCAAATGAAGTTATCAGTTTATACTTTTATTGATTCAAGAATACTATGATCTCTTTATTCTTTAATTGTGTCCTTACTTATAACTTGACACTTCTGATTTAGTTGGAAGCACTTATTAGTCAATCAATCTTGTCCGAGGACGTCCAAGAGCTAAGTGTGGGGGAATTTGATAAGTAAAATATTTGCATATTTATTTTCCCTTATATGATGATTTTGTGGACAATATTTGAGCTTATCGTAACGAATTTGGGTGTAATTGATAAATAAATAATAATTTTCTTTTGACAACCATGTACAACACTGTATTAAGAAGATTTTGAGAAGGCATTAAGAGAAAGTACTGTAGCAGATACGGAGCATTGTAGCAGGTGCAGTTCACTGTAGAAATTGTATTATAGAGCTTCACTGTAGCAAATGCGACTTTACTGTAGCAGACACGGTTCACTATTCATAGTATTGTAGCACCCGATTTTAAAGCCTATAAATAGAGGTTTTAGACATCACAAAAGGAGAGAGAAGGAAGAGAAAAAGGAAGAAGAAAAGGAAGGAAGAAAGAGAGAGAGCTTCTATTTTAGAGAGAGAGTTGTTATTTTAGAATTTATTTCTTGCATTTTTTTTACTTCTTGCATGCCTCCTACATGGATGGTTTTACTTCCTATATGGAAGGCCTAGGTGGTCCTCCTTTATGGATGGTATAGGTTGCCACTTACATGGAAGGTTTTACCTCCTATATGGTAGGCTAGATTTTCCATTTTCATACATCTTGTAGTTATATTTTTATGTTTTTGTAATTAATTTTTTATGCAATGTTTATGATATTTTTAATTTATTTTGCTTTCGTTTTTAATTTCATCATGAGCTAATTTCCATTTTCCTAGAGTGATGATATAGCTTACTAATGACAGATTGAATCTTAACTTATTAAACCTAGTTTTAATATTTTCTTCATGATTGAGTTTTAATTATTGTTCTTAATGATTTCAATTGATCGGCCACCTTTTAGATGATTTTAATATGCATGTTGAGACCAGAAGGAGATGCATGTGTGTGGATCCTATAATTAAAACCATAATTTTCATATGAAATAAGAATATATTCATATGGGTTGTATAGTCTTAATGAGTTCCATAAATCTTAATGCATGATTAATTTTTTAAATTAATATAGGAATATATTGGGTTAGCAATTAATTATAGAATTACTTGACCTTGGAATATGCTAGTAATTAAATTAGAGAAACTCGACTATTAATCATGTGGAATAAATTGGACTATAATAAATACGTGATCCAATCTGAAATTTGTTAAGTGAAATCTAATCCCTAGAGTTTTTTCTCATATTTGTCTTTCACATCACTTGTATTCATATTTCATCATTTTTATCTTGCAATCTCAGTTACAACTAATCAACTGGATGAATAGTATTAAGATTATTAATTTTGGTACTTAGTGATCAATCCTCATGGGAACGATACTCTACTCACTTCTATATTACTTGCTTACGATAGTGTACATTTGCACTTTCTAAATACACAATCCTATACTCGTGACATCTAACTTTAAGACTTTTTTTTAATGTCAGACTTTTAAGACCGATTGTGGTCATAACCAGTCTAAAAAGTGACTGTCAAAAAAGTAACAGAATTTTTAGACAGGTTGTATCAAGACCTCATCCAGAACTGGTCTAAAATGTCATTTTTAACCGGTCTAAAACATCATTTTTCCACTGGTGAAACTAAATAATTGAACATATAACAATCATGCTGCAAAGTCAAAGTAAAATTAAATCATGCTTACATAATTACTTTAAGAGGTAAGTAACCATTGCATGTAGGAGTATATTTACCAATGTAGATAATACAATTATAAATTTGTATCACTAAAGTTTACTTGTGGGCAAAGACATTAGCATAGCTTGAATTTATCTCAAATTGGTGAAACTAGAATTCAGTTATATCCTCTAGTACCTGTGGGCTATTTAAGAAAATATAATGGAGTTCCATTCCACCCTAATTAAAACTATAAATATAATTATCTACCTGTGGGTAAAGATTAATTATAACCACACATTTAATTACAACTAACATCGTTAAATCTTTGCATGATGTATTTTGTTCATTAGAACAAAATAGAGTGTATGTGCCTAGTGAGGATGCTGTGGCTACTTCTCAATTCTACATACTCATCACAAATACATCACACTATTATGTATATTAATTGTACTTATAATCATAATTTGATATGGTAAAACCATATGTGATTAACTATGTATACAACATGTGCATAATGATGCTATAGCTATTAAACAAAACATGTATGCTAATCACTAATAACAAATATGTACAATTAAATTCCATATATATACACAATGTCAATGGGAATCTTAATTAATTAGTTTAATCAACTTTTGAAGATTAAATTATAAAATCCATATAAGATTATTTATACATGTTGTAAGATGGCGATGTAGTTACCAATCTAGCATGCAAGTTAATCATAAATATCAATCATGTACACTTGAATTCTGTATATGCACAGCTTCATCTTAGACATAAGTGACTGAATACAATCTTCCCACTTTGATTAAATTAATATTATCCATTAAATAGAGTTGATATTTTAAAACACATAAATGATTATTTACACATGCAATAGAGGATGTTGTGATTACTCTCGAGGATACATGCTAATCATAAATACCAACTTTGTGCATTTAGATTCCAAATATGTACAAAATTTTAATGAGAATATAATTAATTAATTTAATCAACAAAATGTGATTAAATAATCATCTTAGACAAATTCTCTTACTATTTTGTGTATTCAAAATAAATTCAATATATGCATATCTTGATGGAGGGATTAATTAAAACCCTCCCACTGTTTTATGTATTTAAAATTGTTTAAAGAGTTAGTTTTAGTACTTTTCAACTCAAATTGGATCTTGCAATATTTTGAATTGTTAAATAATTGTCTAAAGTCAACTTTCTAATATTTGGAAAATTAAATAACTTATGAAAATAATTTCATAAATTTTCCAATATGTGAAAATTTCTAAAATTAATCATTTTCATTAATTTAAACAATTTGATGTGATATAATCAAAATTATACATAAAACAGAAGCTAATTTAAGCAAAATGTTTATTTAACCTAAAATTTGTTTCTGAAATTAAAAATATTATGGCCTAAGCAATTAATAAACGTGATAGAGCCCTAAAAAAATTTCCGGAAAAGAAATATTTATATGCCACTTTTTAAATAAATAACACAAGAGGTAGGGGTGGAAAACAGGCCAAGCCAGGCTTATGCCTTAACAGGCCTAGCCTGTGACCTATAACAGGCCCTTTTTTCGGCATAAGCCTGACCTGGCCTGTGGCCTATTAAGAAGGCCTGTAATTAAAAAAAATTAAACAGACTAACAGGTCTGCTTCAACAGGCCAAAAGTAAGCCCAATTACATAAATTAATGATCCACTTGAGATAGGATTTGGGAATGGGAATTATGGGATTTAGGGTTAGGATGTGAGGTGCGTGAGAATTTTTTTTAAAAAAATACTTTACAGTCTCAAGCTGGCCTGACAGGCCAAACAGGCCTGTCAGTAAGCCTAAGCCTGACATTTTTAAAAAAAAACAGGCCTCAAAGCAGGCTTGGGCATGACCTTTTAGCCTGACAGGCCAGGCCACAGGCTCCTGACAAACCGCCTAGCCTGTTTCCACTCCTAATAAGAGGGTTGAAATGTGACAAAAACAATTCTGAAAGTTTGAACAAACCAGTGAGGCTCAAAACAATACATTTCAAAAATTCCAGAAAATGAATTAATCAAATAAACCCAATTAATAATCATGGCCCACATGGTTTAATTAATTAATGGCAGAAAAAAATAATAATAAAATTTCTGCAAACCCAATAATAGTCTCGACCCCACAATCTGACACATGTCCAGAAAAGAGTCTTGACCTAGACACAATTATTGCTCTCTTTTTTTTATATACATAAAGTTTAGAAAAAGGGTTTGAGCTTACCCACGATTCAAAGACTGGACGAAATCTCTCTTTCTCCTAGGTCATACCAATCTGAGCAGGGCGAGCCGTCAATTATCCTCAAGCATTTACCTAAGTACCCAGAAGCTAGGATGCCCACAGACAAGGGGGTAATTATTGTTTTTTTAATGATATGGGCCCAGTTTATAACGGTCCACAATGCAACACAAAAATGAGAGCAGAAAACTAAAAGGTCCGTTTTCTTGAGGTTTAGAAAACAATGAGCAAAAGAAATAAAACAATATAGAGCCCAATATGCTGCTTCGGCCCATATGGTTTAATTAAAAATTGCAGGCCCAGAATTACAATAGCCCAAAAATTCATTCGGTCCCATCCATATTAAGTGAAACGCGCGTTGCACTTGGCCAAGGAAACGGCTTCGTTTTGACGCGTGAGGCGAGATATTCCCGATGGAGCAAAAAGTCGACGTTTCATCCTCCTTCTCCAATGAACCCGATCCCTAAGATCCGATTCGCGACCCAAATAGGCCCCGAATGAGTCCGCCACTGCCAACAACTCAGGCAACTTTTGCGGCGATCCAGAGGTTCAAATCCGGTGATTTTGGCATGAAATCTCTCGATTTTAATGGCGTTCGAAAAAATGAGCAATAATTTCGCACATAAACATACTAATTGAATCCAAAACAACACGGATTAGATCGAAAAAATGCTACACCTTCGGACCCTTCGATTTCTCAATGACGGAGAGCAACGGTGTTCATCAAAGAACATAAAACTCTTCTCTTATCCCTTTTAACCGATGGAACTCAAGCATAAATTTAAGAATGAATTCAAGTTACACAAATTAACAACATCGGATAAAAAGCATGAGTCACATTTTGGAGAGGCCAGGAAAGAAAACAGGAATTCAAAACGGAACTCTCAATCATATCGAAAACAATCAAATTTTAACTCACGAATTAAAAACACAGATTATGTTATTTCGATAGCCACCCAATACAGGCATCAGATTTTCAAAGAGATGATTGATGAATAAGATGAAAAACAAAAGAGTTTCATCGATGTGCAAGGTTACAGTTTCATTCCAAAATCACAGATGTTGAAATGAATTCGGATCCTTCAGAAATCTAGTCAAAGTGGTGGTGATTCATCGCAGAAAGATCAAACTCCTCTCATCTCATAATCCAAGATCAACTTTAGGCAATTTAATATAGTAATCAATTTATTAATAATAAATTGGAAATACAGATGAATTAACTTACAACACTAATGTAATTGATCTACTTAAATAATTCAATAACCGTGTAAAATTAATACAATAAACTTAATTTAATTCCATACTTGAATCATTTCCCTGATCAAAGTGTATTTAAAACAGAGAACATGAATCTAATATCACATATAGAATAAAATTTATGAATATACAAACTAGAGTATATAAATTTTTCTATATCAATAATAGCGGAAGGCTTATAAAAATTTTCTCTCATCATTACTAAGCTTTAATCAGACAAAGAACTTACAAATCTTAATAATTGTCATGTCTCTTTTTGATTAGCTGTGGAGTATAGTGATGACAACTGGGTTAAAACGTTAATAGTTAGAGAACCTGTTTGAGTAGATTATGTTTTTTTTCTAAGGCTTGCAGCAGACTCAAATGTATATTTTCCACACCATTAGAAAAATTATATTAATAACTAATAACTCTAATCTTAAATTAAGCCTAAATTTGAATTACATGTCAAATTTAGAATATTTTAATTAATCAAATAATTAATAATAACTAATACTAATCATAATATATTGAAACCTCTTACACAGCGTCCCATCGGAGCTACGGCACAAGCTGGAGGAGGCCGCACGCAAGTTCTTCCATCTCAGTATGGATGAAAAGAGGAAGGTCAGGCCGGGAAGGTTTTGGGGTACTACGACACAGAATACACCAAGAAATTGAGAGACTGGAAGGAGGTGTTCGATTACACGGTGCCACAGCCCACACATGCCGCCGCCTCCGTGGATGAGGACGACCACCGAGTGGACCACTGGGAGAACCAGTGGCCTCAACACCCTCCAGAAATGAGGTAAATTACAGTTTATATCATGTTAGGTGATGAGATTTTGTGATGTCAATCTATATATATATATATATATATAATGACCTGTGCACGCACGTTTGTACAGGGAGGTGTGTGAGGAATATGCGAAGGAGATGGTGGCACTTGGGATGAGACTGATGGAACTGATAGCGTTGAGTATGGGGCTAACAGCTCAGAGGTTTGAGGAATTCTTGAAGGACCACACCAGCTCCGTGAGGCTCAATCACTACCCGCCTTGTCCTTCACCTGAGCTCGCCCTCGGGGTGGGCCACCACAAAGATCCTGGAGTGTTAACCATCCTTGCTCAGCACAACGTCGGTGGCCTCGGGGTAAAGCGGAAGTCCGATTGCGCCTGGGTTGGGGTGAAGCCCACACCCAGTGCTTACATAGTCAATGTGAGAGATGTTCTTCAGGTTTGGAGCAGTGGAGAGTAAATGGAGAGTTTGAATAGTTTCTATAAGTGCTGATCGTGATTTATAGAATATGAGGTAGTTTTTACGGTCTACGAAGTAAATATTTGGAGGAGTTTTATCTCGATTTATCTGAATCGGGTTTATAAAATAAGCTAAGTTTAACCAAACAAAGCTTATGAGAGTGTAGATCACAGGGTGATGGTGAATTCGGAGGAGAGGTATTCAGTTCTGTTCTTTCTGAATCCTCCGCATTACACAATGGTGGAGCCGTTGCCGGAACTGATCGGCGGCCACTAAAAGGGAGCCAAGTACAGGCCTTATAATTGGGGCAAGTTTGCACTCTCCAGGAAGCGCAGTAACTTTATGAAGCTTCAGGTTGAAAACGTCCAGATTCACCATTTCCAGAATTAATATTATTATATTCCTATTAATTGTTAACCCTATTGCATTTTCTCCCCGTCACTCCGACGTGGAGTTTTTCTTTAAGAATTTTATTTCATTCATTATATTTGTCACGTAATAATTTGCCTATGTCCAGGCTCTACGCAGTCAATGAAGTGCATCATTGGTTCATTCCCTCTTTTAATTATTTTTTATTTACTTATTTTATATTTTCCTATTTTATACATAGTTTGTCGAGGAAAATAGTACCAATGATATGAAGCTTAGTACGTAGTAGCATTGGAGAAAAGAGGAGCTGGGCATGAAAGAATATAACTTGAGGACATAGCTTATCAAAAAATGGGTACCACTTGTATTATGAAGGTTACTGTGTACTGTATAATCTTTGAATTGTCTCGAGTCTTTAAATTAGATGCACTCATTGAGAGAACTTCATCAAAACTCCATTTCCATTTTTTTTGGTGAAAAGCAGTAAACTTTCCTCGATATATTTTCCTCTCTTGCATTTTCCGCTCTATTTTCTTAAAATAATACAGGCTCTATCTACTCCAGCAATACCTATTACTTGCATCTTTAAATTAATGCATCCCTGAAAATAACTTATCAAAACTCCATTCTCTCGCACCCGAATATCTTGTTAAAGGCTCCTTTTTTGTACAATGGTTTATGTCTATCTTGTAAGTTTTTATTTTGATCTCTTAATTATTAATGAAGTCAATACACTTACAAATTTCAATGGATCTATTTTAAATAGTAGAATAGTAATTAATTTTTTTTCTAAGATGCTAAAAATAAAAAAGTACGTATTGATAGAATTTTTTTAAAATTCAATCATTTGAATATTTTGATACAAATGCACTGTATATGATACGAATTCAATTTTCCATATAATTCTCATAATAATTAAAATTTAAACTCTTAATAAATGTGAATTCCCTCTCTCTCTCTCTTTTAGATGCGCTGATTATATCATTTTATGCTCTCAATCAAGAAGATTAAGAAAAATTAGGTATAAGGATTAGAACAGTGAAGCTCACTTGTAGATCTACAATCTAGTTTCAAAATTATCAAGTCAGATTTCTGAAACTCTCTTAAAAGCTCATTGATAGATTTTAAAATCTACAATGCAACTTCAATAACTGATCATTTTTAAAAAACGTTGGTTAGCATAAACCTTTTTTATTTCTGCTTTTCCTACCAACCAAACAAAGATTTCTCAAGAAAGTCATAAACTTGAAAATTAGTAAGAAGAAGAAATGCAGGGAAGATGATAAGTAATACATAAGAAAGTCATAAACTTGAGACGGAATTTCCGACGGACTTTTTTCCGTGGGAAGTTTTTGTCGCAAATTCTAATTTTTTTTTGGAAATTTCCGTCGCAAATTCCGTCAGAAATTTTGATTTACGACGGAATTTTTTCGTGAGAAATTTCTGTCCTAAATTCTGATTTTTTTTTTTTGAAAAATTTATTTCACAAATTCAGTCAGAAAATTATTTTTAATTTATTATTGTGAAACTGTTTCCCATACACACACACACAGAGCAACCTTTCTACACTGGTTGTTATGGTGATAGTATAGAAAGTGCAACTAATTGCAATTTTGAAAATACTCGTAAGCGCAAGACTGTTGATTTTTTACACCAGTTACTTGAGTAACCGGTATAGAAAACACTTTTTACATTGGTGATAATAACATGTAGAAAGTAATTTTATTTTTGAAAGAAAAATCTTTTTTCAACTTCTACTCTGTTATTACTTTGCAGCCAGTGTTAAAAGTTAACAGTTTTTCTATTATTTGATATCAATTTCTATACCATGGGCCCAAAAAAAAAACGATAATTTCTATACCGGATAACTGGGACAGAGTTAGTTTTATCTACATCGGTTATAAAATAAATCTTAAACTTTCTACTACAACAGTTGAGGAACCGGGGTTAAAGGTAATTTCCGCACAAGTGATAGCAATGCATGTGTATGAGTGCTTGCATGTTAAAACACTAAAGAGGAAAAAGGAAATTACACACCGCAAGGCCAACAGTTCCAAGTCCAAAAACGGAGAAAGAAGAACCAGGCTTTGGTTTTGCCACATTCACAGTAGCTCCCTATCCTATTTATATAGGCAAAAAAAAAAACAGCTGGTCTACACATGATGAACATAAGCACGCACATATATGTAGACTCCAAAACCAATGGGTCTTTCTGGTGGCATGAAGCCCTTCTGTAAATGGAAAGCCAACACAGGTTGATTCCAGCTTATAACTTTTTAAGTTGTTAGTGCTTACCCACCGAGTTTAAAATAGAGTTAAAGTGTAAAAATATTAATGAATTTATACCCAACATCTAAAAATACCTATAAACACCAGCAAATGTTGGTTAAGTTGGTAAAGCGGTGGATTTATACCCGTAAAGTTGCAGATTCAAATTCCATCGATGTAAGGATTTTGTTGGTGGACGATATATAAATATATTTATAAATTCTCTTTGAATTTAGATGCATGCCTTGACCTTAGAAAGCCATCAGGACCCAACTCACTAAACTTTTTTTATTAGAAAAAATACCATAGACTTTTCTTCAATACAAAAATACCCATAAATTTTCAAGGAACAAAAAACCGGACCGGGCAATGAACCGGTCACGGCACATGTTCAAGGGTCAATAGTTTAATCGGGATTGGACTAGTGGTCGAATCGGTCATATTAAAATATTATAATTTATTAGTAGTAATATATATATATTAATATATTTTTAAACTTCTATAGATAAAAATGAAGATTTTTAGAAAAAAATGTTTAAAATTTATTAGTATTAGTTATGGTGCCTGTACTTATGCAATAATATCTCATTTTCTATAATTAATTAATTATTATATCCCCCAAAATCTTCTTTTTTTAAAATTTGTTTTTTCTTTACATACTTTTATCTTCATTTTAGTCTTCAAACTTTCATTTTTCTCTAAAAAATAGCGCGAGATAGTAGTTAGAGGAATAAAAAATGTATTTTTTTAAAAAAAGGGACTGGTTCGACCACCGGTTCTGATTGGTTTTGACCGGTTCGACCGGTCGATCGGTTTTTCACCCCAACCGGACCGGACCACCGACTGGTTCACCGGTTTTTCGGTCCGACTGACCGGTCCAATCCGGTTTTTTGCGCAATGTAAATTTTAAAAATTAGAGCAAAAATAACACCATTATTAAAAACAACCAAGTCTTACTTTTGTGGTCGGACCTACCGTCTACTTCTAAAAAAAAGTAACGAATTTTAGGTGGTTTAACGTTTTTGTCATTTTTTTTTTCCAATTTTAGAGTTGATGAGTATTTTTATCCCAAGGAAAATATATGGATATTTTGACACATTGAGTATAAGTTAATGAGTTTTTTTTTTATATATATTAACCCTTAAAAAAATCAACAACAGATGGCAAGAGGATGAGGAGCGAACAGGAACAAAATCCACAACTAAGAAAGCAAACTTTGTCAAGAGAAGCATCGATCTTAGCGACGTAGCCGGTATGGAGGACGGGGTATTTGCTGAAGGTGGAGGTTCCGAGGAAGTGGTAAATGGGGCGTCGATTCTTGGATAAACGGGAGGTTTCATCACGCAGCATCGCACCTCTATCAGTGTTAATCCTGGGAAGCTCACACAATACTTAAAAAAACATTAAATTAGTGACAGAAATTTGTCACTAATCAGTTTAAAGACGAAAATTAGCGATGAGACCGGATTAGCAACGGAATTTATTCCATCGATAAAAGTACTGTTATTAATTGATTAGTGACGGAATTCAATTTTGAATTCCGTCATCATTAATTAGAGATGTAAAATTTTTGTCACTACACTACTACAGAACACATTTTTAACATCCATTTTTTAAGCCGTTTAATGTTTAAAAATAGGGGGACGTCTATGTCAGAGACGTAAAAAATTCAGGATACGGCGTCCATTAAAAAAAGGACGTCTAAAGTTTTTTTGTTTTTAAAAAATAAAACTTTAGGTGTCCCTTTTTTTAAAAAAGACGTCCAAAGTTGTTTTTTTTTAAAAAAAATCATTTATATTTTTTATTACCTAACAATTAGAACCTTCAAAAACAAGATCGAACAGTTCTTCATAAACCAAAATGTCCTTACAAATTAATATTGGTGAAGGACGATAGATCAAAATGAATATACAATGAAGATAAATCTAAATCTTAGTACAACAAAATACATATACAATAATCACAGTTCAAAACTTAGCCCATAAAAAGCAAAAGTAATTATCTATACCTTTTGGCTACGATAAGAGAGGGAAGAGGGAGGCCAACGGCGGGAGAAGGAGAGAGGAGGAACAAACAGCATCAAAAATCGATGAAGGACAATGGCGACGAGTTTCAACAGTGGAGAGGGAGAGAGGAAGACGGTGGAGGATGGTGGTGGACAGAGAGGAGAACGACCTTAAAAAAAGAGCAACGATAATGAGAGGGAGTGAGAGAGAGAGTGATTGTGGAAAATAAGCTTCAAGAGAGTGGTGAAAGAATGAACTTCAAGAGAAAATGAGAGTTTTGAAATTTGAATCGAGGAAGCTAGCTTGCGAGGTAAGCATAACCTTAGAGAAAGTGATGTCAGTATCAGTTTGACTTATTTACGTTACCTTTAGACTTTCCTTTTTTAATTTGGGACGTCTAAAGTTAAAAAGAATTGACTTTAGACGTTCATTTTTCAAAAAAAGACGTCTAAAATTAGACTTTAGACGTTTAAAAGAATTTTTTTTTACTTTATACTTTCCTTTTTTAAAATGGGAAGTATAAAGTCAGACTTTATACTTCCCTTTTTGAAAAAGGAAAGTTTAAAGTAAAAAAAAAAATTCTTTTAATTTTTTCAAAACTTTAGACGTCTCTTTTTTAAAAAGGGACGTCTAAAGTTGACTTTAGGTGTCCTTTTTTGAAAAAGGGGACGTCTAAAGTTACTTAATTCTCATACAGAATTACAAAAATGCCACCGTCTTTATTTTTTACTTTCTTTTTTTTAAAAAAAGACGTCTTTTAGGGACGTAAAATCTACATTCTGTAGTAGTGCTAATTTGGGATGGAAATTTTTGTCACTAATTTGTAACAGATTAAGGACGGAATTTTCCATCACTAATTAGTGACGGAATTTCCGTCACTAATTCGTTGAAAAATATTTTTTTATATATAATTTAAAGTGTCACATGTCCTCCTCACTATGAGTCTCCACATGTCTCTCACCAACAGCTGTCACGTGTACCCACCGTCGGCCACCGCCACCTTGCCTTCGGCTGCCACATGTCCTGGTCAACCGTCACGTGTCCCGGTCAACTGCCACATGTCACCCTTTATCGTGTGCCACGTGTCACCCTCCGTCACCAGCCATGTGTCTATAACACAAATTAATTGCATTTTGTGACCAAGTTGGGATACGAAGTCATAACCTTTCACGCTATATATGTGTGTGTGTATTAATTTTAATATATTATTAAATATTATAATTTACTTTTTTTATTTTTTTACGTAAATATTCTATCTAAATTTTTATTATTAATATATTTTTATTCATTTTATTATATATTTTATTTTTTAATTGTATTTATAAAATTTGTATTTGTACTTTTATATAATATATTATTATATATATATATATATATATATGTACGTACACACACACATATATATTAATTTCAATTTCAATAATAAATATGAATTAATAATTTTTTGATTATATTCTAATTTAATAATAATTTAAATTTTAAAATTTAAATAATCTACAAAATTTATAATTATTGAAAAATTTAACTATTATAAAATTTTATTTTTTTAATTTAAAAAATCAAATAATTTAGAGAGATTATACAAAAAATTTACTATTCAATGTTGTGAGTTAGCAATGGAATTTTTTTGTCACAAAATATTTTGTGACGGAAATTAGTGATGGATTAACGATGGAAATTAATGACGGAAAAATTCTGTTGCTAATGTCGTCACCAAACATTTAGTGATTGAAATTAGAGACGGATTAGTGGTGGAAATCAAAGACGGAAAATTTTTGTCCCTAATTCCGTTATAAAATATTTTAGACAGAAATTAGCAACAGATTAGGGACGGAAATTAGTAATGGAATTTGTCCGTCACTAATTTCTGTCATTAATTTTTTATGACATAATTAAAGACGGATCAGTGACGAAATTTAGCACAGAATGTTATTCCGTTGCTAATCCGTCACTAATTTAATGATGAAAAAAATTCCATCACTAATTTTTGTTGTTAATTTTAGTGACGGAATTTGTGAAGGATTAGTGACGGAATAAAATTCAATCGCTAAATTATGTCACCAATTCTCTATTTTTTTTGTAGTGCAAGTTGCTCTCTTTTGAGTCGCAGTGTCTGCATTTCCCACACTCTCCTATGAACACAGGCAACAGGCAATGCTTTGTCCCCTTCCTTCATATGTGTCACTCCCTCTCCTACACTCCCCATGATCCTTCATTCATCATCAATTTTTCTTTCAATTTGCTAATAGTCCTTGTAATTATATCAATCAATTTTTCTCATTGTTTTAAAAGTCGAACTGGATATTGAATTGGAAAGATCTATAATTCACAGTTCTTATGGTCCAACTTATTAGACCGGAAATTGAATAGGTGAAGTAATAATTTAAAAAAAAATTAAATTTTGATTTTGCTCCATGTGATTTTGAATCTTGTTTTTTAGTTTCTATAGTTTTATAAGGACTTGGTGAGTTTAACAATAGGAACCAAAAGTAAAACCTATTAAAAGTATATGATTAAAACTAAAACTTGTAAGAGGGATCATAACCAAAACTATGTGTTTAGGTTTTCAAACATATAGTTAACAGCACTAACTAAATTTAATGTCATTAAATTTAAACCAAATCCTTATAAAATTATAAGGAATAAAAATGATGTGAAACTACATTGACTAAAACCAAAGTTTCAATTGTAAGAATAAACAATGGTACAACCATTAATCCAATATGAGAATAGAATTCATTAGTTAAATCATTCTTTCAAACATAAAGTTCAAGGGTTAAAGTGCAATCCATCCCTTAAAGTTTTTACGGAGTAGCAATTTTTGCCCTAAGTTTTTCTTGGCGCAATTTCTTTCCTAGCGTGTTTATTTTGGTGTAATGTTCAACCTCCGTTATCAAAACACCAAACCGCATTAACACATCAGATGGGCCCTACACATTAATGCCACCTGACATCTACATCACTTGTTTTACCATTTTATTTTTTCCACCCCACCAGATGACTTTACCGGCTAGGTAATTAAATATTAACTGGTCACTAAATTGATTGGGATACTAAGTCAAAGGTCAGTAGGTTAGATCAAAGTTAAATTGGGTTAACCTGGAGCTAAACCGATGAGAAATTGAAGATTTTAGGATTATTAATATAAAATTTTAAAAAAAAATTTTAAAAAATAATTTTAAAAAATTAAAAAAAACTGAATCAGACCGATATACCATCAGATTGGCCGATTTCCAATCTGATCGGGTTCTATAACCATGCAATAGACATGGTTGCTTTGGAAAGAAGAAGATAATTATATTTTTGGCTTTTGAGGAACTGTGTTGATAAATGATCCACATGCCATGCTTACTTAAAATATGAGCATGGCACGCTCATCCCTCAATTTTTGAGTAGAGATCATTTTTTTTATTTTTTATATATTTTTATTCATTTAGATTAAATTGTATGTTGTACTTTGAAATATTTTTGATATCCGATATTTTAAATTAATTAATTTATAATATTGCATTTAGAAATATTTTTCCTACAACACTAATATTCAAAAACATTTTTTCAGTAGCATCCAATATCTTAAATATTTTCTTAACACCTAATATCTTAACCTAATTAATTTTTAGTGTATGGAATTTAAAAAAAAACAAAAAAAAACCTTTTATTTGGGGGATGGGCAGGTCCGCATGAAAACTAGATTGAGCAAGTGACACGTACGGTGATCACAAGACAATATTATATCAACGGAGATAAATACCAAAAGATAAAACAAATTTGTGCATAAAATAAAATTGCCCGTGAATAAACTTTGTTATTCTTCGCATGTGATTTTGAATTTATGTGACTAATTTTCTTGTGGTTTCTTTCTTTTTTTCCCCTTTTGTTGGATGTGAGGAAAATAGGGCACAGTTATATAAGCTTTAATGATCAACTTATTTTATAAAAGTATGATAATGATTATTTTTCATAACTCAACAATACAAGATTGAAATGTTTTATACATGCATTAGTCTTAATGGAAGATACTATAACGGATTAAACAAGAAGTCTCTATTGAATTCAATTCTGCATGGAAAAAAAAAATGTCTTTTAAATAGAAAAGGAGAAGTAAGAAATAAATAAAGTAACCGAAACTAAATGGAGGAATAAACTAAAGAAGAAGGGTATCAAACAAAGGAACATAGACAACAAGAGCACCAGTGGTTTAGTGGTATAATAGTACCCAGCCACGGTACAGACCCAGGTTCGATTACCGGCTGGTGCAGTCTCTCGAGAGCTGTGAGGAGATTCTTGCACAATCTGTGATTGATGTTCAATCACACACGTCTGATCTAACAGATGATACCTAGTGCATCTGAGCTCTCCTTTTTATTCAGCTGTAGAATACTGAGAAACCTGTACGCAGATGGAAGCTTATGGTTATATATATTTTAGCTATTGAAATTTTCATCCACAAAAAGAAGTAAAGAAAAATTATATAAAGTAAAAAAAAATGTATAATTAACTAATATAGAGTTTGTCTAACGATATAAAAAGTTCCATTAGATTTCTTTAAATATCAAGTTCTAAGTCTAAAAGAATACATACACTCACTTTCCCCGGGGCACCAATGAACCCTATCGAAAATGAAAAGGATAAAAGAGAAGAAAGAAAAAGAGTAAAATATATAAACAAGAGAGTATACTTTATTATTGTAATGTCATAAAATGAACGAAGTGCATATCTGCTTATTTATAGCAATGGGGTATATTGTGTACAGCTAGCTAATGGGCAGTTGTCCTAACTTCTACTAGTTACACTAATAGCCTCCCCTGAACCTAGGGTGGGGAACAGAAACATCCCCAACATGAAGTTTATGTCGAAAATAATTGAGAGTTTAGTCAGAAAAATATTTTCTGTTGCCATATCTTGAAATCATTCCCGTTGAAATTTTCTGGTTTCTAACCATGCATTGGAGCAGAACCAATTGGGTTCATCAAGTTTGTACTTGAACTTGCCATTTTTGTTACTCAAACAGAAACTCTGATTAATCACATAGATTAATCTAAGAACAATATAATAATCAAAATTAAAGATATTAAACACGGATTCAAGACAATCAAGTGAAAGCTATAATCACGTTTCTACCAATATATGAAACAAGCTTTGTTCATTATATCAATTGGCCAGGTAAGTGTAAATGAAGTGGGAGTCCCTCCGTGCTATTGCAATGGTGACTAATTAAATAACCACTAAATTAAGTTACTTTCCTAGACACCAATGGTATGAATTAACTTTAGCTGATTCCAATGCCAATAGAACAAACCAATACAAATTGTCTTAAGAGTGTTGTTCCCAAGTACTTCTAAAGTAGAAATTTTAATAAGAATCTATATAACTAAGATGGCATAATCTATAAATACAGAACAGTTATGTATACTATAGAAAAACTCACAAGACTGCCGAAAATGATAATGAACTTTGATTAAATTCTGAGCCAATGTATGTTGTCTCCTTAAGAAAATTTATTCCCTCTATATAGATGCCCAAGGTTCTCGAACAATTGTCTCCTAGGATAGAACGGATTGCATCTTCAGAATGATGGCACTATCAATCAGAAGCTCGAACGAACACAATGAGATTGCTTTCAGAATCGCACAGGTTATGAGATGATTACAGAATGCACCATGCAATATATGAGAGATGAGTGTTGAGATTGAGAGTGATTTTTTTTCTGTCACTAGCACGTCCTATTTATAGCTGACGGAAATTGATCAGATGGACTCGACTCTTATGGCGAACCGGTTCGTCGTGCGAACAGACATACTAAAATGGAGCAAACATAAGAGAATGGTGACTCTTTGCTGACGAACTGGTGTGTCGTACGAACAGACACATCAGAACGAAGCCGAGAGACGCACCAAAATGAAAGCACCAGTTCGGTCACATCGTTTCACTACAGCCGCACTGTTGGGAGAATCACGGATGGGTCAAAAAAAGGAATTAAACAAAGTTTAGGGATTTTTCGGACAAACTAAAAAATTATTTAATAAAAAATTATTTTTAAATCTCACACACGTGCGGACCGGACCGGCGGCGGCGACCGACCGAACCAAATCGAGCTGAGTCAGCCGGACAGATGGTGGCGGCGCGCACGTGTATGGTGAACCAAGGCCCATGTACGTTTTCACTCTTCCACAAAAGTGGATTGGCCCAAGGGTCCATTTTAGAGGTGTGAAGTTGAGTCTTATATACACTTTTATTTTTCTTGATTTGTCCAATGTGGAACTTTTATCTATACACTATTTTCTCCTTCCTTTTCCCTTTTCTCTTCCAACCTACTTCTTATTCATAACCTATGGAAGTTAGACCCAAAATTCCAACAACAAATTGTTGTAATTACTTAAGATAATTGTAATATTGTTGTAGTTTGTTAGTTAGTTAGATACGGTTGTTAGTATTAACCAGGATGTTGGATATAGGCTGTCTATAAATACTCAGCCCTCCTTCTCTGTATAATTCATTCATTCAGTGATAATGAATCCAGCGTAATTTAATTCTTTTTGGTTTGGGCCTGCTGGTTTAACATGGTACCAGATCCCATGGTTTTTGGTTTATTCTTTCCAGGTCAATTTTACCGAAGTCCGACCAGATCCGTGCCCAGTTCTTGAATCTGTGATCAGATTCTCATTTCATATCCTTTGATTGTATCAACTGGTTCTCTAGGGCACCAACGTTTTTCACTATCTTTGATCTATTCCACGGTCTTTCTTCCCAAATCGAGTTACGTGCTAATTTCATTTGCATGTACTTATGGGTAATTATGTAACCATAGAGGGGTAGTGTAGTCTTTTCCATCTTAGTTTATCAGTTATTGCATGTCATGTACGTAGGACATGTTATTTAATTCCGCCATGTATTGTCCATTCAGTTAGTGATGAAAGACGTGTTTCCTCAACTCCCTCTCTGTTTCTCCTTCTCTTTTCTTCTTCTTCTTTACTTCTTCTCTACATTCTATATTTCTGGTTTGTATCATTGGTATCAAAGCAGTGAAACGGTCCTTTTATCGTCATGGCTCAAGGCACTCGATCACAGACTCTAATGAAAGACGTCAAAGATCAAATGCATGCGGAGTTAGAACAGAGGTTTAGTTCCATGGAATCAAAACTCGACAGTGTAAGAGACATGAAAGATCAGATCAATAGTCTACAAGAAGTTATATGGAGACTATCATTACAACTTGCTGATATGCAACAACCGAGCACATAGAACAGGAGCGAAGAATGTTGGGGTGAGTACCAAATACCCACCCGCTTCACGAAATTGGATTTTCTCCCATTCTCAGCAATAGATGTTGACTCGTGGCTAACTAAATGTGAGAGATACTTCTAGTTGGATGGTACACCTGAAGGAAGGAAGATCATTTTGGCTAGTATTGCTTTGGATAATGAGGCTTACTAATGGTTCCAACATTTTGAATGAGGTCGTAATGGAATGATACCATGGCGTGTTTTCTCAGAGGCTGTTAAAATTCGGTTCGGCCCTTTTTATGATGATCCTATGGAGGAATTGATGAGATTGCGCCAAACAGGAAGCTTAGCCGACTTTCAAAAGGAATTTGATATATTAATGTGTAAAGTGGATTTACCCGAAGAAAAGCGACTGAGTTGTTTCGTGAGGGGGCTCAAACTAGAGTTAGCAACTGGGGTTAAACTACTTCATCCACAATCTCTGCTAGAGGCCGTTAAGCTTGCGAGACTACATGAATCTAACCTTGATTCTATATAGCATTACGTAATTGGGAACAGTACAAGCAAGTCATGTACCTCTATGTATAAAGGGATTACTACCAACTTTTCAAAACAACTTCGTATGCTGGAAATAAATCTGATGGAGGAGAACATAAGCTGTTTTCAGGGAGTGTGACAACTGATAAGGGTGATCTAGGATGACCAAACGTGGATTTTAAGCAAAAACTATCCGCCAAAGAGTTAGAAGAGTGTAGGGTGAAAAACTTGTGCTACTATTGTAAGGGACGTTACACACCAGAGCATTCATGTGAGAGCAAAAAGAAGACTCAAATCTTCCTCATTGAAGTGTTGGATGACAAAAATGATGCTTCCACCGAAGACAACCCCGTGATCAAACTGGATAAAAACACTAAGGAGGTAACTCTTGATCTACCGGTGATATCGTTAAATGCTATACATGGAACAACCAACTATGAAACCATTCGTGTGAGGGGTGTTTTAGGTCGACGGGTAATTCATATTCTGGTAGATACAGGGAGTTCCCATAACTTCCTAGACTCATCGTTGAGTAAGGAGGGTGGCTTGATATTACAACAAACCACTCCTTGAAGGATTTCCGTTGCTGGGGGTGGCCAAATGTGGTCAACTACAAAGTGTAATTGTGTGAAGTGGGTATTATGCGGCACAGAGTTCGAAGCTGAGGTTATGCTATTACCTTTAGCAGGATACGATATGATCCTGGGCATGCATTAGTTGAGAGAGTTTGGTACTATTCAGTTGAATTGTAAAGAGCTTACTATGGATTTTACTTGGAGGGGGGTTAAAGTAAGGTTGGAGGCTCCCAAACCTAGTAGGAACAAAATCATATCAGACTCCAAAATGAGAAAGTTGCTACATCAATCGCATGACTTACTTGCAGTACAAGTGATGGCTACGAGTTGCTGTGCCATAAAATCAGAGCCTAACCATTGTGTACCCACTGAGATCCAGGCTCTACTAGATAATTACAACTCACTCTTTGCAGAACCTAATTCCTTACCACCCTCCCGAGGCAACCACAACCATCGTATCATTTTGAAGGAAGGGACTGAACCCATAAAGTTACGGCCATACCGATATCCAGCGTTACAGAAGGACGCCATTGAGGCCATGGTAAAAGATATGCTCGACCAAGGAATAATCCAACACAGTACGTCACCTTTTCCATCACCAGTAGTGTTAGTGAAGAAGAAAGATGGAAGTTGGAGAATGTGTGTTGATTATAGAGCCCTTAATAAAGCTACAGTGAGGGATAGCTTTCCTATACCATTAATTGAAGATTTGTTGGATGAGTTGGGGGATTCCAAGATATTTTCTAAGTTAGATCTCCAGTCTGGTTACCACCAAATTCGAATAAGGAAGGAGGACATCCATAAAACAGCATTCCAAACACATGCAGGCATGAGTATTTAGTAATGTCTTTTGGGTTGACCAATGCTCCATCAACATTTCAGGCCATAATGAATCATATATTTGAGGGGTTATTGAGAAAATGTGTTTTGGTATTTTTTGACGATATATTGGTATATAGTCCTGACATTTCTTCTCATGCCAACCATTTAAAAATTGTGTTTGACATCCTGGTGAAGAACAAGTTTTTTATGAAGCAATTTAAGTGTGCATTCGCAACTAATAGTATTGAGTATCTGGGACACATTATCTATGATGGTAAAGTGGCAGATGATAATTCAAAGCTGGAAGCAGTTAAGAATTGGCCTCTACCTAAGACCATTAAGGAAGTACAAGCTTTTTTGGGGTTATGTGGGTACTGTAGGCCCTTCATACGCTCCTTTAGTATGATTGCATTCCCATTAACGGAATTATTAAAGAAGGATAATTTTCAATGGAACCCAACAACAACTGAGGCGTTCATGAAATTGCAACGGGCACTAATCGAAGCACCTGTATTGGCCCTACCTAACATTACACAACCTTTCACTCTGGAGACCGATGCGTCCAACATAGGCATAGGTACATTTTTATCTCAAAGAAATCATCCAGTAGCATATGTGAGTAAAGTCCTCTCTCCAAAGAATCAGTTATTATCCGTTTATGATAAAGAGTTGCTTGCAATTGTTCATGATGTCTCAAAATGGCATCAATACCTATGTATTCAACCTTTTACCATTCTCACGGATCAGAGGAGCTTAAAGTTTTTACTGGAGCAGCGTTTATCAACTCCTGCATAGTATACGTGGATAACCAAGTCAATGGGGTTACAATATGATATCAAATATCGAAAAGGGGTTGAAAACGAGGCTGCCGACGCATTGTCTCGAGCCACACACGGTGAGCTACTACATCTATCGGTACCCTCAGTCTCTACCGAGTTATGGGAGAGGATTCAGGGCCATTAGTTGATTGATGTTGATACCTCCAGGATCATTCGAGAGGTATAATCGAACCCCAATTCTCATACAAAGTATAAGTGGCAAGATGGGTTATTACTTCGAAAACACCGATTGGTGATTGGACTATCACAAAAAGAATTGCAGCAAAACATCATTCAATGGTTACATTCAAGTGCACAAGGGGGGCACTCGGGGGTTCAGGCCACGTATCGACGAATCAAGCAATGATTTTATTGGAAGGGAATGATACATGATATTAAGGATTTCATTAGACACTGTGAAACGTGTTTATGGTGTAAATCAGAAAATGTGGCATATCCTGGACTTCTCCAACCATTACCAATCCCTGAAGGCGTATGGCAAAGTGTCACCATGGATTTCATTGAAAAGCTTCCAAAGTCAAGGGGCAAGGACACCATTTGGGTTATAATTGATCGGTTAAGTAAATACGCACACATTTTGTTGCTTTAACGCATCCTTTTACAGCTGCTGACCTGGCTCAACTTTTCTTTGATCAAATATATCGTTTGCATGGTGCTCCAGCTCATATAGTAAGTGATAGGGACCCTTTATTTACTAGCCAGTTCTGGCTTGAATTCTTGCTCAGGTTAGGGGTGGAACAGCAATTGTCCACAGCTTATCACCCCCAGAGTGACGGGAAAAGTAAAGTACTTAATCGTTGCCTTGAAATCATGTATGGTCAGCCACCACCACTACAATTACCCTATATTCCGCATGAATCTGTAATGGAGTCTATTGACCAATCTTTTAGTGCCCGTGAAGCTCTGTTATCACAGCTGAAATAAAACCTTACCACTACAGTAAACTGAATGAAGCAAACCGATGATCGTGATCGCTCTGAGCGTACATTCGACGTGGGAGAATGGGTGTTCCTCAAGCTCTAACCGTATCGCTAAACAAGTGTAACACACCAAGCTTCGCCAAAATTAGCGCCGCGCTTTTATGGACCATTCCGAATTGCAGCTAAAGTCAATAATGTGGCATACACTCTAAAGCTTCCGTCATCATCCAAAATTACCCTACCTTTCACGTGTCACTACTGAAGCCATGCTCGGATTCGTCCATCCCGGTGGTTCCGATTCCAGAGGACGAGCAATCCCTATCGTTTCCTAAGGTTCCATTTGCCATTTTAGATCACAGCATCACCCAACAAAACAAAAAAGCAACCACCAAGGTCCTCATTCATTGGAAAGATGGGTTACCCTACGAAGCTATATGGGAAGCCTGGTCAGACATTCAACGTCGCTTCCCAGAGTTTGCACAACGGAGTCATCCTTGAGGACAAGGATGTAGTTAAGCAGGGGGGAGTGTTACGTGCTAATTTCATTTACACGTACTTATGGGTAATTATGTAACCATAAAGGGGTAGGGTAGTCTTTTCCATCTTAGTTTATCAGTTATTGCTATCAGTTATTGCATGTCATGTACGTAGGACGTGTTTTTTAATTCTTCCATGTATTCTCCATTCAGTTAGTGATGAAAGACGTGTTTCCTCAACTCCCTCTCTGTTTCTCCTTTTCTTTTCTTCTTCTTCTTTGCTTCTTCTCTACATTCTATATTTTTGGTTTGTATCATCTACGTACCAAGGGAATCAACGTCGAAGCAAGGAATTACTTCATGATCTGGTAACGTCGAAGAAACATCAAAGCTAAAGACGATCTTGACTTTTAGAGTTTAGTCCAATTGTGTTCGATTCATTTGGTCAGAGATAATTTGACTTTCTTTTGGATTCTTCTTCCGATGATCTCCTCTTTGTCTAGTTAAATTTTTCCTTCCATCATCTTCTTTCCTCAGCAGACTACAGAATCCCAAACAAGAATCACCTTCTTTTTCTTGAGTTTCTTCAGAAACGTCGACATTGTGCTTACTACTCTTCTGCAATCCTTCCGGTCACCATGGCAGAATCGGTCTTACAAACTTTGGATTTCAACCATCCTTTATACCTTCATTTGGAAGATACACAAGCCTTGACCCTTATTGCTCAGGTTTTGATAAGGTTCGAAAATTATTTCACATAGAGCAGAGGAATGAAACTCACCTTCTATGGGAAAAAATAAACTGGGTTTCATTAATGGTACATGCCTCTGTGACAAACAACTGGAACACCTAAAATTAGTTTGGGATTGATGTAATTATGTAGTGCTCTCTTGGTTGGTGAATTCCGTTGATAAGCATATTGCCAACGGCTTAGTCTTCTCCCTCACTGTCATCTCATGTGGCTAGATCTCAAAGAATGATTTGATAAGAGTAATGGGGCCAAGGTATATTCTATGCATCGTGCTATTAATTGTTTGACACAAGGGACTTCTTCTGTTTCAGTTTACTATACCAAGTTAAAAGAACTATGGGATGAGTATACCACTCTTGTCCCAATGTCATGGTGTTAATGTCAATCTATTGTAGAATATTTTAAAATTATCCAAGAATAGAAGTTGTTTCAGTTCTTTATAGGTTTAAATGAGTCTTTCCAACCTATTAGAAGCCAAATACTCCTCATGAGCCCACTGCCTTCCTCTTACCAAGTGTATTCAATGGTGGTTCAATAAGAAACTCAACGCTAAATTTCCCTTTCATCTCCTCTTCCTATTACTGATGCATCGATGTTTACTACTAATTTTGCTAGAGGAGGCAAAAGACGCGGAAGGGGAAGAGACAGGGAAAATCGCTCTCAAATAGTATGCACCTATTGAAATAAGAAAAGGCATCGAAGAGATAACTGCTACCAATTGATTGGTTTCCCTAGTAGCTCTTCACCATACTCAAGGACAAACCTTTTGATAATGAATCTCATATGCAATCTTGCAAAGTCCCAAGGTCAGTAAGAGGAAAAAGTGGTCACAAATCAGTTCATGCTACTACAAAAAAAAGGTTGTTTAGTAGTAGTTAAAAATGTGTATTTGTAGCAATTTTAACCGCTACAAACATCTTTAATAGTAGTTACAAAAACTACTATAAAAGATACTATTGTAAATGATTTTGTAGTAGTTCTGTAAAACCACTACTAAAGTAGAACCATCGGTACAAAAATCACTTTTAAGACCGGTTAAAAACGATATTTTAGACCGGTTCTGGATCAGGTCTTAATACAGCCGGTCTAAAAAGTATTAAACTTTTTAGACCGGTTAAAAAGCCGGTCTAAAATATGAACTTTTAAGACCGGTTCTATAACAACTGGTCTTAAAGTTTAACTAACAGAACAAGTAGGGAAATTTCAGTATAAAAAAATAACAATTTAAGACCGGTTTTAAGAATAACCGGTCTTAAATATGAATTTAAGACCGGTTATTAAGAGAACCGGTCTTAAAAGTTTACTTATTTAAGACCGGTTCTCTTAATAACCGGTCTTAAATATATATTTAAGACCGGTTAAATTTAGAACCGGTCTTAAAGTTTAATATTTTAAGACCGGTTCTCTTAATAACCGGTCTAAAAATTTTGTTTTATTTGTTTTATTTGTTTCAATCTTACCCAGGCCATTAAGCCATATTCAACAACATCCCCCCTGTGCCACATTACATACACATGCATATATGTATATATTGACAATCAGAAGTAGTGACAACAACATTTTTATTTCCAGAAACAATTGGTATTTCTCAGAATGCAAACTTGCTCCAAATATAGAATCATGAAGCCTAAAATCCTTATTAGTTCCCCTTTCCCTCTTTTGTTAAATATGACCTTAGTTATCGTAATTGGTATGAACCTATAAATGTCAGTCTGTTCAAGGGAAAAACACTTGGCCCTTACAATCCTCGACTCTCAACAATCAAAGAATGAACATTATGAAAAAAATAATTGAAAACAAACACATTCAATTCCAATGACTACCAATAACACATGATCAACTTATTCAATTCTCAGAAACAATACAATATTAATAATTTATAATTATCAGGCGTTTTGAACCACAGCAACACAATTAAACAATAATAGCAGGAAAATTACGATATTGTGTGAACTTGCAATCCCAAAGCTTGTAAAGAGAAGGAGGAAAAGAAATATTTCTCATTATATGGAAAAAATTCCTAAGCTTTACAGAGAAATGAAAAAAGTGGAGGAAAATTTACAATAGTGATCCCCTGTCTGAATCAACAGCCAACTAGTATCGCCAATATCCAAGAATTTGTCCTAAACAGATATATAAACCAAGTTAGATATATATGAAAACCATAAGTATTATTAGAACAACATAAATCGGATTCAACAACTTACTAATCTTGTAAAAGCTCATAAATGAATTCAGCACAACAATTACGGATGAAATCAATATCTTCTTTAGGAAAGGGATCAGCAAGATCAAACATCTGTATGTGTAACACCGAAGCCAAACAAAACATTAACTTACTAACTTAAAAACAATAAAGTAATACAAAATATTTGAAATATACATTTATTACCTCCTCGGTAAAGTCAGTCGTGCCTAGGCTGATAATATTGTAAATTTGCCTCAACATATAAAGACCACATAAGTTGGAGCCTGGTGGTTACTTACGGGTCTAAAAAAGAACATGATATCATCAAAGCAAGCATAACAGCATAGCTTATGAAACTTATCTTAAAGAAAACAAATATGTACTAACCTTTGGCGTGATCCATGTAGGGTCTTTTAAGTTACGAACATGCCTACCACACTTAGCGTGTAGGAAAGTCCGCATAGCCCTATGATCAAAATCACAAAGATTACTTATTCTATACACAAACTTTGCACACAAAAGGTAATAAAGCAAGAAAACTTACGAGTTCATGGTCTTCTTCAAGTCAGTCCCCGGTTTGAAGTGGAGGGAGCAGAGGAGGATCACTGTGTAACTAGCCTTACACAGAATAACCAATTGCCAATGATCCCTTAAAAAAAGATATGAATGTTAAGCAAATATAAAGTATTATATGTGATGTTTCAGAATATAAATTTGATGTTTCTTACCCATGCACATAAGGAACCAAGAAACAGTCAGTTTCTGTTTCACTAAGCCTTTGTGATAAATATCTATGTCTGATGGTAGAAGTGGTCCCTTTCTCTGTGGCATGAGCTGGGCATATGAATCCAAATTTAGCGCTCTGCCCAGAGGAAACCAACCTACGATTCATGTACCTACAAAAATGGAAGCACACAAATTAAGGTTACAAAGCGTAATTTTTAAGATATTTACTTCCATTTGAAGAAGATACTTACATCAAAAAAGCTGGACAATCACAATCGTAAGATTTTGTCTAAGAGCGACCATGGACATTAAATCATCCCTCTCAAGATAGCATGCAGCCCCTAACGGTCCAACAACTGAATCCATAGGCCAATTTTTAGTCGGGAAAGATGTATCAATGCCATCAGAATCACTTGCTGCATCATATTCAGTGGTGGAGGCTGTGAAACTTCACGAGGGACGGGAGCTGGACTTGGGGCTCTGATCGGGGAATCTGCAGCTCCAACAGAAACAAGGTTCTTCGGCCATGATATGAAAGTACCCAAGATATCGGCCACAATCTTGAACTCCTCAGAAGGGATAGGGACAGGTGCGTCTGAGATAATAACCTCCTCAACTGATACCCTAACCTGATCATCTGTCATCTCGAGGTGGTGAACAATTGATCATAGGTTGTGCACACTTCCCCATGCAACTAACCGTCTCAGAGGATCCTCAACATATAATTCACAAGGCTCAGCATCGTCCTTTCCAGGACCCTCTGATGACTGTCTCACATTGCAACAACTCCCTTTGGTGCTCTGCTTATGGCGATCGAGCGACTGTGCCTGGACAGGAGCGGTGTCTTATCTTGTGCTCACCTTGGCATATACCTCGTCCTTCATCTTGCTCAACCGGGCATCCAATAGTGCATCAAATGATGCTTCTGCCTCGGCCCTTGCTTCCGCCCTCGCAGTGGCCAACATACGCTCCAATTCGTCTCTCGTGACCATGTTGGAGGAGGAACTGCGTGAGGAGGATCTAAAGTAATCCTTTATACCCACTCCTCCTCCAACTCCTCTAACGCGGCCTGGATGCTCACGTTTTCCAGTAGCAACCATGAGAATTTCATTCCTCCCCTCCGACTTGAAGGCTTTCTCGGCTTTCTTTTGTTAAAGTTCCTCCTGTGAGATATACAAAAAACACACATGAGTAATGAAACATGTTTATTAAACAGTTAATAAGAACAACGATACTTACAATTTTTTCACCGACTATACGAGACTGGTCACTCGTATAGGATCCACCACTCTTCCGGCGAGCATGCAACAACAACTCTTCGTGCCGTATCGGAGATGGTGGAGATAGCAGAACAGAAGGATCGGATTGAGATGCTTCTTCCAATCTCCTCCGTTTAGCCGCCAACAAATCTTTCTCGGCCTTTGCGTATCCCTCACGAGACATTGTGTGGGGGCAATCATTCTTCCTGCCACTCGCTTGTACCTTTTGCCTTCTTGCCTGCGAATAAGAAATGGGAAAAAAAGGTTACAAACAGTAAAGAAAAAAGATAAGTAAATAAAGTACAAAATAAGTTAACTCACCAAAGCCTCTGGAGTAGTCCGAAGCCTAAAAAACTCCTGCCATGTCGCTTCATCGATGTACGAGTACTTGCTGCAAGGAGTAGGATGAGGCTTACCAGCTGGCACCTCGATATGCATGTAATTGTTGGCCAGATTCATCTTGAACTTCCTCCAGCATTCACAACAATACGTCATAGTCTTGTGATACAAGATCTCACTCTGAGGAACGTCGTAGGTGAGCTGTTATTCATGAATGAAAGGAGTTAGTGACAGTAATGAAACGAATTTGATAAAAGAAACATACAGAGGGAATTTTATACCTAAATAGTGTCCCAAATATGCTGCTTAACCTTTTTGTCGACATTCCTCCACTCCTCTATCAATATGCTAGGCTTATTCCGTGCGAGGAAGCCGACAAAACTCCTAAAACGACTGGCATTCGGCCCGATCGGTTTCCAGTATTGATCGAACTGGATCGGTATCCTCTCCCTGGAAAACCGACTTAGGGAAACATCCCTCAACCGTGTAGCCGTCCTGCCCCTCTGTCTGGGCTGGTGACTCGGCTCACCCAATGACTGCCCCTGATTAACACTCTGAGACTCACTGTGCTGAGCAGTAGGGTGCACCTGATCCTCTGCTGTAGGATGCACCTGATCCTCTACTATAGGAGGCACCTGATCCTCGGCTGTAGGATGCACCTGATCCTCTGCTGTAGGATGCACCGGATCCGTCATTGTACTGTTAAGACAAATTGTTAAGTTAGTAAGTTATAAAATAACTATATATATAATATGCATATAAGTTATAACGATAATGACTTTAAATAGATAGCTAACATTTAAAGTAGATTTATAAAGAGATATCCTCCCATATCCCTTCACGATGATCATTTCTTGTGCTGTGTTCATTATCAGCTTCATCTTCTTCGTTCAATGCAGGAGGACCCCTAGAAAAAGAAGGGGTCTCAAGAAGATCATAATTTGAACGAATTTCCTCTTCAATATTGATGACCCTTTTTCCTTGGAGAGCTACAGACCATATTTTATTTGCCTGATCAATAATATAGAACACTTGTTTCGCTTGATCGGCCATAATGAAAGGTTCATCTCTAAAACTTTTGTTGTTCAGATCAACTAATGTAAACCCTAACTTATCGATCCTCACACCATTATTGACATCAACCTACTTACATTTGAAAATGAGAAATTTAATTTTAACATAGTCAACCACCCAAATCTCGTCAATAACCCCATAATAAGGTATGACTGCCAATGTAGGGTTCTTATCTTTTGAACTAGAGAAGTGCATAGATTCAGCTACTAACATAACACCGCTATTCTGGACAGTGCTCCTATCATCCAGGGACTTTGTGTAAAAGGTATACCCATTGATCACAAATGAAGTCCAACTTATGACATCAAACTCAGGACCACGTGCTAGCCATTTAATTGTATCAGAAACACATTCTTCTCCGTCAACCTAGTGTTTAAACCAATGTGCAAAGGTCCTGGTATGCTCCCTAATTAACCTTTGTTTAGTCAATCGACTGTTCGCTTTCCGTACAATTTCTTTATGAGAATTTATGTAATCTTGAACTGCATCAACATTATTCAAAATGTACAAGTGGACTTGTTGTAATTCATCAGGATCTACACTCTTGACGGTAGCCCCGCGCCTACCCCCTTCTTCATCATGTCGTTTAGGAAGGCCGATATGTCCTACATTTGCCAAATAATGTTGACAGAATTCCATGGCTTCTTCAGAAACATATTTCTGAACAATAGAAGCTTCAGGCCGGTTAGGGTTCTTCACATATCCTTTTAGGATTTTCATAGTTCTTTCAATTGGGTACATCTATCGAAAATAGATAGGTCCACACAATTTTATCTCCCTCACTAAAATGAACAACTAGATGTACCATGATGTCAAAAAAGGAAGGAACAAAAAACTTCTCAAGCTGGCACAAGATCAGGTAACCTTCATCTTTCAATTCATCCAACCTTTCTGTCTCAATGACTTTACTACAAATCGCATTGAAGAAGAAAAAAATTCTGGTCAATAAGTGTTGAAGATCATATTCGAAGATGCCTCAAATAGCCACTGGGAGTAGTTATTGCATCAAGACATGACAATCATGAGACTTCAGCCCTACTAACTTCAAGTCTTTCATAGACACAAGCTTCTTAAAATTTGAAGAATACCCTGAGGGAACTTTGATGCCATGTAAATACTCACAAAAACTTCATTTCTCATCCTTGGATAAAGTATGAGAAGCTGGAGGACAAAAAGTTCTCTTACCATGTGGCCTCGGATGTAAGTCTTCCCGTATTCCCATTTCTTGCAAATCTAATCTTGCCTTAACGCCATTCTTAGAACTTCCTTGTATGTTGAGTAGTGTCCCAACAATACTATCACACACGTTTTTCTCCACATGCATGAAATCAATACAGTGTCTGACATCAAGATTTTGCCAATATGGAAGGTTAAAGAAAACAGACCTCTTTTTCCATATATTTTTTCATTTCGTCTCTTTGAAGTCTTACCGAAGATGACATTGATATTTTTGACCTTTTCATACACTTTCTCCCCAGTCAAAGCCTCTGGAGCATCTTCAAACTCTTGGCCACCAAAAAAGGCCTTCTTTAATCTGCGATATGGGTAGCCCCGTCTAAGGAATCTCCTATGATCAAGATAAACAGTCTTTCTTCCATGTTGAAGTTGATGGTAGCATGTGCCTTCTTCACAAATAGGACAAGCTTTGTGGCCTTTAACGCTATATCCTGACAAGTTTCCATAAGCAGGGAAGTCGTTTATAGTACAAAAGATCAAGGCTCGCATTTTAAACATCTCCTTCTTGTTCGCGTCAAAAACGTCAACACCTTCATCCCACAGCTCTTTCAAGTCTTCGATCAGGGGTTCTAAGTAAACATTTATGTCATTTCTGGGTTGTTTTGGTCCCAAAATCAACATAGACAACATAATGTACTTTCGTTTCATACATAACAAATGAGATAAGTTGTAATTTACCAACAGAACAGGCCATGAACTATGTATACTTCTTAGGCTACCGTAAGGATTCATGCCATCCGTGCTAAGCCTGAGCCTAAGATTCCTAGGCTCTTTGCCGAAGTCAGAAAACAACTGATCAATTTTCTTCCACTGAGAAGAATCAGCTGGATGTCGAAGCTTTCAATCAAAAATCCTCTCATCTGCATGCCATCTCAAATTTTTGGCATCAATTTCATTAGCAAACAGCCGTTTGAACCTCGGTATGATAGGAAGATACCATAACACTTTTGCAGGGGCCTTATTTGATTTGTATCTGGGGGTTTCACATATCGGACACTGCTCTTTCTCTGTATGCTCTTTTCTGTACAATATACAATCATTAGGGCATGCATAGATCTTTTTATACTTCATCCCTAGTGGACACAGTATTTTCTTCGCATCATAGTATCGGCAAGGCAGCACGTTATCATCTGGAAGCATGTCCTTGAAGGCTTCAAGTGCTTCTGAAAAACTCTTGTCGCTCAATCCATGTCGTGCTTTCAAGCTTACCAATTTCAATACAGCTTTCAATAATTAGTATTTTGTGTACCCCGGGTACATCGGCTTCTCAGAATCACTGCACATATTACCATATGCATATGATTGCTCAAAAGCCTCTTCTCCAACATCACGAATAATATCTTCTATCCGGTCATTCAAAACCGTGTCATTATCATCAAAGGCGACCCCCTTGTTGAGTTGCGCTTGGAATTTCTATTTCTTCACCATGCCATACCCATACTGTATAACTCTTACAAAATCCTTCACAAATTAAATATGTATATATATCTGCAGCACTAAGTCGCTTCTCATTCAGACATTCTACACAAGAACAATAGAACATCCCACTATCATCATTACCAGAATTTCTTCTAGCAAATTCCAAAAAATCCCTCACCCCATTATCATATTCAATACTAGTCTGTTTAGCATTTATCCAACTACGATCCATATATTTCAACACCTTTTTTTTCTTCTCTTCTATATATTAACTGCCCTGGAAAAGGTAGGAGTATGATGAGAGTATGAAAAGGTTACACTCATCAATTTATCTAGTTTAACAGAATTCTTCATTAGAATTCCGCATAAGATATAATTGCAGTCTGTTCCATTTTCTTCAAGTAATATGGAAAATGTATCAACATACACTAGCAATTTCAGGACTTAAATTAGACCACATACACAAGAATTGCTTTAGTCTAAACCTCAAATCACCTCTCAAATTTAGTTTCAAAACTAACTGAATATTATGTAACAATTTTCTAATCAGCCATTTATAAGCATACATGCCAGGAAATTTTACACAATAACTTAAGCAATCCAGAGACTATGAAAACTAGTAATTATCAGTACCCTGATCCTCAAATAATCAAATCACACCAGTTCAGGACACCGTTAATTAAACTTCACCAATTAATTTCCATCAGAGTAAATGTCATTTTTTCTCCATTTCTATTTTAATTTCTAGTTCAATTATAGTTCAGATTATTCTTGGACAGACAGTGAATACACAATGTCTATTTATACGGAGCATTGAGACAGGGGACATTACCTGTTTGAAGTAACTTGGACCGTGGCTTGAGGCGCAGGAGGAGAGGGGTAGTAGTGGCTGGAAAACACGCCAGAGTGAGATAAAGGTTGGAGAAATAAGAAGCTCAGCCGCCCTTCACGATGGTACTCACGGTCACTTCTTTGCAGCAACGACACGTATGAACGGAGAAGGAGGGAGTATTTCAAACGCCGACAACAGAATATGGAAAAGAAGGTGGAAGCGACGGTGGCGAATGGAAGGGTGGCCGGAGAATAAGGCAGAATATCACCTACTGCGTTGGACTTGAGCAATTCGCGGCGGTGGAAGCAGAGGGGGAAGTGAAACGTAACTGATGAAATAAACTTTCGCGGCCGACTAGGTTTGAATATTAGACTTTTAAAACCGGTTATTTAAATAACCGGTCTTAAATTATTGACTTTTAAGACCGGTTATTTAAACAACCGGTCTTAATAATAACGTGATTTTTAATTCATTTTAATAATTTTATTTTTCAGACTGGTTGTTTAAATAACCGGTCTTAAATTATTGACTTTTAAGACCGGTTATTTAAAAAACCGGTCTTAATTTATTTTTGAGACCGTGTGTTTATATAACCGGTCTAAATAAGATTTTTTTAGACCGGTTTTTTAGACAACCGGTATAAACATTGCTTTTAATTACAGAATTGCCACCGCGTGTTTCTTTTAGACCTTATCCGTAATAACCGGTCTAAATAATGCGGTCTAAAAACACTATTCTGCACTAGTGAACAACCGCTACTGAATTAGTAACGGTTTGTACAGACCGCTGCAATAGTCGGATGAAAACAAAACATTATATGACAATATTTAGAACCGCTACAAATGTTGAGCTGACAATTTTCAATGACGGGAAAATGAAAAATGAAAATTTTGGCTCCAGTTTATAGCGGTTTTAAAACCGTTACTAAGTTGAAATATGAATTTTTAAAAAATGGTGCCAAGACATTTGTAATGGTTAGAGAACTACTACTAATTTAGGATGAAATTTTAAAAGTGGCGCCAAAAATTTAATCCGTTATGCAATTTCACTTTTAACTTTGTAGCAGTTCTCATAACCACTACAAATGTTTGGAAAAATTAAAAAAAAAATTATCCAATAATAATTCAATTGTTATAATATTATTTTAACAAGTTTATTATTTAAATAACTTGGCCGATAGTAGTTATTATTTGAGAAGAATGATTAAATTGAGTTAGATAAATATAAAATTTATATACATAATATTGAGAAATTGAAGGTAATATTGTGCACTTATAGGTAATAAGTACTTATTTTGTTGTCTCCTAGATGTTGATATTTATTGAAGGAACATTAAAAATATTGAGGAACAGTCCGTTAATTTCTGAAAAAAATAATTAGTATGAATATTATAAGTAGAAAAAAATGTTGAGATGAAAGAATTGATAAAAAAAGTTTACTATATTTGATCGCATTACTTATATCTTGATCTCTTGAAAAGAAATTCCTAGATGAGAAAAAAGAGATAAAATAAGGGAGTAAAGAAATGAAGAAGTGTATGAAAAAAGTTGGGATAGGGGCATTTATAGGGATCTGCGTGACTTTTGTAGGGATTAATGTTATTGTTTTTGTAGCGGTTGAAGTTTGTAACGGTTTAGGTGTCGTTGTTTGTAGTGGTTCAAATCTTGTAGTGGTTTTTTTTTGCATTTGTATAACCGTTATAAATATTGGACATAATTTTTTAAAAAATATATAAATTAAAATTTACAAAAACAAAATCATGTTTCAACTTAATCATTCTTCATCGCCATCCTTACAAAAATTTTGTGGAGGAAATGTTAGTGTGGTATTATTGTGTAGAAAAATTTAATTTAAATGATGTGAACTTATAAAAACTCACCGAGCTATAGGTAAATTGTCATCGCCTTCAGGGTTTTCGAAATTGGCGAGATGGAATGACTCACTCTCGTAGGTGATGTTGTTACCATCACCTATGTCGTAAATGTCTCGAGGCTTTAAGTGAACCACCATGTTCCAATTCCTGTGCCTCTTGCCTCGACATAATAAACCTGGTGTGCCTATGAGGCAAAAATATAGGGCTCATTATCTTCAGATTGACCGTGTGAATTAGCCAGAAGAAATTTACTGATGTGATGCCTAAATTGTCAGTTGTGAGTCCCCATGAAGTTGTCGTATTTGCCCATAAAAACTTGAACAACGTAATGATGAAACATCCTTGGTAATTTAGTTCAACGACATCAAGAAGATTTCCATAGTAAGGGACACCTCCAAACTGCATGTTGCCATCACTGCTGCTCGTATAACTCCTTGTCCCAAAGGCACCAAAAACACTCGAATTTTGAGTTTGCAATCCTTGATCTCGTGATATCATGCAAAATTTGAAACCATTGACATTGTATGTTGTAAACCTTTTTGTATGGTTAAGAGTGTCGATTTCGAGAGCTCTAAAATATGGTGAGTATGGGTTATGGTCATTTAACTTTTTTACGCACAAACCAATTTAGGAATTCTCTGTAGACCTTTTTGTCAACTTCGGAGGATGTTTGTATTCGAATCCTGAGTTGACGCTTCACATGACTTCTAAATTCCCTGCAATTAATCATGGAAAATGATCATGAAATGTAAATAAAAAATGTAAGGATAGTTGTAGAATAACATATGAGTATATAATTCTTACTGAAGAAAGGGTTCAACTTGAGTGCAATTAATCAAGACATGTCTATGTGCTTGCAACTTCTCAGTTCCTGTTTGTTTGAAGTTCTCACTTCCTCCAACTGGTTTACCAACACGAGGGATTAACAACTCTGTTAATATTAGCTCAGGTTCAGGACAACCGTCTACACGAGGCGATCGATTGAAAGCTATCTCAATGTCATTAAAGTACCTTGAGCAGAAATACAAGACCTCATCCCCCTATATAATCTTTAGCTATAAAACATTCTAGCCACGCCTTATTCCTTACATAAGATTTCAATTTAATAAGAAACCTATAAAGTAAAGAGGGAAAAATGATACTAAATGGTGAAATGAGCGAATAACAAATTTAGAAAGTAATGATGATACACATGTAAAATGAGTACCTCTCAATAGGTTACATTGATCTATCGATATTGAACTGGGTCAGTAAGCTTTGTTTCATGAACAAGGTGGACTGTCAGTGAACCATCACAGTGAAAAATGAGGGAGGAATATCATCTCTAAATGACAAAATGTAAGAATGATTTTAGACTGCAACTGATCGAGCTCCTTAATGATCAAAACCTTAGAACACAACTTCCAAAAAGAGCACAGCTCCACCAAAATGATGAACACATCGGGAGGAAGTGTATTCTTTATAGCAGTTACAAATTCCATAGTGGTTATACATAAAAACGCTACAAATATATAGACCCTTGACATGTTGTAGTGGTTGTACACTAAAACCGCTACAAATATACAGACCTTTGACATTCTCTATACAAAACCTTTGTAGTGGTTAAACATAACCACTACAAAGGGGCCATTTGCATTCCGTAGCGGTTGATTTCATGATAACTATTACAAACTAACCACTATAATTGTGGTGCCTACTTCGCGCTTACGCTTGCACCATATTTGTAGTAGTTTCTATGATATAACTGCTACAAATAAGACACTACAAGTTATGGTAGGAAATTGGCACCAAATTTGTAGCGGTTTATATTAGATAACCGCTACAAAAAATGTTGGCTTACCAGTGCGCCACTTAGTGTGAGGCTTACCGCTACAAATTTATTTCAAATTATATCTAAACCGCTACAATTCATGTTATTTGTAGCAGCTTTATTTAACCGCTACAAATACACCACTACGAATTGTCTCTTTTTTATAGTGTGCTTTGAAGCAAAATCTTTGTACACATAATTGATCTCCAATACAAGCTTTTGGTGTTATTGAACAAGCTCAACATGAGATTACTTTCCCTCCTAGCTATTTTACGGCACACAGTAACCGTGGTAATGTTTCTTTGATTCATCTTCTATCCATGCTGGTGATCGGATGGGACCAACCACCGATTCACAAGTGAACCTCTTAAGCTGGAACTGTTAATGTTAGGGGGTTCCCTTGATAATTAAGAATTTGAAGGCTAAATGCCTAGAGAATAAATCCCAATTGTGTTTTTGATAGATACTAAGCAGAAAAACAAGTTTGTATAGAAAGCTAGGAGGAAATGTGGTTTTACAAAGGATTGGTTATTAATTCCAATGGGAAGAAGTGGTGGGCTTGCCTAATGGTGGAACAATGATGTTGTGGTTAATATTATATTCTTTTCTACAAACATTATTCATACAAGTGTCTCAACCTCCTCTTTTGAAACCCCAGCCTATGTAACTTTTATTTATGGACCCCCGGTTGAGCAAGAATAGATGCTATGTTGGGAAGAAATTAAAAAAAACCCTAGAGGCACTAATAACTCGTGGCACTATGTCTGTGATTTCATTGATATCACCGTCTTGATGAAAAATGTGGGGGGCATCCTAGATTGATGCGTAAAATCCTAAATTTTCATATTTTTATCTCTGATTGTGAATCAATGGATCTAAAGTTCAATGGTTATAAACATACCAGGTGCAATAACAGAGAAGGTGCCGAGACCATTAGAGAGCGAATTGATCAAACTCTGAGTAATATTTTTCTCCGTGAGGAATTTACTCATCTAGAAATCTTTCATATCGACCCAATAGGTTCCGACCACCACCTTTTATTGATATATTTTCTTAAGGTGCAGCAAAGGTAGAAGAATTTTAAGTTTGAATTGAACAAGGTTTCCCACCCCAACTATCTCAGAATTATGCAGAAAGGATGGCAATATTTGTCTGTAAGTGACTTATCACAACTTAATACTTTTGTAAATCACCTAATATCTTGCATGAGGAAACTTCTTAAGTGAAGCCGACATAAGTTTCCAAACAACATGAAATTATTGGAATCATTGAAACTTCAATTAGCTGAATGCCTTCAAAATTCGTTCTCCAATCTCAGCAAACAAAAGGCTTCATAAGTTTCCAAAACTATTGAGATTGGTCTTGATTAGGAAGAATAGTATTGGTGGCAACGCTCGAGGATATCTTAGCTCAAAGCAGGTGACAGAAATTCTAGATTTTTCCATCTTTCCATAATTAAGCAGAGACATCGCAATAGTATCATCTGTATTAAAGATGATACAGTTGGATGGTTAAAAGAACAACTAGATATTTCAGCAAATATTTCTAATTTCTTCTAAAATCTTTTTATGTCTTCTGGACAAAGGGAGATGGATGAGGTGTTGAGTTATTTGCAGCCAAAAATCTTAGATCAAGTAATTGCTCATTTATGTTGCCTGTGACTAAAGAGGAGATCAGAAGTGCAATTTTCAATATGGATAGTACTAAAGCCCCAAGATCAGATGATTTCTCAAGTACTTTCTATCACTCTACATGGTCAAAAATTAGTGATGATGTTTGTTCTATGGTTTTGGAATTTTTCATGGGTAATACATCTCTTCATGGAATTAATGAAACTAACATTACATTAATTCCCAAGATTGAGAAACCTGAGCATGTATTTCACTTTCATCCTATTGAGCTATGTAACTTTTCTTATAAGATTATTTCTAAGATTTTAGCAAATCAAATGAGACCATGGCTTGATGATTGTGTCTCCTATAACTAAAGTGCTTTCATTCTGGGATGACTTATATATGACAATATTATTATTGCCCATGAAGTATACCCTTACCTGTGTATGAAGAAAACTGGTAATAAGTATAAGTTTGCATTAAAGATAGATATGACTAAGGCTTATGATAGATTTAAATGGGATTTCTTGTGGCACATTCTCGTCGAATTACATCCAACTCATTATGAAATGAGTGGAACATGTTAGCTTAAATCTCTGTATCTTAGGGGAGAAAATTGACTCTATTAGGCCAGAAAAAGGAGTTCACAAGGGGACCCATTATCTCCATATCTCTTTATCTTGAACGTTGAAGCCCTCTCATCTATGATTCACAAATGCCAATAGCAAGGGTAGCTCAAGGGTATAAAACTAAGCATTCATGGCCCTGTGTTGTCGTATAGTTTCTTTGCTGATAACACTCTATTTTTTATGAATGCTAATGAACATAACTATGTTACCCTTGTAAACAGCATTCATCTTTATTGTACAATCTCTATTCAAGAAGCAAATATCGAAAAATCAAGCCTCTTCTTCTCTGCTAATACACTTGAGCCAGTCTGGAATAGAATGGGTGAGATTCTGGGCATTAATGTAATAAGTGACCCCCAGTAAATACTTAGGGATTCCAAGTATTTGGAGGAAGACAAAGCACTAAGCTCTCTACTATACAAGAGAGTGAGTAAAATCCAAAATGCAAGGTTTGAGCAAGTCTACTTCGTCTCATGCAGGGTGAGAGGTGATAATCAATTCAGTTGTAAGTGCCATACCGATTTATCCCATGAATTGCTTCAAATTTCTGCTCAAGACATGCAAAGAATTGAATAGTTAAATCTCAAATTTCCTGTGGGATGGTAACATGGATAGAGATAAGACTAATTGGAAAGCCTGGGGATACATGACAAATTCTAAAGCTAATGGTGGGATGGGTTTCAGGGACTTTGTAACCATGAATGATGCTCTTCTTGCTAAAACAGCTTGGTGCATTCTTACTCATCCAAATGATCTATGGGTCTGTGTCTTAAAGAGTATTTACTTTCCCGAGGATGAGTTCGTTGATGCCAATTAAGGGTCCAAAACTTATTGGTATTGGTCAAGTATCTTAGATGGTAGAGATTTTCTCAAACAATATCTCCTTTAGGACATCAGAAATGGCTCTTCTATCAGAATATAGGATGACAATTGGATTCATAAAATTACTCTCCCAGCACAACCCTAAGATAGTGAAGAATTCCTTGTTAAATTTGGAAGAGTAAGTGATCTCATTCGAAATGGTGCCTGGGATTTATCTACAGTATGTCATCTCTTTTTAGAGTAAATTATTATAGTTATTCATGATATCCCTATCCCTACTAATGGCATCAATGATAAACTATTATGGACTAGTGCTAAGAATGTCATATATTCAATAAAATTGGGGTATGCTAGAGCTAAAGAATTTAGTTTACCATCCCATACCAAAGTCAACTCCTCCTTTTCAATTATCTCTGATGTCTGGAAGCATATATGGAAAATCCAATCAGTCCCTCAAGTACAACATTTTATGTGGCATCTTCTCAACATGGCAATTGTCAACCATGAAGCTTTATTCAAAAGGCACCAGTCTCGCACTAAATTATTCACTGTCTGCGAGAAAGAAGATGAAACCATTGGGCATCTCTTTTTCTTTTTCCCATGGACACGGTATACATGTCAAGACTACAACGAAAACCATAGTCTGACCCATTACTGGAAAGCCCAAGCTCCGAACTCAAAGCCCACAAGTAGCATCTAACTAGGTCCATAAGTCAGTTGCTATTGTTTAGATCTTCATCCTATTTTTGTGGATCTCTTGTAACATGCAAACACTCATTATAATCGTGGGTAGCCACCTACCATTCTGTAGTCTATAAATATCACATCAGAGGCAAGGCACAAGTAAGCAATTGTCAAAATATTATCTCAGCCTTATAAAAATTAACTTGGTATTAGAGCTTCCTTTGGTAAATTTCCATAACAATTTCCTCCCGTGACCAAAGCAGCCATGTATTGGCCTCACTCTTGTCAAAAGCCATTGAGAAAGATAATTTCCCTACCTTGGCATGTTATGTTAAGTTAGACAGAAAAAAACTACTAATTATGGCTCACCCATGTCGTTCCCATCATCAAAGGGTATAAACTCGAAGGCTTCATAAACAACACAAATCCTTGTCTACCACAATTTCTATCTGAAAAAGATCAGACAAAAATTAACCCAGAATTTAAAGACTGGGAATCAACCGATCAACTACTCTTCAGTTGGCTACTCAACATAATGGCCCTAGATCTATACTCTAAGATGATGATTGTCTCGACTTCTACAGAGTTGTGGAATGCCGCAAAACAACTAGCTGGGGCTTAAAACAAGTCTCATCTTCTAATGCTTTGATCTGAATTACAGCATACCAAAAAAGGGGCCACGAAGATGACCGACTATCTTGCTAAGTTGAAAGGCATAGCTGATCAACTCATACTTGCTGGGAGTCCTATATCTCTACCTAACTTGATCATTCAAGCACTTTGTTGGCCTCGATGGCAACAATAATCTTGTGGCTGTCCAACTCTCCTACTAGGACGACACACTCAATTAGATTGAACTACAAACGACACTTTATACCTTCAAGTCTCGACATAGCCAACTGAATCAATTTTCCCACATTTCGGTAAGCAATAATCTCTTCCATATGGCTTAGTCTGATGCACAATCTATTCCAAGAAATAATTGGAAAGGAGGTCGATCCAGAGGGAGTAGTGGCAGAGGAAATTGGACTCGCAGCAACCATTCAAATAGCAATGACAGTGACGATGAGGAGAATCCTAAGTGTCAACTTTGTAAGAGGTTTAGTCACACTGTGAAAACTTTCTTCTATCATTTTGACCGATCCTTCGTACCATCTTGCAGGAAGAGAAACTGCAGAGGTAAGAAAAACTTCGACTGAGGCACGTCCTCTGAATTTGACAATGCCTATTGGGCAATACCAGAAATCGTGGTAGATGATGCATGGTACCTAGATAGTGAAGCAACAAGTCATGTAACCAATGATCCTAATAAACTAGAAAACTCTACTGATACAAATGATAAGATAAATATTATAATTGGTGATTGTTATAAACTTTGAGTCCTAAAAATTAGCAATTCCACTATTGAGAATGTAGCGAATAGGAAATTTAAGCTTCGTAGTGGCTTATTTACTCTGGAGATTAAGAAGAATATGTTGAGTGTGTATAAAGTAGCTCTCGACAACAAAGCTGATGTGGTTTTTAACACAAGAGGTGTTTTTGTGAAGGATCAAGAAACAGTGGAGACGATACTCATGGGAAGTCCAAGTGATGGTGGCATGTTCCAAGTAAGCAAACTTCCATATGACGAAGCTGCCAATTTGTTCTATGCTGCTGACGGAGCTGTCAATCAAATAAGAAATAAAAGTAGCGTTAGTAGGATTTTTTGGCATTGTAGACTTGGTCATCCTAGTGATCGAGTTTTGAATCAAATAATTAAAAATTGTAGCCTGAAGGTTGTCAATGATAATAAAACTATGTTTTGTGAATCATGCAAGTTTGGCAAATCACACTCTCTTCGCTTTAAAATGTGTAGCTCCCATGCTTCCAAACCTCTCGAACTAATACACATTGACCTTTAGGGACCTTCCCCTCTCACCTTTATGAATGGTTTTCATTACTATATCTTGTTTCTAGATTACTACAGTCGCTACTCATGATCTACCCTCTCAAGACAAAGGATGAGGCACTACCTACATTCTTGAATTTCAAGAAACTGGTGGAAAATAATTTGATCACAAGATCAAGACTGTTTAAAGTGATTGGGTTGGTGAATACAAAGGTTTCTCACAGGCTTTAAATGATTCAGGTATAAATTTCCAACACTCTTGTCCTCACACCTCCTCATAAAATAGGAGAGTTGAAAGAAAACATAGACATATTATTGAAACAGGCCTCACTCTCTTAACTCAAGCTAACATGCCTCTCTTCTATTGGTGGGAAGCCTTCCACACTACCACCACATTGATAAATAGACTACTTACAGTTGTTTTGAATGGCGACACTCCCTATTTTCAGTTGTTGGGCAAACAACCAAACTGTGATGACTTGAAAATATTTGGTGCAGCTTGCTATCCATGCTTAATATCATATAATGAATACAATTAGTTACAATTCAGGTAAACTAAATGTGTCTTTATTGGTTATAGCAACCCTCACAAAGGCTACAAATGTTTAAACTCTATAGGTAGAACATATCTCTCTAGACACATGGTGTTTAATGAGTCCGAGTTTCCATTTTCCACAGGTTTTATCAACAAAAGGAAATGACCTAACGAAACAGTAGCTCGTCCTACTGCATTCTTTGAGTTTTTGTCAGCCTCTACACCACCCACGTGCTCAGGTTCTCATCAAGAAGACGCCATACTCACTTCACCGAGTTCTGATGTCCCTATCTCCTCTAGCTTCTCTCGAACAACTACACCTGGTTGACCAACACAAAAATTCCGATCAGCCACGTACCGATAGAAAATCAATTAACAGAACTACAAGAGCCAGCTGAATTTACCCTAGATGTAACATCCTAATTTTTAATCTTAGGATTTAAATAATTTTAGAAAGAAACTAATTCATGGCGAATAAAATTTTACCATGCAATTAATTAAGTTAAGAGGATTTACCAAAAATATGATTTATAAAGATAAAAGAGACTAAAGAAAAAAAGAGCCACAATAAAAGAAATGAATTATTATTATGATTATTATTACTATTTTTAAGAAGGTCGAGAAAAGTAAGAAAAGGAATTGAAAAAAAATAAATATCAAAGAGTGGTCCAGAGCCCATTACGGTATTGTTTTGTAATTTAAAAAAAATGTAGTTATAATAATATGGATAGGGCCCGCGGCCCTTTCCATGTCACAATATGTCATGGGTATTAGTTTATTACCCTCCCTCAACGTGTCATCATTTTCAAGTGTGGGCAAGAGGGAGTGTACTGTTCGGATAGTTTACTCTTCTCCAGCATTGTAGCGTCCGCCATATTTCTTGTAGGGTAAGTTTTTGGTTTAATTTTGGTAAGTAAAATCACTTCTATTTATTAAAGTCTCCTCTTGGACATTGTTCTATTCGAGTTGTTATTTCTAATGGGTATATTTTTGAGGTGATTAGAGAAAATTCTTGGATTAGAGTTTGCCGTAAGTATTGAGTTTTAACAATATATGGCCATAGGATTGTATAGCTATTTTAGTAGTCAATTTCTATGGGGTTGGATTTAATTATTGGTTGTTTTGAGGATTTAGAAATTTAATTTGTATTTAAAAAGTATAAGGTTTTTGACATATATGATATTTTTACCGATTAAAATTGAGTTAAATGATTGATTTGAGTTTGTTGAAGGTATTATTGAATTTTTGATGGTTTATGTTTGAAATTTAAGCTTGAAATTTGAAGATTGAAATTTTTAAGGGAGTCTTAAATTTGAGAATTTTGGGATTTTGTTAAAGAAAATATGGGGAGTTGTTCATAATTTAATTGAGTGGTATCAATGAATAGAGAAAATATAAATTGATGTTTAAATGGTTATTTATGACGAGATATTTAAGAATTTCTCTTTATTTAAAAATTTCATACTTTAACTATTCTTATAGTTCAATATGGTGGAATATATTTATAAATCATGAATATGTATATATATTATTATTAATTATCCAAATAACTTTGAGTTATTAATGAGGTAATGAGAGACTAAAAGTAGGTTAGAATAATTGTTGATCAAGAATTGAGAGTTGGGGCTCTAATAAGACTAAGAGTCTCTATTTGTTATTTCTAACCACTTAATTAGTTGTAAACTAATTGTGGTGATGGTATGCATTGTATAGATTGAATTGTCACTTGTTTGTGTTGAGCATGGGCTTTGATTTGTGGTAATATTTATTTATTTAGTGAGAGGTAACCACTTTTCACTTATTATATGTGTTATTTTGTTATTTGTGAGTATTTTATGAAATGATTATGATAATTAAAAATAGTACATTAACATTGAGTAGATACTTTAATGAGCACTACTTTGAAATGTTTATTGAGATTGATAAAGTTATCACAATGTTAATGAGTATTTTAATAGAAATTACCTTGTAGAACCTTATAATTTGAATTGCAAAATATATATACACACCAATGTTTTTAAAACCGAACCGGAAAAGCTAACGGGTCACGGTTTAAATGGTCGAGTCGGTCAGACCGTTTGGTCGGACTAGTAACATAATAATTTAATTTAAAATAATACCATATAAAAATATAATAATATATGTATAAAATATATTAATCATAATATAGTTTGGAATATATGAAAATTATAATTATGCTCGTAAAATATTTAAAAAAAAAGAAGAAAATTTTGTTTATAATAATAGTTAGGGTTTAATAATAAAATAATGTTTATAAAAATGAATTTTTCTTCCGGGGTGAACGATGAGATGCTTTCAAAATGAGATGTGATATCATAATTCTGTAAAAAACTAGTCTGAGAGTTGAAAAAATAAAAACTGGGTTAAGTGAATTGATATATCTGACATGCTTTTCAATCTCTTGAATACGAAGATCTCCACTTCACACTAAAAGTACACAGCTCTTCTTTCTTCTTTCTTTTTTCTTCGAGATTCTTCACTTCCTCCGGTATCCAGAGTTCAATTGTTCATTTTTCAAAGTGCTTCCATTCGGAGCACCTCAAGCTTGTTCTTTTCTTTTGGCTAGTGAGTATATTTGTTATGGTTTATTGTTATTAAAACAAAAAGGATATAGGATCTATTATATTTTGTATTCTATCTTATTCTTCTCTATTTTCATATATTGAAGAGTTGTCTTGTATGATATTGCAAAGCCGTTCAGCGTTCTAAAACTAGCAGTGATTTTCGGCTCAATGCCGGATTCCGGCTTAAAAACGATTATTTTCCGGCTCAATCCGGTCTAAAGAAAAAAACAGTTCCGAGGTTCAACTAGACCGCCTTCAAGTCTGGCCGACCGTTTGACCGGCTGGATCATCCGGTTTAAAAAACACTGATACACACACATATCAAGATGATTTGAATATCATCGTATGAATTTGAAAATCTTCAGAAATTCTATTGAGCTATTTATTGTTAGTTATTGTGATTTTTAGATTGGGATGAGATGGAGTAGTGTGTTTTACAAGGTGGTATAGCCTCCATTGTACACATTGGTTGGCTTTAGATTGTCCCACCTGTTCAATGAGGGACTGTCTCACTAATTCAATGAGGAACTACCGCACTTATTCAACAAGGGACTGCAACATCCCGCAAGTTCAATGAGGGGAAAAGACTCATGATCTGAGCATGTGATTTGTTGATGTTGGCCGATTTCATCACATGACCAGAGAGCTTTTTGAATAGCTAGTGACATAGATAGTAACTTAATTAGTCTACGGGTCTAGTCGGTGGAAATAAGGCAGTTCAATTGATTGACGAGAGGCAACTTAGAAATTGTGATATAGAAATGGTGATGTGGAAAGTGTGATATAAAATTTGTGATATAGAACTTATTATATTGAATTTTGTCAATTATGTCTCTAATACTTTATTATATGAACAGTTCAACTTGGCATCTCATGAGCATATATTAGTATGTGTAATGAGTTGGATATCTAATTATTGAGGCTTTTGTCTCACCCCATTAATTTAATATTTTTTAAATGATAGTTCTTGTGCTGGGATGTCAGGGAAAACTCCTGAAGAATAGATATCTCTCCATATACTTGTACAGCCTCTTTTAGTTTATTATGTGATGAATTGTTGTATATTGCCACTCAGAGGGCCTATATTTTGTAAACTCTGATTTAACTATATACTTTTGATTAAACTCTTACTAGCTGGTGTGATAGTAGAAGACTTGAGGCCTTTAGGATTGCATGTGAATGGATGTGGATCCACAAACTTGTATTTTGGAAACTTTTAATTATCACACTATAATTTGAATATTATACAAAAATGGATTTTTGATCTTGGACTTTTGGTAAATGTTGTATTCTAAGTTTGAGAAACTCAAGGTCTAAGTGTTATTCGTGATTACTTGAAATGTTTAGATTGTCTCTTTCCTATCATAGATGACTCTAGTTTGAAATGAGAAACTCTTTATAATCATGATGAAATCTTGAATTGTTTGTTAAACTTTAGTTTTACCTATATTAGTTATTGAAATATGAGTAATATTATGAAATTAAGGAAAACATTTTTACTCTAGACACCGAGGTTACCAATCCTTACTCTCTCCCCAGATGTGACACTCTAACTCTGTTGGAAAATAGCCTGGTCCACCCTTATGTTGGAAAATAGCCTGGTCCACCCTTGATGGATTAGGGCCAAGCCTAAGGTGTTGGGACAATAATATAAATAATATAAAAGATTGGGTTGATATATGTGATATTCTCAATTACTAAGAGTCATATTTTAACCAATACATTATAACTATTCGGGAGATAATGTTTCACCGATATTCTATGTTTCTCCATCATAAAGATATATTGTTTCCTTGAAGAAAGGACACGTCAGTAGAAAGGAAGGGATACGAAGAATGCTATAAATAAGCGTAAAGGGTTCAATTGAAACGAGTAATCTGGAATACATAAATTCTAGTATATTGATCTATAATCCTCCTACTATATATATCTCTCTCTTCTTCCTATCTTGTGGTGTATTTGTTGTGTTTCATAATCGTTTCTGTCATTGTGATCCGGTTAAATAGGGGCATCAAAGTTTAACGGTCGCACTCCAGGTACGCCCGAATATTCTTACATACTCCAATACAGTCACACCCCATGGTAACTCACAATAAAGCAGGTATACACAAACCCTGAACACCCTATATTGGTCATCTTTCCTCTAATATGGATATTTTAAAAGAGCCCTACAATGCTAAAGATGCACTGAAGAGTTCTACTTCGAAAAAGGCTATGCTAGATGAATATAAGGCCCTTATAAGGAATCAGACCTGGATCCTATGAAGGAAAGTGGTGGGTTGCAAGTAGGTATTCAAATTGAAACCTACTACCGATAAAGCTATTTTCAAACCCAAAGCAAGACTTGTAGCCAAAGGCTTTCAACAAAGCCCCAAGGTGGACTTTGATGAGACCTTCAGTTTTGTTCTTAAGATTGCAACACTCAGGTTTGTTCTAGCTTTAGTAGTTACTTTTAATTGGCAGATCAGACAAGTAGATATCAATAATGCTTTTCTCAATGGAAAGCTATAAGAACATGTGTTTCTTTTGAAACAACTAGAGGGTTTTGTCTCATCTGATCTAAATGTTGGAATTTTGGGTCTAACTTTCATGGGTTATGAATAAGAAGTAGGTTGGAAGAGAAGAGGGAAAAGGAAAGAGAAAAAAGTGTGTGGATAAAAGTCACACATTGGACAAATCAAGAGAAAGATAAAAGTCACACATTGGACAAATCAAGAGAAATAAGAGTATATATAAGACTCAACTTCTCACTTCTAAAATAGGTCCTTAGGCCAATCCACTTTTATGGAGGAGTGAGGACGTACATGGGCCTTGGTCCACTACACACACGCGCGCCGCCACCGCCGTCGTCCGTCCGGCCGGCTCAGCTCGGTTCGGTCGGTCGCCGCCACCGGTCCTGTCCGCGCATGTGTGAGATTTAAAAATAATTTTTTATTAAATAATTTTTTAGTTTGTTCGAACAATCCCTAAACTTTTTTTAATTCCTTTTTTACCCCTCCGTGATTCTCCCAATAGTGCGGCTGTAGCAAAACGTTGTGACCGAACTTGTGCTTCCGTTTTGGTGCGTCCGTCGGCTTCGTTCTGATGTGTTTGTTCGTCCGACGCACCAATTCGCCAACAAAGAGTCATCATTCGCTTTTGTTTGCTCAGTTCTGGTATGTCTGTTCGCACGACGCACCGGTTCGCCGCAAGAGTCGAGTCCATCTGATCAATTTCTGTCAGCTATTAATAGGACATGCTAGTGACAGGAAAAATCACACTCAATCTCGAAACACTCCTCTCTCATATACTGCATAGTGCATTCTGCAATCATCTCACATTCTGTGCGATTCTCAAAGCAATTTCATTGTGTTTGTTCGGACTTCTGATTGATAGTGCCATCATTCTGAAGACGCAATCCATTCTATCCTGGGAGATAATTGTTCGAGAACCTTGGGCATCCATATAGAGGGAACAAATTGTTTTAAGGAGACAACGTACGTTGGGCTCGGATTTTTTCAATCATTATTATTTTCGGCAGTCTTGTGAGTTTTTCTATAGTACACATAATTGTTGTGTGTTTACAAATTACGTCATCTTAATTATACAGATTTTTATTGAATTTTCTACTTTATAAGTACTTGGGAACAACACTAAATATCTTAACCATGTGTGTCTATTGCAAAAGGCACTCCATGGGTTAAGACAAGCTCCGCATGCATGGTTTGACAAATTGAGAACTACCTTAGCTGGGGTTTTAGAAATTCCAAACGTGACACCTCACTATTCTTTATCAAGAACAAATTATTTATTTTGTTTGTTCTCGAGTGTAGTCATTCAAGACATCGTCTACCTTCTTGCATCAAAAGTTGGGTGCCCTTTATCTTTTACACCGAGACAGTGTAACGTCACAGCTGATCATCTCACAGTTGAAGAATTTAAGGGAGTGTTCCTGTTGGTGTGGGTGTCCACACCATCACTCTCTTTACAGACCTTTCTAACTTCAAATGCTACGAAGGCTCAAGGTGCTTCTCAGGCTACTTCGTGCCTGTTTCAGAATTCAGTGGAGAATTAGTTTTTTTTTTAATGGAGCTTTTATAGAAGTTCAATTAAAAAAAATTCAGATTGTAGATGTGATTTGTGTTTAGATTGATGGTGGGAGAAGTGACTTTTTTTTTTAGTTGAACATATTTGGATTAGCGTTTGAAAAGCCCGTTTAGATAAGAAATGACTGAAAAGAGCATGAATCTTGTTGAATACTTCATATATATTATTTGTGTAAATATTATTATAATTGATATTAAAAAATGTAAATAAATTTTTTTAAAATAAAAAATTTCAATAATTATTGAAAAAGAAGAAAAATACACTAAAACACTTAATTAAAAAAAAGATAATTATATATTTCAATTAGAATGTCATACATGAAGTGGATTATAATTAGATCACCTTATTGAATACTACATATATATATATATATATATATATATATATATATATATATATATATATATATATATATATATTATCATTTGTTTGTATATGTTGGGATAATTGAAATGAAAAATTAAAATTAAAATTTGATAAAATACAAAAAGATCAATTATTATTAAAATTTCTTAATTATTCAGATAAATAATCCCTTAAACTTTTAATGCTTCCTTGTGCTTAATTTTGTATTGTAGGTGCTTAATAAGAAATTTGAGATTTTGGAGGATTAGAATTAATATTTTGCGAACTAGAGAAAATTACAAAAAAATTCCCTAGAATTTATAAAAATTATAAGTGAATGAAAGAAAGGACAGAGGAAATCATAAAAAAGGACCCAAATGTTTCAGAAATTACAATTAACCTCAAACATAGTTTAGAAGTTTGCACCATAATCCCTAGTCGAGAACTTTTAAATTTTTCACTCAAGTCCCTGGTCAAATCTGATTTGACCAAAGCTCTTCCTCTTTCTTGGACCAGCAGCCAAACCAGAAAACAGAGCATGAAGCTCTCACTCGTTCGGCCGTTCCCGTCTCACTGAGTTTCTGGAGAAGCTCCAATTTCCAGCTTCATGGATAACGGGCTTTTTTCATAGAAACCCATCACTGGGAGAAGTGAAATCAAACACACAAAATTCTTCAACTGGACTTCTATAAGGCAACTGCCCCCCCCCCCAAAACGCTTCCCCAAACAGACCCTTCATCTCCAGAGTTACGAATGGGCATTGGTTAAAGTTTATTGTCTACTTTAGCTTGTTTCCCATGTTTCTTTGTTTTCGCTGATGCTATATCTTATGTTTCTAGCATATGTACTCTGGATTATTCTTAAATAATAGCCTCATTTCGATCCCAAAAAAAATTTTAATATGTGCCTATTACCTTAAACATCATTGTTTTTTTTTTTTTTACCTTTAGCATCAAATAATGTGAAATCATCAGAAATGGAAGGAAGAAAAAATATATGAGACGAAATTTAACACAACACGTTAACAACTTAAAAGTACATTAAAAGCATGAAGCTCTCTTTATTTAGAACTGGGGCCCAGTAAACCCAGTCTGGTTAACTCAGGGGTCTAACTCGGTCTAACTTAAACATGACATTTAGCGCTCCATGTGCATGACACACCTTATGGACTCTCCCCTGAGCATGTAGTCGAATGCTTTGTTGATCTCTGAGAATGGCACTGTGTGAGTTATGAACTTGTCCACTTCCACCTCCTGAATTTAATAATTTATTTAGTTATAATTAAACACATATAGTTAATTGATATTCTTTTTGGCCCTAAATGTATGACTTAGATAACAAATTCGCACAAAATTAAATAAATTAATTGAGTTAATTAATTATATATAAAAAAATATATGGCGGTTTTCCTAAAGTGCCACTCCTCTAAATAATTCACATTGAAACTATTTAATAGGACTAATTTAGAAAAATAATAAATGTGGGGGCAAAAAAGATTAATATTTTATACTGAAGTTCAGAACATAATAAATTTAGTTTATTTAATTTTCAAAAAAAAAATTTTATTATCTACACTAATTTTAAAAGTTCAAGAAATTATTGTAAAATTGAAAACCTATGATATATTAATTATATTCTAATAAATTATACAAAACCCTATAACTTTATGTTTTAAGTAAGTAACCTCCCTAAATTTACAATTAATCTCCTTAAATTTTACATTTATGCAGATTACTCTCTTGCATTGTTCATTATTTATCTCTTAAAGTTTAAGAAGTTTATTTGCATATAATTCAAAGTTTGACAGGGTTATACACATACAAAAATAATGTTTAAAAGATATAAAATTGATTTAGTTTGGGGATATATCTATATAAATTTATTTGTTCATACTTCTAAATTTAGATGGAAGTTTATGTAATTTAGCCATAATTGTATTTCTTTCACACACACACTCATATAAGTACCTTGTTCATATACTTGTCAACAAGAGAAGGGAGATCAGAGAGAGGCTTGAAGTTGCCAAAGAAGGTGCCTTTGAGGGTCCTCTCTTGTAAGAATTTCATTGGATGAGTTTTAAACTCTGCTTTTTTTGGTGGGACTCCTACTAGCACTGCCACTCCCCAACCCTGCCAATTAATTAATTACATTCACATTTTTTAATTATTTCTATATACATATATAAGGATCTCTACTATATCATTATAATGAAATAATAAATTTAAATTATACATATCCTTACATCATGGACACTTTCAAATGCTTGAATGGAGGCTTGGACGTCTCCGGTACACTCAATGGCACAATCAACTCCACCATTTGTCATTTCACATATCACCTTCATCATATTTTTTTCTTAACAGTTAATTAACATTATTACGCAGATATCCATCTCAAATTTATTATTATTTTTTAATAGTAAGTAAATATATATGAATTAATTAACCTCCTGAATAGGCTTTTCGAAATCTTCAGGGTTCAGGAAGTCAGTGACCCCAAACTCTTTGGCTGCCATCATAAATAATTACCAGTAACATGAGACAACAGAAAAAAAAAAACAAAAAATTAAAAAAAAAAAAGAAATTTAATTTAATTTAATTAATTTACGTACCTTGGTCAGCTCGACTTGAGAATAAGTCAACCCCAATGATTTTTGATGCCCCACTAACCCTTGCACCTTCCGCAGCCTAAATTCCATATTACGAAACAAACAATAGGATTTTAAAAAGAACTTTGATTTGAGTACACACTACCCTCTATGTGTGCATCTATCCACACACACATATCATGCATGAAACTCAATAGCTTTTTTTGTTTAATATAAAATACATATTTTTTTATTTGACATGGTAAAACTATTTCCCATATATATACATATATAGTATATACAGACACACACAGCAACCTTTCTACGCCGGTTGTTATGGAGATAGTATAAAAAGTTGCAACTAATTGTAATTTTGAAAATAAGTAAGAAGACTGTTGATTTTTCACACCAGTTATTACTTGAGTAACAGAGAAAAAAAATTATATTAATTAAAAAAACATGTAGAAACTAATTAATTTTTTTTAAAAAAATGTTATTACTTTGCAACCAGTGTAGAAAGTTAACAGTTTTTATATTATTTAATTATTATTTCTACATTGTTAAGCAATAACCAGGATAGAATTAGTTTTATCTACATCAGTTGCAAAACCGGAATAAAAAATCTTTTTGAGCTACCGGTGTTAAAAAGGTGATTTTTGCACGGGTGATAGATATGTATGTATACATGTGCTTGCATGTTAACAACTTAAAGAGGAAAATAAAAAAATTACATACCGCAAGGCCAACAGCGCCAAGTCCAAAAACGGCGACAGAAGAACCAGGCTTTGGTTTTGCGACATTCACTGTAGCTCCATATCCTATTTATATTGACAACAAAATCAATTGGTCTACACATGAACATAAGCAAGCACATATATAGGCAAAACCGATGGAACCAGTTCAAAACTAAAATGGTATTTAATTTTTTTTAATTAAAAATTTTTAAATGAAAAAAAAAAAAATTTTTAAAAAAATAATACTAGTTAAATGATTATCTTTATTTTAGATTTTTTACCCATTAAAATAATTTTTTAAAAAAAATTAGTTAAATGATTATCTTTATTTTAGATTTTTTACCTATTAAAATAATTTTTAAAAACAAATAAATATTTAAAAAAAATTAAATTTGGGTCATCCAAATCATATCTAAATGGTTCAGATTTGATAAACTTATGGTGCCAATCAAAGTGATTAGCACATAAACGAATTCCAAAACTAAAGGGTCATATGATCCAGTAGCATGAAAGTTCTCCCATAAATAGAAAGTCAACACAAATTCAATCTTGTTTATAACCTTGAAGCGTTAGTGCTTATCCTTCTAATTTTTTTATAAAAAAAAAACCCTTAAGCAACACATGAGGAGATATGAGAAGCAAACCGGTGCAAAATCCGCAGCTGAGAATGCAAACTTTGTCGAGAGGGGCATCGGGATGGATCTTGGCAACACAGCCGGCATGGAGGACAGTGTATTCGCTGAAGGTGGAGGTTCCGAGGAAGTGGTAAATGGGGCATCCATTCTTGGAGAAACGGGAGGTTTCATCACTCAGCATCACACCTCTATCAGTGTTAATCCTGAGAAGCTCACACAAGTTGCTCTCTTTTGAGTTGCAGTGTCTGCATTTCCCACACTCTCCTGTGAACACAGGCAATGCTTTGTCCCCTTCCTTCAGATGTGTCACTCCCTCTCCTACACTCTCCACGATCCTTCATTCATCACCAATTGTATTTCAATTAGCCCTTGTAATTTCTTCTTGAATAATTCCTCAAATGTAAGACCCACTGTGTAGTTACATTTTGTGATTACTTCAAACTAAACTAGAAAGTGAGTTTTACATTTTTAAGCCTGGAGGGAATAATTAATTACTTCATAATAAGTATTGAAATATAGACTGGCTCTTTGAACCGATCAAAATAGTGACTTAATGTGATCCAGTCGCGTGTATTTCAACCAGAGTCAACCCAATGATGGTTAAGAACCTGTTTGGTTCAACCACATTGCATGCTTACAATGATGATTATGATTGCATTATTAAGAGAATAGTGTCTGGTTATTCTTTAACATGGTAATATATATGGTTTACCATTGTAATGATGATTACTAAGAAATTGGCAATCCTCAGTCATATCTCACTTCTATAAATACTTATTACCACCCCATTGCATAGTTAACGAAGTCCGATTTACCCTTTCACTTGTCTCATTTAACCTGCTACACCACAATCATCTCTGCCACTACCTCCTCCATCATTATCGCTTTTACCACCTGCCATAGTCATCGACACCGCCACCACACCACTGTCACTGAGGATCGTTATTGCACAATCATCAGCAAGATTGAGTAACAGTTATGATAAGGCAGCACGATGACTTTGAACTATTTTTTCTACAAAGATATTAAGGGTAAAATAGACTTTGTGTGATATATTAATGTTAAATAATTATTAAAAAAATAACTTATTGCACCTTGCTTAAAAATTAAACTAAACATTAGCTATATAATTAATATTGTATTGCATTACCATTGATGTGGCATTGCATCACATTAGACTACATTTCATGGTATAATGAGGTCGAACCAAAAGAATCTAAGTCAATATAATTTAATTAAAATATACAAAATATTCATATATAATCCTGCAATGAGTAATATTTTAATAAAAATAGATTAATTCATAAGTAAATGGAATATTATGTAATAACAAAATAAAGTTATTAAAACATAAATATAACATATATACTACTATTTTTTAATTCAAAGCCATTACAGCAATGAGATTTTGGTGACTATCATTGCGATTAGCATTAACACTAGTTCCAATACACATCTAGTTATACATCATTTAATCTTATATGAAAATAAAATTTAATTAGATTTATTCTTTAAATCATTAAAAGTTCATTAAGTTTTCCTTTTATGATATACATAATCTCCTTATATTGTTAAATGAAATCCACCAATATTCCTTTTTTCTAAGATTTAAATTAAGTGCGAATACATGCTCAAATTATATATAGTACATTAAGGAAAGGTAATTACAAGAGGAGAGCGTTACCCTGCAGCCTCGTGACCAAGTATGCGGGGGAACATATGATTTTGATGGTCCTAATATTAACAGAGAATAGGGAAAAAACATATAAGACATCAACAATTAATACTTTATGATTTGATAATAATATGTAATTTATTAATTAAACTAGAATGAAAATAGAGGGCATGCATATATATGAAGAAGAAGAAGACCTTGGGATCCCAGAAGTAAACATCAGAACGGCAAAGAGAGGTAAAAAGGATCTTCAAACGAACTTCCCCAGCTTGAGGAGGAGCGACTTTTACTTCTTCTATCACCAGTGGCTTGCTTGCCTCCCACGCCACCGCGGCTACATTTTAAAAAAAAAAAACAATACTTGAAATTTGTGATAGAAATTTATCACAAAGTCAAGAAAAATTCACGACCAAAATGATGTGAACAGCGTACGATATATCTCTTTCTCTTCTCTCTTTATTGTCTCATTGAATATCAGATGAAATCACTGAAAAAACCCTAAAACATAACCAAAATGACAAAGGGTGGTACATACTCCTGCCGAACTTGTATATAAGAGCTATATTACTAATTTGTATATATTAAAAAATTTAGTTAAATAAGTTATTTGTAAAAAAAAAAAAGTTGTTAGTTTTCCTAAAATACCCATCAATCATTTGGTTGAAAATGCACTTGATGGAAAGCCATGAATATTTGCAATATTAATCAATAAGAAAGTTTTAGAAAAGTTATAAATTTGAAAAAGAAAGTGTTGTAAGATTTTATATTTATGATCAAAATAAACAAGCTAACTAATAACTTTTGTATTTAGGATTGGAAAGAGTATATATTAAAAGCTATGAAAAATATAACTCACCTCGACACCTAATGACTTTACCGGCAGTGCTAGACATGGCTGCTTTAAAATTAAGAAGAAGATGATTCTCTTTTTGGCTTGTGAGGAACTATATATGAGTTGATGAAAGCTATTTATATAGAGCTGAGGTTGGGATATATATCATGCAAGTGACACGTACGAAGATCACAAGACAACATCGACAGAGGTAAATACCAAAAGATAAAACAAATTTGTGCATAAAAATAAATTTCCCGTGAATAAAATTTTGTTTATATATCGCATGTGATTTTGAATGTATGTGTGATTAATTTTCTTGTGATTTCTTTCTTTCTTTCTTTCTTTTCCTTTTGATCGATGTATGTGGAGAAAAATTGCGCGCAGTTATATAAGCTTTAATTATCAACTTTTTTTATAAAAGTATGATAATGATTATTTTTCATAACTCAACAACACGGGATTAAATTTTTTTTATTGTGTGTGAAAGAGAGGGAGGAGTAGGTAATTAAAAACAATAAACAAGCATTAATCTGAAAGCAAAGTTGTTATATATGGCGGTTTATAAAAATGTCTTTGAAGAGTTATTCCTTATTTAAACTTAACAATTCTAAAATATGATGTAGTGCTAGATATCATATACTATTAGAAGATTCACAAGTGAAGAAGGAAACTACATCGACTGGCTTCCCACTACTTCAGTGCCTTAAGATGGAAATTTTGACACACAAAAACACACACAAAGAGAGCTTCGTTCGTCTTTTACTAAAATAGGAGTTTAGAAGCTGAGAGCTTTTTCGTCATTTGGTCTCTATAGGGATACTGCTAATATATGCGATGTCGTTTTCTGTTATTTTCCAATCGCGTTGGTAAGGCCATATCTGGTATCTATATATCCTTCTCTGAGTGGTTTGAGTATTCTATGGACCAATTAAGTGGTTTAAGTGATGAAGAGTTTGGATTCACAGGCGATCTTTCACCCTATTTAAAAAAAAAAAAAATTCCTATCACAAGTTATTCTCTTAATGGGTGGGTTTAATAAGGGCATCGCAAAATTTTATCACAAAATTTGTTCTAAAAACTTTTGAAGTTTTCTGTCATAGCTTTCCTTTGCCGGCACGTCTGCAACTTCGTTAACGTCTCTACTACAATCAATAAAAATCTTAAATTCTATTAATTCTGTTTTAAAATTTAATAATTTTTTAATTTTATTCTTATTTTTTAACCAAAATTTACCCTTTATGTAATATATGCATTTTCTAAGAAAACAATAATTTATTACATAACAATAAATCAAATGTAAAATCATATATCTGTGTAATAAAATTAATGAAGTGGGTTTAGCTTGTGGTTACATATTGAGAAAAATGATTGTTACTCCCTAGTTAAGGGATTTTTATGGGTCTCAAACTCAAAAGAGCATGGGATTACGAAGTGAAGGACTTAATCTTAAGAAGTGATTCTTTAGAAGCTATTTAGCCGATTCATACCAAGATTTCTACAATACATGAGGATAAGTAAGTCATCTTGGAGATCAAAAATATGATTGAGAGGAGCTGGCAAATTGAATTCCAAATTCTGAATAGGGATATTAACCATATTGTAGATTCTCTTGCGATAAGAGCTTTTAATGAAGCGATTGATCTGAACATTTTCAGTCCAAAGGCTCTATCATATCAATGCTTTTGAATTATTTCCTTGTTACTTATACTTCGTTTTTGTATGTGTTTTTTCTAACCATTCCATTGTATCAAAAGAAAAATACATCAAAGCCAAAGGAACACTGCTTTCTTTACCTTTAAATAGGATAGGAGGAGTAAGAAAGAAATAAATAACTGAAACTATAAGCCAAAAAAATAAATAAATAAAGTAACTGAAACTAAATAGAGTAATTAAGTTGCCGAAGAGGGAGAGCACAGTACGAAGGAAATTGGAAGCGGATAATAGAAGTAATACAGAGATCAGTTTATTAAACTAAATAAGATTAACAAGAGCAACAGTAGTCTAGCGGTAGAATAGAATCTTTCTGCGGTAGAGACCCGGGTTCGATTCCCGGCTGGTGCATCTCCATTGAGAGCTGTGAGGAGATTCTCGCCCGATTAGTGATTTATGCTCAATCACACTCATCTGATCAAACGGATGATATCTAGTGCATCTGAGCTCTTTTTTTTTTTGTGTGGTTATTTTTGGTAAAACAAAGAAACCTGTGTATGTGATTATTTTTATCTATTGAATTTTTTTTTGAGAAAATTACACTGAAATCCCAAGTAAGATAAAATATGACCCAAAGGTTTTTGAAATCTCCATTTTGCAGTGAATTCCCTATTAGTGTCAACATTTCACCCAAGAGGAGGGAGAATTGGGTAATATTAAAACTTTAAAGCTGTAATTAATAAATTTAACCAAAAAAATGAAAGTTAGAGAAATTTCACTGAAATGTACACGAGTTTTACACTGTTTCGGTCTCAACCACTTGACCTACATCCAGTTCTCAGAATGCCTCTGAGATTTCCATTAAAGTTCCAAGATTTGATGGGTTTTTAACAACCCCAATACAAGCAAGTTCCTCAATAGGATACCCACTCCTCCTTGCACACCACTACATGAAAGACTTTTAACGTCTGTTTTTAGGGCCTTTTAACGTCCTTTTATAGGGGAACGCCTATATGAGCAACGTAGAAAATAATGGAAATAACATCCATTAAGAAAGAGACTTTAGGCATCCCTTCTTGCATACAGGACGCCTAAAGTCTCCACTTTAGGTGTCCCTTGAGGAAAAAGGGACGCCTAAAGTCTTGACTTTAGGCATCCTTTTGTTGTAAAAGGGATGTCTAAAGTCTGTTTCGACACCCATTGACGTCTCTTTTGTTTATGAATGTAAAAAGTTTTTTAAAAAAAATTGTTTATATTATTGTCTGCCCAACAAATTCAAAACCACAGAAACACGATCGCAGGATAAACCACAATCTCCTTACAAAATGGTAGGAAACATCCAGCAGTAGCTAATTAACTCCTACTACCATCTATGTATAAAAACCACCACAAAGTGTTATGAAAATGTTGTCTACTACACAATTATACTAACTAAATTGTCTACTACACAACTATACTAACTAACATAAACATACACTTTTACTTATGTATATGTTGAAGAAGCTGTCCAACCAAAAAGTCTCTTATCAAATTAATGCCTTCATTTAAGTAGGTAGCTTCATTATCAAAAATCTGAAAATTAGAAAATAAGATTAGATAAAATCAATGAAGTGAAAGAATTAATTAGAAATTCAATTGCAATACCCAAAATATTATCATTTGATTACCTGCTGAAAATCACTTGTAACTCCGCTCTGAATGATGTTATACATGTAAAGGATAATGTAGTAGCCGCATTCAGTAGTCCCTGATTGTCGAGGGCACTATAAGTAATTGGTTAAAATCAATAAAGTCATATCTAAAACGACCGTCAATGAAAGAACTTGAATTGAAACCACATACTTTCAGATAAAACCACTTTAGGTGTCTAATAGTTTTACCCTCACATGACCTACCAAGAAGTCTATATGTTTAGGTCGCGCTATTATTAAAATGTAAAACCACAAAAATTAAAACAATTTATTTAAATCGAAAATCAATGAAATAGAAACAAAATAACTTACGTATTGAAGAAGGATTTTGTTTTCTTGTCTGGCTTTTTACCTAAGAAATCAAACCAATAGACGATATTAATACAAGGACAAATAACACACAGACTCCAATGGTAACTACAACATATAGATTAAAATGAAGTTAAATGACAAGGCAATTATTTGTTAAACTTCTTAAAACATTAAAATTAAAATACGTACCCTTAACCAATTGATGCTAGATAACAACGAAATTTGGTCTCTCTCATTACGTAGCCCACATAATGTGTCCTTGCTTGCAAAGTATTACTATCCCTTGTTGTATTTGTCGGACACAAGAATCCTTATAAATCATGTCTTCCTATCTCGATACATATGTGGTGGAAGGACTTAAAATATAAATAAAATGATAAATAAATTATTAAACGTATGAAACCAAAAAATCACTACATTAATTATAAGGAAAAAACTAATCAAATGACAAGTTTCACCCATCCTGCATCTATCTCCTCCAAATGGATAAATTCCCTGAGATCTTTGTTGTCAACTGTGAAGGGATATGTCAATGTTAGGCCCACAATCCCTGGAGGCATCTGCAAGTCAACCTGACGAATACCTTTATACAACTGTTGCAGTCGTGCTAAGAGGGGCCATTTCACCGCATCTTGCTCATCCTATTATCAGAACATAAAAAATCGATTATTAGTAGGATGCCAACAGATGTCAAGTAATACGAAGGTAGTTTCTACCTTAAGAGGTGTTTCCGACGTGCCAATAAGATTTTAAGACCAAAGGATGAAAGATCCTATCGCCTGACCCAGCGTGGCAACCTCTACGTCAGGGACAGGGACGACTGCACCTTCTTCCCCCTCTCGAACACATGTCACAGTCACCCTACGTAAATGCTGTGGAATTTTCTCATGATGGTGGGTAGTAGCTTGTGTGTGAACAAGAGTATCGGCAACAATACGTAAAAGAGGGGCATTCAAATAAAGGATACAAGGTTCTCCCAGCTCTGGAGTAGGAGAAGGCTAACTAAGGGGTTCCTCCTGCGGGTTATAACTTCCTTTGGTGCTAGGGAAGGCTGGGGATTCTTGGGTTCTAAGCTCCTCATTTTCCCTCTCCGATTGAATCATAAATCACATTTCACCACGTAGCTCTACCAACAGCTATGCTCGCAGCTTGTCATGAATTTTGACCTCAAGCTCTTGTTTGATCTTAGCCACAAGCTCTCTACTGGGTTCAGTTTGTGACGAATTATGTGAGGCTCATCCAAAAAACTTCGCAACACTAACTCCCCTTGGCTCCCCTCGAATATGACTGGGGTGATCAACCTTCCCAATCAATGTTGATAATATGTCCATCCGTCCACTAGGAGTGAACAAACATTAGCTACTCTTCTCTTCGAGTTCATCTTGTAGCATACAATTTATCGAAAAATTAAATATTAAATACTACAAATACGAAAAAATTTCAAAATTAAATACTTATGTTTTAACTACTTACAATCCTCACGGCAACCTCAGCAACAGTCAGATTTATGAACTTCCCACTCTTAATCCTCGCTGCTTTCCATTTTTTATAACTCGGAGGAGGAGCCGGGGCCTGCACAAAAATGCTAGGATTTGATTTGGCTGCTTCCTTCATTTTCTCCAACTCTTCTTCCATTATCCTCTGCTCAAGCTTTCGATAACCACTACAAGACATGCAATAATGATACTGATTTGCTACTTGCCTCTCTGTATTTGCTGCACTCACTTCCTGTGAAAGGAAAACAATGAGAAACAAGTCAATAATGTCAAGTATATTCAAATAAAAAGTTCTATACTATGATGAAAGAAAATTTACCAAGAATTCAGGAGTTTCTCGTGATGCCACAAACAACCTCCATTCCTTTAGAGGCAAATACAAATATTCTTGACATGTGTCCAGACCTCTCTTTTCCCTTCGAATATACATTTGTGTAAGCTTGTTTTTGAAATCTTTCTATCATAGACAAACCTCCCCCATCCAGTGCTGGTACATCTCCCTGGTGTCTGGGACATCGAATGTTTGCTACAAGAATAAAGAAAATTATATTTGAAGCAATAGGAATAAAGATCCAAATGCAGATGTATCAAAACTTATATACCAAAATTTGTTGCCAAATCATGTATTTTGTTTTTGGGGGAACCAGCCTCCAATTATCATAGATAATGCAAACTTTGCTTCAACCTAAATAGCCTAAATAGCTAATGAAATGGCATTCTTCAGGACCAAGTAGATTCATGTTGGCATCAAAGTCTACATGCAGTCTCTCTTGTTGATGTTAATGACGTGCAGCCAATGCAAGCATCTTTGTGATGCCTCTAGTTCTTCTCACAACGGGTTCAACTCTTTCTATTTGATGCTCCTTATCACTTTGTGAGTCATTTGAACTGTCCATATTCTTGTTAACACAAAAATCATTGTCAAGAGGTAAATAAATTGCAATTAAATGTATAAACTAACCAGGATTAAGGAAAAAAAGCACACAGTACTATTTTCTAAGTTAAGCACACGATACAATTTTCTAAGTAAAGGTCTTACTCTATATAGTTTCCTATATTCCTTCACAATGATCATTTCTTGCAGCATATTCTTCATCATCTATCAATTCTACTTCACTTGTTCTAGGTGGATTTGTTGTTAAAGGTAGTGTGTCGTCAGGGTTAAAGGTTGGATCACCGTACTTCTATTTTTTACTTTAAAGTACAATGGACATTTTTTTATTTGTAGGATTTGTGACATAAAACATTTATTTTTTCTGGCTTACTAGAATGAAGGGCTCATCTCTATAACCAACTCTTCGAAGATCAATTGAGACAAATCCAAACTATTGATCTATTACCATAGCAGTATTGCTAACCCACTTACATTTGAATAAAGCAACTTTGAACTTGTTGTAGGTTATATCCTATATTTCTTCTATAACTCCATAATAAGCCATGGATGCTAATATGGGGTTTTTATCTTTGGAACTGGAAAAGTGCATGGCTTCAGCTTCTACCATCACCCCACTATTTTGTATGGTACTTATGTCATCTTAGTCTTTTGTGTAGAAAGAATACTCGTTTATATCATAAACGGTCTAAGTAATAACCTGAAATGAAAGCCCCCAAGCTAGCCACCCAATTGTCTCAAACACACCGGTCTCATGTGAAACCTTCTCCTCAAACCTCTCTATGAATATCTTGTTTTGCTCAATAGCTATCTGCATGTCACTTTTCTTTGGATTCATGTTCTTCAAACTCTTTTTGTGTTCATCTATGTATGATTGAACTTCTTTCATATTATTCAGGATATACAAGTGTGCTTGCAACACCTCTTCACAACGCACATTCTTCACTTTGAGTCCTCGTATTCCCTTGCTTCTCCCCTCTTCATGCCGAGCTTGTTCCTTCTTCCCTGATAGACAATCTTTGCAAAAGTCCATAGCCTCTTCAACTACATATCGCTCAACTATTGAGACTTCAGTTTGATAAGGATTTTTAGAATACCCTTTTAAGATATTCATGAATCGCTCGAAAGGGTACATCCACCTTAGGTAAACTGGACTACAGAGCCTTGCCTCCCTTACCAAATGACCTATTAAATGCACCATTATATCAACAAATGAAGGAGGAAAATGCATCTCTAGTTAGGACAAGATAATATAATCCTCATTTTTAAGTTCATCTAACTTTTCAGTGTCAATGACTTTGTTACAGATAACAAAAGAAAAACACAAAATCTTGTTATAGTAGTTCGCACTTCATCTTTCATAATCCCGCTAATAGCTACTGGTAATAGTTGTTGCATTAACACATGATAGTCTTGGGACTTTATTCCCACTAACTTCAAATCGTCTATTAACACACACCTGCTCACATTAGAAAAATACTCTTATGGCATCTTAATTTCATGCAAACACCCACACAAACTTCTTTTCTCTGCTTTTGATAGCGTATGCGCTGCTGGCTCCATATTGCCCTCCTACTATCATCTCTTAGTTGTGGATGTAAGTTGTATATTACATAAAAGAGCATATACTTTTGATAGCGTATGTGCTGCTGGCTCCATGTATCCTTACGAAAATCATCATAGAAAGTATCAAATACTTGTGTTTTATACATAGCCAAGGAAGTAAGTTGTATATTACAAGGAGAACCGGACATGAATTATGTGTACTAGTAAGAGTTCCTACAGATTGATTCTATCTATATAAAGCCCAAACTGAAGGTTTCTCAGCTTGCTGCCAAATTGAGGGAACATTTCATCTATTTTCTTCCACTGTGGAGAGTCAGCCTGGTGCTGAAGATATTTTCCATAAGATATTCTCTCATCAGAATGTCATCTCAACTTCTTCACTTTTCTTGCACTCGCAAACAACCGCTTAAACCACGGTATTATTAGAAGATACCATAACACCTTTGCAGGTTTCCTTTTAGTTGTCCCTTCGCCACAACCACCATCTTTCTTCACTTTGTATAGTGACATTTTACACTTAGGACACTCACTAAGACCTTCATACTCCTTTCTGTACAAAACGCAATCATTAGGGCAAGCATGTATCTTTTTATACTCCATACCTATCGTCGATAAGATTTTCTTGGCCTCATACATATGGTTTAGAAGTACATAATCATCTGGAAACATATCACACAACAATTCAAGCAGCAATATGAAACTACTATCGGTCCACCCACAAGTTTCCTTTAAGTTGACCAAATGCAAGGTTCCTGTCAGCCGACTATACTTAGTCCCAGGGTACAACGGTGTCTCCGCATCACTCTGCAAGTTGTCATATTCATGCGATTGTGCAAAGGATTCTACTTCAACATTGTGAATCATTTTCTTCATTCTATCTTCATCTATCACATCCACAACTTCCCTCTTGTGCGACAGACAATCAGTTACTTCCTCACCATGCCAAATCCACCTTATGTATCGAAAATTTATTCCATCACATAGTAGGTGATCCCTTATAACATCAACATCCCATCAAATCTCATTTAAATAATTGACACAAGGATAAAAATACATCCCATTTTTTGTTAAAGCATTCCTGCTAGCAAATTCAATAAACTCTTCCACCCTATTTTCATATTCTTCACTAGTTCTCAAAGCATTCATCCAACTATGATCCATTTTATTACCACCTAAGTCATTCCCAATAACACTCAAGTTAAGAACAATTTTCAACAATGAGATTTCCTTTTATCACTTTTTTCAAAAAAAAATTCAGCAGCATTTCCCCTTAACAGTAAGACATCCCAAAATTTTAATAACAAACTAGTTCAGCTTAATTCAAATAAAACAAACTAAGGCAAGTTAAGACAATATTAACAATTTAATTCAAAAAATTTTTATTAGGGAACTAAAAAATTCAAAGGGAAGTCTTAAAAAATTTTAAACTTATAATAAATTTCAAAAATTCAACAAACTCTTGTGGCTATCAATGTCCTACGTTTATTATTTTGATTGTGTCAAAGATGGGGCATAAGGTCTCATACCTCACTACTTCTTCGGGTGCAAGTTTGGTCGAAAGTTCTGCCCATTAAAATACTAATTAAACAAACATATCACGTAATTGTATTATGTTTAGAAAACTGTACAACAATTAATTAATGTTTAAAACACATAATGTAACATAACCAAACGGTAAAACAACATTCCTTTAAAATAAGCCACAAGACCAGGGGTAAAATGGTAATCCAGTTAATTTATAAGTATAGCTCCAGCTCACACCCAAACATATCTCCGATCTTTATATAAAATATTGTTCGTAGTGTATAAGAACAGAAGGTAGTACGAGGGATAAATTTGAAAAGTTATTAGCTTCAATGAAATATGTTTGCAATGGTTTATAAATAGCACTAGAGATGTGTTTTGTTTTGCAATAATTTACTACTGCCTAATAAATTTAATTCATTCACTATATTAATGGACTATAATATACGAGTGGTTAGCTACATTGATGGTAATACAAGAAGTTATTTGGAATTTAATCAACATGGTCAAGCCTGAAGTAGAAAAGATAAGATTTCATACCTTTTTAGTTTCTAAATACAAAAGTCACATTAACAAACACACACAACAGTTTCAAATAACACTAATCTAAAGTCATAGATTGATCCAAGATATTTACAGCAAAATAAAAGACTGTATAAAGAGATGTGAGTGCGCTACCTTACCTTTCAAAACACAGTGAGAAGCATTGGAGGGAGGGGCCTCCACAGTAGCATGAGAGACAGAGGAAAAGGGAGGAGTGTCGGAGGTAGCTACACCATGAGAGGGGGAGGGAGGACGCTGATAGTGAGAGAGAGAGAGAAAAAAATGAGGTGAGGGAGTATGCCGATGGTAAGAGTAGGAGAGAAAATGATGGTGATAGAGGGAGGGAGAAGCCGATGGTAAGAAGGGGAGAGAAAAATGAAGGTGATACAGGGAGGGTGAAGCCAACGATGAGAGAGGGAGAAGGAGCTTGGGACAGATGAAGAAAGAAGAAGGGGAGATAGAGAGGAGGAGAGGGACGAAGCTTAGGGGTCAAAGGCGGTTTGAATAAAGAGGGAAAGAGAGCTTTAGGGGGAAGGGGAGCTTTAGGGGGCTGTGCATATCAGACACTTGTCTGACATGCGCAGTTTCCTTTAGGCGTCCTAAATTTAAACTTAGGACGCCTAAAGTGGGACTTTTGATTTAGGCGTATCCGGTGCCAAAATCCCTGCTTTAGGCGTCCCTTTTGATTTTTAGGATGCCTAAAGGGTACCTTTAGGCATCCCCAAAATTAAAATGGACGCCTAAATGGACCTTTAGGCGTCCTTAGAAACACTTGGGACACCTAAAACTTAGACTCGCCCTCCAATATTATAAAAATGCCATCGTGTTTTCTTTTTACTTCCCTTTTTTAAAAAGGGACGTCTTCTAGAGTAGTAAAATATATTTTCTATAGTAGTGACATTTTGTAAGAAAATGCCCTCACTCAAGGTCCTACTACCTTGAGATTCTCTTCACAAGAGTAATAAATGTGTTTACAAATTCTCTCTCAAAGAGTTGACAAATGAATACTGAAGAACAAAGGAGTATCAGAGTTATTGGAGAATATCAAGAAAACAGAGCACACTTATTGCAACAGTTATTTTTGTCGTAGGTGGTTGCCCCTTCTTGAATGTTTTCATACTTATAGGTAGAAAGATTTTAATAACCATTGAGAGCACTCAAATCTATCCGTTAGAGAATAAATGTAACCTTTGATGAAAGAGAACGGTCGGGTTGGTTGATGCTACTTGGCATTTAATGCTTATGACAACATTTTACTTTTGAAATTTTGAAGCTAATCCAAAGATTAAACACCTTAAACTCATACATAATTTTTATTAGTAACATTTAGAATTAGCATAAGAGGTTAGTTGTCAAGATGTTTACAATAGATATCAAAATTATTGAGACATTGATTCTAAATTTTGATGTTCAAGTGATCTTTGTTAAGACATGCTAATAATCACTAGCAAGTGACCTGGTAGATTTATGTTTGAAAATGGTTTTTATCATTACCGAGTGACTTGCAAGTGATTCGTATCACTTGAGTGCTCATCTTATTACTCGAGTGATCTTCCCTTAGAATATTTTAGCACTTTTTAATCACTTACGAGTGACTTACAAGTGATATTGGCTCATTTAATTGAGTTACCATCTGCTCGAGTGATCTCTATATGGAAGATCTCATCACCTCAGAATCTATTATGAGTAACTCGCAAGTGATGGTTATCACTCAAGTGATCCTTCTGTCACTCAAGTGATCTTGACTTAGAAGCACATGAAGAGGTGTGTATCACTCGAGTGCACAACTTGTCACTCAAGTTATTTGTTCTCATTAGATCACAAACTTTATGATCACTTGAGAGTGACCTATAAGTGGCGCTCATCACTCGAGTGCTTACACACATTCGAGTAATTTTATCTATAAACCTATTATTTAATCTGATCACTATCGAGTGACTCGCTAGAATTTTGTAAGTAAAGCTTCATTACTCGAGTGCATCCACTATCATTAGAGTGATCATCTTTGGTTAACCTTGGTTCTACTTAAACATCACTCAAGTGATTTCTCTAAGACAAAGAAGATCGCCACAGAGTTCTACTTTTCTATTTTCAAATCACTTGAAGTGGGGGAAAACATCACTTGAGTGACTTGTTGATTTAAGTTTTTAGTGAACACTCACATCACTTAAGTGCATGAAATCTTCACTCGAGTGACTTGAATTATCAAGTCAACTTTGTGTCATCCTTCTTTCTCATCACAATATACTTAGATATTAAGGTTTGTTATCATCAAAATATTACGAGAGCCAATAGTCTTGTGGGACATTTAGGTAATATATTCCAATTGTAAAAAGACCCTAATACTCTTGGTGAATTTGAGAAAAAGGCAGACAAATTCAAACCCTAAATTATTATTTCTCTCTCCCTGATACTCAACTTTGTCGACCAACTGAAAAGTTGATATTGTCACTGTCGCTATTGGTGGTTTGTCGTTGTCTCTTAAGTAAATGTCCCCAATACCCAACTTCATCGCCCCACCTAATTGCTCATCTGAAACAAATTTGTTGGCTCTACAGAAAGCTATAAACCTTATATAGATACAAAAGATGCTGCTGGTCAAGAAATTTAGCAAAAAATCACAGGGGTTTAACTTGTCTATATATGTATTCATGTGATAGCCTCTATTATCCTCTTTTATATTTTTGAACTATCAAGGCTAATCTAGTTAAATGTAATGTATATAATGTGGTTGTAATTATAATGTGTTTGGGTAGGGTTTAGATTTTGTGCTCTATTTTTGAGTTTAGTATGCTCTATTTCTACATTATAAGGACTAAGGAATGAAGATGATAGTGAAAGTTTTGTGGTACAGCACCTGGTGTGCGAAGGAAAAAAGGTATTGTTAATAGCTGCAACGAGAGTTGTTAATATGTGTGATGAATTTTTTAATGAAAACTATAGGTCATATTTAAATATTTTAGTTGTGATATAATGGTGTTTAGGTAGGGTTTCAAATGTTTGCTATGTTTTTTGGTATTTTGTGATTTTTTTTTATGTATTAAAAGTGAGAATTAATCAATAATGGGGTGAAAGTTGTATGGTTGGAACTCCTGATATACGAAGTTAAAATGTGTTGGTAATAGGGGAAACAATAATTGTTAATATAGGTGGTGAAAATGTTAATAACAATTGTATTGTACAGGTGAACAGTGGTGATAGCTAGCATGTCTAGGAAGAATCTACTATGTTTCCTTCATATAGGGGGAAGGTTTGTAATTAGTGGAGCTAGTGATATAACATATGTTGAGGGAATGGAGAGATCAAGAGCTATTAAGGCACGTGCAAGTTATGAAGAGTTCAAAACAATGATATCATCGATTGTAGGAAAAGAGAGTAACGGAATTGTTATGAAATTCACCTTATAGATACATTTGAATATGTAAATGAAAGTTAGATATAGTGGTATTATATCCAACTTTCATTTATGACAGTTTGTATTTTAATGTAAATTTAGTTGTAAATAGATGGACATAAATTTATCAAAACAGGCACATAAACTTGTCAGTGGACGCCCAGTTATCAATGCAATCCATTGAAATTGTTAATGTCTATTTATATTATGTGTGGACATATTTATAGACTACCTTTGTTATTATAATTTAATATTAATTAGGTGGACATATTATTTGGACAAAATAGTTGTCAATGTCAGCTGTCTCACCTGTCAACATAAGCACATGGAGTTGTTAATGGATGCTTATGGACTTGTCAGTGCAATCCTTATACTTGTTAATTAATATATTTAGATATGTTTTCATAATGTGGTCAAAGTGCAAGAAGGTTATAAACAACTTCAAATTTCATATCATGTGTGGACATATTTATAGACTAACTTTGTTATTATAATTTAATATTAATTAAGTAAACATATCATTTGGACTTGTGAATAAACTTATTAATGTACGTTAATGAATAAACTTTAAGGGACCTTTGGGTAGTATTTTGTCTTGCTTAGGACTTCAGTGCAATTTTTCCAATTTTTTTTCCACAAATAGATATAAAGTGAAGAAAATTATACAATTAACCAACGAGGGAGTGTTGGATTTAGTGAAAATGGCTAATCCCTCAAACTTGGTGAATTAAATTTTGAATTCTCATTGGATAGAGCTTTGATCAAGATTACCTCCAATAAAAAGATACATGTTCCTGACAAAAAAATATATACAATTAAAGTTGGTATAATAGAATTCAAGAAATAAATAATTAATAAAACATAGGATAAATAGAGAGAGTGACTATGTTATAGAAATAATATAATAAGATTTTGAACCTTAGTTACTTCTGTTAAGCTGTTATTAATCTGTTAGTTAGTTAATGGCTTATTAGCCGTTGGGGTAGGTGAGTATATTAGGATATAAATAGGCTATCTCTACTTTATCAATTTAGACTATGTTCATTATGGAATAGAATCTAGTTTCTCAATTCCTCCTCTCTCTCTTGTTCTCTCTTGGTTTCTTCTTTCCTGAATATCTTCTTTGTCTCTTCCCTCTTTCCCTCTTCTCTCTCATTTCTTATGTGAATACCATAATAGTAGTATCAGAGCGGACGATTCTCGGCCCTCCCACTACATTTTCTTATTCTTATATTTCTACATTAATTTCAAGAACTATGGCTTCGTCTTCATTATCAACTTCCAATGGTAGTCAAAGGTGGCTACGGTAGCGTGGCAGTGTGAAGGAGTATAATGAATTCATTGATGATACTGTGATAAGATTCCAGCTCCAGATGCCAGAAAAGTGCCTTATTGTAGTATATGTGGGTGGATTGAAAGACAAAATCCTTGACTCAATCTGACTCTTTCAACTAAGAACCATGCATGAGGCTCATTCTATCACTAGAGTGGAGGAAATATTTCTGTAGTAGCAATTGGAGAAGGCAAGAAAAGTCTTGGAAGATAAAGAAGATGATGGGTATCCTCTAATGACTCCACCCGAAGTGTAAGAAGCTTTTGCCTTTCTAGAAAAGGATGAGTTTTATACGGACACCACCCAAGGTTGCTTTGGAGTTTAAGAATCAGCAAACAGTCACCAAAGAACTCTCAGCATGTTCCTGGAGTCCATCACGAGTTAAAGATGACGCTGCAAGATGATGAAGAAGTAACGAAGCTCCTGAATATTCATAGATAGATGAAACTCGAAAGCCACAATGATGAATTCATAGGTAATTCTTACCGACCAGAAACATGGGTAAGCGTGAACGAGTCAACTCGTGAAGATGTGGGATCTGCCAAGGCTATTTTGAATGAAGTTGGGGTTGCTTCTGGTTTTCAAAACCTAGACACGTAGGAAAATGTGAGTTTAGCATCTGTGTATAGTGGGTCCCAGTGTCCCCACAGTAAATGTTCAAATGACCACCAATTCTCCTATATTCTGTCCAATTCGGCTTCAATATTCTCTTAACAAGGGCCAACAGTCAACACTATTTTGAAAAAAAACGAAGTGGGAACTCAAGTTCTTCATTGCCATCACTGGCTATTTCGGGTTGTTTCTTGCCTCAGAATTCGATTTCTTCATCACTATCTCAGTTCGTTGTTTACCCTTCAGTTCTTGAGTATTTACAAAGCGAGAAGGGCCATTGTGTGTCAAAGAAAAGTGAAAGGGTTGCATGGCAAGCTAAGGATTGTGTTGTACAAAAATCTCTTGTCCTAGAAGTTACGTGGCTGAGTGAATATCAACTTGAAAAGTCAAAACCACAGCTAGTTTTTTGCCTTCCTAACCTTCCAACTGCCTTGCAATTTCTCTCTCTGACATAAGAATGTTGATAGGTTACAACTGGATGGCATTCTCTTTTAATAGCAACAGCATCTTAATAGGACAATCGGTTTAATAATTTCTTATACACGTTTATATGCTTGGAAGATAGTAGAGAATAAAAGATCCCAATAACTTTGCATTTGGGTTACATATTTTCTATGGGCTTTCTCAATAATAGGCTATTGCAAGGAATCTCATTTCTTCAGTTCTCTCCTACACAAGTTGTACGACAAATTTGGTTCAAGGGCAAGTTAATTGAAATGCTTTATGGAATAATCTATTCATTGAGTATGATGAAAAGAAGGACTTATTTGCACCAGTACTAAAGGTCAATATGAAAGACAAGCTTCTGGGTACAAGATTTCAAGCAACAGTTTTTTTCAAGGATTAGCAAAAGTTTTCAGACTTTTCAAGCCTATGTTATTGCTACTTTTAGATTTGTTAGTTGCCAATATCCTTGAGGGCAAGGATGTTTTGGAAGGGGGTATTGTTATAGAAATAATATAATAAGATTTTGAAGGTTAGTTACTTCTATTAGGTTGTTATTAGTCTGTTAGTTAGTTAATGGCTTATTAGTCGTTAGGATATAAATAGGCTCTCTCTACTTTATCAATTCAAATTATGTTCATTATAGAATAGAATCCAATTTCTCAGTTCCTCCTCTCTCTCTCGTTCTCTTTCTATTTCTCCTTTCCTAAATCTCTTCTCTATTCCTTCCCTCTTCTCTCTCATTATTTATGTGAATACAATAACAGACTATAAAAATTATTGAAGAAAAAAATGGTCATCTCTTATCAAGGTGCCACTAAAATTAGAATAGATTAGAAGAGTATATTCTTTTTACATGCAACAACATTGATGTGGTTTAAAGAAATGGAAAAACTAATTAATTAATAATTATGTTTGGTAGCACAAAACATGCACAATTTAATTTAAAACTAAAGGATTTAACGAAAAAACTAAAAGTAAAGGGAAAAAAACTTATCACTATTTTTAGAGGGATTTAACAAGATCAAAAAAACTAAGCACCTTTTCCAACTTATTTCTATAGCATGTTGTAACATACTCACGTGACTTAGGCCAAGTCACTAATTGTTGATCCAAGAGAAGGTCTAATAGAGGCCCAATTAGAAGAATTGGAAGTTGCACAATTTGGAAGGAAAGGGTTCAACATATAATAAGGACAAATACCGTTACAGATCAAGAGTGTGGGTTATTTGTGTTTGATCTTTTCTCTGATTCCATTCTTGATAATTCTCTCTTTCTCTACAAAAGTTAACAATACAAGAGTCAGTGCTGATGGCAGTGAAGAGTCTTCAAGGATGGATTAATATATCTATCACCATGTTATTGTGGAAACTTGATATCTGAGAGTGAAAAGGACTCGTGTGTTGGTAGTGGTGGGTAAACCGTAGAACTAGGACTTGGACTCTAAGAAGACAAAGGCTCATTAATTAAACCCATACATTTCATCGTCACTTCATTTTGGTCTAAGCAAGAAAAATCATCCATCGCCATCTTGGTTAAAGACTAGGTATAGTTAATAGGTTGAATAGCAAGAATTACAAACAAAGAACCACCTAGTGGCCAAGATTGAGATTGCTCATACGGTCGATTCAAGTTATCTACTTATTCGATCAACGCCTGTAACTAACTCTCCATTTGATCAAAACGTTCATCAATTTGATAAAAGTGACCTTTGGAGTCTTCAATGAATTCATTCTTCTTCTTCATGTCTACCTCAAGTGCTTCCTGACAGAGATATGCCACGTCATTTAATGAGGCACATGGCTAGGCACGTGACCTTACTCACCAGACCGAGATACATGCACGTAAAATATGATATGTTGTTATTGTTAGCTAATACTATAGATCTTGTAATCTAAACATTAGGATACTAAAGGAGGCCGGTAACCTTGCTTCTCTATATATGTGCACATCAATCGTTCATAATTAATTTATTCAGTCGATTAATTTATGGTATCAAAGCAACGGCTTGTACCCCACTGAAAATACATGGAAAATGATGTTGAAGAGACGAGAAGAACCAGTCTAGACCCGACGTCACCGTATTATCTTGATCATTCAGATAATCCTGAACAAATTTTTGTCAGTGAATTGTTAAGTGATACCAATTATAGAGAGTGGGTAAATGATATGAGCAATGCTTTCTATGCCAAAAAATTTGGCTTTGTCGATAGAACCATGATGGTACCGGCCGCCATTTGCCTAACCTCACGTATTAGATGAGATACGACGCGATGGTCAAAGGATGGTTGAAGAGTTCGATAGGTGAAGACGTTTAACTAGCGTACACTATGCCAAGATGGCTCAAGAAATATGGGTAGATACGGAGAAAAGATTCGGCAAAGGCAGCAAACCAAGACTGTATGAGCTGCGGCGTGTGATAACTCTTCTGAAAAAAGAAGGGCAGACCGTACCAGCGTATTACACAAATTAAAGGGATATTGGGATAAGATGATATTGATAGCACCATGGCCGAGATGCAAGTGTGGCAAGTACACCAGCAAGATCGAAAAATAGGTCGTGGAGATTAGAGACGTGATCAAATTTATGATTTTCTCATTGGTTTGGATGAATCTTTTAGTATGATACGGACTCAGATATTAAGCACTAAACCTGTAGCGAGATTAGGCAATGATTACCACTTGGTGGTGGACAATGTAAAACAGTGAAAGATATTGTCTGTAATACCTATAACAAACGCAATAATGTTTCAAGTATGAACCATGCGAGAGTACACTGATCGGCAGGACAAGAAACCAAAAAAGCCCAAGTGTAATCACTGTTAAAAGATCGGCCACATTGAAGAACAATGTTTCGAGTTAATTGGTTTTGCACCTGACTGGAAGAGAGAAGGTAGATGTTAGAATCGGCTAACACCTAAGAAAGGGGTGAATTAGATATAAGATAAAAAAACTTAAGAACTTTGAAATTCTTTTCACATCTTATAGAATCAATAAGTATTAAAGAAATGAGTTATAAAACTATAGTCAGTTAATTAAATCACATATGCTGGAAATATAATAGTTTAAGGAAGAAAAGATACAAACTGTGATTTATCTTAGTTCGGTCCAATCCTAGAATGACAACTTACTTACTCAAGTGAGCTTTATTTATAACTAGCAGAACCATTATGAGTGATTGCACAAAGGCTAAAAGTGGATGTTATCACTCGAGTGAACTCATACTTACTCAAGTAAGTTCTTTCTGAAACTCCTTAAGCTACCGCGAGTGACTTGTAAAACACCTGCAAGTGAGTTACTTTGCTCGAATATACGCATACTCACTTGAGTGAATGTTCTTCATAACCTTCACAGGACCTACAAGTGACTTTCTGAAATTTTGCATGTGACATCTTTCCACTTGAGTGGACACTTATCACTCAAGTGAACTTTTAACATAACTTTCAGAAAACCAGCGAGTGAGCTCTTTTCACTCGAGTGGATACTTATTCACTCGAGTGAACTTCTGACATAACTTTTGAGAATCAGCAAGTGACTTTTGAAAAACCTTGCAAGTTATGCTGAATAACTCTGAATCACTTAAGTGGCATAAATCATCACTTAAGTAATCTACTTCCAACTCTCATATCACCTTGCAAGTCACCTGAAAATTCCTGTGAGTTAACGCCATCACTCAAGTATTCATTTATCAACTTTGAGTGATCTTGTACAGCCTCAGATGAGTAACTTGTGAGATTTCCTGCAAGTCTTTATCAGAATTTACTTCAAGTGCACTAAGACATCACATCTAATCCATCTACAAATATATAAATATAGAGGTCTTCAAACATAAATCTAAATTTGGAAAATGATTTATCATTGGAAATCTATTGTCGTCTATAATCTAATGCAAAAAGAATCAGCTCCAAACTCATTGTATTGTGCAAGTTATGATCCAAAAAGTGTAGATAGTATATACATTTTCGAGTACCAACTTCCAAAAACCATAACGCTTTGAATATAAGTCCAAATTTGACATGTTATATATCCATGAAAATCTCTTTAAGTCTAGTTATATATGTCACTAGTTTCAGCTCAATTGGATTTATAGTTTGGGAGTTATGTCTAAAATATCGAACCTGTTTTGAAAAATGACCTTGATTTGAAGGTCAACTTAAAAAATTAATATCTCCTTCATATGAGCTCCTTTCAGCTTTATCTTGGTTTCAAATGATGTATTGGAAGTCTAGTTTCATATGCCATTATTTTCATCTCAATCAGAGTTGTGGTTTGGAATATATGGCCTAATTATTAAACCTCATCCATGCTGAACAAAGAACAGAGCTAAACAGAGTAGCTGAAAACTGATATTCCACCCAAGTGACTGATGTTTCACTCGAGTAAATCATTAAAAATTCACTTCCGAAGCTGTCACTTGAGTGAAAATGAGATATCGCACAAGTGAAGAAGTGTCACTAGAGTGATATTGAAATTTAACTTGAGTGAATATCGAAAAACCTCCAGATTGAGTATTTTAACTTCCAATTGATCCTCCAACTTCCATTTCACTATCCAAACTTCCAATATCAAATCTAAGAACTTAAAACTTGATATTCCCATTATATTTGACAAGTTCTTCTTTCTTCAATCTCTTTCTTCTTGATTTTCTTCTTGATTATCATTCTTCATAATTTAACTTGATATCTTCTAATCTACATTAAATATAACAGTAGTCAAGGTAGGAGATAAATATATTATGTAAAATTTTTGCTCCCAATATTTAATATCTATATTTGACATCATCAAAACTAATCACATCTAACAGTAGAAACCGATGAGATAAGAATGGTGGCTGGAATGAGCGATATAGACAGACAAATCTCACGTAATGACATACTTGGACTAACCATCACACAAGAGTTATATGACAAAATTGTACGATACTTAGACCGTGAAGATGATCAACAGAAAACTTCTACTTCACAACCAATAACAAACATGGCAGGTAACTTAACATGTAGTAGATCTTGGGTAATAGATTCTGGAGCCACGGATCATATCACGTGTGATGATACAATTCTTATCGAAGAAAGCAATAGCAGAAATCACTTGCCGGTGTAGATCCCGAATGGTCAAAGCCTTGCAGTGAAAAGCATTGGCAAAACAAGGCTCTTAAATAATTTGAATATTGACAAAGTTTTATATATACCTGATTTCAATTACCTGATTTCAATTACAATCTCCTTTCCGTTGGAAAGCTGCCTAAGGAAAATAATTTATAGTAAGATTTTTTTGAACAATATTGTTTGATACAGGACTCACGTACGAGGGACCTAATTAGAGCAGGTACGTTGTGCAATGGACTCTACATTTTGGAGTTAGTCAGGGGTAATATGGCATGTTTAGCACAGAAAATAAAGCCGGAGTTATGGCACCGACGGTTGGGTCATGCACCAACTGACAAAATAAAACAATTAGATCTTCTTCCTTTTAGTAGTAAGAATAAATTTCATGACTGTGACTCTTGCCTAAGAGAAAAACAAACAATGCTTTTTTTCCACAAAGTGTAATAAAAACCTCTTCATGTTTTGATTTAATTCATTGTGATATATGGGGAGGATATAAGACAGCATCGTTAAGCAATGCTCATTATTTTCTTACAATATTTGATGATTTTAGTCAAGCTGTCTGGGTTTATTTGATGAAGCAAAAGTCCGATGTGGCCTATTATTTACGTACCTTTTACAACATGGTGGAAACTCAATACCACAAGAGAGTAAAGTGAATAAGGGCTGACAATGGCTCAGAGTTTCAAATTTTTGAGATGCTGAGATTTTATGATGATAAAGGTGTGCAGCTACAAAACACTTGCCCGTATACATGCCATAAGTGTTGGCGTGAAGTGATGGAACGAGAGATAAAAGCTCTAGAGGTGAATGAGACCTGGACTTTAGAGAGACTACCACCATGAAAGAGAACCATTGATTCAAAGTGAGTATTCAAAAATAAGTTCAAACCTAATGGAGAACTCGCCATCTGTAAGGCCACATTAGTGGCACAAGGATTAACACAATAAGAAGGAGTTGACTTTCATGAGACCTTTGCACCCGTGGCCAAGATGATTACCATCCGCACATCACTTGCCGTAGCCGCTAAGAGATATTGGCATGTTCATCAACTTGATGTCAACAGCACGTTTCTACATAGTGATCTTGAAGAAGAAGTTTACATGAAAATTCCACCCGATTTCGCCAAACTAGGTGACCAGAGGGTATGTCGTCTCCGAAAATCTCTTTATGGCCTCCATCAAGCATTTGAGAAATTGGTACCAAAAATTCTCCATAACTCTCATTGGACTCGGGTTTCAACAATCCAAGGCCGATCACTCACTTTTCATCTTCCATGATGGTTTTTTTACGATCCATGCTCTCGTTTATGTCGATGATGTGTTACTTACGGGCACTGACTTGAACAAAATGCATATTAAACAACACTTGCATGACAGATTTGGCATTAAAGATCTGGGAGCTCTCAAATATTTTTTCGGCATTAAGATTGCACGCTCTCGTCATGGTTTTGTACTTACCTAACGCAAGTATGTTCAGGACATCCTAAAGGAGACTAACATGATGGGTTATCGTCCTAGTGCATTCCCCATAGAACAAAATTGCAAACTCCGCATAGATACAGACAGTGATCTACTTGTTGATGCAGGACGCTACTGACAACTTGTCAGGTGCTTATCCTACCTAACTATCACGCGGCCAGATATTGTGTATGCGGTCAATACTCTCTACCAATTCAGCTCGTCCCCGAAACTCTCCCACATGCAGGCTGTAAAACATGTTGTATGCTATTTAAAGTCAACTACAGGACAGGGCATCCTCTTAAACTCTACGGATCAATTGCAGCTAACTAGCTACTGTGACGCTAACTAGGGAGGTGCCATGTGACACGTCAATCTTACACTAGATATCTCGTTATGCGAGGTGGTTCACCCATTTCTTATAGTTCAAAACATCAGTCGGTTGTAGCTCGTTCATCCGTTGAGGCCGAGTATCATGCGATGGCATCCACTGTTAGTGAGCTTATATGGCTCCGGTGGCTCTTAACTAATCTGGGAGTACCGTAACGCCATGCCACGCCTCTCTTTTGTGACAACCAAGCTGCCCTTCATATTGCGATAAATCCTGTCTTCCACGAACACACAAAGCACGTCGAAATGGATTGTTATTTTGTGTGAGAACATGTTCAGTCTCAAGAAATCCAGCCTCTCAAAGTCCATTCAGATTCACAAAATGCTGATATGTTCACAAAAGCTCTTGGACACGATCATCTTCTGACCTTATGTCACAAGTTGGGCATTATGGATCTCCATGCGCAAACTTGAGGGGGAGTGACAGAGATATGTCACGTCATTTAATGAAACACATGGCTAGGCACGTGACCTTACTCACCTAACCGAGATACATGCACGTAAAATCTGATATGTTGTTATTATTAGCTAATAATATGGATCTTGTAATCTAAACGTTAGGATACTAAGGGAGGCCAATAACCTTGCTTTTCTATATATGTGTACATCACTCGTTCATAATTAATTTATTCAGCCAATTAACGCTTCATCAAAATCGTCGAATATGGCGACTTGAGTTGGACTCTCAATGAAAGCACCAATTATAATGGTCATAAAAATAACTCACAAATATAATGAATGGAAGCAATAATTATATATATAATCTGACACTATAATGGTCGGTCACACATCATAATCACAGTACAAAAGGAATTTTGTAAGAAAAGAAACAGAGTAGTAGAATTCCGAAAAGAGGAAGAAGTGCAACAGAGAGAGAAAGAATTCTCAAAAATGGGACCAGAGGAAAGATCACACACAAATCATCCACACTCTCTGTAACGGTATTTATCCTTATTATAAGTTGAGGCATTGCCTTTCAAATCGTGCAACTTTGAATTCTACTAATTGGGCCTCCCTTGGGCCTTCTCTTAGATCAACTATCAGGCCTAAGTCACGTGCGTACGTTACACATGTTTTTAAATACAACTAAGGAGGTCGAAATTTGATAATTATTTCTCATGAGCAGTTATTAGGACTATGGTCCTACATAATAATTTTTAAAAATTTAAGGTCTTTATCTATATAAATATTAAATAACTTATTGTTTTGGTCCTTGAGCATAATTGTCTCTAAAATATGCCGCCAACTAGAGATTTCTAGGTCCATCAATTTTTGTTCGATTGGATGAAGAAAAGAAAGGAAGCAGAAGCCATTCATTGTCCTTCAGATAAAGCTCCACTACACGTGGCAGAAAACCAGTGGAGGAATCTTTGATCTGGATAAGAAAACGGATTATGTCCTTTCTACCGACCCGAACACCTACAATCTTCTTTAATTTATCTTCCTACTTCACTTCACACTTTGACACATTGTTTGCATAACCTGAAGAACCATCGCACACAGCTTCACAACAACAGAGCAATTATGGCTTCCATGACCATGGCTGCTTCATTCCTTGGTGGTGGTGCAATGATCAAAAACCCCTCATCTTCAAGCCCTCGCAGGAGCCTGATTGTGGCCAAAGCATCAGAGGGCGAAAGGGTCAATGTGGAAGCCATGAAGAACAGCAGAAAGGAAGAAGGAGGGAACAGTGGAAGGAGGGATCTGGTGTTTGCTGGTGCAGCTGTGGCTGCGTGCTCCCTCGCCAAGACTGCTTTTGCTGAAGAGCCTCCGCGAGGAACCCCTGAAGCTAAGAAGAAATATAATGTTGTTTGTGTCACTATGCCCACTGCTCGTGTATGTCGCAAGTGAATCAATTTAAGCGTTTATTAAGTCATTTTTCCTTTTTTCCTTATGTCTTTCTCAATCACTGTCATCTCTGTGAGCTTCACGTACAATATTATTATGAACATGTAATGCAACTCTCTCTAAATCTCTCTGCATAATTGTATCTTCTTCTAAATATGACATATCTGCTCTTTCTTACTTCTTTTTCCAAGAGATTTGTTCTGTGATCCCTAGACTTTAATTTTTTTTTTCCCCCCTAGTACCATATAATAGGGTGTTCATAGATTAAGTTTCGCATAATAAATGGTTGCTTCCAGTGTCTGCTAAAGGTTACATCAGAGAACTTATCAGATTGATTTCATTTGAAATCTTCAGAATTGCTTGTATTTGATTTATATGTTATCATTGACAAAAGGGAAAGTACCAACTCAGAGGCAAAACAGTTAGGAACACAAGAGAGAGACTGAGGAGGAAATTTTTATTTTCCAGATTGATCAGCATGTGCGTTTGAACACGTCGCATTCTAAACTAAAGGGGGGAAAATGGAATTGGTCCGTAATTTACGGTTATTAACATCACCTAGAAAGTAGAACCAGTGCTGGGTAAAATTATTTTAAAAAAAATAAAAATTAAACCTTTCGGGCTCAGCGGGGACTTCTAATACATCCCTAATAATGCAGAAGTACAATTTGATATGAAGGCGAAATAATAACAAATTCTCTGATTCATGCCCTAAAAAGGAAAATAATAAAGACATCACAAAATCTTCATATGTTGAGTCTAAAGAGGACAATTATTTGGAAGCGCAAATTTACAGTCTAGGAACCTATTGGTTTCGGTCAAAACCACCAAAATAAATACTCCCTGTATTAAGAGATATTTAAAGAATTAATTTACATATGCTACATATTTACTAATTTATGCTATGGTTGGAATAACTTTTCATAAACTACGTAAATCGAAATAAAACTCATCTCACATATTTATATCATATACCATAAATCATAATTAAAAAACTGCTTTTGAAAATTCTAATCGTTATTTTAAACAAGTTAATCAACTTCCTTAATCTAATTAAATTAAATAAATATATTTTATATTATATTAAAAATCGAAGTAGCATAAGAGTAACCTTGGCTCCAAAAAAGCATGTCCTCAAATAATCGAATGTTTGGACTATTTCTAGCCTCTCCACTTAAACCATAAGAAGCAATATCCTCGAATAAATGACCTTTCACAAGCAAGATCAAATCTTGGGATTTTTTTTTGTTCAGCGTCTTAAGCCTTTGGAGCAGGCCAGACATTAAAGAAAAAGAAAAACACAGATAAGATCATGTTTTACAAAACTCCGTACATCATCATTATCCCCTACGCAATCATGATGATGTTAGCTCATGGCCTCATGCATACCCCCCCCCCCAAAAAAAAAACAAGAGAAGGAAAATAAAAAATAAAAAAGAAATCATCCAAAGAAACCAAGTGAAAAATAGGAACCATAACTAAAACACGTTTGGCTAGCATACCAGTTTCATATTTCTTCTCTATTTTCTATCCCTGGTTTATTTCTCTTGGATAGAAAATAAACTGAAAGAGATGAACATAAATTTGGGAGGACCATCAACATAAATGGCATCTCAGGCAAAAACCAAAAGCTGTGGAACACAAAAGCTGAATATAAGGCCTTATTGAAGCAAGAACCAGAACTAAAAAGCATTACCCTGACCGGATAAATGGCAACAAAACTGAGCTGTTGAGTAAATACAGGACAAGACAAGCCACCCAAAATTTTGATACAAAATGAGACTGGCAATTTAGACTGTTACAAGACAGTAACAGCTCAGAGAATTGAAGGGCTATAGCCATTCAGGTATCCACCTTTCATTTGCATATGCGTTTCAGCGTTTCCTTGGCCAGGTCATTCACTTTTCCCATTTTGCTGCCTTGCAACAAAGTTGCGGATAACTTCCATGGCTAACTGATGTGCATTCTTGTTCTGAAGCTTGGCCAATTCGTCCATTGCTTCATATGTCTCCTTGTCAGCAAAAAGCTTGAGGTTGTGGCGTGCCGGTACTGCTGGTGGACCCTCCCATTTCTCAACCAATTCTTTGAGCTTCTCAAATCCCTAGAAACAGAAAATGGCGACAGTTAGCCAAATTTTACTCTAACCACACTATAACTAACAAAGAAGAAATCTAAGTGAAAGCATCTAATCCTAGATATGAAAACAAAGAAAACATTGAAACTCACCATGCGCCATGTAAAGTCGCCAAATGATTCTTTGGATTGCCTCTTGCGCTTCCAATGATAAAATAAAGGTTCCAAAACTTTTTCAAGGTGTTGAACCTTTACCTTGTCCATGAAAGTTTGAGCTAAGGCAGTTTGATTAGGCTTTCCTCCAAGCCAAATCTGCATTAGAAGGGAGAGAACAAGTGAATTCAATGGATCTTTGGAATTGTCTGCCCACTGTAAGCAGGAAAACCAATGGATTAGTATACCTGATAGCTGTTCGGGCCATCACCAACCAGTCCAAGTTCAGCCATGTATGGTCTAGCACATCCATTAGGGCACCCAGTTACCCTCACAACAACAGACTCGTTATACTTCAGGCCAACCTAAATCACAATGAGAAAGTGTTTTATAAAGTACCCTGAACATTGAGCCATACTATCAATTACTAAACTTTCATCGGTACCTTCTCAAAAACTGCACGAATCCGCTTGAGAAGGTTGGGTATCCCACGTTCTGCTTCAGTAATTGCCAGTGGACAAAGGGGTAAAGCAGGGCAAGCCATGGCTGTCAGATTAAGGGGATCTACATATCTAGGTTGCTGTTCAAAGCTAACAGGTCAGCATAGACATATTATGACAATTGACAAAACTTGGACAGCAATAAATAAATAAATGCAAGTCCCCAAACAGATGGCAAAATGGGTAGGGAAAATAAAAAGAAAAAAATAAGAGCAACTAACGAGAATTTTTATCCTTCATTTGCTTCTTGAGAAAATAGGTCAACAAATTTTAGCTTCCAATAAGTAATCCTATGAACCATCAGGTACAAGAACATAACTCAAAATATTAAAGCTCCACAGATTACTTGTCGAGCATTATCCAAAATTAGATGGATCTTTAGTTATTAAAATATAATGTAATTTGTCAAATGCCAACCTCAGGTTATAGACCTTCCACTGTAAACCATAAAAGAAGGGTTGAATCAAAGACTTTTCGATAATCAAAATTTAAGAGTTTCATTCACAGAAGGACCATCACAAAAGAATCAACACACAATCAGTAACATAACCCATCTGTTACAAACACCATATAAATACTTAAAATATACTTCCTTTGAACCTTAATATAAGACATATTCACTTAATTTGATTAGATTAAGAAAATAAGTTAGATTAGTTAATATGACATGTATTTTCTAAAACACCCTAGTCATCTTCCTTAATTCCCTCTCCTATTTGATTATTGTTAAGGGAGCATCAATAGGGGTAAATTAGGAAACAGTTAACAAATGTGAAAACTATGTTTTAAGACCAAGATCAAATCCTCAAAATGTCTTATATTAAGGACCGGACGAGTACTAAATTAAAATGGGAAACCATTAAACATTGCCACGAAGACTTTTCATTCAAATTTAACAAGCAACTTAGAGAACCTGGCATAAAAATATAATTCAGTGAAGGAACCCGGCTGATCTTTATTTCCAAGAAATATATAATTCAATCAAGCCGTAAAACCCTCACCAGCAGACCAGCTTGGGCAAGAACTGTAGTGATGGGCCGCTTCCATTTAGCAAGAATATCAGTCAAGATGATGTTTTGGTTTGGAGTAATCCGAACATTCAAATTATACTTCTCAATAACTTCCCGCAATGTCGACTTCATTTTGCCAGCAACACGACCATTATCAACATGAAGCCCACAATATAAACTGCCATCACCCTGTAAAAAAGGGAAGATAAGAAATGAGCCTATAATGCTGATGGGAAGAAACAATCGTTTAGGGAAAAAAAGCATCATCAACGATTGTCAACTAAAAAGTGCTTAAGCATATAAAGAGAAATATGAATGCAGTTTTCTCAGACAGCTTAATTTGGTTACATCTCTAAGAGTTATAACTTAGATCACAAAATAAATTAGTTAAACATACACTGCATTGAACTTAAAGCTTCAAATTATATTTAACTAAACTATGAGATGTTATTAACGTATTCAATATAATAAATGGCATGCATCTACAAGCCAGACAGGGTTGAAACAACTTTGGTTTTGTCATATAGGATGATAAAGCTCGAGATGGAACATGTTTTGTCCTTGTATCAGATATGGGATTTGATTTCACAATATAAACATGAAACATATCCAATGCTCTTGACCATTATTCTCTAATTAAGCAAGTCAACCACGATATGGATGGTGTGGGTGAGCAAAAACATAACATAGTAATATTTCATGCCAATCATACAATTTTTGCAGAAGACAAAAATAAGATACCATCTACTATCCAAGGAACCAACCTGCTCATGCCAACCCAGATAATTTTTGAACTCCCACTCAGGCAATTCACGGAAAGGTTCAAATTTCTTGCCATAATATTGCTCAACTACGCTTCTGAACTTTTCAATTCCCCATGAGCTGATCAAATATTTCATTCTACTATACTTGCGGTCATCTCTTCTTCCATGTTCTCGTTGTGTAACAACAATTGCTTTCACTGCATACAGAATATCCTCTTTAGGTACATAACCTAGAGGTTCAGCCAAACGAGGAAAAGTTGTTTCCAACCTATGTGTTCTTCCCATTCCCCCACCAACCTGTAAGCACAATTATAGGAAACAAGTCAGGAAAGGCAAGAGACTTTTTGTTCAACAATCATTTTAGTTCAACTTACATATATGTTGAACCCCTGAGGCTCCCCTTTGTCATCAGCCACAACAACAACGCCAATATCATTTGTCAGAATATCCACCGAGTTATCAGTTGGCACGGTAACAGCAATTTTGAATTTCCTTGGCAAGAATTGAGTTCCATAGATAGGCTCAGGTGAATCTGGGAAATTTGTACCATGAGAATTATCCATGCGTGCCCGTACAACTTCAGGAGGTTCAGCAGACATAATCCTTTCCCCATCTACCCACATATCGTAGTAGAAACCAGACTGAGGGGTCAAGAGTGCAGCAATGTTTTCCGCTGTTTCTTGTGCAAAAAGGTAATCTTCTCTCACAAGTGGAGCAGCAGGGGCAAGAACATTTCTGTTTAAGTCACCACATGCCCCAAGTGTTGATCCCATATTATTAATGATGGTACTCATAACCGTTTTAAGGTCCTTCTTGAGAACACCATGAAGTTGAAATGTTTGTCTCGTGGTCAAACGAAGTGTTCCAATTCCAAACTGATCAGCAAGATCATCCATGGTCAAGTAAAGTCTGTTTGGAACTTTACCACAAGGGTTTTTAGTGCGCAGCATGAACGTGTACGATCTTGTACCACGCTCATCTCTATTATATTGTTGATAGCTACCATGGAACTTGATCAATTGTGTGGCGGCTTCATTTATATTAGGAGCATCGGTCAGCAATTCCTCATTAAGAGGAAACCTTATGTAATTACTTTGCTCTTTCAACAATTCAACCTTACTCCGCTTCTCTGGGGTAGTTTCAACCTTCGTCGGCTGCAAAGAAATTACAGACACTATAAGGTGATTATTTGGGGGGGGGGGCATTCTGATAACAGTGGGACCGCAGACGTTGGCAGCAGGAACATTCAATTAATGAGATGAGTCCGAACTTAAAAAATTTTCTCCTAAAGTCGGACATTTCTTTGAAATACTGATAAAACTAGCACAACTAAAAAGTCAAAATTCATTTTAGATTTTGAGCACGGAATCTTTTGATCACTGAAATTTTATAACGGGGGAAAATAGAAGCACAAACACCCAACACGGGGAAAAAAGCTCTCGGCCATTTCGCTTAGATTGAGATTGCCACCACCAAATCGAAGTTCAAAACGGAGCTTCTAACGATCGAAACCCTACACTTTCTCAGCTTCCCGACAGTCCATCGATAAAAATAAATAAAGGAGCAAATTTCAACTTAAGCTTTTTTCCAAGATACAAAAAAATGAGATTAAAGCCATTAATGGAATCACACCGTCGACACAGCGCGGACGAGGTAGCGAGTGGAAGAAGGAACTGAAGCCACATGAACAGTGTGAGTGAGAGCAAGAGAGTTAGCAGTCCTCAAGCCATGGAAGCTCGGAATCTGAACCTTGGGGTCCTTCAGAACAACAGGTTTCGCAGCTCCAAACGACGTCGTCATTCCCCGGAAAATTCCTCCGGCAAGCCAGCGATGATTGAAGATCCCGCAAGAAGCAACTCCAAAACGAAAAAGAAGAGGGTTTTTGTGTCAGGGTCTCGCAACAGAAACGAAAGGTGCAAGAAAAATGAAATGCGATTGGTAGATTTTAATAAAGTGGATTTTTTGCCCACAGGTGCCGCCGATGATGATTGGTTTACAAATTACAATTTTTTTTATTTATATACATAAAATTTTGCCCAATATATAATTTTTAATTAGATATAAATGATTAAATTATGTGTATTAAAAAGTTAGTTAAAATGAGTGATAAGTAGGTGTAGCTGCAGCGGAAATAAGTAATACTAAGGTAATTAAATTTAAACCGGTCATTAAATAAGTTAAGGTATTAGGTCAAAAGTCAATAGATCATATCGAAGTCAAGTCAAAGCTAACACAAAGTTAAATCGTTGAGAAATTAAAAATTTTAAAATTATTAATATAAAATTTTAAAAAAAATTAAAAAAATTGACCCCCGATCAGGTCTAGGTCTGATAACCATGAATAATACTTAATGGATATGTAAGCAATGTAAATTATTTCTAAAAATTAAGGAAAGAGCAAGTGAACGAGAGAGATTGAGAATGAGCAAATCGTAGGTAACTATTATAAGACTAAAAAAGCATATTTGAAGAAGATAAGTTATGGGAATAAAAATGAAAAAGATAAGTTAAAATCTTAGATATGTTATTAGTGTCTATAATAAATAAGAATAGGCCAACCTACAAAATTTTGCTTATATATAAGACTAAAAAATGCATATTTGTTTAAAATCCATGATAATTTGAATTAATGATTTTTAAACACATATATTAAAAATAGTTTTGTTTGGGGTCTAATAATCTTTCCTATTATCCTCTGTAAAGATATGTAGTTTAACCAAATCAACAAATGATAATAGTACCACACAAAAAAACAACCAGTTTTTTTTTTTTTTTTTGAAAAATGAAGAGTTCAATAATTATCTATGAGAACCAATAAAATATGAGAGAGTTAATTGATTAGTAGTATGAGAATAATACAACCTAATTTTAACGAGCGTAAAGATGGAAAGTTGACAAATTCAATTGGTAAGCCTATCTTTAACTCGAAGGCAAAAAAAAAAGCCTATCTTTAACTCTCTTCCTTAATCATGTACAATTAGTTAAAAAGGAACTTATATTTTAAGTGGAAGATGTATACATTTATAATTATATAGATTTTATTATCTATTTTGATATATTAATATTAACCAGGATGAGAATAACGTAACCTAATTTTAAGATGAAAAGTTGGTAAATTTAGTTACTTAGCCAATCTTTAACTCCCTTTCTTAATCATGTGAAAATTAAACATGACTTATATTTTAAATAAAAGGAACATATTTTTATAAGTATAGATTTTATTTTTCATTTTGATTATTGTTATTAATGAATAATAAATATTGATATTGTAGTTCATGACTTTCTTCTTTTATCATTCATCCCATATAAACAATAATTAAAGAATTAGATCGGATGGTAAGTGTATATTTAGATTAGTTTTTAGAGAATATCTTTTATGATTTACGAGGTAGGAGTTTTGTCTCAACTTGCAAAAAATGACTTCTAAAACTACAGTTTTGTGATTTCCTAAACACTCACTAAAACTAATTAGATTGGCTTCGAACCTACTAATGGCTCGCTTTGGGCAAGAAAAATGTTTCTATGGTTGGGTTAGAGTTAGAACCAAGAAAACAACTCCATTTAAACCCTTTTATCACAAGAGCCGGGATTGAAAAATTATCCAAAAAATTACAAACGAGCCTAAAATGGCCAATCCGTTTTAGCCTTTTTTATTTTTATTTTTAAAAAAAGTATTTATATAATATTATAATTTTTATATTATTAATGATGTTGTAAATATTTATTAGTCATTTATATTTTTCTTTAATTTAATTTTATAAAATGGTTTGATTTATTTGGTTTTATATAATGGTTTATTCATTTAAACTTTTAAAACTGGACTAATTTGGACTTAGATAATAGTTTCAACTATAAATTTTTGAGTTCTAATAATAATGTATCTCAATTTAAAATAAAATAATAACTATATTATAAAACTTAAAAGTGAATTTTATTTGAATTTAAATAAAGATTGCAATTTACCAAACTTTCATCACCTATGATAAATTCATAGGTGTAGATACATGTGGCTACTAGTAACAGTTTTCATGTATGACAGAGTGAGCATGTGTGTAAAGTGATGAAATTTTCATCATGATAACTTGTTGTTCTAAATTTATATCTTTTAATTTAATTTTATAAAATTAATGTCTTAAATTATGAAGTTATTACTTTAACTTTTTTCCTTTAAAAAAGATAGAAAAATAATTTTTTTTTAGTTAAACTGGCCTAAAGCCCGTGGACCTGGCCCTGGCCCAATAGCATAAGGGCCGGGTTTCAAAATTGGTGGTTTTAGAAAAGTTAGGCCTAAACGGGTTGACTCGTTTCAGCTCAAATCCGTGAAAACTGGGCCGGCCCTTATTCTCAACCTAGTTAGAGTTGAAGCTATTGAGTCAGAACCTAGATTTAGATAGAGGAGTTGTAGTTGTTTCTGTTTTAAAAAACCTTGATGGCTTTTTACCAAGGTTATTAACCCCGGGTCGACAACTGGACTGGTCGAGTTACTGGGTTAAGGGTCAGTAAGTCAGATAAGAGTTAAACTAGAGCTAACTCGGGGCTAGACCTATGAAAAAATGAAAATTTTAGGGTTATTTATATGAAAATTTGAATAAAATTTTAAAAAAAGAATTATTGTATTTTTAAAGAACTTGAACTGGTCAAACCAATCCAACCTACCAGACCAAATCGATTAGATCACCAGTTGGTTGGTTTCCTACCAAAATCGGCCAATCCAGTCCGATTTTGATAACATTACTTTTTACCCTGACCAACAAATTTTGAAAAATTGAAAAAGATCCATAAAAAATGACTATCTCAAAAAATTCAATTATTTTTAGACCTCTTACACCATAAAGTGTTATTTCAACGAAAAAAAATCTTATATTATGATATTATTATGTTAACAATTAGACTTCCAATAAATATATTTTTTATATTCATTATTATATATGTATATAATTATTTTTATTAAGTTCTTATTTAATTATTACATTACCATTCCACCATCACTCTTAGCAATTGAATCATTATAGTTGTAAAGGGGCTTCATCTCCCAGTGAAGCTTTTAAAACATTGAGAAAACAATAGGTTTCAATTTTTATTAGGAGAAGTACCTATATTTATTGTCTTTCAGTATCTTAACCAAAATTATCTCTAATAGAAAGATACATATATCAAAAAAATAAACCGCACACCCATTTATCTCATTGCCAAAAGGTCTAACTTGTAATTTCATGTTTTTAAAAAAATTAAATAAAGTGTTTAGTATTACTGCACATTTGAGGGGAGGGGAGAAAAAGTGGGTGGAGGAAAAAAATTTTGGAGTTGAATTTTAAAAAAATTATAAAAATGGGATTATAAAATTTTAATAAAATATATATATATATAATAAAAGAGTAATAAAAATTAATTAAATACTTTTAACTCTACTTCTTTAATTTTTTTTAAATCTCACTTATAAAAATTTTTCTTTCCTTCACTCCCTTTTCAAATCCCTCGCACGAAACAGTACCTAAAATAAGATGCCAAGCAATTCAAAGACCTTGGGCTATCCTCTTGTAAGAATGTATGCTTTTTTTTTCCTCTTTTGGGTGCATATAAGAATATATCCTTATGTTGTCGTATGTGATAGTGGCCGCTGCCATGCCCCTGGGGCCGCAATTAGTAAGGTCCTCGGGTGTGACGCTGACGCGAGCGCCTTTGTCCAAGTTTGTTTACTTGAGATTGGAGAAGATCTATCTCACGCGTCGCACATGCGTCCGTGATCACGAAACTCTCATTATATTCCACATTTTAAATAATTTTTTTTACTGGAATTATTCAACAGTTTTATTTTAGGATAAAATTGTTTGGATATGAATTAAGATATTTCAAACGTAAATAAAATATGTTTGATTATCAGATTATCTAATATGTTTGGTGCCATTCACTAATTTTTTAGTCGATCTAATATTTAATTCCTTAATAAAAATTATATATAATTTTATATTCAATTATTTATTTATTTAACATAAATTTTAGAAAAGTAAAACACTAAATAAAATTCAGATTCAGAATAGAATTTAAAAAAAAGGGGTGAAAGGTTTTTTTCTGCTCCAGGAGTATTACATGAGGGGCAAATTTTGTCTAAGAAATTTTAAATGTGGGATAATTTTATTCTAACTGTTATCACAATTTTGATCATTAGTTAATTAAATTAAAAAGCAAATTTGTTCTAAAGTAAAAACTTTCAGGATAAATTTACCTCTAAGATAACGACAAAATTATCCTGAAAATGTTAACTTATGAGTAAATTTGTTTGAAAATTTTTTATTTTGAAGCATATTTATTTCTAAATTTGATCAATTAACGATCAAATTTAATTAAAATAACTTTTAAGATAAAATTGTTCACATCTAAAACTTTTAGAGTATAATTATCCTTACACTAATATTTTTGAAACAAAAATTATCTTTAACAAAAAAACAATTAACACGCGTTCCAAGAGAATTATATAGGGCGTGGGGTATAGGAGGGTGGGCAGACACGCAACAAAAAGAGAAAGAATATAAAAAAAAAAGTAGGAATCCGCGAACCGTGAGTGAATGTGGACGGAATATTAGATCACGTCAGTCATGAGATGAGGTGCTGAAAATATCAGAGGCAGAGTCAAACAAGGGTCTAATGGTCACTTTAAGGGGGTCTACGCCGCCAGCAGAAATCCCTCCAAACATCAACATCCAAGTCAGTAATGCTTGGTGCTCAGTCCTAAGTTAGGGTTTTCACCTTTTATCCATTTTCCCAAATGTGGAAAACAAAAAATCAATAGCGTATCAACGAACTTGTTAACTTAACCAGTTTTTTTATTTTTCAGTTCACAAATAACTAAACCGTTTTTTTCCTGGACTTTATTTTTTAAAAAAAAAATTTACTCCTAACTACTGTCCTTAATGCTAGTGCAAATCATAGTTGATTTTTTAAGGAAATTAAATAAATTATTTTAAAATATTTATATTAATTAATTTTTAAAATTAATTTATCTGATTTATAAACTAATATATAATATAATAATATATAACATATGTTATAATTAAGTTATTTATTTACCTTCCTTAATCACAAAAAAAAATTTCAATTATATCTTATACTCTAAATATAAGACCAAGTTGACTTTTTTTTGGAGAAATTAAAGGTATGTTTGGATAGCCTGTATAAGTGATTTTAATCGTGATTTACGGAATACGAGATAGCTTTTACGGTTTAAGAAGTAAATATGTAGATGAGTTTTATCTCACTTACGTGAATCGAGCTTATACATAACTATAAGCTCAATCAAACAAGCCTTAAGGAAACTAAATAAGTTGCCTAATTATGGTTATGTTTAGGATCATGGTGGAAGGGTGGAAAGCAACTTCTCCACTGTAAAAATTTGTTTTTGGTAAAAACATGTGTTTGGATTCACGTTTTCTTTTAAGCCCATTGTTAGATATGATTAGTTTTGATGATGTCAAATATATATATTAAATATTGAGAGAGAAAAATTTAGATAATATATTTATCTCATACCTTGAATAACTGATTTATTTAATATAGATTAGAAGATATCTAGTTGAATTATGGAGAATGATCAAGAAGAAAGTCAAGAAAGAAGTTATTAAGTTGGATCATTCAAGAGGAAGAAGAAGATTGAAGATGATCAAGAAAATAAAGAAGCTGTCTGGTTGGGATATAAAGAATGATCATAAAGAAGAAAGAGACTGAAGAAAGAAGAATTTGCAAAATATATTGGGAATATCAATTTTCAAGTTATTAGATTTGATAATGGAAGTCTCTACGATCAAATGGAAGTTGGAATTGCTCAATTCGGAGTTAAAATAAGCTATTTCAAGCTTTACAAAGAATAATGATTTTTTTGAGCTACAGTTGATCACTCCCGAGCTTCTGAAACGCCACTCAAGTAATATCTGTGAGTGAAAACAATGTTCACTCAAATTTACTTGAGTAGGACATCAATCACTCGAGTGAATTTATTGTTTTAGCTACTCTGATGAGCTCTGTTCTTCGTCCAACTTAAGCGAGCTTCAGTTATTCGATCATATCTCTTAAACCACAACTTCGATTGAGACAAAACTAGTGTTATATAAAACTAGATTGCAAATGCATCATTTTGACACTAGAACAAACATCAAAGGAGGTCAGATAAAGCATACATGAATTTTTGAAGTTGACATTCAAATCATCGTTACTTTCCAAACCATGTTTCGTATTTTGAACATATCTCTCAAACTACAAGTCCAAATGAGTTCAAACAGTTCCATATGAAATTAGACTCAAAGATCTTTCCATTGATATATAATATGCTAATTTTAGAGTTATATTCAAGGAGTTATGTCTTCTGGAAGTTGGAGTTCGAAAATGCATACATAATCTACACTCTTTTGATCATAACTTGCAACATACAATTGAGTTAGAGCTGATTCTTTTTGGATTAGAATATAAATGACAAGAGCTTTTTGATGATGGGTCATTTTCCATATTTGGAGCTAAAATATATAAATTACTTTAAGTGAACACCAGAGTGATACTGACGAATGAAGATCCTAACCTTCAGTTTTTCAAGTCATTCATCTAAGGCTGTGCAAGTTCACTCAATTTGATAAATAAACACTCAAGTGATGGTGTTAACTCGTGGGAATTTGGAGGTGACTCACCAAGTTTCTGAGAGTTGGGAAGATTCCACTCAAGTGGATAAGTGCCCACTCAAGTGATAAGGCCTCACTTGCATAGATGCTGCAAGTCACTCATGGATTTTCTGAGAGTTCATTTGAGAAGCCACTCAAGTACATAAGTGGCCACTTGAGTGACAAGGCTTCACTTGCAAAAGATAGCAAGTCACTCATCAAGTTTTTGAAAGTTGAGAAGAATTCACTCGAGTGGGTAAGTGCCCACTCGAGTGACAAGGGATCACTTGCTTTTTTCAAAAGTCACTCGCGTGGTCTCTAGAAGTTATGAAGAACTTCCACTCGAGTAAGTAAGTGACCACTCAAGTGGAATGTGTCACTCGCAAGCTTTTCCCAAGTGACTCGTGACAGTGTTGGAAGTAAAAGGTAAAGACCACTCGAGTGATAAGATGTCACTCGAGTGATATCTTACAACTTGTGATACTTAGGAAGTCACCTTTAGAAAAACCAAGATTGCAATATATATCAACAGAAGATCACTCAAGTTATTTCTCATGCACTCGAGTGATACTGATAGCATATTCTCTTAATCACCGTATCAGATTTCTCTATAATTTTACAAATTCATTTAAACCTTGATTATGTTGCTTCTAAACATTCCTAATCATCACTAATCAAGTTTACATGAGGATTATAGGTGATTAAACTTGGATTAAGAGCTCAACAGACAAAAAGCAAATTGTGTCAGAATCTCTAACGGTCATATTTTTGTAAAGCAACAAAATCTCAACGAGAAGACCAACGTGCCTAACGGATACTTCAACATCTCCAACGTTCATCTAAGCTACAACAACTATAAATTGACAAGCATTCAAATTCGAATTTGAGAGCTTGCATCTACACTGTCACAATGTCGACACTCTGACGTTTCTCTCATTTCCTCTCAGTTTTCCCAGTGACTACACAATTTACTTTAGAGAGTGAGATTATTTGTAATGTACTTCAGTGTTCATTTTATCCACTTATGAGAGATAAGATTAATTGTAACCCTTCATCATAAACGTTGTGTCCTTACGGTGAGTAAGGGGGAGTATCTCGGTGAGAGATTTGTAAACGGCTTCACAAGTGCTCGGCTAAACTTGTGGGATTGTAGAGGCTTCTCTTGTTCCTGGTTTAAACAAAAAGATAGTTGATTGAAAATCTCAAGTGAAGCTTGGGGACTGGATGTAGGTCATCAAGGATTGAACTGAACCAGGATAAATCACATTTTTCATTCTTTCTTCCTTAACTCTTATATTTCCAGCATACATTACTTAAATGACTAGCTGTTGATTTATGCCTAATTTATTTCTTACTTATTGTTTTCACTGAGATGTGAAAAGATTTTCAAAGTTCTTAAAGTTTTTATCTTACACACAATTCATCCCCTTCTTGGATGTCAGCCATATGTAATACCCATTACACCCCTACCGCACGGTTACTTTAAAGCAATGTTTTGTTGCTTTTCTGCAACAATTTTTGTAACGTAGAGAGAGAAAAATCGAGAAGTGGGTTCCCTTTCTATTTCTTTGCATGCATCTTCCATCATTAACCTCTTTCTTTCTTTGCTTTTTCGATTTTTATCCAACAAGTTCTCCTATACAAGTGAGATTATTTATTAAATGGGATTTTTTTTATTAGATTGTTGGCTATATTTATCTTCTAATGATTTTTTTGTTAACTACATCTTTTATTAATCTCTATTTAATTTTCAATACCAAAAATTATTTATTTTAATGCTCTTCTTCAGTAAAAAAAAGTTGAAAATATTTATTTTTATGCTCATTAAATAGATCTAATTAAGTGTTTTTTAATATTTACAATTTTTTAATAATACATTAATTTTTTATTTTCATAATTTTAATAAAAATGTAGACCAATTTTTTTAGGAACTAAAACCTATAATTTAAAATTTAAGAGTTTGAAACTAAAATGAGAATAAACTTTAGAGATTAAAAACTGTATTTAAAATTATATTAATTTCCAATTATTTTTTTGGTGATGAATTACCAGTTAATTTCATGTGAAGAACGTGAATAAAAATAATTAATATATCCCTTAACATAGTGTGTGTGTATGAATAAAATACTTTATCATGTTTGTGACACGATCAAAGACGAACTTGTTAGGGTTAAATGGTCCAATTATTATCCACTTTATGTATGGCGTTCTGATTGAAATATATATTTATTCTTTTTTAATTAAGTATTTTAGTGTATTTTTTCTTCTTTTTCAATAATTATTGATCTTTTTTTTAAAAAAAATTATTCAATAAGGTTCATGCCCTTTCAATCATTTTCCATCTAAACGGACTTTTCCACCGCTAATCCAAACAGGTTCAAGGTTAAAAAAAAGTCATTTCTCCCACCGCCAATCCAAATACAAATCACATTTATAATCTGACTTCTACAAAAGTCAAATTAAAAAAGAAAAGCTACTTCTCCACTTTTAATTCAAACAGGCACTATATCATATGTTATATATGATTAAATTATATATCAGTTTATAAGTTAGAAAAATTAGTTTGGAGTAAAAATAGTAAATATAAATGCTTTAGAATAATTTAATTAGCTTTCTTAATTTTCCCAAAAAAGTCAATTATATCTTATATTTAGGATCAATATTGTATTAAGAAGGGTTAAGGTACAAATTTAGCAACGAACTAATTTTCTATGTGCACCTAACATAATTATTTTTTGGTATAAAAGTAGGTATAATCAATTGTTTTGATAGCATATATAACAACATTAACCATAATTAATTTCCGTTACTCTTTGTACTATGAGTCCCACCAATCTTTTCACTCTCTATTATTTTAATATATTTTTAAAATATGTGCCTTTTTTAACAAAAAAATATCACTTAGATCCCATAGAAGTAATTTTATTTCAGTTAACCCCTAAAAGAGTTTGAAATTTCACTGCACCCTCTTTGGTTTAAATTAAATTAAATTTTTTCAGTGAAAAGATAATAACACCCTTACTTTATTGTTTTCATAAGAGCATTTATAAAACAAATAAATAGATTGAAAAGAATTAAAGGAGTAAAAAAAATTTTACAAGATAAATATGGGCATTTACAGTGAATGACCAAAATTTTTTAACTATATGGATTCTTTTATAAGACAACTGTAGTCATTCACAAGATGAATATAAGCATTTATAAGACAAAAAATGTTCGTATGCTTTTGGACCCAACATAAGATAATTGTGTTTAGTGCTCATAGCAAAATAATATATTGTTAAATTTGTATCTTTATCCTTCTAACAATACATTAAGATAATAGAGAGTGGAAAGAGTGATAAAACTCACAATGTAAAAAGTAATGGAAGTAAACCTAGGTTAACAACATTGTTATATATGCTATCAAAAAAATTGATTATGTCTAATTTTACACCCAAAATAGTTAAATTCATGAGTTTGACAATATTGATAGTATATATTTTTTGTCTGTTGTTACTGCATATTGTCCGCTTTAAAGGGGTTTATGGGTTATTATATTCATTTCCTTGCACCTTACAATGATTTTTTTTTACGTTAAGGTTCATTTTTACTTTGAAAATATTCTAAAAAGAGTAAGTTTAGCCCGAAAGTTTATTTGAAAAAATAAAAAATGGAGCAATGTTGCTCTACTATTAAAATGGTTGATTTTAACTATTAGTTTGATAACATTGCACAATCAGCACAGTTACCTCATCTTCCACAACCACATCATACTCCAAATCACTACCTCCCTCTCTTGTGCTTGCCATCAACCTCGTCTTTCCTTTTTCTGCTATGAACTCCTCCCTTTATCTTTATTGCCATCAACCCCATTTTTTTTCTTTTGCTATGACCCCCGTCTTTCAAAATATTGGAACCACTACGGCTCTTCCACTCCACTCTTTCTCTCTTCTTCATGTCACCAAAACTGTCGAATCCACCATAGCCAAAGCTGTGAATATAGAAAGCACACCAAACACAAGGTTGAAAAGCATTGAAATAAAATTTTTTTAGAATTGAGGCATAATGTTTTCCAACTTTATTCCATCAAATCCAAGAGATCTAATGAAACTCATAATCCATTTTTTGGACGACAAACAACATTAATCCATAATTATCAAAATCCACAAAGATTTGAAAGAAACCCTAAAGAAATGACTGAATTTTCAAAACCCAGATGAAATGTTTGCCATTAGCAGCTCTTCATAAACCACCAAATCAAATGGCAATTAGTGAGAAGAAGAAGACTCTCTTTCATTTTTTTCATCGTCAGATCAATGAGGTATTGTGGCAAAACACAAAGAACAAAAAGGGAAAGGGATGAACGAAGGAAGAAATTGAACGCAAGAGAAGGAGGAGAAGAAGAAGGCAAATTAGAAGAAAGAAAAAGAGGCCAATCAATAGAGGTTCAACCAATTACTTTGATTAATGAAGGTTGAGAAATAAGGGAATGAATCCGAGAATATACAATCATATCATTTTTCATAAAATAAAATAAAAATCCTGAAATAAAACTCTAACGCCTATACATTTAATGCCTAAGATTTCGAATTTGCCTATGATTATGGATTTGATTGCCACAGTTTATACAATCAAACCCCAAAAATTCTTGCTCATCATCTTCTTCTCTGCCTTCAAGTAGCAAGAGAATCCTATCCCAAGTGTTGATCTTCCTCCCTCAAAGGTTAAAACCATTAGCCACCACAAAAATTGCCACCGTCAACTACCATAGTTATCTCCGTTGTCGTCGATTGCTCCATCTTTGCAAGGGAGTCATCATTCATCTTGAAAGAGAGTAAACACGCTTCAACCTTCAAAGTGAAAGAGGAAAAGATGATGAAGTGTTTGTTTAGATTAACGGTAGAAGTTGCTTTTTCAACGTGATTTAAAATATATATACAAGATAAGTTTATAAGATAAGTTTCATCTCAATTTGTGTAATTATACTTTTTCACTGCTTTTTCAAACAGACCTAAAGTGTGAGAATGAGGTGGAGAGGTGAGATCCCATTTGGCCGTCACGAATACATTAATTAGTCAAATTTGAGATTTAATAGTTAAAATTAACACTTGTTAACAGTTGGGACAACATTCTCCATTTTTTATATTTTTAATATAAAATTGGAAAAATGGTTAAAAAATACTATTAAAGCAAATTAATTGCTAAATGATACCAATGTGCAAGCAAGCATCCATCATGTGCAATCAGCATCCATATGTGTAAAAAGCATCCCTGCGAAAGTGCAAACACCATCCCTTGTGTGCAACATATCATCCGCCCGTGTGCAACATACCACCCAACGTATGTAATAGTAGCAATAAACAATTAATTTATTTACAAGGTTTTTTTTAACAATTCTCCCTTTAAAATTGCTCTTTTTGAGATACTTTCAGACAAAAATAAACTTTGACCCATTTCTTATTTTCCTATCGTTAATAGGACAGGGTGATCCCACGCACTCATCATTTATATCCATTGAAAAAAAAACCGGACCGGACCGGCCGGTTCAACCGGTCCGACCGGTGACCGGCCGGTGGTCCGGTCCGGTTCACAGAAAAACCGGTGAACCGGGTCGACCCGGTCGACCCGGTCAAACCGGTCAGAACCGGTGGTTCGACCGGTTTGACCGGTTTTCCTTTTTTTTTTATAAAATAAATTTTTTTATTCTTCTATCTACTATTGGACATTATTTTTTAGGGAAAAATGAAAGTTTGAAGACCAAAATGAAGAGAAAAGTAAGTAAAAAAAGAATAAATCTAAAAAAAATGATTTTTAGAGGATATAATAATTAATTAATTATAGGAAAGAAGATGTCATTATATAAATATATGCATCATAACTAATACTAATATATTTTAAGCATTTTTTACCTAAAGATCTTTACCACTAATAAATTATAATATTTTAATATGACCGGTTTGACCACCGGTTCGACCACCGGTTCGACCCCGGTTGAACCATTAACCCTTAAACCAGTGCTGTGACCGGTTCATTGACCGGTCCGGTTTTTTATTCCTTGTTTATATCACTCGGAAATTTGATCTCAGCCTCCTTTATTAGATTGTGAGAAGCCATATGTGCTACAAGGCGCTAACTTGATGAACTTATTCGATTTTGACAAGGATACCTTCAGTAGGTTTGACTTTTTTTTTTCCAAACAGTAAGTTTGACTTTAGTAACGATTTTTCTAATTAATTAAAACAATGATCAAATTGAACAATTAATGTTTCGTTTTTATCTAATTTCAATAATATTAATAGAAAAATTAATTTAGTTGTCCTTATAATTTTATTTAACTTTTGTAATTTTTTTACTGGGTGCTAATTATTTTTTTAATTATATACATTAGTCCCTATATGTATAATCTGTTAATTGAGGATATTCTAGATATGGACTAAATGACGTATTAGTTGCCACAACATACAAAATTAAAAAAAAAAAGTCTTATAAAAAATAAAATTGAGTTATTATCGACATAAAATTAAAAAGCTATTATGCTCACATGCGTCTCCTTGAATTTATGTAGATTTTGTAATCTAACTAATTTTGATTTTATTTATGTTTACTAGTGTTGTTTTTCTTACAAATTAACAAATTATGAATATAGATATCAATATGTATAATTGATAAAACTAATAGTCCTGTTTGGTTTACAGAATCGAGGTAATATAATGGAATATAACATAATGATGATTATATGAATTTGTTTGGTTCACCATTAATGGAAGATGATGCTATACATAAAAACGTTTGGTTGAATTACATAAAAAAATGAGAATATATGAGAATAATATAGTAAGAGACAAAATTACTCATATCTACACATATATGTATAATGTATATGTTGATTTTAAAGTAACCTTTTTTTTCAATTTGTGCAGTGTATGAGTTATGTTCATAATAATTTTTTAATATTTAATGGTGTAAATATTATGAAGGGCTTCTGTTAAGCCCAACCAAATGCTTATATAATTCTAAAGTATTTTATTTTATTTTTGTTGGTTGGGCTTATATAATGTAAAGAAGATTACATTTTGTAATCCTGATTACATCAAGATTACATTGCTAGGACTGATGAATGGGGATGCAATCATCTTATCTCAAGTGAAAAAGACACTATTGACATTATAATTTTTTTAATTTGACCAAAGTGTCAACCCATAAATGTTATTAAATATTAAAAAAATTAAATAATTATATAAAAATATAAAAATCCTACCACTAAAAAAAATTATATTCCACCATTAAAAATATTAAAATATCCTATTAAATAATATTTTCATCATTAAATATTAAAAATTACCATGAGCCTAACATTTACAATGTATAATATTTTCATCATTTAATATTAAAAAATTATTTTGAACCCAACTGGACACTGCACAAATTGAAAAAATTACATTGAACCCAACGTGTACATTATACATATATGGTTAGATAGGGATAATTTTGTCTCTTACTATATTATTCACATATATTCTCATTTTTGATTTTATCCAACTAAACATTTTTATGCAAATGCATAATCTTTCCTTAGGGTGTATTTGGTTTGAGGGGAGGGTATGTTATCTTGTTTGGTTTATCAGAGAGGGGGGAGGGGAGGGAATCCTTAGTATTAAATAAAGGGAGGGAAGGGATTTTAATTCAAAATTTTCCCTCCCTTACCCTCCCCTCCAACCAAACACTCCCTTAATGACTAACCAAATAAATTTATATAATCATCATTACGTTATATTTCATTACATTGCATTATATTTGATTACATTATCTCTGATTTTTGTATTAAATACCCAAACATATCTTTTAGCCCATCCAATATCTTAAAGTATTTTGTAGCGAGCCCAATACCTTTAAGTATTTTTCTAATATACTCAGTATCTTGAAATATTTTTCAAGTGCGTCCAGCACATTGAAGTATTTTTTTTAAGTGTCTCCAACACCTTAAATTGTTAAGGGGGGAAACCCAGGTTTTGAGTTAACTCGGCCAACTCGGTCTGACCTGGCCAAGTTGCAGAGTCAATGATTTTTTTTTTGACGCCGATTGAAGAATGAAGTGAGGATGGACGATGGTGTCGATGTTTACAAAGAGAGAAAGACAGAGAGATGGAGAGAGAGAATGAAAGGCTACTTCCCTGTTCGACATCCCTGGATCTGTGCGATTAAGATGATGAATAGTACCACTTGTTGTTGCCTCTTTCTCCATCGACAACGGCAGCAGCAGCTCCTTCCCTTCTGTGCGATCGTGTTCTCTCTCCCCCCCTCTGGTTCAGATATGTTCCAAGGAAAAAAAATGACTCTACAGGAAGCCGTGCTTCCTTTTTATTTTATTCTCCGTCACTGTTTTACGCCTCTACTCCTTCACGTGTTTCTTGGAACCATTTATTCAATGAAACCAAATGAATGAGTGAAAGGAAAAGGTAGGGCCCACTTATTTTAAATTTGAGTCTTCCTCTCCTTTTGTCAAATCCGTGAGACTAGTCTCATTAAATACAAATGGTTTATATTCAAAATGGAATCAAATAAATAATATATAATAAATTATCCCGGTTTGACTCCGGTTTGACCCACTGATCCTTGACCTAGTATCCTGACCGGTTTAGAGACCAGTCCAGGTTTCAGAACCTTGATTAAAACCATTCAATTAAAAATCTAATGGTCATCTCTAACAGTCAGTTCAAAGACTCTTCTTATCAGTCTTTTTACTAACTCAAGCTCATATTTAATTGTATACTAGGGTGTTCCCAATCTTGAGTTATATGAGACTTCTTTCTTTGACACACTCATACATAATATTTCCAACAATCCCCTACATGTGTCAAAGGAAGCTCATAGCCTCATTAACTGAGTTACACATATGGATATAACCATTGTATCTAGTGTTCTTTGGACTATGAACTAGACCTAGACTGATAACACTTAGTACATAGAGATGCTAGTGGTCCTATGGACTATGAACCAACACCTCTTAGGCATATACCAAAGGCATTAATAACCAAATTGCACCCCCACATTTTCCATTGTTAGTGCGTTTTTGGCTTTTTACACATTAAAACAGTCATGCGCGTGTCCTGGTATTTAACGAATGCTCTTAGAGATTTCTCCATGATCTCACAGGAGCAGCCCCACTCCTTATTCACATAGGTGATTTCATGAAATGTACCTACAATGAGCACATTATCCCGTAGGATTATGAAATCATTAAGAGCTTTCGCTCCACCTCACCATAATGCATTCTAGCACTTTCTCTTGCCATAGGAAGGGGCTGGTAATTTATTTTAGTGCTAGCAGAACTAAAAAACGACTTGTTCTTACCCATTGAACCTCCTTCATGGGATCACCAATCACAAAGGTTGGGTTGCCATCGTTGTTAATTTCAAATTGGCTTTAATCCCATTCCCCTCGGCTAATTTAATTCTTTTTGGGGTTTGTTAACAGATCTGCAGGTCAACTTTGACCTCACAAAATCAATTGAGATAACTCCACAAATTTTAAGCATGCTTATTCATATAGTATCTCAAACGATAGTCACTTATACCATTATTCTCTCAACAATGGCTATTGCTATTTAGCAATTACAACTCATCGACATAAAATGTCGATTTTACAACCACAATTTTTGCTAAGAGATTTTCAACAATTTAGCCTCTAATCTCAGTCAATTTTAGAGCAACATACTGTGACTCACATAATAATTTATCTTAGCGACTAGTGGATTTTCTCATACAAAACTGAAATTTAGTTGAACATTCGTGTATCTCAATACAACGGGAATCCACTCTATATGATACCAACATTTATGGTACCCCTCAAATATTTAAATCTCCTCATGAGACTGCATATTTATATATGTTCAGTCTTTACATAGCACGAGTTATATCATAGGGATTAACATCCTTTAATACAACAAATTTTCAACAATTTGTGCATACCCAAATTGAACAGCAAAATTAGTTTTTAAAACACTTTAAAAACCGTGTTAGAATCATAAGGAGTATTCACAACAGTTCTCAAAAAACCAAACTTTAAAAACATTTCTCAATAGTATATAATCACTATTCTTTTATGATTTCAACACCTAAAATTACATTTGCTTCACACATGCTTTCATATTAAATTTTGAAGCCACATTAAAATACTATGCTATACGCATTAGAAAATTCAATATTCATAGTAGTCATGCATATTTGTACTACTATAAATATACTTGTAAATCATGAAATTTAAACACATTTATCTCTACACTAGATAAATGATTAATTTTTCACCCCACACAAATAATTCAATAAATTTGCTCTATACAACAAATAACAAAACCTCCACATAGTTAACTTTAAACCGCAACTTTGTTTTATCAAATGAGGCAAGAAACAATTTGCAACAATTTGCAACTTTAAAGATTTATAAGGTACCCCCACACTTTCAAATATCTCAAAAATATTTTCACACCTTATAAATAATAATTATAATTCAATAATTATTAAATTTGAATCTCACCATAACATTCTTCCATTCTAATTAAATTAGAATTTTCCCAATATGATCCCATAACGTCTCAAAGTTTTGAAATCCAATGTTTGTTTTCTAGGCCAAACTAAAGAAAACCAACATATAAATATAAGAAAATTGATCCGCACTTTCAATATTTTGAAAGAAGCTATTCCATGACATTTTCTTTTGCTGAAACTTTTCCCCATTTCTCTGACATACACTTGCTGGTTTTCATAACCCAGATAAACCATAATAAGCTAAAAAGTATTACACATTCCAATTATGAAAGCTATTGTGTTATACAGTTGTCACAAAAGAAAATAGCAATGAAAACTTTTATTTTAAGTTACTCATTATTAATATTCATAAAAATTGAATTGAATGTTCATTACTCCCAGTCATAAACCTTCAACAATATGCTCATCATCAATGCTAAAAACCCCTTATGGAATAAAGACTTAAACATGGCATGATTTTCGATTACTCCTCATAAACACCTCTTCTAGAAATATATAGAACATTTCCTTTAGCAAATCTCCAAAAATATTCAGTATAGAAAATAATAATATTTTTCCACAGCTATAAAGCTATAATATTTATTCCACCATTAAACAACCATAAAATTTTGAATGCGTTCCAGGAGTCTAAGGATATACTTATCTCAATCTCAGCAACTATTTAAAATGATTCTAGTTAGAATCTCATATTATTATTACCTTCTATTCTAAATAAATTAGAATGTCTCAAATATTAAAAAAAACCACACATAGGATAAAATGGTCTCGTTCCTATTCATTATTTCAATTAAGTGTAACACCCTCTCAAAATGTTTTTCATAATCTCCATAGCCTGATATACTATAGTCAAACAACAATATCAACAAGATGACAACATATTTAATTATATAAGAAATAATTGTCTCTTCCACTGTCTCATGCAACAAGTGGTAGTTTTAAAATCGACAATGGCTTTATGTACATTTATAAGCCTTAAAATCAAGAAAATTGAATCAACATTACCAACGAAATCACACTAAATGGTTATAGTCATTCTTCAACGTTAAAACTCCAACGTCCCTGGCATTAATTCCTTTTTTGTTTCCTTTTTAACAGGAAATAAAATTCCCTCTCCCCTTTTAGATGTACTCATCTAGAGATTTTCAAAATTAGCACATAGATGCCAGTATAAGCTAGATTTGAAATTACTAAAATTATTCCAATGGACTACTTTGGCAAAGCTATTTTATTAACCATCACTAGATTTGTATTCTCATGAACACCTTTTGTTTTCAACTTCCAACAATTACCATGTTAAAGATAATTTTAGATAATACTATAATCACAGTATTCATTCAGTTATCCTCTGCCAAGAAAACTCTACAATATAGATAATAATACTAATCATGGTAAAGATCTCATAACATTAAATAGATACGCACCTGTAAGTTGTCAATCTCTCAAAGAGAGCCTAAAAATTCTCAGTAGCAAAATGTGGACAACTAAATGAATCCGGCCGGAGGAGAGTGGAAATTATATCTATGACAATAATGACCATGGTCTGCCTCGAGCATAAACTCATTTTAATGAGTATGCTTTCACCAAATATAGCAAGATCACATCTCACCCCATTCTCTATTTTCATCAAACCAATATCTTTCCTTTGTATTCATACCCATCACGGTCCAGCATCCACATACTGCCCCATGTGTTCATTTCTCTCCCTCAAGTACCCTTGTATATTGGAACTTGGAAGCCATATTGCTCAATATGCTCCACAATGGATTTCTAAACACAAGAGTCAGCAATAACAATGAAAAGGGGTCAACAAAGGCATATACCTTCTCTCTCCGACTCCTCAACATGTTCGTTTTCCAGAAAGCCAATAATCTATCTCAATGATGCCTATGCAACTCTTGAATCATGATTTAGAAAACCATCACATTGTTATTCAACAAGGCTACAATTTTAGTAGGGATTATCTTTTAAGAGTACAGATTGTTAGTTGCAGCACCTGTTGAAACACAATAAAAAATAGTTCGAGTTATGTCCAAGGACGCTATCTTTAGGAGATATTCCACAACCCCCCTAGTAGATTAGGAAAAGACACTCCCCAAGATTAAACAAATCATTCCTACAAAACGCAGGGTGACATAACTGCAGAAATATACAGTGTAACTCAGAAAAAGAGAGAAAGGGGAGGAGTTCGGGGACCTCCATCTCACTAGGTGCTCTCACCTCGGTACTCTTGAACTTACTCCATACATTGCCTTTTACAGACATAAATCATATGACCATTGAGCAGCAATAATGACCATTAATGATGGTTTAATGACAATTAAAACGATAGTTACAAAATAAGTATTAATGACAATTTAATATAATAAACCTTTAAAATGTCATTAAAACCATTCAATTAAAAATCCAACGGTCATCTCTAACGGTAAGTTCAAAGACTCTTCTTATCAGTCTTTTTACTAACTCAAGCTCATATTTAATTGTATACTAGGGTGTTCCCAATCTTGAGTTATATGATACTTCTTTCTTTGACACATTCACACACAATATTTCTAACAAAAACTATCTCGTATTTCATAAATCACGATTGAAAAGCACTTCTGGAGATTATCTAAACATACCATATAGAGTTTATAAGTGTTTCTCACGTAAATCGAGACAAAACTTATCTCCCATATATATCTCGTATATTGTAAATTATTATTAAAAAATGAATTTTAAAAAGTTGTTTGAATTAATTAATTTTGGAATCTCAAATGGGATCCCAAATAGGCACAAAAACTTGTTTTGATTTTGAAGTCACTTTGAGGCTAAGCCATTTATTCCAAACTCAATATCAAATAGAAATTTGTGGGTGAAGTAGCTTTTTTGGGGGTGGGAATTTAATTTGGGTCACCGATACCTAATGACAAATATGCTCTTGAAGGTTGTATGGTACAAGGGATTTGAATGGAAGGGAAGTGGAGGGAAAATTTTTAATTAATTTTTCTTACTCTTTTATTTTACATCTTATCTTTATTAAAATTTTATAACCCCACTTCTCAATTTTTTTTTTAAAAAATCTAACTCATAAAAATTTTCCCTACCTTCTCTTTCCTCCATTTATTTCTAGCCAAACCGACCCTTAAGCTTTTGTCCCAATTTTTTTTTTAAAAAAATAAAAGAAATAACTATTTGCACAAATAAAAAAATTGAGGAAATGACAACTCTTAAAATTTTTAAAATAATATTAGCTAAAAGTAGGGATTTAGTATGATGAAGAATAAATCAGTAAATAACATTTATTCTAATAAAATTTTCATTAATTTTTTAGAATATTAAAAATTAATTGTTTAGAACTAAATCTATGTTTTCAAAATAGAAGAGTTGTTCGTATAATTAAGACGAAAGGTAAGGAAGGCTTGAGCATTTTATTCTTATTATTATTGTGAGATACTACATAATTCACTAATTCTTGTTATCGAACTAGAATGCTATTGTTGTGAAAATGTGGTTTTAGATGTGATTAGTGAGTCACATCCAAGTATTAGCCAATGTCTTCGGAAATTGAAAAATAGTGAAAGAACCTGTTCTTCAAGGGGAAACAAGTCTAAGCAATTTTCTTCATGCTTGACGGATTATGGGATTTGGAGTTACCCCAGTTTAGATTCTGATTAGGAAGCCTAATTTGGGTTTCTTAACCAATCTTGGCCCATTATTGCTTTTGATCATCTAGCATATTGTGCTATGTTCAGTGAGCTACTTATGTTTACCTGTTCCTAGTGTTCATTGTCTTCTTCTTCATGTGTTTTTAATGGGCATGTTAGCATGACATTTTAAGATTGATGTGGTATCCAATCTATTCTTTCTAGTTCTTAATATAATACATATTTATCTAATTTAATTAAATTAAAAAAGTTAGTTAATATAATATGTCTATTCTAAAACACTCTAATCATCTTTCTTAATTTTCTCATTTCTTCTCTTCCTTAATTATTGTTGAGAGAGTATTAATAGAAATAAATTAAGAAAAAATTAAGAAATATAAAAATTGTGTTTTTTATTTAGGATCAATTATCAACTCTTCTGGATTGGATAGCACTACTACAAAAAAGACTTTTAATGGTGCATATCTAATGACGCTTCTCAAAGAAACGCCGTAGGTAATTATTTTTTTAAAGGGGGAAAAATTATAAGCTACGGCGTTTTTTATTATAAACGCCACAACTTAGTATTAAGCTTGTATGACACTTTCTTAAGAAACATCGTGCAATATCTTTTTTTTTAATATCAAGTATATCAGCTATGGCGTTTTACAGCAAAGCGTCATAAATGGTGTAATGATTTAAAATTATATTCTAAACGTTTAGATACTACTTAAGTTATATACATGTAGTCAGCAAATAAACTTCCTCCAACTTATTTATTTCTAATGCTTTAATTATAAATTAAAATAAATGAAATAAATATTTAAAAAATAAATTAATTAACAAAAGATATATAAACACTTAAAAAAACAGGCCTAAATGAAATTTGCACCTTAATAATAGGAATAATCTGTAAAAAAAATTATCAGAAAAAAAAATTGACCTTGGACGGCGCTTTAATGTAAAGCGCTGGCTAAGGTTTATTGAAGAAACCTTGGCTGGCGCTTTACATAAAGCATCGTCCAAGGTCTTTTTTTTAAAAAAATAATTGATATTGGTGAACATATTTAAACCTCATTTATTCTCAATGTTATCATATGTTACTTAGCTTATATAAATAATGAACATTCATGTAGTCATAGCAAACTTTCACACACTGATTTATTTCTAATGATTTAATTATGAAGAAAAAATAAATTAAATAAATTAAATAAATTTAAATTTAAATCCATTTTTTATATTAATTTTCTTGTGTCCAAAACCTTTTATTTCATTAGTTATCAACCAAAAAAAAAGTTATCAGGAAAAAAAATGTACCTTAATCAACCATTTCAAAGAAAGCGTTCACTAAAATCCTTGAAATATCAAAGGAATAATCTGTAAAAAAACAAAAAACAAGTTACCAGGAAAAAAATTTGTCGACTAAATTCCTTAAAAACAAAATAAAAAATTATCAAACAAAAATCTAGACCTTATCCGGCGCTTTACTAAAAAGCGCCGGATAAGGTAATAATTTTAATTACCTTATCCTACACTTCATAATAAAACGTAGAAGAAGAAAACAATTTTTAGTGCCTTATCCGGTGTTTCAGTGAAGCGCCGGAGAAGGCTAATAAATATTAGCCTTGTGAAGCGCCGAATTTGATTGCCTAAGGCAATCAATATATATAATTAGAGCCCGGAAAACGGGCCAAGCCTGTCGAGTCGACTCTTTTAGGCCTTAAATTTACAAGAGCCGGTTTTAAGATTTTAACTTTAAAACTGAAAGCGAGCCTAAAAGGGCCAGCCCTTATATATTTTTTATTTTTTAAAATTATTTATATGATAATAATATTATTGATTTTGTATATTTTGTTGATGATGTTGCAAATATTTAGTTGTTATTATTCTTTTTATAATTAAATTTCATAAGAATATCTAGAGTCGGGAAAACGAGCCGAGCCCGTTGGGCCAACCCTTTTAGGCCTTGAATTTACAAGGGCCGAGCTTAAAATTTTAGCCTCAAAACTGAAAGCGAGCCTAAAAAGGCCAACCCTGTAGGGCTGAGGGCCTAAAAGGGCCGGCCCTGTAGGGCCACGGGCCAGCCCTTATATATTTTTTTATTTTTTAAATTTATTTATATGATAATAATATTATTGATTTTTTATGTTTTGTTGATGATGTTGCAAATATTTAGTTGTTATTATCTTTTTTTTTTAAAAATAAATTTCATAAGAATATCTTGTATTAAGAATCCTAAAAATTAAAAATTTATAAAAGATATTTCTTATTTTATAAGAAAAATACATTAGATATTTCTTATTTACTCTAAAGTTTCATATATGATGGTAATTTACTAATTTATTTGTATTTTATATTTGTTATAGAGTTATTTATCATTTTTGTTTATTATTTGTTATAGATAAAGATTATGGATGTATTCATAATATGGGAGAAGAAATTCTTGATATTTTTACTCTTCAAGCAAACCCTACTACTCAAAGTGAAGCACAATTGAATTTCCTTGAAATTAATGATAATGGCGTAGAAGATGAAAATGATATTCATCATACTCATATTGCTTAGAGTGTTTAGCTTCTTGTCATTTTATACTTTGTACGAAATTGTAAGTTATTTGTGGACATTATTTTTTACCTTTAATTATGAATTAGTAACTGTATTTGTTTTATTGCATGAGGCGTGTAGACGCGTAGTTAAATCTTGTGAAAATAGTTTTCAGCCTTATGGGCCAGCCCTGACCCTCATGCTCTCGGGTTGGGCTTTGAAAAAGAGCAATTTTTCTTACCTTGAGCCCAGTAGGGTCGACCCTTTTAGGCCCTGGCCCTTCAAAGGCCAGCCTTGATTCCCAGCTTTATTTACCATATGATTCACATTCTTCTAGATATCTTGTCAACTGGGACTTTTTATGCAATCATTTTATCTTTAATGAAATGCTGCAGAATTTTAACGAGTTTGATTTAAAATGTTTGGAGACATAGGATTAAAAGCTCTTTTTTTTTCTTTTGTATCTTATATCTTTTCTTTATCAAAATTATTAACCTCACTTTTTTTAATTGAACTCATTAAATTTTTTCTTGAATGCTATCATTGACATATGTATGTTTGTTAGTTACGATAAAAATTGAAATTGACTAGTTCCCATTTTATAATTAAAATAATCAAAATTTTGGATATTTTCTATTAGATTTATGAATTTATAAATATTTATATTTATTTAATTACCATAACAAAGATAGACTGTCTATATGAACATATATAGATAGTAGACCAATGGTCGATCGATAATGATCCGAGTGATAGAAGGATCTCTGCCCTCTTTCATATAGATATACTGTTACAGAGCTTCCTTGTTGGAGCTTAGACCTTCCCCTTCAAATCATCTCAGCACAACATTCCTTTGTTTCGTACAGGATGCTTAATTGACTTCCTATCTATATAGACATATAACTAGTATTTCTTTTACAGGATTATTACTTTGATATTATTACCTCTATGATCCCTATAGAGAGTTTAGTTACACATATCTTATATGTCTACTACTTCGATATTGATATATCATTTGAAGAGAGTGTAAAACCTAAGAACATTGTATATAAGAATAAAGATTTCTTGTTGAGAAATGATGAGATTACAGAGAGAACTACTTAGTTTTTTATCGATGCTTTTCAAGAGAGTTTACATGGCTTTATATAGAGCCGTGCATTCCCAACTCTGATTATTCTACATTATTGTGGAATTGTCGGTAGAGTTGGTAGAATTTTCTTCTTCTCTTTTTTCTTTTTGATTTTCCTTTTTCCTTTTTTGCTTTTCTTCTTTTTCTTTTCTTTTCTTTTTTCACTCCACCTTATCTTGACTTCTTTGTATTCTTCTTTGTTGGCATATACTTTCCATATAAGCCGATAATTACTGTAAGATATTCAAATCTACTGAAAACTCTTCATAGTCTTTATATGTCCTTTCTTGGTCTTCACAATAATTGCATTTATGGTTGGTATAATCTTATAACTCCTGACATATTCTTCTTTTAGTGTCTTCATGATTCTCTATTTTGTTCATCTTTATTTTATCATACCATTGGAATAAAAACTTTACTTATCTACTTACTCTATCTATTAAGTATACACATGTTGTTGGGCCTGTGAAGTAGACCCATTGGGCTTCTTTAGAAGTTATTGTTCTGTTCAACTCCTGAAATATTATATTATAATCTTGAGCTCTAATAGAAGATATTCTTCATCTTCTTCAATATCTTCTTTAACTTATGGATCATATTCAATAAGCTTCTTGGTAGTTCCCGATCTTATCAAAATTATTGGAGGATAAAATTTGTTCGGAGTTATTTTAGCAATAGTCGAATAACATCGAATAAATACCGTATATTGAGTTACTATTCCAAAATAATGTTTTATTGCATCTCAGATAGATGTGGGTAATTCTGATATTTCTTCTATAATTGGTGAAGGATAAATGGTCTAAATTAATACATAGCCATACAGGGTTTTTACAAGGGTTGGTGAGGTTCCTGGATATATGGTGCCTTTATCGAACGCATAATAATAAACATATTTGATAGTTCTAGTGGCTAAGGATAAATAATTTAATTTGTGAATAAAGAGCTTAAAGAATTTATATTGTTTTAGGGTTTGGAAGGAGGCTTCATAAGAGGAGGTTCTTGAGATTGTAGGTCATTTTAGGATTGTAGGGTTTTTATTATCTCTATTAATGGTATAATTCTTGGTTGGGCTGGGCTTTCAGATATTTGACTTTCATATGTATGTACTGCAGCATCAGCTACAAATACTTGTTTTGATATTGGTCCTCTTATTGCTTCCATTTTCTTTGTCAATTCTTAAACATGTTAATATATATATTTGTAATAGAACTTAACTTGACAAGTTCTGGATACTTGTATTTACTTGGCTGTTTAAAAGACTTATATTCATCTAAAAAATATTGATCTTTAGTATTACTTATTCTAGAACCGGTGATTCTTTAGAAGAATCATTGTTACTAGTCATTCTTTTATGTGTTTCCAGTTCCTCAAATAATTAGCAACCAGATTATTTGTCCTTTAGTATGCTCAATATCATAATCATAATAAAACAAATCGCTTTGGTATTTAGTTAACATTTTATGATTTAATTTATTTGTTCTAATTCCTTTATCTAATTAATGTTTTACTTGAGTATTATCAATTCTTATTGTGAATATTGTATTAACTATAAATAATTCAAAATTTTCTACTACTTTTACTATTGCTAAAAATTCTTTCTAATTAGAATGATATTTACTTTGAGCTTTATTAAATTTTTCACTTGCATATCTGGTTATTCTTTATCTTCCTTCTTTATCTTTGTGATATAATGCTGCTCTCCAATAGTTTTTTGAAGCATCTGTATATATAATCTATTTTATATTATTATTTGTAGGGATAATCAACTTAGGTAAATCTTGACATAGTTGTTTTATTTGATTTATTATTCTTTGGGTTTCTTTATCCCACGTCCATTTAGTCTTTTCTCCTACTAATTTAGATATTTTTGTGGTTAATTTGCAAAAATTAGAGATATAATTCCTTGCTTGATTTATTAATCCTAAGAATGATTATAAATCCTTTTTACTTTTTATTTCTGGGAATTCTAAAACCTTTTTTATTTAAATGCTCTTGTAATTCTATTCAAATTCTTTATATTCTATAGAAAATAAAATAGAATCATATTCTTTTAATTTTTTTTATATCACATATTCTTTTAATTTTGTTGGAAATATAGGATGCAGGGGAAGGAAAGATGGAAGTAGTAGCGCTGTCAGGATATTAACTTTTTTTATTTTATATTTTAAAACTTTATATTATTATATATACATATATCTATATATGTGTGTGTGTGTTTGCTTATATATATATATATATATATATATATATATATGTGTGTGTGTGTGTGTGTGTGTGTGTGAGATATTTGATAAATAATGTAAAAGAAGATTTTTTTTGACATATTACGACCTTTTTTCTCGCTTAAAAAAAAGACCCTTCTTTTCATGGCACCCCAACTTACTTTTGTGCTCGGTCCATATGACACCCTTATTTCTATCACTATTAGATGAACTATAAACATAATGAAACCACTAAGCCAAGTTTGGTTTTAGGAAGAAAATACTTTTAAATAGTTGAAAACCTAGCCCAAACATAAGGTTCAAACTTGTAAATGAATGGGTTTTTTTGGAAAATTTAAAAATTTTTAAAATAGTTATTTAGTAGTTCAAACTCTTTATTATGGCTCAAAAATCCCTTAACTTTATTTAGTATTATCATAGTACTCTGCTCTTATCCTAGTTCATCATTAATAAATTATGGGCTCATAACATGCAATTACCCTTTTCTGTTTCGTTATTTAGGCATGGTATGCTACGGCTATGTGTACTATTTTCACTACTACTACAACTATATTGGTCATGATCATTCCATGGCACTTACCTTGGGCTGGTGCTTAGCTCATATGCTACTCCTTATGGAGGTTAGATAGATGCCTTTACAAAACTATATTTACATACCTTAAATTAGAATAAACTTTAATAATTTAAGCAAACACACAACTATATACAATAAGCCACTAAGATAATTAATTTACAAAAAAAAACCATAATTAATGGCTTTCTTAAAGTCTTCACCTTTAAGCTTTCTCCACTAGTTTGCCATTTCCTTTAGAAGTACTTGCCCCTAATGTTAATATATGGAGGAAAGGGGATGGGATGCGGAGAAATCCTAATAGCAAAATATCAGCTTAATATATAATGTGTAATGGTAATTAACTATGTATATAAATATCCAAATAAGGACAACACCTTACAAATACATACACATGGCTATGGCACAACTCAAGCAAGGACATTACATGTTTGAAGGCATATAGATGGCAAATAAATATGCAAACTACCAAACACAAACTATATAAAAGTAAGTTTTACTACATTTTACTTCTTCTTCCAAGTTACCTCTTCTTGGTTAAACTTCTTTGGTTTTGCTTCCTCCTTTGCTTAATAGAAAAAGCCAAATCCTATTAACTATTATACTCATATGTAGGGGGTATATTAATACACAATTTGATATACTTACTTAGTATAATTAATCTCTTTCTCATTCCCCAAACTCTAACCCTTCTAAATTAGCTCTCTAGCCTTACTCTTGAAATCTTCATTTGTAACTTGCTCATTTATCTATTCGCTTTCGATGCTTTTCAAACTATCAAATAGAGATTCAAACTTCCTCTAGCTAAATAAGGCTATCTGTGACAACGGTGTCTATGGAAAAACTTTAAATACTTTTTCCTTTGCTATTGATAGATGTGATTAGTTTTGATAATGTCAAATATAGATGTCAAATGTTAAGAGCAAAAAGTTTGCATCATGTAATTATCTTATACTTTAACTAACTACTATGTTTAACATGAAATATATTATAGATTAGTCAATAATAAAAAAAGAAGATATCAAATTGGATTATTGTGAATGGTCAAGCAGAAGATTAAGAAGCTATTGAACAAAGAAGATATTAAATATGGGGAGAAATCAAGAAAAGAAAGGAGTTATTGAGTTTGAATATTGGGAATGATCAAGAAGGATAAAAAGGAAGAAGACAAGAAATTGAAGAAAGAAGAACTTATAAAAGATAATGACAATATCAAGTTTCAAGTTCTTGGAGTTGGTATTAGAGGTTGTCATACTCAAATGGAAGTGGAATGGCTTAATCAGAAGTTAAAATGAAGTCATATCAACTTCACTCGAGTGATACTTCATTATCACTTTAGTGGCACCTCTAAAAGTGATTTGCACACATTTCACTCGAGTGATTATTCAATTTCAGCATACTTTGTTCAGCATGAGAAATGTTCGGTAATTTGGTTATATCTTCTAAACTACAAATTCGATTGAGCTGAAACTTATTGCATATGAAACTAGATTTAAAATTTGACATAGAGACATCAAGATAAAGTTAAAAGGAGTTCATATGAAAGATATATGAGTTTTGGAAAATGACACTTGAAAAAATGTTGTATTCCAAAACAAGTTCAATTCTCCTATACCACAACTCTGATTGAGATGAAACTTATTTTATATGAAACTACACTTATAATGTAGTTTATGGATAGCTAGTTTGTACTGAAAGAGTTTCAGATGAAAGAGATATGAACTTTGAAAGTTGGTGCTTGAAATCAACGTTGTGTTCCAGACTAGATGTTACAAATTAGATAATAAATTTTAGAATATAATGTATTTAGGATTGATTCCAATTGTTGTGAAAAGTATACTTAAAGAGCATTTTATGGATAGGTCATTTGTTCAAATTGGAGTTATATTCGAAGAGTTATGCCCACTGGAATTTGACATTTGCGTAAAATTATCTATGATATGAGAGTTTGTGATCTTCTAATGAAGATCACTCGAGTAATCCATGATCACTTAGAGTGATTTGGGAAATCACTCGAGTGATCCCAAAATCACTTGAAGTGATTTGAAAAATCACTTGAGTGATATGTGTTTGGATTTGCTTTTGGAGAATAGCTTTTACGATTTACAAAATAAGTATGTGAGAGAAGTTTTGTCTTGATTTATGCAAACCATGATTTAGAAGATTTCCAAACACACTATACTTATAGTGATTTAGGAAATCACTCCAGTGATCCAAAATCACTTATAGAGTGATTTAGGAAATTACTCGAGTGATCTATGATCACTTACAGTACACTTGCAAGTGATCTAAAAGTGCTAAAATATCCTAAAGATCACTCGAGTGATCACTCATGCACTTGAGTAATTGTTCATTAGAGCTTTTGAATCACCATCTTAGATTTTTCAATATTCTTTCAAACTCATTTAAATATTGATAATCTTGTGTTAGAACTGACTGACACACAAGAGAGGTAAATTGGGTGTACGATAAGAAATTAAAAACTTTTAAATCCTTTTCACATATGATTAAATCAATACATATGGAAGTATAAAATCATAAGCAGTTATATAAATCATATATGCTGGAAATATAAGAGCTTAGGGAAGAGAAGATTCAAATAATTATTTATTCTGGTTCAGTCTAATCCACGATCACCTACATTCAGTTCCCAAGCTCCTTCTGAGTTTTTCAATCTACTATCTTCTTGTTTAACTGGGCAAGAGAAAATCCTCTACAAACCCAAAGTTTAGCTGGGTACTTGTGAAGCCTTTCACACATCTCATATGGAGTTACTCCCCTTTACACACTGTAAGGTTACAACTTCGATGATGAAATATTATAATAAATCATTTCTCTTAGAAGTGAGTAAGATGAATATTGAAGTGCAATACAAATAATTACAATCTCAAATGTACATGATATAAAGAACAGAGTATAATAGAGAGTGTTTGAAGTGGATGACTCATGATATCATCATATTAGTACAGTTGTGTTCTTGTTTCTCTTAATCTCTTCTTTGAATGCTTCCATATTTATAGTTGAGTTGTGGAAGATGATCGTTGTAAGAATTTGTCCTTTAGAGTCCATTGAGACTTTCAAAATATGACCATTGAACTAGCCGTTAGAAGTTTATGACGAAAATGTCATTTTTCCAATTTATGTGTTAATCCTTGTTTGATCACTTGAAAAATGCTTTATCACTAGTATAATAAAGTGTTAGAGTGATTAGAAACAAGAACAATAAGTTACATAATCATTCCAATGATTTTCAGAAGTTACAAAGTATTACTCTATTTTCTGGGAAGCTTCACTCGAGTGATCCCTTCTAAAACTTGACAGAGAGTATGAACAACTTTTTTGTCTTCATCACTTGAGTGGTCCAAGGCCATCACTCGAGTGATCTCTTCTAAAATGTGGCAGAGAGCATTTGAAGCTTTTTCTAATTGCATCACTCGAGTGATCTCAAGTTATCAATCAAGTGGTTACTCGAGTGATCTACTCATTTTGACTTCAAATATTGCAAATGACCTATCATCGAAAAGCTCTTACCATCTACATTCTAATTCAAAAAACAAAAACAAAAAAGTCAGCTCCAAACTCATTGTGTTCTGAAAGTTATGATCCAGTGTCTACTATTTCGGACAGTCTTTGAGTTTTCAAGCATCAATTTCCATAAGGCATACTAATTTGAATATAACTTTAAATTTGAAAAATTATATATAAATTGAAAGCTCTTTAATTCTAATTTCATATGAATCAAGTTTCACCTCAATCGGATGTGTGGTTTGAGAGATATGTTCAAAATACCGAACTTATTTTGGAAACCAGCGGTGATTTGAATGTCATATTCCAAAACTCATATCTCTTTCATCTAAACTCCTTTGATGTTGATTTGGTGTCTATGTGACATATTAGAAGTCTAGTTTTATATGAAATAAGATTTAGCTTAATCGGATGTGTGGTTTGAGAGATATGACTAATTACCAAATCTCACTCATGCTGAATGAAAACAGAGCATAGCATAATATATTGAAGATTAACAATCACTTTAGTGGTCATTTAATTCACTCGAGTGAATCATAAAAAAATCACTTCTAAAGCTATTACTCGAATGAAAATGAGGTATCACTCGAGTGATATTGAAATTTCACTCGGTGAACATGGAAAACCTTCTAGATTAAGTATTTTAACCTCGAATTAAGCTAATCCAAATTCCATTTGATTATCCAGATTTTCAATATCAAATCAAAGAACTTGAAACATGATATTCCCATTAGATCTTGCAAGTTCTTCTTTCTTCAATTTCCATAACTCAATTAGATATCTTCTTTAGTTTCTTGACTATATTCAATCTTCTTTCTTTGCTTGACCAATTTACAAGATATGCAACATTAAATATAGTAGTTAGTCAATGTAAAAGAGATGGATATTATGCAAACTTTTTACTTTTAATATTTGACATCACTCAAGTGGTCACTTATTCACTCAAGTATCCTGCTCTTATCACTCGAGTGATGAAAACCATTACTCGAGTGATCTGCCATAACTTCCAAAAATCCAGTGAGTGGCTTGTTGAATTCTTGCAAGTGAGGAAGGATCACTCGAGTGCTAACTTAACTACTCGAGTGATTTTGCATCACCTCTCAGTTTTTCAGCAAGTGACTTGTAAAATCCCTGGAAGTTAGGATTATCACCCAAGTGCATTACCTGTCACTTAAGTGATCATCTTAGATCACTAGAAGTGAATGACTTTACTAATTCAAGTTTTGATTCAAAAATAGTTCTTTCACTCAAATGTCTAGAAACTCACTCAAGTGATTTGAATAATCAAGTCATCATTGTTTTTCAAGGTTTGACATCATTAAAACTAATAATATCTAACATCTTGTTTCTAACCATTCCTATTTATCACTAATCAAGTTTACATAAGGATTATAAGTGATTAAACTTGGATAAGAACTCGACAGCCAAAAAGCAACTTCTTGTCAGAAACTTCAACGGTTACTTCCAACGGACATCAAATGGTCATATTCTAAGATGTTCAACGGAAAGAATGTGTTCAACGGTCAAATGCTCTTTATTAACTAAAAAAAGGAGAGGCCTTCAAGATAAATAAACCAGAGCCTATGCCTACAATGTCAATATGTTGATACTCTAAATCTTACCCGATCGAAGCTCTGTAATCATACTCCTACCTTGTATTTCAGTATTAATCATTATCTACTTCATATAGAGAGAAATAATATTTCATTGTAATCATTCTATCTTTGTGAGAGTTATTCAGGATTGTGGAATCTTGAGTGGGGAACAAATAGTATCCTTACAGTGTGTAAGGGGGAGTTCTTATCTCAGTGTGAGAATTATAAATGCTCGGATCAAATTTGTGAGATTGTAGTGGTTCTTAAATACACAATTAAACTTGAGAGAGATAGTGGATTGAAATTTCAGGAGGAGCCTGTGGACTAGATTTAGGTCATCGTGGATTGGACCGAACTAAGATAAATCACAATTTGCATTTTTTGTTCCCTAAACTCTTATATTTCTAGCATATATGATTTGAATAACCGACTAAAGATTTATAATTCATTACTTTCGTACTTATCGCGTTCACTAAGATGTGAAAATTTTATCAAAGTTCTTAAATTTTTATCTTACACCCAATTCATCCCTTCTTAGATGTCAGCTGATTCTAATAGCTATCAAGCATTTCATAAAAGCCCCTAGACATGCCATATATATGATTTAATTACTTAGAGTACTTAGAGCACTTGTATATGATTTAAGCATATGATTAAGCATTAAAACAGTGAGCTTGTCTTAAACTTTGAGCTTCAAAAATAAAATTCAAGCTCCTTCTCATTCATACTTTAATCATGCTATTCCATTAACATATGAATATTCTAACCTCTTCAAATTTCTATTCCCAAAGGAATTTTGAAAAATCATAATTTAAGCTAGGGAACTCCAAATAAGGTGCTTCAGGTTTTTATGTACATCTCTTTCAATCCTTTGTAAAATAAAAATAATTTCCTACATCAAATCATGGACCTAGGTTCCTAAATTGCACATACACACTGACTGCCCATATTAAGAGTAAGAATTTTCTACCCAAAGTTTAAAAATTCAGAACTTATAATTTACATATCTAATTTCTGTGTTCTAGTACTTGATGGAAAAATCTATAGTCTACTTTAAGGAAAACATAATCTCACTAAAAAATTGCTAATTTAACCTTGTATAATTTACCTATTTACCTACTATTAGAAATCTAGAAAATAGAGTGTTCCCAGTTTTCTGACCAAAATTCCAAAAATCATAACTTTTGTTCTAGATGTCTAATTAACACGTTCTAAGATTTATGTTACATCTTAGGATGTGTACTATTTTTTCACCAAATTTCACAAGCATTTGATATGATATGCCCTATCAAAACTCTGCTCGAATCCATCTGCCTTAGTAACACTTACAGAATCGACCCCCTATCACTAAAACCTCAAAAACACCAACTTTCTGTTCCTAAATTGAACTCTTCTTAATTTTATCTTTTAATACACATGTTTACCTTTCTAATCATTAAATAAAACGAATCAAACCCACTAAAAAAATTCACCTTTTAACCTCTGTAAGTACATGTATGCAACACTTTGTTTTCAACAATGAAAGATCAAGAAGAAAAATGGACATGCAACCTTAAATTAAGGCTTAAACTCCAGAAATTTTGACTCTCGTGCATACTCTATTTTGAAGCCTAAATTACAGAACCAAAAGACCCCAAAACTCCCTTTAAATTCGACATGCAAAGCCTTCTTTCAAACTTTCAAGATGACATAAACTTTTTCCCCAAAGATACTTAACTTCTAGCAACATTTAATCCTCAAAACCACCACCAAATTACTGAAATGTAGATGGAAGAGAGTATAGGAGGTTCATCTAAGTCAGAATCTAAACTTGCATGTGGGTTTTAAGCTATTTTCCTTCTCATCCAATGACCTCTGATCGCTTTCTCTCTGTAGTTCACTCCATCTTTCTCCAACTCTCTCTCTATCCTTTTCCTCTCTCTTTCTGTCTAGGAATGGAAGGAATGAGAGAGCTAAGTGTTTGAGTTTATTATATGGGCTGTGTGTGTGTGTGTGTGTGTAAACGTGTGAGAGAGTGTGTGTCATTTAAGTGTGCCATATGTGAGGGAGTATGTGTGTGTTTTTATCCTATTAATCTTACATACATGGCTTTAAATTTTTTACTTTATCTAATTTAAAATCCCTTAAATCTCTTGAGTTCTATAATTTGGCTTAACTTTAGCTCAATTCCAATTTTCACGTCCGAACAATAAGGTTACTAATTTCCCCTTTTCTAAATCAGTATTGGCTTACCTTAAAATTTCATAAATTAATCCTTAATATTTTATGAGGATTTTCCTTCTTAATTATATTCTTTAAGCCTTAAAATAATCTCTCTAAAAGTTTTAAGCCAAATTATGACTTCTAGCTATTTTTCCTTGAATTTTAGGGAAAATAAGCTCTTAAATTCTCAAAAATTAATTTTAAAATTATTTGGGCCATTTTTGGGAACTAAACCTCTTTATAATTTCTATAACTCCTCATAATAGCATTTTATACTATTTCTTCAATATATCTGGGCCCTTAAAATAATTTTTTATATAATTATCTTAAGTATTTTACTCATAATATGTTTAAGACATTTGACTTAATTGGGCTTACTAGTTTACTTAATTTAGAACAGTTTTTTATATTCTAAACCACAATTTGAGATGTTACAGACAATCTATCAATCAACGACGCTCTCAATCATGACTCGCAAGTCGCTCCCTTTTGAGAGCTTAATTTGGGTCTTTCTAAAAAGAGTATTCTCTCACATTTTAAGATTGGTTTATGAGTAAAGGTAAATTAATGTTAACTCAATTGGTGTTGTATAAGCATGTTACTTGATTCTTCATCTTAATTCTTGTTATTTCTATCAAATCATAGGAATTAATACTTCTACTCATAAGTCATAACAATCTTCTTAGCTCCTCAAAGGTTTTTTGGTTTCTTTTGTGGTAACTCCTAAATTAATACTTCTCATCATAACATTCTTCATGCCTTCTCACTTGTTTTATACTGTTTAAGTTTCTAATATTTATAAAAATAAGAAATTATAAAGTATAACATATTTAATATTACCTCTACCCTTAAATCTTGTTTGGGTTCACAGTTTGCCCTACTGGACTTCTGCACCAAAAATGGCTTCTGGAAGAAGCCCACAAAAGGCGTTTTTCTCTGCGGTTTAGCTTCAGAGTAAAGCATGGAAGCAACTGTTACAACATTTTCCCTAGCTGTGCATGAGGACTTCTGTTGCCATATTCTCTTATAGCGTCTAGATCCAGTGTTGGTTGTGGTCTTTAGTGTTAAGCTCATCATGAGTCATTGCGGCAGTGGGTTATTGACTGGTGGGAAGTTGTGTTTCTTGGAGCTGTGCCTTATTCCCATCCGTCCCTCGAGGAAATTCCATGTGTCAACCTCTTCTCTTCTGGCATCTTCGGCATTGCATGCGGTCGTTGGTGTTTAGCTCATTGTGAGTCGTGGCCGGCTGTGGGTTGTTTATGGGTGGGACATTGTGGTTCTCCGAGCTTTGCCTTGTGTCAGTTGTCTAGTGTTGGGATCTATCGAGCTTGGCGTTTTTTTGCAGGGGGTAGATTGTTAGTCATCAGCGTTGTTGCAAGTCGCCATTTTCAGCAACAAATGGTAAAGCTGGTTGGCGTCGTCGTCTCCAGTAACGGAGCACCATCACAATAGTCGGCTAAGGTATCAGAGGAAGGGAGAGTGAAGGAGGGCCCAATATTGAGGATACAACAAGCAAGATAATATGAGCAAGAAGATTGTGAAGAAAGAGGGAGAGGATGAGGAGGATATTAAGGCCGTGGAATGAAGAGAGAGAAAGAGAGAGGATATTATAGTATAATTATATAATCTAATATTTGAAAGATAATAGATATCATCATGTTTTTTTTTTGAAAAATACAAATCTAAGCTTGTTAATATCTGTAAATAATATCATTAAGGAAAATTACTGTTTTTTAAAAATACAAATCCATGCTTTTTTTTTGCCAATGAATCTAAGCCTGTTAATATCTACAAATACTATCACCACATTTTTTATTATTACTTTATTAATATTTTTTATATTTGAAAACAATTTACTAATTAAGCTTCCTTGTGCTTTTAAGAGAGATTAGCATCTTCATCAAATATCCATAGATTATCTTTAACACAAATAAATCATGTTCATGACAGAATCAGAGACTAATTTGTTAGAGATAGGTGATCCAATAATGATTCACTTAATGTACGCATTTAAATGTATATACAACTTTATCCATTTTAAATTAAGTTTTTTTAGTGTTTTTTCACTTTTTTTCAATAATAATTTAACTTGTTTTTTTATTTTATCCACTTTTAATTTTAATTTTTCCCTTTACAATCACAGTATATATGTATGTGTGTGTGTCTATATATATATATATATATATATATATATATATATATATATGTACGTACTATTCAATAACATTCATATTTTTTTCAATCATTTTTCATTTAAATTGGCTTTTTAAACTATAATCCAAACATGTTTAAAGTTTGAAAAGAAGTTACTTTTGCCATCGTCAATCCAAATACAAATCACATTTACAATCTAACTTTTATCCTACGTTAAGTTTGTAAAAGTCATATTGTAAAAAAGTCACTTCTGCCATCGCTAATCCAAACAAACTCTTAGTATAGAAGATAATTTTAGAATAATTTATTTTATTTTATTTCTTATATTTATCATTTTTCTTTAAATTAATTTATCTGATTTATAAACTAATATATAATTTAATAAAATACAGAATTATTTCAAAAAAAATCATGTTACAGATACTATAATTAAGTAATTTATTTGATTTCTTTAAACCTCTCCAAATTTTGTATCTTGTATTATAGTTAAATTAAAAATTTGAATTGATGATCTATATTAATTAAAATTCAAATTAACAAACAAAAATAGTATTTTTTGGGTTACAAAATAATTTTATTTAATTTGAGTGCTGATTCCTCCTCCATAAACCCTCGTAATCGAGATCTGCAGTTTCTTTTCGGTCTTTGCGCCCTCGTGACCCGTTTCCTCGCCCGCCGGTGTTGGCCACTGTCACTTCGCACTTCATCAACCGTTGCTGGTCTCAGCCTCGAGGAGCTAAGGTCTTCATCCCTCCCACTTTTTCAGGTTCTACCAATCAGCATAGTGTTAGGGTTAAGAAAGTCGTTAAACTAATTAGATATTTTGAGGCTTTATTTTTCTTTGAATATCGCAATTCATATGTAGCTTCATTTCGGTAGCATGCGAGGTTAACATTTATAATTCCTTTTATGCCTACAGTTTGAAGGCAAATTAAAGCAATCTCACCGACCGTTAAGGAGTAGGACGAGACAATGAAGCTTGACGTGGATGTCTTGAGATATCTCTCCAAAGATGATTTTAGGGTTCTCACTGCTGTTGAGTTGGGGATGAGGAATGTATGTATCTCTCATTTTCTACACTGGATATGATTTAAGTGGTATCTATAATGATTTTGTGCATATCGATGCAAAAAGAAAGAGAGATTGAAGTTGGTTAATTTTGTCACTTGCTTTGAGCTCATTGAAACTCTTTTTGGCAGCATGAGATTGTACCTACCGAACTCATTGACCGCATAGCACGTCTCAGGTATGTTTTAATAGTCTCTTGAATAACCTTTTTTCCCCTTTATCATCTCAAGTGTACTTTTGGAGTTTTTAAGTGGTTTTCCAACTATTGTGTAGGAGTGGAGGCACTTATAAAGTTTTGAAAAATTTGCTCAAGAATAAGTTGTTGCACCATGACTCTTCTAAATGTCGGTAACCTCTAATCTGTATTATATAGCATATTCAGGTTCATACCCATGACTCTGTTAAATTGAAACTTACCTTGATGCAGATGATGGCTTCCGCCTCACTTACCTTGGCTATGATTTTCTTGCTATTAAAGCAATGGTGAACAAGGGAGTGTTTCAAGCTGTTGGTCGTCAGATAGGTGTTGGGAAGGAGTCTGGTATGTTTCTGTTTTCTGCTTATAAACACGCTACTCATTGAATGAAAAGCTTAATTTTTTAACTGCCAAACCTTAGCCCTCTTTGCTGCCACATTAGACTTTTCATTTCCTAAATAATGTAGTTGTTCTCTGCTAGATATCTTTGAGGTTGCTTGTGAAGATGGAACAGTTCTAGCGATGAAGTTGCATAGGCTTGGCAGAGTTTCGTTTAGAGCTGTCAAATCAAAGCGTGACTACCTAAGGCATCGTAGTAGTTATAACTGGCTATATTTGTCTAGGCTTGCTGCCCTTAAAGAATTTGCATTCATGAAGGTTCTCCTTTATCATTTGTCCCTTTTATATTTATAATAGGGTGGTGGTTATCTTCACGGTTCATTTTCGTATGACTCGTGCTTTGCTTGAGCAGGCATTGGAAGAGAATGGTTTTCCTGTTCCTAAAGCTGTAGAGTGGAACAGACACTGTGTAGTCATGTCACTGGTCCAAGGTTGCCCTCTGTGAGTATCCTCTCTTATTGAGTATCATTTACTTTCACTTCAATCTTGTAAAATCCTAATTTTTATATCTACATGATTATTGTAATCCATTAATATTCTTCTGTTGAATTTTGCCCTATTAAAGTTTTAGAGAATTCCATTATGATTAGCTTTTGCCACAATTGATTTATTATTCTCCTCCTTATTATTACTATTATTCCTAAAATGTACTAGGTGCGTTACTATGATCTTTAATTATTGTAGCTGTAAATCGTTCTACTTACGAGCTATAGATAACTTTACAACGGTACTTGGGTATTTTGAACTTTGAATATTCGTTGCATTCACATGAATGTACAAAGTATTAAGAACACTTTTTCGTGTAGTTCCTCATGCCAACTGTCATAAATTTGATTCTTTTCTTCATTTTCTTGTTCTTAATTGGGCTCACACTTTTTATTTACTCTCTCCATTTTTTGTTCTTTTCTTTTTGTTTGAATTGGGAGAGCTTCGAGGGGATTGGTTATTGCATCAATGTAGACAATTGTAGTCTTAGGCAACTGTAACTGATGGACATGTCTTTTGGGTTTGTGAATATAGGGTTCAAGTGAAGCAATTGCAAAATCCAGAGATGGTTTTTGAGACAATTCTTAATCAAGTTGTTCGGTTGGCAGAGCACGGTCTCATTCATTGTGATTTCAATGAATTTAACATCATGGTATGATTTGCTTTATTGTGCTCCCTTGTCTTGGCACCAGTTTTATGCTGACTTGTTGGCATAATTTGCCCAATGGACTACTGGTTTTGTTATTTTATTTGGTAACTATGAGCTTCAAATTTTCATTGACTCTAATTTCAATTCATTGCAGATTGATGACGATGAAAAAGTTACCATGATTGATTTTCCACAAATGGTATCTGTATCACACCGTAATGCACAGATGTATGAACTTTTGCCTTATTTTTTATGGTGTTTCCTTCCTTTCTATGCTTGTATAAATATATTGATGGTTTATCTTACATGCTTGAGTGGGAGCTGGCTCTTTTTTGGTTAGGAACATATGAAGTACATTTCTGTAAAGATAATTACAGCTTTCTTTATGTTTTAATTTGGTAGTAAAAATGGTAAAGCCCAAAATTTATTATTCTTCTTTAGATCATCAAATATCAAATATATAATTATATATGCTGTTTGCAGCCTTAGTGCCTCACTGCATAATACTTTTTGTACTGCAGGTACTTTGACCGTGATGTTCAATGCATCTTTAAGTTCTTCAGAAGGAGGTTTGTTACTATTATGGGGCCACTTATTTGTGAACTTGATGTTGAGATAGTTTTATGCTTGATTGATCTTTCGTTTTTGATGATTACAATGATGCTGTAGGTAGTGTGAACCTGATTCGAACAATGACACAAACTGTGTTGCACATGAAGAGTTTTGAGGGTTTTAGTTCTAGTCATTGATAAACTATCGTAAGAGCTGCCTTAGAAATGAGTCACTTCAGGGGAATTAGAAATGTTCTTTAAGTTTTGTATGATATTGATAGTGTTTGATATGTGTTGGATAGAGCATGACCCCTTTTATAGAGTGTCACATCTATGCTTGTTTTACTTGATCCATGTTGAATAAGCACGAGTCTTTTTGCTCTGTGAATTTTTGCACGCTATATGTCTATACATTGTAGTTATTGATTTCATTTTGTTTCCTTTCTGCATTAGTGATCTCTCTCCTTTTGTACGGTCTCTTTTTTTGCATTATTTTCTGTTCATTCATTGTTAGTACATGGCATTTTGCGTATAGCATCTCCTGTTTAATGGAACAGTTGATGTAATATATTGTTGGTCTTACACCTGTTGTAATTTATTAGACCAAAATTTATGTCTCATCCACCACTTACCTTTATGGTTTTCTTCCAACTTGCGTTTCAGATTTGATCTCTCTTTTCAAGAAATCTCAGATGATAATGAGGGTACTGATGAAGATGGAAGACCTTGCTTTTCTGCTATAGACAAAAGCTCTGGTTTTCTAGATAAAGAACTTGCTGCCAGTGGCTTTACCAAAAAGGATGAAGATGACCTTGAGAGGGTATGATAATACTTTTTATCCTGGGGAAAGGTTGGAAAAGATGGAGACCACTTCATTTATAAATGCTAGATACTTTTGGTTTTGTCTCCCTTCTAGTTTAGCTTAGCGCCAACATGAAAGATTTATTTGGTAAATCTTGGTATTCAACAAGGGGTCACAATGGGTAGACTGTCAAAAGTTCATCTTGTTTTTCATTCTGTCATTTGGGTTTTAAACTTTATGTGCAGTTCGTTGAAGGCAGTGAAGAGATTGGTACACATTCAGATGAAGAAGTTCAGTTGGCAGAAGAATTGAGAGAGACAATCGTCATGGGTGATGATTCTTTACAGTTGGAGCAGGTAATATCTTCGTTACCTTTTGTTGCCACAAGGGTCTGTTTGGTTTAGGGGAGGGGAGGGATTTTAATTTCACCTTGTTTGGTTTGGGAGGAGAAGGGAAGGAAAATATTTTAATTTGGATAATTTTACCCTTTTATTTAATTTTTTTAAAATTCTGTACAATGTTTAATAAAATATATTATAAATATAAAATTATAATTTAATAATTATAAAAATTGAATAAATATAACTATAATTATACTAATAAAAAATAACTATAATTATAATTTAATAATTATAAAAATCCATGGTTTTACTTACCATATATATACAAAAATAAGTAAAATATTATAATTATAATATATATGTACATAATAAAAAAATTTAAAACAAAAGTTGAGTGCTTTAGGGAAGAGGGTAAAATGGGATAATCAAAAACCTTCATGGGCAAAATGGTCAATGGAAGGTAAAATATTACCACTCCCCTCCAAACCCCCACAATTTGGAGGGGGGAGGGTTGTGAGGGGAGGGAGGGGAAAATTTCAATAAATTTCCCCTCCCCTCCTAAAAAATTTGTAGTACCAATCAAGGGGAGGGGAGCAAAATCCCTCCCCTCAAACCAAACAGACCCTAATGGAGTTGAGTCATGTGCTTACTATCTGTGATGTCAGGTATACATGTTTATTTGGCTTTGCTACATTTGGAATTAATTTCACTTTATTTTCCATTTGTGTTGATAGTATATTTTAAGAAAATAGAAGTGGCCGCTGCTAATGCATCATTCATCAAGTAATCTCATGTTGCTTAAAGTTGAGGACATAACTACTTAGTTCTAACAAATTAAATTTGGACCTTTTTGTTTATGTTCAAAAAATAAATTTAGACCACAAGTCTAGGGATTGGGCTAAATCCCATGATGTGGGTTAGAATATTTTTTCATTTAATATTTCTGGAAAGTTTAAGCTGAGAAGCTGTATATTAATAAAGCCTCTTCTTTTTATGGTTGATTTATTCTTAAGGATACTCTTGCCGTTGCAGTTTGCTCTTTACTGGTGCAATGAAAATGCTTCTCTTTTGAGGACATGGATGATTTTACTTATTAAAAAACGTATTAGATAAAATCTAATGTTTTATAGGATAAGGATATTGTTCGTGTGAAAATACCACTATTTATTAATTATCAACTATTTTTAAAATTAGGAGTATCAGTATCTGGGATCTCTGTATTTTTGTCTTCATTTTTATGCATTTATCTGCATATTTTTTTAATATATTTTTAGAAGAGTATATAAATAGGAATTTGTAGCTTCCATCAGTAAGCAAGCCTTGTGCACCATAGATCTGTTTTTAACCATGAATATTTTGTAATATCTAATTCAAAAAGAGTGAATCCACATGTGTTTATGTATGCATAAAGAGAGTGAATAGACTTATGTTGTCCCGTTTGGTAGCATGGAAGTGAGAGGTTGGGAAGTGGAACCCAAAATTTGGGTATATGGTATGCTGGAAGTGAGTTCCATGAAATTCCCACTTCCATCAAAATCATTGGAACCCACTTCCGTGGGCGCCCCCCCTTTGGGAACCCTCTTCCACTTCCCGTGGAACTGGAGATCTGACCCTTTGGCCCTTTGAGAGGTTGCTGTGAGCAGTGAGCACTAGTGACGACATTGATCTCTTGAGTCTGTTGCCGTTGTTCTCCGTCTTTTGCCCTAAGCTTTCCTTCTAGATCTTCATGAGCTGGGCTCCAGTTGAACACACATCCTCTAGTCTTCACAGCTTCTATCATTCGCCGTTCTTTGCCGACCGATGAGCTCTCTGCCCCTATCTTCACGGCTTCTAGCTGAACTTGCGTACTCCTTCAACGTCACCATCTCCGACGCCTGTCAATATCACTGTCTCCGTCATTGATGGGATCTTTGAAAGGAGAAGTATGGAAGGCCATGGATATGAAAATAAAGATTTGGATTTGTCATGGGTAGTTTGATGGCTATTCTGTGATAGGTAGGTTAATTGTTGTGGTTGGTGATGTTTCTTTGGTGGCCAATGACTTATTTTTTTGATGGCCAATGATTGTTCTCTGCTGGTGGTGATGGTTGTTTTCAGGAGAGAAGGCTTTTCCTTTTTTCAAAGATAAGGGTATTTTCGTCTTTTTGAAAGAAAAATACATATATTGGTTAAAAATTATATCCCACCTCCATTGACATACCAAACATACTTTAAAACCCACTTCCATTTCTATTTCCACTTTTAGTTCCACTTCCACTTTCATAAAAAACTATTCCATGGTACCAAACGGGGCAATAGTGTTGTACTTGCAGGAAAAAAATTTGTGGCACAGCAAGTGTAGTGATATCTAATATATGCTTCTCGAGTATGTGGCTTGATATCTGTTAGTTCAACTCCATAATTTTTAACGAAGGTAAAAAAGAAGAGGGAATGTCTGTTAGGCACACTGAACTGTGACTTAAAATATAGAGGGGATGTGGGGTGTCAGGTAGGTTGGATATTCCTTTAAAATTGTGCGCAGTTATACTTCAACTTATCATGGTCTTCTACTCTTAGCTTATCATGGTCATCAACTGGTCTAAACTGTTTCATCTTATTTGTTGAGTTGTAGAATTCTGTTTCCCCTTCTGCTATCTTGTGTGAAGTTTCATATGTAGATTTTACATATTGAGATTATGTTTTGATCAGGATGTGGGAAATGAAAGTAAGGATGAAGAGGAAAAATCTGAAGCAGTTGAAAACATAGACTCTGAGAAGCCAGACGGGGTATGAGAACTTCCTTTACTTTATCACATTCCCTTTTATCATTTACAGTTTAGTTAGTTAAGTCTACATCAAATTTTTAGTTACGCATTAACATTTTGTTCCTTGAAATGCTTCATTCGAACCATGGTTGAAGTTTCAGGCAATTGAATTCAGGACTTGCTTCACTTCCAATTCTGTCCAGTCCAAGTTTTGGGACATTGCTTTTCGATGGACTATAGCCTGACAAGCCCCTATTATCATTTTGATTTACAGGAGGAAAACAATCAAGATGTGACACAAAATGATGCCGAACTCACAAAGCGCTTGAATAAGCAGAGAGAACGGGCCATGTCATCAACTCGCAAGGGTAAGAAGTCTTTTGCATCAAGGAATTGCTACAAAGCGAAAGGTAGCAAGTCTGCTCACAATTCTAAAATACAGAAACAAATGAGTGGCTGGTAAAGTAATTAAATGTTTTATGAAACTAAAACACAGGCAACCTAGTGGGGAGATAGTAAGGCAAATAGGAGGATATTGTTATGTCAATATAGTTGAGTATTTTTTACCCCTTCTATTTTTTGGTTAGATTAGGTGGGGTTGAATGAGTCACTGTCCACGTTTCATTACACTTTTAATGTGTGAGTTAGTCCAAGTGCACGAGTCTTTATATAGGTTTAGGTTAAATAGGATTGTATCTGGGACTCTTTCTATATTTAAGGGTGACCTAGTGTATAAGGCTCATGCTAGGTGGGGTTTAGAGAGGGATAGATATATACACAGTTTTACCCTACTAGCGGAGGGACTATTTCTATGGTGGATGACAATTTTGTCTTGGTAGAAAATTTTACTTATTTCACTGCTATTTTCAAAGAAACAGATTGCTATTCTTGGGTGAATAATTAAGTGGACTTCAGTTCTGAAAAGCCACTCCCATTAAGTGAGTTATAGTAAGGATATCGAACCGCCTTGATGTGTAACCTTTTATTGTTTTTTAGATGAATCATATTTTAAAATTAATTTATTGAAGTATATTTATGGTTTAATTGTACATTTGAGATTGAATGGGAGTTGAATTGATTTAATTAATGAAATTGAATGAGGTGGATCTTATATAAAGTACCGGAATGTTGAAGAATATTTAGTGAGTGTTGATGGTTAGAACTAATACGTGCTTAAGATCTTTTTAAGCGAAGAATTTTCTAAAGATAGTTTTGACTATAGAGAATTTAAATCATCATCATCAACAATAACAACAATAACAAAGCCTTTATCCCATTAGGTGGGGTCGGTTACATGAATCGCACAATGCCATTGTGCTTTGTTAAAAATCATAGATTTCGATATATTATTAATTAGAAGGTCTCTCTCTATGACCTCATTGAGTGTTCGTTCGGGCTTTCCTTGACCTCGTCTAATAGGACTCTATCCTGCTTGATCCACCCTTCTCATCGGAGCATTGAAAAGCCTACGCTCAACATGTCCAAACCACCTCAAATGATTTTCTACCATTTTTTCTTCAATAGAGAGCACTCCCACTATTACGAATCTTGTCTTTTTTTGTATGACCACTTATTCATCTCAAATCCACATCTTAGCGACTCCCATTTTATGCTCATGTTGTCCCTTTAAAGCCCAACATTCACTACCATGTAGCATTGCTGGTCTTACAGCAGTGCGATAGAACTTTCCTTTTACCTTATTAGGTATTTTACGATCACAGATAACTCCAGTAGCTTTTCTTTATTTATACCATCCGGCCTGAATTCTGTGATATACATCTCCATCAATTTCACCATCTTGTTGTATAATTAATCCCAAATACATAAATTTTGTCACTTGTGGGATGACTTGCCCTCCTAATTTAACTTTCACTTCCCTTTGGCTTTGTCCTTTATCTAACTTGCAATGCATATATTCAGTTTTGTTCCTACTAAGACGAAAACCCCTCAATTCCAAAGTCTGTCTCCATATCTCAAGTTTAGAATTAATATCTTCTCTAGATTTAGCTAACAGAACTATATCATCTGCAAAAAGCATGCATGTAGGGATCTTCTCTTTTATAGGTTTAGTTAGAACATCTATCACTAGGTTGAACAAGATGTAGTCCAATCCTTATAAGAAATCCTTTGTAACATCTCCAGGCGTTCTAACATTGGTTGTAACCCCCTCATACATGTCCTAAATGGCTTTGATATATGCAACTCTCACCCCATTCTTTTCCAAGGCTTTTCAAAGTATATCTCTTGGCACCCGGTCATACGCTTTTTCCAAATCAATGAAGACCATATGCAAATCTCTTTCTTTGCTCCTATACTTTTTCACTAGCCCCCTTAATAAATAAATCGCTTTTGTTGTAGACCTTCCTGGCATGAATTTAAATTGGTTTTCAGTGATATCCGTCTCCAACCTTAATCCATGTTCAATCACTTTTTCCCACAATTTCATTGGATGACTCATTAGCTTAATTCCTCTATAGTTTGCACAATTCTGGATATTCCCTTCATTCTTATAAATAGGAACCAAAGTACTTTTTTTCCACTTATTCGGCATTTTCTTGGTTCGTAAGATTTCATTAAATAATTTTGTGAGCCATAACACACCTTCTTCGCCTAAACATTTCCAAATTTCAATAGGGATATCATCAGGTCTGACAGCTTTATCATTTTTCATTTTCTTAAGTGTTTCCTTAACCTCGCCAATTCGAATCCTGCGGTAAAATGACAAATTGAGATCACTTTTTCGAGTCGTCAAATCTTTCGAGTCACAATGTAACCATTTCCCACCATCATTTAACAGCTTATAAAAGTAGGCTTCCCACTTATCCATAATATCTCCATCAATAACCAAAATTTTTCCTTCTTTGTCCTTTATATACTTCACTTGGTCCAAAGTCTCAATTTTCTCTCCTTGTTCTTTGCGATCTTGTAAATCTTGCGCTCTCCTGCCTTTGTTCCTAACTCCTTATAAAACTTCTCATATGCTCTATTACGCGCCTCATTCACAGTCTTTTTAGTCTCCTTTTTAGCCATGCGGCTTTTCCAATTTTCAATATTATTACATAAGTGTATGGCTTTAAAACAATCTTTCTTATATTTGGTTTTCTCTTAAACACTTTCATCCCACCACCAAGTCTCTGTCTTGTCGACCAAGACCTTTTGATTCTCTCAAAGTTGCTTTAGCAACCTGTTGGATTTTTTTAGATATATTTTCCCACATAACATTAGCATTACTCTGAAACTCCCACTCTTCTTCCTCCAGGAGAGTTCTCTGAAAAATCTCCCTTTTCTCTTCAATTGCCACCACCTGACCCTTGGGTTTAAAACTTGCCGACGCTTTTGTTTTATATACTTAATATTCACATCAAGGATCAAAATCATATGTTATGCTGTCATGCCATCCCCCGGGATCACTTTGCAGTTAGTACAAAAACGACTATTGGAATTCCTTACAAAAAAGAAGTCAATATGTTTCCTTACGGCTCCACTCTTGTATGTTATAAAATGCTCATCTCGCTTCTTGAAGCAAGTGTTAACATTCTTGAGGTTATATGTAAGGGAGAAATCAATAATAGATTGACCTTCATTATTGAGCATCTCAAATCTAAAACCACCATGAGCCATTGCATGAGGTCCTGCTTCCTTACCAACATGTCCATTAAGATCTCCCCTAATAAAAATCTTTTCGGTTAGTGGGATACTTTGAATTAATCCCTCCAAATCTTCCTAGAATTTTTCCTTAAGATGTGCAGCTGCCCCTACTTGAGGTGCATACGCATTGATAATGCTTATAGTATCCTTCCCAACAATCATTCTTAAGGAGATAATTCTATCCTTAATCCTCTTAACGTCCATCACATTCTTCCTGCATTCTTTATCAGCGATGATACCAATATCATTCCTTCCATTGACCTTTCCTGTGTACCAAAGCTTACAACCATTAATTTCTCGAGATTTTTCTCCTGCCCATTTAGTTTCCTGGAGACATAGGATATTAATCTTTCGATCTTCCTTTACTCCCATAACCTCCCAAGATTTTCTGCTTAGAGTCCCAATGTTCCAAGTGCCAAATCTGATCTTATTTTCATGAACTAGCTTCTTTAGCCGCCTCCGTTCAGAAGAGAGAGGTGGCCCTTGCTCATTTAACTCTACATCCGGGCGATGATGCAGTGGCTCTCACTCACTTCTCACTGTACTTGAGCCATACAGCGCGTTACTTACATGCAACGACCTAACATTAGCACAATTTCTTCGTTGATCCATGTTCATAAGAGATTCAACAGGGTTTTACGTTGGCTATCGGGGCCTAACACAACCCTCCTCCTTTACTCGGGCTTGGGACCAGCTATAAACATAGGCGGAGTTGGAGAATTTAAATCCATACGAGAAGAATTAGGATTGAAAACTGGTTACTAGTATAGTCTGGGAAGAGAACCATTTCATGTGAGGCTAGACACGAGATGATCTACAGCAGTAAAACTGATGGTTAAACAATTTCGCACTGGTCAGTTGTTTTCGACCTCAACCTTAAACCCTAAACCGGTTATTTTAATTTAAGCCTTATATTTAAATTCTAAATTATGCATAATATACAAAAGGAAATCCATGAATGCATAAATGAAGAGCATCCAATTTAAAGCGGATGACTTAACTGGCTGCAAGAAAAAACCGTTACAAACCCCAGTTTGTCCAAAATAACTACGAAAAAAATTGGCCGAAATTATGAATTAAAGACCATGATAAAATTTCAAACACAAGGGCCCATTAGCCAACACCAAATACTATTATTGTCTCAACCAATTCTGAACTTGGTTCCAGTTTGAAAATCAACGACGACACACAAGTACAAATTTGAGGATACATTTGCGAACCCCCGTGGGGTTATTTATTTGTGACACAACATAATCTGTAAATTTGAACTCAATCAACATCACAACAATTAAGAGATGCGCCTGCAGATAGTGATGCCATCACCAAATGGAGCAAGTGAAATATGAATCCGAGGATCGGCCGCGATTAATCTGTTAAATTCAATTATCAGTGGCCTATCGTATTTTCTGAGTTCTGGTGTGTCCTCTTCACTCATTGCAACCGTTCCTCCCCATAGTGTGTTGTCATAAACAACTAGGCCACCAACCTTCACCAACTTCATTAGTCTTTCATGGTAATTCCAGTAATTAACTTTGTCAGCATCAATAAATGCAAAGTCAAAATTCCCTTCATTGGAAGGCTGCAATAACAAAATATCACCCCAAAAGTTCCAAAATAAGATATATGAGAAAGTGTGAGGAAAAGTATGGTGAACCTTAAATACACAAGGATGCAAATGGAAGAAGTTGCACAAAAATAGATTATTTCTCACATCTTTCAAGAGCCGATGTAGAGCCGGCAAAGCTTCGGACTCGATGAAATCTATCTTGTGCTCAACACTGGCTTTTTTAATGATTGGTAATCCAGTCTCATATGACTGACGATTCATGTCTATTGCTGTTATCTGCAGTGAGGAACTATGTCAATCTATGAATTTTACTAGTTCAATAAAACATTAAGCAATGCCTGTGCAAACTGGGGTTTCCAGATGACCTTTCCATCCTCTGGAATTGAAAGAGCAGTGGGCAGAAGGGAGTATCCAGTGAAGACTCCCACTTCAATAGTATTTTTTGCATTGACTAGCTGCAGAAGCATGGAGATTATTTGACCAGCATCTGGTGCAGTAATCATTATGGCCCTGCAAGTAGAGAAGATCAGACGCAATAATGAGCATCTAAGCCATATAAGTTAGTCCTAGCATTAAGTGTCCACATCGATGGTAGATGGCCCATTATGGAAACCAAGAATCGCTTTCCTAGACAAACCAGAATTAGAAGGTTTGCCCCTTCAAGGATGTCCGTCAAAATTGAAACGATACAGAAAATCAAAAGGTTTAGATGCATTCATTGTTCTCTGTTCCCAATCGAAGTTCTCAGCTACCCACCCAAGAAAATTTCATTGGAAACAGCCTTGCTGGATTGATTAACTTTCAACAAGTTAGATAATTTTTTGGAGTAAATAGTATCCCAAAAAAGTTCAGAGACTAGAGCTAAGAGAGTCCACAAAATTTCAAGACTAAATTTTTAGTTTAATCTAGAAATGTTTGATTCATGCAAACATTTTTAAAGCGCACAGCTTTAATCGGTATACAAACCAACCCAGGTCATTAGCCATGACTTGACATATTATCACAACATCTCTGAGGTTATTCAATCAAAATTTATGGTAATTTCAGACTGAGAGGACATATTTGCAATTCCATCCGGGCATTTTTGTCTTTCTCTTAATAAAAATTAAAACATTGCACTTGAGATGTGACTCGGTAATGAGTCTGAAGATATTTTATGGTCATCATAGATCCAATGTTTAACTACACTGCTATATCGGTAAACCCACAAGCACCGGCTAGAAGAAAGAAGCTACAAGGTTATATGCAAATCATATATGAAATTTATATGTAATCCTTTATTTGGTGAAGCTCATATAGATGTGAATTTCAGTTCAAAAATTACAGCTTTGCTTCAAACGTCTGTCCCCAATTCAGTTTGATAAACATCAGAAGCATTGGACAAAAAGCATGCAATGGAGAGAAGAGTCAGTCACCTTGGGTGATTATCAGTGACATGCCTCAGCTCCTTTAGAAGCTCTGGTTCACGAGGGTGAACACTAGTCTCCAGAATATACTACCACATCATAAACACAGAATCTTGATCCAGGAATTTCAGACAAATATAGCAAAAAGAATAAGAGGTATAGCAAAACATTAATACCTCGTACAATTCTTCGCTACTCAATACACTCTTTGAAAGACCTGGTATCTTTGTCAACTCGTGCTCCATTACCCTCAAACTTCTTCAGATCAAGTTTTGAATCTATATACGGCTGCACAAACAAAACAAATACCGTCACAAACTTTACAGATGCTATCACGGCAAATAGATAGCCATTCGATAACACACCACAACTTTGTTCGCAGTCGCAGCAAAAGTTAAACAAAGAATCCCTAATTTGACATTCTGAAAGCAAACATTTTAGGTGATACACTTACAAGTTTGACACAGAAAAGATAGATATTGACAGAGAAATATTGCTGAGTCACTTGATGAGTAGTGCTCAGCCTATCACTTTATGTATATTTATAGTGTGTCAATATATAATTCTAGAATACATTATAGCTGGAACAAGGAATAACAGAACCTATCGTAATCCTACACGTATACAACAGAAAAGATTTGCAATATCCTACTAGAATCTTCTCTTAACATACAGTTAGAAATGCTAATTATATTTACACAAATATAATCATATCCTAACATTTCCCCCTCAAACGAGAGGGTGCTACTGTCAACCCGAGTTTGCTCCTATAGTTTTGAAATTGTGTCTGTGTCAAAGCTTTAGTAAAACAGTCTGCAACTTGAAAACATCAAGGCACATGTCGAATGTCAATTGCTTCTGACAACAAAATCTCGAATAAAATGCACATAAATTTCTATATGCTTGCTCCTAGCATGTTGAACTGGACTAGCTCCCAATGCCCTTGCAGTTAAATTATCGCACCATATTATAGACTGTTTTTTTTTAGAAATAAGCAATCTCAAATAATAGAGAATCAAGCCATCTAATTTTAGCTGCCCCATCAGATAAAGCCTTATATTTAGATTCTGCACTAGATTTTCAGACAACATTTTGCTTTCTAGATGCTCATGAAATTAAAGTATTTCTAAAAACACACATTCCAGTGACAGATCTTCGATCATCAATATCAGTTGCCCAGTCAACATCTGTATAAGCAAAAACCTAAAGAGATCTACAAGGTTTGATGTGTAGACCAAGACTAAAAGTACCTTTGAGATACCTAAAAACACGTTTAATAGCTTGGAAATGACTAGTCCTTGGAGCAGCTAAAAATTGACTGAATTTACTCATTGCATATGAGATATCAGGACGTGTAGTTGTGAGATATTGTAGAGAGCCTACTGCTTGTCTATACAAGGTGGGATTATCAAGCAATTTACCTACTTCTGCTGATAATTGACAGCCTGTCACCATAGGTGTAGAGACAGGAGTACAATCACTCCTGTCGAATCTTTTTAAGAAATCTACAACATTGCTTGATTTCAACTCCGCCTATATTTATAGCCGTTCCAAGCCCGGGTAAAGGAGGAGGGTTGTGTTAGGCCCTGGCAGCCAACGTAAAACTCTATCGAATCTCTTATGAACATGGATCAACGAAGAAGTTGTACTAATGCTAGGTCGTTGCCTGTAAGTAACGCGGTGTATGGCTCGAGTACAATGAGAAGTGAGTGAGAGCCGCTGCATCGTCGCCCGGATGTAGTGTTAAATGAGTAAGGGCTACTGCTCTCTTTTGAACAGAGGTGGCTAAAGAAGCTAGTACATGAAAACAAGATCAGATTTGACACTTGGAACATTGAGACTCTAAGCGGAAAATCTTGGGAGGTGGTGGGAGTAATGAAAGATCGAAAGATTAATATCCTGTGTCTCCAGGAAACTAAATGGGCAAAAGTCTCGGGGAAATTAATGGTTGTAAGCTCCGGTACACAAGAAAGGTCAATGGAAGGAATGATGTTGGTATCATCGCTGATAAGGAAGGGAGGAAGAATGTGGTGGACGTTAAGACAATTGAGGATAAAATTATCTCCTTAAGAATGATTGTTGGGAAGGATACTATAAACATTATCAGTGCGTATACACCTCAAGTAGGGGCAGCTGCACATCTTAAGGAAAAATTCTGGGAAGATTTGGAGGGATTAATTCAAAGTTTCCCACTAACCGAAAAGATTTTTATTGGGGGAGATCTTAATGGACATGTTGGTAAGGAGACAGGACCTCATGCAAGGGCTCATGGTGGTTTTGGATTTAGGATGCTTAATAATGAAGATCAATCTATTATTGATTTCTCCCTTGCATATAACCTCAAGATTGTTAACACTTGCTTCAAGAAGCGAGATGAGCATTTAATAACATACAAGAGTGGAGCCGTAAGGACACAGATTGACTTTTTTTGGTAAGGAATTCTGATAGACGTTTTTGTACTAACTGTAAACTGATCCTAGGGGATGGCGTGACAACACAACATAGAATTTTGGTCCTTGATGTGAATATTAAATATGTAAAAGGGAGATTTTTAAGAGAACTCTCCTGGAGGAAGGAGAGTGGGAGTTTCAGAGTAATGCTAATGTTATGTGTGAAAATATGTCTAAAAAAGTCCACCAGGTTGCTAAAGCAACTTTGGGAGAATCAAAAGGTCTTGGTCGATAATATAAAGATCCTTGGTGGTGGGATGAAAGTGTTCAAGAGAAAACCAAATATAAGAAAGATTGTTTTAAAGCCATACACTTATTTAATAATGATGAAAATTGGGAAATGTATCGCATGGCTAAAAAGGAGACTAAAAAGGTCGTGAGTGAGGCTCGTAATAAAGCATATGAGGAGTTTTATAAGGAGTTAGGAACAAAGGTGGGAGAGCGCAAGATTTACAAGATCGCAAAGAACAAGGAGAGAAAATCGAGATACTTGGACCAAGTGAGGTGTATAAAAGACGAAGAAGGAAAAGTTTTGGTTACTGATGGAGATATTAAGGATAGGTGGGAAGCCTACTTTTATAAGCTGTTCAATGATGGTGGGGAAGGGTCGCATTGTGACACAGAAGATTTGACGACTCGAGGAAGTGATCTCAATTTGTCATTTTACCGCAGGATTCGAATTGGTGAGGTTAAGGAAGCTCTTAAGAAAATGAAAAATGATCAAGTTGTCGGACATGATGATATCCCTATTGAAGTTTAGAAATGTTTGGGCGAAGAGGATGTGTTATGGCTCACAAAATTATTTAATGAAATCTTATGAACCAAGAAAATGCCGAATGAGTAGAGAACAAGTACTTTGGTTCCTATTTATAAGAATGAAGGGGATATCCAGAATTGTGCAAAATATAGATAAATTAAGCTAATGAGTCATACAATGAAATTGTGGGAAAAAGTGATTGAACATAAATTAAGGTTGGAGACAGATATCGCTGAAAACCAATTTAGATTCATGCCAGGAAGGTCTATAACAGAAGAGATTTATTTATTAAGGGAGCTAGTTGAAAAGTATAGGAGCAAAGAAAGAGATTTGCATATAGTCTTCATTGATTTGGAAAAAGCGTATGACCAGGTGCCAAGAGATATACTTTTGAAAGCCTTGGAAAAGAAGGGGATAAGGGTTGCATATATCAAAGCTATTCAGGACATGTATGAGGGGGTTACAACCAATGTTAGAACGCCTGAAGGTGTTACAAAGGATTTCCTATAAGGATTGGACTACATCAGGATCAGCGTTGAGTCTTTATTTGTTCAACCTAGTGATAGATGTTCTAACTAAACCTATAAAAGAAGAGATCCCTACATGCATGCTTTTTGCGAATGATATAGTTCTGTTGGCCGAATCCAGAGAAGATATTAATTCTAAACTTGAGATATGGAGACGGACTTTGGAATTGAGGGGCTTTCGTCTTAGTAGGAACAAAACTGAATATATGCATTACAAGTTTGATAAAGGACAAAACCAAAGGGAAGTGGAAGTTAAATTGGGAGGGCAAATCATCTCACAAGTGACAAAATTTAAATATTTGGGATCAATTATACAACAAGATGGTAAAATTGATGGAGATTTCGATCACAGAATTTAGGCCGGATGGTATAAATGGAGAAAATCTACTGGAGTTATCTATGATCGTAAAGTACCTAATAAGGTAAAAGGAAAGTTCTATTGGATTGCTATAAGACCATCAATGCTATATGGTAGTGAATGTTGGGTTTTAAAGGGACAACATAAGCATAAAATGGGAGTCGCTGAGATGAGGATGTTGAGATGGATGAGTGTCCATACAAGAAAAGACAAGATTCGTAATACTCATATACTTGAATGAGTGGGAGTGGCTCCTATTGAAGAAAAAATGGTAGAAAATCGTTTGAGGTGGTTTGGACATGTTCAGCGTAGGCCTTTGAGTGCTCTAATGAGAAAGGTGGATCAAGCAGGATGGAGTCCTATTAGACGAGGTCGAGGAAGGCCGAAACGAACACTCAATAAGGTCATAGAGAGAGACCTTCTAAATACACTAAATTTGATTTAATTAAATCTATCCAACAGATTTAATTTAACATATTTATTTAATCTAAATAAAGAGTCAATAGATTTAATTTATCTTTATAAATTAAATTGAGATATGATATCTTTATCAATGTTAGTTATTTAATTTATCAAATAAATTAAATATCAAATATCAAATAAATTAAATATAAAGCTGACACTACTTAATAATATTATCATATGTATATAATATTATTATTATTTTCGAAAACACACACACACACACAAACAAAATTCGTCCACCTTATATTAAACATTGTATTCATGGTTTAATTGTACATTTGAGATGGAATGGGATTTGAATTGTACATTTGAGATGGAATGGGATTTGGAACAGCGGTTGAAAATTTCAATCGTGCTTATGAATTGTAATTCACGGAATACGAAGTAACTTTTACGGTCTACGAGGTAGTTTTTACGGTCTACGAGGTGCTTTTACGGTCTACGAAGTGCTTTCACGGTCTACGAAATAAATATTTGAAGGAGATTTATCTCGATTTACGTAAATCGGGCTTATATAATAAGCCCGATTCAAATAAGCTCAAACAAACAAACACTATCGGAATGTTGAAGAATATTTAGTGCGAGAGTTGATGGTTGGAACTAGTACGCGCATAATATCTTTTTAAGCGAAGAATTTTCTAAAGATAGTTTAACTAAAGATAATTTAAATCAATACGAGAAGAATCAGGGGAAGAGAACTATTTCATGTGAAGCTAGACACGAGATGATCTACATCAGTAAAACTGATGGTTAAACAATTTTGAACTGGTCAATTTTTTTAAATTCTTATTATTTTAATTTAAGCCTTATGTTTAAATTCTAAATTATGCATAATATACGAAAGGAAAGAAGCACCAGTACATACATGAATGCATAAAAGAAGAGCATCCAATTTAAAGCAGATGACCTAACAGGCTACAAGAAAAAACCGTCACAAACCCGAGTTTGTCCAAAATAACTTTGAAAAAAATTGGCCGAAAATATGAATTTTCAACCAATTAAAGACCATAATGAAATTTCAAGCACAATTTTCATCCCTGAACGATGATCTCAAGACCAATTAGCCAACTCCAAATACTACTACTTTCAATTTTTCCCCCTCAACCAATTCTGAACTTGGTTCCAGTTTGAAAATCAAAGATGACACAAGTACAAATTTGAAGATACATTTGCGAACCCCCAGTGGGGTTATTTCTTTCTCATCTATATATTTGTGACACAACATAATCTGTAAATTTGAACTCAATCAGTATCACAAGAATTAAGAGATGCGCCTGCAGATAGTGATGCCATCACCAAAAGGAGCAAGTGAAATATGAATCCGAGGATCGGCCGCGATTAATTTGTTAAATTCAATTGTCAGTTGCCTACCTTGTTTTCTGAATTCTGGAGTTTCCTCTTCACTCTTTGCAACCGATCCTCCCCATAGTGTGTTGTCATAAACAACTAGGCCACCAACCTTCACCAACTTCATTAGTCTTTCATGGTAATTCCAGTAATTAACTTTGTCAGCATCAATAAATGCAAAGTCAAAATTCCCCTCATTGGAAGGCTGCAATAACAAAATATCACCACAAAAGTGCAAAAATAAGATATATGAGAAAGTGTGAGGAAAAATATGGTGAACCTTAAATACATGAGGATGCAAATGGAAGAAGTTGCACAAAAATAGATAATAATTCTCACATCTTTCAAGAGCCGATCTAGAGCCGGCAAAGCTTCGGACTCGATGAAATCTATCTTGTGCTCAACGCCAGCTTTTTTGATGATTGGTAATCCAATCTCATATGACTGACGATTCATGTCTATTGCTGTTATCTGCAGTGAGGAACTATGTCAATCTATGAAGTTTACTAGTTTAATAAAACATTAAGCAATGCCAGTGAAAACTGGGGTTTCCAGATGACCTTTCCATCCTCTGGAATTGAAAGAGCAGTGAGCAGAAGGGAGTATCCAGTGAAGACTCCCACTTCAATAGTATTTTTTGCATTGACTAGCTGCAGAAGCATGGAGATTATTTGACCAGCATCTGGTGCAGTAGCCATTACAGCCCTGCAAATAGAGAAGATCAGACGCAATAATGAGCATCTAAGCCATATAAGTCAGTCCTTGCATTAAGTGCCACATCGATGGTGAAACAAATTTTACTGCTGTTATTTGATTTGATTGGCACATCAAGGTGTAGATGGCCCATTATGGAATCCAATAATCGTTTTCCTAAATATCAACAAACCAGAATGAGGTTTGTCCCTTCAAGGATGTCCGTCAAAATTGAAACGATACAGAGAATCAAAAGGTTTAGATGCATTCATTGTTCTCTGGTCCCTAGAGTTCTCAGCTACCCAAGAAAATTTCATTGGAAACAGCCTTGCTGGATGGATTAACTTTCAACAAGTTAGATAATTTTTAGGAGTGAACAGTACCCTAAAAAAGTTCAGAGACTAGAGCTAAAAGAGTCCACAAAATTTAAAGACTAAATTTTTAGTTTAATCCAGAAATGTTTGATTGTCGTCATGCAAACATTTTAAAAGCACACAGCTTTAATCGGTATACAAACCAACCCAGGTCATTAGCCATGACTTGACATGTTATTACAACATCTCTGACGTTATTTAATCAAAATTTATGGTAATTTCAGACTGAGAGGAACATATTTGCAATTCCATCCGGGCATTTTTGTCTTTCTTTTAATAAAAATTAGGGTTAAAGGCCATTTATGTTCCGGAAGTATTGGCTTAAGGACAATTTTGCCCCGGAAGTTTCAAATGTAAGACAATTTCACCCTGACTATTATCGCAGTTAAGTTAAACATTAGTTGACCAAATTTATAGGTAAATTAGCTCCAAAGTAAAAACTTCCAAAGCAAATTTGCTCCTGAGATAACGAAAAAATTGTCTTGGAAGTTTCAACCGATGCAAATTTGCCCTGAAAGTTTTCACTTAGGAGCAAATTTACCCCAAAATTTGGTCAACTAACGGTCAAACTTAAGTAAGATAACGGTCAGGGCGAAATTGCCCCACATTTGAGATTTCCAGGGCAAAATTACAAGTAGGCCAATATTTCTGAGACAAAACTGGCCTTAACCCTAAAAATTAAAACATTGCACTTGAGATGTGACTCAGTGACGAGTCTGAAGATATTTTGTAGTCATCATAGATCCAATGTTTAACTGCACTGCTATATCGGCAAACCCACAAGCACCGGCTAGAAGAAAGAAGCTACAAGGTTATATGAAAATCAAATATGAAATTTATAAGAAATCCATTGTTTGGTGAAGCCCATATAGATGTGAATTTCAGTTCAAAAATTACAGGTTTGCAAGTTCAAATATCTGTTCCCAATTCAGTTTGATAAAAATCAGAAGCATTGGACAAAAGCATGCAATGGAGAGAAGAGTCACCTTGGGTGATTAGCAGTGACATGCCTCAGCTCCTTTAGAGGCTCTAGTTCACGAGGGTACACACTAGTCTCCAGAATATACTACCACATCAATAACAAAGAATCTTGATCCAGGGATTTCAGACAAATATAGCAAAGAGAATAAGAGGTATAGTAAAACATTAATACCTCATACAATTCTTCGCTACTCAATAAACCCTTTGAAGGATTTGGTATCTTTTTCAAGTCGTGCTCCATTACCCTCAAACTTCTTCAGATCAAGTTTTGAATCTATATACAGCTACACAAACAAAACAAATACCGTCACAAACTTTACAGATGCTATCACGGCAAATAGATAGCCATTCGATAACACACCACAACTTTGATCGCAGTCGCAGCAAAAGTTAAACAAACAATCCCTAATTTGACATTCTGAAAGCAAACATTTTAGGTTTCACACAGCAATTTGGTGGGAACAGTGATACACTTACAAGTTTGTGATAAACTTGTAGGAAGTCAAAAGGCTCGATGAGAGATGAAAACGAACATATTTTGAAATTTCGGACCAAAACGAAATTAAAATAAAATAATATTTTGAAAGAGCTTTTTAAAAATTTAATTTAATTTAGTCAATGTAAACAATGTCATGACGTGACCGTTGAAGGCAATTTGTCCGAAAAATTAATATAAAACCATTGTTTGTATTGAAAGTTCGAAACTCGAAGCCTGTCGAAGACTATCGGCAACAAAATCTACATGGAAATCAACGAGCTCAACTACCTCTTTGAAAGCCGAATTTAAATTTTCAGAGAAATCAGAGAGAGATTAGGAACTGAGTATTTTATTGGCATATGATTTTCACAGCACAGCACAATATATATACACAATATTGAGGGCATGTGATTTACCAAATTAAAGAGCTACCTTATAAGTGATGTCAATGTTCAAGACTGAGAGAGACTTTTGTGTGGAGTTTGCAAACTAGTGAAGGATCTTCAGATAATTCGATTCAGAACCAACTTCTAAGTACTCCCTACCAGCTTTAATATAAAACTTACTTTAAATGTGTCCTATATCAAGGACTGACATTATTACTATCCTCATTTTTTTTATAAAATATAAATAATAAATTATATAGATTTAAAAGCTAGTTAAAGACAAAAAATATAAAAAAAAAATACAATTCATTTTTTAAAAAATGACCTTGTTTATAAATAAGGTGGGTGGGAGAGAGATTGAATGGAAAAATGATAAGAATGATGGGGAAAAAGTGTGAAGAGAAATATATAATTAATTAAGAATAAAAATGAAAAAAAAAAAATTTAGACATTTTTCAAGTGTATCTTATAAAAAAGAACATACACATTCAAACAAAACACATGTCCTACAAAAAATAATGGAGGGAGTGCCATCTAGGAATACAATGTGCACATTAGTTTAGTGCAAATGTAAGGCCAAAGAAAGAGTTAGAGCCGGGAATGTGGGCCATTCACACCAATCCGTGGGCTATGCAGTGGAGCCCTGCACTTTCACAGGCTAACAAAATATCAATCATAATCCGTAGTTATAGGTTGGCGAGTCAGCCCACAACTCACGTTTTTTTAAAAATATTTCTTTTTTATGTTTTTTTAAGACGACTGAAAGTCCAAGACATATATATATGAGTTATTAAATTTATCTTTTTAGCATCAATCATTTCATTTATAAAAATTCAAAAACATAATCTATAATTCAAAAGATAAAGTTATCAAATTTGTAAAAGTTTACTGACAATAAACATCAAATCACCTCATATACTCAAAATATAATAATTTAGTTTAATAAAGGAAGAAGCCTCATGTACTCAAAATATAATAATTTAGTTTAATAAAGGAAGAAGGAGGCTGAGATTTTTTCTCTTTAGGATTAGAAAGTATCAAGTAGAAGTGTGAGAATTACGGATTTTACAAAATTATCATATTTTTTTAAGAAAAAAAAAATGTGCAGGCTAATCTGCTGGCCACACGAGTCAGGCATGGCTGGCCCGCATTTTTTGCAGGTTGGACTCCAACCCTTACCCGAACAAAACCCGCGGGCTAGGGTCCATGTTACCTGCTCGAGAAAAACATTGTGAATGGTTATCGATATGCCAAAGGAGAAAGTTTTAGGACTCCAATCGAGTCTTGTGTGTTTTCAACAGATTCATTAGGAGAGAGATCGAGAGAGGGAGGGGTGAATGGAGAATCTATGGCGAGCAGCGACTGGTCAAGACCCGAACCCTGAAGACTACAACGGAATCGAGTTCTGGTCGAACCCTGAGCGAGCCGGGTGGCTCACCAAGCAAGGCGACTACATCAAGACCTGGCGTCGCCGCTGGTTCGTCCTCAAGCAAGGTAAGCTTTTCTGGTTCAAGGACTCCTATAGCGTCTCCCGATCGTCCACCCCTCGCGGTGTCATCCCCGTCGGTTCTTGCCTCACCGTCAAGGGCGCCGAGGACATCTTGCACAAGCCCTGCGCGTTCGAGCTCTCCACCGCCAACACCACCATGTACTTCATCGCCGACAGCGAGAAGGAGAAGGAGGATTGGATCAACTCCATCGGTCGTGCGATTGTTCAGCACTCACGCTCGGTTACGGACTCCGAAGTCGTCGATTACGACAGCAGACGGTGATTGTGACATATGGTTTCCAGATGCCCTCGATCTGTGTGCATAATCTGTCTTCCAAGTTGTTAAATTTCTCATAATCTTATAGAATTTGTTACAATTTCAACAAGTTTTGTGTTGGGTGTCTTGGATTTATTGATGTATAATATTTTGGAGTTGATCTGATCCAAAAAAACAAAAAGATTCATTAGGATTTCGAAGTACCCATCCGCCATCCATTGAGGTCTGTTTGGATGAGGTTTAACAAGAGTCAAGCATGGTTTTTTACGATGAGCTTCACATTCTACGTCCTGTGAGGATAATGTAACCAATGAATCGCATAGGAATTCACAAAATTCACGAAACGCGTGCAAATGCATGCATTTGAACAAGGCAACCGTGCAAATTAGATAATAAGCTTCTAATAATGAGAATTTCTTAATTCCGTGCATAAAAGGATTAATGTTTAATATGCAAAGTAAAATGCCATATAGTGAAAACCAAGTTACGAATCATTAATGGTTGAGCTTGCAAATCACTCCACTGACGAGCATAAATTGAAATGATTCTTTGGGACTAGGAGTGCCAGAATAATCTGACTAGGGAAAAATTCACATTCTTAACAGTGAACCCTAAATTCCTTTAATTCAAGGATTCAAATTTAATGTTCCAAGATTAGAACACTACTGAACTAGAAGCAAATGAAACATGGGCAGGACCCCCGTTGTGTATATATAATCTGAAGCAGCAAAGCAATGATTCATTGACCAAATTAACACCAGAGTGAAGAATGTTGATAATACATCTGGCTAAAATTATAGCTTCTTTTACCCAAAACCCGATTGATTCTATCTTTTTGAAACTGTCTATGGTAACAATTTCCCAGCAGGCATTTCTTCCCTTCTTCATTTAGGTGTAGAAAAAGCCGAAATCTCCCCCACGATGGCGAAAGGGCCAACACTTGTCTAGTCTGACAAACAAATCTGCAACTTAAGGTTGTGTGGGATCTCTTATTTCACCCGTCTCCTCCGGTCCCTATCTCTGCCTCTCTCCCTTTCATGATCATCCCTCTCTCTGCTTCCACTTTTCTCACGGTCCCTACCCCTATCATTATCAAAATCATAACCTCTATCTCTCTGTCTATCTCGTTCCCTGTCTGCATCATATTCCCTCTCTCTGTCTCTGCCAGATGATCTTCGTGGTGGACTATGACTTTGACTACGACTACGGTGGCGTTTTCTTGAGACATCATGTGAATCATCTCGCCTGTCCCTCCTCTCTGAAGATGTTCTCCCTGCAAGTGTCAAAAAAAATTCTGTCAAAACTTTGAAATCCACTAGAAACCTAGAAATCAATCCCAACCAAGTAGTAAACGAACAATGCACTATTTGAGACTCCGTGCAATTGAACAATTTTTACCAAAGTTCAAAATTATCACTCTTCGAAGTTCTCTCTGGATCTCTAATTTCTAACTTCTATAAAATAACACCAATTCATAAAGCAACAGTTACGTCAAATAATAAGGAACAAATGTTGATTACTTGATTCTGTTTCAGGTTTTAACAGGATTTTTTAAAATGGCATATAGTACGTTAGAAATTGAACAACTAAATAGCATACAATAAATATCATATTTAATCACCCTGAGATTTCAGTTCAACTTTGCAAAACCCAACCACTTTTGCAAGACTTTCAAGCTAGGAGCTATGACCTCTGACTGGCAACACAGTAAGATTGAGTGGATATAAGTAAATTTAAACCGTTCCATGGTGTCCAACAAGTGTCAGATTCGGCACAGCTCCTTTTTTAAATGTCCTTGCTTTATGGTTTCAACTAAGGAGGAGGGAAGAGGGAAGAGGGAAGAGGCAAGAAGGAACTTACTACTTCCCTGACCATCTTCTCCTGAATCTGATAATCCAAACTCTGCCTGCAGCCGTTTCCTGTGCAGCGTGACTTTCCTCTCAATTTCCTCCAAATTTTTTATTCCCCTTTCTTCAAGGGACTCCCGGTATTCAATTAAAGCAACTTCTAGGCGTCTCAACTTCTGCCTGTATAACAACCATGGTAAATGAACATTATAAAAGTATTTTGGAAAACAAAAAAATAGGACAGCAAAATGAGATGAAGCAATATACAACCTCTGCTCTTCGTTCATTCCACTATCAGTCGGTGCAGAAATGCTTGTATCAGCAGCAGACTCCAGCTCATCTGCCTTAATAGTACCATCACCAGCATTCTCACTACCAGAAGACGAGTAACTTAATCCCAAACCCTTTCCACGACCCTTTTGTTCATCATCACTCTCATCATCCTCTCGAGCCCATTTAGAAGCTGGTAAAACTGGATCATTCTTTTCTTTTTTTGTGAAGGCTTTCAATTCAGAGTGTGGAATGGGCAAAGTTTGTGCCAGAGATACTGACCCTGTGCCTTGTGAGTGTGAATCATCCTCGTCATAATGGTTCCATTCAGAGAAACCTACTGGTTCAGGCTCAATGCTTGTTTCTCTCCGACTACTTGAATATCTCCCAGAACTTGCTTGGTTCTGAGCATATTTCAATTCATCATCCAGCTCATAACCCCTTTGCTTTTCAGCCTCCTCCAGACTAAGCAACCGTGCAACCATCATTTCCCTACCACCCACAAGTGACAATCCATTGTGTCGACATCGTCTTTCCAGCTCAGCAAGAGGAAGAGACATTAGCTCCTTCATTGCAGCTCCTCGGCCCATTGCCAATGCAGAATCTTGGTTGCTCTTGCTGCCATCAACTGTATCTTCAGAATGTATATTTTTCTCAATTTCAGGTGCATCACCACAGATGGAATGAAATAGTGTAACACCAGAGTTGCCAGAACGAAGAAACGTGGCTCGTAAGCCATTCACATAAGCATCAGAAAAGAGAAACCAATCTGCCCACACTTGCAGAACTTTTAGCACTCGTTCCTGAAATATTTTGGCCAAAGATCACATTATACACAAGGATAACCAACAATAATGTTAAGCAAATCTAAGCTTGTCTAGCCTACCTTAAGGGCCTCAGCAGTAATGCGTCCTGTTACGCTACGATACAAGTCATTAAAACTCTCCATTATGTCAGGCAATGTTGCTTCAAACTTGGTGCGATATGCAGATGCATTTCTTACTGGAGCACTACTATTATGAAGAACATCAGAGACAAGCATGAGCCTTGCAACTTTAGTTGGAATAGGGGTCTCTTTGAGTGTCAAGGATTCTGTTAAAACTTCAACTATCTGCAGTTGAAAACAAATCAAAGAAATTAAAATTTTTCAGGAAGAAATACTGCATGATGGCCAAAAAAGGGAAATAGACAGCATGGGAATAGAATCTGGATGAAAACATCCTTCTTTAGTGTTGGGATACAACTCCTTTTGTTTACTAAAAGCAACACATGCAAAGGAAGTTTGAGTCAATGAAGCAACCAAGGTAAAGAATGGAGAACAATTCTGAGCAAAATCTATTGATTTTACAACCCCCAACGTCACAATCATTCAAGCACCAAAATAACATAAATACCTCTCCTGCTGCATCAGCATTATCCAAAGCAAACCCCATAGCTTCTTTTATTTGACTCCTTTCTAATGTTAAAGCACGCAGCATATCCTCAAATTCATCCCTTTGGGCATCAGTCAGTGTTCTTTCAGGTTCCACACGCTGTGAAATCAATTAGGACAGTTATGCAAATGATTCTGACAGACAATGCAGAGAAATTAAATTTATTTTGCTTGCAAATACAAATAGAATACCCTGCTTCTTCCTGCAGCATGTGTGGAACCCGACTCTTTTTCATGTTCTGGACTTCTTGCAGAAGGCAATGATGGAGGAATCCATCTGAGAAAACAAACACAATGTTTTGTTCATAGTTAACAAGAGGAGTAATTTAATCCTCCATCACAATCTACTGATAATTTCAATTTACTGTTTTCTCAAGATAACTAACGAAGCTTCAAAAAACACTGACGTTTGGGGGGGGGGGGGGAATACCTTCCACTACCGGTTATCATAATGAAGGGTTCTGTCCGCCATCTTTGAAGAGTGTCACCCTGCATTGAAAGTAAAATAACCTCTCACTCATTTTGCCAGAATGATAGTTATACCACTTTTCACTTTGATTCTTTCAGGCTGGACAATACTCAGTGTTGAGTGAATCATTCGTAATCGAAGAGCAAATTGAACCCAAACTAGAACAAAAATGTACCTGAGCAAATGAGTACAGTCTCCAAACATAGTAAGTATGTTCCTTGGAGCCAAGCTCAAACAAGAAATTGAAAAGCGGATTGCCACGGCCCCTCTCCATAATGGCTTGTTCAAAAGCACATCCTCCATCCAAAACATACAAAGCCATGGTATCAATCACATGCCTTAGATGCTCATCTTCAGGAGGTATGACCATTATATCGGGAATATTAGGAGTAAGAACCTACAACAGAATTAACACACTAGCATTAAATATGTTGTTGAATAGAAAAACAAAATGCTCCAATGAGAACTGTAAATTCACAGATGCCACAACACTACAAGTATTAATTCTGTTGGATATCTGCTTATATTGAAACTGCTTATTTTCAAATAAAGCTTCTGAAAAAGTGCTGCGTGGGACAAGAAGTTTGTGTTTGGCAAAATCATTCTATAAGCACTTTTATCACTATTTAAAAAGCAATTCATGCTTGGAAGTCTTTCAGGGGAAAATCACCATGAATGGCATTTTGATTTTGTGATACAGGTTTGGGAGGAAAATTGAGGATAGTTATGATAAATAATTATTTTGACTAGAGGTATGACACCTTCAACACCAATAATAATTTTCTGCTTCCGTCATTGCTTCAAAGAAAAGTGTGAGAAGCATGGCCAAGGAATCTATTAGTTCGGATAAATGACGCCAACTAAAAGAAGAGAACTAACCAGTTCAGAGTTCTGATTCGGCACAGAAGTTACTGGTGGACCTGATGGACCAGATGGACCAGACAAGATCACAGTAGCACCCTGCCAATTGAAGTGTAAAATATCAGACAATACTTTCAGAAAATGTAGCAACAATTAATAATCAAATCATCCTTTTAAAAGAAAAATAACAATAATACCTCCTTACTCCTGATGGCCATATGCCCTGGTGGGGGTGCGGGCAGCGCTTGCGATGGGAGAGCAACAGATTTACCCCACCCAATTTTCAATTCATACTCATAAACAACAACCCCTGAAAAAATAAGCAAAATTCCCGAGTCTTCTGCATTTAGACATTTCTGCACGACTTTACAGTCTCTAACAGGCAAACAGTGCATATGAACATACATAAAAAGCTTAATCATTTAGTAGTTGTAAAATTAAAGCAATCATCCTATATCTTACATTCACATGCTACCTACCCATCAATATATCATCAAAAGGTTGCAGAAAGAAATAAATTCAATATACATTGCATAGGACAGGAGAATGCTACAGGCTCCTTTATTTTAATACAAGTGCTACAGGCTCCTGGTACTTCAGCACGCATGTTTTCCAAGTCAGCAGAGACTGCTGGCCTTAATCATATTTAGCCTGAGTGACTAGGATGCTTTTGACCACACTGAATCAAAGGTATCTTCACTGGCCCTAAAAACTTAGATTCTACACTACCCCCAATAAGAAGTAAATAAATGATACCATGACCTAAAAACTATCTTCTACATAGCATTTACTACTTCCAATGGCAAGCATACCTCATATACCTAGAATAGCCAATTTCATTCTTACAAGTCCAATCAACGATTATGCTAAACAACGCAAGTCTTTTTCCTTTTGTTCTGCAATTTTACAGCTCTCATTGCCCATCTCCAAAGAATGAGTATCAATCAATAATAATAGTCACACAGAAATTACAAAAAATCAGGAAAATTATTGTCAGATGAGCTTCAATGTTTCACATTCAACAAGTTATATAGTAAATATTATTTGCAAAAAGGTAATTAATTAAATTCGAATTTCATTGTAGAAGTAACTAATAAATTAGCATTTACTTGAGAAAAGCAAATTAATATTTTCCTGCTGTTTTCAATTTCAACAAGGATCAGACCTTGCATTTCATCTTTAGCAGCCTGTCCATCAGCTCTATTCATGAAAGCAACAAACCCACAGTTTCTTTGCCGCCTTCGTTCCTCCTCTGTCCTAGGCCACATTATCTTCACACTAGCAATGGGTCCAAATCTTCCAAAAGTTCGGAGAAGAAAATTTTCATCAACCTAGAATAAAAGAAAATGCTGAAATGAGATTTACATGTCCCATTTTCAATGGCAAAACCAAACTAATTATGCAAGGAAACAAACAACCTTTGGAGAGAGATTTCCAACATATAAATTTGTAGTTTGTGGATCACCATCATCAAATGATCCTGGCAGTTTTCCACTTGGATCAAAATCATCAGGCAGTTCATCAAAGCGACTAATCTGTAGGAGAGGGATAGATTGGTTATGCATTTGCATGTCATAGATTTTTTTTAAGTCAACCAATTAACGTTTCTCATGGCATAAAATAAGAATTAAAAAATGCAAGCTATGTAACAGTGTGATATGCATGGTAAATTCATCATTTACTTGTAGTAGTCTTACACTCTTATTTAAAAGCTTTACCAAAGCATTTGGTGTTAAGCCTACTGGCAACAATGTAGTTTTGTACAGTATTCAAGATACAACGTGAAATATTAAACTACAAGCACTTACATGCATAAAAACACACTTGTAAGGAAAGAGTATCACTTACAGTAGAATGTTCTGTGTTGCGTCCATCACGCCAATTTTCACGTTCTAGATTTCGTCTCTCCCTCATCTCTTGCTCATGTTTTAACTCCTCCATAAAATTATCTATGTTACGCGACTTACCTTTATCCTTCTCCTTGGGCTTCTCCTCCTCCTTCTAGTACAACACAAATTAATTAGATCTAGAGTTTTGACACAGCACAACATTAAAATTGAAAGGACAAAAATATTACTACAGAGATGATAGCTTTACAGCAATACTGACTTTCTTCTCAGATTCTTTTCCCTTGGTTGCCAAAGGAGGAGGTATAAAAGATGGAACATACCTGCAAAGATATATCAAGTATGAATAGCCATACTCATTATATATCAGTCTAACAATAGGAAATACACACAAACACACACACACACACACATATTATATATTGAATAAGATGGCAATTCCCAAAAGGATTTCACAGATAGTCATATCTATTAATTTGTAGCTTCTACATTTCCACTGAGCAATCCAAGAAACTACTACACATGACACTAATTCTAACTCCAACTGATGATTTCAGGAGAGGAAGTTGTATTCTTTTCGGTCGATGCTTAATTTCATGGAAAAGCAAAGTGTTGGATGTGGCTGCTAGGTCACATACAAGCCAACTATCATATAATAGCATTAGCTACCTCTGAACTTGTTTGGTTGGAAGAGTTACTTGGAGAATTGAGATGTGGAAAAGTAGGTAATCAGGCAGCCCTGCTTGTTGCCTCTAAGTTTTTTATGAGGAGGCTAAGTACACAGAAGTTGACAGTCTCTTAATCATAGAAAAATTACTGGATACATTACAGCTAGAATTTTCACCAAGTCTTGTAACATTTGTGCATCACCTATATTTATAACAAGCTTGATGTAAATGTATGATCCAAGCGTCCAACTTGAGGGGAGTTTAAGAATAGGTGTGCCCAAGATATATTCCAGCCGTGCAACCACAAGGGTTGCAGGTTCTACTTTACTTATTTAATGACGGATTTTTAACTCTGAAAAACCAAAGTTTTGTACTTCAGTACAGTATTATCACCAACTTACAGTTTCAATCCATAAGTTTCCTCTTTTATTTCTAGGTTCAAACTATGTGTATCGAATACTGTTATGTTTTCAACAAGAGTTGTATTAAATATATAAAATGAATAAAGAATTATATAAACACTTCTAAATTATTGAAAACATGCATTGGATTTAGAATGTGTAAGAACAAAGGTTTCATAAATTGTCTGGTGCAATGACCTTATAGCCTTACAATAGTTCAATATGCATTTTAAGATTGGGCAAAATCCATAATTATGGATGCAACCAAATTCACTGATCACATCATACAAATCACATGAGCTACTGATATAAAAAGTTAGTGAATTACCAACCAAACATGAATGTGAAAATAACAGGAATACGTTCATCACAGTTATATATATCTAAATTAGCCAAAACAAATTCTATATTACAGCGTCAAATATCCTATAATACTATATACCAATCATATGTTGGTAAAAAATGGAAGGTTCTCATTTCAGCATACTATACTATTATGGTTGTAATTTCTTTACAGGTTTGCATGAAGCTTGGAGTTCATTGAATGACTGAAACTGTCACTGGTGATAAGTTTCTCATTAGTCATCAATCAACTATCAAGACTTAAAATGATCAACAATATGGTACTTTATCTCCAAAAAAGTTCAAGTATAAGTTGAATGCACTGTTAGAATATCATTGAGCAGAAGAAGATTAGATGTAAGGTACAGAAAGAGGGAAAAAAAAAACTTAACCTGAAAACTTTGGAGAGGAAGACATGACAATTCAAAACAAAAAAATTTTGATAGGTCATACAGTCAAAAAATGCTTTTCAAGTATCAGATTCTATTATACTATCTTCTATTCTTTTTATTATTATTTTCAATATGTATTAGGCATTAATAAAAAAACAGAGAGAGAGAAGTAAACAAATAAATGATGAGTTAAGATGCACGCATGCACAAATTGCAAGGTGAAGTGAATTTTAGTTCATCAAGAAAATCCACATATGATCCAAGATAGGAATGGAACATGCAAGAAATGTAAAATCTAATTTCTCAAAGAAGAAAAAGCTTTCCACAAAAATGACTCCATTTAGTGGAGCCAAAATAACTGTGCAGAGTGGAATTCTATTTATTAGAATAAAAGGAAACATTACATGGAAGTAGGATAATATGTCCTGGGATTAAACAGAATGAAAATCACCAAATCCAGCAAACAGAAGTCCCCCCCCCCCAAAAAAAAAAAAAAAATCTTTATGGGGCAAAGTCCCCACACAGGCGCCAAAGGCTCCAACATATTGATTGGGCAAGTCTCACTATTTGACATAATCTAGTAATTTAATTTCAACAATTTTAAAAATATTAATATTCAACCAGATTTGAGACAATATCCCTAGGGTAAGCTGCAAAGCAACTTCAACATACGATAATAATTAATAAAACAAAGGAAACTTCTCATTAAGTATGAACAGATTACCATACATATGAAGTTCTTACATTTTGACAAATAAGGTGTTAAAGTTTGTCATACAAGAACAAAAGAAATAAAGTAGATTCCATATTTCTAAACAAGTTTTCTTCTCTGCAATCAGAACACAACACATACTTAACAGATTTGGAGGAAACTACATCTTACAGATGATTTTCCAAGCCCAAAAAGCAATATACCAGTATTACTAGGTTCCTACAAATATTTTTTAACTACGTTATTTACACAATCAAATGTGTGACTATTGATTTAAACTAACTAAAGTATCCATTTTATAACGTCTACAAGTTTAAGCCCAATGAACATAAATCTACATCGGAAGACATGTTCCTATGTAAGGTACCTGATGAAAATAGCATAGCAACATGGTTAATCAAAAGCATTTATTTACCTACTTCCCTTCTTTGGACCAGAAACCCCATCTTTGGACTTTTCACCTGCCATCCGCGAATGAATAAAAAAGTTCCATACTTTTATTAAAGTCATCCAAAATAATAGTAAAAACTAATATTTATCCATAACATGAAAATATCTATAATCAAGATTTCAGAGTGTTGGCAGAAGTGGCATAAATGGGACGGGTAAAACAGTACAGAATTTGTCAGTCATACCAACCTTCAGCATCTGCTTTTAATTTCTCATTGGGATTAATTGTTCCTCCTCGAACAAAAGCCTTTGATCCAGGAGTGCCATCACCTTGAAATGACTCAACAAACTCAGCATATAACCGTGCAGTTTCATCTTCAGCTCTCTGCAGGAGCCAAAACACATTAGATAGTTAAAATTGTCTTTCCTAGTAAGCACTAAATTGGGTTCACAAGCCCTACCTTCTTCTTTGCCTCTTCTTCTTCTCTGTGCTTTTGGAAGGGTGTTTTTTTCCGTGTAATGGAGAAGGAACTCATCTTTGCATGAGTACTGAAAGGATGATAGAAAATTTAACACATTGTGCAACCTCAAACAGAATTCAAATGGAAAATTAAGTGGAACTCAGTTTAGAAAATGTTCTAGTGTTTCGTCATCATTTTTCTATATCTACACTCAACTCTTGTTTTACTTTTACTTTCATTATGTGAGATCTGTAATAGATTAATGAAATAAAAGTTGTGTTGCAAGCAAATGACTGTAGGGAAAATACATTTCCAATTCAGACAATCCTGAGAAAAGAAGTAATGGAGACATGAATCACACTTATTAACTGCTCGCTACTACAACAGCCTAAGGCCCTAGCCAAAGTAAGCGTTCCGCTAAAATGTAGAACGCATACAATCTGATGTTACAAAATCATGCTAATATTCGATTGCTTCTTTCTCAGCAAAGTAGCCTAAACTAAAAAAAGCCAGAAAAAATTTGCTTTATTAAACCAGCAACAGGACACAGGGTTGAACCAAAGTACCCTACTTTCCCCAATTCCCAGAAATCACAAACTTTCCCTAAATATCCGATCAAATATAAAGTCTATTCACAAAATTAAATTTAAAATGAATTACCCAATTCAAAGATTTCCCCATAATAACCACCCGAGACTATTATTCATCCCAATTCCAGAGAAACACAAAAAAAAGTAGTGACAAAACGAAATGATTAATTCAAAAACACTGAGAATTCAAAACGTATTAAAAAAATAACGTCAAATCGCATCCCAACCAAAAATTGATTCAGTAACCAGTAAAGTAGCTGGCACCTGAATCCAAAGGAGTAAGCGAATGAGGACAGATTAAAGTAATGCCCAGCCAGAGTCAGAACGTGAAAACTTTTGAGGACAAAACTAGAACCTCGGCAAGTGTAAGAGGGAGAGAAAAAATAGAGAAATCATACAGAAGCTAATGAATAATCGAAAGCCATTCTCGCAATTGCAAGAAAACAAAGCAAAGAAAATTCGTATTTGCAGACCCATTAGATGCATGACCCACAGAAGTACGAACCTTGGGAATCGATGAACGAAGAGAAAGATTTGACGGAGGAGGTAGACCGAAGAGAGAGAGGGAGAGAGATTGGGGAAGCTCACCTGGGTTTTGTTCTTCGGCTCCGTTTGGGTTTTGTTCGTCCTCGGGTCGGAAACAAAGGGAAGTAACAAGCGGACTGGCTTCTTGTGGCATGCGTGTTCCCCTCTAATGTTAAATATAAATAAAAGTATTTATGCACTTTTGTATTATTCCCTACATAATTACATTTATAAAGCAATTATGAAGGTAAAAAAAAATGCAAAACAAAACGAAGCAATTATGAAAGATAAATCAACGTAAATATTCGATAAGTTTTGCTCGCTAGAGAAAAAACTCAATAGGCTCAATATACTTTTTCTCCTTCCAACCAATAGGTTCGATTTACTAGTATAATACAAGGTTAAGGGGGCATTTTTGTTCTCAAAATTTTTCATCTAGGCCAATTTTGTTTTAAAAGTTTTTTAAGGAGCAATTTTATCCTAGGAGTTTAAAAAATAGAGTAATTTTGCACTGACCGTTATCCTAGTTAATTGACTGTTAGTTGGTCAAATATGTTGAATTGATAGTCTCATGCCATCCGTATTATTTTTATCTTGTTAAGGTATAAATTTGCTTAAAAACTTTTAAATTTAACTTTAAAAAAAATGAGATAGATAACCCAAGTTTTGAAACCTGGGCTGAACGGCCGATTCGGCCTAGAAATCAGTAAATTGGTCCAGTTCCTGCATCGACCTGGTTTGCTATTTTCTTTTCAAAAATCGATTTTTTTAAAAAAAATTTCTTTAGAATTTCATATTAATAACCCTAAAATCTTCAATTTCTCACTTATTTGACCTCGGGTTAGCTTTGGTGTAACTCTTGTCTGATATACTTATCCTTGACCTTGTACTCCAATCAGTTCAGTGGCCGATCTGAATTTCAAAATCTTGTAGATAATACATGGACTTCCAACACAAATTTACACTATAACAAAATTGACACGGAAGACATATGGATTGTTAATTCAACATATTTGGCCAACTAACGGTCAAAATTAATTGGGATAATGGTGACGACAAAATTGCTCCCTTTTACACTTCAAGGGCAAAATTGCCCCTTAACCCTATACTCTCTACAATTTTAAATATAAGATAGAGTTGACATTTTTTAAGATATTAGGAAAGCTAGTTTAGTTACTTTAAAATATTTATATTTATTGTTTTTTCTTCAAACTATTTTGTTTAACTTATAAACTAATATATAATCTAATTATACATAAGATATGATTAAATTAGATAACTTATTTAGCTTCCTTAATCTCTAAAAAAAAGTCAGCTATATTTATATTTATGACTGGAATGAATAATATAAAAGGACAAAAGTATATAAGCAAGACTTTGTCTAAAAATTTAATACTACATTTTTTCTATTTTTATTATTAATTAATTACATGTTTTTCTCATTTCTTTCTCCTACTCATTTTCCCTCATACTTATCATCTTCATAAATAAGAACATATTTAGGAAAAAATTATATATCTTACACATTTATTATTTTTAATTAATTTTCATGAACAATTTTATTTTACATAATTTGGAAGTTGTCATTTATCAAAAGTTAGAGTTAGGAAATCGGGCCAAGCTCGTCGGGCCAGCCCTTTTAAATCACAGGCTGGGCTTGAAAAATAGAGTCTCAAAAGGAAGTCGGGCCTAAAAGGATCAACCTTGTAAGGTCGGCCCATTAGACCCTTTAGCTTTTTTTTTCCTTTTAATTCCCATGCCTCTCCTGCCCGTGCCTTTACTAACTCTTCCATAAGAACTTTAAAATTGTCAAATTTACATATGATGATAATTTACTAATTTTTGATATTTTTACCCCTTAAGTAGAATTTACTACTTAAAGTAAAGTACCATCAAAATTCTTTGAAATTGATTATAGTAGCGAACAAGATGAAAACGATAGGAGTCATAATCATATTGCTTAGATTGTTTAGTTTTTGCCTTCTTATACTTTGTATGAGACTATAAGTTACCTGTGAACAATATTTTTTTACCTTGATTATGAATTAGTAACTGTATTTATTTTAATACATGAGATGTGTAGACGTATAGTTAAATTTTGTGAAAATGGCTTCCGGCCCTGTGGGACAGCCCTGACCCACATGCTCTAGGACCGGACTTTGAAATACAACAATTTTTCTTTCTACGGGTCCTGCAGGATTGGCCCTTTTAAGCCCTGACCCGTCAAGGGCCGGCCCTGATTCCCACCTCCATCAAAAGGATTAGAGGAAGTAAATTGACAAATTGCATGAACCTTTTTTTTTTTTTGGCCATCGACAAACTAGATGGACTAGCTTCCTAAACATTTAAAATGCAAGGAAGTTTGAAGATTTTAAAATTATTAAAATGAATTTGAAATTAATACAAATTATAGTGACTAACATCAATTGTATTTCTCCTACATTACTGTCCTAATAAGTTATCATCAATAAATATTAATTAATACTACTTTCAGTTCTAAATATAAGACATATAGTTGACTTTTTTTTTATAAAGATTAAAGAAATTAAATAAATTATTTTAGAGTATTTATATTTATTATTTTTTTCAAACTAATTTGTGTAACTTATAAACTAATATATAATTCAATGATGCACAACATATATTATAATTAAGTCATTTGTTTAGGTTCCTTAATTTATCCAAAAAAGTCAATTATGTCTTATATTAAGGACTAAAATAAGTAATATATATATATATATGTGTGTGTGTGTGTGTGTGTGTGTGTGTGTCATGAGCTTTGCAGTAAATTATAAGGCATCGCGTTTTATGGAATGATTTGTTTCATTTATTTTTTTTTCTTTGATTTCAATTTAGGAATAGCAGAACTTTGATGTATATGTTTTTTATGTAGCCATTAAGTATGTGGTACTACTGAATTAGACTCAGTATTGTTGGGGTTAATGCAAGATATCCTTTCTAATGCAATTTCTTTTTTCATCTACAAAGTTTAAACTATAAACTTTATTTAGAAGAGAATCGAGTTTGTTCCATTTAATCCAATTATCATGGAGTTGACTTGATAGGTAGACAAATTATTGTCAAATGAAGTGGCATGGTCAAGAGACTTATTTCTGAGTATAACTATGAATAATAAAATAGTATCTCAGTTTTTAATATAAGAGTTAGTTAATTTTTTATTGGCAAAGAAAAAAAGAGTTATTTAACTTTTTTTAGAGAGATAAAAAAACTAAATATATTATATTAAATTATTTATATTTATCTTTTATTTGTTAAACTAATTTATCTAACTTATAAACTGATAAATAATCTAATGATACACAACATATATTATAATTAAGTAATTTATTTAGCTTTTTTAATTTTTTTTAATTAAAAAAGTCAACTGACTTTTATATTAAAGAGTTGAGTGATTTTTATGAAATAAGGTGGTTTTGGATAGGGTGTTATATTATAAGGGGATCTAGTTCATGGACCACTCTGATGTGGGTTCGTCTTGGCCTTTTCTCATTCTCCCATGCTCTTCACTTATAGTTTATACTACCGGTAGCTCTTCACTATCCTATAGGATTTTCATGTCCTAGGTGACATACTGAATGGCTTCTTCATTTGTTTTTTATTTTTTTAATTTGATCTATAAGATTTAGAGTGTAAAAGTTTTTCGTCTCTCCTAACAAGTGCGCTTCTTAAAATTTGAATTTGTATTTTCCTTCTTATAGGAATGAGGCCAATTACCACTTCAACCAACAACTTGTTGGTTACTTCTACTCTTATCTTATTGGCGCTAATGAGTACTTGTGGTCATCTTCTCCTATCTTATTATCTGTCTTCTAAGCTCTCAGTATCTTTAGTTGGCGTAATGACTTTCAATCAGCAGTGTCCGCCTTTTGTTTGAGAATTTTTTTTTTAAAGTTATTGTTATGTTTCAATTTAGGCTTTATATCTTTAGTTTTCTTGGCATTTAGTCCTATGTTTGCTCTTTAGTGGTTTGTAGTGTTCAGATGGTGATACAGATCCAAGTATCACGGACAAAGTGCGTCTAATATAAAGGATGGAGGTATCATCATTTTACTTTTAATAAAATTGTCTTTATATATCTATATCCTAGTGTGTGTGTATTAAAAGAAGACTTACCAGGGCAAGCAAACATGCAAAACCAATGACCATCCACCACAATCTTATATTTTTTTGGAAATATTTATGAAACCCCTTGGATTTGCTGCAAGATTGCAAGAAATTAAAACCAATATCAAAGGAATTATATCCTCCTCATGGTTGAAAGTCTTGCCCATTAGCATTTGGAAGTCTGGAAGCAGCTTTAACAGGATGTGGGTATTAGTTGCGTCTCAGTTGCCCCTCAATTTTGGGACCCTTCCTAAATATATATATTTTTCTATGGTTCTTTTTATCAATAGATTTTACATGAAATAGTTGGCATTTTCACATCTTATGGGTACAAAATGGTGATATTATCAATTTTTTATGATTTTTCAAAGATTTAATGTTCTAAAAGTGTATAGTTTTCTTTTAATTTATAAAATTAAATCTTTAAAAAATTGAAATTAACACCCTTTCTACTTATAAGATATCAAAATGTCACATATTTTAACTAGAATCTAATGATAAAAAAAAAAAACCACGAAACCAACATTTAGCAAGGGCCCCAAAATTAAAGGTAGTCAGCTGCCCCCAGCTCACTTTAACATGACCTTTATGTTGTCATTTTGCATCTGATGATCATGCGATCTTATGAAGAGAGCTTCCATCGGATCAGAAAATTTGGTTCCAGCATTTTCCAAACAATTTCACAGGGCATTTGATCGGCAACATGCAGAGCACAATGTAAATTTTTCCAATTCCTTTTTGAAAAATCTATTCCCATAGGATTAACATCAAGACATATTGATCCCATCAATATCTAGTTACAAAATTTTTGCAGCTTTTCCTCTTCCCCTGTTATGAATTTAAAAGAGAACTTTTGCATCATAAACAGATACCAAAACCAAATATTTCTAGTAATAAAAAACCACAAGTACACTGCCACAGACTTTTGACAATCACTATCAATACTACAAGGAATCTCATGCTTATGTGAATTTTGTTGTGCTGTAGTGATTTGAAGTTAGTCAGAACTCAAACACTCATAGTTGGAGAGTTAATGTGAGAACAAATTTTAGTTATCTGATAAGTCTATGATCCATTTATGTTAGTGGTTTTCACATCAAATACATTGGGACTAATTCATAAACTAGAAATCTCGCCCAATGTTGTTGTACATAATGCTAGAGTTGACCTTGTTAATAATAAGTTGACAATTAACAGATTAAGTCTATGATCCATCACCATCATGTGTCACCAAACTCAAATATTAGGAGGACACATCTATCTTTTCTAACAACAAAGCAGACAAAGAGAGATAGTTTTTGTCCCTTTTACCCTTCGTTTGGCATTTGTTGCAAAACTGATAGTAGTATATTATATTCAGCCATAGCCAGTTTCAATTTTATATGGCAGTAGAGTTACCAATGCATAGCTAGAATAAAGACGGTTATAGAATTAATCTATATAAAGCAGCTTACAGTTTCATCTACTACATGAATATAAAAGGGAAGCATTTCTAAACCAAAATAAAGAAAGTAATTTTTGTGAAGGGAAAAACATTGATATTTAAGCAATTAAATCAAGATATAATAATACTTTTAGCTAAGTTGAAAGCGATCATTTCAAATGATAACTGCTCTATCCTCACGCCCAAAAGTTGAGGTGTTTCAGGGTAACGAGCACCTAGCCGCAAATCATTATACTTCTGAACAGGAGAAACAGAACAAGAGAAAAGACAGAACAGCTTTATCAAAATATTAACCAAATCATTCCAATTAAACTTGTCTGAAAGGTATTAAGAGAAACAAGGATGTGCAACCAAACCAAACTGCACCGTAATGGTCAAATGTTTTCAGCACTTTCAACTTCTATTAATTTTTAGAAGGCATTAAACAAAAACCAAAAACAAAAAATCCAACAGAATTGAGTTTTCAGGCAGGCGTTCAAAGAATTTCCACATTGTAATTTCCATATATGAAAGCATTAGCGTACCCATCAGAGTCGCTTTGTGTAACTTATATGGGAGATTCTTTTAACAAATAAAGAACACACACACACACATACTTTTTTTAGCTAGAAAAATACATATTTATAGTTACAACTTAAAGGATTTAAGAAGCTGAGAAAATAGATCAACCAGCACTTTACCAATAATCTTTACATGAACATAGGCCACCAGAGAAATAATGAAATCCTGAAGAATCTCTCAGAAAAATATCCCTCTTAGTGACAATAGATACATATTTCAAGAACGTGTGGCAATCCCCACATAGGAGAATGTTCTTGACAATCCGAACAGGCTTCCTGTGCTTGCTTGTCAGGAGTCCATAAGTTGCAGCTAGTTTCGCACTATGATGGAATAAAAATTCCTTTTTCTGAAACTCCTCTACTTCATGAAGAACAAAGCTAGTGTCAGGTACATATCCTACTTTCATGCACTCCATGATTAGAATCTCCAATCCACGGTAGATGTCTTTAGCTTGGGGATGGGACCTATCTCTAGCATAGAATGAATGCATCATCTTCTGAGAAATGATCCAACTTCGAGCTGGGTGCTTGCGAAATCCATCCTCTCTCATATTTTCCCTGATCTCTTCAGAGCAGTGCCACCTTCCAGAAGCAGAATAAAGATTCGCAATAAGTACATAGGTTGAGGGATCTTTCGGTTCCAGAGATATGATTTGCTTTGCAACCCGTTTTCCAATAATTGTATTCTTATGTAGTCTGCAACTATCAAGCAAAGTGCGCCAAACAGAAGCAGTAGGTTCAAAAGGCATCTTGTTGATAGTTTCCTCTGCTTCTTCCAGAAGTCCCCAGTAACCCAAAACGGTAATGAAGGCGGCATAATGCTCAGAAGTGGGCTCAATACCATAAACAGTTCTCATTGAATGAAACAAATCATGACAATCATCAACTAAATTCAAGTTACTTAGCCTGTATGCTGAAATGACTAAAACAAATGTAATTTCATCTGGCCTTATGCCTTCCTTCCGCATATTTGACCATATTTCTAGTGCTCTATCACCTAATCTGTGCAGAATATGACCAGTGATTAAAGCATTCCATGAAACAATGTCAGTTTTGGGCATATTATGAAACATCTTAATTGCACCATCCACATTCCAACATTTGAAATACATGCTCATAACTGCGTTTCCGACTCCCACATCAAATTCAAAACCTAATTTAATAACATGGCAATGAATTTGCTTCCCCAACTCATGACAGCCAATAACTCCACAAAGACCCAGCATTGAAGATAAGGCAATTTCATCCATAATCATTGTCCCTTCTAATTGACTGTGCTGGATAAGAGAGATTGCTTCATCTGATTGTCCATTTCGAGCATAGCCACATAACATGGATGTCCAAGCTACAGAGCTTCCTTCCTTTAACTGCCATCTACAGAACATCTTTTTGGCATCTTCCATCCTCCCACATCTTGTATACATGTCAAGCAATGCTGCTTCAATACAAACATTTGATCCAAAACCAAACTTCAGAACAAACCCATGGATCTGCTTGCTGACTTTATAATCTGCGAGCAAGCTGCAGGCACTAATAATACTAGTCAAAGAGAAATCTGTTAACTCCACACTATCTTCTACCATTTTGAGAAATAACTGCAACGCCTTCAGACCTTCACCATTTTGACAAAGTCCTGACAAAAGAGCATTATAAGAGACTGGATTTTTCTCTGGCATCTCACCAAATATTCTCAAAGCTGAATCCACAAACCCAAACACCGTGTAAGCTGTCACCATCTCTGTCCAAGTAATAACATCTCTCACAGTCATCCTCTCAAACAATGATACCACATCATCAAGAGTTCCACACTTCGTATAGAATCCAATAAGAGTATTACCGACACTCAGATTTGATTCCAATCCAGCCTTAATAGCATGTGCGTGGACTTGTTTTCCCTCCATCACCGCAACACTCTCAACACAAGCAGTCAAGAGGGTTGATAGGGTGAAGTAATCTATTTTGAAAGCATCAGTTGCCTGCATGTCACGGAATAACTGTAATGCCGTGTCGTGCTTCGACTCCTTGACAGCAGCAGCTATAACAGTGTTCCAAGATGCAATATCCCTCTCACGCATTTCACCAAACAATTTGAGGACGACATCGTAATACCCACAATTGCTATACAACCCCATAAGCGCATTTGCAACGAAAGCAGAATCCAGAAACCCCATTTTAATTGCAAGATTATGTATCTGTAGACCCAAATGTAAATTCAGAATTCGAATGCAAGCAGTTAAAATTGCAACAAAGCTGTATTCGTTGGGCCCTATACCCGAATTTCTCATGTGAAGGAAAAGCTCCAACGCTGTGTCTTCTCGATTAGACTTGGAAAACCCTGAAATCAACGCGGTGTAAGACACCACATCTGGGGAAGAAAGGCCCAAAAACACGTTGTAAGCATCAGAAAAGAGGCCCAGCTTCAAATAAGCAACAATGAGGGCATTGCCCAGATATGTGTCTTCCTCGAGCTTGACAACAGAGGCATGTACAGCCCTAGCGAGCTCAATATCGCTGTGCCGAGCCGATAAACGAAGCAAATTGAAAAGCCCATCAACGAAAGAGTCCATCGCGGCCGGAAAATCCCCATCACTGGAAGCTTCAGAAAGAAAAGAGGGATTTGAATCAGAAACAGAAGTTTGTGGGGATGGCATAAAGTAGATGGGTGAGGGTGAGGAGTGAAAGGCATGGTGAGATTTCGAATGTTTGAATAGAGGAGTAAACAAGGTTGTAGTTGTAGAGTGCAGAAGAGAAGTGAGTGGTGGTTGTGGTGGTTTCAAGGGACAGTGAAAGAAGTTATGAGAGAGCGAAGGGGAGAGAAAGAAGCGATACTGAGAAGACGAGAAAAAAGGAGTGAAGGAATTCGAGTCTAGAACGGTGGCCATGAATCCGATTTCTGAGCGCCAACCATAATCTTCCTTGCAACCGTAGTCGATAGCAGGGATGTCCAAAAAATCCGGTGGTCTGGGTGGACCGACCCGACCCGGTCTGACCCGACCCGGTCAGGAAAGGAAAAAAATGGTCCGGAACAAATTGAATAGACCAGACCGGACTGGTATGGTCGGGCTGGACCGGACCTCGGGCCATGGGTTCAGAGCCTTCAGTCCGGTCTGGTCTGACCCGATGGTTTATTTTTTTAATATGTATATTTTTTTTTTAATGCCCTCAGACTCAGTTGTTATCTTAATCCCAAAACGGCCGAATCCCTAATGCCTCAAATTCAATTAGCCTTTAGCAGTTTAGCCAATTGCCCAATTGAATTCGACCACCCAATTGAATCCCTAGACCCTCCACGGCTCCACTGTCTCGGACTCTCGGTCTCGGCCATTCCCCTTTCGCGGTTTCACCCCTTGGTCTCGTTCTTGTCTCGGCCAGACAGCCATTGTCTCAGTCCTCCATCGTCTACGCCTACGGTGGCCGAGATCCTCCGTCTTTCGGCTCTCATTCTTTCCGTCTCTGGGCTATCCGTTGCTGGGTTCTCTGTCTCTCAGTTTCTCGGTCTCTGTCTCTCGATCTCTCCGTCTCTAGCCTCTCCGTCTCTCGGCTCTCCGGCTCTCCATCTCTCTCAGTCTCCGTCTCTCGTGTCTCCATCCTCTTTGGCTATTCTGGATTCAGGCCCCTCTCCCCCTCTCCTCACAGTCACGGTAATGTCTAAAACTCTAAATATCTTGCTTGCGTCTGATTTTTTTCCGGCTCTGTAATCTGCAATTCATGAGTGGAAGTCACTTGTCTTTGATAACTCCTCTTGGTGCATGATAAACCCATCTCAGAATCACTTTTTGCTGAACTTTGGTTTGATCGAATCAAATATCTATGAATAAAGTTTAAGTGGCTTCCTTTTAATAATACTGTGGTTTTTTTATTGGCTTTTGCACCGAATTAAAAGAAGTGATGGTCAAAAATATAATACTGATTACTGAATGTTGAAAGAGGTGGTTGTCGTGAATTCGTGATTATTGGAAGATCCCATATGTACTGTCTAACTTGGCAGTTATAAATTTATTGCATGTTACTAATTTATTGCATCGTTATGAGGCTGCTGAATTGAATAAGTAGCAGTGATTGCAACTTTTCTGAAAATTAAGTGTCACTTAGAAGAGCTTTACTCTACAGCATGAATAGCCAGTTAATGTAACATTTGCAGAATAATTTGCCTGAAACTAGCTAGAGTGATGACTTTTCTTTTCTTTTTTCCACCACCAACTATCTAGATAAGAACTTTGCAGGTAATGAAGTTTTATGTAAGTCATCATAAAGAAGAGTAACTGTCTGTTGTAAACGATGGGGGATAATTTCATATTTTCATTAATGCATGACTGACTATTCTGGATTTCTGGTTAATTTCATAAATATTGAGTTCCTTTGCCAGAGAAAAGTAATGAGTTGACATATCTCATAATTTCATTGTTACAGGCATGGAGGAAGAACACACTTCAAGTGTTGAACTATCTCAGTCTTCTAATATTGGTGAGAATGAGACTCCTGGTGGAACATCTTCTATCCCTTCCAATTCCACTAATCCTCACCAACATCCAACTACTGTAGAATGTCCTCCTCCTACTGGAAATGAAACCAGCCAAGATTGTAGTAGGAAGAGAAAACAACCTGAGAAAAAACAATCAGAAGTGTGGGATCACTATATTAAGTTACCATTGGAGGAAACAGATGGAGAGCTTAGAGCTGCATGTAAGTACTGCACTAAGGATTATGCTTGTGATCCAGTTAAATGTGGTACAACTTCTTTAAAGAGACACTTAAAAAAATGTTTGAAAAATCCACATAGGGCTGCTGAAATACCAAAACAGTCCATGTTGAACTATGTTTCTCAAAGTGGGGAAGGGGGAAGCTTAGCACCTCACCTGTTCAATCAAAAACGTTGTCGGAGGGCTTTAGCGGAGTTCGTAATATGTGATGAGATGCCATTTAGAATGGTTGAAAAGCAAGGTTTTAAGTCTTTTGTGAAAGAGTTAGAGCCACGATTTCAAATCCCTTCTAGACAAACTGTTACTAGGGATTGTTGGCAATTATATCTTAGTGAGATGCGAATCTTGAAGAATCAATTGAAGCAGTGTATGAGTCGTATTTGCCTCACTACAGATTGTTGGACATCAGTTCAAAACTTCAATTACTTATGTCTCACAGCTCATTTTGTTGACAAAGATTGGAAGCTGCATAAAAGGATTCTTAACTTTTGTTTGATTGAGAATCATAAGGGCGATACAATTGGAAAGACTATTGAAAGATGTTTATCAGAATGGGGCATTCAAAATGTGTTCACCATGACAGTTGATAATGCAACATCTAATGACACAGCCTTGTCCTATTTGAAAAAAAGACTTATGAATTGGAAGGGTCTTGTTTGTGGTGGTGATTTTCTTCAACTACGGTGTTCTGCACATATTCTCAATTTGATTGTGTCTGATGGCTTGAAGGAATTGAAAGATGCCTTTGAATCAATTCGAAATGCTGTAAGGTATGTCCGTTCCTCCCCAGCTCGCCTTAAAAAATTTAAAGATTTATGTGAATTGGAAATGTTGGATGCAAAAAATATGTGTGTCTTAGATGTTAGCACTAGATGGAATTCTACATATTTAATGTTGGATGTCGCTTTGAAATTCCAAAAGGCATTTGAAAGAATGAGGGATGAAGATAGAGATTATGTGGCATACTTTAAAAAAATGTCAAAGCATGGTAACACTCAAGATGTTGATGACAACATGGATGTTCCTAATGGCCCGCCTAACAAACAAGCTTGGAATAAGGCAAATGTTTTTCTTAAATTCCTACAAGTGTTTTATGATGTGACCTTGCAATTTTCTAGCTCGCTCACAGTTACTGCAAACATATGTTTCCATAAAATTGCATTGATTCAAGAGTTGTTGAATGAGACTCTTGTGTCCGAGGACCCTCTTCTTAGGGAGATGTCCTCAAGCATGAAGATGAAGTTTGATAAATATTGGGGGGCAGCAGAAAATATGAATCCTTTGTTGATTATTGCTGTGGTTTTAGATCCTCGATACAAGCTTGCCTACATCAATGATGTATTTGAGCAACTTTTTCCTGATTATCAACTTTGTATGTTCATGAAAAACAAGGCAAGAAATACTTTGTATCGCATGTTTGAAGAGTATTCTGCAAAACTTGGTGTTGAAACAAGCAAGTCACATAGTGTGAACACTTTGAACTCTTCTGCTAGTGGCAACACTCTTAATTCTTCTGGGAGTACCATCACTTCCACTGCAAATACTAGTAAAAAAGACCCTGGTCGTAGATGGTTGGCATCCCAAAAAGAAAAGATTTCATCAGTAGATCCTCAATCTGAATTGGATAGATACCTTTCAGCTAGTATAGCTGAAGAAGTTCATGTTGATGATGATGATTTTGACATATTGATATGGTGGAAGGTTAATTCTTCCAAGTATAGAGTGCTTGCGATGATAGCACGTGATGTATTCGCTATGCCAGTATCTACAGTTGCTTCTGAAGCAGCTTTTAGCACTGGAGGACGTGTTGTTGATGATTATAGGAGTAATCTATCTCCTAAAATGACTGAAGCCCTTATTTGTGCCCAAAATTGGCTACTGGCTAAGCAATCTATTTCAGAATTAGCTACTTTATTCTCTGAATATGACAACTTTCAAGAGACTGATAATGTTGTTAATATTCCAGGTAATATTTCTAATTCTATGCTCATTATTCAAGTTTACATATTTCATTATTACTAATTTCTTAACACAAACAATTTGTTTTTTAGATGGATCGAGTGTCATTGAAGATCGGGGAGAGAAATGAATGACAATGGATGCTCAAGAAATGTGATAGACTTGTTGTTATTTGTTAGCTTTAATGTGTTTATTTCATTGTTATAGACTTATGGATTGTATTAAAGTAATGTGGATGTTGTTGTTTTTTATTCTAGTTTAATGTTGTTAGAGATTATTATAGATTTATGATTAGGTTTTAATGTTTTGTGATGTATTTTTCTTGATTATAGGTATTATCATGTTAGGTTTATTATGTATTTCTTCACTATTCCATCAGCCCAAACAAGGGAACAAAAATTTCAAATAGGTCCTCCTGGACTGCCTGGACTGGTCCAGGCAGTCCACTGGACCGGTCTGGTCCAGCCCGAGCTCGGGCTAGTGCTGGACCAGACCAGACCTCGGGCTGACTTGTCCAGCCCGAGGTCCTATAAGGACCAGACCTCGGGTTGAGGCCCAACCCGGTCCGGTCCATGGACATCCCTAGTCGATAGTATGCCTTTACCCGCGAGTTCTTCAACTCCACCACTTGCAAGTAGAAATAGAAAGGATACATTTTAGAAAAACACTTTTAAATATTTTAATTTTTATTTCCTCTAATAATTTAGATATTTACTTCATTAGTGATTTATAACTCATTTTAATAGAAAAAAAAATTTATAATTTTAAAATTTTAAAAATAATTTTAAAATTTTTTTCCAAATAAAAATACTTTATTTGGAAAATATTACTATGCTTTTTTTATTTATTGGGGTCTTGACGTAATTTTATGAAATTATTTATATTATATTGTTTTCCAATTTTTAGGTGACTGCAAAGTGTTTAAGAATTATGCATTAATTAGTTTTTAAGATTAAAATTTTAAAAAAAAGTATTAATCGTTCATTGATTTCGTACATGAGAATTAACATGGGATAGAAAATTGGGGGAATACATTTTGAAATCAATACATCAATTTAACTTTCAGTTGGATGAAGAAAAAAGGTCAAAGCTTAGTAAATAACCTTTGGTTCTTAATAATGATATAAAATTACATCATCATTCTTTTTTTAAATGTTTCATTTTAGAATTTAAAAGATAAGTTGCAAATCATTATATATTCAACAAAAAAGTTGTGGAATATAAGTACTAAATCTTTATAACAAATTATGTGCTTGTTTGGGATAATGATTTGAGTCTTCAAAAACAGCTTTTTAAGTATGTGAGAGAAGTTTTGTCTCAATTTACGTAAAAATCACTTATAAACTAAAAATAAACTATCACAAACAAGTTTAATAATGGGTTCAAATATCTTGACCATGGCTTTATGCAATAGTGATGGGGCAACTTAATACCAAATGACATTACTACTCACTGATATTGAGCATTATGGATGAAAAATTGAATGCCCAATTGTCAAAAACTTGCTTTAAAATCAAATTTCGAAAATATTTTTGTGTTTTTTAAATGGACTAAAAGAGTGTTGGACTTTAGTAAAAGAAATTTATCATTTTGGAAGATGTTCAATAGCTTACAATCAATTACCAAGTGCTCCTTTTCTCAATTTAATTTTGACATTTCTTCTATTTAGAAACCCGAACAACCCTAGTCTGACTTGATAATTTACCCTTCAAGACAAGTATTCACTATCACATGAAGTATCATAAGAGTTGGTATGGCGTAAAGCATCATGCGTGACAAAAAATTTGGAAAATGTTGGTATCATCATTATGTTTTGTCTTGAAGCGAAGCATCGCAAGTGTCTGGTAACTTGTTTGTCATCGTTATGTCTTGGTGAGAAGTGTCGTGGGTATCTTATAGTATATTTGTCTTGAAACTTGTTTTGTTTTGGTGTAAAGTGTCATGAGTGTCTTGTAAATTGTTTTGTAAGCTCGTTTGGATTAGTTTATGGAAGCTTCATAAGTACTTATAAATCGTAATTCACGGAATACGAAGTAGCTTTTACAGTCTACGAGATAAATATGTGGAGAAGATTTATCTCGATTTATGTAAATCGGGCTTATTATATAAACCCGATTGATAAAAACTTGGCCAAACGAGCTAATACTTAAGATAGCCTTTGTGAATCTATATAAAGAAGGGATTGTATGAATTGGAGACAGAAATAAGTTTGTATAAAAGTTTCACAACAAAAGGCTCATCAGTGTTTTTTCTAAAATCTCTTCATTCTCCTGAAAATTTGTAGTATATGAGATTGTTTGATTCTATTTTCTTTTTTCTGTTTTCAGAAATAATTTTATAAAATAGTTTTTGGAAACAAGTTTTAAAAGTAAAAAAATAAAAAAAATATGTTTAGATAGTTATTTTTAAAAAATATGTTTTTAAAGTGACGTGGCGGAGCAGTTGCCGGTAGTGATGTAGCGGTGGTTGTTATTGGTAGTGTAGTGTCAATAGTAAATAAGTAGCAGCCTCAAAAAATAAAAAATATGAAAACAAAAACAAGAAAACAACTAAAAATTGTTTTTATTTTTTTAAAAATTTTTTTTGTTTTTAAAAACAATTTTTTAAAAATAGTTTACCAAACAGATTTTATTGTTTTATTATTTTTAAAAATAAAAAAACAGTTTTTAAAAACAAAATCAAACAACCCCATATTACTTTTATTTCTAGAGATTCAAGGACGTTCTATACTTGCCTCCTTTGAAGATGTTGTGTATAAAAAAAAATATGATCATGATCTGTTAGAATTATAGATGATTAAAAGATTGATTTTGATTCTTAGAGACTAAGGTTTTAACATTTTCCTACATCTAAATGTTAATGAGGCCTTAATTGGACTGGAATCTTAAGCATCACTCTTTAAGCATCCATAACTCCTCTGGGTATAGAATTTTTGGAAACTCGACATGAAATTCCAAATTTAATATGAATTAAATGAATACCTTTCTTTACAATTTATCATTGAAAAGAAATTCAAATACCAATTACAAATTTTTCACATATCAGTATTAAATTTAAAAAAAAACATTGTAAAATTTAGGAAATATTTATTGTTAAGATTTGACACTTATCTTTTCCATGATTTTCTGTTAAATATATAATAATTTGCTTAACATGAAACGTTTTAAATAAAAAGGTCAGTTAGATTAAATATTTGTATCTAATTGTTAAGGTCCTTCCTCAGCTATTTACTGAATTTGATTTTTTTTTGAATTTGATTTTTTTTTTGTTAGGCACAAGTATCTTCATATTAAAAGTAATATTATTTGAGACATTGTCTGTACTAAATATGAATACATCTATCAGCTGAGAACTTGAATATTGCTTAGTCACCTTGTGAGGGAAGATTTATGGCTTGTTTGATTCTGTTTTCTATTTTTTGTTCTCATAAATAGTTTTATAAAACAGTTTTTAGAAACAAGTTTTAAAAATAAAAAAACAAAAAAATATGTTTGGATAGATTGTTTTGAAAAATCTGTTTTTGAAATGACATAACGGTAGAGTAGTTGGTGGTGACGTGACAGTGGTCACTATTAATAATATACAGTCAATAGTGGATAAATGACAGTTTAAACAAATTAAAAAATAAAAAACAAAAACAAGAAAACAAATAAAAACTGTTTTTGTTTTTTAGTTTTTAAAAACAGCTTCTTATTTTTTTGTTTTTAAACAATTTTTAAAAACAATTTAACGAACATGTTTTATTGTTTTTAAAAACAGAAAAACAGTTTTAAAAAACAAAATCAAACAACCCCTTAAATTTGTTTGGTCACAAACTGAATTCAATTGATGCTTTGCTCTTAAAAAATGTCATTCCCCCAAGGCTCCTAACCACCCCCCCAGAAAAAAAGAATAAAAAAACTTTTTTGCCTCTTTGTTAAGTACTTAAATCCTATAATGCCCTGCCCAAAATCAATTGAAATATCAAATGGACAAGAAATTATGTTTTTTGTCTCCCAGATGGAGGGAAGATTGGGATGGAGGCTACAGAGATACACTGTATTATGCTGAGGAGTGATGTTAAAAATTTGTAATTATTTTTTAATTATTATCTTCCCTATTCTTTTAAATCTTACAATCCTATGTAACCAATTTTATCAGACGGCACTCATTAAAATCTCCACTCTTCCCCTCCGATCTTTCATTCCCATTGCAGGCTTTTCATCTTGTTTATTCTAAATTACATTGAAGAAAATGTTATTTATGCTTGTTATGAAAAGATAATTTTACAATAGTAAACTGAATTTATTTTGTGGTAACCTTCATTTAGCCTCGAGCTTCCATTTATTAGCTCAGGCAAGCAATGAGACAGAGTGGACAAAAATTAGACTGTATTAGTACACTTCAGAACAATGTCAAACCAAGTGGCTTCCATGAATTTTCAAAGGCACAAAATTACATGAACAAATCATATAATGAACAAAAATGCAGAATGAGAAACATAATACAGGACACTACTCTTGTAAGAACATGTTTTCTTTTGGCAGTTTACTCCATGGGACATGATGAAGTGATACTCTAGTAATTAAGCCATCTCTTAAAAGAAGAGTAATTAATTGGCCTATAGAAAATTTGAAAATGGATGTCCACAAACATACAAGCACAACGTAGGCAAACGTTCATTTTTTAAAAACTAAGCATAATAAAAAGCATATTATTCTGATACAACAACATAGCATATCCATCATTGCTTAAACTTCAAACTACACCAAAATTCTCAATGTCACAAGATAACAACTACTGAATAGCGTATAAGTGTGTAAAGGCATGCTAAGGATTAAGGAATCACCGCCCTCTTGAAACTGCTTCATCCATCTCACTCTGTGATGAAGGAAACAACTCGATGTAGCGACTGCCAAGTGTCATTCTGTCCTTTGCCATAGCTGCTTTTGAATCTTCAGCACTTGCGAATTCCACGTAAGCTTCCCCAGAAGGTCTCCCCTCTGAATTCATAACAATCTGAATAGAATCCTCAGACAGCACAAAATCCTTGAAGAACTCCATTATGTCATCCTTAGTGGCAGAAAATGGCAATCCCCTCAACCGCAACACGCCGGTATGCTCAGCTGAATCTTTTCCTTCGTCATAGGATTTAGCCCTAGGAGCACTTCGACGGGGTGAACCACCACCAACACCACCACCACGGGCATCAGAAACTTCATTTGCAATTGCCTTGTAGTATTCCTGCCTCTTGCTTCTGAAAACCTCCACATATCTTCTACCCATGTTCTGCCGGTTTCTCTGAAGAGCAAAGTCAACTTGGAGGGGGTACCCAAGAACACAGAAGCCCTCCCCTGTGAACTTGCCGCCTTTGTGAACAAAGAGGACATCAACTACATCTAGACCATGGAAGAACTCTGCAACATCAGTTTCGGTGCAGTCGAAGGGGAGGCCACGCAGACGAACAACAGGAAAAGGAGGAGGTTGGTTGACATAACCATATGGAGGTGGATTGTACATGAAACTGGAACCAGGAGAAGTTCCATAGAATGTTGATCCTGGATCGACAATTCGCTGACGTTTTGCAGCCATTTCACGTCCATCACCACCATCAGCAAATTTACTGCATCATTCACCAACAAACAGAACAGAATGAAAGAAACTCGTTACTAAATCAATGGGGGTGGGGAGGGGGGGGGGAGAAATCGAAAAATCAGAAGAACAGAATTCAGCTCTTCAAAAGCTAGCTATTTCACAACATAATTGATGTTCCCGGCAGAAATTTGCTTAAGATAATACATCTGCATTATCTTTCGGGGGAATCTATTTTCTTGACAATAACGGAGATTTACATCTTCCAGTAATCCTGGCTAGGTTGTCATTGATCAGACCTTTCCTTATTTTACCCTCTACCCTTCTACCATTCTAGGTAGGCCCACTGAGTACAGTTTCTATAAAGATTGTAACAGGAAAATCAGTGAAGAAAAGTAATGAAAAATTTGCATTCACAAAAGGATCAAATTGTGCAAGGGTAGTTCTAAATTTCAAATTCAAATAATAATTCATTTACAAGTAAATATATATATCTCCCTGTAACGACCATAATAATATTTCGTCCTTCAGACCACATATGCTAATATAAACATATTTAATTAAGGATCTTTTAGTAACTATGTTGTATAAAACTAGGAATTGATTTTTGAGTCAATATTATGCAAAACTTGATAAGGAAAATATTCTCCTGAAAGGAACTCGCTTATAACAAATATTACAGTTAGTCTAGTTGAAATACTCTTACCACATGCTAGAAGACCTTTGGGTCCATTACACTTATGACTGATCGAAAACACTTTCTTGAAGTCTTACAATCTCATTATAAAAGTGCTATTTCACAACATGCATTACTCTTAATTTATTTGTAGAAGAGACACTACTCAACATGAAACCAGTAAAACGCTCCTCTCTTCCAATAGTTCACCTTTCAATAAATCACATAACATCCAATCGATATCAATATAAAAATATAAAATCTACTGAATAGTATGCATGCAACTTCGTTTTATTCTTTCAATTTGTTTTTGCACATTTCAATAAGGTTTAGACAATAGGAAAATAAGTAAAATCTTCTATAAAGTTCTGAGTTATAATCTATCATCTAAAGGGAAAAGAAATCCAGTTTTGCGTAAATTCTTCTCAGCTATGGTGAGAGGCACTCTACCATGGGACAGTTAAAGGCCACTCCGATTTGGTGGATTTGGGTTCTTTTATTAGATAAAAAAGCCAAAATACTAAAAGGAAAATAGGTCTCTTGTGATGCATTTTAGGAAAGGAAGCAGGTGAAATCAAAAGTGAGAAGATAGGAAAATGTTCATGGTAGTTTATGGCTTTTTCCTGGTGAAAAATTAAGAAAAGCATAGATAATTGAAGATTTAAGGAAGAAACCCAAAGGTACGCAGGCGCAGGATTTGTGCATGACAACGATTAATGAACTTATGATCATTGAATTGGGATCAACCCAAATAAGAAGTGATTCTTTAATTTTTCCAGAGAAAGAAAAACCCTCAATGATCAGCATTATTCAGCATCAATTACCCTTTGTTAAGAATAGGTAAAAATCAAGGGAAACCTTTAACAAGAAAGTAATTTCAGATGAGAATTATTACATTTTACCCTCTTAAAGAAGCCGGAGGCAACATGATAATATTGTAAAGTGAGGCTAACTCTATCAAAATTAACGTCTCCAATAATTTGAAAATGGCAAATATAAAAATAGGGCACAAGCATGCAGTATATATAAGTTATAAATACTACAACACAATGATCCGCTAAATCCATGCCTCTATTTAAGTGGCATCCAAAAGATATACAAGAACAATACTATTTACTAATACATTTACCTCCTTCCTATGTTCATTACCTTCTTTTTCTTTTCTTCCCTAAAAGATGAAGAGGGTATTTGTTTCTTCAATGGTTATTTAATGACGATCCATATAGGTCCCTCAAATGCCCTTCATCTTTACCTAAATGAATAGCCAATTTTAATTGATAAAAACTCATGAGTAGAAGCAACCAGCTCCTTGACAAAGCTAAAATGCTTTACATGACCCTTGAAATGTCAAGGACATACCTTAAGCGCCCTCTAAACTTCCCCTAGGTATTCCAGAATTCCTAGAAGCATGTTTTCTTCATTAATAGTACAAGCCTATAAATGCATAAGTTCCTAGTATATTCCTAGATGTAATAAGCTAATAGCTACTCCCAAGGGACGTCTCTATCAAAATTGGGACACTGATATCCTTGAAAGAGAAACATATGGACGGGATCAGGCATGCTTGGGTTATAAAATAGTAGATTTGAATTAACTACAAACAGAAGAACACAATGTACTCTCACAGTTCTACCAATTCATTAACTCAATGCCTACTAGTAATCCCCTCAGACAAACAGAACTTTCAAAATCTCAGAACAAAGATAATACCACCCACAAATGGAACAATCAAAATGAGGCAGACACAGGTGGCAGACAACAATAAAAAAGGAAGATGCTTCAGTTTGACTAATTAATAATACTGAAACAATTAGCCATAGGAAAGCTAGAATCTCCATAATTAAATTTGAAGGCGAGAGGCAAGAAAGGAAATAATAAGATACTGGCTCCCTCATTAATTATTCCATGACATACTATCATCATCTTAATTTATTATAGGTTAGCACGAGAACAGACATATTACTAGGGGGGGAAAACAAAGGGAACTAAGTATGGAATATTCCTACCATAACTGATTATTGCTTATAAAAAATTCATTACCAGATTCAACAAACAAAAGGTGAAGTACGAAAAACATAAAGTATAATTAGCTTAAAAGAGAACCTCTTGCTTAATTGAAGCCTCCAACTATACCAATTTACTATTTCTTTTTTAACCCCAAGACACCAAATTATAATAGCGTACATTTCTCTAAACCTTCAAATCAAAATTTTGCTCCTATTCAATGGCACCACCAAGACATAAAGGCTTCTGTGATATGTCAAACCAGAAAGTAGATACTACCCAAGGAAGGCATCATTCATACAACGAGTAAACAATATCAAGAGGGAATTTTGCTCAACATTAGGCATGGTCTAATTTTTTTAAAAAAAATATTTTTTCATTTATACATTTGGAACAGGAGGAAAAATGTATATACTTTAGGTTTAGGATTATAGAATTATTTATCTACATCAGCTGCAGGAAACCATTAATAGGCCTTTAATTACCTCTCCTGAATTTAGGTTACCCTCAAGAACACATCTTATGACCAATCAGTTTCTTCCCAGTTTACATTTTAAACTGAATTAAATGATAACAGAGGTTGTATTCCCCTGACAGCATTCATTGAACAGATTAATTAATGTCATCCCAAGCTAAATCAACATATCAAGCCTAAACTTTTTTGCTCCCAAATGATTAGATGGTATAATGTCACAAATGGGCTGGAAAGGGTTTGAAACATAGAATTTTCAACATTATCATTGTAAGTAATAGACAAGGAGAGAAGATTCGGAAAAGGAAACCGTTAGGATTGTGAAGAGGCAACGGAATGGGGAGCGACGCCCTAAGAGAATCCGCCATAGAACTACAATCACTTGCCTTTAACTAATGAAAACAACCCATGATTTGAACCGAAGAGGAAAAGGAAATAAAACACCACAAACTTTATTAGAAAATTAAACAAACAATGGTGAACATAGGAACCAAGCCTCTTACCCTCTGTAATACATTCTAAAGGATTGTGTCAATGACCCTCTCGATCTTTTCTTCACTGATTTGTAACGTACAGCGAGTATCTGTGAATATGAAGGTTACAAGTTCCAATTTCGAAAATTCCTTCCGAAGCTAACGATCGTGTGTCGCGTTTCTTCGTTTCGTTTTATCGAACTTGCGAGACAAAATATTGACAGATTGGCCCAAGTTCGTGGCTAAAATACAGTTTCACCCATTATGATATGATTAATTTTTGAAAAAATGGCTTATAGGTCCGAAGGGATAAAAAAATGGTAATAAAGTCCTAAAGGGATTCCCAGCTCAATAAAGTCCCTAAAGACTTTTATGTGATTAATTCTCTATATGAAAAGACCATCTTGCTCCTAAGGAAAGGAAAGAGAAAACACACAGAGAGAGAAATGGAAGAAACGCACTGAAAGAGAAATTGGGGAAGACGCAAAGATAGAGAAAATGAAGGAACATCAGAAGAATAAACACAAATTCCTAGAAAAATAGAGATAAGAATAATGCAAACACTCATCAGTCAAATTCTTAGGAATTTCTTAGGCTTTTTCTCATTTTAAGTCGGTTCACGCCCACATCGTTTTTAGATGAATTCATCGCTTCAACAAACCCTTCGGAGAAGTTTATTGCAAATTCAATAGCCCATCTTCTGGGGTATTCGACAACTTAGTAATTACAAGATTGGTATAAAAGTAGCCATTCTGAAGATCTTCTAAGAGAATTCGATTTTGGTTTGACACAGTATCAATGGATTTACTTCATTTCATTGATTAGAAAATTTTTGCATTAGCTTATTTTCTTTAAAATGAGTAGTAATGGTAAATCTCATAGTGGTAATCAAAGCACCGAGATATCATCAGCAACGTAGGTGCTGGTCCTGTTGCTGGGAAGCTACTCTACTTCTAATCCTTGTTCAGGAAGACTGAACAACTTGTAAATAAAACTAATAAAGTTGTTAAAATCTACTGAATAAGTTGTAAATACACCAAATCAAATTTTCTGACTTGATTCATATCAGCTTAGTCAATAGCCCATGAAGACTGATTAGGTTGTAACTATGGCTAACAAAGTTATTAAAACATATTGAACAAGTTGTAAATACACCAAATCACATTTTCTGACTTGGTTCATTTCAGTTTAGCAGTAGCCCACGAAGACTGATCATTGTAAATATGGCTAATAAAGTTGTTAAAACTTACTAAACAAGTTGTAAATGCACTGAATCGCATTTTCTGACTTGGTTGCAAGTAGCTCACGAAAACTGATCAGGTTGTAAATATGACTAATGAAGTTGTTAAAACCTACTAAACAAGTTATAAATATACCTAATCGCATTTTTTGACTTGGTTCATCTTAGCTTATCCAGTAGCCCACGAAGACTGATCAGGTTATAAATATGGCTAATGAAGTTGTTAAAACATACTGAACAAGTTGTAAATATACCAAATCACATTTTCTGACCTGGTTTATCTCAGCTTAGCAAGTAGCCCATGAAAACTAATCCGATTAAAAATATGACTAATGAAGTTGTTAAAACCTACTGAACAAGTTGTAAATGCACCAAATCACATTTTCTGACTTGGTTCATCTCAGTTTAGCCAGTAGCCCATGAAGACTGATCAGGTTGTAAATATGACTAATAAAGTTTTTAAAACCTAATGAACAATTTGTAAATACACTAAATCACATTTTCTGACTTGGTTTATCTCAGCTTAGCAAGTAGCCTACGAAGACTGATCAGGTTGAAAATATGACTAATAAAGGTATTAAAACCTACTAAACAAGTTGTAAATGCACAAAATCACATTTTTTGACTTAGTTCATTTCAGCTTAGCTAGTAGCCCATGAAAACTGATCATGTTGTAAATATGACTAACGAAGTTGTTAAAATCTACTCAACAAGTTGTAAGCAACAAAAAGACATTTCTGACTTGCTTCATGTCATCTTAGCCACTAGGCAAAGCAGACTGATCATGTTGTAAATATGGCTAACAAAGTTGTTAAAAACTACTCAACAAGTTGTAAACAACCAAAAGACATTTTTAACTTATTTCATGTCATTTTAGTCACTGGGCCAAGCATATTAATCATGTTGTAAATATGGTTAACGAAGTTGTTAAAGCTTACTCAAAAAGTTGTAAACAACTAAAACACATTTCTGACTTACTTCATGTCATCTTAGCTACTGGGCCAAGCAGACTGATCATGTTATAAATATGGCTAATGAAGTTGTTAAAATCTACTCAACAAATTGTAAATACATCAAATCACATTTTTTGACTTAGTTCGTATCAGCTTAGCCAGTAGCCCACGAAGGCTAATGAGGTTGTAAATATGGCTAATGAAGTTGTTAAAATATACTGAACAAGTTGTAAAAAGAAGATGACTGTTAGGACTTGAAAAATTTAAAATACAGTTGTAATTGTTAGAACCTATCAAATTTCAAATGCCAAACAATATGAATCACAATTGAGTTGTGAAAAAATCACAACAATATACATATTTACATAACATGAAGGCTTCAGTACAAAATAACATAACAACTCCTATGTCTCTTTCCTCTTCTTGATTTGTTGGTTGCCAACTATATTGGACATCACCTTTTGCATAAGTTTGTTCCTCATACTTGAATGGATAGAAGAATCATCTGGAGGATCTAGGGAGGAAAGACTCCTTTCCAAGTTCCAAAAAGGTGCCTCATACTTGAATGGACAGAAGAATCAACTAGTATGTATGAGTTTCTGGGATAGATGGTCATGGTGATAAACTTGATGACCAACGTTCATCTGATGTGCCCAAGATTATTTTGAGCTCTCTCACCTCTATTTGGATTTAGACATCAAATAGTTAGGCATCAATCACATATAATTAATTGAAAAAAAATTTAAAAACAGATGAAAAAAGTACTCATGTTAGTACATAAAGATGAGACAAAATTAACAATCCATAAAGCTGAATGACGCATGTAGAAAAAATACCCCACTGATGATAAAGCACCACCGAAACAAAAAATAAAAAGGATTCAAAACATTCTCAAACTTATATTTTCATCTTGTTTTATTCTCTTCCACCAAGAAAACTTAGTGGAATAAAAGGAAGCCAAAATTCCTCAAAAAAAAAGTAAATGGATGTCACATATGACAAAAGAAGATGTAACAAAGCAAATACAAATAAGCAGTAAAAGCTCAAAGATAAGGGGAGCAAGAAAAGAAAATAGAGCAAAACTTCATAAAATTTCCAAGCCAACAATATAGTCAACAACTCAGTGCAGGAAGCTTATTCTTTTAAATCTTAAAATAAGTTCAATTCATCTGATTTAAAGAGCCAGTCAAACTATCGAGAAATGACTTATAAATGGATGTCATAGATATAAGGTATGCGGTTTAGTCTTCCTCTGCAATAACACTAATCTCACCTTTCTCTAGTAAATCATAAAAGGTCATGACTTTCCTCTGTTCATTCCAGTAATGCATCTTTCACACACTACCGGCAGCAAGGGCAAGTACGAAATTAATGCATATCTCCTTTACAACACTTAGCCCTTTCAACTGAAATACAACCTGCGCATTAACAATTGTATCATCAATATTAACAACCATGAAAGCTAATATTAACAACAATAATTTTATATCAACTCACAATTTTCTTATCACACAAACCACCATTACATTCATTCAATCCCACTCAAAACTGATCAATTCCTCTTTTACATATCCCAAAACCATAACAATCCATCTGTTACATTTCGCTGAAACATATCACATGTTCTGTAGTAACAACTACAACAATTATATTTACAACTACAACTGGACGAATTAACAACAATATTTTATTATCATTTCAGAGTTTTCTCATAAATCAACCCCCACCACATTCAACTATTTCACCTACCAACATCTCAATTCCTCTAAAACTAACTACAAAAACAGAGCACATTAACATTCTTATAACCCAACCATGTTAAAACCACAACGTCAATGATCAAGATCATATTTTCACCAAAACCTTAGCATTACTAATCTATCTCCTACTGCATAGTTCATTATATACCCAAAGCTCAAACCTTTGATCAACTAATACTTTACGGAAAAACATAAATTCTTTACTTCACTGTTCAGTGGCTATAAAACTCCATAACAACGACAGAAGCTCTAACCTTTTGCAAGAATATCATCACCAAACTTAAACTCTTTAACCTTGCTGCTGAACCAACGTCGAATTCCTTCTGTGCTTTCTCTTTCTCGTGGTGTTTTTCCTCTTTCTCGTTAATCACCGAAAGAGCATAATATAATTTTCTGTGGGTTTTTTTTTTCTTTTCTTTATTGTGGGCATAATGGTCTTTTTACTTTAGGAATTCATATCAGAAAAGTCCCAAGGGACTTTGCTGTCATGACAATTTGAAAAGGGACTTCTTTGCTATTAATTGGGTCCCTTGGGACCTCACAGCCATTTTCCCTTAATTTTTCCAAGGCGAAGATGGCTTGTGGTTTGGTTGGGAAAATATTAAGGGAAAATGGCTCTAAGGTCCCAAAAGATACAATTAATAATAAAAAAAATCTCATTTCACATTGCCATGACAGAAAAGTCTTAGGGACTTTTCTTTTATGAATTCCCAAAGCAAAAAGACCATTATACCCCCAATAAAGAAAAGAAAGAAAAACCCATAGAAGGAGTAACTCCCATGTTTTGGTCATTAACGAGAAAGAGAAAAACACCACATTGAAAAACTCCACAAGAAATAGAAAGCACAGGAGGAAGTTGACGTTGGTTCAGTAGCAAGGTTGAAGAGTTTAAGTTTGGTGATGACATCCTTGCAAAAGGTTAGAGCTTTTATCGTTGTTATGGACTTTTATAGCCACTGAACAGTGAAATAAAGAATTTCTGTTTTTCTGTTTTGTATTGGTTGATCAAAGGTTGGAGCATTGGGTCAATAGTGGACTATGTGATAGGAGATAAATTAGTGATGCTAAGGTTTTGCTGAAAATATGATCTTGATCATTGAAGTTGGGGTTTTAGCATGGTTGGGTTATGAGAATGTTAATGTGCTCTGTTTTTATAGTTGGTTACAAAGAGATTGAGCTGTTTGTAGTTGGAATAGTTGAATATGGTGGGGGTTGATTTATGAGAAAACGCTAAAATGATAATAAAATATTGTTGTTAATACGTGCAGTTGTAGTTGTAAATATAGCTGTTATAGTTGTTACTACAGAACATGTGATATGTTTCAGGGAAATGTAACAGAGGGATTGTTATGGTTTTAGGATATGTAACAGAGGAATTGATTAGTTTTAAGTGGGATTGAATGAATGTGATGATGGTTTGTGTGATAAGAAATTGTGAGTTGATATGAAATTACTGTTGTTAATATTAGCTTTCGTAGTTGTTATTATTGGTGATATAATTGTTAATATGCAGGTTGTGTTTCAGATTGTCATGAAAGATGAGAAGTAGTTCGGGGAAGAATCTATTATGTTTCTTACATGTGGGGGAAGTTTTTAAATAGTGGAGAAGATAAAATGCAATATGTTGGGGGGGTTTGGTAAGAATAAGATGCATAAAGGAAGGCACAACGTATGAGGATTTTCGCAGAATCGTATCATCTATAATTGGAACAAAAAGTAATTACTTTTGTCTGAAATTCAAAGTTTCCCTTTATACATCAACTTTTGTGGAGCTTGTAGACAATGAAGGGGTGGATCATTTAATAAATTTTAATGAAGATTATGGTCATGTGTACGTTAAAGAGGATGGCCATAATGGCAATACAAAACAAACAACAAATGATTATATGGAAGAGCAAGAAATGTGAGTAGTCTTAAGAAAAGGAATTTGTTGCTAGATAAGTTGTGAAGATAACTTAAACATTGTCAGTAGTAGCTCTCTAACTTGTTATTTCTTGCAGGATTGATCAATTGTTTGGAGGTGAGGGTCAATTGTCTATGTCTCCACCTCCTTCGTTAAATGAAAGTCAAGAGGTCCCATCATTGGCATGCTGCACTCAATTAGTGCCAACACAGAGACCATAAATGAATAATGGGAAATGGAAAGATTTGATTATTGGAGAAGGACAGATTTTTGCAATTGCTGTGACCTTTTGGCAAACGTTATACAAATAAAGCTTTTCGCACAAGTTTTCATACCAATTTCTGAAGAACAATCAATAAAAAATAATTGTACAGTGCAAAGTTGATGGTTGTCCTTAGTACATGGGAGCATATTCATCAGGAGAACATTAAGATACAAAGTTTCTAACCATCAGAATGTACAAAAGTGAACACATCCCCATACACATGACAACCTAATTGTTTGTCATCCACCCAGGGCCACCTTGACATCATCAATTGTAGTGGATGGTTTGAGGAGCAATATTAACAAGAATGCTAATGAAATTCGAGCAGATTTTTACAGAGAGTATGGGGTGCGAATGGACTACACTCAAGCATACAGGGTGAAAGAAAGAGCATTGAGGTAAATATATGGTCGAGTAGAGGACTCTTACATGGTAATTCATTGGATATGTGAGAGACTCATAAAAAGTGATCCTGACACTGTTGCAAAATGGGAAGAGTCATCTAACAATAGATTTGAGAGGGTATTCATTGCTTACGGTTACTCGATTAAAGGTTTTAGGGATGGTTGCTGGCCCATACTGTATATAGATGGATGTCATCTTAGCGGCCCTTATAAGGGGATAATATAGTCAGCTTGTGCATATGATGCAGATAATGAAATGTTTCCCTTTGCATATTCCATTGTTAGTAGTGAGACGTATGATGAATGTGCTTGGTTTCTATTCAATGTGAAAGAGATAACAAGATCAACGATGATTACAATTGTCTCAGATAGGAAGAAAGGAAGCACAACGTTTGTGTTTTAATCTATGAGCATAGAGAAAAATTTGCATGGAAATTGGTTGCAAGAAAGATGGCAATGGCCAATTGGGAAAATTATGTGGGACCTAATATCGAAGAGAAAGTGATGCAACAAGTTAAATTTGCTGAAAATATGGATGCACAATATTATGGAGACTATCAGTTTTCGGTACAAACTAGATGTGGTGATGCCATATGTATATCTTGGTGCCAAAACATGCACGTGTTTAGCATGGCAAATGAGTGGAGTACCTTGTGCACATGCATGTGCAGCTATTAAGCTACTTAATGGTAACATGTACATGTTTGTAGACGACTACTTGAAACTACCTGCGCAGGAGAAAATATATGCAAACACCATGAGGCTAGTTGCAACACATGATTGCCCACGTGCTGATAGTCCCATGGTCACACATACGCTGACACAGACATTCTTGGACCCTTCAATTACTACAAGGCCAGCAGGAAAACCCAAAAGAAAAAGAAGGGAGTCTCAGTTTCAAAACAAAAAGCTTTATCATTGTAGGAGATGCCATAAGGTTGGACACACAGTGAAGACTTGTAAAAACCTAAATCCAAGATAAAAACAAGCTGTAGCTACCTGTACATGATTTTGATAGTTACATTTCAGTGATGGTGTGTATATAGACCAAGAATCAGTGACTTCTTGTGACCCCTTTCGGTTTTTGGATGGGTCCAGAAGTTGGTGTATTTAGTTACAAATGATATGATATTAAGTTAAATAAGTAGGTGGGAAAAAAGGCCACTTAGTCATACAACTTAATATTTTAATCTACTAATATGTTGTACTCTGCATTTGTTATAATTGATGCATTCAATTGTGAACTAAGCTGAGTATGTCCATAATTATGTTGTTGACAAGATTGAAATAGTTGCGAAAATATGCATTAGAACTTGTCAAAATATGCGTCAGTTTATGTCAAAATAGGCACAATGAGTTGTTCAAAAAGTTAGCAGAACAAGGTGTTGAAATGCTGATATGGTTTTGTGGCAGTTGGCACTTGTGATCATTAAAATCTCCATCATGACTGACACTTAAGTTGTTAATGTGGCTAAAGAACTCGTCAAAATATGCACAACCTATTGTAAAGAACAAAACCATACATCTTGACATGGTTGATGTCATGTCAGCTTAGGCAGTGGACCAAGAAGACTGACAGATTGTAAATATGGCTAATGAAGTTGTTAAAACCTACTGAAGAAGTTGTGGAAAACCTACTGAACATTTCTGAATTGTTCATGTCAGCTTGGGACGGTGGGAGAAGACTAATAAACTTGTAGAAAACCTAGTTCATGTCAGCTTAGTCAGTGGGGCCAAAAGACTAATATAGTTGTAAATGTGGCTAATGAAGTTGTTAAACTATACTAAAGAAGTTGTAAAACAAAAAAACGACTTTTCTTACTTGGTCATGACAACTTAGGCAGTGGGCAAAGAAGACTGATAAGGTTGTAAATAAGAGTAAACAAGTTGTTAAAACCTACTAAACAAATTGTAAATGCACCAAATCACATTTTCTGACTTGGTTCATGTTATCTTAGCCAGTAGCCCATAGAGACTGGTAAGGTTGTAAATATGGCTAAACAAGTTGTTAAAACCTACTGAACAAGTTGTAAATGCACCAAAAGCCATTTATGACTTGGTTCATGTCATCTTAGCCAGTAGCCCATAGAAACTGATCATGTTGTAGATGTGGCTAACAAAGTTGTTAAACCTATTGACCAAGTTGTAAATGCACCAAATCACATTTTTTGACTTGGTTCATGGCAGCTTCGCCATTAGCCCATGGAGACTGATAAAGTTGTAAATATACTTAAACAAGTTGTTAAAATCTACTGAACAAGTTGTAAATATATACCAAAAGCCATTTTCTGACTTGGTTCATGTCAGCTTAGCCATTAACCCATAGAAACTGATCATATTGTAAATGTGGCTAATAAAGTTGTTGAAACCTACTCACCAAGTTGTAAATGCACCAAAAGCCATTTCTGGCTTGGTCCATGTCATCTTAGCCAGTAGCCCATGGAGACTGATCATGTTGTAAATGGGGCTAACAAAGTTGTTAAAACCTACTCAACAAGTTGTAAATGCACCAAATTGCATTTTCTGACTTGTTCATGGCAGCTTAGCTTAGCCATTAGCCCATGGAGACTGATAAGGTTGTAAATATGCCTAAACAAGTTGTTAAAACATATTGAACAAGTTGTAAATGCACTAAATCGTATTTTTTGACTTGGTTCATGGCAGCTTAACCATTAGCCCATGGAGACTGATAAGGTTGTAAATATGCTTAAACAAGTTGTTAAAACCTACTGAACAAGTTGTAAATACACCAAAAGCCATTTCTGACTTGGTTCATGTCATCTTAGCCATTAACCCATAGAGACTGATCATATTGTAAATGTGGCTAACAAAGTTGTTGAAACCTACTCAACAAGTTGTAAATGCACCAAAAGCCATTTCTGACTTGGTTCATGTCATTTTAGCTAGTAGCCTATAGAGACTGATCATGTTGTAAATGTGGCTAACGAAATTGTTAAAACCTAATAAAAAAATTGTAAATGCACCAAATTGCATTTTTTGACTTGGTTTATGGCAGCTTATCCATTAGCCATGGAGACTGATAAGGTTGTAAATATGCCTAAACAAGTAGTTAAAACCTACTCAACAAGTTGTAAACACACCAAAAGCCATTTATGACTTGGTTCATGTCATTTTAGCCAGTAGCTCGTAGAGACTGATCATGTTATAAATATGGCTAACCAAATTGTTAAAACTTACTCAATAAGTTGTAAAAAACCAAAATGACATTTTCTAACAAGTTGTAAACCTAACTAACCATATTGTGAAACAAGATGATGTAGTTGTTAAAAGGACTTATGGAGATGTTAAACATCTGATAAGCTATGTCGACCGTTAGGACTTGCAACATTTAAAATGCAACTTTTTGCATGAATATCCACTTGACAAAAAGACTAAAGAGGTTGTTAATTAGGTAGTCATTGAATTTAAAATGCCTCATGGAATTACAATGTAGTGATAAATATAACTCATGATGTTGACAATATGATTGACTCACTTGTCAAACTTGGCAAAAGATGTTGTAAAAAACCATATACACAGAACATTGTCATGACAAGCCTTTCCTTCAAAATAACGTAGAGTTGGCAAAATTCATTTTTATATAACAGGAAGGCTTGGGTACCAAATAACTTTACAAAAAACTCCTTTGTCTCTTTTTACCTCTTACTTTGTTAGTTGCCAGCTATAATTGACAGCACATTATGTGCATGTTTGTTCCTCTCATGTGTCACAAGCCACCATAAGCAGTCCACCTTCATTTTCCGAATTTCATTGTGGGATAACTTAGGCATGGTGTATCCTTGTTTGTTACGTGCAGACCCATCCTATCTGTGTAACCATGATAAAACATAGATACCACAAGAATCCCTACAAAAAAAATTTCACGTGCACAATACTCAACTTCTAAAACATAACCAATACATAGCACCTAAACAAACATCAAAGTCATAACACACAAAGACTGAACAAATATTCACGTATCACATTACACATGCACTTTTGCCCAGGACACTTGCTTAGGTATTTCTGTTCATTCGGCAAATAGTTCAGGTTTAACTCTTCGAAGTATGTTAAGGATGCAATCTCTTTGCATGAAGAAAAAACGTATGTAATCAAACAAAACTTCAATGACAACTTGACATCAGCTTTTTACAACTTCATATGTGCAATTCACAACATAAAGCATATAGTCAAGTAGTAGTGCTTACACACTGGCTTGCCAATCTTTCCTTGCAGTGAAACTCTTCTTGTTGCTTTCGACTCAAGATCTTCTTGCCTCTATTTGCCTACTCAACCCCTTTCAATAGATCTTCTTCCTTCTTCTGCAGCCTTTCATATGTCAGGTGGTCTACCAATGAGTCGAGGACATAGAAATGCGTTGTCTTCGTCTCTAAAACATAACAAAACCAGTGATCGAGTTGTAAGGTAGGGGTAAAAATGAAATCGCAATCACCAATGTTATATCCAATATGTTAGGGCAGGATATTTGCTTCATGTGCTTCCCAAGACCATTCTTCGAATTAGCAGACATTTTTTCCATCAACTCTAAAGAAAATATATGTCTTCCTACGTGGCTAGACTTGTGTAATTCATCCCCCACTAATGTCTTAGCTACCATTAACATGAACTGTGCACAATTACGTTAATGTCAAAAATGAAAAGAAATAGCATAACAAAGTATGAGTTATATTAAACATGTGCCTTACCCTTTTATTTATCCATCGCCTTTGACGTAGATAATATAGTTCACCTCGGGTGACAAAATAATCATACATATCTACAAACTCCCTAATAACAAAATAAGTATAGCAAGTCAGTTTTCATGCAGGAATTTGCTTATAGGAAGAACAAGTTTAATGACTTACTCCTCGGCTTCCTCTTTACTACATCTTGACGTGCACAACTTATATAAAGCTTCTTTGTCTTTGTCATCTTTTGGTCTTTTCTTACCCATGGTTGTCACCCAGGGGGAGACAATTGCTGGTTTTTTAACCCTTGTAGATTTCCTCAATTGTAATTCTTCCTCTCCTTTCGATTCAAATGTAGCAGACTCATCTTTATCCTCACCTTCATTTCGTTCTGTTTTTTTCCCTCCAACTCCTGTGGTTCTTCTTCCACTTTGTGTTCCCTATCAGCTTCACCTTCAGCCTTCCTCCCACTCACTGTTGCATTATCTTCATCTAACCCTTCATCTTCATTTGTTGACCCAACTTCGTGATCTTCTTTTTCTGAGTTTGACCTCTCATCTTCACTTGATGATGAAGGTTGTTCATCTTCCCCTTCATCAATTTTCACCCCCCAAACAACCTTGTCTAAAGGGACATGAGTTCCTCTTGAACCATACATACGACCCTTAACATCAATCTGTCATATGTGACCCTTATTTCATGCAAATTATGAAGCAAAAATTGATCACTGAATAAATTGGACATAATGTGAGGCCTGCAACCAAATTTAACACTTATCGGGTGAGTTAACACCGCTTCTAAATCCAAATTGGAAGAGGGAGACCCAGCTACACTAACGACAGAATGTAGCATCCCTTGATTGCTTTTCTTCTCTATTTGCACCCTACTCTTCACATTATTATCATTCCAATATGCAATAGCATCCTCTACTGTGGAGGCTTGTAGTGGGCCGAGGGGAAAATATTGCAAGCAATAAATCTGCACAAAAAAAAATAAACAACAACTTATCAGCAGGAAATTACAACATGCAGTGCAACAATTTACAACTCAGTATACAATGCCAACTTAGGTTACATGAATAACACTTACACTTACCATCAGAAAATATATACAACCTCCTATATTGATTCTTCCAGAAGCTTTCCCTTTCCTGACTTTGTTCTTATACTATGCAATTGAATTGGATAGTTCATTCAACACAAGGGTGGACCAATCATATTCATTAAAAGCTCCCTTTGTTGCCACCATCACCTTTAATACTTGGTCACTTACTTTAATACCTGCTCCAGGACACAAGAAGGTTCCCAATGCATACATAACAAAGAGGAATTCAAAATCTAGATCATCATGTCTCTCAATTAGCCATTTTGCTATCGTCTTGTATGATACTATCCCACATACAATGACTTCATTGCCTAAAATGCTCCATCTTCCTTCTTCACCTTCTTGTCAATGTCCCCCTCATAAGGTAAGCCCATAAAATCTTTTTCATATTCTCGGTGTTTGTGAAGCGACCTCCCTTGAATCGAAACATTGTTTGTCGGAGGGTTAAATGCAACCATAAATTTACCAAATAAATCTCAGGGAATTTGAGAGCAACATATATTAACCAACTTGTCAAATCTTATTTTTTTAAGCCGGTCCATCCTATCTTGTCTATTCTTCAAACTTTTGCAAACTTCCACGAACTGCTTAGGGGCACACCGAGTCAATAATGGAAGCACATATTTTGTCCCTTTTGGCATTAGTTCTTAATTCATATTTTGTCCCTTTTGCATTAGTTTTTAATTCCTTCGCCTTCTTCCTATATTTCTCATTCTCATCATCTTTTAAAGCATTCCAACCTTGTTTCAACAACTTACTCTCCTCTGTGAATGGCTTTATCTCCTCATTATTATTATTATTCTTCTCATACTAATCTTGAGTGAACAATGTATACCCGGACACCTTTGGCTGCCTCTCTCCCTCCTTCTTTATTCTTTTTCTATTCTCCACCATTTTGTGTTTTAACCTGTAACTTAGTTACTACTTCATAATTTTTTTACCAGTTCAGAGTCTAAATAATCCAAATTTCAATAGTTTAGAGTCCAAATTTTTTTTACCTTCATAATATGAAGAATTACATTTAAAAAACATTATACACATTAATAAATGCATTACATATAAAGGCATATAAGTCAATGTAAGGATAAACAAAGAATAGATATCTCACCACAGGTAGTCTAGCAGCAATGTATTTTATATAGTCCAGCCCAATATTCTTAACAATACTGTATAAAACATAAAGAGACGGCATCTTTTGTTCAGTTGGAACCTAGAAAATCATTAACGGAAGTAGATGCAACATGAGTTTCTATGTATGACATAAATTAAAGTATAAAAACAACAACTCAGACACATGTAAATAAGGGAGCTATCTGGACCAGCCAACCATTAACCACATGGAAGTTGGCAGCAAATTAAATCAAAGTATCTTATGTCTGAAAGTTTGATGTTGTTTAGGACTCTTAGTTATCATTTATCAATGGCCTAGAGCATATCTTATAGTCAATGCATAGCTTCATATTATTATAAATAAAGAAGACAAGTGGCTCTGCCACAATATGTGTGAGAGCTTACTGTGCACAAACCTCTTTATTCACAATATATATTATTGTTATCCTAAATTTTACAATTAATATCACAATAAGGGCATATTAGAAAGAGGGTTCCTATAAGAGAACTAACAAGTAGGAAACACTATGATATCCCCACTGCTGGTAGTTAAGAAAAATAGGATACTGTTTAGAAAACTAGCCTAGTAATGGTCACTTGCAGTGTCAAAACTTCCTTTTGGAAGGTAAGCTGCCAAACTTGTAAACATGCCAACAAACGCTTAGGCGGCAAGCTGCCAAACTTGTAAACCATCCTTCTTGTACGTTATGAGCTTGAAGTTGCTCAGAGTGTAATCAATCAATCAACCAAATGAAAACGAGGGAAAAGAATAGTTAAAACAACCCGATTAATAATATCACATATTTAAGAGTTATTAGGAGTACCCAATACTACCCAAACAAAATGTGAATAACAAATACATTTCAAATTGATTAAACAAAGGGAAAAAAACCTAATTTGAGAACAACGCCATGAGAAGGGAGAAAAAAAATTATTAAAAATTACTATCATGCATCAGTTCGTCCTTAAACTTTTAATGACCAAAGACGACGACTGACGGCGGCTGCACTTGCGGAGGAGCGACGGTCAAACGATGCACTCTGGGGCTTCGCAGGAGCAACGGCTACTACACTTTCAGACGAGCGATGGAGGCTACACTTTCAGACAATCGAAGGCGGCTGTACTTTTCGATGAGCGATGGCTAAACCAGTAACTGTGGCCTTCAGACGAGCAACAGATAAGAGTAAACGCGATCATAACCAAGCTGAAGCTTTTTCCAAGGTTTTTAAATTTCACCACACTGATGCTTTTCGTTTAAACAACGGGGCATAATGATCTTTTTTCTTGAGAATTCATATCAGAAAAGTTTTTTTTAGAATTTTTTTGTTATGGCAATGTGAAATGAGATTTTTTTCTATTAATTGAGTCCCTTGGGACCTCAAACCCATTTTCCCAAATATCAATGGGATTAAAATGAAAACAAAATTAAATATTGAAAAATAATAAATTTTTACAATTCATAATTACATCATAAATTCATAATGTCCAATCTAGAACATTCAGGGTCTGCTTGGTTTGAGGGGAGGGATAGATTTTACTCCCATTCCTTGTTTGGTAACATAAAAATTTAAGGAGGAGAGGGAAAATTTTCTGAAATTTCCCCTCCCCTCCCCTTATAACCCTCCTCTCCCAAAATGGAGGAATTTGGAGGAGAGGGATAATATTTTGGTATGGTGTGACCATGAAAGTTCTTAATATTCTTATATTACCTTTTTAACTTTCTTCCTCATCACCATCCTCATTTTAATATTTTGGCATGATGTGACTTTTATTTCCTTAAAAGTTATGATTATTCAATTTAATAATTATAAAATTATAATTTTATATAATTATTAAACATTTTTCACAATTCAAAAACGACTTAAAAATAAAATGAGGATAAAGTTGTTCATATGAAAATATTTTACCTCCCCTCCCCTCATCAACCAAATAAGGTAATATTAAAATTCCTCCTATTCTCTCTCATCAATCCAAATGAGGTAATATTAAAATCTCTCATTTCCCTTTCCCTCTCCCCTCTGATGAACCAAATAGACGCTAAAGCTAAAGCTTCCTCCTCTCCCTACCCAAATGTGCGTTCACTGAAACCATCTTTTTTCTTCCCAATTACCATCCATTTAAGTATATCATCAAATCACTTTTTGATATTATAGGAGGAGGAAAAGCATGTTTTAGTAAGATTTAATAATATTCTGTTTGTTCATTGGTGAATGGTTCAACTCCTTCTTCATTGTAATCACTGAACAAATATGCATGATGAGCATGAAAGTTAGCATTTAAGTAGGACCATGGTTGGGCTCACACTTGTATCCTATAGCTTGTTAGTTTACTGGTGTTCTAAATCTCATTGTTAAGAAAATAGGGTAATTCTCCGGAAAGCACTACCTTAGCCTAGGAGTAATTTTATTATCTTAAATTTCATGCTTCAATTCTACATGTAACTATGGACCCTTTTATTATTGTTTTTTATGTTCTTGAGAGTATACGAAGCCGCCGTCCTCCCCAACTCCATCAAAGCTGCAATAACGACATTGTTGGTGTATGTTTCCCATTAATGCCTAATATTTGAATGTTCTATCTTGAATATAGTGTCTTCTGTTTTACGTTTGTTAAATTTCAGAGATATTGAAAGCAGTGTTTTCAGTTATGAATAAGCTAGGGAATCATTTGTCACCATTTCTTTTCCCAGCAAAAGAAAATTTCTGTTACAATAATGGATATATTGCTTGTGATCCTAAGTGCTCTCTGTTTAAGAACAAAACCAATCTGAATGTCTTCTGTGATGTTAAAATAGTACAAAATTAAATTACTCTCATGAAATAGGTGCACAATGTAATATCCCGAATTTTGGAACTAGATGCATAAGATTAAGCCTGGATTAAGTGGACTGCTAAGCCCCGGTTTAGCAAATGTCCCTATGAGGTATGTTTTAATTCCCCAAAATTCTTTTGTATCCTTGAATATTTAAATAAATTATATTGGTGAGCTAAAGAGCTCGGGAAATAACAAAACGAAGTGATTGGAAGTCACACACAATATAGTAAAGTGGAACACAAAGTAATTTTGTTATCAGTGAAATTCCCGGTGTGACAGTGGTGATTGTGTGACATCTTTCGATGGATAAATGATGGTAAAAAATTATGAAACTTTCTAGAATAAAAGTAGACTTATCAAGCTTTAATTTGATAGGTCATATAAGTGATTTGGAGTTGTACATAAAGAGAAATGAATTTTTGAAGTTAGCCCAGCAAAATTAATTATTTTCTGGGACAACATTCAAAGATTAAAATTCTGGGAAGTGTGAGCTTCCAATTGGCCAAATTTTATATTTTTTCTTAAACCTAGACTCAATAAAGGTCACATAACCTTTGGAATCACTCCAATTGGACATTTGTACAATTAGATATGAATTTTCAAAGTTAATAAAAAATCTGCAGAATTTGGTATTTTGTGCGAAAATTCATTATTTGAGCCAATGAAGTGCTAACACGTGGCAAGCCCATTAATCACCAATTAAACCATCATCATCTTCATTCCTCAGCCATTTTTCACGCTGACAAATCAGATGGAAGAGAGAGAAAAGAAATCTGAAAGAAATGGAGAAAGGAGGAGAGAGGAAATTCTTTCCTCCGAAACACTGCCGAAACGACATCCTCTCTCAAAGTATCCTTCAGGAAACTTCATCTACTCATCGAGATCTTTATTCCTACGGTTTCAAATTTTCATTTGGAGGTATTTGGTGCCGTCTCCCTTGCCGGAATTCTGAACCGTTTGTGGAAACGGGTAGAGGTAAGTGTAAGCTTCCTTTTTAACTGATTGGTTTGTTGTTTGGATGAGTTTTTGGAAGGTTGGGTACTGTTTATGCTGGTTTAAATGGTGTTTTTAATGACTAAATCATGTCCAACGAGTGTTTAAATAGCTAATCACTTGATTAGGAGTAGCAAGGAAGTGATTAGGTAAGAGAAAACGAAGAAACAACATATTGCACCTAAGAATCTGATTTTCTGCCCTGTTTTGACGTGGAGAAGGAGTAAGAATTTGATGATTTGATGCTTTCATTGGCTTTAGGAGGTAAAATTGTATAGGTATATAAGTGTTCATGATTTTTGGATTCTTGTATATAAATTTGGGAATTTATAAAGCATATGTGTTCATAGTGTTGATTTGCCTTGTCTAAAGCACTGTTACTGTGCGTGATAATTCAAGGAACAAACCTTGTCTGAAAATTCCAAAACTTTCCAGATGAAAAGTAGACACAAAGACCTTGAATTTGATAGGTCATAATGCTCAATTGTATTTATGTGCTAGAAGTTCTATGTTTTTGAAGTTAGGTCATGCAAAACTGGAAGTTTCTGGAATAGTATGTTTGTGCGTGATATTTCAGGGATCAAACCTTATCCAACAATTCTCAAAATTTCTAGAATTAAAGTAGAGACATAGAGCTTTAATATGATGGGTAGTTTGTAATTTTTTGACAAGTATGTTGGGAGATATGGATTGTTGAATGTCTGCCCTGTTTTCTGGAAGAACATTTGAAACAGTTGATGTTTGGAAAAATTCTGGGAATGGTGTAGTGGTGGCGTTTAAAATCGAGTATTTTTATGTAAAACTAAACTTAAAGGGATTCAAATAGAGTTTTGAACCACCTCAATTGGAGTTCTATAGAATTAATTATCATTTTTCGAAGTTTGGTAAAAAATGCTGGTAGATTGAGTACCATGCGAATTTGAGTAAGAAATTGACCAAATATAATTGGAATGAACTCCAAGGGTGAAAGTAAGCCTATAGGGCTAATGTGGGCCATTTGATATTTACATTTCATGGCTCTAATGATGTTATCACTTGCCTAGGGCCATGAAGTGATAAAGAAGAAACAATGGTTGGCGAATCAATGGACAAGAAAAGAAGGACATAAAGTCCACCAGGTAGTGAACTTACCTTTTCTGCATGTATGTGATATGTACGTCTTGCATTGATTATGTGACAGTTTTGCCTATTTGTGTGGAACATGTATGATTGGTTGAAGCTCTGTTATATTTGTGCAATGGCCATATGTATGTCATAACATCGAGCATGCAGCATGTCATTATGTTGGCATGAAATAGTGTAGGCAAACATGTCATGCATTCATATATATCTGTCATGCATAGTGGTAATGTTTGCTACTGAGATTCTCTCGAATCTCACCCCTCCCAAACAACCATTCAGACAGGTGAGCATTGGAAACGTGCTGAGATTAGAAAAGAGGTATGCACGAAGAGAAATGTTGCTGGTTGTTTAAAGGACTTTTAGTTATTAAGGTCTGTAAATATTGTGTAAACCCCTGGTGGGGAAACTTTTGTATTATAATCAAGCAATATTGTATTAATATTATCAGTATATTCATGCTATTCCTGTGTGCCCACTGAACTACGCATTGCTACTCTGAGTAAGGTCAGTAATAAGGGATATATGAGGCGGGTCTTTACACACAATCTATCATGCATAACTCGATGACTTCCCATTTTTTATAAGATTGGAGATATGTTTTGATTTATTTAGGAAGTCATTATTGCTAAATGAAAGAGATTTTCTTGAGATTTTAAAAGCAATCAATTTAGGTGTATTATTTGTGAGATTTCAACTTATAATATAAATTTTCGAGTTTAGAAAAGAAAAATAATACCTGAAGTTTTCTGGAACAAAAAAAACAGCTTTCATTATTAATATTATTATTAGCATTAATGTAGTGTTCTCTTTTTCTTTGACAAGCAACAAAAAGCAAGCACAAGTCACGTAATAATGGAAAGAAGCAGCTGTGTACGTTGAAGCAAAAGAAAAGAAAAAAAACGGGGCCCAATTATTAGATAAAGGAGGGTCATCTTCGTGAATAAGGGGCAGCCACAATAATATTCTAAAAGGAGGAGGGAGGCGCTGTTTCGGAGGTGGAATGGACACCAATCAGAGACAAGGGGGACATCATAGATCGAGCACTTGAACGCTAAAACGAACCAGAGGAGTTGGAGGCCATTTGCTGCTGCAATTTTCTTCCTCTAAGTTGACAGACAACAAGAGTTGGGGAGAGTTTGGAGCCCAAACAGTAGTCTATTTTTCTCCCTTTGCTTCCTCTCATCTTCATTATGAATTTTGATTCTAGATTTGATGTAGCTGTGGATTTTATCAAACCCATGGTTAGATTTTTCTTTTGAATCTAAAGTAGTTATGAATTTATTTAAGACTTGGATATTATTCCCACTAATTGGTTTTACTTAATCTTATTTCAGTTTATTTAATTTTATTTTTATTAAGTATGTTTTGGGGATTTATGTTTGAACTTGACGAATGGAATCTTAAATTGACCATGAGATTGAATAATGTGGAATTAGAAATTACCTAATTTACGTCTAGGATAAACATATACCTAGAAGCTCCACATAATCAAATTAGAGTAAGCCCAATCTAAATTGCATCTTATTTAATTGTGTGAGACATTGCATAATTAATTGAGGTAGGTATATAAATGGACCGATATGCATTTATAGACACTAATACTCTAGATTAACTGATTAAGTTAAGTTAAAATTAGTTTAGTGGGGATAAAATCTAAGAAATAAATAAGGGATTAGTGACTCTAGGTTGTTATTCTTGATATTGAAATTTGTTCTTAGTGAAAAATATTTGCTATTATTAGTTTTATTTCTGATTTAATTTTTCTTCACTTATATTAAAAATAATTCTGATTTATTCAACTTAAATGAAACAAGAAAATTTAATACCTAGTCACTAGTTAGATTAAATCTCTGTGACTTGATAGTACTATTTTCATGACCTGTATAATTAGGGTGCTTAAATTAAAAGTTTGATAACATCAAACACACTAGTCCTGAATTATTGAGTAGTAGGACATTGGCTCACTAAAGGCTTAGATTTTTGCTGTATGATTGGATTGAGAAGAATAGACAGGAAGGAAAGGAATCTAAACTTTTGATTTGACAAATTTTTTTGTTTAGATTTAAAGTTATCATTTTTATGCATTAATTTTCATTACCAACACTAAACAGTACCATGAGATCTTTGTATTACGGTTTACTTGAGACAGATTGGTATATTGGAATTGATTTTGATAGATATAGATATGAAAATGGAAATGGAAATGGATATGGATATGGATATGGATATGAAAATAAAAATGTGGTTTAAAAGTGTGTTTGGTATGTACATGGAATTCAAATAATATTTTTATTTAATATTTATATTTAAAATGTAAAATTATAAATATGTCAACCTAAGAAAGTGGAATAAGATAAAACCATTGTTACTAAATCCGGACCGGACCGGCTTTTTTTTAAAATAAAAAATGATATTTTTAAAAATTCATATTAATAAGACTAAAATATTCAATTTCTCACCGGTTTAGCCCTGATTTAGCTCCGGTCTGACCCACTAACCTTTGACATAGTACCTTGACTGCTCCAGTTTGTTTTTTTATAAAAAAATATTTTTATTTTTTTAAGAAAATTTCATATTAATAAGCCTAAAATATTCAATTTCTCACCGGTTTGGCCCTGGTTTAGCTTCAGTTTGACTCCGATCTAACCCATTAACCCTTTACTCAGTACCCTGAGCGGTTCAGTGAACGGTCCAAGTTTAATAACCTTAGATAAAACCATGCAAGTTGAAGGGCAAAAATGGATTTAGGTACATGGAATTGCAAATCTTTGCTTTTTGGGTAGAAGCCAATTTGATGAAATTGAGGAGATTTGGCTTCCACATAGAATTGCAAAAATTTCCAATTCCATTATACCAAACAAACTTAGGCATAGAATTGATATCCAATTCCATACCCCCCAATTCCATCGTACCAAACATGCCATAAGTTTGAAGAAAATCCTAGCCCCAATATGCAAGTAAAACAGCAGCAATAATAGAGTGGCCGACCAGATATGATCAACCAATAATACATGCGGTAATTAAATCCTGCTCATATAACATTGCATGAGCAGAAACATCATAGAAAAAATAGAATAATTTATTAAAGAGGATTACGATGGGTATTGAGTCATTTACTTCAAATTTTTTATTAACACTTCTTGACGGGCCCCCAAGATATGAAGCCGCCGCATTCCTCCATCTGTTAAAGCTTCAACATTGATCTTGTTAAGTATGACATTCTCAACTTGCATCTTTAGGTAGAAATGATTTTTGTCAGCAGAAATTCAATAGTTGAATTTCAGAGATATTGAAAACCTTGTTCTCAATTACGATTGAGCTAGGGAATTATTTGTCAATCAAAACTCTTTGTATCTTAATGGATGTACTGCATGAGATCCTTAATCCTCACACAGCACATACAGATTGCACAATCAATCTCTGACTGTTATTTGTGATTGTTATTCTAGGAAACTGGTTCACAAATTAGCATAAGAAATTACTCTTGCATTTAAATTGAAATTTTTTTGGAATTTGTGGTGCAAGGTCAAGGTTTCATATTCAACTGTGTTTTCTAAAAAAACCTGTTTTGAAGATGACAATTCTTGTTCAGAAACTAGTTTCTTGAGTTTTATGGATTGTCACATACAGTTGAGAAGGCTGACTTATTCTTAAAGAATCGCTTTCTTCTTAATCTCTATTTGTATTTTCCATGTTCATGTTTTTTTTTGGGGGGGGGGGTGAAGAAAAAGGACTTCAAATTGGTTTCTTTGAATGGAAAATCTGGACTTCCAACATTCACATTATATTAATAGAGTTGATCTTGAGATGACATTGTTGGAATGGAAAACTTTTATCAACCAAAAGTACCATAAAAACAACAATAATCTTTTGGTCCAATTCACCCTTCTAAGACTCTTGCTACATTGTCCAACATATCACAACATATTTTAAAAGAGGAAATGACAATTAGGGGCAATTGTAGCAAGATAATGACTGTTAACGACCCTAAAATTTGGAAATGCCAATTGAAGACCAAGGTTATTTACTGAGCTGGAAAATTCTGTGAACCAAAATGTTCTACTTGACCTGTAAAATTCTTGGCTGAAATCTGTAGCAATTGGCAGTTTCAAATTTCGGGGTCCTCAAGTATCATTATCTTTCTTTAAAAAGGGCATAATCATCATTTCTCTTTCTAAAGGTTGCAGCTAAAATAGAATTACCGAGGCTATACTACAAACCGAAATCAATTTTTGGAACAATTATTTCAATAACCTGCGACGCTTAGAACCGTCATATATTAAGTAAGTTGCAACCTTCTTCACAAGAAATTGAGGCCCAATACTTAAAACAAGCTCCACCAGATCGCCAGGTTGAACACTTGGAATGATATTTTGACACTTTGCATTTTCATGAAAAGTTACCCAGTCTCCCCCGTGTTGCATAATAATAGCCTTGGTGTAGTTAATGATCAGGACATTTATGAGAAATTGAGGCGTTGTTGTGTTATCCATGCAGGAGTAATACACAACATTGAGAAGCATTGCTTTCAATTGACAGCCTATGACTTGAGGCGCCTTAAAATTTACTGAGCATCCTTCACCCTTATATATGAACCAATCAGGATACTGATCTCCAGGTAGGTGAGAATCATCCCATCCACCATAATTCCATCCCTATACATAGTAGCATCAACACATGAATCAAATAATAAGGTAGTTGGTTGTTTCACAAAGCTCATGAAAGAAGAGACAAACCTGTGAAATTCTGTCTTTCAGGATTTCTGCTTTGTCGCACCCGCCCAGTTGAAGTAAAAGAGAATTGAAGGAATTAGCTGGCCTTGCAAATTGAAATGGAGATAAGCTATGAAAGCCACTATTTTGTCCAAGTGACAAAACTAGAGATGATATGCTTTGCACAAATTCTTCAATAGAGGATTGGGGAATATTGCTACGTGACATCCAAGACGATACGAGAGAAGGAAATATATCTTGTGCTCTTCCTTCATACCCACACAAAGATACATATCCATGTTGTACAAGCCCTCCCAATCTTGCTAATGAAAATGGTACTTGTGTTATGGCAGTATTATCTGCCATAAGACTTGTCAAGCCCTCCATTTGCTCAAAATCTTCTTCTAAATGGTCAATCAATAAACATCCAGAAAGAATGAGAGTTTTTAATGATTTCAACTTGTAGATGCTTCTAGGAAGCTCTCTAAGGCTCTTGCAATCTTTTAGATTCACATGAAGAAGATGTTTTAGATCTCCAATGCTCTCATCAATTAAAATCAAGCTTTGACAATCTTTCATCACTAGCCTTTCAAGGTTGGGCAGTTTTGTAAAATCAGGAGTTTGCGTCAAGTAAGACGAATGACTGAGATTGAGTGTTTTCAACATCTCCAATAACTGCAAAAATGTACAAGTTTCAAATAAAGAATTAGAAACTTCATATTAGAGGAATTATAATATTGATTATCTTCATAAAAAGTAACAAATACATATACCTGGGGCTCTTTCCAAACTACTTGGAGGTTGCTATATTTGAAGTCAATAGCAACTAATTTTTTTTGGTAAAAGGTGTTTGGAGTGCATTTCAATGGAAATCCATGCCAACAAAGCCACCTTAGCCTTTTGGAAAGAAGTGCATAATCTCCTTTAAGATTTACATAATCTAGTTCGAGCAATCTAAGTTTTCTCATCTTCTTGAATGCCTTAGAATCAATGAGACACTCTTTGTGAGTTCCAGGCACCTTCAAAGATATACCCTCAATAGCTTTGGTTCCCTATAAATATGTAGGTGAAAAAATGTTACGAGGGAGGGAAGAATTCAATAATTGTTGAGAGAAAACTAATTAATAGGCTGATCTTGCTTCTTATATACAAGAGCGCTATAACAAAGGGTAGAAACTTGTATAATGGGGTAACAAAAAAGGAAGTTCATAACCTTTTTAAAAAAAGATAACGCACTCCTTAACATCAAAACTTTGAAAAGAAGACAGTATATCAAGAAAATTCTTACCGTATGTTCTATTAGCACATCAAGTACATCTTCATGAAACCATAATCTGGTACGTTCCTCAGGATCTTTAGGGGAGCTTTCACGGATGATTTCTTTCCCCATTTCTTGTAATAAATCATGCATTTCAAGCTTATTATTTCTATCAACTTTTAAGAGGCTCCGCTCTACGAGGACTTGTAGTCCACTTTTTGCATGAAGTCCACAACCATCTAATATCTGTGTAACATAGCTCCTGTCCTTATTGATGAAGAAGCAACATATATCAAGGAAGATATCCTTCTCCATGTGATCATTCAATCCATCATAACTTATTCTTAACTTTTCATGTATATCTTTATTAGGAATCCTTTGTAGTTTGAACAATGTAGCCCTCCATTCTTGAATTGTTCTCTCATGCAAACAAGAACCAAGAATTTCAAGAGCTAGTGGAAGTCCACCACAGTAATCAACTACATTTTTAGAGAGCTCTTTAAAGTTTTTATTCAAAGGAACTACTTGCTTAAAGGCATGCCAACTTAAAAGCTCAAGAGACTCAATTTTGTTCATTTCTCTCATTTTGTACTTATGATCAGCTTTAAGGACATTAAGCAGGTGCATATCTCTTGTTGTTATGACTATTACACTTCCTGGACAAAACCATTCAAGACTCCCACATAAAGCATTCAGTGGATTGACACCATCCACATCATCCAATACAACAAATGATTCTATGTTGGGAAATCTTTCTTGAATTATTTTTTTCCCTCTATCAATGTCAGGTATATTGAAAACTTGTGTTTTAGTGATATCAGAAATGAGTTGCCTTTGCAAATTAACTTGGTCATTAGCATGCTTTGAATTTTCTCTTATATTTGCAAGAAAACTTCTTGCTCCAAATTGATGACCAATTTTATTGTAAATGGCTTTGGCAACAGTTGTTTTGCCAATGCCTCCCATTCCCCATAGGCCTATGATTAGAGATTTTTGGGATCTCTTTTTTGACCATTCAATTGTCAATTCATGAACTCTTGTCTCTATTCCAACTGGATGATCAGCAACATACAATTGTCCAACGTCTAATTTTTGTAAAACATCCTCAACAATATTCTCAACTAACTGACTGTCTATCCTGTTAATATTAAATATTCAGGGAAACAATAGTCAGTCACATAAATATCATCATTATTAGAAATAAACCAATAACTCTTATATTTTTAAACAGAAGAATTGTAGTGGACCATTAATAATAAGAGATAACTTAACTACTAAAGAGCATGAACGAGGCTGAATTAAGATGAAACTAAACTGAGATACAAGACCAGATAGATCCTAATTTTTATTTCAGTAAGAAAAAAAAATCCTAATTTTTGGAAAGTTCGGCAATTCAGTTTAGTTTCATTTGAATGTAAAACTGAATCAAGTGAGTATAATTCAAGAAAAGGAATGTACATTTTCTTCAATTGCTTTAATTGAAAAAAAAAACAGAAAGATTGAAAAGGAGAATCAGCCGAGAAGAAGAAGATTCTTCTTACTGACAAATTATTAAAGTACAAATTTTGTTTTAATTCTTAATAAAAATGTATAGAAAATTTAATTTTTATTAATTTGAAAAATTTTTGAAAGCCGGGTGGGAAGAAACTTTGTAAGCATGTGTCTAAGAGTTACCATGTGAAAGTGTATTTTATATTTTGAGTTTGAGCAATCAAAATTTTCTTGAAAAATTTTGGAAAAAGTCCTCCATTTGAAAATTTTATTGATAAGAATAATCTAAATCTGAGTATCAACAACCAATGCATACAAATTTTGCACAGAATATCGGTACTTTTAATGTATAAGAATTTATTAAATCCTTCTCACCAACAAAATTTTCAATAGGAAATTTCCCCCCAATTTTCTCAATTTCTTTTTCTTTTTTTTGATATAGTAGCATCTAACACCATGATATTATTTTTTAATAGCATACAGCCCCCTAATAGTATTAATTATGGTTTAGGATTATATATGCACTATAAATAAGATTAGGTTGTCAAAACCTAGAAGCACTAGAATAATATCATGAGGATGATAGATGCACCATAAATAAAATTAGGATATTGGATGATTTTGAGAAATAATTAATTCAGCCTTTTTTTTTGTGTGTTAAAATAAGAGCAGGTTTAGAATATTACAGAATTGTTGAATTAAAGCCGGCAATGTTGGCAGCTGCTTTGAGTGCATCCCTCCACTGCCGCACCCGATAACCCTCTTTGCTCGTGTCGTTCCAACGCTTTGCTATAACTGTCTCTCTGATAACGAACATCAGATGGATGTACCTTATAGAATATGGGTATAACCATCTGAGCTTGAGTTGTATGACACTCCATTATTTGCAACAGTTCATCCAGACACCATCTGGAAGATGCATAATCTTGAGAAAAAATTATGATCGCCATCCGTGATCTTTGAATTGCTTGCAATAATGAGAGAGAGACGTCTTCTCCCTTTTCAATCCCTAAATCGTCCATGAAAGCATGAATTCCTGACTGTCTTAGAGCATTATAAAGAAGAGAAGTGAAACCATGACGAGTGTCTTGGCCTCTGAAACTCAAAAACACATCGTAAGTCCAGGAGAAAGAAGAACCAGCAGCAGCTGCCATGGCTTACGGAATCAGGCAGGAGAACAGCAACAAGCTTCAACGGATCACAATTATATTCAGAAGATCTAGAATGTGGATGGCATCTCCGAGAAAGTGCCTTAATAGTTAAGTAGTTCCTTTATTATTAGCCACCCAAGTTTGACTACTTTACCACAAAAAGCCTGAACTTTCAACACAAAAAGCCTGACTAAATTCCATGATTTCATAGTTTTTGCTAACCAAAAAGAAGGAACATTGTCTTAGTGGGATTGATTATACGGCCAAAATTAATTTAAAATGATTCACTTTATTCATTTTCACGCCTAAAAATGACAATAATTATTTAAAGCAATCTGAACAAGGAGGGAGAGAGAAAGTGACAATGGGTCCTTTCAAATGAGTACTTATTAATCTCTAAGACTCTAGTGAAGTTACGCTGCATCACTGAAAGTAAAGTCAGTAATTGTAGACTGACTTTTGGCGCGAATCCTTTAGAAGGTCCAGGTTTGGGCATATTCATTCATTTCCTAAATGGATTATATGCTTTAAAAATACGATATAATTCGGTGCCGAAGATGCCAACAAATACAGAAAAAGATTATTAGTGAAAAGGTAAATATTATATAAATGAAGGCTTCATTATATGACATTTTCTTTTTCTCTAAAACTTATTAAGAAAATTTCAAAACAATAATATAAAAGCATGTAAATAAACTGAAGATCATGATTTCAAGTGACAAAACACTGACAAATTATAGAAGCGAAACGGCAGAAAATGCCGCAAACCAGAGTTCACCATGTAACATTATTGCAATTTTCCATTCGAAATTAAATGCATGATGATTTTATAATTTAATGTCATTTAAAATTGTATGAAAAGATCATGTTTTTTGAATTATAAAAATGAGGAGTGATTGTGTGCATATTGGTCCATGCGAAAGATCTGATGGGACTAATTAAAATTGAACTGATAGTAATATATACGGTTAATAAATTAATTGGCTATTGAAAAAAAAATTTATGCAAATTATAAAGAAAGAGGAACGAACAGCTATTGAATAGGTCAAATAAGGAAGGGGCCAAAATTTCCGCTAAAGGACGACGACTTGACTGTGAGTGGGAAAACCTAAACTTTTGCCAACTTTTTATTAGTTATTTAATTTTTAAAAATATTTCAAAATTATCATTTATAAAAATTGTTAATTAAGGGAGTTTGGTTAATTTTTTAAAAGGCTGTATAATTAGTTAGAAATATTAGAAAAAATTAATAATTTAAATAAAACATGCTAAAACATGCAGAATGTTAGAGTATTATGTATAAACTAGGTTAGCGGAAGGGCGATGTTGATCATAGGGTTAAGAGTATTTTCCTAGTATTTTTATTAAAAAAAAACATACATCGATTGAGCAAACATTAAATTGATATCTGTTTTTGTGCTATCACTTCTTATTAAACAAGTAAATTGGTTGGGCTTATATTTATGCATAAGCCCGATTCACGTAAATCGAGATAAAATTCCTCTACGAATTTATCTCGTAGACCGTAAAAGCTATCTCGTATACCGTAAATCACGATTGGAAATTCAAACCGCTATTCCAAACATCCTTATAGATATTGGACGAAGAAAATATAAGCCCAAATAAGAAAGCCGAAAACTAATACGTCATAGAGAATTTAAACTTTTTTTTTTTTGTAAATTTCTTCTGTGAATGACAATATTTGACGTATAAATATGCAAGTTTAATTTTTAAATATGAAAATTTTGAGACCTATCTATATTTAATTTTCTTACCTGAAATCCGTAGATAATTTTTTTTAATTGAAACACACAATTTCACAAAGGAGAGCTTCTAGGAAGCCTCAGGGTCCATTTGGTTTAATTGTCCTTAGCAATGTATTATAATGCAATGTAATGTAAAACGATAAAATCCTTATTATCGTGAGGATGTTTGATATGATATTAAGAAAATTGTTCACAAATTATATTTTTATATTAAACTTAATAAGAATAAATATGAAATTACTAAGTTATCCTCTAAGTCAAATGCCATATTTTTTTTTCGTTGCTTACCTAAATAAACCCACCATAGCAATGCTCCACTCATCGTCACTCCCATTGGTGGTTTCAAAGTTTTGTTGCCCTGCCTACGAGAACGCTTTTGGGAACAGCCACATTGAGAATTTTAAAGATCTGGTTGTGACTGTTTGGGTGAGCCAAGTTAACAGGTTCATAAAAATGAATCGTCCTGTTGTGGGTGTTGGTTATAGTTCCACAGGGAGACACCTTCGATGCTTGATCTATTTATTGTGCTTCTGCAGAAATCCCATCAATTGTGTTTTTTTACAGCAAATAGTATTTAAATTGCTCAACTGGTCCAGAAAATTGAAAATTTGTGCGGATCTTGACACATATTTTGATGGGGTGTAGGCATTTGATAAGGGAAGTAAGTGCTAAGTTTGTAATAATCAATGGAGAGGGAGGAGGTCGATGATGGTGGGAGAGATGAAAAGGGAAGAAGCAGCCGGTGGTGGAGAGACAAAGAAATTGTTACTGATGGAGAAGGCAGAGACGCCGATGGTGGTGGTAGAGGTAACGGGAAGGCTGACGATAAAGTTAAGGGGATAGGCGGACGAGGGTGGTGATGAGGTGGGAGGCTAACGGTGCAATAGAGATGGTGGAGATGGGACACCGACGATGGGTGCTTCAACAGAGAAGAAGGTTGATTGAAAAAAAAAAACAAGAAGATAAGAAATAGAAGACTTTTTTTAAGGGCAAAAGAGACAATTTATGAGGGATTGCAGCCTGCAATGAACATTTATAGGCTCCCTCAGGAATAAATATTACCAAAAAATGTGCAATGCTCTTTACCATTGTAATTTGTTTTATTATCAGTAAGTTCAACCAAGCAGACCACCTATGGTAGTATGATGAAGATTATCATCGTAGGTGTGCAATGTAATCCAACCAAATAGGCCATCAGTATATACACAAAAAATTAACCGACGTGTGAGAAGTTTTGAGTAGAGTTTGGTGTATTTTTTCCAGTCTTCTATTACAAAGAAGCATCCATTGAAAAGTTAGACAATTAGTTTGGATCTGTGTGTGCGTGCGGGCGTGTGTGTGAAATCAATGAAGTTACAAAGTCTCATGGGCAGAATTAAAACGACCAACACCAATAGAATGAGAAAGTAAACACCATAAGCTAACAAACAAGGTAAAGAAACAAGCATTTAAAAGTTCTTTAATACAACAAGAACATAAGAAGAGAAGTGGTACACCTTCCACCCTATATGACAAATAGGCTTACATGCAAATGGGATGAAGGTCAAAATACACAACCTAAAGGGTAAGACCCTTACAATGAAGCTTTAGCAATCCACCTGACTACTAAATCTACTTTCATGGGAACACATTTGTAAGAATGATTCCTAACCAATTCCTTAGGACAAGAAGGTACTTAGAAAACAACATTCATCATATTGCTAGAGAAAGCACAATCAAATAGACAATAAGAAAATGAAATGTAACTCCAGCCCAAAGATGAACAATAATACCATACACATTGAAGGGCGGACTCTTTTAAGCTCGCGGCTTTACAGGGTTGACCTTTTTAAGCCTAACTCTTTTTGGAGGCTCTAAATTATAATTCCGGCCTTTGACAGGCTCAGCCCGATTTCCTAGCTCTATCCTCATCTGCAAATCACAGGACACATAAACAAGAAGTATTTGAGAAACATAACATCCATTGTCTTGGGTATCAAATGAAAGAAAGGTGAGTATAGTTGCTAACCAAATATATATTATTTAGGTGTATATCTCAAAAGCGATGAGATTTTACCTTAAAGAGTTTAGTGTATTTCTTTGCCGTAATCTAGCTAAGATGGAGAACAGAGCAAGATCACCCTTGAGATTAGCTCCTATTGTGAAGCCCTTAGCTAGATCCTCCATCATCATCACTTCCCTCGGCAGAGCCTCTGAAGAATTTGAACTCCATGCAAAAATTCAAACAACCTAGCACCCATCACTTCCCATAACTCTCATGTTTGCATCGCTGCCTTGGAACTGTTCCCATTTGCAGAACCCAAATACTTCTTCAAGGTAGCAAAATCGCGCCTTTATTTTTGGTTAAGGAGGGACTGAGTGGCCGTCGGTGTCAGGTGTGAGAGGGAGAAAAGAAAGAGAGATGAGGAAGGGGTGATTGGTGAGACTATGAGAGGGTGAGGGTGAGAAAGAGATCAGAGTTGATGAGGATGAAGGAGAACTGACTTTATGAGCCCCACAAAATTGTGCAATTTTGCCTCTAACAAAACTTAAGTGTGCCATTACACATTTGGAAAAACATTATTATTAAATTTACACCTTAACCATGTAATTTCACCCTAAATTAGTAGAGTTAGAAACGTCCATCTTCCTCATATCTGTTCCTCTTTGTCATCAACATGAACGATGGATGTTATCTTAGCCACTCTCAGATAATCTGTATCTAACCTAATAAAAACTAATTAAAAAACAAAAAAAAAAGACTGTATAAGTCAGATTTTGTCTTCTCCTAGGTTGATTAAATGTTAAAAAAAAATACCTTGATTAAAATCAGAGTGAGCTTTAAACTCACAAAACGCAGAAGACGACATGCAAGAGTGACAATCGAAGGAGAGGAAAAGAACTATAATATAAATTAATAAAAAAAATTGATAATTGATAAAAAGGCTATGAAATCATTAGAGACAAAGGAGGACGAAGAGGAGAACGAAGTTGACTGAATAGTGATGGACGAGAGATGATTGGGCCATTAAAGGAGGCATTGGAATGTAAACAGCAATAACAAGTGTAGACAACCTGCTAGTCGAATAATATTTCCTCTTTCAATGCACGTTTCTGCCATTGCCAGAGAACTCTGTACATAAGGGGTTGGGGAGGTTGAGATTAAGGCATAGAGCAGTGAAGGGTTTTGCTGATGGTGGCAAAGAGAAATAGAAATGTAGTCAAGAAAGCTTATTGATGACACAGAGGAACGTATCTGAAGAAGAGAAAGAGGAAAACGGACTTTCTTTGTTGACACATGACATTTCTAACTCTACTAGTTTAGAGTGAAATTACACCCATTTAAATATATTAGGAGTAAAATTGTGAAATAAAATACTTTAGAATGCCAATTGTACCCAAAAAATATTTTGAGGTGTTCATTGCACCTTAATCCAATAAAAATACTAATTAAGGATAAGAATGAAACAAAAAAAACACTAATATAATAATTAAGGATAAAATGAAATTCTTTCAAATAATCTGAAAAATATTCTTTTAAATATAATTAATTATTATGTCGAATTACTTTTTTATGCTGAATTCTGAAAGGACTTGGTACTGTAACAAAAATAGGGGGAAAAAAACAATTACTGAGGAGTGAAGGCAAGGTGTTATTCCCGTGATAACGGTTAACAATAATACCACGATTAAAGGGCATTTATACAAGAGCCGATTTTTATCCTTTCTTTGTAGTTCTCTTCATTTCTCATCTCTTCATGGATTCGCTTTCTATACTTCTCTTCTTTCCCACTCTCCAAAAACCAACCCAAAACCCAGAAAAATCCCCCTGCCTTCATAAAGGTGATAGAAGTTGCAATGTAGATTAACAATATTTCGTTTTATTTTACCATATGCTATTCACAATTCAAAGTTCGATAGTTGCTTCGTTTTTTGTGTGTAAGGTAGTTTTGATGGTAAATCCATGCAAGTAGCTGAGTTACTATTTAAGAATGGTTTCAAGGAGGCCTATCCAATTAGAGGAGGAGTAAGAGGCGAGCAAGGGTGGATGGTATGCAATTCAAAGTTGGCAAATAATCAAATTTTCCTTCCTTTGCTGCAACATCTATCTAATACTGTTTAAAATATGAAAAATCCTAAATTACCAATTCATTATTATATTTTGATAATTCAATTCCTTCTCTTTTATTTGATGACAACCTTAAATGAAGGTTTTTGGTTGCAGAAAGTCTGTTGGAAGGATGGTTTAGAGGAATGAATTTTATGCCTTTATATTTGCAGGAAATACAGGATATCCTTTTACCTCCTCCTGTACATATTTACCCAAAGAAAAAGAAAAAAAAGCTTCAGAACAACTTGGTACAAATGGGGCCATTCAGCAAAATGAAGATAACGGTGATGCCTTGTCCCCAGACGTCCCCAAACCAGTAGATCAGAGTTCGGACATTGGACCCGTGAGAAAGTCTGCAGAATCCTTTCCGGATGTGAAAATTAAGCGTCTACTTGGTTTCAGGGGGAGGGAAGGGGAATGAGGAGGGGAGCAGAGGCTTGTTTCCCTTTCTGGTTTGGCAACATAAAAATTTAAGGAAATGAGAGAAAATTTTCTATAATTTCCCCTCCCATCCCCTTCTAAAATGGAGGGTTCCATCCTCTTCCCTTCCCATCCTCTTCTGTCCTCTTTCTAATCTGGGCCGTTGGATTAAGATCCCAACAATCCAGATTTAATATATTATAAAAATGTTAATATAAGGATGGAAGTCAGATCCGATTTGGAGGGGAGGGATAATATTTTGGCATGGTATAATTATTATGCCTATGAAAGTTCTTAATATTCCTATGTTCCCCTTCTGACTTTCTTCCTCATCCCCATTATCACTTTAATATTTTGGTATAGGTGACTATTATGCCCATAAAAGTTATAATTATTCAATAATTATAAAATTATAATTTTATATAATTATTAAATATTATACAAAATTCAAAAAATGACTTAAATAAAATAAGGATGAAGTTGTTTATTTGAAAATATTTTACCTCCCCTCCTCTCATCAACTAAACAAGGCAATATTAAAATTCATTCCCTCATCTCCCTCTCATCAATCCAAACAAGGTAATATTGAAATTCCTCATCTCCCTTCTCTCCCCTCTATTAAAATCCCTCCCCTCCCCTCCATTGAACCAAACAGATGTGCGGGAAAAAATATGCACATTTGTGAGTTTAATATTTTATTTGTTACAAGCTTTCTTCCAACATATTTACATGGGGAAAATTTGAATGAAGGATCTAGGAGAAAATATATTGATGGAGAATGATCATAAAATTGAAATTATTTAGAAGGATTAAATATAAAAATTAAAAATTAAAAATACTAAAATACCACTGATAAAATCTTCTATATTCCCTTCTACATCCTTTCCCACATTCTATTTTTAAAACTAATACCAATTCTAAATTTCACTAATTAAACACCAGTTTTATCAATGCAATTATATCTATGCCAAAAAATTACACAGCCTTCAATTTAGTAAAAGTTATAATTTTTCATAAAATAAAAAAATTTAATTAAAAACAAAATTATATAATTTTAATAAAACTCAAAGTCTTTTATAATTTATCATATATGTTAAACCAAAAAATTTTAAATTATTTATTTTTGTTTTAGAAGAAATTTATGTGGGTTAAAAAAATCATTTAATGTTAATAAAATTTTAAAAAAATCTAAGTAATCTATTAGATCCTAAAAAACATGAAATGAGTTTAGTTTTTATTTTTATGAAAAGAGCTTAATTTTCTTGACCTGAGAAAAGAGCTTAATTAATATCTACATTGATAATATAAATCGGCAATTTGATGATATAAATTGGTAAAAAATAAAAATTAAAAAAAATATAAGTTCAATCATTGTTAATTAAATAATATATGGAAGATTTAAAAAAAAAACAGATACGATCATACTTTTTTTATCGAAAATATATGATCATATCATGATGGGTAATTTTAGTTTTAATTTTAGTTATTTTTTAATTATGAATACAAAAGATAAGATAGGAGGATTCGTTAGGGGCTATTTAGTGATTTTAAATTTATATTATGATGTTCAATCCTTCTAATTAATTATAATTTTTATGATCATTCATAATAAATATTATTTTCTCTAGGTCCTTTATTTTAGTTTCCCCTATTTATAATAAGTTATCCTATCCACAAATATTATCAATATTGCTCAAATTTGAAATTTCATGAAAAAAACACGTGTTACTCTGGTATAGAATGAAATAAAATTATTCTTCTATTTATATATATCATAAGATAAAAAATATATCAAGGATGAGGAGAAAATATAATAATTAAATTACTATATTAGAATTCCCATCATTTTCACCTTTGGGGGGGGGGGAACCGGGACATTTTAGTCAATTAATAAATTGTTATTAGGAAATAAGCATATTCCATCAATTTAAGTAGCTAATATCCTTTTGCAGGCAAAAAAGAAAAAAAGTAGCTAATATCCTTTTATGGCCAAAAAAATAGGGAATCTCCGTTCCTTCAATTGACGTAATTAATGAACTTCTCCAATTTCATAGAATTAAATTGAATTCAGCCGGTTATCCAATAAAAGAGGGAAAAATTCACTAAGCCAATTAAGGAAATAGTAGGGATTCATATTATAAAAAAAAAAAAAAAGGTAGAGATTCACAATATGCTTGGCTTGATTGATGTTTCCTTTTCATTCAGGGCAGGAAAAAAGGAAAGGAAACAAGGAAATAAAACAGAAAAAAAAAGAGTCCTTATTGCATTATGATTTTACAATTTACACACTACGCCCAATGTTTAAGATGAATGATAGGTACTGATATGCCTAAGTATGTGATCATGACTTTTAAGATTAGATTACGTTAAGAGTATGATCAATATTTGATTGCCTAACGTAGAGTAAATGATCTCCAATGGCCATGGAAATTTTTTAAATATGCATTATACACATAGATATTTCTAATAAGTCCTAAATCAAGTCAATTGGATTATTATAACGTGTTGTGAATTTTTAAAATTAAGGTACAATTTTTGTTCAAAAAACACAGCATGTTTAGAAATAAATTAACTGTATCAATTTGATAGTAATAGGATAGAATGAGATTTTTATCATATAAATAACTTCAAGAGTAGCTTTCAAAAGAATTTTCTTATCACCTCTCATACAATTTTTCTATAATTAGTTATGATTTTAGATAAAAAATATGAAAAATATCAAATGCATAGTAACCCAACTATCAAAATGCAAATTTTAATTTTTAAGCTTTAATTAACGATTTTCCTGAACCATAATACTTCCGGATGCATAGTAAAGTTTTCAAAATGACATAGTAAGAGATGCCAAAGTGGTATGGATATGTAGTATATGTCGTGTGTGTGTTTGAAAGTATGCAAATAAAGATGGAAAAAAAAAAGAAAAAGAAAAGAAAGTATGCAAATAACAACGAAAATAATCACGATATTTATTTGTGTTTCTAATTTTTGGTGATATGCAAATGCAAACTAAAACATATGCTATCAACAAGTATGAAATCCTAAAGCTACCAACTACTAGGCACACACAAGAATAACCCGGTCAATAATATAATTGACACTTAGTTAACTAAGGAATCCAGTAAATTAATGGCATAGGGCGTTCATGTAGCAAATGTGAGGCCTATGGGATTTGGTTCACAAAGAAGCAAGTGATAGAGCTTTTGAGTATGAGCTACTCTCATTTATCCTTAATATAATATATATATATATATATCTAATTTGATTAGGTCAAGAGAATTAGTTAAATTAGTTAATGTGACATTTTTTTTAAAGCACCTTAGTCATCTTTCTTAATTCATCTCCTCTTTGATTATTGTTAAAGGAGCATATATAATGGCAAATTAGAAAAAAAATATTGACAAATATAAAAATTATTTTTTATATTTAGGAACAAGTTCAGCTCTCTAAATATATCATATGTTAAGGACCAGAGAGAGTATATAAGTTTCAAAATGAAGATATGTGTAAAATTCTTTCCTTATAAACACAATTAACAAGATATTTAACCATTTCGAACCACTTAACCATCTCCTATGGTATGGTAGAAAAGGAAAATTGTTTAATAATAAGAGACCATAAAAGAAAAGTATCCAAAACATCATTCAAAATGCTAACCATGTCAGAAAAAGGGTAAAACTACTCAATTGAAAACTCTACCTTGATTATAAAAGAGCCTTGATTACTTAAACCAATTAACCATAATAGAAAATAATAAAACTTAACTTTCAAAGCCCTATCATGATTAAAAGAACAAAATTAATCTTTAATCAACTATCCATGATAGTAAAGAATCAACTTAAAACATTTAAGAGCTGTCATGTACTAAATCGAGGTATTCAAAACCATGTTAGAAAGAACTCGATTTGGTTAACATGGTTATAAAAACAAAATCCCTTTAATAAACATACACCAATTTACAAATGGGGCGTGGACTTCAGAAAGGTCAAAATAAACATTCACCGTCCATCCCATTAGAAATATCCAAATAATATCTTCATCGAAATACCAAAACTTATTAGTGTCGATCCACTACCTTCACAAAACACATACCAATACCTAGAGAACTTCGGCCTTTCACCAAAATTCAATCCGACAACAATTAATAAAAAATATTTAGTCAATATACAATTATAATAGCACTACTCAAGCCTCCAAGAGCTTTACTTGACGGTCCCTCACGGGGGACTTGCACCTAAAAATGTTAAGAGAAACAAAGTGAGACGAAAGCATGAGCAACCTACTATCCAAATCATTATATTTGATATTATGTGCTCGTGAAGAGTTTGATAAATCAAGCAATAACAATGTACATGAATGGATTAACAATTTACAGTATCATAAATTCCCAAGTTTCCCTCCTTCAATCCTTTTGAACCTCCTTATTTTCGCTGGATAGGCCAAGTTATAATCCATGTTACTAGCAACTCAATAAGTTCGCCAGTCATGTGATAAGAGTTGGCTAAAAACCTCATAGCACATTCCCAAACCATAGGTCTAGTCCCATGGAAGAGCTAGTAGGGTGTTCCAGCCTCTTGAAGAACAAGTAGGGTAGAAAAAAGCCAACCATCGTGCACCAATAAAGGCTACACTATATGATGAAGTCAATTACTCCATCTCATTCAAGTCCAAATCATCATAAAGATTATTAATATAATTACAAATTGGGATTACTCAAGATTTCCATATTCATATCATGCTATTTAAATCATTTTTATACCCATCCATGACATCGTAAATCTCAACTCATACTTTTCTACTAATTAAAATTATAAAGTTCCACGAGGCAGTTTTATCAAAGTAATTTATAAATAATAATATTCATTCATCATTCTCATAACTATTTCACAATTACTAGCAAACAACATATCAACAAACATAATAAATGAAAAGGGGTTATCTTTTACAATCCCCTTGCTCACTCTAAACTAATTCACAATTAATCTACATCAATTACAAGCAACCACATATTGATTTACAATTAATAAAGTGGTTCACAATAAACATAAAGGCTCATAATCCCTCTAGAGCCCAACTCTCACCATAATCATAATCCAATCATTCCAACACTAAACTTGAGAGGCCCCAATAATTCAAATAACTCATCTAAATCAATTAATAACGTCAATTGATCAAATTAAGAAAAAGCCACAATTTCACACTTAGTGTTTCAACTTCAAAATACTCATTCTCAAAGACCACGTCTAGACAACAATCTAAACTGATTAGACTTTTAATCTAACTAATATTAGCATAACTCAATCACTAAAACTGTTTTCCATAATCACATTACTAATACCAACTCAAAAGAATAAAACCCCAACTCATATCTTCATATAATTTCAAATCCAACAAAAAAAAAACTGATTAAAAATCTTATCCAAACCATATAATCCATTTAAGCTCAAAAGATTCAGTCGAAACATCAAGTTTCTAAATCCATCAAGAACCCAAGATTTCAAACTTTTATAATATGAAAATCTAAGAGAGAATGAAAGAAATCGAGTTACATGTTTACGGTTTAGGAAGCTTGAATCGATCTACTCCTAAATGGCTCTAGTAGAACCCAAATGCCCCTCCTTTATTCCCCTTCATAAAATCACGTTCTAATGCAATTTTATTTACCAGAACACAACGTCTTCGTCGTAGTGAATCCACAGTAAAATGCCCTAAAATGCACACCTTTCTTCCTCTAATTCGTTGTGGGTTCACTATGACAAATCAACCATGAATTACTTAAAATTGCACATAATTTTGTGCTGGGTTTGCTACAGAAACCATAGCAAATTTCACATAGTAAGAAAAATCCAAACTTCAAAAATTCATAATGAATTCCGCACATCTCCAAAAATTACAAATGACTCTTCTATAAAAAAAACTTAAAATGTCTACTTTTTTAACGAAAAAAATCACTAAAAATAAGATCATTTGATCCTCATAAACTCTTAATTTCCAAGACTGCTCAGAATATGTGACCTCCAATCATCAATCGTAGTGTTTCTAAGCCTCAAACCTCTACATTCAACTACTTATTACCTCAATTCCCTCAACAATCAAAGTTTAATTAACTTTAAACTTTGATATCAAAATTTATGATGTTACAATACGGAAGAAGAGTTGAAGGCTTTGTAAAAGGTCCTTACTTGACGGTTCTATTAAAAGAACTATCAATTATTCTTAAACAATGCTTTAGGGTTCCTTCATAAAAACCATCAAGTATATTTTCTCATATAAAAAAAAAAAAAAAACTGGCAACGACATTTGAAGGGTTTTATATAATTGTCAAGTAATTCTTTATCCTAACTCTGTATTATTATATTTTGCACGCGTTTCTTAATAACTATTAGGTATTGTGGGTATCTTTTAATTTGGGGGCTATTACTCCCTTACAAATTGATAACTCTCCATATTTTATACATTTAAATGATATTTTAGAGATATTTAGAGAGTTATCTATACAAATTTTAAAAGATTTCTACGAGATTTATTATTACAATATCAAATCATATGGGTGCATCATTTGGTGATTTTAATATAATATATGAAAATCAAATACAAAATAAAATAAAAATAAAGTGCTTTCAGTTTTTTTATATTATTATTATTATTAATTATCATATTTTTCCTTTTTCATTTATTTATTTTTATTCTAATGAAGTTCAAATGCCTGTTTGGGAACTCATTAATGGGGTAAAAAAGTCTATTTGGACCAAAAAACCCATTTAATATATCCGAAGAGTGTTTGGAAATTCATCTAAGAACACTGAGCTTTTGATAAAAAAAAGAGCATTTTAGATAAGCTCATTAAAAAAAAAGTCACTTCTCTCACCGTCAATCCAAACACAAATCACATTTACAATATGATTTTTTTTAATTTGATTTTTGCAAAAACCATATTAAAAAAAGGTCACTTCTCCACCGCATTCTCAAACAGGCGCAGTCCTCATATATGCGTTTGAGAACATGAAAAAAATATAACAACAAAGCCTAGTCGAGGAGAGCCATGCGCAGCGTTTTGACCAAAAGAAGAAAGGTGAGACGCTGCAGTATTGGAGAGGGAATGAAGGAAAGACCTAAAGAAGCTGACGGGTTTTAGAGAAAAACAGAAGAGGCAGCCGACATTTTTGGGAAGAAGGAGCAGCAGCGATTTTGACCGGAGAGCTTCGTCTTCTTTGCAAGAGGAGGTGAACACCGTTCCTGCTTCTTTTCCGTTCAAAGGGAGCAGCCACACTATTCATCGTCATCATCACAGCAACAAAGCGGATAAGGGAGAATCATCACCACCCTCCTTGAGCTTGAAACAGAGAGAAGCTTGAAGGTGAGTTCTCTTCCTTTGGATCATCGCAAAGAGAGTCTGGAACGAGAGAGCTACTGGAAAGAGAAAGAAAAAGCGTGCTGTTCACAAACACTGTAACGTCACTGTAGTGTAATTGTTCCTTCACACTGCAGCGAAATACTGTTCATAAACACTGTAGCGTCACTTATGGGCCGCTACACTGTTTCATGTTCTTCATTCTCCTTGTTCAATTTAATTCCCATTATGATGTTGGATTCTAAACTTATTGTAGTTGTAATGGGATTTATTTTGAACATGTGTGGTTGATTTTTTCCTTGAATCTAGAGTAGTTATGAACTAATTTGAGGATTTGAGCATGTATGAATCAATTAATTGTGCTTATTGTTATTTTAGTGTACTTAATCTTTTATTATTCTGTTTATTTTGTGCTTGATCACCACTAAGTAGGAAATTGAGAAATTTAGATTAGCCTTGGAAGAGGGATCTTAATTAGACCATAGAATTAAGTAATGTGGGATTAGAATTTATTCTAATTTTTCAATAGGATATGAATATACCTATTGGACCCATATAATCATATTAGAGTGAAATTTGACTTTTATTGCCTCTTGAGTAAATTAGTTAGGAATAACAATTTTAACTTGAGAGAGGGGTATGAGTAATTGGAAGATAGTTATATCCATTTAAACTTTAGATTAACAATTTAACACTAAATGCAATTATTTTGGGTAAATACATGATCTAAGACTTGGAGAAGGGATTAGCCACTCTAGGTTGTTTTCCTCTATTGAAATCTCAAAAATATTGAATTTAGTACTTTTGCTTTTATTTAATTTGATTTTCAAATTTGTTTCCTTCTTTGATTTGCTCAACTTAAATGAAAATGTGAATTTTAATGCCTAATTATCTATTATCTTGAATATCTGTGAGATGACCTTGATTTACTGTTATACTATTTCAACGGCCCATACACTTGCGATGATTATTTAAAATTTAGTAGTATCAAGTTTTTGGCACTGTTGTCGGGGATTCAAGGAAATTAGTGATTAGAATTAGAAATTCTTTAGTAGTTTAAGTTTGAGTTTTGTGAATATTTTATTTTGTTTTCTTGTGCGTGATTTGCTTTATTTTCACTGTTTCTTGTTCGTCTTTGAAAAAGAAAAATTGAAAAAAAAATGGATTGTTCACAGCATTCATTTAGTTCAATCAGTGATAAATTATCATATATTGGTTCTTTATTAGGAATGCATGTGGATGGAATGAGACAAGAAGATATAAATGCTAGTTGGATTGAAAATATTGATTCTTCTCAATATAATTATTTTTCTTGTGTTTATTGTGGAGAGAGTCATTCATATGAACATTGTCCATATAGCACTACCAATCATTATGTTAGAGATGATTTCACTAGGAATCAAATTTGTTTTGATTATCCTTTCTATCCTAGTAGAAGTTTAGAACAACAAGAGCTTTGGGATACACATTTAAATTCCAGTTTAAAAGAAATTACCCCATTTTTTCACTATCATCCTCATTTTGAAGAAAACACCATTGAATATAAAGAAAAGTCTAATTTAGAAAGGTTATTTGAGGAGAATGTGGAATTATCAAAGATATTTAGTAGAGAGCAAAGGGAATTTTCCATTGATTTTGAATCAAGGTCCAAAATATTGGAGTTTATGTGAATCAAATTGTTTCGTCCCTTGAGACTATGAAGCAAGATAATTCTTTAAGCATGATGACCACTTCTTGTGTTGATGATGATTATTGTGAGGAAATTGACGATTTGCAATTGCATGAGACTTTTGATAATGTGAAAAATGAATGTGAGTCTAAAATTAATTTGGAAGGGAATAATGGGTGTGGTTTAAAAGAGATTTTGATTGTGGAACCTAATTCTTATCATTTTGATGTTGAAATTGATGTAGATGTCCCAAAAGCTATTATTCATGATTATCCTATTGACTCTTATTGATGAGAGTCAAGTGGATTTGTTGGAAGCTCCAAAATCTGTTCGCAAAGATGTGGATGTTGTATTTTATTTGAATTTAGTGAATACTTGTACTCTTAAATTGTCTATGATTAAAGAAGTATAAGTAAGTAACTTGAATGATCATTTTTTGTGTATGAAACCTTGTTGCTTGAAAAGAAATGAAAACAAGGTAATCATGGTGTTTGATACTTATGATTAGTGGTTGTTTTGAGTAGTCTGACTGAAGATTTTAAACTTAGCGCTTTTTGGGAGGCAACCCAAGGTTTGTTTTTATGTTTGTTGATTTTGTAGGAATTTTGTAGCCCCTGATGATGTATTCCACATTAATAGCCACAAGCAAGAGCATTCAAAAGCATAAGATAAGGATTGAGAAGGGAGTGTTCTTCTACTTTTCTTTGTTTTGTTTGAATTGATTGTTGATAACATGTTCTGGGATATGAGTGCTGGTTATAGTCTAGCTTTGCATGTAATTGATATTTGTTATTAACTATTGATTTGAACTTGTGAGTTGTTTTTAAGTGGTGAACATTTGAGATGTTAGAAGCTTTTGTTATCCCTACATTTGGATTTGGTTATTTCTTCACTTTCATTAATTAGTGTTACTTGTTCACATTGAGGATAATGTGACATTTAAGTGTGGGGGGTGAGGGTATCATTGATTTTGTATGACTTATCCTCAATTTTGAAAATTTCTTTGGTTTTGCAAATAAATAGAAAAATTTTAACAAATTTTGAACAAAAATTTTGTTTTTCATGGAAGTTTGGATTTTACTTATGACCATTGGCAAAGTTGGGTTGATTTGAATTTAAAAAGGATTGAGTTTTATTAGAATTTGGTTTTATCTTTTTAGAATGTTAGTAAATAGACAATTAATTTGGCTTAGATAATTGACTTTAGGATGTCAAATGCCGGTGAGAAATTTGAGCATAAATATTCATTTCTTTCAAGTAGGAGTACACTTATTGTGATTTCATCTCTAGAACTTGTCTTAAATTTTTTTTGAAGCTTAAAAACCTTTTGAATGCACAAAGATGATTTATGCATTCATTTCATAGCTAGTTAAGCCAAATGACCATCCTTGTCATATGAAAATCCTTTGCTTTATCCCATTTGAGCCTCTACTTGTTTCTAAAAGAAAATTGCATTGAGTAAATAGCCATTTGTTTGATAAATACAATTTTTATGTATTTTCCTTTTCATTCATTCATTACTTTAGTTAGTGCTAAGTAAAACAATTTTAGAACAAGAATGAAGGGATTAGGAAGTCAATGTTATGTGAGTTGGTGTGAATACTTGAAAAAAAAAAGAAAAGAAAAAGAAAAAGTGAAATAGAAAGAAAAGAAAGAATGTGTATATGAAAAAAAAATAGAATGAAAAAAAGGAGAAAAATAGAAGAAATAAAAAGAAAAAAAATATTGTTGAGGTTAAATGAATAAATATTGTTTATAGTGTAAGTGAGTTTATTTTCTTTAAGTAATTATTCCTTCATTTTTCATGAATTTTAAAAAAATTCATGAAAAAAAATATTTGAGGGCTACTACTCCCTTACAAATTTTTTAAAAAAAAGAAAGAAAGAAAAAAGGGGGTGCTTAAAATGGGGACGTATGGAAAGAGCTCTCTACCGTTTCATTATGTTGATTCAGAAGGAGGAGGATGATAAAGAAACTTACAAAACAATGACTAAGGGGAGTTGAGGTTCCGATCGGAGTTTAAATAGAGTGGAAGCAACAATTTATGAACGATCATTGCAAATTGAAAGTTGGAGATGGTTAGTCGCACAAAGTAGTGAGATTGAAAAGGTACATGGGTTATTGTACCTGTTAGACAAGATTTTCACCCAAGAGGGGGGTGAATTGAGTGATATTACAAAATTTTAAAGAAACTTTAAACCAAAGTAAAGAGAAGATAGAGTTAGAAAGATATTACCGAGGGAGATTAAGGATAGTTGATCACAAGAGATTTATACTAGTTCAATCCAACCACTTGACCGTTGGGTGAAATGAATGACTGTTGAAGCTTTGATACTACCATAGGAATCCATAAAGCCTTTAAACATTTGATACTCGCTTTGGTGCGATTAATGCTATAACACAAAAGTGTTTTTTTTCATTTAAGCTTTAATCTATATTTAAACACATGAAAATTGCATATAAACTTGATTAGTAATAATTAGAAACAAATAAAAACAATATAATCAAGTTCTACATCTATTAGAAAGAGTATCAAAAAATCCGTGACGTTCATAAAAACAATGAACTGTATGGTGATAAATGAGTGATCTAGTTCACTCTCATTATGTGTCATTTAAAGAAGTAATGACTTAGGATAACTTAAGTGATAAGGTTTAACTCAAGTGATTTAAAGAATATTTGAAAAGTCCTAAGTTACTGTCTAGTGACAGTCTAGTAATCACCATCACTCGAATCATCACTTGGGTGATCTAGACTTAAGTTCAAAAGCACAATGAATCACTACATGGTGACTAGCTAGTGATGAGACAATTACATCAATATCATTCAAGTGATTTCTCAAAATTTTCAAAATGCAGTACATTACAATCTAGTGATTACATAATGAACACATATTTCAGACCATTACTCCAGTTATCACTCAAGTGGCCTGTCTAGATTTTAAAACGATTACTCATTGTGTGGTGACTAGATATTGATTATATATTTATTAGTCTAATGATTACTTTTCACTCAAGTGATTTGAACATAAACTCAAAAACAGTGGATCACTAAGTGGTGACTAGCTAGTGATGAAGTAAGCAAACATTAATATCACTATAGTGACAAACCATAACTTGAGTATTTTTCAAAATTTTCAAAATAAGTTCTAAGTTAACAATACATCACTATCTAGTGACTATGAAATAAATCATTCCAAACACCATCACTTGAGTGAATTCACCATCACTCGAGTGCTTTGATGAAAACACATATTCACTCAATCATTCAGCATCATTCGAGTGATTTAGCCCAAAAAGCATTAAGTTTTTCAAAACCAATTCAATCCTGCAAAGCAATACTTCTAAGGTTTGTTATCATCAAAACACTAAACTCTAACTGTAACTGTCAAGTCATTATATTTGATAGTTATTATTTACAACTATCAAATGTAATGTCTCATTTACTTGATAGAATTATTACCAAAGACAACGTCAAGTATACTTTTATGTTTATGAAAATAAAATCTGATAACAATACTATAGAGTTATTTTTGTTAACTTTAAAGTAATTCTTAAAAATATTTGATTATTTGTATTATAATACTCAAATATAAGTTTGTGCAATCTCCACTTCACAAAATTGGATAGTGCTTCTCTATAACTCTCAAGTGTTAAGTGTCATGTTTGGTAACATCAATAGTAGTGTTAAAATGAAACGAGCTAGTAGGAAGATAAGTCATTACCTATTCATGTCCCTTTTTGTATGGGTCTTAAATGAGTAACTATTCATATACCTTATCAATGAAGTTGCAAAATACGCTCCAAGGAAGCTTGACTACCTCATCAGGAAAAGCAAGTTGTGGTTGGGTGAGTTGGTTGAATTCATTGAGGTTGCACTCTTGTGTATCATTTCTACATATCACTCTCCATCCACATCCCAATATTCATTCTTACCCGCATCCCAACAACCTTTGTAGTAAGTAGAAAGTTTCATGTGAAGGCAATTGTTTTGACCTTTTAGATGTTGCCAACATATTTTCTCATTTAATTCCAACATCATTATACATTAAGTGATCAGTACAATCATTTTTGGAGATAGTAAAATAATGAGACCACTCTTTGCATATATAATAGTCATCTTCTGGAGCTTGATTGTTCCAAGGAATAAAACTGCTATAATAACCTGAGATTTGTAAACATACAACGATTCCAGACCATTCACTATCATGGTAATGTTGAGGTATATCCACTTTGATCACATATCCCCCTTTATCCTCATCCAAATAATAATATTCTTTATTTGGAAACCATGATGGTATTTCCCATATTGGAACAATTGCGTAGAAATCTCAAAGAGGAAGACATCTTGGCTGCAAACATACTAACTATTATTAACATTAATAACCTAAGAGGGAGCAATGTGTGAGAAAAACACACAAAAATGAGACAGACATACCTCAACATGCTTGAGCACCAATGGGATGTCATCACATTCCTCATTAGAGATTACATATTTAGTTTGCCTACGATACTGATTCAAAAAATTAGTCAGTGTAATATATATAGGAAGGGGTTGTCAGTTGCCCTTGCCTAATGTGCCCCCTGCTACCTCTTATTTTTACCCCACTTCTCAAATGTTTTTTTCTTGTTTCTTTGGATCGTTAGATTCTATATCAAATGAATGACATTTTGATGAATAAAAATAGTGATGTTTACATTTTTTTACAATCCAAAGAAACATTAAAAAAATAAGGGGCAGCAGGGGCACATTAAGGAGGAAGCAGTAGACACCCCCCGCATGTATATGTTGGAAATTGTGTCTCAGGGGCCAATTATTGTACTTTGAATAATTGTTATTCAATGAATTTCTCCATTTAGTTATCACATTATTCGCATGTTCACTGTGATAACTGTATCCTTGGATAAATCATAATGATTGTCCTAAATGTTCCTAGTCGGTTATCTATGTGGGAGCAAAGATGAAATAAGACCAGTATGACTTTGATAAGGTATGAGGATACGAATCAAAGTCTTAGGCACTTGTAGGAGTACATGGTGTTGGACCGACCCGCTATGAGAAAGCTGCATGGATCAAGTCATAAGCTTATCTCATGTATAACCACGTCACAATGCCCTTGACCTGAGATCATCATGGATTCCTACATGAGAGTTACTAAACTTTGACTTAGTCAAAAGTCACCTTTAACCGGGTGATGATAAGGGCTACAATCGGATTTAGTGGTTTTCATGCAGAGGAATGTGAATGGTCAAGATGGAATTTGTCCCTCACATTAGTAGAGAGATATTACTGGGCCCCTCGATGAGTGAGTCTGAGAAATGTATGGCCATACTATGATGGAAAGGAGTTTCCATTTCTATAGTCAGACTACTCAGGGATCGAGAAAGTAATGGTCAGGAATAAGAGGATGACATTCTTCATGCCTCATTTTTTACCGAAATATCGTGTGACAAAAGGGATGTGATATGGTTATATGACAGGTTGTATCGTATTGTCGATCCTCATATGAATTGGGTAGTCGTAATGTCTTGCTAGAGGCTTCTTACGACTTATGGGTTGATATAGTCATTAGCCCACTGCCAACTTTGTATGGGCCTACAGGGTCGCACACAAGAATAGACAAACACGAGCTATAATATCCAGATTCATTGAATCTAAGATGCATCTAAGATTCAATGAATACAATGTTTAATCTAGGGTGAACGAATTTTAAATATATATTTATTATATACACATGTTGTGTGAATATTTATTTGATAAATATTTATATGGTGTGTGTGTGTGTGTGTATTGAAAAGAAAATTAATAATATTATATACACAAATGTATTTTTGAAATACATAAATACATATATAATATATATTATTTGATAATATATATTATATGAAAATATTATATTATATATAAAATGTATATTATTTGATAATATATATTATATATATGATAATATTATATTGTTTGTAATATTATAATATTATATATTATATATATATATAATATATATTATTTGATAATATATATTAAATATATGATAATATTATTATATTGTGTATATATAAAGATATTATATGATAATATCTCAGATTTAATTTATAAAGATAAATTAAATTTAATTCGATTGGCTCTTTATTCTAATTAAATAAATAGGTTAAATTAAAACTGTTGGACATATTTAATTAAACCAGATTTATTTAATTAGCTTATCAAAACAATTAAGTGTTAATTGATATGATAAGGATTTTGAAATTAATTAAGATTAATTTTCAAATATCCATCATAAAATAGATAACCCTAATAGTTATAAAAGGTGAGAGCTAGGGTTTTCATGATGAAAAAATGGAGAGCCGCCAGAAAACCCTAGAGGGGCATTGGAGGTGCTAGCACGCTGCCGGTGTTGGGTCATGTTCATGTGGATACCAGTAGAGGGAGCTGATCTGAGTAGTTGGCTCCTTAAGATCGAAAAGGAAAAACTCAAAAAGGTACGAATTTTTCTAACTTGATTTAAATGCCGTTGATAGATCTGCAATTGGGATTGGTAAACTTTTGCAATTTTAAAATTTTAATTCTTCCGCTGTGTGCTTACAATCCTAATAGTATATGTAGTTAAAAAATGCATGTAACTCATTAGATATATTATAGGAAGACAAACATACCTCATGGTCAAGTGAAGAAACCAAATTCCATAATTCTCTATCTGATAAGTCTTAATGAATCACATTGGGATGTATCTAATCGAATTAATCGTGGTGGAAGCCTTGGCAAGGGCTTAAGCCTTTTGCAAGAATCCAATGAGAGAAAGTGAAGTAAAAAATGACTAGACAAGCAACTAGTGGGTAGATTAACAAAATCATTTTCCCTAGATCCAATACAATGAGTAGTAGTGATAAAATGCCAAAATCATCAGGAATTGATCCATCATTTAAGCCACACCCTCTTAAATATAACTCTGTCAACGATGTTACATTTAAGCCAAAAATTTGGTGAGTTATGCAAGTCTTCAAAATAAGGTCAATATTAAGAATTTTGCAGTAACTCAATTTCAAGTATAAAAGATCAGTCATGGTTTCAAGTGATTCAAGAAGTCTAGTTGTAGGAGTACCATTCACATTAAGATATGATAATTTTTTCACACCTTCCCCAAATTCTAGGAGCATTGCAACTTTTTCACAGTGACTAAGATCTAACTTCATCACATAATTTGTTTCCATTTTTCTTGGTAGGGTTTTAAGACTTACACAAGAAACCAAGTACACCTCAACAAGCTTTTTCAATTCTCCAAGTGAATGATGAACCTTGACAAGGGATCTACACTAAGTAAGATTTAAGTATTGTAGATATGGAACTTTTGAGAAGTTTGGAGTTTCCACAACATTGTGAGAATGGCTCAGGTTGATAAATTTCAAGTTTTTCAGAACCTAGTCAAACAAAAAATTGTAGAGTTAGCCTTACTAAAGAATGCATTAATAAAACATAGACTTAAAGATATAATTTTAAGATAAACAATGATGCATGAAGCATCAATCTCACCCGTATGCCATTTCAAAGTTGCTTTATTTGGCTCTTACAAATTTCAATATGAACAAGTTTATCCCATGGAGTTTCAAGTGGAAGATCTTTATAAGGACATGATGGCAAATAGACAACTTTAAATTCATTGGAAAGTTTCAATCTCCTTGGTAAGACGAGTAGACCACAAGGCCCCATATCTAAGAGAAGTAATCTAATATCACTCATCTTTAAAAAGGCTTCAGGATGTACTTTTATTTTCTCTGGGTTGTGACAATAATCTTGCATAACAATAGCTTTTATTGCCTCATATCCCTAATAAAAATGACATTTTCCAAAAAAAAAACATGATAATGATAATGAAGTAAAGAATAATAAAAACATTAAATGTTTGTCAAGAAAATAAGATATTTTAGAAAATAATTAAGGTGGCACTAACCTTGTTATTTTCCAATACTTCCTTAATGTCCACTGTAACATCCCAAAATATAATAAAAGGATTAATTTATGGGAGTTAGATAATAAGCCAAATTATGGAACCTATGAAATTTATAGAATCTAAAATTAGACAAAGGGAAAAATTAAGGTCAAGCCATAAGGTGAAGTAGAGATGTTTTAATTAGATATGGATATGGTTTTATGACTTCAAAATTTTTTGTTAGCAGATTAGTATGATTTAAAGATCTAGACTTAATAGTACGCTTGGATTCTGTCCATGTATATAGTCCATTTTTATCATACATGAGTTTATTTTGGGGATGGTAAAGGCCATAAGTCCCGTGTATTGAGGCAGGCGATGTGTCCCCGTAGTGTATGATAAGTGAAGGTTTTATATACTGTTTATGCGTTGGCTAGAGTCAGATTTGAGAAATCTTACTAATGTCTTAACAATATATTTTGAACCATAAAATCTGATAAATTTTTAATTATTATACCCTTATGGATCCAGACGGTGAAGATATAAAGGCAAGGGAGATTTACACTGATATTTTCTCGTGCTTATTTTTTGTTCTCTTAATTTCTGTGCTTTTATTCCAGCCTTTATTTTCAGCCCTTTCAATTCTGTCCTTTTAATTCTGCCATTTATATTCAGTAAATTTAAATTTTGCAATTTAAATTATGTCTTCTTTTATTCGTTCTTTCTCTTTTTTTCCAAACGCGGTAGTAGTAGCTCTTCTTCTACTCCATCAAATTATACGCTAAACGATGAGGAATCAAAATCATCAACAAGCAAAAAGATTTGTAAACAGGAAATTTCTTTCCAAAATTTAAACCAAACTTTTGATAATTGGACTTTACCAAATATCGCACCAAACGATCTTTATCTCATCGAAGATAAGAAATGGTTTTTCAAATCTGAGTACATTATCAGAACTGTTGAAGAATCAATTCCAGTCAAACCAGAAAATGAAGATTTTTTCCTTCTTTTGAAAAAATCAATTGAAAAGCATAAAAAGAATATAACTATTTACATATAGGAAGTGTTCAAGTTGCTTTAAAACCTCTCATCAGAAAAGGGTTAAATGTATCATGTTTAGTATGTCTTCAAGATACTAGACATTATACAACTGACGACTCTTTACTAGCAGCTGCAGAAATGGGTCTAAACGATGGACCTGTTTACTTCAGCTGTTTTTCAGATAGGACGTTAAACCTAAATGATGAGAACATTCTTGAATCTCTCAAACTCAGCATTCAATTTTATGGCTTAAACATTAAACCAGGATCTATAACTGCTACTTTAATATATAGAGTACAATATAAGATTCTAAACTCAGATGCCACAAACATTCAAATTCTTCCAGAAAATGGACAAACAACAGTTTTCTTAACTGACCTAACCTGAACAAATGTTTCCATTCATAGAACCATAATGTGGAAAGACATAAGCTTACCTGATCACTGGATTATGAAAAAGGCTACACAGCCAATTCCTAAACTTACTCCACATATTAATAGGATTACAGAAACTGAAGATGGAACTATTAAACTATCTTTTGATAGACCTAAAAAATTCCCTCAAACATATGGGTCTCAACCTTCAATCTATGAGGATTGTAGATCTATTGGAAGTGAGTCCTCAAGGAGGTCTTACTCTTCACTACCACAACCTCTGTCTATCATTTACGTGCCAACACCCACTGAACCTACCACATCCCAAACTTTATCAAACATAATTTATGCAACTGCACCACCAGAACCAAAATCAACCAATGTCTCAATATCAGGAATTAATAACTCTTCAAATGTTCCTCAAGCAAACTATGAAAAAGATGAAGACTTAAAATCCATTGAGTCTCCAGATTATTCAACATTAGCGGAACCAAAAGAAGTGAATATTTTGAAAAGTGTTTTTCAAATAGATAAACAAACTTTACAAAAGGAATTTTATTCCGAAAATAATGTTCTTTAGAGAAACTGGTTTTTGGAAAACTTCAAGAGATCTGTAAGAAAATCTATACAAGAAAAATTTTATAAATTTCTTGAATTAGTCCAACAAAATATTCCATTCTTTAATTGGTTTGAAGCTTACGCTAAGGATTAAAATTTAGAATATCCATTTTTTCAAACAGTAGATGTTATTAAAAGTGACTGGAAAATCTCTAAAGCAAAAACTATTTCTTCTAAATTTCCTCCTCCCATAACTGTTCAAATTCCTAGGAAAATTGATGATAAAAACCAGCCAATTTGGGCTTCTCCTTTCAAATTTAAACATACTTCTTACGAAGTTAATTCATCTGATATCAAATGTCTTGTTGAACAAAATAATTACACCAATTTATACCTTCAAAAATTAGGTGAATGTCTAGTCCAACAACCAATTTTGCAAACTAAAACAGAAACTATTTACAAACCTCAAATTAAAACACCTCTTTTCAAACCTTTTGAATTTAATCCTAATCAAAAAACAAATTTACAAACGAAATTCAAATAAAAAATAGTAGATCAACTTAGACAAAATATGGCTTTATTACAAAAGAGTCAACTACAAAACACCATTATTCCTAAAACACCTCAATTCGAATCGTCTAAAACTAAAGGCGTACAAGATATCCATGTTTTAGAAAAAGATATCCAAAACTCCCAGGCCTCTGAAACTGAATCCAATGATTCTCAACTTCAAGTCAACCAACAACATTGGAAAAAGACAATTAAACTCTATTACCATAGAGCTAGCCCTCTAAATATTCTGGTTGAAGAAAGAATAAACCAAAATTTAAAATCTTATAGTGCCGATAACATTTACGAATGGAATATCGATGGCCAAAATGAATCAAACATTCTTCAAATTCTTCAACATATGATAATGGTAAGTAATGCTTATCAAAGTCAACATAATTACTTTGATGAAGACATTACCAATCTTTTGGTATCCGGATTTACTGGACAACTCAAAGGTTGGTAGTATTTTTATCTCACTTCTGATGATAAAACTCAAATTTATTCATCCATTAAAACTCAATCAGATGGACCACCCATTACCCATAATGGCCAACCCATCCCTGATTCTACGAACATTTTAATTTTTACAATTATTAAACATTTTATTTGAGATCCTTCTTTATGGCAAGATCGATCTGTTGAACTTCTTTCAAATCTCAAGTGCAAAACATTATCTGATTCCATATGGTATAGGGATACATTCCTTAGTCGAGTTCTCACAAGGGAAGATTTAAACCAGCCATTTTGGAAAGAAAAATTCTTAGCTGGATTACCAACTTCTCTTGGTAATAAGGTTAGGGAAAAACTTTGAACTTTAAATGATGGAAAAATCGCTTAAGAGTATTTGACAAATGGACAATTGGTCTCTTATGTTCAAAAAATTGCTTTTAAGATTTGTCAAGATGACAAACTACAACATCAACTTGCCAAAGAGAAGGCATTTGATAGAAAAGAATTGGAAACTTTTAGTGAACAATTCGGTTTTCCTGCTTGTAAACAATCCAAACCTCGCAAGAAAACTTACCAAAAGTCTTACCACAAAAAGCCAAAACATATTTACCAAAAGTACCAATACAATACACCACCTTGTAAACTTAAACATGAATTTCGATCTAAACCAAAGATTGATTTCCAAAACAAGATAAACCTACTTGTTATAAATGTGGACAACCTGGTCATTTTGCAAAATATTGCCGGGTATCCAGAAAGCTTAAAAAAGAAACATTAAAGAGTCTATTCTTGAACAAATAAATAATCTTTTGATTGAAAATTTTAAGTCTGATTCTGAGAGAAGTTCTTTTGAAGATCTTAATGAGATTCAAGAAAATGATTTTTCAGAAAACTCATCTTCAGAAATTAATGTTATTACGAAGGAACAAGATCTCCTTCTTGATATCATTACTAAACTTCCAGATTCTGATAAAGAAGATTATTTGGTCAAACTCAAAGATGTTCTCAACCAAACTCCAAGCTCTTAAAAACCCTCTGTTTATCCCAACAGATATGATTTAACCCAAACCTTTAGAAAAATTCAAACATCTTGTTAAACCAGTAACACTTCATGATCTTCAAAATAAGTTACAAAACCTTAAAACTGAAGTTCGTTTCATCAAACTTCAACAAGAAACACATGTCGCAGCTATATCTCAAATCCAAGATATCCAGCTTGCAACAAACAATTCATCTTGTAATGAGCAACTCATAAAATCTCAAATGGATAAAACAAACCAAGTTTCAGAAAATAACCAAGAAAATGATGATGAAATTTCTAAACCTTTTTTAAAGTTAATTGACAGGATATCTGTTTAAAAATTTTACATCCATGCTAGAATCATCATTAATAATGATTTTGTATTGGAACAAATTATTTTATTTGATACAGGATTTGATGCTAATTGTTTTCAAGAAGGTATCATTCCTACCAAATATTTTGAAAAAACAACCGAATGATTTATGGTGTCAATAAGTCACGATTAGACGTACGGTACAAAGTCTCAAACGTTGTTATTGAAAATAAAGGTTTTGACGTTGAAACCCCATTTATCTTAGTTAAAGTTATGGGAACTCAAATAATACTTGGCGCACCTTTTGCTAAGTTATTATTCTCATACATGACTGATGAAAATGGAATTTCAAAACAACATCTGGGTAAAACAATCCTATTTTCTTTTACTCAGAAACCCAGAATCAAAGAATTAAACATTCTTTCTTCAAAACAACAACAAATCAATTTCTTGAAGGAAGATATTTCTTTTAAACGAATAGAAGAATATTTGTGTCAAAAACAAACTCAAATCCAAATACAAAATTGTCTTGAGAAAATTCATCAAACAATTTGCTCGGATTTACCAAACGCATTTTGGAATCGTAAACAACATGTTGTCGTTTTGCCTTACGAAAAAGATTTTTCTTAAAAGAAAATTCTAACAAAGGCTCGGCCAATACAAATGAGTCCAGAACTTCTTGAAACCTATAAAAAGGAAATTCAAGGTCTTCTGAACAAAAAATTAATTCACAAATCCAGAAGCCCATGGTCTTGTGCTGCTTTTTATGTTAATAAAAATGCAAAAATTGAACGTGAAGCTCCTAGAATTGTGATTAATTACAAGCCTTTAAACGAAGCTTTGCAATGGATTAGGTATCCAATTCCAAATAAATTAGACCTGCTAAAACGATTGTATTCTACAAAAATCTTTTCAAAATTCGACATGAAATCTGGATTTTGGCAGATTCAAATTTCAGAAAACGATAGGTAATAAAACTGCTTTTACTGTTCCTTTTGATCATTATGAGTTGAATGTTATGCCATTTGGTTTGAAAAACGCCCCTTCTAAATTCCAGAGGATCATGAACAAAATCTTCAATGACAATAGTCAATTCATTATTGTTTATATCGATGATGTATTGATTTATTCTCACTCAATTGAAGGACATTTCAAACATGTTTAAAATTTATTAGAATTGCATAAACAAATGGTTTAGTAGTCTCTAGACCTAAAATTAGTTTATTTCAAACTAAAGTTAGGTTTCTTGGACATTGGATTTACCAAGGATCCATAACTCCAATTGAACGAGCAATTCAATTTGCTAACAAATTCCCTAATCAAATCATTGATAAAAGCACAACTTCAAAGATTTTTGGGATGTTTAAATTATGTTGTGGATTTTATTCCTCATCTAAGCAATTTCATTAAACCGCTTTACCAGCATCTTAAAACTAATCCTCCTCCATAGACGGATGAACACTCAAACATTGTTAAGCAGATCAAATCCCAGGTTAAGGAACTTCCTTATCTTAGCCTTCCTGATCCTTCCGTTTTCAAAATTGTTGAAACTAATGCCTTTGACATTTGTTATGGTGGCATTCTCAAACAACAAATCGATGGAAAAGAAAAAATTGTTTCTTTTATGTCAAAACACTGGAATACTTCTCAACAAAATTATTCCACAATTAAAAAAGAAATTTTGGCAATTGTCTTGTGCATTTCAAAATTTCAATATGATCTTTTAAACCAAAGGTTTTTAGTTTGCATTGATTGCAAAGCTGCCAATGATGTTTTGCAAAAAGATGTTCAAAACCTTGCATTAAAACAAATTTTTGCCAGATGGCAAACACTTTTAAGTATTTTTTTATTTTGACATTGAGTTTATCAAAGGCACTTCAAACTCTCTCCCAGACTTTCTCACCCGTGAGTTTCTTTAGGGTAGGTAGTATTGAGAGATCTTCACACCAAAACTCACAGAAATGCCTCCCAAACCAAACAAAAAGAAAGATCCGGGTAAAAAACCCAAATAAAGCCAAACTTCTTCCCAAACTGAGGGTGCCAAACGACTCATCGGAGCCCAATCTGAAACAATCTCCTTGGAGCAGCTACAATTAATCGTCCAAGCATTGCAAGCTTCGCAATAAGAGAATCAAACAGGTCAATCCCAAGCAAGCACTTCTGGCGCAAAGTCCTAGAGACCTCAAACTAGAGCAACAAGAAAGGAAATTCTGGAGTCCTATGCTCAGAACAAACTTCCAAAACAAACATGGAGTCAGACTCTTGCAAGGAAAGACGAAAAAACTCTAGCCCTTTCAAAATTGGTTCCAAAACAAACAATCACCAAACAAGAATATAATTGTCAAAATCAGGTACCTTATGTACTAACGATCGCATCCTCTTCTTCTAAAAAAACAACTGGCAATCTCAGCCCCTTCTTCTAAAGCAATTGTCAGTAAAACACAAACTCATCTGGATACTCCCTACTTACCAAAAGAAAATCAAGTAAAGAGTATTCTCCAAATTGAGCCGGAATTCTTTCATCCTACTCCAAACCAAGTGGCTCTAAAAGTTTTCTCTTTCGGATGGCATTTTAGGCCTCATGATTTAAGAAAAACTAGAAAGTATTATGAGTTTATATTGGTTTATTCTGAGTTCATCAAAATTGACATAAAAAAGGGACAAAAAGGACGAAACACTAATAACTCATTCTACTTTACAAATCTTGCAAGTTCTCACTCCTACCCAGCAGGGACAAGATTTGTACAAATATAAACCTTTTGGGGGTAGAACATGATCCCCCAGGATATAATTATTGGAACTATATTGAAGCATGGTCAAATATATTCTGGGATCAAAACAGATTTTTCAAGCATACTTGGTTTATTTATTTCAAAACTAAAACTGAGTATCGCTTTCCTCAATGGTTTGTTCATTAGTGGAATTTCTTTGGTCCTGTACCAGAGATCCTTCCTCCTAAAGTCCAACAAGCCCTTGAGCTTTTCAAACAAAAATTCAATAATGATGCAGATCCCTTTCCTATTGATCTTCATGATTTTTCAAAATTATCAGCCGCCTGGATATTCTCCTAGCAATACCGATTTTTACAAACTACACTAAATTCTGACACTCTACCATTATTGCAAAGGATTCCTTTTATTAGATGGTAGGCACAATTTGAGATAAATAGAATTGATATCAAAGCAGTAGAGCGATGGTTTAAAACCAATCCTCAGTATCTTTGCAAGACGGAGCAAAGCAAGTTCCTGAATCAAAGATCAAGGATCCAAGCAACTTTGGTGTCAACTTCATCCAAAGAAGACTTGGTCAAACAACTCAGCTCTATTTTGCAACTCCTTCAAGAGGAACCCCAAACATCGTCAAGTCAATAGATTTCCTCTGCATCTTTAGTTCAAAGTGAAGATGAAGATGAATTTGTTATAAACCTGGACGAAGATTAATTATATGATTTATTTTAAATTCTGTAACTTTTGTAAAATTTATGAAAGTACTGTAGCACTATACACTGTAGCATCATATAGTACTGTAGCTTTCAACGTAAACATGACACAGACATGACGTTAGCACTGTACAATAGTGTAACTGTAGCAATAATGGTACTGTAGTGTCGGCAGAAACTATGTAAATAGTGCCCTAACCGGAACTGTGCAAATAGTATAGGTCACCGACTGGTACTGTTCAAACAGTAACTCGGTCAGTCTATTTAAGTCCAGTCGGTCTCTTTTCTAAGGCATGTTCGATTCTAGGCTAGCCAGAGTTCACTCTCCTCTCCCATCTCTCCTCTGTAATCCTCCGACCCTTCTTCCACTCTTCTTCCCTCCTCCGTCAAACTTGTAAGTTCTTTGTATGTTTTCAATAAAACTGTAAATTTTCTTATTTCTTTGCATCATGTCCTTACCTCCTCAGATGAATTGATCATTGGCTGGTTCTACCGTCTCTCAGTTCATCACGAGCATCCCTCTTTCATGCATATTTAATTTTTGAATTTTAATAATATTTTAAGGAGTCTGTCTCCTCCTCTACTTCCTTTCCCTTCTCCTCCCTTTCCCTTCTGGTCCTCTCGGGGTCTCCTCCAAAATATATATATATATATTGCTTGCAAACAAAAATAGAAATACAAAATTTTATATATTATTGAATATTTTAATTTAGTTTTCTTATTTTATTTTATGTAAATGTTCTACCTAAATTTTTATTATTAATATCTTTTTTTTATTTATTTTATTTTTTATTTTTTATTTATTTATAAAATTTTCATTTTATTTGTATATAATATATTATTAAAAATTCAAATATATTATATTATAATTTTAATTTCAAAAATAAATATGAATTAATAATTTTTATTTATTTATTTTAATATTATATTATAAATTTAAAATAATTTAAAACTTAAATTATTTAAAAAATTATAATTTTGGAAAAAAATTGAATTATTAAAAAATTTAGCTATTGGAGACGGAATTAGCAACGGAAATTTCGTCTCTAATTAGTGACGGAAAAATTCCGTCTTTAAATTCTGTTGCTTATTTTTAGTGACGGAAATTAGTGAAGGAATTTAGCGACGGAATATAATTCTGTCACTAATTTAGTGATGGAAAAATTCCGTCTCTAAATTCCGTTGCTAATATTTAGTGATGGAATTTAGTGACGGAAATCCGTCTCAAATTTAGTAACGGAAAAATTCCGTCGCTAATTTAGAGACGGAAAAATTTTGTCTCTAAATTCCGTCGCTAATTTTAGTGACGGAATTTATGAGGGATTTGGGACGGATTAGCGACGGAATTTCATTCCATCACTAAATTCCATCGTTAATCCACTATTTTTTTGTAGTGAGAAGAGAAGAAAGAAAATGGAAGAGAGAATTGCTTATAAAGACCTTGTTGGAAACTTATTTGCTAAATGACACCTAGGGAAGATTTTTTGCACATAAGGGAAGATTGTTCGCATATACATAGGGAAGATATATTGAACACAAGGAAAGATTTTTGGGACAATTCCATATAAAGTTATCTAAAATAGGAAAATTCTAAATAAAGTTGGTAAATTTGATAAATCCTTAATTGGGTCATTTACCCAACTTAGGATTTCAAAATTTGGGTAAAATGACTTTAATGTCATCCCTCTCTTCTCCCACCTTTTAAAAGAGTTTTATTGTTCTATAAATTTATTTTTTCTATATAACAACATTGATATATAACTAAATAAAATATGATTTGCTAAATCAAAATAATTTTTTATGCTCTAAAATGATCATCAAGAATAATTTCAGCAAAAAATAAAAAATGTAACATATGCCATTACAGTACCATTAATATAAATTAAATGATTGTTAACTTTGCTGACGTGTAAACTTGATATACTTTTAAAGATATTTTAGACAAAAAGATATTAAATGCATTTAAAATTTCATAAAATACTTTACATATTGAAATATAGAACTTTACGAAAAAAATGTAGATATGAAATAAATATAGTAAAATTTATACTTAATATATTTATTAAAAAAATATTTTTATAGCCACATATATTATAGTTTTTTGGGGAAAAGAAAAAAAAAAGAATTTTAAAATTGTAAAATCTCAAATCAGATTTGTTACCAAGAGTTAATAAAGGAATGACAAAATTTGATAAAAAATTCACAACTCATTTTTAAGAAAACCCCTGATTTAAAATTTTACAATTTTAAAATTCCTTTTTTGTCTTTTTTCTAGTTTCTTTTAGGAAAAAAATTGTTCATGTTAATAAAATAAACTCCTTGTTTTAAAACATAGTGTGTTTCTCCCTATGATGATAATTAATATATTTAAAATATAGATGAATCATATTTTGTTTTATTAAATATTAATGTTGATACACACACACATAAGTTAAAGAGTAAAGAGTAAAGAGGAGAGGGCGTTAAAGCCATTTTACCTATATTTTAAAATCCTAAATTGAGTTAATGACTTATTAATTAAGGATTTGCTGAATTTATCCATCTGCTTTAGAGTTTTCCTATTTTAAATAGCTTTATATGGGATTTTCCCAAGATCTTTTGTACACGGCAATATTGTTTGTACGCAAATGTTTCATTTAGCAAAAAAGGTTTTTAATGAGGTATTTTTTAATAATTTTCTCAATGGAATTTTCATGACGATATGGAAGCTAATTAATTATTTTGTGTCTGAGTCCTTCAATATAATCATAATTTTTATGATTATGCTTAAAAATAAATTTTGCGTCATGTCCAAGAAAAATTATTGAGCCAGATGTAGGTTTTTCAATATAATTTTCTCCCGCTAATATATAAAAAAAGCATAAAATAAGCTATAAATGAATATATATATATATATATATCAAAAAGTTGTATATGATTTAAAATAAGTAAACGAATACTGCTTATAATTAATTTATTGAAAACTAATTAAAATTAACATAACCACATTCCTAATAAATATACTTCAATGAACGAATATAACGTTGGGGTTTTTTTTTTTTTTTTTTTTGCCTAACGTTGGTTGAAGTATATGACATAATAAATATATTATATATGCCCTTAATTAATAGTGTATTATCCACTGGCCAAAAAAATAGTATATTATGAGTATCCTACCCTCTCTATTTCTCTTAGAATCCAATCTCAACCGTCCGATCTAAAACTGAAATATTAAATCTAAATCATTGATTCTTAAATTAGATGGTGGAGATTAGATTATGAAAGAAAATGAGAAAATAGGATACTAAGAGTATCCTGTTCCCTCATCAAACTAATGCATGCTATTTTCCAATTTTCCTTTCATTGTCGGCTACAATACAATTATGGTTTGGGTTCTCAAAATCTTTTGTCTCGGCCCTTAGATTGAAAAAGAAAATAGATGGTTTATATTTTATATTTTATAAATCTATTATTTTAAAGATAAATAAATAAATTTAAATTGTTAAAATCTGATTTACACCATTCATAACTATAACACAAACAGAATTTTAAAAAATTAAATTATAAAATATTATAATAATAAATTTAAAAAATATTATATTTAAACCATTCATTTTTTATCTGAGGGTAAAAACGAGATTCTAACAAGGAAAAGAGAAAAAAGATTATTAGAGTATCCGCTTCCTACAATTATGTCTATAGGAAGGAAAAGAAATTAAGACTATAAAATCATTATAATTAATTATTTAAATCAAAATTAAAGATCAGGGAGGGGAAATATAAAATCAAAATGAATAAGGAAAATATAATTAAATTGTTGTAAAAAGAAAACTTACTTACCCCTGGTGTCCCAACCAGACAAGTTGCCAATTTTTGACAGAGCATCTCTCCAATTCTGCACTTTCCTTCTGTCCTTTCTGAATTTCTTTTCATGTTCAGTCATGGCTGTCCCAAAACTATGTCTTTGCTTTCTTACATCAGCTGGGTCAATATCATAAAAGATGGGAAACACTCAGTTCAATGTATTTTGAGATTCAATGATCTTTTGAAGCTCCTCCAAACACCATGAAGAAGCTGCATAATTTTCAGAAATAATAACAACTGCACAGAGAGAACCTTGAATTGCTCCAAAGAGATCTTGTTTTATGTCCCTCGCTCTCTCAAGGTCTACATCATCCTTAAACGTTTTAATCCCACTTCTATCAAAAGCTTCGTTCAAGTGACCCAGTAACTTGTAGCGGGTGTCTTTTCCTGCAAAACTCAAGAACACACGATATTTCCATTTAGGAGTGGTTGAATTATTAAGAGTATCAGAGCTGGAAGAAGATTCTCCTCCAACACTAGTCGCCACCATCGTAGGGGTTCGATCTTTTCGTTTTTTTCTCCAAAGCGTAACCTGCAACAACATAATCTTATCAGTAGTAGCCAGGGAAATTAAACAAGAAAAGGAATCAGCTGATATATATATATATGAAATTAAAACTAGTGGGTAAAATAATGGAAAAAATTTTGTGCAGGATCTATAAAACCCATTATATATACAATGATCGATAGTATCACGAAAGTTGTTGAAGCTATCATCGTTTTTTTCTCGACGCTCACTGTTATGATCTGAAGAAGCCGAACTGCAATAAACGAGACATTTATGTGGACGAAATAACCAAGAACCTATTCTCTTCATAACCTTTTTTCCCCCATGCATGTGGCTTAGCTGTTATTATATATTTTTGTTTTCTTTTCATGTGTGAAATTCACTATTTTTCAAGGGGGAAAAACGGGGAACAAACACAAAGGTTTCTTCCGGGAAAGCCGGTCTTGATAGCCTTTTATCAAAAATAAGAAAAGAAAAGGCCACTTTTGAATTTTTTTTTATTGACCAGCCACTTTCGACATTATAATTAATTAGAAAAAATTGTTTAAAAATATCTCATTGAAAACTTATTTGTCAAATGAGACCTTCATGTACAAACAATATTTTCATGTACAAAAGATCTTCCCTTATGTTCAAAAAATCTTCCATGTGTTTAATATATCTTCCCTATGTATGTGCAAACAATCTTTCCTTATGTGTAAAAAATCTTCCCTAAATCCCATTTAGCAAATAAATTTTTAATGAAGTCTTTATGAACAATTCTCCCAATTAATTACTCCTTAATATTTTAAGGTTTATTTTTGGAAAGAAAATATTTTAAGTGCATGTTTGTGCAGTATGACAGTCCATCCTTCTTAATTTTGAGTCAATGCAAGTGATGATATTTTGTGTGTGCATATTATATTACCTTCGATCTTTTAGATAATAATTAGTTGGACTTTTATTAGAGAGATTAAAGAAGCACAATAAATTATGTAATTTTATTGTATGTTGTATATCATTATATTATATATCAATTTATAAGTTAAAGCAAATTAGTTTAGAGAAAAATGATAAATATAAATATTTTAATATAACATATTTAGCTTCTTTATAATATCTCAAAAACAAAAAAAGTTCCTCGGCTCTTAAGAACCAGAGGTAGTACACACACACACATATATATATATAGAGATGGATTAGAAAAAGAATATACTCCTTTGGTCCTATATATTTACTTATTTACATGATTTAATTAGATTAACGAAGTTAGTTAAATTAGTTAATATGATATTTTTTTAAAACAACATAATCATCTTTCTTAATTCTTTCCATATCTCTTTTACATAATTATTGTGGAAAGAGCATTAATAGAGGCAAATTAAAAAAAGATTGGATACACTGATCCTCAGGTCCTATTTATAATGCACTTCCAACATGTTTCACACAAAACAAGAAAAACCTTAAATTTCATTAAATCTACCATAAAATTTAACAACTTTCTAATTTTACCCCTATTTAATATACATTATATCCTATGAAAACAAAGTTAACGCAATAATAAAATGAAGCGCAAAATTGTATATTCATATGAAAAGTTTCTCTATGCCTTATAAATAGGATAAAAATATTTCTTCTCTCTCTCCACCTTATATATAGGACCATAAGAGTATATAAAATATGTCTTACATTTAATATCAAGTTCAACTCTTCAATTAAATCATATATTAAGGATCGAGGAACTATGAGATTTTTGCATGGGATATGGAGTTCCATTTCATGTGATAGCTAAAGTCACTACAAAAAAAAAGTTAATTAGCAACGGAATTATATGACTAATTAATCAGTGACAGTCTATTTGAGACAAAATCATACAATTTTGTTATTAATTCACTGTTTTTTTATAGTGATATTTGATCCTATAAATTTATAAATAGAGAGGAGCAAACATATACTTCATATCGACTATGTATTGTAGAATTAAGTGAATAAATCTATTCACTGTATAAAATGGGAAGTGGTATTTAGTTTTATTAATATGTACCGTAGCATAGATGCAAAATGGGAGTCAAATATTTCTAGAGGGTTATTACTATATATATCAAAATTAAGATTTCTTATTCACAGCGCATTTTCGTCCACTTCCTCTGAGAACAATTTAAGCATTTTAGGTCTTTTCATTGTAAAGTTTATCAGGTTCAAATCCTTAAGCCATGTATAGGCCAAAAAATGATGAAGCTACAAAACCGGATTCCAACTTCGAAAATAAATCAAAGTTGGTATGCCAAACATCAAATTCATAATATCTTTCACATGCATGTTGGTAAAAAATTACTCTCTAGTCAGTGCGTTTGGAGAATCTCTTTTTCTTTTTTGTTGGTTATAAAAAGCTTTTCTTTAATCTATGATAAGAATGATTCTGTCCGAGACAAGTTTATGTCTTAAGAGTGTATCAAAAGAGATTTTATACATAGAAAAATAATTGATGATGCAGATTATCAAAACTGGAATACATTTTTAAATTTTTGGAGTGGTGTTCAGCTGGAGTGTTAATCCAAATTATTAAAGGTTTTCGAGCTGCGTGCGTTCTGTTTGGTATTAATTCTGTTCCTTATCCTCCTCTTTGGTTCTCATATTTCACATTGAATATTACTTTTCCTCAATTAAATTTTACAAAACTGAAATCCACTTTTAATCTTGTACATGAGTAACCGAATTTGTAAAACTGTAAAAGTTTATCATGAATGAAGGTTAAATTAACGCATATTATTGTGAATGTTTAGATAAATATATCTTGATATATGTCAATTTATAAAAATGAATAGATCGAATTAAAATGAAGACATATTAATGAAAATTAGTATACTCTCTCTGCTCTCTTTTATAAGCAATTTTATCTCTTTAAAGGTTGGTCCTTAGTATAAGCAACATTTTTTTTGTGTCTTAAAATTTAAACTATATTTTTCTTTTATACCCCTATTAAATACATAACTTTATATTAATTATCCCCCACTCATCATTAATTTTCTTTTATTAATCATTTATTACCTATTTTGTTTCATATTTTCTACTCATTCTCTCTTATATATAAATATGGGTATATTTAGAAAAAACATAATATTTTTAACACATTTATTATTTTTAACTAATCTTAACCGTTAGTTTATTTTGTATAATAAAAAAATGACTTATAAAAAAAATAAGAGGGAGTATGACTAAGTGGTGATCCCAATGTTTATAATGTCATATATCACAAAAGTGCGAGAACCTCAATTATATTGTCCTTTTCAAAATATGAGCGGAATGACAAAAATATCCTCAGTAATTTTTAATTCCCAAGTATTGAAGCTGAAATTTCGGGTGGTGAATTTTCAAATCTAAATTTGATAAAATAGACTGCAAAGTTATTAATCTTTTTTTAAGTTTAGGAATTAATTATTTCGGGCCACATGCATTCTTCTCATTTTTTGCAAAGTGTTGAAGGTTAGTTTTGTCATTCCTCTCTCATTTTATAAAGGGCAATTGATGTCTTCACACTTTTGCAGCATTATAAATAGGGTTAAGGTGCAAAAATAGCAATGAACTATTTTCTAAAGTACATCCAACACAACTAACTATTTTAGGATGCAAAATAGACATTATGAATTTTTAGGGTTCAAAAGTAAACTATGAATTTTTTTTGGAGCAAAAATAGCAATTTTTGCACCTCAAAATAAATAACGAAATTACTATTTTTGCTTCAAAAAAATTCATAATATCTACTTTTGCACCCTAAAAATTTATAATGTCTATTTTTACACCCTAAAATAGTTAGTTGTGTTGGGTGCACTTTAAAAAATAATTCTTTACTAAATCTGTACCTTAACCCTTATAAATATTAGGAGCACCTCTCTTTCCTTGCTAATTTCCAGTTTCTTATTTTGAGATTTTTACAAGTTTCTTCTGAGATCAAAAAAGAAAGCCGCTCTCGATATCTTTATCCAAAAAATAGGTTGAGGAAAAACCACTTTTAGTTTTTTTTACTAGCCACTTTAAATATTATTAGTTTATTACACCTTAATATTTTAAGTTATATTATATTATTTTATTACTTCCTCACCACGTTTTGCGCCAAATTCCTCAATGTGAAGGCATAATTTTGCCACTTTCGATGTTTGAAAATCATAATTATGCCAACAACGAAGGCAAGTTTAATATGTGAATGCAAAATTGTATTATGATGACTTTGATATGCTGGGTCAATGCATTCACACAATTACTTTGACGAGGATGAGACTCTACAATAAAGAAATAGTAGTTCTATACTCTCTCTTAACATATAGGGTGTGTTTTTTGAAAAAAAATATATTATTCATAATATAAGTTAATTTAAAGAGTTACTAATAATTGATCACTTGAATCTTATAACAAATTTAATATATTAACTTATTTTTATTCATACATGTAAATTAGTTGAAAATAACTTATATATTAATCAAGGCGAATATAAACTTAATAGATTAAATTACAACTTATGTAAATTTAGACAACTAAATGTGTATTTTAACTTATTACTACTTCCTTACCATGTTTGCGCCAAATTCCTCAACGTGAAGCCAAGCCATAATTATGCCATCCACTTTCAAAATTTGAAATTTAATAATTATGCCAACAAGGAAATAATAGGAAGGCAAGTATGAGTTTTTATTTTATAAAAAATATTGCAATGTAAACAGCTCGTCCCTCTCATAGGGGAAGGAACACACACCCCTACCGGTAACATGGAGGCATGGTGTTAGTTGAGTTACGAGGCTCTTGGCAAGTGAATTATGTGTTAGGATGACCTTAATGGAATATACTTATTCAAAAAAAAAAATACTTTATCATGTTTTTAATATAAGAGTCATTTGATTTTTTATGGAGAGATTAAGGAAATTAAATAAGATAAATTAAAATATTTATATTTAGTGTTTGTTTGGATTAACGGTAGAAGTTGTTTTTCCAATGTGATTTATGGTATATGAAGTAAATATGTGAGAGAAATTTTGTCTCAACTTATTTGAATGTGATTTTGAACGCCAACTCAAATATACCCTTATTGTTTTTCTCCAAACTAATTTGACTAACTTATAAATTAATACATAATCTAATAATATATAACATATATTATGATTAAATACTTTATTTTGATTCATTAATCTCTTAAAAAAATCAACTAACTATTATATTAAAAATTAGCTTTTGAGAATAGCTTTTACGATTTACGAGGTAAGTATGTGAGAAGAGTTTTGTCTCGATTTACACAAACCATAATTTAAAACCATAGTTTGGATACTTTCCAAACACACCACTAAACCAGTAGTAAAAAAAAGACAGGCATGCCTCAATATCCTCAATCAATGTATTTACACATTTAAAATTAGTCAAAAAGTGACAGACGTGTCTCACTATGCTTGATCAATATATTGACACATTTACTTTGACGCTGAGACTTCAATAAATGAATAATAATGTTATATACATAGACATACATATAAAGTTTGAAAAAATATGTATATATAAATCAATGAATCATTATTGTTTAGCTAAGGAGACCTCATGAACGAGTGATGAAAGCCTAATTCCCTACTTTCATGTTTTGGATCAATTTTATGCATCGGAATTTACCAGTAATCGGTGCGCGTTCATATGTTTGATTGGTAAAGTAATCCAATATATGTGATCATATATATGATTAAAATATATTGTAATAAATTAGGTAATTTTCATTATATAACTGACTAACTGATTCATATTCAAGTTTACATGAATCATATATAGACATCTATAATTTTGGTCTTGAAAGATAATTTCATAAGCTACTTGTGACCTATTGGCAAAATATGGTTTGAACAATATGATGTGTGGTATTTAACTAGTTTTAAATATAAAACATATTTTTTATATTTATCATTTTTTTTTCTAATTTACCTTTATTAATGGTCTCTCGACAATAATCAAAATGTTATATTAAGGATTGGAGGAAGTATACTCAGGAAAGAAACAAACATAAAATTTTTTCTCTCCAGTAGGCAAGGGTTTTTTCTCTCAAGTAGTGAGAGCATAGGTTTGAGGGCCCCTTCTCACGGCGGTGTGAGTGTGTTTGAGCCAGCGGTGATCTGTAATTGAATTGGTGGTGGCAGCCGGTGGAAATAGGAGAGAGCCTTTCTATCCCCACTGGATAGAGAGCTAAAAGTGAGGAACAATAGGGTTTCTGAAATCTTGCTATTAGTGGTTGAGTGTGTGATTTGGTAACTAATTGGTGCAATCTGTTAATAACGGAGATGGATGGCTGAGAGTGGTTGGATCCTAAAGATAAAACGCATGTGTTGATTACATCGATGGTGTTGAAGAAGTTGATTTACAAGCCAACGTTCAAATCGCTTGCTTCGAAGGTGTGGAATATGGGAAGGTCAAAATTGATGTTGTTGATGACAATGTCTTCTTGTGCAAATTTGATAACAAGAAGGACTTCGAGAGGATCACTTATGATGGACCTTGGAGCATTATGGGTATCATATTGTGGTGCGAATGTGGTCATCGTCTCTAGCTTTCTCAGAGGTTAATTTACAAGTATTTGAATTCTGGATCCAATTTCATAGAGTGCCTTTGGGAGGAATAGTCCTGATCAATGTGTTTAAATTTGGAAATAAAGTTGGTTGAGTCAAAGCTATAGAAAACCCTAGGATTAATGGCATTAGGGTGAAAGTAGAGGTTGATCTAACTGAGCCATTAATTATCAGTTTTCAAATCGTTAGACCATATGGTTCTAGCTCATGGGTGGATGTCAAGTATGAGAGGCTACATCATTATTGTTACTTATGTAGACGAGTTGGCCATGAATTTAAAGTGTGTACTCAAGCTGTTGGTATGCTTATAAGGGGATGGGATGTGCCTATGGTTAGGACAATAGCTGATGTGATTAGGATGGAGGACTATCTACAGGCATTGTTGGAATCTGCTTGGTTCACCCTTGGTGGATCAGGCCCAAGCCCAGTTCACTTGAGACTATTATAAAATTCCAAGAAAAGTTTGGGTTTAAATAAGGAGTTTTATCCTTATGATTTGAAATTCAAATCATAATAACTCACGTACATGATATATATTATATATCATTTTTGTAGGAGTAAGTTACAAAAACTTATGGAAAACTCCCGAAGAAACTACTCTCTTTGTTCTTCTTCCTCCAAACAGTGATTTTGCCATATGAACATGATCGAAGTTCATATACTTGATTTCGTCTAGTGTATGTGGTATTGAACTTAACCATATGCCCTCTTAGTTGGTCATTTCTATAAACCCTATGAATTGTGGTTAAAGTAAAAAATTGAATTTTGACTTTCTGTAGACTATAAGGGCTATTTATGCATTCCCATAGTTGATGGTAGACCATAAAGGTCAGTTGCGAATTCCCATTGTGTTTGTAAGTGGGAGTTCAATAGGGTTACGTCTTCACTTTTTGTATGAGTGACAAGATAGAATTATGACTAAAAAGAACTAAAAGGTACCATATTTATTATGAATCAGTTTCCAAACAAGGGAGAAACTGATGGCTATGTCTCTCTTTACGAGACACATAGACAAGGCAGTACAGAACTAGTTGGCAATTCGCAATCGTCCTTTTGAGTGGGAGCTTAGAAGGGTCAATAAAGAGACCTAAACAAGAGAAGCAAGAAGTTCCAATAAGAAGGACTAATTGAGAAAGGATTTCATGACTGCTCTAGAAGATAAAGTCGTGTTTTATACAAGATTCCTGCTAAGGAAAAATGGAAGCAAGCAATTGAAGTAATGATTCATTGAGAAAGAATCATGTTTGAGAATTAGTTGATCCAATCCAAGATAAGAGGCTATTTGGAACTAGTCAATTTTTGAAGACTAGAGAGCAAGAGTGGATAGATCAATTAGCAAATACAAGACTCATTTGATTACAAAGGGGTAAACATAACAAGAAGGCTTTTATCTTACTTGTTGTGTGTTTTAATCAAACTTATTCTAACAACATTTAACTGTTTGGTTTAGATATACATCAAGAGGATGTAAAACCTACACCTTTAAGTGGTGATATGGATGACGAAATCTATTTGTAATGATAATTAGTTTTCACTAGAAGTATTATTTGAGGTTTCATATAGGAATAACCTCATATGTTTTTTTGCAAAGATCCTTTTTATGGATTAAAGTAATCATCCAGACAGTGATGCATAAGGTTTCGTAAGAGCGATAATCAAATGTAGTTTTTCAAATGGTTCAAGAGAACCATTGTCAAGTATATTTTGATATTGTCTTTTTAAATGGATGATATACAATTGGCCAAAAACTTTTTGAATCTAGAAGTGTATGTCAAAGAATGGTACTCATAAATTCTGAAAAGAAGCACATGGGTAAATCAATACACATTATTGCACTTTAGATCCAGTGAGATAGCTTATGGAGAATCCTCTCTGTCGCAAGAGAATTATATTAGGAGATTTTTAAGCTATTCTATATGAGTAAATTCAAATCTATGGATACCCCAGTGGCTTCAGCAAAGATTTTGAGTCTTGATATTTGTCCCTGAACTAAATCAACATAAAAAATTGAAAAAGGTTTCAAAGCAAACTTGTTGGTAGTCTAATGTACACAGTTATGTGTATAAGATCATATATCTATTTTGTGGTAGGACTTGTATGTTGGTACTAGTCAAACCATTGTGAGAGACATGGAATGTCTCTATAAAAGGTCTTGAGATATTTTTAGGGCATATAATTATTATGCGTATTTTAATGTACTATGGCAGTACAACTAGTTATATGGTTGATGATGTTTAGAGAAACGTGTATGATTTAAAAGTGAGAATTCAAATCCAGTGTTAATGTATTATGAAAACACTATAGCCATTACTTGAGTAAAAGACCCTAAGTATTATATCAAGACTAAACACGAAGATGTGATTCTTATTAGAAATACTATAGCACATAAAGTTGTTGTTGTTGAACAACACATTCCTATGCAAAGTCCCCTAACTAAACATGTGGCCAAGGAAATACATGAAGAGTCCTTTGGCATGCATAGGAAGTGAAGTATATATACTTCAGTATGGCTTTACATTTATATGCGAAAGTATACAATGTCTAGTATGTCATACAGGTGGATGAGGTCGGCTTTCTTACACGAGCGACCACCTTTGACACTCAAGGGGAGTGTGCAAAGATGAGGCATATATATTCACCAGTAAAACAATGAGAGAGCTGATATGGTAGAGAAGAAACAAAAAAACTAAATTTCTCCTTGACTTAGCAATGCAGTTAGTCAAGATGAGATATGTGATTATAAATCTAGATCGATTCATGGATACCCACATCCATGATACCTGTAGCCAGACAACAAATTCTTCAAAATTGACGTTATATGAGTAAAACTGAAGAATTTGGGTTTAGATACTATGTGTGTCAATACTTAAGTATGTAAGGTATTAACAATAAGATCAAAACGACATACACTCTTATAGTATAAGAGTAGCACTATAGCATATGATTCATACCGCATGTGCTAGAGAACCGCAAATGGGAAGTAATTGAATAGATCCCTGCTTCATTGTTGTGTGAGTCCCAGAAAGGTTAACCCTTTCAAAATGTCCTCTGACTTTGATAATATCATGGAGATATGTTTCGATGTCTGCTACTTTAGCATTTTTCCTATGATCATGATTGATACAATCTAAAGACATTATGTTAGGAAAGCGGTTGATTCATATTGATATGATATATGGGTGAAAGGAAGATTACTTAAAATATACACATTTATGTTTGTGTCTGAGATTGGTCTACCCTTATGATGTTACTGGGTAATTTCGTAAGTGTGGATACTATGCATATGTAAAAGGCAATTTGAGTTTTATTTTGACTCACGAGGGATTAGATTGGCCATGAATAAAGTGTATTTAGGTTAAAATCTAGGATATCAGAGGCATTATATTAATATGATCAAGTTACACTATAGGGTTGTTTTGTGATAATCTCTATAAAAAGGATTTCTAGTACAAGACACCCAAATTGAGACGTCATGCCCAGGCGGTTACGGAAGAGCAACTAGTATGAAAGAAGGATGGAAGAGAAAGAAGCTCGACCCACAATATCTGATCCACTAAGTGTGAGTGAGAGATGTTGGAATCTTCTTGGTCCATCCTTGGTGGATCGGGACCAAGCCCATTTCACTTAAGACTATTATAAAATTTCAAGAAAAGTTTGGGTTCAAATAAGAAGTTTTATCCTTATGATTTGAAATTCAAATCATAATAACTCTCGTACGTGATATATATGATATATCATTTTTGTAGGAGTAAGTTGCAAAAACTTATGGAAAACTCCCATAGAAATTGTTCTCTATGGTCTTCTTCATCCGAATAGTGATTCTGTCGTATGAACATGATCGGAGTCCATATCGGTGCTTTGATCTCGTGTGGGTACTCAACGATTCAATGGATTCTAGGAATGCCCGAAAAACCTACAGGTATCAAGGGAAAAGCAATGGGATGAGCAATTAGGGAAGGATGCAAAAATGGATGAATCTACAAATAAAGCTATGGGAGGTATTGGGAAAATTGGCAATATGAAAGTCATGCCTGTAGAGACTTAAGGGGAAAAAAGAGGCGAGAAGGCTTTAGAATTGGCATGTATGGGGTGTGTGGATCCATAAAAAATGTATTTAGGTAATAATGTTGTGATTGAATCAGTTTTTACAAAAGAATTAAGGGAGACAATTAGAAGTTTTGTAACTATTAGGAGCGGATTCCTAGCTGTTAAAAGTATTTCTCCAACAAGGAAGAAGGGGTTAGAGAGTAGAACTAAGTAATAAGTACTTTATGGAGCTACCTAATGAGGAGGAGAACAACTGGAAATCTAAGCCTGATAATATGCTGGTATTGTAGAAGCCTCTTGTAGAAGAGGATAAGTTGGCTAGGAAATTAAAACAGGTTAGTTTGAAGAGAAATGTTGATAATGAGTGGTCACCCCTGAGAGCTAAAAGAAGTAAATTCAAAGGGAATGAGATTCTAGCAGGAGAGGAAACCAGTTTGAAGTTAATGGCTGGTAGTTTTAATATGGGCCATTCTCTGGGTAAAAGGGATAAGGTAAAAAAAAGGAAGAAACGTATTGTGGTGAGAAAGCTTGTGGATGTACTTGTAGGAATGGCAAAAGTGGAAGAGAATTAGTTAAAATCTATCAATTGGGAGGAGGTGTCGTTCAAAGTTGATAATGCAAGGTTAGGTGGCTAGCTAGGATTAGCCCCCATGGAATTATGAGTGCCTTGGTTTAGAACCGTCAAGGTTTGGGGGCTACGTTGATAGTTTGACACATACAGCACCTAATAAAAAAAAATTTTCCTTGTGTCATTTTTATTTCGGAGACTAGAATGAAAAAAAAAATAGAAAAAATAAGGCAGAAGTTCAAGATGGATAGTGGGCTGTATGTGGAGCCAGTTGGTTTGTCAGGTGGTTTGGCACTTTGGTTTATTGCTGCTGTTAACACGAGTTTTATTAGTAGCTCGAGTAATTTCATAATGTGAAGGTAAATGGTTTCAAATATAGGTTGGATTGGCTTTGTCACATTTGTGTATGGGCCTCATGAGAGGAAGAATATGAGGGTATGGTGGGGGAAATTGAGATCATTGAATCCTGGTTTTAGTACCCTTTGGGTAGTCATGGATGGCTTTAATGATTTATTATATAATTCGGACAATAATGGGGGAAGAGTGTATGATTCAAAGGATTTAGTGAATTTTAATAAATTTATGGATGATTTGTATATAATGGAAGTATAATTGAAGGGCGTAGGCTCAGGGCTTTATTTTAGAAGTGATTGGGTCTGATCATTACCCAATTTTACTAAGTTTTGAGTATATTGAAGCCAAGATCTATGGAGATTTTGGTTTGAGAGCTTTTGGGTTGATGAGCTTGAATTTTTATAGCTGGTATGTGATAACTAGGGTGGCAAGGGTGAGTGTGAAGACTTGGTGGTGATTTCCAAAGGAATTTGGATAATGTTAAGAAGATGCCGGTCTGATGGAGTAAGGAAAATTTTCAAGCAATAAAAAACTGATGAAGGAGCTACTAATACAGTTTAAGAGCTATTATTGTTAGAGATGGGGGCTGGAGGAGGCTAAAAGGTCAAATGAAGTTACCTCTAAGCTTGAGAATTTATGGGAAAAAGAGGAGAAGTATTGAGCACAACGTTTAAGAGTATAATGACTTAAATGGGGTGATCAAAACACCCAGCTTTTTCACCAATCAACACTCCAGAGAAGGAGGTAGAATAAAATACTCTGAATTAACGGGGAAATGAGGAGTGGTTGGACAACAAAAGGAGATTGTTGGTGCTTTTGTTGCATATTTCAAGAGTCTATTTATGACTATAGGGCAGTGAGATTTCAGATTAATATTGCAATTTGTTGAGCTTGTGGTGACGGATGAAATGACTGATATGTTCTCAAGAAGGTAGAATATAAGAAAATTAAGGAGGCTATGTGTCAGATGGGTGCTTTAAAAGTACTAAGACTGGATGGATATTCAGGTATGTTCTATCAAAAATCTTGGCAATTTTTCAAGTAAAAGTTATGCTTTTCTAGTTCAACAATTCTTTGAACATGGTTTATCTCTAGAAAGGCTTAATATTACAGATCTGGTTCTAGTGCCTAAGGTGGAAAATGCTGAATCTTTAAGTCAACTTCTTCCTATTGGCTTGTGTAATTTCTCATACAAGATCTTCTCCAAAGTAATAACAAATAGGATGAGAGGTATGATGAATGAAATTATCACCCCAAATCAAAGAGCTTTTGTGCCAGGACATCTCATCTTTGACAATATCTTGATTGCCCTTAAGGCATTTCATTACTTATCTGTTAAGAGTGATAACAAGGCTAAGATGGCACTAAAGTTAAATATGAATAAGTCATATGATAAGGTAGAATGAGATTTCCTAAAGATTGTGTTATTAGGCATGGGTTTTCATTATGTGTAGGTAGAGCAAATTTATGCTTGTATAAGCTTAGTGAAGTTCAATATACTATTATCAGGTACAACTGTTGCTCCTGTATAGCCCGAGTGTGGATTAAGGTAAGGAGACCTTTTGTCTCCCTATTTGTTCATTATCATCTCCGATGTATTGTCAAGATTGCTTGTTTTCTGTGCTGAAAATAAGGTGATTAAAGGGATTAAATTGAGTAAAAACTCTCCTATGATCACTCATTGCTTCTTTGATGATGATTCGGTGCTTTTCCTGAAAGCTAAAAAGGAGAATGTTGAGATGGTTAAGAATCTATTAGTTTTATTCTGAAGCTTCTAGGGGCAGAGGTCCACTTCTAAAAATCATGTGCTTTTTTCTCTAATGGTACATCTAAGGAATTAAGAAGGCAAATGGTATAGATTCTAGATGTAGTTGAAGCAGAGTAGCTGGGGAAGTATCTTGGATTGATGATACTTTGGAAGAGGTCTAAGACTGAAGCTCTTTGTTTTGTTAAAGACAAAGTGAGGTGGAAAGTGCAAGGATGGAAACATAGTTTCTTTTCAATGGCAGGAAAGGATGTAATGATCAAAGCAGTAGCAAGTGTCATCTCGGTGTTCCCAATATCTTGTTTTTTATTCCTTGTCACTACTTGTAAGGAGTTAGATAGTATTCTTTCTAAATTTTGTTGGGGACAAAGAGATAGGGAGAATAAGATATATTGGATGAGTTGGAATGCTATGATGGAATCAAAGAAGGATGGTGGCCTGGGGTTTAGAGATTTCTACTGGTTTAATATGGCTTTATTGGCAAAAGAGGGGTGGAGAATGTTGAAAGAGCCTAATAAGTTATGGGTGAAGATATTGAAAGGAATATACTATCCAGAGTCTAATTTTTTAGAAGTAAAGAAATAAGGTAAAGCCTCTTAGACTTGGGTTAATTTGCTGGCAGGAAGAGCTTTATTACAAGATCATATTTGCTATAATATAGGTATAGTAATGGGTTGAAAACACACATATGGGGAGACCCTTGGATTCCAACACTACCGTTATATAAACTAGGGTAAGTTAATCCTAATCAAGAGGCTAAGAAGTGAATATTGGTTGAGATTATATCCTATTTGGGTTGGAACCTGGATTTGATTAAGGAATAAATTTCAGAAGAGGAAGAGAGGACAATTATTAGTATTGTATTATCTAGTAATGTCCATGAGGATAATTTTTGCTGGGTTACAAAAAAAAAAGGTGAATACTCTATCAAGGGCAAGTTACAATTGGGCAAAGAAACATCATCTAATACCCTAGAAAAGGCCAAGTAGATCGGATTCAATTGATAAAAGGTTATGGTATGTCATTTGGGAGCTGAAAGTCCCTATTAAAGTGAAGATGTTTATATGGAAAGTTGCAAAAGGTGTTGTCGCTATTAAGGAAGCTCTGTAGCTAAAAGGTGTGTATCATCTCCTACTTGTCTCTTGTATAACTCTGAACTTGAAACCCTTGAGTATTTATTATTGCTTTGTGATAGATCCCAAGTAGTTTGGTTTAAGTGTTCTCTAGGATTGAAACTTAATGTTAGGAAAATCTCAAGGATTGATTCTTGGTTAGTTGATATGTTATACGATATAGAGTGCCTTGAAAAAGCTAAAGCCCTTATTGCTTGCTAGTTATTGCAAATATGGAAGGCAAGATGCGCCTATGTGTTCAAAAATAAAATATATAAACCCAAGATTGTTATTCAAATTGTTGTGGAGTTAGTTGAGTCTTTTGGAATGCAAATTGGTGGAATAGAGTAAAAGATAGTGCCTTGGATACTGTGGAAGAGGAGAAGCCTCAATTGAATAGGAGTATGATAACTGGTTTAATGTTGTAATATGTTGTGATGGGGATTTTAAGAATGATTGTGAGGCTGTAGGCATGGGTATTATTGATAAGAATAAGGAGGATGCGTATGTATGTTTGAAGGGTGTATTAGTGGAGGCAAAGTTCCCCTTTATGAAGGAAGCTCTTGCTATGCTCCAAGGAGTTAAATCGTGTTTGGAGAAAAAATTTAACTCTATCAAGTTTAATTCTGATTGTCTTTCACTTATTCAAGCAGTGAACAAAGTAATACCTTATCCAAAATGGGAGTGTTTGAGTATTATGAAGGAAATTCTGAATTTGGGTAAAGCTTTAAAAGAGGTTCTCTTTGAATGGATTCCAAGAAGAAGCAACCAAGCGGCTAATTGGCGTGCATGGATAGCTATGCAAGAGAAAGTGCTCAAAAGAGTAGGTATTGCAACCCCCTTCTCCTTTGGCAATAATCCTAGCCGAAGACTAAGTGCTAGTTTGATTTACAAAATATAATATAATGTAATGCAATGATGATTACATGAATTTGTTTGGTTCGTTATTAAGGAAAGATGATGCATATGTATAAAAACGTTTGGTTAGACTACATCAAATATGAGAATATATGGTAATAATATAGCAAGAGACAAAATTACCCTTATCTACACATATATATGTAATGTACACATTGCGTTCATGGTAATATTTTCAATTTGTACACTGTTCACATTAGGTTCATAGTAATTTTTTAATATATCATGATGAAAATATTATGCAGTGCATATGTTGAGTTCATGTTAATTTTTAATATTTAATTGTGGGAATATTGTTTAATATGATATTTTAATATTTTTAATGGTAGAATGAATATATATATATATATATAATTTTTTTAGTTGGGGGATACCTTTTAAATTTTATATTATTAGTTATTTTTTTACTATTTAATAGTGGTAATTATTTAATATTTAATATCATTTATGGGTGGGCAATTTGGTCAAGTTAAATAATTATAACGACAATAATTTTTTTTCCACTTGATTACAAGATGCCTACATTCCCATTTATCAGTCTTAGTAGTGTAATCCTGATTACATCAAATGGTGTAATCAGGATTACAAAATGTATTCCTCTTTACATTACATAAACACAACCAAACACTTTAATTAATCTATTGCATTAAGATTCCATATAATCCTTTCCCATAGAAGTTAACCGAACATGCTATAAAAGATGGTTGGGAGTGGTAGTTTTGTAGTGTTTGTTTTGTTTCAAGTAGTAGCTAGTTTATGTAGTTTTGTTTGCTAATATGGTCCTAATAGTTTGCTGTTATATGGTATTTTGTTTGAATGGTTCGTAAACTTTGGTGTTTGTTGAAATGAAATTGATGTTTGAAGCCAAAAAAAAAAAAAAAGGGATTGGAGGGAGTATAAGGGGAAGGTTTGTGATATGGCTATTAATACCCATATACGCTAAGTTGCTCGTATCTTTTCAAGAAAAAATCATTTATGTTTTTTTTAATTATGAAGTATAACTTCATTCCACAATCCATAATTCTTTTATGACATATCAAACAAATTGCTCTATAAATATCATTATATTACATTACATTCTCTATTATTCTACAAACCAAACAACAGTACACTACTGTTTGGATTAGTTTAAAATTTTTTTTTGGAGGGAGTATAAGGAAAATGTTTGTGATGTGGCTATTAATACCCATATAGGCTAAATTGCTCGTATCTTTTCAAGAAAAAATCATTTACTTTTTATTTATTATGAAGTATAACTTCATTCCACAATTCATAATTCTTTTAGGACATATCAAACAAATTGCTCTATAAATATCATTCTATTACATTACATTCTCTATTATTCTACAAACCAAACAACAGTACACTACTGTTTGGATTAGTTTAAAAAAGTTTTTTTTTGGAGGGAGTATAAGGAAAAGGTTTGTGATGTGGCTATTAATACCCATATACGCTAAGTTGCTCGTATCTTTTCAAGAAAAAATCATTTACTTTTTTTATTATTATGAAGTATAACTTCATTCCACAATCCATAATTCTTTTAGGACATATCAAACAAATTGCTCTATAAATATCATTCTATTACATTACATTCTCTATTATTCTACAAACTAAACAACAGTACACTACTGTTTGGATTAGTTTAAAAAAGTTTTTTGTTTGTTTGGAGGGAGTATAAGGAGAAGGTTTGTGATGTGGCTATTAATACCCATATACGCTAAGTTGATCGTATCTTTTCAAGAAAAAATCATTTATGTTTTTTTTATTATGAAGTATAACTTCATTCCACAATCCATAATTCTTTTATGACATATCAAATAAATTGCTCTATAAATATCATTCTATTATTCTACAAACCAAACAACAGTACACTACTGTTTGGATTAGTTTAAAAAAAAATTTTGGAGGGAGTATAAGGAGGTGGTTTGTGATGTGGCTATTAATACCTATATACGCTAAGTTGCTCTTATCTTTTCAAGAAAAAATCATTTACGTTTTTTATATATTATGAAGTATAACTTCATTCCACAATCCATAAATCTTTTATGACATATCAAACAAACTGCTCTATAAATATCATTCTATTACATTACGTTCTCTATTGTTCTACAAACCAAACAACAGTACACTATTGTTTGGATTAGTTTAAAAAAGTTTTTTTTTTTAGAAGGGAGTATAGGGAGAAGGTTTGTGATGTGGCTATTAATACCCATATATACTAAGTTCTCGTATCTTTTCAAGAAAAAATCATTTACGTTTTTTTTATTATGAAGTATAACTTCATTCCACAATCCATAATTCTTTTATTATGACATATCAAACAAATTGTTCTATAAATATCATTATATTATATTACATTCTCTGTTATTTTACAAACCAAACAACAGGACACTACTATTTTGGATTAGTTTAAAAGAGTTTTTTTTTTGTTTTGGACAATTTACGAGACAACTCCACTCTAGTATTTATCTCATACACCACAATTAATTCTTCACTATTAATCCAAACGAGTGCTTATCAATTCGAAGTATACATTTTAACAAATAGCTAAATAATATCTGTATGTATAGAAATTTACAACCCTCAATTTTTATAATAAAAAACCTGAAAATGAAAAATTCACCGACCGTATTGTGCTCGTTTGAAATAGCGATTTGAGTATTTAAAAGTAATTTTTCAACTGTGATTTTCGGTATACGAAGTAAGTATGTAAAATGAGTGTTGTCTCGACTTACGTATTTAAATACTTATAAACTATTGAATAGTTAATCCAAACAAATTTAATAGTACTCCTAAACAGTACACTTGTTTTTCCCACAGCAAAGAAAGTTGGTCCGGAAACAAGAATAAAGACAAACTTATCACATGATGGTGAGAATAACTTCGAAGACTTGATGTCCAAAAAAATATTCACTTCAACCCTATAAAGTAATGTCTAAGTCAAGTCAAGCAAGTGAATAATGAATAATGAATAATGAATAATGAATAATGAAACAAAATTGTGATGAAATGGAATAGAAAAAATAATTAAATGGGAAAAAAGGGTGACTTAGGTATAAAATGTCATTTATATTCTTAGATAAAAGTTAATAATAAAAAGTAGTTGTTTTTTTGGATTAAATAAAAAAATAGTTGTTATAAGATAATAATTATAATAATAAACCAACTCTAGACAGCTTGAAATCCCTCATATTCCCTTCTCATTCTCTTCCCCGCATGATTCTGCGAATTACTTTTGAATAAATTATGAGTAAATTGAGAAATCAATCATTTTCTCTTTTTATAATCATTAGGTCAACACTTAAATTAATATTTGAATGGTTTAGATTTTGTTTTCTTATAAAATTATTATTAGAATGTTAAAGTATAAAAGTAAAAATAATTAATTAAATACAAATAGCTAACTTTTGATATAAATTATTCAATACTACAGTAAAAATGATTTGATTATTTGTTAAATTTTATTTATTATTGATTCAAATTATTGATTTGATGATTTGATTTAGAAATAGTGATATTATCATCCCACAATATAGATGATTATTTCCTAATTTCGTTTTTTTTATATTTCTTCATAATTGATTGACTAAGTAATCATATTTAAAAATAATTTGATTATTTCTTAAATTTTCTTTATTATTGATGTAAATACTAGGGGATTCAATTTGGATCCATTAATCAATAAATTATATTTATTGATGGTTATTTTATAATTTATTTTTTTTATATTTATGAAAAATTGATTGATTAAGTAATTATACTTAAAAATGATTTGATTATTTGTTAAATTTCATTTATTATTGATGCAAATTATTGATTTGATGATTTAATTTAGAAATAGTAACATCATCATCTCACATATGATTATTTCCTAATTTTCTTTTTCATATTTCTTTATAATTGATTGGTTAAGTAATCATATTTGAAAATGATTTGATTATTTCTTAAATTTCCTTTATTATTGATGTAAAATATTTTATTTAAAAATAGTGACAATATCATCCAACATTATAATTTATAGAAAATTATTTCTCAATATTTTATTATTTTTTATTTATATTTTTTCATATTAGATATACTAAGCGATTATATTAGTTCATGTCTCCTTCTTTATATTAATAATCTACTTTATTATATGGAAAATTCATGCTCACTTTCTTTACTTTTTTCCTCATGAATTGCTAATTTTAACATTTTGATTGTAGTTAGCTTTTGTTTTTATATTATATTTTTTTTTTGTTGATTTTGATGATCCTTCCCTTTTGTTTAAAGCATTTAATAGCGTTACTACGAGTATTATAAAAGATATAAATTTATCATATAAATGGGTCTTTTTGTTCAGTTTTTTAAATAAAGCATCTTTTTATGATTAGAGTGTAAATCTGTCAAAGAAGTATTAAAAAAATCTCAATGTTGCCTTAAAAACTTTTTCAGTCTCAATATAGCCCTAAAAGTTTAAGAACTTAACAATGTTATCCTTAATTATTAGTAAAATTAATTTTAATGGTTAACTAATTAATTTGACTCGAATAATACATATGATACTCTTACCTAATATTCAATAGTCATTACACCACCTCACCATCTTTTGCTCTAAATGTCTACTCACTGCTGGGTAAGAGTGCATGCGTATTATTTTAGTTAAACTAAAAAGTTAACAATAAAATTAACTTTGTTAATTTCTGACAAAAAAAAAAATAATAATAACTTTGTTAACAATATATCAAAGACAATATTGCTACAATTTTAAACTTCTAAAAAAACTTTCTTGAATACTATTGATAGGGATTCACACTTTAACCCTATCTTTATATATATAACCGTAGTATGTCAATAGCAAATGCATGTCATGGTAAGAAAATAGCAAATGCATGTACCAAAAATTTATTCGGGACATGAATATACCAAAAAGAAATATTGGTTTGAACAAAAAGAATATTAAAAAAAAAAAAGGAAAAAAACACTTACATACAGCGTGGGCGAGAGGAGAGCGGGAGGAGCGAAATGAAGAAATCAGTAGAGAAGAAGAGGGTGCGACGCTCCTCCGCAGCCACCCCGACCGGCGGCAGAGATCCCAATTCTGACCCACCGCCGAAGGTAACTTCTCTGTCTCTGCCTGTTTTACCATTCTTCGATCTGGATTCCTCTATTTTGGCCTGAATTGTTTTTCCGTAAATGACAAGTGTTGTGGCAATTCAATTCTTCACTCTGTTTAACTTCGACTTCATGATGATTGCATGTTCATTGCAAAATAATTTTGATAAATTGCAGCTGTTTATCCTTGTCTTGCCAATTGCGTCTTCTTTTGAGTCAGAGCTGATTGCCGCGGGTATTAGGCAGCTACACTCTGTCTTAAATCATAGGCTTTCCATTTGGACATTATAACGTATTTTGAGTGATGTGCATATCGATCACAATCAATCTGTTGAATAATGTATATAAAATTGCAATATTCATTTTTTTTTTTTCACTCGATCTGAATTCATTTTAGTCTTAATTTGGCTGCTAAGTAATGGAGTGACAGGAATCCTGGATAATTTTTTTATTGGTCTTCTTGGAGTCAGGGTTTCGCGATCTCCATGATTGTAACGAAGGCACTGCTGAATTCAGAACATATCCTGAAGATCAATTGCTGGGAAGCTATTTCGTGTGCGTGCGTGTGTGTGTGTGTGTATTTTAAGAATTGATTTTTAGGTTATGCGACACTCACCTTCCTGGGTTATTTAAGTCCTAAAATAACACATGCTACAGCTATACCTTTAATTTGTTCGGGAACCTGCTTCCTTCCAACAGAATTGTTAACTAAGCTTGTACTCGGCTGACATTAGGTGCATCTTCTTGTACTTTTTACAGTAGGTGCATCTTTCCTCCTAAAAGCTCCTAATGATCTAATTCAATGCAGCGCACTTAAGTGTGTTACCAAACTGCCAAACTAATACTTCATAAACTTCTAGTTCTTACCAGGTATAAGTGTCAGTTTTAAAATAATCAATGGGCGTTCTACTACAAAATGAATTTAGAGGGGGTGTAAGTACATGTCATAAAAACTGGTGATAGTAATTTATTCTAATTTTTAAATGCTATTTAATTCTTAAAGGTGAAATATTTCCAGTGGATATAATTCTTTTTCATGTCTTCTTTTTTATGGAAAATATATGACGGAGAATGGTTTAAAATGTTTGGAATTTTGCATTTAAGTTTGAGTTGTCATGTTTGGCAATTGTGAAAATGGTTTGTTCTCCAAAAGCTAATTATATGAGTATCTAGCTTTACGTATTGTTCTATGCTAGATGTCAGTTACTTATTTTATCATATTTTGGGATTTCTTTTCCCACTAACATGATCATTTTGCCGAGCATGATGGCAGATTCAACAGCCTCTGTGAATACATGGAATTTGATTTGTAGAAAATTCTGAAATAAATCTTAGTACCCTTTCTGCAGCTGCATTCAACTTATTCTAAATCCTAGTTTCCCCTCCAAACCCAAAAATAAAAAATAAAAAAATCATTGTTTTCTGAATCCGTCACTGTCTGGGAATGTTTAATTGCGCATTGCTTTAGTATTTTTTTGGGCGCATGACGGAGTAGATGTTTGGACCTAACGACATTTGCTAACTACTGAATCACTACAATTGGTAAAGCCAAAGTGTTCCTATTGTTTATTGATTATTATCTTTGATTGATTTGCTTTTCAGAAACAAGCTGCCAAGAAAGATGTTTTTCAGTTGTTTGCTGAGAAGGCGAGGGATCATAAGGATTTGGTTTCTAGGTGGGCTGTTCTACAGGAGACACGTGTTGAATATTTCAGAGGGAAGGATTTTGTTAACTTCTTGAAAAATCATCCAGAGCTCAAGGATATTCTAGAATCAGATAATAATATGGCAACAGAAGATATTGCCAATATTCTACTGAGGAAAAACCTTCTAGTGCGTTGTGATCGTGTGGTAAAGACTGTTCGTCCAGGGAAGAAAAAGCTGTCTACTTGGCCTGCACATTTAGAAATCTTCCCTGTAAGTGTTTTTTTCTGCCTCTTTTATTGGTTTTTATATTCTTAGTGAAACTGTTGAGTTGCAATGACAATATTCAAAGGTTTTGCACATACTATGTACCAAGTGGGGATTGGCTAACATTTTAGAATCTCGTAGGCACTGCAATGTTTACCTGTTTCTTTCTTGCTAGCTTTCTTTTGTTACCTTCTTTCTCAGTAATTACTTTACTCTGTCAAGAATGGGGGTGGTTTCATGTTTTGATTGACCTATGATAAATTAATTGTCCAAAAAAAAGGCTAAATTATACAAAACTCCCCTGAACTTTGGGGTAGTTCCATATACCCCCCTCGGTTGTTTTAGAGTTTAAATTTAACCTCCTTAATCTTTTATCTTTTTATTATGAAGCCTTTGCCATTAACTTTCCGTTGTCTTTTTAACGAAAAATTGTCACATCATGTCACTATAACACACCTTGCATCTTATGTGGCATCTTACTTGACATCCTATTAAGCTAAATTATTTTATAGTAATTATATCATTTTTACAAAAGAGTTAAAATATCATTTTATACAACAACAAAGCCTTTATCCCACTAGGTGGGGTCTGTTACATGGATCGCACGACGCCATTGTGCTCTGTCAAAAACCATAGATTTCGATATATTATTAATTAGAAGGTCTCTTTCTATGACCTCATTCAGTGTTCGTTTCGGCCTTCCTCGACCTTGTCTAATAGGACTCCATTCTGCTTGATCCACCCTTCTCACCGAAGCATTCAAAGGCCTACGCTGAACATGTCTAAACCACCTCAAACGATTTTCTACCATTTTTTCTTCAATAGGGGCCACTACCACTCGTTCACGTATATGAGTATTACGAATCTTGTCTTTTCTTGTATGGCCACTCATCCATCTCAATATCCTCATCTCAGCGACTCCCATTTTATGCTCATGTTGTCCCTTTAAAGCCCAACATTCACTACCATATAGCATTGCTGGCCTTATAGCATTGCGATAGAACTTTCCTTTTACCTTATTAGGTACTTTACGATCACAGATAACTTCAGTAGCTTTTCTCCATTTATACCATCCGGCCTGAATTCTGTGATCGACATCTCCATCAATTTCACCATCTTGTTGTATAATTGATCCCAAATATCTAAATTTTGTCACTTGTGGGATGACTTGCCCTCCCAATTTAACTTCTACTTCCCTTTGGCTTTGTCCTTTATCAAACTTGCAATGCATATATTCAGTTTTGTTCCTACTAAGACGAAAGTCCCTCAATTCCAAAGTTTGTCTCCTTATCTCAAGTTTAGAATTAATATCTTCTCTGGATTCAGCCAACAAAATTATATCATCCTCAAAATGCATTCATGTAGGGATCTCCTCTTTTATAGGCTCAGTTAGAACATCTATCATTAGGTTGAACAAATAAGGACTCAACGCTGATCTCTGATGTAGTCCAATCCTTATAGGAAAGTCCTTTGTAACACCTCCAGGCGTTCTAACATTGATTGTAACCCCCTTATACATGTCCTGAATGGCTTTGATATATACAACTCTCACCCCCTTCTTTTCCAAGGCTTTCCAAAGTACATCTTTTGGCACCCGGTCATACGCTTTTTCCAAATCAATGAAGACCATATGCAAATATCTTCCTTTGCTCCTATACTTTTCCATTAGCCCCCTTAATAAATAAATCGCTTCTGTTGTAGACCTTCCTGACATGAATCCAAATTGGTTTTCAGCAATGTCCGTCTCCAACCTTAATCTGTGTTCAATCACTTTTTCCCACAATTTCATTGTATGACTCATTAGCTTAATTCATCATTTTATAATAAAAAAAAAAAACCGTAAAAAAGTAACCTCCTCCTTGCCGTCAGCTATGCTTATGCACCTTTCTTTAAATTCTTAGAAAACCCTGTGCCTGAACGTCTAAACTCTTCTATGGTATTGGCAGAAACGTTTAAACTCTTCAATTTTGAACATGAAGCTTATATGCTCCTAATTCTCCACCAATACATATAAATGAGTGGAATCTAGGCTGTTTGATTTGCATCTTTTTTTCCAAGTGTTTCGATTTTCATCTCTAACTTCAGCATACGAGTTTAGTTTGCAACAAAACCTTGATAGTTGAGTGTCAATGTCAATCTCCTCTCGCCGCCACATTAAGGGTTAAATAAGAGCCAAAGGCACACAATACATTACCATTTTAGAGTTCCAACGTTTCAGGCACGAGGGTTTTCTAAGAATTGAAAGAGAGCATTGCGGATACCAGAAGGCTAGGAGACAAGAAGGAGGTTACTTTTTTAGGGTTTTTTAATAATAAAATGCCACATAGGATGCAAGGTGTATTCTAGGGATATGATGTGGCAATTTTCTTTAAAAAGAAAACAGTAAATTAACAGCAAGGGGTTCGTAATGAAAAGATAAAAGATTAGGGAGGTTAAATTTAAACTTTGAAATGTTAAGAAGGGCTATATGCAACTACCCCAAAGTTTATGAGGGTTTTGTATAATTTAGCCACAAAAAAAAAAAAAAAAAAACTTGTGCTCGCTGTTTGCCTACTTGAACCATGGCTCCCTTTACTCTCTGTCTGGGATGGAAATATTACATTTGACTTGCACTCAAATGTGATTGAGGATTTTTTCTTCTTCTTAATCTTGAAAGCAATTTTTTATAAAAAAGATAATGGCATTTTTCTGAACTTTGGATATATTTTATAATCCCTGTAAGCTATCTGTGGATTTTAAATGCATGTTCTAATTGAAATCATTGGCTTGTTGGGAAAGCTTTATACGGTTTAATCTTATGCTTTACTCTACACTGTGTGCTAAGGAATTGATTTGATTTCTTTGTGCTCCAATGTAACAATATTTGGCTGTATTTGGCAGGAACAAGAATTTTCTGAAAATGATGCTTTTTTTGCATGGACATTTGTAAAACGCCACCCACTTTGGCAGACACTTCTCTCATTTTGCTGGCCTGTATTAACATTGGCAATTTGCTTATTCCCCGTGTATCCTCATCGTGCAAAACTGTTAATACTTTACTCATGTGCTGGGATCCTTCTGCTCATTCTCTCACTACTTCTGAGTAAGTTTTTCAGTCTTTTCCATTTGACCTTGTTCATTCGGATCTACAATTGATATTATCCTCTTCATTACATATTTTTGTGGATCAAGTCTGCACATTTTTGTCCGACATTGCAGCACCATACCATGTGTTCATTTGATGTGCAAAAGCGTCTTGTTAGATTGTATTTTGAATGCTTCCTATATTAGTATAAACAAGTATATATTTTTACCCTAGTGTGAATAGCTTTTGTTTCTTTTGAAATAATTATAGAATGACTTTATCTATGACTTAGTGCGTCAAGTGACAAGGACCTCTGAGACTTTTGTGAATATTTGTTGTAGTTCAAAATATTTGGAATTTTTACATAATTTGAATATGTTGATGTTTTCAAATGCATGGAACATGAAAGGGTAGCAGGATTTGAAGCTATTTTTGGATCTTCACTTGACAGTTTAGGATTTTTGTCTTGCAATGTCCCATGACAACATCGAACTTACAGCCTCTAATAGTACAAAATTGATCACGTGAAGACATTTGCACTCTTTATTTTGGGTGTATTACAAGTAGTTGTTTTCTGAATGTACAAGACTTCCTAAATCCTTATCACCTCTTAGCAAGTTGTAAATGGTGATCAAAGCACTTGCCTTGAGGTGCATGCTAGAAGTGGGAGATATTGGACCTTAGGCAAGAGTAGGGTTAGGGTTAGTTTGTGCTGGTGGTTAGTGCAGGACCTATTTTAACTGGGGGGATGATTTGACAAAAACGGCTGAATTGCATTTGCTTAATCTGTGGGCCAAAATTTGACAATTTCAGGCTTTCATGAATTCATTGAATGACCACAGATTTTTTATTCCAACAATTTGGGAGTTGTAAGGCTAGTGACTCGCATTATTTGTGTCATCTATAAAGGAAAGCTCTTTGAAGCAAAATCGTAATTGGCTCCCTGCTTATGACTTGCACATTCTCTTTATTCTGTCATCATAATTGCTGTTGCATCATGTTGCATATGACATAGAGGCATGAAGGCTTCTTCTGCTTAGTTGCTTTGATGATTCCCCTTGCATCCTGCTTTTGTTTTTTTCCAACTCTTATTGAGTTCTAGAATCTATTCTCACTATAGTCTTGTCAAATGCGCATGGAATCAGATTATTCTACGACTTTATCTTTATGCACTTGAAACATGAATTCTGAGTTCGAACATGGTTGATTCTGTACTTCCTCCTAACTAGTGCACCTGAAATTGCTTCATTTTTTTTCCTTGGGCCTCACCATGGTTTGTTATTATCTTGCAGTAAGGGCCACAGTATTTGGTGCTTTATACATAATTCTTGGAAAACGGTATTGGTTTTTCCCTAACATTCTTGCTGAGGAGGCTACATTACGAGAGTTATTCAGATTTTGGCCCAAGAAAGATGAGGAGGAGCGACCCAAGTGGACAACTAGGCTTTTTTATGCCGTAGTTGCTGTGCTGGTCATATTATTAATGAGGCATCATGCCCCTGATGAGGCTGCCAGAGCAAGGTGAGTATTATAATAGATGAGTTAGAATCTCGTTCCAGTTCCACCTATGGGAAACATCCTGAAGTCGGTGAAAGTTAAACACAAAGTACTGGCTCTATACGTATAGTAGCATTACCTTGTGTTCGACTTTACAACTTCGCTTATCCCCAACTTTAGAGGATCCAGATCAGTTGGATCTGATGACCCTTTGACACCGGCTGTTATACTACTCTAAGTTTCGGCTATATCAGGAACTGATGTTGGGCTTGTCTTGTCTTTGTGCAGGTACCAGAAGAGGGTATCTAACATAATTGATGATGTTCTTGAATGGTCTCCAACCTTGGCCTTGTCTGGGATGATGGAGAAGCAGCAAAATGTGGCTAACGGCACTGGCTCCAGCAACACTTCCTCGGAAGCGAACAAGACAAGTCCAGAGCATGCGGCCACACCTGATGGTGGTGGAACGAGAACATTCGAGGAACATGATAATGAAGTTATTGAAAACATGAATGATGCCGATGAAGATAAACAGAATGACTAGAGATAGTTATATGTTTAAACCCAATATTTTTAGTGATTAGATTATAAATTTCTCCTTCTCCTTTGAGTGTAAAACCATGTATGAACTATAGTTTCCAAATGAGGTTTTGAACGGAAATATTACTCTCCCCCTTCCTTCCTAGAAGCATGCATGTCAACCTTTCACTGCATGGGGGAAAATATTAAATTTAAACCGCCTAAATTTAAGCTGAAAGGTATGGAATTTTAACTGGGAAGTGAAGAAAAATAGAGATCAGTGCACTAGTGTATGGTTTGTATGTAATTGCTTAAAAAATTTATCATTAAATCTTCTTTGATCAAAGTATGACAATATGTTGGTCATCCTTCAAATGAATTAGCATATTATCACGATCAAGAAGTAATGAAGGGGAAAATCTGGCAAAAAACAAATGGAGGGGAAAAAGTGATGATGGATTTTATAACGTCGTGAGGAATAAGTAAATAAGGGAAATGCTTATTTCTCATTTGACTATTATTAGACTAAAGTAGAGATACCTCTTTTATAGTAATCTTTTGTTTATTTAACGAGAATTTTCCCCCCTATTTAACTTGATCGATGTTGGTGAGAATGTGTTATTTCTTTTGCCCTGTAATGCCCACTTGATGGTGTTTTAATATGGTTAGAAATGGATGTGCTCAAATTGTCATGTAATTTCAAAAAAAAAAAAAAAAAAAAAAGCAGGGGAAAAAAAAAACCCACATTATATCACGTAAGTGCCAGCAAATGATTGTATTTCATCTATGGACAAGTGATGGACAATTCGAGAGTAAATTAGGGCTAACGTTACGAGTCATCTGCTTCTAGGATACATAAACGCTAAAAAGTAAATCAGCAAAAAAAAAAAAAAAATGTATGTGCATAAAAATTTTAGAAAGTTACACTTCAAAGCTGGTTAGAATATGCTTATGGATTTCTTGTACAAGATTTGAAAGTCTGTCTGCAAGGTAAATGCCTGCTCCTGTTGCCATTTAGTGAAGGTGATCCTGTGAATGATCATCTGAATTTGATAATTTGGATCATTGATAAAGTCCTACCAAATGTTACTTAACCCATGTGAGACCAATAAACAAGTAAACTGTAAATCAAGTACCGGTTTGATTCGTTTGGATTCTCTTGCTCCTTGCAACTACTTAAAGCATCCCAAGCCTTTATGTCAAACTAGAAGTGGGCCCTCCTGCAATAATTGTAGGGCCAATTCAAAACAAACAGGAAGGTAGCTTGAGGAAGGAGCTGCATTGTTTATGGCTGAAAGGATTACTTAAATGGGGCAGACCAACTTCTACAAGAAGGTTCTTGACATTATACCATAGCTAAAAATCACATTCTATGTAAAGTGATCTGATTGTATAAGAACATCAATAGTGACATGTAGATTACCATAAAACGTCAAAAAGTGAAAAACCCGATGTCAGGTGCATTGCCTTTGTCTTTCATATGTGTGGTTAAAGTCTTTAGTATATTCTTTTCAGGTCTCAACTTTGCTGGATCGTCTGAAACAAAAGATTGTATCTGATTTCTGATTTCAATCCAACTACAGCCAGGCAACTTCCCTGCTCCTTTGTCTCTCATGAGCACCCTCACTCTCTCAACTTCTTCCCATTTTCCAGCCTCAGCATGCATATTTGACAGCGTAATATAGTTTGAGGCATTATGTGGTTCGAGTTCTAAAAGCCTCTTAGTAGCAAATCTAGCGAGTTCTAAATTCCTACATACACGACAAGCTCCAAGCAGTGAACCCCACAATCCAGCATTTGCTTTGATGTTCTTCATCCCCTTCACTATTTCAAAGGCCTCCTCTAACCTTCCCATGCGACCAAGCAAATCAACCAGGCAGCTATAGTGTTCAGCTGAAGGTTCTATAGCGAAATCTTCAATCATGGCTTTAAAAAAATTTAAGCCTTGATCTGCTAAGCCAGCATGGCTGCATGCTGACAACAACCCAATGAAGGTTACGTTGTCAGGAGTTATTCCCTCTAGTAACATCTCTTCAAAGAGCTTAAATGCCTCTTTTGCATACCCGTTTAGAGCATAACCTGAAATCAAGGAATTCCAAGAAACGAGATCAATGTAGTTGGTATCTCTGAACACTTGTTCAGCTTTATAAACCCTTCCACATTTGGCATACATGGAAATCAGGGCATTCACAACAAACAAATCGTTTACATAGCCACTCTTTAGAACATGATCATGGAGTTGTTTGCCAACTTGCAGAGCAGCCAGGTTGGCACAAGCACTCAACCCGCATGCCAAAGTTGATTGATCAGGTTTCTTTCCTTCTCGCCCCATCAGAACTAAACTCTTGATAGCTTCAAAGAATAAATTATTTTGTATGAAACCTGCAATAAGAGAATTCCAGGAAACTATATTCTTTTCTCCCATGTCCTGAAAGATCTCTATTGCCTTATCCATCCGTCCCACTTGAGCGTATCCAGAAATCATAGTATTCCATGTAACTGTGTTCTTAGTAGGCATTTGTCTAAATAAATTAAGAGCGTCGTCCATTCTTCCACACTGGGCGTAGCCTGCAATCATGCTATTCCAACAAATAACATCTCGAGTGCCCATGTGACTAAAAATTTGACTAGCCTCATCTATCCTTTTATTCTGTACTAATCCTGATATCAATGCCGTTTGCGCTGCTATGTCTTTGTAGGGCATCAGATTGTAAGTTTCTAGTGCCTCGTCAAGCTTACCAGCCCTAAAATACCCATTTATTATCAAAGTCCATGACACACAATCTTTCTCTGGCATTTCCATGAATAGCTTAACAGCTTCATCAATTTGCAAATCATGAACATATGCTGTTATCATTGCATTCCAAGAAACCAAATTCTTACTAGGCATTTTATCAAAGAGTTTTCTAGCCTCTATAATTTTACCATGTCTTGCAAATCCACACAACATTGTAACCCAAGAAATAGCATTAGGATTTGGAATTTTTTCAAAGAACTGCCAAGCAGATCTCAAGTCACCAATATCAACAAACCCAGCCACCATCAAATTCCATGAAACCACATTCTTCTCAGCCATCTCAGTGAAAAATTTTAATGCTAAATGCATTTCCCCTTTTTGAGTATATCCAGACAGAAATGAGTTATAAGAAACCAAATCCTTGACTGGCATTAAATCAAACATTTCCTTAGCATCATTAAACTGACCCTTCTTTGCATAACCAGCAATCATTGCATTCCAACAAGCAGTGTCCAACTTATCTGGAACCAAATCAAACAGTTCTCTAGCCTTTTCAAGCCTCCCCTCACGAGTATAACAAGTTATCATCAATGCCCAAGAATAATTGTCTCTTTTAGGCATTGCACCAAATAATGCATTAGCTTCCTTGACCATATTGTTATGAAGATAACCAGCAATCATAGAGTTCCATGAAATAAGGTTTCTTTGGGACATTTTGTCAAACAATTCTCTGGCATCATTGATTCTACCATTTTTAGCAAACACTGATATCATGGAATTGTATGTTACAAGGTTTTTCTGAACCATTTGTGAAAAAACTCTGAAGGCCTCTTCAACTCTTCCAAGTTTTCCCAGCTGAATAATCTGCTGATTTTGGTTGAAAACATGTCTACCTTGTTCACCTATTGATCTAAGATTATACTTCATTGTTTGAGGGACTATTAACAACTTTGTGACTCAATTGTAGTCATTCTTTAGATCCCTTAACCAAGGATATGTTGATAGCGTGCTTAGATGCAGTAATTGGTGATTTACTTTCTAAACTATGCAAAGAAAAAGACTTCCAGGGTGCTTCTACATGTTGGTGGCCTTTTATGGGCAGTTTCGATTCATCAAGATCTGCAAACTTGCAATCCATTCTTCAAAGTTGGCAGAGAAGCAGAAGTTTAACTGTGACTGTAAAAGCGAGTTAAATGAAGTGAGAGGAACAACCTCTAACAGAGTTAAGAACACATAGTGTAGCTTACATCACATTACAATTTTGACATGGCCGGCAGTATGGAACATTTTGGAAGGTTTTTTAGGGCAAAAAAGAACGCATGGGATCTTAAATCACAGAATATTTATTTTTGCTATCATGTATAGAATACCAATTACAACATCTGCACAGAAAGTTTTTAATTGCCACATCAACATAAAAACCATGATGTCTCACCAACATGACATTCAAGTTACCATGGCAGGTGATATAGCAGTTTACCAAAAGGCCCCAAGTAGCTACCCCAAATCCCGAAGTAGTAGATAATATTCCATTTATCATTAAAATTTTACAATAACGAACTTTTAATCAACGCTTTTATTATTGTACTCCAAAAATGTGAAGGAAGTTTCTTGAATATGACAAACAGTTGTTCCGGATTATGAATTATGTCATATTCTTAAAATGCAAATTGAGAAACATAATAGTAGTCAGAACTTAAAACATTTGAGGCCTTTCAATTTCAAACCCTGGTTTCTCAGCAGCAAAATCAAGCTTTGAAAGAACATTAGTACTTTTAACAAATTAAGAAATAATGATTCATGTTACAAGACATAGTAAGCAAGACCAAAAAGGGGGGGAAAAGGCTCTAATAGCATGCCAGTGTTATGTATTTCGCACAACCTCATCGCAATCGAACTAAGCAAACACACACAGAGAGACTAAACCCACACATGATTTGATTAATTTCATTGTTTTCCTTTTCCCAGACACCTGCCTTTCTACAGCACTCAGAAATTAAATTACAGTTAAATCATTTGAAGAAGAAACCCGAAATGCAGAAACTCACAGTTTATTGGAGTGTAGAAATTGATAAATCAACATACTTTGTTCCACTTGGATCCTTGACGCTATATGATTGCACTACTTAAGCTGTAAATGTGATATAAGACTTAAGCAGCATTAAGCCACCTCGTGATATGCGATACAACAAAGGAAACCTGGGAGAGATTATAAAGACCAAGGAATTCGTGGGCGTTGAAAAGTACTGGTACGGTTGTTCGAAGGTCCAAAACTGAATCGAACAAAACAAGTCCATTTTTTGAAGAGGAACTTCTTCAGCTTCGTGATTCACCGATTACAGGTGAGTTTTCATGAAGGAGTTGCGCCGGGAAAACTGGAAAAGGAAGTAAACAATCCGACTCTTTTTCTTTTTTCAAGTGAAAATTTCACTATGATAGAATGGCGAGGGAAAATATTAAAAGTCGTCGTCTGTGTAAAACTCCACAGTTATTTTATTGGCATAGTTTATTGGGATAGATAAGCTGATAAAGGTGATTTTATGATTTATTAATATTGTCACAAACTGTTTTATTTAATAAAAATAAATTTATTAATAAATACTCTATAATTTATCAGTATAATGAGACACACTTATCAATAGGAGATAATTTGTTTAATATAAATAAATTTATTAATGATTATTATGTGATTTGTCAATATAACTAATTACATGTATTAATAAGAACGATTTTAACTTGGCAATATAGTTTCATATGCTTATCAATAAAATATTATCACATTTAGATTTTGAATTCTAAAAATATTTTTTTATAAAAGATTCTATACATTGAGATTTTTTTAATATTTTTTTTATCCTTGGGTATGTATAATATTTTCCCTCTTTTTTTTTTTTAATTCTTTTTGGGCAGCTAAGCTTCACCATATCCAAAACGGCGCACGTTTTGGTAGGGGAGTTGTTGTCTTGGTTTACCCTCCTCTCCGTTTACTATCTGCATTCATTTGATTAAAAGATTAAAAAAGACACTTTAATTTATAAAATTAAAGAACCAAAATGAAATCTTGTGAAAACTTAAAGAATTGTAGGTTAATTTTTGCCTATTTTCTTATTATATAGTTTTGCAAATGTGTCTTTTAATTTATATATATATATATATATATATATATATATATATATATTTAGAGTAGTAAGCAAGCTGCTAATATGCATAAGAGCATTCATGATTAAGCTTAGAAATAAATATTCAACCAGCATCCATTTCCTCTATATGCAACTTGCGAGTATTGTATTTATATCTCAAGCATAGTTTTAAAAACTTGATTGGACTAATCGGTTCATATCAAAAATCGGTGAACTGACAACTTGTCCGTTTTGGTTGATCAACCAAACCGGATTTTTTCATTAACTGGTTGACCCAATAGCAACCTGGGGCAAACTGTTGGGTTAGGTGGGTCACCTGGTTCACATTTTTCTTTTAAAAAATTTGTCCAAAAACCGCCGAAACTCCCAAAAAGAAGAATTGAGGAGAAGAGAATAAGGAAAATAGGGAATGAGATGCTGAAATAAACTTACCATGAAAGAAAACTATTAAAAAATGATAATGAAAAATGAAGCAATGTTATAAAATCAAGAAAATATAAGAGATTGAGATGAAGAAAGATAAGAGACAATTATAGAGATGAAGAGTGGAGAAGAACTCCCATTCATACAGCATTTTCATGCACATATAATCATTTGTGTTAAGCCTCTATATATAAGCTTTCAATTCTTTCAAGAGTTACAATGCCATAGACATAAGAATTAACCCATATTATAATGGAGTTACAATGTCATAAACATAAGAATTAATCTACAACATAAAACTACATAAAACCATAGGAAGTTATAGGTATTATAGAATCCTAAGAGACTATGAACATCCACTACCACAATATTCATAACACTCCCCCTTGGATGTTCATAAGCAAATATTGTGCCTCATTAAAGCCTTACTAGGAAAAACCCCATGGGACAAAAACCTAGTGAAGGGAAAAGAGTACACAATATATATTGAAGCTGCCTCGTTAAAAACCTTACCAGGAAAATCCAGTGGGATAAAACCTTGGTTAAGGAAAAGAATACATCATAATCTTTACTCCCCTGATGATAATATCGTATTTACTCCCCCTGATAGTAACATCATATTTACTCCCTTGATGAAAACATTACTTCCAATGTATTTTTGAGTATGTCTTTCTTTTAGTCACCAAACTATGCATGATGCATTGTCACCAAAAATTCTATTGAAATGTGGTCCTCTAACATATTTTCTAGATATGTTAGAATATCAGTATATTATGCATTTATCTTATTCATTGTGGAAACAATAAAAAGAAAATTATTCTGAAAATCACCAAAAAAATATTTTGCATCCATATATTCAATTTGTTCTTAACAAAATAATATCATATAATATGTTCATAGGACTATCACACCAAATCTCACTTTTGTTATCCATTGTGCACCTGCAAGAACTAATTTTTATCAATAAAATCATCATAAATACAATATTAGCATGATACATAAATATTCTCATAAAATATAAGGTATTTCTGGACCATTAAATTTAATATTTACAAGAAAATACATCGTGACAAAAATATATGATTTTAAAATCATTGATGCATTTGATAACTCGATCTACAAGTCAAGTAAAATATAAAATTACTCATTTTTCAATATATTTTTTCATTTAATCATATGTGCTTGTATTATTTTCAAACTCACACAACATTTTATATATAGAATGATCTTCTTGAATATGCTTCTGGCATTTTAAATCCTTCAAGGTTTCTTATGTAATATACACTATCCATATGCATTTGTTATATATAATGATAGCTATAGACGCATTATTTCATTTGCATGTACTGTCAAACTAATAATATATGCAACAATTATTGTATCAACCACCAAATATTGTACCTCATCATAATCATCATCAGACATTTGTGAAAATCTTTATTTTTACTTAAATATTCATATATCACAAACAACTTTATATTTCACGTGTTTGGATTGCAGATCCATAATTTTAAAATATTGGAAGGACATAATCATATTTTCATTGTGTATTTTCCCTTTTTTCTTTTGGCCAATCACCTTTTTGTCTAGCAACATATTTATGTATAAGATCCTCATCTAATCATGTGATATTATTAGCAAAAATATTGTCGACAACTTATTTTTCGGTTCTTTTTTCTTCTATGACATAACTTATTGAGATCTCTTTATTATTTTTAGGTATCTGAATCTCTTTTGAAATTTTTGCAATTAGTTACGTCTTGGCTTCTTCTGGAGTAACTGCCTCCTCAATATGGTCATCTTGATTATTTGCTCCTTTCTTTTTTCTTTTGGAATCGATTATTCTCACATGCTTCGGGCATGTCTCACTTTCATTTATGCTTATTAGAGCATTTTCAGCTGGAATATGAGATTTAATAATTCTCATTTAGGTCAATAATTTCTTCTGGAAAATTTTATGAAATATTTCATGAATGCAAAACCTATACTTGAGGATTTATACTTGATAATAATAATGCATTCATTTTGTTCTCTTTTCCAGCTATTCAATTTCTCCCTCTCATGTTAGGAAACCTTTGTTAAATGACAATCAACTAATCATGTAGTATAAGTCTCCTAAATCCATTTGTTTCCATTAGAAACATCCTTTTGTTTCATTTAGAGACAAACAAGAAGAATGAGGTTCTTACCAACATTTATCTCAATTTCCTTTAAATATCCATATATGTGCATTGTGATGGATCAATAAGAATGCACATTCACACCTTTTAAGATGTAATATATTTGGCTCCTTATCAAAAGCCAATTTTATTGGGAGAATTTGGTTGGTTAGTACAAGTGTTGCAATACGTAAGATCAAATATGTCAACACTGAAATAGAAATTTTGTTCTCATAAGTATTAATTTTTCTATTTATGGAGGCTTCAATGAATGAATTGTATAATCTGGAAATTACGCTTAACATAATGATTTATTCAATATTCCTGCAAACTTCTGGTTATAAACTAATAGTAATTTCACATGTAACCATCTTATAGATGCATCTATTTAATTTATTGAACACATATATGGTTTACATACTATTTCAATAGGCCCATATATTTTAGTTCGATATGTTTCTAGAAATGTAGAGATCCATTTCAAATCACAATTAGTGATAATCAATTTTTTATAGAACAAATAGCACATGAGAATTCTTGAATTATATAATATGTTGGCTATTCATGAATAATCTTCTGATTCTTCAATGGATATCATTACATAATCTTAATAATTTGTTGCATCATATATGTGACTCAAATGATCACACGAGTCATGCCAACAATAATTTTGTGATTATCAGTAAACTTCTGGTTTACTATATCATATTTCTTAACCAACAATAAACTTTTTAATTTTTCATAACATTTTGATTTAAAATCTTAATCTAACATCCACTCTGGGAGATCAATTAGAATTTAGAGAAAGTATATGGGTAAATCTTTTCATTATTAACTCACTTGTATTTTAACGATCTCCCCCTCAAGTGTGAGTCATGTAAATATACTTCAGTATCTAGTAGGTCAATAACCTATTTTTCACGTGGAAGTTCAAGTATTCCATACCTCACATACAATAATAGATTTTAATTCAATTAGGCTATCACTTTCAGACCCTTCAACGAATCAAAGCTTTTATGTAAATATGTGGATCATAAATTTTTGGGGTGATTCTTCTTCCGCCCATAAAAAACTTTCATCAGTTCTTCAGGAACTACATCAATTTTGTTACATAAAGTTCTTCAGAAACTACTACATATTATTCCATCATAATATAATTTCATTATTTAGTAATAATATACTTCAATTTGCTTCTTTGATGCACATTTGACATATGAGTATAACATATTTAAGAGTATCCACAACATACATATTTTCTCATAATTTTATATGATAACTCAATAAATCATAATAAGTATAACTAAATCTCACATCCCAACTATAGAAATTACTTTAAAAAAATTACCTTTATCCTTCTCAAATAATCATAATATATGTATTTAACGAATAATAAATTCATCCTGCACACCAAATTATAACTCACAAGGGTATATTATGCCAAATTAAACAAGTAATGAAAACAACCTGAACAATTATCTTCACTAATACAATACTTATAAAGTGAGTATTCATATTCATATATTACATTGCAAAAATAAATATTCATAAAGTAAATTGTCTTCACTCATGTTATGTTTCAATTATGTGCTTATTATTTCTCACTTATGTCATATTTGACCAGTAAATATAACTCAATAAATATTCATGTAAAATATAGAAATAAATATTTATAAAGTAAAGATACGTAACCAATTGTGTTTAATGTTGGTGATAAATTTAGGAGATATTAACAAAGAAGTTACGTATTATTAAAATTAATATATTCATCAAGAAAAATAAATTCACCAGGTAGAAAATAAGTTACAAATATAACACAACAAAGTAAATATTACTCATACACAGATATAGTGCAATAATTACATAGTAACAACACTTTAATATTAAGATTAATAAAGAAAAATCAATAATCTGTTATACATACATACATACATACATACATACATACATACATACATACATACATACATACATACATATATATATATATGACAAATGCCATACATACTATGCCAAATTAAAAAAACAATTCTTGTATCACTAAGGCTGAGTAAACAAAACTTATAGAGGATGAATATATTTTAGCCCTCTTTGTTTTATCTTGGATATGGTAAACAACAAACTCACAAACTCTTAATTAAATATCCATCTCATTTCTCATATACAAATGCATCTTAAGGATATATAGGACTTGTTAGAAAGAAATAATATTACCATTAAGAGACATTTATCAAAACTATAAACTCAAATATATTCACACACCCTATAAATTGGTATATATTCATACAAATAAATTTCAAAATGTCCAATAATTCCCATAATATCAAATACATATAATAGGATGTATTTCACAAATTAATTAGAATAAAAATTAAATATCACATCATATAGCCTTCTAGGCTTAAGGTTATTTCTTTTGACTTTATAATAACTTTAGTCATCTTTCTCAACAACTTATTGTTTTATGCATCATTTTTACTTTTGATATTGTTTACAAGATCTTATGACCTTTTTGGCTTTCATAACCCTTTTAATCTTTATTTTCAATACATTAATACATATTAGTCATATGATTTTTGGGCATATTGTACAATTTTTTCTATCCATATGACTTCTAGTCATAATATAACATTTTCTCATAATTTTGATCACCTTATAAATGTTATTATATCCACGAGTGTGGTTCCATAGCCAAGTCAAAGTATTATTGGCTTTCAACTATCAATGCAATATGATCAAGTTCATTTTCACTTTTATAAGCATATTCTTTGCTTTTAATAGCATATAATTAATTTCTCCAAATATTGGTCTTCAGGACCATAGCAAAAATCTTGCAAAGGTAAACTTTTTTTCCATTTAGTTTGATATTTGAATCTTTAGCTTTCAGGGCTTTGATATTTGTAAAAATTAAATCATTTAAGTGTCAAAGTTTTTCTTGTCAATCATGTCATTTAATGAAAACTATAGTGTTCTTTTATGTAAGAACTATTATAAAAGTGATGTGACTTCTAGTCATCTGATCACAAAATTAAGAATATTATGGCTTCTGGCCTTTCGATAAAATTAAAATACTATAAAATAAATCAAGTAAATTTATAATCAAGTATAAACAATAGTTAAGCCCATGATCATATAGGCCACATTATATGGTCATATATAATACTATTATATATTAATGTAATAATAAAAAAATAAAATATTGCCATAATGATATAACAATAATATATTAATAGAAAATAAATGAAATGTAAGTAAAATAACAATAAAAATGGAATAAATTATAAATAACATAAAATAAAATGTAACATAAAATGTAAAAAATACCAAAATATAAAATAAAGAAATATAAATGTTGCATAAATAAGATATTCCCAGAAAATTATAAATAAAAGTGAAAAAAAACTTGCGCAGGAGAATAAAGCAATAATAATCTCTAATCTTAGCCATGGAACCCGATGTATAAAACAATCGGTAAAAGGATCTTTTTAATTACATATAATGACTTAGATTATCCCAGATATACATGTAAAAGACAACAACAGGAAAGATAAAAATAGATGGTGTAAAATAAAAATAATATAAAATAAAAAATTGATAATGTAAACTAGAAAGATAAAATAACAAAGAGAATAAACAACATAAAATATAGTATAGAAATGAGAAAGTTAGAGAGTAGAAGAAATAGAAAACTAAACCATAGGCCTTCTGAGCGAACTTGTGCTGATAACGTGTTATAAAATCAAGAAAATATAAGAGATTGAGATGAAGAAAGACAAGAGACAATTGTAGAGATGAAGAGTGGAGAAGAACTCCCATTCATATAGCATTTTCATATACATTTAATCATTTGTGTTAAGCCTCTATATATAGGCCTCCAATTCACCCAAGAGTTACAATGCAATAAACATAAGAATTAACCCATATTATAAGCCATAAACATAAGAATTAACCCATATTATAATGGAGTTACAATATCATAAACATAAGAATTAATCTACAACATAAAACTACATAAAACCATAGTAGGTTATAGGTATTATGGAATCCTAAGAGACTATAAACATCCACTACCACAATATTCATAACAAAACTAGAAAGTATGGAAGGAAGAGGAAAAAGAGAATTACAGAAAATGAGAGCTATGTAAAAGGGGGAAAGAACGCCAAGGGAAATCAAAAAAATTGAGAGAACGCCAAATGAAAATAAAGAGCACAGAAAGGGAAAAAATTGATTTTGCCCTAACCTACGTATTTTAATTATGTGAATAAAGATATTAGGACTAGCACCACTAGGTGTAATGGTCACCTAGTAGCTATTAGGCTACTCCCCCTTCCCCCCAATTCGGGTTCAATTCGGCTGATGTAATCCCAAAATAAAGATATTAAGGGCATGCATTATGGGAATGATATTAGATAGGATAGTGGAGAATATCACGGAGAATAGGGAAAATTCCATAAAAATACAGTCAAAATTAAGAAAGGATAAAAGGTGTGGTGAATTTGTGAAATCCCAAATCATTTCAACCGTAGGAATCTAGGTTTTGAAATCTTGAGACAATGACGAAAATGCCCTCAGTTTAGTAACAGGTAAAAGAAAACAGAGGGCATACGAGTAGGAGTACGAAAGTGAAGGTGGCGCCAAAAAGTGATTATACTAGAGGAAAAGAGACAAAAACGAGAGCTAAGCCACAGGTAAGTAAATTTGATAGAGAAATTATTTTTGTATTGTGTTTCTTCAATGTTAATGGAAAATTGGTTGTGGTTTGTAATTGGGGTTTATCATATCAGAGCTTTTGTTTTATAGGTAAGGGGACTCTCAGGTGAAGATGGAGAAAAGGTAGTGGTTTTAAAGTAATGGGACAATGTTAATAGTTGTGTGATCGATTTCATTGTGTTTGGTTGCAATATTGTTGAATATTATGCATTTTTTTGTTATTCGCGACTGATTACGGGATGAATGGTAATAGGTGTTGCGTCAATAGAAAGTTCGGCCGGCCGTCGATAGTAAAGTTAGTGGAGGGTGTTGTTATTAGTGAAGATAGAGATGTAAAAAACTATTGTCTTGGTGTTAATAGTAGAGCATGGTGATGATATAGGGGGAGCGTTGTTATTAATAAAGATAGAGATGTTAAAGTAAATTGTGTTATTGTTAATAGTAGATATATGGTGATGATATGGGGGGTGTTGTTAACAATAAAGATGGAGATATTAAACAATATAGCGTTGTTGTTAATAGTAGGTGGTAAGTGATGATATGTGAAGTTACTTGGTTTAATAAACATTGTGTCACAAGCTTACTGAACTGATATTATCAAGAGTGGTGCAAATTTTTTTTCAGGTAAGCATGTAAAATGACATGTAATGAAGGGTCGTCATCTTTGAAGGAACTGTTTTGTTATTTCCATGTTGGAGGGAATTTTGTGTGTAATGATGAAGGTAAAATTCAATATAATGGTGGTTCTATGAATGAGAAGTGGCTAAAATTTTGCTAATAAGACCTTTTTGCTATCACCATGGACCAACTGACCTTTAGGAAGGCTAACAACCAGTAGGTGTGAATCACAATTCCAAAACAAGAAAATATATCACTTGCAAGATGCCATGAAGCTAGTCACACTTAAAGGACATGCAAAAATCTAAACCCAAACTGATATTGCATGTAGTTATCTTTTGAAGTAACACTTTTGCAAATACAAGGACTTGCAACATTCTGACCTTACTCTTTTGAAACTAATGTCTATGTTGTCGTAAAGTTACTGTCAACCCACTCATAATTTTTTGAGAGATGGGTTGCTGTCATATGTCCAATCCATTGTGTAATTAATGCATTCACAATGTTTGATGTAATGCAATATTAGTGACAAGGAAACATTATGTACTACTGCAGTGTTAATGTTCCCTTGTCATTAAATATGTGAATGTGTAAAAGAGTCAGTGTCACACTTTTTTTGGTTTCAGGTTATTGGTAAATGTAATTATGCAGACTATCATTAAACAATATCTGATAAATATAGCAAGTTGTTAAAGCAGAAAGCCATGTTGTTACTGTTGAATATTGTGCTGTTAATATAGAGACATGTGTTATTATTGGCCCTGAAACTTCTTATTTTGACACTTTTTGCTGGGTCTGTCTTTGATTGTTTGTCTGATAGGAAGATGTGAAAGTTAGGTTATCATGTCGTTAATGTTGAATATTGTGTTGTTAATATAGAGACAGGTATTGTTATTAGGTATCCAACTTGTCACTTTCCCTATTTTTTCCTACGTAGATGTTAAACAAGGAAATAAAGTTATTAATAAAGAATCTTGTATTGATAATAAAGCGAGAGGTGTTGTTTTTAGGCATCCAACTTGTCACTTTCCCAATTTTTTCCTATAAAGATGTTAAACAAGAATGTGAAATCGTTAATGTTGAATACTGTGTTGTTAATAAAGGGAGAGGTTTTGTTTTTGGGCATCCAACTTGTGACTTCCCAATTTGTTCTATGAAGATGTTAATCAAGGAAGTAAAATCATTAATGAAGAATATGGTGTTGTTAATAAATGGAGAGGTCTTGTTTTTGGGCACCTAACTTGTAACTTTCCCAATTTGTTCCTACAAAGATGTTAATCAAGGAAGTAAAGTCATTAATGAAGAATATGATATTGTTAATAAAAGGAGAGGTCTTATTTTTAGGCATCCAACTTGTGACTTTCCCGATTTGTTCCTATGAAGATGTTAATCAAGTAAATTCATTAATGAAGAATATGGTGTTGTTAATAAAGGGAGATGTCATATTTTTGGGCATCCAACTTGTAATTTTCCCAATTTGTTCCTACAAAAATGTTAATCAAGGAAGTGAATTCATTAATGAAGAATTTGGTGTTGTTTATAAAGGGAGAGGTTCTTATTTTTTTGGCATCCAACTAGTAACTTTTCCAATTTGTTTCTATGAAGATGTTAATCAAGGAAGTAAAGTTGTTAATGAAGAATATGGTGTTGTTAATAAATGGAGAGGTCTTGTTTTTAGACATCTAACTTGTGACTTTCCTGATTTGTTCCTACAAGGAAGTAAAGTTGTTAATGAAGAATATGATATTGTTAATAAAGTGAGAGGTGTAGTTAATCGCCTCCCGAACTTGTAAATTTGGCTCGTCTCTATATGAAGTTGTGAAATAAGAAAGAGAAATTGTTAATGTAAAAGCTATTGTTGTTAATAGAGAGATGTTTTGTTTTTGGGCATTTAACTTGTTACTATTGCCTTTTGCCTCTGAAGTTGTTAACCAATAAAGGAAAGTCATTAATTTAGTAACATATGTTGTTGATGAATTGGGAGATGTTGTTATTGGCCCCCAACTTGTTATTTTGCCTCCTTTTCATACGAAATTGTTAAACAAGAAACTGAAGTTGTTAATGTAGAAACATGTGTTGTTAACAAAGGGAGAGGTATTGTTAATGTAAATTCTACACTTGTGAATTTCTAAAAAAATTCTACATTAAACTGCCGCTTACTACCGTCCAAATTTGGCAATAAAAGGCACAACATGTGCACATAAATATGATGATATTGACAATTACAAACTAATGTAACCCATTACAAAAAATGGAGGTGTACAACATGTTGCGATACTGATGTAAACTTGGAGGGAAATTCTATCAATTTGTAGGAGTTTAGTTGAGAAGCCATTACTTAAAGATCAATCTAGCTAGAGTCTGTTTGATTTATTATTTTTTTTTGCATGATTTTTTTTAACTCCAGAATGCTAAGATAGAAAAAGATGAAAATAATATGCAAGATGGCGTGAAAGAGTGAACAAGATTGTTTCTTGGTGAAAATAGAAGGCAGAAAGGTAAATGACTCAATTAAAGAAAGAGGAAAAGAAGAATGACAAAGAAAAGAAAATATGAAGTTTGTAGAAAAAAAACCCGCTCTAGTATCAATTTGATGTGGACCCAGTAGGAACTTGTCCTAGAAAACCCAGAAATTACAGAAAGGTTGGAAAACGCAGAAGCAGATAAACAATAAACATAATAAAAATAGTGATCTTGAAATAGGGAATTCCATAAACACTCGTTTCAGAAAACACTGGGTATATGAAACCCAGCACTTAAAGGAAACACAGTCCAAGAACTCCAAGTATAATACATAAGAGTCGATCAGGTTCTAGCACTGTTTAGTATGCTATCAAGAATACATAACTAAAAATTATGAAAACTTGTTAAAAAAATTATTATTCATAATTCCATAACTGAACTTCTTCTTTTCATTTTTGAAATAGCATACATAGAAGGGATATTTATAACCCAATAAACTAGCTCAAACTAGAACTCTTAACTCACTAAGACTCTTCTAAAAATAATATTTTAATCTAAACAGCCCAAAAAAATAATGAAAGATAATGATGGATATGATTAAGGATAACCAAAAATATTGGGGATATTTCAATTACATTATTTGAATAATCTAACTGGTTGAATGGGTTTAAAAAAATAATGGATTATTTAATGAAGGATATTGGGAATAATATATATTTAAGGATATGAAAGGATATTAGATTATTTAAAATAATCTAATTTATTTATAAGGCTCAATTGATGAAAAAAAAGATATTTTAAAATGGGCTAAATTAGATCATATATGACAATATGATTATAAGAATATAGAATCAAATCATGAAAGTCAATTTGATTTATGAAGTTGATATGATGGGCTTTTAAATTAAAATAATAATAACCTAATAATAATTAAAAAAAAAATCGTAATATACCATTAATAATTAAATGACACATAAAACACTAATTAATGACTCTTGGCTTATGGCCTTATTAAAAAAAATGAAAAATTACAAAATAAAAAAAATAATGAATCAAAAAGATTCTAGCTGTATTGATCTTCAAGTAATGGCTTCTCGACTAAACTCCTACAAATTGACAAAATTTCCCTCTTGGTTTATATCAGATATAGGTGGACAAAAAGTCTATATACTACTATGTCGATTGTTGTCGTTTGCTCGTTTGGTTTGCTATAAGACTCAGAGCATCAAGTCAGGATGAATTTCAAGGGTGATTCACCAGCCACCACAAAAGATTAAAATTAAATTTTCATCGTATTCAAAATGTCTTCCATCACTGGCTCCTAGGAAAAAGTCTCATAAGTCATCAGCTAAGGCACGTAGACTTAACAAAATAGATGCTCGTCCAAGCATATATCGAATTTAACACTGCAGTTAACTCTTTATGCATGAGAAGGCAAACCTATACAATCTTACACTGAATCAAATAAATCATATTCATAACCATATTGAAACCTCATGTGCATCAAGCTAACTTCAATTTCTCTCACAAAAGGGATAACTGCAAAGGCTAGAGTTTTGACAGTAACTACTTGCATATCACCCCTTTTATTTTTCATTTCTTTTATTTTACTATCATTTCAAAAATATGTAAATAAGAGAAAACTTTCTAAACTATAAATAACTAACAATAAAGCTATACATTCCTCCCTTTTTAGGCTTAATTCTCATTTTTATCCCTTACCATAGTTATTATTTCTATGTAGTTCCTTAAATTTCTTTCAATTAGTCAAGATATAAAGAGGTTGAACTTCTACAGATCCATGTGTATTAATAGAGCTAGATAGATTCATAATTAATTAATAACATTGTTAGACTCAGTTGACATCCAAGAGGAGGGTGAATTGGGTGTAAGATAAAAACTTAGGAACTTTGAAAATCTTTTTGCATCTTAGTGAAAATAATCAGTATAAAGATAATGAGCCATAAAATCACAATTAATTAAATAAATCAGGTATGCTGGAAATATAAGAGATAAGGGAAGAGAATATGCAAACAGTGGTTTATACTGATTCAGTCCAATCCTTGATGACCTACGTCCAGTCCCCAAGCTCTACTTGAGATTTTCAATCCACTATCTTTTTGTTTAAATCGGGCACAAGAAAAGGCTCTACAATCCCACAAGTTTAGTTGGGCAATTGTGAAGCCGCTTAGAAATCTCTCACTGAGATTCTCCCCCTTACTCCTCGTAAGGATACAACCTTTATAATGAAGGATTACAATCAATCTTCTCTCTCAGAAGTGAATAAGATGAACACTAAAGACATTACAAATAATTTCACTTTCTACGGTAAATTATATGATCACTGAGAAAATATAGAGCAAATGAGATAAACGTCAGAGTGTTGGCATTTTGGCAGTGAAGGCTTAAGCTCTTCATCATTGGCTTTGAATATTTTTCAATTTATTGTTGATACGACTCTGATGATTGTTGGAGATGTTGAAGTATTCGTTAGGCATGTTCGTATTCCTGTTGTGATTTTATTACTTTATAGAAATATGGCTATTGGAGTTTCTAACAAAAATTGCTTTTTGGCCGTTAAGCTCTAATCCAAGTTCAATCACCTATAATTCTCATGTCAAATTGATTAGTGATGATTAGGAATTATTAGAAGCAATATAATCAAGGTTTAAATGAGTTTGCAAGATTATGGAGAAATCTGAGACGGTGATTAAGAAAATCTGTAAACAATATCACTCAAGTGCATGAAATATAACTCGAGTGATCTTATGTTGAGATACAGTGCACTCTTGGTTTATCAGAGAGTGACTTGAGGAAGTCTCACGAGTTACTTACCATCACTTAAGTGACAACTTACTCACTCGAATGAGCTTTTTTTATAACTTGTAGAACCATTGCGAGTGATTTGCGAGTTGACAACATTACTTATGTCCAAAACTTGAGTTCTCATTGGAAACTCAAGTTTTCATTGGAAACTTGAATTCTCTGCCTGGTCTTCATAACACCAAAATTCTCAAGCAAAAAATCTCAAGAGCAAACTTCTAGGACTCGAGTTCTCTGAAAGTGCCTTATTAAAACTTTGCTCCATTAATTGAGTGATCACCAATTCACTTAAGTGATCTTGAGCATATCACTCGAGTGCTCAAAAGCATTACTCGAGTAATCTGCTCCAACTTTTAGATCACCTTGCGAGTCACTTGCAAAACCCTGCGGGTGACACTAAATCACTGAAGTGCTTATCCAATCACTCGAGTGATCTTGTACAACTTCAAAATATTGATGAGTGACTTTCAGAACATAGGTAGTTTGGCAGAAACTTCCAGTGGGTATAACTTTTTGAATATAACTCCAAATTTAACAAATAACCTATCCATAAAAAGCTCTTTAAATCTAGTTTCACATGCCCTAAGTCTCACTTAAATTGGATGTGTATTATATAAGATACATCCAAATTATTGAACCTGTTCTGAAATGACTTGAGAAGTTCCAGTTTCAACTTATGAATTTAATATCTCTTTCATCTAAATTCTTTTTATTAGATTTCATGTTTTGATGATAACAAATCATGTTTTGGAAGTCTTTGGATTTGATTAAAACAAATACAACAACAAAGGAAGTGATAAAAGTGATCTGAGCAAGATCACTCGAGTGATTTGGATAATTACTCGAGTGATAATCAAGATCACTCGAGTGATCATTAAAAATCACTCGAGTGACATGGAAAATAACCAGATCACTCAAGTGATATGTGAAATCACTCGAGTGATGCTTCAGATCACTTCCAGTGAATGAAAAATCACTGCAAGAAAATATCATTGTTCCATATTTCACTTCCAGTGATCCTGAATCACTCAAGTGATAAGTTATATCTGCTGAATCACTTCCATTGAATCTGAAAACACCGGAAGAAAAATTCACTATTTTGAAAATCACTTCCAGTGAATACCAGATCACTCGAGTGATGCCTAAAATTTTCTAAATCACTTCCAGTGAAATAAAAATCACTGCAAGAATATTTTACTGTTTTCCAAATCAATTCCAGTGATCTTAAGTCACTCGAGTGATATAGTATTTTTGCTGAATCACTTCCAGTGGATTGAGAATCACTACAAGAAGAAATCACTGTTTACAAAATCACTTCCAGTGAATCCAAATTCACTCGAGTGGCATATAAAATCTAATGTTCACTTCCAGTGAATCTGTAATCACTTACATAAGATTTTATTGTTTTACAAATTACTTCCAGTGACATCAAATTCACTCCAGTAATGTTTCATTTTGCTAGTAACACTCAGACAACCACTGTATCCACTTGCAACTACTCTCATGGAAATCAACAGATTTTGTTAGTTAAATTTTGATATTGATAATCATTACTAATTATCCCAGATTACTGTCAAAATCATATGTCATATTATTTTGCTACTCAATTGCGAAAGCAAGATCACTCCCGATGGTTTCCTTGATTTTCAGAAATTACTTCCAGTGAATCATATTACTCTGATGATATTCAAATATTTTCTAACGGTAATATTCTCAAGTGTATTACAGTTGTACTCCACCATCACGCTCATGACAAGTAACTGAACTCTCCATTCAAACGACAACTATTCGTGGGCGGCAGCAAAATTCATAAGTAACGGAAGATAAATATTATTGCATCTTTCAGAAGCACCTTGAATCAACGAACAAATTTACAACGGTCTTCAAAGCCTCTAATATATATGTCCAGCAATTCAAAAAATAAAAGTACGACGAAAAACGATTGAACACAATGCAAACAATACTTTTATAAGTGCTTCAACCCTTCATCTGTATTTCAGTTTTTATCTATATACTCTGTGAGAGAGATTTTTCAGTCATACGCATTTTATTTCCAATAGTGATAACTTTAGGTTGAGGAACCTTAAGTTGGGATTTAAGATTACCTTGTGTAAGGGGGAGCAAGTGTCCAGAGGAACTTGCTGGTTGTACTGTGGTGCCAAGAACCCACTGAATCTTGGAAGATATAGTGAAAGGCTCAGAAGGAGTTCAGGGACTGGACGTAAGTCAAGTGGTTGAGACCGAACCGGTATAAACCCCTGTGTGAACTTCGGTGATATCTCTTCCTTCTTATAACTGTGCCCTAAAGTTTTATAAATTTTATTTAAATATCTGATTATTTTTGTAATCACCCAATTCACCCCCCTCTTGGGTGAAAAACTTGCTCTAACATTTGGTATCAGAGCGCAGGTCTTCTTGTTCAGGTTTGACAACCTTAGAAGGATCCGATGGCAAGCATGGGTGAAGGAATACTTCCTGACGGAGCCTCTATCACTAGACCACCAGGTTTCAGTGGTGAGCATTTTTCCTTCTGGAAAGCTAAGTTCCGTGTATTCGTAATGGCTATAGAATACGGGCTATGGGATGTGATTGAAACTGGAAACTATGTGCCTACAAAGACTGAAGAATCTCGAAAAGTTTCTAAATCACCAGCAAAATTTGATGACAATGACAAAAGACTTGTGACTCTCAGCAGTAAAGCAATTCTGATGATTCAGAGTGCACTGAGTCAAAAAGAATACTTCATAATCTGTACTCTTCAGACTGCTAAAGAGATGTGGCAAGCTTTGGAAGTAGCTCATGAAGGAACATCAGGAATAAAAAAAATCGAGTTAATACTCTAGCTACAGAGTTTGATCTATTTCGTATGAAGGAAGGTGAGTCAATAGCTGAATTTGAACTTAGATATACTCATCTTGTTAATCAACTTGCAGCACTTGGAAAAATCTATGATCATAATGTCCAAGTACGAAAAATATTAAACATACTCTCCAAAGAATGGGAGGCCAAAGTCACAGCAATAAAGGATGCCAAAGGAGAATCAATGCAATCTGTAGCTTCTTTGTTTGAAAGTCTTTCTAAATATGAAAGTAAACTAAAATTCAAACGAGAGCTAGAAGAAGTTGGTGACAGGAGAAAGAAAAGTATTGCACTAAGTGTAACAAAAACAAAGGCAGAAAGCCAAGAAGAAGAAGAGGAGTTCGATGATGATGAAATAGGCCTGATGATCAGAGGATTCAAGAAATTTTATAAAGGCTAAGGGTTCAGGAATTCACAAAAAGGTGGAACTAGTGGCAAAAGAGACACCAAGGAGATCATCTGCTACGAATGTGGTAAACCTGGACATATCAAATCAGAATATCCGGAGTTATTACAGAAAAATAAAGAAAAGAGAAATATCAAATCCTTCAACAGAAAGAAGGCATTTATTTCTACAATATGGGGAGATAGCTCCTCAGATGAAGAAAGCGATAATGAAGAGATAGCCAATATATGCCTGGTTGCTCAAGAGGAAACAGACGAGGAGGTAAATGATTCTAATCCTACTTATGATGAATTACAAAATGAATATGATGCTTTACATTCTGAATTTGTCAAAATTGTTAAGAATTTGATTGCATGTAAAAAGAAAAACAAATTTCTTGAAGAAAGAATTAAAGAACCATTTGATAAAGGTTGCGAAAAGTGTTTGTCTCTTGAGAAGAAAAATATTGATCTTACTAAAACTCTTGAAAAGTTTACAAAAGGAAGTGAGATGCTAAATGTTATTTTAAAAGCACAACGTCTTGTGAATGATAAGTCTGGTATAGGATATGATCCAGATTTAGACAAAAGAAAGGGTAAGAAGAAGACAGGAGGTAAACCATATCTAAGTTATTTCACACATTCTGTGCACACATCTAATCCTTTTGCTTATTGTAATTATTGCAATAGAAAATGACACTACACTTCTTTATGTTTTCATAAAAAGAAAGGAATTATAGGAACCTATAAATGTATACCTAAGAAAGTTCATAAACAGGAAGTTGTATGTACTAACCCAAAAGGACCCAAAAAGATATGGGTACCTAAAACTTAATTATCCTTAACTACAAGTTTGCTTCAGAGCATCCAAATCAAAAAAATGGTACATAGATAGTGGATGCTCAAGACATATGACTGGTGATCCTGAGAATTTCACCACATTAGTACCCAAGGAAGGTGGCAAGGTAAAATTTGGAGGAAATCAAACCGGAAGGATAGCAGAACTTGGGGAAGTTAAGGATAAAATCAAAGACGTATATTATGTTGAAGGTTTATGTCACAATCTATTAAGTGTAAGCCAAAGCACATATAAAGACAACTGGGTAATATTTGACTCAGAAGAATGTCTGATAGTTAGCAAGAAGAATCTGTAAATTGAAAAGAAGAATTTGAAGTCAAAACTCAAGGCAAAAAGAGAAGGTAACTGCTATACTCTTGATATGAATAAAAATATTTCTGAAAATTGTCTTTTGAGTAACACTGATGAGAGTTAGGCTATGGCATAAACGACTTGCCAATGTAAATATACATCAATTAGGTAAATTACTCAAAAAGGATTTGGTAATTGGTTTACCTAATGTAAACTTCAAGAATGATTTAATTTGTGATGCTTGTAAAAAATGTAAGCAAACTAAATCATCTTTTAAATCAAAAACTGAAATTACCACTAACAGACCATTTCAATTATTGCATATGGATCTGATTGGTCCAGCAAGAGTTAAGAGTCTCGGTGGAAATTTGTATATATTTTTTATTGTTGATGATTTCTCTAGATTTACCTGGAATATATTTTTGTCATCCAAAGATGAAACTTTTAGTAAATTTATTGCATTTGCCAAGAAAGTGCAAAATGAGAAAGGTATGTTGATTGCAGGTATCTGGACAGATCATGGTAGAGAATTTGATAATCAAGCATTTGCAGAATATTGTGATACAAATGGCATCGATCACAATTTTTCAGCACCAAGAACTCCACAACATAATGGAGTCGTGGAAAGAAAGAATAGAGTTCTTACAGAAATGGCTAGAGCAATGCTCAAAGAAAAGAATGTGTCTCAAGTCTTATGGGTAGACGCTATGAGCACTGCATTCTACATCTCAAATAGAGCGTATGTCAGAACCAAACTTGGAAAGACACCATACGAACTCTACAAGGGACGGAAACCAAACCTCGCTCATCTACACATATTTGGTTGTAAGTGTTTTATTCATAACAACGGTAAAGATAATCTTGGAAAGTTTGATTCTAAGGCTGATGAGAGACTTTTCCTAGGCTATTCAAATCAAAGTAAAGCATATAGAGTTTTTAATAAACAAACATGTGTTGTAGAAGAATCAATTCATGTTGTATTCGATGAATATATGTCCTCTAGTAAAAACTTTGACGATGAGATAACTAGTAACCAATCTTCTGTTAACTCTCACAATCTTGAGGTTGATAATATTGAAAAAGAAGTTGAACTAAGTCAACCAGATCAACCTCGAGCCTGGAAATACATCAAGAGTCATCCTCTAGATCAAGTGATAGGAGAAGTTAATGAAGGAGTTAAAACTAGAAACAAAGTTTTAAACGAAGTTAGCTTTTCTGCATTCATTTCTCAATTGGAACCTTCTAACATTGAAGAAGCCTTATCAGATAATGATTGGGTGTTAGCAATACAAGAAGAATTAAATCAATTTGACAGAAATCAAGTTTGGGATTTGGTACCCCGTCCTAAAGACCACTCGGTTATTGGTACTAAATGGGTATTCAAGAACAAACTTGATGAATCCGCAGCTATTATCAGAAACAAGGAAAGATTGGTTGCCAAGGGCTATAATCAGGAAGAAGGTATTGATTATGAGGAAACATATGCTCCAGTAGCAAGATTGGAAGCTATACGAGTACTCTTAGCCTTTACGTGCATCAAAGGATTCAAATTATATCAAATAGATGTGAAAAGTGTCTTCTTAAATGGGTACATCAAGGAGAAAGTTTATGTAGAACAACCTCCAGGTTTTGAAGACGTATCCAAACCAAATCATGTTTTCAAACTAAAAAAGGATTTATATGGTTTGAAGCAAGCTCCTAGAGCCTGGTATGAAAGGTTGAGCAAATTTCTCATCGAATTTGGTTTTACACGAGGAAAAGTCGATACAACTTTATTTATAAAACTAAAACTATATGATATTTTGGTAGTTCAAATTTATGTTGATGATATTATATTCGGTGCTACTAATGATTCTCTGTGTAAAGAATTCTCTGAGATAATGCAGGGAGAATTTGAAATGTCTTTAATGGGAGAATTGACATTCTTTCTAGGTTTACAAATTAAACAAAGAAAGAATGGAATATTCATATCACATACTAAATACCTAAAAGAATTGCTCAAGAAGTTTGGATTGGATGAAGCTAATGGTGCAGATACACCTATGAGTTCAACGGTACTTATGGATGCTGATGAAAAAGGAGTTGATTTCATTATAACTCAATATCGAGGAATGATTGGATCATTACTCTATCTCACAGCCAGCAGACCTGATATTCAGTTCAGTGTTGGTTTATGTGCGAGATTTCAGTCATGCCCCAAAGTATCACATGCTAAATTAGTGAAAAGAATTTTCAGATATCTGGCAGACACAAAAGAATTGGGTATATGGTATCCCAAAAGAGGTAACGGATATCTAGTTGCTTATTCTGATTTTGATCATGGTGGTTATAAAACATATAGGAAGAGCACAAGTGGGCAATGTCAATTCCTTGGAGGTGCAGTTGTTTCTTGATTCAGTAAGAAACAAACTACAGTATCATTATCTTCAACGGAAGCAGAATATATAGCAGCCTCAAGCTATTGTGCATAAGTACTATGGCTAAAACAGTAACTTCAGGATCTTGGCATATATCTTAAAGAAATTCATATCTACTGTGACAACACCAGTACAATAAGTTTAGCGAAAAATCCTGTACAACATTCAAGAACCAAGTATATTGATGTGAGACATCATTTCATTAGAGATCACATTCAGAAAAAGGATGTCAAGATGTTATTCATACCTACACATTTGCAATTAGCTAATATTTTCACCAAACCTCTTGCCCGAGAACAATTCATGTATATACGAAGGGAATTGGGAATGGTAAATCCCAATGAACTGTAAGTTGTTTAGTCTTTATAAATGTTGATTTCATAATGTTTTGATGATTCCATAACTAACTTAGGCATCGAAGTATCTATAAAGTTATTTTGCAGGATGCTCTGTAATATCTTCAAATAACAGAGATAAACAGAGAGGAAAACACTCGGGTAATGATAAAGACCAACTCGAGTAAGTGAACATTGAAATACTGCAACCACAGGTAAATCAAGTAATTAGATGATTATATCATCACAGGTAAGTCACATGAGTGTTCTTTAATCAATAGTCGAGCAGTTAACAACGTATTTTTAGCTTATGTGAAGTAATTTTGGACTTCACTCGAGTGATTTTTATACTTCACTCGAGTGAAAACCAAAATCACTAGAGTGAATGTCAAAATCACTCTAGTGAATGTTAAAAAACTGGTTATATCATCTTTCTCCTCCCACGACTGTTCATTTCACTCTTTCATTCACTCTCACTCACATAATCACTCTCAAACTCTCTGAAATCTCTTGAACCCAGAAACCCAAATCCTCAAAGCTCAATCTTTACTCTCTACTTCACCGATAAATCCTATCTTGTCAGATCTCCCTAGTCGCACTCATTTCTCTTCAAAGAATTTTTGACAGAACCCTAAGATTCTTCTCTCGTTCAACAATGGAGAGAACCAAAAGACCCGGTCAATCTCCTCCATCCTCTCCACTGTCTAAGAAGCCGAGAGCATCATCTGTACAAAAACCCAATCAAACCTTTCAAAAACCCAAAGGCATTCGCATCGAAGAACCCACTGGGATGATTACACGGTCACATACAAGCTCTAAAGGCAAAGGGAAAGAGAAACAACGTGAAGCAGACATTTAAGACTCTACATTACAGACTAAGATTACACGTGCTGTCTATATTCTAGCTGCCTCTGTTCCCCAGAAGTCATGGTATGCATCTCAAGCTTCTGGTAGTAGGTATCATTCTGAGTCCTTGGTTGAGGAATCCCCCGAAATCCTTGATCCTCCTCCTGGGTTTAACACGGGTAATCTCAGAATTTTGAATTCCATTGTGTTTGCTTCCCATTTTGTCAAAAGAGATTTCTTTTCTATTGTTTGGGTAGATTTGACCGAGCTGAAAAAGAAATTTCACATAGACTTGAGTCCTTATTTGAAGTAGTATGAACCATGGTTGAGACTAAGAATGTCTTACAACCCCTTGGTCGTTAAGCATTTTTACTGTAACATGAAGATTGCTGTTGTGAAAGATAACCATGGAGACATTATTGTTGAAAGGATTGAAACAATTGTGAGAGATCAAAAAGTCCTATTGTCTGGAGATCTTATAAACACTTACCTAGGCATAAAGGATGTTCCTATGAATCCTCCCCGGGTCTTTCATATTCATGAGCTGGTTGATATTTTTAGACCGGGACAGCCTGGTGTGCCTCTGCCCACTTCCCCAGCAGCTCTAACCAATGATCAGAAAGCCTTTTTTTACATTTATTCCCGTAGCATGGTTAACAAGGTAAAGAACTTCACTCATATCAAGGGGAAGGACCTTTAAATGATGACATCTCTTATGACAAGAGAAAGAAGAAATGTGGGTGAGCTTATTTTTCAAGAAATGAAGAGGTTCAGGTTTCACTCCTCCATGTCTACTACAATTCCCTATCCTCAGCTTGTGTCCTATATTCTCTCTATGCACAACATTTGGCACTTGACGTCTGAGGGGGACATAGTGAGGATCCCTAAGTTTGGGAAGATTCACCTCACACGGATGGGAATCACTATTCCAGCTGGAGCTTCTTCACAGACTCAGAGACATCATTCACCACCTCCTGAGGCAAGCCAGAGAGATCATCATACTAAGAAGATGGATCCTTCACCTTCCAAGATGGATGAAGCTCAGTCTTCCAGAGCAGTATCTCATGGTCCCTCTTTCACTCAGGTTGCTCTTCAGACATATATTCAGGATGCCATCCAGTCTGCTGTTACTCAATTGAGGAAGTCTAACACTGAATTGATTGATCAAGTCAACTACCAAGTTAAAGTGTTAGTAGAGGCAGTGAATCACAACTTCAATATTCTTTTTGAGCGCCAGGCAGATCAGACACAGAGGATCCAGAGGATTGAGGATACACTCAGGTCTCACCTTCACATTCCTTTCCCTGACTTACCACCAACCACCTCACATGTACCTCCTACATCAGACCCTCCACTTCCAGATCCTTCACTTTCTGACCCTCCTATCATTCCTTCAGATACTCCTCCTCTTGCACCTCCCACATCCTTTATCTCTGACCCTATTCCTGCTGGTGATACTCCATAGGTTGATCCCATCCTCCAGACTCCATCATCTTCATCACATCACACCTCTTCCAGTTCTCATACTGAGGAGATTGTTGTTGAGGATGCTACTATAGAGATTATAGGACCTACTCATTCCACTTCCACCACTCCTCTTGAGCCCTCTTCTACGACTTTTTCTTTCCAGTCTCCTGCCCATCTCTCCCTCATTCCATATGTTCCACCTATCTCCTTCTTTGCCTCTTCATCTATTCAGGCATCTATGCCTTCTGTGTCTCCTTTAGATGATGCCAAAAAGGGGGAGAAGAACTGATATGATCATATGTGCTTTTTATAGTATGTAGTATTCTGTTTATTGTCATGTAGTAGGGCAGTTTGTGTAGTTTCAGTATGCTTTCTGAACTGACATGTACTTGTTCAAAGATTCTAATCTAATGAGAATTTGTTCAAAGATTCTAATCTAATGAGAATATAGTCTTAATGCAATTGTGTTTGTGTTTGCAGCTGTCAATATGATCTCATGAAAAGCAAGAAGTTATGCTTCACATGTGCATGTTTAAATTCTGTTTATAATGGATTTTGAACCTTGAACTAATACTTTTTATTTTCTATATAAGCTCAAAAAAAACTTTTAATCTTTGAAACAATTCTTTTTAGTCTTTGCCGTAGTTAAGTTGTTGCAAAATTTTGAAAAAGATCAAGTAAAGCTTTTAGAAAATCAAGTTTTGAACATGATCATATAATATGTTTTGTCATCATCAAAAAGGGGGAGAATGTTAGATTTCATGTTTTGATGATAACAAATCATGTTTTGGAAGTCTTTGGATTTGATTAAAACAAATACAACAGCAAAGGAAGTGGTAAAAGTGATCTGAGCAAGATCACTCAAGTGATTTGGAAAATAACCAGATCACTCGAGTGATATGTGAAATCACTCGAGTGATGCGTCAGATCACTTCCAGTGAATGAAAAATCACTGCAAGAAAATATCACTGTTCCATATTTCACTTCCAGTGATCCTGAATCACTCGAGTGATACGTTATATCTGCTGAATCACTTCCAGTGAATCTGAAAACACTGGAAGAAAAATTCACTGTTTTGAAAATCACTTCCAGTGAATACCAGATTACTCGAGTGATGCCTGAAATTTTCTAAATCACTTCCAGTGAAATAAAAATCACTGCAAGAATATTTTACTGTTTGCCAAATCAATTCCAGTGATCTTGAATCACTCGAGTGATATAGTATTTTTGCTGAATCACTTCCAGTGGATTGAGAATCACTACAAGAAGAAATCACTGTTTACAAAATCACTTCCAGTGAATCCAAATTCACTTGAGTGGCATATAAAATCTAATGTTCACTTCCAGTGAATCTGTAATCACTTACAGAAGATTTTATTGTTTTACAAATCACTTCCAGTGACATCAAATTCACTCCAGTAATGTTTCATTTTGCCAGTAACACTCTCAGACAACCACTGTATCCACTTGCAACTACTCTCATGGAAATCAACAGATTTTGTTAGTTAAATTTTGATATTGATAATCATTACTAATTATCCCAGATTACTGTCAAAATCATATGGCATATTATTTCGCTACTCAATTGCGAAAGCAAGATCACTCCCGATGGTTTCCTTGATTTTCAGAAATTACTTCCAGTGAATCATATTACTCTGATGATATTCAAATATTTTCTAACGGTAATATTCTCAAGTGTATTACAGTTGTACTCCACCATCACGCTCATGACAAGTAACTGAACTCTCCATTCAAACGACAACTATTCGTGGGCGGCAGCAAAATTCATAAGTAACGGAAGATAAATACTATTGCATCTGTCAGAAGCACCTTGAATCAACGGACAAATTTACAACGGTCTTCAAAGCCTCTAATATATATGTCCAGCAATTCAAAAAATAAAAGTACGACGAAAAACGCTTGAACACAATGCAAACAATACTTTTATAAGTGCTTCAACCCTTCATCTGTATTTCAGTTTTTATCTATCTACTCTGTGAGAGAGATTTTTCAGTCATACGCATTTTATTTCCAATAGTGATAACTTAAGGTTGAGGAACCTTAAGTTGGGATTTAAGATTACCTTGTGTAAGGGGGAGCAAGTGTCCAGAGGAACTTGCTGGTTGTACTGTGATGCCAAGAACCCACTGAATCTTGGAAGATATAGTGAAAGGCTCAGAAGGAGTTCAGGGACTGGACGTAGGTCAAGTGGTTGAGACCGAACCAGTATAAACCCCTGTGTGAACTTCGGTGATATCTCTTCCTTCTTATAACTGTGCCCTAAAGTTTTATAAATTTTATTTAAATATCTGATTATTTTTGTAATCACCCAATTCACCCCCATCTTGGGTGAAAAGCTTTCTCTAACACTTTTGATGTTTATTTTGGTGTCCCTTTGACGAATTAGGAGTCTAGTTTCATATACAACTGGTTTCAGCTTAATCGGACTTGTAGTTGGAGAGATATATATAAAATACCAAAGCTCTGTCATGCTAAATGTAAAATAGAGTGTATGCAAACTTGAGTTTTGGCTTCCAAACTTGAGTTTTCTTCAATATGAACTCGAGTTCTTAGCCTAAACTCAAGTTCTCTCTAGTTTTTATAGTTTTGAACAATGCCAACTTGAGTTTTCCATAGCAAACTCGAGTTCTCAACATCTACAACATTAGAAGATTGGTTTCTAGCAAAAACTCACGGAAGTGCTACAGTACAACTCGAGTTCTTCAGTGCTAAACTCAATGCTATAGTTCCAAACTTGAGTTCTTCAATACAAACTTGAGTTCTACAGTGCCAACTGCTACAGTGTCAACTCAAATTCCCTTTTGACTAAAGAAACCTCCAGAATTACTTCCAAGAACTTGAATCTTGATATTCCCATTAGTTCTTGTAAATTCTTCTTTCTTTAATCTCGTTCTTTTTGACTCCATAACCCAATTAGACATCTTTATTTTCTTGAATATCTTCAATTTTCTTCTTTCTTTGCTTGACTAATCTACAAGATATGCAACATTAAATATAATAGTTAATCAATGTAGAAGATAAGTATATTATGCAAACTTTTTGCTCTTAATATTTGACATCTATATTTGACAACATCAAAACTAATCATATCTAACCAACATAAAACCAATTCTCATAGTAATTATAGTAATTATGAAAGCCTCCAAGACCCCATCCAAATTTAAGCATATTTGTTATAACAAGTTTATGCATTGAAGATTTCAAATTCCTCATGCCTAAACATGTGTCCAAAGCATTATATCAATTTTCTCTTGTCTCTCAAGTGTTTATGTACCAAAAGCCTTTTCACATTACCCATATCATAAATATCAATGTGATACCTAATCCTATCATGTTAAGCCAAAGTAACTTGAGTACATCAACAATGACCAAACACATATCATATATTACTCATTCAAACAAACCAATATCTTAACTCTTAACATGCAAATTTGAAAATCCATTTCTAAACAACTTGGTGAAATTTCAAAAGAACACTCCCCATTAATCTCCCTATTTCTCATAAGAGACATAGAAGCTAATACTTACATTATTTGCAAGCTAAACAGTACAAGAGTAAAACAAAAATCATTCCAAGATTAAAGGGAAGAAAAAAGAAAAAGATAAAAGAGCTTACCAATTATTGTAGCCCTTACAATCTAGACCCCAAAGAAGCCAACAAAAATTAACCAAATCTTAAATTAAATATACTTCATCGCTTGCTCAAATTTGTAACTATTCTTGTAGCCAAATCTATAAACTTATCTTGCAGAGAAGAACTAGCAAAACTAAAAAAATTAGATTTGTCAAATTCCATATCTTTATTACTACTTTTTCCCAAAAACAAAGCAATAAGTTGAGCCCAACACTTTGATTGTTAAAAAGTACTAAAAGGCTTATGTATTTAATCCACTTATGTATTACTTCTAATATATTTTCCCACCAAAATTGAGAATACAAGCAGCTTACTTTATGGTTTAGTAGACAAGCAATAGCCGAGATCAGTAATTGATTAGAAATAGTACGAGGTCAAAAAACCCCATTCAGTGGTATTCTCAATGCTCCGCTGTTCATATCCATACACCCAATAGCAGATGAACAAACACAACAGAGAAGGAAATAGAGATAAAATAGAGAGAGGGAAATGTCTATTAAAGGTAGAATAGCCCAAATGCATAATCTCAAACCACTTGCAGAATGCATATGATTCATCGATTCGAAAAGCTGATAAGACAAAGATATAAAATGAAGCAAAAATTTTCTCTCTTCAGCAAAATTCGTAACCATTCATGAACCTAAAACTTTCCGCTTAACCTCATCAAACCTGGTGCATACTCAGATGGAATATCAAGTTGCGTTACATTTAACTCAAGTTTCGCCTATATTTTTCAACCCTAGGAATCGATTTTATGTAAGCAAAAATCTTAAACTTCAGAAAAGGAAAATATGGGAACATACTGAAGCAACACCAGTGAACCTCGGACAAGTGAAAGTCAGCCAAGTGCCAAATCACCGCGCCAAGCCCTTCGTCCCCTTCCCCTCCTATATTTGTCATTTTTTAGTTACCTCCTTCCAAGAGACCGCAGCATGCCACCGACTTTGTCAAGAGGCCATCGCTCCCTTCCAATTGCCGTACTGAGCTTGTCGCCCCCTTCCCCTAGGTTTGTTATTTCTGAGTTACCAAGCAATTCAATTTCGGCCTTCCCTCTATTCTTTCTTTTTTCAAACTAAACTGAGGGTATTTTCATCATTGTCTCAAGATTTCAAAACTCAGATTCCTACGGTTGAACTAATTTAGGATTTCATAAATTCACCACACCTTTTTGTTCTTTCCTAATTTTAACTACATTTTTCTGGAATTTTCCCCAGAGAATATCACAGAAGATCCATTCCAAAACTCAATATTAATTATATATACAAAATTAACCATAGGTTGCTTTATTAATTATTACCATATATATATATATGTGTGTGTGTGTGTGTCCATACTTTTTCTATTTACTAATAGGATATTTTTAAGTGCCCATTTGGTTCATAAAATTAGAATTAATGTAATGGAATGTAATGTAACGATGATTACATAATTTGTTTGGCTCGTCATTAGGGAAAGATTATGCATATGCATAAAAACGTTTAGTTAGATTACATCGAACATGAGAATATATGGGAATAATATAGCAAGGCACAAAATTATCCCTTTCTACACATATAATAATATACATGTTGGGTTCATGATCATTTTTTTATTCTGTGTATTGCACACGCTGAGTTTATAGTAATATTTTAATATTTAATGGTGAAAATATTATGCAATGTATAGGTTGAATGCATGTTAATTTTTTTATATTTAATGATAGAAATATCATTTAATGAGATATTTTAATATTTTTTTAATGGTGGAATATAATTTTTTTTAAAATTTTTGAGTGGGGGAATATTTCTTAAATTTCTATATTATTAATTATTTTTTTAATATTTAATGGTAGTAATTAAAATTATTTAATATTTAACCGCATTTATGGGTGGACACTTTGGTCAATTTAAAAAATTATAATAGCAATATTGTCATTTTTACTAGATTACAGGATGTCTACATCCTCATTCATCAATCCTAGTACTGTAATCCTGAAATCAGAATTACAAAATGTAATCCTTTTTACATTATATAAGCCTTACCAAACATTGTAATCGCGCTATTACATTAGGATTATATGTAATCCTCTCTCATGTAATAGAACCAAATGGGCTACAATGCACCCATCCCCCAGAAGTATTTTTTTAGATGCAACCAGTGCCCTAAAGTTATTTATGGTGCAATTTTAACCCTGAAGTATTTAAAATGGTGTAATTAGATCCAAAATTAACATCTTAGTTAGTTTGATCATTTAAAAGTCTCTGATTCAGCTCCAATTTGACTAAAAAATCTAAGTTGGCACACCACATAATCATATGATGTGGCATGGAATTGATTGGAGTTTTTTTCATTTTGTTAAATATAAATAAGCTCTTTTATGTTTATTATAACATTATCTCTGAAAGCTTTAAGGATGTTTTTTAACGGTGAATAATCACATCAAGAGAAAAGGAAGTTAGGGTTCATTCTCTTGAAGTGGACCAAGGTCCTAAAATCATGAAGTCTATAGTGGTGATCTCCAATTTTTGTTTTTTTTTTGTTTTTTGCCCATCTCTGGTATGTCTAGTTTTTGCTTTCAACTAGTGTATCATATGTTCATTGCTATTTCTTTTTTCCCCCTTTTTTCAAATCACCACACAACGATTCAACTAAACACAATTTTTTGTTTGGCATCACAAATAACTTTCAAAATCTTACTCTCCTGACCTTTTTTTTTATCTATATTATGTCTAAGTTTTGCTTTCAATATGAGTAAATTGGTAAATAGTGCAGCCATAAGAAGGAGTAAATGGAGAAATAATGCTCTTTAGTCTTTACCCAAACCCACAAGGATAAAAGATAGATGCTCTTTCCCCAACCAATTTCATCGGCATGATTTCTTCTCTTCGCAGGCTCCAGCCGAATAAATGAAACCTAACTTTCAGAGATAATAAAAAAATTAAAAATAAAAGGGCTACTTGTTGAAATCACAAAAACATCATGTCATATGGTTATGTGATATGCCAATTTAGATTTTTAAATCAAAGAGCTGAGTCAGTGATTTAAACGATCAAACTAACTGAGATGTTAACTTTGGATGTGATTGCACCATTTTAAATATTTTATTGTTAAAATTGCACCACAAATAACTTAAAGGTGTTGGGTGTACCTAAAAAAATACATTGGGATGTTGGGCGCACCTTCACCTATTTTTAAATATGACTTTCATTAAACTATTTTTTATAATTAAATATAATATTTTGGTATATTTTATTTAAATTATATTTTATAATCATTACCAGTTTGACCCCGAGTCAACCCCGGTCTAACTCACTAACCCTTAATCTACTACCTCGATTAGGTTAATGACCAGTTGGATTTTTAATATTCTCAAGAAGCTTGGGATATTTTTTTCGGCCATATAAAGATCGCACTTTGTGTAAAAAAAGATTTACGAGTGATGTGTAGTATGAATATATGTTAAAGATTCAAATTTTAATAATACAATATCGTATAGATAGTATTAGAAATTATCACTAGTGTAAAATACACTACTTTAGCTTCAGTAAAAAAATTAGCTTTCACTACTATATAGGAGGTGCAGTGGAAAAGCATAAAAAATGGTAGAAAGAATGATTACCCTTACACAATATCTCATGAGGATGGTGTCCAAGCGAAAGAGATTGAAAGAAGAAGATCAATCCAATCCTTTTGTTGATTTTTCTCTCCACCATTTCCAATACATACGTCTTGAAGAAAAATGATTGTATACTCACCAAAAGAGAAGTGAGTCTTATACGAGTAAACAATCTTGTATAGTTGCTGAAAAAATTGTAATGTTGTTATTGTTATTGTTTTATTTAGTAAACAAACTGCATTACTTATGTTCGTTATATGTATTTTATAGGAGGAACTTTAAAAAAACAAGTCGAGGGATCTTTTAGGTCAGAGGGGAGGAATGATATTTTGACTCTTGCTATAGGGAAACAAGAGCATCCAAGGCGTGTCAGGGAAGTTGGAGGAGGGGTAGGCATAATGGATTACTTTGAGTACATACCCCCACGTCATTCCTCAAGTGTGGTGACTAGGGAGGAGATGGAAGAAATGTTAGCCACTGTGAGGAAGGAAGCAAGGGCAGAGGCAGAGGCAAAGGCAAAAGCTTTATTTGATGCACGATTAGAATCTCGGTTGAACAAGATGAAGGAGGAAATGATGATGATTATGAGCACATGACAAGAGACTAGTGTTCCCTAAGCACATTTTCTTGCACCTATTCAAAGTACTAAAGGGAGTTATTGCATCATTAGGCATTCATCAGAGGGTCATTAGGCATTCTCTTAGACAATTAGTTGCATGAGGGAGTGTCTACAACTTAAGATCAATTGTCCACCATAAATAAATAAAAGATGATTAAGTCAAAATGTTGATTGAAGAGGTGATAATTGTAGATGCACATGTCCTTATCCCAACTAATAATTTAAAGATCATGAGTGAAGTCAAGAATACTTTCATCTTATGGTCAACGAACTTTGTTTTGATTTGAGCTAAGGAAACCCTAATCTCAACCCCAATTGTAGCTTCATCCAATCAACAAGTGTCACAACCTAAGTTGAATTCCATGCAACAGGTGATTCTTATGGCACATGATAGATCCTTTAAAACAAGATCATGTCATATGGATTTAGTTATGGGTAAGGTAAGGGTATCATTTTATCTTGAGAAGGAGGATTTAATTGCCTTTTAGCTCCTAAACAGCAGCTTACAATTACTATTGTCCAAGTAGTTTCAATGTAAGTATCTTCTTGTAAATATAAATATTTTAAGAATTAAGCCATTATAATTAACATGTTAATCCATCCGATCCTCTTTATAAGCAACTTTCTCTCTCATGGGGATGATCCCTTTTTATAAGCAACTTTTACTTTGTGTCTAGAAATGTAAGCTCATTTTTTCTATTTTACCCTTATTAAATACATATTATTTATAATCAATTATCACATACATCAAGAGTTATATTCAGGAGAGAGAAAGAGAGAAAAAGAACTCACTAGGTAAATGAAGTCAACAAAGTATTGAGAAAATATATTTTACTATCTCTTATACTTTCTATACATTTTCTCTCTGTTTTCATAAATATGGTCATATATGGAAAACAATATGTCATTTTTGACACACTTATTGTTTTTAACTATCAGTTCGTTTTGCGCAGTCAAGGAGAAAGTTGCTTATAAATGGATCGGAGGGAGTGCATTATTGTAGGTACATGAATCATGGGCTTGTGTCCTTGGGTAAAAGCAATAATTTTGGATTCATTTGCCCAGTTTAAATCCAAGAGAAAGGGACCACTACTGCTTTGAGACATTCATATTTATCATAGAAGCTTAGTGAAACAAAAACTGAGTGTTTCTTGGCACTATATATGCATGAGTAAGAAACAAATTTATATTTCATAATATATATATATATATATATATATATATATATATATATATATATATATATATATATAATGCTTCATATCTACTTAGTAGTCATCTTTTTCTTTTTCATGATCATTGGCAATTGGTTCTTTTATGCAAGAAGAGTTATACTATCATATATATATATATATATATATATATATATATATATAATGCTTTATATCTACTTAGTAGTCATGCTTTTTTTCAATGATCATTGGCAATTGATTCTTGGGTTAAGATATAGATTTAGCAAAGAACTATTTCCTAAAGTGCACCCAACACAACTAACTTTTTTAGGGTGCAAAAGTAGACATTATGAATTTTTTTTAGAGCAAAAATAGCAATTTCGTTATCTATTTTGGGGTGCAAAAATTACTATTTTTGCTCCAAAAAAATTCATAATGTCTACTTTTGCACCCTAAAAATTCATAATGTCTATGTTTACACTTTAAAATAGTTAGTTGTGTTGGGTGCACTTTATGAAATAGTTCATTGCTATTTTTGCACTTTAGCTCTTGATTCTTTTATGCAAGAAGAGTTATACTGTCATCCTCTTATGCTTTATTCATGATAAAAGATGACTATAAACTCTTAAGTTTCCTTATTACTAAATAAAGTAGTGAACTAGTAATGTCAATTAAATAAATAAGAGAAAATTGTAAGTTTCTTGGATTACCTATGCAGGAAGTTTAATGCTTTGCTGGAAGTCTATGGAATTTGTGATATATAAGTAGCTTTTGTGATTTTGATGATAGGGTTATGAGGACATACAAACACGCTGCTTGTGGCAAGCATGTACATGAGGTAAAAGACATTAAATGGATCATACTAAAGATTAGTACATATTTGTTTGCTTTATGAACTAGTTAATTAAGTTGTACTCTATATAGTTTTAATAATGTCATGTTCTTTTATAGAGTTTTAAACAACCATCAGAGTCCAACTTACATAGCTTTTATGTGTTAAGACATATATTTAATATTATCACCTTAGACATGACTGAATTTACTCAAGAGGTAAATATATATTTCAAAATTTTTTTACTATTTTTATTTCTTTTTTCAAGTTAGCAAGTTCATGACTTGTCTGGCTTTAATGTTCTAGATGTTTGATATTTCTGATTCATTTTCTAAAGAAGATATTGACTTCATCCACGAATGTTGTGCTGAATTCATTACTAAACTTTTACAACAATAGTGAGTTTAGGTCTTGTGTAATTGTTAAGACACATGGTGTTATTTATTTTATTTTCATGTTATATTTATTTTGGCTCATCTAAGTTTATGCATGTAGTTCATGAACCTTTGAATGATAAATAGTTATTTGATTAAATTTTCTCACACTGAATTGGAAGATTGTTGGTATTATATTTCATTTTGAAACTTTTGAATTGTGGGAATTCAATTTGTAACTCATTTTGAGTTGTTGAGACCTTGTAGATTGAACTATATTCTTTTAAACATGAGTTCCTTTTAGGTGCTGGCTTGGATTATGGGTTAGAGGAAAAAATATGATAGATATTAAAAAAACGAAAAAATTTAGATCAGTTGTAAGAAATATGAGGTTTAAAATGTGTATCTTTTCATATTTGATGTAGTAAAATATGTGGTCCAAAATGTATACATTTTCAAATCTGATGTAGTAAATATGAGGTTTAAGAAATGATTTTTAGACTTGATTTCTAAATAACCAATCTAAAAAGTTATATATTTTAGACCTGATATAAGCCAACTAAGGTCTAAAACAACAAATTTTTTAGACCTCATCTTATGAAATCGGTCTAAAAAATACTTTCTAAGATTGGTTGTTCAATTGATATAAAAAATAGCTCGGTTTAAAAAGAAATTTTTACCAAATCTAAAAAATAATTTTTGAACTAATGTGAAAAAGTGGAAGGTAAGACTTACAACATTTGTCATATAGCAACAGACACCATAAGTCACGACTTATTGTGTGCAATTGCAAAATGCAACATGACGCCGTAAGCCACTTTTTTTTTAAAAAAAATATTAAAGCTAAATCTAAATTTGGTAATTACCAAATACTCATTAACTCATATTTTACAAGTATCTCTGCATGATTAAAAAGTAAAAAAATCAAATAAAAACTTGTAACTACATTTCTCCTATTTTTTTAAATTTATCTTACAAATTTTCCCCTCCTCCCCTCCCCTCCAAATCCCACATACCAAATAGTCCTTAGAAAGAAAATAATGAAAACAACAAAAGCCTAACAAATGACAGATAAAGCATGGAACTTGATATCCAAGGAAGAAACATTCTTATACACAGAGTAAGACAGTGGAAATAGTACCTGCAGCATTCACAAAGCACCGAAATGGAATTTGATAAAAAAGAAAAGAAAAGAAAAGAAAGTGATGATAATTATACGGATAGAAAACAAATAGAAAAAGTGGAAAAACAAACCCTTTATTTAAACATTGAAGCAATTGAGAGTGTTATGAAACATACACCACTTTCTCAGTCAACTTATGGCTTACAAGTTTTGCAGAAAAATAAATTAAGTCCGGTGGATTGACCTTTTTAAACTTATTTAAATCGACTGCCAATTTTCTAAAAAAAACATAATTTTAGGGTAATCGGACTGTTAGGCAAATAAATGATCACTTTCACTTTCACATTTTCAACACAAAACTAAAAAAGTAACATACAAGTAATGCAATATACCTTTCACCAGGGAATATGGAGCAGCTAGCTATCCTTTATTCACCACTTCATGAGTCCTCTGTAATGAGAAAATAAATTCCAAACAAGATTGCACTTTTACTTATCAATATAATCACTTCCAAAAATAGCACATTAATGTATATTATGTATGCATACATGTAAATATTAGTTACACAAAAGTGACACATTAACTTAATCACAAATCATAAATTAATACAAAGAATCTAGACCCACATTGATCATCTACATTTATTGTTTAACCAATTATTGACTTTACATAAAAAACCGTTATGTAGAGACTATTTTATTTAAACTTGTGTAAAAATAAAGACTAGATCAAGCACTGAAATTAAATAAGAAAACAAATGGAAAATAGGTTCACAATTGTTGCGCCAAGATCAAATACCCAGGAGACATTCAGGCAACAAAACAGCCATTGTTGAAAGTAAATTGAACTTTTTTTATTTATTCATTAAATACTCAACTATCAAGCCATCCATATGCTTTGTACTTTTAATTCCTCCCTCTTGACACCTCATCCTACTCGTGAAGGAGATGTACTTGGACCAGATGGAGTAACAAAATCTTTAGGCAACATGCCAAAATCCAATATCTTGTCTTGAGTAACTCGTGCGAGAGGTCTACTTAGACTAAATAATGGAGGTCTACTTCATATATGCTATTACTACTTTTCCTATCAATTCACCAATATGCGATATGAAATTACACATTTGCATCAGTCTAAATATGTAATGATTAACAACTGTCCAAAAGAAAATAACAACTTCAACTTAGGTATTACTCAAAAACCTGTAAGGCCATGACAGTATTGTGATATTATGATATTCAATGTACAGCCTCAAACTTCAAACTCATGTAATCACCGAATGCTTTCTTTGAATTTCCTTATAACAATTGGCCATTCTCCAACTTTGATCACTCTACCAATCGCACAACAATATACCTATACATAAAGGTTACAGCTTGAGCTCACAACCTTTAGCTCCTCCAAGCTGAAATCATATTTTACAAATCAACATTACAACTTTAACCTCATACCACCTTCACCCATCAACGTTCACCTCCCTCCAAGCTAAAAACTCAGCTGCTCAGAAACGACACCCATCAAAATGAAGAACAAGAATACCATGGTCATGATCGCAAGATAAAGAGAAGAAGATTGTGGTGTCAAAAATTACTCACCCTTTCCTTCCATGTCTCTACCTTCGCCCATGTCTGCTTCCTCCTATCTTGCTTTCTAAACTACAAAAAAATTATCAATTTCCAACGGAATTTGAGACAGAAAAAAATTCCATATGAAAAGTTGTCCAAAAACCGTCGGAAATTCGGTCGAAAATTTTCCTATAGAATTTGTGACGGAATTTCCAACGGAAAATCATAATTTCTGACGGAATTTTCCCACGGAAAAAGTCCGTCAGAAATTCCATCGCAAATCGGAATTTGCGACGGAAATTTCCCACTGAAAAAGTCCTTCAGAAATTCTGTCGCACATCGAAATTTGTAACGAAATTTTTCCACAAAAAGAAAAATCGGAATTTGCGACGGAAATTTCCCACGGAAAAAGTCCGTTGGAAATTCCGTCGCAAATCGGAATTTCAGACGAAAATTTTCCGTAGAAAATTTCCGTCGCAAATCCTAACATAACGTTTTTTACGGAATTACCTACGGAAATTTCATCGGAAAAGTTGACCGAATTGGTTCGTGGCAAATTTAGTCAGAAATAGGTATTAATTAATTTTTTAAATTTTTTTATTATCATTTATTTAATTAATGATTAATATATTTATTATGTATTAATTATTCTATTATCTTCCTTGCATTTCTTCTTCTCACTAATTTTCAAGTTTGTGACTTTCTTGAGAAATCTTTGTTTGGTTGGTAAGAAAAGCAGAAAAAAAAGGTTTATGCTAACCAACATTTTTAAGAAATGATCAGTCCTTAAAGTTGCATTGCAGATTTTAAAATCTATCAATGAGCTTTTAAGAGAGTTTCAAAAATTTGAATTGGTAATTCTTGAAGCTGGATTGTAGATCTACAAGTGAGCTTCACCATTTTAATTATTATACGTAATTTTTCTTAATCTTCTTGAAAAAGAGAGAGAGAAAATTCACATTTATTAAGAGTTTAAACCTTAATTATTATGAAAATCATATGGAAAATTGAATTCGTATCATATACAATGTATTTTATACCAAAATATTCAAAGGATTGAGTTTAAAAAAAATTCTATCAATAAGTAAAATTTTTTATTTTTAGCATCTTAGAAAAAAATTAATTAGTATTCTATAATTTAAAATAGATCCCATTGAAATTTATAAGTGTATTGACTTCATTAATAATTAAGAAATCAAAATAAAAACTTACGTAAAATTAAAAGATTAAGTAGATTTTCTTTTTTTAAAATAAGACTAACATATAACCATTCACTAGTGCAAATTAACCTTTTTAGACCGGTTATTGCGGATAAGGTCTAAAAAAATGACCAGTGGCAGTTTCGTAATTATAAAGAATTTTTTAGACCGGTTCTTAAAATAACCAGTCTAAAAGATATTATTTAGACCGGTTATAACTAATAACCGGTCTTAAAAGTAAAAAATATGTAATTTTTTTAATTCCGCATCTTTTAGACCGGTTGTCACTAATAACCGATCTAAAAGATAAAAATTTTTAAACCGGTTGTTATTAACAACGGTCTAAAAGATGCGGAATTAAAAAAATTAAATTTTTTTTACTTTTAAGACCGGTTATTAGTTATAACCGGTCTAAAAGATAAAACTTTTTAGACCGGTTGTTAATAATAACCGGTCTAAAAGACGCGGAATTAAAAAAATTAAATAGTTTTTATTTTTAAGACCGGTTATTAGTTATAACCGGTCTAAAAGGTGAACTTTTTAAGACCGGTTTTGTTAAATAACCGGTCTTAAAAGTCCACCATAATATTTAAAATCCTTTCTCGCGGCTTTAGCTGGCGCCTAATTTCAAATTTGAAATCTGATATTTATCAAGCTTTTTGTAAACCCCTCCCCTATGTCGCGGCAACTCCTCCTTCCCACATCGCTCCTCCATCCTTAACCATCTCCGCCGTCAAACGTAAAGGTACGGTGGAATCCATTACCGTAAGGCTCAGCTTTTCTTCCATCCAATTGGTTTAAGGTAAGTGTTTTACTTAATTAGTTTTATACATACTTCATATTAGCTACTGTCATATACTTTAGATCGATTTCTATTGCAAAATTTTATACTCATATTTGCTGCAGGTAGAAGTGGTAATTTGGGCCGGGCTAACGGGAACGAGCTCGGGCTTGAAAGTCTGAGCCCGTTTATTATTCGGGCTAAACGGGCTCGGCCCATTTAGCCCGAGAGTTAAACGGGCCTGCCCATTGGGTAAACGGGCCTGCCCGTTGGGTAAACGGGCCGGCCCGTTTAACTATTTAAAAAAATAAAAAAATATTTTTTATATATTTTTCAAATAAGTTAGATCCCAATGTTTTCAATTCTTAGTGATGTTGTGTTTAAAGACTTCCTATTTTTTTATTTGACACTTTTTTCATATTATATCTATTTATTTTACTATTATTAAATTTTAAAAAAATGTATTCACATGTTTTTGTGATGTAAGTAGACAAAAAAAAAGAAAGTAAGAACAAAATTGGTTTTGTAGCACGAATATATAAAAGAAAATAAGTGTGACATAAATGGATAAAAGAGAAAGGGAGTAAAAATTTTTTTAAAAAAATAAACTAAAAAAATAAAAATAAAAAAGACGGGCTAACGGGCCGGCCCGTTAGCCCGTCTAAACGGGCTCGGGCTGGCATTTCGCCAGCCCGTTTATAAACGGGCTAAACGAGCTTGGGCCCGTTTAGCCCGTTATCCCAACGGGCCAGCCCGATGGGCCCGGGCTGGCCCGTTTTCCCAGTACTAGCTGCAGGCTTACGATTGCGACATTTGAGAGATTTTACAAATTGGATTCTTCATTAGTAGGGGCCGAAGTTAATATTTTCTTTTGTCATTTTCCCTATTTCTAAATATTTATTCTCCGACAAAATTTCTTAAATACAAAGTTATCTTCCAACTTATGATCTAATTACTTTCTTTTCTAACTCATTTTCTGATATTATTTCATATTATTGAGTCATTCGCAACTCATTATGTATTTACTTTGGGTGTTGCAGGATTCCTAAGATATGTTCATTGGGTTCTTCATGTATGACTTCACCAGGATATATTCGTGATAAGTAATTATAAGTATGGCCTTAAAAACATGCTTTTAGAATATGTACAAATTAAGTATAATAACGTAATTAATGGACTAAAAAATTTAAAAAAAGACACTTTTTAGACCGGTTATTTAAATAACCGGTCTTAAAAATACTTTTAAGACCGGTTATTTAAATAACCGGTCTAAAAACTCATAGTTTTTAGACCGGTTGTTGGAACAACCTGTCTAAAAAGTCACACTTTTTAGACCGGTTGTTCCAACAACCGGTCTAAAAAGTATCATATTTTTTTAGACCGGCTGTATCAAGACCTCATCTAAAACCGGTCTAAAAAATCATTTTTACCCGGTCTAAAAAATCATTTTTCTACCCGTGATTACTGATAGAATAACCAAATATTAATTAGTTGTGTGGTATGAATTGAGTCTGTGAGAACCATAACAAGCTCCAAATGGGAATTCCGTTGAAAATTCTATCATAAATCCTAATGTAACGTTTTTTGGCCAAATATTATTGCTTTATGATTTTATGCTTCTATATATCAATATTAATATATGCTAAATCAAATAATTTTTTTTGTTTTCTAAGAGAATAATCAAGAAATAATTCAACCATGCCATGCCATGATACTATCATTGAAATAAAACTCATTTTTACTAATATTAGCTTAAACTAGAATGATTTTTCTTAACACATAAATTTGATTTTTTAGAAAATAATTTAGTTAATATTTGAATTTTTAATTTTTTTTATTTAATATTAATTACTATTTTCTGACAAGCAGCGTGTAAATTTCATATACTTCTATGGATATTTTAGAAAAAAGATGCAAAAAGCACTTAAAATTTCATAAAACGTTTACATCAATACAAAACTTTCCAAAAAACCTCTGTGTGTGTGGGTATGTGAAATATAGTAAAATGTATACTTAATATATTTACTTAAAATCGTCTAAAGATTGTTGAAAATTATGTCAGAAAGTTTTGATGGAAAACGTCTGTAGGAAATTTTGTCGCAAATCCTAACGTAATGTTTTTGATAGAATTACAGACAGAAATTCCATCGGAAAATTTGAAAAAATTGATTCGTAGAAAATTCCGTCGGAAATGTGTTAATTATTTTTTTTTAAAATTTTTTTATTATGATTATTTAATCAATGATTAATCTAATTATTATATATTAATTATATTATAATTTAAAATTTAAATTATTATTAAATTATAATATAATTTTCAGCAAAAAAAAGTATTAAATTATAATATAATTGAAAACATTATTAATCCATATTTATTATTGAAATTAATATATATATATATATATATATATATATATATATATATATATGATTTTACATTTAAATCACACAGGTTCTTACTAACTCAACTGGCAAAGGCACTGGCACACGCGTGAAAAGCTTCGAATTTCAACTTGGTCACAAAATGCAACCAATTTATGCTATCGACACGTGGCGGGTGACGGAGGGCGACACATGGCACATGATGGAGGGTGACATGTGGCAATTGACCGGGACATGCGGCGGTTGACTAAGACATAGGCGGTTGGAGGCGAGGTGGCATTGAGATTTCCGTTAAAAAATGGCGTAGGCAAATTTGCCACAGAAAATTCCCTCACAATTTGTGACGGAACTTTCAGTGGAAAATTCCCTCACAAGTGTCACAGAAAGTTCCATCATAAATTCCCTCACAATTTGAGATGGAATTTGTACCGTCGCAAATTGTGAGTTGTTCTGTCGAAAATTCTATCGCAAGTTGCCACAGAAACTTCCGTCTCAAATTGCGAGGGAATTTCTATTGGAAAATCCGTCGCAATTTGAGACGACGGGAATTCCCTCGCAATTTGAGACGGAAAGTCATATTCTGTCGCAAATCAATTTTCAACATCACTATTTCCAACATAATTTTTTTCGTCAGAAATTCTGTCGCAAAATGGTTTGCGACGGAATTCTGTCAGAAATTACCTGTTTTTTTGTAGTGCTACCTCGTGCCAGATTTCTCTTTCTTATTGATTCATTTCTTTTTAATTTGTTTCATATGGCTATTTGCGTCAATTCCTTTTGATTTCAAAAAGGACAAATGAAGGTCTCACACTTCTCTGTCATTATAAATATTAATTGGGAACATCTTTTTGTCTTTTAGTATTTTCCAAGTTCTTTATAAGAAATTTTCCCTAATATCATGCTTTAATGTGACCTAGTGTATTTTTCTCTCATTCAAAATCTCATTTGAAATAGGTAAAGTTGTAAAAGTTTTTTTTTTTAAGTTTAAATCATATTTAATGAGTCAAGGTAAATGATAATTAGTTGAAGTGCCTTTTTCTAATGCATATACTGCATCTAGTCCATAACATAGAGCGCTTATAAAAGAATGGTTTGATATAAAATATAAGTCACTTGTAAGATCATTAATGTTTATTTTCTAATTTTGTCCCTGTAATTAATGCTCATTTTCAATTTTGCCTACTCATTAAATTTTCAAGCACATTTTCCCAAAATGGTAAAAGTGGTAAAAAAATTTCAATTTATAACATATTTAATGAGTTAACTATCACTTCTTGTTTTTTGTACATTAAATAAAATGCCCTAAATTATGAACTGGAGGGATTACATACATACATATATACATACATATATATATATATACATATATATATATATATATATATATTATAACTAAACGTTAAACATATAGAATGTATACTCATGATCAAAAAACATATAGAATGTATATTTAAACAAATCAGAAGTAAAGTTGACCAGTTTATTGGTATGCTCTGAAGTTGATTATTTATTGACGAAGAGTAGTGATTCGAACCATAAAGCAACAATACATTATTTTAGTGAAGGATGACTTGTGAAAGATGGTGGTAGGGAGTCTAATGTCCTAGGACTTAATCGAAGTGGATGGAGGGGAAAACACATCTTCAAGGTCACATAGCAAAATTCAACATTTAGTTTTAATTTACTTGAGGAAAAGGTGGAGGACCATAATTAGGTTCTTCGCTTGGACCAGACAGAGGAATAAACTGACCTTTGGGCAACATACCAAAATTCAACATACTGTTTTGAGTAACCCTTGAAAAAAGTAGAGGAACATTAGGGTCTCCACTCGGACCAGATGGAGGAATAAGTTGACCTTTGGGGAACATCCCAAAATTCAATATCTTGTTCTGAGAAACTCACCAAGTATATAATGGTGAAACCATACCTTTAGGTAACGTTCCGAAATTCAACATCTTGTTTTGAGTAACTTGTAAAGGAGGGGTCGGAGCGTCTCTACTTGGACCAGATGAAGGAACAGTACCTTTAAACAACATACTGAAATTTAACATATTACTACGAGTCACTATTACAAAAAACACTTTTTTAGACCGGTTAAAAAAGACATTTCAGACCGGTTCTAGATCCGGTCTTGATACAGCTGGTCTAAAAAGTCTGTAACGTTTAAGACCAGTTAAAAAACTAGTCTAAAAGCAACATTTTTAAGACCGGTTGTCTCACAACCGGTCTTAAAAGTCCGACAATAAGCATTGAAAAGAGTTTTATGTCATGACTTTTAAGACCGGTTCTCAACAAAACCGGTCTTAAAGGAACTTTTAAGACCGGTTTTCTGAAAAACCAGTCTTAAAAATATATATATATTTTAATTTTGTTCGTTTCAACCTTGCCCATGCTAGTAAGCCAATTCAACGACAATCCACTTTCACACACAAGCAACAACACATATATATTCACAATCAGAAGTAATGACAACAACATTTTTATTTTCAGAAACACTTGATATTTCTCAAAATTAATCTGTTTCTATTTCTTTTGTTCAGCCTATGACATCATGTTATCCTATGCAAACTTACTCCAAATTTGGAATCATCAAACCTAAAATCTTTAATATTTCCCCTTTCCCTCTTCTGTTAAATATGCCCTTAGTTATCCTAATTGATATGAAGCTATAAATGCTGAATATATATTAATCTGTTCTAAGCAACAACACTATAAAATTGTTTCACAAAGGACCACATATACCCATATCAACACATACATGCCATCAAGTAGAGAACGACAATATAATGATATTGTATACAGATGATTTCTATGGGAAAAAATGTCCTTGATATACTATATTAATACGCTTATAACCCAACAAAACTTGAAATTAAATTGAAGATTTATCACAGATGGGATTAAGAACGAATATAGCCAAATAAACCAAGCTTCATGCAAATTTATTCACAGAAAACCACTGACAGCAAAGAAGAAGAAAGAAAGACAGACAAACGTGATGAAATGGAGGAATGGCGATGTCGGAATCATAGAAATTGCGAAAACAAAGGGAGTGAAGAGAAAAATACTTGCTGCAAGAAATTAGGGCTTCGACGAATTGCCTACATAGATTTAACTACCGAAGCACTGACAACAAACAAGAAGAAAGGAAAAGAATATACTTCGATAGCCATTGACACACACCCAGCCGCAAGCGAAGACAGAGCAACAACGGAAATTTTTGAAGAAAAGGCGCGGGCTAGGTTTTAATAAGACTTTTAAGACTGGTTATTAAAATAACCGGTCTTAAAAGTCATACCTTTAAGACCGGTTATTTCATAACCGATCTTAAAACAAGGACTTTTAAGACCGGTTATTTGAATAACCGGTCTTAAAACTATAGGGATTTTTTTATTCACTTTTAATTAGACATTTAAGGCCGGTTATTCATAACTGGTCTTAAAACAACACTTTAAAGACCAGTTATTTTAATAACTGGTCTTAAAAATATAGGGATTTTTTTTATTCATTTTTAGTTAGACCTGTTATATTTAAAACTGGTCTAAAATATATGATTATTTTTTATATAATGTTTAATTATTTTACTTTTAAGACCGGTTCTATAGAAAACCGGTATAAATAATTTTTTTAGACCGGTTTTCTCTAGAACCGGTCTCAAAAGTTTCATTTAATTATAGAATTGCCACCATGTTTTTCTTTTAGACCTTATCCACAATAACCGGTCTAATTGTGCAGGTCTAAAATGCATTTTTTGCACTAGTGAGTTACTCATGAAGGAGGTGGTGGAGATCTATCTCTACTGGAACCAGATGGAGGAACAGTACCTTTAGGGAAGATACCAAAATTTAAAGGAGGTGGCAGCGAGTCTCTACTTGAACAAGATGAAGGAACAAAACCTCTAGGCAACATACCAAAGCTTAGCTTCTTAGATGTAATCCCTCCAGCCTCTATGGGAGAAAGGGTTGCGCACAACGACACAGCCAAAAGGAAAACTCTTTGAAATTTTTACTCCTTATCATCATCATCACTATCTTTTCTTCCTTTAGCTCCAGTTCTTTTGCTGACTAAAAGATGCTTCTGTTGCCTCTTTAAATAGCCCTACGGTTAATTTTTGAATATAAAGATAATCAATGAAGTCAATTAAGATGATTAATTATAATCCTTGCGTATTTCCTTTGGTAAGTATATATTTGATTAATAATTGTGGTCATTACGTATCTATTTTCTTTTATAAGGGTACATTTTTATTAATGGATTTTAATCATATCTGCGTTAATTATCTTCATCATATGATGTGGAAAGGATTAAATGACTTTCTGAGCACAAACGCATTCTCATACATACATATATAAATATATACATAGTTTGGGAAAAATATAATGTATTAATACTAATTATTTGCATTTTGAATGAATTGTTTTATTTTTATTTGATACTCGATTTGATCTTCTTTATAAGAAACATTTTCTTCCATATGAAATTTTAAACTAGTTTTTCTAGTTCTATCCCCATTAAATATATACCTCTCATGACGTTAGTGAAATAAATTTTGACTTATTGTCTCACATGTACCCATTTATTTATAAATAAGGGTATTATTAGAAAGAAAGGTACATATCTTACATATTTATTATTTTTAACTAATGTTTTGAATAGTGTGCTTTTAGCAGTTATTTCTTATAAAAAAGATAAGAGGAAACATATGACTAGAATCTTACTCTTGTGGGGCCCATGGAATCACGCATTATCATTAATATTGCATACAATTAAAATTAAAAAAAAATGTTGCAAGCACCCTATCGATACTTCAAGAGAGAAAGACAGATAAAAAGACCACTAAAATATTGGAATTCTGAAATGGATTTTTAATGGATATTAAAAATGACTTAATTATGAAATTAAAATATTATAAAAAAGACCTAACTACTGTCAGTAAAGCTAATCGTTACTTTCTTTATTGTTGGTGTCATATAATATAAAGTATAGTTGAAACTATTATTGTAATTTTTTTTTCAATAAATTTTAAATGAAGGATATATAAGTAATGTAGCTTCTTTTTTTTTTTTTTTTGGTTGATAAAAGACAAAGTATATATATATAGTAAAAATGAGATTGCATTAGTCCTAAGCTATAAAAGGCCCAATTACAAAAACCAAAATAAGAAGATACATAGTTGGGTAAGGATTGGGCTCCAGTATGAAAAGGCAGTACATATAATATGGGCTAGATGCAACACAAAATGAAGCAAAGCCAGTGAAAGAGCCACCAACGTTGGAGAAGGCGAGACAGAGCACATAGCTCAAGCCATTGGAGCAAGCAACTTGCTCCCAAAGATATGCGTACGAAGAAGATGGAATGCAATAGGTGCGAACGCATAGAGACCAACTTGGCATTCTAACACTCAAGGTTTTGTAGGGACACGTCATAATGAAGAACACACCAAAGACATCCCTTCGAGATGTCTACACATATAGTGTTTGAAGCTGTGTGAGTGTACGAGACCAGCTAAGGCAGGAGGAGAGGAGGCTGTGATGCCATATGCTTCGCGGAAGAGCTAGATGCCCAATAGCCTGAATTAACAGAAACAAAAAATATAGATAGGATAGGTAAGTTAACATATAATAGTAGAGTAGCTTGAAGATTTCAGTGGCCAAAACAGTGCTGCTCCGACTGTGTACTGGCCACCAGGGGTAGCTCATGGTGAGTTGTGGCGAGCCCTGGAGAAGGGTGGCTTGCCAGACCCCTATGTGAGCTCAATTGAAACTTCGCCTTTCTCTGTAGCTTCATAAGTAATTCTGCTTGATAAATTAATCCCATATTAGTTTCCGAATAATTAAACTATTTTGGAGTCTCTACTTGAAGTTACATATTTCAAGGATATTTTTCTTTCTTTCCCCGTTTAAGAAACTCAAAAGATAGCCCTTGTTATAATTGTTATGTTTTGTGATGGAGACAATAGCACTTGTAGCCATAAGATTACCTTCAATAAGATGATATCTATACCTAAAAAAAAAAAGAATGTTATTATTGTGAAAAAAGAAAAGAAAAGAAGATAGTGCTATGTTTGGCATCACAAAGGTAGGATTTGGATCCGCTACAGTCATGAATATATTTTCCCATATTTCATTTAAATTATAACAAATTATTAACATTGTTTTTAAAGTCATATTTTTCATTTAAAATCTCAGTTACTTTTTCTAATATACAGACAGGAAATGAAATCCTAATTGTTTTTAATATTCTTATTAAATTTTAAAGAATTTATTACTAAGTTCCAATAAATATTATTGAATTTCAAGAAAATAAAGAGAATGATTTTCATTATTAATATTTCGAATCTATGAATAAAATTTTTCTAATATTTGATAGCTAAATATAACAATTTAAAAAAAAGTAATTTAAATGTGAAATGAGCAAATGCATCCCCTAAGTCAATATCATAATTGTAGAAAATCTAAATTCATAACTAATGGTTTTGTAATCTAATAGTATGGATATTCTCTTGTAAATGAGAGGTTGCAAGTTCAATCTAGTCTATAACTCAGGTCGTTAGTGCCTACCATAGTAATTTAAAAAAAAAACCCAAATCTATAGAAGTATCAATGTAAGGTAAAAGGTATATGTTAAAGATTCAAACTTTATTTCTTTTCAATAAGAGGAGAAAATGATATTAAAAGAAATAGCAATGTTTACAAGTTACAAATAGATAGAGCAGAAATTACTACCTACGAAATTACAATAAAAAAGTTTAGTAGTAACATTCGAAAAAGCAAATAATAGTACCAAGATTTCCTACCAAGTGATAGTAGGTCTCATAGAGGAATCTTTAAGAAGGTGTGTGAAACATTTGTTGATGCAGTAGATTACCACTTGCAGTCTAATTGTTGCAGCCCAAAATTTTGAATCTAAAATAGAGCAGCACGAGGACACTTGGAATGAAAAGTAGTTCCTATAATGGTATGATTCTGCCATAGAAACTCCTTAGTGTTATGACCTTGATGACAAATAATTCTATGACAATAATGCTTCCCAAGCTTTTTATATTTATGGAGTATAATGTCCTAGCCTGTTAGACTCGGCTAACACCTAAGATGGGGTGCATTGAGGATAAGATAAAAACTTAAGAACTTTGAAAATCTTTTTGCATCTTAGTGAAAATAATAAGTATAAAGATAATGAGTCATAAAATCACAATTAATTAAATAAATCAGGTATGCTGGAAATATAAAAGATAAGGGAAGATAATATGTAAATTGTGATTTATACTGGTTCGGTCCAATCTTGATGACCTACGTCTAGTCTCCAAGCTCCACTTAAAATTTTCAATCCACTATCTTCTTGTTTAAACCGAGCACAATAAAAACTTCTACAATCCCACAAGTTATAGCCAAGCACTTGTGAAGCTGTTTACAAATTTCTCATCGAGATACTCCCCCTTACTCACCGTAAGGATACAACCTTTATGATGAATGATTACAATCAATCTTCTCTCTAAGAAGTGAATAAGATGAACATTGAAGTACATTACAAATAATCTAACTCTCTATGGTAAATTAAATGATCACTGAGAAAACATAGAGCAAATGAGATAAACGTCAGAGTGTTGGCATTTTGACAGTAAGGGTGCAAGATCATATCTTCGACTTTGAATGCCTTTCAATTTATAGTTGATGTTGCTCTGATGACTGTTAGAGATGTTGAAGTATCCATTAGGTAGGTTGGTATTCTCGTTGTGATTTTGTCACTTTATAGAAGTATGACCGTTTGAGATTCTGACACAAATTGTTTTTTGGCCGTTAAGCTCTAATCTAAGTTCAATAACCTATAATCCTTATGTAAACTTGATTAGTGATTATTAGAAGCCAATATAATTAAAGTTTAAATGAGTTTGCAAGATTATGGGAAAATCTGAGACGTTGATTTTCAAAAGATGCTAAACCTGCACTCGAGTGTGATTCAATATCACTCAAGTGAATACTCATCACTTGAGTGCTTTGCAGTCCAACTCGAGTGCCTGAAGTTCTAGTAGGAGTAAACTGTGTCACTCTTGGTTTATTAGAAAGTGACTTGATGAAGTCTTGCGAGTTTCTTGTCATTACTCGAGTGACAACTTACTTACTCGAGTGAGCTTTGTCTAAACTTGCAAAACCATCGTGAGTGACTTGTGAGTTGATATCACCACTTCTACCTAGAACTTGAGTTCTACCTATAAACTCAAGTTCTCCTTTACTTCAAGATTTCTTCACGAATCTCTGGTTGGAACTTGCAGGAGTTTATTTCTGAACTCGAGTTTTCCTTTCACTAGAACTCGAGTCTTGTTTCCAAACTTGAGTTCTTTCTATATTGCCAGCTTCTAAGTATTTCTTTGGAAGTACATTGCTGAAACTTTGCACCATCACTCCAGTGTTCTTGAGCCTATCACTCAACTGCTTAAAACCATCACTCAAATGATTTTCTCCAACTTCCAAAAATAGTGCAAGTCACTTGCCAATTCTTGTGAGTGACACTAAATCATTCGAGTGCTTATCCAATCACTCGGGTGATCTTGTACAACTTTAGAATATTGATGAGTGACCATCAAAACGTAGGTAGTTTGGTAACAACTTCCAGTCGGCATATCTTTTGAATATAACTCCAAATTTAACATATGGCCTATCCCTAGAAAGCTCTTCAAGTATTCTTTCCAATACAAAAAGAATCAGCTACAAATTTATTGTATTATGAAAGTTTTCGATCACATTCATAACAACTAGTCTGGAGTAGTGTCTTCCAACATCTTTGTACGAATGTGAACTTTCAAAGTTTATATCTCTTCCAATTATTCTTAGTTAACCATGATCTTGATATTGTTGAAACGATCTTGGAGTCTAGTTTCATATGCAACAAGTTTTACTTCAATTGGATATGTATTTTGTGAGATAAATTCAAATTACTAAACCTGTTTTGAACTGACTTGAGAAATTCTAGTGTCAACTTTTGAATTTAATATCTCTTTCATTTGAACTCCTTTGATGTTGATTTTTGTGTCTATTTGACACATTGGGAGTCTAATTTCATATACAACTAGTTTAAACTCAATCAGAAGTGTAGTTATATATATATGTCCAAAACACTAAAGCTTTATCATGCTGAATAAAATAGAGTAGAACAGAGTGCTTCTAAACTCAATTTGTTCTTACCAAACTCAAGTTCTCAAGTTCTGCAATATTAGAATGTTAGTTTCTTCCAAAAACTCACGGAAGTGCTGCAGTGGAACTCAAGTACAACTTGAACTAAAACTCAAGTTCTACTTCAAAACTTAAGTGCACATGGTAACATCAGATTTTGGCTCAACTCCTGTGTAAAACTTGCTAGAGTACAAATCTCAACTCAAGTGCACTTCACACTAAAACTTGAGTTCTCTAGTCTATGCAACATTTTGGCTATGCTTCTAGAATAAACTCACGAGAGTTAACTTACCAACTCGAGTACATTTCAGTCTAAAACTCAAGTGCTTATCTAGAACTTGAGTTCTCTTGCCTTGTCTTTATAACACCCAACTCTTGGGCAGAAACTCTCAGTGGTAAACTTCCAAAAGTCGAGTTCACTTCATGGTCAAAACTCGATTGCTCACCTAGAACTCAAGTGTATCAGCTTGTTCTTCTTTCTTCAATCTCTTTCTTTCTTTGCTTAACTAATCTACAAGATATGTAATCACTAAATATAGTTAATGTAGGAGATAAGTATATTATGAAAACTTTTTGCTCTTAATATTTGGCATCTATATTTGACATCATCAAAACTAATCATATCTAACACAACTATCATCATTTAGTAGTAGACAATGATCTACTATACTCCTTGGAATGTTAGGCTGAAACTGTGAAGTAGAAGTAGAGAAAGACAGGTTGATGAAATTAAGCCAGGTTGGTAAAATTAACTCCCTATTGGATTTCCTTAATCAGTGAACTGGACTATCCATTTTTCCTTGATTTAAGGCTAAATTTTGCTTCCTATAAATAAAATTCAAGAGGCAAATCACATGATTTACCAAATAACAACCATCATTATCCAAGGTCATCAAAGTATCCTGTAACCAACTCTTAAATTCTAAAAACAATAGAAGAGAAATTGGGTAATCTAATATCAAGGCATCCATACCACAAAATTTTGGTGTAAGGACAAGAAATGAAAAGATGATCAAGAGATTCCTCAACATCATAACTAAATAGGCAAAGGGTGAGTAAGGGAAGATGATGCCGATTTAAAATATCATTTGAGGCCACAACATCAAGTAAAAGCTTCTAGATAAAGAGCAATTGTTTGTATAGAAGTTTTATCCTTCAGAAGAACTTCCAAAAACACATCGGTTAGCATATCAACTAGTGAATGAAATTGTGATTGTTGTCTTACACCATCCTTGACAGTATAGATTCATGCAATATTACCTGTCCAGATTAATTTATCAGGGGAATTTAAAATAGGAATAGGAATGCCCATAATGGCATTAACAATTGTTAGCGAATGGAGGGTTTATAGTAACCATGTAATAGAATTTCAAGAGTCAGGAACATATATTAATAGATCAGCTACATGTTGAATATTCAATAAGGCGGCATGATCTTACTGCATGGGCCACTAAAGGTGGTGATTGATGGGGATTGAATTACCATCCTCTACACGCCATTTTAATTTCTCAGTGATAACTCCTGCATGTTTAGAAATTCCCTTCAAAATCCAAGAAGAATTATAAGGAATCTTGATAAAATATTAACTGCCAAGATTAATATACCTGACCTTCAAAGTGGAAGCCAATAAGGAAGGATATTTTGATAAAATGATTTTCCAAAGCTACTTTGCTAGAAATGCTTGATTAACAATCTTAATGGGTCTTAAACCTAACCCACCCTTGTCAATGGGAAAAAAGAGATAATCCCTCATGAGTAAATGAATTTTCCTTTTAGAATTAGAAGAGCCCAAAAAAAAATTAGCATAGCTAGCATCAATTTGATCACACACATATGTGTGGTAGTTGGATGCAAGACAAGATATGTATATTTACTGAGGCCAAAATAGATGAGTGTTAATCTTGAGGCCTGTGATAAGAGCCTAACTTGCCATACACTTATGTGTGAATTCATGGAAGCAATCTTCTACTGGTATATTAGCTTTTTACATCTTCCAGGATCAACCTAAGTACCTAAATACTTTCCAAGCCTGGAGGAGAAAGAAAACCCTAACAGTTTTGAAAGTTTGACCTTGTTAGCATGTGTTAGCATTGAAGATAACAAATGATTTGTTCCCATTGCAGCATTACTTAAAACACAAGCCATACATATCAAGCACCAGCTTAATAGAACAAAAATTCATTGTTGTGCTTTTAAAGAAAAAAAAGGAGTCTTTTTCATAGAGCAAGTGAGTGACAGGTTGTGCTCTTTGACAAATTTTGAATCCCTTCGAATGATTAGTATATTGTAATTTGGAAATCATGAATGAAAGAACATTAGCAGAAAGAATATATAAGTAAGGTGATAAAGGATCAGCTTGATGAATACAACGATTAGGAGTTACCACAGGACTACTACAGATTGGGGATTTAACGTCACTAAAAGACATCCCTTTCTATAAAAGGGAGGTAAAAACTAGACGCGGTGGCATTTAAGTAAATAAAGAAAAAAAAATTTTCCCTTTAGGTGTCTTAAGAATGAAAAAGGACGTGTAAAGAGCATATTAGGCGTCCCTTCTTATAGAAGGGACGTCTAATGGGGTCCCTTTAGGTGTCCCTTCTTAGAGAAGGGACGCCTAAAAGGAGAGAAAGGCTGCATGTCAGCCACGTGGCTGACATGCGGCCTTTAGGCGTCCCTTCTCCAAGAAGAGACACCTAAAGGTGTCTTCCCTCCCTTTTCGTTTTCCTTCTAGAGATTTGCTTCATTTCCCTCCAGCTTTCAATAATTTTTGTTCTCTTCTCTCACGGTCACGAGTAAGTCTATCGTTCTCCCTCTCTCAAAAAACTCTGCTATAGCGATGGCCTCCTCCTCCCTCTTCTCTCAAGAAGCTCATCCACCTCGATCGATCTCACCACGCTAGCTGTTCATCCATCCCTCTCTCACTGTCTCCACGTATGACAAGCTAGGCTTCAGTGAACCTCCTCTAAGGTACAACTCTTGCGCCTCCCTCTCCTTTTATCTTTGACGCTGCAGCCATTATCTTCTATGTTTGTCATTGGCATGGATTTTTCATTGGTTTTTTTGTAGATTGAGATTTTTTATGGTTATTTAAGGGTGTGTTTGGAATATGAACAAATATCAGCAATTATGTCTTGATGCCGTACGGATTTTGTAATACTGAAGGCTATGAATTTTGTAATATCAGCAATTATGAACAAAAAAAATCACGGATGGATTTTTGCTTCTCCTATTTCAGTTTTGTAATACTTAACATGTACACTTATAATTATCAATATGCATAATTATGTCTTCATGGATTTTGTTGAGATTAATTATTTTATATGAAAAAATGAAAAATACTCTCAAAGTTATATATATATATATATATATATCTCAACTGTAAACCCAGGGTCATCCATGTTACCCATATTACAAAGACTTCCCTTTGTAAGGTGGTGGGCACAGTTCACCCTTCACAGAATTGATTCCAATGCTGTGGAAAAATGGTTTAAAACTAATCCACAATTTCTTTGCAAAACTGAGCAAAGTAAGTTTTTAAACCAAAGATCCAGAATCCAAGCTACTTTGGCATCCACATCATCCAAAGAAGACTTGGTTAAGCAAATGGTTTCAATCCTTCAACTCCTCCAGAAGGAAACTCAAACGGCTACAAGCCACCAATCTTCTTCCTCAACACCTTCAATTCAAGATGAAGACGAAGATGAAGAAGAAGAATTTTCTGTAAACCTAGACGAAAATTAGGATTTCTGTTGTAAATCACAGTAAACTTGTATTGCACACTGTACACTGTACATTATAGCGCTAACTGTAGCGTTACCGACACTGTGCACTTAAAACTGGAACTGTTTATACAGTACCGGTCACCCTCAAACAGTGACTCAGCTCTTTTATTTAAGCGAAGCTCACTTCATTCAGAGGGCATCGTTTAAGAATCTGAGAGAATCACTCCCCCTCTCCTCTCTCTAGAATCCTCTCCTCTCCTCTCCTCTCCTCCGTCGGTTCCTGTTCTGACTTCCTTCCTTCTACCTTCTTCCATCCCTTTCCCTTCCATCTTGTAAGTACTTTCATGTTTTAATAAAAGTATTTATATTTTATATGTTTTTATTTTAATTATTTTCCGCATCATATCCTTACCTACTCTTGAGAATAAGGGTTGGCAGATTTAATGAACTTCTAGTTCATTCGCCACTCTCGTTCGTAATAGAGCACCCCCTTCTCATGCATTTTATTTTCAGATTTTAATTTATGCCTTTCAATATGTAAGTAGTCCTGCTACTTCTCTACTTCCTTTTCTTTAATCTCCCTCTTTTCCTTCTGCTCCTCGGGGCTCCTCCCCCATCTTGGTATCAAAGCCAGAAGGTGAAGTAGAGATGATTTAATTAGATCTAGACTAAATTTTATGTCTTCAATATGTTTGTTAACATGTTAGTATGATTTAATCATCTTAACTTGATAGCATACTTGGACTTTGTCCATGTATATAGTCCTTGTTTATCATACATGAGACCCTAGTGGGATGGTTTAAGGCGTAAGTCCCGTGTGTTGAGGCAGCGATTGTGTCCCATACGTAGTGTATGATAAGCTAAGGCTTTATATACAATGTATTTGGCTAGAGTTAAGATCATAGAAATCCTACTAAGTTCTTAACAAATACTATTGAATCATAAAATTTGGTAAAGTTTTAATCATTTCACCACTATGGATCTAGACGGTGAAGATATCAAGGCAAGGGAGATTTACATCTGAATTTTCTTTGTGTTTTATTTTATGCTCCTTTAAATTCTGAATCTTTAATTCAGTCTTTATCCTTCAGTTTTTTATTTTCTGTATCTTTAAGCTTTCTTTAGTTTCCTTTTATTTCTTCTGCCTTTACCTTTCTGTAATTTAAATTTTGCAATTTAAATTATGTCTTCTATTCTCCGTTCTTTTTCTTTTTCTTCTAAACGCGGTAGTAGTAGTTCTTCTTCTACTCCATCAAACTCTACGCTAAACGATGAGGAATCAAATTCTTCAACTAAAAACAAGATTTTCAATCAGGAAATCTCTTTTGAAAATATAAACCAGCACGTTGACAATTGGAATTTACCCGATTTCGCGTCAAACTTACTTTATCAAATCCCTGATAAGAAATGGTTCACAAAGTCTGATTACATAATCAGAACTGTGGAAGAATCAGTTCCTCTCAGGTGTGAAAACAAGGATTTTTTCCTTCTTTCAAAACAATCCATCATCAAACACCAACGAGAATACAACTATATTCATATAGGATGTGTTCAAGTTGCTATTAAACCTCTCATCAGGAAAGGTCTTAATGTAGCATGTTTAGTTTGTCTTCAAGACGCTAGACATTATACATCTGCAGACTCCCTGTTAGCTATGGCTGAGATGCGTTTAAATGATGGACCCGTCTATTTCAACTGTTTTCCAGATAGGACTGTCGGTCTTAACGATGAAAACGTTTTAGACGCCCTTAAACTTAATATCCAATTTGAAGGATTAAATATGAAACCTGGATCTATACCTGCAACTCTAATTTACAGAGTTCAGTATAAGGTTTTAAACTCATATGCATCCTTTGCAAAAATTCTTCCTGAAAAGGATCAAACAACCATTTTCTTAACTGACTTTACACAAGTAAATGTCACAATCCCCAGGACCATTATGTGGAAAGATGTTACTCTTCCTGATGAATGGATTTTGAAAAAGGCTTCACCGCCTATACCAACTCCAGTTCCTCAGGTAAGTAGGATCATCCAAACTAATGATGGTACTGTTAAAATTGCTTTTGACAGAACAAACTCACAAACAAATAGATATCAATCATCAATCTATGAAGATTGTAGATCTATAGGAAGTCAGTCTTCAATGAGAAGTTGTTCTTCCTTACCCAAACCTCCTTCGGTAATCCATTTACCACAACATCAAACTTATGAAAACCCAATTCCTAGACCTAATGTTTCAGTTTCTGGAATTGATAATTCTTCAAACGTTCCTCAAGTTAATTATGAAAGAGAAGAAGACTTAAGATCTATTGAGTCTCCTGATTTTTCACAATTAGGTGAACCCAGAGAAATAAACGTTTTAGAAAACAATTTTCAAATAAACAAAGTTGCTTTGCAAGAGGAATTTTATTCTGAGAAATTTACTCTTCAGAGGACATGGTTTTTAGAAAAATTCAAAGGTCTTGAAAGAAAATCTGTTCAAGAAAAATTTTATAAATTTCTTGAACTAATTCAAATGAATATTTCATTTTTTGATTGGTTTGATGCTTATGCACAAGATCAAAAATTGGATTATCCATTTTTTCAAGACATTGAAGTTCTTAAAAAAGATTGAAAAACCTCTGAAAAAGAAATAATTTCTTCTGATCTTCCTCCAAACAAATCAATTCAAGTTCCTAAAATGGTGTATATAGAAGTGTAAGTGTACACTGTCATAATCAAGTAATAAAGAAGTGAGTAGAGTATCGTTCCCACGAGGATTGATCACTAAGTACCAAAATTGGTAATTTTAATTCTATTTAGTCGGTTGATTAGTTGTGATTGAGATTGCAAGATAGAAATGATGAAATATGAATACAAGTGATATAAAGACAAATATGAGAAAAAGCCCTAGGGATTAGATTTCACTTAATAAATTCCGGATTGAATCACTTATCTATTCTAGTCCTATTTATTCCACATGATTGATAGTCGAGTTTCCCTATTTTAATTACTAGCCTCTTCCAAGGTCAAGTAATTCTATAATTAATTGCTAACCCAATATATTCCTATATGAATTTAAGCAATCAATCATGCATTAAGATTTATGGAACTCAATTAAGACTACACAACCCATATGAATATATTCCTATTTCATATGCAAATTATGGTTTTAATTATAGGATCCACACACATGTATCTCCTTTCGGTCTCAACATGCATATTAAAATCATCCAAAAGGTGGCCAATCAATTGTAAGCATTAAGAGCAATAATTAAAACTCAATCATGAAGGAAAAATTAAAACTAGATTTAATAAGTTAAGATTCAATCCGTCATTAGTAAGCTACGTCATCACCCTAGGAAAAGGAAAATTTAGCTCATGATAAAATTAAAAACAAAACCAAAATATATTACCAACATCATAAATATTGCATAAAAATTAATTACAAAAACATAAAAATACAACTACAAGATGCATGAAAATGGAAAATCTAGCCTACCATATAGGAGGTAAAACCATCCATGTAGGTGGCAACCTATACCATCCATAAAGGAGGACTACCTAGGCCTTCCATATAGGAGGTAAAACCATCCATGTAGGAGGCATGCAAGAAGTAAAAAAAAAATGCAAGAAATAAATTCTAAAAATAACAACTCTCTCTCTAAAATAGAAACTCTCTCTCTCTCTCTCTTCCTTCCTCCTCTTTTCTCCTCATTTTAGGGTGCCAAGAAGCTCTATTTATAGGCTTCATTTTCGGACTGCTACAGTGATTTGCTACAGTGAACCGCACTGCTACAGTAACCGACCACACCGTCCGCTACAGTAACCCGCACTGCTACAGTACCGACCACACCGTCCGCTACAGTGAAACTGCTACAGTAACCGACCACACCGTCTGCTACAGTGAACAGTACCGCATGAACAATGTACAGTGAATAGTCCATGTGAATAGTACTTTTCCTTAAATGCCTTCTTTAATTCTTTTAATCCGGTACTATCCATGGCTGCAAGAAAATCATTATTTATTTATTAATTACACCCAAATTGATTACATTTAGCTCAAATATAGTCCACAAAATCATCATATAGGGGAAAATGAATATGCAAATATTTTACTTATCAAATTCCCCCACACTTAGCTCTTGGACGTCCTCGGACAAGAAAGAGTAACTAATAAGTGCTTCCAACAAAATCAGAAGTGTCAAGTCATAAACAAGGACACAATTAAAGAATAAAGAGATCATAGTATTCTTGAATCAATAAAAGTATAAACTGGTAACTTCATTTGAAAATAAATGAACCGAATTCATAATTGTCGCTCATTCTCTCAATCTCTCTAGTGTTTTAGGGTAAGTGTTTCGCTCAAATTCACCTGAAAAAATTGCACTACCATAAGCTTGCCAAAAATCTCAATCTCCACTACCTAATTGATATGCATAGTTCAAATCAAAAGGACTTATTAAAGGTTGTAATGGGGTTAAGGTGAAAGGAATGTAAAAAGTGATATGAAGGGCTATTTTTACTAAGTAAATAGAACAATTGAAAAATGGGCCATCTTATGAATAAACCTGGCTTATCTCATCCCAACAACCCATAATTTATTTTTTTCTTCTTTTTTTTCTTTTTCTTTTTTTTTCTTCTTCTTTTTTCTTCTCTTTTTTTTAAACAACTTCTGCACTTTTGTAGTTGATGATATATAAACCCCCACACTTGTCAAAAGCCCATTTCACAAAAATTTCAAATGCTCTGTTAATCTTTCGAATTCAGTGAAAGCACTTGATAAATCATTAAAACACATATTAATGGGTTAAGAATAAATAATCAATTAGGCTCAAAGGGGCTTATCAATGGTATAATTGCAAGGTTGACTATTTGGCTCTGGCTAAACAAAATGAATGCCTTTATCATTTTTGAATGTGCATGTGACATGTAATTTCAACTAGATTTAAGGCAAGTTCTAGAGTGACAACTTAATAGGTGAATATCACACACAAGAAAGATAATCACTATTGATCATATAGGCTCAAAAGCTCACTGTTAGGGACTTTCAAATTCAGCTCATTCAATCTCAAAATTCATCACCAAATTCAACAATCAGTTATTCAATCATGCTATAAAATCTCTAAACTCAATTGATCCATGCTTCAAACTTATATACTTCTTAAAATCATTAAAAAGCACTTAAATAATTTTTTCTTAAAAAATGAAATAACAAAAAAAATTACAACTAATAAGATGCGTCTCAAGAGTTAAGAATAACTCTTTACTCTGCCATCTATGCATACCCCATGCATCTAATGGTTTTACTAACTAACTATCTAATGGAAAAACTATGCTTTTTTTTTATAATCCTCCCCCAACCTAAATCAGACATTGTCCTCAATGTCTTCTAAAGATTAAAGAAAGTTTGTTTTTTTTGAACAACCTAAACACACAATAAATTAAACCAAAATGCTGAGAGTAAAACCATAAGATAAAAGAAAGTTACAACCGGAGAGTGGTATCTGGATTCTGCTTCTGACTGCTGTCTGAAGATTGCCCACCTTTTTCTTTTACTAATAGATCTGGTTGAGGTTCATAGGTTTGCAGTTTATCTAGTAGTTGATCAGCAGTTGGTGCAGAAATGATGGAATGACGAGTCACTTGGGGTATGAATCCTGTTTCCACAGCATGATCAATAAAAGACAACAGGTTATCGTAAAAACCATTAACATTTAACAATCCTAATGGTTTTTTATGAAAGTTCAGTTTAGCCCAATAAGCAATGCTAGAGATCCCATCCAACGTTTCAAAACCACCGGGTAGAGCGATAAAAGCATCAGCACGGTAAAACATACGTCCCATTCGTTCAGGCAGACTTGAAACCTCTAACTCTTGGCCTAAGAAGAAGAATTGATGTTCTAACTCCTTTATCCTTACACACAAACCCGTGCTACCATTAATGGTTGCAGGAATAGCCATACTTAACTTCAGGCCCCCGAGACCTCTCCCGTAGACAAAGTTGATTTTCCTAGCGGCTAGTGCACGTCCCAGTTCCTGTGCTGCAGGTATAAACTCTCGATCTTTTCCTGAGTCAGTTTCACCAAAAATGCATATAGATTTAAAACTGCATTTTAGAGTAATACCACTCCTCTCTTTTTCTCTCTCAGACATTTTGTGTTTTTTTACAAATGGAAGATTACATATTTATATTGCAAAAATAGCGACAACAAAATCATGCAAATCACACAGTTTTCAAAAAAATTTGAAAAAAATTTCTGACACGAATGACCAGTGGGTCACTGTGGCAAGAAATTAAGTAAAGTCTGTAAAGAAAGTCAAAAGTTACTGAACAAGATAAGACAGATTGATAAAAGCAAGATTATGTACAGTAGTTGTGATTGTGGCTCACATCTTCCTCTGGTTTTACGTCCAGTAACGGCTTAAACGCTTTCTATGAATCGAGGATTTGCTTCCCATCCAGTTTTCTTATAAACTGGCAAACAAGGTCTTTTAACGTCAGATTCCCAAGACGGTAGCGCTCTTTTTCTTTGTTGAATATGTCTAATAAATCAAGAAGAATATGATGAACATCGCCACTAGGATGCGTCTCAAGAGTCTGAATGATATCATCCAATGACTCCTTACTCAGTCCATCCTTTATAAATTGGATTTTATCTTCTCGATTTATAGAAACCATACCTTTGCTTCTACAGCGCTGATCACAATTCCACCTTGCACATTTAGGACAAACCTTCATTCTTTTAGCTCTTCTCTTTTTGGAGTAAGAGCTTTTTCCCATACCTGGCATAGGTTTAATAAATGAATCATGAATCTCACCTATTAAACGTACCTTAGCTTCAATGATCCAGCGGACATCCTCAGGAAGGCCCAAACGCTTGAATGTCTTCATTCTTTCAAGTCGACATCTATAGATCTTCCTAAGCACATCTTTGGGAAGATTAGGGAACCTGTTCTTAAGCTTTACAATAATTTCCTCCATGATGAGACTAAAATTTAAAGATGCAGTTTTGTGTGCTTCAGTAAGTAAGAAAGAAAAATGAAAGATTAAGGAAAAGAAGTTTTGGGTTGCCTCCCAAATAGCCGCCCTTCTTTAACGTCTTTAGCTAGACAAAGACCCAAGCAATAATTTTTTATTTTTTATTTTTTTATTTTTTTTAAAAAAAAATTAGGACTTACCTGTTGTTTCCTCCAAAGTGATGACAGTTTTCAAAGTGTTGAGTGCACCATCATTATATTCTTTCAGCCTTTGCTCGTTCACTTTGAATTTTCGATCACCATCTTGAATCTCCACTGCTCCATATGGCCATGTTTGAACCACAGTAAAAGGTCCTGACCACCTTGATCTCAGCTTTCCCGGAAAGAGCTTTAGCCTTGAGTTATACAACAACACTTTTTGTCGCGGTGTGAACTCTCTCCTCATAATTCTTCTGTCATGCCACATTTTTGTCTTCTCCTTGTATAACTTGGCATTCTCATAAGCTTGTTGTCTGAATTCTTCAAGCTCATTGAGTTGGAGAAGTCTTTTCTCACCAGCCGCCTTTAAGTCAAAATTTAAGGCTTTGATTGCCCAATATGCTCTATGCTCCATTTCTACTGGAAGGTGACATGCTTTTCCGTAGACCAATTGATATGGGGATGTCCTAATTGGTGTCTTAAAAGCAGTTCGATAAGCCCAAAGTACATCATCCAATTTCCTTGCCCAGTCCTTCCGATTAGAATTCACCATCTTCTTTAAGATCCATTTCAGTTCTCTATTTGAGATTTCCACTTGCCCGCTAGTTTGTGGATGATATGGAGTTGCAACCTTATGAGTGACTCCATATTTAGCTAACACAGATTGAAGTTGATGATTGCAAAAATGCTTCCCTCCATCACTGATAATAGCTCTGGGCACTCCAAATCTTGTGAAAATAGTTTTCCTCAAGAAATTCATAACCACTCGAGAATCATTTATAGGAAAAGCAGCTGCTTCAACCCACTTGGATACATAATCAACAGCTACTAAAATAAATTGATTGTTGAATGAGGATGGAAAAGGCCCCATAAAATCAATCCCCCATACATCACAAAGCTCAACTTCTAAGATGTTAGTTAGAGGGGCTTCATGTCTCCTTGAGATATTTCCTGTTCTTTGACATCTATCACAGGTTGTCACAATTCTTTGGGCATCCTTAAAGAGTGTAGGCCAGTAAAACCCAGACTGAAGGACTTTAGTAGCTGTTCTATTTACTCCAAAATGACCACCATATGGGGATGAATGGCAGTGATTTAAGATGCTGGCCATTTCTTCCTCAGGAACACATCGCCTGATAATTCGATCTGGGCATTGTTTATATAAGAAAGGATCTTCCCAAAAATAATGCCTTACATCAGCTAAAAACTTCTTCTTTTGTACTTTAGAAAGTTCATAAGGCATTACTCCGCTTGCCAAATAATTTACAAAATCAGCATACCATGGGGTGAATTGTGATTGTATGGCAAAGAGTTGCTCATCCGGGAAATTCTCCTGGATTGGTGATTCTCTCTTTTGTTCAGATGGCTCTAACCGAGAAAGATGATCGGCAATGAGATTCTCGGTCCCTTTTTTATCTTTGATTTCCAAGTCAAATTCTTGTAACAAAAGTACCCATCTGATCAATCTTGGCTTAGCATCTTTCTTCTCGATCAAGTATTTGATTGCTGAATGGTCCGTCCAGACAATGACCTTTGACCCGATCAAGTAGGCTCTGAATTTGTCAAATGCAAATACTACTGCTAACAGCTCCTTTTCTGTTGTTGCATAATTCAGCTGTGCATCTGAGAGTGTCCTGCTAGCATAATAGATGGCATAAAAAACCTTGCCTCTTCTTTGGCCTAAAACAGCTCCGACTGCATAATCACTCGCATCACACATCATTTCAAATGGAAGATTCCAATCTGGAGCTATGATAACTGGTGCAGACGTCAAGGCTCCTTTTAGATTTTTGAAGGCTGATAAACATTCCTCATTAAACACAAAGGGAACATTTTTCTCTAACAGCATACAAAGTGGTTTTGTGATTTTTTAAAAGTCCTTGATGAATCTTCTGTAGAAACCCGCATGTCCTAAGAAGCTCCGAATGCCCTTTATTGAGGAGGGAGGTGGTAGCTTTTCAATTGTTTCAATCTTGGCTCGGTCCACTTCAATGCCTTGATTAGATACCTTGTGACCCAGCACAATTCCTTCTTTCACCATGAAATGACATTTCTCCCAATTTAGCACCAGATTTGTCTCCACACAGCGTTGTAAGACTTTTGCTAGGTTTTCAAGACAGTGATCATATGATTCTCCAAAAATTGAGAAATCATCCATAAATACCTCAATGAATTTCTCCACTATATCTGAGAAGATTGCCATCATACTCCTTTGAAATGTTGCTGGTGCATTACATAGTCCAAATGGCATTTTTCTGAAAGCAAATGTGCCATATGGACATGTAAAAGTTGTTTTCTCTTGATCCTCAGGTGCAATTGTAATTTGATTATATCCTGTGTACCCATCCAGAAAACAATAGTAGGTTTTCCCAGCTAATCTGTCAAGCATCTGGTCTATAAATGGCAGCGGGAAGTGGTCTTTTCTAGTGGCTTTGTTGAGCTTTCTGTAGTCAATACACACTCTCCATCCTGTCACCGTTCGTTGTGGAATCAGTTCATTTTTCTCATTAGGCACCACTGTCATTCCACCCTTCTTTGGCACAACTTGAACTGGACTTACCCATTGACTATCAGAGATTGGGTAAATTATACCAGCATCCAGCCACTTTATTACTTCTTTTCTTACCACCTCCTTCATATTCGGATTAAGTCTTCTCTGGTGCTCAACTGATGGCTTGTAATTATCTTCCATTAAGATCTTATGCATACAAATGGAAGGACTGATTCCTCTTATATCAGTTATCGACCATCCAAATGCTGTTTTATACTCCCTTAGAACTCTTAATAACTTTTCTTCTTTTTCTGGAGTAAGAGCTGCAGAGACAATCACTGGTAATGTTGAATTTTCTCCCAGATAAGCATACTTTAAGTGGGATGGTAATGTTTTCAACTCCAGTTCTGGTGGATTTTCAACTGATGGCACCGGATTACTTGGCCTTTCTCCCAAATCTTCAAATGGTTTCTTGATAAAAATTGGGGAATTTGCATCAAGATACCTAATCTGCTCCAAGACTTCAGGATTAGTAGATTTTGATACATCTACCATTCCCATTTCTAATGGTTGATTCATGCAGATTTCGTTCACCACATCTTTTGTGCAGCTGGTCAATATATCTACTCTGTAACAGGAATCACCTTCATTTGGAAAGGATAAAGCCTTAAAAATGTTGAAAGATACTTGATCATCTTGAACTCGCAAGGTTAACTTTCCCTGTTGCACATCTATTAAAGTTCTCCCAGTTGCTAGGAATGGCCTCCCAAGAATGATAGGAATTTCTTGGTCTTCTTCCATGTCGAGTATGATGAAATCAGCTGGAAATATGAGTTTGTCCACCTTCACCAGAACATCTTCTAAGACACCCCTCGGATGTTTAATTGATCGATCAGCAAGAAGTAGTGAAACTGTGGTAGGCTTCACCTCTCCAAGACCAAGTTTTCTGTAGACAGATAAGGGCATGAGATTTACACTTGCTCCCAGGTCACAAAGTGCTTTTTCAAAGTTACATTGACCTATGGTGCAAGGTATGCAAAAGCTTCCTGGATCTTTCAGCTTTGGTGGTAGTTTCTTTTGCAGAATGGCACTGCACTCCTCAGTAAGTGCAACTGTCTCAAATTCCTCCAGCTTACGCTTATTTGAGAGAATGTCCTTCATGAATTTTGCATAACTGGGCATTTGGGCAAGAGCGTCTGCAAAAGGGATGTTGATATGTAACTTTTTGAAAACCTCCAGAAACTTTTTAAACTGCTTTTCTAGCTTTGCCTTCACAAGTCTCTGAGGGTATGGAACTGGTGGTACATATGGAGGAGGGTTATCTGGAAAGCTGATTCTTCCTGGTACCACATCATCTTCTTGAGGTTTCTGTGCTTCCTCCTTCTTTTCTCCTTCACTTTCTTTCTTTTCTCCGTCATTCTTATGTAGAAATACAGGATATTTCAATTCTTTCCCACTCCTTAATGCAATAGCCTTCACATGCTCTCTTGGGTTTTTTTCAGTGTCACTTGGAAGAGTACCTGGTTGTCTGGAATTCACCATATTTGCAATTTGGCCCATTTGGATCTCCAAGTTCTTTATCGAGGCTTCCTGGCTTTTAAGTGTTACATCAGTCCTAGCCATGAATTGAGATGTATTCATGGTTAGTTGAGCCAGTGCATCTTCTACATTCACTTTTTATTGTGGTGGATTTGGTAGTTGAAGAGCTTGTTGCTGGTAGTTCCCTTGCGGTTTGAACATATTTTGATTATTCCTCCAACCAAAGTTTGGATGATTCCGCCAACCTGGATTATAAGTGTTTGAGAATGGGTCATTTCTTTGATTTCCGATATAATGAGCTTGCTCCGACTGAGAAGGTATGGATGACTGTTCATCTTGACTTTGTGTACTCATATGAGGTCCTCCATATCGGTCACAGGTTTCATGAGGAGTACTGATTGCATTTGCTTGACTAGTCAATGAGCTCACTTGCTTGGATATAGATGCAACTTGAGAAGATAAAGTTGTAAGGATATCCAGCTCATGCACTCCAAGTACCTTCTTTGAATTATGACGTTCAGAAGGCCATTGTTATGCATTTGCTGCCATCTCCTCAAGTAAATTGTAGGCATCATCTATATTTTTTCCCATTAAAGATCCTCCAGCTGCAGCATCTACAAGAATTCTGGTGGTATGTGTCATCCCATTGTAGAATGTTTGCAGTGTCCACCAATCTGGTAACCCATGATGAGGACATCTCCTTAGCAACTCCTTGTATCTTTCCCAGGCTTCATAAAGGCTTTCTAGTTCATGCTGGGAAAATGAGGTAATTTCATTCCTCAATTTTGCAGTTTTTCCTGACGGAAAGTATTTCGCCAAAAATTTCTGTGCCAAGGCATCCCATGTAGTTATGCTTCCCACTGGTAGAGAATGTAACCAGCTCTTAGCCTTATCCCTGAGTGAGAAAGGGAAAAGTCTAAGTCTAATGGCATCATCAGTAACACCATTATGCTTGAATGTGTCGCATATTTCTAGGAAGCTGGCTATATGTTTGTTGGGATCTTATGTTGATAAACCACCGAACTGATTGGCTTGCACCATCTGGATAATTGCAGGCTTGATTTCAAAATTGTTGGCTGCTACTGGTGGTTTTCTGATTCTAGAAGTTGTCTCCATGACTGTTGGTGTTGCATAATCACGAAGAGTTTTGGTATCTGCTGCTTCTCCTTCCAGATTTGCCATTGAATTGATTGAAGTATACTGCTTTCGAACTCTCCGATTTCTTCGACAAGTTCTCTCGATCTCAGAATCACAAGGTTGTAATTCAGTCTTCTTCGATCTGGTCATATACTAAGCAAAAACCTGAAAAGAAACAAAAGACACACAAAAAAAGTAATATGAAGACCAAATTAGTATTAAAATTACTTGGTATTGATATTAATGACAATCCCAGGCAACGGCGCCAAAAACTTGTTACGAATTTAGGATGGTGTATTTAGAAGTGCAAGTGTACACTGTCGTAATCAAGTAATAAAGAAGTGAGTAGAGTATCGTTCCCACGAGGATTGATCACTAAGTACCAAAATTGGTAATTTTAATTCTATTTAGTCGGTTGATTAGTTGTGATTGAGATTGCAAGATAGAAATGATGAAATATGAATACAAGTGATATAAAGACAAATATGAGAAAAAGCCCTAGGGATTAGATTTCACTTAATAAATTCCGGATTGAATCACTTATCTATTCTAGTCCTATTTATTCCACATGATTGATAGTCGAGTTTCCCTATTTTAATTACTAGCCTCTTCCAAGGTCAAGTAATTCTATAATTAATTGCTAACCCAATATATTCCTATATGAATTTAAGCAATCAATCATGCATTAAGATTTATGGAACTCAATTAAGACTACACAACCCATATGAATATATTCCTATTTCATATGCAAATTATGGTTTTAATTATAGGATCCACACACATGTATCTCCTTTCGGTCTCAACATGCATATTAAAATCATCCAAAAGGTGGCCAATCAATTGTAAGCATTAAGAGCAATAATTAAAACTCAATCATGAAGGAAAAATTAAAACTAGATTTAATAAGTTAAGATTCAATCCGTCATTAGTAAGCTACGTCATCACCCTAGGAAAAGGAAAATTTAGCTCATGATAAAATTAAAAACAAAACCAAAATATATTACCAACATCATAAATATTGCATAAAAATTAATTACAAAAACATAAAAATACAACTACAAGATGCATGAAAATGGAAAATCTAGCCTACCATATAGGAGGTAAAACCATCCATGTAGGTGGCAACCTATACCATCCATAAAGGAGGACTACCTAGGCCTTCCATATAGGAGGTAAAACCATCCATGTAGGAGGCATGCAAGAAGTAAAAAAAAATGCAAGAAATAAATTCTAAAAATAACAACTCTCTCTCTAAAATAGAAACTCTCTCTCTCTCTCTCTCTTCCTTCCTCCTCTTTTCTCCTCATTTTAGGGTGCCAAGAAGCTCTATTTATAGGCTTCATTTTCGGACTGCTACAGTGATTTTGCTACAGTGAACCGCACTGCTACAGTAACGACCACACCGTCCGCTACAGTAACCCGCACTGCTACAGTACCCGACCACACCGTCCGCTACAGTGAAACTGCTACAGTAACCGACCACACCGTCTGCTACAGTGAACAGTACCGCATGAATAGTGTACAGTGAATAGTACACGTGAATAGTAACTTTTCCTTAAATGCCTTCTTTAATTCTTTTAATCCGGTACTATCCATGGCTGCAAGAAAATCATTATTTATTTATTAATTACACCCAAATTGATTACATTCAGCTCAAATATAGTCCACAAAATCATCATATAAGGGAAAATGAATATGCAAATATTTTACTTATCACTGACAATATTTATGAATGGAATATTGATGGCCAAAATGAAACAAACATTCTTCAAACTCTTCAACACATGACTATGCTGAGTAATGTTTATCAAACTCAACATAATTATTCAGATGAGGATATTACTAATCTTTTAGTATCTGGTTTTACTGGACAATTAAAAGGTTGGTGGGATTTTCATCTCACAAACGAAGATAAAACCACAATTTTCTCTTCAATTAAAACTGAATCAAATGGAACACCCATTACCCATAATGGCCAACCTATCCCTGATTCAACAAACCATTTAATTTTTACAATTGTTAAACATTTTATTGGAGATCCTTCTTTATGGCAAGATCGATCTGCTGATCTTCTTTTAAATCTTAAGTGCAAGACACTATCTGATTTTAGATGGTATAAGGAGACGTTCCTTAGTCGAGTACTCACAAGGGAAGATTCAAACCAGCCATTCTGGAAAGAAAAATTCTTAGCCGGATTACCAATAGCTCTTGGTAATAAGGTTAGAGAAAAATTTAGAAATTTAAACGATGGCAAAATCCCTTATGAGTTTTTGACTTATGGACAATTGATTTCACATGTCCAAAAAACTGCTCTTAAGATTTGTCAAAATGATAAACTTCAGCATCAACTTGCCAAAGAAAAGGCCTCTGAAAAACGAGAACTGGGTACATTTTGTGAACAGTTTGGTTTTCCTGCTTGTAAACAATCTAAGCCCAAAAAGAAAACTCACTACCACAAAAAGCCCAAAAACATTTATCGAAAATATAGACAAAACGCGCTACCGCGACAACTTAAACGAGAATTTTATAAAAAACCCAAATTTGATTTGGATCAAAAGGTTACATGTTTTAAATGTGGTAAACCAGGCCATATTTCAAAATATTGTCACCTTACCAGAAAACTAAAGAAGTTTAAAAAATTACACAATATTGAAGAATCTGTTATGGAACAGATAAACAATTTGTTAATTGAAACTTCTTCTTCCGAATCTGAATCTGAGAATTCAATTTCTTCTGAAGATTTGAATGAAATTCAAGAAAATGATTTTGAAAAATCATCTTCAGAAATTAATGTTATCACGAAGGAACATGATTTACTTCTTGATATCATTACTAAACTTCCAGATTCTGATAAAGGAGAATATCTTTTGAAACTAAAAGATATTTGCACTGAAACACCTAGCTCTTCCAGAACTAGACCTCAAACTATTTTAAACAATTACAATCTTACTCAAACTTTGGAAAAATTCAAACAAATTCCAAAACAGGCTACTCTTTCTGATCTTCAAAGAGAAGTCAATTACATTAAAGAGGAGATTAGAAATATCAAATTTCAACAACAAACGCATGCTGATGCTATATCCCAAATTCAGGATATACAATTAGCATCTCCCAAACATACCCAAACTCAAACAAAAGATGATCCAGAAATTAATCAAGAAAATGAAATTTCTGAACCATTTTTGAATTTGGTTTCAAAAGTCTTATTTCAAAAATTCCATATATATGCAAAAATCATTATTAATGATGAATTTGTATTGGAACAAACTGTTTTGTTTGATACGGGATCTGACGCTAATTGTTTTAGAGAAGGTCTCATTCCTACAAAATACTTTGAGAAAACTACTGAACGTTTTAATGGTGTTAATAAAACACGTATAGATGTTCAGTACAAAGTTTCAAACGTTGTTATTGAGAATGAAGGTTTTAAAATTAAAACCCCATTTATATTAATCAAAGTTATGGGTTCTGAAATAATTCTTGGTGCACCTTTTGCCCAATTATTATTCCCATACATGACTGATGAAAATGGGATTTCGAAACAGCATCTGGGTAAACAAATCTTATTTCCCTTTACCCAGAAACCCAGGATCAAGTATTTGAATCCTCTTCATTCAAAAATACAACATTTAAACTTCTTAAAGGAGGAAATATCTCTTAAACGATTAGAAGAACAACTGTGTCAAACACATGTTCAAAAAAGAATCCAAAATTGTTTAGAAAAAATCCATACAATGATTTGTTCGGATTTACCTAACGCATTTTGGAATCGTAAACAACACATGGTCGATCTTCCTTATGAAAAAGATTTTTCTGAAAAGAAAATTCCAACTAAGGCTAGACCAATTCAAATGAATCCAGAACTTCTTGAAACTTGTAAAAAAGAAATTCAGGATTTGTTAAATAAAAAATTGATTAGTAAATCTAGAAGTCCATGGTCATGTACTGCTTTTTATGTAAATAAAAGTGCAGAAATTGAACGTGGTGCTCCTAGGCTTGTAATCAATTACAAACCTTTAAACGATGCTTTGCAATGGATCAGGTATCCAATACCAAACAAATCTGATCTACTAAAACGTTTGTATTCTGCAAAAATATTTTCAAAATTTGACATGAAATCTGGATTTTGGCAAATACAAATTTCTGAAAAAGATAGGTATAAAACTGCTTTTACTGTTCCTTTTGGTCAGTATGAGTGGAATGTTATGCCTTTTGGTTTAAAAAATGCTCCGTCTGAATTCCAGAGGATCATGAATGAAATCTTCAATGATAATAGTCAATTCATCATTGTTTATATAGATGATGTATTGATTTATTCTCATTCAATTGAAGAACACTTTAAACATATATTTAAATTTGTAAGAATTGCAGAAACAAATGGTTTAGCGGTCTCTAAACCTAAAATTAGTTTATTTCAAACTAAGATTAGGTTTCTTGGTCATTGGATTTACCAAGGATCCATTACACCAATTGAAAGAGCAATTCAGTTTGCTAACAAATTTCCCGATCAAATCATTGATAAAACACAACTTCAACGATTTTTGGGATGTTTAAACTATGTTGCGGATTTTATTCCTCATCTTAGCAATTTCATTAAACCGCTTCACCAGCGTCTTAAAACTAATCCTCCTCCGTGGACGGATGAACACACCAATATTGTTAAGCAGATTAAAACCCAGGTTAAGGAACTTCCTTGTCTTAACCTTCCTAATCCTTCTGCTTTCAAGATTGTTGAAACTGATGCCTCTGACATTGGTTATGGTGGCATTCTTAAACAAAATATTGATGGAACAGAAAAAATAATTTCTTTTACCTCAAAACACTGGAATGATTCTCAACAGAATTATTCTACCATTAAAAAAGAAATTTTGGTAATTGTTTTATGCATTTCCAAATTTCAAAGTGATTTATTAAACCAAAGATTTTTACTTCGTATCGATTGCAAATCAGCCAAAGATGTTTTGCAAAAAGATGTTAAAAATCTTGCATCAAAACAAATTTTTGCCAGATGGCAAGCAATTTTAAGTGCTTTTGATTTTCAAATTGAATTTATCAAAGGTACTTCAAACTCTCTCCCAGACTTTCTAACCCGTGAGTTTCTTCAGGGTCGGTAGAGTAGTGAGAGCCTAAAAGACCAAAAGCCCAATGCCTTCAAAAAACACAAAAAAGAAAGATCCGGACAAAAACCCGGATAAAAGCCCAAGCCCAAACACTCAAACTCAGGGTGCCGAACAGTTAATCGGGGCCCAATCTCAAACATTCTCCTCGGAGCAATTGCAACTGATTCTTCAGGCGCTACAGTCATCCGAGCAACAAACGGGATCATCCCAGGAAGGTATATCCAAACCTTCCACTAGCAAAAAGAAAACAAGAGCATCAAGAAAGGAGATTCTGGACTCCTATGCTCAAAATAAACTCCCAGATCAAACTTGGAGTCAAACATTAGCCAAAAAAGACGAGAAAACTCTCGCTCTTGCTAATTTGGTTCCAAAACAAGTCTTGACCAAACAAGACTATGATCGTCTAAACCAAGTACCTTCTATACTGACGATCGGGTCTTCCCAAAAACAGCCAATAGTTTCAGCCAATCCTTCAATGGTAACTATTGGTAAAAAACAAACAAGTCTTGAAACTCCTTACATTCCAAAGGAGAATCAAGTAAAAAACATTGTTCAAATTGAGCCGGAATTCTATTATCCGACTCCAAACCAAGTGGCCTTAAATGTTTTCCCTTCTGGTTGGCATTTTAGACCACATGATTTAAGAAAAACTCGCAAGTACTATGAGTTCATTTTAGTACATTCTGAGTCTATTGTCATTGACAGAAAAATAGACAAAAAGGATGATACTTTAATTACTCATTCTACTTTGCAAATTTTAAAGGTCCTTACTCCTACCCAGTGGGGACAAGATTTGCACAAATACAAACGATTTGGGGTAGAATTTGATCCTTCAGGATACAATTATTGGGACTATGTGGAAGCATGGACCAATGTATTTTGGGATCAAAATAAACTTTTTAAACATACTTGGTTTATATACTTTAAAACCAAAACCGAGTATAACTTCCCTCACTGGTTTGTTCATTGGTGGAATTTCTTTGGTCCTATACCAGAGATTCTTCCCCCAAGTGTCCAACAGGCTCTTGAGGTTTTTAAACAGAAATTCAACTCTGATGGAGATCCTTTTCCCATAGATCTTCATTATTTTTCAAAATTATCTGGTGCCTGGATTTTCTCTTGGCAATACAGATTCTCAACTGTAAACCCAGGGTCATCCATGTTATATATATATATATATATATATATATATATATATATATATATATGCACACACAAAAACTTATCTTTAGTAGAATGATAATGAACTTGTGTCATTAGGTCTATAGCAAGCAATATATTATCTGAAATCAATCTCAGTTTGAGGTAGGAACATTGAGATGGAGATATCACTTTATCTAGCACACTCTTCAATCAATTTCTAAGTACTTTGAAATGATTTTATATGCAACATTGTAAAGATTGATTGGTCTAAAGTCCTTGAAAGATTTAGGCCTATCAGATTTAGGAATCAATACAATCATTGTCGTGTTGATACTTTGGAGAAGATGTTCAAAACTCAAAAAATGCATAACCATATTGAACACATTATGTCGAACAATCTCCCAGTACTCCTAATAGAAATGTGCATTAAACCCACCCTATTTAGGAGCACTATCCTTAGGTAAACCAAATACAGCTTCCTTAACCTTAATTTGTGATATTTTTTTCATTAGTTCAAAGTGATCTTCCTCATCAAGGGAAGGAAATGGAACATGCAATAAACCATCAAAGATATTCTCATAAGAGGCCTAGTGTTGATTATGATATAACTCCTAAAAGTAAAGAAGTGCCATTTCAAACAGCTCTACCACATTTAAAGTCTAATTTCCATAAGCTTTTTGAAGACTAAATATTCTTGGCAGTGGTTATGTTATTGAACACTACGTGAGTAAGCTGTATTCCTTTCACCCTCTACAAACCACTGGAGTTTAGTTTGCTGAGCCTAGTAGCTTGCTTGGCAGTCATATAAAAACTCTAACTCATGCTTGGCATTAATAAAATCAGATACTTTATTAGCCTGTGAAGACTAATCAATATCCATAGACATTGAAATTTCATGTAATTTCTTCTCAGCTTGTGATATCCTGTAAGCCAAGTTGCCAATATTTTGTCTACTCCAATTATGAAGAGTGGAAAGGGTTCTACTTAATTTACAATGAACCAAGAAGTAGGGGAGCCAAGAGTCTTTTGTTTCCAATAATCATCTACCAATCTTGAACATTCTTGAAAATTCAACCAATAATTCTTAAACCTTTTTAGTCTTTTCTAATTGATTTGGCACTCGGTTGAGAGTAAAATTGGTGAATGTTCAAAAGTAACAAGAGGGAGGGTAGACATAAAAGAGGAATGAAAGCTTTAAAGCCACTCCAAATTGCAAAATGACATATCATGTTTTTCCATAACATTATGAGTTCCTAACCTATTATTTGTTCAAGTGAAAGATGGACCATGCTGAGTAATTCTAACAAGTTGAGCCTTATTTAAGTAGTCTAAAAATCATTCATGTTAGAAGAGGATCCCCCTTTCTCTAGACTTATCATCCTAACAAAGAATTTGATTAAAATCACCAATCAGTAGCCATATGAAATCAATACAAAGACTAGTATTTTTGATCCATTCTCAAAACACATATTTTAAGTTAGATTGAGGAGGGTCATAAATGAAGGAGATGTAACATGACGGAAAACTTCCATTAGTATCTACACGATAATGGAAAAAGTAGGATGAAATATCAAGAACTTGAACATTAGTATTATCTTTCTAAGTAACTAGAGTACCTCCCCTCGATTGACAACAATCATTTCAGCAAACCAAGAAAAATCCAAATTGAAAAGTGGCTTGCAAGAAGCATCAACTGAAATTTTATTTTATGAGAGAAAAAAAATTAGTCATTTATTTCTCAATTACCTATTTACACCGATGAACTTTTGTGACCTTTCTAAAGCCACGATAGTTCCAACTTAGCATTTTCATGGTACCCAGGGAAGCTTTACTTGGGCCACTTCCTTAGACACTTTGACAAAATTTTGAGTCTTGAAATATATTTGATTCCAAGCAAATGGTAGACAACAAAAGTCTAATAGACTCTGAATCAAGTTAAAAGCTGATAGACGCATACTCTTAGGTAAAGGAAAAAAAATCAACAGAGTTCAATAAGGATAATCTCTTTATCTTTCCCATCTCAATTATATCCCTTGTAAGTTTCTTTGTCTTCGAGAGAGGTAGTAAAACCACTCATGATTTTTTTTCCATTGCAACATAAGTATTCTCTCCCTCTTCTTTCTCTTTCTTTTACTTGTAAAAATTACTTAAATTTAATAATTTGGTTTTATATTTGTATTTTAAATGTGCAGGATGGAACCATCTCCTCGGTGGTAGTAAAGGGTTTATTTGACATCGAGGTGGGCCATAGAGTGATGATCTACTGGGACCAGAACAAAGACTAGTCTGTTGAACTAGGCCCTTCTATATTATTCATCAAATTCTTGCATACATATGATGCAGATTACACAAGATTTTCATATTTTATGAGTAATGGCCTAAAGTGCCACAATACTTGAAGGAAGAAGCTTGGCACCTGCCTAGAAATAATTTGTGGTCTCCCCTAACAAGAAGAAGTACATGTTCTCCAAGATGGGAGACTTATGGAAGAATCAAAGATTGACCCTATACTGGGACCATAATGAAAAAGGAAAGAGATCCATTGGTTAAATTTAGAAGAAGTTCTACATAATAGATATATTTTATATGTTTTATAAAATAAAACTTTTATTGTAACAAGATAATTTACAGTGATGCTTTTCTCTTTTTTCTATGTAGGAGCACTCCCAACAGAACAATATTAATGATTGTAAGAAAATATTTAAGCCCTTTGCATCACATTTGAAATCTTTGGCCGTGAAAAAACTGGGTAACGTCAAGCTTGATCAATTCAAACAACAACTTATAGTTGAGCTCAAATCATGTGTTTGGACTGAGGTTCAAGTGAAGTTTCTTGCTGAGCTTACCACAGAGACCCACATGAGGATCCAGACAAAAATTCAAGAATTGAAAGAGACATTAGCTAATATAGTGGAGAAGGTCTCTTGTGAGACCTTTAATCATATTTTTATGGCTCTAAATCCAGGTGAGGAGGTATTAGCTTTCAAGATGCCTCACCTCACATGAGCATCTCAAAAAAGAGTCAAGTTATATATAAGGATCATGATATTATATAGTTCTCCTTAGTGATTCAGTATTTGGAAAGTAGCAAGTGAGATCTTTTAAGTTGATTTGCAAGTTATGTTGTTGAGCTTTCTTCTTATGTTGTGCCAATGGATCATATTCAAGATCGAACAATTTTATCATATTGACGTTACAAACTACTTCTCTTATCATTTTCAAAATATGATAAAGCTGCTTCAAATCTTCATGATCTAACCCACATAAAACCCTTATCTTCCAGAATTCATAAATGTTTCTATAATTTGCATTTAGGCCTTGAGATAGGTTCATTATAGGTTGTGAAGTTAGTCAGTTACTCCCCATCATTCCAAAACATTTCTAAACTCACCTATCAGGTGCTGACGTGGAAGACATATAAGCAAAGGTAATTGGACTGAGATTGTAGAGGTACTTTTAGGGTGTGTTTGGTTTGAGGGGAGGGGAGGGCATGTTACTTTGTTTGGTTTTTCAGAAAGGGATAGGGGAGGAGATCCTTGATATAAAATAAAGGAAGGGAAGGGAATTTAATTTAAAATTTCCCCTCCTCTCCCCTCCCCTCAAACCAAACACACCCTTAGGGGTTACTTGATTTTGTTTTTAATTTTTGTTTTTGTTTTTAAAAACAATAAAACATGTTTGGTAAACTATTTTCAAAAAATTATTTTTTTAAAAAATATGAATCCAAAACTTGCATTGGGTTTTCTCTCTCTTGGGATCTGTGCCCTTTGAGTTTTCTTTAGAATGGATGACTAAAGCCATTAGAAAATTCCGCCTAATCGAGCATCTAATGCATTAGTTTACGAGAAGCAAAAAGAAAACAAAGAATGGAACAAACAATGAACATGTTCAAGATGAGGAGATAGACGAAGAATCAGTCCCTGCTAGTTAAGTTATAGAGGTTGGTACCATGACTTTGGGTGATGGTGAGAGAAATATGGACCTTGTTCCAGTGATTAAGCAAATATCATACAAAGATTCTTTGCTTGGTTTTAACAGAGTTGACAATAATGGAAGTTAGATGGAAGAGGATGAGCTCTTGTCTGATGTATTTAACAAAGAGCGGGAGCTTCCGGAGTGATCTGAGGAGTACAAGGAGATGATAAATCATTATCCAGCTATTCCCATTGAACCAGAAGAATACACCGAATGGTGTAAACCATGAAATACTACCCTTATCATCACATTATTGGGGAAAATATTTAACATATATACTTTAAAGGAGCATTTGAGAAGCATATGGGGGTTTGTTGAATTTGGTCTCATTGATCTTCAAAATTATTATTTTGTAGTCAAGTTTACGAACAAACAGGGGTGGACTGAGATGTATAAACGGGTGCTTTATGAAGGGCTGTGGGTGGTTCAACAACACTGTGTGATGGTGCAATAATGGTCAGCTAACTTTGATACTTTTAGTAACCAGTTGAGAAGGGTGGTTTTGTCAAACCCCTCATTATTTTGACATTTATCAGAGTATTAATGCACAGTTTAATGAGCATACAAAAATAGTAAAATATACTGATACAATATTCTTAATTACATTACAGATAAACCCACAGGGTTTGAATGTATTCAACTACATAGGAAAATTTATAGATAACCAAAGAAGAAATTCTTGAATCAGCACCGATCCTTTTATTGCTGATATCCGCTACTTTGCTCTTTGAGCGGTTTCTTCTAGCTGAGTAAGTTTTTAATTTATGGAAAGAGTGAGATTCATACAAATCTCAGTAGTAACTGAATATCAATCATATAAAATACGAAAAGTAAACATGCAATGCAGCATTTATCATGATACAACAATCAAAATGCCTAAGACTATATGACAATGCTCAAGATCCAAATGATGATTTTGTTTGGATCAAAATGATCATCTGTTCCTGATCAGCAATATCATATCTCGTACATAGGAATTCAACATGGGATTCACCTATGTAATGTGATCACATAACAACTTGGAGCATGCCTATACCTATCCGTACATATCATATCTTAGAGCAGGACAATACTTATTTGTATATATCAAGTCACTCAACTGGGTCCATCTAGCCATATGGTACTCTAAAGGTTTCATGGGGTGGTTTAACACATCATCCACTCCCAGAGAGTATCAACATCACATGCAATACATTGAACAGATCATGACAATAATCACATATTAACATTCACATAGTATATGAAAGATAGAGTTACTACCTAAACTTTTTTCCAATGCGTAGCCACTACTAGTCCTTTAACATTTCATCTAGCTCGGGCAATTATCGAATCCTATAATTCCCAAAGTAATTGCAAATGAGTTATTACTCATTCATACTTTATTATAAAATTTACAAGTTAGTTATCTGAGCCCAAAATCATATATTTACCAAAATTCCCCTGGGGAACCCGGTTAATTCCTTTTTTATCCGGTATTTTTGTACTTTTCCAAAAATTACAACTCAGGCCTATTTTACATTTTTTCACATGTACATCTCATATTTGACTTTAGATCAGATCAATTCCAACTCAAATTATAATTTTTCCCTTGACAGCCTAACTTGGGTTTTAGGGGCGAATTTGTCATTTTACAATCCAGGGCTTTTCGCACTTCGCACTTAACATGAATCCTACATAATTTTCCCTTTTAAACATCATGGAACCTTAGAATTATGAAATTCTAGCCCTAACCCTTATTTTTTTTATTAGGCCGAAACATACCCTATTTTAGAGAAAATTGGATTTTCATGATTTAATCCTTGAAATACCTTGTTTACCCTTTTTTCACTTGTATAATTACTTAATCATCATCTCAACATAATTAATGAAAATTTAGGTGGCATCTCCCCTTAGAAAATGGACATCCCAAACTTTACAAAATCACCAGAAACAGTTCAAAATCCAGCTATAATACATTTATAACTCAATTATCGGTAAGAATCTCAGAGTCTGAGTAACTTACCTCACTTCTTCTTTCTTCTTCCTATTTGGACGAAAATCACTCCGTCTTCCTTAGAGTTTTTGCTGATTGAATGGCTAATTCAAGAAGATAGGAAGGTTAAGGAGAGTTTTCTAGAACTATAACACAAGATTGTGTAGAGATTTCGGTATACTTACCTTATATCTGAGCTTTAGACCTCCCTTTTTCCTCCTCTTCCTCTTTTCCTTTCAGCCTTCTATCTTCTCTTTTCCCTCCACACTTTAGCTGACTAAGGCCTTAAAATAGGATAAGTGCAGAATTTTGGAGAAATCTCTATAACCAAACTTGGCATCACCTAATTGGTCATCAACTATTTATCTTGTGGTAATTCCATATTTAATTATATAATATTTTTGAATGCTCCATCTGTCCCCCCCATTTTTGTAATTATTTATGAAATAATCTAGATTATTTTTATTTGGGTCAAAATGACCATTTTGCCCTTGCAATTTCTTCTATTTTCTTAACATTTGAGAAAATTGGCAGAATTATCACCAAACTTTCAAAATTCATATCTAATTGTGTAGATATCCAATTGGAGTGGTTCTAAAGGCTATGTGACCCTTATTAAGTCTATTTTTAGGGACAATATAAAATTTAGCCAATTAGAAGCTCAAAATTCCCATAATGTTTATTTTTTAAGTTTTCTCCAGAAAAACATCAAATTCACTGGGAAAATTTCAAAAATTCATTTCTCATTTTATACAACTCAAAAAACTTCATGTGACCTATAAAATTAAATATTATCATGTCTACTTTCATTGTGGAAAGTTTCATAATTTTTAAAGGTCATTTACTAATTTAAAAGTGTCACACAATCCAACTACCTCAACAGGAAATTTACCAACTATCTTATATAACAACTATTTTGTCATGTGTGACCTTATTTATTGACTTTTCTTTGCCACTTTACATGTTCATTTATCATGAAATACTATAATAGCTACATGATGCTTAATGATACAAATTTCAGGACATTACAGGTTTCCTAGGTTAGGATCCCTCATATCCCAAAAATGCTATAATAGAACCTTTATTACCAAAGTATGTAACTAGATCAGACGAACGTTAAGAGTGGAAATGAACATGTTAATAGAGTCTAGCGAAGATCCTATGAAGGTAGAAAGGGGAAGATAAGCAAGAATTTGTGTAGAGATGGATTTAAGGAAGAGACTGGTACCAAGAGTTTTAGTAGCGAATGCAGCTTATAATGTGGTTTATAAAGGACTTAATGTGATATGCTATAATTGTGGACAGTACGGTCACCATCGAGAAACTTGTACACCTTCTTATCGACCGGAACCTTGTGTTCAAGGAGACAACATGGGTTTCTCGACAAATTTAGTGAAAGACCAATCGGAAATGCCACCGGAGAACCCTGTGCTGAATACCGAGGAGAAGTTTGGTGAATGGATGTTGGTAGGTAGAATATAAAAGACTCAGACATCAAGGAAAGGTCTTGCCAAAAATCAAGCTACTGAGAAAGGAAAGGGTGATCGATTTGTCAGGAAGGAGGGAAAGGGGTTACCACACACACGATTTGACCTCTTGGTGACATTAGATAATGATAAGGTTACAGAAGTGCCTAGTTCTCATACATATAGAGGGAAAGAGGAGGTGAATACCTCAGTGGGGATGGACCAAAATCTGGTTATTTATAACACAAAGTCAAAGTTGCAGAATGTGGGATTGGGTTTGGTGACAAAAGAGCAAGAAAAGCAAGAGACATCATGTGTGGTAGAGAAATCACTAGAAAAGATGAGGTAAGCCTATAATGGCTTGCAATTAGGAAAGGCTAATAAAATGGGCTCGGTAGTTAAGAGTGGTGAAATTCAGTCTACAAATGGCCCATCAATGGATAATAAAAAGAGGACTCATAAAGGCCCAAGAGTAAATGTCGTAGTCAATGGGTGTATTAATCAAGTAGGCTCTTCTATGGTGGGGCCGTTCATCAACACTTTACCTATACAAAATTCTAAATTTTATTATTAGATGGAGATGGTTTGGATATATCCAAGAAGGGGGTTGCGATTCATGAAAAGCTAGCCGAAGAAAATAATTTACCCAATTTATCTTTCTCATAATAGTGTACTACGATCAACGGGGAATTGGTGCTGGTAAATCCTAATAGGGATCGACATGATCGGGGATAAATTGTCTTGCTGGAACAAGCCACATGGGTGGTGAATGAATTACTCATAGAGTAAGTTTGAAATTTATATTTTATTTATAGCTATAATGATTTATGCATTTTTGGAATTTTTGTGGTGCTAGGAATCATTCTTTTCTTACTACCATTAGAAATTTGGTAAAGGATTATAATGTTGATGTGTTGTGTTTATTGAAACACGTATTAGTAGGCATAAAGCTGATCAAGTTGTCAGGAAGTTGGGATTTACTAATGGGCTTCTTTTGGAAGCTTTTGGGTTTGCAGGTAGTGTATGGGTGCTATGGAATGATACTATTGCTCAAATTGAATATGTTCTTTACTCTACCCAATTACTTCACTGTATAGTAGTTGATGTGAAATCTCAGGATACTAGTTTTGTTATGTTTGTATATGGAGAAACCTCATTTTTCAGATGAAAATCTCTATAGAATTATATTTTGGATATTGCAGGGAATATAGCAGAGCCATGGCTAGTTCTTGGAGACTTTAGTGCCATCCTAAACCAGATAGACAAACTTGGGGGTGCACCGCCGATGTCTTATTCAATGTCTGCTTTTGCTAATTGTATCTCCTAATCAGCTCTTATGGAAATTACTGTGGTGGGGGAAAATTCACTTGGGAAAGATAGGGGTTAAAGAAAAACTAGATTATGCTTTTGGAAACAACAGGAGGATCCTAAATCATCCTCAAAGTAGAGTTTGACATAAATTAAAATTTATGTCAAATCATAGGGTTATTGTAGTGGAGGAGGATAGAATTTTAAGGCATGAATCTTCAAGCAAACCAGATTTCAAATACCAAGCCACATGGATCCTAGAATTGGGTTTTAGTGAGGTGGTACAACGATCATGGGATGGTGTGGACTAGTGTCAGGAATGTGTAAGATTTGAGGAAGTGGCTACTAGATGGAATCATGAGGTAGTAGGTAACATTCCTAAAAAGAAAAAATCAATCTTAAGAATGCTAAAGGGTATTAATCGTGCTAGAAGAAATAAATTATTTATTGGCCATTTTAAATTGGAGAAGAAACTTTGGCATGAGTACTATAAACTTGTGGCCTAAGAGGAGTTGATATGGTTTCAAAAGTCACGATGTAGATGGTTGGATTGGGGAGACTGAAATACTTAGTTCTTTCATGCATCTACAATGATCAAGCGTCATAGGCAGAGGGTAGAAGCTCCTCAAGATGATACAAGACAATGGGATATAGATGAACTAACTTTAAGGAGAATGGCTGGTGAGTTCATACAATAATTATATACGAAGAATAGTGATATGGTGGAGGTGGGGACGGATATCGTGAATTTTCCCAGGCTTACAGAGGTAGATATGGAAGCTATACATAGAGATGTTACAGAGACAGAGGTTAAAAATATTGCTTTCCAAATAGGTGTGTTTAAAGTGCCTGGGCCTGATGGGGTTTCATCACATTTTTTCCAATTTCAATGGTCTCATATTAGTTCCCAGGTACGTATATTGATGTTTGAAGTTTGGAGAAACCTGGAGCATATTAGGGCAATTAATCATACTAGGATTATTCTTATTCCAAAAGTGGTTCACCCGACGACTCTTAAGGATTTTAGGCATATCTCACTATGTAATGTAGTTTTTAAGATCATCACAAAAATCATTGCTAATATATTGAGAGGGCCAATGCATTATTTGATTCAACCATAACAGTGCAATCTCATTTCTGGAAGACAAGCGAGTGATAATGTCATTATTGAGCAGGAGGCTATCTATATCATGAGAATTAGGAGGAAAAAGAAATGTTATATGGCTATAAAAATGGATATGGAAAAGTCTATGATAGACTAGATTGGGATTTCTTTTATCACACATTGAGAGGGGTAGGGTTAATAGACGGGATTATTAATCTCATTATGGCTTGTACTATAACTGTATCTATGGCGATACTCTGTAATGGGAGAGTCTCACCATTTTAACCCTACCCAGGGGGTTTGGCAAGGGGATCCCTTGAGTCCATACCATTTTATCCTGTGTATGGAATGACTTGGACACATGATAATTGGAGAGGTTAGGAGGAAGAATTGGAAAGGATTAAAGTTGAGCTTTCATTGACCCATTTTAACCTATTTATTTTTTACGGATGATTTACTATTGTTTGGTGAAGCTTTCTCTGCATAAATAGATGTTATGAAAAGTGTACTGAAGAAGTTTTGCAACATTTTAGGCTATAAGATTAGCTTGACAAAATCCAAAGCTTATTTCTTTAGGAATGTCAACTTTGCCAAAGCATTGGAACTTAGTCAGCAAATGGGAATTGGTATTACAGCTGACTTATGAAAGTACCTGGGAGTACCACCATGCACAATCAGGCCACCAAGATGACATATCTTCCTTTATTACAGTGAGTACAAAATAAAATGGCATCTTAAAAAGGAAGTTTCCTCACTATGGCAGGGAGAACTATCCTTATTAAGTCAGTGCTTTCTGCATTACCCAACTATATGATGCAAACCATACTGTTACCTAAATGTGTGTTAAAGGAAATGAAGAGACATAGTCGGTAATTCTTATGGGATTAGATTCAGAAAGTAAGAAACTTTACTTAATTGGATGGGACCAAGTAAAGAAAGAGAAGACTCAGGGGGTCCTTGGTATACGAGATCTGAGGAGCCAAAACATAGCTTTTATAATGAAGTTATGTTTAGGACTCTTGACATCCCCGGATGCTTTTTTAAGTATAATGTTTACGATCAAAATATAGGTGTAGGGATGGTATGTATCTTATGGTATGCAGGAAAAAGAATGCTTCCCTTGTTTAGAGAAGCATTAGCTTAGTTTGGGAGATTTTTTATCAGGGAGTCGGTTGGATTATTAGAGATGGTTGATCCACAATCTTCTGGTGGGATTTATAGACACTTCTTGGGGAGCCATTAATTTAGTTTGTGAATAGGAATTGGAAGTATATTAATCTCGGGGCTATAGTTTATTTGTTTGCTCAGTTAGATAGATCATGGAACAATCAGGCATGAGAACAATTTCTTCCCAGGTGGTTGATTAATATGTTAGTGAGTATGAAGCTTCATGAGGGGTTTGGGCTTGATAGGTTTTATTGGCTTTATGCATCAAATGGAAGATTTAATGTTAGGGTTTCCTATCACATGATTACAAATAGCTCCCAACATGTTGGGGAGGATTATTGGAAGAGGTTATGGAAGTTATCCATTTAGAAGAAAATAAAATTCTTTATGTGGCAAGTATTCCATAAGAGATTACCCATAAATTCAATTTGTACTGAGAGGGGAGTGTAGTTAGTGGGGAGTGTCCATTTGAGTGCCAGTGTGAGGAAACAGTTTTACATATCTTGAGAGATTGTGAGATAGCGAGAGATGTATGGCAAAATTTTGTCTCTTCTCACAAACGATCATCTTTTTTTTAGTTCTTTCTTGCAGGTATGGCTTCAGGAGAATATAATAGGCAGGTTTGAGATGCCTAAGCTAGACAATTAGAGCTGGTCTAGAGTCTTTAGTATTGTGTGTTGGCATTTGTGGAAGAATAGATGCCATGGCGTCATAGAATGAATCCGAAGACAGTCAAGTTAAATTGTTTTTCTAGTATGCATCACATAATGGAGATGACATCACAAGGACAGTTTTGACATTAGATCTTTCATTTTAATGGATCCGTGGACTCAAGATGGCAACCTCCACTATCTGGATATTTCAGATTAGATGTTGATGGCCTGGTAAATACATTAAGGATGGCCTCTTATAGCGGAGTTATTAGGGATTTCCAAGGGAGATGGATTATAGGTTTCCAGAAACAACTGGGTCTTCTACTTCTAACTTTGGATAAAGTGCATGCTTTACTAACATGTTGTCACTTGGTAGGCGGTTAGGTCTTTCTAACGTTCGTATGTATACAGATTCTATAGAGGCTTATCGTTTGATCATGACGGATGGGGGTCCAACTAACCTACTTAAACCAAAGGTTATAGCAATCAGGAACATGATATTTTCAGGTTGGAATGTTGAAATCAGATATACGCCACGTCATGTATTATAGTGTGCAAATCTACTTGCTAAAAAGGAACATAACCTTGTTGTGGACATGGTGTTACTGTCCGATCCTCCTTCCTTTTGTTAGATTGGCTCAAGATTGGTTTGACAGTCACGTGGCCTCATCAGAGGCGCATCAAGTGTAATTATCATCAAGTTGTTTAACTTGCCCTATGATTCAAAAAGAAATTTAAAAACAAAAAACAAAAATTTGTTTTAAAAACTAAAAAACGAAAAATAGTTTTTAGTTGTTCTCTTATTTTTCTTTTTTCTATTTTTTAGGCCACCATTTATTCACTATCTACACTACACTACTAGTGACGACTATCGCCACGTCACCACCTGCGATAGCACCGCCATATCACTTCAAAACAAATTTTTTAAAACAAATATCCAAACATATTTTTCTATTCTTAAAACTTGTTTCCAAAAGCTGTTTTATAAAATTGTTTCTAAGAACAAAAACAGATAATTGAATCAAACAAGCTCTTTTTTAAAAAAAATTAAATATTATTGTTTAATATTTTTCTAAATTTATCTATTGCTATTTTTATTTAAAAACTATGATATCCATATAAAAATCTCATAAATGATGCGCCAATTTAATTTGATATTATAATAATATAATCTGATAGAAATCTCCCAAAATTTACTTAGATAACTTTCCAAATATCTTTACAATGTATTTTAAATAGACTCAAAATGGAAAGTTATCACACCCCCATACTTACATCAAATCTTGTCCTCAAGATTTTAAATTCTAAATAACCAAATTAAATCAAACCATCAAAGCAAGATTTTTAAAATAAACACCATAAATTTGGAATCAATTCAAACCTTCAAGAATTAAACTTTCTTAGAAATCCTTTTTACTTTCCAAAAATACAAGAATCAGGGCAATTAATTTGGCAAAGATAAACCACAATGAAATATCTCTCACAAGTCAAGTGTTTTCTCTCTACTCTCAAGGTTTTTAAGAGCTTGTGTTTCACTCAATTCTACCTATTGCAATCAACTACCTTAAGCTTGTTTCTCATCTCAATCTCCACTATATTATCCTATTGCATACTCAAATAAAAAATACTTTCAAGAGTTGTAATGAACAAGCCATGATGATGAAATGAAAGTGGTAATGAATGAATACTTTAATTAGTGCTAAGCTTTTCAATGGAAAAGATGAAGAATGAAGGGATAGAAAACTCCAAAGAAAACAAATTCACTTTATATACAACCACTTTTCTTTTTCCTTGCATTATATCTTTCATTCACTTTCTTTGTTTTTATTCTATATCCATTTTTCTCTCTTTTTTTTCATATATCTTTCTTTCTACTTTTTTTTTGTTTTTAAAAAACTCACATAGTATTGAATTCCTAATTCCTTCACTCCTTTTTTTTTATTTAAATTGTTTCACTTATAACTTACTAAAGTAGTGAACGAATAGGAAGAAAAAGGGATAAAAATTTCATCTTCTCAAACAAAGGGCTATTTGCTTTATGCAATTTTCTTTTAGGAAAAAAAGTTAAGGCTCAAACAGGAAAAACAAAGGATTGATATGATATGGATGGTCATTTGGGTAAAGTAGCTATTAAAATGAATGTCTAAATGATCTTTGTGCTTACAAAAGGATCTTGAGCTTTACAAGAGATTCAAGACAAGTTTTAGAGATGAAATCACAATAAGTGTACTCCCTCTTGAAAGAAATGAAAATATTGGCTCAAATTTCTCACCGGTTTTAGACATCTTAAAGTCAATTTCTATACCAAATGCTTTGCCCATTTACTAACACTCCAAGAAAATATAACTGAATTCTAATAAAACTCAATCCCTTTTAAGTTCAAATCATCCCAACATTGAAAATGTTCACAAGTAAAATCCAACTTCCATAAAGAAAACAAAATTTTGTTGAACATTTTTCCAAACAATAATGTTTTCAAATGTTCAAAACTATTTCCAAACCAAAAACTTGAAAATAGGTCATGTAAATTCAATGGTACTCTCATCCCCACACTTAAAATGTCGCATTGTCCACAATGTGAACAAGTAACACGAAGTAGTAGAAAGTGAGAGAGAAATCATATCCAAGTATAGAGATGACACAAATTTCAATCATTATCAAATATCAATCAATCACATGCAATTTAACTTTAATCATAGCTCATGTTCCAGCAACACCATCAACAATCAAATGAAGCAAATCGACAAAAAGTAGAAAGAGAACTCCCTATTTTATCCTTAACATGCACTTTCACTTGCTTTTGATCTTTGTTTCCATAGCAAAGCACATCATCTAAGGCTACAGAATTCCTACAAAATCAAAAAAAAAATATCAAACCAAACCTTGGGTTACCTCCCAAGAAATGCTAATTTTATAGTCTTCAACCAGACTTCTCAAAGCAAATATCTAATTATAAGTATCAAATACCATAACAACCTTGTCTTCATTTCTTTTCAAGCAACAAGGTTTCAAACACAAGAAATGATCATTCAAGTTAATTACTTGTACTTCTTCAATCATAAACAATTTTAGAGTACAAGCATTCACTGAATTCAAATAAAGCACAACATGCACATTTTTGCAAACGAATTTAGGAGCTTTCAAAAATTTAGAGCATCACACAAAATTCACTTAACTCTCATCAGTAAGAGTTAAAGATTCAATAGAAGAGTCATGAGTAATAGATTTTGGGACATCCATATCAATTTCAACATCAAAATGACATGAATTAGGCTTCACAATCGAAACATCTTCTAGACTACCCCTACTATTCTCTCCTAAAGTGATTCCAAGTATATTATCAAGCTAAAGTCTCATTCAATTCCACATCCTCAACTTCCTCACAATGATCATCATCAACACAAGAAGTGATCATCATGCTAAAGGAATTATCTTACCTCATAGTCTCAAAGGATGAAACAATTTCAACTCTAGTGACAAATTCTTGTTCATGACTAAATCTCTTTGATGATTCCACATAAACCTCAAATAACCATTCTAAATTAGACTCTCTTTTTATATATTCAAAGGTGTTCTCTTCAAAATGAGGATGAGAGTGAAAAGATGGGGTAATTTCTTCTGAATTTGAATTTAAATATGGATCCCAAGGCTCTTGTTGTTATAAACTTCTACTAGGATAAAAAGAATGACCAAAACAAGTTTGGTTCCTAGTGAAATCATCTCTCACATAATGACTGGTAGTGCTATATTGACAATGCTCATTATGCTCTCCACAATAAACACAAGAAAAGTAATTATATTGGGAAGAATCAATATTTTCAATCCAACCAGCATTTTCATTCCTATGTCTCATTTCATCCATATGCATCTCTAGTAAAGAATAAAGATTTAACAATCTATAATTGATTTAACTAAATGAATGTTGTGAATAATTAATATTTTTCAAAGACACACAAGAAACAATGAAAATAAAACAAAGTACACACAAGAAAATAAAACAAAAATATTTACAAAGCTCAAGTTTAAACTACTAAAGGATTTCTAACTCTAATTACCAATTGCCTTGAGTCCATAGCAACAAAATATTTGATGCTGCCAAAATTTAATTAAGTACCGAAAGTGTACGGGCCATGAAAATAGTATAATAGCAAATCAAGGTCATCTCATAAAGACTTAATTGAACTAGTAATTAGGCATCAAAATTTTAATTTTTATTTAAGTTGAACAAATCAAATAAGGATAGTTAAAGATAAATTTAAATAGAAGTAAGAAAAAATGAAATCTAGTGTTTCAAAGATTTCAATTGATAAAAACAATCTAGAGCAACTAATCTCATCTTCAAGTCTTAGAGTATGTAATTACCCAAATAAATGCGTTTAATGTTAATTTATTAATATAGAGTTTTGATAGATATAAGTATCTCACAATCATTTATACCACTTTCTCAAGTTAAAATATTATTCCTAACCAATTTACTCAAGAGGCAATAAATGTCAAAATCCACTCTAATAAGATTATATGGGTCTAATAAGTATGTTCTTATCTTATTAGCAAATTAAAATAAATTTTAATCCCACATTGTTTAATCCTATAGCCTAATTAAGATCAATGTCCCAAGAGTAATTAAAATTTTTCAAATTTATACTTAGTGGTGATCAAGCATTAAGTAGACAAAATAGAACAAGATGAAGCAAATAAAAATAACATTAAGCACAATTAAATGGTTCAAACATGCTTTAATCCAAAAATTAGTTCATAGCTACTCAAAGTTGTAAAACAAACTAACTAAATATTACTAAAACCAAAACCTCATAACATCAACAAAAGTTTCAATATTCAAATCCATAAAGAAAAGATAAAAGGAACAGAGTGTAACATACTGAAAATTCATAATCGATGTTGCCTTATATGTGTGTACGTAGTTGGACGAAATATACCAGTGACTAGACATACTTGGAACCATCATATGCACATACATACCCACATGTTGCATTCCTAAGATAAAAGCATACATGTGGCACTGTTTGAAGCTTATACCTATAAAATAGCTTTATACCTAACTCTGCTTTTAGGTTGGAACTGTGAGATGTTGCCACCTAAGTCCCTTTAGATTTTCCTTTTGGGTTGGCTTAGTGAGAAGACGCCACTCGGCTACCTCATGGAATATATGACTAATTAGTCAGATAAAATATGTCGGTATAGGTATGCCCATGTTATTTTCAGGGCAGACAAATACACCTTGCATTATTGAAGGGACATAGGCTTGGTGCCATTTGTCTGGAACACATAGGCATACATGTGGAAAAATCCTGAGGTATAGGTACATACATGGTGCTCTCTGAAGCTTACATAGATAAAGTAGCTTTTTGAAAACTTTTAGGTTGGCACAATGATACATTGAAACTTAGGCCCCATAACTTTTTTCCTAACTTTTACTTTTAGGGTGGACCAATGAGATCGTGGCATTTAGTCCCACAAGTATCACATTTGAATTGTCGGGACAACTCACCGGTCTCCGGTTCGGCCACGTGTATGACTTTCCCAAGCATTGAACATGGAAGTCAGATGAAATAGTGACCTAAAAGAGGGAGTAGGCCAAAATTTTAAGTAAAGCACAGAGCACCCTAAGTTCCAGACACTTGGACATACTTGGTAACGTGTCACTTTGTAAGAGAACACTCATGCATATGATTATATAAGTCTCCAACACTTCTCCCACTCTATAATTTTGGCCAAGGCGGCAAAATTAGGAGAGGAAATAGTGAGAAATAGAAAAAGGAAAGAGAAAATGAAATCTTGAAGAACACCAAGAGAAAGAAAGTGTTCTTGCTTAATTTCAACCCCCGAATACACATTTCTAGCTGATCAAACCTTCACGAATCTTGTTCTACTCATCAAGGGCTACATTTCTATGGTTTTAGATTCTTGAGGAGAGGAATTTTGTGCTTCCCTAAGGTGTAGGTGCTGTTGAAATAAAAAACCGATCATAGCATCGGATAGAGGTAACCGTAAGCTCTAACTTGAGCATGATATTTTAATGTTTTGTTAAGTTTTATAAAGTTGTTATTCTGCCTTAAGTTTTCGGCTAGATGCTGAACCCTAGGAAGGAATATGATTTTAATGATTTTAAGGTTTCAAATGGATTCTACATGTAAAATTATGTGGAAATAGCTTGTGGTTATGATTTTTGGATGATTGGATATAAAACTATAAAATTGGAACTTAAGGTTGCTTGGGGTTAGTGCTGCTAGAATTGTTTTCCAATGAGTCATATTGTTTTGGGTTGCATTTTGATGGACCAAACCTTATTCAATGACTGTAATATTTTACATATCAATAGTAGACATCCTAAGCTTTAAAATGAGGTATAGTATGCATTATTAGGGTTAATATTTTGTAAGTTATGATCCGTTAAAGTTTATGGATCAAATCTCAAATACATTTTGAGCTAGTTGGGTTTGTCAAGGTTCTTAGCGTTTTGTGGCTATAATTGGCACTGGATGATATTTTTCCTTTTCAGAGGACTTAAAGAGCTTAACATATAGGATTTAGAATCACCTCATTTGGAATTTTCTAGATTAAGTTATGAATTTTCAAATTTGACCGATGAAATCTAATAGATTAGAGGCGATCTACGAATTTGTATTATTTGGAGTGAACTGTGATAAGTAAGACCATGAGGAATAGGGGCATGATTTAGAGACTAATGTGTCCTAGACTAGATACCCATGCGATATAGCACAAGAGTCCTAAAGATAATCAACAAAGTTAAGTAAAGGACAAGAATAGAAATGGGAAGAATAACATAGTGCTCATTATGTCGATGGTATTGGATCAAGTAATGAATCGTCTTCATAAATTCTAGGATTTGACATTTGTCTAGTGTAAAATTATTTCCTTAAAACAATAATTAACCAATGGTTTAATAAAACCATTTGGCAACACATTCTCATACACCCAATTGGCTTTGAACTTCTCAAAATTCAACATGACTATTTACTATTCAGTTCAAACTCTTTAACTGAATAATATGTCATCATATACTAAAATTATCCATCTCATACCAAATTGTGGATCCACAAGTTTCAAACGCGTCATAAGGCCTCTAGGCCATCTATCATTATCAAGAGTATTTAACAATATATAGTTAATGTATCAATTCTCCAAAATAAATCAGAGTATGAAGATGAGCCCTAACATGACAATATACAATAATTCAACATATATTAAAAAGATGGAAGCACTACTTTTAATAAAAGTAGCTTAAGCTTCAGGAGTCTTCCCTGATGGACTCGCGCGACAACTATCACCTGGAAAAATGTTAAATCAATGGGGTAAGACAAAAGCATTAGTAACCAGCAATCCATCTCATCAGGCATACAAGTAAATGCATGTAAAGTGCCAAGTAGGATAGTTATAAAAATATAACATTATTACAATAACACTTGTCCATATGTATACATAATAATTCTCAATATCATAATCTCATTCTCATGTTTATCACATATGTATACAGGATTCAAAATACAAGAATTTATTTTTTGTCCTCCCTTATTTCCTCTCTTGCCTTATTTCCTTTGACTAAACCCATGTGCTAGTACTCACCCATATGACTGGTAGCTTAACTCAACAAGCTCACCGATCAAGTGACATGGACCGGCCAAAGTCAACAGAGCACAAGACCGGACCATGGGTTCCCTCTCTAAATACATTCGTGGGGTGTCAATGCCCTTCTAAACACAAATGGGCCAAAGGACTAACAAGTGTACACCTAAAAGTCTACCACCTTATTTCCTCTTTTTGTACAAGAATTCACCCCCTTATTTCCTCTTTGAGTAACCTCCCATTTAAATACACATCCACCATCCCCTCTCATATCAATATAACATTGCATTATCAATTCATAATTATCAACAAGATCTTTCCAATCTCATAAATAAATACCAATCATATAATATAATATTACTCGTCATTTTCTCAATGAACCAAGTCCCACAAGACAATTTCATTAACAACATAATTTCAAAGTCCTCATCACATATCAATAGCCGAATTTATAATTCTATATATTAAAAAAAATTACTCACAAACATCATACAAGCATACACAACAAGAGGAAAATGGTTACATCTCGTCAAAGCTAACTATTATCACACTGCTCCTAATCCAATAGCTCAAATACACGCCAAAATCAATCTACCGCAAACAATTTACTACCCATTAATAACTCTCTAAAATTCCTCATAATCAAGATTATAACTTATATACAAATTTTAATAATAATATATTATAAAAACTGAAAATAACAGTTTTGGATTTAAATTTTAAAAATGACTGTTTAGTCCTTCAAATATCAGAAATGACAATTTAGTCCAATAAATTTCATAAATGACATTTTAGTCCTACGAATTTCAGAAATGACAATTTAGTCCTACGAATTTTAAAAATGACATTTTAATACTAAAAATTTTATAAATGACATTTTAGTCATAAAAATTTCATAATTAAACCAATTAAAATTTCAATAATATCTCCATTAACTCAAATAAAGTTTTTAACCCTCATTAAATCGGTTAAAAAGTCTAAAATAGAATTACTTATAGACTTATTATATCGAAAATTCATTATAAAATCTTATACCAACTAAATAATAAAAGTAAACTGACTAACATTAACTATTAATTATCTTCTACATTCTTATAGTCATTACTGACAAAATTCAAACTTGTTCAAAATACTAATCCTAAAATATTCTCTTATCAACATGAAATTACTATCATAAGAATGAGAAAATTATTTAGAACATTTTTCATGAAGAAAGTTTGTTGAAAAGAATTTATTTTAGTTATCTAAATGATCTTATAAGATAAATAACTTACCTCAGAAAACCCAAGTGAGATCCTTATTCCCTTCTCGTTCTCTCGCTCTTCTTCCCCACCAAACCACACAAGACCGTACCTCTTGTACAGTTTTATAAAGAGGATTGAGGGGGTGGTTGGGAGTGTACCCACTCCCCTCATATTATATATATATATATATATATATATATATATATATATATAATCTAATATAATAATATTATTATAATATTTAGTTAATTTTTTTTTCTAAAAATAAAATTTGGATATTACATCTAGGATTCGACGATTGCTCGAGCTTGAGGAAGAAAAAAGGTATCCAGAAAGGTTGTTAGGTAGCAACTCTTTCTCTTATATACTATATTGTGTTCTGCATGTATGTTTTTGCCATCAAGTATGATGAGGACTAATGTGTCCTGAGGCCCTAAGACTTGATGGACTAGTGTGTCCTTAAGCTGGCAAATGCATTCAGATCCTGATGGGCAGAGGCCCAAGGCAAAAAGACCTATTAGACCAGTATATCTTTAGGCAGTAAGACCTATTGACAGTAAGACCCGAGGGTACAAGTTTGCATAAGTGATAAGACTTGAGCTGGGGTAGTGACCCAAGGCTGTAAGACCCGATGTGCAACTTGTATGGGGTAAAAGCCCTTGGCTGTAAGGCCAGAATACCAAGCGATGTGGTAATGGACTAGTAGGTCCTGTGTTTGTGTTTAATGCTGCATTCTATGTACTGAATGTTGAATGTTGTATGTACTGATGACATAATGGCTTGTCTAGCATGATTTGTGAACTTTTATAATTTACGAAGTAAGTATGTGAAATGAGTTTTGTCTCGACATACGAAAAAAGGGTCTGGCTTCTCTCTTCTACCCCTTCCCATCCTTTTCTCTCCTTTTTCCTTTTCCACCATTAGATTAAGATCTCAACGGTCCAGATTTAACATATTAAAAAAATATTATTATAATTTTATCATAAAGATACAAAAATAATTTTTTTGATACCAGATGCAAAATAAATTTGCACTGTTAAAATTATTTTTGTATATTTTAGGTAAAATTATATAATATTTTTAAAATATGATAAATTTATACCGTTAAGATCTTAACATAACAATGGAAAAGGAAAAAGAAGGAAAAAGGATGGGAAGTGGTAGATGAGAGAAGCCAAGTCCTAAAAAAAGAGCTTCTAAAATAACGGTTTCATGGCTTATTAAACACTCACTAAGCATTACAATACGTTTGCTTCCATACAATTTTAGCACTTAGTAGAATAAGCACTACAAAAAGGTGCTACGAAATGAAATAATAATAATAATAAAATGAAAAAAAATACTAAAACTACTTTACTTTTTAAAATTTTTAAATATTATTTTTTATTTTTTCTCTCAATTTAACTATTTCTATTTTTATTTAAAAACTATGATATCCATATAAAAATCCAACAAATGATGCACTATTTTAATTTGATCTTATAATAATATAATCTCAGAAAATTTTTAAAATTTTCTTAGATAACTCTCCCAATATTTTTAAAATATACTTTAAATACATTCAAAATAGAGAGTTATTATAAACCAAGCAATGAGAGTGAAAAATTGGCATTTGGTAATATGGAAGCTTCATCATTGAACTCTGAAGCGTCTCTTCTCGAAGCCCTGCTGCAGCACATCCAGGTAATTAAGTAACCATCATTAACAACTCGTCAAGCTCGAGTTTGATTAATTGCATTTCCTAATTTATGTCTATGAAACTTCTCTGTAATTTCTTGTTAAAATCAATCGCGCATAGATAAGGGTTTTGAACTGAGTAGATCATGAAGATTTGAAGTAGCTTTATCAAGTTTCAAAGACGATAAGAGAAGCAGTGAGTAGTGTGAATATACTATCCACTGTCTCGTGTTCGTTCATTGTGATTGATTGATTTAGTTTCTAATTGGTAGTTTTCTGATTAATCGGTAACTTGGTTTCCGTTTTTTTTTTTTTTTACTCCGGAATTGGTAACTTGCTTTCTACTTCTTGCTATTTCAGGCTCTTATTGCGAAGCAATTGCATTTCGAATATACTACTTCGAAGAACAAAACTGCAATTTATGAGTTGGATTGTGAAAATGAAATCCCAGAAATTGAAGCTCCGTTGAGGAAATTTAAGTCAAGGAGGCTAAGTGGGAAGAAGAAGAAGAAGCTATCTGACTGCATCTCTGTTGCCTTATTTGCTTAGAGATTCCGCGTCTATAATTAGATTTGTTTTGCAATTATAATGATTTCTCAAGAAAAGGATTTTTTTGGAAAAAATTACATTTAGGTCTTGAGTAAGAAAAAATATGATAAAACAGTCTATTAAAATTTTAAAATTATATTTAAATCCCATAGGATTTTTTTTGGGCAATAAACTACAATTATAAAATGCCCATGGAATTGTCAATAGACGGCTATGAACTTGTCAATGGATGCTTCTAGATTTGTCAGTAGACGCTGATGGATTTGTAGGTAGAATTAGAATTTATTACAAAAAAGTCTCATAGACTTAAATGTAAGTTTAAAATTTCAAATGACCATTTTATCTTTTTTTTTTGTTCGGCATCTAAATACAATTTTCTCTGTTTTTTTTTAAATCTAATGATGAGTAAGGAATATATATACTCATTATTATTTGTTGTATTATCACTTGTTATTAGTTATCATTACATGGTTTTCAATTGCCATTAAACTTTTGAATAATAAAATATTTTTTAGGACCTAATTGTAATTCAAAAAAGAAAGGGATAGGTTGAATGTGTTGTTTGTAGATTAAATAGGCATATTATATTTTCGTTGCATAAAAGAATTTTTGTTTCAATATTATTTTCAGCCATAGATAAATATATTATGGATTTTTCTTGATTCAGCAAAAGCAGTCCAAATTAATAATTAAGTACGTAATGTAATTCTTAAAGATTGGTTTAATCTTAAAAAATGAGACCACATAATAAATATTAAAGCAGTATATATACCTAATTATTAAGATACACTCTGATGTTATCATGTACCAAGGGGAGAAAAAGCTAAATTACATTTATTTGATCTTAAAACATCTAAAATGGTATCAATATAACAAAATATAGATCACCAGCGTTACTGAAAGTATACTATTTTTTAAATCAATATAGTATTTTTTTTAAAAAAATATTAAAGACAAAGGCATCCTTTCAATAAATCATTTTATAATTCTTAAAGGTCAATTTAAAATATATACAATAAGTATTAGAAAAATAGAGACCATTTTGGGTTTTCTTATGGTTACGACTTGCAAGAGACGTTGTGAGTTGTCTTTACCCAACAAAGTTTTAGTCATATTCTAGAAACTATCAATTAGACATGGAAGTGGAACTAGTATATTACATTGATTTTAAAGTAAAATATAAAGTACTTCTCTCTCCGTTTTTAATATAAGGAATATTTATCTTTGGTTATATTAATAAAGTTAATTAATATGACATAATTTTTTAAAACACCCAACCATTTTTTTAACTCTCTCATTTCCTCTCCTCTAGAGTATTAATATAGATAAATTAAGAAAATATTAATAAATATAAAATATATTTCTTATTTTAGGATCAAGATCAACTTTCTAAAGGCCTGTTTGAATTAGTGGTGGCAGAAGTTAATTTTTTTTTTTTCAATATGACTTCTGCAAACTTATGATAGGATAAAAGTTAAATTACAAATATAATTTATATTTAGATTAAAGATGACAGGAGTGAAATTTTTTTCAAACTTAAAATTTTTTGGATTATTATTTAAAAAGCAAGTTGAAATAGAAAATGACTGAAAAAATATTTTAATCTTATTGAATAGTTAATTTATTATTGAAAAACCTTTAATAAAATTATAAAAATAAAAATTTAATGTGCTATAGAGAAAATTTAAAATATTAAAAAAAGCGTTAATTAGATAATGAGCATAAAATAATTAATTTTTCCATTTTTCATTGAAAAAGAGTATTAAAATAAATACTTTTGCATATTGAAAAGTAATTACAAATTCTCATTTAATAAAAAATAATCACACTTATATATTGGCAAAAAAGACCAAAAAAATGAAAAGGGAAACGCAAAAAAGCTCACAAAGCAAGAGAGGGGGGGACCACTTTTGATATCTTCTCTCACCACTAGAGCCGGGAAAATGGGGCGAGCCCGTTGGGCTGGCCCATTTAGGCCCTGAATTTACAAGGGTCGGGCCTGAGAATTTTGCCTAAAAAGTGAACGAGGGCCTAAAAGGGCCAGCCCTGTAGGGCCGAGGGCCTAAAAGGGCCGGCCCTTAGGCCCTGATATACTTTTTATTTTTTAAAATTATTTATATGATAATAATATTATTGATCATTTATATTTTGTTAATGATGTTGAAAATATTTAGTTGTTATTATCTTTTTTAAAATTAAGTTTCATAAGAATATTTTGTAAGAAGAATCATAAAAAATTTATAAAAGATATTTCTTATTTTATAAGAAAAATACGTTAGATATTTCTTATTTACTTTAAAGTTTCACATATGATGGTAATTTACTAATTTATTTGTATTTTATGTTTTTTATAGAGTTATTTGTCATTTTAGATTATTCTTTGTTGTAGATAAAGATTATGAATATATTCATGATTTGGGAGAAGAAATTCTTGATATTTTTACCCTCAAGTAGAGCCTACTACTCAAACTGAAGCACAATCAAATTTTCTTGAAATTGATGATAGTGGTGAAGAAGATGAAAATGATAGTCGTCATACTCATATTGCTTAGAGTATTTAACTTCTTGCCTTCTTATACTTTTGTGCGGATTGTGAATTATTTATGGATACTATTTTTTACCTTTAAATATGAATTAGTAACAGTATTTATTTTATTGCATGAGGCGTGTAGACGTGTAGTTAAATTTTGTGTAAATATGTTTAGGCCCTGCGGGCCGACCCTGGCCCTCATGCTCTCGGGCCGGGCTTTGAAAAATGACAATTTTTCTTACTTCGGGCCCTATAGGGCCGGCCCTTTTAAACCCTGGCCCATCAAGGGCCTGCTCTGTAGGGCCGGGCCGGCCCTTATTCCCAGCTCTACTCACCACGGCAGTGACGCATCAAAAGAAAAAAGCAATAAGAAGTTGCTTCATGAGAATCGTACAATGAGGCTTAAAGGGCTTAAAAAGAACCGTGGACACAAACGGATTTAACTTTGGTTTTTTTTTCCTTATCTTTTTTTATTATTTTTTTAATCTGGGTCGTTAGATTAAAATCTTAACGGTTCAGATTTAATATATTATAAAAATATTATTGTTATCAACAGTCCATATTAAATAAATATTATTATTATAATTTTTATAATATATTAAATCTAGACCGTTGAGATTTTAATCCAACGGTCAAGATAAAAAAAAGGACAGAAAAGAAAAGGACCAAAACCCGATCCACACAAACACTCTTTTATTCTCACCTTGCATTTGTTGTCCTTACCATGCATTTTCTCTCTCTTGCTACTTTATCAAACAGGTCATGTTATCGAACCCGGACCAGATCGGTCGGTTCTGCCTGAAAACCGGTGAACCGGTTGGGAAACCGATCTGGTCCGGGCATTGACCCGGTCCTATTTTTTTAAAAAAATAATAATTTTTTTAATTCTTTTAAAATTTCATATTAATAAGTCTGAAATCTTCATTTTCTCTCCTATTTGGTCCCAGGTTAGCTCCGGTTTAACTCTAGTCTGACCCACTGACCCTTGACCTAGTACCTCAGCTGTTTCAGTAATCGGTCTGGTTTAATTATCTTGCAAACAGGTAAGTATTCCTTATACCAAGGACGTTAATGAGTGTTTTTTTTTTCCAACTAATATTATAGTGATAACCAAGTACAAGTCCAGGGGAGTAATAACTAGTGCAGAGATGGTGAAAATATTCAACCGTGATCCATAACAGAGCCTAATCTATCCTTCAGGACTAACTTTTGCAATGACACTGGGTTCTAGTAATCCAATCTAAAAGACATGACCCAAAGAAGCTTTGGCAGCCCAGTTGACTACTATATTGGCCACCCTGAAAAACCATATAAAAGAATGGTTTCTGCCGAGATTCTTATAGCAAGGATATTTTCTTGTACAAAAAAAAAGGATATTTTCCAAAATTATATCACACCTCTAACTTGGAGATAGGCATCCCTCATTTAAGCACTTAATAAGTGTCTGATTGTCAGACTCAAAGAATACATCCTCTAACTGGTTTTCAGCTGCATATGCTACTGCTTCTTGCATAGCCAAACATTCTCCCATATATGCTGAATCTGCCTCTAGTATTCTAGTACCAACATCAAGGAGCCACCCATTAGAACCACGCACCACAAACGAGATGGCTGATCTACCCTTCGCTTGATTATAGGCACAATCTATATTGATTTTGAGTTCATTGCCTTCAGGTTTGCGCCATACCCCACCCAGCTGCTGGCTGACTGCTTCTTGAGCTTTGGGATGCTATTATATATATTAACATCTATCCATCCACGTGCTTGCCAAAATTCCTGCAACAAAGAGGTCACTTGAGAAAACGTGAAAATGGGATCCACCTCAACCCTCTCGTATATAAAACGATTCGTGCACTTCCAAATTCGCCACATGGTCATGACCATATATAAGAGCTTTCTGTCAATCCGAGAGGTGCAGCTCAATCATACAATTGAGTTATCCATAACTTAAAGTCAATTTCCTGTTCACAATCAAAATGAAAATAAAAGGCACTTCCAAACTACGTGCGTTGTACTCAGGGTTTGGATTTGCAAACAAAGCACAAGTCAGCCACACATACTCCTCATTTATTTAGATTTTCAAAAGTGGGAAGAGCATTTGACAATAATGGCCCTTTTCTCAAAATCAGACAGCCGACGTTACGCTCAACCGGAAGTAAATTCCAGACACAACCTTGTCTAATATCAGCTACTTTCAACTTTTCATGTGAGCATGGTGACATAAGTTTTTTTATCTGGAATATCAGCTAGCCAAGAATCAGTCCATACTCGTGTTTCTGCCATTACTGACACTTGCTAAAATATTCCCTTCAACTACCCGTCGGCCCTCCAGGATGCTAGACCAGATCCACGAAGCCCTCCTTCCTTTCTTGGCCTCCAAAAAACTAGATCTTGGAAAATATCTTGCTTTAAGAATCCAGTTTGGCAATCCAGTTTCGCAAGCAAAGCCAAGTTAAATGCAGAAAAATCTTTAAAACTAGTACTCCTTCCATTTTATCCCTTTTAAAGTGTATCCTTAGAAACCCAATGCATTTTCCTCTTTTCATCCATGCTCTTCCACCAAAAACCAGAAATCATTTGATCAATACGTTTAACAACATTTTTTGGAAAAAGAAAGCAAGACATAGGATAAATTGGAATTGAGTTTGCAACTGATTTTACAAGTACCTCACGGCCTACCTCCGAAAGAAAATTAAGTTGCCATCCTTGCATTCTTCTCTTAAGCTTATCACGTACAAAGCTGAGAACTTTTGATTTTGATCTTCCCCATGTAATAGGTAAACCAAGATAATTCTCGGAAATATCTACAGCATGAACCTGAAAAACATGGCCAATTTCCTCTCTTATCAACTCAGGAGTATTTTTGGAGAAAATCAGACAAGATTTATTAGTGTTCATCTTTTGCCCCAAGGCTTTGCAATAAGCATCCAGAATTGCTTGCAAATGTCTACATTCCTCTATGTTAGCTTGAAAAAACAGAATCGAGCATCAGCAAAGAAACTGAGTTAAAGCCAGGCATGTTTTACTAAGCAAATTGTCATGCTTAGATATGTATACATATTGGTAGAATTGTATAGATAATTCTAGAAACGCTTATGTAAACGCTTAAGTAAGAATTGTCATAGATATTTTAGAAAAATGTTTTGGAGAGTCATTCTCAACTGTAGGATGTTTTAGATCTTAACCGTTTATTGAAGAGGTGTTAGGTTATAAATAGGGGTGCTTTCCTAAATTATAAACCATCTAAGGGAATTCAATTAATTCTCATTCAAAATCTTCTCTCTCTAAAATTATCCTTCTCTTTCTAGAAGTTCTCTTAGTCTTTGGTTTCTTTGCCTACTCTTAAGGGTTCAGCTGATTTAGTCAAGATCAGAAAGAGTGATCAAGCTAAGGCCGACACGATTTTTGAAAGATTTAGTCTAAAACCATGACTGAATGCCCTTAATTACCCCTTGGGCTGCTGCCTTTCAATTATCTGGGAAAGCACATTGCTTATTATGATAAATAAATAAATAGAGGGATAGAGGATCTCCTTGGCGGAGCCCTCGCATTGGGTTAACCATAAATATCCTTTTGCCAGACATCATACCTGAGAATGACCCTAAATTCAGACACTAGTAAATTCTATTCACCCCATGAGTGAGTGCTATTTATATTTTATGATCATTACGGTTTCCCAAAAACACCAAGAAATGTGGACGTTGTGGTATGTTCGGTCACTTACATGTGAGTTGCTCAAAGTCGGGGGGACAACAGCCTTTAGGCCTCGTTCAGCCCAAATAATTCATTCGGGCTTTCGTTACAGTGACAGAAAAAATATTAGGCTTCTCATTTGGCCTTATATTCTCTGATAAGGTCCAATCTTCACTTACAAGGTCTAAGGGCATGTTTGGTATGATGGAATTGGGGGGTATGAAATTGGAATTGGAAATCAATTCCATGCTTAAGTTTGTTTGGTATGATGGAATTGGAAATTTTTGCAATTCCATGTGGAAGCCAAATCTCTCCAATTCCATCAAATTGGCTTCCACCTAAAAAGCAAAGATTTGCAATTCCATGTACCTAAATCTAGGTCAGGGTACTGGGTTAAGGGTTAGTGGGTCAGATCGGAGTTAAACCGAAGCTAAACCAGGGCCAAACCGGTGAAAAATTGAATATTTTAGGCTTATTAATATGAAATTTCTTTTTTTAAAAAAATAAAAATAATTTTTTATTAAAAAAAACCTAACTGGAGCAGTCAAAGTACTAGGTCAAAGGTTAGTGGGTCAGACTGGAGCTAAATCAGGGTTAAACCGGTGAGAAATTGAATATTTTAGTCTTATTAATATGAATTTTTTTTTAAAAAAATAAAAATAATTTTTTATTAAAAAAAATCTGTCCGGTTCGAGTTTAGTAACAATGGTTTTATCTCATTCCACTTTCTTAGATTAGCATATTGGTAGTTTTACATTTTAAATATAAATATTAAATAAAAATAATATTTGAATTCCATGTACATACCAAACACACTTTTAAACCACATTTCCATTTCCATATCCATATCCATTTCCATTTCCATTTCCATATCCATATCCATATCCATCAAAACCAATTCCAGTGTACCAAACGGGCCCTAATGCTTCTCTTATAAGAAACTCAAGTCAAGTCTGAGCCCCGCCTGCTTTAATTCCTTCTGTAACTAACAAAGCCAAGTGTGCCCATTCTTCTGGTAACGGTTCTAAGAGAAAATTATATTTCTCACAGATTGCGGAGGTTCAATTCTATTTCAAGAACAAGCGCTCATGCAGATTGTCACATAAAAGCTCTTCTTTCCCTCTTAAACGACACCGTCAAGTCATTTACACAAAGATGCTCAACTTTGGATATAATATCATGGAGCCTATGCATAGGAGAGAGACTTGCGAGCGGAAAAACTTATTGTATGTTGGTAATGACTTTTCATGGGAAGCTTTTAATTTATGCCTCTTTGCTGGGATTTCGCGAGTTTTCTGCAAAAAAAACTCACATCTCGACACAATGAAGCTATGGGGAAAGGAAAGCCACAGAATGGTAGTGTCATGGCCATTAATGTTTATTTTGGGCTGCTCATATATGTTTTGTTTATAAATAATGTGTCGCCTCTAGTCAACTCCTTCGTCAACTTTGGATGGGCTCCATGTTCAAACTACAATATTTGGCTCCATCTTGCTACCTCTGGTGTGTGATATCAGGGTCTCTTTCAACACCGTAAAGGATGCAGACATCTTGAGACATTGGGTTTACTCGAGGCCTCATAGTGGTGTTACTTTTTGGAAGCAAGTCTGCGAGTTTGTTTGTATGATGCCCTTCCAAGGGCATGTGAGTTTTTTGACCTATTATGCATGTAGGAGGAATGGTTGGTATGGGCAGAGATTACCTTGGGCTCGTCTCACTTTCATTCTGGAAGTGGTAACACGTTTCGACCTACTTTTTTTTTTTTTTTTTACGATTGATTTCTCACACTTTTTTTTGGATAATCTACCTACTTGCCCAATGTTGGCTTTACGTCAAATCCAGGCCTTTTTTTGGGTTATGCTTTTAGTATTGGACCTTTTTTTGGGTTATGCTTTTAGTATTGGACCTTTAGGTTTAGTGCTAAGGACCTCACCTTCTTACTAATAAGGAGAATGTTCAATCCTTCGGTGTGGTGTTTAAGGAGGCATCCTAACTCTTAGGTATTTAAGTAAACGTTTAAGGGTAATTGATGGTTCATCCTACTCAATATTAGTATCACCTAGGAGGAAGGGAGATTTCGTCCTGTCTTTAGATTATAGGTGAGCTCAACCTCTTTCCAAAAATTTATGTATAAAAAATGAACTTTATATTTGTGGTAGGTTTCTTTACTCGTTTTCTTTGTCATTGCTGGGTTCACAATTGCCCTACCATGTTATCTGTTGGAGCCTTTTTTATGTATCATTTTATCAAATATTAATAAAATTGTCTCTTACAAAAAAAAAATTATTAATTTACTAATATTAATATATTTTTAACATTGTATTGGAAAAACAATATTTTTAATATTTATTTAGAGATATGTCGCTGTTAATGTATCTCTGCAACTTGTTGGGATCTTGAAATTTCCTAAAATGAATAAATATGGAGAGATATAACAGTAATTCCAATTCCAATTCCAATTTTTAAGATATATTGGTGTTGTAGCAGGGATCTATTTTGGTCATGAATATAAGATCTCAATAAATGTTGTCTCCTAAATTTTTAATTTTTTCTTTAAAATTTGTCTATTGATTACACATAGTAAGAGGGTTTTCATAAAATGGTAGTTCCAATATACATGGTTAAAAAGATGTATTTAAGAAAAATCAACACACATTTATTACAAATAACCAACTTAATTAATTTTCTTAATAAACAGGAAGTGTATAAAATTGATAATTTTGCGATGTGCCTATCTTTATCTTATATAAAGTGTGTTTGAGGAACCATATAACCGTAGTTTTAGAAGGTCTCTTCTATAAGTTAAGACAAACCTCTTCTCACATATTTACCTCATAAATCATAAAAACTATTCTCTAAAAACTAATCCAAACATGCATTAATAAACTAGATTTAGAGTTGTAGCCTAGTTTGCTACCAAGGGCCTACCAATGTACATTTTTTATCTTATTTATAAAATGCTTTCAATATGTTTCACACATATAAAAAAAATCTTAAACCTCATTAATTTTTTCTTAAATTTTAATAATTTTTTAACTTTATACCTATTTAATATACGTTATTTCTTAGAAAAAAAATCACATTATAATAAATAAAAAGTAAAATTATACATTCATGTAAAAGAATTTAATGATATACTTTATAAATACGATCAAAATTTTATTTTCTGTATCTGCCTTATCAATAAAACCATTCAATAAGAGGAGTAACTCCATTGTAACACCCATTTCTAATCACCAATATTCCTCCTATGTAATCATTACATGTAATGTAACAAAATGGTGAATTGCGGTGTGCAACAATTTACGGAAAATTCCAATTGTCGGTTACACACAACTCGGCCAAGTAAGGACACAAAGAAGCAACTAATGTCCACTTAAAGGCCTAATATTGTAACCAAAATTTGAGTATAAAATGACACAAATAATGGCTTCCTTCAAGTGTCAAAAAATGAGGCTAAACCAAAGGAATGAGCAAGAAATGATTTATTTCGGTAAATCATAAAATGTAGGGGCAAAACGGTAAGTTTGCCATAAAGAGAGAAATAATTATTTTCCCCTAATATTTCCAATAATTTGAGTTAAATATGAATTAAAAAGAGAGAAATGACTACTTGATCATTAATAAGCCTATTTTGGTAAATTATTACCAAGTAAGGTCAAATAGTCAAAAAGTTAAAGACTTTGGTCAACAAATTACAAGATGGTATAATGAGATAATTCAACATCAATATATACTCCCTTATTTTCTATGATTTTCGCCTGAAATGAATGAAGGAAAGGGAAATGAAAATTAAATGAGTATTTAGCAATTATGGACCAATAAGAAACTTGCACATGTAAAAGCCTTTTGACCATTGTAATATATTATCATCCTCTTCATCTTTCCTCTTCATTTCTCGACCAAAATCTGATTAAGGAGAGAGAGGGAGTTCAGCCAAATCTCAAGAACAAGAAGAGGAAGGATCTAGGGTTTTAAAGCACAAAGTGAGGTAAGAACTTGCAAAACTTTGTGATTTTGCCTCCTAAGCTTCCTACAAGTAGTAACCAATTACTTGTAACTTTAATGATGATAGGAATTGGACATAGCCCGAGCCAAAATCCAAAAGTAGGACAAACGTGCGAGTTTGGAAAAGATTCAGGTAGTAACTTTTTCTTGCATATCTTATGTGATTATTTGTATGTTTAAAGTCATTCTCTGTAACATGAACTAGTGTCCTAGACACACAAATTTTCCATATTGTGGTCAGGGACCCAACAGGGCCGCTAAGTCGACCAAGGGCAAACATGTAGTTTGACCTTGGGCAAGTGTACACATAACGTTTGATCATCTTACATGACATGACATTGCATATCCATTTTCACATTCTATATGTTTGTAAGCATGTTGCTACTGAGATTCCCTCGAATCTCATTCCTTTTCCAAAATACAAACCTTACAGCTGAAGCAGGTGGCTCAAAAGGTAAGACGATGGCTCCCGGTGTTTAGGGACCCGGAGCTCTTTATTGCTGCAATAATTATTTATGCTTACACTTTTTGCTACTTATGAACGTTTTGTACATTTGTGTATATTTTCAAACCCTACGGGGATTCTCCTGTAATGTAAACTTGAACTTAATATCAGTAATGTTTCTGCTATTTTTGTATGCCTTGTGAAACTTTATGCTTATTATTCTGCGAATATCAAAATATTAAGGGGTTTGACATCCATCATGAGACCTTGCGTATGAGTGTTAACATCACACTCACACATGCGTGAGATGCAGCACCGTCCCATATTTAGTATTTCTCTTTGTTTATGTAAAATTTATTTATATAATTTGAGAAAACTAAAAAAAGCTCCATAGTTTATTTAATTATAGTATATAAGATATGACCTCTTTAAGATATTTATATGTAACATTGATTATATTATATTTATATTTATAAATTAAGAAAATTAATTTAAAAAATGATAAATATAATATATAAAATGAAAAAAAAGTCATACATTCAAAATCAAAATTTACCATTAAATTAGGTTTTAAATTTAGAACTGGATTTTCTTAATGGTGAAGCAATATGATTCAATATGTCATATTGAAATCTAAAACCTCATCATAATCATTTATGTAATACAAAATTATCAGAATCCCCACTTTGAGAAATGCTCATGCCTAATATCTGATCGTTGGGGAAAAAAAAAATCTGATCGTGCTTCGAATAAAACCCCTGCACAAAAGAAAAAAAAACAGTACGTACAATTAAAAAAAAAAAACTTTCAGCAATAGTATCAGCACGATGATAAATTACACTGCTGATATTGTGAATTTAAATGTAACGCCTGCGGTCAATATCACGATTGCAGAAGATCCAAATCCATAAAAAAATATAAATAAATGATTAAGATTTAAATAATCACATATTAATGTGGCATATATAGAAAGCATTTTGTATGATATTTTTTATATATAGAGAAATTGACTTTAATATTTTTAGATTTATTTTGAGTATCTTACATATTATTCTCTGCTAATTATTTTTATTGTTATAGGAGGTTTTTTTACTTGATATTTATTTCTTGAAGTTTTATTATGTTTGTCAAATTAAAGGTTAGAGGACTCACTATTATCAGTCATTTAAATATTAACCTATAGCGTCACTGTTTGAGTCAGGATAAGGCCATATGGTGTTATTGCGAGTTCTGGAAGGGAAGATTTGGCTCTAAGGGAGTATAAGGAGTGAAGGAGTGTTGGCAGATTGCATAATTCTTTTGGGAATTACTAATCTATTAGTTTTTATTTTGTACTATTACAGTACACAATTTACTCATTTAAAATGAAAGGCGTCTATTAGAAGGAGTGTTTGCTCTAAATTGTGTCCATTCTTCTCTGTACTTAGCAAAGTTGATATTGAGGCCATTTTATTGTAAATATTATTATGGTTATTCCTCATCAATATATATGCACATATAAGTGTGTATTTATGAATATATATTAGGGTTAAGAGGTAAAAATGCTCATATGCTTTTTCGAATGGGCACCCAGCACTAAATACTTTCGTTGGGTGTAAAAATACCCATGAATTTTTTAAAATAGGATAAAAATGCCCACGCCGTTAATGGGTATGTGGGACCCATAATATTATTTTTTGAGGTATAAAAATACCTATGAATTTTGCTTTTAGGTGCAAAAATGCTCATGAACTTCTCAAAATGAGGCAAAAATGCCCACACCGTTAACTGGAACAAACTTCTATTTTGTAGGATTCATATTATTATTCTTAATGATTATTTAATTTTTTTAAAAAAAAAACTCTCCACCCTCTCTCTCTCTCTCTCTTTCTCACCCCTCTTCCTCTGATCTTCCGTGAGACCCTCCCCAGATGATTCACTCTTTGTCACTCTTAATCTTTCCATGGAGCATCATCTCTCTTTACCTCACGCTTGTTTTTCCAACTTAGACTTAGTCCTCTAGAGAATAACCATGCTTCTTTATTTAGTCAAGCTAACAGAGCATCAAAAGAAAGAAACCCCAAAGTCATTGACGGTAAATTGTGACACCCTCACTTTCAACACCTCACCGGCTCTTAGTTCCACAATATCAGAGTAAACGAGCGATTATTTTAATAAACTAAAAGACGTTCTCTTTATTTACACTAGAGCGATTCTCTGCTTATACAACATCCATACATATAAATACATAGAATACAAATAGTAGTGCCCCGCACTACGGTCTTCTCTTCACTTCACGTCTCCATATCTCCTCCGTGCATACTTTCATGCATCCTTCAACCTGTCTAAAATGGTTGGTTGGGAGGAGTGAGATTCGAGAGAATCTCAGTAGCGAACAATATCATTATGCATGTAGATATATATGAATGCATGAAATGCTTCCCTATACTATATTTCATGCAAATATAATGATATATTGCGTGCTCGATGTTATGACATGCATACATATGGCCATTGCACAAATATAAAAGAGCTTCAACCAATCATACATGTTCCACACAAACAAGCATAGGAGTCACATATTCAATGCAATACATACATATCATACACATGCAGGAAATGTAAGTTCATTACTTGTCGGACTTCACGTCCGTCCTCTATCCTTCGTTCTTGCTCCGGTTCTGGCACGTCTATTCATCAAGTCCTAGAATTCCCAAACATAGCATACATGAGTCACTACTCATCCTTATAACATTCTAGACTCGTATTAGTTGATAACTTAGCCTAATTATGCTAAATTACCAAAATGCCCCCGGAAGCCCGGCCCAACTGTACTTTTACAGAAATTATGACATGGGCCAATCCTATACAATTTCATGTGTAGAATCCATTTATGACTTCATATTAGTCAAATTCATGCCCGAATGACGGAAATACCCTTGACAACCCTTATTTAGAGCTAAAATGGTTATTCGGTCATTTCACACCCCAGACCTTTTCTCGCTTTGTCATTAACATGAACCCTACACAATTTTCTCTTCTGAACTAAATGGAAATCATCCAAATTCCAACTCATAGCTCATGCCCCACTCATGACAGCCAATATAAAGTTCTCAAAAGAGTTGTGTCGGTTCCTCAATTTCTTTGACTTAATACCCTCCTTTTTACTTCTTATTACATGATTAGCCATTTAGACATCCATTGGACATCATTTCGGCTCCCAAAAAACAAATAGAATGAGAGATTGATAGTACCCTACTCTCATAATACTCATCCGAACGACAAACCGAAATGGTAAAAAGGAAGCTTACACTTACCTCTACACGCTTTTGAATTTGGTTCGGAATTCCAGCCGGCGAGATGGCACCAACCATCTCCAATCGAGAATCCGAAATCATAGAAATGAAGCTCAGGATGAGTAGAAGAATGTTTTTACTGGGTACTTTGAGAGAAATGTCGTTTCGGTAGAGTTTCGGCGATCTCAAACTTTCTCTCTCTTCTCTCTCTCCTCTACGTTCTCGTTCTTTCTCCGTCTCTCTCTCTCTTTCTTGCGTTTTCTGATTCTTTTCCCTTCTCTTTTCTGTTTTAATCTGAAAGCAGGAAAGAATGAGAATAAATGATGAAGGATGATGATTAATTAAAATCATCCAGGTGGCCTTTACTCAATTAGTCTACCTATCTTATTACTTGCATAGCAAGTTTCCTTTCTCTTTTCCTTCATTATTCCACTAATATTAATGAGAAATAAGAGAGTATAATTCACCCTCAAATTATCCCATTATGACATCTTAAGTGATCAACCAAAGCCTTAAGATTTTCCACTTATTGACTTTCCTTGATAATGATTACTAACATGGCTCATTAATTACCAAGTAGTCATTTCTCTCCCTTTAATTCCCATTTAACTCAAATCATTGGGAATATTAGGGAAAATCCTCATTTCTAATCTTATGGAAAAATTACGATTTTGCCCTCACCTTTTATTTCTTTTTAATATCTAAAGATATTAAGGAATTTTGGGAAATATTTCATTCCTCACTTGGACATTTTCCAAACTGGGGTCTAGCAGTCCACTTAATCTAGGCTAAACCCCAAGCCTTTAATCCCAAAATTTGAGGTATTACATAAATCACTCATCAGTGTCCCGTCACTTATCATCAATATCTTTAAGAGTTTGATTATTTGAATTCAAATGAAAAAAAAATTATTGCATAGTATTATAAGTCCCACATCGGGAAATCTCACAAGTAGATTGAGGTTTATAAGTTTAAGGGGCTTTCCCTCCTAATAAACTAATATTTTGAGATGAGATTTCTCTTTGGACTTATAATCATCACATTAGTGCTTTCATTGAATGCACACTAGAATCCTATAACTTGGTGGAAAGTTTGAGAGCACCGAAGAGTGAATCGTTGAAGTTGAGAGGGCCACACAGGAGATCAAAAGAAGAGGGGTGGGGAAGAGAGAGAGAGAGGGTGGAGAGTACATTTAAAATTAAATAATAATTAAAAACAATAATGTAGATCCTATGAAATAGAAGTTTGTACCAGTTAACGGTGTGTGCATTTTTGCCCCATTTTGAGAAGTTCATGGGCATTTTTGCACCAAAAACACAAAGTTCATGGATATTTTTACACCTCAAAAAATAGTACTGTGGGTCCTACATAACAGTCGTTAGTACCCATATAAGGCACTTTTGCCTCATTTTGAAAAGTTTATGAGCATTTTTGCACCCAACAAAAGTATTTGGTGCTGGGTGCCTATTTGAAAATTTTACATGGACATTTTTGCCCCTTAACCCTATATATTAATACCTTGCATTTATTTAAACCAAAAGGCTGTTTAAAAGTTATAATTATAAATATATAGGCTTTATTTTAAACTAAAAGGCTACATTTCAAAGCCTACTTACGAATTTAAAGACTTGAAACACAAGGTCTTTTAAAGACCTACATTATTAACAGGCCTTTAAAAAGGCTTCAAACCGTATTAGACATTTCAAAGGCTCAAACTTGAGTTAAAAAATGGGCTCAGATCTAGGCTTTAGGTTCCTATTAGAAGTTCAGGCCTATTTTATTAAAGCTTGGCCTGATGTATTTCCACCTATATTTATTGTACAAACTTTAATTATTTATTTATTTAATTCACTTATACTATACATTCATTAAATCAACATGCATGTACTTCTCATTTCTTTGTTTTTCTTTTCTCCAACATATAAAAAATGAACAATCTACAAAATTGAGTTCGGTACAGGTATTTTTTTTCCAACAAAAATAGAATATCATAATCAACTATCATTATTACATATACAGGCATATATAACACTTGATAAATAACGGTTATATCGAATAAACGTCATTTTAAGGAGGATGTCGCGCAAGATTATATAATACTAAAACATAACGGTTAAATATATGCACCGTTATGTATTGAGGGGCGGAATCCATGAAAATAAAAAAATAACGGTAGTAGTTAATAATTATCATTTATTTAGTGACAAAAATGACGATTCTTACAAAATAAATCATCATGTAATATTTATAAATGATTCGCGTGTAACCTCTAATATCAGTAAAGGTAAAACATAACGATCTTAAGAAACAACCGTCATCTAACACCTTATAAGTCTTTAGAGTATTGTCAGACCCTCATAAGTCACAATCCTTCATAACATCTATTAGACCTTTATTTAAACTCACTTATTCCTTGTGATTGATCCTCCTTCTATCCTTCATCATGTTAAGATCTCATGGAGCTCCCCCGCCATCGCCACCCTCTCTTCCACCACCTCCTAAAATGGAGGCTCTGATGCAGATGTTGGCAAGCCTTGATTGTATGCAAGGAGTCTTGTGGCATATGCCAACAGGCTAAACAAGAAGTTAAACCTCATACTTCATCACAATGATGTTGAATATGACTTGCAGTCACACCCTTCATCTCCTTTTGATGATGAGAATGAGGAGGAGGAGGACAACGATGATAATGGTGGTGATGAACAAACACCACTATTGTTTTTTTAAAAATATTTTAGAAAAATAAGTTAACAAGAAAAAACTAAATCATTCATGGTTATTAATTAAATATCGTAAAGTATTTTTCTAACGATAACACCAACATACTTAACGATTCAACTTAATAAATGTTAATTAAAGCTTTCAAAACCTTTCCTCTTCCCTACACTGACTTTGGGTGTATGCCTCCTTGTTATCTGATGAATGTCAAGAGAACTATATACCCTTTAATTATGTCCTGTTCAACTTCCAACATATGCAATGATGGTTTTTCCCGTACCTTTCGGATGTCTATTTAAACTCCTTATTTTCATTTGCTTTTCCTAAGTTTTCTTCATCGCCCCTCCTCTTTGTTCTGTTAATTTCCAAGATGAAACATTGTGCAGAAGACTTGTCAAAAAACTCTTGGCGTCATCCTTTACCTCCTCCCTAACCTCTACCTCCTTCTTCTACTCCCCAATATCTACCTTCGCCCCCACCTTCACTGCCTCCACATCCTATTCTTCCTCAACTAGGTGTAATGTTATGGCATGCAGAATAGATTGACTATGCCGTGAGGAGGCTTTCTATATACCTCTCTAGTATGAATATGAAGGCTAGTCTCATACTTGATAAGTATAGGATTGGTCATGATCCTAACAATGATTATAAAAAACTCCTTAAATTACTGTAAAATTCATCACTCCATTAAAAAATTAAGTAATATTACATAATAAACAACATATCAAAGGGCTCCTGCCTACAGTAAGAATCCCAGTATGCAGCAAAAAATTCAACATATGTAACGTATACCAAAAAGACCCTTAAGTTTGGTAATATACATTATGCTCATGTAACTAAATGAGACATATAATTGATATCAAATCAAGGCTCATGCGCCTTCCCCTTGGTAGCACCACCTGAAATCACTACAAAAAATGACGCTTAGTAGCGATTGAAAAAAACCGCTATCGGTAGTGGAATTTGTAGCGGTTAAAGGTAACACCGCCACTGACTTACAACAGTAACTAGTGAATCCTATTTTATGTATACTTTATAGTAGTTATATTATCAAAAAATGCTACTAATGTGGCACTAAGCGGCGTGAAGGTGGCTCGACATTTGTCACGGTTACTTTGTAGCGTTTATTTGACATCAAACTGCTACCCATATGGCGCCATCTTGGGGCCAAATAGAGCATAGGTGGCGTGCCATTTGTCGCGGTTACTTTATAGCGGTTATTTCAGAAAAAACTGCTACCATATGGCGCCAGTATAGCGTTAAATGGCGTAAAGCTGAGGCACCTACTGTGTTCATCATATAGTAGTAGTTTTAGATATACTAACAGCAGAATACAAATAGGCATGTCTTTGTTGCGGTTTAGTACCATAACCGCTACAAAATTTGAAGCTTTGCCACAGTTATATATTGAACCACTACCAATTTAAAATAGTTGTATGAAATCAAAGATGTCAATAAAAATAATTTGCAGCACGAAGGTAACAATAGGCTTTAAAGGAGCTGGTAACCCCTGAAAAAAGAGAAATGGCTTATTATTGGTATCATGTTACATAACATGATACCAAGCATAAGCCATTTGCATTTTTTCAGGTGGGTGGCACTTGCTTTGAAACCTATTGTTTGCTTTGGCTATAATTTTTTTCCTCTTCCTAGCATTTAGTAGCAGTTACGATGATAAACCACTACAAAATGGTTGAAATCATTAATTAATAACAGTTGGCTTAGTGGCATGTTGTAGCGGTTATATTCCTTTTAACCGCTACAAGTGTTGTCTGGCCATATGAATAGTCAGCATATTGGTAGCGATTTTTTTCGGTAACCGCTACAGTATGTCAAAAGACAGATCTTTATAACGGTTACTTTGTTTAACCGCTACAACTATTTGACTGCATTTATGAACCATAATTCACGAGGTGATATTGCAGCAGTTTATTTGTTAAACCACTACAAATATCAACTCTATATATACCAGCCCCTTCCTTATTCTCATTTTTCCATTTTGATTTCTAACAACTTTTCCTCAAACTTTTACCTTTCTACATATGGCTTCAGAAGATCGAGGAAAGGGAAAGGAAGTTATTCCAACCCCTAAATCATTTCTATGTGGGGAAGAGGGGGTCGTGGCAGGAGTCAGCGCAAAGGGAGTAGGGCAGCACGACTACAGTTAGGCCTAGAGCAGTGACAGGAGGGGGCCCCAGTATAGCCAAAGCAGCGGCCCTACGGGAGGGGATCGCACCACAGGGCCATCATGAGGGAGAGGGAGGTGAGATCAGTGTCAACGATTATGAAAATGAGGATCAGGAGATGTTCAACTTTGATAGCTTTCTTATCAGCAATTGGGAGCGGTTGCTAGATGAGGAGGCCACATCGGCCCAGGACCACCCACAACAGTCATCTTCTTAGTCGACTGAGTTTGAGGTGCAAGTGAGAGGTAAATGTAATTTTATTTTTTAACTTTTCTTTAAATACAATTCAGTAGAATGTGAATTTAAATTTAACTAACATATATGATAATTGTGCAGATGAGCTGGGGAACATTTCCTCAAGGAGGCTGGATGTGACCGGTCTGAAAAGCATAAACCAGAGATTACGAGTTGTGGTTTCATGGAACGAGCCCATCGAGAATGGGGGTCACATGTTCAATCACTACCTGAGTGACATGGGCTTAGATTGGATGCGGTTCCCCATTTACTTTAGGACGTGGAAGTAAGTTCTAAAGGGGCTGAAGGATAAAGCATGAGATGAGGAGGTTAAGGTAATTTAATAATTGTATTTAATTATATTTAAATGATTTGTAATTAACTATTTTTAATTATTATTTTTGAAATAATCATATTTAATTTTTTTTATTTAATTGTATTTCAGGGTAGGTTTGCCGTAGAGGAGAGCTATAAGTGGTACACGCTGATGAAGTTGGGAGACGACTAGAAGAACAATAGGAATAATCTCTATCACATCAAGGATAGGGATGGGATGACTCCTCTAGAGTAGCTAATTAAGCAATGTCTGTAGGCTATTATTTGACCATTACAGGAGGAGTCCGGAGGGGCAGGTAATTTTTTTTAATAACTATTATTTGACCATTTTTTTGTTATTTTAATTTTTTTTAATAATTATTATTTAAGCAATGTCTGTAGGCTATTTCTTAGAGAAATACGACGAGTCACGCCCAGCAGTCGATCCACCACACAGCTGGATCAAAGACATTTGTTGTGACCTATAGCGAATTGATATGTTTTTACCATTTCAATTAATTTTACATTAATATTAATAATTTAATTTTGATTAAATATTTATAATAATAATTTTATGTTTCTACTGTTTAAGGAGCGAAAAACTCAGGAGGAGAACAGCCAGACCGATTATGGAGAATTATTCACGGTGACACATAGGCACAGGGATGGGACTTTGACGTCTCAGTAGGAAAAAGGAGGCCATTGTAAGTGCAATAATTAGAATTATTGTAATTAATTGTTTAAAACAACTTATTTATTGTTGATAATAATAATTATTATAATAACTTGTTGCATAAAATTGGAGGCGAAGATTCAGCGGTCTTAGACTGAACTGAGAGAGACACATACCAGGAGTCTCAGGGGTTTGTGGACCCTACTGCGCGACTGAAGGCTGGTTTGGGACCGATCGAGCACCCAAGCCCTGTGAAGGGGATGGGGTTAGGCGCCAGACCCATCATAGTGTTGGGAGGAGTGGCAGCTCTGAGGTTGGACTTCTTGACCACGGATGTTTGGAAGCAGACGTCCGAAGCTAGAGATCTTTGAGGAGATTCAGACGGAGGTTGCGAGATAGATGTAGGAGTAGGCATATTACATTTATGCACAGCAGATGTAGTGGTGGGATATCACGAACTCCATGCTTGACAAGGCGTTGAGTTGCCTATTCCCCGATGAGGCATAACCAGAGGTCCCCCCCGTCCTGAGGTTCATTGTACAGCCCGCTCGTCCCCCATCTGGTGATGGTGCTATTGACTCTACCTAGCCCCATCCTCCGCCCACCCCTGAGACAGGACATGATGGCCAGACTACTGACAGTGCCCCCCTAAGACAGGACCTGACGATGACGTTTTATCTAATTAGCTTTGTTTATTTAGGATTTTTTCTTTTTTAAAAAAATTATACAAAAATCTTTAAATTAATTTAATTTTGTTGTTACAAAGTTTTTTTATGTTTTGTTAATTAGGTTATTTAATTTCTTTTGAAAAATCAGTTTTTTAAAAATAAATAAATAAATAATTGAACATTAGTAGCAGTTAAAATTATAGAAACTGCTACAATTGTTAATTTTGTAGCAGTTTGATGGTACTAACCGCTACAAATTTATACAAAATTTAGATTTTTGAATCTGTCATTCCCCCTATCGGTTACATATTTTGTAGCGGTTATAGATAATAACCGCTATAAATATTCACATCATTTCTAGTGGTTTACGCTTCCTAACCATTAGAAAGTGTGAAAATATTTGAATTTTGAATATAGGAATCCCGCCAACGGTTACATGCATTTGTAATGATTACATAGTGTAACCGCTACAAGTTCTCACACATTTGACTTTTGAATCTGTCATCCCACCACGGTCAGATGAGTTTGTAGTGGTTATAGAATAGTAACCGCTACTAGTTCTCACTTATTTGAATTTTGAATGTCTTATCTCACCAACGGTCACATAATTTTGTTGCTGTTATTAAGTTTTAACTTCTACAAGTTTTTGTATTAGTAGCGGTTTAGGTAGCGGTTAAATGAACCACTACTAATGATTTTGTAGCCTCGTGTCAACGAATGACCTGAACCTAAGCCAAGAACATCAACATAGTTGTTAATTCCTCGTGTTAGTAAAGTAGTTGGAGGAAGTGAGAACTTCAAACTAACATTAACTGAGAAGTTGTAGGCACATAGACATGTCTTGATTAATTGCACTCAAGTTGAACCCTTCCTTCATTAAGAATCGTACATTCATATATTATTCTACAACTATCCTTATATTTTTAATTTTCATTTCATGATCATTTTCCCATGATTAATTGCAGGGAATTTAGAAGTCATGTAAAGCATCAACTAAGGATTCAAACATAAACATCCTCCAAAGTTGACAAAAAGGTCCACAGAGAATTCCCAGCCTGGTTTGCATGTATAATATTAAATGACCTTAACCCACACTTACCAGAGTTTAAAGCCCTCGCAATCGGCCTGCTTAACCATGCAAAAAGGTTTACAGCATACAATGTCAATAGTTTCAAGTTTTGCACGGTATCACCAGATCAAGGATTACAAACTCAAAATTAAGGTGTTTTTGGCACCTTTAGGATAAGGAGTTACACGAGCAGCAGTGATGATAACATGCAGTTTGGAGGTGTCCCTTACTATGGAAAGATTGTTGATGTTGTTGAACTAAATTACCAAGGTCATTTCACTGTTATGCTTTTCAAATGTTTGTGGGCAAATACGACCACTTCCTTAGGACTCACAACAAATGATTGAGGCATCACATCAGTAAATTTCTCTTATCTAATTCATACCGGTCAATCTGAAGATGATGAGCTCTATATTCTTACCTCATAGGCACACCAATTTTATTATGTCCAGGACGAGAGGTACATGGATTAGAACATGGTGGTTCACTTAAAGCCTTGAGACCTTTATGACATGGGTGATGGTGACAACATCACCTACGAGAGTGAGCCATTCCATCCTGCCAATCTCGAAAACTTCTTCCTTGAAGGCGATGATAATTTACCTATAGTTAGGTGAGTTTTTATAAGTTCACATCATATAATTTTAATATTTTCTACACAACAATACCATTCTAATACTTCTTTGACAAAATTTTTGTAGGGATGATGAAGAAGAATGATTAAGTTGAACCATAATTTTATTTTTCTAAATTAATTGAATCACATTTGTAGCCGTTATATAACCGCTACAAAGTAAACCAAAACTGCTACAAACTGACACATTAACTGCTACACATAACAATAAACCGCTACAAACATTAAACTGCTACAACATATGACATCTTAACCGCTACAAGACATAACCGCTACAAATATAGAGATATTAACCACTACAAAAGTCACACAGATCCCTATAAATACCTCTACATCAACTCTTTTCATACACTTCTCCATTTCTTTACTCTCTTCTTCTCTCTCGTTTTTTCGCATCCAGAATTTTTTTTTCAACAGCTTAAGATCTAAGTAAGGTGATCATCATACATGGTAATTTTTTTTTATCAATTATTTCATCTCTTCTTTTTTCCTTCTTATAATATTCATACTAATTGTTTTCAGATATTAATGAACTATTCCTAAAAAACTTTACTTCCAAAACGATCCACATCTAGGGGATAACAAAATAAATACATATTACCTACAAATTCATAACATTACCTACACTTTCTCATTATTGTGACACACTTCCTTTTAATACCTCACCGGCTCTTAGTTCCATTAAATCAGAGTAAGCGAGCGATAATTTAAATAAACTAAAAGCCGTTCTTTTTATTTGCACTAGAACGATCCTCTTATTACATTAGAATGGTTCTCTGCTTAAACAACAATCATACATATCAAAATACTTAAAATACAATTAGTAGTGCCTCGCACTACGGTCTTCTCTTCACTTCATGTTTCCATATATCCTCCGTGCATACTTTCATGCATCCTTCAACCTGTCTAAAATGGTTGTTTGGGAGGAGTGAGATTCGAGAGAATCTCAGTAGCAAATAATACCACTATGCATGTAGATATATATGAATGCATGACATGCTTGCCTACCAAATCTGATGCCAATATAATGATATGCTACATGCTCAATGTTATGACATACCAATGGCCATTACTTAAAAGATAACAGAGCTTCAACCAATCAAATATGCTCTACACAAATAGGCAAAGCAATCACATAATCAATGCATAAACATACATATCACACATATGCAGGCAAGGTAAGTTCACTACCTGTAGGACTTCATGTCCTTACTCCGGTTCGGGTACGACCATCTATCGAGTCCTAGAAGTCCAAATACATTTAATGAGCCCCTACTCATCCATATAACATTCTAGACTCATTTTCAGTTGATAACTTAGCCCAATTATACTAAATTACCAAAATGCCCCCAGAAGCCCGGCCCAACTGTACTTTTACAGAAATTACAACATGGGCCAATCTTATACAATTTCATGTGTATAATCCATTTATGACCTCAGGTTAGTCAAATTTAGGCCCGAATGACAAAAATACTTCTTAACAGCCCCTATTTAAAGTTATAAGGGTAGTTTGGTCATTTCACCCTCCAAGCCTTTTCTCACTTTCCCTTCAACATAAACCCCACACAATTTGCTCTTCTAAACTCAATGGAATCATCCAATCGATGAAATTCCAACTCTTTGCTCATGCCACACCTCAGGCAGCTAATATAGAGTTCTCAGAAGAATTGTGTCAGTTCCTCCCTTTCTTTAACTTAATACCCTCTTTTCTACTCTCCTAATTACATGATTAGCCATTTAGACATCTATTGGACATCGTTTCGGCCTCTAAAACACTGATTGAATGAGAAATGAACAATACCCTACTCTCAAAATACTCATCCAAACGACAAACAGAAATGGTGGAAAGGAAGCTTACGCTTACCTTTCGCTTTTCTGAATTTAGTTTGGAATTCCGGCGACGCTCCAGCAGGAGAGACGACACCAACCATCTCCAAACGAGAATCCAAAACCATAGAATCAAAGCTCGGGATGTGTAGAAGAATGTTTGTACTGGGTACTTTGAGAGAAAACGCCGTTTCTATAGAGTTTCGACGAATTATCACTTTCTCTCTCTCCACCGCCTTCATTCTCGTTCTTTCCGTTCTCTTTCTTTCTTTCTCATTCTGATCTGATTCTCTTTCCTTTCCCTTTCTCTTTTAATCTAAATGCAGAGAATGAATAAAAGGATGAAGGAAATGATGATTAACTAAAATCATCCAAGTGACCATTGTACAATTGGTCCAACTATCATGTTACTTGTATAACAAGTTTCATTTCTCTTTTCCTTCTTCATTCCACCAATATTAATGAGAATTAAGAGAGTATAATTCACTCTCAAATTATCCCATTATACCACCTCAAGTGGTCAACCGAAGCATTAAGCTTCTCTGCTTATTGACTTTACTTGATAATAATTCACCCGTTTGGGCCTATTAATCATCAAGTAGTCACTTCCCTCCTTTTAATTCTCATTCAACTCAAATTATTGGGAATATTAGGGAAAACCATCATTTCTCAACTTATGGCAAAATTACCATTTTACCATTACCTTTTATTTCCATTTTAATACCCAACAATATAGAGGAATTTTGGGATAAATATCATTCCTCACTTGGACATTCGCTAAATCGTGGTCTAGCAGTCCACTTAATCCAGGATAAACTTCAAGCATTTAATCCCAAAATTTGGGGTATTACAATTATTATGCATATAAATTTGATATTTATGTAACTCAATTTAATCTTTTTTATACCCAAAGTATTAATTTTCTTAAATAATAAATACTTTTAATTCAGTTATATAACTAATCAACATGTTAAAATAGACTATAACAATTAAATTATATTACTGGATAATTTTTTTAATTTTTCATGATAATTAGTAGCGGTTATTTTAACTGCTATAAAGTTAACAGTGAAATTTCAAATTTGTTTAAATTGTTTAGCGCCAATTTTTAGAACATTATTTAGTAGTAGTTAAATAACCACTACCAAATAGATTCAAAAATTTTCACTTCCCGCTTAACCAAATATTTTTAGCGGTTTACATAACCTCTACAAAATTTTGGTGGCATTCTTAAATATTTACTTTTTAAAATTGGTAGCGGTTATAGAACCGCTATAAATTGGAAACTTAAATTTATAGCGGTTACCCAACCGCTATTACATATTTAGAAAATGTGTTACTCATCATCCAACTATTGTAGTGGTGACTTGTAACCGTTATGAATTTAGTAGTGGGTTCTCTCTCTTCAGTAACGATTATTTTTAACCGCTTCAAAATTGCTTGCAATGGTGGATTTTGTAGCGGTTTAGTTAACCACTACTAATGTTGTTTGCAGCAGTTATAACCGCTACAAATGCACATTTTTAACCGCTACTAAAACACATTTTTTAGTAGTGAATCTTGCCTAAAAAAATAATAAATTGACAGGAAGAGTCACATAGACCTAGTAACCACTTCTATTTTAACAAGTGTGCAGGAAATAATTATAAGATAGTTAAACGGGAAAAATATAAGTACATGTATAATGTATAATCTTCCAAAAATATTAATAGTCCAAGAAAACAATTTAATATGTATAGAACTCCCTCAACTATCCTTATAAACTCATTAACCACTGACATAACCTATGGGCTACAATATATAATAGGATTAGTCTCTTTAACAAGACTGTACCAAGCTCTCCAATAATTAGATGTAGCCCGGCGAAAAGTTACAGGACTCATATCAGACCATGTGTTCCCTTTATGTCGAATATGGAAATATGTCACCTGTCCCTTGAGCTGACCTTAACCCGACTAAAGGAAAGGGTGATACCAAGGGCCCTAAGAATGTCAAAGTCATCCACTGTATGCATAGTGACGGCTATACCACATTGTATAAAAGAACTAAACCTCCCCTAATCACAACTCACTACATTCAGTATCTCAACATCACAAATATCAATAATTTATGTTCATATATTCTATATTTAATGCTATGCATCATCAATAATTCAAAACCATTCAGGCCGACTTAACCAACAAGTTTACTAAAATCATAATTCATACTATCATTGTACATTTTTCATATATAAAATACTATAACATATTTATAGCAATTAAAAATACCAACATATACTTATAATCACCTCAATAAGCATACAAGATAAATTGGAAAGTGGTTACTCCAAGTTCTTGAAAATTAAACTTGAAAGAATTCAAGTTCAACAAGTCAAAGTCACTCTACAATAAATATATAATTACATGTTAATAAAATTAATAATAATTGATAACTAATATAAAATAACTTTATACTTGTCCAATGTCAAACTACATGTTTGCCCCTTGGTCTACTTGGCGCCTCTGTTAGGTCCCTGACCATAACATGACAAATTAGTGTGTCTAAGACACTAGCTTATGTTACTCTGAATGACATTTACAATATAATAGGAATCACATAACATATGTAAGAAGAAGTTACTACCTGAATCTTTTTCAAATTCCTGCGTTCGTCCAACACTTGGATTTTGGCTTAGGCTATATCCAATTCCTATCAAAATTAAAGTTACGAGTAACTGGTTATTACTTGTAGCATTAATGCTTTTAAATTATATGCTGCTAGTTATTTAATGCAGTTACAACAGTTTCTGCACAATACAATTCTATACAGTACAGTTTCACTGTTTTCTAGAAATTGACAGATTTTTCAGTCAATTTTAGAAATTCATAATTAATTCTAAAAAAATCCAATTTGACTGGTTCCAAATATTAAATGAAGATCTTTCAATGTACATTTGAGGAAAAATAGTTAATTTTTCTCACTGTAGTCATAGCCTTCTCAGTAATTCGTTAAACATCATTGTTCCATATTGCTTCCCAGAAAACAAGGCACAATTTCAAATATCCATATCTCTCAATGTACTTGTCCAAAAATTACAAAATACCTTTCAAATTAAAGCTCTATGTCTCTAATTTAATTCCGAAAAGTTTTAGAATTTTTGAATAAGGTTTGTCCCATGAAAAACCACACACATATCACTGTTTCAGACAGGACAGATCAAACAACTTGTATATACTCACTTCATAAATTTCCAAATTGGCATACAAACATCTAAAAATCATGAACACTTGCATACCTACACAATTTTTCCTTCTAAAGCCAATGAAATTATCAAAATTACCAAATTCTCACTTCTTCATTATGTCATACATAGGGCAAAAAGTTAGGGTTCTTAGGAGGTTTATGTTGTTTTCTTGTTTTCTCTTGCCTAATCACTTCCTTTCTACTTCTAATCACATGATTAGCTACTTAAACACTAAATGGACATGTTTAGAGGAAATTTGGGCAGCATTTCCCCTAGATTTAGCTTCATCCCATAATTTGAAAATAAGAGAAAACAAGATAATATCCACCAACAACATGATATAAGACAAGAGAATCAAATTTTGGTGATTACCTTTTGATTTCTTGGATTTTTCTCTTTAAAATTTCACTTTTCACTCTCGCTTTCCTGTTGATTTTTCTTGAGAAACATGGATTTAATGGAGTATAAGAGGTTAGAAGAGGTTATAGAGAGATTAAGAGGCAAAAATCACAAGATTTGGCAAGTTATTACCTTGGTTTTGGTTAGAACCCTAGGCTCTTTATGCTTGGTGTGCTTGGCTTGTTCTTGAGCTTCCTCTCTCTCTTTAGTTCAGATTTCACCAAAAAATGAACATGGAAAGAGGAGGGATGATGATTTATTGAATTGTCTAAGTTTACTTTACATGTGCTAGCTTCCAATTGGTCCAAATTTGTGTTTTTGTATAATATTATCAAATAAATGCCTTTTCCCTTTTTGCTTCTCCTTTACATAATTGGCTCACTTTAATTTTCTTAGAAAAATAACAACAATCTATCTATTCTTCAAAAAATCAGAATTTCTAAAATTTCTTAATTATATTTCACTCAATAAAATCTTTAACAACAATAATTCTCTAGACACCTTAACTTCAATAGTCATAAAAACATTAATATAAACATCCTAGATCAATTAAATCTCTTTTCTACCTTATATGAGCATAACCTAATTATTAAACAATATTTGAAACCTTCACATAATTAAAGCCATATCAAATTCTAATTCTAATATCAAATCACAACTTATAATTTCATATAACTCAAAATATGAAAAACTAAAACGATTAAAATTTCAATAATACCTCCAATAACCAAAATAAATTGTTTAATCCAAATTGAATCGGTTAAAAAGTCCAATATAGAATTATTTATAGGTTGATTATATAGAAAAATTTATTATAAATTCTTATACCAACTAAATAAAAAAAGTAAACTAGTTAAAATTAACTATTAATCATCATTTACATTTCTTTAGTCATATATTGACAAAACTCAAAACTTACCCAAAATCCTAGTCCTAAAATATTTTCTAATCACCACGGAATTACTATCATAAGAAAGAGAAAATTATTTAAAATATTTTTCAATAAAAAATTTTTGTGATTAGAAGTGATTTCGAGTACCTTATTGATTCCTGAAGAATCGAAAATACTTCTACTAGAATCTCATTATCTGCCCTTCCGCAAAACACTTTACTTGCGTGAAAATGATTATTAAGGAGTATATATAATAGCCCCTTCCCTAGGTGTCATATTATAAATTTTTTTATGGCACTATATATATATATATATAATTTAATTAACAATAATTTTTTCATTTTTTATTTTTTATCATATTTTAACCAGATCTCCTTATCTTTTTTTTAAAATCACCTACTAAATTCATGTTTTTATAAATAATTATTTTTAAAGTATAATTATATCTTAGAAATAAAAATAAGAATGTTGCAATGATACTGGTCACTCCTCTGGTGACCAGTAGGCTGGTGATCTCATCAGTTTACCAAGCTATTAGCCACTTTTATGTTCTTTTTTTTTCATTTTGATCATTTTTTCTTTTTAAATATTTTGTAAAACAAGAACACATCTAATGGTTATTACATAAAAACCGTCATGAAATAAAATAAATAATGGTTCTTAAACTGTTCTTTGGAAACAACTGTCATCAATTCTAAGATAAATAAAGGTTCCCTTGAAACAACTGTCATGTAACTCATGGTGCGAGAAAAAGTATCGCTAGGCCGGTAACACTTTGAAACGGTTATTAAGAAAAACCCGTCATTTAATAGAATACCACTTCAAATTTCTAACAGTTATGAAAACACAACCATCACTATTTATAAGAATATAATTATTTGTAAAAGTAAAGGATGCGAATGCTCGATAATCCCCAAAACTCTCTTTATATAAACATTCAAAAACTGAATTCCACTTTTCCACTTCCATTTCAACTTCTCATATCCAATTGCAAGCTTTGGTTCTTATGCACAAAAATTATAGACAAACGTAAAAGAACTTCTGTTTTATCATATGAGGACAAACCGAAAGATCAACTCCCTCCACCAACAAGCTGTGAAGGGCTCGTCCATGCGACCTATGAGCTTCGTCATATGGTCCAGGTTTAACTGCAGGAGCAAATACACATGGACCAATGCTTGAAAGAACTTATCACTCCTATTTGCTCTTTGAACCAGAAGGTGGATAAGTTATTGAAGAAAGAAGAATTTGATGATGTATCATATTTTTAAAACTTCTCTATAACTTTTTATTTTTAGTTTGTTTATTTACATTTTTTTTTTCAGTTTTGTTTGTAAAATGGTGGTTGATTGTGCCACTACCAAAGTTAAAAAAAAAGTGCAAGACATAATGGTTGTTAAATAAAATCCATCACATATTAGAATACTAATAACCATTCATTAACTTGTCACTTCCAAACTATTTAAACTTCTCATTTCCTTATGTCTTTTTGTACTATTTCTTTATCTTCCTCCTCTGTTTTCTCAAGATGAAATGTCGTGCTGTAGACTTGGAAGAAAATCTCCAGTGTCATCCTCCTCCTCCTCCTCCACAACCTCCATCTCCTTCTGCTCTTCCTTCTGAAGCTCCACCACCTCCTCTGCCTCCGCCTCCGCCTCCACATCCTATGCTCCCTCAAGTGGAGGCAATGATACTTCATATAGAACGCATTAACCATGCTGTGAGAAGGCTGGCCAGATATTTGTTGAGTATAAATAGAAAGACAAATCTCATTCTCAATGAGTAAGGGATTGGCTACCATGATCCTGACATATTCCCAGATGATTCAGGCAACTCCTCTAATAACAAATAGCGTGATGATATGAGGTATGTTACGAATTTATACATTTAAATCATTCAAAATGAAGGAAATAAAAGTTTCAAAATTTGCAGTAAACCTTATATCATCTATCAGAGGGTGATATTTTTTGAATTTATTTTTATAAAATATAAAAATGTAGTTATTTAGACATTATAAGCCCCATACATACATACATACATAGCGCTCTGTAATTTTTTTCACTATGTATGTATGTATGTATGTATAAAATATACCTCATGGTTATTAACAAATAATTGTTATAAATGTAAACCAATAAAAAAAAATTCTTATAAACGAACCGTGATGTAAATTTTTATGCATGATAACCCAAAAAAATCCTACCATTTCTCTTCTATTTAAACTTCTGAAATAGAATACACTTGACACTTAGTCTATTCGAACAAAATTCACCAACATCTTAACCCTATGACTCTTGTTGTCTTTTCTGGACATCAAAAGTTGTTTTTAGTCAAACTTCACCATAAAAAGCATTCATTTGACTTCTCAATGATAGCGGCACTAGTGAATACACTTAGCCCTTGTCACATCGACCATTGCACGAGTTACCCCATTGTTTTATTCGAAGTAACTTATGGAGATATGGATCCCTAAGCGAAAATCTCTCAATTTTTTTTGGAAGTATCCATATATATATATATATATATATATATATATAGAAGCCACTTCCATAAGATCAATACGGATGCAATGAATAAACTAGTTCTTTTGTACCAAGACATGATAAAGAATATAATCTAAGGTAACATTAAATTGCTTTTGTGAAATTATATTTTTTTTGGAAAACCCATTATTGCTTTGATCGAAAGTTCCTCTTTTATTACAAAAAGTTGTCAACCCATTGCTTTAAATGAAGGTTCCTATTGTTGATCTTTTTCGATGTAATTTCTGGAGATATAGATCCCTAAGAAAATACATCTCATTTTTTTTGGAAGTATCCATATCTTCGGAAGTTACTTCCAAAAGATCAAAAGGGATGTGTTAAATAAACTAGTTCAAATATACTGAAAGTCATACATGAACAAGCAAAAACCTATAGCATTTGTAAAGTTACAATGCAATAAAGAATTCAAGGTGACATATTAAATTGTTTTTGTGAAGTTATATTTTTTTGGAAAACTTGTTATTGGTTTAATCAAAGGTTCCTCTCCTATTTTTGTATTGAATATGTATCACCAAGTCAAAAGCTCTAAGATTTGACATTACGATTAGTCACAGACTCTTCAATGTGAGAGTATCTGAGCTACTTGATCTCGACTCTATGTAATAGAATCGTATTTCCCACATCAAGTAGCAATACAATTTGGGACGCATCAGGATTTCTTCTGAGGCTTTGTGACTAGAATCAATCACACTTCTAACATATATCTCATAATGTAAGTTTTCATCTATACCTTATATCTCTTTAAAAATTAGGCTAAGAAAGCAAAAGTTGAGTGAAAAAAAAAACCATGAATATCCATATGGAAAAGGCCGCTTGGGGTACGCAAACCTTTGAACAAAGTAAAGGGGTATTTCTAAATACGCTTGAGCAGCCTAAGGATTTGCATACCTTTGCTTTGCTTAAGGGTTTGCATACCTCAAGTGGCCTTTTCTATAAGGATATCTGTACATTTTTCCCCCTCAACTTTTGCTTTCAAAGATTAAGTGTGTTTGGATGTTAAGTGAAAAAGTACTTTTTTAGAAAAAATCATGGTTTAAAAGAAATTTATCCAAATATATGAAAAAGCTCCAAAAGCACTTTTCCATACAAAAATCATGATTTGTGAGCTAAAATCAGGGTTTTTGAAAAAGCTTTTTTTTTTCACTTTTCAGCTGTGATTTTTGCTACCTGCCCTTTCTCTTTCCTTCTCGTCTCTTTCTTGAATTTCTCCATTCCTATCAGTCTCCTGTTGCTATTTCAGAACTTTCTCTCAATACTCTGTTCCAGCCATCGAGTCCCGACTTTGTTCCAGCCGATCGGAGAGGTAGAGGGTGCTGGTTGTTCACGGCGGTCGGAGAAGGAGGTGGTTGGTGGTGAGTTTCTTTTGCTGTCGTGATTTCTCTCGGTTCCGTCGTCTCTCTTTTCTCTCAACTGTCGATTTCATTCTTCCGGATGATCAGAGAAGGCTGTGGGTGCTGGTAGTTCGCAACGGTCAGAGAAGGCATTGGGTGCTGGTGAGTTTCTTTTGAAAGTGTTTCCCCTTTCCTTCTTTCTTTCTTTTATTTTAATTTTGTCGCTGCAGATGATTTATAATTGGACCATCAAACCATTGAAGAATAAACAAGCGACTAGGAAAGTCGTAAATTAACAATAGTCTTATTTATCAAGTATATACTCCACAAAATAAGCAGAATTCCAGCCTCATTAATATGAGGAATCCAGTGCATCCAGAAGGAATTTTGAGGACTATGTTCTTTTTCGATCAGGTCAGCTGGAAAATCAGAAGAGCCTAAGAAAACTAATGTTCTTGCTGGTTTCATTCTTTTCCCTTGATCTCCATTGCATCACAAATTATTTCTTGTGTAAGGCTGAATTATATAAATAAAAAAGCACCAGAGTTGTACACTGACTCTAAGCATTCAATATTTTAAAAATGAGGAGATAGTTGATAGAAATCCATTATTAGCCCATCATGTATGTATGTGTGCTGCATAAAGTCTTTGTGTCAGAGTAAGCAATGGATATTGAAATGGCTTCACCAGGGATATATAAATATTTTGGAGCTGACGACCATCATCCAATTTTAGCCTCAACATTTTAAAAACTAAATAATGAGTTAGTGGAAGAAATCCAACTGACTTCAAAACTTTTCTTCAAAAATAACCAGTGTTTTCTTAGGAGTGAGGACACATAATGCATGAATGACCTTTCATACTAGTTTTCTCACTGTTACTCCACAAATGAAAATATTCCCATTAAAATTCATCAGCTACTCTACCCAATCTAGCAAGTCGTTCAAGCCCAAAGTAATCTGAAACAGGTCAAACTTAAGCATCGTAGAAAAAAAGATGCTCGAGATATCAGTACATGCTAAATGAAGCACAGCAATCGAAAATGACTAAACATAAGACTATTCAATAGTTCTTCATAGTTTTCATTCTTAAGAAAAACAAGCATGTAAATGGTGATAAACATGTAGCTCAATGGCAATATGTAGTAGATTTATTGTTTTTTTCCGCAGGCACATATGACAATGTAGGACATACTGCCAGAATTACAATATCATGAATGTTATTATGTTCAAAATAGTACGCAGCCACCCCTAGCAATACGATTTCATAATTTAATTTATCTTAAGAAACAATAACAAATAGATTTTGGTAGTAGACAGCCAACCCTACGTATTTCAATCGGAAAGATATTATTTTAGATAATTACTATTTATAAATTTTTTTGTTACACAATTTATTAACACACTCACACCACATATATATATATATATATATATATATATATGTGTGTGTGTGTGTGTGTGTGTGACAAATAGATTTTGGTAGTACACAGCCAACCCTACGTATATCAATCGGAAAGATATTATTTTAGATAATTACTATTTATAAATTTTTTTGTTACACAATTTATTAACACACTCACACCACATGTGTGTGTGTGTGTGTGTGTGTGTGTGTGATCTAATTTTTTTTCATGGTAGATAGTTGACAAATGTTATAATTTTAATTTTGTACATAAATTTATTTCATTTTTAGTATTTATTATGAAATTTAAATGTTAAAAATATATAAAATATCATCTTATCCTTCATATGCAATTATCACAAAAGATAATTTCATTTTTGGTAATTTGATAATGAAAAAGTAATTCTAATAATAATATTCAAACACTATCATTTTATCAAAATCATTTTTTTCTCAAAATCTATTTTGCTCATAATCTATTCTCTAAAATCACTTTTATCACTTTTTTTTTCAAAAGCGATTCTCTAAAAGCTAATCCAAATACACTGTAATTATGTGTAGAGACACAATTATAAGTCAACAGTTACATTATCACTTTTATATATCAATAGTCGCCTTTGATTCTTCCAACAAAACTTGAAATGTTTTGATCAATCTCAAATTGCATCGCCACTCAAAGTGGAAGGTACTGTTTTATTATATACAAACGAGTCCAACTAGTTCAGAAACTCTCACTTGAAGAGTCTTACATCCATACATCACAGTTGTTACATAAAAATTGTCATGTATTTAAAAGTTCACAGTTCATATTTAAAAATTGTTAGTTGTGTGCTAAAAACATAATTGTTGTCTATATGCGACCGTTATTTATTTTTATTAAAAGTTACGATTGTTACATAAAAACCGTTATGTATGTTATTAAAAAAATAACAGTTGTCAAAATAAAACCGTTATGTATCACGCAAACATTACCATATATAATCATGGTTGTTTACATATGCCTGTTAATTATTATCACAATAATGCACATATCATGGCCTCACTAGACTTAAATTCACAACGGGTGTTATATTTGATCCGTTATAATAGGTCTAAAATAAATAATGATTCAAAACCGTAATGTATCCTCGCCAAGCATTTATAGCACTCACATATATAACATTTAGAACCATGATTTTTGGCCAATAATATCCATCATATATAGCAATTTCTTTAGTAGTATATTCACTTTTATACAAGAAACATGAATATAATATTAAATTATACCATTCATAAAATATGTTTTTTGTTGAAATTCATAAAATATGTTTAGAGGTTACTAATATTTATATTAGATTTTGATATTCATATTTATTTACATCAAAAAAATTTCATAAGCTGTTATGTGCCCGCAAATTCTATATGTATTTATATATGTATATCAGTTTTAAATAACTAAACGTAAATTATATAGCATGATAACAAATCAGAAAGCGAAGTTGTCTAGAGGTTTATTGGTTTGCTCTTAATTGTTTATTTATTGACTAAGATTAGTGATTCCAATCATGAAACCACATTACATGATTTTGGTAAAAGAAACTCGAGAAAGATGTGGTAAGGAGTCTATAGTGTGTTCACGGAACCCGGACTAGATGGTGGAGGAACGAACACACACCTTTTAAGGTAACATCCTGAAATTCAACAATTTTAGACCAGATGGAGGAACAGGACCTTTAGGCAACATGCCAAAATTTAACATATCACTGGGAGGACCCCATGAAGGAGGTAGCGGTGATTTGTCTCTACTGGGACCAGATGGAGGAATAAGACCTTTAGGCAACATGCCAAAATTGAACATATTATTGGGAGGACTGGGACCAGGACCTTTAGGTAACATGCCAAAATTTAACATATTATTGGGAGGACTGGGACCAGATGGAGGAACAGGACCTTTAGGCAATATGCCAAAATTTAACATATTATTAGGAGGACTGGGACCAGATGGAGGAACAGGACCTTTAGGCAACATGCCAAAATTTAACATATCATTGAGAGGACCCCATGAAGGAGGTGGTGGTGATTTGTCTCTACTGGGACCAGATGGAGGAACAAGACCTTTAGGCAACATGCCAAAATTGAACATATTATTGGGAGGACTGGGACCAGGACCTTTAGGTAACATGCCAAAATTTAACATATTATTGGGAGGACTGGGACCAGATGGAGGAACAGGACCTTTAGGCAATATGCCAAAATTTAACATATTATTAGGAGGACTGGGACCAGATGGAGGAACAGGACCTTTAGGCAACATGCCAAAATTTAACATATCATTGAGAGGACCCCATGAAGGAGGTGGTGGTGATTTGTCTCTACTGGGACCAGATGGAGGAACAAGACCTTTAGGCAACATGCCAAAATTGAACATATTATTGGGAGGACTGGGACCAGATGGAGGAACAGGACCTTTAGGCAACATGCCAAAATTTAACATATTATTGGGAGGACTGGGACCAGATGGAGGAACAGGACCTTTAGGCAACATGCCAAAATTTAACATATTATTGGGAGGACTGGGACCAGATGGAGGAACAGGACCTTTAGGCAACATGCCAAAATTTAACATATTATTGGGAGGACTGGGACCAGATGGAGGAACAGGACCTTTAGGCAACATGCCAAAATTTAACATATCATTGGGAGGACCCCATGAAGGAGGTGGAGGTGATTTGTCTCCACTAGGACCAGATGGAGGAACAGGACCTTTAGGCAACATGCCAAAATTGAACATATTATTGGGAGGACTGGGACCAGATGGAGGAACGGGACCTTTAGGTAACATGCCAAAATTTAACATATTATTGGGAGGACTGGGACCAGATGGAGGAACAGGACCTTTAGGCAATATGCCAAAATTTAACATATTATTAGGAGGACTGGGACCAGATGGAGGAACATGACCTTTAGGGAACATGCCAAAATTTAACATATTATTAGGAGGACTGGGACCAAATAGAGGAACATGACCATTAGGCAACATGCCAAAATTTAACATATCACTCGGAGGACCCCATGAAGGAGGTGGCGGTGATTTGTCTCTACTGGGACCAAATGAAGGAACAGTACCTTTAGGCAACACACCAAAATTTAAAGGAGGCGGTGGAGGGTCTCCACTTGCATCAGATGGAGGCATGGTACCTTTGGGCAAGACACTGAAGCTTAGTCTCATTGATGGAATGTTTCCAGCCTCTATGGGAGAAAGAGCTACGCATGATGAAACAGCCAAAAGGAAAATCCTCACCAAATTCTCTCTAAATGCCATCATCACAATCTTGTTCATCATTTAGCTCCAATTCTTTTTATTTTGATGACTAAAAGATGCATCCTCTGCGGCTTTAAATAGCTCTATGGTTAATTAATTCTTGAATAGGAAGATAATCAAAGACAATAATTAAGATGATTAATCGTGATCCTTGCATATCTATTTCTGTTTATAAGGATATTATTAAGGTAAAAAAAATGGAATTGTAAAAGAAAAGAAAAAAATCCCAATCCAATCACTTAAATTTCGCTCCAAACGAGTAATTGCGAGGATTGATGACTCAATGTGAAATATTCTGAATTTATTATTCTATCTCTTCTATAATACTCGTAGTATCCATGAGTGGCTGTTTTTTGAAAAAATAGTTATATTTATATTAATTCCGTTAATGCATCCTGACACTAATAAATATCAATATCCATATTTATCACTCTCTTTTAGCTAGCTATCATAATTATTTATCTCTCTCTTTTATAATTAAATATTAATATTTTATAATTTCTATCCATAAATTATTAGTAAGCCCAATGATAATAGCAATGCTATATATATATATATATATATCGTCAATATATTTTGTTTTGTGTTCTCCGTTCTTTATTGTTAGTGATCTCAATTCTTCATCTCAATATCATGGCATATCACCCTTATAAACTCATTAGAGATATTGACTATCGTAAGGATACCTGAGTTATCGTTACTTAGGTTATCAGAAGTGGATGATAACAAAAAAAAAAAGGTGATCTTTTGATATATAGAAAGTCGACACGATTTTAACCCATATGGATGTTTGTGATTTACTGTTCATGCATATTTACTTATTGAGTTGTGTGTTTTTTATGCTCTCTATGTTAATAACAGTTGTATTTCTTCTTGCAGACCCATAATGATTGAGGGTACAGTTATGCTTGTCTATTATATTTTTATTGAAAAAAATACACATTTGAATACATATTTTTGATCAAATACACATTTATAATTTAACGTAGCATCACTTATTTCATTTGATCCTTGGTTTTATTAAAAATATATTTTTTGTCAAAAAAACATAATAAATATAAGGGGATTTAGTTTGCATCCATTAATCAATAAAAAATATTTATGATGATTATTTTCTAATTTATTTTTTTATATTTCTTTATAAACGCTGACCCTTATCAATTTTGGAAAATCTAATCAGTATTTCCGTGACCTTCCTAATTTAGTTCAAATATGTTTGGCCTATGTTTTCACATTGTGATTCATTATAAGTGTTTGAACTTAAGTGCAAAAATTATTAATTTAAATTTAAATAATTTCATAATATTTAGAAAATTCTCTTTCTCTCTTAAATGTGAGAGAGCAAAATAAAAATAGGCACACATCACAAGTATACCCATACTTATAGCTGACTTCATATAAATTAATCGAAGCATCACATAAATATGAACTTTCGCGTCGGAGAACAATACTTAGTAGATTAGTTAACTATGATGATCATGTAAACAAATTCGTGTGCATTTGTATTAACTTTTGAAGAATAATTTTTTCGATTTATGATATAAGTATTTGAAATGAGTTTTATTTCGACTTGTGAAAAAGGGTTTCTGAAACCACAATTTAATGTTTAGAAAACACTAAATATTTGTAAAGTATCGTAAAATGAAGAGATATTAACATATAATAGTGAGTCTCACAATTAATATTTGCGTTCGAGGTACATAAGTGCTTATAAATCATGATTTACGGAATACGAAGTAGCTTTTACGGTCTACGAGGTGCTTTTATAGTCTATGAGGTAAATATGTGGAGGAGATTTATCTCGATTTATATAAATCGGGTTTATATAATAAACCTGATTCAACTAAGCTCATCCAAACGAGTATGTACTCGTTTTGGTCCAAAATATAAGAAGTTTTCTAAGAAAAAAATTTAGTGTAAAATATAAGAGGTTGTCGGGATAATTACTAGTTGTTTTCCACTTTTATTCCTTGTTAGAAAAAGAAAAATTTAATAGATAATGAATACATATTTAATAGTCAAATTCTTTAGTAAGGATATAATACCTAATTTTTATCAATTAATTAGGACAGAATAAATAACTTAGTTAATAATCATTGATTTTTTTAATTAATTAACAACGCCTTTTATTTTATATTGGGGAGACGAAAAATATTAACCTACACACACTCATATATCTCAGAGCCTTATAGGAATGTTAGTGTATGTGGTACATGTGATCAAGGGTTTTAAGGCCTAAGAGAATTTTTGTGGCCACAAAGAGAATTTGGGATTAAATATTTAGTGAATGTTAGTTAGTGTATATAGGAATAATTAAGGAGAAGTATGAGGCCACAAAGAGAATTTTTCCGTTATGATTTTAAAAGTTTAAACCATATAATCACATGCATGTATGTGGTACATGTGATCAAGGGTTTTGACTTTGAGGGAGTCAGTTTTGAGATGTGCATAAATAAATTTTAAAAATATTTAATTATCCCTAGCCAATCTCTTAATTCTCTTCTATGTTCAGATTTTTTTTTCAAATACTCCCTCTGTTCTTTTTTATATAAGACACAATTGTTTAAATGTGTATATTTCTTATTATAAGATACATTTTGGAGATGTTTAAATATTTAATATACCCTCAACTAATTATATGTATCTTTCGGTACTTTTTTTTTACTCATTCTTTCTCCTCCATCTACATTCTTTATAAACATGGGTGTTTTTAGAAAATGAGTTTCTTTTTTTAATATATTTATTATTTTTAACTAATCTTTTGGTCCCCCTAATTTGGTTATTTGTATCTTATAAAAAGAGATGGGGGAAGTATAAAACTTAATGGTCATCTAAAATCTGATTATATCTTTTAATAAACTTTTATTTTCCATATCGGACGTCAGTCAGGCTTATATTAACTCTTTCCTTGGGTTTTTTTCTCTAACATCCTGTAGATAGAGCCGGGAAAACGAGCCGAGCCCGTCAAGCCGGCCTGTTTAGGTCCTGAATTTATAAGGGCCGGGCTTGAAACTTTTGCCTAAAAAGTGAACGCAGGCCTAAAAGGGCCAGCCCTGTAGGGCCGAGGGCCTAAAAGGGCCGGCCCTTTAGGCCCTGATATATTTTTTATTTTTTAAAATTATTTATATAATAATAATATTATTGATCTTTTATATTTTGTTAATGATGTTGAAAATATTTAGTTGTTATTATCTTTTTTAAAATTAAGTTTCATAAGAATATTTTGTATTAAGAATCATAAAAATAAAAAATTTATAAAAGATATTTCTTATTTTATAAGAAAAATACGTTAGATATTTCTTATTTACTCTAAAGTTTCACATATGATGGTAATTTACTAATTTATTTGTATTTTATGTTTTTTATGGAGTTATTTGTCATTTTAGATTATTCTTTGTTGTAGATAAATATTATGAATATATTCATGATTTGGGAGAAGAAATTCTTGATATTTTTACCCTCAAGTAGGTACTACTCAAACTGAAGCACAACCAAATTTTCTTGAAATTGATGATAGTGGTGAAGAAGATGAAAATGATAGTCATCATATTCATGTTGCTTAGAGTATGTAACTTCTTGCCTTCTTATACTTTTGTGCGGATTGTGAATTATTTGTGTATACTATTTTTTACCTTTGAATATGAATTAGTAACAGTATTCGTTTTATTGCATGAGGCGTGTAGACGTGTAGTTAAATCTTGTGTAAATAACTTCAGGCCCTGGCCCTCATGCTCTCGGGTTGGGCTTTGAAAAAAGGCAATTTTTCTTACCTCGGGCCCTGTAGGACCGGCCCTTTTATACCCTGGCCCGTCAAAGGCCAGCCCTGATTCCCAACTCTACCTGCAGAGTAATAGACACTATGCATTTTAATAGGTTCAGGAATACTAACTCTTACAATATGTAATATGCCATGCTCATGATTAATATCATATTGTTCCTTCGCGAAAAATAATTATTAATATCCACATTTATTCATTTGTATCATTAAGTTTTTGTTGCTGGATATTAATATTAATTAAATTCATCAAAAGAAAAAAAGTTAAGCTCATTTCATATATTTAAAACACGAACCTTTCAGGAAGCAAAAGAATACACATAGATAGAATAACATCATAATCATATTTGACTTAATAATTAACTTAGCTACTCGAAATTTTTACGTTGTAAAACAGGTTGGGATAAGGTATTGTCCTCTTCAGCATGTTATGTCCTTCCTGTGATACCTTATTTTCCAAACACTACGGTAGAGTACTATTTAGCTAATACTCACCGAATATCAACATTAGAGTTATAATATTGCTAGAACTTTAAACAATGCCTCTACTGGATATAAATATTCACATTCATACACAATTTACATTACAAAACTTATAAGCTCACTTTACTCCACTTCATATACAAAACCCAAAATACTCATATGGTTCTTAGAATACATATTGAAAGCTTGACAACCTAGCCTAAGCGCTTCCGCTGCTCGGCCTAGTCTCATCGTCATTTACCTTTTCTTTGCCTCGTGAGCTCCCTCCCTGTACTTGAGATTTGTTTGGGAAAAGAATGAGATTCATGAGAATCACAGTAGTAACATCATTAAGTATATAAGATAACACACACAAGCATGCTTTACTCACACAATCATCAACAAAATCATCAAACATTATTCAGTGCAAACATGCAATTCATAAACTGACTTCGAGCTAGACGGGTTCTTAGCCCCAAAGGGCGCCTGTGCACAATGCAAGCAATGCGACTTCATAACTGACATCGCGCTTGACAAGTTTTCTTGGCCCCGAGGGGTGCCCGTGCAAAGATAGGCCCCGGGTCCCACTCGTGCAATTATGAACATTTCGCCTGAGTGTCAACCCGACCTTCGATAGGCCCCGGGTGTTCACTCCGCTCAATCTAAACATGTTAGACATTTTGATGATGATAACAAACAATACATATGCATGTCATGTTATATGAAGACGGTTACTACCTGGTTGCTCCTTTATGCAACTTTCCCACTCGATTCAAGCTCGGGCAACTACTGAGGCTAGACCGGTTGTCAAGTCCTAAAATCACCAATCATCACAAATGCGTTATTACTCGTCTATATACCTTTCCAAACTCCTATCATTGGTAAGTTTAGCCCAATAGTGCCAAATTACCAAAATACCCCTTAGGTCCTTGTTATCAGCATTTTTCTCAAAATCATGATTTAGGCCATTCCTACACATTTTCGCGTGTAGAATCCATTTCTAATATTGAATTGGCCAAATTCAAGCTCAAATGATGAAAATACCCTTGATAGCCCTCAAACAAGGCTTATAAGGGGTAATTTTGTCATTTCGCTCTCTGATCTTTTTCTCACTTCGGGGTCAACATAGACCCTACACAATTTGGCCTCCTGACTCCAATGGAAGCATCAAATTGGTCAAATTCTCATTTATTCATCATGTCTAACACAGAGAAGGGAAAATAGATTTTCAAAAAAGTTATGTCGGATTCTCGTTTTCTTTGACCTAATCACCTCGTTTCTACTTATAACCAATATATTAACTAGTTAGACATTCATTGGATTTGATTTGGAGACACTTACATATTAAGGTCTCTTTGGCTTTCTTGAATTATCTTGTACCAAATGAACCATAATCAAGCCCAAAACAACTCTACTAACCTTAATCAAGCAAGAGTAACAAGTTCAGGAAGTTATCTCTTGATTTCTTAGACTTTCTCTCTCCTGTACGTTTTCTCTCTCTCCTTCCCGTGTTTGATTCAGCTGAATATCATGAAGTTGATGGTAAGGAGATGAAGAGAAGAGACCATAGAAGGAGATATATGGCTTTAAACATAAGGTAGCACTCCTTACCTTGATCTTGGATGAACCCTAGCTTCTTCCTTCTTCTTCCGTTCAGTTCTCGTTCTCAAGCTCTCTCTCACTCTTTCTAATTTAATTGATCGGGAATAAGATCTGAAAGAGAATGAGAATTGATAATATAATGCCATGGTCAAATTAATTGGACACTTGGCATGCATTCATTGGTCCATAAATGTAATTATCCTCCAATTAATTCTATTTCCTTCTTACTCCCTCATTCCAGCTGAAATCATGCAGGAAAATATGGGAAAAGCTGAATCTCCATTTATCCCATTGTGCCAACATGTAACTTGTTGACCAAATCATTGACTATTTAACCATTTTTTACCATAATTCACCAAAATTGGCTTATTAATGATCAAGTAGTCATTTTTCTCTTTTTAATTCCCATTTAGCTCAAATCATTGGGAATTGGAGGAAAAATAATTATTTTCCACTTTTCGGCAAAATTACCGTTTTACCCCTGCATTTAATGATTTACCGAAATAAATCATTTCCCCCCATTTCTTCGAATAAACCCCATTTTGATGCTTAGATAAGGCCATTAATCATATCATTAAATTTTATGGATTTTGATTACCATATTGGGCTTTTACCAATGTCTTACACCCTTATTCGGCCAATTTTCGCGTAACCGACGATTGAAATATTTTCCATAAATTCTCGTAAATTTATTCACATCATTTTTTACCATTTTATTCTACTGAATATATTCTGAATATACAAATAAATATGTTGGTGAAAAATGGGATATTACACGTCCGTTTCAATTAATGGAAAGTCTTAAAATCAAATTATCGGGCTTTACTAAGCATTATATCCTCTTTAATTTATAATTTATAAAAGAATTCAGGTGTGTACATCACCTTAAAATATTTTCTCATATGTCTAATATCCTATAGCATTTTATGGTGATTTATTTAGCACTCGAAGTATTTTTTCAATAGAAATTTTGCCTTTAAAGAATTAATTTTTCAAGCAAACATTTTGCTCATATAAAGTGTCTTAAGCTGCAATTTAAACTTTACTATTAGTTCTCAAAAAGTTCTTTAAGTGAAGGTATATCCAACACTATAAAGTATTTTTTAGTACTATTTAACTACCACAAAATATTTTGGTTACTAATACATTAATTGGTCCATTATTTTTGCTCTCATTTCAATGTAAATCCCTTAAATTTCAATATATAGGTTTTGGCTTTTCAAGTTTCATTCCATTCAAAATATTTGTATTTATAATTTAATAAAAATCTGTACCATTTTGCCCCTTAAAATATCAAAACCCATGTTTTGAAATTTAACGGACAAAAACCGAAATAAGGTAAACCGTAAATGTGTGGGACTAAATACTGTATTAATCCAAATATTTTAGGGATTTGAATGCACCTTAAAAAACACTTCAGAGTTAGATGAGCTATAAAATACTTTAGGATATTGAACATTTCTTTGATAAAATAGGTTTTTCCTTCACTACAAAAAACCGTGCATTTCTAACGGAATTTGAGATGGAAAAAATTTCGTCTCAAAAGTCATCCAAGAACCGTTAGAAATTCCGTCGAAAAATTTTGGATCGAAATTTCCCACAGAAAAATTCTGTCAGAAATTCCGTTGCAAATAAAAATTCCAACGGAATTTTTGACGGACCTTTTCTGTGGGAAATTTCCGTCGCAAATCCTAACATAACGTTTTTTATGGAATTACCGACAGAAATTTCATTGAAAAAGTTGACAAAATTGGTTTGTGGCAAATTCCGTCGGAAATAGGTATTAATTAATTTTTTTAAATTTTTTATTATGATTTATTTAATTAATGATTAATCTATTTATTATGTTTTAATTATTCTCTTATCTTCCTTGCATTTCTTCTTCTCACTAATTTTCAAGTTTATGACTTTCTTGAGAAATCTTTGTTTGGTTGGTAGGAAAAGCGCAAAAAAAAAAGGTTTATGCTAATCAACATTTTTGAAAAATGATCAATTCTTGAAGTTGCATTGCAGATTTTAAAATCTATCAATGAGCATTTAAGAGAGTTTCAAAAATCTGAATTGATAATTCTTGAAGCTAGATTATAGAGCTATAAGTGAGCTTCACCATTTTAATCCTTATACCTCATTTTTCTTAATCTTTTTGATTGAGAGCATAAAATGATATAATCAGCGCATCTGGAAAAAAAAGAGAGAGATGAAATTCACTTTTATTAAGAGTTTAAATTTTAATTATTATGAGAATCATATGGAAAATTGAATTTGTATCATATACTGTGCATTTTGTACCAAAATATTCAAAGGATTGAGTTTTAAAAAAATTCTACCAATACGTAATTTTTTTATTTTTAGCATCGTAGAAAAAAAATTAATTAGTATTCTACAATTTAAAATAGATCCTATTGAAATTATTGTAAGCGTATTGACTTCATTAATAATTAAGAGATCAAAATAAAAACTTACATAAAATTAGAAAGATTAAGTAGATTTTCTTTTTTTAAAATAAGACTAACAATATAACCATTACTGATAGAATAGCCAAATATTAATTAGTTGAGTGGTATGAATTGAGTTTGGGAGAACTATAACAAGCTCAAAATGGGAATTCCGTCGTAAATCCTAACGTAATGTTTTTGGCCAAATATTATTGCTTTAGGATTTTATGCCTCTATATATCAACATTAATATATGCTAAATCAAATGAAATTTTTTGTTTTCTAAGAGAATAATCAAAAAATAATTCAAGCATACCATGCCATGATAGTATCATTGAAATAAAACTCATTTTTACCAATATTAGCTTAAACTAGAATGATTTTTCTTAACACATAAATGTGATTTTTTAGAAAATAATTTAGTTAATATTTCAATTTTTAAGTTTTTTATTATTTAATATTAATTACTATTTTCTGACAAGCAGCGTGTAAATTTCATATATTTCTATGGATATTTTAGAAAAAAGATGCAAAAGGCACTTAAAATTTCATAAAACGGCTTACACCAATACAAAACTTTCCAAAAAACCTTTGTGCACGTAGATGTGTGAAATATAGTAAAATGTATACTTAATATATTTACTAAAATATATCCTTTTATAGTGGCATATATTATAAGTTTTCTGAAAAAAAAAATTGTTCTTGTTAATAAAATGATCTCTTTGTTCAAAATATTGTATGTCCTTATATTGATGATGATAGTTAGTATATTTAAACTAAAGATGAATCATATTTTTTTGTATTAAAAGTAATTTTGATATATACAGTTATACACATGTTGGGAAACATAAGTTAGAGAAAACTCTTTAACAAGGAGAGAAGAGAGAGCATTGAAATTATTTTACCTATATTTTGAAATCCTAAATTAAATTAATGACTAAATAGAGATTTATTAAACTATTAAAGTGTCTTAAAAGTTTCCGACTCAAAAATTGTCTAAAGATCGTTGGAAATTCTGTTAGAAAGTTTCCGACGGAAAACGTTCGTAGGAATTCTGTCACAAATCCTAATGTAATGTTCTTTATGGAATTATAGTCAGAAATTCCGTGAAAAAATTTGACAAAATTAATTTTGTAGAAAATTCCGTCGGAAATATGTGTTAATTAATTTTTTAAAATTTTTTATTATGATTTATTTAATTAATGATTAATCTAATTATTATATATTAATTATATTATAATTTAAAATTTAAATTATTATTAAATTATAATATAAATAAAAAATTATTAATTCATATTTATTTTTGAAATTAATACACACACACACACACACACATTTTCTGTAATATATTATATACAAATAAAAATACAAACTTTCTAAACAAAATAAAAATAAAATATATAATAAAATGAATAAAAAATGATATTAATAATAAAAATTTAGATATAATATTTACGTAAAAAAATAAGAAAAATAAATTGTAATGTTTAATAATACACACACACACACACACACACATATGTATGTATGTATGTATGTATGTATGTATGTATGTATGTATGTATGTATGTATGTATGCATGTATATATGTATGTATGTATGCATATGTAAAATTAATTTTGTATTTAAATCACACAAGTTCTTCCTTGCTCAACTAGCAAAGGCACTGGCACATGCGTGAGAGGTCATGGCTTCGAATCTTAACTTGGTCGCAAAATGTAACCAATTTGTGCTATCGACACATGGCGGGCGATAGAGGGCGACATGTGGCACACGATAGAGGGTGACATGTGGCAGTTGACTGGGACACGCGACAATTGACCAAAACATAGGCAGTCGGAAGTGAGGTGGTGGTGGTCGATGGTAGGTACACGTGGCGGCTTCCGGTCGGAGGTTTCCATTGAAAAATGACGTATGCAAATTTGCAATAGAAAATTCCCTCACAATTTGTGACAGAACTTTCTGTGGAAAATTACCTCTTAAGTTGCTATGGAAAGTTCTGTCTCAAATTCCAAGGGATTTCCATCAGCAAAATTTATCACAATTTAGGACAGAAAGTCATATTCTGTCGCAAATTGATTTGCGACGATACTATTTTTGACGGAATTTTTTTTGTCAGAAATACTGTCGCAAAATGGTTTGCGACGGAATTCCATCGCAAAATGGTTTGTGATGGAATTCCGTCGTAAAAAACCTCCGTTCTGTCACAAATTCCGTCAAAAATTACTTGTTTTTTGTAGTGCTTCAGAACATGATGATTGTGGTCATATTCTATTTTTCTAAGAATCGTTGTGATAGATTCATCGATAATATGATTGGAACTGACCTAACTAATAGCTCAAACATAAGAGAATAAAGCATTTTCATGTGAGCTTGGCTACTAATTTTATGATTCAAATGTTTACTGATCATCAAAACTTCTCAGTGTTAATTTTTTTCCAAAAATTTAAGTTATTAACCTATTAGGTGAAGGCTTACTATTTTCCATAGATTAACTTACATGCCTTATAGTTATTGTTAGTGGAGGCACAATGCACTATCGTTGAGAAAAGGGCTTCTTAAGTCTTTGTGTATGGCGCACTTTGTTGTAATTGATGTGTCAAAGAATGGTTTGGTTATCACTATTCACTATTGGCCCATTTGGCACGTTGTAATTGATTTTAATGGAAATGAAAATGGATATGGAAATGAGGTTTAAAAGTATGTTTAGTTTACAAAGGAAATAAAGCATGAGTTTTAGGTGAAAAGACCAAAATTCCTTTCTTAAACAAAAAAGTCTTTCCATAAATAGCTTTATATCCTTTAAAATTTTGCAACATGCATTGTTCAAAATTTTCATCAATATTTCAGAAACCTCCCATGGTAGATCTAAAGGAGGTCAAGCACAGATTGGGGAATCACTAAATGATGGCAAGGATTTGATTGGGGAGAGAGAAACAAATAGGGGAGCTTAATTGGGTTTGTTTAAAAAACCCATATCAAATTGTGCTTGTCGAGGAATGGCAAAGATAACGAAGAGGCAGTTGGATTGTGCTCATTGGCGGTGATTGGCGCTCACAATAAGTTGTGCTCTCCGATGGTGGTTTGCATTATGGTCATGCATCTTGTTTGAAGGAGGTTGTTGTTGCTATCATAGGTTGTTGATCCTTAACATCACCGTCATCATCCTTACATCACCATTGTTATCCTCGCCATCATCACCATCCTCGTTGAGTTACTGGTCCGGTGATGGCGTGATAAAAATTAGAGTGTAAAGCAAAGAGGAGGGTAATAGATAGGAATATGGAGATGGAATTACAAAACTTAGTTTGTTTTATGGAAGTCATTTTGATGAAATTGGTTTATTTGTCTTCCACAAGGAATTGGAATTGAGATCCAATTTCATCATACCAACACAAATCTCCTCATGAAATTGAGACTCAATTCCATTTCCAGACCCCCCCAATTCCATCATACCAAACATACCCTATATATATTCCAAAATGCTAATAATGCAAAAAATAAAGAAGTGAACATAAAAGTTATTGGATGAATTGCTAAAGCTACAATTTGACCATTCTATGATGACCAGTTGCATTCAAGCTGTAATACCTTATTTTAGCCTCAGATGAGTACAAAAGAGTAGTGAAATCCATTGTGGAACCAGGATTTAAACCCGGACTACCCAACTTTTGAAATCTTTTACAAATTCTCACTCTCAACTCAGGATTTAAACCTAGGGTTGAGAGAGTTTTTCAGAGGGTAGAAAAATGTTGCAATCATTCCCACAAGTTTCACTACGTCATCACCAATACCTTATCGGCTCTTAATTTCATTATATCAGAGTATGTAAGTGATTTACTTACCTTTTTAATGAAATTAGAGCTATTATCTGCTCATACTATATTCATTCGTTTATACACATAAAATGTATAGCCGCATAAAACTATCAAAACATTTACACCAAATATAAAAGATGGTGCCTTGCACTATGATCTTCACTTCACCTTTGGAATTTCTCTTTGCATTCTTCACCTGTACTCAATTAACCTATATGGTTGGGTAAGGAAGAGTGAGATTCAAGAGAATCTCAGTAGCAAACAATATTACTATGCATGCAAGATATATATTTAATGCATAACATGCTTGCCTTTCATACTTTATTCCAACATAATGACATATCTGCATGCTCAATGTTATGACATACATATGGCCATTGCATAATATAACAGAGCTTCAATCAATCAAATATGCTCAACACAAATAGGAAGAGAAATCACATAAATCAATACAAAAATATACATATCAAATACATGCAGGTTATGTAAGTTCACTACCTTAACTGCCCTTCCTTGATCCACTGTCGATTCCACAGTCTTTGGTCCAGCTCGACACAACTGTCCAATCCTAAAATTCATAATTTATAATAAATGAGTTATCATTAATTCATAACTCATTCTAAACTCATATTTCTGGTTATCTATCACAGTTTCAACAGTTTCTGCACAGTACAACTCTGCACAGTGCAATTTCACTATTTTTCTAGAAATTGGTAGATTTTCAGTCAACTTTGGAAAATCATAATTAATTCTAGGAAATCAAATTTGACTGATTCTAAATCATAAATTAAGATATTTAAATTTAAGTTTAGCTAAAAATACTTTGGTATGACCATTGATATCATAGTTTTCCCAGAAATTTGCCAAACCTGAACTGGTCCAGATTACCTTCCAGAAACAGGGTCTAACTTTAAAAAATCATATCTTCTGGTATACTTGTCTAAAAATTACAAAATATCCATCCAATTAAAGCTATATGTCTTTAATTTAATCCTACCAAGTTTCATAATTTTTGGACAAGAGTTTCCCTATGAAATATATTGTACAATGTAACTGCTTCACATAAGGCAAATCAACCAATATGCACATTCAACTTCATAAATTTCCAAATTTATATACAAACATCAAAAAATCATGAACACTTTCATGCATACAAAATTTTTCCTTCTAAATCTAATGAAACTATCAAAATTAAAAAATTCTCACCCCTTCACCACGTCCTCTTCAGAACAGAATGTTAGGGTTCTTAGGAAGATTTTGTTGTTTTCTTGTTTTCTCTTGCTTAATCACCTCCTTACCACTTCTAATCACATGATTAAACATTTAAACACTAAATGAACATGTTTAAAGAAAATTTGGGCAGCATTTCCCAATGATTTTTCTTCATCACATTTTTGAAAATCAAGAGAAAACAAGGCAATAATATCCACCGACAACCACAACAACAACATAGCATAAGGCAAGAGGATCAAGTTTTGGTGATTACCTCTTGACTTCTTGGCTTTCTCTCTCTAAAATTTCAATGTTCACTCTTTCATCTCTCTTGATTTATATTATCTTGTTGAACATGAATTTCAAGAAGGAGAAAAGCTTAGAAGTGGTCCCAAAGTGATTAGAGATAAAAATCACAAAGTTTCATGCATCTTATCTTGAGTTTTTTGGCTTGAAAACCCTAGAGCTCTTCTTGGTTCTTCAAGTGCTCTTGAACTCATTCTCTCTCTTTTGGTTTCACTTTTGCATGAAATGAATATGAAAAGATGAAGAGAAGGGTGATTTAATGAATCACTCTTTTTACTTTCTAAGTGCTTGCTTTCTATTGGAACAAAAATGCTATTTCTTGTATAATATTACTTTAACATAACCACATAGATATATTTATGTCCTTCCTCTTTATTTGGCAGTCCAAGCAAGAGAAAAAGAGGATATTAAAGATGACTTATTGCACTTCCAACAATTGTCTCTTACAATTTATTAACCAAGGTCATATGCTTTTTGACCTTTTGACTTTCTACTTTTCCTCTTCTTGATTTAATATCCACCAAATAAATTAATTTTTCCTTGTTTACTTCCTAATTCAGCTAATATTTATCCCAATTAAAGGGAAAAATGGCTGTTGGTTTTATTGGTCAAATGACCATTTTGCCCTTACATTTTTGTGATTTTCATACTAGCTGAAAAACTAAGCAAAATTTTTATCAAAATTTGAAAGTTCATATATAATTGTGTAGATATTCAATTGGGGTGGTTCTAAAGGCTATTCAACCATTATTGAGTCTAGTTGTAAGAAAAAATATAAAATTTAGCCAATTGGAAGTTCACAATTCTTAGAATTATTGTTTTTGGGCGCTGTCACTGAGAAAAGCCCGTTTCACTGGGCTAATTTCAAAAATACATAACTCTTTGTGTACAGCTCCAAATGACTCATATGACCTATTAAATTAAAGCTTGATAAGTCTAATTTTATTTTGGAAATTTGGAGAATTTTTAGACATCATTTTCCCCATGAAAGAGGTCATGCAACACAGCTACTACACAGGGAAATTCACCGATAGCAACACCACTTTGTGTTCCAATTAACCATGTTCTGTGTGACTTCTAATTACATAGTTTTGTTATTTCCTAAGCTCTTTAATACACCATAAAACTCCCTTTAATACCCAAGGTATAAAGGAATTTTTGGAGAATACAATCATGTGATACCTTATTTTCCAAACACTACGGTAGAGTACTATTTAGCTAATACTCACCGAATATAATTATCAGAGTGCAAGCAATACCTCTGTTGGTACAAATATTTACATACATGCACAATTCATTAGACACAAAACCTCATGTACATCATCTGCTCTCTTTCTCATATACAACCCAAAATCTCATATAATTTTCAAATTACAAAACAAATACTAGACAACCTACACTAAGCTTATCCACTGCTCGGCCTCGACTCATTATCCTTTACCTTCTCTTTGCCCTGTGAGCTCCCTCCCTGTACTGGAGATTTGTTCGGGAAAAGAATGAGATTCGTGGGAATCTCAGTAGTAATACATACAACATACAAGATAACACATATATAGCATGCGCATCACACAATCATCAATCAAATCATCATAACATTATTTAGTACCATTTTCATGCAATTCATAAACTATGCTAGCACTAGACAAGGACTTGGCCCCGAGGGGTACCCGCACAAAGATAGGCCCCGGGCACCGCTCGTGCAATATGAATACTATCGCCTGAGTATTAACCCGCGCAAAGATAGGCCCCGAGTGATTACTCCACATAATCTAAACATGTTAGACGTTTGATGATAACACATCACACATATGCATACTATGTTAGACGTTTGATGATAACACATCACACATATGCATACTATGTTATATGAAGACGGTTACTAAATGTTTGCTACTTTACGCAACTCTCCCACTTGATTCAAGCTCGAGCAACAACTTCTGAGGCCAAAACGGTTGTCAAGTCCTGAAATCGCCAAATACCACCAAAGGGGTTATTACACATTCATATACCTTTCCAAACTCATATCGTTGGTAAATTTAGCCTATTGTGCCAAATTACCAAATTACCCCTTAGGTCCTTATTATCAGTATTTTTCTCAAAATCGTGATTTAGGCCATTCCTACACATTTTCACATGTAGAATTCATTTCCAACCTCAAATTGGCCAAAATCAATCCAAAATGAGGAAAATACCCTTGACAACCCTCAAATAAGACTTAAAAGGGCAAATTGGTCATTTCACTCTTTGATCCTCTTCTCACTTCGGGTCAACATAGACCCTGCACAATTCGGCCTCCTGAATCCAATAGAAGCATCGAATTGGTCAAATTCCTACTCATTTGCTCAGTATAACACAATGAAGGGAAAATAAATTCCCAGAAAAGTTGTGTCGGATTCTCGTTTTCTTTGGCCTAATCACCTTCTTTCTACTTATCATCGCAATATTAATTGATTAGGAATTCATTAGACTTGTTTTAGGGGCATTTACACATTATGCTCACTTTGGTTTTCTTGATTTATCTCACATCAAATGAACCATAATCAAGTCCTATACAACTCCATTAACCTTAATCAAGCAAGAGGAACAAGTTTAGGAAGTTACCTTTTGATTTCTTGGACTTTATCTCTCCTGGACATTTTCTCTCTCTCCTCTACCTACGCTTGATTTAGCTGTCTAGCAGGAAAAATAATGGTGGAGAGGTGAGGAGAAGGAACCTTAGAGAAGATATGAAACTTAGATCTCAAGGTACTAAGCTCCCCACCTTGATCTTGTTACAACCCTAGCTCCTCTTCTTTCTTTTGTTGTAGCTCTCGTTCTTAACTCACTCTTCAGTTCTTTCTGATTCAATTGATCAAGAATGAGAGCTAATGGAGAATGAGAATTGATCATATAATATCACACTTTAATTAATTGGACATGTGGCACATGGTAATTGGTCCATAAATCCATTATTCTCCAATTAATTATATTTCCTTCCTACTCCCTCATTCCAGCCGAAATTCACATGAGATTGAGAGGGAAATATTGATTCTCCAATTATCTCATTGTGCCAACTTGTAACTTGTTGACCAAGTAATTAACTTTTTGACTATTTGATCATAATTCCCCAAAATTAGTCCATTGATGATCAATTAGTCATTTTTCTTTTTTTAATTCCCATTTAGCTCAAATCATTGGGAATTTGAGGAAAAACAATTATTTTCCATTTTCGGCAAAATTACCATTTTGCCCCTGCATTTAATGATTTACCGAAATAAATCATTTTCCGTCCATTTCTTTGGCTCAACCCCATTTTGTCACTTAAATGAGACCATTAATCATATCATTAAATTTCTTGAATTTTGGTTACCATATTGGGCATTTACCGGTCTCTTATACCCTTTTCGGCCAATTTATGCGTAACCGGCGATTGAAATATTTTCCATAAATTCACATAAATTCATTCACATAATTTTTTACCATTTTATTCCATTAAATATATATCAAATATACACATAAATGTATTGGTGAAAAGTGGGGTATTACAGTTCTCCCCCCGTTCAATAAATTTCGTCCCCGAAATTTGCTACACTACTGGTGGCATAAATCCCGGGTAACGTTTTTGCATATCTTCTTCTACTTCCCAAGTTGCCTCCCTTGGCGATAATACTCTCTAGACCACTTTCACAAATGGTATGCTTCGATGTTTATGCCGCCTTTCTTGTCTGTCAATGATTCGCTCTGGCTCAGCCTCATATGTAAGATCATCACGCATATCCATATCTTCATATTCAATAATATGTTGAGGGTCCGGTTGGTACTTCTTCAACTGGGAAACATGAAAAACATCATACAATCTGCTTAAATTTGGGGGTAAAGCAATTTTGTATGCTACAGGCCCAACTCTTGTCAATATCTCAAACAGCCCAATGTAGCGAGGACTTAATTTCTTTCTTTTTAGCACTATCCCGACACTAGTCACAGGTGATATCTTCATAAAGACATGATCACCTACCTGGAATTCCAACATTCTTCTATGCTTGTCGGCATAACTTTTTTGCCTACTTTGGGTTGCAAGCAATCTCTGCTTGATAATTTTAATCTGCTCAGTCGTTTGATCAACTATGTCCGGCCCATATAACCTTCTTTCTGACAATTCTGTCCAACAGAGAGGGGATTGACACTTCCTCCCATACAATGCTTCATACGGAGCCATTTGAATGCTCGCATGATAGCTGTTGTTATAAGCAAACTCTATAAGAGGAAGGTATTGATCCCAACTTCCTTTAAAATCTATTACACACACTTTTAGCATATCTTCCAGCGTCTGTATGGTTCTCTCTGATTGTCCATCCGTTTGCAGATGATAGGCCATACTGAAATTCAACTGAGTGCCCAAAGCATCATGCAGAGATCTCCAGAACTTAGATGTAAACCGATGATCTTTGTCAGAGATTATACTTTTCGGTGTCCCATAAAGTCTCACTATCTCCTTCACATATATTTCTGCCAGCTTATTAGGAGAATAGTTAGCACTGATTGGTATGAAGTGCGCTGACTTCATAAAACGATCAACGATCACCTAAATTGCATCATGATTCTGAATTTTAGGTAATCCAACTACCAAATCCATGGTCACGCTCTCCCATTTCCACTCTGAAATTTCAGGACTTTGCAGCAATCCTGGCGGTCTCTGGTGCTCAATCTTTACCTTCTGACAGGTAAGACACTATGCTACGTATTTTGTCACATCTTTTTTCATTCCAGGTCACCAGCATACCGCTTTCAAATCATGGTACATCTTTACCATTCTTGGATGGAGAGTATAACGACTCTTATGCACGTCATCGAGGATTTTCTTCCTCAGATCATCCCTCAGTGGAACATATGTTCTTTGCTTGTACCGAATTAATCCACCAAGCGACAGATTAAAATCTCGAGTCTCTCCTCGTTCAATCATAGCCCTGATTGACTTTGCTCGCTTATCTTGCATATGAGCTTCTGTAATTTCAGCTTTTAAGTCATTCTTGACTCGGCTAATGCTATAACCAGCACAAAGGATTTGATTTGATAGATTCAGATCTCTGAAATCTTCTATCAATTTCCTTTCTTGTATCATCATAGTTGCCATCAGCACTGTTTTACGACTAAGAGCATCAGCAATGACATTAGCTTTTCATGGGTGATACTTAATTATCAGGTTATAATCTTTCAGTAACTCCATCCACCAATGTTGTCTCATATTGAGCTCTTTTTGATCATACATATATCTAAGACTTTTGTGGTCACAGTATAGTTCCATAATCACTCCATATAGGTAGTGCCGCCAAATTTTCAATGCAAATACAATTACCGCCAGCTCCAGATCATATGTGGGATAATTCAATTCATGAGGCTTCAGCTGTCAAGAGGTATAGGCCACCACTCTACCCTGTTGCATCAGGACACATCCCAGTCCCTGCTTGCTTGCATCACTGTAGACTACATAAGTTACCTCGGGATCAGGGATAATCAACACTAGTGCAGATGTCAACCTCTCCTTCAGCTACATGAAGCTCCTCTAACAACATTTGTCCCACTCAAACAACTGATCTTTCAGCGTGAGCTTGGTTAACGGCAAGGAAATCCAAGAGAAATCTTGAATAAATCTCCAGTAATAGCCTGTAAGACCCAGAAAACTGCGTATCTCAGCAATAGTCTCTGGCCTCTTCCAATCTAATACTGCTTCCACTTTACTGGAATCTACTGAAACCCCTTCTTGTGAGATCACATGGCCCATAAATTTAACTTCTGACAGCCAAAACTCATATTTGTTCAACTTCGTATAGAGTTACTTCTCACCTAGAATACCGAGCAAAATCCTCAAATGCTTCTCATGCTCTTCTCTACTCTTAGAGTATATCATAATGTCGTCAATAAAGACTACCATAAACTGATATAAGTATTGAAGAAAGATACGATTCATGTAGTCCATAAACACTGCTGATGCATTAGTTACTCTAAAAGGCATCACTAAAAACTCATAGTGTCCATATCGAGTTTGAAAAGCAGTCTTCGGTATGTCCTCTGCCTTTACTCGCAGCTGATGATACCCTACCTCAAATCAATCTTTAAGAATACACTCACTCCAGCAAGTTGATCTAGAAGGTCGTCAATCCAGGGAAGTGGGTACTTGTTCTTGACGATTACTTTGTTCAATTCTCTGTAGTCAATACATAACCGCAGAGTTACGTCTCTCTTCTTGACAAATAATACCGGAGCTCCCCACGGTGACACACTGGGTGGTATAAACCCTTTCTCAAGTAATTCTTTAATTTGCTTATTCAATTTAGCCATCTCATTTGGAGCCATTCGATATGGGGCTTTAGATATAGATCCGACTCCAGGCATGATCTCGATTGCAAATTCCAATTCTCTTTCCGGAGGTATACCACTAAGATCATCTGGAAACACCTCAGGAAACTCTTGTACAATGAGAATGTCTCTCAGGGCTAATTTTGTATTCACTTGCACAAAAAAGAACACAACATATCCCTGACATCCTCTTCTCAAACACTTTGCAGTTTCTATCAATGAGAGGAAATTCAAGCTGATGTCTCTGTGGCAAGACTCTTGTGGAGTAGGATATATAATCCTCTTGTTTCTATAATCTATCAACACATTATTTTCTGTAAGCCAATCAAATCCCAGTATGACTTCAAGTCTTTGGAGTGGCAAATAGATTAAATCTACCATAGACTTATGTCCCTTGACATTTACAACACAGTTCAAACAGACATCAGCAGTCAAGGTTTTAACACCCATCAGTGTAGATACAATCAAATTAAATGGTAGTTGTGCATATGCAATCCTAGGGAAATCTTAGGCGCTTAACACAGTCATAAGCAATAAAAGAATGATTAGCACCTGAATCATATAATACTTGCAATACACTACCATTAAGAATAAATTTACCTTGAACTAGCTCTAGGGACTTTCTTGCTTCTTCTTGAGTCAAGGCAAATACTCGACCCTGACTTTGCTGTCTTGGCTCGACAGGTTGTGGTGCTGTTCGTTGAGGACAGTTCATAGCCAAATGGCCTGGCTTTTGGCAGGCACAACAAATCACTTGGCTACTAGGAGTATTGCACCATCATCCCGAATGAAATTTACCACACCGATCACATATCTGTAATGTTGGGGGTTTTCGGCCACCATGATTTCCCAACCAAAAGGGTCTTTTATTGCCTCCACTTTGTGGAAAACCTTGCCCTCTTCGCTTCTGCGAGGTTTCTCCGTAACTAGATTCACCTCTCTGGCTTATATTCTTATTAGCATGTACCCTTCTCAAGTTCCTTTCAGTAAGTCGGCATGCTTCCACAACCTTATTAAACTTTCTGAATTGCTGGGAAACCAACTTCTCTTCTATCTCAGGCTTTAACCCTCCAATGAGCATATCTGAGCTCCACTTTTCATCATGCTTAAGATTCAAATATGCAGAATAACAAGACAGTCGGATAAACTGAGACAAGTATGAATCGAAGGTATCGTTATCGCCCTGATGGATAGCCAGAAATTCTTTTTCTTTCTCAATCCTCACCGACCTCAGAAAATACTTCTCATAGAATTTTTCTTGAAACAATTCCCAGGTTAGAGGAATATTTTGAGCACGCAAAAACAATGCTGTATTCTTCCACCAATCATCCACATCACCCACTAGTTTGTAAATAGCCATCTTGGCTTTCATCTCTGTCAGGCATCCGAGCACTGCAAAAATCTTCTCAAGATGGTTGATCTAATTCTCTGCAGCTTGCTGGTTAAACCTGCCCTGGAATGCCTCAGGCTGGTACTTGATAAACTTAGGCATCCAGTATTAGACCATATTCTCATCTGGTTCTTGAACAATAGGAACACTCATATTTGCTTCTTGTGACTGCAGTGGCTAGTTACTAGATGACTGTTCCTTATTTGTATCCCCTTCTGATTGGTTCCCTTCAGGTTGATTTCTATCAGGGAGATTTCCTTCTAGATTATTTCCTTCAGGGGGTTCCTCATCTACATTTCCTCTTTCCCTTAACTCCCAGACTTCTCCTGTAAAGTCCTGGATCATATTCTGCTATTGAGCCAGCATTGTGAAAACTTGTTGCATAAGATTCAGCTCTAGATTATTTTCAGGTTCAAGATTTTGAGGTACATTCTTCTTTGGTCTACCTTGTCCCATTGTTCCTTTTCACTATCAGGAGGACCACCATGTCAATCATCATATCAACACTTATATGTACATACAATATTCCAAAGTCCCAACATGCATCAATCACATACACTCAAGCAACTATGTATTTATATCAAAAGGAAACATGTGCTTCAAATACTTAGTCATATGTACACAAGTGGCTCAATATTTACATCAAAATAAGCCCATACTACCTTACTGAGCATACTCTCATCTTTTACTCTTTATGCATATTAATCACCACATACATAATCATATGCTCAATGAAAGGTAAAAACTCAAAGGGACCCATCATTACAGTCTCGTTCTTTTTCTTGACCCAAGAAGTGAAATTAGGAAGATATGCTAATGTGGTTCGGATCCAAATATCATCATCCATCATTAGCTCTAACTCATCTCTTTGCTCATATGGCTTTTGTATTTACTCCAAGAATGATGTATACTGCATTATGGGAGTGAAGCATTTTGTAAAAGCTGTCAAATAAAGATCCTTCAATTGCTCCCATAGTTCGTCATTCTAATGTGGATCAAAATCCAACTTTTCTACTGGTGCATCCGACTCCACAGCTGAGTCTGGATGTTAGAAACTATCCTCTGAGTCCACATCATCTTTGTCAACCACTGTGGCTTCGTCTTTAGCAATATGGCCAAAATATACTGGCCACTTGACGCTCTTCCTATGAGTTCGCGTCATCCTTGGTCCACGTTCTCCTCTATCGAGGATCACACCAACTCTACCTTCCAGGATTTACTCTTTCGGAGGAACTTGATTGACAGAAGGAAGTGAGGGTGATCTACTTCTCTATCTCTTACTGGTTGACTCATCTTCCTTCTTGATCGCCACAGGAGCTGGTATGTAATTACAAGTTGTTCGCCTTACTCTTGATACACCGGCTCCCCTATATTCCACCATATGTGGATCCATATCCTACAAGAAAGTAATTTGCATTAAGCATAGCACAATGTGTCAAAATTTCTAAAGAAAACATCACACAAAGGCTCATACAAAATGCTGGGAAACATCCCTGCACTCAAGTTTGGGGTGCATGGACTCGAGTTTTGGCCAGTAACTCAGGTCCTGCAGCTTACACTTGAGTTCAGTTGGCTTACTGCTGAAACCCAACTGATTCTTCACCATTGCACTTGAGTTTATTTTCGAAAACTCAAGTTTTTGGCTTCGCACTCGATTTTTCCCAACACATTCGAGTTCTGCGGGTTTCTTCACCAGGACTTAGTTAAGTTTTTCAACTTTTCCCATATGGCATGAAGACTTGCACTTGAGTTCACCACGACGCACTTGAGTTCACATGCACTCGATTCTATGGGTCAGTACTCGAGTTCTGATAGGATATCACACTCGAGTTCTGAGAGTTTTGAGGAATGAGTTTATACCCAAAAGCCTCCAACACTTGGAACAATTGGCATGCACTCAAGTTCTTCATGCATCACTCGAGTTCTTCCTGAGAGTGCACTGGAGTTCCGTAAGTTCTTCCATCCGAGTTTCTTCTAGAGAACTCTGAGAGTGGAATAGAAGTCATAAACTCGAGTCCTCAGATCCGCACTCGAGTTCTCAGACTCCATCACACTCGAGTCATGCGAGTTCGGCTTTAAGAGTTTCCACCCGAGAGTTCCATGTTAGAGCAAGCTTTTCACCCAAGAGGGGGTGAATTGGGTGATCACAAAATAATAAGATATTTAAATTAAATTTATAAAACTTTAAGGCACAATTGTAAGAAGTTATAAGGAGGAAGATATATCACCGAGGTTCACACAGGGGTTTATACTGGTTCGGTCTCAACCACTTGACCTACATCCAGTCTTCAAAAATCCTTCTGAGCCTTTTACTATATCTTCCAAGATTCAGTGGGTTCTTGGCACCACAGTACAATCAGCAAGTTCCTCTGGACACTCGCTCCCCCTTACACAAGGTAATCTTAAATCACAACTTAAGGTTCCTCAACCTTAAGTTATCACAATTGGAAATAAATGGGTATGACTGACAAATCTCTCTCACAGAGTATATAGATAAAAACTGAAATACAGATGAAAAGCAGACTTCCTCAATTGAGTGACAGCAGACTGGATGGCATCTTGAATATATGTCTGAAGAGCAGCCTGAGTAAAAGAAGGACCATGAGATACTGCTCTGGAAGACTGAGCCTCATCCATCTTGGAAGGTGAAGGATCCATCTTCTTAGTATGATGATCTCTCTGGCTTGCCTCAGGAGGTGGTGAATGATGTCTCTGAGTCTGTGAAGAGCTCCAGCTGGAATAGTGATTCCCATCCGAGTGAGGTAAATCTTCCCAAACTTAGGAATCCTCACTATGTCCCCCTCAGGTGTCAAGTGCCAAATATTGTGCATAGAGAGAATATAGGACACAAGCTGAGGATAGGGAATTGTAATAGACTTGGAGGAGTGAAACCTGAACCTATTTATTTCTTGAAAAATGAGCTCACCCACATTTCTTCTTTCTCTTGTCATAAGAGATGCCATCATTTGAAGATCCTTCCCTGTGATATGAGTGAAGTTCTTTACCTTGTTAACCATGCTACGGGAATAAATATAGAACAAGGCTCTCTGGTCATTGGTTAGAGCTGCTGGGGAAGTGGGTAGAGGCACACCAGGCTGTCCTGGTCTAAAAATGTCAACCAGCTCATGAATATTAAAGACTTGGGGAGACTTCATAGGTACATCCTCTATGCCTAGGTAAGTGTTTATAAGATCTCCAAACAGAAGGACTTTTTGATCTCTCACACTTGTTTCAATTCTTTCAACAATAATGTTTCCATGTCTATCTTTCACATCAGCAATCTTCATGTTACAGTAAAAATACTTAACAACCAAGGGATTGTAAGACATTCTCAGTTTCAACCATGGTTCATATTGCTTCAAATAAGGAGTCAAGTCAATATGAAATTTCTTTTTCAGCTCGTCCAAATCTACCCAGACAACAGGACAGAAATCTCTCTTGGCAAAATGGGAAGCAAACACAATGGAATTCAAAATTCTGAGGTTACCCGTGTTAAACCCATGAGGAGGATCAAGGATTTCAGGGGATTCTTCAACCAAGGACTCAGAATGGTACCGACTACCAGAAGCTTGAGATGCATACCGTGATTTCTGGGGAACTGAAGCAGCTAAAATATTGACAACATGTGTAATCTTTGTCTGCAATGTAGATTCTTGAATGTCTGCTTCTTGTTGTTTTTCTTTCCCTTTGCCTTTAAAGCTTGTATGTGATCGTGTAGTTATCCCAGTTGGTTCTTCGATGCGAATGCCTTTGGGTTTGTGAATGGTCAGATTGGGTTCTTATGCAGATGATGCTTTCGACTTCTTAGACGGTGGAGAGGATGGAGGAGATTGACCGGGTCTTTTGGTTCTCGCCATTGTTTGAACGAGAAAGGAATCTTATGAGAGAAATGAGTGTTAGGGTTCTGTCGGGAATTGAGAGGAATGAGTGCGACTAGGAAGAACTTGCGAGATGGGATTAATCGGTGAAGCAGAGAGTAAAAGATTGAGCTTTGAAGATTTGGGTTTATGGGTTCAAGAGATTTCAGAGAGTTTGAGAGTATTTGTGCGAGTGAGAGTGAACAGAAGAGTGAAATGAACAGTCGCGAGAGGGAAAAAGATTATATAACCAGTTTTTTTTAACATTCACTCAAGTGATTTTTACATTCACTCGAGTGATTTTGGTTTTCACTCGAGTGAAGTATAAAAATCACTCGAGTGAAGTCCAAAATTACTTCATAGAAGCTAAAATCACGCTGTAACTGCACGACTATTAATTAAAAATACTTATGTGACTTACCTGTGATAATATTATCAGTTTAATTACTTGATTTACCTGTGGTTGCAGTATCTCACTGTTCACTCACTCGAGTTGGTCTTTATCATCACCCGAGTGTTTTCCTCTCTGTTTATCTCTGTTATTTGAAGATATTATAGAGGATCCTGCAAAACAACTTTATAGATACTCTGATGCTTAAGTTAGTTATGGGATCATCAAAACATTATGAAATCAACATTTATAAAGGCTAAACAACTTACAGTTCATTGGGATTTACCATTCTCAATTCCCTTCGTATATACATGAATTGTTCTCGGGCAAGAGGTTTGGTGAAAATATCAGCTAATTGTAAATGTGTAGGTATGAATAAGACCTTGACATCCTTTTTATGAATATGATCTCTAATGAAATGATGTCTCACATCAATATGCTTGGTCCTTGAATGTTGTACAGGATTTTTTGTCAAACTTATTGTACTGGTGTTGTCACAATAGATAGGTGATAAGTAAAATATTTGCATATTCATTTTCCCTTATATGATGATTTTGTGGACTATATTTGAGCTGAATGTAATCAATTTGGGTTTAATTAATAAATAAATAATGATTTTCTTGCAGCCATGGATAGTACCGGATTAAAAAGAATTAAAGAAGGCATTTAAGGGAAAGGACTATTCACTGTGCACTGTTCATGCGGGTATTGTTCACTGTAGCAGTTTCACTGTAGCGGACGGTGTGTGGAAGTGGGGCGGTTCAGTGCGGGTTACTGTAGCAGACGGTGTGGTCAGTTCATTATAGCAGTGCGGTCACTGTAGCAAATCACTGTAGCAGTCCGAAAATGAAGCCTATAAATAGAGCTTCTTGGCACCCTAAAATGAAGAGGAAGGAAGAGAGAGAGAGTTTCTATTTTAGAGAGAGAGAGAGTTGTTATTTTTAGAATTTATTTCTTGCATTTTTTTACTTCTTGCATGCCTCCTATATGGATGGTTTTACCTCCTATATGGAAGGCCTATGTAGTCCTCCTTTATGGATGGTATAGGTTGCCATCTACATAGATAGTTTTACCTCCTAGATGGTAGGCTAGATTTTCCATTTTCATGCATCTTGTAGTAGTATTTTTATGTTTTTGTAATTAATTTTTATGCAATATTTATGATGTTTGGAATATATTTTGGTTTTGCTTTTAATTTTATCATGAGCTAAATTTTCCTTTTCCTAGGGTGATGACGTAGCTTACTAATGACGGATTGAATCTTAACTTATTAAATCTAGTTTTAATTTTTCCTTCATGATTGAGTTTTAATTATTGCTCTTAATGCTTACAATTGATTGGCCACCTTTTGGATGATTTTAATATGCATGTTGAGACTGGAAGGAGATACATGTGTGTGGATCCTATAATTAAAACCATAATTTGCATATGAAATAGGAATATATTCATATGGGTTGTGTAGTCTTAATTGAGTTCCATAAATCTTAATGCGTGATTGATTGCTTAAATTCATATAGGAATATATTGGGTTAACAATTAATTATAGAATTACTTGACCTTATAAGAGGCTAATAATTAAAATAGGGAAACTCGACTATCAATCATGTGGAATAAATAGGACTAGAGTAGATAAGTGATTCAATCCGGAATTTATTAAGTGAAATCTAATCCCTAGGGTTTTTTCTCATATTTGTCTTTATATCACTTGTATTCATATTTCATCATTTCTATCTTGTAATCTCAATCACAACTAATCAACCGACTAAATAGAATTAAAATTACCAATCTTGGTACTTAGTGATCAATCCTCGTGGGAACGATACTCTACTCACTTCTATATTACTTGATTACGACAGTGTACACTTGCACTTTTAAATACACCATCCTACACTCGTAACAATAGGAATTTCTTTAAGATATATGCCAAGATCCTGAAGTTGCTATTTTAGCCATAGTACTTGTGCACAACAGCTTGAGGCTGCTATATATTCTGCTTCTGTTAAAGATAATGATACTGTAGTTTGTTTCTTACTGAACCAAGAAACAACTGCACCTCCAAGGAATTGACATTGCTCACTTGTGCTCTTCCTATCGGTTTTATAACCACCATGATCAGAATCAGAATAGGCAACTAGATATTCGTTACCTCTTTTGGGATACCATATACCCTATTCTTTTGTGTCTTCCAGATATCTGAAAATTCTTTTCACTAATTCAGCATGTGATACTTTGGGGCATGACTGAAATCTTGCACATAAACCAACACTGAACTGAATATTAGGTCTGCTGGCTGTGAGGTAGAGTAATGATCCAATCATTCCTCGATATTGAGTTATATTGAAATCAACTCCTTTTTCATCAGCATCCATAAGTACCGTTGAACTCATAGGTGTATCTGCACCATTAGCTTCATCCAATCCAAACTTCTTGAGCAATTCTTTTAGGTATTTAGTCTGTGATGTGAATATTCCATTCTTTCTTTGTTTAATTTGTAAACCCAGAAAGAATGTCAATTCTCCCATTAAAGACATTTCAAATTCTCCCTGCATTATCTCAGAGAATTCTTTACACAGAGAATCATTAGTAGCATCGAATATAATATCATCAACATAAATTTGGACTACCAAAATATCATTTAGTTTTCGTTTTATAAATAAAGTTGTATCGACTTTTCCTCGTGTAAAACCAAATTCGATGAGAAATTTTCTCAACCTTTCATACCAAGCTCTAGGAGCTTGCTTCAAACCATATAAAGTCTTTTTTAATTTGAAAACATGATTTGGTTTGGATACGTCTTCAAAACCTGGAGGTTGTTCTACATAAACTTCCTCCTTGATGTACCCATTTAAGAAAGCACTTTTCACATCCATTTGATATAATTTGAATTATTTGATGCACGCAAAGGCTAAGAGCACTCGTATAGCTTCCAATCTTGCTACTGGAGCATATGTTTCCTCATAATCAATACCTTCTTCCTTATTATAGCCCTTGGCGACCAATCTTGCCTTATTTCTGATAATACCTGCAGATTTATCAAGTTTGTTCTTGAATACCCATTTAGTGCCAATAACCGAGTGGTCTTTAGGCTGGGGTACCAAATCCCAAACTTGATTTCTGTCAAATTGATTTAATTCTTCTTGCATTGCTAACACCCAATCGTTATCTGATAAGGCTTCGTCAATGTTAGAAGGTTCCAATTGAGAAATGAATGCAGTAAAGCTAACTTCGTTTAAAACTTTGTTTCTAGTTTTAACTCCTTCATTAACTTCACCTATCACTTGATCTAGAGGATGACTCTTGATATATTTCCAGGCTCGAGGTTGATCTGGTTGACTTAGTTCAACTTCATTTTCAATATTATCAACCTCAAGATTGGGAGAGTTAACAGAAGATTGGTTGCTAGTTATCTCATCATCAAAGTTTTTACTAGAGGGCACATGTTCATCGAATACAACATGAATCGATTCTTCTAAAACACATGTTTGTTTATTAAAAACTCTATATGCTTTACTTTGATTTGAATAGCCTAGGAAAAGTCCCTCATCAGCCTTAGAATCAAACTTTCCAAGATTATCTTTACCGTTGTTATGAATAAAACACTTACAACCAAATATGTGTAGATGAGCGAGGTTTGGTTTCCGTCCCTTGTAGAGTTCGTATGGTGTCTTTCCAAGTTTGGTTCTAACATACGCTCTATTTGAAATGTAGCATGCAGTGCTCATAGCGTCTGCCCAGAAGACTTGAGACATATTCTTTTCGTTGAGCATTGCTCTAGCCATTTCTGTAAGAACTCTATTCTTTCTTTCCACGACTCCATTCTGTTGTGGAGTTCTTGATGCTAAAAAATTGTGATCGATACCATTTGTATCACAATATTCTGCAAATGCTTGATTGTCAAATTCTCCGCCATGATCTGTCTAGATACCTGCAATCAACATACCTTTCTCATTTTGCATTTTCTTAGCAAAGGAAATAAATTTACTAAAAGTTTCATCTTTGGATGACAAAAATATATTCCAGGTAAATCTAGAGAAATCATCAACAATAACAAATGTGTACAAATTTCCACCGAGACTCTTAACTCTTGCTGGACCAATCAGATCCATATGCAATAATTGAAGTAGTCTGTTAGTGGTAATTTCAGTTTTTGATTTAAAAGATGATTTAGTTTGCTTACCTCTTTGACAAGCATCACAAATTAAATCATTCTTGAAATTTACATTAGGTAAACCAATTACCAAATCCTTTTTGAGTAATTTACCTAATTGATGCATATTTACATGGGCAAGTCGCTTATGCCATAGCCAACTCTCATCAGTGTTACTCAAAAGACAATTTTTAGAAATATTTTCATTCATATCAAGAGTATAGCAGTTACCTTCTCTTTTAGCCTTGAGTTTTGACTTCAAATTCTTCTTTTCAATTTGCAGATCCTTCTTGCTAACTATCAGACATTCTTCTGAGTTAAATATTACCCAGTTGTCTTTATCTGTACTTTGGCTTACACTTAATAGATTGTGACATAAACCTTCAACATAATATACGTCTTTGATTTTATCCTTGACTTCCCCAAGCCCTACTATCCTTCCGGTTTGATTTCCTCCAAATTTTACCTTGCCACCTTCCTTGGGTACTAATGTGGTAAAATTCTCAGGATCACCAGTCATATGTCTTGAGCATCCACTATCTATATACCATTTGTTTGATTTGGATGTTCTGAAGCAAACCTGCAGTTAAGGATAATTAAGTTTTAGGTACCCATATCTTTTTGGGTCCTTTTGGGTTAGTACATATAACTTCCTGTTCATGAACCTTCTTAGGTATCCATTTATAGGTTCCTATAATTCCTTTCTTTTTATAAAAACACGAAGAAGTGTAGTGTCCTTTTCTATTGCAGTAATTACAATAAGCAAAAGGATTAGATGTGTGCACAGAACGTGTGAAATAACTTAAATATGGTTTACCTCCTGTCTTCTTCTTACCCTTTCTTTTGTCTAAGTCTAGATTATATCCTATACCAGACTTATCATTCACAAGACGTTGTGCTTTTAAAATAACATTTAACATCTCACTTCTTTTTGTAAACTTTTCAAGAGTTTTAGTAAGATCAATATTTTTCTTCTCAAGAGACAAACACTTTTCGCAACCTTTATCCAATGGATCTTTAATTCTTTCTTCAAGAAATTTGTTTTTCTTTTTACATGCAATCAAATTTTTAACAATTTTGACAAATTCAGAATGTAAAGCATCATATTCATTTTGTAATTCATCATAAGTAGGATCAGAATCATTTACCTCCTCGTCTGTTTCCTCTTGAGCAACCAGGCATATATTGGCTATCTCTTCATTATCGCTTTCTTCCTCTGAGGAGCTATCTCCCCATATTGCAGAAACAAATACCTTCTTTCTGTTGAAGGATTTGATGTTTCTCTTTTCTTTATGTTTCTGTAATAACTCCGGACATTCTGATTTGATATGTCCAGGTTTACCACATTCGTAGCAGATGATCTCCTTGGCGTCTCTTCTGCCGCTAGTTCCACCTCTTTGTGAATTCCTGAACCCTTGGCCTTTATAAAATTTCTTGAATCTTCTGATGATCAGGCCTATTTCATCATCATCGACCTCCTCTTCTTCTTCTTGGCTTTCTGCCTTTGTTTTTGTCATACTTAGTGCAAGGCTTTTCTTTCTCCTGTCACCAACTTCTTCTAGCTCTCGTTTGAATTTTAGTTTGCTTTCATATTCAGAAAGACTTCCAAACAAAGAAGCTACAGATTTCATTGATTCTCCTTTGGCCTCCTCTATTGCTGTGACTTTGGCCTCCCATTCTTTGGAAAGTATGTTTAATATTTTTTATACTTGGACATTTGATCATAGATTTTTCCAAGTGCTGCAAGTTGATTAACAAGATGAGTATATCTAAGTTCAAATTCAGCTATTGACTCACCTTCCTTCATACGAAGTAGATCAAACTCTGTAGTTAGAGTATTGACCCGATTTTCTTTTATTCCTGATGTTCCTTCATGAGCTACTTCCAAAGCTTGCCACATCTCTTTAGCAGTCTGAAGAATAGAGATTCTGAAGTATTCTTTTTAACTCAGTGCACTTTGAATCATCAGAATTGCTTTACCGTTGAGAGTCACAAGCCTTTTGTCATTGTCATCAAATTCTGCTGGTGATTTAGAAACTTTTCGAGATTCTTCAGTCTTTGTAGGCATATAGTTTCCAGTTTCAATCACATCACATAGCCCGTATTCTGTAGCCATTACGAATACACGAATTTATCTTTCCAGAAGGAAAAATGCTCACCACTGAAACCTGGTAGTCTAGTAATAGAGGCTGCGTCAGGAAGAATTCCTTCACCCATGCTTGCCATCGGATCCTTCTAGGTTGTTAAACCTGAACAAGAAGACATGTGCTCTGATACCAAATATTAGAGCAAGCTTTTCACCCAAGAGGTGGGGTGAATTGGGTGATCACAAAATAATAAGATATTTAAATTAAATTTATAAAACTTTAAGGCACAGTTGTAAGAAGTTATAAGGAGGAAGAGATATCACCTAAGTTCACACAGGGGTTTATACTGGTTCGGTCTTAACCACTTGACCTACATCCAGTCCTCAGAAATCCTTATGAGCCTCTCACTATATCTTCCAAGATTCAGTGGGTTCTTGGCACCACAGTACAATCAGCAAGTTCCTCTGGATACTTGCTCCCCTTTACACAAGGTAATCTTAAATCCCAACTTAAGGTTCCTCAACCTTAAGTTATCACTATTAGAAATAAATGGGTATGACTGAAAAATCTCTCTCACAGAGTATATAGATAAAAACTGAAATACAGATGAAGATTTGAAGATTCAAAGATGCTTCTGACAAAATGCAACAGTATTTGTCTTCCGTTACTTATGAATTTTGCTGCCGCCCATAAATAGTTGTCGTTTGAATGGAGAGTTCAGTTACTTGTCATATGCGTGATGGTGGAGTACAACTGTAATACACTTGAGAATATTACCATTAGAAAATATTTGAATATCATCAGAGTAATATGATTCACTGGAAGTGTTTTCTGAAAATCAAGGAAACCATCGGGAGTGATCTTGCTTTCACTAGAGATGGATTTCAGCAACTGAGTATCGAAACAATATGCCATAAGATTTTGACAGTAATCTAGAGTAATTAGTAATGATTATCAATATCAAAATTTAACTAACAAAATCTATTGATGTCCATGGGAGTAGTTGCAAGTGGATCACAGTGATTGTCTGAGAGTGTTACTGGTAACATGAAACATTACTGGAGTGAATATGATGTCACTGGAAGTGATTTGGAAAACATTAAAATCTTCTGTGAGTGAGTACAGACTCACTGGAAGTGAACATGAGATTTCATATGCCACTCGAGTGAATTTGCCATCACTGGAAGTGATTTTGTAAATAGTGATTTCTTCTTGCAGTGATTTTTAATCCATTGGAAGTGATTCAGCAAAAATACTATATCACTCGAGTGATTCAAGATCACTGGAAGTGATTTGGCAAACAGTAAAATATTCTTGCAGTGTTTTTGATTTCACTGGAAGTGATTTGGAAAATTTCAGGCATCACTCGAGTGATCTGGTAATTACTGGAAGTGATTTTCAAAACAGTGATTTTTTCTTCCGGTGTTTTCAGATTCACTGGAAGTGATTTGGCAGATATAACGTATCACTCGAGTGATTCAGGATCACTGGAAGTGAAATCTGTAACAGTGATATTTTCTTGCAGTGATTTTTCAATCACTATAAGTGATCTGGCGCATCACTCGAGTGATCTGGTTATTTTCCATATCACTCGAGTGATTTTTATGATCACTCGAGTGATCTTGATTATCACTCGAGTGATTATCCAAATCACTCGAGTGATATTGCTCAGATCACTTTTATCACTTCCTTTGCTGATATAAAAACCATGGACTTCTAAAATATGATTTGTTATCATCAAAACATGAAAGCTAACATTCCATCCCTAGCAGAAACCGTGATACACTCGAGTTCTCTACTTAGAACTCGAGTTCTCAAGCCTGTCACATTCGAGTTCACTTTTGAACTCTCACGAGTTTCTGTCCGAAAACACATGATTTGTGAGAAAATTCCTCATGCACTCAAGTTCACATGGGCAAACTCGAGTTCTGGGCTGTATGCACTCGAATTCAACCTGACAAACTCGAGTTCACCAGCTGTTTTCCTATCTAAATTCTCTTCTAAATCTTCTCAAACTTCCTCACAATCCTCAAATCAACTCCATCACTTCTTCCACTCCTTCACCACACTTCCTACTCATATTCTAAACCATCCCAACCATTTTAATACTAATGAATTATGCAATTCCCTCAATCCAAGCCGAGGATTTCTAGCGATTGCAACCTATTGCCAAAAACTATGCTCTATGATTCCGACAATAACCCTCGTTACCATAACCATTGCTCTGATACCAAAAAATGTGATTTAAACACTACGGTAGAAGTACTATTTAGCTAATACTCACCGAATATAATTATCAGAGTGCGAGCAATACCTCTGTTGGTACAAATATTTACATACATGCACAATTCATTAGACACAAAACCTCATATACATCATCTGCTCTCTTTCTCATATACAACCCAAAATCTCATATAATTTTCAAATTACAAAACAGACTAGACAACCTACACTAAGCATATCCACTGCTTGGCCTCGACTCATTATCCTTTACCTTCTCTTTGCCCTGCGAGCTCCCTCCCTGTACTGGAGATTTATTCGGGAAAAGAATGAGATTCATGAGAATCTCAGTAGTAATACATACAACATATAAGATAACACATATATAGCATGCACATCATACAATCATCAATCAAATAATCATAACATTATTTAGTACCATTTTCATGCAATTCACAAACCATGCTAGCACTAGACAAGGACTTGGCCCCGAGGGGTACCCGCGCAAAGATAGGCCCCGGGCACCACTCGTGCAATATGAATATTATCGCCTGAGTATTAACCCGCGTAAAGATAGGCCCCGGGTGATTACTCCACATAATCTAAACATGTTAGACGTTTGATGATAACACATCACACATATACATGCTATGTTATATGAAGATGGTTACTACCTGGTTGCTATTTTACGCAACTCTCCCAATTGATTCAAGCTCGGGCAACAACTTCTGAGGTCAAATTGGTTGTCAAGTCCTGAAATTGCCAAATACCACCAAAGGGGTTATTTCTCATTCATATACCTTTCCAAACTCATATCGTTGGTAAATTCAGCCTATTGGTGCCAAATTACCAAAATACCCCTTAAGACCTTATTATCAGTATTTTTCTCAAAATCGTGACTTAGGCCATTCCTACATATTTTCGTGTGTAGAATTCATTTCCAACCTTAATTTGGCCAAAATCAATCCCAAATGATGAAAATACCCTTGACAGCCCTCAAATAAGGCTTAGAAAGGGTAAATTGGTCATTTCACTCTCTGATCCTCTTCTCACTTCGGGGTCAACATAGACCATGTACAATTCAGCCTCCTGAATCCAATGAAAGCATCAAATTGGTCAAATTCTCACTCATTTGCTCAGTCTAACACAATGAAGGCAAAATAAATTCCTAGAAAAGTTGTGTCGGATTCTCGTTTTCTTTTGCCTAATCACCTTCTTTCTACTTATGCTCACAATATCAATTGATTCGGCATTCATTAGACTTGTTTTAGGGGCATTTACACATTATACTCACTTTGGTTTTCTTGATTTATCTCACATCAAATGAACCATAATCAAGTCCTATACAACTCCATTAACCTTAATCAAGCAAGAGGAACAAGTTTAGGAAGTTACCTCTTGATTTCTTGGACTTTATCTCTCCTGGAAATTTTCTCTCTCTCCTCTACCTACGCTTGATTCAGCTGTCTAGCAGGAAAAATAACGGTGGAGAGGTGAGGAGAAGGAACCTTAGAGAAGATATGAAACTTAGATCTCAAGGTACTAAGCTCCCCACCTTGATCTTGTTACAACCCTAGCTCCTCTTCTTTCTTTTGTTGTAGCTCTCGTTCTTAACTCACTCTTCAGTTCTTTCTGATTCAATTGATCAAGAATGAGAGCTGATGGAGAATGAGAATTAATCATATAATATCACAATTTAATTAATTGGACCTGTGGCACATGGTAATTGGTCCATAAATCCATTATTCTCCAATTAATTCTATTTCCTTCTTACTCCCTCATTCCAGCCAAAATTCACATGAGATTGAGAGGGAAATATTGATTCTCCAATTATCTTATTGTACCAACGTGTAACTTGTTAACTAAGTAATTGACTTTTTGACTATTTGACCATAATTCCCCAAAATTAGTCCATTGATGATCAATTAGTCATTTTTCTCTTTTTAATTCCCATTTAGCTCAAATCATTGGGAATTTGAGGAAAAATAATTATTTTCCATTTTTCAGAAAAATTACCATTTTGCCCCTACATTTAATGATTTACCGAAATAATTCATTTTCCACCCATTTCTTCTACTCAACCCCATTTTGTCACTTAAATAAGACCATTAATCATATCATTAAATTTTATGAATTTTGGTTACCATATTGGGCCTTTACCGGTCTCTTATACCCTTATTCGGCCAATTTATGCGTAACCGGCGATTAGAATATTTTCCATAAATTCACATAAATTCATTCACATCATTTTTCATCATTTTATTCCATTAAATATACATCAAATATACGCATAAATGTATTAGTAAAAAGTGGGGTATTACAAATCATGCCTTACTAGGACATTTACTGAACTATGGTTTTTAGTAGTCCACTTAATCCAGGCTTTATCTCAAGCCTTTTGTCCCAAAATTTGGGATATTACACAAGAAGTCAATTTTATTGTGTTTATTTATGCTATCTGAGACATAGAAGTCTCTACTTCCTACCTTCTAAAAGAATTAGAACTAAATTGAAGTTGAACCTAACATGTTTTATTAGCTTTTGTTAGGATATTATTAGTTTTTTTTCTTCTTTTAGTTAGAGTATAGAAGTATCGTATTGGTTGTATCTTAGTCCTACAACTTTTGAAAAAAAATAATACAAACATCATGAATTCAAATTCCTATTTAGAATGATCTTACTCATGAATCCAAAATATTTTTTCCCATAAATCTCATCACATAACTACATTGTCCAAAATGGAAAAATAAATATAAAGAAGTTCTTACAAGGTCTTATCTTATGATAAAAGAAAGCACATGGTTGTCCTAAAACAAAATATTTACCAAAAGTTGTCCTAATATAATTGCAAACATAATTTTCAACAAAATTTTAAAAATATAAAGAGCTCTCAAAATTCTTTGACCATCTCATGTGCTCCAAGTCAATGTTCCTCGAACTTTTCAAACCTAATGTTCCTATATGTGACATAAAGGCCGTCTAAAATAGCAGGACCTTGATGCCAACTGACTATTGCTACTACATGATGCTATCTTACACATACGTTTGGACTGGTTCTATTTAGAGAGTTCTTACCTAGAAAAAAATCATGACTATAAATTATTACAATTAGACCCAAGCATGGTCTGATACTCATGTTGGTATCAAACTCATGCTAACTTTGATAGTGGTACTAGTATCAGAATGGTCTGATACCAATCCTTAGGAATAAAATTTTTAGCTAGTAACAGAGGCAAGCAAAATACCTTTTGTTAAGAAATTATTCTAAACTTAACCTACTTCTTTTAGTACATTAAATTTGAGATGGATCTAATACTTGTGCTGGTATCAGACCTATGGCTGAGTTTAATATCGGTGTTGATATCAGATCTCTAATACTAATAACAAATTTTTTAGTAAAAAATGCATACCCTAATACTTTCTATTTAGGACTTCTAAACTTAACATATTTTTCCAGCCATTCATTTAAATTCTTTAAATACAAGTGACAATATAAAATTGAAAGAATAAGAAAGGGTGTAATAGAAGAAACACATAATAAGATGATAAAAAAAGCAACAAAAACCTCCACTCAAACCTCAATTTAAATTAATAATATGAACTCAGCTATGAGTTCTTGTTTGAATTGATTCAGCTTGACGTCACCCAGTTTTTTCACGGACGAAATATGTCCAATGTGATACAGAAGGCTTAGGTATCCTCTTATGATTGTTAATACTATTCTGTTGGGAGCACTACTACATAAAAAAAGGAAAAAGCATCACAGTAAATTATTCTATTACAATAAAAATTAAATTTTATAAATCATATAAAATATACTTGCTGCATAGAGCTTCTTCTAAAGTTAACCAATCTTTCTCAGTTATCAGGTGGGATGACATTGATCACTTGGTCAATGGATCTCTTTCCCTTTTCATTACGGTCCTAGTCAATCTCTCATTCTTCCATAAGTCTCCTATCTTGGAGAACACATACTTCTTGTCTGGGGAAACAACAAATTTTTCTTAGACAATGTTCCAAACTTCCTCCTTCAGGTTTTGTGGCACCTTAGGCCACTGCTCATAGAATATGAGAAAACTTATGTGGTTTGCATCGCATGTGGACTAGAATTTGATGAACATTGATGAGCCTAGATTAATAGGGCGGTTCTTGTGCTAGTCCAATAGATGAAGATGGAGTTTTCTAAGTTTTCAAGATAAGATGTGCTCACCTAGATACTCAAATGTGAAAGATAATTTGATCTTGATAGACCGCTTGAGGAAAATAAGGATTTGTTCTATTTAGAGAATTCATATATGAAAAAAAATCATGACTATAAATTATTAAAATTAGATTTGTGATGGGTCTGAAACCCATTATGGTATTAGACTAGTTTTGGGTCTGATACCCATGTTGGTATCAGACCCGTATTAAGTCTTATATCAAAATTAGTATTAGATTCTTTTGATACCAATCCTTAGGAATAAAAAATTTTTCTAGTAAAAAAGGAATACCCCAATACTTTCTGTTCAGGGGTTCTTCTAAACCTAATTTTTCAATACATTTAGACCTAAACTAGGTTTGATACCTGTGTTAATATCACACCCTTGCTAAGTCTAATACCAATGCTAAAATTAATACTATATAAAAAAATACAATTCATAGCGGTGCTTTTTAACCGCTACGAATGGGACGATTTATAGTGGTTTTATCTTAAACCGCTACAAATTTGCAATAGTAAGCCTCCCGCCAAGTAGTGGGGGGTATGGAATGAACTTTGTAGCTGTTTACAAGGCTTAACCGCTACAAAGGCTTATAATTTGTAGTGGTTAATTTACCCTAACTACTACAACTTTGGAGCCAGATGGCGTAAAGCTGGCACGCCTATTGTGATGGTTTTATTTGTAGCGGTTACCGCTAAATGAACTGCTACAAATTAGGTGCCAACTTGGCGCCAGATGACGTGAAGCTGGCGAACCTAATGTAGAGGATTTCTTTTATAGCGGTTATCGCTAAATAAACTGCTACAAATTAAGCACCAACTTGGCATGCCTTTTGTGGTAGTTACTATTACGTTCACTAATACAAAATTCAAAGAGCCATCTATTTGTGGCGATTAAGGTTAAAACCGCTACAGAATTTTACAGTTGTAACGGTTATAGCTATAATCACAACAAAGTTGAAGCCTTTATATAAGACCTTGTACAGGGAATCAGAGATATTAAGAATTAGATTCTGCTACTAGTGAAGAATTTGCAGCATGACTCAAAGCATTAGTTTCAAAGTCATTGCCAACACATGAAAAAATGTAAATGGCCTGTGATTGTTATTATGTTACGTAACATGATACCAACCACAAGATATTTTCATTTTTTTCATGTGGTTGGTAACTACTTTCAAACCAATGTTTAGCTTCATGTTGCAATTTCTTCAGATAAATGACAATTAGTAACGGTTATATGTACAAATCACTATAAAATGCACAGAATACAAAGAGCCGCATCTTTGTAACAGTTTTGGTAGTGGTTATACCTTATAACTGCTATAGGAGGAAAATAGTCCTTAGGTTGGTAGTGGTTATTTTGTAAGTACTACAAATGTTTTGTAAAGAGAATCCCAAGGGTTTGTATATTTGTAGCGGTTTTAGTGTGAAACCACTATAGAATATAAGGGGACATTACGTTTATAGCGGTTTGTATGTATAACCGCTACAAATATTTAACCATAGTAAATGATTATGTTACCCTAGGTTATTTTGTAGCTGTTTATATAGCAGTTTTTCTTAGACCCGCTACAAAGTTTAGCGGTATTTAAGCCCAGCACCTCCTTCCTTCATCTTTTTTTGCCATTTTTTTTCTGACGCTTCTTTGAGAACTTTCCTTCAAATTTGAGATTTCTATATAGCTTTTAGAGATAAGGAGAAGGGGAAGGAGGTTGAGCTTTCCCCATGACCATGTTTGCAAGGTAGCAGCAGAGAGGAGGGGCCAGTGCCAGGGGCAGCGCGGAGGGAGGGGGACTGTGCCATAGCAGATGGTCCCATAGCAACCACAGGAGGGGGTCCAACACAACCATAGGAGGTGGCTACACTACATTCACAGCAGACGGCCCCTACAAGAGGGGACTGCACTACAAGTCCCTCTTGCTGCTCAGGAAGATGGAGGTGAGATCAGTGTGAGCAACTATGATGAAGATGATGAGGTGTTGGACATCAACATTTTGCTCAATAAGTTGGAGCGGTTCCTAGATGAGGATGACACGCTGGAGTAGAACCACCCATGACGGTCATCTTCCTAGTCGACTAGGTTTAAGGTGTAAGTGTAAGGTTAATGTAATTTTTTATTTAATAAATTAAATATTTAAATTCGTTATGTTAAATGTGAATTTAAATTTAACTAACATATATGGTAAATTACGCAGATGAGCAAGGGAATATTTCCACTAAGAGGCTTGATGTGACCGGTCTGAACAACATGGATCAGAGACTATGAGTTATTGTTCTGTAGAATAAGCCCATGGACCAACCTATCGATAATAGGAGTTACCTATTCAATCGTTACCTGAACAAGCTGGGCTCAAATTGGATATGGTTCTCCATTCACTTTAGGACGTGGAAGAACATTCCGAAGGGGCCGAAGGATTTGGCGTAGGATAAGGTGGTTAAAGTAATTAATAATTGCATTTGATTATATTAAATGATTTGTAATTAACTATTTATAATTATTATTTTTAAATTTTATATTTTCAAAATAATAGTATTTAAATATTTTTATTTAATTGTATTACAGGATAGGTTTGTCGTCTAGGACAACAGGAAGAGGTACACACTGATGAAGATAGGTGGTTGAAAGAACAAGAGGAATCGTCTTTGCCACATCAAGAATAGGGATGAAATGATTCCTCTGAAGTAGCTGATCGAGGACATTCCTACGGTGTCCCATCAAATAACTGGGCAAGTTTTGTCCAGTACAGAAGGAGTCAAGAGGGGCTCTTGATAGTTAGTTTAGTTTATTTACTATTTTTTTCATCTTTTAACAATTGCAAAAAAATTTTAGTTAATTTAATTTAATTTATTTTACAAATTTGTTTTATTTTATGTTAATTATGTTATTTAATTTTTTTTGAAAAAATATTAAGAAAAAAAATTAAAAAAACAGATGATTTTAGTAGCGGTTACATAATAGAAAACAACTACAACATGACACAAACTTATAGCGGTCATTAAGTTAAACTAGTACAAAGTGTTATTTTAAATTTTTTCTTCCCGATAACATTCTCATCCCTTTGTAGCAGTTAATAAATTATAACCGCTATAAAGTGTTACAAATTTAAATTTTGAATGTCATTCCCGCCAACGCTCATGAACAGTGGTAGTAGTTATATTTATTTAACCGCTACAAACGTTCATCTAAATTTGCAGTGGTTTATTATTTATAACCACTAGTAATGGTATATGTCATTAAAGCCAACGGTCATAAACATTTGTAGCGGTTATATTTATGTAGCCGCTACAAAATATTACTCATTTGAGTTTTGAATCTGTCATTCCCGCCAACGATCATTAATATTTGTAGCGGTTAAGTTATAAAACCATTAGGAATTGCAACTGTCACTACAAATTGTAGCAGTTTATGCCTTACAAACCGCTACAAAGTGTGATCTAGTAGTGGTTTATGTAATGGCTATATAACCGTTACAAATGTTTAAACGTTGTAAAACTTCAAATTAAGCATCTTGTCACTTGTCATTTGTTGTTTACACATCTTGTTTGCTAAAATTTTCCTCTAGCTATGGATAAATCATGGATCAAGTTGCCACACAATTCTCTAGTTTATTTATACAAATTAAACAACTTCTTGGATTTTGTTTACTCTCACACCAGCTATAATAGAAAGATCTTATGCCCGTTTTGAAGATGCAAGTTCAAGAAGTGGCATATACAAGAAGTTGTTGAGAAACATTTGCTTGTGAAGCCTTTCTCGAAAGAGTATATAGGGTGTTCATGGTGAGAAGGCCGGTATGAGATGCAATGATGCTCTTCCTTAAAGTTCACAAGTAGGAGATCAAGTAAATAAAGATGATCCTGTTAATAATGATGTGAGTGATGCTTTCGGTTTTCAGGACGACAACTTCAATGAAGAAGTGTAGGGTTTAAAGCATGTGTTCTTGAGGAATGAAGTAGTGTGGGATTTTTTCAGCCTCATGGATGATGCAGATCATCCTCTGCATCAAGGTTATCGAAAATACTCGAAATTATCTTTCTTGATCAAATTGTATCATATCAAGTGCTTGTGTGAATCATAGAAAGACAATGTCGATGTTGCTGGAATTATTACAAGATACATTCCCCAACACAGAGATTCCCACATCGTTCTACGATGCCAAGAAGATTATTAACAAATTGGGCTTGAACTACCAGAAAATTGATGCATGCCCCAACAATTATATGTTGTATTAGGGAGATGAAGCTAGCAAGGAGGATTGTAAGCGATGTCACACATCAAGCTATAAGACAATTCGGAAGGTGAAAAGGCAGAAAAAGAAAGCTGCAAAGATTCTTAGGTACTTTTCTTTGAAGTCGTAGTTACAAATATTGTTTATGTCATCCAAAACAGCTGAGCACATGAGGTGACATGATGTTGATAAGAATCAAGATGGTAATTTAAGACATCAACGGGATGCAGAAGCTTGGAAAGCTTTTGACTCTGAATTTCCACCTTTCGCGGCTGACCCTAGAAATATTTGGCTTGGTTTGGCAACCAACGGTTTTAATCCCTTTGAGAATCTTAGTACAAGTTACAATATTTGGCCGGTAGTTGTAGTTCCCTACAACTTGCCTCCTGGATGTGTATGAAACAAAAATCCTTCATTTTGTCTATGATCATCCCAGTTAAAAAGGTTCCAGGTAATGACATCGATGTGTATCTCTAACCGCTTATTACATAATTGCTGGACTTATGGCAAGTCAGTATTGAGACATATGACGTGTACGAGAAGTCACTGTTCAACTTACGTGCAGCTTTGATATGGACTATGAGTGACTTTCCTTAGCTTGGAAGGTTATCCGGGTGGAATGTACATATTAGGATGGCGTGTCCAGTTTGCAATTTTGACTCTGACATAATACACCTTCTTTACAGTCAAAAGTGGTGCTTCATGGGTTATCGAATGTTTCTCGATGGTAAGTACAAGTTTATATTGCAACGGAATTGTTTCAATTGGAAAACAGAAAAAGGAGGACGTCCTTATACTTTAACCAGTGTAGATATCTTATAGCAGCTTCAGGATGTTGAATTTGAGTTTGGAAAAAGCAATGATTTAGCAATAGCAGGGTGAAAGAGTAGGAGGACTACTTCGGCTTCTGCACCTCAGTAATGGTGGAAGATAAGCATCTTCTTCACTCTTCCATATTGAAAAACTAACTTACTTCAACATAGTCTTGATGTCATACACATTGAAAAAAATGTAAGCGACAATGTGTTATACACGCTACGTAAAACCCGGCAAGTCAAAAGATCATCTTTAAGCGAGGAAAGTTTTTTGGGTCATGTGAGTTCATGAGGACGTGTGGCCTGATGAACATGACAAATTTCAACTAGCAAAGTTTACCCTCACAAAACAAAACAAGGAAGTCTTCCTAGCTACATTGAAGACAATAAAATTTCCTGATGGCTATTCAAGCAACATTTCACTATATATTGACATGCAGGTACAAAAGGTTGCTGGCCTGAAGAGTCATGACTCACATATTTTTATGCAACAGTTACTTTCGCTGGCTATAAAGAATGGACTTTCTCTTGATGAATCCATCATTTTGGTGGAGCTATGCTCTTTCTTTCAAAAGTTGTGTTCTAAGGTTTTGATCGTTGAGGAGCTCGATCAGCTGCAGTCCAAAATCATTCTTATATTTTTTTCATTTGGAGATGATCTTTCCTCCCTCCTTTTTCACTGTGATGGTTCACCTGACAGTCCACCTTGTTCATGAAACAAAGCTCGCTAGCCTAATTCAATATCATGGATGTATCCTATTGAGAGGTACTTATTTTATATATGTGCCTCATCATTACTTTCTAAATTTCCTAGTAATCTATTTCACCATTTAGTATCATTTTTTCCTCTTTGCTTTAAAGGTTTCTTGGCAAATTGAAATCTTACGTAAGGAATAAGGCATGACAAGGTGTGGCCAGAAGGTTCTATAGCTAAAAGTTATATAGGGGATGAAGTCCTATATTTATGTTTAAGGTACTTTGATGACATTGAGACGGCTTTCAACCGACCACCTCGTGTAGATGATTGTCCTAAACCTGAGCCAACAACATCAACAGAGTTGTTAATCCCTCGTGTTGGTAAAGCAGTTGAAGGAAGTGAAAACTTTAAACTAACAACAACTGAGAAGTTGCAAGCACGTAGACATGTCTTGATTAATTACACTCAAGTTGAACCCTTCCTTCAATAAGAATTGTACACCATATGTTATTCTATAAAACTATCCTTACATTTTTTATTTACATTTCATGATCGTCTTCCCATAATTAATTGCAGGAAATTTAGAAGTCATGTAAAGCATCAACTCAGGATTTAAATACAAACATCCTCCAAAGTTGACAAAAAGGTCCACTAAGAATTCCTAGACTGGTTTGCATGCATAATATTAAATGACCATAACCCACAATCACCAGAGTTCAGAGCCCTTGCAATCGGCCCTCTTGACCATGCAAAAAGGTTTACAACATATAATGTCAATGGTTTCAAGTTTTGTATGGCATCATGAGATCAAGGATTTCAAACTCAAAATTTGGGTGTTTTGGTACCTTTGGGACAAGGAGTTATGCGAGCAGTAGTGATGGAAGCATGCAGTTTGGAGGTATCCCTTACTATGGAAAGCTTATTAATGTCGTCAAACTAAATTACCAAGGCCGTTTCACTGTTACACTTTTTAAGTGTTTGTGGGCAAATACGACAACTTCCCGGGGACTCATAAAAGATGATTTAGGCATCACATTAGCAAATTTATCTCATCTAATTAATACCGGTCAATCTAAAGATAATGAGCCCTATATTCTGCCTCTTTATTATGTCGGGGACTAGAGGTACATGGATTGAAACATGGTGGTTTATTTAAAATCTTGAGACCTTTATGACATGGGTGATGGTGACAACATTACCTACGAGAGTAAGCCATTCCATCTCACCAATTTTGAAAACTTCTTCCCTAAAGACAATGATAATTTACCTTTCGGTGAGTTTTTATAAGTTCACATCATTTAAATTTAATGTTTTCTACACAACAATACTACACTAACATTTCCACCACAAAATATTTGTAGGGATGGCGTTGAAGAATAATTAAGTGGAACCATGCTTTTGTTCTTCTAAATTTTGATTAATATTTTCTTAAAAAAATTATGACTAACATTTGTCGCAAACAAACTGCTACCAAACTTGAACCGCTACAAAAACCATGACATTAACCGCTACAAGAATCAAGCAGATCCCTATAAATATCCCCACACTAACTCTTTTCATACACTTTTTCATTTCTTTACTCACTTCTTTAATCTCATTTTCTCTCATCTAGGAATGTTGTTTTTCAAGAGCCTAAGATCTAAGTAAGGTGGTCAAATATGGTAAGGTTTTTATCAATTCTTTCATCTCCACTTTTTTTCCTCCTTATAATATTCATACTATTTTTTTTGCGGAAATTAATGGACTATTCCTCAATATTTTTAATATTCCTTCCAAAATGATCAACGTCTAGGAGACAACAAAATAAATACTTATTACCTATAAATCCATAATATTACCTACACTTTCTCATTATTATGTACATAAATTTTATATTTATGTAACTCAATTTAATCTTTTTTTTTGCCAACATAATTCAATTTAATCATTCTTCTCAAACAATAACTACTATCGGTCTAGTTATATAAATAATTAACTTGTTAAAATGATATTATGACAATTTAATTAAATTATTGTATAATTTTTTCCCAAACATTTATAGTGGTTATTAAAACTGCTACAACATTAAAAGTGAAATTGAAAAATTGTTTAAATTTTTGGTGCCACTTTTAAAATTTCATCCTAATTTAGTAGCGGTTATATAATCACTACAAACATATTGGCACCACTTTTTAAAAAATTTCATATTTCAACTTAGAACCATTACAAAAAGGAGTGAAAATTTTCATCTCTCATTTTCTCGCCATAGGAAAATATTTGTAGCGGTATATTAACCGCTACAAAAGTATTGGTGCTATTCTTAAAAAAATTCACATTTTAAATATTTAGTAGCGGTTATTTAACCGTTATAGTTTGGTGGCTCAACATTTGTAAAAGTTAACAATATTGTTAGATTATGTGTTGACTTTATCCGACTAATGTAGCAGTGTATACAAAACGCTACTAATTCAGTAGTGGTTTTTGTCTATGAGTAGTGGTTATATTAAACCGCTACAAAATCGCTTGCAACAATGATTTTGGTAGCGGTTTCTTTAACCGTTACTAATGTTGTTTGTAATGGTTAAATCATTAAAAACACATTTTTAACCGCTACTAAATCACAGTTTCTTTATAGTGCAAAAGGGCCTTAAACCAATCCATAAAGAACAAAAGTTGTAATAAAAGAGGCACACCCCACTACATTATACTCAAGAATTATTCTAAACTCAACATAATTTTTCTAGACAGTTAGACTTTAACTAGGTCAAATACCTGTGTTGGTATCACACCCCTGCATTATTGAAACTTATCATTGCAATCCTCAGTACAAACCTCCTCCTTGAAATTCCCACTTCCTTTCAGAGTATTATTTTGACCATGACTATGATTTCTCTTACGGCGATTGCTGCTTCCAGATGTCATTTTAGGCATTATCACTGACTTGTTCTATTTAAAGAGTTCATAACTTGAAAAAACAATAATGACTATAAATTATTAAAATTAGACTCATGATGGGTCTGATACCTATTTTGGTATCATACTAGTGTTGGGTCTTAAACCTATGTTGATATCAAACCTGTGCTAAGTCTTATACCAATATTGGCATAAGGCCCTTCTAATACCAGTCATTAAGAATAAAATTTTTTGGCTAGTAACAGAGTCACACCCCAATACCTTTATCTCACGAATTATTCTAAACTCAACCTACTATTTCTAATACAGTTTTACCTAAGCTATGTCTAATACTAGTTTTGGTATCACACACCCTTACTGAGTCTAATGCCGTTGTTGATATTAGAAGGGTTTGATATCAATCCTTAGGAAGAAAAGTTTTAACAGAAGAGGCATAACTCAATACATTTTGTTTTGGAGTTCTTCTAAACTCAACCTACTTTTTCTAATAATTCCTTTATATTTCTCCAGGGATGTCATCAATGACCTTTAATGGGTCTCTTCCCATTGTTATTACAATCATGGTATTGGTTTTCTTTCCAATGACCTATAAGGCTTCAGTTTCTTTTTCTTTCATTGCTCTCCTATCATATAAAGAGTTGAATTATCCTGGGATTAAAAAAAATCATATACATGAAAACAACAAAAATGAAATTGTAACGTTGAGCATTGAAAATTATCCATCCATAACTTTATTAGAACTAAAGAAATGTGTGAAAAAATGTGTGTTTAGATTCACGATTGAATGTGATCAATCTGCCAAAACATGGTTTTAGGAAAAATTAAGATGTTTGGATTAGCTTTTAGCCTATTTAGGTTATGGGCCAAAAGCTACTTAAAATCTTAAGTAGGGGTGAAGGTGCTTATATAGTCGTTGCTTTTATTTATAACCATTAGGCCATTTAATATTTTTCATTAATCCTGATTTACTCTTGATTTTTTTTTCCTCTAAGTCTAGCTATATGCTTTTCACAACGCAAATTGTACAAGATATGTGATCTAATTACTTATGCAATATTATTTTGTTAGAAAATTTTAGATTTGTATGATTTCTAATTTATATGAATTTTTATCTATTAAATATATGTAATTAATTATTTTCATATTTTTCAATTTTTTTCTAAACAAAAAATTAACTATTTTTATTTTGCTATAATTTTAATTTTTCTCTTAAAATTATCACAATATATACATAATCTATATGCATGTATTATTTAATAAGATTCATGTCCTTTTTAACCACTTTTCATCTTAACTTTCTTTTCAAAATAATCATCTAAATATGTTTCAATTTAAAAAGTCACTCCTACTACCAACAATCAAAATATAAATCACAATACACTATTTGACTTTTACCATATCTTACGTTGCAGAAATCATATTGCAAAACTTTTACCATTGTAAATCCCAACTCACCCAATATTGTTGGATGAGATTTTCATATGTATATATACCTTATAAGCCTCAAATCCAATCCATTTAATGCTCAATATGAAATCTAACAAACTAGCTAGCTAGAATAAATTATAAAAGTTCAAACTAAAAGTCTCATTGTCATAAATCTCAATTTTTCAACAAAACCCTAACTTTAAGTTTCTCAAATAAACCATTTAAGTAAAACTAAACCTTACCCATTCTTATCATAACATCATCAGTGCCATTAAAACCTAGATTTTATTAGATATGATTTGTTTTGATGATGTCAAATATTAAGAGTAAAAAGTTTGCATAATATACTTATCTTCTACATTGACTAACTACTATATTTAATGTTGCATATCTTGTAGATTAGTTAAGCAAAGGAAGAAAGATATTGGAGAAAGAAGAATTTGCATGAACTTATGGGAATATCAAGATTCAAGTTCTTAGAAATAATACTAGAGGTTTCTACAGTCAGAAGGGAATTCGAGTGGACACTGTAGCAGTTGGTACTATTTTTCACTGTAGCACTCCGGAACTATAGCAACTCGAGTTCACTGTAGCACTTCAATATTGTAGCATTTGAGTTTTGGTCAGAAAGCTTCTAATAGTGGCACTGTACTGTAGGACTCAAGTTTGCACTAAAGAACTCGAGTTGGAATTGTTCAAAATTGAAAAAATGGATCAGAACTCAAGTTCATAATGAAGAAAAATGTACTCTGTTCAGCTCTTTTTTACGTTCAGCATGACCGTACTTTAGTATTTTGAATATATCTCTCAAAACACATATCTAATTGAGATGAAATTAGTTGCATATGAAAATAGACTCCCAATGCGTCATTTTGACATCAGAACCAACATCAAAGGAGTTCAGATGAAGGATCTATAAGAGTTGAAAGTTGACATTTAGATCATCGTCACTTTCCATAACATGTTTGGCATTTTGGATATATCTTCCAAACCATAAGTCCAATTGAGCTGAAACTGGTGCTACATTAAACTAGACTTAAAGATATTTCCATGCATATATAATATGTCAAATTTAGAGTTATATGAAAAGAAGTATGGCTTCTGGAAGTTGATGCTCAAAATACACTGTCTACACTCTTCAGATCATAACTTGGAGAATACAAAGAATTTGGAGCTAATTCTTTTTGTGTTGGAATATAGATGATCAATGACAAATAATTTACCATATTGGAAGTAAAAAAAGAATAGATCATGATTGAAGAAGAATTTGAGTTTACTATTCACACTCTCAAAAGCTTTGCACAGAAGCTGAGCCAGAAGCTGAATTAACACATGCACTAGAGTTTTGGGATGAATGCATTCAAGTCCTGAGAGTTCTAGCAAGAGATTTTATACCTGAGATTTTTAAACTGAGAAGAACAAGTCTGCACTCGAGTTTCTAAACATGTACTCGAGTTCTGGATTGTATCTACACTCAAGTTATAAGAGTGATGACAAGAGATTTTATTCCAAAAGATGATTGGAATAAAAAGATATCAAATACACTCGAGTTTTGGAGGCTGCACTCGAATTCTAAGTCAATATGCATCGAGTTTGCCTATTGCACTCTCGAGAGTTTTGATAAGAGACATTGTCAAAATACTGAAGAATCTGATGCAATCAAGTTTGGGTGTTGAAACTCAATTACTAGAGATAAAGTAACTCGAGTCTGAATCTACACTTCCGCAAGTTTGTTCTCGAGAGTTTTGGAGAAACAATGAACAGTGTATATACCCAAGTTTTGCATTGAAAACTCGAGTTCTTGAGACATCTACACTCAAGTCTAGAAATGCACTCTTGCGAGTTCCTAGCCAAGACTACCTGGAGATATTGAAACAGCTATATGCACTTGAGTTTCATAGTAAGAACTCGAGTTTGGTAGACACAAAAGAAGAGTAAAATTATATGATGAATTTGAATATGTTTAAATGTTATCTAATCATTATGTTTATACTTGTTGTTATAGTTAAACATCAGATAACATATATTTTCAAGTGTGAAATAGGAGATAAAACATTTGGGTTGTATCTTCATATATGGAGGTCACTCACAGCAAACATCGTCTCTCAAACTGATGAGACACAGAAAGCAGAAATCTAGTCTTTTGCCAATGATTTAACATATTTATGACTAACACTTCATTGCATTAATGTTTGATGTATTATTACAATAAAACAAAGAAGAGATCATGGAGTGAGGAAAAGCTACGTCACGGAGAGTGATGAGTGTCCGAACATAACAGCTAGTTTTTTAAATATGAAGAATGGTCAAACAAAGCAATGGAACTGAAAAATACTTACAATGGTTATATTTTGAAAAGAAAAGATGGATAGAGAAGCTCAACGGGAAGAAGGAAGCTCAATGGTTATCATCTACAACTTAGCTATAAATGGAAGAGCATTCAAAGAACAGAACAACGAATAGAACGATAAAAACACAAACATGCTTATATCTTGAGTCATCCACCTCAAACATACTCTATTTTCTATATCATGTATTTTTTAGAGTGTAACAATTTGTATTTTATTTCAGTGAGTATCATACCCACTTTTTGAGAGAGTCTATAAATCTTTACAAACATATTTTTACGTTGATCTCAAGGTAGAGGGACCTTGAGAGGGGAAAGTTGTAGAGAGAATTGCCGATACGACTTTCTGCTTGTAAGACTTACAAGGTGAAAGCAATAGAGAACGTTGCTGCTCATAAGACTTGCATGGGTCAGCGGGAGAGAAAGGTCTTCGGGATTGCTTTGCTCATAAGACTTTCCGTACGGGAGAGTAAACCTTACAGTGTGTAAGGGAGAGTAACTCTGTAATAGACTTCACAAGTGCCTAGCAAAACTTGTGGTTTGTAGAGGCTTTTCTTGTAGCCGGCTAAACAAGAAGATAGTGGATTGAAAATCTCAGGAGGAGCCTGGGGACTGGACGTAGGTCATCATGGATTGGACCGAACCAAGATAAATCACAGTTTGCATCTTCTCTTCCCTAAGCTTTTACATTTCCATCATATATGATTTAAATAGTTGCTTATGATTTTATACTTTCATACATATTGATTAGCTAAGTTGCAAAAAGATTTTAAAAAATTAGATATTCTTATCGTACACCCAATTCACCCCCTCTTGGGTGTCAGTCAGTTCTAACAGATTTTTCACCATCAATTTTCACTCTATAAAATCTACTTTCATTTTAAGTAATTAAAATTGATGTTACACCTAGCCGTACCAATTCATGCATCTGCAGCTTGGTCCTCAATCTGGTATGAGGTAGGATATAGATCTTGGTTTTGCTGTTGCTCCTCAACTTGGTTTGAGGAAGGACCTAGATGTGAGGTGTCTGATAACAAACCTTAAAAATGATCCACTAATTAACTATCATGCTAAAATCTTAAATCTAGTTACTTTCAACCTTGGTTAGACGTGAGCCCACCAATCTCTTACAACTTTTAAGTCTACTTGGTTGAACCAAGTTCACACTCTCTCCAGACACGGAAACTATTAGGGTGTGTTTGGTTTGAGGGGAGAGAAGTAGAGAAGAGGATACGTTATCTTGTTTGGTTTTTCAGAAAAGGGGGGATCCTTAGTGTAAAATAAAGGGAGATGAGGGAATTTATGTCAAAATTTTCCTCCTCTCCCCTCAAACCAAACAAAAGCCTAGGGTATGATGGAACTTATCAGGGACGAAGGATCCACAGGTTCCTTTCCAAGACATTGAGACATAGTATAACAACTACGAATTAAATGAAAACTTTAATAATTAATTATAGAACAAAAACTAAATAATTAAGACTACAGACTTAGTAGAGTAGTTTTTGTTTATCGATTTTCAAGTGTAAATTCATACACGTAATGGAGAGATGAAGTAAAACAAACAAAGTTTGCACTCAATAAACTTGATGCCCCTGCATTTATTTAAGTTTTTATATTGTCAATTAGATACCCAACACTCTCTAAAAATACACCAGAAACACCTCTAGCAGTGCACGCATATGAAAATTTAATTAGCAGACACAATGCAGAACATCATACTCCTCTGATCTTTAATATAAGATATATTTGGGGAGTTGATCTTGGTTCTAAATATAAGACATATTTTTTATATTTGTTGATAAGTAAAATATCTGTACATTTATTTTCCCTTACATAAAGTGTTTTTGGATGACATTTGAACTTAATGTAATGAATTTGGTTGTAATTGATAAATAAATAATGATTTGACATAAAATAGAATTCATTGGAAAATACTAAATTTTGACCCTGTTTCAGTTTTTAGGTAATATCTGAAGCTCTAGATGTTGAATTGGGATGTTATTTATATGGATAGAAAGCTAAGAAAAATTCCTACAACTTTTATGTTGAGGCAAAAACCCAGTTCTATCCTTAAGAGCTCTGAATTTTGCTTAGATGTTGAGCACATGATTTTATCCAGGTCTGACATTTGTCCACTAATTTGACCATAAATAGAGCTACAAATGTTTAAATGAGAATCTGTCATATGAGTTTTAAAGATAAGATCCATATCTACAACTTTCATGAAGACAACAAAATGAGATTCCAACATTTTAATTGCCAAATATTAGCTGCAATCAAGGATCAATATGGTCACAAAGTCAATATTTGTGGCTTATAGTCAAGATTGTTACCTAATATGTGGAAATTCTTACACTCAATTCATCTATAAATAGAGAAGTTGAAGTCACAAGGGAGGACACCATCTTAGAGTTTAATTTCATGCATTTTTATTGTTCTTGCATACCTCCTACATTGAAGCTTTATGTAGTCCTCCTTTATAGATGGTATATGTTGCTTCCTACATGGAAGATTTTACCTCCTACATGGAAGGCTTGATTTTTCTATTTTCATGCATCTTGTAGTTGTATCTTTATGTTTTAGAATTTAATAATTATGTTTTCTACAATATTTATGAAGTTTTCAATTTATTTTGGTTGTTTTTAATTTCATCATGAGCTAAATTTTCTTTTTTCTAGGGTGATGACGTAGCTTACAAATGATGGATTAAATCTAGTTTTAATTTTTCCTTCATGATTGAGTTTTAATTATTGTTCTTAATGCTTTCAGTTGATTGGTCACCTTTTGGATGATCTCAATATGCATGTTGAGACTGGAAGGAGATACATGTGTGTGGATCCTATAATTAAAACCATAAGTTGCATATGAAATATAAATATATTCATAAGGGTTGTGTAGTCTTAATTGAGTTCCATAAATCTTAATGCATGATTGATTGCTTAAATTCATATAGGAATATATTGGGTTATCAATTAATTATAGAATTATTTAACTTTGGAAGAGGCTAGTAATTAAAATAGGAAAACTCGACTATCAATCATGTGGAATAAATTAGACTAGAATAGATAAGTGATTCAATCCAGAGTTTACTAAGTGAAATCTAATCCCTATGGCCTTTTTCTCATATTTGTCTTTACATCAATTACATTCACATTTAATTATTTTTATCTTGTATTCACAATCACAAACTAATCGATCGGCTAAATAGTATTAAAATTATCAATTTTGGTACTTAGTGATCAATCCTCGTGGGAACAATATTCTACTACCTCTATTTTACTTGTTTACGACAGTTTTCACTTGCACTTTGAAATACACCATTCTACACTCGTAACAAGTTTTTGTCACCGTTACCGGGGATTGTTGTCATTAATATCAATACCAAGTAATTTTAATACTAATTTGGTATTTACATTACATTTGTCTTCTTTTTGGTATCTTGTGTTTCTTTTCAGGCTTTTACTTAGTGCATGACAAGATCGAAGAAGACTGAATTACAACCTTGTGATTCAGAGATCGAAAGAACTTGTCGAAGAAATCGGAGAATTAAATAGTAGTCTACTTCAATCAATCCGATGGAAAATCCGGAGGGAGAAACAACAGATACCAAAACACTCAGTGACTATGCAATACCAACAGTCATGGAGACAACTTCTGGAATCATAAAACCGCTAGTAGCAGCTAATAATTTTGAACTCAAGTCTGCAATTATCCAGATGATGCAAGCAATTCAGTTCGGTGGTTTACCAACAGAAGATCCTAACACACATATAGCCAGCTTCCTAGAAATTTGTGACACATTCAAGCATAATGGTGTTACTGATGACGCCATTAGACTTAGAATTTTCCCTTTCTCACTCAGGGATAAGGCTAAGAGATGGCTATACTCTCTACCTGTGGGAAGCATAACTACATGGGATGCCTTGGTGCAGAAATTTTTGGCACAATACTTTCCTTTAGGAAAAACAGCTAAATTGAGGAATTAAATTACCTCATTTACTCAACATGAATTTGAGAGCCTTTATGAAGTATGGGAAAGATACAAGGAGTTGCTAAGAAAATGTCCTCATCATGGGTTACCAAATTGGTGGCAATTGCACTCATTCTATAATGGGATGACGAATACAACCAGAATTCTTGTAGATGCTGCAGCTGGAGGATCTTTTATGGGAAAGAGTCTAGAAGATACTTATAATCTTCTTAAGGAGATGGCAGCCAATGCATACTAATGGCCTTTTAAACATCATGTTTCAAAGAAAGTGGTTAGAGTGCACAAGCTGGATATCCTTACAACTTTATTTTCTCAAGTTGTATCTATATCCAAGCAAGTGAACTTATTGACAAGTCAAGAAAATGCAATCAGCACTCCTCATGAAACCTGTGATCGATATGGAGAACCTCATGTGAGCACGCAATGTCAAGAAGGACACCCATCTATGCCTTCTCAGTCTGAGCAAGCTCATTACATCAGAAATCAAAGAAATGATCCATTCTCAAACACTTACAATCCAGGTTGGCGGAATCATCCAAACTTTAGCTGGAAGAATAATCAAAATGTGTTCAAGCCACAAGGGAACTACCAGCAGCAAGCTCTTCAATCACTAAATACACCACAACAAAAAGTGAATATAGAAGATGCACTAGCTCAACTAACCATGAGTACATCTCAATTCATAGCTAGGACTGATGCAACACTCAGAAGCCACGAAGCCTCAATAAAAAAACTTGGAGATCGAAATAGGCCAAATTACAAATATGCTGAATTCCAGACAACCTGGTACTCTTTCAAGTGATACTGAAAGAAACCCAAAAGAGCATGTGAATGTCATTTTAATAAGGAGTGGGAAAGAATTGAAAGAACCTATAATTCAACAGAAGAAAGTGAAGAAGAACAAAAGGAGGAAGCACATAATACTTAAGAGGATGATGTGGTACTAGAAAGAATCAGCTTTCCAGATAATCCTCCGCCATATGTACCACCAGTTCCATATCCTCAGAGACTTGTGAAGGCAAAGCTAGACAAACAGTTTAAAAAGTTTCTGGAGGTTTTCAAAAAGCTACATATCAACATCCCTTTTGCAGATGCTATTGCCCAAATACCCAGCTATGCAAAATTCATAAAGGATATTCTTTTAAATAAGGGTAAACTGGAGGAATTCAAGACAGTTGCACTTACTGAGGAGTGCAGTGCCATTCTGCAAAAGAAACTACCACCAAATCTGAAAGATTCAGGAAGCTTTTGCATACCTTACACCATAGGTCAATGCAACTTTGAAAGCACTTTGTGACCTAGGAGCAAGTGTAAATCTCATGCCTCTATCCGTCTACAAAAAACTCAGTCTTGGATAGGTGAAGCCTACGACAGTTTCATTACTTCTAGCTGACCGATCAATAAAACATCCAAGAGGTGTCTTGGAAGATGTTCTGATCAAGGTGGACAAACTCATATTTTCAGCTGATTTCATCATTCTCGACATGGAAGAAGACCAAGAAATTCCTATCATTCTTGGGAGGTCATTCTTAGCAACTAAGAGAACTTTAATAGATGTACAACAGGAAAAGTTGACTTTACGAGCTCAAGATGACCAAGTATCTTTTAATATTTTTAAGGCTTGGTCATGTCCAAATGAAGGTGACATATGTTATAGAGTAGATATAATGACCAGCTACACAAAAGGCATGGTGAATAAAAGTTGCATGAATCAACCACTCGCAATGGGAATAGTAGATGTTTCAAAATCAACTAATCCTGAAGTGCACAAAGAATATTGGGCAATAAAAGCCTTAAATTCTGACTTAAAGGCAGCTGGTAAGAAGAGACTTCTCCAACTCAATGAGCTTAAAGAATCTAGACAACAAGCTCATAAGAATGCAAAGTTATACAAGGAGAAGACAAAAACGTGGCAGGATAAAAGAATTTTGAGGAGAGAGTTCACACCGGGACAAAAAGTTCTGATATGCAACTCAAGGTTAAAGTTTTTTCTGGGAAAGCTGAGATCAAGGTGGTCAAGACCTTTTATAGTGATTCAAGTATGGCCATATGGAGCAGTGGAGATTCAAGATGGTGATCGAAAATTCAAAGTAAACGAGCAAAGTTGAAGGAGTATAATGATGGTGCACTCAACACTTTGAAAACTATCATCACATTCAAGGAACCAACAGGTAAGTTCTAAATATAAAAAAAAGAGAATAAAAAAAACAAAAAAAAATTATTGATTTGGTTTTTGTCTAGCTAAAGACGTTAAAGAAGGGCGGCTATTTGGGAGGCAACCCACAATTTCTTTTCCTACTTTCTTATTTTTCTTTCCTACTCACTAAAGCACTCTGCACTGCATCCTTAAATTTTAGTCCTTATCATTGTCATGGAAGAATTTCTTGCAAATCTCAAGAACAGGTTTCCTACTCTTCCCAAAGATGTGCTCAAGAAGATCTATAGTTATCGACTTGAAAGAATGAAGACTTTCAAGCGTTTAGGCCTTCCTGAGGATGTCCGCTGGATCATCGAAGCTAAGGTACGTTTAATAGGTGAGATTCATGAATCATTTATTAAACATATGACAGGAATGGGAAGAAGCTCTTATTCTAAAAAGATAAGAGCTAAAAGAATGCAGGTCTGCTCTAGATGTGCAAGGTGGAATTGTGATTAGTGCTATCGAAGCAAAGGTATGGTTTCGATAAATCGAGAAGATAAAATTCAATTTTATAAAGGATGGACTGAGTAAGGAGTCATTGGATGATATCATTCAGACTCTTGAGACGTATCCTAGTGGTGATGTTCATCATGTTCTTCTCGATTTATTTGACATATTCAACAAAGAAAAAGAGCAATATCGTCTTGGGAATCTGACGTTAAAAGACCCTGTTTACCAGTTTATAATAAAACTAGATGGGAAGCAAATCCTCGATTAATAGAAAGCATTTAAGCCGTTACTAGACATAAAACAAGAGGAAGATGTGAGCCACAATCACAACTACTATACATAACCATGCTTTTGTCTAATCTTTCTTATCTTTTGAGTAACTTTTTGAATTTCTTTACTCACTTTACGTAATTTCTTCACACAACGGCCCACTGGTCATTCGTGTTAGAAATTTTTTCAAACTTTTTTGAAAAATGTGTGATTTGTATGATTTTGTTGTCGTTGTTTTTGTAATATAAATATGTAATCTTCTACTTGTAAAAACTCAAAATGTCTGAGAGAAAAAAAAGAAGAGGAGTGGTATCACACTAAAATGTAGATTTACATCTATTTGCATTTTTGGTGAAACTGACTTGGGAAAGGATAGAGAGTTTATACCTACAACCAACGAACTTGGAAGAGCATTAGCTACTAGAAAGATCAACTTTGTTTACGGGGGAGGTGTCCAGGGCCTAAGGGGAAGTGTGGCTATTTCTGCAACCATTAATGGTGGAAAAGGTTTGTGTGTAAGGGTGAAGGAGTTGGAAAATCACATCTTTTCCTTAGGGCAATAGTTACAGGTTTCAAGCTTACTTGACCGAATGAGACATATGTTCTACCGTGCTGAAGCTTTTATCGCTTTACCTAGTGGTTTGGAAACATTGGATGGGATCTCAGCATTGCATATTGGGCTAAACTAAACTTTCACAAAAAACTATTAGGCTTGTTAAATGTTAATAGTTTTTATGATAACCTGTTGTCTTTTCTTGATCATGCTGTGGAAACAAGATTCATACCCCAAGCAACTCGTCATTCCATCATTTCTGCACCAACTGTTGAGCAACTACTGGATCAACTACAAACCTATGAACCTCAACCAGATATATTAGTCAAGCAAAGAGGTGGGCAATATTCAGGCAATAGTCAGAAGAAGGATCCAGATACCACTCTTCGGTTGTAACTTTCTTTAATCTCAATGGTTTTACTCTTAGCATTTTGGTTTACTTTGTTGTGTGTTTAGGTTGTTAAAAAAATCTCTTCTTTAATCTCTAGAAGACATAGAGGACAATGTCTGATTTAGGTTGGGGGAGGATTATAAAAAAAATTTATGTTAAAAAAAAGAAAAATAAAAAAAAGTATAGTTTTTCCATTAAATAGTTAGTTAGTAAAACCATTAGATGCATGGGGTGTGAAAAGATGGTAGAGTAAAGAGTTATTTTTAACTCTTGAGACGCATCTTATCAGTTACATTTTTTTTCTGCAAAAAAGAAAGGTCCGACCTAAAAAAAATATTGTTTGGGTTGTTTTTATGATTTTAAGGAGTATATAAGTTCTAAGCAAGGATCAATTAAATTTAGAGATTTCATAACATGATTGAACAACGGATTGTTGGGATTGGTGATGAATTTTGAGATTGAATGAGCTGAATTTGAAAGTCTCTAACTGTGTGTTTTTTAGCCTATATGATTAATAATGATTATCTTTCTTGTATGTGATATTCATCTATTGAGTTGTTACTCTAGAACTTGCTTCAAATCTAGTTGAAATTACATGTCACATGCACATTTGAAAATGATAAAGACATTCATTTTCTTTAGCCAGAGCCAAAAAGCCAACTTTACAATTACACCTTTGATAAGCCCCTTTGAGCCTAATTGATTATTTCTTTATTGTCAACCCATTAATGTGTTTTAATGATATATCAAGTGTTTTTACTTAGTTCAAAAGACTAACAGAGCATTTGAAATCTTTGTGAAATGGGCTTTTGACAAGTGTGGGGGTGTGTATATTATCAACTGTAGAATTGCATAAGTAAAAAAAAAGAAAAAGAAAAAAAAGAGAAAAAAAAGAGAGAAGTTAAAAAAAAGAAAAAAATAAAAAGAGGATATTTATTTTTGGAATAAAAATTGTGGGTTGTAGTGATACGTCTATTCATAAGATGGCCCATTTTTCAATTGCTCTGTTTATTTCTTAAATATAACCCTTCATATCACTATTTACATTCCTTTCACCCTAACCCCATTACAACCTTCAATAAGTCTTTTTGATTTGAATTATGCATGTGAATTCGGTAGTAGAGATTGAGATTTTTAGCAAGCTTATGGTAGTGCAACTTTTTCAGGTGAATTTGAGCGAAACACTTACCCTTGAACACTTGAGAGATTGAGAAGACGAGTCACAATTATGAATTTGGTTCATTCATTTTCAAATGAAGTTACTAGTTTATACTTTTGTTGATTCAAGAATACTATGATCTCTTTACTTTTTAATTGTGTCCTTGTTTATAACTTGACACTTCTGATTTTGTTGGAAGCACTTATTAGTCAATCATTATTGTCCGAGGACGTCCAAGAACTAAGTGTGGGGGAATTTCATAAGTAAAATATTTGCACATTTATTTTAACTTATATGAAGCATTTTTGGATGACATTTGAGCTTAATGTAATGAATTTGGGTGTAATTGATAAATAAATAATGATTTGACATAAAATAGAATTCATTGGAAAATACTAAAATTTGACCCTGTTTCAATTTTTAGGCAATATCTGGAGCTCTAGACGTCAAATTTGGACGTTCTTTATATGGATAGAAATTTGAGAAAAATTCCTACAACTGTTATATTGAGGCAAAAATCTAGTTCTGTTCTTAAGAGCTCCGAATTTTACTTAGATGTTGAGCACGTGATTTTGTCTAGGTCTGACCTTTGTCTACTAATTTGACCATAACTGGAGCTACAAATGTTGAAATAAGGAACTCTAATATGAGTTTTCAAGCTAAGATCCAGATCTACAAATTTTATGAAGACAACAAAATGAGATTCCAAAGTTTTAATTTCCAAACGTTAGCTGTAATCAAGGAGCAAGGTGGTCACAAAGTCAATATTAGTGGCTTAGAGTCAAGATTCTTACCTAACATGTGGAAATTCTTACACCCAATTCATCTATAAATAGAGGAGTTGAAGGCACAAGGGAGGACACCATCTTAGAGTTTAATTTCATACATTTTTATTGTTCTTGCATACCTTCTATATGGAAGGTTTATGTAGTCCTCCTTTATGGATGGTATAGGTTGCCTCCTACATGGAAGGTTTTACCTCCTATATGGAAGGAGAGATTTTTCTATTTTCATGCATCTTGTAGTTATATCTTTATGTTTTCGAATTTAATAATCATGTTTTCTGCAATATTTATGAAGTTTTCAATTTATTTTGGTTTTGTTTTTAATTTCATCAGGAGCTAAATTTTCTTTTTTCTAGGGTGATGACGTAGTTTACTAATGACTGATTGAATCTTAACTTATTAAATCTAGTTTTAATTTTTCCTTCATGATTGAGTTTTAATTATTGTTCTTAATGCTTTCAATTGATTGGCCACCTTTTGGATGATCTCAATATGCATGTTGAGACCAGAAGGAGATACATGTGTGTGGATCCTATAATTAAAACCATAATTTGCATATGAAATATGAATATATTCATATGGGTTGTGTAGTCTTAATTGAGTTCCATAAATCTTAATGAATGATTGATTGCTTAAATTCATATAGGAATATATTAGGTTAGCAATTAATTATAAAATTACTTGACCTTCAAATAGGCTAGTAATTAAAATAGGGAAACTCGACTATCAATCATGTAGAATAAATTGGACTAGAATAGATAAGTGATTCAATCCGGAGTTTGCTAAGTGAAATCTAATCCCTATGGCCTTTTTCTCATATTTGTCTTCACATCAATTGCATTCATATTTAATTATTTTTATCTTGTATTCACAATCACAAACTAATCGATCGGCTAAATAGTATTAAAATTATCAATTTTGGTACTTAGTGATCAATCCTCGTGGGAACGATACTCTACTCAACTCTATATTACTTATTTACAACAGTGTACACTTGCACTTCTAAATACATCATCCCACACTCGTAACATTTGTCAATATTTTTCTAATTTACCCTTATTGATGGTCCCTTAACAATAACGAACTAGGGGAAAGTGCAAGTAAATTAAAGAAGGTGACTAAGGTTCTTAATACATGTCATATTAAATACTTAAAAAAATTCCTTAATCTAATCAAATTAGATAAATATGCCTTATATTAATGGCCTATTTAAGGAATTGGATTCAAAAAATGTAATATTTGATTAATTTCAATTGTTGCACCAGAACCCAGAACAACGAGTGTCACTTTGATCATTGGCAAAACTAAACTTTCATGGCATGTAAATATTTAATATGGCAATTTACATTTCCAGTAGCTGACTTTCTACTTTAATACCAATGAGTAAGTTATTGGTGGTATTCAAGGTCACATAAAAAGTTGAATTAACATGGGATAATAAAATTATAGTCACGACAACAATAAAAATGAAATTGTAATTTTGAGCATTTCCATCAACACCTTTATTAGAACCCATGGAAACACAAAACAATATTATTGGATAAGATTTCCATGTATATATACCTTATCACAGTTTTTGACATCTAACATAAGGATACCAATATTCCAAAGATCACTCCAAGGAAAATTACAATGCATCTCAGTTGTTACCTAACGAAAATTAAGGACCAAACTTTATACATCTACAAGTCACTCGCTTCACATAGCAACAACGTAACAATCAAAGTTATTTGTTCTTCATATTATTGTAAATATGAAGCTTATCAATATCAATTTAAGTGACTCGATGTCTTTGTTTTCTTGGGTATAAAAAGTCTACCTGATGGAATTTGGGTTTAGAGGTTATTGAGAATATTTTAGATCACTACTCATGAATCTTCAAAAGTGGTTCAGTGAAGAGTTCGACCTCATGGTTCTATCATTGGAATTTCACCTTGTCTAGTGATTTTATTTTTGGGAGAATTGCTTAAAAATACTTTAGAGGCAAATTAATTATCAAATGCTACTATAGAAGATCTACTGTATATGACGAAAGATATTTTGCACATAACGAAAAATGTTTGTATGTTCGTATGGAAGATTTATACACACACACAAGATTGAGTGTATGCAATGAAAGATCTGTTGCATGCAACAAAAGATTGTTTTCATGCGTTTTAGCATTTGATAATTAACTTATTCCCAAAATATGTTTAAACCATTCTCTTTTTTTTTTGTTGGGTTCAGCACATGCTTAAAAACGGAAAAATATCCAAAGGTAGAGGCCTTTTCCACCCTAGAGAGTGGGCCCCACATCCTTATCTCTCCTATTTCCTCATTAGATCTCCATTTCGAGTTCATATTTGGATAATCTTAAGTGATTGGATGGTTGAGTGTTTTGCAAAAATATAAAACTGAAAAAGAGAAGAGAGCCGGACGGATATCAATATTAATTAATATCACCATTAGTACTCCCTCCGTTCCTTATAAAATAAAAATTCACCCGAATCTCACGGTTTAAAATATTGATTAAAAATAATAAATGGATCAAAATTATAATAACTTTTGATTAAAATACTTTTATTTATAAGGACGGAATAAGAGAGATAATAAGAAGATTATTATAATAAAGAGGATTGTATAAGAGAAAATAAGAAAATAAATATGATAGAAATAGTAGCTCTTTGGGGCTATGGAAATTCATTGTATTGATATTAAATATGATTATTAAATATGGGTAAAATGAGAAAGTAAGAAGTAAAAAATTCTTTAAATGTTTCTTATAAAAAGAAATAAGATATGTGTGGTGGTTGTTTCTTATAAAAAAAAATGGAAGGAGTATAAAATACCCAAAAAGAAAAAATAAAGGAAGCCTCAGCTCTATCTTGAGCTTTGGAAGGGAACTCACTCAAGTTATATAAAAAGAAAGGAAGTAAATGTTATGCATATTTTTGTATCAATCGTTTAATTTGATAACACTTTGTTATCTCTTAGTATATCAGAGCGGGAGTTTTTTGGCAATTTTAGTAGGTCTTTTTGCCAAAATGAGTCTATGTACTGTTGCAGGTTTGCGAGAGGTTGGCTTCCATTATTGATTTGGAAGGTGAGAATTTTAATTTGACTAGATGACCATGTTGGAATATGCTTGAAGCATTCTCTCTTGATTTGTGGCCAATTCCAACAACAATAATAATTCCTATTATGCACATCATTTTCACTTTTACCTCAAGCATTAAAAGGCATTTCAAACAAGAAATATCAAAACAAAAGAGCATAAAGAAATTAAAGGGTCAATATAATTTTTGGTCCCTTAAATTTACTCTTATTATAGTTTTGGTCCCTTATGATTTTAGTTCCTCCGGTCCTTAATTATTATTGAGCGAGCATCAAGAGGGGTAAATTAAGAAAAAATTAACAAATATAAATATTGTAAAGAAATTGAAAATGACCTACAACACAACATTTCAATACAAAAGTGCGGATCTCGCCATTTTTTCATACATTTCAATACGTTTCTATGTAAGATTATTAAACCCAAGCTGGCAATTAAACCAGTGGGGATAGTGGGTCAAGGGTCAGTTGGTCATATCAAAGCTAACTTAGGGTCAGACTAGCAAGAAAGTGAACTTGAGCCATTCCAAAATGGGGCAGTTGCTAAATTGCATTACTCAAATTCTCAATTGTATCATCCCAAATTTTAATATTGAGGTTTAGAGTTAAGTAAGATTTAATTATTGATGAGATTGAGGTATAAAATGGTAGAATTTAAATGTTTGAGACTTAGAAACACTAAGGGCAATTATTGAAAATTATATCTCTAGACTTTTCAAGGATCAAATGATAATATTTTTGAGTAATTCTTTTTATATTAAAAAGTAGACATTTCAACTTTTTCATAGAGTCTTTATTTGTAATTTTTGGAAATATGTAGAATTAGATATAAATTTTTTAAGTTCTAAAAATATGAATAAGCATTGAACCAGTCAAATCAGTCAGGCCGATTAAATGACTAGTCGAACCGGCCGATCTGTTCTGGTTTTAATAACTATGTTTCTATGGGCATGACATAGTCTTTTTTATCATATAACTTAACCAATTAGGTATATATTATGAAGTGCCAAAATTAGGATATAATTATATAGCCGAAGGGGAAATGTACAAGGGCGGAAACTTCATTCATTTTAGGCCGTCTTTTAGGCGTCATAGCAGTACACTGTAGAGCTATCTCAGCAAGCTCAAACATATAAAGCACCATCTCTTCAAGTATGCCTGTGGACCGATCATTGTTCACCATTGTTCTCACTCATTCAAAAATGTTATTAGTTGTTTCTTCAATCTCACCCTAAACTCTAAACTCTAATCTTGGAACTTTCCCAGTTTTTACCTCAAGGATGATGATTCCCAAGCAATATGCATAAGCTTTATGTGTCAGCTTCTTCGCTTAGACAAGTTCAGGTGACTTGCTGATGGCTAGCTTTAATTTTCTGCAGATTTTTTAGCAGAAAGCAAAGGTAAGAAGCCAAAATCTGTGAACTTGGAATGGTAACCTTGAGCATCTTGATGAATAAGGACATTACTTGTTCTTAGATTGGCACGAGGGACCTTATGTAGTGCCCTAATTGTCCCACTGAATAAGTATAGATTGATAAAACATTGACAACAAAGTGATTATACTTTTCTGTAATTACTTTGAGAATTAAATTATGGGCTCATTTTAAAAGTTAAGTTAAACCGGAATCTAGCAAAATACAGAAAACAGAATACTGAGATGATCAACAAGTGTTAAATACAGGTAACCTTATATAATTCAGAATATTGCCACATTATAGCTGTATATTCTTACTATTTATCAAGGTAATTAAACCAGTCCGGGTATTGGGTTAAAGGTAAGTGGGTCAGACCGGAGCTAACCTGAAGTCAAACCGGTGATAAATTGAAGATTTTAGGATTGTTAATATAAAATTATAATAAAAACAATTTAAAAAAAAAGGGGACCGGACCAAATTACCGGCTAGTTAGCCGGTTTCAGGTCCGAACAGCCCGATCCAATCCAGGTTTGATTACAATGCTATTTATGCTTACCTCTCGAGCTATTTTGATGCATCAGACTATTTTATGTTGGATTTGTTCTCCCGGAGGCCGTTTGGATTCTTGTATGTGTTGGGCCAGAGGCCATTACGTGGATTAGGATCCACACAATCTTATCGGATTCTTGAGGAATATTAATAATTTGGAATTTTATAATTATGTTTAAGCAGGGATTGATTGATTTCAAGTGCAAACGATTTATAAGAATATTAAGTTTTACTCTTTTATAACAAGACAAAACGAAGGTCCTTCATGGAAGGACCAAAGGAATCTGAACCGAACAACAAAGCAGGACTTACAGAAGAATTATTGTGGCAAAAACAAGAATCAAAGAAGCAAAGGGATAAAACCCAACATCCCAGAGAAATTATGAAACTTCCGTAATTATCATCCCAAAAAACCATCACAGCAGAACCAAATATTCCACCACATTAAACTCCTAGGAACCTAAGCAACCCAGGAACCTTAAAACGTAATAAGTTGTAACACTAAACTAGAGACAACTATTAACACCTAGGTAAATGAAGAGAGAACACTAATAAGCTCCTATCACCATGATAAGCGTAGGAACCAATTTCAATGCACATCATAATGATAAGCATTGAGAGTTACTTATTTATTATAGTGAGATCTATACTGTTTAAATAAAATTTTAACAATTTAGATTTAAAATTTTCAACTAATGATTTTTTAATTGAAAAAATCATTTCTTGAAAAACAAACAGTTAAGAGATTGTTTTAATTTTAGATTTTGTACAACTTAAAATATTTTTTTTGAAAAAAGTAAAAATATAAAAAAAATAATCTAAACCATCTAAATTAGATCTGAAGAATCTGTAAAGATCAAGAGTACCAAATGCTCATTATTACAATGAACACTGAAACTGGTTTGAGAGGTCTCATCCGAGACAACAATTAAGGAAAATATACTATATCATAGTATAAAAATCCCTAAGCAAATATGTATTCAAACAAATTCATAACACAAATATTTGTGTTAAAAAACATCATTAGTCATCAAGCCAGCCTTTCTAACTCTACTTCTTTGGTGTTGAATGCGCAGCCTGATCAGTCTTGATCACGGAAGGATCTTATTTTCCTTTCTCAACCTTCTACTGGCAACTCTGCATGAACCACCGCTCGCAATTTGGCTCGAACCTCCGCTTTACTCTCCACTGCAACTTCACCAGCACATCCTTTTTTATCTGATCTAAGTCAGCCTCGGAACAGGGGTGGGTGCTATGCCCACTTGATGTGCTTCTTGATACGCCTCCATTTTGGGAGCCTTCCCAAATATATTTTTCATAATTCTTTGGATCATTAGATTCTACACGAAGTAAGCAACATTTTGATATCTTATGGGTAAAAAATAGAGTTGCTTTCAATTTTTTTATAATTTTCCAAAGATATTTCAGAAAAATAATGTATTTTTTATTTCACTTTAAACACTGAATCTTTGAAAAATCATAAAAAATTGAAAACAAATCCTTTTTTTTGCTCATAAGATATTAAAATATTGCTAATTTTGTTTAAAATATAATAATCTAAAGAACCATTATATTTGGAAAGACCCCCAAAATAGGGGTGCAGCAGGGAGCACATCAGGGGAGGAGGGTGGCAGCACCCACCCCTGATCCCTCAGCCTCATGCCCACCAACGCCCTCATCTCATTTGTCGTCTCTTATTGATCCCTGAGACTCCCTCAGCTCATTGTAATTGTAATTATTAATATTCTAACACTTTTAAATTTGATTTACTAACCATCTTATCCATGCTAGCAGAATGATGAGAATAATTTTGATCATGAGCCGCATCATCGTCTAGTGGGGCGTAACTTCTCTTCATTGAGATTCTCATCCTTTGTTGCTTCATTTCAGCTGCAAGACAAGCGTTTTGGAGCAGATTGTGAAACATAAAAAGAATGGGGTCATGGCTTTAAAATTGAAGACCAAAATTGAAGAGAAGTAATAGGCGGCACACATGCTTTAATGGAATGATATCAGATGCATTTTTAGGTTCACAAAATATCACTAGAAAAATTGTATTTTTATCCTAATCAAAAAACGTTATTCATGAATTCATAAATAACTAAATGCTACCATTTTATATCATAAAATATTTTTTAAAAAAACATATAAATTAAGTAATAATTTTTAATGGATGATATTGATATTAGACGCATTTGTATTAAATTTATCAATCTAACATATCAATATGTACTAATGTAATCAGTTCCCTAAGAAATCTGTATTAATATAAGTTTTAAAATTCACAAAAGTATTAACTATATTCTGTTTGATATTAGATGCATCTATCATCTATCTTGAGAATACAAATTTTGTTATATAATAAACCATTAAAAATAAGTTAATATAACTTATTTTAGTTTATTCTATATTTAATACAAGTCAACAGAAATCTTATGTAAACCTGATCAACTAATATTAATTCTAATTGGCTACTTATATAATTCACATTTTTATTTTTCTTAAGAAATTAAATCTAAGATTTCACAAGTAATAAAAATAAATAAATCTTATGAAATATTTTAATTTTATTAATATGTCAACTAATATTTAGAAGGTGTCAAATCAATTCATGAGTTGTTGTATTTTAATTAGTTAATACGAGGGTATTTGTATTTATAAAAAACATATATGTTAATTTTTCGTGAAAATTGTCCATAAATATCTCATTGAAAACTTATTTGTCGAATAGGACCTGCGTGTACAAATAATCTTCTTCTTGTGCAAAAGATATTTCCTTATGTTCAAAATATCTTCCATGTATTTAATATATCTTTCCTTGTATCCAAACAATCGTCCCTTATGTGTAAAATACCTTTCCTTAAATGCTTTTAAGTCTTATTTGGCAAATAAATTTCTAATGAGATATTGATGGACAATTTTCCCCAATTTGTTTGATAAAACTTGTTGCAAGCATTTTTATTCTAGCAAGTATTATTAGAACAACGTATAGTTAAAAATTTTGTGAATTTTTAAAAGTTATATTAATACATATTTTTTAGGACTCTAAATATGTTAATACAAATTGATATATTATATTGATAAATTTAATACAAGTGCATCTAATATCAATATCATTCATTAAAAATTATTATTTACTTTATATTGTTTTTTTAAAAAGGATTTTATTATATAAAATGGTAGCATTTAGTTATTTATGAATTCATGAATAATTTCTTTTATTAAGATAAAAATATAATTTTTCTAGTGATATTTTGTGGGCACTATAAATACATCTGATATTATCCCATCTAAGCATGTGTGCCGCCTATTGCTTCTCTTCAATTTTGGGCTTCAATTTTAGAGCCACGACCCCATTCTTTTTGTGTTTCATCATCTACTCCAAAACACTTGTCTTCCAGCCGATATGGAGAGGCAAAGGACGATAATCTCAATGAAGAGAGGCTATTCCCCTTCGTTTAAGAATGCCTGAACTTTAGGCGCTGGCATCCCAACATCATTCACAACAAAGTGCATGTTTGAATCAGTGAGAAATTAATTTTTAATTAATTGAGAAATAATTAAGTTTTAATGAAATTTGAATTTTTAATTAAATACTAGTGAGTAATTGAACCTAAAACCTATTTAAAAGTTTGGTATAATTAAAATAAAATATGAAATTTATTATTAATTGAAACAATGATATTTAATACCCATTCAAGGCATTCATTTATCTGGCCATATGGTAAACATAAATCCAGCATAATATAGCACAAGAAAACTAAACAAAATGATAAGGACTATTCAAGCATTTATGTTCCAGAAAAATAAATATAAAAAATTGAGAGAACAAGATCCATTAAAGCACTAAAATATCAAAAATTGAGATAAGATGATGCATTAAATCACCAAGTTCCACGGATTATTGGCATATTTAATCCTATTATACACTGCACACAGCAATGAAAATTGTGAGCATTAGAAACTTCGCTATGGAACACCCTGCTCCAATCATGTTATCAGTTTACATATTAATAACTTGGCTATTCTGAAACCAGTGCATTCATTAATATCCCACATTACTAATTAATTTTAAATGAGGATAATTCTTTCCTGGCAAGAGAGGAATTTCTCCCAACTTAATTTTCCCTCTATTCATAAACTTCAAATGTAATTCCAAACCGCGGCTAATTATTGGGGATTTAAATCAAATTATTGGTTTGGATGATAAATTTAGTACTTCTTCCTTTACTGTGGATGCTGCTACATTTCGAAACTTCATTAATGAAAATAATTTTATTGACATCCCATCTCAGGGCAGTTGGTTCACATGGTTCAATAATCGCAAGGGCTCTGAACAAGTCATTAAAAAACTAGATCGAGCTTTGTGCAACCCACTTTGGATGTAACAATTCCCTCATTTAGTCTTGCAAATTTTACCCATAGCGGCTTCTGATCACTCCCTAATTGTATTTAAGACTCATTGGTATCCACAAGGGCACAAACCTTTTAGGTTTGAAAATTTCTAGTTTTCTTTTAACAAGTGTCAGGAAATTGTGGAACAAGAATGGAGACGTCAAATTCATGGTTTTTGGGCTTACAAAATTAATTATTGATTAAAATGTATTAAGAGCAAAATGGAATAAGCATTATGTGGATCGTATCTCTTCAAATATTGCTTCTTTCGAGTCTGAGCTTCAGCATTGCCAACAAAAAAAATTTCTTTCTTTAGCAAATATAGACACGTTTAACCAATCACGAATCTCTTTGAAATTCTGGTATGATTATGAGGAAATATTGTGGTTTCAAAAGGCAAGACAGAACTGGATTCTGCTAGGAGATCGGAATACTAAATATTTTCATGGTTATGCTTCCATAGACACATGTGAAAATATATTATTTGTATAGAAAAAATACTAAAGGGCAGTGGTTGGAAGATCCTACTACCATTCATCAAGAGGCAAAATCCTATTTCACAAAAGTTTTTAGGATGATTCAGCTTTCAATATAAATAAGGTTAATGAAACGTTGGTTAACATTAACCTTCCAAAACTATTTGATCATCATATTAGGAACCTAAACAGCGAGTTATCTATGGAAGAAATTGAAAAGGCTGTATTTGAAATGAAAGCTGACAATGCTCCAGTCCTGGTTTCATGCAAGATTTTATCAACATTTTGTTGGGATTAGTAGGCACACAGCAGAAGAATTAAAAATTAAAAATTGTAAAAGTTTACCAATCCCAATTGCGGATCTATCAACGACATTTAAATCGAGTTAGAAAGAGTCATACCAACACTGAAAAGGACCCAACACCGGCAGCATGCTAGCGCCTCCAATGCCGATCTAGGGTTTTCTTGCGGCTCTCTAGTTTTTCATCATCTGCAGAAAACCCTAGCTTTTCCTTTTATAATTAATCAATGTTATCTATTTTATAATGGATATTGGATTTTTTAAAAATTAATCTTAATTAATTTCAAAATCCATATCATATCAATTAACACTTAATTGTTTTTTATAAGTAAATTAAACAAACATGATTTAATTAAATATGTCCAACAATTTTAATTTAACCTATTTATTTAATCTGAATAAAGAGCCAATGAAATTAAATTAAATTTATCTTTATAAATTACATAAAAGATATTATCATATAATATGTATATATACACAATATAATAATATTATCATATATAATATATATTATCAAATAACATACATACATACATACATACATACATACATACATACATATAGATGATGTATGTATGTATGTATGTATGTATGTATGTATGTATGTATGTATGTATGTATGTATGACACACACACACACACATACATATATAGATACATACATACAGACATACATATGTGTGTGTGTGTGTGTCTATATGTATGTATGTATGTATGTATGTTAAAAATACATATATGTATATTATTAATTTTCCTTTCTAAATATAAGTATGTATATATGTGTGTGTGTGTATAATTCGTCCATCCTAGATTAAATATTGTATCCATTGAATCTTAGACTCATTTTAGATTCAATGAATTTGAATATTATAGCTCGTGTTTGGCTATTCTTGTGTGATACCCTATAGGCTCATACGAAGTTAGCAGTAGGCCAATAACTGTACTAATTCCCAAGTCGCAAGTGGCCTCTAGCAAGACATTATAACTACCTAATTCATCTGAGGATCAATAATACGATACAACCTAACATACAACCATATCATGTCCCTTTTATCGCACGATATTTGAGTTAATGATGAGGCATGGAGAATGTCATCCTCCTATTCCTGACCATTATTTTCTCTATCCCTCAGTAGTCTGACAATAGAAATGGAAACTCATTTCCATCGTAGTATGGCCATATATTTCTCAGACTCACTCATCGAGAGGCCCAGTAATATCTCTCTACTAATGTGAGGGACAAATTCCATCTTGATCATTCACATTCCTCTGCATGAAAACCACTATGCTCGATTGTAGCCTTTATCATCACCTGGACAAATGCGACTTTTGATTAGGTCAAGCTTAGCGACTCTCATGTAGGAATCTATGATGATCTCAGGTCAAAGGGCATAGTGACATGGATATACATGAAATAAGCTTATGACTTGATCCCTGCAGCCTTCTCATAGTGGGTCGGTTCAGCATTTTGTACTCCTACAAGTGCCTAAGACTTTGATTCATATCCCTATACTTTATTAAAGTCATACTAGACTTATTTCATCTTTGCCCCCATATAGATGACCGACCAAGGACATTTAGGACAATCATTATGATTTATCCAATGATACAATTATCACAGTGAACATGCGAATAATGTGATAACTAAATGGAGAAATTCATTGAATAATAATGTTCAAAGTATAATGATTGGCCCCTATAGCACAATTTCTAACATCTTCGCCCACTTACACTAGTTACAATCATTAATTGCCTAATTCACATTGTCCTAACATGACACTCATGCTTTGCCTATGCAAGCAGCTTAGTAAGAGGATCAACAACATTATCTTCTCTTGCTACTTTGTATATTTTTTTATATCACCTTTATTATTGATTTCTCTGATAAGATGAAATTTCCTGAGTGTATGTTTGGTCCTTTATTGTGACCTAGGCTCCTTGGTCTGTTCAATAGCTTCATTATTGTCACAGAACAAATCTATTGGATATAAGATGGTAATCACTACCCCTAGTTTAGTAACAAACTTTCTTATCCAAACAACTTCCTTAGTTGCATCTGATGCTGATATATGCTCAACTTTTGTCACATAATCTGCTACAGTACTCTGGTTGGAGCTTTTCTAGCTTATTGTACCACTATCTAAAAGGAATATATATCCAGATTGTTATCTAAGATCATTTTGGTCAGTTTGGAAACTTGCATCTGTATAACCAATTACACAAAGCTCAGCATCCAATCGACCAAATACCAAGAACAAGTCATTAGTCCTTCTCAGGTACTTTAAGATATTCTTGATACCAGTTCAATGACCCTTATCAAGATCTTGTTAATATCTGCTGATCATACTTAAGGCAAATGAGATATCCGGTTGAGTACATAACATGGCATACATGATAGATCCAATGGCCAAGGGATATGGAACCTTGCTCATGCAATCTCTTTGATCAAGTGTACTAGGATACAGATCCTTACTGAGATGGATGCCATAAGATATGGGCATGTAACCCCTTTTTGAATCCTGCATACTTAACCTATGTAGTATCTTATCTATGTATATGCTCTGACTTGGGCCTATTAGCCTCTTGGATCTATCTCTATAGTTCCTAATCCCTAAGATGTAAGTGGCTTCACCTAAGTCTTTCATCGAGAAAGACTTCCCTAATCAAGACTTGACACTCTGTCACTACTACAGAAAATAGATATTACTACCATAAAAGACGTCCCTATATTAAAAAAGGAAGTAAACAATGGACGGAGTGGCATTTTCATAATTCCAAAAGGTAATTTAAAACTTTAAGCTTCCCTATTAAAATTTAGGACTTCTAATGATCACTTTAGGAATCCCAAATACTAATAGGGACACCTAAACTTTCAAATAAGCACAAAAAATTGAGCGGGAAAAATATTTAGGACAAATTTCTTTAGTTTAGGCATCTCTGTTTCAAAATAGGGACGCCTATACCCAATGCATGTCAGTCAAAGGCTGACATGCATTGGACAGGCGCATGTCAGCGCTGTTTGGGGGAGGGAATAGGCGTCCCTATTTTGAATAGGAACGCCTATTCCTGGTTAATCTGAAACAATAGGTGTCCCTATTTTTGAAATAGGGACGCCTTTTTTTTTATCACAACAGGCATCATATTTTTTTATCACACTCTCTCCCGACAGACACAACCTCCATACTCTCCTCTCTTTCGTCCTCATCCTCACTCCCTTTCTCCTATCTTTCATTCTTAACTTCCTCCTCACTCCCTCTGATCTCCATCCTCCCTCTCTTTCGTCCTCCTCCTCACTCCCTCTCTCCGTCCTCCCTCTCTTTCGTCCTCCTCCTCACTCCCTCTCTCCATCCTCAGCCTCACTCCCTAATCCTCCTCTCTCTCTTCGTCTTCGTCATTGCCTACACAGGCTCGACTTTCATTCCCATCCTCCTCCTCACACTCTCTCTCCATCTTTACCTTCGGCAGCGACTCCTGAGAGCTCGACTCCACCTGCACCAGTTCTAGTGAGCTCTCCTCCTGCTCCGATGCTGACAACACCTCCTGTGAGTTCTCCTCCATCACCAGCCGTAGAGGTTTGGGCACTGGCTCCGAGCAAATCGAAGAAGAAGAAGGGTGAGAAGCATAAAGTTCTCCTCTAATACCTCCTGCTTCTTGTTCTCTTGTTCATGTTTGAACTTCATTTTCATGTTGCTTATTACTACTGAACCTGAGTAAGCTCGCATGATCCAAGACAAACTGTTGTGGGTGTAGAAAACTGTATGAATTTTTTCCAAATTGTGAGTTATGACTTATGATTTAGAGTATGTGTGTGTGAAAACTAAATTGTATGAAGGTTTTTAGTTGTTGAAAGAGGTACTTTAGGCATTCCTAATTTTGATAGGGACGCCTAAAGCCTTTTTTCTACGTCCCTCACATAGGCATCCATTTAGAAAGGGACGTTAAAAGTGCTTTTTGTAGTAGTGTGTAAGGTAGGAATGTCATTTCCAATGAGTAGGATTTCATCTACATAAGGAACTAAAAATACAACTATACTCTCACTAACCTTCTTGTAAACACAAAGTTCATCGATGATTTGAATGAATCCAAACTCCTTAACTACCTCATCAAAATGATGATTCTAGTTATGAGATGCTTGCTTCAATTCATAAATAGATATTTGAAGCTTGCATACCTTACCAGAGTCCTCTAGACGCATAAAACCTTCAACTTGTGTTATGTACACATCCTCAAGGAGCTTTCTATTAAGGAAGGACATTTTGGCATCCATCAACCATATTTCATAGTCATAATATGTTGCAATGGCAAGAAGGATTCTGATTTATTTGGCCATTTCAACTGGGGAAAATATTTCATCATAGTTAACACCATAAGTTTGAGTGAATCCTTTTACAACTAGTCGTGCCTTGAAGACATCTACTTTGCCATCCATGTCGGTTTTCTCCTTGAAAACCTACTTGCACCTAATGGTTTTTACACCTTCAGGTGAATCGACTAAGGTCCATACCTGATTTTCGTACATGGATTACATTTTAGACTTCATGGCATTTAGCCATTTCTTAGAGTTTAGTCCCACTATGGCTTCTCGATAAGTGGTTGGCTCACTTTACTCTATGAGCAACACATCACAACTTCCAGTAATCAGAAATACATATCTCTGAGACTGTTACCATGTTCTATTAGATCTTCGTTGGCCTTATGTTATTTGAGGAGGCTTAACAACTGGTTGTGAGTTTTCTCCATTTTCTATCTGTGGTTCTATGCTATCGTGTGACTCTCGAACTTCTTTGAGATGTACCTTGCTCCCAATGGTTCTTTTAGAGTAAACTCTTTCTAGAAAGATACCATTGCAAATAACAAACACTTTGTTATCGGTAAGATTGTCAATATAGTATCCCTTCATTTCCTTAGGATACCCTACAAAAAGGCACTTTAAGGATTTGTGCGCTAATTTATTATAGGACTTGTTGCTTAACATAAACCTCACATCCCCAAATTTTGATAAAAGATAAACTAGGTTTCTTTTTAGTCTATATCTCGTATGGTGTCTTTTCAACTACCTTAGATGGAACAAGATTTAGTGTGAACGTAGCTGTGTCTAAGGCATGGCCCTAAAAAGATGGTGGAAGATCTGTTTAACTTATCATAGATCAAACCAAGTCTATTAGTGTTTGATTCCTCTGCTCAGAAACGTCATTCCATTGTGGTGCTCCTAGAGGAGTCAATTGTGAGACTATCCCATAGCTCCTAAGATGGTCAATGAACTCTTGGCTTAAATATGTACTTTCTCGATTAAATCGAAGTGCTTTAATTGTTTTGCCAAGTTGGTTTTGTACTTCATTTTGGAATATTTTGAACCTTTCAAAAGATTCAGATTTATGTTTCATTAGATAGATATAGCCATATCAACTAAAGTCATCTATAAATGTAATAAAGCACATATAACCTCCTTTGGAAGCTGTATTCAGTGGTCCACATACATTTGTATGTATGAGGCATAATAAATCAGTGGCCCTCTCACTATTCCTAGTAAAAGGTGCTTTTGTCATCTTTCTAAATAAATAAGACTCACACGTTTCATATGATTCAAAATCAAATGAGTTGAGAAATCCATCTTGATGGAGTTTAGAAATGCATTCTCATCTATATAGCTTAGGTGAAAATGTCATAGGTATGTTGGATTCAAATCGTTTGACTTGATCATTATTGGTCTTTCAGATCTTTGAGGTAGAGTTTACAATTCCACTTGTAATAAATAGGTTCATTGCAGAAGTAGCATACTCCATCCTTTAGAGGCTTTGCCTTCTTGGCTGCAACTTGGTTTCAGGCGTGTTTGACTCTTTGGTCTTAACAAGTGAGCCTTTACCCTTTCCTTTTCCCTTACCTTTCCTTTTCATACCCTTTCCTTTTTTAACCATCAAAATAGTGCTGAGCCTTTTCTTAATGCCCTACTCAGCAGTTTTGAGCATCCCATGTAGTTCAGAAATTGATTTCTCCATGTTTTTCATATTGTAGTTCATAACAAACTGGTCCTAACTTTCTAGGAGTGAGCTCAAGATCAAGTATGTAGCTAACTCCTGACTCATGGGAAATCCAAGCCTCCCAAGGTGATCAATATAGCTTTTCATCTTTAAGACATGAGTACTAATTGATGTACCTTCAGCTATCTTACATAAATGTAAGGCCTTTGTGGTCCTATACCTCTCTTGCCTTACCTATTGCTGGAATATTTTCTTGAGATGCACAATCATCTCATGAGCCTCCTTAAGTTCTAAATCTCTTTAGAGCTCTGGAACCATAGTGGCAAGCATTAGGTAACCTACATCCACAGAGTCATCCTTATGCTTCGTGTAAGCATCTTTCTGAGCTCTTAGAGCATTGGTTGCAAGCTCCTCAGGAATTGATTGATCTAGGACATATTCCTTTCTTTCCTGCTTGAGAACAATTCTCAAGTTCCTTAACCAGTCAAGAAAGTTTGTCCCACTGTGTTTGTCCTTCTCAAGGAGTGATCGCAATGATAGTATAGCAATATTACTAGTCAACATGATTCTACAATTAAAATATGCAAAATTAGATAGTAATCTTTAACTAAATTAACAACCCTCAATGTAATAATTAGTGGGCTAATATTCATATTTTGCTTAAATTTAAGTATGTTTTGGCAGGACGCTTAAATTCAAGTTATTTAGGTAGGTAACGTCTTTACCAATTACATCACATGTAACTCTTTGATAGTTATGGGATTTGATCATCATATGATCTAGCATGTTTAATCTCATCTAATGCCTTGAGATCCAAAACCATTTTGCTAATCTCAATTAAGTCAAAATAATAATGAATCCTTGTGAGTAGTACCATTACTCACACTTGTCTCATCAAGATAACTTAAATGCATCTACTTTAGTGGAACCTATAATTGAGCAATCTAGGTTTTGCCAAGTATTCATTAATTGATGACATTATGAATTAAGATTTTATTCAGAGGGCTTAATCAATTATTTTTTGTTTATATGAATGCAATTATGACTGTATCTCATATAAATAAATACATATAAACACAAAAGTATGTTTGCAATGATCAAATCAAAAGTATAATTTAAACATGACACAATATGGCTCACCTAACATAAAATCCTCCCAAGCTAATGAGAGGACTTTTATAAATAAGAAAAAGAAATACATTGAGAGAAACCTCATTTAAACATACCAGGGGAGCGAGATGAGAAGATAATGTACATTAAGACTATTTAGAGGAAGACACATCACATAGGCCGTATTTGAATATTACAACCCTTGTAAAACTAAAGCCATGTTAATCACCATACTCAAACAATTTTGAGAAAAAATCACAACAAGAAAAAATTCATACAATATGAAAAGCAATAAATGTTGTGATTAGGTTATATCAAACTACGAATAGTTAGCTATGGCGGTCCCGCTAAACTACCAGATTTTTCCCCTTAATTTGAAAAATCATAATTAAATCTAGAAAACTCTAATTTTAGTAGTTCAAAGTTCTATGTGACCTTCACTAAGTCTATTTTTGACAAAAATATATCTTTCAGAAAATTATACACCCAATGTTCCCCAAACTCCAATTAATCTATACTGCTACAGAAAACCTTCCAGATTTAAAGCCTAACTTCAAAAATTCATATATCTTAATATACTAACTCAAATGGAATATATTATACATCCAATTAAAGCCACAGATGTCTAATTTCATTTTGAAAAGTTACATGATTATTGGACAAGATTTGATCATCTAAAAATTCATCACAATCATACTGCCTCTAAAAAATGAATTCTAGTAGCACTACTACTTTAACTTCAATATTTGGGCTTTCAATCCAACTCTTCTAAAATCATGTTTAACTAATATATCACTTATATAAGTACACAATAATCACACAATTTAAATACAAAATTAACCAGGCTCTGATACCATTGTTAGGATTGGTAGGCATATAGCAAAAAAATTAAAAATTAAAAATTGCAAAAGTTTACCAATCCCAATTACATATTTATCAACGACATTTAAATCGAATTAGAAAGAGTCGTACCTTTTGAGTTTTTCCTTTTTCGATCTTGAGGAGCCAACTACTCAGATTAGCTCCCTCTACTGGTATACACACGAACAAGACCCAACATCGGCAGCGTGCTAGCGCCTCCAATACCCCTCTAGGGTTTTCTTGCAGCTCTCTAGTTTTTCATCATCTGTAGAACACCCTAGCTCTCATCATTTATAACTAGTCATAGTTATCTATTTTATTATGGATATTGGATTTTTTAAAATTAATCTTAATTAATTTTAAAATCCATATCCCATCAATTAACACTTAATTATTTTTATAAGTAAATTAAATAAAATGGTTTAATTAAATCTATCCAATAATTTTAATTTAACCTATTTATTTAATTTGAATAAAGAGACAATGGAATTATATTTAATTTTTTGTTATAAATTAAATCAAAGATATTATCATATATCATATATATTATCAAATAATATTATATATATATATGTGTGTGTGTGTGTGTGTGTATTTCAAAAATACATATATGTATATTATTAATTTTATTTTCTAAATATAAGTATATATATACACATATAAATATTTATCAAGTAAATGTTCACACAACATGTGTGTGTGTGTGTGTAAAATTCGTCTACCTTAGATTAAATATTGTATTCATTGAATCTTAGACTCATCTTAGATTCAATGAATCTGGATATTATAGCTTGTGTGTGGCTATTCTTGTGTGATATCCTGTAGGCCCATACAAAGTTGGCAGTGGGCCAATAACTATACTAACCCACAAGTCACAAGCAGCCTCTAGTAAGACATTATGACTACACAATTCATATGAGGATCAATAATACGATACAACATATCACACAACTATATCATGTCCCTTTTTTCGCACGATATTTCAATCAAGGATGAGGCATGAAGAATATTATCCTCCCATTCCAGACCATTACTTTCTCGATCCCTGAGTAGTCTAACAATAGAAATGGAAACTCCTTTCCATTGTAGTATGACAATACATTTCTCAAACTTACTCATCGAGGGGCATAGTAATATCTCTCTACTAATGTGAGGGACAAGTTCTATCTTGACAATTTACATTCCTTCGCATGAAAGCCACTTAGCCTGATTGTAGCCTTTATCATCATCCGGTCAAATGTGACTTTTGACTAGGTCAAAACTTCTCATGTAGGAATCCATGATAATCTCAGGTCAAAGGGCATAGTGACGTCGTTATACATGAGATAAGCTTATGACTTGATCCATGCAACCTTTTCATAGCGGGTCGGTCCAGCACCTTCTACTCCTACAAGTGCCTAAGACTTTGATTCGTATCCCCATACCTTATCAAAGTCATACTGGTCTTATTCATCTTTGCTCCCATATAGATGACCGACCAGGGACATTTAGGACAATCGTTATGATTTATCCAACGATACAATTATTATAGTGAACATGCGAATAATGTGATAACTAAATGGATAAATTTATTGAATAACAATGTTCAAAGTACAATAATTAGCCCCTAGGGCATAATTTCCAATACATTTTTGGGCCACTTTAAGACAAGATTGTTAGATTCCATGTTTTGATGATAACAAATCATGTTTTGGAAGTTCATGGAATAATTAGCAGCAAAGCAATCCATTCTGGTGATCTGTGAAAGATCACTCGAGTGGTTAAATGAATCACTCGAGTGATTGTGGATCACTCGAGTGATTTTGTTAATCACTCGAGTGATATTCAAGATCACTCGAGTGATCGCTGAAATCACTCGAGTGATTGCAGAAATTACAGATCACTCGAGTGATATGGGAAATCACTCGAGTGATCCGCAATTTCACTTCCAGTGATCGCGAAATCACTGCAAGAAAAATTCACTGTTTTGAAAATCACTTCCAGTGATTCTGAATCACTCGAGTGATCCGCCAAATCACTTCCAGTGATTGTGAATCACTCGAGTGATCTGACTAACACTTCCAGTGATTTTGCTTTCACTTCCAGAAATTCTCACGGTTTTGCTATTCACTTCCAGTGATTCTCATTCACTCGAGTGATGCGCCAAATCACTTCCAGTGATTGTGAATCACTCGAGTGATGAAGCAAATCACTTCCAGTGATTAGGATTTCACTTCAAGAAAAATCTACTGTTTTACAAATCACTTCCAGTGAAGCTGAGATCACTCGAGTGATCAGCCAAAATTCTCAAATCACTTCCAGTGATCCTCAATCACTCGAGTGATGTTGGATTTTCGCTGAATCACTTCCAGTGAATTGGAAATCACTGCAAGAAGATTTCACTGTTCACCAAATCACTTCCAGTGATCATAAATCACTCGAGTGATATTTGCCAAATTCCAAAATCACTTCCAGTGAACCAGCAATCACTGTCAGAAATATTCAAAGGTTTTAAAATCATTTCCAAACACATTATATTCACTACCAATGATATTGCATCTTCTCATATGAGGATTTATTGATCAAGTATACATCTTTCTACATTAACCTTGATCCAATTGTTTTTAACTTCATCAACGACAAATGATTTTGCTAAGTGAAATTTTATTATTACTGTAGCTTTCAAAATCATGATATAATACTCAGTTGCGAAAATAGGATCACTCTCTATGGTTTCACTGTCTCTTTTTAAAAAACACCTCCAGTGATCCATATTAATCTGTTGAGATACAAATATTGCTTAACGGTCATATTCATGAGTGTGTTACAGCTGTACTCCACTATCGCACTTAACATGTAACTGATCACTCCACTCAAACGACAACTATTCATGGTAGCAGCAGAAATTCAAAAGTAACGGAAGACAAATGCTGTTACATTTGTCAGAAGCATCTTTGAATTAACGGGCAAATTTACAACGTCTTCAAAGTGGTTCTATTATATATGTCCAGCCATTTTGAAAAACACAATAACGAAGAAATACGCCTGAACTTTCCACAAGTGATATCTTCTCAAAAAGGCTTTAACACTTCATCTGTACTTCAGTTTTTATCTACATACTCTGAAAGAGAGATTGTCAGTCATACTAAATCATTCTCAATTGTATTAGCTTAAGGTTGAGGAACCTTAAGTAGGGATTTGAAATTACCTTGTGTAAGGGGGAGCAAGTGTCTGAAGGAACTTGCTGTTTGTACTGAGGTGCCAAGAACCCACTGAATCTTGGAGGATATAGTGAAAGGCTCAGAAGGACTTCTGAGGACTGGACGTAGGTCAAGTGTTTGAGACCGAACCAGTATAAATCCCTGTGTCAACTTTGGTGATATCTCTTCTTTCATTAACTGTGCTTTAAGTTTTGTATATTGATTTTAGATTTGCCAATTATTTTGTAATCACCCAATTCACCCCCCCTCTTGGGTGAAAAGCTTGCTCTAACATTTGGTATCAAAGCGCAGGTCTTCTATTTCAGGCTTAACAACCTTAGAAGGATCCGATGGCAAGCATGGGTGAAGCAATCCTTCCTGACGGAGCTTCTATCACTAGACCACCTGGTTTCAATGGTGAACACTTTTCCTTCTGGAAAGCTAAGTTCCGTGTGTTCGTAATGGCTACAGAATACGGACTATGGGATGTGATTGAGACTGGGAACTACGTACTTACAAAGACTGAAGAATCTCGAAAAGTTCCTAAATCACCAGCAGAATTTGATGACAATGACAAAAGACTAGTGACTCTCAACAGCAAAGCAATTCTAATGATTCAGAGTGCACTAAGTCAAAAAGAATACTTCAGAATCTGTACGCTTCAGACTGCTAAAGAAATGTGGCAAGCGCTTGAAGTAGCTCATGAAGGAACATCTGGAATTAAAGAAAATCGCATCAATACTCTAACTACAGAGTTTGATTTGCTTCGTATGAAAGAAGGTGAGTCAATAGCTGAATTTGAACTTAGATATACTCACATTGTTAATCAACTTGCAGCACTTGGAAAATTCTATGATCAGAATGTCCAAGTAAGAAAAATACTAAATATACTCTCCAAAGAATGGGAAGCGAAAGTCACAGCAATAGAGGAGGCCAAAGGAGAATCAATGCAATCTGTAGCTTCTTTGTTTGGAAGTCTTTCAGAATATGAAAGTAAACTAAAATTCAAACGAGAATTGGAAGAAGTTGGCGACAGAAGGAGGAAAGGTCTTGCATTAAGTGCAACAAAAGCGAAGACAGAAAACCAAGAAGAAGAAGAGGAGATCGATGATGATGAAATGGGCCTGATGATCAGAAGATTCAAGAAATTTTATAAAGGCCAAGGATTCAGAAACTTTCAAAGAGGTGGAACAAGTGGCAGAAGAGACTCCAAGGAAATCATCTGCTATGAATGTGGTAAACCGGGACATATCAAATCAGAATGTCCTGAGCTAGTACAGAAAAATAAAGAAAAGAGAAACTTCAAATCCTTCAACCGGAAGAAGGCATTCGTTTCTGCAATATGGGGAGATAGCTCCTCAGAAGAAGAAAGCGATGATAAGGAGACAGCCAATATATGTCTGGTTGCTCAAAAAGAAACAGACGAGGAGGTAATGAATTCTGATCCTATGTATGATGAATTACAAAATGAATATGATGCTTTACATTCTGAATTCATCAAAATAGTTAATAGCTTGATTACTTGCAAAAAGAGAAACAAAATTCTTGAAGAAGAAATTAAAAACCCTTTGGATAGAGATTGCGAAAAGTGTTTGTCCCTTGAAAAGAAAAATATTGATCTTACCAAAACTCTTGAGAAGTTTACAAAAGGCAGTGAAATGCTAAATGTCATTTTAAAAGCACAACGTCATGTGAATGATAAATCTGGTATAGGATATGATCCGAACCTCGACAAAAGAAAGGGTAAGAAGAAAACAGGAAGCAAATCCTATCTAAGTTATTTCACACGTTCTGTGCACACATCTAATCCTTTTGCTTACTGTAATTACTGCAATAGAAAAGGACATTACACTTCTTCATGTTTTCATAAAAAGAAAGGAATCATAGGAACCTATAAATGGATACCTAAGAAGAAACATGAACTAGAAGTTATCTGTACTAACCCAAAAGGACCCAAAAGGATATGGGTACCTAGAACTTAATTATCCTTAATTGCAGGTTTGTCTCAGAACATCCAAATCAAACAAATGGTATATAGATAGCGGATGTTCAAGACATATGACTGGGGATCCTGAGAACTTCACCACGTTAGTACCTAAGGAAGGTGGCAAGGTGAAATTTGGAGGAAATCAAACTGGAAGGATAGCAGGACTTGGAGAAGTCAAAGACAAAATCAAAGACGTATACTACGTTGAAGGCTTATGTCACAATCTACTAAGTGTAAGTCAAAGCACGGATAAAGACAACTGGGTGATATTTGATTCAGAAGAATGCCTGATAGTCAGCAAGGAGGATCTACAAATTGAAAAGAAAAAGTTGAAAACCAAACTTAAAGCAAAAAGGGAAGGTAATTGCTATACTCTTGATATGAATGAAAATATTTCTGAAAGTTGTCTTCTGAGTACTACTGATGAGAGTTGGCTTTGGCATAAGCGACTTGCCCATGTTAATATGCATCAATTGCAAAAGTTACTCAAAAAGGGTTTGGTAATTGGGCTACCTAATGTCAATTTCAAAAATGATTTAGTCTGTGATGCTTGTCAAAGAGGTAAGCAAACTAAAACTTCTTTTAAATCAAAAACTGAAATTACCACTAATAGACCACTTCAACTATTGCATATGGATCTGATTGGTCCAGCAAGAGTTAAGAGTCTCGGTGGAAACTTGTATACGTTTGTTATTGTTGATGATTTCTCTAGATTTACCTGGAATATATTTCTATCATCCAAAGATGAAACCTTTTACAAATTTATTACCTTTGCCAAGAAAGTGCAAAATGAGAAAGGTATGTCAATTGCAGGAATCAGGACAGATCATGGTGGAGAATTTGATAATCAAGAATTTGCAGAATACTGTGATACAAATGGCATTGATCACAATTTTTCAGCACCAAGAACTCCTCAACAAAATGGTGTAGTAGAAAGAAAGAATAGAGTTCTTACAGACATGACTAGAGCAATGCTCAACGAAAAGAACGTGTCTCAAGTCTTCTGGGCAGATGCAATGAGCACTGCATGCTACATCTCAAATAGAGCATATGTCAGAACCAAGCTTGGAAAAACACCATATGAACTTTACAAGGGACGGAAACCAAACCTTGCTCATCTACACATATTTGGCTGTAAGTGCTTTATTCATAACAACGGTAAGGATAATCTTGGAAAATTTGATTCTAAGGCTGATGAGGGACTTTTCTTAGGATATTCAAATCATAGTAAAGCATTTAGAGTTTTTAATAAACGAACATGTGTTGTAGAAGAATCAATTCATGTTGTATTCGATGAATATGTATCCTCTAGTAAAGACTTTGATGATGAGATATCTAAAAACCAACCTCCCATTAACTCTTCACATCTTGAAGATGACGATTGTGAAAAAGAAGTTGAACTGAGTAATTCAGATCAACCTCGTGCCTGGAAATATGTCAAGAGTCATCCTCTAGATCAAGTAATAGGTGGAGTTAATGAAGGTGTCAAAACTAGAAACAAGGTTTTAAACGAAGTAAGTTTTTCTGCATTCATTTCTCAATTAGAACCTTCTAACATTGAAGAAGCCCTATCAGATAATGATTGGGTGTTAGCAATGCAAGAAGAGTTAAACCAATTTGACAGAAATCAAGTTTGGGATTTGGTGCCCCGGCCTAAAGACCACTTGGTTATTGGCACTAAATGGGTATTCAAGAACAAACTTGATGAATCCGCAGCCATTATCAGAAACAAGGCAAGATTGGTTGCCAAAGGCTATAATCAGGAAGAAGGAATTGATTATGAGGAAACATATGCTCCAGTAGCAAGATTAGAAGCCATACGAGTACCCTTAGCTTTTGCTTGCATCAAAGGATTTAAACTATTTCAAATGGATGTGAAAAGTGCTTTCTTAAATGGATACATCAAGGAGGAAGTTTATGTGGAACAACCTCCAGGCTTTGAAGATGTATCCAAACCAAATCATGTTTTCAGACTCAAAAAGGCATTATATGGTTTGAAACAAGCACCTAGAGCCTGGTACGAAAGATTAAGCAAATTTCTCATCGAATTTGGTTTTACTCAAGGAAAAGTCGATACAACATTATTTATAAAACGAAAACTAAGTGATATTTTGGTAGTTCAGATTTATGTTGATGATATTATATTCGGAGCTACTAATGATTCCTTGTGTAAAGAGTTCTCTAAGATAATGCAGGGAGAATTTGAAATGTCACTGATGGGGGAATTGACCTTCTTTCTGGGTTTACAAATTAAACAAAGAAAGAATGGAATATTCATATCACAAACCAAATATCTTCAAGAATTGCTTAAGAGGTTTGGATTGGATGAAGCTAATGGAACAGATACACCTATGAGCTCAACCGTACTAATGGATGCTGATGAAAAAGGAGTCGATTTCAACATAACTCAATATCGAGGAATGATAGGATCATTACTCTATCTCACAGCCAGCAGACCTGATATTCAGTTCAGTGTTGGTCTATGCGCAAGATTTCAGTCATGTCCCAAAGTGTCACATGCTGAATAAGTGAAACGAATTTTCAGATATCTGGCAGGCACAAAAGAGTTGGGTATATGGTATCCCAAGAGAGGTAATGAATATTTAGTTGCCTATTCTGACTCTGATCATGGTGGCTATAAAACAGATAGGAAGAGCACAAGTGGACAATGTCAATTTCTTGGAGGCGCAGTCGTTTCTTGGTTCAGCAAGAAACAAACTACAGTATCCTTGTCTTCAACAGAAGCAGAATACATAGCAGCCTCAAGTTGTTGTGCACAAGTACTATGGCTAAAACAACAACTTCAGGATCTTGGCATATACCTTAAAGAAATTCCTATTTACTGTGACAACACCAGTACAATAAGCTTGGCGAAAAATCCTGTACAGCATTCAAGGACCAAGCATATTGATGTGAGACATCACTTCATTAGAGATCATATTCAGAAAAGAGATGTCAAGGTGTTATTCATTCCTACTCATTTGCAATTAGCTGATATTTTCACCAAACCTCTTGCCCGAGAACAATTCATGCACATACGAAGGGAATTGGGAATGGTAAATCCCAATGAATTGTAAGTTGTTCAATCTTTATAAATGTTGATTTCATAATTGTTTTGATGATCCCATTACTAATTTAAGCATCGGAGTTTCTACAAAGTTGTTTTGCAGGATGCTCTGTAATATCCTCAAGTAACAGGGACAAACAGAGAAGGAAGACAATGGAGTAAGTGAAAAGTGAAACACTGCAATCACAGGTAAAATTAGATAATTAAATTGATAAATTTGTCACTAGTAAGTTACATGAGTATTTCCATTATTAATTTAGGAGTTACAGCATGATATCTGATTTTGTGAAGTGTTTTTGTACTTCACTCGAGTGATTTTTATATTTCACTCGAGTGAAAACCAAAATCACTCGAGTGAATGTTAAAAATCACTCGAGTGAATGTTAAAAAAAACTCTGATATATCAGTTCCTCTCTCTCTCTCGCGACTGCTCACCTTCTACCGTCACCTCCATTCGCTGAAAACGCTTGAACCCAGTAACCGCAACCCTCTTTACTACTCTTAACCGACAAATCCCCTCAAAAGCCAGCCCATTTTAGTTTAAATCCTTCCTCCGACAGTTTCGTCTCTCATTTCTGACAGATTCATCATTTCGCAGTTCACTCCCGACTGTCCCCATTTCACTTTTCTCTCGCCTTTTGCTTCCAACAGCCTACCCAGCGTCCAATTTCTGTCTAGCCGTCGTCAAAACCTTCGCCTCCACCAAGTGTCGGTACCCATGGAAAGAACAAAAAGGCCCGGGCAATCTCCACCACCTCCACCTCCGTCTAAGAGGGCGAAAGCCCCCGCTGAACCAGAACCCATTCCACCCAGACCAAAATCCAAGGGGATTCGGATTGAGGAACCCACGGGAATGGCTACCCGTTCACATACCAGCGTGAAAGGGAAAGGGAAAGAAAAATCCGATGCCCAGCGAGAAGCAGATGTCCAAGAATCAACTTTGCAAAGAAAAATCACACGGGCAACGAATATCTTGGCAGCCTCTGTGCCTCAGAAGTCACGGTATGCAAGTCAAGCCACTGGTAGTCGACAGTCTGGCTCCCTGGCTGAAGAACCTACTGAGCTCCTTGAACCTCCTTCTGGATTTAACACTGGTAACCTCAGTCTCTTGAACTCCATTGTGTTTGCCTCACACTTTGCTAAAAGAACCTTCTGTCCTGTTGTGTGGGTTGACTTAGAGGAACTAAAACAGAAATTTCATATTGATCTAACCCCATATTTGAAACAATATGAACCTTGGCTGAGATTGAGAATGTCATACAATCCTTTGGTTGTCAAATATTTTTATTGTAACATGAAGACTGCTGATGTAAAGGATGACCAAGGAAACATCATTGCTGAGAGAATTGAAACAAGTATTAGAGATCAGAAAATTCTTCTGTCTGGAGATCTTATCAACACCTATCTAGAGATAGAGGATGTTCCTATGAGGCCTCCACGTGTGTTTAATATTCATGAATTAGTTGATATCTTCAGACCAGGACAACCTGGAGTACCTCTACCCACTTCCCCAGCCTCTCTTTCCAATGATCAGAGAGCCTTGTTCTATATTTACTCCCGAAGTATGGTTAACAAGGCAAAGAACTTCACTCATATCACGGGAAAAGATCTTCAGATGATGGCATCCCTCATGACAAGGGAAAGAAGAAATGTGGGGGAACTCATCTTTCAAGAAATGAAGAGGTTCAGGTTCAACTCATCCAGGTCTACTACCATTCCCTATCCTCAGCTTGTGTCTTACATCCTTTCCCTGCACAATATTTGGCATTTGACACCTGACGGAGATATTGTGAGGATTCCCAAGTTTGGGAAAATTCACCTCACTAGGATGGGAATTACCATTCCTGATGGAGCATCATCACAGCCTCAGAGACGCCATTCACCTCCTCCTGAGGCCAGCCAGAGAGAACCCCAGAGGATGGACCCTTCACCCTCCAAGATGGATGAGGCACAGTCCTCTAGAGCAGTCTCCCATGGTCCTTCTTTTACTCAGGCTGCTATTCAGACATATATCCAGGAGGCCATTCAGTCTGCAGTCACTCAGTTGAAGAACTCTAATGCTCAACTGATTGATCAAGTGAATAATCAAGTGACAATCTTAGTGGCAGCAGTGGATCACAATTCCAATCTCCTTTTTGAGCGCCTGACTGAGCAGTCACAGAGAATTCAGAGGATTGAGGATGCTCTCAGGACTCACCTTCATATCTCCTTCCCTGATTTACCACCTGCCTCCTCTCAACCTCCTCCATCAGATTCTTCAGTTCCAGAGATTTCACTTTCTGATCCTCCCATCATTCCTCCCATTATTCCTTCAGACACTCCTCCAGCACCTCCCACAATCTTTATTTCTGATCCTATTTCTGCTGGTGATATTCCACACCCTGACCCCATTCTCCAGACTCCATCATCTTCTTCACATCACACTGCTTCCAGTTCTCACACTGAGGAAATCATAGCTGAGGAAGCCACCACAGAGGTCATAGGACCAAATAACTCCACTTCCACCACTCCTATTGAGCCATCTTCTACCACATTTTCCTTCCAATCTCCTCCACAACTTTCCATTATTCCATATGTTCCACCTACCTCTTTCTTTGCATCTGCATCCACTCAAGCCTCAACATCGTCTACCTTTCCTTTAGATGATGCCAAAAAGGGGGAGAAGAGCTGATATGATAGATATGATATATTTTCTTTTGATGTATATGTGTTTTAGTTTGTAATTACAAGTTATGTATTTTACCTTTCCTGGACTTTGTCACTATGTATCTTGTGTAATCTGACTTGACTTTAATCTAATGGAAATATGAGTTTATGATATGATCCTATGAAATTTTTAATGTATCTGTGTTTATGATTGCAGTAGCCAACATGATCTCATGGAAATCCTAGTGTATTACAGCCGCCAAAATGATTTCAAAAAACTTCACTGTGCATTTTCTGTTTACAATGATTTTTGAACTTGAAACTTACATCTTTTATCTTCCAAAAGGTCAAAAACTCATAATCTCTTAAACAAACTCATCTTAGCAATTGTAAATCAAAATTAGTGCAAAAGATTTCAAAAAAAAATCAAGCAAAGTGTATTAGAAAATCAAAATTTTAAACTTGATCATATGATATGTTTTGTCATCATCAAAAAGGGGGAGAATGTTAGATTCCATGTTTTGATGATAACAAATCATGTTTTGGAAGTTCATAGAATAATTAGCAGCAAAGCAATCCATTCTGGTGATCTGTGAAAGATCACTCGAGTGGTTAAATGAATCACTCGAGTGATTGTGGATCACTCGAGTGATTTTGTTAATCACTCGAGTGATTGTGGATCACTCGAGTGATTTTGTTAATCACTCGAGTGATTGTGGATCACTCGAGTGATTTTGTTAATCACTCGAGTGATATTCAAGATCACTCGAGTGATCGCTGAAATCACTCGAGTGATTGCAGAAATTACAGATCACTCGAGTGATATGGGAAATCACTCGAGTGATCCGCAATTTCACTTCCAGTGATCGCGAAATCACTGCAAGAAAAATTCACTGTTTTGAAAATCACTTCCAGTGATTCTGAATCACTCGAGTGATCTGACTAACACTTCCAGTGATTTTACTTTCACTTCCAGAAATTCTCACGGTTTTGCTATTCACTTCCAGTGATTCTCATTCACTCGAGTGATGCGCCAAATCACTTCCAGTGATTGTGAATCACTCGAGTGATGAAGCAAATCACTTCCAGTGATTAGGATTTCACTTCAAGAAAAATCTACTGTTTTACAAATCACTTCCAGTGAAGCTGAGATCACTCGAGTGATCAGCCAAAATTCTCAAATCACTTCCAGTGATCCTCAATCACTCGAGTGATGTTGGATTTTCGCTGAATCACTTCCAGTGAATTGGAAATCACTGCAAGAAGATTTCACTGTTCACCAAATCACTTCCAGTGATCATAAATCACTCGAGTGATATTTGCCAAATTCCAAAATCACTTCCAGTGAACCAGCAATCACTGTCAGAAATATTCAAAGGTTTTAAAATCATTTCCAAACACATTATATTCACTACCAATGATATTGCATCTTCTCATATGAGGATTTATTGATCAAGTATACATCTTTCTACATTAACCTTGATCCAATTGTTTTTAACTTCATCAACGACAAATGATTTTGCTAAGTGAAATTTTATTATTACTGTAGCTTTCAAAATCATGATATAATACTCAGTTGCGAAAATAGGATCACTCTCTATGGTTTCACTGTCTCTTTTTAAAAAACACCTCCAGTGATCCATATTAATCTGTTGAGATACAAATATTGCTTAACGGTCATATTCATGAGTGTGTTACAGCTGTACTCCACTATCGCACTTAACATGTAACTGATCACTCCACTCAAACGACAACTATTCATGGTAGCAGCAGAAATTCAAAAGTAACGGAAGACAAATGCTGTTACATTTGTCAGAAGCATCTTTGAATTAACGGGCAAATTTACAACGTCTTCAAAGTGGTTCTATTATATATGTCCAGCCATTTTGAAAAACACAATAACGAAGAAATACGCCTGAACTTTCCACAAGTGATATCTTCTCAAAAAGGCTTTAACACTTCATCTGTACTTCAGTTTTTATCTACATACTCTGAAAGAGAGATTGTCAGTCATACTAAATCATTCTCAATTGTATTAGCTTAAGGTTGAGGAACCTTAAGTAGGGATTTGAAATTACCTTGTGTAAGGGGGAGCAAGTGTCTGAAGGAACTTGCTGTTTGTACTGAGGTGCCAAGAACCCACTGAATCTTGGAGGATATAGTGAAAGGCTCAGAAGGACTTCTGAGGACTGGACGTAGGTCAAGTGTTTGAGACCGAACCAGTATAAATCCCTGTGTCAACTTTGGTGATATCTCTTCTTTCATTAACTGTGCTTTAAGTTTTGTATATTGATTTTAGATTTGCCAATTATTTTGTAATCACCCAATTCACCCCCCCCTCTTGGGTGAAAAGCTTGCTCTAACAAAGATATCATTGCCATAGTCCTCTAAGTATTTCATCAGGGATTCTTTCTTAAGGAGTTAAATCAATCTTACATTGTTTTGGTTCCAAAATGTAATAACCTACCCGCTTTTAAAGACTTTCGGCTAATGAGTCTCTGTAATGTTATATATAAATTAATTTCCAAAATCTTATGTAATCAAATTAAAATCATACTTAGTGACCTAATAACTCCTAATCAGAATGCTTTTTTAAAGGGATAGTTAATCTTTAAAAACATTGTCTTGGCATCTAAATGTATGGCCAAAATTAGAAACTCTTGAAGAAACAAAGTTGGATGGTGTGCAATTAAATTAGATATTGCTAAAGCCTATGATAAAGTATCTTGGCCTTTTCTTCGTCGAGTTATATAATTTATAGGATATCCTACTAAGTGGATCCGACTAATTATGCAATGTATTACTATTGTTTCCTATCAGGTTATAGTCAATGGTTCTCCTATAGTGCCGTTCACACCATCTCAGGGAATTAAGACCAGGCAATCCTCTTTCTCCTTACTTATTCATTCTCTGTGCTACTGTCCTATCTTATATGACTTACCAGGTTGCAAACTACCATTAGTAGGAAGGAGTTCGCATATCTAAAAATGATAATCCATTGACACATCTAATGTATGCTGATGATACCATACTATTTTTTCAAGCTATAGATGCAGACTATTGTATAGTCAAAGTACTTCTTAAGAGGTATACGAAAATCTCTGGTTAACACATTAATTATCAGAAACCTAAGCTCGTTTGCAGTCCTTGTGTATCTCATTATATGAAAAGGAAGATGTCCCATACCCTTGAGATTCATTTTTATTTAAGGATGGGCAACTATCTGGGCACTTACATTGATGATCATCAATCAGAGAAGAAGTTTGAAGAGATATTAGAAAAGATTGACTAGTGTTTAGCTGGTTGGAAAAGTCATATTCTTTCTCAAGCTGTGCGTTTAGTTCTAATAAAAATTTATTTTCCTCATTTTTAGTGTGTCCATTCTTGTGTATGTGTTTTCCTAAACATGTATGTCATCATATTGCTATGAAAATGAAAAATTTCTTCTGGGGATGTTCTTCCACTTCTCATAATGCTCATTTTCTATGATGAGAAGAATTAAGTTTTACACTGGATAATGACGGTCTACAATTGATGAATCTGGAGGCCTTCAACACTTCACTTTTATCTAAACATTTGTGAAAACGATTTTACAACTTAATTATCTTCTCAATCGGATTATACTTCAAAAAATATATAGACTCAAACAATGATTTTGTCTTCAAACCTATTTATAATAGTGCGTTAATATGGAAAGATATTATTAAAGAAGGTTCACTTATCATTGATCACATTGTCTGGCATATAGGTGATGGTAATTCTATATCCTTAGATAATAGGCTCTGATGGCCTTTGTAGCAGTTAGGTCTTTGTTATCCTTCATTGAAGGTGTCGAACCTTATACTGTGCCCTCAAAGTCGATGGAATTATTCCTTGTTATCATCCTTGTATCCCAAACAAGTGGTTAAAGAGTTTGAAACGTTTCTAGTGCCTTTATTCCCAGTAAAAGACTCTCTCTGATAGATGGGACATAGTTCTAGCTCATACACTGTTCGAGACAGGTATTGTTTGTTAATGGCATCATCTACTAGTTCTCCTAATAGACATCTTCAACAATCTGTATCTGTTCTTTACTCAAAGGTTTGGAAATTACCATTTCTCCCTCACCTTAAGTTGTTTATTTAGAAAATTGCCAAAGGTTTCCTTCCTGCTTCTACTTTCCTTAAAATTAGGCACATTTCCAGTACTTAGGTATGTTACTTCTATTCCTTGGATAATGAATCCTTAGATGACTTGTTTTTATATTGTCCTTTTTCTAAGGCTTGTTAGTTTGGTAGTCAATTGGGCCTTAAAATAGATGACTATTCCAATCATTCCATTATCTGCTTGTTACATTAATAGATTCGAAATCATATAGATTGGTCAAATTTCCTATCCTACTTACCTTTTCAAATTTTAGAGTCTTTATGGTTTGCCTACAATCAGATTTGCCATATAGGGAAAAGATACATGCCTTCCCATGTTATCTAATATGAGCAGCAGCAAGCCAGCATTGCCACTTTATTTGGCAGACCTCTAGAAAATGACAGGCATAATTATCAAAAAGCCAATACCATTTCATTTCTTCCTAATTAAACCTTATACCTGATGCAATCTGGCTACTAGCGATTACCTTCCACATGTTCAGGTCATCCTGTGGTGTAAGACAGATTCATCATTCAATTTTAAACTCAGCTACTCTATGAATACTTTCAAACTCCACGTCTTAAATTAGGGCCACTACATTTACAACTAGTAGTTTTAAGGGAAGCCTTATATTTTGTTCTGCAGCAGTACTACATTGATAATCCTGATAGAATTCCTTTATTTTGTAAACTGATCAAGTAGTCACATGCCAAGATCATTGTACTCAATAGACAGGTTCCCTAACATATTTCATATATACCACATGATGTAAAATATCTATTGACGGCCTTTATAACATACAATTTCATTTCATAAGATGCAATTATACTTTCATAAAAAACCCTTCAAATATAAGACTAAAGATTACTCATCTGATCTTCAATATAAGACAACTTTGGGAATTGATTAGGGTGTTTTAAAAAATATATGTCATATTAACCAACTCAACTAACTTTCTTAATTTAATCACATTAGGTAAACATGTCTTATATTAAGAACTGGAGGAGTATTATTTATTAATTCATAAGTGTAAATTCATACAACGTATGAAGACATAAAGTATAAACAAAAAACATTTGCACACAATAAACTTGATGCACTTGAAGTTGAGCTTTTATAGGTTCAATTGGATATACAACATTCTCTACAAGCACACCTGAAGCACCTCTAGTAATGCAAGTGATTGCAAATTTCATCAGCAAACAATGTAACATAAGGATAGCTAATCACAATATGATTGGAAAAGATTTCCTTGTATATATCCCTGATCTCAGTTTTTAACATTTAACATAAGGATACCAATATTCCAGAAATCACTCCAAGGAACACAGTTTGTATTCATTTCACACATCAACAACAATCACATTTATTTCTTCTTCATGTTATTATACATATAAAGCTTATCAATATGAATTAAAGTGATTCAATGTTTTTGTTGTCTTTCGGTATTACAAGTCTACCTAATGAAATTTGGGTTTAGAGGTAATGGAGACTGTTTTAAATCAATATTTATGAATTCCAAAAGTGGTTTTGTGAAGGGTTTGACCTCATGGTTTTATCCTTGGAATTTCATCTTGTGTAGAGATTTTTTTTTTGTTTAGCACATGCTTAACAAGAAAAAATTTCCAAAGGTAGAAGCCTTTTAACATCTCAAGAGGTTTAGTTCTTGAATCCCCCAAGAATCAAAACCCTGTAAGCTTGTTTTTTCAAAATTAATGTTATTACTTTATAAAACTTGAATCAGAACTTCTAACAATATGAAAAAAAAGGAATTTGTCTTTATGTGGATTGACAATACAGATAGATCCTTCCATATCAAGACTCACACTATGTTTATCATGGTGATAGGAGCTTATTAGGCCCTGTTTGGTACCAGTCACCGGATTTTGATGCATTGGGGTTGGGATTAGTATTAGGATTGAGACTGGTATTGGGACTAAGACTGATGGATTAAAATTACATTTGGTATGCAGTGATATTTAGATGGAATACTTGAATTAATTTTATTTTATAATCCTCCATAAATTATGAAAAGGCTAAAATATCTTTATTATTAAAAAATAACAAAAAAAAACAAAGTCTTGGGATTCAAGTTAAAATTGATAGAGGACATTTATGTCCAAAAAATATTATAAATAAGGGTACTTTTGTCTTTGATATTTGCAATCCCGGGATTGAAAATGCAATACCTGGGGGAGGTGGCTTTGCAACAATCTCATTTCCGTGGTACTCTCAATCTCTAGTTATCTGCAGTCTCTTATATCAAACGATATATTCTCACCTAATCCTTGGTCCAATCCCAGTCTCTACCCCCTAGTGCTTCGTATCAAACATGGCCTTACTACTGTCCAAATTTGGCAATAAAAGGCACAACATGTGTATAGAAATATGATGATATTGACAATTACAAACTAATGTAACCCATTACAAAAAAGGAGGTGCAAACATCTTGTGATATTGATGTAAACCTGGAGGGAAATTCTGTCAATTTGCAAGAGTTTAGTCGAGAAGCGATTACTTGAAGATCAATCCAGCTAGAGTCTATTTGATTCATTATTTTTTTTTGCATGATTTTTTTAACTCTAGAATGCAAGATAGAAAAAGATGAAAAGAATATGTAAGATGGTGTGAAAGAGTGAACAAGATTGTTTCTTGGTGAAAACAGAAAGAAGAAAGGTGAATGACTCAATTAAAGAAAGAGGAAAAAAAGAATGACAAAGAAAATAAAACCTGAAGTTTGTAGAAAAAAAAACCGCTATGGTACTAATCTGATGTGGACCCACTAGGAACTTGTCCTAGAAAACTTAGAAATTACAGAAAGGTTGGCAAACACGAAAGAAGATAAACAATAAACAGAATAAAAATAATGATCTTGAAACATGGAACCCAATAAACACTCATTCCAGAAAACACTGGGTATATGAAACCCAGCACCCAAAGGAAACACGGTCCAAGAACTCCAAGTATAATACATAAGAGTCGATCAAGCTCTTGCACTGTTTAGTATTCTATCAAGAATACATAACTAACAAGTATGAATACTTGTGAAAAGAAATTATTATTCATAATTCCATAACTGAACTTCTTCTTTTCATTTTTGAAATAGCATACATAGAAGGGATATTTATAATCTAATAAATTGACTCAAAGTAGAACTCTTAACTTACTAGGACTCTTCTAAAAATAATATTTTAATCTAAACAGCCCAAAAAGATAAGAAAAGATAATGATGGATATGATTAAGGATAACAAAAAAATATTGGGGATATTTCAATTACATTATTTGAATAATCTAACTGGGTGAATGGGTTTAAAAAAAGTAATGGATTATTTAATGAAGGATATTGGGAATAATATATATTTAAGGATATGAAAGGATATTACATTATTTAAAATAATATAATTTATTTATAAGGCTTATTGGATGAAAAAAAAAGATATTTTAAAATGGGCTAAATTAGATCATAGATGACAATCTTATTATATGAATATAGAATCAGATCATGAAAGACAATCTGATTTATGGAATTGATATTATGGGCTTTTAAATCAAAATATTAATAACCTAATAATAATTAAAAAAATCATAATATGCCATTAATAATTAAATAGCACCTAAAATACTAATTAATGACTCTTGGCTCATGGTCTTATTCAAAAAAAATGAAAAATTACAAAATAAAAAAATAATGAATCAAAAAGACTCAAGTTGGATTGAACTTCAAGTAATGGCTTCTAGACTAAACTCCTGTAAATTGAAAAAATTGCCCTCCATGTTTACATCAGATACAGGTAGACAAAAAGCCTATATACTACTATGACGGTCGTTATCGTTTGCTCATTTGGTTTGCCATAAGACTTAGAGCATCAAGTCAGGATGAATTTTGAGGGTGATTCACCAGCCACCATAAAATATTAAAATTAAAGTTTCATCGTATTCATAATGTCTTCTATCACTAGCTTCTGGGAAATAGTATCATCAGTCATCAGCCAAGGCACTCAGCCTTAACAAAGTAGACACTCGTCCAAGCAAATATCTAATTTGACACTGCAGTCAACTCTCTATGCATGAGAAGGAACACCTGTACAATCTTACACTGAATCAAATAAATCATATTCATAACCATATTGAAACCTTATATGCATTAAGCCAACTTCAATTTCTCTTACAAAAGGGATAACTGCAAAGGCTAGAGTTTTGACAGTAACTACTTGCATATCACCCCTTTTATTTTATTTTCTTTCATTTTACTATCATTTCAAAAATATGAAAATAAGATAAAACATTCTAAACTATAAATAACTAATAATAAAGCTACACATTCATCCTTTTTTAGGCTTAATTCTCATTTTTATCCCTTACCACAGTTATTATTTCTATATAGTTCTTTAAATTTCTTTCAATTAGTCAAGATAAGAAGAGGTTAAACTTCTATAGATCCATATGTATTAATAGAGCTAGATAAATTCATAATTCATTAATAACATTGTTAAACTCAGTTGACATCTAAGAGGAGGGTGAATTGGGTGTAAGGTAAAAATTTAGGAACTTTGAAATTTTTTTTGCATCTTAGTGAAAATAATAAGTATAAAGATAATGAGCCATAAAATCATAATTAATTAAATAAATTAGGTATGCTGGAAATATAAGAGATAAGGGAAGAGAATATGCAAACAATGATTTATATTGGTTTGGTCCAATCATTGATGACCTACGTCCAGTCTGTAAGCTTCACTTGAGATTTTCAATCTACTATCTTCTTATTTAAACCGGGCACAAGAAAAGTCTCTACAATCCCATAAGTTTAGTTGGACACTTGTGAAGTTGTTTACAAATCTCTCATTGAGATACTTCCCCTTACTCACTATAAGGATACAACCTTTATGATGAAGGATTATAATCAATCTTTTCTCTCAGAAGTGAATAAGATGAACATTGTATTACATTACAAATAATCTCACTTTCTATGGTAAATTATATGATCACTGAGAAAACATAGAGCAAATTAGATAAACGTCAAAGTGTTGACATTTTAGCAGTGAAGATGTAAGCTCTTCATCATTGGCTTTGAATGCTTTTCAATTTATAGTTGATGTAGCTCTGATGACCGTTGGAGATGTTGAAATATCCGTTAGGCACATTCGTATTCTCGTTGTAATTTTGTCGCTTTATAGAAATATGACCGTTGGAGTTTCTGACACAAATATAACTTGGGTGATCTTTTGTTGAGATACACTATACTCTTGGTTTATCAGAGAGTAACTTGCAAAAGTCTTGCGAGTTGCTTGTTGTTACTCAAATGACAACTTACTCGAATGAGCTTTGTTTATAACTTGCAGAACCATCGCAAGTGACTTGCGAGTTGACAACAACACTTTTGTCTAGAACTAGAGTTCTAATTGGAAACTCGAGTTCTCTGCCTGGTCTTCATAATACTAAAACTCTCAGGCAGAAAATCTCAAGACCAAACTTCTAGGACTCGAGTTCTCTGAAAACGCCTCATTGAAACTTTGCACCATCAATTGAGTGATCACCAATTCACTCAAGTGATCTTGAGCATATCACTTGAGTGCTCAAAAGTATCACTCGAGTGATATGCTTCAACTTTCAAATTACCTTGCGATTACTTGTAAAATCCTGTGAGTGACACTAAAACACTCGAGTGGTCATGTACAGCTTCAGAATATTGACGAGTGATTTTCAGAACGTAGGTAGTTTGGCAGCAACTTCTAGTGGGTATAACTTTTTGAATATAACTCTAAATTTGACAAATAACCTATCCATAGAAAGCTCTTTAAGTCTAGTTTCACATGCCTTAAGTTTCACTTCAATTGGATGTGTATTATATAAGATAAATCCAAATTACTAAACCTGTTCTGAACTAACTTAAGAAGTTATGTCAACTTATGAATTTAATATCTCTTTTATCTAAACTCCTTTGACATTTATTTTGGTGTCCATTTGACGCATTGGGAGTCTAGTTTTATATGCAACTAGTTTTAGCTCAATTGGACATATGGTTGGAGAGATATGTCCAAAATATCAAAGCTCTATCATGTTGAATGTAAAACAAAGTAGGACATAGTGTACACAAACTCTAGTTTTGGCTTCTAAACTCGAGTTTTCTTCAATCTGAACTTGAGTTCTCTCTAGATTTTATGGTTTTAAACAATGCCAACTCGAGTTTTCCATAGCCAACTCGAGTTCTCAACATCTAGAACGTTAAAATATTGGTTTCTGACAAAAACTCACAGAAGTGCAATAGTACAACTTGAGTTCTTCAATACCAAACTCGATGCTACAGTTCCAAACTCGAGTTCTTCAATACAAACTCGAGTTCTACAGTGTCAACTCAAATTCCCTTCTAACTATAGAAACCTTCAAAATTATTTCTAAGAGCTTGAATCTTGATATTCTCATTAGTTCTTGCAAATTATTTTTTCTTCAATCTCGTTCTTCTTAACTCCATAACCCAATTAGATAACTTCTTTATTTTCTTGAATATCTTCAATCTTCTTCTTTTTTTGCTTGACTAATCTACAAAATATGCAATATTAAATATAGTAGTTAGTCAATGTAGAAGATAAATATATTATGCAAATTTTTTACTCTTAATATTTGATATCTATATTTGACAACATTAAAACTAATCATATCTAACAAACATAACATCAATTCTCATAGTAATGATAGTAATTATGAAAGCCTCCAAGCCCCCATCCAAATTTAAGCATATGTGTTATAGCAAGTTTATGCATTGAAGATTTCATATTCCTCATGCCTAAACATGTGTCTAAAGTATTATATCAATTTTCTCTTGTCTTTTCAAGTGTTTATGTACCAAAAGCCTTTTCACATTACCCATATTATAAATATCAATGTGATACCTAATCCTATCATGTTAAGCCAAAGTAACTTGAGTACATCAACAATGACCAAACACATATCATATATTACTTATTCAAACAAACCAGTATCTTAACTCTTAACATGCAAATGCGAAAATCCATCTCTAAACAACTTGATGAAATTTCAAAAGAACACTCTCCATTACTCTTCCCACTTCTCATAAGAGACATATAAGCTAATACTTACATTATTTGCAAGCTAAACAGTACAAGAGTAAAACAAAAATTATTCCAAGATTAAGAGGAAGAAAAAAGAAAAAGATAAAAGAGCTCACCAATTATTGTAACCCTTATAATCTCGACCTCAAAGAAGCCAACAAAAATTAACCAAATCTCAAAATAAATATACTTCATTGCTTGCTCACATTTGTAACTTTTCTTGTAGCCAAATCTACAAACTTATCTTGCAAAGAAGAACTAGCAAAACTAAAAAATCAGATTTGTCAAATTCCATATATTTATTACTAATTTTTTTCCAAAACCAAAGCAATAAGTTGAGCCAACACTTTGATTGTTAAAAAGTACTAAAAGGCTTATGTATTTCATCCACTTATATATTACTTCTAATATATTTTCCCACCAAAATTGAGAATACAAGCAGCGTACTTCATGGTTAAGTAGACAAGAAATAGCCAAGATCAATAATTGATCAGAAATAGTATGGGGTCAAAAAACCCCATTAGTAGTATTCTCAATGCTCTGCTATTCATATCCATACACCTAATAGAAAATGAACAAACACAATGGAGAAAGAAATAGAGAGACAATAGAGAGAGGGAAACGTCTATTCAAGGTAGAATGGCCCAAATACATAATCTCAAACTACTTGCAGAATGCATATGATTCATCGATTCAAAAAGCCAATAAGACAAAGATATAAAATGAAGCAAAAATTTTCTCTCTTCAGCAAAATTCTTAACCATTCATGAACCTAAAACTTTCCGGTCAACCACATCAAACCTAGTGCACACTCAGATGGAATATCAAGCAACATTACATTCAACTCAAGTTTCACCTGTATTTTTCAACCCCGGGAATCAATTTTATGTAAGCAAAAATCTTAAACTTCAGAAAAGGAAAACATAGGAACATATCGAAGCAACACCACTAAACCTCTGACAAGTGACTGTCGGCGAAGTATCGAATCATCACGCCGAGCCCCCTTCCCCTCCTATGTCTGTCATTTTTCAATTACCTCCTTCTAAGAGATTGCAGCATGCCGCAAAGCGCCATCAAGAGACCATCGTTCCCTTCTAATTGTTGCCCTGAGCCCGTCACCCCCTTCCCCTAGGTTTGTCATATATGAGTTTCCAAATAATTCAATTTAGGCCTTCCCTCTATTCTTTTTTTTTAAAACCTAAACTGAGGGCATTTTCATCATTGTCTCAAGATTTCAAAACTCATATTCTTACAGTTGAACTGATTTGGGATTTCACAAATTCGCCACACCTTTTTGTCCTTTCCTAATTTTAACTATATTTTTCTGGAATTTTCCCCAAAGAATATCATAGAAGATCCATTCAAAAACTCAATATTAATTATATATACAAAATTAACCATAGCATGCTTTATTAATTATTACCCCACACACACACACATATATCCATACTTTTGCTAATTACTAATAGGATTTTTTAAGTGCCCATTTGGTTCATAGAATTGGAACTAATGTAATGCAATATAATGTAATGATGATTACATAATTTGTTTGGTTCGTCATTAGGGAAAAATGATGCATATATATAAAAATGTTTGGTTGGATTATATCGAACATGAGAATAATATAGCAAGGGACAAAACTACCCCTTTCTACACATATAATAATGTACATGTTGGGTTCATGATAATTTTTTTATTCCGTGCAGTGCACACGCTGGGTTCATAGTAATATTTTCATATTTAACAGTGGAAATATTATGCAGTGTGTAGGTTAGATGCATGTTAATTTTTTAATATTTAATGATAGAAATATCATTTAATGAGATATTTTAATTTTTTTTAACCATGGAATATAATTTTTTTTATTTTTAAATGGGGAATATGTCTTAAATTTTTATATTATTAATTATTTTTTAATATTTAATGGTATTAATTAAAATTATTTAATATTTAGCTGCATTTATGGATGGTCACTTTGGTCAATTTAAAAAATTATAGTAGCAATAGTGTCAATTTTGCTGGATTACAGGATATCTACATCCTCATTCATTAGTCCTAACAGTGTAATTATGATTACATTAAATGATGTAATTAGAATTACAAAATGTAATTTTTTTACATTACATAAACCTAATCAAACATCGTAATCACGCTATTACATCAGGATCACATGTAATTAATGCTACTAAATTTTAAATAAGCATCATAAGTGTACGGGCTGTGGAAATAGCATAATAGTAAATTAAGGCCATCACACAGAAATTCAAGGTAATAAATAATTAGGCATTAAAATTCTCATTTTCATTTAAGTTGAGAGAATCAAAGAAAGAAACTAATTTGAAATTTAATTTAAACAAAAGCAAAAGTACTAAATTTAAAATTTTTGAGATTTTAATGGAGAAAAACAACCTAGAGTGGCTAATCCCTTCTTTAAGTCTTAGAGCATATATTTACCAAACTAAATGCACTTAATGTTAATTTAGAGTTTAAATGGATATAAGTATCTTCCAATTACTTATACCCCTCTCTCAAGTTACAATTGTTATTCCTAACTAATTTATTTAAGAGGCAATAAATGTCCAATTTCACTCTAACATGATTATATGGGTCCAATAGGTATATTCCTATCCTATTGGTAAATTTGAATAAATTATAATCCCACATTACTTAATCCTATAGTCCAATTAATATCCCTCTTCCAAGGCTAATCTAAATTCCCCAATTTCCTACCTAGTGGTGATCAAGCACAAAATAAATAAAATAATACAAGATTAAGTAAACAAAATAATATTAAGCATAAATTAATTGGTTCATACATATTCAAATCCCCAAATTAGTTTATAATTACTCTAAAGTTAAGCAAATTAGCCACACATAGTTTTAAGCAGGTTTATCATAGCATCAGCAAATTTCAGATTCAACAACATAATAGAAAGGAACAAGAAAACTAAACACTGTATGAATGGTCTTCCTTCTCTTTATTGTTAATCCCAAAAGAAATTCCCAGAATAGAGCAGCTTCCAAACTAATCGCTTCAACAAGATAAAGGAGATCGATGAAGCTGCCTCTGCTTTGATTGAAGATCAAGATAAATATTTGTTCTCTATAGTTCGCCGCTTGCTAGCGATCAGAAATGAAGGAGAAGATATATGCCTCACTGTTGCACTCTCTCTGCTTTCCGATTCAGCGATGATAAAAGGAAAAACAAGAAAAGTAGCTCCAGCCATCTCTCTCCTTCTAACTCGCCTCTGGTTGAATTCGTCTGGCTTGTTGCTTGCTAATCCGAAGAATAAAGCTTACAGTGAAGTCAGCTCCTTCCTCTCTCGTGCCTCCCCAATCTCTACTCTCGCTGCTCAAGGGACGTGATGAAGCTCTCTCTAGTGAGCTGATGAAGATCACGCTCACCGTGACAGCCGCCCCAGCTCTCAAGCTTCTGCTCTCTCTCGTAATAGGCCAGCCCCTTGGTTTCCTCCGGCGATGGTGGCGCAGGAGTCACCCACGTGATTCTCAGTCGCTGCTCCCAGATATGCCGCCGCGCTTTTAGTTTTCTTTTCCTCCTTTTTTCTTCTGCCTCTGTTACTTTTTTTTCAACCAAATTAAAACATTTGAAACTTTGAGGAGGGACTAAATTGAAATTTGATGAAATGTTTTGAGGTTCAATCAGAATTTCTTAAAAATGTGGGTTCTTTTCTGAGTTTTCCCAAGCCTTTTCTTTTATTTTTTTTTCAAAACAGTGAATCATTATTATTATTATCATCCTAAATTAAATTTCCATTTTAGATTGAAACTATAATATTTAAAATAAAATCCTCAAATGATTCACTAATTTAATTTGCTCCTATAATCTCATAAAAATCTCTCAAAATTTGTCTAGATAACTCTCTAAATATCTCTAAAATATCCTTTAAATGTATTAAAAATGGAGAGTTATCAGTAATCCTCTCTCATGTAATAGAACCAAACGGGCTAAGGTACATCCCAGCACCCAGAAGTATTTTTTCAAATGCAACAAGTGACCTAAGGTTATTTATGGTGCAATTTTAACCATCAAGTATTTAAAATGATGCAATTAGATCCAAAATTAACATCTTAGTTAGTTTGACCATTTAAAAGTCTCTGATTCAGCTCTGATTTGACTTAAAAATCTAAGTTGGCATACCACATAATCATATGACGTGGCATGGAATTGATTGGAGTGTTTTACATTTTGTTAAATATAAATAAAATCTTTTATGTTTATTATAACATTATCTCCGAAACCTTTAAAGATGTTTTTTAACGGTGAATAATCACATCAAGAGAAAAGGAAGTTAGGGTTCATTCTCTTGAAGTGGACCAAGGTCCTAAAATCATAAAGTCTGCAGTGGTGATCTGCAATTTTTGTTTTTTTGCCTATCTCTAGTATGTCTAGTTTTTGCTTTCAACCAGTGTATCATATGTTTATTTCTATTGCTTTTTTTCTCCTTTTTTTTTAAATCATCACACAACGATTCAACTGCACACAATTGTTTGTTTGGCATCACAAATAACTTTCAAAATCTTACTCTCCCGACCTTTTTTTATCTATATTATGTCTAGTTTTTGCTTTCAATATGAGTAAATGGGTAAACAGTGAGCCATAAGAAGGTGTAAATGGAGAAATGATGCTCTTTAGTCTTTACCCAAACCCACAAGGATGAAAGATAGATGCTCTTTGCCTAACCAATTTCATCGGTAAGATTTCTTCTCTTTGCGGACTCCAGCCGAACGGATGAAACCTAACTTTCAGAGATAATAAAAAAATTAAAAATAAAAGGCCTACTTGTTGTAATCACAAAAAAATCATGTCATATGGTTATGTGATATGCCAATTCATATTTTTAAATCAAATTAGAGCTATGTCAGTGACTTAAACGATCAAACTAACTGAGATGCTAACTTTGGATGTGATTGCACCACAAATAACTTGAAGGTGTTGGGTGCACCTAAAAAAATACATTGGGATGCTGAGCGCACCTTCACCTATTTTTAAATATGACTTTCATTAAACTATTTTTTATAATTAAATATAATATTTTGATATATTTTATTTAAATTATATTTTTTAATCGTTACCGGTTTGACCCCGAGTCAACCCCGATCTAACTCATTAATCCTTAATCTACTACCTCGATCAGGTTATTGACCAGTCCAATTTTTAATATTCTCAAGAAGCTTGGGATATTTTTTTAGCCACATAAAGATCGCACTTTATGTAAACGAGATTTAAGAGTGATGTGTAGTATGAATATATGTTAAAGATTCAAATTTTAATAATACAATATCGTATAGATAGTATTTAGAAATTATTACTAGTGTAAAATACACTACTTTAGTGTTAGTAAAAAAAATTAGCTTTCACTACTATATAGGAGGTGTAGTGGAAAAAGTAGAAAAGAATGGTAGAAAAAATGATTGCCCTTACATAATATCTTATGAGAATTATGAAAAGGTTGAAAAAGAGTTGATGGTGTTTAAGCGAAAGAGATTAGAAGAAGAAGCTCAATCCAATCCTTTTGTTGATTTTTTTCTCCACAATTTCCAATACGTCTCGAAGAAAAATGATTGTATGCTCACCAAAAAAGAAGTGAGTCTTATATGAGTGAACAATCTTGTATGGTTGTTGAAAAAATAATAAGTATTGTTATTATTTTATTTATTAAACAAATTGCATTACTTATATTCGTTATCTGTATCTTACATGAGGAACTTAAAAAAAAACAAGTCGGGGGATCTTTTAGGTCAAAGGGGAGGAATTAGAATTTAACTCTTGCTACATGGAAACAAGAGTATCCAAGGCATGTCAAGGGAGTTGGAGGAGGGGTAGGCATAAGAGATTACTTTGAGTACTCCCACGCCTTTCCTCAAGTGTGGTGACTGGGGAGGAGATAGAAGAGATGTTAGCTACTGTTAGGAAGGATGCAAGGGCAGAGGCAAAGGCAGAGGTAAAAGCTTCATTTGATGCACGGTTAGAAGCTCAGTTGAACAAGATAAAGGAGGGAATGATGATGATTATGAGCACATGACAAGAGACTAGTGTTCCCCAAGCACATTTTCTTGCACCTATTCAAAGCACTAAAGGGAGTTGTTGCATCATTAGGCATTCATCAAAGGGTCATGGAATTCAAATTGGTGAACCTTGTGACATTTTTTGGAGGATTCTCTTAGACGATTAGTTGCATGTGGGAGTGTCTACTACTGAAGATCAACTGTCCACCACACAAAAATAAAAGATGATCAAGTCTGAATGTTGATTGAAGAGGTGAAAATCGTAGATGCACCTGTCCCTATCCCAACTAATGATTTGAAGATCGTGAGTAAAGTCAAGAATACTTTCATCTTATGGTCAACGAACCTTGTTTTGATTTGAGCTAAGGAAACCCCGATCACAACCCCAATTGATTCGAACCTTTTTTTTATTTATTCATTAAATACTCAACTATCAAGCCATCCACATGCTTTGTACTTTTAATTCCTCCCTCTTAACACCTCATCTCGTGAAAGAGATGTACTTGGACCAGATGAAGGAACAAAATCTTTAGGCAACATGCCAAAATCCAATATCTTGTCTTGAGTAACTCGTGTGAGAGGTCTACTTAGACTAAATGGTCTGTTTGGCAGGAGGGAATGGGGGAGAAGGGAGAGAAGATAAAATTTTTATGAGTTAGATTTTAAAAAATTGGAGAAATAGGGTTATAAAATTTTAATAAAGATAAGATGTAAAATAAAAAAGTAAGAAAAAATAACTAAAAAATTCCAATCTCACTTCTTTAATTTTTTTAAATCCAAGTCATAAAAATTTTCTCTCCCCTCCCTTCCCCTCCTAATCGCTCATACCAAACAGCCTCTAAATAAGGAGGTCTACTTCATATGCTATTACCAATTTTCCTATCTAATTCACCAATATGGGATATGAAATTACAAATTTGCATCAGTCTAAACATGTAATGAGTAACAACTATCCAAAAGCAAATAACAGCTTCAACTTAGGCATTAATCAAAAACCAGTAAGGCCATGACAGTGCAGTGATATTATGATATTCAATGTACAGCCTCAAACTTCAAACTCATGTAATCACCTAATGCTTTCTTTGAATTTCCTTGCAACAATTGGCCATTCTCCAACTTTGATTTCTCTATCAATCACACAACAATGTACCTATACATAAAAGTTACAGCTTGAGCTCACAACCTTTAGCTCCTCCAAGCTGAAATCATATTTTTACAAATCAACATTACAACTTTAACCTCCTACCAACTTCAACCATCAACTTTCACCTCCCTCCAACCTAAAAACTTAGCTGCTTATAAACGACACCCATCAAAATGAAGAACAAGAATATCATGGTCATGATCGCAAGATAAAGAGAAGAAGATTGTGGTGTCAAAAATTACTTATCCTCACTTTCCTTCCATGTCTCTACCTTCGCCCATGTCTGCTTCCTCCTATCTTGCTTTCTACCTCGTGCCAGCTTTCTCTTTCTTATTGATTCATTTCTTTTTAATTTGTTTTCATATGGCTATTTGTGTGAATTCCTTTTGATTTCAAAAAGAACAAATAAGGTCCTCACACTTTTCTGTCATTATGAATATTAATTGGGGGAATCTTTCTGTTCTTTTGTATTTTTCAGATTCTTTATAAGGAATTTTTTCTAATATAATGCTTTAATGTGACTCAGTGTATTTTTCTCTCTTATTCAAAATTTCATTTAAAATAGATAAAGCTGTAAAGTTTTTTTTAGTTTAAATCATATTTAATGAGTCGAGGTAATGATAAATTAGTTGAAGTGCCTTTATGTAATGCATATATTGCCTCCAGTTTATAATATAGAACGCTTTTGAAAGAATAGTTTGATCTAAAATGTAAGTCATTTGTAAGATAATTAATAGTTATTTTTTAGTGTTATCCCTATAATTAATGTCAATTTCCAATTTTTCCTACCCATTAAATTTTCAAGCATATTTTCCTAAAATGGTAAAAGTGAAAAAAAAAGTTTCAATTTATGACATATTTAATAAATTAACTATTACTTATTGTTTTCTGTGAATTAAATAAAATGTCATAAATTATGGACCGGAGGGATTATATGTATATATTTATAACTAAACGTTAAACATATAGAAGGTATACTCATGATCAAAAAACATATAGAAGGTATATTTAAACAAATCAGAAGTAAAGTTGACCAGTTTATTGGTATGCTTTGAAGTTTATTATTTATTGACGAAGAGTAGTGATTCGAACCATAAAGCAACTATACATTCTTTTAGTGAAGGATGACTTGTGAAAGATGGTGGTAGGGAGTCTAATGTCCGAGGACTTAATCGAAGTGGATGGAGGAGAAAACACGTACCTTCAAGGTCACATAGCAAAATTCAACATTTAGTTTTAATTTACCTGAGGAAAAGGTGGAGGACCATAATTAGGGTCTCCGCTTGGACGAGACGGAGGAATAATATGACCTTTGGGCAACATACCAAAATTCAACAATATGTTTTGAGTAACCCTTGAAAAATGTTGAGGAACATTAGGGTTGGAGCGTCTCTAATTGGACCAGATGATAGAACAGTACCTTTAAGCAACATACCAAAATTTAACATATTATTGCGAGTTACTCGTGAAGGAGGTAGTGGAGATCTGTCTCTACTAGGACCAAATGGAGGAACAGGTACGAACGCATAGAGGCCAACTTGGCATTCTAACACTCAAGGTTTGTAGGGACACGCCATAATAAAGAACACACCAAAGACATCCTTGAAGATGTCTACACATATTGCCTCATTTGGAAAGAGGGAAGAGATTTTAACGGAAATGAAAGTGGAACTAGAAATAGAAATAGAAGTGGAAGTTAGATTAAAAATATGTTTGATATAACTATGGAAGTGTAACATAGATTTAATTAATATATTAATTTCAATTATAAAATGACCAACATACCTTCTTTTTCTTTTTAAATGAAAATGAGATGGATAAAATTGTCCAAAAAACTTAAAATAAGGATATTTTTATCGTTTTAAATGTATTTTTATATAACTCATATGAGTTTCTTAGATCTACCCAAAAACTCACTTCCATCGTATTTGATGGAAGTGAGTTCCACATGGAAGTGGGTTATCACTTACCAAACAAGCTAAAATCTCACTTCCATCCACAATTCCACTTCCATCTCTTCAGTTCAATGCTTGGGGCAATAGTGTTTGAAGCTGTGTGAGGGTACGAGACCAGCTACAGCAGGAAGAGAGGAGGTTGTGATGCCATATGCTTCGCAGGAGAGCTAGATGCCCAATAGCCTAAATTAACAGAAACAAAAACTATAGATAGGATATTCTTACCTTGCTTTTGTTGTCCTTACCATGCATTTTCTCTCTCTTACCGCTTTCTGAAACAGATAGTATGCCTTATATCAAGGACATGAGTGAGTGCTTTTTCTTTTTTTTTTTGGCCAACACAAATATAGTATTATAGTGATAACCAAGTACAAGCCAAGGGAGTAATAACCAGTACAGAGATGGTAAAAATATTCAACCATGATCCATAACAGAGTCTGGTCTATCCTTTAGGACTAACTTCTGCAATGACACGAGGTTCTAGTAATCCAATGTAATAGACATGACCCATTTAATTAAGAGGCTTTGGCAACCCAGTTGGCTACCATGTTGGCCTCCCTGAAAACCCAAACAAAAAGAATGGTTTCTGCTGAGACTCCTTATAGTAAGGATATTTTCCAAGGTTATATCACACCTCTAATTTAGAGATGACATCCCTCATAATAAGGGTCTGATTGTCAGACTCAGAATACATCCTCCAACTAGTTTTCAGCTGCATATGCTACTGCTTCTTTCATAGCCAAACATTCTCCCATATATGATGAATCTGCCTCTAGTATTCTAGTACCACCATCAAGGAGCCACACATTATTAGAATCACGCGCCACAAATTAAACGAGATGGCTGCTCTACCCTTCGCTTGATTATAGGCACAATCTCTATTGATTTTGAATTCATCGCCTTCAGGTTTGCGCTATACCCCATCTGCTGGCTGACTGCTTCTTGAGCTTTGGGATGCTATTATATATATTAACATCTATCCATCCACATGCTCGCCAAAATTCCTGCAACAAAGAGGTTGCTTGAGAAAACATGAAAATGGGATCCACCTTAACCCTCTTGTACATAAAACGGTTTGTGCTCTTCCAAATTTGTCACATGGTCATGACCATATATAAAAGCTTTTTGCCAATCCGAGAGGTGCAGCTCAATCATAGAATTGAGTTATCCATAACTTAAAAGTCAAATTCCTGTTCACAATCAAAATGAAAATAAAAGGCACTTCCAAACAACGTGTGTTGCACTCAAGGTTTAGATTTGCAAACAAAGCACAAGTCAGCCACACATACTCCTCTTTTATTTAGATTTTCAAAAGTGGGAAGAGCATTTGACAATAATGGCCCTTTTCTCAAAATCAGACAACCAACGTAACGCTCAACCGGAAGTAAATTCCAGACACAACCTTGTCTAATATCAGCTACTTTCAACTTTTTAAAATACTCGTGTGGGCATGGTGACATAAGTTTTTTATCTGGAATATCAGCTAGCCAAGAATCAGTCCATACTCGTGTTTCTGCCATTACTGACACTAGCTAAAATATTCCCTTCAACTACTCGTCGGCCCTCCAGGATGCTAGACTAGATCCACAAAGCCCTCCTTCCTTTCTTGGCCTCCAAAAAACTAGATCTTGGAAAATATCTTGTTTTAAGAATCCAGTTTGGCAAGCAAAGCCAAGTTAAATGCAGAAAAATATTTAAAACTAGTACTCCTTCCATTTTATCCCTTTTAAAGTGTATCCCTAGAAACCCAATGCATTTTCCTCTTTTCATTCGTGCTCTTCCACCAAAAACCAGAAATCATTTGATCAATACGTTTAACAACATTTTTTGGAAAAAGAAAGCAAGACATAGGATACCTCCGAAAGAAAATTAAGTTTCCATCCTTGGATTCTTCTCTTAACCTTATCACGTACAAAGTTGAGAACTTTTGATTTTGATCTTCCCTATGTAATAGGTAAACCAAGATAATTCTCGGGAATATCTATACCATGAAGTTGGAAAACATGGCCAATTTCCTCTCTCATCAGCTCAGGAGTATTTTTGGAGAAAATCAGACAAGATTTATTAGTGTTCATCTTTTTCCCCCAAGGCTTTGCAATAAGCATCCAAAATTGCTTGCAAATGTCTACATTCCTCTATGTTAGCTTGAAAAAACATAACCGAGTCATCAGCAAAGAAACTGAGTTAAAGCCAGGTATGTTTTTGCTAAGCAAATTGTCACGCTTAGATATGTATACATATTAGTAGAATTGTATAGAGAATTCTAGAAACGCTTAAGTAAACACTTAGGTAAGAATTGTCATAGATAAAAAAAAGGCGGACTCCAGCCAAGCGGCTCCTGCACAATGCGGGCTCAGGAGAAGGAGACCCTATATGTACGCAGCCTTACCCTGACATATTGCCAAGAGGCTGTTTCCAGGGCTCGAATCTTGGACCTGGGGGCTGAAAGCCAGCGCACCCACCAGTTGCGCCAAGGCTTACCTTCTTAAGAATTGTCATAGATATTTTAGAAAAAAGTTCTAGAGAGTCATTCTCAACTGTAGAATGTTTTAGATCTTAACCGTTCATTGAGGAGGTGTTAGGCTATAAATAGGGGTACTTTCCTAACTTATAAACCATCTAAGGGAATTCAAGCAATTCTCATTCAAAAGCTTCTCTCTAAAATTCTCCTTCTCTCTCTAGAAGTTCTCTTAGTTTTTTGTTTCTTTGCCTACTCTTGAGGGTTTAACTGACTTAGTCAAGATCAGGAGGAGTAATCAAGCTAAAGCCGGCACGATTTTTGGAAGATTTAGTCTGAAACCATAACTAAATGCCCTTAATTACCCTTTGGGCCGCTTCCTTTTCAATTATCTGGGAAAACACATTGCTTACTATGATAAATAAATAAATAGAGGGATAGAGGATCTCATTGGCGGAGCCCTCGCACTGGGTTAACCATAAATATCCTTTTGCCAAACATCATACCTAAGAATGAGACTAAATTCAGACACCAGTAAATTCTATTCACCCCATGAGTGAGTACTATTTATATTTTATGATCATTATGGTTTCCCAAAAACACCAAGAAATGTGGACGTTATGGTATGTTCAGTCACTTGCATATGAGTTGCTCAAATACTTCATTCGGGCTTTTGTTACAGTGAAAGAAAAAATATTAGGCTTCTCATTTGGCCCAATATTCTCTGATAAGGTCTAATCTTCTCTTACAAGGACCAATACTTCTCTTATAAGAAACTTAAGTCTGAGCCCCGCCTGCTTTAATTCCTTCTGTAACTAATAAAGCCAAGTGTGCCTATTCTTCTGGTAACAGTTCTAAGAGCAAATTATATTTCTCACAAATTGCGGAGGTTCAATTCTATTTCAAAAACAAGCACTCATGCAGATTGTCACACAAAAGCTCTTCTTTCCCTCTTAAACGATACCGTCAAGTCATGATGAAGCCAAGAAGAATACTTTTAGATAACAGAAGGTGGTTCCTAATGATTTACACAAAGCTGCTCAACTTTGGATATAATATCATGGAGCCTATGCATAGGAGAGAGACTTGCGAGCGGAAAAACTTATTGTATGTTGGTAATGACTTTTCATGGGAAGCTTCTAGTTTATGCCTATTTGCTAGGATTTCGTGAGTTTTCGTGAGTTTATACGTATTTGAATGGTAGTGTCATGGCCATTAATGTTAATTTTGGGCAGCTCATATATGTTTTGTTTACAAATAATGTGTTGCCTCTAGTCAACTCCTTTCGTCAACTTTGGATGGGCTTTATGTTCAACCTACAATATTTGGCTCCATCTTGCTACCTCTGGTGTGTGATATCAGGGTCTCTTTCAACACCATAAAGGATGCAGACATCTTGAGACATTAGGTTTGCTCGAGGCCTCATAGTGGCATTACTTTATGGAAGCAAGTCTGCGAGTTTGTTTGTATGATGCCCTTCCATGGGGATGGGAGTTTTTTGACCTATTGTGCATGTAGGAGGAATGGTTGGTTTAGGCAGAGATTACCTTGGGCTCGTCTCACTTTCATTCTAGAAGTGGTAACATGTTTCGACCTACTTTTTTTTTACGATTGATTTCTCACACTTTTTTGGATAATCTACCTACTTGCCCAATGTTGGCTTTCTGTCAAATCCAGGCCATTTTTTGGGTTATGCTTTTAGTATTAGACCTTTTTACTTTATTTTACTAGTTTTATGTATTTTAACTTTATGTTACCCATCATTCCTAGGTTTAGTGCTAAGGACCTCACCTTCTTACCAATAAGGAGAATGTTCGATCCTCCAGTGTGGTGTTTAAGGAGGCATCCTAGCTCCTAGGTACTTAAGTAAATGCTTAAGGGTAATTGATGGCTCGCCCTACTCAATATTAGTATTACCTAGGAGGAAGGGAGATTTCTCCCTGTCTTTAGATTATAGGTGAGCCCAACCTCTTTCCAAAAATTTATGTATAAAAAATGAACTTTATATTTATTGTAGGTTTCTTTACTTGTTTTCTTTGTTATTGCTGGGTTCACAATTGCCCTACCATGTTAGCTGTTGGAGCCTTTTTTTATGTATCGTTTTATCTAGACACTATTACAAAAATCACATTTAAGACCGGTTAAAAAAGACATTTTAGACCGGTTCTGGATCAGATCTTGATACAGCTGGTATACTTTTTAGACCGGTTAAAAAACCGGTCTAAAATATGAAATTTTAAGACCGGTTCTACAACAACCGGTCTTAAAGTTTAACTAACGGAACGGGTAGGGAAATTTCAGTACTATTAAGACCGGTTTTTTATGAACCGGTCTTAAAAAAATAGGACTATAAGACCGGTTCTAACTTTAATCGGTCTTAAATTGATATTTCAAACCGGTTCTTAAGGAAACCGGTCTTAAAAGCTTACTTCTTTAAGACCGGTTCTCTTAAGAACCGGTCTTAAATATCAATTTAAGACCGGTTAAAGTTAGAACCAGTCTAAAAATTTTGTGTTTTTTTTTCATTTTATTTGTTTTAATCTTACCCAGGCCAGTAAGCCATATTCAACTACAATCCCCTCTGTGGCACATTACATACACAAGCAACAACACATGCATATATATATTGACAATCAGAAGCAGTGACAACAGCATTTTTATTTCCAGAAACAATTAGTATTTCTCAGAATGCAAACTTGCTCCAAATTTAGAATCATGAAGCCTAAAATCCTTATTAGTTCCCCTTTCCCTCTTTTGTTAAATATGACCTTAGTTATCGTAATTGGTATGAACCTATAAATGTCAGTCTGTTCAAGGGAAAACACTTGGCCCTTACAACCCTTGACTCTCAACAATCACAGAATGAACATTATGAAAAAAAATCATTGAAAACAAACACATTCAATTCCAATTACTACCAATAACACATGATCAACTTATTCAATTCTCAGAAACAGTACAATATTAACAATTTATAATTATCAGGCATTTTGAACCACAGCACCACAATTAAAACATGATAGCAGAAAAATCGCGACATTGTGTGAACTTGCAATCCCAAAGCTTGTAAAGAGAAGCAGGAGAAGAAATATTTCTCATTATATGGAAAAAATTCCTAAGCTTTATAGAGAAATGAAAAAAGTGGAGGAAAATTTACAATAGTGATCTCATGCCTAAATCGACAGCCAACTAGTATCACCAATATCCAAGAATTTGTCCTGAACATAGATATAAACCAAGTTAGATATATATGAAAACCATAAGTATTATTAGAACAACATAGGATTAGATTCAAAAACTTACTAATCTTGTAAAAGCTCATAGATGAATTCAGCACAACAATTACAGATGAAATCAATATCTTCTTCAGGAAAGGGATAAGCAAGATCAAACATTTGTATTTGTAACACCGAAGCCAAACAAAACATGAACTTACTAACTTAAAAAAAATAAAGTAATACCAAATTTTTGAAATATACATTTATTACCTCCTCGGTAAAGTTAGTCATGCCTAGGCTGATAATATTGTAAATTTGCCTCAAAATATAAAGACCACATAAGTTGGAGCCCGGTGGTTGCCTACGGGTTTGAAAAAGAACATGATATCATCAAAGCAAGCATAAAAGTATAGCTTATGGAACACATCTTAAAGAAAACAAATATGTACTAACCTTTGGCGTGATCCATGTAGGGTCTTTTAAGTCACGAACATGCCTACCACACTTAGCGTGTAGGAAAGTCTGCATAGCTCTATGATCAAAATCACAAAGATTACTTATTTTGCACACAAACTTTGCACACAAAAGGTAATAAAGCAAGAAAACTTACGAGTTCATGGTCTTCTTCAAGTCACTCCCCGGTTTGAAGTGGAGGGAGCATAGGAGGATCACTGTGTAACTAGCCTTACACAGAATAACCAATTGTCAATAATCCCTTAAAAAAAGAGATGAATGTTAAGTAAATATAAAGCATTATATATGATGTTTTGGAATGTAAATTTGATGTTTCTTACCCATGCACATAAGGAACCAAGAAACAGTCAGTTTCTGTTTCACTGAGTCTCTCTGATAAATATCTATGTCTGATGGCAGAAGTGGTCCCTTTCTCCGTGGCATGAGCTGGGCACATGAATCCAAATTTAGCGCTCTGCCCAAAGGAAACCAACCTATGATTCATGTACTTACAAAAATGGAAGCACACAAATTAAAGTTAAATAGCGTAATTTTTAAGATATTTACTTCTATTTGAAGAAGATACTTACATAAAAAAAAAGCTGGACAATCGCAATCGTAAGATTTTGTCTAGGAGCGACCATAGACATTAAATCATCACTCTTAAGATAGCATGCCGCCCCTGACGTCCCAACAACTGAATCCATAGGCCAATTTCTAGCCGGGAAAGATGTATCAAATGCCATTAGAATCACTTGATGCATCACCTTCAGTGGTGGAGGCTGTGAAACTTCATGAGGGAAGGGAGCTGGACTTGAGGCTCTGATCGGGGAATCCGCAGCTCCAACAGAAACAAGGTTATTTGACCATGATATGAAGGTACCCAAGACATCGACCACAATCTTGAACTCCTCAGAAGGGATAGGGACAGGTGCGTTTGCGATGATAACTTCCTCAACTGACACCCTAACCTGATCATCTGTCATCTCGAGGTGGTGAACAGTTGATCCTATGTTGTGCACACTCCCCCGTGTAACTAACCATCTCAGAGGATCCTCAACATATAATTCACAAGGCTCAGCATCATCCTTTCCAGGACCCTCTGATGACTGTCCCACATTGCAATAACTCACTTTGGTGCTCCACTTATGGCGATCGAGCGACTGTGCCTGGGCAGGAGCGGTATCTTGTCTTGTGCTCACCATGGCATATACCTCGTCCTTCATCTTGCTCAATCAGGCATCCAATAGTACATCAAATGATGCTTTTACCTTGGCCCCTTGCTTTCACCCTCGCAGTGGCCAACATACGCTCCAATTCGTCTCTCGTGACCACGTTGGAGAAGGAACTGCGTGAGGAGGATCCAAAGTAATCCTTTATACCCACCCCTCCTCCAACTCCCCTAACGCGGCTTGGATGCTCACATTTTCCAGTAGCAACCGTGAGAATGTCATTCCTCCCCTCCGACTTGAAGGCTCCCTCGGCTTTCTTTTTTTGAAGTTCCTCATGTGAGATATACAAAAAACACACATGAGTAATGAAACATGTTTATTAAACAGTTAATAAGAACAACAATACTTACAATTTTTTCACCGACTATAAGAGAATGGTCACTCGTATAGGATCACCACTCTTCCGGCGAGCATGCAATCACAACTCTTCGCGCCGTATCAGATATGGTGGAGATAGCATAATAGAAGGATCGGATTGAGATGCTTCTTCCAATCTCCTCCGTTTGGCAACCAACAAGTCTTTCTCGGCCTTTACGTATCCCCCACGAGACATTGTATGGGGGAAATCATTCTTCCTGCCCTCTCTTGTGCATTTTGCCTTCTTGCTTGCGAATAAGAAATGGGAAAAATGTTACAAATAGTAAAGACAAAAGATAAGTAAATAAAGTACAAAATAAGTTAACTCACCAAAGCCTCTGGAGTAGTCCGAAGCCTAAAAAACTCCTGCCATGTCTCTTCATCGATGTACGAATACTTGCTGCAAGGAGTAGGAAGAGGCTTACCAGTTGGCACCTCGATATGCATGTAATTGTTGGCCAGATTCGTCTTGAACTTCCTCCAGTACTCACAAAAATACGTCATAGTCTTGTGATACAAGATCTCACTCTGAGGAACGTCGTAGGTGAGCTGTTATTCATGAATCAAAAGAGTTAGTGACAGTAATGAAACGAACTTGATAAAAGAAACATATATAGGGAATTTTATACTTGAATAGTGTCTCAAATATGCTGCTTAACCTTTTTGTCGACATCCCTCCACTCCTCTATCAATATGCTAGGCTTATTCCGTGTGAGGAGGCCGACAAAACTCCTATAACGACTGGCATTCAGACCGATCGGTTTCTAGTATTGAATGAACTGGATCGGTATCCTCTCCCCGGCTGACCGACTTTGGGAAACATCCCTCAAGCGTGTGGTTGTCCTACCCCTCCGTCTGGGCTGGTGACTTGGCTCACCCGATGATTGCCGCTGATTGACACTCTAAGGCTCATTGTGCTGAGCAGTAGGTGACACCTAATCCTCTGCTGTAGGATGCACCTGATCCTCTGCTGTAGGTTGCACCGGATCCATCATTGTACTGTTAAGACAAATTATTGAGTTAGTAAGTTATAAAATAACTATATATATAATCTGCATATAAGTTATAACGATAATTACTTTAAATAGATAACTAACATTTAAAGTAGATTTATAAAGAGATATCCTCCCATATCCCTTCACGATGATTATTTCTTGTGTCGTGTTCATTATCAGCTTCATCTTCTTCATTCAATACAGGAACACCCCTAGAAAAAGAAGGGGTCTTGAGAAGATCATAATTTGAACGACTTTTCTCTTCAATATCGACGACCCTTTTTCCTTGGAGAGCTACAGACCACATTTTATTTGCCTAATCAATAATATAGAACACTTGTTTCGCTTGATCTGCCATAATGAAAGGTTCATCTCTAAAACTTTTGTTGTTCAGATCAACTAATGTAAACCCTGACTTATCGATCCTTTTTCCTTTTTCCTTTTCTCTTCAATATCGATGACCCTTTTTCCTTGGAGAGCTACAGACCACATTTTATTTTCCTGATCAATAATATAGAACACTTGTTTCGCTTGATTTTCCATAATGAAAGGTTCATCTCCAAAACTTCTGTTGTTCAGATCAACTAATGTAAACCCTGACTTATCGATCCTTTTTCCTTTTTCCTTTTCTCTTCAATATCGATGACCCTTTTTCCTTGGAGAGCTACAGACCACATTTTATTTGCCTGATCAATAATATAGAACACTTGTTTCGCTTGATTTTCCATAATGAAAGGTTCATCTCCAAAACTTCTGTTGTTCAGATCAACTAATGTAAACCCTGACTTATCGATCCTCACACCATTATTGACATAACCCACTTACATTTGAAAATGGGAAATTTAATTTTAACATAGTCAACCACCCAAATCTCGTCAATAACCCCATAATAAGGTATGACTGCCAATGTAGGGTTCTTATCTTTTAAACTAGAGAAGTGCATAGATTCAGTACTAACATAACACCGCTGTTCTGGACAGTGCTCCTATCATCCAGGGACTTCGTGTAAAAGGTATACCTATTCATCACAAACGAAGTCCAACTTATGACATCAAACTCAGGACCACGTGCTGCCATTTAATTATATCATAAACACATTCTTTTCCTTCAACCTTGTGTTTAAACCAATATGTAAAAGTCCTAACATTTGTTCAGTCAATCGACTGTTCGCTTTCCGTACAATTTCTTTATGAGCATTTATGTAATCTTGAACTGCATCAACATTATTCAAAATGTACAAGTAGACTTGTTGTAATTCATCAGGATCCACACTCTTGACGGTAGCCCCGCGCCTACCCCCTTCTTCATCATGTCGTTTAGGAAGGCCGATATGTCCTACATTTGCCAAATAATGTTGACAAAATTCCATGGTTTCTTCAGAAACATATTTCTGAACATAGAAGCTTCAGGCCGGTTAGGGTTCTTCACATATCCTTTTAGGATTTTCATAGTTCTTTCAATTGGGTACATCTATCGAAAATAGATAGGCCCACACAATTTTATCTCCCTCACTAGATGAACAACTAGATGTACCATGATGTCAAAAAAGGAAGGAACAAAAAGCTTCTCAAGCTGGCACAAGATCAGGTAACCTTCATCTTCCAATTCATCCAACCTTTCCGTCTCAATGACTTTACTACAAATCGCATTGAATAAGAAACAAAGTCTGGTCAATATGTGTTGAAGATCATATTCGGTGACGCCTCAAATAGCCACTAGGAGTAGTTGTTGCATCAAGACATGACAATAATGAGACTTTAGCCCTACTAACTTCAAGTCTTTCATAGACACAAGCTTCTTAAAATTTAAAGAATACCCTGAGGGAACTTTAATGCCATATAAACACTCACAAAAACTTCATTTCTCATCCTTGGACAAAGTATGAGAAGCTGGAGGATAAAAAGTTCTCTTACCATGTGACCTCGGATGTAAGTATGCCCGTAATCCCATTTCTTGCAAATCTAATCTTGCCTTAACGCCATCCTTAGAACTTCCTTGTATGTTGAGTAGTGTCCCAACAATACTATCACACACGTTTTTCTCTACATGCATGAAATCAATACAGTGTCTGACACAAGATTCTACCAATATGGAAGGTTAAAGAAAACAAACCTCTTTTTCCATATATTTTTTTCATTTCGACTCTTTGAAGTCTTATCGAAGATGACATTGATATTTTTGACCTTTTCATACACTTTCTCCCCAGTCAAAGTCTCTGGAGCATCTTCAAACTCTTGGCCACCAAAAAAAGCCTTCTATAATCTGCGATATGGGTGGCCCCGTCTAAGGAATCTCCTAAACCAAGATAAACAGTCTTTCTTCCATGTTGAAGTTGATGGTAGCATATGCCTTCTTCACAAATAGGACAAGCTTTATGGCCTTTAATGCTATATCCTGACAAGTTTCCATAAGCAGGGAAGTCATTTATAGTACAAAAGATCAAGGCTCGCATTTTAAACATCTCCTTCTTGTTCGCATAAAAAACGTCGATACCTTCATCCCACAACTCTTTCAAGTCTTCGATCAGGGGTTCTAAGTAAACATCTATGTCATTTCTGGGTTGTTTTGGTCCTGAAATCAACATAGACAATATGATGTACTTTCGTTTCATACATAACAAAGGAGATAAGTTGTAAATTATCAACAGAATAGGCCATGAACTATGTATACTGCTTAGGCTACCGTAAGGATTCATGCCATCCGTGCTAAGCCCAAGCCTAAGATTCCTAGGCTCTTTGCCGAAGTCAGAAAATAACTGATCAATTTTCTTCCACTTAGAAGAATCAGCTGGATGTCGAAGATTTCCATCGGAAATCCTCTCATCCGCATGCCATCTCAAATTTTTGGCATCAATTTCATTAGCAAACAATCGTTGGAACCTTGGTATGATAGGAAAATACCACAACACTTTTGTAGGGGCCTTATTTGATTTGTACCTTGGGGTTTCACATATCGGACACTACTCTTTCTTTGTATGCTCTTTTCTGTACAATATACAATCATTAGGGCATGCATGGATCTTTTTATACTTCATCCCTAGTGAACACAGTATTTTCTTCACATCATAGTATCGGCAAGGCAGCACGTTATCATCTGGAAGTATGTCCTTGAAGGCCTCAAGTGCTTCTGAAAAACTCTTGTCACTTCATCCATGCCGTGCTTTCAAGCTTACCAATTTCAATACAGCTTTCAACAATTGGTATTTTGTGCACCCCGGGTACAGCGTCTTCTCAGCATCACTGCACATATTACCATATGCATATGATTGCTCAAAAGCCTCTTCTCCAACATCACAAATAATATCCTCTATCCGATCATTCAGAACCGTGTCATTATCATCAAAGGCGACCCCCCTTTGTTGAGTTGCGCTTGGAATTTCTATTTCTTCACCATGCCATACCCATACTATATAACTCTTACAAAATCCTTCACAAATTAAATGTGTATATATATCTGCATCACTAAGTCGCTTCTCATTCAGACATTCTACACAAGGATAATAGAACATCCCATTATCATCATTACCAGAATTTCTTCTAGCAAATTCCAAAAAATCCCTCACCCCATTATCATATTCAACACTAGTCCGTTTAGCGTTTATCCAACTACGATCCATATATTTCAACACCTTTTTTTCTTCTCTTCTGTATATTAACTCCCCTGGAAAAGGCAGGAGTATGATGAGAGTATGAAAAGGTTACACTTATCAATTTATCTAGTTTAACAGAATTCTTCATTAGAATTCCTCATAAGATATAATTGCAGTCTGTTCCATTTTCTTCAAGTAATATGGAAAATGTATCAACATATATTAGCAATTTTAGGACTTAAATTAAACCACAAACATAAGAATTGCTTTAGTCTAAACCTCAAATCACCTCTCAAATTTAGTTTCAAAACTAACTGAATATTATGTAACAATTTTCTAATCAGCCATTCATGAGCATACATGCCAAGAAACTTGACACAATAACTTAAGCATTCCAGAGACTATGAAAACTAGCAATTATCAGTACCCTAATCCTCAAATAATCAAATCACATCAGTTCAGGCCACCGTTAATTAAGCTTCACCAATTAATTTCCATCAGAGTAAATGTCATTTTTTTCTCCATTTCTGTGTTAATTTCTAGTTCAATTATAGTAGAGATTCTTCTTGGATAGACAGTGAATACTAAATTTTTATTTATACGAAGGATTGAGACATGGGACATTACCTGTTTGAAGTAACCTTGGACCGTGGCTTGAGGCGCAAGAGGAGAGGGGTTGTAGTGGCTGGAAAACACGCCGGAGGGAGATAAAGGCTGGTGAAATAAGAAGCTCAGCCGGCCTTCATGATGGTACTCACGGTAGACTTCTTCGCAGCAACGGGCACAAGAACGGGGAAGGAGGGAGTATTTTAAAACGGCCAACAACAGAAAATGGAAAAGGAGGTGGAAGCGGTGGCGGCGGCTGGAGCAGTGGCCGGAGAATAAGGCGGAATATCACCGGAGATCCTAGACTTGAGCTGTTCGCGGCTGTGGAAGCAGAGTGGGAGGGAAATGAAATGTGCTGATGAAATGAGCTTCGCGGTCGAGTAGGTTTGAAATATTAGACTTTTAAGACCCGTTATTTAAATAACCGGTCTTAAATTATTGACTTTTAAGACCGGTTATTTAAACAATCGGTCTTAATAATAATGTGATTTTTTATTCATTTTAATAATTTTTTTTTCAGACCAGTTGTTTAAATAACCGGTCTTAAATTATTGACTTTTAAGACCAGTTATTTAAAAAAACTGGTCTTAATAATAACGTGAATTTTTTTCCTTTTAATAATTTTATTTTTGAGACCGGTTGTTTGTGTAACCGGTCTAAATAAGTTTTTTTAGACCATTTTTTTAAACAACCGGTCTAAGAAATTGATTTTAATTACGGAATTGCCACTCCACATTTCTTTTAGACCTTATCCGCAATAACCGGTCTAAATGATGCGGTCTAAAAAGCCTATTTTGCACTAGTGAGATATTAATAAAATTGTCTCTTATAAAAAAATAATTTATTAATTTACTAATATTAATATATTTTTAACATTGTATTGGAAAAAAAATATTTTTAATATTTATTTAGAGATATGTCACTATTAATGTATCCTCGCAAATTGTTGTGATCTTGAAATTTCCTAAAATGAATAAATATGGAGAGATATAACAGTAATTCCAATTCCAATTTTTAAGATATATTGGTGTTGTAGCAGGGATCTACTTTGGTCATGAATATAAGATCTCAATAAATATTGTCTCCCAACTTTTTAATTTTTTCTTTAAAATCTGTCTATTGATTACACATAGTAAGAGGGCTTTCATAAAACGGTAGTTCCAATATACATGGTTAAAAAGATGTATATAAGAAAAATCAACACACATTTATTACAAAAAACCAACTTAATTAATTTTCTTAATAAACAGGAAGTGTATAAAATTGATAATTTTTTCCCATGTGCGATCACTATAAAAAAACAGCCCATTCTTGACGGAATTTGAGACGAAAAAAAATTTCGTCTCAAACATTGTCCAAATTCTGTCAAAAATTTCGTTGAAAATTTTCTGACAGAATTTGCGACGAAATTTCCCACGGAAAAATTTCGTCTCAAATTTGAATTTGCGACAGAACTTCTGATGAAATTTTCCACTAAACAAGTCCATCGAAAATTCTGTCGTAAATCGAAATTTCTGATGGAATTTGCCACGGACTTTGAGACAGAATTATTCCATGGCAAATTATGTCACAAATATTTATTTATTAATTTTTTAAAATTTTTTTGGTATGATTTATTTAATTAATGATTAATCTAATTATTATATATTAATTATATTATAATTAAAAGTTTAAAATATTATTAAATTATAATATAAATAAAAAATATTAATTCATATTTATTATTGAAATTAATACACACACAAATAAAAATATAAATTTTATAAATACAATAAAAATAAAATATAAATAAAATGAATAAAAAAGATATTAATAATAAAAATTTAGATATAATATTTACGTAAAAAAATAAGGAAACTAAATTGTAATGTTTAATAATATATATATATATATATATATATATATATATATATATATATATATATGATTTTGCATTTAAATCACACAGGTTCTTCCTAACTCAACTGACAAAGGCACTGACACACGCGTGAGAGGTCATGGCTTCAAATCCTACCTTGGCCACAAAATACAACCAGTTTGTGCTATCAACATGTGGCGAGCGATAGAGGACGACACGTGGTAGTTGACCGGGACACGCGGCGGTTGACCGGGACAAGTGGTCAGAGGCGAGGTGGTGGTAGGTACACGTGGCGGCTGCCTACCAGAGGTTTTTGTTGAAAAATGGCGTAAGCAAATTTGCCATGGAATTTGAGACGAAATTTGTTCCCTTGCAAATTCCCTCGCAATTTGAGACGGAATTTTTTCCGTCGCAAATTCCCTCTTAAGTTGCAACGAAAAATTCCGTCTCAAATTGCAAGGGAAAATTCCGTCTCAATTTGAGATAGAAAGCCATATTCCATCGTAAATTAATTTGCGACGGCACTATTTCTGACGGAATTTTTTCCGTTATAAATTCCGTCGCCAATTCCGTCAGAAATATCTTGTTTTTTGTAGTGGATGTGCCTATCTTTATCTTGTATAAAGTGTGTTTGAGAAACCATAAAACTGTAGTTTTAGAAGCTCTCTTTTATAAGTTAAGACAACTTTTCTCACATATTAACCTAATAAATCATAAAAATTATTATCTAAAGGCTAATCCAAACATGCATAAATAAACTAGATTTAGAGTTGTAGCCTAGTTTGCTACCCATGGCCTACTTATGTACATTTTTTATCTTATTTATAAAATGCTTTCAATATGCTTCACACATATAAAAAAAATCATAAACCTCATTAATTTTTTCTTATATTTTAATAATTTTCTAACTTTATACCTATTTAATATACATTATTTCTTAGGAAAAAAATCACATTATTTTAAATAAAAAGTAAAATTATACATTCATGTAACAAAATTTAATGATATGCTTTATAAATACGATCAAAATATTTTTTTTCTGTATCTGCCTTATAAATAAAACCATTCAATGAGAGGAGTAACTCCATCATGAGACCTTGCGTGTGAGTGCCAACATCAAACTCACACACATGCGTGACATGCAGCACCGTCCCATATTTAGTATTTCTCTTTGTTTATGTAAAACTTATTTATATAATTTGAGAAAATTAAAAAAAGCTACATAGTTTATTTAATTATAGTATATAAGATATGACCTCTTTAAGATATTTATATGTAAGATTAGATTATATTATATATATATTTATAAATTAAGCAAATTAATTTAAAAAATGATAAATATAATATATAAAATGGAAAAAAAAGTCATCATTCAAAATCAAAATTTACCCTTAAATTAGGTTTTAAATTTAGAACTGGATTTTCTTAATGGTGAAGCAATATGATTCAATATGTTATATTGCGTTCTAAAACCTCATCATAATCATTTATGTAATACAAAATTATCAGAATCCCCACTTTGAGAAATGCTCATGCCTAATATCTGATCGTTGGAAAAAAAAAAGTCTGATCGTGCTTCGAATAAAATCCCTGCACAAAAGAAAAAAAAAACAGTATATACAATAATAATAATAATAAAACTTTCAGCAACAGTATCAGCACGATGATAAATTACACTGCTGATATTGTGAAATTAAATGTAATGCCTGCGGTCAATATCACGATAGCAGAAGATCCAAATCCATACAAAAATATAAATAAATGTTTAAGATTCAAATAATCACATATTAATGTGGCATATATAGAAAGCATTTTGGATGATATTTTTTATATATAGAGAAATTGACTTTAATTTTTTTAGATTTATTTTGAGTATCTTACATATTATTCTCTGTTAATTATTTTTATTGTTATAGGAGGTTTTTTTACTTGATATGTATTTCTTGAAATTTTATTATGTTTGTCAAATTAAAGGTTATAGGGCTCAATATTATCAGTCATTTAAATATTAACCCATAGCCTCACTGTTTAAGTCAGGATAAGGCCATATGGTGTTCTTGCGAGTTCTGGAAGGGAAGATTTGGCTCTAAGGGGGTATAAGGAGTGTTGGCAGATTGCATAATTCTTTTGGGAATTACTAATCTATTATTTTTTATTTTGTACTATTACAATAAAAAATTTACTCATTTAAAATGAAAGGCGTCTATTAGAAGGAGTGTTTGCTCTAAATTGTGTCCATTCTTCTCAGTACTTAGCAAAGTTAATATTAAGGCCATTTTATTGTAAATATTATTATGGTTATTCGTCATTAATATATATGCACATATAAGTGTGTATTTATGAATAGATATTAGGGTAAAGAGGCAAAAATGCTCATATGCTTTTTTTCAAATGGGCATTTAATACTAAATACTTTCGTTGGGTGTAAAAATACCCATGAATTTTTTAAAATAGGACAAAAATGCCCACACCATTAATGGGTACTAACGTCCTTTATGTGGGACACACAATATTATTTTTTGAGGTGTAAAAATACCTATGAATTTTGCTTTTAGGTGCAAAAATGCCCATGAACTTCTCAAAATGAGGCAAAAATGCACACACCGTTAATTGGAACAAACTTCTATTTTGTAAGATTCATATTATTATTTTTAATGATTATTTAATTTTTTTTTTGAAAAAAAACCCTCCACCCTCTCTCTCTCTCTTTCCTACCCCTCTTTCTCTGATCTTCCATGAGACCCTCCCCAGATGATTCACTTTTCGTCGCTCTCAATCTTTCCATGGAGCATCATCTCTCTTTACCTCACGCTTGTTTTTCCAACTTAGACTTAGTCATCTAGAGAATAACCATGCTTCTTCATTTAGTCAAGCTAATGGAGCATCAAAAGAATAAAGCCCCAAAGTCATTAACGTTAAATCACTCATCAGTGTCCCGTCACTTATCGTCAATATCTTTAAAAGTTTGATTATTTGAATTCAAATAAAAAAAATTATTGCATAGTATTATAAGTCCCACATCGGAAAATCTCACAAGTAGATTGAGGTTTATAAGTTTAAGGGGCTTTCCCTCCCAATAGACTAATATTTTGAGATGAGATTTCTCTTTGGACTTATGATCATCACATTAATGCTTTCATTGAATGCACACTAGAATCCTATAACTTGGTGGAAAGTTTGAGAGCACCGAAGAGTGAATCGTTGAAGTTGAGAGGGCCACACAGGAGATCAGAAGAAGAGGGGTGGGGGAAGAGAGAGAGAGAGGGTGGAGAGTACATTTAAAATTAAATAATAATTAAAAAATAATGTGGATCCTATGAAATAGAAGTTTGTACCAGTTAACGGTGTCGGCATTTTTGCCCCATTTTGAGAAATTCATGGGCATTTTTGCACCAAAAACATAAAATTCATGGATATTTTTACACCTCAAAAAATAGTACTGTGAGTCTTACATAACAGACGTTAGTACCCATATAAGGCATTTTTGCCCCATTTTGAAAAGTTTATGAGCATTTTTGCACCCAACAAAAGTATTTGGTGCTGGTTGCTCATTTGAAAAATTTACATGGGCATTTTTGCCCCTTAACCTTATATATTAATACCTTGCATTTATTTCAACCAAAAGGCTGTTTAAAAGTTATAATTATAAATATATAGGCTTTATTTTGAACTAAAAGGCTACATTTCAAAGCCTACTTACGAATTTAAAGCCTTGAAACACAAGGTCTTTTAAAGACCTATATTATTAACAGGCCTTTAAAAAGGCTTCAAACCATATCATACCTTTCAAAGGCTCAAACTTGAGTTAAAAAATGGGCTCAGATCTAGGCTTTAGGTTCCTATTAGAAGCTCATGCCTATTTTATTAAAGCTTGGCCCGATGTATTTCTACCTATATTTATTGTACAAACTTTAATTAATTATTTATTTAATTCACTTACACTATAGATTCATTAGATCAACATGCATGTACTTCTCATTTCTTTGTTTTTCTTTTCTCTAACATATAAAAAATGAACAATCTACAAAATTGAGTCCAGGACAGGTATTTTTTTTTCAAAAAAAAAAATAGAATATCATAATCAACTATCATTATTACATATTTAGGCATATATAACACTTGATAAATAACAGTTACATCAAATAAACATCATGTTGAGGCGGATGTCGCGCAAGAATATATAATACTAAAACATAACGGTTAAATATATGCACCGTCATGTATTGAGGGGCGGAATCCATGAAAATACAAAAATAACGGTAGTAGTTAATAATTATCATTTATTTAGTGACAAAGATGACAGTTCTTACAAAAAAAATCTTCATGTAACACTTATAAATGATTCACCTTCAACCTCTAATATCAGCAAAGGTAAAACATAACAACCGTCATCTAACACCTTATAACTCTTTGTAATATTGTCAGACCTTCATAAGTCACAATCCTTCATAACATCTATTAGACCTTTATTTAAACTCACTTATTCCTTGTGATTGATCCTCCTTCTATCCTTCATCATGTTAAGATCTCATAGAGCTCCCCCGCCGCCGCCGCACTCTCCTCCACCACCTCCTAACATAGAGGCTCTGATGCAGATGTTGGCAAGCCTTGATTGTATGCAAGGAGTCTTGTGGCATATGCCAACAGGCTGAACAAGAAGTTAAACCTCATACTTCATCACAATAACGTTGAATATGACTTGCAATCAGACCCTTCATCTCCTTCTTTCGATGATGAGAATGAGGAGGAGGAGGACAACAACGATAATGGTGGTGATAAACAAACACCACTATTGTTTTTTTTTTAATATTTTAAAAAAATAAGTTAACAAGAAAAAACTAAATCATTCATGGTTATTAATTAAATATCTTAAAGTATTCTTCTAATGATAACACCAACATACTTAACGATTCAACTTAATAAACGTTGATTAAAGCTTTCAAAACCTTTCTTCTTCCCTATACTGACTTTGGGTGCATGCCTCCTCGTTATCTGATGAATGTCAGGAGAACCATATACCCTTTAATTATGTCTTGTTCAACTTCCAACACATGCAATGATGATTTTTCCCGTACCTTCCAGATTTCTATTTAAACTCCTTATTTTCATTTTCTTTTCCTAAGTTTTCTTCATCGTCCCTCCTCTTTGTTCTCTTAATTTCCAAGATGAAACATTGTGCAGAAGACTTGTCAAAAAACTCTTGGCATCATCCTTCACCTCCTCCCTAACCTCTACCTCCTTCTTCTACTCCTCAATATCCACCTTCACCATCATCGTCTTCACCCCCACCTTCACTATCTCTACATCCTATGCTTCCTCAACAAGGTGCAATGTTACGGTATGCAGAACAGATTGACTATGCCATGAGGAGGCTTTTTATATACCTCTTTAGTATGAATATGAAGGCCAGTCTCATACTTAATAAGTATGGGATTGGTCATGATCCTAACAATGATTATAACAACCTCCTTAAATTACTGCAAGATTCATCACTCCATTAAAAAATTAAGTAATATTACATAATAAACAATATATCAAAGGGCTCCTGCCCATAGTAAGAATCCCAGTATGCTGCAGAAAATTCAACATATGCAACAAATACCAAAAAGACCCTTAAGTTTGGCAATATACATTATGCTCATGTAACTAAATGAGACATATAATTGATATCAAATCAAGGCTCATGCGCCTTCCCCTTGGTAGCACCACCTGAAACCACTACAAAAAATATGACGCTTAGTAGCGGTTGAAAAAAACCGCTACTGGTAGTGGAATTTGTAGTGGTTAAAGGTAACACCGCTATTGATTTGCAACAGTAACCAGTGAATCCTATTTTATGTATACTTTGTAGTAATTATATTGTCAAAACTTTCTATTAATGTGGTGCCAAGCGGCGCGAAGGTGGAGCAACATTTGTCGCTGTTACTTTGTAGCGGTTATTTGACATCAAACCGATACCCATATGGCGCCAACTTGGGGCCAAATGGCACGTAGGTGGACGCCATTTGTCGCGATTACTTTGTAGCGGTTATTTCAGACAAAAATGCTACCATATGGCACCAGTATAGCGCTAAATAGCGCAAAGCTGCGGCACCTACTGTGTTCATCATATATTAGCGGGTTTAGATACACTAACAGCTACAAAATACAAATAGGCATGTCTTTGTTACGGTTTAGTACCATAACTACTACAAAATTTGAAGCTTTTTCGCGGTTATTAATTGAACCACTACCAATTTAAAATAGTTGTATGAAATCAAAGACTTCAATAAAAAGAATTTGCAACATGAAGATAACAATAGGCTTCAAAGGAGCTAGTAACCCCTGAAAAAAGGGAAATGAATTATGATTGGTATCATGTTACGTAACATGATACCAAGCATAAGCTATTTGCATTTTTTCAGGTGGGTGGTACTTGCTTTGAAACCTATTGTTTACTTTGGCTGCAATTTTTTTCCTCTTCCTGGCATTTAGTAGTTATGATGATAAACCGCTACAAAATGGTTAAAAGCATTAAGTAATAACAGTTGGCTTAGTGGCATGTTGTAGCGGTTATATTCCTTTTAACTGCTACAAATGTTGTCTGGCTATATGAATAGTCAGCATATTGGTAGCAATTTTTTTCTGTAACCGCTACAGTATGTCAAAAGACAGATCTTTGTAACGGTTACTTTGTTTAACCACTACAACTATTTGATTGTATTTATGAACCATAATTCACGAGGTGATGATTGCAGCAGTTTTATCATATAATCGCTACACGTGTATCAATTTTTGTAGTGGTTTATTTGTGAAACCACTACAAATATCAACTCTATATATACCCCCGCCCCCTCCTTATTCTCATTTTGCCATTTTGATTTATGATGACTTTTCCTCAAACTTTTACCTTTCTACATATGGCTTCAGAAGATTAAGGAAAGGGGAAGGAAGTTATTCCAACCCCTAAATCATTTACACGTGGGGAGGAGGGGGTCGTGGCAAGATTCAGCACAGAGGGAGTGGGGCTGCACGACTACAGTTAAGCCCAGAGCAACGACAGGAGGGGGCTCCAATGTAGCCATAGCAAGCGGCCCCACAGGAGGGGATCGCACCACAGGGCCATCATGAGGGCAAGGGAGGTGAGATCAGCGTCAGCGATTATGAAGATGAGGATAAGGAGATGTTCAACTTTGATAGCTTTCCTATCAGTAATTAAGAGCGGTTGCTAGATGAGGAGGCCGCACCGACCCAGGACTACCCACGACAGTCATCTTCCCAGTCGACTGAGTTTGAGGTGCAAGTGAGAGGTAAATATAATTTTATTTTTTAACTTTTCTTTAAATACAGTTCATTAAAATGTGAATTTAAATTTAACTAACATATATGATAATTGTGCAGATGAGCAAGGGAACATTTCCTGAGGAGCCTAGACGTGACCGGTCTGAAAAGCATAGACTGGAGATTACGAGTTGTGGTTCTGTGGAACGAGCTCACGGACCAACCCGTTGAGTTGGATGGGGGTCACATGTTCAATCACTACCTGAGCGACCTGGGCTCGGATTGGATGCGGTTCCCTATTCACTTTAGGACATGGAAGTAAGTTCCGAAAGGATAAAGCGTGGGATGAGGAGGTTAAGGTAATTTAATAATTGTATTTAATTATATTAAATGATTTTTAATTAACTGTTTTAAATTATTATTTTGTAATTTTTATATTTTTGAAATAATAGTATTTAATTTTTTTTTATTTAATTGTATTTCAGGGTATGTTTGTCGTAGAGGAGAGCTATAAGTGGTACACACTGATGAAGTTAGGAGATGACTGGAAGAACAGCAGGAATCGTCTCTATCACATCAAGGATAGGGATGGGATGATTCCTCTACAGTAGCTGATCAAGGACGTCCCGGATGGCGTCTTACCAAATTACTGGGTGGGTTTTGTCCATTACAGGAGGAGTCTGGAGGGGCAGGTAATTTTTTTTAATAACTATTATTTATCCATTTTTTTGTTATTTTAATGTTTTTAATAATTATTATTTGAGCAATGTATGTAAGCTCTTTCTTAGAGAAACATGGCTAGCCGCGCCCAACAATCGATCCACCATACGGTTGGATCGAAGACATTTGTTTTGACCTACAACAAATTTGTATGTTTTTACCATTTCAATTAATTTTACATTAATATTAATAATTTAATTTCGATTAAATATTTATAATAATAATTTTATGTTTCTACTGTTTAAGGAGCAAAAGGCTCAAGAGGAGAACTGCCATACTGATTATGGAGAACTATTCATGGTGACACATAAGCACCGGAACGGGCCTCCGACGTCTCAACAGGCAAAAGGAGGAAATTGTAAGTATAATAATTAGAATTATTGTTAATTAATTGTTTAAAACAACTTATTTATTATTGATAATAATAATGATTATAATAACTTGTTGCATAAAATTGGAGGCGAGGATTCAACAGTCTTAGGCTGAACTGAGAGAGACACAGACCCAGGAGTCTTAGGGGTTTGTGGACCCTACTATCCGACTGAAGGCTGGTTTGGGACCGATCGAGCACCTAGGCCTGTAAGGGGGATGGGGTTACACGCTAGACCCATCATAGTGTATGGGAGGAGTGGCAGCTCTGAGGCTGGACCTTCTCGACCACGAATGTTCGGAAGCAGACGTCCGAGGTTGGAGACCGTTGAGGAGATTCAGACGGAGGTTGCGAGATAGATGTAGGAGCAGGCAAATTACATTTACGTGCAGCAGATGCAGTGGTGGGATATCACAAACTCTGTGCTTGACAAGGCGTGGAGTCGCCTGTTCCCGGATGAGGCATAACCAGAGGTCTCCCCGTCTTGAGGTTCATTGTACAACTCACTCGTCCCCCATCCGATGATGGTGCTGTTGACTCTACCTAGCCTCATCCTCCGCCTACCCCTGAGACAGGACATGATGGCCAGACTACTGACAATGCCCCCCTAAGACAGGACTTGATGATGATGCTTTAGCTAGTTAGCTTTGTTTATTTAGGATTTTTCTTTCTTAAAAAAAGTATACAAAAATCTTTAAATTAATTTAATTTTGTTGTTACAAAGTTTTTTATGTTTTTTTAATTAGGTTATTTAATTTCGTTTGAAAAAAAAAATTTTAAAAAAATAAATAACTGAACATTAGTAGCGGTTAAAATTTTAGAAACCGCTACAATTGTTAATTTTTTAGCGGTTTGATGGAACTAACCGCTACAAAGTTATACAAAATTTAGATTTTTGAATCTGTCATTCCCGCTATCGGTCACAAATTTTGTAGGGGTTATAGATAATAACCACTACAAATATTCACATCATTTCTAGTGATTTATGCTTTCTAACTGCTAGAAAGTGTGAAAATATTTGAATTTTGAATATAGGAATCCCGCCAACGGTTACATGCATTTGTAATGGTTACATAGTGTAACCACTACAAGTTTTCACGCATTTGACTTTTGAATCTGTCATCCCACCAATGGTCAGATGAGTTTGTAGTGGTTATAGAATAGTAACCGCTACTAGTTCTCACTCATTTGAATTTTGAATGTCTTATCTCGCCAACGGTTACATGATTTTGTAGCGGTTATTAAGTTTTAACTGCTACAATTTTTTTTGTATTAGTAGTGGTTTAGGTAGCGGTTAAATGAACCACTACTAATGATTTTGTAGCCTTGTGTCAACGAATGTCCTAAACCTGAGCCAAGAACATCAACATAGTTGTTAATTCCTCGTGTTGGTAAAGTAGTTAGAGGAAGTGAGAACTTCAAACTAACATTAAATGAGAAGTTGTAGGCACATAGACATGTCTTGATTAATTACACTCAAGTTGAACCCTTCCTTCAGTAAGAATTGTACATTCATATATTATTCTACAACTATCCTTATATTTTTAATTTACATTGCATGATCATCTTCCGATGATTAATTGCAGGGAATTTATAAGTCATGTAAATCATCAACTAAAGATTTGAATACAAACATCCTTCAAAGTTGACAAAAAGGTTCACAGAGAATTCCCAGCCTGGTTTGCGCGTAGAATATTAAATGACCACAACCTGCACTCACCAGAGTTCAGAGGCCTCACAATTGGCCCGCTTAACCATACAAAAAGGTTTACAGTATACAATGTCAATTGTTTCAAGTTTTGCATGGTATCACCAGATCAAAGATTACAAAGTAAAAATTAAGGTGTTTTTGGCACCTTTAGGATAAGGAGTTACGTGAGCAGCAGTGATAATAACATGCAGTTTGGAGGTGTCCCTTACTATGGAAAGCTTCTGGATGTCGTCGAACTAAATTACCAAGGTCATTTCACTGTTATGCTTTTCAAGTGTTTGTGGGCAAATACGACCACTTCTCGGGGACTCACAATAAATGATTGAGGCATCACATCAGTAAATTTCTCTTGTATAATTCATACCGGTCAATCTGAAGATGATGAGCCCTATATTCTTACCTCATAGGCACACCAAGTTTATTATGTCCAAAACGAGAGGTACATGGATTGGAACATGGTGGTTCACTTAAAGCCTCAAGACCTTTATGACATGGGTGATTGTGATAACATCACCTACGAGAGTGAGTCATTCCATCCTGCCAATTTCAAAAATTTCTTCCTTGAAGGCGATGATAATTTACCTATAGTTAGGTGAGTTTTTATAAGTTCATATCATATAAATTTAATATTTTCTACACAACAATACCATACTAATATTTCTTTGACAAAATATTTGTAGGGATTATGAAGAAGAATGATTAAGTTGAACCATAATTTTTTCCCCTAAATTTGATATGTATTACATTTAAAAAAAAATTTGAATCACATTTGTAGCCGTTATATAACCGCTACAAAATAAATCAAAACTGCTACAAACTGGCACATTAACCGCTACAAATAACAATAAACCGCTACAAACATTAAACTGCTACAACACATGACATCTTAACCGCTACAAGACATAACCACTACAAATACAGAGATATTAACCACTACAAAAGTCACACGGATCCCTATAAATACATCCACATCAACTCTTTTCATACACTTCTTCATTTCTTTACTCTCTTCTTCTCTCTCGTTTTTTCGCATCCAAAATTTTTTTTTCCAACAGCTTAAGATCTAAGTAAGGTAATCATCATACATGGTAATTCTTTTTATCAATTCTTTCATCTCTTCTTTTTTTTCCTTCTTATAATATTCATACTAATTTTTTTTTCAAATATTAACGAACTATTCCTAAAAAACTTTACTTCCAAAATGATCCACATCTTGGGGATAACAAAATAAATACATATTACCTACAAATTCATAACATTACCTACACTTTCTCATTATTATGTATATAAATTTGATATTTATGTAACTCAATTTAATCTTTTTCTATACCCAAAGTAATTGAATTTAATTAATTTTCTTAAATAATAACTACTTTTAATTCAGTTATATAATTAATCAACATTTTAAAATAGACTATAAGAATTAAATTATATTACTGGATAATTTTTTTAATTTTTCATGATAATTAGTAGAGGTTATTTTAACCGCTACAAACTTAACAGTGAAATTTCAAAATTGTTTAAATTATTTGGCGCCAATTTTTAGAATATTATTTAGTAGCAATTTAATTAGTAGTGGTAAGATAACCACTACCAAATAGATTCAAAAATTTTCACTTCCCGCTTAACCAAATATTTGCAGCGATTTACATAACCGCTACAAAATTTTGGCGGCATGCTTAAATATTTACTTTTTGAAATTGGTAGCGGTTATAGAATCGCTACAAATTGGAAAATTAAATTTGTAGTGGTTACTCAACCGCTATTACATATTTAGAAAATGTGTTACTCATCATTCGACTATTGTAGCAGTGACTTGTAACCACTATGAATTTAGTAGCGAGTTCTCTCTCTTGAGTAACGGTTATTTTTAACCGCTACAAAATTGCTTGCAACGGTGGATTTTGTAGCGGTTTAGTTAACCACTGCTAATATTGTTTGCAGCGGTTATAACCGCTACTAAAACACATTTTTTAGTAGTGAATCTTGCCAAAAAAAATTAATAAATTAACGGGATGAGTCACATAGACCTAGTAACCACTTCCATTTTAACAAGTGTGCAGGAAATAATTACAAGATAGTTAAACGGGCAAAATATAAGTACATACATAAGGTATAGTCTTACAAAAATATTAATAGTCCAAGAAAACAATTTAATATGTATATAACTCCCTCAACTATCCTTATAAACTCCTTAACCACTGACATAACCTATGGCTACAATATATAATATGATTAATCTCTTTAACAAGACTGTACGTACCAAGCTCTCCAATAATGAGATGTAGCCTGACTAAAAGCTACATGACTCATATCATACCATGGGTTCCCTTTCTGTCTAATATGGAAAGGTGTCACCTGTCCCTTGAGCTGACCTTAACTCGACTAAAGGAAAGGGTGATACCAAGGGCCCTGAGAATGTCAAAGTCATCCAATGTATGCATAGTGATGGCTATACCACATTGTATAAAAGAACCAAACTTTCCCTAATTACAACTCACCACATTCAACATCTCAACATCACAAATATCAATAATTTATTCTCATATATTCAATATTCAATGTTATGCATCATCAATCGTTCAAAACCATTCAGGCCGACTTAACTAACAAATTTACTAAAATCATAATTCATACTATCATTGTACATTTTCATATATAAAATACTATAACATATTTATAGCAATTAAAAATACCAACCTATACTTATAATCACCTCAATAAGCATACAAGATAAATTGGAAAGTGGTTACTTCAAGTTCTTGACAATTAAACTTGAAAGAATTCAAGTTCAACAAGTCAAAGTCACTCTACAATAAATATATAATTACATGTTAATAAAATTAATAATAATTGATAACTAATATAAAATAAATTTACAAAATTGGCTCACTTTAATTTTCTTAGAATAATAACAACAATTTATCTATTCCTCAAATTCCTTTAAAAATCATAATTCCTAAAATTTCTTAATTCTATTTCACTCAATAAAATCTTTAACAACAATAATTCTCTAATCACCTTAACTTCTATAGTCATAAAATTATTAATATAAACATCCTAGATCAATTAAATCTCTTTTCTACCTTATATGAGTATAACCTAATTATTAAACAACATTTGAAACCTTCACATAATTAAAGCCATATCAAATTCTAATTCTAATATCAAATCATAACTTATAATTTCATATAACTCAAAATATAAAAAACTAAACCGATTAAAATTTCAATAATACCTCCAATAACCAAAATAAATTATTTAATCAAAATTGAATCGGTTAAAAAGTCCAATATAGAATTATTTATAGGTTGATTATATAAAAAATTTATTATAAAGCCTTATACGAACTAAATAAGAAAAGTAAACTGATTAAAATTAATTATTAATCGTCATTTACATTTCTTTAGTCATATATTGACAAAACTCAAAATTTACCCAAAATCCTAATCCTAAAATATTTTCTAATTACCACGGAATTACTATCATAAGAAAGAGAAAATTATTTAAAATATTTTTCAATAAAAATTTTTATGATTAAAAGTGATTTCGAGTACCTTATTGATTCCTGAAGAATAAAAAATACTCCTACTAGAATCTCATTATCTGCCCTTCCACAAAACACTTTACTTTCGTGAAAATGATTATTGAGGGGTATATATAATAGCCCCTTCCCTAGGCGTCACATTATAAATTTTTTTATGGCACCACTTATATATATATATATATATATATATATATATATATATATATATAATTAACAATAATTTTTTCATTTTTTATTTTTTATCATATTTTAACCATATCCCCTTATCTTTTTTTTTCAAAAATCACCTACTAAATTCATGTTTTTTATAAATAATTATTTTTAAAGTATAATTATATCTTAGAAATAAAAATAAGAATGTTGCAATTATACTGGCCACTCCTCTAGTGACCAGTAGGCTGGTGATCTCATCAGTTTACCAAGCTACTAGCCACTTTTCTTTTCTTTTCTTTCTTTTTTGATCATTTTTTCTTTTTAAATATTTTGTAAAACAAGAATACATTTAATGGTTATTACATAAAAACCGTCATGAAATAAAATAAATAATGGTTCTTAAATTGTTCTTTGGAAACAACTGTCATGAATTCTAAGATAAATAAAGGTTCCCTTGAAACAACCATAATGTAACTCATGGTGCGAGAAAAAGTATCGCTAGGCTGGTAACACTTTCAAATTGTTATTAAGAAAAACCCGTCATTTAATAGAATACCATTTCAAATTTCTAACAGTTATGAAAACACAACCATCACCATTTATAAGAATATAATGATTTGTAAAAGTAAAGGATGTGACTGCTCAATAATCCCTGAAACTCTCTTTATATAAAGGTTCAAAAAATGAACTCCACTTCTCCACTTCCATTTCAACTTCTCATATCCAATTGCAAGCTTTTTTTCTTCTGCACAAAAATTATAGACAAACGTAAGAGAACTTATGTTTCATCATCTGAGGACAAACCGAAAGATCAACTCCCTCCACCAACAAGCCGTGAAGGGCTCGTCTATACGACCTATGAGCTTCGTCATATGGTCCAGGTTTAACTACAAGAGTAAGGACACATGGACCAATGCTTGAAAGAACTTATCACTCATATTTGCTATTTGAACCAGAAGGTGGATAAGTTATTGAAGAAAGAAGAATTTGATGATGTATCATATTTTTAAAACTTTTCCATAACTTTTTATTTTTACTTTGTTTATTTACATTATCTTTTTGTTTTTTTTTCAGTTTTGTTTGTAAAATGGTGGTTGATTGTGCCACTACCAAAGTTTAAAAAAAAGTGCAAGACGTAACGGTTGTTAAATAAAATCCATCACATATTAGAATACTAATAACCATTCATTAACCAGTCACTTCCAAACTATTGAAACTTCTCATTTCCTTATGTCTTTTTGTACTATTTCTTCATCTTCCTCCATTGTTTTCTCAAGATGAAATGTCATGCTGTAGACTTGTAAGAAAATCTCCAGCGTCATCCTCTTCCTCCTCCACAACCTCCATCTCCTTTTGCTCTTCCTTCAAAAGCTCCACCACCTCCTCTGCCTTCGCCTCCGCCTCCACATCCTATGCTCCCTCAAGTGAAGGCAATGATACTTCATATAGAACGCATTGACCATGCTGTGAGGAGGCTGGCCAGATATTTGTTGAGTACAAATAGAAAGGTAAATCTCATTCTCAATGAGTAAGGGATTGGCTACCATGATCCTAACATATTCCTAGATGATTCAGGCAACTCCTCTGATAACAAATAGCGTGATGATGTGAGGTATGTTACAAATTTATAAAACTTTTAAATAATTCAAAATGAAGGAAATAAAAGTTTCAAAATTTGCAGTAAACCTTATATCATCTATCAGAGGGTGATATTTTTTGAATTTATTTTTATAAAATATAAAAATGTAGTTATTTAGACATTATAAGCCCCATACATACATATATATATGTATGTATGTATGTATGTATGTATGTATGTATAAAATATACCTCACGGTTATTAACAAAGAACTGTTATAAATGTAAACCAATAAAAAACAATTCTTATAAACAACCGTGATGTAAAGTTTTATGCATGATAACCCAAAAAAATAAATCCTATCATTTCTCTTCTATTTAAACGTCTGAAATAGAATACACTTGACACTTAGTCTATTCGAACAAAATTCACCAACATATTAACCCTATGACTCTTGTTGTCTTTTCTGGACATCAAAAGTTGTTTTTAGTCAAACTTCACCATAAAAAGCCTTCATCTGACTTCTCAATGATAGCTGCACTAGTGAATACACTTAGCCCTTATCACAGCGACTACTGCATGAGTTACCCCATTGTTTTCTTAAAAGAAACTTATGGAGATATGGATCCCTAGGCAAAAATCTCTCATTTTTTGGAAGTATCCATATATATATATGTAGAAGCTAAGCTACTTCCATAAGATTAATACGGATGCAATAAATAAACTAGTTCTTTTGTACCAAGACGTTATAAATGTTAGATTTCATGTTTTGATGATAACAAATCATGTTTTGAAAGTTCATGGATTCCATATCAGCAAAAGAAATGATTCTGGTGATCTGAGCAAGATCACTCGAGTGATTTTGTTAATCACTCGAGTGATATTCAAGATCACTCGAGTGATCATTGAAATCACTCGAGTGATGTGAAAAATTTCCAGATCACTCGAGTGATATGGGAAATCACTCGAGTGATGCGCATAATCACTTCCAGTGATTGATAAATCACTGCAAGAAAAATTCACTGTTCTGGAAATCACTTCCAGTGAATGTCAGATCACTCGAGTGATACGCCAAGTTTTTCAAATCACTTCCAGTGATCCTGAATCACTCGAGTGATGCGCCAAATCACTTCAAGTGATTGAAAATTCACTGCAAGAAAAATTCACTGTTTTGAAAATCACTTCCAGTGAATGCCAGATCACTCGAGTGATACCTGAAGAATTCCAAATCACTTCCAGTGATTATCAATCACTCAGTGATGTTGCATTTTCGCTGAATCACTTCCAGTGAATTGAAAATCACTGCAAGAATATTTTACTGTTTGCCAAATCACTTCCAGTGATCATGAATCACTCGAGTGATGTTTGAAAACTTCCAAATCACTTCCAGTGGATTCAAAATCACTACAAGAAGAAATCACTATTTACAAAATCACTTCCAGTGATTCCAAATTCACTTGAGTGGAATATGAAAATTCAAGATCACTCCCAGAAAATCAGTAATCACTGTCAGAAGCTTTCAACGTTTTTAAATTCACTTCCAGTGATATTGTATTCTCTCCAATAATGATTTATTGCTCCAGTAAGCACTTTTAAACATACAATGTGATCCATTTGCTATTACTCCCATGAAAGTCAGTAGTTTTTGTTAGTTAGTCTTTGATATTAATAATCATTACTGAATGCTCTAGATTGCTGTCAAAATCATATGGTATATTATTTTACTACTCAGTTGCGAAAACAAGATCACTCCCGATGGTTTTATTGATTGTCAGAAAAACACTTCCAGTGAATCATGTTTATATACAAATATTTTCTAACGGTTATATTCACAAGTGTGTTACAGCTGTACTCCACCATCACACACTTGACATGCAACTGAACACTCCACTCAAACGACAACTATTCATGGTGACAGCAGAACTTCAGAAGTAATGGAAGACAAATACTATTACATTTTCCTGAAGCATTTTTGAATCAACGGACAAATTTACAACGGTCTTCAAAGGTTCTATTATATATGTCCAGTCATTCGAAAAATGAGATAACGAAGAAAAACGCCTGAATCCTCTATAAGCAATATCTTCACAAGTGCTTCAATTCTTCATCTGTACTTCAGTTTTTATCTACATACTCTGTGAGAGAGATTTGTCAGTCATACGTAATCATTTCCAATAGTGATAACTTAAGGTTGAGGAACCTTGAGTAGGGATTTGAGATTACCTTATGTAAGGGGGAGCGAGTATCTAGAGGAACTTGTTGTTTGTACTGTGGTGCCACGAACCCACTGAATCTTGGAAGATATAGTGAAAGGCTCAGAAGGATTTCTGAGGACTGGACGTAGGTCAAGTGGTTGAGACCGAACCAGTATAAATCTATGTGTGAATCTTGGTGATATCTCTTCCTTTTATTTATTGTGATTAAAGTTTTATAAATTGAATTTAAATTTCTGATCATTGAAATCACCCAATTCACCTCCCTCTTGGGTGAAAAGATTGCTCTAACAATAAAGAATCTAAGGTAACATTAAATTGCTCTTGTGAAATTATGTTTTTTTGGAAAACCCATTATTGCTTTGATCAAAAGTTCCTCTTTTATTACAAAAGTTGTCAACCCATTGCTTTAAATGAAGGTTCCTATTGTTGATCTTTTTCGATGTAATTTTTGGAAATATGGATCCCTAAGAAAATACATCTTATTTTTTTTGGAAGTATCCATATCTTCGGATGTTACTTCCAAAAGATCAAAAGGGATGTGTTGAATAAACTAGTTCAAATATACTGAGAGTCATACATGAACAAGCGAAAACCTATAGCATTTGTAAAGTTACAATGCGATAAAGCATTTAAGGTGACATTAAATTGTTTTTGTGAAGTTACGTTTTTTTGGAAAACCTGTTATTGGTCTAATCAAAGGTTCCTCTCCTATTTTTGTATTGAATAGGTATCACCAAGTCAAAAGCTCTAAGATTCGACATTATGATCAGTCCCCGACTCTTTAATGTGAGAGTATCTGAGCTACTTGATCTCGACTCTATGTAATAGAATCATATTTCCCACATCAAGTTGCAATACAATTTGGGACGGATCAGGATTTCTGAGGCTTTGTGACTAGAATCAATCATACTTCTAACCTATATCTCATAATGTAAGTTTTCATCTATACCTTATATCTGTTTAACAATTAGGCTAAGAAAGCAAAAGTTGAGTGGAAAAAAAAAACATGAAATCCGTATAGAAAAGGCCACTTGGGGTATGCAAACATTTGAGCAAAGCAATATGCTAGTTTGCTCACTGTTACTCCACAAATGAAAATATTCCCATTAAAATTCATCAGCTGCTCTACCCAATCTCGCAAGTCGTTCAAGCCCAAAGTAATCTGAAACAGGTCAAATTTAAGCATCGTAGAAAAAAAGATGTTCGAGATATCAGTACAGGCTAAATGAAGCACAGCAATCGAAAATGACTAAACATAAGACTATTCTCAATAGTTCTTCATAGTTTTCATTCTTAAGAAAAATAAGCATGTAAATGGTGATAAACATGTAGCTCAATGGCAATATGTAGTAGATTTATTGTTTTTTCCGCAGGCACATATGACAATGTAGGACATACTGCCAGAATTACAATATCATGAATGTTATGTTCAAAATAGTACGCAGCCACCCCTAGCAATACGATTTCATAATTTAATTTATCTTAAGAAACAATAACAAATAGATTTTGGTAGTACACAGCCAACCCTACGTATTTCAATCGAAAAGATATTATTTTAGATCATTACTATTTATAAATTGTTTTTGTTACACAATTTATTAACACACTCACACCATATATATATACATACATATATATATATATACATACATACATACATACATACATACATACATACATACATACATACATACATACATATATATATATATATATATATATATATATATATATATGTGTGTATAATCTAATTTTTTTTCATGGTACATAATTGACAAATGTTATAATTTTAATTTTGTACATAAATTTATTTCATTTTTAGTATTTATTATGAAATTTAAATGTTAAAAATATATAAAATATCATCTTATCCTTTATGTGCAATTATCACAAAAGATAATGTCATTTTTGGTAATTTGACAATGAAAAAGTGATTCTAATAATAATATCAAAACACTATCATTTTATCAAAATAATTTTTTTTCTCAAAATCTATTTTGCTCAGAATCTATTCTCTAAAATCACTTTTATCACTTTTTTTTTTCAAAAGTTATTCTCTAAAAACTAATTCAAATACACTCTAATTCTGTGCAGAAACACATTATAAGTCAACAGTTACATTATCACTTATATACATTAATAGTCGCCATTGATTCTTTCAACAAAACTTAGAATGTCTTGATCAATCTCAAATTGCATCGCTACTCGAAGTGGGAGGTACTGTTTTATTATATAAAACGAGTCCAACTAGTTCAGAAACTCTCACTTAAAGAGTCTTATATCCATACATCATGATTATTACATAAAAATTGTCATGTATTGTAAAAGTTCACAGTTCATATTTAAAAATTGTTAGTTGTGTGCTAAATACATAATTGTTGTCTATGTGAGACCATTATTTATTTTTATTAAAAGTCACGATTATTACATGAAAATCATTATGTATGTTATTAAAAAAAATAATGGTTTTCAAAATAAAACCGTTATGTATCACACAAATATTACCATATATAATCATGGTTGTTTACGTATGCCCGTTAATTATTATCACAATAATGCGCATATCATGGCCTCACTAGACTTCAATTCACAACGGGTGTTATATTATATCCGTTATAATAGGTCTAAAATAAATAACGATTCAAACCCGCAATGTATCATCGCTAAGCATTTATAGCACCAACATATATAACATTTAGAACCATGATTTCTGGCCAATAATATCCATCATATATAGCAATTTCTTTAGTAGTATATTCACATTTATACAAGAAACATTAATATAATATTAAATTATACCATTCATAAAATATGTTTTTTGTTGAAATTCATAAAATATGTTTAGAGGTTACTAATATTTATATTAGATTTTGATATTCATATTTATTTACATCAAAAAAATTTCATAAGCTGTTATGTGCCCGCAAATTCTATATGTATTTATATATGTATATCAGTTTTTAATAACTAAACGTAAATTATATAGCATGATAACAAATCAGAAAGTGAAGTTGTCTAGAGGTTTATTGGTTTGCTCTGAATTGTTTATTTATTGACTAAGATTAGTGATTCCAATCATGAAACCACATTACATGATTTTGGTAAAAGAAACTCGAGAAAGATGTGGTAAGGAGTCTATAGTGTGTTCAAGGAACCTGGACTAGATGGTGGAGGAACGAACACACACACCTTTTAAGTTAACATCTTGAAATTCAACAATTTTAGAACAGATGTAGGAACATGACCTTTAGGCAACATGGAACATATCATTGGGAGGACCCCATGAAGGAGGTGGCGGTGATTTGTCTCTACTGGGACCAGATGGAGGAACAGGACCTTTAGGCAACATGCCAAAATTTAACATATTATTGGGAGGACTGGGACCAGATGGAGGAACATGACCTTTAGGCAATATGCCAAAATTTAACTTATTATTAGGAGAACTGGGACCAGATGGAGGAACAGGACCTTTAGGCAACATGCCAAAATTTAACATATCATTGGGAGGACCCCATGAAGGAGGTGGAGGTGATTTGTCTCTACTGGGACCAGAGGGAGGAACAGGACCTTTAGGCAACATGCCAGAATTTAACATATTATTGGGAGGACTGGGACCAGATGGAGGGACATGACCTTTAGGCAATATGCCAAAATTTAACATATTATTAGGAGAACTGGGACCAGATGGAGGAACAGGACCTTTAGGCAACATGCCAAAATTTAACATATCATTGGGAGGACCCCATGAAGGAGGTGGAGGTGATTTGTCTCTACTGGGACCAGAGGGAGGAACAGGACCTTTAGGCAACATGCTAAAATTTAACATATTATTGGGAGGACTGGGACCAGATGGAGGAACAGGACCTTTAGGCAATATGCCAAAATTTAACATATTATTAGGAGGACTGGGACCAAATAGAGGAACAGAACCTTTAGGCAACATGCCAAAATTTAACATATCATTGGAAGGACCCCATGAAGGAGGTGGAGGTGATTTGTCTCTACTGGGACCAGATGGAGGAACAGGACCTTTAGGCAACATGCCAAAATACAACATATCATTGGGAGGATCCCATGAAGGTGGTGGTGGTGATTTGTCTCTACTGGGACCAGATGGAGGAACATGACCTTTAGGCAACATGCCAAAATTTAACATATTACTGGGAGGAGATTTGTCTCTACTGGAACCAAATGAAGGAATAGTACCTTTAGGCAATATACCAAAATTTAAAAGAGGCGGTGCAGGGTCTCTACTTGCATCAGATGGAGGCACGCTACCTTTAGGCAAGACACTGAAGCTTAGTCTCATTGATGGAATGTTTCCAGCCTCTGTGGGAGAAAGAGCTACGCATGATGAAACAGCCAAAAGGAAAATCCTCACCAAATTCTCTCTAAATGCCATCATCACAATCTTGTTCATCATTTAGCTCCAATTCTATTTATTTTGATGACTAAAAGATGCATCCTCTGCGGCTTTAAATAGCTCTATGGTTAATTAATTCTTTAATAGGAAGATAATCAAAGACAATAATTAAGATGATTAATCGTGATCCTTGCATATCAGTTTCTGTTTATAAGGATATTATTAAGGTAAAAAAAATGGAATTGTAAAAGAAAAGAAAAAAAATCCCAATCCAATCACTTAAATTTCGCTCCAAACGAGTAATTGCGAGGATTGATGACTCAATGTGAAATATTCTGAATTTATTATTCTATCTCTTCTATAATACTCGTAGTAACGTAGTTAAAAATTATTTCATTGAGAAAATAGTTATATTTATATTAATGCCGTTAATACATCTTGACACTAATAAATATCAATATCTATATTTATTACTCTCTTTTAGCTAGCTATCATAATTATTTATCTCTCTCTTTTATAATTAAATATTAATATTTTATAATTTCTATCCATAAATTATTAATCAGCCCCATGATAATAGCAATGCTATATATATATATATATATATATATATATATATATATATATATATATATATATCGTCAATGTATTTTGTTTTTTGTTCTCCGTTCTTCATTGTTAGTGATCTCAATTCTTCATCCCAATATCATGACATATCACCCTTATAAATTCATTAAAGATATTGACTATCGTAAGGATACCTGGGTTATCGTTACTTAGGTTATCAGAAGTGGATGATAATAAAAAAATCGTCATCTTTTGATATATAGAAAGTCGACACGATTTTAGCCCATGTGGAGGTTTGTGATTCACTGTTCATGCCTATTTGCTTATTGAGTTTTGTGTTTTTTATGCTCTCTGTTAATAACAGTTGTATTCTTCTTGCAGAGCCATAATGATTGAGGGTATAGTTATGCTTGTCTATTATATTTTTATTGAAAAAAATACACATTTGAATATATATTTTTGATCAAATACACATTTATAATTTAACGTAGCATCTCTTATTTCATTTGATCCTTGGTTTTATTAAAATTATATTTTTTGTCAAAAAAACATAATAAATATAAGGCATTTAGTTTGGATCCATTAATCAATAAAAAATATTTATGATGATTATTTTCTAATTTATTTTTTTATATTTCTTTATAAACGCTGACCCTAATCAATTTTGGAAAATCTAATCAGTATTTCCGTGACCTTCCTAATTTAGTTCAAATTTGTTTGGCCTATGTTTTCACATTGTGATTCATTATAAGTGTTTGAACTTAAGTGCAAAAATTATTAATTTAAATTTAAAGAATTTCATAATATTTAGAAAATTATCTTTCTCTCTTAAATGTGAGAGAGCAAAATAAAAATAGGTGCACATCACAAGTATACCCATACTTATAGCTGACTTTATATAAATTAATCGAAGCATCACATAAATATGAACTTTCGAGTCGGAGAACAATACTTAGTAGATTAGTTAACTGTGATGATCATGTAAACAAATTCGTGTGTATTTGTATTAACTTTTAGAGAATAATTTTTACGATTTACGAGATAAGTATTTAAAAGAATTTTTATTTCGACTTTTGGAAAAGGGTTTCTGAAACCACAATTTTAATGTGTAGCAAACATTGAATATTTGTAAAATATCGTAAAATGAAGAGATATTAACATATAATAGTGAGTCTCACAATTAATATTTGGGTTCGAGGTGCATGTAAACACACTCTTTATTGGCCATGATGATTCTAACTTATTATGTACTCGTTTTGGTCCAAAATATAAGAAGTTTTTTAAGAAAAAAATTAGTGTAAAATATAAGAGGTTGACGGATAATTACTAGTTGTTTTCCACTTTTATTCCTTGTTAGAAAAAGAAACTTTAATAGATAATGAATACATATTTAATAGTCAAATTCTTTAGTAAGGATATAATACCTAATTTTTATCAATTAATTCGGACAGAATAAATAACTTAGCTAATAATCATTGATTTTTTTTTAATTAATTAACAACGCCTTTTATTTTATATTAGAGAGAGTACATGTACACGCATATTATTATAGTCAAGGGGAGATGAAAAATATTAACCTATATATGCGCGCGCGCGCACAAATATGTGTGTGTGTGTGTGTGTGTGTGTGTGTGTGTGTGTGTGTGTGTGTGTGTGTGTGTGTGTGTGTGTGTGTGTGTGTGTGTCTCAGAGCCTTATAGGAATGTTAGTGTATGTGGTACATGTGATCAAGGGTTTTGAGGCCACAAAGAGATCAAGGGTTTTGAGGCCACAAAGAGAATTTGGGATTAAATATTTAGTGAATGTTAGTGTATATAGGAATAATTAAGGAGAAGTATGAGGCCACAAAGATAATTTTTCCTTTATGATTTTAAAAGTTTAAACCATATAATCACATGCATGTATGTGGTACATGTGTTTTGAGTTTGAGGGAGTCAGTTTTGAGATATGCATAAATAAATTTTAAAAATATTAAATTATCCCTAGCCAATCTCTTAATTCTCTTCTATCTTCAAATTTTTTTTAAATACTCCCTCTGTTCTTTTTTATATAAGATACAATTGTTAAAATGTGTATATTTCTTATTATAAGATACATTTTTGGAGATGTCTAAATATTTAATATACCCTCAACTAATTATATGTATATTTCGATACTTTTTTTTACTCATTCTTTCTCCTCCATCTACATTCTTTATAAATATTGGTGTTTTTAGAAAATGAGTTGCATTTTTTAATATATTTATTATTTTAAACTAATTTTAACTAATCTTTTGGTCTACCTAATTTGGTTATTTGTATCTTATAAAAAGAGATGGAGGAAGTATAAAACTTAATGGTCATAAATCTGATTATATCTTTTAATAAACTTTTATTTTCCATAGCGGACGTCAGTCAGGCTTATATTAACTCTTTCCTTAGGTTTTTTTCTCTAACATCCTGTAGAGTAATAGACACTATGCATTTTAATAGGTTCAGGAATACTAACTCTTACAATATGTAATATGCCATGCTCATTATTAATATCATATTGCTCCTTCGTAAAAAATAATTATTAATATCCACATTTATTCATTTGTATCATTAAGTTTTTGTTGCTGGATATTAATATTAATTAAATTCATAAAAAAAAAAGAAGTTAAGCTCATTTCATATATTTAAAACACGAACCTTTCAGGAAGCAAAAGATTACACATAGATAGAATAACATCATAATCATATTTGACTTAATAATTAACTTAGCTACTAGAAATTTTTACGTTGTAAAACAGGTTGGGATAAGGTATTGTCCTCTTCAGCACCTTATGTCCTTCCGTTTCAATTAATGGAAAGTCTTAAAATCAAATTATCGGGCTTTACTAAGCATTATATCCTCTTTAATTTATAATTTATAAAAGAATTCAGGTGTGTACATCACCTTAAAATATTTTCTCATATGACCAATATCCTATAGCGTTTTATGGTGATTTATTTAGCACTCAAAATTATTTTTTCAATAGAAATTTTTCCTTTAAAGAATTAATTTTTCAAGCAAAAATTTTGCTCATATAAAGTGTTCTAAGCTGCAATTTAAACTTTGCTATTAGTTCTCAAAAAGTTCTTTAAGTGAAGGTATATCCAACACTATAAAGTATTTTTTTAGTACTATCTTTAAGGGACAATAACCGAAATAAGGTAAACCGTAAATGTGTGGGACCAAATACTGTATTAATCCAAATACTTTAGGGATTTGAATGCACCTTAAAAAATACTTCAGAGTTAGATGAGCTATAAAATTCTTTAGGATATTGAACATTTCTTTGATAAAATAGGTTTTTCCTTCACTACAAAAAAACCATGCATTTCTAATGGAATTTGATATGGAAAAAAATTCCATCTCAAAAATCGTCCAAAAACTGTCAGAAATTCAGTCGAAATTTTTTTGACTGAATTTCCAACGGAAATTTTCCACAAAAAAGGTCCATCGGAAATTTCGTCGCAAATAAAAATTCCAACGGAATTTCTGACGGACATTTTCCGTGGAAAATTTCCGTCGCAAATCCTAACATAACGTTCTTGACGAAGTTACCGATGGAAATTTCATTGAAAAAGTTGACAAAATTGGTTTGTGGCAAATTCCTCGGAAATATGTATTAATTAATTTTTTTAAATTTTTTTATTATGATTTATTTAATTAATGATTAATCTATTTATTATGTTTTAATTATTCTCTTATCTTCCATGCATTTCTTCTTCTCACTAATTTTCAAGTTTATGACTTTCTTGAGAAATCTTTGGTTGGTTGGTAGGAAAAGCGGGAAAAAAAAGTTTATGCTAACCTACGTTTTTTAAAAATGATCAATTCTTGAAGTTGCATTGCAGATTTTAAAATCTGTCAATGAGCTTTTAAGATAGTTTCAAAAATATGAATTGATAATTCTTGAAGCTGGATTATAGATCTACAAGTGAGCTTCACCATTTTAATCATTATACCTAATTTTTCTTGATCTTCTTGATTGAGAGCATAAAATGATATAATCGCATCTGAAAAAAAAAGAGGGAATTCACATTTATTAAGAGTTTAAATTTTAATTATTATGAGAATCATATGGAAAATTGAATTCATATCATATACCGTGCATTTTGTACCAAAATATTCAAAGGATTGAGTTTTAAAAAAATTCTATCAATATGTAATTTTTTATTTTTAGCATCTTAGAAAACAAATTAATTAGTATTCTACAATTTAAAATAGATCCTATTAAAATTATTATAAGTGTATTGACTTCATTAATAATTAAGAGATCAAAATAAAAACTTACATTAAATTAGAAAGATTAAGTAGATTTTATTTTTAAAAAATAATATTAACATATAACCATTACTGATAGAATGTCCAAATATTAATTGGTTTTGTAGTATAAATTGAGTTTGGGAGAACTATAACAAGCTCCAAATGGGAATTCCGTCAGAAATTCTGTCGTAAATCGTATGCGTAACGTTTTTGGCCAAATATTATTGCTTTATGATTTTATGCCTCTATATATCAACATTAATATATATTAAATCAAATGATTTTTTTTCAAAGAGAATAATCAAAAAATAATTCAAGCATGCCATGCCATAATAATATCATTGAAATAAAACTCATTTTTACCAATATTAGCTTAAACTAGAATGACTTTTCTGAACACATAAATGTGATTTTTTAGAAAATAATTTAGTTAATATTTCAATTTTTAAGTTTTTTATTATTTAATATGAATTAGTAATATTAATTACTATTTTCTGACAAGCAGCGTGTAAATTTCATATATTTCTATGGATATTTTAGAAAAAAAGATGCAAAAGGAACTTAAAATTTCATAAAACGGCTTACATCAATATAAAACTTTCCAAAAAAACATTTGTACACGTGGGTGTGTGAAATATAGAAAAATGTATACTTAATATATTTACTAAAATTTATCCTTTTATAGTGGCATATATTATAAGTTTTTTGGGAAAAAAATTGTTTTTGTTAATAAAATGATCTCTTTGTTCAAAATATTGTATACCTTTGTACTGATGATGATAGCTAGTATATATAAACTAAAGATGAATCATATTTTGTTGTATTAAAATTTTGTTGAATCATATTTGGGAAACATAAGTTAGAGAAAATTCTTTAACAAGGAGAGAAGAGAGAGCATTAAAATTATTTTACCTATATTTTGAAATCCTAAATTGAGTTAATGACTCAATTAGAGATTTATTAAACTATTAAAGTGTCTCAAAATTTTCTGACTAAAAAATTATCTAAAGATCGTTGGAAATTCCGTCAGAAAATTTCATACAGAAAATGTAGGTAGGAAATTCTGTCGCAAATCCTAATATATTGTTCTTTACGGAATTATAGATGGAAATTCTGTGGAAAAATTTGACAAAATTGATTTGTAGAAAATTCCGTCTGAATATGTGTTAATTAATTTTTTAAAATTTTTTATTATGATTTATTTAATTAATGATTAATTTAATTATATATATTAATTATATTATAACTTAAAATTTAAATTATTATTAAGTTATAATATAAATTTCAGCAAAAAAAGTATTAAATTATAATATAAATAAAAAAAAGTATTAATTCATATTTATTATTGAAATTAATATATATATATATATATAATATTATATACAATACAAATTTTATAAATACAATAAAAATAAAATATATAATAAAATGAATAAAAAATATATTAATAATAAAAATTTAGATATAATATTTACGTAAAAAAATAAGAAAATTAAATTGTAATGTTTAATAATATATATATATATATATATATATATATATATATATATATATATATAATTTTTCATTTAAATCACATAAGTTCTTCCTAGCTCAACTGACAAAGGTACTGGCACATTCGTGAGAGGTCATGGCTTCAAATCTCAACTTGGTCATAAAATGCAACCAATTTGTGCTATCAACACATGGCGGGCGACAGAGGGCGACACATGGCCAACAATAGAGGGTGACATGTGGCAGTTGACCAAGACATAGGTAGTCGGAGGCGAGGTGGCGGTGGTCGATTGTGGGTACACGTTGTGGCTACCGATCGAAGGTTTCCATTGAAAAATGGTATATGCAAATTTGCCACAGAAAATTCCTTCACAATTTGCAACGAAACTTTCCGTGGAAAATTCCCTCTTAAGTTGCCACGGAAAGTTCCATCTCAAATTACGAGGGAATTTTCATCAGAAAATTTGTCACAATTTGGGACGAAAAATTATATTTCGTTGCAAATCAATTTGCGATGACACTATTTTCGACGGAGTTTTTTCCGTCAGAAATACCATTGCAAAATGGTTTGCGACGGAATTGCGTCGTAAAATGGTTTGTGATGGAATTCCGTCGCAAAAAAACCTTCGTTCTGTCTCAAATTTCGTCAAAACATCCATAAGAAATTACCTATTTTTTGTAGTGCTTCAGAACATGATGATTATGGTCATATTCTATTTTTCTAAGAATCGTTGTGATAGATTTTTCGATAATATGATTGGAACTTACCTAACTAATAGCTAAAACATAAGAGAATAAAGATTTTTCATATGAGCTTGGCTACTAATTTTATGATTAAAATGTTTACTGATCATCAAAACTTCTCAGTGTTAATTTTTTTTCCATAAATTTAAGTTATTAACCTATTAGGTGAAGGCTTACTATTTTCCATAGATTAACTTACATGCCCTATAGTTATTGTTAGTGGAGGCACAATGCACTGTCGTTGAGAAAAGGGATTCTTAAGTCTTTGTGTATGGTGCACTTTGTTGCAATTGATGCGTCAAAGAATGGTTTGGTTATCACTATTCACTATTGGCTCGTTTGGCACGTTGTAATTGATTTTGATGGAAATAAAAATGGATATGGAAATGAAGTTTAAAAGTATGTTTAGTTTACAAAGGAAATAAAGCATGAGTTTTAGGTGAAAAAACCAAAATTCCCTTCTTAAACAAAAAAATCTTTCCAGAAACAAGTTTTATATCCTTCAAATTTTGCAACATGCATTGTTCAAAATTGTCATCAATATTTCAGAAGCCTCCCATGGTATATCTAAAGGAGGTCAAGCACAGATTGGGGAATCAATAAATGATGGCAAAGATTTGATAGAGGAGGGAAACTAAGGAGAGAGAAACAGATAGGGGAGCTTACTTGGGTTTATTTAAAAAACCTAGATCAAATTGTGCTTGTCGAGGAATGGTAAAGATGACAAAGAGGCGGTTGGGTTGTGCTCACTGGCGGTGATTGGCGCTTATAGTGAGTTGTGCTCGCCGATGGTGGTTTGCACTGTGGTCATGCATCTTGTTTGAAGGAGGTTGTTGCTGCTGTCATAGGTTGTTGATCCTTACCATTGCCGTCATCATCCTTACATCACCACTGTTATCCTCGCCATCATCACCAATGAAATACATTGTACAATGTCATTGCCTCACATGAGGCAGATCAACCAACATGCACATTCAATTTCATAAATTTCCAAATTTATATACAAACATCCAAAAGTCATGAATACATTCATGCCTACACAATTTTGCCTTATAAATCCAATGAAACCATCAAAATTACAAAATTCCCACCCCTTCACCATGTCCTGTTCAAAATAGAATGTTAGGGTTCTTAGGAAGATTTTGTTGTTTTGTTGTTTTCTCTTGTTTAATCACCACCTTATCACTTCTAATCATATGATTAACCATTTAAACACTAAATGGATATATTTAAAGGAAATTTGGGTAGCATTTCCCTATAATTTTTCTTCAGCTCATTTTTGAAAATCAAGAGAAAACAAAGCAATATCCACTAACAACCACAACAACAACATAGCATAAGGCAAGATGATCAAGTTTTGGTTATTACCTCTTGATTTCTTGGCTTTCTCTCTCTAAATTTCATTGTTCACTCTCTCCTCTCTCTTGATTTATCTTGTTAAACATGAATTTCAAGACGGAGAAGAGGTTAGAAGTGGTCCCAAGGTGATTATAGAGCAAAATCACTAAGTTTCATGCACCTTACCTTGAGTTTTTTGGCTTGGAATCCTTAGAGCTCTTCTTGGTTTTTCAAGTGCTCTTGAACTCATTCTCTCTCTTTTGGTTTCAGTTTTGCACGAAATGAAGATGAAAAGATGAAGAGAAGGGTGATTTAATGAATCACTCTTTTTACTTTCCAAGTGCTTGCTTTCCATTGGACCAAAAATGCTATTTCTTGTATAATATTACTTTAATATAACCACATAGATATATTTCTATTCCTTCCTCTTTATTTGGCCGTCGAAGCAAGAGAAAAAGAGGATATTAAAGATAACTTATTGCACTTCCAAAAATTGTCTCTTACAATTCATTAATCAAGGTCATATGCTTTTTGACCTTTTGACTTTCTACTTTTCCTCTTCTTGATTTAATATCCACCAAATAAATTATTTTTTCCTTTCTTGCTCCCCAATACAGCCAATATTTATCCCAATTAAATGGAAAATAAATGGTTGTTGGTTTTATTGGTCAAATGACTATTTTGCCCTTACATTTTTGTGATTTTCGTACTAGCTGAAAAACTGGGCAGGATTTTCTTCAAACTTTGAAAATTCATATCTAATTGTGTAGATATTCAATTAGGGTGGTTTCAAAGGCTATGCAACTATTATTAAGTCTAGTTGTAAGGAAAAATATAAAATTTGGCCAACTAGAAGCTCACAATTCCCATAATTATTGTTTTTAGGCGCTGCCACTGAGAAAAGCTAGTTTCACTGGGCTAACTTCAAAAATACATAATTTTTTGTGTACAGCTCCAAATGACTCATATGACCTATCAAATTAAATTTTGATAAATCTAATTTCATTTTGGAAAGTTGGAGAATATTTGGACATCATTTTCCCCTTGAAAGATGTCACGCAATACAACTACCACACAGGGAAATTCACCGGTAGCAACACCACTTTGTGTTCCAATTAACCATGTTGTGTGTGACTTCTAATTACATTTTTTTGTTATTTCCCCAGCTATTTAATACACCATAATACTCCTTTTAATACCCAAGTTATAAAGGAATTTTGGGGAATACAATCATGCCTTACTAGGACATTTACTAAACAGGGATTTAGTAGTCCACTTAATCCAGGCTTAATCTCAAGCCTCTTATCCCAAAATTTGGGATATTACACAAGCAGTCAATTTTATTGTGTTTATTTATGCTATCTGATACATAGAAGTCTCTACTTCCTACCTTCTAAAAGAATTAGAACTAAATTGAAGTTGAACCCAACATATTTTATTAGCTTTTGTTAGGATATTATTAGGTTTTTTTTCTTCTTTTAGTTAGAGTGTAGAAGTATCATATTGGTTATATCTTTGTCCTACGACCTTTGAAAGAAAAAATAATACAAACATCATGAATCCGAATTCCTATTTAGAATGATCTTACTCATGAATCCAAAATATTTTTTCCATAAATCACATCACATAACTAGATTGTCTAAAATGGAAAAATAAATATAAAGAAGTTCTTCCAAGGTCTTATCTTATGATAAAAGAAAGCACATGGTTGTCCTAAAACAAAATTTTTACCGAAAGTTGTCCTAATATAATTGCAAACATAATTTTCAACAAAATTTTAAAAATATAAAGAACTCTCGAAATTCTTTGACCGTCTCATGTGCTCTAAGTCAACGTTCCTTGAAATTTTCAAACCCAATGTTCCTGTATGTGACATAAAGGCCATCTATAGCAGGACCTTGATGCCATCTGACTATTGTTACTACTTGATGCCATCTTACACATACGTTTGGACTGGCTCTATTTAGAGAGTTCTTACCTAGGAAAAAAATCATGACTATAAATTATTACAATTAGACCCAAGCTGGGTCTGATACCCGTGTTGGTATCAGACTCGTGCTAACTTTGGTAGTGGTACTAGTATCAGAATGATCTGCTACCAATCCTTAGGAATAAAAGTTTTAGCTAGTAACAGAGGCAAGCAAAATGCCTTTTGTTAAGAAATTATTCTAAACTTAACCTACTTCTTTCAGTACAATTAAATTTGAGATGGATCTAATACTTGTGTTGGTATCAGAACCATGGCTAAGTTTGATATCGGTGTTGGTATTAGATCTCTAATACTAATAACAAAAGTTTTAGTAAAAAAAGGCATACCCTAATACTTTCTATTTAGGACTTCTTCTAAAATTAACATATTTTTCCAGCCATTCATTTAAATTCTTTAAATACAAGTGACAATGTAAAATTGAAAGAATAAGGAAAGGTGTAATAGAAGAAACACATAATAAAATGATAAAACAAAAGCAACAAAAACATCCACTCAAACCTCAATTTAAATAAATATTTTGAGCTCAGTTATGAATTCTTGTTTGAACTGATCCAGCTTGACGTCGCCCAGTTTTTTCACGAACGAAATATGTCTAATGTGATATAGAAGGCTTAGGTATCCTCTTATGATTGTTAATACTATTCTGTTAGGAGAGTTACTACATAAAAAAGAAAAAAGCATCAAGGTAAATTATTCTATTACAATAAAAATTAAATTTTATAAATCATATAAAATATACTTGCTCCATAGAGCTTCTTCTAAAGTTAACCAATCTTTCTCAGTTATCAGGTGGGATGCCATTGATCAATTGTTCAATGGATCTCTTTCTCTTTTCATTACGGTCCTAGTCAATCTCTCATTCTTCCACAAGTCTCCCACTTAGAGAACACATACTTCTTGTCTGGGGGAACAACAAATTTTTCTTAGACAAGGTTCCAAACTTCCTCCTTCAGGTTTTATGGCACCTTAGACCACTGCTCATATAATATGAGAAAACTTATGTGGTTCGTATCGCATATACACTAGAATTTGATGAACATTGAAGAGCCTAGCTTAACAGGCCGGTTCTTGTGCTAGTCCAATAGATGAAGATGGAGTTTCCTAAGTTTTCAAGGTAAGATATGCTCACCTAGATACTCAAATGTGAAAGAAAATTTGATCTTGATAGACCGCTTGAGGAAAATAAGGATTTGTTCTATTTAGAGAATTCATATCTGAAAAAAAAATCATGACTATAAATTATTAAAATTAGATTTGTGATGGGTTTGAAACCCTTTATAGTATTAAACTAGTATTGGGTCTGATATCCAAGTTGGTATCGGACTCGTATTGAGTCTTATATCAGAATTGGTATTAGATTATTTTGATACCAATCCTTAGGAATAAAATTTGTTGCCAGTAAAAAAGGGATACCCCAATATTTTCTATTCAAGGATCCTTAGGTGCCTGCTTAGCGCCAGATGGCGTGAAGCTGGCGAACCTAATGTAGAGGATTTTTCTTATAGCGGTTACCCTTGAATAAACCGCTACAAATTAGGTACCAACTTGGTGTGCCTTTTGTGGTGGTTACTATTATGTTCACCGCTACAGAATTCAAAGAGCCATATATTTGTAGCGGTTAAGGTTAAAACTGCTACAAAATTTTACAGTTGTAGCGGTTATAGCTATAATCACTACAAAGTTGAAGCCTTTATATACGACCTTGTATGAGGAATCAGAGATATTAAGAATTAGATTCTGCTACTAGTGAAGAATTTGTAGCATGACTCTAAGCATTAGTTTTAAAGTCGTTGCCAACACATGAAAAAATGTAAATGGCCTGTGATTGTTATTATGTTACGTAACATGATAAAAGCACATTATATTTGCATTTTTTCATGTGGTTGGTAACTACTTTCAAACCAATGTTTAGCTTCATACTGCAATTTCTTCAAATAACTGACAATTAGTAGCGGTTATATGTACAAATCACTACAAAATGCACAGAATAAAAGAGTTGTATCTTTGTAGCAGTTTTGGTAGTGGTTATACCCTATAACTGCTATAGGAGGAAAATAGTCCTTAGGTTGGTAGTGGTTATTTTGTAACTGCTACAAATTTTTTGTAAAGAGAATCCCAAGGGTTTGTATATTTATAGCGGTTTTAGTGTGAAACCACTACAGAATATCTGGGGACATTACGTTTGTACGTATAACCGCTATAAATATTTAACCACATTAAATGATTATGTTACCCTAGGTGATTTTGTAGTTGTTTATGTAGCAGTTTTTCTTAGAACAGCTACAAAGTTCAGCGGTATTTAAACCCAACACCTCCTTCCTTCATCTTATTTTTCCATTTTATTTTCTGACGCTTCTTTGAGAACTTTCCTTCAAATTTGAGATTTCTATATGGCTTTTAGAGATAAGGAGAAGAGGAAGGAGGTTGAGCTTTCCCCCAGACCACATCTACGCGGTAGCAGCAGTAGAGGAAGGGCCAGTGGCAGGGGCAGCACGGAGGGAAGGGGACCATGCCATAGCAGATGGTCCTACAGTAACCACAGAAGGGGGCCCAACACAGCCACAGGAAGTGGCTACACTACATCCACAGTAGACGGCCCTACTAGAGGGGACCACACCACAAGTCCCTCTTGCTTCTCAGGAAGAGGGAGGTGAGATCAGTATAAGCGACTATGATGAGGATGATAAGGTGTTGGACATCAACATTCCGCTCAATAAGTTGGAGCGGTTCCTAGATGAGGATGACACGAGGGAGCAGAACCACCTATGACGTTCATCTTCCTAGTCGACTGGGTTTAAGGTGTAAGTGTAAGGTTAATGTAATTTTTTATTTAATAAATTAAATATTTAAATTTTTTATGTTAAATGTGAATTTAAATTTAACTAACATATATGGTAATTTGTGCAGATGATCAGGGGAACATTTCCACTAAGAGGCTTGATGTGACCGGTCAAAACAGTATGGATCGGAGACTATGAGTTATTGTTCCGTAGAATAAGCCCACAAACCAACCTATCGACAATGGGAGTTACCTATTCAACCGGTACCTAAACAACCTGGGCTCAAATTGGATGTGGTTTCCCACTCACTTTAGGACATGAAAGAACATTCTGAAGGGGCCGAAGGATCTGGCGTGGGATGAGGTGGTTAAAGTAATTAATAATTGCATTTGATAATATTAAATGATTTTTAATTAAATATTTGTAATTATTATTTTTTAAATTTTAAATTTTCAAAATAATCATATTTAAATATTTTTATTTAATTGTATTACAGGATAGGTTTGTCGTCCAGGACAACAGAAAGAGGTACACGCTGATGAAGATAGGCGACGGTTGAAAGAGGAATCATCTTTGCCACATCAAGAATAGGGATGGGATGATTCCTCTGCAGTAGCTGATCGAGGACATTCCTACAGCGTCCCATCAAAACTATAATTTTGCCAAAAAGTGGGAAACGATTATTTTTCCCTAATTTTCCTAATGATCTCAATTATATGGGAACTAAAGATAGGAAAAAGACTACTTTATAAATAATAAGCCTATTTTAGTGACTTGTTATCAAGAAATGTCAACTAGTCAAAAGATAAAAGTCAACAACTTGCAAGATGACAATAGGATAGTTGAGATCAATATTTTCCCTCTCTTTTCTCATGCTATACGGTGGAATGATGCAGCAACAAGGGGAATGAAATAATTAAACAAGAAAAGAATTATGGACCAATAGGGATGTGCCACCTATTAAGTTATTATATTAACTTAATATATGATCCCTTTCCTTCATTCTTCATTTCATACCTCGTCCAAACTGATCATAAGAATGAGAAAGAGAGCTGAGAGGTGGTGGAAGAACGAGAAACAAGAAGAAGCTAGGGAATTCTTTAAACTCAAGGTAAGAAGCTTGAAACTTGTGATTCATACTTCCTAAAATTACTATGACCTTTCTTGCTCATCTCCTCTTCTTTGAACCATGGTTTTCAAAGAGTTTCCAAGAGGAGAGAGACACACAGTCGAACGTTGAGGAGAGAGAAAGTGAAGAAACTCAAAGGTAACTCTTCAAACATAATTCTCTTGCTTAAGTGGATGCTATTGGTGTTATTTTTGGTATGGTTTGGTTGTTATAATGAATGAAAGATGTAGAACTCAAAAGACTTTGAAATTCAAGTTATTCCCAAACCTTAACCAATGATCATGTTAATAGCTAATAGTTTGATTAAAAGTAGAAAGGAGGTGATTAAGCAAGACAGAACAAGAAACCGACACAATTTTTATGAGAACTTAAAATCTAGACCCTATCTTGAACGTGATTAAGGAGATGGAATTTGATAATTTTGATGATTCCATTGGGTTTAGATGATGAAATTGTGTAGGGTATATGTTGACAACTAAGTGAGAAAATCCTCAGAATGAGAAATGACAAATTGTGCTTTGAAACACAAATGAAAGGGCAACCAAGGGTATTTTCATCATTTGACCCTGAATTTGACCAATTTGAGGTCAAAAACGGATTCTACACATAAATTTGTGTAGGAATAGCCCAAGTCATAAATTTTGTTAAGTTCTAGTAGACCGGGGTCTACAGGGGCATTTTGGTAATTTAGCATTGCTAAGCTAAGTTAACCAATAACATGAGATTGAAGTAAGGTGCGAATGAGAGATAAATCACCTATGATATTTGGGTATTGTAGGACTTAAGGATAATTTGAAGTTTAAGCTTGTTTGAGTTTCAAACTGCGAGGAAAGGACACAAGGAAAGCAATCAGGTAATAACATCCTTCTTCCATATACTATGTGATGCCACTATGAATGTCATACATGTAACATGAGCTAGTGTCCTAGACACACCCATTCGCTATGTTGTGGTCAAGGACCCAACAGGGGCACCAAGTCGACCAAGGGCAGACGTAAAGTTTGACATTGGGCTAGTGTACACACTTATGTTTGATCATCTTACATTTCATGACATTGCATATCAATTTTCACATTTTATTGTATGTAAGCATATTGCTACTAAGATTCTCTCGAATCTCATTCTTTCCAAACAACAAAATCATTTCAGCTGAAGCAGGTAGCTTAAAAGGCAAAGCGGCGACTACCGATGATTAGAGTCCCATAGTTTCGTTACAATTATAGCGCTTCCGCATGTACCTAGCTATTATTGTTTTGGTACTCTTTATACATGTATTTATATGTGTTATCAAGGCCTTTGAGGGTAATCTTCAGTAATGTAAACTAATACGATGTATTTATATGTTTCCGCTGTGTTATACACTTTATGTTACATAATATGCTTATCGCCCGTAATTATTTATAGTTTAAAAAGGGGCGTTACAGTTTTTGGTATCAGAGAATAAGCATATACTTAAACATAAAGCAGTTTTGGAAAAATGCGGAAATGAAATGATATGGTTTGCATGAGATAGGAGGTATGGTAGTGGAAGTTACCAAAGGAAGTTAATCAAAGGGAAAACAATGGGTTGGATGAGTTAGAAAAGAATTTAGAGTGATTTCCAAAGTGTAATAAGGAAATCATGGCTAATGAACTCGAGTGTGAGCTGAAGAACTCGAGTTTATAGGTGAATTTGGGGGCTAGAACTCGAGTTTGGGATACTGAACTCGAGTGCAATGAGAAATTTAAGCAATTTTAGGAAGGAACTCGCGAGAGTGCAAGAGTCAAATTCGAATGCAATGTGTGAAAACTCAAGTGAATCTATGGAAACTTGAGTGTAATCAGTGGGAAACTCGAGTGCATATATGGGAACTCGAGTGCACCTTGTATTCTGACAAGTTGGAAACTTTCAGGTAGGAACTCTATTCCTTGAACTCATGAAACTCAAGTTTGAAGACCTCCAGAACTTGAGTGTGGAGCGGTGAACTCGAGTACGATGTATAACTGTAATATCTAAGAGTTTTCTGGAATAAACTCTCACTTCTACACTCTCAGGACTCGAGTGCAAGTGGAAGAACTCAAGTGTACCATGTCGAACTCGAGTGCAACTTCTCATGGCTTGTACAAAGTGAAGGAATTAGCCAAGTCTGAAGGAGAAACCACCTGAACTCGAGTGAAGTTTGGAGGACTCGAGTGCATGGGTCTAAACTCGAGTTCCTTGTCCCAAACTCGAGTTCAGAGGTAATAGAACAACATATGACAAGTGATTTTGTATAATACTTTAATATGATGAGTAACTATCATACATGGGTCAAATATGTTAGACCTGGCTGACACCCAAGAGGGGGGTGAATTGGGTGTACGAAAAGAAAGTCTGATCTTTTAAAATCTTTTCGCAACTTATCAAATCAATACATATGGAACTATAAAATCATATGCAGATATATAGATTATGTATGCTAGAAATATAAAAGATTAGAGAAGAGAAGATGCAAACTGTGATTTATCCTGGTTCGGTCCAATCCACGACAACCTACGTCCAGTCCCTAGGCTCCTCCTAAAATTTCAAATCTACTATCTTCTTGTTTAACCAGGCATAAGAAAAGCCACTACAACCCACAAGTTTGACCGAGCACTTAGCTTGTGTAGCCTACACAGAGTTACTCTCTCTCTCACACACTGTAAGGTTCACTCCCCCTTACGGCAAGTCTTACGAGTAGAGCAATACTCCCTACAGCTTCCCTGTAAGGTAATCAACCCTCTTAAGGTCCCTCTACCTTGAGATCAATACAGAAGTATAGATGAAGGTGCTTACAGACTCTCTCACATAGTAGATAAATGCTCACTGAAGTACAATACAAATAATCTCACTCTCACAGATACATCATATATAAACAGATAAGAACAAAGAGTGCTTGAGAAGGATGACTTATAATATCAGCATACTGGAAGTTGGGTTCTCATTGCTCAGGTGTTTGGTCGCTGTCGCATCCTCTCCTTCGGTTTTGAATCTTTTCACACACACACACACACACACACACACATATATATATATATATGAGTTATGGAAGATGACCGTTACAACATCCATTCATTAGAGTCTACTAATTTATTTAACCGTTTAGCCCATTCAGTTATTTTCCCGTTGTAATCCCATCTGATGCTAAAACATATACTTCTTCATTTTCCATTGGAGTCGCACTGCTTCGTTTGTCCGTTGAGTATTCTTCTTCCCGTTGAGCTTCTCTGTCCATATTGCAATGTATCTGCTGGAGAATGGTATGGGCATTTGAATTCTTTATGGGCTGTCAGAATGTGTGGCAGAGTGTTGTGGAGCATGTCAGACCCATGTGTAGTGACAGTTGGCCATTTCGTTGTGTCCGGCGTTTTTGACTTCTTTATGTGTTTTGTCTATCCAAACGTTGCAAACCTGTCTTACACTTGGAGCAATCATTAAATCAAGTTTAAGAGTTATAACTAGTGAAAGCATAATCATTGGATATCATTTAAACATGCTCGAATTAATCGTTGTAATTCACTTTGCTTCTGCGTCTGCCAAACTCGAGTGCTCATTATGAAACTCGAGTGCACACTGCTGTTTCAATATCTCCAGGTAGTCTCGGCCATGAACTCGCAAGAATGCACTTTCAGAACTCGAATGCACTTTGCTTCAAAACTCGAGTGGTGAAATATGAAATCGAGTGCATCGTGAGTTTTCAAGTTTCTGCAACGTTCTCTTATTGAAACTCTCAGAAGTGCGAAACTGATCTTGAGTGCAAATCTCCACAGAACTCGAGTGTGCTTGAATGGACTCGAGTACTTCATGTTAATCTGACCTTTCAATCTTCTTTGGAACAAACTTTCATGCCAACACTCTCTGAACTCAAGTGTAGTGAGATAGAGAACTCGAGTGCATTACGGAGAACTCGAGTGCACTTCCTTTTCTTCATAGTTGCAAATCTCTCGGGTACAAACTTTCATGGCCACACTCTCATAACTTGAGTACATTGTTGATTGAGAACTTGAGTGCAAATATGAGGACTCGAGTGTACCACATTTTTTTTCATACTGTAAGACTCTCGGGCAAAAACTCTCAATGAAGAACTCTCACAACTCGAGTGCAGAAACAATAAGAACTCGAGTGCGTTGCTGGGAACTCGAGTGCTACTCTCATACTTCATGGCTTCAATTCTATCGGACATAAACTCTCTTCTCAAAACTCTCAAGACTTGAGTGTATCTCATCCCAGAACTCGAGTACTTCATCCTGAACTCGAGTTCATGTGTTTAACTTCACCTTTTGTGCAAAGCCTGTGAGAGAGTGAACAGTGGACTCAAAACATGACCCATTCATTTTTTACTCCAAGTATGATAAATGATTGATCATTGGAAATCTCTTATCATTTACATTCTAATGCCAAAGGAATCAGCTCCAAACTCTTCGTATTCTCCAAGTTATGATCCGATGAGTGTAGACAACATATGTATTTTTTAACATCAACTTCCAGAAGTCCTACTGCATTGAATATAACTCTAAAATTGACATATTATATATACATGGAAATATATTTGAGTCTATCTTCAAATGGCACTAGTTTAAACTCATTTGGACGTGTAGTTTGAGAGATATGTCCAAAATACGAAAACTATTCCTGAATATGACGGTGATTTGAATTTCAACTTCAAACATCCCTATCTGCCTCATCTAAGCTCCTTTGATGTTGTTTCTGGTTTCAAAATGAGGTATTAAGAGTCTAGTTTCATATGCCACTGATTTCATCTCAATCGAAGTTGTGGTATATGAGATATGATTGAATTACTGAAGCTCGCCCAAACTGAACGTAAAACAAGGATGAACAGAGTACACTTTTGTTCATACCAAACTCGAGTTCTGATCCCCGAACTCGAGTTCTAGCCCATTTCTGCATCTATGAACAGTACCAACTTGAGTTTATCAAGACCAACTCAAGTTCACAACTTGGGATACATCCAGAGATCGTTTCTGACCAAAACTCTCATGGAGAACTTCCTGAACTCGAGTGCTACAGTGCCCAGAACTCGAGTTGCTATAGTCTTTTCAAACGCTACAGTGCTTACGTGCTACAGTATCTGACTGCTACAGTGCCAAACAGTACACTACTACAGTACTTCTTAATTCCCTTCTGAGTATAGAAACATCCAGTCCTTTTCTTGCTTTACTTGACTAATCTATAAGATATACAATATTAAATATAGTAGTTAGTCAATATAAAGAGATTAATATATTAAGCAAACTTTTTGCTCTTAATATCTGATATCTATATTTGACATCATCAAAACTAATCATATCTAACAGAATATACATGCTATGTGAGATGTATGATCATGCTAAATACTATGTATGACAAATTCATATACCCAAATTATTGTGAAAGGACAAAAATGCCCTTGCTTCCAAATGATGTTTACCTTTTCTTTATTTTCTTATAGAGTGAATTAGAGAGATGGCCCGTACACGTGGAAATGGTAGAGGCAGAGGTAGAGGTCGAGGCAGAGGCCGACATGGGAATAATAATGATGAACCTAATGTTAGGCCTGATCAAATGCAACAATTGATGGGTATGATGGTAGAACAACAAAATGCTTTGAATGAGCTACAAAATGAAATGAGAGAAGGGCAACAGAAGCAAAATTCCAATGAAGAAGCTCAAAATAATCCTGAGGGACAGGACGATTGTCACTTACAGTCTCCGGAGCTTGAGCCAATGGTGCCTGAGGTTCTGATTGTTTAAGTTGAAAGTATTCAGACCTAGGTAACCTGAATGAATCAACATCGCTATATGTTTTTACAGGGAAGTTTGATCTTGAAGATGCTGAGAAATGGAAATCTTGTTTAAAGAAAATCTTCATAATCTTAGAATGCCCTAATGATGTTAAAGCCCATCTAGCAATTTATAAGCTGGAGGGTGATATTGATCGATGGTGGGACAACATTGAAGCGATTTTACAGGCACAAAATATTCCCTTGACGTGGGAAGTGTTCCAAGAGAAATTCAATAAGAAATATTTTCCCAGATCAGTTAGGCTGGCTAAGGAAACTGAATTCCTGATTATTCAACAGGGCGACAAGGAAAGTTTTGATGATTATCTGGCCAGATATACTTGACTATCCAGATACTCTTCCTATTTAAATATTCGTGAAGACAAAAGGTGGAGTTCGGATATGATGATAAGGGGACTAAAGCTAGAAATGAAAGAGAAATTCATGTCCTGACATTTTAAAAAGTTTCACAAGGCTGTTGAGGAATGCCAACTAATTAAGCATAATCTGATGGAGCTACATACCTAGAGAAATACCGGCAACAAGATTACACTTAGTGGCTGTCATTTATCCCAAAAGCATCAATATCAAGGTGGTACTTCGAGTGTTAGCAATAAGAAGCCTAACCAGTCTGATAGCCGAGGTAATCCAAGATCATCTGGGAACAGAATCTGCCGATATTGTAAGAATCCTCTCCATTTGGGTCAGACGTGCTCACAAGTGAAGCAAGCAATGGTACCAACTAGGTAGATTATCTGCTACAACTGTAATAAAACAGGGCATATTACCAGGGATTGTAGACAGAGACAAGAGCCAAGAGAGCCGAGGCAACAAGTGCAAGGTAGGGTATTCGCCTTGACACACGAGGAAGCTCAGAAGTCACCAGAGCTGATAAGAGGTATGATTTCTCTCAATGGTAATCTAGTGCAAGCATTGTTTGATTTAGGAGCTAGTCACTCATTCATTGCATATGACTGCATAAGACGACTAAGCCTAAGTATATATCAATTACCTTATGATTTGACGGTATCTATGCCTACGGGTAACGGGTTTGTCACCACAGAGGTTTGCTTGAATTGTATAATAAATGTCGAAGGTCATGAGTCGACAGTTGATCTCATTTGTTCACCATTGAAGAGACTTGAGGTGATACTCAGAATCGATTGCTTAACTGCAAACAATGTGATGTTAGACTGTGGGAACAAAAGGGTCGTTTACCCTAATCCAATAACAAAAGCTAAAGTAGAAACCAATTTGAACTTTCTTTCCACAGCTGAAGTCGAGAGATGTTTACATAAGGATTGTCAGGGGTATATTGTGTTTTTCTCCATGCAATCAGAAATAGGCATATCATTCGAGAATATCCCTGTTGTAAATGAATTTCTTGATGTATTTTCGGAAGATATCAGTGGACTACCCCCGAATAGAGAAGTGGAATTTACTATTAAAACTAAGTCTGGAGTAGAGCCAATATCGAAAGCCCCGTATAGAATGGGGCCAAGTGAGATGGCAGAATTGAAAAAGCAAATTAAAGAGTTACTAGAAAATGGGTTTATTAGACCCAATATTTTGCAATGGGGAGCTCCAGTGCTATTTGTGAAAAAGAAAGATGGAAGTTTACGACTCTGTATTGATTACAAGGAACTGAATAAAGTGACGGTTAAAAACAAGTATCCGCTTCCTAGAATTGACGATTTTCTCAATCAACTATTGGGTGCCTGTGTATTCTCAAAGATTGAGCTGAGATCAGGTAACCATCAACTCAGAGTGAAGGAAGATGATGTTTCAAAGACTGCTTTTAGGACACGATATGGTCACTACGAGTTTCTTATAATGCCATTTGGACTGACCAATACACCTGCAGTATTCATTGATTACATGAATTGAATTTTTTGTCCATACTTGGACCAATTTGTGGTAGTATTCATCGATGATATTCTGGTATATTCCCATAGCCAAGCAAAGCATGAACACTACTTGAGAACTATACTGGACACATTGAGGAGCAAGAAACTCTATGCCAAGCTAAGCAAATGTGAGTATTGGCTTTCAGAAGTTAAATTTTGGGTCATGTGGTCTCACAACAAGGGGTCTCAATGGATCCTAACAAGGTGGAAGCAGTACTAAATTGGAAGAGGCCAGAGATAATATTTGAGATACATAGTTTTCTAGGTATCGAGGCTATTATCAACAGTTTATACCAAATTTCTACAGAATAGCATTGCCATTAACTAAGCTGACATGAAAGACTCGGCATTTTATGTGGGATAACGATTGCAAAGAGAGCTTCACTGAGTTGAAAAGAAAGCTAACAACTGCACCAATTTTGACAATTCCAGATCCAGAATTAACCTTCGTGGTTTACACAGATGCCAGTGGGCATAGATTGGGATGTGTCCTAATGCAGCAAGGCCATGTTGTGGCATACGCATCTCGACAATTGAAGCCTCACGAACAACGATATCCCACGCATGATCTTGAGTTGGCATCAATTGTATTTGCACTAAAGATCTGGAGACACTATCTCTATGGAGCGATTGTGGAGTTGTACTGCGACCACAAGAGTTTGAAATACCTATATGACCAAAAAGAACTCAATATACGACAACGAAGGTGGATAGAGTTACTCAAAGACTATAATCTGAAGATCAAGTATCATCCAGGTAAGGCCAATGTCGTGGCTAATGCATTGAGTTGTAAAGTAGTGCAGGTAGCAGTCCTTATGATCCATGAACAGAAGTTAATTGAGAACTTTTGAGATCTCAACCTCTCAAATCAGATATAGGTTAACAACCACAATATTAGTCAAATAGAGAATAATCTGAGAATAGAGATAGAAGAGGCTCAGAAGCAAGATAGATGTGCTCAGTCTATCAGAAACATTATTGTAAAGGGAGAAACACAAGAGTATTATTTATCACTGAGTGGACTAGTCCAGCACCACAAGAGAATATACATACCACCACAAACAGGATTGAAGCGACAGATTCTAGAAGAAGCACATAAGAGTAAATACACCCTACATTCAGGATCAACCAAAATGTACCATAATTTGAAGTCCATATATTGGTGGCCAGGCATGAAAAGGGACGTGACAAGGTTTGTTGCTCGTTACCTTACGTGCCAGAAAGTCAAAGCTGAGCATCAATGACCTTCAGGGCTATTACAGAACCCTGCAATTCCTGAATGGAAATGGGAGAGCATCACCATGGACTTTGTGACAGGATTACCAAAGGTCAAAAACCATAATGCCATATGGGTGATAGTAGATCGATTCATAAAGACAACCCATTTTCTTCCAATCAGTGTACATTATTCTCCCGACAAGATGGCAGACATCTATATTAAAGAGATTGTGCGTCTCCATGGTACACTGAAGAACATTATATCAGACAGAGATCCACGATTCACTTCTAAGTTCTGGAAGGCAATACATGAGGCCTTAGGTACTAAGCTCCAATTCAGTATGACCTATCATCCTTAAACAGATGAACAAACTGAAAGAACAATCCAGACACTAGAAGATATGCTTAGGGTATGCGTGATAGATTTCAAAGGTAGTTGGGATCAATTCCTTCCTTTAGCGGAATTCGCATACAAAAACAGTTATCATTCAAGCATTCAGATGGCTTCCTATAAAGCGTTGTATGGAAGAAAGTGTCAATCACCCTTGTGCTGGACAGAGTTTCCTAGAGACAGATCTATGGCTAGACATTGTTGATTAAACGACATAACAAATTATGCTAATCAATCAAAGGCTACTAGTTGTACAAAGTAGACAAAAGAGTTATGCCAATAAGAGGCAGAAACCTCTTGAATTTGAGGTTGACGATAATGTATTTATGAAAGTTTCACCTACTACTGGTATTGGCAGAGCGATGAAGGTAAAGAAGTTGAGCCCAAGATATATTGGTCCTTTCGAAATTTTGTCAAGAATTGGGCCAGTGGCATACCAGATAGCTTTACCTCTAAGTTTAAGCAAGCTGCATGATGTCTTCCATATGTCATAATTAAAGAAATATCAACCCGATCCTGAGCATGTGATGGAATACAAAGAGGTTGACCTACGAGATGACATGACATATGAGGTCACACCTGACCGAATTATCGATCGGCAAGATAAACAATTGAGATACCAAAGTATTCCATTCATCAAAGTAATATGGAAGGGAGTATCTCCTAGAGAAGATACATGGGAGTCTGAGGAAGACATACAAAAGTGTTTCCTGAGTTTATGAGTCAGTACTTGTAACAAATTTCGAGGACGAAATTAATTAAGTGGGGGAGAACTGTAATACCCCAATTTGCAATCACCAATATTCCTTCTATATAATTGATACATCTAATAGAAAAAAATGGTGAATTGTGGTGTATATGAATTTATCATAATATTTCAGTTGTTGATTACACACAATTTGGCTAAGAAAGGACACAAAGGAGTAATTAAATGTCCACTAAAAGGCCTCCTATGGTAGCCCAAATTTGAAATATGAAATGATATGAATAAAGGCCTATTATGAAAGTCAAAATTTGGTTAAACCAAATGAAATAAGCAAGAAATGATTAATTTTGATAAATCATTAAACTAGGGGCAAAACTGTAATTTTTCCAAAAAGTGGGAAACGATTATTTTTCCCTAATTTTCATAATGATCTCAATTATATGGGAACTAAAAAGAGGAAAATGACTACTTGATAAATAATAAGTCTATTTTGGTGACTTGTTATCAAGAAATGTCAACTAGTCAAAAGTCAAAAGATAAAAGTCAACAACTTGCAAGATGACAATATGATAGTTGAGATCAATATTTTCCCTCTCTTTTATCATGCTATACAGTGGAATGATGCAGCAACAAGGGGAATGAAATAATTAAACAAGAAAAGAATTGTGGACCAATAGGGATGTGTCACCTATTAAGTTATTATATTAACTTAATATATGATCCCTTTCCTTCATTCTTTATTTCATACCTCGTCCAAACTGATCATAAGAATGAGAAAGAGAGCTGAGAGGTGGTGGAAGAACGAGAAACAAGAAGCTAGGGAATTCTTTAAACTCAAGGTAAGAAGCTTAAAACTTGTGATTCATGCTTCCTAAAATCACTATGACCTTTCTTGCTCATCTCTTCTTCTTTGAACCATGGTTTTCAAAGAGTTTCCAAGAGGAGAGAGAGACACAGTCGGACGTTAAGGAGAGAGAAAGTGAAGAAACTCAAAGGTAACTCTTCAAACATGATTCTCTTGCTTAAGTGGATGCTATTGGTGTTATTTTTGGTATGGTTTGGTTGTTATAATGAATGAAAGATGTAGAACTCAAAAGACTTTGAAATTCAAGTTATTCCCAAACCTTAACCAATGATCATGTTAATAGCTAATAGTTTGATTAAAAGTAGAAAAGAGGTGATTAAGCAAGACAGAACAAGAAACCGACACAATTTTTATGAGAACTTAAAATCTAGACCCTATCTTGAACGTGATTAAGGAGATGGAATTTGATAATTCCTATGATTCCATTAGTTTTAGATGATGAAATTGTGTAGGGTATATATTGATGACTAAGTAAGAAAAGCCCCAGAATGAGAAATGACAAAATGTGCTTTGAAACACAAATGAAAGGGCAACCAGGGGTATTTTCGTCATTTGACCCTAAATTTGACTAATTTGAGGTCATAAATTTTGGTGGGAATTGATCTTCCCATATTTAAGTGAACTTTAGAACAGGTGGGAACTTTAGTTCCGGGAACATTTGGCAAACAACCATATTTTAATTTCATCAAAGGAACTTGTTCATATTCCCTCCCCTCCCCACCTTTTTCATGTGCCAAACAAACTCTTAATATTTAGGTCAATCAAAAACATTGGGCCCTTGACTTTTGACAATGTAAGCCACAACCCAAATGAATGTACTTACTCAAATAATGTGGTGATGGCCCAACCCCCTCTAGTCAACCTAAACAGCTAAATTCAACGAACTGGGAATTGCATGGAAACAAATTCAGTGGCTAACCAAAATCAGTTGATTTAAGATCAAATGATCAATTTTCCCACCATAGTTCTATATCTATTGAACATCCAAGGCCAAATATAGAACTGAATGATCTCTAAGAGCTGGAATATAAAATAGCTAATGAGGTAGCTAAGTTGTAAGGAGAAGAATCCATTATGGAGCACACGGATTTTGGTCAATGAAAGATGTTATCATCATCCAGGTTTCCTCTTATTTCCTTATGTTTACTATGAATATTAATAATTTTTCATGGAATTGTAGAGGGGCGGTGTTAACAAATCCAGAATTTAGAGAAACATACTAATTTCTTCTTAAGAATTACAAGCCAAAATGGAATTATAACAAACCCTTCTTAAGTGATTCTACTGTTAACCTTAACCTCTAGGATTAATAAGAGGTAAGGACCAAGTTAATCTTCCTCATTTGGTGAGGATCCTACCATCCTTAACATATTGATCCATACAATTAGACTTATATCTACTGGGTCTTACAATGATTAACTATCTTTTTAAGTTCTTAAATAACTAATAAGGATTTCAACTAAATAATTATTTAATATATCTCTAACAGCAGCCTAAAAAGTTTTCCTTAATTGATTGAGGGAAGTGATTAAAGGAAATAAAGTGGATATCCTTATTCTTACTAAAACTTGTGTAAGTGGGAAGAAGGCTGATATGATTATTAGAAAGTTAGGTTTTGACAACTGAATTAGATTAGAAGCTACATGTTTTACTGGTGGAATTTGGCTCTTTTGGAAAGATGATAGAATATCTATGCAATATGTTTAATCCTGAACATAAGCACTCCATGTTAAGGTGTCTAATGTTGACATTTTATTCTGGTTAACTTGTGCATATGTTGAGCCCTGTTGTGCATTGGTCAAAGTCTTTGGGATGATATTTTTTATATTTTGAATTTTATTAATAGTCCATTGGTTGTTATTAAGGACTTCAATACTTATCTAACAAGTGAAGATAAAAATGGTGGGGCTACTCCCAACATCTGTGCCATCGGTTTAATGAATGCATCCAACATGCTAACCTTTTCAAAGTTGATAATATGAGGCATCATTTTACTTGGGAGAGAGATCCTTTGAAAGAAAAAAATTGATAGGGCTTTCATTAATCAAGAATGGAACCAACTTTGCCTTCTTACAATAGTCCTTCATCTTAACAAGTTTGGATCTGACCACCAGCCCTTAGTACTCAAAATTTCTATTGATAATGTGAACAAAAGGAGATAACCTACTTTGAAATTTGAGGCTGTATGGATTCTTGAAACTATATTTGAAGAAATTGTTAGAAAATGATGGAGTAATGAGAGCTGGACAGAAAAAGTAAACATGTTGGCCAGGGAAGCTTCTGATTGGAACATAAATAAAGTAGGAAATCTAAGCAAGAAAAAGACTACAATCCTACAAAGACTAAAGGGTGTTGATAGAGCTAGAAACAAACGAGACAACCAATATTTGGCACAAGCAAAAAAAAGAGCTTTGGAAGGAATACATTAAAGTCATAACAAAGGAGGAGTTTCTCTAGTTTCAAAAATTAAGATGCAATTGGCTCAAGTAGGGGGATAGGAACAACAATTTTTTTTCATACCAGGTGCTATAATCAAGAAAAAGGGAAATTGGATAAGAGGCTGAAAATGAAGAAGGAGTTTGGATCTTTGATCAATAAGAATTAAGAAGAATGGCTATGAACCATTTCAATAAGCTGTTTACTAGTGAATTATTATTGCATAGTCCACTCCAGGCACATGCAATTTTCCCAAGGCTATGCAGTAGTGATGATACTCTAGTATCGGTGAAAATTAATGATGCAGAAATCAAGACAACAACCTTAGACCGTGAAGCCTTTAAAGTACTAAGCCCAAATGGAATTCAAGCGGTATTTTACCATAGATACTAGCATATTTTTAGGGAATGGATTTGTAAGCTAGTAAAAGATTTCTTTAATGACCCTATAAAGGTAAAGAATATCAACAACACCAACATAGTCCTCATACTGAAAAATGAGAAGCTAGAGACTATCAAAGATTTTCAGAGAATTTCTCTATGTAATGTGAGCTACTAAATTATTTAAAGATTATAAAAAATTGGTTCAAAGGAATCATGGAGAAAATAGTGGGCCATCAACAATATAGCTTTATTAGGGGGAGACAAAGTAGCGACAATAAATCATTACTTAAAAAGTGATTCATTCTATAAAGCATAAAAAGGCACTTGATTGATGGCTAGCAGACAAAGCCAATCTTGAGAAAGCATATGACAGGTTAGAATGGCCATTCATCCTTGACACTTTCCTACTAGTTGGTCTCCTTGAGTAGTTGTATGAAGCGATTATGGATTGTATTACCTTTTCTTCTTTTAAGATAATTTAGAATGGGGAAATGTCAAGTGAGCTTTTCCCATCTAGAGGTATTCAACAAGGAGATATAATTCCTCTATATATCTTTGCTCTATGTATAGAGAGACTAAGCCACATCATCAAGGATGCCATTGAGGAGAATTCTTTGCGACCTATCTAACTCAATTCATGAGGACCCCTAATTTTTCACCTATTCTTTGAAGATGATCTTATCTTATTTGGGGAAGCCTCTAGCTTCTAAATTGATGTGATTTTGGATTGCATGGACAGGTAATATGAAGCATCTGGTATGAAAATGAATAAATTAAAAACTAAAATGTGCTTTTCCAAGAACGTGCATATATCTTGTGCCATGATGTATAGCCAGAGGATGGGAGTTAGATTAACAGGGGACTTAGGCTAATATTTGAGATTCCTCTTATCTACTTTAGAGCTTCTAATGTTCTGTTTGCACTTATCTTAGAAAAAACAAAAAGAAAGCTCACTGGTTGGAAGAGAAGTTGCTTGAGCAAGGTTGGCCGTACCAATTTTATAAAGTCAGTTATTTCTGCCCTTCCCTACTACCAATGTAAACAATGTTACTTCCTAAATGAGTGATCAAAGAGCTTGAAAGACATAGTAGGGACTTTCTTTGGTTGACAAGGACAAGCAGAAGAAACTTCACTTGGCACCTTGGGAATTGATATCTAAAAGTAAGGAACTTAAAGGGTTAGGTATAAGGAATATTGGTGAGTAAAATGAGGCTTTTATAATGAAATTGTGCTGGAATATCTTGAACAACCATGAAGCCCTGTAGGTCAAAGTGCTTCATGCAAAATACAAATATGGAGAAGAGTTTATGCTAAGAGTTTATAAGAGGAAAGCTTCTTTGTTGACTTGAAAGAGTATTAGTGATGTATGGGAGAAGTTTACAAAGGGTGTATGAGTTAAGATTGGGAATAGATATAAAACAAACTTTCAGAAGGATAATTGGTCTAAGCTCAATTTTCCTTCGACTAACCTTATGTAAGGAGAAAGTATTAGATTACATGACACCATGGGGTGAATGGGATAGGCCTAGACTTAGGTTTTAGTTCCATCTTGAAAGTATTGCTCACATTATGAGTGCACACTCACCCTGTGAGGAGAGAGTAGAGGATAAAATCACCCGATTACCTTCCACTAACGGTTATTTCTCAATTAGAACTGGCTATAACTTTCTCTTTGCAGGTGCTTACTAATAGGAGGACAATTTCTGGATGCTACTATAGAAATGGAAGATTCTAAAAAAGATCAAGTTGTTTATGTGGTTTTCCTCTCACAACAAGGCTCATACAATGCAGTTACGATTTAGAAGAGGGCTGAGTGAGAATGCAAGATGCCCTTTCTGTTAGAATCAACTAACACTCAAGATAGGATAAATTGAGTGTAAGATAAAAATTTAAGAACTTCAAAAATATTTTTGTATCTTAGAGAAAATAATAAGTATGAAGATAATGAGCCAGAAAACCATAATCAATGAAGCAAATCAAGTATGATGAAAATATAAGGGATAAAGGAAGATAATATGTAAAATGTGATTTATATTGATTCGGCTCAATTCTTGATTACCTATATCCAGTTCCCAAGCTCCCCTTGAGATTTTTAATCAACTATCTTCTTATTTAATCCGGGCATAAGTGAAGCCTTTACAATCCCACAAGTTTAATAGAGCACTTGTGAAGCGTTTTACAATTCTCACACCGAGTTACTCCCTTTTACACTTTGTAAGGATACAACTTTGATGATGAAAAATAACAATGATACTCACTCTCAAAAGTGAATTAAGATAAACACTAAAGTAAAATACAAATTATATATATATATATATATATATATATAATATAAATGATATCAAAGTTAGAAAAACATAGAGTATTTGGGTTGGGGTAGGTGATTCATGGTTTTAACATTTTAGCGTAGTTGTTCTCTCTCTTCAACCTTGAGTGATCTTCTATTTATAGTTGATGGGTATATGACCATTGAGCTTTTTCTTTCTCTCGTTGAGAATATGACTATTAGAAGTCTGTTGGAAGTAGCCGTTGAAGTTTCTAACAAGAAGGTTTTTTTAGTTATTGAGCTCCAATCCAAGTTTAATCATCTATAATCTTCATATAAACTTGATTATTAATGATTATGAATTAGTAGAAGCAATATAACCAAGGTTTATAAGATTTTAGAAGAATATCTAAAAACTTGATACGCTAATTCTAAGAGTTTGATGAATACTCACTATAGTGTAATTTAGAATAACTCGAGTGCTTACTCTATCACCCGAAAATTCAAGTGATCTTGTGCTAATATTCACGAGCGAGTGACATGGTAGTAATTGATATATCCCAAATTTTATATATTTTATCTCACCTTATTCCTTTATTGTAGGGACTATTTCAAGCTAATTTGAATATATTAGATAATATTTGGATTGTTATCCAATTTTAGAAAATAATATAAATCTAAATTAATTATGAGGCTATTAAGCTTCAATTTTTAATATATTGATTAATATCTTATTATTGAATAATATTTCCAAATATATGATAGATAATGATTTTATTTAATTATTGCAAGGTAAGAAAAAACATACTAGAAGATCCTACAGTGCAGAATTTTTTCTTGGAAGCTAAAAGAAAATATAATAGTTGGATTTTATTTGGCTACTTAAATTTTAATAGGCTCAAGCTTGGAAACCAAATCCCTTTCGTCCTCCCCATTAATTAACCTAGCTGCACCACTATGCGAGGAAGCATGCTGACGACGTTGAAACGAGCACACTAATGAATGTGCCCTCATAAGAATTATCTTCATTTCAATTCTCTCTCAGAGCTATAGACACACACACAACAAAAGTGGTCTTCATCATCCATCACCTTCAAGAACCACATATCTTCCACCTCTCATTCCTTTTATCCCTTTCTTCCCATCCATACCATTAAACTCTTGTGTATATTTCCAATAGTTGTGGCTCATAAAAAAGGAGTAGTGAAAACAGTGATGGAAGCTTAAGGCAACTTGGGAGGAGTATAGAGGAAGCTAGAGCCTAGGACTTACGCTTGAAGACCCCAAGGAAGTATCTTTCCTTTTATCAACTTGTTTTAAGACTTGAGATTGTTTAGTTTTAAATAATTTTGAGTTGTATTGCTTGAGAACAATCTAGTTTTAGATTGAAGACATCTTTTGAATTAAATTGATATTTTGTATTGATTTGTGTTAAGAAAATTATTAAAATTTTTGTTTGCAAACCTTTAGATTGTTAATTGAATTACTAATTGAGTTTTCATTATTAGTTTAATTGTCAATTTGGTTTATCCTCTTGATTGGTTTATCATCATTGAAGGACATCTTGGTTAAGGTAGAAGATTTTATATTCCTCGAATACTTCTATGTTCTTGATATAGATTATGGTCGGTTTAGGCAAAAAGGACATTCATCTTTGATTTTAGGTAGGCCCTTCCTTAAAACTACTAGAGCTATGATAGATGTACATGCTGGTAGCCTTTCTCTAGAATTTGCTAGTGAAACCATTAGATTTGATGTGCTTGAATCTGTGAGACATCCCCTTGATGATTGTGCTAAGATAGATGTTAATGCCATTGATGTTATTGTGGATGATTCTATTGTAGATTTTAGAGGTAGCATGCTTAGTAGATCATGTGATATTGCTGGTTTAGATGATACTATCTCTTGTTCATGTGCTGAAATTGTTAGTTGTGATACATGTGCTGATCTTGATACTGCTGATATTGATATTTTAACTGATGTTATTGAGATTATGAGGCATTTTAAACATAATTCTTATATGCCTATTTGTAGCATTAGTGAGTCTAGTGATCATGTATCTACTACTTATATTGATTTAGATGGAATTTCCCAATTACTTAGTGTGATTAATGCCATAGATAAAGTTTATTTATCTTCACTACTTGATTCTGAGTTATTGATTAGCATTAATCATGTTTCTAATGGGAAAATTTCTGATTCTAATTTTACCTTTGACATGAGTGCTACTGATGGTATTACTGGTGTTAGTTATGATGTGTTTGTTGATTCTTCTACCCTTACAGTTTCTACTGATACTTCCCAAAGTAGGAAAGTTTGCTTTTCTGTCTATGAATCTAGTGTGCAGGTTTCTAGTTTGACTGATATTGATTTAAAGCCACTCATACCTTCAATTAGGCAAGCTCCATCCTTAGATTTAAAGCCACTTCCTAACTTATTGAAGTATGCCTATTTTGGGAAGGACGAGACACTTCTTGTGATTGTAGCTAGTGACATAGCTATTGATAAGGAAACTCACCTCCTATAGGTACTAAGGTGACATATGAAAGCTATTGGATGGACTATTACTAATATCCCTGGAATCAACCCAGATGTGTGCATACAACATATTATACTAGAAGATAGTGTCAAAGTTGTACGATAGCCACAAAGACGACTCAATCGATTGATCCTTGATGTGATAAAGAAAGAGGTCTCTAAACTTCTTTCTGCAGATATAATCTACCATATTTTTTATAGCCAATGAGTAAGTCCAGTTCAGGTAGTGCCTAAGAAAACTGATATTATTTTTGTTCAAAATCATGAAAATAAGCTAGTTTCTGCTAGAGTTTATAACAGTTGGAGAGTATATAGACTATAGAAAATTGAATTATGTGGCTAGAAAGGATAACTACCCCCTTTTCTTTATAGATCAAATGTTAGAAAGACTGGCTGGTAGATCACATTATTGTTGTTTGGATGGTTTTTCTAGATATTTCTATATTTAAATTGCACTTGAAGACTAAGATAAGACTATATTCACATGTCCATTTGGAACCTTTGCATATGACACACACCATTTGGTTTATATAATGTACCAGGCACTTTTCAGCATTGTATGGATTCCATATTCTCTTATTTTCTTGAGCATTGCATGGAAGTTTTCATAGATGATTTCACTATTTATAGTGATTCTTTTGATTCATGTTTAGCTAGTTTTGAATAAGGTTTTGGAAAGATGCATTCAATATAATCTTATACTAAATTTTGAAAAATGTCATTTTATGGTTAAGAAATGAGTTGTTTTAGGCCATGTTGTTTCACATGATGGTATTGAGGTTGAAAAAGCTAAGGTTGATATTATTTTATCTCTTCCATATCCTTCTTTTGTGAAAGATGTACACTCTTTTCTTGGGCATGCTGGATTTTAATGAAGATTCATCCAGGATTTTAGTAAGATACTATTGTCATTGTCTCATTTATTATAGAAAGATGTAGGTTTTTTTTATGATAGTTGCAAGTATGCATGGGATGAGTTAAAGAAGAGGCTTACTACAGTTGCTATCATTCAACCACCTAATTAGAGCCTTCCATTTAAAGCTCATGTGTGATGCTTCAGACTATGCATTAGGTGCAGTTCTTGCCTAGAGAATAGAGAAGAGACAACATATAATCGCCTATGCATCTAGAACATTAGATGCTGCTCAAGCTAACTATACTATCACAGAGAAAGAGCTATTTGTAATCATTTTTAGACTAGAGAAATTTTGATCCCACATCCTTCACACGAAGGTGACTGTCTTTACAGATCACTCAGCTATCAAATAATTGTTCAAGAAACTAAACTCCAAACTCCCGCCTTATTAGGTGGGTGATGTTTATACAAGAGTTTGATATGGAGATTCATGATAAGAATGGTGCAAAGAATATGGTAGTTGATCACTTGATTAAGATTGAGTCACCTACGGTAACATCTTTACCCTTAGATGATTTTTTAATCAAAGGCTCTATGAGGTTGTTGTTTTTATCCCCTGGTATACTGATATTGCTAATTATTTAGTTACATCTATTTTACTAGTTGACATGAATAAACATTAATTGAATAAGTTTAAGAGAGATGCTAAATTCTATATATGAGATGATCCTTACTTGTGGCACATTTGTAATGATCAAATTATTCGACGATGCATTTCTAATGATAAAGTCTATCTTAACTTTTTGACATACTATTGCATGTAGGGAACATTTTAGTACTAAGTGTATTACCAGGAAAGTTTTAGAAAGTGAATTGTTCTGGCCCAGTCTTTTTCGTGATACCCATGAATTTTGTAAGAAGTGTTCCAAGTGTCAATATATAGGTAATATTTCTAGGAAGCAAGAGATGCCCCAAAAACCCTTATTATTATATGAAGTCTTTGATGTTTGGAAAATTGATTTCATGGGACATTTTTCCATTTCATTTGGTTATCTGTACATCTTGCTAGCTATGGATTATATGTCAAAGTAGGTTTAGGCAATCCCCACTCATACTAATGACTCTTTTGTAGTGGTTTCTTTGTTTGGTCTCACATTCTTTGCAAGTTTGGCATTCCTAAAGCTATCATTAATGATTGAGGAACTCATTTTTGCAATCGGAGATTGTAGAGCTTTCTTAACAAGTATGGTTCCATTCATAAGGTAGCCACTCTATACCACTCTTAGACAAATGGTCAAGTAGAACTTTAATAGAGAAATCAAGCTCATTTTATACGGTGCAACCCAAAAGGAAGGATTAGAGTAAAAGGCTCGACGATGCACTTTAAGCGTATCGCATAACCTATAAGAGTCCTATTAGCATGTCTCAATTTTGCTAGTACCAGTTTTGAAAGAAAGTTGAAATTGCAGGAGCTTGAAGAGTTAAGAAGAGAAGCTTATGAGAATGCTAGAATTTATAAGGAAAGAACTAAAGCAATCCATGACAAACTCATTATAAAGAGAGAATTTTAAGTAGGCCAAAAAGTTATGCTTTACATTTCTCGATCGAAACTCATATATGGAAAGCTCCTCTCTAGATAAGAGGGGCCTTTCATTATCACTGATGTTTTCCCCTATGGAGTTGTGACAATCAAAAAGGAGCCAAATGAAAAATGCTTCATCATCAATGGTCATTGCTTAAAGCCGTTCTATGACAAATTCTCTACTCAAGCAGTGGAAGTTGTTGCACTGCGTGACACCACGTAGACCTCAGTTGTATTCCTTCCTTCAATCCTTTTTTTTTTGGCATTATCATATTACTCATTGTCATATTTGAGTTAACTAGTACTGCATATTACTTGTCTTTGTGATATGCTATGATTGTTTTGCATTGAGGACATTGAACTGTTTAAGTGTAGGGGAGGGATCAACTATTCTGAATGTAAGAATCGCAAGTTTTAAGTACCTTTAGTATGATGTATTCTTAATTTGAAAGGCAATTGATCATGTTTTAAGTTAGTAGACTAAGTGGCAATAAATTTAACCTTGGTGGATTTAGGCTAGTAACCATATAGACCTAGTGAGATTTTGAGCCTAATGCATTTTTTTAGTATGTGTTCCCTATCTCTTACTTAATCTAGAACTTGACTTGAATCTTATTTGATGCCACATTTTATGCATGTGTATTCATATAGGTGATAAAGGCATTCATATCATTTTAGTCAGATAAGCCAAAAAGCCTACCCTTTTTCATGCAATTTAGCCCTTTAAGCGTATATTTCTTTTCTTCAATTTTGTCTTCGCCTATAGCCATTTTAAAAAATTGAAAAAAAAAATCCCTACCCTTTTGAATGTCTTGGGAGTTGAAGAGTACTACATTCTATCTATTTTAGATAGAAGAATATGTATAAAATTAGGAATTGGATCATTGTGAAACATATGGTAGGTTATCTTGAAAAGGAAGAGGAAAAAAAGAAAAAAAGCAATAAGATTCCATTTTGCTGGTTTGACTTATGCTTAGTAACTGGAGGTCTTCATCATCACTATTGATCTTCATATCAAACATCCAGTAAGAGTTATTGGCGTGTTAATAGCATCTTGTTGCTATTGAGTTATAAATGTTTGAGTAATCGGGCCTTCGTATCACCAATATAAAGGTTCATAGAGCATATATATAACAACCTAAGAAAGTTGGAAAAAAACGTAAGAAAAAAAAAGAGTTATGAGCCAATTTAAGTTTGGTTTGGTTTAATTTCTTTCGTGCCATATTCTTTGTTGAGTAATTATCTTCATCCTCTAAAATATTCAACTTTGTTTTCCAAGTACTACATTCTTTCTTTCTTTATCCTAACCTCATTACAACCTAATAAAAGTCCTTTTGATTTATGCTTGCATTTTCTTTACTAGTGGTGGAGAATTTAGATTTGTGTTAAGCCTATGGAGAGAGGATTTGATAGGGGTGTATTTGAGTGTAAACACAAACCTATACACTTTTAAGTGATGAGTGACATACACATTATCCTTGGTGAGGGATTTCTAGCTTATGTTCCCTTTGTAAAGTAAATTGCCATTATGTTTATTTTCTTGATTCATGAGATACTATTTAAATAAGAGAGGTGTTGAAATATGTAGTTTACTGTTTCCCTGTAATTGGAACATTCACTTTTGAAGCTTTTGTTTTGTTTTATTGTTTTCCCTTGGTCTTGAATTACTTTGCCCAGGAGTGCAAATGATAAGTATGAGGGAGTTGATAGATCCCAAATGTTATATATTTTATCCCTCCTTATTCATTTATTTTAGGGACTATTTTAGGTTAATTTAGATTATTAGATAATATTTTTTATTGTTAGCCAATTTTAGGAAATAATATAAATCAGAAGTAATTATGAGGTTATTAAGCTTCAATTTTTAATATATTGATTGCTATCTTGTGGTTGAATAATATTTCTAAATATATTATAGATTACGATTTTATTTAATTCTTGCAAGGCATGGAAAAATATATTAGAAGATCCTATAGTACAAAACTTTTTTTTAAAGCTAAAAGAAAATTTCATGGTTGGATTTTATTAGGTTACTTAAATTTTAATGGGCTCATGTTTGGTAACCAAAGCCCTCTCTTCCTCCCCATTAATTAACCTAGTTGTGCCGCTACAGGGGGAGCACGCTAACGACTCTGAAACGAGCACACTAACGGACGCACCCTCATAAGAATTATCTTCATTCCAATTCTCTCTCAGAGCCTCAGACACACACCAAATAAAAGTGGTCTTCATCATTAATCACCTTCAAGAACCATGTGCCCTCTACCTCTCATTCCTTTTATCTCTTTCTTCCCATCCATACCATTAAACTCTTGCGTATATTTCTAATGGCTATGGCTCATAAAAAAGAAGTGGGAGTAGTACAAACCGTGATGGCAGCTTAAGTCTTTTGGGAGGCAACTTGGGAGGAGTATGGAGGAAGCAAGAGCCCATGACTTACACTTAAAGACCATAAGGGAGTCTCTTTCCTTTTATCAATTTATTTCAAGACTTGAGATTGTTTAGTTTTAAATAATTTTAAGTTGTATTGCTTGAGAACAATCTAGTTTTAGATTATAGACATCTTTTAAATTAGATTGATATTTTGAATTGATTTGTGTTAAGACAATTGCTGGAATTTTTATTTGCAAACCTTTAAATTATCAATTGAATTACTAATTGATTTTTCATTATTAGTTTAATTGTCAATTTAGTTTATCCTCTTGATTGTTTAATTGGGTTGGTTAATTGACTAGTTGTTGAATTGGACAATTGTAAACAAGATTTTCAAAAATATTTTGAAATTAATTGTAATTGGTTTTTAATGGATTTAATTAACTAGAATTTTTTTTTATTATGAGTTTTCTTGTGGAATATGTGTCATTGAACTTGAGAGTTTCCCACGTTTCAATTAAATGATTAAATTTATTAATTCTAATATTTAATCAACCTTTGGTCTAATTAATTAAATTGGGCTAAGAAAGCTAAATCTATATGAATCCTAAGTTGTCTCATTTATCATCATAACTGAATTAAATCTTTGTTGTTTGTCTTGCTTTTAATCATTCTTCTGATTAGGATTTTAATTTCTCTTTCATAAAAAAACCCCCCAAAATTGTATTCAAATTCATATAGATTAGTCTCATTCTCATATTGGTTTTAGAATCAATTGCATTAGAGCATTTAGTTAGTTTAATTGTATTTAGGTAACAGTGTTTTACATTCTAGTTTATGTTCATTCCATTGCATCTTTCATCACTTAAAGATTAATCCTAAAGAAAACTCACAGCTTGCTCCTTAGGAGAATAACCTAGGTTAACCCTAAATTGCATAATTAATTGAAACCTAGTTTAATTAATTGCTTTAGCGACAAAAGTGACATCAGTGATGTTTGTGAGAATGAATATTACTCGAGTGATCTTCCATATGTTTTATAAGAGTTAAGTCCAATTACTACCAAGTAACTCGAGTGCACTTTCAAATTACTTGCAAGTGTCATGCAAGTGATCAAGAATTACTCGAGTGATCTTCAAATCACTTGCAAGTATCCTGCAAGTGATCTGGAATCACTCAAGTGATATCCTCAAAATTTTTAAAGATGAAGTTTCATCACTCGAGTGGCACATCCTTCACTCGATGCCCTTTTTCCTTTCAGAATATAGATAGTTTAGTATAGAGGTTAACATCCAGTAGGCATAACACTTCAAATATAACTCTAAATTTGATAAATTACCTATCCTTAAAAATCTATTTAAGTCTACTTTTCACTGCAACTAGAATCGATCCCAAATACATTGTATTTCAAAAGTCGTGATCCAATTTGTAACATCTGGTTTGGAACACAGTGTGGATTTCAAGTACCAAATTCTAAAGTTCATATCTATTTTATCTGACAAAATTTGAGCAAGAAATTGATGTTCTTCTAAATCTAGTTTCATATAAAATAAGTTTCACCTCAATCAAATTTGTGGTTTGAGAGATATGACAAAATTACCGAACATCTCTTATGCTGAATAAATTATGCTAAAATTTGATAATCACTTGAGTGGAGCTTCCATAACTCGAGTAAAACATGTAGAAGTCACTTTTAGAGGTATAACTCGATTGATAATGAAGTATGATTTTGAGTGAAGTTAATATGACTTTCATATAAGGCACTTTAACTTAAGTTTAAGTCATTCTAACTTTCATTTGATCATAAAGACCTCCAATATCAAATTTAAAAGCTTGAAACTTGATATTCCCATTATATTTTGCAAGTTCTTCTTTCTTTAATTTCTTCTCTCATTCTTCATGATTATTCTCTACAATCCTTTTGATAACTCATCGCTTTCTTGACTAACGTCTTCAATCTCTTTCTTTTTCTTCCTCTTGATCATTCTCATCAATTCAACTTGATATCTTTTTCCTTTTCTTGACTAATATATAATATATTTCACATTAAACAGAGTAGTTAGTCAAAGTATAAAATAAATATATTATATAAACTTTTTGCTCTTAATATTTAACATCTATATTTGACATCTTCAAAACTAATCATATCTAATACTTTCAACTATAGCAATGAAAAGGACTGGATGTACTTATTACGAGACCACCTAAATGCAAAGGAGAGATGGAGATCAATTGTCCATCCTTTGGATTGGGCAACCTTTTCATGTCTTAATGGTAAGGAATGGATAAAACAGAATCTCAAATATGAGCTGGACCAAGATTTCACCAAAAAAATTCATTGGGCTACCTTGTTTGGGTACATCTATTGCGATATATGAGTTTCAAGGTGTAATAAATTGTTTGATGGTGATATATCTAATGAGTATCCTGCTCTTCACTCTAGCTTTTACAAAGCCTATTGAGATTGGGTGTGTTTGGATGAGCGGTGAGAAAAATGACTTATTTAAAAAGTGATTTATAGATAAGTTAGATTGGATAAAAGTCAAATTGTGTAAGTTATTTATGTTTGAATTAGCGATTGGATAAGTGCTTTTATAAAAATAAAATGTGTTTGGTTTGGATTTTGCATAAGTTACTTTTATGATATTTAAAATAAAAAATTATAAAATATATGAAAAGTGAGAAAAATATATTTAATCACATTTGACAATGGTCAAATAGATAATTAAATTGTAATGAAAATGCAAATAAATTAGAAATGATACAAAGTTAAAGTTTTTGATACAGTCAAATATATCTACATAAACTATATTTTCATTTTTTTTTTTTTTGCTTTCCTAAAATTCTCATCAGTTTGAGAATTTCTTCTAATGAAATTATGTATAGCCATTTTTGTACAGACAATACAGACTTATTCCAATCACAAACAACCATAACATTCTACCACCAAACAATGAGCTTATTCCAAAAGTTAAAGCTAAAAGCTCCAACTTTGATCTTATTCTAAAAGGAGCTTATTTAACTATAAGCTATTTTTCAAAAACCCCACCAAACACCCAAAAATCATATACTCCAATTCAATTGAGTTTTTGACTTTTTAATTGAGCTTAAGGGGCTGAAAATGCCCATCCAAACACACCCATTATTTAAGTTTTTTGTGTCAACATTTTAAGTTAATAACATTAACTATATTAGAAATATATGATTAAAAATATACTTTATAAATTTAAGAAACCAAAAATATATCTTAAGTAAAACTCAAAGGACTAAAATTATACTTTAGCCAAAATAAATTCATTAAAATCACCAAGGACCTCGGCTCCTCCATTCCCACTGCCTAATCTTTGATCTTTATTTAAGTTTAATTCAATCTTCTAGTCCTTGAATGTTTCCCCAAAATCTTTTTCAATGCTCATATAAATATTGACGCAGATTTTTTTCTTAGAACTACCATAAGGTCACAAATAAGGTGTATAATCTGAAACATATTTGTTGTTATAAGAATCTGGAACATATATTGCGTTCATAATTTTGATGAGCATAATGTATTCATCACTGATCTACATTTTTTAGATTGATTTTGAATGGTTTATATTTAATTTAATTTTTATATTTTAAATAAATGTTTATTTTAATATATATATATATATATATATATATATATATATATATATATATATAATTTTAAGTAAAACTAATTTTACCACTATCACTTCTAATAAAAATCAACTTACTATTTTAAAAACCACATATTAAAACATTCAAATTAAATTTAAACAGTTTTCATCCCTATTTGAAACTTATACGGAGTAATTTCCAGTGTCCCCCCCCCCCCGGGTCCTCCTTTACGTATGCGTACGGAACATCCTCTCGCGTCTCGCGGGAAAACATGCAGATACAAATACAATTGTTCGCTTGTTTGTTGTTTGTTAACTTGGAAATGAAAAGTAGAGTCCGTGACTTGCGTTACAAGAATCAAACACGTGTCGGAACATTCACGAAAGTGTAGAAACCGTCCAGGTGAGTTGGGCGTACTATTGAACGAACTTGGCAACAAAAGAAAGAAGGCTCTTTTCTTTGATGGTGATAATTTTGGACCTTAAAATTTTATATGGCCAACATTCACACACATTTTCAAAATCTCACGATTTTCACAATTGAATTTTCCTTTGTACCCAAACACGACTTCTCTTCTCCAACCATTGCTCGACCGAGCACTTTGAATCTTTGATGCGTCTTTGACTACGCTTACCTAATTCCCCAATTTTCTTGGATACCCACTCTTATTTCTTCGGTTTCTTCGGTGGGTATCTCATAATTTTTCGATTCCATTGTTCCAGGGAACAGATTTTCGTCTGGCTATATTTGGGGAAGTCGATTTTGAGCTTGGCTTGTAAGGAGAATGGTGGGTGCTTTATCTATTGCGGGTTCATCGGCATTGGACTCGCTCACGGGTCCTTGTTTGTGCGTCGATGCGTTGCCTACGACTAGAATAAATCTCAAAAGTGGAGGAGACACTGTTTTGTGGAAGAAACAATCGGTAAAGCGAGGAGCGATGCAATTGAGTAATTCCTTCATTGATGCTGGGCGAGAGTGGCGACTCTGTGTTAATAGAAATCCCAGGAAGCTGCGCAGTAATAGAAGAGTAAAGATTGTTAACGAGCTTGGTGGGCAGTATGAAGATACGTTTGGTGATGTTAAAACGGTAACAATCAGTTTTAGTTTAGAATTGCGATTAGAACTTTATGGAGATCCGGTGTTTGAAAAGATCTTATTTAGGTCACTTTTCTTATGGAGGTCTAAAGTTTTGGCTGTTTCACTTTTTTTCTCTTCGAAGTTCAAATTCACTCCATTTGCTAGCTCAACTATTTTGATGTTGCACCTTTATTGAATATACCAATTTTATTATTGAATGATAACTTCATTTTACTACAAGTATGCGGATCCAGATATGCTTAATGTGAGGGAGGAGCCTTTAGACATTGAAGAATTTTTTATTAAGCTTTCTTCATGGTACTTTGTGAGAAAATATAAAAGCGGTCTTTTATATTATGTTTGACCCAAAATTTTCAAACACCAGTTTTGCGGGCTCTTTACATGTATATGCTCTGTAGTGCAATTCAATTCTACTTAGCGTAAAAACTAGCGTAACTGTTTTGCATTTGCACAGAGCATGAAATGTAATCTTTTTGTATCAATGCTCTTCAGCTCGTCTTTAAGTAAATCTTAGCATTTGGCTACCATAACATGTATGTTCATAATTATATTATCCCAAATGTTACTGTCACGATTTCTCAATTTAGATCTGTTTCCTGAAGTATTCTCAAAAGCATTGATATTATGAGTTGTAAAACTTGGCGCTTCTTTTGATAGTTTGAAACGTGGTGGTAGAAAAATTAGGGATTAGCAACTCATGAAAAATGTTCAAGGTCTGTTTGCCATCCCATATAAGAGCGGATCATTCTAAGGAATGTTGAGTCCTTGTATTAATTGGAAATATGTACGTAGACTTGCATTTCACTACCATTCACTAATCTTTATCCTCTGATGTAAATATGTTGAGCCTTATTAGTATGAATTTAACTGGAATCATGCCTTTGGATGCAGCAATTACTCAACTATTTCACTTACAAGGCCGCAAGGACTGTTCTTCAGCAGTTGTATGAGATGAACCCCACCCAGTATAGGTGGTTCTATGAGTAAGTGATATCTTTGTTGTGGCAAGATCGTTTGTGTCATATTTAAATCATCTTTGGTCTTGTAATTATTTTGGCTTGAATATGTTGTTGACCATTGAATCCCTCATATGTGCGTTTCTGAATTATTTTGAGACAATTTTAGCGCAACTTTTAATCACAATAGGATAGATTTGGCAATTTCAGCATCATTGATTTGTATCTGCCAAGATTTTCACGATTTCATCCAAACGATTCATCCTTGCTAAATGTTACTTCTGCTTTTCATTTGGTAGGTTTGTTGCAACAAACAAGCCAGGAGATGGGAAACGTTTTATCAGAATCCTTGGCAAGGTACTACTGTTCTTATTGTAACTACGTATTGAATTTTCAGAAGATATTTATTGTTATTTCTTTGGTTGTTTTATTATGAATACCTTATTCCAAAAAAAAAAAACAAACAAACAAACACACACTCACACAGAGAGTACTAAATGTTTAAACATCATTTGAAACTAATTATGCATGTAAGAAAGATTTTAGTAATTATTGGAAGAAGTCTAAGTCCCAAATATATAGGGTGAGCTACATAAATCTTAGGATTAAAACTACTGCAGGTACTATCGAGAAACCATTTTACTCTATTCCTCTGTTTTTGTATGCACACTCCTCTGTCAATGTTATCTGTTTTTCTTATATTTTGATCCTTGTGTACCGCCTGTTGTTTCTTCAATCCTCACTCCTTTTGCAAAAACTGCTTCTGCCATTGTCAATGTTGTTTTCATTGTTATTGGTATTGTTGTTGCTAGTTGCTACCTGCTTTGATAATCAAGTAGTTATTCCACAATCATCGCGGTCAATGTTGTCATTGTCATCATCATTATTATTGCTCATTTGATTGTTACTATTGTTCTTGAACTGGAAAAAACTCCTCTAGTTGTGAGCATTAACGCTATTACTATCAAATCTATTAGGAGCCTTGGAGGTTAACTCAAGGGGCTTCCTCCAGTTGCCCGGATTATCGTAGTTATAATTTTATTTATCATTGTTAGTTCATTGTAATTTGTTGTGTCAAGTGTTGATAAAAACAACTGCAATTTCTGTTGTACTGTTATCAACAAAACTTAAATTGAAATTTATTCTGCTTTAAGCTCTGAGTCTATTTGCAACATTTACCATGAATGCTCTTAAACATACCTGTTCAATCTTACTCTTTTCCTCTCCATTCCACCAATTTCTCTTTTGCAGTTAAACTAATAGTCTAATCAAATGCCAATTCCTCTCTATCTAATTTTGAGTTAGGATACGAGTTGTATGATTATGACAATGCAGTTACATGATGAATTTATAAATGACTTCATTCTATGTTCTTGCCCAATTGACAGGAGAAACAAGACCTTGCCGAGAGAGTGATGGTAACAAGGCTTCACCTTTATGGTAAATGGGTCAAGGTATTGAATTTCAATAGTATTTTTAGTTTTTTTGGTTAACTTTGTATTTTGTTGGTCCTTTAAGTTGATTTATTGTGTTTTATGCCTCATTGATCCTCTATATTTTATATAGCATACCATGCATCCAAAATATTACCATCAGTTCTTAAGATAAGATCTCGTTGTAGTGTAATAAAATGTATAGGACTTTCTTGATATAAAATTGAGAAACTTAGTAAATTTAGAACATGGTAAAATTAATTGATTAAACGAACTTACAGTGACCAAAATATTAATTTAAGTTCACTTTTTTCTTCTCTTTTTCCCACCACATCAAGAGATTTGAATTATAATCACTATTCGCACCTCATACCCACTGTTAATATTTTGCAAAGGATCAAAGTAATTTTTCTTCTATTGTTGCTATGCAGAAATGTAATCATGCGGAGATATATCAAGAAATCTCAGATGAAAACTTGGAGCTGATGAGGGAAAGGCTGATGGATACTATAATATGGCCCTCAGATGACACAAACACCGAGAAAGTCAGCTGATAAGTCTCTAATTTTTATCTCACCTTCCATTCCCAACTCCAGCTGAAACAGAAAGGGGGCAAAAAGGTTTTAGGTGAAGTGCAGTTTTCCCCACTTTCAATACAAATATGTTACCTTTCCAATTCTGCTTTACTCTTCTGTCTGCAAAATAGGAATGTTGGATTCACTGTGTTAAATGTGTACATATTTGTTCTCATCTATGTATCCATTAGTTAGATCGTTTGAAGAGAAATATTTGTGAGTTATGCTCACATTACAGTAGAACGCAAGTATTTGCAATCAATTTCTTTATTGACTATATTAAATTTCAAATCATTGGGAAGTGTATTAAATATGTTTAACATTCAGGAATGTTAACCTCTTAAACCAACCAAATTAATTATAATATAAGCCGGAGATTCGTTGATTTAATTTTGAGGCAAGGGTCTATTTGGTTACGGAAGAAGTTTTTATTGAGGGATAATTTTACTTCGAAAGTGCTAAAAAGAGAGTAATTTTATCCTAATTGTTATCTTGGTTAATTTTAACTATTAGTTAACTAAATATGATGAGTTGGTTGTCTATATGTCATACACGTTAATTTTGTTATGGTGCAAATTTGCTCTAGAAGTTAATCTAACTTTGGAAAATAGTGAAGTAGATAATACATAGACTTTCGGGGGCAAATTTGTACCTTAAAAAAATGACGTGGATGACATATGGACTACCAGCTCAACATATTTGGTCAACTAACGGTCAGAGTAAAATTGCTTATTTTTTAACACTTTCGGGGCAAAATTTCCCATTAACCCTTTAATTTTCTTGAAAGATGTTATTTTTCTAATGTAATGCCACACACATATATATTCTCAATTGCTTGCTTATTTATGTATACAAGAGGGGTATTTATATACAAGAGAGGAGCCTCAGAATTAATGGCCCATTATAATGATTGATTTCCTAATCGTAAACATAATCTCTGATTATGTGCGATACTAATTGATTCTAATATATTTATATTAATATATTATCTAACACTTCCCCTTAAGTTGAAGCATAGATGTTAATTATGCCCAACTTGTTATAAAGATAATCAACACGAGTCTCATTCAGAGCTTTAGTCAACAAATCACATCACCCAATTGGCTGCTAGACCTCACATGTCCTATAGAAATGAAGTTCTCTTTGATTTTATCATGCACAAAGTGGCAATTGATTTCAATGTGTTTTGTTCATTCATGAAACATAAAACTAGAGGCTATGTGCAGAACAGCTTTGTTATCACACCACAGTTTTACAGGCAATGACATGGTAAGACCAACTTCCTTCATTAAATGATGAATCCACAAAATTTCTTGTATTGACTGAGCTATGACTCTATACCCAGCTTCTGCACTAGATCATAAAACCACATCATGCTTCTTGCTCCTCTAGGATACTAAATTTCTACCTACAAGCACACAGTATCATGTAGTAGATCTCCTGATAGCCTTTGACCCTGCATGATTTGCATCACAAAAACATTCAATCTCGATGTGGCCATGATTCATATAAAGTATACCACGACTATAAAAGCCCTTCAAGTAATGTAAGACTTGCTCCAAAGCTTCCCATAAGCAACGATCGGTGTTGTCATGAGTTGGTTAAGCACACTAACTGGAAAGGTCACATCAAGGTGAGTCACCGTAAGATAGTTCAATTTCCCAATCAATCTATGGTATCTCTCAGGATAGGCAAAAAGTTTGATCCTCTTAGGTCAACCCTTTTTCTTACATCCTCAGGTAGCTCATCAAAAGGTATGCTATCTTCAATGTCCAAAAAAAGATTAGGAATCTTGGGAAAACTACTTGGTGCTGCCTCAAGCTTCTCACTTTCTTTTAGCATATCAAAAACATATTTCCTTTGTGTCAAAAGGATGTCTTTCTTGCTTCTCATAACCTCAATCCCAAGAAAGTATTTTAATGGACCTAAATCCTTTGTTTGGAAATGAGAATTAAAGAAGGTCTTTAGTGATGAGATTCTCGAAGTATTGCTCCCCTTAATAACAATGTCATCAACATATTCCACTAAGAGAATCATGCTAGCATCCATCCACTAATAAAGCACAAAATGGTCACACTTACTTTGATTCATACCAAACTTCTTAACCACTATGCTAAACATGTCAAACCAAGCACAAGAACTCTGCTTCAAACCATATAAATACTTTTGTAGATGACATACCTTCCCATACTCCCCTGAGCAACAAAACTAGGTGGTTGCTCCTCCTCAAGAAGATCACCATTCAAGAAATCATTTTTAACATCCAACTAATGAAGAGCCCAACCATAAGTGGCTGCCATAAAAATAAAGAGACGAATAGAGGAAAATTTTGTCACAGGGGAGAAGGTTTCTGAATAGTCAACACAGTAGGTCTGAACATAGCCCTTGGTAACCAGTCAAACTTTCAAGCATTCCAATGTGCCATCAGCTTTTGTTTTTACCATGAACACCCACTTATCAAGAGCCATCATTTCTTCTTTCATAATAGCACTCTAACCAGGATAGGCTAAAACTTGAGGGAAAGTAGTGAGAATAGTGATAGAGTTTAAGGATGCTATGAAAGAACAAGATAGAAGAGATAGGTGGTTATAAGAAACAAAAGGAAAAATAGGATAGGTACAAGTACATTTACCTTTGTGGAGGGCAATGGGTAAGTCATCTGAAACAGCAGAAGTATCAAGAGTATCAGACACTGTTTCTTATTTTCATTCAGAGTTAGGAGCGGGGTGAAATGATTCTGGATCAAATATTGAAGTAGGTACTATTGGTGGGTCATGAACATGATTGACTACATTACTTTCCTTAAGACATTTCCAATAAACATGATGGATAGGTGGTTTAGTAGGTGATGAACAAATGCTCGCACTGGTGGTAAATGAATCTCATATACCAATATATCATCAAGACCTTCGATTGTGTCAGGGGATGTAGATGGAGTAGAGACAGGGAAGAATGGAGTCAATTCATGGAAGGTGACATTTTTAGATACAAGATAACACCGAAGAGTGGGGGAATATCATTGATAACCCTTTTAAACCCTAGAATACCCAAGAAAAACACACTTAAGACACTTGGAATCAAGTTTTGTAATGGTGGGATTAATACTTGATGGTTTGAATAATGGGGAACAAGGGGTTGGAAGGAAAGAAAGTTGTGTATGGAGTGTCATCACTGAGAATAGGAGATGTCATACAATTAATATGGAAACATGCAATTGACATAGCATCAGCCAAAAAAGCTTTAAGAAGTCGCATTTGAAATATTAGAGCCCAGTCTACTTCTAATAAGTGTCAGTTTTTTCTTTCTGCAACACCATTTTGAACAAGTGTATCTGCACACGAGGACTAATGAATCATGCCATGATGGAGCATATAGTTTTGAAATTGGGTAGAAAAACATTTTTTTAGTATTGTCACTCTATAAGGTTTTTACAGATACACCAAACTAAGTTTTGATTTCAACACATAAATTGCAAAAGTGAGAAAACAACTCTAAATGATTTTTCATTATAAAGTTAGGTAGTTCGAGAAAAATCATCAATAAAAGTAACGAAGTATCGAAAAGCAAACTTAGACTCAATATAAAATGGACCCCAAATATCATAATAAACTAAAGCAAAAGGAGACGCAGCCTATTTATTAACACGAGGTACCAGGTGAAAACGGTGATGTTTGGCAAACTAACATGGCTGACGCTCTAAAGTCTAAAGATGACAAATGATGAAATTGATAATATATCCTCTTTAAAAAGAACAAAGAGACATAACCCAGCTGACAATGAACATAAAAAATGAACCACCAGAGCAAGCAATGGAACGCGATACTTGATCATCAAGAAAGTAATGGTCGCCAGATTCATATCCCTTACCAATATTGCACTTCGTCATAAGATCATGAATCAAATGATGATCAGGAAAAAGTGAGATAAAATAGTATAAGTGGTGAGTAAGCTTGCTAGGAGACAAAAGGTTAAAAGCAAGGTCAGGAATATTAAGGACATATGATATGGAAATAGACGGGGTAGGTGTAATAGTGCCAGATCCATGAATACAGGAGTAAGTGCCATTAGCATATGTTACCAAAGAGGGGTTGACATAAGGTGCATACGTAGAGAACAAATGATGGTTAACGATCATATAATTGTTGCACTAGAATCGATGATCCACTTCAAGAAAAAAATAGCAAGGCATGAATCACAGTTACCTGTAGCAAGTGCAATTGGTGTTGATGGACCATTATCAGAGTTATTAGAGGATTAGGCCATATGAGCAAAACCATTACGTTGTAGCTTATTTTACAACTTACGATAGTAAAGTTTGGTATGACCCAGTTCCTTGCAATAGAAGCAGGCAATCCCACCAGCACCAGAATTCTGAGGATTTTTGCCTTGTCTTGAGAGACTTTAGTTCCTATTATCAGTAGAAATAGGATGCAGTGTACCATTTCCTTGTCTCGAGAAGCCCTGGTTCATGTTATCAGTAAGACCACGGCCAACTAAAGCACTAGCATTAGGATGAGACACTAGTTGAGTCAGACTATATGCACGCATCACACGAGAGTACACATCCTAAAGTGAAGGAAATTCAAAGCTAGACAATATCTAAGATCAAACTGTCTCATAAGCTATATCAATAGTAGTAAGGAAGCTGATAATCGCTTGTTTTTCCATATTATCCATCTGTTCCTGAAGATCAATTGTAGGTGGTATTAACATCCTCATTTCCCCATACATTCGCTTAAAATCCATGAAGAAATTCTTCAAGGGGTATCCCTACTGTTTAGCGCGATAGAAACCTTTACAGACTTCATGAATGTGAGTAATGTTCCCTTTCCCATAATACATGAACTCCAGGTAGTCCATAATTTCTTTAACAGTATTACAATGATTAACAAAGTGAAGAATATTGCTCTCGATAGAATTCTGAATTTGCAAGAATAATTGGGCATCTACTTTGGCCCACGCCAGCTTAGGATCGTCTTTAGGAGGAGCCTGAGTTAAATAACCCTCATTTCAATACTTAGTAAGTACATGCAAACAGTTTTGCTCCAGTCTTAATAATTTGTCCAGTTCAACTTATAATCAGTAATTTTGTTTGAAATAGGAATCATCTTAGTAGTGACACTAGTCTTAGAGTCAGCCATAAGAATCAACCAGGAAAAAAAAGATTAATCACACAGCAAGAGTCACAAAATAGGCTTCAGATTGGTAGAAACAACAACCAGAGAGCAACAAATGTTACTCATGAAACCAAACAGCAGTAAATCCACACAAACAGAAAAGGGACAGCAAGAGTCAAATATTTCTCCAATAATCCAAACCAACAAGGCAGTATACCAGAGGTAAGAAACAACATTACCCTAGCAAAGAAATAAGAGACCCACACTTTGGAAACACAAGCTACGTTGGGGGGAAAATGTGGACAAAGGGAACCAAATTACTAAACATGATCAAAGGAGCACGAAACCACCAAGATAGGTCGGATTCCACCTATCAATAATGGGAGAGAAAGCCGCTAGAAAACCACCACTGCACACGCCTTCACTCGCCGTCAAGAGCTGTTATCCCCTAAGTGCATGTATGCCACGGGCCATCAAGGAGTCATCGAACAGTTACCAAATTTTCAACGAATGCTAATCAGAGGATAGAGAGTACAACTTTGTGGTGCATGTACCAAAAATCCATACAAGGCAGAACTCAAACTCTCTCTTCTCTCTTATTGTTTCACACAACCAAAACCCTGAATGGAGCACGAACAGGGGAAAAAATGCAACCCTTGTTGCTCTGATACCATATAATGCTAGAGAGAGAGAGAGAGGAAAAATATATTATCAATTGCTTGCTTATTTATGTATACAATAGGGGTATTTATATACAAGAAAGAAGCCTCAGAATTAATGGCTCATTGTAATTATTGATTTCCTAATCATAATTATAATCCTTGATTATGTGCGATACTAATTGATTCTAATATATTTACATTAATATACTTCCTAATATCTAATATAGTATTTAAAGTTGTATATATATTAAAGAGTATCATGGAATATATATTGAAGAATTTGAAGGGGGAAATAGTTTGTTTCTTTTGTGTCTTAACTTTAGGCACAATGAAGTATGCAGTGAATTTCCATTAGTGCCAGTTTGGTTCACGAAATTGAAAGTAATGTAATAGAATGGAATGTAATAATGATTATATAATTTGTTTGGTTCATCATTAGAAAAAGATGATGCATATGTATAAAAACATTTGGTTGGATTATATCAAATATGAAAATATATGGGAATAATATAGCAATTGACAAAATTACCATTTTCTACATGTATAATAATATACACGTTGGGTTCATGATAATTTTTTTCATTCCGTGCAGTGTACACGTTGGGTTCATAGTAATTTTTTAACATTTAATGGTGGAAATATTATGTCGTGTATAGGTTAGATTCATGTTAATTTTTTAATATTTAATGATAAAAATACTATTTAATGAGATATTTTAATATTTTTTAACAGTGGAATATAATTTTTTATATTTTTGAATGGAGAATATTTCTTAAATTTCTATATTATTAATTATTTTTTAATATTTAATTGTGAGAATTAAAATTAATTAATATATAACCGCATTTATGGGTGAGAACTTTGGTAAATTTAAAAAAATTATAATGACAATAGTGTCATTTTCACTGGATTATAGGATATATGTATCATCATTCATTAGTCTTAGCAGTGTAATCATGATTATATCAAATGATGTAATCAGCATTACAAAATATAATCCTCTTTATATTACATAAATCTAACCAAACACTGTAATTGCTCTATTACATCAAGATTACATGTAATCATCTCTCATATAATCGAACCAAACCGGCTATTATTGTTCAAATTCCATAATTGTCATGCTTGGATTCTGAATTGACTCTGTAAACTCCACAAATGCCTCATTCAAATCTAAGTAATGTAATGGGCAGCCATGTTTTCTTTCTTTATTTTTATCCACAAAGGAAGCAAAGCTTTGTGAGAATAGAGCAAGTAAAAGAGTAAAATTTAAAGGCAAAATACTTATGGTTTGGTTTCTAACTACTCCCTCCGGTATTTTTGTACTATAGAATAAAGGTTAATATAATCTTTAATATCTCAAATTTGTTTTCATTTTAATCTTGGTCCTTCAAGTTTCAAACCATAAGTTTTGATCCCTTAAAATTCATTTCGTTTAAAATATTAGTCCTTATAACTCAATAAAAATCTTAACCATTTTGGTTCTAAATAAATCAAAACTAATGGTTTGAAACTTGAGGGACCAAAATCAAAATAAGAGTAAACTTGAAGAACCAAAGATAATATTAACCCATAAAAAAAATCTTTTATAGGATTAGTCCTAAATATAATAAACAAATCCTTTAGGTCTAAAATTTTAAATTATTTTTTTCTTTTTACCCCCATTAAATATATGCATCTACATTTATTATCAAACATGAATTATATTTACAGTAGCAATAAATTTTAGAAAAATTTCAGTAAAATATCATTTGAATTTATAAAACAAAAAAAATCTATTAAGACATGGAAATGATAGAAAGATGACAAGGAATCAATTTGAGATTTTAAAGTGTGGGTGATTGTACAATAATAGCATTCAATTTTTTAAATTAAAAAAATAAAAAAAATGGCACGCACGCCAGAGCACCACCACAAAAGCCTTAGCCCTCAATGGTATAATTAAAAAATTATATATCTTACATATTTATTATTTTTAACTAAATTTAACTAACATTTTAAAAACTGAAAACCGTGATTTTAGCCAATGTTGCTTTTAAATTAAAAACAAAAAACAGAGGGAGTAATATTTATTAGATTCAAACGGGAATCAATGAAAATTACACGAACTCGTGCTCTCTTCTATATAAGCTTTTAGGGTGTTAACTAACTAGTACATCAATCCAGGCATTGCACAAAATTCCTATAACTACGATACATGCTTCTTCTCGTGCATGCTTCCATTGTTTCTTAGCTTTAATGCCAGCAAGGACTTGGGAAAAAGAAAACAAAATCAAGACACAATTTCACATGACAAGAAATAATTTGCTAGCGAAGAGAAACAGATGGCTTTCCATAGGTCAGCAACGTTTTCCTCAACCACAATAACTATCTATTCAAGTTTTCACTTCCCCGGAGGCTTCTCTTTTTTTGCCTTTCCTTGTTTCGCCTGTGTTCTGTTGCTGCTCGGCCTTCTTTTGAGCACGAATCATTGCACGCCTTGCCCTTGGCCGCATTTCTCGAACGTTCCTAGGAGGCATCACGTAAGGTTCAAGTGGCCTATCACCAAAAGGGTGCTCGCTGCTGGCAAAGATCCTCAATTTTCGATCCCTATCCTACATTTATGGGCAAAAAAACACAGGAAATGCAACTTAGAAAATCAGAGAGGAAAAAAACAATATTGCAGTAGAAATGTAAAAATAAACTAATTGACATAAGACTACATCAGCTATTTAGAAAACAATCGCAATTTGGCTCCAATCTCTGGGTAAAACAATGTTGTGTCATTGTCATTTTCGTCAATTGCAATTTGGCTCCAAACTGAAGGGTCTTTGAAGGCTGGTGGACAGGGATCAAAATGGAGTAGCGGATGTGCTTGCGAAAAGGGCTTTGGTTGGTCCTCTTGGAGTCCAAATTCTGGGTCCGGATGCTATTCATGGCATAGTGAATACCGATGGCTTCTTAGTTTTTTTATTGTCTTTGAGCTTTCCGGGGTATAAAAAAAAGGGGTCTGTGCTACATAATGCTTGAAGTCTGTTGGCTAAATCCCATATTCATATTTCAAAATAACGAGAGACTGGTCTATGAGACACTTACATCACGCAGTTTGTTTCTAGGCAGCATGCGTAGAACAGCTTTGCGAATGACTTCTGTAGGGTCTTTGGCTAACTGGTCCTTTAGACTCCTTTCCTTGAGGTGGCCCACATACCTACATGACACTACTTCACGTCAGGTTAGGAAGTGGTATCAATTCCAAAACACTATGAATTAAGGAATCCAACAAACAAATAACAATTATAAGTTTGAGGAACAGAGATTTTTTCTTTTGGCAAAATAGATATCAAAACATTTGATTCCAAGCAACCCAAAATTCTTAAAACTTCATCAGTTTCATTGTAAGGACAAAAGGAACAGCACCTACCCAGTATGCCAGCGATAGAACTTGTCTGTAAGCTTTCTTCCAGTCACACATACATCCTTTGCATTAAGCACAATACACATATCTCCATCATCACGATTAGGCGCATATGTTGGCTTATCCTTGCCCTGAACTACAGTAGCTATTTGAGATGCTAACCTCCCAAGGACCTTATAAAAAAGCAACATAGTTAGACATGAAGTGATCTCAAGTCTTCAAATATTTAAACAGATCTGTCACCAAAAAAACTATTTAAAAAGTTCAAATCTTGATTACAACTAAATCTGCCATACACATGGCTTCAGCCACCATATCAAAAGACCTTCAATATGATGTCATTTAGCATTTGCCTAGGACTAATTCACCAATAAAATTATCTTGAAAGGATCGACCTACAATAAATCAAGACTACATCTGCTCTGAGAAGTAATAAACTCAGAATAAGTTAGAGTCAACTTAAAACCAGATATGCTATCTACAAATTAATAATCTTTCTGACTGTCTACAAAATGACACCTCTGCAAATCGTACATGTTTCACCTTATTAGATAAATCTTCAATAGATTTTACATTCAATTATCCCATACATAATGTGCATGCCAAATTGCTAATCCATTGGATTTTGTCCAAGAACTGCATCCAATATCACATTTTATTCTCTTCTGAAATGCAAATGCTGGAAAACCCAAGGATCAACAAGAGAACAGTTGAACATTGAAATTTAGCATGCATATTAAGTACAACAAGGGCTTGCTCAACACACATAGAAGTTACTCCCTCTGTCTCCATTTGTAAGAAAATTTTGGGACTCTTATTTTGTCCCAAAATATAAGAGAACTGGAGGACGTTGATGGCGTAATTAATGTACTTTCCCATTTTGGCCTTCACTTATATTTGTTGGTAATTGATGTACCTTTGCCACCAAAATGTGCATACTCAAGGCATCTAACCAACAAAATCAACTTTACCTTGGTATTGAGAAAGAAGTTATTTGTTTCTTATATTTGAGGACGGAATGAGTATTTCAAGGTTGGAATCATAAGCTATTTTGTTTGTGTGGCATTACGATTATGGACCAGTTCAAACTTACTTTCTATAGTTACTCAAGAGGAAGAAAAGGGAAAATCTCAAACTCACCTGGCCTTTGGCATCAAAAACCCTCCAGCGCAGCCCTTCAAGGTTAATACGTCTAAGTCCAGCAAGTGCTTTCTGGAGATATTGTAGAGGCCACAAACAATTAAAATAACACAGAAATTTATAGATATCCTATGAATGTTGTAATGACTAGGAAGGCTAGACCATTAACGTAACCACATTTTTCCAACAAAAATTTTAAAACCTTTTATTGAGTGAAATATTAAGTTGATGTCAGAATTTATATATTTTATAACAAAGTAAGCACTCACAAAATCTTTCCAACCAATGTAATTATGCTTGAAGTAAGGCTATTTAATTAAAAATGCAATATGTTAATCCATGAATTTCAAAACTACACTACGAAGAGAAATGATACAAGTAAAATTGGTAATAAAAAATGTATAGACCATGGGCATGATTTCTTATCAAACCTTTGAAGTACATTACAAATATTTGTAATTTATAGTATAATTCTAAAATTGATATATTCAGATATGGAATAGTAACCATAATGAGTTTTCAAAGATGACAAAAAACAATGGCAAAGGGGAAAAGATGAAAAGAAAAATACTTTCATGTTGCCCGTGAATGCTGTAGCTGCTTGGGTTGCCATTGAGACTCTCACTATCTTCCGTCAATCTTGTTCCAACAAAAACAAAAAACAAAAAACAAAACAAAAAAGGAGGGAAATTCAAGCTCAACATGATATGATACGGTAAGGGAAGACAGTGTTGACCCAGGACATGAGATGAGTAGGGGCCAAAAAAAATTTTATTCTGAAAATTTTCCATATTCAATCAGAACCAGAACCAGAAGGCCAGAGACTGAAGGTAAAATCTTATTCTTACTTATGAATGAGGACGAACATAAGTGGACTTATATAACACTTAGTGGTCTTCCCCACTGAAATGTTTGAAATATGCATAGTTGATGATATTGATATCATACTCTCCTAATTTTTGTTCACACTTTAACGAAGATGCCTTAGTAAGCCAATTGATTCAGGTAATTCGTCCAAGCCACTGAAGAATGACAATGATAACACTGTTGCAATTTATAATCTTCCAATTTCATCTTGCAATTTATGATCATGGCAAGTATTGCCTAGAGTGAGTAAGGTGTGCAATTGATTGTTTCTGTCAATGGACTATAAATTTACAGACCAATGAGCCGCAGGAAATGATTTAAAATCAGGCTTCTAAATTGCCAGACACAAAACAAGCCAAATCATTTACCAGATAATGCATCACAAATACCTTGAGAATTTTATAAATTGATGATAATAAACAGAATGACAATACGCAACAAATCCAACACTGCACAACGATACAATCCAAATCAGTCGCCAGTAATCAACATGAAAGAAGGAAGAAGTCTAATAGTCAATAGCACACCATTCAATAAAAACTAGTAATCAAAGTTTCTTAAAAACAAAATTAAACTCAACAAGTAGATATTCCCAGATTCAAAAACGTCAATATTCAAACGATTAGATGACCAGATTCAGAGCCAAGTTAAAATGACAAATTTTAAAAAGAGAAAGAAATGGTGCGACGGCGTCCGACAGAGAGTTGACAACCGCGCAGGGAACAGATGACGCGGGGAACAAACTCAAATATAGATTCAAAGCCAGATTGAACAGATAAAACTCACCGGATTTTGGGAGAAGACAAAGCCCTAGAGTTCGAACCGTTCTCAATACTTGCCGGAGAACAACCACGCAGGGCTGACAAGATGGACGGCGTACGACGGCGAGCTCGACAAGGTGTGGCTTGCTTGTTCGGCGACGAAGAAAAACATGCCAAACGAGAGGGGGTTTTGTTAGGGGTTATAGTTAAGGGGAAAATGATATTAGGGATCCAATTAAAAAATAATAATATCCAAAAAGTCCTAAAATTTTTTAATGGCAATGTTTTAAAAGTCATACCAGACAAGAAACCATAGAAGCCAACGGGTCACGGGTTGTATGGTCAGATTGGTCGACCGGCAGTCAAACTGATAACGTAATAATTAAATAAAAAATAATATTATGTATAAAAAAACATAAAGGATAAGCACAAGGAGCATAGATGCCCATATGCTTTTCATAAAAGTATACCCAGCACCAAATTTTTTTACTGGAAGCATAAATGCCCATCAACATTTAAAAAGAGAGCTAAAATGCATATCCATCTGCCACATCATCATTTCTTTTTTAGGAAATAACCATTTTGCCCTACAATTTTGTGAAATTTTGTAATTTTACCCTTAGCAATTGTGTGATACTTTTAAATTAGTAAATAACTTCCAAAAATTCTGAAATTTTTCAGAATAAAAGTAGACATGATAAGCTTTAATTTGATAGGTCAAATAGAATTTTATTTGGTCAAAATGACCATTTTTCCCTTAAAATTTTCACAATATTTGAAAAATTGGCAGATTTGTCACCAAACTTTAAAAATTCATATCTAATTATATAGATATCTAATTATGGTGAATTCAAAGCCTATGTGACCCTTATTAAGTCTAGTTTTATGAAAAAATATAAATTTTAGCTAATAGGAACCTCAAAATTCCCAGAATTTTTATTTTTGAAGTATGCTCCAGAAAAATGTTAAATTCGTTGGACAAAATTTAAAAATTCATTTCTCCTTGTTAAATTCGTTGGGCACAAGTTGAAGTTATTGTCAATGTGATTTCCTGTTGAGGCAGTCAGATTGTGTGACACTTTTAAATTAGTAAATGACCTCCAAAAAACCGAAAATTTTTCAGAATAAAAGTGGACATGATAAGCTTTAATTTAATAGGTCATATGGAATTTTGGGAGTTATATACAAGGAGAAATGAATTTTTAAATTTTTCCCAGTGAATTTAACATTTTTCTGGAGCACACTTCAAAAATAAAAAATATGGGAATTTTGATGTTCCTAATGGCTAAAATTTATATTTTTCCATAAAACTAGACTTAATAAGGGTCACATAGGCTTTGAAACCACCCCAATTAGATATCTATACAATTAGATATGAAGTTTTAAAATTTGGTGACAAATCTGCCAATTTTTCAAGTATTGTGAAAATTGTAAGGGAAAAATGGTCATTTTGACCAAATAAAATTTCATTTGACCTATCAAATTAAAGCTTATCATGTCTACTTTTATTCTGAAAAATTTCAGAATTTTTGGAAGTCATTTACTAATTTAAAAGTGTCACACAATTGCTAAGGGTAAAATTGTAAAATTTCACAAAATTGTAGGGCAAATGGTTATTTTCCCAAAAAAAATGATGATGTGGCATATGGATAGGCATTTTAGCTCTCTTTTTAAATGTTAATGGGCATTTATGCTCCCAGTAAAAGAATTTGGTGCTGGGTGCCTTTTTCTGAAAAGCATATGGGCATTTTTGCCCCTTTGCCCAATTTTTTTAATGGCAATGTTTTAAAAGTCATATCAGACAGTAAACCATAGAAGCCAACAGGTCACGGGTTGTATGGTCGGATCGGTCGGACCGGCGGTCGAACTGATAACGTAATAATTAAATAAATAATAATATTATGTAAAAAAACATAAAGAATAACCTTGAAATGGAAAAAAAAAAACCTCTTAGAAGCTAGGTTTTGAAACCCAGACCCAATCAGTCGGTCCGACCCGGGAAACGGCCAACTGGCCGGTCCGGTAATTTTTTAAAAAAAATTAATTTTTTTAAATTTTTCTTTAGAATTTCATATTAATAAATCTAAATTATTCAATTTATCACTGATTTAATTCTGATTTGACTCCAATCTGAACCACTAACCATTGACCCAATACTTCAATCGATTCAATAAACTGTCTAAATTTCAGAACCTTACTTAAAAGTAGGCCTAATGGATTAACATCATATAGTAGCTTCAGATTATTGAAACACGTTATGTACAACTCTGCTTTTTTTAATACCCACACGCCATTTTGATACATTGGTTGGCGCAACCATTATTTTTTTTATTGTTTTAAATTACTCCTATTACTTTAAAGTTTCAAGTTTCCAAAAGAAACAAGTTCGGAGAGAGATTTGTGTCTTCTTTACTGGTCTGTTGGTCTCAAATAACAACTCTTGTGACGGCGAAAAGGGGAAAATGGGAGAAAACGCATTAAGCTTGTTTTCTTCTTTGGCCTCACTTCATTCGTCTCATGTAAGTATGCAAATCAGGTGGAAAAGAAAGTGAAGAATCTGGCTTTTGTCTCTTTCTTCCGTTTTTTTTCCTATTGTTCTTCGTCTTTCCTGTTTTTACTGTCCATGAAACCCAACATGTTCCAACCCATTTGGCTCCATGAAAACCGTTTTGGGTAGCGGCTTGAATCAAGCTTCCGGCTCAAAGGCCGGTTTTGGACGGCCCAACACAGGGTAACTTCTCAAACGGCTGAAACACAAAAAAACAAGCCGTTGTGTTCCCTGGTGGACGGCTGAACTGGTTGGACCGTCTGGTACAGTCTGGCTATTAAATCATTGACTAACGGTAGTTCATTTACTTGTTAATAATTGATCTTTCATTTATCATTAGTAAATTATAGGATTTTTCTGATATTATTATTTTTTAATTAGGACCTTAGTGTCATTTTCTCTATAATTAATTTTAGGGAAAAAGGCATAAAAAGAATTCTGAAATTGTAAAATCTCAACTTGGGTTTACTACCAATAGTTAATAAAGAAACAACTTGATAAATAATTTACAACTATTTTTTTTAAATACCTGAATTAAAATTTTACACATTCAAAATTCTTTTTTTTATCTTTTTCCCATAACTTTATTACACTTTTATTAATTCATTTTCCACGTTACTCCTCTTTACTCTTTATAAGATCCAAATTGAATTGGCAGTCCATTTTATAAAATTTTTGCAATTTTACTTTTATTAATTTTATATATTCTTTCATCTTTTTTCCATACCTTCTCTCTTATTTTTTTTTCTCACTATTTTCTTTCTTACTTACTCTCTTCTAAATAAAGGCATAGTTGGATAAGAAAGTATATTTCTCACCTATTTATATTTTTTAACTTGTTTTGATTTTTTTTTAAGAGAAAATTATAATTAAATCCAATTGAAATACTAAAATTTAAATTTAGAGTTATGTACGTTTGGATTAGCTTTTGGAGAATAATTTTTATAATTTGTGAGGTAAGTATGTAAAAAAAATTTTGTTTTCACTTGCAAAAAAGTATTTCTGAAACCACGGTTTTAAGGTATCCCAAACACTCATATTTTTTTTAAAAAAAATTTAATAAGACCAAGAGGCCTAATTAGTGATTCCTAAATGTTATTAAATGACCAAGATGACCCTCTATAATTTAAAAAAAAAATCCTATAAAAGATGTTGAAAAGGATACCAACAAATTTTGGGGAAAAAAGAGAATGACATAGTACTAAAATTTCAAAATCTCTAATCAGTATTGTTATCTACAATAGTATAGGTATTAACTACACTTGAGTAGCAATTAACAACTAATTTTAGGAGCAAATCACTAATTTATGATTTTAAAATTCAAATGGTATATCTTTATCTTTCCCCCAAATTTTACATGAATAAATGGATTAATTATATTTTCAATTTTGATAATTTAATTGAATTTTAGTTTTAGTCCTTGTAGATTTTTTATCTCTATAATTTTATAAGGATTTCATCTCAATTTTAGTTGATGCGGTTAAAAATGTGGACCCTAATATTATTTGTTTTGCTTTTAAAAATTATGATTAAAAATAATAAAATCCCCAAATCCATTAAATTGTAATGATTGAAAATAGAATCAATCCATTTAATTTTTCATTTCAACTATAGAAAAGCATTTTGGTTTTTTTTTTTGAAAATATTCAAAAATTTTAATTAGGCTTCTTGGCATAATTAAAAATTTGTTAAAAGTGTATATCTTAATTTGAATTTAAGCATTTCAACTAGATTTAATTGGGATTTTTTCAATTTTTAAGCTATGCAATTCAGTTATTTAGATATTACTCCCTCATTCTTAATATAAAACATAATTGACTTTTTTGAAGAGATTAAAGAAACTAAATAAATTATTTTAAAATATTAATATTTACCTTTTTTATACTAAATTAATTTTTCTAACTTATAGATTGATATATAATCAAATGACACACGACATATAATATGATTAACTAACTTATTTAGCTTCATTAATTTCTTTAAAAAAAGTTAACTATGTCTTATATTAAGAACAGAAAAAACCGGATAATCTTTTAATATTGGTAGACTTTTATATAAACACGTATATTTGGCAATAGGACTGCAGCAATTCACCTGCCAAAGAAATTTAGCAAGCCCTACCATATTCTTGAACTAGTGCGCTGTATTCGATCTAATATTTTCCCTAAATCGGAAAAGATGAAGATCATATGCATTTTTAAGGTGTTTTTCAATCTTCATAGGAACAGGCATAAGACAATTTGACAACACATTCTTCAAATGCTCAAGCTTTTTTTCCTTAGTTTTTGTCACAACAAGTTGTTATAATTTCTTTCATGGCTTATGTTTAGCTCCTACTTCCACTTCTTATACTGTGCTATGATCTAACTTTCATTTATTTTAAATTAGTGCTATTTAGTTTAATCGACGCCAAACACCTTAAGTTTTTAACCTATGGAGGAGTTTGTGAATTCGATCGACCTTATATCTGTGAGTTTTTTCTATGGGGTGGCCTGTGGCACCAAAGCTCTAGCGAGCTAACTTCTCTAACAATTGGTGAAGGTGGGATTTGATATCACAACTATTTGCATCCTAAAATTATAGGTAACCATTGAGCCACCAAATTTTATTAACATTATAATGCAAAATGTCATATACAAGCTAACTCAATAGCTTCCACTGCAGCTCATTCACAATTTTTATATGTTATTCATCACATTTCATTAGTTATTAACAACTTTTGTTTAATAAGTAATAAGACCATTCTTTTATGTCATTCACAACTTTTGTTTAGCTATTTATTATATTTCATCAGTTATTAACAACTTTTATTTAACAATCATATTTTTTCAAATCAAACTGGTTTAAATTGATAAATAAATATCTTGGCAAAAATATTGATAAATAAAAAAAATTAATCTTTTAGTCCTTCAATTTGTAACTTACTTATGACTTAACCCTTCAATTATGACTCGTCGTAACTCAGTCTATGAATTTTTGACTTGCTTTGACTTAGTCCATATTTTTTGTCATTTTTTATGGTATTGTCCTTATCATCTACACCTCACCATTTTTGGACAAGTTTATGTAAAAAGCAGTATTTGTTGTTGAAGGGTTCGCTCTATCTTGTAAGAAAGAGCAGTGTTATTATTTGCTTAACTAAAGTTGTTAATACATAGAAATGTATTCCCTCTCTTTTTATATACAAGATCATTTTTTTTAAATAGACTTGTCCCTTTTTATAATATTACATTTGATTTTGTTCCAATAATAAATGTGTTTTTATTTATTTTGCCCTTATTCTCTGACATCATTTATTTATCATACATTCTCTTTCTTTCTTCATTTTTTATCATTACTCTTTCTCTCTTACTTATTTATAAATAGGAGCATCTTTAAAAAAAATTATTTTTTTACATATTTATTAATTTTAATTATTTTCAAGAATCCCACGATTTTGTTAGAACGGCCTTATAGTTAAGGATAGAAGGAGCAGTGAATAAGTTACAAAAATGTTAAGAATGACCTCCAGGCCAAAAACATAAAAAAAAGTAAAGAATGACTTGAAAAAGTGGTCTTGTTGCTTGCTAAATAAAAATTGTTAATAGCTAATAAAATACAGTGGCTAATTATACGTTGGTATGAGCAAAAAGGCCTTATAAGGCACTAACTAACAATTCTTACAAATCAATAATCTCTGATCTTTATTATAAAGCACCAACTAATAATTCTTACAAATCAATAAAAATAGTTAAATTAATTAAATTTTTCCTAAAATTTAAGTAATTTTTCAATATTGTCCCTACTAACTGCACTAAACTCTAATATCATATTAATTATTACTCTCATCTATTACCCTTATTAATTATGGGCATACATGGAAAAAATATTTAATGCTCATTAGAAACAAGCAAGTGCCTTATAAAAATGACAAAATACACTTATTAACTGGTGACTTATAATAAAAATCAGATGAAATATATGAGTATTCTTGACCATGAAATATACAAGAGAAATTCATATTCTTCCTTCTTTATTCTCCTACAGTTTCTTGCTCATCACATCCGAAGACAAAAATTAAAACAAAGTAACATCAAGGTTATGTTTCTTCCAAACATCACCGGTGGGAATTAATGGCTGAATGGATCGATCAACTACCAAGTGAAGAGTAATTATTCTGTGATGCAAATGAATCTTTCATAAGGACCCCCTATAGTTCCTACTTTCCTTATGATAGACGTCATATTTGAGTTAGCGTTCAAAAAGTACGTTGCCGCAATCCGAGACAAAACTCCTCACACATGCTTATTTTATTTACCGTGAATCACATTAGAAAAATAGATTATATGGCTAATCCAAACAGACACATAGCTATGCATATTACATAAGGAGATCTACAATTTGAGCATTTCCTGAGCTACTATAGGATCATACAGGCTTTTAACCAAAGGTTTATTTCACCCTTTTTAAATCCAGCAGTTTGGGTCAGAAACATTTCAAATGTCTTTAGCATAGTACCCTTCCAAGATCATGATGCACTTTTTTTCCCCTCAACTTGCAGCTTGGAGAGGTCAATGTATTTGATTTTCGTAGTGCTTGTAACACTAAATTAAAGTTAGCCTGGATGCTTGAGAAATCAACTTGGCCTCCCAATAGCACATTCTTCATTCAGTGGATTCAATGACTTGATAGCAAATTGAAAGTTCTTTTGATTCAGATTAAGGATCCTCGGGGACTGAAAAATAATTATTTATATTTATTAATCTCTTGACCAAACCATCGACATAAAATGTCAAGAAAAATTCTATTATATACATTGCTTTCATTCTTGTCTTTGAGCATTCAAAAAATATGGTGGAATAATCAGCATAAAGCATATGGATTATGGGGAAAGCTTCTTTGACAATTAAATTATAATTCCATGGAGATCATACTTACCTTCATGATGAAAAATAAGACACGAAAGAACATTAGCTGCTATCGAATATTATATGCTACTCATTTCATTTCTTTTTATAAGATAGGTTAACTGAATTATATTATCTTAAGAGGTAGTTAAAATTAATTAGGTGTAATAAATATGAAAAAAAGAAATTTATTTATTTTTTAAATGCCCTCATTTATGTGAAAAGAGATGGAATATGTTATATAGAGTGCTTTAGTCAAATATAAAAATTATTGCAGTGTTATAAGTAATTTTTATAATTAAGTGAAGGTAAAATAGGGAGTTTACAAAAAAAAAATTTCAAACATTCCCTAATCCTATCTTATAAAAAAAAACATGACATATATAACGGTCTCATCTTATAGTAAAAAGGATGAGAGAGTATTGAATTGTCGAGATGCATTTGCATTATAAGCTTAAAAGTTAATACAATATTTGATTCCTTAATACAATCTTTTGCCTTTATTTTATTTGTTTTCTTACAAGTTTCATTCCGTTAAAAATACTAGTCCTTATAATTTAATAAAATTTAGACCATTTTATCTTTAGAGGAACCAAAACTCATGTTTTCTTTTATCAAAGCCAAAACTCATGGTTTAAAATTTAATGGACCAAAACCAAAATAAGAAAAAATTTAAAGAACTAAATATTGCATTAACCGTGTACTTAATCCATTTGGATGGAAATTTCATGCTAAAGAGCACAACTTCAAGACAATGTACACCTAATTCATCTAACCGAAGAATAGTTGTTAACTTTTAAAATTTTTTTTAAATTAAAAAAATCCAATTTTACCATTTTAAATAAGGTTATGAATGTGAGAAAAAAATATAATGAGTTATATTTAAATTTTAATTACATGGGCAAATTGACAATTGTACTAATTGTTGTTGAGTAGTTCTAGTTTTCTTGTGTCAAACTTATTTTCAAAAACTATCCCATCTTTTTTTTAAAAAAAAATATTCCCACTTCTTTTCTTTGTATCCATTTCCTTGAAATCTTCTTAAAACCAAACAGGGTCTTCGTATTTTCCTGCATACGATACTTTTTTTTTTATTTATTTATTGACAAGCACTACTGTGCTGTTGGAAGGGATTGAACCCTAATAAGGGTCATACTACGATGGCCACCATGCCACTGCACCACTAAAGTGTTAGCCATATGATATAGCTTTTCTATATATTAAAGTTGCATTTCCGCTTGGCCAAAAAATAAACAATATAAATCTGATATTTTACGTTTATATTAAATAAAATAAAATTTAAAATAAAAGTCAAAAGCTTATGTTAATAACAATTGTTATAAATCTAGGGTGTTACTTGTTGCAAATTTAGAACCAACATTTGGAATATTTTAACATGATTATGTTTGTATACATATAATAAAAATTTTAAATTTTTGTTTACCCTCCACACCACGTGGCCATCCTTCATAAACCATATTGTTAAGCTACATAACCTGCGCCAAATAATATACTATACAATATTTTATTGGTTACCCATGATAGCACATCAACCCCTTCTAAAAGGGCTTGGCAGCCAGAACGAATGACCACGGCAAATTGTAAAATTTGTGAAGATAAATCATTAATCTCTGATTTTTATTTTAGGACATGGCTAAAAGAATTAAAGAATGAATGTCATGAGTAATTGTGGGAAAAGAAGGAATTCCATTTTGTAAAAATAAAATTTAAAGAAAACAAAGTCCACAGCCAATGAAAAGCAAATTCCATTGCCTATCTTAACTAGAATGAAAAACTTTTCTCAGTAGGTCTATTGCTTATCTTGTGTCAAGCAAATCAAAAGAAAAGAATATATTGATACTGAATAGTGCTTTTGCAAACTTCAAAAATTCTCAAGGTGATTCTATCCAATTCAAGGATCATCTTTTCATAAGGAAATATTTGATTGTAAGAAAAACTATTATGTGAATGAAGAAACGATAATTAAATTAACTATTTATGTCTTATAGTTATGTTGTTTACTCCCTCCTTCCTTATATACAAAGTCTCATTTTGTGAATTGACCTATCTTGTTTTTACAAGGTCTAATTTGGGTTGGTATGAATAATAAATGTATTTTTATCAATTATTTTATCAATTAATTTTGTACATTACATTAATTAAAATGTTGACTTATTTCCTTTATTCTCTCTCATTCCCTTTTACAAAAAACAATTCTCTTCCACCAAAAGACCATGTCAAACTTAGATCTGGAAATGGCACCAGCATTAGGTCACCATCTTCATCACAAAGTCTGCCCATCCATCATGGTTCCATGGTTGAAGACAATGTTGCAGTTGTGGAAGATCTAGTGGAGAAGTTGAAGAGTTAGAGAAGAGGGAGATATGGACAAGCATGACTTGCATCAACTGCCATCAATTTGCAACTTGGAAACTGTCATCAACGACTTCCATTGTTGAAGGGGATGGAGAAGCGGCTTTGTTGTTGCTGGAGGCCACATTTGCTGTCAAGGCACTGTCATTGCCAATAGTGTGGCGAGACGAAGTGAGCTCGTAAGTTGTTGGTGGCCGTGCTTGGTAGGCGAAAGGAAAAGAGGGTTTTCCTAAAAATGAAAACATGGAATTGCAAATCTTAACTTTTTTGATAAAATTTATTTGGATGGAATTGGCCCTAGTTGGCTTCCACATGAAGTTCTTTGTACTAAATATGCAATCAGCATGGAATACAAATCAAATTTCATGCCTCCAATTCCACTATATCAAATGGGGTATTAGATGAGCCTTGAAGAAATCCGTTGACGGTGGAGTGCTATGATGGTGGAGATATGGTTTTGATATCATCTTTTGTGCCGATGATGATGGAGATGGGTGTCTCATAGATGGCCTTGGAGGTAGGTTTTCAAAGGGGCATTTTGGTATTTTTGTATAGAAAATATGTCTCAATTCCATGACATACCAAATATATTTTCAAATTCCATCTCCATCTTGATATTTATTTCCATCAAAATCAATTCCATTATACCAAACGGGCCCTTATTTTCTCACATCATCTTTCCCCATACATTAGGGACATATGACCTAACATACTTTAAACCTAACCTGGCCTATTTAGTAAATAAGTCATGCTTAGATCTATCGTCAGTGCTTTTTAGATAAACAAGTTAAGCCTATTTTCATAAGGCATAGTATACAAGTTTACAAGGTCTAGCCTATTTTGTTTTTTTTTGTTTTTTATGTTAAGTTGCATTTAACACCCTAAAATATTTTCTCAGGCACATCTCATACTTTAAAATATTTTATGATACACCAAGCACCTTGAAGTTATCTTTTAAGTGTGTCTAATATCATAAACTATAAGGACATAATGGGCGAGTCAAGACTTAAGTTACTTATATTTTAAAATTATAAGGACTAACTTATAAGTTTTTAAAGTATAGGGACTCAATTGATAACTCGGTAAGATTATGAGCACCAAGGAATTAATTTTCCCTTGTTTTAAATGTGCTTTTTTGAAAAAAAATTAATTAACAAGCACCTTTACTCTGGGAGGATGAAACGACATCGTAGAGTCTGCCTTCCCCTTCTATAAGCTGTGGATAGGACTTGGCAATCCACTTCCACTGAAGCAAGGGATAGTAGATAGGACCAATCGAGGTAGCCGGAGGATGGAGAAGTACTTCGGAAATGCTTATCGAGGCGACCCAGGCGTGCCGCATGCCGACCCGGAAAGATTCGCCAACATTTGGATCGGCGCTGTTGCATTCAGTGTTATCACCTATTTTAATCCCTATAGTATATGGCAACTCTCCAATCAGTTCAAGTATACACTCTCTTTTCTGATCCTCTCTGTTTAATTTATACGTTCTCTATTCCTGTATTTGTTCGTCGAATTTTTGTGGCTGGAAACTCGGATTTTGATATTCCATGGCATGGAAGAGCTTATAACTTTTGCTTGCTCGTTTCAAAATTGTTCGAACTATTGGGCAACTATACTGTAGGAAATCCCATCTATATGATACTGATTGAGAAAAGTAATACTATGATTTATTTCTTGTGAGGCTGTTTAGATGGTCATATAACCCGATAAATAGCAATTGCAATCAATTGATGGGAGCCATTCAATTACATATTTCCAACTTCCATGTTTATGTGTTTTATGTTTATGTGTTTTACATGTTACTTAATGTCAATCAGGGTCCATAGCAATTAGGAAATTATAGAGATCGTTTTGTTGGGATGAGAAAGGATTTTTCATTTTTGTAAACAACAACAACAAAGCCTTTATCCCACTAGGTGGAGTTGTCTACATGGATCGCACGACGCCATTGTGCTCTATCAAAAACCATAGATTTCGATATATTATTAATTAAAATGTCTCTCTCAATGACCTCATTAAGCGTTCGTTTCGGTCTTCCTCGACCTCGTTTGACAGGACTTCATTCTGCTTGATCAACCCTTCTCACCGGAGCACTCAATGGCCTTCGCTGAACATGTCCAAACCATCTCAAACGATTTTCTACCATTTTTTCGTCAATAGGGGCCACTCCAACACGCTCACGTATATGAGTGTTACGAATCTTGTCCTTTCTTGTATGGCTACACATCCACCTTAACATCCTCATCTCAGCTACCCCCATTTTATATTCATGATATCCCTTTAAAGCCCAACATTCACTACCATATAGCATTGCTGGTCTTATAGCAGTGCGGTAGAATTTTCCTTTTACCTTATTAGGTACCTTACGATCACAAATAACTCCTGTAGCTTTTCTCCATTTATACCATCCGGCTTGAATTCTGTGATTGACGTCTCCATCCACCTCACCATCTTGTTGTATAATTGATCCCAAATATCTAAATTTTGTCACTTGCGGGATGACTTGCCCACCCAATTTAACTTCCACTTCACTTTGACTTTGTCTCTTATCAAATTTGCATTTTTGTAAACAAGAATAAGAATTTTTCTATTTTATACATGCGCGTTTATTGTTGAGGCGTAATTTTTTGATGAGGATTTTTGAGTTACTTTGGATGCAAACAGAGAAATGCTTTTTTACTCATTGGTGGGTCTTCTCGTCCCTGCTTTCTGTGCGTGTGTGGGTGTTTTTTCTTTAGCTTATATATAACTGTTTCTTTACTACTGTTTCCGAGGATGTATAACTCAATGATATGATTGGTGATTAAATTGAAATGAATCCTTGTGACATTACTCATTCCAGATGTGTTGGATTTGTGGGTTTTTTATTGTGTGTTAGATCAAAGTGGTACCATCCTAGTGATAGAATCAATACTTTGTGTAATCAGATTACTGCTACACTATAATGCCTGCAATGCTTTCTGGCTCTAATATTGACATTAAGAATAAAATGCTAGCAACTGAATGTGAATCAGTTGAATCCATGTTTTTTATCAAATGGACACATACCTACTGAGAGTTTGATGGCCTGATATCTGTACCGTTAATTACAGCTTTATGATTGAGGTTTAATAAATACTCCTCCAGTTCTTAATATAAGACATATTTGGGGAGTTGACCTTGGTCTTAAATATAAAACATAGTTTTCATATTTGTAAATCTTTTCCTAATTTACACTACTGATGCTTCTTCAATAATAATCAAGGAAGGGAGGGAATAAGGGAATTAAGGAAGATGTTTACGGTGTTTTAGAAAATACGTGTTATATTAACTAACGCAACTGACTTCCTTAATCTAATTTAATTAGGTAAATATGTCTTATATTAAGGACCGAAAGAGTATATATAGATATTCCAATACACAGCCATCATTTCATCTGTAGACAGGCTTCCAGTTCTGTCTTGTCTCTCGTTTGAAAACAGCTTGGTTTCCCGTGTACATTATTTGTCATATTGGTTTGTACCCGCTTGTAAATTAAGGATGCGATGAATGCTACTAGAACATCTCAACAGTGAATGAAAAATGTAAGGATACCTTACTTAAGGCCCATAATATCATTTCTGGTAACCAAAGCATAGTAATTTGTTGCTTCTTAGGTTGATTTTTGCTGCTTTGTTTTTTGTTGTTCCTCTATATCCTTTTCTTACATAGTGGGCTTACTGGATAGTATGATTGCTGCAGTTTCTCTATGAGCTGACGATTTTGCTTTCTTTTGCTATTCGTATTAGTTTGTCTGGTTATTAAAGATATTATAACATGCAGTTGGCACGATAAAGCAATGCTATTTGAGCAGTATCATTGGAAACAAGCAAGGAAAAAGAAAGAGCCTTATGAATTCAAGGTATGCTATACTCTTTTATACCCTTTTTTATTGATGTATTGTTACACTTCATTCTATCTAAAGATTTGGTTTTCAATAAAGCACAATGACGTCATATGATCTGTGTAACCAACCTCACATAGTAGGATAAGATTTTATTATTGTTGTTACACTTTGTGCTTTACGATATAAAATTCTGATAAAGTGATCGTGCCCTTATAAAAATTTATGCTGTTGCAGTGGAACAAGTACATGAACAAGAGACTTCGAAAGTCATACTACTACAATTGGCAAATTTATTTCCCTTGAGTCATTTTTCCTTTTGGTTGTATAATTGCTGACATTGTGTTATGATCTGTTGTTTGGTTGCTATACTGGAAAACAATGATTCTTGTGTTGAGAGATCTTAAATATTATGCCTTCTTGTTCTGAATATGTAATATGGAATCGACTAGTATGTCTTTCTCAGTCTTTTTAAAGCTGTGGCGTCGGGGCAACCGGTTCTCTTTACCGGTTGGTGCTGCTGTTTTGCCAGAACATTTGGATCCTTCAAATTTAACAAGCATGTTCCAGGTTTTCATTTCTATTTTATTTTTGTTAATTATTTTTGGATAGCTGACATTTAAGATATCATTTTCACTCTACATATTACATCTTTCAGAAATATTTTTAAAATATAAAAAGTTATATTGTAAAATTTGGACCATCCAGATTTGATCTAAAAATTGTTCAGATCTACTAGAAGGCAAAACCTATCTCTGGCGTTTGGGCCTCTCTTGTTGTGAATAAAGAGGGGCGATGCCTATACTTTAAAAACTTAGAACTCAGTCCTTTTAGTTTAAAAAGATAAGCAGCTCAGTTTTGACTCGTCCACTTTGTCACTTATTAGGGGTTAAAGGAGTGCTGATATGGAACTTTGGGGATTGTGAATTTCCAAATCAACCTCCAAATAACATTCTCTCTTCATCCCTGCTTATACCTCCCAACTGGTCATACATTTCAGCCACACAAAAAGGCTTCCCCTGTTTTCCTATCCATCCTATCTTTCCCGTAAGTCCATGTTACTCACTCGTTAGTGAGTCTTTTTAGTGATTTGATTACATTCATTCATTCCTGAGGATGTCCTAGTGATATTTCCAAGATTAATGCGTCTTAATGACATACTTCATCTGTCCTAAATATGAGACCCAGTTGATTTTTTTTGAAGAAGTTAAGGAAGCTAAATATATTACTTAATCATAGTATATGTTGTCTATTATTAGATTATTTATTAGTTTATGAGTCAGACAAATTAGTTTGGAGAAAAAAAATGATAGATATAAATACTTTAAAATAATTTATTTAGCTTTCTTAATCTCTCCAAAAAAAAGTAAACTAGATCTTATATTTAAGACTGAAAGTAGTATAATTTCATCCAATCACAATTAATTGTGGAAAAAAAAATCATTACAATAATTGTGATTGGAAGAAAAATATCATTTAGGTCTCAAGTAGAGCTGAGAAATCGGGCTGAGCTCGTTAGGCTGGCCCGTTTAAGCCCTTTTAAATGATGGGCCGGGCTTGAAAAATGGAACCTCAAAAGGAAGTCAAGCCTAAAAGGGCCAGCCTTGCAGGGCCCTTTAGTTTTTTTTTTAAATCCCCCTGCCCCTCCTATCTGTGCCCTTGCTGACTCCTCCCTAAGAATCTTAAAATTGCCAAATTTATATATAATGGTAATTTATTAATTCTTGATATTTTTACCCCTTAAATAGAGTCTATTACTTAAAGTAATGTACAATCACCCTTGAAATTGATGATAGTAGCAAAGAAAATGAAAATGATAATTTTCATAATCATGATGCTTAGAGTGTTTAGCTTTTTGCCTTCTTATGTGTTGTGTGAGACTACAAGTTACTAATGGACAATATTTTTTATCTTTGATTATGAATTAGTAATTACATTTGTTTTATTGTATGAGACGTGTAGACGTATACTTAAATCTTGTGAAAATGACTTCCGGCCCTGGCCTGCATGCTCTTGGGCCGGGCTTTAAAAAACAATTTTTCTTTTTCTAGGCCCTGTAAGTCCGGCCCTTTTAGGTCCTGGCCCATCAAAGGCCAGCCCTGATTCCCAACTCTAGTCTCAAGTAATGAAAATTATTAGAAAAGTTCCTATTGACAAGTGAAGAGCTATTACTTGAGACCCAAATGAATGATATTAAACCCTTTTTTTAGTCTTTGCCCTTTCACAAACCACTTCAACTAGACCAAACTTCAGATTTTCTTGGACATATTCTTCAGGATCTAATGGTAGTCCTTTCTGCACTTGAAGTTGTCCAAGTTTTATTACTAGAATCAATTGTTGAACCATTCAAAGATCGAATGCTTTAAATAAATACTATTTCTGATCTTCATTATAAATCACTTCTAACTAATTTACAAGTCCTTTCTGCACTTGAAGTTGTCCAAGCTTTATGGACGTATTGTACAACCTGAAATAAAAGCATCCCAAGTTGTATAAGTATATATGATACAGCTTTCTATATATTAAAAAGTTCTATTTCCGATTTCACCAAAACAAGTTCTATTTTCGAAACTCTTAAATATTATTTAAATAAGAACTTCAGGTATCTTTATAACTAAAATATACAGAAAAAAATATTATTTTGCAAATGGGTGAAAATAATGAAAATAAATCGAAATATATTGAGAGCGTTAGAAAGTCATGATTTTCAATATATGTGTATAGACACACATATTTGGCCAAAAAAATATATAGTTTCATATTTATCAAATTAACAACAAAGATAACGATATATATATATATATATATATATATATTAAGCATATAATCTTTTATAAATAGAAAAACACATTGAATATTGAAGCAAAAAATTAATATAAATTTGATATTTTACATTGATATTAAACAAAATGAACTAAATCAAATTTGTATTGAATTCAAAATTATTTGACTTGAATAAAAAAATATAATTTAAACATGTAAAATAACATGATAATAACAATTGTTATAAATCTAGGGGTTTTTTGTTGCAAATACAGAACAACACTTGGGAACATTTTAACAAGATTATATTTTTAATTTTTATTTACTCTTGACACCATAATTTATAAACCCGATTGTTATTTAGGATGGGCTGTACAATATTTGTTTGGTTCCAATATGATGGAAGGAGGTTGCATCTTCAAATACCTAACATTCACGGTAGCCCTCCTAAAGGGCTTGATATTAAGAAAGAATGATAATAATAAATTGTAAAATAAGTGTCTAACAGATTCTAATTTGATTTTAAGGGCCGTTTGATATGAAGCACTTTTTTTGGGGGGGGGGGGATGAGATTGAGCCAGGCTAAAATATAGCGTTTGGTATAAGGAACTATGGATACCTAAGGATTGGGAGTGCTACAAAAGTGGAATTGCTACAAAGCCATTTCCCCCCAGTATTGCATTTTCAATCCGGGATTGCAAATATCAAAGACAAAAATATTCATGTTTATAATATTTTTTGGACATAAATTCCCTCTATTAATTTTAACTTAAATTCTGAAACTTTGTTTTTTCTTATTTTTTCAATAATAAGGATATTTTAGCCTTTTCATAGTTTATGGAGGATTATAAAATAAAATCAATTCAAGTATTCCTTATAGCATACCAAACATAATTTTAAACCCACAGTCCCAGTCCCAATATCAGTTCTAGTCCCAATACCAGTTCTAATCCCAATCCATCAAAATCCAATACTCCGTACCAAACACGGTCTAAGTGTCCTCATAGAAGAGGTTAATTTTGACCAAAATGATAGGGAGTCAATTTATTTAACTCCAACATTAATCAAGTATATTTTGTTTTGTTCTTCTTTTTGGTCTGTAGAAGAGTTCGCTGAGTCTTTTATTTTTCCTCTTCAAAATTTGATCTTTTTGTTCGTTGGCTTGGTTTAATAATGATTATGATTTTAACCCTTATCTAACAATGCTCTCTTGTACTTTTTTGGAATATGACCCCTTTTCATATGTCACTGCCATTTATATCACAAATTAAATTTTTGTCCTTTTAAAATTATGAGTATGGAGGAAGTTAAGGCGTTTCAATGAAGATCGTCACAAGACATCCAAATTAATAAAAGCAATTATATGATGACTCTTTACTCCAATGGCTATAACACTAGTTGGATGATGGACTGGCGACAATATGAACGTTACCGTAAAAATCTACGTTATGAGCCAACATTCATCTAAAGTGAACCGTCATATTAGTCACCCTTTGACACCGCCTTAATTCTAAATGAGATTAAGAAGAATACCTAAGAGTTTTTTGAATATCTTAAAATGACATTTAAGCTAGGCACACAAAAAATCATGAGAAATCAAGAATGCAGGTAATCATGTTTTTTCATTCTTTATATTTGGTTGGAGTTTTCTTTTTAGGGGAGGGAAGGATATAGGTTAAGTGTGTTTGGTTTGGTTGTAAAAAATGGAGGAGTGTAAAATTTTGTCTATTTGCTCCCCCTCCCCTCCAAAAGTGAATTTTGTTTCCGGAGGTGTAAATATATTACACCACTGTGACTAAATTATCCATACTTATTTTCAAAAATTACAAGTTTACCGTGTTGATTAAAAACTCTTTTCCTCTTCCTTTTCTTATAAAATAAGAAGCGTTTTACACTCACACGGTTGGATTCGTCAACTTTTTCTTTTGGCTGTCTGATCATTACGCTTTCTAATTTTTTAATTTAACAATATTTTTAAAAGCATATTAAAATTAATGGTTTAATATTTAAATTTAATAAAACCATCCTTTATACTTTATAAAAATATTTTATCATATATAAGTGAGGTAATAGGACTTTTGAAATTCATAAATTAGGAAATAATAATTCTGATATAAATATTGTAAAAAATAATGAAGGAATCCGATACAAAGTAGGATTTCTCTCCAGAACATATTTTTGGCAAATAAATCATGGTTTGTGGTGGAAAATCATGATTTTCTCGGAAGCTATTTTTTCCGACCTTTTCATAAGCTAATCTTCAAAATCTATTCTCTTAAATCACTTTTTCTTCCAAATTCATTCTTCAAAAATTAATCCAAAAACACAACCTATAATGTAAGGAACTTGAATCAAATATTGGAATCAGATTTTAATTTATGCACAAACATTCTACAAAGAAAATGTCAAATGCCTGTGGAGATCAAAACCTACGAACCAAACCTAAATGCTGAACAAGGATCATACACCAGTTATGTACAGGCTAGCTGCAAAAACAATGTCACGCTTAATTGCATTAGAAGCAACTTCCATTTTCTTGCAGAGAGCAGAATTACCCATAATCGCTGCAGCATTCTTGAACTCTCGACATGTCTCGTCTAGTCTCACAATGGTCCTCACTATCAAGCCTTCAGGAACATCTGTGAGCTCACAGATTTCTGCAAATGGAGTACCCTGCAAATGAAGAAACATAGGTTTAGCTTAGCTCATCAGTAGTTTTTGCGCCAATCAATAATGGAACTTTTGGCTTTTATTTCTAACCTTTGCCCATTCATAAACCACTTCAACTAGACCAAACTTGAGATTTTCTTGGGCATATTCTTCAGCATCTATTGATAGTCCTTTCTGCGCTTGAAGTTGTCCAAGTTTTATAGCCGTATTGTACAACCTGAAATAAAAGCATCCCAAGTTAAATATAGCTTCCCTATAAGGAATTGGAATTTTCAAGACATCTAAAAAGCAACGACACAAGACAAAGTAGTTACTGTGGTAAAAATCAGCGAGCCTTTAATTAGTAGCTCATCCCAATAGGTTAAATTAAATTGGTTTCGACATCATTTTAAAGCTGGGTTAGAGTGGCTCATATTTAAAATCCTTCTCTTGTCTCCCCCAGTCATATAAATAAAATTTCAGCTTAATATTACTTCTTTAGAGCCAAAATAATCACTTACTATTGGAAACAAAAATAAAAAATAAAAAACTAAAGAAGAGATAATGTCATGCAGTCAATTTGACTAGTAATCAGTATATCATCAAATGCAAAAAGGAAAATTTATGACTGAGACAATGCCTAATATTACACTTATTTTAAACATGTGTAAATGATACATGTTAATACACGGATGAAGGGTTCTTTAGTAAATAAATGACTGAATAACAGAAAGGCATCTAGAATCGGTTAGAAGAGAGAGAAAGTATAGCTATGATGTGTCTAGACACAGAATATATAGTTGTACTGACCCATCGCCATTCTTCTTGTGAATGAATTATCTCTGTTTCTCTCTTTTAGCTAACAATAGGCATCAGAGCCTTGTGTCTGGCACATGGTGCCTCCGCCGGACACACGGTCCCAGGATTGTTTTAGTGAAATCGAGTAGAGCGCTTGGAACTTCATCAAGGTACCATTGCTTCTGTGCAATCCCACTTGAATCAACATTCCTAGGATATTTCCGATCTTAAAGACACTGCCTCTCATCTTGAAGATCTCATGAAGAATATCTCTGTTCAAGTATCTTCGATTGGTTGTAGCATGGGGAAACAATCAGCTACTAATGGAGGTTCAAACTCCACTGGATCAGCATCTATTCCTTCTTTCGGAGATGCAGCGAACTTCAGGTTCTTATTCAATTCCAACGAAACAAAGTCCGATTGATTTTCCACAGTTTGACGGCTCTAATTTCTGAGGATGGGCTTATAGATGTCGTCAATTCTTTGAAGTTGATGGCACTCCTCCAGAGCACAGGATTTGTCTCTTAAGTATTCATCTCGAAGGTCACGCTCTGCGCATAAGACATGTATGTGTCGCCGTTCCTACTGAGGTTCATTGGGAGAATTACTTCATGCACATGGAGAAGAAATTCATGGACATGTGAGAGGAAAGTCCTCTAATCGCTCTTAAGAGACTTACTCAAGCTGATGGGCTTATTTATGAGTATGAGAAGAAGTTTGATGAGCTGCTGTCTGAAATTGAAATTCCAGAAGAAGTCGCGGTGAGTGTTTTATCAATGGTCTTTGCCCAAACATTCAGCAATGTCCTGAATACTGCTCCATCGTCGTTAGCCGGTGCAACATATTCAGCTTGGTTACAGGAAGTTTCTATTCGGACCTTACATGAGAACGCTCCAATTCGTGCTCATGGAACCAGTACTTCTTCATCGAGAACTTTTGGGCAATTGCTTGCTTTTGGATCTAGGACTACTACAGTGTCGGGCTCTAAAACCGGCCCATATTCGCACACTCAATTTCCGTCCAAATCCAACACTGCATCCTCCCCACTGGAATCATCAAATTCGACGCAGTCTTCCTCTGGTAAACCCATAAAGATAGCTGTCAAAGAAAGAAATGGATGAGAAACGCAAACAAGGACTCTGTTATTGGTGCTCTGAGAAATACACTTTCAATCATCGCTGCAAAAACTCCCAAATATTTGCTTTGTTAATTGATGAAGATGATGCGCAATTTGAAGATGCGTTGGGCGATGCTAGAGTTTCGGTAGATGGCACTATCAATGCTATAGAGGGCCGAGACCACACTTCAACTTTGAAGCTCTTGGGACGCATAAAGAATCAGCAAGTTGTTATTCTGGTGGATACAGGAAGCACCCACAATGTCATCGATGCATCTATAGCTAAACGCCTTAATTTGAAGGTTCAAGAACGACCACCACTTCGCCTAACCATCACCAATACTCGACAGATTTGTGATAGCAACATTTTTTGGCTGAGTTGGGAAATGGGTAATTCCACTTTTACCTCTGATTTTCTGGTTACGAAAGTACATGGATATGATGCTATTTTGGGTATTTCTTGGTTGAGAACATTACGCCGTTTTGCCATGGATATGAACCTTCAAATTTTTTAGTTTAGAGTTTATGATCAATTGATTGATTTGTGTGGTCTTGGTTCCCCTGTGAAATCTGTTCCGGATGAAATAATGGTGCTTCACGAGCTTCTCGTGGCTAATCAATTGTATTTAATTCACTCTCCTTCTGAAGTGCAAGTGGGTCTTGTCTCTAACTCTTCTCTTTTGGAAGATCATAAAATTGAACTACAAGTGTTATTGGATCATTTTGCTGATATTTTTCATGAACCTCAGTGTCTACCTCCTTCTCGTATGTTTGACCATGCAATTCCTCTTAAGGATGACAGACCTATTTGTTGCAAACCTTACCACTATGGTCCTGTTCAGAAGACTGAAATCGAAAATCAGGTGCGCCAAATGCTAGCCAATGGCATAATCCGTGACAGCTGTAGTGCATTTGCCACCCCTGTGGTTTTGGTGCAGAAAAAAGATGGAACATGACAATTTTGTGTTGATTTCCGTAAGCTCAACGAGGCCACTATAAAGAACAAATTCCCTATTCCAGTTATTGAGGAGCTGACTAGTGCTACTTCTCTAAAATGGATTTACGAGGTGGATATCATCAAATCAGGATGAAGGAGGATGATATTGCTAAGACTGCCTTTAGAACTCATGAAGGCTTATATGAATTTTTGGTGATGCCATTTGGGTTAACTAATGCCCCAGCAACTTTTAAAGGTGTTATGAAATCTATTTCAAACCATTCTTGCGTAAATTTGTCTTGGCTTTTTTTGATGATATACTGGTTTACAGTAAGGATTGGCCTTCTCATCTCCAACACTTGGAAACTACCTTTTTCACCTTGAGACAGCACCACTTTTTTGTTGAAGCATCCAAGTGTATCTTTGTTGCTACCACAATTGACTATTTTATCCATCTCATTTCGGCTCAGGGGGTCCAACCTGACCCTAAGAAGCTGGCATCCATTGCTTCTTGGCCAATTCCATCTTCTCTCAGAGTTATGTGGTTTTCTTGGTCTCACCGGCTACTATCACTGCTTCATTAAGAGTTATGGTTCTATCAGCAAACCTTTGACTGATTTATTGAATAAGAATGTTAAATTTGTATGGACTTCTGAGGCTGATTCTGCTTTCAATGCTACTTTTATCATTGAAACTGATGCTTCTGGAGTTGGTTTAGGGGCCGTGTTGTCACAAAATGGACATCCATTAGCTTATGCTAGCAAGTCTCTCCCTCCCTCCAAACGTCCTATTTCTGCTTATGAATGAGAAATGTTGGCCATTCTCTTTGCAGTTAAACAGTGGCATTCTTATTTATGGGATTGCAAATTCATTATTCGGACTAACCATTTACCACTCAAACACTTATTGGAACAACGTGATTTGAGCCAAGAACAGTTTAAGTGGCTTCACAAGCTGTGGCGATTGCATTATGAGATTGTGTACCAAAAGGGGAGTGATAATGTGGTTGCAAACGCCCTTTCTAGACGATCGGAGGGATCTTGTGCAGTTCTGGACGGCTCTTGTTTGGCACACTCAGCCCCTGTTTCTTCTCTCTATACACTAGTCCAAGACTCCTAGTTAGCTGATGAAGTTTTGCAGAAATTGGTAAAGGAATTGGAGCAAGATCCAACATCCCATCCTAAGTATACATGGTAGCATCATTTGCTTAAACACCATGGCAAATTGGTTGTAGGAGCTGATAGAGGCCTTTGCTATGACTTGCATTCTTTCATGCTACTGGTATTGGGGGTCATTAAGGTATACATCCTACTTTTAAACGACTTGCCTCTTTTTTCTATTGGAAGGGTATGGAAAAGGATGTCTGTAATTTTGTGTATGAATGCACTGTTTGCCAACGTTTCAAACCTGAATTAGTGGCTTCACCGGGTCTTCTCCAACCCCTTTCTATTCCTAAGCATGTATGGTCTGAATTATCTATGGATTTTATCAGTGGTCTTTCAAAATCTTTTTCTAAGACAACTATATTAGTAGTGGTTGACCGCTTGTCCAAAGCCGCTCATTTCATGGCTCTTAAACACCCTTATACTGCAGTAGATGTGGCTCATGTTTTTATGGATAATGTGGTCAAATTACATGGATTTCCCAAATCTATAGTTAGTGACCGTGATCCCATTTTTTGTGGCAAGTTTTGGAAGGAATTATTTCGTCTTTATGGAGTTAACCTTCATTATTCTTCGGCCTATCACCCACAAACCGATGGCCAAATTGAGGTTCTTAATCATTGCCTAGAGGGCTACCTTTGTTGCATGACAAGTGATTTTCCTAAGCAGTGGGTCAAGTGGTTACCATTGGTAGAATTATGGTACTATACTACTTTTCATTCAGCTATTGGTATGTCTCCATTTGAGGCTGTCTATGGTGTGGCTCCTCCTACTCATTTACCCTATATAGCTAGGGATTCTCCTAATGAAGTGGTGGATCGTATGTGTTTGTCTAGGGAATTGGTTCTTCAACTTTTAAAGCAACACTTGGTAACAGCACAGCACCGAATGATTCAACAAGCTAACAAACACAGAACTGAACGCCACTTTGCTGTAGGTGATATAGTCTATTTGAAGCTTCATCCTTTTAGGAAGAATTGCATCAATAATTCTTCTCTTCACAAGCTCGCTGCTCATTACTTTGGACCATTTCAGTTCTTAAAAAAATTGGTGCTGTTGCATATGAACTTGAGCTTCCACCAGAAACAAGGGTGCATCAAGTGTTCCATGTTTCCCTTCTTAAACAGTTTGTTGGTCCATCCAACACTGTCACCCCACCTCTGCCTCCAATTGATGTCCAGGGACAGTTTTTGTTGGAACCTGAAGAGCTTCTAGGCCGTAAGGTTGTTAAGCGTCACAATCTTTCTATTACTCAGGTGCTGGTCCGATGGAAATATACTCAGCCAGAAGATGCTATTAAGCAGTTATACAACAGCAATTTCCTCAGTTCCCTACTACCGCCCTATCTTCTTCCACTATCCTTGTGGACAAGGATCCTTTTTTTTTTGGGGGGTGGGGGGGGGGGGGGTTTGTGAAGTATTGATATATGTTAATACATGGGTGAAGGGTTCTTTAGTAAATAAATATGACTGAATAACAGAAAGGCATCTAGAATCGGTTAGAAGAGAGAAAAAGTATAGCTATGACGTGTCTAGGAAGAGAATATATAGTTGTACTGACCTATCACCATTCTTCTTGTGAATGAATTATCTCTGTTTGTCTCTTTTAGCTAATAGTAAGTTTCTAAGTAACATAACATGGAGTAAACAGAAAGACTTAAGAAAATAGACACGGCTGAAAAACTTACTTATGTTTTGCCTCAGACAGCTTGGTTGTGAGTGAAGGTTCAGTAGTGTTTTTCTGCTGGAACACAAAGGCAGACATTAACGCCACAGCTTCTTCTGGTTCCAGTTCATCCAGCTGATTCTCAAACAAGCATTCAGTGCAAATCAATTCCTCGCCAGAGTTCATCTCACAGGCAACACGGCCTTTCATTTGTACAACAAAATCATCATCTATGCAACCAATTTCCTTCAGAACATCAATCTGCATAAATAAATAAATAAGTATACCAAAAATAAATAATGACTAAAAGTTGTATGAGATTGAATCCTAAGATAACAACATACAACAGAAAATATCAATATTAGTTACGCACAAATAAGATATCACATAAATGGAAATGTACCCGGCCCTGAAAGTCTGGCATCTGTTGAAGTGCTTCGTCTGAAATTCTAAATTGAAGATCAGTGACCTCTTGTTTGTGCTTTTGCATGTCTTCCGCTAGCTTCATGTGCTCTTCCAATTTTATACACCCATGGCATGGATTCCGGGTCATCTTCTCCAATAATTTAGTCCATTTGCGGTATGTGTCCACAAGTTCAACATCTTTCAACTTTAGATCTACATTAAAAATGTATATTAGATTGCCAGTTCTGATTGTGGTCTTATAGTTAGAGATTTGCATAGATTGCAGAGATCTTAGGTTTCAAGCAAAATTTAAGTACTAAAACAAGATACACATTATTGTCCACTATCCAATACCAAGCAACAGCTCAAGAAACTTATATAGAAACACATGCAACACATATAAGATGGCCTATTCTCTCGGGCCAAAAAATAAAAAGATGGCCTATTCTCAAATAAGTATTAGGAAAGACTGAATATGCGTTTTATTAGGGAACTTTCTCATGTTTTGAATATTTGGAAACCTACTTGTACCACAAATGGATGAGGTTCAGAAATTCATGATTAACAGGTAAGTCATGACACATCAACCAGCCTAGGTAATAACAAAATTTGGCTTATATAAAAAAAAAAATCATAAAATTTTACAAAGTTAGAGAAGGTTTTATTTTAAAAACAATTATGAATTAGATTTTAAAAAGGCAAAGTCTCCAAACTTGTTTGACCAAAATTTATTAAGTTTGAATAACATTGGAACTAACTACAGATGGAAACAACAACTAGGAAGTTTAGCGAATCATTGACAACTAAGAAGAACATTTTTCTAATATAAGTTTGATGATCACAAGGATTGGAACATCACTGGGATCAAATCTATTGTCATATATGCAATTCAATAGAGAGGAGAATAGAGAAAAACTATATTCTGAATTGTGTATTTGATTCATATGCACAAGGGGGTATTTATACAAAAGTGAGAGCCCTTAGAATTAAGTAGGCCTATTATGATAATTGATCCTAATCATCTAATCCCTGATTTCTTGCAATCCTAATAAATACATAATATTTTCTAACACTCTCCCTCAAGTTGGAGCGTAGATGTTAATCAAGCCCAACTTGTTACAAAGGTAGTCAACCTGAGTCCCATTTAGAGCCTCAGTTAAAAAATCACTCAATTGGTCGCAGGACCTTACATGTCCCGTAGAAATGAAGTTCTCCTTGATTTTATCACGTACAAAATGGCAGTCGATCTCAATGTGTTTCGCTCGTTCATGAAACACAGAGTTGGAAGCTATATGCAAAGCAGTTTTGTTATCATACCACAATTTCGCAGGTAATGATGTGGTAAGGCCAACCTCCTTCATTAACTGGTGGATCCATACAATTTCCTGTACCGACTGAGCCATAGCTCTATACTCAGTTTCTGCACTAGAGTGTGAAACCGCATTATGCTTCTTGCTTCTCCAGGACACTAGATTTCCACCCACAAGCACACAATATCCTGTAGTCGATCTCCTGGTAGACTTTGACCCAGCATGATCCACATCGCAAAAACATTCAATCTCAGTGTGACCATGATCTGTATAGAGTATACCTCGACCAGATGAGCCCTTCAAGTAATATAAGACATGCTCCAAAGCTTCCCACTGAGCCACCGTCGGCCTTGTCATGAATCGACTACGCATACTCACTGGGAATGTAACATCAGGACGAGTCAACGTGAGATAGTTCAACTTCCCAATCAATCTACGGTATCTCTCAGGGTAGGCAAACGGCTTAATCTTCTCGGGGTCAACCTTGTTTCTTACATTTTCTGGCAGTTCATCAAATGGAATGCTATCATTGATTTCCAACAAAAGGATTGGGAATTATGGGAAAGCTACTAGGAGTTGCCCCAAGTTTTCCGATCTCCTTTAGCAGATCCAGAATATATTTCCGCTATGTCAGAAGAATACCTTTCTTGCTTCTCATAACTTCAATCCCAAGAAAGTATTTTAATTGACCCAAATCTTTCGTTTGGAAATGAGAATTCATGAAGGCTTTTAGTGATGAGATTCCAGATGTGTTGCTCCCCGTAATAACAATGTCATCAACATATACTACTAAGAGGATCAAGCCAGCTTTTGTTCGTTGATAAAACACAGAATGGTCACACTTACTCTGATTCAAGCCAGAGTCCTTAACCACCGTGCTAAACCTGTCAAACCATGCACGAGGACTATGCTTCAGGCCATATAGCGATTTGTTAAGGTGACATACCTTCCCATACTCCCCCTGAGCAACAAAGCCAGGTGGTTTCTCCATGTAAACCTCTTCAAGTAGATCACCATTCAAGAAGGTATTTTTGACATCCAACTGGTGAAGTGCCCAACCATAAGTGGATGCCAGAGAAATAAGTAGACGGACAGAGGACAATTTTGCCACAGGGGAAAAGGTTTCAGAGTAGTCAACACTATAGGTCTGAACATAACCCTTGGCAACGAGCCGTGCTTTCAAGCGTTCCAAGGTGCCATCGGCCTTAGTTTTGATGGCAAAGACCCACTTGCAACCAATAGCCTTCTTGCCCAGAGGTAGATCAACAAGATTCCAGGTACCTGCTTTATCAAGGGCCATCATTTCGTCCTCTATAGCAGCACGCCAACCTGGATGGGCTAAGGCTTTGTGGAGAGTAGTAGGGATGGTAATGGAGTCAACAGAAGCTATAAACGAGCAAGATGGAGGAGAAAGAAGATTATAGGAAACAAAAGAGGAAATAGGATAAGCACATGTACGTTTACCTTGGAAAGCAATAGGCAAGTCATTATCAGGAGTGTCAGGGACTGTGGACAGATCTGGCTCAGAGGCAGTAGTGGAAGGGAGTGGATCGGGATCAGACGCCGAAGCGGGGCACTACTGGTGGGTCATGAACAAGAGCGGCAGCATTACTTTCCCAGGGACGCTTCTAATAAACATGATAGATAGGAGGCTTTCCCTAAGCTGGCACAATTGCTTGCAGAGGTGGTAAACAGACCTCATAGACCAATACGTCATCAAGGTTGACCAAGGAAGAGGGCGGAGTAGACACAAGAAAGAACGGAGTGGACTCATGGAAGGTAACATTTGTAGAGACAAGATAACGCCGAAGACTGGGAGAATAGCATCGATGACCCTTTTGAACTCTAGAGTAGCCAAGAAAGACACTTGAGAGATTTTGGATCAAGTTTGGTAATTGTCGTACGAATATCTCGAACAAAGCAGACACAGCCAAATATTTTAGCATCAATAGGAAACAAGGGTTTGGAAGGAAACAAAGTAGTGTATGGAATGTCACCACGAAGGATAGGAGTTGGCATACGATTGATAAGGAAGCAAGCAATGGACATAGCATCAACCCAAAAGGATTTTGGAATGTGCATTTGAAACATCAAGGCCCGGGCAATTTCTAACAAGTGTCGGTTCTTTCTTTCGGCAACACCATTTTGGGCGGGGTTATTAGCACAGGAGGACTGATGAATCATGCCATGGGTAAGCACCAGAATCGATGATCCACTTAGATGAAGAAGTAGCAAGGCACGAATCACAGTTACCTGTAGCAAGTGCAGTCGGTGTGGGAGAAGCATAAGAGGATTGAGTCATATGAGAAGGATCAGATGATTGAGCCATATGAGCAGCACCACTACGTTGCAGTTTATTTTGCAACTTGCGATAGTAACGTTTGATATGCCCTAGTTCTTTGCAATAGAAGCAGACAATAGGATTGGGGGTCAAAGAATTGTTGCCTTGTATTGGAAAACTTTGGTTCCGGGTATTAACAGAAGATGGTGAGCTATTTCCAGGTTTTGAGAAGCTTTGGGACTAGTTATCAGTGGGACCACAACTAGCTAATGCACTAGCAGTGGGAGTTGGGTAGGAGATACAATCTGCATGCAGGACACGAGAATAGATATCCTGAAGCGAAGGAAGTTCATAACTAGACAGAATCTGGGAATGAACTGTCTTGTAGGCCGGATCAAGGGCAGTAAGGAAACTAATAATGGTCTGTTTTTCCATATTGTCAACCTGTGCCTGAAGGTCAGTCGTAGGTGGCATCAACATCTTCAACTCCTTGTACATTTTTTTAAAGTCCATATAAAAATTCTTCAAAGAATGGCCCTGCTATTCAGCCCGATAAAACCCCTTACATACATCGTGTATACAGGTAATATTTCCTTTCCCAGAGTAAAGGAATTCCAGGTAATCCATGAGCTCTTTGACGGTATTACAGTGGCTAACAAAAGGAAGTATATCACTTCCGAGGAATAAACGGGCATCAGCTCTGGCCCATGCCATCTTAGGATCATCCCAGGGAGGAGCATCAGTCAGATGTCCTTCCTTCTCAATACTAAGCAAGTACATAAGGACGATTTTACTCCAATCCATATAATTTGTCCAATTCAACTTGTGATCAGTGATTTTGTTAATTACGGGAAAAATTTCAGCAGTAATATTAGCCTTGGAATCAGCCATGAATGCAACCAACAAACTAAAAGTACAAACCCAAAGAGGAAATAACCAGCCAACAAAAGGTGTAATACCCAAAGAAGTGCTAACCAAGCCAAACAACGGAGAAATACCAACCAAATAATCACCAAAGTATGCTAGCAAAGCCAAACCAAGGCAGAACAACTCACCAAACAGCCTCCAAAGATGATAATAAGGCCAAACAATTCAGACGCAAGAGCCAAATTGCCACACAAGTCAGAAAACAACCAAAATCCTGAAGTGAACAGTACCATCGGGAACAAACTACCAACCAAAGGGTAGAAATGGAGGACCCACGACACGTAACCAGCAAGGATAGGATAGGGACAACAAGTCGATTTCGACACAACAAGCGGCGGCGAGAAAATCGCCGGACATCACTGTCACGCGCCGGCGCGTGTGAACGGCAGCGAACAGCAGGTGGCGCGTGATCCTCGACGATTAGGAGATCGGCCTGTGGGATTCCGCCGATTGGGAGGGTCTGAGCACGTAGGGGCGGCGCGTGTTCCAAGAAGGATCCTCGAACAGAAGTCTAACTCTCTCTCTCTCTTTCTCTCTCTCAAGCATTGTGCATCGCCGGAAAAGTTCACCGGAAAAATAAGAAATCAGCAACCAGATGGCTTTGATACCATGTAGTTCAATAGAGAGGAGAATAGAGAAAAAGTATATTCTGAATTGTGTATCAGATTCATATGCACAAGGGGGTATTTATACGTACGTGAGAGCCCTTAGAATTAAATGGGCCTATTATGATAATTGATCCTAATCATCTAATCCGTGATTTCTTACGATCCTAATAAATACATAATATTTTCTAACAATATAATATGCTCATAAAAATAATGCAGAAAGGGCTATTAAAGGCGAAGCAGCGATAGAAATAATCACAGGTCAAACATGACCGATTTGTTATTTATAAAAAAAGAGGAAAAGTTATTAATATAAAAGTAAACGATTCATTTTACCATGAATTGGTAATACCTTTCACAGGATCCAGGGGTGGAGGGTACTTGTTTCCATCTGATTTTAAATTCAGGAGCATCTGAACTGTCTTGGAGTAAACAGCATTGCTAACGTCTTCAAGAAGTCCAACTTGGTCAATCTTCATTTTGCTATTGCAAATGCATTGAAATTCCTTACTATCAACACCTCGAACCTCATAACTCATTCCACTAACATAACCATGATGTGGCAGTGTGACATTGATAACACCTGTTCCTCTACGAGCTGAAACAGAGGTATGATAATCATCTCCAAAACCACGTTTTGATTTAGGCACCACAAAATAACCCTGGTTGAAGTCACCGTGTTTATCTTGCACACTACCCCTACTTGGGGCATGTTCCCCTGGGGATGGCAAATCAGGCCTGAGCACTAAAACAATATATTGCTTACAATTTGCAGAAGGAGCTTTCACAATCACACCAAGCAAATGATCATTGGCCTGCATAAATAATGTTAAATGTTGAGCTACCCATTACCCACGCAATGGCTGAATACCCAGGCTAGAACATAAAATAATAAATGTGTATTTACAACTCAAAATGTTTACCACATTATCCCTAAAAATTTCTGTTAGAGATAGTAAAAACAAATGGCCTTCATTTCTCTATTCAGCTGTAGCATTCTTTTTCTACTGCTTTTTTCCTAATAAAATGTTTTCCAATCACCTTTCTTTTGGACTGGGGACATTCAGGTCATACTGAGAACATTCAAATAGGCATATTCCCAGTGATAAATAAATGGAAATAGCACCCTAACACCCTCTCCAGTTCCGATGACATCCCACATGCCAATACACCGTGACACTTATGCAACCAACGAAGAACTAGCAAAGCTCATAAAGAGCCGACTGGTCATCCTAATGACCTTTCTGATTTTGGTTTTGAATGGATCACGATGCTTTTGGTGTTTCTATTTGTCCAAGCCATTCTTATGTATTTCTTGATTTAGAGTCTCTTATGTTTTTTCCTTGATTTGTTTTAGTTTAAGATTATGAACAGTATTCAGCGAGGTTTTGGCTAACGAATTGCAACCTTAGATGTTTAACCAAAACGGAGAGAGGTGATTGAAGATTTCAGCACTAGATTGCACGCTTGTTGCCTGTCTTTAGCATGAAATCCAATTAGTCAAGACTGAGGTCAGAGAGGCCCTAATGGCAAGCAAATCAAGGAATTCTAGATTTATTTCGAAGTGTTAGATTATGAGGCAGAGGAAAGTAGTTGGGAGAATGAATGAGAGTGGACTGCTCATGGGAAGGTCAGAGAATTCTGGGAGCTCTTCATCTGCTGAGGATTTTGCTGAAAATCATGTTTGTGACTATATTAGGACAACCCTGTGAGTCATGATGTTTTTGTTGGGTGATTATGCATACTGAGGAGCTTTGTCTAAGTTTTTAGGATTCTAGACCTGAGTAGGCTTGTCTTTAATATAATTGAGTTTTGTTTGAGGGAGAACCATAGAATGGTGAGTGTGATGGTTATGTCAAGTGTGCAAAAGATTAGTGGCCCTTGGACTTGAGATAGTACTATAAGTACTAACTTTGAACTTAAAATAATTTACAGGTTACAAATATAAATTAAACCCACAAGGCACCTGGCCATGTAATTCAGTAGACCTTGTCTAGTGTTTTACTTTGTTTCTATAAAGCATACATAGCAAGTAATTAAATTCCTTAACCTAGAAAGGTGGGAAAATATAACTACCTATCCATCTTACATGCCAATTTAGAGTTTTCTTCAAGAAAAATAACTTGAACAAAACTTTATGCATCTACTATGCAATTCTGTAAGTTCAAAGGTGTCATTAACTTTACCAAGATAAAATTTGATACCAATATGATAAACATCATTGTGCCAACTCACTGATTCTGATTTTACTACTATTACTCTTCCAGGAGCAAGAAATTGTTGGGCATTAGAAGACTGCAAAATTGCATCTGATATTTTGCTACCGTACTTCTCAGCTTCTGAGTATGTCTCATAGTATTCCTCGATGGTTGGCTCGCCCTTTATGCATCTAGATGTGTTTTTCAAGGGAAAAAATACAGCATTACAAGAAAGAAAATTAACAGAATTGATTGATGAGAAGAGAGAACAATACAAAAATAGAAAATAACCAAGACCCTGAACTCGAGCATTACAAATTCATAACAATAAAATGAGAGGCAATACATTAAACTTTCTTATGTTAGCCTTCGTTCCCCTTGTTTATGGAGCATAAAAAGTTAAAGCAATAAAGAGTTAAAAATGAAGATAAGAATTTCTCCTGTAGTAGCCGGGGGTGCCATAGGAACTACAAAAATGGCATCCACTCTACCTATAAATTTAAAATTTGTCAAAAAACAAAAATAAATTAAAAAAAAAAACTACTCGTGCCAATGGAGACCAAGATGACAGTTCTACTTGGTTGAACGAGGGAGACAAAGTACAGGTATTTAGATCATTGACAATTAGAAGGATCATTCAACAAAAAGGAAATTTTCTTGCAAGCATTCCAACATATATTAATATATTTTCTTTTCTTTTTCATTTTTTATAGGAAATGAAAAGTCATTGGAATGAAGGAAATATTCCATGTTGTAGGAGGATGGAGAACTTCTAAGATATAAGATAAGAGGGAAACCAAAAAAAAAAAAAAAAATCATGAAAATACAAAGCCATCCAATCTCTTTGCATGTACTACAAAAACCCTTGTTAAAAACAATGATACAAAGAGCACCAATCAGAAGCTAGAATAGAAGCTAGAATACAATCTTATCCTGCAATAACTCCAAAACCAAGAAATTCATAAAAAATGTAAGTGAAATTTTAACTCCATTCCCTTCTTAACGTGTAAATTCTAATCTACATTATGTTGCCCCTATAATCTATGCGATAATAAATGAAATGAATCAGCTGCGCCAGCATGACTGACAACAATGAGATCACTTGCAAATTATACATGCAGTAATACACTGCAAGGTGGCTTTGATGATTTGTAATGATTTCTTCAGTGTGAGCTGCGATTATCGAGTTAATCTACGATTTGTTTTGCTACCAGGTTTACAAAGAAAAAAGCATAAAGCTCCCTGGCAGTGTGACATTCAGGTGTGTTAGGCTAGAACAGAATACAAGAGTTTTAATATACAAGAGTTTTAATAAGAAGTTACTGCCACCACATCTTTTCTTTCTTTCTTTCTTTTTTTTTTTTTTTTGGGGGGGGGTGGTTGTTTAATTTTATGGACTCTTCTTTCATGAGTTTCAGAAAATAACCTTTTTGGAGGGATATGATATCCCTTGAGGATATTCAGAAGAACTGAACAACTCTTGATTTAAAGGATATTGATTCTTTTGTCTGAGAAGGACATCTTGTACTCCGCTTCTTTACTTTCTACATCAATATCCCTTCTCTTCGAATAATTTTTTAATTAAAAAAAAGTGAACATTATAATAACAGCAGGTTTGCAAGATGAAAGACCGCAAAAATAGAAGTCATGGGTCAAAATATTCATGAGAAGCAAAAAATCAACATTTTGCAATGACATACTCAATAACTTTTGTAGGCTGATTAAGCTTTCGCTTCAAAAGTTCTTGCATTTCAGGTAGTTTTTTCTGAGCATGGAATTCAGCAAAACTTCTTTTAAGCATATCTTCTACCTGCAGCCCAAATTTTACATAACTTGGAATAACAATTGTTCATTTGCATAAGTGATAAAATAATAAATTATATTATCAACAGCATTTAGCAAGAATAATAATATTAAAAACAATCAGAAAATGCTTTAAAGATTTCACTTTTCAAAATCTATTTACAATGAAAAAGGAGAATGGTTATCACACCACACACAATTATATTAACGAGATAAAGTAGAGGCAATTGATAATTTTTTATCTATAAAATCACTTCTTTCGTTATCTTCTCTTTTTCGTTATCACACCACACAAATAAGTTCCATGTGCACATCATTTGTAGTATTTCATATAAAGAACATAGAGTAATGGTTTTGAACACCTTCAATTCTTCAACTCGAAGGAGATGGAGGATCATAATATAGGTAAGCCGAAATTGAGATTCAAGGCGGGTTGCATTTCCAACAATAACATGCTTCAAATCCCTATCTTCAGGGATTTCATCACGGCACATTAGAACAACAGTACCAATCTTATCAAGACCTCTTCTTCCAGCACGACCAGCCATTTGAGTATATTCTCCTGGTAGTAACTGCCTAAATTCCTTGCCATCGAATTTCCTTAAAGTATCAAAGACTACCTGAAATTGAATAAAATACATTTTACATCCAAAATGAGAAATTTTGTCAAAAGATTAAGCAGCAAGCCTTTTTAGGCTTGAAAAGTGGATGAAGCACAGGCCTAATTATGGTGTAACTTCATGAAATTATAAGGACTGAGGGCGACAGATCGAACTCCATACCACTTGGCTATAAAAATTATAATATCATGTCAAAGGCCAAAGCAACGCAAGTTATGACTAAGGCTCATGACTATATATAAATTTAATAAATCTCTAGCATAGTCAAATAAGCAACTGATGACCATATGCATTTCTGCAACCACTATGAAAGAGCTACAGCAATTTGTGAAACGGTTTAAAACTACCACTTTTGGAAACTAAATTGCACATGTACAGCCCTAGTTAAAAGAAACCCAGTGTGACGCATGCAACTGCCACAGACCTTAGACTTGTTGTGTAGGAGTACATGCCAATTAAAACATCCAAAACGAGTTCAAGCCAATTAAAAACATTTAAGGCCAACAACTTCCTTCAGAAGTACTCCCCCGGTCCTTAATATAAGACAACTTTAATTAATCTTGGTCTTAAATATAAGACATAGTTTTCATATTTGTCAATCTTTTCTTAATTAGCCCCTATTAATACTCCCTCAACAATAGTCAAGGAGAAGAGGGAATGAGGGAATTAAGGAGGATGACTAGGGTGTTTTAGAAAATACACATCATATTAATTAACTTAACTAACTTCCTTAATCTAATCAAATTAGATAAATATATCTTATATCTAAGACCGGAGGAGTAGCAGTTAAAACACTGCAATCACACGTTTTTTTATCAATAAAAGAAGAAAACATGTAGGTCCCCCCCCCCCCCAAATCCACAAATTGGCAAAATCTAAAGTGAATAAGTAATGAAACAAAAATAAACTATGAGAAAGGAAGTCAAACATGCCAATGTAGAAAAATCTTTTTATTCCCCACAAACACCTCCTCCAATTGTCTTTTAAATTATTTATTATTCATTTTTAATTTAAAATAAATTATTTTCTTGCTTAGAAAAATTAATTTTTTAAAGTTTACGTTTTAAATAATGGATACTTAAATAACTTAAGTAGATCCTCCTCATTTATACGAAACATTAAATCAGTTGCCTTGTTCATGACTTGAGAAATAATACGACACTTTAAACTTTTTATGCTTTATATTAATATTGATTTTATTTATTTTCATTATTTTCAATTTTGTGATAAATGGTGTACGTTAACTTATCTGAATTTGAATATTAAGTTATGAAATGTTTAGCTATTCAAGTTTTCATTTCTTATATAATAGCATAAGATATTGAAATAAAAATATATTTTTTTAATTACAACCAGTTCAACTGCAGTCAAACCAATGAACCATACAATGACAGCACAATGACACATTCTTTAATAAGGGGAACACAATTTATTCTTGGATCATAGAAGCAACAACACAGGTGCTTTCTTCTAGACAATATAATTATGTGGTTTAACCAAAAAAAGAGGAGTACAATTGACTGCTTCAATATTGGCCATCACAGAAATGGTCAAGTTGCAGCTTGAGCGATTCATCCAATATTTTTAATGTTCATTTTTTATTTTTTGCATTATTAGCATTTTGGAATGTGTAGTGATAACTAAACCACACTTTTGACGCCACAAGGTGCAATAAATTGTGTCATGCACAAAGGCTTCAGGAGCATTTTCTCAACGGTGCATTGAGCCTCCATTAACAATAACTATGGGCATGTGAAGGGATGTATGAAAAATAACAAGCTTTCACCTACTAGGTTAATAACTTAGATTTTTGAAATAAAATGAACATTTAGAAGCTTGATGATCAGTCAACATTTGAATCATAAAATTAGAAAAGAAATGCAAACATCAGATTTTCAACCAAGTTGAATTCTCAGTGTAGAAGTAGTATCCATATCCAACTTTAGCATCATCCTTGACAAGATACTTACTGTTCTGGCAGGAGCATTGACACCCATTGCAAATGTCTCCGTTGAAAACAAAACCTGTAATATCAAGGGGTAAAAGAGAAAAACAAGATTAAACACAGTAAGATATTACTCCTAAAATCATCCAAGTAAACAACAGCCAGGGAAAAAGAACAGAACCTATGACTATAACATAAAAAAAGTATTCTGCATTTCAAAGAATAAAACTTCATATAAAGTCTAAAACAGCCATGAACTTTGTACAGAAAGTAGAACGCTAAAGTCACCTTGATAACACCACGGCAGAATAGCATTTCAACTACTTCCTTTACAATTGGAAGAAGACCGGCATGATGCACACCAATCCCTCTATGAAGAAGATTCTGGACTCGAACAACCTGTCAAAAATATATACATTAGTAGCCAAGCTCAAATGAAATAATGTCAACAATTAATCACCGAACCTGAGGTAAATTCCTGTCAGATCCTTTCAGCCTTGAAAATGCTTTATCGCAGAAAACACGGATTTCACTTTTCTCTGAGCTACTAGTTAGGTCAGTTCCAGTCATATTATCAGCTGATTTATCACAGCGATTCTTAGAAAAACAGAATATGACCACCTGCATCAAGTTCCGAAGGCAAAAAGTAAGATTTTGAATGATAAAGAAATAACAGAGAAAAAGAAAGAGGGATCTCCACATTGCTCCTTAAATTATGCATCATTTACGGTAGTTCCAAACTTTACAAAACAGAAACACAAGAACTAATTGTATTAAAGGAATAATAATGCTTTTCGAAGTAATTCAACAGACACTAAAATGCATACCATACTCCCTTTCACTCCTTACCCCGCACAGGGATCCTTTGTTAAATTACCCAAATTATGTGGTCCCCCCATGATCCAATTTTTTTAAAACAAAATCAGAACAAAGTAGCACTGAGTAATTAAGTATATTTTCTGAACCTATTTTGACATACAGGCAACAGTGACTTTTTGGAGAGCTTGTTAATGAGCATCAACCATATAGAAGCTTCTCCCCTCCTGAGTTCCCAGTTGTTCTGGCCATTTCCATTATTCTGATAGCCTCTAGAAGCTTTGGAGAAACTACTTCCATGTTTAAGTCGTGCTGCATTTTCACGTTTTTGAACTTGAGTACCATCATGACCTGCTGATGTCCCCGAATATCGACCAGAACCACCACCAACAGCAGTTGTATTTTTTTTCTTAAATGCATCCTTAGCGGCTTTCAGTCCCTGAAGCAGAAATGTTTCACTTTCACAAATTTTGTAAAGCTCTCCTGAATAAAACAGGCAGTGCTCCAACGGAACAGGTCTTTTTGTTGTCCTGAAGGAAAAATTGATCGTTACATCAGGAAATAACAAAGCAGTCAAGAAATCTTATGAGGGAGTTATTCAGTGCACCATCCAAGTAAATTTCAGTCTTACAACATCAGTTTTGTTAATTGTCACATCTAAAACAAATCTACAGAACCTATATATCTTAAAATAGAAAATATTGGCATGTAATTACAAAATTTTATCCATTTTATAAATTATGAATTAAAGAGGATATAATTTTTAGGAAAGCCACATAATTTGATTTTAAGACTTTCCATTGTTTGAAATTGAAGGATATCACATGTTGGAGGGGATATACCTTATCCCACCCTGTTTTACAACGTAAAAAATTTCAAGTAACTAAGGTAATTAAATCAAATATGATTATGAAGTTATTCTAGGCGTATTCTTTTGTTTCCAGAAAGGTGCACGTTTTTTTGAAAGAATTTTGAATCCACATGATAACTCTCAACAGATTACACTTCAAATGTGAGATGAATTAACTACTAACCCTGTAACCCGGATCTCCTTTTGTTTTGTCCGACCAATCCAATCGGCGAATTCAACCGTGTTAGGTACCTACAAAATGTTTGTTCAAATAAAATAAATACAGTTGTCACAAAAAATCTTTGCTGAGGCGTAAAAAGGAAAAGGGATAGCCAATCTGAACATGTAAGACATGATCATCTGAAATGAACTGAAGATGCAAAGAAATATTTTTGTAGGTCATAGTCAAAATATAATTTTTCAGGAAGAAGTTATGAACTACAAGGGGGCCAGAAAAAGAAATCTAAGTGCCATTTCAGCAAAATATCAAGCAAAAGTCCCCCCCCAAAAAAAATAAATAAATAAATAAAGCATGATATTGACCAGTAAGGAATTAGATATCAGGAAAATAATTACCGTGGCTGAAAGGAGGATGATGTTGATGTGTCTTGGAAGCATTATAATTACTTCTTCCCAAACAACACCTCTTTCAGCATCATTGACATAGTGCACTTCGTCAAATATAACCTACCACATGGATGCAGCAAATAAATCAATAAATGAATATAGGTTATTCACAAATTTGGCAAAGAATAAATAGTTTTAAGATTATTTACAAACTTATTCTATGAACAAAAGGATAAAGTACTGCTGGCATGATACCACACAAAAGTTCCTTACCCATTCAATATCCCGAATAATATCTGCACCTCGATAGAGCATGGACCTTAAAATTTCTGTGGTCATGATGAGACAAGAAGCCTCTGGCCTCAAGGTTACATCACCAGTAAGCAGCCCAACATCAAACTTCCCACAGAAATCCCTATATTTCTGATTGCTGATAGTTTTTATCGGAGCGGTATACACAGCCCTAGTGCAATGCTGCATGGATGAACAAAAAATTTGAAATCAATTTAAGTTTTTCTCTTGTCCTGCAGACAAATTAATTAAGTGAAAAGGAAAACTATGGACCATGACAGGCCCGGTCTAGATAATAGGATACCATCATAGAACTATTAGGTGCCTTGATAAATAAACTGCAGCATTAAATCACAGCACTCTAAAAAGTTATTGCATAATAAAATTCATTGCTTCATGCAACTACCCTGCTAGGAGGAAGAAAACCAAGAACGAAAAATTCAGCCACACCTTTGATGCTAAAGCAAATGCATATTCTGCCACTACTGTCTTTCCAGCTGATGTGTGAGCAGCAACAAAAACAGATTCCCCTTTCTCAAGATAATATATAGCCTGCATTGTCATATAGAAAGGAAATGAAGGAAAATTATAGGGGAGAGAGAGAGAGAGAGAGAGTGATCATATTCCTTCTTCCCTTGATATTTTAATGACATTTTAAGAGGAGTTCCAAAAGTAATGTATAATATAATGCCAGGAGCAAATTACAACAAAAGATAATTCATTTAATAACAGTTGCCTCATTTTGATAATACAATTAAGTAAAATACAGATACCGTTCCTCCAAGTGCACATGCAGAATGTAAAATCCAAAAGACAAATGGTTCAAAATAACCAAGACCATCAACTACCTTGAAGAATAAAGATTACTAGAGACTAGATATATAATATAGGAAGCATTGATACTGCAAAAAACAAAGGTGCATCTGATACGGTTTGGAAGATTTCAAATACATCAGCACATTTAGAAACGCTCTGAAACAGCTCAAAATCTCATATAGAAACAGAGTGATGTAAACGGAAGTGAAGATTGACATTCAATTGAATTGAAAACTCTAGTGGTAGATTGTTTGATTATTTTAAGGGTAGCTTGTTATGGACAGCTATTTTATATTTGAAATGCTTGTTCAAAACTCAATTTTCCTTATATGTAGTATAGTGTTTATGTTTTAGTTTGTTGGCTATATATATGTGTGTATCGCGCTCTAAGCATTTGACGCTTGCTGCCATACTCCTAATTTATCTGACATCATCACTAGGTATGGTATGTTTGTGGTTTAGCCCACACCCAAACAGCTCACATGATAGGTTAAGTTACAGAAAACAACTTATGAGGCTTCTCCTATTCGATTAACTATTGGAGATGAAAAGATTATAAATTACAGAATCATAAAGGAGAGAAGAGAATTTGACATAGAACATGATATAAAGAGGGGGGAAGGAAAAAGGGAGAGAACGAACGAGAAACAGATAATAATAACTTGACATATTCAACAGATCGAGTCCTACAAAGAACAACCTATGGTTCTTTATAGGTAAGCCAAAATATGATAATTCAAATTAAAAGAAAGCATAATAAAGGAAATCACTCAAGATAAAAGAAAGCCTAATAAAGGAACCAAAATAGAGTAGCAGAATAAACTACTAAAAGCATAAAATAAATCGTTCCAAATTTTCCACATCCCACCCCAGCCTTCTTAAAAGAACTCTCCTTGAAAGAGGAAGACAGTCGAACAAGGCAAGATCTAGGCAAAGAAACTCCTCTTCATTGGTCAAAGTAGCATCCAAAACTAAGCACCCATTCCAACGTACAAGATAACAATGGAGGGAGCCATGGGGAAAGAAAACACTCCAATGATCCATAAACATATCAATTTCAAAATAGGTGGAGTAAAGTTGGTTTATGAGAATTTGGTCAGTTTTCAGTAACAAAAGCATGAAAGGAACAAGGAGAACCTTGCTTTGTTACCAAATTGATGTAGTATAGGGACGAAATTTTCCTCTTTCAAGTGTGTGTGTTGGGGGGGAGGGGGGTTAGAGAAAGGGAGACGCTCAGTTGTATTTTGGATGACATGGATAGGTTAAGCCCCAACATTCAGTTATATTATCATAAAACAGGCACAGTAAAACTTAAAAGGCAGGTATCATACTAGTTTCCACCTGTAGAGAGGATATGCACTCCAAATTATATTTTCATTCATATGAACAAGGGTATATATACACAAGTGAGATAATCCTTAGAATTGATGATAGTTGATCCTAATCCCTGATTTCTTGCTAATCATTGATTTCTTGTGATCATACTATTTACAACATAATATTTTCTAACATAATATTTCCTAACACTCCCCCCTCAAGTTGGAACGTAGATGTTAATCAAGCCCAACTTGTTACCAAGATAGTCAACATGAGTCCCATTTAGAGCCCTAGTCAAAAGATCGGCCAATTGGTCGCTAGACCTCACATGTCCCGTGGAAATAAAGTTCTCCTTGATTTTATCACGTATAAAATGACAGTCGATCTCTATGTGTTTCGTTCGATCATGAAACACAGAGTTGGAGGCTATGTGCAAAGCAGCTTTGTTATCACACCACAATTTTGCAGGTAAGGACGTTGTAAGGCCAACCTCCTTCATTAATTGGTGGATCCACACAATCTCCTATGTTGACCGAGCCATAGCTCTATACTCAGCTTCTGCACTAGAACTTGAAACCATATCCTGCTTCTTACTTCTCCAGGACACTAGATTTCCCCCAACAAGCACACAATATCCTGTGGTGGATTTCCTGGTGGTCTTTGACCTAGCATGATCCGCATCACAAAAACATTCAATCTCAGTATGGCCATAGTCTGTATAGAGTATAACACAACCAAGTGAGTCCTTTAGGTAATGTAAGACATGTTCCAAAGCTTCCCATTGAGCCACAATTGGTGCTGTCATGAATCGGCTAAGTAAACTCACAAGAAATGTCACATCAGGGCGAGTCACTGTGAGATAGTTTAACTACCCAATCAATCTACGGTATCTCTCCGGGTAAGCAAACAATTTAATCTTCTTAGGATCAACCTTTTCTCTTACATCCTCTGGCAGCTCATCAAAAGGTATGCTATAATTAATTTCCAAAAAAGGATTGGGAATCATGGGAAAGCTACTAGGTGCTGCCCCAAGTTTTCCGGTCTCCTTTAGCAAGTCCAAAACATATTTCCGCTATGTCAAAAGGATGTCTTTCTTACTCCTCATAACCTCAATCCCAAGAAAGTATTTTAACTGGCCCAAATCTTTCGTTTGGAAACGTGAACTCAGGAAGGCCTTTAGGATGAGATTTCCAAAGTGTTGTTCCCCGTAATAACAATATCATCCAAATATACCACCAAGAGAATCAAGCCAGCTTCCATTTGCTGATAAAACACAGAATAATCACACTTACTCTAATTCAGATCAAATTCCTTAACCACTGTGCTAAACCTATCAAACCACGCACAGGGATTCTGCTTCAAACCATATAATTATTTTTTAAGATGGCATACCTTCCCACACTCCCCCTAAGCAACAAAGCCAGGTGGTTGCTCCATGTAAACTTCCTCAAGCAAATCACCATTCAATAAAGCATTTTTAACATCCAACTGATGAAGTTCCCAACCATAAGTGCCTGCCATAGAAATGAATAGACGAACAGAGGACAATTTGGTCACAAGGGAGAAAGTTTCAGAATAGTCAATGCCATAGGTTTGAGCATAGCCCTTGGCAACCGGTCGAGCTTTCAGGCGTTCCAAAGTGCCATCGGCCTTGGTTTTGATCATAAATACCCACTTACAGCTAATAGCCTTCTTACCCGAAGGTAGATGAACAAGATTCCAGGTACCAGCCTTATCAAGGGCCATCATTTCGTCCTCCATAGCAGCACGCGAACCCGGATGGGCTAATAAGGCTTGGTAGAGAGTAGTCGGAATGGTGATGGAGTCGATAGAGGCTATGAACGAGTATGATGGAGAAGAGAGATGATTGTAAGAAACAAAAGAGGAAATAGGATAGGCACAAGTACGTTTACCTTTGCGGAGGGCAATGGGCAAGTCATTATCAGAAATATCAAGCACTGTGGCAAGGTCTGGCGCAGAGGCAAAGAGTAGAAGAGATTGAGTCCGGATCCGACAATGAAGTGGGCACTACTGGTGGGTCATGAATAGGAGCGGAAGCATTACTTTCTCTGGGATGCTTCCAATAAACATGGTGGATCAGTGGTTTTTTGGGAGCCGAAACAGTGGCTTGCACAGATGGTAAACAAACCTCATAGATCAATACATCATCAAGGCCATTAGGGTTGACCGAGGAAGAGGGCGGAGGAGACAGGGAAAAATGGAGTGGATTCATGGAAGGTAACATCGGTATATGTAGAAAATAGATGATGGTTGGTGTTGAAGAAGCATCATAGATCAGTGGCATCGGACGATAATCCATTTAGAGGAAGAAGTAGCAAGGCACGAATCACAGTTACCTGTAGCAAGGGCAGTTGGTGTTGAAGGAGCATCAGAGGATTGAGCCATATGAGCAATACCACTGTGCTGTAGCTCATTTTGCAACTTGCGACAGTAACGTTTGGTACGCCCTGGTTCCTTGCAATAGAAGCAAACAATAGGATCAGGATTCGAGGAAGGGGTGCCTTGCTGTGGGAGACTTTGGTGTCGGGCATTAACAGAAGATGGTGTACTATACCCGAGTTTTGAGAAGCTCTGGGACCGGTTATCAAGAAGACCATAGCCAGCTAATGCACTAACAGTAGGAGTAGATGTTGGATGGGAAAGACTATCTACACGGAGGACACGAGAATACACATCCTGAAGTGAAGGAAGTTCAAAACTGGACAGGATCTGAGAACGAGCTGTCTCATAGGCCGGGTCGAGGGCAGTGAGGAAACTGATAATTGCCTGTTTTTCCATATTGTCAACCTGGACCTAAAGGTCAGTCGTAGGCGGCATCAACATTTTTAACTCCTCATACATTTTCTTAAAGTCCATATAAAAATTCTTTAGGGGATGGCCCTGCTGCTCATAACGATAAAAACCCTTGCAGACATCGTGAACATGGGTAATATTTCCCTTCCCAGAATAGAGGAATTACAGGTAGCCCATGAGCTCTATAACAGTATTACAGTGACTCAGAGGGAAGTATATCACTCTCAATAGAGTTCTGGATTTGCAAGAATAAGCGGGCATCAGCCCGAGCCCAAGCCATCTTGGGATCATCCGTAGGAGGAGCATCAGTTAGATGGCTCTCCTTCTCAATGCTAAGCAAGTGCATACGGACAGTTTTGCTCCAATCCATATAATTCGTCCAATTTAACTTGTGATCAGTGATTTTGTTGTTCACAGGAACAATTTCAGCAGTAATATTAGCCTTGGAATCAGCCATAGATGAATACAATCAGAAGATATGAACCCAAGCAACCAACTAACCGAAGTTGGAACAAGCAGACGCAAACAGAAGCAGAAACCCAGAGGCAAAACCGAAGCAACCACGCAGAAGCAAAGCAGAAGCAGAAAACCAGAGGTAGGCCAAACAGAAGTGCAACAACCGAATTACCAACAATGCAGCCAGGAAATCCCACGAGATCAACAATCACAGATTACTCAAGAGCAAAAAACACAAGCAAAAAAGGTGCAAGATCAACAACCACAATGCAAAAGGGGAAAACCCATGACACGAAACCACCAGGGGAAGAAAGAGGCTACTGAGCCGATCCTAACGCAGCAAATGGCGGCAAAACACTCACTGGAAAAGAGCCACACGCGCCGGCGCGTGTATCGGTGGCGGACGGCAAGGAGGCGCATGAGGAGCGACGCGTAGGTGAAACAGGACGCCGGCGGTCGGGTTCCGCCGATCGGGACCTCCTGAGCAAGGTGGGGGGCGTGTTCCAAGGAGCGGCCAGGAATCGTGAGAACCCGTGGGCAAACTCTCTCTCTCTCTCTCCTACACTGTGCACGTCAGGAAAAAAAAACACTAACACACAGGGCTCTCTGATAACAGTGGGATGAATATCTCGAACAAAACAGACACAGCCAAATATTTTTGGGTCAATAGGGAATAATGGTTTGGAAGGGAACATGTAAATGAGCAGCAGTTATAGGAGAAAGAATAACATTCTTAAATCGATATTATTGCAGTGCTACTTTCTATTATAAAAGGATCATTGCTATATTATTTTTTAGTTTCTACATCAGCAAGATCCATATGCCTGAGGATAAATAAAAAGAGAATTATCCTTAATCAATACCTCCTTCTGAAATGCATCCAAATCAAAGGGAAATTGAAGTGCCATATCAGGAACAAGTTCATAAAAGTGATCTATGATTTCTTTGCTACCTCCACGACGTGCCCAAGCCTGCCAAGAGATGAACTTTGTAACAAACACCAAGGAAACCACAATGCATTAAAAGATATGCCAAGTATGTAATGGCAGATGGAAACATTAATCCACAATCACTAACCTCCTTTGGCTGCCGTCCACAATCACCAGATGCATCTAAAAGTAGTTTTGATCCTTCTGATTTAATTGACAAGACTTCATCTAGTGAAAATTCATCTTCATGCATACTGCTAGATGCCTCGGCCTTATCAACTTCAGCTTCCAGCACAACAGACTCCACTTCTGATAAATGGCCTTAACAAACACAATTATTATTACCCACAAAAGGGAGAAACAACTTGGTCTAATGAAGAAATGATCACACGAAGACACATGGTCCCCATTACTGAGCACAATGCTAGAAATTCCACAAATATAAAATGCATGTCAAAAGATAAGAAGTTAAAAGATACTATTGGTGCTAGTAAAAATACCATCTTCCTCTTGTTCATGAGTAACACCATCTTCCCAAGCCTTCTTAAATAAGTCATCAAACTGTAGAGACAACTCACTCTGTATACCAACATCAATAATTGGTTAATGTGAGATGAATATCATGTCCATGATTGCACATAATGTTATCAATCAAACAAGCACACCTGTACACTAACAATCTCTCTAATGCCACTAAATTCCACAATAACAGGTCCCCAAGTGTTAGGTTACAAAAAGAAAGTACAATATGAAACTTCTCTGGCTAAGAGAAATGGAGAAAACAGTGTATGATGGTTAACTAACCAGTTTTTCATCTGACGAGCTCTCAAGTGAACTGGCATCCTTGTAAACATTCCATGAGCAAGGATATGGCTTCAAATAAAGTTAAATATAACTTGCATCAAGATACAAACTAAAACAAGTTTATACAATATTTTTATGAAAAATAAGAGTTTGAACAAAACAATAAAATGATAAAGAAAATTGTAACCTTAAATGCTCCAAGGTCCAACCCTTGTTTAAAGCCTGGAGGAATTGTCTGAGGAGGGCCACCATTCAAAATTTCACGCACCCATTCACCATTAGAAGCACCTTCTGGAAGAATTCTGTTTAAAGTTTGGGAGTTATCCAAACCTCCAGGATGAAAGGGGCGACTATTGATGCTTCCCCTTACAAAGTCCTTAGCAGATCCAGAAGCACGTGGTAATGGCCCAGAGTCTTCATCTCCTAGCATCAATTCTGACACATCCACCTAATAAAACAGAATTGGCAAAGTCAAACTAAGGCAGACAAACATCACTTGACAACAACAAAAACCATTTTTTCATATTTTTAAAATATATGTATTTCCATTGTTGACACAAAATTTGCTGCTTCAAATCCTTTTGTCAATCAAAATGGATCTTCCACACAAGAACACCGATGTCACAACCATTCCAATGGGAGACATGACGAAAAGAAAGAGAACTGATTTGAGATTTAAGAGTAAATTATACAACCATCCCTAAAGGTATCGCAAAGCAGATGATTATGACAGCACATGTAGAAAATACATAAGATACCTCCTCAGATTTTGGCTCCCATTTTCCTTGCTCTGAAACATTGTTTTGCCGTCGAAATGGTGGTTCCCAAACAGGAACCACAACAGTGCGAGGCAAAGATGGCTCCAGAGGCACTTCAGCCCTGTCAAACCAGTCAAATTCCCACTGCCTCCCAACTTTCTCGGGTGAAAAGTCATCAGGGTCCAATCTTGGGGTGAGATATGTCTCTTCAATATACTTCTTTATGGATTCAGGTGTCTCCTCCGGAAATGCAGGTGGCTGAAATCAAACAGAAAATAATTACGACTGGAAAAGAATAGATCTTTATTATGCGTCTGGAGGCGGGAATTCAACTTCGTTCAAATAAACTAAGTTGATAAAAAATAAAATTGAAAATTGAAAATTGAAAAAGCAGCAACTGTTAAGGAATTCAGCAACTGGGCAGCAAACTTTTCCACTTCGGTAATGCAACCTCAGTTCATCCACATAGTAGAGAGTCTACGAAAACTAACTACACTGATTACAAATTAAAAGTAAATGTACCCAGAAAATAAACGAAGCACAATAAATTGCGAGCAGTGAAATTTTAAACTTATATTACATTTGGCACACTACAACCGTCATTACAACAACACATGCAACCAAACGCAAACCACAGAGCTAAAAATGGAGCTAACTAGGAGAGAAGAGGATTGAAGTACAACGACTGACCAGGATGAAATCAGGAAGCGAACTCAATGGATTGGAACGCTCCACTGTCGTCAGCGGCTCCACTCGGAGGTGTCCACTATGGCCCGTGAACCCGACCCGAAAACCAAGCTCCTTCCATGCCCCGATTGGATCCATTTTTACACTTCGCTTAGCATATCCCTCAGTGGGGCAATTCCAGGGAGGGTTTGATTTTTCGCGGGTACAGAGGGAGATGAAAGTACCATACGCCAATGTTTCCTTGTTTTTGGGTAATAATAACTTCAAACACTTTTGCACTTCATAGTGGAAATAAAGGCAAAAGTACGGTTTGGCTCTTTAACTTTATAAGTTTTTTTTTTTATTTTGAATTAGAAGGGTAATGGGTGTGTTTGGACCAGCGGTGGAAAAGTGGTTTATTTAAAAAGTGACTTAAAGGTTGTTTGGATTAGCTTATGGAAGTTCTATAAGTGCTTATAAATTGTGATTCACGGAATACAAAGTAACTTTTACGGTCTACGAGGTAGTTTTTACGGTCTACGAGGTGCTTTTACGGTATACGAGGTGCTTTTACGGTTTACGAGATAAATATGTGGAGGAGATTTATCTCGATTTATGTGAATCGGGCTTATATAATAAGCCCGATTTAGAAAAGCTTTACCAAACAGCCCCTAAGTGAATTATGTTTGGATTGGCGATTGAATAAGTGATTTTTATGAAAATGAAGGGTGTTTGGTTTGGCTTTTGCATAAGTGACTTTTGTGATATTTAAGAGAAAAAATTGTAAAATTTATGAAAATTGAAGAAATTATATTTGAAAATTTGACAATGGTAAAATACATAATTAAATTATAATAAAAATGCAAATAAATTAGAAATGATACAAAGTTAAAGTATTTGATACAGTAAAAGATAATAGAACTAATTCGTCCTAAGGTCTTTTACAATTAGGTCCCTGATGGTGTTACGAACGTTTTAATTTTGTTTCAACTTAATCAAAGTTCTGATTAAAGTGCATGAGGCAACTAGTTTTTTACATATCAATTATTATATAAATTTTTATTTTTAAAAAATTCCAATTAAATACTTTCATGAACCTGTATGGCGACAGTGCAAAGAGATCAAGGGAGAAAGGTGATGAAAAACACTTTGATCTATCTATTACTTGTATCAGTGTTTATTTTGGAATAATCAATACAGAGTACAAACCCAAAAAAAAACAACATTACACAGTAATAAATTCCTTAAGTTGCAGCAATAAGCTCCTGGCAATGGCTTTTAGTAAAACTCTTGTCATTTTTTTTTACCACCTAAATCTTCTCATTATACGTACCAAAAATGAATAAAACTTTCTTGTCATTATTCTAGGCTATGTATGTAAGAAGCTCTTTTGTCAAAAGCTAAAAGCTCCATTTGAGAGCTTATTTTAAAAGCTACTTATTTAGTTAAAAGCTCTTTTGTCAAAAGCTCAAACAAACATACAAAAATTGCTAACCCCAATTCAATTGAGCTTTTGACCATTTGATTGGGCTTAATGAGATGGAAAAGCTTAAACAAACACACCCAATGTCATTTCAAATAAACTGAACGCCATGAACTCCCCTGCGAGTTGCGCGGGTAGTATAATTTCATGAAATTAATTTATTTCAGGATCAACCTAAGAACACAACAATCTTTCCCAAAAAAAAAATAAATAAATAAATAACAAACATACTAAAGGATATATGATTACATGCGATTCGTCATGTGCTAAGTTATATGGAGATACATATCAGATACACTTGCATACAAGTTAATTCTAAGGCTAAAGGCTAATATGCATGACACATGATCATTAACTTTGATAGTATATAATGAAAATGACTGTCTATCAGGAAATACATAAAAAAAAAGGCAATACTAATTGGAAGTTTAACAATGTTGACATTGTAACCATGCGAATGTAACTAAAATGAATCAGGGGTATAAGTTCATAAACACTTCAGTGTAAACGACATTTTTTGTGGTCCTACTATTACCATTTGGATTAGTAGGGACATGTAATTTCAAGCCATCCATACTTCTAACCCATGATAATGCAACATATAATTACCTATGTGTGAATACTAGCTTTGAAAGATATACCCCAACATGACGAAGATATTGCCCTTGGCTTTTGTTGGTAGTCATTGCAAAGCTGAGATTTATTGGAAATTGTCTCCTACGCATATGAAACGGCCATCTAATTTCGGAAGGGTTCATGTCCATTCTATAGATTAACACCTTTTGATTTGGCTTTAAACCATTCATTGTAATGGCTTCAATGACATTCTTGCCCATCTTTGATATATGTAGCCGAGTACCATTGCACAAGCTTGATGCTTAGTCCATATTCCTTAACAACATAATAGGACCTCCAACTTTCAAGGTCAACTTGTGTGGTGGCAAACCAGAGCTGTTAATAGTGTTCAAAAATTCAGTTATGTATAGATTGTCAAAGCTATCACTGTAATCTATAGATTGACAAATAGAATCACAACTGAAAAATTCCTGAGAATTACCAGGTAATAGTGAACACATATATTCATTGATTTTATTGACAACCTCGATGGTGGGTACTAATATTGCTCTATCATTAAAATACTCATTGTTTGAAAGGTTGTCTACCAAATTTGTGTAAGTAGCTTGCACAATGGTTTTTATTGGATTTTGAGATTCTGGAAGCAAGAATCGATCTGGAATCTCAATATCATACATACCATCAAGTGAATCACCTATCTTCCTATCACCGACATCCAAAAGCCATTGACTAAACCATTGTAAGTGATTGACCTCAACATTTGAACATCCAGTAGTCAATCTCATGTTCTTTGTAAGATGGAAGATGGTGCAATAATCCCATAAGAATGAAGATGAAATACATGCATTAACAATTGAAGCCCTAGTACCTTTTGGTATTACGGGAAGAATCTGACGAAATTCACTGCCCATAACAATGCATTTCCCACCAAATGGCAAATCAGAATGCATAATATCCTTAAGAGTACGATCAAATGCTTCAATGCAGTACCTTTGAACCATTGGAGCTTCATCCTATATGATTAACTTTGTGCTAATAATTAAGTTGGCAAGTGCTGAGTTCTGTCTAATTGAGCACATTGAAAACTCAGTAATCTGTATTGGAATTGCAAAGCGTGAATGAGCAGTTCTACCTAAAGGAAGTAACGTTGCTGCAATGCCACTTGATGCAATAGTTAATATATCTCATTTAGCTGGCAATGTAGATGTCAATGCATTCCACAAGAATGTTTTGCCGGTACCACCATAACCATGCATAAAGAAGAATCCTCCTGATGATGAGTGTAAGGAGTTATAACTTGATCAAATATCATTTTTTGCTTATCAGTAAGAGAATTTTGCAATGTTGTAGCTTCAGATTGAAGGGCAATCCAATTATAGCTTAATTCTTGTAGTATGAGATTATTTGTGATATCGATGGATGTTGTTTCCTCCACATTTGGGAGGGTTTGATAGTCATTAAGGCTCTTCCCATTGTCCCCAAGCATAAGATCAATCTCTTTCAAGGCAGCTTGTTCTTTGTCATGAGCTGAGATAGAAAAATCTGCAAAAACATAATCATTGTATAATAAATTCAAGTAACTCAACAAACCATAACTTCGTTAACTATATGGGTGAAAGAATAGCTTACTTGAAAAAGTTAGATCATTGTGTGGTATATACAATAAATCCTCAGATAGGATCTTACAGCACTTATTCCACACTAACTCGGGATGTTGTAAGCAACTACAAATAAGCATTGTAACGAAAAGTTTCCTTAACGAAGTGCTACATGCCCAAGTAGACGCTTCTTCAATAGCATTTATATATTCTTTATTATCATCAAATAGACCTAAAGCATCACATGCCTCTTTGTAAGTGTCATATATGACTCCTTCAACAGTCCTAATCTCATCAAATGATATTAGTCCTCTTATTTTTGTTAGTAGAATCCGCAAGTAGTACAATTCTCCAGAGCTTGGAGTTGCATTTGCAATCCTACCTACAGCAAATCCTTTCTGCCGACGTTTCCATTTTCGCTCATTCCTTGGTAGACATAGTGTTGTGGGAACTCAGCATAGGTAAGTCTAGCTGTAAATGTATCCTCATCATTGATTTTCATCCATGATAGGAATTGTGATTCACATACTCTGAGGTTGTCCAATAACTCTAAAACATCATCAGTATTTTTGTAAATTACATACTGTTGATTTGGAAGGTGGAAACTTAATCATTCAACTAAAGGAAATCTATGGTGAATATCAAAGCCAAAGATTCTCCATGCAGCTTCACAAGCAGATATGTACCTAAAGTTATAATACTGCTGAATCTCATCAACAATTGCCTCACCATTTCCATTCCTACTTTTGTCAAATATCCCAACAACAACTCTATCATTTCCTTTACTTATGTACTTGAATAAATACTTGATGGCAGTTGACTGATTACATTTTTCAACATTGATATGAGCTTGAAAAATGGCAAGCAACAAAGGATTGTAAGGGACAATAAAACAGTTGTCTAAAGGTATACCTTTTACTTCAATGAATCGACCATCATCTCTTCTTCGATATGTAGGATAACCTTCCTCATCAACTGTTGTACTCTGATTGAATTTCTTCAGGAAATACTTACTGCACTTTTTATCCTTCATACATGGTGACTTAGGATTGCTTTGACCACAAGGACTGTGAATCATAAATTTTTTAACCAATTTATACAGTACAGGTGATATCTCTTTGTCTGGTATTTCTGCAGTAATCACTTTATCTATAGCTTCATATGTTAAAATCTTCTCACATTTCTCAAGAAATAGAAGTATGTGAGCATGCGGCAAGCCACGCTTTTGAAATTCAATAGTATAGACTTCTGCAAAATAATTGTACTCATACATGTCAAATTTAGCGTGAGATAATAAGTTGGTCATAAAATTGGAAACCACTATAATTCGATTTTGAAAAAGAGTGTGTGTAAGTGTATGTGTGTGTAGAGACACAAACAAACAAAAGAAACCTATATCAGTACCTGCACGTATACTTCCGAAAATTTTCTTCTCTTTTATAACTTTCATGAGTGATTGCAATTTTAACTTGAAGAACCTTGAAAGAATTTCAGGTCTGTCCGAAGCATTTACTAAATGATCTTTACAGTATCTTGTTATTTCAGGCCATGCTAGATTACATGTGAAAGTTAAGAAGATATCTGGATAGCCAGCCCATCGACATATAGCCATATCATCTTGGTAATTTTAAAGCATATATCTAGCTCCTCCAGTAAAAGTAAATGGTAGGATTATCCTTTTTCCAGTAGATGTAGCATTTGTTTCACCTCTGAGAACAGCCTCAGAAAGCCCTTGGTACAAATCAGCTCTCAATTCTTTCTGGTGGGTTCGAATCCAAATTAATCTTTGGGCTTCAATCATAGTGTATCCGTCTATTATGAATTGTTGAAGCAATCTAGAGGCATGTAGCAATGTAGACATCTCATCCTCTCTATACATTAGCCTATATGCAAAGAATTCTCTCATACTTAACCTCTTCCTTTTCTTAGTAGCATTGAGAGTCTCTTCTCTATGTTGAATGTCATCCCTATAACCATCTTCACTATAAGGAAATAAAATGGGATATTGAAGTGGTAAATAGCAAGGAAGCAGTTCATAGATCCGTTGTGGGAAGCCTGAATGCTTTCTAACTATTATGTCTCTTACATTGAATTCCATGTCTATGTCACCAAGAATTAGTGCAGCTACTTCTGAAGCAGTTGGTGTATTGTAAGTCCTTCTGTCATGTTGTATAGTGCTAAGCAAGCACGCTTCAACTCATTAGATTGGTTGTTGTTCAGTAGGTTTGAAGCAAAACGATACTATCTGGCATAAGGATTAACCTCATCCAACATTTCTTTGATATCTGTGACAATCTTTGTGTCAATTGTATAATCATTTTAATGCTTGCTGAAAAAAAAAGGTTTTCCTGTTAGTACATGCAATGAAACAGAAATTGAAATGTAAGAAAAATTTTTATCACAAATTACCTGACTGCATCAATTCTATTTCTCACTTCATTGTTTGTACAACTCCGAGTAGATTGGACGTGATCCATCAGTAGGCAATAAGCTACCTATGCTATGGTGGTTTTGACTTGATAGAACAAAAAAGTAAGGACTACCACCAATATTTTTTAAGTAATCAATCTTCCCTCCCATCGATGTAAATGAGAACATGTTGTTGTACTACCTTATATTTGCATAAAATTTTCTTGACTCCAATGTGTTCTTTTGAAGGAAAAGTGTTTGTAGTAAAGGTGGAGGTGCTTTCAAGTTCAGTAAGACAACCTTCCCATAGAGGCAGCACATATGAAATGAATTGGGAACTCTCTTCTTGTTGTCCCTTTTAGCTCTCTCATTATACCAAAAATTTGTATGGCAATATTTGCAAGTATATGAGGGATCACCTTCATCTATACATGCTGCCAAATCACATAGGGTATACCATAATTATATTGTTACAAAAAGTTTGTTGATGAATACATAGTACAAATGTTGACAAGAAAAATTTACCTAACAACTCAGCTCTCTCAAATCCAACTACGTCCATCAAGTCATTCGTTGGATTATCTTGGTTTGTTATTAATTGATCCACATCATCTGCTATAATTAAACATGTCAGCTTCATGGTGTAGAAACTAAGTTGAATGTAGTAGAGATGTAATTAACGAAGATATGGTGGAAAATTACCTCTCTCTTCATCGTCACTTGAGGATAAACCCATATGGATTTCATGATCATTATAATCCAAATTGATTTGAATATCCCTATAATGTTCACCATCCACTACAAGAACAATCAAGAAATTAAAATTAGAAATATGTAAACATGTTTATAACCTGCATAGTTATTCAATATCATGATCTTTGTAATGCAAATTAAATCCTTTGTAATTCCTACTGACATGTACCTGTGTAGTTTGATGGATTGGAATGGCTTATTATACCAGAAACACTATCTTGAATATTGAAATCTGGAAGAAACGCATATCACTGGTTCCTATTTCAATATATAACATGATAGTAATATCAATATGATTAGACATATCGAGGATATAGCTGTGTGAATCCCTATAGTGAACATAGATAACAACATAAAAACTTGTATAATTGCTAAAAGGTCTGGATTCTTGTACAATGGTAGATATGCATTCACCATTGCTGCATGCTTTCTTTCCTTGTCTCTTCTCAATCTCTTTATTAGTGATTTTTCTTTTTAATTTAGCACTTGTATCCTTGGAATAATGTTCATCTGATGCTTGAAAGACATTAGGGGAAAATTGTGAACATGTGTTATATTTCCATGAACTTTCTGTAATTTAAGAAAAATAAATTATAACTGAAGCAATAACAAAGTAATTCTGAAGATAAGATCAGCAAAACTGACAGGAGTAGAGAGTAAAGGATGTAATATATAAAAAAAGAACCTGGACCAAAAATGCTTGACTGTTCTTCCAAGACATTAGGTGAGTCAGTATGTAAATATGTGTAGTAATATATTTCCCTTTTCTCATTACATGATAGGAGTCTGAGTTCCTGCCTCATCTCTCCTAACAGAAGTACATGCAAAATTTCAGGACTAATAAGGTTTTGTATATTGTAAGGGAAGCTGGCACGTTTTGTATATTGCAAAGGAAGCTAGCACACAAAAAATAACAGACAACTAAATCACCTCTTTCCTTTTGTGATTTCCTTGTTGGTCTTTCTAGCTGAACATTATTCATTAGGCCTTTTAGTCTGGAACTCTTTCGCTTGAAGACTTAGTCTATAGGTTCCTGAAATATATTCTGTTGTGGATTTAATCTCCCTGTACTTGACTTTCTGGGACCTGCTTCAGAATTCAAATAGCATTGTACATTTCACTCACATATTATAGCCCCATGTGTTATATATTGCAAATAGAATGACAATGAAAGATAAAGTCGACAGATGAAGTATTATTTCATACCTGAGACAGAAGTATTAGGGAAACGATTTTCCAAGTTTGAAGCCACAAGTGTGATGTCTTGTAAACTTCCTCCCCTTCTTCCATTTTTTCTTGGAAGGTCACAGTCTTGAGGGGTAACCACTGCAGAAGGTTGCGTGTATATGGTAGAAGCAGCATTTTCATTTTGCACATTAGATACATTTGTTGCACTTCTAATAGATGTTGGTGGAGTTGAATCACTCATGATGCTCTTCTTCTTTCAAGATAGCCTGAAGTCATTCAAGGTATACAAAGAAATCAAACTAAGTCCCCAATCCCTAATTTAAATACAAGGTAATAACATTCCTAAGTATTGGAAAAAAACAAACTAAAACTCAAAGTATGTAGAAAAGTTCCTAGCCTATTATGTAAATAGAAAGCAAGAACTCACCTAAGCATTGAAAAGCACTGCAAGATTATAGCTATTGATGGTAATGCAAATGAAGTTCATCCTACCAACTAGCAACTATAAAACTCAAAGTATGCACCCAAGCTCAATGAAAACGAGACTATGCTAATTGCTAAGAAATAATCCATTCATGAGTGATTGTAATTTGAAATCCGAAGCTCACTTCCTTCAACCACAAGCTTGTGATGTAAGCACAAAGTAAGAACTCACCTAAGCATTGAAAAATACAAAAAGATTGTAGCTTTTGATGGATATTTGACAAACAAAGATCATCTCACCAACTAGCACCTATGAAACACAAAGTATGGGCTAAAGCTTAATGACTGATATTTAGCCAACAATCTTGCAGAAGGATATAGTAATGGTGAAGTATTATAACTGCTCATCCACTGGTTAGGAATGAATAAGGCATGGATAATTTATCAAAAATGAAAAAAGTAAACCACAAAATATATATGAAAATACTAAGATCCTGATGTTAATGTCACTAATCTATATGAGAATGACAGAACTATTCACAGACGCAGACATGTGGCGGAGTGTAGGACTTGTTTTTTCCACAGATTGTTGGGTCATTGTTTAAGCCCAAATATAAATATATTTTTCTTCCCATAGTCAAATTGTTGACTTCCTTATTGTGCATATATCAGATTGCAGCTGACAATTGACTATATATTAAACAGTTCAGAATTATTTTGAAAGAAATATTCGAGGCATACTAAAGCCAGCTGTTAAGAGTTCTTAATTAGTACTATGGGTCAGAAAGTCTTATTTTTTTTTAACTTTACACATGGTACCTATTTCTTTAATCATTAAAACTTGCAATTCTCGACAATAATATGCATAACAATAAGGTTGAAGATAAGTCACTCAAATCTCATTTTGGCCAAGGTTTGACATATCTATCCTCAACTTTATACAATATACACCCAACCATACTTCACCAAAATAAATTCAGGTTGAAATGCTATCATGTTCTCAATAGTTTTCTCGAAGGACTTTGGGCAGTACAAAATGCGTATATATTTTTGGAGAGAAAAAATGAACATATCAAGTGGCTTATCTTCAACCTTATTGTTAAAACACTAATTCTTTTTAATATAAATTTCTGGAAAAAGATAAATGAGGTAAAACTCGATCCTGTAATAGGATATATAGAACCAAGCCATTCTTTTTATTAATATATACACTTTAGAGTCAACTGCTTGCAAACTTTCATTAATATATTAAGTTAGAGCCAAGTGAAGTCTAGATTCCTTTTCGTTGTAGAGTCTTTTCCAATGGTTATCCTAAAGTCTGCATAATTGTAATGGAAAATTTATATGATCCTTCAGCATACATCTCTGACTTTCATGAAGAGTGAAAACCTCAAATTACCTCAAGTTTTGTAGTGGTGAAGTTCTCTTCATCTTTTTAATCCACTCATTTAAAGCTTGGTTCATTTCACAATTTCTTTACAGATATCAGTGAATCAAGGTACATGTTTTAATGAACATTGAAAGATGGAAATCTGAGTCACTTCCTAATTGACAATGCAACAGCAATTACAACTAAACAAAGTAGTACACAAATAAACATAGGACAGACCCGTAATTCTAATAAACATGGTTCTTAAAGTGAAATTCCAACCTAAGTAACATTAAGTTAAAACTAAAATGAACAGAAATCTTAGCAACATCACAGACTGATAAAATCAAACATGAAAGTAGTGATAGTAATACATTAAAATCCTAATCAACAACTAAGACTATGGAAATAAGAAAACATCTTAGACATAACTATCACAAATCGTTCAGAATGCATAACTCTATGAGTAGGATGAGAAATGCAAGTTTGGAATCCTTGCAACTACTTTTCTTGCTTAACAATCTTCAACAAAGGTTGATCACTTCCTTTGGTTGCTAAGTGTTGAGATTGCGAGTTTGACTCGGCAGTTGTTCCACTTCTCTTCATGTAGGACCTTCTTTTTCCTTTTGATGGGACAGGAGTTACATTCTTCTCAATTTGTGATAGTATCATGTCATGTGAATCAGGACTTCCATCATTTGTTGCTACTGATATGGGAGTCATAATGGCAAAACCACCAACTTCTTCCTCCGAATTAAGCTGATAAATATGTAACCAAAATGAACCTAATTTGCTCTTGAAAGATACATAGTAATGAATATCAGACACATATTAAGCCATGCCACACCTGAGTAACTTCATTAGCTGAGGCCTCTGCATGTGGCTCATCCTGAAAGATTAATAATAAATCTGGTTAATACTAAGGTATTTTAAGTTATAATTAAAAAGTGTATAATAAAAAAGTGATTTAACATGGTAAATACTTGATAAAAAATATCTGAAAACCTATCATAGAAGAAAGAAGTAGCTTATTCTAATATATCTTTTGCAAGTAGACAGCAAGATGTTAGCAGCAACATGTATTATTTTAAAATATCTTTTCTTTGTAAGTAGGCAACAATAGGTTGGCAGCAGCGTGTCTTTGCAAGCAGGCAGCCACTCACCAACTTGTTGCTGATTATTTTTATATTTTGCTTTCTTCATGAGGAAGCATTCTAGCTCTATAAATAGCTATTGGAAGTTTATGTAAGGGAACTTGAATGAATGAAACTGAGATGGTTTAGTATCTCTCTCCCTCTCCCTATGTGTTGTTTCCTTCCCTCTCATATTTCTATTCTTATCTCCCTCCACATAGTTTGTTTCTGTTCAGTTTTCCTCCCTTTTCTTGACTGCCTCTGTCATTATCTTTACCTAAACCTTCTGTTTTGCATTAAATCAATGTGTGTGTGAGTGTATTACATCAATTTGGTATCAGAGCATAGGTTCCTACGCTCCTAGGTTGCCTCTGTCACCAGAAAAATTGCAGAAAACCCACCGGAAAACTCCATTAACTCAGTTTTCGTATCTGCCATAGCCAACCGACCTAGTTCCTGACGTTCAATCTCAAACCCAGTACCACTATCGTGTAGAGCAGGAAGAAACTGGCCGGAACCCAAAATCCAGTAGCCGTCCGCAGCCGCACGCGCCTCCACGCGCCGGAGGAAGCTGCTGCGCGTGGGCTTCACGCGCCCCATGCGCCGGAGTATTGTTCCACGCGCCGCCGTGTTAGAAATTTTCCAGAACCTGATTTTCAACGTTCTTGAAGGTTTGGGCAGGGTCTCCCAACCCTAACTTATTCCAGATGCAATATTCATCAACTTAAAGCCTATCTTGGGGGTAAAGTTTCAACTTTTAGGACTTTAAAGCTTCGCTGGTAAGGCCGCCGACCCTCTCGTTTAAATTGTGGCTTGTTTGGTTATTAATAGGAGGCTATTCTAGTAAGTTCTTGCTTTAAATTCTTAGTTCGCTTATGTGTCCATATTTTTTAGTATTGCAACTTTATTGTGCTTTAAAATTTAATTTTTGTTTATTAAAAAAATATTCTCAGTTGATTATACTATTCTACTCATTGCTAAAACGTTGAATTGTCATCACCCTCCTTGATTACGCATACCTATCTTGTATGACCATCCGTGAGTCATCCGCTAGGCAGGAACAATTAGAACTAGAAGTAGTTCTTCAAGCACCCATGGCCAATAACTCTTACATCACCTTAAAAAATCTTGAAGAGTTCAGTGTAACCCAAAAAGCCTATGTGGACCAACAAGTTACTGAGGTGAACATGCAACTTGCTACTTTGGAAATGAATATGAAGAGTCAGTTTGAAGAACTCATGAATGCAATACATTTGATAAACAGGCAGCAAGCTGGAAAGGTAGTAGAAGGAGTTCTAGAAAGGCCGCGAGATAAAATTGATTCGATTAATCGAAATAAACAATCTCACGCCCTTAACCAAACTAGACCTACTTCTCCTCAGACTGGTCAACCCTCAGGTCAACAAGGTGACAGGCCTAGACGACCACTTCAGCCTGAGTTTGCTTTTCATAATCGATACGAGATTGTAAGAGACATTGAGAATGAGTTTGATGAGGAGGAGCATCATTACAGAGCAAATCATCGGCGAGGTCGAGACGACTTTAGAAGAATGCCCCTTGACGATATTACCAAGAAAGTCAAAGTAGAAGCTCCAGAGTTTGATGGACGATTGGATCCTAGCCTTTTCCTAGACTGGTTAGCTGGTATGGAGGACTACTTTGAATGGTATGACATGAACGATTTTCAGAAAGTTCGGTTCGCAAAGATGAAGCTCGTGGGGTCAGCTAGAAAATACTGACAGAATGTTCAAAGGATTGTTGAACGACAAGGCTTGCCTCCCATTGAAAGGTGGCAAGAAATGAAGGCCAAATTGAAGGAGAAATATGTTTCACTTTATTACATGACTCAATTATACAACAAGTTTCTCAATTTGAAGCAAGACTCAAATGCCACTGACTATGTATCTCAATTTGATGATCTTATGGTTCAATGTGATGTCGACAAAGAAGAATGGCGAATAATTGCAAGATTCGTAAATGGGCTTAAACCATATATACAAAAGGAGCTCAAGCTCAACTTTCCTGAATCTCTCGAAGAGGCTTTCCAGAAGGCTGTGGAAGTGGAATCTCTGTTGCAGTACCCGGCTGTTAGGCGATCTAATACACAAGGTACTTCATTTCGGCAAACCCGCAGGTTCAACTCCAATGAGCAATTTACTCCCTCTAAGCTTAACTCTTCGCAATCAACAAGCTTAAAGGGTAACTTTGCCAAACCCAATAAGTCTACTGGATTGAGCTCTCATCGAAACAACTCTTTCATTGAATGTTTTCGTTGTCATTCAAAGGGTCATATTACATCGAGGTGCCCTCAACGAGCTCTAGTTTTTGAGTCATATCCAGAGGACAAAGATGGAGCTAATGCTGACATAGTGGTAGATCCTGCTGAATGCCCATCAGATGTAGATGAAGAAATTTTTATTGATGAGCAAGGCAACAAGACTCGTCACCTTGGAGTCATGAGATGCATTCTCTCTATACCATTACCCAATGATTCTTGAAAAAGGAAAAGCATCTTCCACACTTTTGTAAAGTGTGGTAACAAGTCATGCAAGCTGGTTATTGACGGAGGAAGCTCTAGTAATGTAATCTCCTTCCAAGGAGTAGCGAGGCTTGGCCTAAAGATGGAACCACACCCTGAACCATTCAGAGTTGCATGGGTTGACAAGACCTCTCTACCAGTCACCCTAACATGTCGTGTTCCTCTTCAACTTGGTGATTATAAGGAAGATATTCTCTGTGATGTTATCCCCATGGACGTTGCTCACATCCTCTTAGGCCGACCATGGCTTTATGACCACAATGTCACAAATTTTGGTCGGGAGAACACCTATTCATTTAAGCACAATGGTAAGACTATCCTGTTGCATCCCGTTAAACCCGATGCCAAATACAAGCAAGCAAGAAAGCCGGTAAACGAGAAGTCTAAAAGCCAAAGTTTACATCTGCTGACAGAAAGGCAATTCGTTCGAGAAAGCAAGTACGGTTATACTAGCCATAATTCCAAAGTTTTTACATTGCCTTGCTTCTACGGTGACACCAGAAAGGCCAAAAGAAGTGCAACAACTCTTAAAGGAGTTCCAAGATATTACTCCAAGTGAACTTCCATCAAAGCTACCACCAACGAGAGACATCCAACATACAATTGACTTCATTCCCGGTTCACCGCTTCCTAACCTTTCACATTATAGGATGAATCCTAAAGACAGGGAAGAACTCAACTGGCAAGTTAGTGGGTTGTTGGAGAAGGGTTACATCCAAAACAGTCTGAGTCCATGTGCAGTTCCAGCTCTCTTAACTCCTAAAAAAGATGGCTCTTGGAAGATGTATGTTGATAGCCGAGCTATTAACAAGATTACCATCAAATATATATTTCCTATTCCAAGAATTGAAGACATGCTTGATTTGGTTTCCGGGTCAAGTTGGTTTTCAAAGATTGATCTTCGTAGCGAATATCACCAGATCAGGATCAAACTGGGGGATGAATGGAAAACAACATTCAAAATGCCAGAGGGGTTGTTTGAATGGCTTGTCATGCCATTTGGGTTATCAAACGCCCCAAGTACATTCATGAGGGTCATGACCCATGTCCTTCGCTCTTACTTGGGAAAATTCTTAGTGGTGTATTTTGACGATATTCTGATTTTCAGCAAGTCTCGAACTGAGCATTTGGAACACTTGAGGTTAGTTTTTCTCATCCTACGACAAGAGAAGTTTTATGTCAACTTGCCCAAATGTTCATTCCTTCAAAACCAAGTTGTTTTCCTTGGATTCATAGTTTCAGAGAAAGGATTAGCTGTTGATCCTGAAAAGGTTAAAGCCATTCGAGAGTGGCCTGAACCTAGCTTTATTTTTGAAGTTCGAAGTTTCCATGGTCTAGCATCTTTTTATCGACGCTTTATTAGAAACTTCAGTACTATCATGGCTCCCATAACTAATTGTTTGAAGCTAGATAAGTTTAATTGGACTTCGGTTGCATCACTAGTACTTCAAGATATAAAGAAGAAACTTTCAGAAACTCCGGTGTTGTCCTTACCTGATTTCTCTAAATGCTTTGAAGTTGCTTGTGATGCCTCGGGAGTGGGAATTGGAGGTGTACTAAGCCAAGAAGGTCATCCAGTGGCTTTCTTTAGCGAGAAGTTGAATGACGCCAAACAGAAGTATTCCACGTATGACAAGGAGTTTTATGCTATTGTTCGGTCCCTGGAGTATTGGAAATATTACCTTCTTCCTCAACAATTTGTCCTATACTCAGACTATCAAGCACTCAGATTCATCAACTCTCAATGGCATCTAAGCTCCAAGCATGCTAAATGGATTGAGTTCATTCAAGGATTTACCTTTATTGTCAAGCACCAATCTGGGGTAGAAAACAAAGTGGCAGATGCCTTAAGCCGTAGAAGTCATTTGCTAAACACCATGAGTGTTAGTATCACGGGTTTCGAAAGGTTGAAGGATGAGTACACTTCTTGTCCTGATTTTGGTATCATATACCGGGAAATTAATGATGGAAACCGTCATAATCATCGTAATTTCATCATTGACGATGGTTATCTCTTTCAAGGAACCAAGCTATGCATTCCGCGTACATCCATGAGAGATTTTCTTATCTGGGAGTTACATGCTGGGGGTTTAGCTGGCCATTTTGGGGTCAACAAGATCATAGCTTTGATCGAAGATCGATTCAATTGGCCATCTCTCAAGCGTGATGTTGCTAGAATTGTATCCCAGTGTCGGACTTGTCAAATGTCTAAGGCAAAGAGGCAAAATATGGGACTTTACACTCCTTTGCCAATCCCTGAAGCACCTTGGAAGGATTTAAGTATGGATTTTGTATTGGGATTACCACGCACAATTCGAGGGCATGACTCCATCTTGGTTGTGGTTGATAGGTTCTCTAAAATGGCTCATTTCATCCCCTGTAGTAAAACTACTGATGCTTCACACTTGGCAAAGATATTCTTTAAGGAGATTGTGCGCTTACATGGATTACCTACTACCATAGTGTCGGACAGGGACGTTAAGTTTGTGAGCTACTTTTGGAAGACCCTTTAGAAGTAATTTGGCACTCAATTAAAATTTTCTTCTGCTTTTCATCCTCAAACTGATAGTCAAACTGAAGTGACCAATCGTAGCTTGGGAAATTTATTAAGGTGTTTGGTTGGGGATAAGCCAAAAAACTGGGATTTGGTTTTACCGATTGCCGAGTTTTCCTACAACAACTCAGTAAACAGGTCCACTGGCATGAGCCCTTTTCAAATTGTTCAAGGTTTCAATTCTAAACAGCCTATTGACCTTATGCCCATCCCTTTATCTTTCTGAACTTCTGAATCTGCCGAATCCTTTGCCCACCACCTACATGAACTACATGCTGACATCAGGCGCAAATTAGCAATGACCAACGAACAATATAAATTAACTGCCAATGCACATCGTTGTTTTCAATGTTTTAATGCAGGTGATTACGTTATGGCACGTATTCGTCCAGAACGTTATCCAAAACATGCTCTTAAAAAGTTGCATGCTCGCTCTTCTGGACCTTTTCGCATTTCTAAGAAATTAGGGCCGAACGCCTATTTATTAGAACTACCTCTTGACTTGACCATAAGCCCAATTTTTAATGTGGAGGATCTTATGCCTTATCGGGGAACTTTTGAGCCTCCCCCATTGCTTCCTGATGATTCTGCAGGTACCCAGCCGTGTCACACACCAGTGCCATAATTGCCAACTAACATAAGGAAGGATGAAGAAGTTGAGACCATTATGGATGACCAGACTGTTTTCACATCGGATGGTCTAATTCATCGCTATTTGGTTCGTTGGAAAGACCATTTAGATTTAGACGCCACTTGGATCACAGAGGATGAGCTACGAAGTCTAAACCCTACCTTGCTAGACGCATACAAGTTTTTTATCTCTCCAGAGGAGAGTTCTTCAAAGCAAGAGGGAATTGATAAAAAATATCTGAAAACCTATCATAGAAGAAAGAAGTAGCTTATTCTAATATATCTTTTGCAAGTAGACAGCAAGATGTTAGCAGCAACATGTATTATTTTAAAATATCTTTTCTTTGTAAGTAGGCAACAATAGGTTGGCAGCAGCGTGTCTTTGCAAGCAGGCAGCCACTCACCAACTTGTTGCTGATTATTTTTATATTTTGCTTTCTTCATGAGGAAGCATTCTAGCTCTATAAATAGCTATTGGAAGTTTATGTAAGGGAACTTGAATGAATGAAACTGAGATGGTTTAGTATCTCTCTCCCTCTCCCTATGTGTTGTTTCCTTCCCTCTCATATTTCTATTCTTATCTCCCTCCACATAGTTTGTTTCTGTTCAGTTTTCCTCCCTTTTCTTGACTGCCTCTGTCATTATCTTTACCTAAACCTTCTGTTTTGCATTAAATCAATGTGTGTGTGAGTGTATTACATCAATACTCCTAACATTTTTTTAAGATATGCCTACCTGATGAGCAGCTCCATTAAATTCATATGCCAAGTTCTCACATACAGTGAATTGAATCACACTCATACTGGATCCTTTGTGCTTGGAGTTAAATTCATTAAGCTTCAACTTAAGCATCATAGTCTTCCCCACAACTAAGTCACATTCATCTGGAAAATCATATTCACGATCATCCTGAGAAGGAAAAAAAAGTGTTAACATAAAGAAAGTCTTAAATATTAACTTAAATAAAGTATAGGATTATATTAATCATGCCTCCTTCAAAATGGTCTTCAACTCAGCAGCAGATTTCCCAAGCAATTCTATAGCAAGCTTGTCCCAGAAAATTACAGAAGCTTCTCCAGATTCATCAGCAATTATGTAGTGCACTTTAATCCTTCCGAAAAGTACAAATATGAACGAATGCAACTCTTAAATTTCAAAAAAATATGTATACTACAATATAATTAACTATACTTGGGCTGAATAGAATTTGGCTTTGCAAGTAAGATAAATCAATGCTTCACTTTCTTCTCTGAGTTTTGATGAGCACTTCCCACACCCATCATAGGCCCATCCATGTCGGGTCTCTAATTTTTGCAGCTAACAATTAATAACAAAAGGCTGACCCTGTTAGAATTAAAAAAACAACCAAGTAGTAATTTTAGAAACCTATTCATAAATGAAAATCCATAAGTACACTTTTATCTGTTGCATACAATCTTTTAATCAGGAATTTGGGATATCAATATCTTGTTGTTGTTCCTTAGTATGCTTGATTTGGAGTGCCGACTTGACTGGTGTGGCATAAGTTGACTGATGTTGGGAGTTCCAAAAGAAGCATTATCCTTGGCACTATCTGTGGAATCACACCGACACAATCACACCGAAAGCAGCATGAGAATATTGACTCCCTAACATTGACTTCTTCTCCTACAATCACTATGTTTCGTCTTTCTCACCGTCTATCTCTCCTCTCTTCTACATTCACTCTGTATATATATGTGGTGTAATCTGTTGTAAAGAGTATGAAAAATATAATTCTCTTGTCTAATTCTTCTTCATGGTATCAAAGCTGTGAAGAAAATTACCGGAGAATTTTTCTAAGCATCGTCTGGAACTCCCAACTTCGTCGAGTTCAGATTCCTCAGTTAACACCACCAATACTATAGTTGACTGTCCTTCTTTAAGAAGCAGAGAGCAGTTGGTTCTTACCGTCACCCAGCTGCATTTTGCTATCTGCAGTTCTTTCGTCAATTCCTCCCTCGGCTTCTCCTCCTGTCGCCGCTGAAACATAAGTACCCGGTAAAGTGAGACCTCGCCCGCCATACCATCTGACTCAATCGAGAATGCAGAGTCAAGCCGTCGCAACCCATCAACCGTCGCAACTCATCGCTTCAGTCACGCAGTGACGGATCTCCGCTCGCCATCTACCTCTGCTCTCTCCGTCAAGTCAGCACCAACGTTGCTCAGCGCTCGCCACAGTTCGGAAAAACACTCGTCAGAATCAAAACTTGAGGACCAATCTCAAGTTTCAGTGCCAGAGGAAGAGAGACGAGACTGCAGAAGAACTAAATCGTGTAAGATCTAATTATTAACACATTGAAGATCAATCTGTCATTTTGTACATTAAGGATTGAATTGTTGTTTCTGAAATTCGAGGACCAATATGTCATTTGTGAAAAATTCAAAGGACTGAATTGACATTTCTGAAATTCAAAATTCAAACTGACATTTCTAGAAATTTGAACCAGTCAGATTGTTCTATTTAATTCCATCAGTATGTCTACAATTTCTGATGCTTCTTCCTCTGTGCCACGATCTGGTTCTAATGACATCTCTACCGTACTTCTTGTATCTGAGAAACTTACAAGTAATAATTATCAAGAATGGTCTCAATCTATGATTCTTGCCCTGGATGGAAGAGATAAACTTGAATATATAACCGGAGAAGCTAAAAGGCCCCCGACATCAGAGACCAAGGAGTTCCGCAAATGGAAAACTGAAAATGCATTGGTATCCTCCTGGTTAATCAATGCAATGTCACCCTCTATAAAGAAGAGCTTTATGTATCTTCCTTCAGCTCAGGAAATTTGGGAAGCCCTCCGTGAGACATACAGTCCTGTGGGAAATAGGTCCCGCATATTTGATGTTAGAAAGAAACTATGGCAACTGAAACAAGACAACATGCCACTTGATGATTATTATCTTGAAAAATCAGCACTTTGACAGGAGTTTGATGCTCTCAAAAATAAAACCCATCATTGTGGGGCTGATGCTAAGGAAGATCGTAAAGAAAAAGAGGAGGAACGAGTATATGAGTTACTTGCTGGTCTTAATGTGATTTATGATGATGTTCGGGCTCGTATCCTCAGTCAAGAACCCTTACCATCTGTACGAGAAGTCTACACTATTTTGCGTAATGAAGAGGATAGGAGGAAATCTATGCTTCACAATTCTACTGCTGTTTCTATACCTCTGGAGTCCTCAGCACTTACTGCTCGATATGTGGAATCAAAGGGTTCTAGAAGTCGCCCATTTTGTGATCATTGCAAGAAATAGGGACACATGAAAGATACCTGTTGGGTTCTTCATGGTAAACCAGCTGACTGGAAGCCTAAGAAAGGAAAAGGGAGAGGTTACATAGCTGAAGCTTCTAAAGAACCATCCCAAAATGACCAGCTAAACAAAATAATGGAAATGTTAGCTACACTACAGCCTACTGCCACAGTAGTCAAGAGAGGTAATTTTTTTCAAGCTTTAGCTATGATAAAAGGAATATGTACAGGAAATTGTTGGATTGTTGGCTCAGGTGCTTCAGATCATATGACTGATAACAAGGCCCTTTTCTCAACTTATGCTCCTATTATCAAGAAAATGACTGTACGGATTGCTGATGACTCTGAATCAATTGTAGCTGGAATCGGTTTTGTCAAAATCTCTGTTGCACTTACTCTTCACTCTGTTTTACATGTCCTACAGTTGAAGTGTAATTTACTATCAGTAAGCAAAGTAGCGAATGATGAACGATGTCAGGCTAATTTCTTTGCTACTTACTGTCTTTTTCAGGATCTGCTGACGGGGATGATGATTGGGAGTGCGAAAGAGCTTGATGGTCTTTATTACCTTGATGAAAGTGATAGTCATAATATTTCCTCCTGCAATACAGTGTCTCTCCCTAAGACTAGTGATTTGGAATTATGGCACAAACGTTTTGGTCATCCAAATTTCAATTACATGTCTCAAATGTTTCCATCTCTTGTTACTAATAAAATTGCCCCTGATTTTCATTGTGATTCATGTGAAAAGGCCAAACATCATCGCACTTCATTTCCAAAAATCCCATACCAAGCTTCAAAACCTTTTTCCACAATTCACAGTGACTTATGGGGACCATCTGGCACACCTAACCGATCAAGATCCAAATGGTTCATCACATTTATCGATGACCATACACGTGTCAGTTGGGTTTACCTGTTGAAAGATAAAACAGAGGTGTATCAAACATTCATTACCTTCCATAATATGATCCGAACCCAATTTCAATCCCAAATCCAGATCCTCCACTCCGATAACGGAACTGAATATTTTAATCAAGCTTTGTCTACATTTCTAACTGAGAATGACATTATTCATAAAAGTACTTGTCCCAATACACCCCAACAGAAGGTATTGCTGAACGGAAAAATCGTCATATTCTCGAGACTGCCAGAGCCATCATGTTCAGTAGCAATGTTCCTAAATATCATTCGGATGATGTTGTCCTTACTGCCACATTTCTCATTAACAGAATGCCAAGCCGACCATTATCTTACAAAACACCACTTCAACTCCTACACAAATACTATAACCTCCCATACCTTGAAAACACTTTACCACTTCGGGTGTTTGGATGCACATCTTATGTTCACCTATATCACACTAACAAACTTGATCCTAAAGCCCTTAGGTGTATCTTACTTGGTTACTCTCATTCCCAAAAAGGATACAAGTGTTATGACCCAGTCTCTAAACGTTTGTTTGTCACATGTGACGTCACCTTTCATGAAAACACTCCCTATTATGCCCTGTCTGAAATTCAGGGGGAGAGAGATAGTGAATTCCAGACAAAGGAAGATGACCAGACAGTTACCATTTCTACTCCTATCATTCAAACAGAAACCACTACTAAAGCTACCCAGATTACTACTGATTCACCTGATACTTCTGATAACCTCGATAACCCTAACCTTGATACCTTTGATAATGAGAAAATTCAAGGGGGAGACACAAACAGGTGGGGTAATATCTACACACGACGACACAAAAGCGGTAATAAGCCACATGCTATTAGCACTCACCAAGAATCTGAGCCAAAGGCAGGTCAAGAAGAAATAGTGGCAACAGAAAATTCTGACCTGGATCTTCCTATTGCGGTTAGAAAAATTCCTAGAGAGCCCCAGATCATGCACTCAATATCCCATTGAAAAGTTTGTTTCCTATAAAACCATTTCATCTAAATACAAAGCATTCGTCTCTCATCTTGACAGTATTAGGGTACCAGACACAATTGACGAGGCCATGGCTATACCTGAATGGAGGCAAGCTGTTTTAGAGGAAATGGAGGCCCTGAAGCATAATAAGACATGGGATATAATGGATCTGCCAAAAGGAAAGAAGCCTGTTGGGTGTAAATGGGTATTCACTCCAAAGTATAATAAAGCAGATGGAACCCTTGAGAAGTATAAAGCTAGACTAGTTGCAAAAGGCTTCACGCAAGTATATGGGGAAGATTACACTGAAACAGTTGCACCAGTAGCAAAGCTAAATACAATTAGAATTCTCTTATCTATCTATTGCAGTCAATCTAGATTGGGATCTGCACCAACTCGATGTAAAGAATGCCTTCCTCAATGGAGAACTGAAGGAAGAAGTATATATGAAATTACCTCCCGGGTTCCCAGGGAAGAAAGCTAATCAAGTTTGCAAACTCAAAAGGTCATTATACGGATTGAAACAATCTCCACGTGCTTGGTTTGAGAGATTTACTCGGGTTCTTAAGAGACATGGATACACTCAAGGACAGAGCGATCATACCTTGTTCTTTAAACATCATAAGGGTAAGATGGTTGTTCTAGCAGTATATGTTGATGATATAGTTCTTACTAGAGATGATAAGGTAGAGATCAATCAAATCAATGGAGCTCTTACACGAGAATTTCAAGTCAAAGATCTTGGAGAGATGAAGTACTTTCTCGAGATGGAAGTTGCTCGATCCAAAGGAAAAATCTATATTTCTCAAAGGAAGTACGTACTAGATCTTCTAAAAGAAACAAGAATGACAGGTTGCAGACCTAGTGACACACTTATAATAGTTGATAAAATAGTTGAAGAAACAGATCTCGAAAAGGCTGTAAACTTAGGGAACTATCAACGGATGGTAGGCAGACTAATATACCTGTCTCATACCAGACCAGATATTGCATTTGCTGTGAGTATGGTCAGCCAGCATTCTCATGATCCAAAATAGAAACACTTAAGCGAAGTCTACAGGATCCTTGGTTATTTAAAAGGATCTCCAAGATGTGGTTTGCTGTTTAAGAAAACTGACAAACGGATTGTAGAGCTATTTACATATGCTGATTGGGCAGGTGATCGAGATGATAGGAAATCCATATTTGGATATTGCACATATGTGTGGGGTAACCTAGTCACATGGAGAAGTAAAAAACAAAGTGTAGTTGCGAGAAGTAGTGCTGAAGCTAAATACATGGCTGTAGCATTGGGAGTTTGTGAAGGCATATGGATAAAGCGTGTTCTTGAAGACTTGAGGAAATCTATAAATCTACCAATAAAGGTCTATTGTGACAACATGGCTGCAATTAACATTACTCATAATCCTGTTCAGCACGATAGAACCAAACATGTCGAGATAGATAGACATTTTATAAGGGAAAAAGTTGATGAGGGTATCATCAATCACAGGTACATACCCTCTAAAGAACAGACCTCAGACATCCTCACTAAAGGACTGCCTAAGGACAAATTTGAATATTTGATTGGCAAGTTGAACTTAATTGATATTTACAGTCCAACTTGAGGGGGAGTGTGGAATCATACCGACACAATCACACCGAAAGCAGCATGAGAATATTGACTCCCTAACATTGACTTCTTCTCCTACAATCACTCTGTTTCGTATTTCTCGTCGTCTATCTCTCCTCTCTTCTACATTCACTCTGTATATATATGTGGTGTAATCTGTTGTAAAGAGTATGAAAAATATAATTCTCTTGTCTAATTCTTCTTCACTATCAATGTAAAAGCAGACAGAGAAATAAGTATAATGAGTTAGTGAATCACCAGTTATGTAGGACATTGCAGAGTGTACATTCGTATATATAAACATGAGACCTTTCAATCATATATTTGACTTCTTTGATTGGAAGATTGAAGAAAACTCTTGTAGCACTAAATGAGCTACAAACTTGTGGCCTACCGAAAAGGAGAAGGAACAAAATTTAGGTTACATAATAATACTTAAGTCTACCTCTATGTGAGTGAAAGGTGATTGCACTAAATAGGGAGGTCAGTATTAGATGAGTTACAGTAGTTGAATCCTACCTTCATCTGAGAAAGCTATCCGGACTAGATTCAAAACAATCACAACTGGTGTCTCCATATTTTCCAATTGTGACATATAAGCATTGGTAGAACATTCGTCAAACAAAACACATTCAATGTCATTGTTCCTGGCACCATACATATAGATAATGAATAATTACTGTTTGTCATTATATTATACTAAACCTATTTTAACGAAAACTATAACATGAAAGTGAAGCATAATGAGAACTTATACTCAGTATCAGTGAGAACCATTCTGAGCTTGTTCTTTGTTTCATTATCTCTACGAAATTCCTCTAGTGACCCAATGGATCTCACAAAAGCTACAACATCTAGAAAAGAAAAGTGAGCTGTAGCAAGAACTCTTTTATTAAGAAGTATTATCTGCATATCTATTAATTAACATGAGAGTAAGTCAGTCAACAACAAAACATTATATGCAATGGTTTTAATTACTTAATTAACATCAAACTATATGAGTGAACAACAAAACTCTTTTAAGTTGACAAGCAACTTTAGTACCAATCAAATAGTCAGCAAAATCCCGTTCTTGGCTCTTGAGTATTTCAGATATTAGATAACAGTTGTAAGCATTAAGAGTTATATCTGCATATTGGTCCTTGACAAATGTCTGCTGAGTGAAGTTAATCTTGAATTGGTGGTTGGCGGCTCTATACTGACTTGAATTCTAAGAAACCACAAAGTTGGCAATGAAGTAAGTGTTTCCTTCAGTTATGGCTTGTCAAAACTTGTCATGCAAGTTCCTTGGCATCATACTTGCTTGGATTTTAGTACCTTGGGAAATGAAAAAAACAACAAAAATTGGTGAGAACAATAATGCAGAAGTTATGTAACTGAAAACTTTGAAGTGTGAGTGGAAACATTTTAATAATTCACTTATTTCTTAATGAACAACATTGCAATGTAAAATACTCACCTCCTGATCAACCAAGATCATGGTAATGCATAACAGATGCGTTGGAGAATTTTTCTGATATACATTCCATCTCCTAAAGACTCTAACAAGAATTCTCCATCTGTCAGTGCCATCATGTAACTGTTTAAGCAATGAATGAGGTGCCATGAATGCAATAAGAATACAACTTCAGCAGAAATAAGGTATTCAGGAGGAAATACTTTTGAAGAATGATAGTGGATGGATTTGCCATTACATGAATGACAAGCATAATTTATAGGCTAAATCAAACATGAAAAACTTAAAAGTGGCACCAAGAACTTTTGAATGAGTTGAATCCAATTTTTTAAGGTCTAACTTGCCTAGTGATTGCGTCAGATGTGATCAAAAGGAAGTGTTATGGTTATTGGCGGCAAATTCAAATGGATATTTGAATACTTGAGATTTAGAAGATAAAATATTTATGAATCAATTAAAGATTAGGACATCTGACACAATACAGTGACATAATGGAAAGTCTTACTTAAAAATGCAAAGAATAGGGGCAGTTAAAATAGCTTAGTTTACCACATGCCTAAATATGCATATGAAAGGCTGATTTACATTATACGAGGTGATCCTGGAAATAGAAGTTAACATTGACCAGACCAATGTGGTATAGGTCATGCTTCAATTTGATGATATTTGCCTTTATTACTTTGTCCTTTACAATGTACCATAGAAAAATTTTCACTGCCAATTGCAGCTGATGCCATGCATTACTTGTACAGTTGGCCATTAAAAAATTCTGAGACTTCTTTTGATGAACCATAATTATTTCATAGGTGGTCAGCTAACTTTTATATGTGGCTTGTATCATAAAAGCTGAAATGATGCAAATCCATATTGAGATCAGAAGCATGTACAGAGGTATTTTGCGCGATATGTGGCTCCTTTAAACAACAGATGCATTAAATAGTGCACAAGCATTTGGCACTGCTTATTTACCACATATTAGAGTGTTAGATTGGTTTTGGTTGCTATGTAATGCTTAATGGTTAATATCCTTTGTCAATATGGGGTAGGAAAGAAATGTTCATTTTCTGATATCCTAATACATATTCAAGGTCATTCAATGAGTAGGCAAATTATTGTGTCCTTTCTAAAAAGCAAACGCAAGCTGAGCGGCATTGGTTAACCTTACGAGAATCATCTAATTCTTGTTCACTTTATGATATTTAAGTAGATTTTAAATGTTATTGCAACAGCTGGTGGTATTCACACAGATGGAAAAATGTATAAAGCAGCTAGGCATGTCTTTGCTTGAAAATGATAGCAGCATTCAGTTATAACATGTTAAAGGAATCTGCAAAAGCTAAGGTCTAAAGAGAGAGTCTAATGATGCGGGGAGATAATAAAACATATATACAACATTTAAAACAAAAGGGACAAAATGTTCATACCAGATTAATGACAACATCACTGCCACATTTCATGTTTTAAGGACCTGCATCTGCAACTCATGAAAAAGAAACTTGCAAGTGCATGAAGAAATGTTGAATTTTTGAATTTCAGAACTTTGTCCCTTCAGAAATTTCATTGTAAAAAAAAAAACTTGAACTTACATTTGCTTTGATGTTTCTTAAGTTTTTTGGCGGCAATTCCAAACTGATTTTTGCACCTTCTGCAGATTTGAGTCATACTCCAACTTAGAAAGGATACAGCCATATCATGCACAGACTCCAACTTTAGATATTTCACAAAGGACTGATAAGCCAATGGAAGAAGTGTATTGTAGCTATTAATCAGGGGTGACGTTGCTCTTAACATGAAAGAAGTGTACTCTAACGTATATAGGCCAATGGATAGGGATGTCCTATTAGTAAAAATGATGAATCCCAGTGCATAAATTATTGTAGAGAATGCAACAACATATGTGAACTATACCAGTTTGCAGATCATTAAAGATCAAGATAAAGGTGTTAGAATTTTTCAGAAATTGATTCAAAAGGAAGTATCATGAATTAGGAATCATGATTCTTGAGTTATCAACAGGCTACAAAGAAGAAAGATGTTTTTAAATCAATTTACTGGTACAATAAGGGATTAAAGTAGCATCAGACGATGGCATGCTGTGGTAATTTATATAGGAATAGGAAGCTGATTAAATCAATGGCAAGTGTACCATTTACATATGCACTGACATATTACTAAATAAGTATAACTAATTGATAGAATCACTTTATCTACGATCATTTATATATTGATATATAATATGGCAGATGGTCCAAATGGCATTAGAGAAAGCTATGAAAAAGACGTACACTTCAAAAGTTTATTTGTCCATGCAGCTTATATGAATATAGGACTGACATATATTGACATCATAGGTTATGTTTGAACGGAGGATATCCTATTACAACTTAGACTTGGAATTCTAAACTATGTCAATGGATAGCATTAAAGATATCTGTAATTTCGATTTGGTTCATATTAACATGGTTGACTTGTTAGTTTCTTGGCAGCAAGATAGTTTGCCTGGTATTGGAAGCTAAGTATTGTAAGTTAGTTCATTCGTCTGGTACCTATGGTTATTAATGAACCATGATTACTCGTTAATGATTAAGATTTGAAAAATAACCTGTAACTTCTACTGTAGCCATCCACCAACCAAATGAAATAAAAATTAGGAGGGCTATGTAACTGGTGAAGTGTATGTGTCGGTTTAATAAAATTGGGAGAGCTCAATAAACACATAATAGCTACAAAATTAAACCTTTTTCATTATGTACAACCAATCCTAACCAGATATAACCAAGCATAATCAACAGTCAATCAACCAAAATCCTCATCAAAATCAATAGTAAGCTTAGCATTTATCAGCCTGAGAAAATATTAAGTGCAACAGATTAGTATTGTAATGCTTCAAAAATTATCTGCAACAGATTATGGAAATAAATTATTTCTGGTTGCACTGCTAGAAGCATAGGTCTGCACTTGAGCTGTTATAAGGAAGAAGCTACTTTGAATAAACTTCAATTAGCTGCCACAACAATATTTTAGGTTTGTAATCAGGTCCCTCAAGAAAAAACCAAATATAATATTAGATGGTAGAGGGAACTGTTACAGAAAGATCTAGCAAAATCCGAGGGATACCCATTTATAAGACCCTGAAACTGAATCTTGGTTAAAACCAATCAGAATTCATAGTTTAATGTAAGGTTAATGACTCTTAGTCAACTTGGTCCAAGGGTGTGCACAATGACAAAAAATTTTTAGTAACAGAACAACAGTGCTTGCATGTTTTTTAATTGCACTGCCAACAATTTGACATGAGCTGATAAAGGGCAGACCAATCCCTTCCATATTGGGTATTGGCTATTAGCCATTATACATGAGTTCAATCATAGACATCTGATATACATCCATTAACTAATGGATACGGCATTAAAGTGTCCCATACTGGATGACAACATATTTAACACATGTACACAATTATCTATGTATATACTTAACCTGCTACAAGGTCCTTTTTCAATAGATACTGACATTTCACAAAAAAAGGAACTGCATAATACCCCCGGCGTTAACCTGCTACAAGTTAAGTATCCATGTTAGTACCGTTTCCCTGAACTTTAACCTGCTAATAATCTGCTAATGGTTAACCTTTCACTATGAATGCCGTAGTAAAAAAACCCCCTACATTTTCACAGATACTTAACTTGATACAAGGTCCTTAACTAATAGATACTAACATCACACATAAAAGGACATTGTATAAAACCATTATACAAGTTAGTAAGGAAGTAATAAACATTTTATATAAAAGCAATTTATACATGGTGCACATTTTCAAGACCCAAACTTGTCTGAACAGTACCTTTATCCTTCTCTCATCAACAACGATCAACAATGAGTGCCTTCCAAACTTTCTCTGAAAATGAGTTATACAGGATGTTGCGTGCATGGAGGGAAAGTGGGGTTAGTTCTCTTAATATTACATATGGCCCTCTGATAGTTTTTGCCAGCTACAACTTTGGTGAGCAAATATGGCGCGTTCATGGCATCGCAGAGGGAGGATCATGCCTGGCTTTTTGAGATTTTATTCATCAAGATATTCCCTCTTCCGATGCTTCTATGGTATCATGAGAACACAAGGGTTGGAAAGTGATGAATGGGAAGAATCAGACCCTCATAGCTTCAGGTATCACATATAGTACCTGAATCTCATCTCACATTCCATACCTTACATGAGTTAAGATGCAAAGAGGATCAGATGAAGGGATTTTCATTCAGAATCTGCGAAGTCATAGTTATATGAAGATCACACCTGTCTGTCCCTATCATGGAAGACTTAATGGAATAACCTTAGTAGGGCAAAATGAAACCTCTGACTTGAATGAATATGTTGCAAGCTTGCCATTCCCTACTGCAACTACACTGGGGCATTTGGGATTCGTGAATGAGGCAGAACATGACCCAAACTAAGTGAAACATGCCTCAAGACATTATATCTCCTACTGTTTTTAGAGTACCAACCACTTAGTAATAGTTGTAAGCATGCATGGTGTCCAGTAATATGTTTCTGTATGTTAGCGTATTATGGATTCATGTAATCCAGTTGTAGTTCTGTGTAGTATTTATGTTTCCAAGTTAAGTCTTGTGTTTGGTCAACTTTGAGCCACAATGTTCATTAAGTTGGTTTAGTCCCTGTTTCTCTTTGCGACATTTCTGTGGAGTACAAAAGTCAGAGCTGATGACTAAATTTGTATCCTCATTGTTGTTTTCAAATATAAGAGTTACCAAACTAATAAAACTACTTCCACTTAATTTACAACAATGGGCAAAGTTAAAACATAAGACTTAAGTAATACAAGTCTTCACTTAATTTCCAAGAACTACAACTCTCACATGTTTAACTGACTAAACAACTCTTCCAAACCATATTTGCTCACTTGGTATGCAAAGCCTTTAGTATTCCGTCATGTAGTAAGTTACAATCATCTCCAAATCTCCACTGGAGATTTGACATAACACCAACCACATCTTCGGTTCCACCATGAAGAGTCATCTAAGAAAGCAAAAAATAGTAATAAGTGACCGGATGAACTTGAGAAAAAGTAGAATCAACAAAAAAATTAGAGTGACCTGATGAAGTTAAGTAAAAGAAAAATTAAAAAAAAATTGAAATGAGAAGAAGGTACCTCAGCATTCTGGAAGAAAACTTCCAAAGAAAAAAATGACTTCCTTGTATTGATTACAGCAACGAATGAACTGCAAAAATCATGCAGTATTACGCGGTCAAGCTTGAGTATGAGGCTACTTTTGAGTACTCCACAGTGTAGGTCATCCATGGAAGGTCCAATACACACACCACGACCAATGAAGAACCGACAGTTCAATGGTGTTGGACGACCTATAACTAACAAAAACATGCAATGATGAAAGAGTTGACATAAAAAATACAGAACAATACTATTGAAAAAGTTTCAGAGATTCCAAGAACTAAACGTCTATGGATATGCCCGTCAACCTACCAACTATTTAAGGCCTTCCACCATACACAATATGGCATCGACCCCAACGAACCCATGCCATCGCATCAAGGTACTGTTGCAGCAAAGACCTCATTATGTTACAAAAGATAACTTGCAGGGGGACGATATAAACAGAGAAGATGAAGGAAGGAGATTCAACAATTTTCATCCTATATAAGAGTGGCCCCAGGATTTATATGCCCACACAAGTGGGGTGATGGAACAATATAAACAGAATAAAAATGTGGCGGGTAGTTTTCGAAATTGGTCTCTTTAGTTTGAATTTCCACTACGTCACCCCCATTTTGGACAGGTGGTAGCTCCACACAGAGCCCTACGACTTTTTTTTTTTTTTTTTGGATGCAAGCCGAACCATTGTTGTGAACAGTGATTACAGAGAGGAGCCGCAATGAGCTAGTAAAGAGCAATCGGCTGCAGTGGATTCGTATCAGGGGATATATAGATAGATATGTCCAAGCAGTAACAGGATTACATATGAGTAAAAATTTTTAGGAAAGCAACTCCATGCAAGGTTTTGTTTTTAGTCTATCAAAGTGTGTTTGGATTATTAGGAATAGAAGTAAATTTTTTAATCTACCTGACGTTTACTGACATAAGATAAAATAAAAATTAGATTATGTAATGTGATTTACTCCCTCTGATTTATAATATAAAGCACTTCAATTAAATTATGGAAAATAAGAAATGACAGTTAAATTATTTAATATATTTTAAAATATAATTTTTTTTAATTTTACCTTTCTTTAATAAATGCATTTAAAAAATGGTAATTTTTTTTCCAATTTATATTCTCTCACATCCATTTGCTTTCTCAATTTCCAAGGCAATCCATTAACGAAAGAACAAAAATTCTCTCTCTTTGTTTTTAGTAGAAGATTGATAAAGTCATACAGTTTTATGCTATTGCTTAAATCCGTAGTGAATCTTATATCTAATTGGAGTAGTTAAGAGTTGAATCTAATTTTTTTCATTATTTTTATATCCGTAATAATATAAAAAGAAAAGAAAATATGGTTCCAAGTTGTTTAAGAATAGTGGCGTTGAGTTTCTCAACCCTCTATTAGAATTAATTAGTTCTATTTATCGATGGAGGAGGGGCAAGAAAAGGGATATAACTCAACAATAGAGTGTCACTTTAATGTGGTGAAAGTCATAAATTCAAGGAGAGAGTCACTTTTTTTTTTATCAAATAAGAGAGAAAGTCATTTCATAAAACCATTTTCATGGGAAATAGTGGTTACGAGGAGATAGAAGAGTCACTATTTATCATTATAATTGCACTGAAAATGTTATTTTAGAGTGCGATATAATTAATGGGCAAAGTTAAAAAGTGGGTATTAATCACAAGAGTAAAATAGGAAAAAGAGCAATAATTAAATTGTAAGTGACTTATATTTTGGACCATGTCTTTCTTTTAGAGGTGCCCTCTATTGTGGACCAGAGGGAGTATGTTGAATTGGCTTTTGAAAAGGTTAATTTGACAAGGTGAAACTTGTTTAAATGGTTAATGTAAAAGTAAGTTTGGATGTAAAAGAATTGAAAATGATATGAATTTAATATAGATAAAAATAGTTAATATATTATTGGAAAGAATTTGAAAAATACTAAATTACTTAAATTTTAGGAAAAATTGGAGAGAAAGTCTCCCTTTAAAAATTTAATTGATGAGAATGACCTCAATTAAAATAGTGTCATTCTTCATATATATGAACTTATCAGGTTATTAATTTTATTGGGGGAGTTTTTCTCAATTTCCCTTAAATTTTATTATTCTTTTTTTTTCTTTAGATACTTTTATAAATAATGATAAAATTGGAAAACTATCATTATGAACTTTTAAGTAGACTTATATAACTGAACCAAAACTTTCATCTACAAGTGGACTTATAATAAGGATTATAATGTTATTTCAATAAAAGAATGTGGGACCCAATATCTTTTATTCGTGAGGTATTTAATTTATTCTCTTTCCATGATAGAAACTTCTTTTTCCAAGGTAGAAAAGCCAAAAGCATAAAATTTTGACTTATGGCCAATGTTTTAAAAACCGAACCGGACATCGAGCCAAAAAGATCAGCGGGTTATGGTTCAACCGATTGAAATGGTCGAACCATTCGATCGAACCGGTGATGTAATAATTAAATTAAATATATATATATATATATATATATATATATATATATATATATATATATATATATATTACATTTAATCTTCAATCTAATTTCATAGGAAGTTAATAAAGCCACAAAATACCATTTAAAGAAGAACATTAAATCAATAATCAACCTAACAAAATACACTAACAATAATGATTTTATAACTTGTCAAATATTGATGGCTCTTGATTGATCTAAACATAAGTTTCTTAAAATGCATTTAGATCATACCACTCTGATCCTATTTATAAGTCATTTTTGACCAAAAAATTTGGTTCTATTTATAAGTTAAGTTTCAGGGTAATAAATGAGATTATGACAATGTTACCCCTATTTATTGTACAAATGAAGAAATAATTTAAAGATACATAAAGAAAAAAGAGTTAAAAAGTACTCATTCATAAATGAGGGCATAGTTGTAAATTTACCCCATAATCGTTGAGTTAACTATATCGCATTGGTATGTGAGATTTAGTTAAAATGAACTTATAAATATGACTAGAGTGGTAAATGTCATCTTTTTCAGTACTTCCAATTTCAGTGCTTCAAATTTCATCCTTAGCTTGAGGATGAACCTTATTGGATTTTTCTTCAAAAGCATCTTTATAAAATAGTTTGTAACAAACCAAATTATTAAGATTAGTAACATATAAAATAAAGTAACATGTTTAAAATTTATATGCTATTTTTTTTAATTTTTTACAGCATCAAATTATTTTTAAAAAAATTTGCAGAATTTTTTGTGTGCATTTTTTATTGGACCGGATGGTTTTTGAAAAACCGGTTCGGTTTCCAACCTAACAATGGTTTTTGGCTAAAAAATGAAGAAACGACGGTCAAAACGGCTCCCTCAGAAAAACGATTCAACGTATATATCCAGCCCGCCTCAGTGACCGGCTGACGGTCCGACCGTTCTGACTGTTCGATCCGGTTCGGTTCTCTAAACAGTGCTTATGGCTTAAAGCAACTTTTTTTTTCAAAAATCCAGTTAAAAAAAAAGTTGATCCAAACGTCACAATAAGTTAAAAAGTAGCTTTTGGCTCTTAGGGCACACATCTAGGCCAAACGTGATCTCAAATACACCCTAATTTTATAAGGGTTAAAGTACATACAACACCCTAAAGTATTTTTCTTAATGCATTTAGTGCCTTGAAATATTTTATGGTGCACCTAACACCCTGAAGTATTTTTTTCCAAAGGCATTCGTCACCCTAGAGTATTTTTTGTGCAATTTTGCACTTAACATTTTAAATAATTTAGGGTGCTACACCTAAAAAATACTTTATGATATTAAATGCATCCAAAAAAATAGTCTATGGTATTTAATGCACCTAAAAAAAAGTACTTCAAAGCATTAGGTGCATAAGAAAAAATACTTCAGATTACTGAGTGCACCACAAAATACATTAGGACATTGAATACACTTGAAAAAATATTTCAAGGTATTAGATACACCTTAATGTATTTTTATAAAGTACAATTTAATCCTTTAACTTGAAGGCCTTTTACAAAAAAAATATTGATACTAAAACTTTAAATGATGAAAAAGTATTTTTTTTTTTAAAATGCTCACTTGTTAAATTTAATTTTCAAAATAACAATTATCATTACAAAAGATAAACATTTGAAACTAGCGATATTAGAATTAAGGAGATAAAAACATGATTTTTAAAATTAAAGGACCAAACTAAATCTTTTTATAAAGTTAAAGGATCAAATGTATACTTTTATCTTCAATAAAATACCCTAACATCCCTTATAATTTGTTTCTCAATTACGCCAACCTCTTTTTTTTTTTTTAGAATATACACTTGAATTCAAAACTATTAATTAAAAATATTTAAAATATGTATTTTTAAAATAAAATTTATAATCTAATTTACCCTTCACCATTCTAAAACCTTAATTTATTTTAACTATTTATGTATTTTTTTTACCAAACGTGTTTATAAATATTTATAGCAAAAATTGTTTAAGGTGGTTTAGACATGATCAAAAAAGGCCATTAAGTGCGCCGTGAAGAGACTCGATTAAGCAATACAAATCCTATGAAAAGAGGTTGAGAATGACCGAAATGAACACTCAATGAAAATATAGAGTGAGAGTTTTTTTATTAATAATCTATCTAAAAATCTAATATTTAGCAAAGTATAATGGTGTAGTCCATATAGCCAATTCCACTTAGTTGAATAAAGTTTTGTTGTTATGGTTGTAGTAAAAAATGTGTTTAAAAATTTTTGTGTGTTCATAATATGTCTTAAGCCATTTTAACAAAACCTAAATAAATAAGTTTCAATAAATATGATGAAAAATTAAAATTATAAAATTTTATAATAAGGAAAAAGACAAAAAAATACATTTAAAATATAAAAAGATAAATAAAGATATTGAATTTTAATAATTCTAAATAGACTAATGTAGAATTTTGAAATATTGAAATTCAGAAAAAATTACATAATTACTTTTACTTTTTTATTTTTTTTTAAAATTAAAATCCCCTGTCGATCGTCGGAGCTCCGACGTTAGTGACTGCCGATATTAGCTTGTCACCGGAGCTCTGATGATCTTGATAGCGACCAGCCATAACATCCCAAATTTTATTTTTGGGATTTAAGTAGTATGACTACAGTTTTTATTAATTAACTTGAGATATAGAGTAAACTGATTTCATTATTTGAAGTGGAAAAATCCTAATTAGGATAAACAGGGCTTAATTATACTTTTATAAGGTATCTAATTATATTTTATAACAGAATAATATATAATTTAATGGAGTAGATATTTACTGATATTGATTTAAGTCTAACGAATAAACACAACAACGATGGGTCACGTGATGACCCCACTAGTTTTGTTTTTAAAAGCCAATATGTCGATCCTCTAATTAACCATACACACACACACTTCACGGGTCACGTGATGATCCCACCATTTTTTTTTTAAAAAAGCCAACATGCCCCATCCTCTAATTAACCGTGCGAACACACACTCCACGGCACCTCTAGTCCTTCGTTTCTTTTTCTTTCCTTTACCTTCTTCATTTGGCGATGTTGAGAGAAATTGAGAGAGGGAGAAGAAGAAGATGGGAGATCTACCTATGGATGTTTGGTAAGTTTTTATATCCTCTTTCCTTTTAGTTTCTTCTCTTTTATGTTAAGCTTTAATTGAGAAAATTTAGGGTTTGTTAGATTTTGAATTTTTGGGGTGTTTCAATTGGTGATTTAGTCTTTAATGGAACTAGTAAGGTTTGAATAAGAGTTGTATGATTTAGAATTTTATTTGGGTGGTTGATTTGAAAAACTAAAAATATGGTTTGGTTGGAAAATTATGATTTTTGATAATGAGGTTATTAAATTCGAATTTTTATGAGTTAGTTAGATTTATTTGGAGTTATATTATATTGAAGATTGATCATTTAGTTTTTGAAAACTATGTGTGGTTATAAATATTGACGATTTCTAGTTAACTTTCAAGTGTTGGGAATTAGGTGTTTTGAATCAATTTAGGAGATTGTGGTTAATTATTACTCTAATGAGAGAAAGGGAATTAATGGATGAAGCAAATGGGATTATGATGATGATTTAAGGAATGTTTGATTTATGGGTATTTTTCTTAAAGACTAAAGTGAGCTAAATTTGGAGATTTTAAGTTGACTGGAGGGAAATATTATTGTTAATAATTTCAATGAGATAAATAGAGTTAATGGATGATGGAAATGTATTGAGATAGAGAAATTAAGTTATGGTAGTGAGTTGAGAATTTTGGGGATTTGTATCAAAGTAAACAATTTGAATGTTATATAAAGATATGAAATAGAGTTTCATTTTTGAGTTAGATTTTGAGTTGATATTGATAATATGATTATAGGAAATGAGGTTTGGTGATTGGGTTGATTGAGAATGGTCAAAGGTGAAAGTTGGGACTTATTGTAACGGCCCCGCTCCCCGCAACCTGGCCTGAGAGCGGTCCGGCACACAATCCCCGCAACCTGGCCTGAGAGTGCGGCAGAACTCTCCTGGAGCCTACCCAGGATATCTTCTAAGGGAACCCCCTAGGGATCGAACACGAGGCATGGGGCTATTACCAAGTGCTGACCAATCCTGGTACCATTGAGCACTTGGTAATAGCCTCATGCCTCGTGTTCGATCCCTGGGGGGTTCCCTTAGGGGATATCCTGGGTAGGCTCCAGGAGAGTTCTGCCGCACTCTCAGGCTAGGTTGCGGGGAGCGGGGCCGTTACATAAAAAGGCGCCTTTTTATGTAACGGTCCCGCTCCCCGCAACTTGGTCTGAGAGCGGTCCGGCACACACTCCCCGCAATCTGGCCTGAGAGTTAGCTCAATGGTACCAGGATGGATAGCTTGGGCGTGTTATGCCTAGCGTCTCAAGTTTGATCCTGGGGAGGATCCCTTGAGGGGGAATAATAGAGGTGGACACTCCATAAGCTTGCCGCACTCTCAAGTCAGGTTGCGGGGAGTGTGTGCCGGACAGCTCTCAGGCCAGGTTGTGGGGAGCGGGGCCGTTATGCTTATAGCGGGAATTTAAATCTCTAAATTGTTTTTGTTAACCACTCAATTGGTCTATAATCTAATGTGCCAAGATGTTAAATCGTGTAGATTGATTTATAATTGTTGATGATGAGCAAAGGATTTAATTATGGTAATATTTCCTTAAGAGGTAATACTTGGTGAGAAGTAACCCCTTTCCACTTGTCATAAATGCTAATATCTTGCTTTTGAGAAATTTTGATATTACTATATTATGAAATGATATATAGACTCTTTTTTTTTTATTTGATGAAGGGCTTTCCCTTTTGAGACTTGAAACGCAAAGGGTTTTCACTTCTCTCAATAAGTGTGCTTCTCATAATTTGAACTTGTGTTCTCCTCCTTATGGGGTGAGATTGCTTACCATCTCAACCAACAACTTGTTTGTGAGATATGAACTTTCTATTGGTATGACATATACTCTTCATTTCGGAAAATTGTCTTATGGGATTTGTGATTTTGAAATAAAAATGTAAAGTATAGGAAAATAGGCTTCACCTTGATTATTTTTTTTATAAAAGCATGACTATGAGTAATCATAAGATATATTGCATGAGTTGTTATGATGTTTATTAGTTGTGATTGATAGAAAATAGTTGTAGAAAGATACTATCACACACTAGTACAAAATAGCCCTTTTAGACCGATTATTACAGATAAGGTCTAAAAAGTATGACCGGTGGCAATTTTATAATTATAAAGAACTTTTGAGACTAGTTCTTAAAATATGCAGTCTAAAAGATATTATTTAGAATGGTTATCTAAACAACCAGTTTAAAAAGATAAAAATAATTAAAAATTAAAAAATTTTGAAACTTTTTAGGCCGGTTGTCACTAATAACCAATCTAAAAGATAAAGCATTTTAGACTGGTTGTTTCTTATAATCAGTCTAAAAGATACAGAATTAAAAAATAATATATTTTCTTTTCAAGACATGATGTTTCTAATAACTGGTCTAAAAGATGAACTTTTTAGACCTTATTTTGATTGTAATTAGTCTAAAAGATTTGCCCCAAATTTATCTCCTTCTCAAAACCCTTTCATAATCACGTCTAATTATACTGTGTGTGTTTGGAATTAGCTTTTGAGAATAGCTTTTACGATTTACGAGGTAAGTATGTGAGAGGAGTTTTATCTCGATTTGCGCAAACCATGGTTTGGAAGCCTCACAAACACACACTAAATTGAATCTCGCGCTCTCTGAATCCTCTCTTTTTCAAAACCCTTTCTTCCCCCCTTGCTTTTATACCCACCACCACTATTCCCTTCCCATCCTTATCCTTCACAATGGCCGCTCCTCCTCCTGCAGACGCCGCCTCCCCTATTTTTCAATGCCAAGAAATCTTCTAATTAGCTCCTCTAGAAAGTTGCTCACCTCGATTCCCCTTCCCCCGAAATCAAATCTAAGCACCGATGCTCTATCGCCGAATCTCACTACTACAGCCCTTTCCATTCAGGCTCCGTTTTAGCCGAGAAGAGGTCACTTCTCCCTCCTGCCGCCACTCGTTGCTTGGCATTGCTTGTGCTCGCCTCAAGGCCAAGGATATCAAAAACAGGTCCCTCTTCGGTACTCTCTAGAAGGTTTGCTTCTGTTACCTGTATTGTTCCCTCAATTTGACTTTGTTGATTATCTATCTATTCTTGAATTGGCAGAAACAACAATAACTACGATTAAGATGGTCAATACTTACAATTAATTATTTCCCTCTATAGTTGTGGAGCAGAATCTTTTCAAAATTCATTTGGGTTTTAAGATTATCTAGTCTAAAGTTGCTAATTCAACTTGAATGTGGAAAAGGAAACCCATACGAATTACAGTAACAGTTTGACGGCTACTTATGAGCTCGCACTAACTAATTGTTTACTGATTCTTACAGATGTGGTGGAGTATTATAGAGGGTGCTTTCAAAGTTTTCATGGAGAAGCATTATTATCGGCATGTGGTTTAGCCTCTCATCATCTGCTGGGTCATGAAATCAACACAGCTCTGTAGGAAACGGGAAAACAAATAGCCCATGTTACTTCTGTTGGACTATTTCATCAACAACCACAAAAACTCAGACTGTTTATATGTATAATATATACTATACTATCACCATTGATTTGTTATTCATTAAAAACACGAAAAATAACTTTTAAGACTGGTTTCGTGAAATATAGGATCTAAAAAAAATACTTTTTAGACAGGTTTTCATAATAACCGGTCTTAAAAGTGCTTTTTAGACTTGTTATCATCACAATCGGTCTAAAAAATACTTTTTAGACCAATTTTCACAAAAAAAAGGGTCTAAAAAGTCAGCTTTTTTAGACATGATTTTTGGAGTAACTGGTCTAAAAAGTGATTTTTAAGACCAGTTGCTTAACAGATCTAAAAAGTAACAGACTTTTTAGACCTTTGTATCAAAACTTCATCCATAACAGATCTAAAAAGCCATTTTTATCTGGTCTAAAAAGTGATTTTTCCACTAGTGACATGATAAGACCTCCCCAATGCACATTGAGTTGGTTATTTGTCCCTATTGGGATTCGCCTTCATGGCTCATTTTTCCTAAAGAAAAGGATAGGCTCTCATAAATCTTTTCTTCTAAGAGAAAGGAATGGGCTCTTATGGCTTGAATGTGAAAAAAAACTCGATCATGTGATAAAGCTTATTATTAGTGCATATTGGGTTGGTTATTCGTTCGTATTGGGATAGGGTCTTTATAGCTTGTATGTGAAAAAAACACTATCACGTGATAAAGCTTATCATTAGTGCACATTGGGTTGGTTATTCGTTCATATTAGGATAGGCCTACATGGCTAATTCGTCCCTTTTGGGATAAGCTCACGTGGTTCATTCGTCCTAGAGAAAAAGATAGGCTATTGTACCTTTTTTTCATTCCTAAGAGAAAGGAATAGACCCTTATGGCTTATGTGTGTGTCTTTATAATGATGGGAATAGGCCTTATTAGGCTCATATGTTTATGTACCTTCTAAGGGAGAGACTCAAATGAGTTAATGTGTATAATTATGAGATTTTGTAAATGATATTATATGTACTGCTATTTTTTATTCCACTTGACACCTCACTAGCATATGTTGATATGTATGATGAGGTGGAATTTTGGTTATTAAGACTTTTGTCTCACCCTGTTGCTTTTAGCATTTTTCAAGTAATATTCTTGTGCTGATTAGTCGGGGAAGACTCCAGAAGCTTGATTATTATGATAATCTTTGTAAAGCCTTCTCCTTTTTATTTATGTGGTGAATTGTTATATATTGTCACTGTAAGACTCATGTTGCATACTCTAATGTGATATTATGTTTTGGATTATACTATTTTCTTTCATGGATAAGTAACTCAAGAGGATATTTGATAAAATTGTTGTTTAAGTATTTTGATAATTGAGTTTGATATTGGGCTTGTGGTCGAATGATTATATTTTAGACTTCAAGAAGTCTAAGATCTAAGTGTGTTGATTAATTATGGTTTTATTTGTGAAATGATGAGAAGAATTTTATTATCCATGATAGGTTTTAAATGTTTGACTGGTGGATAATTGACTTTTAACACTTTATAAATGTTTGAAAAAGAATATTATTAAAAAATAGGTTTATCTCTGGGTTTATGGTTGAATATTATATTCTGAGTTTCGAGAAGCCCAATGCCCAAATGTTAATTGGAATGATTTTATAAATGAGGGGTTTGTTTTTAATAATCATTTCAGATGGATTTTTCCATTTTCTAACATGGTTTAGCATTCAATCATTATAGAAATATTTTATTTATCCATGATAATTGATAAACAATTAGTTTTATTTTTTTCCGTCATGGATAAATATTTTGTAGTGATTTTTAATTCTTTTTAACTATGGTATTATTTTTAAATGTTTAGTTGAAATCTTTTTCTTCTATAGTTAACTTTTGAACTATGAGTTGTAACCTTTCCTATTATGGTAGACTTTTGGGTTTAAATTTTCTCTCTTACGTTATAGTATTGTTTATTATTTGAAGATTTGATTAAATGTATGAATAATTAAATTATAAGTAAAGGATTTTATACAAGTCACTGGAGCTCTAGTGACTACGACTGGTCACCGGAGCTTTGATGGTCTATAATATATTTTTTCTTTGAATTTTTTAAGCAAAAGTAGTCAATATGGAAACTTGAGTAGTTAATAGCAAAATTAAGGTAGTAAATATGGTACTTGAACATTTCCTAATAATTACTTTTTTGTTTCACTATTAACTACTCAAGTTTCTATATCGACTATTTTAATGTCGATATTGACTATTTTAATTGGCTATAGACAAAGTTCTCAATATATTTTTTGAATTTCTAAAATAAGAGTAGTTAATACCAAAATCAAATTAGTAAATAATAAAACAAAAGTAGTTATTTGAAATTACTTAGCAAAATGGACCCTATTTAGTATTTCCTACTATATTTCAGTATTAACTAAGGTAACTAAACATGGACCAGTTACTGAACCGGTCGTGATACTGGGTCAAGGGTTAGTGGGTCGGACCAGAGTCAAATTGGAGCTAAACTAGGGCTAAACCGGTAAGAAATTGAATATTTTAGGCTTATTAATATGAAATTCTAAAGAAAAAATTAAAAAAATCAATTTTTCTTAAAAAAATATCGCCAACCGGATTGGTTTTCTAGTTGGTTACTGGTCCAGTCTGGGTTTAATAACTCTGGTATTAACTACTCTGATTTTTCTATTAACTACTCTTATTTTGAAAATTCAAAAAATATATTAAGATATTTATCAGTAGCCAACCAAAGTACTCAATATCAAAACCAAAGTAATCAAAATGGAAATTTGAGTAGTTACTAAATAAAAGTAGTTATTAGGAAATGTTCAAGAAGTACATTTTTTACTACTTTAATTTTGCTATTAATTACTTAAGTTTCTATATTGACTATTTTTACTGGAGAAATTTTTAAAAAATATATATATTAAACCGCCGAAGCTCCAGTGGTCGGGCACTAGTGCCGGAGTGGTCGGCCGTCAGCAAGGTTATTAGAGCTCCAACAACGGGCTAATGCCGCCAGTCATTGGCGCTGGAGCTCTAACGACATACAAGGGGTTTCAAAGATTTTTTTAAAGAAAAATGAAAATTATGTAGTTTCCCACATTTTTCAACATTTAAAAATATCAAATTAGTTCATTTGAAATTAATTAAATTCAACATCCTTATTTTTCTTTTGTATATTTTAAATGCATTTTTTGTCTTTTTCCCTTTATAATATTATTAAAATTAATAAATTTTGTAACACATTAGCAAGTTTGAAATATATGCGTTATAACTTTTTTTTTGTTGTATAAAAAAATAATTTTTTGCAAATATAGATATTTAAATAAGTCCTATGTTAAATAAAGGTATTTTGATCAAAGCAGTAGATTTAGAGTCCAACTAATATGTCAACTAATGGGTTGATGAAAATATAATCTAAAATATAGATCTATGCAACAGAAATTTTAATTTTTAAAGTTTCTGTAAATTAGGTGAAACCTAAGGATAGTTATAGTGTATTTTGCTGTTTTTTTTCATAGGGAAAAAGAAAATAAAATGCCTTGGAAATACTCACAACCCAAATCAGTCCCCCAAAATACACAAAATTCTATATCAATTTAAAGGATCCAAATTGAAAATTCATAATGTTGTGTTTTTAACACCATGATAAGAGTACAAAGATAACAATAAACTACTTATAGGAGCCAAATTATACGACTCCATGGATGGATATATCTTCCTAATATTCGTATCTCTGTGAAGCCCAAATTAGCATAAGCTCTGTGAGAACAAATGTGCCTTGACGTCAAGCCTCCATGAGGTAGCTAACGGCACCTACCAAAAACTGGTTTAATGAAGAAGGAAGAATGGAAGCTTTTTTGGATATTATTATTTGATATCCAGTTAGGAAGAATGAAAGCTACCATACATAGAAGTCCGAAATCTTAAGATACGAAGACAATGCCATATTTTTTAATACAAGTCCCCTTTAGTCCACCATCCCTATTTGACTTGAAGAAACCACAACCAACAACAAGCACATTCAACAAGTTTAAGAAAACATTGGACCAAACAAAGTGGTTGTTGGTGAACCTTGATGAACAATGGAAACTATCAATCTACTAAACTTAAGAACATATAACAAAAAAAATTGAACGAACAAGTAGTGGGAAACAACGCCTCTTGGAGCTTAATAAACAATAGAAACTTCCAATATGGTAAAACTTCAAACAACTAAAGTGAGGAATCAAGATTAGCTAAATAAAAAGCCCAAATTGAGTTTTCAAACCAGATTCCAATTGTTAAAGAGGACCAAACCAAAAGATTATTGTTTCTAACAAACACTGAGCCTCACCAACCTCATTCAAGTCAGAGACAGAGAATTATTGTGTGATTATAGGAGTGCCTTCATTATCTCACTCTCAATCTTTTAAATTAAAAAGCTCACATGCTTCTACTCTTGGGTGCTCATCTTTTACTCATTTTGTGAGGTTTATTCCTTCTTAATAGCTTCGGTCTTAAATATAATACATAGTTGACTTTTTTAAAAAGATTGAGGAAGTTAATTAAACTACTTTAAAGTATTTATAGTTATCATTTTTCTTTAAACTAATTTACTTGACTTATAAACTTATATATATATAATATAATTATATACAACATATGATATGATTAAATAATTTATTTAGTTTTCTTAATCTATTTAAAAAAGTAAATTAGGTCTTATATTAAAAGATAGGAGGGAGTATCATTTATTGTTGAGTAGACTTAAGATTAAGGGAATCTTGAGTGGATTATTCATTTGCTTGCTTTGTGTAAAGGAGGAGATTTGAGCAAACTTAGAGTGCATGTTTGGATTAACGGTGGACAAGTGACTTTTTTTTTTAGTATGACTTTTGAAAAAGTCAAATAGGATAAAAGTTATATTGTAAATGTGATTTGTATTTAGATTGATGGTGACAAAAGTGACTTTTTTTTCTAACCTTGAATCTGTTTGGATTAACATTTGAAAAACCCATTTAGATGGAAAATAACTTAAAAAGGGGCATGAATCTTATTTAATATATATATATATATTATTTGTATATATTATGATAATTGAAGTGAAAAAATGTAAATAAAATAAAAAAAATCAATTATTATTGAAAAAAATAAAAATGCACTAAAGTACTTAATTAAAAATGGACAAGTGCCCGTTTGAGATAGCGGTGGCAGAAGTGACTTATTTTTAATTTGACTTTTGCAAATGCAAGATATGATAAAAGTTAGATTATAAATGTGATTATAAAAGTTAGGTTACAAATTATTATTAAAAAAATTAAAAAAACACTAAAGTCCTTAATTAAATATATTTAATGGATAAACCAAAAGAGAGAGAAACACGGCAACGCTCGGCCAATGCTCCGGAGAAGCTGGAATTTTTTGCTTCTGATAGAAGGAGCTTTTTTTTTTTTTCTCTGAAAAGGAGGTTTGTATCCAATGCCTTCCCAAACACCTTCACTGGACCTTTTTTCTCTTCACTGGACTTATTCCCACTTTGATTGAGCTTTTAGAACCCCCCCCCCCAACGCCATGCCAAACAGAGCCAGAGTCTAGGAAGTTGCACTGAGGAGAACTGTGAAACTCCCAAAGGTGTATGAAAATTGGATGTAAGTCATGCGGATTTACCGATCTACCGAACCAGTATAAATTATTTGTGTATCAATCATACTTTTCCTTTTACCCATTTACGTTGATATTTCTCCTATCTCTCTGTAGCTTTATTATATTCATTATTTAGATTATTTTTTGCCAAATTTTTCATGAAGGGGACTTTAATGATATTTTCCCAAATTTTTAATCACCCAATTCACTGCCATTTGCGTAAAATTTGCACCAGCAAGAATAACATATCAAAGTTTATATGTCATTCTTGATTACTGGTTTCATTCTTGAATAACACCCAATTCTAGAAAACAATTTTTTTCTTTCATGTGCGTGTATTTCATATATATTGAAAGAATAATATATGTTGTAGATTTTCTTTTTTTACCAAAACATATATTAAGACTCATTCATTAATATAAAAAAAAAGGAGCCACACAAACAACAAAAGATACAAACAAACAAGAAATAACAGAAATAAGAACCAACTAACAAATCAAACAAAGAACAGCAAAACAACATTAGAATTGATTAGGGGCTGTTTGGTATGAGGGGAGGGGAGAGAAAGGGAGGGAACATTTTTATAAGTTTATTTTTTAAAAAATTATAGAAGTGAGGTTAAAATTTTTTAATTAATTTTTTATATTTTTATGTTATATTTTCTCTTTATTAAAATTTTATACCCCTATTTCTTCAATTCTTTTAAATTTAAATTGTCTTATTATTGGGAGGATACAATAGCATATAGCTCACACACTGAGTTCATACAAAAGACACTATGGCCCTGTTTGGTACGAAGCATTGGAGGTAGGGATTGAGATTAAATTAGGGATCGAGCTAGAATATATCGTTTGCTATGAGGGACTACAGATAACCAGGGATTGAGAGTACTATAAAAGTGAGATTGCTATAAAGCCACATCTCCCCTAGTATTGTGTTTTCAATCCTTGGACTAAAAAAATGTAGAGATAAAAATATCCTTAATTAAAATATTTTTTAGACAAAAATAACCCTCGATTTTAACTTAGAATCCATCCCTCTCATATAATCACTCTCATTTTTTTCTTGCCAATGACATAATCACCCAAGTTTAATTGATCTATGAAATTTTTGATGATCCAACCAACATATATTTTTTCTGTAACGTCAAAATCCCATGATCATATTTTAGAATCACACCCTTTCTTATCTTCCTTCTCCTCTATAACCATCTCTTTTGGGGATTTCTAACCGAAGAACAAAAAGTAGGGCAAAAATATATTTGCTCATATGGCTGGGTACAGGGCTGATGATGAGTATGATTACCTATTCAAGCTTGTTTTGATTGGTGATTCAAGAGTGGGTAGATCCAACTTGCTCTCCAGATTCACCAGGAATGAGTTTAATTTGGAGTCCAAGTCCACTATAGGTGTTGAGTTTGCTACCAAGAGCTTGAATATTAATGGCAAGGTCATCAAGGCTTAGATTTGGGATACTGCTGGCTAGGAAAGGTATGTTACTTCTCTCTCTCTTTTTCCCCCTGTCACTAGGACTGGGTCTATTCTATTCCCAAAAGTCGAAGAGAAGTATGAAGTAGAAACCACAAGTCAAAGTCGAAGACCCATCTATGATGGAAGTCAAATTCTAGAAACCATCTACAACGGACGGTGAGGCGGAGTTTGCATCTAAGTTGTAGAATAAGTTTGGGATTTAGGGCATAGGTATTTAGGCCTTTTCATAATTAGCAACTATTTATTAAGTAAGATTAATGAAATTATTCCCTCCAACTATTACCTCGTACCAAACATATTTTTAAAGCATCAATCCCAGTCTCAATCCTAATCCCAGTCCCTGTCCCAATCCATCGAAATTCAGTACCATATATCAAACAAGGCCTATGGTTCTGGCATTTAGGAGGCTAGTTTCTCTTCACCACACTTTGTTTACAATGAAACTACATCTTGCCCTGTTAACCTCTCCCCAGAAACACCAATGGCTAATATTAGTCAAAAGGTGACTCAAAATCCCCAAAATACCCTTTTTACCAAAGTCAGGCCTAAAGCATCCTAAAACCATTCTAGCTCTCTTGCTTCTTTATCCAAAGTGTTAGGAATCTTTAAGTCAATTCCCTAGAAAACAAAAAGTATCTTCGCTTTTGCTTGTACCTTCCTAGGTTTCCTCTTATAGCCGTGGTTAGTTAAGGTAACCCTGAGAACACTAAAGAAAAGCAATTTTGCGCTTTACGAGGCAAAATTCTACTCCCTTCGATAATATAGGGTGCTTCTAGAAAAATAAATTGGACCAAAATATAAGTCACTTGTAAGATAAGTAATGCTCATTTTACAGTTTTGTCCTTTATAATTAATGTTCTTTTCTAATTTTACTCACTCATTAATTTTTGGACAAAGGGGTAAATTTAACAATAAAATTATATGCAAGGAGAGCCTGGCACCATAAAATTTTCAAAGGTGCAAATAACAAAAAGTACATAAAGGTTTAAAAGTGGGGCAATTTTGATACTTCCTTTAACTCCATTAATTCATTGGGACCCACAAGCCTTAGCATCACCTCACCTCTTCCTCCTCGGACTAGATGAAGATGAAGAGCTTCACCACTACTACCTCCACCATAGTCCTTGACGACTTCACCATCAATGACCGCGCTCCTACTCCACCTCTTCACCTCTTGTTTTCTTCAATTCCCGCTCTTAAGGAAGCATGTTGTAAATTTTGACAACAATTCCCACCCCTTACATATCACCACTCCTGATATTCTGAATTCTCAGCAACACCACGAAGCTCTTTGATTCTCAAAACAATGGGTTTGAAGCATTTTTTTAGCAAAACAATATTATTTTATTAATATCTAAAAAAGATATTACACACACTAATTCACTTGTAAAGAAAAAAAACAAGACAATCTAACAGTACAACCTATTCAAATTTAAAGAAAGCAAAATAATCCTAGCATGCAACCTACCAAAGCAAAAAACTCTATGCTATTATATTCTAAGCAATCTATAAGTTCACTTGTAATATTCTGAATTTTGGGACTAGAAGCTTAAGATTTAGCCTGGATTAAAGGGGACTACTAGACCCCTGTTTGGTAAATGTCATAGTGAAACATAGTATTATTTCCCAAAATTCTTTTATATCTTTGAACATTAAAATAAATTATATTGGTGAGCTAAAGAGCTTGGGGAATAACAAAACAAAGCAATTAGAAGTCACACACAATATAGTAAAGGTGAAATACAAAGTAATTTTGCCACCAGTGAAATTCCTGGCGTGACAGTGGTGATTGTGTGACATTTTTCAATGGGCAAATGATGTCAGAAAATTATGAAACTTTCCGGAATGAAATTAGACTTATAAAGCTTTAATTTGATAGGTCATATGAGTTATTTGTAGTTGTACACAAAGAGAAATGAATTTTTGAAGTTAGCCCAGCGAAATTAACTATTTTCTGGGGCAGCATCCAAAGATTAAAATTCTAGGAAGAGTGAGCTTCCAATTGGCCAAATGTTATATTTTTCCTTAAAACTTGAATCAATGAGGTTCACATAGCCTTTAGAACCACTCTAATTGAATATCTACACAATTAGATATGAATTTTCAAAGTTTAATGAAAATTCTACCAGATTTAATATTATATGCGAAAATTAGAATTTTGGGCCAATCAGAAGATGACACGTGGCAAGCAACTTTAACACCTCATTTAACCAATAATTCATCATCTGTTCAGCAATTTTTCCCGTGAAAACAGAATCAGAACGCAGAGAGAGTAAGGGCTTGAACGAGATGGGAAAGCTTGGAGAAGGAAGAAGATCAAGCCAAAATATAAGGTAAAGAAGTTGTAATCTTGAAGTTTAAGCTTCCTAATTACTCCCTAATCTCTTCTATTTCAATAAATCCATGGATTCAAGGAAAAAAATAAGAAAAGAGAGGGAGGGGGCTGACGTTTTCTTGGGAGAAAAAGCTCAAGAATCAAAGGTAAACTTCAAGACTTGCTTCCTTTACCTTGGTTGTGATTGTTATTGTTGGTTTTGGCTTGTTTTGTAAATTTGGGCTGATTAAACCCTAGAGAAAAAGCTTCAAAATATCCCCTAAATGATGTCTAATTAGCATTTAAATAGATAATAATTTGATTAGGAGTAGCAAGGAAGTGATTAGGCAAGAGAAAACGAGAAAACAACAAACTATTTTTGAGAATCGTTAGGACTGCCCTGTACTATTTCGTGGAGAAGGAGTAGGAATTTGATAATTTGGATGCTTCCATTGGCTTTAGGAGGAAAAATTGTGTAGGTATGCAAGTGTTTATGAATTTTGGATGCTTGTATATAAATTTGAGAAATTATGAAACATATGTGTGAATGTTGCTTAATCTGCCCTGAGTGGCAGTAAGTGTTGGGCGTGATGTTTTAAAGCCTGAACCATGTCCAAAAATTCTAAAATTTTGCAAGCTTATATTATACATGTAGATATTTAATTGTATATGTATTTTGTAATGTTTGGATAAGTAGGCTAAGAGTTATGATTTTTCAAACTCTGATCATGTGAATCTGGGAACTTCTGGAGCAGTGTTCAAATGAATTGAATTCTGTAATTTTGTGAGTATATATATATCTTATGGGAGTATTTTTCCATTAAATTAGACTTAATAAGGGTCAAGTAGGAATTATAATCACCTCAATTGCATTTTTTTTGGATTTAGATATGAAGTTTTGAACTTCTGCCATGTTTCTGGAATATGATTTGGACAGGTTGAGTTTGGTGAAATTCTGGGAATTTTTTAGCTTTATGATAGCTAGAATTTAGTATTTTTATGTGAAACTATAATAAAATATATTTCCATAGAATTTGGAACCACTCAATTTGGAATTTCCTAGAATTAATGGTGAATTTTTGGAGTTAAGCCCTGTAATCTGGAAAGCAATATGAAACAGTGGCTTGGGACGAATTTCTGGGAATAATTGGTTTATATTGGGAAAACCTAACTATTTTTCCTTAAATATACATTGAAATAGATTCATTTACGCTTTGGAATCAGTCCAACTGGAGTTTTTTAGAATTATTTATGGTTTTTGACATTTGGACATGATTCTGAAAGCTATCTTGGGATAGTGAAGAGTAATCATGAAATCTGAACTTGTGGGCATGGTTACTAAAAGAGTAATGATTTTTACTGAAAGTAGATTTCAAGAGAGTCAAATAGAGCTTTGAATCATGGCTCTAATTATGTAATCGATTATATAGGGCCATGAAGTAACAAAGAAGAAGCAATAGTTAGAGGATTAAGGGACAAGAGAGGGGACTATAGTCCACCAGGTAGTGAACTTACATTTTTTGGATGTATGTGATATGTATGTTTTGCATTGATTATGTGACTGCTTTGCCTATTTGTGTGGAACATGTATGATTGGTTGAAGCTCTGTTATATTTGTGCAATAGCCATATGTATGTCATAACATCGAACATGCAGCATGTCATTATGTTGGCATGAAATAATGTAGGTAAGCATGTCATGCATTTATATATATCTGGCATGTATAGTTGTAATGTTTGCTACTGAGATTCTCTCGAATCTCACTCCTCCAAACTATGCATTTAGATAGGTTGAAGAGTACAGGAGGAACTGAGAGGTGAAGTGAAGATCATAGTATGCGGCACTACCATTTCATTTAATGTAAAGGTTGTATTAGCTGTGAGATTATACATTTGTTGTATGTATGTGGATGTATAAATGTGGTAAAGCAGAGAACAGATCTAAGAGAACCGCTCTAATTAAATTAAAGGTAAAACGCTCGCATATACTCTGATATATTGACATTAAGAGCCGATGAGGCATTATGACATAGTGAAACTTGTGAAAATAATTGAAATGTTTTTTACCTGCTGAAAAACCCTTTCAACCCTATGTTCAAGTCCTGAGTTGAGATTGTGGATTTGTGAACATTTTTAAGAGTTGGGTAATCTCGGTTCAAATTCTGGTCCCACCATTAATTTCACTACTCATTTGCACTCATCTGAGGCTTTGAAAATAAGGTATTACATCACTCATTTTAACCAATACATTAACACCTTGAACATCCTCCTTCATCCAAGTTGTTACTGCAACTAGCAAGATCCTGGGTCAAAATATTAGTCATAGGAGATGGTGGCTGTCCCAACCATCCTTTCGATACCATTCCCCTCATTACCTAAGTTGCAACAAAATCTGTAGCTTTATTGCCTCCTCTAGTAACCAGAGATAAAGACCAGTCATTCACCTTCCTGCCCAACTCCAAGCCTTCATTTAACACCTCAATACTTTTCCATTCACAACTCATTATATTATCACTTCTAATGCTTTTGTATACCTCTTGACAATCAGTTTCAATTATTACCTTCCCCCAACCAAAAATCTCTTTCAACCTCAGAGCTTCCTTGATTGCTATGCATTTTGTCATGAATACAGACTCAACTTCTACTTCCTCACCCACTCCTCCTAGAAACCTTCCAAAGCTATCTCTTCCTACCAGACTAATACATGCACGTTTACTTCTAACACAATAAGCCTCATCTACATTAATTTTTACAGCTCCTTCCTCAGGTTTCTACCAGATCATAGTTCTCTCACTATAATTCAACATACCCATCATACTTGTCTTCTTGTCCTTACTTGCCTAATAGTCATTAACAAGGCGGATTGCTCTAGCTAAACATTTTACTACATTCACATCAATGTGTTCAAAAACATACTTACACCTTATTTTCCAAATTTCCCAACAAATGCTAGCAAATAAGGCCATCTCAAATTCCTTAGCCTTTACCTTTTCCACAAACCATGCTTCCAGCCATCTATCCAACCTGGTTATATTCTTCACATCAAATCTCATGGTTAATGGGGAGCCAAACCAGCAATCCTTAGCCCAAGGACACAGTAATAACATATGTTCAACAGTCTCTTCTGTTTTACAAATGCTACACAAAGGACTATTTGAACATCTTCTCTTAAAGAGGGAAGCCTTAGTGGTCAAATCATTACTTATAGCCCCTCCACATAAAGTGATTGAATTTCGGTGGCATTTTTATTTTCCAAACCCCTAACCATAACTTCTTTAAGGGTCTGTATGAACAACCAGGCTTTTCTACCACTTCTAACCCTTCTTCCCTTACTACCTTATATCCCATCTTAACAGTATAGCTTCCATCACTAGTTCTCTTCTAGACCAAATAATCCTCACCTTCCATAACAAGAATTTTTGTATTCATAATCCATTATTTCTCTTCATCATCCAAAATTCCTTCAATCCTATCCAGATTCCATAAGCACTCAACAATTGCATCGGCCACTTTTAACGCTTTCAACTAATTAGACATCTTTGTTTCAAACTACATCCTTCAGCAGTAGATAACCATTTATCCTCAGATAAACTGAATTTTTCTCCATTATTAATCTTCCATATCAAGTCAAATTTTAATAAATCCCTACCTTCCAAAATACTTGACCAGCCCCAAGAAGCCTTACTTCCTTTCTTTGCTTGCATGAAGCTTGATTTTGGAAAATAAATTCCCTTTAATATCTTACACCACATGTCATCTGGATTTATCTACAATCTCCAAGCAGTTTTTGCTAATAGCGCTTTATTCATATACATAAAATCTCTGAATCCCATACCTCCTTCCCCCTTATCCTTACACAACAATTTCCATGATCTCCAACGTATCCTACCTTCCATTTCTCTCTATCCCCACCAAAAACCTGCAATCATCTTATCAAATTTATACATACATTCTTAGGGAACTTGAAGCATGACATTAGATATATTGGAATTGCATTAGCCACTGCTTTTACCATAGCTTCCTGCCAGCAAATGTAAGTAATTTCTGTTTCTACCCTTACAACTTACTACTTATCTTATTTTTTACAAAAGCTAATGCCTCAGACATTGATTTATCCCATAATACAGGTAATCCAAGGTATTTTCTAGATTCTTCTGTGTCTCTTATCCTTATGGCCTCAAAGACCTCTTGCTTCACTTCCTCTATAGTATTTCTAGAAAAATATACACATGATTGATCCATATTTACCACTTGACCTGAGGATAGGGAGTATTCATTAAGTATCTTCTTTAAAACTCTATAGTTCCTCTTTTCTACTTTGATAAAGAATAATGAATCATTTGCAAAGAGGAAATATGACAAAACTAGACATTTAGAAGCCAATTTAATTCTTCTTAACTTACATTGATCCACATGTCTTTGTACCATGATAGATAGCACATCAGCTGCTATAATGAATAAAAAAGGAGATAATATGTCTCCTTGTCTTATTCCCTTTTTCATTTCCAGATCAGCTATTTTCCTCCCTCTACCACTAAACTCATGCTTACTGACCTGATACATTCCATAATCCATTTCATCCATTTCTCACTAAAACCCATCCTCCTCATCTCTTGTTTAATAAAATTCCATTCTAGTCTATCGTAGGCTTTATTCATATCAATCTTCACTGCCATCTCATACTTCTTCCATTTCTTCTTGTTTTTCAAGTAATGGTATGCCTTATAAGCCACTAGAATGTTATATTGAATCATTTTTCCTATAATAAATGCCCTTTGATTACTACTGATTACTCTAGCCAGAATTTCCCTAATTCTATTAGCCAAAATCTTAGAAATAATTTTGTAACCAAAGTTGTAGAGTCCTATAGGTCTATATTGTCCCACCATCTCCACATTCTCCACTCTAGGGTTGAAGACTACTTTAGTCATATTTATAGCATCCAATTTGGCATTATTATTAAAGAAATCAAGCACCATGCTCATTACTTCCTCTTTCACCTCAAACAATGTAGATTGATAGAAGACTCTAAGAAATCTATCTGGCCCTGGAGCTTTTGCCCTACCAAGCTGGAAGGTAGCTGATTTAACTTCCTCCCTGGACCCTAGTTACTGGCTTTTCAAGCAAATGATTCTCCTCATCTGTCATCACCTTCTACACATAATCCAACACCCCTTCCAACCCTACACATTGTCCAGAAGAAAATAACATATTATAATACTCATTGAAGGCCTTATTAATTTCTTCCTCTTTCACGAACCATACGTCTCCCTCCTCTCTCAATTTTATGACCTTATTCCTTATCCTTCGTTGAATAGTACTGCAGTGAAAAAATTTAGTGTTTCTATCCCTTGCCTCTAACCATTTTACCTTTGATCTTTGCCACCAATACTTGTCCTCCCTATTCCACGCTTCCTTAATCTTTCTAATTAAATCTTCCATTTCTTATTTCTTCTCTACTGTTAACAATCCCTTCCTAACCTCCTCAAGCCTCCAAGTTAATTGATCAACCTTTTTTTTTAACAGTTGGAAAACCTATCTTGCTCCATTTAGTCAAGGCTTCTTTACGAATTGCCAGCCTGCAAACTAGCTTTTCCACTTTATCAACATATAACTAAGGTTCTAAAATTCGGACCGGCATTGAATCGATCGGAGTACTGGGTCAAGGGTTAGTGGTCAGATCGAAGTCAAACCGAGGCCAAACTGGTAAGAAATTGAATATTTTAGGCTTGTTAATATGAAATTTTAAAGAAAAATTTAAAAAATGATTTTTTTTTAAAATATCAAGCTAGTTTACCGGCTAGTTAGTTGGTTCCCAGTCCGGGTTTCAAAACCCTGCATATAACCCTTCCTCCACCTACCATCCCTCCTTCACTATCTTTAAGTAATCCTCACTTTCAACCCAAACAGCCTTGAACTTGAATGTCCTTGGTACTCTTGTATGCTTAAACTCACAATCAACCATAAGCATATGATGATTAGAACCTAATAGCTCAATATGCAATAACAAAGCATTATAGAATTTTTCTCTAAATTCCACATTACCTGCTGCCTTATCCAACGTCTCTTTCACATGTGCCTCTCCTACTCTCCCATGATTCCATGTATAGCAAGAACCTTTAAAATTTAAATTGATCAACTCACAATCTGAAAGCATACACTGAAAATTTAGAGTTCTCCTAACATCTATTTGCTTATTACCAAGCTTTTCTCGACAAGAAGCCATATCATTAAAATCTCCCATGCATAACCAAGTTCCTCGAATGCCACCAGCAATACTTCTCATTTTCTCCCACACTTCTTTCTTCTCTTCATCCCTTAGGTGCTCCATATGCATAAGTCACAAAATCTAGAACTTGAATAGTAGTAGAGCTCATACTAGTATGCACTATATTCTTCGAGTTGAACCACACATTTATCACTACCTCTTTCTTCCATAATAGTGCAAATCCTCCACTTCTTCCCATTGGTTCAACTACCATTAACTCATCCATCTGACATTTCTTTTTCACTACCTTCATCTTTTTTCCTTTCATTTTTGTTTCGATTAGAAATATTAATGAGGGCTTCCTCTTCAAATTTTCTTCCCTCAGCTATTTAATTGTCAAGGCATTTCTTAAGCCTTAACAGTTCCACATTAAGAAATTCATTGTTCCTTAGTAGTTGATTTAGGCCAGCCACCTACACCTACACCTTCAGCTATCAACTTTTCACTTCTTTCTACCATCCTATCAACAATGTCTCTTAGTCCTTTTCTCGTTTCTTCTACAATTCTCACCCCATCCCCTTGTTTCTTAGCATTAGCAGCCTTGCCCCTTCGTGCCTTATATTTCACCATTCTGACATTTCTCCTCTTATCCCTTCCCTGAAGCCCCTTCGTATCTATTGGTTTAGTAAGGCCAATAGAACTACCTCCTTCCTCCAAACACAACCTTCTCCTTTTAGAATTATGTTGTTCTTCACCTTCCATAAGTTATCTTTTCGACTTATTCATCCCAATCCTAAGAACTATTTTCAGAAACTGGTGAATTATTGTCATATATCACCATAGCATTAAAGAGATCCTTCTTCAAGTTAGGATAACTAACCCTTTCTACACTCTCAGTCCTAGCTCCTACTGTTGCCTCCTTTCTTCCATCACTACACACCTTACTACCCCTTCCTTCCTCTACTACTGTTACCCTCTCATTTTCTGCTATTATTCCCATACGATGTCCAACCATAATCTTGCCATATGATTTCACATTCCCCTCATACTTTTGACCTTCTAAATTTTTTTCAATCTTTCTTCCCCCTACACTCCTTGAGGCCTCACCGTCCTCATATCTTCTTTCCATTGGCTTCTTTTAAGCACCATTTCCTGCTACCCCCTTCCCTTCAAACTTCACCCACCCTTCCCTGCAACAAACCAATTTAGCCTTAATATTCCTTGCTGCTTGCACACTCAACTAATTACCAAATTCTAGATCACTAATTTCCTCCCCTAACTCACTGGAAGGACAACATCTTTGGTCATGGCTAATTATTCCATACCTATAACAATAGTTAAGTAATCTTTTGTAGCGCCTAGAATTTGGAAAATATGGAGCCACCATTAAAATTTTAGAAAAGGGTAATTTTGGAAACCTTTTTTAAAAAATGGAAACTAGTCTATAAAAACCGTTTAGGTTCATGAGTCGATTGTGCATGAAGAAGGTGTTAGCACCCTACAACACCCATTCATAAAAATGGTTACCCTAAGTTAACTATTTAAAAATAAATATGGCCTTTTAAAATTTCATCATAATTACCCAAAAATAAAAAAAATAGAATTAATTATTTACATTGTTGGATTGACCTAGGATGAAAACCTAAGGCCTACGTACCCTTTAGAGGGATCAAAGCCCACATAGTTTATTGGGGGTAGAAATGCGTGTCAATTTGTTGGTGTTTTTTTAGAAAAAAATGTATATTTAATTTATTTAAGAAAAATATTTTCTGTTTGGTTTTTTTAAAAAAAGAATTTTTCTTATTATATCATTTTACCCTTTTTTGGAAAAAGAACCATTTGATTTTATTTATGAAAATTGGGTCTAAGGTAGCATCCCTTTATTTCAACAACAAATTCACATGCATGTCAAAAACCTCATAAAATGAATTCCATTCTTCTCTATAAAAAGGAATCTTCTTGGTGATTTAAAATGTTATTGACAAAGTTAAACCAAAAGATAGTAGGAGAATTCATCCATCAAATAAAGAGAAAATGAAGAAGGCATGGTTATCATACTATTTGCAATAGAGTCATTAATCACACTTATCAATGTGCATGGTGATTTAAAGAAACAATGTCAAACATACATATCTTTAATAGTTGTATATGCTTTTGTGGGACATAAAAAGAACTAAGGAGTCACTTTGTCACATAGATTAGACATCACGCAACCAAAGAAAATGTAATCTAGAAACTCAAGATAAGAACCAAAGCCATACATATTCAAAGCTCAAGAAAGAAACTCATAACTTTTAAGGTGTCTATGCGTGCATTTAAGAGAGGTGAGAAAGAAACAAAAGAAGAGGTCAGCTACAAGGACATTGTGATATAGAAAGGAATGAGTTTAAGAAACAGTTGAGATCATATGGAGAGTTTTCAGCATGCCTCCATCTCATTATGGACATGTTCATTGGCTTAATTAAGAATCTCCATCCCCTATTTGAACAAAGTAAGAGCAAGATAATCTCTTAGGTGCATTACCCTTCCCTTGAAAATATGTTTGAGTGATAAAATAGGAAAATAGAATTGTCTCTCTACCTTACCTCTTTTCTCCCAAAATTCTTGTCTCCCTTTTCTCCCAAATTTCTTTCGTGTCCCTTGCTTCAACCCTTGCTCCCCTATTTATAGTCTCAAGATAGGGTTTTCTTCATAAATACTCTTTCTAACTTAACCCAATTACCATCAATGGAGATTTTTTTCGTAATTTTTGTTTTTATTTTTTGTATTTTCTACTAATAAAACTTCCTGGTTTGACCATCAATGAGAGATTTTTTTTAATTTTAATTTTTATTATTTTTCCCATAAGTAATTTCCTAATTTAAACCTATCAACCTAAATGAGAGATATTTTTTTATTTTTTATTTTCATTTATTTTATTTTGTTTTCTTATATTTCCTTATAAGCAATTTCATAATTTAAACCTATAAATGAGAGTCATTTTTTTTATTTTCCCTTAATGAATTACAATGCCAATTTGGATACCAATCATCATTAATAAGAGTATTTTTTCCCCTTTAATGATGATTGTCAATTTAGACACCAAACATCATCAATGAGACGATTTTCATTTATTTTTTCTTTTAATTATTTAAATTATTTTTTGAATTTTTTGAATTTCTATTTTTTTCTCTATAATGACTTCACACTAAATTTCCTAATTCGAATATCAAATAACATCAATGAGATTAATTATCTTGAAATTTGTTTTCATTTACTATAAAACCTCAAGTTCAAGCCAATCACCATTAATTACGATCCAATCACTATCAATGTCATTTGCTTATTAATTTAGATGTGTCAGAATTAAGGAGGATTTTCTTCTTTTTCCATTTGTTTTATTATTTTTGAGTTGGGCCCGGACAAAATAGGGTGTTCACATCTTTCATAGCAAGCAGTGATTTAAACTAGATCTCCATATGATCATTTAGTTATTAATCTTTCATACCAGTGATTAATTGCTTCCCTATATCTACTAGTACCCTCGCACGTAAAAAATTTCTTACTACCATATCACCACATCTTGGATTTTCCACCATTACGACTTCATCTATCTCGGATCCAAGAGTGATCGCATTTTCCACATCTATTCCTTCCAACAGAATGTCATGGAATTGAATCCAAAAAGGACACATGCCAAATTTCATATCCTTATAAACCATAAATTTCTGCCGTAATTGAATATCCAAAAGCATACCTTGGATTGACCATTGCCTCCCACGCAGAATCCTCAAGTAGTCATTTTTGTGCTTAAACTCCAAGATAAACGCATAATCATCCACTTCAATTACCTCCAAATCTTCACATTTCTCCAAGTTCCATCCCTTTCAGATCATGCAAATCACCATTGGCTTGTTGATGCTCTTATCCGTAATGGTTTTGCCAACTAGAGCATCGCCGTATGACCTTCAATCCACATTTTGTCTCATTACCAGATCTACTTCTTTACCATTCTTCTTACGATTTACGCTCCTCGAACCTCCAACATCCTCCTCTATACCTCCGTTACCACACACAATTCCTTACAAATTCCTCACTATTGTGATGTTCAATAGATCGGATACACTCTTTCTCCCGTCACAATGGGCCGTGGGGCTTACTCTCACCGTCGTAACTACCTCACATTAAGGAGAGAGAAAACTCTTACAAGGGAGAGAGATAGTGGCATTCATGTAAAGGGTTTGAAGCATTGACTCCCTCGTAGTTAAAAGCTTTCAGGAATTTTGCATTGGTTATTTTTTAGGTATTAAAGTCATCATTTGCTTTTTCTTCCTTGGTTCCCATCACCTCCTTTATGTTTCAAGTTTTTCTAGCTTTAATTATTGAAGAATTTAATGCTATATCTCATGATACTTATACTAGAATTCAATTGATTAGTAATATTTTTGTAGAATTATTCGATTATGGCATCAATTTTTTCCTAAGAGCGATGTGTTACCTTTCAACTTCTAAACTATGAAGGCATGCATACCCTCTCAACTTCTGAACTTTCTTTCACATTCCTTATGCTTCCTTAAGAGTGGGAATTGAAGAAAACAAGAGGTGAAGAGGCGGAATAGGAGACGCAGTCGTTGGTGGCGAAGTCGTCGAGGACTGTAATAGAGGTAGCTGTGGTAAAGCTCTTCATCTTCATCTAGTCGGAGGATAGATCGAGGAAGAAGAGGAAGATGTGAGGTGACGTGCTAAGTGTGATACCTTATTTCTCAATACTCCGGTAGAGTACTAATTAGCTAATACTCACCGAATATCAACATTAGAGTTATAAAATTGCTAGAACTTTAAACAATGCCTCTGCTGAATATAAATATTCACATATAACTACATTCATACACAATTTATATTACAACACTTATAATCTCTCTTTACTCCACTTCATATACAAAACCCAAAATACTCATATGGTTCTTAGAATACATATCGAAAGCTTGACAACCTAGCCTAAGCTCTCCTACTGCTCGGCCTCGTCTCATCGTCATTTACCTTTTCTTTACCCCACGAACTCCCTCCCTGTACTGGAGATTTGTTTGGGAAAAGAATGAGATTCATGGGAATCTCAGTAGTAATGTCATTAAGCATATAAGATAACACACACAAGCATGCTTTACTCACACAATCATCAACAAAATCATCAAACATTATTCAGTGCAAACATGCAATTCATAAACTGACTTCGCGCTAGACGGGTTCTTAGCCCCGAAGGGCGCTTGTACACAACGTATACAATGCAACTTCATAACCGACATCGCGCTTGACAGGTTCTCTTGGCCTCGAGGGATGCCCGTGCAAAGATAGGCCCTGGGTCCCACTCGTGCAATTATGAACATTTCGCCTGAGTGTCAACCCGACCTTCGATAGGCCCCGGGTGTTCACTCCGCTCAATCTAAACATGTTATACATTTTGATGATGATAACAAACAATACATATACATGTCATGTTATATGAAGACAGTTACTACCTGGTTGCTTCTCTATGCAACTTTTCCACTCGATTCAAGCTCGGGCAACTACTGAGGCCAGACCGGTTATCAAGTCCTGAAATCACCAATCGTCACAAATGAGTCATTACTCATCCATATACCTTTCCAAACTCCTATCATTGGAAAGTTTAGCCCAATAGTGCTAAATTACCAAAATACCCCTTAAGTCCTCGTTATCAGCATTTTTCTCAAAATCATGATTTAGGCCATTCCTACACATTTCCGCATGTAGATTCCATTTCTAATCTCGAATTGGCCAAATTCAAGCTCAAATGAAGAAAATACCCTTGACAGCCCTCAAATAAGGCTTATAAGGGGTAATTTTATCATTTCGCTCTTTGATCCTTTTCTCACTTCGGGGTCAACATAGACCCTACACAATTCAGCCTCCTGAATCCAATGGAAGCATCAAATTAGTCAAATTCCCATTCATTCATCACGTCCAACACAGGAAAGGGAAAATAAATTCCCTGAAAAGTTGTGTCAGATTCTCGTTTTCTTTAGCCTAATCACCTCCTTTCTACTTATAACCAATATATTAACTAGTTAGACATTCATTGGACTTGATTTGGAGACACTTACATATTAAGGTCTCTTGAGTTTTCTTGGATTATCTTATACCAAATGAACCATAATCAAACCCAAAACAACTCTACTAACCTTAATCAAGCAAGATGAACAAGTTTAGGAAGTTGCCTCTTGATTTCTTAGACTTTCTCTCTCCTACACGTTTTCTCTCTCTCTCCTTCTAGCGTTTGATTCAGCTGAATATCATGAAGTTGATGGTAAAGAGATGAAGAGAAGAGACCATAGAAGGAGATATATGGCTTTAAACACAAGGTAGCACTCCTTACCTTGATCTTGGATGAACCCTAGCTTCTTCCTTCTTCTTCCGTTTAGTTCTCGTTCTCAAGCCCTCTCTCACTCTTTCTGATTCAATCCGTGTGGGAATGAGAGCTGAAGAATGAGAATTGTATGATATAATTAAGGGTTAAACCAATCATGCCATGTGTCACAATCTAATTGGTCCAAAATTGCAATTATATATAATTAATTCTTCATTTCCCTTTCTTCACTCATTTCAACCGAAAATATGCATGAGAATAGGATAGAAATCTGAATCTCCAATATCCCATTGTGCCATCTCGTAACTTGTTGACCAAGTCATTGATTTTTGACTATTTGACCATTTTTTACCATAATTCACCAAAATTGGTTTATTAATGATCAGGTAGTCATTTTTGCTCTTTTTAATTCCCATTTAACTCAAATCATTAGGAATTGGAGGAAAAATAATTATTCTCCACTTTTCGACAAAATTACCGTTTTGCCCCTCCATTTTATGATTTATCGAAATAAATCATCTTTCGCACATTTCTTCGGCTCAACCCCATTTTCTCACTTAAATGAGGCCATTAACCATGTCATTAAATTTTGTGAATTTTGGTTACCATATTAGGCTTTTATCGGTCTTTTATACCCTTATTCGGCCAATTTACGCGTAACCGGCGATTGACATATTTCCCATAAATTCACATAATAACATTCTCATCATTTTTCACCATTCCATTCCATTAAATATACATGAAATACACACATAAGTGTCTTGGTGAAAAATGGGGTATTACACTAAGGATTGTGGGTCCCAATGAATTAATAGAGTTAAGATGGAGCTAACAAAAGTGTCAAAATTGCCCCACTTTTGAATCTTTACATACTTGTTTTGAACATTTAAATACTTTATGGTGCCAGGCACCTCTTGTATATAATTTTATTGTTAAATTTACCCCTTTGCCCTTAAATTTTCAAACACATGTTTCAATAAGGATAAAAATGAAAAAAAAAATCAATTTATGACATATTTAATGAGTTAACTATCACTTCTTATTTTCTGTGAATTAGTTAAAGTTCCATAGATGGACTAAAGGGAGTAGTCATATATTAATCTCGTACAATACAAAATCATTTAAAATAAGTGAAACCAAACAAGCACAATACTATCATATTATATTTTTCCTCTTCGTTGTGTCTTCATATAGAATTGAATTTCTTCAAGCAAGTCAAAACTTCCTTGCATGCAGTCTGAGTTACAGTGAATCAAAATTCAGGGACACAAAGTTACAACCGAGTCAAAACTATAAGAACTGAGTTACATAAAATCAAAGTGTAGAGATTGAATTATAACACAGTCAAAACCATAGAGACCTGAAGATTAATTTTTCCTTACTTGGGATACACACACTCCTATGAAAGTAGAATTTGCAATGAGGTTGTCTTGACTTAGATACTCTACATTGATAAAATGAAGGCAGAAGATGTAGCAACAATAACAACTAGCTCTATCCCACTATATGGGCTAGCTATATGGATTATGTGACGTCATGTATTCTATCAACAACTAAATATTTGGATAAATTGTTAACTGAAAACTCCCTTTAATAATTTTATTGAGCATTCTCTTTAGTCTTTCACTACTCTACCAAAACCTCCAATAGCCTCCTTTTAGAGAAAAATAAAGGTGTATTGTATTTCATATAACTAATTATGAGAAACGGGTTCTACAAACAATTATATTTTCTTGTGACACTCTCTAGCTAAATGCCCTCCCCATATTTTATTGAGGAAGTAGATGATTAAAAGGCAAGATCACCTACTCTAATCATAAGCAAATTCACCCAAATGACATTTAAATATAAGCTGTAAAATACCACTATGAAATAGTAGAACAGACAGACTCAATTAAAGCATTACTTAAAGACTAGTAAGATAAGAAGTAAGGGCTAACCTTGGGGAAATAAGTCCGTATTTCCCATCAAAAGGTTGGTTCTGTACATGACTCCTCAAAATTCTTTATTGCTTCAGTAATATTATTCTCTAATTTTTTTTAAGAGGAATGAAGTATGTCTTTATGTAATTCAGCCTTAATGGCAGATCGAGCATAACAATCACTATTAACTGAAGTAGACCTCATGTCAGTCAATAATCCTAGAGAAAGGCAATGATATTTATTGTACAGATGCTTAGTCAAAAGAAAATCCAACATAGAATCCACAAGAAATTCTAGTTTCTGCAGGAAAAAAATAATTACATATAACATTCAATTCATTTATTATGAAAGTAGCATAAAAAACATTACTTATGGTTTACATCTAAACTTCCAAAAGATACGCTATTTATAAAGGAATGACCCCGTAGATTTTGCCTTCCATATATAATTGTAAGCAAATTAATGTCTTAGTTTGATATGATAAACTAATAATAGTAATAATCCTACTATTAAGTTGAAAATCATCAAGAGTCCTAAAGCTAACTTTCAATTTAGTCACATGTCAAGTGTCTGCATTATGGTCAAAGTTAACAGGTCCAAGCACATTATGACTTGTATATGCAAATGAAGTACAAAATTTGGTTTTGCTAAAATCAATAATACCAACACGAAAATCAGTCTTTGGTTTTGAATTACTCCCTTCGGTCCCATTTATAAGCAATATTCTCTCATATAGGATTGATCCTATACATTAAAAACAATTTGAAATTGTCTAAAAATTTAATTCACTTTTTTCATTAATTTTTATCCCTAATTAATTACTTATCTCTCTCATCTCTTTTTCTTACTCATTCTCTCTCACCCATCATTTTCATAAATAAGAGTATATTTAGAAAAAATTTACATCTATCACACATTTATCACTTTTTAATTAATTTTAATCAGCAGTTCAAGAACCGAAGGGTTACCTAATAACATGGAATTTTTGGCATCATGTAAGAACCATAGGTGAGAGCTTCCACCAAGAGAGAGTTGTCATTGAATGAGTAGTTCAATAGAGATTCAAAATAACTAACATTCAAGAGCCTCTCTGGCTCTATGCTCAAAATCCTCTTGTTGAGTATTATATCAAAATCCACCTTTATCCCAAACCAATCCATAAACTTCGAAGTAGCTTTCTCTCCACCTATGCTAAGGAAAGTCCCAATTAAGGCTTTAACAACATCTGCAATTATCTTTATTTTTCATTTTTCTATTTCCACTCACATACATTTTTGCCATATCAGAGGTCAACTCCTCTTTTGAAGTAACATTACTAAATCTATCTCCGGGTACAATCCATTTCTTTGGATTAAAAGGGCTGCCTCGTATGAAGCCCTGTGAAAAAAATAAGAGAGAGGTCAATATCATTGTTGGTATTTACACTGTGATCAAATTTTGGTTTTGGTCTCTGTAGTAAATTTGGGAATGCAGGTCAGCCTGCGAACTGTGCGATCCACACTTTTCGCGAGCTGACAAAATGCTAACCCTATCCCGTAGGTAGGGGTTGACGGGCCAGCCCGCACATTATTATTATTATTATTATTATTATTATTTTCTTTGGTTGAAAAAAAGGACTAAGCCTTGTTATAAATTTAAAAAGAGGGAGAGGGAGAGGGACCCAGCCTATTACACTCCTTCATTTCCTTTTTTGGTGGTGATATAAAAGGGTTGGGCCCATTACACTCCCTTACTCCGTTTTGTTTTGACACTCCATTTTTCTTTTAAAAGAAGATTTGTAGGCTAGCCCGCAAATTCACGGGCTCACTCGCATTGGTCCACGGGTTCACAATGTGGGCCTGAGCAACCCACATTATTGCGGGCTACAAAACCTCTAACCCTAACCTTGCTCCCAACCTGTGGGCCCACAAATTGAGCCCATTTTACTAACTATACTTTGTAGTTTCAAATCATTAATTTTGATCCCTATAGTTTCATAAGAATTTGATATAAGTTTAAGTATAGTATAGGGACTAAAACTCATTAAAAGTATAGGGATCTTTCATTTAACTCAAGCCAAAGTCTTATCATACTATAGGGACCAAAACTAATAATTTAAAATTATAATAACCAAAACCAAATTCAATCAAATTATAGGGACTGAAAATGATATTAACATAAACAAAAAATTAAAGTTAAAAGAGAAAAAACATTCCAGAATACAGCATAACACACTAGTGGATTTTTTTATTTCTTTATCAAAATGATTTAATTCTAAGGTGAATTTTTAGCTGACCTTTAATGTTGGAATATCATTTTGCTTGCACATCTTTTCCCAAATTTTTAATCACCAAATTCACCTCTACTTACATAAAATTTGCACGAGCAAGAATAACATATCAAAGTTTGTCATTCTTGATTATTGGTTTCATTCTACTAAATTATTTCATGGACATTATTAGCCAAAAAAAAAATCTACAAAACAATTCTTTTGTTTCACGTGCGTGGTTTTTTTAATATATAGAAAGAATAATTTATGTTGTAGTTTTTCTTTTTTTACCAAAACAGATATTAAGACTCGATCATTAATAAAGGAGCCACATAAATAACAAAAGACACAAACAAACAAGAAATAACATTAAAAAAAACATCAAACAAATCAAACAAAGAAAGGAAAAGAGCATTGGAATTGATTAAAGTCACAATGGCTAATGTTAGTCAAAAGGTAACTTACAATCCCCAAAATACCCTTTTCCCAAAGTGAAGCCTAAAGCATCTTAAAACCATTCTAGCTCTCTTGCTTCTTTATACGAAGTGGTAGGAATCTTTAAGTCAACTCCTTGTTCAACAAAAAGTAACTTTACTTTTACTTGTATCTTCCTAGGTTTCCTTAGATGTGGTAGCAAAAGTAATTATGGCCTATAAACACTTAAAAAAACACTTTTACATTTTATGAAACAAAATTTATCTAATGCTTTTCATGATCAATGCAAAATCATTTAAAATAAGTGAAATCAAACAAGCATCTTATTATAATTTTCCTTTTCCTTTCGTCTTCACGTAGAATTGATTTTCTTCAAGCAAGTCAAAACTTCCTTGCATGCTATTTTTTTGGTTGTGTCCTTATTGCCAGCTATAGAGGTTTTCTCATAAGTTTTCCCATCAGCTAGAACTTGAAGTTCGACACAAGTTAAGCCTTCGCTTGTGAACACCAATGGCTTCTCCAATTTGTAATATTGTTTCTGGCAGTGTTCTTCCAATTCACGAACTGGATTAATCTGTGCAGTTTCAGGTGTTATCAAAGGTTCCAATAAAGGCATGATACTTTTAAACACAATGTCTTTGTTGAACCCTGAATCAACCGTAATTGCCCCAGCTAGAGACTCTATAATGTCTCCAAGTACCTATCAATAATAAGAACCTTATTATTTCAAGAATGATATGCATTAAAACATTGGGTTAATATCATCATTGTTGGTTCTTACAGTTTAATCAAATTTTGGTTTTAATCCTTATAGTTTTAAATTGTTGGTTTTAATTTTTATAGTTTTACAAGAACTTGGTCTAAGTTTAAGTATTGATGAGACCATAACTAAAACACGTTAAAATTATAAGGATCAGTCCAAATCATTATGAAACTACTAGGACCAAAATTATTGATTTGAAATTATATGGATCAAAACCAAAATTTGTTCAAACTGCGAGGACCATCACCGATATTAACCCTGAAACATTTTTCATATACTACTTTAAAGAGAAAAATATTAATATTGGATTCAAGATTAGAGCATTTTATATTATTTTATACCCACACAGAAGTAGTATATGCTATAAGGTTATCTTGACTTAGATGCCCTATATTCATAAAATGAAGGCAAAAGATGCAACAACTAGCTTTATTCTACTAGGTAAATCAGCTACATAGATTCCATGACATCATGTACTCTATCAATAACTAAATTGTTAACTGAAAGATCCTTTCAATAACTTTAACCAGCATTCTCTTCAATCTTTTGCTATCCCTTTTTCAGAGGACTTGATAATCTTTGGTCTACCCTCCTCACCAGCACCTCTACTTGAACAACTCAACTACCTTTTAGAAAAAATAAAGGCATATTGTGTTTCATATAACTAATTATGAGATACGGGGTTTCTATGCACAATTATATTTTCTTGTGTCACTCTCTAGCTAAATACACCCTCAATGTTTTATTGAGAAATTACACAATCAAAAGACAAGATCACCTACTCTAATCATGAGCAAATTTACCCCAATGACATTTGAATATAAGCAATAAAACACCACTATGAAATAGTAGAACAAACATAGACTCAACTAAAGCATTGCTTAAAGACCAATAAGATAAAAGCTAAGGGCTAACCTTGGGGAAATAAATCCCTATTTCCCATCCAAAAGTTGCTTTAGTACATGACTTTTCAAAATTCTTTATTGCTTCAACAATATTATTCTTTAATTTTTTTTTAGGAATGAAGTATGTGTTTGTGTAATTCAGCCTTAATGGCAGATCAAGCATAACAATCATTGTTTACTTAAGCAGACCTCATGTCAGTCAACAGTCCTGAAGAAAGGCCAGGATATTTATTGTACAGATGCTCAGTCACAAGAAAATCCAACACAGAATCCCCAAGAAATTCTAGTCTCTGCATGAAAAAATTATATACAATATTCAATTCATTTATTATGAAAGTAGCATAAAATATACATTACTTATGGGTTACAACTAAACTTCCAAAAGATAGGCTACTTCTAAAGGAATGACCTAGAAGATTTTGCTTCCATAGATAACTGTAAGAAAATTAATGTCTTCTTTTCATATGATTAATAATAGTAATAACCCTACTTTTAAGTTGAAAATCATCAAGAGTTCTAAAGCTAACTTTCAATTCATTCTCATGTCAAGTGTATGTATTATGGTCAAAGTTAAAAAGTTCAGGCATGCTATCTCTTGTATATACATATGAAGTACAGATTTTAGTTTTGCTAAAATCAATGATACCGACACGAAAATCAGTTTTTGGTTTTGAAGTGCTTCCTTTGGTCCTATTTATAAGCAGTATTCTCTCATGTAGGGTTGGTTCTATATATAAGTAACCATTTGGCATTGCCTAAAAATTTAATATACTTAATCCATATTTACCCCTAATTAATGACATGTTTGTCTCTTCTTTCTTTCCCACTCATTCTCTCTCATGTCTTTTTACACCTATCATCTTCATAAATAAGGGTAAATTTTTTTTGGGGGGAGGGGAGATTGCATCTTTTACGCATTTATTACTTTTAACTAATTTTAATCAGCAGTTCAAGAACCGAAGGGGGTACCTGATAACATGTTGGAATTTCTGGCAACATGTAAGAACCATGGGTTAAAGCTTCCACCAAGAGACAATTGTCATTGAATGAGTAGTTCAATAGAGATTCAAAATAACTGATGTTCACAAGCCTCTCTGGCTCTATGCGTAAAAGCCTTTTATTGGGTATTATATCAAAATCCACCTTTATCCCAACCCAATACATAAATTTCAATGCAGCTTTCTCTCCACCTATGCTAAGGAAGGCCCCAATCAAGGCTTCAACAACATCAGCAATTATCTTTTGTTTCATTTTTCTATTCCCACTAACATACATTTTTGCAATATCAGAGCCTAACTCCTCTTCTAAAGAAACATATCCAGACCTATTCCCTGGTATAATCCATTTGTGTGGATCAAAAGGGGAGTTCCGTATGAAGCCCTACAACAAAAAGGAATGAAAATTCTGAATTAAAAAATAGAACAAATTTCAAAATAATATACTTTTTTTAATTCTTCCAAATATCAACTCATGCTTCAACTGAAATCCTAACTAGGACATTGAAGGCTTATTGGTCAAGAGAATACAATTTTATGGTAATGTACAATTAAGGATATTCAACAACTCAAGTGAGATGAGAAAACACACTTTAGCAAGTACTCCTCCGGTCCTTAATATAAGACACATTTACCTAATCTGATTAGATTAAGGAACTTAGTTAAGTTAGCTAATATGACATGTATTTTCTAAGATGCCCTAGTCTTCTTCCTCAATTCTTTCATTCCCTCTCCTCCTTGATTATTGTTAAGGGAGTATCAATAGGGATAAATTAAAAACAACTGACAAATATGAAAACTTTTATCTTATTTCTAAGACCAAGATCAACAACAACAACAAAGCCTTTATCCCACTAGGTGGGGTCGGCTACATGGATCACACGTCGCCATTGTGCTGTCAAAAACCATAGATTTTGATATATTATTAATTAAAAGGTCTCTCTCTATAACCTCATTAAGCGTTCGTTTCGACCTTCCTCGACCTCGTCTAATAGGACTCCATACTGCTTGATCAACCCTTCTCACCGGAGCACTTAATGGCCTTCGCTGAACATGTCCAAACCACCTCAAACGATTTTCTACTATTTTTGCTTTAATAGGGGCCACTCCAACTCGTTCGCGTATATGAGTATTGCGAATTTTGTTTTTTCTTGTATGGCCACACATCCATCTCAACATCCTCATCTCAGCTACCCCCATTTTATGTTCATGTTGTCCTTTTAAAGCCCAACATTCACTACCATATAGCATTGCTGGTCTTATAACAATGCAATAGAACTTTCCTTTTACCTTATTAGGTACTTTACGATCACAAATAACTCCAATAGTTTTTCTCCATTTATACCATCCGGCTTGAATTCTATGATTGACATCTCCATCAATTTCACCATCTTCTTGTATAATTGATCACAAATATCTAAATTTTAGCACTTGTGGGATGACTTGCCCTCCCAATTTGACTTCCACTTCTCTTCGGCCTTGTCTCTTATCAAACTTGCAATGCATATATTCAGTTTTTCTCCTACAAAGACGAAAGCCCCTCAATTCCAAAGTTTGTCTCCATATCTCAAGTTTAGAGTTAATTTCTTCCCTAGAGTCAGCCAACAGAACTATATCATCCGCAAAAGGCATGCATTTAGGGATCTCCTCTTTTATAGGCTCAATTAGCACATCTATCACTAGATTGAACAAATAAGGACTCAAAGCTGATCCCTGATATAGTCTAATCCTTATAGGAAAGTCCTTTGTAACACCTCCAGGCGTTCTAACATTGGTTGTAACCCCCTTATACATGACTTGAATAGCTTTGATATATGCAACCCTCACCCCTTCTTCTCCAAGGCTTTCCAAAGTACATCTCTTAGTACCCGGTTATACGCTTTTTCCAAATCAATTAAGACTATATGCAAATCTCTTCCTTTACTCCTATATTTTTTCATAAGGCCCCTTAATAAATAAATCGCTTCTGTTGTAAACCTTCCTGGCATGAATCCAAATTGGTTTTCAGCAATATCAGTCTCCAACCTCAACCTGTGTTCAATCACTTTTTCCCACAATTTCATTGTATGACTCATTAGCTTAATGCCCCTATAGTTTGCACAATTTTGAATATCCCCTTTATTCTTATAATTGAGAACCAAAGTACTTTTTCTCCACTCATTTGGCATTTTCTTGGTTCGTAAGATCTCATTAAACAATATTGTTAGCCACAACACACTCTCTTCACCCAAACATTTCCAAACATCAATAGGAATATTATCAGGTCCGACAACTTTACCATTATCCATTTTCTTAAGAGCTTCCTTAATCTCGCTAATTTGAATCCTACGATAAAATGACAAGTTGAGATCACCTTCTCGAGTTGTCAAATCTTCCCAGTTACAATGCAACCTCCCCCACCATCATTGAATAGCTTATAAAAATAGGCTTCCCACCTATCCTTAATATCTCCATCAGTAACCAAAACTTTTCCTTCGTCGTCCTTTATACATCTCACTTGGTCTAAGTCTCTCGATTTTCTTTCCTTGTTCTTTGCGATCTTGTAAATCTTACGATCTCCTGCCTTTGTCCCTAACTCCTTATAAAACTTCTCATATGCTTTATTACGAGTCTCACTCACGGCCTTTTTAGTCTCATTTTTAGCCATGCGATACCTTTCCCAATTTTCAGCATTATTACATATGTGTATGGCTTTAAAACAATCTTTCTTATGCTTAGTTTTTTTCTTGAACACTTGCATCCCATCATCAAGTCTCCTTATATTGTCGACCAATGAATAAGTTTTGGATGAATACAGATACATTCATCCGATTCTTAGAGAGGTTTTTCATGATTCTCTAGAAGAGAAGTTATTATTTTATCAAATTTTGATTAATCTTAAGATATGGATAGGGGTAGATATGGATCTTACTTTGGTGTAGGATTACGGCTATATGCTCTAATCTGATGGCGTATATCTTATCCGAGAGGTTAGATCTAAAGGGTTTCTTACATGAAAACTTATTTTTCTGAGGACAAGAGGAGCGTACTTTGAGGCAATTGGAGGCAGGTGGTAAGTCCTCGTGGTAAGACCTTTTGAAGATGGCTATGAGTTCTCTTTTGAGGTTAGTTTTTATGGTTAAGAACCAAAGCCCTTTATTTTCAATGATACCTCGGTGAATCGTAGGATATATGGCGGATTCTCTCTTTATGATGTAATCGGGAGTTAAGCAATCATCCGAGTAAGAAAGATCTATGCTCTATACTTCATCTTTCTATTAATCATATAATTTGTTGAAATTATGCATAAATCCTCTCTTTAAAAAATTATTCATTGAATAGATGCTCTTATTCCTTCTCGCTTTAAGACATTAGAATGTCTGATATAATACCTCAGATTCAAAGAGGAGACCAGATGGTCAAGTTTGAATACCTGGATTTAGAAATACCTAAAGTCCAGCAGTGTGATTTCAAGATCGGAACACACGACTATTATACTGGCTGTTTATTTTCTAAACCTAGTGGTTTATTTTATAAACACAGATTTCATAGTGAGTCTGACCCAGTAGGAAATACTATCGTAGATTGTATTTTCAAAATATCTGATGGTCTTATACAAGATCGGAAGAAGAACTTAAAATCTTTTAAGACAGTAGATGTTGATCTTAAAATACTGAGTTCAAACCTCCAAGAAATTCTAGACAGAATTCCTTCAGAGGATCAGATCCAGAAAGATCTGAGTATAATTAAGAAGAATCTTGATTATATAAAACAGTTTTCAAAAATCTACAAGGCTGTAGACAAAATGTATTTTGCTTATACGGGTGAAAATTTAGATGACTAGCTCGTATGATCATTTTGATAAAGCAAAAAGGGCAGTTTCCTCTCTAACCATAAGTGAAAGTTCTCCTTATGGATATTTGAGCGAAAGCTCATATTCAGGTCAAGATAGCAAAAAGCTTGGACTGAATATAAGTCTTGTTTTAAAAATGTTAGAAGACATTGCTGCAATGACAGAAATAAACAAAGACTTGTTTGAATCAATATCCCGAAAGATAGAGACTTCTTTCGAGATAATGAATCAAGAAGTCAAGACTCTTAGAAGAGAGATTGACAATGTTAAAGCAAAAATTGATATTTTATATTTGAATATTAATTCTTCTTTAAAACAACAGACAAATGACATTTTAAAAGGGGAGATTAATCCTTCATTTGTGCCTAGCATAAATCTGACAGACTCTCAGATTGCTAAACTTAGCAAAGACTTTGCTAAAACTTATGGCTCTGATCAAGGTCAAATCTCTGAACCAAAGAAGTTCAACGTCGAGACAGATCTTGACTAAGAATGTTTGATGATCCAAGAGAATTGATAATGCCAGATAGCATTATTTTACCTGATATGAGACCATATGACTTAAAGATAATAGACAATTATCTGAGTCAAAAGATGAAAGAAATCGAGACTAGTATTTCTTTCTTTAAAGATAGAGGAAGTCATAGGGTTGCACTTTTGAACAATCCTGCGACTCAACATGATCCTCTTATAGCAGAAGCTATAAATCTTTTTGAAGATCAATATATAGAATATGTTGATATTCGTCAAAAGATTATCTTTTGCCTTAATTTACTTAGATGAGTAAATTAATGCCTTTTTTCTGGTAGATCCAGAACTTTGAGTGAAAGAAGAGAGCAAGGCTTGCAGAATAAAGCCCCATCCTTCTTCGAAAAACTCTTTAGAAAGACTTCTAAAGGGAAAACGCTCGACTTAGAAGAAGTTATAGATCTAGACAAGAACTATGACAACTTCACCCAACGAGAACTAGAAGTTCTAGATCCTCGTAAACTTTATGAAGTTTCCAAGTGGCAGATTTCCACAGGACTTTATAAAAAGAAACGTGAAGAAATCCTCCAGATAGGGGATGGAGATCACGCTATGATTCCTTTAATTTCAAAAGAATCTTCTTTGAAATTAGAACAATCATCTTATACTATGATGCACATAGGCATGATCATCATAGGGGTGAAAGGTTTGCATAGAAAAGGACTCGGTGCTAAAACCTTAATAGTTCTGACAGATACAGGACTAGCCACCCAGAGCCAAAAGCTCATCGCTTCAATGGAAATAGATATGAATGATAATTTAGGGATATTTTATTGTACCCCTGATATTATCTATTCCATGAAAGCTGTCACTAAACATCTAAGAGTAGGTGTTATGACAAAAGGTTATGGTGCCATACAGCATGAAAACCTAAATCTCACGATAGTTGTTCTGGGAAAACTTACCCAAAACACTACACTCAACTTCAAGCTTAACATAAATTCTATTATAGAGGCTGTTGCTTCTTGTGGAATTAATATGATAAAGCCTGAGCCTGTAAGTTCAGATGAACTTGCTGGCAAAAGTTGGGATCTTGAGAAAATGTTTGGAGTAAAAGAAGACTTACTTTTACCTTCCAAATCCACTATATTTGAAGACTCTAAAGGAAATATTTCCTTAAGGTTCTCCAGATATACTGCTAAATCTAGTCATGACGAAGACTCTGATTGATTAGATATTCATGCATTGTTATGAATATTTGGCAGAAAGATACTCTCTTAAGACTAAGAAGAGATATCTTATTAGGTTATTACACGACATGGAAATGTGTGATAATAATCTAAGTCAAAGCTTCCTTAGAGAGGCTAAAATTCTTGAATTTTTCCGAAAGACATATTATGGACAGATATCCATAACGGAAATCTACAAGAAAGCTTTAGATAACAGACATTATCTTGAAGCAAGAGCTAGAACGCAAAATCTTCTGGCTCGCCAAAACGTTAATAGAGTCCAGAAAGACATCTATGAACGAGAAATGAGGATGCATGTTAAAAAGATAAATCTTTTATTAGCATGAATACTCTACCAATTATCTATCCAAAAGAATTGGATATGAAATTGACTCTTGAACAGTTAGAAGAGCTAACTCTTCAGGACATTTCTGGTAACCTCATACAAGGAAATCAGAAATACATATATGATGAAGAGAATAATATAAGGTTATATACTTATACTTCTCTGAGTATATATAATAGAGAAGATTTAGAGGAATCTTTGTCTATTAAGAATGAAGTACAGTCAGACAACTGTATGGTAATTCAAAATTTACAGACAGATATCTGTAAACAAACTCTTGAGGAAGGTTTAGATGAAACTTTCTCTGTAAGTAGTTATCCTATTCAATTAATAGGAGAAGAATTTGGTATGTATAACGAAACGTCGGCAGATCCGAGTTATACTTATCCCAAATATAATCCTAAAAGAACAAAAAGGGAAGATCCCGAGGATTATGAAATCGGTAATATGCCCAGAAAGGCATATACAGATTATAACGAAAACTACGCCAATGCTGATTTTAAGCCTAAAGGCAAAGCATGTACTGGTGAGGTTTTTCGTTCTGGCCAATTGTTACAGATTACTGCAGGTGATCCACAATTGCTAGAAGAGCATGTTGGACAGTGGAAACAAAATACTGTCAATGCTTACACTAAGTCTGGAAGAGCATTTTCAAAACCTGAAGATCTCTTCGCTTACTTAGAAACCTTCCTAGGTACAACAGCTATTGCTATCTGGGAAGACTATAAGGTAAAACGCCAAACTGAGTATAGCAGACTCCTTGCTCTTGGCATACATCCTTATAACTTTGTCAATAAGATTGGTACCTTAGTTACAGGAGCTGATCCAAATGAAGGTCATATGTTTCTCCAGAGAGAACATTTAAGACATTTCGAACAGATGAAGTTAAAAAGAATGGATAAGATTAAGCCATTCCTAAATGAAGCAATATATCATATTGCTATGGCAGGTGCCGCAACGGACCTAGGTGTTAAGCAAAGAATGCTAGATAAACTACCTGGCCCTCTTGGACTGGAAATTAGCAAAAGATATGCTGATATGCCAGGAAAAGATGAAATGAATATTGTCCAATTAGGACAACTGATTATGGGTGTCATGAAAGAAAAATGCACTTATATTCATATTCAAAAACAAGTACAAAAAGGAGAGACTTCTTTTTGTAAACAAATTATTACTCCTCAGCACTATGAGAGTGATAAACCTAAAAAGAAAAAGAAGCACAGATATGCTTCGAGGTCTTCTAAAACTTATAGTAAGCCCAAAAGAATTGCTTGGGTAGCTAAAAGTTCTAAGAAGAAACCATTCTTAGATCCACAAAGGCATGTACGAAAATACAGGCCTAACCGTACATACAAAAAGAAAATTGTATGTTATGGGTGTGGAAAACCAGGACATCTTAGCACAGAGTGCTCACAGATGTATTCTGGGTTATTAACTGAGCAAGCAGAGATTGTTCAGCTAATAAACGAAGATTTAATACCAATAGATTCTGGTATTGAATCTGAAGAATCAATCTGGAGTATACGCTCAGAAAAGGTATACGAAAGAGGAAAAGATAGTTCGTCAGATAATGGACTAATCTTAAAAGGATTTTCTACTGATAGTTCAGATGAATCTAGTTGATAAAATCTGTACGTCAGAAGGAGAACTTCATTTTTGGCAGCATTCCACTGGTGAAGTTAAAAATCCTTGTTTCAATTGCAAATTTTACCCAGGGTTAGATACCAGGAGTAAATGCCGCAATTGTGCTAAGGAAGTTTGTGTTTTCTGTTTGTTTGATTTATTTAATATAGACAGAACACTACTTGCTAAAAGGAAAGAAGATTTAACTTTCCAAGAACAAGATTTGGTTAAGAAACTCCTTAATCAAGGAGAAGACAATGAAGTCTCTACTTCTTTGTCCTTACCAAACTTGAATATTCAAAGAATAGAGAACTTTGAAGAAAGAAATCTTATTATCGAAGGAAGAACCTTAGATAATGAAAGGAGACTTAGAGTTCTTGAACAAAGAGTCTCAGATTTACATATTATTCTTGAAGATTTAAGAATATCTGTTTTAACTCTACCTCTTTTGCAGGAGCAATTAAAAGAACTTCAACAGAAGGTAGGAGATATGTAAATCTCAAAACTTTTTGTATTTATCCATTAGACGATGGGTGAATACATCTGTGAAATGTTATCTTGTAATTCAGATCCTGAGCTTAGAGGAGCAAGGATTATTACTAAGATACAATTCAGTGATAACACTGAACTTGAGATTTTAACTCTGGCAGATACCGGAGCATCTCAAACTGCTATTTATCAAGGAATACTCCCAGAGGGGTACCCTATTGATAATAAGCAAATTATCAAAACTAGACAATGGAATGGATCCATTACAACTAGTCTTGGTAAATGTCGACTAAACAGAATTTTAGTCAAAGACAATTGTAAGGGATGGATTCCTATAGAGGTGGGAAAATCTATCACAGTTCATAATCATGAACATAATCCTTACAGGTTAATACTTGGTATCGACATTTTATGTCGTAATCGCAGAATGATTACGGTATCTCATGACGAAGTGATGATGACAGATGTTATCTTCAAAACCAGTATTATACCACGTGACACATACATTAGACAAATGTAAATGTGCCATACCTGGATCTTGTAAGACTACAAAATCCAATCTTCTAAACTCATTAGATGATGAGATAATAGAAGACGATAACATTCCAAACAAAAGCTGGGAAGAGTTCTATATCTCAACTTTTTGAAGAATGTTTTCATAACTTTGAAATGTTATCATCTATTTCAGAAAATGTTTTTATATCTCCAAAGAAAATATCTTCTGATTTACTCAATTCTAAACTCCAGCAGGTTTTGGAAAATTTAGAAAGAGATGAAATTTTTGGTGAACATCCTCTCAAACATTGGGAGAAATCAAAAATTACTTGTTCTTTGCCAATAATCAATAGAGATTTGATTATTGACGAAAAACAAATAAAAATCAAGACTTCTATACAGAAGGAATTCTTTGAACAGACAATCAAAGAACTACTTGATTTGGGTGCTATTCGTCCATCTTCCTCACCACATAAAAGCCCTGCTTTTTGTGTTATGAATCATAGTGAGATTAAAAGAGGAAAGGGAAGAATGGTAATCAACTACGGACCTTTTTAGACATATTCTCTCACATGACATTAGCATTACTCTGTAACTCCCACTCCCCTTCCTCTAAGAGAGTTCTCTTAGAAATCTCTTTTTTCTCCCCCTTCAATTGCCACCACCTGACCCTTGGGTTTAAAAATTGCCGGCGCTTTTGTTTTACATACTTAATATTCACATCAAGGACCAGAACTCTATGTTGTGCTGTCACGCCATCCCCAGGGATCACTTTGCAGTTAGTACAAAATCGTCTATCCGCATTCCTTACCAAAAAGAAGTCAATCTATGTCCTTACGGCTCCACTATTGTATATTATTAAATGATCTTATTTCTTAAAGTAAGTGTTGATAATCTTAAGGTTATATGCGAGGGAGAAATCAATAATAGATTGACCTTCATTATTGAGCGTCTCAAATCCAAAACCACCGTGAGCCCTTGCATGAGGTCCTGCCTCCTTACCAACATGTCCATTAAGATCTCCTCCAATAAAAATCTTTTCGGTTAGTGGGATACTCTGAATTAGCCCCTCCAAATCTTCCCATAATTTGTCCTTAAGATGTACTTCTGCCCCTACTTAAGGTGCATACGCATTGATAATGTTTATAGTATCCTTCCCAACAATCATTCTTAAGGAAATAATTATATCCTCAATCCTCTTAACATCCACCACATTCTTTCTCCATTCCTTGTCATCGATGATACCAACATCATTCCTTCCATTGACCTTTCCTGTGTACCAGAACTTAAAACCATTAATTTTCCGAGACGTTTCTCCCACCATTTAGTTTCCTGGAGACACAGGATATTAATCTTCCGGTCCTTCATTACTCCTACCACCTCCCAAGATTTGCCGCTTAGAGTCCCAATGTTCCAAGTGTCAAATCTAATCTTGCTCTCATAACTAGCTTCTCTAGCCGCCTCCATTCAAAAGAGAACGGTAGCCCTTGCGCATTTAACACTACATCCGGGCGACGATGCAGTGGCTCTCGCTCACTTCTCACCGTACTCGAGCCATACAGCGCGTTACTTACAGGTAACGACCAAGCATTAGCACAATTTCTTCGTTGATCCATGTTCATAAGAGATTCAACAGGGTTTTATGCTAGCTGTCGGGGCCTAACACAACCCTCCTCCTTTACCTGGGTTTGGGACCAGCTATAAACATAGGCGGAGTTTCTAAGGCCAAGATCAACTTAAGCAAAATTTAATCCCTACAACAATTTAAACCACAAATCCGTGAACTTTACATGATAAATGTGATAAGTTTGTTTTTTTATTTCATCTAGCAAAGAGTAATGGGATTGTAATAATGCATACATGCACGAATGATAAGGATCAAAAGGCATATGCAAAATGCTGATAAACAGTATTGTAAATGATAAGAATAAAAAAAAAAAAAAAAGACAAAAGTTAGGAAAGAGAGAATACCGAGAGTCTACTGGTGCACCCAAGCTTCCTGAGGGCAGCATTAGAAATTATCATGTCCTTCTTCACATTGAGGAGACCCTCATGACAAGTTGGATGGATTTGATAAAGATACTGGCCAGCAGCATATTTAAGGAAAGAATCTCTAAGAGTCGCCAAGGATTTGTAATGAAATGACTCTTGGCATTTTTTCGAAGTGATTGCTTCCAAGATCTACATCGCACGAAGCAGATAAAATTAGAACACGTATATCATCAAAAAGCTTGAACAAAGACAACAAAATAGATATACAAAGAAAATAATACTCCTCCGGTCCTAAATGTAGAACCTAGTACCAAAGGTAGTATTTCATAATTATGCTATAATGAAGGCATAATGAAAAGGTTAAGGTTGCCTTGGACATACATTATATCAAATTCAAAACTTCTAAAATGACGATGTGGCAAACAAAATTATCCATGAAGCATCTTCAAGCAAATAAAATATACACCCATATGGAGAATGCCCAACACAAATAAACCCAAAAAAAAAACAAGAAATTTCACATGATATCAAATCTATGAATTAGTATTACAACATCTTTTAGCAATCTAAATAATCACATTGTGTATTGGTTGGGACATGCTAAAAAAAGGAGGCCAAATCAGTTCTTTTACTTTGGTTATATCTAGTGCCATAATTATACATTGTGTCTGCCATTAAAACAACTTATATATTAAAACTTAATGTAGACAAACATTTAGATAGTTGATGAGTCTCAACAGAATGACATGAAACCATCTTTCCTTGGAAAAAAATTGGAAATATAACTGTTGGAATTATATAATGATAAATTGTCATAGCAAAAGAATAGCAACTTACCTTGACTGTTGGAATATCATTTTGCATGCACATGTTTTTCAAGTTGAAAGCCACAAGCAATGACTCAAGCCGATGTATTATTGAAGGAACGAAAGAGAATGAATATATTGTATTGACAGAAATCGGTGACATTATAATGTAGCATAGTTCTGGGGGCAACTCGACTGTAGATTTGGTTGATTCTGCAAAATCATACATATGCATATAAGTTAATATGTAAATCAGTATCACATGACAAATGATATTAAACACTGGCTTCAATTTTGGGTAAATTTTAGTCATAGTTTCATGGACTAGCTTGATTTCTTTGTCTGCAAAAATACTTTCATTTTAAAGAAACCTTTCATGGAAAAGTTCAAATAAAGAAACTTCTGGAGAAAGCTATGAATAGCTTTTGTGCTTGTTATATCTGCCAAAAGTTTTTGATTTTGGAAATCTTCCAGCACAACCAACTTTCATGGGCAAGTCCAGGTACAAGAATCAACATTCAAACCTCTTTCCTTCGCTTGTCTGCTCCTGTGAAGGTAATTTTGCACATGAAACATGTGCCTTCCATTATATAGTTGTTGGTGTTCAAAACATAAATCGATCCTGTGCCTGAAATTTAGGACAAGTGACAAGATTATGTCAAAGTGATACACCTGATGGTAAATAGTAACTTAAAAATAGACATCTGCAACGAATATTAGCATACTTTTGTTTATAGTATTCCTTGTATGTACTAGTTCTGCCATCGCTGAGTTTTAGAGGAGAGTTTCCATCTAATTCCATTCTACCAGTGATGATATAAAATTTACCACTATGTGGAGTATAAACCAATGAATTTTCTAGTTTGCAGGAGCAAATCCATCCATCTTTGGTCCTTACATTGGCAACATGATTGTTGCAAACTTCTTCAGAGGAATATACCGAAGGCCAATCGATGATCGAAGGTCTTTGAGGTATGGTAGTGGCTGGAAGCAGAAGATAATCAATCTCAAGATTATCTCCCAAATGGAGTTCATTTAAAATGGCTTTCAACTTAGCCATATTACGGTCCAAAAGAATTCCAAATACAGTTATTTGGAATCTTCTACACAAAAGAATCTGGAAAAAAAAAAAAAGATAACTACATAAACTTTTGTAACACTTATTATTATGCTGGACGCAACAATAAGAGGGCAAAACATCATACCTCATTTGGGCCAAGATTTATAGTACCAATGTATCTGAATTTTACTGTCACGTCACCCCTATCAGTACACAAATTGAATTCCATGCACCCGATTTCAGGGTCAAGTTCACATCTCATTGCAAGAATAACATCACGAACAGCAACATCATAGTTGAATTCTTGCTTCAACTCCATCAAATAGTAATGGTATAACATATTGCCATTGCGTGGAAAGAAGTTAACCAGTTCAGATGGGACATAATGAGGTTGCTCCTCATTATAAGGTTCATTCGCTGTAAGAATCAGATAAATTCCGAAACATTTAGTACACACAGATGTAAGGAAAACAAAATACCACTTCCAATTATAATTATAACTTTACTAAAATAGTAATGAAAAATAGGTAACGAATTACCAAATGCTTCCATCAAATTTTTTTCCACGACAATATCAGGAACAAGATTATCTGTCAAAGCTCCATTTTTATGAAGTTGTTTGCAAGCTTCAAGACAACCAACATTTAAGGTTTTCTTGGATCCTTGAACACAGACAGATGATACAGGGCAACTCTTAGGAAGAAGTAGACTTCCAGTCTCTTTGTCCCATCTAGGCATTGGTTTGAAGTACCTAGAAATACATAAAAATTCAAAAGTAGGCCAGCCAAAATCTAAGAGTTAAACACTAAATCTAAAACATTGTCCATAAATATCATGGGAACACTTAAATTAGAGTATAGGAAGTTCAGCAATTAACTAACCCATCTGCAGGGAGCCGTGAGCAGTAAAGGTACATCAAACCAATACTAGACCTGAGATTCACAATCGCTCCAGTGCTTTCAACACGATAAGTTTCCTCGTCGCACATATCACTATTTAAAGGCTCACAAGGAAGGGAAGAATGACCCAAGCACTCCTTTCTCATAATATCTCCACTACTTACATACTTCTCCAATCGAGAACGTGTAGCCAAATCCCCACTGTATTTTAAAATAAAACGTGACATAAAGGCAATTCAGACAAGTTTTGTCTCAACCAGAAAATCAAACCAAAATGGATGTTATGAAAAGATCAGTATAATACAACATGTTTATTTGCAATTGTCAAGTTGTTGCAGCCATCAAATAAATTTTCAAAACCAATTTGTTCAAATACTCGAGGAAACTCAAAACAGAAACACAAAAGCAAGAATTACCTTTCAACCATTAATATGTACACAGAATTTTGAACTCTCGCTCGTCCTCGGGACTGAATGAAACTGCACACTGTAGCAGAGGGGTCAAATCTAATGACCAAATTACAACTTTGAACATCCAACCCCTCTTCAATAATTGAGGTTGCCACAATGATATTGACCTGCAAATTAAATATTTTGTATGACATTAAATATTGTACCATTGTATGACTACACAAATGATGAAATAGGTAAAAATCATACCAAGCCCATACGAAACTCTTCTACGATTTCATTTTGTTTTTTCCTTGTTTGATTTTGCAACTTTGAATCGTTCCCTGCTATGTACTTAGTCTTCCATCCATTATGTTTTGGGAGGAATTCCCTCAAAAGAGCCTCGAGAGCAATTGCTGTAATTATCCTATCTACGAAAATTATGCATCTCGTATCATTCATGCCCCTATAAATTTAATATTCAAAGCAGACCAGTCAAAATCAACATTAATGTAATTACAAGACTACTATATAGAATTAGAGATATAAGACTATTTGAATTCTATTAACTAAGTGCATAATTGGAGTTTCCTAGGTTCTGTCACAATGTGAGAACACTAAGAGCAAGTACAAATCAACCCAATACAAGGAACAATATGAATAAACATACGACAGCAAAGAACTAAAAAACTGGCTTTATTTTGATTTTTAAATGAAAGAACCAGCCATATAGATGTTCAAAAATCCTCCAAAAACTTTCACATTTCAACAGGACATTGACCAAAAGAAAATCCCAATTCCATACCTGAATGTATGATTTCAAAACTACATTCAAATTTTAAAATCTTTCATAAATAATCAACATAAGGGAACCTGTATTCAAGTAGAGAATCAGTGAGACATTGAACTTTCAAGGTTAATAGGCCCACATGCACAAGTGACCCAATATCATCATCACCAACAGTATGTTGAGGACCTGTGCAAGAAAACATTTACAAATATTTGATAACAAGGAAAAGAATGTGCTCTGAGATTTATCATAAATGCACTTATAGTCTCCAAGGCTAAAGTCACTACCAGATGATATGCGAGTTGAAAGCATCCAATGTAAATTTTCTAACAGTTGTCTGTCCAGAGACATCCGTATTTCCATATGAAAATAATTCAGTTTCATTTGATGATAAGAATTCTGCAGCCTGTCACATAAACAAACATATAGTGAAATCTTTTAGGCAATCATGAAGAGAAAAATGAAGTCAAAGAATAAGTACCTTCAAAGCCAACAAAAGTCCCAACTTAACCAAGCAAAATATTAAAGCTGAGAAAACCTTTTCTATTCTTTTGCAAATAGACTCTGCGGCAGAACTTGTCAACTCTGACTTTTTCACTTGGCATTCGTACTAATGCAGAGAATATCAACAGTCAACACCATCAAGAAAGTAAACCAACAATCAATTATCAAAATATATATCACTGAATTTTGATCAGGCATAACATCTAAGAATATGACAGAATTGACATTTCAAGCAAAACATGCTGCTCAATATACCAATGTTTGCTTTTTATAGCCAATTCCTTACCCATAATTTCAATCCAAGGGAATAATTTAATTCTATGTAAATATCAAGTAAGAGTAATTGAAATCTGGTGACCTTAAAAGTTCTCACCTGTTTTCTTAGTAGATCCAGTTCTTTTTCCAAGCATTTGAATAACACAAAGGAAATTCCAGTGTCCTTGAAAAATTTGAACTTTAGGGTAGATATTGGTATGAATTCCGCTAGGACAGATTCGCTTGCACATGTATATACCTTAAATACAAAATATTAAATGTTCAAAATAACAAAAAAAACTGGACAACAAGAGAGTACTAGGACCTGTTTCTTTTAAAATGAAAAAATCACTTTTTTTTTAAAAAAATACTTTTGTGAAATTATTAAATATCGTTTTTTAACTTCTAAAACTAATCAAAATCTAAAAAAAGGAAACAGATTTTTTATTATTTTGAAAAGTTACTTTGAATAACTATTGAAAATAATAGATGACCGAGAATGTTACAAAAATATGGACATACAAGGAAATATCATAAAATTTGAAAAGAAATAAATAATAAATCATTCTTTTATGAACAGTGATCCACAAAGATATCATAAAATTTGAAAATAACTACATAATAATCACTTTTATTGTTGTAACCAAACGAAATATCTTTTTTATAAGATCTCTACAAAATAAATCACGTTTCACAACATCACTAAACTATCTAAAAATCACTTTTTTTTTAAGTTTAAGCAAATGGGCGCCAAGTCCTGAAAAAAATAAACTCATCTAAATACATTGGCAAGTGTCAACACCTTTCTAGAAATGCAAAGGTTCCTGTACCAGTAGATATGTAAGATATAACAGCATAATTATTTTTGAGCATACTCTACAAAGAGATAGATGGGATGAGAAAAGAATTTTATGTTTATGGGAAGAGACATGGCAGAAATAGTTAGGTGTAATTGTGGAAGTTGGAAAAAAGAGGACACAGGAAGTTAGTCACAAGGGAACAAACGTTGAAGAAGAAAGAAGTTCCAAGATGGAAGTCAATCAGATTCAGTCATCATGTAAAAAATAAAGAAAAAAATGGAATATAGAGGAAGCATGGATAAGGTATTCTTAGGGCAGATGGTTTCAGGGATATCTATAAGTCCTGAACTTCTAAAACCAATCTTGTCATTTGGTTGTTCGTTTTTTTTTTTTTTTTTAACTATTGCCTAAGGTCTTTAATTCTTATGTTGGAGAATATTGGAGATTTTATCTCATTTTCCAAGTAGTTCAGTTACTTTCATTCCAATATTGTCAGTATCTATCTAGACAACATATTGCCCAGAACAAAATGACATGCCTTGAGACAAGAAATTAAGAGAACAAATAAAAATTTAAAAATGGAGAAAGATAAAGTAAAGACCTTAGAATGCATTAGGCTCTCAAGTTCGGCAATATTTTTCCAGACAGTCAGTTCAGAATTCCCACCTAATTAAAATATTAGAGGCGAACACAAAGTAAATTTAACATTAGAAAATAATAGACAGTAATGAGTAGGAAAATAATGCCAATGCAATGAAATAAATAGAACTTTCTTTGGACTAATGAACCTTTCGATTTAATAAGAGATGCTGTCATCCCTAATATTCTAGGGAGATCAGAACTATTAGATTTCAGTTGATGATGATAAAACTCCTGCACAAAATCAAAATTTCCAATTTGAAAACATACAAGTTTTGCACGTTCCACAATCTCAAGTTGCAGAAATGCATAATAAGATAGAAACTTGACTATAAATAACTGCAATGGCCATCAAAGAAAATACTGCTTATACAATTCGGCAACAAAACGTATTTAATACTAAACATCACTGACAACTATTCTTGAATTCAATTAACTGAGACATGAACAGTGCTATTCATGAGCCTTCATTCAATAGCATAAGCATACAATGCACTTAAGCATTTATGATAACAAGTTACAGACTATGTTACCAAGGGATAACCAATATACACAGACCCACAAAATAAAAATCATTAGAAGAAGCACTTACCGTCATGATGCATGCATAAGGGTGTCTACCCCTGGCATGATGGCATTCATCCATTATTAAGACCTTTATCATATTCAGTTTGAAAAAGCCACACCTCAAGCCAGACAGCAATATTGCAGGAGTCATAACAAGTACCTGCATAATCAAAACCACTACTAACAATAATTATATCTTATCTATGTAATATGCAAAGACAAATCAGAAACAATAACTATATCAGATATATGTGATATGCAAAGACAAATCAGAAACATAGTTCTAATAATAACTAACAATCCAGGTGCTTCAGAGAGCAACTAATCCTCCAAATGGAGAAAACCACAAATTCTGACTATCTGAATTTGGCTTTTGCATACATAAACATGCCCCTATGCCAACTACAATACTTGGCATGCAAAATGAAATCAAAAAGTTTATAAACACCTTCATGAAAATTCGCACAGAAAGCATGTAACTTTATCTGCTTTCACTCTCAGTTAGCTATTATGATTTTATAATGGGTTAAGCTTCCACTTACTTCCTTGCTGTTTTTACTCATCCAGTATCATACGAACTGGACAATCTCTAATATCTAATTATATCTATATCCAACTGTGCAACTACGCAATGGGATGACCCCAATCATGGCAGACCAAAGTGATGATTCCACAAATACGAAAACCAGGGATAGGATGATTATGATGCCTTCAAATACAAATATATTAGTAATCAGTAACTTTATGGGCAGTATCAACAGCAAGCTATTGAGAAGGGAGCTTTCACTGATGACAACTCAAAAAGAGCTCTTCCTAGAAGAGTACTATCAGATGCCATGTGTCTTCTTATCCATGAAAACCAAGTTTACAAATGAAAATTTTCAAATTCAATAAAAATATATAATGTATAACAACCTCTTCCTATCTTGCAGCTCTCTTGAAGGGAGAGTTTTTGCAATTAACACCCTACATCAAAGCATTGGTTCACAAATAATACATGTTTCTGGCCACTTTAGGCTTTTTTAAGCACCCAGATTTGTTGCCACTTGCCATCAATAAATTTAAATTATTACTTCCTATGTGGATATAACAAATACAGATGTGTTGATAAAAAAGTAAACAACAAATGGAATGAGAAACGACAAGTAGAGGGCAGCACTATTTTGAGGGACAATAGCAGACTACACATAGCCCATTTACATGCTTGACATTTCGCATGGAAGTTTTAATTTGATATTTCTAAACAAATGACCAAAATAATCACCTCATGTTTCTGCATTTCTACTTTCCATGTAGCAGCATCCAAGAAGTCCACTCCCATAGCTCCCCAATACATTCCAACGTTCAAATCCGTATGCGTTTTCACAGCTTCAGCTTGCTGTCATTTTGGGAAGTGAAGAAGAAGAAAAACTTAGTCAAAATAAGTGTTGATCCGCTGTATAACTTAACAAGCAGCATTACTGAATGCGTGATTGTAATTTTTAATGCTATTTGAATTTAAAATGGATACAGTAGCAGAATGTTCTTCCAAACTGTAAATTTTAGTGGTCATAGTGGAAGTCAATCAGAGAGTGTCCCTACAGCATAGAAGAGAGAAAAAAGAAAGATTTGCGTACTTGTTTAACCAAGACGACAGTCGGAACCAAAAACACGGCAATGGAAGGGGAAGGCTTGCGAAGTAGATAAGCATAACTCCGTAAAAGCATGATGGCGATCAAAGTTTTCCCAGAACCTGTCTCTAAATACACGATGGTATTTGGCCGGATACATTTTTCCAAAGCTTCCAACTGATAACTACAGAAACCGGACCAAAAAAGACAATCAAAGAAAAAAACCAAAACAACATTAATCGAATCAATTGAAGAAAAGTGTTGGCTAGCTTACCTTCTGGCAAATGGAAGATTATCAGCTGCAGTGAGGCTATCGATTTCCATGGCTTCTCTTTCTCTCAAATTACAAATCGAAAAGCGCAGAATGCAGGTAATGAAGGAATTTGAAGAACCGAGTTTGAGCCACAACAAGAAAAAGCACGAAGCAACGGTTTGTCTGAAACTATACTATAAATACTAGTAGTAGTAGTAGGCCACTGAGTCCTTCCAGAACAAGTTAGCTTTCAAATTAAGGAAACTGGAGACCCCACAAGTCAAAGTTGATGCTTGGGATTCTGGACGGAAGTGAATGAAACGGCACTCGATCCATGGTCGTTTACATAATAGCCTCTCGTTTTCGCCATCTTTCTCTGGTCATTCTTTTGAATTTATTCAAAAAAAAAAAAATCAAACGATGTTCAGACCGAGACGAGAGGGGTAGGGCAGTAAAAGCTGGGTATTCCTGCTGCCTAATTTAAAAATCATAAGAAAAAATTTTAAAATTGTAAAATTTTAAATTATCTATTTTTTAAAAAAATAGTTATAAATTATTTATTAAGTTTTGACATTCTCTTATCAACTGCTAATAATAAACTTAATTTAGAATTTTATAATTTTAAAAATTTTTAAATGTCATTTTCCTTAATTTAGATTTGTAGATACCAGTTTGGAACCTATATGCATCCTAATAGAGTTGGTATCAATAATCAATAACTTGAATAATATTTCACCCTTTAATTTAAAATATAAAAGTTAATTTTTCAAAAAAATATTTTATGATAATAATTATCTAAAAAACTTTTCTGTAGGTTGCCATGTTTGACTTATTTAAATCTAAAAATGTGTTGCATTATATTTATGAATATATTTTGAGAGAAAGACAAGGAGTCTCTCCCTTTTTTTTTTTTTCCATTGAAAAGGAGTATCTTCCCTTAACAATACATCATCACTGTGTGAATGTTATGATTTATTATTAATTTTATTTCATGTATATGAATATGATTATTTTTTCTATAAAAAAATTCTAATGTTAATATTTTTTATTTGTAATAAATATCACATTAACTTTTATCCATTCAAAATTTCATTATTACTATTTGAAAATTGAAATTAAATTTTAATTTAATTAATTAGATTAAATAATATTAAAACATGTGCAGTATGCAATACAAATAAAAAAAAATCATGTGATGTTTTTTTTTCATATTTTTAGGGAATAAAAATATATGATGGAATTGTACTGTATATATCAGGAAACGCCTATTTTAGGAAGATACAGTGAGTTTGTTGTAAGTTACCATGTGGCTGACCTCGCCAGATTAGGGGCATTGGTGATGAATCTTAATGTGTTTGGGAAAATTTTTAAAGAATTTATAAGTGCTTATATACATAAGTCGAGACAATACTTTTCTTATAATATCTTATATTCCATAAATCACGATTAAAAAGTTACTTTTAAAAACTCCAATCACTATTCTAAACCAAGATTTAGATTATTGAAAATTCATTGAATGATTAGGAGAAAGGGAGCACGCGGAGAAATTCGAATTTCATTTTAGTCTGCACTCTGCAGAATTAAGGATATTTGATGACAACAAATTATAGTCAAATGACCAAACTGTCCCCTGTTGGTAAAACTGTAAAAGAGAACCATTTTTATTTTTAGCTTTAATTTAAAATTTTAAAATTCTGGGTGGCAACATAATGCGCGTAATATTAGATGGTTAAAGAATTAAAATGACGTGAAATTGACCCCTTAATATAATACTTCCTCCCATTCTAAATATAAAATAGAGTTGATTTTTTAAAAATAATTAAAAAAATTAAATAAATTATTTAATCATTATATGTTATATATCATTGATTATATATTGTAAAATCTTTAAGAAGCAAAATTGTGTATTTCATTCATGGATATACAATGAATATATAAAGCATCGTGATATCTTCTAGCCATCCTACATCTTTGGCTAACTCTCATAGAATCTGGTATAACAACCTCCCCAATCAAATTTTAACAACAACAACAATAATAATAATTATTATTATTATTATATTCCAGTTGCATTTTAACACTCTCCTTAAGTTGGTGTATGTCAATTTGTAACGCCCAACTTGCTTAAGAGCATTCAAAGTCTATTCTTTCCCAGAGCCTTTGTAAATTGTTGGATGATCTATCTTGACTGGTGTCTTTCCCTAATAGAATAGCAATCCATCTCTACATGCTTTGTTCTCTCACGAAAAATTGGATTCATGGCAATGTGTAATGCGGCTTGCTTATCACAATAAGGTGACGTCACTCCTTTTTGTGGTGCTTGTAACTCTTGAAATAGCCAATATAACCACACTATCTCACTCAGGTTTAACTTTAGTTTTGCTATTAATTACTTAATTTTCCATATTGACCATTTTTACTTGAGAAATTTTTAAAAAAATATTTAAACCGCTAGAGCTCCAGTGACCAGGCACTAGCGCCAGAGCAGCCGGTCACTAGCAAAGTCGTTGGAGCTTTGAGGACGGGCTGTTGTCGCTAGTCATTAGCCTCGAAGCTCCGACAACCTAGAAGGAGTTTTAAGGATTTTTGTTAAAAAAAATAATAAATTAAGGGTAATATTTTTCCACATTTTTCAACATTTGAAAATTTCAAATTGATCTATTTGGAATTAATTAAATTTAACATCCTTATTTGTCTTTTATATATTTTAAATGTATTTTTTGTCTTTTTCTCTTTATAATATGATTAAAATTAATAAATTCTATAACATATTAAAAATTTTGAAATATATGTATTATAACTATTTTTTGTTGTACAAAAAATAATGTTTGCAAAATATAGATGTTTAAATAAGCCCTATGTTAAATAAGGGTATTTTGGTCAAAGCAGTGGATTCAGAGTCAAACTAATATGTCAACTAACGGGTAGGTTGTTGCAAATATAATCTCAAATTAAATATAAAAGGAAGATCTAAGCAACATAAATTTTAATTTCAATGGTATGTGTTTTTAATATAATAGGAAGTTTCTGTAAATTAGGTGAAACCTAAGGAAAATCTGGTGTATTTTACTCTTTCTTTTTCATAGGCAAAATGAAAATAAAATGTCTTTGAAATACTCAAAATCCAAATCAATCCCCCAAAATAGAAAAATTCCACATCATTATAAAGGATCCAATTTGAAAATTCATAATGTTGTTTTTTATTTTTATAGTACATGAGAAACTATAAAAACTTCTCAGGGATTATCCTCCTGAGTTAAATAGCATTCTCGACCCCTTTTCATTGGTAAGTAATAAGCTCTTAATAACTTCAGGAGGCGATTCAGTGATATGGATATCCATCGTCATTCTCCACACTTCCTTTGCCATAGTGTCTACAACTGTGTTAACCTCTCAAGCATACCATAACATTTCAGCTTCCCAGTGTCAATTTAACAACGTACGAACCTCCCCAATAAGGTAGAAATCAGGGTGTTCCTGAGACACCGTAGCTTGAATTAGCTCCATGACTTCCGTACAATCATACTCAACCAAGATTCATCTGTATCATCTATCCCATGCAAGTTTAAATCACAAAACACCCCAAGCTTTGACGGATACCACCATCCCTTGCCCAATCCGGTACATAAACCCCTGCAAAAACTCCCATCATGATCTTGCAATACACTTCCACAAGTGCATATCCCAGAGTTGTCATTCCTAGATCCATCAGTATTGATCTTGACCCACCTACGTGGTGGTGGCTTCCAATAGGGACTACTCCCCTCCTCATGTTGAATTTGGAATAGGTTTGTATTACCCCATGATAAGCAGGCATGAGCACGGGCTAACATGGTTGTACTACTCCAAATAATGTTATTGAAGCAACGGTCATTTTGAGCTAACCAGATATACCGGCATATAACTGTAAACTAAAGACGATACACGAATCCCTATACTATGTCCTTGCGTCCCATACACCATGCAAGTCAGTCATTCCTATCCAATATGTAAAAAAATAGATAATGTCATCCCGATGGCAAAAAACCATTCCAGAATTCAGAAATCACTAGGCAATCCAATAGGACGTGGAGCATTGACTCGCGTGAAGTATGTCATATTCCATAATTGCCCAAGGGATGACTACCATGATGGAGTCGTAACAAGTTTGTCATTAGGCTGCCATAAAAGCATAGCTACAAGAAAGTATGGTACCTCTGAGGGACCTTCATTTTCCAGACACCTCTCCACCAGTATCTATCAAGATGTTGTGGGCTACCCAATAAGTGTTTGTAAGAAGAACTTAAGGAGAAATTTCCATCAGAAGACCATCTCCATGCCGAGAAATCCTTCCCATTTAGCTTATAAATGTTAACACACCTTATAGTTGTACATACCTGCCCTAGTAGTAGGTGCTCAAATCGGCTCATATCCCACTGTTCAAAAGGAGTGATGCAATCAGCTACTCTCCATTCAGTAATGTCTCTAGACAAAGGCCGAGTTACCAGACACTCTAGCTTGTCCAAGTATGGCACCCACAAGTCCTTCCAAAAACAAATGTTATGGCCATTGGTAACTCTCCATGTTGTACTATAAATGACCTTCTCCTAGTTGTTACGGATACCTCTCCAAGTATTAGACTCCTACGACGCTTCTCAACTTTTGGAATAATATCATTGACGGCTTTGTACTTCTCTCGCAGGAACTTGACCTAGAGCAAGTCTTGTCTATTAATCATGCCCCATCCAAGCTTCATCATGAATGTCTGGTTTTGATACCTGGCTTTCCTAAGGCCCAGGCCACCATCCTCCTTACATGCACACACCAAATCCCAAGAGACTAGATGAGGTTTTCTACTAGCCAATTTACTCCTTCAGGGGAAGTTACGACATCGTTTGTCAATTTCATCACAAGTACTTAAAGAAAGAGGCACTTTTTGTATAGTATGAGATGGCATAGCCAATAGTACAGAAGACACAAGAGTATGCCTGGTCACCATCGATAACATGTTGGACTTCCAATTAGCCAGTTAGCATCCATCTTATTCAGGAGAAAGTTATATGTTGCATTTGAGCTACGTTTATGTAATATAGGCATTCCTAGATATTTACCCAGATTCGACGTCAGAATAAAGTTCAAAAAATCATTGATTTCCTTTCTCCTATTATGATTCACATTCCTTGAGAAATAAATTCTTGACTTTCTAGTATTTACTTTATGTCCTGAAATGTCACAAAAATCATCCAGGATGCCTTCATAACCACCGCTTGATCTATATTTGCCTCTACAAACAAAATAAGACTATTAGCAAAAAAAAATATAAGAGACATGAGTACCTTGTTTGGAGAGCCTAAACAGTTGTCAATCCCCATCTTCTACTGCCGTCTGGATGAGATGCCCCAATCTTTCCATCATAATAACAAATAGATAAGTTGATATAGGAACAGGAAGGGCAAAACATATTAGTAGCCTCACCATTCTAAAGCAGCTGCATTTGAAGCGTCGTCATACAAGCTTGTATAACTCTAAAGATATATAATCAGGGATCTTAAATTCTCTTAAACAGGCGGTGATAAAACTCTATCTGACACAATCATACGCCTTCCCTCAATCTATCTTGATGGCTATGAAACCATTTTTCCTCTTTAAAGACTTCATAGAGTGGATAATCTCCTGTATTAGGATGATATTGTCCGAGCTTTAATGCCCTTTCACAAAACTGCATTGGTTTAGGGTTATCACTAAAGGCATAACGCCCTTGAGTCTATTTGATATAACCTTCATAACTTTCTTGTACACAACATTGCACATACTTATAGGATGAAAATATCAAAACATCTCAAGATGTTCCACTTTCAGTATAAGAACTATTTGAGTTCCATTGATTTATCGTATAAGCATTAGATCATTGAAAACTCTTTTAAGTAAATCAAGCACTAACGTTCCTACCGTATCCCATTGGCTTTGGTGAGAAAGAAGATTGAAGCAACCTGGCCCTGGCACTTTCAACGGCCCCATATCAAACAAAGCACGTTTAATCTCATTATCTTCAACCGATATCTCCAGAATTTGCAGATTCACATTATCAATTTCAGGATAAGTACACCTAAATACCAAGGACCCATATATTATGAGTCTCTATATACAGATTTTCAAAAAATTGGCTTCCCATTCTTATAATTTCTATTGCATCATATGTCCATTCCCCATATTCGAGTTTCAAGGCTTCTATTTTATTCCTTCCCCGTCTCTCATTAGCCACTGAATGGAAGTATTTGGTATTTCAATCACTATCCATGCAGCCACATGACTTCTTCCAGTACCAAGAGCTTTTCAAGCTCACTCCATAGCTTCCCTTGTAATTTATCCAAGCACTCCAAGATACCAACCGAAGCCATCCTTGCATAATCCTGTCTAATCGTCGATATAAACTGTCTTTCATATAGGAAATGTTACCTAAAACTTCCTTATTCCATAACCTCAAATCCTTAATAAACTGTTTTACGGATCCGCACCAGTCGTCTTTCACCCCCATTGTGCCTATACGAAATTCTTGAAATCTTCATGTATAACTTAGGGGCAAAAAATCTTAAAGGTCTTCATCTCTTTACAGTAAAAACATGAGAATCAGTATCAACCAGCACTGGATAAATATTAGATTTAAATTTTGGCAAGTGTGTCACAGTGGCATTAGGATAACTTGTAAGCCAACATTTATCCACCAAAGCTCTATCCATTTTGCTCTGGCTAGTAGAATTGCCCCATGTAAATTGGGGTCCACTAAAACTAATGTCAAAAATCTCGTTACCTAATAGCCAATTCCAGAATAACTTATCAATGCCATAATTGTCCCTATGATTTTTACTCCAGCGTTCTTCGGGACATGAAACAACATTGAAATCTCCAATCACTACCTAGCCTCCAACAACCAATTGTTGAATACCCTCAAGAATGGGCTACAATCGGTATCTATTAACCATATTTGGGTGCCCATACACCACAGTAAGCGACTACTCATCTCATCACTTTTTCCTTTATTCACTATTCCATGAATAAATTGATCACCTAAACCAATCGTGGAGAAATTTAACGTAGAATCCCAGAATAACCAAATACCTCCGCTAAATCCCCGTGCTTCAACCACATGCATATGCATCCATCCCAACTTCCTTGAAAGGAGATTAGCTTTCATCCATATCTATCTAGCACTAGTACAAAATATAGATTTTACACATATTTTTTACACTTGACCAAATATGACACGTGTAGAAAGTGTGACCGGTGGCATTTTCGTAAATATAAGAAGATGAAGGAACTTTCTACACGTGTTGAAAAGACAACATGTGTAGAAAGTAAATTTAAAATATTTTTTCTTTAACATAAATGCATTTAATTTTATTTTAAAATTTTTTTATTTTTTTGAAAAAAAAAATAAAAACCGAAAATGAATTTTTTTAATGACTTTCTACACCAGTTGCACCCCCAACCAGTGTAGAAAGAAATTATCTACACCGGTTGCACCCCCAACCGAGAAAATATCTTTCTACACCGGTTGGGGGTCCAACCGATGTAGATAATACTTTCTACACCGGTTTGAACCCCAACCGGTGTAGAAAGTGTTTTGTGTTTTTTTAAAAAAATTGAACCTCGCGCCTTCTACAACCGCCAGCAAATTAAAACTCAAAATCTCATTCTCTGCTTTAATCTCTATCTCTCTCTATCTGTCTCCCTCTCCCAGCTCATTATTCCCAACAAATTTATCAGATTCGGTCTCCGAAATCCATCGCCTTCATCCTTCAATCTCTGGCCTTCTCCCAAGGTACGACGCTAGTAAACATGTGAGTGTAATCTTCGTTGTTCGTTGTTCGTTAATCTTTGTTTATGTACCAGTTTAGATTTTGTTCATTGTTCCTTAATCTTTGTTCACTGTACCAGTTCAGATTTTGTTCCTTAGTCTTCATTTCTGTACCAGTTTAGATTTTGTTCGTTGTTCCTTAATCTTTGTTCGTTGTACCAATTTAGATTTTGTTCCTTAATCTTTGTTTCTGTACAAGTTTCTGTTCCTTAATCTTTATTTTTCACTGTACCAGTTTAGATTTTGTTCGTTGTTCGTTAATCTTTGTTTTTGTGGACTTTTATTTCCTTTTCTTTTATTGTAAACATTTACTTTCTTACACGAGTTGGAGATTTTCTCACTGATTCCACCTAGTACTGTTATTGACGGGAATTCGCTCATTAGGTAGAACAAGGAATGCTCATTATGCTATGGTCTAGTCATATACTTGTTAATTGCTTCAACGAGCTGGAATGGCTTTTAATTGAAAATAGATTGTTGTTTTATTTGAAAAGATTTCTAGACGGATTTAATTGTTTTGCTGAACTTAGAATTTGTGTGACAATATGGCAAGCTCGAAATGCTTATGGAGTTACTAGGCTTACTGTTAGGAAAACCCTTTTAGAGTTTGCCATATTGACACAACCTTTGGATTCAACTATTGGGTAAACAATAAAGGAATTTGTATTAGTTCCCAACATGCCATGTAGTCTTTAAACCCTAAGACAAGAAATTCAGCTCAATATAAAAATCAATGTTCATCAAAATTTATTAAACATTGATTAGAAATTGTGTCAATTCCCAACATGTCGTGTGGTCTTTAAACATTGATTTTTGTATTGATTAAGTAATTTAATAAATCCTATCATGATTACTTAAAAGAAATAGAGCACACTAGAGGCTGGACTGTATCAGATCTAAGACTTCCCATAACGTGTTTTGTCTCCAAATTTTAAGCTATAATTAGTATCTGAGTGGATTTTCCAAGATGAAGGCTCAGAACAATGATTGTGAAAAGGGAAAAGGAAAAAATGCAAATTTTGAAGTAGCCTTGGAAGAACAAAAATCAAACACATTCACCTAATCTTTGTTTATTGTTCTTGTACTGATATAGAGCCCTTTTCATTCTTGCATAATCCAAAAAGTTAAGCATGTCAGCTTTACTATATCATACTCTAAAATCCAAGACGTTCACAATTATGAAAGAGAATTCCAACCTCTTCCTAATATTTTTAATCGTACTTACATCACAGATTCCTTTTTCTTTTCAAGCATTTAGGTAAAATAATATTAGTGCTTCATCTCAGCCTCTTCCAAGACCTCCAACTAATGTCAAACAGTTTACACTTGGAATTTGGTTATCAACAATGTTTCTAAAGGCGAGTGTAAAAAATTCTTGGAAAGATCTAGTCTACAAAATTAAAATAGATGAATCTAATAACAAAAAGACATGTAAACATACTAATAGTTGTCCTTGTAATTAATGCTCATTTTCTAATTTTGATCACTCATTATATCCTCTCTCTCTCTCTCTCTCTCTCTTAAAAATAACTCATAAGGTCCACATTATCCAATAGGAGTAAAAGTAAGAAAATATTTTAATTTATGACATATTAAATGAACTAAATGTTGCTTTTAATTTGCCTGAATTAATTAAAGTGTCATATGTTCATAACATGATCTCTTTCTATACTATATAAATATATTATTCTCATTGGTCAAAGCATTGCAGAGGCATCCAATAATGGAATTTGTATCAATTCCCAACATGCCCTGTAGTCTTTATATAGCAAGACCCTTCAAACTTACTTCATCAATACAAAAATCAATGTTTCTTAAAATTTGGTATTTATTTAACGCATTTCTATTAAAAAATGTTCCAATCATACTATTTCCTTGCTATTTTCCCATTATTTCAGGGCTAGCAAATTTTTATTTATTTCCTACTAAAATTGCTTAATTATATAGTCAAGTAAATGCTGTTGAAAAAATTTTGTTCCTGCAATATGTTTCTTGTATTATTTTATGGATGTAATTGTTGTTACCTATGCTCAATTCTAGATTATGTAAGAAGTTATCAACACATTTGCTATCGACACTTCTTGTCACCGCTTGCATTACCTGTTTGTTTCATTGGGAGCCTAGCAGCCACAAACTAAATCCATAAGGTACACTCTAGATTAAATCATTTTGTCTTCTACAATTTTCCATACTTCTATTCTTGTAATTGAAAACATCTATGCTTACATATGCCTGTTTGGAATGACAAGATTTTATGATAACTATAGTTAAAATAGCTTAGGTGTGAGGAGAGGTTGGATTTGGTTTAGTTTGATGACTTGCTTGCTGGTTCGACACAGACACATAAGTGGTTTCACTGTGCATGTGATTTGCTTCCTATTTGACTATATTATGTTTCTTACTCCAACACCACCTGTGAATCAATGTACTTGTAGCCTCTCTCCTTTTCTTTTCTATTGGCACACATCTTGTAGCTAATTGACACCAAACTGGATTTTAGTTTAGTTTGATGACTTGCTTGCTGGTTGAACACAAACACACAAGTGGTTTTACTGTGCATATGTTTTGCTTCCTCTTTTGTTTTTCCCAACTAGAGAGACCCTTTTATTCTTATCTTTGCAATTTCATTCCTTTTTCATTTTCAATGGTCCTATAATTTGAACACCTACAATTTTAAACAATTTCATTTGCTCTTTAAGCATGTTTACACATATGGATCGTAGCTGGATCTATGCTAGACGAACCAATGATGAGTACGACAATGGGGTGAAGAATTTTTTGGAATTTTCTATAAGAAATGCTTGTGGTAATAAATCTCAGAAGTTTTATTGTCCTTGTGTAAATTGTTTAAATTTGAGGCAACTATGTATCACGGAAATAAGAGAATATTTGATTTGTGATGGCTTCTTGAAGAGTTCTACACGATGGGTATGACATGGTGAATTAGTAGAAGAGCTGAGTGCATCCAAAGAGGTAGAAGTTGATATGGACATAGATGATCGACTAGAGGACATGATCCGTGATATTGGCGAAAAGGTCTTTAAGCGATCACATGCATATGATAACTTGTCTAGTGATACAGAAAGGCCTTTGTACCCAGGATGTACAAAATTCAAACTGTTGTCAGCTGTGGTGAGATTAGTCCACTTGAAAGCAAGAAATAGGTGGAGTGACAAGAGTTTTACAGAATTGTTTAAGCTACTGAAAGACATGCTTCCAGAAGGTAATGAATTACCGAAGCATAACTATGAGGCAAAAAAATTATTGTGTCCCTTGGGTCTACAGTACAAAAAAATACATGTATACCCTAACGATTGTATATTATATAGAGAATAGTTCAAAGGGGAGCATAAGTGTCCAAAATATGGGGCTTTATGGTACAAATTGAAAGGGAATTGCGATACAGAGTTTGACGAGACTACTAAGGACCCTCCTACCAAGGTGTTATGGTATCTTCCAGTGAAACCAAGGTTCAAGTGATTATTTGCTAATATTAATGATGCAAAGAACTTAAGATGGCATGCAGATGAGAGAATATATGATGGCAAGATTCACCATCCAGCCGATTCTCCTCAATGGAAGAAAGTTGATGGGATGTTTCCTGAGTTCAGAAAGGAGCCAAGAAACCTCAGGCTTGGGCTATGTACTGATGACATGAATCCTTATGGCATCCTTAGCAGTACTCATAGTTCATGGCATGTTCTCTTAGTAATTTACAACATGTCTCCTCGGCTGTGCATGAAATGCAAGTATATTATGTTGTCTATGTTGATTTCGGGTCCAAAACAGCCAGGAAATGACATTGATGTTTACCTAGCCCCTTTGATTGAAGACTTGAAAGAGCTGTGGGAGATAGGTATGGATGTCTTTGACGCGAATCGAAAAGAGGTGTTCAAGATGCATGTCATGATCTTCTGTACCATAAACGACTTCCCTACATATGGAAACCTGTCTAGGTATAGTGTTAAGGGACACAAAGCATGTCCAATTTGTGAGGCAGGCACATGCCACCATCAACTTAAACATGGGAAGAAGACTGTCTATCTTGGCTACCGGAGATTTCTTAGCCAGAATCACCCTTATCATAGATTAAAGAAGGCTTTCTATGGCCATCAAGAGTATGGAGATGCTCCAGTGTCATTGACAGGAGAGCAAGTTCATCAACGAGTGAAAGATATCAATGTTATCTTTGGGAATATGCAGAAGAGTGCAGCTGATAAAAATGTATGGAAAAAGACGTATATTTTCTTTGACCTTCCATATTAGCAAAGTCTTGATGTGAGGTATTGTATTGATGTCATGCATGTGGAGAAAAATGTGTGTGATAGTATTATTGGAACACTTCTTAATATGAAGGGCAAGACCAAGGATGGTGTCAATGCAAGATTAGACTTGATTGAAATGGGAATACGAGATGACTTACATTCAAGGCCACAAGGTGAGCGGACTTATCTACCCCCAGCCTCTCATACCTTATCCAAGCTTGAGAGAAGAAGCTTTTGTGATTTTTTACATGGTGTTAAAGTACCTCAATAGTATTATTCAAATGTTAAAAAGCTTGTGTCGATGAAGGATTTGAAATTAGTGGGTTAAAGTCTTATGATTGTCACGTATTGATGCAACAACTACTTCTGGTGGCTATTCGGGGCATATTACCAGATGATTTGAAACATATTATAACTAGATTGTGCTTCTTCTTCCATGTCATATGCAACAAAGTGATTGACCCCGATAAATTGGATGAACTGGAAAAAGATGCTACTATTATCTTATGTCAACTTGAGATGGTCTTTCTTCCTTTATTTTTTGATATCATGATACATTTAATTGTTCATTTAGTGAGGGAGATAAGGTTGTGTAGCCCTATTTATCTATGATGGATGTACCCAATGGAAAGATACATGAAAATCCTTAAAGGGTATATGAAGAATCCATACAGGCATGAAGCTTTCATGGTTGAAAGATATATTGCTGAAGAAGCTATTGAGTTCTGTTCTGACTACTTGTCAAACGAAGAAGCTGTTGGGCTTCCTAGATCTCGTCATGAGGAGAGATTATTAAGTAAGGGTACACGTGGGGTAACAGTGAAAACTAATATGGATCATGATGCAGTGTTACAAGCACATTTATACATTTTGAATAACACCGATGAAGTTCAAGGTTATATATCTATTCACAAAGAAATTATAAGGGCACAAAATGGTTGAATGACTGAGCAAAGGTTATTGCTTGAGCATAACAAGACTTTCCCACAATAGTTCAAAAAACAAGTTGCAAATGATAATAGTGTTTCTGAAACTATAAAATGGTTGGCATTGGGTCCTAACTTTAATGTCATATGTTGGAGTGGATACAATTTCAATGGGTATTTCTTCTATACGAAATCACTAGATGACAAGAGTACTATGCAAAACAGTGGAGTTATGGTGGTTGCTGAATCTGTGCATTTTTCTAGTTCAAAAGACAAAAAGTCAAAGTTAGCAGCTATACCTTATTTTGGGGTTATTGAAGAGATTTGGGAGGTTGACTATAATAAATTAAGAGTTCCAATTTTCAAATGCAAGTGGATTGATAATAATAGTGTTCAAGTGGATAAGTATGGATTTACATTGGTTGATCTTAATAAATTAAAGTATAGTGAGGAGCCCTTTATTTTAGCAGCTTACATAAAATAAGTGTTCTATATAACTGATCCAGCAAATAAAAGTTTCTTCGTGGTTCTACAAGGAAAAAGGGTGGTTGACAGTGATGATAATAAGGAATTAAACTATGATGTTTCTGAGGCTCCATGTTTCTCGTCAGGGTTGCCTGAATTAAATAAAGATGAATTAGATGACATACATGCCACAAGAACTAACCACCATGAAGGGATATGGGAGAATATATTTACTTCTATTTGATGATGAACTTTAATTAAAAGTTAGTAATCTTATTTTGTTGATTATCTATCTTGGATTTTCATTATTTTATTTTCATTTACTGGAGATATTTCATTGTTAAATAGGAACATGGAGAAGGATTCCCCCAATAATGATGATACTCATTCCGGGCATAGCAGCCAGTCTGCTCAGAGACAAAGAAAGGGTAGACGTGGCACGATACTAAGAGAGTTGAACAAGAGTCGAGCGAATGACCAGAGGATGCCAATTGAATTTGAAAGGAAATGGAGATCAATCGGGCCTAACAAGAGCAAATTTATTAGCTTTGTTGCCCTCCAAGCACGTAGCAAGCCTAGCATAACGATCACGGAGTGGTATGAAGTGGATGACTCTGTAAAGGATCAAATTTGGAACACTATAGAGGTACAACACTATGAACCTATTAACTTTTGTAACTATTACATTTATTCATGTTGCTAACTATTATAATGACTTCACAGCTTACTTACAACGTTCCTCCCAGTCAAGTCTTGAAGGATAAATTGTTATCATATTGCGCAGAGCATTGGACAGCCTTCAAGACCTCTCTAACTAAAAGATTTGTACGTGTCCAAGTAGAAGAGGGTAAGAATCCTCCTAATCCTTGTACAGAGTATACATTTCTTGATGAAGCTACGTGGAAAGAATTTTACAAGATGAAGACTACACCAAAAGCTTTGGTTAGTTTATATTCACTTAGTTAGTTACTTTATTCTCATTTGATTTATTTTATTTTTGATTTGTTGGTTTTTTATTCAAAGATAATAAGCGAAAAAGCTATAGCAAGTGGTAGAAAGAATGATTACCCGCACAAATTGTCTCATGCGGGTGTGAAAAGCTTGAAGAAGAAATGATGAAAGAGAAGCAGAAAAGGAGACAAGAAGAGGCTCAGTTTGATCCATCTACTATTATATCTTCACCATCTCCAATATCTCGTAAAGAAAAATGGAGGGTCGCACGCCGAAGGAAGATAAGAGAGTATACGAGCGAGAAGGCATGCTTGGTTGCTGAAAGGATTGTAAGTAACTTAGCATCAATCCTTATTATTTTATCTGTTTTATAGTAACATGTCAATCATGTTTATTATTTACATATTACAGGATCAACTTCAACTAGAACGTGCCCAGGGAACCTTCCTTCCACAGAGAAGGAATGATATCTTGACGGTTGCTATGGGGACACCGGACCATGGTGGTCGTGTTAGGGGTGTTGTACGAGGAGTAGGCATAAGAGACTACTTTGGAGCACAAACATGTTATGCCTCTACGGGAATGGTGACTAAGGAAGAAATGGAATTGATACTAGAAAATGAATGGAAGCATATGCAACTAATATTGGAGAATGAAAGGAAGCAGACGGCAGCCCAGATGTTACAACTGAAGGAAGAAATGATGAGCCTTCTAAGCTCACGACAGGACACAACTATCCATGCGACAAGTTCTCCTGCAGTTCAAAGCATAAATAGGAGTTATGTTCTTGGGCATAAATCAGAGGATTCTAAAGTCCAAAAAAAGTGAACCTTGTGAGTTATATTTAGAGGACTCTGATAGACGCTTAGTAGCACTTGGAGTGATACAAAACTTAGGGTTAATTGTCCACCACGAGCAAATGCAAGATGATGAAGTGAGAGTGGTGGTTGGAGAGGTAAAAATTCCAGATGCGCCTGTTCTATTTCCTAATGATGAGGTGAAGATTGTGGGTGAAGCCCTCAAAATATTCCTTAGGTGGCCAAAGAGACTTGTCTGGGTAGTTCCAGTTGTGGTTCGTGCTGAAGTATGAAAATATTTGTCTTCTTGATGTGTTTTAATTTTTACATATTACAAATTTATAACTTACAATTATTACTAACTCTTTCTTATTAATTTTTGTTTATTTAGAAAATTACCACATCCAATGAAGTGATTCCACAACGCCAGCCCCAACCGCAGACCCAAACCCAGGTGAAGCCGCTTCAACGTCTCTGTATGCTGGCGTTTGACGATGGATCCAGACGTTGTGGGTAAGAAGGACATGTTCGTGCATATCAAGTAAGAGGATATGGTACGGATGTTAACGAAGGATCAGATTACCATACCACACGTCCACTTGTTTATGATGTTGGTATATTTTTAACAATATTACTAAGTATTCAACTTTTGAATCTAACATGCTTTAACTATTGTAGGTACCTCCATCGCCTTTATACTTTATCAAGAAACGGTAACAAGTTTGAATTCCTTTGCCCGATTCACATTCAGAAAAAAATGGAACACTTCCATGATAAGAGAGTCATACCTTTGGCAAAGGCTCTGTGAAGATGGGAAAGAGTACTACCTAGCTCCATATGTTCACGAGTAAGAAAAAGTTTGTAATTGATACCTCTTTTTGTGAATATACATAATTCATACCTCTTTTTGCAGTACTCATTGGCAGTTAGTGGTTATATATCCAAAGTAGAACGTCGTCGTTCTTTTATGTTCATTACATTATAATCCGGGAAAGGATTTGAAGAAAACGATAGACACGTAAGTATACTTTGACAATGACATTTTATTTGCAATATGTACGTTTTTTATATAATCTACCCTCTTGTATATATTTTTCCACAGGGCAATGGAAACATACCAAAGAGTGGTTAAGAAAAAGCATACACACGAGCTTAAAGAGACTATCTGGATACAACCAAAGGTAAATAAATGGTTTCAATCCTTCTATGAACATAGTTATCTTGTTCAGATAATTCATATAATATAATGCATGTTCTTTTATAGTGTCGTCGTCAAAAAGGGAATAAGGCTTGTGGATATTTTGTGATGAGGCACATGTTAAACATCATCCTCTTGGGTAGTACAGAATTTATTGCAGAGGTAATTGTATTTAATTATATTTGTTTTATTAAGTTCATTTTGTAGTTATTAAATTGAGGTGATTTTTTATTTTAAAATCTGTAGATGTTTGACATTACAGATGCATTTTCTGAAGAGGACATTGATAATGTTCGCACACGTTGGGCAACTTATTTTTTAGAGATGACAAACTTGTGAGTGTAATATTAAACGTGTAATGTTAATAACTATTTGGTATTGGACATGTTGAATTTCATTGTCACTTTTCGTATTGGATTTGACTTTAATTGTACAAATTTTATTGTAAAAGTGAGGCCAAGTTTGTATACCTACATTCATATTGCTTTGTTAATATTTTGGATTGGAATTTGATATTTCAGATTAGTTTTGTTGTAATTGTTTTTTTATCAGGTGTTTTGTTGTTTATTATTATGTAAATTATGTAAACGAATTTATAGAAAAATAAAAAATTAATTTTTTTTTAAAAGAGTTTCTACACCTGACATGAGAGGTCAGGTTTAGAAAGTAGGACTTTCTACACGTGACCTCCCACGTCAAGTGTAAAAAGTCCCACTTTCCACACTTTCTATACCTGATGTGAGAAGTCAGGTGTAGAAAGTAGGACTTTCTACATCTGACGTTCGAGGTTACCTGTAGAAAGTAGACTTTCTACACGTGATTTAGAACACATGTAGAAAGTCTGGATTTTCTACACATATTTTATGTCAAGTGTAAAAATCCGTTTCTGTCACATGTAAAAAGTCTTTTCTGTACTAGTATAGGTTCTAGCAGGGCAAAGAAATCTACATCATGTCTGGCGATGATATCACTAAGTAACCTGTGAAAAGAGGCACCACCGGCACCCCAGGTATTCCAAGTCATAATAATCATTAAAATTTATTAAAATTTAATAAAAAAACAAAGTAAATGAGCACAACTAAACCAATAATTATTGAGCCATATATCCCTACTGCTCCTCCCCAGTACCATACATTGCCACATCATCAACATCTCTAAGAGAATTCATTCGAGTTATAAGAGTCTCTCCTTCGTCCGGCCTGGATCAAGAGGCTTGGATGCTCTTAGGCTGATAGTGGGAGGATTGGGATCTATGCAATTATTTTAATTAATGACCCCACCTCTGCACTAGAATTACGTGACGGCCCAAATTCTTGAAACAAAATGTGAGGATTCAACATATAAAAGTTGAATTGTGGCTTTGTTTGCTACATTTTCGGACCCCTATTCAAAATTCCTTGGGCGGTTCCCTCCTCAGTCTCTTTCTTCTTAATTACCTGGGTCCCACCTAGTTTATTCAACTTATTTAAATACCCATCACTATTCACAATATCACATATTCCTCTCATTTATCCCTATATTTAAAATATCCAATCCATTATACACCTTAGATTTCCCTTTTAGTTCATTCAACCCCTCTCCTTACTTTGAACTGACATGACTCTTCCCCTGACGTATACTATCACCATAATCTCCATCATTAATTCCCATATTTTTAGCATTAAGAGCTTAAAAATGTGATCCTCCTCCCATATTTCGAAAACGAACTTCACGCCTAGATTCACGCCCATAATTTCCATTACATGTGTTCGAAATCTGTTGCCCCTTCTTCGATGTGGGGCCACCATCTATTCTCCATACATTCCAGTGTCGGTTTTGGAGCATATTGGTGATTGTATTGCATCTATAGGGACTGATAGATTAGCCATGCATGACAACTTTAATGTGTTTATCGAATGATTATTAGGATAATGCTCCATATCGTGGACATATCGTTCACATGAGAAACAAATCAAGTGTAAACCCTCATAAACAATCTTCTTCTCTTTCCCATTAATCATCAAGGACAAGAGCATGGGTACACTCAAATCAACCTCAACACATATACGGGCAAAATGCCCTTTAGTTTTCTGAACGGTATTTGTATCCACTTTTAGAACTTGTCCAATTTGGTTACCTACCACGTATAAAATACCCTTGTTATAGAAATTTGCTGGGAATTTTGGAATTCTTACCTATGCTGCTATTTTGGAGACCTCACCAGCATAAGGATCGAACTCTGACTTCCATGGTTGCACTGCCAAGTAGTGATCAATGTATAACCAAGGGCCACCTGTTACCTATGCTGCTATTTTGAATACAAGTCCCTTTTAGCCCACCATCTCTATTTGACTTGAAGAAACCACAACCAACAACAAACACATTCAACAAGTTTAAGAAAACATGGGACCAAACAAAGAGGTTGTTGTTGATTAACCTTGATGAATAATGGAAACTATCGATGTGCTAAACTTAAGAACATATAACGAAAAAAATTAAATGAACAAGTGGTGGGAAACAACACCTCTTGGAACTTATAATAAACAATAGAAACTTCCAATATGCTAAACCTTCAAATAACTAAAGTGAGGGATCAAGATTAGCTAAATAAAAAGCCCAAATTGAGTTTCCCAACCAGATTCCGATTGTTAAAGAGAACCAAACCAAAAGATTATTGTTTCTAACGAACACTTGGCCTTACCAACCCATTCAAGTCAGAGATAGAGAACTATTATGTGATTATATGAGTGCCTTCGTTATCTCACTCTCAATCTTTTAAATTAAAACTCTCACATTCATCTACTCTTTTAAGTGTTCATCTTTTACTCATTTTGAGAGGTTTATTCCTTCTTACCATTTATTGTTGAGTAGACTTAAGATTAAGGGAATTTTGAGTGGATTATTCACTTGCTTTGTGTAAAGGGGGAGATTTGAGCAAACTTTAAAAGTCTAGGAAGTTGTAATGGGGAGAATAGTGAAACTTTCAAAGGTGTATGAAAACTAGATGTATATTATGTGGATTTACCGATTTACCGAACAAGTATAAATTATTTGTGTGTCAATTATACTTTTCAATTTACCCATTTACATTGATATTTCTCCTATCTCTCTATAGCTTTATTATATTCATTATTTATATTAATTTTTGACAAATTTTTTATGAAGGGGACGGGACTTTAATGATATTATCCCAAATTTTTAATCACTAAATTCACCTCCACTTGCGTAAAATTTGCACTAGCAAGAATAACATATCAAAGTTTATATGTCATTCTTGATTACTGATTTCATTCTATCCCATTTATTTCATGGACATTAGCCAAAAAAAAACAAGTCTAGGAAACAATTCTTTTGTTTCATGTGCGCGTTTCTTTTTTATATATATAGAAAGAATAATTTATGTTGTAGATTTTCTTTTTTACCAAAACAAATATTAAGACTCATTCATTAATAAAGAAAGGAGCCACATAAACAACAAAAGACACAAACAAACAAGAAATAATAGAAATTAAAACAAACTAACAAATCAAATGAAGAACAAAAGTCACAATGGCTAATATTAGTACTCACAATCCCAAAAATACCCTTTTACCAAAGTCAAGCCTAAAGCATCCTAAAACCATTCTAGCACTCTTGCTTCTTTGTACAAAGTGATAGGAATCTTTCAGTCAACTCCTTGGTCAACAAAAAGTAACTTTACTTTTGCTTATATCTTCCCAGGTTTTCATAGGTGTGGTAGCAAAAGTAATCATGGCCCGTAAGTACTTAAAAGAAGCACTTTTACATTTTATAAGACAAAATTCTTTTCATATACTTATTTCGACAAATGTAAAATCATTTAAAATAAGTGAAATCAAACAAGCATCGTATTATAATTTTCCTCTTCCTGTCTTCATGTAGAATTGATTTTCTTCAAGAGAGTCAAAACTTCCTTGCATGCTATTTTTTTGGCTGTGTCCTTATTGCTAGCTATAGAGGTTTTCTCATAAGTTTTCCCATTTGCTAGAACCTGAACTTTGACACAAGTTAAGCCTTCGCTTGTGGACACCAATGGCTTCTCAAATTTGTAGTATTGTTTTTGGCAGAGTTCTTGCAATTCACGAACTGGATGAATATGTGTAGTTTCAGGTGTTATCAAAGGTTCCAATAAAGGCATGATGCTTTTGAACACGATGTCTTTGTTGAACCCTGAATCAACCATAATTGCCCCAGCTAGAGACTCTATAATGTCTCCCAATACCTATCAATTAATAAGAACATTATTATTTCAGGCATGATATGCATCTTAAAACATTGGTTAATATCATTGTTGGTTCTTACAGTTTAATCAAAATTTGGTTTTAGTCCCGATAATTTTAAATTATTGGTTTTAGTATTTATAGTTTCATAAGAACTTGGTTTAAGTTTAAATATTGATGAGACCATAACTAAAACACGTTAAATTATAGGGACCAGTCCAAATCATTATGAAACTATTAGGACCAAAATTATTGATTTGAAATTATATAGATTAAAACCAAAATTTGATTAAACTGTAAGGACCAACACCGATATTAACCCTAAAACATTTTTCATATACTGCTTTGAAGAGAAAATATTAATATTGGATTCAAGATTAGAGCATTTTATATTATTTTATACCCACTCCCACGGAAGTAGTATATATAACAACAACCAATTTATTCTATTAGGTGGATTAGCTACATAGATTCCATGACATCATGTACTCTATTAATAACTAAATTTTTATAAATTGTTAACTGAAAGATCCCTTCAATAACTTTAACCGGTGTTCTTTTTAATCTTCTACTATCCAATTTCTAGAGGACTGTTAGGCCATGTTTGGGATAGCTTATAAGTACGATTGAAAAGCACTTATAATGCTTTTACTTAAGTCGAGACAAAACTCATCTTACATACTTACCCCGTATACTATAAATCAAGATTGTAAAGCACTTTTGAAGGTTTCAATCACTATTCCAAACACCCACTTAATAATCTCTAGTCTACCCTCCTCACCAGCATCTCCACTCTAACAACTCAACCACGTTTTAGAAAAAATAAAGGCCTACTGTGTTTCATATAAATAATTATGAGATATGGGTTTCTATTCATAATTATATTTTCTTGTGTCACTCTCTAGCTAAATACACCCTCAATGTTTTATTGTGAAATTAGACAATCAAAAGGCAAGATCATATACTCTAATCATGAGCAAGTTTACCCAAATGACATTTCAATATAAGCAATAAAACACCACTATGAAATAATAAAACATACATAGACTCAACTAAAGCATTGCTTAAAGAACAATAAGATAAAAAGTAAGGGCTAACCTTAGGGAAATAAGTCACTGTTTCCCATCCAAAAGTTGGTTCAGTGCATGACTCTTCAAAATTCTTTATTGCTTCAACAATATTATTCTCTAATTTTTTAGAGGAATGAAGTATGTGTTTGTGTAATTCAACCTTAATGGCAGATCGAGCATAACAATCATTGTTTACTGAAGCAGACCTCATGTCAGTCAACAGTCCTGAAGAAAGGCCAGGATATTTATTGTACAGATGCTCAGTCACAAGAAAATCCAACACAGAATCCCCAAGAAATTCTAGTCTCTGCAGGAAAAAATATATATATATAATATTTAATTCATTTATTATGAAAGTAGCATAAAATATACATTACTTGTAGGTTACATCTAAACTTCAAAAAGATAGGCTACTTCTAAAGGAATGACCCTGGAGATTTTGCCTTCCATAGATAACTGTAAGCAAATTAATGTCTTCTTTTCGTATGATAAACTAATAATAGTAATAACCCTACTTTTAAGCTGAAAATCATCAAGAGTCTTAAAGCTAACTTTCAGTTCAGTCTCATGTCAAGTGTCTGTATTATGGTCAAAGTTAAAAAGTCCAAGCATGCTATCTCTTGTATATGCATATGAAGTACAGATTTTGGTTTTTCTAAAATCAATGATATCGACACAAGAATCAGTTTTTGGTTTTGAAGTGCTTCCTCCAGTCCTATTTATAAACAATATTCTCTTATGTAGGGTTGGTTCTATATATAAGCAACCATTTGGCATTGCCTAAAATTTTAATGTACTTAATCCATATTTACCCCTAATTAATGACACGTCTCTCTCATCTTTCTTTCCAACTTATTCTCTCTCATGTCTTTTTACACCCATCATCTTCATAAATAAGGGTAAATTTAGAGAGGGGATTGCATCTCTTACACATTTATTACTTTTAACTAATTCTAACAAGCATTTCAAGAATAGAAGGAGGTACCTGATAACATGGAATTCCTGACATCATGTAAGAACCATGAGTGAGGGCTTCCACCAAGAGAGAGTTGTTATGAAACGAGTAGTTCAATAGAGATTCAAAATAACTGACATTCACAAGCCTCTCTGGCTCTATGCTTAAAAGCCTCTTATTAGGTGTTATCTCAAAATCCACCTTTATCCCAACCCAATCCATAAACTTCAAAGCAGCTTTCTCTCCACCTGTGCTAAGGAAAGCCCCAATTAAGGCTTCAACAACATCTGCAATTATCTTTTGTTTCATTTTTCTATTCCCACTAACATATATTTTTGCCATATAAGAGCCTAACTGCTCTTTCAAAGTAACATTTCTTGATCTATCTCCTGGTATAATCCACTTCTTTGGATCAAAAGGGCTGGTTCGTATGAAGCCCTGCCAAAAAAAAAGAAGGGTAAACATCATTGTTGGTCTCTATAGTTTGATTGAATTTTGTTTTTGGTCCCAATAATTTCAAATCATTTGTTTTGGTCCCTATAGTTCCATAGGTACTTGATCTAAGTATATGGACCAAAACCAAAACTCATATAGGGGCTAGTCGTTCAACTCAAACCAAAGTCTTATGAAACTATAGGTATTAAAACTAACTATTTAAAACTACAAGGATCAAAACCAAAATTCAATCAAATAATAAAGACTAACAATGGTATTAACCCAAAAAAAAAATTAAAGTTAAGAGAGAGAATAAAGGAAACATTTTCAGGATACATCACAACAAACAAGTGGGTTTTTTATTTCTCTTTGTTAAGATGTTTTAAGGTGAGAAAGAAAGCATACCGGAAGTTTAGAGTTGCACCCTAACCTACAGAGGGTGACATTAGATATCATATCTGTCTTCTTCTTAGAGAGAAGGCCTTCATTATCAGATGGATGGGTTTGATAAAGATGCTGACAAGTAATATATTTAAGGAAAGAATCTCCAAGTGTCTCTAGAGATTCATAGTGAAATGGCTCTTGACATTCTTTTGCAGTAATTGCTTCCAAGATCTACAATGCACAGAGCAAATTTCATTAGAACATGTATCACGAAAATAAATTTGAACCCAAAAAAAAAAACAAACAGACAAATTCTACCTCCAATCCTAAATATAAGTGCTAAACAATAGATTTAATTTGGTTCTAAATATAATATCTCAATCCACTTTATCTCTCTAAATATATATTTTTTTTCTAAAAAGTATCCCTATTGGTTGCACATGGGAAGGGGGTTTCCATCAAGAGAAATTATAATACACATAATTAGAAAGGGTATTCTAGGAAAATCAACACATTTGTTACAAAGAACTAATTTAACTAACTGCCTTAATATCCACAAATTAATTATCCAACTCTTGTATTAAGGACTAGAGGGAGTGTACATATACATACACACACACGGAAACGAAATTGCACCATTAAGATATAATGAAAGCAGTGAGTAAGAGATAGAGAAGTTTACGGTGGACATTGTGTCAAAGTGAAACCTTTCTAAAATAATGGAATGGCAAACAGAATAATCCATCAAACATCTTTAAGCAAATAATGACACACATGTGTTGAGAAGATACAACACAGTTAAACCAAAAGATGCTTAAATAGGAAATTCAAATCATATCACAAGTGTCACATTATTGTTTAGTAATCTGATGAATCTCTTTATATTGTCTTGGTTGGAAAAAAGTAAAAAAAAGAGGCTGGAGTAGTTCTTTTGCTTTGGTTACTAGTGCCCCGCTTTTAGCATTGTGTTTGCCATTAAAACTAATTCTCTATTTGGTCCATAAAGTAAAAATAAACACTTCTCTATAACTCATTAATCTTCAAAAACATGTTCTTTTTCTTCATCGTGTGGGTAGTTATTAATGAGCCTCAAGTAGAAGGACATGAAATTTTAAATCTTTGGCTAAACTTGGATATAATTATATCATGATAGCACATTTTTCACAGCAAAATAATAGTAGCTTACCTTGAATGTTGGAATATCATTTTGCTTGCACATCTTTTTCAAGTTGGAAGCCAAAAGTAATGACTCAAGCCGATGTGTTATCGATGGAACGAAGGAGAATGAATATATTGTACTGATGGATATGGGTGACATAATGATAGAACACAGTTCAGGAGGCAATTCAGCTGAAGCCTTGGTTGATTCTGAATGGGGGAAAAAAAAAGTAATACATATTCAGCAGCACAAAAAGAGACAAATGATACTAACAATCGCTGCTAAAAATTGAAACTTCTGAAGCAGTTGAAACTTCTGAAGAAGGGGGAAAAACTTGTTACCAAAAAAAAAAAAGAAAAAAAAACTAAAAATAGCTTTTGCACTTGTTTCATAGGCCAAAAAAAAATAATTTTGTGTTCTTTTCAGAAACCTTCCTGCACAAGAAACTTTACAAGTATAAGTACAGATACATGAATCAAAATACAAACCTCTTTCCTTGGCTTGTCTGCTTTTGAGATTGTAATTTCTTACATGAAATATGTGCCTGCCATTATATAGCTGTTGGTTTTCATTACGCAAATGAATTCCATACCTGAAATGTAGGATTAGGGATGAGAACATGTTAAAGTAATGGTCTGTTTGATATGAGGAAAATAGAGGGGAGCCAGGGAGGGGGAAGGAAAATTTTAATTAAAAAAAATGAAACAATAGAATTATAACATTTTAATAAAGAAAAAAATATAAGATTAAATAGTAAGAAAAATTAATTAAAAGCTTTTAACCCCACTTTTCTAAGTTTTTAAAATCAAACTCATTAAAATCCCCCCACCCTCCCAAAAAAAAAAATTTCATCCCCCTCGTACCAAACAAATCTTAAAACACCCAATGGAAAATATTAACTTGAAAACTAGACCCCAGCTACAAAAACTATCATACTTTTCTCTGAAGTAGTTCTTGTATGTCGTTGCTTTGCCATTCTTGACTCTGAGCAGAGAGTTTCCATCCAATTCCATTCTACCAGTGATGACATAAAAATGACCATTATGAGGAGTATAGACTAATGAATTCTCAAGTTTGCATGAGCAAACTTCATCATCTTTAGTCCAAACTTTTGCAAAATGATTGTTGCAACCTTCTTCAGATGAGAACACAGAAGTAATTGAAGGCCAATCTATGGTCAAAGGTCTTATATGCATGAGAGTGGCTGGAAGCAGAAGATAATCCATCTCAGGACTATCCTCCAAACACAGTTTATTTAAAATGTCCGTCAACTTATCCATGTTGTGATAAAGAAGAGTCCCAAATACAGTTATCTGAAATTTTCTGCACTGAAGAACCTGAACAAGGGGGAAAAATTGTTAATACTATTGTCAATCCTTATAGTTAGTCTAATTTTAATTTTGGTTCCTTTAATTTTAAATTATTGGTTTTAGTGCCTATAGTTTTATAAAATTATAATTTGAATTTAACAATTAGTTGAGATTCGGTTTTAGCCTGTATACTTAAAATAAATCCTTATAAAATTATACGAACTAAAACTAAGAATTTGATACTATAGGAACTAAAACTAAAATTTAAAAAAAAAGAAAAAAAAAGGGGGAAAAACACAGTATGTGAATTAAACTTTGTAAGACTTGCTATTATGCTATACAATACAGAAACAGAACAAGGTAGCATACCTCATTTAGGCCAAGCTTAATTGTTCCAGTGTATTTAAACTTCACTGTGAGGCCTCCTCTGTTAATACACATTTTAAATTCCATTGAGCTGATAACTTCTGGGTCAAGCTCACATCTTATGGCAAGAACAAGATCACGAGGTGAAACATCATAGGTGAAGTCTTGTTTCAACTCTATTAAATAGCAATGATACACTGTGTTGCCATTAATGTGTGAAAATTTGTTGACCAATTCAGATGGGATATAATGAGGTTGATCCTCATTATAAGAAGATTCATTCACTGTGAGAATCACATAAATGGTCAAAACAAAAAGGAAACATATAAAGAAAGCAAAAGTTGTTTCATTTTGAACAATCATCATCATCACATTAGTAAAAATATAAAGTAGACATGAAAAGTTACCTGGTCGTTGTTGCTCCAAATTCTTTTCCATGGCTGGCTCAGAGACAAGATTGCCTACCAAAGCTCCAAGCTTTTGAAGTTCTTTGCAATTTCAAATGGGCGAAAAGGTTGAAGAAAAGAAGGAGAGAGAAAGAGAGACTAGGAGGCAATTCAAGCACAAAGCAAAGGTGCCTATAAAACGAGAATATAAATAGGATACAGGCCAGTGACACTACTTCATGAGCAAGTTAACTTTCAAGTAAAGGAGACCCCACAAGTGAGAGAATGAAGAGAGTCATCATTATTAGTTGTCGCTTTCAGAAAGAAGAGAGAGAGGAGAGAGAGAGAGATGGAACATGGCAGGCAGTATCACTCTGGGAAAAGCTCTCTGAAGCAGAGCTTCATGCACATCTGCAGGGTGACTTTCCATGTACATGTAAATATTGAACTTTCTCTAAAACCCAAAAAAAAATGTTAATTTTATATATTTATATATAAATATTAATTAACGTCAGAAAGGAGACCTGCAAGTCTAAGGATGGTAGAAAGCCCTCTGAGGGCCATACTGTCGTCATGCATAGCCGTTTTTTAATTTTATTGGAAGTACACATATAAATAATGAAAAATATTTATATATTTTCAGAATATCACTTTATTTATGTTCTAACTAATAAAAATTAAAATGTAATAGCTTATTTTATTTTAATCTTATAAGAAAGATAAATTATCAGAAAAATTGAAATTTTATTATTTTAAAAAACATAATTCTTAATTTAGAAAAATAGAAAACATAATTCCATCGTATCATCCTAAAATCATAAATATAAAATTACGATTTTCTTGGTCCTAGAAGGAACTCCTATTCAGAACCCTTCATCTTCCTCTCTCATGCTGCTCTCTCTCCCCTTCTCTTTTTATAAATATAAGATTTCTTTTATAAATTACTATTAAAATGTTAGATTATAAAAGGAACAATAATTAATTAAACACAAATTGCTAAATGTTGATATGAATAACTTTTATACAATATATTTATTTTCTTTATTGTAGTATTGAATTATTCCTATTAAAATTTAGTAATATGTATTTTAATTAATCATTTTTTATAATTTAATATTTAATAATAAATTTATAAAAGATCAAATATAAACTATTCAAATGCTGATCTTCTGGTTATAAAAAGAGGAGGAGGGAAGAATATGATAAGGGAAGAGGAAGGGTTCCCCAAAGTAAACTAATTCCTGCAAATAAATTTGAGAAATAATATATAAAATCCACTGAATAACGATATATTAAATAAATTTAATTTTTTTTTTTAGAATTGCTCATAAAGACCTTATTGAAAACTTATTTGTTTAATGGAACATAGGGAAAATTTTTTACAAATAAAGGAAGATTGTTCACACATACATAAGGAAGATATATTGAACACAAATGAAGATCTTTTGCACACAGAAAGATTCTTTGGACACGAAGGTCCTATTTGACAAATAAGTTTCTAATGAGGTATTTTTGAACAATTTTTCTTTTTTTTTTCCTAACATAAATTGCCAAATATTTTTTTTCCTTATTTTCATCTTACTGATTTCCCTTCTTCATTTTGTCTTTAAAAATGTCTTTCAACGTACTAATACACACGTTCATGTATTTGGGGTTTTAGCAAATTTTTTTTTTTACAAAAAGACAATTTATATTAAAATTAAAATGAGTTTATGATTCAGCATTTATGAAAGATTGAGAAAAATAAGAGTGCAATAATTGTGAATGATCTCTTCCTCGCTTGCTGAGTTCCCAAAGATTTTTGTAAGTCTCTCCATGTCCTTTGAATTGAATTCATTAATTTTTCTTTTTGTCAGTGAATTGAATTCATCAAATTAAAATACAACAATGGCCTACTAGCCCAATAAAAGGTTGTGCGCAAATCTGCTTTTAACCTTTTCCACTTCCTAAGTGATTTGGTAAATACCCAAAAAAAAAAAAACTTTATCATACACCTTCATCCTTAAATATACAAGGAAATTACTAAAAACACAGGGATGAAGGAACTTTGTTTTTGTCTAAAAAAGATTTTATTCTTTTCAAACTTTCTCCTAATTTAATAAGAATATTTGCTGGCAAAAAAAAACAGAATATTTTTTAAAAGATCATTTTATTAAGGGATTGGAAAAAAACTTATTAAATAGGAGTATTCTTAGGAAATTTTTTTAAAAACATACTCTGAACTAAGTATCATAAAAAAGGGCACAAACTTGTAAAAAAATTATATAGTACATTTAGAGACCAAAGGACTATATTTTAGGAAAAATTAAAATGAAATCCCAAACAAGAGACAAAATGAAAAAACGGTCCCTTAAAATCTCAAAATGAAAAAACGATAACATTAACAACTCTGAGAGCATGTCATTGACAAGTCCAGGGGCTCTATTGACAAGTTATTGAGACCATTTTTTCATTTTGAGATTTCAAAGAACCATTTTTTTATTTTGCCACTTATTTGAGACCTGACTGTAATTTTTTCTATATTTTATTATTATTTTAAAATTTCATTTTGGTCTAGTTTCACCTCATTTTACCAACCAAAATTCATTTACATGTTGCAAAAAGTAGTACATAAAGATCAATAAAAAAAATCAGAATTCCATAAATTATGAGACCTCACTAGCAAACCAAATCAAAATGGGAAAATCCCCAAAAGAAAAATAATAATAATACGTCGCGAGCTTTAAAATCCTCAAAAAGACATGTAAATAAACAAAACAACAAATAGGACAGAAATTTTGAAATATTGGTGTTTTTACAAAACTGTCCCTCACCGACTACACTTATTATAAGTAGTCATAATTGGTGGTGCTATTAAAATAGCAAATACCTTAACAAATGTTGTCATTTGTATTACAAATATAGTCAGTTTTTAAAACATTACATTACATTCTTATAAAAATTAGCATTTAATCACTGACTACACAGATGATAACATTTATATAAATATATTTATCATTTCAATAAGGCAATTTTCTATTACTTTTAACAAGTGTAATCTGATGAGGGCAATTTTGTACAAACACCAACACTTTAAAATTACATATTCCTACCTTTCCCTTGTCTGTTTTTTTTTTATGTTCAAGTCACCTTTTGGGGTTTTGGGAATTCATAAGGTATTTTTTGGGGGCTTTCCCAATTAAAATTCCATTATATAATTATATCATATACTCGCTTGTTTCTTCATACAGAATTGTTGTTCTTCAAAGAAGTCAAAACTTCCTTACAAGCCAACTTTTTTGCTGTTTTCTTATGGTCAGCTGTGCAGGCTTTCTCATAAACATTCCCATCAGCTAGAACCCTAACCGTGGCACAAACTAAGCCATTGATTTTGGAAAACAATGGCTTCTCCATTATAAAATGTTGTTTGCTGCAATATTCTTGCAATTCGCGAACAGGATGAATCTGTACAGTGTCCGGTGTGATCAAAGGTTCCAAGAGAGGCATGATGCTTCTGAACACAGTCTCTTTGTTGAATCCAGAATCAACCATAATTGCTCCCGCCAGAGACTCTATGATGTCTCCAAGTACCTATCAATAGTAAGAATATTAGTATTTATAAGTAGTATCCAATCCAAATACCTTTGTAATTACCAAAAAAAAAAAAACAGATTGTGTCCTGAAAGAAGCATTAATAATAATCTAATCTTCTGGGCCTTAGCTACCAATATAACAGAATTCTGGATCATAAAGGGTATTTTTTTCATTAGGTAAAAAAGATTAGGCGGGAAACTCAAGTTCTTCATGATTCAAACATCCCAAAGATTTAATCCTAGAGGAAAACCATGGATTGGGGGTGGGAAACCATGGTTTTCCAAAAGATAATTTTTTCTACCTTTTTAAAAGCTATTCTCTAAAATCTATTCTTTAAAATCACTTTTATCAACCAATGACCTTGTAGCTAAGAGACATAAATGCTCCCCTATAAATGGGAGATCTCGAGTTCAATCTCACTAGTAACCTCAGGTTATTAGTGCATGCCTTCTAGGTATAGAATTAAAAATTAGCATTAAAATAATGCAGAATTGCCAAGAAATGTAGAATTGTCTTGAGAAACTATAATGATTAAGCCCTACATAGCAAATTTACCAAAATAATATTTGAACACATGCACAAAAAACACCGCAATGACAGTAATATGAATAAGCGTTATTCAAAACAAGGACAATGCTTAGAGATCAATGGACTGAAATAGTAATAGCTAACCTTGGGGAAATCCATCCTTGTCTCCCACCCAAAAGTTGGTTTGGAAGATAACTTTTCAAAATCCTTTATTGTGGCAACAATATCCCTATGTAATTCTGGAGAAGCATGGAGTATGTGTTTGTGTAGGTTAGCCTTAATGGCAGACCGAGCATAACAGTCATTATTTACAGAAGCCGACCTCAAGTCAGTCAACAACCCTGGAGACAAGCCAGGATATTTGTTGTACATATGCTCAGTGACAAGAAAATCCAACACAGAATCCCCAAGAAATTCTAGTCGCTGCAGGGAAAATACATATGTATATTATTCAATAATTTTGAATAGCAATGAAACCAAAAAAAAAAAAAAACAAAAGAAAAGCAAAGACAGTGACTACTAATTCTGGGATACATCAAAACTTCCATAACATAGGCTGGTACTGAAGGAAATACCCTGAAATTTTGCCTTTCATAGATAACATAACCATATGCAAATGTTTTCTTTTGGTGTGATAAACTAATAGTACTCCTTCCAGTCCAAAATATAAGACGTTGTTAACTAATTTATCAAAGAATGTGATTTTCAAATATGCATGTTATATATGTCACTTCTTTCTCTTTCCTACAAGGGGTAAAAGTAGAAAAAAATAATCAATTACCCTTTCAACCTCTTGTATTTTGGACCAAATTTTCCTTTTAGAAGACTTCTTATATTGTGGACCAGAGGAAGTAATAGCTATCTCGTCTGTCAGAGTCTCAAAGCTAAGGACTTTGGTTAACTTCAATCTCAAGTGTCTTAAGGTAGGTCAAAGGAAAAGTTAAACCCAACTATTCTATGAATTGTATGTGTCTGAACCATGCCAGCAAATAAAGTACAATTTGCAGTTTAGCTAAAAAGATACAGACATTAAATTCGAACAAGATAATGCAGTACTTATGAGGCACCTGATAACATGTTGGAATTTCTGGCAGCATGTAAGAACCATGGGTCAAAGCTTCCACCAAGAGAGAGCTGTCATTGAATGAGTAGTTCAATAGAGATTCAAAATATCTGACGTTCACAAGCTTCTCTGGCTCTATGCTTAAAAGCCTCTTATTGGGTATTATATCAAAATCCACCTTTATCCTAACCCAATACATAAATTGCAAAGCAGCTTTCTCTCCACCTGTGCTAAGGAAGGCCCCAATCAAGGCTTCAACAACATCTGAAATGACTTTAGGTTTTATTTTTCTGTTCCCATTAACATAAATTTTCGTCATACTGTCAGATGCTAACTCCTCTTCTAAAGAAACATATCCAGATCTATTTCCTGGTATAATCCATTTGTGTGGATCAAAAGGGGAGTTCTGTATGAAGCCCTACAACAAAAAGGAATGAAAATTCTGAATTAAAAAAAGGAACAAATTTCAAAATACATGTACATTTTTTTTAATTCTTCCAAATATCAACTCTTGCTTCAACTGAAATCCTAACTTGGACCTTTAAGGTTTAAATGACTACCACTGAGCCAAAGCTTATTGGTCAAGCGAGTACAGTTTTATGGTCATGTACAATTAAAGAAATTCAACAACTGAAGTGAGATGAGAAAACACACTTTAGCAAGTACTCCTCCAGTTCTTAATATAAGACATATTTACCTAATTTGATTAGATTAAGGAACTTAGTTGAGTTAACTAATATGACATGTATTTTCTAAAATGTTCTAGTCTTCTTTCTCAATTCTTTCATTCCCTCCCCTCCTTGATCATTGCTGAGGGAGCATCAATAGGGATAAATAAGAAAAAAACTATCAAATATGAAAACTTTTATCTTATTTCTAAGACAAAGATCAACTTCCCAAATATGTCTCATATTAAGGACAAGAGGAGTAATAGCTAAGCAAAATTTAATCCCTTCAACAATTTAAATCACGAATCCGTGAACTTGACATGATAAATGTGATAAGTTTGTTTTTTTATTTCATCTAGCGGAGAGTAATGGGATTGTAATAATGCATATGTGCATGAATGATAAGGATCAAAAGGCATATGAAAAATGCTGATAAACAGTATTGTAAATGATAAGAATAAAAAACAGAAAAGACAAAAGTTGGGAAAGAGAGAATACCGAAAGTCTACTGGTGCACCCAAGCTTCCTGAGGGCAGCATTAGAAATTATCTTGTCCTTCTTCACACTAAGGAGACCCTCATGATAAGTTGGATGGATTTGATAAAGATACTGGCCAGCAGCATATTTAAGGAAAGAATCTCCAAGAGTCTCTAAGGATTCATAATGAAATGACTCTTGGCATTTTTTCGAAGTGATTGCTTCCAAGATCTACAACGCACGAAGGACAACTATATCATCAAAAAGTTTGAACAAAGACAACAAAATAGATATACAAAGAAAATAATACTCCTCCGGTCCTAAATGTAGGACCTAGTACCAAAGGTAGTATTCCATAATTATGCTATAATGAAAGCATGATGAAAAGGTTAAGGTTGCCTTGGACATACATTATATCAAATTCAAAACTTCTAAAATGACGATGTGGCAAACAGAATTATCCATGAAGCATCTTCAAGCAAATAAAATATACACCCATATGGAGAATACCCAACACAAATAAACCCAAAAAAAAACAAGTTCGCATGATATCAAATCTATGCATTAGTATTACAACAACTTTTAGCAATCTAAATAATCTCATTGTGTATTGGCTGGGACATGCTAAAAAAAGGAGGCGAAATCAGTTCTTTTACTTTGGTTATATCTAGTGCCATAATTATACATTGTGTCTGCCATTAAAACAACTTATATATTAATACTTAATGTAGACAAACATTTAGGTAGTTGATGAGTCTCAACAGAATGACATGAAACTATCTTTCCTTGGAAAAAAATTGGAAACATAACTGTTGGAATTATATCATGATAAATTTTCATAGCAAAAGAATAGCAGCTTACCTTGACTGTTGGAATATCATTTTGCATGCACATGTTTTTCAAGTTGAAAGCCACAAGCAATGACTCAAGCCGATGTATTATTGAAGGAACGAAAGAGAATGAATATATTGTATTGACAGAAATTGGTGACATTATAATATGGCATAGTTCTGGGGGCAACTCGACTGTAGATTTGGTTGATTCTGCAAAATCATACATATGCATATAAGTTAATATGTAAATCAGCATCACATGACAAATGATATTAAACACTGGCTTCAATTTTGGGTAAATTTTAGTCATAGTCTCATGGACTAGCTTGATTTCTTTGTCTGCAAAAATACTTTCATTTTAAAGAAACCTTTCATGGAAAAGTTAAAATAAAGAAACTTCTAGAGAAAGCTATGAATAGCTTTTGTGCTTGTTATATCTGCCAAAAGTTTTTGATTTTGGAAATCTTCCAGCACAACCAACTTTCATGGGCAAGTCCAGGTACAAGAATCAACATTCAAACCTCTTTCCTTCGCTTGTCTGCTCCTGTGAAGGTAATTTTGCACATGAAACATGTGCCTTCCATTATATAGTTGTTGGTGTTCAAAACATAAATCGATCCCGTGCCTGAAATTTAGGACAAGTGACAAGATTATGTCAAAGTAATACACCTGATGGTAAATAGTAACTTCAAAATAGACATCTGCAACGAATATTAGCATACTTTTGTTTATAGTATTTCTTGTATGTACTAGTTCTGCCATCGCTGAGTTTTAGAGGAGAGTTTCCATCTAATTCCATTCTACCAGTGATGATATAAAATTTACCACTATGCGGAGTATAAACCAATGAATTTTCTAGTTTGCAGGAGCAAATCCATCCATCTTTGGTCCTTACATTGGCAACATGATTGTTGCAAACTTCTTCAGATGAATATACAGAAGTCACAGAAGGCCAATCAATGACCGAAGGTCTTTGAGGTATGGTAGTGGCTGGAAGCAGAAGATAATCAATCTGAAGATTATCTCCCAAATGGAGTTCATTTAAAATGGCTTTCAACTTAGCTATTTTATGGTCCAAAAGAATTCCAAATACAGAAATTTGGAATCTTCTACACAAAAGAACCTGGAAAAAAAAAAAGATAACTACATAAACTTTTGTAACACTTATTATGCACAACAATAAGAGGGCAAAACATCATACCTCATTTGGGCCAAGATTTATTGTACCAATGTATCTGAATTTTACAATCAAGTCACCCCTACCAGTACACATTTTGAATTCCATGCACCCAATTTCAGGATCAAGTTCACATCTCATTGCAAGAACAACATCACGAACAGCAACATCATAGTTGAATTCTTGCTTCAACTCCATCAAATAGCAATGGTATAACATATTGCCATTGCGTGGAAAGAAGTTAACCAGTTCAGATGGGACATAACGAGGTTGCTCCTCATTATAAGGTTCATTTGCTGTAAGAATCATATAAATTCCCAAACATTTAGGACACAGATGTAAGGAAAACAAAATTCCACTTTCAATTATAATTATAACTTTACTAGAATAATAATGAAAAATAGGCAAAGAATTACCAAATTCTTCCATCACATTTTTTTCCATGACAATATCAGGAACAAGATTATCTGTCAAAGCTCCAATTTTATGAAGTTGCTTGCAAGCTTCAAGACAAGCAACATTTTTTAAGGTTTTTTGGGAACCTTGAACACAGACAGATGATATAGGGCAACTCTTCGGAAGAAGTAGAGTTCCAGTCTCTTTGTCCCATCTAGGCATTGGTTTGAAGTACCTAGAAATATATGAAAATTCAATCGTAGGATCAGCCAAAATCTAAGAGTTAAACACTAAATCTAAAAAATTGTCCATAAAAATTATGGGAACACTTAAATTAGAGTATAGGAAGAACTAACCCATCTGCAGGGAGCCGTGAACAGTAAAGGTATATCAAACCAATACTAGACCTGAGATTCACAATCGCTCCAGTTCTTTCAACACGATAAGTTTCCTCGTCACACATATCACTATTTAAAGGCTCACAAGGAAGGGAAGAATGACGCAAGCACTCCTTTCTCATAATATCTCCACTACTTACATACTTCTCCAATCGAGAACGTGTAGCCAAATCCCCACTGTATTTTAAAATAAAACGTGACATAAAGGCAATTCAGAGAAGTTTTGTGTCAACCAGAAAATCAAACCAAAATGGATGTTAGAAAAGGATCAGTATGATAGAACATGTTTATTTGCAATTGTCAAGTTGTTGCAGCCAGCAAATAAATTTTCAAAACCCATTCGTTCAAATACTCAAGAATACTCAAAACAGAAACTGAAAAAACGAATTACCTTTCAACCATTAATATGTACACAGAATTTTGAACCCTCGCTCGTCCTCGGGACTGAATGAAACTGCACACTGTAGCAGAGGGGTCAAATCTAATGACCAAATTACAACTTTGAACATCCAACCCCTCTTCAAGAATTGAGGTTGCCACAATGATATTGACCTGCAAATTAAATATTTTGTATGACATTAAATATTGTACCATTTTATGACTACACAAATGATGACATAGATAAAAATCATACCAAGCCCATACGAAACTCTTCTACGATTTCATTTTGTTTTTTCCTTGTTTGATTTTGCAACTGTGAATTGTTCCCCGCTATGTACTTAGTCTTCCATCCATTACGTTTTGGGAGGAATTCTCTCAAAAGAGCCTCGAGAGCAATTGCTGTAATTATCCTATCTACGAAAATTATGCATCTCATATCATTCATGCCCCTATAAATTTAATATTCATAGCAGACCAGTCAAAATCAACATCAATGTAATTACAAGACTACTATATATAATTAGCGATACAAGACTATTTGAATTCTATTAACTAACTACATAATTGGACTTTCCTAGGTCCTGTCACAATGTGACATAATGTGAGAACATTAAGATCAAGTACAAAACAACCCAACACAAGGAACAATATAAATAAACATGCAACAGCAAAGAACTAAAGAACTGGCTTTATTTTGATTTTTAAATGAAAGAACTAGCCATATAGATGTTCAAAAATCCTCCCAAAACTTTTACATTTCAGCAGGACATTGAACAAAAGAAAATCCCGATTCCATACCTGAATGTATGATTTCAAAACCACATTCAAATTTAAAATATTTCATAAATAATCAACATAAGGGAACCTGTATTCAAGTAGAGAGTCAGTGAGGCATTGAACTTTCGAGGTTAATAGGCCCACATGCACAAGTGACCCAATATCATCACCAATAGTATGTTGAGGACCTATGCAAGAAAAGAATGTGAGCTGATGATCTGTCATAAATGTACAGTCTCCAAGGCTAAAGTCACTACCAGATGATATGCAAGTTGAAATCATTTCCAAAGCATTCAATGTAAATTTTCTAACAGTTGTCTGTCCAGAGACATTCATATTTCCATATGAAAATAATTCAGTCTCATTTGATGATAAGAATTCTGCAGCCTGTCACATAAACAAACATAAAGTGAAATCTTTCATGCAATCATGAAGAGAAGAATGAAGTTAGAGAATAAGTATGTATAAGTACCTTCAAAGCCAACAAAAGTCCCAACTCATCCAAGCAAAAAATTAAAGCTGAGAAAACCCTTTTCAATCTTTTGCAAATAGACTCTGCGGCAGAACTTGTCAACTCTGACTTTTTCACATGGCATTCATACTAATGCAGAGAATAACAACACCATCCAGGAAGTAAACCAACAATCAAATAATCAAAAATATGTATGACTGAATTTTGATCAGGTATAAGATCTAAGAACATGACAGAATTGACATTTCAAACAAAACATGCTGCTCAATATACCAATTTTTGCTTTTTATAGCCAATTCCTTCCCCATAATTTTAATCCAAGGGAATAATTTAATTCTTTGTAAATATCAAGTAAGAGTAATTGAAAGCTGGCGACCTTAAAAGTTCTCACCTGTTTTCTTAGCAGATCCAGTTCTTTTGCCAAGCATTTGAATAACTGAAAGGGAATTCCAGTGTCCTTGAAAAATTTGAACTTTGGGGTAGATATTGGTATGAATTCCGCTAGGACAGATTCACTTGCACATGTATATACCTTAAATACAAAAATATTAAATGTTCAAAATAACAAAAAACTGGACAACAACAGAGTACTACGACCTCTTTTCTTAAGCTTTTTTATTGAAAAAAACACCCTTTTTTAAAAAAAAAAAATCACTTTTGTGAAATTAAATATTGTTTTTTAACTTTTGAAACTAATCAAAATCTAAAAAAGAAAACATATTTTCGATTATTTGAAAAGCTACTTTGAATAACTTTTGAAAATAATAGATGACCGAGAATGTTATAAAAATATGGACATACATGGAAATATCATAAAATTTAAAAAGAAATAAATAATAAATCATTTTTTATGAACAGAGATCCACAAAGATGTCATAAAATTTGAAAATAACTAGATAATAATCACTTTTATTGTTGTAACCGAACGCAGTATCTTTTTTTTATAAAATCTCTACAAAATAAATCACGTTTCATATCATCTCTAAACTATCTAAAAATCACTTATTTTTAAAGTTTAAACAAATGGGCGCCAAGTCCTGAAAAAAATACACTTCTAAATATATTGGCAAGGGTCAACACCTTTCTAGTAATGTAAAGGTTCCTGTACCAGTAGATATGTAAAATATAACAGCATAATTTTTTTGCGCATACACGACAAAGAGATGAATGGGATGAGAAAATAATTTTATGTTTATGGGAAGAGACATGGCATAAATACCTAGGTGTAACTGAGGAAGCTGGAAAAAAGAGGACATAGGAAGTTAGTCACAAAGGAACAAACGTAGAAGAAAGAAGTTCCAAAATGAAAGTCACTCAGATTCAGTCATCATGTAAAAAATAAAGAAAAAAATGGAATATAGAGGAAGCATGGATAAGGTATTTTTAGGGCAGATGGTTTAGGGCATATCTATAAGTCCTGAACTTCTAAAGCCAATCTTGTCATTTGGTCGTTCATTTTTTTTTTTTTAACTATTGCCCAAGGTCTTTAATCCTTATGTGGGAGAATATTGGAGATTCTCATTTTCCTAGTCAAGGTGAAAAAAATCTCATTTTCCAATATTGTCAGCACCTATCAAGACAACATATTGCCCAGAACAAAATGACATGCCTTGAAACTAGAAATTTAGAGAACAAATAAACATTAAAAAATGGAGAAAGATAAAGTAAAAACCTTAGAATGCATTAGGCTCTCGAGTTCAGCAATATTTTTCCAGACAGTCGATTCAGAATTCCCACCTAGTTAAAATATTAGAGGCGAAGAAAAAGTAAATTTAACATTAGAAAATAATAGACAGTACTGAGTAGGAAAATAGTGCCAATGCAATGAAAAAATAGAACTTTCTTTGGACTAATGAACCTTTCGACTTAATAAGAGATGCTGTCATCCCAAATATTCTAGGGAGATCAGAACTATTAGATTTCAATTGATGATGATAAAAATCCTGCATGAAAACAAAATTTCCAATTGTAAGAAATATAAGTTTTGCACGTTCCACAATCTCAAGTTGCAGAAATGCATAAAAAGATAGAAACTTGACTATAAATAACTGCAATGGCCATCAAACAAAATACTTTTTATACAATTCGACAACAAAATGTATTTAATACTAAACATCACTGGCAACTATTCTTGAGTTCAATTAACTGAGACATGTGCAGCTATTCATGAGCCTTCACTCAATAGCATAAGCATACAATACACTTCAGCAATTATGATTACAAGTTACAGACTATGTGACCAAAGAATAACCGATATACAAGTAGAGTATCACAGCAGAATTGTGATTATTGAAAGAAAGAGACACAGGCCCGCAAAATAAAAACCATTAGAGGAAGCACTTACAGTCATGATGCATGCATAAGGGTGTCTACCCCTAGCATGATGACATTCATCCATTATCAAGACCTTTATCATATTCAGTTTGAAAAAGCCACAACTCAAGCCAGACAGCAATATTTTAGGAGTCATAACAAGTACCTGCAAAATCAAAACCACTACCAACAATAACTATATCTAATCTATGTAATATGCATAGGCAAATCAGAAACAATAACTATACCTGATATATGTGATATGCAAATGCAACGACAAATCAGAAACATAATGCCAAAAATAACTAACAATACAGGTGACACTGAGAGCAACTAGTCCTCCAAATGAAGAAAATCACAAATTCTGACTGTCTGAATTTGACTTTTGCATACAACAATATACCCCCTGTGCCAACTAGAATATTTGGCAAACAAAAGGAAATCAAAAAGTTTATACAGACCTTCATGAAAATTCAGACAGAAAATATGTAAGTATGTAACTTTATCTGCTTTCATTCTCAGTTAACTATTAAGATTTTATTATGGATTAAGTATCTACTTATTTTCTTGTTGTCTTTGCTCACGTGGCATCATATAAACTGGACAGTCTCTAATATCTAACTATATCTTACATCCAGCTGCGCAACTGCACAGTGGGATGACCCAATTCATGCCAGACGAAAGAGCTGATTCCACAAATAGGAAAGCCAGGGATAGAATGATTATGATCCCTTCAAATATAGATAGATATATTAGTAATCAGTAACTTTATGGGCAATATCACCAACAAGCTGTTGAGAAGGGAGCTTCCACTGATGACAGCTAAAAAGAGCTCTTCCTAGAAGAGTACTATCAAGGGCCATGTGACTTCTTATCCATGAAAAGCAAGTTCACAAGTGAACATTTTCAAATCCAAAAATATATATATAATATATAACAACCTCTTCCTATCTTGCAGCTCTCTTGAAGGGAGAATTATTTACAATTACCACCCTACATCAAAGTATTGGTTCACAAATAATACATGTTTCTGTCCACTTTAGGCTTTTGTAAGCACCCAGATTTGTTGCCACTTGCCATCAATAAATTTAAATCATTATTTCCTATAAGGATATAACAGATATAAATATGTAAAAAAATTACATAACAAATGGAATAGGAAACGACAAATAGAGGGCAGGCTATTTTGAGGGACAAAATCATACTACACATAGCCCATTTACATGCTTGACATTTCACATGTAAGTTTTAATCTGATATTTCTTAACGAATGTGCAAAATAATCACCTCATGTTTCTGCATTTCTACTTTCCATGTATCAACATCCCAGAAGTCGACTCCCATATCTCCCCAATACATTCCGACCTTCAAATCCGTATGCGTTTTCACAGCTTCAGCTTGCTGTCATTTCGGGAAGTGAAGAAGAAGAAGAAATGGGTCAAAAAAGTGTTGATCCAGTGTATAATTTCACAAGCAGCATTACTGGATATGTGAGCATAGTTTCCAGCCATGACTACATAGTTTTAATGCTATTTGAATTTAAAATGGGTACAACAGCAGAATGTTCTTCTAAAGTGTAAGTTTTAGTGGCCCCATGATGATGTAAATCAATCAGACACAGTCCTTGCAGGAGAGAATAGAGAAAAAGGAAAGACTTGCGTACTTGTTTAACCAAGACAACAGCCGGAACCAAAAATACGGCAACGGAAGGGGAAGGCTTGCGAAGAAGATAAGCATAGCTCCGTAAAAGCATGATGGCGATCAAAGTTTTCCCAGAACCTGTCTCTAAGTACACGATGGTATTTTGCCGGAGAGATTTTTCCAAAGCTTCCAACTGATAACTACAGAAAACGGACCAAAAAACAATCAAAGGAAAAAAAAAACATAACAGCATTAATCGAATCAATTGAAGAAGAGTGTAGGCTAGCTTACCTTCTGGCAAATGGAAGAGGATCAGCTGGAGTGAGGCTATCAATTTCCATAGATTCTCTTTCTCTCAAATTACAAATCGAAAAACGCAGAATGCAGGTAATGAACGATTTTGAAGAACCGAGTTTGAGCCGATGATAAAGCAGAAGCTGAAATAGCAGCAAAATGTTTGTCTGAAACTTTACTATAAATACTAGTAGTAGGCCAGTGACTACTTCTCAAGCAAGTTAGCTTTCAATGGTGGGAAAAAAGAAAAAAGAAAAAGAAAAGCAAGTTAACTTTCAAATTAAGGAGACTGGAGACCCCACAAGTCAAGTTGATGCTTGGGGATTCTGGACGGAAGTGAATGAAACGGCACTCGCTGGCTTGGTCGTTTACATAATAGCCTCCCTTTTTCCGACGCTCACCGTCTCCCTCTGATCATTCTCTTGAATTTATTCAAAAAAATCAAACGATGTTCAGACTGAGACGAGGAGAGCAGTGAAAGTCGGGTGTTCCGGGCCTAATTTGAATCAGTAGATACCAATTTGGAAACTTTACATTCTTATTTGAAAGAAACTATATTTATCCTTAATTCCTTTTAGAGTTAGTATTAATAATCAGTAATTTGAATAATATATCATCCTTTAATTTGAAATATAAAATTTATTTTGTTAAAATATTATATGATAATAATTATTTTAAAAAAATTCTGTATATTACCATGTATGACTTACTGAATCTAAAAATCTGTTGCATTATATTTATGTGAATATATTTTGAGAGAAAGACAAGGAGTATCTTCCATTATTAACAAATAACAATACATAATCATTGTGTGAATACGATGATTTATTATTAATTTTATTTCATGTATATGAATATGATTATTTTTTCTCTAAAAAATTTTATTGTTAATATTTTTTATTTGTAATAAAATATCACATTAAATTTTATCCATTCAAAATTACATTATACTATTTAAAAATTGAAATTATATTTTAATTTAATTAATTAAATTAAATAATATTAAAACACGTACAGTATGCAATACAAATAAGAAAATCATGTGATGTGTTTTTTTTTTTCGCCCCATATTTTGAGGGAATAAAGAGATACGAAGGACTTGTACTTTATAGTTTATATATCAAGAAAAGCCTACTTTAGGAAGGGACGGTCAGCTTGTTGTAAAGTTACCATGTGGCTGACCTCACCGGATCACGGGCATTTGTGCCGAATCTAGATTATTGAGAACGCCTTGAATGATTAGGAGAAAGTGAGCACGCGGAGAAATTCGAATTTCACTGTAGTCTGCAGAATTAAGGATATTTAATGACAATAAATTTTAAAGTCAAATGACCAAACTGTTCCCTTGATTGTTGGGAAAAGAGAACCATTTTTATTTTTAGCTATAATTTAAAATTGGATTAAGGTGTAAATTTAATAAAAACTATTTTTTAAAGTACACCAAATACAACTAACTCTTTTAAAGTGTAAAAATAGACATTATCAATTTTTAGGGTGTAAAACTTGACATCAAGAATTTTTTTTAGAGCAAAAATAGCAATTTCGTTATCTATTTTGGGGTGCAAAAATTATTATTTTTACTCTAAAAAAATTTCATGATATCTACTTTTATACCCTAAAAATTCATAATATCTATTTTTATATCCTAAAATAGTTAGTTGTATTAGATGCACTGTAAAAAATAGTTCATTACTATTTTTACACCTTAATTCTTTAAAATTCTTAGTGGAACGTAAAGCGCGTAATATCAGATGATTGAAGAATTAAAATGAGGTGAAATTGACCACAAATATAATATTATTTTTTATGGTTGTAGAGAGAGAAAAAATTAATAATAATAAATTCTCATATCAACACTTATTATTTTGCTGAGTATTTGTTAAAACGTGGAATCACTTCTGTTTTATAATACATGGCATTTTAAATATATCACGAAAAATAAAAAATGATAGTTAAATTATTTAATATGTTCTAAAATATAATTTTTTTTCGCTTTTATCATTCTTGAGAAATGTATTTAATTACATTAAAAATGTTATTTTAGAGAGAAATATGGTATAATGAGGTGGCAAAGATGAAAAGTGAAAATCAATCACAAGGATAAAACAGAAAAAAAAAAGCATAAATTAAATTAGAGGTGACTTATATTTTAAACTATAACTCTTTTTATAGCTTATATTATGAGTAGAAAGGAGTATCTAACACCTGTATAAAAAAATGTGTATCTAACACTTATAAATTTACTTATTTACCCTTTGTTATTTTATGTATCAGGACATATTGCAATATAAGTAGTAAATTTTCATATCAACACGAGAAATAGTTAGACACTCTCAAGTAGGGGTGGGTATGAGGCTCAGGTACTCAGTACGCCCACCCCCAGAGAAAAATGGCTCTACCCAACCTAAAAAAAAGTAGCTCAAAAAAAACTAGGCACAATCGGGCTGGGTATTTTTTCGGGCTGGGCTGGGCATCGAGCAGGGTATGCCGCCTTGCCCATTTGGCCCTGTCCGATATGTATGTATGTATGTATGTATATATATATATATATATTGCCAACATATAATTATATATTAATATATGTGTCATAGTGTTTTTTTTTTTTAACAATGTGTCATATATATTTTATTAGTCATAGCACAACATTTACTCAATGCAAGCCACGATATAAGGCAACTAGGCAAGACATTAATTTTTTTTTTATAAAAAAGGTAAGACATTAATGATTAACCCATTTTGGCATTTCTGTTTCTCAGTTTTGTACTTATGTATGTCTCTCATATTTGTGACTTGCCTTTTGCCCTAACTGTGAAGATCAATTCTCATCTCCTCAATCGTGAACCAGCTCGACACTTTCAGGTTGTAACTTTTACCCTAACTTGTGATTTTTCTTCTTTTGTGAAACTCCGTCCTGCCCTGCCCAACCTGCCCTTGTCCAACCCAAAATAGTTAGGGTTTTTATCAGGCTGGGCTGGGCTGGGCATTGGACTGTAAAATGCAACTCATTCATCAATCGGGCTGGACATCGGGCAAGGACCCAACTCTGCCCACACCCACCCCTACTCTCAAGTACTAGCTCATTTGGATTTTACCTAATAAAAATATTTCATCTCATATCATTTTAATTTATATGTTATCCTATTAATTTATTATTTTTAAAAAATAAAAATATCATTTTCCCTAACTTCCCCTCTTCCCTCCCTTCATTCAACTCCCTCTCTCTTCTCTTTTTTTGGCCTTGACTCTGGACTTTGATCTTTCGGTGAGAGTGCTCTACAATCTTCCTTTCTAATGGTTGTCTGTAGGAGGAGGTGTCCAGTATCGTCGTCTTCAATCAAGTATTCCCCTTTTGGGTTGCCAATGGGAGATGGATCAATGCCGGCTGAGATTCTTGTTTCTGCGTAATGAAATTCGTAAGGCTGAGGCAACAAAAAAATTGAAAATAGAGATTAAAAAGAAAGAATGTTTATAATCTAATATACATTCGTAAGGCTGAGGCAAATAGCTGGTTCCCACCGTCATAATAAAATTGTAATTTGCAGGTAAAGGCATCTAGGGTTTGAGAGAGAAGGGAGAAGGATAGTTAGGGGAAAATACATTTTCATTTTTTTAAAACAATAAATTAATAGGATGACATATGGATTAAAATAATATGAGATGAAACGTTTTTAGTGAATAGAGTACATATGAGTTAGTGTTTTAAGAGTATCTAAGTATTTCTCTATCAATACTGACTATATATTGTTATTAGTATTTGTAATTTATATATCAACATTTATAAATTCACTTATTTAACCTTGTCATTTTAGGAACTGAGTTAAAGCATGTTTAGATGAGTTTATAAGTAATTTATAAGTACTTTTCACATAAATCAAGACAAAACTCATCTTATGTATTTATCTCGTATATCATAAATCATAATTGAAAAGCTGTTTTTAAATACTCCAATCACTATTACAAATAAATATTGAGCCTGTTAGAGAGAACAAGACGAAAATTATCAGCAACTAGACTATTATGAAGGATTTGAGATAACTATTCACAAAACAAGCTTTCTTGTGGTAAAAATTTCTTGGGGTTGTGATATCTTATGAGTTAAAAAAGCAATGTTTTTCTTTTTTCCAACGTTGAAAAAGCAATATCTCCATCATCAGTGAGTATTTGTCAAACACTGAAATTAGGGTTTCAGAAATCATTTTTTACAAATCGAGACGAAACTACTCTCACATACTTATATCATAAATCGTAAAAGTTATTCTCCAAAAGTTTTTTCAGAATAGATTTTGTGAAAAATAGTGATTTTATTAAAATAATAGTGTTTGGATATTATTATTAGAATAGCTTTTGAAGACTAAAATTACTAAAATGGACATTAACTTTTGTGATAATTGTAAAAAAAATAAGATTTTATTTTAAATATTTTTAACATTAAATTTTAAAATAAATACCAAAAATTAAATAAAATTATCTATAAAATTAAAATTATAACATTAATCAATTATGTAACTTGATAAAAAATAGCTCAAACATGTATTAATAAATAAATTGTATATACTAAAGTTATTTACAAAAAGTAATTATCCAAAATAATATTATATTTTAGATTGAAATAAGTACTCCTTTTTGTCCTAAATATATGACAAAATTGATTTTTTAAAAAAAGATTAAAGAAGCTAAATAATATTATTTTTTTTATAAATAATTGTTTTTCTAACACAAATTTGATATCGCGTAAATGAGAAAATAGGAACAGAGATTCTGGAAAAAGGAAAAAATAAGATGAATGGAATATCCACCATAGCTTTTAAGATAAGCTTGTGTTTTGATGAGGAGAGGTTTGGTATTGGAGTGTCGGTGCTTGAGTCGGTGGCTTCTATTTTTGAAAGAAAAAAAAAAAAGGGAACAAAGAGGACAACGGAAGGAAGAAGAAAGAAAAGAAAGGGAGGAGAAAAGGTTATTGGCGCCACATGAAAAAAATAATAATAAAATTTCAACTTCTCTAAAACAAAAGGAGGGAAGGGGTAAAAATGATCATGTGCTTTTTTTTAAATAGACATCCAGCACTAAATGTTTTCATTGGGTGCAAAAATGCTCATGAACTTTTAAAAATAGGTAAAAATGCCCATACCATTAATAGGTACTAATGTCTGTTATGTAGGATTCATAGTACTATTTTTAGAGGTGCAAAAATACTCATGACCTTTTCAAAATGAGGCAAAAATGCCCATATCCTTAACTGGTACAAACTTCTATTTTTTAAAATCTACATTATTTTTTTAATGATTATTTAATTTAAAAAAAAAAACTCTCCACCATCTCTCTTTCTCTTCCCTACCCCTTTTTCTTTAATCTCTTGTGATGCCCTCCCAACTTCAACAATTCACTCTTCAATGCTCTCAAACTCTCTACTAAGTTTTAGGATTCTAATGTGCATTCAATAAAAGCATCAATATGATGATCACAAGTCCAAAAGAGAGCTCATCTCAAAAGACTAGTTTACTTGGAAGGAAAACCCCTTAAAACTTATAAACCCCACTCTATCTATGAGATTTCTTGATGTGTGACTCATAACACTATGCAATAATTTTTTTCATTTGACTTTAAATAATCAAACTCTAAAAAAATATTAGCGATATGTGACGGGACACTGATGGGTGATTTGCAATCAATGACTTTAGGCCTTCTTTCTTTTGATACTCTATTAACTTGACTAAATGAAAAATCAGGGTTATTCTCTATAGGAGTAAGCTTAAGTTAGCAAAGAAGTGTAAGGTAAAGAGAAATGATGATCTGCAGAGAGATTGAGAGCAACGAAGAGTGAATCGTTTAGGGAGGGTCTCACAGGAAATCAGAGGAAGAGGGGTGGGGAAGAGAGAGAGAGAGAGAGAGAGGTTAGAGAGTTTTTTTAAAAAGAATTAAATAATCATTAAAAACAATAATGTGGATTCTACAAAATAAAAGTTTGCATCAGTTAACAGTGTGGGCATTTTTGCTCCGTTTTGAGAAGTTCATAGGCATTTTTTCATCCAAAAACAAAGTTTATAGGTATTTTTGTACTTCAAAAAATAGTATTGTGTGTCCTACATAATGTACGTTAGTACCCATTAACGACGTAAGCATTTTTGCCCCATTTTAAAAAATTTATAGGTATTTTTGCACCCAATGAAAGTATTTGATGGTAGGTGCTCATTTGAAAAAGGCACATGGGTATTTTTGCCCCTTAACCCAAACCAAAAAAGCACTTTTATCCTTTTTTTCAAGGTGTTTGGCAATTTTTTTTTTCAAAATCAAAATTTTGGCTTCAAAAGTTTTTTTTTTTTTTGTAATTTAGCCAAACACTCGATCAATGTTCAAGACTTGAGCGTTGTTGGCGTTCTCATGATAGCCTTGTGGTGTGTTTGGTATGAGGGGAGGTGAGGGAAATGGGGGGATTTTGCTCCCCTCCCCTTGTTTGGATAACTAAAAATTTTAGGAGGGGAGGGAAATTTTCTAAAATTCTCCCTCCCCTCCTCTTCTAACCCTCCCCTCCAAAATTGGGGGGATTTGGAGGGAAAGATTAATGTTTGAGCTTAAATTGACTAATATGTCCATACCATTTTAAAATATTCTCACAATAGCCTTCTCATTATTTAATTACAAAATTATAATTTTATATAGTAAATGTCATTTATAATTATATTTATTTAATTTTTATAATAATAAAATTATAATTTTATGTATTAAATTCCTTATATAATTATATTTTATTAAATATGTTAGAAAGTTATTAATTACAAATTAAATGAAATAAGAGCAAAATTTTCCATATAAAAATATTTCTCCTCCCCTCCCCTCCTATACCAAACATAATACTATTAAAATTCCTCCCTTCCTCTCTCTTTTTGTCAACCCAAACAAGGTAAAAGAAAATCCCTCTCAAACCCTCCCCTCCCCTCCATCAAGCCAAACATAGCCGTAAAGTGCAATCGATCGTAACATTGCAAAGGCAATGGATCAGATCACGCGTAACAGAGTCCCCTCGACTCATATTTCCTGTTGAATAGGATTTCAAAATTCAAATATTTTAATTAGAATTATCCATGGAGGATGGGTCTAATGGAAGAATCTAGTCTCCCATAACATAACAAATTCAGGTTTGAATCCTCACTAAATATATTTTCACATTTAGTGCCCGACAGTGTGTCAAATATAATTAATTTTAATAAGATAATACATGTACTTGGGGAAAAAAACAAAGAGAGATTTGAAATACTCCCACCCCCTCTCTCTACTTGGACAGTGTAAGTAATGGGTATCCAACTCCAAACCAGACAATAAAAGGCACATCTTATATTATTAGATTATATATCCAACCCATAAAAAATGGGGGATCAGGTTAGCTAAATCACTAAATGGGAGCACATTTTGATGCTTGCTTTTTTAAAACGTTTTTTTATTTTAAATTTTAAATAAAAAAGAATTTATTATTTTGCACTTAATTTAAATATATAGACTTGTTTCATATTAGAAACCTGATTATTTGTTTGATTTCTCATTTTCTTTAACGATTTATCATGTTTTTTATTAATGTAGTAATTATGCAAAATAGTGATGAAAAAAGTCGGTGTAAAATATATTATATGCCTATATTTGCAAGTTTTGAGGTTAGTTTAATCATATAGAGTTTGTTTGGGATATCGGTAGATTATTTTATAAATGTAATCCATGTAAATCGAGACAAAACGTCTCTCACCTATTTATCTCATATATCATAAATCACAATTAAAAAACACTTTTGAAGGTTTCCATAACTATTTCAAACACCCACATAGTTTCATGAAAATATAAAGAAAAAATTAATCTCTAAGTCATTATAATTTCCTTCAGTTTTGAATCAATTCCTCACATTTTTTATCAGGTTCTTTGTACTATGCTAGTTTTGTTATTCCTTGTTGTTTAACACTGTATGATAAGTGCTAATGGTACTAACATAAAGATGGTTTAATGATGTAAGATCATATTAGATTCCTCTGAGTTTTAAGTTTAAATTAAAAGGGAGACACTTGTATTAAGAGAAAAAGCCATGAATCTCGAACTAGATACAAAATAATATAATTTAAAAAAAAGTGCTAATGGTGTTAGGAACCTGAGTGTGAGCCAATCTAAGAGGGCATAAGTGAAGACAAAGGTTGTCAAAAACCAAACTGTGAAGGACTTGTTAAGTGATGCCTAACTTTTTGGTCATGAACAAGCAATTTGGGCTAACATATAATGCTTGAGATGACTATTCACGCTCCAGCCCAAAAAAAAAAAAAAAAGAGACAGAGAGATGACTATTCACCAAATGAAATTCTGCATTAAAAAATAAGCTGAAAGTGAAATTACCTTTTTAACTTTTGGCTTATGTTTTTTTTTCATTCTTGAACATTATGAAACTGGTTTTTCATTGTTTTATTTAAATATAAAATTTATTTTTTGGAAATAGGATATAATATTAATTATTCAAAACCTTTCTGTAGACTTCATTAGCAATATCAGGTAAGAAAAATACTCCATTAGTAATACATCTCTTTTTTGTCAAAAATGATTCTATCAAACTTGCAAGAGGAAATACAAAGTTAAGGATCAAAACTACGGACAGAAAGTACTGGAATAAGAAAATAACAGCAAGTGACAAATTAAAATTCCAACGCCTAATCCTACTCATGGGAATAAGCATTCTTGGAGGCATTTCTGGCCTGTTCCACATTCAAAGTCAGAATAGACAACAAAGGGAGTGGTGGTTCCGCAACCCTTGAATGCTTCAACTACTAACAGCGTGCGTGGTTGTGAATTCGGTGAAAAGCAAGGAACAAAAAATCGGATCGGTCAATGAACCGGTTACAGTACTGGTTTAAGGGTTAATGGTTCAACCGGGGTCGAACCGGTGGTCAAACCGGTCATATTAAAATATTATAATTTATTAATGGTAAAGATCTTTAGGTAAAAAATGCTTAAAATATATTAGTATTAGTTATGATGCCTATATTTATATAATGACATCTCCTTTCCTATAATTAATTAATTATTATATCCTCTCAAAATCATTTTTTTTAGATTTATTCTTTTTTTACTTACTTTTCTCTTCATCTTGGTCTTCAAACTTTCATTTTTCCCTAAAAAATAATGCCCAATAGTAGATAGAAGAATAAAAAAATGTATTTTATTTAAAAAAAAAAGGCAAACCGGTCGAACCACCGATTTTGACCGGTTTGGACCGGTTCACCGGTTTTTGCCCCTGAACCGGACCAGATCACCGGCCGGTCCGGTCCGTTTTTTTTTCCATGGTGAAAAGTGAATTTTTTTAATGGGGCTTTTATAAAATCTGTTTGAAAAAAAGTTAGATTGTAAATATGATTTGTCTTTGGATTGGCGGTAGGAGAAGTGGTTTTTTTTAAGGAACCTGTTTGGATTAGCGTTTGAAAAACCCGTTTGGATAAAAAATGACTGAAAATACATAAACCTTGTTCAATACTACGTATATATTGTTTGTGTATATATTATTATAATTGATGTTAAAAAATATAAATAAAAATTTTTAAAATAAAAAAGTTAAATAATTATTGAAAAAAAGAAAAATACACTGAAGCACTTAATTTAAAAAGGATAAATATATATTTCAATCATAATCTTATACATGAAGTGAATCATAATTAGATCATCTACCCCTATCAAGTTCGTTTACCTCTAACAAGTTCGTCTATGATCATGTCACGAACATGATTTATGTGTGATAAAGATAAGGATGATTTTTTTCTTAAAAAAATAACAGAAGAAAAAAAATTACATTTAATTCCTAAAAGTTAAATTTAACTACAGTTACATCCCAAAAAAATTTTGTCAGATCATAAGTTACAAATATGAGTATCTATTACAACTAAAACTCTCATGTTTGTAATTCATTTTTAACCAAAAAAATTTCGTACTTAATACTTATTAAATTGATCTTTTTAATATCATTTTTCCTAAAATAAAAAGTGATGCAAATTATAAAAAGTGATGAGAAGCTTAGACCAAAAGCTATATGTGGTAGCTTATGAAAAAAAAACTACTTTTTAAGCTAAAGCCCATTAATATTTAATGGGTTTCCAAATATTGAACTTTAACCCAAATGAACTTATAGATCTCAAATAGACTTTTTTTTATCCCAAATGGGATTCCAAACAGACCCAGCATATTTGTAAAATAATAAAATCATAGTTTTAGAAATCCTTTTTCACAAGTTAAAATAAAACTATTCTCACATTTACCTTACAAATTATAGAAACTATTTTCTAAAAAGTAATCCAAAACTTATATTAAATGATCAGTTGCAACATTACCCAAACAAGGGATGAATGGCAAGGAAAACTCAACTTTGGATGAGAAAAGATTGATGATGTCTTGGATGATACCCTGACCTTGACAATCATAGAGATCTGGTTACTGAGACATCACCCAAATCTGCAGAAGTTGGCAATCAGTTTCAAAAATAACCTTATTATGGCCTAATCAATTGCTAACAACAATACATCTCTCTAAATACCGAAAATGGTTTGGTAGTATACCATATTGATGTAACCAGTGTGCCCCACCCCATAATCATTATTCATTACCGTGAGAATATCATGGGTTATTATAAATTTTATTATACATATGATTTTTTTTAAGGTGTAAAATTGCTCACAAACTTTTTTTTAAAAGTGTACCTACTATCATATATTTTTGGCTAAATTATACAAAATCTCCTGAATTTTGAATCAGTTGCATATAACCCCCTGACATTTTAAAGTTTAAATTTAACCCCACTGACTTTTCATTTTTTAACTATTAACCCCCTATCGTTAAGTAGCCATTATCTTTTAAACAGAAATTGTCACGTTAGATTATGAGATGACACGTGGTATCCTACATGGCATCTTGTTTAAATTACTAATTTTATATAATCCCCTTTAACTTTGAACAGTTGTAGATAACTCCATAAACTTTAATTATTTACAAATAACCCCTTTGACATTTCAAAATTTAAATTTTAACTACCTTAAAATTTTGATTTATAATAAATAAACCACATGTTGTTACTTTAATCATTTTTGTAAATTTATTAATTTTTTACTATTATTTGTCAATTAAAATAGTTTTCTTGTATGAAAAAAACTAGAAGAATAATATTTAAAAAATATAAAAATAAAAATGTCATCATTTATATAACATTTACTTATTTTCTTATGTTAATTGAGTATTGATAGTATAAAAGTGTTATCATTTATGTTAAATATTAATATATTATTGGGATTATTAAACATTTATAGTTTAAAGATTGTATTTTGTTAGATGATAGCTTTGCCCTCATTAATTTTTTTATTAGTAATGCTTTTTTTTAATCAGAGGTTCAACTTTATTTTGTATTTTTCTAAGTATTATTCTTCTTTTTACCATATAAAAGAACTATTTTAATTAATAAATGATAATAAAAACTCTATAAATTTATTAAAATGATAGAAAATAACGATATGTTGTTTAATATTATAAATCAAAATTTTAAAATAATTAACTTTAAATTTTGAAATGTTAGGGGTTATTTATAAATAATCAAAGTTCATAGGGTTATCTGCAACTGTTCAAAGTTCAAGGGATTTTATGAAATTAGTAATTTATACAGGATGTCACGTGTCACCTCATAACCTGAAATGACAAATTTCATTAAAAAGATAACTGTCACTTGATAATAGATGATTAATGATTAAAAAAATGAGAGTTTATAAAGGTTAAATTTAAATTTCAAAATATTAAAAAGTTATATGTAATTAACCTAAAATTTATAGGGGTTTTATATAATTTAGCTTAAATTATTTTAAGTATAAAAATAACTATAACCTTTTTAAAGGGAAGACAAAAGTGATATCTCTGTTCAGATTCCACTGAGAAGGCAAATGTCTGTTAAAAAATATAATGGGCCCCACATTATTAAGATGCCGTTGAGGTGTGTTTTTATTTTTCGATGATGATATGTCTTATTCGACTTAGGTGATGCGATTTAAGGAAGAAAGGTTTAATCTTTAGAAGCTCTGTTATGTTATTCGAAGCTCAACTCCCGTGTGTTTGAAGCTTCTGGAATCCTCAACCCATTGGCGTGCTTATGTGTTTGAAGCTTTTGGATTTGTGTCAAAGATGATGAAGTGGTGAAGGTTTATAAGGTATTTTCACACCACCTTCCTTCGCCACCGTAGCCGCCGTCAGCACCAACTCTTCCACCCTTACCCACTCTTCCCTCCCTTTCCTATCAAACTGTCCTCATCCCTCTTCCACCGCATTTTCCTCCCACAATCCTCGTCATCAATTCTGGATTTGTGTTTTTTTAATTTTCCCCAATTTTTTTTTAATGATTGAGATATGCGATTCTGTAGATTAATTCCTCTTTAAGCCCCTCGATGGTCTACACCTTAATTATGTGATGTAGAGTAGTTTGGTTTTGTGTTTTTCTTTGGATTGATTGTTGATGATGGATTCTATATAGTCGAGGCATGAGTAGAGGCTGAGAAGAATGGGATCGGTTTCTCTCGTTATTCTCTTATTTATTTATTTTATTTATAATTTTATATCTACAGTTAGATTAAAACAATAAATAGTTTAAATTTAATATTTTATAAATATAAATAAATAAATTTAAACTTTTAAAACATGCTATATATCATTGATATATGTAATCTATAAAAAAAATAAATTTAATTTATAAAATATAATAATAATAATTTTATAAAATATTAAATTTAAGTTGTCCATACAAGAGTGAATAGGAGATTATGAAATGATAAAGAAAAACAAAACAATGAGAGTATCTCTTTCAAGATAGAGAGGTTGGGAGTGGGAAGGGTGGGTTTTTTTTTGGAATGAGGATATTTTGGTACTTTTACGTGATTTAAGACGGAGGTTAAACTATTTTACCTGGTGTGTTATTTTCACCTTTTTTTTTAAGTTTATGGCTACTTTTGTCGGATATGGCTAGCGTCCGTTGTAAAGAGCATCCGCCGTCTGTCATTTTCTCTAAACTACACCGTTTTTGTGTAGTTTCGAGAAAACAGGGGTTGAATTTTTGTTTTCTTTGTCTAAAAAAATGGTATATAGTATTTTAAAATATTTTTTAGATGTATCTAATATCTTAAAATATTTTTTAAGTAGTATACAATATCTTAAAATAATTTTTAATATTTTTAAGCATTTAAAATATTTTTTTATTTATACCCAGTATGTTAGCAGACTTATTGTAATTTTACCTTTAAAATATTTTTAGTAATTTTTTAATTATTGAATTTTATTACTTAAAATCTGTACAAGATGCAATATGACTACTTGAAATATTTTTACTTTATTTTTTTTTTAAAAAAAAGGCCTGCTTTAGCTATAGGAATGGAGGGTCAGCAATTTTTTTTTTTTTTTAAGTTCCCATGTAGCTGACCTCACCGGATGAGGGGCATTGGTGTTGAGGTGGCACATCATGCTACAGGCTTCACGTACAAAACATACAACGTCAGTCATGTAACGTTCAAGACCTCAGTTTTTTTTTCAACCTTTTCATGATACCCTCATGGTAGCACAGTTAAAGTGCCGCAGATCGTACCATTGCAGAGGCATAGATCTCACACGTAACAGAGTCCCATCGACCCTTTTCTGCTCAATGGGATTTCAAAATTCCCACTCAAATTTTGACGAGATCTTTCTCTGTCTCTCTCTCATTTGAACGTCAGCTGTAAATCAATTTAATGTGTAAAACTTTTTTTTGGGGGGGGGGGGGGTTTAAAGATTTATAAGTACTTAATTAAGTTGAGATAATATTTTTTTAAAATATTTATATTATATTTCATATATCATAATTAAAATTTTTCTTTTAAAGACTCTAATTGTTATTTTAAATTAATATTATACTTCTGGATGAATAGAAAAATAAGGAGAAAATAGGGATAAGAATACTCGGAAAATAACATAGATAGTAAAAATATTTCCTGGTTTTTGAAATTTTCTCTCATAATTTTTTCTTCCTTATAATTTTCCCTTCATCCAAATATAATACGATTCCCACAAAAGACATGTCTTGAAGATGTGGCAATATGTACTGGGCTTGGGAGACCAATCCACAAAAAAATGGCGGGTTCAGGTTAACAAACTAGCAGCTTGTTAACCAGCAACCCCCACCCGCCATAACTATAGCTTGTTAAAAGGTTTCTTAAAAAAAAAAATTTTGACCAGAAATAAGTTTTTTATTTAAAACTTTAATAAAAAATGAATTTACTATTTTGCACCTAATTTAAATATATAGCCTTATTTTATTTTAGAAACTTATTATAAATTTGATTTCTTATTTTCTTTAACGATTTATCATGTTTATATTAATATAATAATTATGTATAATAGTGATGGCAAAAAGTAACTATATAAAATATATTATATGTCCATATGTGCAATTTTTTTTATGTTAGTTTAATTATATGGCCCAATGAAAATATAAAAACAACTTGAATGAAGTTTATAATATAATTTTAAAAATTAAAAAATGTAAAAAAACAAGGGAGTTTGACAGTACCCACCTTAAGTAGGCACGGGTTAGCAAAATGCTGACAGAGTGTTGGATTTTCCAACTCTACCATGGGTCAAGTTACAACTGATGAGTTGGCCTACTTTTTATTGTCTCTATAGTAGACTTGGGGTCTTCGGCTTCCTTGTTTTCTTTGTGCACGTTTCGTAGTAATATGGTGGAGAAATGATTTTTTTTAATATGATTTTTATAGAAATTAGATTATAAATATGATTTGTGTTTGAATTGACGATATGAGAAGTGTTTTTTTTTAATCTTAAACCTATATGAATTAGCGTTTGAAAAGTTCGTTTAGATGGAAAATGACATGAAACTTATTAAATACTATATATATATATATATATATATATATATATATATATATATATATATATATATATATTATTTGTATATTTTGTGATAATTAAAGAGAAAAATGTAAATAAAATTTTATAAGATAAAAATCAATTATTCTGCTATGTATCTCTTCTCTATTGCAGGGGCAAGATATGAAGATTATGAATTAAATATTTTATTTTTAATAAATGGGGCCCTCTTATTTTAGAAATGTCAATAAAAAGCATAGTGGCAAGGACAGAAGCTCATCGGCAGAAGCTCGTAAACTTACAAAAAGAACTTCTCTCTGAAGCTCTTTTTTTTTTTAAAAAAAAAACCTAATGGTACTTATAGTGATTCCAAACACTCCCTCAACATATTAAATGAGCTTCTAGGTCTAAATAAGCTTTTTTATCCCATCAATAAGTTTCCAAACAGACCATTTGTCTTTAAAACACTATAGAATATTTTTCTTATAGCATTTCAATATCTTAAAGCAATTTTTTTATTTGACACTTTAAAATAATTTTTTTAATGGCACTTAATATCATAAATAATTTTTTTAATAGCACTTAATATCATAAAGTGAATTTTTATGCATCAGTGAATATTTTGCCAATAGCATTTTGTATCCTAAATTATATTGAAGTCTTAAATTATTGGTGCCATCTATCAAATGGAGGGAGTTGAGAGAGAGAGAGAGAGAGATAATAAGTTTTTTTTTTAAATATAATTGTAAATCCATTTTAGTCACAATGATAAGAAATGGGAGTTAAATGGTAAACAATGTCTTAAATTAATAAAGTTTTTTAAGTTTACCTTTATTAAAATTTTTTGTTATACGTTTATAAATAATTCTCACATCTATCATTCCTCTTCATCCAACTAGAATTTAATAAGGGTAAAATTCAAAACAAACACTAATAACCTCCTTTTTTTCACTAATAACCTTCTAAATAGGCTTATTTTAAGATAAAAAATTTATTCTATAAAAAATTTATAATAAAGACCGGAGTTGTACTGATATAATTATATTTATTAGAAAAATGATGCCAAACAAGCTCTAACTCTCATTAACGGTCAACATAACGGCAAGGTTATTTTTCTCTCAATTTTAATATTTATGCTGAGTGCTCGTTTGATAAAATTTTTTTGATATTTTTCACCTTAACCCATATTTTTATTGGGATGTATAGAAATTTCGACACATAACAATTTCTGTTTTTTTTTCTCCAGGACACGTAACAATTTCTGTGCTTAACATCTAACCCCATTAAATATTGCTGACGTGGTTAGATACCTATGCAAAATGGCTGACTGGGTTTTTTTATAAAAATAAAAATAATAGGACGAATGTGCAATTTTATCCATAAACATTTTTAGAAAAAGTTACTAGTACTGTAAACATTTTTTAGGTGTAAAAATACTTATGAATATTAAAAAGTAGAGCGATAATACTAATTCTGTTAACTTTACTTGATGACGTTAGTTTTTTGTTAAAAAATAGATGGGGCTTGTATAAATAAAAAAGTAACGCCGTTAACTCAAATTAATGGAATTGATATTATTAGTTTATTTTTAAATATTTATGGGTATTTTTATACTCAAAAAATAGTAATTGTGCTGATCATTTTTTTTGTGGAAATGTATATGGGTTAAATTGAATTTTTTCCTCCAAAATAATAAAACCAATGGGATCCATTAGTCAAAACGCACCGTTCTCCTCTTCTGTGCCCATTCAATCGCAACTAGACGGCGGCGAAGGACCTCTTCCACGTTCGAATCATCCCGCCGTCGCCGAAGCACAGAACCATTCTCCACCATCAAACCGTTTGCAAAAGTTCGATCTCGCATGATTGGGAGGCGTCTAGCATTGCAGTTGAGAGAAGAGTTTCCTTACCTCTGCCGAACGTCGAGCTGCTTTAGAGTTCAAGTGTCGGGTTCTTGCCTCTCTCTTCTGGGATTCAGGTACATAAACTTCTTAACTTCTTCATATCTTCTTTCTCCACGATCTTCCTTCAATTTTTCATTCCTATTTTTCCTCCTATAAGCGAGATTAATCAGTTTATGTCGTGTATTTTTTTGGATTAATTGCTGATTTTACGTTTCGAAGATTTTGCTTATAAGTGAGCTTATCAATCTGCGGGAAGCTTTGCATGTTGCGTCAATTGCACGAGATTCTCTGTCGTTAAAGTTTCAACGAATCGACTAATTGAGCGATGGAAGCTTTGCACTTCGCGTTTATCCAACGAGCTTACTCTATTGGTTTTGGACGGTTCTGATATAGTCTTGCATTGTTTCCATTCATGATTTTTGGGCACGGTATGATGTGGCGTTCTGTGGTGTCTTGGATGCATTGAACGGATGAGATAAGTTTGATGAACATAGATACTCAAAGAAAGTGATGCTGGAGCAATCTAGACGTTATAGAGGAGGGTGAGAGGCATTTGGATATTAGTGTGTTTGTGCGTCAATAAACAATGGGTCTCATTTCCCAGATGTTAAACCCTCCAAAAACCCAGAACCCTAAAATTCTCCCCATCAATCCTTCTCTTCATTCTCTCTCTTCATTTTCTTCCTCCCGAATCACGTTGAAGCCACAGAAGTTTCAAACCTTATCTCTCTCGGCGGTGCTGCGAAGCCAGAATCAACAAGAACCTCAACAACAGTTGTCTTTGGCTGAAGCTCTTCTCAATAGTACTCGCAAGGAAGAAGTTCTTGGTGACATCAAAAGCTCCCTCTCAAACTGCCTCTCTGAAACCAACCTTCATTTGACAATTCCTGGTCTTAAGTCCAAAACTAGAGGCAAGGTAAACTAATGCTGAAAATGCATCTTGCAAGGAAAGTTATTGCTTTTTGGAAAAACTAAAAAGTTGGTTCTTTTTTCCTATACTGGCGATTCTAAAACTGCCTTTCTGAAATCAACCTTCATCTGACAATTCCTGGTCTTAAGTCCAAAACTAGAGGCAAGGTAAACTAATGCTGAAAATGCATCTTGCAAGGAAAGTTATTGCTTTTTGGAAAAACTAAAAAGTTGGTTCTTTTTTCTTATACTGGCGATTCTAAAACAGCTCGGTATATGTTGGTAGGTTAGAGACATTTACGACAGTGGGGACTATCTTGTTCTGGTGACAACTGATCGGCAGAGTGCATTTGACAGGATTCTTACTTCCATACCTTTCAAAGGCCAGGTCTGATATACGTGACATTTATTTTCATACTAACCAGACATTGCATGAGAAGTTCTACTTAATTTGATAGTGAATGGAAATGATAATGACTAAAGAATATTAAATTTTTTTTCTACTTGGTAGATAGATAATTATCAAAGCCAGCTAGTCTTTGATGTTACTTAAGAAATTGAGTGATTGGTCTTACACTTGTTCAGGTTCTCAATGAGACGAGCCTGTGGTGGTTTGAGAAAACGAAGCACATAATTTCCAATGCTGTTGTATCAGCTCCTGATAAAAATGTCACAATTGCAAGAAAATGTTCGGTGTTCCCTGTTGAATTTGTTGGTGAGTGATTTGCCGTTTTGTCTGTTCAATGTCTGGCTTGATGCTGTTCCATTTTCTTTGATTGATTTTTACCCCAACTTTGGTTTGGAGTTCCTGTTTTTACTTTTTATGCAATGAAACGGTGATAAGTATTTTCTTTGTTACTTATGTCACATAACACAAATTATGACCTTTTAAAAAGCTTTGACAGAGTTTTTAGTTTTGTCATTCTTGAAGAGTAATGCATGCACATGTTGTAGAAAAGGATCAGGACAAAAATATCTGCTATCACGGTTTTGTGATGGATAAAATGTATTTTAGCTAGAAATATGCGTGTTGTGATCCATTACGTTTTATTGTTATTCATCTTGTTTTACATGTTTTCATTATTTAAATCTTCTGAGAAATGAGATGGCGCTTCAAATAGCTGCTGATTTAGAACAATTATGCTGTTTTGTAGTTAGAGGATATGTGACTGGAAGTACTGACACATCTCTATGGACGGTCTACAATAAAAGCATCCGGGAATATTGTGGCAATGTTCTTCCAGACGGTGGATTTTCTTTCAATCTTTGCCTTTTGGGTTTGTTTTTAAAGTTTTACTATTTAATTTATTGGCTATTAAAACATTACAGGATTGGTCAAAAATCAAAAGCTGTCTGAAAATATAATCACACCAACAACCAAGGCTGAAGATCACGATGTGCCTATCACACCTGATGAGGTATGATGGCTATAACATTGTCCCGACTATCATGTTGATAAGAAATGAGCTGCACAAGAGAAAGAGAGTGGTAGAGAGAGCAGCACCTGAGTTAGGAAGGAAAGGGAGACAGTGATTAGGAATTTTTGAAGTTTCTTTCCATTTGGATAGTAAAATATAACTTAAAATGAACGAATGATACAGATAGGGGCCTATTTTTGGGGTATTTCCTAGGATTGGGATTATCCTTGGCTCAATCATTAATCTATTTTTCCTTTACGATGAGTTTATATTATATTTGCGATGTATGCTTTCAAAAATGTCAACCAAGACTTGTTATAATAAAGCTAAGATCTACTTAACAGAATGAATAGATTTCTTTTGCCTATAAGCCTATACTATGACTCTAGAGATAAGGTCTTGTTAGAGGTGAACCGATTTTGGAAGGAAATACTACGTAGCTTGATTGAAAATCAAAGATGACCCCACAATTGCTATGAGATTAACCGTTCAATTCATTTTCTTCCTGGAGTTCAAATGGTTGACTGAAGTTGCGATATGATGCTGCAAATTCAGATAAGATTTGGTTTAAGCTTTAGAGCATGGGGTCTTATGACATCATGCCATGAGAAGTTTATCTTGAAAAATTTATTGAATGATTAACAACTATTCTAACTGGCGTCCATAGATCATCTAACTCTGTACAATTAATTTCATTTTTGGCTTGGATGGTCAACATAATAATACCTTGTTATTCCATCGCCAAAATTGATGAATTTGGGTTCTAAAAGAAGCTATTTGATGATGCAATGGTGATTAATATGATAAACATAAAACACATGCTATCATACACATCAATTGTTTTTTATGGATTTCCAACAATTGGATAATATCTTTCAGTATGCTCATACTTATTTTATGATGCATTTCCCTGGTAGATTATTAGAAGTGGACTCATGACCCAAGCTGATTACGAAGAAGTAAGCAGGATAGCATTAAGTTTGTTTGAGTATGGTCAGGTAACTATGCATCTCCATTTATTTCCACTGATATCTCCTTTCTTAAGCATGTGAGTTCATCAATCAATTGAAACCTAGATGTGTTTGCTATATATATATATATATCAATTTCTTTCTGCCCATTTTTTCATTCTTATTTTCTTCATTTGCTTTACTTTGCAGCATGTGGCTTTGGAGCATGGCCTCATATTGGTGGACACAAAGTATGAATTTGGGAAGGCAAATGATGGTTCAATTCTTTTGATTGATGAGGTTTAATTTTATCCCGAACACATCGAATGTTGTCATCTGTTAACACATTGGTTCATCAATGCTTGATAAAGTAGTTTCATTTGCATATCAAGGTCCATACTCCTGACTCGAGCAGATATTGGATCGCCAATTCTTACATGGAACGCTTTCAAAATGGTCTTGAGCCTGAGAATGTTGATAAGGTGATTCATGTCACATTATCGTTGCTTGATTTCTCTTGTCCTCTGCCTCATGGTTTTGTAAATGATTTCAAGCTTTTGTGAATGTATCAGCTAAAGTCTATTCCTGAAACCTTTGGTCTATATGGATGAATTGCATGTAGGAAGCAATTTTTTGATGTTTATATAATTTATGTGCAGGAGTTTTTAAGATTGTGGTTCACAAGTCACTGCAACCCCTATGAAGACGAGGTAATTTGTTCTGTCTAGTACTACTCAATCAGAATATAGACTTTAGACATTCATTCAAATCTTACTATTGGTGGATTTTTTCTTTAGGTCCTTCCTGATGCACCTGAAGATCTTGTTTGTGAATTGGCTTGGCGGTATGGGCAGTGCTTATTCCTTTTACTCTAGCTTTATTTTACACTAGTTTGATATATGGTTTTGATATAATTGTGCATATTCTTTTTGTGATAGATACATATTCTTGTATGAGACAATAACACATTCAAAATTTGATGTATCTTCATCAGAGGTAATCCTCAAACAATTATTTTAAGCATATCATGGCGTGAAATCAATCAGGGCGTGTAACTTATGCTTTGTTACGCTTCTCCTTGCAGGAACCAATACACAATCGTATATCACGAAATGTCGCGTCTGCGCTATCTTCTCTGTAGTTTCGGAATTTTAGGTTAGTCCCTACTTCGGCTGTATGATTTAAGGGCCTCTTTCTGACAATAAATTTATTTTTTTTATGGGTAGAAAGGGAAATTATGTTACTAATACTAATGTTATAATACAGACATCTATGAGCCTGCTGTGGATACCGTGGATGTCTTCTATCAGATCCCAAAATAAACGTATGGTGAGAAGGTTGATCACTAATGAAACTCAATGCCTTTGCATGATCTTTAGGATCAAGTTTGCTTTAAGGCAGTGATAACAAATAAGTTATCAAATTTATTAATATCTTGTGCCTTCCTATAGAAAGATGAAACCAGTTCTCTTTGAGGACAGCCAAATGTTGTGCTTTGTATGTTCCTTGTGACGCATGGTATGAGAAAAAGCAGCAACTTGTTTCTATAACATGTGATTGATATTCTACTTTGATAAGTTTTGAATGAATTATATTGGGTTAAGAAACGAAACTACACTGAGATTTTTTTTATTAATTACAACCAACACCAAATGTTTTTTTAAGGATAAAAAATAACTATGAATTTTAAAAAGTGGGCGAAAGTACATAGGACTATTAAATCTATCTTAGCGCAATTAATTCTTGTAGTGGGGCCCACAATATTATTAGGAAAATGCCTAATTGCCCCCAACTAAAAGAAAAGGATAAGGCTATTTTTGTTCCTGAAGTAATTGAGGGTTAATTTTATTCTGAAAGTTTTTTAAGAAGCAATTTTATTCTTATTGTTAATTTTATTCTTATTGTTAATTCTGTTAAGTTTGATCGTTAATTGATTAAATTATTGGTAAATTTAATTTAAAGTAAAAACTTTTAGAGTAAATTTGTACCTTAATAAAAATGATATGGATAATAAAATTACTTTAAAAGTTTTCATTTTAGAATAAATTTATTCTTAGTTTAGTTAACTAATGATTAAATTTAACGGAGTTAACAAATATTTTTAGGACAAAATTAATGTACGTATATACTTTATGGGGGCAAAAATGGCCGTTAAGCAGGGTAAAAAAAAAATTCCCATTCACTCTCATTCCTCATCTAATATGAACGAAGAAGGATCAGAGAGCCGCAATGGCGGCGGAATCATCCAGCGACAACGACGTAATCCTCTTGCCATGACAGCGGAATCCTCCTGCAACGATGATGTAATCCTCCACCAATAATGGCAGCGAATCAAGCACAAAGAAGGCTTGACAGGTATTCAAAGGCAATAGTAAGGGTGGAGGTTGCAATTGCTTCGGTGGCGGCGAGATCTAAGACGACAAGTGATGACCTCTTCAGCCTCTACCTTTCCTTCGAGCGATGCTTAATCATCAAACACAGTCTCCCTCATCCTTTGCGTTCTCTCTCTTTGTTGCATACTCAATCGGCTTTCAAGATTATGTTGTGGCAAGGATAAGATTTGGGAATAACCTTCAATTTTGTCTCTCTTGCGTTTTCACTTCGTGGGTTTAATTTTTGGGATGAAGCTCGGGCTGACCTAGACTCCTCTCTCGCTCATAGTCTCAACTACCGATGACAATTGACAGGCCACAGTCTCCTCTTGTGTGGGTATGGATCTTTAGAATATTGCTTGGTTTCTGGTTTTTGGTCTCATCAAATAGTTGAACTTTTTATTTGAATTGAGTGATTTGATTTTCATTTTTCGGTATAGTTTTAGGTTGGTTAGATCTGTATTTCCTTCCTCTTCTTCACTAGTTCGGCTGAAGTTGAAATGGTGACAATTTTTTTTTATTGATAAAAGCTCATGGTTATTTATTTATTGGATGTCTGCTATAATGATCTACTCCTAATCCTCCTAAGGTGTTATCTTTTGAAATATTGAAAGTCGAAGAGCCTTGTTCAAAAAAAAAAAAAAAATGTCGAAGAGACCTATTCTCCATGTATGGATCGAAGGATTAGAGGTTGGGAGGGGTGTTTTTTGATTGGGGGCATTTTGATATTGTGAGAATAATAATATGGGTCACCCACAAAAAGTAACACAATTAGGTTGGATTTAGAGTATAGTTAGGATCAAATTTTCAAGAATAGTTTTTATAATTTATGAAATAAGTATATGAGAGAAGTTTTGTCTTACTACGAAAAAGAGCTTATAAAATCATAGTTTTATAACTTCCCATTTTTAAGATTCATGGTTACTTTTGCCTCTTAAGGGTCTATTTGGTTCAACAGCGCCAAAGGGGAGAGGAGAGCGCCAGAGGGGAGGGGAGAGGGGAGGAGAGATTTTAATTTTCCCTCGTTTGGATTGATGAGAAGGGAGGGGAGAGAGGGATTTAATGTTACCTTAGCAGGAGGGAAATGGATGGAAAATATTTATATATGGACATTTTTGTCTATATTTTATTAATATTTTTAAAATTTATAAAATATTTAATAAAATATAATTAAAAAATAATAATTAACATATAATTGTAAGTATAATTATACTAATAATTTTAAATATTATTTTGGTAAAAAATAATTATGAATATTATAATTATAATATAATATACATAGATATAATAAAAAATAATTTTTTTAAAAGAAGTTTTGATACCCCGGGCCCGGGTCTTTACCTTTACAAGCTTTTAAAATAACTTTATCAAATTGTTCCATTAGATTTTGAACCAAAGCTTATCATCATTAATGTTCATCACTACCACCACGTACCTTGGAGCTTTTCTTGCTCCCTTTTTAGTCAAATTTGCTAAGCTGAGGGAGGTGGTGGAGACATGTGAAAGACAACTGAAGATGATGAACAGAGAACAAGACAATTCGGTGAGGGCGAGCTATAGTGGTGTATACAATACGACTGCAAGTTGATGGGAAAGAGAAAGCAACGTATGATGAGTAAGGAAGAATGGTAGATTGGGAATATTAATATTGAATATGGGTATATTAGACAATATAAACCAAACTATTACTCTTTCTCTCCAAACCCCCCCTCCCCCAAAAAAACTATTACTCTCTCTCTCCAAACCCCCCCTCCCCCAAATTTTTTTGGGGGAGGGGTGGTTGGGAGGTTTTGAGGGAAGGAATGGGAAAATTTTAAAAAAATTCTGAGTTAAGGTGCAAAAATATAAATGAGTTTTTTCTAAAATTGTGCTCAACATCAAATGCTTTTTTTAGAGACAAAAGTAATTATGTGGTTACAAAAATAAAACAAAAGTGACTATATGATTACAAAAGTGAGGCAAAAATCACAGTTTTCGTTAATTTGAAAACTTTGACCGTGAGTTTGAACTTTTTTACCAAAAAGGGTGAGTTGGAGCAAATTTTTTGATCAAAATTCATCATGTATGTGAACAACTAATAGATCTTCAGCACCACTAGCACCCTAGTCACCCCCAATATAACTGTTATTTGCCCTATTACAATCAAGATTTGTCTCATCAAGATTTACAATAGACACAAAATCAGCGCCATCGTGTTCAGAATCATCTATAACTGTCACTATGAGCATGCTTGCACAACCAGAAATAACATATGGACAATAATTGGCACATTTAAGATGAACTAAACATGCGTCATCATTATTTAACGGAAATTGTGACTTTTGCCCCATTTTTGTAATTACATAGTCACTTTTACCCCTAAAAAAAGCATTTGGTGTTGGGCGCTATTTTGGGAAAAACTCATGTATATTTTTGCACCTTAACTCAAAAAATTCCCCTCCTCTCCTAAATTTTTAGTTTTACCAATCAAGGGGAGGGGAGCAAAATCCCTCCTCTTCTCTCAAACCAAACAAAGCCTTAAGAAACATTTATTGTTGAGCACACTTTTAAAAAAATTTCATGTGTATTTTTATACCTTAACCAATCTATATTTAAAAGGAGAATATTTATCTCAAGGTCATAGGTGTGTAATGGGATGGGTAGGGAAAAAAATAAACATACTCCCTTCGATTCGTAATAGTGTTGACTTTTATTTAAGAGATTAAGAAAATAAAATAAATTATTTAATCATAGATTATTAAATTTATATTAGTTTAGAAATCAAACAAATTAGTTCAGAGAAAAGTAATAAATATAAACACTTTAAATTAACTTTTTTAAGTTCTTATCTATCCAAAAAAAGTCAATTGACTTTTATATTAAGGAGTGGAGGTAGCATTAATTAAAGTAGATGGAATTAAATCTCTAAGAATGAGAAGAAACGGTAGTAATTGCAAGGAATTAAAGTATGGGGAAAAAATAGAAAGATAATAGGAAAATAGAAACTGAAATACTATTTGAACTTTAATTAAAATCTTAAATAAGTAATTTCTCAAAAGTTTGAGTTGTTAATTGTTATATTCTTTTTGTTAATCCCATTATTTTTATTATCAACAAAATCAATTTAAAATTTTAAAATTTAAGTGATTTTCAAGTATCCATTTTTCAAGATAATATGGTCATTAATAATTAATTTTAGCTTGTATTTGAAGAGGAATATCATATCTGAGATGGCTAGATATGAAATATTCACTACTCTTTTGAGGAGGAAAATTAATTTTGGTACACTCCCTCCGTACCTTGCATATATTTCTTTCAATAGCACTCATCACAATTCTTAGCGAATGTCTTAATATATTCATTAGGCTAATTTTATTAAATTTTAAAATAGGATTAAAGCTTTCCCTAATCAATATATATTGAAAGGGAAACTCTCGTCATGCACTGGTCAAAAGATACCATTGGGTTTAGCTTTCCCAAGCAAATATCGAAATGGTATATATGAATAAGCACATATTTTGAATATACCATTGGGTTGAACCGGTAAAAACCGGTCGTTTAACTAGTTGGATTGATTATATTTTTTTTATAATACATTTTTTTATTCTTCTAACTACAATCTCGCACTATTTTTGAGGGGAAAATGAAAGGTTGAAGACTAAAATAAAAAGAAAAGTAAGTAAAGAAAGAATAAATATATAAAAAAAAAGATGATGAAAAAATTATTTAAAAGGATATAATAATTATAGGAAATAAGATATCATTGCATAAATATAGTCATCATAACTAATACTAATATATTTTAAGTATTTTTTTCCTAAAGATCTTCATTTTTATCTATAAAAGTTTAAAAATATATTAATATATATATATATTGTTACTAATAAATTATAATATTTTAATATGATTGATCCGACCATCAATTGACTCATTAACCCTTAAACCTGTGCCGTAACTGGTTCATTACTCAGTTTATTTTTTTATTCCTTGTCTGATACGGTTGCAAATGAATTAAAACAGCAATAACAATAGTTTTACTTCTCTCAAAGCAATATAATTTCCTAAAAATTGTTAGAGTTACATATAGGTGCTACTCCCATTTATATATTAATAAAGAAAAAGAAAACCTAGAAACTATTATTGCACCATCTTAGTGCTTCCGTTTCAAAGTAGCCTTCCCTAGTTGTTGCCTTAAATTTAACCTACACCACCACATGAAAAGCGAGGAATTCGCCTAAGGCAATTTTCAACCAATAAAGGATGTCATTAAAAAATAAAGCCAAACCAGGGAAAGAAACCACAGCAGTTGAAGCCAACAATGTGGATATTTGGAGTCAAGATTTACTATCTATATTCGGATTCGGACACTTGTATCTGTGCCTCTAGCTCTAAGTCTCCCTTCACTTGCTGTTACTCATTCTCTTAATCTCTTTGCTCCTAGTCACAGTTGAGTTGAAAAGAAATGAATTCTACTATTGAGTTAAAAAGTAAATCGAGAACCATACCCACACTCAAAAATCAAGTAATAAACATTAGTTTCATAACAACTTAAATATAGCACCAACGTTCAAAAATAAATTTAAATAGAGTACATGACATATAAGAGAAGCAAAAAGGGGAGAAGCTAGAAGAACAAACACCAATCACGTACTTTAAATTCCAAAGCAAAACCAAAGGATGCAACATAATGAAAATGAAGAAGGGGAGAGAGCATTCAGATGTCATGTACTCACTAAAGATATAACATAAAACACTTGATGAAAATGCATTCATAATCAACCTGTTAAAAATAAAGGAAATATAGAGAGGAACCGCCAAAACGCGTTCTTTGATCTACTGTTCCAAAATGAAAACAAAATGAAAATGAAGAAGTGGAAAGAGCAGAAACTAAGGGAGATTACAAACCTTTTTGGCAATGGGAGATTAGTCTATCGTCACATCCTAGCAGTGAAAAAGCTCATAGCATGTTCATCTCAAAAATCGACAAAGCTGCCTCCCCACTATTTCAGCCTCGCCTGAAGTCACTGTGAATCCCCCTCTGTGCCTGTATTGCAATGAAAACGCCCTGCTATATTGCACCCACAAATAAAGAGGCTGTTTGGAATAGCTTATGAAAATTTTATAATTGCTTATGAATTATTATTTATGGTCTACGGGGTAGTGCTTTTACGGTCTACGAGGTGCTTTCACGGTCTACGAGATAAATATGTGGAGAAGATTTATCTCGATATACGTGAATCGGGCTTATATAATAAACCCGATTCAAAAAAGCTATCACAAACAGCCCCAAAGTCACTATGAATCATCACAATTGATCAGATGTAAAAGGATGAGATAATAGTGAACCACAAAAAGAAAACGATAAGTTTTAATGTGGAGACCTCGAAGAAGAAATTATTGGAAAGCAGATTGGTTTGAAATTTCTTCCACTTGCTACCCACACTGATGTACGGCAATACAGCAAAACAAAAGAAGGAATAAACGGAGATAATGACGAAGATGAAGGAAAATGAAGAACAAAAACAAATAACACCTACCGGTCACGTTATTTTTCCCTTCTTCCATCCACAGTGTATCATGAAATGTAGCGACTTGCGAGAGTGGTAGATGAAAAAGGTTGAAGCGTTGAGAGTTTTGTGGTGCCGTTAAGAACTGAGAAACAAAAAGGAGTGGGTGTCTAGGAGATGTGATGTGATGATACTCATGCCAAGCTTCTGGATCTGATCAGATGAGAGGACTGACTTTTAGTAAAACGTGCAGCCAAGTCCTTTCAACATTCACTTTATATTTTTTTAATCTGTGTATATATTATTGATTTTTTTTTTTGCCAGCGATATTTTAGGAAAAATTCTATTAAAATACCATATAAACTTGCTTAACCTAGAAAAGTCTACTAAAGATGGAAAAGGATAGAGAGTTACTTAGATAGTAATCTGAGTTTTGAATATTTAGGCAAAAGACAAAACTACAATTCCATTCATTTTTCTCTTTCCACTCCATTCTTTCTTCTTCTTTTCCGTCTTTGTCATTTTTCGTTCAACTCCACAAAATTAAAGAAGAAGAGTGAGCTTCCATTTTTCATTCAGCTCCACAGGATTAAAGAAGAATAATAATGAGCTTTCATTTTTCATTTAGATCGTGTTCTCTCTCCACTTCAATAGAGAAAGAGAAATAGAGACGACACACTGGAGATCTTTTTGTCCTTACTCCATTTGCCGTCGAAGGTTGAAGAAATCAGTTTCTAACGAGCTTTTTTTGTTTCTAACGAAGTTCTGTAGTTTCCGGCAAGTTCATGAGTTTTCCGGCAAGTTATGAATTTTCCAGCGACTTTTTAGTTTCCGGCGAATAGTAATGAGATTAACAACATGAGTAATGAGTTTGACAAAACTGTGAGACATGATTCACCAACATTTATGGCATTTGACAAAATTCATAATGATATTCATAAGAGTAATAATGAGTTTGACAAGATTACTAATAGTTTTCACAAGAGTGTTTCCTTATGGAAAAAACGTTAGACATGATTCACCAACTTTTTTGACATTTGACAAAATTCGTAATGGGATTCACAAGAGTAATAATAAATTTGACAAAATTCGTAATGGTTTTCACAAGAGCGTTCTCATCACAAATTTTGGTGAAATGTCATAAATGTTGGTGAATTTTGACTTGTATGTTTTCATCAGTAAACTCTTGTCAAAACCATTACAATTCTTGTCAAAACCATTACTAAACTTGTCAATCCCATTATGAATTTTGGTGAAATGCCACAAATATTAGTGAATCCTAACTTGCATGTTTTCATCAGCAAACTCTTTTTGTCAAAACCATTACTAAATTTGTCAGTCTCATTACAAGTTTAGTAATGGTTTTGTCAATCTTATTACTCATTTTGTCAATCTCATTACTTATTTTGTCAATCCTTTAACACATATTGTCAGTATTTACGGATTTTCTCAAAACCATTACTAAACTTGTTAATTCCTTTACTCATTTTATCAATCTCATTACTATTCATCATCTTCTATTGTTCACCTTCTTCTTCCTCAATCTCCTGGATTTCTCCAATATCCTCAACCAAACTCTTTCCTGAGCTACATAAATCTTCTCTCCTAACACTATCTCTCAGAAACCACAACACCTAACCAATTTCTTCCTGCTTCAAATGCTTCTCATTTTTGTTTTGACCCACACACACACAGAGGATGTCGTGAATGGAAAGAAGAAGGTTATCTTCTTTAGTGAGAATGTGAGGCCCAAGCTTTCCAATGGTTAGACGAAAATGTCGGAAAGAGGAAGAGGAAGAGAGGGTGAGGAGAGAGAAAGAATGTGAGGGGCATTTTGGCAAAAAATCTAAACTTCAAAAACCCAAATTCCTTCCCAGTTACCTATTTGTCATTTTCATATGTTATTAAACTTTTTGGGGTTTTGAAAGTTCACAAGGTATTTAAATGTAATTTTCTCTATATTTTATTGATAATTCGATATATATAATTAGGTAAATGGTGCATTTAGTATCCCGATTTATTTTTGAAAGTACATACAGCACCTTAAAGCATTTTTAAGAGTGTAATCAAAACCCTAATGCACCTTAATATATTAAAAACGGAGTAATTGAACTCTTTCACTAACAAAATATTAACTTAAGGTTTCGGGTTTAAGATCGATGAAAGAGGAAATGAAAAAGTGTGTAAGCAAACAGAGTTAGTATTCTGTTAGTGAAGGGGTATAATTACTCCATATTTAATACATCAAGGTACTAATTATACCTTCAAAAATAGTTTAGGGTGCTGATTACATTCTTACATACTTTAGGGTGCTGATTGCACCTCTAAAAATAATTTAGAGTACTGATTGTATCTTTAAATACTTTAGGGTGTGGATTGCACCTCCAAAACTAAATCGGAGTGTTGGATGCGTCTTTATCTTTTATAATTACCCATCTATGTGGACAACATGTAACAAGTCCGACCGTATACATGTGGTTACAAATACAAATTTGATTATTATCATTATCATTATTATTATTATAAATTCAAAATTATAAATATTATATTTAAAGTTATCAGCTTTTTTTCCATAAATATTCGATAGATGCCAAAAAAGAGATGAGAGTGAGAGAGTTAGTGTAGGGTTGCGGGAGATTAGAATGTTAAATCGCTTAGGGAGGGAAATAAGAGGCAGCAGAAAGAGCACTGAATATTTGAAACCCTAAAGTAGGGATGAGTAAAAAATATGGTAATTCAAATAATCTAGTCCAACTTGACCCACTATAGTGAAGAAAAAATTGGCCCGAAGTAAAATTGGGCAGATTGGACTAGATTGGTCTTCTCAAGCCTGAATGGATTTCGGACTAAGGCTTTGGTCCGGTTTAATCTGACTCAAGTAGTGTTTTTATTATTATTTGAGAAAATTATAGTTAAATCTTAAGTAAGAGAAAAAAAAAATTAAAAAATGGTCTTTTTAAATCTGAAAATAAAAAAAAATGGTCTGATTAACAATTTCAGAAGCGGATCATTGACAACTCCAAAGACTTTATTAACAAGTTCTTAGCTTCATTTTTTCATTTTGAGATTTTAAGAGATCATTTTTTTTATTTAGATTATGAGTCTAATTTTCTTTTATTTTTTTTAATCCCCCGTCCCTGAACAGTACACAAACACACTGCACATGGGCACACACGCTCACGCTGACGCGCCCAAACTCGCCACTCCGCCACTCTTCTGTGCTGAGAAAGCCGATGGAGGAAGAAGTATCACCGTATTATAATCCCATATATGCATGTTTCGGTAGAATTAGCACATTCTCCATATCCTGGATATGGGGAAAAAGTAGAAGGAAAAAAAAAATGAAGGTTATCTCAATAAATATCAATATTTTAATCCCATATTACTTTTTACATTTATATTTATTAGTATATTATATTTTAAATATTAATTATTTTAAAATAATTTAAGAATGCCGTGTAATGAAAAAACATATTTAGTTGTATGACTTTAATATTTTAATAAAAAATAGCTTCTCTTAGCATCAATATGCATGCATGCATGTAAACTAACGCTAGTCACCCCAATCAATAGAGTTAACAGTTTGCATAAGAAAATATAGCAATGATGAGTATTGTTAAGTAAGTTATGATGATTTTACTCTTTCTAGTATAACAATTAATCAAAGTGTTGAAATAGTTTTATTTTTAATTTAAAATTTTAGAAATAAGTATATTTTACAATGGGTTAAGGGTCAAATTTATTGTTTTTTATTATTGTTGAATGTTATTGGAGATTATTATGAATTTATGATTGTGTTTTAATGTTTTATGATTATTTTTATATGATTATATATATTGTTATGGTTTTATTAGGTTCAAATATTGTCTCTCAAAGAAAGTAAAAAAAAAAAAAAGATCACTAAATAGATCCTAAACTGTTTGAACTAATTTATGAATTCTACTAGACTAGGTCTGGTTCAATCTGAATTGAGGTTGGTGTTGGATTAGATCAGACTTCAGACTGTCTTATACAGTCTAAGATAGATTTTAGATTAAGGTCAAACTCTGATCTGTTCCATACCCAACCCGATCCCCTAAAGATGAGGGAAAATTTTTAGACGCACGAGGCAAGTTTTGCACTTTGAGTAAAGATACATGTTATGGGCAAACAAGTACAGGGATTCTGTGACAATGTGCGGAGCCCGATGGCTTATCTGGTGCTAGTAGAAATGGCTAAAGGGAAGCCCAAGGAGCATTATTTTATTAGTTGGTTTATTTCGGTGCGGCAAGCCATTCAGGAGATCGGCTTTGGTGAGCGCGCGCGCGCACGGGTTTAGATATAAAAGTATTTATAATTTTTTTTTAAAAAATGTATCCAACACCATAATTTTTTTTAAGTGTAAAAATATTAAGGAATAAAAAATCAGACCGGATAATAAACCAGTCACAGCACAAGTTTAAAGATCAATGGTTCAACTGGGGTCGGATTGGTCATATTAAAAAATTACAATTTATTAGTGACAATATATATATTAATATATTTTTAAATTTCTATAGATAAAAATAAGGGAGAATTCCAAAAAAATACCATTTAAATTTCAAAATCTCAAATAGGTGATTTAACAATAAAATGATTTGTTAATTGCATTACCATTCTTGTTAATCTCATTACCGAACTTGTTAATGAGATTTTGAAGTTTAAATGGTATTTTGTTGGCATTCTCCCTAAAAATAAAGATCTTTAGACAAAAAATACTTAAAGTCTATTAGTATTAGTTATGGTGTCTATATTTATACAATGATATCTCATTTTTTCTAATTAATTAATTATTATATTTCCTCAAAATCTTCTTCTTTTTTAGATTTGTCCTTTCCTTATCTATTTTTCTCTTCATTTTAGTCTTCAAACTTTTATTTTTCCTAAAAAATTTGTGCGAAATAGTAGTTAGAGAATTAAAAAAGGTATTTCTAAAAAAAAGGTAAACCAGGTGGACCTGTTCAAACTGATACACCGGTTCAATTCATCAACCGGATCGGACCACCGACCGGTTATCAGTTAAACTGGTTGAACCGGCCGGTCCGATCCAATTTTTTTTACCTTGAAAAGTACCCATGAACTTGTCAAAATAGGGTAAAATTCCCACAACGTTAATTGCTACAAACGTCTATTTTTTGGAACCCACATTATTATTTTTTGAGATGAAAAAATAAACATGAATTTTTCTCAAAGGCGCACGTAACACAAACTTTTGTATGGGTGTAAAAGTACCAATAAACTTTTCAAAATGAGACAAAAATGCACACACCGCTAACTAGTACAAACTTCTATTTTGTGGGACATATATTATTGTTTTTTAATGATTATTATTTTTTTAGAAAAAAAACTCTCTACCCCCCTCTCTTCCTCTGATCTCCTGTGGGACTCTCACCACTCACTCTTCGTCGCTCTCAAACTTTTTACCAAATTTTAGGCTTCTAGTGTGTATTCAATGAAAGCATCAATGTGATAATTACAATTTCAAGGGAGAATCTATCTCAAAAGACTAGCTTATTAGAAGGGAGAGTCCCCTAAACTTATAAATCACACTTATAAAATTTCTCGATGTAGGACTCATAACACTATGCAACAATTTTTTTTCATTTGAATTTAAATAATCAAGCTCTTAAAGATATTGGGGACATGTGACGGGACATTGATGGGTGATTTGTAGTCAGTGACTTTGGGGCTTATTTCTTTTGATGTTCTATTATCTTGATTAAATGAAGAAGTGTTATTTTTAGAGGATTAGGTTTAAGTTGGCAAAGAAGCGTGAGGTGAAGAGAGATGTCACAAAAGTGACGAAGAGTGAATTGTCAAAGTAGGGAGGGTCTCACAGGAGATCAGAGGAAGAGAGGTGGGGAAGAGAGAGAAAGGGGGTGAAGAGTTTTATTTTTAAATTAAATAATTATTAAAAAAATAACGTGAGTCCAACAAAATAGAAGTTTGTACCGCGATGTGTGCATTTATGTCTCATTTTGAGAAGTAAATGTGCACTTCTGCACCTAAAAAAATTTTATGGTGTTGGGTGTATTTTTGAGAAAAATTTATAGGTATTTTTGTACTTCAAAAAAATAATAATGTGGGTCTCATAAAATAGACATTTATATCATTTAATGAGTGGGTATTTTTTCCTCATTTTAAGAAATTCATGGATATTTTTGCACCTAAAAAAATTTATGATATTACGCGCACTTTTTAGAAAAATTCATGAGTATTTTTATACTTTAACCTGTATATATTGATCTTTGAGAAATGAGTTGTTCGGAAATATTTTTTAAAGAAAGAATTAGGCCTTATTTATTTTCTTGTTTTGGAAACCATTTGTGATTTTTGAAAGCAAAAAATAAAAAAACTTATTGGTTATTAAATTAAGTGTTTTGTAAAAAAAAAAATAGAAATATTTTTTTCTCCAAATAACTCAAAATAAAATCCCTTAAAAAATCAAATTTCAGGCGCTTTGACCAGCATTGACCCGAACTATACCTGAAACTGGGGTTTTCCTCCTCTTTTTTGCCAGAGATTTTCCCCCACGTTTTTCCGTTGAAATTAGTTTCATGGGAGCTGTCGAAAACTCAGATTGGCAATTGGCAAGAGCACATAGGGCAGGAATGAGCATCGTTGTTTTTGCTAATCTCATTCTTCTCATCTTCTTCTCGGTAGCTTCGTCTTCTGCTACTCCTATTACTGGCAATGAAGAAGAACAAACGAAGAGAGTCATTTGGGCCAAAGGAAGCCCTGATTATGTGGTTTGGGTTGTTCAGCTCTCCGATCTTCATTTCAGCGTCCACCATCCCGATAGAGCGCTCGACTTTCGCAATTTCATCGGTCCTGCTCTTTCCATGATCAATCCTTCACTCGTCCTCGTCACCGGCGATCTCACAGGTTCCTTTTGTTAATTTGAATTTGAAGTTTGAGATGTTTATTTGGTTATACAATGCGATTTGTGTTAAGTTGTTGATTTATGCGCGGGGTTAGAATTACGATTTGAAAGAGTTTATGCATTTGTTTGTTTACAGTTGTTTGTATCTTTTTGGCTTCCCAGATGGCAAAAGCAAGGATTTGCTAACAATGAAGCAAAATGAGGATGAATGGAAAGAATACCAGAATATAATGGAAGATGTTATTAAAAGGAGTGGACTCAATAAGGAAGTTTTCTTTGACCTTAGAGGCAATCATGATAGTTTCGGTGTTCCAGTTGTTGGTGGCTCATTTGATTTCTTTTCCAAATACAGCATCAATGGGCAGTTAGGCCGAAGTGAAAGAGTCACTAGTGTCACTGTTGAGGTTAGCGATTCAATCCAGAGTTCATTCTATGAAATTTGCTAGTTCCTAATAAAGCGCATAATTGCATGACAACATAAAATCTAACCATAGGTGGATTATGTAGAATTATATACGGATACAATTGAGAGACTTTCGTTCATTTTCAAAAAGTTTATGTTAGTCCAATGCTCGTGTTGCAGACAGAGCATTAAATCATTCTGGATAGTAAAACTGGAGTAAAGAAAAGAAACAATCTGAATCCTAGAAAATTATGGTGGATAAACTCAGCTTGAATTTCTTTTTGTTTAGACGAGAACAGTTGGGAGTTCAAAGTTGTAGTTCTAAAAGCTGATATGTTACATTGCTTGATAATATGAAGCTTTTTCTTACTCGTGTATGTTGTTCCATCATACAGACTCAGGAGCGGAGACATCTTTTTGTTGGGTTTGACAGCACTATGCCAGTTGGCTTACGAGGTCCAACTAATCTTTTTGGGCATCCCACTGATGAATTGCTGAATGATCTAGATTTGCAGCTCTCACATTGGAATTCTCAGAGTCAGTCAGAAAAACCAGTTTCCAAGATATCCTTTGGGCATTTTCCGCTTTCATTCTCTGTGCCCTCAGGTTCTGGAAGGACCTTGGAAGATGTTTTCCTTAAGCATTCAATTTCGGCTTACCTGTGCGGGCATCTCCATAGTAGGTTTGGTAAGAATTTAAAGCGACACCATCAGTTGAGCCATCATTTTTCATCCCTCCAGAAGTTTTTTCAGTTCAACGTGCACCAAATATCATTCAAAAGTAATGTGAACTGTTCAATTGAGGCGCCACAATTCCAAGAATTCTGGGAGTGGGAGATGGGTGATTGGAGAAAAAGGAGAGTCATGCGAATTTTGTCCATTGATAGTGGCCATGTATCATTTGTTGATGTTGATTTCAAGGCAGGGACCAGAAAGACAATTATATTGCCCACTTTTCCTCTAGATTCACGCATCATGTTGACATCTTTGTCCCATCACAAGTATGAATGTCAATCTGTCAACCCTTCATCTTTTGAATCAATAAGAGCTCTGGTCTTTTCCATTTCTCCAATCGTCTCAGTTGTGGCTAGGGTCTATGACTCTAGATATGGAAATCTTGATTTAGTTTTGGAAGCACGTATGATCAGGCATGCTGATGAGACCTCCAGGGGAGACCTCTACATTGCTCCATGGAATTACCAAGCCTTTGAGGATTCATCTGCTGATAGATATTGGCTTCAAATTGAAGCAACTGATATCATGAACAGATCGACTTTGACTGAATTAAGGCCATTTTCTATTAACGGTCATAGTGCCAAGCTTTCTTGGAGCTGGAAGGAGTTTTATGTTATGGGCTGCCAATGGGCTGCCTTGTATTACCCAATGTTCTGGTCTTCCTACATTGTTCTGTTCTTTCTTCTTCTTCTTCCAATCATTCTAATTATTTTTCAAAAGAAGCTTTATGCTTACAGGAACTTCATTGCTACCAAAGGTCTCGGTAATGGTGTATTATGGCTTCAGGAGTTCAGGAGGGTTCGCACATTATGGTTTGGTTTTATAGGGTACTTATTTTATCTTATATTATTCCCCTGGTTTACTGGTCAAGTCTTTACAGAAGGTAACAACAGGGGATACATGACCTATTTAGGTTGGGTTGTGAAGAATCCCAATGAAACATGGAATCATGATTATATTGGATCTCCAGATAGTATGGTGATTGTTCTTCCTCATATATTCTTCGTGCTATTTCCAGCAATTTTGGTCACTGCTGCTCTGACTGTAGAGAGAGGGATTTATCGGGAACGTATGTTATCACGTTCAGGGAAGAAAGTGGATGATCGTGATCCAAAGATTCGAAGGGCTGTATCAAATGATGAACAGAGAAGCAGACTTTCAAATTTCTGTTTAGGCAAGCGACGGATTCGGACGATTCTTTATTTGATGTGCTTGGCAATATGTTGGAAGCATTTTCTGGTAAGGCTTTTTTAACAAATACTTCGCAGTGTCATGTGTAAAGGCGTACATCACTGGGCATAGAATATTACCCTGGAGCAAAAAGATAAACTAGTAAAGAACATTTTGCATTAAAATAGAGAAATGAACATCCTTTAAACTTAGATGACAGTTGCACACCTTTTTAATTAGTTTCATGAATAAGCTTGTTTATATTTGTAATTTGTCAAGAGTAGAAAAGATCCCGCATGTTTTGGATTCTTGCATTTTCAGTATAAAAAAATGAGCTAACATCTACTATCATTGGGAATTAGAGTGAGGATCGCTACTAGTATTTCAAACAATCTTGCTTGAAGCTTTCTTTGTCCATTTTTTAATTCCTACTAAGTGGTAGCAGCAATTTGATCCCTTGGCATGAAACACGTGTCAATTTAATTAGTGTCATCTGAGCTTCTAGCTCATTGGCTTTTTCCAGTTTATTTTGTTTGATAAATTTCTTCTTTTTCCTTACAGAATTGCAGAAGTCTGATGAAAGCTTATGAGATGAATCCAATTCTCCATTTCCTGGGTTATGGTTTCTCAATTCCCATCTTGTTGGCGTTTGCTATCTATGGAACCAGAGGTATCCAATGAGACTTATTCATAAAGTTCAGAGTCACCTAACTGGACCAAACTGTGCATATTTTGAACTGTGGCTTATAATTTCAAAGGATAAACCCTCGTGATTGCTGTCAAAGATTAATTTGAAGTGATCCGTAGGGTTGAGGGCTGGACACTGCTTAGTACAGCTTCAGCAATATCAACTATCCGTTTGATGCATCACAGTTATTTTGGATCTGCACAAATTGATGCCTTACAAGCCTGCTGATAGCAATCCAGATCGCTATAGGTTGATTTATTCCAGGAAAAATAAGCGCCTTAGGACTAATTAGGGATAAATCAGTATTATTAGGGATTAATTGTTATTTTTATTATCATTTTTATTATTTTTAGAAAATAAGTGGAATATCGACAAATAAGATTTAGTTCCTAAAATCTAAAGATATTGTTTATTTGAATTTCGTATTTGGATTATTTAGTTTGAATTTTGAATTAGATTCTATCTCTTTGTAAACCTAATTCTATAAATTGGCCTCTGGCCTGTTCAATAAGGCATGATATATTCAGAGAGTTTATTAAACTTGTGGAGATTTTCCTGGGCTGTTTTAGAGAGTTAGTGAGATACTTGCTAACTCTTTATATATAGCACCTTATCCTTTTCTTTTGCACTATTTGAGTACATCTCCTTAGTATTTGAGTACCTCTCCCTAGAACCTTAACAATTGCACTATTCAAGTACCTCTCCCTAGTACCTTAATAGTTACACTATTCGAGTATCCTTCCTTAGTATTCGAGTACCTCTCCTTAATACCTTAACTATTGGTGTCAAAGCCTCACCGATCTACCATGGTCCAGACACGTTCATCCCGCGCAGATCAACCTCATACAGAAAACCCGTTTTCATCTTCCTTCGACCCTCTCGCCACTATCGCGGCACGGCTAGATGCTATAGAGGAATTAAGAGATAAGGTCAATGTGTTAGAAGCTAGGTTCGCTCGCCAAAATCGAAATAGGGGACGTTCGACGCATGCGATGGATGATAGCGATGATGATTCAAACGCTCCTTGGCGTACTATTCGAACTCCTTATGCCAAAATAGACTTCTCAAAGTTTGAGGGGGGCCATTCGAGAGGCTGGATTCTTAAGGCTGAGAAGTTCTTCCGCTATTACGACACACCGGACGACGACAAGGTAGACGTGGTAGCCATGTATTTGGAGGGAGATGAACTAGACTTATTTTCATGGCTAAGTTCGCAATGGGCAATTTTATACTGGGAAGATTTGGTCAAAGCAATGCAGGAACACTATGGCCCATTGGAGTATCTTAACCCCGACAAGCATATATGCAATATCCGACAGACCAGTTCAGTACAGGAATATAGGAAAGAATGGGCAAAAAGAGTTGCCCTTGTCGCAAACTGGCCAAAACATTGTCTTCTCGGCGTCTTCATGAACGGACTTAAGGAAGAGCTCCGATCCAATGTGCAGATTCACAAGCCATAGAGTGTCTACTGAGCCGCTAGCCTCACCCTTAAATTTGAAAAACAACTCAGCCTCACCTGCGGTTTCCACACCGGTCTTTCACCATTGCCAAGCCGAGCCAACTTCTCACACTCCCCTGATTATCGTGACTCATATAATGTGCGAGACTGCTGAAGCTTCACCTCACCCTTTGCCAATAGTGGGAAATATTTGGTCTTAGGTTCGTCTTCATCATCGGTCCCTCCATACTCTGAACGAGTAACGAATGTTGAGTCAGAACACCAACAACGACGCGATAAAGGGTTGTGTTACCAATGCGCTGCACCCTTCCACCTTGGTCATCGATGCATTACTTCGTTCTCCTTATTAGAACTTGATGATGACGGTGAACCAATTCCAGAGCCCGTCGCATCCTTGGCTAAAATTGAGCATGAAGATATAGAAGCAACTGAGGTCGTCTTTAATGCAATATTGGGCACTCCTTCGGCATCCACCATGAAATTAAAAGGTCTCCTAAACTTGATGATGACGGTGAATCGATTCCAGAGCCCCTCGCATCCTTAGCGGAAACTGAGCGTGAAGATACAGAAGCAACTGAGGTCCCTTTAATGCAATCTTGGGTACTCCTTCGGCATCCACCATGAAATTAAAAGGTCTCCTAAACTCCAAGCAGGTATTATTGCACGTGGACAGTGGGTCCATTCATAATTTTATCTCCACCACATTGATATGAGAACTTGGCATCCCTACTAGTACCATTCCCTCCTTTAGTGTTCAAATTGGGGATGGCAGGGTTATCCGTTGCAATCAAATATGTAAGGATTTAAAGGTCCACATATCGGGTTTAGCAATTAAACAGGACTTCTACCTTTTCTCTCTGGCAGGCTCAGATTTAGTATTGGGAATTAAATGGTTATCTTATCTCAACATAGTGCAAGCAAATTGGAACGACATGTTTATGATTTTTTGGGTTGATAGGAAAAAATATAAGTTGCAACGCGAACTGCCAAAGGCTACATCTCAAGTTTGCCTCCAGAGCATGGAATTTCACCAAACTGAAACTGCAAAGCATATGGCCTTGAATGTCTCACAGATCCTTCATGACTTTTCTGGTGTTTTTTATGAACCCACGTCCCTACCTCCTCCTCGTTGGCACTACCACATGATCTCCCTATTGCTGGGTGCTTCACCACCAAACCTGAGACCTTACAAGTACCCTCACTACCAAAAGGACGAGATTGAGTCTCAGGTAAACGTTTTATGGGAACGTGGTTTCATTCGCCCTAGCTCCAGCCCTTTTGCGAGTCCCGCACTATTGGTTAGTAAAATAGATGGGACATGGCGTCTATGTATCGATTATCATCGCCTCAACCAAATTACCATCCCAAATAAGTATCATATCCCAAATATCGATAAGCTCTTAGATAAACTGCATGGGGCTAAATACTTTTCAAAGATGGATTTACGGTCGGGTTATCATCAAATCAGGGTTTTGCCTTCAGATATTCATAAAGTTGTGTTCAGAAAACACTCTGTCCACTATGAATTTGTGGTCATGCCATTTGGCCTCACTAATGCCCTAGCAACTTTCCAAGCCAGCATGAATAACCTTTCCAAGGGGGGAGGAACCGCCCTGTAGAAGAAGCTACTTGGGAAGAGTACGATCTAGTTGCAGCACAATTTCCTCATTTTTGCCTTGAGGACAAGTTGACTTTCCAAGGGGGGAGATATGATATCAATCCAGATCGCTATAGGCTAATTTACTCCAAGAAAAATAAACGCCTTAGGACTAATTAGGAATAAATCAGTATTATTAGGGATTAATTGTTATTTTTATTATCATTAGAAAATAAGTAGAATATCTACAAGTAGGATTTAGTTCCTAAAATATAGGGATATTGGTTATTTGAATTTCGTGTTTGGATTAATTAGTTTGAATTTTGAATTAGATTCTATCTCTTTGTAAACCTACTTCTATAAATTGGCCCCTGGCCTGTTCAATATAGCATGATATATTCAGAGAATTTATTAAACTTGTGGAGATTTTCCTAGGCTATTTTAGAGAGTTAGTGAGATATTTGCTAACTCTTTATACAAAGCACCTTGTCATTTTCTTTTACACTATTCGAGTACCTCTCCTTATATTCGAGTATCTCTCCTTAGTACCTTAACAATTGCACTATTCGAGTACATCTCCTTAATATTCAAGTATCTTTCCTTAGTACCTTAACAATTGCACTATTGGAATACCTCTTCTTAGTATTTGAATACCTCTCCTTAGTAGCTTAACGACTGCATTGTGAAGATTATATTATTGAATCTGAAACAGCTCATAGATACATCTCTTGCGCTAAAAATAGGTACAAGAAACCAATAGAAACCGAGTAAATGGGTTTTTCACCAGACCTCTATTTGTAATTCCAACTTTTATTTATAAGGTTAGAGAGTGGCTATTTGCAATCCTTCATGTCTTGCCATGCCAATTGATACTATTCAACCCTCCATTAATCTCGAGCAGTTCTTAGAAAAACTTATTATTCGAATATAAACCAAACTGAATGAATGTCCCTGTAGGCCCTTCAGTTATTTCAATTAGAGTAGTGTTATATTTTAGGTTCTGGCTATTTTCTGTTGATTCCCTACTGTCTTGCTTCATAGAATTGAACATATTTGGCTTGTGAACTTCTGCAACCAACCATGCATTGTCTTGTATCCTTCGTTAAATGTCTCAACTGCCTATTTTGCTGTCCAGGTGTATTAGTCTGGTCAAGCTATCCGTAAATCTAAACAAAAGATGAACTGTGATGTCGACTTTGACATATAGTAATAAAACTAATCCTTTTTTTTTTTCCATAAAGGTGAATACACAATAAATTTGTAAAAGAATAAAATCAGGAGAGCAGGAAAGTAAAAAAGAGATGAAACTTGCGATAAGCTTCACATCTGTATTTCACTTTTCACAACAGAATGCAGATTAATGTAACAACCATCAATTGTATACAAATGAACTTCCTGAGCTTCAATTTGGCTGTAAAAACTTCCTGAGTCTGACATGATAAAAAAAGTAGGGTAAAAAATTAAAGAAAGAACTTCAACCTTTTAACTCAGATTCCTTTAAGTAACAATATAATGTGCATCTGGAAAAGTAACAACTCAGATTGAATGCCTTCCTGCTTTTTCACCTTCTAGCTTTCTAAGGACAGGCTTTGCTCAGCTCTAAAACCTTTCGAGGCTAACACATGAGGTGAAAGAGGGCTAAGTTTACCCGGGCATCCAAAATCCTTAAGCCTTTTGCGAGAACACGGCATGAGAAGCAAGTCATAAACCTCTGCTATCAGCTCAAGCTTCTCATTCAGGTTGCCGGCAATACACACGGCCGCCAGTACATTATCATATAAGCAAGCTTCACATTTCCAGTTCCCATCTTCATCCATCAATTCCAGAATCATTTGATATGGGTGTTATAGGCTCCTCCCTCCCCTTTTTACCACTATAGCTTCTTCCTAAGCTCTTTGAGCTTGCATTTCTGTTGGCCAGAACATGAGAGTTCTCATCGGATAAACCATCCTCCAAAGCTTTCACTACATTCTCAAGTAAAGTCCGTGTCACACTGCATTTGTTGCATTATACCCAGTAAATCGCAGTGAAATATTAGGATACAGTAAATTAGATCCTGCTTTGAAAAAGAAAATAGAAAGAGGGTTGAAATCTACACATTGATTTTTTTTCCCCATAATTTTTGGTGAACTGTATGCATCAAAAGGTGCATGTACAACTCCTGAGGGATAAAATCTTATCATAATCAACCCGCTTTATGGAGAAAGACTACTTTGTTTAGGCTGAAGGATTGATATTGAGATATTGAATCAACTTATTGGTCTTGTGGTATATCTCAGTATAGAGGATGATACCTAAGATTTGTGTTTGTTTATAAATTCTCCTGGTGGATAGATAATACCTGTCGTAAGCAACAATAATAAGGCTTCTGTAAGTATGCTACTTGCACTAACTATTCTGGAATATAGTCCAATCCTTTAGTATACAACTTCAGGCTTTGAAGTTAAATCAAACAATGCAATTCCATTACTTCACTAAAGCCTCACCTGGTTAGTCCAGAAAGTTTAGTGTGGATCTTCCTGGATCCTTTTCAATGAGATTACTTCCAGTTCCTTCTCAGCGCACTGATGAAGTGGTTCCAATCCATTCTCAGCTTCACCTGTACAATACAAATTTTTAAAGCCGAAACATATGAAAGCTGCTTACTTAGCTTTCTAATTACTGAATTTTTTTCTATTTTTAGAATTAGTTCAAAAATACTAGAGTCTATAACTGCAATACTATTTTTAGAAACGAGAATAGTCACTTTGTATCATTGCCATTGCTTAAAATCTAAAAAATTCTGCTAGTGATTTCCACCATCTACTACTAACAGTTATTGAACAGGAAAATTATTCATGTAAACTATTTTAAAGAAACTTCCTTTATAATCTGTTTTCTTTATGGCATATGCATGATTAACTTACAAAAATGAGAGAATCCATCAACTCAGAAAAGAGGTTTCCGAGTAATTTTCTTAAGAAGGTAAAAGCATACCTTGCAAGTATTCAAAAAACTCTCTCTTTGCCTTCTCCTTCTCAGGTATATAGTAGCCATAGGCATATGTCCATTTCAAAACACTTCTGCATTCAACGATCTACATACACAATTTGCTTACTAAAAAGACATTTACATTTTCATCCCTTGAATAGTTATAAATACACCTGTAACCAGGTCTTGTGACGAATTTTAGCTGTGACTCAGACTTACACTGCAAGTCACTCAGCTTCTCTAGCTGCAGCAATACATAACAATTAGCATAGCTTTGAATTTACTTGAGCATAAAAGGTTTTACATTTCTATTAGAAGTTTTATTTCTGGTTGTTCTACATTTCTATTAGGAGTTTAAATTTTTGGTTGTTTGGACATCAATTATCAAGTTGTGTTGGACTCTTGCAGCCAATGCTTAATTTCAAATCAGAGGGTTTACCAAAGAAGAAATCAAATCAAACCCACCACTAGCTTTTGAGTGGTTAATTTATTCAACCCCCCCCCCCCAAAAAAAAAAACCATAAGGTTTATTTGTTTTTCATGTATTGTTTCTGTTTCACTACATCTCTAGTTATATGTTTCCCAACGGTTGAAGTTTGGCTTTGGTTAATTTCCGTCATAATAAAAGTTTTTTAATTATTTTTTTGTAATGAGTATTATGTCTTTTAAATTATAGTAAAATACTCTAACCTCCCTTGCATATTACCTTAATTATACATATTTCCCTTCTATTTTGAAAACATAAACTGAAGTCCAAACTCTTAACACCGTTAAGAATATTCTAAAAACATATTTTTTAATTAAATTTATTATTAAAATAAATTTTAACTCTTCATAATACCAAATTTACATTTTTAGTTAAAATTGTCATGAATAATTTAAGATTTTTTTTTCATTTTCCATAATTTTAGTGTTTTCTTTTTAAAATATATTTATTTAATATTTTTAATTATATTGGGACATAAGTTTTGTCAATTTAGTTAGTGTAAATATAAAAAAGTGATTGAATTTTTTTAATCCTTTTAATAAATATATACAAAATGAATGTGTTTATAAATGTTTTAGCAAAAGAAAATGTTCAAAAATTATAAATTATAAATTAAAATAATTTACATAATCTGTTTGATAGTCAAACTTATTCCATTTATAAGTTATGATAAAGCAAAATCTATTTGAAATCTATTTTTAATCATTTAAAAAAATCCAAATAAATAAGTTTTAATAAATAATAAAAATTAATAAATTTTATAATATATTAAAAAATTTGAATTTATATCTATTTTAAATTTTTTTTTGTAAAATTGTTTTGAAAAATATAAATGTTTAAATAATCATTATGTTAAATGGGAGTATTTTGGTCAAAATCTAAGTTCAAGAGTCAAATTTAACGATCAATTAACAATTGGATAAATGAAAATGAAATTTCAAAAATACAAAGGAGGTTTGTATGACATGTATTTTAATTTTAAGGATGAATTATATATATTTTTAAAATAGAGGAGAGATATATATAATTTAGGTAAAACAAATGGGTAGTTAATATACCTTACTCTTTAAAATTATTATGCAAGTTCATAATATCTGGCAATATTAAAAGTGAATTTTTGCCAAATTGTGATCTTCACACATGCGCTCTCAACAATGACAAGGAAAGAAAAAGGAAAACATAAACATAAATCATAATTTCCCTTACATTCATTATTATACTTTTCTGTTTTTCCGTTAATTTTGTCAGGTTAAGATGCAAATCTATATGGGAAGTATTAGTAATGGAGTAGTGTTACCTTAAACATTTTATTTATTTATTTTTAACTTCAACATCACACTAAAGGTCTGTTTGGAATCCTATTTGGGATCAAAAATAGTCCATTTAGGACCTATAAGCTCATTTAGGTAAAAGTTTAATATTTGGAAACCTATTAGATGTTAATGGGCTTTAGCTTAGAAAATAGTTTTTTTTTTCAAAAGCTACCACATATAGTGCCTGTTTGGGAACACAGTGAAAAAATGTTTTTTTTTTAATGTGGCTTTTGTAGAAGCCAAATGAAAAAAAGTCATATTGTTAATGTGATTTGTGTTTGAATTGACAGTAGGAGAAATGACATTTTTTTTCTAAACCCAGTGAAAAAAAGTCAGAAGCTACTTCAATGAGCTTCTAAAAAAAATAGTTTTTTTCTAAAAGCCCAGTGAAAGCTAATGTGTTCACAAACGCGTCCGCATATGTCAAATAGGTTTTTCCCCTTCAAATGAGCTTTCCCCCCTCCTAAATGAGATCCTAAACAGGCCCATAGCTTTTGGTCCCAACTTCTCATCACTTTTTATAATTTGCATCACTTTTTATTTTAGGAAAAATGATATTAAAAAGATAAGTATTAAGTATGAAATATTTTTTGTTAAAAATGAGTTACAAACATGAGAGTTTTAGTTGCAATAGAGACTTATATTTGTAACTTATGATCTGACAAAATTTTTTGGGATGTAACTATAGTTAAATTTAACTTTTTGGAATTAAATGTAATTTTTTTCTTCTGTTGTTTCTTTAAGAAAAAAATCATTCTTATCTTCATTATATATGAATCATGTTCGTGATATGATCAGAGACGAACTTGTTAGGGGTAGACGAACTTGTTATGGGTAGACGAACTTGATAGGAGTAGATGATCCAATTATGATTCACTTAATGTATAAGATTCTGATTGAAATATATATATATATCCTTTTTAAATTAAGTGCTTCAGTGTATTTTTCTTTTTTCAATAATTATTTAAATTTTTTATTTTAAAAAATTTTATTTATATTTTTAACATCAATTATAATAATATATATACAAACAATATATACTTAGTATTGAATAAGGTTCATACCCTTTTCAGTCATTTCTTATCCAAACGGGCTTTTCAAACGCTAATCCAAACAGGTTCCTTAAAAAAAAACAACTTTTCCCACCGTAAATCCAAACACAAATCACATTTATAACCTGATTTTTTTTTAAATGGGCTTTTGTAAAAACTCCATTAAAAAAAAAGTCACTTCTCCACCTAACTCCTGAACATAATTCCTGAACAGACACTAAGAGTTTAAAAATATATCAATGTGGCCCCTATTTTAATAACTGTTTATATTATTGACTGTTAATTTTAACTATAAGTGTTCACAACATATTAATATTCTGATTTTTCCACCTCATCCCACTTTCGCTCTTTTTAATTTTTATCGCTCCCTCCTCCGATTCTGGAGAAAAAAAGGTCCCTTTCCTTGTCTTCTTCAATCGTCAGAAAAAAAAAAAAAAAAAAGTTCCTTCCCTTATTTCCATGACAGCTACAAACATTGCACATTAACCCATAGGATTCAAACAAGGAATTTTGCAAGAAAACTTCAACTAATTAATTTCAATCATTCATAAAGACTCAAATCGCAGATGCCCAACAGCGCACAATTGCCAAAAAAAAAAAGCTCACAACCACATTTGAAAACCAAAAATGCAAGCCTGGAAACTTCATCGACTTTGTTAGTATGGGAAAAAAAAAAGTGTTAAGATAATCCATTTGCTCAATTGGACTTGGTTTCATCTCCCTAGGATTCCCCAACAAGTGTAAATAATGAATGAAACGATCATTACAGAGTTACCTTTACTGAAAAATTTCAAATCAATACCTCAAGTACATGACCCTATTCCTCCGCAATCTTTCTGAAGCAGCGCGTCTTTTAAATCTCAGAAGCCCCACAAGTCCTCTACGAGGTGAAGCCATGAGCAAATCCCAAGAGCAAAAAAGCCTTCAAAATCATTACAGGTTCCCATCAACGAAGATGGTGATGAAGAAGAGGAAGAAAAATCACCAGATTTTGAATGGGTCATTTCCATAAATTGGTCTCTATCGGTTTTCTTCCTCCGCCGATTGGGTTGGGAAAATCACAGTATTTGTTCGGACAGCGATCAGAATTTTTAAAAATAGCTTTTCAGTTTATATATATATATATATATATATATATATATGATATAAGTTCTTGTTTGTTATCATTTTTACGAATCAGGTTTATTATATAAACCCGATTTATATAAATCGAGATAAATCTCCTCCACATATTTATCTCGTAGACCGTAAAAGCACCTCGTAGACCGTAAAAATTACTTCGTATTCCATGAATTACAATTCATAAGCACTTATAAAATTTTCAACCGCTGTTCCAAACAAGTTCTAAATAAGGTGACAAAAGTATTTTGAAACTCTAAAAAACTCATCCAACCAAACTAATAAACAATGCTTGAACCCTTTCAGAATCTTCTAGTTAGGCTGGAACTGGCTTTCGGCGGCAGTGGTCCATGGTTGTGACTTGTGACGATTGAAGAAGGTAGGGAATGAACCTTTTTTTTCCTGCAGATGAGAGAGAAAGGGAAAAGAGAGAGGATGAGGTGTAACGAAGAGGTGTAAAAATCAGAATACCTGTCGCTCTCTATAAGCAATTATAATCAAAATTAACGGCCACCATGAACGGTTGTTAAAAGAGAGGGAAAATTGCTACGTTTTTTAATTACTGAGGTTACATTGAAGAAAAAAAAAAAATTTTAAGACAGCATTACTCTTTTATGAATACTCCCCAAACAGATTTTCAACTTAACCTTGATTTTATCTGTTAATGTATAGTGCCTACGACAGCCTTCTTTTGCATTTCCATTTTCTAGGCTTCTACTGTGAATTCCTCTTCCTCATCTAATTTTCTTCTTTCTGGTTTTTCCTCTCTTCTTAGTCAAACATATGATTTAGTTTTTTTTTTTTCAAGTTTCTTGCCCATAGTGTGACCTCGTTGAACCTACGCCGAAGCCTGATGGCTCAAGTAACTCACTCCTTTGATTTTTATGTTTAGATTTAGTAATCTTTTATCTTATTATGTGATTCTTACTAGATCTAAAATTTAAATGAGGAACAATTTGGGTGCTTTCATTCACTTTCTTGGTTTAAACCATGAACTCAGTCGTATGAAGCTTTCACTCACATGTTAAATGGTATAAGAACCACGCTGGATGTTATAAAATTATCAGAACCAAGATCAATGTTAAATATGTTACAAGTAATATTAAAGTCAAGCTCCATGTTATAAATAATATCAGAGTCAGACTCGATGTTATAAATGATATCAGAGCTGAGTGAGTCTCGGCATTACAAATATCAAAGTGAGGTATTGAGTGTTATAAATAGTATAAGAGCCAAGTGAGTAACAGAGTCAAACTCGATATTAAAATGATATCAGAGCTGAGTGAGACTCAATATTATAAATATCAAAAGTGAGCTGTTGGGCATTTTTAGTCTCTTTAAATTTATATTTTATTATTTGGTCCTACTAAATAATTATAAGTTTTGTGGTCCTCCACAGTAAATATTATTTTTTTTTGTCATTCTCCCTAATTTTCTTAATTTTTTTTGCCAACAGTTTCTCAATTTAATTGCTTAATTTTTTTTAATGACTTCTTTCTTCTAGCTCATAATCCATCCGTTTTTATATGTAAGAGCCTTTTTAACTTAATCACGAAATTTTAAAAAGTAGTTAAATACAATAATTATATAAAAAATTTAACTTGTTTCCAAAATAGCACCTATTTATGAATTAGTGAGAGAAAATAATAATGAGAAAAAGATGAAAGATAATGTATATAATATAATAATTAGTTAAAGGTAAAATGGAAAAAAATATATTTATTATTGAGATAAATTCAAAAATGATCTTACATTTAGGGACAAACCCATTAAAAAAGCTTTTATATATAGGGACAAAGGGAGTATTAATATTGAAAATAAAATATACTTATCTCTTATTTATTATATCTTAATTATAAAGACATATTTTCTATTTTTAAAATCTAAACAAAAAGAGTAAGAAGAAAATAGGATTTTTTAAAAAAGTAATAAAAAAATATTTTTTTGAACATTTTTTCTCATAATAGTCTTTTTCTCTGTTTCCCTATCCAAAGATTAATAAAACCTAATAATAACAAAATACTTTTTCTTATCGTAAACCTATATTAGTGTGAATTGGACTGATCAATTACTAGTAGCTAGAGCCGGTAAAACGGGTCAACCTGCAGGTTGCGGGTTGGCCCGTACCAACCCGCAGGCCACATGGTACGGGCCTGTAAGGCCCACACTTTGACGGGCTGGTAAAATGCCAACCCTAACCCACAATGTGCTAGTTGCGAGCCAGCCCGTGGGCCCGCATTTTTAAAAAAAAAATTTTTATATTTTTTTAAGATGGCTGAAAATACGATATACATATATGTGAGTTATTAAATTTATCTTCCTAACATCAATTATTCCTCTTATAAACATTTAAAAATATAATCCATAATTCAAGAGATAAAGTTATCAAATCTATCAAAGTTTATACACAAAAAACATAAAATCATCCTCAAACAACTAATATATAATAATTTTTTTTAAAGAATAAGTGAAAATGTTAAGATTTTTTTTATTAGGATTGAGAGGTACCAAAATGGGAAGGGACAATTTATAGGTTTTATGAGATTATTATATATATATATATATAAAAAAAAGAAATTACCGGCCAACCCGCCAACCAGCGGGCTGGCTCGCATCAACGCGCGGGCCATGCCGTGCTGGACTATGCGGCCCGTATTTTTGTGGGTTGGGATTCTCCCAACCCTAACCCTGTCCTAACCCGCAGGCTCGCGGGTTGAGCCCGCGGGTTGGACCCGTATTACCGGCTCTACTAGTAGCAAATGTACTTCTTTGATCTTATTTATAAAGCAACAAGAGTGTTTTAGTCTTATTTATAAATTACATCATTAAATTTATTAAAACTTTTAAATGAATGTACAATTTATCTTTTCATTTATTATTGTGTAGATTAATATTTTCTTAAAAAATGTATATATTAAATAGGGGTAAAGTTGAAAAATTATTACTACTTAGTGCCTATATATAAGTCACTTGTATCACATTCTTATAAACCAAGAAAGTATTCAATGGATAAATTTTTTCATACTTTCCATTATTCATAAAAAAAATGCACATTTTCTATCACATCCCTTTATTTCTTGCATTTACATCCCCTCTCTTACTAATAATTGAGATTGACTAAACCTTATTTAATATCTTACTAATGACTTATATTTTAAATAGAACTTTTGGAATACAAATGACTTATATAGAAGCACTTAGTGATAAATAGGGTTAATAAGACTTATTTTTCTTAATTTTGACAGAACATCTTAGAAGTATCATATAAATAGAATCAATTTTTTTTAAATACACGCTTATTTATTGAATAAGTTGGAGCAATATTTACACTTAAAGTGTAACTTCAAAAAATAAAACTCCTTTTATCCTATTTGTAACCAACTTCCAACTTTTTCCAAGCTTACGACTTTTTAAATAGGATCTGACTTATAAACGGGACGAGAAAATATAAGAAAAATTGGGGATTAATCTCCTATTAAAATTTTTATTAGTGAGAAAAATATCAATAAATGTTGTACACATAGAGTATGAATATTTTCATGTAGGTCCTTATCAACGACTTTTTCTCAAGAATATATTCTGCTTCTGTGTTAACAGGAGGAGTTTATAAAATAGGAAATGAGGAGTATAAGTGAGGATTTGGCAATTAAAATTTATTTAAAAAAAATTATGAGATTTAAATATAATTTAAAAATTTTAAAGAATATTTTTCAATATTTACTCGTCAGGACCTTAATGTAATTTTCTTATAAATTTTTTTTTTTCTTGGGGAAACACATGGGACGGAATAATGAAGTTACCGATGAAAGTAGAGAGAGAGAGTTTATGATGAGAAAAGGAGGAACAAGAAAGGAGAAAGTACAGAGCATGAAGTTACCGAGAAGGGAAGATTCTGCAAATCATCATTAATGGCCTCTCACTCTATGATTCATAGACTCATAGCCATACATATAAGCCACCTCTTTCCAAGTCCAAGGCATCCATCTCAAATGAAATGACTGATTCCCTCCACCATTGTGTTCTATTGTGTTCCCGATGCTCTTCCTTGTACGGCATTGAAAAGCCTCTTCGCCTTTGTATTTGCAAGGTAGTGAAAAAGAGACTGGGCACTGATTCTATTGAGGTACAAGCATTTTATTAACGATCAGTAATTTATACGGAAGACAATTAATATATATATATATATATATATAATATTCAAGGAGAATGTAAAAAAAATACCATTTAAATTTCAAAATCTCGTTAACAAGTTCGGTAATGGGATTAACAAGAATGGTAATGTAATTAACAAATCATTTTATCGTTAAATCACCTATTTGAGATTTTGAAGTTTAAATGGTATTTTTTTTTGGAATTCTCCCTAATATTTATACATATAATTTAAAAAGCTACATAAATTTTTTTTAAATCAATACTCCAATATCCTGAACCTGATACCCAAAAAATATCATTAAATATATAAAGATTTTTCTCCATTTAATACCAAAAATATTCCACAATCTTTTTAAAACTCCTTACAAATAAAAAAAATCCAAGGAAATAATTTTTAAAAAACACAAAACAATGTCGTTCAAAAAATAAAAATTTAAAAAAAATTAGGGACAACCTGTGACTAGGCTGAGTCACATTGGGTCGACCAATTTAGTCCAACCCTATTTTTTGCCCTCAACCAAACCTGACCCACGATCAGTTCATTAATTACAGTCTGAACCGACTAGTTCGATATGATTTTTAATATTATGGGAATTTGTTCGTCAAGTTACTTCTAGTATTTTTTTTTGTTAGCCCACCTAGTATTTAGAGCTTCGCCTTAACTAATCCGGATCCAGCTCTGGTCACGCACCTGGCAATAGTGGGTGAGTCTCCCAATAGGAATTTTCTGCATACACAAAACTCGAACTCGAGACCTTACTTAAACGGAATCGAGCCGCTTACCACTCAGACCAACCCCCATTGATGACTTCTAGTATATTTTATATATTAAGAAAAATTTTAAATCTCGGGCTTAGAAATGTAACCACTTTCAATTTTATCTCCATATACAATAAACCCATCAAAAACAAAGGCCACGTAATAATAAATTATGATAAAGTTGTACCCTCATTTAAAAAATTTAATAATGTATCTTATAATTAGGTTTAAAATAAACATTTTTTCTATATCCAAAATAAACATTTTTATTATAAGTTCAGTATGAACAAAACTTATATGCTAAGAAATTGAAGTTAAGATATTTAATGTGTTTTAAATTAACAAAGTTTTTTAAATGTATCCTTATTTGATACTCCCTTTGGTCCCTTTTATAAAGAATATTTTATATTATAGAAGTAGTCTTTTTTATAAAGAACAAATTATCTTTATCTAAAATTTTAATCTTATTTTTTATAGTTACCTTCATTAAATCAATTTTCTATACCTTTCCCTCTGACCAGATTAATCCCAACTAAAATTAGGCAATGCCTCCAAAACACAGATACAAAGAGTTGGTGAAAATAATAGAGAGAATCACTGTAAAGTAATCACCAAAAAAATTATAATAATAAGTCAGCTGCATACACTTGATCTTATTTATTCCATTAGAATTTGTCATCTCGTCTCATGTTACTCACTTGTCATAATTTTTGTGTGTGTTTATTTCTTTCTTGAAACTCTTGATGATTTTCAAAAATAATACTCATATGATCCTATTTATAAGGAAAAGATAAAAATAATTTTTTTGTCATAATTATAAGTCCATATCATTAAATATCATTAAATTTTTTTTATATAAACGTGTACTTTTACCCTAAATTTATTAGTGGTATTGTGTAAAATTTTTTTTTACTGATTTTATGTATAATAAATAGAGATAAAGTTGAAAAATTGTTAAATTTTAAAACAAAATTAATCATATTTAAGATTTTTCTTGATTCTGCTAAAACATGCTAGAAGTAACTTATATATTCCCCTGATCAATAATAAAAGAATAATAAAATTGTACATTCACATATAAAGTATAATGAAATAACTTATTAGTATTAAAAAAAAAAAGACCTTCTCTTTCTTATAAACAAAATTAAGTAGAGGAATAATAAAAATAGGAAGTGATAATAGTACTATCAAATAGCAAAGGCACACGTTTTGTTATGCTGGGAAAAAGTTAGGCTGTCTCGGGATTATATATAGAGTGTGCGTATGTCTGTCTATTTATACACACACGCAAATGAAGTCACAATTCACAAGTCTCTGCGTACTGAAGACGTAACAAAAGACCAGTCTTCTTCTTCCATTCAGATTCATTTCACAGTGCTCAACAACAACAACAACTGAACTCCAAAGAGATAATGAACTTCTCTGCCGAAAAAAGGTTTTGCATCTAATTTCTTCAATTTTTTTTTTCTTGGAGTTGAACTGAAAATGATAGTCCTAATCTTAATCGAATCCTCTTTTCGTTGTTACTTCTCTGTATGCTTTTACATTTCATGATCACTGCCTTTGGTTCTCTTTTTCTCAAGTGAATGTAAATGAGTTAGTCCTTTTGGGTATGGATTAGGTTTTCCTTTCTAAGCATTTTTAACTCCTCCACGGTTTTGCAAGAGAACTGAACTCTCCAGCTAATAACATTTTTTTATTTTTTTCTAAATAAATATACCTTTTATTTTTTTTCCCCTTTCCCCTTTTTCATATTTTTAATGTCTTGATTTGTGCTGATTGGCACTGACCTCCTAAGAGTAGAGAAACTTGAGTCTTGTCCATATTTCTTTGTTAAGATCGGAGAAAACGTTTGAAGTCTGGCTTAATAAAAAAATTTTAATTCTTTTTTGTAGTAAATATTGTGTATTTTAAATTATTATGCAAGTTCATAATATCTGCCAATATTAAAAAAAAAAATATTATGTATTTCACTTGTAGTGTGATCATGCACTTCTTTATTCACTTACTAGTAAACAAAGTGAAAACTTGACAAAGTTATGTATTGAAATGGTAATAACCTCTTTGTAAAAAAGAACAAAAATTTATAGTAGCAAGAACTATATGGGTTGATTTTTTTTTTTTTTAGATCTTATTCATGTCCTGTTTCTATTGTTATTATGTGCAGAGGTGTAACAAAATCCATGGAAGGTGGTGGCTCACTGGCACAAACTACAGGTAGGGATTTATGTTCAAGACTGTCAATTCTATTTATTTTGTTTCGCATATTTGCATTTTTCAAAATGTATAATGCATGTAATTTGACCCAAAATCAATTTTTCTGATCTTGATTTCAAATATTTCATAGAAACAACCCTAATATTTGGCTACTATCTCCCCTGTTTTAATAGAAAGTCACATAACTATTAGAATGATTGTTTCCTTTCAAGTTTCAAATAATTTCATTGTCATTTATCACCTTTTACTTAAAATAATTCATACCGATCTTGTTACTTCAGAGCTGACATTCAAAATTGGCATTTAGATTTAAAAGGGATAAATTGACTATAGGTGATATTAACATTGACATTTTTACTTAAATTTAGGGAAACAATCAATGGATAATCAATCAAGTGATGCCAAAATTATTAAATTTATTTTAGGGAAACAAACAATGGGTAATTAATTAAGTGATAACAAAATTATAAAGTTTACCCTATAAAATTTGTGCATGACATGTCAAAATAAGACATCATTTCTGTTGATAAACATATATAAATTTCATGTGAGATTTGATCCAGAAATTAAGGAATCAGAGCTGGAGGCATTACACAGAGAGCATGAAGAGAAAGTTCAGAAAAAACAAGAGCTCAAGAAGAAGATTGAATCCACAAAGCAGCGTATGGAGGAGATGAAGACAGGCATTCCAGAGGATAAAATGGAAAGTTTCAATACCTTGAGCAACAAATATAACAGTCTCAAAGAAGAATACAACGCAATGCTTGCTGAACTTTCCAGTGAATCATCAGAGTGAAATATGCTTCAGACATGTCAAAAAGCTTACTACTGTTATGTGTTATTTCCAGTACTAAACTGTATGAGATTAAAGGAAAAACATATTAGGTTGTTAGATATGCAGTTCAGAATTTTCCTAGACATACATATGCTAGATTCTGTGTTTGCAACTATGAGCATACTGATACTTTCAATATGTTACTTTTCTAGCAGTGTATTGATTCAATCCATACCCATGCATTATGTTGATCAAGACCTTTGAAGTAAATTTATGAGCTACTTGACCTGCAATGGTTTATAATACACTAGAGCTATAATTCAAATTCACTGCAGTCATAAAAATAGTTGTCTATTTGAAAAGGGGTGTGTGTGTGTGTGTGTTTGAAAAGGTAACAGTAAAGAGAGAAAGTAGCAAGCAGATCTTTCATAACTATTTATACCTTGTTTTTAATTTCTTGAATTTTAGTAAAACCTTGACAGTAACTGGGGTGTTAATTAGGGGCTAGAATTGTCTCATTCTTTCAAGTCTCCATGTTGTCTCACGAATTCCATAACTTTGAAACAGTCACTTACTGCAGAGTTCACACAAATCTAATAGAAATTGCAGTGAATTTTGTCAAATTGTAGCCAATCTCACCTAATGAGATGGGACTTTGTTGTTATTGCTGCAAAATTGTATGCTCACGCTCAGAGTGGCTGAAAAAATCAAGGTTCTGAAAACCGGACCGGTCACTGAACCGGTTGGGGTATTGGGTCAAGGGTCAGTGGGTCAAATCGGAGTCAAACCGGTGAGAAATTGAATATTTTAGACTTATAAATATGAAATTCTAAAGAAAAATTTTAAAAAATTGATTTTTTAAAAATAAAAAAAAATACTGAACCGGTTCGGTCACCGGACCGGACCGGTTCAGTGACCGGGTCACCGGTTCCCGGGCCGGTCGGTCCGGGTTCCAAAACAGTGGAAAAAACCCATAATTCAAGGGGAGAAAATATCTAAATTTTTTTCCTTCAGGGTACACAAGCCTCCCTCCATGTCCTCAATATGGGGAAAAAAAGAAAAGAAAGACAGACAAACAAACAAACAAGCATACAAGTACATTTATCAGACCTGTTTCCTAAAATAACATCTTTATGTTTGCATATATTCATACACATACACCATAAGAGAACTACATTTTGCTCGCATGTCTTCCAAATAGTGAATGGCGACCTTCTGCTATTAATTCTCCAGTTGCTTTATTTCTGAGGGTAACTATTGTTCCAGAATAACCTCCCTTCCGTCCCAAAAGCCTAGAAGTAATCTCTAGTTCATCCTGAAACAGTTGCACAGATACAATTAACTACATTAAAGAGACGCTAAACAATATCTGGCACCCTCAACATGATGATTCACATTAATAAAATAATTGTTGGTGCTTGTGGCAGAAGGAATGACCAGAAATGAGAGCTTGAAATTTCAGAAGAGTTGGTGTAAAGAACCAAAACTTAGATAAGGTAAACAATTACAGCAAGAACTGATAGTGATGCACAAATCCTACACCGACAGAAATTTTCAAAGAGTTAATAGCATATCTATACAGGAAACCTGAAACAAAATGAAGGGTGCAAAAATGAGATGTTGATCCGTACACCACTTGATGGAAAATTGAAAACTTAAGTTAGGGGTAGAGAGTTTCTGGTTTATTTGATACAAGATTTTCTTTAATTTATTTTGAATTTTGAATTTTATCTTAAAAGATGAGCTTTGGCATATCGGTAAAGTTGCTGCCAAGTGACTTGTAGGTCATAGGTCCAAATCCTAAAAATAGCCTCTCTACTTGTAGGGGCAAGGCTGCGTATGTCTAACCCTCTCCAAACCCCATCTGGTGGAAGCCTCATGCATTAAGCCGCCTTTTTTTTATTTTTTCTTAGTTAAATGAGTTTAAATTGTTAAATTTTAATTCTATAATTTGCATCTAGGGCTTTATGAACAACTTAGGTTTTGCTCATTTGTTAGACCTTTTTGTTCATTGATTTTGATAGAGATTATATTATGATTACTGTCACACATCCCCCAATTTCTCTAGTTCTCCCTCCCATTCTTCTCCTATCCTCCCTCCTCCTTCTTCTCCCCCTCCCTCTTTTCCCTTGTCCTGCATCACTGCTATGTTACATCTCTCTCCTGGAATGCGTAAATCTAAAGGATTCAATTTGAAAAAGTCAAGGACTAGCATATCAAGGGTGTGCTTGGTGGGAGTGAAGCTGGGGTGAAAATCTATCATGCATCTAGAAGTTTTGCATGATTTGATTCATTTAGACTTTCTAATCTTCCTCCTCTTGTATACTCTCCCCATTTTCAGTTTCACTTGCACAACATAACTATAACAGAAAGAGAATAAAACCTAACATAAAATTGAAAGGAGTAAGTCTATAGCAAATTACTTACATTAACATGAGCAGTTGAAAGATGAGAAATGGACATGTCAACTGAAACATTCATGGGGAAACCTTCTGTATGAGCTACAGCACCTCCAAGTTCATCTACAAGGTTGGCTATTGAACCCCTAGCCAACTTCCCAGTTCTGTCCTGTAGAAGCAAAGCCAATATGTTCGACATTCTCAAAGATCCTCATAAAATAATTTCAGTGAACCAAAAAATGAAATAAAATAAAAATTGTAAAAGCAATAAACCTCTGTCCCATAAGAGACTTGTACCTACAGCCAATATTCATTAAGGATTATGAGATTGTTCTGAATGATTTTCATATTCTAATGATTATGAGAACAACACGAGCTATCGCATATCCAGTTTCCAGTGGCAATTAATCACTAAAGAACAAAAATTCAAGCCTAAACACTCATAATGATAACTAAAACCACTTAACCCTGAGTTTAACAATCAGAAAGCAGAAATTACGAATGCGAAAAATGCATTATCAAACGGTAGAATAGTAAATCAAAAGATAAAGATAAAAAAAATGAAATCAATAAAGGAACAATTGAAGGAAAAGGCATGTTACGGTGAAGCGAGGAGGGACTTGGAAGGTACAAACGACGAGACCGGGTTCGACTCGATCCACTTGGATGCCTCTGAGGATAAATTGCTCGTAGAAACAGAAATTTGAGTCAGGTGAGAGCGGAGGAAGGTGTTGCGACAGAGATTGCGATTCTTCAGGGGTGACTTGCAGCAATTCCTTCGCCTTCTCCATCTTCAGCACCGTCACTGGCTAAAGCGTCTCCGGGAGGGGGAAAGATAAAAGTCCACAATATTAATAAAGATTAAAATTGTGAAAAATAACTGTTTAACATAGGATTTACCCCTTCCAAATCTAGAGAGGAAAAGATTTTCGTCTTGCGTATTTCTTAGGGTTTAAATCTGTGTTGTCGTCCTTGCCTTATCTATTTATTACTCTTTTTCGGTTTTTTTATTATAAATCATTTTTATTATTATTACACAAAATAAATTAACAGTTGAGATTAATTAAAAACAATAAATATGTTAAAAATATCATGTTTCTTTAAAGTATATTCTTATTTATAAAATGAGTATATGAGAGAGAACGAGTAATAAATATAAGAGATTATGAGTATAAAATATGAGAGAAAATGTGTAATAAATGATTAAATAAAAAGAGAATTAATAGTAAATAAGAGATAATTAAATAAAGATATGTATTTAGGGACTATTTGGGTTTGTGGTGGAAAAGCTCGTTCACGTAAATCGACACAAAAACTCATCTCGCAAACTTACTTTGTATATTGTAAATCACGTTAGAAAAATAACTTCTACCACTAATCCAAACAGACATTTAATAAGAATAAAAAAAATTTAAAATTTTGAGATACAATAAAAAATATTATTTATAAAAAAAATCAATCTTAAAAATAAAAAGTTACTGATAAAATAACAGGACCAGTATTACATTTTTATTATTGATTGGATGGACGTGGCACACTGAATGTTGAAGCTGTGAATGAAGATAGCACATTTGATAAGATTGGGTTGGGAACTTTAGAAATAATGATAAATGGTCTTCTGGTGAACGCTTTAAAGTGTAGAGATATCCCTCCGTTTACAATATAGGGTAGCTCTTTTTTTTTTTCCCGACAATATATGGTACCTTTAAAAAAATGTATTATCTAAAATATAAATTACTTATAGTTTAATTAGTACTCTTTTTTTTTGTTTTATCCTCATAATTAATATTCATTTTCTAACTTTACCTACTAATTAAATCCCTTTTCTCTCTCTTTGAAATAACAATTCCAGTACAAATATAATAATAAGTGATCGCTCTTCTCTCTCCTCATGGCCATCATTTCAAATTAAAGTTTTTAATTAACTCGTATATTTAGGAGGGGATAAGTAATATTACATTCATGCCAGGGATCCGAGAATATATGAAATGCCAAGGTTGTGATCAAGTTGAAACAAACTTACATGAATACATGTCCTTAAAGCATGTTACAATATATTCATGTTCTAGAATAATATGGAGTAATGTATTTATTAGAATAGTTCTTCCCTCTTCGTACATATACTCTAGTTTTTGGAATGTATAAATATAGCACGGTTTACACTCAAAAGTCTCCTCTTGGTCTCTTTTTCTTTATGCTTTTCTAACTATGTTTGGAAACTCTATTTGTAATCGGGCTTATTTTATAAGCCCGATTTATGTAAATCGAGATAAATATTCTCCACATATTTACCTCGTAGTCCGTAAAAGTAACTTCGTAAACCGTAAAAGTTACTTTGTATTCCGTGAATCACGATTTATAAGCACTTATTGAGCTTCCATAAGCTAATCCAAACGAGTTAAGTCGTAAAGGTACTTATTTCATTCACGGTACTTAACCATTGAACATTTTTCAAACACTTAAGTATGTGTTTGGGTTAATAGTAGTAAAAGTGTTTTTTTAACAAGTTTTACAAGCTTAAAATATATTGATATTGTAGAAGTTATATTGTGTAATGTGATTTATTTACTCTAACAATAATGTTATCATCTTTTTTGACAAAGAATGTTATCATTTTTTTTAAGCAACATACAACCACCTCTCTTCTATTTACTTTTAACTAGTTCAAGACCGCACAATGCACGGGCACACAAGCTTCATATTAAAAGATGTAGCATGTTAGTAATTTAGTATTTTGTATACAAAATAACAAATTCAAACACAACATCTATTTATATAATTTAGGGTAAAAGGTTGTAAAAAACCTCCTTATAAACTATTAGAAGTTTGACTTGTTGGTTTCCTTTTGCATCTAAAATAAGAATCTTCAATCCCTCTTTTCATCTCACATGTGAGACTGTAACATATAACTGGCCATGTGTGAAGACTGGACGTGGTAGATATAATCCAATATTAAGCAAGCTCTGACCTTAACTCTTATTAATTGTCATAACAAATGTAAGCATAACTGGAAACTGTCGCCTGCACAAGGTAAATGGCAAAGTTGAATCTGAAGGTGTTATGGTAATTTGTAGGATGAGCACATTTGTTGAGGGATTGTCTGTAGATATATTGTTGGCTTTAATGACATGCTTTTCTAATCTTGTGACAATCAATCGAGTTCCATTCCATTGCATAGCACAATAGATTTATCAATATTCCTTATTAATATAATGGGGGCACCCACCTTCAGTCGGAGTTCATGGTTTGGAAGACCTGACGTAGAGATTGAGTTCAACAACTCAACTGAGTGTATATCTGCAATAGAACTAATGGCACCATCCTGTTTAGATATACTATCAGCACTTAAATAAATCTTTTCTTCACCAGGAAGCATCTGAAGCACTGCATTATTGACTTCATCTACTACAGATAATGTAGATGTCAAAATGGCTCTATCACAGAAGTACGACTTATCATGCAAGTGAAGTAGACTCCAATGTATTTGTAGTGGGTTGTAACAGGAACTCATTGGGGATGGTGATCAAATCATCGTTATCATCTTTTTTTTAGCACACTACCATCACCAACCGCAAGAATCCACGTTGCAAATTCAGCAAGATCTGTAGAAATACTCATAGATTCAGCTGTCAACAAACGCATGTTCTATGTCAACGTAAAGACCTTGCAATATTTCCACAAATATGAGGCATTAATAGCTGCGAACACAATATCTTCACGCATACCCCTTGGAACAACTGGTAGTATTCGTCTAAAATCTCTGCCAAGAACTACAACTTTACCACCAAACGACTTATCTCCTGCACCAATCACATATCGATCAGTTATATCTCGTAATGTCTTGTCAAGTGCTTCAAAACAATACTTATTAGCCATTGGTGCCTCATCCTATATAATCAAAGAGGTATGTAGTAGGAGTTCTGCTAGATATGTCCCTTGCTTAATATTGCAAACAAAATCTTCATTAATAGAAATAGGAATAGCAAATTGAGAGTGAGCTATTTTGTCCTTTGGCTGGAGAAGGGATGCTATACCACTGCTGGCAACATTAAGTATGATTTTACCCTTAACCCTTAATGAAGCTGATAGTGTTTTTCTTAAATATGTTTTCCCACTACCACTATATCCATAAACAAAGAAAAAACCTCCTGCACAATCATTAACACTTGTAGTTATGCTGTCAAAAATGGACTTTTACTCCAGTGTGAGGTTACATAGTAATTTATGTAACTCTTCCAATAGAGAATTCTTGTCAAAATTCATCTCCTCTAGTATAAATCTATTCCCAACCAAAGCAAAGGATGAAGTGTCAAAAGAAGGCATTGTTGGATAGTCACACAAACTTCTCCCTTTTTTTTCATAATATGTTCCAGCTTAATCAAAGCAAGATTGTGTAACTTAGACTCTGACAAATTAAAACTTGAGGAAACATGATTAACATATGTGATATTGTGTAAGCATGATAAGAAAATAAAGGCAAACATATCATTATGCATGTAAGCAAACACTGGTGGTTAATGTCTCTAATAAAAATCATATGCATATAAGTACTTATTTGATAGCATTTTTTAAAACTGAAAGGAATACAAAATTGATGTATATGAAACAAATAACAAAAAATCCAAGTTGGACTACTGTGATACTTAGAATAATAGATATTTAGGTTAAAAAGAGAGAAAGAAATCTTAGATTTTACTATAAATTCGTATAATTTTTATAGGAGGGAGTACATTATAATAATTTCGTTGTTAATAATTGAATTAATGTCTTTTCCCAAATTTTAGTATGATGAAAACATAATATTATCATGGATAAAAGTTATTAATTTCATAACAGTACCTATTAATTTAAGTAGGAAAACAATGTATGTCTTAAATATAAATACTCACCTGAATGATCGGTCAGTTGTCATTGTCTATAGACTATATCATTTACCATTAAGTGCCATGATTGTTGCCATACTACCTCAGGGCGACCAAGGAAATTACAAAATAGCAATGTTCTAAAAAGGCGTCACAAGTAATATGGTGATGCCTAGCTAGCATCTATAATTGCATCTATATATTCCTTATCATCATCAAGCAAACCCTTAGCATAGCAAGCATCTCGAAAAGTATTGTGCACACCATCAACTATTCGTATATCCACAAAAGATTCAAGCCCCCTGATCGATGTTAATAATAGTCTCAAGTAAAAGGCCTCACCAGATCCTGGGGGAACATAATACAATCTCTCAATTGAGAATCCAGATTTCCGTAAATCCCACTCCTAGGTATCTCTCTTGTATACAAAATTTGTGGGGAATTTGGAGTATGTCAATTGTTTAGTTTGCTTGTATTTTTTGTTTGCAGCCATCCATGCATGGAACATTTTTGCTTGTAGGTATTTTGGTTCAACACATCATCCAAGTAATCTGTATCTTCATATGTTACTATTTGTTGGTCTGGTAAATGGAAGGAAAGCCTTTCCATGGAAGGTTTTCTATAGTTAATGTCAAAACCAAAAATCCTCCACATATCCTCACATGGAGACAAATACCTTATATCATAATACATCTTTATCTCATCATGAACGACATTACCATCTGATGAAGAAGATGTTGCATAGAAAGCCACGATAACCTGATAATGTCCCTTGCTAACATACTTAAACAAATACTTGATGGACTCCCTTTGGTTGCACCTCTCAATGTTTATATGTGCTTGATACTTCAAGAGTAGGTATGGATTATATAGTATGACAAATATGTTATCTAACAGTATTTCGTTCTTTAAAACTTCTCTACCATTATCTAATCTTTTATAACGGGGGAAACCATCTTCATGAATGACTGTGCTTGAATTAAAAGACTTGGGAAAATGCTTCGTACACCTGCCATTATTCATATAAGGTGATTTCGGGTTTGGTACTCCACATGGCCCATGCATCATGAAGTTGCTCACTGCTTCATTAAGTTCTGCATGTTCCTCTTTGTTTGGTATCTCTGCACAAATCATACGATCAATATTACGAGGTGTCCTAAGCTTGATATTGTTGGTCAAAAATAGTATAATATGTATATTGGAAAGACCTCATTTCTAGAATTCAATCGTCTATAGTGCTACAAGAAATATGAGCAAACATGTTATTGTAATAAAATTTGTCACATGGCAAATAGAAAAATTTAAATTATTTATGATTTCTATGCAGTAAGATCAAGAAGATGCTTGCATAGTATATCAATAAAAAAGTACACGAACCTGCTTTAATAGGACCAAACAACTCGCATTTGGTCAAATCTGACATCAACAAATCTAGCTTTACCTTGAAAACATGAGAAATAAAATCAACACAATCCTTCAACTTCAAATCATTTGTTTCCAAATATCTGGTAATTTCTAGCCACTTTAGATTGAAAGTAAATGTGATGAAGAGGTCCGGATAGCCAGCCCAGTAACATATAGTCATTACATCTTGATACATCTAATGGGTATAACGTGGCCCCCCTATAAACCATGATGGGAGTATAATACGCTTGCCTTTAGCTGAAGCCTCTGTTTCTCCAACCAATACGGCATCTGTTAACCCTTTATATATCTCTGCTCTAAGTTGCTTTTGATTGTTCCGTATAAATTTAAGCCTGTATGACTTAATCATCATATATCCATTTACAAGGAATTGTTGAAATAACTTGCCCCCATGCTTAATAGTAGAAAAATAGTTGTTCCTGTCTTGAATTAAGTAGGCAAAATACTCCCGCATTGAAACATAAGTTTGATTTCTTGAATGTTGTTATGTTTGCTTCACATACGATATTTTTTCTTTATAACCACCTGATCCGTAAGGAAATAATAGTGGATATTGTAAAGGAAAAAAATCCTGATGAGTGTCACAAATTCTCTCAATCAAGCCTGTCTTATATTGCACCACCATGTCTTTGCCTTCATCAGAGTCACTAATATCACCTACAATTAATGCATTTATTTCATTATGATTCGTAGGCATATTATATCTTTGGGCATCTGATCCTCGTCGGTATACCAGCTTAATTTTGATTTCTTGGCCCTCATGAGAGTTTATGAAGTCACGAGCCATACGGAATGTTTGTACTAAAGTATTATGCTCATCAAGCATACGTTCAAGTATTATCCTCGTCGGTATACGTTGAAGCATATTATATATGTATGTCGGCAACATTGTAATAGAACAAAAGTTGATGACTTATTTGATTATGAATAGAAACACACCATATGTGGCAGAGATGAATTTCGTCTGACCTATAATAGCAATTGCTTATGGGGACCTGCACAACACAAATGTATAAAAAGCATGCTCAGCTTATTTTGAGATTAACGTTGTCAAAATATGAAATACAAATTAAATTTCCAGACACTTAAATAATATCAGACTTAAAATATCTTAACACTCAATTCAAATAAATCAGCCAATTTTAATAGGAAATCATACAAAGTTGTGGTGCTCAAATAAATTGGTAACAGGTCTGTAAAGTTTCATCATATAAAAGTGTTTTAAATATTTAATCTACATCTTTAATATAAATAAATAAAAAGAGTCTAAACAATTTAAATAGAAATTCATGAGAGAAAATTGACAAGACAGAATCAAAGTGAGAATTAAGAACATATAAAAAGATAAATAACCAAATGAAAGAATTAAATTTATCTATTACATATTTTAAAAAACTTTGTATTGTTAATTTAATATTCAGCTTTGATCATGGTTACTAAATTTATTATTCTATTATTAGATTGTCATATATGAAAAGTGATTATTATATATGAGAGATACCAAAACTATTAAACACACAAATCTATTATATAACTCAATTGTTATACTTTAAAACAAATTAATAAAATTGAAAATCTTTAAATTTATTTACATTATCTAAAATTCGAACACTTGGCATGTGGGAGGGCTCTCAACTTTAACAACAACATAACACTCAAATATTGACCAATATATTAAATTTTGATGGTACCTACTAAAATTAATTATATTATATATTTTATAACTATATATTAAAATGCATACTCTTACATCCCACAAGTATACTCATCATACATACACCAATTATAACCCACCTATTTTTTTATTCAAAACTTTTGAACAAGAGACACTTAAATTAAATCGAAAAAAGAGCTGACATTAAATCATATAATAATTTCATAAAATCTGACATCAAATAATCTTATGAATATGAAAAAAGAGGGAATCAAAAAATAATTTGAGATTTTTTTTTAACTTGAAAAGTTACAAGCGTGTGAATGAAGCTTAAGGTGTTGAAAAAAAGAGAAATTGAAATATTTGAATGACTATATTATTATTATGGCATTTGACTTATTTAGTATCAACCTAATTGGGAATATTGATGACACCAGAAAGTTTTAAGGTAGAACTTTTAAGAAGAAAATTACATCAAATTCTATCATATTTTTCATTCATCATCAAATGATTCTTAGCCTTTTAAAGAAGAAAATGACATCTTCTTTTATTTGGGTTTATAGCGTTCGTATTTTCAATTGAAAATTATAATAATACTAAAACACATATTCAGTTCTATTTCATAATAATATAGTACTTCTGAAAGGAAAACAAATAAGACAATGGAAGAAGATGATAAAGCATGATTATGTAATAAGGCGGCAGACACAGAATTGTTAATCTTGAAGAAGATGATAAATTATGAAAACAGGCTTACTATTAGTATGTGAACTTAGTGGTTGTCAACTAACTACAATACCCTTTGAATTCACACGGCGTCCAATTGCATGTTCATTTTCTGTAAGACACGTAATACTTGGTAAGGTCCTAGAATGACAATCAATCATAATGCTTCAATACTGAACAAAAGAGTATATGTTTTAAACAACACCCTTATCTAAAGGACATCTACACTTTCTAATTTGTTGTGACTCTTTCCTTTATTGGCGGCGTATCTCTAACCTTCGAGCCCTGGCTAGTATGGGATTTAAACCTCCAGAATAGACACAACAAAACATAACGTCATATTCTACCGTATCTCTTAACTAATGATAATCTCAAGCACAATTTATGAAGCATAAAAGTATTCACATAGGACAGAGTATGGTTGTATTAGGTCATAAAGGTAGGAAAAATAAATGAATACACAGCCTCGCATCTGATATAGCATACTGATATAGATGGTGAGGCAAGATTTCATGAAACACGGAGAAAGTTGAAGCCTCTACTCCAGTGTTGTTAGAACTCAGACTTAATGTCCATAATGAACTACTTTTTTCTATTCGTTTTTTCGATTGGCATACGAGTAATTTTATGTTTCGAGGTATTTCTAGATCTAGCTGTCTTTTGGAGGTGTTTAGCAGGTAGACGCTGGTTTATGGTTTGGAAAATTAGATGGACTAATGATTTTGAAGAAGTTTTACCGTGCTTCGGGAAAATTGTTTGTCAGCGACGTCGTGATATAGATCTTACATGGTTTCGATTACTGCTTTAAATAACAATATTCAAAGTATAATGATTGGCCTATAGTGCACAATTTTCAACATCATCCTACTAGCACTAGGTACAATAATTAGTTTGCCTAATTCACATTATCCTAACATTACGCTTATGTTTTGCCGGTGCAAGCAGCTTGATAAGAGGATCAGCAACATTGTCTTCTCCTAATAATTTGTATATTTTTATATCACCTCTATCATTAATTTCTCTGATAAGATGAATTTGTCTAAGTATATGCTTGGACCTTTGATGTGACCTAGGCGTCTTGGTTTGTGCAATAGCTTCGCTATTGTCATAGAACAAATCTATTGAATTTGAGATGGTAGGCATCATCCCTAGTTCAGTAATAAACTTTCTGATCCAAACGACTTCCTTAGCTGCATCCGATACTGCTATATACTCATCTTCTGTCGCAGAATCTGCTACAGTACTCTGCTTGGAGCTCTTCTAGCTTATTGCACCATTATTCAAAAGGAATATATATATCTAGATTGTAATCTAAGATCACCTTGGTTAGTTTAGAAACTTGCATCTCTGTAACTAGTTACACAGAGATCATCATCTAATCTACCATATACCAAGAATAAGTCCTTAGTCCTTCTCAGATACTTTAAGATATTATTGACAGCAGTCCAATGACCCTCACCAGGATCTTGTTGATATCTGCTGGTCATACTTAAGGCAAATAAGACATTCGGTCGAGTACATAACATGTCATACATGATGGATCCAATGGCCGAGGCATATGGAACCTTGCTCATGCGATCTCTTTGATTAGGTATACTAAGACACAAATCTTTGCTGAGATGAATGCCATGAGATATGGGCATGTAATCCCTTTTTAAATCCTGCATATTAATCATATGTAGTATCTTATCTATATATGTGCTCTGACTTAGGCCTATTAGCCTATTGGATCTATATCTATAGATCCTAATCCCTAGGATGTAAGTGGTTTCACCTAAGTCTTTCATCGAGAAAGACTTTCCAAACCAAGACTTGACACTCTGCAAGGTAGGAATGTCATTCTCAATAAACAGGATGTCATCTACATAAAGCACTAGAAATGCAATTGTGCTTCCACTAACCTTCCTGTAAACACAAGGTTCATTGATATTTTGAATGAATCCAAACTCTTTGACTACTTCATCAAAATAATGATTCTAGCTCTGAGATGCTTGCTTCAATCCATAAATAAATCTTTGAAGCTTGCATGCCTTTCTAGAGTCCTCTAGACGCACAAAACCTTCAGGTTATGTCATGTATACATCCTCAAGGAGCTTTCCATTAAGAAAGGATGTTTAATATACTGTAATGGCAAGAAGGATTCGGATTGATTTAGCCATTTCAACTGGGGAAAATGTTTCATCATAGTCAACACCATGAGTTTGAGTGAATCCTTTTCCAACCAGTCGTGCCTTGAAGACACCTACTTTACAATCCATGTCGGTTTTCTCCTTGAAAACCCACTTGCACCCAATGGTTTTTACACCTTCAGGTGGATCGACTAAGGTCTATACCTGATTATCGTACATGGATTGTATTTCAGACTTCATGGAATTTAGTCATTTCTCAGAGTTTGGTTCACAAAAGGAATTATATGACAGAAGGTAAAAGAAATAAATAGTATAGCGTTGAAGGACCAAAAAAGAAAAATAAGGCAAAAGAAGGAATATGAAACTTGAAGTCAATAACAATATTGATTCAATATGTCTAAAAAAATGAGTAACAAAGAATGGAACAGAGAAGCATGTGAACATATATGCTTTGACATCGCCTGGTATTTTATTAATTTGGAAATAAATATATTACATTCACTAATTCACTTATCAGAAGCCAAGAGGAAAATAATGTAGAAAAACAAAGCCCCACTGTCGCCTTATCCCTCTTAGTGTACACATCGTACATTCTGCCAAAGAAGGAACCTGCAGGTCGGAGAAAACATAGGTTAGATACTATTTAGTAGTGTTATATAAGAGGCAATTTATAACATAGATCATATGCACAAGCTGTGTAATACCAATAGACTCCATTACTTACATGATCCATGAATTCATAGATTCAGCATAACTTACATGTAAACCTTTATATTAACTGAAGTATAAACAAAAAATCAAAGGTGTCCTCCTAGCTATCAACCAAAGCATGGCATGGCTCTCAGAGTTATTACCCCTTCTTTATGTGTTAGCTTATGCCTTTGAGAACCTGTTTCTGTCAAATTCTTCCATCCAAAAACACCAACAGCAAGATGTATAATTGTCCTTGATGAAACCACTTAGTTTCGCTTGTTTAATGCTATGAATACATGTGTCAGCAGTGAAAAAAATTGCTTGCCCCACTACACCCCCCAAGATGAAAAAGAAGCAACAGACAAAAATAGAAGAAAAATCATGCCACTGAGTCAGCTTGTTTACTGGTCAACCGTGCATACAAACCATCTCTTAAGAGAAGCTCTCAATGACTCCCAATCTGTGTGGATACAAGTTATTGACAGTTAGGCTTCAGATAAAGGAAATATAAAGGAAACATAACTCACATATCCTAATTAAAGACAACTTCAGATTACAACTCACTTGACCTATAAATTAAGTAGGGCCACTAATTAACTCATCACAAGGAAAAAGATAGAAAACCAATGTACAATAAATGCAATATCAAACTTACATATGGCTGCGCACAATTATGCTGAGGTCTTCAGTCGATGTGCTATATTGGCAAAACCACACATATGTGAATGGCCATTGTTATTTTAGAAAACCTCCCTGTAGCCACAAGACTCAATATGCGTGAAAAGCATGCAACTAAAAATGAATAATAATAGTGCACAATTGGATCCAGATAAAGGAGTCATAAAGTATGTCTATAATAAAGTCAGGTTACAATCAACTTTTAAATCAAACACATAGGTAGTAAACACAGCTAAAACATAATGAAGTCCATCAAAGGTCAATGATAATACAAATTTTCAAAATTTTCCAACATAAGATTAAAGTTTAGATCGACAAAAACAAAGTCCATGAAACATATAACTAAGAAATATATAAAGTGTAGCCCATGGTAAAGATTCTATCTTCAGCTTCTTCTTTGCACACATGTTAATTTGGTCTTCCTCCTCCTTCGCAGTAGCAATGACATCATCCTCAGACCTTTCTATGGCAACTACCACAGAAGAGCTTGCACCCTCCAAAGCCAACAGTGAAACCTCAATGACCTAGAACACACATTGTAACTCTAACATAAGCAAATATATTCATTTACAAAATTAAATAGCACACACAAAACCAGGGACAAATGCTTATACATGAATAAATTTAGACACAATACCTGATCCTCATGGTCATCATCCAATCCCTGGTCATCTGATCCCGAGTCATCATTAAGAGCATATAGGTAAGCATTGATGATATCCTCATAATCAGTCATTCTTAAAATAACACAAGCATTAGAATGACGTTTGGCATAATCTTCAGGGACCTTTATCTTTATGAGGTACCTCTTACCAAAAATATTTTCCCAACATCCAATGGAAGCCCATTACCAATATCATCCTGAAAAACAACAACGCAAAAGTGAATAAAAATAGTCACCAAAGGAACAATGTGGAAATTTAAAGTAAAAAGTATTATGACAAACCAATTGGGTAGCATGCAAGGCAAGAATTTTATCCTTCATCTCGACTGCAAAGCAGTCAACCAGCTTAGAAAACTCACGATCAAATATGACAAGGTTACGTGTAGCAGTGTCATCATGAGCCTCAACTTGAACCATGGAGCTTTGGCAGATCGCTTAGTCCCATTCATCTTCGGCGCAAGAGCGCTCAATCAGTGAACTATTACGCACTCTTTCAAGGGTGGCTACTTCTAGGAAAATCTCCTGGCTGTCTCTATACCCCTACCTCCTTTATCACTGAGTGGTCATTTAGGGGCCTTAGCTGGTGATCCGGGTTGTTTCCCTCTCGACGAAAAAGCTTATCCCCCATCGTCTTACTGGCCGACCTTAACCCTTGTTATTTTGAGGTCATATCTAGTATTCAGAGTTTGCCTCAATTTGGTGCCACTCTCACGGCCCGCACCAAAATAGTGCTTTACCCTTAGATGTCCAGTCAACTGCTACGCCTCAACTGACACAACGTGGGTTCAAAAAACATAAGGTAGAAGACATAAAATATAACCATTATCATAGCATGAAATGAATGAGACATTACCTAGGTACAACAGACTTAACCATGACAATGCATTTATGGCAGAAAAATGATTCACTATCAGGCATAACTTTTTTACCACATCGCTTACATGATGTATAAGACCAACCCTAATCCGTGCGAACATTCACCAACTCGGCAAGCACAATTGTCACTACATCCTACAAAAATAATAAATTTTAAATTTTGAGGAGTAATAAAAAGACAAGGCAAGGGGATTAACTTGAAGAAGGTTGCAAAAGAATGCAAAATCTAGCAAGGAAACTCACCGTAAGTCCAGAATGAAGGTCTTGCAGCTGGTGACGGTCAGCAATGCCCAACAGATCGTCTGCTAAGGTTAGTATCACATGGGAGTAATGTGATTTGGTTCCTGGTTGACATTAACCCCAACAGCATGTAACCTTAAATTGGCAACCAAAAAACCAGCATTTAGAAGGTTTTGATACAAGGAGTATAAGCACAACATATAATCAAGTATAACAGAGATGTCCTACTTATGAATGAAATGATCCACCTCCAACACTGATGGGTGCAGTAGCAATCAAGAGGTAAACATTGAATTTGAAATCTTTTTACGGCCTGCACGCAAAATACAATGGAGTAACAAACAAATAGAAACCTATAAAAGACTACATAAGGAAAGATCAATTCAAACATTACTAGAGAACTCTCTAAGTTTGCACTACTGAATGATGACAATGATGGGTTTGTTACTCAAACGACTTATGAACTGCAACACTTGATCAGCGAAGGCACCCTAAAGCGCACACGCTAAGTGCTCCATCCTGAACATTAAGGGAAAATTAGAGGCGGCCGATGAAAATAAGTAAATAGTGTTAAGAGTGACAAAACTTACTCCCCATCCATCAATTCAACATCAACACGGTGCTTCCTCCTACCATTAACGATACATTCATCTAAGGAACCAATTGCAGTCAGTTTACCGATGACATCTATAGAAGAAAGAAGCAAATCATGTAGAGAAAAAACAAAGAAAGAACAGTCGAACCAAGGAGAAACCAAATTACCAAATAAGTATCAATCATCGAACTGAAGGGCTAAGATATGCGAAAACGACTGGAATGGAAAACCATATCTATGAATATGGCCATCATCCATGCATGGATGAACTGAGGTTGAATATTAGAAATTCACCATATAAGGATGATCAGTAGTTTGATAAACACCAGTGTTGGGCATAACACTGAAGTAAGAAACCACATAAGTCTTGCCTTCATGCAAACTGGTACGGTGACGTACGATAAAGTCACTTCGAATAAATGCATGGATGCAATCTCCTTGGGTTGAAAGAACGAAAGTTCACTTAAGACAAGTAGAGAACACCATATCACAAACTAAATAGAAAGCTAATAGCATATGAAGTTAGGAATGTAGAACATAAACCTCCTTATCCTGAAAGACGATCTCCATTGAGGAAATTTGCTCATGAGTAAACCTGCTAGGTATGGTCCATAGGCGTAACACACGAACCCTGATATGCCAGTTAGTTCATACAGGATTGATTACTCAAACTACATCACAGAAGGAGTAGGAGCCATCGTCAAATTTTTAGAATGATTAACAACATCAATAGGGGCATCAATTTATAAGGGAAAAAGAACAAAGGCGCATAAACTTGTGATGGCGAGATTTTTAGCTAGTTCGCAAAGGCACGAACTAACCGAATGTTCAAACGGAGAAAATTGGCATGGAGAAGGCGCCAAATGAAAGGAGTAGTAACCATCATTGTGAATTATCAAAATCTTACCTGCACAATGGAGAATAAAAACTATCGGCGTGAATTAACCTCCTATAACAAAGTAAAAGGCAGCTGCCTCTGTAGCTGATCACTATATCCATAGAAAACTGGAAGCTAACCATCATACATAAGGCATCCAACATCTAGAAGCAAGCTAAGATGGTAACTGATCTATGAGTAGAGATGGCTGAAGAGAGTTATGGATCGTAGATGTACAGTATGCTTTAGGGTTATTCAAAAAAAATTATGTTGCTAGGGATTACTGGAGGTGAAAGGGCATGGGGAAATATATGGCGTTGGAGTTGGTAAATTGCAAGGACACATAAGACGCTATGGATCGTAGATGGAAAGGAGCAATTTTTCTGAGATTGATCTGATTCAGCTAATCAAAGTAGGAGATCAGGAATGAGACATCATGGATATAGTTCGAACTAACAATATTTTAATTTAATATTTAAAAAAGAATGAGGAGATATGTTAGTTTCCCGATTTTCTCCTAGGTAGTTTAATTTTAAATTGAAAAATTAAATATAAATAATTCAGAAATCATACAAAATTTGGAAAATAGCTCTTAAATGAGGAAATATGTTAGTTCCCCAATTTTCTCTTAGCTGGTTTAATCTTAAATTTGAAAATGATGTTAATAATATGTTTTACATAGACTGATAAAAGCTCAAATGAGGAGACCTGCTAATTTAATTTTTATTTTAAAATAATTTTTATATGGTAGTTATTACGGTAGTTATCATCTGGATGTCTTTCCAAAATTTTTAAAGAGGATTGCAAGGATGAGGTGGCGCGATGTGATGTTTATTTTCGACCATACTTTTAAGAGTATAATAGATAATAGATTATAGAGACTTCCATTTTATTTTGAAAACCTATATAAACCTCACTTAAAATTAAAATATATATTACATAAACCTTCTTTATAGTTTTGAAATTTAACTTTAATCTCCTAACTATTAGTTGATCGTTAAATCATAGCATTGACCTATTATTTTGATCAAAACGCCCCTCCTTAAAAAAAATATTACTTAATACTCATGTAATCTTTGTCATAAAATAATAATAATTTAATCACATATATTTATCCAAAATTTACAAAATAATTTTAAATTTTTTATCAAACTTTTTGCTATACAATTAAATCGATTACCATGTTACAAAGTTAACAAATTTTATCATTATAAATTTTGATTTTTCAATAAATTTAAATATTCAATCTCGTTTATTTATTAAAATTTACTTATGATATAATATTTTAAATACATATGTTAGCTAAAATATTTTACAATCACACACACACACACATTCAATTAAGTTATTGAATTATAAAATGATATAATTTTGAGATTCTTATATTAATATATTATAATTCAAAATTTTTAAATATATTTCATTAAACATATTTTTACTAAGAAAATCACTCAAATTTTTTTTATCAAATTGTTAATATTTTTCACATAAAAAATTACTTAAATTTTTTTCAAAATTTAATTAAAAAATTAAACATATTATCAATAAATATTAATGTTAACAAATAAATTAGGGATTTGTTATAATGAGGGGTAAATTAGTAAAAAAGATTTACTTAAATATGGTTTTTAATTAAAAAATATATTTGATAAATGTTTTTAGAATATACTTTAATTGTATTAATGGTTTGTACTAAAGTGTATATTTCTAAGACAGAGGAGGTTTGTATAATTAATACAAAACGGAAGAGTAATCAAAGTATTTCACTCTTTCTTTTTTTAAACAAGGTGGGATCACTTTTCGAACAAACACATTCTACTCCTTCCTTCTCCAATGTCATTTTCTCTCATCATTAAAGGTCTACTGTTTAAAATTTAAAATCAAAGTATTATGAAAAACAACCTAGTGAGGTGTTTAAATAACATAAGCAAACTAAAGGTAGCATAAGAATGTTCATAGCACTAGGCCTCTACATACATGTGATTCATGTGTACGAGGTGTACCCTATATATATAATAAGGCCCGTCCAGCCTAAGACCCGGTCTTTCCACTCAAACTTTCAGTTAAATGGCTCACCTCTTAAGATCTGAAATAAAATGATCTACCTCTTAGATCTACAGAAAGTGGAACTAACTCACCTGCTTAGTTAGTCAAATATTATAAATAGGAATCATCATATACACTTAAGACACTCTCATCTCCCCCATTTATTTCTTCACTTGATGCTCTGTAGTCAATAAAGATCCATAATAAAATTGCTCCTTATTTTTTTATTCAGCTCTTTTTTATATATAGTAATTTTCCATCTTATTTATTAATAACCTCTGCATTGTTGACACCCTCACAAAGAAAACTCAGCCTTCTACAAATTATTGCATCAACACCACCATCTTCTCTTTGAATAAACCCTAACTCTCTCTTGCCCTTGGTTTCTATTTTTCATCGACAAAAGCCACTCCTCATATATGCATCAATCTAATCTAGAGCATGTTTGAGTTAGCGACGGAAAAGTCCGTTCAATTAAATCGAGACAAAACTCCTCTCATAAACTTACCTCGTATACCGTAAATTACATTGAAAAAGTAGCTTCTACCACTAATCCAAATAGGCATATAATCAGATGATGTTTTGCAATAACAACAACAACAATAATTATTATTATTTATTATTATTATTATTCTAAAACTGTAAAATAGAATATTATAATTAAAACATTTAAGGTTTATATTGGGTGATGTGGTCTTAATTTCTGTCCACATCATCACTATTTAATCCACTTATGTCATATGCCAACTCATATTTTTTTGTCAAACTTTTGTTGAGCCTATTCCGAGAGGAGCTTCTCTCTCTCTCTCTCTCTCTCTGAGTGAAATGGATGTATATTAATAACTAAATATGTACAGAGTGATTACAAAAGTTCATCAGTCAAAACTGGCGCAAGGAGCCTAATAAATCAGTAAGAGCGCTGGTAGTGACAGTGTGATTAACAAAAGAACAAGAGATTGAAATAAGTTTCTCCGAGGAACTAGACTCATTCTGGAATAACCGCTTGTTATGGTTTTCCCATAATTTCCAACAAAGAGTTCTGAAGAATAGTCTCCAATGTGCGCTCTGTCTATTTGGGTTGATGTTGCCTTGGAACCAATCCATAAAGGAGCATTAGAAGAAATCCACCAGATGGTGCTGGGGAATGATTCTGGTCTAGCAATTCCTTGCGATAGGGCATTCTCTCAAAACATGGTTCATGTCTTCCAAGCCTTGGTGACAGAGATCGCATGCAACCGATGTGATCATTCCTCTCCTGGCTCTCTCAATGTTGGTGAGAAGTTTGCCATGTGCTATAAACCAGAGAAAGGTTCGGATTCTTTGAATACCTGGCCACTTCCATATCCAGTTCCATCGCCGATCATGATTTCTCCAAGAGGATTCCTGTCTATCTTCATAAGTAGAGGTGACATTTCACATTGGATCTACATTTATGATGTACATTTCCAAAAATCAATGAATTTTGATTATTTACTACACTCGCTTTCATAAACGAGGGAGAAAAATAAGGTCCAATGATTTATGGAAGTCATAATTAGGTTTTTTTAAACTATAATCTTGAGAGGTCATGATTCATGAACATCCACAGATAATATTTATAACATTTTATGGGAACGTCTTTAATAAAAGTAATTAAATGATTACTGCCTGCCTAGTTTTGTTTGGTTGATCATGTAAACTAATATATTTTATTTTTCTTATTAAATAAAACAAAAATAAGATTACAAAGACTAAAATACCCAAATAATGGCCATTGGTGAATGTGAATAAGGACATTTTAGTCTTTCTCCATCCTTCACTCATGTAATTTCCTTTTCATCCATTTTCTGGATGTAATGCGGATTGCTTTTACATCACAATATCCCTCTTTGTTAAAAATCCAAATGGGCCCAAAAGTTTGTTGCAACTTACAAGTAAGACAAAAACTTTTAAAGGAATCATAGTATATATTGTAGCCTTGTAGGTCCCAAAGAACAGATATCATTCCTAAAAGTACCAATAATAAAAAAGTAACATAAATTCATTGAACACTCCTTAATTGTTATCAGATTTTTAGGTGATTAATTTTTTTTGAAACTTTTTATAGTAATTCCCGCTATATTGTACTAAATGTTGATTTTGACCATGTATCTTAGTTCCATACATGATTTTAAAAACACAAAGAACAAAGAATATAAGGAATCTGTGAATTGTGCTTGAGCTTTCTCACAAACACCAGAGGATAAAATACTAATGGACAGAGGAACACAATTTAATCTATACGGTCATATTTTTACTCAAATCAGAAGGATAATTTACTTTCAACCTTACAGAATACTATACCTTTGGAACAGTAAGAAAATGAAACAAAGCATACACATAAACACTGAAGTAAAAGAACAAATCTTCAGAGAATCTTATCCATATGGACACTATCATCATTCCTATACTAAAAACAAGACTTTTGTTCCCAAACTTACTTGCTTCTGCACTTTTAACTCAGTTTTCAGCGGAGAGCACCGACCGGTCTTTTGTATTTATACATCCTTGCCACCAGGAGGTAAACTGCCAAATTCAGAACACTTAGCACTGCCAATAACCAGAAGAAATAGTGGATACGACCATAGTTCAGATTGTCAGGTATCCATCCAGGGCTGCCATTTTTGGTACTGATATTCGTGACGATCGTTACTAGAAGCGAGCTCAAGTATTGTCCGAGTGCAACGGTGAGCAATGAGAGAGCAGAACACAAGCTTCTCATGGCATCAGGTGCTTGCTCATAGAAGAACTCCAGCTGACCAATGAACATGAAGACTTCTGCACACCCTATGATGAAATACTGGGGAACCTGCCAAAAGATCGACATGGGAACTTGATCGAGTTCATAGTAATTGTGGCGTCTCACCATTCTGAGCCTTATGACCTCCAGAACAGCGGCTGAGATCATGGAAAATATGGATATGAAGAGGCCAATGCCCATTCTTTGGAGCTGAGTTAAGCCATTTTTGTGGCCGGTGAACTTTCGAGCAACTGGCACAATAATCCGATCATACACCGGGACCCAAAAGATTACACTAATGGTGTCAAAGATGGAAAGAGATGCTGGTGGGATCTTGAAGGAGGAGTTGCCGACATGAGGATCCAATGTTGCTCCTTGCAACACAAATAAAGTACTCATCTGACCATAGACGGTAGCGAAGATGATACCGGTGGCCCATACAGGAAGCAGTCTTATGATAGCTTTCAGCTCTTCCACTTGAGTTACAGTGCAAAGTCTCCAAGGGTTTGCTGGGCTCTTCACACTATCTGATTCCTCTGGCACAGCTGCTTTGTCAAAGAAGCTGAGAGATACAACAACAGTGAACTAAATATTAGATAAGTCAACAAACATCTGATTCTTTTTAACAAATCAAGCAGGACATTCCAAATTCCATTTGAAACAGCATCTGAGATGGTAAGAAAGTTGACTATATCACTATGTTCCTATGTTTTACAAATCAAGCATGACATTCCAAATTCCATTTGCTTCGAATTCTGAATAAACAGTAAACATTAAATAGTGAAGTGATAGACTTAGATAAAGTTTCTTAGGTGTTAGTTTTCAAGTTGTCCAACAAAAAAAGATATATGGAGGGGTTTTTTGGGGGCCAACACAATCATGTGTCACTCATTGAGTTGTGAAAGAAAATCCACTAATCATATCATACTCTTATCAGAAAACCTGATAACAAATCCACTAATTAATAACAAAGTTCATTTTGATTGGTTTACCTTAATCCTTTCGAATGGTCAAGTTTGCGGCTTCCTTGGATAACAGATTCTGTATCTGCTACCTCATATAGAAGAGACTTGTCTTGAGGCACTGCAACTTTGTGCTTTCTTATGGATGCCACAATGACTTGACAGATTCGCGTGAGGGGGCTGCCTCCAGGCTTCTGGTTTCGGTACCTTCTAGTTCCTGAAAAGAAACTCACAACGGCTATGGCCATGGTCACTGTTGGAATGCCAAAACCCCATCCCCAACCCACATTATCTTGTACATAAACCAGCAGAGAAGAAGCAATAAGAGCACCGATATTAATTGAGAAATAGAACCAATTGAAGAAAGAACTCTTGTGTTCCTTCTCAACCTCATCAGCGTCATCAAACTGATCCGCTCCATATGATGACACACAAGGCTTGATTCCACCAGTGCCGAGAGCTATGAGGTAGAGCGCTACGAAGCATATCGCACTCTGCCCATCAGTAGCATGACAATCATCTCCATGACAGGTTGGCTTCATGCCAGGAACCGATGCAGACATTGTCAAGAGTGTCATTCCCTGTGTACATAGAGGAACCTTTCTTCAGATGTTGTTTAAACCAAGAAGATAGAATCAATAATAATACTACTACTACTACAATAAGCCTTATCCTACTAGGTTGTGTCGACCATATATATCGCATGACACCATTATGTTCTACTAACAAGCCTTACCTCGTATAATATATATCAAGTCATACCATTCATAAGCCATAAACAATACAACTTACCTCATTTCATATGAGAAAATGTGTCTATTGTATTGTTAACTCACACAAGTTTGAACCCATTGTAACTTTATTAGAGAAGCTAATGGTTACTTCATCCTAAGTCAGTTATATGAATACGTGATGCTTAAGTGAACAATATTGAAGCTGAAAATTTCAACCTCTCTTCAGCAGCAACGAAGAAACCATATTTTTTTTTTTTAATTAAAGAGGCAGGCAATAACAGCCTCAGGTTACAAATAGGATCAAACCCACAACCTCTAATTTATAATGAGAATGTATATGCTACTAGGCTACAAGACCATTAGCATCGAAGAAACCATATTTGAGACAAAAGCATTAGCACCAGATTATGGAAAAACCATATTTGAGACAAACCTATGCTCAAGTAATCAAATACAGTACTGGAGAAACCATACTCACAATAACATAGATTATGGAGAAAGTGGCAATAGTCCAATATCTCCCCAGATAGGCATCAGCAAAAAATGCTCCGATCAATGGCGTGATATAGCATGTCCCGCTCCAATCTGAGACGTTCTTGGAAGCAGTAGCACTATGCTGATGCAGCCTCTTCTTAAAATAAAGCACCAGATTTGTGCTCATCCCATAGTAAGCCAGCCTCTCACAACATTCATTTCCTGTTAATTGAAGCATAGAATTGTAAGTATAATCTCATAATAACAAATATTACCCTCTAATTAACACCATACGATATAGTTACCTAAAATAAAGGGACAAGCCTTCCAGGTCCCAGTTTTCTTCTTATTAGCTGGATTTCCACGGAAATCTACAGTCCCATCTTTTGTATAAACTTCTTCCTCTGCCATTATTGTTCAGAATTTGCACACACCAGGTAATTTTCCCAGATGAGGTGAGGTATTCACTTGCAATTTGTGTCGCAAAGGAATCGAAAGGCTACATAGCAGCAATAAACAAAGAGATCATAAACTATTCACCCAGTGTTCAGAAAAATACGAAGATATAGCGAAAATGAAGCGACTATACCAGAAATGATTAGAACAATTGGTCCTTATTTAGAGAAAAATTACTTCTCTAGAACTACTCAAACCGAAACTTAAAATAATCCATTTCTGTTTCTGATGTTTGGCTGTGTATCGATTCTTGACCTCCGTTAGGAATTCAGAATTCAAATTTGATTGTAAATCACGTTTACAACCCAAGACAAATTCTAACAGGGTCGAAAGGAAGTATATTAAAAAGAAAAATCTCGGAGAATTTCTACTTGAATCAGGGCACAACAAGAATGAATCAAAGAGAAAAAGGTTCCACAAGCAGAATATAAAAACAGAGAGAAATGCTATCCGAACCTGATGAATTCGCTATTGATTCCAGATACTACAGTGTTCTGTAGAACGCGTATTTTTTTGAGGTGACGTAAATGATGAACCCAGAAACCAGAATGGCACTGAACCCCATGCGAGTGTTCTATCACTTTAACCTGGCCTTTATAACGGAAATGTTCGGATTTTTTTTTTTTTTTTAAAAGGTCGGGTATGAAAAATTGAAAATGCTGACTTTTCTTTCGTGGGGATTAGAGATGCAAAGAATCTTCGAAACTGGTACCTTATTGGGAGATTCTCAAAGTAGAATCGCGTTGGATCCCAGCCAGGCTCCAGCTTGCGTGCGCGTTTGGGCTTCAGTAGAGAAAACAACGTGCATGCTTGTATTTTTTTCATTGGATAAGGTATTATTATTATTATCATTATTATTATTAGTACTACTACTACTATAACGACTCACTCGGATCTTAAATATAGATTGTTAACTAATTCCCTTTCATTATTTTGAAATATTTTTTTAGTGGCACCCAACATCCTAAAATATTATTTTATGCATCTAGCATCTTAAAATATTTTTCTAATTGTAACGAGCAATCTAAACTTAAGATTAAGAGTGTTGTTGATGAAAAAATATTTCAAGGGACTAGATGCAAAAAAAATTATTTTAAGATACTGGGTGTTATTGAAAAAATTAGTTAAGGTGTTAAGTGAGTTATAAATTAATTTATGATATAGAGTGTTACTGAAAAATTACTTTAGAATACAGTTTGTTAGATAATAATTACAATTGAAAAAAAAATTATTTGAGGTTATAGAATTATAAAATGAAGCTTATATTTTGAACAACACTTATTCACAAATTTTGACTTGGCTTTTCTCCCCTACCTTTCCTATCCACTTTCCCTCTTCGTCTCCCCCACTACTATTTATCTTAACTTTGGATTAAAATTCAAGCTTTTCAAATTTAATATTTTTTTAAATTACTAATAAAATAATAAATTATTAATAAATTAAATCAAATTTAAACTATTCAAATTTTAATCTAAAGATTGGGATGAGTAGTAACCGAAAAATTGAGATAAAATGGATGGTAAGAGCAATGGAGGAAAACCAAGTCGGACAAATTTAAAAGTTATAATAATTAATAGAGGGAGTATGCCACCCTTATTTTTTAGACAGAAATTTCCTTCTTAAAAATTTCTTATATTTTGGACCACTGGGAGTATTATGAAAAATTAATCCAAAGTCTCAATAACTTCACCTCGTTTTATAATCAAACTCTTGTATTTTTTTCATTTTTACTGAATATAGCTTCTCCACTTACAGTTATTATTTTCTATCCTCATAATTTGTTAAGCTACTTAAAAAAGGACGTTAATGACGAATTACACGAGTACAATAATTTTTTTAATTTTTATTTCGACAATAAATAAATAAATTTGATAAAATCATCTTATTTTAAAAAAAATATTTTTTCTATTTTGTGAAAAGGATGGCTAAAATTAAAAATAATAATTCAAATTAAAAAAGTAAACAAATGTGAATTTAACCAGAAATAGACAAAACTCTGGGGGCCTTATTAATTCTCAAAAGACAAAAGTCTAAACACACAGCTACAAATCGCACATTATTAAGCAGGAGGAATTGACTCGGCTGATTACGAGCGTAGGTTTGAATTTTGACCATACTTAAATTTAAGGTTTGTTTGTTTACTTTTTTATAATTTTTATTTCAATAAAAGTCAAGTAGTAAGCAAATTGCTATTTATACTCAGAGCGATTATTTATTTTAAAATTAAAATACTCCTGTGATTTGTCAATTATAATTTAAATTAGTGATAAATTGAAATTATACTTTATTCAAATTCAACAATGCATTTGTAAAATATCATGTAAACGTTCAAGAATAAGTGATCTCCTACAAATTCTTTTTCGCATGATTAACCGACAAAAAAATAAAAGGAAATAATTATTGTACATCTGAATGCAACTATGAGATTGCTCATATCATAGGTACATTAGAAAATTTGATTCTTTTACGTAATTATTTTGTACTTGACATCATAAATTCCACCTTATATTCAAAAGTATCCCCTCCCATCCTTTTAAATCATACAAACAATCAAATTACTTAAATAAAGAAGTAAGCTAAAATTGTTTTAAGACAATAATAAATATGTAAAAACGTAACTTATTTTTTTTAAAACGCTTTTATTTACGGAGGCAGTGAGAAAAGAATGAGCAAATAGGAATTAATAAAAAATTAATGAGAATAAAAATAAAAATTGATACTAAAAATGTCAAGCAAACTATTAGCTATAAATATTCTCTTATATATAGGACCACAGGCAATGTATTTTTTTCCTTTTTAAAATTAGGAATGTGAAAGTGAGAAGGATCTTTACACAAAAAGCAGGTTACATCTTGTAAATTTAAAAACTATAAACAAAAATAAAAAGAAGTGTTGAGAATAGTTTATTGTGGCCTTTTCTTTTACCACATACATAACAAACTGCTCTTTTGGGTAAGATATTATGCATTGCCATGTGGTGGTTCAGAGTGAATTCTCCAAAAGTATCAACACTTTTTTCTAAGACTCTTACAACATAGAGGTTTTGGTAAAGTCATAAAGGGTCCGCGATTGCTTTACTTTATTTATTTATCAAGATTATTTTAAGATAATTATATTTTAAATAAGTAGGCCTATGATGTATTATACCACTTTGAGAGATAAGTTAAAGAAAAAAAGACCAAAATTTTTTTTGAAATTATAAAATTTCAAAACAGATATTTCTAAAAAAATGGGTCGTGAATTACTTATCAAATTTCATTATTCCTTTATTAATTTTTAATAACAAATTTAATTTGAGATTTTTTAATTTCAAAATTATTTTTTTTTATCTTTTTCCCTAAGTTAAATTTTTTATAGGATAAACCATGAATTTTATTATAAAATTTATATTTTAAATAGATATTGATTGATGTTGGATTCTTAAAAATTATTTTAATAGCATATCTTTTATATTATATTTCTTACATATATCGAAGAGAGTAATTGTCATTTGTCATGCTTTTTATGTTAAACCCTAATATTTAAATCCAAATAATTAAAGTATAAAATGTAATTTATTGATTAATAAATTTACCTTTTAAGGTAATAATGAAGTCTATTATTTAAAAGGTATATTGACATTAAAATATTCTCTCCCCATTTTTAGCTCTATTTTAAAATATATTTAGTAAAATTCCACCCATTTCAATCTTCATTCACAACTCATAAATATATTGAGCCATACTGTCTTACCTAGGAAAGTATTGAAGTTATAATCTTGTATTAAAGCTACATTCTATTTAAAATCATGATATTCATTAGTTCTTATTTAAGTAAAAAGATTATAAATATGCTAATAACCTTATAGCTTAGTAGTATGAGAACTCTCTAATAAGTAGGAAGTCGCTAGATCGATCCAATTTGTATTCTCAAGTTGTTAGTATTTGTCCACTTAATTCAAAAAAAATTATAAAAATATTTGCCGGCCAAACCAAAAGATTATAAATGTATTATAATAATCACTTTTATTATTGTTGTTGTGTTGTAGTATGATTTGATCATATTTAATTGCCTATGGGTCAAATGATAATTTTTATTACATGAGTTTATAATAACCGTATAAAATATTAGAAAAATAAAGGCAAAACATTTTTTAGCAAATCGTTTGATTTTTTTTTTTTTTGGTATGGTTAAGGTTTCTCTTTATGAGAAGAGGAACACAAAAGGGTTTTACTTCTTTTTTAATAAATACACTTATTGATATTTAAACTTATATTTTTCTTCTTATCGAAGTGAAGCCGTTTATCATATCAATTAACAGTTTATTAGTCTTAAATTTAAAGCTTTATTTGTTCATTATATTTTTAAAGAATATAAAATCCCTTAACATTCATACTAATGGGTAATGGTATTAATAATAGAATTAAAACAAAGTAATACGAGTATCTTTTTCTGCTAAATTACACAAAACTTCTGTAAATTTTGAACTATCATATATAAATAACCCTTTAAGTATTTAAAATTTAATAGCGAGCCCACCTAAACCTTCAACTCTCCTCAGATAAACACCAACAATCAACCATCAAATATATACCTCTCAAACTTTGAGTTATGTGCATATAAGCCCTTAAATGAAGAAAAATTATTAATAGATAAATTAAACATAAATGAAGATTTTAGAGGGATTAATTTTAAAATTTTAAAATATTAAATATGTATAATATAAAATTCATGAGAATGGTGATAATTTGATTAATTTCAGCTATTTTTTTTTTATTTACTCGAATACTTATGAAGAACATATTTGCCACGCAAGCAAGCTGTCAAATATAGCGGAACATGGGACCAGCCTTGTCATATCAAAGTGGGTAGTGTGAACGCAATTTTCATGATAACGCCAACTAAAATTTTCTAAAATGGATCATCACTCATATATTACGCCAACATGACGTGGCACAAAATTCGACTTTCAAACATTAATGTGAACATTATTCTTGTCAACTAGTATACTTAATAATCGTACAAATTTTTCCCTCTTGTCTCTTTCATAAACATCTTCTCTATGAAACTATAAAAAAATATTCCGGCAAATGAAAAAGGAAATTTAAAAATACAAGTGGTTGAGTGATTAATTTATTTTAAAAAAATAATTTTTTAATTTTACACATATTCAAATAAAATTTTTTAAAATCTATATTACATTCTTCTTACATTACTAGAAAAAAAAGGTTTATATGACCGTCATATCTAGACTTTTATAAGTAGAGACAGTTTAAAAACTATAACCGGTGGTATTTTTGTAAATATTGATACAACTTAACACCGATTGTGCTTTCGCACAGTCTTAATAATATTCTTAGATCGGTTGTAGTGTAATGCGATATTGATAAGTATTAAATATTAAGAAAATTTAAAAATTTAAATTCTTTTTAAACAAGACGCTTATACATCCGATGTAAATATTCTTTTACGTACTGTCATTTCTTTATTCCCAATGTTAAATGTTTAAGAGTTTCTTCAGCTTCTAAGGTAAACTTTAATTCCCAACTATGCGTCTCTTCGAAAGCTACATATATTTTGTCTATTTAAAATCCTCATTGCTTTCATTTTTTCACATTCAACTCTTCTTCCTCTCTTCTCTCTAGAATATTAATATGGTATGCATTATGGCTAATATTGTTCGTCCTCCTTTTTCTCCTCCTCCTCTACAGATTCCACCGCCTCCTTTGCCACCTTCAACAAAGCTACTTCTACAGCACCTCCATGCGAGGGTGGATCGTATCAACAAACACCTTAGAAGAATCTTGGTGATGCTCCACAATGTCAATAACAAGCTCAACATTGGCGTCAAGTACAATCTATCAGATGACCCCTCTTCCCCTTCCTCCAATGATGAGGAGGAAGATTGAGGGGGTTTTTTTTATTATGTAAATTATTTTTAAAAAAATCAATGTATTGATGCTACCTTTGGGTAGCATAAAAAATATTTTTATTTCTAATCTTTTTCTTGATCTTGATCTTGTTCAAGTCTCTTGCATCTTTGTTTCGTTGTTATTTCTATCTCAGGCTTGATAAGTTAATTTTTCTATAGAATATATACATCTAACAAAACCCATCTCTTTTGAGGTTTGAAACTGGGGTGTTTCTGGAATGGTGAGTTGTCGAAGCCTTGTTTGGGTGGATGGAGTATGTTGGGATTGTTGTGAGAGGCTAGTTTGTAGCTGAGCCATTTTTTGTTGAATTTGTTCCAAAGATTTGGATTTAAATTTGTTTTGCAAATCCATCTTTTGTTGAGGAGTGAATTCAAATGGTTTGAAAAGATGTGTTTGAATTTCAGGTTTAAAATCTGTTAGATGGTTCGTTTGATGCGAGCTGTATGTCCTGGATTTGGGATATAGCTTCAGCATGTGTTTCTTGTTGTAGTTTGATCAAACGAATTTCAGTTTTGAGATTTTGAACTTCATGTTGAAGATATGAAAGAGTTGCTTGTTTTGGAATATGTTTAAATTTTTCTAGTGTTTGGGTAAGATCGTATCTGTTTGAAGAGGCTGGGAGTTTGGGCTTGGAAGAGCTAGGTGTTTCGGTGGAAAGATCTTTAAATTTAAGGAGATATTCTCCTTTGTCAGAATCTGGAAGTTTTCCAATAATATCAAGAAGGAGATCTTGTTCCTTCGTAATAACATTGAATTCTGAAGATAAGTTTTCGAAGTCATTTTCCTAAATTTCATTCAAATCTTTAGAAGAATTTGACCTTTCAGATTCGGATTCAGAAGAAGTTTCAATCAACAAATTGTTTATTTGTTCAAGAATAGATTCTTCAATATTGTTTATCTTGTTAAGTTTTCTCTTAAAACGACATTATTTTGAAATATGGCCTGATTTTCCACATTTAAAACACGTGACCTTTTCTTGTTTTTGAAAATCATATTTTGGTTTGGCTCAAAATTATTGTTTGAGTCTGCGAGGAGGTGTGTTGTATTTGTATCTTTGGTAGACATTTTTGGGCTTTTTGTGGTAGGATTTGTGATGGGTTTTCTTTCGTGGTTTGGATTGTTTACAAGCAGGAAATCCAAACTGTTCACAAAATGTTCCCAATTGGAACATTGATGGCCATTACGAGTCAAACATCCTCCAAATCCTCCAACACATGACAATGTTAAGCAATGTTTACCAAACCTAGCATAATTATTATGATAAAGATATTACTAATCTTTTAGTATCTGGTTTTACTAGTCAACTAAAAGGTTGGTGGGATTTTTATCTCTCTACTGAAGATAAAAATAGAATATACTAAGCTATCAAAACTCAATCAGATGGAACACCCATTACACATAATGGCCAACTCATTCTTGGGGCACCATTTGCTCATTTACTATTCCCGTATATGACTGATGAGGATGAGATTTCAAAACAATATCTGGGTAAGAAAATATTATTCTCTTTACTCAGAAGCACAGAATTAAAGAATTAAATCTTCTTCTTTCAAAGCAACAACATTTGAACTTTTTGAAGGAAGATATCTCTCTTAAACGAATAGAAGAACAATTGTGTCAAAAACAAACTCAAACTCAAATCCAAACTTGTCTTAAAAAAATTCATCAAACAATTTATTCGGATTTACTAAATGCTTTTTAGAATCGTAAACAACATGTTGTCGATTTGCCTTATGAAAATGAATTTTTTGAAAAGAAAATCCCAACAAAGGCTCGGTCAATTCAAATGAGTCCAGAACTTCTTGAAACCTGTAAAAAGGAGATTCAAGATCTTCTGAACAAAAAATTAATCCGTAAATCTAGAAGCCCATGGTCTTGTGCTGCTCTTTATGTTAATAAAAATGTAAAAATTAAACGATGAGCTCCTAGACTTGTGATTAATTACAAACCTTTAAATGAAGCCTTGCAATGGATCAGGTATCCAATCCCAAACAAATCTGACTTATTAAAACGCTTGTATTCTGCAAAAATCTTTTCAAAATTCAACATGAAATCTGGATTTTGGAAAATAAAAATTTCTGAAAAGATAGGTATAAGACTACTTTTACTATTCATTTTGGTCAGTATGAGTGGAACTTTATGCCATTTGGATTAAAAAATGCTCCTTTTGAATTTCAAAGAATCATGAACGAAATCTTCAATGATAATAGTCAATTCATTATTGTTTATAGTGATTATGTCTTGATTTATTCTCATTCTATTGAAGAACATTTTAAACATGTTTATAAATTCATCAAGATTGCAGAAACAAATGGTTTAGTAGTTCTAAACCTAAAATTAGTTCGTTTCAAACTAAGGTGAGATTTCTTGGGCATTGGATATACCAGGGATCCATAACCCCAATTGAAAGGGCAATTCAATTTGCTGACAAATTTCCCGATTAAATCATTAATAAAACGCAACTATAAAGATTTTTGGGGTGTTTAAACTACATTGCAAATTTTATTCCTCATCTTAGCAACTTCATTAAACCACTTCACCAGCATCTTAAAACAAATCATCCTCCATGGATGGATGAACATTCAAACATTGTCAAGTAGATCAAATCTCAGGTTAAGGAGCTTCCTTGCCTTAGCCTTCCTGATCCTTCTACTTTCAAAATCGTAGAAACGAATGCCTCTGACATTGGTTATGGTGGCATTCTTAAACAAAGAATTAATGGAAAAGAAAATATTATTTATTTTACATCAAAACATTGGAGTATTTCCCAACAGAATTATTCCACAATCAAAAAAGAAATTTTGACAATTGTTTTATGCATTTCAAAATTTCAATCTGATCTTTTAAACCAATGGTTTTTAGTCCGTATTGATTGTAAATCTGCAAAAGATGTTTTACAAAAGGATGTTAAAAACCTTGCATCAAAACAAATTTTTGCCCGATGGTAAGCTCTCTTAAGTGTTTTTTATTTTGATATTGAATTTATCAAAGGCACTACAAACTCTCTTCCAGATTTTCTCACCCGTGAGTTTCTTCAGGGTAGGTAGTATACTGAGAAAACCCAAATGCCTCAAAAACTCACCAAAAAAAAAATCCTGGAAAAACCCAGGAAGAAAGCCAAAACACTCAAACTCAGGAAGTCGAACAGCTTATTGGAGCTCAATCTCAAACAATCTCTTCAGAACAACTGCAATTAATCCTCCAGACATTGCAAGCTTCTCAGTAAGAGAATCAAACAACGGGTCCATCCCAGGAAGGGTATCTAATCCTTCTAGAAATAAACAAAAGAAACAAACCAGAGTATCAAGAAAGGAAATCCTAGAGTCCTATGCTAAAAATAAACTTCTAGAAAAAACTTGGAACCAAACCCTTGCTAAAAAAGACAAGAAAACTCTAGCCCTTACAGAGCTGGTCCCTAAACAAATGATCACCAAGCAAGATTACGATCGTCTAAACCAAGTGTCTTTTGCACTAATGATTGGATCCTTCCAAAAACAACTGGCAGTTTCAGCCTCTTCTTTTATGGCAATTGCTGGTAAAACACAAACAAACTTGAAAACTCCTTACCTCCCAAAAGAAAATCAGGTAAAGAGTATCCTCCAAATTGAGCCGGAATTCTTTCATCCGACTCCAAACCAAGTAGCTCTAAATGTCTTCCCTTTTGGTTGGCATTTTAGACCACATGATTTAAGAAAAACCAGAAAGTATTATGAGTTTATACTAGTACATTCTAAGTCTATCTTCATTGACAGAAAAGTAGACAAGAAGGATAATACCTTAATAACTCATTCTACTTTGCAGATTTTAAATGTCCTCACTCCTACCCAATGGGAACAAGATTTACATAAACATAAATCTTTTGGGGTAGAATTTGATCCTCCAGGGTACAATTATTGGGATTATGTGGAAGCAGGGTCCAATATATTCTGGGATCAAAACATATTTTTCAAACGTACTTGGTTTATTTATTTCAAAACAAAAAACGAGTATCATTTCCCTCGGTGGTTTGTTCATTGGTGGAATTTTTTCGGTCCAATACCTGAGATTCTTCCTCCAAAAGTCAAGCAGGCCCTTGAGCATTTTAAACAAAAATTTAACTCTGATGGAGATCCTTTTCCAATTGATCTCCACTATTTTTCTAAACTATCGGCTTCTTGGATTTTCTCTTGGCAATACCGATTCTCCCAAACTATTCAGAATTCTGCTACTCTACCATTTTTACAAAGACTTCCCTTTGTTCAATAGTGGGCTCAATTTGAAGTTAGCAAGATCGAATCCAAAGCAGTGGAAAGGTGGTTCAAAACTAATACACAGTATCTTTGTAAAACAGAGCAAAGTAAATTCTTAAACCAAAGGTCAAAAATCCAAGCAACATTGGCGTCAACATCATCCAAAGGAGACTTGATCAAACAATTAAACTCTATTATGCAACTTTTGCAAGAACCATCGTCTAGCCAGCATATCTCTTCAGCATCTTCAGAACAAGATGCAGAAGAAGAAAATGAAGAATTTGTTGTAAATTTAGACGAAGACTAGTTATAGGATTCAATTCTGTAACTTTTCAAATTTTTCAAACTCTGTAAACATGTTTAACACTGTAGTGTCGGCAAAAAACTGTGCACTTTTACTGGTACTGTTCAAACAGTGACAATTGCTCACCGGTTATAGGTCAAACAGTAACTTAGTCAGGTCTGTTTAACCAAAGTCGAACTCACTTATTAGGCAGACTTAGTTACACTCACTAAGCATTCTCTCTTCCCTTCTCTCCCTAATTCCTCTGACTTTCTTTCATCCATCCTATATATTAGTACATTAAATTATAATATAATTTGATTACATTCAAATCGGTTTTAGTGGCATAAGGTCTAAATATGTTAATCCAAATTGTCATTTAAATCTTTATCGGTCTAAATATCGCTTATTAATTTCTAACGTTACATTTTTATTTACACCAGATACTATAAGCATCTAGTCTCGTAATTTTTATTTAGACCGCATTTCAAATACGACTGGTGTAAATACGTAAAGTTTCAACTTCTAATGCCTATCATCATGTCTTGTCAGTATCATTTAAACTACCAGGCCACTTGTCCCATTTATAAATATCAAGGCGCCTTTAGTTCCTAAGTTTAAATTCAAAAGTTCCTTTCTACTTCTCTCTTTTCTGTTTGAGCAACAACACTTTCACTAATGGCAAGATCAAAGAAGCAATATTTCTCTTTTCCTCCTCCAGCAGTAGCTACCGGTGATTCCCCTTTACATCCCAGCCCCCTCCACCTTTGATGTTTAGAGGAAATCACTGAGGCCATCTTTTGCCTCTAAGGCACCATTCTGGAGGTTATGGCGAGACAAGATCACTTTCTCCAAACGACTAGAGGAGTTGGCGACGGTGTTGAACAATATCGTCAACTGTTTCGACTAGGAGCAGTGAGTCTCCTGGAATTATGATGATGATCTTCTGAAAGCTTGAGTTTCAAAAAGCCAATGTTATAATATTTTGATGCAGTTGTTATTTTTTAACCGATATGATCATCATCATCATACATAATATTTTAATGCAATTTTTGAATTCATCTCTAGCCTATTTTAGTCCCCCGCGCATGCTCTTCTTCTCTCTGTCACCTCCATCCGCCGTGATGTCTCTCTCTCCACCATCGATATGGCTTGGTATTCCTTGCCGTTGGACCCTCCCTCTCTATCATTGCCATTTTGCTCTCACGTTTGATAAAACTCGTTGCTTTTTACAAACCCCCGATAGATGTTTTGTTGTTACGTTCTATTATTGTTCTCTTTCATTGTCTTTTCTTGCATAGAAGTTTTAATCATCGTTTTTCACAAACCCTTGATAATCCTTTTCCTTCTTTGTTGAAATTCTGATGCTCACTCCTTTTATTTCTTTGCAGAAACATTGATGCTTATGCCTTTTTTTCTTACACATTTTATCCTCTTAGTAATGTACACACACCTTGTGTCCTTCAACCACCACATATATCACAAGATTGAACTTGCAAAGGAAATCAACATACAAGGTGTGCGTATATTGCAACGAGGCTAAATGGACGTACAAGGTGTGCTTGATCAATATTCTCTCTGGTTGGTTACAAAGACCATATGTTCATGAGTTGAGAAGTATCTCATATGTGATATATGTGGTGGTGTGAGTAGGCCAATATATTCATGCTTGCTTTAAGTTCAATATAGCTCGTGAACATATGGTTGTACATAATACATTGAATTTAAAGTAAGTAATGATAATTCTAGCCAATCAACACCACACATAGCATAAATAGTAGGTGAGTCCTAAAGAGACTATTTTTTTATGAGTATGAAGAGTTTATGAAGAGGCCAGTATTATTTCATTTGCTGCTTGCTCCAAATGCATTTTAGTTCGTCAACGTATGTAGTACATTACATGTATAGTATTTCTATCATGTAGTACACATATTAACGAGCTCGATTATATTTGCATATATAGCAAAGAGGTTAGAACATAGTTGGAGGATGCATATACATGCAAGACCTTCTTGTAGGACTTGGAAAATGAAAAAAAAAAAGCCTTCCTTCCACATGTATAAGTATGATATTCTTTTTGTGTCGCCTTCTTGTATGTTCTTTTTTGTTGTTGTAGTTATAGAAACACTTATTACAATTTAATATGCTTATTACAAATTTATTTTTTAAATTACAGAAAAGAGTATAAAGAGCACAGAAAAGACATGTGAAAAGTGTCAATTAAGTGGTTTTTTGTAGCTATCACTTATGTTTTTGTACATATGTGAAGAGCATTAAATAATCTGATCTAATATGTAACTTATTGTAATTGAAAATAGGGGATCGAATGAACACAGTTTGAGGTTGCAGATATATAGAAGCCCTTCCACTAGGACTTGGAAAACGAAAAAAAACAAAAAAACCTTCTTTCCATAAGTATAAATATGATATTCCTTTGGGAAGATTCTTGTATGTTTCTTTGTGTGATACATAAACGTTTACATTTTTTCTGTTGGTTGTTTATTCTTTAAGGTTGTTATAGTTAGTGTATGCAAACTTTTGTCCACAAAATTCATTATGGTTGAGATTGTGAAACTCGTGATTATGACAATAATGCAATTTTATTGTATCATTCTCATAATGGAAAGTTTCACAAATCCAATCATTGCAAAATTCATGGACAAAAGTTTGCATACACGTATATTAATTATATTAAATCTTGTTTACCATGCCTTTGTTCTTTTCAATTTTTTTTGGATTCCCCCACCTTGAAAGCTCTTAGATCATTATTGAGTATTGGGTGAGTGTGTCGATTGTAATTCTAACCCCAACGTATGGGTGCTGTTGATTCCTGGTTATTATCGCGGAACATGCTTATAGTTAATTGCTGCAACCCTTTGATTGCGAGCTAAGCTTACTAGCCTTAGGCATTTTGGCAGAGATTGTTATAGTTAGTTATAGTTATAGTTATAGTTAGTGTATGCAGACTTTTATCCACATAATTCATTATGGTTGGATTGTGAAACTCATGATTATGACAATAATGCAATTTTATTGTATCATTCTCATAATGGCAAGTTTCACAAATCCAATCATTGCGAATTTCGTGGACAAAAGTTTGTATACACGTATGTTAATTATATTAAATCTTGTTTATCATACCTTTGTTCTTTTCAAGTTTTTTTAGATGCCCCTACCTTGAAAGCTTTTAGATCATTATTGACTGTTAGGTGGGTGTGTCGATTGTAATTCTAACCCCAACGTGTGAGTTTTGTTGATGCCCAGTTCGTATCGCGGGACATCCTTATGGTCTATTGCTGCAACCCTTGGATTGCGAGCTAAGCTTACTAACCTTAGGCATTTTATCTCTTTTGAGAGTTCAAATAGAATATGGATCTACCCTACCTTAATTTTAGGCGACAAAGGTGGAGTATATTATTTAATGAAGCTAAGTCTAACATGGTTAATATACAAACTTGATAATTCTATTTTGTATGGTTGAATTTGATCGTGTGATGAGATTTTGGTTGAAATGGAAATCAAAGTGAAGGTCAATAATAAGGAGCTATCCAACTAAGTGGAGTTACTAATGATGGATTGATAATTAAGACGTTTAAATTAAACAATGAAAAATGTAGGCTGGGTGATCAATGCTTGAAAGGAAAAATCCATTAAATTGGATTACCACCTAGTCCAACAAATTTAGCCTTTCAAGTGGTGATCATCAAGCCAATGTTTTTCATCCACCAATTTAAAGTTATTAATCCTCACCTCGTCACTAGTATTTTCACATAGTTGGTTACTTCCTTATTATTGAATTTCAGTTTTGTTTCATTCTCAACCAAAACCTCCCCATGAGATCATATTTGCACATATAAAATCCAGTGAATTGTATATTAACTCTATTATACTCAGTTTTATTAAATAAGGATCTTTTTCTTTATTACCTGAGACTGGGGTAGCGTAGAAGCATGTTTCATATTTGATGTTCAAAAGAGTCAAAATGCATAAGTATAGTAACCTAATAACTAATCTATGGGTAACAACATTCAATTTTAGAGATGTTTACAATATGAATAATGCATCAACAAGATGCAGATGCCGAACCTAAAATTGCATCCACCAAATCCAACACTCAAAAATTATCTAAGTCCTTTGGAAGTGGGGAAAATGTAAGCCAAAAAAAGTAAACCTTAAAAAAATAAATGTAGTAATTAAGATTCAGTAATTATCTCATAATGTATGCTTAAATTCATGGTTAATAGTTGTAATTATTTTTTATATCTATTACATTTGTATTTTTAGGTCTGTCTATATAATTTATATTGCATAATATAGCTTTTAGATATAATAATATCCAACAAGGCTTTTATAAAACAAAATAAATCATACATTAAAAAAAATGCCTACTTTTTAAACTAGGTATAAAATTACTTGGTCTAAAAAGTGAGCATTTTTTTATTATAAATAAAAAAATTTTAACATCAGATCATTTAACCAACTGGTCTGAAAAAATAACTTTTAAAACCGGTCATATATCTGGTCTTAATAAGGAGAAACTTTTTAAACCAGTCAGTATAAGACTAGACCTAACCCGATTTAAAAAGAAAATTTCAACCGATCTTGAAATTCTTTTTTTCTGGTAGTAATTATGATCAATGGCTTTAAATAAAAATGATATTTAGAAAAACTTAATTAATAGCTGTCAATTTTTTTAAAAAAAAGTGTGCTTTATAATAAGGATTAGGGAGAATACACAAGGTACAAACATACTGATGAAATTTTCAGTATTCACCCATGAACACCTAGAACCAAAATCTTCTCTTAGATATAAAATTACACATTGAGTTTTCCAAATAGTAAGAGATACAATAACTGTCAAGTCAACTCATGTAATGTTGATGGTTTAGCAAATATATCAGTGAAGAAAATAGTGTAAAAATATACAAAAAGTCTTAAAATGATGTAAAAATATCATAGCCAGTAAATCAACCAATGTTAACCATTTAACAAACAATTCCCACAATTGTTACGCAACGTTTTTGCTCCCAACAACCACGTCTACCACCATGGTCTTTTGCAAGATGCAATGTTTGCACAACCGTCTCATTTTCTTTGGTTTTTTTCACCGTCAATCAATATAATCAAAAAATTTGGACATGTTAATTTATAGTGACAATTCTCCTAATTCATAGTCTATTAGCTCTAAAGCAAAATCACCAACGACAAAAACAAAAGAAAAGAACAGTGGCTAAAGCTGTTAGGGACGTGCAACTTCGACATTAGGGCGGTGTAGCCATTGTTATATGTAGAAAACTTAACTACTGTGACATTTTTAAATCAAAATAAATATTAGAACCACTTAGGTCATTGCCTAATAATTATGGGAGATGCCTATGCTAATTAGTGACCTAACTATGTATGCCCTTTTGGCTTAGGATTATTGTTAGAGTGCAAATGCATGGGACCACTTTAATTATTAGTTAATCATAAACCCTTTTGACCTTAAATAATTATTGTATCATTAAAAAAATTGCTAGTTTGTAATGATGCAATCTTATTTATAATACAAAAATTTGTATTATAAACAACCAACCAACTTGTTCTCTTCCAAAAATTTGGAGCAACTAATGATACAATCTTATTTATAATACATCCAAATTTCACATAATTCAAGTGGTCCTAATCAGTTTTCATCGAAGATCCCAGTTGGCTATAGGATATAAATATATTAATTTTCTTAAAATTTACTACCTGATATGGTTAATTTTAATATATACTGTGAAATTTACCTGGTAGTAGCTTTTTCAAATATTTTTTCAATGCATAATATTTTAATTCTTAATCTTACTTCTCCCACTCAATTATTAGCTGACGTTATTAAATTTTAAACAAAACAAAACAAGAATCCATGGTTTTGGATCAGGCTAGGGGGTTGACTTGCCAATAGAAATCCAGTGCATTACGTCTTCTTGTCCTCACGCGGTCACGCTTTCTTTGTTCACATTGAATCCCATATTTTAAATACACACACATTCTTTCATTCCTTGTATTCCCCTAATCTTCCTTATAAATCGAGTCCAACATATTTTACTGAAATTAAGAAAAATTTTAAGCTTTATAAAGAATGTGTTTGGATGATGCTTAAAACTATAGTTTTGGAGACAAAACTATGATTTTAAAAAAACAATTTAAAAGTGTTTGGGTGAGGTCATAACCGTAGTTTCAGAAGTTCTTTCTCGTAAGTTGAAACAAAACTCCTTTCATATATTTACTTTGTAAATCGTAAAAGCTATTATCTAAAAGTTAATCTAAACAAACACAATTCAAACACTCTCTATCTACCTTAAAATTTAATAAATTTGCAATTTTATCTATATTTAATGCATACACACACATTATATCTCGTTAGAATGAAATCTACTAAATAATAGATGAACAATAAAATTATGTAATTATATGAAAATTTTAATGGTGACTTATAAATAGGATAAAAAAATATTACTCTACCTATATATAGATAGGACCAGAAGAGTATGATTTTATCTTGGAGCATATTACTCGGTATTTTCTCAATTTTCTTATTTAGTAAAACTCTATCCTTACGAGGTTTTTTAATTATCTAATTGTGTTTACATTTATAAAATCGTTTATTTTTAATTTTCTATTTTCAAGAAAAATATTATAAATAGGGCCAAAGATTTATTTTTTTTTCTTGGTTCCAATAAAACATGTTGGAAATATCTTATAATAAATAGAATAAGAGGAGCATTTAATCATCTAACAATTTAACAGTCAATCCTTTTGTCCCTATTATTGGGTTGCACTTTTTTATTTAATTAAATATCCCGCATACCATCCATTAGATCATCATTGACTTAGAGGCTGTTTGGAATAGCTTATGAAAATTTCATAAGTGCTTATGAATTGTAATTTACGGTCTACGAGGTAGTTTTTACGGTCTACAAAGTGCTTTCACGATCTACGAGATAAATATATGGAGGATATTTATCTCGATTTACGTGAATCGGGTTTATTATATAAGCCCGATTCAGATAAGTGATAACAAACAAGCTCTTATTTGACATTAACCATTCACATTCACCGCTTTTGTCCCACTTAAACTACTGCATTCAAATAACCTAGTGGCAAGAGCAATATCCTTAAATTAAACTATCCGCTAAACATCGGATTAACCCAACTTATTTTTTGTGATACGTAAATTCCCAGAGTTAATCATTATACTGTCGCCATCACAATCCCAATCAATTCTTATGCATATGGGCCTTGGACCAGGAGTTTCGACTTAGGATTTTGAGGCCCTAATTTAGTGTTACTTTGATGAATTATTCAGATTAAGTAAAGAAGTTTTTCTAAGCAAGATTACTTTTTTTTTTTGGTGTTCCTGAGTGAATTACATATGTTTAATCAAGATTTTGATCTCTCTTTGATTTGTGGCACCTGAGATTAGAATTTCATTATTGTTCCATTGATCAACTTCTGTAAGCCTTCGGCTTGATTAGTATTTCATGTTCCAGGTGGGCAAGTCACCTGCACAGATAGGTCCACACAAGCAACATGATCTTCACTTGCCACATGTTAACTCTCTGGTGTAGATTTCCTAAAAGACTGACCAATAAATTTGGTGGATTATGGGATAAGGAATAATTGAGGTTAAATAATGAAGTAACATCCCATTAGTTTTCATATTTTATTATTTCTCTGTTATTTTGAAATATGGGAGAAGGAATAGTTGGGGTTGAATGATGAAGCAATACCTAAGTTTTCATATTTTATTATTTTAGGTTTTCATTTATCACTAATTTTATTATTTTTACGACTGATTAGAATTAGTTGATGAAGTTGGTTTTTTGCCAGAATTATAATTATTATTGTTATTCATGTAATTAGCACTAGAGATTCATTTTGACGAAATTCATACTACAGTTACTTTTCTCTCTCGGCTTTCTCTTCTCTCCTTTCTCGTCCCATTCCAGTTCCAAATCAAAATTACTTTGATTCTCTTCCCTCTGGCATAATTTCTGTCTTCTCCTTACCTAAGAATTCCATAACTATGAAAGTAATGCTAACTAGATCTAGAACAAAACCACATACTTCACAGTTCATTTCTTTTACCATATTTAAGTTCCCACAAAATGGCACATACAATACCATTCATTACACAAATGCAACCATACAGACAAAGTAAATCACAGTTTTTTTTTTTTTTTTTTTGGTTACAAAATCACAAAGTTCAAGTATCAACTCGTTCCTCAATTTTATGGGCAGCATACAGATAACCTCAGGTTACAAACCATGTTTAAGACCTTCATGTGATGGTTTTCCAGCAATTTGGCAGAGCCTTGGTGCGATGGCTTTCTTCAACGAGCTTCATACTGAACAACTGCGCAAAATAAATCATTTGGCTCAGCACTGTAGATAACTTGCATATATAAGCAACAGTTTGAGAGAAAATATCACAATTTTAGCTTAGGATTGAAAATTATGGTTCAAGATGGAGTGCTTTGAAAACTACTTCATGAATTTGGTGATCTAGATGATAACTGTATCAACATACACGGCATGTCTTATCTCACAGAGTAAATGAAACCAAGATATTTGAGGTAGTAAAAATCACAAGACAAGAACCATACTGAGTAAATATGAATTCAATGTATAAAACAGGGTCAAGTTGGTTAAAGTGCTACGGATTGAATAGCTTTAAGCTAATTGGATGGTATCAATTGATAGTCGAAACTTCCACGGCCCAAATTAATGCAGAAATTTCAAGAAAAAACAAAATATTTGCAACAAGCACAGCCAAGTACTAATACACGGAAAATTCTCCAATGAATCAATAGAGAAAAGTCCGGACTCATCTTCATACATTTGGATATCATATGAAAGAGATGCAAAATACAGAGTCAGCAAAGTTTAATATGCATATACGATAAAAATAAGGAAGAAAAAAGTATTTTTATGGTTCACCTGAAAATCTAGTAGTAGTATATAATGCAAGACTAAATATTTAAACCAAAAAACAAAATCACCGAATGCCTTGGTTCTGAACGCTTGGTGGAAAAGAAAGAGTGAGACAAAGGCAAAATGTTATATTTTGAATATTTTACAATACGTAAAATAAAATAAAAATCCAGGAAGGTATAAAAAAATACAAGGGATACAAATCTATAAAGCAATATATTCTGAGCCTAACCATTTTATCACAAGTAATAGACTCGTTAGAAATGAAGAGATACTGCATAAAGATGATTCACAACACAAAAAAAACATTACAGAAAAGGACGGTCTAAAAGCTTTCATAGTATAAACTTATAGGTGAGTTTCCATCTTATGTATAAAATGAATGCTAAAGTTAAATAATTCCAAAGTAATCAGCCGTGATTCTCCAAAAGGAAACTCAAGGAAGAGACAAAGGCAAGTGTTAATATTCTAGATCAAATTATTGATATACCCCTCCTTGTCCTATCACTCAAAAGCTAAATATGTATGTAAACCTATACATAAGGAGGCCAAGTCCAGAACACTTAAGAGACCAGTTCTGGTTATCCCTTGAGGTTCAGGTAAGTGGACATTGTAAATCCGATTTCCCTGGATAAAAAACTTACTTATAGGGCCTTTGAGTAATATCATACTCCCTCTGGTCCTTTCTATAAGCTTCCATGAACTACTTTACATAAATTAATAAAATTAGTTAAAATTAGTTATTTCTTGTAAAACATTAAAATTACCCTCAATATAAGTCATTAGTTTGAGTTTGGTTAAATAGTGAGGAAGTTCTATAATTATTTAAATATAAAGGTGGAAAAAATTAATGTGTTAGACAAAACATGGTATATTATGAAACATTCAGTAGGTGCTTAAGTAAGGACCGAAGGGGAGTACCTAGTAACAATCAGACCCACTGTTTGATATGTATAACCAAAATGCTGGTCTTGGTACCTTAAGTCCATATCTAATAATAGGTAGCTTTCTAAGTACCTGACAAATTAAGGAACCCACTTATCAACCCTCTAAATATTGGCTGAATAACTTAACATATGCCGTAATATATATATATATATATATATATATATATATATTGCTTTTGGTTGCAAAGGAAGCACAAGATCTTGGGAGTAGGAATAGAAAAGGGGTCCAGCAAGGATCAAACCCAGATGTTTTATAACTGCTGATATTCTTCGTTGTTTTCTTTCATTTAAGCTTTTATATACTTTCCCCATTTCCCCACGTCAACACCCCAAATTTGAAATTTCAATTATTTGAACAGGCAAAACTGTATAACAACATAATGTTTGTCAATTGAATGTTATGAATAAGAGTCTCCTTGTTCTTCGTTTTAATGGACATTAAATCAAATTTGAGTCTTTTGAGAATTACGGATGATCCAGCAGATCTTAAAAACTGAGGCTAGCAACTAACACCTGCCACTTTGTAATATTTGCTAAACAAACTAAAGTATTCATAAAAAACAGAGAGAGAACAAAAAATAATTCTCACCAAGGCAGCAATTGGCTGGATATATATAATGTGAACTAAACAAAGGTTATTGTCCAACAAAATCAGCACCCACAAACATGGAAACGCTGTATACATATATAACTCAATTCCTTTAACAATTAATGAATTATAATTACAAATTATAATAGTACTTTTTCTAATCAGGGAATATATACTGGCTATGCATTTATCTCCACTCTGTAAAGGGATATATGTATGTTTAAGTGACATTGTAACGAATATCATCAAGTTCCGGTTTCACCAGTCCTTATGGTTCTAAGAAAAAGATAACAAAAAGATAGAAATTTCAGAGATAGCGAGCTTACTGCGGCGAGTACGCTTTTTGTAGAGAATTCGATAACCGCATTCTCGGCACTGTATCACGTCACCTGGTTTAAGAGTGTTCTCCATCCCACAATCTACAAGAAAATCCAGAAAATAATGGCTCAAGACCCAACAAATTTTTAAAACGGATAATAAATTTCAGAAAACCAGGTTCAAATGCAAGAACATAAAAGAAACTCAGCCACACCATGTATTTTTACCTAAACACTTTATTGAAAACCAAATGGAAAACTGGAAGAGTAAACATACCTCCACAGATATAGCTTACAGGCTCAGGTTGAGGATCCATGGCTTGGGCGAACTGCAACAAAGCAAGGTAGAAGCCCTAGGTCTTTCGATTCAGAGTTGACACAGGCGCGAAGCGAGGAAGACACTAGAGCCTAGAAGTATGACTCTTTAAAAGTCTTTGTTGTTGGTCCGTCAACAATACAAATTTTATTATTATATTATCCATATAAATTCACCGTTGAATGGGTAGCCCAACAAATCTAAGTTTCGGAAAAACTACGGCCCATCCGGATTTAGTTGGCCCAATTACAAGAGCGGAACTAGAAGGGGCGAAGCTTCCAGCCCAACTCATCCCATGTTCACCTCCTTTAGATAAAAGAATGTCCAATGTCAAATAGAAAAACAAAATTATGAAAAAGGCTGTAAAAATTATCATCGTGTGTGTAATACGATCCAACCAAATGGGTTTTTACGCCCTATTTAATATGAGGTATTGAATTTTAATTGATTGGAATTTTGATTGATATTGGGATTGAGATCGATATTGGGACTGGGACTAAGGGTTTAAAATTATATTTGGTATGTGGTAATATTTAGATAGAATATTTGAATTAATTTTATTTTATAATCCTCCATAAATTATGAAAAGGCTAAAATATCCTTATTATTAAAAAAAATAATAAAAAACAAAGTCCCGAGATTTATGTTAAAATTGATAGAGGGCATTTATATCCAAAAAATATATATAAACAGGAATATTTTTGTCTTTGATATTTGCAGTCTCATGATTGAAAAAGTAATATCAGGGGAGATGGCTTTGCAGTAATCTCATTTTCGTGATACTCTCAATCACTGATTATCCGTAGTCCTTTATACCAAACGATATATTCTAGTATAATCCCTAATATAATCTCGTCCCTACCCACAATATTTCATACCAAACAGGGCCTTAGTGTTTAACAATATTTTGAACATGATTATCTTTAATAGAAAGTTTTACATACCTAGAAAAAAAAATATTAGAAAGAAAGAGGAGAAAGAATGTTTGGTGCATTAAATTATATGAAACAAAATCAGGTACTTGAACTTTTACATTTAAAGCGTTTTTTATTTCAATCAAATTAAAATTAGTGGATTTTTCTACTAAGAATGTTTGGTCCAGTGGTGGATCAGTTAGCTTGTTTGGTTTAGATTATATTTATAATAAACCCGATTTATATAAATCGAGATAAAACTCATCTATATATTTATCTCGTAGACCGTAAAAGCTATCTTGTACACCGTAAGGGTCTGTTTGGTATGAGGGGAAGGGAGGGGAGAGGAATGAGGGGATTTTACTCCCCTCCCATTGTTTGAATAACTAAAAATTTTAGGAGGGGAGGGAAAATTTTATAAAATTCTCTCTCCCCTCCCCTCCTAACCCTCCCCTCTAAAAGTGGGGGAATTTGGAGGGAAAGGTTAATGTTTGAACTCAAATTGACTAATATGTCCATGCCATTTTAAAATATTCTCACAATACCCTTCTAATTATTTAATTACAAAATTATAATTTTATATAGTAAATTCCATTTATAATTATATTTATTTAATTTTTATAATTATAAAATTATAATTTTATGTATTAAATTCCTTATATAATTATATTTTATTAAATATGTTAGAAAGTTATTAATTACAAATTAAATGAAATAAGAGCAAAGTTGTCCATATAAAAATATTTCTCCTCCCTCCCCTCCTATACCAAACATGATACTATTAAAATCTCTCACCTCCCCTCTCTTTTTGTCAACCAAAACAAGGTAAAACAAAATCACTCTCAAACCCTCCCCTCCCTTATTAAAATCCCTCTCCTCCTCTCCCATCCATCGAGCCAAACATAACCTAAATCACGATTGAAAAACACGATTAGATGTTTTAATTGTTTGGTTGGGCTTATGCTTACGCATAAGCCTAATTCACGTAAATCGAGATAAAACCCCTCAACATATTTACTTCGTAGACCATAAAAGCTACCTCGTAGACCGTAAAAATTACATCGTATTCCATAAATCACGATTGAAAAACACTTATGGAGGCTATCCAAACATACCAAATCGTTATTCCAAACATGTTGTGGGTGAACTGAGTTCGAATCTCATCTTATTTAGAAAAACCCCTAGATTAGTTAGTTACATAGATATTTGGTGATATGATTCAAAAAAGGCGTGGACACCACCATAATTAATTTTTTATTGGACCCCAATTTACTTCAATTGTTTTAATAAAGTTCAGATGAGTTGGATATTGATAGCTTATCAAAGTCACGACATGCCTCGGGTAAAAATAAAAAAAAAATCTAAGTAAAACATAGGTATGAGCATTGTAAATTTTTTTAAAAAAATCACTCCTTACCGTCCTTATTATAGGATACTTTCTACTCTCTTTGGTCCTATTTATAAAAGCTCAATAACCAAATTATGCCATTTAAAAAAATGATTAAAATTAGTTAAAAATAATAAATATGTCTTAAATAAAATTTGTTTTCTAAGTAAACCATTATCTTTGAGGAGCAAGTAAGAGAAATAATTAAAGTAAATATAAGTATCCACAACCTTTTAATTAATACAATACATATAATTAATTAAGGGTAAAAAAAACTCATTAAATGTTCAAACAACTTTTGTCGGGCTCTTATAAAAATGACTAAAACAATTTAAATTTTGAGATCTTATAAAAAAAACCGGATTGAGTATAGGATATGGGCAATCCTTAGAACTAAAAGTCACTTGATGGGATATTAATTAATTTTTTTAATATTACTTCAATTTGAACTTATTAACTAAGAGAGAATTTAATACAAATATGAAATTTTATTTCTTCTCTAGATCTTAATATAAGACATATTTGGGAAGTTGATCTTAACCTTATGAAATATTGAAATGAGAATGAATTGTGCGTCTTTCATTAATTGATTAGAGACATATATATAATGCTAATATATGTGTACACTAATGGAAAATATCATAACAACCACATCTCCATATTAATATTTATAATATTAGTTAATAATAAATTCATAATATTATCACAATATTATAATCTAAAATCCCGTTATGTTCTTTGAGATATATTGCCTTCACTCCCCCTCAAATTGGCGCATGGAGATTATGAGTGCCTAAGTTGCTAGAAAACTCTTGAAATCTGTCAGCACCAAGTGTCTTTGTGAACATGTCAGCAACTTGATGATTCGTCCAGATCTTTAATGGAAAGATGTCTTGAAATTGGACTCATTCACGAACAAAATAGCAATTCATTTCAACATGCTTAGTCCTCTTATGAAAAACCAGGTTCTTGGCAATATGAATGGTAGCTTGATTATCATGATATAGTGGAGTTGAACATTGTTGAGTCACTCCAAGGTCATGAAGGAGCCATCGTAACCATACAACTTCTTAATCGTACTAGCCATTGCTCGATATTCAACTTTCGTTGAAGAAAGGGAAATCACGTGTTGCCCTTTGCTACGCCATGAAATGGGATACCTACCTAAGCTGATAAAATACCTTGTGCAATAATGCCAAGTCTCATGGCTAAGAGTGGAAACAGGTCAGGCCAGGTCAATCCTGTTTTGTAATAGGGCGGCCTGAGCCTAGTTTTTCAGCCTCAGCCTTGCTTAAGAACTATTAAGGAAGCCTAAATTTTAAAACACTTTATAAACAAGCTAACAAGCCCCACATGCCTTCAAGGCAAACATGCCAAAATTGCATAAATTAATCCAAAATACATCACAAAATACAATAGGACGACATCAAAGTATGGCAACTACCCGTAAATCATCAAATCCTCAACATAATTTCTTCTTCTTGTCCCAACTCCTTGAAAAGAATAAATCAAATGTATAATATTAGATAATAAAACAATTTAACAAGTAATATCTATAAAAAAAATCAATTGAAGAGAAAAAAAAATCAATCTAGGAGTTCTTTAAAAAATAATTAATCTAGTAGTTTGAGAACAAAATGATCTAGAATCTTCATCATTTAGAGAATAGAATCATGAATTGGTTGCAGCACATGAATCCAAGCCACACACGTTTCAAGCAACAAACTTCCAATTCAAATAGCAAATTTCCAAAAACTTTCAATCAATTTCACATGCTTTATCACTAACGACTCCAAGCTACACGCATGGCGGAACCTAGCACCACAATCTTGCTTATTCATAGATTAAGTTTTTTTTATAGATAGAACTTTCAATCAATTCCACACGCTTTATCACATATGAGAAAGTTTAGGGATTTAACTTTTTTTCTTTCTTTTTTTTTTATAGATCAAGCTTTATGGTTTGGGATTTACAGGAAGAGAAAAGTAAAACCCAGATGAGGAAGTTTGGGGTTTAGGGATTTACAAGAAGAGAAAGACATACCTGTGGTGACCAATGAGTGAGAGTCCGACTAGTCGGCCAAGACCCACAAGTGACGAGATGAGAGGAGAAGACTAAAGAGTAGGCCACAAGACGACGAGTGATGAGGTTGAGAAGGAGAGGAGAGCAGCTGACTATCGTTCGTTGAGGAGGAGAGTTCAAGAATCAAAGCAAGAGAGATTCAGGAGGAGAGTGAGTGTGGAACTAGAGAGGGAAGAGTAAAGAAACAACGGCTGTGGATTTGAGGGTAGAGATTAAGGATTTAAGGAGTAGGGTTTGAACTTTTTTCTAATATTATAATAACAGGCCAGGTCATCCTGATAGGCCCAATAGGCTTCTCAAAGAGCCTGAGCCTGGCTTGTTATGCGAAACAGACCCAAAAAAAGGCCTGAGCCTGTACTTTTTCTTTATCAGGTCAGGCTAAGTCACAGGCCGCCTAGCCTGTTTCCACCCCTACTCATGGCAGCGTCCTTAATCTGAATCATAATATGCTTTCAAGTCGAGATACCTTATACTTGGTAAGAAGATACCTTGTCCCACTATAGACTTAAGGTATCGAAGGACACGTTCCGCTGCACGCATGTGGGGGACCTAGAGATCAACTACAAATTGATTAAGAACATTTACTGCATATGTGAGATCAGGCCTCGTGACTATGAGGTACAAGAGTCAACCAACTAGTCTTCGATAACACCCTAGTTTTGGATGTGGATTACCCTCAATACTACTAATACGACAATTCTGCTCCATGGGAAACTTGCTGGCCTATACCCCGTCATTCATGTTTCCCTTAAGAAATCCAAGGCATGTTTGCGTTGGCTAAGTACCATGCCTTTGGGGGATTGAGACGTTTCAATGCCCAAGAAATACTTTAAGGGTTCGAGATCCTTGATGGTGAATCAGTCTTGAAGAAACTGCTTTATATGGTTGATGTGGTCATCACTGGTGCTGATGAGAATGACATCATCAATGTAGATCAAGGCCATAGTGTATATGTCATCACACCCATAAGTGAATAAAGAGTAATCTGCTTAGGATTGATTGAAACCTAAACTTGTCAACAAGCCCGTAAACTTTTGATTCCAATTTCGTGAGGCTTGACAAAGCCCATATAAAGACTTCCTTAGCCTGCAAACCTATGTCTCTCCTTTAAGAGCAAAGCCTTTAGGTATTTTCATGTAAACATGCTCATAAAGATCACCATAAAAGAACACATTGTTGACATCCAATTGGTAAACTGTAAGTCCTCATTTGACTACCACAACCAACAAGGTCCAAACAGTAACAAGCTTTGCAACTGGGGAAAAAGTTTCATGAAAATCTATACCTTCTCACTGAGTAAAACCTTGCACTACTAATCGTGCTTTACGAGAATACAACTTTCCAGTTAGTTTGAATTTGTTTTTGTAAACTCATTTAGAATCAATGAGATGTTTTCCTGGTGAAAGATATTCAAGTGTCCAAGTCTCATTAGGTTGAAGTGCTTGTATTTTCTTTAGCGTAGCCTCATACTTATGAGCATGTTTAGCTGCTCCAATCATGTTCCTGGAACACAAGTTTTGTATCACACACGTCTCTAACAAATATTACCGAGCACAAATAATTTTTTGTTAGTTTGTTAACATAAATCAAATTGTACTTAAATTTTGACATATGACGAACATTTTTAGGTATCATCCTATTTGACAAGTGAACATCTCTTATGCTTTTAACCGATATAGTTTTCCTATTTGGCATTTTAACAAGAAGTTGATGCCTTGCTAGAGTCACATTCAGCAAGAAACTCTCATCAAATGTTATGTGTATCGTTGCTCTTATACCAATTATCCAAGGCTTATTAGTTACCACGAGTGCGTTGTCTCTTCCAACATTTAAGGGATTGTCTTCCTTATAGAGATATTGTACCAGATGATCATATTGTTTAGGCGTGAGACTAAAAATGGGGCTTTTATTGGAGCTCACATGTGTCGCTCTCGAACCTTGCCTTCATTCTCTTTCATCACGTCCTCCCTTCTTGAATTCTTATGGATAACCTATGATCTCATAACATTGATCTTTGGTGTGTCCAAGCTTCCCTAATAATTGCACTTTAATGGTTTCCGCTTGCCGTCTCCCTTATCTCCATTCTCTTGAGAAGCGCCAATGTTATGAGATTTGCCTGAGCTTTTCATCATCTTGTCTAACACATTTTAGATATCAATAACCATGTGAAATATTGAAATGAAAATGTCTTTCATTGATTGATTAGAGGCACATACATACATACATACATACATACATACATACATACATACATACATAATGCTAATACATGCATACCTTGATGGAGAATATCATAACAACCATATCTCTACGCTAATATTTATAATATTAGTTAATAATAAAATCATAATATTATCACAATATTATAATATGAAATGTCATGATATTCTATGAGATATATTGCCTTCAGGTCTTAAATATAAGACATGGTTTTCATTTTTTTCATTTTTTTTTCTTAATTTACCCTTATTCATACTTCTTCAACAACAATCAAGAAGGAGAGGGACCAAGAGAATTAAGAAAGATGACTAGGGTGTTTTAAAAAAATACATGTCATATTAAATAACTTAACTAACTTCCTTGATTTAATTAAATTAGGTAAATATGTTTTATATTAAGAACAAGAGGAGTATTAAATATGAGTAAAATAAAAAATCTATATATTTTCTTATAAAATTAATGACTTAACCACTTCTCTTTAGTCTTTTTGAGGTGATTAAGGGCCTGTTTGGTTCGAAGGGATGGGATGGAAGAAAGGGTAGATGGCTACCTTATTTGGTTTGATTGGTGGGGAGAATGTAAGGGATTTTTAATGATCTCTTATTTGGTCTAAAATGGGTTGGGAGGGGAAAAATGATAGCAATTTACAATTTTACTCTAACATATTTGGTTATCTTTTTTATTTATATGTTATATAAATTAATTTACATATTATCTAATTAATATAATAACATTTTTATTTATAATTAATATATATATATATATTAAAATAAATTGTACAATAATAATATATTTTTTAACTATAATAATATTTTTTATTTACAGTAACATATTTTCATTTTAAATTAATTTCATAATAATATATTTTTTAAAAATATATTATTTTAAATTTAATGAAAATAATATATTTTTCATTATAATAAAGGAAAAACTTTGGACTCCCCTCCCCTCTAAAATTTTATATCAAATAAGGGGAGTGACTCATTTTTCCTCCTCTTTCATCTCCTCCCCTCCGGCCAAACACGCCTTAGAGGTGCTTATTAAGATGAATACTCCCACCGGTCCATGATATATGGCACTTTAACTATATCACAGGAAACAAAAAATGATAGTTAAATCATTTAATGTGTCTCAAAATGCAACTTTTTTCCACTTTTACCCTTCTTGATAAATGCATTTAATTACATTGGGAGTGTTATTTTAGAGAGGAGGGGATATAATGAATGGGATAAAATTAAAAAAGAGATATTAATTATATGGACAAAAAAAATATTAATTAAATAAAAAATGACTTATATTCTAAATTATATCTTTCTTATCTTGCATTATAGATGGGAGTATATTGAGATGTCACCTAGAAAAAGTGAATTAAAAGTATCAGTATTATTTTTTTCTCACTTTTTGAGTTTGTCACTTTCTGTTTTAACTTTCACCACATCAATTACTTTATGGAGTCACACAGAAATATATGGTGAGGCAACCTGAACAGTGCCCCTAATTATTGGAGAAAACAATACCGCTTTTTAGGTTGATTGGTTGTTGGAGCATTTGTTGTCATCGAACAAATAAAACACAAAAGTAGGATACAATAATACAACGCTGTCATGAAATGTGACAGCGGCAATATAACACAACCTTCACAAGTTTTTTCTTTTCCATCATCTAAGAAAACTGTCCATAACAAGGGGCATTGAATATTCACTAAAAAGTTAAAATATAAAAAAAATAATGTGGGAATAGGTTTTAGGATTAAAAAGCAGGTTTTTTCTCTTTTAAAAGAGTCAAATTTTATTAATATAAAAAAATTGATGATACACACACTAATAGCCAAAGCGAAACTAAACACACACTTGTTTAAAACACTTTATGTGGAGAGTTACCATGGAAATTCTTCCTGCAACTGAAGCCTTTGTTTGGAAGAAAGTGAAATGTTTTCCCGTTTAATTTTATCCCATTTGCCTAGAAGAAGTTGAAAATGTTGATCATTTGTTGTTCTTCTGTCAAAGGTCTTAATTAAGCTTGTTGATCATGTGTTGCTGCAATTTGTTGTGGGGTTTGGAAAAGGAGATGTGATTGGGTTTTTAATAGAGAAGCTCATGGTTTGGTGCATGAATGATTTAAAGCCAAGTATTATGCTAATGAGAACTTTGAATTTAATGTTCTGGAGAGGAACAATGAGAGGTGGTTGCAGTGGGCACAGCTCCTATGATTGTGACAAAAATTAATGTTGATGGCTCTTTTATATCAGTGATTTGGATTCTGCTTGTATGAGAATGAGAATCATTTTCATGAATTGTAATGGGGAAATATAGGTGGTTTAGGAGGGAAAGTTTTTGCTTGTTCTCCGTTTATAGCAAAATGCTTGGTCTTTAGAGAAGGATTTCTAGTTGAGAACATATTTGGGATTAGGAAAGCACTTGGTGCATTGCCTTAGTAGCAAAGTAGTCTCCTTACATATGGGAGGTGGAGGATTTTATCTCCTAGAGAACCGGTTTAATCTCCTTTTCAATTAAAAAACAGAAAAGAAATTTCATCTTAGAAACTGATTGTAAAGAGCTATATATAATTTGATGATTGGGGAAAAGAGGAAGGCATGTGATTGGCATTGTGTGGGTCTTATTAGGGAGCTTCAAAAGTTGAGGAATTCAGCAAGCGGTTTTGTCATGTCCTTAGTGTGTTGCCAAGGCAATAGTGCCATAAATTTTATGGCAGTCTTAGGTGCCAAAAGGATGTGTCTTTAGGAATAGCTTGAAGATGCATAATCTCCTTAACTAAAATTTTGCTTGCTAATGTTTCTGTCTCCTGAAGTTCTTGGTAGAATCTCAATAATGCTGCCAATGAGAGAAGTGGCATCAGTCACTACAAAAAAGCAACTTATTACCGACAGAATTACCGATCGAATAGTAATGTAATTAGAACTACCGACTAGTGATAGGTATTTTTAAGAGTTAAAGAGGAGGTTTACTCCGGATATACTATGTGACACTACTACAAAACACTTTTAACGTCCGTTTTTTGGCTCTTTCTACGTCCTTTTATAGGAAGACGTCTATGTGAGCAACGTAGTAAAATATGACATTTAACGTCTATTAAAAAAAGGACGCCTAAAGGGTCACTTTACGTGTCCTTTTTTTTAAAAAAGGACGCCTAAAGGTTTTTAATCTTAAAAAAATTTATTTATATTATGCCCGAACTTTGTTCATTACTCAATTGGAGAAAATCAATAATATTACCTTCCAAGGACCTCACCTCGCTCTTCAACAATAAAAAACAACGCATAAAGAGCATCCAAACCGAAAAATGACAAAAAACCTACGCAAATAACTAGAAGTAGATTTAAACTTACAACGGTCGCATAACCATTGTAGACATGATTCCACTATTCTAGCTATGTCCGACGATCTTTATCGAGGGCCCAATGAAAACTTGCCGCCTGATGCATTTTCTCCTAAGATTAGAATCAATTACAAGATGGCCAAGATATTTTGAGGTCCAGAGATCAGAATGCCTGTGGAGTCCGACTTCAACATGGGGAATCCAGAGGGAAGATTAGAGGTTGTCATCGTCGAGACTTGAGAGGTAGACGCTAAAATGGAGAGAACAGAAATGTCAGGAAAACAAAGCGAGCGGCATCAAATGCTATCAAAGGGTCTTCCGTTGATGCAGAGAAAGAGAGAAGAGTATGGACTATAGAGAGATCTGTTGAGACAAAGAAAGAGAGAAGAGACAAGTGAGTGCAGAGAAAGGAGAGAGAGAGGAGAAAAGTGAAAGAGAAGACGTGAGGGAGTGTGACTTGTCTGGAGAAAAGAGAGAGAGAGAGAAGGCGCGGGGGAGTGTGATGTCAGTGAAACTAACATACCTTTAAGCGTCCAAAATCTTATTTGGGGCGACTAAATGGTGCATTTAGGCGGTAAAATTTAAAAATAAACACTTTAAGCATCCCAATTTAATTTTAGAATGCCTAAAATAAACTTTAGATGTCCCAATTTAATTTAGGGATGCCTAAATGGTGCTTTTAAGAGTCAAAAATATTATTTTTGGCGTCTTTTTTTTTACAAGCATTTTAGGCATCCTAATTTATTGTGTGTTTGTAAGGTTCTAAATTATGATTTGCGTAAATCGAGATAAAATTTATTTCACATACTTACCTCGTAAATCGTAAAAACTATTTTCAAAAGTTAATTCCAAACACACACTTAATTTTAGGACACCTAAAATAAACTTTAGGCCTCCTAATTTAATTTAAGGACGCCTAAAGCTACACACTTCCCTCCAATAATTACAAAAATGTCACCATGTTTTATACTTCTTTTTTTAAAAAGGAAACGCCCAAGAAGTATAATCTATATTTTATAATAGTGTTTAGGCATCCCAAAATATCATATGTCATGATTTTGTAAGTCACAAAGGGCATGAAAAGACTAATCCGCATCAAGCTAGATAAGAATAAAATTCTCTTACCAAGTATTTTAATGTACGTGGATTCTCATGACTCTAACCCAACCCCAGATCTCTTATAGCCATACAACCCCAACTTATTAAAAGTCACTTTTAGATGTCGGAAAAGAATATGAATTTTATCAGTTTGATAATAATTAAAGTATACATCCAAAATAAATGACACCATAATTTAAGTAAGAATATACTAATTAAACAGTTAAATGAAAATTGTTATTGATAATAGTTGTTTTATTATAAAAAAATCAAAGTTGTTAGCAACATTAGTAGTATGTTGTTAGCAACATTAGTAGTATAACATATTTGAAAAATTAATATGCAAGTCCTATAATTTGATCTCATTTTTAATTAGGTCCTCAAATTTTTTTCATTGGGTTCATATAATTTTGCAACTATAATTATTTGTCCGCATGCTCATAATTTGTTAATTTATTAGAGAAACGGTATGAATAACGGATGTCATGACTCTCATATATATATATATATATATATATATATATATATATAAGGGTTAAAGACTATTTTTGTTTTGAAAGTATTTATTGAGGGCTAATTTTATCCCAGAAGTATCAAATTTAAAGTATTTTTACTTTGACCGTTATCACAGCTAAGTTTAACTATTAGTTTAACAAATTTTGGAAAAATTTACTTCTAAGTTAAAACTTTTAGAACAAATTTGCATCTTCATAAAAATAATATGGACAATAAAATTGCTCTGAAAGTTTTAACTTAAAAGTAAATTTACTCTAAATTTGGTCAACTAACAATTAAACTTAATTACAATAATGATAAGGGCAAAATTACTCCAAATTTAAAACTTTTGGAATAACATTTGCCTTCAAAAAACATTCAAGGATTAGTAAATACTTTTAGAATAAAAATGGTTAAACACCCTCCCCACACACGTGTGTGTGAGTGTAAAGAAACGAGTATAATAATTTTTCATGTTTATGTTGATATAAATAAATTTTATTTCATTCTTTTATTTCTTAAAACTCTTTTATTATGCATTTTTTGACAACTTAAATGTTGTTTATTTAGCATCCACATCAATTTTAATTAACATATCATGAGTATAAATATTAATGCTTATGACTTAGGAAATTGTAAGAACCCAATATAAAGAAAAAAATTGTAGATTAAACTATAAGGATTAACAAGTTTATTTTTACTAATATATTTAATAGAATATTTAATATAAAGTATAAATGAAAATTGACCAAAGACCTGAAAGGCCAAACATAGAAAGAAAGTATGAAACTATAAGAAAAAATTTAACTAGATGTTTTGGACAAAATTACATGGATAAGTTTTTCATGGTTTTATGTAAGAAAATTAAATTTAAATTAATTGCTTGAATTTTACTTAATTCCAAGGGATAATTAATCTGTATGTCTTTTATAGTTTAACTAATTTTTAATTAGGTCCCTATCATTTTTTATTAGGTCCTTATACTTTTACCTATTTTCTACCAAGTCCTTGTAGTTTCATATGATTTTTAATTAGGTTCCTATACTTTTTATTGCTTATTAAAAAAATTCTAATAATAGTATTCTGTAAATATAAAATATATCATTATTAAATATTATTCTATAAATATAAATTTCTATGATAATTTTATTTTAAATTATTTTTATGAATTATTTCAGTATTCTTCATAATTTTTTAATTCAAATTATATTTATATTATTTATTTTTAAATTCTAAATTTTTATTGATTTTTATAATTTTTAAATTTGAATTATGATAATAAAATTTTCTGAAAATATAAATAATTATAATTAATTAATTACTAATTAATTATATTAATTACTAATTTAAATCTATTATTATTAAATTATATTTTAATATTATTAATTTATTTAATTTTTAATAAAATTCATAAATTAAATTCCAAAAACAGAAAAGGACCTAATTAAAAATTTAATGAAACAATAACGACCTGATAAAAAGATAAAACAACTACAAAGATGTGATTAAAAACATGTGAAAGTATAGGGACATGATAAAAAAAATTACAAGAATCTAATTGAAAATTAGTTAAACTATAAGGACCTGCATATTAATTATAATTAATTATAATATATCTTTTAGATATTTAATGTTTTAAAATTTTGATTTGTAACTAAAGCCACTGCACTTATAAATGAAACAGTATCATTTTTTTCTCATTGAAATTATGTTTTGTAGCAGAAGTGCTGGCCATCATCCATGGTCTACATCTATGTTGGGCTTGAAATTACAAGTCAGTCAGAAGTCTCTGACTGTACTGAAGCCGTCATTTTGGTCCTTAGCATAGCTAATAAATTAGCTAAACTTACTCACAATCTTTTAGAAAATTATTGTATCATTGATCAGCCACCAACTCCTCATTGAAAGAGGTGGTAACTGATGAGGATTTCTAAGACCCTTTTTGCTTTTGTTATGTATTTTGGGTGATAGCTTTTAGATCTGTAACTCTTTTTTATGAGTTAGTTAATGTATTCAGGATCTAAAAAAATAAAAAAAAATTATGTTTTGCATTCTCAAACTAGCTTTTAAAGCTTCAAATGCTTAATAAAAAAATACGCTTATATTTTTAATAATTTTCTATCGGTTATGAATAGATATTGTCTTTTAAATTTTTTTTTGGGAGTGTGAAATGTGAAACTGAATTCTATTACTCAAAAAATTAAAGAGCTACATACAAAGAAATCAAAACAAATACAACAACTAGGCAACCTTCATCATCTTTTAAAATTTAAATATCGAGCCATACCATTTTTTTTTCAATATTCATTTTTGTACAACATTTTAATACATAAAATTAAATTTATATTAATTTCTTGTTATTTTTTTTGGGAAAATCTTAAAAAAAAACATTTAAACTTTAAAATTCTAAATAATTGATTTAATAATAAAATGAGTTATTATTTGTATTATAATTCTTATTAATTCTATTAATATATTTATCAACAGATTTTTAGAGTTCAAATGATTTTTTTTTCAGCAATAAAATAGGATTTTGCATTCGTTGGGAGAAATATAATGAGGGGGTGATGTTGACGGAAGAGGATGGCAGTTTGTGGGGACTGAGGAGCAACGAGACATTTATATTTCCAACGTGGGTGACGCCAAAGGCCAAACTCAATAACATTTTGTCACTTTCTGGGATGCGACTCCTTAAAAAAATTAAATTTATATTATTTAGAGAAATTATCCATAAATATTTTATTAAAAATTTATGTATAAAATGAGACTTAAAAATATTTAAGAGGAGATCTTTTACACATAAAAATGATTGTTTAAATATAAAAAAAATATCTTCTACACATGAAAAAAATTGTTTGAACACAAAGTCTCATTTAACAATTAATTTGTTAATGAAGTTTTTATAGGCAATTTTTTCAATTATTAATATTCATGTAAAAAATTTAATATTAATATAACCAATATAAAATATAAATTTTATAAAATAATTTCCATATTAATTTTAACCACATAGTTAATCATGATTTTAAAATTTAACATAGTTTGGCCAATCGGACAATTGAATTGGTGAACCAATCCATTAACCAATTTGGCTAAAATTTTTAGATGGGCAACCATTTTGAATTTCAGAACACTTTCTTTATTTTCTTAAGGGTTAAGGGGTAATTTTACTTTGAAAGTATTCACCGAGAGACAATTTTGTCTTAAAAGTTTTTCAGAAGGCAATTTTACTCTAAAAGTGTCAAAATATGAGCAATTTTACCCTGATCATTATCTTAGTTAATTTTAATAGTTAGTTGATCAAATATATTGAGCTGGCTATCTACATGTAATCCACGTCATTTTTATTAAAGTGTAAATTTGCGTCAAAAGTCTATATGTCATTTACTTCATCTTTATTCTCCGGAAGTTTAAAATTTAACTTTGAAAAATGACATGTATAATATGTGGACTGTTATTTCAGCATATTTGGTCAACTAACGATTAAAATTAATCAGAATAATGATCAAGGTAAAATTGCTCCATTTTTTATACTTTCGAAGCAAAATTGTTTCCGTTAGACTTCGAGGACAAAACTACCCCTTAACCTTTTCTTGTTAAGTTTGAAATGAGATAGTGTTTTAGTTTAAAAAATAACAAACCATTATAATTATGTTTCAATAACTCTGTTTTGTTGAATCATATGTAGTTTATACATTTTGTATATTTGTAGATTAATATTATTTTATTTAAACATTATTTTGATTATGATAGGTCTATCCCGAATTTACTCTAATTTAAACCAACAACTCTTAAACCCCCACCTCACATAGCGGTCCGATCTTCAGTAACTTATAAAGTTCTTTTTTAGGAGGGTGTTTTTATTAGGGAGAATTGTTAAAAAAACACCTTGCAAGCAAATTAATTGCTCATTGCTACCATTGCACACGATGGGTGGTATGTTGCACACGGGTGAATAATATTTTGCACATAAGGGATGGTGTTTACACTTTCGCAGGGATGCTTTTTGCACATGTGGATGCTGATTGCACATGATGGATGCTTGCTTGCACATTGGTACCATTTAGCAATTAATTTGCTTAAAAGGTATTTTTTAACCATTTTCCCTTTTTATTACAAATTGTCAAGTGAAAAATTATAAGTTATTATGTTTCGTATGCATCATCATCTAACAAAAAAAGAGTATTTAGTTATATTGAAATGCTTGGAAAACCCAAATCTATTTAAGATGGGTTTCAATCAATTTGATTAATTACTTTATTATTTATGTGTTTTCTTATTATCTATAATTTAATTTAGGCGATTAGGATCCTATTTGATATATGCAATCAATTTCAAATTTTGTTTGATTATATTGTAGCAAAACCTTGATCTCACTTTATATGTATCCTGCCATGGGATGAGTTAATTTTATTTTGAGGCTAAGAATTACCTTGCTATTTGATAAGCCGATTTTGTTCATGATATGACAGTCAGGTTAATCCCAATTAATTTCTTATTTACATGGCTCGTTTGGATTAGCTTATGGAAGCTCCATATGTGCTTATAAATCGTGATTTACGGAATACGAAGTAACTTTTACGATTTACGAGGTTACTTTTACGGTCTACGAGGTAAATATGTGGTGGAGATTTAAATAAATCGGGTTTATAAAATAAGCCCGATTGGAAACAAAGTTTCCAAACATGTTAGGGCTTATAATACTGATGTTGCTGATCTTAACACAGACCCAAACATCAAATGGCTCCAACTCTATTGCAAGATCCTAGCAAATCTCATCACTGCCCATAAACTTGACCCAGAAATTAAGGGCATGCTTTGTTTTTATTTTTGAAAATAAAAAATAATAATAAAAAACTTGTTTGTAAAAATTATTTTCAATAGGTTGCTTTAAAAAACAAAAATTTGTTTTTAAAAATTCAAAAAATATAAAAAAAAATTTAAGTGTTTTCTTTTTTTTTTTTTTGAAAAGTTACATTCGGGTCTCGGATAAGAAAAAAAAATAATCTCTTAAAATATCAAAATTGTCAAAAAGTTCCATGAGACTTTTTTGTAATAAATTCCAATTTCACTGACAAGTCTATGTGTGCATCATTGACAAGTCTAGAGACGTCCATTGACAAGTTTAGAGACATCAATTGGCAAGTTCATGAACATTCATTGACAAGTTCGTAATTGGAATTTATTACAAAAAAGAGCCAAGGGACTTTTAGACAATTTTGATATTTCAATAGACCATTTTTTCCTTTTTTTTTCTCTTGTCCATGATCTGAATGTAATTTTCCCTTTTTTTTCTATTCTCATTTTTTGAGGCCACCATATATGTTCACTATTGATAGAGTTGGAAATCAGAGCCGACCTTTTTAAACCCGATGTAAGAAAAATTATTGTTTTTTAAGGCCCAGCCCAAGAGCATGCGGGCTAGGGCCGGAAACAATTTTTATAATATTTAACTATACACCTTATGTAATAAAACAAATACAGTTACTAATTCATAATTAAAGGTAAGAAATATTGTCTACAAATAACTCACAATCTTACACAAAGTATAAGAAGACAAGAAGCTAAACACTCTAAGCAACATGAATATAAGGACTATCATTTTTCATCTTCTTCGCCATTACCACTGATTTCAAGGAAATTTGATTGTGATTCACTATGAATAGTAGGCTTTGCTTGAGGGATAAAAATAAATATGTCTTGAAAAGTGTAAGTAGTCAACAAAATAAATAATACAAGATATAAACAAAAGAATCACCAGAAAATAAGTCAAAAAATATAAAATTTGTAAGAATACTTAATATCTTTTATAAATTTTTAATTTTTAATATTCTTAATACAAGATATTCTTATGAAATTTAATTTTAAAAAAGATAATAACAGCTAAATATTTGCAATATCATTAACAAAATATAAAAAACAATAATATTATTATCATATAAATATTTTTTAAAAAAATAAAAAATATATATACAAGCCTAAAAGGGCCAGCCTGTGACCCTACAGGGCTGACCCTTTTAGGCCTACTTTTATATTTAAGGCAAAAATCTTAGACCCCGCCCTTATAAATTCAAGGCCTAAACGGGCCGACCTGACGGGCTCGGGCCGTTTTCCTGTTTATAACTATCTACTTGACATTACCTACGCAACCACTTCTACGTCACTATTGGTGACAACCACTATCACATTATCACTTCAAAAACATATTTATTTTAAACCAACTATTCAAATAGGATTTTTTTTTTCAAAACTTCTATGAAAGTCCATGCTTAGCCATTATGTTAGAGTTGATGAGGAAAAGAACCCAAACTTAATCTATTAAAGGAACAAGCTGATCAACTGCAAATATTTATAAGTACTCGTGACGACACATGAGAAAGAGTGAGTCCTGCCATAAGTTTAGTTGCCAGCAAATCAGGAATATTTTAGAGCTCATTTGGTTCAACCCCGTTACATGTATGCAATGGTAATTATAATTGCATTACCATAAGAAGAGTGTTTAGTTATTTTTTAGCATGGTAATGATGATTACTAAAAAATTGGTAATCATTATTTATACTTCATCCCTATGAATCCTCATTACCATCTCATTGTATGGTTAAAAAAGTCTAATGTACCCTTTAATTTCTTTTCTTTTCATTTTACTTATATATTTTCACTTAGCTACATCACACCACTATCGCTACAGCCACTATCTCCTCCTCCTCCTCCACCGCTATCACCTCCACTTACCGTCGCCACCACTACCTCCTCCTTCACCATCAGCCACCGCTATCTCTCCTACTGCTGCCGCCGCTATAATATCCTGAATTTTGGGATAAGAGGCTTGAGATTAAACGTATATTAAGGGGATTGCTAGACCCTAGTTTAGTGAATGTCCTAGCAAGGCATGGTGTTATTTCCCAAAATTTCTTTATATTCTTGGATATTAAAAGGAAATATTATGGTGAGCTAAAGAGCTCGGGGAAAAATAATGTAAGGGACAAAATGATCATTTGACCAATGAAAAGCTAGCAGCCATTATTTTCCAATTATTGATGCCCAAATTAGTCAAATATGAAGGGAAATAAGGAAAAGGGGTAAGAAATGGTTTATTGTGATAAATCATAAAAGGTGAGAGCAAAATGATAATTTTGCCAGAAGATGAGAAATGAGGGTTTTTCCCTAATATTCCCAATGATTTGAGTGGAATGGGAATAAAAAGGGGGGAAATGACTACTTAGTAATTAATGAGCTTATGTTGGTAAATTATTATCAAGCAAAGTCAAAAAGCCAAAAATCTTAAGGCTTTAGTTGACCACTTAAGGTAGTATAATGGGATAGTTTGAGAGTAAATGATACTCTCTTATTTCTCATTAATATTAGTGGAATGATGAAGGAAAAGAGAAATGAAACTTGTTATACAAGTAATGAGATAGTTGGACCAATTGGTGATGAACCACTTTGATGACTCATTAAAAGTCATCATCCTTCATCATTTATTCTCATTCTTTCCTGCATGTGAGTCAAAACATAAAAGAGAACGAGAACGAGAAGGGCGGTGGAGAGAGAGAAATTTTCTGATCACCGGAACTCTATCGAAACGGCATCTTCTCTCATAGTACACAGTACAAGCATTCTTCTACTCATTTGGAGTTTCATTTATGTGGTGTCGGATTCTCGTTTAGAGATTGTTGGTGCCTTCTCGCCGGCCGGAGTGTCGTCGGAATTCCTAACTGAATTCAAAAGCGTGTAGAGGTAAGCATAAGCTTCCTTCTGAACCTTTTGGTTTGCTGTTTGGATGAGTATGGTGGGAGTTGGGGTACTGTTCACTCTTCATTTAATTAGTGTTTTGGAGGCCAAAACGATGTCCAATGGATGTCTAAACGGCTAATCATGTAATTAGAAGTATAAAGGAGGGTATTAAGCCAAAGAAAGGAAGAAACCGACATAACTCTTCTGAGAACTCTGAATTGGATGCCTTGTGTTTGGCATGAGGCAAGATTTAGAATTTCATCGATTGGATGATTCCATTGAGTTTAGAAGGGAAAATTGTGTAGAGTTCATGTTGATGATAAAATGAGAAAATGCCTAGAGGGTGAAATGACCAAATTAGCCTTATAGCTCTAATTAGGGACTGTCAAGGGGTATGTCTATCATTCGGGCCTAAATTTGACTAATATAAAGTCATAAATGGATTCTATACGTGAAATTGTGTAGGATTGGCCTAAGTCATAATTTCTAAGAAAGTACAGTTGAGTTAGGCTTCCGGCGGTATTTTGGTAATTTAGCACAATTGAGCTAAGTTATCCATTATAATAAGTCTAGAATAAACCATAGATAAGTAGTGACTCATTTATTGTATAATTAGAATTTAGGACTCGACGGATGGTGCTCGAACCAGAGCAACAACGATAGTTTGAGGACGAATACGGAGTCCGAGAGGTAGTGAACTTATCTTGTCTGCATGTAGTTGATATGTATGTCTTGCATTGATTATGTGACTGTTTTGCCTATTTGTGTTGAACATGTTTGATTGATTGAAGCTCTGTTATATTTGTGCAATGGCCATATGTATGTCATAACATTGAGCATGCAAACATGTCATTATGTTGGCATAAGATTTAGTAGGCAAGCATGTCATGCATTCATATATATCTTTCATGCATAGTGGTATTGTTTACTACTGAGATTCTCTCAAATTTCACTCCTCCCAACCAACCATTTAGACAGGTGAAGGATGCATGGAGATATGCACGGAAGAGACATGAAGTGAAGAGAAGATTGTAGTGCACAACACTACCTTGTATTTGATTTGGTAGTTTTATGAAAAGTAATACATTTGATGTATGTATGTAAACACATGTATAAATGATGAATAAGTAGGGAATCACACTAGTTTAAGCAGAGAGTGGCTTTTAGTTTATTTAATGTAATCGCTCGCATATTCTGATATTGTGAAACTAAGAGCCAATAAGTCATTAGTGACATAGTGAACCTATTGGAAATAAGGTATCACAGCCACCGCCGCTGCCTCCCCCACCACTGCCACAGTCACTACTATCACTACCTCCCCCCGCCACTATCTCCTCTTCCTCCACCGCCACCCGCCGCCATCAAGACTACCTCTTCCTCCTCCACCGTTGCCCCGCCACCCCACCGTTATTACCGCCACTACCTCCCCACCCTCGTGGTCGCTACCTCCTCCTCCTCCACCATTTCCCCCACCACCCCTACCGTTGCTACCGCCACTACCTCCTCCTACTCCATCTCCCTTCGCCACCATTACCTTCTCCTCCACCGCCATTACTGCCACAGCCACCACAACCTCCTCCTCTACCATCGCCGCCGCCGCTGCCACCTCCACCGTCGCAACCCCATTCATCGACGCCACTACCTCCTCCTCCATTATTGTTGCTATGAATACCTTCCGCCGCCGCCGCCACAGCACCGTTACCATCCTCCACCACCACAACCATCGTCATCTGACGATCCTCGGTGAAATAGTGTGACAGTTATGATGACGTAGCACGATAACTGTTAACTATTTTTTTTACAAAGATTATAGTAAGGGTAAAATAGACTTTGTGTGATATATTAATTTTAAAGAATTGTTAAAATAATAAATCATTGCACCTTACTTAAAAATCAAACCAAACATTAGCCCTGTAATTAATATTACATTGCATTATCATTGCATCGCACTGCACTGTACTATAGAGTTAGGGTGTAATGGGATTGAACCAAACGGGCCCTTAGTTGTTTACTCTTACTAAGATGTTTGCAAAAAAATAAAATGAAAACCTCATTTTATTTTTAATGTCATTTTTTTTAATAAAAAAAATGCTACTATGTATTTCATTGTGTTTAAAAAATGGTGTTGTCTAAGAATCTGTTGGTTGAATGGCAACTCACACCTATTGAAGAGGTTGTGTCCATGTGAGTTCTATAGTCCAGGTGAGCAAAACAGGTGTGGGTGGGTGTGTGTGTGGATCTACTGGTTAGGGGTTTCCGAATTGTTAAGAGAATCCTAATTAAATCCAATTAAAACATTTAAATTCAGATTCATACTGATATTTTTAACAAATCCTCAGTTAGGTCAAGAGGTTTAATTAAAGATTTTTGAATCTTTTTAAATGATCATATTGCCTTTCAATTCTTTTTTTTTTAAAAAAAAATCATGCATCTTGATCTCGGCCCATCTCTCATCATCATATTGTTCCTCAATCCGACCAACTCCTTCTTCTTTGATCAATTCATGAATTCGCCATTGAAGCTCTTCGCGTGCTCCTTTTTTTTAAAAAAATGTTTGTGTTTCTCTAATGCTTGTACCTATAGCTCAACCCCACCAACCTCTTCCACTGGCTTGTCCATTTTATCACCCTCTCTCTTCTCTGACGTTACTCTACTTATGGGTGTGAGAGAGAGGACATTAATTCCACCTCGCTTTTGTCTTTTCTCAATTTCCACATCCTCTTCATTTTTTATATAAGCATCATCTAATTTATATCACTCTGGTCTTATTTATAAATTTAAATTAATTAATTTTCATATATCAAAAAAATCTAGTTAACTCATTAATTATGGGCTAAATTTTTAATTTTACCTTGTCTATGATTAATTCTAAAAGTTAACATGAATAAATTTTTTTATTGTAATTAATAAGAGAAAAAATGTAATAAATGTATTTATTATTCTAAAACTGGACATATAATAAAGAACAAAATTTTTTATCAAAATAAATTAATAAATAAGACCAAAATGGTATAAGAAACAAAACTGCTCATCACCTGCCAAGCTTTGCTTCTTTTTTTTCCCCCTTGGTTAAGCTATTGTCTTGGTTCCCTGCAATAATTTACTTAGTTGGGAATTTGGAGCCTTTCAGTCTTCTTTAATTTTGTTGTTTTGCAATCTTCTTTTGCTGAGTCATCATTCTATATGAGTTTTCAACACCTCAAAAATGGTGGCAACAATTTCCGTGGGTTTTGGTGGCTCCATGGCGCTATGTTTCTACCAAATGTATGGACATGTTTGGATTAGTGCTAGAGGTGTAAAATATATTTGATAAATTATAATATAATGTAGCAGGGCTTATATTTCTGGCCTACCGCCTCATTAGGTTGAGCTCAAATAGAATAGCTAGTATTGTTCTTATATAAATCTCTTGAGGTATTTTTGTGAAGTGTGAATGTATTATTCAGTTTAATTTCTAATCTTCAGTTTAATAGGAGAAGCACATTTATATAAGGCGAGATAAAACTCTTCTCACATATTTATCTTATATTCAGTAAATCACGTAAGAAAATCAGTTTATGCCGCCAACCCAAACAGGCACTAAAACCCAACTATTCAGAAGCCATTTTTCGCAAATCGAGACAAAACTTTTCTCACATATTTACCTCATAAATCGTAAAAACTATTCTCTAAAAGTTAATCCAAAACACATGTAATCTCTCTCGGTTTACTTGTAGGCAAATAGGTGATGAATTCATAGAATAGGTTGAATTGTGGAGAACATACCCTTTTTTTTCAGGCCTTACAGAAGAATTTGTGGAACCTCACTAGCCAAATAAATTGTTATCAATTTGGCAATTTAAATGTTGTTGACTTATATATCCTGAAGGAAGGTTATGACTATTTTGATGGGAAAAAAAATGAAGGTTATGATTATAGACCATATGACGGGGCTTAAATCAACACTTAAGAGGTGGGGTTTTTTTTGGGGGGGGGGGGAGATGAGGGGCAATATGGTCATATAAAAAGATTCATAAATTCTTAATTAAGTCTATTAGCTTTATTAGGGATTTGTTAAAAATGTAGGCCTAAATTCATATTTGAGTATTTTAGCATGATTTAGTTATAATTTTTCCAATGAAAAATGCCACTAAATCATGAAAAATGAGGGGTAACATGGTCATATAACAAGATTCAGAAATCCTTAATTAAGCCTATTAGCTTTATTAGGGATTGTTAAAAATCTAGGCCTAAATTCCTATTTGAGCATTTCAGCAGGATTTAATTAAAATTTTTCCAATGAAAAATGCCACTAAATCATGAAAAATGTAGTTAAGATGGCTTTTTTCTCTCAAAATATTTTTGTAGTTTAAAAACATGTTCCCCCTTTAATAAAAGTTACACAAAAGAATAATTATAAAATAATAAATATGTTTGTTGGAAAAAAATAAAATAATAAAAATGTTTGAATATAATCTAGGGAAAATCCCATTAAAATACCATATAAACTTACTTAGCCCACAAAAATCTATTATAATTTACAAATGACAGATAAGGGTTTGGGAGGGAATCTAGGTTTATGAAGTTTAAGGGTAAAAACCAAAATGTCATTCACACTCCATTCTCTCCTTCACCATCATGTGTCGTTCAACTCTACATGATCGTAGAAGAAGAAAATTGAGCTTTCATCTTTCGTTTAGCTTGCGTTCTCTCTCCACTTTAACAAAGAAAGAGAAATAAAGGATAGAGATAGGATACTTTTTCAGTTTCCAGCGAGTTCATGAGTTTTCCAGCAAACAACAATGAGTTTGACAAGAATTGTAATGGTTTTCACAAGAGCATTTCCCAATGGAAAAAACGTTAGACATGATTCACTAACATTTGTACCCTCTGACAAAATTCGTAATAAGATTCACAAGAACATTTCTTAATGAACATTAAAAAAACTTTCAATACAGATCATACAATATGGTCCTTCCCATGTACATAGCTTTTATTACTAAACATGTCAATCTCATCACTAATTTTGCTGAAATGCCATAAATGTTGGTGAATCCTGACTTGCATATTTTCATCAGCAAACTCTTTTGTCAAAATCATTACTAAACTTGTCAATCCTATTACAAATTTTGGTGAAATGTCATAAATGTTGGTAAATCCTGACTTACATGTTTTCTTCATCAAACTCTTTTGTCAAAACCTTTACAATTCTTGTCAAAACCATTATTAAACTTTTCAATCCCATTACAGATTTTGTAAAGTCCATTTTACATTTAGTTAATACCATATTAAAATTTATGAGACATTGATGATTAATTCTTCAAAAACCAAACGAGATTGAAGAAGAAGGAAAGCACAGAAAGGTAGAAATCAAGAAACAATCATCAATAACAGAAGAATTATAAAGATCTTGGATTTGTTTTTCACAACCTCGTCATCACCTTCCTCCATTTTTTCCTCCACCTTCACTCCACCATTGTCACCGGCAAGTTCCGATCATAGTACCAAGTTTCGATGGCAACAACGGTGAGGATTTTGGTCACTAACAACGAGAAGGATTCACGATGGAGACGGTTGCTGAAGGGAGAGGGAGAATTCGCGATGGAGAGAAGAGTCTAGAGAACAGCTTTTGATTTAGGCAAGTGTGTGAGTAAATGAGTGTGAAGGACATTTTGGTCTTTACCTCTAAACTTTATAAACCTAAATACCCCCCAAACCCTTATTTATTTTTTACAAGTTATAATAGACTTTTGTAGATTAAGTAAGTTTATATGGTATTTTAATAGGATTTTTCCTCTAATCTATCAGTAATATTGATACATTGGGTTGGGCCCTTAATAAAAAAACATTTTCAACACGCACACCCATATCATGTTTCCTTCAGGTTTTTTTATAAAGGACCTTGTTTTTTTTTTTTTTTTTGTCGAAATAAAAGACCTTGTTGATCCTAAATATAATAACCATTACAAAATTTAGTGATACGTTTGCGTGTAATTTCCTCATATACCAATTATAACGACCTCTCTATCGTTAATATCAGGAAGAGGAAATTGAGATGGATCGGAGGTTGACATTTATTAAGGGTATTTTTTTTTTGAAATGTTATAATAATTTCTTACAAAGCTTTTAATTAATTTTAAATATACTCCTCATGTCTTTTTATAAGTTACTGATTTTTTATCGGCATAAAAATAATTTAAATATCATTAGTTTTATCTTAAATTTTAATAACTTTTAAAATTTATCTCTATTTAATATATATTATACTCATTTTTTTAGAAAATATTCATATAAAGACGGTTAAATTACCCAAATTTTAATTTAGGTAATATAATAAATTATATATCAAGTTATACTTCATAATTAGAGACTTAAAGTTTTAGTTAAATTACCTCTATATCCCTTAATTATTAAAACAAAAAAATTGAAAATATAACCCTATTATTTACTCTATCAATTAATTCTTTGGGAAGTATTATATGATTTTTTGCTCCGACTTATTTTCAAACATTAATTATGCCCAATATTCTTTTTTATACAATGCTCGATTTTATAGGAACATAGGAATATATATGTTTATATTGAAAGAGTTGAATTCTTGTGCACCAAAATGTGTCACAAATATCTTTAAATGAAATTTTTCCTTTTCATAAAAAACATAATCATGGATTATATATTCAGGATATATATCTCTGTGTGTGTATGTATGTATATAGAATTCAATATTTAATTTTGGGTCATGAAATTTTGAATAAAAATATAAATATCAAAAGAAGGTAATAAATCTCTACATGGATACGTAGATCTATCGTCACAATACATTTCAATTTATTCTAATACAATATTATATAAAACCGAATATTGTATAAAAAAATATTATGCATAATTTTTTTTATCGAGATAACATTAACAAACTCGTAACATAACTTTCATAGTGTGATGGTATATATTTCATTTATCACCGCGTACATAATTAATATTTGGAAAGAAGTAGAGAACATATGGTACTCCATTGTATCATACTTTCTAATTATGACGCCTGATATATAATTTATTAAGTTTAGTAACCTAAATTAGGATTTGAGTAATTTAACCATCTTTATATGAGATTTTCCCTTTTTTTATATCATAATTAAGTACCTAGTTTGGAGTTTATGGCTACCCCTCCTAATACAAGTATCTCCACTAAAACTTGAACTCGAGACCCAGAAGAATTTAATAGGGTCTTATATCGCTAGACCAACTCGAAACCTAGATAGGAATAACTCTTTTAACATAATTTTTTTTTTAATTTACAAAGTTCAAATCCTTAACTCTTTTACTTGGGTGAATCAAAACCTTTCTATTCAACCCAACCATAGTTGGTAATGTATTATTTCTTGTCTTTAGTATAATATAAGAGCTATTTAGAGATTGAATTTAGTACTAAATAATAAAACTTCAATTCATTTGGTCTACTAAATTTATAATTTTTTTCTAAAATATTTCAATTGATTGAACACAGTAAGAATTTCTATATAAGAATATCAATGATGAAAAATAGTATTTTATAAAAATCAACATATATTTATTATAAATAATTAATAGAACTAATTTTCTTAATCTTCCTAAATTCATATCCATGATATTCCTAAATTTTCTTAATTTTGATTTTCACCGCCAATTTTTGTTAGAGATGTGTATACTATACAACTTTAACCGTTGGGCTTGCTCCATGGATCACATCACATGATCACCTGGCAGAATCCAAGCATATGGCTGTCCCCTTTGAAAATCTTCCTCAAACACTTGAAGCCTTCATCTCCATTAAAGCCAACCCTCACATCACTAAAAAAAAAAAAAATCAGTGGGTTAACAACGAAATTTAGTGATGAAATTTGATGATTTTATAGTTAAATAAACTGTCACTAATTAATTAACGATGGAATTTTGTCCCGAATGGACTTTTTTTTGTAGTGGGGTGATAATTGTAGGTTAACTAATAAGAAATTTCAAAATTAACAATTCTTTTAAAATTCATTAATAATAATTACTCCCTTCACTTTTTATTTGAGCTTCAAGGTTTTTAATTTTTACTCAAAGATTAAGAAAATCAATTTTTTTGTTTGACCAAAATTAAGAAAAGCAATTAGCTGCTAAAATTTTCACTTATTTTTTAAAGGAGTAATAATAAACTTGTTGAACTCCCATGTTTGAAAGTAAATATATGAAGATTGTAAAGGATTTTTTGCAATTTAAGTAGTGAAAATTATGTATATAAGTAGAAGTGGGAATAGGTCAAGCTCCTATCAGATGGCTTACAGTTTGGCTTGGTTAAGGCTTGGCCTAGCCTGACCTATTTAACAAGTAGGTTAGGCTTAAAATATTTTTTTAAGGTGTGTTAACCGTCTAGCTTTACCTCAAGCCACGAATCGTCACAAGTAATATAATAATATCGTTCCCACAAGGACTAAGGCAAAAATGAGTTAATTATCACACTTATGTTCTTAATTAGGTTAAGTGAGAGTAATTTAAAAGAAATTTTATATTTAAGAATTAATTTATTAAAAGAGAATTTATTTGAGAACTTCAATACGGGAGGTGTTGGAATCCATGTTTTGATGATAACAAAGTAGTAATGATATGTTTTGCAAGGAAATGAGAAGTTTTGATCAAATGTATTAAGTAAATTTTATTAAAGCAAGAAAGTTATGAATTAGGGTTCATGTTCACTATCACAACGCTGTTACACTCGAGTTCCATCTGCTAAACATGAGTTTTACCAGTATCACTCGAGTCTTGATTTGCACACTCAAGTGTTATTCAAATATTTCTATACAATTACCATTGTGAACTAATGATATTTCAAATGTTAAAGTTTGCAGGAACCATAGCACTTGAGTTTAATAGCATGCACTCAAGTCCTTTGTATATGTCACACTCGAGTTCTGAAAGTGCAAATATGAGAGTTTGTTCCCGAGAGGAAGTGGCTTGAGACAATGTGACATACACTCGAGTCTTAATATATGCACTCAAGTTCTCAATTATTCTAGCACTCAAGTTCTGCGAGTTATGATGTGAAAGTTTGAACCCGAGAGTTATGTTGCTGAGAAACAAATTCTGCACTCGAGTTAGGGATTAAGCACTCGAGCTCTTCATCTGATATGCACTCGAGTAACAAGAGTGTTATAATGGAAATGTATACCCGAGAGACTTGTAAAGTTGAAGAAATAAGGTGCACTCGAGTTGAGATTAAGCACTCGAGTTCTACACCTATATCACACTCGAGGAATGCGAGTTTCTGGAGTTTCCACCCGAGAAGAGCTATCTTAAGGAAACAAGGTCGACACTTGAGTTCCTTAGTGTGCACTCGAGTGAGAATACAATTAGCACTCAAGTTTGGCCTGACAAACTCGAGTTTGTGACGAGGACAGAAATCTGATCGTTCGAAGATGAATTCTAATATGCCTATATGATATTTAATTAATGTTTATTCATGCTTTAACGTATTTTAACTTTGTTCTCAGTGTGAGACATATATTAGGTAGCTGAACATGGACATGGGTCCGAGATTACGGCTGCACGCTTTGATTCCGTGGTTGTTGATTCAGTGATTAAAGAATTCAAATGCCCATAATGATTTATCAACGGAAACATTTACAACGGTAAGAAAAAGATCAATAAAAGCCATTCTGATACCAAATGTGCCATATACAGATCCTGAACGAACCCAATTGCAACATATACAAACAAGCTTATCAATTTTTCAATTATACTGTGATCTTCAGTAATTATTCATCTGCTCTGCGAGAGAGTTTCTTCTGTACATCTTTTCACTGTAATCTTTATCTCAAGGTAGAAGGACCTTGAGAGGGTTGAGTGTTTCCTTACGAGTGAAGCTAAGAGAGTCCATTGAAGTCACTCTGCTCATAAGTCTTGTTGTAAGGGGGAGAGAAAGTTCTGAGTTAAGGAACATTTCTGCTCGTAGTCTTTGTAAGGACATCTGTTGTATTGTGCTATCCAAGAGCCAACTGAATTTTGGAAGAATAGTAAAAATCTCAGTAGGTGGAATCCTCTGGGGACTGGACGTAGGCAAAAACTTGTGGTCGAACCAGTATAACTCTCTGTGTGCAAATTTCTTCATCTTCTCTTTTACTTTGTTCAGTTTTTAAATTCTGAAAAATTTAGTATCACCTAATTCAGCCCCCTCTTGGGTGAAAACTTGCCATTTACAGGAGGAACCTAAGATTACTTATCTCTATTGGACTTCATAAGACTAACTTAAATTTTAAATTGATAATGAAAATATGTGTTTGTCAGATGTTCAAATTAATTGATAAAGCTTTCTCAAGTCAAAACCAATTTTATATTTTCAATTAATATGTGAAATCTCTTGTCTTAGTTAACGAAAATACTCATTAAGCTCTAACCTCAATTAGACAATGCTAGGCTAATAGATATATATCTATTCTATTAACAAACCATCCATTTAATCCCTAAACTTCAAGTCTATCATGATTTTATCTAAGTTCTATAATTAAATTAGCTTTCTCAAGCATCACTCAATTGAACCCAACAATCTAAATGGTGGCCAATCACCCAGAAGCATTAAGCACAAGATAAAATCAAAACATAAATTTCATTAATTAATAAAATAAATAAATAAATAAATAAAATTCTAAATCCATATAATAGTTCAAAGCAATCCTAGAATATGAAATTTAGCTACTCATAGACAAAATCAAACAAAAACCAAAGATGATAATTTGGTTCATAACAAAAGCCAGGTAAAGGAGAAAAGAAAATAAAAGAATCAAGATCAAAGCTCCAAATCTCTTTGAATCTTCAAGCTTCAGCTCTCCAATTGCTCTATCTTCTCTCTCTAGCCCTTAGCTTTGATGCTCCCCTTGCTCTCTGTATTCAAACGCTTCTCCTCTCCCCCTTTCCTAAATCCTATGCAATATCTTTCTAACAAAATAAAATCAAACAAAAAGATAAAAAAAATAGATAATGATAATAATAGATAAAGATAATGATGATGATGATGATGATGATGATAAAATAATAATAAATGAAATAAATTTTCCTTTTTATCTTGAATTATTATTTTTATTATTAATATCATTATTTTTATCTTTAATATCAAAATCATTATTTTTATCTTAAACTTTGATATTTATAATGAAATCTTTTTAAATTGATATCTTATCAAAATTTCATTCAAATCCCTTTAATTTAACCTAGATGACTCCCAAATATATTAAAATATATCTTAAGATTATCTAAAAATAGGAAGTCATCAAGGTACATCGATTGTTTTAAAATATTTTGTAGTGTATCTAGTGTCTTGCTACTTTAAAATATTTTTTTAAGTATATCTAATATTATAAATTATTTAAATTATTAAATACAAAATTACAGTAGGTTCTGGATACACAACAAAATATTTTAAAGTAACTGACACAAGTAGAAAAATACTATAAATGCAGTTAAAAATGAAATTGAAATTTGCTGAGTGGATTCACAAACTCCACGCGCTGTTGTGGTGAGCGTGGGCTCCATCGATTTCCTCCGCAAATTCCACTAACTGCCCATGTTTTTTCAAGTGAAAATAAAAGTACGGGAGAGGCGGTGGTTGGTTGGGGCTAAAGCCTTAATAAGGGGTTCACACGGTCACAATCAAGTACACTCCCCATCGCTGTTCAAGAATTTTACGACCTTACGTGGCGGAAAACCATTGGCTTCTCCCCCACCCTGTGTTTCGGTTTCTTCTGTTCATCAGATGTGAACGAATCAAGGCGCGAAACGCAGGAACAGGAGGGGCCCACTACCCTAGGGATTGTAAACACAACAATTATTTGGAAGGCTAACCCAATGGGGAAAGTCGGTATGTGTGTGGCAACAGAGCGTGGGGCCCATCGCATCAACTTGCGCGGTTGTCATTCATTCTTGCCCTCTCATCTCAACCGTTGCTTTAGGGGTTCATCATTGCCAGATTTGCTTTTTTCAATGAAAAAATATGTTAAAAATAAGCCTTATCTCTCTCAACTATTTTACTCAATTAATAACTAAATTTATATATATAGTATGTTAGTATTAATTAAAAGGCTAGGTTTAATGAATTTATTGAGTATTTTTTTTAATGTTTCCCTATCTTATTTTATAAGATTTCATACCGTCTGAGCTATCTTCATTATAGGTATTCCAACAGCTATTTTTATATATATTTAAGCCATCTCAAAATATCATTTAATGATTTGCATTGGAAGTTTTGCATTAATGAAAACCTCTAATAAATGTAATTAATAGAAATTATTTAAATAAAAAAATATAGATTTATAAGATACAGTGAATTAAGGTATTATTGAGCCAAAAAAAATAGAATTGATATTTTATATTTAAGATCCAACCAAATCTTTCAACCAGTTCTTATGATTAGTATCAAATATAGTATTATGATTAAAAATAAGCAATAATTGTGTGGTTGATTTAATAATCTATATCTATATATATCACGCTGTTTTTATTTTTGGAAAAAGTTATTTTAGTACTAAGTGCCATGTTATATCAATTATATTTTGACTAATATGTAATCTTAATTCTTAAATCAAATAAAATAATCTGTTGGAAGAAAATCAAATAAAACAATAAATTTTTAATCTTTTTGTAATGTTTGTGTATATATATTATACTCCCTTATTTAAATACTTTTTTGGATTAAAACCTTATTTAAATACTTCTCTCTTTTTTCAGGCAAAAAAAAAACTTCTTTCTGTTTTTTTGGAGAAATAAATACTTATCTTTTTACACACATGGATCGTATTTATTAGCCATGGAATAAATGATATAGAAATTACACTATATTTTCTCTTTTTTATATACAAATATATAATATCTAGGCAGTATTATGATCGGTTGAAAATAAGTCTTCCTGGCCAGACCCCAAAAGTATCCTCCATCATAAGGAAAATTTAATCTCTCCTAAAGCATTAAAAAAATAAATAAGAGACTCTTCTCAACTAATTAATGTTCTTTTTTAATGAGCATAACTATTTGTATTTTTTGAGACAATCGAGGTAGGTTCAGCCACTTCTAACTTAATGTTTTTCTTACAAAATTATAATAACTCAATAGACGGCAACTTTACCACGGTTACAATCATAAGTTGATCATACTCTCTCTTATTTTTATTATAAAACTCCAATTGTCATTTTGTCATTTTTCATAAGCTAAGAATAGAACTTAAGTCATTAAATTAGTCTTTAGTTGATAAATATTTTCAATTTTACCGTTGTTTAAATGATTTGGATTTAAATGATTTGGTTAATATAAGAGCCTAATGAAAAAAATAAGTAATAAATGAGTTAGTTAGAGGTAGTTAGTACCTTAAAATAAAAATAAAAAATTTTGGCAGTTGGTATCTTATAATAAAATGTTAAAGACCAAAGCGAACATATTTCTAATGTATTGTCTATGTTTAAAAAATATTTTTATAATTTTTAGTATAATAAAAAATGTGTAATTAGGAAGTTACATTTTTCATAAAATTATGAATAATAGAATTCATGTTTTTTTTTTGTCGAAGAATAATAGAATTCATTTTTGATTTCATTTAACATGCAAGATTCATAATTCCTTTTTCATAAAAATCATAGAAAGTGGTTCATACAAAATTTATAGAAATTAGAAATTCATATGATTCTTAAATAATTAATTTTTGGCGAAAAATAAACAATAAATAATTTTCTTAATAAAACATCAAAATGAATTTATAAAAGGACTAATACAATAATAAGACTTCACAAAATGAAAGAAAAAAAAGAAGAAGAAGGACACGGCTTTAAAACATGAAAAAATCTAAAATCTATAGTATGTACTACGTACTTGGATATTAGAAAAATAAAAATCTTGCAAAAGATAAATTATTATTTTTGTGTAGAACATTTGTTGATTCTTTGTTTGCTTCTTTTGGTGGAAGAAACTATTTTTCGAGATTCAAATCCTGATGACACATAATGAAGAACATGATTTGAATCTCGCCTCTAATAAAGTTGTTGTATTGCTTGACCATGATGACACATCCAAAATTTATGTTGCTTTCTTCTGTATTTGAATTTGTGAAAAAAATAAAATGAAAACAAACCCATAAAGTTTTATAATTCTTTTTCCATCAAACCAACAATTTTTTCTGCATTCTAGGAAGAAGTAGTCATCTTTAAGTTAATGGTTAGACCCCATGTGCATTTAGAATATATATATATATATATATATATATATATATATATATATATATATATATTCAAACCATAAGCACTAACTTTTGTATATGATAATAAAAATTTATGGGTTTGATTGATAAAAAAAACTTCAAGGAGGATCAAATTGATAATTAAGACAAGCTTGAGTAACTAACCAAAAGTTTCATAATCCAACAATTTTATTAGAGGCGAGATTCAAATCATGTCCTTCATTATGGTATGATATATTCATAACATGACTCATTCAAGAAATTAATTTGAATAATGTAAAATTAAACTCTTGTAAAATATTTTTCCAAGTTAATAATAATAATAATAAAAGCAGAGACAATGATTTAATGAAGTTTTACATTAATTGTTGACTGCTGATAGCCTAACACAAACTTCTTTATTTATTTGGACTTGAGACTAGCTAGGGAACATACCTATAATTATAGGAATAATGCAATCAATGTTTTTTTTACATTACAACGGTGTCACGGGTCAAATTTATGGGGAGAGTGGCTTAAGGCCACTTCAATGACCACTACGTTGATAGTAATCAATATTAGATGTAAATTAAATATGATAGGATATAATAAAATAGTAGGAATTTTTTGGGGTATTAATTTGTTTCATATTTAAATTATAATAATACTACATATTAGCATGAAACCAATTAGTTGTTGTTTATATTATTAGTTGTAACTAAAAGTCAAATATAAAGAAACAAATCGCAGTAAATTGAAATCAGACGAGGACGATCATATTTTCTGGAATAGTGCAGAACAGGTGAGCTTCCATTATTTCATGATGAGCTGCCATGGGCAATTCCTGTTCCTTTTCGCAACTCCAGAAAAATATAAACAAATCATTTATACATAAATGCACTGGTCTTGTTATTATTTGCAAGTATGTGTGTTTCCATATTATATATATATATGGATTAATTTACCTGATTCGGTGCTAATAGCAACTCACTTATCTAGTTTGAAGGAATATAAACTTACAGAATCTTATTACCTCGAAATAATTATCATTGTTACATACAGCAGACCCAAAATCAAACATAAGAGCATAAGAGCGTTTGTTAAGCTGGAACAACACTTGGCGGTAACTAGGATATTTTTTTTTAAAAAAAAACCATTTGAATCGATTTATTTATTTTGTTTATTTAATAAAAAGTGCACAGAAATCTGATTGATCGTGTATTATATAACAAGAGGCAACTTTTTCTGTAGTTGTAGTATCCATGAGCACATACCGTCCAATCACAGCTCACCAGTTTCATTCATCTTCCCCTTTTTTTAAATCTTCTTTTTTTTCCTCTCTCCTGAAGATTATTGCAATTTGCAAAGCTTGTTTTAATCTGATTTCTTTTCCTTCTTTCTTGTTTCTTTATATTTAGCCTTTTCTGGGTTTTCTCTCTCTGTTCTTCAAGTTGCCTATTGCTTCATTCATCACTCTCTGTTTCTCGTGTTTCCTTATTGGGATTCTTGCAAATTCGTTGTTTTTACGTTGCTTTGCATCCATAAATTTGAGGATTAGAATCGGTTTCTGAGAAGTTTCTGGATGTTTCTGGGCTTGTGTTCTTTATTGTTCTGTTTGGCTTCCAAGTGGGAAGTTGATTATATTATCTTCAGATCTCTCAATTCTGGTTCTAGGGTTTATCTCTGTGGAGTAACCGGATAACCGATTTCAATTTCAATTTGGGGATTTTTCTAAAGTGGTTTTTTATTGATTCTTTATGCCTGGATACAAAAAGATATTCTGATTCCTTTCCCAAAAAAAAAAAAAAAATGCTAGTGGATTTGTCCTTGATGATATTCTCGTGTTGAAAATCTCTTATTCTTCATCTCTCTCTACCCTGTTCCTCATCAAATTAACTGAAATCCTCTCTGTTTCAGAGATCACTCTTCTTCTTCTTCGTCTTCTTCAATTCTCTCCCTAGTTCACTCCCATATGCTTCAGTAACTCTCTCTCTCTCTCTCTCTCTCTCTCTCTCTCTCTCTCTCGTGATTGGATTTGATGAAGTGGGAGATGGATATTCTGTCATCGTCATCATCATCTTCACATATCTCCAATAATCCCACTTGGCTAATTCAAGACGCCATGAACACAACAACTACAAAATGGACTCCATCAGAGAACAAAATGTTCGAGAATGCTCTCGCCGTGCACGATAAAGACACACCAGATCGGTGGGTGAAAGTTGCAGCAATGATTCCAGGGAAGACAGTAGGAGATGTGATTAAGCAGTACAGAGAATTAGAAGAAGATGTTAGTAACATAGAAGCTGGATTGGTCCCAATTCCAGGTTATTATAATAGTAGTAGCACCGCCGCCGCCGCCGCCGCCACGACGACGACCTCGCATCATCAATTCACCTTAGATTGGGTTAATTCTTCTGGATTTGATGGCTTCAAATCACATGGTGGAAAGAGATCCTCATCCTCTTCAGCAGGAAGACCACCTGAACAAGAAAGAAAGAAAGGTGTCCCATGGACAGAAGAAGAACACAAGTAAGATTGATTGAGTTGTTTGTTTGTTTGTTTGTTTGTTTGTTGTTGAGCTGGGACATGTTTATATGAGAAAACTTGATTGATTGATATGTGGTTTGTTCATTTTTCTGAGATCTTTATGTTACATGAAGTTATTATACGTGTGTGCGCGCGTGTTTGTGGCTGGTTTTCTTGATGTGGGTGCCAAGTGTTTGATGAAATTCTTCACAGACTGTTTCTGCTGGGATTGAAGAAGTATGGGAAAGGTGATTGGAGGAACATATCGAGGAATTTCGTGGTTACTCGGACGCCGACTCAGGTGGCAAGCCACGCGCAGAAGTACTTCATAAGGCAACTTTCAGGAGGGAAAGACAAGAGAAGAGCAAGCATTCATGATATAACAACAGTGAATCTGTCAGAAACCACAAGAGCACCACCTTCTTTAGAAGACATCAAAAATGGAGGTAACTCGAAGCAGGATCAGGCAAATCCAAGTGCTGTTTCTGCTTTAGGTCAAGCACATTTTCAATGGAATCAGCAGGCAACAAATGCAGCAGCTATGGGATTTAATATTCCTTATGGGGTTAATAATAATAACTCTTATGGGATAAAAGTGCAGGGCCAAAATCTGCATACAAGTGCTCTTCTTAATAATCATCATGATTCTTCTTCTTACTTTGGATCACCTCAAACTCAGAACAATATGGTTTTCCAAATGCATAATTCTGCTTCTGCTCACCACTTTTCTCATGCTTGATATATAGCTGAGATATATGCCTCTTGTACTGAATCTTTAATGGCTAGAATATATCATCACTGCTTTTTTTTTTTTTTTGGTTTCAGTACACTGTTATGTTTTCTTTACAAGTTCTCTGTGAATATCATAAAGTTGGAATTCTGAGTAAATTTTTAGTTCATCCCATATGAACTTGAAAGGAGGTCCTATAATCTCAAGATCAGTTCCAATTAGACAATATTGAGACACAATATTATATATTTGAGGGACATTGATTCCCATGAATCCTCCTTGTCTACTTGACTCAAAACAAGTAGTGTTACTAAATGAAGAGACTAGTTAAAAAGAATTTGTTTTTATTTTAAATGTAAGTCTTCAATTTACTTTTATCTCCTAAATTTATAAAATTTTTCTCAATTTATCTCTATTATTTATGACACATTAAATGGAGTTTTCATCAATGAACATAATGACTAGTGTGGTATTTTATGAAAATTAATATATATTTATGATGAATAACTAACTTAACTAATTTTTTTAATAATATATATTTGTGATGAATAATTAACTTAACTAATTTTTTAATAGAGATAATTAGTTATTTAGTTTCTAAACATAGGACATGATGGAATAATTGCTACTTAATAGTTTTTATTTTTTTCTCATTTTGTTATTTTTTAAAGTAAAAATAATTATTATACCAAATATAGTATTATTATAAGCAAAAAATGATAACTCTAACCTTGCCAATATGGAAAATAATAGGGAAAATTACATCAATGTCTTTGTTAAGAAAAATAATATTATAAAAGTTTCATAACTTGTAAATAATAAGTAAAAGATCAATTATTGATAAATTATGATATTTTTCTAATATTATTTTTTTTATTAGGATCTTAACGTGATTTCTAAAAAAAACATAACATCGCCAGAACTATTTTTTTAATACTTTATAAACCACCTTCAATTATATTGATAATATTTGAACCTGACCAAAGAGCACCAATTCCCAAAAAGTTGTATTAAAAAGAGCAATCAATTTTTCCTATCAAAATATTTTTGAACACATAAGAGTATCTTGACGGGTCAAGATATGGTTAGAATAATTGATGTTCAAATATAAAAGCTTATGGTAGGGGAAGTTTCAACGCAAAGAACTTACCGACTTGGTTATCCAGAATCTTGGGATTTAAGGCAAAGATTTAGAGTGGAATAATATCATCATATATACATTAATATTTAAATCAAATGAAATATAAAACACGCCAATAAAAAACAATAATATCAATGTGTAGTGTACTCCGTTCACTAGAATTATATTCAAAGCAAAATAATAATAATAATAATAATAATAATAATAATAATACAATTGAGAGGTCCATATACATGATACATGATCTGATTGATACCTTAGAGAGCATTTTAGCAATGGTTCTGCTTCAAAGATAAGATTAAGAAATGCACAGAATTAAAGAGAGAGATATATAGATATATAGATGGAGTCTTCAATCAAAAGTTGAATAGTATAAGTAACACATGCTTAACAAAATAGGAGTATCTATATATAAAGTGATGACTCATGCCAAACAAAGTTAAATTAATTAAAGTTAATCAATATTATTACTTATCTCAAAGTATATGATCCATCCCTCTCTCTACAACTTTCCCAATTGCATGGAGATCTTGTGGTCTCTTTTAAAATAAACAAAGAGTGGATATGTGTCGTGTATTATTCAAGCTTGTTCAGAATCGATAAACCTCGAAACTAATTTTTGTGAACTAGAATTGGCTTGGTACTTGTTAGATTAAGGTGTAAATGTGTCTTTAGAAGTTTTTTATTAAGGAGTAATATTATTTTAATTTTTATTTCAGATTTAATATCACCCCAAAAATTTTAAAATGTAGTAATGTTATTTTATTCTGTTAAAAAATTAATATTTATCGTTAAAAAATTGATGTTGACTATTAATTTTTTAACAAAAATGGATAATATTGTTTTATTTTAACACTTTCGAAGCAACATTAAATCTAAAAAAAACTTTTACAATAATATTATTCTCCAGTAAAAATTTTTAAAATAAATTTATATCTAAATCCGGTAGTTGTTTGGATCAAACTTATACAAAGTTTAAGTTCACTTATTCTTTGTTGTCCTATGACAATCGCATAAAGAAAGTCTTGACTTTTTGCATTGGTCGATTTTGCATCGATTCCATAATTGATCATCCTGAAAGCATCGCTTTCAACCGATGTAAAAGGTACGTTTCTTCTGTAGTATTGATAAAAAAATTCTGAATAACTAGAACACTGGCTTATTACATGAGATAATCAAGAAAAATTACAGATAAGCTAGGTTTTCATTAAAATGTTCTAAAAAACAAATTAGCCATATGTTAAGTCATAATTCATAAATATTAGAACTTGTTACCAAAATATATATATATATATATATATATATATATATATATATATATATATATATATAAAGAATTTCTAATTAGATAATTAAGTGTGATATTCGCATGGTTTAATTTTAACTTAGTAATTTATTAGGTCATACATGCTATTTAATACAAGTCTTTTTGTTTTTGTTTTTTGTGTGCTTATAAGTCTATCTTTAAAGTTTCAATTAATTAAAATACTTAAAAGTTGACTTGAACATTCTTTCAATGGTAAATGTTACTAAATTAAAAGAGACTACAAGTATCAATCATTGAGAAAAGTATTTAAAAAAAAAATCTAAAAGCATCCTCTAGGGATTCTACTAGGGAAAGTCTAAGTTGTAGTGCGAACAATTATGGGTTTGGATTCTAATTCAAAATCAAAATTGGATGAGTCACATAGCACTCAGATTGAGGTATAATAGCATCTAATTCCATACATTATTGTCTTCACTTTTCCAATTTTGTTGCCCCCACAGTTTTTATTTTTATTCATATATATTCATCTTATTTTTAATATAAAATATATTTATTTAATTTAATTAGATTAATAGAATTAGTTGAGTTATCATAATTATCTTTCTTAATTCCCTTATTGACTCTCCTTCTTGATTATTATTGAGTGACATCAATAGGGATAAATTAGAAAAATATTAACAAACATAAAAACTATGTCTTATATATAGGGTCAATACCAACTCTTAAAATATATTTTATATTAAGAACCGGAGGAGTATAACTTCATTAACTCTGTCTTAAAATTTAATAAACCTTTATTTAATATACAAAATTCCTTATAAGAGCAAATTCTACAAAATAATAAATAAATGATAAAATTGTACACAAAAAAATCCTTCTCTCTCTGCACCTTAGAAGTTTCTTATATGAGAAGTTTAAGAACTCTTTCGTGTAACACACATGGAGGGGGAAAAAGGCAAATTTCACCTGAGAAATCATGTTGCCTTTATCAATATTCGATACTTGTTAAATAAGATCGAGAATTTAAACCTTGTGAATTAAACAAAATATTTAGAGAATTGCCCCCCACTTGATATAATAATACTCAAATCTAAATAGCAAGTAATACTAAATATCTTATAATTGCATCCATAATAAATAAATTCAGCATAGTATTTGAACTTTTAGTATCAAAAGAGATGTTATTATGAAATTACAAGTGAAATGATCTTATGTTGAAATTTAGGTTGTATAAGATAGTGTAACAACATGTGGTAGATGTATCAAAGTGATTGGTCAAATTTTTTTTTTTCTTTCTAAAAATTCGAGCTAAAAACATAGAGTGCATGAATTCAAATCTCTCACTAGATTGTAAATATAGATCTAAAGATGATTTAATTCATGATTTTTACAAAAAAAAAAAAAATCGTCCAATCCTTAATAATATAAGTAGAATCTATTTGGAAGTTCATCTTGTTTCTATATATATATATATATATAAGACTTATTTATAATATTGATCAATCTTTTTCTAATTTATTTATATTAATGCTTTTTCAACAATAATAAAAAAATTAAGGAAGATTACAAGAGTATTTTAAAAAAATATACATTATATTAATTAATTTAATAAATTTCTTTAATCTAATAAAATTAAATAAATATATCATATATTAAAAATGAGAACTAGCGTCATATATGATCCTCCAAATTGTGAATGAGTCTAGATGGGCTAAGCTTGAAACTTACTTGTGATAGCTTTTGCATTTCGTAGCTCATTTTGATTTATTCCTTGTTGTTTAGATTGACTCAATCAGGTCAAGTCAAGCTAGGGTTTGCTTAATGTTGTCCCTATTGTTATTATTATTTTATAATTTAGAAATATCACCCAACAAATTTGCTTTAGAGAGAAACATCACATAGGATTTATATGGATACACAACTTATGGTAACTTCCATTTTTCCCAAATAATCTCCACCAAATTTTAAAGAAGACAACGAAGTTTTCAAAAGAAAAATATAATTTTTATTCAACAATAGAGCTTTATAATCCCAAATATGCAACTCCTATTTTCTCGGATAACCTCCAACAAATTTCAAATAATTTTTAGTGAGTGTTTGTCTAATAAAAAAAATGTTTCCAGAACCCACACAATTGTTTTAAAAAAAATTTGCCAAACAAATAAAAGGTCAAATAGTTTTAGGTGTAAACTATGGTTTTGGAAAAGTTTGTATTTTTATTTTTTATATGTGGGTCCCACCAATTTTTTTCTCTCATCTTTTTTTGTTTCCTCTTTCTTTTCTTCTCTTTTTTCTTCCTTTCATCGTCCTGTTCCCTATATTTTTTTTCGAATCTTTGTTGCTATTTTCTCATATGTAGGTTTTCTTTAGAAACACTATTTCTATTAGAAAAATAATTATGTCAAAATTTATTACTTCCTCTAGTCTTAAATATAAGATAATTTAATTTTTTTAAGATATTAAAAAAAGCTAATTAAATTACTTTAGAGTAATTATATTTTAATTTTTTCCCAAACTAATTAGTTTGACTAATAAACTGATATATAATTTAAGGATACACAACATATGATATGGTTAAGTAACTTATTTAGCTTTCTTAATCATTTTAAAAAAATTCAACTCTATTTTATATTTAAGATCGGAGAAAGTACTTATTTTAATCTAAAATATAGTATTATTTTAGATAATTACTGTTTGTAAATGATTTTAGTATATACAATTTATTAATACATATATGTTTGAGCTATTTTTTATCATGTTACATAATTGATTAATGTTATAATTTTAATTTTGCAAACAAATTTATTTGATTTTTGGTATTTATTTTGAAATTTAATATTAAAAATATTTAAAATAAAATCTTATCTTTATATACAATTATCACAAAAATTAATGGCCTTTTTGATAATTTGAGTATGAAAAAGCTATTATGATAACAATATCTAAATACTATAATTTCAAAATCATTTTTTTATACAATATATTCTGAAAAAGCACTTTTACCACTTTTTCTTTAAAAGTTATTCTTTAAAAATTAATTCAAACACTCTCTTAGTGTATGTTTGAATTTATTTTTGGAGAATAATTTTTACAATTTATAAAGTAAGTATATAAGAGGCGTTTTTTTTCTCGACTTGTGGAAAATAACTTCTAAAATTATGATTTTATTGTTTCCCAAAGATATATTTAATCTTATCCTGCCTTTTAAGCTTTATACTCTCAATTTTTTTTTATTTGGTTCTACTTATTTTTAAACCTGCCCCGTCCCGATTTGAACAGCATAATTAGACAAATAAGTTTGTTTGAGAGTATTTTTTAAATTACTTTTATGTTTTACGAAACAACCAATCTCATATATTTATTTTGTAAAATGCAAATCACCATGGTCAATTCAAGCGGGGTATAATACACACACAGCAGTGACAGCACACAGCAGAAATTGAAAGCGATGTACAAAAAGGAAAAAAAAAAAGGCAAAGTTAATTGACTTGTTTTGAGTTGGAAGTCGCTGCTTAGTAACCATGCACTAACATAATTAAATTTGATACTAATACCAATTTCCTAAATTGATTTAGTGATCAGAATATGGAATCTTTGAAGAGAGATTCTCGCGAGAAGCAAAGTGGATTCTTTAACGATAAAATTTCGTACAATAAAAAAATAAGAGCAAAGGCAAGATTCAAGTGGGATTAGACGGGTAATATATTCTTATCAAATTATATAAAGATGTGTCTCTTTAGGATTTGGTCATATGAAAGCATTGTTTTTGTGAGTGAATATTAATTGTTATTTTATTTATTTTTTTTGTACGAATAGTTTAAAGCAAAGGCCTAAACCCTAAACAAGCATCGTAATCATAGTCTTTGTGATTCTAATCGTACGGAGTCATTAAGAAATCAAACTATAAATAATTTTTAATGTTTTAGTGTTCTTTTTTTGTCTTGGCTTGAATCATTGATCCCTTTTACGGAGACAAACCACGCCCCCTTCTTTAATTTTCCTTAAAAAAATTTCCTTAATTAAACATAAATCATCTAATGGGGTTTGTGTTTGCATTTGTATATATAGTACAAAATCAGAATTCAATTATGAAGTGAGTCAAAATTTAAAATTATATATAATAAAAAATTATATATATATTTTAGAGAATACAAAGTGCACAACAATTATATAATACCAAAAAAAAAGGTTAAAATATGTAAGCAAATTGAACAAATCAAAAAGTTACCCAGAATTATGCTATTCATGAACCCTTTTTTTATATAGAATTTATATTTTATTATATTGTTATTTTTCCAGAATTATGGCATACTAAATGTTATTGTTATCATGTGATGAAAGTCTTTTGATTTTATTAGTATTAATCCAACGATAATTATACTTTAATAACATTGTGGAAATTCTTATTTATATAAATATTATTTTTTTTATAAAAAAACTTGAACCATTGACTAGAAATTGATAAATAATTAGAGATGCTTTTACCCTTTTACCAACATAGCTGGTTGTCAGGTGCTTTTTTTTATTAATTAATCAACATAGTACAGAAAATAAAAAGTATAGAAAATCACATTAAGTTACAAGTAATTACCTGTTTAAATTCTTGGTAGAAGTTGTTTTTCTAATATAATTTATGGTATATAGAGGAAATTTATAAGAGGAGTTTTATCTTAACTTGCGTAAATAAATTTTTCCCTCCATCAACTCAAACAAACCCTAAATTGCTTATTTATAACCTTTTTTTTTTTAACCTGATAAAGAGTTTTCATTATAAGGAAGAAAGATACAAACACAAAAGTAGCAACATGATCCAACAAAATGGCTGAACAAAGTCTACATCAGACAACATAGACAGAGATGGAGGCAAAGCCAAAATAAATGGAACCTAATGTGTTTGGATTAGTTCATAAAGAATAGTTTTTATAATTTATGATATAAATATATGAAAAAAATTATATCTCGATTTACAAAAAATTACTTTTAAAACCGCAGTTTGAGTTGAAAAGAGCAAAGACTAATTTCTTTCTTCTATAATAGATGTAGTAGTAGCAATAGATAGTGATAGTCCAAGGAAATCTTAGTTTCTTTTATATTTAATTAGCGGAAGTTTTAATACCATAGCAAAATATTATTGTTAACATGTGGACAAAAAATATTCTTTTAGTTGAATGCTATATTTTATGAGAAAGACAACATTGGTATAAAAAGTTGGTTTAAGTGATAAATGTGAGGTGTGATTTATAGGTGATACGTGCTTGTTGGGTGGAGACAAAAGAATCCTGCAAGGCCCCCAAAGATTTGAATTCTTTTTCATAGTAGTATATAATGGGATTCATATACATTTAACTTTTAGCCCCTCAAAAAATATTATAAAAATAATTAGGGTTAATATAATCTTTAATCCCTTAAGTTTACTTTTATTTTGGTTTTATTCCCTCAAATTTAAAATCATAGGTTTTGGTCCATTAAGTTTATTTACTTTAAAATATTGGTCCTATAATTTAAGGGACCAAAACTTATAGTTTGAAATTTGAGGGATTAAATTAAAACTAAAATAAGAGCAAATTTAAAAGACAAAAAATGTATTAACCCAAATAATTAATACCAACTAAAAAAGGTGCATTTAATACCAAATTTGGAAAACAATCATTGATCTAAATTTTCCCTTATGTAATAATGAGTATTAAAAAAAATGCCATTGGTACATTTTCTCTCATATTTTTTTTGTTCAAAATACATTTTCTCTCATATTAATATGGGTAAAATTGAAAAATAATCATTAATGACTTTTAAGGTGAATTTATATTTAGGACAAAGATTTTTTTACTAACTGGATTTATTATAAGAACCAAAGTGATAGGTAAGATATTTACTTTGGTTCTAAATAAAATATCTCAATTTACTTTGTCTTTTAAATTTATAATTAAAGGATAATTATAATGCACATGATTATAAAGTGTATTATAAAAAAATTAATACAAATTTAGTATAAATAACTAACATTTTATTTTTTTAATACCACGAATTAGTTCTTTAACTTGTATGCTAAAGAAAGGAGTAGCTAATATTACTTGAATGTCATAGCAAAGTTCTTATTTGTTGTTTGTTTATGAATTGCACATCTCGGAGAGTTTATTAGTGCTGAATCAGGCTTTAAAAATCTACAATCATTTATAAATAAATTTCCATATTAATTATCAACAAAATTCTTACGTCAATAAAATTTAAGCTGTCCTCCTCTCAATGAACAAACTTGTAAGAAAACACTTGTATCTTGCACTAAAGGAAAATAATTTTTTTTAAAAGTCAATTTATTACTCTTTTGCTAACTTGAGTGGAAATAATGCAACCAAAATCCCAAGAAAAGTATCACAAAAGCATATGTAAAAGTTGCATTTGACTTATTCTAAAATGGTCCTCAATTTGTGAGCAAGTTGCCAAAATATCTCTTGAAAAAAAAGAAATGAAAAGAAATAAAGGCTTTCATTTATCACACTAAGCAAAAAAAAGGGAGGCCTGTGGGTTGCTTTTGTCACAATACCTTTTGATAACACTAGGAAGCACCACCATCTTTTTAAAAAGCCAAATTAGGCCCTTTAAGCAAGTGGAATAAAAAAGCACTGCCACTAACTTTATTCTTATTACTATTTTCGTATATAAATATATGAATTAGATAATTAATTTATAGAAATTTAAAAATTAGTTAAGTTAATTTTTTTTTTACAAAAATTGTGTTTGTTTTACTAAAGTGCTCCTTTAAATCATTTGTATTAGAAACTATTTTCTTAATGAAATTTCATTAATATATTTGTAATCATTAGGAATAATTTTAAAAATATTATAATATTGGAAGAAAAAGTAGGAATAATTTAAAAATATTATAATATTGGAAGAAAAAGTAAATTGAGAAGTTATACTTATGAGGAAAAAAACCTAACTAACAACAGCACTTAAAACAAGAGGGAGTGCTATTTTTAAATGAGTGTTTGAGAAATTATGAAACTGTGGTTTTAGAAGTTATTTTCTATAAGTTGATGAAAAACTTCTCTCACACACTAACCTCATAAATAATAAAAATTAATCTTTAAAAATTAATCTAAAGTCACACTTACAAAAGGTGGAGTTATTGGAGGGGAATCAATAATGTCATGAGGCTGTCATTTTCATGAATATAAAAATTATGTCAGATGTTAAATTTGGGTTTGTTGTTGAAAGCTGATATGAAACGCACAGTTTTATTAAATTTTTGGGTCAATAAGTTATCATTAGCCTAGTACTTCCCCAGACGCTTAATAGTAAGTTAAATAAATTTTTTAAAATATTTATATTCATTTTTTTAAATTAATTTATAAATTGATATACAATTTAATGATACATAATATATATTATAATTAATTAATTTATTTAATTTTCTTAACCTCTTTAAAAAAATTAATTGGATCTTTAAATAAAAAGCTGAACGAGGATTACACTTGCTGCTATTTGCAAACGCTTTGTTACTGAAATTCCACTCAGCCCACAATGCCCAAAAAGATAAAGAAGAAATCATTATTTTTTTTTCTTTTTATGATAAAGAAAACCAACTTTAGGAGTTACTTTGAGGATGATAATGATCCACACACAATTAGAACAATGCTTGAATTTGGACTGCTTTCACTTGTCCTCTACCACTCCTCGCTTGTTCCTCCTCCACACTCCAAGAAGATTATTAATCAGTCCTATCTGATTGAGAAGAAGTTTTCTAAGGATGTACACAGGGGATGGACAACTATTGACCTGTTTGCATATTTTAAACATGATACACTTATAGGGTCCTATTTATAGGGTAGAAATAAACAATTTTTTTATCCTATATTAGGGTAGAGAGACAATTTTCTTATGAATGTACAATTTTATTCTCATAAGGTATAATGTATATTAAATAGGGGTAAAGTTAAAAACTTGTTGAATTTTATGGAATTGTTAATTAAGTTTAAAGTTTTTCTCAATTTATCTAAAACATATTGAAAGTACTTTATAAATAAGATTAGAGGAGTGATTATAAGTAGTTATCAAGGATACTATGAGAGTATATATATATACACACACTTTTGAATGTAACCTTGATATAATTTTGACAGTTTGATAGCTTCATTTTGTTGGTAGAGAAAAGTTTAGGTGAGTCAAACAACTTCATAATTTTTTTTGGATAGGTTAATCTTTATTGACAGACAACTTCATAACTCTTTTCACTCTCTTCTTATCCTCAAATAATCCTAGTGTGGTGTTATTGGATGTTGTTATCATGTAATTGTTGAAAAGTAAAACCGAATTCCGATATAGGGTTTTTCTAGATTGTGTGAATTTGTCTTCTAAGTGTCCACAAAAGGGAAGAAGGAGGTAGCATGTTTCTTTTTGGTGGATTAATTTTCTCATTATTTATTACTCCATTAAGAAGGAGAGCATCTTTATGTCTATTTCCTCTCTCATTCTTGTTACTGGTGTCTCTTAATGATTGGATATGGTGTGATTGATTTGATGGGAGCCAAAAGAGAAAAACGTTGGACTTAGTGGCTCTATTTTTTTTAAAGATATTTTTATGATTTACACAGTAAATATGTAAGAAAAATTTTACAATAACTTAGGAAAAATTCTGGACATCGTCGAAAACGGCCTCCACGCACCGCCACGAGCATCGACAGAAAGTTGTCAGAATAGTGCTCACGGTTGCCGAAAAAGTATTCGCCGTCGCCGGGATCTAAAGGTTGAAGACGATGATGTCATCCGCCACATCATCCTGACATGTCCAGTTAGCGACAGATCAGCCAACCGTTGAATGCCACATCATCAGGTCCAGTCAGCTAAACTTTTTTAAATTACAATTTTGCCCCAGAATTTTGGTTAAAATTACAGTTTCTAACCCAAAATTATTAGAAAATTGTACGTTTGGCATAAAATTTTGCCAAAATTACATTTTTTTGCCCCTAAACTTTCTGAAATTACAATTTTACCCAAAACTTTCCAAAATTACAATTTGACCCTAAAAATTTTGTCAACATTACATTTTTACCTTTCTTTCCCAAAAACACTAATCTTATCCCTATACATTTTCACCTTATACGTAATAACTGTGTACCTTAAGCCATAAGTTTATAAATATTGCCCCAAAATGCCTCCAAGACGAAGGAATACACACGGGATTGAGATGGAAGAAATGAGACAACGGCTACAGGAGCTAGAAGCTACTGTAGAAATGCAGTAGGCTTTGCTAGAAACCAGCAGAGAACCCCCAGAAGGCGATTTGGATAACAGTAGTTCGTCATTCACTGATTATCGCCGCCGTCCTCGACAACCATCATTCCGCCCTAATAACATTAAGGTAGATGTGCTCGAATTTGAAGGAAGGCTCCAGCCAGATGAATTCATTGATTGGCTTCAAACTGTCGAACGAGTTTTTGAATACAAGGAGATTCCTGATGAGCAGAAGGTTAAAATTGTCGCTATCAAACTGAAAAAACATGCTTCCATATGGTGGGAAAATCTCAAGAAAAGCTGTGAAAGAGAAGGAAAAGGTAAGATTAGAACATGGGACAAGATGCGACGAGAGCTCTCACGTAAGTTTCTTCCTGAAAATTATTATCAAGATAAATTTCTTCAATTACATAATCTCCGCCAAAAGTCTATGTCTGTGGAAGAATATACTAGGGAATTTGAAAAGCTCATGATAAAGTGTGATATCCAAGAGAAGGAGGAGCATACAATAGCTTGTTATCTTGGAGGGTTGAATACCAATATTTCCCATCCAGTGCAACTCCAACAATACTGGACTTTGGACGACGTTATCCGTCTAGCCATTCGTATTGAGAAGCAAATGGCCAAGAGGCTTTCTTTTCAACCTCCTTCCTCTTTTCATCCTCCTTCCTCTTCTGAGCCTTCTTCCTCCAGGAGTTATTCTGATAACCACAAGACACAGATCCAGCAGTCTAGCTCTTCAAGCAAGTCTCCACTAAAGACTGCCAAGGAATTTAGCTCCAAGACAATCAAGTGCTTCAAATGCCAAGGATTCGGTCATATCGCTTCAGAGTGTCCTAACCGCAGAGTTGTTACCATTATTGAAGCGGAAGCTTCTGCAATATCTCAAGAAGAAGAGGAGCCCATGCTTGACAAAGAACCAGTGTTTGATGAGGAGCCAACTTTTGATGAAGAAGTCATTCCTCCTGATCACGGTGAAATGCTTGTGATTAGAAGAAGCTTGCATATAGCAACAGTAAAAGAAGAGCCTTGGCTACGTCACAATATTTTTTATACTCATTGTACTTCTCAAGGAAAAGTCTGTGACGTCATCATTGACAACGGAAGCTGTGAAAATGTTGTCTCTAACTACATGGTAGAAAAGTTGCAACTGTCAACTCTCAACCATCCGTGCCCTTACAAGCTTCAATGGCTTAACAAAGGAAATGAGGTAAAAGTTTCTAAACAATGTCTTGTTGATTTTTCTATGGGTAAAAGGTATCATGATGAAGCTTGGTGTGATGTTGTTCCTATGGATGCCTGTCATCTTCTTCTGGGGAGGCCTTGGCAATATGATCGACACGCTCTGCATGATGGTTACACAAACACATATTCCTTCCAGAAGGATGGTGAGAAAATTCAGCTCGCACCCTTACCACCCGCTAAATTCAAGCCACTGGTGTCTTTAATCGAGAAGTCACAATTAAAGGTGACGAAATCCAAACCCTGGACGTTGAGTTCTATTCTGATGCTCGATATGAATAGCAAGTTCACCCCACCGCTGGGAGTTATGCCCTTACTATCCAAATTTTCATCTGAAGAGATACCATCTGGGTTGCCACCTGACAAGCAATATTACAGCACAGATGCAGACCAACAAGCTAAAGAAATTAAGAAACTACATGAGCAGGTCTGTGATTAAATTTAGAAACAGAAGCCCAAGTCACAAAGGCACAAGCATCGAAAGCAACGAATCTTTAGTGTTGGAGATTTAGTTTGGATTCATTTGCGATTCCTTAAGCATCTAAATGCCAAATTATATCCACAAGTTGAAGGTCCGTTGAAAATAATGGAGAATATCAACCATGATGTCTACAAAGTCGAACTACCAGGTGCTTATGGAATCTCTGCTACCTTAAACACTGCTGACTTATCTTCCTATATTGATAATGGCATTGATTCTGACTCGAGGACGAGTCCTATCCAACCCCGGGAGAATGAAACAGAATATGAAACAGAGTGTCGGCTGAAAAAAAAGTCAGTGGTCGGCAGAGAAGGAAGGTGGCTGGGGGAGTAGGTGGAGAGATAAAAGGATTAGTGAGGGAGTTGATGTGGCAGTGTTATTTGACTTTGCATTATTTTTCCTTATTTTTAATAAGAGTTTTAAGAGTATAAATAGGTGCATTAATATCATTGTAAGATATATATGAGTTTGAATAAACATTTGAGTTTGATTCCTATACCACATAATCTTATTTCTTTAACACTAATGAAGCAACTCCACAACTCACACCACAACAGAATCACCAATGAAAGTCACAAATGAAAAGGCAGAAGGAGTTATTTTCAGTTTGGAAGTTATTTCCAATATCTCCCATGTGATCATGCGTAACTGACTTCCTCGTTCTCTTGATCATGCTTAAAGGTTTTTCATTTGATTTAAATTTAAAGAAAAAAGGGGGAAAACTACCTCATACAACCCATACATTTTATTTAATTAAAAATATGTCCTGCGTATTAAATAGGGCTTAGGTCCTAATTCATTAAGGAGGGACTTGATATAGCCCAACAACATGAGTGTAGAAGATCCACTTTGACTAAAATGACATTTTAGTCCTTTGTATATGTTAACCCAAAGCCAAGGGGAAACAAGGGATCAAGTAACTTAACCCCATTAGCCAGTTGATCAAGATCTTCAACTCTTCTAAACCAAGTCACAGGAAGTTGACCGTTGAAGTCATAGTCCCCAAAGATAACGTCAGTGATTCCCTGAGCTTCAGTACCAGGTAACCAAGCAGCAACAAGAGCATCAATCTTTTCTAACAGCCATGGCTCTAACACTAAGGGCCTTCCAGATATCAGAACAACTAGTGTTGGGAATTTGTCTGCAACTGAACTAATAATGGTAGGTCCATTAGAAGGGATCTCTAGCTTAGAATTGTCACCAAATTTCTCAGCATAGGGTTTTTCACCAACAGCTACAATGGCAAAAGATATGTCATTGAGTTCTAAGGTTTCTTTTGATGGACTCTGCTCATAAATAATTTCTGTTTCATCTCCTACAGCTTCTTGAATGGCATCCAAGAGCGTTGTCCCTAAAATAATGTTTTGAAGGGAAAATGTATCAAGCATGTGGAATAAGAAAGTAAAAGAGTGGTTTAAAGCATGAAAAATTAGCATTTAGTATCAACCAAAAATTAGAGTTGGGAGAGTTGGTCCTATACGTAAACCCCTTTTTTGATCATATGTCTGTGGTGTGGGTATTCAAAATCTAAGCTTTTTTTTTTTAAATAACAAAATCTAAACTTCAATAATCGGCTTCAAAATGAAAAATAAGGTTTACAAGCGAGGCCCAATGGACAAGGCTCATCGGTAAGAGGCATAAGGGCTTGGGCCATCTTGTTTCCTTTCCGGTTTTTTAATGTTGAATTAAGCGAAAATTCTAGAAAAATGCAGCTAAAAATATGAAATCTTAAATCAGTACAACGAATTTATCAAATCTCAAATCAGTCAGGTATTAGTACAGACGAAGAATCTAGAATTTTGAAATTTCGGCAAAAAAACAATTTTGCCATTCAGCTCTCCGTCCCTTTCAACTTGGAATAATAACACTGGAGGGACTCTTAAATATCAATTGATTTAAAAAATATTAAAGTTGATGGTATAAGCTTATAAAGTGAGTTTGATGTTTTTTGACAATTAAAATTATTTGTTTTATGTAAATATGTTTCCTCTTAGTTCTCTGCTTGATAATTGGAATCTAAATTTGAATTGTTGAATTTTTAGGACATTTGTACTACGTTGTTTTGTTAATTATCATTTAAAGACTTGCAATTTGTTGGGGAATAAAGGAATTTCTATTTGGGCCATAGATATTATAATTTATATGTTATATTTGTAATTTCTTACATTGGAAAAAAAGGTCAAAATGTTTAGGAATAAAGTTTTATTTTAAGATGAGGTAATGTCGTTTAGGACTTTGAAAGGGATGGACCGACGTTATTGTTGTTATGATTCACCCCTCACCCATCCCTTTAGAAGCAAAAGTTTCTTTTGTGCCCCATAATAAATTTTAAAAAATAAAATTAATTATTTCCTGAGTTCCATTTGTATGTCAAATTTTGGCCTTTGAATATATAGATAATAAATGAAGGTAACTACGTAGCAGTTTATTTGGAACCTGTGTATAATTCTCCCTCTAACTTTTTCTCTGTTATAAAGTAAAATATTTTTCACTTCTTGGACCATACCGTAAAATTGTTAATAAAATATAATTTCATGAGAGAATAGTAGAAAAAAATGTTCCTTAAATGTTTATAGTGAAAATTTTATTAAAAAGACTTTCACTACCAGCAAGAAATAGTTATTAATAATATAATTATAGTATTTAATAATACTTAATCTATCACTTTTAATATAATTATTGCTTATGTTGAGATAAATTTTTTATTATTATACTTATACAATTTTTTCATTGTTTCTTTAGTATTTAATTTTAATAAATTTTATAGCCATATTAATTTAATAAAAAAATTTTGATTACATCATATTAAAAATAATATTTATTTTAGGTACAAGTTTTTTCCCCTTTGTCAAGGTGTTCCAGGAAAACGGGAAGCCTAGTTTGATTAGATACTACTTCTGTTAACCCGAAGCCCAGAAAAAAAAAAAAAAATCTGTTAATCCTACATAGATTGAGAGTTTAGACGAGAATGTGAGTTTTCTATTTTTTTTTAAAAAAAATCCTATATTTTCTTATAAATTATCTCAGATATGAGATCACCAAAAGGGAGAGATTGATTGTGAATACTTGAAGATGGAAGTCTATTTTGAGGGATCAAACTAATGTTAATCATCCATGTTGTCAACGAATTCTAATAATCAAAATCTATAACTCTTCATGAAAAATAAACTAACTTCACAAACGAAAACAATACATGTGAGATTGAATTTATGAGAATGAACACACAAGTTTGATGAAATGCAAGGAAACACAAAAGCATACCGATTGTAATTCGGCCACCAGATCCTTGCCAATTTTTAGTCCAGCCTCCACATTGATAGCCAAGATCATCTGCATGGCTTCCTGCTACAACAATCCTCTTTGCTTTTCTATTTAATGGCAGAAAAGGTTTGCTTTGATGCTTCCCATTTTTCAACAGAACCAACGACTTTCTAACTGCTTCACGTGCAAGTTCTCTATGTTGCTGCATAAATAGTGATTGATAAACAAAATTTGAAAGGATATCATCAATGGACATTATGGATAGGAAGAACTTCTCCTCCCTCCCTTAATGTATGAGGTGGATAAATAATTTACAAAGATTAGGGAAATTAGTTAAGTTTATTATTTATTAAAAAAAATGTGTTGGCTCAATTAAAATATACCCTCTTAATTATTTGCATTGGAGCTACATTTGATAAAAATTCTGTTAATATATGTAATCAATTGAGATGGTTGAAAGAAGAAATATGAATTCGGAAGATAAAGTAGATTCAAATCATAAATTAAAACCAAACTAAACCCCTAACAAGCTCTTCTGTTTAGAAGTAGCGAAAGTGAATAAGAAAATGGAAAACAATTGATTCTTAATCCCTTGTTTCAAATTTTTCAAAAGGATAAATATTCATATTAATATTTGTGCTACTTGCTATATTTACATTTATGTCTAAAAAATAAAACTAATACTTGCATGAAAAAGTAAAAGGCATTGATTGAAATCTATCACTCATTCTTTGTTCATTAAAATGTTTACACAAGAGGAAAATGAAAATCCTTGATAAAGGAAATTAAATACAAGGATCCAACTGTTGGAAACGTGCAAAAGATATTTATATATGACTAAACCTCAAGCCAGTTTTACAACAGAGAACAGGGAAATCCTTTCAAAATGCAGTGAAACATTTTCAGCTTGACCAGATTTGTAAACTTGTGAAAGAGAATTTGTAAATATTGTGAGTTATTCTTACCTTGCAACCAACTATATCTAGCAAAGATCTATCAGATAAAGGAGATTCAAAAACACCAGAAGCAAATTTCACTCTCAATATTCGTTCAACAGCATCATCTATTCTGGCAATTGGTACTTCCTCTGATTCTACAAGGGAGGTTAGTTCTTCAATTAACAGTTCGAATCTATAAGGCACCATCACCTACAAATTTTATGAAGAAAATGAAGGGTAATAAAAGAAAAAGAAAAGTAAAGAAAACCATGATAAAGGTTTCTAGAATTGAGGATCTATACCATATCAATTCCACCATTAATAGCTGACTTGATGCAGTTTCGGTATTCAGACCCACGAGGTTCAATAAGCTTATCAATTCCCATCCAATCAGAAATTACAATACCCTATAATAACAAAGGCAATGGTGTAAATTAAACAAAACCATCAATTCAAATGCTTGTGAAACAGATGAACAAGCAAAACAGATGATCAAGAATAAAACTGGAAAGAGTCTTATCCTCTTTGGATGAGAAGACACAACAGCAAAGACAGCAATACCATCAGTACTAATTCCTATCATCATGGTTGTCTCTTACCTTAAAACCTAGTTTTTCTTTTAAAATTTCAGTAATGAGGTAATGGTGAGAATGGAGTTTGCGTCCATTCCAACTAGAATAAGAAACCATAATGGTTGAAACACCCTGTGAAATGCAATCCAAGTAAGGAGTCATGTGGGTTCTTTCTAACTCTTCATATGATAATATTGTATTTCCTTCATTTTTGCCTCTCTCAGTGCCTCCATCCCCAACAAAGTGCTTGGCACAGGCAATGACCTTGGTCCTGAAATATTAATAACATATATGATCCTTTAGTTTGGTGAGTTTTCCAGAATGTGGTAATCTATTTCGGGATTCGTATGATAGAGTAGCCGAGTGTTTAAATGGGGAATATGAAAAAAACCATAAAGGTTTTCATGGAAACTTTGGAGACATTATAAAATTCACCACTGAAGTAACAAAAAGAAGTCTCAAGTGGAAAATTACTTTCCTAGGTCATGAGTCAACCTTGGAAAAGTCATATGAATAGGCTACAAATTAAAAAACAAAATAAAAAGAAAGAAGAAAAAAATTCATATGAATGGACTACACATCAAAAGAAACAAAAAAAGTTATTCTTTTATAATTATCACTATTTCCATAGAAATTTTAAGATTGTCTTGGAAAAGTCATATGAATGGAGTACACATCAAAAGAAACAATTTAATTCTGGCAAAAAAAAAAAAAAGAAAGAAAGAAAGAAATAATTTAAAAAAAAAAAGCAGAAATGATGGAGTCAACCTGCTGTCAACGGTTTATACAATCATATAATTAATATTTCCATAAAAAAACATATATATCTAGGAATTGTATTATAGTTTCTCTCTACCTTCCAGCCACAAAAGGATAACCATGTTGATGTCCTTGTGGAGGCTGGCCCTGCAAACCTGAAATTATGGAGCTCATCTTTCTGACTATCTCAGTATCTTCGCTATGACTCTCATAGAATCTTCCCCACCTGGGGTCTCCGCATACCTGCTCATTAGTTCATTCAAGTAAGACGTGATTTTATCTATCATTCATACAGAGACGTTACAAGGGGATGGTGAAAAAATATGGTAAAAGACACACACACATCTTGGTTAAAACTGCCAATTCTTTTTTATAACCCTTTAGGCCACCCTCCTCCTGGCTTTGCTTTGTGACTAGGTCGCCTCTTTCTAGGGGTCTTTTTGAACAGATTTGAATTCAATCCGCTCACTTTGTAGTCTATTTAGCCCATTAGTAGACCAAGTACTCTTGAGTGGTTAAAACTGCCATTAGTCACTGATAAAAACAACAGAATCTGACTATGCAAAACAAAGACGGAAAAGTACACAGAAAGGAATCACACAGGTCACATATTCAGAAGAAAGAGCCCAATAGTTCAAGACTTGTTGCAGTACTAACATATGCAGTGTGTTAATTATGATGCCTTACAGCAACACAAGGAGCAAAAGTATAGTGAATTCCACTTGCTCTAACTTCAAGTGCTGTTGCAGCCCCAATTCTTTGAGCTAAATCCGCATCTCTACAAGCATAAAACCAGCAAGAAATGGAAACTAAAACGTCAAGAACAACGGCATCAATTCTATATGATGAATATAGAAGCTATAGTAATTAATAAGCAAGCTGTTGAGGTATCAATTCTTGTAAAGCAAGCAATTATGGTCTCCTACCACTCCGTTTCGTAAAATGAACAAACATCAAACAGCTTTAGAACATACACATTACTACAAATAGAGTATTGGTATTGCAATAAAGTTCAGGGGAAAGCACCGACCGACCTAGTTGCTCCGAGTCCAATATTGTGAGGAAATATAGTGGAACCGTATATACTATTATTCCCATGAACTGCATCGATCCCATATATAAGTGGTATCCCTAATTGGGACTCGAGAGCTGATTTTTGAAATCCATCAACCATAATAGCCCAATCTGACGCCACTGCGTTTTCAAAAGGACCACTACCTCCACAACTGAGCATACTCCCTTCAAAACAAAAACAGAGAGGCAAATATCGGAACCAGAGTTCCATTGTTCTCAATAATGTTCAAGTTCTGGAGCAGAAAAAGGTGAGAAAGAAAGGTAGTACCAATTGACAAGTCTGTAATGGCGGAAGGGGTTGCGACGCGTCGCTCGATTTGGGTCATCTGACCAATTTTCTCCTTGAGAGACATTCGGGAAAGAAGGTCTTTGACACGAGCTTCGATGGGTTCATTGGGATTTTTGTAGACGCAATCCATATGCTTCGGAAGCAGAGTACGAAGAAGAAATAGAAATGTAATAGTGAAGTGAGTGTATTTGGAATGGGTTTGAGAGGAGAGGTTGATATCCATGTCTATTATAACTTATAGGGCGGGAAAGTTAATCCCGACGACTTTATTTGGCCCCTGTGGACACGGTGATCACTGTGGAATAAGCGAGATGTATATACCGCAGCCAATTATACTAATAAAATCATAATATTAGAAAATAAGGTTTTTAGACATAATTTAATAATATAATAAATTATAACTACTATATCTAATAATAACTAATAAATAATAAATAAGATGACAACAAAAAAAATACCAGAATTTAATTTTACTTTAAATAATTTACAAATAAAATAATATAAGAAAGGAGAAGAAACAAATGCCTTAAAAGACAATTAATGGAATGGAAGTAAAAGGAGAGGGGGGCTCCTTTTATAGCATGAAGCCCTCTTCATCATAATAACCCTGTCAGTGTGAGACTATTTTTTTTATAGCCAACAAATCTATACTTTAGAAAAATTATCATATTCTTAATTTCTCATAATTATAAATTCTAATTCAACAATTAATGTTCAATAATGTTGATTAAATAAAAAAATATTGAAATTTGACAAAAGTCATCACTTTTGTCAGCATATCAGCAGGATTTTCACTTGTTCGTATATTTTATATTATGACTCCACCTTCTTCTAAAATTTCTCGTATGAACTGATATCAAATATTAATATACTTCGTTCTTACATGATAAACTTGGTTCTTTGATATTGAATAGCGCTTTGACCATCACAAAATATTGTGATGCTTTCTTAACTAATATCAAGTTCTCCAAGCAATTCTTGAAGCCAAATTGTCTCCTTTACAGCCTCTGTAATTGCCATGTACTCTGCCTCTGTGGTAGACAAAACAACTGTTGACTGCAAAGTTGACTTCCAACTAACTGATACTTTTGTAAGAGTAAATACATAACCAGTAGTTGATATTCGTTTGTCCAAATCATCCGCAAAATTTGAGTCGCAATACCCAACTAAACATTGATCATCTTCCTGCTCAAAGACCAATCCAACATCTACAGTATTACGAATATACTATAGAATCCCTTTCCCAGCTTGCCAATGCTCTTTTCTGGATCATGTATATACCTACTCACAACTTCAATAGGCTGTGAAATATTAGGTCTTATACAAATCATTGCTTACATCAAGCTACTAACAACATTTGCATATAGTACTCTTGACATATACTCTCGTTTATCTTCATCCTTTGGCGACATATCAACACTAAACTTAAAATAAGGGGTAAGTGGAGTGCTAACCGACTTCGTCTTATCATTTATACCAAATCGATCTAGCATCCTCTTCAAATACTCCTTTTGAGATGAAAGAGTTTCTTTAATTGTCTTTTTCTAATTATTTTCATTTCAAGTATTTTCTTTGCTTCACCTAAATCCTTCATCCCAAACTCTCCTTTTAGTTTAACTTTTAACTTCTCAATTTTTGCTTTATTTTTTGAAGCTATCATAAAAAGAGACATATAAATGATCTATCTTCAAGCTTTCGTAAATAGACACAATAATCGTATTTGCTTCTTCTGTACTTATGCCGCAACTTAAAATTGTCAAATTGTTTATACCATTGTCTTGAAGGTTGTTTCAATCCGTATAACAATTTTTCAAGTTTGCATACCATATTCTCCTTTCCAGCAACTTTGAATCCTTCTGACTGAGTCATATAGAATTCCTCCTCCAAGTCTCCATTTAAGAATGCAGTTTAACATTTATCTGAATTAGTTCCAAATCTAACTATGCTACCAAAGCCAAAAAAAATCCAATGGAGGAATGTTTTATAACTGGAGAAAATACCTCATTGTAAGAATGCAGTTTAACATTTATCTGAATTAGTTCCTGCTTCTGAGCATAGCCTTTAACTACCAATCTTGCTTTGTAGCTCACATCTTCTTGGTTAGGAAATCTTTCTTTCTTTGCATATACCAATTTGCAACCAATTGCTTTCTTACCCTTTGGAAGTTTGGTCAATTTCAACGTACCATTCTGATGAAGGGACTGATTTTCTTCATTTATAGCATTCCTTTACTTATCATATTCAAAGCTCTAAATAACCTATTTTTAAGTTGAAAGAATATCATCAGCTGCAATTGAGGTTACATAAGCCAATATATTCATGAAACGAGTAGGCTTTCTTATTATTCGTTTTGACTTGCTGGTTGCTATTGATTCATGTTGCTACTGAGGTTTATGAGTTTAAACCTCCCTCTCAGCTGGCTTTTTTTCTTTCGCAGGAAAGTCTTCTTTTGTTTCCCTATCGGCTCCTTGTACTGGAAAAATCATATTTCTTTCAAACTCCATCTACTTTGAAACACCATCAGTTTGTTTGGTATATTTAGCTACTACCTTTCTCACCATAGCATATTCATCAAAGGTAATATCATTACTAAATACAATCTTCTTTATTTCTAAACACTATAAATGATATCCTTTGACTCTAGAAGTGATTCCCAAAAAGATAGCTCTCTTTGCTATTGGATCCAATTTTGACTTTTTCACATGATAGTATGCTGTTGAGCTAAAAACATGTAAAGAGTCATAATCTGTAGCAGGTTTTTCATACCTTTGTTTGAATGGTGTCTTACCACCAATAGTAGTAGATGATAGAGATTAATGAGGTGACTTGCATATGTAATTGCCTCAGGCCAAAATTCTTTGTCCAAGCCAGAATTGGACAACATACATTGTACCTTCTCTAGCAAAGTCCGGTTCATGCGTTTTGCAACTCCATTTAGTTGTGGTGTATTTCTGACAGTGAAGTGTTTGACGATGCCGTCATCCTCACAAATCTTCTAAAAAGGATCATTCATGTATTCTCCTCCGTTATCTATACGAAGATATTTGATCCTCCTGCCCTTTTGTGTTTTTATCATTGCCCTCCATTTGAGAAAAATTCTCAACACTTTATCTTTAATCTTCATCGTATATACTCAAACTCTTCAAGAGAAATCATCAAAAATAATGTTTTCCTTCCAATAAAAGAGTTTTGGAAGGACCTCAAATATTAGAGTGAACATAATTCAAAATACCTTTTGTATTATGGATAACTGTTTCGAACTTAACCCCTGTCTTCTTCCCCTTTGCATAGTGCTTATAAAACTCTAAACTACAATGCTTTATTCCTTTTAACAACTCTTGATCTGATAGAGTTTTCAAAGATTTTCCTCTAGCATGTTCCAAGTGCATGTGTCACAACCTGGTCACTTCTACCTCATTTTCGTCACTGGATGTCACTGTTGTTATTCTAATAGCAGTACAACCTTGATAGTGGTATGTGTTATTGTTTTTCTAAATACCCTTCATTACCACTAGTGCACTGGAAAGTATTTCATTACCCTACTTTTTGCATTGGTTTTGAACCCTTTTGAGTATAGAGTTCTCACAGAAATGAGATTTTTCTTTAAATCCAATACACATCAAACATTTATTAATGTTTTGATGAATCTATCATGGTTCATTAACTGAATTGAACCAATGCCATATACGGTAAGAGAAATGTTATCTGCTGTGTGGACAACTCCACATTCTCCTTCTTGGAAATTAGTGAATCAGTCTCGGTTAGGACACATATGATGGCTATAAGTTGAGTCCAAATACTATACGTCCAACGATTTTGACGACATTGTTGTCGATAGTGAAAAATCTAAATTCTCACCATCACAATAAGTTACATTTGAGTCCATAACAACATTCTCATTGCTGTGTTTGGATTTATTTTTCAACTTTGGAAAATCCTTCTTCCAGTGGCCTTTTTCTCGACGAAAGGCGCCTTCATCTTTAATGGGTCTGGACCTCAATTTGGATCTTTCTTTCCACAATGTTGACTGATTTTCAATACTTCATCTTATGACTAGTATCTCTGCTTCTCCGCCTCTTTGTTTCTCTCTCTCTTTGTTCATAGCTGTATAGTACAGAACAAAATTCTCTAAGAGATATTTCCTCTTTGCCATAAAGTAAAGTAGTCTCCAGGTGTTCATACTTATCGAGAAGTGATCCCAACAACATCAAGACCAAATCTTCATTTTTGAAGGTCATGTCCAAATTCTGCAAATATGTTACCAATTTATTAAAGCTGGTGATATGATCATTGATTGTGGTACTAGGAACATAAGTGAAGCGAAACAATCTTTTCTTCATGTGGAGTTTATTTTGATTGCTTTTCTTCAAAAATTTTTCCTACAGTGCCTTCTATAATCTACATGTAGAAGTTTCCTTTATGTATAGATACTTATGTTCTCTTGAAAGGTATGATCGAATGGTACCACAAGCAACACGATTGATGATCCTTCAATCTTCCTCCCCTATGCTGTCTAGTTTCCTTTCTTCGATAGCAAAGTCTAGTCTTTGTTGCAAAAGTACATTAAGAACATTGCTTTGTCACATCCTAAAATGTCCCGATCTATAAAAAATTTCAACTGAAAACTTCACATTGGATACAATTCTTGTTAAAAAGTGAAGATGCCAACTACGAATTATTGACATTTGATGCATATTTTCCAATCTTTTTATCCGTCATTTCTGCTTCATATACTATTTAATAGCTGCAAATGTAAAAGCCCAAAGTAATTCTTTTTTGATGTGGAAGTTCAAACTATACTACAACCACAGAGTATACTTAGACAGAACTTTATCTTCCTCCCCTATGCTGTCTAGTTTCCTTTCTTCGATAGCAAAGTCTAGTCTTTTTTGCAAAAGTACATTAAGAACATTGCTTTGTCACATCCTAAAATGTCCCGATCTATAAAAAATTTCAACTGAAAACTTCACATTGGATACAATTCTTGTTAAAAAGTGAAGATGCCAACTACGGATTATTGACATTTGATGTAGATTTTTCAATCTTTTTATCCGTCATTTCTGCTTCATATACTATTTAATAGCTGCAAATGTAAAAGCCCAAAGTAATTCTTTTTTGATGTGGAAGTTCAAACTATACTACAACCACAGAGTATACTTAGACAGAACTTTAGCTCTAATGCCAATTGTTGCGGAAGCGGTATATATAGAGCATAACTAATTATATTAAAAAATCATAATACTAAAAAACATGATTTTTAAATGTAATTTAATAATATAATAAATCATAACTATATCTAATAACAACTAATAAATAATAAACAAGATAACGATAAGATAAATATCAAAATTTAATTTTACTCTAAATAATTTAAAAATAAAATACTATAAAAATGAGAAGATACAAATATATTAAAAGACAATTAATAAAATGAAAATAAATGGAAGGAGGGGCTCCCTTTTATAGCATGAAGTCCCCCCCCCTCATCGTAATAATCCCACTTACGTGGGACTACTTTTTCACAGCCACAATTGCGACTAATAAGGCCGTGTTTCGCTTATCAGTTTTTCTATGGAGTTATAGTGTGTTTGGCAAGTAATTTGAAATCATGGTTTTGCTTAAAACCATGGTTTCAAAGAAAAAATACCCAACACCCCATTTTATAAGAAAATCACTTTTTTTTTCAAACCATGGTTTTGGATCCAAAACCATGGTTTGGGAAAAAGCTAGAATTTGTAGCTTTTTCTCTCTCTTTTTTTCTCTCTCTCTTTCTCCATTTTCCTCTTTTGGGGATTATTTATTTCAATCTAAAATATAATATTATTTTGAATAATTACTATATATAAATTTTTTATATAATTTATTAATACATATATGTTTGAGCTATTTTTTATGATGTTATATAATTGCCCAATGTTATAATTTTATTTAATTTTAGGTATTATTATGAAATTTAATGTTGAAAATATTTAAAATAAAATATTATCTTTTTATATGTAATTATCACAAAAGCTAATGTTCTTTTTGGTAATTTGACTATTAAAAAAGTGATTATTAACCCAATATCATTTTTTTCCTATAATATATATGTGTGTGTGTGTGTGTGTGTTTGATTTTTTTTATGTTAGATAATTGATTAATGTTATAATTTTTAATTTTTCAGATAAATTTATGTCATTTTTTGTATTTATTATTAATTTTCTTATTAAATAATACATAAAATATAATCTTATCATTTATATGTAATTATCACAAAAGCTAATATCCTTTTCAGTAATTTGACAATGAAAAAAGCTATTCTGATCAAAATATCCAAACACTCTTATTTATCAAAATCACTTTTTTCACATAATCTATTCTGTCAGAATCTATTTTCAAAAATCACTTTTTTTTACTTTTTTTCCGTAAGCTATTCTCAAAAGCTGATTCCAAACACACCCTTAGTGTGTGTGTGGAGGACTGAATTCTCAGATTTTCTTTATTGAAAATAATGAAGTAAATATTTACATAATCCATCACTTTGAAATTTTTATTTAATTTTTTTATTTTATACAATTTAAATTCAAATTCATCACAAGACTTGAACATGGACTTCATCCAAGCATACAAGTGGCACTGACGGTTGCCGTTGACAAACTTGTTATTAAATAAAAATACTAAAGCATACACACATGCATATTTGTTGTTTAGGACACATTATACTCCTCTGATTCCAAACATAGGATCTAAATAAGGAGTTTAGTTTGATCTTAAATATAAAATATATTTTTTATATTTATTAATATATTTTTAAAATTATCTCCATTGATACTTCTTTAAAAATAATTAAGTGAGAGATAAAGAGAATTATGGAAGATAATTAGCGTTTTAGATCTAAAAAATAAGTCATATTAATTAACTTAATTAATTTTATTAATATATTTAAATTAAGTAAATGAGTCTTATATTAAGAGGAGTATAAAACTTTTTAGAATTGAACAATTGATATAATCTCATATGCGGCTGAAGTTGACGAAAAGAAGCAAGCAAGTAAGTAAAATAGCAAATCATTAATATTAATATTAATATTATACTATAATTTTTGTAAAAATATTAGATGACGTGGATATTCATAAACTTCCAATTTTTGGCATTCTGCTTTTTATACTACATAAGCTTTCTAATAAATAGTTATTATGAGTCTTTATGCTTATAACTTAAAGGTTACAATTTGTGCATTCATGAAGATTAACTTCGTTATTTACTTTATGTAATTCTTGGTTGAAGTTGAAGGCCTATAGTAGAGTAATATGTACGATATTTTGGTTGCATCCAAATGAATAAAATAGTGTTATATCTTTTTCTCTAATTCTCTCTTCATATCCCTTTCATCTTAATCTCTTATATAATCTTGATTTTATAACAATAACTATATTTTGAGAAAATTGTTGAAAAATTTGGTATTGCAAAATTTATTTCCTAAAGTTAGGTAAAATTTGTATCAGTACCAAGTGCAATCTATTCATTTTTCAATGCCAAACTTGAACATGTGACATGTGCCAGGATTTTTTTTTTTCTTTCAAAATCAACATGACACTCAAACATTGACAATCACAATCTATTCCAAGCATGTGTAACTCTCTTTTAGCTATGGGTAAAACAAGTTTTTATTTTCTTAATTTTGAGGAGTAAACATCAAAAGTATGAGGTTGAATGAACTTGCGATGTCCTATTTAATAGGAAACTTTATCATTATTAGATTACATGGCATTGAATTTTTAGGATTTTTGTCATGAAAAACTTTGAGATTAATTCAATGATTGAACTTGACATGTCCTAGGAAACTTTATATTATTAGGGTACATGGCCATTAAATTTTCAAGAGATTTAGGTCATGAGTTAGTTTTTGAGATTAATTCAAGGGAAAATGGTTAAAAAATACATTTTAAGTAAATTAATAGTTAAATGGTACCAATGTGCAAGCAAGCATCCATCATATGCAATCAGCATCCACATGTGCAAAAAGCATCCATACGAAAGTGCAAACACCATCCCTTGTGTGCAAAATATCATCCGCCCGTGTGCAACATACCACCCACCGTGTGCAATGGTAGCAATGAGCAATTAATTTGCTTACAAAGTGTTTTTTAGCAATTCTCCCTTAATTCAAAGATTGAACTTGCCACATCATACTTATGAGGAAATTTTGAGCTGTTTGATTTTGTTTTTAAAAACTATTTTTTTTATTTTTAAAAACAATAAAACGTGTTTAGTAAACTGTTTTCAAAAAATTATTTTTAAAAACAAAAAAGTAAAAAGTTGTTTTTTAAAAAATAAAAATAAAAATAGTTTTTAGTTGTTTTCTTGTTTTTGTTTACATATTTTTTATATTTTGAGGTTGTCACTTATCCATTATCGACATTACACTACTAGTGACAATCACCACTACGTCACCACTGATAACCTCACCACAACGTTACTTTAAAAACAGATTTTTTTTGTCTTTTGATTTTTAAAACTTGTTTCCAAATTTTTTTTTATAAAATTATTTTTGAGAATAAAAAACAGAGAATAAGAATCAAACAAGCCCTTTATCATTATTAGTTTCTTTTTTCTGAATTTATCATTATTAGGTTACAGAGCCATGAAATTTTTAAGGTTTTTTTTTTTCATCATGAAAAACTTTTTGAGATTAATTCAATGTTGTTTTAATACATCCTCGACAGCAAACATAAATGTCAAATTTTCATATCATATCAATTAACGATCAGATAGAAAAAGTGACATAAAGAAAAGGTTCTTTTTTTGGGTCCAATACGGCTGCATTGAATATGGATGATAACAACAAAAACGAATTGCGATAATTGAATAAGGTGCCGGGATGAGAAAATGACACTTGAAAATGACATTATCTTTTCATGCAGCTCATACGAATTTTCACAAATAACACCAGAGATTTTAATTGTATGTTTATCACGGAAAAATAAGGAGGAGGAAAAATTTTAATGAGTTCAATTTAAAAGAAATGAATAAGTAAAGTTAAATAATTTTAATCAAGAGAAAATGTTAGATTAAAAAAATAATAAAAATTAATTAAAAACTTTTAATCTTATTTCTCCAAATTCTTAAAATCAAGATTATTAAAAAAATTTCTCCCCTCCCACCCCACCCCACCCCTCTCTCATACCAAATAGACTCAGGGTCTGTTTGGTATGAGGGGAGGGGAGGGGAGGAGAATGGGGGGATTTTGCTCCCCTCCTCTTATTTGGATTATTAGAATTTTTAGGTCAATCATCTCCCCTCTAAAATTTGAGAAATTTGGAGGAAAATGTTAATGTTTAGATATACATTGACTAATATATCTATACTATTTTATAATATTCCCATAGTGCCTTTTTCATTTTTTATCCAAAACTGTCACACATTTTATAATTATATTTATTTAATTTTTATAATTTATATATTGAATACCATTTATAATTATATTTTATTAAATATGTTAGAAAGTTATAAAATGCAAATTAAATGAAATAAGGGTAAAGTTGTTCATATAAAAATGTTTCCCCTCCCTTCCCCTCCTATACCAAACAAGGTAATGTCAAAATCTTTCCCCTCCTCTCTCTTTTTGTTAATCCAAATAAGGTAAAAGAAAATCTCTCTCAAACTCTCACCTCCATTAAAATCCCTCCCTTCCACTCCCCTCCATTCTGTCGAGCCAAACATAGACTTAAAGAAAATGAGCCCTTTAATTTCATATTTTTCTTAGTTGCCATAATTGTGTCACTTTATTTATTTATTTATTTATTGCCTTATTTCTTGGCTCAACCCATTGGACAAGTTTAATGATTTAAAAATCTTCACAAAATTTTGCATTTAAAGGGCTCACTAGCTATTTCAATGATTTATTTGGATGTTCTTTAATTTGAGCTCATAATTTATTTTAAAAGAAAAAGAAATTTTACCTATTATAGGATAATTGCATGAAGTAATAGCAGTATATATCCAGGACTATTTGATTTAGTTACTAATAAAATGCAGGATGCTATACTCATGTATATGTTTACAAATTATACACACACATGAATATTTGTATTCATAATTATATATTTTGAAAATTATTACACATAATGAATAATAAAAAATTTAATGAAGAAAGTTGAATATAAGGGAGGATGCCAACTTATTATTAAGATATAAGGCACCAATTTAGAGTTATTTCTTCATGTCTTAAATACAAGAGTTAGTAGAGGATTTTAACTTTATCATAAATATATAAGGCACGAATTGACTTTGTTTCTTAAAATTACACTTCGATTTTTAATGTAGGACATTGGAAAGTTAATCTTTATCTTATATATAAGACATATTTATTATATTTATTAATTTTTTAAAAATTATTTCTATTAATTTCTCTCAATAATAATCAAGTAAGAAAGATAGAGAGAATAAAAAAAATATTACGATATTTCAGAAAAAATATGTCATATTAACTAAATTAATTAATTTTATTAGTCTAATTAAATTAGATAAATATATTTTACATTGAGGATTAGATGAATAATTTTCTCTCTCTAAATTATCCATATTTATTACTTATATTAAGAGAGTAGTTACTGATTAAAATGAGTAAGTTAGAGAAACCAGCAATATTTTTTTTTTGTAAATAATTAATTAGTTTTTTATTTATTTATCTCTTGCAGGTAAGAGGAGGAAAAGAGTGTAATAATTACAAAACTTGGATAACGACCAAACACGTTGGAATAATTGAGGGTCTTGGGCAGACCGCATAATCAGTAGAAAAAAAAATAATAATTAAATTTGGATTGATCATTGAATTGATTGGGGTATTGGGTCAAGGGTTAGTGGGTCAGACTGGATTCAAACCGGAGCTAACCTGAGACTAAATCGATGAGAAAATGAAGATTTCAGGCTTATTAATATAAAATTATATATAAAAAATTTTTGATTTTTTTTAAAAAGATCGGATCACTACCTGGACTGGACCATTTTCTCGACCGGTTTGTCAGTTTCTGAGCCAAATTGACTAGTCCAGTCTGGGTTTGACAACCATACATAAGATCAATAAAATTCTAATAGAGGAGTCAATGAGTGAATTATGGAACCAAAATCTCCAAGCAATATATAAATCTTGTTCCCAGTATGTAAATATTCCAAGTGGACTTATGGATGGTGAAGTACTATGGCAGACAATCTTATTTTATGTTGGTATAACATTGCTCTTCTTATAATTGTCATCCATAAATTAATTGTAAGTATGGCTTGAGAATATTTTTTTTGCTTACGAGGCTTGAGAATTATTCTTTGATCTAATGTTGACTTAAAAATGAACTTTCAAAAGAAAAAGATCATATAAAGTCATCCAAAATAGAAAAATTGTAAATTAGTTGGTAAATTCAATAAATTCTTAAGAACTGTTTGGTATGAGGGGATGGGAGGAAAATTAAAAGGAAGAAATTTTTCTTGAGTTTGAATTAAGAAAATTAGAAAAATGGGGTTAAAATCTTTTAATTAATTTTTCCAACTCTGTTACAATACTTTTCTCTATTGAAATTTTATAACTATATTTCTCTAATTTTTTAAATCCAACTTATTTTTTCTCCCCTCTCCCTTTTCTCTAAATCCCTCATATCAAATAGGCTCTAAATTGATTCATTAGCAGAATTTGAAATTTAAAAAATGTGGATAAAATCACTTTAATGCCTTATCTTCTCACCTTTTAAAAGAGTTTCAATCAGGCAATAAGATTATAACTTATGCATCCAACATATATCTCAACATTAATATAGAATAAAATAATATATAAGCTATATCGAAGGAATTTTTTTGCGTTTTGAATGGATGGTTAAGAATAATTCAAGGGGGGAAAAAAAGAAGCAAAGCATAACATATGTGACCCTCGATTTGGGTCATCTGACCAATCTTCTCCTTGAGAGTCATGTGAGAAAGAAGGTCTTTAACACGAGCTTCAACCATGTCCTCCAATCTGTTCGTCCGATACTAATAAGCTTCAAAAGCAGAGTGCGAAGAAGAAACAGAGAGTTCTGTGAGGAGAGTGTGATCAAATCCATGAACGACTCGTTCCATTTTGGGTAATTAATCATGTTTTTCCGTTTAGCCATCGAGATAATCATGTATGAGAGTGCTGGCCCAAAAAAAAAAAAAAAAACTCAAATGATTTTTTTTAAAAGATGGTTTTGAATTTTTTTTTTAACTCGGCTTGTTTCGATTGAATTTATAAGTAATTTTACTATGAGAACTTCTCTAATCCTATTATTATGAAGTACTTCCAAGATAACTCAGAAAAACCCAGTAAAACCATTCAACTTCGTTAACCTTTTTATAAAATTTAATAATTTTTTTAACTTTATCCTTATTTAATATTTATTATAGTATTTTATAAGAACAAGAGTCAATAAAATAATAAAGAGTTAAGCGGTAAAAATATTTATGAATTTTTTTCAATGTGTTTTCAGTATTATGAATTTTACTTAGATGCGAAAGTATATATATATAAATTTTTTAAAATTAGAATAAAAATATCACTTTTGTTAAATGAGCTTAACTGTTGTTACTTTTTTTTTTTTGTGCGCCTCACATTTTGTTTTTAAAATGATTATTTAAAAAAAAAACAACCTCCTCCCACTACTATCTCTCTCTTCCCCACCCTCGTCCTCTTCGATCCTCCCTCTCTCATTTTCAACTCCCACCTCTTCCAAGTGTGCTTATCAAGATTTTAATTTGTGTTCTTTTTTTAGAGGGTGTGATCTCTTATCATCTCAACCAATAACTTGTTCGTAAATAATTCAAGATTTTTATTTTTGTTAAAGTTATTAAATTTAAGTTATGGGTAACATTCATATATGATCTAACCGTATCTTAAATAATTAAGATTAATTATATTCTTTTTTAATTAAAAGATTGAATCCTTCTAGTTTAATTAAATTTATAACTTAGTCCTTATAATTTAACTCATCGTTAGTAAAGTTTCATATATATATATATATATATATATATATATATATATATGTAACTCACCCTATGTGGTCAAAATAGTGCTTATTTGGCATCATTGGCAGTGCCACATTAGAAAAAATATGGCTTCTGCCTCCCCCCTCCCCCCTCCTCCTTTGTCCCGTTGGCTTTCTTCATCTTCTACACATCTCCGTTCTTTCCTCTTCTAAACCAAACTCTCCCAACTGCCGCAAAAACCTTCTCTACAGCAGCGGCCAAAAGTGGCTTCGAATCAGAAATGAGTGTACATAAAGAAGCAGAAGATGTAGTATTTTCCTGCTTTTGAGCTCCAGATGGAGCGGCAGATTCGCCATTCTTGATCATAGCAGTCAACTTCAGACGCAGAGAGCCTCTTTTGGGAGGAGGTTGAAGGAAAAAAGAGAAGCAAAGGAAGTAACTAAGCTGGGATTAGTATCAGAGGTTGAAGACGAGTCAACAATGCGAAAGGTTGGGTGAAGAATTCATGGAGCTTGGAGGTTGAGGAAGAAGGAGGAAAAGCAGATGAAGAAGAGGAACGAGGAACAGAGTAGGTAATGATAAGAGGAATGAATGTGATTGGTGTCTTTCCAGAATTCTTCCATGGTGCTCTGTTTCAAAGCCACTTTGGGCCGCTGCTGCAAAGAAGGTTTTTGTGTATGTTGGGATAGTTTGGTTGAGAAGAGGAAAGAACGAACATGCAAAAGATGAAGAAAGCTAAAGAGGCAAAGGAGAGAGGAGAGGCAGGATGGAGAAGCCACATTTTTGCTGAAATGGTACTGTTAATAATGCCAAATAAGCACCATTTTGCACCACATTGGACGAATTACCATTGAATCAGATATAAAAATATATAAAAATTATCTATAAGCTTTTATTCATAGAGTATTCAGTATTATAGGTTGTTTTTGAGGTGTAAAACTATTTATAAATTTCTAAAATAAGAATAAAAATATTATTACTGTTTTTTAATGGGCCCACTCTATTAAAAAAATAAAAAATGTCAAAGTTTTTTAATTTCCCTAACTCCCCTGTATCTTCCATCCTCACCATCTCCCTTCTTTCCTCCACCTCCCCATTTTCTTCACAGATGCCGGGACGACGGCGGCGGCAGCATCCTCCACCGGTAGCTTGAATCAACGAAGTCATACTGCGTGAGCTCTCCGTCCGGATCCGCCGTCGTCATCCTCCCATGTGCCTCAATCTCAGTCGCTCGTGGTCTCCATTCTTGACTTTCTTTCTTCTTCCTTAATCCTCGTCAGCCCTCATCGTGTCACCGTTCTTGAGAATATATAGCAAAATCACACTTTCTGTCTCCTTGCAAAAATTTTGTGAAATCTAAACGTCAGCGTTAGAATATGCAAGGTTGGGTTTCCGAAAATAACGATCCTATTCCTTCCTCTAACACATCGGCCTTTGCATCTGATGAATCCCATCATGGTTCTACAGCCTTGCATAAATCATTTTCTAACGCTTGTGGACTTGGTATTGTGGGTGGTGTGGAAAATCAATTAGCCTCCACCGTCACAGCTTTGAATCAGAAACCTCTATCACTTTTCATCTAGAAAAGAAAACAAAGAAACCTCAATCACTGAAAATGGGTGATCCTGATCAGAACCAACCCACATTGGAATGTAATCTATCTCTCTGGCTAGGCCCTCTATCAAGTGTTGAAGAAAGGAATAAGCTTGGAGGAGAAACTGGCAACGTGTCAATTTCCTGGAAGCAGTGCCTTGGTCCGAAGAGGAAGAGAGGAGATTGGTGATTGATGATTGTTTCAAAGTTTGATTGCTATAAGATCAAGATTGATTGTTTTTCAGTATCTACATATCTAGTTTTCTTGATTGTTTCTCTTGGTCCAGTTCTTGTAGAGGTAAATCGAGTTGGAGATGGAGATGGAGATGTTGGGAGGGAGAGGGTTGTTTTTTCTCGGAGCTTGGGGATATTTTGGTATTTTTATATTGTAAGAAAGGTTCTGAAACCTGGATTGATCATTGAATTGGTCGGGGTATTTGGTTAAGGGTTAGTGGATCAAATCGGAGTTAAACTGGGGCTAACCCAGAGGTAGACTGGTGAGAAATAACAATTTTAACATTATTATATGAAATTCTGAATAAAATATAAAAAAAAAACAGATCAAACCGATCAAAATCCAATCGAACTAGGGTTAACTATTGGACCGGATTGGTCGGACCACCGGTTTCAGGCTCAAACTAACCGGTCTAGTTTTCAAAACTATGGTTGTAAGTAACGGACGTGACAGTCTTTTTTAACAGTGATGTTATTTTTGCACCTTAATCCAAACCAAGGTTCTGAAAATCCGGACCGATCATTGAATTGGTCGGGGTATTGAGTCAAGGGTCAATGGGTCAGATCAGAGTCAAGTTGGAGCTAAACTAGGGCCAAATCGGTGAGAAATTGAATATTTTAGGCTTATTAATATGAAATTCTAAAAAAAATTTAAAAAAAATTGATTTTTTTAAAAGTATTCAACCGGGCCGATCCAATTTAGTGGCAGGGTCCTGGGCCGGACCGGCCGGTCCAGGTTCTAAAACATGGATCCAAACGCTATAAAACTTCAAAGACTGAGTGACGATGAGTAAAACTATAAGGGTAGAGTTACAAATTCGGTTAAACTATAAGAATTAAATAATTAATTTTTTCAGAATTTTCTTTTTTCTTTACTTTATAAATAGGATTAGAGGAGTATATGGAAAAAAAATCTTATTTTGTTAAAAATGATCCGGTCACTCTCTTAAAATGTACTCCATGTGATTCTTAATATAAAACATATTTACCTAATTTAATTATATTAAATAAGTTAGTTAATGTGACATGTATTTTCTAAAACGTCATATTCATTTTCCTTAATTGTATCATTCCTTCTCCTCCTTAATTATTGTTGAGGGAGCATAGAGGTAAATTAGAAAAATATTAAAAAATATGTAAATCATGTCTTATATTTAAAACCAAGACCAATTCTTTAAATATGTGTTATATTAAGCATCATAAGCACTTTTTTTTTTTTTATCTAAAACATATTGTTTAGTCACAAATTATCTGTGTGTATTTGGAAAACTTAAGAATTAATTAAAAAAATCTTTTGCGCTTTACCACGAAAGAAAGGTTAAATAAATGTTTTCGAAGTTCTCCTTCCCACTCTGGAAATGTAGATCCGTTTTGGAAATTTTAGTGATCCATTTCATTCACTTATAAATAAGGGTTAAGCTGTAAATTTAGTAAACAACTATTTCTTAAAGTACACCCAACACAACTAACTATTTTATAGTGTAAAAATAGACATTATGAATTTTTTTGGAGCAAAAATAACAATTTTGTTATCTATTTTGGAGTGTAAAAATTGTTATTTTTACTCCAAAAAAATTCATAATGTCTACTTTTACACCATAAAAATTCATAATGTATATTTTTACACCCTAAAATAGTTAGTTGTGTTGGGTGCACTTTGAGAAATAGTTCACTACCATTTTTGCACCTTAACTCTGTAAACAATTACCTTAATTTGAAAACCTATTATATCATACTTTTTTAAGAGTTATTAAATTCGGATGGGACCGGACAATTTGTTTCAAAAAACGGCAAACCGGCCACCTACTTGATCCGAACGAACCACTAACCCGAGCCACTATTTTTTAAGTTTAATTCAATTTTTTTATTTTTTTCAAAATTTAATATTAATAACTCTTGAATCTCCACTTACTTATTAGTTTGGTCCTATGTTAACTCCGATTTAATTTCTATATCACCCAATGACACTGACCTACTACCTCGATCTATTCAGAAGCCGGTCCGGGTTAATAACCTTAATATGTGTAGATACATTAGAGGAGAAGTATGTGAGATGGACGGCAGAGAACTGGTGGACTGGGAAACTAGGGAATGATTCGTTCACCGGTTCGGGGTGAAATTGACCCGGACGATGATTATGAAGCTTACTTGTCTGCAATATCTACCTCTGCTTCTGGCGAACTATGCACAGTTTCTTTGCCTGGTTGCTCGCGACTCCCACAGGTACACATGCCAAACTTATGAACAAAATAGTGTTTAATTTGAGTTTGCAAATTAAATCAAACCAATATATTATGACTCTAGCTTTATATATGTTGATCATAATTAATTATATATATTGATCATAACTTTTAATGCCGTTGTTAGCTTCCAACCTTAGTTTAATTTGGTGATGCTTTTCAACTTCCAAGATTCTGAGATCAAATCATTCAATTCTATATGGGGTTCTTTGATTTGTTTGAATCAGAGGGGGGGGGGGGGGAGAGAGATTTGAAGACATATTTTGAGGATACCTTTTTGGGGCAATGAAGATGGATTTATATCTTAAAAAGAGCCTATGTGTTTAATAGATTCTATTTAATATTGGAGCCCATATTTGTTTAAATAGCGAAGAGAATTCTCACATATTTATTACTTTACAAAGCAAAATTCTCTTAAAATAAGCTAAACCAAACAACCACACACTGAATTTGTTAAAATTATGGATATTGTGTTTGCGTGTGCAATAAACACACACATATGAACCTTATAAAGAAAATAGTGTTGAGTCTGCAAGGGACACTGACCATAACTGTATATATGATGACTTGAGTTATATATATATATTGATTGGAATAAGCAAGCAAATAATGGAGATGTATGGGGAAATTGAATAGGGCAGATGGTGAAAGAAGAAGATGCAATTAGAGATCGAATCAGTTTCCCTGTCTATTTGGAGTTTATCTTATCTAGTTTGTATAGATTTAATTTTTTTTGCAGGTGATTTTTTTTAAAAATATTAATTAAGATATTATCTTTATTTTAGATTATCTACTTATTAAAATAATCTTTATAAAAAAAATTAAATATAAATTATCAAGATAAGCTGAGTGTCCATAAACTAAAAAACTAGTTCCACCTAGAGACGCAGTGACTCCCAGAAAATATGGAGACTTGTTTTCGGCTGCTGATATATGATGCCTTCTTTCGAGCCTTTTTATATGCAACCCACCAACTCCTTCCTTGCTGATTCTTATGCTCCCTTCATATGGATCATCACTTCCCTCTATAACTTGCTTCCTAACTCTTACATATACATACAGACAAAGATTTAAGATGATGGGTCCCACTTGACAAGTGTAGTTAGGTGGATCCCAGTTGACAGGTGCATAAATGTTTAGATGCCATCTCACAATGAGCTACTCTTGTTTCATTCGGCCAAAAAAAAAAAAAAAAAAAAGAAGAAGAAAGAAAGAAAAAACACTCTCGTTTCACCAAGCATCATATCCTAGTACTTGTTGAATATATTTGACTAGTAAACAAGGCAAATTGACTAGTACATGTTTAGAATAGTTTTTTTTTAATTTATAAGTGTTTTTTTATATAAATCAAAATTAAACTTCTTTCACATATTTATTTTGTATATCGTAAATTATAATTAAAAAATTATTTTTACAAGTTCTAATCGTTATTATAAATAAGTCAGAATTCATCTCTCTCTCTCTTCCCTTACCGCTTGTTTAGTTTCAATTTGAAAATTTTGGACCTTTCCATCATCTTTCCTTCATCACTTAATTCATATATCTTTCTTTCTTTCTTTCTTTTTTTGGGTCTCCATTACTAAATGTCCATATCACACTCATCACGATGAGTCTTCTTCTAAATCCTTCATTGCAACAAAATTCTGTTCCAGTTACAACAACTTTCAACTTTTTGATTGAGTTAAAAGTAGTATTCAAAGAACCAACAAAACTGTTGGCTAGAACCCATCCCCTTTTATGTTTTGTGAGTTATAGATCACATTATAAATACATGTACAAAAATCACATTGTAAAAAAAAAAAAAAAGTGATGAAAGAATGGATATATACTTGAAATTAAAATCAGTGTACGTATCTCTGTGTCTTCACTTTCTGTATAGCTAGCTTACTTTCATACTAAGGTCATAGTATTGGAGAAGTATATTTACGCAAGTTGAGGTAAAAGTCTTCTCAATTATTTACCTCATACATCGTAAATCACGTTAGAAAAATAATTTTTACCGTCAATCCAAATACACACTAAACGGATACTGTTTAGTGGAATGCATGAGTTTTAACAGCCACTTGTGACATGTTTCTTTATATGTCCTACAAAATTTATTGGCTTCAGAACTTAATTTTCGATTTTGATTAATTATCCTATAGGTGATGAATTACAGTCCAATGCAATTTTTATTTTTTAGGAAGATGACAACATTGCTAATAAAATACAAAATCAAAAAAGGTTTTTTTTAAAAAAATAAAATGACAGGATAAAGTTTACTTAATATTAATATAAGATAATAATATAACTTTAATCTATAACTTTATATAAGGTTTTAGTTAGATATCTTAATTTTAAATAACGTCTTTTCAGTCATTTAACCCTAATATCGAAATTTTAATATTGATAAAACATTGTCAAATAATGCTAATATAAAATTTAATTTTTAAGATAATAATGATAATAAATATTATGAAAAATCATCATTTGAGACCAATTGTATTAAGATTAAAAGATTAATTTTTTTAAGTTAAGGGGCCAAACCAAAATATTGAATAGTTAGAGACTTAGAGGACTAATAAAACGTTATGCTGACAACATCTCCCTACATTCATTTAGATAAATAATTTGTAACTTTTGGTTTTTAAATAAAAAATTCATTTACTCTCTCAAGTCATTCACAAATTTAGATAAGGACTGCAAATTCGACACCTACATTTCAACTTGATTTATGGTGCCAACTATCATCCACAACTTTCCCCTCAATACTAAACCATCCCGATTCTCAAATATAAACAACATAATCACTATATTTTTCTATGTAAAAAAACCTTTAAATATATACACGTATTCAATATATATTTGTTTAAAGTAAAAGCCTATCATTAATCTACTTGTTTCCTTTAGCGCAAACATAAATAACTGGATTCATTGTATTTGTTGTCTCCACATATCTGATAAATTTTAAAAAAGACAAACAAGATAAATTCTGAAAAATATATACATACAAAATTAGAATGAAGAACTTTGTGGCTTAGTTGTTTGCATAATTCTTTTGCCCTTTTTTTTTTAAAAAAAATTCTCTTTCAAATTAAATGCTTTGATCATTTTTTGAATATTTTTTAGAATAAAAATAATACTAGAATTTTGCCTTGTATTAATTCATTAACACACCTTTACTTTTAGAGTTTAAGGTTTTTTTAGGTTGTGAATTCTTTATCTGAATTTACTAATTTTTTACTTAAACTTATGAATGACTTTAGAGGGTAAGTAAATTTTTTACTTAAAAAAAATAAAAGTTGTGAATTCTTTATCTAAGCTTGTCAATTATTTATTTGAACTTGTTAATGGATTTGGGTCAAAGGTCAAAAGTTAATATATATATTTTTTGTTTGCATTAGTTATATTGAATTGCATTGGTGGCTCAATAGCACCAATATTTTGTGCAAATGGCAGAATATTTCCACCGGAGCTTCATTGACGACCTGGCTGTCGGAGCTCTGGTCGGTCGTCAAAGCTACTGGCGGTGGGGATACTTTTTTTTTTAAAATAAAAAAAATGTAAGGGCAAATGTATCTTTTTCTTTTAATTTGAAAATAGACAAATTGAGCCTAACATCTCTCTATGATTATGAATATTTGAAACACCTTTTTGTCTTTTCGTAATTTTAAAGTTTTTTTAAGGAATTTTCCGTATTTTGATTTTATTTAAATTCATATGATAAAATAATCCTAAGGGTGAGAGTCATGTAATCCTTTGGCTTAAAAAAAAAAAAGAACCATGTTATCATTTGAAAAAAAAAGCGTCATGTAATCATTTATTAATGTTATTTATCTTATAAATTAAAAAATTATGAGCATATGGACTAATGCTTGATAGAGGAAATTGTAGGGGCTCAATTAAAAGAAAAATTTTAATAAAGATCTAATTAAAGTTCAAATTGTTATAAAAATGTTGATAATAAGATAGTAGAAGAGAGAAATTCTAGAGAGATAAATTAGAGAGATATTCTCATTCACTTGTACTACAAAATACATAACCCATGACCCCTATTTATAGAAATTTTTCAGTGCTACAGTAACTTTTCCGTGCTGCTACAGTGATTCTCGTGATGCTACAGTACCTTCTTCGTGTGCTACAATGATGAACAGTAGAATCCTGATGCTACATTTCTATACAGTGAAATTACTACAGTAATGAACAGTGATGCACAGTGATATTTAATCTTACATATCATATTGACTGGAAGAGCAGGTTGGCCTGGATATGAGCTAATGGACATCCACATAATTAATATTCATAACACTCCCCCTTGGATGTCTATTATGAATGTGCCTCATTAAAAACTTTAACTAGGAAAAACCCAGTGGGATAAAAACCTAACCAAAGAAAAGAGTACATCATTCATTGATACACTATTCAGTGCTGCCTCATTAAAAACCTTTCTAGGAAAACCCAGTGGGACAAAACCTAAATAAGGGAAAAAGAGTACAACGTGTATCGACTCCCCCTCTTGACAACATCAGTTGATATCTCTAAATCTCCGAAGGCCAATGTCATAGACAAGATTTTCAAAGATTGTACCTGGAAGTGACTTTGTGAATAAATCTGCTATATTTTCACTTGAATAAATTTGCTGGACATCTATTTCACCATCCTTTTGAAGGTTACGAGTAAAGAAGAATTTTGGTGAAATATGCTTTGTTCTGTCTCCCTTGATATAGCCTTCTTTAAGTTGAGTAATGCATGCAGTATTATCTTCATATAGAATTGTTGGTGCCATTTTTCCTAAAGCTAAATAACAATTTGTTCGTATATGATGTATTACTGATCTCAACCACACACATTCTCGACTTGCTTCATGTATTGCTAGAATTTCTGCATGGCTTGATGATGTGGCTGATATAGTGTGTTTCATTGATCGCCATAAAATAGTTGTACCTCCACATGTGAACAGATAGCCTGTTTGTGATTTACCATCATGTGAATCGGATAAAAATCCAGCATCTGCATAACCTACCAGTTTATGCTTAGATACGTTTGAGTAGTATAACCCCATATCCATAGTGCCTCTTAGATAACGAAAAATATGTTTTACTCCATTCCAATGTCTTCGTGTTGGTGAAGAACTATATCTTGCTAATAAATTAACAGCAAATGATATATCAGGACGTGTATGATTAGCAAGATACATTAGTGCTCCAATGGCACTAAGGTATGGTACTTCTGGACCAATTAGTTCTTCATCATCTTCTTCACTCATTATCCGAGGTTGAAATGGATCTTTATCCGGTTCCAAAGACCTTACAATTATTGGGGTACATAATGGGTGAGATTTATCCATATAAAATCTCTTTAGGACCTTTATTGTATAAGTTTCTTGATATACAAAGATCACATTTTTAAGATACTCAATCTGTAATCCAAGACAGAATTTTGTTCTTCCCAAATCCTTCATCTCAAATTCTTTCTTCAAACAATGAATTGCCTTTTGGAGCTCTTCAGGAGTTCTAATAATGTTGATATCATCAACATAAACATCAATTATAGCAAATTCACTATTAGATCTTTTTATAAAAATGCATGGGCATATTGGATCATTTTTGAATCATTCTTTTAACAGATAATTATTAAGACGATTATACCACATGCGCCCTGATTTCTTCAAGCCATACATGGACTTATTTAACTTAATTGAATATTGTTCTCGAAACTTGAATTAGATACTTCTGGCACCTTAAGTCCTTCAGGGACTTTCATATAAATATCATTATCAAGTGACCCATATAAATAGGCAGTCACGACATCCATCAGAAGCAAATCAAGCCCTTCTTTTACTGCTAGGCTAATTAAATAACGAAAAGTAGTCGCATCCACTACAGGTGAATAGTTTCTTTAAAATCAATGCCAGGTCTTTCTGTAAAGCCTTGGGCTACAAGACGTGATTTATATCTTGTTATTTCGCCTTTTTCATTTCTTTTTCGTACAAAGACCCATTTGCATCCAACTGGTTTTACATCTTCAGGTGTAAGAACTATAGGTCCTAATACTTTTTCGTTTTTCCAATGATTTTAATTCTGCATTAATGGCATCTTTCCATAGAAGCCAATTTTTTCTTTGTTGGCACTCGCTAATGGATTTTGGCTCGTGATCCTCATTATTATTCATTACATCATTTGCTACATGATAAGAAAATGTGTCGTCAACGTTGACATCATTTCAATCCCATCGGATTCCATTCACAACATAATTTATTGAGATCTCATTATTTTCACATATATCAGGTACCTGTGTCTCTCATGGGACTGCAACATTCTCTTCTAGAGATATCTTTACTGGAGATAATAACTTTTCAGGAGATGGCTCTTTTGGAGCTATTAACTTTTCTTGATTATCCTCAATTTGACCATCTATATTCTTTGCTCCTTTTCTTTTTTGAGGATTTCTATCTTTGGAACCGATGGGTCTGCCACGCTTCAAGCATGCTTTAGATTCATTCATAGTAGATTGTCCTTTAGGGACATCAATTTTAATAGGAGCATTAGCAGCTGGTATATGTGACTTTGTCACTTTCTTTAGGTCAGTAAATGCTTCTGGCATTTGATTAGCTAAATTTTGTAAATGAATTATCTTTTGAACTTCCAGTTCACACTGATTTGTACGAGGATCAAAATGAGCCAATGATAATTCATTCCAGCTAATTTCTTTATCCAACTGCTTGTTTTCTCCCCCTAATGTTGGGAAAAGTGATTCATCAAAATGACAATCGCCAAATCGTGCTGTAAATAAATCTCCCGTAGATGGTTCTAAATATTTTATGATTGAAGGAGATTCATATCCAACATATATTCCAATCCTTCTTTAAGGACCCATTTTAGTGCGTTGTGGTGGTGCTACTGACACATATACCACACACCCAAAAGTCCTTATATGAGAAATATTAGGTTCCTGACCAAAAACCATTTGTAAGGGGGAAACCTTTAAGTAACTTATTGGCCTGATGCGAATTAACATTGATGCATGCAAAATGGCATGGCCCCAAGCAGAAATTGGGAGATTATATTTCATAAGTAAAGGTCTTGCAATTAGTTGCAACCTTTTAATCAATGATTATGCAAGTCCATTTTGTGTATGAACATGAGCTACAGGATGTTCAACATCAATTCCAAGGGACATACAATATTGAGCAATTAATCAGGGTAATGTGCTCTTAATCTAATTAATTGAGCAATTAATCTCGCAAACGCCAGGTTGCGAGAAGATAATAAACACACATGTGACCATTTAGTTGATGCATCAATTAAAACCATATAATATCTAAATGGTCCACATGATGGGTGTATTGACCCACAAATATCTCCCTGTATCCGTTTTAAAAATGTGAGAGACTCACTTTCTACTTTGCTTGGTGAGGGGCGAATAATTAATTTTCCCTTGGAACATGCAGCATATGAGAAATCATGGGATTGTGGTATTTGTTTACACTTCAGGGTATGTTCACATGAATTCTCAATTATTTATCGCATCATAATTGAACCGGGATGACCTAACCGATCATGCTAAACATTAAATTCATTTGTAAACTTCTGGTTTACATTGGTAGACTTCTGGTCTGTATTGGTGAACTTCTGGTTCTCAATAACATATGTTTCAATTTTTTTTATAAATGTATAATACAAACCAGAAGAAAAAGTAGGAAAACTTTCTAATATGCATTTTCTACCATCAACAAGTTTTGTCATAATAAGATATTCCTGATTATTTTTATTTATTGTTTCTACATGATATCCATTTCTGCGGATATCTTTGAAACTTAACAGGTTTCTTCTAGACTTGGTAGAATAAATTGCATTATCAATACATAATTTTGTTCCTTTAGGTAACAAAATATTAGCTCTTCCGGAGCCTTCAATCAAATTTATACTACCAGATATAGTCTGAACATTGGTTTTTTGCATTACCAAGTAAGAAAAATATTTATTATTTCTGAATATACTATTGGTTGTTGCAGAATCAACGAGATATAAATCTTCAGGATTGATGCCAATAGGATCCATTCTTCATTAAATAAAACATAAAAACATAATTAAAATAAATACATTCAATAAAAGTAACATAAAAGTTCAAATAGATAAATAATTATGCTAAGAAATCAACAACATCCAAATAAGTAAAATCCATTTCTCCATGCTTAGAATTCTCAGCCTGATCCACATGATTTACTTCAGATGTTGATCATTTACCATTATTTTTTATTGATTCTTGGTAAAGTTCAACTAGGTGTCTTGGTGTACGACAGGTACGAGCCCAATGACCCTTACCACCACAACGATAACATGGATTTTCAGTATTTTTATTTTTCCCACTATTTTCTCTTTTGTGGTTCTTATTATTATTTCCCCACTTCTTGTAGGAATTTGAACCACCACGACCTCGACCACGGCCACGACTACAGATGTAACCGCGTCCACGTCCACGGCCACAAACAGATTCATTGGTTACTATATTCGCTTCTGGGAATGGAGTCGAGCCAGTTGGACGAGATTCATGGTTTTTTAATAAAAGCTCATTATTCTGTTCAGCTACAAGGAGGCAAGAAATTAATTCTGTATATTTCTTGAATCCTTTTTCTCGGTATTGCTGCTGCAGGAGCAAATTTGATGCATGAAATGTGGAGAATGTTTTTTCAAGCATATCATTATCAGTAACATTTTCTCCACATAATTTTAATTGAGAAGTTATTTTGAACATGACCGAGTTATATTCACTTACAGATTTAAAATCTTGCAACCTTAAATGTATTTAGTCATAATGAGCTTTTGGGAGGATAACCATCTTCAGGTGATCATACCTATCTTTCAGATTGTTCCAAAGAACAAGTGGGTCTTTCACTGTTAAATATTCAATTTTCAAACTTTCATGTAAATGGTGACGTAGAAAGATCATGGATTTGACTTTATTCTGATTGGATTCCTGATTCCCTTCTTTTATTGTGTTTTCCAGACCATGAGCATTTAGGTGGATTTCCGCATCCAACATCCAAGATAAATAATTTTTTCCGGTAATATCTAAAGCCACAAATTCAAGTTTTGCAAGATTTGACATGGTTCTCACTATTTAAAGAAATAAACAAGAATAATTAAAATATGTAAAGACAAGAAATAAATTAATAAAGCAAAGTAAGAAAATTGAAAATTTTATGGCTTCGGGCCATTCAGTTCTTATGGCTTTAGGCCAATTAATCTCATGATAAGGAATTAAATATATACGGCATCTGATCATTTATCTTCAGGATAAATAAAAGTTATACATAACTTCTAGCTGTCATATATATATGGCTTCTAGCCATATAATAATGAATCATATAGATATGGCTTCTGGCTATATAATAGGAGATCATAGGGATATAGTATATGGCTTCTGGCCATATAATAAAAATTCAAATAATATGACTTCTGGTCATATAATTTCAGGAATTGGATGTAAATGGCTTCTGGCCATAATCATAATAATAATATAAATGAACTTATAATGATATATATAAGATATAATAACAATAGTGATCTCCAATCCTAGCCATGGAACCCGATGTTCACAACAATCGGTAAAGATATATTTCTTAATTCCATATAGTGGCTCAGATTATCCCAGATCTATGAAATAAAGATATTATAAAATAAAGTATAAATTATCAAAGAAATTATAAGAATATCATACATTTGGCAGAGCTTCGTGCTGATAACGTGTTATAAAAATGTTGATAATAAGAGAGTAGAAGAGAGAAATTCTAGAGAGATAAATTAGAGAGATATTCTCATTCACTTGTACTACAAAATACATAACCCAGGACCCCTATTTATAGAAATTTTTCAGTGCTACAGTAACTTTTTCGTGCTGCTACAGTGATTCTCGTGATGCTACAATACCTTCTCCGTGTGCTACAGTGATGAAACAGTAGAATCCTGATGCTACAGTGCCACACAGTGAAATTGCTACAGTATGAACAGTGATGTACAGTGATATTTAATCTTACATATCATATTAACTGGAAGAACAGGTTGGCCTGAATATAAGCTAATGAACATCCACATAATTAATATTCATAAATGAAATTTTAAAAGAATTATAGGACAATTGAAAAAAGTTCAATATTGCCTTTGTCGAGTCAACGTTGGGTAAAAAAGTTTTTTGTTTTTTTACCAACTAAAAAAAAGTATTTTGTTTTGTACCGATGTATTGACTCTAACGGTAAAATATATTTTTTAGTCTTTTAAATTTATATAAGTTATATTTTTGATTTTTTAATTTTATAAAGTATACTTTTAATCATATAAATTTAACATCATTAATGTTGCTAACAAAAAACGTTAAAGTAATAAACTCAAGTAATGACCATAGACAAATTATATTTAAGTTTTATTTTTTATGATATAGTTTTAATTTTTTTAATATAGTACATTCAGAATATTAAAATAAAATAAATCAACAAATTGTTACAAATAAAATCAAGATTTTTCTATTTAAATTATTAAACTAATATATCATGTTAAGGGATTAAAAATATACTTTATGTAAAATTTCAAAACCTAAAAATATGATAACATTATAAAAGATTACGTGCTACGTTGAACCATAATACTTTTTTTTAGACTGTCTAAAATCTAAATAGCTTGTTTATAAATATTTTTGAGGCAAAAATATGTACTTAATTTTTTATAAAGAAGCTGTATACACACACCCACACGTACTCGCTTCATTATCCAACCCATTACACTTCGTTCTCGTTCAATCCTTCCACAGAATTTTGCAACTGTCTTCTTCATTGCCTACGAGTTTCGTGCATGGTTGGTGCCCCCCGCTTTGTCTTTCATTCTCTTGCGCTTTCCTTTAAATCTGATTTGATTAATTGGATTGCTTCTGATCATAATAATCTTTCTTTAATTCTGTTCAAGCTCTGTTAATCTGATTAATTGCTTTCTTGTTCTGATTTATAGGTTGATCTGAGGTGAATTTACAAGGTGCAAAGACGAAATAGATTTTCTTACCTTAATCTTTTATAACAAGTTTCGGAGGACTTCGATTCTTCTTCTTGTTCGTCCATTCACTGAAAATTTTCTTACCTCTCTCTCTTCTTTGTTCTTGAACTTCAGTTGTACGATCAATCTTCTTTTCGTTCAATTTCTAAGAAAATGAGTGTGAAATTTCTGCAATGGTCTCTGCAAGTTCTTGTTCCTCATCCTTCTTCCTCCAGAAGACAACGGTGCTACGTCAGCAATGGCTGTTGCGGCGGCGGAGGACCTCTTGTGTGCCGATTCCCGCGCAAATGTGACCGCCGTCCGATTCTGCTTCAGAGGTCTCGATCTTGCGGATCCACACTTTCAACATCTAATAAGTTCATAAACAGAACCGCCACAGCCGTATTATTTTCTTTTTCCGACGACGAATTCCCTGAGGAAATCGACGGCGATCACGACGGGAATGCCGCAGAATCTCGTTCCGGTGAAGAATCCTCTGACAAGAAAGACGGTGGCGACGGGGAATTCGACCCGCTGAAACCTAACCGCCCTGTAAACCTCTTTGACGGCGAAGATCACGACGGTAATAATAATGCCGCAGAATCTTGTTCCGATGAAGAATCCTCAAATGAGATTGACGGCGATCCCCGCTTCCTGCTGCCGAACTTTAACGTCGCTAAAATCTTCCCTGAATTCGAAGCTCAATTACAAGAACACGAGGAAAGAATGAAACAACTGAGAGAAGAGGCAAGTGATTGGAGATCCACTGTAGAAGACGCAGCATGGGAGACAAGCGGCGAAGAACTGGTGGACCGGGAAAGCAGGAAACGATTCATTTCACCGTTCAAACGACATTTGCAAACAGAGGCTCTGTATCTGTCAAAATTATCTGAAGAACCCAGTAATCGTCTCCTTCTGACCAACTATGCAGAGTTTCTTTACCAAGTTGCTCGCGACCACGACAGGTACACATGGACGTTGTGAACAAACTAGTGTTTAATTTGAGTTTGCAAATCCACTGATCATCACTGTAAATATTATGGCCATAGCTTTGTAGGTATATACATATATATGTATGTACGTATGTACTCACTCACACACATTGAACCTACTGAACAAAGTCAGAGAGTAGTGTTTAATTTGAGTCTGCACGTCACACGGTAAATATGATAATTTGAGCTTCACCCGCTCGCTCGCATGTTGATGGGTTTTGTTGTAAAAGTGCCTATAATATTTTACTAAAAAGTGTTACCATTACCATATGTTACCTTAAGTAGGTGAAAACATACTTATCAATATTTAAAATGAGAGTAAAAATATAGTATATCTATATGTAAAAATAATAGAGAAAAAATAGCATATTCAAATACAAAAATAACGTGAGTCTCATCAAAAAAAGTAACTATTTTAGATTATATTTAACGGTCATCACATAAATACTCATGAACATTTAAAAATGAGAACAAAAATAGCACAACTGTTAAATATGACATATCATTGTTTCATATGCATATACGAAAATAGCATGGCTTTCATCATAAAAAGCAAATATTTAACAATCATGTCATTTTTTTTCTCTTATTTTGAAGTTGAAAGCACTTTTAGTAAAATCTCATTATACTTTTTCACCTGAACTATATTGTTTAGAATAAGTTAAGGTAGCAAATAATGGAGATGTATTATATATGTGAAGTGGGAAAATTGTAAGTGCAGGGCAGAGAAGTACTTTTTGAGAGCACTATGGGCGTTTGGGAAGGATGCAATTTTTGAAGCAGAGACTTTCAGAAAATATGGAGAGTTCTTGTGGAAAGTGAGGAAGAACTTGGTGTCTGCTGATCTTGCCTTGTATACAGCCCATCGTCTGGATCCCAACAACACCTCCATTGCTGCTTTTTATGCTCACTTCCGCTGGATCACTTCTCGCACCAACTCACGTCCCAACAATTTCAGAAATTTAGCTCTCTCCATCATTTTCATATATCTTTTCTTTTCTTTTATTTTCTATTTTCGCACTCACTCACTTCCCAACAATTACTTCTAGTCTTCTAGATATATATAGGATGATGACGATGGTCCCACTTGAAAAGTGTACAATTAGATGGGCCCCACTTGACACGTGTAGATATGATCGGATGCCATCTCACACTACACGATTCTACCACTCTCTATTCACAAAACATCATATACTACTTGTTGACCATATTGGTTTTACTGGTTCTATAGTTTCAGTTTCAGAATTTTGGCTCTCTTCATCATCTTTCATACAACAATTATATTATTTCTAGATGTATAGGATGATGATGGGTCCCACTTGACAAGTGTACAGTTAGATGGATCCTACTTGACATTGTAGATAATATTCTGCTCCTCTATTTTCACAAATATACTTGTTGAGTAGATTGGTTTTACCAATTCTATAGTTTCAGTTTTAGAATTTTGGCTCCCTTCATCATCTTTCATACAACAATATTACTTCTAGATGTATAGGATGATGATGGGTCCCACTTGACAAGTGTACAGTTAGATGGGTCCCACTTGACATTGTAGATAATATTCTGCTCCTCTATTTTCACAAATATACTTGTTGAGTATATTGGTTTTACCAATTCTATAGTTTCAGTTTTAGAATTTTGGCTCTCTTCATCATCTTTCATATATCTTTTTTTGGGGGGGGGGGGTGGGAGGTTGCATTGCTCAAAATGTCGATATCACACTCATGAAGATGAGTCTTCTGAATCTTCATTGCAACAAAATTCTATTCCAGTTACAACGTTCAGCTTTTTCATTGAGTTAAAAGTATTCAAAAGAACTTAGCTATAGCTTGAACTAGTCTCCTTTTATGTTTTTAGATTTTTTTTCATCAATTTTATGTTGTAAAGTATAGATATATCACATTATAAATACATGTACAGATCACATTGTAAACAAAGTAGTGAAATAATCGATATATACTTGAAATCAAAATCAGTGTGTACCACTTGGTCTTCACTTTCTGTATAGCTTACTACTTTCTCACTAAATCTGTATGTTAATGGAATGCATGAGTCATAATAGCAACTTGTGACATGTTTCTTTGTATATTCCACAAAATTTGAAGTGAATCCCACTAGTTATGAATTTTGATTTGCTGTACATTTTATAATTTACATTGAAATTTTGATTATATGAGAAGCTTGATTAAGATTTAGGATAAGACTAAAGAGACTATAGTTAATGAAGATAAACTCAAGGAAGACATTATTAATTAAGGGTCTGTTGGGTACGAGGCAAATGAAGAGGAGGGGACTATAAAAATTTTAATAAGTTCAATTTAAAAGAAATAGAGAAGTGGGGTTGAGGTTGTTGCTGAAATAAATCAGGTAAGAACAATCTTTATGTTTCAACAGATTGGCTACATATAGTACGTATGATAACGAAGAAAAATATTTGAATCACATAATTAAACTTAAGAATTTATGAGTTGATTAGTTTTAGGTGGCTAGTTGGAGTATAGAAAAATAAACTCACTTCATAGACATCATCTTCAATTGGCTTGCTCATTAATATTACTCATACTCAAATCACACCATATATATATATATATATATATATATATATATATATATATATATATATATATATATATATATATTGGACAAATCACACCATATATACACTTTCTCATTTGATAATAAATTTAAAACACCATTAATATGGAGTTGAAATGATTTTGTAACTTTGAAAAGTTTAAGTGATAAATTTACAAAGTATTAGTAACAATTTATATATTTTAAAAATTAATTCAAAATTATTAATTATCATGAACAAAGTATTAATATTATTTTTTTAAAAAAAATTATGTTGATATTTGGCAACATTGTAGGTCCTCTGGCCTTCCTCTAATAGATTTGTCTATTTAATTTTGTTGTTTGATTTGATTAATCGGATTCTGTCATTTTCTCACCCCATAAAAAGTTGGATATTTTTAATCTCTATTTTTGCTTATAATTTATATATTTGAATTATGCATGAAACTTAATATTTTTGAAAAATAATTTAATAACATATCTACTAATCTATCAAGAATAATATTTATATATGAAGTTGTATACATAAAAATATATATTTTTATTTGTTTAAAATATTTTTGCATATTATATTGTTAAATCCCATTTTAAATGAAGAAGATACCTTGTATGGAGACAATAATGCAACATTTTGACCACCAAACGCTTGAATCAACTAGACGTGGGTTGTTATAACTTAATCAATGGTCTTGTGTTCAAAACTTGGGTATGCAGCCGCAATAATTACTTGATGTTAGTGAATTTCCTCCTATTATATGCCTACATTCCCACGAACTGAACTAGTTGGTTGCTAGTAGCACCGGATATTGGTGGATTAATCCAAAAAAAATATATCTCTCTCACACACATATATGTATGTATGTATAGTAAGAATAAAAGCAAGTAAAACTAGGTGAGCCTCCACTTCCTATACTAAGATTAAAACCAAGTATTAGTAACACTAAGCCTGCCTCTACTTCCAATGCATTGCATCCTCACAAATGAATTTATATTTTCGTTTACATTGATGCTCTCTCAAATCTTTAATACAAGATATATTTACCTAATTTGATTATATTAAAGAAGCTAGTTGAGTTAGTTAATATGACATGTATTTTTTAAAATACCCTAATCAACTTTCTTAATTATCTCATTCTTTCTCCTCTTTAATTATTGTTAAGGAAGCATCAATATGGGTAAATTAGAAAAAAATTGATAAATATGAAAATTGAGTTTTATTTTTAGGACCAACATCAATATACTAAATATGTCTTATATTAAAATCGGAGGGAGTATTTTTTTTAAGTGTTTCATTATTTGTTGAAGGAGCTCCATGTGACTCAAATTGTAATAATCATAATCTATTGATAGACACATCAAAAGATGTATTGGCAGAACCTTGACCAGAATCTAATATTACGTGTGTACACATTTGGATTTGCAACTTTTGTTTTAAAATATAATGATCAAATTTTATATAAACAAAGGAATATATTCATCTAGAGTTAAAATAGAGTCCTAGATTTGCAAGTTGTAAGTGAGGTGTTGAAACGAGGGCTCAAAGTCATAGTAGTTTAAGGGTCAATGGTTTGTTGGTATCCTGATAAATTAGAGAGTGATAGAAGATTAATTTTGTAATTAATTATTTGATTGTTTCTTAATTGTATTCCACTCTCTTTAATTATCTCTTGATTCTTGGTCATTATCATTAAAGGCCATGTATGTACTCTGTATATATAATCCCCATCATGGAAGAATAAAACTCACTGAGGAATCATCCAACTCTTGCGCGTCCTTTATGTTATCAGAGCTTTAAAGGAGGATGAAGATGAGCGATTCCTCTGGAAGTGGTACCAAGATGACCTCCAAGGTAGAGTCTCACACTTCCGCAACCAGGATGTTTCCATCGGCAATGCATAGTGGCTTGTTGAGTCCACATCAATCTCGATCATCCTAAAGAAGCTCACATGTAAGAATTTTTGGGAGTGGGCACAGTTGATGTACTTTGCACTGAAGGGTCGTGATAGCCTTAGCCATGTCATAGGCAATCCACTTATGCCTGCTTTATCCGATGAGGTTGTAGTGAAAAAATGGTGGACCGAAGATGCCTTAATCTGTTTGTGGCTTGTGAACTCTATGGGTCTCACTATTAAAAAAAAATTCATGTCTTATCCTCGGCACGTGATATATGGGAAGCAGTTCAAGAAGCCTATGGAGATGGTGGAAACACATCTTATATTTTTTTATCTTAGAGCTAAGGTTTGGAATCTCAAACATGATAAACTTAGCTTGGGAGATTATTATCTTGCCACATTACCCATTTGGCAAGAGTTGGATCTAGTTAACGAAGATATTCCTTGTTGTAGTACTCATGCTGCTAGCCATACAAAGAAGATAGAAAAAGAACGCTTGTTCGAACTCCTTGCTAGTCTTAATACTTCTTTTGATGATGTTAGGGGAAGGATTTTGGGTTAATAACCTCTCCCTTCTGTCCGTGAAGCTTTTGTAATTATGAGGAATGAAGAGTCTAGGAAGAAAGTTATGCTCAGTGAAGAAAGTGCCCCGGCCTTCCCATATAGAATCATCTGCTCTTATTGTTTGCTTGTCAGATTCTCACAATAATAAGAACCGTCCCACTTGAGAGCATTGTAAGAAGGTAAGCCATACCAAGAAGGGATATTGGGATCTTCATGGTAAGCCTGCAGATTTGAAGCCAAAAAAGGGTTGAGGACGTGCGTATATGGCGGAAGTACCAAAAGAAGATGATACCTCTACAGTTGCTCCAACTCCTGCTTCTGCTCAATCAGGTGATAAGTTCGATAAAATCTTGGAAATGCTTGCTTCTTTACAACCTCCCAAAAGCAACCAATGGTTATTGTAGTAAAAAAGGTAAGCCTTAGCCATTATTAAAGATATGAGAACTAAGGGTTGTTGGATAGTCAACTTAAGTGCCCTGATCATATGTCTGACAATGTATCATTATTCTGCTCTTATACTCCATCCACTAAATGACTTACTATTAAGATTATTGATGCTTCCGACTCTATTATTGTTGGCTTTGGAAGTGTTAAAAGTGTCTGATAGACTTACACTTAAAAAATGTCCTTCATGTACCAAATTTGAAGTGCAATATTTTGTCCATTAGTTACTTAGCTTGAGATGGATGATGTCATACTAACTTCTTTGCTACTTATTGTATTTTTCAGGACTGATTTATAGGGATGATTGGCGTTGTTAAAGAATTTGATGGGCTTTACTATCTAGATAAAGGTTCAAGTCAGAGTATTGGATCATGTAATAAAGTATCTCTTCCTAGGACAGACTAGTGAGTTGAAGTTATGGCATAAACAGTTAGGACACCTGAATTTCAATTACATGGAAGAAATGTTTCCGTCCATTTGTTAAAACATGATTACTCTTAATTTTATTGTGATACTTGTGAGCTTGCTAAACATTATCGTACTTCTTTTTGAGTGTTCCTTACCTTGAATCTCATCTATTTACTACCACTCATAGTGATTTGTGGGATCCCTTTCGTGTTCCAAATCACACTCACTCAAAATGGTTTATTATCTTTATTGACGATCATACATGAGTCAATTGGGTCTTTCTTCTAAAACATAAAACTGAAGTTCCTCAAACTTTCATTGATTTTTATCATATGATACAAACATAGTTCCAACCAAATATTCAAATTTTACATATAGATAATATGACAGAATATTTCAACACGACCCTTCCCATATTTCTTAAAGATTATGGAATTGTTCATAAAAGCAATTGCCCCTATAGTCCTAAAAAATGGCATTGCCGGATGTAAGAATAGACATATCCTTGATACTGCTACAACTCTTATGATCAGTAGTAATGTTCCAACCTTTCATTGGGGTGATGGTATGCTTACAACTGTCTTTCTCATAAATCGTATGCCTAGCAAGCCTTTTTCATTCCAAATGCCTCTTCAAGTCCTTCATAACCATTACTACCTCTTATACCTTGAAAATACTTTACCACTCAATGCTTTTGGCTACACATCATATATCCATCTCTACCACTCCAGCAAACTTGATCCCAAGGTTGTCCAATGTATCTTCCTAAGGTACTCAACATCACAAAAAGGGTATCGATGTTGTGATCCTATCTCTAAATGATTGTTTACCTCTTGTGATATCTCATTTCATGAACATGTCCCTTTCTATCTAAAGTCTTCAATTTAAGGGGAGAGTTGGAGTGAATTTTAGACTATAAGTGAGGAATCCAAACCTAAAATACCTATCCTCAAGTCTCATAAGCCTCTAAAAATTGAATCACCCTCTGAGTCATTACTTGAAACTGACTTATTCATTTCAAAACTGTTCATGGAAGTACCTGAACCTAAAAATATTGTTAGTAAGCAAGTGCCAAAAATTAAGGAAACAACTAATCCAAGGGGAGACATTGCAAGATATGCATAGATCTATACATGATGACAAAGGACTGGTGATGACCATCAAGTTCCATATATGTGACAAGAGTTTGACCTGCATATAAGTCTTAAAGAAAAGCAAAAATGTGGCAATTAATGATGAACAAGTGTAGAGTAACTCAGAGATAAGTGATCTTGACTTGCCGATTGCTGTGAGAAAAAAACCCAAAGCTTATAATTGGCATCTTATAGAAAAATACGTCACGTCAAGCTCTTTCTTCCCAGTTTTTAGTGCTTTTAACTCTTATCTTGATAGCATCAAACTGGAAAATAATATAGATGAAATACTACTAATTCCTGAATAGAGGGAAGCATTCTTAGCTGAAATAGAGGTACTAGAGCAAAATGGTACATAAGATGTGGTTGATTTACTTAAAGGGAAGAAACCTGTTGGGTGCAAGTGGGTGTTCACCCCAAAATATAGAGCAGATGGTAGCCTTGTCACATACAAAGTAAGACTAGTTGCAAAAGACTTCTCTCAGGGCTATGGAATGTATTACATAGAGATGTTTGCACCAGTTGTAAAGCTAAATACAATTATAATACTCCTATCCTTAGCTACAAATTTAGATTGGAAATTGCATCAACTATATATGAAGAATGCATTTCTTAATAACGACTTAAATGAAGAAGTATATATGAAGCTACCTCCGGGATTTCAGGGAAAGAAAGTAAACCAAGTATACAAACTAAAAAAGTCATTGTATAGGTTAAAACAATCCCCCTGAGCATGGTTTAAGAAATTCGCTAAGGTACTAAAGAAACAAGGATACACTTAGGGATAAAGTGATCATACTTTGTTCTTCAAACATAGTGATGGCAAGATGGCAGCTCTAGCTATATATGTGGATGATATCGTTTTAACAGGTGATGATGAGGTGGAAGTAGATCATATTAAGCAAGCATTGAACCGAAAGTTTCAAGTTAAAGATCTCAAGAAAATGAACTATTTTCTAGGAGTGGAAGTTGCTAGATCAAAGAAGGGCATCTACATCTCATAATAAAAATACATCTTAGACTTGTTAAAAGACATAGGCATGTTGGGATGCAGACCAAGTGATACCCCAATACGGGTGGATAAAATTGCTAATGATGAAGATATGGGAAAACCAATAGATTTAGGGAGATATCGATGCATGGTAGGTAGACTAATTCATCTCTCATACAAGCAGCTGGATTTAGACTTTGCAATCAATGTTGTTAGTCAACGTTCTCATGACCCAAAACAGAAGAATCTTAGTAAGGTTTACATAATCTTTAGATACTTGAAGGGCTCCCCTGGGCGTGGTCTCTTCATTAATAAATCACATAAATGGAATGAAGAAATGTTTATAGATGCGGACTATGTGGGTGATGAGGAAGATAGAAAGTCTACTTCAAGTTATTACACATTTATTTGGGGAAATCTGGTCACATGGAAAAAACAAAAACAAAGTGTGGTAATGATAACTCTCCATATTTTGTATATTTAAAGGATATTTTGAAGATATTTGGAGAGTTATCTAGACAAATTTTGAAAGATTTGTAAGAGATTATGTGATTATAAGATCAAACGATATTGGTACATCATTTTTGTGATTTTATTATAAATATTCTAGTTTAAGTTTAAAATAGAAATAATTAAATTTAGATAAAAGAATAGACAATAATAATATTAGTTTAAAGTATTCTTTAAAAAAAATTTTTGAATTGTAATAATAATTATTAATTTAATTATATATTAATGTCTTCTTTTATTTCCAATGATATGCGACATCGTTTTGGTTGTTTAGGAAAGTTTGACCAAAGGAAAACAAAAAGAAGAATAAAGGAGGTGCTGTGTTTTGGGGAATGAATGAAAGACCTAAAAGAAAAAGAGTGGAGCTACAGGTTAGGGAGGATATATTCGAAGAGGAATAGATCACAAGGGGCGGCTGATTTGGGAAAGCAGAGGAGGAACCGACATAGGGAACATGGAGAGCTTTATCGCGTCCCTGAAGCAGCGAGAGTGAGCGACATATTGGAGGTAGGGAGGTGATAATAAGAGAGGAGTCTTCTTCCCCTTCTTCGTTTCCAAGATCGTAGAAGCATAAGAGGGAGAGCTTGAGGTTCGTATAGGCGAAGGTGTTGAAACCACCGACACCATCACCATAACCATCGTTCTTGATCTCGGACCAAGCAGCTACAAGCTGAGAGATGAAAAGGGAAGGGAAGCATCGGATGAATTTGAAGATACAAGTTGAGTGGAAGCAGCAGCAAATTAGACCCAAGATCTTCGAGTTTCGAAAGAAAGGCGAAGGAAGGACTATGACTGGAGCTTGGAACATCGACATGGGATTTTCCTTTTCCTTTGATTTTCATTATAGCTCTGGACTTGATTTAATTGTTGCTGAGATGATGATTCTGACTAAAGCTATGCCTGGCTAATTCTCTTGAACTTAGAGTAGTTATGGACTAATTTGAGGATTTGAGCATGTATGAACCAAATAATTTGTGTTTATTCTTATTTTGTTTACTTAATCTTGTATTATTTTATTTACTTGGTGCTTGATCACCACTAAGTAGTAATTGAGGAATTTAGATTAACCTTGAAAGAGGGATCTTAATTGGACCATAATATTGAGTATTGTGGGATTAGAATTTATTCTAATTTGCCAATAGGATATGGATATACCTATTAGACCCATATAATCATTTTAGAGTGAAATGAGATATTGATTGCCTCTTGAGTAAATTAGTTAGGAATAACAATTTTAACTTGAGAGAGGGGTATGAGTAATTGGAAGATACTTATATCTATTCAAACTCTAGATTAACAAATTAATATTAAGTGAATTTATTTTGGTAAATACATGCTCTAAAACTTGAAGAAGGGATTAGCCACTCTAGGTTGTTTTCCTCCATTGAAATCTTAAAACCATTAAATGTAGAACTTTTGCTTTTGTTTAAATTGATTTTTTAAATTAGTCTTCTTCTTTGATTTGCTCAACTTAAATGAAAATGAGAAATTTAATGCACAATTATCTATTACCTTGAATCTTTGTGGGATGACCTTGATTTGCTATTATATTATTTCCATGGCCCGTACACTTGCGGTGCTTATATAAAATTTAGTTGCATCAAGTTTTGTGCCGTTACCGGGGATTCAAAGAAATTGGTGATTAGAATTAGAAATCTTTTAATAGTTGAAACTTGAGTTTTGTGAATATTTTTATTTTATTTTGTGTGTGTGCGTGATTTGCTTTTTTTCACCGTTTCTTGTTTGTCTTTGAGAAAGAAAAATTGAAAAAAAAGGATTATTCATGGCATTCATTTGGTTCAATCAGTGATAAATTGTGCTATCTTGGTTGTTTACAAGGAATGCATGTGGTTGGAATGAGACAAGAAAACATAAATACTGGTTGGATTGAAAATGTTGATTTTTCTCAATATAATTACTTTTCTTGTGTTTATTGTGGAGGGAGTCATTCATATGAGCATTGTCCATATATCATTACCAATCATTATGTGAGAGATGATTTCACTAGGAATCAAACTTGTTTTGATTATCCTTTCTGTCCTAGTGGAAGTTTAGAACAATAAGAGTTTTAGGATCCATATTTAAATTCCAATTCAAAAGAAATTACCCCATTTTTTCACTCTCATCCTCATTTTGAAGAAAACACCATTGAATATAAAGAAAAGTATAATTTAGAAAGGTTATTTGAGGAGTATGTGGAATCATCAGAGAGATTTAGTAGAGAGCAAAGGGAATTTGCTACTAATTTTGAATCAATGGTCTAAAATATTGGAGTCTATGTGAATCAAATGGTTTCGTCCCTTGAGACTATGAGGCAAGATAATTCTTTAACTATAATGACCACTTCTTGTGTTGATGATGATTATTGTGAGGAAATTGAGGATGTACAATTGCATGAGACTTTTGATAATGTGAAAAATGAATGTGAGCCTAAAATTAATTTGGAAGGGAACAATAGGTGTAGTCTAAAAGAGGTTTCGGTTATGGAACTAATTCTTATGATTTTGATATTGAAATTGATGTGGATGTCCTAAAAGCTGTTATTCATGACTATCCTATTGACTATTTGACTCTTACTGATGAGAGTCAAGTGGATTTTGTAGGATGTTATAAATTGTTGAGATCTCCTAAATCTGTTTGCAAAGATATGGATGTTGTGTTTTATTTGAATTCAGTGAATACTTGTACTCTTAAATTGTCTATGATTGAAGAAGTACAAGTAAGTAACTTGAATGATCATTTTTTATGTTTGAAACCTTGTTGCTTGAAAAGAAATGAAAATAAGGTAATCCTAGTGTTTGATCTTATGATCAGTGGTTGTTTTGAGTAGTCTGGCAGAAGACTTTAAACTTAGCGCTTCTTGGGAGGCAACCAAGGTTTTGTTTGATGTGTTGTTTTGATTTTGTAGGACTTTTGTCGCCCTTGATGATGTATTCAACATTGGTAACCACAAGTAAGAGCATTCAAAAGCACAAGACAAGGATTGAGAGGGGAGTGTTCTTCTACTTTTCTTTGTTTTGTTTGGATTGATTGTTGATAACATGTTCTTAGATATGAGTGTTGGTTATATTCTAGCTTTACATGTGATTGATATTTATTATTGACTATTGATCTGAGTAGTGGCACTTGTGAATTGTGTTTAAGTGGTGAATATTTAAGATTTTAAAAGCTTTTGTTATCCCTACACTTGGATATGGTAATTTCTTCACTTCCATTACTTAGTATTACTTGTTCACATTGAGGACAATGTGACATTTAAGTGTGGGGGTAAGGGTACAATTGATTTTGTATGACTTATCCTCAATTTTAAAAAATTTCTTTGGTTTTACACATAAATAGAAAAATTTTGACCAATTTTTTTTAAAAAATTTGGTTTTATGGAAGCTTGGATTTTGTTTATGAACATTGGCAAAGATTGGTTGATTTGAATTTGAAAATGATTGATTTTTATTAGAATTCAGTTTTATCTTCTTGAAATGTTAGTAAATTGGCAAATAATTTGGCTTAGGTAAATGACTTTAGGATGTTAAATGCCGGTGAGAAATTTAAACCTAGGTATTCATTTCTTTTAAGAGGGAGTACACTTATTGTGATTTCATCTCTAGAACTTGTCTTGAATCTCTTTTGAAATTTAAAAACCTTTTGCATGCACAAAGATGATTTAAGCATTTATTTCATAGCTAGTTAGACCAAATGACCATCCTTGTCATATGAAAAAACTTTGTTTTACCTCATTTGAGCCTTAATTTGTTTTTAAGAGAAAATTGCATTGAGTAAATAGCCCTTTGTTTGAGAAATGCAATTTTTATATCTTTTCATTTCCATTCTTTTATTACTTTAGTTAGTGCTAAGTAAAGCAATTTTAGAACAAGAGTGAAGGGATTACAAAATCAATGTTATGTAAGTTGGTATGGATACTTGGAAAAAAAAAGAAAAAGAAAAAGAGAAAAAAAATGAAATAGAAAGATAGAAAGAAAGGTGTATATGAAAAAAAAAGAAAAATAAAAGAAAAATAAAAGAAAAAATTGTTGAGGTTAAATAAATAAATGTTGTTTATAGTGTAAGTGAATTTGTTTTCTTTAAGTGGGTATTCCTTCATTTTTCATGAATTTCATTGAATTTTTTGGCATTAATTAAAGTATTCCTTCATATCATTTATCCACTTTCATTTCATTATCCTCCCCTATTCATTACAATCCTTAGAAAATTCTTTTGATTTGAGCATGCTATAGGATAATGTAGTGGAGATTGAGATGATAAACAAGCCTATGGTAGATGGGTTGCAATATGTGAAATTGAATGAAACAGAAGCCATTTATTATTTTGAGAGATGAATGCAAACACTTACCTCGTGAGGGATATTCTATTGTGATTTATCTTTATTAAATTAATTGCCTTGCTACTTGCATTTTTAGAAGGTGGAAAAGATTTTTAAGAAAGTTTCATTCTTGAAGATTTGAATTGGTTCTAATTTTCTAGTGCTTGATTTGAGAATCTAGCTTCTATGATTTTATTTGATTGTTTTAAACTTTTAAAATCTTGAGGACAAGATTTGATATAAGTGTGGGGGTATGATAACTCTCCATATTTTGTATATTTAAAGGATATTTTAAAGAATTTTGAAGAGTTACCTAGCAAATTTTAAAAGATTTGTAAGAGATTATATGATTATAAGATCAAACGATATTGGTGCATTATTTTTTGGATTTTATTATAAATATTCTAGTTTAAGTTTAAAATAGAAAAAAATAAATTTAGATGAAAGAATAGACAATAATAATATTATTTTAAAGTCTTCTTTTTAAAAAATATTTTTGAATAATAATAATAATTATTAATTTGATTATATATTAATGTCATCTTTTATTTCCAATGATATGTGACAACGTTTTGGTTGTTTAGGAAAGTTTGACCAAAGGAAAACAAAAAGAAGAACAGAGGAGGTGCTGTGTTTTAGGGAATGAATGAAAGACCTAAAAGAAAAAGAGTAAAGCTACAGGTTGGGGAGGATATATTCAAAGAGGAATAGATCACAAGGGGTGGCTGATTTGGGAAAGCAGAGGAGGAGCCGACATAAGGAACATGGAGAACTTTATCGCGTCCCTGGAGCAGCGAGATTGAGCGACATATTGGAGGCAGGGAGGTGATAATAAGAGAGGAGTCTTCTTCCCTTTCTTCATTTCCAAGATCGTAGAAGCATAAGAGGGTGAGCTTAAGGTCGGTGGAGGCGAAGGTGTTGAAGCCACCGACACCGACACCATCACCATCACCATTGTTCTTGATCTCGGACCAAGCAACTACAAGCTGAGAGATGGAAAGGGAAGGGAAGCATCGGCTGAATTTGAAGACACAAGCTGAGTGGAAGCAGCAACAAATCAGACCTTGGAAGAGGAATCTTAATTGGATCATAGGATTGAGTAATGTTGGATTAGAATTTATTCTAATTTGCCAGTAGGATAGGAATATACCTATTAAACCCATATAATTATTTTAGAGTGAAATGAGATATTGATTGCCTCTTGAGTAAATTAATTAGGAATAACAATTTTAACTTGAGAGGGGGTATGAGTAATTGGAAAATACTTATATATATTCAAACTCTAGATTAACAAATTAATATTAAGTGAATTTATTTTGGTAAATACATGCTCTAAAACTTGATGAAGGGATTAACCACTCTAGGTTGTTTTCCTCTATTGAAATCTTAAAACTATTAAATTTAGGACTTTTCTTTTGTTTAAATTGATTTTCAAAATTAGTCTTATTCTTTTATTTGCTCAACTTAAATAAAAATGAGAAATTTAATGCATAATTATCTATTACCTTGAATTTCTGTGGGATGACCTTGATTTGCTATTATACTATTTTCATGGCCTGTACACTTACGATGCTTATATAAAATTTAGCAGCATCAGGTAGTAAGAAGCATTACTGAAGCTGAGTTTCAGGTTATAGCATTGGGAATTTGTGAAGGTATCTGGGTGAAATGAGTACTCAAAGAACTAAGAATGATTGTGAATCTACGAATCAAGCTTCAGTCAAATAGTATGGCAGTAATCAATATTTGTCACAACCCTGTTCAACATGACCGTACTAAACATGTTGAGATAGACAGACATGTTATAAGGGAGATGATATATAATGGAATAGTCAGCCTTACATATGTTCCGTCGAGAGAACAAACTGCAGACATGCTCACAAAGGGACTGACTAGATACAAATTTGATATTTCATAAGCGAGTTGGATATGATAAATATCAATGATCCAATTTAAGGGGGTGTTGTTATCCTCATAAATTAGAGAGTGATAGAAGATTAATTTTGTAATTAATTCTTTGATTGTTTTCTAATTGTATTCCTCTCTCTTTGATTCTCTGATGATTCTTGGCTATTATCATTAAATGTCATGTATGTACTCTATATATATAATCCCCATTGTGGAAGAATAAAACACACCGAGGAATCATCTAACTCTCACGTATCCTTCATAGTTAGTATAGTTGAACTGGGATTAACCTAATTTAATTAAAAATATGCAAAATATTCATGCATACCTCTATAGAATATTGTTTAAATAAAAATGCATTAATTAACAAATAAATGGAATATTGGAATCACACATAATTTAATATGGTGAATTACATTCATGCTCTAGGGAAAAGAAAAAAAATCACAAATAAGTCCCTTAAAATCAACAAATTGCATTGATGTTTTATGAGACCTGGGTGAGATTAATTTGAAGTGAGAGAAGACAACTTTGTCCTTGGTAATTTGAACAAACAATGACAAGTCACTAAATGACAATAATAAGTCAGGGTGCCACCAACGACTTGATGACTTGTCATTAGTTGCTGAAATTAACAAGGATAAATTGTCTCTTCTTAGTTTGAATTAATTTCATTCAAGTCCTATGGAACTTCAATATAATTTGATAATTTTAAAGGATTTGCTTGTGATTTTTTCTCTTCTTTAAGGCTTGTATGCAATTCCTACACTATTGGGAATTAAAGAAAAGTCAACTTTTAACATTATAGAATAATCATTTCAATGTCTCTCTGCATTTTTAGATGCCAAAACGAGGAATCCTTAGAACGCCTTTTCATCCCCTGTCCATATGTGAGTTTAATTTGTTTTGGGTGCTTCACAATCAAATTTCCTAACTATAACCTCACCTGATTCGAGCTATGGTTGAAAAATACTTCATGTTAGTTTGCATAAAGATGACGATACCCACATCTTGTATGGTGTTATTATTCTCATTGATATCATTTGGCCTAACCAAAATATTGCTCCCACATCAACAGAAAATGTGGACATGTAACATTTGGATTCTCTATATTATTAACATATTAATGAACTAATTAATCTCAATATATGAAATAAAACTTAAAACAAATTCACAACATTATTATTTGTAACTAGTTTACAACCAACGGAGTTAAAAAAATTATCATGGTAAAAAAACAGAAAAAAAACTCATAATATCTTTTTACTGGATAATATTTTTATTATATTTTTTAGACATGATCATGTATCATACATACATACATACATACATACATACATACATACATACATATTAGTTTCCAGATGGGCACATTAAAACATATCCTTGTTTAGGTATAGCTCGTGATAAAACATATAAGTAGATTTAGAATAAGCTAAGGTTAAAGGTTGAAGAGCGTAAAATTTACAAGATTACAAAAAATAAAGAAAGAAAATCAAGAGACTTGGACTAAATGAGACGTCTAAAGGACAAAAAAAGGCAAACTTTTTGTTACTGATGAGGATATTAAGAATATGTGGAAAGCCTACTTTTATAAACTATTCAATGATGGAGGGGGATGGTCGACTTGGGACTTGGAAGATTTGCAACTCAAGAAGATGAACTCAATGTGCCATTTTACTGCAGAATTTGAGTTGGTGAGGTTAAGAAATCTCTTAAGAAAATGAAAAATAGGAAAGTTGTTAGACCTATTGGTATTCCTATTGAAACTTAAAAATGTTCAGGGTGAAGAAGGTGTGTTGTGGCTTACTAAGTAATTTAATGAGATCTAACCAAGGTAATTAAACCCGGGTCGGTCATTGAACCGGTCGAGGTACTGGGTCAAATGTCAAAGGGTCATACCAGAGTTAACCCGAGACTAAACCGGTGATAAATTGAAGATTTTAGGATTATTAGTATGAAATTCTAAAGAATATTTTTTAGAAAATTGATTTTTTAAAAAGAAAAGATTAGAGTGGACTGGACCGATCTACCAGCCAGTTGGCTAGTTTTCAGTCCAGACCAATCGGTCTGGTTCGAGTATGATAACATTGGATCTAACAATCCAAGAAAATGCTTGATGATTGAAAAAAAAAACTTTGATCCTTATTTTTAAAAATAAAGAGAAGATTCAGAATTGTGTAAACTACATAGGAATTAAGCTTATGAGTAAGGTTATTAATCTTGGACCGGCCACTGAACCAATCTGGGTAGTAGGTCAAGGGTTTGTAGGTCAGATCGGAGTCAAACTGAAGTTAACCTGGAATCATACCGGTGAGGAAGTGAACTTGAGCAATAATATTTTTTTGTAATAGTTTTGAAATTTGATAATTTTTAAGGACCAAATGATAATATTTTTGAATGATTCTTTTTACATTAGAAAGTAGACATCATAAGCTTTCCATAGAGTCTTAATTTACAATTTTTGAAAATATATAGAATTAGATATGAATTTTGAAATCAAGAAATTCTAAATAAAAGTGAATCGGTTAGACCGTTCAGACCAAACTAGCTAGGTAACCGGTTCGCTGGTTTTTGTGGTCAAACTGTCATGTCTAGTTTGATTTTAATAACCATGCTTATGAGTCATACATTGAAATTGTGGCAAAAGGTGATTGAACATAGGATAAAAGTGGAGATTGGCATTTTTGAGAACCAATTTTGATTCATGCTGGGAATGTCTACAACAAAAGCAATTTATTTACTAAGGGGCTAATGGAAAAGTATCATAGCAAAGGAAGGAATTTGCATATAGTTTTCGTTGTCTTGAAAAAAGCATATAGTCGGGTGCTAAGAAATGTATTTTAAAAAGCCTTGAAAAAGAAAGGGATGCGTGTTGTATATATCAAAGCTATTCAAAATATATATGGGAGGTAACGACCAGTGTTAGAATGGCTAGAGATGAGCCAAATGAGTTTTCTATAAGGATTGACTTACATAAGAGATCAACTTTGAGCTCTTATTTGTTTAACCTACTAATGACATTCTAACTAAGCTTATCAAAGATGAAATCCCTAACTATATGCTTTTTGCTGATGATATAGTTCTGTTCACTGAATCCAGGGAGGAAATTAATTCTAAACTTGAGATATGGAGAAGGACTATGGAGTCGAAGAGTTTTTGTATGAGTAGGAGTAAAAATGAATATATGCATTACACTTTTGATAAGAGACAAGTTAGAAGTGAAGTGGAAGTTAAATTGGGAGGGCAAGTTACACCATAAGTAACAAAATTTAGATATTTGGAATCAATTATACAATAAGATGATAAAACTGATGGAGATGTTAATCATAAAATTCAAGTTGGATGGTATAAATGGAGAAAAGCTAGTGGCTTTATTTGTAATCTAAAAGTCCTAATAAGGTAAGAGAGAAGTTTTATCGCACTGCTATAAGATTAATAATAGTAAATGTTAGGCTTTAAAAGGATAACATGAACATAAAGTAGGAGTAGCTGAGATGGATGTATGATTATATAAGAAAAGATAAGATTCATAATGATTATATACGTGAATGACTTGGAGTGACGCCTACTGAGGAGAAAATGGTAGAAAATCATTTGAGGTCATTTGAATATATTCAAAGAAGCCTATTGAATGTGCTGGTAAGGACGATTAACCAAGCGGTATGAAATCCTCTAAAAAGAAGTCAATGAAGACCAAAACAATCAATCTATGAGGTTATAAAATGAGATTTTTTGGTTAATAATTTATCTAAAGATCTGGTTTTTTATAGAGTATAATAGTGTTGTGATGTTCATATAGCTGACCCTACCTAGTGGGATAAGACTTTTATTGTTGTTGTTGTTGTTATTGTTGTCGTTGATTTGTTAGATTTCCTTACCTATATTCACATTTTAGCTTGTTTATATATGTCTAGTTAAAAACAATCACTTTAACTTTTCTTATTTATTTCTTCCTAATTAACAAGGAGTTAATGTTGAAGAAGGGATTTGCATGGTATGCCTCTCATCATGACAAGAGAGTGGAATTAAAAAATGCAAGTAATATTCATATTACCAAGATTTTAACTAAAATATCATTTAAAAATTTTACTGGTAAGAAGGATTTGAATTTGAGTACTAGTATTTTCTATGTACGAAATCTTGTAAAATATCGATATTTTCTATATATAAAAACATATAAAGTCCTTCTCATCCCTTCCCTGAAAAGTTGGTATTTGTGCCATTTCACATCATATTAAATACACCCCAATATATAGCACCTAAATTATAAAGAAACCACAATTCACAAACTACCATTTTTTGTTTATAAAAACATACTCTCTCTAGTGTTAAATATAAGACTTAGTTAATTTTCTTAGAAGTTAATGAAGCTAAATAAATTATTTAATTATATCATATGTTGTGTATTATGATATTATATATCAGTTTATAAGTCAAACAAATTAATTTAGAGAAAAAAATAAAAAATAAATGCTTTAAAATAATTTAATTAGTTTTCTTAATCTCTAAAAACATTAAATATGTTTTATATTTAGGACTAACGGTAGTATCAAGTTGTACTTTTGGAATTTTAAAATAATAAAAAATAATAAATATTTTCAAAATCTTGATAATAGAAATTATTTTATACAATATATTAATTAACATTTTTATTAATGTACAAAACGGTTTTATGGGCAATTTTACCCGGACACTCTAAACAGTAAAATAAATTCCCAAAATGTTATCAGTTTAAGAATATTTATCCAAATACTACGTTGATACTCGTTCACAATCAGAGCGAGCGAGTTCCAAATATTGAAGAAGTCGTTTAGGCCACCGTACACTGCCAATGTCTTTTCACGCCATTTCTTTATTTTTGCTGCCTTAAGTTATCACACCTAAATACCCCATTTCAACACACAAGCAGCAGTTTCTCTATCCTTTTGGATTTTATAGAGAGCTACAAGAAACGACCCCAGCCCTTCACCATTTGCTCCTTCCCTTTTCTCTTTATCTTATATTTCCCACATTTGCGTTGCTATCTATTTCAAATATGAAAGCAAAGCTTGCATATGAAAATGCAAAAGGCAAAAAGGCAGTGATCAAAATCCAGTCAGTCATTTTTGAACATTAAAATATTTCCACGGGAGGGAAATGGAAATTGAATATAAGGATGGAATTGTTGGAAGCTTGCAAAAGATATTTATAAGACTAAAACCTCAAGCCAGCTTTAACAGCACAGAACTTGAGAACCCTTTCAAAATGCAGTAAGATGTGCCAATGCAATTGAAAGGATAACATATACTATGTCTGAATTATGGATAAACAAGGGACAGATTTGGAAATATGAAAGATTTTTAAAATGATAAATCAGCCTAAACTTGTGAAAGGAATTGGAAAAAAATGCAGAACTATTCTTACCTTGCAACATTACATGTATAATCTATTTGTTTATGAAGAGTTGTATATACTTGCAAATAGGACTTGCGCATGATTCTATATTTTCTTGTTAATATATTAATTTGGGTTGTTTATATGTCTATTTTTACTTGTTCATGAAGAGCTTGAAATTTGCAAATGAACAATACAAATTCAACAAATTCCATTTGCAAGTGTGTAACTTTTCTTGAACAAGTGAAATTTTCATATGAACAAAACATTGATTTCCAGTGGTCAGAGCTCCAACTGGTAGACAGTGGCCATTATGGCGTGACAGCTATCGGTGACTGATCGTTGGAGCTCTGATGACAATCAAACCCTTTTTTTTTAAAAAAAAGAATGAGGCATTATTGTCTTTTTACCTATAAAATTTATTTTTATTTTAGTTATTGAGTGTGCTGAAATTTCATAATGTTATGGGGGTTGATTAAAAAAAATTTGGTCATGTGAAACTTAATTGAAATTCTCCCTTACTTATGTTTGTTCTTTTGTCTTATTCATGGGCTCAAACCATTAGACAAGTTTAATGATTTAGAAATCTTCACAAAATTTGCGTTTAAGGGGGCTCAAAGTTTCAGTGATTTTTTTTTCTTTAAATTTTACTCCTAATTTCTCTTAATAATAAGAAAAATAAATTCTACCTATTATTTGCTAATTGCATGAAGTAATTTCAGTATATATACAGGACTATTTGATATAGTTACTAATAAAAGAAATGCTGGATGCTATACCTATGTAGTTTACACACACATGAATATTTGTATTCATAATTATATTTTTTGAAAATTTTTACAAATAATTTATAATAAAAGATCTAATGAAGAAATTTGAATATAAGGGAGGATGCCAATTGCCAACTTATTTAATATTATTAAGGTTATCCGGCTTGGTTGATTAGAGGAGTTATTTCCTAAGAGTTAGAAGAGGAGTTTGTTTTGATTATTAATATAAGAATCAATTCACTTGTTATGAAATAAAGGGAAAGATGAGAAGAGAAAAGAAAGAATGAGTAGAAAGCAAGAAAGAGAAATTCTCATTCACTATTCAGTATTGTATGAAATACATAACACATGCTTTCTATTTATAGGCACAACTCTCTAATATATATACAATTAATGTGATTCCATAATCATTGGAAATAATAGGAGAGAATAGGAAACAATGGGAGAATATGAAATAATGAGAGATATAAACATATACAAATATTATATTCATAACACTCCTCCTTGGATGTTCATGAATAAACATGTGCCTCATTAAACAATTTCAACTAAGAAACACCCAGTGAGACAAAAACTTAGTAGAAGAAAAAAAGTACATTGTTTATTGATATACTTAATAGAGATGTTTCATTAAAAACCTTGCTAAAAAAACCCAGTGGAAAAAGTCATAGACAAGGGAAAAAGAGTATAGCGTATATCAACTCCCTCTCTTAACAACATCGGTTGATATATTTGAGCTTGCGAAGTTCGATGCCATGAACAAGCTTTTCAAAGAGTATACCAAGAAGTCACTTAGTAAATAGATCTACTAGATTTTCATTGGAATAGATTTGCTGAATATCAATTTCACCACCCTTTTGAAGGTCACGAGTAAAAAAAATTTTTAGTAAAATATGTTTCGTTCAATCACCCTTAATGTACCCTTCTTTTAGCTGGCAATACATGTGGTATTATCTTTATATATATAGGATTGTTGGGGGACATTTTACTAGAAGATAAACCACAAGTGATTCTTATGTGATGTATTGTTGATCTTAAACATATACATTCTCGACTTACTTGAAGTATTGCTAGAATTTCTACATGATTAGATGATGCTACTGATATAGTTTGTTTCATAGATTTCCATGAAATAATTGTGCCACCACTTGTAAATAAATACCCTATTTGTGATTTATCATCATGTGGATCACCCAAAAATCCAGTATCTACATAGCTAACAAGTTCATGCTTTGATACATTTGAGTAGAATAATTTGATGTCTATAGTGCTTATGAGGTAACAAAGAATGTACTTCATTCCATTCCAATGTATTCATGTTGTTGAAGAACTATATCTTACTAATAAGTTAACATCAAATAATATATTAGGTTGTGTGTGATTAACAAGATACATTAGTGCTACAACAGTACTAAGGTATGGTACTTCTGAACCAAGTAGTTTTTCATCACATTCTTCGCTAGTTATTCGAAGTCTAAACAAGTTTTTATCCACTTGCAAAGACATTACAAGTACATAATGGATGTGACTTGTACATGTAAAAATACTCTAGGACCTTATTGTGTAAACTTCTTGATATATAAAGATCTCATTTTTTAGGTATTTAATCTGTAACTCAAGACAATATTTTGATATTCTCAAGCTAGGCTTGTGAACCCGGACCGAACCGGCTGGTCCGGCTCGAGAACCAGCGACCCAGATGCCAAATCTGGCCAGTTCGGTGACCGATCCGATTTGGAATTTTTTATTTAAAAAATCAATTTTTTTAATTTTTCTTTAGAATTTTATATAAATAAGCCTAAAATATTCAATTTCTCACTGATTTGGCCCCGGTTTAGCTCCGGTTTGACTCCGATCTGACCCACTGACCCTTGATCCAGTACCCTGACTGGTTTAATGACCGGTTTGGGTTTCAGAACCTTGTTCTCAAGTCATTCATTTTAAATTCTTTCTTCAAGCAATTAATTGCCTTTTGAAGTTGTTCAAGAGTTCCAATAATATTGATATCATCAACACAAATAGAAATGATAGCAAACTCCCTTCCAGATCTTTTTGTAAAGATGGATGGACATATTGGATCATTTTTGTATCATTCTTTCAATTAATATTCATTAAGACGATTATATCACATAGGCCCTGATTTTTTCAGGCCATATAAGGACTTATTTAACTTAATTGAGTATTGTTCTTGAGAATTTGATTCGTGTGCTTCTGGAACCTTTAATCCATCAGGAACTTTTATATAAATATCATTGTCAAGTGTGCATTTCAAATAGGCAATCACAACATCAATTAAATGCAAATCAAGCCCTTCATCTACTACTAAGCCAATCTAATAGCGAAAAATAGTCTCATCTACTACTGGTGAATACATTTTTTCAAAATCAATAATGGGTCTTTATGTAAATCCTTGGTTAATAAGAAGTGCCTTATATATAGTAATTTCACCCTTTTCATTTTGATTTCATACAAAAACCCATTTGTATGCAATTGGATTTACATCTTTAGAAAAACTTTTCATTTTGCCAATGGTATTAATTTTGCATTAATGAAATCTTTCCATAGCGGCCAATCCTTTCTTTATTAGCACTGGCTAATGGATTTTGGCTTATAATCATCAGTATCATTCATTACATCATATGTTATATTATAAACAAAAATGTTATCAACATTGACTTTATTTTGGTCCTATTGTATTCCATTCATAACATATGTAAACTCCTTTACTTAATTGTAAAATATTAACTCATCTTTCAAATGCTAATCATGGTAGAACTAAAGTTTAACAAATTTTCCATTTCAAACTAAAGTCATCATGCTGTGTATCATATTTAAATCATAGTACGATAATCAAAAGTATGCAGTCAAATTAGAGTTTACAGAATATGGGCCTTATGAGTGGCAATATACATCAATTCATCATATAATAAACCATAAGAGGCTATACAGATATATGGATATATATCTATACCTTAGGAGCTCCCCCTTGATGTCCCAGCACGGTAACTATCATATGAAAAATGTTAAATCGACAAGGTGAGACAAAAGCCTCAATAATTAACTATCCAGTTCATTACACATGCTGACATGTGTTAATGAGCTATCAAGTGGAACAATTTATGCAAAAAAGTATTATAACTATAATTGAAAAAAATTTAATATTATAATTTTATACACAAATCTCATATCAAGAATTATATATCAATTCTTATATTACAATTCTCAAGTATCTCTTATCAATTCAACCGAATCGCCTTATTTCCACCAACTATATCTATGGGTTAAGTTATTATCCATGTCACTAGCCACTCAAAATCTCACCGGTCATATGATGAGGATTGCCTAAAATTCATAAAGCACATGCTCAGACCATGGGTCATTTCCCTCATTGAACTGGTGGGGAAGTCCCTCATTGAATTGGTAGGATAATAAAAAGCCAACCATCATGCACCAATGGAGGTTATATCACGTGATAAAATAATTTTCTACATCTCAACCCAAACCAATCACCCAATATGTATCAATAAATAACTCAATTGGATTTTTTCAAGATTTCCTCACTCATATGAGGATATTCAAAACATCTACATATATATGACATAATGTCTCAATCCACAATTTATATATATATATATATATATATATAACAATTTAATTCACAAGGTTTCATAAGGCAAGTTTATATCAAAATACTTCTCAATATCAGATAACTTTCTCAATCATAATAAATCTTTACTCACTAAAATAATTAATAAATATCAACGTAAAATTGTCAATCTCATAATCATTTTATAAAATATTCACAAACACATACCGACAAATATAACAAGTGGAAAATTGTTACATCTCGCTAAAGCAAATTATAACCACAAGCTCATAATCCAAGAGTTCAAATACAGCCAAAAATCAATCTACAAAAATCAATTTATTATACATTAATAACTCTTTGAGTTATTAGAAAAATTAATTTACTTAACTTAATTCTATAATTTTAAAGTTTTGAATTAATTACTCATAAAAATTTCAATTTCACACTAAAATTTCAATTATTAATTTAAATATTTTTCTTAACTCAAATAACCTATTCAAGTTATTGATTATTATTAATTTCATTCCCTTACATAAAATCTTCAATTTTAAGTTTAGGACAAAAAATAACCAAATTACAAATCTTCATCTTTAAAAGAAATCTAAACCAATTAGAACTTCAAAAATACCCCAAAAATCCAAATAAATCATTTAACCGAAATTCAATCAGTTAAAAAGTCCAAAATAGAATTATTTATGGGTTGATTATATAGAAATAAAATTCATTATAAAATATTATACTAACTAAATAACAAAAATAAACTGATAAAAATTAACTATTAATTGTTCTCTACATTCCTATAGTCATATATTGACAAAACTCAAACTTGCCTAAAATCCTAATCTTAAAATATTCTCTAATCAATATGAAATTACTATCATAAGAAAGAAAAAATTATTTAGAAAATTTCTCATAAATGAAGTTTTATGATTAGAAGTGATTTTAAATATCTTATTGATTTCCAAAGAATTAATAATATCCCTACCAACATCTTGCCTTCTGAAGAAATCACTCCACCTCACGGTGAAGTGATTGAATTGGGGGGAGGGTACTCCCTCCCTAACTAAAGGCATCGAAAGGTGCCTATTACTATTATTATTATTATTATTATTATTATTATTATTATTATTTTGTTTTGTAATCATTATATTTTTCTTTAATCATGACCTTTTTTTTCTTTTTCTTTTCCACCGAAAGTTGTTGTTGTTTTTTAATTCATATTTTATCCAGATTCCCCTTTTCAAAAAATTACCTACTAAATTTATTTTTTAAAATAACTATCTCCTAATTATAATTATATATTAGAAATAAGAATAAGGATGTTATAACTCTCTCGCCTAATTAGAATTTTGTCCTCAAAATTTTATTAAAGTGAGGAATAAAAACACAATTTGAATACAATAATTCAGTCAAGACAAGTACAACCACAAACTTAAACTTAAGCGAACAAGTTAGAAAAGTCACAGTGTATTCTTTCCCCGGTCTCCCAAGTCGCATCTCCAGGTGTGATACCCTTCCAGAAGACTTTCACCAGTCAAATGGTCTTTTTTTACAGTTGTTTGTCCTGGACATCCAAAATTCTCTCTGGTTCTGCTATATAAATCAAGTTTTCTCTCAACTCAACTTCCTCAGGCTCAATGACACGAGACGGATCTAGATGATACTTCTTCAACTGTGACACATGGAACACGTCGTGCACATTAGACAAGTGCGAAGGCAAGGCGATCTGATAGGCAACTGGCCTAATATGCTCCAAAATCTCATATGACCTAATGAATCGGGGAGTCAACTTCCTTGCTTTAATAGACCTCCTAATGCCCATAATGGGCGAAACCTTTAGGAAAACATGATCTCCCTCACTAAAGTCCAATGGTCTCCTCCGACGATCTGCATAACTCTTCTGTCGGCTTTGAGTTGTCAACAATTTATGTCGTATCATTTCAATATTCCGTGGTGTTTGGTCTACCAGATTTGGTCCAATAATGGTTCTTTCACTTAATTCGGTCTAACACAATGGTGACGTGCACTTTTGACTATATAAAGCCTCAAAAGGTGCCATCTAAAATATTGGAGTGGTAGCTATTATTGTACGTAAATTCTACTAATGGTAATAGCTTGTCCCAACCACCTGAGAACTCGATGGTGTAGACTCTCAAAATGTCCTCAAGTGTTTGAATAGTCCTCTTAGTTTGACCGTCTATATGAGGATGATAAGCAATACTGTACTTTAACTTTGTACTTATGGCCTCCTGCAGGGACTTCCAAATAATCAAAGTAAACCTTGGATCACGATCTAATATGATATTCTCTGGCACTCCATGCATATGAACAATCTCTTTAATGTACAATTCGGCCAATTTTGCTAAAGAGTAGTCTGCTTTAATCTGTAAAAAGTATGCTGACTTGGTTAATTGGTCTATGATTACCCAAATAGCATCATAAATGGCCGGATTAGTGGTAAACTTATGATAAAATCTATAGAAATGCTATCCTATTTCTATTAGGGATATCCAAATTCTAAAGTAGTCTTGGTGGTTTCTAGTGCTCGATCTTGACCTTCTGACACGTCAAACACTTTAAGATAAAGTCAGTCACATCTCTCTTCATCTTGAGACATTAATACTGTCGCTTCAAATCGTTATACATCTTGGTGATTCTCGGATGCATGACATACCTACTCCGATGAGCTTCTTCCAAAATGGTTTTCTTGATCTTGTCGTTGTTGGGAACACAAATTCTCTTCTTGTATCTAAAGATATTTGCATTCCCAATGTCATAATCTGGAACTTCACCATGTTCTAGTTCCTCTTGAATTCTACTTAACTGATCATCTTTCATCTGAGCATTTCTTAGGTCATGATAAAACCCATATTCACCAAGGACTTCATTTAAAGTAGCCCTTCTTTGATCTGGGACTACATGGATATCTCTTAATCCATTTAGCCAACTCTACTCTTCCAAACTCATGTGAAACAAGTGTACCAAATTTTGACTCAAAGCATCTGCAACCACGTTAGCCTTGTTGGGAGATACTTCAACTTGAAGTCATAATCCTTTAGGAATTATATCCATCAGTGCTGTCTGTTATTTAACTCCTTTTAATCTACCAAATACTTCAAACTTTTATGGTCACTAAATTCTTCAAATTGAGACCCATACAAATAGTGCCTCCAGATCTTCAAGGCAAATACTATAGCTATCAACTCTAGGTCATAAGGAGGATAATTCTCCTCATGAGGCCTCAACTGTCTTGAAGCATATGCAATAACCTTACCTTCTTGCATTAACACACAACCCAAACCCTTAAGGGAAGCATCCGTATACACTGTGTATGGATGACATGGATCATAAAGGGTAAGCATAGGGGTTGTAGTCAACTTTTCCTTCAACTCTTGAAAAATAGCTCCACACCTGCTAGTCTATATAAATGGTTGATCTTTCTTGGTCAACTTAGTCAAAGACATGGCAATTTGTGAGAACCCTTTAATGAATCTCCTATAGTAGCTAGCTAATCCTAAAAAAATTTTCACTTTAGTCATCGACTTCAGGGGTTTCTATTTCAACACGACATCCACTTTACTAGGATCAACAACTACCCTCTTAGTAGACACCATGTGACCAAGGAAATTCACTTCTTTGAGACAAAACTCACACTTACTCAACTTAGCATACAAATAGTGATCCCTTAGTATACATAATACAATGTGTAGATGCTCTCGGTGCTCGTCCTCATTTTTAGAATAAATGAGAATGTCATCAATGAAGACAAAATAAATTAATCTAAATAGAGCCTAAAAATTTGGTTCATATAATTCATGAAAACGGCTAGAGCATTGGGCAACTTGAAAGGCATAACCAAAAATTCATAATGCTCATAACGAGTCCCGAAAGCTGTCTTTGAGATGTCCTTAGCCCTAACTTTGAGTGATGGTAACCAGATCTTAAGTCATCTTAGAGAACACTGCAGCTCCCTTGAGTTGATCTAATAAATAATCAATACTAGGTAATGAATATTTATTCTTAATAGTGACCTTATTCAATTGTTTGTAGTCGATGCACAATCGCATACTTTCAATCCTTCTTTTTAACAAACAATATTAGCGATCCCTAGGGAGAGACACTCGGTTGAATGAAACCTTTCTTGAGCAACTCTTCTAGCTGTTTTTTCAACTTTGCCAACTTTGAGGGTGATATCCGATAAGGGGCCTTAGAAATTGGGGTTGTACTAGGTACCAAATCAATGGAGAACTCAACCTCCCACTCCAAAGGCAGCCTTGATATCTCCTTTATAAACACCTCAGGATATTCTCTTACTACATCGATATGATCGATCCCAACCTCCTTATCGACACTAACAGAGAAGAAAACTACATAGGCTTGACAACCTTTTCTAATATACTTATCCACTTGAGCTATCGACAACAACATAGGGACTATAAAGGCTTCTATGGATATAGTATTCATGGCATAAGTGGCAATCTTCTTCTTACAGTGAAGTACAACATCATTATCCATTAGCCAATCCATATCAATAATAATATCTATGTCTTTTAGTGGCAAACACACTAAATCCACAATAGAATCTCATTTTTCAAACTGAAGGGTATTACCCACACAAGCATGTGTAGTCATCATCACAACCCCAACATGGGTAGAAATTCTCATATCATATTGTAGAACAGATATAGGGAAATCATACTTCTTAGCACAATTAAAAGATATGAATGAATGTGTAACACCCGAGTCAAACAATGCAATAATGTTTGACCTTGAAGAGAAATAGTACCTTTGATAACATTAGGAGATGCTCCAGCCTCTTTTTGAGTCATGACATACACCCTGCCAGGAATATTCGGACGACTACTTTGGTTGGTCTGTTATTGCTACCCCTCTTAATAATATCGTGTAAAATGGCCAAACTTATGACACTGATAACACTGCCAACATTGGCCAGCATGAACCCTCCCATATTTTTGTCAAGGACCATTAACGCTTAGAGTAGACATTGCCATTTCATGGTGAGATTGTTGGCTTACTCCAGCATGGCTCCTTTGACCTTGTTTCCTCTGGGAGTTACTCTAAAAATTACTCTTTTGAGATTCACTCCTTTGCCCTTGACTCTTCCTACCAAAGTTCCCTGCATTCCCAAGATAGAACCCAGATGGTTTGGTTACTTCACTCACAAGTCTACTAAAAGTGGAGAACTTGCCCTGATTGTCTCGGAGTCTGGCAACATCAATTTCACACTTCATGCATGCAGCTATCCTTAAGTTGGTGCAAGTTTCCTCAAAATTCTTGATATCACGCATATGCACATAAGGATTTAACTTTGGCTTAGCCTTGACAATTAGTTGACGTGATTTCTATTTCAGGTCATCTTTTTGTTGCAAGTAGGTCACATATCTGGACAAGTAGATGAAAGTCATAATAAACTCATCCTCATACATGTCATCCTGTCGAAGGGCATAAAATGTTGTCTCCTTCTCATGTATTAATGATGGAGGGAAGCAATAATCAAAGAACTTAGTCTTGAACTCCCTCTAAGTTGTCCTTAAGTCATCTAGACCACTTGTGCTTTACCACCATCTCTGAGCATGATCCCTCAACAGAATAATGGCCAACCTAGCCTTTTGATACTCATTACAAACAACAGCTCGAAAGATGGTTTTTAAACCCTCGATCCAAGCCTCAGCCTTCAGTAGATCCAAACCTCTATAAAATTTTTTAGGATCGTGATGATGGACATCTTTCCACACCTTATGATAGTTAGTTCTTTAGGACTGCATTGTCATGATCCTTCACCCTAATACTCTGTGCAAGGCTTTTATGATCAGTTGAGCCAATTGGCTCAAGTCTTCGTGATGCCTCTATACTAGGCTCAAGAGCCTCGTGATCCTTTGGCTTTGGGATATTCCTTCCTCTTTTAACTTCTTTCAAAAATCTTCCTCAAACTGCTGAAACCTTGCATACATAGCCGTCAGTAATGTTTCTTTGAATCGATCCAAAATAGTCTCATTCTCTTGATACAATTGTGGCTTAGCAGCATTTAGAAGTGGATTAACGTTGGAAATGGTCTTTCTCGTATTTACCGTTTTCTTCCCACCTAAGGATGAAACCCATCATAACAAATGAGGATACAACCCAAAATAACAAAAACATAAGGAGGTTATGTGTGAAAGAATATATTGCCACTATAAGCAATGCGTCACAGATTGCAGGATCTAAGGTCTCTGCTACCAAATTGTAAAATCATTTCCTTAATTATAAAATATTAACTCATCTTTCAAATGCTAATCAAGGTAGAACTAAAATTTAACAAATTTCCCATTTCAAACTAAAGTCATCATGCTCTACGTAATATTCAAATCATAGTATGATAGTCAAAAGTATGCAGTCAAATTAGAGTTTATAGAATATGAGACATATGAGTGACAATATATATCAATTTATCACATAATAAACCACAAGAGGCTATACAAATAGATGGAGATATATCTATGCCTCAGGAGCCTCCTCGACTTCCCAGCATGGTAACTATCACCTGAAAAACGTTAAATTGACGAGGTGAGACAAAAGTTTCAGTAATCAACTATCTGACTCATTACACATGCTGACATGTGTTCATGAGGTGCCAAGTAGAACCATTTATGTAACAAAGTATTATAAATATAATTGAAAAATATACACAAATCTCATATCAGGGATTATATATCATAATTATTATATATCAATTCTTATATAATAATTCTCAAGTGCCTCCCATTAATCCAACCAAACCACCTTATTTTCGACAACTAGACCTATAGGCTAAGTTACTATCTATGTCACTGGCCACTCAAAAAGCTCACCAGCTACATGATGAGGATTAGTCAAAATCCATAGAGTACGTTCCCAGATCATGGGTCTTTCCACTCATTGAACTAGTGGGGTGTTGCAGTCCTTTATTAAACTGGTGGGACAATATAAAGGCAATCATCATACACCAAGGGAGGCTATAACACATGGTAAAATAATTTTCTCCATCTCAACCCAAACCAATCATCCCAATATGTATTAATAAATAGCTTAATGAGAATATTTCAATATTTCCACACTCATATGAAGATATTCAAAATATCTACATATACATGATATAATGTTTCAATCAATCCATAATATAATATATATATATATATATATATATATATATATATATATATATATATATATATATTCAAATCACAAAGTTCTACAAGGCAAGTTTATATTAAAATATTTATCAATATCATGATAACTTTATCAATCTTAATAGATCTCATTGAAATAATTAATAAATATCAACATAAAATTTTCAATATCATAATTATTTTTCAAAATACTTATAAACACATACCAACACATATAACAAACGAAAAGTGGTTACCTCTTGCCAAAGCAAATTATAACCATAAGCTCCTAATCCAAGAGCTCAATTACACGCCTAAAATCAATCTACAACAACCAATTTATTATATATTAATAACTCTGAGTTATTAGAAAAATTAATTTACTTAACTTAATTCTATAATTTTAAATTTTTGAATTAATTACTCCCAAAAATTTCAATTTCACACTAAAATCCCTATTATTAATTTAAATATTTTTCTTAACTCAAATAACCTATTCAAGTCATTGATTATTATTAAATTCATTCCCTTACATAAAATCCCTAATTTTAAGTTGACGACATAAAATAACTAAATTATAAATCTTCATCTAAAAAAAAATCTAAACCAATTAAAACTTCAAGAATACCCCAAAAGTCCAAATAAATCATTTAACCCAAATTTAATCAGTTAAAAGTCCAATATAGAATTATTTATGGGTTGATTTATAGAAAATTTATTATAAAATATTATACCAACTAAATAATAAAAATAAACCTGTTAAAATTAACTATTAATTATTCTCTACAGTTCTATAGTCATATATTGACAAAACTAAATTTTTTTCAAAATTCTAATCCTAAAATATTCTCTAATCAATATAAAATTACTATAATGAGAAAGAGAAAATAATTTAGAAAATGTCTCATGAAATTTTTTTTTATTAGAAGTAATTTTGAGTACCTTATTGATTCCCGAAAAACCAAAAATATCACTACCAATGTCTCACCTTCCAGAGAAATCACTCCACCTCTTGGTAAAGTGATTGAATTCGAGGGAGGGATATATATATACTCCCTCCCAATGGTACCTTTTATTATTATTATTATTTATTTTGTAATCATTATGTTTTTCTCTAATCATTACTTTTTTTTTCTTATTCTTTTCCACTGAAAGTGTTATATATATATATATATATATATATATATATATATATATATATTAATTCATATTTTATCCATATTCCTCTTTTTTTATTTCAAAAATTATCTACTAAATTTATTTTTTTTATAAAAAACTATCTTCTAATTATAATTATATACTAGAAATAAGAATAAGGATGTTACAACATAATTTATCGAGATCTAATTATTTTCACACATTTCAGGTACCTAAGTGTCTTATGAGATTACTATATTCTCTTCTGGAGATAATAACTTTTTAAGAGATGACTCTTCTGGAGCTACTAATTTTTTTTTTCTGATTATCCTTTAGTTGACCATCTATATTCTTATATCCTTTTCTCTTTTGAGGATTTTTATGTTTAGAACCGATAGGCCTTTCACACTTTAGATGTGTTTTAGATTCATTTGCAATAGGTTGTCCTTCAGGGACATCAATACTGATAGGAGCATTAACAACTGAAATAAGTGACTTTGTCAGTTTCTTTAAGTTAGTAAATGCTTCTGACATTTGATTAACTAAATTCTGTAAATGAATTATCTTTTGAGCTTCCAGTCCATATTATTTTGTATGAGGATCAAAATGAACTAATGATAATTCATTCCAACTAATATATTTACCCAACTGCTTTTTTTCTCCATATAATGTTGGAAAAAGTGATTAATCAATATGACAATTAACAAAATGTGTTGTAAATAAATCTCCTGTAGATGGTTCTAAATATTTTATAATTGAAGGATATTCATACCCAACATATATTCCTATCCTCCTTTGAGGGTCCATTTTAGTGCATTGTGGTGGTGCTACAAACACATATATTGCACACCCAAAAATTCTAAGATGGGAAATATAAGGTTCTTGATAAAAAAACCATTTGTAATGGGGAACCCTAAGATAACTTATTGGCCTGATGCATATTAACATTGATGCATGTAAAATGGCATGGCCTTAAGCACAAATTGGGAGATTTGATTTCATAAGTAAATGTTTTACAATTAATTGCAACGTCTAACCAATGATTCTGCTAGTCCATTTTATGTATGAACATGAGTTACAGGATGTTCAACATTAATTCCAAGGGACATACAATATTTTCTTGATAAGATAATCAGGGTAATGTGCTCTTAATCTAATCAATTGAGCAAGTAATCTTGCAAACACCAGGTTGCAAGATGCAAGAAGATAATAAGCAAAAATGTAACCATTTAATTGACGCATCAATTAAAAACATTTAGTACCTAAATGGTTGTATGGTGAGTATATTGGCTCATAAATATCTCTCTGCATTCATTCTAGAAATGTGAGAGACTCACTTACTATCTTGGTGAGGGCCGAATAATCAATTTTCCCTTGAAACATGTAGCGCATGAGAAATCATGTAATTGTAGTATTTGCTTACACTTCAAGGTATAATCACAAGAATTCTCAATTATTTTTTGCATCTGGTTGAACTGAGATGGCCTAACCGGTCATGTCAAGCATTAAATTTATTGATAAACTTTTGGTTTGCATTAGTAAACTTCTGGTATGCATTAATGCTTGTAACTTCTGGTTTATAATAGCATGTGCTTCAATTGTGCTTATGAATGTATAGTACAAGCCGGAAGCAAAAGTAGGAAAACTTTTTTATATGCATTTTCTACTATAAATTAAATTTGTAATATCAAGACATTCCAGATTATTTTTTGTTGTTGTTTTTATATGATATCAATTTCTAGAAATATTTTTGAAACTTAATAAATTTCTTTTGGGCTTGGTAGAAAAAAGTGCATTATCAATATATAATTTTGTTACTTTACATAACAAAATATTAGCTCTTTCGAAGTCTTCAATTAGATTTATAATTTCGGATATAGCTTGAACCTTGGCTTCTCATATTACCAAGGAAGAAAATTATTTAGCATTTCTAAGTGTGGTGTGGGTTACTATGAATGAGACATAAATCTTTAGAATTGTTGTACAAAAAGGCTCATTTTTAATTTAAAGAAACATTAAAATAAAAGAAAATATAATTAAAAAAGAAAAATACATATGATAGTAGCAACTTTAAACACAATAAAATATAGTAGTTCAAATAAACGAAGATAATTTATGCCAAGACATTAACAACATATAAATGGGTAGTGTTTATATCACTATACTTAGAATTATCATATTTATCAACATAATTCATTTCAATCTTTCCCCACTCCGAGTGGGAATTTGAACCATCATGATTACGACCACAACTATAGTTACGGATGTAGCCATGTCCACAACCACGTCCATGTCCACGACCACAATTAGATTCATTCATTATTACATTCTCTTGTGGGAATGTAGTCGAGTCTGTTGGACGAGATTCATGATTTTTCAACAAAAGTTCATTGTTTTATTTGGCCACATGGAGGCACGAAATCAATTCAACATATTTCTTAAACTTCATTTACGGTATTGCTACTCTAGGAGAAAATTTGATGCATTCATTCATAATGAGCCTTTGGAAGGATAACTATCTTCTGGTGGTTGTACATTTCTTTTAAATTATTACAAAGAAAAAATGGGTCTTTTATAGTTATATATTGAGTTTTGAAACCTTTATATAAATGGTGGTGTAAAAAAAATACATCAAACAAGATAAATAGTTCTTTCTGATAATGACAAGAGCCATAATTTCAAATTTTGTAAGATTTAGCATGGTTCACGCAAATGCAATAAAAGGAAAATCTTAAAATATGAAACATGAAAATGTGATATAATAATATAAATGATAATAAAAAAATTTTAAAGAAAAGAAATAATTTATGAAGTAAAATATTACAACAAAATTAAAAACTTTATGGCTTCGGGCTATTTAGTTCTCATGGCTTTAAGCCAATTAATCTCAAGATAATAAATTGGAATCATATGGCATCAAACCTTTTATCTTCAACATAAAATTATGTCTTATGACATTTTATCTTTAGGATAATAAAAATTATATAGCTTTTGGCCTTTTATCTTTGGAATCATATGGCATCCAACCTTTTATCTTCAACATAAAATTATGTCTTCTGACATTTTATCTTTAGGATAATAAAAATTATATAGCTTCTAGCCTTTTATCTTCAAGATAAAAAAAATTATATAGTTTTTGGCCTTTTATCTTTAGGATAAAATTATATGGCTTTTGAAATTTTATTTTCAGGATAATTAAAATTATATGGTTTATAACCATTCAATAAAAATAGAAGATGAAATGACTTCTGGACATATAATAAGGAATCAAATGAATATGGCTTTTGGTTATATTGTAAGATATATTGTTTCTAGCCATGTAATATCAAAATAGGAATAAAATGAATATGGTTTCTGGCCATACATATCAAAATAAGAAATTAAAGTGATATGACTTCTGACCATATAATAAGATAGAAGATGAAAATGTATATGGCTTCTGGTCATATTGTAAAAGAGAAAACGGTATATGGCTTCTGGCCATATGATATCAAAATAAGAATCAAAGTGATATGCCTTCTGGTCATGCAAATTCAGAATAGGAAATTAAAACAATATCGTTTTTGGTTATATAATTTCAAAATATGAAATCAGAGGTGTATGATTTCTGACAATACTAAAATAACAATATTAATAATATAGAACTCATAAAGGAGATTAAAAATAAGATAGAAAAATAATAACAATATCCAATCTAAGCCATTGAACCCGATATTTAAAACAATTGGTTAAAATGTCACTTTAATTGAATATAAGAGCTTAGATTATCCCATATAGGTCAAATAAAATAAGGTAAAAGAAGATAGAAAAATCGTTAAAATAACTAGAGAAAATTATACTTTCGTTAAAGCCTTCATGCGGATAACATGTTATGAAATAAAGAGAAAGATGAGGGAAAAAAATTTTCATTCAGAATAGTAAACAAGAAAAAGAAATTCTCACTTATTATCTAGTGTTGTATAAAATACATAACATATGCCTACTATTTATAGGCACAACTCTCTAATCTATAATTAATGTGATTCCATAGTTATAGGAAAGAATATGAAACAATAAAAGAATAAGAAATAATATGGATATGTACATCCACAAATATTATATTCATAACATACTTTATTTTTTAAAGTTATATTCCTGCGGTTATTAATGTAAGATGTTTTTTCAATATTTATCAATCTTTTTTAAAAGTACTCTTATTAATGTTTCTTCAATAATAATCAAATAAAAGAAATGAAAGGCATTAAGAAAGATTATTAGAATATTTAGAAAAAGCACCTCATATTAAATAATTTAACTAAATTGTTTAATATAGTTAAATCAGATAAATAAGTTTTATATCATAGATTAGAGCAGTAATTTTTCTTAAAATTCTTTTTATTGATTATATATATTGACGGAGTAGTGGCGACTGAAAATTATTAAAACCAATACACATTTTTTCATAAATAATTTTATGTTAGTAAGAGGAGGAAAAGAGTGTAATAATTACAAAACTTGGATAAAACACCATACCCGTTGGAATAATTGAAGGTCTTGGGCAGACCGCTTAAACAAAAAGGACACAAGACCCCTAAAATTATAATAAAGGAGTCAATAACGAGTGAATTATTGTCGGTATTTTCAACCACTCATGTGAAAAGAAAGAAGGGAGATGACGCTCATTTTATTGATAGATGATACATTCATTAGCTGATAACGAGGGTGTTATATCCACCCTTACCTTCATGAGGAACAAAACAATCATGGAAAAAATATAAATAGAGAAATGAGTGTCTATGTGTTGTTTTGAGTTTTTGAATGTATCATTTTAATAGTTTAGATTTTGAGTCTATTAGGTTAAAAAGCAGAAACCGAAGAGAGAGAAGCTTTGAGTTTTTAACACCGTTGCCTACTGCAACGGTCTTGCGTTGCCGTTGCCTACTGCAATGGTCTTGCACTGCCTTTTCTGTCCAGCCGGTGTCATCGCCTTGGCAACGGTTTCTTTCCGGCGGAGGTTTGAGTGCATATTTTCGTCTTCACTGTTTTTCATGATGTCACTAGTACAGATATGATCGTGGTTGATTGGTTCTGATTGTGGTGGCCGTGGATCTCCGTCGTCCTCCACCATTGGTGACTCCCGTCGTGAAGGATCACCGATCTGATTGTTGTGGCTGTGGATCCGCAACGTTTCTATATCATCTTCCACCAGAAGCTGCTAGGGGACCTGGTGAACTCCGTCGTGAAGGCTAGCCGGAGAAAAGCTTCCTTGAAGATCCGGCCAATGAGTTTTCAAAGCTGTTGTTCGAATTCAGGATTTTTCTATCTTCAGCGTTGCTGCAGAACCGGCTACGACGATCACTTCAGCGTCTTTGGTGTCCCTGGTACGTCTTCCGCTGCTATCGCCTGGAATTTTCCATCGTCGACGTGTTGTTATTATAGATTATTGTTATGTTGAAATTTTTTTGATATATCTTGGATAAATAATTTTGTGCTGATCTGATGGGAGAATTGCTTTGCCGGAAAGTGCCACCGGATAGGAAAAAAGATGAAAGAGATGAAAGTGTATCAATGGTTAGTGTAAAAAAATCTAAGAAAGAGATTAAAGAGGATGCTATAATGAGTGATAAGATGCTTGATGCTGAAGGATGTCATGATCAAGGTGAAACAGAGCAACAATATTCTGTACAAACTAAAGCTCATATTGCATATAGAGACTCACTCCTGGGTTGTGAGGGACAGGATTTCAATGGTGTGGCCTATGAGAATACGGAGATGGAGGAAGACCCACTGCTGTTGGAATTAATGGACTAAGAATGGCAATTACCTGAACCCACAGAGGAGATTAAGAACTTGATGAATATTTATCCGGTCATGCAAGATACTGTTGAAGATTTCAATGAGGGTTGTCGTCCATGGAATAATGCTCTTATTATTACGGTGCTAGGAATTACAATTAATTTCTACCGACTTCGGGAACAACTAGGAAGGATGTGGGGCTTCAATGATTTTGAGCTGGTTGATCTACCAAATAATTATTTTATAGTCAGGTTTAACAATGATGAAAGCTGGGGAAGAAAGTATAAGAAGGTTCTCTTTGAAGGACCCTGGGTTATTGCCTAACATAGTATTATTGTGCAGCGATGGTCACCATATTTTCACCCTTTTCATAACTCTCTAGGGCGTATCACAACATGGGTGAGAATACCAAACATACCTCTTCAATACTATACCAAGAAATACATGTGGAGGCTAGGGAATATGATAGGCAAGACTCTGAAAGTTGACTTACACACGATCGCAAATATTGATGATGATCGGGCGAAGGTGGCAAGAGGAAGATTCGCTAGAATTTGTGTGGAAATTGATTTGCAAAAGAAATTGGTTCCTAGGGTGATATGCTCATCGGCATTATTTAACATTGAATATGAAGGATTAAGGCTCATATGTTTCACATGTGGAAGATACGACCATAGGAAGGAAAATTGCTCTTGGATTCATACTCCAACTGATAACACATCAACATCTACAGAGAAGCATCAGACAACTCCAGCTACCTGTACACCCAGAATGTCACCAGAGAATATGTTGCCGACAGAGACGGAAAAGTTCGGACCATGGATGCTAGTAAAAGGGGAAAATAAATCTCGAGTATCAAGATCGGAAGTAAACAAAGGCAAGATAGTTGAATATGAAACTACTTCAAGAGCAGGGAAAACAGGGTACAGGGGCACAAATCAAACAAAATTTGCAGCGTTGGTTGATTTGAGAGAAGAGGAGGGGCATGCACATGATTCGAGGCATAAAGGAGGATCAAATCATATCTCGAGGTTTGATGGAAGCAAAGCAGTTGTGGTATATGAAAAGCAAATGGACTTGCCATATGGGAAAGTAAATTTTCATAATAGTACAAGATATGGTCGAGTAGAAGAGGGTAAAAGAAATGGAGATGTTAAAGTCGGTCAAGGGAAAAGTAATAAAAGGCTCAATGGAGGAGGCAGAGACCTAACGATTCAGAATAATAAAATAGTAAGCTTGAAGAAGGATGGAAAACCCTAAGTTAACAAGACTAATGAGGGGTTGCGGGTGGGCTCTCAGAGAACTCATTATGTGATTAGTGGAGATCTAAACTCTAAAGAAACCAAAGTTATTACTAAAACCAACGGTCAGAATGATAGAAATGAGCGGTTTATTCTAAATGAACGTGAGGATAGTTATACATTTGCAGACGATGAAATTGATAACCAACGTGCGATGGTGGAAGGAGAAACGTCGAGGTTGACCAGAGTGGAGGGAGAGCCCCCAGACAGGTAAGTACCCCTTCCTAATTTTTTTAATATTATTTTATGATTATTGCTTCATGGAATTGTCGTGGAGCGGGAGGTAAGTCGTTTCCATGAATTATCAGAGAAATTGTTAATAAATATGATATTAATATTCAGGGTTTACTTGAAACTCGAATTAGTGGGGATAGAGCTGAGCATGCAATTCGTCGGTTTGGGTTTACTAACTGGATCAGAGCTGAAGCCTCGGGGTTTGCTGGAGGTATTTGGGTTTTTTGGAATGATTCTGAGACTAATGTTGATTATATTGTGTCATCTACTCAATTTGTGCATTGCAAGATTACAAATTTAGCTTATGGAGATATGACTTATACTACTTTTGTTTATGGGGATACCACTATTATGAGACGAAGATCTCTGTGGACAGATTTATGTGAGTTAGCTATGAATATTCAGGGGCCGTGGCTCATTTTAGGCGACTTTAATGCTGTTATGAGTGAAGCGGATAAGATAGGAGGGATCAGACCTACGAACCAATTAATGTTACCCTTTAAGCATTGTATCAATTAGTGTGATTTGATAGAGCTTCCAGTTGTTGGGGATTGATTTACTTGGGAAAAAATTGATGTTAGGGAACGGTTAGATTGGGCCTTCTGTAACATGGAATGGGAGAAAACTCATCAACTTTTTAAGGCCTACCATCACTTACGATTCAAATCTGATCATCGCGTGGTTGTTATATCCGATGGTGAAAATTGTCGAAGAACCAAGCCCTCACCTAATCTCAAGTACCAAGTGGCATGGTCCTTAGAATATGATTTTCCTGACATTGTTAAAAAGGCATGGGATAAGAAGCAATGGGTTGAAGGATTAAGAAATTTTGAAGAAGATATTTCTAAATGGAATACTAAAGTTGTAGGAAATATCCCCCAGAGGAAAATGGCACTCTTAAAAAGACTTGAAGGAATTGATAGAGCTAAACAAGATAATCCTCATAATGGTCTTTCCAAGTTAGAAAAATCTCTTTGGCTGGATTATGTGAAATTAAGTAACCAGGAGGAACTTTTATGGTATCAAAAGGCAAGATGTAAATGGCTGAAGTTTGGGGACAAGAACTCAAAATTTTTCCATGCATCAGCGATCATGAAGAGGAAAACGAGTTATATTGATGCTCTTTGTAACGACCCTTTCTCACTAACAACAATTATCCAATACAGTTATACAAGATCAATGATAATTTTTTTTTTCGATACATATAAGAGTTCAGGATACAAACTCGCCCACAAACTCTTTCACAATATATCGGAGTTTAGGGCACAAACTCGCCCACAAACTCACTACAGATAAATTTATTATTATGATCTCACATCACAATTAACCCATGGGTCACAAAATGATTTCCAACAGTAAATATGGCATTTTAAAAACATGTGGGCCCTATAATGGCAATATAGAAATTAACACAACACTAATACCAAAAGAGGCCTACAAGATTCTCAACGTCTATGCCTCTGGTTGCTTCCCTTGGCCTCTATCCAGATTAGAGGTATCGCCTGAAAAATTATTTATAATGACGAGGTGAGACATAAAGTCTCAGTAACCAAAATCAATTTACAAAATATGCAGGAAAAGATTGTAAGTCAGAGAAGCAAGTTTAACTGACATAATAATAATAATAATAATAATAATAATAATAATAATAATAATAATATTCTCATAATTCAAAATTTAACATGATATAATCAATAAATAAAACAATCCCCACTCATCCATCCTGCTCCTCCTTATCTCCTCTGGACTGGTACAGCCTATCAGTGCTAGTATACCCGGCCAAAGGTTAGATAGTCACATCAAGAATATTGCCCCCTCCCATGCCACCACCAAAATACCGTAACAGGGAGGTGTCCGCCCAAACACTCAGCTCCGAAATCCGGGCCAGGATTGAGAGAGCTAATGGGCACACAATTCACCATATCTCTTCTACACAACCCAACATATCCCGTAATATAAAAATAATAAATTAATACAGCTTTCGAAAACAATTATGAGAATTCTAAATTCTTATACAACATTCCATCTCAAACAACATATCCACCATAACAGTAACAATTTAATAATAATTTCCACTTATATATGTAAATTGGAAAATACACCGCTTCACTGAAATAAATTCATATTCAAACATAAGTATAATCTTGTAAAACACATACAAGTAATATAGATAAAAGTAAGGTTTATAAAACACCTTACAGTCCAAAACAAGCATATAAAATAAATTAACCCCGGTTACCTCAATTCCAAGCTTAATCTTAATTTGGATAGTAAAACCCGTGCAATCACCGATCACAAGAAAAATCTACATTATTAATGTAGATACCAATTAACCAAAAATAACAATAAAATAATTAATTTACATAATTTAACTCCTACAACCCAATTTTCTCTACAACTATTATCCTCATTTATTCCAATTTCCTTAAAAAAAATCCTTAAATAACCTTTAACATACCTATAATTACAAAATCCTCAATATCAACTTTCTAAATAATTAAATTTCCTTTTTCATAATTTATACGGGTATGATCTAACTATTAAATAACTCTTCAAATCTCTACATAATTAAAATCACATCAAATTCTAATTCAAATATTAAGTCCTAATTTATATTTTTCACATAGCTCAGATCTAATAAAAATAAACCGATTAGAACCTCAATAATACCTCCAATAATCCAAATAAAATAATTAAACTAATTTTTATCGGTAAAAACACCCTATAGAGATTAATTTATATCCTATTTATAAAAGAAATTAATTATAAAATCACATGAAAACTAAATAATAAATCTAAACCGATTAAAATTAACTATTAATTATTCTCTACATTTCTACAGTCTTATATTGACAAAACTCAAAACTTGCCTAAAATCATATCCCAAAATATTCTCTAACTAGCATAAAATTACTATCATAGGAAAGATAAAATTATTTAGAATATTTTTCATAAAAGAAACTTTATGATTAGAATAGAGTTTGTGTACCTTATTGATCCCCGAAGAACCGAAAATACACCTATTAGAACCTCACTGTCTCTTCTCTTCACAAAACACTTCACCTGCGTGAAGTGTGTAACATCCTCCTTAAATTACCTCAAAATCCATCATTTCATCAAGAAATGAAATAATATAATAGAAATATCATATCAAATGCTCCGTCCAAATATCACGTAAACAATATAACAAGTGCTCCGTCCACAGTACATATTCCAATATGCAGCGAATTATTAAATATATGTCATGATTGCCCAAAAAGGCCCTTAAGTTTGGCAATATACATTATACTCATAAAACTAAACGAGTCATACAATTTGATAGCAAATCAAGCCTCGTTCACTTCCCCCTTGGCACCAGTTTGGACTTCTGCCTAAAAAAAATAAATTGATGGGATGAGTCATATAGACCCAGTAACCACTTCCATTTTAACAGGTATGCAGGGAATGATTACAAGATAGTTAAGCGGGCAATATAAATAATATATGATATAATCTTTCAAATAAACATTATTATTTCAAAAAAAAACAAATTAATATGTACTCCCTCAACCATCCTTATAACCTCCTTAACCGCTGACAGAACCCATGAGCTACATCACATAACAGGTTTAGTTTCTTTAACAAAACTGCACCAATCTCACTGATAATGAGGTGTACCCCGGCCAAAGGCTACAGAGCTCATATCAGACCATGGGTTCGCTTTCCGTTGAACATGGAAAGGTGTCACCTGTCCCTTGAACTGACCCTTATCCCGGCCAAAGGAAAAGAGTGGTACCAAGGGCCCTGACAATGCCAAAGCCATCCACTGTGCGCTCAGTGGGGCTATACCACGTGGTATAAAAGAACAAAACCTCCTCCAATCACATCTCACCACATTCAATATTTCAACATCACCATCATCAATAATTTATTTATATGTATAATAATCAATACTATACATCATCAACCATTCCAAAACATTCAAGCCCACTTAACTAAAATTTACTAAAAACATAATTCATACTATGATTGTACATTTCATATATAAAATACTATAACATATTTATAGTAATTAAAAATACAAACATATGCTTATAATCACATCAACAAGCATACAAGATAAATTGAAAAGTGGTTACCTCGAGTTCTTGACAACTAGAGAGAATTCAAGTTCAACAAGCCAAATTCACTCTACAATAAATATATAATTATTGGTTAATAAAATTAATAATACTTGCTAACTAAATTAATCCCCATAATTAACTCACTTAATTCTTTTTAGAAAAATAATAATAATTGATCTATTTCTCAATAAAATTTTCTAACATTTCCTTAATTATTTTATTTACTAAAATCTTTAACAATAGTAATTTTCTAATCACCTTTGTATCATAAAATCGTTAATATTAATATCCTAATTTAATTAAATCACTCTTCTAACTTATATGAGTATAACTTAATTATTAAATAATATTAACATCTCCACATATATTAAAAATCATATCAAACTTTAATTTCTAATATCAAATTATGACATATAATTTTATAACACAAAATCTACAAAACTAAACCGATTATAACTACAATAATATCTCCAATAATCTAAATAAATTATTTAATCTAGATTTATTCGGTTAAAAAGTCTAATATAGAATTATTTATATATAAAAATTCATTATAACAACTTATAACCACTAAATAATAAAAGTAAACCGATTAAGATTAACTATAAATGCTCCTCTACATTTCTATAGTCTTATATTGACAAAACTCAATTTTATCCAAAATCCAAATCTTAAAATTTTCTCTTTTCAACACAAAATTACTATCATAAGAAAGAGAAAATTATTTAAAACACTTTTCATAAAGAAAGTTTTGTAATTAGAAGAGAATTTATGTACCTTATTGATCTATCTAAAACTGCAAAAGCTAACTCGTTACCCACTTCTTTCCAAAATAAAATCCACTTCATCGTGAGATGAAATGGAGAAATAGGAGGGGTATATATACCCCTCCATTCACGTGGTAGGTGGCTTGCCACCTACCCCATTTAATTTTTTTTTATAACAATTGGGGGTGGCGCCACCCCCAATTGTCTATAATGGTTGCGCTATTAGGCGCAGCCTTTATATATATATATATATATATTAATTATAATATTATATATAATAATAATAATATAATATTAGTTAAATTATTATTTTATTTATTTATTTTTTTCGTTTTATTTTATTTTATTTAAAAAAAACAGGATGTTACAAAGTGTCTATGAGAGGGGGTATTTATAATACCCCCTCACCTCCCTTACTAGTTGCTTTCGCGCCTGATGGCGCCAAAGCAACATTAATCAAATTTTTTTTTTAATTGACAAAAGGGGTGCCAACCCCTTTTATCTTGGTAGGCGCCGATTTCGGCGCCTACCACACATATTATATATATATATATATATATATATATATATATATAATATTTTATAATATAATATTATTTTAAATAAATTATTATTTTATTAATTACATTTTAAATTTCTATTTCTATTTTATTTATTTATATTTTTTTTTCAAAAATTTTCTATTAAATTTATACTTATCTCTAAAGTATAATTATATCCTAAAATAAAAATACGAATGTTACACTCTTCAGGATGTTAATGCAAATTGGGTGTATGACCAACAGTCATTGGGGAAAATGGCGTTTGATTTCTTTAAAAATTTATACACCCGGGACTTTAATGTCACAAACATTATGAGCTGGCTGAAAGCTTTTCCTTCACTCAATGATAACCAAATAGCTTCAGTTGAAAGAGAAGTGTAGGATATTGAGATAAAAAATGTAGCTTTTGAGATGGGTGCATTCAAGGCCCCCTGTCCAGACGGCATTCAGGCGTACCTCTTTCACACATAATGGGATGTGGTTGGACCTAAAATATGTGATATGGTGCATGGAATCTTTACAGACCCATCAAAGTTATCTGATATAAATCACACAAACATTACATTGATTCCAAAGGTAGACCACCCTGAGATGATTATGGATTTTCATCCTATCACTTTGTGTAATGTGAGCTACAAAATTGTTAGTAAAGTCATTGCGAATAGGTTGAAATCGGTGATGGATTATTTGATTTTACCAAATCAGTGTAGCTTTATTAAGGGACGACAAGGTGCTGAGAATATCATTATCGCTCAGGAGGCCATACACACGATGCGAACTAAACGGAGAGGACAAGGTTATGTGGCCTTAAAGGTAGATATGGAAAAAGCCTATGACCGTCTTGATTGGGGTTTTCTTCAATCCACCATTCAAAGCTTGGGGCTATCAAATGAATTTGTGAACTTAATTATGAGCTGTGTGTCGTCTGCTTCAATGAGGGTATCTTGGAATGGCTCACTCTCAAAATCTTTTTATCCTTCGAGGGGCGTTCGGCAAGGAGATCCACTGAGCCCATTTTTATTTATATTAGCTATGGAAAGGCTAAGCCAACTTATTTAGCTTGAAGTGGAGGAAGGGAGATGGAAACCATTGAAGCGTACTACCAACGGACCATTGATATCTCATATGTTCTTCGCTGATGATTTGGTGCTATTTAGTGAGGCCTCACAGGAACAAATGGATGAAATTAGAAGCATCATGAGTTTCTTTTGTGGAGTTTCAGGTCATCTTGTGAATCTTCAAAAATCAAAAATGTTTGTTTCCCGAAATGTCCATTCAAGCAGAGCCATTGATTATAGTCAAACTCTGGGTATATCGCTAACCGCAGATCTGGGAAAATACCTTGGAGTTCCTCTTTTGCATCAAAGAGCAACTAAAGTGATGTTTGCGCCGCTCATTCACAAAATCCATAAGAAACTAGCTGGATGGAAAAGGAACTACCTTAGTACTGCTAGGCGTACAATTTTAATTAAATCAGTACTCTCAGCAATCCCTACCTACCAGATGCAAACCTTGCTCATACCAAAAGGAGTACTGCAGGAAATTGAGAAAATTAGCAGAGATTTCTTTTGGTGCCAAAAGTATGAAGTAAGGAAAATGCACCTTCTGGCTTGGGATGTCCTTAAAGGAGAAAAAAACATGGAGGACTTGGTTTTAAGGACCTTCACTGTCAAAATATGGCCTTCATTATGAAACTTTGCTGGTATCTGTTAACTCGCCCGAATGCCCTTTAGGTTAAATGTTTAAGAAATAAATATGGGTGTGGCGATGGAAAATACCCCAAGGTTGGAAAAAAGTATCAACAATCGGCAGTATGGCAAGCAATCATATCTGTGTGGGATAAATTCATGAAGGGAGTTAGATGCAAACTAGGTACTGGAGCCAACACGAAAGTTTGGATAGAAAAATGGCTACCTCTTGATCAGCCCTTCTTAGAATTTGTGGATAAAAACTTCCATATGATTGATCCTGAGGCGAAGGTGAATCAGTTTCTTACTTCCACGGGTTCTTGGGATATTGTGAAATGGAGGGATTTTCTTCCTACATGGGTCATTCAGAAGATCCAATTAGTACAACCTCCGAGAGGCTTGGGTGATGATGGTTTCTATTGGAAGGAATCGACTGATGGTAATTTTAATGTGAAATCTGCTTACGGCCTTGCTCGTAACTGCCTGAACCATATGCCTGATCCTGTGTGGCAGACCATTTGGTGATGGGATATCCCTGAAAGGGCAAAATTCTTCATGTGACAAGTTCTCCATAAGAGAGTTCTAACAAATTCCCTGAGAGAAAAACGTATCTAGTCTACATCCCCTAATTGTCCGTTTGAGTGCAGTATGGAGGAGTCTATTATTCATACCTTAAGAGATTGCGAGCCTGCAAAAAGGATGTGGCTGCAATTAATTAACCCATTATATATATCTGTATTCTTTAGCTGTGATTTGCAGGTATGGTTGAGGTGGAACCTGAAGAATAATCCGGCTTCTCGACGATTTGCAAGATGGCCATAGAGTAGGATTTTTGGACTAGTGTGCTGGATACTGTGGAAGAACCTGTGTAGAAAGGCGTTTGATGGTGTCAGCGACTCTCCTCAAGCTTTAGTGAACCGCTGCATATATCAACTCATGGAGGGGGTGGAGAACGACAAATACAAGCATTACATATTTCAGATTCAAGACAGAACAAACAGTAGATGGACCAAACCGCCAGCAAGCTTTGTTAGAGTGGATGTGGACGGATCAGTGTCTAACCAGCATCAAGCTACAACTAGAGGACTGATTCGTGATGAAAGAGGTGTTAGAACTGGCTAACACCCAAGAGGGGGGTGAATTGGTTGTATGATAAGAAAGTCTGATGTCTAAAAATCTTTTCGCTGATTGTAAACTTAGTATATATGGAAGCAGTAATTATGTAAATCGTATATACTGGAAATATAAAAGCTTAGAGAAGAGAATGTGCAAACTGTGATTTATCCTGGTTCGGTCCAATCCACGATGACCTACGTCCAGTCCCCAGGCTCCTCCTGAGATTTCCAATCCACTATCTTCTTGTTTAATCAGGCACAAGAAAAGCCTTTACAAATTCACAAGAGTTACTCCCCCTTACACACTGTAAGGTTTACTCCTTCTTACAGCAAGTCGAGCAAAGCAATCCTAAAGACCTTTCTCTCCCGCTTACCCGTGCAAGTCTTATGAGCAGCAACGTTCTCTCCCGCTTACACCACTGTAAGTCTTACGAGCAGCAACGTCCTCTACTGCTTGCACCTTGTAAGTCTTATGGGCAGAAACTCTTACTGGCGATTCACTCTACAACTTCTACCGTAAGGTGATCAATCCTCTCAAGGTCCCTCTACCTTGAGAACACTTCTGAAATACAGATGAAGTATTTACAAGCTCTCTCACAGAGTGTATAAATGCTCACTGAAGTACAATACAAAATATTCTCACTCTCTCAAATATACATAATATAGAAGATGAAGTAGAGTAAAGAGTGGTCGGAGGTAGAAGACTTAGAATATCAACATGTTCATGTTCTCATCGTATTGCCTGTTCTTCTGTGTTTGAATCCTCTCCTATTTATAGCTGAGTTGTGAAAGATGACCGTTGTAAACATCCATCCGTTAGAGTCTGTTGATTCATTTGACCGTTGAGCCCATTCGGATATTTTTCTGTTGTAATCCCATATGATGCTTAGACAGACACTACTTCATTTTCGGTTGGAGTCCCATTACTTTGCACGGTCATTGAGTATATTTAAATATTTTCCCGTTGATCGTGCTCTGACAGATGCTTTAGCATTTCCTGTTGATCTCTTACAAATGTTTCAGTGTTGCTTTCTTTCTGTTTTGGATGTTAGTTGAATCGTTTATTGAATAGTCATGTTGCCCATGATTTGTTGTCGCTCAATATTGATCCGTGTATGCCATGTGATCGGTAGTGCATAACACCTGTAAATCCACTCAGAGAAATAGCCATTAGAAAACATCACTCGGGTGATTACAGACTTCACTGGCAGTGATCTTGAAAACTAAAGAATCACTGGAAGTAAACTTGATTTCTCTATAGGTGATTTTTAGAAGATAATATTCCACTGGCAATGATTATCATCCCTCAAGTGTACCATGAAATCATGTTTCCTTGTTTCTGTCATATTTCTGGAAGTGATTTACAGAAGTATTTCACTAGCAGTGGCTTTGTAAGAGTAAGCATATCAGGGTATTATTTGACAGAAAGTGATCTTGGTTCTTGGAGGTGATTCTGATTCTTTGGTAGTGATTTTGATTTACTGTCACTGGAACTATGAAGAGTGCACTGAGTAATCACTGACTGATGAAAGTGATATGAGGTAACTGATATTCACTGGGAGTAATTAAGAACGGTGCTGGAGGTGATCGGCTGAAATGGACGATCACTCGAGTAAAATTCATGTCACCGGAAGTGATTTTCAAAACAGTAAAATATTCCTGAAGTGATTTCGCCTTGCACTGGAAGTGATCTGCAGAAATGACTAATCACTCGAGTGAATTCAACTGCACTAGGAGTGAAAATGATAACAGTGAATTTTTCTTGCAGTGATTTTTGATTCACTGGAAGTGATTTGAGAAAGAGTGAAATTCACTGGAAGTGATCTTCGAAAACAACATAATCACTCGAGTGATTTTGGCATCACTGGAAGTGATTTTGCAAACAGTGAATTTTTCTTGCAGTGATTTCAGGCGCACTGGAAGTGATTTGGCAAAACTGAGATATCACTCGAGTGATTTGGAGATCACTGGAAGTGATTTGGCGGAAATCACAAATCACTCGAGTGATTTAGGATCACTGGAAGTGAAATCTGGAACGGTGAAAAATTCCTACAGTGATTCTGACGCCACTGGAAGTGATTTGCCATACCACTCGAGTGAATTCTGGAATCACTCGAGTGATCTGTTCTTCAGATCACTTTTACTTCGTTGTTGCGTTTCCAGTTCTTCAGCAAACAGAGGTAAACTTCCAGATGTCATAACTTTTCGAATATGGCTCTAAAATTGCTGTATTATATATCAATGGAAAGCTCTTGAAGTCTAGTTTTATATGGAACCAGTTTCAGCTCAATAGGAGCATTGGTTTGAGAGTTATAGCCAAAATACCAAACATGTTCCAGAAAGTGACGCTGATATGAATGCCAAATTAGAACAATTATATCTCCAACATCTGAGCTCTTTTGATGTTGCTTCTGGTGTCAAAATGATGCATTAGGAGTCTATTTTTATATGCAACTAGTTTCGTCTCAATCGGAGTTGTATTTTGAGAGATATGATCAAATAATCAGACCTTGCTCAGTTAGACGAACAACAGAGCATGAAACGCTGAACATCACTCGAGTGAATTAGTGAATCACTCGAGTGATTTTTAGTTTTTCCAGAATCACTCGAGTGATTCTGAAAATCACTCGAGTGATTCTGAAAATCACTCGAGTGATTATTAAATCACTCGATGCTACAGTTCCAAACAGTGCCAAACAGTTCCAAATAGTGTCAATTGCTACAGTGACTTCTGAATTCCCTTCTGATCAGTATTTCTTCTGGGAACTTGAATCTTGATATTCCCATTAGTTCCTTGAAGCTCTTCTTTATCCAATCTATTTGACTAATCTATAAAATATACAACATTAAATATAGTAGTTAGTCAATATAAGAGATAAGTATATTAGCAAACTTTTGCTCTCTTAATATTTGACATCATCAAAACTAATCATATCTAACAAGAGGTCATTGGGTGGCGGGTTTCCAGCAAAGAATTGGATATGCACCTTCCACTGCAGTAGAGGTCATAGCTATTGGCACAGGGTTGAAAATGTGTAAAATGTTGAATCTTTCAAAAATAAAATTGTTCTCTGTCTCTATTGAGGCTATGCAGCTCTTACTAACCGATTGTGGTCATGAACATCCGTTCAGAGATGAAATATGTGATGTCAGGTCACTTATCTCCTCGGATTGGGACCTAGAGATAATACATGTGAAGCGTGAAGCCTTAAGGAGCGCTGACTTCCTTGCTCTTACTGCCCATGAAGCACAGTCAGATTTTACCATATTAAATGAACCATCAATATGGTGCTGGGTCCAGATGAATTAAGATTTAAGAGATGATGAATTGGGGGTTTCATCCTACCTTGACACTGACTTTTATTGAGATGTAACTTTCAAGCGTAATGCTTACCATTTTATTCCAAAAAAAAAAAAGATTTTGAGTCTATTTTACTTTTAATTATGTTAGCTATTTTCACATTATATTAGATTATATTCATATAGTATGATATCTACCTTTTAGACTTACCTTTTCCTTTTTTTTTGTCATTTATAAACATCCTTTGGTCAGAATATATACACTAAGATACTATTAGTTATATTATAAGGATGAATATTTTTTTTAGTTGAAGTTATATTGATTAATAATTCTAATTGTATATAATATATTAATTAAAATACAATTATGTGAATATTTAATACAAATTGGTTTGGGTCAAATAAGAGGACATGTGGGGTACTATTTTTAACTTGAGAAATGAGAAATCAGATGTTTTATATAAAAGGGAAAAATCAGAAAAATAAAATAAAAAATATAATATAAGTACGAAAACTAACCACAATCAAAATGTTAAAGTTAGCTCTTCATGAAAAAATAAAGAGAAGGGGCATGAATTTTTTATATAATTAAGTTGATTATCAATACAGGGGTATGAACTAATATAATTGCTTAATCATTTTAATATGAAAAAATATAAATAAGGGAAATAAGAAAATATTAGGAAATAATCATCTATAAATTCAAATGTCCCCTAAATCAAATCAATATCCATATTTTGCAATAATAATAAAGAAAATTTAAGAAATAACCAAGTCATTTTCAAATATAATCACTTAATCAATCAATTATAAAGAAATATAAAAAATAAAATTAGGAATAATCATCTATAATGTGGGACGATGATGTCACTATTTCTGCATTAAATCAATAATTTACATCAATAATAAATGAAATTCAAGAAATAATCAAATCATTTTTAAGTATGATTACTTAATCAATTTTAAAGAAATATAAAAACAATACATTATAAAATAATCATCAATAAATTATATATATTGATTAATGAATCCAAACCCAGGTAATTAAACATGGAATGGACCAGCTAGTTCGGCTAGGAACCGGCAAATCGGTCCCGGCATCAACACAATTCAACTTTTCTTCTTACATTGATTTTTTTTATTTTCTTTAGACTTTTATATTAATAACTCTAAAATCTTCACTTTCTCACTGGTTTGGCCTCAGGTTAGTTTTAGTTTGACTTCAATCTGACCTCCTGACACTTAACCCAGTATCTCGGCCGGTTCAGTGACTGGTTCGAATTTAATAATCTTGATCCAAACTGAATCCCTCTGGTATTTATGCTTTCTTTTTGGCAAAAAAAAAAAAATACAATTTTAAATTATGATAACTCTTTGATTTATGAAAAAAAAACCAAACATTGATTCTCAAGTAATACATTTAGGACTTTCAATATAAAAATATACAGGTAATTTAAAATAGATGGTTGTAAAATAATTACATGATTTATTATGATTGCAAATAAATATTACTTATTGTATATACAATAAAAATTTGTCCAACCATAAAGACTAAATTATATAATGGATATCACATGCTTCGAAATGCAATGCTTTACAACCATGAAATATCCTTATGTGCTTCTAGATGCTTTGGTAGCTGAAAATGCTATATATAAACTTTCATATATAAGGCATAGGTAGCCATACTTGTTCTAATAAATAAGTCAATAATGAGTAAATTATTGAACCAAGATCCCCAAGCAATTTATAAAGCTTGTTCCAAGTAAAGATTTTTTGCCATTATGTTAGTAAAAAAATTTTAAGAATTGGGTTAAATTTAAATATGTTTGTTTAAGTTTTCCTAGTGGAGTTATGAATGGTGGAGTAATATAGCAAACAGTCTTATTTTAAGTTACTATAATATTGCTTTTTTTAATTGGGAACCATAAATTAATTGCAAGTATAGCTTTATAAATATTCTTTAGTCTAATGTTGACTCAACAACGAACTTGTTTTAAAGGAAAAATCTTATATAAAGTTATTTGAAATAGAAAAATTTTAAATCAGGTTGGTAAACTCAACAAATTTTTAATTGACTCATTCATTTAATTTGGGATTTCAAAATATAGGTAAGATGATTTTAATGCACTCTCCCCCATCTTAAAAGAGTTTCATTGCTATGTAACTTATGTTTCCAATACACACACATATTAATATATGATAAAATAAAATATGATTCGTTAAATCAAAAGAATTTTTGTGTTTTGAATAGATCATTAAGAATAATTCAAGGAAAAAGAAGGAAAGCATAAAGCATGTCATGACAATATCATTAAATGATTTTTAGGTGAATATTATGAATAGAAAATTTTAGTTTTGGGATGTCTGGACTTGAATTTCAATTCGTTTATAATATTGAACATCAAGTGACAGGAAGTTGACTCTTGAAGCCATGATCTCCAAAGATAAGGTCTGTGATTCCTTGAGCTTCAGTACCAGGTAACCAAGCAGTAACAAAAGCATGAATCTTTTCTAACAACCATGGCTCGATTACTAAGGGCGTTCCAGACATCAGTATAACCAGTGTTGGGAATTTGTCTGTGACTGAACTAATAATGTCAGGCCCATTAAAGGGGATTACAAGCTCAGAATTCTAGGGTGTCTATTGATGGATTCTGCTCATAAATAATTTATGTTTCATCTCCTACAGCTTCCTTTATGGCATCCAAGAGTGTTGTCCCTAAAATAGTGTACAAAGGTCAAATGTAACAAAAATACAGTATGAAGATTTGTTTGAATAATACTTCTTAGTCCCACCTAGATTAAGAGTTAAAGAGAAGAATCTGAGTTTTCTCTAATAAACTCCAGCATTCTCTATCCAAGTAGATTCCTTATGAGATTACCAAAAGGGTGCAATTGAGGTGTTAAGTAGTCATGATCAAGTGATTTAGGCATATAAGATTATACATAGGTAAAATCAAGGTTTTAGATGACTGTGATTTATGCGAATGAACACAGATTTAGAAATGCAAGGAAAACAAGTGCATACCAATTGTAATCCGCCCATTCAATCCATACCAAGCTTTTAGTCCAGCCTCCACATTGATAACCTAGATTATCCACATGGGTTACAAGAATCCTCTTGGCTTTTCTATTTAGAGGAAGAAAAGGTTTGCTTTGATCCTTTCCATTTTTCAGCAGAACCAAGGACTTTCGATCTGCTTCACGTGCTAGTTCTCTATGTTGCTGCAGAAGTAGTTTGATGGATCAAAAAACCATAAAGGAAAATGAATTGACTCTCAGAGTGGTTAGCTTCATATCTTTTTTTCACAACATAAATTATAGTATTAGTTTCTTCTTTTTGATAGACAACACATTCATATTTATTGGTTCATATTATATGACTAGTTATGCTGATATCTCAAAAATAAAAACTACAGCTTAGGTGAAATTATAATATCTATTGTCATTCTTGCGCGTTGAAACACTTCCACAGAAGAAAAACAAAAATACAAAATGGAAATCTTTTATAAAAAATTGAAGGATCAAACTGTTGGAAATACAAGAGAACTAATCTTTCAAATGCAGTAGATGTACAAGTGCAAGGTAAAGAACTAAGATTTGGAGCTATGGTTAGTTCTTCAAATCAGAAATAAGCGTAAACTTGTAAAAGGTTCAAGTTATGATGAATAATACTTACCTTGCAACCAACTAGATCAAGTAAAGATCTGTCAGTCAAAGGGAATTCAAAAAGACCAGCGGCAACTTTCATCAATTCCGGCTAGTGGTACTTCCCCTGATTCTACTAAGGCCAAAGCCGTTCAAGTCCCTCGCAGTCAGAAATTACAAAAACCTATAGCAAAGTGAATTGTATTAGTTGAAAATGATGATTAGTTCAAATGCAGTTATATCAGTGCATCTTTTTAATAATAAAACAGAAAGGAGCCTTATCCTCTTTGGATAAGAGACAGAACAGCAAAGACAGAAATGAGAAATAAGTTCAGCAATTGTTCCAACCATGGTTGTCTTACCTTAAAACCTAGCTTTTCTTTCAAAGTATCAGTAACAAGGAAACGATCAGAATGTAGATTGCGTCCATTCCAACTAGAATAAGAAGCCATAACAGTTGAAACCCCTTGTGAAATGCAGTCCAAATAAGGAGGCATGTGGATTCTTTCTAACTCTTCATATGATAGTATTGTATTTCCTTCATTTTTGCCTTTCTCAGTACCTCCATCTCCAACAAAGTGCGTGGCGCAGGAAATTACCTTATTCCTGAAATATTGATTACATATATGATCACAATTTTGGTAAGAATCATTATATGACCCCCAGTTTGGCGCCCTCCAAAATGTGGTTAAATGGACAATGGAAAAATAAAGATTAGCAAGGACTGTTTGGAGACATCATAAATTTTCATCATTGAAGTTATGCAGATAAGTCTGAAATGGAAATGTTCTTTTCTAGGGCAGATTCAAACTTGGAAAAATCATACGAATAGACAACAAATTAAAATGCAAAACAAGTATAGGCAGAAAAAATGACGCCATCCTGTTGTAACTATGAGTAAAATGTAATTGGGATGGCACCAGATATTTATATCATTACTATTTCCATAAAGAACATATTTCTCTTGGAATTGTATTATAGTTTCACTCTACCATCGAGCCACAAACGGATAACCATGTTGATGTCCTTGTGGAGGCTGGCCCTGCAAGCCTGAAACTATGGAGGTCATCTTTCTGACTATCTCTGTATCTTCACTGTAACTCTCGTAGCATCTTCCCCACCTGGGATCTTTGCAGACCTTTCCATTAGTTCATTCAAGTGAGCCATGGTTTTATGTATCATTTAATACAGGGACATTCAAAGGAGGAAGGTTCAATAAATACAGTAAAAGATGTGCGTTGGTACATACTTGTAGAGATGCAGATTTAGCTCAAAGAATTGGAGCTGCAACGGCACTTGAAGTTAGAGCAAGTGGAATTCACTATACTTTTGCTCCTTGTGTCGCAGTAAGGCATCATAATTAATCCCTATTCTATTGTTATTAGATAATCATGCTCATAAACCAGAGTGTTTATGTTAGTTCGTCTTTATTCTGCATAGTCACATTCACCTGTCTATCAGTAACTAATGGCAGTTAAATCAATTTTAAGCAATTATGCAGCCCACCGATCACTTTGTGTAACAATTGCAAATGGGTCAAGTGAGCATCCAGATGATGGAGAACGCCCAATGCAAGGAAATGGGCCCAAGAAGCTTAAGCGAAGTGTCAGGTCCAGGAAAATACAGTGGAAGCTAAGAGAATTGGCAAATGATCCCTGCTATAAGACGATAAAGTTCGTTATAAGGGGGTGTGCAATGATTGAGTAGATCTTCCCCCTATGATATTTCTGTGTCTCTCTCCCTATTTTCTCTCTCTTCTGGACCATTCTGTTATGCTGTGTGTGCTGTTAATTGTTTCTATATTGTTGCTCGTTATTTTGTGATTTCCATAACTCTGTAACAGTTTCATGTTTTGATTAATATAATCATCCATATTCAGAGCTAGAATTATTTTATATTGTCATTTAGGACTGCTACATTTGGTGTTTTCATCAAGAGATGGTAGACCAAAGAGGGCTACTTATGGATAGTTCTGACCGGAGGGCTGGACCAATGGAAGGTTGAGTAAAGTTCCGAGTGAAGTGACATAGTGTATAGCCGTTAGGACATCGTCTTGGCCGACTGGAGAGGGCGACTAGGGAGGGTTCTGATTGGAGTGGCTGAGTGAAGCATAAAGTAATGTGTCATAGAGTGGAGCTGCTGGGATGTCGGCGTACATTGTAATGAGTCCCACATCGAGTAGATTTCCTTGAAAGAGGGCTCTTATAAAGTTTTGGGTTTCCCAACTCCAATAGCTAATTTTTAGATGTGGTTCTCTCAAAGACTTGTGCCTGTTACAAATCCCTTTTGCACTTATTAATAAAGTCGTTTGCCGAGTTATTTCATATTGCTACGCATATTGCAAGTGCTTCAAAGGATATATCATCTTCTTCACATATTCCTGTTGTTATTAAACTAGGGAATTTTTCTCAACCCACACATAAATATGTGAAACTGGATTTTCCCTGTTTCGGTGGCACTGAGGCTCTTAATTGGCCTTTTAAAGCAGAGCAGTAATTCACTTTTCATGGTATCACAGATCTACAGCGGTTAGTTATCACTGTTGTTCATTTGTTCATTTGGATGGAGATCTTTTACCATGGTTCCAGATACTTGAACATTCTGGCTGAATTCTTAATTGGTATACGTTTGCGAAGGCCTTCAAACATGCTCCACTTTTTAAGTTAATCCAATTGTTCGTTGGTGGATCTCTCGAGGATTTAATGAAAAATTCCTCGTGTTAGCAAATAGCACTGAGGATGTGCTCGATATGGCATTGCTTGACTGTTATCTTGGTGGGTTTAATGACCTTTACCGGTGTTAAGTGCAATAGCGGTAGCTAGACTCTTTCGATACAGCATCAATCAGCTACGACGGTTTCCATCCCAAGGCATAGACGGTGCCTTCCTTGGCAACTTTGAAGGCTTTGGTTCCAATGTTTCCTACTATGCCATTATCGTCTTCTACAACCTCAAGTGCCGGCAAGTCTAATTTCCCACCATTATTAATGATGCCGAACAAACCCCCAATCAAAAAGATATCCACCACCGATATGCAGGTTCATCAGGAAAAAGGGCTCTGTTATACTTGTGACGCTAAGTTCAGCCCTATTCATTGTTGTCCAAACAAAGTTCTGATGACGCTTACCGTTGATGAGGATGATTCTGATGAGCTTCCTTCTGATGAACCCATTGAGGCTTGCAAGGTACATAGGGATTGGCCATAATACATTTCCATGGTTCTATTTTTGGGACCACTGTTCAAGTGCTTCTAAATGGTGGTGGTTCAGACACTTTTATCCACCCACGTATTGTGGATCATGTACAATTTCTATGGGAACCTGCTCCTCCTTTACATGTTTTGGGTGGTACAGGGAAGATTTTACAGAGTGTCAAAGTTGACAAGAATATTCCCCTACTTATTAATGATGGCACATTATCTTTCACTTTTTTTTATCTTACCAGTGGCGAGGTGGATATTGTTATTGGTGCTGATTGGTTAGCAACTCTGGGTCCTCATGTCACCAATTACAACTCCTCTATAATCAAATTTCTACAATAAGCTTCTAAACAATAAGCTCAATCTCACCATTTGGTTCAACTGCATCATGTTGATGCTTCTGTCGAATTCTATTTGATTGAACTAATGGCAAATAGGACCCTTGTGTCTTCTGACCATGTTCTCATTGACTTACAACATCTTTTCAATCATTTTAGTATGGTTTTTAATGTTCCTCATGGTTTGCCTTTTTCCCATGGAAATGTTCATCAAATTGATTTAATGCCAAGGCGCGTCCTTGTCGTTATCCAGTTAGTCAAAAACAAAGATCGAAAGGATCGTCAATGAGCTTTTGTAAGATGGTTTAATCCAAATGAGCTAAAGTCTGTTTTCGGCACCGGTCATTCTTGTTCAAAAAAAGATGGGACGATGTGTTTTTGTGTGGATTACAGAGCCCTCAATGCCATCACCGTCAAGGATGTTTTTTTTATGCTGGCGGTGAATAAACTACATAGCTTCATTTTTCTCTCTCTAAATTAGGTCTTTGTTCTGGATATCATCAAATTCTCATGTGTGATTCATATAGGGAAAAATAGAAATTCACACTCATTTAGGCTTATATGAGTGATTGGTTATGCTATTCGAATTAACGAAAGCTTCGGCGACTTTTCAAATTTGATCTTTCGTCCTTTTTTACACCGCTTTGTGTTGATTTTTTTTTTTTTTTATGATATACTCATTTATAACAACACTTGGGATTTGCATCTTGAACATGTTCATTTGGTTATTACAAAATTAGCTGATCATTGGTTATTTGCTAAAATGTTGAAGTGTACGTTCGGCCATCAGCGTATCAAATACTTGGGCCATATTGTTTCAGTTTATGGATTTGAATAAGCTCATAGAGGTAAGGAATCGAACCCTACCCCATTCAGTGATTTGGTTAAAAGGGTTTTTGGGGCTTTGTGGCTACTAAAATGCTTTATTAAAAATTATGCCCAATGTGCAATGAAGCCCAGACCACATTTAATAGTTTTGAAATCCACTTTGACCTAAGGCCCTATCTTAGCCCTACCCGATTTCAGTCAACTATTCATTGAGACTTATGCTTATGGCTCAATGATTGGAGCTGTTCTGAGTTAGCAAAATCACCCCCCCCATCACTTTTTTATCCAAGAAGTTATCACCTTATATGCAATCATGTTATGCGTATGTTCAAGAATTATACGCCATTACCGAAGCGATCTCTAGTTCTGACATTATTTGTTTGGGCACTATTTTATCATCCACACCGATTATGAGAGTCTAAAGCATCTTGGTTATCAAACAATCCAGACCCCAGAGCAAGAGGCTGGCCTTCAACTATTAGGTTATCGGGTTTCTATTGAGTATAAGCCTGGTAAACATAATCTTGCAACTGATGCTCTGTCCCTGGGTTCTTACAAGGCTTTGTCCTATATTGAGAATGCTTTCACCAATTCCCTATCACTTACTGCTTTAAAAGCACAGATTGAGCAATGGCCCGAGGATTTTCCCCATTATATGATTCAGCAAGACCATTTATATTAGAAGCAACGCTTGGTGATTCCTCATGAAATCCCCTGTTGATTTGTCGGATTTTGGAATAGTTTCACAGTTCCGTTGTGGGTGGCCGTTCAGGTTTTCTATGTACTTTTAGTCGCATTGCTCATCTCTTCTATTGGGAAAACATGCGTCGTGATATCAAGGCCTTCATTATAGCTTGTTCTGTTTGTCAAAAAGCCAAAATGTCCCAACTACATCCCGCCAAATTATTGAACCCTCTACCGATTCCTAAACACATATAGGAGGAAGAGGCTATAGATTTTATTACTGGCTTACCCTTGATTCGTGGTTATGCCGTCATTATGGTTGTGATTAATAGCCTTTCTAAGTATGGTCATTTTGTTCCTCTGCCACCCAATTTCTCCAGTGCAATTATTGGTGAAGCTTTCTTAAATCATATCGTCAAGTTGCGTGGTCTTCCTAAAACAGTTGTCATAGATCGTGATAAAGTTTTTACAAGCGCTTTTTGGCATCATCTAATGTGTTACAAGGCACTCAACTGAATTTTACTTCCGCTTATCATCCTCAATCTTAAGCCTTGAAAAAATGCTTGGAGATGTATTTACAATGTTTTATTCAGGAGTATCCTTAGAAATGGCTCTCCTTCTTATTATGGGCTGAATTTTGGTATAATTCTTCTTTTTCACCATTCGATTGGTATGTCTCCTTTCAAGCTTGTGTATGGCCGTGACCCTCCTCCGGTACTTTGTCATCCCTCTGTTATTGATACTCATGGGATGTTCATTAGCAGTTACTACAACGAGATGAGCTCTTATAGGTTCTCAAGTTGAATATTCAACGTGCTCAGACTTGCATGAAACATTACGCCGATAAGAAACGTTTTGAAGTCGAATATATTGTTGACGACTGGGTTTTGGTTAAGCTACAACCTTATCGACAACATTCAGTCAAACTTCGACGCTATCAGAAACTTGCTCTGGTTTATTTTGGTCCCTTTTAAATCGAAGAACAGGTCGGCACAACTTCTTATCATCTTAAGCTGCCTTCAGATTCACCTAGTTTTTCGTGTTTCACTTCTAAAGAAATTTTTTGGTGACGAACCACATCATTCTTATATGCCATTACTGTTGTTATAATTGCTTGAAGGACCTATCAGTCAGCTAGTAGAAGTTTTGGAGACTCGTCCATTATTCATGACAACAAATAGATTCAACAATTCTTAATTCAATGGGATGGGTCCTTATCTCTCACTTGGGAAGATCACGATGTTCTTACTTCGTTCCGCAAGGTCCCTTCTAATAGAGGGGGTATTGTAACAATTGCAAATGGATCAAGTGAGCATCCACATGATGGAAGAGACCCAATGCAATGAAATGAGTCCAAGAAGCTAAAGCAAAGTGTTAGGTCCAGAAAAATACAGTCGAAGCTAAGAGAGTTGGCAAATGATCTCTAATTTAAGACGACGAAGTTTGTTATGAGGGGGTGTGCAATGAGTAGATCTTCCTCCTCTGATATTTCTGTGTCTCTCTCCTCTCTCTCTCTCTCTCTTCTGGACCATTCTGTTATGCTCTGTGCGTTGTTAACCATTTATGTATTGTTGCTTATTATTTTGTGATTTCCATAGCTCTGTAACAGTTTCACGTTTTGATTAATATCATCCTGTATATTCAGAGCTAGAATTATTTTATATGGTCATTTAGGACTTTTACACTTTGTGTATAACTAGCCAACATTAAACAACTTTAGAACTTATCACAAAAGAAAAAAAGGGACCAATCGGAATTCACAGATTATGAAAAAAAAATGACTATTAGTATCTGAATTAAGTTAAAGAGAAAGAACAAACCTAGTAGCTCCGAGGCCAACATTGTGAGGAAATATAGTGCATTAGTACAAAAAAGGATATTTACATTGACATATTTAGACTGGTTATCACGGGTAAGGTCTAAAAGAAACACGCGATGACATTTTTATAATTAAAAGAAACTTTTGAGACCGGTTTTTGAAATAACCGGTCTTAAGAAAATTATTTAGACCATTTTTATAAATAATCGGTCTTAAAAATAATAGAAATAAAAATTATTTAAAGAGAAAATATATTTTTTAGTTTTTTAGACCGGTTGCAAATAAAAACCGGTCTAAAATATAGTAATTTCTACACCGGTTATCATAGAAAACCGATCTAAATATTAACAGAGAAATTGAAAAAAAATTCTTTTTTTAAGACATGTTATATTCATAACTGGTCTTAAACGTCCTCAATTTAAGATCGGTTATATGATAACCGATCTTAAAAATAGAACTTTTAAGACCGATTGTGAATATAACCGGTCTAAAAAAATTGGAATTTTAAGACTGGTTATCCAGATAACCGGTCTTAAAAGTGTTTTTTAAGACCGGTTATATGTATAACCGGTCTTAAAAGTCTGCTATTTCAAACATAATCCCTCTCCATTTTGTTTCCCTCTCGCTTATTTTCACTGCCGCGAAAGCTCCAACTCAGCTCTACACCTTCTTCTCCGATTATATTTCACCATCTTCTCTGGCCTCTGCTCCTGTTGCTACCACTATAGCCACCGCTGCTACCTTCTGCTCCATTTTCCAATATAAAATCCTCCCGCCTTCCGGTCATTGCCCCATTGCCGCCAAAGCTCTATCTGTGCCTTTAGCTATCTTTCGCAGCCAGCTTCATATTTTTTTGTCATCTCCGGTGTCTGCTCTAGCCGCCGCAACAGTCGCCTCCTCCTGCTCCTCAAGCTACAGTGGTTGATCATCCAAGGTCACTTCCTCTATGTAAGAGTTTCTGTCTCTGTCTCCTTGTCTCGTTAGTTCTTCATATAAATATTGGCTTTAGCTGCTAGCTTTACTACCACTGGATAACAAACAATTGTTTGAAGCTGTGAGTCTGTGATTTGCAAATTTGGATGTTTTGAATCTATTGAATCACTGCTTGGCCTTTCACATTTTGCATACCAATTTCTTTTTGTTGAATCTATTGAAGATGTAATTGCGCTATTAATTTGTCAATTTCTTTCTGTTGAATCTGTTGAAGTAGTCCCTTAAAGATGTTATGAATTTGGTGAATCAATTTCTTTCTTGAGTCTATCAATTTTGCTATTTATGTCTTCAAAATCAGATGTAATTGCAGTGGTCCCTTGAAGATGTTATGAATTTGTTGAATCGTTTTCTTTCTTTAGTCTATCAATTTCGCTGTTGATGTTTTCAAAATCAGATGTAATTGTAGTGGTCCCTTGAAGAGAAATAAGAACTCTGTGAAAAGGGAAAAATTACATGAAGAAAATAGAACAGACTGTAATTACATCTGATGAAGAATTCTGTTAAACTAGGTAACTTGATGAGTGTAATGATTTCATACTCTCATCATACTCCTGCCTTTTCCAAGGGAAAAAATATACAGAAGAGAAGAAAAATAAAGGTGTTGAAATATATGGATCATAGTTGGGTAAATGCTAAACAGACTATTGTTGAATATGATAATGGGGTGAGGGATTTTTTGAAATTTGGTAGAAGAAATTCCAGTAATGATAGTGTGATGTTCTATTGTCCTTATGTACAATGTTTGAATGAGAAGCGATTAAGTGCTGCAGATATATATACTCATTTAATTTATGAAGGATTTTGTAAGAGTTATACAGTATGGGTATGGCATGGTGAAGAATTAGAAATTCCAAGCGTAGCTCAACAAGGGGGAGTAGCCTTTGATGATAATGACATGGATCTGGACGATCGGATAGAGGATATTATTCGTGATGTAAGAGAAGAGGCTTTTGAGCAATCACATGCACATGGTAATATGTGCAGTAATGCTGAGAAGCCGCTATACCTAAGGTTCACAAAATACCAATTGTTGAAAGTAGTATTGAAATTGGTAAGTTTGAAAGCACGACATGGATGGAGCGATGAGAGTTTTTCAGAAGCACTTGAGGCCTTTAAGGACATGCTGTTAGATGATAACGTGCTACCTTGCCGATACTATGATGCTAAGAAAATATCGTGTCCACTAGGGATGAAGTATAAAAAGATCCATGCATGCCCTAATGATTGCATATTGTACAGAAAAGAGCATGAAGAGAAGCAGCAGTGTCCGATATGTGAAACCCCTAGGTACAAATCAAATAAGGCCCCTGCAAAAGTGTTGTGGTATCTTCCAATCATACCGAGGTTCAAACTCTTGTTTGCTAATGAAATTGATGCCAAAAATTTGAGATGACATGCGGATGAGAGGATTTCTAATGGAAAGCTTTGAAATTCGGCTGATTCTTCTCAATGGAAGAAAATTGATCAATTATTTCCTACCTTCGGCGAAGAACCTAGGAACCTTAAACTTAGGCTTAGCACGGATGGCATGAATCCTTATAGTAGCCTGAGCAGTATATATAGTTCATGGCATGTTCTGTTGGTAATTTACAACTTATCTCCTTTTACATGCATGAAAAAAAAAACATCATGTTACCTATGTTGATTTTAGGACCAAAACAACCCGGAAATGACATAGATGTTTACCTAGAACCATTGATTGAAGACTTGAAAGAATTGTAGAATGAAGGTGTTGATGTTTTTGACGTGAACAAGAAGGAGATTTTTAAAATGCGAGCCATTATCTTTTGTACTATAAATGACTTCCCTACATATGGAAACTTGTCAGGATATAGTGTTAAAGGCCACAAAGCATATCCGATTTGTGAAGAAGGCACATGCTACCATTAACTTCAACATGGAAGAAAGACCGTTTATCTTGACCATAGGAAATTCCTTAGACGGGGCCACCCATATTGTAGATTAAAGAAAGCCTTTTTTGGTAGCCAAGAATTTGAAGATGCTCCAGAGGCATTAACTGGGGAGAAAGTTTATGAAAAATTACAAAATATCAATGTTATCTTCGGCAAGGCTACAAATAGTAGAAATGAGAAAAATATATGGAAAAAGAGGTGGGTCTTCTTCAATCTTTCATATTGGCGCAATCTTGATGTGAGACACTGTATTGACTTCATGCATGTGGAGAAAAACGTATGTGATAGTATTGTTTGGACACTGCTCAACATACAAGGTAGTTCTAAGGATGGCGTGAAGGCAAGATTAGATTTGCAAGAAATGGGAATACGAGAAGACTTGCATCCAAAGCCACATGGTAAGAGAACTTTTTGTCCTCCAGCTTGTCATACTTTGTCCAATGATGAGAAAAGAAGTTTTTGTGAGTGTTTACATGAAATCAAAGTTCCGTCAAGGTATTCCTCAAATTTTAAGAAGCTTGTGTCGATGAAAGACTTGAAGTTAGTAGAGCTAAAATCTCATGATTATCATATATTAATGCAACAACTACTCCCAGTAGCTATTCAAGGCATTGTCAAATATGATCTTCAACACATATTGACTAGAATTTATTTCTTCTTGAACGCAATTTATAATAAAGTCATTAAGACGGAAAGATTGGATGAATTGGAAAATGAAGGATACCTAATCTTGTGCCAGCTTGAAAAGCTTTTTCTTCCTTCTTTTTTTGACATCATGGTACATCTAATTGTTCATCTAGTAAGGGAGATAAAGTTGTGTGGCTTTATCTATTTTCGGTAGATGTATCCAATTGAAAGAACTATGAAAATCATAAAAGGGTAGGTGAATAACCCTAACCGGCCTGAAGCATCTATTGTTTAGAAATATGTTTATAAAGAAGCCATGGAAATTTGTCAACATTATTTGTCAAATATAGGACATATCGGTCTTCCTAAATGCCATAATGAAGAAGGGGGTAGACGTGGGGCTACAGTAAAGAGTGTGGATCCTGATGAATTACAATAAGTCCACTTATACATCTTGAATAATGTTGATGCAGTTCAAGATTACATGAATGCTCATAAAAAAATTGTACGGAAAGTGTTACGAGTGTAGGATGGTGTATTTAGAAAGTGCAAGTATACACTTCGTAATCAAGTAATATAGAAGTAGGTAGAGTATCGTTCCCACGAGGATTGATCACTAAGTATCAAAATGGGTAATTTTAATTCTATTTAGTCGGTTGATTAGTTGTGATTGAGATTGCAAGATAAAAATGATGAAATATGAATACAAGTGATATAAAGACAAATATGAGAAAAAGCCCTAGGGATTAGATTTCACTTAACAAATTCCGAATTGAATCACTTATCTATTCTAGTCTAATTTATTCCATATGATTGATAGTCGAGTTTCCCTATTTTAATTACTAGCCTCTTCCAAGGTCAAGTAATTCTATAATTAATTGCTAACCCAATATATTCCTATATGAATTTAAGCAATCAATCATGCATTAAGATTTATGGAACTCAATTAAGACTACACAACCCATATGAATATGTTTCTATTTCATATGCAAATTATGATTTTAATTATAGGATCCACACACATGTATCTCCTTTCGGTCTCAACATGCATATTGAAATCATCCAAAAGGTGGTCAATCAATTGTAAGCATTAAGAGCAATAATTAAAACTCAATCATGAAGGAAAAATTAAAACTAGATTTAATAAGTTAAGATTTAATCCGTCATTAGTAAGCTACGTCATCACCCTAGGAAAAGGAAAATTTAGCTCATGATAAAATTAAAAACAAAACTAAAATAAATTACAAACATCATAAATATTGCATAACAATTAATTACAAAAACATAAAAATACAACTACAAGATGCATGAAAATGGAAAATCTAGCCTACCTTATAGGAGGTAAAACCATCCATGTAGGTGGCAACATATACCATCCATAAAGGAGGACTACCTAGGCCTTCCATATAGGAGGTAAAACCATCCATGTAAGAGGCATGCAAGAAGTAAAAAAATTGCAAGAAATAAATTCTAAAAATAAAAACTCTCTCTCTAAAATAGAAACTCTCTCTCTCTTCCTTTCTCTTTCTTTTAGGGTGCCAGGAAGCTCTATTTATAGGCTTCATTTTCGGACTGCTACAGTATTTTTCTACAGTCCCTCTGCTACAGTACGCTACAGTGATTCCAAATATTGCCAGACATGAACAGTGCACAGTGAATAGTACCGCATGAATAGTCTTCCCCTTAAATGCCTTCTTTAATTCTTCTTAATGCGGTACTATCCATGGCTGCAAGAAAATCATTATTTATTTATTAATTACACCCAAATTGATTACATTCAGCTGAAATATAGTCCATAAAATCATCATATAAGGGAAAATAAATATACAAATATTTTACTTATCAGAAAGCAAATAATTGAATGACTGAATAAAGGTTAATTAGGGAGCATATTAGAACTTTTACAATGTGGTTCAAACAAAAGGTTGACTGAGAAGAATTTGTTTATGATACAATTAAATGGCTAGCAAGTGGTCCTGAGGTTGATGTCATGAGTTGGACTTCATTTGTGAATAATGTTTATACCTTTTACACGAAGTCCCTAGATGATAGAACCACCGTCCAGAACACTGGTGTTATGTTAGTGGCTGAATCTATGCACTTCTCTAGTTTAAAAGATAAAAACCATAAATTGGCAGTCATACCTTATTATGGGGTTATTAAGAAGATTTGGGTGGTTGACTATATTAAAATTAAATTTTTCATTTTCAAATGCAAGTGGGCTGATGTCAATAATGGTGTGAAGATTGATCAGTTAGGATTTACATTAGTAGCTCTAAATCGTAGAAGTTTTAGAGATGAACCATTCATTATGGCACATCAGGCGAAACAAGTATTCTATATTACCGATCAAGCAAATAAAATATGGTCTGTAGCTCTCCAAGGAAAAATTGTATTTGATATTGATGAGGAAAGTTACTCAAATTATGATCTTCTCGAGACTCCTTCTTTTTCCAAGGGTTTTCCTAAATTGAACGAAGAAGATGAAACAGATAATGAACATGGCACAAGAAATGATCATCGTGAAGGGATATGGGAGGATATCTCTTTATAAATCTACTTTAAAAGTTAGCTATCTATCTAAAGTAATTATCATTATGAGTTATATCCATATTATATATACAGTTATTTTATAGCTTACTAACTTAACAATTTGTTTTACAGGACAATGACGGATCCGAGGCATCCTAGTGCGGAGGCTCAGGAGTCACCTAGTGCTCATCAAAGCGAGCCAACGAGTATTAATCAGAGTCAGAATCAAAGTGAGCTGAGTAATCAGTCTGTACGGAGGGGTAGGAGGGTCATATGGTTGAGAGACGTTACCTTCAGTCGGAGTTCCAGCGAAAAGATATCAATTGAGTTTAATCAATATTGGAAACCAATCGGGCCTAATGCAAGCCGATATAGGAGTTTCGTCGGCCTCCTAGCACACAATAAGCCTAGTATCTTGATAAAGGAGTGGAGAAATGTCGACAAAAAACTGAAGCAGAATATTTGGGATACTATTCAGGTATAAAGTTCTCTTCTACATGTAAAAATTATCAAATTTTTCACTAACTGTGTTAATCCATGTATCACAGCTCACCTACGTCGTCCCTCGGAGTGAAGTCTTGTACAACAAGACTATGACGTATTATTATGAGCGCTAGAGGAAGTTCAAGACAAATCTGGCCAATAATTATGTGTATATCGAGGTGGAAGCTGGTAAGCCTCATCCTACTTCGTGCAGCAAGTATTCATATATCGATGAAGCTACCTAGCAAGATTTTTTGAGGCTTCGGACTACTCCAGAGGCTTTGGTGAGTTAACTTATTTTGTATTTTATTTTCTTATCAATCATCTATACTGATTGTAACCTTTTTTCGTCCCAATTTCTTATTCGCAAGCAATAAGGTAAAAGCACAAGAGAGTGGTAGGAAGAATGATTGCCCCCATACAATGTCTCGTGGGGGATACGCAAAGGTCGAAAGGGACTTGTTGGCAGCCAAATGGAAGAGATTGAAGGAAGCATCTCAATCTGATCCTTTTGTTCTTCTTTCTCCATCATCTCCGATACGACGTGAAGAATTGTGGTTGCATGCTCGCCGAAAGAGTAGTGGGTTATATACGAGTGAACAGTCTCGTATAGTCGGTGAAAAAATTGTAAGTATCATTGTTGTTATTAACTATTTAGTAAACATATTTCATTACTCATGTGTGTTTTCTATATATCTCACATAAGGAACTTCAAAAAAAGTAAGTTGAGGGATCTTTTAAGGCAGAGGGGAGGGATGATATCCTCACGGTTGCTACTAGAAAATGTGAGCATCCAGGCCATGTCAGGGGAGTTGGAGAAGGGGTGGGTATAAATGATTACTTTGGAGCCCTCTCAAGCTATTCCTCAAACGTGGTGACGAGAGACGAATTGGAGCGTATGTTAGCCACTGCGAGGGCAGAAGCAAGGGATGAGGCAGAAGCATCATTTGATGTACTATTGGATGCCCGGTTAAGAAAGATGAAGGAGGAAGTATATGTCATGGTCAGCACTAGACAAGATTACAATGCTTCTCAGGCACATTCGCTCGATCCTAAAAAGTAGAGCACTAAAGGGAGTTGTTGCAATATTGGGCAGTCATCAGAGGGTCCTGGAAAAGAAATTGCTGAGCCTTGTGAAATTTTTGTCGAGGATCCTCTGAGACGGTTAGTTGTAGGGGGGGTGCACAACCTGGGATCAACTGTTCACCACTAACAAATGACAGATGATCAAGTCAGGGTGTCAGTTGAAGAGGTTATCATCGTAGACGCACCTGTCCCTATCCCTTCTGAGGAGTTCGAGATTATAAGTGATGTCCTGGGTACTTTCATATCATGGCCGAAGAACCTTGTTTCTGTTCGAGTTGCGGAATCTCTGATTAGAGCCCCAAGTCCAGTTCCTTTCCCTCATGAAGTTTCACAGCCTCCATTGAATGTCATGCAGCAAGTGATTCTGATGGCATACAATACATCCTTCCTACCAAGAAGTTAGCCTGCAGATTCAGCTATTGGGAAGTCAAGGGCGACATGCTATATTAATAGGGAAGATTTAATGTCCCTGGTCGCTGCTAGACAATATCTTATGGTTGGGATTGTCCAACTATTTTTAATGTAAGTATCTTCTTCAATTGGGAGTAAATATTTTAAAAATTACGCTGTTTAACTTTGATTTATGTGCTTGCATTATTGTAGGTACATGAATCGTAGGTTGGTCTCCTCTAGGCAGATCGATAAATTTGAATTCATGTGCCCTCATCAAGTCCAAGAGAAAGGAACCACTTCTGCCATCAGACATAGATACTTATCAGAAAGGCTTAGTGAAACAGAAACTGACTGTTTCTTAGTTCCTTATGTGCATGGGTAAGAAACAAATTTACACTCCAAAACACATATAATTCTTTATATTTGCTTAACATTCATCTCTTTTTTTAAGGGATTATTGGCAATTGGTTCTTCTGTGTAAGACTAGTTACATAGTCATCCTCCTATGCTCCCTTCACTTGAAACCGGGAAGTGACTTGAAGAAGACCGTGAACTCGTAAGTTTTCTTGCTTTATTAATTTTTTTGTGCAAAGTTTGTGTCCAAGATAAGTAATCTTTATGATTTTGATATAGGGCTATGCGATCATTCCTACACGCTAAGTGTTGTAAGCATGTTCGTGACTAAAAAGACTCTACATGGATCATGCCAAAGGTTAGTACATAGTTAATTGTTTTCTTTAAGATGTGTTCCATAAGCTATGCTTTGATGATGTCATGTTCTTTTTCAAAGCCGTAGGCAACCACCGGAGCCTAACTTATGTGGTCTTTATATTTTGAGACAAATTTACAATATTATCAGCCTAGGCACGACTGATTTTACCGAAGAGGTAATAATTGTATATTTCAAAAATTTTGTATTACTTTATTGTTTTTAAGTTAGTAAGTTAATGTTTTGTTTAGCTTGTGTTACACATATAGATATTTTATCTTGCTGATCCCTTTCCTGAAGAAGATATTGATTTCATCCGCAGCTGTTGTGCTGAATTCATCTATGAGATTTTACAAGATTAGTAAGTTTTTTAATCCAATGTTGTTCTAATAATACTTATGGTTTTCATATCTAACTTGGCTTATATCTCTGCTTAGGACAATTTCTGAAATATTAGTGATACTAGTTGTGGTTGCTGATATAGTCATGGGATCACTATTGTATATTTTCTTCCATTTTTCTGTAAAGCTTAGGAATTTTTTGCACATAATGAGAAATTTGTCTTCTCCCTCTTTTCTTTAGAAGTTTTGGGATTGAAAGTGCACAATGTTGAGATTTTCCTTCTATCATTGTTAAATTGTGCTTCATTATGTTTCAAAATGCCTGATGATGATAAATTATTGATATTGTTGCTAAGAATTGAATGAGTTGATAATGTGTTATCAATTGTCATTGGAATTGAATGTACTAATTTTGAATGATTTTTATTGATAATGTTGCTTCTATGAAATATGGGTGTAGTAATGCTACTGCCATTACTTTTAATTGTTAACATATATGTGTTGTTGCTTGTGTGGAAAGAGGATTGTTGTTAAAATGGCTTATTAACCTGGGTAAGGTTGAAATAAAAAAAATAAAAAAAATAAAATCATATTTTTAAGACCGGTTGTCAACACAACCGGTCTTAAATATTATTTTAAGACCGGTTTTGTTGAAAATCGGTCTTAAAAGTCATGTACTTTTAAGACCAGTTGTCAACAAAACCGGTCTTAAAGGTCATGACATTAAGGACTTTTATAGTTTATTGTCTTATTGTCAGACTTTTAAGACCGATTGTGATTACAACCAGTCTTAAAAGTCATGACTTTTAGACCAGTTTTTTAACTGGTCTAAAAAGTCACAGACTTTTTAGACCAGTTGTATCAAGACCTTTTAAAGAATTGGTCTAAAATGTCTTTTTTAACTAGTCTAAAAGTGTTTTTTGCAATAGTGGTGGCATCGTATATATTATTATTACCATGAACTGTTTCGATCCCATAAATAAGCGATATGCTAATCAATACTCAAGAGCTGGCTTCTGAAATCCATATACTATATCAACCTAATTCGACGACAATGCATTTTTCAAGAGGTGCACTACCTCCAGTACTGAGGATACTCCCTTTAAAGTTAAAAGAAAGTAAATATTAGAACCAGAATCCCAATTATCTAAAACTTCAAAAACCTTTGAATAAGAAAATGATGAGTGAAAATATTACCAATTGAGAAATTTCTAATGGTAGAAGTGGTTGCGATAGTACGCTCGATTTGGGTCATCTTACCAATCTTCTCCTTGAGAGACATTTGGGAAAAAAGGTCTTTAACACAAGCTACAATGGGTGCATTGGGATTCTTGTACAAGAAATCCATGCCCTCCAATCTACTTATCCGACACTAATTGGCTTCAAAAGCAGGGTGTGAAGAAGCATAGAGCATTATGGGGAGACTGGAAAGCGTAAAAGATTTGTGAAACATTTTTATAGGAGAGAGTGTTCTCCATGTTTATTATATTACTGTTAGCCGTCTAGCTTAACCGCAAGCGTACGGGTCGCAAGTAATATAAAAAGATCGTTCCCACGAGGACTAAGGAAAAAGAACTTGAACGAGCTATAACAATTATATTCTTAATTAGGTTGAGTAATTGTTTTGTTTTAATCTTAAAAAGGAAAAATCAATGGAAATAACAGAAGGCAAACCGGATTTAACTTCACGAGTATTAAAGACCTAGGATTATCTATCCCCTTTTTTTATTTCATGAACTAGTTAAATTACCCTCAATCAGCAATAAATGAATATATGTATTTGTCTAAGATTTTAAGACATTCGATAATTCTCTCTCGAGTCCAAACCAAATATTTATCCTAATAACTGATCAATCTCTTGTATCAATTAATAAGGACTAATTTTAAATATCAATCTTAATCTGACAATGCCAGGTTAGTAACTATATCTCTATGATACTAACAAATCATCCATTTATTACCTAAAATCCAAGTCTAACATGATTTTACCCCAGTTCTACACTTAAATTATCTCTCTCAAGATTAATTTAAATGAACAAAACAACTAAATGGTGATCAGGCATTTAGAGGCATTAAGATCAAGATAAAATCAATCAAAAATTCATTTAATGCAAAAGAGAGTAAATAAATAGTTCAATCCATAAATAGGTTCAAGATAATCCTAGAATGAGAATATTAGTTGCTCATGTTCAGCAAAATCAAATCACAAGAGTAATAATAAATCATCATAGAGTTTAGATTTCAAAGAGAAAGAAGAATATTAAGAAATAGAGCACTAATACAATTTATTCTCAAGCCCAAGCTCTCCTTAGCGGTATCCTCCTCCTTGTAATCTGACTCTGCTTCTCGTACTAGCTCCCTGCCTTGTTCTCGTCCGCTGCTCGACTTTGTGTTTGTTCTCACCGTCTGTGTTTTTTTTAATCGCTTTCGCTGCTTCCTTTAAATAGATAAGACTTAGAAGCTTTTCCTTTTTTTCTGCGGGCCCCACATATACCTTACAGTATCTCATATATTGTAATCTCTTTGATTTATTCATTGTCTTCTTGCTACGTTTTGATCTCGTGGGGTCCACTTTCAATATCAATTGCCTGTGATATATTTGCCACGTCCGCCATATCTTTTCCTTCAATATATATATATATATATATATATATATATATATATATATATATATATATATATATATATATATATCTATCTATCTTCATTGATGATTAGATTCAGCTCCTTTTACTATTTTATTTTACTTCAAATAATATCTCCTGCACAATAAAATATGATATGAATAGATTTTCCATCTAAATCTCTTATTATCTTATATTTGATTTAAAAGAGGAAAAATATATAAAATATAATTAAATAGGTATAAAATATTCATAAATCTAATTAAATATATCTCAAAATCCATACCTATTTAATTATAAAATATATACTTATCAAATTCCCCTACACTTGAACAATTGCTTGTCCTCAAGCAAAAGAAAGAAAATTTGTTATTCAAACAAAAAGAACATTGCTCACGAAATTCCACAACAAAGAGCAGCACACCACCACACTTAGATTATGCTATCAAGTTTTGTTCCATTTAATGTGTTATAAGAATGAATCACTAAGCCAACAGCCTTAAACAATTGTAATCATCTCTGAACGTCCCATGATTAAAGGATCGGCAAGTAATAAGTGCAACAATAGGATTAGTAAAGAAATATTCTGCTACTAAAGTCCTTCCGAAAAATTCAAATGCCCCCACTTAACTAAGCTTTTCATTTAATATACTAAGGATCCTCAGGTAGAACAATACTTCATTTGTTTTCTTTTCTTTTCTCTATTTTTTTTATCTTGAGCCGTTGTAGGTCCCCTTTTGACGTGAACCTACACATGGGTGATGCAGCACCGGTTACTCAGTTACTCCAACAGATACCTCAAGAGGCTTTTAGCCCAACTCATAGCTCTCTTTGACTTAACCATTTGACGCAAGTGCCAACATTGGTGATGAAGTGCCCCCGGTTACTAAGTTAGGTCTAGAGAAGCCATTGGAGTTTTTTTTTTCACCTGAATCATGTCCCTAAATCAACAATTACTTAGCCAGCAAAGGTCATCATCTAATTTTCTAAGGAAATCATGTAGCAAAATATTCATAAACTAATAATTTGTTGCTCATGTTACAAACTATTCCTTATTCTCATAGTTCATCTTAAGATTTAAACAAAAATTAAGGCTTAGAGGCTTAATTGAAACATTCTTTTCTAATTAATTTTTTTTGTACACTCTCTAAGATGAGGAATGTTCAAAGTTAAGGTCAATCCTAAGCAATGCAAAAATTTTGCCCAAAAACAAATTCTTTTCAATTTCCCAAGGACAAGCTCAACAAAAAATTTCATATCCCTCCCCCACACTTAAATCAAACATTGTCCTCAATGTTGCAAAAATAAATAAAGAGGGAAAGAAACTAGTACTCCCCTGGTTTAAGTCTCTGATTCTGATGTGGGGATATTTCTCTACTAACTTCAATGATGTGTCAAATTTTTGAAGGTGGAAAGAGTGCTTGAGCAGTAACTTATAGCCATGAGAGGAGCAAACATCTCTAAATTTACCTAAAAACAGAAAGGAGCAAAAACAAAAGCAAAAAATAATGATAACTTCAACGAAAATCAAATCATTGGGTTGCCTCCCAACAAGCGCTTGGTTTATAGTCCTCAGCCTGACTATAGCAGCATCTTAGGATTCAACTAGGGTAATGTAGTGGTCTGACGGTCCACTTCACCACCCCAATAGTGCTTCAATCTTTGCCCATTGACTTTGAATTTCTCTCCACTTTTTCCTTCTAACTCCACTGCACCATGATCAAACACTTGAACCACATTGAATGGTCCTAACCAGCGAGACTTTAGCTTTCCTGGAAACAACCTCAACCTGGAATTATATAAGAGCACCTATTGTCCTGGTAAAAAGGTCTTCAACACAATCTTCTTATCATGCCACTTCTTAGTCTTCTCTTTATACAATTTAGAGCTTTCGTAAGCATGAAATCGAAATTCCTCTAGCTCATTCAATTACAAGAGTCTCTTTTCTCCTACAGCCATGGCATCAAAGTTGAGCTTTCTAATAGCCCAATAATCATTATGTTCCAATTCCACTGGAAGATGACAAGCTTTCCCAAATACCAACCGATACGGAGACATGTCGATTGGTGTCTTATAAGCAGTACGATAGGCCCATAATGCATCATCAAGTTTCATAGACCAATCCTTTCTTGTGATACCCACTGTTTTTTCAAGAATCTTTTTAATCTCTCGATTAGAAATTTCAGCTTGCCCATTAGTTTGAGGGTGATAGGCTAAGGCTACCTTGTGCTTAACACCATATTTCTTTAAGAGAGCTTTGAATTGGTTGTTACAAAAGTGGGTGTCTCCATCACTTATAATAGCTCGTGGTGCACCAAATCGAGTGAAAATATGCTTCTTCAAGAATTTGACCATAACCTTACCATCATTGGTTGGAAAAGCAGCTGCTTCAACCCATTTAGACACATAATCTACTGCAACAAGAATATATTGGTTGTTGAAAGATTTAGGGAAGGGTCCCATGAAGTCTATTCCCCAAACATCAAACAATTCTACTTCAAGCATGTTATTAAGTGGCATCTCATTCCGTTTAGAGATATTTCCCAATCGTTGGCACCGATCACACTTTAAGGCAAACTCATAAGAATCTTTAAACAAAGTAGGCCAGAAGAAACCACATTGTAAGACTTTCGCTGCAGTTTTGTTACCTCCAAAGTGCCCTTCATACTCGGAAGAATGACAACATTTTAATATTTCATGCTGCTCGTTTTCCGGTACACATCTTCTTATTAATTGATCAGCACAATGATGAAACAAGAATGGTTCCTCCCAATAATATAGCTTAACATCATGCAAGAACTTTCTTCGTTGATGATAATTCAAGTCAAGAGGAATAATATCACAAACTAGATAATTAACAAAGTCAGCATACCAGGGGGCATCAGAGTGGCTTACAACAAATAGTTGCTCATCCGGGAAAGTCTCATGAATGGCTTTGTCAACTTCTAGTTGAGCATCAGTACTCAACCTAGATAAATAATCAGCAACTTGATTTTCTGTGCCCTTTCTATCAATAATTTCGAGATCAAATTCCTATAGGAGAAGCACCCAGCGAATTAATCTTGCCTTTGACTCTTTCTTATTGGACAAGTATTTAAGAGCTGCATGATCTGTGTATACAATGACTTTAGCTTCTACCAGATAAGAACGAAACTTTCCAAAAGCAAATGCCACAGCAAGAAGCTCTTTCTCCGTAGTTGAATAGTTTGCTTGAGCACCATCAAGTGTACGACTAGCATAATAGATTGGGTGAAAGACTTTATCTCTCTTCTGGCCAAAAACAGCTCCCACAGTAAAGTCACTAGCGTCACACATCACTATGAAGGGCAAACCCCAATTTGGGGCCGTCATTATAGGCGCAGTTACAAGATTTTTTTTGAGTTCTTCAAATGCCCGAAGGCAAGCATCATCAAACTTGAATTCTGCTTCTTTCTCAAGTAAAGCACAAAGAGGCTTGGTAATTTTGGAGAAGTCTTTATGAAACGGCGGTAGAAACCAGCATGGCCAAGAAAGCTTCTCACCCCCTTAACATTCACAGGTGGAGGAAGTTGTTCAATCACTGCAATTTTTGCTCTATCCACTTCTAAGCCATTCTTTGAAACTTTGTGGCCCAACACAATTCCTTCTTTCACTATAAAGTGACATTTTTCCCAATTAAGCACTAAGTTGGTTTCTTCACAACGTCTCAACACATCGGCCAAATTAATCAAGCACTCATCATAGGAGTCTCCAAAAATTGTGAAGTCATCCATGAAAACTTCCATTGTTTGCTCAATCATATCAGCAAAAATAGCCATCATGCATCGCTGAAAGGTAGCTGGTGCATTACATAACCCAAAAGGCATGCGTTTGAAAGCAAAGGTCCCATATGGACAAGTAAAAGTAGTTTTTTCTTGGTCTTCAGGGGCAATAGCAATTTGATTATACCCAGAATATCCATCCAGAAAACAGAAGAATTCCTTTCCAGTAAGTTTATCCAGCATCTGATCAATAAATGGAAGAGGAAAGTGATCCTTTCGTGTTGCTGCATTCAACTTTCGATAATCCATACAAACCCTCCAACCAGTAACTGTGCGAGTAGGAATTAGCTCGTTGTGGGTGTTAGCCACTACAGTCATACCGCCCTTTTTGGGGACGCATTGGACTGGGCTCACCCAAGAACTATCAGAGATAGGATATACTATGCCTGCATCAAGCCATTTAAGAATTTCCTTCTTCACAACTTCTTTCATGATTGGGTTCAACCTCCGTTGGTGCTCAATGGAAGGCTTATGTTTGTCTTCAAAAAGGATTTTATGCATACAAGTAGAGGGACTAATACCTTTGATATCAGCAATAGTCCAACCAATGGCTCTTTTATGAGCCTTCAGGACGTCAACCAATCGCTCCTCCTGTTGGATAGTGAGATCAAAAGCAATAATAACAGGAAGAGTATTATTTGTTCTTAAGTAGACATACTGCAAGTGAGATGGCAAAACTTTTAGCTCAAGTGAAGGTGGTTCTTCTAGAGAAGGTTGCATCTTTAGTCTGTCAACAAAACCCAAATCAAGTGATTCAAATTGCGTTCGTCCTTTAGAATAAGGAATCAATGCATCCATAATCGCTTTGCATTCCTCTATTATAAAATTTTCTGAATCGATCCCAAGTATCGCAGCTTTAAGAGGGTCATCAGTCATAGCTTTTTCATATTCCTCTTGTACCACATGATCGAGCATGTTAATGAAACAACAGTCCTCTAGAATATTTGGAGATTTTATCAACTGATTCATATTGAAGGTGACATGCTCATCAGCTACTCTCAGAGTTAATTCACCTTTCTCTACATCAATCAACGTTCTAGCAGTTGCCAAAAATGGTCTTCCTAACAGCAAGGGTAATTCTTTATCTTCTTCAAAGTCAAGTATAATAAAATCAGCTGGGAAAATAAACTTGTCTACCTTCACTAATACATCTTCAATGATTCCTTGAGGTTGAGATAGACTTCTATCAGCAAATTGGAGAGTAATCGTTGTTGGCCGAGCTTCACCCAGTCCCAATTGGTTGAAGACAGATAAAGGCATGAGGTTAATGCTAGCTCCAAGGTCACACATTCCCTTTCCCAAGAATTTATCTCCAATATGGCAAGGGACAAAAAAACTTCCAGGATCTTTTAATTTTAGAGGCATCTGCTTAATGATATCAATGAAGCTCTTGGTTATAGCAACTGTCTCAAACTCACTGAATCGTCACTTCTTAGATAGAATATCCTTCATAAACTTGGCATATTTAGGCATATGCTCCAAAGCTTCAGCGAATGGTATGTTGATATGGAGTTGCTTGAATATCTAAATGAACTTCTTAAACTGCGAATCTTCTTGATGTTTCTTAAGTCACTGAGGGAATGGCGGTGGAGGCATATATTTTAAAGGTGAAGTGCATGTCTTCTCATTATCCATTTTCTCAAGAGCAGCAGATTTCTCCTTACCTGTATCATCAATATCTTCTTGCCCAGTAGTTACCACATCACTTGTACTCTTTTTCTCTCTACTAGGGTTAGAAATGTCTTCTAGTTGCTTGCCACTTCTCGAAGTTACAGCTTTGCAATCTTCCTTGCCATCCCTTCGAGGATTGGGAATGGTATCACTAGGTAGGCTATTCCTATTAAATGTGTTTATTTGAGATGCTATTTGGCCCACTTGTATCTCAAGATTTCTGATGGCAGTATCATGAAGATTAACTTTACTTATCATACCTTCTTGACTTTTGAGAATCTGCCTCAAAAGCTGATTTGTCTCTGAATCACTTTCTCTAGATTTTTATTGTTGATCAAACCCCAGTGGTGCCATTGGCTTGCTAGTTGAGGCATAGTGATTAGGTAGATTCTCACTTGGTCCATTCTTCCAAGAGAAATTTGGATGATCCCTCATACCCTGATTGTAGGTGTTAGAATAAGGATTGCCACGAGGATATCTTTGATTGTTGTTCAAGTAATGTACTGTCTTCATAGTATGTGGGCAATCTTCATAAGAATGTGCTTCTCCACAAGTCTCACAAGAGAGGCTTGAGGCCTGAATAGCATGAATGCCCCTAGAAGTAGTCCTCTCCATTTTCATTTCAAGTTGATCAAACCTTTTGGCCATATTTGCAAGTTGAGTGACAATGTCTTTAGATATATTAGACATATGGGAAGTATTTGGCTCTTTGTAAGTCTTGTAATGAGAGCATGCTTTATCAGACTGTTGCATAGTGCTAAAGGAAATTTCATCATACAACTTTAATAACTCAGACACTTTCTTCTTGCCAATCCCACCATTGCAAGCACTCTTGACCATAGAGACAGTGGGTCCGTCTAATCCAGCCCAAAAAGCTTCTAATAACATGTACGTCTTTTGCTCATGATTAGGGCAGTTGCGCCACATCTCTTTAAATCTTTTCCATGCCTCGTGAAAAAGTTCACCTAGTTCCTGTGTAAAAGCTAATAACTCAGCTCTCTGCACTGCTCGTCGACCTCTTGGAATGAATCTTGCTTTGAATAGAGAAGCTAAAGTGTCCTATGTAGAGATGGAATTAGGTGGAAGAGCTGTAAGCCAAGCTGTTGCCTTTTTATCTAATGACATGGGGAAGAGTCTCAGTCTTAATGCATCAGAAGATACTCCAGCCTGCTTGAAATTTTCACACATTTGAACAAATTTTTTCAAATGCTCAATTGGATCTTCATTCTGATTTCTTGTGAATGTGCCAATCATCTGGAGCATCTGAAGCATAATTGGCCTTACTTCAAAGTTTCTAGCAGTAATGGCTGGGAATTGAATACTAGATTGATAGGTAGTGCTCTCTTGCTCCATATATTCATCCAAAGTACGATCCATATCATCATTATTAGGTTGTGCCATGTTCCTTGGATTAGGTGACGTTGGTTCTTCTGATGATTCTGATTCAGACTTAAGTTCCTCTTCTTCAGAATGATGCTCGTCCTCTAGTTCATTAGGATGGATTACCAATGCGCCACTCATACGTCGAGAGGTACCTATAAATCCAAACAACAACCGAGGAATATCTTGCTAAAAAAATAAATAAAAGAATCAAGAAAAGAAGGAAAATACTCAAACGTGATTAGTCACACAATTAAGATAACTAGTTCAATGAGCTTTTTGCCAAAGTCCCCAGCAACGGCGCCAAAAACTTGTTAGCCGTCTAGCTTAACCGCAAGCGTACGGGTCGCAAGTAATATAAAAAGATCGTTCCCACGAGGACTAAGGAAAAAGAACTTGAACGAGCTATAACAATTATATTCTTAATTAGGTTGAGTAATTGTTTTGTTTTAATCTTAAAAAGGAAAAATCAATGGAAATAACATAAGGCAAACCGGATTTAACTTCACGAGTATTAAAGACCTAGGATTATCTATCCCCTTTTTTTATTTCATGAACTAGTTAAATTACCCTCAATCAGTAATAAATGAATATATGTATTTGTCCAAGATTCTAAGACATTCGATAATGCTCTCTCGAGTTCAAACCAAATATTTATCCTAATAACTGATCAATCTCTTGTATCAATTAATAAGGACTAATTTTAAATATCAATCTTAATCTGACAATGCCAGGTTAGTAACTATATCTCTATGATACTAACAAACCATCCATTTATTACCTAAACTTCAAGTCTAACATGATTTTACCCCAGTTCTACACTTAAATTATCTCTCTCAAGATTAATTTAAATGAACAAAACAACTAAATGGTGATCAGGCATTTAGAGGCATTAAGATCAAGATAAAATCAATACAAAAATTCATTTAATGTAAAAGAGAGTAAATAAATAGTTCAATCCATAAATAGGTTCAAGATAATCCTAGAATGAGAATATTAGTTACTTATGTTCAGCAAAATCAAATCACAAGAGTAATAATAAATCATCATAGAGTTCAGATTTCAAAGAGAAAGAAGAATATTAAGAAATAGAGCACTAATACAATTTATTCTCAATCTCAAGCTCTCCTTAGTGGTATCCTCCTCCTTGTAATCTGACTCTGCTTCTCGTACTAGCTCCCTGCCGTCAATTCCTCCTTGTTCTCGTCCGCTGCTCGACTTTGTGTTCGTTCTCACCTTCTGTGTTTTTTTTAATCGCTTTCGCTGCTTCCTTTAAATAGATAAGACTTAGAAGCTTTTCCTTTTTTTCCTCGGGCCCCACGTATACCTTACAGTATCTCATATATTGTAATCTCTTTGATTTATTCATTGTCTTCTTGCTATGTTTTAATCTCGTGGGGTCCACTTTCAATATCAATTGCGTGTGATATATTTGCCACGTCCTCCATATCTTTTCCTTCAATATATATATATATATATTGATGATTAGATTCAGCTCCTTTTACTATTTTATTTTACTTCAAATAATATCTACTGCACAATAAAATATGATATGAATAGATTTTCCATCTAAATCTCTTATTATCTTATATTTGATTTAAAAGAGGAAAAATATATAAAATATAATTAAATAGGTATAAAATATTCATAAATCTAATTAAATATATCTCAAAATCCATACCTATTTAATTATAAAATATATACTTATCAATTACAACTAGAGGTGAAGTACGAGTAGTTTGGTTGGTCAAATCCATGAAGGACTCGTTCCATTTTACAGGGATGTTGTGTAATCCATGAGATAATCATGTTTTGTTTTTTTTCCTTAGCCAGTGATGAAGTTTGGGTTCTTTCATTTTCTTCATTATCCTTTTTTTAATCAAAATCTTATATCATGAAAAAAAAAGATGTTAGATTCAATATTTTATAAAATTATTATTTTACACATAAATAAATGCATTTAAATTGTTAAAATCTAATGTACACAATTCATAACGGTAATACAAACGATATTTAAAAAATATTTTATAAAATAGTATAATAATAGTTTTATAAAATATTCAATTCAAATAATCCATTTTTAATCTAAAGGTGGAGATTGGATTTTGAGAAGAAAATGAGAGAAAGAATCCTTAGGAAGATCCTTTTCCTTCAGGATTCTTTTTGGCATGTTCTTTTTTGGGTTTATAATGTATGAGAGTGATTGAGATTTTTTTAAAAAAAATGATTTTGAAATTTTTTAACTTTATTTGTTTGGTTGAATTTATAATTAATTATATGAGTACTGCTTTGTTCCTATTTATAAAACACTTTCATTATGTTTCATACAGACCAATACAAACTTTGAACTTCATCAACTCTTCCATAAATTTGAATAACTTTCTAACTTTACCCTCATTTAATATTTATTATAAATACCTTATAAGAACAAAGTGAATACAATAATAAATAAAAGGTAAAATTGTATGTTTATATGAGTACATGGAAGAATATGAAATCTAAATGGGTATCGTGAACCTAGAATGTGCAGTCCTCCCAGTGGAAAGAAAAGTTTCTGCTATCCCATTAAATACGACAACTAGCACTATTTCTCCTTTTAACAACAATGTTGACGTTAAGGCACTCCAAAGGAATGTCTAGTGAGTTCCTCCATATTCATACACGAAGTAGGAGCCTCCTTTTAGGTTTTGCAAGCCTACTATCACCTTGTCAAATACGAACTTTTGGCCTAAATTGAGGGAGTGAACATGCGCCTTCGAATTAGCCTTTAATTATTCCCTGTCATAACAAAACTCCTGTAAAATCATTTGGTTCATAAAGTCAATGGCTAGAACATTATCGGGCATCTTCATGGATGGGTAGTCATGGAGGCTTTTGCCATTTAGCATTAGCAAGGTGTCAACCTTCCTCAAAGTAGCATCTTCCTTAGATTCTTGTGATACATGAATATCTACAATGATGGTTTTTAATCACATTCAATACGTTGCTGTAGAAAAATTAAAGCAAGATTGAATAGGTATTTGGTGTTAGTCATGCTCAAATTACCTGTGAATTTCAGATCTCCCCTTAGAATGTAGACCATGTCCTCAGATAGCAATATGCATGTTTGTTCCAACACATAATTTGGTCGTTAAAGCGAAACGCACAACAGCATAGTGGCGAATAGCTTCCTTAATAAGTGCTTGATGCGCACGATAAAGCTTCCTTAATTGCACGTATGCATTTCTTATCGTCATCTAACAAACCTTTGAAAAAGCATGCTTCCTTGAAGGTCTTGTGAACAACACCTCAACCCTTTTGATATCATCAAAGCATGTTGGACCCTTTACTTATGTCAACAAAATCCGTAGGTAGTACAATTCTCATGTTGATAGTGATACATGGCTAATCTGTTCAACAGAGAAACCTTTCTTCCTTATTTTTCACATACTTATGTCCTTTTGGAAGACATAATGTTTTGGGAATTCTGAGTAGGTGAGAGTTGCCACAAATGTATCATCCTTATTGAAGTAGAATGGTCCCACTTGTTGGGTTAGAGTGAGAAGCTCTCACTTCTATCTACTTTAAATGGTTCTTGGGTTTACCCTTTTCGATCATAGTACTCCTTTTATTTATTGCTTTTTACTATGTTTTCTTCTAATTGTTCTCTATTGTCTTTACCCTATTCCATGTCGGTGGTTTCAAATGACAAATTCTCGTGAAGATTCCAGAGGTTTTAGGTAGTCCCAACAAAGTCCATCCAGGGACGAATCAATGGACTGGGAAGACATTAATTTGGGTCCTCCTTTTCTTAACTACCAATTTATCCTCCAAGGGCTAACAGTTGCTTTAGACTAACTGAAGGATGCTGCTGATAATGATTTCTAGAGTTAGTGTTTAGTAGGGTTCCTTCTTGATGTTAAAATACTTGATATTAAGCGAATCAAATCGGCTTTACAGCATGCATGACATCTTAAGGGCGATTTTGAGGTTATTGGTAATGTTGATCATGCTTATTATATATGGTTTGCTGAGGATTGTGATTGGGAATATGTGTTATTGCATGGCCCATGGTCGGTTGATAATACTCTTCTAGAGATTAGATCGTGGTTTCCGAACATGTTGATGGATGAGCATCGCCTAATAAAGGTTTCTCTTTGGGTATAAATTTGGGGGTTACCTCCTAACTATTTTACAGCCACAATTGCTCAAGTTATTGGGAATTTACTGGGTGAGTTTCACAAGTTTGATTTTATGGATTCTTCTTCTTATAATGTTCGATTCATGATAATCCAAGTGCTTGTTGATACTTCTCTTCCTCTATTAACTACTTTGAGGGTCAGACTTCGATCTCTTCGAAGGGTTTGACTTAAATGACATCATGAGCGGGTTTTTTGGATTTATTTTCAATATGGCCATATTGGTCATATTGATCGTTCTTGTCCTTGGTCGTTTGCTACCATGAATCATGAAATGATACACCACAGGTTTCATAATTTTATGAAATATGGTGTTCATTTTGTCAAAGACTATCGCTTTCCATATGTTTCTAAATTTAATATGGCCTTTCGGGATAAAGCCAAAACTAGAAAAACCACTCGTATATGGCATCTGGATGAGGATAGGTTGCATCATTATGTTGTTCAAGATTATTCTCCATTCATGGTTGCTCAGCCAAGTCAAGCATTTAATCCCCCTGGAATTATTAGTTTGGATGATGATTCTGAAATAGAGGATAAGGATGATCAGGATACTTCCTCTAATTCTCCTTCAGGTTCTACTACTAATGGTTTTCCAAATCATTCAAGGTCCTAGGATTCTAATCTTCCCCTTAATAATAATGTTGATCTTGAAGTTCATCCTAGTATTAATGAAATAGAGGCTTTTGAAAATGCAACTAATATTAATGTTCTTGATAATCATGAGCAATTTGCACATGTTAACGAGGGGGTTTCGGATGATGATATCTAGAGTCTTCCTAATGTCTCGGAGCCTATAGGTTCCTTGTTCTCAAATTTGGATTTGCTACATGTTACAACTAGAGCAATTACAGGTGGCACCAACTCTCAATTATTGCGACAATTGTCATATAATGCAGGGGTGCCATTTGGTGAAGGGGAGGGTTTTCTTAACTCTAATTTAGAGTTGTTGGTATAAATGGAACCTAATAATACTTTCATGGCATTGAACGAGCAATCTGCATTGCCACTTGTCTCTCAGGGGATTAATTATATGACAGCTGGTTCTACTCCGGCTATTCTTGGTTCTGGGACTCACAAGAGGACTTTAGAATCTGTTTTATCTTCTTTTGGTATATCTAATTAGGCTGGGTCAAGTGCACATATTTCAATGGATCATGCTTATAGGGATATTTGTTCAAAAATATATGTTCAGGAGTCCACTTCCTCAATGCTTGTTTCCAATAATGGGTTTTATGGTTATACCAGGCCTCCTTCTCAAGGCCCATTTGTACTTTCTACTCCTGATCCAAGTCTTATTGATTCCTCATAGATTATAGGTACTGAAGGTCCTTCTAATTTTTTTCTGTGGGCTTCAGATGTTGGGTTCAATACTTCTTCTTATGATCAACAAAACTCTCCAGAAATTCCATTGCTGGAGGAGCTCCCTACGTTAATTGAAACTGATTTTCCTATCATAGCTGTGAATAGAGCTTGTCTCAAATACAAGGAGAGGGATACTGATGATATTATGCAAGGTTGTGAGAAAGCTTTTGTTGCGTCTTATTTGCTAATAGACGATACAACTGATGTTGTGGAACTGCAGGTAAGTGATTTTGGACTTGCTAGGGCTACGAAGGCTTGCCTTCAAAAGCCTCCCCAGCCAATAGGGGTAGAAATAAGCTAGGCCAGGCTTTTATCTTAACATGCTGACATGTTTTGTAATAAGATGACATGAGCATGGTTGTGGCCTGTAAGATGCCTTTTTTTATGCCTAAGCCTGGCTTGGCCTGTGGCCTATTAAGGAGCCTATAATTTATTAAAATTTTAATCAGGCCGCAAGCCTCATAACAGGCCTACTTCAAACAGACCTAATTATATAAATTAATATTAATAATAAAACATACATCATAAAATATGAAACCAAATACAATAACATAACAATTTTAAGTACAAGTTCACTAATTTAGGCCAACTCAATGTAAAGCCACAGGACCTTCTCACTTTCACACCAAATCTTTAATATAATTCCTTCTTCTCCTTTGAAGATCTTGTAATCAAAGGAAAGCAATAATTAATAAAATATACTTGAACTGAAACGTAAAAACAAGGTAGATTAAAACATAACTAATGTTCATTGAAAGAATAGTGAAATATAACTCAACAATTAACTAATGTCAATTTAAGATTTAAGAATATTTAAACAGTTTTTCCACTTTTTTTCCATGTTAAGGGACCATATACTTGAAACAAACCCCTAACCATAATATTAAACCAGAAACAATTTCAAATTCAGAAGGTTAACTAAGTAAAGAAATCTCTTTAAATAGCAGCAGCTGTCTAGAATAGGATAAAACACAAAGAGACACACATCAAGCTCGGTGGCCAGGAGCAAAGTTGCATACACACACAAACACTATATACTTGGTTCTTCTGCATTTAGCAAGTACATACATGATGTGTGATAGGGAGAGATAACAAAGAAAAAGGGAATGGGTAATTCACTCCTAAACACATTTAATATAGATTGGCTTAACAAAACAATAGATAAATATAATTAATCACCCAAGAAGAGAAGATCAAATTCATTCCTACTTAAATGATTACAACGGAGTCTCCAAAGTCAAATCACTTACCGTTTCCAATTCTAATATGTAAAGATCATTGAAGAAGATAGAATGAGAACAACCACAAAAAAAACTAGAAGATATCGATCTCTGTGAATAAAAGCAGCATGATCGCATCTAGGAGCTAGAGGTATCTTCCTATCAAAATGCAAGAGAGAATGATGCAGAAAATTTCACACCACATAAAATCAACTTTTACAAAGTAAATTACAAGAGAGTGAGAGAGACATACCTGCAGCTACGAGAGGGAGATTGTACGGTGAGTTAAATAGTTGGGTGTTGGGCTGTCGGCCAAGAGGTGAGGATGTGAAAGAAGAGGAAATCAGAGATTCGGAGGCAAGAGCCAACAGGTGACACACTCACATATGCAGATGGGGGAGACGAGAGTAACAGAGTCTAGAGGGAGAGAGTGGTCGGAGATGAAAGGGAGATCGGGTGTTAAGTAAAGCAGTTGGTGTTGGGCTGTTAATAGCTGGAGATGAGAGGGAGATCGGCCGGAGAAGGAGAGAGTGGTCAGAAGTGAGAGCCAATAGGTCACACACTCACACACGCAGAGGCAAGATCGGACTTGCTGCAACTGAGATCAGACTTGATGCAAGCCTGTAACTAAGAACTGAAGCGAGAGTGTGGTCGGTAGCTTGGGTAGTGGTTTAGGAATGGGATTTAGGGTTAGTGTCTTGATGAATGATGAGTGACTGAAGCAGGAAAGTAGCTGATCATTAATTCATCAATTCATGACACACACACCACACGCTTAGTTTTTTTTTTGTAATAACTTAACAGGCTCAGACCGGCCTGACATGCCTATCAGTAAGCCTAGGCCTGGCCTATAATAAAAAAGGCATGGGCCTGGCCTTTTAGCCTGATAGGCCAAGCCAGACCAGGCCAAAAATAGGCCAGGCCGCTTGACTTGTTTCCACCCCTATCCCTAGGGCCAATGAGTCTTTTCAGCTGGAACTGTCGTGGGTTGGCTAAACCTGCGGCAGGTCATCGTCTTAGAAAACTACTTTGTAAATATAAGCCTAGAATGGTCTTTCTTATGGAGACTAAGCATCCTCTAAATAAAGTCTCCTCTATTTTGGCTTCTTTTGGTTTTGATTTCATCAGTGGGTGTGATCCAGTTAGTAGGAGTAGAGGTTTGTTTTTTGGTTGTAATATATCATCTCAGGTGTCTGTACTTAAATCTACTCTGTACTAGATCCATCTAAATGTTAACACTAATATGGCTGCTTCTTCCTATTTGTCATATGTATATGGTTTTTCGGTTCTTACTGATCGTCCTAAACTTTAGGATTGGCTTTCTAGGATTCATAGTTCTATGAGTACGCCGTGGGCTATTATTGGGGACTTGAATCAAGTTTTATATTCTTCAGAGAAGCCCAATAAAGTTTCTTACATTATAGGGGCTAATTTGTTTCAAGAGTTTCTATCAAATACAGGTTTAATTGATTTTCCTCCAAAAGGTTCTTGTTTTACATGGACAAATAAAAGGCTTAATGATAATGTTGTTTAGGAAAGGTTGGATTGTCTTTTGTGTAATTCCTTATGGCTCTCTACTTTCTCCCATTCACATCTTTAGGTGTTACCAATTGTTGGGTTTGATCATTCACCATTATTATTTTCTTTATCACAATTCCAAACTAAGGCCAAAAGACCATTTCATTTTGAGAATTTTTGGACTAAATTTGTTGAATGTGAGGAGATCCTTTTTGATGTGTGGCAAATTACCTCTAATTCTGATTTCATTTGGGTTGTCATATACAAATTAGAATCTTTAAGGGAGGAATTGCAAATTTGGAATAAAAGGAAAATTAGCAAGATTGGTAATAATATTGCTGTTCTGGAAGCTCTGTTGTAGAATTTGCAAAATAATCTGAATCTGCCCAATGTTAATAACTACATTTCTAAGCTTAAACTAAAATTGGAATTTTGGTTTAAGTGTGAGGAATCTCTATGGGCTCAAAAAGAAAGATTTAATAAAAGTTTGTTTGAGGAACGAAATACTACTTATTTTCATAATTTGGTCAAGAAAAAAAGAATTTCCTCATTCATTTTGAGATTGAAAGATCAGGATAATAATTGGGTAATGGGTCAAAAGACGTTGGAACAATTGGCTATTAAACATTTCTCTCAACGGTTCTTTTTAGAATCAGATTTCTTAAAGAAATATATTGTAGATCAACTTGTTGGAGTATCTCTTCCTCAGCTTCATTCAGATCACATACATAATTTATTAAAACCTTTGGTCATTGATGAGGTTGATTGGGCTATTAAATCTATGAAGGCCGATAGGGCCACAAGGCCAGATGGTTTTAATCCTAAATTTTTTCAGTTTTATTGGCAGCACTTGAGAAATCATGTTTTTGTTGTTGTTCAGTAGTTTTTCCTATCTCGCTCTTTACCTTCTATGCTGAACTCAAATTTTATTCCTCTAGTTCAAAAAGGACAACATGCTCAATCTTTTAATGATTTTCGTCCTAAGTCATTATAATGTGATATATAAAATAATTAGTCAAGTTATGTGGTGGTCGACTTCAATCTATTTTGCAACATCTTATTTCACCTTTTCAGAATGCTTTTCTCAAAGGAAGAATTCTTACTGATAATGTTATGGTGGTCAGTGAAGTGATGGAAATGTTGAAGCATATCTATACTCAAAAGCAGGGATGGTGTGTTGATGAAAATTGATATTGAAAAGGCATATGATAGGCTGTCTTGGTCCTTCCTGGAGGAAGTATTAGAAATAATGGGTTTTCTTGAAAATTGGATTGAAATTATTATGGTTTGTGTTTCTTCTACATCTTATCAGGTGTTAGTTAATGGTATTCCCTCTATACATTTCTTTCCTAAATGTGGTCTTAGACAAGGTGATCCACTTTCCCCCTATCTTTAAATTTTATGTGCTAATGTGTTATCCTCTTGGATTCTTCAGGTGCAAAATCAGGGGACATGGAAAGTTTTTAAGATTGCAAGAAAATCTATGCCTTTAACTCATCTGATTTATGCAGATGATACTTTATTATTTATTCCAGCGGAAGATAGATTTCTTCAGGTGGTTAAAAATATTTTGGATCAATATGGTTTACTTGCAAGTCAAAAAGTTAATCAGTCAAAGTCTCTTATGGTTTTTAGTCCCAATGTGATACATTCTTCTAAGTTGCATTTATCTGCTTTGATGGGATTCAAATTTACTTCTAAACTGGGAAAATACTTGGGTACCTATGTGGATCTTGGAAAAGATCGTTCTATACTTTATAAGGAGGTTCTTGAAAAAATTGATTCAAAGTTACAATTGTGGAAATCCAAGTTGTTATCCCAGGCAGGTAGAATTATGTTGATTAAGTCAGTCATTTCTTTGGTATTGGTCTATCCTATGTCTTTTCAAAATTCCCTGCTTATCTAGTTCATGACATTGACATAAGGATTATGGATTTTTTTTGGGGTTTTAATGGTGACAAAAAGAGAATGCACTTAATTGCTTGGAACACCATTTGTCAACCTTTATCTCAAGGTGGGCTGGGTATTAGGAAGACTGCTATGTTTAATGATGCTCTTTTGGTAAAGAATATTTGAAGCCTAATCTGTGCTTAAGGGAATTATCTTCTTGCTTCTATTTTACAACCTAAATATGTTTCTGCTATGGATGATAAATCCTCACTTTCTCCAGTAATGCAATCCAGACTTTAGAAGGATAGTTTCAAGGTTAGACATCTTATTCTTGATCTTCTATGTTGGGAAGTTGGTGATGGCTCTCAAATCAATCTCTTTAGCCGCTAATGGTGGCCTTTGCAATGTGTTCGCCCACTTTCATTAATGATAGTGGGTGACTTGTTACTATATGATCAGGGATGTCAGAATGAGAGATTATTGAAATTATTATACCATTCTTAGGTGATTTTGCAGATTCTTTCTACCCCATTTTCACTTTTTGGTTATAAGGATAGTATTGCTTAGAGAGTAAATAGTTTGGGTCAATATACAGTTACTGATGGATATAACCAGCTTGTCAATAATTTTCAAAGGCCAAGTACTCATTTTAATGCTTTTTGGAAGCAAGTTCAACTTTTACAGCTTATTCCTAGATTGAGTCTATTTATATGGAGATTTCTCTAGGATTCTTTGCCTACTAGAGCTACTTAGTGTTCTCATCACTTACGAATTACTACTTCCTACTTATTCTGTCCAACAGCCAATGAATCCAAATATCATCTATTTTTTCAGTGTCATTAGGCTAGAAATATTTATTTTTCATTTCCATTTGGTCTACTTTCAAATTAAGTATTAGAGAGTCAAATTTATGATTGGCTACTTCAGACTTTGGAACAAAATAATAAGGAGGTGGCACTCACCATTTGTTGGGTTTTGTATTGCATTTAGTTCTTTTGTAACAAAAAGAGGGTTTTAAATGAGGATATTTCCCTACAAGTGGTGATTAATAGGATATCTTCTGAAGTTCAATATTATCGGAGGGTACTAAATTGGTGTTTGAACAAGCATTCATGCCAAATTTCCTTATCATTTTTAACATTTGTTCAACAAGAAAATTGCTCATCTTTTGTTTGGTTACTTCGTTTCTCCAGGCTATCAAGATCCAGGGATTTGAAGCTTCGATCATAACAAAGTGAGATTTTTTCCTAAGAATCTTTGTTGAATCAATTCTCTATAATTGTTCCTAAGGGTTAAATTAAGTGGATTAATCTTTTAAACCATCTGTGTAAATTGCTTCTTTTCCTCTGCCAGCAACAAATTATCAATGATCCTCTGAGGTACAACATTATGATCTTATCTAAGGATAGTGGTTTTAAGAGGGTCCTTACCAAACAACTTAGACTGGTACCTGCCATAAAAAAGTTCCTGGATGATTGCTTTGTTCTTTTACATTTGTTTTCTACTTTTATGGTTCTTTAGTTGTAATTTATTTTGTATTTTTGCTTTCATCTTTTTCTATATGTATTATAATCATAAAAAAAATGTATCATCCTTATTGATTGCTATCAAAGACAGGAAATGTGACTCACACACATAGATTATCCAGGAGCGAAACTATATCATCCATGTTGGTGTATATTACATATTGCTGATTGGGAGGTGGAAGCTCAATCTTTCAACAGGAGGATTCCTGTTATGGATGTCAAATCCCAAAATACGCCAAGTAGTTTTGTATGATGAAATATATCTACAATTGTAGTATATCAAAATCTCATCAACTACTCCCATTTCTTTACCCGTTTGTGTAGTATTGAAAAGCCCAACAAAAACCTTGTTATTACCCTTGCTTATATACTTAAAGAGATACTTCATGGCAGTCAACTGATTGCACTTCTTGACATTGATGTGTGGTTAGAACTTTTGAAGCAAAATTGGGCTGTAAGGAACCACATATCAGTTGTCCAAGCTTATACCATTTAGCTCAACCACCCTCCCATATCACACCTCCGATAAGTAAGATAGCCGTTATCATCAATTGAGGTTCTATTATTGAACCACTTGGGAAATACTTATTACACTTATTGTCCTTCATACACCTAGCATTCAGCTTTGCATTCCCACACGGACTATGAATCATGAATTTCTTTACTAATTCATAAAATTCAAAGGATTTATCTTTATCTGGAATCTCAGTGCATATGGCACTATCAACCGCTTCAGGGTCCTTTGTCTTGTCCTTGCTATCTAGGAATACAAGAATATGATATCGGACAGGCTCCTCTTCTGGAATTCATTGGTGCACATATCTATCAACAAAAACATCTATATCAAACAAATTAGATATTTCCTTATGCAGTATAAAATATAAAGTACATAACATGTAAAAGCATAATGAATTACATAACTAAATAATAGTATAATGTAATGTCAAATCTTGGTGAGAAGGTAACCTACACGAATTTTTCCAAATATCTTATCCTTCTTCAAAATCTTCATCAATGCTTTAAGCTTCATCTCAAATATCCTAAACAACACAGTTGAACAAGTAGAAGGGTCTAAGTCCCATCTTTCACAATACCTTTTTACTTCAAGCCATGTTGGGTTACGTGCAAAGGTTATGAACAGGTATGGGTAGTAAATTGCTTTATATATAGCCATTGCATCTTGGTATGCTTTAATCATGTATAGGTCTAGGCAGCCAATTTCTCTGCATATGGCCATTGCATCTTTAATCATATACCTTGCAGACCTAGTGAATGATGCGGGAAGTATAATCCTCTTCCCTGTTGAAAATGCATTATGCTCTCCATTAATAATTGCATTTGATAGACCTTGATAAAGATATGCACACAAGTTCTTTTGGTGTGTCTTGATCCACAACAACCTCTAAGCCTCCATCATTGTGTAGGCATCGAAAATAAATTGTTAAAGTAGTCTGATAAGTAAAATATTTGTATATTTATTTTCCCTTATATGATGATTTTATAGACAATATTTAAGCTTAATATAATGAATTTGGGTGTAATAGATAAATAAATAATAATTTTCTTCTGATAGGCCGTACAGCACCATATTAAGAAGATATTGAAAAGGAATTTAAAGGGATGGTACTGTAGCAAAAAAGATCTTCATACGGTATTGTAGCATATATGTGGATTCACTGTAGCAAAATACGAATTTCACGGTGCGTTGGTGTAGAAGTGGGCCGGTGCAAAAGTGCATTTTTCACTGTAGCAATGTGTTTACACTGTAGCAACGACGTTAGTACTGTAGTTGACGATTTGCACTGTGTAGGGGTACTGTAGCTGACGCCGTTTGAACTATTGCTCTGAAAATAAAATCTATAAATTGAGCTTCTTGGCATCCTAAAATGTAGAGGAATGAAAAGATAGAGAGAGAGAGAGTATTTATCTTAGAATTTATTTCTTACATTTTATTACTTTTTGTATGCCTCTTATATGGATGATTTTACCTCCTATATGGAAGGCCTAGGTAGTCCTCCTTTATAGATGGTATAGGTTGCCACCTACATGGAAGGTTTTAGCTCTTATATGGTAGGCTAGATTTTCCATTTTCATGCATTTTGTTGTTGTATTTTTATGTTTTTGTAGTTCATTTTTTATGTAATGTTTTTTATTTTTTTAATTTACTTTGGTTTTGTTTTTAATTTCATCATGAGCTAATTTCCATTTTCCTAGGGTGATGACGTAGCTTACTAATGACGGATTGAATCTTAACTTATTAAATCTAGTTTTAATTTTTCCTTCATGATTGAGTTTTAATTATTATTCTTAATGCTTTCAATTGATTGGCCACATTTTGGATGATTTTAATATATATGTTGAGACCGGAAGGAGATGCATGTGTATGGATCCTATAATTAAAGTCATAATTTGCATATGAAATATGAATATATTCATATGGGTTGTGTAGTCTTAATAAGTTCCATAAATCTTAATGCATGATTAATTACTTAAATTCATATAGGAATATATGGGGTTAGCAATTAATTATATAATTACTTGACCTTGGAAGAGGCTAGTAATTAAATTAGGGAAACTCAACTATCAATCATGTGGAATAAATTGGACTAGAAGAGATAAGTGATTCAATCCGTAATTTGCTAAGTGAAATCTAATCCCTAAGGCTTTTTCTCATATTTGTCTTTACATCAATTGAATTTACATTTAATCATTTTTATCTTATATTCACAATCACCAACTAATTGACCGACTAAATAGTATTAAGATTATCAATTTTGGTACTTAGTGGTCAATCCTCGTGAGAACAATATTCTACTCACTTCTATATTACTTGTTTATGACAGTGTACACTTGCACTTTCTAAATACATCATCCTACACTCATAATATAGTCTCCCAGCATAGTGCAGGAGAGAAACTTTGTGTTCCCTTATCATGAATGTGTAGCTAAGAATTCCCATATACTAACCCTTTTCCTGGTCTTAGTGACTTCTCTTCTATGTGTTCTACATCGTCACTGTAGCCATCTTTACCAAACAGGAACAAAAGAGGATACTTAAGTAGAAGGTACGAAGCATATAATTCATTTATTCATTTAGAAGTGCTTGAAAGAGTAATTATTATGATGTCCCTTACGTTGAAATCCATATCTATGTCACCAAGAATTAGAGCAATGACCTCTAAAGCCATTGGAATATTGTATGTCCGTCAACCATGCTGTCTTGACCCAAATAAACATTTTCATAGTAGAACGACATGGATTAGATAGCATTGTTGCTGCATGATGGCACTCCTGGATGAAAGGATTTACCTCATCAAGCATGTTCTTGATCCTCTCTACCAAGGTCAAATCTATAATGTTGTCCTTTTGGTGCTTGTTGTATCATATGAAATATATGTTAATTATGTCAACTCAAAATTAAATATTAAAATAATGGGCTGATATTTGACAAATAAAAAAAAAGTAATAGCCATACCTTACGCCTGAGACTCTGTTAGAGACCTCATTCTTAGTATCACACATATATAGTGGGAATAAACCAGTTTTGCATCTTTTGGGGGAAGCAAACTACCAATGCAGTGGTAATTCATTCCAGACAGAATGATTGTGTAAGGTCCACCTCTAGAGTTTAATGCATGGTCTATCTTTCCCCTCCTTGATGTGAAAGAAAACATATTATTGTACTGTATTATACTTGCATGGAAGTTTTTTTATTCTTTCGACTTCTAATCACAAAATAAGTTATGCAACAAAGGTGGTAAACTACTCAGAGGTGGTAAAACGACTTTTCCTTTTAGGTAGCACATTGAAAAAATGTCAATATCCTTGTTCGTTGAACCAAAAAGATGCTCCACAATATTTGCACTTGTACGATTGGTCCCCTTTATTTTAGGAATTAGAATAGTTATATCAGTATTTGACAGTTGACTATATGAGAATAATAATATAATGTTAAGTTATATGGATTAACAAAATGCCATCACTTTTTGACCAGGATGATACATGAGAAAATTTCCAAGAAATACACTGCACAAACATTACCTATGTAATCGACGATCAAAGTCTTCTTGGAAATAACCTGCTTGGATTAATAGTTTAGGCGAAGTGGTGGTTGGGTAATGCAATCATCTGCATGCCATAATAAATATTATAACAAAGCTACATCATAACGCATGTTTGATTAGTCATATTAAACCAATCCCACTTGGTTCTTCATCCTATCTTGAATCACTCCTAGAACCTTCACCAACTTTGTTAAGGTCATACACAAACTATGTGCTTGTAATGAACTACTTTAGGGTGTCTATAAGCCAGTGGAAAATGATTCATTCCTATATAGACTGTATACAAATGTTAATGGTTATGACATATATCCTGCATTCATAGAAATTTCTATCCATGCATACCTTGACTACTTTGCTATATCTCATGGGCCTTGGTAGTGGTTTCGTAGCATTAGACAACTCAAGATCTATCCATCTAGCGCTATTGATACAAACAGGTTCACTTGCTTGCATGTACATACAAGTGTATGAATCCATCTGTGACCAACACACACTAAGAAAAAATTCATCCTAATATGTGTAGTACATATATACTACAAAAGCATTATACCTTGGAACGTATCAGAAAGATTTAGCGCGTCATTAGTTATGTCCTATAATGCTAACCCACTAAGAGTCTGCCTACGATATGACTTCCCCCTATGATTACTTAAACATGTTGTAGGTTAAGGGCATTCACCATTGACAAATACTGATGTATGTTGAGAGGTAGGGACATCATTAATCTCATTTAGACAGGTTAGAGGAAGATGTGACTCAACAATGTGATTATGTAAACAACCTTCCTTTGAGATATTGCCAGTTCACTTGCAGGATAATGGATTATTCAAATGTTCACCCTAGGAAATATGCAGCACTAAACTATTGAACATGTTAAAAAAACCTGGTATGTCTAGGCATCCACTTGACTTCCTCTTCAGCGTCATCCTATATTGTGAAGGGACTTAATGCTTGTGGTGAAACAAAGGGCATTAAGCTACTGCTATCTTTAGAATAACAGGAAAGAATGCTACAACAAAACAAACCCTAATAATAAGGATAAATGGCAAGGAGAAGTGAGCTATGATAGAAGGATGCATGATGCCTAAAGAATTTGATCCAACACTCAAAAAAAGTAGAGTCAGAGTGGGTCAATAAAATATGGAATATACAATACAATATATGAAATGGTCCATACTATGTTTCTTTGCTCCCAAGTTTGTATAAGATGTGAAGAAGTTCTAACCTAAGAATTGAATAATTCTAACAACTAAGTTTATTCCAAATGAAATAATCAAGATCAATATATGCTTGTTAATTATCTAAATAACTTTTGCATCTCACCGAATACTGAAATAATAATACTTGAATGAATAGTTTCAATCTACATTTTTACGTTTAAGAATAAAAGTGATGGCAATGCATGGATCATATTGTGTATTTGAGATCAATATTACAATATTATTGAGTTGTGGTACTTGCCTAGTGGTTCCGTCTTGCTTATATGCAGTAACATCAAACAAGTCTGAGCTTTTAGCAGGTAAATAGAGAAATGGACAAATTTTCACAGCACATTGAATTGCATTGATTTGATTTTTCACGAGTATTGCAAAACGCAAAAAGATGTTACAAGATTAATATGTTTTTTCCATGAACAAAAAAATCTGCGTTTTGGACTAGTGAACTACAAAATGGTTCAATTCAAAGAAGAAGCGATTCTTATAACCATTACGTGGAACTCTTCTATCAAACTGCCTAGTGATATTCCCCAATAGTAAAGTAAATTAACACTTTCCTAGTGACCTTAGCTTCCCTTATCATTAAACCATTACAACCTATATGGCTTAGGATGCTTCATAATAGGAAAATTTAATTTGCACAACTTCATCATGGGTGGCTAAGGTACTCGCTAAATTTACACAACTTCTACCATCAATTACTAACTACATACATGCATCATCCTAGAAAAAAAATGTGCTCATGCTATTTACCATCAATTTTTACTACTCATAATACACCTAGAGACAATAAGGTAGGATACTGAGTGGTATAATATGGTTCCTGATAGTGTAGTTGTAGCCATCTTTAAATACATTTATGTTTTAAAGATGGTAGCTTTATGACAATTTCTATTTTTTTCCTATGTTTTTTATTCTTAGAGTCAGGGACCAAGTGATTTGTATCATACGGGGTAATAAGATGGATAGTATCATGGTAGAGCTTGCCAACCAGCAGAAGTTCCTTGGTGGTGGCAACATGGTGTTTATGCTTGTGGAACATGTTGCTCCAGGCTTTCCGAGCCAGGCTAGTACTTTGGCTATCTGCATAAGCTCTGTTCTACGCTTTGGCTTTATTTTGCTACAAAACTACTACCAAGGCCTAAGAAATATTCCAAAGCAATCAATGGTATGCATGGATAGAAATTTATGTTCGGGTTTTAACTTGTTTAACTACAAATTATCATAGCTCGAGTTTTCTTACATGTATCTATATGGATTTACTTGATAGGTTCTACATTACAACAAATTATACTTGCCTCCCATGATGCTTCTACCATTAGAATGATACCCCTAAACAGCATAAGAAGGAAAACAACTTCTATAAATGCACGTACATACTTCCTAACCATTAACATTTGTATATAGTCAATATGGGTTATGAATAAATCATTTTCCATTGGCATATAGACCCCCTTAGGAAACTCATTACAAGCACATATTTAGTTTCTGTATCTTATTTATTGGCCCTATCTATATATGTGTAACTATATACCCTGAGCCTTATGCGAGATAAATTACCATGGCTTAACTTTTCATTTTTCAGAAGTTGAGTAGGTGTAAGCATTTATTTCACAACTGCCTAATCATCTTCTCCTTCACAACCTTTCATACCTATATAAGGATAGTCTTCCCTGTCATCTCTCACTCATTAACTCATCACTGGTGCACATATTTCCTCTATAAACCCCTTTTCTCTTGAGTTTACTGCCATGGAGAAACTTCCAAAGGTGTTCTTTGACGAAATCTGGGCAGGGGTTCTCTGATTGATTAAGAGGTGAGAGCCTATTCATGATTTGAGGTCATCCGGTCATGCACAGGAGTTTGTTGGCTATGATTTTCTTTTGGCGGATAAGAAGATATCAAATTTTCCTACATCTTCATCTCTGTTTCATTTTTATTTATATTTCTGACCTAAAAATCATATTTCTTGACTTCTTTATGGATGGTTCCATAGCACAAGGATGCTTGCGTGCTTTCACTCTGTCTAGATAATGGAACGTTTCCTCTGGAAGCTTAAAGAAGGGAACGTCTACAACATAACGGGGATGGTGGTTGTTGGTAGTAGGGAACGGTTCCATGAGCGTTTCCATCTTGAGTTGATTCTAGACTTTACTATTTATGACTGTTACAATCCCATAATTGATCAATGTCTTCGACTCAAGACCCGTTCGGACATCTCTTAGGCCATGGTTGAAGATGAACGTTTTGTTGGTAACGTTTAGTCATCCTACTACAACAAAGTTATTACAAGTGTTTCCTTCAAATTTTTTTCCTAACTAAAGGCTCTGTCTTTTCTTCAGATATGTGTGGATTTTTTCAGCACTACAATGGAATTCGTTTCACCCCATATATGGGTCTGTTTGACAAGGAGATTGTTCTCACTCTGGAGGCAAGGCAGGACACTAAGTGGTATAATATGGTCCCTAATAATGTGGTTGTAGTGATTTCTAAATACATTTATGTTCACAAAGATATTAGCTTTATGAAGATTTCTGTTTTTTTCCTATATTTCTTATTCGTAGGGCCAGGGTCCAAGTGATCTGTATCTGTATCAAACGGGGTGTTAAGGTAGATAGTATCATGGAAAAGCTTACCAACCGGTAGAAGTTCCTTGGCGACAATAACATGGTGTTTGTGCTTATGGAACATGTTGCTCCAAGCTAGTACGTTGGCAATCTACATAAGCTCTATTTTATACTTTGGATTTGTTTAGCAACATGCAAATTTATCTTTTACGATTTACCTAACTTGTGGGTTTTTCTCTTTACATCAGGTGTACCAACTCTCAGATCTCATAATAAAGCTACTAGGGTATTTGTTAAGCCTGAAAAGTCCTGAGGTTCTCACGATGAAGCAACTCATTGTTAGGGGCTCGAATGAGTTATCTCCAACTCTTTTAGCAGCCTATGTTTGTGCCGAAGAAGTTGTTCCCTTTTTATTTCTAGGTTGTATTTTGTGGACAAGTTTTTAGATTCCCTTTCCAGTAACCCCTCCACCCCCCCAAATCAATGACTCATGAAATGTCTCTCTTTTGTATAGAGCATTGGTAAATGTCACAAGACACCATACTAATTATAATCATAATTATAACATATTATCATGATTATGTGTTCTAATTTTTATGTAGAACTCTTTCTTTCTAATTGATGCTTTTGCTTTATCAAATAATTTTTATCATTTATGTTAAGTACTATTTTTTTTATTAGCACTAGTAATAGTATTTAATTTATTAGTATCAGATACGTGAAGTGTAATGGATGATATTTTTTATGGGTATTAAGGATGTAGGGGGAGATATGAAATATCTCAAAATTGCAAATGAAACATAAAAAACATATGATCTATTACACAAAGCATATCATACTTACATAGGTGTGAAAGGTTGTGAAGGAGAAGATGATTATGCAGGTGTGAAATAAATACTTACACCTACTCAACTTCAGAAAAACAAAAAGTTAAGCCATGGTAATTTATCTCTCATAAGTCTCAAGTTTAAAGAAAAAAACACCATAATCTACCTCTATTTATTGGGCTTAACAAGGCGCCACACACCTTGAATTATCCGTGATCCCATCCATACAAATGGCAACCATAATGGCCTGCACTCTTCACATCCTGAGGATTCATCCCCATTCTGGTGATACCCACTACCATGAAGCCCCCTATTCTTTTATTTGTATTCTTGCCTTATGAAATAATAGGGCGAAATATTTCAAACGTGTGCCTTTTGTTTCTAGGAATTGGATTTGAATTGGATTTGTTTGAATTTGCATTTGAAAGGGGGGATGAGGTATCATAAGAAGCTGATTAGTGATAAACGTATGGCTCAGCTTGTGCATGGAGCCTGAGATGATTTTTTTAATGCATTTTATTGGGATCAACATGGATGAACTATAATCTGAGTCTAGAGCCGATAGGGAGCCATACCTGTAGATTGATTTCACCAAACAGTATTTAGTAATACATTGATTATCCAAGTGTGTATTTGGATAACTTAAGAATTAATTAAAAAAATTGAACACTTTACTATTAAAGAAAGAATAAATGTTTTTGAAGTTCTCTTTCCCACTCTAGAAATTTTGATCCCTTTTGGAAATATGAGTGGTCTATTTCCTTTACCTATAAACAATTACCTTAGCTTGAATAGACTACAAATTAATGTTAACTATCTTCTCCAAAATCCATTTGGAAGAGGCATTCTTCCTTTTTATGGATACCCACATGTGTGTTTAGAGTAGAGTGATTTCAAACAATATGTCAATTCACCCCTACTTGACTCACAAGCATTACCCATTCACATTCTTTTTGTGCACACTTCACTCGGCATCTCACCTTATCATTCTTTACAAACTTCACTTTATATCCATTAAGTAGGCCATACTCTCTAACTGCATTCTTAAATTGTTGAAGTGAAATAAACTCCATCCCCAACTGAAATTTAAACTCTTTGCACATCTCTAAGGGATTATATTTGTCATGCTTCACTTCAACCATTCCCATACCCTCATTATCACTACCAACTTCTTCAATCTCCTCTAATTCATAATCAAATAACATAACTAAGATATCCTGCTCTCTCACCTCAACCACATTTCTTTGGTCTCCTTCATTATGTTCAACTATCATCAATTGTGAACTACCAACAACTTCATCCAGCACATCACCCACACCAACGTCAACATATTGCCTAAAATAGTCATAATCCATGTCCTCTTCATCACTACTCTCTAAATCAGAAAAAGACCCCTCTGAATTATTGTTGATCCACTCCACTGCTATCACTCGTGTCACCACTATCTTTTTCTAAACCCATCTTCATAACTAGCAAAAAAAAACATAGTATATGAAGGAAAAAAAACACAGCACATTACCATTATACAAGATAGAGATGAATAACATAAGTTAGTCATGTGTATTTGGGGAAAAAAAAAGCTAGCACATTAAATGCATTTGATGATAGTCGTATGCCAAGCAAACAATCTACCAAATTTCCATTAAGAAAAGCAAAGCAACTAAGAACATATACCACATAACAAAAATAAGCACAAAACAATTTACATAAATATCAAAGAAAACTTTAGAGAGGACGTTTATAAAAAAGTGATGACCAATGTGTTCAAAGCAAACAATCAATTAAATGAAAATTTACCTTTCTAAGTGCTCCATTTCTTCAATAGACTAATCTTATCTTTCGGACAATATGGGTTATTCACAATGTTGGAGTGAAGCAAACCGTACCTTTGAAAGGAGAGAGAGCCAACCACAACGCTTACTATGATGTCTGATTGGCGATGACTGGCGACGGCTATGTCGGATTTCTCCGGCATAAGTGGATCCTCTTGAATCTTGAAGCTTTTGAAAATAGTTTCTGGGGAAAAAGTGAAAAAAATGTTTTTTAATAATAGATTCTGAACATAATAGATTTTGTGAAAAAAAAAGTGATTTTGATAAAATAATAGTGTTTTGATATTGTTTTCAGAGTAGCTTTTTCATGCTCAAATTACCAAAATGGACATTAGCTTTTATGATAATTGCATATAAAGGTAAGATTTTATCTTACATATTTTTAACATTAAATTTTAAAATAAATACCAAAAATAAAATAAATTTTTCTACAAAATTAAAATTATAACATTAGTCAATTATGTAACATGATAAAAAAAATAGCTCAAACATATATGTATTACTAAATTTTATATACTAAAAAATTATTTACAAACAGTAATTATCCAAAATAATATTATATTTTAGATTGAAATAAGTACTCATTTATGTCCTAAATATAAGATAGAGTTGACATTTTTTTTTATAAAAATTAAGGAAGCTAAATAATACTGTATTTTATAATTAGTTGTTTTTCTAATGAAAATATGATATCATGTAAATTAGAAAATAGGAATAGAGATTCTTAAAAAAATAATAATAATAAGACGAATGGAGTATTCACTGTAGCTTTTGGGATAAACTTGTGTAAAAATAAGAGTGATCTTTTTGTAACATAACTTATAATATGAACTAAAATTAGAATGGCATACAAAGCTAAGTAATGCTAAATTAAAATGATTCTTTTGAGATTTTATGATATATCAATTTGTGGCATCGTTTGTAGGATTTCAATTTAAAATAAAATTTTTAAAGTTTAAAAAAAAGAACAATAATAATTGAAAGTTTTCTAAATAGAAAAAAAAAAGAAATATATTATTATTATTATTATTTATTCTCTTTTTCCTCTCGAGCAACAGAGATAGAAACGTTTTGGAATAGAGGGATTTGAGAAAAATTGGAAAACTACCCAAAAAACCAACTACCCATGGATTTTAACTACCCAAAAATTGAAAAAAAAAAAGTAGCTTTTTTCAAAACCATGGTTTTGAGCCACAAAAGTGACAAAACCATGGTTTTGCATAAAAAAAATTGTTTTTTAAGTTTTTTCAAGTGTTTGGCTTCATTCTTACCAAATCAAGGTTTTGAAAGAAAAAAATGCTTTTTTTATGTTTGCCAAACACATTTGACCTAACCCTCTCTACCCCTTTTCTTGTTTTTCAAAAACCACAAAAGTGTTGGCTCCCTTGTTTCTTTGCTCCTGTGCAAGGGTTTTAATGTTTTAAATTCAAAGTGTTTTTATGTTTTAAAAAATATCCAGCACATACAAATTAAACATTTTTACACCTTAGCTCTCCATGTAAACACAAGTTAACGGAGTTAATGCCATGAAAAATTAACATTGTTAAATGCTGGCCTAAGATTTTTTAGTGTCTGTTTGGTTCAACGAGGGGAGGGGAGAGGAGGGGAAGAATTGATTAGAAGGAAGGGGATGTAAGGTATTTTAATGTTACCTTATTTGGTTAAGAGGGGAGGAAAGAGAAATTATTTTCACATAAACAACTTTATCTTTATGTTATAAGTAACTTTATCCAAATTTTATTAAATGTATAATAAAATTTAAATATAAATAAAATTTTTACGTCCTAAATTATAATCATCCAGTTGTTTAGTTTGAATGTTCCATAATGAATGGACAAGATGCTGTTTGTGTTAGTAATAGACAGGGATATTTTTGTTGGTAATAGGCAGGATGCTGTTTGTGTTGGAATTAAAGGAGTAGGGGCATTTTCGGGTTATCATAAAAATGGCAAGGGTAATTTAGTCCAATCGCACATATTTTTAGCCTCCCCTCCAAATCTCTCCGATTTCTTTCTTTTCTTTTCCTTTTTTTTTGGTGGGGGTTGTTTAAAAAAAATTTCCCCTCCTAAATTTTGTTCCCTACCAATTAAGGAGGGAGAAGCAAAATCCCTTCCCTTAAACCAAACAAAGCCTTAAAACTATAAGGACTAACATTCTAAACGGAAAGAAACTAGAGGAACTAAAACCGCGGGTTTGAAACTAAAGAGAACAAAACCAAAATGAAGGGAAACTATAGAGACCAAACATGGTATTAACCCTTTTTAAAAACAACTTTTTATTTTTAAAAAAAAACAACTAATTGAAAACAGTTTTCCAAACAAGTTTTTTAGGTTTTTTTTTTTTTTTAAAAAAACTGCCTTTAAAAAAAATTCAAACAAGCTCTAATTTTCCCATGATGAAACTATATCCCCTACATAGTCTTATTATTTGTGTCTCCCCACAGAATGCATAATTGTATCATTACAAAAGATCCACCTTGACCAAAACAAGGTCTTAGTCTTTAGTATATGTCAACCCAAAGCCAAGGGGAAATAAGGGATCATGCATTTTAACTCCATCAGCCTGTTGATCAAGATCCTCAACTTTTCTAAACCAGGTCACAGGAAGCAGACCCTTGAAGTCATGATCCCCAAAGACAACGTCTGTGATTCCCTGAGCTTCAGTACCAGGTAACCAAGCAGCAACAAGAGCATCTATCTTTTTTAACAGCCATGGCTCTAACACTAAGGGCCTTCCAGATATTAGAATAACTAGTGTTGGGAATTTGTTTGCGACTGAACTAATAATGTCAACCCCATTAAAGGGGATTACGATCTCAGAATTGTCGCCTGGCGTCTCAGCATAGGGAGCTTCACCAACAGCTACAATGGCAAAAGATACGTCATTGCGTTCTAGGGTGTCTGTTGATGGATTCTCCTCATAAATAATTTCTGTTTCATCTCCTACAGCTTCTTTTATGGCATCCAAGAGCGTAGTCCCTAAAATAGAGTACAAAGGTAAATGTAACAAACATGTGAAAGAATACAGTATGAAGATTTGTCTGAACAATTCTTCTTAGTCCCACCTAGATTAAGAGTTAAAGAGGAGAATCTGAGTTTTCTACATATAAACTCCAGCATTTTCTATCCAATTAGCCTACTTAAGAGATTACCCAAAGGGTGCAATTGAGGTGTTAAGTAGTCATGATCAAGTGATTTAGGCATACAAGATTATTATGCATAGGTGAAATCAACGTTTTGGATGACTGTGATTTATGAGAATGAGAGCACAGATTTAGAAATGCAAGGAAAACAAATGCATACCAATTGTAATCCGCCCACTCAATCCATACCAAGTTTTAGTCCAGCCTCCACATTGATAACCTAGATCATCTGCATGGGTTCCAGCTACAAGAATCCTCTTGGCTTTTCTATTTAGAGGAAGAAAAGGTTTGCTTTGATCCTTTCCATTTTTCAACAGAACCAAGGACTTTCGAACTGCTTCACATGCAAGTTCTCTATGTTGCTGCAGACTTGGTTTGATGGATCAGAAGAACCATAAAGGAAAAAGAATTGACTTTCAAGAGTGGTTAGCTTCATATATATTTGTTTTCAACAACAAAAATTATAGTGTTAGTTTCTTCTTTTTGATAGACAACACGTTCATATTTGTTGGTTCATATTATACGCCTAGTTATGCTGATATCTCAAAAATAAAAACTAAAGCTTGGGAGAAATTATAATATCTATTGTCGTTCTTGCGCGTTGAAATACTTCTACAGAAGAGAAACAAAAATACAAAATGGGAATCTTTTATACAGAAAATTGAAGGATCAAACTGTTGGAAATACAACTTGAGAACTACTCTTTCAAATGCAGTAGATGTACAAGAGAAAGGTAAAGAACTTAGATTTGGAGCTATGGTTAGTTCTTCAAAAGAAAAATAAGCGTAAACTTGTAAGAGGTTCAAGTTATGGTGAATAATACTGACCTTGCAACCAACTAGATCAAGTAAAGATCTGTCACTCGAAGGGAATTCAAAAAGGCCAGCTGCAAATTTCACTCTCAATATTCTCTCAACAGCATCATCAATTCTGGCTAGTGGCACTCCCCCTGATTCTACTAAGGAAGTCAACTCTTCCATGAAAAGTTGGAATCTAAAAGGCACCATCACCTGCAAAATTTTCTGAATACATAAAGGAAAGGAGGGGGGGGGGACAAAAAGAAAAGGAAAAAGAAAAACCAAGCCATGTTAACGGTTTCCAGAATTGAAGATCTATACCATGTCAATTCCAGCATTAACAGCTGATAAGATGCAGTTTCGATAATCTGACCCACAAGGGGCACTGTTTGGAAAATCTAACCAAAGTCGTTCAAGTCCCTCCCAATCAGAAATTACAAAACCCTATAGCAAAACCAGTTGTAAAAATTGAAAAAGATTATTAGTTCAAATGCTGTCAAACGGACGAAGAAGTAAAAGAACTGAAGTTATAGCAGTGCATCTTTTTAATAATAAAACTGAAAAGAGCCATATCCTCTTTGGATAAAAGACAGAACAGCAAAGACAGAAATAAGTTCAGCACTTGTTCCAACCATGGTTGCCTTACCTTAAAACGTAGCTTTTCTTTCAAAACTTCAGTAACAAGGAAACGATCAGAATGTAGATTGCGTCCATTCCAACTAGAATAAGAAACCATAATGGTTGAAACCCCTTGTGAAATGCAGTCCAGATAAGGGGCTATGTGGATGCCTTCTAACTCTTCATATGATAATATTGTATTTCCTTCATTTTTGCCTTTCTCAGTACCTCCATCTCCAACAAAGTGCTTGGCACAGGCAATAACCTTTTCCCTGAAATATTGATTACATATATGATCACAATTTTGGTAAGAATCATTATATGACCCCTAGTTTGGTGCCCTCCAAAATGTGGGTAAATGGGGGAAACGAAAAAATAAAGATTAGCAAGGACTCTTTGGAGACATCATAAATTTTCATCATCGAAGTAAAGAAGATAAGTCTGAAATGGAAAAATTCTTTTCTAGGGCAGATTCGAACTTGGAAAAATCACATGAATAGACAATAAATTAAAATGAAAAACAAGAATAGGAAGAAATAATGACGCCATCCTGCTGTTAACCATGAGTAAATTGTAATTGGGATGGTACTTGATATTTATACCATCACTATTTCCATAAAGAAACTGTTTCTCTAGGAATTGTATTATAGTTTCTCTCTACCTTCCGGCCACAAAAGGATAACCATGTTGATGTCCTTGTGGAGGCTGGCCCTGCAAACCTGAAATTATGGAGGTCATCTTTCTGACTATCTCAGTATCTTCACTGTAACTCTCATAGCATCTTCCCCACCTGGGATCTTTGCAGACCTGTCCATTATTAGTTCATTCAAGTGAGCCATGGTTTTATCTATCATTTAATACAGGGACATTCAAAGAGGGATGGTTCAACAACTACAGTAAAAGACGTGAATTGATACATATATCTTAGTTCACTATGTTGATCTAACTGCCATTAGTCACTGATAGACAAGTGAATGTGGCTATGCAGAATAAAGACGAACTAACATAAACACTCTGGTTTATGAGCATGATTATCTAATAACAATAGAATAGGGATTAATTATGATGCCTTACTGCGACACAAGGAGCAAAAGTATAGTGAATTCCACTTGCTCTAACTTCGAGTGCCGTTGCAGCCCCAATTCTTTGAGCTAACTCTGCATCTCTACAAGTAATGAAAGAAAGCTCAATTCTCAAGAACAACGGCAACAAATCCGGTAAAGTAAGAAATTATGCTGCCCACCGATCCCTTTGCGTATAATTAGTCAACATCAAACAACTTTAGAGCTTATGACAAAAGAAAAAAAGGGAACAAAATCAGAACTCACAGGTTACTAAAATGGACTATTAGTGTCCTAATTAAGTTAAAGAGAAAGAACGAACCTAGTAGCACCGAGGCCAACATTGTGCGGAAATATAGTGGCACCATATATACTATTATTACCATGAACAGCGTCGATCCCATAAATGAGCGGTATACCTAACCGGGACTCAAGAGCTGACTTTTGAAATCCATCCACCATATCAGCCCAATTCGACGACAATGCGTTTTCAAACGGCGCACTACCTCCAGCACTGAGGATGCTCCCTTCAAAGTTAAAAGAAAGAAAATATCAGAACCAGAATCCCAATTATCTCAATTTTTAAAAACCTTTGAATTAGAAAATGATGAGTGAAAATAGTACCAATCGACAAGTTTCTAATGGCGGAAGGGGTGGCAACGCGACGCTCTATTTGGGTCATCTGACCAATCTTCTCCTTGAGAGTCATTCGAGAAAGAAGGTCTTTGACACGAACTTCAATGGGTGCATTGGGATTCTTGTACACGGAATCCATTTCCTCCAATCTGCTCTTCCCCACTCGTCGGCCTCAGAAGAGTGCGAAGAAGAAACAGAGTACGGGGAAGAGCGTAGAAGATTTGGTAAACGTTTCAGAAGCGTGTGGTCTCCATGTCAATTATATATTACAGTTGGAAGACTAGTTGGTTGGTCAAATCCATGAAGGACTCGTTCCATCATGTACAGGGATGTTGAGTAATCCATGAGATAATTTTTTTTTTTTTTTCAGTGAGATAATCATGTTTTGACTTTTGAAGTTTGGGTTTCGCTCCTCTCGCTTTTTTCTCAAAATCTTGTATTTACTATAGGATTGAAAAAAATAGATAGATTAAATTTAATATTTTATAAAATTATTATTTAAATATAATAAATTTAAATTATTAAAATATAATCTATATAATTCATAGAAAAAAATTGGAGAGAATGACCTAGAAAAAATAATATATATTGGAAAATACCTTTAAAATCCTAATTATTTAGGAGATCAAAAGAAAAATATTAATTTAAAATTATTAAATTGTCCATAAACAAAATTCGCTCGAGGAACATTTTACCAGTCCAAATAAAAACGTTTCAATCAATTCCTCGCTACGATCCAAATGTCTTCTATGCTTTATCCTCCCTTTGATATGTTTGAGAATTTCTGCCTTATTTTCTGACACAATTTTGATGCCATTTGGATTAATGTAATAGCCATGGAGTGATAGTTCAATTTTATAAGAGAAAGATGATCACCATTTGCTCGCGTCTCTCTCTGGTTAATGACTTTATTTGCACTCATATCCTGTTGTTGTAGGGATTGGGTAGAATCAAAACCTTTATAATTATGACTTTTTAAGTCCTTCTTCAATAAGTATTTTGGTTATTTTAGATATCTGGTTAGGGACAATTTAATAATTTTAATTAATATTTTGTTATTTGGTCCTCATAAATAATTATGGTTTTTAAGGTCTTCCCAAATAAATATTATTTTTCCTAGGTCTTTCTCCCTAATTTTCCATGATTCATAACTTTAATAAAAATAATATTTAAAAAATTATAAATTACTATAATTTTAATTTTATAAAATAATCAATTTGAATCATCTATTTTTTAATTTAAAGGTGTAGATTGGATTTTGATAAGAAAATGAGAGAAAGAATCGTGAGAGGATCCTTTTCCCTGGAAGTCTAGGTTCATTTTGGTATGATTTTCTTACTTTGGGTTTTTAATCTGAGAGAGATTGAGATTAATTTTTTAAAAAAAATGGTTTTGAACTTTTTTACCTCCACTTGTTTCGTTGAATTTATAATTGATTATAGAAGTATTCCTATATTCTTATTTTTAAGACACTTTCAATATATTTCACAAAAATTTTAAATTTTATTAGCTCTTCCATAAATTTTAATAACTTTCAAACTTTACTTACTATTTAATATTCATTATAAATACTTCATATAAACAAAATCAATACAATAATAAATTGGGGATAAAATTATATGTTTATATGAAAATTTTTTGTCTCTTCCCAATAAATAGGACTCAAAATTTTCTTCTTTCTTTACCCTATTTTGTTAAAAATGTCCAATCATTCTCTTAAAACCTATTTCTTAGCTAAAATATATTGGTTTAGTTATAAATTATGTAAGTGTGTACTCGGATCACTTAAGAGTTAATTAAAAGAAATCTTGTGCAGTTTGCTATTAAAGAAAGAATAAATATTTTCGAAGTTCTCCTTCCTACTCTAGAAATTTAGATCCCTTTTGGAAATCTGAGTGCCCATTTCCTTCAATTATAAACAATTATCTTAGTTTGGAAACCTACTGCATCATACTTTTCCATCAACTTTTAACATTATCTAATCATGAGGTTTAGTACAGTTGACACTTAGCTGAGTTCTTTAAATATCTAATCAGGGGGTTCGATCCCTGACGATGTGTATAGAGAAAGTCTTATGACTAGCACTAAAGGCCCTTCGAGAAGTCTACAGTGCGAAGAGATTAGTCACCGCTACCGACAGTGAATACCCTAGGCCTATTAAAAAAAAACTTTTAACATTGTCTATATAATCACCATTTTAATGTCTCTTTGCGTTTTTGGATGCCAAAACAAGGAGTCCTGGGAATACCTTTTCATCCCCTATCCATACGTGAGTCTAATCTGGTTTGGGTGCTTCCCCAGCTATTACCTACCCTGATTTGAGCTATGGTTGAAAAATGCTTTATATCAATTGCACGAAGATAGCCATACCCACATGTTGTATGGTACTCCTCCGATCCTTAATATATGATATATTTAGAGAATTAATCTTAGTCTTAAATATAAGATATATTTTTTATATTTGTCAATCATGTCCTAATTTACCCATATTGATGCTCATTCAACTATAATCAAGGAGAAGAAGGAATGAGGGAGTTAAGGAAGATGACAATGATGTTTTAGAAAATATATTTCATATTACCTAACTTAACTAATTTTCTTAAGTTAATTAAATTAGATAAATATGTATTATATTAAGGAGTGAGCAAGTATTATTATTCTCATTGATATCATTTGGCCTAATCAAGGTATTGCCCCACATCAACAGTTTGGATTTTCCATATTATTAATATATTAACCAACTAATTAATATCAATATATAAAATAAAACTTAAAACAAATTCACAACATTATTATTTGTAATAGCTCTTCTACTATTATTAATTCGAACCTAAAAACCACTACTTCTTGTGGGGGGACTACCAGAAGCACCACTTAATGTCTAGAAATAGAGGTGGTAATATCAAATTTGAGCTTCATTTCTAGTGTATCAAAGGGATTTTTATGAATATTCTTATCAGTGTTAATAAATTGGACTAAAGTGTTTATTTTTAAAATCAAAGGGAAGGCCCATGTAACTGTAATTAAGTTAAAGTGAAATGCCATTTGGCAAAGAAGCTACAAGAAGAATTGACTAAGATTGTTCAAGCAAAATCTATAAGCATATCCTTGTTTATGAAATAGACTGTTATGGACTGTTTGTAGGGGATATTCATTGCGATAATATTTTTGTTCAGGTATTCCTTGCTCGCATTCACATTTTAGCTTGTTTATATATGTCTAGTTAAGAACAATCACTTAAGGTTTCTTATTTATTTTTTACTAATTAATAAGGAATTGAAGTTGAAGAAGGGATTTGCATGATATGACTCTCATCACGACAAGAGAGTGGAATTAAAAAATGTACGTAATACTCATACTACCAAGATTATTTTAAGAGAATATATAAAAAGTTCATCTTTGAAAATTTTGCTGTCAAGAAAGACTTGAATTCAAGTTATATCTTCTATTGATTATAAAAGTCATAAATCATAAAAATTATTGGAAAATTAAAATGAAACAAAAAAACTAATAAATATTTACAAAATCTTAATAATGGAAATTATTCTATACAATATATTATTTAACAGTTTTATTAATGTGCAAAACTGTTTTATGCAATAGTTTCATTTCCTAGTCTAAAAGAGAGGAAATTGACCCAATAGTCTTATTTCTTAGTGTTTTCTCTTTCTGAATACATGAATGCCTAAATAAAAATATTTATGGGAAAATAATAAAGAAGTTCCAACTTCCAAGTAAGAAATTTATTAATTCCTGGTAGGTCTTACTTATGACAAAATGTCCGAGGATGACATGTAAAGAGAACTTAATGGTAATTAAATTTTTTACCTAAGGCTTCTATGTGATTTTCTCAGGATCTAATCTCAACAGAATGTGACTTTTAGTTTTTATCATATGACAACCCAAAGCCAAGAGAAAACAGTGGATCAGGTAGTCTAACCCCATCAGCTGATTGATCAAGATCCTCAACTTTTCTAAACCAAGTCAGAGGAAGCTGACCGTTGAAGTCATGATCTCCAAAAATAACATCTGTGATTTCCTGAGCTTCAGTACCAGGTAACCAAGCGGCAACAAGAGCATCAACCTTTTCTAACAGCCATGGCTCTAACAGTAAGGGCCTTCCAGACATCAGAATAACCAGTGTTGGGAATTTTTCTGCGACTAAACTGATAATATCAGGCCCGTTTAAGGGGATTACAAGCTCAGAATTGTCACCGTAAAACTCAACATAGGGTTCTTCACCAACAGCTACAATGGAGAAAGATATGTCATCGCGTTCTAGAGTATCTTTTGATGGATTCTGCTCATAAATAACCTCTGTTGCATCACCTACAACTTCCTTCATTGCATCCAAAAGTGTTGTCCCTAAAATAGTGTTCAGTGGTTAAATGTAGAAAACATGCATGAGGCACAAGAAAGTAAAAGAGTGGTAGGAGTACAAAGCATGAAAAAATTAGCATTACCACTCATAAGAGGTCTCAGGGAAGTAGTAGAGGCAATTGTTGGAGTATTTTTCCACGTTATAGATTGGAAAGAAATATCGAGATGTCTGAGAATAGATTATGATTTTCAGATGTAGAGATGTTTAGGACTTTGGATAAAGGGTAGATTTTCTTGAATAATACTTCTGTTAGACCCACATAGATATATAGTTTAAGAGGACAAAGTGAGTTTTCTATAAATAAAATCCTTTACTCCAGCTCCAGCCGTCGAAAAAAAAAAGAAAAGAAAAAAAGTCCTTCATTTTCCATCCAATTTGCTTAGTTATTTGAGATTACCAGACAACAAAAGGGTACAGCTGAGGTGTCAACCAGCACATGATAATACATAGGTGTGTGGAGAGGATTTACACAATTTTTCTATTATCAATAGCCTTATAGCCTAATGGTATGAAGGTTTTTTATAGGCCTGCTTGTAAACTCAGGTCATTAATGCCTGCCCCTCTAATTAAAAAAAAAAAGAACTTATTCTATCAAAACTGTAGATGGAGAAAGTTTTACAATTTTTCCATTCAAGATTGCACAAGGAATAGTTCACAATTTTTTTAGTTCAAAATTGCAAGTCATACATTTGAGTGAGAGGATTGCAAATGTAGGTTTATTTGAGGGATCAGACTACATTAAATATTTCTCTTGTTTCTCTCATTTCCTTATTTTGCTCATCCGGTCTCTAATGTAGGACCTAATTGGAGAGTTCATTTTGATCTTCAATGTAGGAACCATTTCCCATATTTATCAGTTTTCCCCAAATTATCTTTGTTGATATTTCCTCAACAATAATTAAATATAAGGGCGAAGGTTCAATTTTACCCATAAATATTTCTCAAAAGAGCTATCAACACCGTAAACATTTTTCGGGTGCAAAAATGCCTATGAACTTTAAAAAATATACCGATAATGCCAACTTCGTTAACTTTGCTTGACGGTGTTAGTTTTTTGTTCATGTGGCCCCACATATTTTTTAACGGAGAACTAACGCCGTCAAACAAAGTTAACGGAATTAGCATTATCGGTCTACTTTTTAAAGTTCATGGGTATTTTTGCACCAAAAAAATGTTTACAATGCTAATAGCTCTTTCAAGAAATATTTATGGGTAGAATTGCGCCTTCACCTTAAATACAATAGAGGTTATTTTACTCAGGAGCATTTTAGGAAAAACATAACATATTTATTGTAGTTAACTAAATTAACTTCCTTAATCTAGAGTTAAACATGTCTTAAATTAAAGGCAAGAGAAGTATCTATTATCTGTACTAATCAAAATCAATAACTCATGATGACAAACAATTATGTTCAGGAGGAAAAACAACACATCTGTGATTTATGAGAATTTACACACAGCTCTGATAAAATGCAAGGAAAACAAAAGCATACCGATTGTAATTCGGCCACTGGATCCTTGCCAATCTTTAGTCCAGCCTCCACATTGATAGCCAAGATCATCTGCATGGCTTCCTGCTACAACAATCCTCTTTGCTTTTCTATTTAATGGCAGAAAAGGTTTGGTATGATGCTTCCCATTTTTCAACAGAACCAAAGACTTTCTAACTGCTTCACGTGCAAGTTCTCTACGTTGCTGCATAAATAGTGATTGATAAACAAATTTTGAAGGAAAACAATGGAGTTTGATTGGAAGAACTATACAGGAAAAGGATATCCTTGTCTCTTGTTTCAAATTTTCAAAAGGGTAAAGATGCATATTAAGACTAATACTTCTTCCCACATTTGCGTTGATATTTCAAAAATGAAAGCAAAGCTTGCATGAAAATGTAAAAGTCATTGATTAAAATCTAACCAGTCATTCTTGAATAGTGAAATATTTCCACTGGAGAGAAGTGGGAAAAAAAAATATAAGGATCCAACTGTTGGAAACTTGCAAAAGATATTTATTAGATATAACCTCAAGCCAGCTTTAACAACACAGAACTTAAGAACCCTTTCAAAATGCAGTGAGATGTACCAGTGCAATTGAAGGGATAACACATACAATGTTTAAAATATGGGTAAACAAGGGACAGATTTGGATACATGAAATATTTTTAAAATGATAAATCAGCCCAAAACTTGTGAAAGGAATTTGAAATAAAATGCTGAATTAATCTTACCTTGCAACCTACTATATCTAGCAAAGATCGGTCAGAAAAAGGGAATTCAAAAGGCCAGCAGCAAATTTCACTCTCAATATTCTCTCAACAGCATCATCAATCCTGGCCATTGATGCTTCTCCAGATTCTACAAGGGAGGTCAGCTCTTCCACAAACAGTTCTAATCTAAAAGGCGCCATCACCTGCAAATTCTCTTGAACAGATGAAGGAAAAGAAGGGGTAGAAAGGAAAAAAAGAAATGAAAGGAAAAGAAAAGCTTGATAATGGTTTCTAGAATTGAAGATCTATACCATGTCAATTCCAGCATTAACAGCTGACAAGATGCAGTTTCGGTATTCTGACCCACTAGGGATGCAGTTTGGGTAATCTGGCCTAAGCCATTCGAGTCCCTCCCAGTCAGAAATTACAAAACCCTATAAATTGAAGAAGAAGATTGCTTCAAATGAAGTGAAACAGATGAAAAAGCAAAAGAACTTCATTTATGGCAGTGTATTATTTGAAATACTCCATCTAATCCTTAATATAAGAGCTAAATAACTAATTTTGTGAATATTAAAGAAGTTAGTTAAGTTATTTTTTTGTATCAAATATGTGTTGGTTTGCCTATAATACCTTTTTTTAATTATGCGCATAGTAACTACTCTTGATGGAAACCCCTTTCCTATGTGTAATCAATAGGGATATGGTGGACACAAAATTACAATTTTATAAATTTGAGAGACAAAAGTGGATTGAGGTTTTATATTTAGGACCAAAACAAACTCCTTATCTAGCACCCATATTTAGGACCGTAGGTAGTAATGAAACTGAAAGGAGTCTGATCCACTTTGGACATGAAACAACAGCAAAGACAGCAATAACTTCAGCTTTTACTCCAATCATGGTTGTCTTAGCTTAAAACCCAGCTTTTCTTTCAAAATTTTAGTAATAAGGAAATGGTCAGACTGGAGTTTTCTTCCATTCCAACTAGAATAAGAAACCATAATGGTTAAAACCCCCTGTGAAAGGCAGTCCAAATAAGGAGCCATGTGGATTCTTTCTAACTCTTCATATGTCAATAAAGTATTTCCTTTATCTTTGCCTTTCTCAGTGCCTCCATCTCCAACAAAGTGCTTGGCACGGGCAACTACCTTGTTCCTGAAATATTGATAACACACATGTAAACAAGTTTGATGAAGACGTTTATATGACCCCTAGTTTGGTGAATCTCCCAAAATGTCATAATCAATGCCAGGATCTGCATGGTCGAGTAGACAAGTGTTTAACTGGGGAATATGAAAAAATAAATACTAGCATGTAGACTTCGGAGTTCGGATGCATAAAAAATTTTCTTCTAAAATATAAAATTTCTTTTCTAGGGCAGAAGTCAATATTGGAAAAACCATATGACTAGACTACAATTAAAAAGAAAAAAGTTAACAAAAAATGAACCAAAAAAAAAAAAACAGAAAAATTGAAGTTATCCTGCTGTCAAGTGTCAGTATCAAAAGTAATTGGGATGGTACCTGATGTTTATATTACCAATATTTCCATATGAAACATATTTCTCTGTGTACTGTAGATTATTATAGTTTCTCTTTACCTTCCAGCCACAAAGGGATAACCCTGTTGATGTCCATTTGGAGGCTGGCCCTGCAACACTGAAACTATGGAGGTCATTTTTCTGACTAAGTCAGTATCTTCGCCATGACATTCATAGCATCTTCCCCACCTGGGATCTCTGCAGACCTGTTCATTAGTTCATTCAATTCAAGTGAGCCATGACTTTTACAGAAACATTCCAAGGGGATGGTAAATGACATGCATATATCTTAGTTAACCATGCTGATTTAATTGCCATTAGTCACTGATATAAAAAAAGAAAAAGAAAAAGGTGAATGTGACTGTACAAAACAAAGATGAACAAGTGCAACAGAAAGGAATCGCAAGTCATATAACCAGACGAAAGTGCTCCCTATTTCAAGCATTGCAACAGTTCTAACATATACACTGCGTGCATGGTTTATTATCAGGATTATCAAATAAGCATACAACAAAGGTTAATTATGGTGACTTACAGCAACACAAGGAGAAAAAGAATAGTGAATTCCACTTGCTCTAACTTCAAGTGCTGTTGCAGAACCAATTCTTTGAGCTAAATCTGCATCTCTACAAGCACGAAACCAGCAAGAAACAAAAAACTATGACGCCAAGAACAACGTCAATTCTATATGAATAAATAAGCTTTAGTAGTAAAGTTCAACGGATCAATTCTCATAAAGCAAGCAATTATGGTCTCCTCCCAACCCGTCTTGTAAAATGAACAAACATCAAACGGCTTTCGAACTTATTACACAATACTACAAATGGAGTATTGGTATTCTAAAAAAGTTCAAGGGAAAGTAAGCACCAACCTAGTAGCTCCGAGGCTAATATTGTGAGGATATATAGTGGAACCGTATATACTATTATTCCCATGAACAGCATCTATCCCATATATAAGCGGTATGCCTAATCGGGACTCGAGAGCTGATTTTTGAAATCCATCCACCATATCAGCCCAATTCGACGTCATTGCGTTTTCAAAAGGACTACTGCCTCCAGCACTGAGGATACTCCCTTGAAAGAAAAAGTAAAGCAAAATTCAGAACCAGAAAACAAATTATCACAATCTTACAAATCCCCGAAGGAGAAAAATGTGAGAGAAAAGAAAATAGTACCAATTGACAAGTCTGTAATGGCGAGAGGGGTTGCAACGCTACGCTCGATTTGGGTCATTTGACCAATCTTCTCCTTGAGAGTCATTCGGGAAAGAAGGTCTTTGACACGAGTTTCAATGGGTGCATTTGGATTCTTGTACGGGCAATCCATGTTCTCCAATTTACTCATCCCCGTTCGTTGGCTTCAGAAGCAGAAGAAGAATAAAGCAGAGTAGGAAGAATAAACGTTTCGCAGTACAGGTGCAGTGTGGCGTGTATGTCTGTTATAGCGGGAAGTGAAGTAGTTAGTTGGCCATGCATTTGGCCCATGGGGTCTTCGTTCGGCTCTGTGGAGACCAACAACGAAACCAAACGTCCTTTGAAATGTTTGGACCAAACGTTCTTCCTCCATGGTTTTATTCAATCTCCTTCAACGTTCATGCTATTTTTATCTTACGTGTAAATTTTAACAGGAGTTTTCCATTTAAGTAACAATTCTACAACGGCAAGTCTCCCACCACCACGTGGGTACAGTGATAACTTATAACTTATTCCTGTGGTCACGTGATCCTATTTATAATTGAGAGGGAGGGAGAGTTTTTCCCTCTATTTATAAGATAAATTATTAAATTTTTTATATAAAACTACAACTTTATCTTTTATTTATTAGAATTAAAGTATAAATTTAGTAATAAGTTATTTTTTTATGGGTACCCAATAAAATTAACTATTTTAGTTGTAAAAGTAGACAATCAATTTTTTTTGTAATATATATAACAATGCCATTAATTTCTGTTACTTTTTACACTGTGAGTCACACTAGTCTTCTCACTCTTTATTATTTTAATATATTTTTAGAAATATCTATCTTTTTTAATGAAAAAATATCATTTAAACCCATACAAAAATTTTATTTCAGTCACCTTTAAAAGATTCTAAAATTTCACTGCACCTCTTAGATCAAAATTAAATTAAATTTTGTTAGTGAAAAGATGATATTGCCATTATCTTATTTTTTATATATAAGAGCATTTATAAGACAAGTAAGGGTATTCACAAAGCAAATAAATAGATTTAGAAGAATTTAGGGAGTTAAGAAAATTGGGTTAAGGTGCAAATTTCTCAACCAGTTGTTTCTCTATAGGCACCCAACATAACTAACTATTTGTAGATGTAAAAGTAGACATAATCAAAGTAGGTACCACTAATCAAAGTAGATATAGCAACACCGTTAATCCAAGTTAATTTCTGTTACTTCTTGCACTGTAGATACCACTAATCTTATCACTCTCTCTTATTTTAATATATTTTTTTAGAAGGGTAATGGTACAAATTTAGTAATAAACTATTTCTCAATGGGCATCCAACACAATTATTTTTCATAAGAGTATTTATAAGATAAATATGGACATTTATATAAGAGCATTTACATTAATACCTTTCTTTATTTTTTATAAGAGCATTTATAAGACAAATATAAACATTTACCAGATAAGTAAATATATTTATAAGACAAATAAAGATATTGAAAATAATCTAAGGAGTTAAAAAATTTTGGTCATTCACATATTTTGACCTAATAGGGTGCAGTAAAATTTTTTTTTACTCAATGTATTCTTTTAAATCCATTTATTTATCTTATAAATGCTCTTATGAAATAAATAAAGTAAGGGCATTAATATAAATGTTCTTATGTAAATTCTCATATTTATCATGTAAATGTTCTTATGAAAAACAATTATATTGGGTGTTTATAGAAAATAGTTCATTGCTGAATTTGCATCTTAACCCTTTTAAAAATATATTAAAAAATAGATAGTGAAAAGACGGGTGAGATAACAGTGTAGTTAAATATAAGTAAAGTTAGAAAACTGTTGAATTTTAAGACAAAGTAAATGATGTTTAAAGTTTTTCTTAATTTATGTGAATCATGTTAGAAATACTATATAAATAGGGCTAAAGGAGTACATGCATTTCATAAGCTGATTGTAATTTATCCAAACCTATATATATATATATATATATATATATATATATATATATATATATATGGGTTAAGGAATAAAAATATCCATATTTTTTTTTAAATATGCATTTAACACCATATACTTTTCGTTATAAATGCATGGTATAGAAAACCGGACTGGACCGGCCGGTACAAACCGGAAACCGGTAAATAGGTAGTCAGTCCAGTCTGGACGAGGGGAGAAAGTTGGTGGAAACCAAATTGGTTGAACCAAGTCTAATTCGGTGTAATCCGAGTGAATCGGGGTCAATCAACTGGTCACAATTTGCCCTTTTTTTATTTTTTTAGACCCAAAATAACATTTTTTTGGCTTTTTTTAAAATTATTTCCCTAAATTTTTTTGATTTGCAAGGAGCTTTAAAGGATTGTGAAATACTTTTGCTATTTTGTATAAGAAAAACATTTTATGTACTTAATGAAACTTTTGTGAGTATTAGGTTTAGGAGGTTATATTAGATTATTTGTTAGGAAAAAAAATCTTATGTAATTTTTTGAATGATATACATGAACATTTAAATTATATATATATATATATATGTATGTATGTATATATGTATGTATGTATGTATGTGTGTGTGTGTGTTAATTGACCTCAATCTAACCCCCGGTTTGAACCACTAACCCTTAATCTAGTACCTCAGTCGATTCAATGTCCGGTCTAATTTTTAATACATTGAATAAATAGGAAGCGGATCCTCTCTTTTTCCCTTATAGTCCGCTCCCATTCTTTTCTCTTAAAATGTATCATTTTTGTGTAAAATACATAAGCTCTTGACTTTTTTTTTTAAAAAAAACAACATTCACTATTTTGAAGATTTTTTAAATACGAGTTGATATTCTATAATATTTTTTTCGGTATTATCCAATATCATGAAAGAATTTTTTAGAATCTTGAAAAATTATTTTAAAGAACTAACTGATACTAAAAAAAATGGTAAATGCTGTTTTCCTTTAAAAAAAAAAAATAGCTTGTATATTTTGTATCAAACAGTACAGCTCGAAAGAAAAGGATGTAAGCGGATCACAAAAGAAAAGGTGAGGATCTGGGGAGAGAATGTCAGTGTTTTATTATGTAATCATTTAAAAATAATATTTTAGCCCACCAAATTTAAAAGTAATGACAGTTAGTTAGCATTATTTAACTGAGGTTATATTTTTACTCCATTTAAAAGAGTGTATAGATATTTTTATACTCAAGGAAAATGTATGGTGTCTAGTGCGCATTTAAGAAAAGTATATTGAAATTTTTGTCCTTTAACCTTAAAAATATATTATTATTAATTAAAAGATTTTGTTCTAAAAATTCATTGTGCTTTTTCTCTCTCCCCTACTTTTTTTTTCAATATAACCTCGTACAATTTTATTTACCCTCTAGTGTCTCCAACCGTTTCATTGATCTTCTTCATAATTATCTTGAATGATTTTTTTATTATTTTCTTTTTAGTAGTAGTATGTTAACTCTTCTTTATATATACTTATTGCAAATTTTATCTTCTAGTGTACGATTACATATTTATCTCAATATTCTTATCATTGCTACCTTAACTTATGCTCCCATGCATTATCACTTTAAAATCTTAATATTCACTAACATTGTTGGCTTTATAGCAATTTGATGGAATTTTCCTTTAATTAAAAAAATAATTTATAATTCCACCTATTATAAATTTAATTTATATATGTGTGTGTGTGTGAGAGAGAGAGAAGATTATTACTCATGATAATTAATTGTTTTATGAAGAAAAAAAATCTAATTATAAAACTGGGAAGACAACATTTTCTCCTATTTTTTTCTTCTCTCCATTTTCTCTCCTCCCATTTTCTTTCCTCTCAAATTTTCTTCTCATCCAAATGGAGCATAAGGAAATATTTCACTTGAACTAATACTCATTATTGTGTTAATTTAATTAAAGAATTTTTCTTATGTTGGAAAATTCAAGGCAATTCATATCCTATCTATCCTCATGTCAATTTTCTTTTCCTTTTACTTTTTACTTTTGGGGCTATGGAATCATTTATTCAATTTTTATAATCAAATAATTCTAATATTTTGCTATTAAAAGATAATACACCTAATCTTTTCAATATATTTTATTACATAATTGATTATGGATAGTACTCTTTCTGGTCCTAAATATAAGATAAAGTCGATTTTTTTTTATAGATTAAGAAAGCTAATTAAATTACTTTAAAATATTTATATTTTTCATTTTTTCTTCAAACTATTTTCCCTAACTTATAAACTGATATATAATTTAAGAATAGATGTACAACATATAGTATGATTAAATAAATTATTTAACTTATTTAATTTCTTTCAAAAACTCCCACTTATATTTAGAACCAGAGGGAGTAATTAAACATTTTAATTTTGAAAAACTTCAATTTTTATAAAAAAAAACTATGTCTAATTTAATACTTTTATTGAAGTAACAATTGAAATTAAACTAAAACTGTCAGTATCACGAACTTAAAAACTTTTCAAGAATTTTTTTTCTGAAAACTTTTTAAGATTAATTCAATAATTTTTTTTTCGATTAATCTTAGCACAAACTTAAAAGCCAAATTTTCTTAATTGTATCTATCAATAGGTAGATAGAAGAGATACATAAGGAATTTGTCGTTGTTGTTGTTGTTTTTTTTTTTTTGGTGGGGTAAGAGTGCCGACCTTAATATAATTGTAAGTCTTAATTATCAGTTTTAGTAGCAAAATCTAGCAAAGATAACCACAAAACAAATTGCAATAATTGAAGGTATAGGGGAGGGGCAATAATTGTATTGAAAGATGACAAAATCATTCATGCAAGCCATTATTATTATTATTAATATTATTATTATTATTTTGCAGGTCAAAAAAAGCAAGTCATTATTTAACTTCATGGACCAGAGTTTATGCAACGCAACGCAAGTCATCATATATACTTTCACATAAGGCCGCAGATTCTGAAAAAAGAGGCAATGACTGATCAGCAGGAAGATTATTTCCATATCAATTGTCTCCCTTAATTTTATTTTGCATCACTTTGGTATGAATAAAGTATAATTTAAATTCACACCCCAATCCTTTTTTTTTTTTTTTTTGGTGATGATACCTCAATCCTTTTAGTACAGGAATGATATTAAACAATTTTTCAACTTCAAATAGTTCATGATGTTTAAATAAAATCAAACTTCTGACTTTTGCAATAATATTATCAAGTTTGACATAGTCAATTGAAAGTGATGGGATGGATAAAATCACTTCTTTGTATCATTCACTTTTTCAATACATGAATGCATGAAGTGTAAAAGATTTGATCAGAACAAAATCTGATTTCAGCTCTCAGTATATTTCAACCCAAAGCCAAGAGGAAATAAGGGATCATGCAACCTAACTCCACTAGCTGGTTGATTAAAATCCTCAACTCTTCTAAACCAAGTCATAGGAAGCTGACCCCTGAAGTCATTGTCCCCTAAGATAACGTCAGTGAATCCCTGAGCTTCAGTACCAGGTAACCAAGCAGCAACAAGAGCATCAACCTTTTCTAACAGGCATGGCTCTAACACTAAGGGTCTTCCGGATATCAGAATAACCAGAGTTGGGAATTTGTCTGCAACTGAACCTATAATGCTAGGACCGTTAAAAGGTATCACTAGCTCAGAATTGTCACCTTGTGACTCAGCATAGGGAGCTTCACCAACAGTTATAATGGCAAAAGACGTGTCATTGCGTTCTAGGGTTTCTTTTGATGGATTTTGCTCATAAATAATTTCTGTTTCATCTCCTACAGCTTCCTTAACGGCATCCAAGAGTGTTGTCCCTAAAACAGTGTGCAAAGGGAAAATGTAATAACCATGTGGAGCAAGAAACCAAGAGAGTGTTATAAAAAAGGAAAAATTTTCATTGGTATTAATCATAGATATAATACAAGCCATCCATCTCTTCATTAATATAAACAAGAAATACGCTGAACTTTAGAGTTGAGCTGGAATGGATGTAATTGTTAGACATCTCAGATTGATAATTAATAGACTTTGAGTTTTTGATAAAGTAGAAGCGTTTAGTCATTGCTTTTTCTAGCCAACTGGCACAGTATTAAAAAGTGTAATTGAAGTAATGGTAAGTTATGATCTAGTGCTTTTGGAATCCTAACAAGCATAGGATTATACAAGTGTAATTTGGATCTTGGGTACCTGAGATTATTAGAATTAACAGATTATCAAAATAAATAACCCTTCATGCAAAATAAATTAACTTCAAAAGCAGAAACAATACATCCGTGATTTATGAGAATGAAGAGAGAGCTTTGGAAATGCAAGAAAACAAAGGCATACCAATTGTAATCTTCCCGCTGAGTCCTTGCCAATCTTTAGTCCAGCCTCCACATTGATAGCCAAGATCATCTGCATGGCTTCCAGCAACAAGAATCCTCTTGGCATTTCTATTTAATGGAAGAAAAGGTTTCCCATTATGCTTTTCATTTTTCAACAGAACCAAGGACTTTCGAACTGCTTCACGTGCAAGTTCTCTATGTTGCTGCATAAATAGTGGATGATAAACACATTTTGAATGATGCGAATGGAGATTGATTGGAAGAACAATATAGGAAAAGGAAAACAGTTTATTCTTAACCCCTTATTTCAAGTGTTTAAAAGGATTAAATATTCATATTAAGATTTGTATTACTTGCAATATGGAAAGTAAAGCTCACATGAAAAAGTAAAAGGCATTGTTTAAAATCTATCATTCATTCTTTCACATTGAAATATTTCCAAAAATGGAAAATGGAAATCGAACTGTTGGGAATTTTCACATGATATTTATATGATTGAAAACTTGAGAACCCTTCAAAACGCAGGGAGAAGTACAAGAGAAATTATTGGTATAACATACAATCTTCAAATTATGGGTAAAGAAGCAAGATTAATTGCCAAAACTTGTGAACGGAATTTGAAAATGTGATAAATTATTCTTACCTTGCAACCAACTACATCTAGCAAAGATCTATCAGACAAAGGGGATTCGAAAAGACCAGAAGCAAATTTCACTCTCAATATTCTCTCAACAGCGTCATCAATTCTGTCAATTGATACTTCCCCTGATTCTACTAGAGATGTCAACTGTTCAATAAACAATTGGAACCTATGAGGCACCATCACCTGCAAATTTTTTGGAATAGATGAGAGAAAAGAAGGCTATAAAAGCAAACCATGATAAAGGTTTCAAGAATTTGAAGATCTATACCATGTCAATTCCATCATTAATAGCTAACAAGATGCATTTTCGGTAACCTGACCCGCAAGGAATACTGTGTGGGAAATCTGGCCAAAGCCTTTCAAGTCCCTTTGAGTCAGAAATTACACAACCCTATAGCAGAGCCAATGGTGTAAATTGAACAAAGATAAAACGCAAAAGAACTAAAGTAATGGTAAGTGTATGTTTGGGAATAATAAAACAGAAAGGAGACTTTTCCTCTTTGGATAAGAGACTGAACAGCAAAGAAGATACAACTTCAGCACTTATTCCTATCATGGTTGTCTTACCTTAAAACCTAGCTTTTCTTTCAAAATTTCAGTAGTAAGGTAATGGTGAGAATGGAGTCTCTGTCCATTCCACCTTGAATAAGAAACCATAATAGTTGAAATCCCTGTGAAATGCAGTCCAAATAAGGAGCAATGTGAATTCTTTCTAACTCTTCATATGATAATACTGTATTTCCTTCATTTTTACCTTTCTCAGTACCTCCATCTCCAACAAAGTGCTTGGCACAGGCAATAACCTTGTTCCTGAAATATTGATCAAATAAATGAAAGAAAATTTGATAAAAACTGATACTTTCTCCGGTCCTATTTACAAGAGTCCGACAATTGAATTATACAGTTTAAGAAAGTGTTTAACATTAGTTAAAAACAATAAGCGTTTGAAATAAACCTTTATTTCCAAGTATGCTCTTATTCATGATTGGGCAAGTAAGAGAGAGAAATAGAGTAAATATAGGTATCATCAACATTTTAATTAATGTAATTTATATAATTAACAGGAGGAAAAATGGAAAAACCTCATTAAATGTTGAGACAACTTATCGGACTTTTATAAAAAGGACCAAAACAATTCAAATTTTCGGGTTCTTATAAAAAGGAGTGTAGGAGTATATTATCCGTATTCCTTTACAGAATATATATCTCTAGGAATTATACTATAGTTTCTGTGTACCTTCCAGCCACAAACGGATAACCATGTTGATGTCCTTGTGGAGGCTGGCCCTGCAAACCTGAAACTATAGAGCTCATCTTTTTGACGACATCAGTATCTTCGCTGTAGCTCTCATAGCATCTCCCCCACCTGGGATCTCTGCAGACCTGTCCATTAGTTTATTCAGGTGAGACGCGATTTTATCTGTTATCTATACAGAGACTTTGAATGGGGACACTGAAAATAATAAGATAAAAGGCATTCGTATATTTTAGTCAACCATGTAGTTAAACCTGCAATTAGTAACTGATAGAGGCTTCATAAAGACAAACAAGTGCAACAGAGAGGAATACAGGTCATACTGATGCACTAATGTTTTAACAAGTATGAGGATTATAATCAGAAGTTACTCACAATTTCAAGAATTCCTACAGTATTAACATCCACAGTACGTAGTTTATAATAGCATGACCGTTTAATAAGAACACGATGATACGAGTTAATTATGATGCCTTACTGCAACACAAGGAGCAAAAGAATAGTGAATTCCACTTGCTCTAACTTCAAGGGCCGTTGCAGCCCCAATTCTATGAGATAAATCTGCATCTCTATAAGCAGCCGCCAGTAAGAAATAAAAACTGATTCACTGAATTCTCAAGAACCACAGAATTTCTTCAGTAATTCTAATGCTATAATAATAAGCAATTATACTCCCCAGCCTACCCCCTTTCCTATAATTCAGAAGCATCAAACAACATTGGAACTTAAAAATACCAATAAATGGAGTATTATTACTCTAATCAAGTTTAAGGGAAAGCACCAACCTGGTAGCTCCGAGGCCAATATTGTGAGGATATATAGTGGAACCATATATACTATTATTGCCATGAACTGCATCGATCCCATATATGAGCGGTATACCTAATCGGGACTTGAGAGCTGACTTTTGAAATCCATCCACCATATCAGCCCAGTCCGACGCCGGTGCGTTTTCAAAAGGTCCACTCCCTGCAGCACTGAGGATACTCCCTACAAAGAAAAGGAAAGCAAAAAATCAGAACCAGAATACCAATTATCTTGATCTTCAAAAGCTTTGAATGTGAAAATGGTACCAATCGACAATTCCCTAACGACGGAAGGGGTTGCAACGCTACGCTCGATATGGGTCATCTGACCAATCTTCTCCTTGAGAGTCATTCGAGAAAGAAGGTCTTTGATCCGAGCTTCAGTGGATTCATTTGGATTCTTGTACGCGCAATCCATGTCTTCCAATCTGCTCTTCCCCACTAATCGATTTCAAAAACAGCAGCAGAAGAAGAAGAAAGCAGAGTGCGAATGCGACAAGTTTCCTTCAGAGAAGAGTGTGGGCTCCATGTTTCCAATATTACAGCGGGAAATGCCGTTGTTGGGTGGTCAATGCCTCAGGGCCTTTTTTTTTTTTTTTTTTTTTGTGGGGCGCCAGGGGACAGCTTTTACCGTTACTTCATTCGGTGTACAGAGGCAGGGTCGGAAAAACAAAAATATTTTTTTCAGGATAACTTTATCTTTATTATATTTATATTTTTTAAAAAATTATTTAATGTATAATAAAATGTAATTATAAAATATAAATGATATTTAATACATTATATTATAAGCTTAGAATGATAAAAAATGAATAAAAATAATTAAAATATATCATTAATAGCGAATATATCCAATAATTATAAATATAATCATAGAGCATAATTATATTTCATATTTAAAATACACACACAATAATAAGTATGCATGTTATAGTGATAAAAAATATTAATTATAAATTTTATTCTTATCAACCGTTAAAATAAAATTTTCCCAACAAATTTGATTATGAAGATCGGGAGATTATGAGATCAGCGAAGGATCATGGCAAGACGAATACAGGGAAGACGTGAAATCGAACTTCTCTGATCATGATCACGGCAAGAAGGACTTGTCAATCCACCAAGCTCTGTTTTTTTACACAACTATTCCCGCACCAGTGTGAAGTTCTTGGCGATCTGGGTTCTTGGGTCGTCGTTTTTTGATCGTCAATTAGAAGAGGGTGGAGTGCCGAAGGTGAGAAGTGAAGACAAAGAGACAAAGATATAAGGGGGGAGACTGTGACGATGGAGAATGAGCGATTGTCATTGTTGTGGTGGGTGGGGAAAATGGTTGCTGATCACAAGGCTAGGGACGACGGCAGGGGAGTTCATAGTCAAGTTGGGTGACGCCGTGAAGGTCGTAGTTCTTGAGGTGAAGGTCACAAGAATAAGAAAGACAATTAGAAGGGTATTCTGGGAATAACATAAACAGTATGAGCCTACCCTCGAGTGAAAAATTTTAAAAAATTTCTCTTCCCATAGTTTTTGTGCCTCCAAAAGGGCCTCCCTCCCATTCTCCTCACCTAAATCTAACAGGAATTCAGATCCTCTTCCAAACTTTTCCATCAATTTCTTCTTCGTTATCTAAAACTCACTTTTTTGGGTATTAAAAAAAGGAAAGGTTGGGCCCATTTTTTTTTCAAAATTAATATTCAGTAATTTAGAGTATTTTTTTAGTGGCATTTAGTATTTTAAAATAATTTTTGATGTACTGATAAATCTTAAATATTTTTTTTTAGTTGTAACTATTATTTAGCAAATTGCACTCTAAAGTAATTTTTTTAGTAACATCCAGTACCATAAATTAATTTTTAACTCACTTAGCATCTTAAATAATTTTTTCAATAATACCCGGTATCCTAAAATAATTTCTTTGCATCTAATTCTTTGAAATATTTTTTAATCAACCCTCTACATCATATAAGTTTAGACTGTTCATTGGAATTAGAAATTTTTTTAAGGTGCTAGATACATAAAAAAAAAAATCATTTTAGGATATTAGGTGTCAATGAAAAAATACTCAAAACTGGATGTTACTGAAAAATTACTTTAGAGTGTAATTTGCTAAATAATAGTTACAACTGAAAAGAATATTTAAGATTTATCAGTGCATCAAAAATTATTTTATGATACTAAATACTACTAAAAAATACTCCAAACTGCTGAATATTATTTTTGAAAAAAAAAAATAGGCTCAACCTCTCCTTTTTTTAACACTCAAAAGGGTGAGTTTTAAGTAAAAGAGAGTAAATGGATGAGAAAGAATGGGAGAGGATCCGAATTCAATCTAACAGACCTTAAAATTTTGTTAAACTATTAAAAAAAAAACAACAACAACTAAACAGCATTTTTACTTTTATTATTATTATTATTTTCCCTGTTCAAACTTACAACTTGTGGAAGAGCGCAAGGTACGCAAGCCAACAAGCTACAAGGCTTCAAGGCAAAACTTAGGAGCCTCCAAGCATTGAACTTGAAGCATTAAAGGTGTTTAAAATTGGAGATAATGACAAAAATAACCTGAAAATTAAAAAAATCTAAATCAAATATTTCTCATAAAATAAATTGTGTATTGTTTATCAATTATAGTGATTATCTTATCAATTCTAGGAAATAAACCTGATTTGAGATTTTCTAATGTTTAAATTCTTTTTCTATCATTTTCCCTTACAATTATTCCTCATTTAAAAAAAATTTTAAATATTTTATAATTGGTTAAAAATATTTATTTGTATATGACCTAAAATTCAAATAGACCATGAAGCAAGGTAAAAATTTAAGAAGTTCATTGCTATTGATGTATCCCGCTGAACTTTTGGATAAATACATTTTAAAAAGGTACTATCCCTTAGTAACTTAAAAAAAGTTATTGTTAACCATTGTTCAGAAAGAATTCTAAAAATAATTGAAATAAAATTACTAATATAAAAGGCGAAAAAACTGGAAAAGTGAAATAAAATTGTTTATGGCCAGCAACCCCAATGACAAGGGTCTTCAGCTTCCTTTGCAGAGTTCTTGAACTCAAGTTGGTATTGACATAATTGTGTGCTAGTGTTTATAGGAATTGACTAATTGTCATGAAAGGCAAAAAAAACTGAAATAAAACTATCTTGCGATCTCTAAAATATTGGCTATTTTGCATCACTTCAATATTAAAAAAGCACAATTTAATTTCAACCTCATCCATTTAGGGTTGCAATGATATTAAAAAAAATTTCCCTCTTCAAGTATGTTATTATATGAAAATAAGATCAAAGATTGATTGTTACAATAATACAAATGCATTTGATAAAATCAAAGTGGTATAACTAGAACTAGCTTGTGCTCCCCCGTATGTTGTACGGGTGTTTGTGCTTGTAGAACAATTTTATACTAAATAGTTTGATTTTGCAAGAAATAAATCCTTGTGCAAAATTCATTACATTAATCTTAACTAATGATAACATATATAGATTGAAACAACAAATAAAATATTGATAGTCCTTACTATTACTAATTAACATTTCTTAACACTTCTCGAATATCATAAAATGAAATAAAGTAAATATTTTAAAGGTCAAAAGGTGAATATTACCTTAAAATCTCATATACATATATATGCATTCTATTATTTTACCCTTTTTAAGTAAGATCTTTAGCATATTTTGAACCACATCATGAGTATAGCGGAAATGATACCACCTCATGTTCTACTGGACTGAAAATTAGGGGGAAATAATATTAGAAAAGAAAAATTCCAAGAATAAGAAAAAATTATCGATAATGGTCATTTATAATTTAAAAGTTAAGATGAACAAAAATATACAATAAGATGCGTCTCAATAGTTAAAAATAACTCTTTACTCCGCTATCTTTATACAGCCCATGAATCTAAGGGTTTTACTAACTATCTAATGGAGAAATTAGGCTTCTTTTTTTAAACAATTTTTTACAACCGAAGAGTAGTAACTGAGATATAAACATCATTAATGAAATGTAATTTTAATTAATTCTATTAGTTGAAGATCAAATTGGATGATTTTCATTAATTTATAAGCTATTTAAAAAAAATTAAATCATAAGCATTTTTGTGATACCGGAAATTTTAGTTTAGTTTGAATTCTTTAAAATAACTGTAAAATCGAAAATCAGTTAATGATTACTTTTTTATGTGAATTCTTTAATTATAATTTTGTTTTACCTGAATAATCAATTCAATTCAAAACCTGACTAATCAAAGGGCGTCCTCTATAATCTATGAACCAATTAACTTTTTCCCCACATGGCCCGCAGTGCTAGACTTTAGTGTAAAGTAACTCTTTAAATTCAAATTAACCATCATTAATATTTGAATTTAAAGAAATCAATTAAATTCAAAGTTAAGGTGAAGAAACCAATTAAATTCAAAGTTACCATTTATAGGATTTGATAGACGTATGGCGGCAATTGCGTAACTATAGGATTTTATTTTGTAAATATAATTTTTTTTCTATTTGGTGATACTATTCTCATGTGAATTTAGCTCCTCCTTTTAAAATTGGGAAGGACAACGTGATTGATTAAAAGAAAAGTGAGGCTTTATTGGTTAAGTTAAAGTCAAAAATTACTGTGGGTTAATTAATTTACTATATGAAAATCTTGAAAAGCAGAATGCATGTCACAACAAATTAGAAATATTAATTTATTGTCACTGGAAGTCAAAAAAAAACCACATGCTATTCTAATATTTTCTATCGGAAGTCAAAAATGCCCTCTTGTAAAATTGAATCTGAAAACTCTTCTATATTGTTGCAAACTCTCAATCTTAAAAATCATGTACCTGTATCATCATATTGTCCCAAGACTTGTATATTTAATTTTCTTCTCTGTTGAATTTTGTATCCCAAGATTATAGATAGAGACATAGCTAGTGTGGCCTGTTGTTTTCCTTTGTGCTTTTGTTTTGTTGATTTTTTAACTAAAAAAATAAATAAATATTTTTTTATCCTTAAAATAATTAATAATTTTAGATTAAAGATATTAACGTTGAAAATTCTATAATTTAATTTAAAATAAATAAATATTTTCTATCCTTAAAATTAATAATTTTAGATTAAAGATATTAACGTTGGAAATTCTAGAATTTAATTTAAAATAGTTTAATATGAAAACTCTCGACTCAAATGTTAAAATTTAAATTGGGATATTAATGCATTTTCTGGGATACTATTGCATGATTAAGTACTAATTTTAGTTACATAAAAGGTCCCAATAATTTGTGGAAATTTCCAAATTTTCGGCAAGAGCATTGAATTTTCCGGTGATTACAAAAAAGCAGAGCTTTAGTCGGAGTACAAAATTTAATAGAGAAAGTAGACTGATATTCAACTCCTAGCGTTGCCATTAATTGATCCATGTTTAAAACGTATATACTTCTTAAAATAATTGAAAAACACTTAGCCAATATTTTTTTTAGGTTAGACCTTTTTTTTAAGATGAAACAAAAATATACAACTAATAAGGTGTGTCTCAAGAATTAAGAATAATTCTTTACTCTACCATCTTTGCACATCTCATGCATCTAACAGTTTTACTAACTAACTATCTAATAGAGAAAGTTACAACCGGAGAGTGGTATTTGGATTTTGCTTCTGAATATTGCTCACCTATTTACTTGACTAATCGATCTAATTTGGATTCATAGATTTGCAGTTGATTAATTAGCTGATCAGCAGTTAGTGCAGAAATTATGGTATGACGAGTCGCTTGGGGTATGAATCCCATTTCCACAGCATGGTAAAAAAAAGACAACAAATCATCATAAAAATCATTAACATTTAACAATTCTAATGGCTTTTTGTGAAAATTTAGTTTAGCCCAATATGCAACGATAGAAATCTCATCCAACGTTTCCAAACCACCGGGTAAAGCAATAAAAGCTTCAACATGGTAGAACATACGTCCCATTTGTTCAGGCAAGCTTGAAACCTGCAACTCTTGTCTAAGAGAAAAGATGTGACCGTCCAACTCCTTCACACAAACATTCAAACCCTTGCTTCCTTTAATGCTTGCAGAAATGGCCATACTTCCCCTTAGGCCCTGATGCCTCCCTCGTATACAAAGTTGATCTTTCTAGCAACTAATGCATTTCCAAGTTCTCTTGCTGCAAGTAGAAACTCTCTATCCTTTCCCAAGTCAGTTTCACCAAACATGCAGATAAATTTAAATCTACATTTTAGTATGATACCCTTTTCCTCTTCTTTACTCTCAGACATTTTGGGTTTATCTTTTTTCTCTTCTTTACTCTCAGACATTGTGTTTACAAGTGGACGAGTAGATATTTATAATACTAAAGCAGCGACAACAACATCATGCAAATCATGCATTTTTAAAAAAAGTTTGAAATTTTTTTTGACACGATTGACTAGTGTAATGCTACGTGAAGAAGTTAAACAAAACGTGTAAAAAATGTCAAAAGTTGCTGATAAGAAAAAACAAATTAGGCAAAAGCGATTTTAGTGTAATTCAAATTTTTCAATTTTAAAACTGAAACTAAAACTAAATTTTTTGAATTTGAATAAGGTGTAATTTGGGCAGGGAATGAAGTTGGAAGTAAAATTTTCATGCCTACCAATATGTTGAAGTTTTAAATTTCAACATTGCCAATATACGCTGAAACCTGCAAATTAGACAATGATAGAAAAGAGAGATAGAAACAATAGAGAGAGGGGAATGGTAGTATGTGGATGCATTGAAAACATATTTGTTTGCAACGTCCATATCTCTTTTTGCCAATTTCAGATCATGAAAACTTACGTCATGACTTGTGGGAGTATAAATGCTATGTTTTGTGGCTTTAGGACCATCCTCATGCTTTCATCATGATGAGTCCCATTTTTCTTCTTGATATAAGAATATATGCTAATTTTTTCCCACCTAAACTATGATTTTCTTTCCATTACATTACCTACTTTTTTTACGTTTGAACTTTTTCCCCCCTAAAAGGTAATGGCTAGAATAAGCAAGGGGAATGAAGGAGTTGAAATTTTCATAAACTTCATTGAATTGTGATCCACGTACCTAGCTTTCTCAAATATCTGACCACATTATGGTGTTTAGCTTGATGATGTCTTTGTCATATCTCACCACATAGTAGTAATTTTATTTTAAAATTTTCTTTTACTGTGGCCTCTGTAATTATTATAATTAAAGAAAATGAAGAACAAAATTGATTGAATGGTATTTTAATTTATTCAACAAAGTTTAAAATATATAGATTTACTCATGAATTCCATTAATGAATAGATTGACCCAACAGGGCTACCTAGCTGTCTCTCATGATAATCCGTGATAGGAGTTTTCACTATTCATTCTTGACATTCTATTTATAAAACTGATGTCTTGTTAATTTTTCATTCCTTAAATTCCATTATATCAACTTTAGTTGTATATTTTTTTTTTCAATTTACATATAATTGATTATTTTATTAAAAATAGTACATTTGATATAAAAATGGGGGCGCATTCTTTTATACATGTGGACACTAAATGAGATCTACTTGTCTAAAGATGACTGAGGCATGAAGAGGAAGAACACTGATTTTAAGCTGAAAATGAAATAACTTTTGACTTTTAAAAGTTTATAATATTAATTAAAAATAACTTTTTAACAATTTAAGCACATTCTACATTCCCTCTTCACGCTTACTATGTAAACAATAATTCAATAAAAATAATGTTAAATAGTATATTAATTTATGATCACAATTGCCATTTGAGCAGTGAAAGACGCTTTCACACCCATCATAATGTTTTCCAAAATCATTATGTTTTGCTTTTTTAGTCTGTGTTTTACGCAATATTTTTGTAGGATTCATCATTACACTGAGGAAGATGACTAAAGAAGGAAGAACAAGAATGCTGATTTGACCGTATGATATTTTGCTGCAGATCATATCTACTCAATTATATCTTAATAATTGACAAGCGAAGTTGGCTTGAACTTGTTTTCTTCTTTGGTTATGTATGCTAAATATGTTAATTTTGTGTTTAGTTTTAATCTAGTTGTTCAAAAAAGTTATGAATTACGTGGTCGCAACGAATTCATAAAATACTTTTCAGATATTTAATAACTACCATACCATAACTGAAAATGCTAGTGTTCATAGCTTGATATATAATAAATCACTTTATATAACACACGAGCACATAACAGGCATACAAATATACATATCAAAATATGTGGTCCCTATCCAAACAATATTTTATTCAGCAAATCCCATCAACTTGAGGTCTTCCAACAATAATAATTATGATTGTGTAAATTATTAAACATTTGGACTATAAGTAGAAAAAGAATATTATAGTAATAATAATACATGTTATATAAAATAGAGAAAATGTATAATAATTTTTACATTAGAGCTAATAATATATTTGATCTAATATATTCACAGTAACAACACTTTAATTTTCAACAAACACGGGGATTCATCTCCACATTCAAATAAATAACACTTTGTAGCTAATTGCCTTAAATCACACACTCATATTATTATTGCTAATAAAATTTTACTTTTTACATAGCTAATTTCCTTCAATCCACTCTTCCACATTCAAACAAATTACATTATTTAACTAATAAGATGCGTCTCAAGAGTTAATAATAACTTTTTACTCTGCCATCTTTGCACACCCCAATGCATCTAATGTTTTTATTAACTAACTCTAATGGAGAAAGTTACAACCAGAGAATGGTATCTGGATTCTACTTCTGACTGCTGTCTAAATATTGCCCACCTATTTGCTTGATTAATGGATCTGATTTGGGTTCATAGATTTGCAGTTGATCAATCAGTTAATTAGCTTGATTTGCTTCCCATCCATCTTTCGTGTAAACTTGCAAACAAGGCCTTTTAATGTCAAATTCCCACGTAGTAGCGCTCTTTTTCTTTGATAAATAAGTTCATTAAATCGAAAAGAGTAACGTGAACTTTACCACTATGATGCGTCTCAAGAGTCAAAATAATATCATCCAATGACTCCTTACTTAATCTATCATTTATTAATTGAATTTTATCTTCTCGATTTATAGAAACCATACTTTTGCTCTGACAACGCCCATCACACGTTCACCTTGCACATCTATGGCAGGCCTTCATTTTTTTTTTTGCTTTTCTCTTCTTGGAGTAAGAACTTCTTTCCATTTCTGGTATAGGTTTAATAAATGACTCATGAATCTCACCTGCCAAACGTACCTTAACTTCAATGATCCAGCGTACATCCTCAGGTAGGTCAAAACGCTTGAATGCCTTTATTTTTTCAAGTCGATAGATATAATCTTCCTGAGCACATCTTTGGAAAGAGTGGGTAACCTGTTTTTAAGCTTTAGAAGAGATTCCTCCATAAAAATGATAAAAACTAAAGTTTCCGACGAGATGATAAGGAAGAATGGAGATAATAAGGAGAAGATGCTGAAGGCAATGATCAGATAGAGATGAAGGAAAAATAAGAATAGAGAGAGAGAGAGAATGGGTTGTGTTAAGCGGATGCTTTTAGTTTGGTATGGTGGAAGTATGTCTTTATGTTCTTAAGTAGAAATCTCATGATGCTTTTGTGGGATCCGAATTTAAATTTCAAATGGGGCAAATATGTTGGTTAGCGGGAAGAAGCTAATGAACAGTAAATTGCGGGGCTTATGAACAGTGATGAAGAGAAGAGCCATTATATGTATATTCATTCTCCAAGAATGAAAATGTCATCAAAATTTTTTATGGCCAAAATTTATTCACACACAAAATGGCATAATGCAACAAAAAAAGACGGAAAGAAACATCAAACAAGAATGAGTCTAAAGAAGCTAACGAGACTCGTTAGCCTTATTCCTTAGTATCACTCCCTTTTAGAATAGGGAATGCATAAATGTGCAACGATCTGAGTCAAGCAAATCGTCACTCATAAGATATCAAATCATCACTCATTTTATGTATATAAGATAAAATCATGGTATTAGTCCTTAGCATATGTCAACCCAAACCCAAGAGGAAATAAGGGATCATGTGCTTTCACCCCATTAGTTGGCTGATCAAGATCCTCAACTTTTCTAAACCAAGCACTAGGAAGCTGACCCTTAAAGTCATAGTCCCCAAAGATAACGTCTGTGATTCCTTGAGCTTCAGTACCAGGTAACCAAGCAGCAACAAGAGCATCTATCTTTTCTAACAGCCATGGCTCTAGCACTAAGGGTCTTCCAGATATCAGAATAACCAGTGTTGGGAATTTTTCTGCGACTAATCTAATAATGTCAGGCCCATTAAAGGGGATTACAAGCTCAGAATTGTCACCCATTGACTCAGCATAGGTAGCTTCACCAACAGCTACAATGGCAAAAGATATGTCATTGCGTTCTAGGGTATCTGTTGATGGATTCTGCTCATAAATAATTTCTGTTTCTTCTCCTACAGCTTCCTTTATGGCATCCAAGACCGTTGACCCTAACATAGTGTGCAAAGGTGTATCAAACATGTGAGGGAATACAGTTAATTATTTGATGAAGTAGAAATGGTTTGGACTTTGGATAAAAGGAATATTTGTTTGAATAATACTTAGCCCTACATAGATTAAGAATTAAAGAGGAGAATCTGAATTTTCTACAAATATACTCCAGCATTTTCTATCCAATTAGCTTGCTTATGAGATTACCAAAAGGTTGCAATAGAGGGGTTAAGTAGTCATGATCAAGTGATATAGGCATCACAAACAAACATCAGATGAAATCAAGGCTTTAGATGATTGTGATTTGTGGAGAATTCTAAGATTTTCATTCAAAATTGTACATAACAACAAGAAACCTTATCTCACTAAGTGGGTAAATTTTCACAATTTTCATTCAAAATTGTACACACAAAGGGTTTTAAAATTTTCCTACTCAAAACTGTATACAATTTTTCAGAATTGTTTCAGGAAGAGTTCCGCAATTTTTTAGTTGACAAATGTGTTGTTTTTATCATTTCCTTCTCTTATGTGTACCTTCACTATTGAGGTCCCACTGGTAATGAATTTCAATAATCATGAGGCTAATCAAAATCAATAACTCGACATGAAAAATAAACCAAGTTCAGTAGCAAAAACATTTCATCTTTGATTAATGAGAATGAACACAGATTTAGATACGCAAGGAAAACAGAGGCATACCAATTGTAGTCCGTCCACTCGATCCAAACCAAGATATAGTCCAGCCTCCACATTGATACCCTAGATCATCTGCATGGGTTCCAGCTACAAGAATCCTCTTGCCTTTTCTATTTAGAGGAAGAAAAGGTTTGCTTTGATCCTTTCCATTTTTCAACAGAACCAAGGACTTTCGAACTGATTCACGTGCAAGATCTCTATGTTGCTTCAAAAATAGTGGATGATAAGTAAATTTTGAAGGACATCAATGAAGATCAATCGGAAGAACTATATTTGAAAGAAATGGAAAAACAATTTATTATTAACTCCTTATTTCAAATTTTTCAACAGGAAAAATATGCATATTAAGATTTGTAACCCTTGCTACATTTACTTTTATGTCTCAAAAATGAAAGCAAAGCTTACATGAAAACGTAGAAAGCATTGATTAAAATATAAGTCATTCTCAGCACATTGAAATATTTCCACAAAAGAAAAATGAAGATCCTTGATACAAGGCATTTGAATACAAGGTTCATTAGAAAATTGCAAAAGATATTTGCATAATTAAAACCCTAAGCAGGCTTTGACAACAAAGAACTTAAGGACCCTTTGAATATGCACTGAGTTGTACAAGTAAATAGGGATAGCATACATTCTTTGAATTATGGGTAAAGAAGTAAGATTGAGTGAGACAAATTCAGCTTGATAGGATTTGGAAATATGGCAAAATCTTGAAATGATAAATCAGCAGCATAAACTTGTGAAGGGAATTTGAAAATATATCAAATTATTTATTCTTACCTTGCAACCAACAGTATCTAGAAAAGATCTCTCAGAAAAAGGGGATTCAAAAAGACCAGCAGCAAATTTCACTCTCAAAATTCTCTCAACAGAATCATCAATTCTGGCTAGTGGGACTTCACCTGATTCAACTAAGGAGGTAAACTCTTCCAGAAAAAGTTGGAATCTAAAAGGCACCATCACCTGCAAAATTTTATAAACACATGAAGAAAAAGAAGGGGAAAAGAAATAAAAGAGAAAGAAAAACCAAACCATGATAAAGATTTCCAGAATTGAAGACCCATACCATGTCAATTCCAGCATTAACAGCTGACAAGATGCAGCTTCGGTAATCTGATCCACAAGGGGTGCTGTTTGGAAAATCTGACCAGAGGCGTTCAAGTCCCTCCCAGTCAGAAATTACAAGACCCTATCGCAAGGCCAATTGATTAATTCAATTGCAGTGAAACAGATGAACAAGCATGGGAATAGAACTGAAAGGAGACTTATCGTTCTTGGATAAGAGACAGAACAGCAAAGACAGAAATAAGTTCAGCACTTATTCCAACCATGGTTGTCTTACCTTAAATCCCAGCTTTTCTTTCAAAATTTCAGTAACAAGGAAAGGATCAGAATGGAGACTGCGTCCATTCCAACTAGAATAAGAAACCATAATGGTTGAAACATTCTGTGAAATGCAGTCCAAATAAGGAGCCATGTGAATTCTTTCTAACTCTTCATATGATAATATTGTATTTCCTTCATTTTTGCCTTTCTCAGTGCCTCCATCTCCAACAAAGTGCTTGGCACAGGCAATAACCTTGTTCCTGAAATATTAATTATATGTATGATCACAATTTTGGTATGACTCATTATATGACCCCTAGTTTAGCGTTCTCTAAAATGTGGTTAAATGGGGACTATGAAAAAAACAAAGATTAGCAAGGAAAGGAAACTGTGGAGGCATCATAAATTTTCATCATTGAAGCAATGAAGAGAAGTCTGAAATGGACAATTTCCTTTCTAGGGCAGGAGTTGAAATGGGAAAAATCACATGAAGGACTACAAATAAAAATGAAAAACAGAAAAAAGGCAGAAAAAATGACGCCATCCTTCTGTTAACCTTAGTAAATTGTAATTGGTGTGGCACCTGATATTCAAATAATTGCCATTTCATAAAGAACATATTTCTCTAGGAATTGTATTATAGTTTCTCTCTACCTTCCAGCCACAAAAGGATAACCATGTGGATGTCCTTGTGGAGGCCGGCCCTGCAAACCTGAAACTATGGAGGTCATCTTTCTGACTATCTCAGTATCTTCACTGTAACTCTCATAGCATCTTCCCCACCTGGGATCTTTGCAGACCTGTCCATCAGTTCATTCAAGTGAGTCATGGCTTTATCTATCATTTAATACAAGGACATTCAAAGGGGATGGTTCAATAACAACAGTAAAATCCGTGAATTAATACATATATCTTAGTTGACTATGTTGATTTAACCGCCATTGGTCACAGATGGATAAGTGAATCCGACTAACATACACACTCTGGTTTATTAGCATGATTACCTAATAAGAATATAGTACGAGTTAATGATGATGCCTTACTGCGACGCAAGGAGCAAAAGTATAGTGAGCTCCACTTGCTCTAACTTCAAGCGCTGTTGCAGCCCCAATTCTTTGAGCTAAATCTGCATCTCTACAAGTAAGAAATGGAAGCTCAATTCTCAAGAACAACGGCATCAATTCTGGTAAAGTAAGCAATTATGCCGCCGGGCGACCCCTTTGTGTATAATTAGCCAACATCAAACAACTCTTAGAACTTACAGCAAAAGAAAAAAGGACAAAATAAGAACTCACAGATTACTAAAAATGGACTATTAGTATCATAATCAAGTGAAAGGGAAAGAACGAACCTAGTAGCTCCGAGACCAACATTGTGAGGAAATATAGTGGCACCGTATATATTATTATTACCATGAACTGCGTCGATCCCATAAATGAGCGGTATGCCTAATCGGGACTCAAGGGCTGACTTCTGAAATCCATCCACCATATCAGCCCAGTCCGACGCCATTGCATTTTCAAAAGGAGCACTACCTCCACCACTGACGATACTCCCTTGAAAGAGGAAAAAACGGAAAGCAAATTATCACGACCATAATCTTCAAATCCCTGAAGGAGAAAAAAGATGAAAGAAAATAGTACCAATAGACAAGTCCCTAACAGCGGAAGGGGTTGCGACGCGACGCTCGATTTGGGTCATCTGACCAATCTTCTCCTTGGGAGTCATCCGGTAAAGAAGGTCCTTGACGCGAGCTTCAATGGGCTCTTTGGGATTCTTGTACACGCAATCCATGTTCTCCAATCTGCTCAAAAGGAGAGTGCGAAGAAGAAACAGAAAGTATTGTGCAGAGTGTAGATTTGCGAAACGTTTCAGTGGGGAGTGAAGTCTTCAACATGACTATTATCTTATAGCGGGAAACGAGAACGTGCTCCCCGTGTTGCGTGTGGCAGGGGAGTTTGTGCAAATTGATTTTTTTTATTTTTTTATTTTAGTGTTTGTTTGATTCTGTTTTTTATTTTTTATTTTTTATTTTTATGAACAGTTTTATAAAACAGTTTTTAAAAATAAATTTTAAAAATAAAAAAATCTGTTTGGATATATTATTTTAAAATATCTATTTTTAAAATAATATGGTGGTGTGATTGTTGGTAGTGATATGACGGTGATCGTTATTGATAGTATAATGTTAATAGTGAATAAATGATGACATTAAAAAAAAATAACAACTGTTTTTATTTTTTAGTTTTTTAAAATAATTTTTAGTTTTTAAGAACAATTTTTTGAAAATAGTTTACTAAGCATGTTTTCTTATTTTTAAAAATAAAAAAAATAGTTTTTAAAAATACAATTAAATAACCCCTAAACTATTTTCTTTCTTTGAGGTAATAGAAGATTCTTTCATCCATAAAAACTACAGCTACAATACAATTAGTGACGACAAATTATTCTTTCTAAAATTTTAAAATTGGTACAACTATAGAGAATGATGCATCAAAATTTATAAATATCTATTTTTATATATTATATAACAATATGTGTGTTCTTGGCACTTATAAATTTAGAGTCGTTTCATTTTAATTCTAATCAATACATATATAATATCTCTTCCCCTTATCACTATTCCTAAGCCGTGACATATTCTAAACTCTAGACTGCTGTCACTATTTATAAGCCACTTAGGTCATGCATCGGGCTTCGTGGAAGCCATATGAAGAGTAAAAACTCCTTCTCCAAATCACTGTTTATAAGCTACATTCAGTATTCATAAGCTACCCACAATATCTCTTTACAAATAAAAAAAATCCAAAATAGCTGTTTCTAAGATATATTCACTATTTATAAGCCACCCACAATGTCTCCTTACAAAAAAAAATCCTACCCTCACAATTCAAGAACAAATATATTACATTGCATACTCAATAAAAGGAACAAAAACTTTATCTCTCCCGTACCCCTTTCCTCTTCTTCTTTCTTCTTCTCCATGTAGAACCTTTTTACATGGGACGGGAGAAAAAATTTTAGTTTCAGTTACAATTTAAAAATTCAAAATTTTCCCCCCTAAGTACTATTGTTAAGCCGTTTTGTTACTATTTATAAGCCTTTCCTCATAAGCCACAAGACTTCTATTTAATCTTATCTTGACATAACTAATTCTACCATACCAACCCAAAAACACCCCCTCAAAACAACCCATTCTCTCTCTATCTATCTCTCACTCTCTCTCTCTATCTTTAGCCTATTCTCCTTATCATCTCCATTCTTCCATATCTTATTTTGTCTATCATTACCATCTGATCATCACCTTCGGCATATTCTCCTTATCATATCCATTCTCCCATATAATCTATTGTGAAACTTTAATTTTCAGAAACCTTCATGGAAGAATCTCTTCAAAAGCTCAAAAAAATGTTCCCAACTCTTCCCAAAGATGTGCTCAAGAAGATATATAGCTATCGACTTGAAAGGATGAAGACATTCACGCGTTTGGGCCTACCTGAGGATGTACGCTGGATCATTGAAGCTAAGGTCCGTTTAATGGGTGAGATTCATGACTCATTTATTAAACCTATGCAAGGAATGGGTAGAAGTTCTTACTCGAAGAAGAGAAGAGCAAAAAAATGAAGGTATGCCATAAATGTGCAAGGTGGACATGTGATGGCCATTGTCGAAGCAAAGGTTTGGTTTCTATAAATCGAGAAGATAAGATTCAATTTATAAAGGATGGACTGAGTAAAGAGTCATTAGATGATATAATTTTGACTCTTGAGACGCATCCTAGTGGTGAAGTTCACGCTCTTCTTCTTGATTTAATGAACTTATTTACCAAACAAATAGAGCGCTACTGTCTTGAGAATCTGACATTAAAAGACCCTGTTTGCGAGTTTATGAGCAAGCTGGATGGGAAGCAAATGAAGCTGGTCAGTTGATCAATCAACTGCAAATCTATAAACCCAAATCCTATCTATTAGTCAAGCAAATAGGTGTGCAATATTTATTCAGCGGTCCGAATGAGAGTAGAGATAGCACTCTCCTATTGTAACCTTCTTCATTAGTGTTAGTTAATAAAAAATTAGATGCATGGTGTGTATGAAGATGGCAGAGTAAAGAGTTATTTTTAACTCTTGAGACGCATTATTAGTTACGTAGTGTTATTTTTTTGAATGTGGAATAGTGGATTAAAGGCAATTATATATGTAAGAAGTAAAATTTTATTAGCAATAATAATATGTGATTTCCTCATTGTTAGCGTTTGTGGTGGGTTTAATCATCAATGCATTTATCTGAAAGTTGGTCACCTTTTTAAAAGTATAAAAAAACTTGTGGCTCCCACTTCTTGAATCCTCCACGTTTTTCTACATATCAATAATGTTCTTCAAATTCAAAATGACAAAAGGAAAGGAAATATGTATGAACGTGGAGATGAACTTTGACAAAAGGAAAAAGGTTTTGACAAAAGAAAAAAGGAAAAATGTTATATAAATAGTTGTGGAGATGATGACATTCACAGTGATGCTTTTAGACTTTGTGAATCACATTGATTATGGACATATAATGTTTAAATTCAATTATATCTACACTTATAAGTCTAATCATGTTTTCTTAATTTTATCTTAGTTTCCTTATTTTCTTACCCGATTTTTCAATGTCTGATTTCACATCAAACCCCCTCAATTACCAAATTAAATTTTCTTAGCAGTAATAATATGTGATTTCTTCCGATGCATTTGTTTGAATATGGAATAGTGGATTAAAGGAAATATATATGTAAGAAGTAAAATTTTATTAGCAATAATAATATGTGATTTCCTCATTGTTAGCGTTTGTGGTGGGTTTAATCATCAATGCATTTATCTGAAAGTTGGTCACCTTCTTCAAAGTATAAAAAAACTTGTGGCTCCCACTTCTTGAATCCTCCATGTTTTTCTACATATCAATAATGTTCTTCAAATTCAAAATGACAAAAGGAAAGGAAATATGTTAGAACGTGGCGATGATCTTTGACAAAAGGAAAAAGGTTTTGACAAAAGAAAAAAGGAAAAATGTTATATAAATAGTTGTGGAGATGATGACATTCACAGTGATGCTTTTAGACTTTGTGAATCACATTGATTATGGACATATAATGTTTGAATTCAATTATATCTACACTTATAAGTCTAATCATGTTTTCTTAATTTTATCTTAGTTTCCTTATTTTCTTACCCGATTTTTCAATGTCTGATTTCACATCACACCCCCTCAATTACCATATTAAATTTTCTTAGCAGTAATAATATGTGATTTCTTCCGATGCATTTGTTTGAATATGGAATAGTGGATTAAAGGAAATATATATGTAAGAAGTAAAATTTTATTAGCAATAATAATATGTGATTTCCTCATTGTTAGCGTTTGTGGTGGGTTTAATCATCAATGCATTTATCTGAAAGTTGGTCACCATCTTCAAAGTATAAAAAAACTTGTGGCTCCCACTTCTTGAATCCTACCCTTTTTTCTACATATCAATAATGTTCTTCAAATTCAAAATGACAAAAGGAAAGGAAATATGTTAGAACGTGGCGATGATCTTTGACAAAAGGAAAAAGGTTTTGACAAAAGGAAAAAGGAAAAATGTTATATAAATAGTTGTGGAGATGATGACATTCACAGTGATGCTTTTAGACTTTGTGAATCACATTGATTATGGAGATATAATGTTTGAATTCAATTATATCTACACTTATAGGTCTAATCATGTTTTCTTAATTTTATCTTAGTTTCCTTATTTTCTTACCCGATTTTTCAATGTCTGATTTCACATCACACCCCCTGAATTACCATATTAAATTTTCTTAGCAGTAATAATATGTGATTTCTTCCAATGCATTTGTTTGAATGTGGAATAGTGGATTAAAGGCAATTATATATTTAAGAAGTAAAATTTTATTAGCAATAATAATATGTGATTTCCTCATTGTTAGCGTTTGTGGTGGGTTTAATCATCAATGCTTTTATCTGAAAGTTGGTCACCTTCTTCAAAGTATAAAAAAACTTGTGGCTCCCACTTCTTGAATCCTCCATGTTTTTCTACATATCAATAATGTTCTTCAAATTCAAAATGACGAAAGGAAAGGAAATGTGTTAGAACGTGGCGATGATCTTTGACAAAAGGAAAAAGGTTTTGACAAAAGAAAAAAGGAAAAATGTTATATAAATAGTTGTGGAGATGATGACATTCACAGTGATGCTTTTAGACTTTGTGAATCACATTGATTATGGACATATAATGTTTGAATTCAATTATATCTACACTTATAAGTCTAATCATGTTTTCTTAATTTTATCTTAGTTTCCTTATTTTCTTACCCGATTTTTCAATGTCTGATTTCACATCACACCCCCTCAATTACCATATTAAATTTTCTTAGCAGTAATAATATGTGATTTCTTCCGATGCATTTGTTTGAATATGGAATAGTGGATTAAAGGAAATATATATGTAAGAAGTAAAATTTTATTAGCAATAATAATATGTGATTTCCTCATTGTTAGCGTTTGTGGTGGGTTTAATCATCAATGCATTTATCTGAAAGTTGGTCACCATCTTCAAAGTATAAAAAAACTTGTGGCTCCCACTTCTTGAATCCTACCCTTTTTTCTACATATCAATAATGTTCTTCAAATTCAAAATGACAAAAGGAAAGGAAATATGTTAGAACGTGGCGATGATCTTTGACAAAAGGAAAAAGGTTTTGACAAAAGGAAAAAGGAAAAATGTTATATAAATAGTTGTGGAGATGATGACATTCACAGTGATGCTTTTAGACTTTGTGAATCACATTGATTATGGAGATATAATGTTTGAATTCAATTATATCTACACTTATAGGTCTAATCATGTTTTCTTAATTTTATCTTAGTTTCCTTATTTTCTTACCCGATTTTTCAATGTCTGATTTCACATCACACCCCCTGAATTACCATATTAAATTTTCTTAGCAGTAATAATATGTGATTTCTTCCAATGCATTTGTTTGAATGTGGAATAGTGGATTAAAGGCAATTATATATTTAAGAAGTAAAATTTTATTAGCAATAATAATATGTGATTTCCTCATTGTTAGCGTTTGTGGTGGGTTTAATCATCAATGCTTTTATCTGAAAGTTGGTCACCTTCTTCAAAGTATATAAATACTTGTGGCTCCCACTTCTTGAATCCTCCACTTTTTTCTACATATCAATAATGTTCTTCAAATTCAAAATGACAAAAGGAAAGGAAAAAAGGTTTGACGAGATTGCATTATTAATTAAAGACACAAAATTCAACAGAGAAGAAAAATAAATATATAAGTCTTGGGACAATATGATGATCCAGTACGTGATTTTCAAGATTGAAAACATTGTGATGCGTGTGAAAGTTGTCTTTCACGTGCCCAAACTCACCAAAAACATTGTGATCATAAATGGCTATAGTATTTAGCATTATTTTAATTTATCATAAATCATTTTATATTGTGAACGTGAGTAAGGAAATCAGCCTATGTACTCCAAGTGTCAAAAAGTTTTTCCTAATTAATATTATAAACTTTTACACGTCAAACTTTAAAATGCAAATCATTTTATGATGTGCTGATATATAATGTTTAGTCTATTTCCATTATAACTTTTTTTTTGTTTTATACAATTTTTTAGTTTGTTAACAAAAATTTAAAATTTAAAATTCTTCTATACTTTAAAATCAATTATACTATATTTTTCATCATCCACAAATTTTTAAACACAAAACATGTAAGATATAATACATATATTAGAATTAGAAAGCAAAGTTGGATACTGAAGTCAAAACAAAAATTTAAAGTGGAGGCTAAGAAAACAAAAGCACAAAATAAAAACAACAGCCAATACTAGCCATGTCCCTATCTATAAACTGACCATATTAGCAAATCATTATGTCTCACAGGGTAGAAAATTTTCGAACATCCCTCCAATGCAATCAATAAGTCTAACGCAGTGCAGTGATAATTTATCATCTACTCACATAAGCAAATCATTCACTTCTGACAACAAGATTGCATTATTAATTAAAGACACAAAATTCAACGGAGAAGAAAAATAAATATGTAAGTCTTGGGACAATATGATGATGCAGTACGTGATTTTCAAGATTGAAAACATTGTGATCCTTGTGAAAGCTGTCTTTCACGTGCCCAACTCATCAAAAACATTGTGATCATAAATGGCTATACTATTTAGTATTATTTTTATTTATCATAAATCATTTTATATTGTGAACGTGAGTAAGTGTATCAGTCCTATGTACTCCAAGTGTCAAAAAGTTTTTCATAATTAATATTATAAACTTTTACAAGTCAAAAGTTATTTCATTCTTCCCTAAAAATCAGCGTTCTTCCTCTTCCTGCCTCAGTCATCTTTAGCCAAGTAAATAAATGTAATGTTTTTTTTATAAAATACTCAATTATAATAAAATCCCGTTTATGTTGCAAACTCTCTGCATTTACATTGTTTAAGTAGTATAAATATGTACTCTTCCACTTCTAAGCACAAGACGTCTGAGAGAAAAAATGTCTGAGCGGAAAAAAAAGGGAAAGGCTATCACCCAAAAATGTAGATTTAAATCTATCTGCATTTTTTGTGAAACTGATTTCGGAAAGGATAGAGAGTTTGCACTTGCAGAAAATGAACTTGGAAATGCATTAGCCGCTAGGAAGATCAATTTCATATACGGGGGAGGTATCCAGGGCCTAAGGGGAATGGTGGCTATTTCTGCATCCATTAATGGTAGCAAGGGTTTGAGTGTAAGGGTGAAGGAGTTGGAAGATCACATATTTTTCATAGGACACGAGTTACAGGTTTCAAGCTTGCCTGAACGAATGGGACGTATGTTCTACCATGCTGACGCATTTATCGCTCTACCCGGTGGTTTGGAAACGTTGGATGAGATTTCTAGCGTTGCATATTGGGCTAAACTAAACTTTCACAAAAAACCATTAGGTTTGTTAAATGTTAATGATTTTTATGATAATTTGTTGTCTTTTTTTTTATCATGCTATGGAAACAGGATTCATACCCCAAGCGACTCGCCATTCTATAATTTCTGCACCAACTGCTGATCAAATACTTGATCAACTGCAAACCTATGCACCAAAACTGGATCTATTAGTCAAGCAAATAGGTGGAAAATCTTCAGATAACATTCAGATGCAGAATCCAGCTACCACTCTACAGAAGCATCATCCAGATACAACCCTTCGCTTGTAAAAAACCATTAGATAGTTAGTAAAACCCTAAGATGCATGGTGTATGCAAAGATGACAGAGTAAAGAGTTATTCTTAACTCTTGAGACGTGTCTTATTAATTGCTTCGGTTGTAAAAAACCATTAGATAGTTAGTAAAACCCTCAGATGCACGGTGTATGCAAAGATGGCAGAGTAAAGAGTTATTCTTAACTCTTGAGATGCGTCTTATTAGTTGTTTTTTTTTCGTTTCAATTTAACTTCTAAATCTAAATGAGCATTATCGATATTTATTTTAATTATTCAAAATTTTCTCTTATGATATTATTTCCCTCTAATTTTCAGTTCAATAGGATGTTAGGTGGTATCATTTACACTATATTCATGACATGGCACAAAATATACTAAACATCTAAGTTAAAAAGAGTAAAATAATAGAATGCATACATGTGTATATGAGATTTTGGAGATTTCTGACGTGCTACCTTTTTGTCGTTAGAATACAAAAATGAATAAATTAATGGTAAAGTTAATGCATCCATCGTCATTTCTCCATCTTCTTCCTTTATTTTTATTTTTCCTTCTTATTAATGAATTTTATTAAGGATAATTTGGATATCTTACATAAAGTAACTAAGTGCATTAATTTATATAGTAAGAGGGAAGTGATTAAGTGGGAATCTCCAGCCTGCCCCACTAAGCGGGGCTTCAAATTTGAAATGTTAATGCAGAGATTGGAAGATTGGTGATGGTGTGGGAAGTGAGGGAGGGCCCTCAAATTCGTAGTCCAGTTGACCACACCTTATCATTTGGACTTTCTCTCTTTGATCCATTCCATTTTTTACTTTTCCTCTCTCCTTCAACCCAATCCACTTTCTCTATTTCTCCCCCATTTTCTTAGTCCATCCCCTGACCCACCACCACTTCTTCTCTCTCCAATCAAATCTCTCATTTCCCACACTTTTTCCTCTCACCTTGAATTTCATGTGTTTCCAATACTCCCCGCCGATGTAATTTGTTGATTAATATAAACATAAAAATAATTATAAAGGAATATGAAACATGAAATTAGAAAATAATAATTAATAAATTATAATTAATTTAATGATTAATGGATTCAAACTAAATCACATGATATTGTTTATAGCTAGCAACGATGGAATAGTATGACTTATTTCAGATTCTATATATAATATATGAGTTTATTCTAATTTTTGTAAATCTTCTCTAAATAAGCGTCTAGATTATAGTATGTTGAACCACAGTTGATTAAAATATATGAAAAAGTGAAACTTTGAAAAAGGACATAACAAAAATAGTGGAATTGCAGTACCTAGGATTATCTGTTTGATTCCTTACTTTATGACTCTAAATAAGTGTGGTTGAGACCATACCGATATCATTTTATTTTGGTCACAAATAGCCATGTGTTAATTGGTCTTAAAGGGAGCAATTACAGTACCTAGATGCTCCTTTTGATTCTTTACTTTATGACTTTATGCCATATTCATAGCTTCTATCTACATAATCATAATTATTTAATTTCATTGATTATATTCAAACACATGTGAGATGTCTTACAACTTGCAAAACATACGGTGGTTGCTTGTCAGTTCATAACTTCATATACCAACACAACTCTTCAAAATTTCACTTTGATTAGCAAAGTTAACTTTACAAGGCCTTATTATATATATAATCATTTTAAAATGTAATAATTAATATTCGTTTATTATAATTCCAAAATAAAAATGTTTTTGCTTAGTTGATGATAAATTTGTTGTAATGTGCAAGTTAATTTATCCAAAAAATTAGAGTCAATTTCATAATTCAGCCCCTTCATTTCTATATGTATATATATTATTTGCTTCATTATTTTTTTAATTATTGTTGGATATAATATAAAAGACGCAAGCAAGATTTGAAAACAATGATTAGGGTTGAAAAGGGATTACCTACCCTTAAATAATTATTGACTCTTGCAAAAATGCGTTGCCCATTATCACTACTCTATGAAACACTCACTGATCCCCTTGAAACTTTTATAATGATTAAAAAGGCCACAATAAAAGAAAATTTTAGAATAAAATTACTACTATTTGGATGGCAAAATTATTATCCACACACACACACACACACACACACATATACATATATATACATACTCACAATACCAAATGAAGATTAAAATATTGCATTCATATTAAAAAAAAATTCGTCATAACTTATCATTATAACAACAAAAAATAATTATTTTGACCCACTATGATTTAACACACTACAATCTAGGCGTTTATTTAGAAAAGATTTACAAAATTATATTTTATATTTCTAACGTTTTTAAAAAAATTATAAATAATATTATTTTTTATGTTTGTTTTTAAAAATTAGAAATAATAGTAATATATGTGAATAATAAAATTAAAGTTTATAGTATATTTCAACACATACGTATACTCTAACTTTGATTTTGTTTGATACAATCTCTTTGATATTTATTAGTTTTGAAAATAAAACCAGGCGTAATGTTAATGATGATGGATAAGATGAGTAAGGCACACATATAATTGATCGTGTGACCCCTGTCACTTTCGTATTATTGAGTAAATTACGTCAATTGATTAGGAATTTGATTAATTTTATTATTGACATATATTACTAAAAAAAATAAAGAAAAGAATTAGACAATGAACTTATCAATCATTTAAATTGAAATGTTTCCTCTTGATTTAGATTGAAAGAGAGTGGGGTGGGGCAATCATATCAATGTGCATAAGAAGTTAATTATAACAACTTTAAATTTAGTTAACTATCAATTAGTGTGCTTAATAATTATTGGCTAAACTCTTGGATAACGTTGTTGCAATATAATTGAAACAATAGCCCCAATAATGGAATTTTATTACCAATAACATCCCCACCGTGTTGTATGATATTATAATAATACAATAACTTTATTTTCATAAAAAAAAAGGATAGTTGGTATTTGAATTAGAGGTTACAAAAATTTATATTTTATATTTTATATTCCTAACGTTTTGAAAAAAATTATAAATAATATTATTTTTTCTGTTTGTTTTTTAAAATTAGAAATAATAATTATTTTTTATGGTTTCCATATCCCATTTTCATTCTTTTTCTTTCCTTTTGTGAGGTTCATATAACGTTTCTCTTTTCAACAGCCTCATCATAATATGGGACCACATAAACCAAGCTGATATTGACAAAATGAAAGGTGATAGTATAAGGTTAGAGAAAATGACAAAATCTATACATATCACAACACAACATTATGACTACTTTACTTTGCTTTCAACGATATCATATTCACTTTTACTTTCAGCACTTCAACTTCAACATTGCTTTCAACGATATCATCTTCAAGGACAACATTCACTTTTGACAATGTAGTGTGTGCCTTCTCTAATATCATTTTCATCCCACATCATCAATCCTCACCTCTTATTTTAAGCACGTTGATTTTCTAGGAGTCTATGTTATTGTTAGAATATGTTGACACGTCAAGCTCATCCTACATCATCAATCCGCAACATACCCTTTATTCATGTCATTCCAGTGCATGTAGCAAGTTAATTCTTCAATAGTTTATTCTACTCAATGGAATTCTAATAGCCATGTAAATTCATGTTTTCTACACCTATAAATAGTTATGCATGTTCGCTTCCTTTCTTCATCTTCCATACTCCAGCTAATATAAAATCAGACCACAGGTATGTTCTATAATGCCTTCTGCAGATGCTTAATTTTTACTTTGATCTCAATTCCATTCATTTCATACTTACCAAACATTCTTCATCAAATATATACTACTCTTACTTGCAGATCATACAATGGGGCGTCATTCAATAGTTAAAGAATTGCATGATAGTACTGACCGATGGGCCATAATTGTCAGAGTCCTTAGAAAATGGAATGTTTACCAGAAGACATCCCCCTCAAATGTTTTTTGCATTTCCATGGTTTTAGTTGATGAGGAGGTCCTTATATGTTGGTCTCATGTTATTTTCAGAAGATCGATATGTTTGATATCTTAATAAATTGACCATAAATGCCTTAATGATTACTTAATGATTATTTTATTACTATATTTCAGGGGTCTAAGATACAAGCAAGTGTTTTGAACAAAGCACCGCATGAAAAATTCAGAAATTTCATCAAAGAAGGACAGACTTATAAGTTTGCTAACTTTGTAGTGACTCCAAATGGCAATCAATATAGAGCAACAACCAATCCATTCAAGATAACTTTCACTCCACAGACATATATTAAGAGCAAGATGCTTCTATACCCTCCTACTCTTACTCATTCATGCCTATTTCTGAAATTATGAAGGCGAATCAGGATCATCAAGTAGATCATCTTATTGGTATCCTCTTTCTCCTATGTTTTACTCCTATAGATTCATGCATTAATTTTTTCTGTACATTAAATCTTTGACCTTTTTTGACATTATCATGCATAATGCAGATATACTTGCTTTTGTTAGAAGCATTGGTACATTGGAGGAATTTAGTAGGCATAATGAAACTAAGATGAAGCTGAGAATGCTGCTGATTGACGATGAGTAATTGTCATAGATTTATAATTATGCAATTATATTCCCCAATATATAGTTTCTATATCAGATCTTCACATTTTGTATTCTATTTTCCAGACAGAATGACGTGGAATGTGTGCTCTTTGATGATGTTGCTTCTGATGCATTTATGGCCCAGCTGTAAAATAATGAAACACCTGTTGTTATTGTACTTAATCTTGCTAGAGTAGGATTTTCAGAAGACGGTAATAGTAATACATATTATTCTATCCACCTTTTGCAAATTGCCTTTTCAGTTTTTCCCTTTTACCATGTTATCTATTATATAAACCAATATTTACAAATTAATAGGACTTCCAACAATTTATAGCTCATTCAATGCAACCAGAGCATTATTTAATCCACCAATCAAGGAGGTCAAACAATTCATAGAAAGGTATAACCTATTCCAATACAACTTAAATTTATATCAGTTTGCTTTATATATGCTATTATGTTATGTTAACATAAATTTACTTTCTGTATTTGTTCCATCACTTCATCATTTCTATTCACATTATAACAGCTCTAAAGATGGATTTTCCCCTGTCTTGACTTCTTTGAGTCAGCCAATGCCATCCCAATCAACCCTGCTATCAAGTGGAGGTTCTTTGCACTCCCAGAGAAAGATTACCATATCTGAAATAGTAGAGCAAGACGTTGTCAGTCCAATTTTTTTTACTTTCATACTTTCCACAGTTTATAAATGTGCTTAAATATGATGTTTAGTCTATTTCTTTTATTACATAAAGAAACTATAATCTTATGATTAAAATATTATAGATTACTTTTGTCATTGTTTAAGAAATATCTTCAAATAACATAAAATCATTATACTCACAATGACATATTCGTGACAGGGAGCATCTTTTGTAATCACTTGTGAGTTTGTAAAACTTGAAACAATGTACGATTGGAGCTATGATGGTTGCTCTAGGTGTGGCACAAAAGCTATATCTGAAAATTCAACTCTTGTCTGTCCTAGCTGCAACAAAAAATCTCAATTTAAAATTGAGCCAAAGTATAGTTCCTTTCTTTATATATTTTGATTATCTTCTTTAACATATAAGCATATATGAAAGAGAACTAAAGTGCTTATTTGCACAGGCTTAAAGTTCATTATGCTGTCAAGGATGAAACTGGATCTGTTTCTGTCATATTTTGGGATAAGTTAGCTGTTCAATTGATTGAGAAGACAGCTGCTGAGTTGAAGCTTATCCTTAAAGAAGTTTGTACTTTAAACTTGATCTTATACTATTCATACTTTTGAAGGTACGTTAATGGTAACTTTACTTTGACTTTAGGATGAACGTGAGTATGACTTCCCTGATGAATTGGACAACCCTGTGGGTAAGACTGTCATGCTGAAACTTAAGATCACTGATTACAACAAAAAGCATCCAACTTCTAGCATTAGTGTTAGTCAATTTACTATATGTGAAGACCTCATGAATCAGTTCATGGAAGCAACTAATGAGGTTATCTTACATAACTTTGTTGTGTTTACTGGCAGAAGTTGACTAATTGTTGCATTTCCCTAACTTCATAATTTTCACTTATTGGAATAAGTCGTTAATTGAACAGCCCCAAGCAAGTCAAGGCCTTGATGATGTTCATTCTCCTACCTTAGCAAGTGCAACTAAGGAAAATGCTGATCAGACTTTAGCCCAACCTTTGGTAACATATGCACCTGTCAAACAAAATGCTGATGAAAAACTTGCCCAACCTTCTTCACAAAGAGAAGAGAACCAAGATACTATATTAGTTGACCTTACAAATCAAGTCACACCTGCACCTATGAGAGGCAAGAGAAGGACCAACATGAAGAGGAATGTTGTTAGGGATGATGTAGCCCTTATTGCTCAAGTTCCAACTGTCATATGTTCTGATGAAAGGGTTGCAAAAGCTATTAAGCAAGAGAAGTAGTTGTTATTAAATTGTTGTGCGCATGTGTCCCTTTAAGTTATATCTGAGTTAATATTAAGCTTTTATGTCAGTAAAGTATTAGGTTTCAATGTTAGTGAGTGCTTTATAATATTAGTGATTTCCTTTTCATAGTTGTCATGTGATGTTATCAGTGTTCTATTCGAGTTTGTAGCCTGGATTTCAAATTTTTATGAATTTCATTTTCCACTTATCTACTATAATGACCACCATCATTTTCCTTTATTGAATTAGTCACTTTCACTATGTAATTAATCCTTTGGCAACAAATATCCACCAACTCCATCAGGATTAGAACCAACACTTTAATTACTATTTAATATTGCAATGCTCATACACTAAGTATCATCTACCCAGTCTACTGTTTATTAAAATGTGACATGGTTCTTGTAGGAAAGATTACACGTATATGTAAAACATAATTATAAATATTGTCTCAATGCTCTCAACCCAAGGAAATTGTAAAGCTACATCAGCAATATCTTGAAAATTTAGCCCGCAATATCAAAGTTGAGGTTAATTTTATCTAATATGTTACAACCAGGTAACTAATTTTATCATTTTTGAATTTTAAATATTTAAGTGTTGATTATATAGGTTGAGGGCATAATGCAGTTTCATGCTTCATTACCTTCTTTAAGCTGAAATCCTGTCCATGCTTAAACAGGGATGACATATCTAAAAATTTGAAAAATTACATTCCTATTAGATAACATGTACAATGATCAAGAAAGTCACTTCCATGAGAAATGCATACCTGGTAGGTTGCTCATCAACTATCTCACATTTTTATGTTGTTTATTAGACTTTGCATACTTCTGAATCTTGCTTGGTATTATCTTCAAAGGTTCTGATGTTTGGTTTTTTTCATTGTACTAGCTCAAGCTCAGCGTACACAACATTCTGCATCTATCATTAGTCATAGCAGCATCTCTGATGAGTCTAAAAGAATAAAGCGATCCGGAGCTCTTCAAGAAATATCCAATATCTCTTCAGCCTCAGCAAGTTCTTCCAAGAATGGTACACTTGCAAGTTATTCTTTTTGGGAATTAATATGTACCTTATAGTGATATAACTCAATTGAAGTTATTCAATATGGCTACTAATGTAATGTCTTTCTTGATATACTTGAAAGTTAACATTTTTATATCATCATGGAGTGTATTTCACAAAGTTTTTTCTACAATATATATTTTAGATTATGAATATGAATGTAATCTTTTATGCCAAAATATGCTTTAATATTCTTGTGATGGATCAAACTCATCATTACCCGGATTATTTCACAATTTAACTTTAATAATATTTCACAATGGAGTACTTATTATGGTTTAACATTAATATTTCAGTAACCAACGGTGGTCTACATAATTCACCTTCTAGAAGCACACTTATTGATGCATCCATTGGTAAATATACTCAATAAGAATCACATGAGTTTGAAAAAAGTGAAGGTATTTATACATTATATTAGTTCAATTGTTATGCTATGAAGTAATTATTATTGCTATTAACTATGCGCTATGGTAATCTGATTTCTGTGTATATCAGGCTCAAACCAACAATTAAAGTGTCAACCATTGACCCGTAAAAGTGCTAGATGGAGAGGTTTAGAAAGTAATAATGAAAAACTATACAGGAGAAGCAAAAGAATACACCAACGATTAAATCAAGGTTACTATATATTAGACTGAATCATCATAACATATGTCATTCTATATTATATTCATGTCATTCCATTGTATAACCTTATAAGCTGATAACCTACTGCCACCAATTCAATTTGATATTATAATAGAAAATATAGCAGTGGATAGCAGCCAGCAGATTCCATCTATGGACTACATGCCTCTGACTGATTCAGGTACAAGTTCTTAATGTCGTCACTCAATTTACTACATTGTTAAAGTGTCCATGATAATTTACATCTGTACATTTTATTTGACATTAATTGCAAAAAACATTTCTTTTTTCATTTGGAGTTCAAATGCTGAGAAGTACTTAATCCACTTTAATTATCATGTTATAAATTACATTATTACTTGTGTTTCTTAATCCATTTCAATTATCACATTGAATATAACTATGACTTTAACTCCTTTTTATGTGTTTCTTTTATTAAACTTTGCATAATTCTAAAACTTGCTTGGTATTACTTTCAAACGTTCTGATGTTTGGTTTTCTGTCATTGGACTAGCTCAAGCTCAGCGTAAACAATGTACTACATCTATCATTAGTCATGGCAACGTTTATACTGATTCTAGAAGGATAAAGCGATCTGGAGCTCTTCAAGAAATACCCAATATCTTTTCAGCCTCAGCAAGTTCTTCCAAGAATGGTACACTTGCAAGTTATTCTTTTTTATGATTCATATGTAGGTTATAGTAATATAACTCAACTGAAGTTGTTCAATATAGGCACTAATGTTATCATTTTCTTCATACACCTGAAAGTTAACATTCTTTTTATCAGCATGGAGTGTATTCCAAAAATATTTTCTACAATATATGTTTCATATTATGAATATAAATGTAATCTTTTATGTCAAAATATGCTTTAATATTCTTGTGATAGATTAAACTCATCATTACCGAGATTCTTGCACATATTAACTTTAATAATCTTTCAAAATGGAGTACTTATTATGGTTTAAATTTAATATTTCAGTAACCAATGGTGGTTTACCTAATTCACCTTCTAGAGGCATACTTATTGATGCATCTATTGGTCAATATACTCAGCCAGAATCAATCTTTAGTTCTCAACAAAGGAAGATACATCGCAGACAACCAAAATTGGCAACATCGTTAAAAGATATAACAAATGTTGCATTAAACTTATCACATGAGTTCGATAAGAGTGAAGGTACATATACATGACATTTGTTCAACTATTATGCTATGAAGTAACTATTAGTGCTATTAGTTATGCGCTATGATAATATAATTTCTGTGTATACCAGGCTCAAACCAATAATTAAAGTGTCAGCCCTTGGACCGTAAAAGTGGTAGATGGAGAGGTTTAGAAAGTAATAATGAAAAACCATACAGAAGAAGCAAAAGAATACACCAAGCATAAAATCAAGGTTCCTATATATTGTATTTTTTTCATCATAACGTATGTCATTCCATTATATGACCTTATAAGCTGATAATCTACTGACACCACTTCAATCTGATATTATATTAGAAAATATAGTAGTGGATAGCAACCAGCATATTCCATCCATGGACTACATCACTCTGACTCATTCTGGTACAAGTTATTAATTTCTTTACTTAATCTACTACATTTTTTAAAGTATCTTTGATAGTTTACATCTGTGTATTTTATTACACATTAGTTGTAAAATACAATTTATTTTTTCATTTGAAGTTTGAATGCGGAGAAGTACTTAATCTACTTAAATTATCACGTTATGAATTACATTATTACTTGCGTTTCTTAATCCACTTCAATTATCACATTGAATATAATCATGAATGTATTTGATAATTTTTCTTATTATAATATAATTAGAGATGATGAGCTTACTCTTCATTGAAATGTAATAATTATACATGTAATTATTTTTATTTGGTATGCTAAAGCCCCACCGCAAGCAGCGTATTATAAAGATATAGAGTTTCAAATTGGGATGAATCAGAGTGATGAGGAAGATAGTAATAAAGGTGTTCAAGATGGAGGTACGTATCAATACACATTAAGCTTATTTATTTTAACAAATCTTTCACTTTGTAGGGATATTAATGTCTTCATTGTTTTTGAACACTAGATGAAGTTATAATAACACCTGATCTTACAGAAATGAATTCATTATATCAGTGTTCTCAAGAGTTTCAAGGTAATACAACTACCATTACTTAGTACAATATATATATTTGCATATCTCATTTTACTTAACTCTCATGTGACAGAGTATGTAGATGAAGGAGATCCAATTTATGAATGTAAATATTGTGCAGCATTATTCTGGTATAATGAAAGGATTAAGAAAGACAAAAATAAAAGAGAGGTGAAATTATTTTCTCTGTGTTGTTTGAAAGGCAAAGTTGTCTTACCCTATATGAAAAGTCCGCCTCCAGTGTTCGAAAAGTTATTCTTTGATAAGAAGTCAATTGAATCAAAGAACTTCCATGAAAATATCAGACAATATAACAATATGTTTTCATTCACATCTATGGGAGGGAAGATTGACCATTCGAAGAATTCTGGTGGAGGACCTTACTCATTTGTCATGTCTGGAATGAACTACCACAATATTGGTACCTTATTACCACCTGAAGGATCAAGACCGGTGTACTCACAATTATACATATTTGATACAGAGAATGAAATCGCTAATAGAATTGCAGCAGTTAGGTAAGTTTACTTCAAATATGACCTAACAATACATGATTTTATTTAAATTATTTTAATTGACGAAGCATATTTTTTTTGCTTGCAGCAAATTCCAAACACAGTCTTTAATTGATCCAATAATAGTGGATCAAATAAAGCATCAATTGGATACAGTGAATCCATTTGTTCAGCAATATCGTCTTGCATCATCAATGATTCATAGTCAAAATTGAACCCCGTTGAAATTGCATTTGTTGGGGACAAGACAAACTGATGGAAGAATTTATAACATGCCTACTACTTCCGAAGTTGCAGCATTAGTTGTTGGTGACATAGATATCTCATATAATGTGCGAGACATCATTGTTCAAAAACACTCTGGGAAAACAAAAAGGATAAATGAATTGCATGCATCATACCTTCCATTGCAGTATCCGGTCCTTTTTCTATTTGGAGAAGATGGTTACATAGATGATATTGAACATAGAGAAGAAACACTTAGTGTAACCAAGACAAAAAAAAACTTAGCATGCGAGAGTTCTTCAGTTACAGGCTTATGACCAGACTTAATGAAAAGTCAACTCTTTTGCATGCGTCTAGACTATTACAGCAGTTCATAGTGGATGGTTACACAATGATTGAGTCACAGAGATTACTTTGGGTTAGAACACATCAGAAAGAACTTAGAGTTGATCTATATCAAGGATTATCTGATGTAGTGATAAGGGGAGAAAGGAATGCTGCATCTATAGGGAAGCGGATTGTTCTCCCATCATCATTCACAGGCGGAGCAAGATATATGATACAAAACTATCAGGATGCCATGGCAATATGTAAATCCGAGGGATATCCTGATCTTTTTTTAACCTTTACTTGCAATCCCGCTTGGCCTGAAATTCAGAGATTCTGTGAAAAACATTTGTTGAAGCCTTCTGATCGTCCGGATATCTTGTCTAGGATGTTTAAGTTAAAGTTAGACCGCTTGATGAAGATATTGAAGGAGAAAAGAATTTTTGGAGCTATTCGGGCAGGTTAGGATGTCTACTCTACATTAATTTAGCTATTAATACATCTAGATATATATGGTTTGGTTCACTAATTATCTCACAATATACTATTTCTAATAAGTATCTACAATTTTGTTTCACAGAAATATATACGATTGAGTTTCAAAAGAGGGGACTTCCACATGCTCACATCCTATTATTCCTTGATCCAAAAGACAAGATACATGATCCAGAATCAATTGACAAGGCCATTTGTGCTGAAATACCAGATAAGACCAATGAGCCTCTTTTGTATAATTTGGTTAAGAAGTATATGCTTCATGGACCATGTGGTACAAGCAACCTGAAGTCTCCTTGTATGAAAGATAAAAGGTGTAGCAAGTACTTCCTAAAACAATTCAACAACATTACGTCAGTTGATGATGATGGCTATCCCACATATAGACGAAGGGATGATGGAAGAATAATTGAGGTTAAGGGTGTCCCATTGGACAACATGTATGTTGTTCCATACAATCCACAATTGTTGAAGATGTTACATGCACATATAAATGTTGAGAAATGTAACCATTCTACCACTATTAAGTATCTATTCAAATATATCAGTAAAGGCAATGACAGAGTGGTAGCTGCAATTTTTGACGGGAATATTACTCATGATGGCGAGTCAGTGGTAGATGAAATACAACAGTATTATAATTGTAGATACGTGTCTGCATGTGAAGCAGTATGGCGTATCTTTGGGTTTCATATTCATCATAGGAGTCCTTCTGTTGAAAGATTGAGTTTCCATCTACCAAACCAACAGTATGTCATATATGGAAATACAAATGATGTGTCAGAGCTATTGGATAAGCCAAGGGTTTGTGAATCTCAATTCCTTTCCTGGATGAAAAAAAATGATGATGATGATGATGATGACTTTGCAAGGACCTTGACTTATATTGAGTTTCCTAAACATTATGTCTATGACAGGAGTAAACGAGAATGGAAACGTAGACAAAGAGGAAATTCAGTTGGTAGGATTACCCATGTATCCCCCTCCTCAGGTGAATTATATTATTTACGTGTTCTACTTACACAAGTCGAGGGTCCACGTTCATTTGATGATATTAAAACTGTTGATGGCATTGTACATGATACCTTTAGAGATGCATGTTTTTCACGTAGCCTATTAGATGATGATAGAGAATTTATTACGGCAATAAAAGAAGCATCATTATGGGCATATGGCACTTCTCTCAGAAAACTTTTTGTTAGTATGATGCTATGTTCATCTCTACATCGTCCTGAGTATGTTTGGCAACATACCTCAAAAATACTTTCCGAAGATTTGTTATACATTCCTAGAAATGATCGAATGTTATCAAGTAAGTTTGACAATAATCTTCATTTACATTAAAAGCTTTTATACATTTATTAATACTTGATATACTATTAAACATGCATGTTCTTACCATAGCATTTTCTTATTTTCTTGTTCCAACATGCAGGTGTTACTATATCTTCATTTGATAAGGAGCAAATGGCATTACAAGAGATAGATTCATTGTTGCGCAAGAATGGAAAGAGTCTGACCGACTTCCCTCATATGCCATTACCTGAGAACATCAATCCAGTTGACGTTTCAAATCACCTAATTCTACAGGAGTTGAGTTATGACAGAAATGCTTCAAGTCTCGAGGCAAATGAACTTGTAAGATCCTTAAATGTTGAGCAGAAACAAATTTTTGATATGATTCTCACATCTTTGAAAAAGGAGCATGGGGGTTTCTTTTTTGTTTATGGATATGGTGGCACTGGAAAAACATTCTTATGGAATGCATTGTCTTCGACCCTTAGAGCAGCTGGAGATATTGTGCTTAATGTTGCTTCCAGTGGAATTGCAGCGACTTTGCTACCATCTGGTAGGACGGCACACTCTCGGTTTGCAATTCCAATTCAAATTACTGAGTCCTCTGTCTGTTCCATAAAGCAAAATTCCCCTTTAGCAAACCTCATACAATGCACAAAGTTAATTATTTGGGATGAGGCTCCAATGGTTCAACGTCGTTGTGTTGAAGCTTTTGACACATCTCTAAGGGATATCATGCATTGTGATAGGCCCTACGGAGGGAAGTGTGTAGTTATGGGAGGTGATTTCCGTCAGATATTACCAGTCATTCCGAAAGGAACAAGAGGAACCATTGTAAATGCTTGCATTAATTCTTCACACTTATGGGATCATTGCACCATTGTTCACCTCACAAAAAATATGCGATTGACTTCTTCAGCATCAACCACTGACAATGCAAAGTTGGCATCATTCTCACAATGGTTATTAGATGTTGGTGATGGTAAATTAGGCAACTCACAGGATGGCATTGCTGAAATTGAAATCCCTACTGAATTGTTGATATTAGATTGTGGAGATCCAATTAAATCCATTATTGAATCAATATATCCTAATATCTTACACAATTTACATTCAAATGAATATTTCAATGACAGGGCAATATTGGCGCCAACCATAGAAATGGTGAATCGTATCAATGACCATTTGTGTTCCCTCTTGCCAGGTGATGCCCATGAATTCAACAGTTGTGACTCCGTTTGTAAGTCTGATAAAGATAGTGATGGTTTTGACAATTTGTACACCACAGAGTTCCTTAACACAATTAACAGCTCTGGTTTGCCTCCACATAAGCTAATACTTAAAGTTGGAGCACCAATTATGCTATTAAGGAACATTGATCAATCTTCAGGATTATGCAACGGAACCCGCCTCCGCATAACTCAATTAGGGAAGACTGTTATTGAGGGAATCACTTTGAATGGGTCACATCCAAATCAAAAGTTCCTCATTCATAGAATGGATATGAATCCTTCAGAAAGTCGATGGCCATTCCGTATGCAGCGAAGACAGTTCCCAATAACTCTTTCATTTGCTATGACTATCAATAAAAGTCAAGGGCAATCTCTACGACATGTTGGATTGTATCTTTGCAAGCCCGTTTTCACACATGGCCAGTTATATGTTGCATTGTCTAGAGTTAAAACAATGGAAGGCTTAAAGATAGTTGTTGGTGATAATGACATTATGCAGAAGAGGACCACAAGAAATGTTGTATACCAAGAAGTTTTCCGAAATGTGAGATAGTTATAATGTTACTATTATTATTGTAATATTTATACATTATGCATATGTTATAACTATGTATTCATTATTAAAACTATGTAATAGTTTGACTGAAATATGGGAATTTTATAGTATTTAGAATGGAACATTTCCATTAGCACAATCACTCCGTGCAACGCACGGGGGAGCACAAGCTAGTTCCAATAAAGAACAGCTCCCAACTTAACCCAAATATTTTATATTTAAAGATATTTTATAAAATCACTGCATCATAACATCAAGATATCCGCTTTTCCTTACGTGATAAATTAAAATTTTATGAAATATACAGATTTCAAATCATCATCACCAATTCCATCAACGATAGGATCCATTTTTTCACTCTCTCCCTTCCACTTGATCCTTTATGCATACATTATTCTCTGCTGCTATTTGACACTCATACATTTACAGCTATCTCTATAAATCCAAGCAATTTTCTTTTGAGCAATATGTTATGAGTCTCACATCGACATCGAGAAGCCTCACAAGTATAGTATAGTTTCTAAGTCATGGGGTTCTTTCTCCTAATAGGCTAGTCTTTTGGGATGGGCTCTCCATTTGATCTTGTGATCATCACATTATTGGTGCTTTCATTAAGAATCCAATACTCATGAAATGGGCTATCGGTTCTAACTAGTAGAAGGCGGAGTGAAGTGCTGAAGTCCCACAATGTAGAGAGACCAGATTCATCCAATTATAAAAAAGTAAGTACAATGATAAGAGTATAATATAGGGACTAATTATAAAATAGAGTATACAAAAGTTCTAGTTCACCAAAGAGAAAGGTAGAAGTATCAATAATTCAAAATCTCATATATCACTAATGAATCTAGACCAGATATGCTTATCTACTTCAACTTGGCATGGAAGAATACTCTTGCGTCACATAAAGAACACCCTTGATACTTCACCCTGGTTTATTTTGGGAGACTGTAGCATCACACATAGGTAGAGCTTGATATCCATAATCAAAAAACAAAAAAAAGGGAGCCTTATCTTCATTAATCTAGGCAACAATTCATAGATGACAAACTAATAAGAAATTAATGTGATGATCACAAAAAGTGAACTTGACTCCCACAATTCCTTCATTTTTTTTTTGGGAAAAAAGTTCCTCCTGAAGATTAATGATGAATCCCTAAGGGAAAGAAAGCTTTGAACACTCTTCCTCTAAGTTTGAGGGAAAAATTTTCCCTTAATCAACCATGTTTACGGCTTTCACTTTATGTGTGTGTGTGGTTTTACATTTACCTTCTCACTTTTAAGTTTGATAATATATCTCTGTAACCTTCAACTTTTGATATTTAGACGTAAATATCAGCCTCAATTGGTTATGATAGACAAAAAAGTTACTCAATTTTATACTCTAGTGTTATGAGTCCCACATTGGGAAGTCTCACAAGTGTAGTGTGGTTTATAAGTCAAGCGGCTCTCCCTCCTAATAGGTTAGTCTTTTGGGATGGGCTCTCCCTTTGGGTTTGTAGTCATTATATTGGTGCTTTCATTGAAAGCCCGATGTTCACGAAAAGAAAAGGGCTACCTACGAAGGGTTTTGACCAGAGGGGCTGACCGACGTCGGCTCTTAAAGGGGGTGACTATGTTATGAGTCCCACATTGGGAAGCCTCACAAGTGTAGTATAGTTTATAAGTCAATAGGCTCTCCCTCCTAATAGGCTAGTCTTTTGAGATGTGTTCTCCCTTTGAGCTTGTAGTCATTACATCTAGCTAGTCAAACACTGCGAACTTACTTTATATTAATTTCATAGCACTATTTTTTTTCTCATTCTAGCTCAAGACGTGCCATGTTTTATCTTTTAATTTCCAAGTTCAAGTCTGCTATCATTATTATGCTTAACCATATTGCTTTTTCTTGTAGCACCGCAATATTTGATTCAATGCCATATTAAGAACTACATACCTTTGTATTCATGCTTTCACTGATCCCTATAATCTGAAAGTATATTTTTGCTATCTCTTTTTCCTTTTCGAGGTTTTATTTAGTTATTAGTTTTTCCTTCTGAAAAGCAACAGCATGCTAATCGTGGTTTCATAAAAATTTGCCTTTGCACTTTATTCACTAAACGATTTAAGAGATCCATTGATGGTGATTGATAGTAGCAAGTAGCTCCTATATTTATATTATATTGTATTATATTATATATACACACACTTATGTAAATTATATTGGTTATATAATTTAAAATTATCATAAAAGAATATAAGTATTAGATAGAGGCAATAAGAAGACTGCCATTGTGAACCATAATATATATAAAGCTGATCCAACATATATACCTTTTGGCATATAATGAATGAAGCATTATGGATGACATGTAATTATGATGAGGCTATTTAGGCTATTAGAGGCTATCCATATAAGGCAATTCATTTATAACTTATATAAGTTAATTGGAAAACTGTGAAGGAGGAAAACTTAAAGCATGAAAGAATATCATGTTACTCCAAATCATAGCCACAAAGTATGACAATTTTATTAGATAGCAAAGGGAAAGTTTCCTTGTTCATTTAAACATTTGATAAAACTACTAATCTTGCACACAGAGTAACCAAAACTTGTGTAATAACAGTGAATGACAATTCAAACCCATGGAAAATAATGACAAAAATGAAAAAATAAAAATAAAAATAAAAATGGGCTGATGCATTAGAAACCACGCCTATATTATTAAAAATTTACTGATGCAACATCAAGGGCATTGCTGAGTTCACAAATCCTTAATTAGTCTCCATAAACATTATAAATCTGGATATTTGCATCAAAGTCAAATATCTAAAACAAGTCACATTCAAGAAATCCATTGTGGGTCAAATATCTGGACAGGTTGAGGCAGAGGTACTTTAATTTATCAATTATATAAAATCAATTACCATTTTAGTGTAAATCTCATAGCAACCAGATGATGAGTCAAAAAATGGAGCTTCCCAATGAACACACCCTGTGATTCACATCTGCATGTATCTAATGTCCATTGAGCAACTTTATTTTTCACCAAATGAAGAAGTCCATTGGACAATTTGAAATTAAGAAGTCAATGACAGGAGGTTTTGATTTGCTTCATAAGAGAATCATATATTTTTAAAAAAATTCCTATAACATATATATATAAACAAAGTCCATGCAACCCAAAAATTAGAAGTCCTTTCTTTCTTTTAAACCAACATAATTTTATGTTTCTTGTTATTTTTGTTTCATATAGTCTATGATTTGCACCAAATGAAGAAGTTCACTTTATTATTGTTATGCAGCAATAGGTTTTAATATGGAATTGATCAAGGAACAAAAAACCGAACCGGACAATGAACCGGTTACAATACTGGTTCAAGGGTCAATGGTTCAACCGGTGGTCAAACCTATGGTCGAATCGGTCATATTAAAATATTACAATTTATTAGTGTCAATATATATATTAATATATTTTTAAATTTTCATAGATAAAAATAAAGATCTTTAGACAAAAAATGCTTAAAATCTATTAGTATTAGTTATGCTGCCTATATTTATGTAATGACATCTCATTTCCTATAATTAATTAATTAATATATCCTCTCAAAATCTTTTTTTTATAGATATGTTCTTTCTTTATCTACTTTTCTCTTTATCTTGGTCTTCAAACTTTCATTTTTCCCTAAAAAATAATGCAAAATAGTAGTTAGAGGAATAAAAAAAATATATTTTTTAAAAAAAGGGCAAACTGGGTGAACCGGTCGAACCACCGGTTCAAACCGGTTCGACCGATTTACCAATTTTTTTCACCACTAGGACCGGATCACCGGCCGGTCCGGTCCGGTTTTTTTTCATTGGAATTAATGCAATGCTTGTCCTCTTTTATGACCACATAAGCACATGACCTTCTCTCTTTCTCCATTCTCAATGCTAAAAAAATACAAAAAAAGAGGCAACAAATAAAATAATTCAAGCTGGCAACAAATAAAAAAGAGGCAGAATAACTTTAAAGCAAAGCAATATAGGAAAACATCTCTGTTGCAGAAAAGAGGCAGAATAACTTTGAAGTCCTATGTTTTATCTTTGTCTCTATTTCTTCTTTTCCCATGTATAACATATTGTCCCCCTGTTGCAGAAAAAACAATAAGGTGTCATTTTTCTTAAATACGGAAATGATGCAGTGCTTTTGCTCTTCTTTTGACCAACTAAGCCTACCATCTTGTATTTGTCTCAATGCTATATGTAACATCCTTCTTTTCATGACTTAAGAGTTAGTTGCATGGAATATATATTAGAATTTATGATAAAAGAAGTTGACAACTAAAATATTTTATAGGAGTAATGGTTTTAAATATATTATTTAAAATAGATTAAGTGATATTAGAAAAAAATATAGCTAGAAAGAGTTATTATTTAGACATAGTTATTGAGATGTTAATTAAATAACATTATAGTAATTGATTAATTGATTCAAAAGCTTAGGATTAGCTTATAAAACTATCTATATATTATTTAGAGTTAATCAATTTTTACTATACGGAAAACTTTTAAAATAAAAGTATCAAAAATTTATTTTGTAGTAGTGTGGCAAATAAACAAAAATATAGATCTTTTAATAGCCCATTTATGAAAAGCCCAATTGGACAAACGAAAGGTCAATTTTGAAAAAGAAACCCTATTGTCATTGTCCATATTGCTATACTGCAAATGCCACTCACTATCGCAAGACTTGGAATATGAAGTCTTTTGTTTTGTTTTTTTTTAAATTGATGATGGCCAAGCAAGCTTGGATATTACATACTGAATTCAAGCATTAGTTGCCAATAAACCTAATGAAGGTCCTCTCTCATAAGAGGTACACAACCCGAAGGAGGAAATGGTAATACCACCAAATTTTGAACTAATTATTGAGCTTCCTTTGCAAGATAATCACCATATCTGATTGCCTGTTGTGGTGTATAAGGCAGTTCAAAATCCCAATCAGAGTATAGTAAATCCCGAATTGTGGTAATCTCTAAATAAAGCGGATGATGAATGCCTCCATCCTTCATTACCAGATGATACGCCTCAAGTGAATCTGTGTAAGCAGCAACTCTGTGAAATCCATATTGTTTGCACAATTGCAGGCCTGTCAATAGGGAAATAACTTCAGCTATAGTAGGACAAGAAAACTCCAACTTTTGTTGAAATCCCATGATCCAATTACCCTTGTTATCCCGTACCAAACCTCTGCATGCTGCAGTATATTGATTGATTACTGACCCATCTATATCTAGTCGCATACACCCCTCTGGTGGTAGGCGCCATTTGCTATCCTCAACTGTATTAAAATGGAAAATTTGACTCTTGAAAATGATAGATAAGCTAGAATCCATGATCATATATAAGCCATTATGAATGACTGCATTAGCCTGAACTCGAGCTCTTTCCATCACCCCTTGCACCTATTTTTCCATAACAACCAATTGATGATACTGAATATTTTGAACTATGCCCACCGTTTGAAATAGGGCTTTCCAAAATGAATGGACATATTCTCCTTAAGCCCCACCTGCAAGTCAGAACGGAAAAAAACTAAAATGAAAATTAGGAGAGACAAAATGTAACCATACTTCTCTCAATCTCACAGTCACGAATGATATGTAAAATATTTTCTTCTCGCTGATACTCAAAGGGACACTTATCACTAGTTGATAGACCTGTCATAGCTCTGAGTGAATTGGTAGGAAGCCTCTCATGAATAACTTTCCATAAAAATATCTTCACTTTTTTCGGAACAGGTAATTTCCACACTTTCTTTCACATGGTCGATCCATTCCTGTCCTGATAGGTAGAGAGAAATTTATAAGTAGCCTGGACACTGAAATTGCCATCCGAAGCCTGTCTTCAATAGAAAGGATTATTTCCATGTTCACATGGTGGACTCCCTTTAGTTATAATATTTATCACCCACAATGGCAAAAATTATTTCCACTTAGGTAGATTTCAATCACTATTTGCCAAAACAAAATCCCTTACTTTAGCACATGGATCCAGAATATGGAAGTTATGATCCACAAAATGAATAAGGGGTTCTTCAATCAGGGTCTAAAGATCCCACCACACATTAGCTTTAATTCTACTATCCAGCCTCCTACCGATCCCAGAATAAAATTTCTCCCAAACAGTAGTAATATTAGGCTATACATTAGAGGAGTTACTCTTCTTACAAACAAATGGATACTCACTATCTCCACATCCATATTTTCCTTTCAAGCATCATACCCAAAGAGCATTCGGTTTAGTAAGAAGACCCCAATAGAGTTTCATAATAAAAGCCATATTTTGCCTCCGCAAATCTTTAAGGCCCAAACCACCACTTCTTTACTCTATTTTATCTGCTCCTAAGAGATTAAATGCATCTTTCTACCTTTATGTTCCTGATTCCAAAGAAAACTACGACCCACCTTTTCCAACTCCTTTAAAATACTTACAAGCAGTAACACTGTTTGTATATGATAACTAGGTAATATTGAGAGAACAGATTTAATCAAACCAATCTGCCTGCCATGGTGAGGCATTTGCCTTTTCAGCTAGTTAGATGCTTCTTAGCCTTCTGAATGATCGAGACATAAGTGTTCTTAGTAATTTGATGATGTAAAAGCGGTACACCAAAATACTTACTAAGATCACTTGTAATCCTAATACCCAGAATGCTACTCAGCTCAAGAGCCCTACTAAAATGGACATTCCTTAAGAAAAATGCTTTGGACTTGGCCAAACTAATTTGATGCTATAAACTGTACAAAATGATGCCATAGTATTACACATTACCTTTATCTGATCTCTTGTAGCTTCCCCAAACAAAATAAGATCATCAGTAAAGAAAATGTGAGATATGATAGGATTATACCTACTAAATCGAATACCCTTCCAATGACCTTCACGGACTTCCTTATTAATCAACTGACCCAACCTTTCCATGTAAAGCACAAATAAATAGGGGCTTAGAGGGTCACCTACGAACTCCCCGGGTAGGTTGGAAAGCAGGGGACTGAACTATATTCCAGAGAATTCGAATAGACATACAAGATGTGCAAGTCATGATAAGATTCACCATTTCATCCCGAACCCCTATACTAACTAGCGTGTATTTAAGGAACTTCAAGTCCAAACAATCATATGCTTTCTCCATGTCAACTTTAATTGCCACCATTCCTTTTTTCCGTCGCCTATTCCTTATAGTATGAATATCTTTTTGAGTAATGATAATATTATCAATACTATGTCTTCCTATAATAAAACCGCATTGCTAAGGCTGTATTAAATATTGCATCGCCTTCTTCATTCTTTCCGTAATAACTTTAGTAATAATTTTAAAATCACATTACAAAGCGAGATGGGGCGAAAATCCTTTAAAGTCAGGGGATTATCAATTTTTGGAATGAGCACAATGTGAGAATGATTGATATCCCTAACCTTCTTCGGATTACGCCAAATCTCCAAAATAAGTTCACACACCTTTCCCCCTATATGATTCCATTGAGATTGAAAGAAATGCACCTGCAATCCATCTGGACTAGGCGTCTTGAAAGAACCCATCATATATGATGCATTCTTTATTTCAAGATCATCCACCACTTTGTGAATTAACATGTCATCACACTCCTGTAAAGGTGGAAAATCTGTCATCCAGTCTGTAGAATCAACAACTCGATTATCTTTCGTATAAAGATCTCAGAAAAAAGTTACAACCATGTTCATCAGCTCATCATTATAAGTAATCCAACTTCCAGTTTCATCTTGAAGAGCCTCTATACGATGTTTTTTCCTCTTAAGCATCACCGAGGTATGAAAAAATCTAGTATTCCTATCACCCCAAGCAAGCTACTTACACCTTGATTTTTGATACCAAAGTAATTCCTCTTGCGCAGTTAGCTTACTATATTCCTGTCAAAGTTGCCTCTCAAGCTTAAATAATCCATTGGAGATCTTATTGTGTCTAGCTCGATCAATACTCTCTAATTGTTTAAACAGATTCTTCTTTTTCTTTGGAATACTACCTATAACAGTAGAATTCCATTTGGTGCTCTCCTCTTCAAATCTATTTCTTCCTTGGCACCAATCCACATTGTCCCAAGACTTATGAACCACTTCAGAGAAACTATCTTCCATTGCCCACATGGGATAATAATTGAAGCGCCTTATTTCTCTTCTAGTTATAAAATTATTGACATCTTAGATAAGAATCACTTTATGATCTGATTTATAACGAAGCTTATGGAAAACTTTACTATATAAGTAAGTTAATTCCCACGCAAGATTACCAACAACCCAATCCAATCTTTCCTTGACTCCTTGTTTTTTCCAAGTAAAACGCTCTCCGACAATAGGTATTTCCAATAAATTGGAAGCACTAATACAGTCTGAGAATTTCTTCATATCCCTAGTAGAAGAAAACAACTCCCCTAATTTGTCTTATATTGACAAAAAAGCATTAAAATCACCAATCACCATCCAAGGTTCCTCCATAGTTTGAGCAATATCCTGTAATGAATCCATAAACTCTCTCTCCTATTGGTTACTATTTCCCCATAGACAAAAGTAGCAGAAAAGGAATCATTTCTTATCAAGCACCTTACAATGAACAAGTTAAGTAGCGGAAAGAAGATAATCCACATGAATATTAATATCATCCCAGAGGATCCATATTTCCCCTGTAACACCTCAAATCAAACAACTAAATACTTAACCAAAGTATCTGAAATATCACCAATAAGGATGTTCAACATCCAAATCATCAAAATATTGAATCAGTTCAAATAAAGCCCACATCACAGTGTAAAATCAATTTCTAAAAATATTTCAGCAAAACAAAATAAAATGTGAATGTTTTAGGGTTAAAGCAAATAACAAAAACATAACATGCACTCTAGGAGCAAGAGAGCGCCTTCAAGGCTCACTCTATAGGTGCATTCCCTTGCTCCCTACTAGAATAATCACCTGAAAAATGTTAATATGAAGGATGAGATTTCCACATCTCAGTAACTATTGAAAATATCTACCGTACACAAGCAAACCATATATGATAAAAAGAATGAACTGATATCTATACATATGTATATATATATATATACACATATGTATATATATATTTGTATGTACCATAATCTTCATAGAAGACAAATAATACTTTAATCATCATTATGTCTATCTATATTTTCATCACAACAAGTAATATATATAATTATACAATATGCAAGATGCAACATCCCTTATATCATTGTCCATCCTTATACCGCTAACTGGAGCTATAGGCTAACACATAGTCCAACAGAAACCCATCTATTTGATTGGATTGTTCTAAGCTCACAAGTTCTTAAGATATACCCGGCCAAAGGTATAGAGCTTAAGTATGGACTATGGTTCCCCTCCTTAAAAGAACACAACTAAAGAGGTGTCATATGTCCCACAGCTCCAATACAATCCCGGCCAAAGGAAAACATGGAAGAAGGGGCCCTGGCAAGTACCATCTACTGCACCGAGTGATATTATACCACGTGGTAAAAGATCTCAACATACAAATTCCTCCTTACTCCAACCCATCATAAGTGCAACCGTCATGACTATTATATTTAATCATCAATATATATAATATCATTGAAAGACAAGTTACAATAAATCATGCTTTCATTCATATCAAATATTATCACAAAATCAGACATGTTAAAAAGAAACAATAATCCAACAATATATTAATTATCCTTAAATTATTAATTATGTGAGTAGAATGAGTTATAGACAAAACTTACTTACTTATTTGAGAATTTACAATACATACACATATACATATAATTCATTCTATATTTTTTAAAAAAAATAGTCATTCACAATCATACACAATTCACAAGTATAGGGAAGAATATTCAGAGTTTCCTGTTACTCTTTAGCTTACAGGTAATTACACAAAGAGCTACCTTAAGGCTCTCAATGAGAGTCTACAAAATCACACATAAACATTTATTAATATATTAATTAAAATTACTAAAGTTATTCTAAGACCTTAAAACTACCCTCTAACACTAATATTATTTATATATAAGCTCTCATAGCTTCTCCCTTATTTTTTTTTTGCTATAAAGTATAGTATTGGTTGGAAAAATAAAAATTTTCCTATAATGTAAAAGATTTACTGTAATAGCTCAACGTAGTTCACGTATTTGTGTGTATGGGTTTATATAAAAACTCTAATCTTTCACTGAAAACAAAACAAATCTTAAGTCAGGAAGTGAAGAAAAGAAAAAAAAAGAATGGTTATTATTATTATCATTATTAGATTCACGTGCTTGATGCCAAAAGATGAAATAATCATAACAATGAACAAAACATGTATCTATGTAGCTTCAATCACATGATAATGGAAGGAAATGAGTTGGAAAAATGCATTCATTGACACACGCACAGTGAGGGAGTGATAGACGTCGTCAGATTTGTTGGGAAGAGAGAAAGATATGTATATAATAGTCAAACACACACCTAGGTAATAAAGCTTTGAATGATTAAAAAAAAGGAATACAAAAGAGTAATTTGGGTTACGACAATACACACACTATTATATCTGATGAAAAGGAGTGATGTGAGAAGGGAAAAAAATCCACCCACGCTCAATACATGAGTAAATCTGTGGTCAAGAAGCTAAATATGAAATTCACAATTACAGTATCGATGTGATAGCCGGATGTAAGGGAAAGTAAAGATAAGACGTGAGAGCTTACAATATGAAAAGGAGGAAATGATGAACTGTGAAAATCAAAGTGATGGAGCCATAGAGGAATGAATAAGTGGAGCCAGAGAGAAAAGAAGCGATACCTGAGAGCCTACTGTAGAGATGCGGCACCTAAGGATCTTAAAGGATGAGAAGTTAGGTTATTTATAGGTGAGATGCTAGGGTTACTCCTATTAGAATAATATTTTTTTTAAAAAAAATAATGTTAATAATATTCTGATAGAATTTTTTTTATATTATTTATTCTAATATTAAGATAACACATAGCCATAAATTTAAATAATTATTTTAATTAGATATTTCATATATATATATATATATATATATATATATATATATATATATATATATATATATATATATAATTTAATTATATTTAAAACTTGATGTTTCTTTGAACTTGTTAATTTATTATATTCTTTTTGACTAAATAAAATTTAAGCTACAATTAACTATAAGCCCCAAAAATTCAAGGATGTTACACTCCCTGCAAAACCTGATGCCTCCAATCTAATCCAATGACTAAAACCCAACATATGATTAATCATATATGCTCTAATGATACTGATTCTAGTTACAATAAGGCATAAAATATCAATAGTATTAGCCTTAACTAAATCTTTATCGGTGTTAGGAAAATTTCTACTCTCAGTACCTCTACAATTCCAAAAAGCAATTATTATGATAATTATGTAATAAAATAAGAATAAAAACTTAATAAGCATTAGAAGCATCATCATCCCTCTGAATCTGTCCTAACTCAACACCTTCAGTCTTCATAAAATCATCTCCAATATCTTTATCTAGATGTATATTGGTTGAAGATATGGGAATTGTATTTTAGATTAAGGACATGCTTTACATACATTTTTCTTTTATAAAGGATCTTTAATGTGCATGTCCTTATCTTTTGGTGCTTCTAACATTAGAAGGGATTTATTTTATTGCCTCCCTTCATTGCTTATTGGCAAAATTGGGTTAGACTCCTTTTGAGATAGATTCCCACCCACTACTAAGTATTCCCTGTGGCCCAGTGATAAATTAGTAGGCCTAACCAATTTTTTAAATGAATTATGGCCCAACACCCCTTGCTCATTTACACTCTTAGAAGATTGGGCTTTAGTAGCCCCTTTCAGCCTATTACCTTGCTTCTTTACAAGACCTATTTCCTTATTCATTATTTTTCTTCTCTGTTGTGTCATTTGACTTCCAGAAGCAATTTGATGATTTGACAAATCACCCACTACATAGATCAGAATTTAAGGTATTAGCCGACCTTGAGGAAAAGGAAAAGCAATTGGTCTGATAAGTGCTTATGAATTGTGATTTATGGAATACGAGGTAGCTTTTACGGTTTACGAGGTAGTTTTTATGGTCTACGAGGTAAATATGTGGAGGAGGTTTATCTCGTTTTATGTAAATCGGGCTTATAAAATAAGCCAAGCTAAAACAAACATACCTAATGATGGTCTGCTCCTTGCCTTCTGCTAGTTCCCCCTTTTCCTCAAGGTCGGCTAATACCTTAAATTCCGATGCTCCTCGTTCTTCCCAAGCTCCTTACATAGATCGGCTCCCTATCCCCTGTTCCTTCATGACCAAATTCTGAATCCTTCTTCTTGAAACCTGAGCTCGATGAGAACGCCTTACAATCATCAAGGAGCCAAACTGCTCGTTAGTGCTAATAACGAACTTTTCTGCCGGCGGCATAGTTACCATCAGCTTCTCCGTCGATGTTTTAGTTTCCTTATATGTCCATTGACAATTGTCTTTGCGATGTCCATATCTACTACAAGCAAAAGAAATAAGAACAAGTCTTTATACTCAACTTAATATACCGAATATGTTGCTATGACCTTAGAAACAAGTTTTTTTTGTAAATCTGTCTACACAAGTTCGAGCATATTTTCCTCTTTCAACCCTCGCAGATGTAGATGACGTTTCAAATGGCGTAAGCAAATCGATTTTCATTATTCTTCTTATTCAATTACCCAACCATGCAAGAAACTCCCTGTTATAGCATTGTATTGGTACATTCGGGATCCTAACCTAAGTCACTATCCTCCCAAGTGGGTTGTTAAAAGGGTCAAAACTTGGCGACCATTTCTAAACAACCCAAGGACCTCCATAAAGTACCTTCTGGTATAATTTCCCCCAGCCATCTTTTTGTAAAAAACGTACTATGAAATAATTATTTGGCATGTCCACAAGATCAAAATCCTTAGTGTTCCAAATGCGGATGAGATGAAATTTTAATGTATAGATATTGTATTACTTACCTAACACTGTGAGGATTAATGCAGCATTCTAAGGTCGGCACCATGTACTATATTCTTCTGCAGTAATAGGCACTACTGGATAAAGCTTCATAAGCTCCAGTACTTCTTCAGAGGGTTCTGGAAAATCCCATTCTTTGTTGACTATGTCAGATAAAAGATCCTCTTATTCCATGCAATCACCTCCATAGGTTATGCCATTGAAGCCAAGAAGGGACGCTTTATATGAAATTGGAGATACTTGAGATGTAGCCTTCATTCCTATAGGTGAGTCCTCATGGTCCATGGAAACCATTTCTTATGAAACCACTTCAGCTAGTATATTAGTATCCTATACTGCTTGAGAAGAACTGACATTCCTCATTTTCTTATTACTACCATTTATGAGAATGTTATAAGGTCAATCCGGTGGAAGTTTCCAGGGATTTGATAACCCATATTGGAAGGAAGAAAACAAGCACGTTAATCAAGAGAGAGAAAAGAAAAACTACTCAAAGCTTAACAATATGAAGTCTTTTCTATAGAACTCTTCCTTTACCTTTATCTTCTCTCCTTCCAACACCTTATCTTCCTTATTTTCCCCTCTTTTTACTTCCATGTGCAGAGCTCCCCCTTTTCTCCATCAACATGTGTAGGTAAGGTCTCCTTTCAAGCTCTTTGATAGAACCATAATATATATATATATATATATATATATATATATATATATATATATATATAAAACAAAGTAAGTCACTCTCGCTGGCTGCCAGGGAACGGTGTCGATCACCCTATGTCACGCGTCGTGCTATTTGTATTCAAAATGACTCTCGGCAATGAATATCTCAACCCTCACATCGATGAAGAACATAGCGAAATGCGATACTTGGTGGGAATTGCAAAATCCTGTCTCCGGGACTGCACCTACCATATATAAGACTTACCCAAGCAAGTTTTAACACAGTCTAAAAACTTCACTCCCATACCAAAATGAAATTGACTTGTTACATTTGAGTCGCAATTGTTGCATTCACTCTTTCTAACCCCCAATGCAAATATTTGGGGGTCTGAGTAAGGATTTACAAGCGTTGGCATGGTGGTGGCATAGGTTTTATATGTGTGTGTGTGTGTGTGCTATTTTCCCATTTTTCCTACTTGTGTTTGTATATCTAATACCTATAGAGACCTGAATGGGTCCTCCTCATCCATCAATCCATCAATCCTTCTTCCTTTTCTGTACACCATGTCCTTTCAAACCAACACATATAAGGGTTTGTTTAGGTTGGTGGTGGAAAAGTCCATTTACGCAAGTCGAGACAAAACTTTTACAAACTTACCTCGTATACCGTAAATCATGTTGGAAAAGAAGCTTCTACCGCTAATCCAAACATGCACTAAATCATTATGTGTGTGTGTGAATATATCATGGAAATGTGCTGAACCAAACTCTTGACTTGTAATGAATAAGAAACTAACTTACTTGGAAAACCACCAAGCCACATGTTTAAAAGCATACATGTATCTTGAATATATATATATATATATATATATATTATTGAAAATTGTGCCATATGGGCCAATCATTGTACTTTAAACATTATTGTTATTTAAAGAATTTTTCCAATTTTAGTATCATATCATTTGCATGTTTATTATGATAAATGTATCCTTGGATGTATTATAAAGATTGTCCTAAATGTCCCTAGTTGGTTATCTATGCAAGAGCAAAGATGAAATAAGACTAGTATGACTTTGATAAGGTATGAAGATACGAATCAAAGTCTTAAGCACTTGTAAAAGTACAAGGTGCTGAATTAACCCACTATGAGAAAGCTGCATGGATTAAGTCATAAGCTTATCTCATGTATAACTATGTCACAATGCCCTTTGACCTGAGATTATCAAGGATTCCTATATGAGAGTCGCTAATATTTGACCTAGTCAAAAGTCACATTTGACCGGGTGATGATAAATGTTTCGATCGGGCTTAGTGGTTTTCATGCAAAAGAATGTGAATGGTCAAGATGGGATTTGTCCCTTACATTAGTAGAGAGATATTACTGAGCCCCTCTATGAGTGAGTCTGAGAAATGTATGGCCATTCTATGATAGAAAGGAGTTTCTATTCTATAGTCAGACTACGCAGCAATCAAGAAAGTAATGGTTAGGAACAGGAAGATGACATTATCCATGCCTCATCTTTGAGTAAAATATCGTGTGACAAAAGGAACATGATATGGTTTTATGATAGGTTACATCGTATCAACGATCCTCATGTGATTTGGGTAGTCGTAATATCTTGCTAGAGGTTGCTTGCGACTTGTGGGCTAGTATAGTTATTGGCCCATTGCCAATTTCATCTGGGCCTACAGGGTCGCACATAAGAATAGCCTAACACGAGTTATAATGTCCAGATTAATTGAATCTAAGATGTGTCTAAGATTCAATGAATACAATGTTTAAATTAGGGTAGATGGATTATATATATATATCATATAAATTTAAAAATAATAATATTATTATTTACAGATAATATTATTATTATGTAGTGTTAGTTTTATATTTAATTTATTTGATAAATTAAATTACTAAAGCTAATAGAGATATCGTATCTCAGATTTAATTTATAAAGATAAATTAAATTAGTTGGCTCTTTATTCGGATTAAATAAATAGATTAAATTAAATCTGTTGAACATATTTAATTAAATCAAAATTCATTTAATCCAATTTGAATTTTAAAATTAATTTAGATTAATTGTGAATATCTAATATGGCCCACATTAGTTATAAAATATAGGGTTAGAGAACCCTAGGGCAAAAGAAGCGTATTAGAGAGCTATAAGAGAAAAACCCTAGAGAGGTATTGGAGGCGCTAGCACTCTACCGGTGTTAGGTCTTGTTCGTGTGGATACTAGTAGAGGGAACTGGTTCATGCAGTTGGCTCTTAGAGATCGAAAAGTTTTGAATTATTCCGATGCATGCCTTCCAATCCCCCCCACACATACACAAAGATATATATATATATATATATATATATTATAGAAACTGTTCTAGAGTTACTGTAAAGCTACATTGGAGCCTTAAAACTACCTTCTAACAATTAATAAAAACCCAATATATTATGTGTGTGTGTGTGTTATATTTTGATAAATAGTTATGTCTATAATTATTGTAGACTTTTATTTATGAGGAGCTTTGGAGTAACATTTTTTGGTATTTATTTGTAAGCTGAGGAATTCATGTAACCTTGAATATTCTTCCATATACTTATGAATTGTGTATGATTGTGAATGAATATCTTTTATAAAAAAAATTGGACTGAATTATATGTATATGTCTATATTTTGTAAATTCTCAAGTGAGTAAATTTCTTTATAACTCACTTTCTTCACATAGTTAATAATTTAATTATGATTAATGCATTATTGGATTATTATTTCTTTTTAGAAATTATTTGAATATGTGATGATATTTGATACGAATGAAAGCATAATTTATTATATCTTATCTTGTAATGATATTATATTTATTGGTGATTGAATATAACTATCATGGCGGTTGCATTTGTGATAGATTGGAGTAAGAAGGAATTTGTATAGTGAGATCTTTTATCATGTGGTATGCTATCATTCGGTGCATAATGGATGGCACTTGTGAGGGCCCCTTCTTCCATGTATTCCTTTGGCTAGAATTTCATTGGAGTTGTGGGCAAGGTTATCAAATTGAGATATGAATCGTGAATTGGTAAACATATTTTCAAAATCATGAATCTAAAGATATCGTGAATCATAAGATTCATGATCAATTTTAAAGATGATATTAAAGAAATTTTCATATAAGAGAACATCAAAGTTTGTATATATTAGCATTTTAAAGACAAATAACACTTTAGAAATAAATAAATAAATAAATAAATAGGGTTTTGATTGGGGATAAGTGAGAGGGAATCAGGGATAATCATAGAAGTAAAAGGAAATTTTTAAATAAATCTGGATAAAATCAGAAACTAAAAAACGAAAAAAAAGGGGTTTTCTAAAGTTGGGTCACATCAAATTCGACCCAATCTGTGCACAACTTGGTTCACCTAGAATCGCAAGAATCATAGGCGCCACGCGATTCCTGCAATTATGATTTGTATCGCTGTTGAAATCGCAAGATACATGTATAAGTAAGATACATCAATAGATTCGAATCTTACCCACCTGATTTTGAATCGAATCGTGAGATGCAACTCGAGATTATAATCATAACTATGAGACATGTGACACCTCCTTAGTTTTATTCTTTAAGGAGATGAGCCATAGTTCAGACTTAAGCTCTACACCCTTGGCCGAGTGTATTTTAAGAACTGGTAAGTTTGAGATAATCCAGTCAAATAGATGAGTTGTCGTTAGACTATGTGTTAGCCTATGGCTCTAGTTAGTGAAATAAGAATGGACGGTGATATAATAGAATTTGTATATTGCATATTACATAATTGTATATTACATGTTGTGATGAAAGTAGAGAATGACACGATGATGATTAATTTGAAATTGTTTTATTTGAGGATTGTGATATGTGTAAATATACATGTAATCAATTCCCTCTTTAAATCACATGTGGTTTGCTTGTGTAAGGTAAAAACTTTCAGTAGTTACTGAGACGTAGAATCTCATCCCTTTGTATTAACATTTTTTCAAGTGATTGTTCAAGTAGGGAGTAAAGGAAAGCACCTATGGAGTGAGCCTTAAAGGCTCTATTGGGCTCCTTGTACACTTTTATACCACTTTTATATTTAATTGCTATGACACTAGAATTATTTTTCGTCCTAAAATATTTCAATTGATAAATGTTTTGTTTAAAGCTAAACCCTTGAGTAAATATTTGAAAGCATTAAGCAAGTGATATTTAACGGATCGAACGTTAATCATATATGTCATTTAGATGAGGTGTTACACTGCACCTTCAATGCCTAACATACAACGAACATTTCAGCTCAAAGAGAAGGCTAGGCTCACAATTTAGGGGTTAGCTTTCTAAGGGAAGAAAGATAACCTATTAAAAGATAAGAAAGTTAATATCAGAAACTATGGTCTTATAAACATGATAAAGCTTTATGACCTTCATGCATCTACCCTTAAATAATATTGTCACAATTTATTAAATATATCAACTAAATAGAGTAAAAAAGTAAAATAATACCATTATAAATGCAAAAAAAAAATTAAAAAAAGGTATGAAAGAACAATCATAAAGTCAAGAGGTTCACTCCATGGATAATCTTAGATTATGTTTTTAACATAGAAACTGTAATTCATAAAATTGAGATTATTACATATACCAATAAAATGAAAAAAAAAGCTATCATTATAAAAAAAACCATAATCAAAAGCTTTAACAATGTATAGCACCAAAATGGAATTGTTGGGAGAAAATGACATGCAATAAAAAAAGCAATGACAGTATAAGTGAAAAAAAAGGTTAAGGTGCAAATTTGTTCCAGAAGTTTTTGCTAAGAAACAATGTTATCCTATAAGTTTATTTAGGTTCAATATTACCTCGAAAGTGTTAAAATAGAACAATGTTTCCTTTTTTTCATTAAAAAGTTAACAATTAACGTCAATTTTTAATGGTCAACTTTAGTTTTTTAACTATGGGGCATTATTGTTACGTTTCAAAACTTCTAGGACAACATTGAACCTGAAAAAACTTCTAGGATAACATTACTCCTCAACGAAAACTTCTAAAGCAAATTTGCACCTTAACCTGTGAAAAAGAATAATAAGAGTGTATACTTACTTATAATAGCACTTTCTTAGTTGTAATTGCTTTTATTTTCACTACAGTATTCTTTTAGGAAAATTACAACCAGGTTCCAATTAAAAAGACTTAATGGCAACTAGATCCCTCAAAATCATCAAATTGCACTGAAGTCTCAAGGGACCTGGGTGCTATTAATTCCATACATGAAAATAAAGTTTTTCCCCTTTATTAGTAATGACAAGTTTAAAGCATCTAATGATAATTTACACAGTAAGAAATGGCTGCAGAAAAAATTACATCAAAAAGAAAATATAACTTACACATGTTGTTCCTTTCTTGCATCATCCCTTATTGGTTGTGATGTATTTCCATCTACATTCTCTCCTACATACACATGACCATTTTCTCAATTGAATTTAATAAAATGTTATACTCCTTTATCATCTACAAGGTCCACAAAGGTTGTTGCATCAAAGGTCAGCATTCATGAAAATTCTACTACTTTCTTTTATAACAATTGATGCTATAATTATTCTCAACTCCCTATATGTAATGCCTTTCTTTATGGTTCTTGTTCTAATGCTACCCCCCATATATTGCAAATCTTATTCTCCTCTATTTAAAAATTGTAGCCCTATATGCAAGAAACATAATATATGCTTTACAGACGTACTCGTCATCTTTTCAATCATCCTGTAGAAAAAAGTTGTTATTAATAACTACATGAGCAACACTAAAAACTTTAGAGCAATGTATTGATGACACATTTATCCATGTCTAAGCATACAAAAACATATCACAATCTCCATACCATAAATTCATACCCTCCCATACACTCAATGAAATAACAACATAAATCATAAAGGCAGCATACAATTAACAATCATTGGATGCCTTAAAATTGTCATTTATTGCTCTAAGCTTGTCACTACTAACAAAGGGAAAAATTGTACTTTCATATTTGGAATTAATAGCACCCAAGTCCCTTAGGACTTCGCTATAATTTGATGATTTCAAGGGATCTAGTTGCCATTGAGTCTAGTAATTGGCACCTAGTTGCAATTTTCCTTATTCTTTTTCATTTACTATGCAAGAGGTTTGCTAGATCCTTATAATGTATACTAGTGATATATAATTGCTTTCATTTGCACTCCTAATGCAACTTGCACCAGAAATTTTAGACACGTTACTGTATAATGAAAAAGAAGAAACAAATGACAAATTCAAAATGTTTTGTACTAATCTTAAAAAAAAGATATGATAAAAGTGAAAATTAAGATTGATCAAAAGCATTGAAAAATTATAAATATACAACAATATGTATTCCTATCTCCTAAATCTTAAACATGAAACATAAGATTCATATCAAAAAAGACTTTGATTGATCAAATGGTCAAACTTAATGTTAGTAAATTTTAAATAAAGCATAATACATATTTAAAGTTACTAAGTTTCAAAAAAAATCATAATACATATTTAAGGATTCTATTAACAGTTGGCAAGACATGGTAAATCTACTAAATTTCACAAATTCACCTTACATTATAATCCACTGCATTCACACAACTATCCAGTATTGAATGACCGAAGTTTCATTAAAAGCTAATGGTAGAGCATGTTGTATCACTAATACCAGCTTGTCCTTTTTGTCAAAGCATTTATACCCCATTAATAAACATAACATCTAAATGTTTCTTTCTAAAGAAAATATACAATGAACATGGTACACATGAGTTCCCTCTTTCTTACTAACGAGTTTGTGATGCTTCACAAGTTTCATTAAAAGGATAAAATAATTGACAAAGTTTGAGAAGCACTTAGTCTAAAAACATTAACACGTGGTTAAGCAAACAAAAGTTAGCCACATAAATTAAGCGAGAAGTTTATTCTGGCATCAATGCAAATCAAGCACTTAAAAAGGCATAGAATGGAAGCATATGCAAAGAGCACACAGATACTCACCGTTCAAACAGACTCTCAATACTGTGAAATTTTTTTTCTGAATAAATTAAGGTTTCTCTTACAGTTATTAAATTACTAGCATATGATTTCAAAGATTCAAAATTTCATTTCACTCTTTTTTCCTTTGATTAGAAAATAGTAGGAAACATTTACCAAATCTAATTCTTGCTTTAAGATCAAAGTTTGGCAAAACACGCAAAAACCCACACACATATTTTAGGCAATAAAAAATGGTCAAAGAACGCAATACCAGAAGCAGAATATGACACACACACACACACACATTTTAGGAAATAAAAAATGGTCAATGAACGCAATACCAGAAGCAGAAGATGAACAAGTTTGAAATTTTTTAACTTGTAAAGAAAGGAAAAACATAAAATGCAAGAGATTAATGTTGTGTCCAATGCCTCCTTCTGTCCAGTGTTATCGTCGTGGTCATTAGATCTCCCCACCAACTCTGAGGTTACTCATCGACAGATATGAAAGAGACTGAAGACAAACCATTCGATGAAGAATATGAGTAAGAGAGAGAGAGTAAAGGAAGAAGAAATTAAAGGAGGGAGGATGAGAGAGATTATATGAGGGATGATACTAAGAAAGGACAGAGGTCAGGAAAGGAAAAAGAAGGATTTGTGAAGAGAGATGGAGTTTTGAAATTTAAGTATTTTTTTATGGAATATACTATGTATTTATACTGTTAAACATAAGTTACAAAGTAGTTGAATAAAATACAAACGTCTTTCAAAAGGTATTGTAGAGTCCAATAAACATTTCTAGTTTAAGTAATGATTTTTATATCTGATGGTCTAACCAACTTGCAATGGATAGGAAAACAATGAGGATAATGAACATAATTTTGTCAGAGAATAAGAGTCATTACTTCAGGGAGTGCTTGCAACTGTAATTATAGGATGCCAAGCTTAGTCGGAGGAGCTAACAAATAATGTTGAAAATGAACATTATTGAAAAGGATGGTAATAGAAATGGCACGCCCCTGGTTGTTAGTGTTACTGATTCGGAAGTAAACATCCAGTAACACTCTAATTTCTAAACCACATTTAAACTATTGTGTAACCCACCATGGCAATAAAAGTTTAAAACCCAAACAATCAAATTTACCATGGTAGAAAGTTTAAAATCCAATTAGAAATCATTTATCAATCCAATTGACCTTACCATGGTAGATAAGAAAAGAAACTACATAGAAAATGCCTACCATGGTTATATGGAAGACAATTACTTTCTTTAAAGCTCTTAACATACTATCATGGTAGAAAAGGATATGCCATGATATAGTAGTTTTAAACAACACTTTGTAAAGCAAATCAAAACAATTTAATAAATCATTTCCAAACACAACAGAAGCAAGTGTACTAGAGATCCTTGACAAAAACTGGGCCTTGGGCATTTAAAGCCCAACATGACAATATTTATTCCACAAGCCTAGACAAACTTATCAAATCTCTTAATCCAAATCAAAATCATAGCAACAGGGATCCGCCCAATAACGATAATACTTATTTATCAGATATCTCAATCAAACAATAAAATCAGTAGTTTCCAAAACCTTAGTTTACAGTATTTGAGGTATGTAGAATTATCAAATCGATCATGGCATTACATATGTAAACAAGAATGACCAATGATAAGATGTTCAAGTAAGAAGAACCTTAATAAGAGCTTACAACTAGGCTCACCCTCTTATAACTTCCCTGCAACCCTACTCAGATCTTACCTTAAAAAAATGTAAATATAGCAACCATAAGATCCAAAGATCTCAATAACCATTAGTTATTAAAAAATATACATACAAACCGAGATCGAGAACATAGGGTTCTAAAATAAAGTTCAAATCACAATAATTTATTTATATTATTCTTTACATAAAACCTTTTACAAACTAGTTCACGATTCGGTCACCAAAACCCATAAAAAAAAAGGGTTCCAAAATGAGTGACTATTATGATTCATTTTTCCAAATATCGTTCACAAGAGATTTCACAAGAACAAGTCTCAACCTTATTACAAAAATAATTATACAAAAGCTTTATCATATTCAGATCATAAATCGCACATATAACATGCTAAGTGAATGATCGATACACAAACCATCCTTATTACCCCTGACCACCTTTATAACCGCTGGCTGGAGCCATAGCTAACAAATGATTTATCCATTTAGTTAGATTGCATATGATTCCAAATCAAAAGGGGTCACCTGACTAAGGTCCCTAGCTCATCATGTAGTCAAATATACAATTCCAAATCAAGCCTTCCATGGGCATAACAAATCCCAAAATAGTTATATATATATATATATGTATAGTTAACAAGTATATAAAAGAAAAACCAAGGTTATCTCTACTCCAAGCTTATTTTTACCAATACATGAATGCTTCTAATTTACCAACACTAAATAATTTAACTGCAATGTATACCATCATTATACAATTCCTCATCAATCAAATTGCTAAAAAAAATCAATTTAATTATATAGACTTAAAGTCTCCAACTCTACTTTTAACCTCCAAATATCACTTTTAGTGACTAAATCTTCATTCCAATATCAAATAATATCTTTTTCCAAATCCTAATATCTCATATGAACTAATAATTTAACCCATAATTACTCCAATAGAACAAAATTCTCAATTTCTCCAACTTAGAGTTCCAACCAAAATACCTATTTTCATTTTACAAGCTTTAACAAAATTATAAACTGATTAAACATTAATTATAACTCTAATAACATAATCATCATACTCAAGTTTAATCGGTAAAATTCTCATATTCGCTCATAACATTACTCTAATATTCAAATCCTAACTTTAAACCTCTCAAATAATACAATATAAACATTCTAAATCGATTAAATGTAAATATTTACTCACCTCTGCATTTTTATGGTCCCCATTTGTTGGAACTCAATACCTGCCTCAAACTCTAACCTTCAAACTTGTTTTGATCCCAATGAAATTTATATTTTTAGAAAGCTCTAGGTGGATAGAAAAATATCTTAGAAATAAGTGTTAAGTTTGGAAGAATTTCTGAGAATGAAATAGAGTTTAAAACTATCTTAAAGCTTCATTAATGGAGAAGTAAGGCTGTAGACAGCCGAAGAAAACGAAGGAAGACAAAGAAAGCTACGAGGGAAGTGAAGATATATAGGTGTGGGTATATATTAAAGGGTTAGGCCCCACATATTTATATTATTATTATATTTCTTTTTTATTCCTTTTTTGTATATACATATACGTACACACACACATATTTGTGTGTATGTATAATTTCCCCCCCTTTACATTCCTTTTATTTTCTTTTATTTTAAGTTCATTTATCTTTTATAATATAGACAAAACTCTTAATATCCTCAAACTCATATTTTGAGATCACAAAATCTCAAAATCCTCCTCTTAAACAAATCATCATTAACCAAGATTTTCCAAAAATCCATAATTAAGCTCTATTTGTGTATTTCATTCTAATAACATTTTTTATTACATATAAATAGTAATTATAATTTCATTAAATTCAACTCATCCTTAATAAATATATACTAGCTTCAATTTTCAGTCACATTCAATTATTCCACAATTCTCTTAATTGTATACTTCTAAATCTTCTTTAAACCACAAATTACTTAATAAATCACATCCTAGTAGTTCTTAATTACTATAAAAAAAATTGGGACGTTACACATCCTACTTGCAAGAACAAATTTGTAGGATAGATTGCTAGGCTCGATATTGTATCTCTTGTTGATAAAAAGCATCTTCTTATTGGTGCTTTATGTCATAAACTGATTAGTGGAAGCATGTGCTTTAGCTTGTGTGGATTTCACGACCTCCAAAAGAGATTTCTATAGGATTTGGAACCACCCTATTTGGATTTTTCTAGATTAGATTATGAATTTTCAAAGTAAGGGTTAAAACTGCCAAGTGAGGTTGACCTACGGATTGGAAGAGTTTAAGATTACTTAAGTCAAGTTTGATTCCAAAAGATAAATAGGCATGCACTAGAAGCCAATGTAGACCTTATCTACTGCCATTTAACTTAATGTACTAGACTTAGAAGATGTTTAACCAAGTAATGACATATTTGTCATGTATTCTAACTTATAAGACTTAATCTTTGCCCGAACCAGCCAAGAGATTAATAACTAAGGACAAGTAATCAGAAAGGTTTTTAGGTAGTAACTCTTTCTCTCATATACTATGTAATACCTTTCATGTATGTTTTACCATCTATGTAATTTTGTATGAGCATGTGAGTTTGCCGGGCCAATGGCCGTGCCATCGGAGCATGTTGCGGGTGAAAGGCTATGTTTGTTGCCAAGCGCTGTGGTATGAGTTGTTTATATGCTGAGTTGCACAATATGCCGAGTTGCATAATGATTTGATATATGCTCTTGATATGCTCATTGTTTGTGATAGTTCATATGACATGATTTGTTTAATTTCATTTTATATGATTGAATGTATGTAACTACTAAGATTCTTCCAAATCTTATCCTTTCCAAAACATTTATCATACAGCAAGATCCAGTGGTATGAAGGGAAAAGAGGTAAGTACAGATGGATGAAGGAGACGAATAAAGTGCCAAAGCTATTTTGTTACTGTTTGTATATATTTTAGAAATGTAGTTTGTATAACTAGTTATTTTGTATAATTGGATGTAAGCCTAGTGAATCTTATGCTAACGATGATATGAGAGCATAAGACGGTATCAGTGCACCAAGTTATTTTATCAAAATCCTGAGAAATTTGGTCATAGTAATACGTGTAAAGGTAAAATCAATATCCAAGATAAGAGTAAACATACCCGAACATGGTATCAAAATTATCAAAGAACGGTGGTATCAGATGGTACTACCGAGACGCTAGTATCCGTATTGACTTACCTTTCACCTTTTTATGTGAATTTCGTAATAATTCAAAATTTTTTAAATAAAAGAGAGTAGGTATTACATCGAGCTACACTTATTAAGGCAGTTCTAGCTGCTTTACCTTCATACTACATGGAGACAATATTGTTGTCGAAAGGACTGCAGAGAGAATTAGAGAAGAGAAGCAAGAGTTTCCTTTAGGGCAAAAGGACAAAGGGAAGAAACTTCACTTGATTTCTTGGGACCACATAAAGAGAGACAAGAAGGAGGGTGGACTAGGGATACGAGACTTAGGTAAGTAGAATGAGGCTTTCCTGATGAAGTTATGTTGGCACCGCCTAACTAATAGAGAGGCTCTATGGGTTCGTGTTCTTAGATCAAAATATAAATACTAGAACTGAGGGTATGCCAAGGGTTCAAAAAAAGAAAAAAAATCAGCGCTGACTTGGAAGGGCATATGTGCAATATAGGATAAGTTCCATGGGGGTGTAGGAGTCAACATTGGCAATGATATCTGGCATCTTTCTGGTATGATAATTGGTCTGAGATGTATAGGAATCTTTTTGATATCTGACAATGGTGTAGGATATGAAGCATTTGTGGATAGGGAAGCTAAAGTGATTGATTATGTTAACCCGTAAGGAGACTGGGACAGGGATAAGCGAAGCTGGTGGTTCCATCCTTAGGTTATTGATCAACTTTTGTGTGTCCACCCACCTCGTCAGCATAAAGGAGAGGATAAATACTATTGGAAGCCATATTCTAATGGTTGTTTTCCTGTTAGTTCTACCTATCACGTTTTTTTTACAGGAGCACAAAGCGTTGAAGAGCCATTCTGAAAGACCCTATGGAGATGGGCGATACCAAAGATGATCAAATCTTTGATGTGGCTAGTTTCATATGTTTGAGCACATATGATGCAGCTGTGAGTTTAAAGAGGAATAACAGACTTAGCTAGATTCCCCTTTGGATGCGATTAGGAGGAAGACATGATAAACTTGCTACGGGATTGTGCCAATGCTTGGGAGTGATGGATTTCAGTAGTTACCCCAGCCTTATGGGAGAAGTTCACCTCCTTACAAGGTAGGGAATGGATACATTGGAATATGAAGCATGAAGCAGGCAAGGATTTCACTAAAAAGGTTCAATAGGGTATCTTATTTGGTTATATCTGCTAGGACATATAGGTCACTTGATGCAAGAAAGTCTTTGGTGAGGACCTAGAGACTTATTCACAGGATGCATACTCTAGCTTATTTTGGGCTAGTTGGGACCAGGATTTACTCTCACATTGTTAGTTTTATACATACCAATCACATGACGGAGAGGGGACAATACACAGACGAACATGTTTTGTACACCTTGAGGTGAATGGATTGGTTATGGATTCTGGCTAAAGCAACTGCGATGGAGCCTTACGTGATGAGTAGGGAGGCTGGCTTGGTGGTTACATCTTTAAACTGACATCAGTACCTCCAACAATTATAGAGATTATTGTAGTTATTCATGGACTATAGACATGCTAGAGTAGAGGATATAGAAATGTATTTGTTCTTACTGATTTTATTGAGTCTATTAATTTGTTAACAAGGGGAGCTAATCAAAACCACCCCTTTAATGATATCATTGTAGATGCTAGGTTTTGGTTGTCTAGGAATTGATAGGTTTTAATGAGCTATGTTCCTATGTAGCTAAATTAGGTCATACTATTTAGGGAATTTTGTTTTCCTTGATCAACCACCACCTTCTTTCCAGGAGGTAGTCACTGATAAAGGATAAAAGAATCATCCGTTTCTCTTTTGAATTGTATTGAGTTTCGTAGATAATTAATGAATTCCAGATTTATATTAAAAAAAAGGGAAAGATCAAACATTGACCGTTACAACAATATGAACACCTTTAAAAGTGATAGGTGTTATAACTAGAATCAATTTCCAAGGATGAAAATCTAATTTAGATTTTTCCATGGCCAAAAGTTGATGTATATAAAGCAACCAAAAAGACATGGAAAGAAAAACATCATACAAGAATGGGTCTAAAGAGTGGAACTAGACCTATTAGCCTCATTTCTTTTGTCTCACTCCCTTTTTGAATACATGATGTTTTAGTCCTTAGTACATGTCAACCTAAAGCCAAGAGGAAACAAGGGATCATATGGTTTAACCCTATTAGTTGGTTCATCAAGATCCTTAACTCTTTTAAACCAAGTCATAGGAAGCTGACCGTTGAAGTCATAGTCCCCAAAGATAACGTCTGTGATTCCCTAAGCTTCAGTACCAGGTAACCAAGCAGCAACAAGAGCATCAATCTTCTCTAATAGCCATGGCTCTAAAACTAAAGGTCTTCCAGATATCAGAATTACCAAAGCTGGGAATTTTTCTGCAACTGAATTGATAATGTCAATCCCATTAGAGGTGATCACAAGCTCAGAATTGTCACCCTGTGACTCCGCATAAGGAGCTTCACAAGCAGCTACAATGGCAAAACATATATCATTGCTTTCTAGGGTTTCTTTTGATGGATTCTTCTCATAAATAATTTTTGTCTCATCTCCTACAGCTTCCTTTTTGGCATCTAAGAGTGTTGTCCCAAAAAGAGTGTACAAAAGGGAAGATGTAACAATCATGTGGCACAAGAAAGTAAGAGGCACTAACCATAGAAATAGGACAATCTCACCCCTTTCTTCATAAATGTGTAATAAGTTAAGGATTTGGTTAACTTTAGAGTTTGGAAGGAAGGAAGTAATTGTTGGAAGCATGTTACTAAGATATATATCAGAATAAGAGACATATAGAAGTCTGAAAATAGAGTTTTGAGTTCTAGATAAAGTAGAGATGCTTAGGACAACTGATAAAGAGAAGATTTGTTTGAACTTATTTCTTCTATTCATATATTGAGAATTTAAGCGGAATTGGCACAGTTTTCTATCAACAGTCTCCTTATTCATTGTTATTTCTAGCCAACTGGCAAAGTCATGAGATTATTAACAAAGTGTAATCAAATTAAAAGAGAAGTTCTGATCAAGTGATTTAGAAATCCTTAACATGCATAGAATTATACTTATGTAATTATAATCTCGGATAACTGATTTATAGAGGCCTTGTACTATTTTTCTACCCAAAAATTTGTTGACAATGTTTTGCAATATTTCTGCTAAAAATAAAAATTGTATGTTTAGAAGGCTTAATGATTTGTATTGATTTTCTTATTTCTTTCGTTTATGTATGATTCCATTGTTGAGAACCCATAAATACTACTTTTCCATAATCATAAGATAATCAAAATCTTGTTTGAAATACTATCGGGCATTAAATATAGACATCTCTGTAAACGGGGATTCAAATTCTAATTCGTCATATTGTGAGGAACTAGCTCGTTCCGCTAGATCCAATCCTCATTGGTTATTATATTATAAGGGAAAATTGGGGAAAATCAAATTATAATGCAATTTTAAAAAACAATACATATGCAATATCTGAGAATGAACACAACTTTGGAAAATGCAAGAAAAACAAAAGCATACCAATCGTAATCCGCCCAAAGGATCTATACTTAGTTATAGTCCAGCCTCCATATTGAAACCCTAGATCATCTGCATGGATTCCAGCTACAAGAATCCTCTTGGCTTTTCTATTCAGAGGAAGAAATGGTTTGCTAGGATGCTTTCCATTTTTCAACAAAACCAAAGACTCTCTAACAGCTTCACATGTTAAATCTATGTGTTTCTAGTTTGATGAATCAGAAGAATCATAAACAATAGTATTAGCTTCTTCTTGTTGGTAGACAACAAATTAATTTTAACGGTTTCATAGTATATGCTTAGTTATGCTAACATATGATAGGGACCAAGGTAGTATGGGCTGCCAAAATCCCTCATCGAGTAGTATGGGCTGCTTAATAGGATACTTAAGTGCCTTGGCTATCCCACTTCAACAGCTAGCTTTTAGGGTATAGTTCTCCAAGGTGTTTAAGTGCCTATCAACATCCCTAAAAAGGAGAAAAATTAAATCTTACGTGAAATTATAATATCTATTGTCATTCTTGTGCGTTGAAATACTTCGACCAAAAGAAAAACAAAAATACAAAATGGAAATCTTTTATAAGAAAATTAAAGGATCAAAATGTTGGCAATGCAACTAGAGACCTAATCTTTCAAAGGCATTAGAGGTACAAGTGCAAGGTAAAGAACTAAGATTTGGAGCTATGGTTAGTTCTTCAAATGAGAAATCAGCCTAAACTTGTAAGAGGTTCAAGATATGGTGAATAATACTTACGTTGCAACCAACAAGATCAAGCAAAGATCTGTCAGACAAAGGGAATTCAAAAAGACCGGCAGCAAATTTCACTCTCAATATTCTCTCAATAGCATCATCAATTCTGGCCATTGATACCTCTCCAGATTCTACAAGGGAGGTCAGCTCTTCCACAAACAGTTCATATCTTAGAGGCACCATCACCTACATATTTTCATGCATAGATGAAGGAAAAGAAAAAAAGAAAGAAAAACATGCATGCTATGATAAATGTTTGGACTAAGGTTCAATTTTGCCTAAGAAGTTTTTGTATAATAGCTGAGTATCTAGAAGTTTGTTTTTGGATCAATTTTGACCTAGAAGTGTTAAAAATAAAGCAAATTTACCCCAACCATTAAAAACTTAGCATTGACTGTTAACATTTTAAAGGCCAGGGGTGACATTGCTCTATTTTTCAATATTTCTGAGGCGAAATTAATCCAAAAAGGCTTCCGAAACTTAGCTCCTATGTTAAAACTTTCAAGATAAAATTGAACCTGAACCCTAAATGTTTCTAGGAAACAAAGATCTATACCATGTCAATTCCAGCATTGATTGCTGTCAAGATGCAGTAACGATAATCTGACCCATAGGGTTCACAAAGCTGATCAAGTCCTTCCCAGTCAGAAATTACAAAACCCTATATGCATAAATGATAAAAATTAAACAAGATGATTAATTCAAATCCAGTAAAACACATGAAAAGGGGCAAAAAATTCAGTTATGGAAGTGTATTTCTTGAATTCATGAAACTGAAAGGGCCCATATCTTCTTTGGATAAGACGCAGAACAGCAAATGCATAAATAAGTGCAGTATTTACTCCTATGTAACATAAAAACAGCTACTAACATAGTGAGAGACAACAAGTAAATTAGATTAACAACTTTTAGATTATATCTGTGAGAAGGCAACTTGACCATTTTAGCATTAATTATATGAATTCTATCTTAGTTGGTTTAACTTAAAGCCTAACTTTTCTTTCAAAATTTCAGTGAGAAGAAAATGGATAGAGTGGACTCTGAGTCCATTCCAACATGAATAAGTTCCCATAATGGTTGAAGCCCCCTGTGAAATGCAGTCCAAATAAGGAGCCATCTGGATTCTTTCTAAATCTTCATATGATAATACTGTATTTCTTCACTTATGCCTTTCTCAGTGCCTCCATCTCCAACAAAGTGCTTGGCACAGGCAATAACATTGCTCCTGAAATATTGATCACATATGACAATTTGAAAAAGAAAAAACATTTGAACCCTACTTTATTGAGTTTCCCAAAATGTGATAATCAATGGATTAGCATGATCAAGTAGCCAAGTGTCTAAATGGGAGAGTATGAAATAAAAAGAAATATTAGAAAGAAAACTTTGGAGACATCATAGGTTTTTTTAATCAGTGAGGTAAATAATAAATCTGAAATGGAAAATTTCCTTTCTAACAAGTAAAGGAAAAATCATACGCAAAGACTACAAATAGAAAACTGAAAATGCAGAAAAAATGAAGTTATATTATCACTGTTTCTATAGAAAACATATTTACGCAGATTATATTATAGTTTCTCTAGTGAGATAAGGCTTTGTTGTTGTTGTATATTATAGTTTCTCTCTACCTTCCAGCCACAAAAGGATAGCCATGTTGATGTCCTTGTGGACACTGACCCTGCAAGCTTGAAACTATGGAGGTCATCTTTCTGACTATATCAGTATCTTCACTAAAGCTCACATAGCATCTTCCCCACCTGGGATCTCTGCAGACCTGCCCATTAGTTCATCCAAGTAAGACATGATTTTATCTGTTATTCATACAAAGGCACCTTCAATGGGGATAGTGAAACAAATACTCCCTCCGTTCCTTTCTACAAGAGATAGTTAACCGAATCACTTTGATTAAAAAGTTGGTTAGAGACAATAAAGATTTAAAAAAATATATAATTTTTTTGTCAAAAGTATCTTTATTTAAGTGGAAGAGAGAGAATGTGTGGGAATTAAATACAATGATATGGGTAATATATGTAAGTAAATGGGGGTAAAATGGGAACTCAACAAAAAATGTGAGACAACATCTAAATGTCTCTTATAAATAAGAACAAGCCATAGGTGGCAATTGTTTATAAAAAGCAACGGAGGAAGTAAGATAAAACATATATCTTAGTTATCCATGTTGATTTGACTGCTATTAGTACCTGATAAAATCTTAGAGTATGTGATTATGCAAAGTAAAGACAAACAAGTGTAATAGAGAGGAATGACAGGTCATAAGTCCAATGGAAAAGTTTTAAACAAGCATGTGGTTTATAATCAGAAGAAGTTACCCTCTATTTCAAGCATTTGTACAGTACTAACATCCACACTGTAGTTTAACAGGATGACTGTCTAATAAGAACATAACACGGGTCAATTATGATGCCTTACAGCAACACAAGGAGCAAAAGGATATAGTGAATTCCACTTGCTCTAACTTCAAGTGCTGTTGCAGCCCCAATTCTTTGAGCTAAATCTGCATCTCTACAAACACAACAAAAAGAAATGATAAGAAAATTCACAAGAACAATGGCATTTCTACATAAACTCAAATGCTGTAATAATACTACATGATTTAGACAAGTGGTTCACTTTAGTCCTAAATATAAAAGTTAAATTCACTTTACTTACCAAATTTATAATTTTTTTCCAAAGTATCATCCTTATTATTCGCAAATATTATGCGTTCCTAATCAAGAGTAGTTCCAATGCATGTGATTAAAGAAGATAGTCAAAGTACAATAAGACAAATTTATTATAAATAACTAATTTAAATAACTTTTTAATATCAGCATCATATTAGTTATCTAGCTCTTATATCAAGGACAAGAGTTAGTAATAGCCATTTACAGCTTCAATTCTGATAAAAGTAGGCAATTATGCTCCCCGCTTACTCCCTATTGAGTGATTAACAAACATCAAACAACATTAGAACTTATAAATTACTTAAAATGGAGTATTATTAGTATGCTAATCAAGTTGAAGAGAAAGCACCAACACCAACCTAGTAGCTCCGAGGCCGACGTTGTGAGGAAATATAGTGGCACCGTATATACTATTATTTCCATGAACTGCATCGATCCCATATATGAGCGGTATACCTAATCGAGATTCGAGAGCCGACTTTTGAAATCCATCCACCATATCAGCCCAAGCCGACGACAATGCGTTTTCGAAAGGCCCATTGCCTGGACCACTGAATACACTCCCTTGAAAGAAAAAGAAGGCAAATCTCAACAAACATACTACCTAATCTTCAAAGCTTGAAGAAGAAAAAAAGGTGAGGCAAAAGATCACCAATACCCAAGTCTTTAATGGCGGAAGGAGTTGCGACGCTATGCTCGATTTGGGTCATCTGACCAATCTTCTCCTTGAGAGACATTCAGGAAAGAAGGTCTTTGACCCAAGATTCAATGGGAGCATTGGGATTCCTGGACACGCAATCCATTTTCTCTAATCTGCTCATCCCCACAAATCGGCTTCAAAAGCAGATTGGGAACAAGAAACAGAGAGTACTGTGGAGAGCGTGGATTTGCGAAACGTTTTACAGAGGAGAGTGTGGTCTCCACGTCTATTATATTATAGCGGGAAATGAAGTTGGTGGTCAATGCAAAGCCATGAGGTCTTCGTTAAATGATAAACAAAGGCTCAACGGTAGTATTTGGTGACCAAAAAAACGGCAGTGCTCGTATTTCAAAAGTTTAATATGTAAAATTATTCCTAATTTTTTTAAAAAAATTGTTACAATCGCCCATTCTAAAATTTAGGGGAAAATTGGAGAAATCCTTCTGTTAAAAATTTAAGTAAAATACACTAACTCCTCTTGCATTTTACCTTAACTACACGAACCCCTTTATTTTAAAAATATATACTTAAATCTAAAATGTTAACTCTATTAAAAAATTTTACTTTTCAATCAAATTTTATAGTAAAATAAATTTTATTTACTAGTTTACCCTTCATCACTACTAATTCCCTAATTTTGACTAAAATTGTTTAAACAATTTAAGAGTTATTTTATTTTTCTTAATTTATTTTTTTACTTTTGCAAATATTTATCAGTTAAATTTTTTCCATATTAAGATAAAGACTTAATTAATCTAATTAATGCAGACAAATAAAACTTAATTAAAAAGAAAAAAAAACACTTAAATACCACTTGAACTTTAAAATGTCAAATATTTTTAAAATCAGTTGTCAATCTCTTTTTGTCAATCTTATTATTCTTATAGTCAATAAAACCATTTTGAAATTTTGAAGTTCAAGTGCTATTTAAGTGTCTTTTTTTCTAATTAAAAATGTGATTAATTCTTTTAATAAATAGAAGTGTTTATAAATGTATGTGCAAAAAATGTATTTAAAAATCTAAAACTTATAATTAATGTAAGTTATATAATATCTTAAATTCACATTATTAGTAACATGTGGTAAATAATAATATGCCTTCCAAAAATGTTTTCAATCATGGTGTTGTAGCAAAAAAAAAAAAAGAAATATGTTTTTAGTCATTAATACTAAATAAATAATTTTTAATGAATATGATAAAAATTTAGAAATTTAAAATTTTATAATATAATAAAAATTACTAAATTTTATAATATATTGGAAATTTTGAACATATATGTATTATAATTATTATTTTTTTGTATAAAAATGTATTTTTATGCAAATATAAATGTTTATTCATTTGTTGAAAGAGGGGTATTTTGGTCAAAGCAACTGTTTAATAGTCAAACTTAACAGTCAATGGTTTGGTGGATGAAATGAAATCTGACATATGTAAGGAAGGTTTCTGTAACATATATTTTAATTTTAAGAAAAGTTTATATACGCTTTCAAAATAAAGGAGAGGCTTATATAATTTAGATAAAATAGAAGGTTAGTCAATATATTTTACTCTAACAATTTTATTTGTGAGAATGATTTAAATCAGAGTACTAATACTTTTTTGTATAAAATATTTTTAAATCCTTTTTACCAATAAAATTTTTAATGAGAATTTTTTTCCTAATATCTTCTTGCCTTTGTTTTGCAAAAATTGGGGAAAAGGTTCACCTTAAAAATTTTATTAGTGAAGAGAATCTAAGTTAGACTATGGTACACTATGTGTACAAATTTTGTGCAACATCTTGCTTAGGTTTTTTTTTTTCTTTTACTTATAATTATTAGGAAAACTTTTATTTACATACCATTTGAACATGAAAAATTTCAAAAGATTTGTTAAAATATGGAAAGGACATATAGGTCATAAAGGGGAAATATGAGATTTTGAAATATTGTACTTCTACCAAAATGCCTCTTGTTTTTTTTAAAAAAAAGAAAGAAAGAAAGAACCCTCGCCACCCTGGCCGGAATTTCAGTGACAACTTAAGTAAATCGATTAACTACTTAAGTATAGAGAGTGACAACTTAAGCTCCCTAAACTCTATCAAGCGTCGTTGAAAAGTTGAATAAAGGCAATAATAATTTGAGTGTAGAGATTGACAATTTGTACACCCCAAGTAGCTAATTGCTATACTTAGGGATTTTTGAAATTCAAATGGTATTTAAATAAAATTTTTCCTAATTATTAATTAATAATTACTATATTTTAGATTTCTTGAATTGACAAAAAAATTATTTTTTATTGAAACAAAAAGAAATTTTAAGAATTTTTTTGTTGATCATTGGTATTTTGATTTTAAAAAATTCTTAAATAAAGAATAAAAATAAAATGTTAAAAAGCGAGTTGTTAAAATTAACATAGAAAGGGATATTTTAATTATTTGTTATTCATGTTCTTATCATGAAATTAACCGGTAATTCATCACTAAAAAAATAACTGGCAATTATTATAAGAGTTAATATAATTTTTAGTCCTTCAAATTTATCTACTTTTTAGTTTCAGTCTTTTAAGTTTCAAATTATGGATTTTGATTCCTTAAAAGGGAAAATAGTCCAGATTTTTGTTAAAATTAAAATTAAGAAAATACAAAAGTTTAAGGAAAATATTAAAATTAAAATTATGAAAATAAAAAATTTAATTATTATTAAAAAATTGTAAATATAAAAAAAAACTTAATTAGATATATTTAATGAGCATAAAAATAAATATTTTCAATTTTTTATTGAAGAAGAGCATTAAAATAAATAATTTTGGATATTGAAAATTAAATAAAAATCAATAAAAGATGTAGTTAGAAAAAAAAATCATTAAAGGATAAATATAGCCAAAAAATCTAATTAAAAATCCCATTTAATAAATAATCACACTTGTGTACGAGAACTTGTTGATAAAAAAAGTTTTTAAAAAAAAGGGCAAGGTTGGAAGATGTATAAAAGGGAATAGAGAGGAGCCACTTCTCAATTTTTCTCTGACCACACATAGAAGAGCAACAAAAAGTTGCTTTAAAGTAGTTGTGTAAGAGGGATTTGAGACATTATTGAATGGAGAGTGGCTGATTACATCACCCCCTTGGGACAATAGGATGTAAGTAAGTTTGAGCATCTTCTACCAAGGCATATTTGTGCAGCTATCAGACGAGTTAATATTCCTCTTTTACATGGTCATGATTTTCCGGCATGGAGATGGTCTTCTGATGGAAATTTCTCCCTTAGTTCTGCTTATAAACACTTAATGGGTAACTCACGGCATCATGATAGATACCGGTGGAGACACGTCTGGAAATTAAAGGTCCCTCAAAGGTATCGTACTTTCTTATGGTTATGTTTTCATGGCCGTCTAATGACAAATTTGATACGGTTCCAAAATGGCAGCCATCCAATAGGAAATTGTGGAATATGCAATATTTCACATGAGTCAATTTTTCATGTCCTACGAGACTGCCCGATGATTTCTAATCTCTGGAAGGGTTTTCTGCCGCCAGAATGGCATGAGCTGTTTTTCAACATATGGGACAGGAAGGAATGGCTTGCATGGTGTCTAGGACGAAAGGATACAGTACAGGGATTCGAGTTTCGCCTTTGGTTTACAATCATATGCAGGCATATCTGGTTGGCTAGAAATGAGCGTTGCTTTAATAATGTTACTTGGAGTAGTACTAACATTTTAGCCCGTACTCGTGCTTGCTTATCATGGGGCAATATAAACCTGCTCCAAAATTAACATGAGGAGAGGAGTAATCCACATTGGAAACCTCCACCGCCAGGATGGATGAAAATTAATACTGATGGATCAAGGAATGAGAACTCTGGATTGTGCACTTGTGGAGGTGTATTAAGAGATCATAATGGAAAGTTCTTGCAGGGGTTTATGTACCGAATTGGGCAAGGGACAGTGGTATCAGCTGAAGCTTGGGGTGTTTTGTGGGGACTTAAACTTGCTTGGGATAGAGGATATAGACGAATCTTACTTGAGTGTGATTGTACAGAGGTCATGGAGCTGATTCAAAATACGGTGCCTCAGGAACATCCTGATTTTCAACTTTTCGGGAAGGTTTGTTCTTTGTTGAATAGACAATGGGAAGTGTAACTATTATGGTGTAATAGAGAAGTTAACACGGTGGCTGATGCTATGGCTAGGGAAGCGCAGAGAATGACGATGGACATCCATATCACTGATTCACCTCCTGATATTATTAAGAGTTTTTTACTTACTGATGAGAAGGAGTTGAGAATGTTGTTTGACTCAGGAGGTTAATCCTTGAGGTGTTTTTTGTAGTTTATCATTTTCTATAAAAAAAAAAAGAGGGATTTGATGTAGTTAATGTTTGTTTGGAATAGTAATTAAAGTCTCTAAAAATAATTTTTTGATCGTGATTTACAGTATATAAAATGAGTGTTATCTCAGTTTATATATATAAACACTTTTAAAATTATTAATCGTGATCCCAAACATTCAGTTAAAAAAAATCAATCCAAACAAGCATTATACATGTTTTGACTAAAAAGTAAAAAGCATATTTTCACGGTGTAGAAGTTGATTTTCCCCCTTCCAACATCCAAATATAGCCTCCATTCCCTTTCTTTTGGCAACGATGAGCAACTTGCCGGCTCCATTACCATTCTTTCTGACACCAAGCTTTATTTGAATCCGCCGCCAACTTGCTGTTGGTTCCTTCTAGCGATTGCCCTTCAATTTCATGGATATTTGTTTTATTTCAATGGCTCTTCTGGCAATTTTTGTTTTCATTTCAATGGTTGCCACCACATCTGTTTTAGATTTCACTATTCTTCAATGATAACTTCAACTTCAAGAAGTTGATCAACTTGGAGTGATTGAGATGAACTGAGTTTTTTTTTTCCCGTCACCAGCGTGATTGATATCAACTTAGTTCTTGACAATCGAGGTTTGATTGAAATAAGCTAAGATTTATTTTATGATGAATGAGCTTTGATGGTTATACACTGATGGTTGCCTAAGTATGATTTAGCTAGCAATGGAGAATTCTCCCATGGTGTGGGTTCAATACGAAAAGGGAATTTTTTTTTCTTTTTTTAAGGGTATTTTCATAATTTTACAATAAAATTATATTTTTAATTAAAATTTATCTATCACTCTCATGGCTAAACCAAATATGCTTTTAAACATGCTTCCGTTTCTTGTTCCAATTTTAATTACACGTCAACTTCCTTCAAAAACAACTTTTACATACCTAATAGGGTATATGAGTATTAGCAGCAAAAGTGAGAGAATTTAAATAAGCCAACCCAACTCCATACAAGCCTAGACTTGGTATGGGTTGGTTGGGCCATTAATTTTATTGTGCATTGGATTAGCAAAAGACAAACATACAACCCTTTATTATTTTTAACTTCTTACAATTTTATTATTTTACTTTTATTAAAATATTATGATTTTAGTCTTAATTTAAACATGGCTCTATTTTATATTAAGAATTTGATTTTGTATTTGATTTCTCACTTTTTTTATTAATTTAATATTTTTATATTAATAGAATGGTCATGTAAATAAGTGATATGTTTATATTTACAAGTTTTGTGGTTAATTCAACTATATAACTCAATGATAATAGATTATAATTTAATTTTAATTTTTTTAAGAAAACCAAAATATTAAAAAAAATTGATTTTATTTTATTTTATTTTATTTGAAAAAGGGTTAACGGCTCTCTTGTTGACCGGCATTTCCCGCCAGGTCCGCTCGAACACTCTTTTCCCCTTTCCAGACCCTATTTCTCTATCATTGCCTGTATAACTTGTGAAGCCTTACATTGATAGAGAAAATATGCTGGCTCACCTTCAAGCCTTCCTCAAGTACAACGGATCTTTCGCTTTTGTTTTGAAATTCCACCTTGCAGATACTTTTCTTCTTCTCCCAGTCGAGAGAGAGAAGAGCAACGGCAATAACATCTGACAGTATCTTTGTTCATATTCAAATCAGTGATGGAACCTGCGGCCGAGGATCTATGTTCTACACCTCCGAGACATCATCGTCGCAGGGAGGTGTCACCGCAACAACGCCGGATTTGCCAAGGAGAAAGCGCCCTGTTGTGCTTGCATCCACGCGTTGGCCAAATTACTTTTAAACTCTGCTGAAGAGAGAACGTCATCTGTGGGTTTTGGAATGATTTTGCTTTTAGTATGGCCATTGGAAACTGTGTACTTCCTGTTAATGCTGTTTATCTCATTTGTCACTTCTGAGTATTTTCAGGTAGGTACTCAAATGCGTTTTCTGATTTTCTTTCCATTCTATCATCTCTCATCAGGTTGTTTTGTGAAGGTTTGATAATTGATACAGCATTAGGATTGTATAAAGGGCATTGTACTCATTCTGCTTGTATTGGGTTGGGTTACTTTTGTAATTTCATCATAACAGTTTACCGTTATCGTTTCCTTTTGTAGTCCCGTGTTTTATTCTATGTACGAGTGGGACAAAACTAAAACTTTGAATCAACAAATTAGAGAAAATGTGTCTAGTTATAAAGAAACGCAAGGGAGAAAAAAATGAGTGAAAAGAGAATTATTAAAAAAATAATAATAAAAGTAGCATACAGTCTCACTCCCTTGTCCAGAAAGCTAAAAATATGAGCCTTGCGAGACAAGTAAAAGATTTCTCATTAAATTTTTGCGGTTTCATGCTAGGCTTGACCCTCCACTGTGGAAAGTTTAGCTTTCTCATCAAGTTATAGTCACTTGAAGATGATGAGAGAAAACTCATTGTTAAAACTTCACTTGCTTGTTATATATCCTCTGAAATATCAAACTTTAACACCTACCACCACTTCATGAATCCTCTGTTGCAAGCCTTACTTTGCCTCTGACGACAATGGTTGATTCAGAGATGACTGTGAGAAATTTCATGTGATATTACTGCTTTTTGGTTATATATCCTTCTATATATGTCACCTCAACAAAACTCTGGTGTATCATTTGGCTCATCTGACTATATGGCACTTTGACAATATTCCCTTCATTGCTTGCTGCTGTATCGATGACCTTGTCGCTTGTCTTCTACTGATTCGGGTGAAAACTTAGCTTTGATTTCGTTTGATCCATGTTCAACTTATCATAGGCAAGATCTGTACACTAATATGTTAGTGTATTGGTGTGGATATGTTATCACAAAGGCATGGACTCTATTGGTTTTAGCATCTGTTTTTAACTTTTTTCAATATCTAAATGTTATAGAGCTTAATATGCATGTTCTTTTGAAGAAATTATGTTTTTTTTTATGTTTTGTTTAAATCATTATCACCTTAACTTTTTTGCTTAGACTACAAGATTACATTGAATATCTTTCCTGATCTATCTATGAGAGTTAGTAGAGAAAATTAACTCAGTGTGGCCTATAAAAAAGAAGGCATATGCGCCTGAAAATTTTTGTTGGGGTATATACAAAATGCAAAATAAAGGAGAATTAATGAGAGATCATTCTAGGTTTCTTATTGATTGTTTTGATAATCGATATCCCATTGGATTTTTTTTATACTGTCTTAGTATTGAAAATGGTGAAACAAAAATTTTCTTCAAGAATTCAAACCTGAGAATTAGCAGTGACTTCAAGAATTATGTGGTTAAATAGCCAGTTCTATAATGCTGCGTTTTTTGAGGCTTCTCTTCAGGAGGAAATGCACCACTTGGCACAGGTGGCCTCATAAATTTCTCAGGTTGAATCACTCGTCTACGTTCTTCTGAATGTTCTGTGTCACTCAAAACGGCTTTGTTCTCCTTTGAATCATTGTCATGATTCCCTTCAAAATTGTTTGAAGATCTTAATTCCATTGCTCTGGCATTCATAGATGGTTCTGCAGCAGATTCCTGGTTCACTGATGTTTGGGACTCAACTTCTTTCTCTTCACTCAATGGAATCTGTTCAATTAACATGATTGCATCAGCTAAATTTCATTTCTTGGTTCATTTATTCTATCAATCTTCTTGAAACACATTTCTTAGTGAAAATTATGTAACAAGGAGATGGGGCATGCACAAGAAGTATTTTTTGGGATATATATATATACACATATATATACATAAAATTCATAACAGAGGACATTCACTAAAAGACCTTAATATCTTTTTTTCCTGTTTAATTTGATCACTGATATGTCAATGATTTTGTATTCTCTCAATATTGTAAAAGATGATATAGTACATAATATAGATATAGATCACTAACCTTTTCTTCAGTGGGAATATTTGCAGTGCTAGTTAAATCAATGGTTCCTTTTTCTGCCATATGAGCAGAACTATCTTGAGCATCAGCTTCAACATCTGATTTTGCTTCATCATCATGACTTGTCTAGTAAACAAAGGTTTTATGTTAGTTAATAATAATCTGTATGTTTTCGGAATGTGCACATGAGAAAGAGAGGTTTCAGTGGTGAAAATAGACAATCCAAGTGGACTAAATGCTATTTAAAATTGACATGTTCGCATGTTTCTTCATCATTGATGTTATTTACACCCTTAAACATCATCCAAAAAAAACACTCTTAGGGTAAGTGTTGGATGGATGGAGAGAAAAATGAAAAGAAAATAGGGGAGGGAATACTACGAAGAAAAACTTCCCAAAATGGTAAAAAAAAGTTGCTATTTTTGGGAGTTTTCTCTCCTAGTATTCATTCCTCTTAATTTTCTCTTCATTCAAACATAGGGTCAATCTTTGTTCACTTATCAAATAGTCAACGATGTTGTGTCAATTTTCATAGCTTTCTACTTATTATTCTTATCTCTTCCAGAATATTCTAACCTGAGAATTATGTGAATGAAGTTCACCACTTGAAGTTGTTTTTGCCATATCCTCCATCGTAGACTGTGGGACTTGTGTGTGTCTCTGTTGATCAGAAGCAAATGAAGAAACTTCATCTGTTGGATTCTTCTTTGGTAATACAGACTGTGGTGAAAAGGACAAATTTGATTTAACAGAGATATCAGCAATTGATTTTTTATGCAAATTTGATAGACCATCGTCTCTATTGCTTGTTTTGTTATCTATATGATATTTGTCAATTGTTGCTGAATCATTCATATCTCTAACATCTTCCTCCTCCTTTGTGTCATTCTTATAATGGTTACACCATTCCTGTTTTTCATAACAAATAAATAAATAAATAAATAAAATAAAAGGGCATTCTTATCACCCTCTATACCTTCCATGAAAGTTTTAAAATTTTAAAGTGTCACATGTCAACATTTTTGGACTGATAAAATTTGGAGGTTCAATCCTCTTTCCTTAAAAAAAAAAAAGGTATTTGCATTGAGAATATCTTGTGTTTGTGTTAGTTCCTTGCTTCATCTAAATCTAACCATACTGAAAACTGAATTACATAGAAGAAGAAGAAAAAACCACTTACCTCTAATCTTTCTGAGTTTCCTTGAGAAGAAGATGGAACATCTAAAGAGTTCAAAGGCTGAGCTGTTTCGATTTGCATCACGGTTTCTCTCATATCACTGAAAAAGTTCTGATCATAACCTACTGCACAAGTTGGTGTGTCTCCAGGTAACTCGCACGTCGATGACACTGAACTCACGTCAGCTGAATTTTCTTCATCTATCTCTTGCAATGGAAATGGTGAAAGAACATCCATATTGGAGTCAAAGTTTGCTTTTGGAGTACTCTCTAAATCACCAATTCCTTGTACTTCTCTCACATGAACTGAGTTTCCCCACATATCTTCACTTCCAGATGAACAATAGTCTTTCTCATTATCCCCGTCATATACTGAAGATTCTTCATCACCTGAGCTTGAACTAGAGCCAGTAAGGGCTTTTCTTGGTGAACCAGCTTCTGAAACCTCTACTTGTAAGTCAGAAGCTATGGAGTGTGTTGGAGGTTTACGAATTCGCCTCCCCGGGTAGAACATATTTTCATGGTTCTTCTCAGTGGGAGCAGCAAGAGATTTGAACAGAGATTCATTTATAGTAGTGCTTTTAGATATTGGGAATTTGAGTACTTTTTCTGGAGCCTTATGGTGAACTCTTGGTTCTGCCTTCTCTGAAAGTTCAGGTTTTTTAGAACTTGTGGTATTCTGATCTGCTTCTGCAATCTCATTACTCCTGTCAGGTTCCTTGACATTGCTTTGTGGTTTGGGAGATGTCACACCACTTTCATCAGAAGTGCCCCATTTGGAGAACAATTGCTCAATTAACCTGTCATGGCTTCCCTTTTCCTTATCTGCAACAATAAAGAGTACTTTAGTTTCACTAGAAACTGCTATCTCCGGTTTTTGTAAAAACCTATTTAACTAATTTTGGTATGTTAAAGAAATGAAATAAATAACGTGACATGGTCTCTCTAAAATACATGTGTTATATTAAGTTATATATGAGTTAGTTTTGAGAGAAAGTGGTAGATTTTGGAGACAAAATTGATTGAGATATTATATTTAAGATCAAATCTAATCTCGCAACTAGCTCTTATATCAGGGATCGAAGATAGTACTGTCTATCTTTTGTTTAGGCTAAAAAGATGTAACTCCAAGTAAGAGCACCGTGAAAAGCTGAATTGAGGAAGAACAAAGGATGATGATGAAGTGGTTGTTACCTGGAAATCTTCTAAATTTGCCTGCACTAAAACTTTCATGCCTGGAGAATAATGATGACTTGTCTTTCTGGTTCCCTTGATTGGATTCTTGATCGAAAGTAGCCGGTTTTGCCTGAGGAGAATTACAGAGAGAGTTAAAAGCTCTTGGCGAACGAGTCGTGGATGGCGCGGAATCGGGTATTTCTGTTCCATCAGCCCCGAATCTCTTTGAACCTTTAAAACTGTTATTTCTTGTGATAAGCACAGGAGCAAGAAGATGAGTTGGATTCACACCTTTATCGAGCTGCATCTGCAATTCCTTTCTTGCTTTACTATTGGCAATTAGATTCTCCATCCTACATTTTCTTTCTAATTCCATGGAATCTTCCTTACCATTAATATTATTCTTTGGTGATCCTACAACGTCTTTAATTCCATCATCAGCATCATCATTCTTTGGCACTTCATTCTCATCTTCTTTAATTCCTTCCATGACACCATAATGTACCAAGTCACTCATTGAAGGGTCAGAGCGCAAGGTTTCCCGATTTGGACTCGAGGAAGATTTCTTGGAGGGCAAGAGATTATCATCAGAAGAACCATCTCTTGATATCTCAAGAGAGTTTACACCATTGTTCTCTGAGTTTATATCAGAAACAGCATTGTTAAACTCAGTGTTACCACCATGCAAGCCCGATTTCTTGTCTCTGCAACTTCTTCTTCTATAATGTGAGGAATGGTTATAGTATCCGTCAAGATCAAAGTCGTTTCTGCAATACTTTCCGGCGAACCTTGAATGCTTGAAGTCACTCCTTCTCCTATCTCTTTTCACATATCTGAGCTGGGGTTGCTCAGAACTCCAGAAGATTCTGATGAAAATGGCGGTGACTATGATAAATGGGGATAAATAAACCAGGAAGCTGTAAATGTAAGAGAGGAATATGTAGAGGATGAAGCTGATTGAGAAAATTCCAGAAATCACTGGATGCTTTTGAACAAATGTGTGGCTTGTGTTGTAAAAAGCCAAAAGCATTTTGCATAAACGAAGTGAAATTTCTTTTGCATATGCAGTATTCGAACCCATGTTTCCTTGTTTCTTGTCTAAACATGAAAAGAAGTGAAGCCTATATTGATATGATGAGGTTCATGGGTTGTTTTCTAGCACATCCTAACAATAGAAAACTCAACAAATTAGCCATTTTCTGATTCAAAACAAGCAACTGTAATCATATATTTTTGTTACAAGTTATTATCTTCATTGGGGAAAAAAATGATTTTTTGCCTTGGGAAGCCATTGAAATGCAGAAGAGAATGAGGCTTTTTTTTTGTGGTTTTTCTTTCTGGGTTCCTAGAATTTTCCAGGAAAGTTTAGAACTTAAGAAGGAATCAACGGAGAGAGAGAGATGAAATTGGATTTCCCCAAGTTTTGATGAGTTGTAAGGAAAAAAAAAATAAAGCAGTTTGACCTTTTCCTCCACAACTGGCTAGCCATTGAACAATGTCAATTCCATCTTTTTTTGGAAACTTTTTTCTTGGCTCATAGTCTTATATGATCCTCTAATTTAGGAGTGTTTACCATTTATTCATCTTGTTTTACCAGAATCTACCATTTATTCATCTACCAGCTGTAATTAACTGAAGGAATAGTAAAAAGAATATCATAAGATGTAACAAGTTAATAACTCTGCAATAAAATCAATTACCAAAAAAAAAACATATGCAATAAAATCATATTTCTATGTGTACACAAGTGTTTTATTTCTTGCCAAAATCTATTTGCTTCAAATTTGCAAGTTTTTTATCCATAATAATAATGCCCCATTTGTGTTTTTAATTTATGATAATAATTTGATTTATAATTATGATTTTTTTATGGCCAAAAAATAAAGGAGAAAAAAAAACATGAGGTTTTGAGTATAATTAGAAAAATTACCTAAATTAGTATTTTGGTTACAATGTTACCTTAAATTTACATTCACAATTTATCAAAATTTAGTCTCTTAACCTTTATTTAAGATCAAATTTCTAATAGTTAAAGGAAAGGTATTTTAATATTTACATGTCTTAAAACATTATATAATATATAATAGGGTTAAAGGTCAAATTTGACCCAAAAAATACACCGAGGGGCAATTTTGGTTAGAAATTTTTTTGGGAACAAATTTTGCTTTAAAAGTGTCAATTGACCGTTATCCCAGTTAAGTTTGAGTGATAGTTGACTAAATACACTGGCTGACAGTCCATGTATCATTTACGTCATTTTTATTTTAGGTTTAAGTGCAAATTTTCCCTAGAAAGTTTCCCAAAAGAACAAAGTTGCCCTAAAAATTTATAAGTTGTAGAAATTTCACCTTGTTGTTATTCAGGTTAAGTTTACCCATTAGTTGATCAAATATACTTATTTGACAAGTCTATGTGTCATCCACTTTATTTTTTTTTCAAAGTTAAATTTTTAAAGACAATCATAGAGGTGAAAAAATCTTATGTGATGAAAAGAAAATCAAAGAGGTACTTACCTATCTTGATGTCGTTGGAATACAGTAGTAGAGAGTTTTTGATGGTCTTGTTCTCGACAATCTTCCTTAGTCTGTTGTACATCTAGTAATTTAATCTTTTTTTATACTCTCTGGAGAATATGAGCTACTTCTCCATATATAACTTTTTTTTTCAATATTGTTTGCGTTGCTAGATTAACATATTCAGTCGTTGTCTCCCTTAAAACTTGTGTTAAAAAGCGGCATTAAAAATTTCTTTGTGCTTCTAAGTCTATATTTGGTGTTTTTTAAAAAAATAAAAAAGATTAGGGACTGAGTTTTAAATTAGTTAAAAATTCATAGAATGAGTTTTAAGTGAGTTTAAAGTCCAGTGACTAAGTTATAACCATTATGGAGGATTGAGTCATAAGCGAGTCAAAATTTCAATAAATAAAATATTAGTTTTCCCATTTCTCAAAAAATAACAATCACAAATATTTTTTAAGGGTAAAAGTAACTATAAACTTTTAAAATATGTGTAAAAATACACATTGACCATTAGTTAACTATTTAAATTTTTTGACTAGAAATGATGACATTAAGGATGTTGTGGATGATTAAGAAATAAATTGGAGAGAAATGCTTAAACATTTTAGGAGTACCACATTATCTAAACTCTATCCAATGAAAATATAACAACTCAGGTCATTTTAATCCTAGCTGGCTCCTGGGTCATCTTAAAAAAATTAAATTTTATCTTGCTTTTAAGAAAAGTATTGGTTGATTATTTTGTTTTATTTTTTTTAAAATTAAGATATTTTTTCTTAAAAAAAGATAAAATTTGAAAATTTTCATATGAGTGATCAGCTAATTAGGATTAAAATGATATTATTTTTTATGTTTTCATTAAACAAAATCCAGATAACGTGGTATTCTTGAAGTATATAAGTATTTCTCCTTCTTTTTAAAGAAAGAGGGAGAGGAAATGAAGGGTTAGGTAAAGATAAAGGGTTAGATGAAAATTCATTTCTTTACTCATTCAACAAATTTTTATTATTGTTTCTTAGGTATCTACATCATTCTCCATGTCATCATTTTAAGTCAAAATGTAGAAAAATAAATATAGATATTATAGGAACATGTTATTAGGCCTAGCCCAAGCCCATTCTTGGGTATATGTAAATGAAGGGATAGGCAAAGGGATTTGACTTGGGTTCGCTCCATTGCGGACCGCTGCCTATCCTATTCTTTAAAACTACACTGTTTTTGTGTTGTTTTAAGGGAAGAAGAGCTGATTTTTTTTTTTTTTGAAAAAAATGTATCTAATATTTTTAAATATTTTTTCTAGATTTATCAATATCTTAAATTTTTTTTAAGTCGCATGCAGTATCCTAAAATAATTTTTAGTGTTTTTAACCCTTTAAAATATTTTTTCAGTTGTACCTAGTGTTTAAGATACTGATTACAATTTTACCGTTAATGTATTGTTATTAGTAGTAATGAGCACCCAAAACTTAGGATATTGGTTTATTGATTTCCATTCACTTTAAAAAATTTTCCAATAGGACAAGATATTTTAAAGTAATTTTTGGAGTTGAAAAAATACATTAACGGTAAAATTGTAGTCAATCTCCTAAGACACTAGGTACAACTAAAAAATATATTTTAAAGCACTAAAAATTATTTTAAAATATTGCATACTACTTAAAAAATATTTAAACATGTTGATAAATCTAGAAAAATATTTAAAAATATTAGATATCATTTTTAAAAACCTAAAAAAAAGCCCTCATTCCCTTAAAACTACTCCAAAACGATGTAGTGTGAAAGAAAAAGACAAGCAGCGGTCTGCAACGCAATCAACCCAAACCAAATCCTAGACAGAGGGTGTTGGATGGATTAATTGTACACTTGACATTTTATTCAGAAAACAAGATTCCTTTTCTACAAGTCAACTGAAAATATTCAAAGAAAAGGTTTAACTAATAGTCAAGGTATATTTTTGTACTTATTTTTTTTAAGTTTATAGTTATTTTTGTTTGTCAAAAAAGCATTTGTATTGATTGCACTTTTGAAAAAATCTCATGTATATTTTTCCACCTTTAACCTTTAAAAAATTTAAGTAAATAGTCTACTAATGGTCAGTATATATTTTTTCACCTATTTTAGAAATTCATAGTTACTTTTTCCCTTCAAAAAATATTTAATATTGGGTGCACTTTTAGAAAAATCCTATGTGTATTTTTACATATTAACTTTTTTGTTCCTTTTTTTGTCAAGAGTAGCGTTAGGATTAGAAGATTCAAAAGATACCTGGTAAAATTAAGGATGAAATTCGAAGGAAAAAAAAATTAAGGATTAAATTGAAACTTTTTATAAAATTAGACTAAAAGCAGTACACTTTCACCAAAATTATAATACACATCTATCAAATAAAAAAAACAAAATACATCTAAATAAGGTGATTCAAGCGTATGTTGTGTAATAGTAGTGTTGAAAATTGAAAGACATTCAGTTTTTTTTAATCTTTTAATATAAAATGAAACAAAATATGGAATAAAAATACCCTTTTTTAATCTTAAATATAATACATATTATCCATCACTAAGGTAGAGAGTGATTTACATCCTTTTTACTTCTAATGTTCTTTATTAGGCATGATTCAGTGCCCCCCTAGGAAGATATGCCACAACACAACACAACACATATTGCTTGCATGCTGATTAGCCCATTCTTAGTTCTTTAATTCAATTTTTACATGGAAGCCACCACATCACCCACTAATGGCAGCAAGGTGAATTTTGGCTTGCAACAATTTGGTTTTAAATGACCTCAAAATACTTGTGCAACAAAATCTCTATATGCCTGAGTCACAGAGGGGTTGTAAAGTGTACCCAACATAAAAAAATAGAGTTAATGAAAAGTATGAAAGCTCATGTTCATTACATGAAATACAGAAGTTAATGCAAAAATATTTTCTACATACTTATTGATAAAAGGGAGCTTATTCATGTACGTTTAGGGTCCTCAAAAGTGTTTATTTATATAAATTGAGATAAAACTTCTTTCATATACTTATATCATATATCGTAAATTATAATTGAAAAGTTACTTTTGAATGTTCTAATCGCTATTCCAAACAAGTACGAAACAACAACTCCCAATAATGTTTAAAAAAGAAAAGAAAAAGACAGCCATGAATTCAACCCCCTAAGAATTGCTGGTAGAAATAGACATAAGAATCAAATATGGAATAAAAAAAGTTTTAACATAAAGCTGAATCTATGAGGGAGTACCATTTTTCTGTTTTTTTTAAATAAAACCAGCACACATATATTTTCATGGCAACTTTAAACCTAATGATAAATAATCATAAAAATATCTAAAATTGGATCACGAACATATAGTTGGCATACATATCCAATTCAATTGATCAGGAAAATTGAGAGAGAAGAAGAAAAATAAGGGTGAGAGAAAATAACATCACTACAAAAAAAATGACTTTCAGCGGCGACAAAGTCGCCATTGAATGTCTAAAAGTCGCTACTGATGGTTTTCAGTGGCGACAAAAAGTCGTCGCCAAGTCGTTGCTGTTGCGACTGTGGCTGAAAGTTCTGGCAGCGACAAATATAGTCGCCGCTGAAAGTATATTTTCAGCGACGACAAATATCGCTGCCAAAGAGGTACTTTCAGCGGCGACTTTAAACGTCGCCGTTAAAAGTTTAACTTTCAGTGGCGAAAATAAGAGTCGCCACTGAAATAATCTCTTTCAGCGACGACAATGAAAAGTTGCCGCTGAAAATGTCACTTTTAGCAACGACTCTTCTTGTCGCCACTTAAAGTTAAGTTTTGGCAGCGACTTTTTCAAGTCGCCTCTGAAAGTGGTCATCAAAAGCTAGTTTTTTTTGTAGTGCATGTTGAAGCCATAAAATTACTACATTTCAGATGTCACACCTTAAAGGCATCTTCATCAAACTGATTATCTCCAACACATATAAGCAGCACATCATCACAGTTGCTAAGCCCTGTAAATATATTTTCAATGTCACTTGCTGCAAATACAAAGATAATTCTAATATTCCAGAAAGCAACGCATAAACAAATAAATAGCAAATGAACTCACCAAGTGACTTAAGCAAAATGAATTCCATCGAGAGAATGGATTCAAAAGCAAAACAATAGAGAGAATATGAGATAGCAAACTAAATAAGAAATCAAATTCAACATCTTACAAAAGTACTTACAAAGGAAAATAACTTCATGAGCTTCCGCAACTTCTCAAAGTTGCAGAATATTTGTAATAGTATGAGGTCACTATGAGCTTCCAAAAGCATCAACAAATATGCTAGTTAACTTTCACCTTTATGAGAGCAGAGAACACTTTTCAAATGTTACAATAAAAGTAGTTTTATGAGAAACAATTTTTATCTTGCTTTTGAAAATTTTATTTCATCAGGTAAAAACTGTTATCTAATCAATTTTAGGGTACAGTTTTCTCATGTTACCAAATATCAATTGTTACTTAAAGTGGAAATCAATAGCAGCACATAAAAAAAATTGTAAAAAATTGTTGCTTATTCACACATTAGGCAACACTTTCAAAACTATTGCAAAGCGAAATGTTAGCAAAAGATGTTGTATTGTGCTATTGAATTATTAATAATTATTTCTTGAGGTTATTAGAATGTTCCTAAACCCTAATGAGATCAAGCAAGAGCCCCAGCTTAAAGAACATATGAAGAAGAATCATAATGTATCTCTAATTGATAAGCATGTACTTTTTCCAATCTTAAATATAAGACCTACTTGACTTTTTGTTGAGAAATTAAAAAATTTAAATAGGTTACTTCAAAGTATTTACACTCATCATTTTTCTTTAAACTAATTTGGTTGATTTATAAATTGATATATAATCTAAAGATACACAACATATGATATGATTAAGTAATTTATTTAGCTTCTTTAATCTCTCTAAAAAAGTCAATTAGGTCTCATGCTAAGGATCCAAAGAGTACCTTTTTCTTCTACAAATCATCTAACCTCCTTAAACACAGCCTTTACTAAAAATGTAAAATGTGCAAAAAAATTACGTTTCTTTTTTGTGCAAATGAAAAAGGTTAAAAGACTACAGGCTACAAATGGATAAATCTGAAACCTACAAAAGCTCATCCACCTTCCAGGATATTAGTATACAATATAAGGCCAAGATTACAAAATAAGAGATATTCCGAGTAGATCTTCATTGGTCAATTGTTAAGCCATAAATACAGAGGGGGGTAATATATCAACTATGCATCAAAATAATGGAACATTGCTCTTAAAATCGCAGCCATTGTTAACCATTATTTGGGGGGATGTTCTAAACATCTTTAAGGTAAAAAGGATTATTCATTGTGTCATACCCAACTGTTACTAAATATAAGGAGATCCTACTATCTGCACACAAAATATGGCGTACCATCCCCACACACACCCCAAAAATGTGAACATTGTAACCTTTGGTTAAAAAAAAATTGTAAACAAAGTCCCATTTTATCATTTTTACTTGCTTCTTTCAATTTCTGGTTACTACTTCCCAGAATGCCAAAATAATGCTTACTTCTGTCACGACCATTTCGATAACTTAAAAGCCTCCTTCCATTTTGTTTTTAAAAATTTCTTGCTTATACACACACACACATTACAAGAAACGATAAATTCTGATGCATTTTGCCACGGATTTATGACGGAACTGAATTTTTATTTTTTAATTTTAAAATGTCACGTTACATTCTTTGGAGAGGCAATACCAGCGCTTGGTTGCCTAATGTGGCCCTTGTTAGTGTGCTCCATATTTCCTGAAAATTCATCTCCTCTTGGCCCCCTATGGGTTTAAACCCGCGTCCTCGTCTAAACGCGCGCAAAACCTTACTAGTTGGGTTGAAATGTTTTGTCATTTTATTATTGCAATATATATATATAATCTTACTATATATAATCAATTATTTATAAATATATATTTTTTTCTTATGCATAAATATATATTATTATAAAAAATAAATATAAATTTAATAGTAATATAAAATAATTTTATATATTCTTATAATTTTTAATATAAATTAATTTCAAATTAAAAAAACTTACATCTTAAATAAATTTTCAAATGATTATACTTTTGTCCAAATTTTGAAATTGAATTTTATTTTTAATTAATAAATAATTATATATATGTGTATTATATTTTATATTTTATTTTATTTTATATGCAATATATTATTAATAAATTACATATAGTATATCATAATTTTAAAAATAATTATGGAAAAAAATTCTAAATATTTATATGGCTATGAATATCATAATTTTTATTTTTATAAAGATATTATTTTAAAAATTAAATTTATGTAAAAAATAATAGTTTTCCATTTTTTCTGACAGAATTAGTCATGGGAAGTTCTGTGGCAATATTAGCCATGAAATAATTCCGTGGCTAACTCCACCGCAAATTTTACCACAAATAGATCCGTTAGAAACATTTATGAAATTTGCCACTGAAAAAATTTCTATGGCAAATTTTGTCAGTGTTTTTTTGTAGTGAAAAGTAGTAAAGATTCAAGCCCTCTTTAATTCTTGAAGCAATGTCCACCTCTTTGTCAATATTTGATAGAAGGTAGGGTTCCAGAATTCCCGTTTTGTCGATGCATATAGTTTGTCAAGTAAATACCACCTATAATAAATACATCAATTGATCAAATACTACATCAGTAAGCTTTTTTTTTTGGCATAGTAAATAAATAATAAAATATATTGTAAGAAAATATCTCCTACCACCTTATGCTACAGTCGACTAGTCAAGAAAAAGTGACGGATATATAAAGATACTATAGATGGTGACTTTATTTTGCAACTTGATAAAACAACTTGAAAAAATAAGGAAAAAAAAATATTTAAACTAGTGCCGAAAATCCCAGGTTTTCGGGTAAACCAAGGTTTTGGAGAAAAGAAAAGTAAAAGAGATTACTTTTGCAACATTTCTGTCCAAATTTATATGAAATTTACTGCCCACAAAAATGGAGCACCACAGATTCATTTCATGCAGGAATAAATTGGAGCGAGTGTAAAGCAGGACAAAAGGTAACAAAAGGGATCAGCAAATAAACATTTCTCAATTCTCAAAATTCAATATTCAACAATCAAAAAGTAATGACTACAAATGACTAATCCAATTCCCAAAAGGATTTATCCAAATACTTGTGGAAATCTCAAGCAATCCCAACTAATAAAAAATGCATTATCTCATGATATGATAAATCATAAATATCTATTCCCACATTACATTAATGGAAATCATTATCACATCAAACAATCACAAAACATGGCTTCGAGTTAATACTCACGCCCACTAAAAAGTATTCTCGGTTATTTCCACTTAGGAAGTCTTATAAGAAATTTTACTGTACTCCTTAGAATCCAAGATGCCAAGAAAGAGTAGAGTTTACTTTTAGTGATATAGGGTAGGCAGAAAAACATAATAGAAATAGAGAGGTGACCTCGCTACCCCACAGACCAATGCACAGATGCATGAAAGGGTTTTTCACTCCCTCAACGTCTCTTCCCTCCCCGTCATCTGCTCCGAGCATATGGCAATCTTGTTGGCTTTCTCATCAGCTTCCTAGTGAATAATTTAGAAGATGAATACTGAATGAAAGACAAACAAAAAACAAAAAATATTTCCAATTTTAGAAAGAAGAAAAGAAACACAATCTTGAAGGACACCACATGATGATTTCATTAATATTTTTACTTATTCGCCCACGACAAAAAACACACTCAATTTCCTATAGAATTTGTCACGGAAATTTTTTTCATGGCAAATTCTGTCAAAAAAGTTTCCAACTGAATTGTTTCCGTGCCTAATTTTGCCACATAATTAGAAATAATATGGTATTTTTCTGATGCTTAAAATCAACTATAATGGCTGAAGAAGAAAAGCCAAATCAGGGCAAAGAATGTTATTAAAATAAATTTCAACCATTAAAAGTCAATCCAATGGTGGTTAAATTAAGTGAAAAGGTAATGGAGAGATGGGTTAGTGGAGACACTATTTTCCCACCAGAGCAACCATACGCTAGTGCTAGCATTGAGGTGGTGGTTGCCAAAGCTGCCACGTGGCGATGCCGCCCCATGGTGATGTGGCCTTCTACAAACATAATACGTGGCTTCTCCTAAAAATGCCACTTGACATTTTGAAATTAAAAAATTAAAAATAAATTTGTGAAGGAATCATAGTTTCATTAGAAATTGATTTGTTACGGTCCTATTAGCGATGGAATGGATTCTGTCATAAATCTGTTTCTGTTGTAAGTCCATGGCAATTTCTGTCAAAAATCATGAATTCCATAGCAAATTCTGTCGGAAATTCAGTATTTTTTGTTGTGATTTTCCTTCCCATTCTTTGGTTTTGTTTGCACTTCTACTTCATAGATCTTCACAAAAGCTTCTGCCTTATTCGCTTAGCAGAGCTTTCAGATCTACAAATAAAAAAACATGAAAAGCTTGAAAGAAAAAGAAAGCAGAAGAAATGATCGCAGATTTTAAATTTTGAAGGGAGTCGAGGGAAATAAAATCAACTATAATGGCTACAAAATGATTAAAAGCAAAGAAAAAATTGAAGTGAAGGCTGACCTTTTTTGTAGGAGATAGATGGTTCTCGTAGAATTTGGTTCTTGTTCCCATTTCTCGTTGAAATTTCAAGTATCATAGAAATACCAAATTATTGTCTTTGCTTAGCCTTTCTTCTTCAAACACTCTCAGCAGAAACAAAAACTTAAGGGCAGGGGGGAGTAGAGTCACAAAAAAAGGGTGTAAGTTGAATTTAAAATTTTGAAATTTGGAAAATGACAAAGGGAAAGAAAAGCAGCTAACTATCTTGCACAAAGGGAAATGCACCAGCTGACACGAAGCCAAATGACCAAAAATGGCTTAAAGGTATAAGTTGGGAATGTCGTTATGAACAGTGAAAACAGACACAAAAATAAGGGACAAAATTAAATGGCTTATTATCCTATTCCTCTTACTGTTATATTGATTGAACCTTTGATATTATACCCAACTATTACTAAATATAATAACTATTACTAAATATAATAATGTGAAACTTACGAGTTTAAGCATACTTGATATAAACTCATAAGAGTTTATTTTAATTTTATCAATAATTAAATATTAATATTGTATAATTAAATAATTAAAATATAAAAAATGGAAAAAATTTAATTTAAATATATTTTAAATTTAAATAATTGAAATTAAATACATTAACATTCATAATTTGTCATATCTAATAAAAAAATTTCTTTACGAGTTATAAATATAAAGCCACTGAGTATGATCAAATTGAAAAAGTTAGTATAAGTTTAAGAATAAGTTAATACAATTTTATGAGTTAGAAACGTAATAACGGTAAACTCAGTATGTAGACTCATGAGTTTGACTGAATTTATAACTAATATAAATTTAAGAGTAACTCAAAACGATTTTATAAACTAAAACCATAAAAATCATAAACTCAGAAAATTAACTCACTGAGTTTGATAACATTAATGGAAATCATTATCACATCAAACAATCATGACAAATGTCTTCTAGTTAATATTCATGCCCACTAAAAAATATTATCGGTTATTTCCACACTTTGGAAGTCTCATTGGGAATTTTTTCATACTACTTAGAATTGAAGATGCCAAGAAGGAGCAAAGTTTACTTTTAGTGATATAAGGTAGGTAGAAAAACATAATAGAAACAGAGAGGTGACCTTGCTACCCCACAAACCATTGCACAAAATCCACTGATGCATGAAAGGGCTTTTCACTCTCTCAACGTCTCTTTCCTCCCCATCATCGGCTTTGGCCATATGGCAATCTCGTTGGCTTTCTCATCAGCTTCCTAGTGAATAATATAGAAGATGAATACTGAATGAAAGACAAACAGAAAATAAAAAATATCTCAAATTTTAGAAAGAAGTGAAGAAACACAAACCTAAGGACACCACATGATGATTTCATTAATGTTTTTACTTCTTCACTCACTAAAAAAAACATTAAATTCTGATTTTTTTTGTGGCAAATTCTTTCAGAAATGTCTCCGACAGTATTCTTTCCACAGAAAAATTTGCCACGCAATTATTCTATGGCTAATTTTGCCACAGAATTAGAAATATTATGGTATTTCTATGATGCTTAAAATAAATCTCTATAATAGCTGAAGAAGAAAGGCTGAAGTGGGGCAAAGAGTGTTATTAAAATAAATTTCAACCATTAAAAGCCAATTCAACATTGGATAAACTACGTAGAGAGGAAGTGGAGTGATGAGCTAGTGGAGACACCATTTTCCTATTTGATCGACCACGCGTCGGTGTTAGCGTTAAGGTAGTGGTTGCCGGAGATGCCATATGGCGGTGCCAATGTAGGTGCCATGGTGATGTGGCCTTCTATTGATGCAACACATGGCTTCTCCTAAGAATGTCATCATGTAGCATTTTGAAAATAAAAAATAAATTTGGACGAAATCATAATTTAATCAGAAATTGATTTATTACGGTCCTATTAACGACGGAATGGATTCCATCAAAAATTCATTTCATTGGCAAATTCTGTCATAAATTCTGAATTTCTTCAGAAATTCAGTATTTTTTTGAGTGACTTTTCTTCCCATTTTTCATTTTTGTTTGCATAAAATGCCTCATAGATCTTCACAAAAGCTTTTGCCTTATTCGCTCGGCAATGCTTCCAGATCTGCTAAAAAAACATGAGAAGTTTGAAAGAAAAAGAAAGTAGAAGAAATGATCGCAGATTTTAAAATTTGAAGGGAATGGAGGGAAATAAAATCAACTATAATGACTACAAAATGATTAAAAGGAAAGAAAAAATTGAAGCAAAGCTTGACCTTTTTTGTAGGACATAGATGGGTTCTTGTAGAATTTGGTTCTCATTCCCATTCTCTCGTCAAAATTTCAAGCATCATAGAAATACTAGATTATTGTCTTTGCTCGCCTTTCTTCTTTGGCCACTCTCGGTAGAAACAAAAACTTGAGGGGGGTGGGGGGAAGAAAGGTAAAGTTACAAAAGTGGGTGTAAGTTGAATTTAAAATTTTGAAATTTGAAATTGATGGAGGGAAAGAAAAGCAGCTAACTATCTTGCACAAAGCCAAATATACCAGCTGACTAACCAAAAATAGCTTGAAGGCATAAGCCGGGACTGTTATTATGAACCGTGCAAGCAGACACAAAAAAGAAGGAACAAAACTAAATGGCTTATTATCCTATTCCTCTGAGTGTTATATTGATTGAAACTTCAACATTTTCAAGACTCGCTTCTCCTTTCACCTTAAGTTGCTTTATTAGATTTTCAGCCTCTTGTACTCTTGTGTCTCGAATCATTTAGTGCGGTGAGTTATTCTCTTGTTTAATGGCATCATTTCCCCCGAATTTTTTTCCCAAAGGATTTTCTTGCTTCTTTGTCAAGGCTTGAGATTGAGTAGCTTATTTGAACATTTTCTATTGGCAACTCAAAATTATCTGATCAATTTTGTTTAGTTTTACTAGGTCCTTCATTGCATCTTTTATTTTGATTGTGTATGAAGTGGAAAATTGAACTATGTGAGCTCATAAATACATTTGAAGCCTAGTTTGTGTTTCTTGATTTCACCCATGATTATTAAAATGCTGGAGCCGAACGTCATTGCCTCCTAAGTTTATTAACCTTAGAACCATTCACTATTCCTTACAAATCTTTGTTTCTTGAATGGACTCTACCAAGTGTAACATCCTAACACTTGTCCCTTATCCCTTATACCATTTGCAATAAAATGATGTCTCGCTCTTGATATTGTCTGTTTAGGGTCCCGTCTCCCCTCGCAGTTTTAATAAGGCGTCTTTTGTTTCCCTTCCCATCAACTTACAATCTCATTGCCTAACTTTGATACTATTTGTAATGGAATGGCATTTTACTCTTGATATTTTCTGCTTTGGGGTTTCATCACCTCCTTATAATTTAAAAACATGTTGAGATAGGGTATCTAAACCCTTATAAAGTGTCTTTCGTTCCCCTTCCTAGGTGATGAGAAACATAACAAAAAGTAAAGGCTTCAGTTATGTGTATTACATAGCCTGAACAATCTTTATCAAGTGCCTATTACGCAATCCCTTTTTCTTTTATACATATATATGGTAATGGAAGCAATCAAATCAAACGTTACCCTTGTTCTTGAATTTTAAATGGGTAAAGAGTTTAATCATAAACTCTTCACTTTGTTGATCTAAGATAAGAAAATCCAGTTGGTTAAAGATTTCCAAGTGTTAAGGAAATATATTTTATATCAATTATCATAAATTAGTGGAATTGATTGACTAATTAGCGAGATTGCGATTTCCTCATTTAGGAGCAATTAATACGTAACTCCTCACTCTCTGTATATATATATTGACACTTCTTATGAATACAATACACACATTATTCAGATTATTCTTGTCTTACATGGTACCAGAGCCTTAGTTTTTTTTCAGTTGTTCACACTGTTCATCAGGGGTACTGGGGCACTATTCATCGGAACTGTTTTGTACTATTCATCAGTACTGTTTTTGCGGTGTATCAGGTACTGCACCGGTACTATTCATTCCATTGCTACTGTGCATATTCGCTGGTATTGTTTATCACACTGTTTGGTATTGTTCATTTTGTTGTTACGGTTCATTCCTCTGGTACTGTTAATCACACTATTTTGGTACTTTTTATTGTTACTGTTCATCGCAATATGATTTTTGGTTTCTACCCCTTTTCTTGGGTTTTACTTCTGTTTAAGGGTGTTTACATTTGGTGGTTGTTATTGGATTTGGTTAGAGGATCTAGATGTTCTCATTTGCTTTATTTGTAGTATTTTTTTGGATTTGTGATACTTCGGGATTTCTATTTGTTTTATTTACTTATCTATGGCTGACTCTAAGACTCCTAAGATGTTGCCCATGTCAGCAAAGATTACTTTCTCCCAATTGAACTGGACTAATTATACTAATTGGAGCACCACTATTAAGATATGTGTGTGTGTGTGTGTGTGTGTGTGTGTGTGTGTGTGTGGGTATTGAGAAAGAAGGACATTTAACTGATGACCCCTAGTGACACAGACAAACTTTTTGCTTGAAAATGGGCTGATGCTAGAATCTTGTTTCAAATTAGAAATTCTATTGAACCCTGGATCTTGTCTTTAATAAGTCACTATACTCTTTTTAAGGAAATAATGACTTATCTAGAATTTATGTTCTTTAGTAAAGGGAGCCTCACTCAAGTTCACAAAGTCTGTAAAGGATTTTATCGCTCTCTGTAACAGGGTCATCCATTGAAAGAATTCTTTTTGGACTACAAGAGGTTGTATGAGGAAATGAAAGTTCTTATGTCTCCACAGGCCGATCTTGGAACTGGCATTAAGAATATGGAACTACAAGCCATCATTGGTTTTCTTAAAGCCCTTATCACTCTTATGAGACCATTTGTTCTCAGATCCTGTCTAGTCAGGAGCTTCCATCTCTCGACAATGTGTTTGCTGAGTTCTTCGTGCTTATGGTGTGACCCGTACGTCTGTGGATCCAAATGCAAATGCTTTGGTTAGTCGGGGTCCCTTTGACAATAGGAATCATGGCTCCAAATAGGGTTCCAGCGCCACTAACATGAATTCTAGCAGTATTATTTGTAATTATTGCAAGGAGCCTGACCATATTAAAAATATTACTAAAAATTACAAAAATAAACAACAGCATGATCAACAACGTGGTTCTGCTCATGCGGCCCAGATCTTTGAACCATCAGCCCCTGGTTCGCCATCTACCATAGCCTTATCTATAGGTACTCTACCTTCTAATCTTGCTACTACTTCCTAAAAGTGGGTCATTGATCTGATACCACTAACCACATGACAGGTAACCATCATTTATTTTCATCGTATGCTGCCTACGTTAACCCATCTTTTATATTTGTTGCCAATGGTTCCCCCGTCTGTGTAGTTGGATCAGGCACTGTTAAGCCTACCCTCTCCATTTCCTTATCTTCTGTTCTTAGTATTCCCGATCTCACATTTAATCTTCTGTCTCCTAGTAAACTGACTCGTCAATTAAACTATTTCATCTCACTATTTCCTGACCATTGTTTGATCCAAGATATGTCGACAAAGCTTATTATCGGTAAAGTCTATGAATCTGGTGGCCATTACATTCTGGATGATCAGGTTCCACATTCCATTACATGTTTTGGTGAATCATCTCCTTTTAAAGTTCATTGTCGTCTCGGTCATGTGTCAATTTCATCTTTAAAGGGGTTATATCCTCAGTTTTTGTCTGTGTCTGTTTTGGATTGCGAGTTATGTTAGTTTTCCAAACACCATCATGTTCATTTGGCACCTAGAGTCAATAAACGGGCTGCGTCTCCCTTTGAGTTAGTTCATTCTAATGTTTGGGGTCCTTGTTCAGTTTTATCTTAGATTGCTTATTGTTATTTTGTCACTTTTATTGATGATTTTTCCCAAACAACTTGGCTTTACCTAATGAAACAACGCTTTGAATTGTTTACTCATTTTCAAAATTTTTGTGTTGAAATTCAAACTCAGTTTAATACTCCTATCAAAACCCTTTGAAGCGATAATGCAAAATAATATTTTTCTGCCACTTTCACTGATTACATGAATTGCCATGGTATCCTTCATTAATCCTCATGTGTCAATACCCCTGCTCAAAATGGTGTTGCTGAGAGAAAGAATCACCACCTTTTAGAAACTGCTTGAGCTCTCATGTTTCATTCCAGTATTCCTATACCCATTTGGGCTAATGCCATGTCTACAACCTGTTTTCTTATCAATTGTATGCCTTCAGCGATTCTTAGTGGTGACATTCCATATTCTGTTTTGTTTCCGACCACTAAGCTATTCCCTATTGATCCAAAAATCTTTAGCTGTGATTGCTTTATTCGGGACGTTCATTTGAGTGTAAGTAAACTTGATCCCAAGTCGTTAAAATGTGTCTTCCTTAGTTATTCTCATGTTCAGAAAGGTTATCAGTGTTACTCTCCTAATCTCCATCATTATCTTATGTCCACTGATGTCAACTTTCATGAGTCATCTTCTTTCTTCAAGTCTTCAGTGTTATTTGAGTCTACCTCGGTCGTTGATACGTGATGATTTCTTGGTTTATCGTGTTCCACCAGTTCAGGCTGCTGTTTCGGATCTTGATAACATCACTAAGACTAATGCTGCCAATTCTACGCCTTTGTCAGTCGATGCTTCGCCATTAGATTCCATTACTACATCCCCAGACCCTCATATTCCTACCCCTAGTACAATTGTGCCTTATTCAACCGATGACTCATCCAATGACTTGCCTTTTGCTCCCAGAAAAGGAACCCGCCCTCATTGTCCTCCCAAACAATATGCTGATTGCACCTATTCTCTCTCCTACTTTGTCTCCTACCAGCACTTGTCCCCTGTTTCCTCTTCTCTTGTGGCTACCCTTGAGTCCATCTCAACTCTTACCATCCTTCACCAAACCTTAGCCCACCCTGGTTAGCGTGCTGTGATGGAAGAAGAAATGATGGCCCTTGACAAGGCTGGTACTTACACTCTTATTAATATACCTTCTAAGAAGAAGGCCATTAGATGTAAATAGGTGTTTGTAGTTAAGACTAAGGCTGATGGTTCCTTAGAACGACTGAAAGCTTGACTTGTTGCAAAAGGGTATGCTCAAACCTATGGCCTAGATTACTCCGAGACTTTCTCCCTGGTTGATAAGCTCACTTCCATTCATCTTCTTGTCTCTCTGGCTGCCACCTATCATTGGGATTTACATCTGTTGAATGTTAAGAATGCCTTTTTAAATGGTGACCTCCTTGAGGAAGTTTATATGGAGAAACCTCTTGGTTTTGTTGCTTAGGGGGAGTATAGGAAAGTGTGCTATCTCATAAAGTCGTTATATAGTCTGAAACAGAGTCTGCGTGCCTAATTTAATAGATTTTGTAATGTGGTTTAGATGTTCAGATTGAGCCAAAGTAAGAGTGATCATTATGTGTTCTATCAGCAGTCTGATGCAGCCATGATTCTTCTGGTTGTATATGTTGATGACATTGGGAATTACTAGGAGTAACACTTCTGGCATTTCAAAGCTTAAAGTCTTTCTTAACTCCCACTTCTAGATAAAAGACTTAGGACCATTAAAGTACTTTCTCGGTATTGAAGTTATGAGAAATGAGAAAGACATTCTGATAACTCAGAGAAAGTATGTTCTAGATCTCCTGAAGGAAACAAGGAAGCTTGGAGCTGCACCAAGTAGCCTTCCCATGATTCCTAATCCATACCTGAACTTGAATGATAGTATGTTTGATGAACTTCCTGATGACCTGAAAGAGAAGATTGATCCAGAGAAGTTGAAGCCATTTGCATTTCCTAAGAGATATAAGAGACTGGTTAGGAAACTGAATTATATTATAGTAACTTATCCTGATATAACTTTCTCAGTCAGTTCATAGCATCTCCTACAGTGGCACAATGGGAAGCCTTAGAACATATTTTATATTATCTAAAAATTTCCCCAGGTCGGGGCATCCTTTATTCAAATTACGGATACACTAAAGTTGAATGCTTCTGTGATATAGATCATGTAGGTGCTAAGGCCATGAGAAGATCCACCATGAGTTACTATGTGTTTATAGGTAGCAACCTTATATCTTGGAGGAGTAAGAAACAAGGGGTTGTATCTAAATCAAGCGCAGAGGTAGAATACAGAGCTATGTCACAATCTGTACAAGTTGTATAGGTTCTTTAGCTTGTAAAGGAAATTGGCATTATTGTGACATTACCTGTGAAGCTTTGGTGTGACAATAAAGCAGCGCTTCATATAGCATCAAATTCTGTGTTTTATGAACGTATGAAGCATATTGAGATTACCTACCATATCATTCAGGACAAGATTAAAGAAAATGTTGTATCTACAGGGCAAGTGCAATTGGATGACTAGTTAATAGATCTTCTGACAAAAACGCTGACTAGGATACGGGTTGAGTATCTTTGTAACAAGTTAGGCATGATTAATATATATACTCCAACTTGAGGGGGGTATTAAGGAAATATATTTTGTATCAATTAGCATAAATTAGTGGGATTGATTGACTAATTAGCGAGATTACGATTCCCTCATTTAGGAACAATTAATACGTAGCTCCTCACTCTCTGTATATATATTGACACTTCTTGTGAATACAATATACACATTATTCAGATTATTCTTGTCTTACATCAAGTATCAGTTGGGAAGTAGGTTGTAGAACGCAGTTGATTTCCTTTTTCCTCATCGCAATTCTTAGAGAAAAGAATTTTGTTATTTTAGAAATTTCTATAATTTGATTTCTTCTTATATTTGTATTGTTTCTCTTCTATCAGGAAAACAATGCCTTTACTCAGGCAGCTTTGAAAGCAATTTTTGTTGGGCTCACACTTCAAAGTTCCGAACTAACATGTTGGATCTGGACATTGTTATTAGGTATTTCTATGCCCTATCATAATGCCTTGATGGGAAACTATGACGTAAATGTTCTGAATCTTGCCTTGAGAGAGAAAGAGAGGGAAGATTGTAGACTCACATCATAATGGTAAAGGAATATCCTCTAACGATCTCACTCAATGATGGAAATTTAATGGGGATTGTGCTTAATGTTGCGGTCAAGAGGTTTTTGGGCTTTTGGAAAACTAGAAATTGTTGCATTGACAAAGATTGGTGGGGTCTAGTATAACGTGGATAGCAAGCTTGCTTCACCACAACCTTTCACAGATATGGATGAAGTTCAAAGGTATTTAGACTCTGATTATTCATGGTGGTGAGGTTTTTCTTATCAAGAATGGGAATCAGTTCCGAAAGCCTTCAATGCAAGCTTGAAAGTCTATAGATTGTGTTCATTTGTGTACAAAGCATAGTTGTGAGTTTTTGGAGTATGCAGCTACAAGTCTAGATAAAAAAAATTTCTTAAGCCTTTGCATAACAGGAAATCATTGTCAAGGCAATTTTGTTTGTGAAAGATAGTTCAATCATAAGTAATAGAGGCTGCATAGAAAGTTAGTCCTAGTAGATGTTAGACTTGAATTGTGTCAGCTTAAAGATAGTTTTGACTGATTTTCTTACTTGAAGTATATAAACTTTAGGGATTTGTATGATTTCCCAATATTAGCTATCCTTATAAATCTATATAGAACTTTATCAACAGATCACTGACAATTGAGTTTTTTATTTAGTTTGAGGCAGATTTGATGTTATGATTTACGAGGTAAATTTGTGAGAGGAGTTTTATCTCGATTTATAGAAAATAGCTTTTAAAACCATAGTTGGGGACTTACCCAAACACTCATGTCAATAATTGAATCGTAGTTTAGTGGATTAATTTTTATCATATCTAATTAAATATGTTTCTCCATATACGGGTCACAATAGTAAAAATATGTCATACCATTTATAACTTGTAATTAACATGACTTACATAAGATTTTGTGTTTATGTGCGCACCAAATGATCAAGCCTTGTTTTGTAGTAATATCCTCTATTTCCACGGAGCTTAATTGTGCAGAAGACATGAACATAGTTAGCTCTATTCTGCTTCTCTTTTTGTTCTCCAAATGAACTTAGTTACTTCTAGTCTAGATTTTATATTACTGACCCAAGGTACATGGTATCCCATCCGATTCTTATAGTGAGTATTTGGGAAATATCTAGCCATAGTTTCAAAAGCCCTTTTCTATAAGCCGAGATAAAACTTCTCTCACACACTTATCTCATAAATCGTAAAAGCTATTCTTCAAAAGCTAATCCAAATATCACTTAGTAAAAGACAAATTTGGGGAGTTAATCTTAATTATAAATATAAGACATAGTTTTTTTTATATTTGTCAATAATTTTCTTATTTAACCAACAAGATATTGGTTGAGGTGGTAAAGGGCCTCACTCCGTAAGGAAGAAAACATAAGTTTGAACCCCGAAAAGCATATTTATTAGGAAAGCTGAAAACCATTTGCCCTCTAAACCAATAATATGTTGGTTGAGGTGGGAAGGGGCCTTATACCGTAAAGAGGAAAACACAAGTTTAAATCTTGGAAAGCACACTTGTTGAGAGGGCTGAAAACCCTTTACCCTATTAACCTTGAGGGGGAAACCCTTAATCAATAATTTTTTTTCATATTTATCAATATATTCCTAATTTACTCCTATTGATGCCCCCTCAATAATTATTAAGGAAGAAAAAAAATGAGGGAATTAAGAAAGATTACTCTGATATTTTAGAAAATACTTGTCATATTAACTTAGTTAACTAACTTCCTTAATATAATCAAATTAAGTAAATATGCGTTAAGAATAGGAGGGAGTAATACATGATAGTTTGAACAGAAACTAGCTTACATTTCAATTTACTGCCTGAAAAGAAGACCAAAATCAGTATGCAGCAATAGCATTGATATCCCTAAAGCAGATATCAGAGTAAGAGTAACCATAACTTGGGGATCTGCTAATGGTCAAATGATTCAAAGCATAATACAGAGAAACAATAATGTATGCATTTTAAGGCCTTTATTGTAAGTTCTTGGCAAACAATCCTCCAAAGCCACCGTTCTTCTTTTAGGGCATGGCGACAGAGTTTTTTCCGGCCACTATTGGTGGTGGTACCTCCATTCTTTTCCTCTACCTTCTTGAGTATAAGATTAGTCTTAAGAAGATGGTCTTCTTTCTGCAAGCCCTGCCAAAATCCAATTCAGAAGGACCTTTAATTTCTCCTCTTTGCCACCGTGGCTACAAACACTCGTGGTGGCCGAAGCTAATGACATGAACATAGAAGCCATGTTTATTAATCTGCACAGAGCAAGGTGCTTTTCTCAGAAGAATAAGGAGGCAACAAAAAGATTGTTATTTAAAACTAGTAGGGTTAGGTTTGGAGGATTGATGAGATACTTTTATCCGCTAGATTAACAAGAAGAAGAAGAAGAAGAAGAAGAAGATAAGATAAGATAAGCTACTATATAAAACTAAAATCAAACTGCAACTTTTACATAGTCATTAATATAAAATATTTGTTCATTCTTTTTAGGAGATCAATGAAAAAGATAAATAAGTTGTATAATGATAACATATATTATATATTATTAGATTATGTATCAGTTTATAAATTAAATAAATTAATTTAAGAAAATAATAAATATAAAAAAACTAATTCTGATAACAATGAATTAAAACAAGAAGCATACACTTTTACCAAAATTATAATACACATTTAGATAAGGTGATCCAAGTGTATTTTTTGAAGTAGTGCTGAAAGCCGTTAGGGAAAGAGAAAAAAACAAGTAGTGTTGAACTTGAAAGACAATTCAGTTTTTTAATCTTTTAATTCAAAAAAATAATTTTATATGTAAATATATTTTTATATGTACAAGGTTAAGGGATGATTTTGTCTTGAAAATTATCCCTGAGGGACGATTTTATTTTAGAAGTGTAAAAAGAAAGAGCAATTTTGTCTAAACCATTATCTCATTCATTTGTACATACTGAATACATGACCCAAGGCCTCTATTTATGGCACAAAAATGCGTATGAATAATGAAATATGCGTATCTATAGTAACTACTACAATATCTACAGTATTGCTTGTTTGCTACCGCAAGTGCATGGATCGCATTAAGTAATAAAGTGATAAGTAAAGATCGTTCCCATGAGGACTATGACTAAAGCGAGCTAACCTATGAAAAAATGTTCTTAATTAGGTTGAATGAAGTCATTTGAATTTTAACAAGTTGCATAAAGACATTTGATGAAAATAACAAACTATTTCTAAGGTAAACAATTACTAAGTAAAAACGAATTCTTTGATTTCAAATATTGGATGAAGCCTAGGATTATTTATTCCCTTTGTACTTCATAAAACTTGATAAATTTCCTCTCCATTAGTGTTTTCAATGATGGAACGCGTGGAGGTGTTACAAAGGACTTTCATATAAGGATTGGACTACATCAGGGATCAGCATTGAGTCCTTATTTGTTCAACCTAGTGATAGATGTTCTAACTGAGCCTATAAAAGAGGAGATCCTTACATGCATGCTTTTTGTGGATGATATAGTTATGTTGGCTGAATCAAGAGAATATATTAATTATAAACTTGAGATACGGAGATGGACTTTGGAATTGAGGGGCTTTTGCTTAGTAGGAACAAAACTGAATATATGCATTGCAAGTTTGATAAAGGATAAAGCCAAATGGAAGTGGAAGTTAAATTGGGAGGGCAAGTCATTCCACAAGTGACAAAATTCAGATATTTGGGATCAATTATACAACAAGATGGTGAAATTGATGGAGATGTCGATCACAAAATTCAGGCCGGATGGTATAAATGTAGAAAAGCTACTGGAGTTATATGTGATCGTAAAGTACCTAATAAGGTAAAAGGAAAGTTCTATCGCACTGCTATAAGACCAGCAATGCTATATGGTAGTGAATGTTGGGCTTTAAAGGGACAACATGAGAACAAAATGGGAGTCGCTGAGATGAGGATGTTGAGATGGATGAGTGGTCATACAAGAAAAGACAAGATTCGTAATACTCATATACGTGAACGAGTGGGAGTGGCCCCTATTGAAGAAAAAATGGTTGAAAATTGTTTGAGGTGGTTTGGACATGTTCAGCGTAGGCCTTCGAATGCTCCGGTGAGAAGGGTGGATCAAGCAGAATGGAGTCCTATTAGACGAGGTCGAGGAAGGCCGAAATGAACACTCAATGAGGTCATAGAGAGAGACCTTCTAATTAATAATATATCGAAATCTATGGTTTTTGACAGAGCACAATGGCGTCGTGCGATCCATGTAGCCGACCCCACCTAGTGGGATAAAGGCTTTGTTATTGTTGTTGTAGTATTTTCAATGATAATATGTGTTAGTCCAAGGTTCAAAAGCAGTTGGTTACGCTTTCTCAAGTCAAAACCAAGTTAATATCCTCACTTAATATGCACAATCTCTTGCTACAATTAAGAGAGAATATTCATTTCGCAACAACCTTATTGACAATGCTAGGTTAGTAACTATATCTCTATGTTACTAACAAACCATCCATTTAATACCTAAACTCCAAGTCTAGAATGATTTTTATCCAAGTTTTACATATAGATAAGCTTTCTCAAGTCAAATCCAAATGAACAATTCAATCTAAATGATAGCCAAACATTTAGAAGCATTAAAAAATGATATAATCAACACAAATATATTATTAACAACTACAAGAGAGGAATAATCAAGTTTTAATATATACAAAGGTTCAAAATAACCCTAGAGTGAAAAATTTAGCTACTCATAATTATAAAATAGCTACAACTATATGAAATAATTACAGCCATAATCATAATCTAGCAAAGAAAGAGGAAGAAGAATGAGAAAAACCAAGATTTGAAGCCCTAATGTCTTCCAATCTTTAACCTAAGGTTAACTCTCTAAGAAGCCAAAACCCTAGCACCCAAAGCTCCAAATAACACTTGAAAACTGTAGAATGACCTATTTTTGGCCTATCCCTTCCTTAAAAAGCCTCCTCAAGCGTTTCAGCAAGTAAAACGCAAGGTTGTATTGTTTGTCGTGTGCTTCGTTACACTGTCGTGTGCAGAAGCATATGCCATAGTAAGTTCTGATCTCCGTTGGCTTCAGCCAAGGGTCAAGTGCTGAAGCACATGACACAGTGAGTTCTGACCCCGTCTGCTTCAGCACACTTATCATTGGCTAAAGCATATCACACAGTAACCTTAGATCTCTATTTGGTTCAGCATATATGTTGTTGGCTAAAGCCAACAATACAGTACTTCCTCATTGAGCTTTCTTTGATCTTTGCTGCTATAAGCATTATTCTTTAGTCCTTCAAAGGCTTCCCAATTTGTCTCTATTCTCCTACAAGAGAGATGATGCATTGTCATTTTTTTCTTTGAATTAAAACATACAAATATATAGGTCTAGACAAGAATATCCTCAACTTTGGCTTGTTACTCTAATATGCACATTTTCTTCTATTGACTCTTTATATGCACAACTTTTTACATGAAAGTAAGTGAAAAGAGAAGAAAATGTGTTAGAATGCTATCAATTTCTATGTGTTAACACTGCTACAATAAACCGCGCATGCTACAATGTTGCACAATAAATTGCTACAGTAATGAACAGTGAATGTTATAGTAATATTTGATCTTATATATCAAATTGACTGGAGGAGTAAGTTAGCTTAGATATGGGTTGAAGGACATCCACATAATTAATATTCATAATACTTCCTCTTAGATGTCCATTGTGAATATGCCTTATTAAAAACTTTAACTAGGAAAAACCTATTGGGATGAAAACCTAACCAAAGAAAAGAGTATATCATCCATTGATATACTGTCCAATGCTACCTCATTAAAAAACTTTCTAGGAAAACCCAGTGGGATAAAACCTAGATAAGGGAAAAAGAGTACATGTATTGAATCCCCCTCTTAACAACATTAGTTGATATCTCTGAGTCTTTGAAGACTAATGTCATATAAAAGCTTTTCAAATATTGTACCGGGAAGTGATTTTGTGAATAAATCTGCTAGATTTTCACTTGAACGGATTTGCTGGATATCTATTTCACCATCTTCTTAAAGGTCACGAGTGAAGAAGAATTTTAGTGAAATATGCTTCGTCCTATCTTCCTTGATATAACCTTCTTTAAGTTGGGCAATACATGCAGTATTATGCTCATATAGAACTGTTGGTGCCATTTTGCTTGAAGATAAATGACAAGTTGTTCATATATGATGTATCACTAACCTCAATCATACACATTCTCGATTTAGTGCATGTATTGCTAAGATTTCTACATCGTTGGATAATGTGGCTAATATAGTATGTTTCATAAATCATCATAAAATAGTTGTACCTTTACATGTAAATAGATAGCCCGTTTGTGATTTACTATTATGTGGATCAGATAAAAATCCAGCATCTGCATAATCTATCAGCTCATGCTTAGATACATTTAAGTAGTATAACCCCATGTCCATAGTGCCTCTGAGGTAACAAAAGATGTGTTTTACTCCATTCCAATGCCTTTGTGTTGGTGAAGAACTATATCTTGCTAATAAATTAACAGCAAATGATATTTCAGGACTTGTGTGATTAGCAAGATATATCAGTGCTCCAATAGCATTAAGATATGGTACTTCTAGACTAATTATTTCTTCATCACCTTCTTCACTAATTACTCGAGGTCGGAATGGATCTTTATCTGCTTCCAAAGACCTTACAATCATTAGGGTACATAATGGATGAGATTTATAAATGTAAAATTGCTTTAGGACCTTCCTTGTATAAGTTTCTTGATATTCAAATATCTCATTTTTAGGTGCTCAATCTGTAATCCAAGACATAATTTTGTTCTTCCCAAGTCCTTCATTTCAAAATTTTTCTTCAAATAATTAATTGCTTTTTGAAGCTCTTCATGAGTTCCAATAATGTTGATATCATCAACATAAACAACAATCATAGAAAATTCATTAAACAACAATCTTCCAAAGACCTTACAATCATTAGGGTACATAATGGATGAGATTTATAAATGTAAAATCGCTTTAGGACCTTCCTTGTATAAGTTTCTTGATATTCAAATATCTCATTTTTAGGTGCTCAATCTGTAATCCAAGACATAATTTTGTTCTTCCCAAGTCCTTCATTTCAAAATTTTTCTTCAAATAATTAATTGCCTTTTGAAGCTCTTCATGAGTTCCAATAATGTTGATATCATCAACATAAACAACAATCATAGAAAATTCATTAAACAACAATCTTCCAAAGACCTTACAATCATTAGGGTACATAATGGATGAGATTTATAAATGTAAAATCGCTTTAGGACCTTCCTTGTATAAGTTTCTTGATATTCAAATATCTCATTTTTAGGTGCTCAATCTGTAATCCAAGACATAATTTTGTTCTTCCCAAGTCCTTCATTTCAAAATTTTTCTTCAAATAATTAATTGCCTTTTGAAGCTCTTCATGAGTTCCAATAATATTGATATCATCAACATAAACAACAATCATAGAAAATTCATTTCTAGATCTTTTCATAAAGATGCATGGGCATATCATATCATTTTTGTATCCTTCTTTCAATAGGCATTCATTAAGATGATTATACCACATGCGCCCTTATTACTTCAGGCCATACAGGGACTTATTTAACTTAATTCAGTATTGTTCTCAAGAACTTGAATTGGATGCTTTTGGCACCTTAAGTCCTTTAGAGACTTTTATATAAATATTATTTTCAAGTGACCCATATAAATAGGTAGTCATGACATCCATTAGATGCAGATCAAGCCCTTCATTTATTGTTAGGCTAATTAAATAATAAAAAGTAGTCGCATCCACTACTGGTGAATACGTTTCTTCAAAATCAATGTTGGGTCTTATGTAAAGTATTGGGCTATAAGATTTGCCTTATCTCTTGTTATTTTTCCCTTTTCATTTCTCTTTCGTACAAAAACCCATTTACATCCAACTGGTTTTACATCTTCAGGTGTAAGGACTATAGGTCCAAATACTTTTCGTTTTAGTAATGATTTTAATTTTACATTAGTGGCATCTTTCCATAGGGGTCAATCTTTTCTTTATTGGCACTCTCTAATGGATTTTGGCTCATGATCCTCATTACCATTCATTACATCATATGCTATATGATAAGCAACGATGTCGTCAACATTGACTTTATTTTAATCCCATCGGATTTCATTCACAACACAATTTATTGAGATCTCATTATTTTCATATATATCAAGTACCTAGGTCTTTTCTAGGACTGCAACATTCTCTTATGGAGATATCTCTAGTTAAGATAATAATTCTTTAGGAGATGACTTTTCTGAAGCTATTAACTTTTCTTGATTATCCTCGATTTGACCATCTATATTCTTTGCTCATTTTCTTTTTCAAGAATTTTTATATTTGGAACCGATGGGTCTGCCACACTTCAGGCGTGCTTTAAATTCATTCATAATAGGTTGTCCTTCAGGGACATCAATTTTAATAGGAGTATTAGTAGCTCGGACATGTGACTTTGTCACTTTCTTTGGGTCAGTAAATGCTTCTGGCATTTGATTAGCTAAATTTTGTAAATAAATTATCTTTTGAAATTTAAGTTCACATTAATTTATACGAGGATCAAAATGAGCCAATGATAATTCATTCTAGCTAATTTCTTTACCCAGCTGTTTAATTTCTCCCCCTAATGTTAGGAAAAGTGATTCATCAAAATGACAATCGGAAAATTGTGCCGTAAATAAATCTCCCGTAGATGGTTGAGATTCATACCCAACATATATTCTCATCTTTCTTTGAGGGCCCGTTTTGGTGTGTTGTGGCATGCTGCACAACCAAAAGTCGTTATATGGGAAATATTAGGTTCTTGACTAAAAACCATTTATAAAGGGGAAACCTTTAGATAACTTGTTGGCCTAATGCGAATTAATATTGCTGCATGCAAAATGGCATGGCCCCAAACAGAAATTGGAAGATTAGATTGTTAGATCCTATGTTTTGATGATAACTAAGCAAATGTTTTTTTGAATATTCTAATAAATGTAAGTATGCAAAGCAATTATGTAAATCTGATTCAAAGGATGAAACTTATGCCAAGTTTAAACAAGGATCACTTGAGTGAGGGAGTCAGAAATATGCCACAAAAGTCTCTGCCAGATTTTGAAAGGGATTACTTGAATGATAGGCCCATATCACTCAAATGATTACTTGAGCGATAAAGTAAGTATACACAAGTAAACTCTATGCCAGATATTTCAATGTATCACTTAAGGGATCACTCGAGTGATAGACATAGTTCACTCAAGTGATGTACTATGCATTGAGTATTTCAACCAATCAAATGTCTCTGGAAAGAATTAGAAGGGATCACTCGAGTAGTCACTCGAGTGATGTGTTCAAAAACTACTTCCAAACTCACTTCCAGTTTTCAGAAAGGACCACTCGAGTGATGGTGTTCATATTGCATGAAAATTAGCTGTTGTTAATGATTCGTTATCTATATGATTAACACTTCATTATATTAGTTATCTAAGTGTATTTTCAGGAAAACAATGAAGAGATCATGCAAGAGTACGAAAAGTCAAATATGGAGCGTGAGAAGAGTAATGTCCAACAGCTAGTTTTTCAAATGATGAAAATAATCAAATGACATTGCACCACTCTAATGGATATATTGAATTGCTACCAACGGCTATATCATCTCAGCTATAAATATAGAAGCATACAACGAAGGACATAACAACATACAACACTTACGAACTTACATCGTTCAATACAATCTTTGTGCTTTGCCCTTTATATTCACTTTCTGTATTTCAGTGTTTACATACTTACTCTGTGAGAGAGATTTGTCTACAAATTCAATATCTTCTATTGAGATAACTTAAGATTGTGGAATCTTAAGTTAGGATTTGAGATTACCTTGTATAAAGGGGAGCGAGTGTCCAGGAAGGAGCTTACGTTGTACTGAGGTGCCAAAAACCCACTGAATCTTGGAAGTTATAGTAAAAAGCTCAAAAGGATTTCTGAGGACTGGATGTAAGTCAAAGCGGTTTTGACCAAACCAGTATAAATACTCTGTGTACACTTCGGTGTTTTCTCTCCTTACTTTCAACTGTGCATTTAAGATTACTAAATTTTTATTAAGTGTTTAATTATTTTATTATCACCCAATTCACCCCCTCTTGGGTGATTAGCTTGCACTAACATAGATCTCATAAGTAAAGGTCTTCCAATCAGTTGCAATCTTTTAACCAATGATTCTGCAAGTCCATTTTGCGTATGAGCATGAGCTACAGGATGTTCAACATCAATTACAAGGGACATACAATATTCATTAAAAGCTTTTGAAGTAAATTCACTAGTATTATTAAGATGTATTTTCTTGATAGGATAATCAGGATAATATGCTTTTAATCTAATCAATTGATCAAGTAATCTCTCAAACGCCAAGTAGTGAGAGGCTAATAAGCACACATGTGACCATTTAGTCGATACATCAATTAAAGCCATATAGTACCTAAATGGTCTATAGGGTGGGTGTATTAGCCTATAAATATCTCCTTGTATTCGTTCTAGAAATGTGAAAGACTCACTTCTACTTTGCTTGGTGAGGGGTGAATAATTAATTTTCCCTTGAAACATGCAGCATATGAGAAATCATGGGATTGTGATATTTTCTTACACTTCAGGGTATGTCCACATGAATTCTCAATTATTTCTCGCATCATAATTAAACCGGGATGGCCTAACTGATCATGCCAAACATTAAATTCATTAGTAAACTTCTGGTTTACTTTGGCCAATTTCTAGTCTGCATTGGCGAACTTCTGGTTCTGAATAACATATATTTCAATTGTGTTTAGAAATATATAATACAAGACAGAAGAAAAAGTAGGAAAACTTTCTAATGTGCATTTTCTACCAACAACTATATTTGTGATAACAAAATATTCTTGATTATTTTTAGTCTTTGTTTCAATATGATATCCATTTTTGTGGATATCTTTGAAACTCAACAAGTGTCTTTTAGACTTGATAGAATAAATTGCATTATCAATACATAATTTTGTTCCTTCATGTAACAAAATATTAGCTCTTCTAAAGCCTTAATCAAATTTATACTACCAGATATAGTCTGAACATTGGCTTTTTGCATTACTAAGTAAGAAAAATATTTATCATTTATAAGTATGGTGTTGGTGGTTACGCTATCAACGATACATAAATCTTCAGAATTGATGCTAATAGGATTCATTCTTCATTAAAAGAGACATAAATATATAATTAAGAGAAATAATACATTTGATAGAAGCAACTTTAAACACACTAAAACATAGCAATTCAAATAGATAAAGATAAATTATGCTAAGAAATTAGTAATATCCAAATGAGATAATATCCATACTCAACATTTTCAGCCTTATCAACATGATTTACTTCAACCTTTGATCCTTTATCATTATTTTTAATTGATTCTTGGTAAAATTTAACTAGATGTCTTGGCATACGATAGGTACGAGACCAATGACACTTGCTACCACGATGATAACATGAATTTTTAGTATGTTTATTATGTCCACTAGTTTTGCTTTTATGGTTCTTATCTATCTTTCCCTACTTCTAGTAGGAATTTGAATCACCACGATTTCAACTATACGACCACAATTAGATTCATTTATTACTACATTCGCTTTTGAAAATGGAGTCGAGCTTGTTGGACGGGATTCATAGTTTTTTAATAAGAGCTTATTATTCTGTTTAGTCACACAGAGGTAAAAAGTTAATTCAACATATTTCTTAAATCTCTTTCACGATATTACTACTGCAGGAGCAAATTGGATGTATCCATTTATAACAAGCTTTTGGAAGGATGACCATCTTCTGGTGATCATACATTTCTTTTAAATTGTTCCAAAGAACAAGTGGGTCCTTCACGGACAAATATTCAATTTTGAGTCCTTCATGCAAATGGTGGTGTAGAAAAATTATTGATCAAGCATTCAAGATAAATAGTTCTTTTTAATAATAATAAGAGCCACACATTTATATTTTACAAGATTTAACTTAGTTCAAACTAGTGTAATAAAGGGTATTTATAAAATATGAATATAAAAAAACGCAATATAATAACAGGAGATTCGTAAAGATAATAATATTTCATAAAGTAAGATATGGCAATAAAAATTTAAACTTTATGGCTTCGGGCCATTTAGTTCTTATGACTTTAGGTCAATTAATCTCATGATGAGAAATTAAATTTATATGGCTTATAGTCATTTATCTTCAGAATAAATAAAGATTATATATGGCTTCTGACCGTACAATAAGTTAAAAGATGAAAAAGATATGTATGTTTTCTAGCCTTATAATAAGGAATCTACAGTAACTGCTTCTAGCCTTATATAAATGGCTTCTAGCCTTATTATTACTACAGTAAACCGCGTATTTATTGTAACTGCTACAATAAATTGAGTATGCTACAGTGTCGTACAGTAATTGTTACTATATGAACAGTGACTGCTACAATAATGTCTGAGCTTATATATTAAGTTGACTGGAGGAGTAAGTTGGCCTGGATATGAGTTAATGAACATCCACATAATTAATATTCATAATAGTCTAAATCATTACCTCTATTAATTTTGATTATTAGTTGACCAAATATACTCAGCTGACAATCCACATATCATCTACTTCAATTTTGTTAAGATACAAATTTGCCCCGAAAATTTAATATCTAACTTTTAAAAAATAAAGTTGATAATGCATTGACTTCTGGGAGAAATTTGTATGTTAACATAAATGACGTGGATGATTTGTAAATTGCCAACTCAATATATTTAGTCAATTAATAATTAAAATTAATTAAAATAAGGTTAAAGATAAAATTACCCTTTTTAAATACTTTCAAAACAAAATTATCTTGAAAAACTTTCAAAATAAAATTAGGTCAGAAACATGTGTCGGGGCAAATTGTCCATTATAATCAAGACCAACAACCAACAACCAACAACCAGTCAATACTCTATCATAATTACATAGTACGTATTTAATTTTGAAGAAATTCAAAAATAAAAAAAATGGTCACCGTGATCTTATCTTTCCTTTCTTTTATTTTCTGTTTTCACCTTCAATTTATTTAAAAAGATTTGGGAACTTTGCTTGCCCTAGGTTTGGGAACTTTCTGTTGGTTCTAATTGAAAAATTGTCACGGTTATATCTCTCACTTTTGAAAAAAGATTTGGGAACTTTGATCGCCCTAGATTTTCGGCCTCTTATGTTCTGTGTCTCGAACTGGGGAATTTTCCTTCGTAGTCGATCATTCATTGGGTGAGTTATTCTCTGGTCTAACGGCATCAATTTTCCCCCGAATTTGTTTCCCAATGGATTTTCTTGCTTCTTTGCCAAATTGCTGGAGGTTGAATCGCTTATTTAAACTTTTGCCATTGGCAACTCAATATTATCTGATCAATCTGTCCGCTTGAGGCATTAATTATTGTTTAGTTTCACTTGGATTCTTCATTGCATCGTTAAATCGGATTATGTATGAAACGGAAAATTCAACTTTGCGGGGCGCTCCTACTTTAGAAGCCAAGTTTTGTGGTTCTTGAAATGCTGGAGAGGTCATATTAGTTGTTTAGTTTTCTGCATCCTTAATTTTGATTACGTATGAAATGAAAAATTGAACTTTGCCGAGTTCTTAAATTGTTTGGAAGCCAAGTTTGTGTTTCTTGATTTCACCCGTGATTATCATAATGCCGGAGCCAAACGTCATTACTTAGCTCATTAACCTTAGAATTACTTGTATATTCCTACAAATCTTTTTTTTTTAGTGGAGTAGAAGTGATTTGTTCATAACCATTATGTTTTCCTTCAAATCTAATTGTCTGGTGACGTTTTTTTTTTTTTTTTAAGTGTGCAGCATAATTTTTCGTTTCAATAATTAAATATTCTCTTTCAAATGTTTATCTGCAGGTTTCAGCTCTCAAGACGATAATATAGATTTTGCAATTTTCCTTTATAGTTTCTTGATTTCTGTGGGAATTGCATTGTGAATACTGGATATGACCAGCCAGGATTCCCAAGTATATCATGAAACGCAAAGGCTTCAGTTTTGCCTATTACACTGCTTGAACAATCTCTTTCAGGTGTCTATTTCACAATCCCTTTCTCTTTCATATATATCGTAACTCTTTTAGTTTCATTGCTTTTGTTTCATGATAAATGGAAGCAATCAAATCAAACGTTACCCTTGTTGAATTTTAAATGGGGAGAGAGGTTTATCCGAAACTCTTCACTTTGTTGCTGTAAGATAAGAAAATCCAGTTTGTTAAAGATTTACAAGTATCAGTTGGGAAGTAGGTTGTAGAACACAGTTGATTTCCTTTTTCCTCATAGCAATTCTTGGAGAAAAGAATTTTGTTATTGTAGAAATTTTTATAATTTGATTACTTCTTATATTTGTATTGCTTCTCTTCCATCAGGATGAGGATGCCTTTACTCAGGCAGGTTTGAATGCAATTTCTGAAAAGCTCACACTTGAAGATCCTGAACCAGCAGGCTGGACACCGTTATCAATTGTTTTTAAGCCCCATCATAATGTTCTGACTGGAAACTATGACGTAAATGTTCTGATTGCTGCCTTGGGTGAGAGAAGGAAGAGTGTAGTCTGGCATGATCGTCGCAATGGAGCATCCTCTATCGATCTCAATTCACCTGATGCAACTTTAATGGGGATTGTGCTTAATGTCCCAGTCAAGAGGATTTTTGGCCTTTGGAAAACCAGACACTGGGTTGCATTGAGGAGGCTTGATGGGGTCTGGTATAACTTGGACAGTGATCTTACTTCACCAGAACCTTTCAAAGATGCAGATGAACTTTGGGAGTATTTGGACTCTGTCATTGCTTATGGTGGTGAGGTTTTGCTTGTCATGAATGAGGAACAGTCCTGAAAGCCTTCACCCTTTTTTCTCTAGCAGTTTTAATGCAAGCATCTATCTATAGATTGTGTTCATTTGTGTACAGTACTAGCTTGATGATTAAAGAAAAATCTTAGGCCTGTTAATGACAGGAAATCATTGCCAAGGCAATTTTGTTTGTGAAATATACATCAATAATAAGTAATAGAGGTTGGCTCAGAAGGTTAGGTCTGTTAAACGTTTGACTTGAATTGTCTCAGCTTGGAGCATTTCCCATCACTGGCTTGGTGTTTTGACTGATTTTCTTACTTGAAGTATAAATTTCAAGTATTTGTATGATTTCTTAGTATTAGCTATCCTTGTTAATGTACATAGAACTTGATCAACAGATCACTGACAATTGAGATATGTATATCAGCTTCAGGCAGATTTGATGCAATCATGGAATTTCACTGTAAGGCGCACACACTGTAATGATTAAGTCATGGTTTCATAATTTAATGTTTAACTGCTTGTATGTACATGTATATAACCTCCCAAAGTTACTCTGCAATCTGTTTGAACCATTTTTCCAAGGCATTGAATAATTTAATGTCAGATATTGTATCTTAATCAATTTCTGTCATTTCCATGCAATTTACAAGTTCAAGGGCATTGGATTTGATGTGTCCATTTCATATTTATATTTGATTAATGGGTTTTGTTTCGTATTGGAAATCACTAAATCAGGTACTCACCAAAACAGAACACACTTATGTTTCATTTAATTTTGGGGCTTGTCAATATTTGAACTGTAGTTCAGTAAATTAATTTATAATTATTTATAACAAAGCCTTTTTTTGGGAGCAGTTAAAATAAGCGCGTTTGTGCTTAATGAGGTAAAATTCATCTGGCTATTTCCTTGTATAAGGCAAAATAACTTGAAATAAGTTGATCCAAATAAGCACTAAATATATTTCTCCAAAAGTGGTTCGTAATATCATAAATAAGTCATGCTACTTATAAATTGTATTCCTTCCATTCCTTTTTATAAGATACAAATAATCAAATTATGTAGATCAAAAAGTTGGTTAAAATTAGTTAAAGACAATAAATATGTAAAAAAAAATGCAACTTGATTTTCCAACATCACCCTTATTTATAAGGTGAGTGAGAAAAAGTGATAGAGGGACATATAATTAATTGAAGGTGAAAATGGAAAAAATATAATAAATGTTTAGACTTTAGACATCTCCAAAAACTAGCATCTCGTCAAAGTGAACATACTCATTCAACAAATATTATCTTGTAAGAAGGACCGGGAGGGAGTAATTAATGGTTTATATAAGACTGTGTTTCTGTGGGCACCAAAAATGATTAAGCCTTGTTCTATAGTAATATCCTCTGCTTCCACAAAAACATGAACATTGTTAGCACTCTTCAGTTTCTGTTTGTCCTCTAAATGAACAGATTGAACAGAGACAAGTTCAAATTCCAATTTAGTGCCTGAAAAGAAGATCAAAACCAGCATGCAGCAACAGCATTGAGCTTGTCAAAAAGACTGAAGCCGATTGATATCCTTAAAGACAGAGACCAGAGAAGAGTAACCATAACTTTTGGATCCATAATGGTCAAATGATTCAAAGAATAATACAGAGAAACAATAATGCTTGCATTATGAGGCTTTGATCATCATTTCTTGGCAAACAATCCTCCAAAGCCACCGTTCTTCTTTTGGGGCATGGCGACGGAGTTTTTCCGGCCACCTCTAGTGGTGGTGCCTCCACTCTTTTCCTCCACCTTCTTGAGTAAAGGATCAGTCTCTAGCAGCTGGTCTTCCTTCTGCAAGCCTCCCAAAATCCAATCTAAAAGACCTTTCTCCTCTTTCCCACCACCTGCGCCCTTTACTGTCGTCGCTGCATACACTCTCACGGTGGCCGGAGAAAATGACACGATCACAGAAGCCATGTTTGATAATCTGCACAACACAAGGTGCTTTCTCAGAAGAATGAGGAGGCAACAGCCACCGATAATATATTGCTTGTGGCTGCTTCTATAAGAGGCATTTCGTGTGTGTTTGGATTAGCTTTTGAGAATAGCTTTTACGACTTATGAAGTAAATTTGTGAGAGGAGTTTTATCTCGATTTACGCAAACCATGGTTTGAAACCATGATATTTGGAGAGTTTCCAAACACACACGAAGTCTCCACAAGCGTCTTATCTTTGATTGCTTGTGTCCAGATTGTCAGGTGAGACTGTGGATTTGAGGTGTGGCCACCGCAAAACCAGTGGGCTCTGCCATTGGCTGCTAGTGGCCGCTTGAAAATGGGCCTTTTCCTGAGCTTCGTTTTCACATTTATTAAAATCTAGGGTGAACGTGAAATTCTACCGATCAATAAACATATTTTAAAAGACTTATCAGTATTGTAAATATTTGTTGGGTACAAAAATACCCATAAATTTTAAAACATAGACCGATAATATCAATTCCGTTAACTTCATCTGATGACATCAATTTTCCGTTAAAAAATAGGTGAGGCCCACATGAACAAAAAGCTAATGCCGTCAAGCAAAATTAACGGAATTGATATTATCAGTCTATTTTTTAAAGTTTATGGGTATTTTTGCACCCGAAAAATGTTTTCAGTGTCGGTAGCTCTTTTAAAAAATATTTATAGGTAAAATTGAACATTCGCCCTAAAATCTAACCACTAATTGTCAACAGGGTCTACTCCAGTGGAGGGGTGAGGGGATAGTTGTTAACATGACGAGTTAAAGTTTAAATTTTTGTTGGAAGAAGTGTCAACATTTAATCTCAACAATATAATATAGAATTATCTTTATTAGGAGGATACATGTATTTATAAAAAAAAAAAAAAAAAGAGGAATTACATACAAGCAAGTCCTTTGAAATTATCAAATTAAATTGAAGTCTCATGGGACCAGGGTGAGATTAATTCAAACTGAGAGAAGTCGTCTGACTTATCATTGCGAGTTAGTGATTTGTCATTAGTTGCTTAAATTAATAAGGGTAAAGCTGTTTTCTCAAATTTCGAATTAATCTCACCTAAGTCTCATGACATATCAATGCAATTTATTAATTTTAAGGGACCAATTTGTGAATTTTTTTTCCTCTCCCTTTAAACTTGTACGTAATTCTCCTCGTTAAATTATGTGTGATTTGAATGTTCCGTTTACTTATTAATTAATGCATTTTTAATTTAAATAATATTTTATAGAGGTATATACTAGTATTTTGTATATTTTAATTAAGAGTTACGGTGTAAAAATACATATAAGCTTTTTTGAGGGCTTCAAAATGGATGCAAAAATACACATCGATTGTTAGTTGACCATTTATCTGAATTTTTTAAGAATTAAGGTGTAAAAATACAGATGAGATTTTTCTAAAAGTGAGCTCCACACAAATATTTTTTAGAGGCAAAATGTAACTATAAAGTTTCAAAAATAAGTGTAAAAATACACATTGACAGTTAGTTAACTGTTTGTTTGAATTTTTTGACTAAAAATGGTGGCATAGAGGATGATATGAATGATTAAGAAACACTTGAAGAGAAATATTAACTTACTCCACATGTACCATGCCATCTGAACTTTATCTAATAAAAATATAATAACTCAGATCATTTTAATCCTAGTTGGCTGATGACTTATCTTAAAAATAAAATAAAATTTTATCTTTTTTTTAAGAAAAATATTGGTTGATCATTTTATTTTATTTTTAAAAAAATTAAGATTTTTTTTAGTAAAAAAAAAGATAAAATTTTAATTTTTTTAGATGAGTCATCAGCCAATTAGGATTAAAATGATATGAGTTATTGTGTTTTCATTAAACAAAGTTCAGATGATATGATATTCCTGAAGTATGTAAGTATTTCTTCAATTAAGAATAATAATTTGTTAACTAGGCTAGAAAAATTAATTTCAACTTACCATTTATCTCCACATCATCACTTCTTTTAGAAGAGAGAGGAAGAGGTGAGGAAGGATTAGGTGGAGATAAATGATTAAATGGAATCTCTTACCTAATCAGTAAATTATTATTTCAAATTGTTTCTTAATCATCCACGTCATCTTCTATTTCACCATGTTTAGTCAAAAAATCCAAACAAATGGGCAACGTGTATTTTTGCACCTATTTTCAAAGTTCATAATTATTTTTACCCTTCAAAAAAATAATTGATGTCAGGCGCATTTTTGAAAAAAACATCATAACCTTAAAACATTCAAACAAGCGGTCAACTAACGATAAATGTATATTTTTACATATATTTTAAAAATTTATAGTTAATTTTATCTCTTAAAAAAATATTTGATGTTAGGTGAAACTTTACAAAAATATCATATATATTTTGATCCCCTCACCCTTTGGTTAAATTATGTTATTTTAATTGTGACTTGGATTGATTCTGGTTCAACTACGGTGGACGCTGGAACTACTATGGCATTGGGCCCTCGTCTCAACACCTCACTTGCAACTTGCAAATCCTAGAACTTACTCTTTTAACTTTAGATGTATAAATTCCTTTGCTTATATAAAATTGATCATTTTATTTTATTTTTTAAAAAAACTTGCAAATCCTAATGTGTACACATGTGATATCAGATTTGTGGTTAAGATTGTGCCAAACGTCTTTTTTTTTTTTTTTTTGGTTTCCTTAATGCCTGGGGCACCAGAGTTTGGTTGTGGGGCGGTCTCGGCTAGGCCGTCACCGTCCCCTACTAGAGATTTAGTCCAATCGGTTCACGGGTTGTTGTGCCATAAATCTTTTGATGTATCTGTCTATAAATTATGATAATTACAAGTTAACTCACACTTTTTTTTTTTTTTTTTGCCAACTACAATTTGACTCACGAAGTTCCTTCAACAAATAGTGAAACACCCAAACACACACACACACATATATATATTTGTGTGGGTCTATATATATAGAGTACTCTTTTGCGATGGTGCAGAGCATGGGGGCGGAGGCCCACCTAGTTTTACTTGCCTTTTATTCTTTCTATACATACATACGATGCAAAAGTATTTTATTCAAAATAAACAAAAATATATATTTTGTGTAAACAACTTCATATGTAAATATTATTCTTGATAGATTAATAGATATGCTATTAAATTATTTTTCAAAAAAAAATTGAAGAACTTAATTGCATTAGGAAATTAAAGCCGATTAAAAATAATTGAAGTAGAGAACAAAATTTAAGTTTCAAACATATTCAGATATATAAATTATAAGCAAAAATATATATTAAAAAAGCCAACTTTTTTTTGGGTGAGAGAAAATGACAGAATCCGAATAATCAAATCAAACAACAAAATTAAACAGACAAATCTACTAGAGGAAAGGCCAGAGGGCCTACAATGTTACCAAATATCAATATAATTTTTTTTAAAATAATACTTTTTCTTATTATATGAAGGGTTTCCTTTCGAGGCTTATAAAGTACAGAGTTTTCACCTTTCTTAATAAGTGTGTTTCCTGATATTTAAATTTGTATTCTACTTCTAAAAGTCTTTTATCATTTTAACCAGTAGCTTATTGGTTTTTTTTTTTAAAAATAATACTAATACTTTGTTCATGATAATTAACAATTTTGATTTAATTTTTAGTATATAAAAATAAATTATTACTAATAAATTTATCACTTAAAATTTTAAAAAGGTACAAAATCATTTCAATGCCATATTAATGGTGTTTTAAATTTATTATCAAATGAGAAAGTATACATATGGTGTGATTAGGGTAAGAGTAATATTACTGAGCAAGCCAATTGACGATTATGTGTATGAAGCGAGTTTTTTTTTTTTTTTTTTTGGGTATGCGCCTTCTACTAGCCACCTAAAACTAATCAACTCATAAATTCTGAAGTGTAATTATGCAATTCAAATATGATTCTTCTTTATCTTGCATACTATATATAGCCAATATGTTGAAACATAAAAGATTGTTTTCCCCTGATTTATTTCAGCAACCACTATAAAAAAATAGTGGATTAGCGACGGAATTTAGTAACAGAATTTCTGTCACTAATTAACTTAGCGACGGAATTATATTAACGACGGAATTTGTTCCGTCAATAAAAAAGCCGTCACTAATTGATTATTGATGGAATTTTTAGAGACAGTATTTAGCAACGGAATTTTTTCGTCTCTAATTAGGGACGGGGAAAATTTCGTCCTTAAATTAGCAACGGAAAATTATGTCTCTAATTAGAGACGAAATTTTCAGTCCCTAATCCGTCGCTAAATATTTTTTTATATATAATTTAAATTGCCACATGTTTACAACACGAACTTCCACATGTCTCTCACAGGCGGCCGCCATGTGTGCTAGTCAGCCACCGCCACCTTTCCTCCGGCTTCCATGTGTTCCAGTAAGCCGCCATGTGTTCCAGTAAGCCGTCATGTGTCCCCCTCCACCACGCGCCATGTGTCACAAGTCATAAATTGGTTGCATTTTGTGACCAAGTTATGATTCAAAGCCATGACCTCTCACGTATGTGCTAGTGCCTTTGCCAGTTGAGTTAAAAAGAACCTGTGAAAGTTAAATACAAAATCATATATATATAGACATAGACACAAGCGCGCGCGCGCACACATTCACACATACGCACACACTGACACACACACACACACACACATATATTGCTTGCAAACAAAAAAAGAAATACATAATTTTATATATTATTGAATATTTTAATTTAGTTTTCTTATTTTATTTTATGTAAATATTTGACCTAAATTTTTATTATTAATATATATTTTTTATTTATTTTATTTTATCTTTTATCTTTTTGTTTGTATTTATAAAATTTTCATTTTATTTGTATATAATATATTATTAAAAACTCAAATATATTATATTATAATTTTAATTTCAAAAATAAATATAAATTAATAATTTTATTTATTTATTTTAATATTATATTATAAATTTAAAATAATTTAAAATTTAAATTATTTAGAAAATTATAATTTTGAAAAAAAAACCGAATTATTAAAAAATTTAGCTATTAGTGATGGAAATTTTGTCCCTAATTAGTGACGGAAAAATTCCGTCTCTAAATTTCGTCGCAAATTTTTAGTGACGGAATTATTCCGTCGCTAATTTAGTGACGGAAATTTGTCTCTAATTTAGGGACGGAAAAATGTACAACTTGCTATCAAGACTCATACAACAAATCAAAATTAATCGTGGGATTCATTTCAAATTTTGTGGAACATACAAAGAAACATGTCACAAGTTGCTATCAAGAGTCATGCATTCCTTTTAACACAGATTTAGTAAGAAAGTAGTAAGCTATACAGAAAGTGAAGACCAAGAGGTTCACACTGATTTTGATTTCAAGTATATATCTATTATTTCACTACTTTGTTTACACTTTACAATGTGATCTGTACATGTATTTATAATGTGATATATCTATAATTCACAACATAAAATTGATAAAAAAAAATCTGAAAGCTTTAAAGGAGACTAGTTCTAGCTATAGCTAAGTTCTTTTGAATACTTTTAACTCAATGAAAAAGCTGATTGTTGTAACTGGAATAGAATTTTGTTGCAATGAAGGGTTTAGAAGACTCATCTTCGTGAGTGTGATATTGACATTTTGAGTAATGGAGGGCCCAAAAAAAATAAAAGGAAAACATAAGATATATAAAAGATGATGGAGAGAGCCAAAATTCTGAAACTAAAACTATAGAACTAGTAAAACCAATCTACTGAACAAGTATATTTGTGAAAATAGAGTCGCAGAATATTGTGAGATGACATCTAACCATATCTACACGTGTCAAGTTTGACTCATCTAACTGTACACTTGTCAAGTGGGACCCATCATCATCCTATACATCCAGAAGTAATATAATTGTTGGATGAAAGATGATGGAGTGAGCCTAAATTCTGAAAATAAAACTATAGAACTGGTAAAATCAATCTGCTCAGCAAGTCTATATGATGCTTTGTGAAAAAGATGGTAGTAGAATAGTGTAGTGTGAGATGGCATCTGATCATATCTACACGTGTAAAGTGGGCCCATCTAACTGTACATTTGTCAAGTGGGACCCATCACATCATCCTATATTTATCTAGAAGTAGTTGTTGGAACGTGAGTCGGTGTGAAAAAAGAAAAGTAAAGAAAAGAAAAGATGTATGAAAATGATGGAGAGAGCCAAATTTCTGAAATTGTTGGGAAGTGAGATGGTCCGAGAAGTGATCCAACGGAATTGAGAATAAAAATCAGCAATGAAGGCATTGTTGGGTTCCAGACGATGGGCTGTATACAAGGCAAGATCAGCAGACAACAAGTTCTTCTTCACTTTCCACAAGAACTCTCCATATTTTCTGAAAGTCTCTGCTTCAAAAACTGCATCCTTCTCAAATGCCAATAGTGCTCTCAAAAAGTACTCCTCTGCCCTGCAGTTACAATTTTCCCATTTCACATATGTAACAGTGTTACGTTGGTCATACCATTTTTTTCCCATTTTAAATGTTCATATCTATTTTTTTCATCTACATAAGGGGCATGTGGTACTGGACACTAATAAACTCTTATAGGTACTTTAGCAACATAACTCATCAACATGCGCGCGCGTGTAAAGCTCAAATCATCATATTTACAGTGCGACTTGCAGACTCAAATTAAACACTACTATTTGTTCACAAGGTTCATTATGTGTGAATACATACATATATGTATCTATGTAAGTATGTATGTGACCACATAGCTGAAGTCATAATATTTACAGTGATGATCAGTGTGATTTGCAAACTCGAATTAAACATTAGTTTGTTCATAAGGTTCATCTGTGTACCTGTCGTAGTCGCAAGCAACTTGGTAAAGAAACTCTGCATAGTTGGCCAGAAGGAGACGATTATTGGGTTCTTTAGATAATGCTAACAGATACAGAGCCTCTGTTTGCAAATATCGTTTGAACGGTGAAATGAATTGCTTCCTGCTTTCCCGGTCCACCAGTTCTTTGCCGCCTGTCTCCCATGCTACGTCTTCTACAATGGATCTCCAATCACTCGCCTCTTCTCTCAGTTGTTTCATTCTTTCCTCGTGCTCTTGTAATTGAGCTTCGAATTCAGGGAAGATTTTAGCGACATCAAAGTTCGCCAGCAGGAAGAGGGGGTGGGTGTCAATCTCTTCGGAGGATTCTTCATCGGAACAAGATTCTGCAGTATTATTATTACTGTCGTGATCTTCGCCGTCACGGAGGTTTGCAGGGCGGCTAAGTTTCAAAGGGTTAAATTCCCCGTCGCCGCCGTCCTTCTTGTCAGAGGATTCTTCACCGGAACAAGATTCTGTAGCATTCCCGTCGTGATCGCCGTCGATTTCCTCCTGGAGTTCGTCATCGGAAAAGGAAAATAATATGGCCGTGGTGGTTCTATTTATGAACTTATTAGATGTTGAAAGTGTGGATCCGCAAGATTGAGATCTTTGAAGCAGAATTGGACGGCGGTCACATTTGCGCGGGAATCGGCACACAAGAGGTCCTCCTCCGTAACGGCCATTGCTGACGTGGTACCGTCGTCCTCTGGTGGAAGAAGGATGAGGAACAAGAACTTGCAGAGACCATTGCATAAATTTCACACTCATTTTCTCAGAAACAAAAAAAGATCGATCGTACAACTGAAGTTCATGAACAAAGAACAGAGAAAGGTAAGAAAGATTTTCTGAGTGAATGGAGGAGGAGGAGGAGGAGGAAGAATCAAAGTCCTCCGAAACTCGTTATAAGAGATTATTGTAAGAAAATCTATTACGTCTTTCTTACCTTGTAAATTCACCTCAGATCAACCTGTAAATCAGAACAAGAAAGTAATTAATCAGATAAGGAGCTTGAACAGAATTAAAGAAAGATTATTATGATCAGAAACAATCCAATGTAATCAGATTTCAAGGAAAGCGCAAGAGAATGAAAGACAAAGCGGGGGTACCAACCATGCACGAAACTCGTAGGCAATAAAGATGACAGTTGCAAAATTCTGTGGAAGGGTTGAACGAAAACGAAGTGTAATGGGGGTGGATATTGAAGCGAGTGCGAGTTGCTTGGACTAAAGTAATTTTGCAGATTAAAATTAAAAAAAAAAAAACTCAAGTTTGATTGATTTCTCTATGGATTTCTATATATTGAAGTTTTTCAGTGCCCAGTTGATTTATAAAAAAATTAAGTACATTATTTTTGCCTCAAAAATATTTATAAAGAAGATATTTAGACACTATAGAGAGTATTATGGTTCAATGGAATATCTGCAGGTTTGTTTGGTTTGAATCGGGCTTATACATAAACCCGATTCAAATAAATCAAGATAAACATCTTCCACATATTTTCTTCGTAAATCGTAAAAGCTACATAGTAGATCATAAAAACTATCTCGTAGACCGTAAAAGCTACCTCATATTCTGTAAATTACACTTGAAAAGTATTTATAGAGGCTATCCAAACATACTTATAATCTTTTATAATGTTATATCATTAAAGGTTTGTTTGTTTTGAGGGTGGGTGACGGGAAGGGAGTGAAGAGAATGGGTAGGTAAATTTTGAATCAAATTCTTCTCCCTCTTTTTATTTTATACTAAGATTCCCTCCCCTCCCTTCTTTCTGACAAACTAAATAAGATAAGATAAATTACCTCCCCTCCCTTCAAACCAAACACATCCTAAGAATGAATTATCAGTATGTTACAAAAAAGTTTTTTTATCCCACGTTGACTTGATATGGAAAAAGGCAATATTGAACATTTTTAAATTGCCTATAATTCTTACATTTCCGCCTTCTCTCTCCTCTTTGACATATTGAAACAAGAGGGGTAAGAGGGAGTGTAAGCATTAGATCATTAGTCCATAACTCCATATGCTTATAATTTTTTTAATTTGTAGGATATACAACATGAATAAATGATTTTATGACTGTCACTTAATATATATTGGGGCTAATTTATCACATAGATTTAAATAAAATTAAAATAAACCAAATTACAGTAAAGAGATGTTATTAGCATAATTTTTTTTCATTTTTATATTAAGGAAAAATTATGCATTTGATCCTCTAACTATGAAATGTTTCGATTTGATCCCCTAATTAACCTTTTACAAAAAATACTTTTTAGCTTTTTAATCTTAACTTGGTTGGTTTCAAATGATGATTTCTTTTCGTAAATTTATTATTATATTATTATTATTATTTAACTTCATATATTAGCATTTGACAATGTCTTATCAACATTAATATTTCAATTTAAGCCTTTTTTTAATAATGCACTTAGAGGTAAATGAATGAAAAATGTTATTTAAAATTAAAGCATCAAGATGAAACCTTATATATAGTTAAAGAACTAAAGTCATACTTTTGTGAGTTTGTCTTCTATTAATAACAGAGTTAATATGATCTTTTTTTTTTAGCCCACCCAGTATCCCGAGCTTCGCCCTAACTAATCTGGATCCGACCCGCGTCGCACACCTGACATGGTGGGTAAGCCTCCCAGTGGGGATTTTCTGTATACACAAGACTCAAACTCAAGACCTTGCTTAAGCGAAACTAAGCCGCTTACCATCACTTAGACCAACTCCCGTTGGTAGTTAATATGATCTTTGGTTCCTCAAATTTGTTATTATTTTAATTTTGAACTTTCAAGTTTCATTTTGTTTAAAACATTAGTCCCTACAATTGCATAAAATATGGATCATTTTTCCCCTTTGAGGAATAAAACCACTTGTTTAAATTTTGAGGAACTAAAACTAAAATGAAGCAAATTTTGAGGGGCCAAAAGTTGTATTAACACTTAATTTTATCTATTCCCATCATTTTATTTTTAAAAAACTTTTTTTTATTTTGTATTTTATTAGCAAAGTTGTCATCTTCCTGAAAAATAAAAATTGCATTGGAATGTAATTCATCGCCTATAAACTGAAGCGTATAAATTTGGTGGGACGACATACAAAGAAACATGTCATAAGTTGCCGTTAAGACTCATTCATTGCACTAAACACAGATTTAGTAAGAGAGTAGGTACGTGCAATCATTTTAATTTCAAGTATCCGTTCTTTCGTTATTTTTTTTCTTACAATGTAATCCCTGTACATGTATTTATAATGTGATCTATAACTCAACATAAAAGGGGACAAGTTCTAGGCAACAGTTTTGTTGGTTTTTTTAATACTTTTAACTATGTTGCATCTGGAATAGAATTTTGTTGCAACGAAGGTTTTAGATGACTCATCATGATGAGTGTGATATAGACATTGTAATGAAGACCCAAAAAAGAAAGAAAGAAAGAAAGATATATAAAAGATTACGGAGAGCGTCAAAATTCTCAAGTGGTAAGGAGAGAGATGAAATGAATTTGCCTTATTTACAAGTCAAATCTACTCAACAAGTATAGATGATGCTTTGTGAAGAGCGTAGCTGGTTGTGAGATGGCACCTAACCATTTATACACCTGTCAAGTGAGACCCATCGAACTCTACTCTTGTCAAGTGGGACCCATCATCTTATATCTTTGTCTGTATCTATATGTTTTGGGAAGTCAGTTACAGAGGGAAGTGATGATCCACATGAAGTGTGAGCATAAGAATCAGCAAGGAAGGTGTTGGTGGATTGCATACAGAAAGGCTTGAAAGAAGGCATTATATATCAGCAGCCAAAAAGAAGTCTCCATATTTTGTGAGAGTCTCTGAGTCTCTAATTGCATCCTCTTCTTTCACCATTACTGCTTTCTCAAAGTACTCTTCTGCCCTGTTCAATTTCCCCATTTCACATACATATCCATTATTTACTTGCTTATTCCAATCAATATACATAAAGCCCAAGTCATCATATTTACAGTTATGATCAGTGTCACTTGCAGACTCAAAACACTATTTTGTTCATAAGGTTCATATGTATGTGAATTTGTAACACAAACACAATATCCATAATTCTAACAAATTCACTGTATGGTTATTTGGTTTAGCTTATTTTAAGAGATTTGACTTTGTAAAATAAATAAATACGTGAGAATTCTTTGCTTGTTAAACAAATAGGCTCTTTTTAAGATATAAATCCATCTTTTGATCTCAGAATCTTATAAGTTGACAGGCATCACCAAATTAAACTAAGGTTGGAAGCTAACAACGGCATCAAAAGTTATGACCAATATATACATAAAGCTAAAGTCATAATATATAAGTGTGATTTAATTTGCAGACTCAAATTAAACACTATTTTGTTCATAAGGTTCTCATGTGTACCTGTCGTTGTCGCGAGCAATGAGGCATAGAAACTGTGCATAGTTCGCCAGCAGCAGGGGTGGATATTGCTGACAAGCAATCTTCATAATCATCGTCCGGTTCAATTTCAACCCAAATCGCTGAAACGAATCGTTTCCTGATTTCCCGGTCCACCAGTCCTCGGCCGTCCATCTCACATGCTTCTTCTACACTGGATATCCACAGACTCGTCTCTTCTCTCCGTTGTTTCATTCTTTCCTCCTGTTCTGATAACCGAGCTCTACCGTCAGGGAGGATTGTGCGGTGGTTAAGGTTCAGCGGGTTGAATCCGCCGTCGCCGTCTATCTCATCAGAGGATTCATCATCGGAACAAGAATCTGTGTCACTACTGTCATGATCATCGGAATCTTCGCCGGAAAAAGAAAATAATCTGGCCGGAAATGTTCTCCTCATCATGAATTTAGATATTGAAAGTGACGATTCGCAAGATCGACACCTTTGAAGCAGACTCGGACGATCCCATTTGCGCGGGAACCGACACACAAGAGGTCCTAAGCAGCCGCCGTTGCTGACGTGGCATCGTTGTTTGGAGGAAGAATGAGGAACAAGAACTTGCCGCGGCCATAATCGCAGAACTTCCACACTCATTTCTCAGCTTGTATAGATGAACAAAGAAGTCGAACGAACGAAAACTCTCTTTCGTCTTTAATTTCTTCTTCCAAATTCACCTCAACCTGCGAATCAAAACAAGAAAATAATCAGATCAACGGCTTAATTAAACAGAATTTAGCCACCAAACATAAAAGAAAGAAAGATTATGATGAGAAGGAAGCAATAATGCAATCAAATTTTCCAGAAAAAGCGCAAGAAATTGAAAGAAAAGCGAGGGTACCATGAATGGGAATTCGGAACTCGAGGGTAGTTCTGATGACAGTTGGAATCAAATTCTGCTGTGGTTGGGTTGAAGGAAGAAGAAAGATAAAGACTCTTGTACTAGTGCGGTAACTATGAGTTCGAACTACGACGCCTGAAGGAGAGGATGAAATAAAAGTAAATTTGTAGGTGAAAATGAAAACATATACCATTATGTTTCGATCGATCTCTATGAATTTTCATTTCACCTCTCAATAATGTCTTCTCTATCGATAACACTTCAATCATATGTGTATATATAGAAGTTTCCGGTGCCAGTTGAGCGATGAAGTTTTTTTTTTTTGGTCATTCAAAGTGTTTAGTTTCACCTTTCTTTGCAGAATCACGGTAAAAAAAAAAAAGGAATATTAATAGTTAGTTAATAAATATCAATATTGGCCACTATTTTGTTATCTTTTAATCAAGATAATAAATGTTTTTTGCCAACACAAGTTAATAAATAAATACATATTATATGTATATCAATAATTGATTGATTATTGAAGAAATGAGTAAATACGTACCCTTCTATGAAGAATTTGTTATTATATTTCAAATTTGCACTACCACAATATCAAATATTATGCTAGCTCCCCTTCTTAATATAAAGACAATTTATTTTTTGATAAAATCCTATATGAAGACATTTAAATTATCTAAATTTTAATTTAAGTTAATGAACTTAATAAATTATATATTAGTTATGTGTTATAATTAAATATTTAAAATTTGGGTCAAATTACATCCATATCTCTTAATTATTAAAAATAAATAATAATAAATTATTTATATTCATCGATTTTCTATAAATTAATTTATTTAATTCATAAATTAATATATAATCTAATGATACATAATACATGCTACGATAATGTTATTTATTTAATATCTTTAATCTTTGTAAGAAAAGTCAACTAACTCTGATATTAAAGACCGGAGGGATTACTATCTATGATCATTAATAAAAGAGCTAATTAGGGATTCAGTTTAATCTTAAATATAATACTTTGATTCACTTTATCTTCTAAATTTATAATTTTTTTATTAAAATATCCCTATTGATTGCACATATTGAGAAGTTTTTATGTAAACATAGTCGTTATCATGATGAATGATGGCATCATAAAAAAAACCAACTCATATTTATTATAAATAACTAAAATAATTAGCGGCATTAATGTACCCACATTACTCAATTAACTTTTATATCATGGACATTTTAAGATTTTGTTTAAGATTAAAAAGTACATTTTTGCTTTAAAACCATTTATAAAATAGCCTAGTACATAATCTTTTAAAATCGGCGCAATGTTGTCATTAGTCAATCATCACTGTGTGTGAAGAGAATTTTTGGGAAAACTATATTGTAGTCCCAAACAACTAAAAATATAAAAAGAATTATCCCTCAAAATCGTAAAATAAAAAATTAATCCTAAAGAGTTATTAATGGATCCCTCAAATTGTCAATTTTAAGGGACCATTTTTTTAATTTTTTTTCTTGTTTGAGACCTTAATATAATTTTCTCAAAATTTTTTACCCAACGTTGTTGCCCGTAAATCTACTATTAAAAAATAGGGAGTTTATTTTAATTTTGTTATGCATATTGTGGTTTTATAATCTCTTAAGATTTCATAATATTTATTGTGGATTAATATTTATGTTTATGATATTACAACTACATCATAATATAAGTTAATTATTATGTTTATGATATTGTAAATTTTGGGAGGATTGAAGGCTTATATATAGAAGCTTAATACAAATGATTAAATATACATGAAAATGCTTAATGAATACGAGTTCTCCTCTACTCTTCATCTCTATAATTTCCTCTTATCTTTCTTCATTCCTTCATCTCAATTTTTTATATTTTTTTGATTTCATAGTACGTTATTAGCACAGAATTCTAATAAAGGTATATTTTTACTCACCATTGGTTTAATGATTTATCCTACCTTCTTTTACCATGCGTGTGTTTATCCCAAAAGTGAGTTTTTTTTTTTGGGTAAAAGTCTAGTTTTTTGGCTTTATTTTTTTATTTTTTTGGTATAACGATTCAAAATAAGTGTTTCACCCATAAAAAGTTAGATTAAGCGCAAGCAACTTTTTGTTGCTTTTCCAATCGCTGCTTTTCAAACTGAAGAGAGAGAAGAAAAATTGTGGGCCCGTGAGGGGTTGGGGGTAGGAGTAAAATATAACACTATTTGAATTCCAATATCTATTTGAATAAAGTCTTCTTGTATTTTCATAATTTTCACAATAATAAATTAATTATTTTTATTTTTTATAATTTTAAGTTTTAAATATTTTCTTAAAATTATCGCATTAGATACATATAATATAGAGACATATTATTTAATAATATTTATATCATATTTAGTCATTTTACATCCAAACATACTTTTACTTTAATCATCCATCATGTTACAATTTACTCTTTTACATTTTAAAATTATCACACATGTATTTATTTAACAAAATTCATATCTTTTTCAGTCATTTTACATATAAACTTACTTTTCAAAATAATCATCCAAACAAATTTTACTTTTAAAAAAGCTACTTATGATATTGTTAATTCAAATATAAATCACATTATACAATCTAAATTTTGTCCAATCTTAAGTTTGCAAAAGTTAAATTACAAAAAAGTTACGTTTGCCGCCGCTATTTCCATTTATGATAACCAAATAAAGATGAAGTATGAGAAAATATTTGGATGTAGATTACATTGATAAATTTTGAGGACAACATTCTTTTTAGGATGAAAGAATTGTAACATTCTTATTTTGTTATATTTAACTTTATCAAAAATTTTAAGCTTGTATAATTTTTAATTTATTTATATTTTTATTGTAATTTTATTATGTATTTTACCATTGCAAAATTTCCAAATTTATTTTTTTCACTTTTCATAATTTTTTTAAATTTTTTTTTAAACATCACAAAAACCACTTATACAAAAAGCTAAGCTAAACACCTTTTTACTTTCATAAAAGCATTTATCAAATCGCTAATCCAAACATAAATTACGTTACATAATCTGACTTTTACCCAATCTTACTTTTTCATTAATCAGATTGCAAAAAATTCATTTTTCTCATCGATATTCCAAACACACCATAAATAAAGTCACATATCTATTTTATTTATCTGGAATGATCTAAGCCATTATATGAAATTAAATAAATCTTTTTACCGATTATTTGATATATCGGATTCCATGACTAAGATTAGAGATTATTGTTTCTTTATATTCCTTTACAAGGTTTTTTTTCTAAATTTTATTTATCATTTTTCTGGAATATTTTATTATGAAACATTTATATTTCTTTTATTTTATATTTTGGTATTCTTTACATTCTATGTTGTTATATCATGTTATTTCATTTTATTTACACTTTCATTTGTTTATTTACTTATTTAACATTTATATTTCTTTATTTTATTTACATTTTATGTTATATTTTATTGTTTATGTTTCTTTATTTTATGTTATTTATTTCATCTTATTTTATTGTAATTTTATTTACATTTCATTTATTTATATTAACATATTACTATTATATCATTATGTCAATATTTTATTTTCATTTTTTTATTATTATATTAATATATAATAGTACTATATATGACGGGAGCTTATCTATTGTTTATATTTGATTATAAATTTGAAGTTACTTAATTTATTTTACAGTATTTTAATTCATAAATTTGACCTTAATTTATTTTACAGTATTTCAATTTTATCGAAAGGCCAAAGTTGTAATATTCTTAATTTCGTAATCAAATGATCAGAAGTCACATCACTTTTATAATATTTTTTGTATGTAAAACAACGCTATTGATTTCATTAAATAACATGATTGACAATAAAAACTATAGCAATTTGATGATTTAATTGTTACAAATATCAAAACCCTAAAGGCTAAATGTACAAATATGAAGCTAGAAAAAAAAAAGCTTTGCATGGTCCTGAAGACTAATATTTAGAGAAATTGATGATGTGCTATTAAAAGCAAAGAACATATCTATAAGAGAGAGAATGAACCTAATCACATTGCATTTGTGGAATTGATAGTTGAAAGCCAAGAATACTTTATCTTGTCTATTGAGCCACAATCATGGAAATAATAAAATTTCTATGGTCATTTAAATTATGAGTAAATGTTATACTATGACTAGAAGTTATATGGATAGAAAAAATGGCATAATATGACCAAAAGTCATATAGACTAATATGTATTAATTTATTGAAAATAAATACCAAAATGGTTGGGAAGCCAAAAAGACCATGAGATATTGTAAACAAATACCAAAAATAGTTATGATACTTAAAGGAATAAGTTACGAAGAAAGATGAACAAATTGTGAAGCCCAACCAAATAATTGAAAGCCCCAAAGGCTACATGATTTTGCTTTTGATTAGTGTTTAAATTTAAATTTATTAAGATTAATCTATGAAAAAGAAATTATTATTTGATATTGTGATATTAATAAGTGTTAATGACCGATATATGAAATTAAATAGACAAAAAAGTAATTTTTGGTCATTTAAAAATTTTAATATAGTGCCAATTTATTTAAAAATTTAAACATTATGGTGTGTGCATGGTCATAATTTTATGGCCTTTTAGGATTCTACCTCATAGTTTTTGTCACTATGCCATATAACTCCCAAATTAAATGGTTTATAGTATTTATTCATATAACCTTCAATTATACAATAAAGTTGTTTAATACTCTTCTTTATGTATAATTGTACAATTTATTTATAAATTTAAATATATGGTGTATGTGAATATTATTTATATATCAATGGAGGTTTTTGCTTTCTTCTTGGGATTTTTGCTTCTCTATTGCTACATGGATTTCCCATCAAACTCTCAACACTCATATACCTCAATGTCAAGGTATTTTCTTTCATTATTAGTCTTACTTTTCATTTTAACTATGTCTTCCATCTCTTTTATCCTCTTGAGCACTATTATATTGCATTGCATATATGTGAATTTTTTCTTAGTTATTAAACATTTCATTATTGAAAGGCATATAAATTCTCCATAATTTGTATTTTATTTTGGTATTGATAAGTTATTGTCTTCTCTTCCAATTCATTGTATTTTCATTTCTTCTACTCCTTAGTATTCTCATATGATATATGCAAGTTTCATATATTAATCATGATAATATGTGTGTGTGTGTGTAGTATGATATTTATATTGGAATCAAATTATTTTTGTGACATTTGTGAAAAAAAAGATCATATATCATATTTGAATTAAGAGAATGGGAATTTATCTAATTTTATAAGAAAATTCATTATGAATAATTTATGATTTTTTCGGAAAAAAAAAACCATTTTTGTAATGTGCGTGAACTATATATAGTACAAGTTAAATTTATGGATGATCAAATAGTAACTATATATAGTACAAGTTAAATTTATGGATGATCAAATAGTAGGAAATATTTGAAAGAATGATATGTATATCATAATTATTCATTATTTTATATTATAAATGCATTTGTCTTTGCATTTCTTTCAAATTAATTTTAGCCTCTAAACATCACAAATCATTACAATAAGATTTTTGTGTATTTTGATTATGGATCTCCTTATATTTCTTTATGTAGTGGAGAATTTTAAATATTTCATACTTTGAATATGCATCAAAAGAGAAAATTGAAGCATATTATTATTAATAAGTAATGGATTTGCGTAAAAATACAATAATATATATTAGTTCTTGAAGAACATATATGTAACAAAATCAATATAGTTCCTAAAGAACTAGTATAGATTTTCTTAATTTTATGAGCGGAAGGAGAATCGATAATTAAAAATTATGGCCCATAGATTTACATCAGAATTTCACTCTGTTAAAGGGTATAAGTGATAACTCAATAGACTAAAATCCATGATTGTATATGAGGTATGATGAACTTGAACTTTCAAGTAAAAGATAGATTATTGGTTTATTATATATTGGTTTGTCTTTGAAATATAAAAATAAAAGTGTATTTATATGACGCACACTTGATGGGGAGATCGTTAGAATATATGTGCGAGTTAATATTGAAAAGTTCTATTCATATACTTCCTCACAAAACCTATTGATCTCCCAAAAATGGATATCATATTGATATTTTATATCAATATTTTATAGAAATTGAAAAGTTTGTTGTTGGTTAAGCAACATGTCACATTAAACCAATAGTTTACTGATCCAAACAAATTTATTATTGGCATGATTTTTTTGATCATCTAAATTATATATATGATGAAACAAATTATAAAAGATTACACATGACATCTATTAAAGAACTAGGAGATTCTTCATGAATAGCAAAAATATTATATAATTCAAGAATTGTCATGTGCTATTTGTTCTCAAAGAAATTTGATCATGAGAGTATCACAAATTATGATTTGGAATAGATCTCTATATTTCTGGAAATATATCGAACTCATATATGAACCCATTCAAATAACATGTAAATTATATAAGTATTTAATGAATTTGATAAATGCATCTATAAAATGGTTACATATGTGATTATTATTAGTTTGCTACCTGAAGTTTGCAATATTATTTGCATAAATCATTATATTGAGTGTGTAATTTCTAGATAATCCAGAAATAATTTATTAAAGCCTCCATAAATAGCTAGATCAATATTTATGAAAATAAATTTTTATTTTGATGTTGGCATATTTGATCTTATATATCGTGTCACTTATATATATAAAGCTAACATAAAATTGGCTTTTTGTCAGGAGTCATGATATTGCATCTTAAAAAATTTGAATATGTATTTCTATTGATCTACCATAATGCACATAGATGATATTTAAAGGAAATTGGGATAAATGTTGAATAAGAACCTCCTCCTTCTTATTTGTCTTTAAATGAAACAAGAGAATGTTTCTAATAGAAACAAATAGATTTACGAGACTTATGCTACATGATTAGTCGATTGCCATTTGACAAAATTTTTCTAACACGAGGGGAAAAAGTTGAATGGATGGAAAAAGAAATAAAATGAATGCATTATTACTATCAAGTTTAGATCCTTAAATATAGCAATATGAACTAGAAGTTCATTAGGTTTTACATTCATAAAATATTTCATAAAATTTGCCAGATGCAATTACAGATCTAAATGAGAATTACAAAATCTCATATTCTACCTGAAAAACTCTCTAATCAATATAAATGAAAGTGAAACATGCCCAAAGTATGAGAAAATAATCAGTTCCAAAAGAAAAGATAAATGAACAAATAATCAAGATAATCATATTGAGGAAATATGTACTCCAGAAAAGGCCAAAACATAACTAATTGCAAAAACTTCAAAAGAGGTTAAGGTACTTGAAAGTAATAAAGAGATATCAATGAATTATGCCATAGGAAAAATAGAATTGAAAAGATTAAGTTGTCGATAATAGTCTTCATAATAATTTCACGTGATCAAATGGGGATTTTATGTACAAATCTATCTTGCAAGTAGATAGAATGGTGATTGACCATAAGAAAAAGTAAAAGGGAAAAGACACTGTGAAAATGAGATTACATCATTTCGATATGTGAAAATTATGGATATGCAATCCCAGATTTAAGTGAAAAATAAAGATTTTAGTAAATGCTAATAAAGACTATGATAAAGCATACTATTTTGTAGTGGATACAATAATTTTGTATTTCTGGCAGAACATGAAAATAAAATTATAATCTTGTTAGATGTTGTTATATACAGCCTATTCATATAGCTCATTAAATAGTGAAATTTATACGAGAATCCTTGAAGGATCTAAAATAGCAAAAGCATATACAGGAAAATTATTTTATATATAAAATGTTATGCGAGTTTGTAAATAACTCAAGCATATATAATTGATTGAAAAATATATTAGAAAATGAATAATCTTACATTTTACTTGATTTGTAGATCGAGTTATAGAATGTATCAATAATTTCAAAATTACATATTTTTTCTATGGTGAATTTGCTTGTAAAGATATATTGAATTTAATGGTTTAGAAGTACCTTATATTTTATGAGAATATTTTTATGAATCATGATAATACTGCATTTATTATGATTATATAAGTAAATATTAGTTTTACAATTACACAATGTATAACGAAAATGAGATTTGGTGCATGATATTATTTTGTTCAGAACAAACTGAATATGTGGATGTAAGATATATTTAGTTGATTTTTAGAATAGTTTTCCTTTATTCTTTCCATAATGAATAAGATAAAGGCATAATATACTGATATTTTAACATATCCAAAATATATGTTAGAGGACTACATTTCAGCAGAACTTTTGGTAACAATGCATCATTCATAGTTTGGTGGCTAAAAGAAAGATATGCTTAAAAATACATTTGAAGTGATGTTGTCATTAGTAGGAGTAAAATTGATGTTATCATGGGGAGTAAATACAATATCATCATTAGGGGGAGTAGAGACCATATGATGCTACCAAAATTTAATTAAGCACCCCAATTATATGTGTCATTAAAATAGTAAGTAACAAATTAAGGTTGTTCTACAAGGACTCAATCTAACTAGTGATTAGGTGATATATGTCCTTGTTTCATTTAAGTTGAATAGAGCAAAATTGTTTTTAATATGAGTGAAGAAAAATTAAATAAAAAAGAAACTAATAATAACAAATACTTTTCATAAAGAGTAAATTTCAATATCAAGAAGGATAACATAAAGTCACCAATCCCTTGTATGTTTTTTAGAATTTATACCCATTAAATTAATTTTAACTTAACCTAATCAATTAATCTAGAGTATTAGTATCCATAAATGTCTGCCGGTTCATTTATATATCTATCTCAATTAATTATGTAATGTTTCACATAATTAAATAAGATACAATTTAGATTTGACTCACTCTAATTTGATTATACGGAACTTCTAGGTATATGTCTATCATAGATGCAAATTAGATTAAAATCTAATTTCACATTATTTAATTTTAAAGTCAATTTAAGATTTCTTTTGTCAAGTTCAATTATAAATTCCCAAAGCATACTCAATGATGGCCAATCATTGACCAATAACAATAAAAATAAGATTAAATAGATTAAAATAATATTAAACAAAACTAATTAATGAGAATAATCTCTAAATCTCAAACAAGTTCGTAGCTCTTCTCGATTGAAAATAAAAATTTAGTCACACATAGATTTAATTAAATCCATTTCAACCAATAAAAATTCAGAGCTCAAATTCATATAAACCGGAGAGATAACTAAAACGAAGATAAGCAAAAATGGTGTTGCCTCCTCACGTTCTGCCAGTAAAAGATGAATGAATTGAGCTGCCTCGCCACCTTTCCTTTGCTGCCTGATTGATCCTCTCGTTCTGCACAGTGAAGATCCAGACAAAATGCCGCCTTTACTCATTACCGCCTTCCTTTGTTTTGTTTTGTTTTTTTAAATCAAGTTGTGGCTTCCCTTAGCATTCACAAAGATGACAGTATATATATATCAGAACTTGTGACTAAGTTCTTTTTTTTTTTTCAACACTCAATTGCCAAAATGCGGCAACATCCTTCCCCTATTACCAATATATATATATATATATATATATATATATATATATATATATATATATTATAGTAATAATCATCATAATAATAAACTGATTTTTTTTCTTTGAGAAAACTTCCCATTATTATTTTTCTTTCCTAAACTTAAAAACTTATATTCTAAATTAAACTCTCACAAATAATGCACCTAAATCGATTTCTTTTAAAACCTCAAGAAAATCTTTTTCATTTAGTATTGATGACTTTCCAAATATATTAAAATATATTTTCAATCCTATAAAACATGGGAAGTCATCACTATGTAGGGAGTAAATATGATATTATCACAAGGAGAAGTAAATACCATACTGTACTCTTTTTTCTTAACTAATATTTTGTCCCATTGGGTTTTTCTGATAAGATTTTTAACGATATAGCTTTAATATGTATTGTGTACTTTTTTCCCTTCATTAAGTTTTTGTTCCATTGGGTTTTTGCTAGTAAAGTTTTAATGAGGCACAATATTTACTTATAAACATCTAATGGAGAGTGTTATGATTATTGTGGTAATGGATATTCGTAGTCTCTTACGATTTCATAATGCCTATGACCTCCTATGATTTTATGTTGTAGATTAGTTCTTATGTTTATGACATTATAACTATCATAATATGGGTTAATTCTTATATTTATGATATTATAACTCTTGGGAAGATTGGAGGCATATATAGAGGTTTAATATAAATGATTAAATATACATAAAAATACTATACAAATGATAGTTCTCCTCAACCCTTCATTTATACAATTCTTTTTTGTCTTTCTTCATCTCTTCATTTTAATTTCTTATAATTTTTTTTATTTCGTAACAAAATTTAGAAAGTTATGCATTATATTACTACTATTTTATGGTTTTGTCATATTGCCTATAAATTTTTTAGGAATACTTCCTGTAACAAAAATATACTTCTTTCAAGATAAACAATATTTTTTTTGCCAACACAAGTTAATAAATAAATACATATTGTATGCATATGAATAATTGATTGTTATTGAAGAAATGAGTAAATACGTACCCTTCTATGAAGAATTTGTTATTATATTTCAAATTTCCACTTAGATACATATACCATAACATCAAATATTATGCTAACTCTTGTCATTAATATAGAGCCGATTTATATTTTTAGAGAAATTAAGGAAACTAAATAGATAATATTAAACTATTTATATTCATCAATCTTCTCCAAACTAATTTTTTTATTTATAAACTGATATATAATCTAATGATACATATCATATACAATGATTAAGTTATTTATTTAATTTCTTTAATCTCTTTAAAAAAAGTCAACAAACTTTTATGTTAAGGACAATAGAAAAGACTATCTATAATCCCTAATAAAAGAGTTAATTGGGGATTCAATTTAGTCCTAAATATAATATCCAGATTCACTTTATCTTTTAAATTTATAATTTTTTATTAAAATATCTTTATGAATTGTACATATTAAATAATTTCTATCTAAAGATAGTTGTCATAACAAAGGATGGCATTTAAGGAGTTTCTATTTTTTTTTCCTAATCCCTGACTAAAATTATTTTCTAAATTTGAGAATAATTTCCATTACCCTTTCTAATCTAAAATTATTTTCTAAATTTGAGAATCATTTCCATTACCCTTTCTAATCATGCATGGCATGGGGTAATCCATTTAATTTATTACAAATAACTAACATAATTAATTCCATTAATCTAACCAAATCACTCAATTAACTCTTCTATTAGGAACCTTTTAAGATTTTTTTTAGTATTAAAAAGTACATTTTTGCTTTAAAACCGTTTATAAAGGAGCGTAGTAAACAATCTTTTAAATCCGGTGCGATGTTATCAATAGTCAATTATCAGGGCATGTGAAGAAAATTTTTCACCCAACGTTGACTTTACATCGACTATTAAAAACAGGCCGCTTATTTTAATTTTAGAAAATTATGCATTATATTATTTTATGCTTTTAACATATTGCCTACAACTCTTTTAGGAATACTTTTTGTAACAAAAATATAATTTAAACCTTTATTTTAAGTCTTTAATTACTAAACTTGGATACTAGCTTATAATGGTTCAAACTTTTGATAAATATAATGGAAAAAATTAATCCATAAGCCCTCATAGTTTAATTTAAATTTTAATTGAGTCTTTATAGTTTTTTTATAGGGTCTATACATTTTTCTCAATCATAAAACATTAGTCCTAAGCTTATGATTTGTTGATTTCGTTAAAGAAACGTTGACAGATGACGGCATAACTCCCACTCAACATAAGCTAGAAGTAATTTTGTCACACAAATGTAAATAAAATCAAAATGAAGCAAATTAAAAATTATGTATAAATGCAAAGAGACCGGCTATTAGGATAATTTTTTATGTTAATAATAAATAAATTAAATTTCATCATTTTATTTTCAAAAAAATCTTTTATTTTGTAGTTTATTAGCAAAATTGTTATCTTCCTAAAAATTGCATTGGACTAGAATTCAGCACCTAGAAACCAATAAATCAAAATCAACAATTAAGTTATGAAGCCCATCAGTTGTCATTTTTTTAAATCTGGAATTGTAAAAGTTTCCCCTTAAATTTCTCTTCATAATCACTTCATGAATCTTCCAAAGATCTTAATCATAAAACTTATGTAAAACTAGAATCTTTCTACCCATGCATTCATGGGTTCCAAGAAAATCACTTGCACATTCCCAAAAAATTAAAGAAAAGAAAACTTATATATATTTTGGTCAGAGTAACATGTTAGAACCTCAAAAATCCCAAAAATATTCAGATTCCATTAAACCCCTAAACAATGAGGACTATATCATTAAACTAACACTTTCAAGGAAGATGTTTCTGTGCTACCACAAAGCCTAACGTACATGACTCACAAGTATGAAGCTCAATAACTCCTACCTAGCGAAAGCAAGCATGGGTCAAACACATATATCAAGGAACAACCTGCTTGGCTGGTATCAACCAGCTTTAGATGAGTCTGCAGATAATTGTGGCTGTAAGCTCCTCCTCAAGAATTCAGACATCTTTGCACTGGCAGCACGCCCTCTTTCTAGGCAATGGAGATAATCATCCACTTGAAAGAATTGAAACAAAAATTTCATTTAGATCAAGCATTGAAAAGATTAAAACCATAAAAAGAAATAGAAAAATAAAATCATGGGAGCTTGTTTAGATTGGTGTTTTGAAACCCCACACTAGCTTTTTGGTCATGATTTTATGATTTACAACGTAAGTATATAAGAATAGTTTAATTTCAGCTTGCGTGAACGTGCTTATTATAAGCAAATCCAATTACTAGGTGAAAAGAAAGGTATATAGGGAAAATAAAATCTGAGCTCCTAATTTGGATTCCAGAAGAAGTAATTACTGATCAATGGGAACGGGATTACATGTGTGCACGCGTCTTGTTCTGGATTTCAGGAACATGATAAAATTGTCAAATGCATGATTGGAAGTATAAGCTTTGGTCAGAGAAGTACGAGAGTCCAAGGGAGTAGTAAAGAAGTAAGACAGATACCTGACATTGCACCATGGGTTACAGATGTTATGATTCCATGTTCCATAGGTTCCTTGTCCACCTGCAACGATCCTCCCGGTGGAACTGAAACACATGCATTTGGGAAGACTAAATATGCAAATGCTTTCATTTTCTGCCATTAAATATGAAATATCGAATTAGATTTATATGCAAGAGGCATAATGTGCTATTGAATGAACAATGCTTTAATAGGAAAAAAAAGCTACAAACCTCCTCTTCAAGTTTATTAGGGTCCAGTAAAACATAGCCACTATCAGCCACAGAACAACATATTGCAACTGTAGAGACAAGCATGAAACAAATGAGAAATTCACCTTGTTCCAACAGATGAAATTATAGTAGTTACCGGTAAACAATATGCCATAAGTTTTGGTTACCAGCAAGATGCTTCAATGGAATTCCAGCATCTACAAGGGAAGCACATGCAGCATTTATTGCACACGGAAGAAGCTACTTATTAAGTCAAGAAAAGCAACAAAAAGATGTAGAACAGAGACAAACATATTAAATATTTCTCTCCTTTGGGCGTCAGTTGGATCAAATTGTGTAAGTAATATCCGATGGTTGTCCAATTTTGTTGCTTCAATTCATAGTAAAAAAAGGTAGGGTTGATCCCTCAAGAAAGTCACTAATCACCAAGCCAAACTAAATTGGAATTATTGAACCTCAGGCACAGAAGTTGTAGAAATGATCACAAGTTAGAAGAGGGCGCAGAATAGATGAATCCTTCAATTGCTATCCACCTATTTCTTTACCCAAAACCACCTTCTCCAGAATTAAAAAGAAAATGGCTAGATGAAAATAAGTCATGATATGAAATAGAGTGAGTTTGGCAAAGGAGACCAAATTGCAACCATGCATATATCAGCCGAGCAAAAAGGATCATCAATAAAAGATTTCCACATCATAGTGCATATGACAAGGGATCCAAATATGATGAACTCCGGTTCAAATAATTTCAAAACAGATATTAACATTTGTCATAGTCTAAGTCAGGAGAAACAGCAAAAAGGTCCTGATGAAATTAACAGCTAGTAAATTTGACAGGATGAGTAAAACGAGGGTTTAAAAAAATCATAATATCTTTACAATATCTGAAAGAGTTGAAGAGAAACAGTGCAAACATGAATTAGTACCAGCCACTAGAATTTTAATCACAGCTTGTAAAGGTGAAATATAGCACTAGTTACAAAGAAAATTTTCTGTCAGTGTGTGATATAAGAATTTGACTGAAATAGCCACCAACAGCATCATAATATAATTATATATTGCAGTAGGATACAGCACCATCATCATGGACGACCTGCAGCAGCAACAAAAAATATATAATCATGACATGACACTTCAGATGATACATTATTTACGGCTAACTTCAGAATAACATACACATAAAACTTAACAGTAGTTACAAAAGAAAAGGAGGAAACTGCAATAGACTAATCTCACATCAGGGAAAGAAGACAAAAGAACCAAATTTGTTTCGGATATACCTGAATTATAACTGAAGTAGTGGTATTCGGATACATGCATCGAATGCAAATGCTTTCGAGAGATTTCTTTAGTATCATCTCAGACTCCCTCTCCAGTTTACCTAAGCCATGAAAATATTCAGCCATTGGCAAAAAATCAGAAGAGATGTGATGTCTCATTTGCCTCCAAACCCATGGAATATATTGTCAATATAATTCTTTAGAGTCAATGATAAATAATAAATTGTGATTCGAAGTTGTAGGAGAAAAATCATAAAAACAATATAGTTGTTAAACAAACATATTTAAAAAAAAAAAAAAAATAGACGAATCACCTATCTGTCCTGTCTTAGGCTTCCATATAACTTCAATGCAAGCTTTTTCGGGATTTTCATTTTTCCTTGTCCCAGCTTTGGGGCCATAAACTGCAGCAAGAACCTTGGTTTCCCCTAAAAGATGAAAGGAAATCCAATAAATATTTCAAAAACCTATAGTACTGTTTCGTTGGGGCCATAAACTGCAGCAATAGACGTGGAAGTACTGTTTCTTTACAATGCCTAACATTATCATTATTGCTCAACCACGACCGTCATTTCTCATCCAAAATCGATTCATTCCCCCCATCTATTATTGAAGTCTAAATGACAAATACCATAAAAAATAAGAACATATACTAACATGAATAAAAGATGATGACAATCTCTACTTACATCAATGACAACATCATACTGAAAGAGTGATATAGAAAAAGTAAATTTCAGAGAAAATAAAGAGAACCAGAGGCACGGGACAAGTATAGGGGGATAACCTTGAGTCCAGCTAGCAGATCCATGGGCACGATTAAGGATGCCCCGAGAGCAAGCAAGGGGTCTCAGTTGACTAGGCGAACGGCCATCAGGTCTATCAACTTCCATGGAAGACCAACAGACTAGCGACGATGGGCTGCGGCAGCGACGATGGAGGACGACGGAATGAACTTCCGCAGTCCAAGACTTCGGGGATAGCACGGCGAACTGAGGAGAAGACGGGGCGACGGAGAGAAGTTCACCTGAATGGTGAACGGCCGACGGCAAGACGAGCTCCCCCGAGCACACACACAGACGCCGCAAGCTTGGGCAAGAACTGAGAATGCGAGGGTCCGAGGATCAGGGGAAGCACACTGAAAAAGGACTTAAAAAAAAAATTATATAAAGATGATTTTATATTGGGAAAATCCCCCAAACTCGCCCAATGGTCGTACAAAAATAAATACCCCACTGGGATTTTTTAAATTAAAATTGTCAAGACAGAATTTGTTCCCAATTCTTTGAATCTTGAGAAATTTAAGTGACCTTTGAGCCACCAAACTCATTTTTTAATATGATACAAAATAATATATATATATATATGAGATCAAAAATATATTTATTTTTATTATTTTTAAATTTGATATTTAAGTTACAATTTATTTCTAAGAAATAAATAAAAAAATAGGTGAAATTTAAAGTACTACTCACTTTTAAAAGTTACAAGAAATTTATTAAAATTAATAATCATTTCAATAAATGTAATTAATATACTAACCTTTACAAAAGCTTAATCTTTCTCAATATTTCTTTAAAAAATTATTATTAAACTTTGTTGTATATAAAATTATCCATCTTCAAAAACAAAAATCATTTCATGCATTAATAATTATGTGCTTCCCTCTAATTCAAAGGTCACTAAATTTTTCAAGATCCAAAGGATTGTGTGGGGACAAATTCTAATTTGACCACTTTAATTCAAAAAATCCCAATCCAGCATTTATTTCTGTATGACCGGTAGTAATTTAAGCATTCAAAAATAACTTTTTAATTATAATTTACCGTATATGAGGTAAGCATATGAGAAGAGTGTTATTTTGATTTACGTATATAAATACTTTTAAAATATCTAATTATGATCCCAAACATATTTATATATGATCCCATTTATCCACAGCTGATCGAGCATTAGTATGGAATGTATTTCCTTTATGCCAATGGTTATGGTGAAACTGAGAAAACATTTAAGGCAAACAAAAAAGAAAAAAAAGGAACTCGGAAAACATTACTTATCGCATAAACGCTGTATACCCTAGTAAAAGAAAAGACTAAAGTGTATGTTAGTCTTTTAAATTTATATTAAGTTTCAATTTAATCTTTTATATTTAAAAAATATATTTTTAATACTTTAATCTTAACACCATTAATTTTATCTAATGAAAAATGTTATCTCAGTAAATTTAAACATCAACTATGCAACAAAAATGCGACAAATATGTCATGCTCAAATTTTAATTCTTTAATATAATTATTATTATATTTTAAAATCTAAACATGCTTTGTCAACTTTCAATTACAAATTCATTATTCAAATTTACTAATGGCCCATTTGATTCAATTACATAAAAGATAATTACACTATTATAACTGATAAATGGGGTTATAAACTTATTGTAACCAAATAAAAAATATATTATTACCATTATAATGTTTTAAATTGACCAAACTATCTACTCATAGATCCTATTAATGGCATGTCCTCCTGTATTCATTGCTCCTATGTCATTCTCTTTATTTATTTATTTATTTATTTTGAAATTCAATCAGAATCAGACTGTAAGAGCTATTCGATTATGTAAATGATCTGAGTAGTAATGGAAGGGAGGGGTGCAAGGCGGAGGACTGGTTGAGAGAGAGAGCTGGAATGTTACATTAGGATTGGGACGTGAGCTTGTGCTGGTGCCAACGAGAAGTTAATGCGAAGAGGCTTTTTCTTTTAATTGATAGCTTGGGCTCAAGAGGCTATGAATCAAAAATGGAAGATATCGTCTTCCCCATCTTTCATTACGGACAAAGTGAGGAAGGAAGCTTTTTTCTTGTAATGCCTATAGTTAATGCGCCTGTGCTCGTTAAAAGAAAGAAAGAAAGAAAGAAAGAAACAGTTTTAATTAATAAACATACATTATTATACTTTTTTTTTTTGGGAATCAAAATGGCAAGCTTAATGCTTGAACATATTACACTAAAACAGCCTCGCCACTTGTCCAGCTTGTCCTGCTCCAGATATATACTACAACCAAGTGGTGGTGCTGGTAACAAAACCATTCCTACACTATTTTGGTGTGTTGCCTTGGCGAGATAGTCGGCGTATTGCAATGTATGTCTGGGTGCATATCGAATTTCAACCTTCAAATTTGAATATATAATGTTCCTAATGGGCATAAACCTCTGAATTGAATGAGTGGTTAGATCCACAATCTAACATAATCAAGTGATAAGCCTCCAAAGAGTCTATGTATGCCAAGAATTTTTGGAGCCCATGCTGAACACAAACTTGAAGACCTATGAGTAGTGCAAATACCTCCATAGAAGTGGAAGGAATGAAGCCTAGATGCTTCTAGAATCCTAGCATCCACTCCCCCTTGGAGTCCCGAATTAAGCATCTACACCTTACCTGATATTGGTGGTTAATAGAACCATCAACATCCAACCTAACATACCTTCAAGAGGGGCCTTCCAGGTATTATCAGTGCTCACTACTACAAAAATAGGAATTAGTGGCGCACTTTTTGTGACACTTCTTTAAAGAAGTGCCACTGCTTCTTCCATATTTTTTTAATTTTTTTTTTAAAAAAACACTTTAGGTAGCGCTTCTTTGACAGCTTCTAGGTGACTTTAGGTGGCGCTTTCTCAAGTGTTTTTTTTTTAAAAAATTGAAGTAATAGTTGTAACGCTTGTTCAAGGAAATGTCACAGCTGTTACGTACTTTTTGTGACCCTTAGCCTAGCAAGCGTTACCCAAAGTATTATTTCTTTTTTAAAAAAAATTCAAATTTTTCTCTCTCCCGCAATATGCTTCAATCACCTTTATCCTCTTAGTCTCCACTATTTATTCAACACGTGTTATTGCCCTTATCTTCTTAATTCCCACATTTTCTCTTTCTTTTCTTTTTTTGTCACTCATCACCTTCCCCAGTTCGATCTACACTTTCCTCATTTCCTTGTTCTATCACTTCTCACATTTTCTCCTCCTCTTTTTATTTTCACGGCACTCCTTTATTAATTTTTTTTTCAGGTGTTGTGTTTGAGGTTTCAGCTCACTCTTTTCAAGCTTCCTCTATACTATAAGTTTTTTTATTTTTATTTTTGAGCTTACAAATGTAATTTTATTAGTAGTTAATAGTTTAATTTGCTCAATATCTTTATTTAATTTATTATGAAATCTGAAAAAATTATTCTCATTTTTATATGCCAAAAAATAAATAAGAAAAACTTAAATGTTATTATATATAGGTTGTTTGTGAAGATATGTAGCAGTTATAAATTTTTATTGTTGTAGTAATTCTTAACATTGATGAATTGCATAAATGAAATAATTATTTATTTTTAATACTTGTATTTTACTTAGTAGTGATTTTGTTAATTATTTATTTGTTAATTTATAACATTTTTGAGTTTTTTTTATTGTGGTTTTCTTTTTATCATTTTATTGTAGAGATATGAAAATATGTTTAAAGTATGTTATTAATTATAATTATAGGGTTTTAAAAGAAAAATATGAAAAAAATTATTTTTTAAAAAAAATGGTCTAGGGCGGCGCTTCCTTGTGTGGTACTTCCTTAAGAAAGTACTACCCTAGACCATTTTAAAAATAATTTTTTAAAAACATTTTAAGAATAATTTTTTTAAAAAATGGTATAGAAGGAAACGCCACCCTAAACCTTTTTTTAAAAAAAATTAAAAAAAATATTAAAAATAAGTTAAAAATAATTTTTTAAAAAAGGGTCTACGGTGGCGCTTTCTATAGACCCTTTTAAAAAAATTAAAAAATAAATTTTCAGAAAAAAATTTAAAAATAATTTTTTTGAAAAGAGTTTAGGGTAGCGCTTCCTTTTTTTTAAAAAAAATTATTTTTAATCTTTTTTTAATTTTTTTAAGAAAAAGGGTCATAGTGTGGCGCTTCCTTACCCTAGACCATTTTTTAAAAATTTAAAAAAATTAAAAAAGGTCTAGGGTGGCATTTCCTTGAAGAAGCGTCACCTTAGGTGGTATTTAAATAATACACACACATACACACACATGCTGTGGCGCTTGTGGGTAGCGCCACATCTTCTTTTAGTGGCTTTGGAATATGTGGCGCATGTCAAATACCACAAATAATATTAAAATAAGCGCCATAACTATATTTATTTGTAGTAGTGGCTATCGTCAAACTTAAAAATTTGGTTGTCTCTATAGTGTTCGAAGTTTGGAAAATATAGAGTCGCCATCAAAATTTTGAAAATATGATAGTTTTAGAAACCTTTTTTTTTTAAACAAAAGCTAGTCTACAAAAACCATTTAGAGTTCAGGAGTCGATTCTACATGGGGAAGGTGTTAGGCACCCCACCGCACCCATTCATAAGAATAATTATCCTAAGTTAATTATTTAAAAATAAATATGACCTTTAATTTTATTATAATTATCCAAAGAAGAAAAGAAATAAAGAAAATATTTTTTTTAAAAAAAATTAATAACAGAAAAACTATTTATTTACAAAATTGGACTTGACCTATGAAAAGAGACTAGGGTCTACGTACTCTTTAAAGGGATCAAAGCCCACGTAGTTCATTAGGGGTAGAAAGGCGTAGCGCTTGGTTGGTGCCTTTTAGGAAAATTTTATTTCATTTATTTGAGAAAAATAATTTTTTGATTGGTTTGCATTTTTTATTATTTTTTTAAAGAAGGCATTTTCCTTGCTTTCTCATATGAAACCAAATTTGTTTATTTTAAGAAAAGAACCTCTTTTTTATTTTGAAAATTTTTATTTGTGAAAGGAAAAAAAAGAGTTCATCAAGCTAACAAGAAATTGCATTCCCATCATATTATTCATTGTAGAAAGTTCATGATGGCAAGAAAATCAATAAAAACATGGTGAGAGCATTACCTCCGATGTTTTGAGCCTTACTACAAAAGAGTCAAAGTAAGCAAACCAAAGAAAAATATGTTGGTCATGTAATATCATCAAAGCATGAGAATCCCCTTTTCATTTTTTTAAAAAGTAACTTAATTGATATTCATGAAAGTTGAACCATAAGAAGGAAAATGAACTTTAAGAAGAAGACAAAAAAGCACTTGTATGATTATGACATTAAGATGATGAGAAAGAACATATTGGAGGCAATAGTGATCAATGAAGAAATTCAAGTAGATAAGAGATAAGTATGTACTTCCTACATCCATACTTTCAAGAAGTAGAGAAAGAAAACAAGGGTGAATAAATCAAAGTATATGTGAGACATATATGAGCAACTTTGGGTCTTTGGTTCGCTAGTCATAATCACTTGATATATTATAAGAGCTAAGTTATCAAAGACTTTCACGTTTTTTATTCTAAGATTAATGGTGCGCTTGGAGACCATTAATACAAGCTTCATATTCTGCCATGTTATTGGTGCAATCAAACCCTAACTTTATAACAATAATTACATTCTGTTTGGGTATATGATCACTGCCCCTACACCATTGCCATCATATTTTTTGCACCATCAAAATGCATCTCCTACTCCTTCGACTTGCTTTCCTCATTTGGATCCTCTGTAGAACAGATGTCTTCATCTAGGAACTTGAAATCTAGTGGCCGGTATTCATCTATGGGGTTCTCTGCCATTTGATCAGCTATTGTACCATCCTTAATGGATTTTTGAGTGACATACCTTATGTTATATTTAGACAATATTACCTACCACTTAGAGACTCTTCCCACCACATGTGGGCTTTTAAAGATGTATTTGAGTGGGTCCACTCTAGAAATTAACCAATTGGTGTAATAAAGCATGTATTGCCTTAGCCTCCTTATAGCCCAAACTAAGCCATAACAAGTTTGTCAATCATTTGGTAATGTGACTCACAATCGTTAAACTTCTTGCTTAGGTAATAGATCGCTTGTTCTCTTCACTTAGATGCATCACGTTGCCCTAGCATGGTTCCCATAGAGTTGGGTCATATTGTCAAATAGAAAATTAAAGGTCATCCTAGTATAGAAGGAACTAGAATTAAGGGATTTAGCAAATAGTCCTTGATTCTATCAAATGCTTGATGGCAATCTTCATCTGACTTTTTGGTACAGTTTTTCTTCAAAAGCTTGAATATCGACTCACAAGTTGAAGTCAGGTTGACAATGAACCGTGCAATGTAATTCAACTGCCCCAAAGAGCTTCAAATTTCTTTTTCTGTTTGAGGAGAGGGAATTTCCCATATTACTTTTACTTTATCAGGATCTACTGTAATCCCTTTTTTGACTTATAATGAATCCGAACAATTTACCAGATAGAGCCCCAAAGGTGTATTTATTAGGATTTAGTTGCATCTTGTACTTGTGTAGCCTTTCAAACAGCTTCCTTAGCACCACAACATGACTTTCTCCCTTAGAAGATTTAGCTACCATATCACCCATATATACTTCAAGTTCTTTATGCATCATATCATGAAAGAGTGCTACTCTAGCATACTGATAAGTTGCCCCTACATTCTTTAGCCTAAATGGCATGACACAGTAACAATAAGTACCTCATTGTGTAATGAAAGTGGTTTTTTCCTTGTCATCTTCATCCATAGGGATTGGGTTATACCTTGAGTACTCATCTATGAATGAGTACCTATAGCTGAGGGCCCTATTATCAACTAGGACATCAATATGAGGCAATAGAAAATCATCTTTTATGCTAGCTTTGTTCAGATCTCGATAATTAACACACATTCAAACTTTGCCATCCTTTTTTGGGACAAGAACAAAATTTGTTATCCATTCTAGGTATTAAGCTATTTCAAAGAAACCCACCTCTTATTGCTTCCTTACCTTGTCTCGAACCACTAAGGACATGTCGAGAGTGAGCCTCCTCAATTTTTGCTTTTTTGGGCTTGGTATCTGGGAATAAGGGAATTGTAATACCCCACTTTTTCACCAATATTCCTTATGTGTATATTTATGATATTTAGCGGAATAAAATGGTGAATTGTAATGCACTTAAATTTACAAAAATATTTTAATTGCCAGTTACACCTAATTTGGCCAAGTAAGTACACAAAGAGGCAATTAATGCCTATTTAAAGGTCTAATATTGTAACTAAAATTTGAGTATAAAATGACATAAATAATGGCTTTATACAAGTGTCAAAATTAGGACAAACTAAAGGAAAGGAGCAGGAAATTATTTATTTTGATAAATCGTAAAATATAAGAGTAAAACGGTAATTTTGCCATAAAGTAAGAAATAATTATTTTTCCATAATATTCCCAATAGTTTCAGTTAAATGGGAATTAAAAAGAGAAAAATAGCTACTTGATAATTAATAAGCCTATTTTGATAAATTATTATCAAGGAAAGTCAAAGAGTCAAAAGTCAAAGGTCTAAAAGTCAACAATTTACAAGATGGCATTGGGATAACTTAAGACTAATATTTTACTCCCTTAATTCTTATGTAAATTCGGTGGAATGATGAAGGAAAAATGAAAATAAGAATATTGAGATAATATTGTGCAAAAAATCAAATTATGAACCAATGCAAATCTTCCATTTGTAAAGTAATTTGGATAATTGCTTTAAGTTACCATTCTCTTAATCTTTCCACCTCATTTTCGTGCAAAATCAGACCAAAGGAGAGAGGGGGGCTGCTGGATGAAGGGAGCATTTAAGCACAAGGAATAGCTAGGATTTCCACAAATTAAAGGTAAGGGCTTGTAATCTTGAAGTTTAAATTTTCTAATCACTCTATAACATCTCCTAATCTCTTCTTCACCATTAAATTCATGGTTACAAGACAAAATCTCAAGAGAAGAGAGAGAGGAGGCTGGCATTTTTAGAGAGAGAAGGAGTATGAATCAAGAGGTAAATTTCAAAACTTGCTTCTCTTGCCTTTGTTGTTATTGTTGTTAGCTTGGAATTGGTTGTTTTGTGGAGATTGGATGATGAAACTGTAAGGGTTCTTTCTATTCAAATTCCTTTAAAACATATCCATTTAGTGTTTAAATAGCTAATCATGTGATTAGAAGTAGAAAGGAAGTGATTAAGCAAGAGAAAGCAAGAAACCAACATAACTCTCATAAGAATCCCATTTTCTGCCCTGTTTGTGGCATGAGTAAGGAGTATGAATTTGATAATTTTGATACTTCCATTGGCTTTATAAGGCAAAATTTTGTAGGTATGCAAGTGTTCATGATTTTTTAATGCTTGTATATGAATTTGAGAGTTTATGAAGTGTATATGTGCATGTTGATAATCTATCCTGTCTGGAACAGTGTGGTTTTACATAGTGTTTTATAGGACAAACCTTATCCAAAAATGCATAAAATTTCCACAGTTAAAGTAGAGACATAGAGATTTAATTTGATAGGTAGTTTGTAATTTTTGGACAAGTACATTAGGAGATATGAATTTTTGAAGTTATACCTTATTTTTTGGAAGGAAATATGAAACAATGATGTTTGGAAAAAATTTGGGAATATTGTGGTTATGGTGACCAAAATTGAGTATTTTTATGTGAAATTATACTGAAATATATTTACATAGAATTTGGAACCACTTAATTTAGAGTTTCATAGAATTAATGGTGAATTTTTAAAGTTAAATAAAAGTTAGTGGATTTGAGAGCAAGAGTGGAAATAACCAACTTGGGATGGTTAAACCCCCTTGACTTTACTTTTAGCTTAGTATACTAAATTTAGTGACAACCAACTTGACTAATTGCATTATGCAAGTATTGGACGGAATAATAACCTATCGTCTGTAAATTCCAATTATAGGACCACACAGCGATTCGAAGCTTAAGATTTGCTCGAGCTCTGACAAATGGGAGGAAATAGCTAAAGGAAAGCAGCTAGGTAGTAACTTGTCTTTCATATGTTTATAATATACATTGTATACTGTGTGAAATCATTATGAATTGTCTGGCACATTTTGGTTATACGGAGTGGTCACCTGGGGCCTTTCTGTGCAGGTGGACGCTCGGGCCAATAACGTTCTGTGATGCACGAGTGGATTCCCGGGGCCTTTTTGCGCTGGTATCCCTCAGGGCCATTGAATTTACCTAGCGCTATGATAGTTTATGAATTGCATGTAATGCACTGAATGCTGTGTGATAATTTTGTTGAATGATGATGTGTAGCATGTTTTGTGATGTTATATTTGTATGATTGGCACTATGTTAGCACTGGGATTCTTTTGAATTTCACTCTTTTTCAAAACCCATCTACAGTACAGGGAGAGAGCTCAAGGGGCAAGAATTTAAATGCGGACGGCTAGAGGCTTGAACACTAAAGACTTTAGTTTTCTGGTTTTCTGTTATGTGTACTTTGAATATTTTGGATATGTATATATTGTAAATAGCTTGTAACTCTGATATGTTACAACAGTTAAACTGGTAATGCCAATACACTAGTAAAAGAACGGTTGAATTATATTACGCTTCCGGTCAATAACGAATCATAATTAAATTTTGGAACATAAGAACTAAGCAAAGAATTGCTCGCAGACTTTGATAAAATGAAAAGAAAAGCACGGTGAGACTTAGTGAGATAGTAAATATTTGTGAAAATGGTTTGAAAAATTTTATTATCCCCCAAAATTCTTTCCAATCCCAGGTTCAAGTCCTGAGATAGGTTTGGAATTTGTAAAATTTTTTGGTATTTCTTAATCCGAGACTTAATTCTGGTTTCACAAATGATTTCACTACTCTTTTGTACTTATATGAGGCTATAGGAAATAAGGTATCACATGAATCTTGTGAGAGGCAATCCTTAGATCAATGCCTAGCATATCTCAATAAAACCATATGAACACATCCATGAATTCTTTAAAGAGTTCAATCATTTGCTCTATTTCGGAGTTTTTCACTATCTTTAGTTCTCTCTTTTCTTCCTCTATGCCTATATTTATTACTTTACTTACATCTTTATATAGGCACATTCTATTGTCATCAGATTTAAGTATTTTTGTATATACTTGAATTATATCATCGTCATCACACTCGTAATCAAGCATATCAATGGCAACAAGCGAATCATCATTCAAACACTCGGGAACCTTTACATTGGACAGGAGTTCCGAGGAAATCAATTTCCTGGTGATCGAAAATGAACAATGAATAAACAGAAGGAAAAAAACTAGAATGGATATAAATAAATGAGTTTTATTCGCATATAATTCTTTATTTATAGTTCATATAAGAGCTTGCCAAAAGATGCATAAAAATATAAAAGAACAACTTTTAGATAGACATGTTACACTAAAATAATAGAATTAAAGGTGTTTTCAAACTCCCAATTTTCCAAAGCTCTTCGAGAATCATCAGCTGAAATCCATGTACAGGTATTTTTTCCTATTGGTGAAACCATTGCAACAATCAGCTTGTTTAGCACTTCAGAGGATGTCGGGAATGTCTTCCTTATATAAGGGATTTCACAATGTTGATTGTCAACACCTGCCTAACATACCTCTTAATATTGATATCAATCAGTGTAGTAATGCGCAGTTCAGTGGGCACATGGGAATAACATCAATATACTGATATCATTAATACAATGTATACAATGTGCTTGATATAATACAGGAATTCTTGATAAGGGTGTACATAATGATTACAGACCTTAAAATAAATAAATGTTTTCAGGTAACTAATTGCTTCTCCTCTTGTACTGGTTTGGAACCTTCCATTGCCGGTAATTAGAGTTCTGCTCTCAAAGCCACTGCCTGCTGCTGGAAAATTTATACATTTATGGAAAGGGAGAGATTTGGGGGAATCTCAGTAGTAATAATTAATCAGACATATACGATATGAAAATAAATATGTCATGTACCATGTTATGTAAGATGAAAATGTTGTGTGCATATTGTTTAAAGCCAAACAATTGTTTGCAACCTTAGTTTATCTTTGCGCCTTCGTGGGATCCCATACCAAAATGTGCCCCTCGCACTGTGTTTATGTCATAGAAAATGGCATACACAAAGAACATAAATAATGACATAGTGCATGAAAGAAAGTGTTACTATCTGGAATGTGCCATTTCCTTGCTTGGCTATCGGTCCATGTATTGTCTATCCGGCTTGGGCTACTGATATATCCTAAAATTCTAAATTTTAGGGTAAATGAGTTATTACTCATTCATAATGCCTTTTAAACTTATTGTGTTGGTTATTGTAGCTTAAGAATACTAAATGACCAAAATGCCCCTAAGGATCCGGTTTAAATCTCTTTGTACCCGGTGTAACTATTCTTTACCAAAAATTATGATATAGGCTAATCATACACAATTTCACATGAAGAATCCATTTTTGACCTTATATTAGTCAAATTCATGCCCAAATTACATATTTAACCTTGGTATCCCTAACTTAGGATTTTAAGGTTAATTGTGTCATTTCACATTCTAAGGCCTTCATACTTCATATTATACATATTCCCTATGTAATTTTCCATTCTAAACCCAATGGAATCATCAAAAACATGAAATTTCATATCCTTCCTACAGTTTCAGGTCTGGCCGAAACACCGAAACATACCAAGGAGAAAGGAAAAATTGAGTTTCTTGATTCCACTTATTTAAACACTTCCATTTCACTCCTAATCACATGATTAACCCTTTAAATATTCATTAATCATGATTTTTGGAAATTTGGGAAGCATCACCCCTTAGAGTTTCATCATCCTAAATTTATAAAATCAACTAAAACAACAAAAAATAAGGCAACAACAACATAATCAGTAAGATAAACAAGGTTTTAGAGAATACCTCTTGATTCTTCCACTTCCTCTCTATAGGCACCATTTTATCTCTCTCTCTCTATTGCCTCTTGGATTTGGCTTACTAAACATGATATTCAAGATAGAGAAGAGATTAGAAGAGATGTACAAGATATATTGAAGACAATAACAAGTGAATTCTACAACCAACTCACCTTGATCTTGCTCCTTGAATCTTTCTCTTTCTCTTTGTTCTTATTTTCCCTTCAAGCTTTCTCTCTCTCTTGCTCTTGGGTGCTAGCCAAAAATGATGAAGAAAGAAGGGATAATTGTTTGGAAAAATATCTCTCTTGCTTTTGGTTTAATATTGGTTAATGCAAAACAACATGTGCAATTTTTATTTGGTCAAGATTATACCTCTCTTGAATTAATGTGAGCCAAGTAAATTAATTCCCTCCTATCTCTTCATTTGACTGAAAATATATCCCTAATGTGGAAAAAATAATTTCTTCTTTCTTTATTGGTCAAATGATCATTTTGCCCATACATTTTTTTCCATTTTCACAATTGCTGGAAAACTGGGCAGAATTTTCATCAAACTTTGAAAATTCATATCTTTATTTATAAATGTCCAATTAGTATGGTTCTAACGGCTATGTGACTCTTATTAAGTCTATTTTTAAGAAAAAATATATTCTTTAGCCAAATAAAACATCATAATTCTTAAAATTATCATTTTTAGGCGTTGCTACAAAAACTTACCAGTTTTACTAGGCTAATTAAAAAATACACAACTCTTAGTGTACAACTCCAAATGACTTATATGACTTATCAAATTAAATCTTGATAAATATAATTTTATTTTAGAAAATTTCATAGGCATTGGATGTCATTTTCCTATTTAAAAATGTCACACAATTCAAACTACCACAAGGAAAAACACATTGACAGCAAATCTAAATTGTTACACTTTATGTTCCAAACAGTCTTATTGTGTAACCTCTAATTTCCTTGTTTTATCATCTCCCATGTTCCTTAATTCACTATTTTATTCCATTGAATACCACCAAGGTATAAGAAATTTTAGGGAATAAAATTATACCTCCCTAGGACACTTGCTAAACCGGGGCTTAGTAGTCCACTTGATTCATGCTTATTCTCAAGCCTCTAGTCCCAAAATTTGGGATGTTGCACTGATCCTCCCTCCTTATCTTCAAGCTTACTTGCTCTTTTAACTGTCTTTCCAATGATGGATCGCATCCTAACCCCTGGCACTTATGATTCTCTCATAGATTTTTGGGGGACTTGATGCCTTGGAGGTAAGTACCCAATCCTCCACCATGCTTGAGCCCATTCTTCTCCATTATCTTGGTAACTATAGAGTTGACATTTTTATATCCTTAAGGTCTTTCAACTTCAAAGCCTTAGAAAACCATTCCTTCCTTGTGCTTAGTAGCCTCAATGTATGAAAGAGAACTCAGCTTGCTCAACATGATTTCTTCTTCTCCCTTGATTATTACTATCTTCCTATTTTAAATTAACTTTACCTTCTAGTGTAAGGTAGAAGGTACTGCCCTAGCTAAGTGTATCCATGGCCTCCCCAACAAGTATAGAGTAAGATGGGTTAATGTTCATAAGTTGAAAGTCTACTATGAATGAGGTTAGTCCAATCAGCAAAGGCAAGCAGACCATTCCCAACACACCTCTTCAAGTACTATTAAACCCTCTTACCACTATATTACTCTTAACAACCTCTGATGTCTCTACTGATAAGTGCTTAAACATGGATATCAACAAAACATTTAATGCTGACTCTTCATCTATTAGCACTTTAGCCACAATGAACCCTTTGCACTTTAGGGTAATGTAGAGGCCTTTATACTAATCAATGACTGATTGAGCGATTTCTTCTCCTAAAAATGAGATGATAGATAATGTCCTTGTCATATTCATAATGCTAGCCACCTTCTTTGGTGTCGTATTGGACTACACATATGCTTTATTTAGGGCCTTCTGTAGTGCATGATGTGCTTTAGAGCTCAAGATCAAGGAGAGAATTGAGATCTTGGCTGGAGTTTTATTCAATTGGTCTACTGTGCTATATTTACTTTACTTCATGATTTGAAGGAATTCTTCATCTTTCTTTCCTATCTCTTTTAGACTAGAACTTGATAGAATATCTGCTTTCCTTTCTTTGAAGATCTAACATTTTGCTACAAATAAGCTTTCCCACGTCTTATTACTCCTGTTAGACTAACCATTATTTCCTTGCTGGCCTCGGCTTCTATTACTTGCCCTAAGGGATTCTTAATAGTACCTTTATACCTCCATAGTACAGCGTGGTTACTCTGATATGGAAAATGGATCAGTACCTTAATGGTCACTGAAGGCTGTTGCAATCGTGTCAAGATGGTGAAAGAGACAACATTGGAATTTCTTTTTTCATACGATTCTTTAATTATGAACTCAACATGTCTCTTTTCCACCATGCCTACTTCTTTCTCCTCTCTAGGCATATAGCCTGCTACCTTTAAACAAGCCTAGAATCTTCCCGTACTGGTAGAGGATCATTAAAGAACTCATTTTCATCAATAGCATTTACTTGACTTTTATGGCTTGGAAGAGGATTGGCATTAATAGCAGAGCCGTTGTTCTTCTTTAATTGAATGTAATTAGAATTAATTAAGTCTAATACATTCCTCTTGAATGTTACACAGTCCTTTATTGAGTGCCCCAGGGTGCCCATATGGTATTCACATTGGATATTGGAGTTATAAGCGGGGTACGGTGGTTAAGGCTGCTTGTGAGTACATGGCCCTAACAATTGAGATTCTAAAAGTTGGCGATATAGCTCAATATTTGTCATGCCAAAATCTGGCCATTGGCAATTATCTTTGTACTACCAACTCCTTCATCATCTGGCTTAACCTTGCTTATTTGGTGTTGAATCATTCATTGTCTGTCGAAACCTATCACTACCACCCTGATGTATTGCTTGGGACTATCTAGTGATTTAGCTGAAATTGACGTCACCTTCCTTCTTCTTCTTGTTATTTCCCCTTTTGATGTTGATCTTGCTTTAAGAAATCTTGTAGTTGTGTATCTCAGTGTCGATTCACTTACCAATCTTAATCAAGCTGGAAATATCAATGATGTGTATTCCAACCATATCTCTATAGTAAGGTTTCTGTAAAGTATAGATGAAATAGGAGCTGAGCTCATATGGTGTAAGGGGAGGTTGAACTTATGTTACGAAATTCTATAATATCCCGAATTTTAGGCCTAAAGACTTGAAGAAATGCCTGTATCAGGCAAACAATTAAGCTTATTTTGGGAAGAGTCCTAAGAATGATGAGATATAAAAAGACTATTAGGGACTATGAGATTTGGACCTACTGGGCAGAGAGCTCAATATTTGTAAGCGGTACGATTAAAGTTTCAGTACAGATGTATACATGATATAAATATGGTGCCACTGGGTGACAAAAAGATGCTACCCAGATATTCCATGAGGTGAGAGACTGATTAGTAGGGTGAAATAGGCCGGTATAGGTGTGCGCATGCCATTTTAGGGTAGGCATGTATACCCTTCATTTTTAGTGTGGACGTCGGTGTATGGTGCCAAGCAGGGCCTACGCACACACTCTGACTTGGTGTCATTTGATGGGTTTCGATATATGTGTCACAGTCCCAAGCAAAACCTTAGTAGAATCCTGAGAAGACACCGATAAAATAATTTTATTAAAGTAACTTTAATAAAGTAAGTAATTATGACTAGCTTTTATGTTGGCTATGTAAAAGGATGACAAGTATCCCTTAGTCATTACAAAGGACAATGCCACTTTTGTGTTGGAAGAGCGAGGAGGTGACAAGTGCCTCTTATCATTACACTCACCTTTATGCCTTTTGTGTTGGCATCTTAAGAGCACACCACCTAGTACCTGAGTTTGAGAACTCCACCGGTCTTCGGCTTAATCACATACTTGACTTCCTGAACACCGAACAGGGAGTCTTGGGAAATTGTCAGGCCTCTCCCTTCCCTTGACAGTTATATGCCACCTAAGAGAGAGAAAAAGGGAAGACAAAAAAAACAAGTGACACGTGTCACCGAATCATTGGCTCATCAGAAAAATGGCACCATAGGAAGCTGACACATGGAATAAACTTTTCTAAGACCATTAAAGGCCATACAATTCGCCCAAATGGCCAAAAAGCAAGGAAAAATCAGATTTAAATTAAGCAAAAAATGGTTGAGGAGAGATGAAGATAAATAGTATTTTCTAAGAACTTCAATTCGCTGAAACACTACTGAATCGGAATTTTCTCTCAAAATACCCTTCACAAACCTTCTTCTACTCATCCTAAGCTTTTATTTCTATGGTTTCAAATTTTATTTAGAGGTTTTTGGTGCCATCTCGCTTGCAGGAGTACTGCCGAATTTCTGAACTGACTGCAGAAACACGTAGAGGTAACAATAGGTTTCCTTTTGAATCGATTGGTTTGTTATTTGGATGAGTTTTTGTGAGGATTTGGTACTGTTTATTTTTCATCCAAGGGGTATTTTTGAGGTTTAATCATGTATTTATAGTTAGATTATGATTTATGATGATATTGGACCAAGTTGTTAGACAAAATTCTGTTTTGGTAATTTTGGTTAATTAATGATTCTATTTAGTCAAAAGGGAAGGGGTTGAAGCTTTGGAATTTTGATGATTTTAATCATCTCATTATGTTCTATAAAAAAAATTGTGTGGAAATAGCCTTGGTTATAAATTTTGGATCATTGGAACACAAGTTGTAACTTTGCAAATTTCTATCCTATTAAGGTTCCTGCGTGGCAGTCATTTTGTGTGGTGTTTTTGAGTAAATTAATGATGTATAAATCTTATGAAACTTTCTAATTGAAAATTATACTTATCAAGCTTTAAATTGATAGGTCATAATAATCAATTGGATTTGTATGCTGAAAGTTCTATATTTTTAAAATTTGATCATGAAAAACTGGTAATTCTGGAGTAGTGTCCAATAAAAGGGAACTCTGTACCTATGTGTGTAGGTCTTTCCCTAACTCAAGATCAAGAGTCCTAGAGTCAGCAATAGAATCTGAATCCTGTGCTTCCTCTTCTATCCGTAAGGTCTCATTATCTTTGTTACCAATAAAGGAATCCCTATTATGACTGGGTATCGCTAACATCCTTGTCAAATGGAGCCACTTTCTCTATATAGACCTTACCCCTTACTTCAGCAGGATGTTTAACAGAAAAAAGGGGTGGTCTAATTCCTTAGGTTCCTCTGCTATCTGTAACTCCCTGTTACAGCAGCACTAACAGGAGATCACCATATTATTCACTTAAGCAGAGAATGTACCCTATAGTCAGAACCCCTTGCTCTGGCTGGACCTTTATCTCTGAGTAGACAATTCCATTGTCAGAATCATTGCTCTGATACTAAATTGTCATGCCTTATATCTTGTATGCTCAGATAAGTACAAAAGAGTAATGAAATCAGTTGTAAAACCAGGAATCAAGCAACTCTTTTTCTGTAATCATCTTTAATAGTTAAACTATATTGTTCTTCATTTTTTGCTTTTTGTTTTCTTGCATTTCCCTTTTTATGCTTTTGTTTTTTAATGGATGCACATTTATCCTCTAGCTGACTCATCTTTCTCTTATTTTGAGATTCCATCTCATAAAGCTCCTCCAGTTTCTTTTCTCTTATTTCTAGGCGCCTTGCCAATTCCTTGCTTACTTCTTGGGCATTGTTTCCTAATAAAGGATCTTGGGGAGAATAAGATAGATTAGCTCCTTAAATTATGTCCTTAAGCCAGTCCTCATAGCATGAAGTTGCACCTATTTCTTGCTTCCCCAGCTCATCCTTTCCCTTTATGCTATCTTGCTCTAAGCTTTTTTGATTTCTTGATATAAGTCTTCCACGCCATCTTCTTCGTATAAGAAATGTGTGGCTTGCACTTCTTCCTGAGAGGGAGCTTTTTACCAAAATGCTAATTGCCTTAATGCTAAAGAAGGGTTGTGATTAATACATCCTCTTGGTCTCATGAGAGGCATATTAAAAAAGTCTCCACAGTGATGGTAATCTCGTCATCCTCTCACCATTCTATTTTCCATAAGGGGAAATCTTCTGTTAACTGTGAGAACTCCTTCCTCTAATCATTTTTGTTTATCTAAAGATGATTGAATGCCGTGAGTGAACTTGTAAACTTGTCATGTCTTTCCCAGAAGTACCATTTCTTTTGATACACGTGACTCAACATCCATACCTCAAGAAATGTAAGGCAACATTTTATTCGACCTTCTTTCTTTAGGTGTCACTAAGATAACAACATGTAGGTCTTTGCTAAGATTACGGGTATTGGGTTGATAATATTCAACTGTTTAGAAGACACTTATAGCTCTAAAGTCAATCATTCCTGCTGATGAAGGAAAGAGGATCATGCCATAAGTAGCAAAGGCAAAGACCCTGCAAAAACTCTCCCAATCTTTATTCTTCACTAATTTTGCTAAGCGGGCTTTCAATATGGTCCTTTTAATCCCTTGACCTATTCGGTGTATACAATCTATACTTCCTCTATGTGAGCCCCCAGCAGCTTCGCTATTCCTTCCTGAGAAGGTAGTCGGCCAGGATAATGGTAGATCTTATCGTTCCTTTTTAATCGGCATCCTAAGGATTTTCCCGTGATCTTCAAAGGTTGGGGCTATTTGAAAATCATCGAAAGTGAAGCATATTAAATAGATGTCCCAATATTGGCCCAGCTTTATGATAGCTTCAGTATGCACAAGCACATGTAACAAATCAATAGTATTTCCATACTTTTTCATGAAGCCCAATTTGACTGAACCTTGAATGTAGCGACTTAATGTAATCATGTCTTCAACTAGTTATACTCCTGCTGTCAGTTTGATGTCCTTCCCTCTATACACCTTTCCTATAGGAACTTGATTTAAACCTGGTTTTTGTGCTATTAACCTTTATGCCAAATTCTTTCAGTTGTTAGATAACTTACTTGCCCTTTATTAAAGGAAAGAGAAGGAAGGGTTAGAAAATATTTCCAAATGCATGTTATGCAGGTGATTACACATGCTTTCAAGCCCTGCTATGGGTGATGGACATTAAGAAAAATAACTTCACCTCCTCAAGAGATCCATTATCTCATAGGGAGGATGAAGTGCATATTAACCTGCGAACGACCCAAGCTATTACTCGGCTAACATGTTCAAGGCCCATATCAAAATGAAGCTAAAATGCCCTTGAATGATGTAATGATACCTTATGAGTCCTAAAGGATTATCTCTCATTGAGATATTTTCTAACATGATAGATGCGATAAGATCATGGTCTTTTAGGGTCATAGACCCTTTGACTAAGGTTGGCTATATAATGCATACATCGTCCTTGTGATATATCTTTATATGGAGTGATGCTAGATACATACTCAGGTGAAGCGACAATTAGTCACTTGATCTTAGGGGTTTCATTAATTACGCATGGATGACAATAAAGATCATCAACAATAAATAAATATATGCCCTCCAATGTCTTATTTTGGGAATAACCCTAGATTAGGGGTATCTACCCTAAGAAAGGAAGATACTAATTAATTAGGCAAGTCAATAATTTCCATTAATAGGTACACTGGTTTCAAGGTGATTCTAATTCTCAAAGATAAAGGTCTCTTAACTGCCTCTATCATAAAGATGAAGACCCTATTTGACGAAATCGACCTTCTGGGGGTTCTAAAAACCCCACAAGAATCAACCTTGCCAAATAAGTAACAACTAGGATGAAGTTTTCATAGTAACCTTAGGGGCTTTTGAAAACCCTACTAGGAGACTGCTAGAAAAATAACTTAATTGCTATTCATGAAGTTGAACCATGAGAAGGAAAATGAATTTTCAAGAAGAAGATAAAAAGGCGCTTGCATGATTATGACATTAAGATGATGAGAAAGAACATACTAGAGGCAATAGTGATCAATAAATAAATTCGAGGAGATATGAGATAAGTACATAACTCTTGCATCCACGCCTTCAAGAAAGTAGAGAAAAGAAAACAAGGGTGAATAAATCAAAGCATATGTGAGACATATATGAGCATGTGTAGTAACCACTGAACAAGTATCACGACAATAAAAAATTATATCATAACAATCATAAAATCACTCATATCTTAGAGATTTATCCAATGTTCATACAAGTCATGCCTCAATCTCTAACTCGAGACATTTATCGGCTTATGGCAATAATCTCAAGACCTCTTTTTGAACAAATTAAAGACACGATAACCTCTTATATGAACTACCATTCCCCACGAGAATTATATTTGAGCAATGAAATGAGAAATTACATTTTCTCTCTACCTTGTCTCATTGCTCTCCCAAAATTCTTGTATGTCTTGCTTTCTCTTGTACTTCCTCTTAAATAGGCCTCACCTAAGTTTTACCTCGTTAATGCATTTTTTTATTTTTTTTATTTTCTATTAGTAAAACTTCCTAACTTGACCTAATCAAGATCAATGAGAGATTTTTTTTAAATTTTTTTAACATTTTTGTTACGAGTGTAGGATGGTGTATTTAGAAGTGCAAGTGTACACTGTCGTAATCAAGTAATATAGAAGTGAGTAGAATATCGTTCCCATGAGGATTGATCACTAAGTACCAAAATTGGTAATTTTAATTCTATTTAGTCGGTTGATTAGTTGTGATTGAGATTGCAAGATATAAATGATGAAATATGAATACAAGTGATATAAAGACAAATATGAGAAAAAGCCCTAGGGATTAGATTTCACTTAATAAATTTCGGATTGAATCACTTATCTATTCTAGTCCAATTTATTCCACATGATTGATAGTCGAGTTTCCCTATTTTAATTACTAGCATTTTCCAAGGTCAAATAATTCTATAATTAATTGCTAACCCAATATATTCCTATATGAATTTAAGCAATCAATCATGCATTAATATTTATGGAACTCAATTAAGACTACACAACCCATATGAATATATTCCTATTTCATATGAAAATTATGGTTTTAATTATAGGATCCACACACATGTATCTCCTTCCAGTCTCAACATGCATATTAAAATCATCCAAAAGGTGGCCAATCAATTGTAAGCATTAAGAGCAATAATTAAAACTCAATCATGAAGGAAAAATTAAAACTAGATTTAATAAGTTAAGATTCAATCCGTTATTAGTAAGCTATGTCATCACCCTAGGAAAAGGAAAATTTAGCTCATGATAAAATTAAAAAAAACCAAAATATATTACAAACATCATAAATATTGCATAAAAATTAATTACAAAAACATAAAAATACAACTACAAGATGCATGAAAATGGAAAATCTAGCCTACCATATAAGAGGTAAAACCATTCATGTAGGTGGCAACCTATACCATCCATAAAGGAGGACTACCTAGGCCTTCCATATAGGAGGTAAAACCATCCATGTAGGAGGTATGCAAGAAGTAAAAAAAATGCAAGAAATAAATTCTAAAAATAACAACTCTCTCTCTAAAATAAAAATTCTCTCTCTCTGTTCCTTCCTCTTCATTTTAGGGTGCCAAGAAGCTCTATTTAGAGGCTTCATTTTCAGATTGCTACAGTAACCGCACTGAACCACCCACTTCCACACACACCGACCACTACAGTACAACGCAATGGTCCGCTACAGTGAAACGCAATGGTCCGCTACAGTACCCCCGCTACAATGCACAGTGAACAGTACCGCATGAACAGTGCACAAATGAATAGTACCGCATGAATAAGTAACTTCCCCTTAAATGTCTTCTTTAATTCTTCTTAATCCGGTACTGTCCATGGCTGCAAGAAAATCATTATTTATTTATTAATTACATCCAAATTGATTATATTCAGCTCAAATATAGTCCATAAAATCATCATATAAGGGAAAATAAATATGCAAATATTTTACTTATCAATTTTCCCCACAATATATTCCTAATTTAAACCTACCAAAATGAGAGATATTATTGTATTTTCATTTTTATCATTTTCCTTTAATGAATGACAATGCCAATTTGGACCACCATCATCATCAATAAGAGGATTTTATCTATTTTGTTTTTTTATTTCCTTTAATGAATGAAAATGCCTAATATTGTAGCCTAAAATTAAGAATGGAAGATAAAAATTTTTAGCCAAATTTATTATGAAAATTTTGGCTAAAAACAAAAAGGAAGAAGGAAGACAACAACTGGTTCAAAATTTGAAGAAATTAAGGGTAAAATGGTCATTTGGCAAACAAATTAACAAACCGTTATTTTCACTTTTATTTAAGGCCAAAGTTAGCAAAAAGTGAAGAAGGCAAGGAAAAATACTATTTGGTCACCTTGCATACCATGTGGAAGTATTTTATGCCATATGGAAAAAGAAGAAGAATAAAGCATGACATGTGTAAAAATTACCATTAAAATAATATTAATTTAAGGAGGTGGAATAGATATTATAAGAGCTAATTATGCTTTTCCAAAGGCCAAACATTTCGGCCAAAGAGAGAGAAGAGAGAGAGAGGAACAAGTTGAGAAAACAAAGAGAAAAGAGAAAGAACAAGAGATCAAGAAGCAAATCAAGGTAAATTGGAAGCAAAATTCATGTGTTATTGTCTCTAAATTCTTGGAAACTTCTTCTAATCCTTATATCCTTCTTGAATCATATGAAGCAAGAAGAAAATCAAGAGAAAGAAGAAGAAGAGGGCATGGTTTGGAGAGGAAGAAGAGAGAGAATCAAAGGTAATTTAAGAAACCTTGATTTCATTGTAAATTAATGGTTGTGGTTGATGTTGTGATTGAAATCTTGGCTTGATTAGCTTGAATTTGTAATTTAGGATGCATGAACCCTAAGGGGAGGTGCTGTCCAAATTTTGAATAATCATGTTCAAGCAATACTATAAAAAAAAAGCTTTTAATGGCGCACCTCTAATGACGCTTATTAAAGAAATGCCGTAGGTAATTGTTTTTTTAAAGGGAAAAAAAATTAAAAGCTACGACGCTTTTTATTATAAATGTCGGCTAAGGGCATTGTCTTGACCGGCGCTTCATATAAAGCGTCGGGAAAAGCAGTTGATATAAGAAAAAAAATATAGTAAAATAACATTAAAAAAATTCTACCTTAGCGGGCGCTTTTAAAAAAGCGCTGGCTAAGATTAATACTTTAACCGGCATTTTTTTAAAAAATGCTAGTTAAAGTCAAGCCTTTATCCAGCGCTTCATGTGAAGCCCTGGTTGAGTATTGCCTTAAGGCAACAAGGCAATTCATTGCCTTATATATATTAAAGGCACACAATATATAATTGCGTGCCTTTAATAAATAAATATAAATATATATATATACATATGTACATACACATATATATATATATATATATATATATATATTATATTTATATAATATTAAAATAAATATATAAATATAAAATTTTTTATCCATAATATTTAAAATTGGGTTGGTTATATCTGATAATTGCCTTTGAAGATATAATTTAAAATTTAATTTTAATTATGATGTAAAATTAAACGAAGTAAAAATCAAAAAAGTATGTTAAGCATATATAAAGCATTAAAGATGAAGGCCAAATCTAGGGAGATTGTAAAAAAACATGTTAAATTACTTTAAAAAAATATATTTCTAATTATAAATTGTATGTTAAGTTACACCTTAACTTTAGCCAAAAGCATTACCTTAGCCGACGCTTTTGGAAAAAACGCTGGCTAAAGGTGGCTTAGGCAATATCTTGCCTTTATCCGATGCTTCATCTGAAAGCGTCGAAGCTGGGGTAATATATATATATATATATATATATATATATATATATACACACACACATATATATAATATTATATTATATACTATTAAATAATATTATATATATATATATATAATTAAATAATATCACTACTACAAAAGATATGTTTAGTAGCGCACATTTAACGACATTTTTTAAAAAAACGCCGTAGGTGACTGTTTTATTTTTTCTAAAAAAAAGAAATAATAACTTTTGGCGTTTTTTATTATGAGCGTCAGTAGATAGAGTTGAGATGCTATGATGCTTCCTGAAAAAAAATGTTATACAAGACATTTTTTCCCTTTTTCTTTTTATATCAAGTAAATCAGCTATGACATTTTAAAGTAAAGCGTCATAAATGGTGTAATACACCAGCCACACAAATTAAATAAATTAAACATCCCCCTGCAGCAATACTTCTTTATTTTTAATACTAATAAATATTTAAAAAGAAAAATTAATAAAAGTATGTGAAAAAAACATACCTAAATAAAATTTCACGTTGGATTCCTGCTAGCATACAAGTTGACCTTAACAAAAAAATAATAATAATTGGTCTATATATATATATACACATAAAAACCTTTACCTATTAAACTAGAAGAAAAAAGAACTTTTGGCATAAGCCTGCATAAAGGTAAAGTAGAAGCCTTGGCCGGCGCTTTGTTATAAGCGCCGGCCAAGGTATGTGACCTTGGCCATACCTTGGGCTGGAAGCGCCGGCCAAGGTATATAACCTTGGCCGACGCATTACAAAAGCGCCGGCCAAGGCCCCACAATTGCGCCCCTTGGCCGGCGCTTTCACATGAAAGCGCCGGTCAAGGTGTTTGTTTTTCTTTCCTCTCACTGTCCCTCCTCTTCTTTTCTCTCAGTGTCGGCCATGTTTTTTGTTTTCTTCTTGTCTTTTCTTTTTCTATCAATACTTTTGTTCTATATTTTCGTTTCTCTTTTCATTTTGGTTGCCATATTCATTTTGCAGACTTGAGGAACGATTTCAGTTTGCTTTGAAAGCTAGCTTGCTCTCTTCTCCACCTGCAGGTAAGCTTACTTATAATTTCTCTTTTCAGTACTTACTAGATTATTTTTTTTATTTGTCTTTCTTTTTCCCAAAACGTTGGAAAAATCATTTAGATCTGCTTAATTATTTTATGTTTTGTCTCTACTTTGGTATAAATATACTTCAACTTATTACAATATCACACGCCAATCTAAGTTCAGGTTATATTAGTTTAGTTTGGGGAATTTTTTTGAAAGTATTACTAATTTATTATTCAATGTTCTGTTTTGGATGAAGTTATTAGTGATTCTTTTTATGTTTTTTATTTTTATAGTGATACTTTTTATATTTTTTATTTTTAAAAATATATGGTTTTAGACGGCGCTTTAAGATGAAACGCCATTTTTTTAAACACCTAGGCTATATAAATTCATTTCTGCGCGTAGGAGTGTCATTTTATAACTTTCTATTTTTTCACTTTCTCCCACGCGTCTCCATTATTCTATTTAACAGTGCGAAAAACAGAAGCTTCTTTGGTCCCCCACCTTTTACTTCTTTATTCTTGTCTCCTCTGATCTCTCCCTACGGATCTGTTTAATATTGGTCTCCACTTCAGTCGCAGTTCTCCGGTCCCCCGTGTTGTTTTCAACTCTTGTCGCCGCGTGTAGCCTTTTTTCTCCTATAAGTGCCTTTTTCCCCCAAAAAAATTTATGGATTTTTTTTCCTTTTTAGTTGAAATTTATCCTAAATCTGAATCGTTTGAAAAACATGTATAACTCATATATGAATAACGTAACTTAAATAGTGGAGTTCTTTAATAAATAATACTTTTGCTAGAAAAAAAGGTAAAATATGATAGAAGAGAGAAATTAGGTGGACGGAGGAATACAAGAGAGAGAGGAAATGCAAATTAAAATAGTTGCAAATTAAACCATGTATATGTTATATGTGTTGTTGTTCTTTGTGGTTATTATAACATTTGAATTGATTGGATATAATTTAAATTTGATCAAAGTTTATTTGTAGTAGTCCTTTCAAGTTTATACCAAGTATATAGACTTTTAATCTCTTAATTATAAATATGATGCTGCTGGATTAATATTTGATTGATTATGTATGACTTATAGAATTAATGTGCACTTATTTTTTGGAAAACTTGAAATTTAATTTTCAGACGTTATGATGTCAAATTTTTTGAATTAAATAGGAAAAGATAAAAGTAATGAATAACTAGCAGCATTAGACAAGCAACTAACTACTTATAAAAATATATTTAAGGTATATATAGATGGATTAAAAATGGATGTCTTCCGATCGACGCTCAAGAGAATATATAGATGGTGTGAAAGAATTTATTAGATTTGCAAGAGAGCACACAAATGAGCCTAACAAAATCTTGTGTCCTTGCTTATCTTGTTGCTATGGAAAACGGATTAGTCCACCTGATCTACTAGATCATTTAGTCTGTCATGGAATTGATCAATCATATACACGATAGACAAGACATGGTGAGATGGATGATGCAAGTAGTGATTGGGTGCATAGCACGACCGGTGCTTTGAATGATGAGTTTGACTCAACAAGCATGTGTGATGAGGATGATGGCCTTCAAGAAATGCTAAATGTGGTCGAAGGGATTCTTGATAACTGTCCTAAAGAATTTGACAAACTGAAAGGTGATGCAGAGAAACCATTATATCCTGGTAGTACTAAATATACAAAATTGTTAGCAGTGTTGAAATTGTACAAATTTAAAGCGTGCTATGGATTGAATTATTCTGGTTTCACCGCACTTCTTGAACTTGTGCAAGATATGCTCCCAAAAGAAAATGTACTTCCTACTAAGACGTACGAGGAAAAACGAATTCTTTGCTCAACAACTGGCATGGGTTTTGAGAAGATCCATGCATGCCCTAACGATTGCATATTATTTCGTAATTAGTATGCAACGTTAGAGAAGTGCCCTAAATGTAATGCATCTCGATATGGGAAGAAGAAAGGGAGAAGTTCGTCGAAGGTTGTATGGTATTTTTCCATTATTCTGAGATTTAAGCGATTGTACAGTACTACAGAGATTGCTAAGCTATTGACATGGCATGCAGATGAACGGATTGAAGACATGAACCTTAGGCACCCTGCAGATGCCCCTCAATGGAAAAAAGTTGATCATGACTATCCTGACTTAGCATGTGAAGAATGGAACTTGCGCCTTGTACTTTCAACTGATAGAATCAATCCCCATGGGGTTCAAAGTAATACACACAGTACGTGGCCGGTGATCTTAATGATTTATAACCTTGCTCCATACTTGATCATGAAACGTAAGTTTATGATGTTGTCCATGTTAATTTCTAGACCAAGGCAACCTGGGAATGATATAGATGTATACTTGGCTCCTTTAATTGATGACTTGAAGCTGCTTTGGGAGGAAGGCATTAATGTGTACGATGCGAACAGGGAAGAAAGTTTCACTTTGAAAGCCATGTTGTTTGACACAATAAATGATTTCCCTACTTATGGTAATTTGTCCGGATATAGCGTCAAAGGATATTGTGTATGGCCCTTATGTGAAGATGACACTTATTCAGTGCGACTAGATCATTGTAAGAAAAATGTCTACATGGGACATCGGAGATTCTTACCATTAAAACATCCTTGGAGGAAGTGGAAAAAGGCTTTAATGGTGATTCAGAAGAAGGTAGCCCACCAAAGATATTGATCAGTACTCAGGTATTTGAGAAGGTTAGACACTTGGATAACAATTTTGGCAAGCCTTTTGCAAAACAAATCGATACTAGCAGCTGGAAGAAGAAGTCTATTTTCTTTGAACTTCCATATTGGAAGTCCTTATATATGAGACATTTTCTTGACGTGATGCACATAGAAAAAAATATATGTGATAGTCTAATCGGCATGTTACTTAATATGAAAGGAAATACTAAGGACAATCTTAATGCTAGGTTGGATTTGGTCAAATTGGGTATCAAAGAAGAGTTGGCACCGGTTGAGTAAGGAAACCACACTTATCTTCCACCAGCGGCTTATACTCTATCGAGGAAAGAGAAGAAGTTCTTTTGTGAGTTTCTTGAAGGAATCAAAGTTCCAAAAGGCTATTCTTCAAATATAAACAATCTTGTATCAGTGAAAGAGTTGAAGCTAAAGAACCTGGAATCTCATGATTGTCATGTACTCATGCAGAATTTTGTTCTTGTTAGTATACGGTCAATCTTACCCAAAAAAGTAAGGAATGCCATTACCAAACTAATAATGTTGCGGATTATTGTGTGAGTAGTAGATTATATATATATATAATAAAGATTTAGCTTTACTTAAATAATTCTATAATTTATTAACTAATAATGTTGTACTTCTTTTTTGTGAGAGCACACAATGACGCAAGAACAGCTGGAGTAGGGGAACTATATTGGTCCTAATGACTTGCTCAGTAGAGCGCTTGAAGCTCCTGAGTATGGTGATCATCTTCGGGATACTGGTTTTGGAGTCACCCAAACATCTTACTTTGGCTCCCAAAAGTGACCCAACATTTGTCAACTAAAGGAGGAGATTTCTGCCTACAAGCAGCAACTAGACCAGCAGATGAGTGGCTACAAGCAAGACATAGAATAGAAGATTAGTCACTACAAGTCACAAGTTAAACAATTTAATGATCATGTGCGCTTGCTGCAAGAGCAAAATGTGTTTTTGAAAACTCAAATTGATGTCTTGATGCAATCTAGGCCTGCACCAAGTCCAATGTGTGACAGCACTAGTGCTAGAGAGAGTTACCACTCTACACCTAAAGTTTCCATTCTTTTGGTAATTAATTTCTTCCCTAGTTAAACTGATTATTGTGTTATGAATTACTTTACCTTTATATATTAATTAACTCTATTCTTAATAGGGCAAATCAAAATACAAGTTGCACGTTGATGATTCTTTCAAGAACGCGGTTGCTATAGGCGTGGCCTATAATACCGACCACGATACACTTCATAACTCACCGTTACCCCCGAATACACTCCAAGTAAGGGTTGACATATGCACATGTAACGATGCCCCCTTGCCAATCCCTTCTCAAGATGAAGAGACAATAGTGAGAGATGTTATCGGTGGTTATGTCGCGTGGCCAGTAGGTCTGATAAAGCCAGTGAACAAGGTATTTAATTTACAATTCATTAACTTTTTCTATTAATTTTCATCTAAAACTACAAGATTTATTTTCATGATTTTTGTAGGTTGCTGGTTCTAAAGGAAAGCGAGTTGAAGGGCGTGAGAAGAACTCATACTATCTACCAACACAACAGAAGTCACACCCCTCAACCAGTAACAAAAGCGCCAGACAAATAGTCTCATATCAACAACAATTGAGGTTAATGGCACCAGATATCATCCCTCAAGGAGGTCATGAACTAATTTTCGATGAAGAAATCTATTATACAAGTACATTTGATTATATTGGTGGTGATATCCTATCTGAAGTACTTGATCATACATGGGCCGGTGCGACGGCTATCAACATATGGGTTAGGTACTTTATGATCAGCATCTGTTACTGTGATTATTATTCATCATTCATGTTTTTGGTGTTAATAACACTGTTTGTTTCCATAAAGACACTTATACCACGATATGTTAGTGGGCACCCAAAGGGTGGATAGATTTGTATTTATTAACCCACACATCGTTGGCTACTATGCAGGGACTCATTCGAACACACAAACCCATACTTTTAAAGACCAATTCATGCGTAGAGCATCCCCTACTAAGATGTTTATTGTGCCATACAATGTGGGGTAAGTTATTTGCGAAATTATTATCTATATATCTTATTATTCATTCACTTTTATCATAATAACATTATTGTCAAAGTAAAATGTTCAAAATATTTTAGGCAACATTAGGTTTTGCTTGTCATCCAGCCTGCCATAACTGTAGCACCCCGCATTTATTATTTAGATCCTATAGAGATTGGTTATCCATTGAACCGCCAAGATATGGTGATTATGATTAATAGGTAAGCGTATAGGTGTATACGGTAATTATTTGCATGTGTGATTATTGAATAAAACCAAACTTAATCAGTCATTACTTCTTTTGTTAGTGTATTGGCCGCATATAGGAACAATGTTGGATTGTTCTATCCTATTAAACGTACTGACAGTATCGCAACTTGGAAGAAGATTAAAGTATATGAATTTACTAAAAAAATTTTATTCACAAAATTTTCTTTAAACAATGGCTAACTATTATTTTGTATTGTTGCAGTGTCCATTCCATCCAAATAATAATGATTGTGGTTACTACGTCATGAAATATATGAAAGATGTAGTTACTCATGATCTAAATCATGTTCCCCTAAAAGTAAGTACTTCTACTTAATTATATGTATATAGTTTATACTGTTTTTTGAATTTACTTGAGATAGGCATTTTTTTAGTATATGTTAGGTTGCGTTCTTAGTTTAACTATTTCAAATTTTGTTTAGGTTTCTCTTTTACTGTTGGTTTGTGTTTTGTTTCCTTCGTATATATTTTTATTACCAGAATGGATCTCTATTTTGGCTTCTGTTTTAATTACCTATAGATTAGTCATTTTGATTATTAGAATAGATCTCTGTTTTGGTTTCTAGTTAATTGTTTTATAGTGATTTTAATTTGTTCTGTGCGTGATATTTATGTAGTATTATGAAGATGAACTGTGTGACCAGTTAACTGACTATCAAGTGGATAACATCATTGAGGAATGATGTGAATATGTGGTCAGCCAATTGCAAATACCACCTCCCTAAATACTTAGGCACATTTTGACTTAATTACAAATTTCTTGTCCACTTGTTTTAGTTTCTCTGTAGTATAATATATGTTGTAATTTGATATATATTTAGCACTGATTTTATTAATTGATCGATGCATGATATTTTAGTATTGATTTGATTTACTTTTTTATTTTCTATTAGCATTGTATATTAATCTCTGAGTGAATTATATTTGAATTAGAATGAGTTGATCAGGTTATTATTATGAAATAAACTGGGATGGAAAAGGAAAAAAAATATCACCTCTTATGGCGCTTCCCTGGAAAGAACCGTGAGAGGTGCTCGCTTCCTATGAAAGCGCTGGAGGAGGTTCTTCTTGACCTCCTCCAGTGCTTTCAAACGCTGTAGGAGGTCAATTTTTTTTAAAAAAAATTAATAATTAAATGCAATGTTCCGGCGTTTTTAAAATTCAACAAGCGCCGTAGGTTCTTCTTATGGTACTGGATGCTATGCCGTTTGTAAAACGCCATAACATTTTTAAAAAAAAGCGCCGCCTATCGTGTTTTTTATAGTAGTGTATATATATAATATCATAATATTATATTGTATATAATATTATATATTTCTTTTAAAGTAATATATATCTATTTACCTTTAATGACACTTGTTTAATTAGGATTTTTTTTTTCCAATTATTGAAAGCTATGACGTTTATTAGGAAAACGCCGAAGCTTCTTCAAACTTTGTATACCGCGCTCTTATATAATAAGGTTCTATTTTAACTTTTCACCAGCCCGCCATTATTATTTTCCTCGCGTGCTCTCCAGCTCTCAATTTCCTAGAGCTCTATTACTCCACCATCTTGTCTTATTCCTTCAGTCCCTACTCTATTATCTTGGTCACTATTTTCTACAGAAGCCCTTTAGCTTGTAAGTGTTTATATATATATATATATATATATATATATATATATATATATATATAAGCTTAAATCTATATATATTTTTTCTTCTTCTTCTTAGTTAAAATATGTCATGAATCTTATATGTATGCTTACTTTTTTTTCCAGATATTTAGTTGAAGTTTCAACTCTACATTCTTAAACTTGCTATACATTGTAAGTTTTTAATTTTTGAGCTTAAATCTGTATGTCTTCTACTTTTTTTTAGTTAAAATCTGTCATGAATCTTATATGTATGCTTATTTTTTTTTTCTAGGTATTTACTTGGAGTTCTTCCATGCTTGATAGATGAAGATGGGAATTCAATATTGCAAAGGATACTTACAAATTTGATGATGGATTTAAATGTAAATACAGATCTAGGGTTTCATTAGAAAAAAAAAATTACGTAAAATTATTTTTTTAAAAAAAGACCTCCTACGACACTTTTGTGGGGAAGCGCCGTAGGAAGTGTATCTTTTTTTAAAAAAAAAAAACCTACGGCGCTTTTAGAAATTTAAGAAACGTCGTAGGTTGTTTTTATGGCACTAGAAACTACGACGTTTCCCAAGAGTCATAATATTTGTAAAAATAAACGCTGTCTATAGTATGTTTTGTAGTAGTGAAGAGGTGTTTAAGTGATTAAACAAATGATTAGAAATGAAAAGAGGATGTTTGATTGTTTGGAAATTGAAAAACTCCATTTTTCCTAAATTTTTTAGATTTTTTGCTAGGGGTATTTCTGGGTGTTTGGGTTGAAATTTGATGGATTTGATGATGCCATTGTGTTTAGAATGAAAAATTGTGTAAGAAACATGTGAAAAATTGAGATGAAGGCTTTAGGGTGTGAAATGACAATTTTACCCCTAAAACCCTAACTTTGTGATATGAAATTTATGTTGCAAATTTCTAGCTGTGGTATGGGAAAAGCACAAGTACCAACAAGCCGAGTAGGACCCAGTATAGATAGTTGATATATTTCCTCATTATAGTGCGAGAAAAGTATAAGTATCACCCTATAGGAAAAGCTCAAATACCATCAGGCCAATAGAATCCAGCTGAGGTAGAGAGACAAGTACGAATAGGTTGTTGTCTGCTCTGGAATATTACAATGATCACAGTAAGGTCAGTAGAGACAAAATAGTCATTTTGATCTTGAACGTCGGGCAAACAGAAAAATTGGCAACATTTTATTTCTGTTGCATGATATGGTGCATTGCATGTTTATTTATCACATTTTATATGATTAATTATATGTTACTACTAAAATTCGTTTGAATATCACCCCTTTCCATGAATTTGAAACCTATTTAGCTAAAGGAAGTAGTTTTAAGAGTAAAGAGGTAGATACTGGCAACTGAGTGTTCCAGTCCTGATCAAGAATTAGTGTTGGTTATCTGCTGATCCTTTATGCATTTTGGAATTTGTAATATATTATGTACAAACCCTTTTCAAATTCTTATAATGTAATCAAATACTTTATATCAGTATGTTTATCCTATTTCTGTATACCCACTAAATTATGCGTTATTATTATGATAAATGTCAAAATATTGAGAGGTTTAGCAATAAACTCATGTATTTAATTAATATATCCCCCTGTTGCCAATTAACAAGTGTAGATATTACGGTGCTGCTTCTCAAAAGACAGGAGCTAGTTGGGGTATAGATTTTAACATAAATATAATATTCCAATTTACTTTTCCTCTCATATTTTTGTCTGTATTTTTTTAAATTATTTCTATTGATTGCATATGCATATCAAAGAAATTTATATCAATGAGTAGTTTCAATACAAATAATTTAAAAGGATATTTCTAATAAATCAGTGCACATTTTTAACATATAACTAATTTATCTAATTTTCTTAATCTATCTAAATTAGTTAATTAAAAGGATATTTCTAATAAATCAATACACATTTTAAATTAGTTAAGTAAATTTAATATTAAGGGCAGGGGTATTAAGTAGGGTTTTGGAACCCAACCGGATCGTCAAGTCCATGCAGGAAACTAATGAACCAGTTGGTAAATCGGTCCAGCCTAGGCATCAACCCAATTCAATATTTTTTATTATAAAAAATTGATTTTTTAAATTTTTTTTAGAAGTTCATATTAATAATCATAAAATCTTCAATTCTTATCAGTTTTGCCACATATTAGCTCTTGTTTGACTCGTTCTGATCCATTGACCTTTGATCCAGTACTTCAACCAGTTCAATGATCGATCTGAATTTCAAAACCTTGGTATTAAGAAGTGATAACTAATTTGTTTTCCAGCGGTGGATAATACAAGGCATTTTAAAATCGAGAGGGCTATTGGTGCAAACAAACAATATGGCGGAAAAGTTATAATTTTTGGAAGGTATTTTAGACAAATTTGACCCCTCATATACTACCCCCGTCCTTACTATAAAATCTAGTATATAATGCAGTTTTACACACCAAACTAGAATATATTACTATATATTGTACCCAATGAAACGATAATGTCATGACAATAATTTCCAGCACATTCTGTGCTTATAACCAATCTGAATGATTTATATTGATTTTGGATGGTTTAAAATTAATTACTTTTAATATTTTAAATAACCTTTTATTTTAATATATCTAAAATTTAAAATAAATATAATCTTATAACTTTCACTTTTTATAAGAGTGAATTTATCATTTAAAAATAAAAAATAAAAAATTTAAATTTAGACCATTTCAATGAGATTTGAACAATATAGATCTTACCAGTGATGAACACTAAATGGGAAAGGGGCTATGCATGCATTTACATTTTACATGAAATAAATGAATGACGATATATATATATATATATATATTTTGTTTCCGATTTTAATGTACTTAATTAATTTAATTTCAAAACTGTTTTGAATGTTTTTTTGGCCCAGAAAAATTTTTGAAGATTTAATATTTAAGTAAAACTAGAATTGCGTATATTAAACTATTTTTCAATTTTATAAAACAAAACCTTAATAAAAATATATTAAGATATGTGTGTAGATATATATATAATCTGAAAAAAAAAATATTTTCCTCAAGATAGGGACAAGATAATCGTTAATATATTATCAAAAAAATTAAAATAAAAAGAACAGTAATCATAATATTGCATTGCGCAGAATATGATAAAAATTGTAAATTTTAGAATTATGATTATATTTTTTTAAAGATAATCTAGCATATAAATATTTAATAATTAAGTTATCTTTTATATCACTATTATATCTCATCATCCTTTCTTCATTTTTTTAATCAGATTACCTTATCTTTTCAAAATCCAAATAAAATATAATTCACATTACCCATCTATATATATATGACCGAGTAGCCTCGTTCAAGATCATCTCGCATCAGCTTTCACAGTTCTGTTATATTTGTGAGTATTTACGTTTGAACACACACACACTACTGCATTTTTATTCTTATCTCTCTCCCTTCATTCTTATTCTCATCTTCTCTCTATTAATTTTCTGTTGAATGTTTCAGATTAAACCCTAAAAATGGCTAGAGGTCAATTAAAGGTTCTTAAAGCTCTTGATGCTGCGAAAACACAATGGTATCACTTTACGACGATCGTGATCGCCGGAATGGGTTTCTTCACCGATTCTTACGATCTTTTCTGCATCTCTCTGGTCACAAAACTACTCGGCCGTATATATTACTACCAAGACGGCTCTCCTAAACCCGGTTCTCTACCGGCCAACGTCTCCTCCGCCATAACCGGCGTCGCCTTCTGCGGAACCCTAATTGGCCAGCTCTTCTTCGGCTGGCTCGGAGACAGGCTCGGAAGAAAACGCGTCTACGGCATAACCCTAATGCTCATGGTAATTTGTTCAATCGGGTCGGGTCTCTCTCTCGGATCCAACACTAAAGCGGTTATGGCCACTCTTTGCTTCTTCCGATTCTGGCTCGGCTTCGGCATCGGCGGCGACTACCCTCTCTCCGCCACCATCATGTCGGAGTATTCCAACAAGAAGACTCGCGGCGCTTTCATCGCAGCCGTCTTCGCCATGCAAGGGTTTGGAATTCTCGCCGGCGGCTCTGTGGCGATCATCCTCTCGGCGATTTTCAAAGCAACCTTTCCGGCACCATCGTACCAGACGAATCCAGTTCTATCCACCGTTCCAGAATCTGATTACGTCTGGAGATTGATTCTCATGTTCGGCGCTGTCCCTGCGATTTTAACTTATTACTGGCGTATGAAGATGCCGGAAACCGCTCGATACACCGCCTTGGTCGCGAAGAACGCGAAGCAAGCGGCTTCTGATATGTCCAAAGTTCTTGAGGTTGAGATAGAACCGGAAACTGATCTGAAAATTTCTGAGAACAATGATGATAATAAGTTCGGGTTATTTTCGAAGCAGTTTCTTCGCCGTCATGGACTTCACTTGCTTGGAACCACCACGACGTGGTTTTTTCTGGACATAGCTTTTTACAGTCAGAATCTGTTTCAGAAAGATATATTTAGTTCGATTGGTTGGCTTCCTAATGCGAAGAAGATGAGCGCCATTGAAGAGGTTTACATGATCGCCAGAGCTCAAACCCTAATAGCGCTTTGCAGCACCGTGCCGGGCTATTGGGTTACGGTGGCGCTAATTGATAGGATTGGAAGGTTCTCGATTCAGATCATCGGATTCTCCTTCATGACGATTTTCATGTTTGCTTTGGCCATTCCTTACCAGTATTGGACTATGAATGGTCACCAGATATGGTTCGTGGTAATGTACTCAGTGACCTTTTTCTTCTGCAACTTTGGGCCCAATTCTACGACGTTCATCGTCCCGGCGGAGATATTTCCGGCGAGGCTGAGGTCTACATGCCACGGAATCTCGGCGGCAGCAGGCAAGGCCGGCGCGATAGTGGGGTCGTTTGGGTTTCTGTATGCTTCAAACTCAATTGGAGTTAGGAATGCATTGATAATTCTGGCTGTGGTTAACTTGTTGGGATTGATGTTTACTTTTCTGGTGCCGGAGACTAAGGGGAAATCGCTGGAGGAGATTTCTGGTGAAGGCGAGGACGATGATGAAGAAGGGGCTAGTAATGATGTTTATAGAGAGTATATTGAAAATATGGTTTAGTCTTCTGTATTAGAGACTTCTTCTGTGAAGTGAATGATTTAATTTCTGAAAATAGGCTTATTTTAGCATATAGGAGTAGTTTATAAGATTAACATATAGGGCGTGTTTGGGTTGGGTTTCACTCTGATAGTTTGTGATGTACATAGATGGTTTTTAACATGAAGCCAAGCATGCACTTACTTTCATAGAATTGATTATTTTTTCAATTGCTTAAAGTTTTTGGTCTTGTTTCAGAATATATATATATATATTGTCTTAAACTTTCAAAGTTTCTTTTCTTTTTCCGAATTTAAAGTTTCAGTATAATGATTTCCGGCAAAGAATAATAATAATGATGCTTGGTGTGTGTTTTTCATACAATTATATACTTGCTCTGTGGTTCCTAATATTATGCGCCATTTAGAAAGTATTTTTATCCAACCAATAGTTGGTTGGATACGGAAGAGAATGCTCTTTTTATTGTTGAGAGGGACAAAAACCTATTCCCTTCTAAATGCTTCAAAGGGATTAAAAAAGTGTTTTTGATTTTTTAATAAGGCATTTGCTAGTTTGAAATCAGAGTATTAAGTGCTATTTTTCATATATACCCATATTAAATAAGAGTATAGTGAAAGAGATAAAAATTTAAAACAATATTAAAAGTTACTCATAAAAAGAGTAGTATAAGTATTAGTCACCACTACTGGTGGAAAATACCCTAAGCCTAAAAAAAAATCACTCAAGTTTTAGAAAAAATCCTAATTAAATCAAGTTGAAATACTAAAATCCAGATTTTGGCTTGCACTTTTAGCAAATCCTTAATTAGACTAAGAGGCATGTATTTAGAGATTTCTAAATGTTATTTTAATTAAAATGATAGACTGAACCACCCGTTATCAAGTTTTAAATCAGTTGGGAACACAGTTTCACTCTCCACCCAGGAGCTCATGTCTTCCTCCTCAAACCCAATGGGTTTCTCAAGAAGAAAAGTATCACTCAGGTCTCTGAGAGACGGGAAAGCTTTGCAGCTCTTTGAACATAGTGAAATTATAGCATTTAATTATTGATAATTCATCATCATTCATTATTATAATCAAGTATTGTTTCTGATGCTTTAGAACGGTTTTCTCCAGGGTACTGTGAGGGAAAACATGCCTTTTCTTTTGCTCCAATTTTGTAGCTGTGCCTTTTATGAACGTATTTATATTTTCAATTCTTCTATATATTGCGGCACTAATTATGTATTAAGGTTAAAGAGAAATTGCCAGAACTTATTCGTAGATTTTTTTACTCTTCTTCTCTATTTTTATCACTCAAAACTCTAAAGCCCTAATTCACTTAACAATTTCTTCCCCCACCCCCACCCCCCAAAAATACATAATTCAAGATATGAGATAGATGCTCAGTCTATCATATTAATTAGATGGACATAACGTACAGTCTTTTAATAACATTAAAAATTCCTAAATAAGTCATATCGCCTTATTAAAGATTTGTTAAAAGAGCATATCTAAAGCTAGATTTCAGTATTATTTAAAGGGATTTAACTTGAATTCCCTCTAAATTTCATGACAAAATTTATACTTTTAACTATTTAGTGTGAATTAGTTTATATTTTAGTTTATATTTTTATGTTAATTAATAATTTCTTGATTCACACGTGCAAAAACAACTCATGAAGTGACATGGCGAGAAAGTACATGCGAGTGCGTCCAAGTGTGTGTGGCTTTTCACGTATATCATCAATATCAATCATCACCAACATATATCTTAAAAAGTCATAGCTTCTTTGTTATGGGCTCAAGTGTTATTTTTAAATTTGAATTCTTATTTTATTTTAATCCGAACTGAAGACAATTAGCCATTTAGAATTTACTATTAAAAGTATATATGTTAGCCACTCTACAAATAACCAATAATTCAGATTTTAATCTAATTTTAAATATTTTGATTTTGGCTAAGAAGCTGGTGTACTGGTATAGATGTTTTTTTTTTTTTGCCACATTGGTATAGTCGTATATTATAGATATACTTCGTTAGCTACTCTCTATCACATCTTTTTGGACAGAAAATTTAAAATTCGATTATCCTATATTTAAATAATAATAATAATATGAAAAGATTAACATTAATAATTTTTATGTGGTATATATCAACATCCTATTCCTATTTGATCTTAAATAGATATAATGAGATAAATATTATTAGTTTAAGATACTAATTTGAGTCTGATATTTAAAAAAAAAGATAAATAATGATCACATATTATCTTAGTTTAATTTAAACTTTTTATATTTCTTTTTTTAGTAACAAAATTTCTTTAAATCAAGATTTAAAAAATTGGACTAAACATTAAATTGATTGAACAATGATTCAAAGGTGAGTGGGTTAGACTATAGTTAACTTAGAGTCCATCCGTTTATAGTAAAATAATACAAATTAATTGAAATGCAATGTACAAAAAAACCGGATCAAACTGGCCAGTTCAACCTAAAAATGGGGAACTAAATGCTAGTACTGTCTTATTTTAGATAGGAACTAGAAGAAGCATCAGTTTGGGAATATATGAGTTGACTCGGCAAACTCAATATTGACTCGGGCAACCCGTTGGGTGGGGTGAGTTGTTCGAGTCAAGACTTTTTTAAAAAAATATCCCAAAAGATGGATGATGGACAAGGGAGCTAGCTAGGTTGAAGGAGAAAGAGAGGGGCATCATTAATCGACCGAAGAAAGGGAAACCTCACTACTACATAATAGGGATTTAACGTCACATAAAGACGTCCCTTCTTTGAAAAGGGAAGTAAAAACTGTACGCAGTGGCATTTATATAAATAAAGAGAAACTTTTTCATCTTTAGGCGTCCCTTCTTAGAGAAGGGACGCCTAAAGGGTGCATGCCAGCCACGTGGCTGGCATGCACCCTATATTAGGCGTCCCTTCTTGAGAAGAGACGCCTAAAGATACACTGACAAAGATACACACTGACCCCTCTCTATCTCCTACATATCACCACCATTTCCTCCATCATTTACCGCCATCACCTACTGCCTTTTCTATCTTTCTCCTTCATTGGCGACTAGGCAACTTTCTGTTCTCTTCACTCTGCTCACACTGCTCTAATCATCCACGTACTGCCTCTTGGATGTATCTCACTCTCCCTTTATGCTCGACACACTTCCCAGCTAGCCTCAAGCATCCCCTTTCTGTAACAACGAGCCCCTTTTTCCTCTCTCTCTAACCATCATTTCATCTCTTCATTTTAGTTCAAAGCAAAGGCCTTTTTTTCTCTCTGACAAACCCCTGGAGTATTTTTATGACTCTCGAATGGGTCGTGGGCAATCAAAAATAGACAATGAAGAAGCGGTGGCTCGCTGTAAAGATCGCAAGACCTTGATGAAAGAAGCGGTGGCCGCTCGGAATGCCTTCGCCACCGGCCATTCCGGGTACGCTATGGCTCTCAAGAACACTGGAGCCGCACTGAGCGACTACGGCCACGGCGAAAGCTACGTCACTCAAGAACTCCACTAGCCGCCATTGGACACCGCTTCAGCCACCATCTTAACTTTTCACCACCATTTCCCTTTTCACCGTAGCTCACCACCATCATCCTTGCTTTATTCTTTCTCACCTCAACTTGCTTCAACAACCGTTAACTCCTTCATGTCCGATGGTCTTCATTCTCTGTTCTTCTACTGTCACCGTTCACATTTCCGGCCCCCATATTCCGGTGAGTTCTTTTTCCATCTACTTTGACCATCAACAACACCACTATCACTTCACCCTCTTCTGCAGAGAACTATCACCTTCACTATCAACACCATCGATCCTCTACATTTTATCACCACCTTCACTGCTTCTTCTTCCACCGGACCCCCCTCAACCACCATAATCACCGCCGGCAACTCCCAGTACCTCAACCAATCAGGAATGTCAACCAAACAGATCGGAGATCAACTTTATAGCGTCTAGCAGCCATAACTCCGCCATGTCACGTGATTCCAGCTTGACTCTGAATTTTTCGGTGAAAACTCCGGTCCCCACTTCCGGTGAACTCTTGAACCAGCGAGAGAGAAAGAGAAAGAGAGAGCAAGGAGGAGGAAGGAGCATTGCTGCTATGACTCTAGTGCATTTGTTTGAGTTTGCAAAATACAAGGGGAGTTATTTTTATGCTTGTTTCTTCATTTTGGACTTTAGGCGTCCCTTTGGCCAAAAGGGACGCCTAAAGTCCCTAATTTTTAAATAAAAAAATTCTAAACGGGGACTTTAGGCGTCCCTTTTGGCAAAAGGGACGCCTAAACCCAGAGCTTTACTCGTCCCTTTATAAAGGACGTATAAAGTCAAAATTTATTACGTCGCTGACATACGCGTCCCCCCATAAAAGGACGTTAAAAGTCCCAAATAAGGGACGTTAAAAGTGTTTTTTCTAGTAGTGCCTGGGAATGAAACGGCGTCCTCACTGATCCATACGGCGAGCACTACAATAGAAGAAGAAGCAGGAGGATGAAGTAACAAGGCATGGCTGATGTCTGAAACAGCGTTATTTGGGTGAAAATGGCGTGCTCTTATGTTTGGTCCAAAACCAAAAGAAGAAGAAGCCAAGAAACCCAGTGCAAGAACAGCGCCCCCACTGCTTAGGTTATACCTTTTTTTTCCACTCTTAGGTTTTACTTTAGACAATTAAAAATTATCTTCCCTGTTGATTAACAAAATGAAAAAAGGAAACTTCCCCGGCCCGCGAAGGATGTGACTTACTGGCTTGCTTTTCTCTGGTGCATATACTTCACATGAGGGAAAAATATATATTCACACGACAAAGCCTCAATCCACAGTGAAAAAAAAAAGAGAAAAATTAAATAAAAATAGATTGAACTAAAATAAAATAAACTGACATTTATTTTAATTTTAGAAAACTATAAGTTATTATTATTCTAAAGTTGTACTATTAATTTATTCTAAAAATTTGATATTAGCATGAAAGCTGATATGACTAATTGAAAAAGAAAAAAGGTTAATTATACATATTTTTAATGAAATTATATTATTTCATTTATGACTCGTTTGATTTCAAATTGACCCCGATTTAACCCATTAGGCCTTAAACTACTTCCTAGACCGGTTGAGTGCTCGGTCTGATTTTTTGTACCTTGTTGAAATGAATATAAATTTGTACGTTTGGCTAAAAAAATTATATAAATATTCTTTCCAAATTATTATAAGATATAAATATATATCAAATATAATTTAGAAATATATTTTAAATTTAAACGAAGATAAGAAAAATAATACAAACAAATATTTAATTTAAAAAAGTTATAATATTTTTTACAATGAAAAAAAAATTATAATACACACTACTACATAAATTACAATATATGACGGTTATTAATTGTCATATATCACAGTTTTGAACTGACATATATGCGGGCTATAAATGCTTAGTGCAAATACAATACAATTCTAAACTATTATTTATTCTGAACCTATTATAATGGTTATAATATAACACCCATTGTTTAACGATGTTTGGTGAGGCCATAATTTGCCCATTGCTGTGATAATAATTAATAGGCACACATAAACAACTGTCACAATATATGATAATGCTTACATGATACATAACGATATTATTTTACAACCGTTATTTATTCAATAACATACATAATGATTTGTTTATAATAACCGTGACTTTTAATAAACTTTAATAACGGTCTCACGTACACAATCATTATGTAATAAGTACATAAATAACAGTTCTTATATAATAACCATAATGTATGGATATAAAACTCTTTAAGTGAGAGTTTCTGAGCTAGTTGATCTCCTTGATATATATAATAGAACATTAGTACCTCCACCACGGTGTGGCTATGCAATTTGGCATGGATTAAAAGACTTTCCAGGTTTTGTAGGGAGAATCAATAGCAATTGTTGATGTATATAAGTGATAATGTAATTGGTGACCTATATATAATTGTGTCTTTTCACATAAATTAACCCATGGAAAGCAAAGGACCCTGGAGAAAATAATATACCCCTACCAAGAAGGGCAAATGGGTATACAAACCCTTGAGTAATTCATAACCCCCGTGCCCTTTCTGATAGGGTAGTTTGTTTTTTCACTATCTTCTTTTGCTTTCTAGGCTCAATAATTAAAGAGACACAAGGTATAGGTGAACACTTATATTATTATATATATAGATCACGAGTGCGATTGATTCTTGCCACAAAGCCTATAAAATCTTGATCTATAAAGACAAAACCAAACAGCTCAGAAACTCTAACATTGAAGAGTCTATGAGTGATTACACTATTGAATTTCATAGCTTTTAACTTGGTGCCACCTTCTTAATAGGAAAACAGGAGGGGTACCTTTTGTTGGAGCAATATGGGATTTACAAAAAAAAAACATAACTTCACAACAAGAAATTTAATATATCACATAAACTAGTTTATTCACAGAACTTATTCATGTATTAATTTTGGTACATCTAAACCAATTTATTCACAGAGCTTGTTCATGTATGAATCTCATTGATACACATGAACTAGTTGATTCATGACACCTATTGAACTTTTTAAAGTAACTTTCAGAGATATGGATACTTCCAAAAAAAAGGAGAAGTATTTTTCTTAGGGATCAATGTCTAGAAGTTACTTAAAAAAAGATCAATAAAATATGAACCTTTAGTCAAACCAATAACCTTTAGTTAAAGCAATAGGTTGATAACTTCCTAAAATAAGTTAAGAACCTTTGATAAAAGCAATAATGGGTTTTCCAAAAATAAAAAATAAAATAACTTCACAAAAGCAAGTTAATATCACCTTAAATGCTTTATGGCGTTGTGACTTCACAAAGGCACCTCAATCGAATAACAGGAATAGAGCACCAAAGGAATACAACCTAGCTAAGGCTTATGAACGGTAAAAAAATGAGTTAAGGCGAGTGAAAGCAACTAGTTTGGTAGTTGCTGAGATAAGTGTGAAGGTATTAACTAGCGCTGTTGTCGCTGAGAAGTAAGATGAAGGCTCTTATGGTGGGGCTCGACTAAAAATGACTCTTGACAGTCGGAAAAGACAACAGGAGTATTAGGGTTATGATGTTAGAGGATTTCATTTAAACAGACTAAGTGTCAAGTGTGTTCTACTTTAGACGCTTAAATAGAAAAGGAAGAGTAAGATTTTTTGGGTTGTCGTGCTGAAGACTTTCCATAATGGTTGTATTGATAAAACTATTATTTATTATGGTTCTTTGTTAATAACCATGAGTTATATTATTTTTTTAACAAATACATATATCATGGTTATTAGTTAATAAACATAAGCTATGTTATTATTTTTTAAAAAAAAATTTAGGCCGCTAGTGCTCAAATAATTACGTTTTTATATTTTATAAAAATAAAACAAGAAATGTCATGCTCTAGTGACTAGTTAATAGATGATTTGAGGTCTGCTGCAAATTAAGAACTTATGTTTCGTTCAATTTGAATAAATCAAAAGTTCCATAAATTCGTAGCAAACCACACATTATCATGCTACTCATCACCAAGGGAGTGGCCTAAATCATCTGGGAGTATGCCAGGATCATGATGGCCAATCCCATACTCATCAAGAATGAGGTTGACATTTCTATTCATACTTGACAAATATCTGGCCAATCTCCCCATTGTATGGTCAATATGTTTTGCATGCAGCATTACTGTCTCTACTTGAGGCAAAGGTAGAGTTTGTAGAGGAGGAGAAGGGAGAGAAGGAGGTGGTGGAGGTTGTGGAGGAGGTGGAGGAGAAGGATGACATTGTGAATTTCTAGCAAGTCTCATCATGGCATTTCATCTTGATAATTGAAAGAATAGAGGATGATGATAAACATAAGGAAATTGGGAGTTTACATAGATTGGAAGTAAAATGATGGTTTCGGACAATCATTACATACGTTGGACGAAGTGGAAGAGGAGCATTCGCGCACAATAGTGGTTAATAAAAGGGTACTTGGTTCTTGTGCTGATAATCTAAAAACGAAGAAGTATAGAGTACTCTCATTATGAGCGTCGGGAACGGGAAATGTTTGGACTCTTTATTTGATGGTTATTTAAGAGAAACCGTAATTTTTTTTATATGAAGTTGGAAGATAAATCATTTATATGCTCATCTAACGTTTCATGATGATTTTATCGTAAGAACTGTCAAACAATATATGACAGTTACAAAGTATAACTGTTATGTATTTGCATGGTATTCTAATAAGTGATAGTTGTTACCTAATAACCGTAATTTATGTACCTATTTTTTAAATATTAATATTGGTGGTTTACAACCACCACTTTACAAAAAAAACGACAAAGTAAATAAACAAACTATAAATAAAAAGTTAGGAAGATGTTTTAAGAATTTGATGTATTACCAAATTTTTCATTCTCTAGTAACTTGTCCACTTTCTCGTTTAAAGAGCTAACAAGAGAGGTGAGTTCCTTCAAGGTCTAGTCCATGCATCCTTGCTCTTGAAAGTAAACTTGGACCATATGATGGAGCTTGTAGTTTGTGTGGATGAGACCATCAATGCTTGCTAGCGGATGGAGTTTATCTTTCATTTTTTCGCTAGATGATGAATTTAAAGTTCTCTTGCATTTGTTCATAATGTTTTGTTAAATCAGGAGTTGGTTTAAAGAAGTTGAAATGGAATAAGAGAAGTGGAGCTCAATTTTTGGATGTTTATATAGAGAGAGTTTCATGGATTATCCTCTTTTAGAGTTTTAGTATTTAAGATTATTATATTTTATAAATGGCAACGGTTAATTCTTGATAACCACTATGTATTTAACAATTTTATCCATCATGGCATTTGTTGTTTCATAACAACTTTTGTTTAACAACTGTCATTGTTATGAGATAAAATATAAGGCTATTAATTACCACCTTATTTATTTGCTTAGACTTCTATGAAGTGACAAGTTTTACTTAATAACCGTTGTGTATCACAATTTGGTACCTCTACCCCCTGCGCCAATCCATCTATTACACTAATGAACTTGTTAGATTTTATAATGTGTCCTTTCTTGTTCCATCTCATAATAAGTTTCCTCCCTTCTCTCATAATTTGTTTCGGACCTCCTTCATAACAACAAGACCCTTCCTCAGTGCTCTTTTCTCTTGTGTCATCTCATCATTCGGCATAATAGCTGGATTGGTGGAGGGGGCAGAGGTGCCAGTTGCAGTGGAGGGGTGCGACGTGGTTAAGATCCTCAATACTTAAGCCATTTGTTGCCACCAATAAGCCTTGAGGAGGAGGAGGGGACGACCGGCACAATAGAGAAGTTCCTTGGGACTTAACATGATAAAAAAGGGAAGGAGGAGGCTAATAAAGAAAAGTAGTAAGAATCATAAGGAATAGTTGAGTTTAAATAGAGGTTTAACGGATTGCGAAGTTATAAGTTATGACATTGAAGGTCCAAAAGTTACGAAAGGTTATGAAAGAGTTAGACGATGGTTGTTTCTGAGGATTGTTATGTTTTTTCTTCACTAATATAAGTGTGTAGAAAATGAATTGTTTGTAAGTGCTACATGTTGGTTGTTTCTTAAGAACCATCATTTTCATCTCTAAATAAATTACGGTTGTTAGCTACAACCATTATGTTTGTGTTTTTATGAATTCCACCTTGCAATACATGGCAATGCATATAATTAATCATTACATTTAAGTGTTATATATCCTTGCGAGATCTCTTTCTTTACATAAATGACGTTTATTAGTTGTAACCGTTATGTATTAAATATTATAAATGTCCAAATCTGTAGTAATGACAAGATCATATAAATAAAGAAATTTTCATGAATTTGAACGTTTCTTTAGTAGAAAAAAGTTATAATTTGAACATTTTAAAACTAATAAACATAAAAAAAATGATTTTTTTCTTTTATTGGAAAAGTGTGATTGTGTAAGCCAAATTCCTAATGACCCTGAAACTATGAAACCTATCACCTATGCCGTGTGCACAACTATGCGTTTATTACTATGTCACTTTCTCCCATGGCAAAGCTACAAAAGCAAACTTGTATTTTTCACTCTTTTCATTCTCATTTTCTCAATCCTCTCTTCTCACCGCCTCTTCGATTTAACTTTCTTCATCCTCTTTAGCTTCTAAAGTTCATCCTCTTTGGCTTCTATAGTTCTACTCAGCCTCTTCATTTTTTTTCTTCTCATCAATTATTTAGTGTTCTCCTCTCTCTCAATGACCAGCTATATCATATTAGGTAATTTTTTTTCATCTTCTTTTCTTCTTAACTTCATATATTTTTCTCTTCTTCATCCTGATCTTTCGTTTCCACTCTTCAAACTTTCTTTTTTACTTCTTGAACTGAAACAGTGTGGTATTACAGCTTGAAAGGTAGGGAAAAAATAACCCAAGTAACCCGCCCAAATTAGAGGATTACCCGGGTTATGTCCACTTTACACTGATTCTTATCAATTCATATTTTTCCTAGTTTAGTAAAGAGACCTAGACCGGACTGAACCGGTGGTTGAGTCCAAATTATTTTTTTACCATGCTTTAAATCTTTCTATTTATTTGTAAAGCTCCTTCAACACTTGAGTCATTCAAGAGCATTGTTTCTCTACTAAGCATTGAATCTATGTCTTCTCTAATAACTGAAGAAAACAAGTATGACATTCTTTGAATTTTTTTTCTTTTTTATTTATTCAAATAGTTAAATTATCACTTGACTTTCCTCTTTCCTCTCTCTTTGAGATATTATCCTTCTTTTCTTAAAAAAAATAGTTATAACATTACATGCTTTTAAAATTGTTTGCTTTGTGCTCCATTACTCCCTTATGGTTAAAAGCCTCAAAAGGGGAGATATTCAAACCCTTAAAAGACATCCTTTATACCCCATTCTAATTTTGTAACATCCTATATACGTAGGAAAAAGAAGGACACTTAATAAGGATTTGGATACCTCCAACTCTTGAGGTCGTTTTAAAATCGGTTTAAAACCATGAGGGTATTGGGACTCCAAATTGGAAAATTTTAAGAGTAAACTTTTCTAAACAAAAAAAATCTTATGTTTATTTATTTGTTCTGAAGTCATAGATAGATTTATTATGTATTTATAGAGTTATTTATCTTAAAGTACAATGACATTTTGCATTGTAGATACTAAAAGAAATATATACAATATCTTTTAAATCTTAAAATTGTGAAAGCTATCTTTTATATTTTATTTTGGATCACTTTTTTAAGTGGATGTTACTTTAATCTTTCAGAAGTATGTGTGAACCACTCTATAAATAAAAAAAAGTCAGACATTAATATAATTTTAAATAGGGAAAATTGCTATAAAAGACCTGACTAGCATCATATTTGCTGAAAGGGACCTAAGGTCTAGAGGTATTGAATTGGCGTTATCTTGTTAAGACAAAAAGACCAAAATAACCTTGATGAATTAATGAAGAAAGCAGGTCTAAAATTTTGATTCACCTCCATCCCATACGTGAACTTGACTGTGCGTGAAGTTGAAGAGTGAGGGGAGGAGGAGGTTGACAGAAGCAGCAGTGGTCGCTGGGGCGGTGGCGGAGTATGGATGGTCAAGTCAGAGATAGAGAAGAAGAAGAAGAACAAGAAGAAGAAGAAGAAAAGCAGTATTGATGAACATTGTATCTTCATTCAATAATTTTGGCGTTCATTCTATCACTTTGGTCATACTCTTTTGCTACCAACAGTCACTAATTTCAGCACTTTACAGTTGGTGCTGCTCCGATGTATCTTTTCTTTCCTCTCTTTTTTTTTTGTCATTTTTCAATTTCTGTGATTTTCTTTTGCTGCATTCCCACATGCGATTTGTTTTTGCGGTTTTCTATAGCAAATGTGATCGTTCATGCTTTCCAAAAATTGTTTGACGCTTTGAGTTGATAATCATTTCTTAGTCTTGCATCTGAAAATTACCTGAGGAGTTACTCTAGTATTGATTTGAAGCAGATACATTTTGATCTAACATTGATTAGCTTACTGAGTAGCATATCCGATTGTTATGTTAAAAGAATCTAATTGAACTCACAGTCTAACTATATGAGATATTAATTAGGTTATTATAGTAGGTCAAACACATTGTAAAATTCAGTTTATATGACATTAAAGGTATATTATTACAAGTCTATATTTAGTGTGATGAATAGAGTACAAAAATAAATTTATTGCTTCTTCCACATAGATAGGAATATTATCACTAATCAAGGAAGGACTCAATATGTTGGTGAGAGAGAAAATAGAAGAATAGTAAGAGAAGGAATGTCACTTAATGAGTTTAGAAGAACAATATATTCATGTCTTGGTATTCAAGGAAAAACATTTCAGCTAAGGCGTACATTGTCATCATTAGATGAAAACACCGTTGTAGACATAGAGGATGATGAATGAGTGAAACAAATAGTAAAATTTAATGACAAATGTGCACATTTGTATATAGTTGAAGATGTTAGTGAGTTGACAGATGAAGAATAACTCATGATAATTTCACAAAGGTAAGTTACATGTACTTTATAAGTGTTTTGAAGTGATAAGGAAGAATGAGTGATTAATTGACAATAAATTTTGATACCGGTCAGAGACATTGGAAAGATCGTACGGGTTATGTATTGTTGAATCATCATCAAATAGGATATCACAAGATAGGCCATATATAATTCAGAGTGCACCTACACCTATCCTTGAGTATGGTGCTAAGAAGTGGAAGGAATTGCTTTCAAGTCCTCATAAAAGCTTTAAGAATGATGTTGAATTCAAAGAATCATTGTACAAGTATAGTTTGGCACACAAATTTGCATACAAATTTGTGAGGAATTGTGCAAGATGATAGTGAGGTGTAACGTGGATGGTTATCCATGGAAAATTACTACATATCAAATGGGGGAGGAAGAGTCAAGCTTCTTACGTGTGCATACCTTTATGGAAAAGCACAATCACTTAGCACAGGATAATCTAATCATACATCGTAAATTGACCTCCAGCCTTATTGCTTCCATAATAAAAGATGAATTAAGGGGTTGTTTAGATAAACCATCTCATGAGATAAGGCGTGATGTTTATAGGGAATATGGTCTATCAATGTCTTATGATCAAGCGTGGAAAGGTAAAGAGAAAGCACTGGTAGAGATACAGGGAGTACCTGAGCAATCATACATGTTGATTCCTTGGTATTGCAGTAGAGTAATTGAAGTTAACTTGAAAACAGTGGCAAAATGGGAAGCGTATGCTGACCATACATTTAGTATGTTGTTCATCATATATGGATGTTCCGTCGAAGGATTATTGGGAGGATGCAGACCAATTCTTTATATAAGCAGCTAGCACAATATCATAGCAGGTGACATATTTTTTATTCCTAACACCTACCGGTGAAAGAGGATATGCAGCAAGTAGTGAATGAGGAAGCACTGAGGAGAAGTTCCAATGGAAAGTATGCGTCTAAACAAACATTGTAAAGGAAATAAATGACCAATCGTAGAAGGGAAAAATATAATGAAAATTTAAAAGACAGAATATAGATGCAAATTTAAGCAACTATCATGCTTTGAGTATAATAGACCATGAAATAAAAGCATTGTTACCCAAAATGTGCAAAATATCAATGGAATAGTCAAAAAGCCCATTATCATTGTATACTACAAAAGATTAGGAATAAAATGCAGCATTTCAGCTTGCAAGAGACAATATGCAAAAGGGATTCTAGCATATTTGTCATTCAATAGATTAAGAAAAATTGAAAAGAAAATATCATTTTAATTTAGTTCCGTCAAAGTTAGGCTGTTGACCGTAAAGCTATGACATAAAGATTGTCACTTGAAGATTCATTGATGGAACGTTAAAGGGAGGCCAACTATCAATAACTTGCACCTACAAAGGGTCTTCAAATTATTACAAGAAGCCCCATAAGCTAAGCTACAAACAAAATAAAGAAAGCCTTTGCTTACAAATTTCCTGAAATTATACACAATTAATAATGCCAAAAGGTCAGGAAATATTTTGCCATGGAATATTTCTAAGTTTACTACTTTGACAAGTTTATCCCTTAAAAAATATTTTGTAGTCCCATGGAAGGAGTACCTATTGTAGCTCTTGATAAAAGCAATTAGTAATGCTTTGTGTTCTTCAATTTTTATACAAATCAGCTAACCCTGACTTGGTTTGCTGCATACTTGTTCTAGATATTTTCCCCATTATTTATTTGCAGATCCTTGAAGGCACAGAATCTTTCTGGTACCACCCCCCTTGAATTTTCCAAGCTAAATCATCTCAAGAAATTGTAAGATAAAAAAAGACATATACTATGTAATTTAATGATCTTCTATTTCTCTCAATGAATTTTTTGTGGAATCCTCATATTCATAACCCAAAATCCTAAGTTAGAATTCTTTAGGATGTCTGAGAGTTGAGAGTAGAAGAAAGGAAAGAATCTATGGAAAATAGGAAGGGAGAGAATGAAGGTGAAAGATGATTAAATGATTATTGTTAATTTTAATATCATTTGAAGCTCGAGTTCCATCAGAACCCAAGAGCGCACATGCCAAAATTATAGTTAAGTTCTCTACATTTTACATGGCCAAGAAGCCTCAAGCCTGCTAATTTATCTTGTCTTGTGCTTAAAAACAAGACCCTGAATCTTAACATTCTCAATGGTTCTGTACCTGACGAATGGGCTAGTATGCAATTGATTGACCTGTGAGAACTTCCTGCCATGCATTCTTTGTTTTAATCGACTCTCCTCTTGAGCAGTTTCTTTTTAAACTACATATATCAATTTTTGTTAATTAAATATGCAGCTCGATCATGGGAAACAACTTGTCAGGTCCATTCCCCACAGTTCTCACAAACATCACAACTCTCCAGAGCCTGTATGTTGGATCATTCAAAATTTCTATTTACAGGATAATTTAGATTTCTCATGTTTGCAAACACATTTTTGTCACAGGACTATTGACAGGATAATTTAGATTTCTCATTCTGTATGTTTGGTTTATTTGCTTGATTAAATATTTGCACAAATGTTACAGGATTATTGAAGGAAATCTATTTTCAGGTCCCATTCCACCAGATATTGCAAAGTTGATCAAGTTAGAAAAACTGTAATTTCTCTCACTTTACTTTATTTGCTTTATACGATTATGCTGCCTGATTCATACCTGATACTGCCGCCTCCCTAACTATACTCTGCTGTTTAACATGAATAACGTTGTGTATCTTCCAGTCATCTGTCGTCAAATGCATTCACTGGAGAATTTCCAGTTGAACTTTCCAAGTTGAAGAATTTGACTGATTTGTAAGCCCTTACTTTCTTATCAAGCTAGTTTATTCCTAATCCATATCAAACAAACTATTTTAGGGAGGATGGTAAAGTTATACGAACTTATGGGAGCCAAACACTAACAGCTAAATTGTGAAGTTGTCCAAAGGCCATATGAACCTCACAGAATCAAACTTGAAAATATGGGACTGAAATTCTTCACCACTAAGTTCGGCCCATCATTTTCTCACTACTGAGAATATATACTTCATTGATATCTACCTCAAAGACACAGAACAGGAATTATTCAATTAACATTGTAATAACTGTTCAGAGAAAGATTGAATAAGCTCTGCTCTCTTCGTTGTCTAATAACTTCTATTATCACTCACAAATCATCTCGCGTATTAGCCCCTCGTGTATTAGCCTCTATTTAGTTCAATTTTTAAATCTCCCTCAATCAACACAGCAAGCCCACTCCGAAATTGCTATAAAACTTAGAAATTTCAATTAAACCGAACTAAACAGAAAAATTTCAGCACAAATCACAATAATATTCGGAAACAATTACAATCACAGGAAAAAGAAACTAATTTTAGTATACTTACCGGAAAAAGAAGAGGGGAAAGAGAGAGAGGAAGGAGGACCGTCGTCCTACTAGATTGAGAGGCCACCGCCATCACAAGACTTCACCGCCATTGCAGAGACCAAGCCTGCACCGCTGCCGCGAAGACCTACTCTCCACCACCCCTGCAAAGCTCCATACTCTACTCCTGCCACAAAGTCCGACAACCTCTTTCGCGTCTGAACTCCTCCCTTCACTCTTCAAGTTTGCGTGGGAGGTGAATCCAAATTTTAGACTTTCTTCATTAATTCATTAAGAGCATTTTAGTATTTTTATCTTAATAAGATAATGCCAGTTCAATGCCTCTATACATTAGGTCCCTTCAGTAAATATGATATTAGTGAGGTCTTTTATAGCAATTTTTCCTTTTAAATATTTACGTTTTGGCTAAGATATAGGCTCTGTTTGGTAACCCGGTGGAAGGTAAAAAAAAAACTCAGCTAAAAGTAGAAACTCATTTGTAAGTCATTGATCCTATTTGACAACCCATCACAACTCAATGAGCTTTTTTTAAAAAAAAAGAGCTTTTGTGAAAAGCTCTTCATTCCAGCTTTTGTGCCGCAGTGTCCGGCAACCATTGGCATTTAATGTTAACCATTTGATTAATAAATCTCTCAGCTCTCTCATTTCAGCTTTCTCCTTCCTCCCAAAACCAAAACTGTTGATATATATATATATATATATCAACGATTTTTCACATAATATATATTACAAAATTTTATTTACATTTTTTTCACATAAATTATATGCGTGTGTGTAAAATATTCAATAAGGTTTATACCATTTTTAGTCATTTTTTACCTAAACGGGCTTTTCAAACGCTAATCCAAACATGTTCAAGGTTAGAAAAAAAGTCACTTCTGACACCGCCAATCCAAACACAAATCACATTTACAATCTGACTTTTTTTCAATCTGACTTCTGTAAAAGTCCATTTGAAAAAAAAAACCATTTTTTCACCGCTAATCCAAACAGGCTCATACTTTTGTAACCATACTATACATTCTATCTTGTCTTCTTGGACAAAAAAAAAATTAAAATTAGATTACACTATATTTAAAAATAAATAAATTGTTGACCAAAATAAATAAATAAATACAATCTACTATAAAAAAATATAATGAATATAATATTAATAATTTTTATTTCATTTAAAATGACCCTATCCAGTTCCTATTTGATCTTAAATAAGCATAATGAGAAAAAATATTATAAGTTTAAGATAAGATATCAATTTGAGTTTTATTTGAAAAAGGATATTTATTAATTATCACATACTATCTTATTTCAATTTAAATTTCTTTAAAACTTTCTATTTATTCTTAAACCTCCTTTTAACATTTTACTCATTCTCAAGCATTCTTTATCCACTAAGTATTTAGGGTTAATATCATATTTGGTTATTGTAGTTTACGGTGATTTTGACTTTAATCTCTAAAGTTTCAAATATATGTTACTTTATTTCAAACTATTAGTCCTTAAAGTTTTAGAAGGATTTGGAGTCATAGTTAAACTGTTAATAAAGCTTATGTGACATTAACACCGTTAAACAGGCTTGCGTAGATGCTAATGAGGCAAAGCTGAGGTAGAAAAAATAAATTTGCTTAATTTACTGACATAATCTCCTGCGTGATTCCATCAATATTCGACCGTCATTCTTCTCCCCAACCTTGAAATCCTTTGTTTTCATATTTAAATCTTGGCAAGAATCTCTACTCTGCTCCAAACTTCTCGGAATATTTAGTTCCCTGTGATTCACCTGCTTCTTTTCCATCAGTAAACAAGTTTTTTGCATTTTCCAGAGTTGCTTGGAAAATCCCAGCAGTGGGGCCGTTATGAATGTCTATTGAAATTTAAAAGGGGTTGGTATTGTCCTTAGCTTTAAATGTGAGAGTTTGATACTGAAAAATGGTGCTTGAGAGCCAAGAAGGCTACAAAGCCTCTCCTTGCTTAAAGAAACAGGGAGATGAGCATGTCTTTCATGATACAAGTTTAACCATATCATCCCTTCGTCTTCATCTACCAATTTGGGAATTATGAAATTTTGACCCACTTGTTTAGAATTAAATTTTTCACCTCAGCTTGCAAAGTTAAAGTTTTAAAAGTCAGCATCCATGTAAGAATATTTTAATGGTGTTAGTGTCACAAAGGCTTAATTAACGGTGTTAACCCTACTTTTAAGTCCGTCTGAAACTTTAGGGGCTAATAGTTTGAAACAGAGTAAACTTGAGGAACCAAAACCACTTGATTTAAATTTCATGCATCAAAACCAAAATGACAGTTAACTATAAGGACAAAAAGTAGTATTACCCTATATATTTAAGTAAAGTCTTTAATCTCCAAAGGAAGTAGGTACTCTTTGATTTTCTTTCTTCTTTTTGTTTTAGTTTAATAATTATAGTTGCATTTATTTTTTTGTTTTTAACTCATTTCCTCTATTCAAGTTCTCCAGTCCTAATTCAAAAAAAAAAATATTTTCCATCTCATCATGAGGTATTATCGCATAATCTTTTAGCTTAACATCACATTAGATGGGTTTTAGATTCTAGGGCTAACACACATATATCAAAGGATCTCTCTCTATTTGGTCCTTACCAAATGAATGATAGTAATATTAAAGCGTTTAAGATACCAAATGAAGAAAAGGTCTTTGTCACACATATAGGTAGCAGTTTTAGATTGTCCACTGGTATATATCTTACTAATGTTATTTATGCATCTCAACTACGATTTAATCTCATTTTTTGCGCCAAGAATAACTAGGGAATTGAGAAGCATGGTAGTCTTCTAAACCCTAATTAAAAGAAGGCGTCGATTTGTAAGCTAGAAGAACGCCTATACATGCTTTTTTTTTCCCCAAGATTTGATGTTGTGAATACTTTGAATGCTGAGAAACGTAATTTTGATGAATTATTATTTTTACCCAAGAGATTAGGACATGCTCCTTTACTAGTTTTGAGACATTTGACTTTTGTAAAAGGCAAACATATTCGTTGAATAAAGAGTGTGACCTTTGCATACAATCAAAATAGATTCTATTCCGTATACTTATAAACCCTAATTGTGATGCTTCTAAACCCTAATTAAAAGAAGGCAATTAGCATTTGTTATCATGTTATAAGATTATTTTAATTCATGACGATAGATATATTAACTATTAAATATTAGTGTTATATATATTTTTCTGCGGACTCTACCTCAATATACATGACGCTTGTTTGTTGTAATCGTTATTTATTTAACGTTATATGTGAACAATCCTATGAGTATGTGCAATTAGCGTTTATTATTATTGTGTTGGTTTTGAGTTGTCTATAGGTTAAATAATTGAAAAAAAGTCGTAAAAAGAACTTTAAAATTACAAAATCTCAAATCAGGTTTGTTATCAATGGTTGATAAGGGAATAACGAAATTTGATAAGTAATTCATAACTCATTTTTTAAGAAATACCTTATTTAGAATTTTACAATATCAAAGATCTTTTTCTTCATTTTTCCTTAAATAATTTTAGGGCCCATATGTTTAATTTTTTTATGAAAAAGATTGTTTTTAAAAAATTATAAATTTTATGATATTTATTTAAATTCATAAAAAGTCAGAATTAAAAAAGGAAAAAATAATTTTGGTTTTTTTTTATGCATGATGAAGGAGATACTAACAATAAGTCAAAAGCAAAAACTAATTGGGAACCACATCTATACTTTCCATAAAATAAGGAAAGTAATGTAAAAAAAAGTCTCATAACTTATTAATGAAAAGTGAAATAATAACCATTAACAAGTAGAAGAACTATTATTAATAAGTTATGTGATTTTTTTGATATTATTTTCTTTAATTGAGATCTTAGTGTTATTTTCTCTAAACTAAATCACTTTATAGGTTGTATATAAAATTTCTAAATTATCTAAAAATTACTTCTATTTTTTAAGCAATACATAAATAGGCTCCCTCATGCTCCTAGTTGATATAAATGAGCATGTGATGTCAATGATGGATTAGGTTAGAAGAGTTTGGTTTGGTACTATTTATTTATTTATTTATTTTTAATTAGTAAGTTTGCTTTTCTTCTAGAAAGTTAAAGTGTTATTGTTTGGCACTATTTTTTTTTTCAAAAATAAAAACAAGAAATTGAAAATAATGTAGACCTCTGCATTATTCCTTTACAGCCAAGCATTCAGATTTAAGACACTTGACCTAATTAATTTCACGGCAATGACATTGAGATCCAAAGTAACATTTTTAAAAAAAAAATTATAAATCAGATTTAATTTTGGATTTGGTTAACAAATCTTGTCCTTATATACAAATATTATCATTCTAAATATTATAACTGCTGCGCTAATTTTAAAATATAATAAAACACTTCTTTGAATAATGTTGAAAAACACACACACACATATATATATATATATATATATGGGCGCACGCTCTTAAAAATGCAAAAATATGAATTACATTTATACTTATTTTTTTCCTATAATTTTTTATAAATAATTAAATAACTATAAATAATTTAATTTGATCATGTTAACTATTGTGAAATCCATCTTGTCACTTAATTTTTATTTTAATTTTGAAACTTCTTATTTCAAAAAATAATAACAATGATTTTTCCAGTTATCCAATTATCAGTTTTATTCAATATTTAATATTGGAAAAATTTTCATAAAATAATAACAATGATTTTCCCAGTTATCCAATTATAACTTTTATTCAATATTTAATATTGGGGAAAAAAAACTATCTGCATCAAAACAATACTGAATTAATTACCAACCATACATGGAAAAGAAAAAAAGGGGCATTTGAGAATCCTTCTTGTTTCACAGCTCAGTAGTTCTCAAACCCAGAAACTGAGAAAAATGTCTGACATGAAAAAGAACTCAGAGCTCATCTTCATTCCCTCGCCGGGAATTGGTCACTTGGTTTCGGCTCTCGAGTTCGCAAAGCGCGTAATCGATCAAGATTCTCGCATTTCCTTCACAGTTCTCTGCATTAAGTTCCCATTCACTCCTTTTTCCGATTCATACATCAAATCAGTCTTAGCCTTCCAACCTCGAATCCGACTCATTGATCTTCCAGATGTAGATTCACCTTCACCAGAGCTTCTGAAATCTCCAGAATACTTCATCTATGTCTTCATGGAAAGCCTCATGCCGCACGTCAAATCCACTATACAGAATATCTTACGCATGGCTGATGATTCAAACCCAGTTGTTGGTTTGGTCCTTGATTTCTTCTGTTTGTCTATGGTTGATGTGGGAAAGGAATTTGACCTTCCTTCTTATTTCTTTCTGACCACAAACGCGGGATTTTTTGGTACTTTGCTTTCGCTTCAGAGACGCCAAATTGACGACTTGTTCTGTGATTCTGGCCCTGACTTGTTGATTCCAGGTTTCTCTAATCTAGTTCCTTCTAGGGTTTTTCCTAATGCTCTTTTTAGTAAAGATGGGGGGTATTTTGCTTATTACAAGCTAGCTCAGAATTTCACAGAGACAAAGGGGATTATTGTAAATAGCTTCTCAGAATTGGAACAATATGCTATTGATGATATACTTAAAGATGAGAAAACGAAAATCCCTCCAATTTACACTGTTGGTCCTGTGATTGAGCTCAAGAGTCAGCCTAACCCCAATTTGGACCAAGCTCAACATGACAAGATAATGAAATGGCTTGATGATCAACCACCTTCCTCAGTCGTGTTCCTCTGTTTTGGGAGCATGGGAAGCTTAAGTCCATCTCAAACAAGAGAATTAGCAAAAGGGCTTAAGAATAGTGGCGTTAGATTCTTGTGGGCTATGCGTTCACCACCAACAAAAGACAATGCAGATAAAACCTTAACAGAAGGTTTCATAGAATCAACCCATGATAAGGGAATGATATGTGGTTGGGCACCACAGGTGGAGGTTTTAGCACATAAATCCATTGTTGGGTTTGTGTCTCATTGTGGGTGGAACTCTATATTGGAGAGCTTGTGGTTTGGAGTGCCAATTCTGACATGGCCTATATATGCAGAACAGCAGCTGAATGCATTCAGGATGGTGAGGGAATTCGGATTGGCCGTTGAGTTGAGACTCGATTACAGGAGTGATGGTGATCTTGTTGTGGCTGATGAGATAGAGAGAGGGATTACACAGTTGATGGATAGAGATAGTGAGGTGCATAAGAAGGTGCAAGAGATGAAAGAGAAGGCCAGGAAAGCTGTCTTGAGAGGTGGATCATCGTTCATTTCTACGGGGAAACTTATTGAGGATATCATTGGTGAAAATAGCAGCTGACGCATGCTCTTGGTTGTAGTTGACAGATGAAATTGCTGCTTTCTTGAAAAGGAGGAATGAGAATTGCTGTACAATCCACATAAGCAATTTAATCACTTCAGTCCCACAATAAGTGAGCAGAATAAAATGATAAGATCTGAGGTTACATGCTGCCACTCATTTATTGTGGGACTTTTTAATGATTAAATTGCTTATATGAGAGTGCACAATGATTCTCCCTTTTTTTTCGCCACTAGTCTTCAGGGGGAAAATATCCCACGGGTATGAAACCAGAAGAATCATATATCAAGGACAGACTCAATTTTCAAGAATTTACAGTTTCTGAATCCTCTATTGATATAGATGCAGCTAAAGGACAGCATGCTTATATCATTAACAATCTGTAAACAAATTGCCTTTCACCTGGGAAGGTTTGCGTTATATAACTATGCAAATTGTACTTTGGATTTTGTGTTTCCTAGTTTTGGTAGTCATCTTAAGTTTCACATGTTCAAGAGTTGCAGCAAGTTAATAATGTTTGTATATCATTGTGAAGTAATGAAATATAATCCTTGATTGGCTTTTGATTGAACAATTTTCTGCTATAATGCTTTATTTGTTCTTATTGTATTCCTGCATGCAGCTTTTCAGTTTAAATGGTTCTGATTTATGCAAATTGAATGGTGCATTAGAAGGGAGGGAAATGCATATTGTCAAGTACTTATGGTAAGAAAAATGTATTAAGAGAGATAATAAAAAATCTTACATTTCATCAAATATATTTGTGAAAAGATGATATAATTTCAATACAATCAATTAAGTCTATTGGAGGGTGACGGAAGAAAGAAAGAAAGGTAACAGAGAAGAAAGGAGAGATTAGAGAAGAGAAACTGAATAATCAATCTTAATATGAGTAATCCTATTTATAATCTCACCTACCTAAGGGCTTTATTTAAATAATTGACTAACCCACCCTACTTTTATGTCTTTGTGGCTTCATCTTTCTCTCCCTTCTTTTTATAGTTGGCAACATGATCAGCCCTGATCACTCTGTCCAGAATCTTTGCTCCATTCAGATTATCTGAAGAAAAAGTATTAGCAAGCGATTTAGTTAATTATTCTGCAGGAAAAAACAAGCTAAAATCATCCCAAACAATCTTTTTATGACAAGAAAGAGAGCCCAACCTACGGCAAGAATTGTGCTTCTCTGATTTTCATGGGCAAGAAATGCAAAACCTTTCGATTTTCCAGTATCTTTGTTCCTAGCAATCTTCCAGTATCAGTAATTTACAGAAATCATTAGCAGACCATCCAAAGACTGCAAACTGCATAAGTAAAGGATTAATGTCATATAAATGAAAGGTACATAACAAAATATAGAACTTGTTAAAAGGAACGGTAGATAACCGAATCAAAAGACTTACTGAGCAAAAATGGCGAGGAGATCAACCTCAGTTAGATCAAAGGGAATGCCGCCGACGAACACATAAGCAGAACCTTTGTATTTGGCGTGCCAAGAAGCCTCTTCCTTCGAATCCTTCGAATTCATATTCTCAATGCACTTCAGTGTTTTTGACTCAATTGCGGTGAGTGTATGAGTTGTATGAGTTTGTATTTTGGAAGGAGAGGGAAGAATCGCATGAGCCATACCACTCGTATCAATAAAATGAGATGCATGCAAATAAAAATAATAAAAGTTTTTAACAAATGTCTGCCACACTATATCTGAGGTTAGTTGAACACAGAAAACATGAACTACCTAATTGCGAAGAAGTGAGTCACAGCTAGACTTCTTTTCTCTTTGGGTAGTTACAGAAAACATTAAGATGCCATGTCTTATCTCAATCTAGCGTTGCAATTTTCAATTTATGAATTTTCTATTTTCTATTTAAAATTCGTGAATCTTGTTACTAGCTAAATTTGATCAATTGAAAATAACTAATTAGATTGCTAATTTATTTTTTATTTTATTTAAAATTTAATAATTTAAGAATTTCAGGGAATAAAAATTTTAACAAATGTCTACAACGATAAACTACTTAGATCAAAATTTCACAGTTTTGAATTTATTTTATTTATTTTTGTTATTTAATATTACAATAATATTATTATGAAATATCAAATTAATCCATTGAAAGTTTATCTTAAAGGGGCAGTGGTTGATTAGGGAAGATAATCGTGGTTTTGTACTATTTTTGCTTCAACGGACACTATAAATATCAGTTTTTATTTAAAAAAAAGGGTTAAAGCATACTTTTAGTCCTTTAAGTTTACATGAAGTATACTTTTGATCCTTTAATTTTATAAAGTATGCTTTAATTCCTATAATTCTAACATTGTTATTGTTGCCAACAAAGAATACTAATATAGCAAATTTAAATGATAAATGTGTAAACTTAAGTAATACCTGTATAGTTAAATGTTATTAATCTTAAATTTAAAATTTGTGTAAACTTAAGTGATACTATGTAACGGAAAATGCTAATATAAGAAACTCAAGTGATAAACGTGTAAACTTAAGTAATGCCATTAATTTTAAATTTTAAATATGTGTAAATTAAAAAATATCTAAAATTTGTATAATTAAATGCTATTAATCAACACTTAAGTTTACCATGTGAACGTTTTTATTAGTAATATTAATGATGTTGGAATTATAAAACTAAATATATCATTTATAAAGTTAAGGAATAAAAAATATACTTAATATAAAATTTAGACCAAAAGTATAATTTAAACCTAAAAAAAAAAGGTTTTATCTGCTGGAGATGGATGTAAGAGTGTAAGACTCAAGAAGGAACGATGCTTAAGAGAGTGGTGAGTTTCAACTTTAAATCCCAACCATTCATGTCCGTGCATATAATGTTAGATCTCAGCCGTTCATTTAAAAATTTTCTCCCGATCTATGGAGTTCTCTATGTATCATGAAAAACGATGGAAATTATAAAATTATCTTACTCTGTATATAAAAGTGAAAATTATCTTACTATTCAATCTTTTTTCCCGACGATTAATACTTTTGTGTATAAACTAAGAAAAGAAGTTAATGTTTTTATCAAAGGAAAAAACAAAAAGAAAAGAAGTTAATGCGTTAACATCATTTCTCAATTTTTAAATAAAATCTATATAGTTGTAATTAATGTGTGTTGAGAATAATTAGGGATACTAATATAAGAATATATTTCAAAAATTATAATTTAAAATATAGTAGTAATAAAATACTTATTTGGTTGTTAAACTTAAAATACTCGCACAAATAAAGATGTAAAAAAATAATAAAATAAATAATAGGTGAAATACATGTATAATTATCTTTTGCTACATTATTTAAAAATATAAAAATTTTGTTTGATCACGTTAACTATTTCAAGTTTCATCTTGTCACTTAATTTTAATTTAATTTTGAAACCTTTTATTTGAAAAAAATAAAAAAAATGACTTTCTAGTTTATTCAAAATTTAGAGAATTTTTTTTGTGTGGCTAAACATAGGTATTCTCCTATTTAAAAAAATTCTATTTGAGACACTATCTGGTACTAAATGTGAACACCTCCTCCAAGGATAATTTAATTCTCGATTCACCACGTTGTGAGGGATTAGTTTCTTCCACTAGACTCAACCCAGTTGGTAGAAATAGAAATTCTTTTTTAAAGGTATTTTAAATACCCACATCCTCGTTGGCAAAAAGAAAAACAAGAAGAAGAAAAGAAAGAAACACCTAAATTCAAAATCAGGCTTTCTAAATTATGACAGTATTTTTTAAAATGTTGGGGTATTTTATCATATTGCGCAGAAGAAGAAGGAAACACTCAAATTTAAAATCAGGCTTCTAAATTATGACGGTACTTTTTAGAATGTTGGGTATTTTATCATATTGCGCCTCACTTTTTGTTTTCATCCCCCTCTCACCTTTTGTTGTTTTTTGTTTTTGCCAAAAAACCACTTTTGCTCGCGTCGGCAACAATTTTATTGCAACAGTTTTATGATAAATAATTAATAAGAACTTGTGAATGGCTGAAGTAAACTTATTAATTTCTAAATTTTTCTTACGATTAAATAACACAAATGTTTTATTACCGAATGCAACTTTGTTGCAAAACTTGTGTTGAGGATATCATTGGTAGACATAGCAGCCCATGGATGCTCTTGGTTGTATTTCACATATGAAATTGCTGCTTTGTTGAAAACCGTTAGTCTTCAAGGGGAATATATCCCACCTGGTATGAAGATACATCAAGGACAGACTCAATTTTCAAGAATTTAGCAATTTCTAATTCCTCCATTGATATAAATTAAGGTTATTAAATTCGGAGTAGCCACTGAACTGGTTGAGGCAGTAAATCAAGTGTCAGTTAGTCAGATTATATCCAACTTGAAGGGTGAACCAGTGTAACAAGTTGAAAAATAATTTAAACTCTCATTATAGTATCATAGTATTCAAAATCAATTCAATATATTAAATTATTAACAAAATAATCATATACTTATCTGACAATTTTTACAATTTCTTTGACATAATGACATTATAGTATCAATCCACCATTTAATGTCACTATAATCAATAATCACTAAATATTCTTCCTTGCAAATTATGAAAATAGAAATATGATAACAAAATATTCATATCTATAATTCTTTAATTACTAAGCTAATAGTCATTAATACAAAAATTATCATTAATTTCAATTGAAATTGCCGTCTACAATTTATGCTCCCATAAAATATTATTTTTTAAAAAAAAAACAGCCAGGTCAACACAACAATTCAACCAGTTTGACCCCAAGTTGCTACAATATTGGTCTATGAACCTGTCCAAACTGGTTTCATAGCCGGGTCACTGATTTTTGGGCTAATCCGATAAGTCTTTTTCGGGTTTGATAACCATTATGCATTTAAGGAACAATATAAATATGGGAAAAAATCATTGTTAACAAAGGAAGCTCTTATAACTATATTCATTCTGAAAATGAATATAGTTTTGGTGGTCATCTTAAGCATCATGTGTTCATGAGCTGTAGCAAGGTAATGCTTGCATATTATTGTGAAGTAGTGAAATATAATCCTTGATTGGATTTGGAATGAACAATTTTCTACCATAATGCTTTGTGTAAAAATTTATGATGCACTGCATCTTTCTTTATAGAGCCACCTTACTTTAAGAACATCAACACTGTATAATCCATTTATGGCATCAAACACTTCTAAACTCAAGCTCATCTGTTTCCATTTTCAATATTATTTTTTTGGAGCAAACATCTTCAAAATGAATCATAGGTGTTTATAAATAACATATCTAGATTTTATTAACTTGTGCTACATATTCTTTACTTTCATATTTTCAACTTTTTATAATCACTAACTAAAATTATTGTCCAAATTTAAAAATCAATTTCTACCCCTTCTAATAAAGGGGCCTATGCATCACACGAGGTAATCCGTCTAGTTTCTTATTCGAAAAAAGCAACTTCTCAGTTGAAATAGTTCTGATCTACAGGCATTGAATGGGATATTAGAAGGAAAAAGTTGTGGAATGGAGATAGATTATACTTGAGTCTCTCTTCTAAAATTTAGACCAATAATCGAACTCGCATGCTCAGTACTTGCCAAAATTAATTTTAAGAACAACTATTTTAAATAAGTATTTATATATTTTTTTTGTTCTCAAATATAATTTTTTAAAATAATCACCCAAATGGATTTTTTTTTTTTGATTGCATTATTGACCCACGTTTTAGTTAAAGCTGGCATGGCTCTTACATTACAAGGTCCTCATGTAGAATGCTTTGATTAATTTGAAATCAGAAGAAAACAGAACAAGTATATAATCTTCCATTCTATATATACTACTACTAAACCTTCTCAATCTAGTGTCAAGTAGACAACAATTCTATAAATTTGGAGCCATGCTTGGTTTCAGCCAAAACTTCCTTTTCATTGATAACAATTAACATGTAAAAAAGCCCAAAAAAAAAGAAAGAAAAAAGAAAAAACAAGAAGAAGAAGAAGAATGAGTCGCAACAATATACATGAGAGATTCAAATCTTGTGTCACTACTTTTAAGATCACTAGTTGGATGCATGATTTCCACCATCCTGGGTCTTACATAACAAAGTGGAAAGAGATCATACAGAACACAAGTTAAATGACCAGAAAGAGAGAATGAGAGCACATGAATACAATCAATCAACTACAAGGCGGGACAAGACACCCAAATTCGAAGCTCCTGATACCGATAATCACCTTCTTGATCTCTTTTCTTCTCTCCTGTCAAAATCATATTTTTCTTTTGGCTCTGATCTATCTGTATCATGTTTGTTTGATCTGTCCCCAAGCTTCCTATCATAATCATCTCTTGACCTTGATGAAGAATCGTAGTCTCTTTGCCTTGACCTCCTCTCTTCCCTGCTGATATGATCTTCCCTTGATCTACTACCAAAATCATCATCATCATACTGTCTCTTGTGCCTCTTTTCTTCCCTTTTGTCAGAATCTTTGGTCCTGGCTTCAAACTCATCATTATCTGGCTTCCTTGACCAAGTGTCTTCCCTCATATGACGATCTCTTTGCTCGAGTTCCATATCATCATCACTTCTCCTTCTTGATTTTTTAGCTTCAGAATGTAAATCTCTTTCTTTTATGTGACCGTCAAATTTTTCATGACCCCACTTTGAACTAGCATCCTCAGGGGCCCCCCAACCTGTGTTCGCAGCTCTCTGGATAGACACATGAAGGAATTCAAATTAACAGGAAATACCACACAAAATTATATCACGAATTAAGCAAAAGAATTGGTTCACAAAATTCAGCACATTTACAACTAAAAACGGCAAAAATCATAAGCAACACAAATTGAGGAGAAAACTAAACTTAGAACCAAAGAGGCCATAAAATGCAACAAAACTGTCCAATCTCCCTGCATATCAGAAATGAAAATTCATTTAAAATAACCATGTCAAGAACACAATCATATATCCTGAAGATCCAAGCATTGCACTCAAACAAAATAAAACAAAGAAATGTTAAGCTGCATTTCGCCTCCTGTATATCATTAAAACCTTGGAAACATTACATGATGCTCCAAGGTGAAAGAACATAATCAATGTGACAGATGTTTACTAGAACTGGTGGCTAATATTTCCATGTCAGTGAACTTTGAAGTTTCAGTTGCTCAAATAAACCATGATGAGAAAGCAAGAGGCATGGCACATTTTGGTTCCTATCTCTTGGAAGTTGTCACAGAGAGATAGAACCAGAAGTGCAGTTGTTCTAGAAGTCCTTGAAATCATTACTAAAACTTGCAATTATAACAGCAACAAGAAAACGGAGGTTAAGATTTTTTAAATTGGGATCCAAATTCCAATCATAGAGCTTTAAGCCAAACTCTCCAAGCTCAATGACAAGTCTAACTATCAAACAAGGCCTACAATGCTCCTTACTGAAGGCTGACATCAAAATTCGCAATAAATACATTAGCATCTATATTTTGAGATGATAAACTCACCTCATTAAAGACTAAATCATAGGCACATAAAAATTTTCCACTGGGACCAAAATTTACATCTTAAACCTTGAATACAGGCTCAATTTCAATGGTCAAACATCTAATTCTTCTCATAAAAGACTAAATCATAGACACATTAAATACTTCTTGAGGAAATGTACTTACTCGCTCATCATGAGAAAATTTGCAGCTAGCTCCACGTGTGCATTCACCTCTTTGGAAAGCTCGGCAAACACCTCGTTCCTCCCTTTTCTTCCTCTCTGTCTCTTCATCTTCCTCTTCTTTCTTTTTGTATTTAGTGACGTGATCAACTCGAATGACTCGACCCAAAATCTGTGCTCCATTCAAATTATCTGAGGAAAAAGCATTTGTAAGTAATTAAGTTTATTATTCTGTAGGGGGAAAAAAAGGCTAAAACCATCACTAATAATATTATTACAAGACAGAAAGCCCAACCTACAGCCAGATTTGTGCTTCTTTGATCTTCATATGCAAGAAATGCAAAACCTTTCGATTTCCCAGTACCTTTGTCCCTAACAAGATTTACATCAACAACTTCCCCGTATCTGGATTTACACAAATTATTAGCAGCTATTAGAGAAAAATAAAAAATCAGATTTCATAAAGAACAAAATTAATAATGCTAGCCAAAGCACCAACGAGTTCTAGCTTATAATAATCCTACGGCACTCCCACGGCATATTGCTACTACCATAGGTAATGGCTCATAAATTGGAAGGCAAACACAGCAGGAAGAAATTGAAAAATAAAACATCTATTAAATAAAACTGGTTATAAAAGGGGATAGTAGCCTCATTTTCAAATGCAACAGGTGCACTCATCAAAACGGGAAAAAAAAAGAAGAAGAAGAAGAAGAAGAAGCAGCAGCAGAAGAAGAGACTTACTGAGCAAAAACTGCCAGAAGATCACCCTCGGTTAGATCGAAGGGGATGCCGCCGATGAATACATAAGCAGAATCTTTGTACTTGGCGTGCCAGGAAGCCTCGTCGCTGATGCCCAGAGAAGCTTCTTTGGAATTGATATTCTGAATTCGCTTCACTAGGGTTAAAGGATTCATCTCTATCAGACACAAAGGTCGCTAATTGATTCCGGTCAATCACCACTGCGACCGATGAGAAGAGGACTGCGATAACGGTGGAAGGTCAATCACCCCTGCGACTGATTCAGGTGCGGCTTTCTGAGGGTACTAAACTGAGGGGTCGATCTAATTTTTTTATTTTATTATTATTATTATTTTTTTTTTGTCTGTAGGGGTCGATCGATGTTATCTTCGAGTTTGTTTAATGTTAGAGTAGATTTTATCCAATATATATATAATTTCTATTTAGTAAAAATCACACTGAGGTTCCAAAGATCATAAAAACTTACAAAAAATTGTCATAACAAATTCTTCTATGAAAAAACCCTTTGGGATTGCATTGTGACTAATTTTAGATATGAAGTTATCAAATTGTCTTGCTAATTGAAAACACATTGTTGGATATTGGTAATTTCGTCAGCCTATTTTGACAACTGCATTTACTTATTTTGACAAGTTCTAAATGGGAAGTTAATGTGCTTATTTTCACAAATATCTATACCAATTTTGACTAGTTCTTTTGACTATTTTGATAAGTACATCTGTCTACTTTGAACCTGTAAAAGTAGGCAGATGTAGTTGTTCAAATAGGAAAATGAACTTGTCAAAGTAGGTAAATGCAGTTGTTAAAATAGGCTGACGAAGTTGTTAATGTCTGACAATATATTTTCAATTAGTAAGGGCAATATGGTGATTTTATATTAAGAATTAATCACAATACAGTCCATAAGGACATTTTTTATAAGGGAATTTGCTATAGGACTTTTATGTAATTTTTTATGGTCCTTAGACCTCACTGTGATTTTCCCTTCAATCAATTTCATCTTTTCATGATAAAAAAAATGTATTTTATTTTCATGATAAAAAAATTTATTTTATCTTATATATTTATTATTTTAAAACTGTAATGCAATAAACAAAAAGGGAATTATGAATCTAAATTCTTTGAATAAAATTGTACAAGTAAACCTATATATATATATATATATATATATATATATAAGCGTACATCTTCCTAATTAATTCTATGATATGTTTCCTGCTGTTACGATATGATTTCCTAATAATGTTGATATACAATCCCTAATTTCGTAGGATATGATTTTAACACTCCCTTTCAAATTGGAGTATATATATTAATCATGTCCAACTTGTTATAAAGATACTCAATCCGTGTCTCATTTAAGGCTTTCATTAAAAGATTTGCTAGTTGGTCATTCGATCGCACGTGCCCTGTAGATACAACATTTTCTCCTAGAACACAGAGTTCGATGCTATGTGCAATGTCGCTTTATTGTCACACTATAGCCTTGCAGGCAATGTTGTGGCAATATCAATCTTCTTCATGAATTGACAGACCCACACAATTTCCTGTATTGATTAGGATATGACTCTGTATTTTGCTTCTGCACTGAATTTGTATACAACACATTGCTTCTTACTTCTCTAATATATCAGGTTTCTACCAACAAACACACAGTAACCCGTAGTGGATCACCTTATGGCCTTTAAGCCTACATAATCCACATTATAGAAACAATCGACTTTAGTGTGCCCATAATCTATATAGATAATGCTACGACTTGGAGAACCTTTCAAATAATGCAAAATATGCTCTAAGGCCTCCCACTATGCCACTGTTAGGGATGTCATGAATTGACTAAGTACATTGACCATAAAAGTTATATCAAGACGAGTTACTTTCAGATAATTTAGCCTCCCGATAAGTCTCTTATACCTTTTAGGAAATACAAATGGCTTAAGTTTATCTGGATCAATCTTTTTCATCAAGTCATCAGGGAGTTCATCAAACATGTTGTCATTAAGATCTAGGAATGGATTTGGAATTATGGGAATGCTACTTGGTGTAGCTCCAAACTTCCCAATCTCCTTCAAGAGATCGAGAACATACTTTTTCTGAGTCGGGAGGATACCCTTCTTACTTCTCATAACCTCAATACTTAGAAAGTATTTCAATGGTCCCAATGCTTTTGTCTGGAAGTGAGAGTTAAGAAAGAATTTAAGTTCTAGATTCCAGAGGTGTTACTCCTAGTAATCACAATATCATCGACATATACTACTAGAAGAATCATGTCTGCATCTGACTGTTGGTAGAACACATAGAGATCATACTTAATTTTACTTAATCCAAATTTCTTGACCACACCATAAAATCTATCAAACCAGGCACGGTGGCTTTGCTTTAAACCGTATAATGACTTCCGGAGGTGGCACACCTTCCCATGCTCCTCCTGAGCAACAAACTCAGGTGGTTGCTCCATATAGACTTCCTCAAGGGGATCACCAGGCAGAAATGCATTCATGACATCAAGCTGATACAAATCCCAACTATCGGTGGTAGCCAGAGAGACAAGGAGGTGAACCGAAATTAACTTAGCCACCAGGGAGAAAATCTCTGAATAATCAAGACCATAAGTCTGAGTATAACCTTTGGCAACCAGCTGAGCTTTCAGCCGTTCTGAGGAACCATTAACGTTAGTCTTAACAATATACACCAATTTAAATCCAATAGCCTTCTTTCTAGAAGGTAGATCAACAAAAGTTCAAGTACCAGCCTTTTTAAAGGCCATCATTTCTTCTTCCATCACTGCACGCCAACTAGGGTGAGCTAAGGCTTAGTGAAGGGTGGTAGGGGTGGAGATGGAATCAAGGGCAACAACACAATAAGAGGAAGCAAAGGATTGGTAAGACACAAAGGAGAAGATAGGATAGGCACGATCAACATATCTTTTTGGAAAGCAATTGGTGTGAGTACCTTTTCTGAAAGAACTGGGTAGGTCTTCGGATAGGTCAACAGGAGGATTAGGCACTACGGAATCAGAAGTAGGACAAGTAGGGATAGGAATGGCAGAATCTAGGGAAGCAGGAGTAGGTGAGTTATGAACGGAATCAGTAGCCGAGGCAGGCACTGATAAAGGCAAAACATTAGCCACATGAGCACCATTGATTATAGTAGGGTCTAGAACAACTCCCTGTACTGGTGAGGCAGGGACTCAATAGACCATGACATCATTAGGCTCATCAATTGGGGAGGGAAACCCAAACAATATCGAAGACTTGAAGAAAGAAGTTGACTCATGAAAGGACACATCAATGGACACAAGATAATGATAAAGATCAGGAGAGTAACACTGATAACCTTTCTGGACTCGAGAATAACCAAGAAAGATATATTTCAAGGACTTAGGATTAAATTTACTGATACTAGGATGAATATCCTAAATAAAGCACAAACATTCACAAATTTTCGGATCAATAGGAAACAACTTAGTGTTGGGGAACAGAAGGGAATGTGGAGTGTTACCACTAAGAACAGTCGAAGGTATGTGATTAATGAGAAAACATGCAGTAAATATATCATCAGCCCAGAATGGTTCAGGAACACAGGAGTAAAACATGAGAGCTCAATTAGTTTCTAATAGATGACGATTCTTTCTTTCAACAACACCATTTTGAACAAATGCATCAATACAGGAAGATTGGTGAAGGATACCATAGTGATGCATATAAGCTGTGAATTGGTGGAAAAATATTCTTTCTTATTATCACTTCAAAGGATTTTCACAAGAGTACCAAATTGAGAGCTAATTTCGATACAAAAATTACAAAAATTAGAAAATAATTCAAAACGTTCTTTCAGTAAGTAAAGTCAAGTTGTATGGGAATAATCATCATTGAAGGTGACAAAGCATCAAAAATCATTCTGAGACACAACTGAACAAGGACTCCAAACATTAAAATGAACTAACTCAAAGGGGGACGCAGCCCATTTATTGACTCGAGGTGCCAAATGAACATGATGGTGTTTGAAAAACTGACACGACTCACAATCTAAAGTAGACATAGAAGAAAATTGAGGATACAACCTCTTTAGGGATGAAAGTGACACATGACTAAGACAACAATAAAATTTAAAAGGAGACGACCTACTAGAACAAGTAACGAAACATGGCACCTAATCATCAAGGATGTAATGCCCACCAAATTCATAGTCTCTACCAATAATCTATTGTGTCGAAAGATCCTAAATCAAACAATAATCAAAGAAAAATGAAATAAAATAGTTTAAATGACGAGTCAGTTTACTAGGGGACAGATAATTAAACGTAAGATCAAATAATGAAATGGATGAAGTTGGTTGAATAATACTTGATCCAAGTAAACGGATAGGGGAACCATTGGTGACGAATATAAAATATGGGTTGGCATAAGGGGCGTACGATGAAAATAAATGATGGTTACCTGTCATGTGGTCAGTAGTGCCATAATTAATGACCCACTTTGTGGAAGTAGTAGCAAGACCAGAGGACGGATTACATGTAGAAAGAGCCCCTATAAATGATGGACCAAAATCAATTTGATAAGATGTCTATGTATTATGAGCAAAACCATGCTGCTGATCATACTATTGCTTATTCTGTAATTTACAATAATGCCGCATAATATGACAAGGTTCCTTACAATAATTACAGATAATAATGTTAAAAGTGATGTTGGAGCATTAGTGTCCTATTTGGAGCCATAATTTTTGTTTTCGAAAGGACCATACCCAGCTAGAGCACTAGTATTCAAACCTCCAGACAGACGAATCAAACTATCAGCACAAAGAACCCGAAAGAACACACTTTTAAGAGATAGAAGCTCCTGACTGAACAGAATTTGAGATCGGATGGTATCATAAGACATGTCAAGAGCTTCAAGGAAATTGATGATAGCCAGAAACTCTAGATTCTTGATACGGGTATGAAGATTTTCCTGTGAAGACATAAGTATCTTCATCTCTTCATACAACCTCTTAAAGTACAACAACAAATCCTTCAAGTGACAACTTACTGCTGAGAGCAATAAAATCCTTTACAAACTTTATGAATCCGAGTGAAATTCTCTTTACTGAAGAACATAAATTCAAGATAATTCCTAATTTCTTTCACAGTATTACAGTAACTGACAAAGGACAAAATCTGTGATTCAATAAAGTTCTGAATTTAGAGAAAGAGGCAAACATCCATTCTAAACCAAGCTAAAATTTTCTCATTATCACCAGAAGGGGGATCCTGAGTTAAACAGGCTTCCTTCTCAATACCCAAAAGATAAACCATAATAGTCTTGTTCCAATCATTATAGTTTGTTCAGTTCAATTTGGAAAAAGTAATCTTAGTATACATAGACAACATATTAGATGTCTTAGATTCAACCATGGAAGACTAACTAAAGAAGCACAATAACAAGACAACAAGCATGTTCAAGAGAAAAACCAGCAATTAACAGAAACACAAACAATGAGAATAATTGCTAACTATACCAAAGTCCTAAACTTGTACAAGTCAAATGAAAATAATAGTTTCAGAGTTAGGAAACTCACACCTGGAAATGTGAAGTTAGAGCGTGAGAACCTCTAGAATTAGGTTAGGTGAAACAGACTGCGAAAAACAATGCTGAAAACACAAGAACAAAGAGTGCACGAATACCAAAAGTGATCATAGAGAAGCAAATGCTATCAAAAAGGGATATTGAATAGTACACGATGAACAATACCGAAAATAGAGAACTGAACAGAAAAAGAAACCCTAGAATTCCTAAGGCTTTAATACCATGTAATGCAATAAATAGAGAGGGAATTGTGAATCTAAATTCCTTGAATGAAACATGTACAAGTGAGCCTATTTATATATACAAATGTGTATCTTCCTAATTAATGCTATGATACGTTTCCTACCATTACGATATGATTTCCTAATAATATTAATATATAATCCATAATTTCATGGGATATGATTCTAACAAAAACTAATTAACTCAATTTATAAAATGATATATAATAAAATGTTAAAAAATATTTTAGAGTGATTGTGTAATATTTGTTTAAATTGACCACATTATTTCTTTTTTTAAAAAAAGGACAAAATGGTATTTCATTAATTAATAAGGTTTATAAGTTACAAACAGATATAGAATATGGGGTGTGTTTGGGATAGCTTTTACAGTCTCCAAACCCATGACTTAGGCTCTGATAAGTAAAATATTTTCATATTTATTTTCCCTTACATGATGATTTTGTGGACGATATTTGAGCTTAATATAATAAATTTGGGTGTAATTAATAAATAAATAATGATTTTCTTCTGACAGGCCATATAGTACCACATTAAGCAAATATTGAGAAAAGCATTGAAGAGAAAATAATGCAGCAAAATACAGGGAGTATTGTAGCATAATCATTGTAGCGGTCGGTGAAACGTGGGGCGGTTAGGTGTGGTTCACTGTAGCAAGGCGGTTAGGTGCGGTTTACTGTAGCGAGTGGTTGGTTAGTTCACTGTAGCAGTTACTGTAGATGGTATTGTAGTAGTCTAATTTTTCCTATAAATAGAGCATTTTGGCGAGAGGAAGAGGAGGAAGGAAGAGAGAGAGACCTTGTATTTTAGAGAGAGTTTTTATTTTAAAATTTATTTTATTACTTTTTGCATGCCTCCGACATGGATGGTTTTACCTCCTACATGGAAGGCTTATGTAGTCTTCCTTTATGGATGGTATAGGTTGCCACCTACATGGAAGGTTTTACGTCTTACATGGTTGGCTAGATTTTCCATTTTCATGCATCTATTAGTTATATTTATATGTTTTTTGTAATTTATTTTTATGCAATATTTATGATGTTTTTATTTTATGTTTGTTTTGCTTTTAATTTCATTATGAGCTAAATTTTTCTTTTCCTAGGGTGATGATGCAGCTTACTAATGACGGATTGAATCTTAACTTATTAAATCTAGTTTTAATTCTTCCTTCATGATTGATTTTTAATTATTACTCTTAATGCTTATAATTGATTGGCCACTTTTTGAATGATTTCAATATGCATGTTGAGACCGAAAGGAGATACATGTACGTGGATCCTATAATTAAAACCATAATTTGCATATGAAATAAGAATATATTCATATGGGTTGTGTAGTCTTAATTGAGTTCCATAAATCTTAATGCATGATTGATTGCTTAAATTCATATAGGAATATTTTTGGTTAGCAATTAATTATAGAATTACTTGACCTTGGAAGAGGCTAGTAATTAAAATAGGGAAACTCGACTATCAATCATGTGGAATAAATTGGATTAGAATAAATAAGTGATTCAATCCAGAATTTGTTAAGTGAAATCTAATCCCTAGGGTCTTTTTACTATAATTGTTTTCATATCAATTACATTTTTATTTAATCATTTTTATTTTTTATTCTCAACCATCAACTAATCGATCGATCAAATAGAATTAAAATTATCAATTTGGTACTTAGTGATCAATCCTCGTGGGAACGATACTCTACTCACTTCTATATTATTTGTTTACGACAGTGTACACTTGTACTTTTAAATACATCATCCTACACCCGTAACAGGCTCCAAAAGTTAGATTGGGTTGTTTTTGAAATAAATAGTTGTGTTTGATTCAACTTTTAGCCAATTAGGCTTTTAGAAGCTTCCCACTTTTATCTAGGAGAGAGAAAGAGAGAAATGGAAAAGGGGGAGAGAGAGAAAGAGAGAGGAAAAAGGGAAGGGTGATGTGTAAGAGAGAGAGAGAAAGAGAGAGGAAAAATGGAAGGATGACATGAGAGAGAGAGAGAAGAAAAATATTTATATGTATTACTAATTTATACTCTCTTCGGTCATAAATATAAGATATAATTAACTTTTTTAGAGATATTAAGAAAGCTAAACTACTTTAAAATATTTATATTTATCACTTTTTCTTCAAATATTTTGCCTAACTTATAAACTAATATATAATCCAATGATACACCACATATGATATGATTAAGTAACTTATTTAGCTTCCTTAATCTCTTTAAAAAGTTAATTATATCTTATATTTCGGATCAGAGGGAGTATGTATTACTAATTTGGAAAGATTGATAAAACTAAATAAATTATTTAAAAGTATTTATATTCATCATTATTTGACTTATATAAACAGATATATAATCTAATGATGATATATATAAATATTTTAGAAATATCATAGTAATATATGTTATAATTAAATAATTTATTTAGTATAATCAATCTCCTCAATTTAGTCAACTAAACCTTGTATTAAGGATTAGAAGTTGTATATAATAAAATTCACATTTTTTTAAGCCATTTTCCAATCTAAACTTGCTTTTTAAAAATTAGCATTTTTTTTATTAAACAAAACGCATCACTCCAATTTTGTTCGTAATTTTTTTATTATGATATATATAGGAAAAATTAGAGAAAATTGCTCCATTAAAAATGTTATTGTTAAGAATGATCTGATAAATTTTTAAGAAAAATATTAATTAAAATTATTATATAGATAATCAGAAGGAATATCTCAATTAAATTTAGTGAAATGTCAAAGTTCAAATTGAGGCTATAAATTTAACAAATTATTAATCAAGTTACAAGGTCTAATTAAGAATTTTTTAATATTATTAAAAGACCAAAATGCTCTCTTATACTTAAAGAAGAAAATTGAAGGTAAGTAGGCTTAAAGCCAGATTTTGATTCTAATTATTTCAGCTGAACTTTTAACTCAAAATTAAATCCTTGTCTTTTTCAGGTTTTTTTTTTTTTGAGAAAATGATCCTTATCAGTTCAGCTTATAACTAAGTCATCTTAAATATCAAAACACAAGTGCTGATGTGGCTTCCTAGTCACTATCTCTATCATTATCATCATCAAACCCCTTTGTCTTCGCAAGAAGTAAAGAATTATAGAAATCACTCCAAACGAAACTCTACTTTAATATATAACAGAAAAATAATAGATAAATAGATTTAGAGATAAAATCATATAGTTGGACAGAAAAAAATATTTTTTTAAACAACCCAAGAAATAAATTCTTTTTTCGAGAACCAAAGAAATAATTTCAAGCAATGGTTTCTTCTCGAAATATGTTGGAATATGTATGGTCTACCTTTGGTAGATCAAGGACCCAGCCTAATTCTGTTGGGGCTATTATATAATTATGGAGAAGTCTTGGTCTAAATAAGAAGTTTTATCCTAATAATTTAAAATTCAAATGAGGATAACTTCCCGTACGTATTATATGGGATTGTAATCAGTTTGTGAACACAAGTTTTTTCTTAAATTAAAAAGAAAAACTTCCAAAAACTCCTCATTAAGGTTATCTTCTTCCATATGGTGCATCTGCCATATAAATGTGATCGGAGTCCACATCGGTGCTCTGATCTCGTGTGGGTACTCAGCGAGTCAACGGATTCCAGGTACGCCTGAAATCTTTCAGTGGTATCAGAGCTATACGTTTTTAATCTATCCTGAGGTTGAATTAATTTTTCTGAGCCTGCTTATGAATAGAGAAATTTATTTTGAAAGTATGTGTATAAAGAAAATTCTCCTCTCCATCATTTTTTTAAGAATTCTAGATTTATGTCCATGGATATGTATAGGAGCACATGATTCTAACTCATATATATATATATATATATATATATGCTTCTCTAGTATGAGATTATTTATGTTCATGGGTTATTGTTCTTAGTTCTTCGGTGCTTTATGTTTTATGTTCTCATTTTTTTTCCTTTCTAATTCTTTTTTTTTTCAGTTCTTTGAGTTCCATGGTTTATACCATAGTTTTATAGGTATTAGTATATTAAGGAGTCTCATAATACACATAAAACACTCTAGAATGAAGGAACGTAAAGGTTGAACGAAAAAAAAACCCAAAAATCGTTGGAAACCAAAAAGGAAATGAAATTGGGTTATTTAAAAATGAGGTTTTTAGGTTCTAAAAATTATCCTATTGCGCAGAGCACAAAAAAATGAAAATTGACTATAAGAACGCGTGAAACGGACGTCGGACTGCGGATATATGGAAGAGAGAAGGTACCGGGTCAACGGACCCAACCTGCGGATTAACCAGGTCTTGTCGTGACTGGCTGGAGGTTGAAAACAACCTCCAACCTTTAAAACGGCGTTGTTTTGTTGCCTCAATAAAAAAGGGTTGGATCGGGTCTGAGCCCAACCCGATCCAAAGGCCCATATCCTAGAAAAAACAACAAAGGAAGAATTGCGCCGTATGTGGCCCAACCTAGAAACAATAAAAAAAATCGATCCTGAGGTAGCCCAACAAAAAAAAATCAGGTTGGATCGGGTCTGAGCCCAACCTGATCTAGAGGCCCATATAAACAAAAAAAGGGGTTAGAAATGCCAGGTGGCGAGTGAGGCCACGTGGCGTATTTGTTTGACACGTGGTGAACTCCACTTGACAGCAAACGGCACGTGGATTCTAGGATGACGGCACGTGTTCCTAATGGAGGTTTCCAGGGTGGCGCATGTCCTACACGCGCCGTGCACCAAGAGTGAGCTTTGTCCAGTTTTTTAATTTTTCTGGAATTTACTCTTCTCGTGGCGCGTGAAGGCGCATGGGACCCCCGTTTGAGACGCGGTTTGTTTCTAAAAATTCCTAAATTCGAGATCTTCATGTTGATATGCTATTTTCCTATTTTTTAGGCAATTTAGGATTTGTTTGTGAGCTTTTCAGTGCTTATTTGAGTTTTTTTATGTAATTAAAAATTCCTAAAATTGCAATTTTCACTTACATTCACTTATTTAAGTGAAAATGAAGCAAGATGCTTCTAATAGCACTGAAACATATGAGCATGGATTAATCCCCATTGAGTATATGGATAATCCTTAAGAAGATCCTGAAGAAGACCTTGAAGAAATTGATTTTTTTTGGAAAAGGAATTTGAGGAGTCTATTCAAGAGGAACCTCAGGTGGTTTATCTTGATTCTTGACCAAAGACTGAACCCTCTTGTCCTGATAAACCTAGAAGGAGAAGATCCTAAAGAGGGTCAAGATAAAAAAAATTATTCAAATTAAAGTTCATTAAAACCTGAAATTGATTAAGAGGTGTAACCGGATAGAAATCCAGGAGATAAACCCAAAGAAAAACTTGAATCTCTTGAATCTTGAAAAGGTAAATGTCAAGGTTCATATATGAAGAAACTTCACAGAGGCGAAAGTGAGGATTTGATACTAAAGAGATAGTATTAAAACGCCGTGAAAGGGAATCTTAAATGGAGAAACTTCTCAATACCATAACTCCAAATCATGGTGAGATTCAAGAAAGTGATGCACCTCAGAAAGTAGAGCCCACTTCATAAGTATAAAAGGGCCCTGAGTCTAGTCCAACCACCAACATTAGAAACTATAAAAGACTTGAATGCAAACGCGATTAATGATTCCTTGAAGAGACAAGGAAAAAAGGCATAAAACACTTGAAATATCTCTTTAAGAAAATAGGGAAACTCTAGAAGATGATTAAATGGGACTTAAAAAAATTATTCTATCCTTAGAAAATAATAGTTATTGTGAACCTTATCAAATTGGGTTTGAGAAATAAATAAAATTTTCCCCTTGAAGATTTGTTTTAGCTGAAGATTAAGAATAATGAAATCAGATAAATATAGAACCAAATAATATTATTGAATTTTCCCAGTATTCCCTGATCACAAGATATTATGAACATAGTAATGCTCTAAGAGACATGAAGAGATAAATGTCAAACACTCTTTATGAGTGGAAACTCTTGAAAAATGAGTCTTCCAAGAGAATAATATGCTCCATTCCAAGTGGGAGCTAGCAATATGTTCTATCTAAGTGGGAGCTAGTAATATGCTCTACCTAAGTGGGAGCTTTCAGAAATTAAGCCTTTTGATAGTCATAGTTGAGCATATTATATGAAGTACTTGTATGAAATTCTTGATAGATGGTAGTGGTATTGCTGGAATCTGTGTAATGGGAGGTACAAACATATTCTCCTGATCATAGACCCAATGATGTTATTACCTTTTCTAGTCAAGAATAATACAAGTACATGACATTGTGTACTTCAATGTGCTATATAATGAACACATGTTCTTGGTACAAGTCAACTCTAAACAACCATGTGAGTGGGAAAATCTCAGTAACTAAGCCAAGAAAGGCTTCCAAGAACAATAATGAAATTATAAATTTAATAGGGATAAATTGTGATATCTAAAATTGAAAGGTCATAAGCTAAGAATTTGCTTTGCAAATAAGAGATTATGAGACCTACATGGTTTAACAAGGGAAACTTTATAGAATAAATTCCCTTGCATATGTCATACTTGACAAATGCATATGTAAATATGAAAGAAATCCAACAGTAAGGTCATCTGAATTACACCTAGAGATAATCTTTTGAGGTACTTAAATCATCTCTTAAAAAGAAAATATCTATATGAGATAACTAACTCGATAAGGAAACTGAGAGAAGTAGAACATGTATTGTCTAATGAACAAATATTGCTTGTTCATTAAGACGCTCCTTTCTAAGTGGGAGCTCATGAAAGTCATCGTGGCCTATAGTAAAAACATCAATGATATACTAAAGTACTTGGAGCTTGAAAATGAATGTCTAAAGGTATGTGAGTCTTTTGGACATACTTTTCTCATTAAGGACACAAGGTCCATAAATCATGACGATATGGATTGAGGATCCTTTTATAGGATGTTCTTTACCGTCAAAGAAAAGCAAGATGCTTAAGGTTGGCGGTAACGTAAGAATTAAGGTAAAAGGCATTAGCTCCTGCCAGTTCACTTTATATGGTGAAGCAATCTTATTTCTCTGTGATGTGCTTTATGTACTGGTTCAAATGAGATTAAATTGTTATCTCATGCCGTTCAGTATGTGGGTTCAGTTGATTCAAACTTTCATGATTTTGTGGCATTAATATAGTTTTGATTCAGTTTTTCCTTTCATGAGATTTCTTTAAGTTAAGTGATGTTGGTGACTCTCTTTATAATTCAAGTATTGACATGATTACATGTCATGTTAGACGAGGACATTGAATTACTATAACAAACTAGCATAATGATGGTTGCTAAGTTTAGTTTCCAATATGGAAATGTCCTTGTAGTAGTCTAGTAAATAAAAAAAATATTAAAAGATTTATAGTAAAGGGAAAATAACCATATTTTCATTGCAATTATTCCACTATGATAAATTTGGTACTATGTATAAGGGCAAGATACAAAACTTAACATTTGATTCATCAAATAAACTCTGTGATAGAAGAAAGAGAGTTATATAGCACTTCATTTTTTCAAATGAAGTTGCTAAAAAGGCATATTGATCTACTATTAAACATGGTTAGGTATATGATGATTTAAACTAACCCACCAAATGTGAGCGGGAGAGGATTGAGATCCACTTTTAGTGGATTAGTGCACATATTTGATAATGTATGTAGCATTAAACTTAACCATGTGCCCTCTAAGTTGGTCATTTCAATAAATCCTGTAAATTATGGTCAAGATGCAAAATTGAAATTTGGTTTTGTACAGACCATACGAGTCATTACATATTCCCATAGTTGATGGTATACCATAAAGGTCAGTTGCGTATTCCCATTATGTTTGGAAGTAGGAGTTCAATGTTGTTACGTCTTCACTTTTTTTTTTGCATAAGTGACAAGACGGAATTATGACTGAAAAGAACTAAAAGGTACCTTATTTATTATGCATCAGTTTCTACATAAGGGAGAAACTGATGACTATCAATCTCTTTACGAGACGTAGATAAGACAGTATAGAACCAATCGGCGATCCTCAATCGTCCTTATAAGTGGGAGCATAGAAAGGTCAATAAAGAGACCTAAATATGAGAAGCAGGAAGCTCCAACAAGAAGGAGTAATTGAGAAAGGAGTTCGTGGCTACTCTAGAAGATAGAGTCGTGTTCTGTACAAGATTCCTGCTAAGGCAAAATGGAAGCAAGCAATGGAAGTAATGATTCATTGATAAAGAATCATGGTTGAGAACTAGTTGATCTAATCCAAGATAAAAGACTACTCAGAACTAGTCAATTTTGAAGGCTAGAGAGTAAGAGTGGATAGATCAATAGTAAATACAAGACTCATTTGTTTGTAAAGGGGTGAGCATAACATGAAGATTTTCATCTTACTTGTTGTGCATTTTACTCAGACTTATTCTGACAATAGTTTACTGTTTAGATTCAGATATACATCAAGAAGATGTAAAGCCTACACCTTTTTTAAGTGGTGCTATGGATGACAAAATCTATTTGCAATAACATTAGATTTCACCAAAAGTGTTACTTGAGGTTTCATAGAGGAATACCCTCATATGTTTTGAAGAGATCTTTTTTATGGATTAAAGCAATCATCTAGAAAATAATGCATAAGGTTTCGTAAGAGTGATAACCTAATATATCTTTTTTCAAATGGTTCAAGAAAATCATTGTTAAGTAATTTGTGATATTATAATTTTATTTACCTTTGGGGTAGCTAACCTCCTACCACAAGGAATACATGTCACTTGCAAATACAACCTTTTATACTTAGCATCAACCCATGAATTAACGTTATCATGTTTGCAGGGGTGATTGAGAACGTACCCTTCACAAATATTTTTTCTTTTTATGAAATAAAATTTATCTAATATATTTACTTTGTATAGAACAAAAGCACTTAAAACAAAATAATCCAAATGCCTACTAAAAAGCTAAAACGAGCCACTTATCAACCTCTACTCTTGCTTGGATAAAAGCTCATGTAATATTACCATTAGAGTGTGGATTCTCAACAACCAATACTCTAATCCTAATTTGAGCCCCAAACTTAAACACATTATTCAACACCATACTATGAAACTGTACCTAAAATTCACAAAGCAACAAATTGATTCATTGTCAAATTAAAATAGCCACAAACTATTACAACACCGAGTAGATTGCTACCAATAGCAAATCCACTACCGAAAAGAGGAAAGCCACATTCAAGGAGCATAAGCATTGAGCTCCTACTAAACCAAGCTGGCACTACAAGTTTAAATATTGAAATACGTATTTGTTGAAAGAGGTGAAATTTTTTTGTGCATTATGCCTATAAAGGGACAAAAAAGAAAGAAACAATCCTGCACTCTGTTGATGAGAAGGGTGATCAGAACCCTACTCCCACTATCAAAGAGAAAAGCTTACGCTGTACGGAGAGGAAAAAAAGAACCTCTCTAGTGTGGTCATAAGTCGGAAGAATTTTATAGTGTCATATGATTTGGTGAGATTGAGATTGAAAAAATGGGAGTGGAAGAGCTTATTCCCACAAGTAAACAACCCAAATGGCAATGTTTGGGGATGAGATACCCATGATTTTTTTAATTTTATTTTTCATTAATGTTTTATTTGTTTTAAGTTGTATTTAGCACTTTAAAGTTACTTTTCAGTAGCATTTAGTATCCTAAATTAATTGAACGCTCTGAAGTATTTTTTTTCAATAGCACATATCACCCAGTATTCTAATTTAGGATACTTGATACTACTAAAAAAAATACTTCAGAGTGTTAGGTGCATTAAAAATTAATTAATTAAAGATATTGAGTGCTATTAAAAAAATATTTCAGGATACTAGATATGCCAAAAATTAATTAATTTAGGATGCTAGAGCTACTAAGAAAGTGTGTACTTCAGGAGTTGAGTGGGGTGAAAATTTAATTAATTTAGGATATTGGATGATATTAAAAAATATTTCAAGATGTTGGATATACTAAAAATTAATTAATTTAGGATACTGGATACTACTGCAAAAATATTTTAAAGTGCGAGATACAATTTAATCCAAATAAATAATAAAAAAATAAAATTTCATAAAAAAGAGGTCCCTCATCCCCCAAACGATGTGGTTTTGGGGCATGAGCATGCCTTTCTCGTAGATTATTCGATGAGCAGGGCATGCGGATATAGCCAAGAATGGGGATTTGCACGCACCAACAGCATGCGAGGCCTACACTTTTGTGGGCTAGCAAAATACCAATGCTAATCCGTAGTGTACAAATTCCAAGTCAGCCCATAGGGCAACATTTAAAAATAATAATAATTTCCTATTTTTTAAAGATAACCGAAAGTATGTGACACACACACACACACACACACACACACATATATATATGAGTTATTAAATTTATCTTCATAGCATCAATCATTCCTCTTATAAAAATTAAAAAACATAATCTATAATTCAAGAAATAAAATTATCAAATTTATTAAAGTTTATAAACAAAAAACATAAAAATAATCCTTTAACAACCAAGATATAATAATTGTGTTTAAAGTAGAAGGGAAGAGGCTAAATTTTTTTCTCTTTAGATTGAGAGGTGCTAAGATAAGAGTAAACGATTTATAGATTTTATGAAATTATTATATGCAACAACAAAAAAATTTGCAGGCCACTCCGCCAACCCCTAGGCTAGCCCACATCAACTCGCGAGCCATGCAGTGCAAGCTTGTGTGGCCCATATTTTTATAGGTTGGGACTAACCTTGCCCCAATTTGTCGACTTATGGGTTGAGCCCATATTATCACCTCTTCATACGGACCAAATTACATGGTCTTGAATTTGACTTTATCTCAGGCACAATAAGTGTTTAAAACATGCAAGAGAAAAAAAAAGAAAAAAAAGAGAGGTTAATGTCCATTTTTGCTCCAAAATTGTTACAAAATCAAAATTTTTCCCTTGAAGTATTTTTTGGATCAATGTCGACCCGAAAGTTTTCAAATTATAGCAATTTTGTGCCAACCTTTATTTAGGTTAAGTTTGACCGTTATTTGAACATATATGTTAAATTGTTAGGTCCACATGTCATCCACATCGTTTTTGTTTTGGATTTGGGTGCAAAGTTGCCCCATAAGTTTTCACTCAAGAGCTAGTTGGCTCGAAAGTTTTCATATAATGGCAATTTCTCTTAGCTATTATCCAAGTTAAATTTACTCGTTAATTGGTCAAATATACTTATTTGGTCAGTCTATGTATCAACCACTTCATTTTTTCCAAGTTAGATTTATAAGTAAGGATTTATTTACAAAAAAAGAATGCACCTCATCTGAATGAGTGAAGAAAATCAAAGAGGTGAAAATATCTTGTTCGATAAAGAGAGATTGAAGAGATACATATTTATCTTGACGTTGCTAGGATACGGCGACTTACCAATGAACTTGTTCTTGATAATCTTGCTCAGTGTGCTTGAATCCGAATATTGAATCTTTTTGTTCATTTTCCTTTACAAACGTGAGCTCCTCCTTCATTTGCGGCTTATTCTTCAATGTTATCTATGTTACTAACTTATCATATTTAATCAACTAATAGTCAAACTTAACCTTTATAATGGTTAGAGCAATATTGCTAACAAACGTGAGCTCCTCCTTCAAATTGCTTTCAGGGCAATATTTAGCCCAAAATATTTTTGGGGCAGTATTGCTCCTAAGGCTTTGTTTGGTTTGAAGGAAGGTGAGGGGAGAGATTTTGATTCCCTCCCCTTGATTGGCAAGACAGAAAATTTAGGAGGGGAGGGTAATTTTTTAAAATTTTCCACTCTCTCCCCTTCCAAATTAGGGGGATTTGGAGGGGAGGGGTAGTATTTTTACATGTAATGACTATTTTACCCATGAAATTATCTAATATTCCCTTACTATCTTTGTTCACTCTTGTCCCTCAGATGCTTGGTGTTAGGATTAGTAGGCACACAGCGGAAGAATTAAAATTTAAATTGTAAAAGTTTACCAATCCCAATTGCGGATCTATCAAAGACATTTAAATCGAGTCAGAAAGAGTCATACCTTATTCATATTTGTTTTAATGCCCACAATCATCAACATATTGCAAGTTCTCAAATCTCCATGCTTGGTTGCTCCTAAACTAATTTCCCCAGTATCTACATGTCTGCTAATTCTTCTTAGAAGAGCATCAATCTCTGAGTATAAGATTAACCATCCCCAACATCAACATGTCAGCTAGTTCTTCTTGAAGTTTTGTCTTTTTCGATCTTGAGGAGTCAACTACTCAGATCAGCTCCCTCTACTGATATCCACATGAATAGGACCCAACACCGGCAGTGTGCTAACGCCTCCAATGTCCTTCTAGGATTTTCTTGCGGCTCTTTATTTTTCCATCATCTGTAGAAAACCCTAACTCTTACTTTTTATAACTAGTCAGGGTTATCTATTTTATGATGAATATTGGATTTTTAAAAAATTAATCTTAATTAATTTCAAAATCCTTATCATATCAATTAACACTTAATTGTTTTGATAAGCTAATTAAATAAATCTGGTTTAATTAAATCAGTCCAACAGTTTTAATTTAATCATATTTATTTAATTAGAATAAAGAGCCAATCGAATGAGATTAATTTATCTTTATAAATTAAATCTGAGATATTATCACATAATATCTTTATATACACACAATATAATATTATTATCATATATTTAATATATATTATCCAATAATATATATTATATATAATATAATATAATATAATATTATCATATTATATATATTATATATGTATGTATGTATTTTAAAAATACATATGTGTATATATAATATTATTAATTTTCTTTTCAAATATAAACACACACACACATATATATATAAATATTTATCAAATAAATATTCACACAATATATGTATAATATATATATATATATATATATATATATATATATATATATATATATATATATAATTCGTCCACCCTAGATTAAACATTATATTCATTGAATCTTAGACGCATCTTAGATTCAATGAATCTGGACATTATAGCTCGTATTGGGCTATTCTTGTGTGCGACCCTGTAGGCCCATTCGAAGTTGGCAGTGGGCGAATGGCTATACTAACCCACAAGTCGTAAGCAGCTTCTAGTAAGATATTACAACTACCCAATTCATATGAGGATCGACAATACGATACAACCTGTTGTATAACCATATCACATCCCTTTTGTCACACGATATTTCGGTCAAGGATGAGGCATGGAGAATGTTATCCTCTTATTCCTAACTATTACCTTCTCGATCCTAAAGTAATCTAACTATAGAAATGGAAACTCCTTTCCATCATAGTATGACTATACATTTCTCAGACTCACTCATCGAGAGGGGCCCAGTAATATCTCTCTACTAATGTGAGAGACAAATTCCATCTTAACCATTCACATTCCTCTGCATGAAAACCACTAAGCCCGATTATAGCCTTTATCATCACCCGTTTAAAGTTGACTCTTGACTAAGTCAAAGCTTAGTGACTCTCATGTAGGAATCCATGATGATCTCAGGTCAAATGGCATTGTGACGTGGTTATACATGAGATAAGTTTATAACTTGATCCATGCAGTTTTCTCATAGCGGGTTGGTCCAGCACCTTGTACTCCTACAAGTGCCTATGACTTTGACTTGTATCCCCATGCCTTATCAAAGCCATACTAGTCTTATTTCATCTTTACTCCCGCATAAATGACTAACTATGGACATTAAGGACAATCATTATGATTTATCCAAGGATACAATTATCACAGTGAACATGCAAATAATATGATAGCTAAATGGAGAAATTCATTGAATAACAATATTCAAAGTACAATGATTGGCCCCTATGGCACAATTTCCAACACTTGGATCGTTGTCGTCTTCCTCAAATGGTACTGCATAGCTGTTGCTAATTTTGAAGGTGGCCAATGAACTACCGAGCAAGACGTTGACAACACGTATATGAGTATTCAATTTTTATAAGTTTTTAACTTTTATAATTATTAAATTATAATTTTATATTTATAAAATATTTTATTAAACATTGTATAGAATTTTTATTAGTCCCACCTTCAATTTTTTAGTATTCAATTTTTATAATTATTAAATTATAAATTTATATTTATAAAATAGTTTATTAAACATTATACAGAATTTAAAAAAAATAAATAAAAGGGTAAAATTGTCCAAATCAAACCCTTCATTCCCTTCCTAAACCAAACAAGGTAACATTAAAATCCTTCCCCTCTCCTCCCCTCTCATCAATCCAAACGAGGTAATACAAAAATCCCTCCCCTTCCTTCCCCTCCCCTCCGTCGAACCAAACAGACCCTAAGTAAAAACTTCTAGTGTAAATTTACATTTTAACAAAAATGGCGTGGATGACAGGTGGACCTATCAGCTCGACATATTTGTTTAACTAAAAGTTAAACTTAACATGAATAACAGTGGGGGGAAATTACTATGATTTAGAAACTTCTGAGGTGAAATTATTCCCAAAAAAAATTTCAGAGTAAAATTAAGATTTTATGATAACTTTCAAGACAAAAATAGACCTTAGTAAAAAAAAGGAAAAAAGAAAAGAGCAAACCCCCATATACTCACATATCTCAAGTACCAAGTCATTTACCAATTATCATGCATCATTGTGCGGTGATATCTTTGAGTGAAATCATTGGAGGTTTTTTTTTTAAAAAAAAGGTTAACATGTAAAAATACCCATAAACTTTTATCTAAAATATACATAGTACCATATACTTTTTGAAGGTGGAAAAGTATCCATAAATTTTTACAATAAGAGTAAAAATATCATTACAGTTAACAGACCTTATAGTCCGTTATTTTTGTGATGGGGCCCACCTTATTAAAAAAAATAAAAGGTCAAGTTTTTTTAATTTCCCTGGCTACCCTTATCTCTTCCATCTATTACTCTCTCCCTTCTTTTCTTTACCTCCCTCATTTTCTTCTCAGTTACGAATGACAACGATGGCACTCTATACCAACAGCGATTGCGGCAACCTCCACTAGCGATGAAGTCGGTTCACTGATCCATGGCTGAAAGGAAATTGATTTGTAGTGACAAATGATGGTAGAAGCTTAGATTTAGAGGAGAAGGTTTGAGGGCTGGCACTGGGATTCAAAGGTAATAATAAGGGTGGAGGTTGCGATTGCTTCGATGGTGGAACACGATGGCAACAATGGCAAGATCTGAGATTGGTAGACATGAACTCGCAGCAAATTCCCTTGTGCGATCTTGTTTTAGTGGTTTGGCTCTTCTTTGATACCGTGTTGGGAAACCACTACAAAAAAATAGCGAATTAGTGATGAAATTTAGCGACAAAATTTCCATCACTAATCAACTTAGAGACGGAAATTAGCGACGGATTAGAGACGTAACAATATTAGCGACAGAATTAATTCCGTCACTAAAAAGACTGTTACTAATTGATTAGTGACGGAATTTTGAATTCAGTCTCTAATTAGAGACGGAAAAATTCCGTCACTAAATTCCGTCTCTAATTAGAGACATAATTTTCCGTCTCTAATCCATCGCTAATTTTTTTATATATATAATTTAAATTGTCACATGTCTACAACACGAGCCTCCATATGTCCCTCGCCAGCGGCTGCCACGTGTACCAATCAGCCACCTCCACCTTGCCTCCGGCCGACACGTGTCGCCCTCCACCGCGCACCACGTGTCACAAGTCACAAATTGGTTGCATTTTGTGACCAAGTTAGGATTCGATGCCATGACCACTTACGCGTATGCTAGTGCCTTTGGTAGTTGAGCTAAGAAGAACCAGTGACAGTTAAATGCAAAATCATATATATATATATATATAGACACAGACATAGACACACACACACACATTCACACATATGGACACACACACACACACACATATCACTTGCAAACAAAAATAGAAATATAAATTTTATATATTTTTGAATATTTTAATTTAGTTTTCTTATTTTATTTTACCTAAATATTCTACCTAAATTTTTATTATTAATATCTCTTTTTAATTATTTTATTTTATATTTTATCTTTTTTTGTATTTATAAAATTTTCATTTTATTTGTATATAATATATTATTAAAAATTCAAATATATTATATTATAATTTTAATTTCAAAAATAAATATGAATTAATAATTTTTATTTATTTATTTTAATATTATATTATAAATTTAAAATAATTTAATATTTAAAATATTTAAAAAATTATAATTTTGGAAAAAAATAGAATTATTAAAAAATTTAGCTATTAGAGACGGAAATTCCATCGCTAATTAGAGACAAAAAAATTCCGTCTCTAAATTCCGTCGCTAATTTTTAGTGACAAAAATTAGCAATGGAATGTAATTCCGTTGTTAATCCATCTCTAATTAGCGACGGAAAAATTCCGTCGCTAATATTTAGGGACGGAAATTCTGTCTCTAAATTGACGGAATTCCGTCGCTAATTTTAGTGACGAAATTTGTGAGGGATTATGGACGGAATGAAATTCCGTAGCTAAATTCCGTCGCTAATCCTGTATTTTTTTGTAGTGAACATAGATGATATGATTGCTTAGTTAATACGATGAAATGGAATTACATGAATCAAACTTGAATTTTTTATATGATCACTAAAGTTCCAGTTATATTAAATGGAAATTAATTTGGGATATCTTCCTTAGGAAATTAATTTGGGATATCTTCCTTAATTTGGTTCGTGATTTTAGCCCCTAAAATATGACACCATTAAATCTGAGTTTTGAGTTACATGGCAACAACTAGATGATTATGTGTGATAGGGCTTCATCTTTTCACATTTTTTATACTTGTTTATGGTTTGATCATTGTTGATGATCAATTTGGAAGTGAAGAGGATAAATCTGTGGTGTAGAGAGAGAGTGTGTGTGTTTTCTTTTTTGTACAGGGTATTTTGGTAGCTTGAAATTGTAATAAATGGATGTTAGCATCTTTTAATGATGACGCTATTTTTTCTATGATTATAAAATTTATAGTTACTTCTGTACTTCCAAAAATTATATGTCCATTGCATTTTGGGTAAAAGCTCATAAGTATTTTGACAGTTTAGTCCTTTAAAAAAATTATCAAGCATATATAATCTTTCTTTTATTTTCAAAATAATTATACCTGCCTCTCTTTGTATGTAAATTGAGCCTATGGTTACTGGGATTTTATTTTAACATCTACTTACTCCATTTTTTAGTGATTAAAGGATTACATGGATGCAAAATATAGTTATATTTAGTTATAGAATAGTTGTATCGTATCACATTATTTCGCTCTTAAAAGAACTTAATAATTTTGTTTTGATCCAAAAAATAAATTAATAATTAAAGTAACATTTAGAGTTCCATTTTAAATTGTTCATTTGTAAAATATTTTTTATTAATTATATAATATACCACTCAATATAGTTTATTTCAGCTTAAGTGAAAAATTAATATAACTCACAAAATGTAAACACATATTACGCACTTTAGATTTTATAGAATAATGCAAGAGAAAAATGTATTTAGTTTGTTTTAACCGAAAAAGGTATTGTACTGCTTGATAAAAAACAAGAAAAAGAAAAAGTTACTGTACTCAAACAAGTTAGATCAGGGGACCAGTTATAAAAAAATGAAGAAATACATTTTAATAAGAATTGTTTCAATTTAATTTCCATAATTTAAAGAAACTCTAATTCGAATATTATTCGTGATTAATACCAAGTTACTGAAGTTAGTTAACATACAAAAACGATATTACAATTAATTGTATTTTGTTTAGACAAAGTGTGGAAAACGGAAGAATATCTTGAACTATTGTATGATTTTTTTTTAAAAAAAATCGAGGGGCAAACACTAAAATGCAGAGAGATTACAAGCGTGACAGTGTGATCAAAAGGGTGACCTTCCATTTATAATAGAAAGCTTACATGTGACTTAAGTTATGAGGCTATTCGTCATTTGTATGATTAAAATGTGATGGTTAAAAAAAATGTGAGGGTTATAACTCAAGGGATCAGATCTAATAAAATGAGTTAGTCCAATTACAACATGACATTAAAGTAGAAGAGTCATTGACCAATTGCCATACAATATCATTTGGTGGGGTTTGGGTTCTCTTATTTTTCTCCTTTTCTTTTTGTCTCAAAAACTAATATCCACCATTAGATTAAAAAAGTAGATGATTTAGATTCAATATTTTATAAAATTATTATTTCAAGCATAAATAAATAAATTTAAACTGTTAAAATCAAATATACTAAATTCATAACTACAACACAACCAAAATTTAAAAAAAAAATTGATTTATAAAATACAATAATAATAAGAGAAAATGAAATATCATTTGAATTACAAAAATCCCAAAATGTCTACTAAATTAGAAAAATGACAAATAGGTAATCTAATAGGAATTTAGAATTTTAAAGTTTGAGTATTGACAACTTAAATATAAGCATTAGCCACTTAGATATATAAATTGACAACTTGAGTTCCCCAAGTTGTCACTATATATACCAAGAGCTGGGTGATTTGACCGTGTTTTTGCGCCTTGGGGTTAAATGCAACATTTTTTTATCCAAGAATTGTAGTAAAATGCAACACTTGGGTCGTTCACTTGAGGAGCATTTATTGAGATGCCCAAGTTAACTAAGTATCTAAAATGCAAGAAAACATGGGGTTTGTTTTAAAAATCATTTTTTAACTACAACTAATTGGATGCAATGAATTAATTAAACCCTAAGCTATTATTTTTGGCATTTTCTTTATAAAATGGAATATGAATGAAGTGAATTCTCTTGAAAAATTGGTTTAATGGCCATCATTGTTCAATACATGACATAAGAGTCAAAATTTATCAAGTGTAATTAAAAAACCATAAGTAATCACATTGGATCTAACGTTCCTACTCCTACGATTGCATTCATAGCTATTACTTAAGAATATTATTAAAAAAATCACTTGATGTGTGAAATGAATTAAATTAATGCAAATGTATTTTCTAGTATGAATCTACAATCGCGACACTCAAATTAACTCAAATCAACTACAAAAAACTAGTAATCACATAACAAGTATAATCTCAATGAACTAATAGAAAATACAAAAATGAAAATCATCCAATCACAAAAATCTAAAATGATCAAGTCATTCATTAGTTTCAAAATAGGAAAGAAACAAGGACAATTAATGAAGGAGGAAATGACATATTTATAGTGTTAGTGTGATAGAAGACAAAAGTGGAAGAAGAAAAAGGAAAAGAAAGTGAATCTGTCGTAGAGGAGGAAGAAGTTGACAGTGTGAAACAAAAAGGCCAATGGTGGTGGTCTCGGCATTGGCATTGTGGTTGTGGTGGTGGTGGTTGAGAATGGAGATAGTGGCACTGGGAGGAGAGGGAGCAAGGAATGATAGTAATAAGGAAGGACACTATCGACGATAGTGGTGATATTTGTCTTCTTCCCTTTGTTCACAAGTATTGACCAACTTTGAAAGTCTCCTCTCTCTCCTTCAAGTCACTACTCTCTTTTTCCCACTATAAAAAAATATCATATTAGTGACGGAATTTAGTGACGGAATTTTATTCCGTCCCTAATCCCTCATAAATTCCGTCCCTAAAATTAGCGACGGAATTTAGAGGTCGCTAGTTAGAGATAGAATTTTCGTCACCAAATTCCGTCACTAAATATTAGTGACATAATTTAGAGACGGAATTTTTCCGTTGCTCATTAGAGACGTATTAGCGACGGAATTACATTATGTCACTAAATTTCCTCACTCATTTCCTTCACTAAAAATTAGCGACGGAATTTAGAGACGAAATTTTTCCGTTGCTAATTCCGTCTCTAATAGCTAAATTTTTTAAATAATTTAAATTTTAAATTATTTTAAAGTTATAATATAATATTAAAATAAATAAATAAAAATTATTAATTAATATTTATTTTTCAAATTAAAATTATAATATAATATATTTTAATTTTTAATAATATATTATATACAAATAAAATGCAAACTTTATAAATACAAACAAAAAGAAAAAAAATAAAAAAATATATTAATAATAAAAATTTAGGTAGAATATTTACATAAAATAAAATAAGAAAACTAAATTAAAATATTCAATAACGTACGTACATATGTACTTACGTATGTATGTATGTATGTATGTATGTATGTATGTATGTATGTATGTATGTATGTATATTTGTACGTATGTGTGAATGTGTGTGTTTGTATCTGTGTCTGTGTCTATACAAATATATATGATTTTGCATTTAACTTCACAGGTTCTTCTTAATTCAACTGGCAAAGGCACTAGCACATGCGTGAGAGGTCATAGCTTCGAATCCTAACTTGGTCACAAATTGCAACAAATTTGTGACTTGTGACACGTGGGACGCAGTGGAGGGTGACACGTGGCGGCTGCCGGCGAGGGACATGTGGAGGCTCGTGTTGTTGACATGTGGAAATTTAAATTATATATAAAAAAAATATTTAGCGACGGATTAGAGACATAATTTTCCATCGCTAATTAGTCAATTCCATCTCTAATTAGAGACAAAATTTAAGGACGGAATTTCTGTCGCTAATTAGAGACGGAAAAAATTTCATCGCTAAATTCCGTCTCTAATTAGCGACGGAATTTAAAATTCCATCACTAATTAATTAGTAGTGGTCCTTTTAGCGATGGAACAAATTCCGTCTTTAATATGGTTCCGTCTCTAAATTGATTAGTGACGGAAATTCCATCGCTAATTCGCTATTTTTTGTAGTGTCCTTTTGTCTCTAGCCCTAAAATCAAACTTCTCAACTAGAAAACACGGCCTTTTTAATGTTGGGCCATTTGTATAATTTTTAGAAGTTTTAGGTCCTTTTCTGTAATTTTCTGTGGTCCTAATCAACATTAATTTGCATCTTCTAGAAGTTTTGGGTCATTTTATGTAGTTTTCTTTAATGATTTGCAAAGGAAAGAAACCCAAAATGTAATACATTATGTTCTAAAAATCAATCAATTAAGGTAAATCATGAAATCTAGGACATTTTACCCATTTTTAACATTAATTTCATGTAAACAACTTTAATCACAATTAATGATAATTAATGAAATTTAAGTCCAAAAATAGTGATGAAATTCCCAAATATACCCTGAAATAGCTTATCAAAATATCAGTGAACAAAAAACGAGACCGGATTAGACTGGCCAGTTCAACCAGTGAATCGATAAACTGATCAATGGTCTAGTTTAATTCAGTCATTGAGCCGTAACCGGTTAAAACTGGTTTGAATTGGTTAAAAATGGTTTGAACTAGGAAAATCGGTGGTTCAATTGGTCGAACTAGTTACATTTTTTTTATTCTTTTAGCTACTATCCCGCACTATTTTTTAGGAGAAAATAAAAGGTTGAAGACTAAGATGAAGAGAAAAGTAAGTAAAGAAAGAACAAATATAAAAAAATTAAAAGGATATAATAATTATAGGAAAGGAGATATCATTGCATAAGTATAGACATTATAACTAATACTAATAGATTTTAAGCATTTTTTTAAAGATCTTCATTTTTATTTATAGAAGTTTAAAAATATATTAATATATATATATTGTCATTAATGAATTGTCATATTTTAATATGGTCGGTCTGACCATCGGTTAGACTTCGGTTGACCCATTGACCCTTGAACTTGTGCTATAACCAGTTCATTGCCCGGTCCAAGTTTTTTGTTCCTTGCAAAATAAAGTGCGATCACCGGGAAAACGTGCTAAGCCCATCAGACCGACCAGTTTAAACCATTTTAAGTTAAAGGCTCACTCATGATTTAGAACATTTAAGAGTCAGGTTTAAACCGGCCAGTCCTGTAGTATATTTTACAAGTCAAAGAATTAAACATTAAATGACAGTATATTTTTTATTATGTTCATATAAAAAAATTATACTGATATAAAAAATATATTCCGCCTGATTCTTATTATAAGACACCAATTAGTAATTCTTACATATCAATGTATGATAGTTAAATCCTTAAATTTGTAATAAATTGATGATCCTTTCAATTTTACCCCCCTTTAAATTATGTGACTTATTTTTACAACTTTAAACCTCAATAATTATAAGGGTAAAGTGAAAAAAAGTAATTGATACGGCAGTTATGCCTTTTATGCAAGACAAAATATTGCTTATAATTGGCATCTTATAATAAAATCGAGCCGAGGGAGTATGAATCCTATACAACATGATGTCTTTTTGGACATCCATGATGTGAAAAGTAATAATAGCATGTATACTCCTCACATAAATCTAGATGTCATTTTATGTTGTATAAAAAAGAAAGCAAAATATTTTAAGTTGTCAATTTAATCTAAATTATGATAAAAATTTTAAAGTTTAAACATGTTTTATTTAAATCGTATAACATAAAAAAAGTTTTATCAATATAGAAAATTTAGGATAAAAATTACCCCCACTAACTAAAACCAGAATCTATATCTACCATTACTTGTTGATACTACATGTTCAACATTTATTTAGATTCTCATTGATTTTGTTATGTAATTAACCAAATTAAACAAACATATAATTTTTTATTCTTGTAAAATAATATGACTTCCACAGTTATTATTATATAATTATATTTAAAAATTTTATAATAAAAATATGAAATATATATTTATAGATAGTCCAAAAATATTAAACAATGTATTGAAAGAGACTTTATGACATTGACAACCCTATAACCCTAAGAGCACGGCACAAGTCTATGCCCCCAACAACACTTCAAGTGACCGACAAGTTATTAATTTAGAGTAAGAATATGACTTTTTAAACAATCCCTCAAATATGGCACAATTCTTCCAACCTAAAGAACGCTCATATAAGTGGCTAACAAGTATATAGGCTCGTAAGGTCATGATTACGTGATAGTAGGCGTGAAAAGTGTGAGTGGAAGACTTCTTCTTCTTTGGTTTTTTTTTTTTGACCTAATCATAGAAGGCATTAACGACATGTAATTATAAAGGAGATAAGAGATTGAGTCTACCGCCTCTCATTTATGAAAAAAATATTTATATAATTAGTTTACAAGAACATAGATAATAGAATACCTATTTAAATATCTATAAAAGATAATATAGTTGTCAAATAGATTGTCATTAATTAATTAATGATAAAATAACATCACTTAATTTGGCAGTGAAATTTGGACACTATTTAACTGTTTTTTTTATTGTTATAGACCTAGTTGCACTGTGAATGATTATTACTAACTATTACTTCAACTAAATTTGACTTCTTTCAAATACTAATTATTTGACAGAGATGACTCAAAAGGATTAAAATCATTTTACAATTAAAAAAAATAAAAATTAAATCTTAGTCTCGAAAGGACTAAAATCATTTTACAATTAAAAAAAATAAAAATTAAATCTTAGTCCACCCGAAGTTACCAACACGTTAGTTAATATAAAAACATAGTCAATGATATGATAAATGAATGATAAAATTGACATTTATAATTTTATATAAAAAGTTTAATGATATGACATATAGATAGGACAAATAAAAATTCATTTTCTCTCTAAAATTGTACATTTATAATGTTATATACTATCACGTCTTAAGGATTGTTTAGGAACACCTCACAAAATCACTTATGCACTTTACGCAACCAAATTGCTGACACATATATATTTATTCTGTATAATGCAAAATCATTTATTAATCTATTCTCTTTCTTAAACAAAAACTCATCTAATATTGCCATTTGAGTGTGGATTTTTTACCGCCAATACGCTCCCAATTGAAGCCCTTAACTTAAACATATTACTCGAACAATACCAAAAAATTTACAAAGCTACAAATTAACTTCATTGTCAAACTAGCCACAAATTGTTGCACTGCCTAGCAGACAACCACCATTCACAAAATCCCCACAGAAAAGACAAAACCCACATTGAAGGAACCAAACCCAAAGCTCCCACTAAAACAAAGCTGGCATTGTCTACAAGAAGGGTGATCGGTAATCTAATATGGTTTTTTGAAATCTCTTAAGTAAAAGTTGTGAATATATATACTTGAGTTATCAATATGCATAATAAAATAGTAAATAAGGTATTTGTTGAATATTTCCTAATAGGTGTTTTGGTTTCGCTATTAACTACTTAAGTATATAAATTAACTACTTTACTTTTGATATTGACTACTTTAGCTGGCTACTTTAGTTAAAGAAACAAAAGTAGTCAATATTAAAACTAAAGTAGTCAATATAGAAATTTGATTCATTAATAGGGAAACAAAAGTATTTATTAGGAAATATTTAACAAGTACCATGTTTACTATTTAGTATATATATTAACAACTCAAGTATACATATTTATGACTTTTGCCTGAGAAATTCAAAAAATATATATTAGACTATCGGAAGCGGCTGATTGCCGACAAGGTCACTAGAGTTTTAGTGATAGGTAGTCGCCAGCAGTCATGTCTAGCGACCAGTAAGGGGATCTGAAGATTTTTTTTTTAAAAATATAAAATTTAGAGCATTTAGATGATTTCCCACATTTAGTAACATTTCTAAATTTCAAATCAATCAATTTAAAATTATTGAAATTCAATATTAATTTTGAGTGTCTTTTTCTATCTTTCTAACAAAAAATTATGATGCGGGTAAAAAAATAGGACATTCTAATAAATATTCTCATATATTAATGAAATTCATAATTTACGTAACATTTAGAATTTTATTTTATTTTTTATTTTTAAATATGTTTTTATTCTTTTAATATTATAATAATGTGTTTAGTTAAATTAAACTCAAAAGGTTTGATCATCAGAAGACCTGATATCAAAATGACGAAATACATTTTAATGAGAATTGTTTCAATTCAACTTGTATAATTTAAATAAACCGTAATAACAATATTATTCTTAACACCAAGTTAGTTAATATACACACAAACCAAAAAAAACACTCTGGCAAAAACAAAAGTTAATGTACAAAAAAACGATATTACAATTAATTGTATTTTGTTCAAAGGGAGTGTGAAAAACTGGCAAACACTAGTACTTGAGACTATGAACAGATTGAATATGCGATCTCTCGCTTACAAAAAAAAGCTTATATGTCATTAGGTTATCAGGCCATTAGCCTATTATAGGATTAAAACATGATAGTTATAACTTATGGTATCGGAAACAAAAGGGGTTAATCTCTTATAGTGTTTTATTCAAATTTTATTTAGGAGAGGTGTCTTCATTTAATGTCTCACAATGTCCCGAATCTAAAGAAGGATAACTTTGCTTATAAAAAAACACATGATAGTTATAAATTGATTCTCTACAAACCTAATTAGTATTATATATAAAAAAAATAAGAAAATTATATAATCCATTAAGATTGAAAATAAAAGCATTTAAGAAAATAATCTACTTAAATATATATGACAATTTTATGGGCACTCGCTGGTTTGATGCAGAAAATAAAATTTAATTGAAAAATATTAAATAAAAAAAATATTTTTTATGAATTATTACCATTACACTGTATCATAATAGATATTGCAAATTTTCCTCTTCATTTTTTTTGACTAATGAATATTTCCGAATTTAATTTCAACATATATGATATTTTCATTTTTGTTAAATATAATATAATTGATTAAGACATGGAATTTTTTTTTTTATACACATGAACGTTTTTCTAACAACAATGGTCAAAAGATTTATTGACGGCTATCATTTTTGTATAATTTAGGTATTAAAATTTTCTACATTATATTATGAGTTACAGTCTCATTAATGATAGGGATGGTTGGCTTGTGACTTGTCCATTAACATTTTACATTGAAATTTAAAAGAAAAAAACTTATGCTAATTAAAAATTGAAGTTAAGGATATATTTTTCATAAAAGATTTCTTAAATAATTACAAATGAAAACCATACATCTGTATATATACCTTCTTTGAATACTCAAATTCCACAGCTTCTTAATGAAGAGTAAGAGGAAACAGTGTTAAAATAAACGGTTGATAAATTGGTTACTAATAATATTTTTGTTCATATATATTTAATCCAAATTTTATTTAAATTATTTTAATTATTACTAACTATTAATTGCCGCTTCCCTTCACCGGTCCCCACTAACAATAATACATGAAAATGACCTTGTTCAAAAGCATTTAAATTATTTTACAAGTCAAAGAGTTAAACATTAAATTATAGTTTATTTTTTATTATGTTCATAAAAAATATTATATTGATATAAAAAATATACTTCATCTAGTTCTTATTATAAGACATCAAGTAATCAACTACTAATTTTCGTAAAATAATAAATGATACTTAAATCATTAAATTTTTTCTAGATTGATAAATCATTTTCAACTTTACCCCTCTCTAAATTATGTGACTTAATTTTTACAATTTTAAATCTCAATTAATTATAAGGTTAAAGTTGAAAAAAGTAATTGATTCGGCAATTGGTTTTTATATGCAAGACCAAAAATCACTTCTAATTAGTATCTTATAATAAAAAGTCCAAGAAGTATGAATTTTTAGCATATACCGTATCATGTCTTTGATGAACATCCATGAAAATGTGAAAAGTAATAGAATATATACTCATCACATAAATATAGATGTCATTTTGTATAAAAAATAAAAAAATATTTTAAGTTGTCAATTTAATCTAAGTTATGATAAAAAATTTTAAAGTTTAAACATGTTTTATTTAAATCATATAACATAAATCATATTATTCTTGTAAAATAATATGACTTCCACAATTAATTATTTTATAATTATATTTATAGGAATAATAACTAACTTTTATATGTTAAAAATTTTATAATAGAAATATGAAATATATATTTGTAGATAGTCTAAGATTATTAAACAATGTCTTGGAAAAGACTTAATCACAAAGACAACCCTATGACCCTAAGAGCACGGCAAGTCTACACCCCCAACAAGACTTCAAGTGATCGACAAATTATATTAATGTAGAGCAAGAACATGACTTTTTAAACAATGCTCCAAATAAGACACAATTCTTCCAACCCAAAGAACACTCATGCAAGTGGCTAACAAGAAAAGTACATAGGCTCGTATGGTCACGATAACGTGAAATTGGGACTTAAAAGTGGAACTGGAAAACCTTTTTTAAATTATAAGAGCAAGCATTAACGAAATGAAGTTACAAGTGAGATAAGAGATTGAGTTTATGACCTCTCACTTTTTTAAAAAATTTGTCTATAATTAGTTTATAAGGTTATTGACACTAAAATACTTATTTAAGTATCTATAAAAAGATAGTGGATTAATAATGGAATTGGATGATTCTATTGTTAAATGGACTGTTACAAATTAATTAACAACGGAATTCCATCACTAAGTTAAGCGGCGGAATTTTATTTCTAACTAACTTATTTTTTATTATTATAAACCTATTTGCACCATGCATAGTTATTGCTATTACTTTAAATAAATTTGACTTCTTTCAAATAATTATGACTAATTATTTGACAGAAATGATTCAAAAGGATTAAAATCAGTTTACAAGTAAAAAAAATAAAAATAAAAATTAAATCTTAGTCAACCCAAAGTTACCAACACATTAGTTAATATAAAAACATAAATATTTCTGTTATTTGATCTTTTAAATATATTGCATAAATATGTTTAGTTGACTCTAAAGTCTACCATAAATCCTTTACGTATGATAAACGTAACTATTAAAGCGATATTCTTCAATTAAAAAAAAAAGCGATATTTGCCGTAGTCACACGAAATTGTGGTTATGCATTCAAGTGGAAAAATGTAGTAATTGGAAAAGTTTGGAATTTTTTTTTGGTCTATTTAAAGGCCCAAAGATCACTTAATTTGAGACATAATACCATAGTTTTATCATCCAAAAGGATCACTTCTAATTATTATCTTATAATAAAAAGTCCAAGAAGTATGAATTGTTAGCATATACAATATCATGTCTTTGATTAAAATCCATGAAAATGTGAAAAGTAATAGAATATATACCCATCACATAAATATAGATGTCATTTTGTATAAAAAAGAAAAAAATATTTTAAGTTGTCAATTTAATCTAAGTTATGATAAAAAATTTTAAAGTTTAAACATGTTTTATTTAAATCATATAACATAAATCATATTATTCTTGTAAAATAATATGACTTCCACAATTAATTATTTTATAATTATATTTATAGGAATAATAACTAACTTTTATATGTTAAAAATTTTATAATAAAAATATGAAATATATATTTGTAGATAGTCTAAAATTATTAAACAATGTCTTGGAAAAGACTTAATCACAAAGACAACCCTATGACCCTAAGAGTACGGCAAGTCTACACCCCCAACAAAACTTCAAGTGACCGACAAATTATATTAATTTAGAGCAAGAACATGACTTTTTAAACAATCCTCTAAATAAGACACAATTCTTCAACCCAGAGAACACTCATGCAAGTGGCTAACAAGAAAAGTACATAGGCTCGTACGGTCACGATAACGTGAAATTGGGACTTAAAAAAGTGGAACTGGAAGACCTTTTTTTAAAATTATAGGAGAAAGCATTAACAAAATGAAATAACAAGTGAGATAAGAGATTGAGTTTATGGCCTCTCACTTTTAAAAATTTTTTTTAATTAATTTATAAGGTCATCGACAATAGAATATTTATTTAAGTATCTATAAAAAGATAGTTGAATAGCAACAGAATTGATTGATTCTATCGTTAAATGGACTGTTACTAATTAATTAACTACAGAATTTCATCAATAAGTTTAGCGGCAGAATTTTATCTTTAACTAACTGGTTTTTTATTATTATAAACCTATTTGCACCGTGCATAGTTATTGCTATTACTTTAAATAAATTTGACTTCTTTCAAATAATTATTACTAATTATTTGACAGAAATGATTCAAAAGGATTAAAATCAGTTTACAAGTAAAAAAATAAAAATTAAATCTTAGTCAACCCAAAGTTACCAACACATTAGTTAATATAAAAACATAAATATTTCTGTTATTTGATCCTTTAAATGTATTGCATAAATATGTTTAGTTGACTCTAAAGTCTACCATAAATCCTTTACGTATGATAAACGTAACTATTAAAGTGATATTCTTCAATTAAAAAAAAAAAAAAGCGATATTTGTCGTAGTCACAAGAAATTGTGGTTATGCATTCAAGTGGAAAAATGTAGTAATTGGAAAAGTTTGGAATTATTTTTTGGGGTCTATTTAAAGGCCCAGAGATTACTTAATTTGAGACATAATACCATAGTTTTATCATCCAAAAGGATCACAAGCATGGTGATCAACATGTTCAGCCATACTTTCAATATCTATTTCTTGGTTGTAGCCTTTTGTGTCTTCATGTGTGCAGGAAATTCCAACATGAAGAGTAGTTGCGTTGAAACAGATAAGCAAGCTCTTCTTAAGTTGAAAGCTGATTTCATTGATGACTCAGGAATTCTTTCCTCATGGAAACATGAAGCTGATTGTTGCAACTGGAATGGAATTTCCTGCAATTATTTGACAGGTCATGTCACCAAGCTGCAGGTACCATTGAATTATTCAACATATTTACGAGGTAAAATCGATTCTTCACTATGTGATTTGCAACATCTAACTCAATTGAACCTCGCCTTTAACTATTTTGGAGCAAGCAAAATTCCAAAATGCATTGGTTCTCTTAATCAATTAAGGGTGTTGAATCTTTCAAATGCTGGTCTTGGTGGTGCTATTCCACATGAATTGTGGAATTTATCTAATCTTCAAACTCTAGACCTTGGGTATAATTATGCTTTGATTGCAAATGATCTTGAGTGGCTTTCGAACCTTTCTTCTTTGAGGCACCTTGATTTATCAAGGGTTAATATAAGCAAAGCTATTGATTGGCAGTCATCTTTATCAAGAAAAGCTTCTCAATTAAGAAAGTTGATACTTTCTGGTGCAGATCTTGTTGGCTTTATTCCTCATCAACTAGGAAATCTATCTAAGTTAGAAACTCTTGACCTTAGTGGAAATGATAATTTGATTGTAAATGATCTTAAGTGGATTTCCCAGCTTTCTTTGAGGCATCTTGATTTGTCTCAAGTTAATCTAAGTCAAGCACATGATTGGCACTCATCATTGTCAACAATATCCTCTCTACTTGAGCTTAGCTTAGATGAATGTTCTCTACCTCAAGTCAATCTCAAATCTTTCCTCCACAGTAATTATTGCACTTCTCTCACAAGCCTCAGTCTTAGATATAATGACCTTGACACTTCAGTCTTATATTGGGTGTCTAATATTAGCAAAACCTTGGTAGAAATTCATCTGTATGGCAATTCTTTCCAACATATTCCTGGTGGCGCATTTTCAAATATGAATTCTCTTAAAAGTCTGGATCTCTCATCAACATCCTTACAACATGTTGCTTCAGATGCCTTTACAAATACCACTTCTCTTGAGAGTTTGAGGCTTTCCGATAATTATCTTGACAATGATGTGGCGAAAGTCATCTTTAATTTATGTCGACTGCGTGAATTGGATTTATCCTCCAACAATTTATCTGATCCATTAAGTGATTGGATACCACAATTGCATTGTGCCCAACTTAGTATAGAGAGTTTGGCCTTTTCAAATAATCCATTCCATAGTGGCCCATTTCCTGATTTTTCGAAATTTTCATACTTGGAATCACTAGTTCTTATAAACACTAGTCTTAATGGGCCAATTCCACAATCACTTGGGCACCTGCCTCATCTTTCAAGATTGGATATAAGGGATAACAATTTGAGTGGGCCATTCCCAAAACTTCATCAACTCCCATCGCTGGAACGATTATATATGTCTGACAATAAGTTGAATGGTGTGATCAATGATGGACATCTGTCAACTTTATCCAACTTGAGATATTTGGATGTCTCTAATAATTTCTTTTCATTCAACTTTGGTCCAAAATGGGTTCCACCTTTTCAATTGCATACATTTCTTGCGAGGTCCTGCAATTTCAGCGTTGGCATTCCAATGTGGCTCAAGCATCAAAGGGAGCTCGTGGAGTTGGACATTTCGAGTGGTTCAATTTCAGATTCAATTCCTGAATGCATATGGCTACTCCCGAGTCTGTCAGACTTGAATATTTCCCATAACAAAATCCATGGAGAATTGCCAAGATCATTACCAAAATCTGGAATGTATTATTTGGATTTGAGTTTCAACAATTTGTCAGGTCCTATACCACAATTTTCACCACAAGTGGAAACCTTGATTCTCTCAAATAATATGTTCTCAGGCTCCATATCTTCTTTATGTGCAACATTACAATCTCAATTACAGTATCTTGATATGTCAAGTAATTTGCTAACAGGAAAACTTCCTCACTGTTGGAGTCAATTTTTTGCTTTGAAAGTTTTGATATTAGCAAACAATAATTTCACAGGGGAAATACCATCTTCAATTGGTGCTTTGAAGAATATTATAACTATCCATTTAAATAACAATAACTTCTCTGGAGAGATGCCAACTTTAATGAACTCTTCATTTTTGACGTTTATTGATTATGGCCAGAATAATTTGTATGGAAAGTTGCCAGCATGGATTGGGCATTACTTGTCGAATTTGATTGTTTTGCGTCTCCAAGCAAACAAGTTTCATGGAAATATACCTACAAGTTTATGCAAGTTATCATTTCTTCAAATTTTAGATCTTTCCCAAAACAATATTACCGGGACAATACCCCATTGCCTCAATAACTTGAGTGCTTTGTCAAATTTAACATTTCCAAGGGATACCATTTCTTATTTGATATATGGTATACCTTGGTATACATTTTTCATTGAAAATGCAATGTTGAATTGGAAAGGGAAAGATGTTAAGTATGACAAGAATCTTGGGCTAATGACAGCCATTGATCTCTCTGGTAATCACCTGACAGGAGAAATTCCCAATAGCATGACATCACTTGTGGCATTGGCGTCTTTAAATCTATCAAGAAATAATTTGACAGGATTCATTCCCAAGAACATGGGTCAAATGAAAAGGTTGGAATCACTTGATTTGTCAAGTAATTCTATTTCTGGTGGGATTCCAATAAGCTTCTCAAATCTGAATTTTTTGAGTTTCATGAACTTATCTTTCAACAACTTATCAGGAGAAATTCCACAAACTACTCAACTTCAAACATTTGAAGCTTCCAGTTACATTGGAAATCATGGACTTTGTGGCCAACCACTCACTAAAGGATGCCCAAAAATTGATGAATTTGATCAAAATCCTGACATTGATGCAAATGAAAGAGATGAACTCATAACTTTTGGGTTCTACGCCAGCATGAGTTTAGGATTCCTTATTGGATTCTGGGGAGTTTGTGGAACTTTAATCCTTAAAAGTTCATGGAGAGTGGCTTATTTTCAATTCTTCACTAACATCTATGATTGGATTTATGTCCGCTTGGCAATTTTCAAGGCTAGAATGAAAAGGAGATTCCAAGACTAACAGGTATATATAAATCTTCATTACATTATCATAAGTTGATAGATTATATGGAGTGTAATAAATAACATAATCCAACGGGCTTGCTCATTTTTTAAGTGGATCATAAATTAAATAATTTGTGGTGATTTTTTTCTTCAAAATATGTGCAGGTGGCTGGAAGAAATGATTGAAATCCCAAAATCTTCTCAGTGAAGACTCTCAGCATAATTAATTACTTCCTAGTAGTTTTTCTTATTATTTTTATTTAAATGTCGGATGACTGTACTGGATTAATATGATGTGGCTTTAAATTTGTTTTGTGCTTTTAGTTGGTCCTTTTGTGAACTTATATAATTGAATATTTGAATGTTAATAAGGTTTCTAAATGTTGTCGGACTATGATTTTGTTCTATCATTCTATAATCAAAGTATAGGAAATGTTACATAAAAAAAAAATGTATACGACACATATTATGATAGCGGGAGCATCATCTTCACCTGGAGCAAACTAAAGAAAGCAAACGACATGCTTCATATATCTTAAGGTTAGTGTTATTGTTCTCAGAACAGTTTGATTTCTTCAAGAAATTATCCCTCTTAATTTTCAAATATTTGTCATAATGTGAAGAATGTTGAATTCAAGGTTATATAGAGTTTTAAACTTTCCATATGTAGTATATCTTCAACTTAATTGGTTGATTGTTTTTTTTGTTTAGGTATAGATATCTTTATATTGGAAGCAATTCTGTCAAAGTCTCAAGACTACCAAAGTTTGTCAGGTTTACCCCAATAGTTTCAAAGTTGCAGTCATCGGCATCAAAAAGAATTTTGTATACAATATAGTAAGCTTTGTTTCCTCTTTTCTTGTTCTGTCTTCCCATTTTTGTTGAAATTATTTTCCTTTGTTTTGAACAAGAACTTGGTATTTTCGGCATTGGAGATGGTGGATGTGTTTGCCAAATTCTTATGTTCCTAATGAAAAGTATTGGGGTGCCACTTTTCATCCATAGCAGGTGACTATTTCTGATGATTAGGTTTAGTAACTTTGTAATTTTTGTTTTATCATCTTTACCACTTCATATTTTACAACATGAGCGATGAATAGACTTGTAAAAAGATGCTACCATCTTTGGTTTCTAATATTTTACAATATTTTTGATAAACAACTAATTTAATTAATTTTTTTAATCTATTTAAATTAATTAAATATATTTTATATTAAAGAGTGCAGATAGTATATTGGAATGATTTATTTGGTCTAAATGTTCTAATAAAAACATTATTTGCTTTTGTTCCTGTTGAAACCTGCGAAACATTTATTTGACCTTGATCGAGACAAAGTATCTTGATGAAAAAGGAATATTTGGGCCAACAATCTTGCATCTTCCATGGGCACCTTAAAAATTTTGTTGGAAATGGTAATATATTGTTGATTGCTTTATCTAATGATTGCTTTTCTGTATACTAGTAGAAGCTAAAAGGTTCATTATCATTTGCTTATGCAGATAAAAACCATTACAAATTTGATGTTTTAATTTAACAAATTTTAAGCTCAGTGGATATATTGGATGCAAACAGCAAAACCAACTTGGAATTAGTTATATCAGGTAAGCACTATTTGAATGATGGAGAAGGGCAAGAACTATTCTTACTCTAATAATGTAGTCTCCAAAATTTTAAACTACGAAACAATTTTATAGGCTCTTCCTACAATCTAAAGTTATTGCTTTTCTGTAATTGTGGTCAGACAAGTTTCTGCGGACAAAGTAGTTGAGGTAAATGCATGCCTTGGCCAAGGCATTGTGACGACAAAAGGATGAGGTACCCTTTTTAGCCCTTTTATTTGTATTAGCGTCAATAGGGGAAAAATTATTTGTATTTGTGTTTTATCCCTTATAGTTGCTTCACTTTGATCTTCTAAGTTCTGTTTTTGGGTTGCTATATTTAAATATTCTCAACCGAGAATTTGACAACATCTTTTTATTTTATTTGTCAATACATTGACAGAAAAACCTGAGTGTATCCATGACTGTGATGCATATTTCATAAGTAGACCTATTATATTTTTTATTAAGTGCTCTGTTTCTAGACTGTAAATTCTTTTAGCCGTAACTTTACATGGACAATTTAAATTTTAAGTATTCACTTTTTAGAGCAATTAATTTTTAATACTAAATTTTTTGCTGCTGTTTTTTTTTTTTTGGTTAAGAATGAGAAGTTAAGGAACTCAAGATAGACTTCAACTCCGATGAGATGTCAATAATGCCTTCCAGATATAGCTATCTGATTGAGATAGATTCAAGTACGGTTGGATCCAATTGGAATAGCTCTCCTAAAAGCGTATTCTGCATCACTTGCAATCAAACTCGAAACTTCGTATTCAGCTAGGACCACACCTATTAGCTCAGTGCTGGCACTCAAGCCAAGTATACTAGCACGCAAGCATGTTAGTCGTGCCGGAAAGACAACTCTAATGGATGTGTTATAGCAGGAAAAAAATACATGATCGCAAGAATTTAATTAAATACATCTACTTTACAGTTATTTAAAATAAGAGTCAAATAAGGGGTGCATTTACTTTACTATTCTTGTTAACAAGGTCAAGGATTGCAACTGACAAAAGATTTGTAACTCTACTAGTTGCTAGAATATTTTCATTTAAGACTTCATGATTTTCAATTGAAATGGGAATTTAAATTCAAAACTTCACCTCTTTGATGTAAAAAGAGGTCTTTATTTGCAGCATTGATTGATAAGATCTGCAATTTAAATCAACAACATCGATTAAATTATGTGAAGAGTGTCTATGTATAGTCCTTTTCACATGAGATAATCTATTCTAGGGTTGAATATGTAATTGGTTTTGAAAGTTTAACATTGATGGATTCTCATGATCATATTAGAAGATGGTCAGATATATGGAGAACAACATAATAAAAATGGGAAAATCCCTTTGAATCTATAATACCGAAAATATAACTAGAAAAGGGCATTGTATTACTTACATGTGCTATATAGACCAATTTGATCCAACAATCATATTCCGAAGCATCTTAGATACTGGAGCATAAGCCAAGACAATGGTGAACAGATTCAAAAACAAAAAAACAAAAAAATACCTCCACTTATAACACCAGTGCAAAAAGAATTCTACAGCAATTAAAAAGAACAATTTTTAATCAGTATAAAGATGACTAAGAATAAACAAGACCTCCACTTATAAGGTCATGGATCACAAGTCCCCATGCTTGTTTAGGAATTTACTTTTAAAACTGATTTTCAACTACACATGTGAATTCATTAAACGAAGACCAAAATCCACTTGATCATATGAAAACGAAAAAGAAAGCATGCAACTACAAAGTGTGTGTGTGTGGTTTAGCCACTAATATATATATTTCTGTGTGCATGGTTTAATACAACGTAACAGTTGTATGATCTTGAACACCATAACCAAAATCTACTTGGACTTCAAGGAAACCAGATAATCTGTCATTATGACATGCATAACTCTCAAATCCCATACACAGCAGTCCAATCAACATAAACTAAAGTTTGAGCCATATTTAAAGCCATATCATCTATATAAAACCCTATTAAAATGTAGCTTCCAATGTCAGAACTAGAATTCACTCTAACTATTTCCTTATATAGATGCCACAATATCTTGAACCTCTGGGAAGCTTCAGCAACTCAACGCAGAAATTGTTTCTTAAGTCCTTATTCACAAGTTCACTAAAATAGATTTCCATTTCTACAAAGGACATGGCATTTTCAAGTAAAACTTTTACTTTTAAAACAGATTTTCAACTACACATGTGAATTCATTAAATCAAGAACAAAATCTACTTGATCATATTAAAAAAAAAAGCATACAAGTAACATACATACATAGGTACATACGTACATACATACATACTAATACACACACACGCTTGGTACGTACGTACGTACGTACGTACCTACCTACCTACCTACATACATTTCGAGTCAAACTTTTACTCCCATCAAGTCCTTCACATTCCCTTTTTTTATAAATACATAAATGAAATGCAGGTGGTCAAGGAAACATGGAGGCAGAGGGTCCAATATGTCATCTTCAATTGGATCAGAGGGCATCTTAATTCCGTTTTCAATGATAAATTCAAATGTTAGTCCCTATTGCTGCAATTAAGTAATCAACAAACGAATATGATTACTTAAATGTAAAATTACCTCCACAAACACCAGGGATTCAAGGAAAGGAATGTTTTGAAGCATCATCAACAAGCCTTTGTTTGAAAGATCAGATGTTTCATAATCTAACAGTAGATGGAGCACACCATTGAACACAGGTACTTGAATCACTACGTCTGGTGTGACAAGAAGGCACTGAAAACAAGAAATCAATGTGCAGTTAAAAGGAGAAAATTTAAGTGATGCACAATACTGCTCATTGAAGGCAACTAAATAAAAGAGAGAGATATCAAAAAAGCATAACAAGGCATTCCTAAGGATCAGATTTGGAACATTAGATGTGTATCTTAGAAGTTTTAAAAAGTGATTGATAAAAGGCATCAGGCCATTTTCAGGTGAATAAAAGTTTATGTGAAACTCTTCTAGCAGCTGAGAATTTAAAATGCTGAATTCAAATTGAAATTCGCCTTCATAATGAAAGTATTTTAAGTCACCACCAGAAATCACAAACTCATCACCATTGAAACTCGGAGACACCTGTTCGTCATCTTCAATCATGGTGAAATTCTGAAGCCTTGGAGGAGATACCACAGAAACTGCTTTTACATGTTCCCAATTACACACTGCTCTAGTTCCAAATCCTCAAGCAAAGGACAACCAGAAAATAGTTTTTGAATTGAATGCTCATCGGGCAATATAACTCTACTTAATTTCAACTTCTTTAGATTGGAGGAGCAAACTGGAGAGGGAAATTCAAGAGTTATCCATCCTGCAAAAATAGTCAAACTAGTGAGAGTTCTACAATTAACAAAGTTAAAAGGTAGGGTCAAAGGAGAATAACCCAAAAACTGAGTTCGACATCTTGGACATTGAATCCTACAACACTAGAGATCCATGCTTCTATTTTAGACATGATATCTACATCCTCACAGTCGAATTCAAATGCGTACCAATCGAGATAAAAGCTAGTTAAGTCGAATGACCCACGAAGTCGAAGTGAGACAACAGGTGTAGAAAGTCCCACTTTCTACACGTGATGTATCGAGACAACAGGTGTAGAAAGTCCCACTTTCTACACGTGTTGTGATACATCATGTGTAGAAACTGGGATTTTCTACACCTGATGTGTGACAACATGTGTAGAAATTCCCCATGACTTTCTACACATGTTGTCTCGATACATCACATGTAGAAAGTGACTTTCTACACCTGTTGTCTCACAACACATGGAAAGTGAATTTCTACACCTTATGTGTTACAACACATGTAGAAAGTCTTACTTTCTACACCTGTTGTCTCACAACACGTGTAGAAAGTGAACTTTCTACACTTCTCATTATTCGTCAAGTACAAAAACTCATTTTTTTGAATTGCTTTATCTAATGATTGCTTTTCTGTATACTAGGAGAAGCTAAAAGGTTCATTATCATTTTCCTATGCAGATAAAGGTTGTGGTAGATAAAACCATTACAAACTTGATATTTTAATTTAACAAATTTTAAGCTCAATGGATATATTGCATGCAAACAGCAAAACAACTTAGAATTAGTTATATCAGGTAAGAACTCTTTGAATGATGGAGAAGGGCAAGAATTATTCTTGCTCTAATAATGTAGTCTCCAAAATTTTAAACTAAGAAACAATTTTATAGGCTTTTCCTACAATCTAAAGTTATTGCTTTTCTGTAATTGTGGTCAGACAAGTTTCTATCGACAAAGTAGTTGAGGTAAATGCATGCCTTGGCCAAGTGATGCGATCCAGAATCAGCAAGTTGTCTCTTCATATTCAAGTGACAACTCTTTAACTTCAAAAATTAAGGAAGCATTAAATGGGCTTGTGCAAGAGACTTGGACGAAGCAATTAGCAATCGGATCAAAGGTGGACGAAAATGCTGAAAACGTCACTAACTTCATTTGGGCTACAAATGGAGATATTGATCAAGTTTTAGACTTGAAGTCTTCAAATTGAAGAGCTTGGACCTAGTACTACACATGGGAGGACTCATTTGGGCCTAAATAAGCACATTTTGGGCTTTACATGCTTAATATTTTATGGGCTTTACATGCTTAATATTATGTATATGGCAACTTATTTAATAATTTCGCACAAATAAAATCCATAAAATATTAAGCATGTAAAGCCCAAAATGTGCTTATTTAGGCCCAAATGAGTCCTCCCATGTGTAGTACTAGGTCCAAGCTCTTCAATTTGAAGACTTCAAGCCTAAAACTTGATCAATATCTCCATTTGCAGCCCAAATGAAGTTAGTGACGTTTTCAGCATTTTCGTCCACCTTTGATCCGATTGCTAATTGCTTCGTCCAAGTCTCTTGCACAAGCCCATTTAATGCTTCCTTAATTTTTGAAGTTAAAGAGTTGTCACTTGAATATGAAGAGACAACTTGCTGATTCTGGATCGCATCATTCCCTCTCTCCTCAAAAGGATTCGTCCTCGAATCTCCACTTGAATATGAAGAGACAACTTGTTGATTCTGGATCGCATCATTCCCTCTCTCCTCAATATGATTCGTCCTCGAATCTCCACCTGGATCAAATGGACATAAATTAGCCATATTTAAAGTAGCACTAGCATTATACTTACTAATCATGTAAGCATTATCATTGAGTCTTTCAAGCACTGGAAATGAATTATCTCCTCTTGGAGCTAATTTAGACTTCTTATGAGCTAAAAAGATTTCTTTTATCATATGCACCCTATCTCCAGATTCAAAGCAAACACCGCTAGGTATGTTGCCTTTGGATGCAAAATGCTCAATTTCATAAGGAAGAAATAATTCAGTAAAGCTAATGTCACTTGCATACAATTTCATGAAATATTCAAATTCAAGCAACTTAGTATTTAGAGAAGGAAGAACACTATACCTTTTTGTCAATACTTCAACAACAACATTCTCTTTACCTCTCTTATATATGGTGACATATGGAAATGTCTCAATAAATTTTAGCCAACTTGCATGTCTCTTGTTAAGCTTATCTTGACCAAACAAATACACATGACAAAGAAAATCAATGTTTTCCATACAGCAATCAGAATTTTCCATGCTTGAAAACAATTGTTCTTTTCTCAAAACTTCAAGCACATATTGCAGAGGATTCACATTCTTTTCAAGATTGTTACTACAAATCAGAGTATCTTCAAAACAAGATGCAACATGCATATAAGAACTCCGACAAATAGCAAAACCCATGTGATCATGAAAATTCAAGGTCTGGAGTTCAAGGCATCTAGAGGGCAATAAGTTATCAAGAATATCAAACTTTAGAGAACCAGAATGTTTTTCACTGCCACTCAAAGAAGAAGGTTCAATACTTCTTGAGGATAAGAAACCATCATGTGGCTTCTTTGCAATCAAATCCAAGAACACCTGCAACACATCAAAATCACAAGGCAAATTATGATTAAGATCAAACTTTAGAGAACCATAATGTTTTTCAATGTCACTCGAAGGAGATGAAGGTTCAATGCTTCTTGAAGATAAGAATCCATCGGGTGGCTTCTTAGGAATCAAATCCAAAAGTTCCTGTAACACAACAAAATCACAAAGCAAATAATGATTAAGATCATTAGTAACCAAAGAAATATCCTTACAGTCACTCTTAACCTCACTTTTCTCACAATTTTTTTCATCTTTCTTTTCACTCAATTCTTTACACTCATTTTTACTCTCTTTATTTTGACAACACTCTATGCTCTCAATGTCTTTTTCTCTCTCAAACTGAATTTTTCTCTCAAGAACAGTTTCACAAAAATCACTCTCACTCATATTTTCACTTTTCTTTTCATGATTGAGAGGAACTTCTTCAACCACAAGATTGGTACTTGGAATATGAAGGTCTTCTTCATACTTCTTAGCTTGATTTTCAACATCTTCCTCCTTGGCTGGCTCTAACTCGTCTTTAGGAACCGTAACAATCAAGCTTTCAATCTCCTTTGCACTGGAGCTACTTTCTGAACATCTTTGTTGCTTGATCTTTTGCTCATACTCAACAACAAATTGAACCAACATATCAATGTCCAAGAAGGTTAGGGTCTTTGCAAAGCAAGCTAATTCAGGATTAAGCCCATTTACAAAACGATCCTTAGTAGCTTTTGAATTTTCTTTCACTCCAGCTCTAATCAAAGCTAATTCCATCTCTTGAAAATATTGATCAACACTCATGGAGCCTTGTTTCAATTTTTGCAGCTTTCTTTGGAATTCTCTTTTTGATATGGAGTTGTGACTAGACATCCATTGGTCGTTTTCAGCACTTAACTTCTGGAATCCTTTTAATAAAGATTGAAGATGTCTTTGAATTTCTTTTTCATCATGCATATTGATGATACTTGAAATGTTAGATTTAGAGAAAAAGGGACCTCACCACACTACTCACGTGTTTCACTCAAACAAGTTTTATTATCACTCGTGTTTCACTCAAATTTGGCTTTTAAATTGATGTATGTCACTCTTGCCTTTTTCCACTCTTAGATTCCTCTTGAGGCTCTTTAAAGAATTAAGCAATTCATAATCAAAGCAATCTCAATTTGCAGAATCAACACAACACTTAGAAATGTTCAATTGACACAGATTGAAAGGGTTCAATCAATTTCTGGATATAAAGATAGATGCTTACATAGAACACAGTCAACACATCAATTGGAACTTTATCTTCTTTTTTTTTGTATATATTTGTTTGTCTTTTTTTTTTGTCTCTTTTTTTTTACTGAAACTTAAAGAGAATATACATAATCTATCACAAACTACAACACAAGCAATCTGAACCCAGAAATTCTAGAAAGCGTCTGAATTGTAAAGACTACAAATCACTGTGGAAATTTCGGATTTGGATGCAATCAAAACGAGCAGAAAGAAGAGATTCTGAACAATGGAAATGACCTATTTAATGATGGAAATCATGAAGAGAAAGTGGTCGAACAAGGACAGAATATTTAGGGACGTTCTGGAAAAACGAAGATGAACAGTCACAGAAAATTTCCAGAAACACAATGGATTAAAATGAATAGAACTCACAAATGACAAATCAGATTGGAATGATTCCAAACCGAGATGAAAGTAGAGATATTGAACTATGAAAATGACTCACTAAATATTGAAAAACATAAACAAACGCTTGACAAACAGAAGCTATAATTTCAGACACGAACACAAATGAGCAGACGAAAATACACAAGAACAGCACAAAACTTAAAACGAAAATGGAAACAAAGAACAGAAAGATATGACCTGAGTTTAGATCCGAAGCTCTGATACCAAGATGGTGCGAACCCACAAGGGAAGATCCCACGAACCCACAACCAATTCTGAGATATGCTCACCCCAAGAAAGCTAAACAAAGATCTACGATCCACTTGAACCCTTGAACACGAAAGAACAAGGACCCGAAGTGTTGGAAGACGCCACAAGGTTGATCAAGCCTTGATAAGTCTGTTAGTTCTAAGAAGAACCCTAGAGAGAATCCACTCTCAAGAAACAAAGTGCAGAAATGCAACTTTCATTCATATATCAAATCTCAAGTGTGGCTTACAAATGAAGAAGCACAAGGTATTTATAGATAAAAACTACCTAATTGTAATAATTGCAACTTAGAAAATTGCAACTACAAAGTCTAATACCATGTGCTAGGAAATCCAAAACCATGTGCTAGGAAACTCAAATTTCTAATACAATGTTCTAGAAAACACAAAAGTCTAATATAGTGTGCTAGAGAACCCAAAAGTCAAATATGGCAACTTATTTAATAATTTCGCACAAATAAAATCCATAAAATATTAAGCATGTAAAGCCCAAAATGTGCTTATTTAGGCCCAAATGAGTCCTCCCATGTGTAGTACTAGGTCTAAGCTCTTCAATTTGAAGACTTCAAGCCTAAAACTTGATCAATATCTCCATTTGCAGCCCAAATGAAGTTAGTGACGTTTTCAGCATTTTCGTCCACCTTTGATCCGATTGCTAATTGCTTCGTCCAAGTCTCTTGCACAAGCCCATTTAATGCTTCCTTAATTTTTGAAGTTAAAGAGTTGTCACTTGAATATGAAGAGACAACTTGCTGATTCTGGATCGCATCATTCCCTCTCTCCTCAAAAGGATTCGTCCTCGAATCTCCACTTGAATATGAAGAGACAACTTGTTGATTCTGGATCGCATCACCAAGGCATTGTGAGGACAAAAGAATGAGGTACCCTTTTTAGCCCTTTTATTTGTACTTGTGTTTTATCCCTTGCAGCTACTTCACTTTGCTCTTCCTTAGCTATGTTTAAATATACTCAACTTCAGAATTGGACATCTTTTTATTTTATTTGTCAATACATTGACAGACAAACCACTGTGATGCATATTTCATAAGTAGACCTACTATTTTGTTTTTAAGTGTTATGTTTCTAGACCATAAATTATTTTAGCCGTAACTTTATATGAACAATTTAAATTTAATTATTCACTTTTTAGGGCAACTAATTTTTTGTATTAAATTTTTTGCTGCTTTATTTATTTATTTATTTTTTGGTAAGGAATGAGAAGTTAAGGAACTAAGGTGCATAGACTTCAACTCCGATAAGATGCCAATAATGCCTTTTGGATATGGCTATCTAATTGGGATAGATTCAAACATGAATAAATCCAACTGTGGTAGTTCGCCCAAAGACGTTTTCTGTAATAACACGCACTCAAACTCAAAACTTAGTACTTATGTGGTCAAAACTCTTTCAATTAGGACCACCACCTATTAGTTCAATGGAGGCGTTCAGTGGTGCGTTCAAGCCAAGCATACTAACATGCAATACTTGTGGGTGTCACACGTGCGGGGAAGATGACACTAATGGATGTGTTATCGCAAAAAAAGATATATGATTGCAAGAATTTAATTAAATACATTTACTTTACAGGTATTTAAAATAAGAGTCAAATAAGGGGTGCATTTACTTTACTATTCTTGTTAACAAGGTCAAGGATTGCAACTGACAAAAGATTTGTAACTCTACCAGTTGTTAGAATATTCTCATTTAAGACTTCATGATTTTCAATTGAAATGGGAATTTTAAATTCAAAACTTCACCTCTTTGTCTTCACCTCTTTGATGTAAAAAGAGGTCTTCATTTGTAGCATAGACTGATAAGATCTGCAATTTAAATCAACAACATTGATTAAATTATGTGAAGAGTGTCTATGTATAGTCCTTTCCACATGAGATAATCTATTCTAGGGTTGAGTATGTAATTGGTTTTGAAAGTTTAACATTGATGGATTCTCATGATCATATTAGAAGATGGTCAGATATATGGAGAACAACATAATAAAAATGGGAAAATCCCTTTAAATCTATAATACCGAAAATATAACTAGAAAAGGGCATTCAATTACTTACATGTGCTATATAGACCAATTTGATCCAACAATCATATTCCGAAGCATCTTAGATACTAGTGCATAAGCCAAGACAATGGTGAACAGATTTAAAAACAAAAAAACAAAAACAAAACGCCTCCACTTATAACACCAGTGCAAAAAGAATTCTACAGCAATTAAAAAGAACAATTTTTAATCAGTATAAAGATGACTAAGAATAAACAAGACCTCTACTTATAAGGTCATGGATCACAAGTCCCCATGCTTGTTTAGGAATTTACTTTTAAAACTGATTTTCAACTACACACGTGAATTCATTAAACGAAGACCAAAATCCACTTGATCATATGAAAATGAAAAAGAAAGCATACAACTACAAAGTGTGTGTGTGTGTGGTTTAGCCACTAATATATATTTCTGTATGCATGGTTTAATACAACGTAACAGTTGTATGATCTTGAACAGCATAACCAAAATCTACTTGGACTTCAAGGAAACCAGATAATCTGTCATTATGACATGCATAACTCTCAAATCCCATACACAGCAGTCCAATCAACATAAACTAAAGTTTGAGCCATATTTAAAGCCACATCATCTATATAAAACCTTATTAAAATGTAGCTTCCAATGTCAGAACTACAATTCACTCTAACTATTGCCTTATATAGATGCCACGATATCTTGAACCTCTGGGAAGCTTCAGCAACTCAACGCAGAAATTGTTTCTTATGTCATTATTCACAAGTTTTCTAAACTCAATTGCCATTTCTACCAAGGCCATGGCATTTTCAAGTAAAACTTGTACTCCCATCAAGTCCTTCACGTTCCTTTTCTTTATAAATACGTAAATGAAATGCAGGCAGTCAAGGAAACATGGAGGCAGAGGGTCTACTATGCCATCTTTGATTGGATAAGAGGGCATCTTAATTCCCTTTTCAATGATAAATTCCAATGTTAGTCCCTATTGCTGCAATTAAGTAACCACAAAATGAATATGTTAGCATACCAGATCAGGTTTCACGGCCTCTTCTTGTGTATACAAGGAAGAGACATGTGGTGACTGATTAGGGAGTTGTTGGAACTGCCTGAATTTAGTTATTATCTTTTGGGATTAGTTATGTTGTTAGTTACCCATTAGGATAAGGCAGTTTAGTGTCAGTCAGCTATTGTATTTGGCTATACAAGCCTGTCTAAATGTCATTAGAGGCAGACTTGATAAAGATTAAATATTACTAGTTATCTCTCTTATCTGGGATTTCAGATTCTGATTCTAAATAAACAAAACTGTTCTGAAAATTATCCAAATTGTATCAGAATATGATTACTTGGATGTAAAATTACCTCTACAAACACTAGGGATTCAAGGAAAGGAATGTTTTGAGGCATCATCAACAAGCCTTTGTTTGAAAGATCAGATGTTTCATAATCCAACTCTAGACGCCACACACCATTGAACACAAGTACTTGAATCACTACTTCGGGTATGTCAAGAAGGACTCAAAACAAGAAATCAATGTGCAGTTAAAAAGAGAAAATTTAAGTGATGAACAATACTGCTCATTGAAGGCAACTAAATAAAAAAGAGAGATAGCAAAAAGCATACCAAGGCATTCCTAAGGGTCAGATTTGGAACATTAGATGTGTATCTTAGAAGTTTTAAAAAGTGATTGATAACAGGTATCAGGCCATTTTCAGGTGAATAAAAGTTGATGTGAACCCCTTCTAGCAGCTGAGAATTTAAAATGCTGAATTGAAATTGAAATTCGCCTTCATAATGAAAGTATTTTAAGTCACCACCAGAAATCACAAACTCATCACCATTGAAACTCAGAGGCACCTGTTCGTCATCTTCAATCATGGTGAAATTCTCAAGCCTTGGAGGAGATACCACAGAAACGGCTTTTACATGTTCCCAATTACACTGCTCTAGTTCCAAATCCTCAGCAAAGGACAACCAGAAAATAGTTTTTGAGTTTGAGCTGAATGCTCATCGGGTAATATAACTCTACTTAATTTCAACTTCTTTAGATTGGAGAAGCAAACTGGAGAGGGAAATTCAAGAGTTATCCGTCCTGCAAAAATAGTCAAACTAGTGAGAGTTCTACAATTAACAAAGTTAAAAGGCAGTGTTAAAGGAGAATAACCCAAAAGACTGAGTTCAACATCTTGGACATTGAATTCCACAACACCAGAGATCCATGCTATTTTAGACATGATAACCACACCCTCACAGTCGAATTCAAAATGTGTCCCAATCGAGATAAAAGTTAGTTAAGTCGAATGACCCAGAAAGTCGAAGTGATCGAAGCAAAGTTTGGGGATGGAGGTCCATATGTATTCCCATCTTTTGGATAATATGCTCGTTCACACAGCCTCTTTTGTTGGAAGAAATGAAAGAATGTGTGAAAGAACAGTTTCAGGTAGTTCACTCAAGCTTCTACCTTTATCATTACTATCTTCCATCGTACCAATTCCTCCTCCTCTATTTCCTTTTAGAGAACTTACATCCATGATCTAAATGGCAAGACAATCCTAACATACAAAAGTGGAAGAACAAATTTAAAATAAATAATATACAACAGCAATGGATGGTGCAGGCGAAAACATGGTTAGATTAGGTCCCTAAAGTGCAAAAGAGAGCTGAAATAATTCTGTTTGAGAATTAAATGTACAGGTGAAATAAGAAGCCTAATTGTCTTTTATTCAATCCAATATTTCTTGCTTTATTTGAATTTATTCATTCATTTCTACATTGTAGATAAAATTTTCATTTCCACTGCATCATTTTAGAACACAAACAAAATGATCAATAGTTCAAAACCATCACCAGATTACTTTCCAAAACTGCATATAGGGCGAACATAAGAAGCATTGACTACCACACATCCTTAGCTCAGACTGCAGACAAAATTTCATATGCTTGATATAAAAATGATTAACAAGTTCAAAACAACGGAAAGAGAAAAAGTGGACAAAAAATTAATAGTTAAGCCGATGAAATTTCGAAAGACCAAGTCAACAAAAATGGCAATTAGAAGAAACAAATTGAAACCATTGAATAGTGGACAAAAAGAAGGTGAAACTGTAAAGATATTGACAAAGAAAAGGGAAACAAGAAAATACGCAAATTTACACAAGTTTACCTCAATGCCTCAGGGAGAAGGTGAAACCGTTAAGACATTCTTCGATTTTTTGCAAATGGGAAGAATAAAACAAGCGTGAGGAATTCTGCTATATTTCTATGTGCTACCAATTCTGCCTCCCCTGCACAACTCTCTCTCCCGTTGGGGATGGAGGGTTTTTAAGCTTATAGCACAATTCTGCTATATTTCTATGTGCTACCAATTCCACTTTTTAATTTTTTTTACCATAAAAAATAACGTTTTTGTAAAATTATTTGGCTTTAAATCTCTCAATCATATCTCGTGGTGAGAGATCGTTTATTAATACTAAGATTAAAGTATATATTTATTCTTTTATGTTTAAATTAATGTTCAATTTTATTCTTAAGTTTATTAAGTGTACTCTTACACCCTTAATTCTAACATCGTTAGTCTCATATAATAGAAAATGCTAATTGTGCAATTAAATATAGTGTACTTAAATTTCAAGAATATAAAAAGAAATTCTTGTATATGCTAATTACCAATTAGAATAATATTTTAATGACCAGAACTAGTGGCTCGTCTTCTTTCCACGGCCTCACTCTCTTCCATTATATATAATGACTTCTCCACTCCAATGTTCCTATCATTTTCTCATTCCTTTCTTGGCAGTTGGCATTTCTTCTGCCTCTAGTCCTCCCTTCTTAGCGCTCCTTCCATTTTTATACTCATCTGTTTATTTTAATCAACCCCAAGAAATCATCATGGAACACGGATGGATTGAAATGACAAGGATTGGAGGGAGAAAAATGTGACAAGAAACAGCTAAAATAGCCAAACAGAAAAATGAAATAAGAATGAGGACGTGGCTGTGGAGTAAAGAGTAGAGAGAATGATAGAGAAAATGTGGATGAAATAGTAACGGCTTGTAAATTTAAGATTTCAAGAAAATTATAAATGAAGAATTGCTAAAAACTACCTTGTAAATAAATTAATTTCTAATTGCTACTATTACACATGGTGAGTGATAAGTTGCACACGAGTGGATGATATTTTGCACACAAGGGATGGTGTTTGCACATGGATAAATTTTGCACATATGGATGATGCTTGCACATAAAGGGTGCTTGTTTGCACCCGTGGTACCAATCAGTAAATACTTTCCTTACAAGATATTTTTTAGCCATTTTCCCAATTATAAAAAAAGAGGATTAGAGGCAGGAGTGTGTAAAAAAATGGAAGGAACATTGGAGTGAAGAAGCCATTACCGGAGGAGAGTGAGGAGTTTATACAGGTGGGAAGAAGATGGGGGCGATAATTACGGTTATTAAATTATTTGGTCTGTTGGAATATATATAAGAATTCATTTTTATATTTTTAAAATTTAAGCATACTTATTTATTTGTATAGTCAGCATTTTTTGTTAAATAAATTTAAAGGTATTAAGTTTAAGAGACTAAAAGTACACTTTATAAATTTAAGGAATTAAATTGAATCTTGGAAAATGTATACTTTAATCTAATATTAATAAGATTAATTATAAGAGCAGTCTCAAGGGCTAATAATGTGGGAGAGGTCATTTATTTAGATAGTACAATTTGGCAAAAGGCCTCCAATTAGAGTATAACTTTCTTCTGGGTCACAAAGTTTAATTATCTCTACACCAAAGCCACGAGTCACATTTCTCTGTTCATCTAAATCATTGAAAACATAACAAGGGCTTTGGATGCAAATATAAAGTTTCACACCATATACCACCTTTGGTCTTCTTTGTTACGAGGGAGATCTTATATTAAGCACCAAATACCTTTAGGCTATGTTTGGCTCGATGGAGGGGAGGGGAGGGGAGGGATTTTAATGGAGGGGAGGGGAGGGGAGGGTTTGAGAGAGATTTTGTTTTACTTTATTTGGGTTGACAAAAAGATAGGGGAGGGGAGAGATTTTAATAGTATCATGTTTGATATAAGAGGGGAGGGGAGGAGAAATATTTTTATATGGACAACTTTTCTCTTATTTCATTTAATTTGTAATTAATAACTTTCTAACATATTTAATAAAATATAATTATACAAGAAATTTAATACATAAAATTATAATTTTATAATTATAAAAATTAAATAAATATAATTATAAATGAAATTTACTATATAAAATTATAATTTTGTAATTAAATAATGAAAATGGTATTGTGAGAATATTTTAAAATGACATGGACATATTAGTCAATTTGAGTTCAAACATTAACATTTCCCTCCAAATTCCCCCACTTTTGGAGGGGAGGGTTAGGAGGGGAGGGGAGAGAGAATTTTAGAAAATTTTCCCTCCCCTCCTAAAATTTTTAGTTATCCAAACAAGGAGAGGGGAGTAAAATCCCCTCATTCCCCTCCCCTCCCCTCCCTTCCCCTCATACCAAACAGACCCTTAGTCTTCTTCGCCACGAGGGAGATCTTATATTAAGCATCAAATGTAAAAAAAAAGTATGTTATGTAAATAAATAAAAACCAAACTAAGAGGTCATTAGTGCTCGTTGGTGAGAATGAGGGGCAATAGGTTATAAATAAGTCCCTAACACCCTTTTGTAACTGAGTTTTTGCAATCCTAGTGAAATCATTCAGTCTCTTTTTGTCTATTCGATAATACCAGTTTATGAATTATTAGTAAGTCCATAATATTCATGAACATAACAATAGTTATGGTCTCTTTATTTGTGTAAAGCTAGTATTGTAATATATGTAATATTCCTTAGGATATTCTATTAAAGGAGGACCACATTTTACTATTCATATGCTATATTAGTGTCTATTTAGATTAGCGGTATAAACTATTTTTCTAATGTGATTTACAGTTTACGAAATAAATATATGAGAAGAATTGACTTGTGTGAATAGACTTTTCAAACATGAACCCAAACAAATTCATGATAGAATGAGGGCAAAGCAATCATTATCGCTCATTTATCATATTTTATATACTCTTCTTATCTTCGTCTCTCTATTTATTTAATTCTCTCTTCTCTCTTCTTTCTTCTCTCTTCTATTTTCCTCTTAATCTTTATTCCTCTTCCCTACCTCAATCAAAAACAAAATATAAGTTTGTCCTCTAAGAAAGAGGTAACAATGTGGGATTATTGATTTGATAGTTTTCTCTAGTAACTTCAGAAGGGTAGAAAATGGTTTCAGTCCGCCAACAAGTTTTATTCACTCACAATCGTAACGGTTTTTGTACGTTATTGTTCTCATTTTTTTCTCCCTCTGCATACTTCATGATCAACCCTAATGACTCTACCAAAATCAGTGCCCCACTCAAATTATTTGAAAAAAAAAAGCCTAAGAAAGTACTTAAACTTATTATTCTGCAGGAAAAAAAAGCTAAAACAATTACTTGCTTTCCCCAGCTAAAACAATGATTAACAATATATTATGACAAGATAGGGAGCCAAACCTACGCCAAGATTTGTGCTTCTTTGATCTTCATAGGCAAGAAATGCAAACCTTTTGATTTCCCAATATATTTATGCTGACAATATTTTACATACGACATTTGCAGATATTAGAGAAAAAAAATTAAAATGATAAATATAAAAGATAAAATAGATTAAGATATTATATTAGGATTAAATCTAATTTTCTAACTAACTCTTATAATGGTAGCCCAAATTAATACTTTTTTTCATTTTAACAAAAACCAGCACTCTGCTTCTATTAAAAAAAAAAATTATGATATGTATAAGAAAAATGGAAAACCTCCATTAAAAATTTTATTAGTGCGAACCAAGGACCTAACAAATTGTTGACTAATTGTTTGACCTCATAATTTTTTGAGTCCCATGATTTAGTACATGTTTGGTAGGCTTTTGAACCTCCCAAAAATATTTATTAACATAAATCGAGTAAATTCTTCTCACATACTTATCTCATATACCATAAATTTCGATTAAAAATCTATTTTTGAAAACACTAATCACCATTCCAAACAAACAATTAATTATTTCCAGATTATATTTTGAACGGGATGGGTATACAACTTTGCAAAGTAGGCAAAACCCAAAACTGCAGCCAAAGGGCTACTCCTCTAAAAAATGAAATGAATTGTTTTTTTAAAAAAACATTACAAATAACTTCTTATTCCTACCCTAAAAATTGATAGGCAATAATAATTACAAGGATATAACTAATCCCAAAAAAAATAATAAGGGCATAATGTAAGCTCCGCATGCTGTTCACACAACTTTGTAATTCTCTTTTCCCTTCTTCCACTTCCAAACTTACAGAATGAAAGATGGGCACAAATATTCAAACAACTGTGGCCAGTGCAAGGGGAAAAATTGACCTGTTAGAAGCTAATATCCAAACTAATTATATAGGGTATTAAACCAACAGTTTTGACAGCAAAATTGGTTGCCTTGCACATGTATAAGAAGTTGCTAGTTTCTGGTTTCCTTCAATACTTTTTAATCAAATAGTGGCTCCTTGACAAGAAGATTCATCTTTTCCTGAAGAAATTTGAGCACGTCCTCTCTCCCTTCCTTAATAAGGGACAGTCTTAGCTTCCCAAATGTGACACCAGATGGCCGAATTCCCTTCTCTATCATATCTTCCAACAAAACACAAGCTTTTGTAACATTGCCCTTCTCACACATCCCATTTATAAGCACTGAAAATGTGTGCATGCTTGGGACAAACCGTTTTAATTTCATGTATCTCCATATTTTCATAGCCCTCTCCAGATCATTTCCCTCACAAAACATTTTTATCATCATCGTGTAAGTATCCGCGTCTGGTTCGCAAGACTTGATCATCCTGCGGAAGGCACTATAAGCCTCATCACTTCGATCATTACCTATCAAGCTGCTTATGATTATGTTATAGGTCCTTGAGTTAGGAGTGATGCCCTTGCATTCCATTTCATTTAAGACTCTATATACGTTCTTAAATTTGTTTACTTTACAAAAAGCACTGATCAAGGCATTATAAACCACAATATCTGCCTTAATTCCATTCCTTTCCATCTGTAGGAATGTATCAATAGCATCTTCAATCCGAAGTTCGACCCCATATGTATGAACCAGGACACTATAAATGAAAGATGTTGGCCAGCAATTGTTGGCATCCATATCCTTAACAACCTTGACAGCTTCATCAACTCTTCCTGCTTTACAAAGAATGTCAACCATTATGCCATAGGTGACTATATCAGGGTTGCATCCCATGTCAACCATTTCTCTGAAAATCTCTCTTGCTTTTGGAAGATTTGGAGCCTTTCCCCATCCTTCAAGCAATATGCTGTAAGTTTTTGAGTCAGGAAAAAATTGATCCTTAGAACGATCAAAGATCTCTTGAGCCTTCCTTACATTCTTGGACTTGCATAAAGCGCTCAGCAAACCATTGAAGGCAGTGAGATTCGGAGATATGTTATATTTTTCCATGACATTGAAGGTGTAAATTGCCTCATCTACCTTCTGAGCCCTAGCATACTTTCTCATAATAATACAAAAGGTCTCAACATTTAGCATCTCCTTTTTATTCATAGCATTTACCAGGTCCCACATGATTCGATACTGCCTTATCTTTGCCAAAGATTCTATCATTGTATGGTATGCCCTAACGCTGTGTGAGTAATTTTGTTGCTTCCCAGCCCATTCAAAAAACCTATACGCCACCATTCCAGCATTCTCAAATCTCTTAAGAACATTCTCAACTATATCTGGTGAAACTCTAATTCCAGTTTGATTAAGAGCAGTATCAAGTGCTAATGTGGGAGAGGACATTATAACCTTGCATAATTTCCTAGTTATATCTGAAATGTCCTGCAATCGTTCATTTGCACTATAACTTTTGGCAAAAACCCTCCAATTAGAGTATAACTTTCTCCTAGGGTCACAAAGTTTAATCATCGCTTAGCCAAACCCAAGAGCTACAGTCAACCTAGATCACTAAAAACATAACAGAGGCTTCAGATGCAAATATAAAGTTGATATCATATAATAAATACAAGTTTGTTAGAGTGAGTTTCTATAGTAAAATTTGTCAGAAAGAGGCAGAAAATTGATCAAACGAATTCAATAATTGATCAGAACATTCTATTTCTTTGGGATTGACTACTGGTGGTAATCTCCTAATCAGAAACTTGTTATCAATATTAAAAGTGTTATTGATACTGTAATTAGAATGACAGAAGGCGGCTCTAATCTACTCACAGAATGTTTAAAAAAGGATGTTTATGGATAGAGTTCAAATTGATATGGAGAAAAAAATTGTCAAATTTCAATTCAAAATATCAAGTACTTTCAATCGGATGGCCGGTAAAGTAATGGTGTCATAAAGATAGATAAACAGAAGTTATAGTGAAAAAAAGTAAGAAGATAGGTGAAAAATATATATGAAAAACTTTTACCTCCTCCAAACTTTTTGCCTTCAAGTTCCATGTGTCAAACTTTCACAGATTGGCAGACCATTATCAGCTGCAATTCATAATGAAGCAAAGGTCCTCATCCACCAACATTCAACAATGTTCATATTGTAAAACATGGGTAATGCAGAAGTGGTTAAATAGTTGCTCAGCGAGTAATTCTATTCATGAGAGTCAGTTGGGTTTTTTCAATCAGCGATCAAGAGCCAGGGTGACAACTCCACATGGATGCACTCCCTCCTCCCTGTCCTTACCAGCCCCTATCTTTCCTATCCCTTGCCTTCGATCCAATGAATGAGAGAAGTTACTCTCATCCCCTATCCCCAAATTTCAAATTACATTCTCTAAAATTTGTTCATTTGATTGCACTCAAAAAGTGAATCCAAAAAATTGTATCTTCACTTCCACATCAATGGCTATTGAGAGGATTCAGTTAATTTTGTAAGGTACAAAATAGACAGAGTCCATGTTATGTGTAACAAATAAAAAATAACGCTAGCCTATCACTACATCAACACATAGAAATAGGGTGAAGTGAAGAATGCCTAATTGAATAGCCTTTTAGATGTTTCCACAAAAGCATGACTCAGACCTATTCAAATTTGGACAACTTTTGCTGAAACATCCAAGAAGGATACAATATTGCTCAAACATAGCAGCAGTGGAGTCTTCAATCAACTTAATGGGAGTGAAATAAAGATTTAGCTTTCTAGGGGGTTCTTCTATGATTTATAGTGAGAGAAGAACAGAATCAAACAATTTGAGGCACAGTCTAAAATAAATTATGAAAACTAGCTTAGAGGGGTAGCTGTTTTTCCTTTAAATTATGCAGCATATAGGGAAAGATCCCTGAACCTGGGTGCAAATATGATGGTTCCTGAGCGACTGTGAACATGATTATTTTGGACATACCTAATCATGAGGAAGTCTCCGTGTTAGGGCTTACATTTCAGGTTTAAAAAAATGTTAGGGCTGACATCATCCTTCTTACAATTAAAGCATGCAATTTTTCACTTAAAATTGAGACTATTGATATAACTTGTAACTTAAAATTGAGACTATTGATATAACTAGTAAGTTTCTCTAGTCTACTGAGTTGAGAAATTTCTATCACGATGTGTAACTATAAAAGAGAGAGAAGAACATAGAAAAACTGGAGAGCAACTATAATTGATAGAACCCTAACTTATCTTCAGAAAAGCATTCAAATGGATACCATGGCTCATCTAGTTGACTTTATATGCTTCAGCTGTGAAGGGGCGAAGAAAGCAGAAAAGAAATGACATAGAAAAAAACTTCAGAATTTCCTAAAGAGACGTGCTTGAATAAATAACGAGGAGCTGATATCCACAGAAAAGATATCCTTAATATACTCTTTTCTGATACCATGCAGATGAATGAACTTAAAGAACGTATGCTTTCAAGTTTTATATTCATTTCACTCAAACTCATGTTTTCCCCTCTAATTTCAATAGGAAAAACCAACACTAAATTACTTATGCAATTTAAACACACAACCATGAGTCTTTTGAATGTTAAATTTCCGTAGAAGTTTCAGTAATAATTTGAAACCAGATGCCATTGTCTCCCGATTCATTCTGACCCACCGAATCAATTTAAAGATCATACATATTCTCAACATGAAGTTTTTAAAAATCTTTAAAAATAACTGCGAGCATGATCTCCAAAATCTCAAACACACACCCTAAAACACAAAACTTCATGCAAGGTTTAGAGAGAACAATTCCAAAATGGGATGTGCTTATACCCAAAGTTCTATTACTGAGAAATTGCCACTGAGAAGACGCCAAGCTGGAGAGCGAAAATTTTCGGTGTTTATAACCCAATAAGGAGTTCCCTTAAAATTCGCAACTTGTAGATGTTTCAGGCTTCCTCGCAAAAGCTGCCGAAATTCAAAACTTTGCAGCTAGAATTAGAATTCTCAGAAATAATCCTCGAAATTTTGAAGCCAGAAGAAGCTTCTGTTGAAAAAACCCAAGAAAGAAACAAAAGATTAGTACCGACCCAAAAATTATTGAGTTGCAAAGAAATTGGGGAAGAAGAACTGTAGATCCGAGAAAGACAAGAGATTAACAATTCGAAGGCGTACAGGAGCATATAGAAACACGATCTTGTGCTAAGAGTCACTTCCCCAACAAAGAATCAAACTATCTCTAGTAGTATTGCGACAGCACGTCCCAATTCATGAAAAATGCTCCGCTTCGAATTCCCTCGATGCTAATTGCGTCTCCTTGCCACCTCTTGTTTATATATCGGCCTGACCCGTTTTGTTCGTTTTTCCCTTTTTACCCCTTTGGGGATTAGAGTCCCGTCCAATTGGGGAGCGTCAATATGTCATTACACCCAGAAAATCGTGTCGAGTTGGTCGGGTTGGCTCAGTTAACCTCTCTTAAATCACAAGTCATATTAAAAAAACGAAGTTTTAAAAAAAATCGGGTCTAAAAAAATATTTTCTGTGAACAACAATTTTCTTTCTTCAGATCCTGTAGAACCAACCATTTTAGACCATGGCCCTTCAAAAGCCGGCCATGATTCCAGTTCTATGTGTCATTCCCAACATAGCCAATAATAATGAAGAGGAATGCTGCAAGACAAAAATAAAATAATTAATGATATGTTTTATTTATTCATGTGCTATCATTTTAACTTGTTCATCATTCCTATCATTTCTCCCCCATAAATTGAGCTGAAATCATATTTTAATTGATTGAGTTCATTATCTATACATTACATAAATTTACATCATTTTTTCAGGTTAAAAAACACCCTTTTAATTAATGAGGGTAAAAATAAAACTTTAGCTTTTTTATTATAATTTTAAGAATGTATTCTCTCTTATCACAATATAATACCTCAGTCCAATTTAATTTCAAAAATTATAATTTTTTTCTTAAGCTCTATCTATTGATCATATATATTAAAAGAGTTTTTGAAGGATAGACTAGTTTATGTTGCGAATGATTATCATGGGCACTTTAAGTAAAAAAACATATTTTTTTATAAATAACTAATTTAACTAATTTGTTTAATATCTTTAAATTAATTATTAAACTCTTACATTTAATACTATAGGGAGTAATAAATTCTTCTTCTCATAATATAATACCTCAATCCAATTTGAATTCAAAGATTATAATTTTTTCTTAAGCTCTCTCCATTGATCACATATATTAAAAGAGTTTTTGAATAATAGAGTATTTTATAATGCAAATGATTCTCATGGGTTCTCTAAGTAAATGAACATATTTTTTTTTATAAATAATTAATTTAACTAATTTTTTTAATCTCTTTAAATTGATTATGAAACTCTTACATTTAATACTAGAGGGAGTAATAAACTCTCCTTAAAATGTGAAAAAATTGAAAGTATCTTATTATATTTAAGGCTAAATCACACATGCAATCTAGGGGGGAACACAACACCAAGATGAAGCAAATATTCTTCCACTCTTATATTTATGATTCCTCATATGAAATGGTGATATGGATATTGTGATTGCTACACAGGGGCCTACATTTTTTTTCTAATGAAATATAATTACGCATTTACATAGAAAATCCCAAACTTACAAAGTATCTTAGCAAAATACATACATCACGTAGTAGATACGACAAATGCCATTGAACATTTTTTGTTTGAGTAATGATCTTAATATGGGACCTTTTAAAAAGGCTACATTGAATAGGAAAATTCCTTGGTTTGTCTACTCATTCCTGCCATAGGATGAAAACCATCGCCTCGTGAAACACCATCAGTTGAAGTTGGAGGATCCTAATTCAAAATTGAGGAGCCATAGTCCATTCATGGGAATCACTCTGCCTGAACAAAATTTTGATATGCATACAACGCAATCCTCTTCTTGACTATTTAATATAGAAGAGTATATCCTAGTGAGCAGAAGTACAATATTGCAAAGACAGCCACCCGTTGTCATTTGGTATTCGTGCATCCATAAGGTTAGCATCTTAATCTTGCTTTTGCAACTGTGACAAGTAGCGTATGTCTTAGCTTGTGCAGACCTTATCACTTGTGAGGGAGAAAATTGTAGTCTTGCATGCAAAACTCTATTGTGCACATACCACAAAGATTCCAATAATTGAAAAGGCAAATATGTCATAAAATTACCTGGATCTTTAAGGTTTATCAACCATGTAACTATCTATTGTTGTAAAGATTTGTCGGGGGAACAATAAACTCTAAAACTAGGAGTAAGACCAAACCAACATGCTCTAGAAAAACAATAAAGGAACAAGTGTTCAAGAGACTTAAGGTTACTGTTACATAAATAGCATACCTCAGAAGCAACTACATATTTACTTTAAAGGAGTTGAGTGGTTGGTAGGATATGTCGAATAATTTTCACAGTAACAACTTAATTCTAGGAGGCAATAGAGACTTCCAAATCATTTGACAAGTTGCATTATCAAATTGTCTAGATTGAGCCATTATTTATTGGAGCAGACGATAACCATCTTGAATAGAATATATCCCATATTATTCCCAGAGCATCTAATAATATCTGGAGATCTTGAAACAGGAACTGGATATCACCCAATTTGTCTAGGGTAGAGTGAGGAAATGAGTCAAAAATTCCAATTTCCTTTAGAGTGTCGTATAATGTTGAACATCCTCAGCGAAGGATACGCCAATCTAAACTATTACAACAGCCACTAAAATCTACTATTTAATGGAATTGAATAACCCTCACCAATCTGTCAGGTAAGATGATCAGCAACCACAACTCCAGTCTTAAGGATATACTTCCAAATGGTTGAGCTGTTATATCAGGTTTAAAGACATAATTATGCTAAGGATCTAAATATTTTTCCAACATCACTCTACTGAGAAGGGAAGATTTATCCGAGATTGTTAGAACTGGCTGAAACCCAAGAGGGGGTGAATTGGGTGTATGATAAGAAATTAAGATCTTTTAAAATCTTTTTACAACTTATTAAATTGATGCGTAGGGAAGTACAAAATCATAAGCAACTATTTAAATCATATATGCTGGAAATGTAAAAGCTTAGAGAAGAGAAGATGCAAACTGTGATTTGTTTTGGTTTGGTCCAATCCTCGATGACCTACGTCTAGTTCCCAGACTCCTCTTGAGATTTCCAATCCACTATCTTCTTGTTTAACCGAGCACAAAAAAATCATCTAAAAGCCACAAGTTTAGCCCCCTTACACACTGTAAAGTTCACTCCCCCTTACGGTAAGTTTTATGAGCAGAGCAATCCCTAGTACCTTTCTCTCCTACTTATCTGTGTAAATCTTACAAGCAGCAACGTTCTCTCCTGCTTACACCATTGTAAGTCTTACAAGTAGCAATGTTCTCTACTGCTTACACCTTGTAAGTCTTACGAGCAAAAAATCTTACCGGCAATTCTCTCTACAGCTTCCCTCGTAAGGAAATCAACCATCTTAAGGTCCTTCAACCTTAAGATCAATTCAGAAATACAGATGAAATATTTATAAACTCTCTCATAGAGTGGGTATGATAATCATTGAAGTACAATATAAATAATCTCACTCTTAACGATAAATGATAAAGAAAACAGATAAGAACAGAGAGTGGTTGGACTGAAAGGGATGACTCATGATATAAGCATTTTGCATCGTTGTATACTCGTGTCAGCTCTTCTTTGAATGCTTCCATATTTATAATTGATTTATAGTAGATGACTGTTGTAAGTATTCGTCCGTTAGAGTCCCGTTGCTTCGTTTGACCATTCTTCATATTTGAAAAACTAACCGTCATGTTCGATGCTCCTCACCCTCTGTAAAATGACTTTTCTTCTTATTGCATCATCTCTTCATTGTTTCCCTGAAAATATACTTAGAATACTAATACAACGAAAGGTTAATTATATAAATAACAAATCAATAAACAACAGATGATTATCATGCAATTCGATCTTATCACTCGAGTGATAAAGGGCCATCACTCGAGTGATAAAGGGCCATCACTCGAGTGATATCCCTTCTGATTTCTGCCAAAGATTATTTCAGAGCAAAATAACTCTTTGCACAGTGCATCACTTGAGTGATCCAGTGAAAAACTTGGCAAAGAGTCTTTTTCAGAGTTTAATAGGAGACTTACCTCATCACTTAAGTGATCCATTGCCATCACTCGAGTGATATCTTCTAAAACTTGGTAGAGAGTATTTGAGTCGTTTTCACTTGCATCACTCTAGTGATCTCAATTCATCACTCGAGTGGTCACTCAAGTGATCTACACAATTTGACTTCAAATATGGAAAATTACCTATCACCGGAAATCTCTTGTCGTCTACATTCCAATGCAAAAAGAATCAGCTCCAAACTCATTGTATTATGCCATTTATGATCTAAAGACTGTCTACTATTGTTCTAGACAATGTTTGAATTTTCCAGCATCAACTTCCGGAAGTCATACTACTTCATATACAACTCAAAATTTGACATATTATATATTAATTAAAGCTCTTTAAGTGTAGTTTCATATTCCATTAGTTTAAACTCAATTGGACATGTAGTTTGGGAGATATGTTCAAATTACCGAACCTGTTTTGGAAAATAATGGTGATTTAAAGATCAACTTCCAATACTCATATCTCCTTCATCTAAACTCCTTTCACATTGATTTTTATGAAAATTTGATATATTGGGAGTCTTGTTTCATATGCCACTGGTTTCAGCTCAATCAGACTTATGGTTTGAGAAATATGTCTAAAATATCGAAGCTCTGTCATACTGACGGAAAACAAAGTGATGAATCACTTGAGTGATCACCTTTGGAGGTTTCATAACTTCTATATAAGTCATTTTAGCTTCGCTTTGACCCATTCTAACCTCCAGTATCACTTCTAAGAGCTTGAATCTTGATATTCCCTTTAGGGCCCGTTTGGTACGCTGTAATTGATTTTGGTGAAAATGGAAATGGAAATGGATATGGAGATGGATATGATGTTTAAAAGTATGTTTGGTATGTCATGGAAATAAGATTTGAATTTTATGTGAAAAGACTAAAATATCTTTCTAAATTAAAAAAAAATCCCCCAGCCTCACCCCTTCCTCCTTCGACAACTTTCTCAGTCAAGATTTTTCCAGACAAGATTTTAAACTATGAATGGAAGCTCAGGCGCTATTATTGAACCCCAAGGCCATCGACGAGCTCCATGGGCATAGCTCAATTCCTCCTCCTCTGCAGTTGTGAACTCTTCGCACAGATCTGACGAGTAGGAGGTCACCGTCATCGTAAGAGGTTGTCACCGTCTCAGTCATGGGTTGCCAAAGAGGATAAAGAGAGCTATTATGGTAGGAGGAGAGGATAAAGATCTAACGAGGTTTGCAAGTCGGAGGTCGCGATTGCGGGTTGCTAAAGGTCGCCGTTATAGGTTGCCCAAGGTCTTCGTCTTTGGTTGCAGTAGGTCGCCGTCTTAGGTTGCTGTAGGTCGTTGTTACTAGGTTGCCGAAGGTTGCGATCGGAGGTGAGTGCTTACTGGTGGTGGCCGGAGGACGTATGTGCTGGGGGTGTTGTGATGAGGCTGAAGCAACAGAAAGGGGTAATGGATAGAAATGGGTAGGTGGAATTTCAAATCTTAGCTTTTTTCATGGAAATCATCTGATGGAATTGTCTCATTTTGGGCTCCACATGGAATTGGAAAATTTTCCAATTCCATTGTACCAAACAAACTCTCTCATGGAATTGAGACCCAATTCCATTTCCACCTCTTCCAATTCCAGCATACCAAACATGCCCTTAGTTCTTGCAAATTCTTCTTTCTTCAATCTCTTTCTTCTTAATTTTCCTCTTGATGATCATTCTTCATATTATTTTCTCGACTATCTTCAATCCTCTTTATTTACTTAATTAATCTACAAGATATTTCATATTAGATATAGTAGTTAGTCAATGTAGGAGATAAATACATTATGTAAACTTTTTGCTTTTAATATTTGATATCATCAAAACTAATCATATCTAACAGAACCAAAAGGTTTCAAACTTGAATAACTTGATCCCCTTTTTTTTCCCAGTGAGTTGGAAACAATATCGGAGAGTGGTCTGATGCCGTTATTGGTAACACTTAAAGCATTGATGTTGAAAAATATTGCAATCAAAGAGAATTATAGAGGGCTCTATAAAGTTTTTTCCGAACTCGATCGGCTCCTTTGAGATTGTTGCACTAATTATACCATCCTCTCTTTGAAGGAATACTAATAACTCATCCATAAAGTCATGAAAAGAAGCAGCAGCCATAACAGAAGAGGATGTACTAGATTTTTCACATAAACCTACAATTTGATTTAGATCACTATAATTAGCCAAGGTTTAGAGATAGAATTAACCAAAGATCGAAGCCAAGACCATAAAACATGGCGATCCCTAAGAGCAAGAAAACCATACACAAAAATAATATATATTTCATAATTATCAAGAATAGTACAAGCAATGTGGATCCAGTTGGGATGCATCTAAAATTGTACAAGACACCGAACTTGAGATACCCAAAAAAAGCCCCCCTTACGACCAGAAGAATCCTCAACAAAAACCTCAGAAAATGAGAACGTACTAAGTCTCTTACATAGTTTACATTGATTTAAAAGAGTTTCACTAAGAAATAAAAGGTATGGGAAATATTTACAAAAAAGGTTCCCAAGTTGTTGATTACATCACTTGGAATGGTCAAAGACTTGGGGGATCAAGAGGATGAGAATGTATTTGATGTGTGACATTAAGAAAATATTTTTATTGGTGAACGATAATTTGCTATTTTAATTTAGGCAAAGATTTGGCCATTTGGGAAGACTCATAGTAGTGTTTTAAGGCTAGGTTTGATGTTACGTTAGGCAAAAATCAAACTATAATTAGACTAACTAGTTTAGAAAAAAATTGGCGGTTGGTTCTCAAAATTGGTTTGGTTTTTCCATTCAATTTAGATTGGTTTAAACAATTTTGAAATGAAGTTTGTTGATATCTAATTAAGTAATGATTTTTTCTTCTTTTAATCTTCATGTTTTATATTGTACATATTATTATTGATATTATTACATAGGATTGTTTATAAGTTTAATAACTTTTTCCTTCTTTTAAGATTTATTCTTTTAATTTTTGTCATCTTATTTTTAAAATAATTTTAATGTTCATAATGTTATGAATATTACAGTATTAAGCATCCATGCTATAGCCTTTCAAAGAGGTGTTTTTTTTAATGGTTAATACATATAAAATCCAAATGTTATACATTGTATAATCACGTTGATTCTTACTTATGTAGTTTTGTTGTAACTAGGTAAGAATTTAAGGACTTGAGATTTATAAACAAGCATGCATGTGTTGGCAAGCTTGAATGAATAACATCATTTCCTATTTTCTCTTTCAATCCTTTATTTCTCTCATCTTCTATATATCTCCCTCATCCTAGATCTCTCATATATTTTAGGGAGAATTTCATCATAGTATCATTGTAGACACTTTATTTCAAACCAAACCTAAAAGATTCTAAATACAGGGCATGTTTACAAGAATTGAATTGAAATTTTATTTTAATGGTCAATGACTAAGGCATAATATGGATTAGTGTTTTATCCCAAAACAAGTGGTGAAAATGTAAAACCATGCATTGGTTCCTTTACATATTTTTGGATAATTTTTTGTATCTTTTGGGGTAACAGTTATTTAAAAGCATAAGCCACAATGATGTTGCTTTCCTATCGTGAGGAGAGAAGAAAGCCCGCTAAAAATAAAAGAACGCTTTTGGTCGTGAGGAGAGAAGAAAGCCCGCTAAAAATAAAAGAACGTTTTTGGAAGTGGGTTATATCTTATTTTTTTAATTTTCTTTTTCACTCATTTTATATAATAAAACTCATATCATTTTCAATCATTTTACTTTTAAATAAGTTTTTTAATATACATTCTATTCTAATAGGTTTTAGTTTGTCAAGTTAACTTTTTTATAAAAAATAATTCAAACATAAATTATATTACATTAATCTATTTTTAAATTTAATCCTATATTTAAATTTGTAAAAATTATATAAAATAAAAGTCACTTTTGATATCACTAATCTAAATAGACCTTAAATTACCTTTTATTTTAAAAAATATTCTCCCATGATGATCCACAAAGAATAAACAAAATGTCATTTGGATCCCACCATCGACCCATGAATTCTCAAATAACGGTGGCGGGTCTTCTTTTTTCCTCCAGCAAATAATAGCATTTCAATTATTGGCCATTGAAATAAAATTTGAATTGAGTCCTTTAATTATGCAATATGCTTCCAGAATCTTTTAAGTCTAAAGTGAAATAAAGTAGCCAAGCCCAAGTCCTCTCATAATATGGATATTGTATCCTTAATCAACTTTTACTCATCAGTTAAGAGATAGCGTTTGATTAGACTATGAGAGGGACTAGTCGATCTCTGTTATTTTCAATTCAGTTTTCCTCTTAGCCACAATGGTCATATAATAAAAATTGGAAAAATTGCCCATAAACACCTAATTAAAAATTTATTTATCAAATGAAACATTTTGCACATATAAAAAATTGTTTAAACACAAGAGAATATCTTTTGCACACAGGGAGGATTGTTTGAACACATGGAAAGATTACATAAGGAAGATTGTTCGAACACAAGAAAGATATATTGAACATAGGAAAGATTGTTTAAACACAAGAGATGATCTTTTACAATTGGGGAAGATTGTTTGAACACAAGGGAAGATCTTTTGCATATAGGGAAGACTGTTTGAACACAAGGGAAAATCGCATAAGGTTAATGTGGTCATTTTACTTCCTATTTTATTTCTCTTAAAGCACCTCGATACTTCAAGTCCTATTTAACAATTAATTGTATTTAAACAATCTTTTCTATGTGTAAAAGATCTTTCTTTGTATTCAAGCAATCTTCCATGTGTGCAAAAAATCTTCTATTATGTTCAAACAATCTTTCTTATATGCAAAATGTCCCATTTGGTAAATGAATTTTTAATTAGGTATTTATGAGCAATTTTCTCATAAAAAATCCCCTATATTTGTTTATTGGGTTAAGGGGCAGATTTAGCAAAAAACTATTTTCCAAAGTGCACCAAGCACAACTAACTATTTTGGAGTGCAAAAATAGATATTATGAATTTTTAGGGTGCAAAAGTAGACATTATGAATTTTTTTGGAGAAAAATAGCAATTTTTGCACCCTAAAATAGTTAGTTGTATTGGGTGCACTTTGAAAAATAGTTCATTGCTATTTTTTCACTTTAACCCTTGTTTATTTTATTGAGACGCTGCTTGCTTCTTCGGAGAAAATTTTGGTGACAAAATTTCTCTCTAACCTCAATTATATTTATGCAATTAACGGTTAACTTTAGTATTACAAAGATTCCAAGAATCCAGACCAAAGTCAAAGATACGAATTATTTATACCAACAAATAAAACCAAACATAGATCTTGATAAAGTTGATACAAACTGATATCCTGCTCGTGCTGTCATTTTCTTAGCCATCTCTTGCTAGCACTGTCACCCGCGTGTCACTGGACTTACTTTGTGAGAGTTAGAGGTGAGAATTAGGACTGGCCCTATAAGGCCCGGAAAAAGAAAAATTGCTGTTTTTCAAAGTCCGGCCCGAAAGCATCAGGGCCAGGGCTGGCCCCAGGATCAGAAGTCATTTTCACAATATTTAACTATACGTTTACACACCTCATGCAATAAAATAAATACAGTTACTAATTTATAAGCAAAGGTAAAAAATATTGTATACAAGTAATTCATAGTCTCATACAAAGAATAAGAAGGAAAAAAACTAAACACTATAAGCAACATGATTATGACAACTATCATTTTCATCTTCTGCACTACTATCATCAATTTCAAGAAATTTTGATTGTACTTCACTTTAAGTAGTAGACTATGCTTAAGTGGTAAAAATATCAAGAATTAGTAAATTACCATCATATGTAAATTTAGCAATTTTAAGGTTCTTAGGAAGGATTCAGTAAGGGCATTAGTAGGAGGGGTAGTGAAATTAAAACGAAAAACAAAGTTAAAGGGCCTAACGGGCCAGCCCTACAGGGCCTTCGGCCCACTAGGGTTGGCCTTTTTAGGCATGACTTCCTTTTGAAGCTCCATTTTTCAAGCTCGGCCCGTGATTTAAAAGGGTTTAAAAGAACTAGTCCAACGGGCTTGGCCCGATTTCGCTGCTCTAGTGAGATTGATGTTGTTGTTGCGCAACCGATAGAAGAAGCAGAAACCTTAGCTTTGAATTGAAGTCTTTGCTGTTGAAAGTTCCGACCTTTGTCTCCTCTAATGGCGGCTGCCTTCGATTATTTCGACAACATGTATGATGGTTCGCTGAAACCCACTTTGCTTCGCACCCTTCCCAAGATTATGAAGCAAATACAGATGGTTATTGTGATGTAAGTTGGCTTATTGTTGGTATTTATTTACATAGTTGGCTTGAAGATGATGATTGGTTTTTATTAGACGTTATTAACTTAGAGGAAAATTTCAATTGCCTTTCTTTGAAGGATGTGACATAATTTTAGTCAATACTAAAGCTTCTTTATGAAACTTCATTGCACCTTTGAGTCAAAATAGAACTTAAGTTTTGGAGGTGAAAAGATAATGATATCCTTACTTTATTTATAATGTAGATACCTATATTTATCTTCTGAATTTCTATATTTGTCTATTAAATGGCCAAAATGTTTTTAATTTCTTAGTTTCTTTAAAATCTTTTTATTTATCTTGTGAGTTTTCATATTTGTCTTGTAAATAGCCAAATGTTTTTAATTCTCTAGGTTCTTTTAAATCCTTTATTTATCTTGTAAATGCTATTATAAAATAAAAGCATTATTGTCTTTTCACTTACAAAATTTAATTTCATTTTGACCTATGGGGTGTAGTGAAGTTTCAGAAAGTTTTGAAGGTTGAAATTATGTCACATCCTTATCCTTAGAAGTAAACTGAAATTTTCCCTAACTTATACCCTAACCCGTTTTTTTTTTCATTATAAAGTGTTGTTAGAGATCAAATATCAGTTGTAGTTATATATGTTTTCTTTTCCATCCAGATAAATGTTGGGTAGGAATCTCATTGCTGGGAATTGCTTGTCAATAATGTAGTTCTAGTCGTTTTTTGACATCCTACTCTCTGTGGTTCCAGAAATTGCTTCCCTATTAACTTGTAATGGCAATGCAATCCAGATTTTCTGTTGGTTTGGCAAACAGATGAATGGAGGCCTAAGTATTAACTTGTAGCTGCTTTATCTTTGATATTCAGTTGCTTGTGTCAAGAGAATTGCAAATTCACTTATAGTTCATTGGCTTAGTTTTTGATTGAGAAAAACTTATTTGGATCTCTTTAAGGTATGGCCTTATTCTTAAGAGCTGATATATTGCACTGGCACCAGCAGTGTTAATATCTGAAGTTGTTACCTTAATAAGAGTATGTTTCAACTAATAAAGTTGCAATCTAATTGATCTACCTAAAAGTACTAAGGAACTGATACAATCAAGTCAATGTCTATTGTCACTTCAAAAGTTTATTAGGCAACTACCAACAACTGGCTGAGATGTGGTCTCTTTATCATACATAGCTTCTATACTTCAAGCTTAATTCAATACCTCTTTAAGCTATACTAACTGGACTGCTTAGGTCCCCTGTTTGGGATTAGCATTGTGGGAAAATATTGAGAGAGAAATGTAGGAAAATATCAAGTTACATGTTCTTTAATTAAAGCAGTCACCAGAAAAATCTCAAGTTATGAGAGTGGATTCTTTACTGTGTATACATTGTTGTTTGCTATTGACATGTTAAGTATACCATTTGGCAGTAGCTAATTGAATCCCTAGAGCATAGTTTTTGATGGTAAGGAGCACATTCTTGTTATAAAGGCTTTAGGAGCCACAACACCACATGGCATGTTATGTGGTGTGTGACAACATTATAGTGCAGCACACATATATGATAACTCATTTTTTAAACCTAATTTGCAACATCTCCAACACTTTTCATATTGCAATTTTTTTTAAGGATAAATTACAAATGTCATCCCCTAGATTTTGGACTCACTGAAATTTATCAATTTATTCATAGATTTGTAATCATAAGACTTATACATGAAGTCTTTCTTCCTATGCAATCTGACCTCTAACAGAAACTGAGATGCACTTTCAACTTCTGAAAAGCTTTCCCTTTAAGGTTGAAGATGGATATAGAAAAGCAATAAAAGTAATGTTAAAGTGAGATTTTTTTCAGAAACAGGGGGCTGTTTAATTTTGCTTTTAAAAACTTTTTTTTTTCAAAAAAAATAAAACAATAAGACTTGTTTGGCACACTATTTTCAAAAATTTTCTTTTAAAAACAAAAACTTGTTTTTAAAAACTAAAAAACAATAACAATTTTTAGTTTTTTTTTTGTTTTTTATTTTTTGAGGCTCTCACTTATCTACTATCAATATTATACTACTAGTGATGACCACCGCCATGTCACCACCCACGACCGCACCACTACATCACTTCAAAAACATATTTTTCAAAACAACTATCCAAACAATTTTTCTTTTTTGGTTTTTTAGTTTTAAAACTTATTTCCGAAAACCGTTTCTGAAAACAAAAAAAACAAATAATAAAATCAAATAAGCCTTTCGTATAACTATGATTTAACATAAACACAAGGTGCTCCTAAATTATTATTCATTAGTATAGAGATGAAGAGAGAGATATTAGAGATGTTGAGGCCGTGACGGAGATGTTGAGGCTATTAGAGACACATTTAGGCAAGAGGACTAGTGAGTGTTAGAGAAGAATAAAGTTCTCTTTATTGATTGTCATGGAATTGATTAGGCATGATGTAACCTTGTGGTTTTTGGCATCCCAGACAATATAAGTACATAGAGGACCACTGAATGTAGTTATTTATATTGAGCTTTTATTTAGTCATTCTTATTGGATATGATTTGCGAGAATTATTAGGAAGATGCAAGCCGCTAGATTTAGAGTCCTTAAAGATGTTGGGGTTGCCTTGGGTTACACCAGAAGATAGTCCTTTTAAGGAAATAAGAAGTTTTGAATTTATACATAAAATTAGGAGATAAAAGTAGGGAATGAAAGTATGGGCTCCATCCCATAAAATTTGAGAACGAAGATTGCCTATGAAATGAAAAATAAGACAGCTAATGTCTAGTATATACATAATAATTGCTAGCATTTATAAATTATTATATGCTGTGGAAAAGATATAATTATCAAGTTTCTTAAATTATGAGATTCCTTTTTCTTAATTGCTTACTAAATTTTAAAATTATATATGGGATTTTTGCTTTGTCTTTTTTTATGGAACAGATTTTGTGATTTTGTAGTCAGTAGGCCAGCTAAGATAAATCCATGATTTATTGTTCTCTGAAAAGCGTTGCATTTTCACTTGATAATGGTCTAAATCAATTAGTACAACAATCTGTTAGCACCTGCGGGCAATATTTTTTTTTTTTTTTGCTTTAAGACTTCTAATAGCCAATTTGGTTTGATTACATGAGAGAGGATTACATGTAATCCTGATGTAATAGAGCGATTACAGTGCTTTGTTAGGCTTATGTAATGTAAAAAAGATTACATTTTGTAATAATGATTACATAATTTGATGTAATATCATGATTATATTGTTAGGACTAATGAATGAGGATGCAAGCATCCTGTAATCCAGTGAAATGATACTGTTGCCATTATAATTTTTTAAATTGACCAAAATGTCCGCCTATAAATATGGTTAAATATTAAATAATTTTAATTACCACTATTAAATATTAAAAAAATAATTAATAAAATTTAAGAAATATTTCCCCATTCAAAAATTTTAAAAAATTATATTCCATAATTAAAAAATATTAAAATATCTCATTAAATAATATTCTCATCATTAAATATTAAAAAATTAACATGAATTCAATCTATACACTTTATAATATTTCCACCATTAAATATTAAAAAATTACTATGAACCTAGCGTATACACTGCACGGAATGAAAAAAAATTATCATGAACTCAATGAGTGCATTATTATATGTGTAAAAAGGGGTAATTTTATCATTTTCTATATTATTCCTATATATTCTTATGTTCGATGTAATCCAACTAAACATTTTTATATATATGAATAATCTTTTCCTAATGACGAAAAAAACAAATTATGTAATCATCATTACATTACATTCCATTACATTGCATTACATTTTATTCTATTACTTTCAATTTCATGAACCAAACGGGTACTAAGAGTTTATGCATGAAATAGTGATGGAATTAAAATTTTTTTGCTTAACTTTGTACTCCTTTTAGTAGATCGATAATACCCACATAAGTCCTGTTGCTAGTAAGTTTAGTGGTTTCTCATTTGAAAATAACTGTCAGCTACCTCTAATTATTTTCTTTTCAATATTAGGTTGATTGCATTTCCTGATGTTATGTGAGATTGGTGTTCCTGTGCGGGGAAAGATATTTAGCCACTCTTGGACCTATTGAACGATGACAACTCTGAGGCTATATAGGTAAGTAGCATAAATTATGAATTACTCCTTCCTCTTTAGATAGTTGAATAAGAAATCCAAAATTTTATAATAATGATTGAGAGATTCTTGTTTTGAAGTGGGTTTGTTCTTGGCCAAAAAGAACGTGGATTTTTCTTAGATATGTCTTGGGCTGTAGTTATCTTAAGATTAAAAAGTTGTTCCATTTGTTATGATAGAAGCAATAATTGGTTCATCAAAATGAAGAACGAATGTATGAACCATTGTGTTTAAGCTTAAAAAAAAACACACACACACACAACACACAGACTAACAGAAACAACAATATGAAACTTTATCCCACTTTAGTGAGGCTAACTTCATAAATTGCACACTATCAACAACACACACGTTAAAAAAAAAGTGCCTGGGTAATTGTTAAGAAATGAAACATGATTTGCTCTTAAAACTTGAAGGCTAAGAAAGTAAATGCTTATTGCATGTCCCGTGCTTACTAAATGATGACATGCCTTTAAATATAAATATGCTTATCGTATGGCCTATGTTCTTTCTGCTTGACTTTGTTTATCAGTTTCTATGTATCTACTTTGTTGTCCATTTCTGAGATTCATTATCGGTGTTGTGTTGCATGTTGGAGGGTGCACTTCATTTATAAAATACCATATTAACTTCTTTGACAATTTCTTCGTTACATTTTATTTGAAGTTTGAAACTGCTAAATAACATTGTTTATGGGTTTACTTGCTAATCAGAACTTTGTTCCTCAGACAAATTTTACTATTTCTTATATAAAGAGTTCTTTAACGAAGAATTCTAACCAAAAGAACTTCCTTATGAGAAGATAATCCTAACAATAAAATCTCGCTTTAAAAGTTTGATAAGTGTAGAAATTCAGGGGCATTGGTGCTTTGAGTGGTTTGAACAAAGAAGGAATACATATGGACGTAGGGAGCGGGACTCCTAATCAATCCTACTGACTTAGCTAACATAAAATCTAAAATAAATTATAGTTACAACTAATAATGACCAAGATACAACTAATAATGACTTAGCTAACTTAAGATTACAATTATTTTAGTTAAAAATAAATTAGGATTATAATTTGTTTTGAAAACATTAAAACTGCAAGACATGTTCCAAAGCTGATGGGATAGTCAGCATGGAAAGCAATGCGGCTAAACAAAAAGAAACAAAAATATTTACCACAAAAGTAGGCATGTTCGAGATCAATAAATCTCATTATCAATCCTGAACCAAAGAAGTGTTCGGGAAGGAATTTAATTCCCGATGTCGATCCTGAGAATTTCCTGTCCCCTAGGGATAGGAAATTCTTGGGATTGGGATCGGAAATTTCCTGAATTTCCATTTTTTTCTCTATATTGAGTTTTTTTTTGTTCCATTCCTTTTTTTTTCCCTATATTGAGTTTTTTTTCCTATAATGAAATTTATTCAAAGCTTCTTTTGCATGACTTTAGCTAGACAATCTTAAAAAAACACATATATATTATTTCGGGATCGAGAAAAAGTCGAGATTAGGAAATCACATTCTAGATCCCGATCCTGATATCGACTTCATTTTTCCAGATCGTAATTTGCTCGGGACAGGGACGGGAAAATGATGAACACCCCGACATAAAAGAAACAAAACAATGCTTTGCTTAAAAGACAGAACACCAAAAATGTTGCTGGGGTGGCAAAACAACGAATGGGAGGTCTTAGCTACAATTTAGGACTTTTCCTCATTACTCAGTGACTCATCCACCTTTGGAATTATGTCTTCCGATGATGCTTCTTTCCATTAATGTCTTGAGGAACCCACCTAGATTTTGAATGTTGGAGACTAATTTTGCTTTTATATTGTTGGCTTGAGCTGTGGCTAATGCACAAACAATTGTCCCTTTAAGAAAATTGCATTGTTTTGATACATTGGCATGCCTATGTGTTGAGAATGCCAAACACTCACTTATGGATTTTATTTTATTTTCTGTATCTAGTGATTTCATTTTATTTTAGGGAAGAATGTCATTTAGGTCTCACCCAAAGGAAATAATATTAGAAAAAGTCCTCATTGATAAGTGAAAGAGCTACCATTGACAAATTATGAAACTTATTTCTCTTTATAGAGATCTAAATAATATTCTCCTTTTATTTTATTGTGTATCTAGTAGCATCTGTAGGATATTTAGAGACTAATTATGGTCACAAAGCTGATTATTCATTGATTAGAATACTGAATATATAAACACACTAATCAAGGTAGTTGAGATTTCAATGGAAATAAAATCTGACCTAATATAATCTAATAAAATCTAATCTGATATATTTACAACTAACCCACAAAATTAGAACTAACAACTCATAAAATATCTCCTCATAATATATTAAATAATATATTAATTATTAATTCCTATACTCCCCCTCAAATTGGAGCATAGATGTTGATCATCTCCAACTTGCCAACTAGGAATTCAAACTTGTCATTGGCAAGTCCTTTAGTGAGGATGTATGTTGTCTGCTGTCGTGACAGTATATATCTAAGATCGATTATCCCATCATCTATCTTCTCACGAATGAAGTGTTTATCAATCTCCACATATTTCATTCTATCATGCTGGATAAGATTGTGGCATATGTTGATGGCTGCCATATTGTCTGAATACATATTTATAGGAAGGTTCACACTCAGTTTAAGCTCTTCAAGCACTCTTTTAACCTAGATACCTTCACATATGCCAAGTGCTATGACTCAAAACTCAGCCTCAACACTACTTCTAGTTACTACATTATGTTTCTTACTATGCCAGGTAACTAGATTGCCCCCACACAAATGTGCAATATCCAGAGGTAGATTTTATATCTTCTTGGTCTCCTACCCAATCAGCATCAGTGAACATTCTAACATTTCTCTCATTAGTTTTCTTGAATAAAAGTCCTCTTCCTGGTGAGCTTTTTAGATACCTCAGAATTCTGTACACTTCATTTAAGTGTTTTTGTTTGGGGTCATGGGAATGTTGGCTTACCACGCTGACCGCAAATGAAATGTCAGGGCGTGTATGTGATAGGTAAATAAACTTTCCTACCATACACTGGTATCGTCCCGCATCCACACCTTTGCCTAAGTCTTCATCGTCTTCGATCTTTTCAACCTTGATTAGTGTACTACTAGGTCTATAGCCCAACATACATATTTCCTTGAGAAGATCAAGAATGTATTTTCTCTGTGAAATGTAGATTCCTTTGGTAGAATGAGCAACCTCCATACCAAGGAAATACTTCATCTCACCGAGGCCTTTTACTTGAAATTCTTGGTTTAGGGCCTTCTTTATCCTGTTGCTCTCATCTTCATTGTCACCGGTGAGAATTGTCATCTACATATACTGTGAGGGTCGTAATTCTCCCCTTTATTCTCTTAAAGAAGAGAGTATGATCACTTTGTCCCTGTCTATAGCCCTGTGTCTTCAATACTCGAGTAAACCGCTCAAACCAAGCTCGTGAGGATTGCTTTAGTCCGTATAGTGACTTTTTTAATCTGTGTACCTTATCTTCCTTTTTCCCTGGGAACCCTGGAGGCATCTTCATATAAACTTCTTCCTTCATATCCCCATTAAGGAAGGCATTTTTTATGTCCATTTGATGTAGTGACCAGTCTAAATTCACGGCTAATGAGAGTAATATCCGTATAGTGTTTAATTTTGCTACTGGAGCAAATGTCTCATTATAGTCCATGCCGTATACCTATGAAAATCCTTTTGCAACCAGTCTTGCTTTATATTTGTCAAGGATTCCATCAGCATTGTACTTAGCCGTGAACACCCACTTGCAGCCTACTAGTTTTTTACCTTTAGGTTTATCTACTACATCCCACATATCATTAGTCTCTAAAGCTTTCATTTCTTCTATAACTGCTTGTCTCCATTCTAGACTCGCTAGTGCTTCATCTATATTGTGAGGGATTCTGACACTGTCGAGATGAGATGAAAAAGCACTATCTTCAGAAAAGAGAGCCTGATATGACACATACTTCTCAATTAGATGCCTGGTGCATGTTCCGGGTTTCTTTCTGACTGCAATTGGAAGGTCGAGGTTACTCTGATCTCTTGATGCACAGGTTGCACGCTTCCTGGATTTGCTTGTGGTTCAAACTCATAAAGTGTGTAAGTCGTTTAAGGGGTAATCTCTATTTTGTGTCTACGTGTATAGACTTTTAAGGTGTTGCAAGTGTCTCCCCCTTGATTAGTATTTTCCTTATGTAGGCCAGGGACTGTGTTAGGTACTTTGGGTGCTTGGATGGATTCAAGTTCAGGTATATACTTATGGAAGTGGGTTGGTTCTAATTGGTGTGTAGACTGGAATTCGTTCTGAGGACTGTTCTCCCCTTGAATTTCAGGCTAAGAATAAAACGGGATATTTTCATGAAAGGTGACATCACATGTAATGTAGAGCCATTTAGTGACGGGATCATAACACTTATACCCTTTTTGTGTTGCGGAGTATCCCAAAAAGATTCACCTAATAAAGCGAGGGTCTAATTTATTAGTGTGGTGAAGGTAGACATAAGAGAGACAGCCAAAGACCCGTAATAATAAGGTGTTTTCAAGATAGGGTCGATTGTAGTGGTCGTGAAGGACTTGGAGGGGAGTGCGATAAGACAGTCGTTTGCTGGGAATACAGTTGAAAAGGAAAGCAGCCGTGGGGAGGGCATCATCCCAATGGTATTTAAGGGTATTACTATTGAACATGATGGCTCAGGAAGTTTCAAGGAGGTGTCGGTTTTTCCTTTCAGCCACCCCGTTTTGTTAAGGAATATGGGGACAAGTACTTTTATGGATAATACCATGAGTGGTGAGGAAATAGGAAAGGGATTGGTTGAAATATTCAGTACCTTTATCTGTATGAAGGATTTGGATAGTAGTGTGGAATTGATTCTGGATCATGGTGTGAAAATTGACAAAGGTGTTAAACACATTGGATTTGTCTTTTAGGAGATAAACCCAACACACCCGAGTGTGATCATCAATAAAGCTAACGAACCACTTTAAGTGGGATCTGTTTGGTGTGCGTGAAGGGCCCCACAAAACACTATGAATTGTAGCAAACGGGTAAGAGCCGACATAAAGGTTACTCAAAAAAGAGGTGCAGTGATGTTTAGTGTCACACGAATCACAATAAAATTCATTAGAACTTTGATTAGAATAAATTGATGGAAACAATTTCATCATAAACTGAAAATTGGGGTGTCCCAAATGTTTGTGCCATAATTCAAAATCACTAATCCTGGAGGAAGACACCTTATTACAAAGTTTGACACCTTTATTGACACAATTAACTAGAAAGTTAAGCTCCTCAAACTCCTTAGCAACTCCAATCGTCGTCTCCGTCAGCAAATCCTTGAAAATACAATCAGTAGCAGAGAAGTTAGCATGGCATCGTAAATCTTTTGCTAATTTACCCACAGATAACAAATTGCATTTTAGATTCAGGTCATGTAGAACAGCATGAAGAGTTATTGTATTAGAGATCTTCACACTTCCAATACCAGCAATAGGGGAATGAGAGGCGTCAGCAATTTTTACCGTAAGTCATTTCTTGGTTGGCAGATAATTAAAGAATAGTGTGATGTCATTGGTCATGTGATCAGATGCACCAGAATCAACAATCCAACAATTACGAGAAGGCATACATTCAGCAGTAGTAAATGTAACGAAATAATTACCTCGCTTAGCTGCAATGGCACATGGTTGTTTCGTAGTACCTTCTAAAGCAGCAAGTCGTTCAAGAATCAGACTCAAGGTGTCAGGTAGCGGAGGTTCATTGTCATCCATTGCAGTAGTTTTAGCCACATAGTCACAACCTTTCCCTCTCTTAGGTTTCTAATTTATCGGTTTACCATGAAGTTCCCAACATGTATCCTTTGTGTGTCCCACTTTCTTGCAATGATCACACGATGGTCTGGGTTTAGGAGTACGCTAGTCACTCGACCAGGAAATGAGTGCGGAAGCCTCAAGTGGGGCATGGGTCCCTCAGAGCATTACTTTCTTCTTGTCGTGCTCATAACGAAGAATAGAAAACGCAGTACGGATAAATGGAAAGGGATTATGAGCAAGTATCCTACCTCGAACATCATCAAAGGTTGGATTTAGGCCTGCCAATAAATTCCAACAGACGTTCTCTGGAGACGCGTTTCTGGTATGTCATGGCGTGAGTGGGGCAGTATTCAACCTTGTCGTTGATAAGGTCAATTTCTTACCATAGTACCATCTTCTACAAATAATATTCACTTAAGGAAAGAGAATTCTGTTTAAGATCCCAAACCTTTTACTTTAAGTCAAAGATTAATGAGTCATTCGCGCCATCTCCATATGCTTCAGTGACCGCTTCCTAAATGTCATATGCTGTGGGGAGGAACATGAAGCTTTTCTGGAGACCAGGTGACATGGCATTGATGAGTCATGAGGAGACCAACGCATTCTCGGATTGCTACTTCTGACGGGCTTATTCATCTGTTATAGGAAGAGCAGCAATGGTCCCAGTAAGAATGCCAAGGCGACCCTTACCATCAACAACAAGTCGAATTGACCGAGCCCATTTGCAATTTTCTCCATTGTTGGCAAGCTTCTGGGGAACAATCAGAATGGATGGGACGTCGAGGTCAGCAGCAGGGCAGTTTACGCCATGGCTGAGGGAGTCGATGGCAGAAGAAGCAGAAGTCACGTGCTTATTAGATACCTCACTTGAACTGGGTGATAGTGTAGGCGATTGAGTGGAGGCCATGAGGTGAGGCTGAGAGGCGGATGGAACTGGTGAAGATAGTCAAGGAACTAAACGGGACTGGGCGCGACGAAGTCAGGGCGGAGAGTCGCCCGTTCTGGGTTGCGCGCATCTAGCATAGTTGAGAGTCAGTAGGAACTGAGGGCATAGGACGGAAGCGAGTTGCACACTCGGTCCTCCAGATCGGACTGGTCTCTCACTCACAAACACTCAATTTAGCTTACAGTCTCTCATGTTTCACTCAGACACTTACAGTCGTTCGTGGTGGCAGTCCCCAGGTGCTCGGAGCTGATGTATAGGATCGTAGGTGGGTACGGTATGATCTTACACTCTTAGTTGAGCAAGGCTAGCACACACTCGTACGGGATGTAGGACTCTCAGACGCTCAGGATGGACGCACAGGTCATAACTCACATAGATGCTCAAGGTAGAACACGTAGGAGCTTGGAGATGCTCTAATACATAAAATAATCTGATACCATGTAGGATATTTAGAGACTAATTATGAGTCACCAAGCTGATTATTCATTGATTAGAATACTGAATATATACACACACTAATCAAGGTAGTTGAGATTTCAATGGAAATAAAATCTGACCTAATATAATCTAATAAAATCTAATCTGATATATTTACAACTAACCTACAAAATGAAAACTAACAACTCAGAAAATCTCTCCTTATAATATATTAAATAATATATTAATTATTAATTATTAATTCCTACAGTATCTATCTTAAATCTTCATTGATCCATGTTCATAAATCTCTCTTAAATGTATCTAGTTAAATTCTAAGTCATCTCTCTTAAATGCATCTAGTTAAATTTTTAGTCCAGATTTGTTTGAGAGAACCTACAGTGACTCGATCTCTTTAAGCTTATAGATAGTATATGTTCAACCTAGTCACTTGTTGAGAATAAGATGAACCAAAGAAGTATTCTTGAGGTTCTCTCTGTTATTTTCACTCACAAATCTACTATATGCCTGCATGTTTGCTATTGTGCTTTTATTAGAATTTTGTGACCAAGTTCATGATCTCTCTGTCTATATGCCCTATGTTGTAGATAAATATGGGCATGCGATGTTTATATATATTAGAAGTCCTTATTTATATAGATTTCCTTGTGCACTTATATACGACATAACAACTAGTGAAGCATGATTATTCAATAAATCCCTTGCCAAATTTTGATGAACTGATGAGTATTATGAATTTATGCAGGTTGAATCCACTATAGCTTCAAAACTTTTCTCTAGAGGATGTAGTCATAATATTTTGAAGGAATTATGCTTTCTTTTTCATGATTGTCTCACATCAGTAACCAGAATCTGGAATTCCTACTCTACCTGGCCTAGTGTTCACAATTCTCTTATACTTGGAAGTTATTATTACCTCCCAGACTTAGGTTGCTAATGTGGAAGATTGTCTGATGTATCTTACTAATGACTCATTTGCAAAAAATAGGCATTTAACTGCTTTTGAGGAATACGGATTACTCCCCATCAAGTTTTCAAATACAAATCTAATGTCAAAATTTTTAATTGCTTTTAAGCAATCCCATGTCAAAATTTTTATTGAGACTAAGAATGTCCAATATTGCCTCTCTTATCTATTACAAGATGTATGTACTTTATTACAAAACTTTGTAAGTTTTTCTTTTACATTGTGAATGCATAATTATGCTTCATCAAAACAAGGTGGTCATAGTTGTAGAAGTGGACTAACTGTTAAACATGTAAAAATCCAACATAAAAATTCCATACCTGAAAACAATGCCTTTAGATATTGAAATACCGTAAAATAATGGCTATGAATTCAACGTGGGTAGGGCACTCTGTGTCACATGCGAGTTCTATAGTTTTCTTCTATTTACTTTTTCATTTAGAAGAATGCCATACCATTACATTCCTTTTTATCTAAGGAACTTTGTTCACTTTCTTGGAGAACTAACTGTAAGTAATCCAGTGATCTTATTCTGAGTTATGTCTTCTATTATACTTGGTGTTTTTCATCCTGTAAGTTGCTCATTTCCTGGCATTATTTCCTAAAGTGAGAGGGGATCAGAAAGCTGGTCTGTTATGATGCAGAAAATGTGGTGGTAATAAATGGTCAATTAAATAATGTCTTTCAAGGTCTAAAAGAAGGTTAATGTTAGTCTTGTCTATTTGATGGGGTCCAATTTTAAGAGCAGTAGGTGATCACCATCATGAATATGTTGCAAATGCCAAGCAGAATGAGGTTATTAGATTGTTAGGTCTGCCAGGAAAAAGAGGTCTCCAACATATTTAGGAGACTGTATATTGGATAAAGAAGCTAGTAACAAAGTAACAAAGAGGTGTGAGTAATCATTAGTGTCTATGGTCTCTCCACTTATGTTTTGTTGTTGCACAATGTGTACAAATTCGTATTATGCTAATAAGGTACTGTTAAATTCCTCCAAAAGAAGGAACAAGGATCCAACTTATGTTCTTGCAACTGTTAATCTTTCTGGGAGAAATCTAATGAAAATTGATGTGTCACAAATAGAGCCCTCTCTAAGGTTGTTTCACTAGGAATAGGTGAAATCTACGCAACAGAAAATCGGTTATTGCGCTTCTACTGCAACTAAGATTAACAAGTGTTTTTGCGTTTTACAAAATAAAATTCCTATCGTATGTTTATCTTGGACAAAGTGCTTGTTTTGGATCTCGTTTGAGCTTATCAAAAGTACTTATTTATGTAAATCGAGATAAAACTCCTCTCACATGCTTATTTTAAATGTCGTAAAGCATGATTGAAAAAATACTTTTAAAGGCTCCAATCATTTTTCCAAACAAACACAATGTAAAATCACTTAAAGTAAGTTAATCTAAAAAAGTGCCAAGACACACAATAACATTATCAAAAGTTAGACATTCATAATCACTTAACATAAATTATCATTGTCCATCATCAAACACTCGAGCTTTCAAAGCCTATCTACTTACTCTATTTAATCCTCCGGGCTTATTTATAAGTAACATTCTTTCTTATGGGCTTGGTCCTATATATAAACAACAATTTTGCTTTGTCTAAAAGTTTGATACACTTTTTCCATTTTACCCCCAAATAATTGTATGTCTTACTCATCTCTTTTTTCCACTTATTCTCTCTCGCTCATCATCTTTATAAATAAGGGGATGTTTGAAAAAAAAAATCTCTTGCACATTCATTGTTTTTAATTAACTTTAACCTCTAATTCATTGAGTTATTTGGATAGTTGTTACTTAAAAAAAGGACCATAGGGAGTGTAAGGTACCAACTACTAATTCTTGCATATCAAAGAAAGGTAGTTAAATAATTCAATTTGTCCTAAATTGATAATTTTTTTCAACTTTACCCCTCTTTAAATAATGTGACTTAATTTTTTCAACTTTGAATCTCAATTAGTAACAAAGGTAAAGTGGGAAAAAAGTAATTAATGTAGCAATTGGTGCCTTATATCAGGGACAAAACATTACTTCTAACTGGTGCTTTATAATAAGGAGTAAATGGGGCATCTAGCTACTATCAAAATCTTCACAAATTCTCCACCATAATATTCATAACTCTCTACCATCGCCTTGTATTTTTAACCTAGCGTTTGTTAGTTCTAACTATCATGAGTTCATGTTAAGAGAAACTTTAGAGACTTATCAAACACAATTTATTTAATTTTAATGTTTCAATCTTGTTTTCATTAAGTTTCATTTTCTTTTTCAGACTCAATTTTCATACTTATTATAATTGCATTTTAATACTTACATTTGGAGAGAAATTGTGATAAGGAATCCTAATTACCCACTTTTGAAATTTGATAAGTTCTATTCTTCATTTGGCATCCCCACTCTCTATCATTATACTACTCTGTGCTTAAAAATTAGTTACTTACACAAGTTTGGTTCAAAATATATTTTTTATTGGAAAGAGAGAAATATGAGAGAGAAATGTGATAATTATTTGTTGAGAGAGATAAAAAATTTAATAAGAGCAAATGTAAAATTTTTTATCAGTTTAATACATTCTTTGATATGCAAGAATGAGGTGCAAGTGATAAATTATATTCAACCATAGAACAATAATTCATAGGGAAAAAGTTAGCGAATAGAATTTTCTCATTTTCTAAATTATTTATACCTAATTAATTGACGAACAATACTGAGTTGTGCAATCAATTAATGTGGGTTCTTTCATACATCATTCGTCAATGAAATTTAGTTTGCAATTATATCAAGATGGACCTGATTTGAAAAGATACAAGTGGAGCCAAATGGACTTGAATTAAAACCGGTGCCTCTAATAATTGAAACTGGTCATAAAATAAATAAATAAATAAATAAATAAGAGAATGGTTGGTGTTATTTTAGGCCAAGTTAAGTTGGTAATTTTGTTAGGTACAAGTATTTCCATATATTTTTAATGAAATTATTACTATTTTCAAACTAAAATCAATATTCAACTTCCGGTCCTTAATATAAGACCCAATTAATTAATTTGAAAAAATTAAGGAAGCTAAATAAATTATTTTAAATTATTTATAGTAATCATTTTCCTCATGAGGCAAAAAAAGTAATCATTATTCTCCAAAGTAATTGTTCTAACTTGTATGCATATATATAATATAGCGATATTAAAAAAGAGTTTAGAGAGATCATTTAACATATGCTATGATTGCATATTTGTATGGGTAAAGTCATTATTCATCGTTATCAGCTCTTCCCACCATTTTGGAGTATCACACTCACAGTCAGAGTCACACATGTCTGAGCTAGGTGTATCCCATAAAAAATGATCATTTACGTGAGAAACATAATAAGGTTTAGCATGTCGGTCTGTCTAGGCTATAAGAGGGTCTTTTATGGCTGGTGTATAAGCTTATGAAAGAGTAAGAATTCTACCAAGAGGAACATCTGGTCCCTGTTGGCGGGGTCTGACAAAAATGGTTTTAATAGTTCCATCTAGGAGTCTTTGGATAATTGGTGGTGTAGTTGTGTGGACATCAAATTGATTTCCATGAAAAAGTCTTTCATAGTTATGATCCACTCTAGTGGCATTAACTGGGAAAGTTCTTCTTTGGGAATCTGTCTAGGGATCTGGATGATAAAAGTATCATCATATCTGATGAATGATAAGTAAAATATCTATCATTTATTTTCCCTTATATGAAGCATTTTTTGGATGACATTTGAGCTTAATGTAATTAATTTGGGTGTAACTGATAAATAAATAATGATTTGACATAAAATAGAATTCATTGGAAAATACTAAATTTTGACCCTATTTCAGTTTTTAGGCAATATCTGGAGTTCTAGATGTTGAATTGGGACGTTCTTTATATGGATAGAAATATGAGAAAATTTCCTACAACTCTTATGTTGAGGTGAAAACCCAGTTCTGTCCTTAAGAGCTCCGAATTTTGTTTAGAAGTTGAGCACGTAATTCTATCTAGGTTTGACCTTTGTCCACTAATTTGACCATAACTGGAGCCAAAAATGTTGAAATGAGAAGATCTTACATGAATTTTCAAGCTAAGATCTAGATCTACAACTTTTATGAAGACAACAAAGTGAAATTCCAACGTTTTAATTGCCAAACATTAGCTGCAATCAATGAGTAAGGTGGTCACAAAGTCAATATTGATGGCTTAGAGTCAAGATTCTTACCTAACATGTGGAAATTCTTACACCCAATTTATCTATAAATAGAGGATTTGAAGGCACAAGGAAGGAGACCATCTTAGATTTTAATTTTATGCATTTTTATTGTTCTTGCATACCTCCTACATGGAAGGTTTAGGTAGTCCTCCTTTATGGATGGTATAGGTTTCCTCCTACATGGAAGGTTTTACCTCCTATATGGAAGGCTAGATTTTTCTATTTTCATGCATCTTGTAGTTGTATCTTTATATTTTAGAATTTAATAATCATGTTTTTTGCAATATTTATGAAGTTTTCAATTTATTTTGGTTTTGTTTTTAATTTTATCATGAGCTAAATTTTCCTTTTCCTAGGGTGATGACGTAGCTTACTAATGACGGATTGAATCTTGACTTATTAAATCTAGTTTTAATTTTTCCTTTATGATTGAGTTTTAATTATTGCTCTTAATGCTTACAATTGATTGGCCACCTTTTAGATGATTTCAATGTGCATGTTGAGACCGGAAGGAGATACATGTGTGTGGATCCTATAATTAAAACCATAATTTGCATATGAAATAGGAATATATTCATATGGGTTGTGTAGTCTTAATTGAGTTCTATAAATCTTAATTCATGATTGATTGCTTAAATTCATATAGGAATATATTGGGTTAGCAATTAATTATAGAATTACTTGACCTTGGAAGAGGCTAGTAATTAAAAATAGAGAAACTCGACTATCAATCATGTGGAATAAATTAGACTAGAATAGATAAGTGATTCAATCCAAAATTTGTTAAGTAAAATCTAATCCCTAGGGCTTTTTATTATATTTGTCTTTATAACAATTGCATTTCCATTTAATCATCTTTATCTTGCAATCTCAATCACAACTAATCGACTGAATAAATAGAATTAAAATTTCAAATTTTGGTACTTAGTGATTAATCCTTGTCGGAATGATACTCTACTCACTTCTATATTACTTGATTATGACAGTGTACACTTGCACTTCTAAATACACCATCCTACACTCGTAACAATGAACATGGCAAACAAAGTGTCTTTAATTGAGTTGGGAAGTTGCAAGTCAAGGGAATGATTTTGGAGTCTGTAAATGACTTGTTGGTGTAAGGTAGCCATGATAGCTTTGGGATCATGTTTAGCTCCAACAATCTGGATTTGTACTTTAATTCTGTTGGTGAGAGTAGGATCATTTACGTTGATATTGAAATTTGGCTAGATGGTGAGGATGACACTTCCATTGCTCAAAGTGGTAAGAAGGGCACTAATAAGAGCATTGGGATATGATTTGTAAGTAGAGTCAACAAGAGCAACCCTAGCAGTGGCGGGAATGCCTTTTCTTCCATAGAGAGTAAGGATCAGACAAATTGTACCAACATGAAGATAAGTATATCCTTCAGTCTCCACTGATTGATCAAAGGCTGTGGAATCTCTATGGTATAGTACTATTCTTTTGTAGTCATAAGGAGAAAGCACTTGTCCAATCTAGTGGTTTGAACAACCCCTTTGACATGAGGTCGCCTAGTAGTCAGAAGAGTTCTGATATTTCTAGTAAGGCGGTTAGACCTGTGATAGACACTATAAGGACTAAGAAGATGTAGATCAGTCTCACTGATTTGGGCATCTTTTGGCAAGTGGTTAACTTCCTACAATATTTTCTATTTTCTTGGCTAGAGTTCTTTTTACAGAGGGAGGAAGGCTTCTGGGAACAAAAGAGGAAATGAGAGTAGTTGTAGATGGGTTTGTAGAACCTGGAGCTTCCCTCATATTTTCCGAAATTCTTCTTAGTCACCTTCATTCATAACATGTTATCATTGTTTCATAAAATTCATATGGCTTTGATACCATGGGTGAGGATAGATGTATCCGGATCCCTATGACTTTATGGTCTCTTATATAAATAAGACTAGAAGATCTTAAACACATATACTAACAAAGCCATTGGGATCTAGATTTATCCTATCTGATACTAAATGAACTAAGAAATAATAAAATGAAATATTCTAGAAGTATGTTGACCCTGAAATGAGATTCTAATCCAGGTAAGTCTAAGCTGCCTCATCTCATCTTAGCTCAAGAATACTTTAGGACTCCGAATCCTTTTCAGTTTCAAACATGTGCTGGTCTTATCAGTTCATTATTTCTTAGTACTCTCACAGGATCATGATTGGATTCTTTCTGTTGCACAGGTTCCTCTTAAAGAGGAAAGTACAAAGTATACTTGAATCTTTATAGAGACAGAGATACCATGCTAAGAACTCAAGTTTTCAAAAGAAAAGAGAAATTTAGAAGGAAGTCATCTGGGAAAGCACACTTATATTCATGGAAGTGAATATAACTCTTGATGATCCGAAAGTAAGAGTGAGCATTATTTATATAGGCAGACAGACTCAAAAAGGGCAAAACACACTTATTGAGATTACAAACACGTGGGCTTTATCAGGACAGCCCATGACTCATAAAGCATTAAGTAGTATAAACCCGTGACTAATAAAGTTAGACACCTGTAAATTAATGACTCAGTACACTGTAGTAGAGCACGCCTATAATGACTTTAAAAAGTAAAAGTAGCTTTTTACAAAGTAGATATTCTTACGTCACTTTGTCTTGGTGACTCTTTCTTTCACTATAGGCTCATGATAATCATTAGGAGACAAGTTGTCATTGTTAGTGTCGTAAAGCAAATCACAAACATAAAGGAGTGAGTCATAGTAGGTTCTTGGAAAAGATCTAGAGATTCTGGAGCTTCTTGATCTTAGGCTTCTTGAGCTGGATCTTGTGTATAGTAAGAAGGATAGTTTTGAAAGATTGTGGGCTAAGGTAGATGAAGTCTTGTGGGTTGAAGATTCTGAGTTAAGGTCCCCAGGGTGAATAGACTTAGTTGAGTAAAATCTCTATAAGGGCCTTATGAGGCTTGGAAAATAGGATATGTGGGGTCTGGCTTCGAGGAAATATTTACTGCTTCAGATCGATTTTGACAGAGTTAGGCTGAATATGAGGAGTAAGAAAGCTATAGAGCATATAACTCTTCATAACCATATCCCTCATAAGGAATTAGTCTGAGGAGCTTGCATTCTTTCTTCTTCTGTTTATTGACTTGTGCCAAATAGTCTCCTATGTCTTAAAGTTCTTTAATATCTTGTATGACCTAGTCAAATAGAGAATTCCAAGGGTTGGCATGGCTTTTGAAGTAAGAGTCTCCATCATGGCTAAGAAAATAATACCTGTCAAAAAATAAAACACAAGAAAATCTTTTTTGTTTCTTGTTTTTAATGTTCCAAAGATTATATACTCATCTATTTTATTATACAACGTTCCTCTCTAGTAGGGTAAAGGGGTAAAGAGCTCAAGAAGTTGATGAGGGTGAGAATTTTCTTGTTTTTTGTCACAAAAATAGTGGTATACACGTAGAGGTATAAGAGCAATGGCACTGATAAAGAGAATGGTCAATGACCAGATATACTAAAGTAGTTCTTCAGGAATAGGGATTTGAACAAAAGTTAAGGTGGCATAGGGAGTATTAAGGCTGAAATGCTGGGTTGTTGGAAAAAGGTCGGTCTTGACAAAGAGAAGGTGAAGCCAATGATAAAGATTATCTTTGGCATAATGGATGAAATCTTCTTGGCTATCAAGGCGGGTGTTTGGAGGGAAGAGAGTGGCCTTTTTAAAATAAGACATGGCTTTGGCAGGAAAGCTTTCTTAGATGGTTAGGATGAATAAGGGATTGAAATAGAGGATTTTTGGAGGAGTAGAAGTCTTCTGAGGTCTGGATAGGAAATCTGCAATGGTGTTGTGATAACCTTTCAGATGTCAAACTGTGAATTTACAATGAAAAAATCAATCTTTCCATCTGAGTACTTAAGCATTTGGCAAAATCTTTTTTGTTTGGACCAAGCATCTTTGGAAAAAAGGTATTGTCCATTTCCACAATAAAGTGGCAGGGGCTTAGATGAAAGCTAAAATTTTCAACTCCTCACTTAATAGCAAGGATTTCTTTGTATGTTGCATGATATGTTTTTTTGGTACTCTGAACTTTATACTGGCATGTCCATAATAGTACCTTTTGCCATTTACTTCTTCAGGAAGTAATGCTCCACAAAATTCATCACTGGCGTCCATTTGTAGGATCATTTCTCTTTAATATGGGATCTTCAATAGTAGAGGATTTTGAGTGATTCTTTTAAGGAATTTGACAGCTTCTGTTTGTTTATTTTTTTCCCCACTGTGGAGGATTCTTTTTTAGAAGCTTGGACAGTTGGCTAGTATGATGAGCCACATGAAGGATAAAATCCCTAAGATAATTCACAATTCCAAGGAACTGTTGGACTTGTTTAGGAGAGATATTATCATCAGGAAAATTTAATAATTCCTGTGTAATATGAGGTCCTGGACTATATTGACCATTCTTGAAATGTACACCCAAAACTTCAGTTTCTTTGACACCAACTTCATTTTTCTTTGAAGAAAGCGTGACGCTATATTGTTCTATGATCTTAGAGAATTGAGTCAAGAGAGTTTTATGAGATTCTTCAGTATCAGAAAACAGAAGAATATCATCAATATAGATGAGGGCATTATAGAGAATGGGCTTAAAGATTCTGGTAATAGCTTTTTGAAATAAGGATGGGACTACTTTTAAGCTGAAACACATAACAGTCTATTGATAATAGGCATTAGGTATATAGAAAGAAGTTTTAGGCTTGTCTTCAGGGTGAATGCCTAATTGCCAAAATCTTGCTTTGAGGTCAAGCTTAGAAAAAACTTACACTTTTTTGTGGTAGGAAAACAGAGTATTGGGCTTTAGTAATGGAAACTTATCATCTTGAAGGAAATGGTTCAAGGGTTTGTAACCAATAACAAGTTTTTTCTTTCCTTGTTTAATTTTTGATATTTTCTCAACATAAAAAGCTTGGCAAGCCCAATTAGACTTTATAGGCTCAATGAATCATTATTTTAGTAGAGGTAGAGCATTCATCTCTAGCTAACTTCAAATCATCAGGATTCATTCCAAGATGAGAAGCTTTCATTAGGATTAATATCCCCATTCTTCTTGAAGGGTAATTGAAGGGTAATCTGATGAAAAACTCATGATTTTTCCATAATGGAGAAATATGTGGGAACTGATCATGATTGTTTGCACATTATTGGAGTAATTGATCTTTAATATTTGAATACTGAGGAGGATCTTTTTGAAGCTCAAATAGACTAGGAATTTCTATATAAGGACTAAAATTCCCTTTCCATGTTATTCCTTTAGGCAGAATCATGAGATTTTGAGTGTTGTAGAAGGCATCAAATCTCAATAAAATATCCTTACCTAGGAGATCACTTCCTAGAACCTTAATTTTTAAATTGCATCCTGGGAAGAATTTTATTCCAATCTTCCTTCTGAAAATAAGATCAATTCTGAAAAGTTTTACATCAGCAATGAAAAAATATTGGTCATAAGGGACCCATTCTTCAAGGGAAGAATATTACTATGTTGCAAGATCCTGTATCAATGAAGGCAATGGCAGAAACATGTTTAGAATATTTATTAGCAAGGACTTAGACTTTTATATTTAGAAGAGGGACGTTGAGGTTTTCCCTTAGATTAGATTTTAAAGATCTAAGAGATCCAATGAAGGATTTTGGTGAATTTGGTGGATTTAGAAATGATGAATCTTTTATATGGATATTCTAGTTGAGGGATAAGACTAGGCTGATGAGGTTGATGGATCCATACAGATGAACTCCTTCCTCTGACTCAATTTTAGATCTAGTGTCAAAACCAGAGAAATCTAAATCTTCTTCTTCTTCTTCTTCTTCAGAGAATGGAACAACATATTAAGTATTTTTGTCTCTGAAAAGTTGTTCTTCAAGGAATTCTTCAATATCTACTTCCTTATCTTTAATCATCAGGATGCTGTGAAGTTGTTATATCATCTTGATGTCTTTCTTGGTCTTATTAGGACAATTTTTTTTGCAAAATGTCCTTTATTTCTACAAACAAAACATCTTGATCATTTAATGGAGAATTTTCTAGGCTTAAAGAATCTAGCTTTTCTTTTTGAACGTCTTCTGGGTGGAAATTTCTTATCTGGAAATTTGACATAGTGATGATGATGAGATTTCTTCTTTGTCGAACAATGGCAAGCTTTATGATCTTTGCATTTGATCTTCAGATATAGCCTTTCACAAGCATATTTCAACTTTGGTGTGCCTTTGAACATATCTTTAAAGTATTGGTGTTGTTCGCAGAGTTTATCAATAGTTACAAGAGCTAGCTAACATATTTCTCTAATAATGACTTATGAGATGTCTCTTTGAAGAGCATTAAGACTTTTGTGTAGCTCTGGTTGAATTTCATCAGTAAGGGATAAATGTATGTCGAAGATTGACATCATTACCTTCATTCAATATATAGTATTTGGTAATCATTCTTTGATAATGTTTCTATAGATTTCTTTTATTAAGAGAACAACATGTCATCTCAAAGAATTCTTGATTTTCCCTTTTCTCAATTATGTTGAAATCTCCAATGAATTCTTTATGAATTATGCCAAGAAGGAGATTAGCAGTTTGGACTTAGACTGCTTGTAATTTCTCATAATCACTAAGATGTTAAAATCAATATCATAGGGTTCCAGTAAATCTTGAAACAAATTCTTGAAGAACTTGTTGAAGAGTTACTTGCTATCAAGTTAACAACTACAAATCAATCCATGCTCCAAACTCATAGAGTCTATCTCGCCATTTGTTCTGTGGAATATCATCAAAAGCAAACCAAGGGCTAGTAGTTGGTTTGTAGTTGAAATCATAATACTGAAGAGGATCAGGAGGATGTTTCACATGTGATTCCTCAAATTCTTCATCTTCTTCATTTGTTTGGACCATTGCAATTCTAGAAATATCAGCAAAATATTATTCTGAATCATCATCATAAGTAGAGACAGAAGAATCATCTGATTGTGAACTAGAATAGTCCTGAAGAGGTTCAAAGGGATTAAGAATGATTGCCATAGTAGAGTCTAGAGGTTTAGTGGTTTATTGGGTTAATGATAGAATGGTAGGTTGGGAAGTTTTAGAAGGTTAAGACATTTGGGTTTCAATTTGTTTTTACTTTTGCTTGTCTGAAGAAATGGTAGGCTGTGGAGTAATCTAGGAAACAATAGGTTCACGGATTTTGATACTTGTCTGAGAAGACTTTTTTTATCTTGAAAAGGATTTTGTTTCATAGGTAAAGTTCAAAGGCCAATGAGAGGCAGGTTTTTATGGTGTTCGAGTAGAATGTTGTGGAATAGTTTGAGTTAAGGTGGTTGTTAGATTTAACGAAACAAAGGGTAATTCATCCTAAATACTTTGATATAATTAGCTTTGTAGGTGATGATAGATAGATTGGTGGTGGGATTGATGGGTATGAGGGATAGAGCTTATATATGACCTGAGATTGTTCTTTTGGTTATATCTAGTTCTATTTTCTGCAAATCTTTCTATATGGCTGATAGTTTTTTTTTCTTTCTGTTTCAATTTTGGACCCACGTATCTTGTGGCGACAAATCTTCTTAATTCTGCATCCAATTTATGAGCTTGCTCTGTCTGAAAAGTATAGTCTTCGAACTTCTTTAGACAATTGTCCCATTTGAAAAGTCAGACCATATGTCTTGATTGTTAAGGAATCAAGCTTAGAATCAATTCTGGTTAATGTTGTATTTTGAAAACAACATTTTGAGTATACTAGTTTAACAATTTATCAATTAGAGAGGCTGACTTGAAATGTCCTTGAGAGTCAACTGTGTTTGGAGTTACACAAAGGGTTTTTAATTCTTTCTTCAAGAAATTTGTTTCTCTTTTTACAGGTAATCAAAGTATTAACAATTTTGATAAATTCAGAATGTAAAGCATCATATTCATTTTGTAATTCATCATATGTAGGGTCAGAATTTATTACCTCCTCGTCTGTTTCTTTTTGGGGAACCAGGCATATATTGGTTGTCTCCTCATTATCGTTTTCTTCTTCAGAGGAGCTATCTCCCCATATTGCAGAAACAAATGCCTTCTTTCTGTTGAAGGATTTGAAATTTCTCTTCTCTTTATTTTTCTGCAATAGCTCAGGACATTCTGATTTGATATGTCCCGGTTTACCACATTCATAACAGATGATTTCCTTGGAGTCTCTTCTGCCACTTGTTCCACCTCTTTGAAAATTTCTGAATCCTTGGCCTTTATAGAATTTCTTGAATCTTCTTATCATCAGGCCCATTTCATCATCATCGATCTCCTCTTCTTCTTCTTGGTTTTCTGTCTTTGTTTTTGTTGCACTCAGTGCAAGACTTTTCCTACTCCTGTCGCCAACTTCTTCCAATTCTCGTTTGAATTTTAGTTTGCTTTCATATTCTGAAAGACTTCCAAACAGAGAAGCTACAGACTGCATTGATTCTCCTTTGGCCTCCTCTATTGCTGTGACTTTCGCTTCCCATTCTTTGGAGAGTATGTTAAGTATTTTTCTTACTTGGACATTCTGATCATAGAATTTTCCAAGTGCTGCAAGTTGATTAACAATGTGAGTATATCTAAGTTCAAATTCAGCTATTGACTCACCTTCCTTCATACGAAGCAAATCAAACTCTGTAGTTAGAGTATTGACTCGATTTTCTTTTATTCCAGATGTTCCTTCATGAGCTACTTCAAGCGCTTGCCACATTTCTTTAGCAGTCTGAAGAGTACAGATTCTGAAGTATTCTTTTTGACTTAGTGCACTCTGAATCATTAGAATTGCTTTGCTGTTGAGAGTCACTAGCCTTTTGTCATTGTCATCAAATTCTGCTGGTGATTTAGGAACTTTTCGAGATTCTTCAGTCTTTGTAGGCACATAGTTTCCAGTTTCAATCACATCCCATAGTCCGTATTCTGTAGCCATTACGAACACACGAAACTTAGCTTTCCAGAAGGAAAAATGTTCACCACTGAAACCAGGTGGTCTAGTGATAGAAGCTCCGTCAGGAAGGATTGCTTCACCCATGCTTGCCATTGGATCCTTCTAAGGTTGTTAAGCCTGAATTAGAAGACCAGGCTCTGATACCAAATGTTAGAGCAAGCTTTTCACCCAAGAGGGGGGGGTGAATTGGGTGATAACAAAATAACTGGCAAATTTAAATTCAATATATAAAACTTAAGGCACAGTTAATGAAGGAAAAGATATCACCAAAGTTCACACAGAGATTTATACTGGTTCGGTCTCAATCACTTGACCTACGTCCAGTCCTCAGAAATCCTTCTGAGCCTTTCACTATATCTTCCAAGATTCAGTGGGTTCTTGGCACCTCAGTACAAATAGCAAGTTCCTCCAGACACTCGCTCCCCCTTACACAAGGTAATCTCAAACCCCTACTTAAGGTTCCTCAACCTTAAGTTCATACTTTTGAAAATGATTAAGTATGACTAACAGATCTCTCTTTCAGAGCATGTAGATAAGAACTGAAGCACAGATGAAGAATTAAAGCTTTTTGAGAAGATATCACTTGTAGAGTGTTCAGGCGTTTTTTCTTCGTTGTAGTATTTTTCAAATGTCTGGTCATGATTCCTGCAATTGACATACCTTTCTCATTTTGCACTTTCTTGGCAAAGGCAATAAATTTATAAAAAGTTTCATCTTTGGATGATAGAAATATATTCCAGGTAAATCTAGAGAAATCATCAACAATAACAAATGTGTACAAGTTTCCACCGAGACTCTTAACTCTTGCTGGACCAATCAGATCCATATGCAATAGTTGAAGTGGTCTGTTAGTGGTAATTTCAGTTTTTGTTTTAAAGGAAGATTTAGTTTGCTTACCTCTTTGACAAGCATCACAGACTAAATCATTCTTGAAATTAACATTAGGTAGCCCAATTACCAAATCCTTTTTGAGTAACTTTTGTAATTGATGCATATTAACATGGGCAAGTCGCTTATGCCAAAGCCAACTCTCATCAGTGGTACTCAGAAGGCAATTTTCAGAAATATTTTCATTCATATCAAGAGTATAGCAATTACCTTCCCTTTTTGCCTTGAGTTTGGTCTTCAACTTTTTCTTTTCAATTTGCAGATCCTTCTTGTTGACTATCAGGCATTCTTCTGAATCAAATATTACCCAGTTGTCTTTATCCGTTCTTTGACTTACACTTAATAGATTGTGACATAAGCCTTCAACGTAATATACGTCTTTGATTTTATCTTTGACTTCCCCAAGTCCTGCTATCCTTCCAGTTTGATTTCCTCCAAATTTCACCTTGCCACCTTCCTTAGGTACTAATATGGTGAAGTTCTCAGGATCACCAGTCATATGTCTTGAACATCCACTATCTATATACCATTTGTTTGATTTGGATGTTCTGAGACAAACCTGCAGTTAAGGATAATTAAGTTTTAGGTACCCATATCTTTTTGGGTCCTTTTGGGTTAGTACAGATAGCTTTTTGTTCATGAATCTTCTTAGGTATCCATTTATAGGTTCCAATAATTCCTTTCTTTTTATGAAAACACGACGAAGTGTAATGTCCTTTTCTATTGCAGTAATTACAATAACCAAAAGGATTAGATGTGTGCACATAACGTGTGAAATAACTTAGATAGGATTTGCTTCCTGTTTTCTTCTTACCTTTTCTTTTGTCTAGGTTCGGATCATATCCTATACCAGACTTATCATTCACATGACGTTGTGCTTTTAAAATAACATTTAACATTTCACTACCTTTTGTAAACTTTTCAAGAGTTTTAGTAAGATCAATATTTTTCTTTTCAAAAGACAAACACCTTTCGCAATCTCTATCCAAAGGGTTTTTAATTCTTTCTTCAAGAAATTTGTTTCTCTTTTTACAGGTAATCAAAGTATTAACAATTTTGATAAATTCAGAATGTAAAGCATCATATTCATTTTGTAATTCATCATATGTAGGGTCAGAATTCATTACCTCCTCGTCTGTTTCTTTTTGGGGAACCAGGCAAATATTGGTTGTCTCCTCATTATCGCTTTCTTCTTCTGAGGAGCTATCTCCCCATATTGCAGAAACAAATGTCTTCTTTCTGTTGAAGGATTTGAAATTTCTCTTCTCTTTATTTTTCTGCAATAGCTCAGGATATTTTGATTTGATATGTCCCGGTTTACCACATTCATAACAGATGATTTCCTTGGAGTCTCTTCTGCCACTTGTTCCACCTCTTTGAAAATTTCTGAATCCTTGGCCTTTATAGAATTTCTTGAATCTTCTGATCATCAGGCCCATTTCATCATCATCGATCTCCTCTTCTTCTTCTTGGTTTTCTGTCTTTGTTTTTGTTGCACTCAGTGCAAGACTTTTCCTCTTCCTGTCGCCAACTTCTTCCAATTCTCGTTTGAATTTTAGTTTGCTTTCATATTCTGAAAGACTTCCAAACAGAGAAGCTACAGACTGCATTGATTCTCCTTTGGCCTCCTCTATTGCTGTGACTTTCGCTTCCCATTCTTTGGAGAGTATGTTAAGTATTTTTCTTACTTGGACATTCTGATCATAGAATTTTCCAAGTGCTGCAAGTTGATTAACAATGTGAGTATATCTAAGTTCAAATTCAGCTATTGACTCACCTTCCTTCATACGAAGCAAATCAAACTCTGTAGTTAGAGTATTGACTCGATTTTCTTTTATTCCAGATGTTCCTTCATGAGCTACTTCAAGCGCTTGCCACATTTCTTTAGCAGTCTGAAGAGTACAGATTCTGAAGTATTCTTTTTGACTTAGTGCACTCTGAATCATTAGAATTGCTTTGCTGTTGAGAGTCACTAGCCTTTTGTCATTGTCATCAAATTCTGCTGGTGATTTAGGAACTTTTCGAGATTCTTCAGTCTTTGTAGGCACATAGTTTCCAGTTTCAATCACATCCCATAGTCCGTATTCTGTAGCCATTACGAACACACGAAACTTAGCTTTCCAGAAGGAAAAATGTTCACCACTGAAACCAGGTGGTCTAGTGATAGAAGCTCCGTCAGGAAGGATTGCTTCACCCATGCTTGCCATTGGATCCTTCTAAGGTTGTTAAGCCTGAATTAGAAGACCAGGCTCTGATACCAAATGTTAGAGCAAGCTTTTCACCCAAGAGGGGGGGGTGAATTGGGTGATAACAAAATAACTGGCAAATTTAAATTCAATATATAAAACTTAAGGCACAATTAATGAAGGAAAAGATATCACCAAAGTTCACACAGAGATTTATACTGGTTCGGTCTCAATCACTTGACCTACGTCCAGTCCTCAGAAATCCTTCTGAGCCTTTCACTATATCTTCCAAGATTCAGTGGGTTCTTGGCACCTCAGTACAAATAGCAAGTTCCTCCAGACACTCGCTCCCCCTTACACAAGGTAATCTCAAACCCCTACTTAAGGTTCCTCAACCTTAAGTTCATACTTTTGAAAATGATTAAGTATGACTAACAGATCTCTCTTTCAGAGCATGTAGATAAGAACTGAAGCACAGATGAAGAATTAAAGCTTTTTGAGAAGATATCACTTGTAGAGTGTTCAGGCGTTTTTTCTTCGTTGTAGTATTTTTCAAATGTCTGGTCATATATATTGGGACCTTTGAATGCCGTTGTAAATATGTCCGTTGATTCAAAAATGCTTCTGTCAAATGTAACAGTATTTGTCTTCCATTACTTCTGAAGTTATTCTGCTGCCATGAATAGTTGTCGTTTCAGTGGAGTGATCAGTTGCATGTCAAGTGCGTAATAGTGGAGTACAGCTGTAACACACTTATGAATTTAACCGTTAAGCAATATTTGTATCTCAACAGATTAATATGGATCACTGGAAGTGTTATATAAAAGAGACAGTAGGACCATAGAGAGTGATCCTATTTTCGCAACTAAGTATTAAAATGATATACCATATGATTTTGATAGCTATTTGGATAAATCAGTAATAATAGAATTTCACTATCAAAATCAATTGTCGTTTATGAAGGTAAAAGCAAATGGATCAAAGTCCATGTAGGAAGATGTATACTTGAACAATTAATCATTATATGAGAAAATGCAATATCACTGGAAGTGAATATAATGTCATTGGAAGTGATTTTGAAAACCTTGAATGCTTCTGACAGTGATTGTTGGTTCACTGGAAGTGATATTGAAATTTCCATATTTCACTCGAGTGAATTTGGAATCACTGGAAGTGATTTTGTAAATAGTGTTTTCTTCTTGAAGTGATTTCCAATTCACTGGAAGTGATTTGCAACTTTTCAAATATCACTCGAGTGATTCAAGATCACTGGAAGTGATTTGGCAAACAGTGAAATATTCTTGCAGTGATTTTGAATTCACTGGAAGTGATTTAGCGAAAATGCAACATCACTCGAGTGATTGAGGATCACTGGAAGTGATTTGAAAACTTTGGCGGATCACTCGAGTGATCTGAGCTTCACTGGAAGTGATTTGCAAAACAGTGAAATTTTCTTGAAGTGAATTCTCAATCACTGGAAGTGATTTGCCGCATCACTCGAGTGATTCACAATCACTGGAAGTGATTTGGCGCATCACTCGAGTGATTCAGAATCACTGGAAGTGATTTGCAAAACAGTGAAATTTTCTTGAAGTGAATTCTCAATCACTGGAAGTGATTTGCCGTATCACTCGAGTGATTCACAATCACTGGAAGTGATTTGGCGCATCACTCGAGTGATTCAGAATCACTGGAAGTGATTTTCAAAACAGTGAAATTTTCTTGCAGTGATTTCGCGATCACTGGAAGTGAATTTGCAGATCACTCGAGTGATTTCCCATATCACTCGAGTCATCTGTCATTTTTGGCAATCACTCGAGTGATTTCAGCGATCACTCGAGTGATCTTGAATATCACTCGAGTGACTAACAAAATCACTCGAGTGATCTTGCACAGATCACCAGAATTGCTTGTTTTGCTGATAATTAATCCATGAGCTTCCAAAACATGATTTGTTATCATCAAAACATGAAATCTAACATTCTCCCCCTTTTTTATGATGACAAAACATATCATATGATCAAGTTTAAGATTTTGATTTTCTAATACACTTTACTTGATCTTTTTCAAAAATTTTGCAATAATTTTGATTAGCAATTGCCAAGATGAGTTTGTTTAAAAGATTAAGAGTTTTTGACCGTTTGGAAAGTAAAAGATGTTAGTTCAAAGTTCAAAAAACATTGTAAACAGAAAATGCACATATGAAGTGACTTTTTCTTGAAATCATTTTGGCGGCTGCAATACATTAAGATTTCCATGAGATCATGTTGGCTACTGCAATCATAAACACAGATGCATTAAAAATTTCATGAGATCATATCATAAGCGCATATTCCCATTAGATTAGAGTAAGTTCTGAAGAACATATTCAGACTACACAAGCTACACAATGACAAGTTCTTGGAACTACAAAATAAAATACATAACTTTGGAACTACAAAATAGAACACATATGCATCAAAAGAAAAAAACATCATATCAGCTCTTCTCCCCCTTTTTGGCATCATCTAAAGGAGAGGTAAACGGTGTAGAGGCCTGAGTGGATGCAGAAGCAAAGTAGGAGGTAGGTGGAACATATGGAATAATGGAAAGCTGTGCAGGAGATTGGAAGGAAAATGTGGTAGAAGATGGCTCAAGAGGAGTGGTGGAAGTGGAGTGAGTAGGTCCTATGACCTCTGTGGTGGCTTCCTCAGCTACAATTTCCTCAGTATGAGAACTGGAAGCAGTGTGATGTGAGGAAGATGATGGAGTCTGGAGAATGGGATCAGTGTGTGGAATATCACCAGCAGGAATAGGATCAGAGATAAAGGTTGTGGGAGGTGCAGGAGGAGTGTCTAAGGGAATGATGGGAGGATCAGAAAGTGAAATGTCTGGAACAGAAGAGTCTGATGGAGGAGGTACATGAGAAGTGGTAGGTGGCAAGTCAGGGAAGGGGATATGAAGATGAGTCCTGAGAGCATCCTCAATTCTCTGAATTCTCTGTGTCTGCTCAGTCTGGCGCTCAAACAGAAGATTGAAGTTATGGTTCACTGCTGTCACTAAGACTGTCACTTGATCATTGACTTGATCAATCAGTTGGGCGTTGGAGTTCTTCAACTGAGTGACTGCAGACTGGATGGCCTCCTGGATATATGTCTGAAGAGCGGCCTGAGCAAAAGAAGGACCATGAGAGACTGCTCTGGAGGACTGAGCCTCATCCATTTTGGAGGGTGAAGGATCCATCCTCTGAGGATTTCTCTGGCTGGCCTCAGGAGGAGGTGAATGGTGTCTCTGAGGCTGTGAAGATGCTCCAGCGGAAATGGTAATTCCCATCCTAGTGAGGTGAATTTTGCCAAACTTAGGAATCCTCACAATATCTCCCTCAGGTGTCAAATGCCAAATATTGTGCAGGGAAAGAATGTAAGACACAAGCTGAGGATAGGGAATAGTAGTAGACCTGGAGGAGTGAAACCTGAACCTCTTCATTTCTTGAAAGATGAGTCCCCCCATATTTCTTCTTTCGTTTGTTATAAGAGATGCCATCATCTGAAGATCCTTTCCCGTGATATGAGTGAAATTCTTTGCCTTGTTAACCATACTGCGGGAGTAAATGTAGAACAAGGCTCTCTGATCATTGGAAAGAGAGGCTGGGGAATTTGGTAAAGGTACTCCAGGTTGTCCTGGTCTGAAGATATCAACCAGTTCATGAATATTAAAAACACGTGGAGGCTTCATAGGAACATCCTCTATCCCTAGATAGGTGTTGATAAGGTCTCCAGACAGAAGAATTTTCTGATCTCTTATACTTGTTTCAATTCTCTCAGCAATGATGTTTCCTTGGTTATCCTTTACATCAGCAATTTTCATGTTACAGTAAAAAATTTGACAACCAAAGGATTGTAGGACATTCTCAGTCTCAGCCAAGGTTCATATTGTTTTAAATATGGGGTCAGATCAATATGAAATTTCTGTTTTAGTTCTTCCAAATCAACCCACACAACAGGACAGAAGGTTCTTTTGGCAAAGTGTGAGGCAAACACAATGGAGTTCAAAATACTGAGATTACCAGTGTTATACCCTGGAGGAGGTTCAAGAAGTTCAGTAGTTTCTTCAGCCAGGGACTCAGATTGTCGACTACCAGTGGCTTGACTTGCATACCGTGACTTCTGAGGAACTGAGGCTGCCAAGATATTCACTGCCCGTGTGATTTTTCTTTGCAAAGTAGACTCTTGGACATCTGCTTCTCGCTGTTTTTCTTTCCCTTTCCCTTTCATGCTGGTATGCGAACGGGTAGCCATTCCCGTTGGTTCCTCAATCCGAATTCCTTTGGGTCTTTGTCTGGGTGGATTGGGTTCTGGTTCAGAGGGGGCTTTCGGCCTTTTAGACGGTGGTGAAGGTGGAGGAGAATGCCCGGGCCTTTTGGTTCTTGCCATGGGTACCGACGGGATAGTTTGTCGCTGAGAGGACGGAAGTTTGCGCAGTGAAGAATGTCGGAAATGAGAGGCGAGATTGACTGAAATGGACTTGATTTTAGGAGGGATTTGTCGGTTAAGAGTAGTAAAGAGGGTTTCGGTTACTGGGTTCAAGCGTTTTCAGAGAATCTGAGAGGTTTTCAGCGAGTGGAGGTGACGGTTTGAAGGAAGTGAGCAGTCGCGAGAGAAAAAAACTGATATAACAGAGTTTTTAACATTCACTCGAGTGATTTTAACATTCACTCGAGTGATCTCACTCGAGTGATTTTGGTTTTCACTCGAGTGAAATATAAAAATCACTCGAGTGAAGTCCAAAAACACTTCACAGAATCTGAAATCATGCTGTAACTACAAAATTAATAATTAAAATACTCATGTGACTTACCTGTGACAAAATTATCAATTTAATTACTTAATTTACCTGTGATTGCAGTGTTTCACTTTTCACTTACTCGAGTGTTTTCCTCTCTGTTTGTTCCTGTTATTTGAAGATATTACAGAGCATTCTGCAAAACAACTTTGTAGATACTCCGATGCTTAAGTTAGTAATGGGATCATCAAAACAAAATGAAATCAACATTTATAAAGATTAAAACAACTTACAATTCATTGGGATTTACCATTCCCAATTCCCTTCGTATATGCATGAATTGTTCTCGGGCAAGAGGTTTGGTGAAAATATCAGCTAATTGCAAGTGTGTAGGTATGAATAATACCTTGACATATCTTTTTTGAATATGATCTCTAATGAAGTGATGCCTCACATCAATATGCTTGGTCCTTGAATGCTGTACAGGATTTTTCGCCAAGCTTATTGTACTGGTGTTGTCACAGTAAATAGGAATTTCTTTAAGATATATGCCAAGATCCTGAAGTTGCTGTTTTAGCCACAGTACTTGTGCACAACAGCTAGAGGCAGCTATGTATTCTGCTTCCGTTGAAGATAATGATACTGTAGTTTGTTTCTTACTAAACCAAGAAACGACTGCGCCTCCAAGGAATTGACATTGCCCACTTGTGCTCTTCCTATCTGTTTTATAGCCACCATGATCAGAGTCAGAATATGCAACTAAATATTCGTTACCTCTTTTGGGATACCATATACCCAACTCTTTTGTGCCTGCCAGATATCTGAATATTCGTTTTACTAACTCAACATGTGACACTTTGGGGCATGACTGAAATCTTGCACATAGACCAACACTGAACTGAATATCAAGTCTGCTGGCTGTGAGATAGAGTAATGATCCTATCATTCCTCGATATTGAGTTATGTTGAAATCAACTCCTTTTTCATCAGCATCCATCAGTACGGTTGAGCTCATAGGTGTATCTGTACCATTCGCTTCATCTAATCCAAACTTCTTGAGCAATTCTTGAAGATATTTGGTTTGTGATATGAATATTCCATTCTTCCTTTGTTTAATTTGTAAACCCAGAAAGAAGGTCAATTCTCCCATCAGTGACATTTCAAATTCCCCCTGCATTATCTCAGAGAATTCTTTACACAAGGAATCATTAGTAGCTCCGAATATAATATCGTCAACATAAATCTGAACTACCAAAATATCACTTAGTTTTCGTTTTATAAATAAAGTTGTATCGACTTTTCCTCGAGTAAAACCAAATTCGATGAGAAATTTGCTCAACCTTTCGTACCAGGCTCTAGGAGCTTGTTTCAAACCATATAAGGCTTTCTTGAGTCTGAAAACATGATTTGGTTTGGATACGTCTTCAAAGCCTGGAGGTTGTTCTACATAAACTTCCTCCTTGATGTATCCATTTAAGAAAGCACTTTTCACATCCATTTGATATAATTTAAATCCTTTGATGCATGCAAAGGCTAAGAGTACTCGTATAGCTTCTAATCTTGCTACTGGAGCATATGTTTCCTCATAATCAATTCCTTCTTCCTGATTATAGCCTTTGGCAACCAATCTTGCCTTGTTTCTGATAATAGCTGCGGATTCATCAAGTTTGTTCTTGAATACCCATTTAGTGCCAATAACCGAGTGGTCTTTAGGCCGGGGCACCAAATCCCAAACTTGATTTTTGTCAAATTGATTTAACTCTTCTTGCATTGCTAACACCCAATCATTATCTGATAGGGCTTCTTCAATGTTAGAAGGTTCTAATTGAGAAATGAATGCAGAAAAACTTACTTTGTTTAAAACCTTGTTTCTAGTTTTGACACCTTCATTAACTCCACCTATCACTTGATCTAGAGGATGACTCTTGATGTATTTCCAGGCACGAGGTTGATCTGGATTACTTAGTTCAACTTCTTTTTCAAAATGGTCATCTTCAAGATTTGAAGAGTTAATAGATGGTTGGTTTCTAGTTATCTCATCATCAAAGTTTTTACTAGAGGATACATATTCATCGAATACAACATGAATTGATTCTTCTACAACACATGTTCGTTTATTAAAAACTCTAAATGCTTTACTATGATTTGAATATCCTAGGAAAAGTCCCTCATCAGCCTTAGAATCAAACTTTCCAAGATTATCTTTACTGTTGTTATGAATAAAGCACTTACAGCCAAATATGTGTAGATGAGCAAGGTTTGGTTTCCGTCCCTTGTAAAGTTCATATGGTGTTTTTCCAAGTTTGGTTCTGACATATGCTCTATTTGAGATGTAGCATGCAGTGCTCATTGCGTCTGCCCAGAAGACTTGAGACACGTTCTTTTCGTTGAGCATTGCTCTAGTCATGTCTGTATATTCTTTCTTTCCACTACACCATTCTGTTGTGGAGTTCTTGGTGCTGAAAAATTGTGATCGATGCCATTTGTATCACAATATTCTGCAAATGCTTGATTATCAAATTCTCCACCATGATCTGTCATGATTCCTGCAATTGACATACCTTTCTCATTTTGCACTTTCTTGGCAAAGGCAATAAATTTATAAAAAGTTTCATCTTTGGATGATAGAAATATATTCCAGGTAAATCTAGAGAAATCATCAACAATAACAAATGTGTACAAGTTTCCACCGAGACTCTTAACTCTTGCTGGACCAATCAGATCCATATGCAATAGTTGAAGTGGTCTGTTAGTGGTAATTTCAGTTTTTGTTTTAAAGGAAGATTTAGTTTGCTTACCTCTTTGACAAGCATCACAGACTAAATCATTCTTGAAATTAACATTAGGTAGCCCAATTACCAAATCCTTTTTGAGTAACTTTTGTAATTGATGCATATTAACATGGGCAAGTCGCTTATGCCAAAGCCAACTCTCATCAGTGGTACTCAGAAGGCAATTTTCAGAAATATTTTCATTCATATCAAGAGTATAGCAATTACCTTCCCTTTTTGCCTTGAGTTTGGTCTTCAACTTTTTCTTTTCAATTTGCAGATCCTTCTTGTTGACTATCAGGCATTCTTCTGAATCAAATATTACCCAGTTGTCTTTATCCGTGCTTTGACTTACACTTAATAGATTGTGACATAAGCCTTCAACGTAATATACGTCTTTGATTTTATCTTTGACTTCCCCAAGTCCTGCTATCCTTCCAGTTTGATTTCCTCCAAATTTCACCTTGCCACCTTCCTTAGGTACTAATATGGTGAAGTTCTCAGGATCACCAGTCATATGTCTTGAACATCCACTATCTATATACCATTTGTTTGATTTGGATGTTCTGAGACAAACCTGCAGTTAAGGATAATTAAGTTTTAGGTACCCATATCTTTTTGGGTCCTTTTGGGTTAGTACAGATAGCTTTTTGTTCATGAATCTTCTTAGGTATCCATTTATAGGTTCCAATAATTCCTTTCTTTTTATGAAAACACGACGAAGTGTAATGTCCTTTTCTATTGCAGTAATTACAATAACCAAAAGGATTAGATGTGTGCACATAACGTGTGAAATAACTTAGATAGGATTTGCTTCCTGTTTTCTTCTTACCTTTTCTTTTGTCTAGGTTCGGATCATATCCTATACCAGACTTATCATTCACATGACGTTGTGCTTTTAAAATAACATTTAACATTTCACTACCTTTTGTAAACTTTTCAAGAGTTTTAGTAAGATCAATATTTTTCTTTTCAAAAGACAAACACCTTTCGCAATCTCTATCCAAAGGGTTTTTAATTCTTTCTTCAAGAAATTTGTTTCTCTTTTTACAGGTAATCAAAGTATTAACAATTTTGATAAATTCAGAATGTAAAGCATCATATTCATTTTGTAATTCATCATATGTAGGGTCAGAATTCATTACCTCCTCGTCTGTTTCTTTTTGGGGAACCAGGCAAATATTGGTTGTCTCCTCATTATCGCTTTCTTCTTCTGAGGAGCTATCTCCCCATATTGCAGAAACAAATGTCTTCTTTCTGTTGAAGGATTTGAAATTTCTCTTCTCTTTATTTTTCTGCAATAGCTCAGGATATTTTGATTTGATATGTCCCGGTTTACCACATTCATAACAGATGATTTCCTTGGAGTCTCTTCTGCCACTTGTTCCACCTCTTTGAAAATTTCTGAATCCTTGGCCTTTATAGAATTTCTTGAATCTTCTGATCATCAGGCCCATTTCATCATCATCGATCTCCTCTTCTTCTTCTTGGTTTTCTGTCTTTGTTTTTGTTGCACTCAGTGCAAGACTTTTCCTCTTCCTGTCGCCAACTTCTTCCAATTCTCGTTTGAATTTTAGTTTGCTTTCATATTCTGAAAGACTTCCAAACAGAGAAGCTACAGACTGCATTGATTCTCCTTTGGCCTCCTCTATTGCTGTGACTTTCGCTTCCCATTCTTTGGAGAGTATGTTAAGTATTTTTCTTACTTGGACATTCTGATCATAGAATTTTCCAAGTGCTGCAAGTTGATTAACAATGTGAGTATATCTAAGTTCAAATTCAGCTATTGACTCACCTTCCTTCATACGAAGCAAATCAAACTCTGTAGTTAGAGTATTGACTCGATTTTCTTTTATTCCAGATGTTCCTTCATGAGCTACTTCAAGCGCTTGCCACATTTCTTTAGCAGTCTGAAGAGTACAGATTCTGAAGTATTCTTTTTGACTTAGTGCACTCTGAATCATTAGAATTGCTTTGCTGTTGAGAGTCACTAGCCTTTTGTCATTGTCATCAAATTCTGCTGGTGATTTAGGAACTTTTCGAGATTCTTCAGTCTTTGTAGGCACATAGTTTCCAGTTTCAATCACATCCCATAGTCCGTATTCTGTAGCCATTACGAACACACGAAACTTAGCTTTCCAGAAGGAAAAATGTTCACCACTGAAACCAGGTGGTCTAGTGATAGAAGCTCCGTCAGGAAGGATTGCTTCACCCATGCTTGCCATTGGATCCTTCTAAGGTTGTTAAGCCTGAATTAGAAGACCAGGCTCTGATACCAAATGTTAGAGCAAGCTTTTCACCCAAGAGGGGGGGGTGAATTGGGTGATAACAAAATAACTGGCAAATTTAAATTCAATATATAAAACTTAAGGCACAGTTAATGAAGGAAAAGATATCACCAAAGTTCACACAGAGATTTATACTGGTTCGGTCTCAATCACTTGACCTACGTCCAGTCCTCAGAAATCCTTCTGAGCCTTTCACTATATCTTCCAAGATTCAGTGGGTTCTTGGCACCTCAGTACAAATAGCAAGTTCCTCCAGACACTCGCTCCCCCTTACACAAGGTAATCTCAAACCCCTACTTAAGGTTCCTCAACCTTAAGTTCATACTTTTGAAAATGATTAAGTATGACTAACAGATCTCTCTTTCAGAGCATGTAGATAAGAACTGAAGCACAGATGAAGAATTAAAGCTTTTTGAGAAGATATCACTTGTAGAGTGTTCAGGCGTTTTTTCTTCGTTGTAGTATTTTTCAAATGTCTGGTCATATATATTGGGACCTTTGAATGCCGTTGTAAATATGTCCGTTGATTCAAAAATGCTTCTGTCAAATGTAACAGTATTTGTCTTCCATTACTTCTGAAGTTATTCTGCTGCCATGAATAGTTGTCGTTTCAGTGGAGTGATCAGTTGCATGTCAAGTGCGTAATAGTGGAGTACAGCTGTAACACACTTATGAATTTAACCGTTAAGCAATATTTGTATCTCAACAGATTAATATGGATCACTGGAAGTGTTATATAAAAGAGACAGTAGGACCATAGAGAGTGATCCTATTTTCGCAACTAAGTATTAAAATGATATACCATATGATTTTGATAGCTATTTGGATAAATCAGTAATAATAGAATTTCACTATCAAAATCAATTGTCGTTTATGAAGGTAAAAGCAAATGGATCAAAGTCCATGTAGGAAGATGTATACTTGAACAATTAATCATTATATGAGAAAATGCAATATCACTGGAAGTGAATATAATGTCATTGGAAGTGATTTTGAAAACCTTGAATGCTTCTGACAGTGATTGTTGGTTCACTGGAAGTGATATTGAAATTTCCATATTTCACTCGAGTGAATTTGGAATCACTGGAAGTGATTTTGTAAATAGTGTTTTCTTCTTGAAGTGATTTCCAATTCACTGGAAGTGATTTGCAACTTTTCAAATATCACTCGAGTGATTCAAGATCACTGGAAGTGATTTGGCAAACAGTGAAATATTCTTGCAGTGATTTTGAATTCACTGGAAGTGATTTAGCGAAAATGCAACATCACTCGAGTGATTGAGGATCACTGGAAGTGATTTGAAAACTTTGGCGGATCACTCGAGTGATCTGAGCTTCACTGGAAGTGATTTGCAAAACAGTGAAATTTTCTTGAAGTGAATTCTCAATCACTGGAAGTGATTTGCCGCATCACTCGAGTGATTCACAATCACTGGAAGTGATTTGGCGCATCACTCGAGTGATTCAGAATCACTGGAAGTGATTTGCAAAACAGTGAAATTTTCTTGAAGTGAATTCTCAATCACTGGAAGTGATTTGCCGTATCACTCGAGTGATTCACAATCACTGGAAGTGATTTGGCGCATCACTCGAGTGATTCAGAATCACTGGAAGTGATTTTCAAAACAGTGAAATTTTCTTGCAGTGATTTCGCGATCACTGGAAGTGAATTTGCAGATCACTCGAGTGATTTCCCATATCACTCGAGTCATCTGTCATTTTTGGCAATCACTCGAGTGATTTCAGCGATCACTCGAGTGATCTTGAATATCACTCGAGTGACTAACAAAATCACTCGAGTGATCTTGCACAGATCACCAGAATTGCTTGCTTTACTGATAATTAATCCATGAGCTTCCAAAACATGATTTGTTATCATCAAAACATGAAATCTAACATAGTTGTGTGGACATCAAATTGATTTCCATGAAAAAGTCTTTCATAGTTATGATACACTCAAGTGGCATTAACTGAGAAAGTTCTTCTCTGGGAATCTGTCTAGGGATCTGGATGATAGAAGTATCATCAGATCTGATGAACATGGAAAACAAAGTGTCTTTAATTGAGTTGGGAAGTTGCAAGTCAAGGGAATGATTTTGAAGTCTGTAAATGACTTGTTGGTGTAAGGTAGCCATGATAGCTTTGGGATCATGTTTAGCTCCAACAATCTGGATTTGTACTTTGATTCTGTTGGTGAGAGTAGGATCATTTACGCTGATATTGAAATCTGGCTAGATGGTGAGGATGACACTTCCATTGCTCAAAATCGTAAGAAGGGCACTAATAAGAGCATTGGGATATGATTTGTAAGTAGAGTCAACAAGAGCAACCCTAGCAGTGGAGGGAATACCTTTTCTTCCATAGAGAGTAAGGATCAGACAAATTGTACCAACATGAAGATAAGTATATCCTTCAGATCTCCACTGATTGATCAAAGGCTGTGGGATCTCTATGGTATAGTACTGTTCTTTTGTAGTCGTAGGGAGAAAGCACTTGTCCAATCTAGTGGTTTGAACAACCCCTTTGACATGAGGTCGTCGAGTAGTCAGAAGAGTTCTGATATTTCTAGTAAGGCGGTTAGACCTGTGATAGACACTATAAGGACTAAGAAGATGTAGATCAGTCTCACTGATTTGGGCATCTTTTGGCAAGTGGTTAACTTCCTACAATATTTTCTATTTTCTTGGCTAGAGTTCTTTTTACAAAGGGAGGAAGGCTTTTGGGAACAAAAGAGGAAATGAGAGTAGTTGTAGATGGGTTTGTAGAACCTGGAGCTTCCCTCATATTTTCCGAAATTCTTCTTAGTCACCTTCATTCATAACATGTTATCACTGTTTCATAAAATTCATATGGCTTTGATACCATGGGTGAGGATGGATGTATCAGGATCCCTATGACTTTATGGTCTCTTATATGAATAAGACTAGAAGATCTCAAACAAGACACTAACTGTAATATCCTGAATTTTGGGACAAGAGGCTTGAGATGAAGCCTGGATCAAGTGGACTGCTAAGCCCCGGTTTAGCAAATGTCTTAGTAAGGCATAATTGTATTCCCCAAAATTCATTTATACCCTTGTGGAATTAAAGGGAATATTATAGTGAATTAAAGAGCTCGGGGAGTGACAAAACAATGCAATTAGAAGTCACACATAATATAGTTAATTGGAACACAAAGTAGTGTTGCTACCAATAAATTTCCCTGTATGGCAGTTGTGTTAGTGTATTATTTTTCAATAGGAAAATGATGTCAAAAAATTCTGAAACTTTTTAAAATAAAAGTATACTTATCAAAATTTAATTTGATAGGTCATATTGGTCATTTGAAGTTGTACACAAAGAGATATGTATTTTTGAAGTTAGCTTAGAAGTCACACATAATATAGTTAATTGAAACACAAAGTAGTGTTGCTGCCAATGAATTTCCCTGTATAGTAGTCGTGTTAGTGTAATATTTTAAATAGTCAAATGATGTCAAAAAATTATGAAACTTTTTATAATGAAAGTATACTTATCAAACTTTAATTTGATAGGTCATATTGGTCATTTGAAGTTGTACACAAAGAGATATGTATTTTTGAAGTTAGCTTAGTGAAACTGGGAATTTTCAATGGCAGTGTCCAAAAACAATAATTTTAGGAATTTTGAGCTTCTAATTGGTTAAATTATATATTTTTTCTTAAAATTATATTTAATAAAGGTCATATAGCCTTTGAAACCACTCCAATCAGATATCTATACAATTAGATATGAATTTTTAAAGTTTGGTGAAAATTCTACCCAGTTTTTAGCTAGTACAAAAATGGAAATAAATGTAAGGGAAAAATGGTCATTTGATCAATAAAGAAAATTGCCATTTATTCTTCCCTTTAATTGGGATAAATTATGGCTGAATTAGGGAGCAAGAAAGGGAAAATGGATTTAAAGAGTAATATTATAAATAAGAAGCAAAAATGTGGACCAATTGGAAGCTAGCACATGTAAAGCAAGATTGGCTAATTCATTAAGCTATTAGCCCTTCATCTTTTTCCATTCATTTTTATTGGAAACCTGAACCAAAGAGAGAGAAGGAGTGCAAGAGCAAGCCAAGAACACCAAGCACAAAAGGGTTAGGGTTCCAAGAAAAACCAAGGTAAGAACTTGCAAAACCTTGTGATTTTTGCCTCCTAATCACTCTATAACCTCTTCTAACCTCCTCTACTCCATTAAATCCATGATTTTCAAGATAAATCAAGAGTGTATAGAGAGAGGTCAGAAACTTTAAGGAGAGAGAAAGAGCAAGAATCAAGAGGCAATCTCCAAAACTTGATTCACTTGGCTTGTTTGATGTTGTTGGTGTTGTTGGTGGTGGATATTGCCTTGTTTTCTCTTGATTTTCAAAATGGGCTAAAGCAAAACCTAAGGGACATCCTACCCAAATTTCCTCTAAACATATTCATTTAGTGTTTAAATGGTTAATCATGTGATTAGAAGTGGTAAGGAGGTGATTAAGCAAGAGAAAACAAAAATAACATAATCTTCATAAGAACCCTAACATTCTTCCCTGTGCATGATGTGATGAAGGAGTTATAATTTTGTAATTTTGATGGTTATGATTTATAAGGAAAAATTGTGTAGGTATGCAAGTGTTCATGATTTTTAGATGTCTGTATACAAATTTGGAAATTTATGAAATTGAATGTGCATGTTGTTTGATCTGCCTTTTGTGAGGTAGTGACATTGTGCAATGTTATAGAGCAAACCTTGTTCAAAAATTTTGAAACTTGGCAGGCTTAAATTAGAGACATAGATCTTTAATTTGATGGGTAGTTTGTAATTTTTGGACAGGTATATTGGAAGATATGAATTTGTAATTGTGCCCTTTTTCTGGAAGGAAATTTGGGAACAGTGGAATTTGAAGAATTTCTGGGAATAATATGATGTCAATGGTCAGACCAAATTATTTTTACCCAAAATTAAATTTAAAGATCTTCATTTAGGACTTGAAATAAGTTAAACTAGATTTTCCTATAATTTATTATGAGTTTCCAAAGTTGACTGAAGAATCTGTCAATTTTCTGAAAGCAGTGAAACTACACTGTACAAGATTGTATGGTGTAGAAACTATTGAAATTGTGAAAGATAACCAACAATATGAGTTTGGAATAATAGATAGATGATTAATGACTCATTTATTGTACATTTTGGAATTTTAGTTCCAGACAGTTGTGCCCGAGCCGGATCAAAGACGGTGGATTAAGGAAGGACAATTAAGGTAGTAAACTTATCCTACTTGCATGTATTTGATATTTATGCTTTTGTATTGCTTTGATTGATTATGTGAAGCATATTTGAATGAATGAAGCTCTGTTTTTGTTTATATTGTGGCCATAGATATGTTGTATGAAACATTGAGCATGCAGAGATATCATTATATGAGTATGAGCCTATGTAAGGCGATCATATCATGCACTAGCATTTATTTTACATGCTTTATGGTATTTGTTAACTACTGAGGTTCCTCCAAATCTCACCCTCCCTCAACCAACCATTTAGATAAAGTGGACAGAGGTGGGATGCTGGAAGTTGTGCGAGAAGAGAATGTGATGGTGGACTGAAGATTTAAGGGTCCAGAACTATAAATTTATGTGATTTAGACACTTTAGTAGCCTTGTGTGGTTACATAATTGTGTATGTAAATAAATGAACTAAGTTAAGTAGATAATTTCCCTAATTAAATTAATAAGAAAAGATAAGAATATATAAGTAATAACAGAGTTGCAAACCACTATAATATAGTTCCACAAGGGTTTTAAAATTTTCAGAAAAAACCCCTCCACTGCAAGTTCGAATCATATTTTAAGGTTGGGATTTGTATAAGTGTTATAAAAGAATAACACTTAGTGGTTTGAGTCTACGTAAAACTCATAAGACGAGTGTAAATGTAAGATGTCATACTAACAAAGCCATTGGGATCTAGATCTACCCCATCTGATACTAAATGAACTAAGAAATAATAAATTGAAATATTCCTGAAGTATGTTGACCTTGAAATGAGATTCTATTCCAGGTAAGTCTGAGTTCTCTCATCTCATCTTAGCTCAAGAACACTTTAGGACTCCAAATCTTTTCAGTTTCACACATACGCTGGCCTTATCAGTTCATTGTTTCTCAGTACTCTCATAGGATAATGATTGGATTCTTTCTTATGCACAGGTTCCTCTTAAAGAGGCAAGTGCATAGCATACTTGAATCTTTATAGAGATGGATACACCATGCTAAGAACTCAAGTTTTTAGAAGAAAAGAGAAATTTAGAAGGAAGTCATCTGGGAAAGCACACTTATATTCATGGAAGTGAATACAACTCTTGATGATCCGAAAGTAAGAATGAGCATTATTTATATAGGCAGACAGACTCAAAATGGGCAAAACACACTTATTGAGATTACAAACACGTGGGATTTATCAGGACAGCCCGTGACTCATAAAGAATTAAGTAGTACACACTAGTGCAGAAAAGACTTTTTACATGTGATGGAATGGACTTTTTACACTTGACATAAAATACATGTAGAAACAATATGTGTAGAAAATCAAGACTTTCTACATGTGTCGTAAACCACGTGTAGAAAGTCTCACTTTCTACACCTGACGTAAAATGTCAGGTTTAGAAAGTCTCACTTTCTACACGTGACTTCTTATGTCAGGTGTAGAAAGTTTGAAGATAGTACTTTCTACACCTGACTTGAGGGGTCACGTGTAGAAAGTCCACACTTTCTACACGTGACTTTCCTAATCAGGTGTAAAAAGTCAACTTTCTACACCTGACGTGAACGGTCACGTGTAGAAAGTGTGGACTTTCTACACGTGACCCCTCAAGTCAGGTGTAGAAAGTGGTATATTGAGACTTTCTACACCTGACTTCAGAGGACTTTCTACACGTGACCCCTCACGTCAGGTGTAGAAAGTGGTATATTGGGACTTTCTACACCTTACTTTAGGGGTCACGTGTAGAAAGTCTCACTTTCTACACCTGATCTATTACGTCAGGTGTAGAAACTTATTTTCAGGAGAAAAAAAATTATTTTTATATAAACTCATTTACATAATAATAAACAACAAAACACCTGATAAAAAAATAATTTGCAACAAAACTAATGTGAAATATCAAATTCTATCCAAAATATTAACAAAGCCATATAAAGGTACACAAACTTGACCTCATTTTTACAACGAAATTTGTATAATTAAAGTCAAACCCAATACCAAACAGTGACAATAAAATTCAACATGTCTAATACCACATAGTTATTAACTTTACATATTTAACATTACACTCACAACTTTGTGATCTCTAAAAAATAAGTTGCCCAACGTGTGCGAACGTCATCAATGTCCTCTTCGGAAAATGCATCCGTAATGTCAAACATCTACAGATTTTAAAATAAAAAATCACATCAATTTAATAACTACGAAATGAACTTAATAAAAAAAATATAATTAAATACAATTACCTCTTCTGTAAATTATGTACTACCCAAGAGGATGATGTTTAACATGTGCCTCATCACATAATATCCACAAGCCTTATTCCCCTTTTGACGACGGCACTATAGTTGAACATGCATTATATTATATTAATTATATATGTGAACACGATAACTATGTTCATAGAAGGATTGAAACTGTTTACCTTTGGTTGTATCCAGATAGTCTCCCTAAAAAATTCAATAGCAAATTCTAAAAAATTCTTCACCCCATTATCGTACTCATCACTAGTTCGTCTAGCATAGATCCAGCTACGATCCATATTGTTAGATATGATTAGTTTTGATGATGCCAAATATATATATCAAATATTATGAGAGCAGAAGTTTGCACAGTATACTTTTCTAATACATTGACTAACTATTTGATATTGCATATATTGTAGATTAGTCAAGCAATGGAAGAAAGAGATTGGAGAATGAAGAGCTTGAAGAATTAATGGGAATATCAAGATTCAAGCTTCTAGAAGAAATACTAGATGTTTCTATGCTCATAAGGGAATTAAGAAGTACTGTAGTAGTTACTGTTTTTCACTGTAGCATTATCACTGTAACAATACGGTTACTGTAGCAATTTGGCACTGTTTGGCACTGTAGCAGAGTGATTTTAATAAATCACTCGAGTGATTTTCAGAATCACTCAAGTGATTTTGGAAAAATTGAAATCACTCGAGTGATTCTCTAATTCACTCGAGTGATGTTCAGTTTTTCAGACTCTGTTCTTCATCCAGCTGAGCAAGGCCTGGTTATTTGATCATATCTCTCAAAATATAACTCCTATTGAGACCAAACCAATTGCATATGAAAATAGACTTCCAATGCGTCCATTTAACACCAGAAACAACATAAAAGGAGCTCATATGAGGGATATATAAGTGTTCTAATCTGGAATTCACATCAGCGTCACTTTTTGGAACACGTTTGGTATTTTGGCTATAACTCTCAAACCACGGATCCTATTGAGTTGAAACCAGTGCCATATAAAAGTAGACTTCAAGAGCTTTCCATTGATATATAATACATAAGTTTTAGAGCCATATTCGAAGAGTTATATCATCTGGAAGTTTACCTCTGTTTGCTGAAGAACTGGAAACGCAAAAGTGATCTAAAGAACAGATCACTCGAGTGATTTCAGAAATCACTCGAGTGATATGGCAAATCACTTCCAGTGGTGCCAGAATCACTGCAAGAAAAATTCACTGTTTCAGATTTCACTTCCAGTGATTCCGAATCACTCGAGTGATTTGTGATTTCCGCCAAATCACTTCCAGTGATCTCCAAATCACTTCCAGTGATTTGAAATTTTTCAGAATCACTTCCAGTGCGAGCCAAATCACTGCAAGAAAAATTCACTGTTTGCAATTTCACTTCCAGTGATATGGAATTCACTCGAGTGATATGAGATTTTTCAGATTCACTTCCAGTCGATTGAAAATCACTGCAAGAAAAATTCACTGTTTGCAAAATCACTTCCAGTGATGCCAAATTCACTCGAGTGATATATGAAGTTTGCCATATCACTTCCAGTGATTGCTGAATCACTTCCGGTGAATATTAAAATTCGTCAGATCATCTCCAGTGCCTTAACTGATAATTTCCAGAGAATACCAATATGCACCATATCACTTCCAATGAACTAATATTAATTCAAGTGATCTTCCGTTTGTGAGATATCAGTGGATGAACTGATAGTTCAAGTGATGTGTTGATTTTGATAAATCACTTCCAGGTTTGACAGAAACATGAGATCACCAGAATAATATTGTGAGCTATCCAAGTGAAATGTTGTTTCATGAAAATCACCTTCAGTGAAGTAATGCTGCACTCAAGTGAATTGATATCACCGCAAGTAAATTTACTGATAGCTAGAGTGATTCACTATTCTTTACAGAATCATGGAAATTACTCAAGGGATCATTATTATCGAGTCAATGATATGCTTACTCTTAGAAAGCTACTGCCAGTGAAATGCTTCTGTAAATCACTTCCAGAAGTATGACAGAAACAAGGAAACAACTCAAATGATTTCATGGTACACTCGAGGGATGCTGATAATTTCCAGTAGAACATTATCTTCTGAAAATCACCTCCAGTGAAATCAAGTTGACTTCCAATGATTCTTCCATTTTCTGAAATCACTCCCAGTGAAGTCTGTAATCACCCGAGTGATGTTTTCTAACAGCTATTTCTCTGAGTGCTTTTACAGGTGTTATGCACTACCGATCACATGGCTTACACGGATCAATATTAAACAACAACTATTCGTGGGCGGCAGAAAAATTCATAAGTAACGGAAGACAAATACTATTACATCTGTCAGACCAATGGGCAAACTGTAAGAAATGCTGAAGCATATGTCAGAGCACGATCAATAGGAAAATATTTAAATACACTCAACGACCGTGCAAAGCAATGGGACTCCAACCGAAAATGAAGTAGTGATTGTCTAAGCATCAGATGGGATTACAACAGGAAAATATCCAAATGGGTTCAACGGTCAAATGAATCAATAGACTTTAACGGATGGATGTTTACAACGGTCATCTTCCACAACTTAGCTATAAATAGGAAAGGGTTCAAACACAGAAGAACATACAATACAATGAGAACATGAACATGCTGATATTCTAAGTCTTCTACCTCCTACCACTCTTTGCTCTACTTCATCTTCTATATTATGTATATTTGAGAGAGTGAATATTTGTATTGTACTTCAGTGAGTATCCTATCTACTCTGTGAGAGAGTCTGTAAATCCTTACAAATATATTTCTGTATTGAACTCAAGGTAGAGGGACCTTGAGAGGGTTGATTACCTTACGGGAAAGTTGTAGAGAGAATTGCTAGTAGTACTTTCTTATCGCAAGACTTACAAGGTGCAAGCAGTAGAGAACGTTGCTGCTCGTAAGACTTACAGTGGTGTAAGCAGGAGAGAACGTTGCTGCTTGTAAGACTTGCACGGGTAAGCAAGAGAGAAAGGACTTTGGGATTGCTTTGCTCAACTTACCGTAAGAGGGTGTAAACCTTACAGTGAGTAAGGGGGAGTAACTTCGTAAGAGATTTGTAGAGGCTTTTCTTGTGCCCGGTTAAACAAGAAGATAGTGGATTGGAAATCTCAGGAGGAGCCTGGGGACTGGACGTAGGTCATTGTGGATTGGACCGAATCAGGATAAATCACAGCTTGCATATTCTCTTCCCTAAGCTTTTACATTTCCAGCATATATGATTTACATATCAGCTTATGTTTCTATAATTCCGTATGTATTGATTTGATAAGTTGCAAAAAGATTTTAAAAGATCATACTTTCTTATCACACACCCAATTCACCCCCTCTTGGGTGTCAACCATTTCTAATACATATGTGCAAACAAACTTCAACAAAAAATGAAATTGTTTAAAATTTTGTGTTCAAATTATAGGAGGACTATTGAAAGACATGGAATAAAGGAGGAATAAAATTGCAGAGATAAGAACAAAAGGGTCTCTTTAGTTCAAAGAAACAAAAGAGGAAGCAAAGCACATGCATAGTGAAACCACTTGTGTGTTTGTGTCCAACCAGCAAGCAAGTAAACAATATATAATAACAAGATCTAATATAGGAAGTAATAACATGTCCATACACTAATAATACTCCTCTATTCAACTCAATAATTAATTAAGTTCCAACTTGCTTTATGTTTCTACTAGGTGTATTACTCAAGAGATAATGTGTCACATAATAAGATGCATAAGAAGGCTAAATTTCTCTCAATTTTGGCACTTTACTAATGATCAATTAAATGCCCATACTTTTGCCAGTCAAGGCTAACAAGTTCCAAATCCAGCCAAAGTTTTTATAGTGTAATAAGCTTAGAAAAATAATGCAATTGCAGCCGCAATGAAAATGTATGAAGCTTTGGGTATATTTATATTAATTCGTCATAAGTTACATACAATCATAAATATTTAAGCATAGCAATAAATCAGCACCTAAATGCAGAATCATCAGATGCAGAAAAGGGAAATAACCATAAGATATAGAAGCAAGAAAAAGAGAAGAGCCAGAGAGATTTCCGAGGAATAGGACCACAGATATCCACAAATATCTTCTTTAATGCAACTTGCAACTCAAAGCAACAAGCACTAAATGCAAAAGCAGATTTCCAAAAGCAAATACAAAAAGTAAAGTTATAAGTATAATTAAGAACCAAAACCAAAGTCATGTTTTTCATGAATAATAATATCTTCCATATTTCTTGTCAATTCCCATATTCCATCATGGAAGGCATGTGATTTTGCCAGGCAGATGTATGGGGTGATAGTGTGGTGCTAGAAGTATCAGCCCCATTTGTTAGTTGATTAACAAAAAAAATTCTACTTTGGCAAGATCTAACATAAGAAACAAATGTGTACTTTCACTCCATTGCCCACTTCTGCCCGAAACAGTAACCTTTTATGCCTAAAATCCTGGTAAGTGCCAGCGGCAGCGAGGGAGAGAGGTATCACAGCAACGAGGGAGAGAGGTATCGCGGCAGTGAGGGAGAGATGGCCACAACAGCAATCGACAGCAATGTCCAAAGAAACCCGGTGAGCGCGATGCAGCTCGTGGTAGTGACGGAGAGAGGACTCTGAACTCAAGTAGGGCAGGGATTGGCGCGCGGCTGAGCGTGAGAGGGAGGGAGGGATGAGAGCTTAAGTGGCGGCAAAATGAAAAGGAGGGAAGACTTGATAATTTTTTTTTCATATTCTACACCGGTTGGGCCTCAACCGGTGTAGAAAGTCAGAGTTTCTACACCGGTTGGGCCTCAACCGGTGTATAATGTAAGTGTTTTAAGTGTTTCTACACCGGTTGGGCATCAACCGGTGTAGAAACTTTGACTTTCTACTCCGGTTAAGGCCCAACCGGTGTAGAATATGTTTTCTACACCGGTCCCAAGTCAACCGGTGTAGAATGTCATATTTCTTAACTTTCTACACCGGTTGACGTCCAACCGGTGTAGAGAGTGTATTCTTTCTACACCGGTTCTTTTCCAACCGGTGTAGAATATGCTTATTTAATTAAAAAAATTAAATTCTCATCATTTATGTTCACTTTCTACACCTGTTCATATTTAACCGGTGTAGAAAGTTGTGCAGTTTTTTATTTTTTTTGCTGAAAAAATTTAGATAATTTTAAAATAAATTTAATTTCATTTACTTTTATGAAAAATATTTTAAATTTACTTTCTACACGTGTTATCTTTTCAACACGTGTAAAAAGTCATTTTATCTTAATATATTTACGAAAATGCCACCGGTCATACTTTCTACACTTTACCGGTTTTGTCACGTGTAAAAAATATGTGTAAATCCTATATTTTGTACTAGTGACAAACCCGTGACTGATAAAATTGGACACCTGTAAAGTAATGACTCAGCACACTATAGTAGAGCACGCCTATAATGACTCTTAAAAGTAAAAGTATCTTTTTACAAAGCAGATATTCTTTTGTCACTTTGTCTTGATGACTCATCCTTTCACTAACGGCTCATAATCATCATTAGGAGATAAATTATCATTGTCTGTGTCATAAAGCAAATCACAAACATGGCAGAGTGAGTCATAGTCAAAGTGAGTCGTAGTAGACATAGGGAGTATTAAAGCTCATGATCATGATAAAGACCATGACAACTTGTCTCCTAATGATTATCATGAGCCTGTAGTGAAAGGATGAGTCACCAAGACAAAGTGACGGCAGAATATCCGCTTTATAAAAAACTACTTTTACTTTTCAGAGTCATTATAAGCGTGCTCTACTACAGTGTGTTGATTTATTTCTTTACAGGTGTCCAACTTTATTAGTCATAGGTTTATACTACTTAATGTTTTATGAGTTACAAGCTGTCCTGATAAAGCCCACTCTGTAATCTCAATAAGTGTGTTTTGTCCTTTTTGAGTCCGTCTACCTATATAAACGATGCTCCTTCTTACTTCCGGATCATCAAGAGTTGTATTCACTTCCATGAATATAAGTATACTTTCCCAGATGACTTCATTATAAATTTATCTTTTCTTCTGAAAACTTGAGTTCTTAGTATGGTGTCTCCGTCTCTATAAAGATTTAAGTATGATCTGCACTTGCCTCTTTAAGAGGAACATGTGCATCAAAGGGAATATATTCATGATCCTATAAGAGTATTAAGAAACAATGAACTGATAAGGCCAGCGCATGTGTGAAACTAAAAAGGATTTGGAGTTCTAAAGTGTCTTTGAGCTAAGATGAGATGAGAAAGCTCAGACTTACCTGGACTAGAACCTCATTTCAGGGTCAACATACTTCTGGAATATTTCATTTTATTATTTCTCAATTCATTTGGTATCAAATGGGATAGATCTAGATCTCAATGGCTTTATTGGTATATATGTTTGAGATCTTCTAGTCTTATTCATATAAGATACCACACAATCATAGGGATCCGAATACATTCACCTTCACCTATGATTTTCTCAATTTTTTTCAAATTAGTTAATTAGGTTTTATATTAAGAACAAGAGGTGGTATACCATTAATACTATAAATTTTAAAAAGCAATGAAGAAGCAAGTTATAATCATATGTTATATTTATTGGAGTTCATAAGACATCAAAATAATATTAAAAATACCACAATACATAACATAGTGTCACTTGGAGCACTATTATGATTGTGTCACTTCTAATACTCTCTTCGATCTTCAATATAAATCGCTTCTAGAAGAATAACTTTATCCACAATACAAGTCAATTGGAAGCAATTAATACTTATTTGTCAATTTTGCTCCTATAATTAATGTTTGAATATGGCTCCCTTATATGTATTTCTCTCTCTCTTTCAATATCTCATTTAATATAGGTAAAGTTGGATTTTTTTTTAATTTAAGATGAATTTAATAAGTTAATTACCATTTCTTGATTCCGATGACTTAGTTAACATGATTTATAATGTGGACCGGAGGGGATATGTTTTATGGGAATCAAGAAAAACTTCAAAACTAAATAAATTGTTGAACAAAATGAGTTTGGACGAGGGATTAAAAAGAAAAATTAGAAATAAAAAAAATCAATGACATGCCTTAAATTTCATAAACTCTATATTAAAATTTAGCAACTTTTCAACTTTCCCGCTGTTCAATATAAGTATATTGTATACAATATGATAATAAAATCTTTATAATAATAAATTAAAAATAAAATTATATATTCATATAAAATTTAATGATATGACTTATAAAAAGGATAAAACAAATCATTCTCTCCATCTTATGAGTAGAACTAAAGTAGCATGAGCCAATTTGGTTCACTCAACCTACTGGCCAAAAAAAAAATATTGGTTCACTCAACCTCTCGTGCATTCTGGGCATTTATGTCTTTGGGCCATTTTCCGGTGGGGATTGAAAATGGTTCCCACCAAATTTTGGTGAGAAACCCACAACCCATTTTTCCTTAAATCGCCGAAAATGAGTTCAAGTGGGAAATTGTTTTGCGCGGAAAATAGTGAACTAAACTGGCCCTAAAATTAATCCAAGCCTTTGAAATTCCAAACAACCAGGCATTTCATAGAAGCCGAAGGAAAATTAGATATCGAAATTCGCAGACACAACAGAACATCGTCAAGATCAACCGAAAATCCAGGATGTGTAAGAAATGGCACCAAAAAAAAAAAAAAAACATTTTTCACAGAGATTCTCTTTGGTCTTCACTGACCTGCGGGCAACATGCACATACAGAGCTCCGTCTCTCTCATAATCCAGGGCGTTTCTCCATTAATTGGGCGGATACAACAGGAAATTTACGTTAGTGGGTCCCATCGTTAGCTGGACAATAAAAGTCAGTCAAGCACTCAAGCAGCGTGCTTTTTTCTTTCACACACACACAGATTGCTTCCTTTCCTTCTCTCTCTATCTTTCTCTTTCGGCACCAAACACTGCCTCCCATAATTCTTTATCAATATATTCAAAATCAAACAACCAGTATAAATGTCCTTTGTATTTTTTCTCCACTCGTCGTTTTCTTTTTTCAGAAAGGCGAATATCCTCAGTCTTGTTCTATCTATCCCTCTGTGTGTGTACAAACATCCAAATGAATTTCACCTTTTAGCTGTTGATTCTACTTGAATCTGTTACACAAGGTATGATCTTATCACTGATCCATGATTGCATAATCGGTCTTTCTTTCTAAGCTCAGATCACCTGTACCTTTCCCTTTCCTTTGCATTACTTTACCTTCCCTTAAAGGAACCGCTTTTGAGCTTGAGATAGTAATTTCAGAGGCTTAATAATTGCGCAGAGTATGTAATAAGCTGAATTGGGTTCTGTTGTATCGGATAGAGAGTCTTGACTGGTTTTTTCAACTTGAAACTTGAGTTGATTTTCTTTTCTGCTTTTTTTTTTTTTTTTTTTGCCTCGGGACACCTGGTGTTTTCTCAGACACATTTATAAAAAGTTGAGGCAGTGTTTTTCAATCAGCTACTCGCTTGCATTTAATTCAGAAAGAATGAAAGGAGAATGGCAGAACCTTTTCTGGTTGTTCCCTATGCTCCATGAGATGATCGAAGGATGGAAAGGAGCAGATTGTTTTAATATTACTGAATATACACTCTCAATACATATTATTTTAATGAAATAAGTTCGTACGGTGTGGTGTATCTTCAGCAGTTCAAAAGCTAATTTAAGCTTCATGGAATTTACATAACTAATTAAGCCAGATTAGTATACATGCTAACAAGAATTGAAGCCAATAGATGTGGTATAATGGAGAAGGTTTGGGTAACTTGCGGGTAACTCTGCTGTTATATATACAAAAAAGAAGTAGAAGAAGAAGTGATAAGAAAAGACTAATTTTAGATGGCATGATATGGCTTCCATGTAGCTATTTATCCGTGTTAGGATGATATTCAAACTTTTAACCATTGTATCATGGTTGGATTATTCACAGCTGACAAACAGGCAATTTCCGTTTTAACATTTTGCACTTTAATTTAGGATTCTTTGGTGGTGTGTCAAAGTTATGAGAGACAATGCCTGTATTTACTAAGGACTTGGATTCCGCATTCCAGACTGCAGGAGCAAAACCGTATCCTGATAATTGATTTGGTTCTAAATTGCCTTATAGCTTCTGTTTACTCTCTTCACTAGGTGTTTTTAGAATCTGTTTTACTGCTAAAGAAAGCGAAATTGTGTTAACATCTAATGACAAAATCACATAAAATCAAAGTTCTAGTCTATTTGCATGAGCCTGTCTCATTTAAAAAGGGCATATGCAGCCATTAAAACTCTTCCTTTTTGACAGTAGAGACAAAGTCAAAGCCTGATAAAAATGTAATTTCTTGTATTCCGATAGTGGTAGCTTTTAAAATATCTGTGGGTGGACATTACTTAAAAGTCTTGGCCTGGAGATTTCTTATTTCGCTAAATTTTATTTCAAGATATCTCCTGGTTTAACCAGCCGATATGGTATCAACCATTATTATCATTTTCCATGCAAGCTTGCTGCTTTTCACTTAGCTATATATTCTTAGAGGCATAGAAATTTGGTGTATTGAGAACCAGCATTTGGTTTTGGTGCCACCGTCTTGCCATGGGAAGTTCTATTCTGGAAGTACATACATAGTTTTAAATGTAAGACTCCCTTCTCTTCATTATCTTGTAGATGCTTTCAAATTAACAAACAAATAAGCATGTTAGCAACCCATATTTCAGTTGATATCCCGAGATTTACAATTTTTCACCTAATAATATCTTTCACTATGTCTGCTTGGAAGTTGATATGTTTCTTTGAAGTTCATATATAACATGATGGATTTTCAGTGGCTCCCTGTCAGTTTGAACATTATTTTCATTAAGTTTTCTTTATTGTCAATTGATCTTTAAGTCTATTTGCATGTTTATGGTGTCAGACAGTTTTTCCTCAAATTGGTCCACCTCAGCATGACCTACATTATTGGCTGGGAAATGATGCAAACAAGGTATTATCCTTTCTCATTTTTTCTCATGGCTGGCTATCGCTGAACTACATTGTTAATTTTCTATAGAAGAGGTAATGTTTTGCTTTATTTACTCTTTTAGTGATTACTATCTTTCAATTTGGTTCCTATTGTTTCCTTTGAATGTTATCCTCTATTTTTTCAGCAATCAGTACTTCTTTAATGAGATGAGAGTGGGAAGGTGGGAGAGGCGTCTTATGATTGGGATCTTGTTGTAAACAGTGTGAACTGATAGGGATTTAGGAACTAGGAGTGTATTCAAATATGTCTCGTACTTTTTGATATGCAACAATACTTTTACTTGGCCATAAAATTTTGTACTTGTTAGACTTCCACCAAGATCTGTTTGATGCAGAGTTTCAGTTAACTGAACAGTGAAATAATAAGGAATACGTGTTAAGAAGCCGAGAAAGATGATTCTCATTGATAAAGGTTACAATATATAATTTGGGGCACAAAATCAGGGAAGGAAACCAGGAAAATAAAAAATACATTAATTCCCCCAAGAAATCAGCACCTATATACAGAAAATTATTTTTTAATAATTATGTAATTAAACATGATTTTGACCACGCTCCCACTCAAGTTGGATAACAGATACTCATCATATCCAACTTGCTCACACAATCTTCAAATAATTGTCTTGGAAGACTTTTGGTGAACGCAATTCTATCTTCTATCTTTTCTATTATGAAATGCCTGTCCATTTCAACAGGCTCGTTTCTATCATGTTAAATTGGATTATGAGCAATATTTATGGAAGCTTCATTGTTGCAATAAAGTGTTATATGTTACACCGTACATACCTGTATCTCATCTGATGATCTCTTGAGCCATAGGCCTTCATTGATTCCTTTGGAAGCCCTAAACTTAGCGTTAACACTGCTCCTGGCCCCAACATTCTGTTGTTTGCTTCTCCATGTAACTAGGTTGCCCCTTAGTGCAGTACCCTGAAATTGATCTTCTATCCTCTATAGAACCAGCCTAGTCATCATCCATGTATACCTTTACATTGCTCTAGCTAACCCTCTTAAATAATAGTCCTTTTCCTGAAGTGCTCTTTAGATATCTCACAATTTTGTAAACTGCTTCAATGTGCCTCGTTTTCCAAGAATGCACATGCTGGATTACAACACGTACAGCAATAGCAATATCTAGTCCTATGTGGGAGAGATATATCAGCCCCCCAACCAACTTTTCCCGCCTTTCTTTATCAACAAGTATCCCATCTTTGCCACTTCTTCCTTCTGTAGGAGTATCACTTGATTTATAACTAAGCATTTTAGTTTCCCTTAGAAAGTCAGGTATATATTTCCCCTGAGAAATGTAGATCCCTTTCTTTGATCTAGCTATCTCCATGCCTAAGAAATATTAATCACTCTAAGGTTCTTCTCTTCAAATTCTTTTTCTGGAGATTTATTTAGTCTTTTCAAGTCTTCTACATCATTTGTAGAAAGAACAATATCATCTTGCTTTGATATTGTTGAGATTGAAGTATCACATTGAAGCACATGGAAAAATACTAATATTATTAATCCTTAATAATAAAAAAGAGTACAAGGAGGCAAGAATAGACTAACTCTAACCCTAAGATCTATCATAATTCAATCTAATCAAATCAAATCATAGTATCTTAGAGATATATTCCTCAAATATAATATTCATATGTAATTCTAATAAATACTAAATGATATCCCTAATAATAATAATTAATTAATATTTCCAAAACTTGTTATTCTCAACACTCCCCCTCAAGCTAGAAGCAGCTTGCACATGCAGCAATTGATCTTCAAGAAAATAATGATCCATAACCTAGAACTCAAACAATAAAGGCTAAGGTAATAATCCACCTGCTTCACTAGGATCTTAAACAACAAAGAGTACCAAAATAGAGTAGAAGCCGCAACAAACAGTCTCACAAGGGACCAAACCAACGAAAAACAGTCTCACAAAGGACCAAAGGAACAACAAAAGTCTCACTAGGGGCGAACACCAAATGGTCTCACTAGGGTCCAAACCAACAACGAACGTTTCACCAAAGGCGAACACCAAACGGTCCAATACTCTAAATGTCTCACCAGGGACAAACACAAAAGGTCTCACTAGGGACCAAAATCAAAAGAATGCTGCCAGAAGAAGACAAAACTCATCCAAATCTGAAATCATGAGATACAAAAACAAAACCACCAGGGGTAAAAAAAAAAAAGAGTCCTAAGGCTTTGATATTATGTTGAAATTGAAGTATCACATTAAAGCACATGGAAAATACTAATATTATTAATCCTTAAGAATAAAAGACAATACAAGGAGGCAAGAATAGACTAACTCTAACCCTAAAATCTATCATAATCCAATCTAATCAAATCATATCATAGTATCTTAGAGATATATTCCTAAAATATAATATTCATATCGAATCCTAATAAATACTAAACAATATCCCTAATAATAATAATTAATTGATATTTCTAAATTTGATATTCTCAACATATATCACGAAAAAAAGAAGGAGAGAATGATCGAAAATGCTTGCTTGATTCATTCTTTGAGAGGTTACATATATACAAGAGGGAGGGGCCTATGTATTAACGGTTCATTAGTAGACGTACTTAAACGATCAGAATTGTCTTCTGACCTCCTCTATGTTTGAAGAATATAGTATGGTCTGACTATCCCTGTATATAACCTAAGAAATCAGTGCCTATTTACTGAAAATCGTTTCCTAGCAATTAGAGAGTTAAAACTGATTTACCATAGAGTAAGGCTCTTGTGTGATGATTGCCATGTTGACCATGAAAGATATACCTTTATTTTTTTTGGGGGGGGGGTTTGGAGGGGAATTGGGCATGAAATGGCTGCCCAGTAGACAGCCTCAAAGTCCGAGTTGCTAAAACAATGAGAACTGCACCGTGACAAATGAAAATTTCAAGCTACACTTCTTTTTTTCAGTTGGCACTAGTAGTTATGCACCTCATTTGTGTCAAATGGTTCATTCAACAATATTCATTATTCTTGGAGATATATTAATATTGAACTAAGTGATTCTGATTAAATACCATAATCTGCATTGTTGTTGTGTTCTGATTTTCATTTGCAGGTTGACTCAAGCTTGGCATCAGACAAAGCACTTGAGCTGGATGCAGCCTTAGGATCTTGCAGTGTTCAATACAGAGAGATTCAAGGCCAAGAATCACAGAAGTTTCTATCTTATTTCAAGCCTTGTATCATACCTATTGAAGGTGTATTTACCTCAAAGCAAGGGAACTTAAGTGGTGAATACCAAGTCAGTCTGTACTCATGCAAGGGCGACCATGTTGTTCGTGTGAAAGAAGTGAGTTTTCTCTTGAGCTTGTAATGAATTTTGTATCTCCACATCAAAACTCTCACAGATTGAGGAGTTCCCATATTAAAGAATTATCTCAAACCTTATCGTTTTTTATGATTACTGTTGAAAAATATAGGGTCTCCTTCCCCTGAACCCGCATTGTGCGGGAGCCGCTTGGCACTGGGGTCCGCCTTTTTGTTGAAAAATATATAGAAGCAGTAGAGAGGAAAAAGTTGAGGACAGGGTACATATATGAGAGAGAGGAAAGCTTGTTGGCTCCAGTTTATTACAACTTAGCCTTGACCTATATTTATGTTAGAAGTTTAGCGGATATTATTCACATATTCCAGGAATCTTTTAATTTACTCCTCAAAAGCACACAATAATATATTATGATAGATTTTCTTTACTTAGTCAGCACTCCATGACTCTCTTTCTAGTTTCTGCCAAATCTTTCTGTCTCAAGAAGAATTCAATTTTTCTTATAAAAAAAGATAAGAAATTTTTCCAGCTCTCTAGTCATAGGGGAGTATTGATGAAAATTTTTGAACTCTCCATCTCTTCCTGTTGCATTAGTTATTTTGGATTTCTGACATTTTTTTTTGTGGGTATTATCCTGACAGAAGTTTCAAAATTTTGTTTTTTCAGTATTTTCTTTTGCTGGTTTAATTTCTCAGACGTATTTTCTAGTTATCTTTGATAATTTTTTCTTTGTTTAATTGGAAATCAGCTTTTCTAGCCTGCTTAGCTTTTCTGGCCTGCTTGATGAGCTAATGAATTTATCAGGTGCCTTTCCTACGGTCATCATTGAATCATGATGATGTGTTCATTCTTGACACTGCATCAAAAATTTTCCTCTTCAGTGGGTGCAACTCTACCATACAAGAAAGAGCAAAAGCTTTGGAGGTCATTCAGTATATTAAAGATAATAAGCATAATGGAAATTGTGAGGTGGCAACAATAGGTTGGAATGTATATTTTTTTATTCTTGCATCTTTTTTCTTTACAGAAAGTTGTTGCAAATCTTGATTGATCAATCTGCTGCAGAGGATGGAAAATTTGTTGGTGACTCTGATGTGGGAGAATTCTGGAATTTCTTTGGTGGTTATGCTCCCATTCCTCGTGAATTGCCTTCTGCTCAGGAACAATCTATTGATTCATCTATACAACTGTTCTGGTGAGCTTTTCTTGAGTTCAAAATGATTAAAGTTGGCCCAAAAGAAATGATTCAAACATCTGACTGTGCACATATAATGCTTATACAATGCATTGGTGGATTTCTTAAGAATTAATCTTGGTTCAGCCTTTGTTCTCTTTGAAACACCCAACAAATGTGCATTGGACCTAAGAAGATACTTGAACTGATTTGTAGACAAATTTAACTTTAAATAAACCTATTGCTAAGTGAGCTTATTTTCATCTTCCATAGGCCCAAACAGCTTATTTTGGATTTTTAGTCAAAATAAAAGTACCTTGCTTAAGGCAATGTGCTTGAGAGAAATAGGAGGTGAATGTAGCTTCCTTTAAGAAATAATTTTGTGACTCCAAACTTAGGAGATGTCTTCTTTTTAACAGGATAAATTTACAGGGAAAGCTTTGTCAAGCTGGAAAAGATTCTTTGAGCAAAGAAATGCTTGAGACAGACAAGTGTTATATGTTGGACTGTGGTACAGAGATTTATGTCTGGATGGGAAGACAAACCTTATTGACAGAAAGAAAAATATCAATTTCAGCTGTAGAAGTAAGAATCCCTTGTTTTCTCCAGATTCCTTTCTCTTCTTTCCTCACTTGAAATTCAGAAGCGTAAGAATGAGTTGCAAATGATGAAACAATTGAAAAGTCATAGTATGACAATGTCACAATGCTACTTAAAAGTGTTGTAAATCCATGATAGAATGGCCAATAATTGTTAGATCTAGTCGGGTCTTGGAAGGTGGCCTTAAAAGATCTTTGCTTTTCCCAATCTTTGGTGCAATCATGCAAGAAATCCTTTTACTTCCCTTCTACCACGAAATTAGGCATATCCAATTTTGTAACTTAAACATGCACCCTTCTTTTAGCATACTGTCTTCCACCCATATGCCTCTTTCCAGTTGCAGCTGATCTTGGCCATTTACTGGCTATTCTTCTGTATTAATGAAACTTGTAAGTTTAAATCACACACCAGGCTGCTAATAAGGAAGAGAGTGACACAGTTCTAACATAAGTCTTGTCACTTTTTATAAATCGGCCACCATCTTGCTTCCTACCGAACATTCTTAAATCTTAATATCTAGTAGAGGCTTCCATTGGAAGCACCAATTTTTCCGGAAAAGATAAACCAAAATATTATATGACATTTACATTTACTCTTCTTTGCTAAAGTTTTGAATATTATGTCAGACTGAAGTTCTCATTTTTACTACTATACATTGTCCTACATAGCAGTTTACAACTTATGAAACTGTCTGAGTGATCAATAGAAATATAATGGTACTGAATAAAAGATAGCACTAGACATTATAACTCTTAATATGAATTGACAAAGTTCATTCAGTTCTGAGCAAACATGTGCAAATGAAAGGCCTTTTTTATTAATGAATGTAGCCAATATTTTTTTCTATAAGCATTGAATTAATGGTTTACCTATTCTCAGTTCTCACTACATCTCCATTTTACCAGAATTTCCTTAGGAATGAAGGCAGATCAAATGGTACCCATATGACATTTTTATCTGAGGGATTAGAAAGTAACATATTTCGGTCATACTTTGGTAATTGGCCCAAAACAGTGGATACTACACTGTACGAGGAAGGTCGAGAAAAAGTGGCAGGTTTAGTACCTTGACACCGTGTAGTTGTGCTTACAAAGCATGCAGTCAATTTGTGTCCTCTAATTCTTTCTTTCTTTGCATCAGCAATTTTTAAGTATCAGGGTTATGATGTGAAAGAGCTGCCTGAGGAGCACAGTGAACCACTTATAAATTGCAGGGGCACGCTAAAAGTAGCTTCTTTCTCAAAACTTGGTTGTGTTTCTATGGTAATTCCTTTCCCTGTGCTAATACAATACTGCAATTTCAGGTTTGGAGGGTGGATGGTGATAAATTGTCACTTCTTTCAGATGCAGAACAGACAAAACTTTTCAGTGGGGATTGCTATATAGCACAGTTTACATTCCCTGGAAATGAGAGGGATGAGACACTAATGTATGCTTGGTTTGGTCGCAGATGTGTCAAGGTAAGCAAAGTTTTGTGTATGTAAGTAGGTGGAATTTTCACATGGAATTTCTGGAATAATTTTGCTCTCACTACATTGTATGTTGGAATGCAAATTAGTTTTGTTGAATTTGCTACCTATGATATCTTCTTTGGAATTAAAACAAAATAAATAAATAAGAGTACGAAATTCTATTTTCTCACTAGAATTGTTATAACTGTTGTCTTCATTGTTTCAGTCAGGTCTTCAATTTGTAGAAGACTAGCAGTTTAAAAACTTTCATAACTCTAGATTTCTTTTTGTTCAATGATCATTGGCTCGCAGGAGGATAAAACAGCAACCATTGCCCACATCAATGCTATGGTTGATTTGGTCAGAACTAATCCAGTTGTGGTTAGTTCTTTTTTCCATGACTCTTCTGAAATATATTGATGCTTTAGTTGAATAAATTTGTGAAACAATCCAAAACCAAGATTTTTGGGAAATCTCTAAATAACATTGATCTTTTCCTCAAATCCTGTCTTTCTGTTGCTACATTCTGCTTTCTAAACATTTCCAGACTGATGATTCCTGACTTTGCCAATTTGCTAACTTAATGTTCTCTGAATCAAAACTCGTGTGTTTAGGCTCAGATTCATGAGGGTAAGGAGCCACCTCAGTTTTTTGAAATTCTCCAGAGACTAGTCTTATTTAAGGTAGGTGTGCACAATAATTCTGCCTTACTGCAGCAAATCAACAGTTAAGGTTATTTTAGCATGTAACATTAAACTAATAAATGTTCTAGATCCCTCAGTAAATTTTCTTGTGGTAGGGAGGAATCAGTTCAGGATATAAGAAGTTTATAGAAGAAAGCGGTACGACGGATGAAACTTATGGTGAAAACAAGGTAGCTCTGTTTCGAGTCCAAGGTACAAGTCCAGATAATATGCAGGCCATCCATGTTGATCATGTATGTTCCAATGATTCTTCTGACACTGTAATCCATGTGGAATCCTATTATATTGTGTGATGTCATACTTCATCATTGATTACTAGAAAATCGATGCCCAAGGTTTGAAGCGACTCTCTTACTGAGAGTAGGCTATTATGTGGCAGAACTTATTATGCTAATTCCATTCCTTATGAAAATTGAATCTGAGTACTAATTATCAACCTAACATGTGAAATGGCAATCTAGAGTAGGAATACTGTGCTATAAATTCTTCTGGAACAGTATCTATATGATAAATCTATTAATGACCTTCCATCTATCGGCTGGAATCATGGTAACCTTACAATTTAAATAATGTCAAATTAATATCTTCATGGCCTTTTTTACTTGTCAGTTTTAGTTAATATGAGGTCATACTTTAAATCCAGTAGGCCTTGAAGTGAGAGGTTCATAAATAGTTTTTTTACGATAGTGAACAAATCATATCTCTTCTCCATTTTACTTTTAATGTTTCCATCTTCTTTTGCGTCTGAAATAGAAGGTTATGTTAATTATCCAACAGTTTAGTCTATCTAGGATTAAAGATAATATCGTGGCTTGTCTTGTTGTCTTTGAATGTTTGTTGTTTTTTGGAAGATATGTATGGAGTGTTTGTTCCAGTTACCAGGGTGATGCTGTCTTGTAAAAAACTTGCTTCTGTTTTTCAGATACCATAAAACCTAGGCCACTTTGAATGTGTTTTGATGACCATGTATTAAAATTTTATAGGTTTCTGCCTCTCTGAATTCATCCTATTGCTATATCTTGCAAACTGGAGCATCTGTCTTTACTTGGATAGGGAGCCTATCTACAGCCCAAGACCACAATCTTCTTGATCGAATGGTGGATCTGCTTAATGTATGTAGTTATAAATCTAGTGTTGGAAATGTTTGTCTTCATTATTTTACTACAGTGAAATTATGAAATGGTAACTATAGAAGTTTAGCATCAATATTGGTACTAAATTAAAAGGTTGCCCAATACACAAGGCTCCTACCAGGTGGGGTCTGTGAAGGGATAGATGTACGTAGTCTTAACTTCACAATTGGAGAGACTGTTTTCTTTCTTTTTTTTTTCCGTTTCCTCAATGTTTTCCTTGATGTAACTTGCAGCCAACATGGCAACCCATATCTGTGAGGGAAGGGAATGAACCTGATGATTTCTGGGATATTCTTGGAGGAAAGGCAGAGTATCCAAGAGCAAAAGAAATTCAAAAATATGCAGAGGATCCTCATTTGTTTGTATTAACCATAAGTGGAGGTAAGTAAAGCACCCTTGTTGAGAAATATAATCTTTTTCTAACTTGTTTTAGAATTATCACAGACGAAATGACAGGGAAAGCATGTCTAATTTTATGGTTCTGTTTCTTGCGCAAATTGATTGAAATGTCATTCCAGGAGATTTCAAGGTATGTTGCGGACATTAATTAAAGCTTGTCTACTTAATCAATTTCAAGTGCAATAACTTATGGGGACGCTTTCACTGTTCTTTCTTTGTTGTTACTTGTATGTGAAATATGAATATCCATGTAGATTCTGTTAGGCCATTAAGTGGTCTGTGATCCATAATAATAAATGCAAAGTTGTTCAAAATATCTCAAGTTTTTTCCCTCTTTTTTTGAGGTAGAATTCCTTTGTGCTCTTTGAACCTACCAGCTTGTTTATGTCTTCTCCTGAAAAATGAGCTTCAAAAGTCAAAAACATGAAGTCTCAACCTTCACTTAAATAAGAGCTGTGAATTCTTGTATTATGGTTTTTTGATTCAAAATTTCTTTCCTTTGTTGTTTAAATTCAAAGTGACTGTTTTAATGTGTCCTTATAAAATTTCAGGTGAGGGAGATCTACAATTTTACACAGGATGACTTGGTTACTGAAGACATGTTATTGCTTGACTGCCAAAAAGAGATTTATGTTTGGGTGGGCTTACATTCAGTTGTCAAATCAAAGCAAGAAGCTCTTAATCTTGGCTTGGTAAATTGACTGCTTTTGGTCATTGCTGTTACTTAGTTGTCTACTTTTTCTGCAATGAAAGGCTTTATACTAACGTCATGTTTTTATTCAATTATGCTGACATTAATCGGCACACCATGCTTTCGTCCACATCTCTTCGTTTGGGCATCTACCCCTGACTTCAACACACACACACACACACACCCACACACAGAAGCAAGCCAAGTCTTACATGAAAGTTACTTTTCACAGTTCCTACCTTATCATTTGAGACTAAGTTTGATTCTTGCTCATTTTCATGTTCAGAACTGGTTTGATGGTCACATTGTTGGGACAAATTCATAATTCCTAATTCATTCCTAAATGTGATTAAGGTCTAATGTGCTCTTTCATATAAGAAGAGGGTATTATATGCACAAAGGATGAGCCTAGGTTATTATGGCTTATTGAGAGCCTATTGATTAGCCTACCTTATACAACCTATCATTGAAGAAGTTTATTTCCTTTAGCATCCTCTGTATATAACCCGTAACATAGACAATTATAGCCCTATTCTAATACTTTTGTTGACTCATTATTATATATATATGTATATAATTGTCTTCTTGCATTGACATTGAAAGCAGAAATTTATTGAAATGGACATTCTAGTCGAGGATCTATCTCCGGAAACTCCTATTTATGTTGTCACTGAAGGCCATGAGCCACCACTTTTCACTCGATTCTTTGCATGGGACTGCTCAAAGGCAAATGTAAGTCCATTTCCCATGTCAGTATATACTAGCATCGTGACTGATGTATAAGCATATTTGATTTAGTTCTAACAGTTTTGTTGTTTATAAATATTACATACCCGCGCATGTCTAAAACCCCATCTTAGCAATTTTCTCTCTTTTCTTTTTTAGTGTTTTTGATTTATCTGTGAATATGTCGTTTGTTTTAGTTTCTTAGTTTAGGCATGCACTGCTTTGTGATGTTATAGGAAATTGTTTACTAATTTTCTTGTATTTGCCTTATTTATCATGTATGCATTGTGCTTTCTTATACATGTATGATATTTATTTATTTGTAGCCTGGATCAGTTTTATACATTTTAGTATCACGTATTGTTGCGTGCTTATAAATTTAATGCATACAAAACTCTTAGCAATAGTTATATTGTGTGAGATTTCATAAACTAAATCTAAAATGCATATGTCGCAGATGCATGGTAATTCTTTTGAGCGAAAGCTTGCAATTCTGAAAGGAAAGCAACACACCCTAGAAGTAAGTGATTTGCATATGTTTCGCATCACTGAATGATAATATTTTCATTTTTGTCTACTCTTGGAGCAAGTTTTTGCTGTTTACTCAATATACCACTTGATGCAGAATAATGTATCATCATATAGTTATTGGGCATTTGGGCTTAGAATCTATGGTCAAGCTCAAAAAGTAATTTTCAAGTTCAATAATTTTTAAGGATTTAGCTCAAGCATGGTTTTCATTATCTTCCACTACATTGAATTTCTTCTGCTTTATTATCTGCTAGGAGGATGCATTATCTGCTGTGCACTTACTTTTGTTTAGTTTATCTCTGAATATAGCTGGGTCTTCATATCGGTAAAATATATACTCCCTCTGGCTATAAATATAGGAGCTAAATAACTAATTTACAATGATTAAGGACATTTGTTAAATTAGTTATTTGTAAAAAAATTGTTTTGGTTTCATTAAAAACCCCCTTTAATCATTTACATTGGAAATACTGCTGGCAATGGAAACCCCTCTTTAATATTTGTAACTAAAAGGGGTAGTATGGGGGAAAATTATAAATTTGGGAGATAAAGTAGATTGAGGTCTTGCATTTAGGACTAAAGCAAACCCCTCAACTAGTTACTACATTTAGGACTGGAGGAAATAATGTTTTATGTGCATACTGCTAGTGTTCATAAGGAAATAGTGTCAAGGTATTCTAGTTATCATGTTTCTATCTATTAATCTTGTTATGATTACCTAAGTAACAGTTATTTTAGAATGATTTCAATTATTGGTTCCTTGATCTTTCCCTGCATCATCATCCTGATCAATTCTTCAGGCACACAATAGAACCCCACGGAAAGCGAGCTCTAGGGACCCTACCCCTGATGGTCAGAGAAGTATTTCTGTCAGTTCCAATGGGCGGCGAGGAAGAAGTGGTTCACCCGCATCCTTTGGCATGCGTTCAGATTATAGGTCGCCACATGTTTCTACATCAGATTCTGTTGCAAAAAAGCTCTTCCAAGGATCTCCTAATAATAGTCCTGGTAATAAAAGTCTTCTTCATCAATACATGTTAATAAAATGTCTCTTTAGAACAGTTGACTTGTTATCATTTTCTTCTTTGGAATTATCAAGTAAGAAATTCATGCAATTTGATATAGCATCTGTGTTTTTGTCATGAAAAATGAGGAAAATTACAAAATGCTCGGTTCAAACCAACCTTTTGTTTTTGGATTAATTTAGTTTCAAGAATTTAGAATTAATCCAAGTACTTCATTTACCTAATCCTAATATTTGACCAGTCAAATTCTAAAGTGCCTCCTATGTTTACCCCACTAGATATTTCCTTTCCTGTTTTTCCTCCATCTAATTAATATCAAGATCTTACATGTATTGCTAGCCATGGCACATTAGCAACTAGACTTTATATATGATGAAAACAACTAAACTGCTATCTCCTCTTGTGCTGGTTCTTATGTGCTTGTTTGGTTTCACTTATTTTAAGTGATTTTACACTTGTTTGGCATCATAAAGGGCAAAAGTGCTTTTTTCAAGTGAAGGCAAACAAACAATTAATGTTCTCATCTATTGATTTTTGTTATCTCCCGGCTGGGGAAGGGAATGAAAGACACCTTATCATATCGGCTAGGGAAGGGAATGAAAGACACCTTATAAGGGTCTGGATACCTCCCCTTCTTAACACGTTTTAAAGCCGTGAGAGGATGACGGCCCCCAAAGCGGACATATCGAGAGCGAGACGTGGGATGTTGTTGAATCCTAGGCATATGTCTTGTATGGGCGAGACAGTGATTTCATCGTGCCTTGAGCATTATTTTCTATATTTTTGCATTATTTTCCCAGCAATTCTAATATAAGCAGGACTAGTCCTACATCCTACAATCTAATCTATCCAGAGTGTTTCTATTTAGTTTAACTTGTTTTTCTTACTTACCTTGAAGAATCAGTTTCATTTTCAGGCTCTCCAGCAGTGGAATCAAATGCATCATCCGGGACTGCAGAATCACTTCAGAGGAATGGAAACAAGGATATTGAAAACTTGCCGGTCTACCCTTATGATCGTCTGAGAGTGGTTTCTAGTAACCCTATAGCTGGCATCAATGTGACTGTAAGAGAGGTACCTCCTGAACTGAATCAGCCTTGTCAGTCATTTTTCCAAGACTTCGTATCCAACATCCTTATCTAACCTCTTGAACATGCTTTTCTCCCTGTTAAGATCAAAATAGCAATGTCTCAAAATTGCTGATAAAGAAAACAACTAACTTATTATACAAAAACAGCAAGTGTTATTTTAATAGATAGAGTTGGCTATATGGATTGTATGATCCCATTATGCTCTATCAACAATCAAATCTTTGGGTAATATTAAAAAATGGTTTCTTTTTTACTGATTAACCTAATCTGCTACTGAAAAGCCGCTTGTAAAATTGGATTTTCACTTTTCAGTCCTTGAACATGAATATTTTGTAATATATCAGGTCCAATAAAGAGGTTTCAGTTACTGTCTTTTTTTGGTTTTTTTTAACCTGATGGGTTATAATACCCCTAAGAATGACATGAATTCTAACCATTTGGATCAACTTCATGTAATGGGGCTAATTTGCATTGCATGACATAATAAAATAATGGCACAAATAAATGAATAGTAAATGTTGCAACAATTGTCAATGGCCCTTTAAACTATTGGAAGGTCAACAACCTAGCTCTGATAACGAAATAATGAGTACCTAAGTGGGATAAGAAACCCTAGTCCTAAAAGTTAGTTGTTAAAGTGGAAATCCACTTAACTACTCCATTGAGCATCCCATACTACTCAATGCAAGACTTGAGACTAATTATCCTGTACTACAAGTCTTCATCAGATACTTTTGTTCTTGGGTTATGAGAGAGAAGATGAGTAATGAAAAAGATTTCTGTTTTTTTTTCCCCATCTTATCTTCCTTTATTTGATTTGGTTTTACACGCCAATCATTATATTAACAGGCATTTGCTTATTTTGAATGGTTGTAGGCATATCTGTCTGATGAAGAGTTTCGTGAGAAATTTGGCATGACAAAAGCTGCCTTCTATAAGCTTCCCAAGTGGAAACAGAACAAGTTGAAGATGTCACTTGATCTATTTTAGATAATATGAGCTTGTGACAAAAAAGGCCTTAAAGATGGTTGGTAGGTGTTCAACCTCAAGAATTTCTCAGTAGGTGAAAAAAATAGTTGATTGAAACATACGCTGTGATTACGTTTGGAGTGGGAAATGCCACTTGGAGGATTGCATTTTTTTTGTTTTTTTGGTCTCATTCTTAGTTGACTCGAAGACTTGTTATCACAGAGAGAGAGAGGGAGGGAGGGAGGGAGGGAGAGTTTTGTTGCCAATGAAACTGATTTTTATGAATTATGATGAAGATCAATACTGTGATTGTGGTATTTGGTTGTGAGAATGGGAATTTCATGCAAGCGAATAGTTTTTGTGGAAAAGAAAATATAGTGAAGAAGCAAATGAGCAGACTATTAAGAAGAAAATAAATATACTTAATATAAAACTCGGTTAACTAAATACTACTTGTGTTCACGCTAAGACCAAGACAAGTCCGGAATCGGAACGGGACTGTGACGTCCTATTTATTTTCTTAAGGGTATGGACTATCAGTTTTTCCCTCTTTTTTTTTTTTTTTGACTTGTAAAAACTAAAATACATGTGTATGAATTGGGTTGGACATTAAACCTAGATTATTATAAATATTTAATATAAATACGCAATCATCTTCTTATATCATTTTTTAAATTGAAAGCATAATAAAAAATAAGAAATAATTAAACTTAACAAGAGCAATAATCACATGTATTTGGCTAAATTATATAAAACCCTTCTGAACTTTAGGTTAATTATATGTAGCCTTCTTGACATTTCAAAGTTAGATTTAACTCCTATAATCTTTCATTTTTCAACTGTTAATCTCTTACCGTTAAGTGATCATTATCTTGTTAAAGGAAAATGACATGTCAGATTATAAAATGACATGTCATCATATATGGTATCAAGTGTAAATTACCAATTTCATCAAATCCCCTGAATTTTGAATAGTTGTACAGAACCCTCTAAACTTTAATTAATTACAAATAACCCCTTGACATTTTAAAATTTAATATTAAACCATTTGCCGTTACTTTTATCACTTGAATAATTTTATGGGAGAATTGCTTAAAAATACCTTGGAAGCAAATTAATTATCAAATGCTATCATAGAAGATATGTTGCACACGATGGAAGATATTTTGCACACAACGGAAGATGTTTGCACATTCATGTGGAAGATTTATGCACATACGGAAGATTGGTTGCACACAACGGAAGATCTGTTGCACACGACGGATGGCTGTTTGCACGCATGGTATCATTTGACAATTAATTTTCCCCCAAGGTATTGTAAAGCCATTTTCCCTAAATTTATTAAGATTTTTATTATTATTTTTTAATTAAAATAGTTCTTTTGTATGACAAAAACTAGAAGAATAATATTTTTTAAAAAATAAAAATAAACGTTAAACCACTACTTCAAGAAAAAATATGTATTACTAAGAAAAAAAATTAATGAAAGCAAAAGCTATCCGCTAATACAAATGTAATATGTAAATTCTCAGTGCTCAATTATCCCAAAAATGTATTTAACACAAATGACAACATTTTTACACTATCAATGCTCAATTATCTCAAAAAAAATTGTTATAAACTGATGGCATTTTTATTTTGAGAAAAAGACAGAAAAAGAACTTTGAAATTGTAAATTCTCAAATCAAGTCTGTTACCGAGAATTGATAAGGGAATAATAAAACTTGATAAGCAATTCATGACTCATTTTTTGGAAAATACCTTATTTGGAATTTTACAATTTTAAAGTTCTTTTTTTGTCTTTTCGCTTTTATTTTATATTTTTTAAATATTATTTTTCTAGTTTTTTCCATAAAAGAAAACTATTTTAATTGAAAAATGATAGTAAAAAAAACTTAATAAATTTATTAAAATGATAAAAGTAAGGACATGTGGTTTAATATTATAAATCAAAATTACTTGAATTTAAATTTTGAAATGTCAGGGGGATATTTGTATCTAATTAAAATTCAGGGGGTTCTCTACAACTATTCAAAGTTCAAGGGGTTTTATAAAATTAGTATTTTACTCAGATGCCACATATCATTTCATAATTTGACATGATAATTTCTGTTAAAAAGATAACAATTACTTAACGGCATGACATTAATAGTTAAAAAGGTCAAGGAGGTTAAATTTAAACTTTGAAATGTTAAGGAGTTATATGCAACTAACCCAAAATTCAAGTAGATTTTATATAATTTAGCCTAAGTATTTATAGTATTTTGTAAAGAATTAGGCGAGCAGTTGCAAGAGACTGAGAGAGAGTGGGAACCATGACGACGGAATCATGTGAGCAACTGCGAGTGTTTTCTTACATATTTATAGTATTTTGTATTAAAGATAGGAAAAATCTTAGCAAAATACATTTAAAATAGATAAAAGACAAATCAGAGAGTCTAATATCACAAATCTCAAGTCAGATTTGTGGGAGGAATCTGAGATTTGAAAATGTTTCCAAATGACCAATCTACTCTTGCCATCATTTGGGGAACTAAAGTTGTCAATATGCATACTAAAGTTGTTAATTGCGATCTTTAAATTGTTATTTTCTATATCTAAGTTGATTACACCTAACAATTATCAACTTCAGTATGCATATTGACAATTTGAGCTCCCAAAATACCAACCACCTTATATGTAATATTTTGATGCCACACATATCAGATGTCACTACTTAGATAGAAAGAATAACAACATAAGAATCACAATTAACAACTTCAGTATACATCTTGACAACTTGAGCTCCTCAAATGTTGTCAGGGGCATATTGGTCATTTGAAAATATTTACAAACCTCATATTCCTCCCATAGGTCTGACTTGAGACTTGTGATATTAGACTCCCTGATTTTTGTCTTTTTTCTTATTTTTAATGTATTTTTATGAAATTTTCCCTTAAAGATATAACCAATATATGATAATACCTTTTTATATGACTAAAATCTACCTAAAAAATATTTATGATAATATCTTTTTATATAGCTAATATCTATCTAAAAAAGATATTAGTTATATCTTTAATAAAAAGGTTAGAGTATATTTTTAGTCTTTTAAGCTTACGTGAGGTATACTTTTAATCCCTTAACTTTATAGAGTATACTTTTGGTCTTATAATTCTATCACCGTTAATGTCCCTAACGGAAAAAGCTGATGCAACAAACTCAAATGATGACTGTGTAAACTTAAATGATAATTGTGTAATTAAATGCTATTAATATTCAATTTAAAATGTGTAAATTAAAAAATACCTAAAAACCTAATGAAGTAGTCAACATCAAAACATTGATTATTATCTAAATATCAAAAAATCGATTTCATTTGCAGCGATAGTTTATTTTACTTTAATGATCTAAATATATTTATTAAAATATTGAAACTTAAATATGTTTTGTGAGCTACATAATCATCACTTAAGTCTGGTATATTATATTTTCTGTTAGTAATATTAACGGTGTTAAAAATATAAGACTAAAAGTACACTTTATAAAATTAAAAGATAAAAAATATACCTCATATAAAACTTAAAAACTAAAAATATACTATGAAGTTGCCTATTAATGTGGTCACTTGTATGTGCTTTTTTTTTAAAAAAAAAACTTTTGCTCACTTGTTTTTTTCTAAGAGCATATAATGTCAGTGGACAAAGTGTTGGCCAAAAAAAAGTTAACAGAGAAAATGAATTTCGCAAAGACTTTAAAATTCTTTAAATTTAAATTAATATTTTTGCAATCAAATTTAAATTAATGAATCATAATGCAAAAACACAATCCAAAAAAATTAGAATCAAATTATACATATAAAAAAATAAATGAGAAAATAATCATTAATAAATTATATTTATTAATTAATGTATCCAAACTGAATCCTCCTAGTATTTATTACCAAACTGAAACCCTAGTATTTATTATATTTTAAACAAAAAAATTATAAAATAATCATCAATAAATTATGTTTATTGATTAATGGATCCAAACGAAATCCCCTAATATTTATAATATTTTTGGAAAAATATATATAATTTTAATTTATAATAATTCCTTGATTTATGGAGATAAAAAAAATTCAGTCATGAAGAAATATAAAAATAAAATGATGTTACTTAATAAAATTAATGATATTATTTAAAAACAAAGCAAAATTTAATAGTATTGCAACGAGTATTATATAATATATAGATATTAGATATTCTAGTAAAAATTAAAAAGTCAAGAAGGAACAAAGCCTATCCCCCATCCCGTCCCGTTAATTGTCTCATCTCGAATTTTTCAATGGCCGGGATCGGAACAGAATGAAAATGAACACCCCTATAAAAACTAGTTGGCAGTTGCATGAGTGTAATATGAGTCACATTATTTATATTTTTTGAATATTATTTTGATACTTTTTAAATTTTATATTAATATTGATGATTCATTAAATATAATTTTGATATAATATTCATGGTTTGTAAAGAATTGGGATTATTATAGATTTTATTCTATATCATTATAAAATTTATATTTTAGTCACTCTATTTATAATGTGAAAAATTACTACACCTGATTTTAATATAAAATCTAATTAAGTATTTTAAAAATATTAAGAAATTTAAATAAATTATTTTAAAATATTTATAATTGTCGTTTTCTCTAAACTAATTTTTCTAACTTATAAACATATATACTCCTCCGGTTTTTAATATAAAATATATTTGAGGAGTTAATTTTGATCCTAAATATAAAACATGGTTTTTATATTTGTCAATATTTTTCTATATTACCTCTATTGAAATTAAGAAGGAGAGGGAACATAGGAATTAATGAAGATGACTAGGATATTTTAGAAAATACTCCCTCCAGTCTTTTTATAAGCAAATTTCTTTCTTTTGGGGCTAGTCCTTAATATAAGCAACTTTTTTCTTATGTTTCAAAATATAGACTACTTTTTTCTTTTCTACTCCTATAAATACATATCTTTATATTAATTATTCTCCACTCGCTACTAATTCTCTTTTATTTAATCATTTATTATACATTCTATCTCATTTTTTATACTCATTTTCTCTCATATGTTTTTTTTCATAAATAGGGGTATATTTGAAAGAAATATGACATTTTTGACACATTTATTGTTTTTAACTAATCTTATCTGTCAGTTCGTTTTGCACAATAAAAAAAATTTTTATAAAAAGGACCGAGTATATATTATATTAACTAACTTAATTAATTTTCTGAATCTAATTAAATTATGTAAATATGTCTTATATTTAAAACCTGTGGAAGTATAACCTAATGGTAAACAATATATGTCATGATTTAATAATTTATTTAGATACTCTAATTTCTCCAAAAATATTTATTGGGCCTTATATTAAGGATTAGATGAAATATCTAGTTATATTAAAGAAGAGGCAAGCTATTCTTAATAATAACTTAAACAATCCATTTGTATTTGCATGAAACTCAAAAAAGTTGTTTTTGTGTATGGATTGTGAACTTTCAAATATCCTTATTCCGGTTCAAGTAAAAGTTCCTTGCATCAATAAAATTATCCAAAAATTGTTTTAGTGATAATCTTTTAATTGGAAATTGATAAGAGTTTGTTTGAAAAATGACATATATTTTAAACCATACAAGTCTTTCTCAAATGTCACTTAGGCGGTGTTTGGATTATAAAAATTAGAACGATAATATTAAAATTAAAATATTAAATTGGTTGTAAGTCGTAACCAAAGAATTGAAACTCGGATAGGTTTAAACCAATCAAGAGAGTAGTTTGAGAGTCAGTGATCTAATTATAGGTTTTTTTTTTTGGCCAAAAGTGATCTAATTATCATTAAATTATTCCCTTTGATTCATAATATAGGACCCTTCTAACTATTTCACAAGGACTAAAAATGGTAGTCAAATGTAATTTTTATCATTAAAATAGTCAAAAAATTATTACTACTTTTCAATATTATCCTCCAATTAATTAAGCTAAGTTTGTTATATTGTGATTGTTTTTTTAAGCTCAAAACTATGCCATTTTGACTAAGTAAGAGGAGAAAATATAAAGAAAAAATTATTATGAGATCAAAAAAAAAAAGATTTAGCAACTAAAAGGGCTAATAGATTTTTTTTTTTCTATACTGGAATTTATAATTATATGTATTTTTCAGTTGTTATTGGGATTTTGAGTAATTAAATATTTTTGTAAAATCTTATAATAATTTTCTGTTGACTAGTCAAAAACTCTACATCAGAATATCAAGAATAATTACGTACGCTGTGAGGGAAAAAGGATGGCGTCGCAGTTCATAGCTAGCTTATCTGTTTGAAAAGGCAAGCGAAATTGAGTGGCTTATGTTATGTAATGCAGCTTTCCCCAAAACGTAAAATAAAGAATATGCCATTTGGCCCTATAAAATGCTTTAAAGGTGCTCCCCCACTTCTTTTAGACCATTTATAGTTTGATTTGACATTTCGACTGAATTGAACTGGTCAAAACTTCGATCCGAAATATTAATTTCAATTTTTTTAAATAAAAACTTAAAATCATCATGGAGCTCATTTGGAGCTCATTAGGTCAAGTTTACAGTTCTTCCCGCTTTTCATAGCACGGGGAATAGTGAATTGCTGGTGAACATCTTATTAAAAATTTATTTATTACAAAAGAACTCATCAGTTTAGTGCATATTTGGATTGATTGTAGTAATTATTTTTTTAACATGATTTATGTATACAAGTAAACATATAAGAAGAATTTTATCTTGACTTATATTAACATGCTCCTCAAACTTCATTTCAAACAAACATTGTTAAGAATGAAGAATACCCTTGTTTATTAACTTGAAATCTGAAAAAAAAATATGGGAAGTATATATAAAAATTGGTAGATGTTAAATTTTACTCATATGTTCATAAGAAAAATTCTATTAAAAGATAGCTAAATTACCCAAATTTTATATTAGGTAATTGAATTTAACTAATCCTAAATCAAATCAAATATCCTAAAATGAGATTTCAGAATTTAATAATTTTTTCTTACTACCAAACCTGAATACCAAGCGTAACATAGTTTTGTCTTTTGTTGTACTACCTTTGATGTTGTTGCTTCTCTGTTTCTGTCTCTGGTGCAATTTTCTGCCCGAGTAGATTCAAGTCATTGAGGATTTTGGAGGATTGCTTTTGATCTATCTGTTTGTTTGAAATAATGATTTAAGCTTTCAAAAGTATATTTTTAATCGTGATTTACAGTATATGAGGTAAATATGTGAGATGAATTTTGCTTCGATTTATGTAATAAGCACTTTTGGGGATCCCAAAAGCTATTTCAAACAAACACTAAAGTACGTTTGGTGAAGCTTTTGAAAGGCTTATAAGTGTTTATATACGTAAATCGAGACAAAGCTACTCTCATATACTTACTTCGTATTTCGTAAATTATGATTGAAAAACTATTTTTAAAGATTCTAATAACTATTTCGAATGAGAGAATTGTGTCTCTAATGAAACCCTTATAGATCACTTTCATGACCTAAGAGTTGATTCAAGAAAGGGTCTCTTATGCGGCAAGTTAGGCTACATACGACGCCAAGAGCTTGTGAACTTGTTCAGTTGAGAGTGAGGGATGGTTGTCCTCAATAGCAAGGGATTGAAAGAAAGGAGTGATATACGAACAAAGGAGGATAGGATACATTGGAGGAAATAAGGGGTAATAAGGTAAAATTATTAAATTCTAAAATCACATTTTAGGATATCTGACCTGATTTAGGGTTAATTAAATTCGATGACTCAATTTAAAATTTAGGCAATTCAACTATCTTTTAATATGATTTTCTCATGTTCATATTTATAGGCACTTCCAACATATTTCAAATACTTTTTCTAGTATAGAATATAAGTTTTTTTCCATACAAAATATAAGTTATTTTAACCTATTCATTATAACTAAAAAATGGTAGTTAATTCATTAAATTGCCCTAAATTATTAAAGAAAATTTATTATTTTATCTATATTAAATGAGATTTTGAATATAATATAGAAATATAATAAGTCATATTTAAATATTAATTATAGGATCAAAATTAATAAAAAGCATTAATTGCTCTCTAACTTATATTATGAACCAAACTATTTTTCTAGAAATGATTTATATTATGGATGAGAGGAAATATATAAAAAAAAAATCTTAAACTTCATAAATTATATCTAAAAGTCAACAACATTTTTTTTCCGATAACATTTACTTCACTAGTTGCATCCATCACAATTAATAAAGGCAACAACTCTCTAACTTTACTCATATTTAACTATTTACATTTTAAGAAAATAAAAATTTATATAATAATAAATAAAAAATAAAATTATACAATTATGTAATAAATTTAATAAGGTACCTTAGAGATAAAAAATACATACTAGAGGAGTAACATAGAACAAGCCCACTTTACTAGGGGTATTTATGACAACTAATTTCAAAAATTTTCTTTTTTTATTGATAGATGTTAGTAGGATGTTGAATATCATTAGTACATCCGTTTAATAACTTTAATTTATCAAATCATAATTCGATTAGTTGTGACAACTACGAGTATTTAAATAATTAATTTCACTATTAAATTTTGTCATAGATTATCCTTTACAGCTTTACGGTGATTATTGCATTTGAAATCCTAAATCAGGATTTCTAAATTTAGGCTATTTTTGTTTGTTTCTCTCTTTATATGTTTCCAGAAATATAATTATATTGAAATAAACTAAACATTATATGAAAGAAAGCCCAAATCAAATACATAGGGTGATGTATCCTATTTTTTATACGTTGATTTATAATTAAGTGATAATATTTTAAAAATAAAGTACATGACTAAATGTGATTAGATAATTTAATATAATGGGTATAAGAAATTTTACGTAAGTATTTTTTTAATTTAAAGTAAAGTTAATATGGAAGGAACAAAATAATAAAAGAGGTGGGGTCCATTATAAGGCGTATGGGACAAGGAGATTTGAATATAAATGCAGTAATGAGCTACTCCGTCCGTCTCAATATATTAAATCTTTTTTTAATAAGGTTTTTTTTATAAGATTTTTTTTTGAGTTTGTGCTAATAATAAATATATTTTTATATATTATATCCTCAATTATTCTATCATTATTTATTATCCATAAATTATTTTTCATCTTTTTTATTATTATTCTATTTTATTTATTCATAAATAGTAACATTTTTAAAAAAATAATTTATATTTTTTATATATTTATTATTTTTAATTAACTATAAATATTTTTTAAAATCTCATAATTCATTTGAAAGGATTTTATATTAGGATGAAGGGAGTAAAACCAAAAGAAAAGAACTAGCACAAAAAAGCAAAAAAGAAAACAAAAAGAATAAAAAAGGGAAAGGTGAATTTTGGATCGGCAAAAGAATTAAAATAAATGAAAGGAAATGTCAATTGACAAATGATAAAATTAAAAACCAAAGGAAGGAAATTTAAATTAAAAACAATAAAAAAAATTTCATTTATATATTACAATGATAATTTAAATTAAAAATAATATGAAAGGAAGAAAATAATAAAAGAGGGGATCCATTATGAGGCATGGACGAATGAGATTTGAATATAAAAGAACTCAAAAAACCAAAGGAAAGGTCAATTTTGGCGTGAACGATTCTGATAGAGATTGATTGGTATATAAATGTTTGTTTATTTAGATGAGACGAAATCGACATTTACTGCTCCTACAAATTATTGCTCGCCTCACCACTCCACCAACCAAACCCATTCATCACTATTTCCTCCAAATTATTTTCTTATTTTAATAAAAAATTAAAATATCTTTTCCTGTGAACTTAATTCTATCTACGTATTTATCATGCTTACCACTAAAACAAGCTAGACTCCTGATTTATTTATTGATGATTGATCTAAGTGGTTGATAATACATTCACAATGTTTAAAAAATATTTAAGTTATTATTAGTGTAAAGTGTAGGATCAACTTGCTAAAATATTTTCCTTAATCATTTATATTTAAATTATCATTGATAAAAATTGCTTAATATGTACACTCAAAAAGGATAATATAAGATAAATTGTAATTTTGAAAGACCTAGTAAATTGCGATCTTACTTGAGATGAACACAAATTCTTTATGCATAAAAAACACAAATTCTTTATCAATCTAAGACATTCAAGAGATGAGAGAGTAGTAACTCAGCAGTAGACTACTTAGCTAAGAAAGCTCTCTCAATTGCATTGCACCAAGCTTTCATCTGGTTCCTCGTGCTCCTCTAGAGCTAAAATGGATAGTTTTTGTCTAATTTCCTTTTTTGGATAAAAAACCTAGTTAAAAGAAATCTATTATTTATTCTTAATATATGATACAAAGACAGAAAGTAGGGTATAATACTCCTTCCATTTCACTATTTTATATGTATTTGAAAAATAAATTACATTTTTCACCATGATTTATATATACCGCTCATGTTTTTATTCTTCCCCCGCCCCCCTGTGGTTCTGATGTTTTGATTGTAAGTACATTTTAACTAATTTTTACTTACCAACGAATTATTAAATATATTTCAAATTGCTAAATTTTTTTAGAATTTTATCTTATTTAAATCTCTCTCTCTCTCTCTCTCTAATTATTTAAAAATCATTCTCATCCCTCTATCATCTTTCTCTTTTTTAACAAGAATTAAGTAAAGAAAAAAATTGGAAAATAACATTAGTACCTCTTAGTTGATTTATATTTAGGACACCAAATTTTTTTTACATGAACTTGTAAATATAAGAATGGTACCGTAAGTATTTTTTGCCAATAGAATGGTAAGTAGTATTATAGGTTTTTATATTTATGCTAATTATTTTCTAACATATAAAGTGTCGTATACTTTTTTCAAAATGTATTGTAGTCAACAAACCTGTGCTTGTTTGGTTGAGCGATCTTGAATCGGGCTTATTATATAAGCCCGATTTACGTAAATCGAGATAAATCTTCTCCACATATTTATCTCGTAGACCGTGAAAGCACTTCGTAGACCGTAAAAGCACCTCGTAGACCGTAAAAGCTACCTCGTAGACCGTAAAAATTACTTCGTATTCCGTGAATTACAATTCATAAGCACGATTGAAATTTTCAACCGCTGTTCCAAACAAGCTCATCTTTTTGTTCCTATGATTGCCTTTTTTAACAATTTAATGTTTATTCAATTTATAATCAAATCATTAAACAAAAATATAAGATTATTTTTTTAAGGAATAATGAAATCTCAACGTCTCAACCAGGTTGGAGCCAAAAAGAATAATACTAGTACTATATAAAGAATTTAGATTTTGTAAATAAAAATTTGCGCTAAAAATTGATCAGCCAGCCTTGAACCTTTTTATTTTATTTTTTATTGTAGGAGATCATAATGCGGTCAATGTTTTTTTTTTTTGAGAAAAAAAGAGTAAATTTTATAATAAAATGGATAAATAATCTGAATAGAATATACGGAAGCAATTTCATGGCGGCCGGCAACTAGTCATCTGTCATCATAAAACTTCCTTCTCAAATTTGTTCAAACTTAATTGTTCCGTGAAGTGAAACGAACCTTTACCAGCTTCACTTTTTCTCTGAATCTCCGGTCACCGGAGATGAGTGCCCGGCGAGTACGTTTGACCCTTTTCTTCTTCCTTTACCTCTTGGTCTCATCTCACGGCATTGATGTCAATGGCTTCCGTAAAAGGAAGCCCAAAATCGATGGACCTATCAAAACCGTGGTCGTCCTCGTGATGGAAAACCGATCGTTCGACCACATGTTGGGGTGGCTCAAACGGACTCGACCGGACATCGACGGCGTGACCGGAGACGAATCTAACCGTGTCTCCGTCGCTGACTCGAACTCGCAGGAGGTTTACGTCTCCGATGACTCTGTGTTCGTTGATTCTGACCCGGGGCACTCATTTCAGGCCATTAGGGAACAAATATTTGGATCGAATGATAGCTCAGCGAATCCGGCTCCGATGAATGGTTTTGCTCAGCAAGCAGAGAGTATGCAAAAAGGAATGTCGAAAACCGTCATGAGCGGATTCAAACCGGAACTCTTGCCGGTTTATACAGAATTAGCTAACGAATTCGCCGTATTCGATAGGTGGTTCGCTTCGTGTCCAACTTCTACTCAGCCGAACCGGTTCTATGTTCACTCGGCGACCTCCCATGGTGCTATGAGCAATGTTCGGAAGGACCTGATTCATGGGTTTCCTCAGAAAACTATTTTCGATTCTCTGGAAGAAAGTGGCCTCTCATTTGGGATTTATTACCAGAACATCCCTGCTACCTTGTTCTTCAAGAGCTTGAGGAAGCTCAAGCACCTCATCAAGTTCCATTACTACGGTTTAAAGTTCAAATGGCATGCCAGATGGGGAAAACTTCCGAATTATGTGGTTATTGAACAGCGTTACTTCGATGTGAGCCTTTTCCCGGCCAATGACGACCATCCGTCGCATGATGTGGCTTTGGGGCAGAAGTTCGTGAAGGAGGTATATGAGACACTGAGAGCTAGTCCTCAGTGGAAAGAGATGGCCCTTTTGATTACATATGACGAACATGGAGGATTCTATGACCATGTGCCTACCCCTGTTTCTGGTGTACCCAACCCAGATGGTATTATTGGCCATGTGGGCCCTTATTACTTTCGGTTTGACCGGCTTGGAGTTCGAGTCCCTACTCTCCTGATCTCACCATGGATCGACAAGGGAACTGGTAAGTGTTATTGCTTCATTTCTTCCTGTTTCTGGGATTGCTTTTTTCAATTCTATAACTGCTTATATGTATTCTCTGGTTTCTTAATCTCTGCTAATGAATGGTTGGGCTAGGAGTTACTTGATTCCAAATTTCATCTTTTAAGTCCAGCTTTGTCGAATTCTTATGGCTGATAATGGTAATTTAGTGCTTTTGGTTTCTTGTTGATTGTTTTTCAATGACTTTAAAGCTTTCACAGATTGAGCTATACTTTCAAGCATATTTGAATATGCCCAAAATTGTACTAATGCTATGGTTTGTCCGGTTGCTTGGATATAACGATGCTAATTTTAGGACTTATATGTTCTATAACTCTGGGATCTGACATCTTTGTTTTTCTATGGTCACTTTAGGCCTACACTCAAGTTTTGTATGCTTTCTCTGTTTTCTTGGAAGATATCGACGTTTTGGTACATGAGTAAATCTAGAGTTAAATCTACTTTTGTCTTCATGGAAATTCTTATGCTGTTTCCTTTAGCTAGAGATTTTTTTTCCCCTGGGTATTTTGACTTCAAAATGACTTGCAAAATTTTAAACTTCTATACAGCAGATTGGAATTTTGCTTTGGCTATCATTGTCTGTAGTTCTTGCTTAAGTCTGTTGCTTTAGATTTATATGCACACTGATGAGTGGCTTTCCAATGTCTAGCATTTTAAACAAATGGCCTATAACTTGAGACTGAAATAAAACTTGTAATAATTGGGAAAACTTTGAAGTTTACTACTTAATCCTTAGAGTCTTGCTGATTTTCTTCCTTCCCACAGAAGAAACCCCTATTAATGTGATAACTTCCAGTGCTAAGCATTGTAAGTTTGGTTCTTTAGTTCGGAAGAGTTAAAAAAAAAAAAAAAAAAAAAAAACACTAGTAGTTTTTGTATACCTCACTTGGTATATGAGAGAAATCAGTCCATTATAATTTTAGCTCATTGTACTTATGCTACCATTTCTGATCTAAGTAAGAAACTCATCATCACCGGAAGTGAACTAGATACTGAAGCAATGACCTTACTTAAATGCCAGATCATGAATAACACCAACTAATCTGTCGTAGGTTATTTTATTCTGTAATTTATCCCTTCTGTCTTGTTTTGGAGGTTTTCTAAGCACGGGCTGACTCCATTTTTTGTTGCAGTAATTCATGAACCAGATGGGCCAACCCCAAGTTCACAATTTGAACACTCTTCTATTCCTGCCACAGTAAAGAAACTTTTCAATCTGAAGTCTAATTTCTTGACAAAGAGAGATGCATGGGCTGGTACCTTTGAGAAATATTTTTACATTCGAGATACTCCTCGTGATGACTGTCCAGGTATGTATAGCATCTTTTTTAGTTTATTGCTGTAGTCTGGAGAGGACTCATGACTCAGGTCCTTTAATTTAAGTAACCTTCTCTGCTGTTCAGACTTATTGATGTGTCATTATATGTTTCAGTGTTCATAATGTGCTTCAAAATCATGTATAGAAACATAGTATTTTGTTCTGCAACTTACACAGATCTCATGGTTCTTCTGCATACTGTTTGAATATGCTGTGTATCTTGAAGCATCTCCATATTTTATTTTTTTCATTGATCTTGATCTAGGAGGACAGAAAATAATATAGTCCTTGACTGGGCATTAAACGCACTGTTGCAGAAACTTTTGGCTTCTCTTTTGCTTACTCTAATAAGAAATTGTGTGTTTCCACTTCTATCTCCGTCTTAAATCATCCCAAGCCACTGAATTTCGTTTCATCTGAAGTTTAGAGGGAGGGAGAGGACAGCTTTCCACTTTCTTTCTCTCCCTAAGCTTCAGGAAAAGTGAGGTCAGAGTAGCAGTTTCAAAATTTGCTCCAGAAGATAGTAAGATGTGAATGGTAAAGAAACAAAATATGAACTAGATAGAATCATGTAGGGTTAGGTATTAGGTAAGTCAAATCAAACATGATGTTAAGAGGCACTCCTCTTGTCCAAATATGTTAATTCCACCATGTTTCACCAGAACCAAGAAAACCTTAAACCTCATTAACTTAACCTTAAAATTTACCGAGAAGCTTGTCAAATATGCTCACATACATCATTTGCTTAATGTACTTATCTTTTGCAATCATGATCCAGCGACATTTTCTGGTATAAAAGCTTGCTGCCTTTCATTTTCTACAATTTAGCAATTATATTTCAACCATTGGCCCAATGACTATTTTCAGAAAGGCTGCCTGAAGTGAAGAGAGCATTGAGGCCATGGGGACCTAGAGGAGACAAAGAACTCTCAGAATTCCAGGTTGAACTGATCCAGCTCGCATCGCAGCTCAACGGCGATTATGTGCTCAAAACCTACCCTGATATTGGGAAGACCATGACTGTGGAAGAAGCTAACAGATATGCAGAAGATGCAGTGAGGAGGTTCCTAGAAGCTGGAAAGGCAGCTCTCCGAGCAGGTGCAAATGAGTCTGCCATTGTCACAATGAGGCCTTCCCTTACCAGCAGAGTTGCTACTGGAGATAACCAAAACTATATGAAAAGCCAGTAATTCTTCCATAACACGGTGCGTATATGTTAGATTCAATCTATTCTGTGCCAAAAACAAAAATTATGTGTATATATATATTTTATTATGGCACAAAACTTGGGTAATCTGTTATACATGATTGCTATTAAGTTTGATGAAAGGTAAAAAATGAACTTTTCAATGAGTTAATATTGTGATAATGTTGATAGAGTACATTGGCACCTTACAATCCATGTAGCTGAAAATACCTAATAGGATAAGGTTTTTGTTGTAAAATTGTGAAATATCAATAAAATATATTTGTCTTAGTTGAAGAATTTGGTTGGAAACATTTTAAATTTTGATTGGATGTTGATAGAGTATGGGGAAAGGTTTATTGTTGAACAAATTTTTGTTGAAGTTTCAGATGAGTCGCACTATATTTGGTACCAAACAAAGTGTTTGTTAGAAATAGAATGGGAAATGCACATATCACACTTCTTTTCGAATTGTGTTTCTTTCTTTCTTTCTTTCTTTCTTTGTTTTTTTTTAAAAAAAAACACTTTACTTTGTACCAAACATTGCATTGGTAAGTTGTAATTGGCACCCGTTATTATATTTCAAAGTATATATGGATGAATATGCTTTGATGTATATATCTAACTTACCCAACATTTCTTGTTAAACCTCATCAGTTTTCCAATTAATATAATGAGAATTATACCTAGAAAATTTAAAGTTTGGATTTGTTTATATTCTATCTGATTTTAAATACAAGGTAAAGTTGATTTTTTTTAGAGAGATTAAGAAAATAATTTAATTAACTTTAAAATATTTATATTTGTCATGTTTTTCCAATCTATTTTGCCTAATTTATAAATTGATATATAATCTAAGGATATATAACATACGATATGATTAAGTAATTTATTTAATTTTTTTTAGTTTATAAAAAAAAGGTAAATTCTGACCTATATATATAAAACCGGGAGAGTATTAATCAATGACCTTTTGAAGTTCTCTTGGACTTGGGTGTTTGTAAATGGTGACGTTGGCTCTCCTTTTTCGTCTTTTTGTTGTTGTTGTTGTTGATAATACCTCTCTTTTTTAGTTGAACATTTGCTTCATCCGGCTATTAAAGATTGGAGATTATACTAATACTAGTAACACCTAAATTATGTAGTGAATAACAAACGAAAATTTCACGTTTTCTTAAAAAATATCTATTCAATGGGATGTCATCTTTAACATAAAAAATTTAAAGACAGGTCCTCACAGTGTAATTATCAGAATATATTTTGATCACTGTATTTTTCATGAATGGACATTTACTTCATTAATTCGACTTGGTGTCTTGCAATTACAATTACAACCTCTACGGGATGCCATGGCCTTCATACTTAACTAATCTCTAATGCTCCATTTGACTACTTTTCCCATCCCATCCACTGTAAGCTTCTTGGGAGATCTCATATAAAAATTCTTACTACGACTTAGTCTTATCTTCTACAGGATATTTGTATATTACTAAGATATTTTGTAACATATTCGCTCTCATCAAGAACGCATGGTTATATTTCATAAAAAAAAAATATAAATAATAAATAAGCATTTAGAGAGAACGAATTAAAGATAATCCAACAATTTAAACAATGTTTTGTTCGTACTTGAAAAGTGAACAAAAGGAATAAGCCCAAAGCAACAAGCTTCTATTATGTGTGGGTTCAGGAGGGTGGGCCTACTTTGAGTCTATTGTCAGTTTCTTTCTTTTCTTGGCTTTTTTTTTTTTTTTTGGTTAAAAGAAGTTTTGAAGTTATATGTGGAAATCTGTTTTATGGTGAGCTTGTTAAATATGTCGAAAAGCAAAAAAAAAAAAGGAAAAAAAAATCCCCCTCCCAAACCCAATACATAAGAAGATAAAAGCATGTAAACAAATGAAACAAAATATAAAATCACAAAAAAAAAAGAAATTTTGACCTTTATATAGGAGAATCATTTAGTGTCTGACAATATCTTAAATAAAATTGTCTCCAATAAAAAGATAAAAAAAAAAAAGTTTTGACAAACTTGGTATTCAAGTTGATTGATAGAATAGTCAAATTGTATTGGACTCTCACCATACACAAAATAACTAATTTATTTAATCTTATAAGATAGCTAATTTGAAACTTAATAATAAGCTTTGAATTTGGACAAAACTTACGTCTTGTTCCTCTTACATAGGATTCAATTTTCCAATCAACAAAATGTTAGTGAGCGGTTAATGTATCCTCCTCTCCCATCTTAGTTCATGATTTTCACTTGCAGCAAATCAAATGACAAAACTTAAAACCTTATTTGCTGCTAAGGAGCTCCAGGGTCAACCGATATAATGTATATGAGGTGTGTTTGGAATAGTGGTGGAAAAGTGACTTATTTACAATCTGACTTATGAAAAAGTTAAATTGGGTAAAAGTCAGATTATATAAGTGATTTATGTTTGTATTGACGATTTGATAAATACTTTTATGAAAGTGAAAAGTGCTTTGACTTTTGCATAAGTGACTTTTGTGATATTTAATAGAAAAAATTTTAAAATTTATGAAAAATGAAAAAATTAACTTTTTTGAAAATTTGGCAATGGTAAAATACATAATTAAAATACAATGAAAATGCAAATAAATTAAAAATGATACAAAGTTAAAGTTTTTGATACAGTAAAATATAACAGAATTAGTCAGATCAAAGGCCCCGTATAATTAAGTTGCTGATGATGTCACGAACATGATTCATTTGGGTTCAATATGTCCGTCATATGTGCACGATACACACATTTTTTGACGGACGTGTTCTCACTGTTGCAGATTTTCAGCATATTCAACTAATTCAAAATATTTCAAAACTTGTAACAAAAAAAATATTCAAGCTGTTAATATTTCCAGCTAATAGTATCATATAAATCCATTTAAAAAATCATTGAATCTTCCTCCCTCCTTCCCTGCACCAATCGAAGGTTCTTGTTTCTCGTGAAATAAAAAAAAAAAAAAAACTCATGCAGAATACGTGGATATAAGCCCAAGTTAAAAGCTGCATGGGGAAGCTTTTCACAAAAGTCACTTATTTCAGTATTTATTTCATAAAAGCTCAACCAAACTCAAATCAAACAAGCCTTAAGCTCAACCGAATATGAGGAACAAGGCCAATGTGACTTATACCTATCCAATTGGGTTTATACCAAGTCAAACGTTTGAAACAAACACACCATGATGGTTTTTTGTGGATTTAGTGTTCGAAAAGGGTGGGCAAATAAATGTAAAAAATCATAAGACCATTATATCTTGAAGAATGTATGTACTCTTAAATATATTAGCAATCATTTGACGGATGTCAAAAATGAAAATGGGGAAGCTTATGCATTACTTTATTATTTTAATTTGAATCAAATTAATTTGAAAATCCATAATTTTTTATGAAATTCAATTTGATGTTGAAAATCATATCACAAACTTTTTTTTTGGCTAATGCAAAAATGATTGTAGATTATTTTTATTTATCACAAAAATTTTTTTTTCGGCTGGTGCAAAAATGGCTGTATTTTGCATCGGCCCAAAAAAAAAAAATATTTGTGATATGATTTTCAACATCAAATTGAATTTCATAAAAAAAAAATGATAGGTTTTCAAATCACTTTAATTCAAAATAATGAAGAAACGTATAAGGTTCTCCTTCTTTCATTTTTAAGAAACGTATAGGTTTTCAAATGATTGTTAATATCTCTCAAAGTGCACACACATATTTTTGAGATAAATTGTTTTATGATCTTTCTTTTATTTATTTAAGACTATTTTCTAACATTAAGTCCAACAAAACCAGCATATCCATTACAGAATTTATATGCTTATTCTTCAAATTCAAACTCCGCGCCCATATATGAAGTTAAATTTGTTTCATTCACTTTATATTGTAAAATACTCACATAATAATGAATTACATATTAAAAATACAAAAGAAACAACAAGAACAAACAATCTTAAGACATTTGTAAGCAAAACAATGAATAATTAATTGAGAGGTAAATATGTAAAAATAACAGTAAACTTATATGTAGAAGGCATCAGGCACCATAAAATTTTTAAAGGGTTAAAGGATACATAAAGGTTGAAATGAAGTACGACTTTCCAATCCATTAGCTGGGCTTTAACTTCCGTTAAATCTGTCAGATGGGCCCCACATATCATGGTTTTAGTCTACGTTTGACGGGTTGAATAAAGCTGTGTATTGGCTCCATCGTCCTCCTCCTCAAACACGCAACAGAGCCAGTCAAATTCCATTAAAAATTGACAGGTGAGGCAGGTGGCAGTGATGAGGCGCCTTAATTTCAATCCCTCTCCATCATTAAATTAAATTAAAGGTTTGTATGTTTGAATTGAGTCTATATATAAGCTCGATTTATAAAAATTGAGATAAACTTTTTTTATATATTTATTTTGTAAATTATAAAAGGTACTCCATAAACCGTAAAAGCTACCTCGTACATTGTAAAAGTTACCTCATAGACCGTAAAACTACCTCATATCCCCTAAATCACGATTGAAAAGCACTTATGAAAGTTATCTAAACAAACTAATGTAAATATAATCACAACAAAAAAGAACTTGAGATAAATAGAACAATCAATTGTATTGATCTCTCACTATAAATAATATAGCTAATGGATTTAATCTTATCTTCTAACATAGCTAATTTGAAATTAAATAATAAGTTACTATAAAAAAAGAAATTTAATAACAAGCTTTGAATTTGGACAAACCTTATCTCTTATTGCTTATATATATATAGGATTCAGTTTTCCGATCAAATAAATGTTAGTGTATCTTTTAAACACGTCATTATTAACAACGTTACTTCAAAGCACAAAGCTTAAAACCCTTTGGGTCCGTTTGGTACGTTGGAATTGGAGAGGATGAAAATAAAATTGGGTTTCAATTTTATCAGAGGATTTGTTTGGTACAATAGAATTAGCTTTTAATTCCAATTCCATGTAGAAGCCAAATAAGCCAATTCCACCAAAATGAATTCCATCCCAAAAGCTAAGATTTGTAATTCCACCTCCACAATTCCATCAATTAGCCTCCTCTCTTCGGTAACAACGGCAACCTCTCTTCACTCTGGCGACAACTGTAACATTCTTATTTTTATTTCTAGGATATAATTATAATTTAGAATTAATTATTTATAAAAAATGAAAAAAATAAAATTAGTAGGTAATTTTTGAAATAAAAATAAAAGAGGGATCTGGTTAAAATATATTAAAAAAATTATTATTAAAAAATTAATAATAATAATAATAAAAAAAAAGTTTGGATATTTGAGGTACTTGTTAGGTTTTTTTAGATCAGAGCATATTAATAATTTCACATTTAAAATATAAATATTAAATAAAAATAATGTCTGAATTCCATGTACATACTGAACACACTTTTAAATCTCATTTCTAATTCCATATCTATATCCATATCCATTTCTATTTTTATGTCCATATCCATATCTATCTATATCCATTTCTATTTTTATGTCCATATCCATATCTATCAAAATCAATTTCAGCGTATCAAACATGCCTATTTGCTGCCAAGGAGCTCTTACGGCAATCGTTACATCTTTGTTCACTGCAGATCGAAGGACGATCAATGCCTTAACTGCTCCCCTTTAGATTACAAAAGGGGATGGCTAGTGAGTACAATGAATACATCTTTTACACTCTTTTTTTTTTGAATTAATTATTCATGATTTTGTTTGCAATTTCCTTGAACTTTTTTTTACTTATTTTTTATTTTTTTAATATCTACTTCATTATCATATAAATACTTAACCGAACATGAAGTAAATGAAAAACAAATTTAACTTCTGATGTGGGTATGGAGCAATGTTTTAAAAGTCGGACAAGACATTAAGCCAAAAAGATCAACGGATCATGGTTCAAACAGTCGGAATGGTCGGGCCATCTGGTTAAACCCGTGACGTAATAATTAAATTAAAAATAATATTATATTCTTTCTACTCCTATATATGAGAAATTTATTAAGGAATAAGCATACATTACAAATATAATTAAAAAAATTGACAAGTAATATTTAAAATTTAGGTTAAGATGTAATTTTAGCAACAAAGTTTTACATGAAGGATTTCTAACACAAATAAGTTTTAAAAAGGACAAAAATAACAATGAACAATTAAAAATGGTGCAAATTTAACAGAACCATTAAATTTGGCCTAATGGTGTTAGATTATAAAAGAAGAAAACCTCTAACAGCATTAGGTCCAATTTAACGGTTTTGTTAAATTTGTACACTTTGTAATTGTTCATTGTCATTTTTTCCTCTCTCAAAAAACTTATTTGTGTCAAACGCCCCTTGGACAAAACATTGTTGCTAAAATTGCACCTTAACTCTTAAAGTTTTGTATTATACCGTGGGCAAAAAAAATTGTATAATAATTTTTATCTTTAACTAAATAAACATGATATTATAATATAAATATTTTTTCTTACCTTTATAATACAGCAAATCTTTCAGATTTGGATTCATAGATATGATTATCTTACAATTAATTTAAATTTTTTCCTTCTGAATTAACAATAATTGAAAAATGAGAACTTATATTTGTTTTGCATTTTTCAAAAGCATTCAAATTTCTATTCAAAAAAAGAATTTAGATTTAAATTTTTTTTAAAAGCAACAAAAATTAATTATTAATTAATATTAATTATAACAAGATATCTTGATATTCTCAAAATTCAAATAGTCAAATCTGAATGTCTAGAAAGTATGATGTCACTTAGAGCCGGTAATACGGGTCCAACCCGTGGGCTCAACCCCCGAGCCCGCTGGTTAGGACAGGGTTAGGGTTGGGAAAATCCCAACCCGCAAAAGCAAAATATTTTTTATATATATAATAATTTTACAAAATCTATAATTTGTCCCTTTCCATTTTGGTACCTCTCAATCCAAATAGAAAAAATCTTAACATTTTCACTTCTTTTTTAAACAAAATTATTATATATTGGTTGTTTGAGGATAATTTTATGTTTTTTATGTATAAACTTTGATAGATTTAATAACTTTATCTCTTGAATTATGAATTATATTTTTAAATGTTTATAAGGGGAATAATTGTTGCTAGAAAGATAAATTTAATAACTCACATATATGTATATCATATTTTCGGCCGTCTTAAAAAAATATAAAAATTATTTTTTTAAAATACGGGCCCGCAGGCTGGCCCGCAACCCGCATACTGCGGGTCAGGGTTGACATTTTGCCAGCCTGCAAAAGTGCGGGCCGCACGAGCCCGCACCGTGCGGCCCGCGGGTTGATGCGGGCGAACCTACAACCCCCGAGTTGGCCCGCATTACCGGCTCAAATGTCACTACAACACGTTTTATTTGCTGCCAAGGAGCTCTTACGGCAATCATTACATCTTCGTTTACTGCAGATCAAAGAACAATCAATGGCTTCACTGCTCTCCTTAAGATTACAAAAGGGGATGGCTAGTAAGTACAATGAATACATCTTTTACACTCTTTTTTCTTTTTGAATTAATTATTCATGATTTTGTTTGCAATTGCCTTGAACTTTTTTTTACTTTTTTTTTTATTTTTTTTAATATCTACTTCATTATCATATAAATACTTAACCGAACATGAATTAAATGAAAAACAAATTTAACTTCAGATGTGGGTATAGAACAATGTTTTAAAAACCGGATCAGACATTAAGCCAAAAAGATGAACGAGTCATGATTCAAATGGTCGAGCCGTCTGGTTAAACCCGTGACGTAATAATTAAATTAAAAATAATATTATATTCTTTCTACTCCTATATATGAGAATTTTATTAAGTAATAACATATTGACAAGCATACATTACAAATATAATTAAAAAAATTGATAAGTAATATTTAAAATTTGGGTTAAAATGCAATTTTAACAACAAATTTTTACATGAAGGGTGTCTAACACAAATAAGTTTTAGAAAGGACAAAAATAACGATGAACAAAACTGTTAAATTTGACATAGCGACGTTAAATTATAAAAGAAGAAAACCTCTAACGGTATTAGGTCAAATTTAACGATTTTGTTTAATTGGTACCATTTTTAATTATTCATTGTCATTTTTGCCCCTTCCAAAACTTATTTGTGCTAGACGCCCCTTGGACAAAATATTGTTGCTAAAATTGTACCTTAACCCTTAAAGTTTTGTATTATACAGTTGGCCAAAAACAAAAAAATTTTGTATAATAATTTTTATCTCTAACTAAATAAACATGATATTATAATATAAAGATTTTTTCTTACCTTTATAATATAGCAAATCTTTCAGATTTGGATTCATAGATATGATTATCTTACAATTAATTTAAATGTTTTCCTTCAGAATTAACAATAATTGAAAAATGAGAACTTATATTTCTTTTGCATTTTTTAAAAGCATTCAAATTTCTATTCAAAAAAAGCATTTAGATTTAAAAAAATTTTAAAAGCAACAAAAATTAATTATTCATTAATATTTATTATAACAAAAATATCTTGATATTCTCAAAATTCAAATAGTCAAATCTGAATGTTAAGAAAGTATGGTGTCACTACAACACGTTTTCTCCCTATTTCACGTTATCCCTCCTCCCGATAATTTTACTTTTCCCTATTATCTCTGGCTTTCATCTCTTCAGCTTCATCTTTCTTCTTTTCTTCATCTAAGTTTTTGCTCCAAGGGTTGATGGAAATATCATCAGAGATGGGCTCCTTTATTTCGTCAATCTGCCTGAGAAATCATACCCTTGTAACGGTGATGCTCGTACTATAAGATGCCTCCATAGCAACATAACTTGTTTTTCTCTGTCTTCTTCTTTCTTCAGCATTTACCCGGCTGTTGTCTTCAGCATTTACCCGGCCGATTTTTCAACAACTGCTCCAGCTTGCGGCTCAAAAGGTGGCTCTGGATGGTCTGATCCGTCTTAACCTCTCTCGAATGGCTTAACTCAGTGAAATTAAACGAGCTGCCCTTTACTCCTGCTAACGGTCAAACCAGTTCAACCATCCAATTTGGTCCAGCTTTCAAAACGTTGGTATGGAGTTTGAAAGTGAAGAATGTACATGTCCATTCAATAATGTATATATATGATGGTTTTGTGGATTTATAGTGTCAGAGAAGGGTTGGTAAATAAATGTAAAACATATTATAATACAATTTATCTTGAAAAACATGCATGTGCACCTTCTAAGATATTAGTAATCATTATTTGACTAGTAAGAGGATGTCAAAAATATAGAAGTGGGAACCTTATATATTGCTTCATTATTTTGAATCAAAGTTATTTGAAAATCTATCATTTTTTATGAAATTCAACTTATGGTGAAAATTAAATCACAAATATTGTTTTAGGTTGATGCAAAAAGGGTTGTAGATTATTTTTATCCCAAAAATATTGTATCCGTTAATACTACTTACTAACAAACAACCAAAATAAAAATAATCTCTAACCATTTTTGCATCCGCCGAACAAATATTTGTGATTTGATTTTTAACATTAGGTTGAATTTCATAAAAAATGATGAATTTTTAAATCGCTTTAATTGAAAATAATGACGCAATGTATAAAATTCTCCTTCTTTCATTTTTGAAATCCTCTTACTAGTCAAATAATTGCTAACATATCAGAGAGTGCACACACATATTTTTGAGATGAATTGTATTATGATCCGTCTTTTATTTATTTAAGACTATTTCCTAACATTAAGTTTAACAAAACCAGCATATGCATTATACAATCTATTCCTATTCTACTAACATTCAAATTCCAGGCCCACGTATGGGGTTAAATGTATGTTTGGATTAGTTTTTGAAAATTAACTTCTACGATTTATGAGGTAAGAATGTGACAGAAATTTTGTCTTGATTTATGGTTTGGATACTATAACAAAAAAAAAAACACATCCATAAAAAAAAAACTTAAGATATTTGTAAGCAAAACCGTGAATAATTAATTGAAAGAACAAAAAAGTGAGCAAACGATGTATTCACCATATACACACCAATCATCCCCTCTTTTATCCCAAGGGAGAGGATGAATCCACCATCATTTACTTTGTCATGAACGTAGATGTATTGGTTGCCGCCGCAGCTCCTTAGCAGCAAACAGGTTTTTTGTTCCTTGTGTGCGTTTGAATCTACTTTCTGCATATTTTTTTTGGTTCTACGCCTCGTAATTCTTCCACAGCTTGGCTTGGGTAGAATAGCAGAGTAAGTAAAGTATCAGTAGCATGGTAAAAATGTCTTCCTTATCATAAATAATTGATAAATATGATCACATAAGCTGAAATGAAACTCATTTAAAATACTTATCTTATAAACCGTAATAATTAAAAAGTAAGATTTAAGCTTCAAGATGCCAATCCAAACAATCACTTAGATTTGTAGCTAGTGAAAATAGTGACGCAGATGGAGAGGTGAAACCCTATATATGTTCTGTATATAAGGAAACTAGAGGTAAGTTTTATAATAAAGGGTGCGCCCTAGGCAATTGACTCAATCACGGCCCTTTTCTTAGTTAAGACTATTTCTTGAGTAAAGAAAGAAAGTGATTCTTTTCCTAGTTTTTTTTTTTTTTAAAAGGAAGAGCTGAAACAGATTGCCCGTATACTCATTTAGATTTTATATTTATTTATTACATTATTAGTTTTAATCTTCTTGAAAGATATTTTTATCAGTTAATAAAATATTTGAGCCCTTAAGTTTATGTTTTGATTCTTCAAGTTTCAAATCATATTTTTTGATCTCTTAAGTTTTATTTCGTTTAAATATTCATCTCTATAACTCAATAAAACTTAGACTATTTTGCCCTTACAGAAACAAAAAATAACGGTTTAAAACTTGATGGACCAAAACCAAAATAATGGTTAACTTGAGGGACTAAAGATAGTATTAACCTTATTTTTATTTTATATTTTGCATTTAAAAACAAACATTAAATAGTTTAATTCAAATTTGGAAGAAGTTAAATGTTATTCGGAAAAAATTAACGTTAGGTAATATTATTTGGGGAAGAGGAATGGATCTGATTCTGATTCTTATTGATGATTGGCGAGATTATCATCATCATCATCATCTTAATGGCTGAATTTCGTTATTTGAATTTGATTGGAGATGTTATTACAATCTAATGTTTGAATATCAAATCTCATCCTATATTTTTTTTAATCCAATTAAATCTTCTTTGATTCTGATTTTATTCAAAATCTGATTTCTCTTCTAGTTGTGATTAAAAAAGGGAAACCCCCCCCCCCAAACACACACACACACATGAAAGTTAATTATTTGAATCAATTCCTATTCGACTTCGAATTTCCTAATTCTTTTGGGGATTATACCTTGACTAGCTTTTTGAATTTATTTTTATTTTGAGATTTGCCTATTTAAACTATCTGCTTCTCTTATGATTCGCTGCTCTTGATTCTTTGAAGTATACAATAACAAGAGGCAAGCTTGAGAGGTACGTAAAAGTGGGGATCAAGAAAGGCCAAAATAGACTGCAAATTTCCGTTTTTTTTTTTTTAATTTTTTTCTTCATACCTTTTCTTCCAGGGAATTAAACATGTCCGGTGAAGGAGATCAGCAAGAGGTAGATATTGAATTGTTGATTAAATCTCTTAATGAGCAATTTAAGAGAATAAATGTCAGGTTCGATGAGTTGCAGTCTGCCTTCTTCTCAATAATGAACCCTAGAAAGCATGTGGTTGAGAAGGAAGAAGATGAAGAACTTTCATGCAATGAAGAGAATGATTTGGGAAATATAATTTGCAAATTCCGGCCTTTGAAGGGAAGACAGATCCTAAACTCTATTTGAGATGGAAAACAAAGATCGATCGCATCTTCGATTGTCACAATTTTTCCGAAGAGATGAAGGTGAAGTTGGCAGTCCTAAAATTTTCTGACTATGCTAATATTTGGTGGGACTCGTTGCAAGTAAATAGGAGACGAAATTATGAAAGGCCGATTCTCTTCTGGGGAGAGATGAAGGCGGTAATGCGCAAGAGATTTATCCCTAACTATTACTATAGAGACCTGCATAGAAAGTTGAGGGAGTTGAAGCAAGGCTTCATGAGTGTAGACGAATACTATCAGGAGATGGAGACAATCATGTTTAGGGCGCATGTAATAGAAGACAAAGAGGAAACAATGGCTAAATTTATAGATGGCTTAAATCCTGAAATTGCTGATATTGTGGATCTACAAGATTATGAGGATATGGTGGAGTTGTTGCATGATGCTATTAGGGTCGAGAAGCTGCTAAAATCAAGAAAGGAAGGTTCAAATAATTCTAATTCTACTAGGAAGCCTAAAGGTAAAGGGAGAGACTACAAATCAACCCACAATCCAAGAGAAAATTCAATCCAACAAGAGAGTTATTAAATCAATCCAATTCCAAAGGTAAAATTGAAGATAATATTAAATGTTTTGAGTGTCTCAGACTTGGGCATATCTCTTCTCAACGTCCCAAAAAAAAAAGAATTATAATTGTAATGGAAATTGGTGACACCATGAGTGTTAACTCTAGTGATGATGTCATGAATTGAATGTCAATATTTGGGTGTCAAATTGGTTTTGAGGAAGATGGTCCTTCACATTGTTGTCAAGCTGTGAGTTAACTATCTAAGTTTACCGTTTTTTATGTTTCTTATTTACAAAATTGAGTCGAGTCATATGTGTGACACTCCGATTTCTAAACCATATTTAAATCATTGTTTAAGTAACATTCCATGGTAATAAAGAATATGTCATGATAAAATAGTTTTAAATAACAGTTTAAAAAGCTAATTAGAACAATTTAATAAACCATTTATATACACAATGGAAGTAAATACTAGAGATCCCTGACAAACAACTAGGCCTCGAGCATTCAAAGCTCAACATGAAAATTGTTGTTTCACATGCTCAAATAGGTATTTGTTAAATCCCTTAAACCAAATCCATTATCAGAAAATCATACCAACAGGGCTCTACCCAATAACCACAATATATATTTATCGAATATCTCAATTAAATGGCAAAACCGATAGTTTCCAAAACCATAGTTCAAAGTATTCAAATTACATAGAATTAACTAATAATAATTGAATAGTTTATAGGTCATGACATTACATATGTAAATATAAATACCAAATGATGACATGTGCAAGTAAGAGGAACATTAACAAAAGCTTACAACTAGGCTCACCCTTTTACAACTTCCCTGTAACCTTACTGAGATCTCGTTGGGAAAAAGAAGAAGAAGAAGTACATATAGCAACTATAAGATCCACAGATCTCAGTAACCATTAGTTATTTAGAAATATACATGCAAACTAAGATCGAGAACATACGTACGATTCCAAACTCAAGTTCAACTCACAGTAATCTATTTATATTATTCTTTATATAAAATCTTTCACAAACTAGTTCTCAATTCGATTGCCAAAACACCCTCCCAAGAACGTTCCAAAACAATTAAACATCATAATTCATGTTCCAAATATCATTCACAAGAAATTTCACAAAAACATGTCTCCACCTTGTTACACAAAAATAATTATACAACAGTTTTATCATATTCAAATCATAAATAATAAGTTTAACATGCCAAGCAAACGATTGATCCAGACCATCCTTATTACCCTTGACCAGCCTTATAATCGCTGACTGGACCCATAGCTAACAAATGATTTATCCATTTAATTGGATTATATAAGATTACAAATCATGAGGCATCACCTGGCATGGCTAAGGTCCCTAGCTCATCATGATTGGATTATAGCTCCCCTCCTTTTGATAAAACCAAGGAGGCATCACTATCCACCGAACCAGCTGTAATTCCCGGCCAAAGGAAAAACATTGAAGATGGGGCCTAGAGAATCGCCACTCACCGTGCACCAAGCTAGTATTTACTTACATTATCTCCCATCACAACTCCAAATCCATCCATGTGCATCAACGACAAATAATCATAATTATGTCATGTATATACAAATTCCAAAATATATCAATATGGTTCCTAACAAAATTTATCAAATAATACATCGTCTCAATAATCAATAAGATAATAATACAATTTCAACTCAAAGAACCATAACAAAGCGTGTTTATAAAAGACATAACCATGAGTTGTAATATATACAAGCATGATTGAATAGTTTTCGATCACATAATTATAAATTTTTAGTCAAATATACAATTCCAAATCAAACCCTCCACAGGCAAAAACAAATCTCAAAACAATTTTATGTGTGTGTGTAGTTGACAAGTATATAAAAGAACAACCAAGGTTACCTCTACTCCAAGTGTATTTTTTTTATCAACACTTGAATGCTTCCAATATACAACCATCAATTAATTTAACTTCAATCTACATCATTATTACACAATTCCTCATCAATTACATTGCTAAACAAATAATCAATTTAATTATATACTTAAAGTCTCCAATTCTACCTTTAACTTCCAAATATCATTGTTAATGATTAAACCTCCAATCCAATATCAAATCATATATTTTCCAAATTCTAATATCTCATTTGAACTAATAATTAACCTATAATTACTTAAATAGATCAAAATCCACAATTTCTCCAACTTAGGGTTCCAACAAAAATACTCGTGTTCATTTTACAAGTTTAACAATATTTTAAACCGATTAAATATCACCTTCACCTCTAATAAAAATAACCTATAGTCATAAAATAATCAATATCAACATCTTAGATTAATTAAATCTCCTTTCTAACTTATATGAGCTTAACCAAATTATTAAATAACTTTTCAAACCACCACATAATCAAAATCATGTCAAACTCTAACTCAAATACTAAATCATAACTTATAATTTCATATAGCTCAAAATCTAATAAACTAAATTGATTTAAGTTTCAATAATACCTCCAGTAATCTAAATAAATTATTTAATCTAAATTTAATCGATCAAAAATGGCCTAAAAGTATAATTTATTATCCTTTTTAAAAGAAATTAATTATAAAATCATAAAACAACCAAATGATAAATCTAAACCTGTTAAAATTAGATATTAGCCTTTCTCTATATATCTATAATAATCTATTGTAAAAACTCAAAACTCTCAAAAAATCTTAACCCCAAAAGTCTCACTAATCAATATAATATTACTATCAATAGAAAGAGAAAAATACGTGGAACAATTTTTATTAAGGTAGTTTGATAAGAAGATGTGATTTTAAGTAACAACATTATTTGAAAAGTTAAAGCTTCACCTGAAATTGCGGACTATTGGAGACAGAGACGAAGAAATCGCACCATCTGGTACCCGTGGGGATGAGAAAAAGTGGTGGGTATGAAATAACATGGTTTTGAAACCCAGACCAGACCGGCCGGTTAGGATCAGAAACCGACGGATTGACTGGAAAACTAGTCTGGTTTGTTGATTAACCCAGGGTTACGGGTCACCCAGGCCAACCGGTAAACTCGGCCTGACTCGGCCGAGTTGACCCATGTTAACCGATTTTATTTTTTTTAACATTCAAACTTTAGTTCGCGTCGAGTCCTGTGCCTTTGATTAGTGAATCAAATCACTTAATTGTTCATTACTTTTTTTACATTTCACAGTTTCACTTTCATACTCAATTAATTTTTTTAATTTTTCTTTTGGAATTTAATAAGCTTAAAATATTCAATTTCTTACCGGTTTTGCCCTGTTTTAGCTCCGGTTTGACTTCGATCTGACCCACTGACCCTTGACCCAGTACCCTGACTGGCTCAGTGCTGTGTTCGGGTTTTAGAACCTTGTGGAATAATATACCCACCGCACATCCAAACTAAAGGGCCACATGCCCTTTAGTTTATTTATTTATTATAGTTTTTTAGCTTTTCTTTTATATTTTTTTCCAATAATATATATATTCTCTTTCTTTTCTATACCCTTTTTTTTACGTTTTTCTTTTAAATTATTTTTTTATAGACAAACTCTTAATACCCTCAAACTCATCTCTTGATATCACAAATTCTGTAAATCCTCCTGCTATATAAATCACCGCTTTCCAAGGTTCTTCAAATATTATTTTTTTATAATCGATAAATTCAACTCATCACTAATAAATATATATTGGCTTCAATTTTAAATCATTTTTTATGATTTCTTATTTTTATATTTTTAGATCACAAGTAACGCATTTGATCCATTTTATACCTTAAATTACTTGCTAAATCAAGTTCTAATAATAGTTAACAAGTAGAAATAAAAATTAATATGTTACAATAGGTAAACTCATGCTATTTGTAAATTTAGATAAACTCACGAGTTTACACATCGAATTTACCATTTTTACGTTTCTATCATACAAAACCGTGTTAACTTACTCTTATACTCATGTTAACTTTTTCGATGATTTGATCATGCTTAGTGGATATATATATGAATTTTATATAAATTTTTTTTAAGTATGATAAATTATGAATGTTGATGGATTTAATTTCAATTATTTAGATTTAAAATATATTTAAATAATATTGTTGTCATTTTTTATATCTAATTATCTAATTATACATTATTAATACCTATTTAGTGATAAAAGTATACTTTTACTAGTTTACAATATAAATTTATATCACTGACACAAGTTTAATTAAACTCATGAGTTTGACAATCTTAATCCTTCCACATGACCGTATTGGAATAGACATTATTGACAGAGGACATGAATTGATGATGATCAGTGCTATTTTTTATTATTTATAAGATAATAGTTTGTATTGATTCCTTTTTATCTATGCTCTTATCTCAAATTTATTTTCTATATATTGGAAAAATCCCAATTAAATCAAGTCAAAATATCAAAATCTGAATCCAGTCCTCCACTTTCAACAAATCCTTAATTAGGCTAGGAGGCCTACTTAGGGATTTCTTAATGTTGTTAAATGACCATAATGCCATAATGTCATTAAATAGGTAAATTGAAGGAGGCGTGGGCATGATTTCAGGTTTAATTATTTAAGTTGGATTTGATATTTTCTCTTTATTTTTAATTTGTTTGTTTTTTTGTTTTATGTTTTTTTTAATATCCTTGCATGATTGCTAATTAATGAGTATCAAATTCAGGCATTCTTGGATATTAGTCCTAATGACTTGGAGATGTTTTCGGTTGGATGGGCAATCTCATCTCTGCATTATATTTACCGAAAACCCCATAAAAAACATTGAATTCAGCTAAGGATTATTTAATTAAATGCAAACATAAAATTTCATATTTAATTTTAAGTAATTTATATATATCAAAGTACAAGACTCAATCGTAGTGCTTGTTTACCAAACCTCTCATTCCGCTGCATCTCAATTTTTAGGTTTTTACTGGATCATCAAGTCAAATTTCAATAAGCTGGAAACATGGAGATATAATCCAATTTCAATAATCCAAAGATTGGATTTACCTTGAGCTGAAACTAGACTTGAACGTGTCTCTATGTGATTATGGTTTCTGTAAATCCCAGATTTCGATGGCAAAAAGGCATGTAAGGAAAAAGAGGCCCACCACATTCAATTTTTCTTTTTAATTATATAAGGGTATTATAGTCATTTAACAACATTAAGAAATCCTTAATTAGACCCTTGACCTTATAGAGATTTGTTAAAAGTGGAGGCCTGAATTCAGATTTTGATATTTTGACTGGACTTAATTGGGATTCTTCCTTTTCTATTTCTCAATATAACTATTATCACAATGAACCGAAGGAATAATGGAATATATTTGAAGTTAAGGTTAAATGATCTGTTCTATCTTATAAAAGATAGCATTAACAAAAAAAAAAAAAACCTACTTGTCATTTTTATTGATGATTGGTGAGATTATATCTTGTTGACCGGCCACCATAAATCGATTTGGTTAGTTAAATTTAATTGAAGGGTTATCAAGCAGAATTCGATTTTTGAATATAAAAATAATTAATCATATTTTTTAAAATCTAATCATATCTTCTTTGATTTTGATTACACCCAAAATCTGATTTCTTCCCTATTTTTATTTTTTTGTTCAAGTTAATCATTTGTCCTTCGCAAACCCTTGCTAGCACAGCTCCTATTTGCTGTCGTTCTTGCTCTCTCTCGCTATCTTCCTTCAGCAGTAAGAACCGATTTGTCTTCATCTCTTTCTCTCGTTGATAAGAGATTTATTTGTATTTGTTTTTTGGGTATACGATACTTCTCATCTTTTTAGTTTTACTTATATATAATCATAAATAACTTAAATACTATTATTTATCCTTAACTAATTTATTTTATCTCTGTCTTTAATAAATATTTACTTATATTGTGCTATTGTATTTGTATCCTTAATACTTAATATATTTTAAATACATTTTCTCTAGTTAAATAGTTATATAATAAATTCTATTATTTACCATGAAATAATTCTTCCCTAATATTACTTAAATCTTAAAGATAAAAATTGTGATATTACCATATGAGTATATGGTGGGTTTGTTGCATAAACTACTAAAATAAAGAAAACAAAATTTAAATAATTCCAATTTCTTTTTTAAGCTTAAAGGGAGAGACCCCAACAGATCTATGGCTATATTTTTTGGACAACAAGAAGGAATTGAAGTTAGGATTCAATTGTTAGATGAAAAATGATATTTCCACGGATTAACACGTTATATAATTGTTTAGTTATGGTTGTTTAAGGGGAGATTTAAGTTTAATCGGTTTACTTTAGATTTTATTTTTGGATTTCACAAATAGCAATGTTTGAAGTTGAGTCTAAGTTAGGAAATCGATGGTTGTAATGGATTAGTTAAGCTATGATCGAACTACGAACATGGATAATCAAAATTTGAAGGCTAGATGATAGTAATTAGTAATAATTAATTTTATCACACCAATCAATCATTAATGAACTAATTAATAGGTCATGAACTATTGGATTATATATTACGAATTTATACTTTATTCCCAGCCAGACCCACAAACACACTCAAATTCTTTATCCACTTACACTTAGATCGATAGTATATATGATTATTACGATTTACGATTATTACTTTCAACAAAATTTGTATTTTAGATCAATCACTCATTCTCTTTAATTTCCGCCTTCTACTTCGTCAATTATACGTTTTTCTTTCATTCTTTTTCTGCTTCCATCTCACCCACCTTCCAACTTACAAGTGTCTTAGTGAGGTGATTTTGAGTTCAATGATTTTGATGATTTAGATATCTTACCAGTGTCTTAGTTAGGTGAGCTTGGTTTGATGATTTTGATAACTTACTATGATCATAGTATTTATGCTTCGTCAAAAGCCATTACTATATTGTATTGGAATGGAGAGACAGACGGCTAAATTATATTTCAATTTAAATAGGTGAGAGTTTCTTTTATTTGTAACATGATTAATTCTTTGAATGAGGCTGAGATTTTTATTGGTATGCTTATATTTATTTATGGACTAACAAGCATTATTAGAAGAGATTAGCTTACATTTTCCTCAGCAATCAAACGATACAAAATGCACGTCATTTATTGCACAAGTTGTATTACTTTTACATGACTCATAAACCTTTGGAAAGGCGTCCATAATTTCTTGCCAGTTACTCTGAGAATAAGGAGTTACTCCCTCATGTTCTTTTTATAAAACCTTGAAATTTAAATTGCATTTATCCTTTTTATAGGATTCGTTCGTATAGAGTTGTCTAAATATCTAATATGTTTTTATTATTTTTGCCTATAATTAATTCTATTATTGCTCCTCATCTCTTTCCTATGCTACATCCTCTTTCATAATTTCTCTTATCACTATCGTATTTTTTTTTCACTTGCCCCATTATAAAGAAGTGCATGTTTAAAAAACAGTGTATTCCTTATACGTATTTATTATTTTTAACTAATTTTAATCATTTTTTTATATTACGTAATTTGGTTATTGAAACCTTGTAAAAAGAAACAGAGGGAGTATTTTCTTATTTGTTTCCATGCGTTACTAAGTATTAATAATCATGGTCAACCCCCATGCCAAGCATAGAATGTCTTTGTTATGAAAACTGAAGATTATGTGATCCTTTTGAAATGTTAACATGTAACAAACAATTTATGAAATTCATTGTTGTTTAAACTTCGGAAAATTAAAAGGTCAAAGGGATATAATTCCTATAATACCTGATTGTTATCTAAAAATTTCCCTAAGATGGACATTTGCCTTCCAATTCTCGAATGCTATGTCCCATACCATTATAGGAGAAACTCAGAACAAACCAACATACAAGGCAGTCTCGTATGTTCATGTATTTGGACCACCAGCAACAAGCTTTATCTGATACTCAAAAACTTTGTCATCACACTTCGCCAAATTAAATAGGTTCCAAAGGACCATTTTTGTTGCTCAGCTAGGTATTCAGTTTAGCCTCATTTTCTATTTGTCGTTGTAACCCCAAAGTTATGATTTCTTCAAATTTTTTCCATTTTCTTCTAACTCATTTTTACGTCTAACCTCCTCTTTCAGATGTTCAAACTCATCACTAATCGTAGAAACAAGAATCGAATCATGGCCATTATCACATGCGGCAGAATATAGTAACCGCAGAAGAAGCACATCAAAGGCATTTACAAGAAGTTGCAATGTCTCTCTCAAAGATAGCAAAGATGATCATAGGTAAATAAATATCGAAAAATATGCTAACTCAAGAGTAGTGTTGTCATGAATGTGCTGCTCATGACCGTATGTGGCCTTCAAATCCCTTGTTTGGCCAAAAGTGCTTCTCTCGCTGCATCAGACTTCTCTTCTGCATCTTTCACAGCCAAATCTTCCAAACATGCCGAAAAAGTGTATAACATCAATAAAGATAGCGAACTAAAATGTGAAAAAGTGGTACAAGTATCAAAAGTTGAAATACAAACCCTTCGGCACGACTTCACTAGAGGCAATAATATTATATGATAATCAAAAGAAGAAATAGGCGCAAGCATCAGTTCCAACTGCTGCATCTCTGAAACATTTCTCATGGAAATGCTTACAATTTCAAAATGAAAAGCGGTGTGTGTATTTTCATGTAATTAGTATTTAATTCAAAAATCAATATTTATACTGTATATACAAAAGTAGGAGACGAACTACATCTCTAATGACTAAGATGGAAGAAAAGTAAATTGTTTTACATATGATGAAAATGTAAAGAACACGCATTATGGCACACAAAAATCTCAATAATAAGGGAAAGTGAAGTAAAAATAAATAAATAAATAAATAAATAAATAAGTGATAACCCTAAAACATGGAAAAAAGGACATCACAAAACAAAAAAAGCGAAATAAAGTTTGTGCACTAACAAAATACAAGAAATAAATATTAGTATTACAAACAGCAATAAAGATGAAAAGCAAAAGGAAAGAAGAAATACTTTCAGTATAAAAAAATCAACTTTCAACATGACAAAAGTCACCATTGAAAGTTTTCAGTGATAACTTTTTGTTGCTGAAAAGTCGTTGCCACAGCAACAATGGCTAAAAGTTCTAGATGTGACAAAATGTGTCCACTGAAAGTCTATCTTCAATGGCTAGTTTTGTCACCATTAAAAACTATGTCGCGCTACACATTCAGCAATGACAAACGTTCATCATGTCCAGCGACCTCATCACGGTACTCACAAAATTTATTAGTAGAAAAGGAATACAAAGATGAAGAATTACCTTTCTTGGCATTTTCCTTGTCCTTAGATTTGTATCTATTGTCTTTGTTACCCCTCTCACTAACCAGCACTATAAAAAATTTGATTTTCAGCGGCAACTTTTGTCGCCATTGAAAGTCAAAAAGTCGTTATTAAAGGTTTTCAGTGGCGACATTTTATCGCCACCCAGTCGTTGCTAATACGACTGTCGCTGATACTATTAGCGGCGATAACATTTGTCGCCGCTAAAAGTATGGTTCCAGCGGCAACATTTGTCGCCGTTGAAAGGTAGCTTTTGTGGAGACAATCAATATTACCAATGAAAGTCACCCTTTAGCGGCGACTTTAGTGTCGTCGCTGAAGGTTAGCTTTAGTGGCCACATATAATGTCACCACCAAAAGTCAACTTTCAGCGGCGACTTGTGCATTAATGTTTTTAAAAAAATTCTATGTCAGCTATACACTTGTCATCTCACCTTCCACTTACCTTGTCCACTTGTCATCTGCCACCATCCACGTCACCTGCCATGTCACTCGCCCTTCCACATCACGCCACATCACCCACCAATATTTTTCTCCCACAAGTGCTGTCAAAGAGTGAAACTCCTAACCATGTGAGCTAGGATGAATTTGCATCCTTTAGTGCAAAATTTTTATATATATATATATATATAACATCTCTCACACATACATGTATTATTTATAATATATTAAATCTTTACTAATATATTTTTTTGATAAATTTTATTAATATTAATACAAATATATATAATATTAATATATGTGTGTGCATTAATTTATATATTAATATAATACCTAAAAAATTTTTTAAATTAAAATATAGATATAAATAATATAATATAATTAATATAATATATTTTTCATTTAAAATTTTCTATTAATATATTAATAAATGATAAATGGTTTAAAATATAATTTTTATAAATAAATAATAAAATATATTTACATATATAAATAGCTCAAGAAAGAAAGTTAATTATACATTAGATTACACACACACACACACACATATTTCTCACTTGGAATTCTTTTTCATTTTAAAATAATTATTTAATTATTTTTGAAAGATTATTGCTAAATTTTTATAATACGTTTTTTGTTTTTTATTATTTTTTATTTTATTATAAATATTTTTTATTATTTTTCACTTTCCCTCTCTCCCTATCATACAAACTATAAAAAAGTTGTCTTAGAGAAAAACATGTTTGCTCTATTTTTTTTATAAGAAATTACATCAATAAACATATCTATTGCATAAATATAATAAGTTTTTGAAAAAAAATAAAATTTTGAAAAAATTATAAATAAGACTTTCAGCAACGACCCTAAAGTTGCCACTAAAACACTGTTTCGGCTTGTGTCGCCGCTGAAAGTTATACCTTCAATGGCGACAAAATATGTTACCGCTGAAAGTCTATACTTTCAGTGGTAACACTATTTTCGCCGCTGAAAGTTATATCTTCAGTGGCGACAATATAATGTCGCCACCGATTGTAACACTTTCAGCGGCAACAAAAGTGTCACGGCCGAAAGTCTATACTTTTAGCGGCAATACTTTTGTCGCGGCTGAAAGTCTAACTTTCAGCGGTGACATTAAAAGTCGCCGCCAAATGTTGTTGCTAAAAGTCATTTTTTTGTAGTGAGGCTTGTTCCTTTTCTCTATCGCTAGGGTCGTCGTACTGGCACTAGTAATATCATGAACATGAAATAAACTTACACTATTAGGAAAAAGAGCCTATAAAACCACCACTAATCCTTTATAGGTGGAGACAGTTTAAAAAATATGACTGGTAGCATTTTCATAAATATTGATATAACTTAACACTAGTTATGCTTTCATATAGTCTAAATAATATTTTGTAGACTAGTTGTAAATTAATTTAGTGTTAATAAGTATTAAATATTAATAAAATTTAAAAATCTAAATTCTTTTTACACCGGACAGTTATACATTTGGTATAAATATCCTTTTAGATATACCATCAGTTCTTTATAACTGGTCTTAAATGTTTCGAACTCTCAGTTTCCAAAGTAAACTTTCTAACTACGCGTCTCTTTGAAATCTAAGGCCACTTTAATAAATGTAATGATCTTCATCTGTCTTGTCTATTTAAACTCTTCATTGCTTTCGTTTTTTAAGATTCATCTTCTCTTCCTCTTGTCTCTAGCTAGAATATATCAATATGGTACATGGGAAGGCTCTTGTTTGTCCTCCTTTTTCCTCCTCCTCCTCCTCTACAGTCACCTTCTTCGCCTCATTTGCCACCTTCAGCCAAAAAGCTTATTCAACAACTCCATGTGAGGGACAGATGCTTCAGAAGACTTATCGCATTGCTTTATACTATAAATAGCAAGCTCAACCTTATATTTGAAGCCAATAACGTCGAGTATAATCTTTCAAACGACCCTGCCTTTTTCTCTTCCCCTTCTTCCTCCTTTGCCTCTGGCAATAAGGAGGAAGATTGATGGTCTTTCTATTATGTAAAATATTTTTTTAATCTATATATTGATATTGCCCTTGATTGGGCAACATAAAAAATATATTAATGAAAAAAATATTTTAATTTCTAATATTCATCTTGTTCAATCTTGATCTTGATCATGTCCCTTTTAGCTATATATATATATATATATATATATATATATATATATTCAAATTAATTATATTCATGTTAAGTATATAATTTAATTATATTTATACCGGTCGTAGTGGCAGAAGGTATAAATATGTTAATTTGAATTGTTGTTTAACACTTGACTGGTGTAAATGTTGTTTATTTTTGTAACGTTAACTTTTTATTTACATTGGATAAGATGAGCATCTAATTTCGTAATTATTATTTAGACTGCATTTCAAATATGACTGGTGTAAATATACAAAACGTTTCAACTTCCAACGCCTATCATCATGTCTTGTTAGTATCATCTGAACTATCCAGCCATCAGTGTTGTTTATAAATACCAAGGCGCCTTTAGTTCCTAAGTTCAAATTCAAAAGTTTCTTTCTACTTCTCTCTTTCTTAGTTGAGTGGCAATACTTCCACTTATGTAATGGCACGATTAAAGATGCAACATTTTCCCTCTCCCCCTCCCTTTTCGATGACAACTATCAGTAATTCCTCTTCACAGCCTTCTCCAGTTCCGATGTTGGAGGAAATCATTGAGGCAATCTTTCGCCTCTAGGGCACCGTACTGGAGGTAATGGCAAAGTAAGATCGCTTCTCTAAATGACTGGAGGAGGTGGCGATGGTGTTGAATGACATTGTCAATTGTTTGGACTAGGTGTGGTGAGTCTCCTGGAATGATGATGATCTTCTAAAGGCCTAGGTTTCAATAACCCCCATTATTGTTATAAACTTTTGGTGTAGTTGTTATTTTGTGGCCGATCATCATCATATATAATATTTTAATGTAATTTTGATTTCATGTATGTATATTGTTGCCTTTAGGCGATAATTAATGAAAAAGTTTCTGTCTTTTATGTCTTTTGATTGGTTAATGATTATACTCATCTATCTTATGTTATTAATCTATTTTGATGAAAAGGTTTCAAGCTTTAGGTGAAACTTCTTGTTTCTAAAATTTTATTTGTTCTAAAACTTACAGTTTAGACCAAATGATTTGAAAGATATTGTCATTATGAATTAAAAATGTTTTTAACATATTGACACTAGTCTTTAATGAGAACTCGTGTAAAAAAGGTTATGGACATTGGTCATTAATAAGAATCAATCTAGAAAGAGTTGCCTTAAGTATATATACTCACTTTCGTGATCAGTCTTCTTAGCCCCCCACCCCGATGCTCTTCCTCTCTCAGTCGCCTCTGGCTGCCTTGATGTCTCTCTCTCCACCATCGAGATGGCTTAATATTCCTTTCCGTCGGGCTCTCCCTCTCTATCATCGCCGTTTTGCTCTTATGTTTGGTAAAAATTGTTGCTTTTCACAAACCCTCGATAGATGTTTTGCTATTGCATTTTGTTAGTGTTCTCTTTTGTTACGTTGTTTTTGCTTGCACGGAAGTTTTAATAATGGTCTTTCATTGTCTTTCACAAACCCTCAATACTCCTTTTCCTTCTTTGTCGAAACCCTTATTGATATTTTAGTTTTTTTCTTACATCCACATAAATGAAAGTGTTCTATTTGATTGATATTCTCTCAGTTTGGTTGTAAAAAATATTTGCAATTTTACATGAAAGTTTACATTTTTTCTGCTGGCTGTATATTCTTTGTTCTTGTTATAGTTATAGAAACACTGATGCTCGCTCTTTTTCTTTCTTTTCAGAAATTTTTTGCAGTTTTGCATGGCATGTGACTTTATGATATATGTAGTGGTGTTGATTAGGGCATATGCCTTAATCACTTGGTTGTGATTAATTCAGGCCTACCAACCACACCACAAATATCACAAAGTTCAACCTGCGATGGAAATTTGCACAAGACATATATACATAGCACATAGACTGGATGAGCACCAAACAGACCATATATTTATGAGTTGAGAAGTGTTCAGTATGTGATATAAGTGGTGGTATAGGTAGGCTAGTATATTCATGCTTACTTCAAGTTCAATGTAACTCTTGATCATATGGTCTATACATCATACATTGAATTTGAAGCAAGTAGTGATAATTCAGGCTAATCAACACCACTACTCATAGCACAAATGGAAACTGAGTGCCAAATAGGCCAGTAATAATAATTGACATTAATTCCAATAATATGATGAGCGTCATGTTGAGAAGTTCTTTGTAGCTTTCACTTATGTTTTTTTTGCATGCATGTTTATCTGTTTACAATATATTTGTATTTAATTGCTTATTACTGGTTTTTTTAATTTTAAGTGCAAAGAGGAGTATGAAGAGCACTGAAAAGATATGTGAAGACTTTAAGTTGAGTGTTTTTGTAGCTATCACTTATATTTTTATACACATGTGAAGAGCATTAAATAATCTGATATAATATGTAACTCTGTGTAATTGTTAACAGGACTTGGAACAAAAAGCCTTCTTTCCACAGGTATGTTAAGTGCAAATTCCTTGGTTTAGATTTTTCTGCTAGCTGTATATTCTTTGTGGTTGTTGTAGTTATTGTATGTGATTTTTATCCATGGAATTCATAATGATTAGAGTTATGAAACTTGTGATTATGATAATAATACAATTTCATTGTATCATTCTCAAAATGACAAGTTTCACAAATCCAATATTTACAAATTCTATGGACAAAAGTTTGTATATACATATGTTAATTAAATCTTGTTTGTCATGCCTTTGTTCTTTTTGAGTTTTTTTTGGATGCCCCCTCCTTAAAAGGGCTTAGATGATTATTGAGTGTTGGGTAGAACTATCAATTATAATTTTAACTTTGACATGTGGGAGCTGTAGAGGCATGGTTTATATCATAGGCCATCCTTAGAGCCGAATGATGCCACCATTGGATTGGGTACTAGGTTTACTAATCTTAGGCTTTTTTTTTTAGATTTTAGATAGAATATAGTTTTGGTCTACCTCAGTTTTAGGTGATAAAGGTAGAATATCTTATTTAATGAAGCTGAGTACTTACATGGTTGATGTACAAACTTAAGAATTTTGTTTTGTATGGTTGAATATAATCATGTGATAAGGTCTTGGTTGAGATGGATATCAAAGTAAAGGTCAATAATAAAGAGCTACTCGACTAGATGGAGTTACTAATGACAAATTGATGATTAAAACGTCTAAATTTGACGTGAAAAAGGTAGGGCTGTTTTGGAAAGAAAAATTTGTTGAACTGAGAGGCCTAGTGATAATTAGGCAAATCAACTTTTAAATGATTGATGAATTGTTACAATCAATGCCAGGTCATTTAGGTCACCAAATTTATCTTCCAAGTCCAAATCACTAGCCCTATGTTTTTTATCCTATAATTTATAGTTATTAATCCTTACCCTGCCATTAGTATTTCCACCTAGTTGGTTATTACTTCTTTATTATTGACCTTTAGTTTGGTTTCCTTCTCAACCAAGACATCTCCACAAAATCATATTCATACATATAAAATTCAGTTCTCATACTTGTATATTAACTCTGTTATACTAAGATTCATTAAATAATAATCTTTTTATTTATCACGTGAAACTGGGGTAGGGCAGGGCCATTACACATATTGAGGTCCAGAAGGATCAAAATGTATAAGTATGGTAATCTAGCAGCCAATCCATGGATAGTCGCATTCAACTGTATGGATGCTCACAATGTAAATAATGTGTCAATAGCATGCAGATGTCGGGCTTAAAATTGCATCCACTAAATCTAACACTCAAAAATCATTTAACTCCTTTGGAGGTAGGAAAAATGCAAGCAAAAAAAGTAAATCTTGAAAACAAATGCCGAAATTAATATTCACTAATAGGGTTTTAGATTCATGGTTATTAGTTATATTTTTTTTTTATGTTGATTGCATTTTCGTTTTTAGGGTTGTCTTTGTCTGTAGAATTTATATTGCATAATATAACTTTTAGATATAACAATAGTCATATCCAACAGGGTTTCTATGAAACAAAATAAATCGTACATTTTGTTTTTAAAAAAAAACCCACTTTTTAGATCGAGTATGAAATTACCTAGTCTAAAAGGTAGGCATTTTTTTATTATAAATTAAAACTTTTTAACACCGCTCATCTAATCAATCGGTCTGAAAGGGTAACTTTTAAGACTAGTTGTAAGTCTAGTGTTAATAATAAAAGACTTTTTAAACTGATCGTTATAAGACCAGACACCTAAACCCGATTTAAAAAACCATTTTCAACCGAACTTAATAAGAATCCTTTTTCTAGTAGTGTTAACTTTACATTAATAGTTCAATGCAACCTTGTGTATATTTTCTAAACGTCTATGAATCTGCTAGTGAGACACCAAGAGCAGTTGCTTACTATCAGAATTCAATGGTATAATCTTTGTACAAATTGGTCATGACGTATCCGACGCCAACGATCCCACCTTTCTTCAAGGTACCCCATTGGGTAAAACTCTTGAGAAAGTAGTTCTTTAAATCGGCTCCATGTAAGACCCTCGTCTTCACTGCTTGGGATGTGGGCCTTCCACCAAGTCTTTGCATGATCTATAATTTTGAGTGGTACGGTGCAAACATGACTCTTTGGACATCGTTATGTCGTCTAATAGTGAAGTAAAACTCCACATGATCAATCTAGGAATCCAACTTGTCAGCATCTATGGAGTCATCAAAGATTGGTATGTCATTCTTTGCTTCAACCTTTGAAAGGTTCTGCATCACTAGTTGCATCGTCATCGTCATCGCAATCTTCATAACTTTCGTCGTTTGTGTTCGAGATACCCTTGAACTTTTCTTTCAGCTTCGTCACCTTTGTCTTTGGGGTGTTTATCTTCTCATTATTTTCTAATGAGAAGTAGAAGCTTGTTGTTTGATCCTGTCAAGGACCATTACCATGTCAGCAGAGAGTTTAGCAACTCATTCAGCCAAGGAAGACTAAGCAGATTATTATCATTCGACATTGCTGTGGACGCCTTGGTTGCTATGAGAGTTGCAAGATGTGCACTTCAAAAAGTGATAAGTTCTTGTAGATCCTCACCACTTGTGTTATAGCAAAGGCGAGGTTCCACCTTTCACAGATAGGAATAGTGCCCTGATACCTTCTTGATCTGTAAAGATGCATAAGGCGTCTTCTATCTTTATTTGAAACAAATCTGTTTTACATTACATATAGACATCCTTTTTATAATGGAAAATAATTAAAATAAATAACATAATCTCAACAGCTGGAGATGTAAAACTTGCGGCCTACAACTCTGAGATATCTGTTGAGTACGTTGCTTCCGAGGATCTGTCCTTTCTTCTAGATTTATGATTGTTTTATATGTCACCAATAAAATAGGAGCACCATTAAATAATTAAAAATAATAAGGGGAATCCTAAGATACTGTTGCTTCCAAAAATATCTCCGTATCATGCTACAATCTTGCTCCCACAAATATGTCCACTATCTGCTTCAACTCCCATTGGATAAGTCAACCCAATACTCTTCTCCAAATCAAATCGCTTCTCACATGCATGAATCTCCACGTGGCAAGAAGAGTGCTTAGCTATTCCTTGGTCTAGTGATTGATAGTCCCAGATCACTCTAAATAATTTTTTTTTTTGATAAAAGACAAAATGATATTAATAACATCAGTAAGTTTTACAACATATATAGAGAAAGAGAACTAAAAGATAACAAATTGAGCCTATCTAGAAAACTAGAAGTAACATTTATTGTCCAAGGATAGCTACATGGCATGTCCATTTAAGCACCACATTGATGTGATTTGATGTGAGTGACTAGAGAAATGAATGCTCTATTTAAGCACCAAATCTATAGCTTGTTATTGTCTAAGGATTACAATATGACATGTCTTCTAACCCACAATATAGAGGCTTTGAGGCATTTATAGTAAAAGAAGGGATCAGTAAGGTCAGCTTTCCTCCAAATGAATTGATTCATTATTGAGCCTTCAGAATATATTTAAGAACAACAACATTTGTCTTTATGATTCCCTCTCAATTTATGCAGAATGATGATCCAGTCTTTGATGCCAAAATTATTTGCATCCAACACTATGTCTTAAAATCTATTTTGGAAACTTCATCTTTGTTTCTTGGAAAATGAAGCATAGCAAATGAAACTTTCCCTAAGATTTCCCTGACGACAACTGCAGGATGGATAATCTGACTATAGTGTAGAGCCCAATTGCGTTTAGCCTAAATAGTATTAATGAGGATAACGATACCGTGTAACAGAGAAGTTTCACCATTTTTGTGCAGTTGGCTCGAAGTATCTTTTAGCCAAAATTTGAAATCTAAGAAAGATGAAGAATCAAACTGGATTGAGAAGCATCCAAACCATACTGGTTTAATATAAGTGCATGATATGAAGATGTCGTCAAGGGATTCATCCCAAGTACATCCAAATAAGCAGTCGCCATAAACATTGAGATGATGATTCCTCAATATTTCAAATGCTGGAATAGCATTATGCAACAATTTCCATATGAAAAGCAACTGTTTGAAAGGCAAAGAAATAGTCCAGAGAAATTTCTAAAAGGGGTCCTGAAGAGGACCATTTGGGTTTGAAGCCGCAGTGTATAGTTGCAAACCATCCTTTACTTTATATCTTCCAAGTGAATTACCATCCCATAGTAGTTTATCAGAGTGAGCAATGACAAAGAGAGGTGGGTGAGAAATGGTATTGTCAACTGAGGGTGCATACAATCTGTGTAGCAAGGAATGATTCGATCGAAGTGGGGAAAAAGGATTTTGACTATGCATTAAAAGGTCTGAGACCCTACTAGAAGGGCTAGCAGTCCTAAGTAGCATGGGCCACCATAGAGGGTGGTTTAGAGAAATATCAACCCCATTGCCAACTTTCTATCTCAATCTACTTACTATCATGTCAGCACATTCTGAGATACCCTTCCATATCCATGATAATTTGTAAGGCTTTTAGATCAAGTTCTAAGCAGATTCGTCAATATATTTAACTTTGAAAGTATAGGATAATAGAGAGTCAGGCCCCGAATAAAGGATTTTCCAAACTTATTTAGCTAAGAGAGCCTGGTTAAAGAGTTTGGTTGGCCTTAAACCCTGTCTCCCCTTATCAGTTGGAAGGAAAAGAGAGCCCTTCCTTAACAAGTGCATTTTGTTTCTATCGCCTTGTGAGCCCCCCCAAAAAAAAGTTAACACATTTACTATCTATAGCTTGACAGATATGAAGAGTCAGTTTTATGTAAGACATAACATGAGTATTAACTGAAGAGAGCACAAACCAGAGAAGAGTTAATCTCGAAGCTTGAGATAAAAGATGGGCCTGACATGCATTGGTTCTGTTGTCAATATTATCAAGAACTTGCTCGTAGATTGGTGATTTACATCTACCAGGATCAACCCATGTTCCAAGATATTTCCCTAATCTTTGTGTGAAGTGTACATCAGGGATCTTGGAGGCCTAAAAACAAGAGAAGATTTGGACTCATTTATTCGTTGCCCTGACCAGTTGCAATAAGAAGAGAGAGCAAAATTAACCACCTCACAACGATCTTGGTTGCCTTCAAAGAAAAATAAAGACATAAAGCAAATGAGAGATTGATCTGGCAGTGTTACAAATTTTGATGCCCCTCCATGAATTAGAAGCTTCCAGGGATGCAATGAGGCATGATAGTACATTTGCAGCCAAAATATACAAGTATGGAGAAAGTGGGTCTCCTTGACGTATGCCTCAAGAAGGATGAACAACAGAGGTGAGTTGTCCATTGAATTGGATTTGATATTGCACCGTAGATATACATTGCTAGATTAAATTGATCCATTTCTGAGGAAAACACATTCTGATCATTACTACAGCAATGAAAGGCTAAGAGTGTCTTTCAAAAGCTTTTGAGAAATCCACCTTTAATGCTGCCAATTTCGTTCTATTTTTGCCTATAAAATGGACTTGCGATAATAGATCTGCAGCCAACATAATATTGTCTGATATCAACCTACCCTTTAGAGAAGCACTTTGATTTGGTGCAATGTCGGTGGCAAGGGGGGAGTTTTAAGCCTGTAACATAAGACCTTGGACATGATCTTGTAAGCAACATTGCATAAGCTTATCGGACGAAAGTCCCTCAATCCTTGTGGTCTATCAGTCTTGGGGATTAAAACAATGACAGTTTTATTCAAGGAGGTCAACATTTGTTCAAAATTCTAGAAGTGTCTCACCATATTCACAATATCCTGATGAATCAAATCCCAATGTCTTTGGCAGAAGGAGACATGAAAACCATCTGGTCCCGGTGCACTATCTTTAGGTAAGCTAAACACTTCTTGTTTAATCTCCTTAATAGTAATAGGTTCCATGAGCTGCAAAATTTCATTATGAGAAAGGTTGGAGATTGGTAATCCTAACAAGTCATTTAGAATATTGTTAAAATCATTATATTCCTCAGATAAATATATCAAAGAAATGAGAGTATGTCATATGAATCAATTCATCAACATCTTATGTCCAGATCCCCTCAGAGTTGAGAAGGCATCCAATATTATTCCAAACTCTCCTGCTATTAACTACGGCATGAAAATATTTAGTATTATGTTCCCCTTGAACTTGTCGTTCTATCTTAGCACGTTGAGCCCAGAAACTTGCTTCACACAGTCATATAAAAATTCTAGCATGTGTTTAGTATTACCTATTTCAGCTTCTAGAGAAGGGGGAAGGAAAGAATTTCCCTGTAAAGCTTCATTCAGCTTTAGTAACTTTGGTACTTCTATTGATATTCTGAATGAGAGATTGCCAATTTGAACTTGACTCTGGCTCAGAAGAGTAGAAAGAGTCCTGGAAAGCTTCTTGTGCACTTAGTAGATGGTTGAACCCAAAGCTTGTTGTTCCCAAGAATCAGAAATAATTTTAGTGCATTCAGGAAAATGGTACCAAAACTCTTCAAATTTCCTAAATTTGTGCTTTTGAGAGAATCCTTCAGTGGAGAATAATATTGGGCAATGTTCTGATGTCGCAAGTGCTAATGTTAAAGAGTGAGACTTTGGGAAATGATTGAGCCAATGAAGGTTGCAAAAGACTCAATCCAAATGTTCCATGACTAAATCAGACCCTTTCAGTTATTAGACCAGGTGTATGTAGGACCAAATTGCACAACAGAAAGCAAGTTACTTGATTCTATACGATTCTGAAAATTAGTGATGCCCGTAGAAGATCCACAAGTAATTAACTTATCTTGAGCCTGAAGTATTTGGTTGAAATCACCAATTAAGAGCCAAGGAAAAGTCATACCCTGAGATGTCATAATGATCCAATCCCATAAACAAATGACAGATAACAGGAAGGTAGAGCATTATTATTGGAAACTAAACAGTGACAATAATAAGGGGTAGCAAACAAGATTTTAACATCAAAAGAGGAGGACCAAGCTAGAAGGGTTCCTCCACACCTATTTATTGCATCGGTACCAGCAAAATGGCTAAAACCTATAGTCATTAGGGGTTTACAAGCATCAGCAACTCTGAGCTTTGTTCACTAACCTGTTTTCTCCTCTTTTCAATCTCTGCTTTTCATCCCTTCATTTGATATGCAAGTCCGCGGGAGAATGGGATTTGCGTAGATAGACCCCACACACATACAGATGTATTTTCATCTTTTCTTCCTTTATAATAAATAAACATATTAGTGTTCTCAAATTTTAAATATTAGATTTAAACAAAAAAAAAACATTTGTTGGTAACAAAAAAAAATTCATAAGAAAAATAATGATACCTTCCGTGACGACATTTTAGTATCGTCATTTTAGTCACTGAAAGTTTAGGCAATTTTAATTGTCGTTGCATAAGGTTAATTTTCACCGGTAACTTTTTAGGGTTACCATTGAAATTGGTCGTTGTTGTTGAAAGTCAGTTTGTTTTTGTTGTGTTAATCTAATCCGTAAGACATCGTTAACTATTTCAAACAAAACAAAATTAGTTAAAGTATTTAATATATCTTAAATTGATAAAATTTACCTATTTTACTCGCATTAAACATTGTAATTTTCAAATATGTATTTATTATCTATCACATCTTTCTCTCTCTTGCAAGGGGTAAAAGTGAAAAACAATATAAGTGTTCAAACATGCTTGTTTGGATTAAACATTAAACATTATATTTTGAACCAAAATTTCCTTCTAAAACATTTCTTATATTATCAACCAGAGAGTATCAAGGAGAAATTCGCCAATGCAATAGCTGAAACTGCAACATTGCGACTCGAAATTAACGTGAAGGAATATATGTCATAAAATTCATGACTCCATTAATGTGATCGAGATAAAACAGAGAAGGCCTTCAAATACATTGTTCGACACCAAGAAACAGAGATAAACATGAACTTCTCTACAGAAAAAAGAGAACAGAATAAAAATTTAGATAGTCGTATATATATATCTTTCTTTGGTTCATAGCGTCGGGAAAGAAGATGCACAAAAAGAAGTGAAAAATTAAATTTGGTGATCTTTCCGGTGATAAGACTGGTGCTCAGCAGTGAAGAAGGCAATGTAAGTCTCACTGCCTCCATGAACAACGTCATGCTTCTCATGCACGCCATTCTTGAATTAAACACTTATATATAGAACATTCTAGAAAACCAAAAACAAAAAATGTAATGATCATTAACTACATTAACACTCATAAATGACAATTCAACAACCAACTGACCACGTTCAATGAACACACACAATCCCCAAGGCACAAAATTTAATGAACCATAATAATTTAATGAACCACATACAAAGATAATCATGGCCTCATAAGCAAATCACCAAAGGCACCACATAAGCATGTAGATTAGATGAGCAGGCATAGGCGTGGAGAGCCACGGGGATTTATAAGAGTATATTAATGATGATTTATGATTATAATCCCTAAAGACACAATTAGCCAAACCATATGTCATGTGACTATATATAATACTTGTTTCATTGCACTCTTACTAGCTCCTAATTCACCATAGCTCTCTCTCTCTCTCTGGTGTATCAATCTCAGAGAGAAAGATGATGATGAAGCTAATAGAGAAGTATAAGAAGAAGAAGCCATATGGCTACTCAAAGATGGATAAGGAAGAAGCAGAGGAAACCAAACATCGACGAGCTGTAATCAACAAGGTGTTACACAAATATGATTCTTCTTCTCTCACAAGGCCATGTTTGGTTAGGATCAGATTGCCAAAGTTCATCTAAGATTAAAATTATTAGCAACAGATTCAACAGAATCAAAAAGACATTGAAGAGACTCGTGTTGGAATCATCGCACCATCATCATCATCAGGACCAAAATTGATGAACCTTTCCCATATTGCTTTCTGATATATTAATGAATAATTATTCCTCATGTGCTTCTTCTTGTATCAGTTTCTTCATTATATTTATTTCAGTCAGTTTTCTGGTTTTGTTGAGTGATGCTATTATACTATGCATGTTCACACATGTGGTTGAAAGCTTTGATTATATTGAGTTACGTTGTTCACTCGGAGTTGAAGTTTATATGCATACAATTTTAATACATGTACAAAAATTAACCAACTAGAGCGTGTAACTCAAATTAATATTGAATGTTGTGCTAAAAAATAGTTAGTGAAAGATAAGGCTGGAAGAAAAAAAACACAAAACTCACTCATTTATTTATTAAATAAAAAAATAACTCATTTAAGAGTGTCAACATGCACTATAAAAAAATATCCAATTTTCGACAGGATTTGCCAACAAAACATTCCGTGGTTAAATTATTCACGGAATTCCATGGCAAAGTTTTTTGCCATAGAACAATTTTTTCCATGGCTAATTCCAGGGAAAAAATTAAAAACTTATTAAATTTTATAATAATAATAATAGTTATTAAATAATTTTAATTAAAAATAAAAATATTATTAGTAATTAGTATTATATTATAATTTATTAATATTATATTCATAAATTTATAAAAAAATATTATTTATAACATTAAAATATTATTAATTAATTAATTCAATTTAAACTTAATTATTAAAATTATGTCATTATTCATTAATATTATATTTTAATTTTTCTATTATAATAATATTTATTATTTAATTTTAATTAAAAATAAAGTATTATTTATTAATATTATATTTATCATTGTATATTAAAATTAATATTTATAATTTTAAATTATTAGTTATTAAGTAATTTTAATTAAAAATATAATTCAGTCTCAAAAAAATTGGCTAAAAATAGACTTATAAGAAGATTTATTAAAGATTTAAAATATGTTGAATTTGAAATTAATTAATCATAAATATATAAATATTATGTCAAATCTTTATTTAATTTATTAGTTTTTTTCCAGAATTATTTAATTTAATGCATATATTATTATTTAATTTATTTTTAGTTTTAATAATATTACACACATACACGCATATTCAGATATAATCAATTATATATATATATATATATATATATATATATATATTATATAACATTATGTCAATATACAATGCAGGTTCATTTCGGCGCAACTAGTAAAGGTACGTGCGTGAGGGCACCAGGAGCATGACTTCACGGGTTTGAACCAGAGGAGATATTATGTCGTAAATTTCTGACAAAAATTCATTTGTGACACATCTATTTGCGACGAAACGGTTTCTGTCGGAAATTCTATGGCAAATCCATCTCCATTGCAAATCCGTCAGAAATTCCATCAAAAAAGTTGAATTCTATAGCAAATTCCGTTAGAAATTCAATATTGTTTTAGTGATGGCATGATTCTCTATGAGAAGAATTTTTTTTTAAGTACAGGTATCCTTCTATTAGAGAAAATCCTATTTGAAGTACTGCTGGCATTAAATATAGACACATCTCCTAGTAAAAATTAAAACCTTAATTTATTATATTGTGAGAAACTAACCTCTTTCACTAGATTTTAATCATATTGATTACTAGAAGGTGCCTTGATACAATAGTAAATTTGTCATTTGTTGACTTAGCAGCGATGGTCCGAATTGTGATGAAAACAGTCTTTTGCACAACATAGAAAGTAGGGTTCTCCTTTAGTGCTCACTGATTTCATAATTTAATATCCCTTTCTTTAGTATTATTGAGATAACAAATGTTCTTTCTTGTCTATTTTTTTTCTATTCCTATATGTATGGAAAGTTTCAAAATCATCACAAGGTAAGGCTGCATACAACGGATCCGATACAAATCTATTAAATTTGCTTCATTTATCGATTTTGTTCTTAAAATTAATATTTATCATTTAAATCCCCAAAGTTTCATAACCATGCACAATTAGCCGTTAAGTTGATGAAGGAACAAATAATACTATGACGACTAATCATGTATGACTATAAAAATTTAAGGATTTACTTAATAAAAATTAAACTTTAGGGACCAAGGCGATAATTAAAGTATACTTCAAGTACCTGAAGTTTCCGTTTCAAACATTAAACTCCATCATAACAAATGTATGAATATCATTTTTTTTTTATATATTTCATTTTCCTCCTTCATGTCCAAACTCTCAAGATGGGCAATTTATGACAGGAAATTGAAAGGTTCTAAATAAGAGAGATAATTACTGAAGAGCACCAGTAAAAGGGAAATAATAAATTTTGCAAGTCAACCCGTGTGCCGTAAAAAGGGGTTTCTTTTCCTCTATAGTGTGTACCAAATGAAGCCAAAAATGTCTTTCCATCAAATGGAATTTAATCCCACGTATTTTGACCGTTATGAGAAGGAAACCTGAAAGTTACATCAACAGTTTTGTCATCCATCTGAACCTAGTTTCAACAAAAAGAAAACATTTTTGACTGGACTGTCACTTTTGATGTGAAGACAAGAGAAGTCAGTTGTTGAGCCGATTCTTAAGCTTATCTAAATCATCAGTGGATGTTAAAATGATCATCATGAATGTTTCTGCTATAGAATATTGAGCCACTATCTTAAAATATTTCAGTTACAAGCATGCTTCAACTACGTAAGTCCCTCCACTTTAATTTTTTGGCGCCCTTTATTAAAAAAAAAAAGGAAAATCTCATATAAAGCTATTTTAAATAGGATAATTTTAAATTAGGTTAGTAAATTCAACAAATCCCTAAATGAGTCATCAACCTAATTTAGAATTTCAAAATGTAGGTAAAATGACTTTAATGTCATCTCCTCTATCCTCTTTAATGAGTTTCATTACTTTTTCATTTATGTTTTTCAACATATATATCAAGATTAATATTTAATAAAATAAAATATAATTAATCTATAATTTAAATATATTAATTGTCATTGTAAGAACAAAAACTTACGATATTTTTAAGAAAGGAGTTCATTTTATTAACATTAACAATTTTTTTTAAAAAATGATAATATATGTCACTATAAAAAGTATTTTTTAAATAAATATATTAATTATAAATTTTACTATATTTATTTCATATATGAAGTTTTTCTAGGAAAGTTCTATATTCTAATAAGAATTTTATGAAATTTTAAGTGCATTTAATATTTTTATCTAAAAAGTATATCATGGTTCCTTTTAAAACATAAAAAAAAATTTAATTGATTTTTAATATCAATTAAATGAAATTTAGTCGGTATGTATCTTGGTTCCTTTTTTTTTTGAATTATTTTTTATGATCCTTTTAGAACATAAGAATTCCTTTGATTTAGAGAAAATATATTTTGTTTGATTACGTATTAATGATAATATATATAAAGCAATAAAGTCATATAGAAATAAAACTCTTTTAATAAAATAAAATATAATTAATCTATAATTTAAATATATTAATTGTCATTGTAAGAACAAAAACTTACGATATTTTTAAGAAAGGAGTTCATTTTATTAACATTAACAATTTTTTTTAAAAAATGATAATATATGTCACTATAAAAAGTATTTTTTAAATAAATATATTAATTATAAATTTTACTATATTTATTTCATATATGAAGTTTTTCTAGGAAAGTTCTATATTCTAATAAGAATTTTATGAAATTTTAAGTGCATTTAATATTTTTATCTAAAAAGTATATCATGGTTCCTTTTAAAACATAAAAAAAAATTTAATTGATTTTTAATATCAATTAAATGAAATTTAGTCGGTATGTATCTTGGTTCCTTTTTTTTTTGAATTATTTTTTATGATCCTTTTAGAACATAAGAATTCCTTTGATTTAGAGAAAATATATTTTGTTTGATTACGTATTAATGATAATATATATAAAGCAATAAAGTCATATAGAAATAAAACTCTTTTAATAAAATAAAATATAATTAATCTATAATTTAAATATATTAATTGTCATTGTAAGAACAAAAACTTACGATATTTTTAAGAAAGGAGTTCATTTTATTAACATTAACAATTTTTTTTAAAAAATGATAATATATGTCACTATAAAAAGTATTTTTTAAATAAATATATTAATTATAAATTTTACTATATTTATTTCATATATGAAGTTTTTCTAGGAAAGTTCTATATTCTAATAAGAATTTTATGAAATTTTAAGTGCATTTAATATTTTTATCTAAAAAGTATATCATGGTTCCTTTTAAAACATAAAAAAAAATTTAATTGATTTTTAATATCAATTAAATGAAATTTAGTCGGTATGTATCTTGGTTCCTTTTTTTTTTGAATTATTTTTTATGATCCTTTTAGAACATAAGAATTCCTTTGATTTAGAGAAAATATATTTTGTTTGATTACGTATTAATGATAATATATATAAAGCAATAAAGTCATATAGAAATAAAACTCTTTTAATAAAATAAAATATAATTAATCTATAATTTAAATATATTAATTGTCATTGTAAGAACAAAAACTTACGATATTTTTAAGAAAGGAGTTCATTTTATTAACATTAACAATTTTTTTTAAAAAATGATAATATATGTCACTATAAAAAGTATTTTTTAAATAAATATATTAATTATAAATTTTACTATATTTATTTCATATATGAAGTTTTTCTAGGAAAGTTCTATATTCTAATAAGAATTTTATGAAATTTTAAGTGCATTTAATATTTTTATCTAAAAAGTATATCATGGTTCCTTTTAAAACATAAAAAAAAATTTAATTGATTTTTAATATCAATTAAATGAAATTTAGTCGGTATGTATCTTGGTTCCTTTTTTTTTTGAATTATTTTTTATGATCCTTTTAGAACATAAGAATTCCTTTGACATTTTAAAATCTCAAATTGGGTTAATGACTTAATTAAAAATTTGTTGAATTTACCAACTTAATTTAGAATTTTTCTATTTTAGGTAGCTTTATATGGGGATTTCCCTAAAAAAACAAGAACAAGAAGAAAGCACCTTGTATCAAAAAAAAAAAAAGAAAGAAAGAAAGAAAGCACCATCATTTAGGCCGACAGAAAAATTGAAGGAAAAATAAAATGCAGATGTACAATCATCAATTCCTATTGATTTCTCTTGAACAGATTTCAGCAACAACTTTAAGTTCATACCATTCTGCTCCATCACGTTGATAGGAGTGTTTGGTGGATTACCCTGAGATTCCTGAATGTGACGCATAAGTGATATTTTACAACTATATTTTTTCCTTTTTTGTTTTGTTATGATTTTTTATTATATTAGAAGTATTTAAGGGAAAATGATAAATAAATAAGTCTCATGTATGTAAATTAAGCTCCTCAATTTGATTTATTACATTAATAGGGTTTTTGGGAGAGTTTATTTTTGGCTCGCTCTTTTATACTTATGAGATAAAACTTCTCTCATATGTTTACTTCGAGTATCATAAAAACTCACTTAAAATAGGGTAATCCAAATTTGTGGGAGAAGAAATTTATCACTATATTTTTTTCCTCAACATTCTTCACCTATCCCTTTAACCAATAGCAGTTAGGAAAAATCGCTAAAAAAGAACTTTAAAAATGTTAAATGATAAAAAGGTATTTCAAATATTTATAATATAAAAAGGGTGTGAGGGCATGATTTGTCATTTTCAAAATTGAATGGAAATGAAAAAAAATGTCTCTCTAAGTTTAAAAAACATACTCCCATTTTTTATAACGGTTTAAGAAGTTTAAATCAAGTTTTAACAAATTCCAATTCAAAAACTACTGTTTGCTACAATGGCAAGGTGTTGATCCTCAATTCTGATAAATGTTTCATAAGTTCAAATAACGTTTTAAAAAGTTTTGATAAGATTTTCACAAATTCTAACTCAAAAATCACCACTTGTTACTATAACAAAATATTGATTCTGATAAGTGTTTCACAACTCATATAAGATTTTAATAAGTTCTGATAAGATTTTATCTTAAATAGGAATCAATATCTTGTCATTGTAGCAAGTGGTGATTTTTTAATTGAAAATTGATAAAATCTTATTAGAACTTATTAAAACCTTATCTGAACTTACCTTTATAAAAAATAGAAGTACGTTTTTTAAACTCCAAGGGATATTTCTGCCTTTTTTATTTAATTTTAAAAAGGACAAATCATACCCTCATACCTATTGGCATTTTCAAAGTTATTTTTTTTAGGGACTTTCACTAGTAGTTACTTGACCCACAAATTTTAGAGGAAAATTTGTAAATAATCACATAACAGAAAAAATTAGCATTTTATTTATTGAAGTTGAAAAATGAAAAAAACAATATTTTTGAATTTTCAAGAAATAACTTATAAAAATGGAAAGAAAAATGTTAAATAGATACAATAAATTAGTGGAAGAAAACATGCAAGATGACTTGTAAATTGCACAATTTTATGTTTAAATTGCATAAGATGATTTAAGAATAAAAGATAATATTTACAATAATGAAATATTAAAATATTAAAAAATTTTAATAAAATATTATTAAAATATTAATAATAAAATTATGACTTGCTAACAACAATAGTGATTTGGGGGAAGAGGATACTCTCATAATTTTTTTTTTCTTCTTTTCTTCTCAGAATCTCATCTCCCATCTCCCATCTCAGATCAAAAAATGAATGGTTTTATATTTGATATTTTCTAAAACTATTAATATAGTATTTTATAATTTAATTTTTAAAAAATTTTACTTATGTTGTAGTTATGAATTGTGTAGATCAAATTTTAATATTTTAAATTTATTGATTAAAGTTTAAAATAATAGTTTTATAAAATATAAAATTTAAACCATTTTTTTAATCTAAGGGTGAAAATGAGATTCTAAGAAGAAAATAAAATAAAGGATACCAAAAGAATCCTATCTTTACCTTTAGATTAAAAATATAGATGGTTCAGATTTTATATTTTATAAAACTATTATTTTAAACTTAAATAAATAAATTTAAGGCTTAATATAATTTTTAATCCTTGAAGTTTGGCCTACTTTTGGTTTTGATCCCTTAAATTTCAAATCGGTGATTTTTGGTTATTGAAGTTTGGCCTGATTTTAGTATTGATCCCTCAAGTTTATTCCGTTTATAACTATTAGTCCATCAAGTTTAGGGTAACATATCAAATTCTTCTCAAACTTGAGAGACAAAAATCAAAATCGGGCCAAACTTTAAGGATCAAAACCACCGATTTCAAACTTAAAGGATCAAAACCAAAATCGGGCCAAAGTTCATAGACCAAAAGTTATATTAACCCTAAATTTAAACTATTAAAATTTGATCTACACAATTCATAAACCAACAGTTGATAAAAGGGGCAAATTTTTTCTTCTACCAAAAAAATCAAATGACACCAAAATTAGACTTCAATGTAATAAAGCAAATTAAAGAAGCTTAATTGAGATTAATTTGTTAATATGGAACTTAGTTGCCAAATCCCCAACTAATGCATGTAGCGCCAGTTGGATGTGACTCCAGACAAAGGACGAGGATGAAAAAAAAAGGGGACGTTGTTAGTCAAGATGATACAATTTTATTTTGACAAGTTTATTTTACGGTACAAAGACTATGAATCGTTAATGATTTTATCGTATTCATTATTCAATAAAATGATAACCAAATCACTATTTAATATTTTATATGGCCTTTAATATAAGATTTAGTTGATTTTTTTAGAAGGATTAAAGAAGTTAAATATATTATTTAATTATAACATATGTATGTTTTATATCATTAGATTATATATTATTTTATAAATTATATAAATTAATTTAAAAAAAATAAATATTTTAAATTAATTTATTATTAATCTCTTAAAAAAATAACCAGGGTTTGAATTATGTATCAGAGTAAGTATTTTATTTTTTTGTGTGTACCATCTTGGGGGCGTCAAATAGACCGACTTTGAAAACCCTTCTAGCAAAATGTTAAATGAAGAATCAAACGTTTGTACCATTTTTTATTGAACCAGCTTGCCAACTACTACAAATTTTTATATATATTTTCTTTTATAACTTGCTTTAAACAGTTCAAATGTTTTAGGCACGCACTTGTGATTCCCTTTTTTAATTATATTCCGTATGTTATGTCATATGAGTAAGGAACAAAAATCGGGTCGGATAATGAATCAGTTATGATATAAGTTTAAGGGTCAATAGGTCAATTGTGGTCGAATCGGTGGTCGGACCGATCATATTAAAATATTATAATTTATTAGTAACAATATATATATTAATATATTTTTAAATTTCTATAGATAAAAATGAAGATCTTTAGAAAAAAATGTTTAAAATTTATTAGTATTAGTTATGGTGCATGTAATTATACAATGATATCTCCTTTTCTATAATTAATTAATTATTATATCCTCCAAAATCTTCTTTTTTTAAGATTTGTTCTTTCTTTACTTACTTTTCTCTTCATCTTGGTCTTCAAACTTTCATTTTTCCCTCAAAAATATACAAGATAGTGGTTAGAGGAATAAAAAAATGTATTTAAGAAAAAAGGGTACAAGTCCAACCACCGGTTTCCATCGGTTTTGACCGGTTCACCCGTTTAACACATCAACCCGACCGATTCACCGGTTTTTTGGTCTAACCAGCCTGTCCGGTCTGGTTTTTTACACATTGCATACGAGGGATTATTCCCTCAAAAATAGGGTCGATTTAAAAAAAATTGTTCAAAAATACATTATTAGAAATTTATTTGTTAAATGTGCTCTTCCTGTGCAAACAATCTTCTCATATGCAAAAGATTTTCCCTTGTATTCAAAAAATCTTCCCTACGTTCAATATATCTTCCCTATATATGTGCGAACAATCTTTCTTTATGGACAAAAAATCTTCCCTAAATCTCATTTAACAAATAAGTTTCCAATAAATTCTTTATAAGCAATTCTCCTTTAAAGATGAAAATACATAAGAAATATAATTAAAAAAAGGAATAATTCCTTTTTTGCACATACGAGGAATTATTTCCTTCCAAATAGGTCTTCTACGAGTATGAAAATACATGATTAACCTACTAATTAGTTTATTTACAAGAGTAAAAAAATTTAAAAGTTGTGCTATATATTTGGAAGATTTATAACTAAGAGTGCATTTGATATATAAAATAAAATAATGACATTGGAAAAATAAATTTTTTATTTTTATTTTAAATATTAAAATCAGTATTAAATGAACAATAAGTTTATGAAAGACAAATATCATATGAAAAGCACACAGTCTCAAAAGTCATTACCAACATGATTGAATTAAGCAGAAAGCCGTTCATCACTCTTTAAGTTAAATCTGAAATTCAAGGTTTGGAAATGTTTAAAAAAAAACAAAAAGAGAATTTTTATCTTATGATTTGTTTAGAAAATTCATTTCACTTATCTTTTACAACAAAAAATATATTCTCACTCAATAATAAAAATTTTTGATATCATAACATGAATTTAATACTTCATCTGACTTTATCCCAAATATAAAATATTAATTTATCTTAACTTCCAAATTTATGATTTTTCCCCATATTTCCCTATTAATTTCATATATGAAAGAAGTCTCAATCAAAGATAATTCTAATGCACATGATTAGAAGTTATAGTAGGGAAAACTAATACTCCCTCCTATCCTTAATATAAGATATATTTAACTAATTTGATTAAATTAAGGAAGTTAGTTGAATTTGTTAATATGAGATATATTTTTTAAAACACCATAATCATCTTCCTTAATTCCCTTATTTTGTCTTCTCCTTAATTATTATTGAGGAAACATCAATTAATAGGGGTAAATTAGGAAAAATTGATAAATATAAAAATTATATCTTATATTTACTATCAATATCAACTCTCCAAATATATCTTATATTAAGAACTGGATGAAGCATATATTTATTGCAAATAACTATAATTTTCTTATTATCTATAAATTAATTATCTAATTCTTATATTAAGCATGAGATAATATTAAATTTGTTGTCAACTCTGTCTCCTTTAACCTCAAGATCAAAACATTTTTAAGGCATCTAACATTAAAAAAATCTAAATTTATTAGGAAAATTGTATTCTCTAAATACAAACCATGTGACTATAAATAGTACTTGTTCTATGGCACTCATACCAGCTCCTAATCCACCATAGCCTCTCTCTCTCTCTCTCTCTGTGTTGTGTTATATCAGTCTGAGAGAGGAAGAAGATGATGAAGCTGATGGTGAAGTGTAAGAAGAAGAAGGCATATGGCTACACAAAGATGGATAAGGAAGATCCAGAGGAAACCAGACATCGACGAGCTCAGTTCTTAATCTACAAGGTGTTACACAAATATGATTCTTCTTCTCCTCGAGCAACAAGGCCATGTCTGGTTAGGATCAGGTTGTCAAAGTTCAAGATTAACATTGGCAACAGATTCAGCAGAATCAACAAGACATTGAAGAGACTCGTGTTTGGATCACCATCATCATCAAAATTGATGAACCTTCCTCATATTGCTTTCTGATATTTGTGATTATTCCATCGTGTTCTTCTTCTTGTATCAGTTTCTTCATTATATTTTTTTAATACATAAAGTTTTTGTGAATTGAGTTTTGAGGCTTATCAGTGCCAGAACATGTCTCGGCTTAAAAAACTTTAACAATTACCTACTAATAATGTCCTCACATAAATAAAATTTGAATTCACAATCTTATAATTTTGAACTAATTTCTTCACAAAATGGATGAACCTTTATTATTAGTTTCTTCATTATACGCATACAATTTTGATACAAGTATTTGAACAAAGAAAATTAATACATGTACAAAAATTAACCAACTAGAGCGTGTAACTCAATTAATATAGAATGTTGGGGCTAAAAATAGAAAGTGATATGGCTGGAAAAATAAAAATGGGTAAAATAGCATCTAGCATTTGATGTTATTTTTCAATAGTATCTAGCACTCTAATTTTATTTATGACATACTAAGCACCTTAATGTTATTTTTCTGGTGTATCTAACACACCTAATATTATTTGATAAACAAATAAAATACGAGTCAACATGACATACTACTCTCTAAGAAGTCTTGACATAGCAGTAAAGTTGTAACGAATGACTTTGCAGTAAAGGTTTTAGATGTTGAGTTGCGATTGAATCATTCTTTCGCACAATATATGGAGTAAGGCAAGGCTGTATTCAGTAGACCCAATACAGATATGTTAAATTTGCTTCATTTGATCGATTTGGTTCCTAAAATTTAATATTTATCAACTAAATTCCCGAAGTTTCATAACCAAGCACAATTAGTCCTTGTGAGTGGAAGGAAAAACAATTAATATTATGATGACTCATTGTTATGAAACTTTAAGGACTTAATTAATAAAGGTTAAACTTTTAGGAACCAAATCGGTAATTAGAATACACTTAAAAAAAAAAAGTTTCATCATCCGTTTGAAACACTAAACTCCATTGAGATAAAGGTATGAATATAATTTATTTCATTTTCCCCATTCATATCCAACACTCAACATGAGAAATTTTTGACATGAAATGGGATGGCTGTGAATATATAATGTTTTACTACTAAAGAGAAAATAACAAGTAATAATAAGAGATAATTATTGATGAGTAATAGTAATAGGGAGATAACAAATTTTTCTTTTTCTTTTTTTTTTTTTGAATTTATCCACTAGGTATCAGGCACTGCTAACAACCAACTACTCTAGTTCACAAAAATATATAGATCCACAGAGGATGGAACCTTATTAACTCTGAGTAATTATCACAGTTAAAGACTCATAATCAGTAGACCCAAACGCTTTGTGGTAGGACATAAATTTCGCATGTCAATTCATGTGCGCACTAAAAAGGGATTTCTATTCCTTTAGGCTATGTTTGGCTCGATGGAGGGGAGGAGAGGGTGTGAGAGGGATTTTCTTTTATCTTGTTTGGGTTGACAAAAAGAGAGGGGAGGGGAGGGATTTTAATAGTATTATGTTTGGTATAGGAGGGGAGGGGAGGAGAAATATTTTTATATGGACAATTTTGCTCTTATTTCATTTAATTTGTAATTAATAACTTTCTAACATATTTAATAAAATATAATTATATAAGGAATTTAATACATAAAATTATAATTTTATAATTATAAAAATTAAATAAATATAATTATAAATGACATTTACTATATGAAATTATAATTTTGTAATTAAATAATGAGAAGGATATTGTGAGAATATTTTAAAATAGTATGGACATATTAGTCAATTTAAGCTCAAACATTAACATTTCCCTCCAAATCCCCCCAATTTTGGAGGGGAGGGGAGGGTTAGGAGGGGAGGGAGAGAAAATTCTCCCTCCCCTCCTAAAATTTTTAGTTATCCAAATAAGGGGAGGGGAGCAAAATCCCCTCATTTCCCTCCCCTCCCCTCCCCTCCCCTCATACCAAACAAACCCTTAGAGTCGACGAAATGAGACCAAAAATGTCTTGCCTTCAATCAAATGGATTTTAAGCCCACATAATTTGAAAGCTGTGAGCTGGAAATCTGACTGAAAGTTACATCAGCAATTAGTGATCCATGAGGAACTTGGTGCAACAAAAAGAAAGCACCATCATTGACCGAGAAAAATTGAAGGAAAAAAGAAAATGCAGATTTACAATACAAATTGAGCTCCAAAAGTCCCAAAATCTCATGATTCACCATCATCAATTCCTAATGATTCCTCTTGAACAGATTTCAGCAGCAACTTTGAGTTCTTATCATTCTGCTCCATCACTATAGTAGGAGAGTTTGGTGGATTCCCCTCAGATTCCTGAATCTGACGCATGATTGTTTCTTTTGCAGCAGAAAGAGATGCATAGAATTGTTCTTCTTCAGGTGCCTTCTCAAAACTCAACATAGCATTGTTTCTTTCTATTTTCCTTCTTTTGTGAATCTCATCCTTAACCATCTGTTTTTCAAGTAAAAAAAGGGAAGAAAATACCATTATATTTGGGTATATTCTCAATAAAATACAAGACAGGTCAAGTGAAGTGACATATCCAACAAGTAAACAGCATTTTATCAAATATCTTCATATTGATTTCACTGGAGACTGTCCTCGATGTTACTGTGTTTTTTTAACTTCGATTTTTGTTGATATTCACCAAAAATTGATGTTTATGAGATGCAGCAGGATCAGAGAGAAGACCACATGAAAAAGGGATAGAGGTGAGAATATCTGAAAAAATGACAATTTAAGCAATAATTGACTATAGTCCCCCATCAATCCGGAAGAGCTTCATTGTCCATTTGAGATTCAACTCAGATTCAAATGGGCCAGTTTGGGTTAGCATTGGGAAGCCCGTTCACATAAGTCGAAGTAAAACTCATCTCACATACTTACCTTGTACACTATAAATCACGTCAGAAAAGCAGCTTTTACCGCTAACCAAACAGACACTACTAGATTAATTGGTACAAGACACTGAATGGTTCTTTAACTTTTAAAAAAAGGAGAAGGAAAAAAAAAAACAAGGCCAAAAGAAAAGTAAAAAACATAGTGGGAGAGGCTAAAGTTCTCAATTGTTGCAGGGCCCTAAGGTATGCATCCTATAAGAGAAACTAAAACCAAAAGAAATAATGACCACAGCCTAAATTAAATCCACAAGGAAACTCTTAAAATTTCATATTCTCACGCATATGCCTATAACAGTTTTCCACTGCTGAGTAGAATTCTCAATATTAAGTCTAGCAGCATTAAGGATTGGTTAAGACCCTAGTCCATGGGAACTTGAGGAAAAATTAGTTCCAACAAGTACTTGGATTAAAAGGAATTCATGACTAAGAATACAACATAGACACTGAATCATAAACTCTTGATCAAGTCTCCAAACACATTAAGTTTTATTCCATGTGTGATGGATGTCATCAGTACTATCTAGAGGTAAAGATGCCCACCTTATATTTTTCATATTTTATTTTCTTACTTTCTTTTTTCTATTAGATAGCAACGACCACTAATTTATGCTATTACTTCATAACCTTTTCACCATAATAAACCAGCTTCAGAGGATCTGCTTTCCTGAAACTGTCACGTAAGGCTCCTCATATGACAACCCCTTGTGAGGAAAATAACATGCTGTCCTAAATAAAACAAGATAAAACATTGTCAAAATCAAAAATTTCTGAACTCAACAGGCCAAAATTTTGAGCAATCAAGCATAAACAGCTCCTCCTGCTATTCCTCATAAAGTCATTGACTCCATCTCCTCAAATCTTCACGTACTACCACAATCAACAGTTTAAGCTATAAATTTTAAAAAAAAAAATGGCCAGGGACACGGAGGACTCCTAAAGTTTCTCACCGGTTAAATGCAATATACAGATCGTTTTCATTTCCATAGGCGAAAGAAAAACTTTGAGTACTACCAGTGCCCTTAAATTATAATCTAACACGCAGAACAACAGGTGTTGTTGCAATCAATGTCAATGATTCACATTCTCAGAAAGTGCCTTGATTCAATATCTATATCAAAATTTTCAGAACAGCTAACATCACGGGAAAAGTAAATACACATGCTAAAAACCAACCAGAAACAGCTTACATCCCTATATTAGGTTTAGTTATAAGAGATTACAAACACACAGTAACAGAAGGAAATAGGAATTCATTGGATATAAGTTATTTTGAAATGCTAACCTGGGACAACATTGTGTTAAGCTTTGGAGGCCCCACTTGAGACACTGTTAAGGAACCAAAGAAATTGCCTAGTATTGCAGCATCAGACACAGCTAACCCTTGAACCAGTCCTGCAACAAAACCACCTAAGAAACCGTCCCCTGCACCCGTCGGATCAACCTGACTAACATTAAAGGGAGCAATTTCCATGTCCCCATCTTTCCAATACACTCCACAACCCTCTTTTCCATGCGTCACCAAAACAAAGCAAAGTTTCCTCACCTCCTCCAAATCAATGAACATTGCCTCATCAGATGATGCTTTGAGGAACCCAATGCGTGGCAACAAGTGAAAGAAACCACTCTCCTTCAATGCAATAGGCTTCACAGTCCCATCAACAGCATCGAATGTACGAATGAGAGCCTGAACATCAACAAACACTTTGTCACAAATCTCAACCATTCTCTCCAGAGTCTCCGGCAATATTTCCCCACCAACACCAACCGCCATTCCGAAATCGAACCTTGATTCCGGAAGGTCCGAAACCCTAATCGCATCGCAAGTTCGGACCCGTTTCAATACCCGATCTAAATCCCCAGATGCATCGATATTCGAATCGAAATACGCGTGAAATACAGTAGTTTCGAAAGAGGGCATCACAATCGGAGGATGTTTTGTTACGTAAGCAAAATCCGGCCCTACCTTGGCGACAAGATGGTGTGAGATAGATAAAGTGTCAAGAACGAGGGAGATGAAGGAAGCGGAGCCACCGATAGTCTCTCCGATGACGGTGCCATCACGCAGGAGTACGTCATGGCAGTAATTGCCCACGATAAGTCCCCCGAGATTGGAATTTTGCGGGGCCTCGGAGTCTCTCAACATGAGAAACCTCGTGAAGAAGAAGGGTGGGAGATTTAGTGGGAAATGTGAGAGTGAGCATGTGGGTGGTGAATAAAGATTAAAGAGAAGTTTTTGATGACGAAGGAATGGGAAACATGGAAAGAAGAGACCTTTCCGTTACAGTTACAGTACACAGAAAGAGTCCGAAGGTGGGGATGACCGGATGCGGATGACACTGTGTCACATGCATTTTGGAAAAGAAGACGCGCGCCAGCAATAGAATTGATGTCGGCTATGGCAGGTAATTAAGCGTGTTCAAACTAAATTCATGAAGGTAAAACTAAACCTGCGAACCCATCCTCTCCCAAATTAGGTGGTCCACTCCAAAATGATTTTAATTTTATGATTTTATGAAATGGGTCAGATTTATTTTTAAGCCTTGTTTGTTTGAATAGGGTTTATGTATAAGCCCGATTTAAATAAATCAAGATAAATCTCCTCCACATATTTACTTCATAGAACGTAAAGCTATCTCGTAGATCGTAAAAGCTACATCGTATTCCGTAAATCACAATTGAAAAGCACTTATAGAGGCTATCCACACATGTTATTGTTAATGGCATAATGATGTGGCATGCTTTGAGCTATAAGATTAGTTTGAATGGATGATATTTGGACGCTAAGGAATGAAGAAGTCCCTAACGTGTAGAGGTAAAGATCAGGGCTAGATCAGGGCTGGTCTTTGACGGGCCAGGGCCTAAAAGGGCCGGCCTTATAGAGCCTGGGGAAAGAAAAATTGTTATTTTTTAAAGTTCGACCTAAGAGCATGTGAGCTAGGGTTGGCCCGCAGGGCCAGAAGCGATTTTCACAAGATTTAATTATACGTCTACACGCCTCATGCAATAAAATAAATACAGTTACTAATTCATAATCAAAAGTAAAAATATTATCCACAATTAACTCATAGTCTCATACAAAGTATAAAAAGGTAAAAAGTTAAACACTCTAAGCAATAAGATTATGATGACTATCGTTTTCATCTTCTTCGCTACTATCATCAATTTCAAGAAATTTTGATTGTATTTCACTTTAAGTAGTAGACTCTACTTAAGGGGTAAAAATATCAAGAATTAGTAAATTACCATCATATGTAAATTTAGCAATTTTAATGTTCTTAGGGAGGAGTTAGCAAAGGTACAGGCAGGAGGGGTAAGGGAATTAAAAAAAAAGCTAAACGGCCAAACGGGCCGACCTTTGACCCTGCAGTAGAGCCAGTCCTTTTAGGCCGGACTTCATTTTGAGGCTCCATTTTTTAAGTCCGGCCTGTTATTTAAAAGAGCCGGCCCGACGGGCTTGACCCGATTTCCCGGCTCTACTAACATGACACTTAAAAGAGAGTTTTTGGTATTGCAAGTCTGTTTAGTTTATGGGTATTGCAAGTCTGCAATGATAATCTTTCTTCAGCATGTTTGGCAGAGCGATGTAATGGGCCAATTGCATAATTGGATGCTTCTGCTGAAATTTCATTTGTTTGGTTCATCATTTTACCCATCTGGCTTTTGCTGCAAATGTACGATCTATCATAAGCTCCTAATTGGAGCTTATTTCCTTCAGCTTAGCCCATTTACCGTTAGCATTTATAAGGTTTTAAATTTATGTACCAACCCCATATCTTTGTCTCTTTTTTCTCTCTCAATTTTGCATAAGGCGTGGGAGTCTCTTTTCCTCCTCCAACCTTCAGCTCGAACTCCACCTCGAGGCAGCGGCGAACTGAGGCTGTGGCAGTAATTTGGACGTGGTGGGAAGGTTGATCTTGGCTTGGCGTCTGGTGTAGGTATCCTTTTCTTCCCTATCTTCTTTCAGTGTGGCTTGGGGATTGCAGTCCGACAACTTCCGTGGAAGTCCATTTGCCTCCAGTTTTTGGATGGGCTAAAGCCTTGGTGGCAGATCTGGTCTTGGTGTACTATTTCAGCTTGCCTGAAGTCTCCATCTCTAGTTCAACGTCGTGTGGTGACCGATCTGCTCAGGAGTTCCTGTGATTTGTTTGCCTGGTAAGGTATCTTCATCAACCAACCTTTCTCCCTATACCTAAGGTTCCGTAGGTGTAGATGGTCGCGAGTAAGGCGACTTGTGTTCTCTTTATCGTCGTTCCCTTACTATTTTTTGACTTAGGAAATCTCTGGCCATTGTTTCCATAGGTGCTCTGTTTCAGCTTGCACAAACTTGAGTTTGATGTGAGTATTCTGTTACATGTTGGGGATATGTGACCTTTACATGCTGGGGTTAAGTTTCTCAGTGTCTCATTTATCTTGGTTTAATCTCTGTTAATGCTGAATATATTGCTCCAAATCCATTTAAATTATTTTATGCGCTTGACGTTTGATGTAGGAGTAAGAACAACAGAGGAATAAGGAGAGAGGAAGGAAGGGCAGTGAATGATGGTGTTGAGAAATATGGGAGAATGGGGGGAATGCAGGCTGAGTGTAGAAGGCGAAAGTAGCGGTGTCCTCGAAGCCACTACTCCTTCATGTATTCATCTTCATTCATCATCCCTTCTCCTTTTTTTTATTCCCCAAATTTCATAGCAAAAATTACTTTCTTTCTTTCTTTTTTACATTTCTAACGGCTCAAAGATTCTCATCATCCCAATATATATATAAAACTTAAAATATACTATATTTGTCCAGTAGTTGTTTGTTCAACATTTGTCATATATATGATGCTCATGGAATGACCAATCCAAAATGAGTTTTTTAGACACTGTCACTTTGATGAAAATTTCAAGATAGTAAAGAGAAATACTTGACTATACTCCACTATGCTATTTTATCCCTCTCTGCATATCACTCAATATCTTAAAATAGTTTTTAGTGTGCGTAATAGATGAAAGTATTTTTTTTAGTATCCACTAGTATTTTGAAATAATTTTTAGTGCGTCACAAATTTTGATCCAATCCCATGTCTCCCTTGATCTCTACACTACACATGCATACAGGTGGCATGCATTTTAATTTATAATTATCATGCACCTCAATTATCATGTATCTCTATTTATTTAGGTGTGTCTATATAGATAATTAACTATTAGGCCTTTCACATTTAAGTGTGCCATGTTTACATTTTGTATGCCAAAAGTGTGGTTTGTGTTATATGTCACATTTTTCCTATAGAAAGATGGACACAAAAGTTGTATGAGATTTAGAGTCAATAGAGATATTTATCAACGCATGCATAGAACAAATATACAAAAAAGAATGCATTGGACAAACATTTACAGAATAGGGAAGGACGAATATTATTGCCACATTCAATGCAAAGGCTAGAAAACAATACGGAAATAAACAATTAAAGAATAGATTAGATATCTTAAGGAAATATCTCAAGATTTGGGATTTCTTAATCAAGGAGACTAGTGCGGGCCGAGACCCTGTTATGAACAATGTTGTTCAAACAACCGAATGGTGGGAGCAGAAAATACAGGTAAAAATTTTTCACTATAACTTACAAGTTTCATTATTTGACTTTTTCTGTGTGCCTACTTGATAAAGGGTATGTAATTAGTTTAAATGTTCATTTTGATTCATTTTACTTGTACGTATGGAAGAGAATTCCGGTTATAAGAAGTTCAGGTACTCATGCCTAAAGCATGGAAGGGAGTTGAGAATAATATTCAAGAATGTCATGGCGACCGGAGAGCACATTTTTCACCTCTTTCACACAAACTTAGACAAATGAGGAACATAAAGACGACGTGTAGAGACCTACGATGGATGAAGAAGAAGGCTCTGGGGAAAGTGAAGATGACCTGTTTGGTACTGACCCTATTTTTAGTATAGGAGTCACTGATAAAATGGCAACCATTGGATTAACAACATCAACACTATCAGACACTGGTCCCAGTGTATCTGGTAGCCAATAGAAAATGAAGAGAGGTGAAGGGTCCAATAGGGGCAAAAAACTCAAAGTTCTGGCTGCAAAACAAATAGCTGATGTTGTTAGTGTTATTGCTAATGTATCTCTGGATAGAGCAGTGGTCTTAACAGGAAATAAAAAAAGTAGCATCCCAGAGGTTATGAAATATCTTATGTCTCTTGAGGAGGTGAAGCATGACAAAGCCTCTGGAGTCCAGTATATGCAGGCTTTGGAGCCCAAGGCACATCGAGAATTTTTTGCGTCACTAAAAGGAGACCCTGTGCACTTGATTGAGTGGTTGCGTTTATTGTAGGGTAGTAGTATGTCACGGACTCGAAAAATCCCTTCCTTGTACCGTGCATGCCTTAGCTTGATCACACCTCCTTATCTTGGTTAAGTCAGTCGAACCTTCAAGAGTAGGCAAAGAACTCAAAGACTACAAGATATCTAGTTTCCTTGCAATGCATAACAAGTAGCTCTAATTGAACTTAATGTCTAGATACTTGACTTAAGACATTTTTAGTTTTTTTTTTATATTTCGGCTTAATTGATCTATCATTTATAAAGGTTTTATCCAGTTGATATTTGTGTGCTACTACTATGTTTCTTAATCGTCCTGCTCATACCTCAATTTCACCACAATCACAGGTACATCAATGGCAAATTGTAAAAACCAACATAGGTTGCAGGGGATGGAGGAAGATGTAGATAGTGACGACACCTCAATTATCGATGTTGAGTTAGATGAATATGAACAATTATGCTTTTTGCTTTGTCAATATTTAGTGCCATACGTGTGCAGACAACCGCATAGAATGAGTAAGCAAACATGTCACTATTGGGTACAAGAAATGTTTGCAAGTGAAGGTTGAAAATGTCATGAGATTTTTAGAATGGAAAAACATGTATTTTACAGTTTATGCAATAAGTTAGATGAGCATAGATTAAGAAATTATAAGAATGTAAGGGTCGAAGAAATGGTTGTGATGTTCTTGCTCCCTATCAGACAAGGAATAGGAAATAGGCTAGTACAAGAAATATTTCTACATTCGGGTGAAACTGTAAGTAGGCTTCTACACATGGTTTTGGAGGCATGCCTTAATCTTTGCAACTGAAATTATAAGGCTATGCAATCCTGAATTTCATCAATGTCATCCAAAAATAGCAAACGATAACCGATATTACCCATATTTCGAGGATGCCATTAAAGCTATTGATTGTACTCATATCAAGTATGTGATAACTGGACCGAGCTGAGATAAATTTATCAGGAGGAAGGGATATCCCATACAGAATGCTATGGTTGTTTGTGATTGGGATATGTGCTTCACGTTCGTGTTAGTTAGATGGGAAAGTTCAGTACATGATACTTGTGTTTTTCACTCAGCTATCTCAAATCCAGCAATGAATTTTCCCCATCCACCCCAAGGTATATTTCCGTATACTTCAATTACATTTCTTTGTCTTGATTTTGCTTTTCAAATAATCTTACATTTACAAAGATTTTAGCACTTGTTAGGCAAATATTATTTGGTCGATGCTAATTACCCAACACTAATTAGGTATCTTGGTCCGTATAGATGCAAAAGTTATCACCTCCCAGAATTCAGGAGTCGAGAAGGGTTTCGAAATTATAATGAAGCCTTTAATTTTTATCATTCAAGCTTAAGGTACACAATAGAAAGGATTTTTAGAGTCTGAAAAAATATGTTCGAAATATTACAAAGAATGCTTAAGTACAACTTCAACACGCAAGTCTGCATTGTCTGTGCAACAATGGCTATACATAATTTCATTAGAAGAAATTTCTAAACTAATGTAGACTTTAGGGATGCAGAAAATAAGAATATAGTTGATATAGATAATAGTCAAGATCAAGAGCCATCATCAACAAATGATGTTCGGACATCTTTAACACAAAATGAATCATGTTCGTGACACCATCAGGGACCGAATTATATGGGACCTTTGATTTGATTAAATCTGATTAGTTCTGTTATATTTTATTTTGGCAAAAACTTTAAATTTGTATCATTTGTAATTTATTCACATTTTAATTGTAATTTTATTATGCATTTTACCATTGCCAGATTTTCAAAGTTAATTTTTTCATTTTGCATAATTTGTAAAATTTTTCCTCTTAAATATCACAAAAGCCACTTATACAAAAGTCAAACCAAATACCTTTTCACTTTCATAAAAGTTCTTATCTAATCGTCAATCCAAATAAGTTTTACATTACACAATCTGACTTTTACCTAATCTTACTTTTCCATAAGTCAGATTGCAAATAAACCATTTTTTCCATCGCTATCCCAAACACACCCATTGTATTATTATAAAAGACATGTTTGATTTGACTTTTAGACTATACTTATATTGAGAATTGTACTTTTTTTGGTAATATTCATTTCTAGGGGTTGTTTGGTATGAGAGATTTGGAAAAAAGAAGGAAATTTTTGTAAAGTGAATTTAAAAAATTGGAAAAGTGAGGTTATAGAATTTTAATGAAGAGTATATGTAAGATAAAAGTGTAGTAAAAATTAATTAAAAACTTTGAACACTACATTTTCAATTTTTAAAAATCCAACTTACAAAAATTTTCCCTCCGCTTCCTTTCTCTTTAAATCCCTCATACCAAAAAGACCAAAAGGACACCAATGAATGTTCATTGGAAGGATGCAATCCTTCATCAATTATCCATTTCGATTGTATTCCAAGCCTGTAATGGAGTACAATGATAATCTTTATTATGTTACTATCATTGTTTTGGAACCTGGACTGGACTGGCTAGCTTGGACCGGAAACTGGTGAACTGGCTAGAAAACCGATCCGGTTTGTTTGGTTAACCCGGGGTTACGGGTTGACCTGGGTTCAACCCGGTAAACCTAGCTTGACTTAATCGAGTTGACCAGGATTAACCAATTCTTTTTTGTTTTTTTTACATTTAAACTTCAGTTCCCGTCGAGCTCCGTGCCTTTGATCAGTTAATCAAATTACTTAATTGTTAATGACTTCATTCGCATTTCTCAATTTCACTTTCACACTCAATCAATTTTTTTAATTTTTCTTTTAGAATTTCATATTAATACGCCTAAATATTCAATTTTTTACCGGTTTGACCCCAGTTTAGCTCTTATTTAACTCCGATCTGACCTACTGACTCTTGACCTAGTACCCTGACCGGTTTAGTGTCCAATCTAGGTTTCAGAACCTTGGTTACTATAGAAGACATATTTGGTTGGACTTTTTGATGGCACTTGTAATAATAATTGTACACCTTTTGGTAATATTCATTCCTAGGGATTTAGATTTTAAAAAATTAGAGAAATGAGGTTACAGAATTTTAATAAAAAGAAGATATAAGATAAAAGAGTAATAAAAATAATTAAAAACTTTTAATTCCACTTTTTCAACTTTTAAAAATCCAACTTACTACACTTCCCTTCCCTCTAAATCCCTCATATCAAAAAGACCACAAGGGGCCTATGAATGTTTATTTTAGGGCGTGTAATCCTTCATAAATTGTCCATTTCGACCATTAGAAGCCTATAGTGGTAATCATTATTATATTACTATAGAAGACATATTTGGTTGGACTTTTAGACTGCACTTGTAATGAGAATTATACACTTTTTGGTAATGTTCATTCCTAGGAACTATTTGGTACGAGGGATTTGGAGAGAGGGGAAATTTTTGTGAGATCGATTTAAAAAAATTGGAGAAGTGCGATTATATAATTTTAATGAAGAGAATATGTAAGATAAAAGAGTAATAAAAATTAATTAAAAACTTGCAACCCCACTTTTTTAATTTTTAAGAATCCAACTTACAAAAATTTTCCATCTGCTTTCATTCCCTTCAAATCCCTCATACCAAAAAGTCCACAAGGGGCCCATAAATGTTCATTGTTGGGGTGGAATGCTTCATAAATTGTCCATTTCGACCGCATTGCAAGCCTACAATGATAACCTTTATCACATTACTATATAAGACATGTTTTTTTGGACTTTTAGATTGCTCTTGTAATGAGAATTGAACACTTTTTGGTAATGTTCATTCCTAGGGGCTGTTTGGTATAAGGGACTTTAAAGGGGAAGTGAAATTTTCTTGAGGTGAATTTAAAAAATTGGAGAAGTAGGGTTATAGAATTTTAATGAAGAGAATATATAAAATAAAAGAGTAATAAAAATAAATTAAAAATTTTGAATCCCACTTTTCCAATTTTTAAGAGTCCAACTTACTAAAATTTTTCTTCCTCTTTCCTTCCCTCTAAATCCCTCAAACCAAAAAGGCCTCAAGAGGTCTATGAATGTTCATTGTAAGGATGCAATCCTTCATAAGTTATCCATTTTAACTATATTATAAGTCTGCAATGGTAATCTGTATTTCATTACTATAGAAGAAATGTTTGGTTAGACTTTTAGATTGCACTTGTAATGAGAATTTTATACTTTTTGGTAATATTCATTCCTAAGGGGCTGTTTGGTATAAGGGATTTAGAGGAGAGGGGGAATTTTTGTAAGGTGGATTTTAAAAAATATGGGAAATTGGGTTATAGAATTTTAATGAAGAGATTATATAAAATAAAAGAGTAATAAAAACCTGTTAAAAACTTTAAAACCTACTTTTTCAATCTCTAAAAATCCAATTTACAAAAATGTTCCCTTCAAATCTTCCATATACCAAACAGACCAGAAGCGGGCTTATGAATGTTGTTTATTGTAGGGGAGAAATTCTTCATAAATTGTCTATTTTCTATTTTTTAAAAAAATACCCTCCCCCTCTCCTAATTTTATTATTGTCCCCCTTCCCCTTCCCTCACTTATACAAAACCCCCACCATCTCTATCCTTCTTGTCATCAATGTCACCACCAACAGCATCAGTTTATCCATCACTATCGACCTCTTGGTCTTCTTCTCCATCAACCTCCTCTTCCTTTTTTATCCCTGCTATCATCCACCAAATCCATCTCCATTAAACCCTACAATATTAGTAGATCAAAGATGCGACATAATAACATCTGTGTTTCTATGCCATCAACGAACTCTTCATCTTCTCCCCTACTATCTACCTTTTTCCTCTTCATCTCCCCCACCATAATCGACCTCTTCTCCTTCTCCATTAAAGTCTATGACGTCACCTAAGTTTAAGGAAGATGATGATGATGATGTTTGCAACATCAGGAGAGTTGTGAAAGAATAGATCAAAGAGGGAAGAAAACATATATGTGCGCATCTTCTCCACTATCGATGGTCTCTTCCCTCTTCATCTTCCCCACCATCATCGACATCCTCTTCCTCTCGATTAAAGTCTGCCCATCAATTGAGTTCAAGGAAGAAAAAGATTATGATGTTTCTGGTCTTTTTTCTCATTGAAATGGTTTTTTGTGTGGATGATGGTCGGAGCATATAACATGGGAAGGGTGGAGTAGGAGCAGGAGGATGGAAGACAGAGGATATTATAATTACGATGACTTAGTAATTTCATACTTATTTTTATTTATTTTGATAAAAAAAAAGTTGTTACCAACCTTCTTAATAGTTAATTTCATACCAAAGATCCTTATGGTAACAAAGATTGCATCATAGTGATAAGGGAGCATGCAATTGAACCAAATGTGCCCTAAGTTAACTTTAAAAAAAATAGAAAAGTGCAGTTAAAAGATTTTAATTAATTTTTCTTAGTCTTTTATTTTATATTTTCTCTTTATTAAAAGTTTATAATCCTACTTCTTCAAATTTTTAAAATTCAACTCATAAATTTTTTCTTTCCCCTTTCATCCCTGTGAACTCTTAGAAATTGATAATATTTCAACATATTTTCTTCTCTTTTTAACTATTTTTGAATTCAAGTTGTGTATAGAAAGAGTTTGTATATACCAAAGTATCAAGCCAAAGCTAAAGAAAATCTTGTTTATCACAATATATTTTGTGCTTTATTTTAAAGACAAAGTGAGAACTTATGAATCTTCTCTTTTGTAGGAGGTTAGAGACAAATTAGGAAGCTTTTCTAGGACTAAGGAATAAAGTTTGTAGCAACAAAGATCAGCTCATTAAACTAGAAAGAAAATAGATATGTTGTTAGCTTTAGCCAACAATACATTCGCTGAAGCAAACGAGACCAAATGAGAAAATAACTCATTGTGTAATTGGCTTCAGCGAACAGCTTATTCACTGAAGCTAACGAGACTAAACGGGGAAAGAGCTTATTGTTTCATTGGCTTTTGCCAACAATATATTCATTGAAGCAAATCTGGATCTGAAACTAAAAAGAATGTCTCTATGTCATTAGCTTTAACAAACAACATGTTCACCAAAGCGAATGGTAAAAAGTACAACCATGCGTTTCACTTACTGGTACTGATTCTGAGGGTTTTTAATTGAGGGGATACATAAAAAATGAATCATTCTAGACTTTTTGAGCGAGTTTTGAGTAAGGTAAGAGCTTTGAGAGGAGACTTGAAGGTATTGAAGGCTTGGTTGGTGGTCTTGAAGGAATTTTAGTCCTCCATTCTTGGTTTTTCATCATTTATTCTTCTCTTTACTCTGATTTTTGTAATGGAACAATTTACAATGTTTAGTTCTTGTTTTGTGCAAACTATGAGTAGCCAAACTTTCTTTTTTAGGGTTACTTTGAACCTCTATATAGATTGAAACTTTATTATTATCTCTTTTCTAGTATCTAATGAAGTATTATGTGTTGGCTTTATTCTATACTTAATACTTCTTAATGTTTGGTCACCACTTAAATTATTTTGTTGAATGAGATGATGATGATCTGCTTATTTAAAGAACTTGGATAAAATCATATTAGTCTTAAAACTCATGTTTGAATGGATAGTTTGCTAATATAAGAGAAATTCATCTACTAACCTAATATTGTTATTATAGGAGTAGGGCTTAAAAACTATTTTCAATATCTTATTATAAGAAATTGAAAGAGTTTTTTGAAAACAAATGTTTATTTTACTTGAAATTTTTTTCCAATATTTATGAATCTTAGACAAGAACTCATTTTTTCATTAGAGTTAACTGAGAGGAAACTAATTGGTTTTTTGAAGCATATAGAGAGAAGTAATCCTAGAGTTTCACTTTTAGAAGCAAGTTTTGCCTTGTTTATTCTAATTTATTTTGTTTTGAACCAAATTTTTTTTACAAATTGAAATATTTCAAATGACTTTGCTCAGTCTAATTAAGAGCATAAGTACATTAATTAGCCTACTTTTACCTTAGTCCTCATAGAAACGACAATTTTTTTATACTACTTACAACACATATACTTATAGTAGAAAAACAACAAACAATCCCCTCCCCTCCTCTCATACCAAACAGCCTCAGAAGGAGGAGTTTGGCGTTCTTGAATTTAGTCCAAAAGACTCAATCTAAAATTAAGAAGCTATTGATTAAAGTAGTAAACGATCTCACTCTCGTAAGAAGGAAAACACAAGTTTGAATTTTATAAAGCTTTTATTGAGAAAATAAAAACCCTTTGCGCTATAAGCCTTAAAAAGAAAACCCTTAATTAAAATTTTTAACAAAATCCAATATTACAAACATTTTTGCAGCGGTTATTGAGAACCGCTATGTATGTCACAATAAGCGCTACTATATTTGTAGCAGTTGGTTCTACCCTCCATAACGTACATTCGTAGATTACACATTATAGGAACATCTTGTAGCCGTTAAGGAACCGCTACAAATGTTATTTCAATTTTGGGGATTATAAATTTTTAAAACTTCTTTGTAGCATCAATGTTGGCACCAAATTGTTAGCCTAAAAGTGGAGGAGGCAGGAAATAAAAATTGAAATTTTGGTGTCAACGGTAAACTGCTACAAATTGATTTCATAAATTTTTAATTATGGAGCTAAAAATTTGTAGCGGTTCTAATATTTTTCTTGATTTTAATTTAACTTTGTAGCGATTATTTAACCGTTACTAAATGTTTCAAAAAAATTAAAAAAGATTCCTCAATTATATTTTCAATATATTTTTTGTAGAATATTTTGAATGATTTATCATTTAGGTAACAATTTAAATTATATGAATTATTATTTGAGGAGAAGATTAAATTAAGTTAGGTAAGTATGAATATTATGTATAATTAATATTGAGAATATGTAGGTAATAAGGATTTAGATTCTCCACTAGTTTATGAAATTGAGGTTGAAGATGTTGTTTAGTTATGAAAGGAATGTTGAAAAAGTAGTGAAAGGAACATTCAATATCTATAGAAGGAAGAAAAGAAAGAAGCAAAATAACTATTAAGTATTACATGAAGAAGGAAAATGAAATGAAATGATTAAATGAAAGATTTGAGAAACAAAAAATTTATCATCTTTTGCAAAGCTCTTCAACAATAGGTTAGGAAAAATACAAGAGAGGAGATGGGTGAGAAAAAAAATGGAAGAGAGTAAAAAATGATGTGTCGTGGGAGTACTTATAGGGATCAACGGTGATGTTTGTAGTGGTTGAGGTAACAATATTATAGTGGTTCCTCTTTGAAGCGGTGTTTTTGTATTTTGTAGCGGTATTTATAGGAATCAGGTGATGTTTGTAGAGGTTCAGGACAATCGTCTACACGAGGTGGTTGATTGAAAGACGTATCAATGTCATCAAGGTATTTTGAACAGAAATATAAGACCACATCCCTTATATAATCTTCAGCTATAAAACTTTCTGACCACGTCTTATTTCTTAAGTAAGATTTTAATTTCACAAGGAACTTATAAATTTAAAAATGAAAAAAATGTTAATAAATGCTGAAATGTACTGTTAGCAAATTTAGAATTTAATTAATGCTGATGGACATATGCAAAAGGAGTACCTCTTTATAAGATACATCCTTCGATATTGATTTAGGCCAATTAGCTTTATTTTTTGAATAAGGTGGATTGTCAGGTTAACCATAATAGTGAAAAATAACGGCGGAAACATCATCTCCAAATGACAAAGCGTAAGAATAATTTTGTGTTGCAGCTGATCAAACTCTTCAATGATCAAAACCTTAAGGCTATGTTTGGCTCGATGGAGGGGAGGAGAGGGGAGGGATTTTAATGGAGGGGAGGGTTTGAGAGGGATTTTGTTTTACCTTGTTTGGGTTGACAAAAAGAGATAGGAGGGGAGAGATTTTAATAGTATCATGTTTGTTAGAGCAAGCTTTTCACCCAAGAGGGGGGGTGAATTGGGTGATTACAAAATAATTGGCAAATCTAAATTCAATATACAAAACTTAAAACACAGTTAATGAAAGAAGAGATATCACCAAAGTTGACACAGAGATTTATACTGGTTCGGTCTCAAACACTTGACCTACGTCCAGTCCTCAGAAGTCCTTCTGAGCCTTTCACTATATCCTCCAAGATTCAGTGGGTTCTTGGCACCTCAATACAAGCAGCAAGTTCCTTCAGACACTCGCTCCCCCTTACACAAGGTAATTTCATATCCCTACTTAAGGTTCCTCAACCTTAAGTTAATACAATTAAGAATGATTTAGTATGACTGACAAATCTCTCTTTCAGAGTATGTAGATAAAAACTGAAGTACAGAAGAAGGGTTAAAGCCTTTTTGAGAAGATATCACTTGTATAAAGTTCAGGCGTATTTCTTCGTTGTTGTATTTTTCAAATGGCTGGACATAATAGTGTAGCCTTTGAGCGCCGTTGTAAATATGTCCGTTGATTCAAAAATACTTCTATCTAATGTAACAGTATTTGTTTTCTTCTGACTGAAGTTCTTCGGCTACCATAAATAGTTATCGCTTCAGTGGAGTGTTGAGTTGTATGTTTGGTGGAGTGTTGAGTTGCATGTTAGGTGCGTAGTGGAGTACAGCTGTAACACACTTATGAATGTAACCGTTAAGCAATACAGATTGATATGGATCACTGGACATGCTTTTATAAAAGAAATAGTAAGATCATAGAGAATGATCCTATTTTCCGCAACTGAGTATTATATCATGATTTTGAAAGCTATTTGGATAAAACAGTAATAATGAAATTTCACTAGCAAAATCATTTGTCGTTGATGAAGTTGAAAGCCAATGGATCAAGGTCAATGTAGGAAGATGTATACTTGATCAATAAATCCTCATATGAGAAGATGCAATATCATTGGAAGTGAATATAATGTGTTTGGAAATGATTTTGAAACCTTTGAATATTTCTGACAGTGATTGCTGGTTCACTGGAAGTGATATTGGAATTTTCATATTTCACTCGAGTGAATTTGGGATCACTGGAAGTGATTTTGTAAACAGTGATTTCTTCTTGGAGTGATTTCAAATTCACTGGAAGTGATTTGTAACATTTCAAATATCACTCGAGTGATTCATGATCACTGGAAGTGATTTGGTAAACAGTGAAATTTTCTTGCAGTGATTTCCAATTCACTGGAAGTGATTCAGCGAAAATCCAACATCACTCGAGTGATTGAGGATCACTGGAAGTGATATGAGAATTTTGGCGGATCACTCGAGTGATCTCAGTTTCACTGGAAGTGATTTGTAAAACAGTAGATTTTTCTTGAAGTGAAATTCTAATCACTGGAAGTGATTTGCTTCATCACTCGAGTGATTTACAATCACTGGAAGTGATTTGGCGCATCACTCGAGTGAATGAGAATCACTGGAAGTGAATAGCAAAACTGTGGGAATTTCTGGAAGTGAAAACAAAATCACTGGAAGTGATTAGCCTGATCACTCGAGTGATTCACAATCACTGGAAGTGATTTGGCGGATCACTCGAGTGATTAAGAATCACTGGAAGTGATTTTCAAAACAGTGAATTTTTCTTGCAGTGATTTCGTGATCACTGGAAGTGAAATTGCGGATCACTCGAGTGATTTCCCATATCACTCGAGTGATCTGTGATTTTCCACAATCACTCGAGTGATTTCAGCGATCACTCGAGTGATCTTGAATATCACTCGAGTGATTAACAAAATCACTCGAGTGATCCATAATCACTCGAGTGATTAAATAAATCACTCGAGTGATCTTGCACAGATCACCAGAATGGATTGCTTTGCTGCTAATTGATCCATGAGCTTCCAAAACATGATTTGTTATCATCAAAACATGGAATCTAACATTCTCCCCCTTTTTGATGATGACAAAACATATCATATGATCAAGTTTAAAATTTTGATTTTCTAATACACTTTACTTGATCTTTTTGAAAACTTTTGCACTAATTTTGATTTGCATTTGCTAAAAATGGGTTTGTTTAAAAGATTAGGAGTTTTTGACCTTTTGGAAGGTAAAAGATGTAAGTTCAAAGTTCAAAAACTATCGTGAACAGAAAATGCACATAAGAAGTGAATTTTTTTTCTTGAAGTCATTTTGGCGGCTGTAATACACTAGGAATTCCATGAGATTATGTTGGCTACTGCAATCATAAACACATATGCATTAAAAATTTCATAAGATCATATCATAAACTCATTTTCCATTAGATTAAAGTCAGGTCAGATTACACAAGATACACAGTGACTAAGTCCAGGAAAAGTAAAATACATAACTTGTAATTACAAACTAAAATACATATGCATCAAAATATAACATATCAACATATCAGCTCTTCTCCCCCTTTTTGGCATCATCTAAAGGAGAGGTAGACGGTGTAGAGGGTTGAGTGGATGCAGAAGGAAAGAAGGAGGTCGGTGGAACATATGGAATAATGGAAAGTTGTGTAGGAGATTGGAAGGAAAATGTGGTAGAAGATGGCTCAATAGGAGTGGTGGAAGTGGAGTTATTTGGTCCTAAGACCTCTGTGGTGGCTTCCTCAGCTATGAGTTCCTCAGTGTGAGAACTGGAAGCAGTATGATGTGAGGAAGACGATGGAGTTTGAAGAATGGGGTCAGTGTGTGGAATCTCACCAGCAGAAATAGGATCAGAGATAAAAGTTGAGGGAGGTGCTGGAGGAGTGTCTGAAGGAATAATGGGAGGAATGATGGGAGGATCAGAGAGTGAAATCTCTGGAACTGAAGAATCTGATGGAGGTGGTTGTGAGGATGAAGGTGGTAAGTCAGGGAAGGGGATATGAAGATGAGTCCTGAGAGCATCCTCAATTCTCTGAATTTTCTGAGTCTGCTCAGTTTGGAGCTCAAACAGGATGTTGAAGTTATGATTCACTGCTGCCACTAAACCTGCCACTTGATCATTGACTTGATCAATTAGCTGGGCGTTGGAGTTCTTTATCTGAGTGACTGCAGACTGAATAGCCTCCTGGATATATGTCTGAATAGCAGCCTGAGTAAAAGAGGGACCATGAGAGACTGCTCTAGATGATTGTGCCTCATCCATCTTAGAGGGTGAAGGGTCCATCCTCTGGGGTTCTCTCTGGCTGGCCTCAGGAGGAGGTGAATGGTGTCTCTGAGGCTGTGATGATGCTCCAGCAGGAATGGTAATTCCCATCCTAGTGAGGTGAATTTTCCCAAACTTGGGAATCCTCACAATATCTCCGTCAGGTGTCAAATGCCAAATATTGTGCAGGGAAAGAATGTAAGACACAAGCTGAGGATAGGGAATTGTAGTAGACCTGGAGGAGTTAAACCTGAACCTCCTCATTTCTTGAAAGATGAGTTCCCCCACATTTCTTCTTTCCCTTGTCATGAGAGATGCCATCATCTGAAGATCTTTTCCCGTGATATGAGTGAAGTTCTTTGCCTTGTTAACCATACTCCAGGAGTAAATATAGAACAAGGCTCTCTGATCATTGGAAAGAGAGGCTGGGGAATTAGGTAGAGGTACTCCAGGTTGTCCTAGTCTGAAGATATCAACTAGTTCATGAATATTGAACACACGTGGAGGCCTCAAAGGAACATCCTCTATCCCTAGATAGGTGTTGATAAGATCCCCAGACAGAAGGACTTTCTGATCTCTAATACTTGTTTCAATTCTCTCAGCAATGATGTTTCCTTGGTCATCCTTTACATCAGCAGTTTTCATGTTACAGTAAAAATATTTGACAACCAAAGGATTGTATGACATTCTCAGTCTCAGCCAAGGTTCATATTGTTTCAAATAGGGGTTAGATCAATATGAAACTTCTGTTTTAGTTCCTCCAAATCAACCCACACAACAGGACAGAAGGTTCTTTTGGCAAAGTGTGAGGCAAACACAATGGAGTTCAAGATACTGAGATTACCAGTGTTAAACCCAGAAGGTGGTTCAAGGAGTTCAGTAGGGTCTTCAGCCAGGGAGCCAGACTGTCGACTACCAGTGGCTTGACTTGCATACTGTGACTTCTGAGGCACAGAGGCTGCCAAGATATTCGCTACCCGTGTGATTTTTCTTTACAAAGTTGATTCTTGGATATCTGCTTCTCGCTGGACATCAGATTTTTCTTTCCCTTTCCCTTTCACGCTGGTATGCGAACGGGTAGCCATTCCCGTGGGTTCCTCAATCCGAATCCCCTTGGGTCTTGGTCTGGGTGGATTGGGTTCTGGTTCAGCGGGGGCTTTCGCCCTCTTAGACGGAGGTGGAGGTGGTGGAGATTGCCCGGGCCTTTTTGTTCTTGCCATGGGTACCGACACTTGGTGGAGGCGAAGGTTTTGACGACGGCTAGACAGAAATTAGACGCTGGGTAGGCTGTCGGAAGCAAATGGCGAGAGAAAGACGAAGAGGAGACTGTCGGGAATGAAGGGCGAGACTGTCGGAGGAAGAATTTAAACTGAAATGGGATGTCTTTTGAGAGGATTTGTCGTTTAAGAGTAGTAAAGAGGGTTTCGGTTACTGGGTTCAAGCGTTTTCAGCGAATGGAGGTGACGGTAGGAGGTGATCAGTCGCGAGAGGGAGAGGAACTGATATAACAGAGATTTATAACATTCACTCGAGTGATTTTTAACATTCACTCGAGTGATTTTGGTTTTCACTCGAGTGAAATATAAAAATCACTCGAGTGAAATACAAAAACACTTCACAAAATCTGATATCATACTGTAACTCCAAAATTAATAATTAAAATACTCATGTGACTTACCAGTGACAAATTTATCAATTTAATTATCTAATTTTACCTGTGATTGCAGTGTTTCACTTTTCACATACTCCAATGTCTTCCTTTTCTGTTTGTCCCTGTTACTTGAAGATATTACAGAGCATCTTGCAAAACAACTTTGTAGATACTCCGATGCTTAAGTTAGTAATGGGATCATCAAAACAAAAAGGAATCAACATTTATAAAGATTAAAACTACTTACAATTCATTGGGATTTACCATTCCCAATTCCCTTCGTATATGCATGAATTGTTCTCGGGCAAGAGGTTTGGTGAAGATATCGGCTAATTGCAAGTGTGTAGGTATGAATAACACCTTGACATCTCTTTTCTGAATATGATCTCTAATGAAGTGATGTCTCACATCAATATGCTTGGTCCTTGAATGCTGTACAGGATTTTTCGCCAAGCTTATTGTACTGGTGTTGTCACAGTAAATAGGAATTTCTTTAAGGTATATGCCAAGATCCTGAAGTTGTTGTTTTAGCCACAGTACTTGTGCACAACAGCTTGAGGCTGCTATGTATTCTGCTTGTTGAAGATAATGACACTATAGTTTGTTTCTTGCTGAACCAAGAGACAACTGCACCTCCAAGAAATTGACATTGTCCACTTGTGCTCTTCCTATCTGTTTTATAGCCACCATGATAAGAGTCAGAATAGGAAACTAAATATTCATTACCTCTCTTGGGATACCATATACCCAACTCTTTTATGCCTGCCAGATATCTGAAAATTCGTTTCATTAATTCAGCATGTGACACTTTGGGGCATGACTGAAATCTTGCGCATAGACCAACACTGAACTGAATATCAGGTCTGCTGGCTGTGAGATAGAGTAATGATCCTATCATTCCTCGATATTGAGTTATGTTGAAATCAACTCCTTTTTCATCAGCATCCATTAGTACGGTTGAGCTCATAGGTGTATCTGTTCCATTAGCTTCATCCAATCCAAACCTCTTGAGCAATTCTTGAAGATATTTGGTTTGTGATATGAATATTCCATTCTTTCTTTATTTAATTTGTAAACCCAGAAAGAAGGTCAATTCTCCCATCAGTGACATTTCAAATTCTCCCTGCATTATCTCAGAGAACTCTTTACACAAGGAATCATTAGTAGCTCCGAATATAATATCATCAACATAAATCTGAACTACCAAAATATCACTTAGTTTTCGTTTTATAAATAATGTTGTATTGACTTTTCCTCGAGTAAAACCAAATTCGATGAGAAATTTGCTCAATCTTTCGTACCAGGCTCTAGGAGCTTGTTTCAAACCATATAATGCCTTTTTGAGTCTGAAAACATGATTTGGTTTGGATACATCTTCAAAGCCTGGAGGTTGTTCCACATAAACTTCCTCCTTGATGTATCCATTTAGGAAAACACTTTTCACATCCATTTGAAATAGTTTAAATCCTTTGATGCATGCAAAGGCTAAGAGTACTCGTATGGCTTCCAATCTTGCTACTAGAGCATATGTTTCCTCATAATCAATTCCTTCTTCCTCATTATAGCCTTTGGCAACCAATCTTGCCTTATTTCTGATAATAGCTGCGGATTCATCAAATTTGTTCTTGAATACCCATTTAGTGCCAATAACTGAGTGGTCTTTAGGCCGGGGCACCAAATCCCAAACTTGATTTCTGTCAAATTAATTTAACTCTTCTTGCATTGCTAACACCCAATCATTATCTGATAGGGCTTCTTCAATGTTAGAAGGTTCTAATTGAGAAATGAATGCAGAAAAACTTACTTCTTTTAAAACCTTGTTTCTAGTTTTGACACCTTCATTAACTCCACCTATTACTTGATCTAGAGGATGACTCTTAATGTATTTCCAGGCACGAGGTTGATCTGAATTACTTAGTTCAGTCTCTTTTTCACAATCGTCATCTTCAAGATTTGGAGAGTTAATAGATGGTTGGTTTCCAGATATCTCATCATCAAAGTTTTTACTAGAGGATACATATTCATCGAATACAACATGAATTGATTCTTCTACAACACATGTTCGTTTATTAAAAACTCTAAATGCTTTACTATGATTTGAATATCCTAGGAAAAGTCCCTCATCAGCCTTAGAATCAAATTTTCCAAGATTATCTTTACCGTTGTTATGAATAAAACACTTACAGCCAAATATGTGTAGATGAGCAAGGTTTGGTTTCCGTCCCTTGTAAAGTTCATATGGTGTTTTTCCAAGTTTGGTTCTGACATATGCTCTATTTGAGATGTAGCATGCAGTACTCATTGCATCTGCCCAGAAAACTTGTGACACATTCTTTTCGTTGAGCATTGCTCTAGTCATGTCTGTAAGAACTCTATTCTTTCTTTCTACTACACCATTCTGTTGTGGAGTTCTTGGTGCTGAAAAGTTGTGATCGATGCCATTTGTATCACAGTATTCTGCAAATGCTTGATTATCAAATTCTCCACCATGATCTGTTCTGATTCCTGCAATTGACATACCTTTCTCATTTTTCACTTTCTTGGCAAAGGTAATAAATTTATAAAAAGTTTCATCTTTGGATGATAGAAATATATTCCAGGTAAATCTAGAGAAATCATCAACAATAACAAACGTGTACAAGTTTACCTCTTTGACAAGCATCACAGACTAAATCATTTTTGAAATTGACATTAGGTAGCCCAATTACCAAACCCTTTTTGAGTAACTTTTGCAATTGATGCATATTAACATGGGCAAGTCGCTTATGCCAAAGCTAACTCTCATCAGTGGTACTCAGAAGACAATTTTCAGAAATATTTTCATTCATATCAAGAGTATAGCAATTACCTTCCCTTTTTGCTTTGAGTTTGGTTTTCAACTTTTTCTTTTCAATTTGTAGATCCTTCTTGCTGACTATCAGGCATTCTTCTGAATCAAATATTACCCAGTTGTCTTTATCCGTGCTTTGACTTACACTTAGAAGATTGTGACATAAGCCCTCAACGTAATATACGTCTTTGATTTTGTCTTTGACTTCTCCAAGTCCTGCTATCCTTCCAGTTTGATTTCCTCCAAATTTCACCTTGCCACCTTCCTTAGGTACTAATGTGGTGAAGTTCTCAGGATTCCCAGTCATATGTCTTGAACATCCGCTATCTATATACCATTTGTTTGATTTCGATGTTCTGAGACAAACCTCCTCGTCTGTTTCTTTTTGAGCAACCAGACATATATTGGCTGTTTCCTCATCATCGCTTTCTTCTTCTGAGGAACTATCTCCCCATATTGCTGAAACGAATGCCTTCTTCCGGTTGAAGGATTTGAAGTTTCTCTTCTCTTTACTTTTCTGTAATAGCTCAGGACATTCTGATTTGATATGTCCCGGTTTACCACATTCATAGCAGATGATTTCCTTGGAGTCTCTTCTGCCACTTGTTCCACCTCTTTGAAGATTTCTGAATCCTTGGCCTTTATAGAATTTCTTGAATCTTCTTATCATTAGGCCCATTTCATCATCATCGATCTCTTCTTCTTCTTCTTGGTTTTCTGTCTTCGTTTTTGTTGCACTTAGTGCAAGACCTTTCCTCCTCCTGTCGCCAACTTCTTCCAATTCTCGTTTGAATTTTAGCTTGCTTTTATATTCTGAAAGACTTCCAAACAGAGAAGCCACAGATTGCATTGATTCTCCTTTGGCCTCCTCTATTGCTGTGACTTTCACTTCCCATTCTTTGGAGAGTATGTTTAGAATTTTTCTTACTTGGACATTCTGATCATAGAATTTTCCAAGTGTTGCAAGTTGATTAACAATGTGAGTATATCTAAGTTCAAATTCAGCTATTGACTCACCTTCTTTCATACGAAGCAAATCAAACTCTGTAGTTAGAGTATTGATGCGATTTTCTTTAATTCCAGATGTTCCTTCATGAGCTACTTCAAGCGCTTGCCACATTTCTTTAGCAGTCTGAAGCGTACAGATTCTGAAGTATTCTTTTTGACTTAGTGCACTCTGAATCATTAGAATTGCTTTGCTGTTGAGAGTCACTAGTCTTTTGTCATTGTCATCAAATTCTGCTGGTGATTTAGGAACTCTTCGAGATTCTTCAGTCTTTGTAGGTACGTAGTTCCCAGTCTCAATCACATCCCATAGTCCGTATTCCGTAGCCATTACGGACACACGGAACTTTGCTTTCCAGAAGGAAAAGTGTTCACCATTGAAACCAGGTGGTCTAGTGATAGAAGCTCCGTCAGGAAGGATTGCTTCACCCATGCTTGCCATCGGATCCTTCTAAGGTTGTTAAGCCTGAATTAGAAGACCTGTGCTCTGATACCAAATGTTAGAGCAAGCTTTTCACCCAAGAGGGGGGTGAATTGGGTGATTACAAAATAATTGGCAAATCTAAATTCAATATACAAAACTTAAAACACAGTTAATGAAAGAAGAGATATCACCAAAGTTGACACAGAGATTTATACTGGTTCGGTCTCAAACACTTGACCTACGTCCAGTCCTCAGAAGTCCTTCTGAGCCTTTCACTATATCCTCCAAGATTCAGTGGGTTCTTGGCACCTCAATACAAGCAGCAAGTTCCTTCAGACACTCGCTCCCCCTTACACAAGGTAATTTCATATCCCTACTTAAGGTTCCTCAACCTTAAGTTAATACAATTAAGAATGATTTAGTATGACTGACAAATCTCTCTTTCAGAGTATGTAGATAAAAACTGAAGTACAGAAGAAGGGTTAAAGCCTTTTTGAGAAGATATCACTTGTATAAAGTTCAGGCGTATTTCTTCGTTGTTGTATTTTTCAAATGGCTGGACATAATAGTGTAGCCTTTGAGCGCCGTTGTAAATATGTCCGTTGATTCAAAAATACTTCTATCTAATGTAACAGTATTTGTTTTCTTCTGACTGAAGTTCTTCGGCTACCATAAATAGTTGTCGCTTCAGTGGAGTGTTGAGTTGTATGTTTGGTGGAGTGTTGAGTTGCATGTTAGGTGCGTAGTGGAGTACAGCTGTAACACACTTATGAATGTAACCGTTAAGCAATACAGATTGATATGGATCACTGGACATGCTTTTATAAAAGAAATAGTAAGATCATAGAGAATGATCCTATTTTCCGCAACTGAGTATTATATCATGATTTTGAAAGCTATTTGGATAAAACAGTAATAATGAAATTTCACTAGCAAAATCATTTGTCGTTGATGAAGTTGAAAGCCAATGGATCAAGGTCAATGTAGGAAGATGTATACTTGATCAATAAATCCTCATATGAGAAGATGCAATATCATTGGAAGTGAATATAATGTGTTTGGAAATGATTTTGAAACCTTTGAATATTTCTGACAGTGATTGCTGGTTCACTGGAAGTGATATTGGAATTTTCATATTTCACTCGAGTGAATTTGGGATCACTGGAAGTGATTTTGTAAACAGTGATTTCTTCTTGGAGTGATTTCAAATTCACTGGAAGTGATTTGTAACATTTCAAATATCACTCGAGTGATTCATGATCACTGGAAGTGATTTGGTAAACAGTGAAATTTTCTTGCAGTGATTTCCAATTCACTGGAAGTGATTCAGCGAAAATCCAACATCACTCGAGTGATTGAGGATCACTGGAAGTGATATGAGAATTTTGGCGGATCACTCGAGTGATCTCAGTTTCACTGGAAGTGATTTGTAAAACAGTAGATTTTTCTTGAAGTGAAATTCTAATCACTGGAAGTGATTTGCTTCATCACTCGAGTGATTTACAATCACTGGAAGTGATTTGGCGCATCACTCGAGTGAATGAGAATCACTGGAAGTGAATAGCAAAACTGTGGGAATTTCTGGAAGTGAAAACAAAATCACTGGAAGTGATTAGCCTGATCACTCGAGTGATTCACAATCACTGGAAGTGATTTGGCGGATCACTCGAGTGATTAAGAATCACTGGAAGTGATTTTCAAAACAGTGAATTTTTCTTGCAGTGATTTCGCGATCACTGGAAGTGAAATTGCGGATCACTCGAGTGATTTCCCATATCACTCGAGTGATCTGTGATTTTCCACAATCACTCGAGTGATTTCAGCGATCACTCGAGTGATCTTGAATATCACTCGAGTGATTAACAAAATCACTCGAGTGATCCATAATCACTCGAGTGATTAAATAAATCACTCGAGTGATCTTGCACAGATCACCAGAATGGATTGCTTTGCTGCTAATTGATCCATGAGCTTCCAAAACATGATTTGTTATCATCAAAACATGGAATCTAACAATGTTTGGTATAGGAGGGGAGGGTAGGAGAAATATTTTTATATGGATAACTTTGCTCTTATTTCATTTAATTTGTAATTAATAACTTTCTAATATATTTAATAAAATATAATTATATAACGAATTTAAAACATAAAATTATAATTTTATAATTATAAAAATTAAATAAATATATTATAAATGGCATTTACTATATAAAATTATAATTTTGTAATTAAATAATGAGAAGGTATTGTGATAATATTTTGAAATGACATGGACATATTAGTCAATTTGAGTTTAAACATTAAACTTTCCCTCCAAATTTCCCCACTTTTGGAGGGGAGGGTTAGGAGGGGAGGGGAGGGAGAATTTTAGAAAATTTTCCCTCCCCTCCTAAAATTTTTAGTTATCCAAAAAAGGGGAGGGGAGTAAAATCCCCCCATTCCCCTCCCCTCCCCTCCCCTCATACTAAACAGACCCTAAAACACAATTTCTGAAAGAAAGAACACAATTCCACCAAAACGATGGATACATCAGGAGGCAGTATATTTTTTATTACCAGCAGCAATAACTATTGCCTAAGAACATATGAGTCATGACTTTTCAATCTAGCAACCTTTCGAGCCTGCACATAAATATATCATGAAATGTTACTTGAATACCCACAAAAAACATTTATTTTCTTCAAAGTCGTGAGGAAGATTTCCTTGTTTGGTTTTGTGAGGGTGAATTTTGTTGATGAAATTTTTCATGCTCATTTGGCCTCGTGTCTTTACAAACTCTCATGGCTTGTAAATCTTTCCTCGCTTGAAGATGATATTTTGACGTGTTGGGTTTGTTCAGCATTGTGTATAGCATATTGTCACATACATTTTTTTTTAAAGATGCATGATATCAGGACCATGTCAAAACAAATTAGATTTTCAATATGGAAGAGTGAAGAAGATGCTTATCTTATACTATTGATGGGACTTAGAAGCAATAGTTCTGTTAGTCTTTCTCCTTACTTGTGTTGTATCGTCGTTTTTTTCAAACACGAATTCAACATCCTTAAGCTTCTGTAAGATATCTGTATCGGATAAAGTCTGAGGAGGTCCTCTTTTTTCCAATTTCCCATTGAAATAATTCCGTTGCAATCTAAACTTGTGCTTACCATCAAGAAACCTCCATAACCCATGAATCATAACTTTCAACTTTAGGAAAAGTGTCACATTTTGTAGTTGTTTCTTTGATCTAACCGCTATAAAGTACCATCTCTTACAAGTGCACCATTTGATGCAAATCATACTGTTACAAATAAAACTGCTACAAATATTGATATTTGCAGCGGTTTTTTTCAACCGCTATGAAATAATAGTTTTTTTTTTGTAATGATTGTTATATTCTCCAAAATTATATGCTTCTTTTATGTTGATGTTTAAAGGCACTAGCCAAGTTTACCTGGTGCAGTGGTGACGTGCCAATCATCAAAATGGAATATCGCCCTGAAGATCCAATGTATGCTCAATGAGAATTAAGAAGAAATGTACCAAGCAAACATATAGACAGAAATAAGGGAGGCGAGCTATAAAACAACGGTTCGGATCATAAAAGTTTATTACGATGTAGATCCATTGCAGGAGGGAGGAGAAGGAACGCATTTTTATTTTTTTTCCTTCACCTTGTTTATTTTAATTTTTAAAGTATAAAAAATTATATTAAAATCTTGATATGTTACCATTGAATTGCATCATCATGTGTTAAAATTAAACGATTAAATGTGCATTTTTTAAACTTAAGAGACTAAATTAAAATTTGATATAAACTTAAGGGAACAAAAACATACTTTACCCTAAAAATTACTCTAAAATAATGGAAGCAACTTAACTCAAAAAAGCAATCCAAAAATCTAAGGGCATGTTTAGTTTTTAGATAGTTTTTTTATTTGAAAAATAAAAAATAAAGAAAAAACATGTTTGAAAATATATTTTTGGTTTTGTTATAAGAATAAAAACGTTAAAGTTGGTTCTAAAGTTAAAAAAAACAAATAATAACTTTTTTATGTTTTGTTATTTTTTGTCCACGAAGTTAGAAAAAGGACTAAGAATATTGTATTTTCACTATAAACACCCATACCACTTAAGCAAATTATTACTTCATCATTTATTTTATCAGTTTAGGTGGGTAGTTTAGGTACCCACCCTCTGCTGGTCTAGGAAACCCAAAAGAACGCTTTTTTAAACGATTTTTTTAAGTTAAGATAAAATTTTTCGTATATACTTATTTCAAAAATCATAAACATTTTTTAAAAAGCTAAAACAAACAAGCACAGATAAAATTCCATTTATATCATTTAAACTTGAAAAAATCCAAAAGGCTTGTTAAAATATGAAAATGACACATAAGTCATAAGGAGAAATACCATTTGAACTTGGCCCCTCAAGGTTTTTTTTTTAAAAGGAAAGAATCCTTGCCGATGTCAGACCTTTGGCGACAATTTGTGTAAAGCGATTGACTATTTGAATATAGAAATTGATAACTTGAGCCTCCTATATCCAATCAGGCGTCATTCTGAAGCTGAATAAAGGTAATGACAATTAGAGTATAGACAATGACAACTTGAATATAACAATTAGTAACTTGAAAGCACAAGTTCTAAATCTTCATACTCAAGTTGTTATTATCTTTATTCAACTTGTCAATGACGCCTAGTGGGGCTTAGAGATTTCAAGCTATTAATCTTCATATCCAAGTAGTTAATTATTTTACTCAAGTTGTTACCGGAGCTCCGGCAGAGAGGACTTGCCTTTTTTTTTTTAAAAAAAAGTGAGGAGCATTTCGATAAAAACACAATATTTCAAAATCTTCAATTCTTTTGTTGTGACCTATATGTCATTTTCATGTGTTAATAAACCTTTTGGGTTTTTCAAGTCCAAATGATTTTTTACCTCAAATTTTCCCTTTTAGATATGTATTTTAAAATAATGGTTCGAATATTTTTTTGGATTTATTTTTCCAAAACTTGACATAAAGAAGAACTCAACAAAAATGTTTAAAGAAAGTAAAAAAAGAAAATAAAATATAATAAAACAAGCCCGATATTCTAAGCTTTTGAATATGTATTTATAATCTTTTTTTCGCCTCAGAAAAGCATACCCAATTCCCATATTATTGGGATTCTCTCCTCCTCCCTCCGATTCCTGCAAAGGATCTTTGATCAAAAGATAGAGAAGAGCCGGATGTGATTAGCACGCAAAGAAGGATTAAATAAATTTATTAATTTAACATTCAACAAGAAAGAAGCATTCCAAAATTAATTTATTTAAATTCAGGAAGATCATCTGGGGATTGAGGAAGATTTCAAGACACTAATTATATGTGAATTAATATTTTTTAGTCAATTTGATATTGAGTAGATAAAGCCAATACCCATTTAATAATCTACTAAACAACTCAGTGGTAATAATAATATTATTGGCCTGATTCCGCATATATTTTTTTTTCGAGTATCAAATAATATAATCCAACTCGCATTTAAACCGTGTTGTATAAGGTTGAGCCCTTGAATCTGGACTCTCACGTTACCCCATTAGACTAGTATTCGGTCAATATATATATATATATATATATATATATATATATATTAGAGAGAGAGAGAGAGTCACTATTGTGTTTTTAAACACATGAAGTGAAATAAAATTCAAAATTTCGCCAACCCCCTTAAAGGATCCATCAGCAATGCTTAAATTGAATTAGAGAAAGAATGAGTTACCAACTTAGGTCATAGGCACTACTCCTCGAACGAAATTTGTCCCCCATTGACAGAAAAAAAAAACTATGTATGTATGTATGTATTCATTCTATTTTAAAATATCTAATTAAATATGGGCCCTATGATGAACTGATGGATTCCTCCTCGAGCTGATGAAGTTCGGCTGGATGTTGATGCATTTGTTATACAACCAGGTTAAGTAAAATATGGAGGTGTCGTTAGAGATGTCAAGGGGACTTGGGACTTGGTTAATGGGTTTTCAACAAAAATTGGGTGGTTATCCAATTACCATACTGAACTTCTTGCTATAAAAGCAAGATTACGAGTGTGTCAGCTGTTAAATTGCTCAAAAGTCTAGGTTTATATGGATTTCTTAGAAGTCATTAATATATTATCAAGAGATAGTCTTCTGGACCATTCTTTTCGTGAGGAGATTGAAGGTGTGCGTCAACTCATTTATGAGGAGGGGCTTATCTAGGTGTGCCATTGTTATAGAGATGCAATAGCATGTGCTAATATTTTAGTGAAGGAGGTTTATGATAAGGAAAATTTGATTTCCCTGGTGCCACAATTTCCTAACAGTTGTAGGGCTCAATTTCTTTTGGATATTCAGTCTGTAAGGGTGGTGCCTTCTCCCAGCACTACCACAAAAAAGAGAGATTTAGTGGCATCTCTTTTGTGCTACTTCTTTGAAGAAGCACTACAAATAGTTGTTTTTCTTAAAAAAAATATTTAAAAGCTATGATGCTTATTATTATAATCATCATAAATAATGTTAAGCTTCCCTGGAACTTGCATAATCAAGCGTCATACAAGACCTTTATTTTTGGAAAAAAAATAATAAAGTGACAGCTATAGCACTTGTTTAAAGAAGCGTCATAGCTAACATTATTTTTTTAAAAAAAGTAAGTAACTTGTATGACGCATCCTAGGCAAGTGCCTTCTAAGGTCATGCACTAATAAGGCCTTGGAAGGTGCTTGTCTGGGAAGTGCCTTTCACCCAAATATATGTGGCTTGAGTGCCATATAAAAAAAAGTCATGCTAAGGGAAACTTACTGCAAGCGTCAATGCTTCCTTTACATATAGAAACAAAATTCAGAAACTTTTTAAATTTATTTTTTAAAATAAAATGGACCATATAAGGCGCTTTACAATAAAACACCTTCCAAGGCCAAGGCTACAAGGCCTTGGAAAGCACCTTTTAAGACCCTTTTTATTTATTTTTTTAAAAAAAAGTGCCTGAATATTTTTTTTATATATAAAGGAAGCAATGACGCTTGCAAAGCTTCTCTTATTTGACTTTTTTTAAAAAAAAATAGGGAAGCAATGGCGCTTGTACAGTAAGTGCCAAAGATTCCCTCTCCTTATATGGCGTTTGCATTGTAAGTGCCATATAAGGTCTATAAATATCATTCAGCCCCCACCATTATCATCTTCTTGCATGCCCTTCAGCTCCCCATTTCCTATAACTCTATTGATTCACCACCTTTCATATCCATTGTCCCCACTCCCTCTTCTCTTTGACGGTGGCAAGTAGAAGCTTCCTTGATCCCCCTCACTTTTTATTTTTTCTTGTCTCCTCCTCGTGCACATATCTTCAAATTTGGTCGTCACTTCTATTGCAGTACAAAACTTCCTCTCCCACGTGTTTTTTTCCTTATCTCGACCTCCTATAGAAGATCCGTAGCTTGTAAGTTTTTTTTAACATTTGGTCCACATCTTCTTCTTATTTTTTCTTTAGTTAAAATCTGTCATAAATCTTATATGTATGCTCATAATTTTTTTTGCAGGTATTTATTTAAAGCTTCAACTCTGTTTTCTTAAACTTCCTATACATTGTAAGTTTTTTTATTTTTTGAGCTTACAAATATAATAATACTAGTTTAATCCTCTGTAGAAGTAACGTGTATGGCTCAAGCTTAAGCAACTTATATGCTGGAGTTCTTTTATTCTTGATAGATGAAGACGCAATATTGCAATAGATACTTGCAAGTTTGGTGATGGATCATTCTACAAATATAATAATACTAGTTTAATCCTTCGTAAAAGTACATGTTGTCAATAGTAAAAAAATTTTTGTGAATGACATTGATGAAATGGTCAAATTGGGTGGAAGTATTATAAATGCCGTTGGTAGTTTAATAAATGATTGTTTTAGAGCCAATTAATTTAATAAATGCATTTGGTAGTATTTTTTGTTGGCTTATTATGGAACCAATTACTTTAACTATGATATGAAGTATTGGCAAATATGATTTATTTTGTTGTTAGTTGTAAAAAATTATTATGATGCTGCAGAATTAATTGGTTGATTATTTTTTACTTAAAGAGAGTATTTAATATTTGAAAAACTTCAAGTTTTAGGATGTTATGCAACTGAATTTTTTTAAAATAAATAACAGAAGATAAAAGTAATTAGTAATTACAAGAGGCAAGCAACTAATCATTTTAAAAAATATGTTTAAGGTATAGATGGATAAAAAATGGATGTCATATGATTGGTGCTCAAGGAAATATATAGATGGGGTGAAAGAATTTATTAAATTTGCAAGCAAACATACAAATGATCCTAACAAAATTTTTTGTCCTTACCTATCTTGTTGTTTTAGAAAGTGGATTAGTCTACTTGATTTGCTAAATCATTTTGTGTGTCATGGAATTGATCAATCATATACAGGAAGAATAAGGTACGATGAGACGGATGATATATATAGTAATCGGGTGCATACCATGACCGGTGCTTCAAATGAGTTTGACCTAAGCATGTGTGATGAGGACGATGGTTTTTAAGAAATGCTAAATGCGGTCGAATGGGTGTTTCATAACTGTCCTCAAGAATTTGAGAAGTTGAAAGGTGATACAAAGAAACCATTATATGCCGGTAGTACTAAATACATAAGATTGCTAGCAGTGTTGAAATTGTACAACTTTAAAGCGCACTATGGATTGAGTGATTCGGGTTTCACCGTACTGCTTGAACTTGTGCAATACATGCTCTCAGAAGAAAATGTATTTCCTATCAAGATATACAAGGCAAAGCGAATACTTTGCTTTACAACTGACATGGGTTATAAGAAGATACATGTATGCCCTAACGATTTATATTATTTCAAAATCAGTATGCAACATTAGAGAAGTGCCCTAAATGCAATGCATCTCGATATGAGAAGAAGAAAGGAAAAAGTCCTTCGAAGGTCGTATGGTATTTTTCCATTATTCTGATATTCAAGCGACTGTGTAGTAATGCTAAGATTGCTAAGCTGTTAACTGGCATACAGGTGAAAGGATTGAAGACATGAACCTTAGACATCCTATAGATGCCCCTCAATGGAAAAAAGTTGATTATAACCACCCTGACTTTATGAATGAAGCAAGGAACCTACACTTTGTACTTTTAACTGATGGAATCAATTCCGATGAGGTTTAGAGTAGTACACACAATACGTGGCTGGTGATATTGATGATTTATAACATTCCATCACAATTGATCATGAAACATAAGTTTATGATGTTGTCTATGTTAATTTTTGGGTCAAGGAAACTTGGGAATGATATAGATGTATGCTTGGCCCCTTTAATTGATGACTTGACGTTGTTTTAGGAAGAAAGCGTCAATGTGTATGATGGGTACATGGAAGAAAATTTCACTTTGAAAGCCATATTGTTTGGCACAATTAATGATTTCCTTACTTATGGCAATTTGTTTGGATACAGTGTTAAATGATATTGTGCGTGCCCTACATGTGAAGATGACACTTATTCAATGCGACTAGATCATTGTAAGAAAAATGTATACATGGGACAAAGAAGATTCTTACCATTGAAACATCATTGAAGGAAGTGGAAAAGGGCTTTCATTGGTGAGTCAGAAGAAGGTAGCTCACTGAAGATGTTGACCGTTGCTCAGGTTTCTTAGAAGGACAAACACTTGGATAACAATTTTGGCAAGCCTTTTGTAAAAAATCAGGACAAGCGGCTGGAAGAAGAAGTCTATTTTCTTTGAACTTCCATATTGGAAGTCATTATATGTGAGACATTTTCTTGATGTGATACACATAAAAAAATATTTGTGATAGTCTAATTGGCATGTTACTCAATATACAAGGAAAAAGAAAAGACAGTATAAATGCAAGGTTGGATTTGATTAACTTGGGAATAAGAGAAAATTTGGCATCGGTTGAGTAAGGGCACCATACTTATCTACCTCCAACGGCTTACACTTTGTTAAGGAAAGAGAAAATTTTGTTTTGTGAGTTTTTGGAAGGAATTAAAGTTCTAGAGGGGTATTATTCAAATATAAAGAACCTTGTATCAGTGAAAGAATTGAAGCTAAAGAACCTTAAATCTCATGATTATCATGTGCTTATGCAAAATTTCATACTGGTTGGTATATGGTCAATCTTACATAAAAAACCAAGGAATACGATCACTAAACTTTGCATGTTCTTCAAGTTGATTTGTAGTAAAGTGGTTGATTCAATAAAGTTACAAGATTTGCAAAGGATGATTACTTGTATTTTGTGTCAACTTGAAATGTATTTTCCACTTTCATTTTTTGACATTATGGTCTATCTAACTATACACTTGGTGAAATAGGTTTAATTGTGCAGTCCAGTGTACTTGAGAAGGATATCCCAAATAAGAAATTTATAAAAATTTTAAAAGGGTATATGAAAAATATATATATCGACCAAAGGGTTGTATAACTAAGAAGTACATGGTTGAAGAAGCAAGTAACTTCTGTGCTGATTTTCTATCAAATGTTGCCTCTGTAGGGATTCTAAAGTCTCGTCATGATAAACGAAGATCAAAGAAAGGAACAAGTAGGAAGAATGTAATAATAATATCAGTGACTAAATGGGAGCAAGCTAACTTGTAAATGCTACAAAACACTGATGAGGTTGAACCATTTGTTGAAGAACATAAGGATGCTCTTTGATTGATAAGAATGAAAATTTGATAACAAAAGGACACAACCGACATTTTTCAAGTTGGGTAAAAAGGCATATTAATGATTAAGTGGAGAGGAATCCTGATTCCGTTTTTGAAAACTTGAGATAGTTATCGAATGGATTGAGTTTAAGTGTAATATCTTATAATGAGTATGCAATCAATGGTTACAAATTCTACACACAAGAACATGATACAAGGAGCATGATACATAATAGTAGGATACCATTTGGTTTTTATTCTTGACATAGATCCAGTACTAAAGACATATACCTAATTTATACACCAATGTTATACTTTGGTGTCATCAAGATGAGAATTAGATTACACTATGTCAAGGGTCCCTATCTTTAAATGTAAGTGGGTTAACAATAACAGTAGATTGCGAACAAATGAGTTAGGGTTTGTTCAAGTGGACCTTTCTAAAATTTAGTATAAAGATTATCCTTTCATTTTAGCATCACAAGTAGAGCAAGTGTTTTTAATTCCTGATCTTGCTAAGAAGAATTGATACATTGTACTTCTATCGAACAAGAATCATCAAGAACAAGTTGATGCTGAAAGTAATAAATATTTGAATATTCCTAAAGATGATCTTTCCTTTAAGATGTTGTGGTTAAAAGATATTAATATAGATGAAGATGAACCCTTATACATGAGACATGATCATAAAGAGGAGACTTGGTTCTAAAATCAAACAAGAAAGAAGAAAATATGATAATGAGTGCCTTAATTTTTTGCCTTGTATGTTTTATTACATGTATTTATATATTTCAACTTAATTTACTTTCATTTCCATGATTGTCACTGTGCGCTGATGTTTTGTTTAGCTTATTTAACTTGTACGAAAATGGATCTTCATTATAGTTGTTCTATTGAAAATAATGGTTAGGAAGCATTTGAGGCCGACGTAGCCTGAGGTAGGATCATAATGTCCATACTGATCAAACTAAGGAGTAAGGTCATTAGGTTAGAGCTTTAATAGAATTAAAAGGGAAATTGAGTTGGACTGAATGCAAGCTCCTTTAATAATTACATTGGGACTACTTTTAGAGAAAGAGTCCCCATTAATGTTTGATATTCAAGACAGGCGAAGAAAGATTATGATGATATTGTATTGAGTTCAGTCAAGGTAAACTTATTTACTTTATTATTCTGGTTGTTTTGTTTCATGAATTACAATCTAACAAATTATGTGTGGTTTTGTCTCATAGTTTTGTTTCATTATCTACGAAGATAAAGAGAAATTCGTGCTACGAAAATGCGGTAAACTTTTGAGAAATTTTCGTTATGATCTTGTCAAATTCTACTTGCGGGACAATAATGACAATATCATTCCTACACCGCCGGAGTTATATGATGGAATAATAACTCAAGAGAAGTGGGATAAGTTTGTGAGCTCACATACTACTGTGGAATTTGTGGTGATATAATATAAGCATTTACAGACTACTTGTAATGTATTTGTAATTAATATTTACTGATATGAATCATTTGTATTTAAACAGGAATGAAGAGAGCAAAATCATGAAAACATGAGCAACATGCCATACCGGTACATAAAAAGACGAGTATCGTATGTAAATTCGGAGCAACAATTGATTAAGACCAATCATTATTTCATATTAATATAATTTATATGACTAATTTTTAACTACAACTAACTTTGATTTGCGATACAAAAATCACATTCTGATGTCACACATATACCACAGAATGATTTGTGGTTGGTCGGCTGCACAAACAAAAAAAGTGAAATTCCCAGCGAACAAGCTAGAAAAGTTGTGGAATATTGTGTAAGTAGTGGATTATGCATAAAATAAAGATTTAACTTTATTTAAATGATTCTATTTTATAATAACTAATATTTTTGTAATTCTTTTTGTGATAGCGCATAATGACTCAGGAGCAGCCAGAGTTGGTATATTATATTGGTCGCGAAGATTTGCTCAGCAGAGCTCTTGGAGCTCCAGAGTATGATGGTTGTCTTCGGGATACTGGTTTTGTAGTCACCCAATCATCGTACTTCATACCCCAAAAGCGACCCAACAAAAATGATTTTGTGCAACTAAAGAAGGAGATTACTGGCTATAAGTATCAAGTAGAACAATTTAACTATCATATACATTTGGTGCAAGAGTAAAATATATTATTAAAGGCTTAAATTGACGCCTTACTGCAGTCTAGGCCAACACCAAGTGCAATGTATGACAGCACAAGTGAGAGGGATAGTTGTCCCTCTACGCCTAAAGTCTCAATTCCTTTAATAATTAATTTCTTCTCTAATTAACTTTTTTTATGTTATAAATTAGTGTACCTTAATATATTAACTCTATTTTTCATAGAGCGAATTGACGTGCAAGTTGCATGTCAATGAATCTTTCAAGTATACAGTTGTTAAGGGCGTGGCCTACAACATCGACAATGATACATTGCATAATTCACCATTGCCCGCAAACACACTCCAAATAAGAGTTAATGTATGCACAAATGAAGATGCCTTCTTACCAATCCCTTCCCAGGATGAAGAAACAATGGTGAAAGATGTTGTCAATAGTTATGTTGCATGGACAATAGGTCTGATTGAGCCATTTCAAAAAGTAGTTAATTTACAATTCCTTCTACTTTTTCTATGCACTCCCATCTAAAATTGCATGATTTGATTTCATGATTTTTGTATATTGTTGCTCGTCCTAAAGGAAAACAAATTGAAGCGCATGGGAAAAACTTAAAGTGTGCAACAATCCAACCGAAGTCCCAACCCTCAACCAGCAATCAAAGCAACAAGCAAATGGGCTCATATTTCCAACAATTGGCATTAATGACACCAGCTTTGATTCTCCAAGGAGGTCAAGAAATACCTTTCGATATCGACATTTATAATATAGATGTATCTAATCATGTCGATGGTAGTATACTGAACGAAGTGCTTAATAGTGGATGGCTTAGTGCGACGACTATCAGCATATGGATTAAGTACATTATCATCATCGTCTACCACTGTTATTATTATTCATCATTCAATTTTTTAGTCTTAATGACATTGTTTATTTTCTATAAAGGCTTGTTTATTTTCTATAAAGTCGCTCTTACCACGATGCATTAGTAGGCATGGATAGGGTGCATAAATTCGTCTTTGTCACCTACACCTCCTTGCCCAACATAGAGGGAGATTAGATTTGGAAGCACAATCTAGTGATCTTAGAGACTGCTTCATGCCGAGATCAACCCTTAATAAGCTGTTTTTTGTGTCATACAATTCGAGGGAAGTAATTTGTGACAATATTTTAATGTTTATTTTTTTATTTTTTCACTTTTACCATAAAATGATTGTTGAAGTAAAATTTTTAAAATATTTTAGGGCCCATTAGATATTAATTGTTATCCATTCAGTGGTACCAAAAAGCTCTCGTGTTTTCTATCTGGATCTTTTAGCAACTGATTATCCAAAAAACTGTCCTGATATGCTGATTATCTTCAATAAGTAAGTATATGGGTGTATATGTAAATATTTGCGTGTGTGATTATTGAATAACCAAAATTAATGTAATATCCTAACTTTTAGGATTAGCAGCTTGAGAAAAAGATTAAATTAAGCAGACTACTAAGCCCTAGTTTAGCAAGAGTTACAGGAATGATCAAGAGATAGAATGATTTTTAGGACTATATGATCTGGCTCTTTCGAGAAGAGGGCTTAGTTTGTGTAAGTAGTCGGAGGAGATATATTGACATATTTTTACTAGAGGAGATATACTGGCATATGTTTACTAGAGTACACTTGGCACCATTTTGATGGCTTAAGGGAGGCATGTGTAGTGCCGTGTAGGGCCTCCCCCCCACACACACAAAGATGTGTGGCATAGTCTGAGGCCTATATCGATAAAGTAGCTTTATTAAAGTAACTTTATCAAAGTAATTTTAATAAAGTAAGTAATGATAAACTAACTTTTGTGTCGGTGCAACAAGAAGATTTCACTTGTCCCTCATCATTGCAATCACCTTTTTACTTTTGTGTTAGCTCTCTTTAGGGATGCCACCTAACACAATAGTCAGAGAAATCCACCGGTCTTCGATCCTGTCATGTACTTAACCTTCCCGAGCACTGAATGTAGGAGTCAGGGTAATTCATCATGCCTCTTTTTCCTTCACAATTTGGACAGCCAAGTAAGAGAAAGAGAAGGAAAGAAAAGAAAAGAGATTGTCCTACACTTGAGACATATAGCACCATGAGATTTCAACACTTGTGCACATGTGTCCAATGACATTTTTACCCTCCCTACTCATTAAATTTCGATCAGCAGCCCATAAGACAAGGAAAAATAGAGAAAATGAAAGAGGAGAGAAGGAGGAGTTCTCTTGAGTTCTAATTTGAACTGAATATCTTAAAGTTTTCATAAGTTGTTGAGATGCCTTGAATTTCAGCCAGACATAGAATCATTGGAAGGAATATGACTTTAAGGTCACCAATGGATTCTATACAAAAAAATGTATAGGATAAAGGTAAGGAACCGATTCCAAGAACACCATAATAGAAAATAGAATTTTTTTCCCGAGAAACTCTAAGTTTTGACCAGACCTGGGTAATAGGGAAAAAATATGATTTTAATGATTTTGAGGTCAGAAATTGATTCTACACAAAAAATTGTGTGAGAATAGTTTAGTGGGCATAATGTTAGAAGGGTTGAATTGAAAACCAAAAAATTTAAGTTAAATGAATAGTGATGCCAAATTTATTTTTTTTAGACAGACTATTTGTGGTTTGATTTTGATTTATCAAACATTATCTAGTAACCATGGAACTTTTCAGAATAATAATAGATAAGCTTTAATTTGATATATAATATGTGATATTTGGATCAGTACATTAGGAGATATGATTTGTTAAATTTAGGCATTGAATCTAGAATGATTTCCGTGGCAATGAGGATTGATTGAGGTTTATGGAACTGTGTGCTTGTAGTTGGCATAAGAACATATTTGTTTCTTTAAAATAAACTTAAAGAGGGTCACATATGAATTTAAACCACCACAATTGGAGATTTGTAGATTTAGTTATGAATTTTAAAAATGAGGTGACAAATCTAGCATATTAGGCTTGATATGTGAAATTAAGATGAGTATAAGACCACAAGGAATAGAGACATGTCCTAGAGGCTAATATAGACACATTGGACATTCATTTGCCATGGCTCTAATAATGTGGTTATATATCTAGGGCCATGAGATGTTAATGAAGAAGAAATGGAAGGCTTTGTAAGAAGCTTCAATGGTTGGAAGAAAAGATAACAAAATAAGATATAAAGACAAAAGGTAGTGAACTTACCTATTTGTATGTATTTGATATGGATGTTGTGCCATGATATGTATGATTGCTTTACTTGATTGTGTGAAGCATATATGAATGATTGAAACTTTATTTCTGTTTATATTGTGGCAATAGGTGTGTTGCATGAAACATTGAGCATGCAGATATGTCATTATGTAAGCATGAGCTTATGTAAGGTAAATGTATGTCATGCACTAGCATTCATCTTACATGTTTTGATGATAATATTTGTTACTGAGATTCTCTCAAATCTCATTATTCTCTCACCAACCATATAGGTATATGGAGTACACATGTGGAATGCTTGAAAATGATCAAGAGGCAATGTGATGGAGATTTGAAATCTGATACATGATAATCTTTACATATAAATTATCATGTGATGTGTTTATTTGTATAAACATGCCAAGTTGAATGATGTCATTAGATATGTCACCCATGTGTAGGTTACGAACCTTTAAAGTTAAGATAAGTTGAGAATTATAAGTGAATTTTTTACTAATTGAACAATGTCCTAAGAATAATTGTGTACGTTTTTTGTTAGAATTTTTAATTAATTTTTTTCCAAAGCCATAACAAGACCGTTAACACTTCTGTATACGTGCAATAGGAGCATAAATATAAGGTGTTACAATTAATCAGTCACTACTTATTTTGTTAGTGCATTTACTACCTATAGAAGTCAGGTTGAATTGCGCTATTCTAAACGCAATGACCCAGTCAATAGCTATGTTTGGAGGAAGATTATGGTACTTATATATGAATTTGTTCAAATTTTGTTAGTAAGAAATTTTATTTAAAAATTGACTTAACTATTTCATTGTATTGTTGCAGTGCCCATTCTAATCAAATAATAATGATTGCGGTTATTATATTATGAAATTTATGAAAGATGTAGTTACACATCATCACAATTTTATTTCTATGAAAGTAAGTTCCTTTACTTGTAATTCTTATTGTCTTTTAAAGTTTATTGAAAAGTGTCTAAGCTAATTGATTTTTAGTGATTTTAATTCTTTGCGTGCATGATTATTTATGTAATATTATGAAGATCAACATTTTGCTGAGTTGACTGACAATCAATTAGATGAAATCATTGAAGAATGGTGTGAATATATGGTTAGACAATTAGCTAATATTTAGGTATGTATGTTGTTTCTTGCCTATTATTGTTTTGTTTATTCACTTAAAATTAGTTGTACATTACAATTATTGTAATTAAATACATTTTGTAGTAATTTTATGAATTAGTTATTTGTTTCGAGTTATTTCATTTTGATGCGGATTGTATTGTAAATTGCTGTGGATTTGGACTGTAAATATAGATGATTTTATTAGGAAAAAGAAATAATTATGAAAAATTATTTCTTGTTTTAAAAAAGAAGACTTATTATGGTGCGTCCAAAGAAAATGTCATAGGAGATGGGAACCTCCTATAGTGCTTCCAAGGAAAGTGCCATAGGAGGTACCCCAACCTCCTATGGCGCTTATAAAGGAAGCGTCATAGGAGACGCTTCCCTTGAAATGTCATAGGATGTGACGCCCTTTCTATGACACTTCCTCAGGAAAGCATTATAGGATACTATTTAATTAAAAAAATATAGAAAACAAGCTATGACGCTTCCATAGATTCAAGAAGTATCATAACTATTCTTAATGATATTAGAAGTTATAGCGCTTCCCAAACGCCATAGTATTCTTTAAAATAAGTGTTACATATTGTGTTTTTTTGTAATAATGCTTATTTAAACTCATGTGTAACACTTGCCTTGTAATATATATATATATATATATATATATATATATATATATATTATGTACTCTTTTGATTCTTAATGTAAGACTTATTTAATTAATTTGATTAGATTAAAAAAATAACGTAAGTGAGTTAATTATAATAAATATTACATTTTTATCCTAAAATACCTTAATAATCTTTCTTATTCCCTCCCTCCCTCTCCTATTTCCATATGAGATCTTCCAAAGAGGTTATATTTGAAAATAAATCTTCTCATGATTTAAAACCTTAAGTTGCCAACAAAGTTTAGTTTAGCTGGTATAGACCAGGACCTTTTTAATGTGTGATATATAAATCTCTTTGTAAGTATTCTTTAAATTGGAGGCATCTCCAGACACTCAACTCACATAAATTTCTATTTTACAAAAAAAAAAAATCCTAAATTAAACCTAAATACCTAATATTATTATTTTCTAAAATGATGTGAATCTCTAACATACATTCATCTCATCATTTCCTAATGAAATTCAGCCAGAATTACGTAAAAATATTAATGTTGTTCGAAGAGATGCCTCACAAATCTCTCAATCAGCCCTATCCATGAAATGTTTAATGTTACTTCAGTCAAAAGGTCCCGACTTCCAAACTTTATATTTTATTATTATATTTAATGTAAACAATTTATAAACTATATAGGGCTCACAGACCTAAGTCAGATTAATTGCCCTATTTCCTTTCCCTTCGTCTTTACCTATTTTGACAGGACAACTCCAATGTGGTCTTGAACCCCATTTTGTCTGTCCTAAAAAGCAGCAACCATGCACAGAACTGCTAAAGTAAATAAAAATAAATATAGATGACTATATATAAACAAAAAAAATTATCTTTGCAATTCTAAATTTAAAAAAATATAGACATAAAGGATAGATGAGTAGAATAGACATCGCATGTAATCTTACATTCGTGGGAAGGAAATCTTGTCCTATTGGTAGGGGAGTTGGATGAATTGAGGGCCCACCCACCAATAACTCAGATGAAAATTAAATGATATATTGTTTCATATATGGTAGTATGAGACACTGTATAATATAACCCAGTTTTATGAAACATGTTAAAAGTACAAAAAAAACAGAGCCATTTTTTTCCTTTGACAAACCATACGTTGTTCGAAACTACTTTCTTATCTTTAATATAACATTTATTTAATTAATTTGAGTATATTAAAAAATTAATTAAATTAATTAATTAGTAATAATTTATATTTATTTTCCTAAAATACCCTTTTAATCATTTACAATGAAGTTACTAATTGATGCAAACTCCTTTATCATGTACATTCAATATAGATAATTTAAAAAAATAATTATCTAGAATTCGATAGTACCTCAAACAATATTACCTTAAGTAGGAGGATGCATGTGCTTAACAAAAAAAAATAGATAATTTAAGAGAAAAATTGTAAACATCTGAAACAAAGTGGATTAACTTATATTTAGGATCAAATATAATCCCCAACTGATTTTTATATTAAAAAGTTGAGGTAATACTTACTTTTTATTCTGATCAATTTATATTCAAATCATGTCAATCTAAAAATGTAGGCAATTCTAAATATAATTACAGGATTCAAAAACTTAGAACTTCAGATCTTATGTTCAAACAATCACAGCTATTTCTTGGCAATATATATAACAACTATTTCTTCTAGAAAAACTGCCCATTATGATTATGGAATAAAATCTAAGTTAGGAAGAAAATACCAAAACACTTCAGAATACAAATAAATATTTATTTTAATTGGTACACAGCCTGCCACGTAATGCTTAAGACTCAATAAACAGATCATCCTTGAGTTTAAGGATAATCAAGCTAGATATCTATAACAAATATTTAATCATAAAATAAAAAAAATTTTAAAATAGTTTGGATGCATACAAAGGAGGCCATTGAATATACCGGTAATGATAGTAATTTAAATAATATAGAGTATTTTAGAAAAAAAGGTGAAAGAAGATTGAGGTGAACGATCAATGAAATTATTAAAAGGAAACTCATAGTTAACAATCCAACTAACTCTTTAGTTGTTAATAAGTATAATGATAGAGCTCGTTTGGATGAGTTTTTATGAATCGGGTTTATTATATAAGTCTGATTTATATAAATCGAGATAAATTTCATCCACATATTTACCTCGTAGACCGTAAAAGTACCTCGTAGATCGTAAAAATTATCTCATAAACAGTAAAAGATACTTCGTATTCCGTAAATCACGATTTATAAGATTTATGGAATTTTTATAAGCTAATCTAAAGAAACTGATAATTAATTTGATTAATGTAACTCACTCCAACTAATGAATAATACTTTTGTTCTTACTGTATATTTTATTACTATAGTAATGTAAAATAATTATAAATAAACTATTTAGGGGCTCACAGACCTTTGTCAGGTTTAATTGACCTATTGTCTTCGCCTTTGCCTATTTTGACATAACTCCAATGTGTTCTCGAACCCCATTTTGTCTGTCCTAAAAAGTAGTAACCAGCGGAAAGACCTACTAAATTAAATAAAAATAAACAGAGATTACTACTATTTAAATAGTGTAAATTATGTTTAGATTATTTTGATTTTATTCATGACAAAAAACACAAATTTAAAAACTAACAAACTGTTGATTGATGTGGTGAGTGGTCTTACCTCATAAAAAAAATAACATAAGTTCAAATCTTAAGAAGAACACTTGTTAGAAGAGGTAAATAACCCTTTACTTTCAAGCTTTCAAGGGAAAACTCTAAATAAAATAAAATAAATAAATTTTAGCTAAAAATAAAATAAAAAACAATTTTGCAAACCAAAAAATTATCTTTGCAACTCTAAATTTAGAAAATTATTATAAAAATTGGAAACTCTTGATTAAAAAAAACACAAATTTAAGCTAAAAATGGAATTAAAAAAATTTTGTACACCAAAAAATTATCTTTGCAACTCTAAATTTTTAGAAAATTATTATAAAAAGAGATACGTATATGATTGATGCGAGTAGAACATACATTTGTGGGAAGAAAATCTTATCGTATTGGTTGGGATGTTAGATGAGTGAGACGTAACTCACCTTCCACAAAGGCACAAACTGAGAAGAAAAAAAAATATTGTTTTTATAGAGATGCTATCTTAATGCAACCATGACAAGTCTTTGAAAGAACACACTTTGGGTCTGTATGGTATTAGGGGTTTTGAGGGAAAGAGAGGGGATGAAAAATTTTTATAAGTTAAATTTATAAAAATTGAAGAAGTGAGGTCATAATATTTTTAATAAAGTAAATATATAAGATAAAAGAGTAAGAAAAATTAATTAAAAATTTTTAACCCTACTTTTTTAATTTTCTTAAATCCAATTCAAAAAAACTTTTCCCCCGTCCACTTTCCCTCCCTCCCCTCATACCAAATAAATCCTAAAAGTTAATAGTTGGAATTGGAGAGCTCAAAAATTTATAAAACCCCCTAGCTTCAAGATAAATTTGCTGCCATGAGACTCATGACACTTAAAAATGCAACATTGGCTTCTTTAACTAACCATTCAGCATTCAAAACTATTTTGTATTTGGATTAATAATTCATATTCATGCTATAAGTCTAAAGGCGAGGCAATTATCCTAAGGGTAACTTCTACATTTAAAGACTTTTCAAATTATGGAAAATGTTTTATTAAGAGGGCACTACAAAAAAATGCAGGATTAGCGACGGAATTTAGCGACGGAATTTTATTCCGTCCCTAATCCCTCACAAATTCCGTCACTAAAATTAGCGACGGAATTTAGAGACGGAATTTTTCCGTCTCTAAATTAGAGACGGATTAGCGACGGAATTACATTCCGTCGCTAAATTACATCCCTAATTTCCGTCACTAAAAATTAGCGACGGAATTTAGAGACGGAATTTTTCCGTCTCTAATTAGCGACGGAATTTCCGTCACTAAATTCCCTCTCTAAATATTTGCGACGGAATTTAGAGACGGAATTTTTCCGTCGCTAATTAGAGACGGATTAGTGACGGAATTACATTCCGTCGCTAAATTCCGTCACTAATTTCCGTCATTAAAAATTAGCGACGGAATTTAGAGACGGAATTTTTCCGTCTCTAATTAGCGACGGAATTTCCGTCGCTAATTCCGTCTCTAATAGTTAAATTTTTTAATAATTCGATTTTTTTTCAAAATTATAATTTTTAAAATAATTTAAATTTTAAATTATTTTAAATTAATAATATAATATTAAAATAAATAAATAAAAATTATTAATTCATATTTATTTTTGAAATTAAAATTATAATATAATATATTTGAATTTTTAATAATATATTATAAACAAATAAAATGAAAATTTTATAAATACAAACAAAAAGATAAAATATAAAATAAAATAAATAAAAAAAGATATTAATAATAAAAATTTAGGTAGAATATTTACATAAAATAAAATAAGAAAACTAAATTAAAATATTCAATAATATATAAAATTATGTATTTCTATTTTTGTTTGCAAGTGATATGTATGTATGTATGTATGTATGTATGTATGTACGTACGTATGTGTGAATGTGTGTGTCTATGTTTATATATATATATGATTTTGCATTTAACTTTCACAGGTTCTTCTTAGCTCAACTGGCAAAGGCACTAGCACGCGCGTGAGAGGTTATGGCTTCAAATCCTAACTTGGTCACAAAATGCAACCAATTTGTGACTTGTGACACGTGGCGCAAGGTGGAGGGGACACGTGGCGCGAGGTGGAGGGTGACACGTGGCGGTGGCTGATTGGTACACGTGGCGGCCGCCGGTGAGGAACATGTGGAGGCTCGTGTTGTAGACATGCGGCAATTTAAATTATATATATAAAAAATAATTAGCGACGGATTAGAGAAGGAAAATTCCGTCTCTAATTAGAGACGGAATTTTCCGTCTCTAATTAGTTAATTCCGTCACTAATTAGAGACGGAATTTAGGGACGGAATTTTTCCGTCTCTAATTAGCGACGGAATTTCCGTCGCTAAATTCCGTCTCTGAATTTAGCGACGGAAATTCCGTCGCTAATTAGAGACGGAAAAATTCCGTCCCTAAATTCCGTCTCTAATTAACGACGGAATGCAAAATTCCGTCACTAATCAATTAGTAACGGCCTTTTTAGCGACGGAACAAATTTCGTCGCTAATTCCGTCGCTAATATTGTTCCGTCTCTAATCCGTCACTAATTTCCGTCTCTAAGTTGATTAGGGACGGAAATTCCGTCGCTAAATTCCGTCGCTAATTCGCTATTTTTTTGTAGTGGGGACAAAACCTACTCTGGTGATATTTAAGGGTTTGTTTGACTCTATTCTCTATTTTTTGTTATCAGAAATAGTTCTATAAAATAATTTTTGGAAATAAATTTTAAAAATAAAAAAAATTTGTTTGGATATATTATTTTAAAAAAATCTATTTTTGAAGTGACGTAGTGATGTTGTTGCCGATGATGACGTGACAATGATCATCACTAGTAGTGTAGTATCGATAGTAGATAAGTGACAGTCTTAAAATATATAAAAAAAGAATAAGAAAACAACTAAAAAATATTTTTGTTTTTTAGTTTTTAAAAACAATTTTTTGCTTTTAAAAAAAACAAATTTTTGAAAACAATTTACCAAACAGGTTTTATTATTTTTAAAAACAAAAAAAAAGTTTTAAAAACAAAATCAAACAACCCCATAATCTTAGGAGAATTATTCTATAACTATCGACAAGGGAAAGTGCTTGAATTCTATAAGAGAAAAACAAGAATTAAACTCAAAATCTTGTATTATTTCTAGTCATGAATATAAGAGTTAAATAAGGGTTACTTTGATCTTAAATATAAGACATCAATTTATTTTATCTCTTAAATTTATAATTTTTTCCTCAAAAATATCCCTATTAATTATATATATGAAGAGAGTTTCCATCAAGGTTAGCTCAACTGGATATCATTGAAAAGGGTATTTAAAGGAAACCAATAAACATTTATTATAGATAACTTACTTAACTAATTTCTTTAATATTCATAAATTAATTTATATCAAGAAGCATATTTAAGTAATCTAATCATTTCTATTAAAAAAAGGGATCGATGTGATCCCTTTATAATAATAAATCTGTATGCATTTTACTATTTATATGAACAGTAAAATGCATACAGATTTTTAATTTTTTTCTTTTACTTTTTAATTTTTTTTTAATGTCAACACCTTTATTGTTTATTTTCAAAATGTGTCCCATTTGCCTAGATTCTAGAGTTTGGCACACTTAGTAGACATGCATTAAAAGAAGTGACGTGCATGGAAAGGAGGGGACCTTAGCTTGCAGGATTAGTGTTTGGCACACTTAATAAAACGATGAACATATTAGAAGATGCTCAGAATTACACATGGAAAAGGAATATATTGGTAACAACAAATAAGAAGAAAGTCCCATAAGTTTATTGTGAAAATTATTTGATGCCCATGCTTTTCTGACATTTAATTTACTGCTTTCTTCAAGTTTCACATCAATTTTTTGCCATGCTTCCATATTTTTCATAATAAGATGGATCCCTCTAATATTATTATATTCATTACTCCCCTCCATTGAAATTTAATCCATTCCATTGATAGAAAAAATTGGTTAAAATTAACTAGATAATAAATATTTAAAAAATATAATTTTTTAGATAAAAATACCACTTAAACTTTAAAATTCTATATTAATTTTATTAACTATAAAAATAATAGGATTGGTAGTATTAAGAAAAATCTAATGACATTTTTTTTAAACTAGTATTTCTCTCATTCCCACATTGTCTATTTGTTATGCCCATACTTTTCTGACATTCACTGCTTTCTTCAAGTTTCACATTTTTTTTTTGGCCATACTCCTATATTTGCCATAGTCAAAGTCAAGGCACGATATCCCAAAATAAAAAAACATGAAACGTGGGAAAGACATTCATTGCTTTCTTCAAGTTTTACATCTTTTTTTGCCATGCTTCTATATTTGCCCATGCTTCTATGTTTTCCATAGTGAATGTCAAGGCACGATATCCAACAAAATAAAAAAACATGAAACGTGGGAAAGGTAGCAGAAAACAACAAAATATAATATTGTTATTGTTATATACAAAATAAAAATTCAAAATAAAATATGAAGTTATTGTTATATACTCTCTTTTCAATTAATTTATTATTTTGGTACCTTAATACTTCATGAAGGGAATATTTTTGAATTTGAAAATTTTGTTGTCTCATCACACAATTTTAAATACATACCAACAACTCATCTATATAAGCTCACTTTCACAACTTATGCATCTATAATAGTAAAACATGCTATCCTGACACTCTTCTATTATTCATGCAAATTTATAGCTGAAATTTTGAGTCTTCCAGATGATGAGCAACTTACTTATCTATTTGGTAATGAATTTCCCAACAATTTTTTCAATATCAGCACATATTTGCTTTTATTTCACTTAGCTTAATTTGCCTGTTGTAATAAGTTTGAATTCACTCAAATATATCATTGCTCTTTACTGGGTTGTATTTGCTATTTTGCTTATGCATTTAAGCAATAAAAGTTATAGGACATATGTGTGCAGATGTCCTTGCATATGTTAAGTGTATTGTTTCTCTTGAAGAGCAACATAAGGATAATCAGACAAAACACTGGCTCAAGATGATATTGTCTGATGTTGAGTAATGCTTATATACCCTTATAGTCTCATATTTGTTTCATTCTTATTAGTGTTCCACTCTCAGTGATTACACATGTTCCTTTTTAGCGAAAATGAGATAGAGTGTGCTTTGTCAATACTAGTGTTTCATTCTTATTATTTTTTTTAATGGTAGAATAATAGTCAGCTTTTTCAATACTTAGATTTCTAATTCATGAATTATCCTGTTCTCAGAGTTGTGATGTCACATAGGAGTTATGATGACTGAAGATTTAGTCTTGATCTCCCCCATTTTGTTGGTGTCAATTCCGTCTGCCATGGAGTATTGGCTGACATTTCTCCTCTTTAACCAGAATTGCTCATGGCCTAATTCTATACTGTGATGTCTTTTTTTGCAGCAGTGTTTTATCTCTGAACATCTTTTTATTGGTTACATCGTTGTATCTCTAACTATACATATCTCTTTTAGTGCTAATCTTTTTTAATTTTTCTTAATACTTATATAGTTATGTGACATGAAGTTAAATCATTGCTATCCTTTATAATAATAAATCTGTATGCATTTTACTATTCATATGAACACTAAAATGCGTACAGATTTTTAATTTTTTTCTTTTACTTTTTAATTTTTTTTTAATGTCAACACCTTTATTGTTTATTTTCAAAATGTGTCCCATTTGCCTAGATTCTTAGGCTTGTAGGTCTTAGAAGTCGGTGTCCCAGTAATATAGGGTCTCGCGTCTTAATTACTTTCTGAATTTTTTTTGCTATTGGTGTTTGGGAGTATCCCAATTGATTTTTAGATACAAAAAAGGGCTCATATAAATATATACATGACTTATATTATAAATTTATATAAATATTAATACAACATTTAAGTTGATCACAAAAAATAATTAGTTTTAGCTTTATTCAAAAAATATATTAGTGTATTAATTTATTCATTGATTATGTGCACCCGCGCATCGCGCGGGGGAGTCAATTCTAGTTATAGAATAAAATTCAACTTAGGAAGCAATGACCAAAACAGTTCAAAACACAAATTAAATATTGATTTTCATTGGAACACAGCCCGCCACGTAATGTATGAGACTCATTCAACAGATCAACCTTGATACCTCTCTAAGGATCAAATCAAGCTAGGTCTATTATGCATCGAGTTAACCAATATTCAATCATAAAGTACTCATTTGTACACTGGCCAAAATAATAATAATAATAATAATGAAGTTCTCATTTGTAACCATCTTCTAAGAATCCATTAAAATAACATCTTCCTGTCGCTTATCTTTATGGCAACCAGCATCTTGGAAATTTCAACTTTAAATCACAATCTCACAAGTTACATACAACTAAGCCAGCCCCAAAACCCACCCACCAATACTCCCACAAAAACTGAGCAATACGGCTAGTTTGTCCCTGTTCACACATTCCTATACCAACCAAATCTTCTTTTATATATATGTATATGTATGTGTATACGTATACGTATATGTATGTGTATACGTATACGTATATGTATGTACTTGGTTTATTGGTGGATTAGTTAGATTTTAAAGTGGAGGAACTAAATTCGAATCTCACCTTATTCAAAAAAATTATTGGGAAGATGTTTCCTGTTCACAAAGCCTCGATTTGGATTAGTAGGTTGCTCAGATACCTTATAATAGGATCTAGAAAAAACCCTATACACCATATGACTAAAAGATTATTAAAAAAACAATCTCATTTTTATATTACACATATCACCCCTTTTCTGTTCCTATAAATTTGGTTCAGTTTTCAGTCCAAGACCATGAAGAACTTGGAAGATGCCAATTCCAACAAAATTACCAAGCATGGTAAGTCAAAGTTTCAAACTTTAAGTCTTTTAACACATTTATTTGCTTGTAGGCTGAAAGTTGAATATATGTACCTTTAGTTCTTTATCAGTTTGTTTGGATTTTCAGGTGTCTATGGCTGTTTCAGAGGAGGCCAACAATGTGGCAATCATCTTTGGGGCCACTGGGATTGTTGGGAGAGAGATTGCAAAGAGTCTGATTTGTTCAGAATCTTCATGGAAGGTCTATGGAATAGCAAGAAATCCAGAAACACAACCCATCACCATGAAAAGTTGTAACCCTTACCATTTCATTTCCTGTGATTTGCTTAACCCTTTGGAAACTCAAAAGAAGCTGTCTCTATTACATGATGTGACCCATGTGTTTTGGGTCACATGGGCAAGCCAATTCCCCCTAGACTCACAACAGAGTTATGAGCAGAACAAAACCATGTTTTCCAATGCCTTGAACACCATAATCATGGTGGCCAAGAATCTCAAGCATGTTTCTCTTCAGACAGGGACAAAGCATTATATCTCACTTCAACCCCCTTTTGAACACCCCATCCAAAAAAGACTCAATTTTTATTATTACCATGAAGAATTCCCAAGAATAATAACCAGCAAAACCCCAAATTTCTACTACGCTCTAGAGGATTTACTCATGAAGAAACTCCATGGAAAAGTGTGTTGGTCTGTGCACAGGCCTGGTTTACTCCTAGGAAACTCAACCAGATCATTCTATAACTTCATGGGAAGCTTATGTGTGTATGGGACTTTCTGCAAACACCTTAAGATCCCTTTTGTTTTTGGGGGAACAAGAAAGTGTTGGGAAGAACCATACATTGATGGGTCAGACTCAAGACTAGTAGCAGAACAACACATATGGGCAGCAACAAAACAAGTCACGGATTATAGTTACAGAAAAGGGGAAGCTTTTAATGCAATCAATGGTTCAAGCTTCACATGGAAGGAGATATGGCCGATTCTGGGGAAGAAGCTTGGGGCATATGTTCCTGAGGAAGAAGAAGAGATGGTTTGTGAGGGATTGTGGTATTGCAGAGAGATGGGTGGTGATGAGAGGAAGAAGAAGGTTTGGGAAGAGATTGTGGAGAAGCATGGATTGGTGAAGACAAAGATGGAAGATTTGGCAAATTGGGGGTTTCTTGATGCGTTGTTTAGATTCCCTGTGAAGCTGTTGGTGAGCCGAGACAAGGTTGATGGGTTTGGATTTGTTAAAAGATGTAACACTTTGAATGGTATATTGTATTGGATAGATTGCATGAGAGATAACAAACTCATTCCTAGGCTATATTTTTAATTAGAGTCAAGTAATAGTGTAGTTTCTTAATGTTTTTTTCCCCAGCAGTGTAGTTTCTTAATGTCAATGGATATGTATGTACGTGCTTTATGTTAAATACATGTAAGAATAAATTTAACTAGAGTTGCATGTTCTTTTTCTTTTCTTTCTTTCTTTTTTTTTATGCCAAGTGTTGCATGTTCAAATATGGCATCACCATTTATAAAAACCAACTGAATAGATAATAATTTGTAAGTGTTTGATAAAAAAAAAGATAATAATTTGTAAGTATTTTTGTTAATAAAAATTTCAAGATTCAAGGCTTGCCCTAGCTTAGCTCCAATGAACCTTTGAGATCTAACTTATTTAAGCTTTTTACCAACTTAAAATAATTTAAGTTTATGCAAATAATCCCCAACTATTAATTATATATCCATTAAACCTTATTTTTGAGTACATAGAATATCCTCAAATTTTGAGTTAATAATGCATATAACCCCTTAAATTTTAAATTGTGTGGATAAGTAACTATAAAAGCCAGTCATATATGAGTTATTTAAATATATGTAAAAGTTTAGGGGTTTCATTATAAAGGCAGGTCAAGAGATAATGTGTAATTTAGCCTCATAATAAAATATGCGTAACATTCTTTATTTTTTAAGAAAATTGTCTCTTTTTTTAATAAGTTAAATTATACAAAACTCCCATGAATTTTGAGTCAGATGCATATAACCCCCTGATATTTCAAAATTTAAATTTAACTTCTATGATCTTTTATTTTCTAACTTTAACCCCCTACTGTTAAGTAGCTGTTATTTTTTTTAACAGAAATTGCTATGTCAGATAGAATAACATGTAGTATCCTACATAGTATCCTTTGTAAATCACTAATTTTATAAAACTCTATCAACTTTAAACAGTTACGGATAACTCCCCTAAACTTTGGTCAGTCACAAATAACTTGATATTTCAAAATTTAAATCTAACTCCCTTAAAATTTTGGTTTATAATATTAAACATCATGATGTTACTTTTATCATTTTAATAAATTTATTAAGTTCTTTTACTATCATTTTTCAATTTAAATAGTTTTCTTGTATGAAAAAAAAATAGAAGAATAATATTTAAAAATATAAAAATAAAAATGTCATCATTTGTATAATATTTACTTATTTTTTTGATATACTTGAGCATTGATAGTATAAAAATGTTATCATTTGTGTTAAATATATTCTTACTATGATTGAGTATTGATAGTTTAAATATTATATTTATGTTAGAGTGTAACTTTTTCTCTCATTAATTTTTTATTAGTAATGCATTTTTTTTTGAATCAAAGGTTCAACGTTTATTTGTATATTTTTCTAAATATAACACTTCTAGTTTTTGTAATATAAAAGTACTACTAGTATCTTAATTGATAAATGATAGTAAAAATATTAATAAATTTATTAAAATGATAAAAAATAAAAGCATGTGGTTTAATGTTATAAATCAAAATTTGAAGGGAGCTAAATTTAAATTTTAAAATGTCATATGGTAATCTACAACTGAACAAAGTTCGGAGGCTCTCTGTAACTATTCAGGGTTTTATAAAATAGTAATTCACATAGGATGCTACATTTCATCTCATAATTTAATGTAATATTTTCCGTTAAAAAGATAACGGTCACTTAACGACAAGAGTTAATAGTTAAAAAATGAAAACTCATATGGGTTAAATTTAAACTTTAAAATATCATGAGGTTATATATAACTGACTCAAAATTTATAAGGGTTTTGTATAATTTAACATTTTTAATACGTCAAATCAATTTTGAAAATCAATATTTGATCTTGATTAATTTGAATGATGTTGAGTCCAACCACATGGATCTAAAATTCTCTGAGTCGAAATTTTCCTACTCAAAGTACCCATGCTCAAAATTTCATTTAAAGAAAACAGCTGTTTTTCTTTATTTTTTATATTTGTTGCTAATGGAAGGGATCTATATTAGGGGGAACAATTTTCCAGAAGTGGAATTGGGTTGAGAGAAGAAATGTATGGAGCAGCACAAATCAGGGTCTGCATGTGATGGTTGACCAAAAGATTAATTAAATAGAGCATGATTGGTGATATATTAAACAAATAATTTTGCTTTTTTTAAAAAGGATAAATATCTTCTTTTAAATTTTACATTACTGTCTCCCCACATGCCTACAACTAAATGGCCTTCTTTTTGTCTTCTTTATGTTTTGCCAAACAACACATCTTTGGGTTGGTCCCTATCTTCATATCTTCTATATTCCCTTTCACTTTCCTCTTTTGTTCTTCCATACTAATTTGTCCTTATTTTTCAGTTTTCAAAAATAAATTTTCCAATAAATATAATAAAAGGGCAAGATACAAAAATACCCCCAAACATACAAATCCTGATTTAAAATCCTGAAACGGGCTAATTATTGTGAACTCCTTAAAGACTAGTCTATGATGAAATTTTATATTGAAATCTAAATGTCCTTAGTCGTTATTATTTAATAAATTAAAGTTGATACTTGTTAAATTGTGGTTGTGATTTATTGTTTTTTTTTTACATTTTGAAGATTTTAAATTGAGGATATTTATGTAAAATCATTACAGAATTTAATTCCAGACTAGTTCATATGACTTTAAAGTAATAAATCATTGTTTGAGGTACCATATTGGAATTTGCGGATTTAGTGGTATTTTTGTGTATTTCTCCTTGTACCACGGGAGTGGCTGTATTCCAGAAGTGAAGAAGAAGCGTAACTCTCTTACTTGGAGGGCGATTACAGCAGTATGGAATTCTTTTATTCCTGCAGTAGGGTGGAAGATTAATAATAAGGGTCAAACTGTGAGATTCTGAGTGGATTTATGGCATGATCTTTCCATGCCTCTTTTTAAATTGGTTACAAGTGACCTGGACCAAATTAATCTAAGTGAAAAAGTGGTAGATTATGTTCTACCAGAAGGAAGATAGGATCTAGGTAGGCTTAGTCATCTTCTGCCAGACCATGTGATCAGGGAGATCAGTAATAGGAAATACCTTTAGGAAATGGAGAGGATGAGGTATTCTGGAATGGTACTACTGATGGGAGATTCTCAGTTAAAGCAGCATATAGATTTTTATCTAAATCTGGTGAGGAGACGTCGGAGAACTTGTGGCATGATTGCTGGCGGTGGCCTATTCCTAAAAAAGCTAAGTACTTCCTTTGGCAAGTTAGCCATGAGAGAATTATGACTAACTCATTTAGAGCACAGATAGGGTTAACCATTTCAGAATTATGTCCGTTTGAGTGTTCAAGCGAGGAGAGTGTCTTGCACATTTTGAGAGATTGTAAAACAGAAAAAAATATATGGAAGGAATTTATTTTTGTTAATCATTATACTACTTTCTTTTCTTGTCCTTTGCAAGGATGGTTACGATGGAATACAGGGAAGAGAAGGTTTCTAGAGGTGGCCTTGGACAAAGATCTTTGCACATGTATGCTTGATCTTATGGAAGGGAAGATGTGCTAGGGTATATGATGGTAGAGAGTAGTCCACTCAGGAGATATACCATCAATGTATGTTCCATATTGTTCAAGAGTCTAGAGCTAATCAGATTAAGCATACTATTCTAAGAGACCGAGAAAGTGAAGATTTCCTCTGGAGACCGCCACTAGTGGGTGTAATCAGGGTAGATGTGGATGCGTCAGTAAGGGATCACGAACATGCAGCATGTGTGGGAGTTATTAGAGATGAACGAGGTCAGTGGGTTATGGGGTTCTAGAAGTCTTTAAAAGTAGATTCTGTCATAGAGGCTGAGATAGCTGCGATTAAGGTAGGATTAGAAGTTTGTCAAAGTCTTAACTTTGAGGAAGATGAGGATTTATTTAGACTCTCTAGAAGCTATAAGTTGCTTAGTAAGAGATAATGGTATCCACCCAGCTCAGCGGGAGTTGATTGAAGATACCAGACATCTAATATATGGTGTCTGGAATGTGGACTTATTTCATGTGAGCAAGCAAGTTTTGGGTTGTGCTGATCTATTGGCAATAAATGCTCACTCAGGTAATGGACAGGTTATTCTCTTAAAAGAAGTCAACCCATTTTGTAGGGATAGCCCACTTGGGTTTTGATGTTCTCAACCTATGCTTGCCAATTGTAATCCAAAAAAAAAATATATCATTCATGTTAATTCTAAAATCTAAATTAATCCAAAAAAAAAAGAATTATTGAGAGTGACAGTCATACAATGTAAAGTGTTTGTTTGGAATAGCAATTGGAGTCTTTAAAAATAAATTTTCATTTATGATTTACGATATACGAGGTAAGTATGTGATATGAGTTTTGTCTCGACTTATGTGAATAAACATTTTTAGGGATCCCAAAAATAATCCCATATAAGCACAAAATATGTTCCTTTCCATGGGAGAAATAATTTCTTTCGATCACTTCAAGAATGACTAAGGCATTATAAATATGAAATGATTATATTTAATTTCTATCAATTTATATTCGTATTATTTTTTTCCACAAAATATCAATGAAAACAAACTTAGATGAACTCAATTAATAGCCACAAGGTCTTACTATGCATACCAACATTATTTTCAAACTTACAAGTTGACTCTTCAAATTTACTGCTTTTACAATTATAGTTTACAAAATCGTGTCGAATTACTTTGAAACTTGTGCTAGTTATAAATACTACAACAAAAGAGGTTTTTAATGGCGCACCTGTAACGACGCTTCTTCAAAAAAATGTCATAGATAAATTTTTTTTAAAAAAAGAAAAAAATAGAAGTTATGACACTTTTTATTATAAGCGTCATAGTTTAGTGTTAGTCTTGTATAGTTATTTCTTAAAAAAGTGTCATACAAAATTTTTCTTAAAAAAAAAGGAAAATTAAGTGTCAGCTATGACGCTTTATAGCAAAGCGTCATAGCTTGTGGTAAATCTTGGATGATGCTTCCCCAAGAAAGCACAGTCCAAGTTTTTAACATATTTTTTAGTTTTATTAGCAATAGTGTATATATTTACGTTATTATTCACGTTTAAGTTTTTGTATATTTACTTTACTAATAATTAACTTAATAGCATATATATATAGTATCAGAACCAGTAGCAGGAATAATCTACCAAAAAAATTATCGACAAAAAGAAAATAATCTAACTAAGATCTTGATATAGAGAAAAAAATTATTCAAAATATTGCCTTAATCGGCGCTTCACATAAAGCGTCGGATAAGGCAATATAAAATATTTCCTTATCTAGTTCTTCATAAAAAGCGTCAAGAATAATCTGCAAAAAAAAACAATTATATATAAAAAGAAAATAATCTAACTAAGGTCTTGATATAGGGAAAAAAATTATTTAAAATATTACCTTAATCGGCGCTTCACATAAAACGTCGAATAAGGCAATATATTGCCTTAGCAAGGCAATATATATTTGGATTGCCTTGGCCGCAATTCATATATAACATATATATATATATATATATATATATATATATATATAATATTATATATTTTCTTTAAGATAATATATATTTGTTTGCCTTTAACGATGCTTGTTCAATTAAAGCTATTGTTTTTTATTTATTTATTTTAATTATTGAAAGCTATGACGCTTGTTAGGAAAACACCAAAGCTTCTCTAGACTTTATATGCCACTTTATATCAAACGTCATATAAGGTTCCATTTTAACTTTTCACCAACCTGCCATTATCATCTTCGCGCGCCCTCTAACTCTCAATTTTCTAGAACTCCACCATCTTTTCTTATCCTTTCAATCCCTATTCTATTATCTTGATCTCTATTTCCTACAGAAACCCCTTAGCTTGTAAGTGTTTTCTTATATACAGAAGCTTAAATCTGTATGTTTTCTTCTTCTTCTTCTTTTTAGTTAAAATCTGTCATGAATTTTATATGTATACTTAATTTTTTTTTTCAGGCATTTATTTGAAGTTTCAACTCTGCCTTCTTAAACTTCCTATATATTGTAAGTTTGTTAATTTTTGAGCTTAAATCTGTATATTTTATGTTTCTTCTTTTTTTAGTTAAAATATGTCATAAATCTTATATGTATGCTTACTTTTTTTCCCAAGTATTTACTTGGAGTTCTTTCATACTGGATAGATGAAGATAAGAATTCAATATTGCAAAGGATACCTGCAAGTTTGAAGATAGATTTGAATTTAAATACAAATCGAGAGTTTCATTAGGAAAAAAAACAATTACGCAAAATTTTTTTTTTAAAAAAAAGACCTTCTATGACGCTTCCTTGAAAAGTGTCATAGGAAGTGTATGGCCTCCTACGGCGCTTCCCCAGGGGAAGCGCCGTAGGAGGCCATACACTTCCTATGGCACTTCTCCACAAAAGCGTTGTAGGAAGTGTATTTTAAAAAATAAAAAATAAAAAAAACCTACGGCACTTTTAGAAATTTAAAAAGCGCCGTATGTAGCTTTTATGGCACTGGAAGCTACAGCGTTTTCCAAGCGTCATAATATTTGTAAAAATAAACGCCGTCTATAATGGTTTTTGTAGTAGTGAAATTACGTTAAACTCGTGAGTTCACACACCGAGCTTACTATTTTTATATTTTTAATTTACAAAATTATGTTAACTCACTCTTAAACTTATACTAACTCTTTCGATTTAATCACACTTAGTAACTTTATATATGAATTGTATATAATTTTTTTATTGATTATGATAAATTATGAATGTTAATATATTTAATTTTAATTATTTAGATTTAAAATATATTTAATCAAATTATTGTCATCTTTTATATTTTACTTATTCAATAACACATTATTAATACTTATTTATTAATAAAAGTAAATTATTTGTTTATGTCACTATTACAATTTTATTTAAATTTATGAGTTTGATAACTTTGCATACCACTTGTCTATAGCACTATTTAGTTGGATTTTCTTTCTATTTAATTGGATTCTTGATTCACAATGATTGCAGTGTTAAAATAGGAGCAACCTATAGGATATTAAATTTCAATATCAAGTTGTCATCTCTTAATTCAATTCTTGTCTTTTCGGTTTGAACCGGGCAGTCCGGTCCGGTTTTTTATACTTTACTTTTTTTTCTAGAAAATATGCTTCTCATTGATACTTAATGAAAATAGTACAACCAAAAAAGTTCCGAACAGAAAGAGAGAATCAAATAAAAAACAAACGAAAAATAGGAAAACAATCAGCCAGCATCATAATCATCAGTCCTGCTCTCCAGATCCTGCTTCAGTAAATTAAAAAGGGGTTCAGGGGTTCTAGAGACCCAATCCACGGGACACTTCACTTGCAACGAAGCGCAAGTGACCCAGTCAGCCACTCGGTTAGCTTCTCTTAGAATCCATCTGCAACATTGGACTCTGCATAAGTTCCTTATATAAAGGATATTCTCTAGAACAGGCAAACAATCCCACCCCGGGGCTTCAGCCTTTCCCTCTAGACATTTAATCAATTGTCTGTCTCAATTATAACCTTATCCAGATTATTATCAAGAATATTATACTGAAAAGCATGCAACATAGAGCTATACATTCTGCCATATATGAATCCATTGGAGTCTGTCAGAATGAAAGAAACAGATGCTTTGTTAGAATGGGATAAGAGAGCAATCAGTATTAACTTTTAAAGCGTTACCTATAGGTCTTTGCCAGCCTTGGGTGTTAGATTGTGGCACTGAAGTATCACCCTCGTCTGGCTCCATTTGATTACTCCATCCCTTAGCCTCCAAGACCTCGTTCAACATTTTTCCTGCTAGGGATAAAGTAAAAGGAGGATTCACATTAGATCCCTAAAAAAGAAAGTTACACCTCCCTTTCCAAATCTGCCATGAGATCATAGCAAGCAAGGCCTTTTTGTATTGATTAATCTCTTTATTAGAGAACAAGTTTGATACCCACATTCTTAGATCCAATTCCACCTAATCTTGTGGTAAAAAGGAGAAAATACTACCATACCAGACTCTTTTAGCCCACTCACAATTAAGAAAAATATGATTCTTTTCAGATTTGAAAGAGAAGGAATGGCATTGGATAGGATTCTTCACATAAAGAATCCGACCTTGTATGGAACCTTCAAATTCTACACATGGTTCCATATATTAAAAGTTCTAGAGGAGGAGGAAGTACTAGCCCTAACATCAACCCTCTCCTCGTTTGCTTTTATCCATTTATAGCCTTCCTTGACAGTATAAATATACTTTTTACCTCTTAACCATACCCATCTGTCATCTCTATCTGACAACACTATTGGAGTGCTTAATATAGCTTGAATTTCGTCATTGGAGAGATAATTTCGAATGAGAGAAATATCCCATGCAGCTCCAACTTTTAAATCACATACTCTCAAATGATTCAGCGAAGGAAAGGGAAAATCAGAGATCAGTTTATTACCTGGAAGATTCATGAGCCATTGATCTCCCCATACTGGTGTGCTATTGCCATTTCCCACACCAAAGGCCCCACATTATCTTTGAGTATCTCTCTCCCATCTATCATGCTCCTCGGTAACCATGAAGCCGTACTGCTAGAACCAGCATCAAAGAAATTACTTCTCGAAAAGTAACTGCTTTTCAGTACCTTCACCCACAGCTATTGAGGTTCCTGCAATGTTCTCCAGCTCATTTTTGCCAACAAAGCTAAATTAAAGTCCTCAAAATTCTTTAAACCCAAACCCCCGTTAGCATGAGCTAATTTCAAATTCTTTTGAGAAATACAATGTATTTTCCTCTTGGTATCTATCCCTTTCCACCAAAACGAAGCCACTAAACTATCCAATTTTTTGAGCAATGATTTAGGAAAAAGAAACCACGACATAGGATACATGGGAATTGAATTTACAACTGCCTTTATAAGTACCTCTCTTCCTGCGTAAGATAAAAACTACTTCTGCCATGCCAACATTCTCTTCTTGACTTTATCAATAACAAAATTAAGAGCCTGCACCTTCGATTTTCCCCACAAGATATGCATACACAAATAATTGCCTGGAACACCTACAGCAGCAATCTGAAAAACATGGCCAATTTCTTCTCTGATTAGCTGGTTAACATTGGGTGAGAAATAAAAGCAAGATTTATTGACATTAATCATTTGACTCGAGGCCTAACAGTACAGATTAAGAATATACTACAAATTTCTACAATTCACTACATCAGCTTTAAGAAAAAATGCTGAATCATCAGCGAAAACACAGTGAGTCAGTTTTGGACATCCGTTCACAATCTTTAGACCTTCTAACCATCCCATTCCCTACCACTTTTCAATGACTTTGGATAATACATTGCTCACCAAAATAAATAGATACGAAGACAGTGGATAACCCTATCTAAAACCTCTTTTAGGGACAACCCATGACATTCTCTTCCCCGACATCATAACAGAAAATTGAACTGATGAAATGCACCATAAGATTCTATCCCCATTTTAAGAAGCAAACCCCCCCCTCCAAAAAAAAAAATCCCATTCTACCCTATCATATGCTTTATTCATGTCTAGCTTAAGGGCCAATTCCTGTCTACTAATCTTTCTCTTCAAGTGATGGAACGCTTCATGAACAATAATAATATTGTCCTGAATCATTTGTCTGGCACAAAAGCTCTCTAACCTTCAGAAACAATTCTGCTCAAAAGAGCTTTAAGGTGATTGGCCAGCACCTTTGAAAAGATTTTATAAGAGAAATTGCAGAGGCTTATTGGCCTATATTCATTGACACTACCTGGTCTTTCTACTTTTGGAATCATCACAATATGAGTGGCATTAATATCATTGAGAATAAAATCTTGGAGAAAGAAATCATAAACCAGAGAGCATACCTGGTCCCCAATAATGTGCCAGTGCTCCTGATAGAAAGTTCCTGTAACCCATCAGGTCCTAGGGCTTTTGATCCTCCATGACTGAATATAGCTTCTTTGACCTCCTCCTTCGATATTGAAGCCATTAACATGTGATTATCATCCTGGGAGATGTCTATAACTATATACTGCAGAATTTCATTGAAATCTCTATGACAAACAGTCTCAAAAAGGTCCGAGTAGAAGCTATGAAATATTTGGCCAATCTTTTCTTATGTTTCAGCCCATTCATTATCACCCTTCCTCATGCGAGTAATTCTATTCCGGCAGTGGCTCATAATAGTAGTTAAGTGAAAGAATTTTGAATTACTATCCCCATACTTTAATCACCGTATTCTTGATTTCTGAGCCCAATATAGTTCTTCTTGTTGCCATGCTTCATTCACTTTTACCTTCAACTCTGTTAACTCCTTTGCTGTCTCATCATTCCATGGCTGATTCAAGCACACATTAATTTTATACACTAGATTCTTCACCAATTTATAGCCGGTCCTAAGCCCGGGTAAAGGAGGAGGGTTGTGTTAGGCCCCGACAGCCAACGTAAAACCTTGTCGAATCTTTATGAACATGGATCAACGAAGAAATTGTGCTAATGCTAGGTCGTTGCCTGTAAGTAACGTGTTGTATGGCTCGAGTACAGTGAGAAGTGAGGGAGAGCTGCTGCATCGTCGCCCGGATGTAGTATTAAATGAGCAAGGGCTACCGCTTTCTTCTGAACGGAGGCGGCTAAAGAAGCTAGTTCATGAAAACAAGATCAGATTTGGCACTTGGAACATTGGGACTTTGAGCAGCAAATCTTGGGAGGTGGTGGGAGTAAGGAAGGATCGTAAGATTAATATCCTGTGTCTTCAGGAAACTAAATGGTCAGGAGAAATGTCTAGAGAAATTAATGGTTTTAAGCTCTGGTACACAGGAAAGGTCAATGGACGGAATAGTGTCAGTATCATTGCTGACAAGGAATGGAGGAAGAATGTGGTGGACATTAAGAGGATTGAGGGCAGAATTATTTCCTTAAGAATGATTGTTGGAAAGGATATTATTAACATTATCAGTGCGTATGCACCTCAAGTAGGGGCAGAAGTACATCTTAAGGAAAAATTCTGGGAAGATTTGGAGGGACTAATTCAGAGTATCCCACTAACTGAAAAGATTTTTATTGGAGGAGATCTTAATGGACATGTTGGTAAGGAGGCAAAACCTCATGCAAGAGCGCTTGGTGGTTTTGGATTTGAGTTGCTCAATAATGAAGGTCAATTTATTATTGATTTCTCCCTCGCATATTATCTCAAGATTGTCAACACTTGTTTTAAGAAGCGAGAGGAGCATTTAATAACATACAAGAGTGGAGCCGCAAAGTCACAGATCGACTTCTTCTTGGTAAGGAATTCTGATAAACGATTTTGTACTAACTGTAAAGTGATCCCTGGAGATGGCGTGACAGCACAATATAGGGTTCTGGTCCTTGATGTGAATATTAAGTATGTAAAACAAAAGCGCCAGCAAGTTTTAAACCCAAGGGTCAGGTGGTGGCAATTGAAAGGGGGAAAAAGGAGATTTTTAAGAGAACTCTCTTGGAGAAGGGGGAGTGGGAGTTGCAAAGAAATCCTAATATCATGTGGGAGAATATGTCTAAAAAGGTCCAGCAGGTTGCTAAAGCATTTCTGGGAGAATCAAAAGGTCTTGGTCGACAAGATAAGGAGACTTAGTGGTGGGATGAGACTGTTCAAGAGAAAACCAAGCATAAGAAAGATTGTTTTAAAGCAATACACTTATGTAATAATGCTGAAAATTGGGGAAAATATCATATGGCTAAAAAGGAGACTAAAAAGGCAGTAAGCGAAGCTCGTAATAAAGCATATGAAGAGTTTTATAAGGAGTTAGGAACAAAGACAGAAGAGCGTAAGATTTACAAGATCGTAAAGAACAAGGAGATAAAATCAAGAGATTTGGACCAAGTGAGGTGTATAAAGGATAAAGAAGGAAAATTTTTTGTTACTGATGGAGATATTAAGGATAGGTGGGAAGCCTACTTTTATAAGTTGTTTAATGATGGTGGAGAAGGGTCGCATTGTGACTTGGAAGATTGGACAACTCTAGAAGGTGACCTCAATTTTTCATTTTATCGTAGGATTCGAATTGGCGAGGTTAAAGAAGCTCTTAAGAAGATGGAAACTGGTAAAGCTGTCGGACCTGATGGTATTCCAATTGAAGTTTGGAAATGTTTGGGCGAAGAGGGTGTGTCGTGGCTTACAAAATTATTTAATGAGATCTTACAAACTAAGAAAATGTCAGATGAGTGGAGGAAAAGTACTTTGGTTCCTATTTATAAGAATAAAGGGGATATTCATAATTGCGCAAACTATAGAGGAATTAAACTAATGAGTCATACAATGAAATTGTGGGAAAAAGTGATTGAATATAGGTTGAGGTTGGAGACTGATGTTGCTGAAAACCAATTTGGATTCATGTCAGGAAGGTCTACAACAGAAGCGATTTAGTTATTAAGGGGGATAATGAAAAAGTATAGGAGTAAAGAAAGAGATTTACACATAGTTTTCATTGATTTGGAGAAAGCTTATGACCGGGTGCCAAGAGATGTGCTTTGGAAAGCCTTGGAAAAGAAGAGGGTGAGGGTTGCATATATCAAAGCCATTCAAGATATGTATGCGGGTGTTACAACCAATGTTAGAACGTCTGGAGGTGTTACAAAGGACTTCCTTATAAGGATTGGACTACATCAGGGATCAGCTTTAAGTCCTTATTTGTTTAACCTAGTGATAGACGTCCTAATTGAACCTATAAAAGAGGAGATCCCTAAATGCATACTTTTTGCGGATGATATAGTGCTATTGGCTAAATCTAGGGAAGAAATCAATATCAATATATCTACTAATACTACTCCACCCAAGCCGAATGCACTATGTCAGCTCAACGTGGCTCCTGACTCAAAACACTGTTCACAAGAGGTTAACGGCTTCCATCCCAAAAAAAAAAAATCACGTCATCGGCTCTTTGTCAAGCTAGGAGCTCTTAAAAAGGGCAGTCGACTTAGTTGTAGTTTGAATTTCTTGGGACAGTTCCCTTATTTTATATCTTCCCGCCACCATGGTTTCTTTATATATTGTCCCATTAGCTTCAATTGTCACTGTATGTGTTTAAAAAGCCTGGTTTCTAATTTCAAACTCCATTATCTTCTGTGTTCATCCCTCCCTGTTGCAGGTTCTTCCTGTAAGTATGAGATAGATTTTTTGTGAACATGGGTCTCGACCTTTCTCATGTATGGTATTTGAATTCTGCTTCTATTCAACTGCTATTTCATCTCTCTCCTCTGCAGGTTGTTCCAGTAAGTAATGAAGGGTTTGCTTCAAAGGTACCTTGACTGCATGGTGTGCTTTTGATCAGGATGGTGTCAAATTGTGGTCGAAGGCCTGGCGATGTTTATATGTTGTTTAAGCTTCCCATGAAAGGTTACTCCTACCACTTTATATGTATATGTTGTTGTAGCATGGTAGATAATATTGCTTTGTTTTCTTCATCATCTAACTCATGGGTGTGATGGTTACTTGTAGGCCTGCCGTTACGTTCCAGTAGTAGGGGTTTGAAACATGCGTGTGAATGTGAGGCATGTCTGCTAAAAATATCAATGAATGCTGTTGAGTTCAGACCTTACTTAAAAGAGCTTTATTGTGGGGTACTCAAAAGTATCCTCCTTCTTAAGCTTGACCTTATAATATACCATGAGTTTTGCGGTTCATGTGAAGCGAATACAAGATCTGGGAATGAGTTGGTATATTAACTATGATTGCATTGTTCATATTCAAACTACTATACATCCTTTTCCTGAGCTTGACCGTATAATAAGATAATGCAATTCTTTTTCTTCAGCAAACAGTTGGTCATCTTTGCTCTCTGGACGGGGATGATGATGTATTTTCAGATCAGAAACTATGGAAGTTTGGAGGAGTTAGTTGTAACACCAATTGTAGTTTGGTGTTCCATGGCCATAAGCTTAATGCATTTGATGAATCTTCACAAGAGCTCTTCCAGCTAACTTTATACTCTCTGACAGCTCCAATATGGGAAGGAAAAGTAACACATCACCCGGCCTTCGAGTAATGCATCACACGACAATAAAGTAACTAAGAATCACATGAAATGACATCTATGAAGACTCACATGGAAGAGTTGGCAAAAAAAAGACTCACATGGAAGAAACTAAGACTATAAAATTTGTAAAGCAACAAGACCTTGGAAGCTGACCCATATTTAGCCTACGTAAACATAAAAACACTCTTGACTAATCCAAAGTTGAAATGAGGTCTGAGGTCAAATTATGCCTTGGTTTGAGTCTTCCACATTCTCATTCACGAACACCAGTTGCATTTCGAGTGTAGCTACAATAGGTAAAGCCAAGCTGGAATCTGAATCAATCTCATCATTGAGTGCACGTCCTATGTATAAATTCTCTTCATTGGTCCGTCTAAGATGTCTATGGACATGTGTGATCTTCATATATGCGTGAGTTAGGAGATTCTGAATGAAAATGGCCTCATCTGATCACCTTTGCATCTTTACTTTCATGTATGGGATGAAGTTAGAAATGAGGTTCAAATTCTCTATATGGTACCTGAAGCTATAATGATAAGATATTTCTCATTCTTGATTTTCTAAGCCCTATATTCTCATTATTCCATACAAGCAATGGAAGAGGGAATATCTTGGTGAATAAAAACCAGTTGATCCTACTATGATTCTGCCTCTGCGGATTCCATGAATACGCCAAATTTCCTTACCAAAGTCATAGCTTGCAAAGACAATGAGAGGATCGCATGTGATTTAAGTGAGCTGGCCCCACTTTCCCTCTATGAACATAACATCATGTATAAGTCATTTTCACAGAAGGTTTGGAAGCCACTCATCACAGATTAAGTATGAAGGTTAGCCTTTGATACTGGAACGTTTATGTTAAATATTGTAAGCTACTTTGTTATGTGCTTTCATACTTATCATGGTTTGTGTGTTACCATTTTATCTAGTGGTTAATATCTATTGTATATTTTATTAAGTGGTTACTGACCAGTGCCATAAATGAGTTCTGAACACCTGAAAGATTTCTTTGTTTGGCTAATGTATTGTTTAAAGCGTACCTGGATTTTCATGTTAATGACAAGTCATTTTTCTGGCCGTATGTCCTCAAGCATGAAGTCTATCATTAAATGAACTAAACTTTTTATGACAAGGGTAGATGAATTGATCTAGCAAAAGCATATATGTGTCATTAATAACACTATTTAAATGACACTGTAATTGATAGACTCTAATTACTGCTTAATGGCTTCAGAATGCTACATATATAATTAACACAGAATCAACTTAGTTTCTACATATACAAATTTCAGGAGAGAAAAATAAGAGGCTATAAAAGGAAAAAAGTGCTTCACAGAAGTTCATATGTAGTTTACTGCTTCCAAGTTTAATTTGTCTTACAATTTTCAAGCATAAAAATACAATAATCTCTCAATTACTCATGCAGTACCTTCGTTAGATGTAGTTCCTTATATGTTAAAACCAATATGTCAAATTGGTGGTGACCTTTTAATTAAATGAGTTTACTGTTTCCTAAAGAGGTAGCATTGGGTTGCATTCAAAGTCGATGTGTGGTATGGTTTTATTTATTCATTAATCGTTAATGGTGAATGACCTTATAGAAGATGAAGTTCCTTATATGTGAAAAACTTCTTTCTTTCACCAAGCTGCATATGTTAAGAGGGTAATGGTTTTATCTATTGGTTAATGACCCTTTCATAAATATGGGTGGATAACTTTTTTTCTTCATGCCCTTTTTAGTTTGGGAACTACCTTAGTTTGTACATTGTCCTTTTCTGCTTGGAATCATGCAGTAAAGGTAGGAGGACACATCCCTTTCATGCAGAAAAGGTTGCAAGATACTAGGGACGTATGTTGTCATTTCATTTCATTTGCTAGCCTACATAGAACTAATTATCAAAGATGAATTTCATATTAGTTGTCAAAACTTCCAGATGACTTTGTATATTGTTATTCTACATTAGTTGTCATGTTTGCCATAATAGTAACTCAACGTCAACTAACTCTAATCTATTTTACATGATTGAATCAGAATTTTAACTTATATCTCCAAACTCCTTATTGGTCAATTGTAAAAGACTTGTAACCCCAAAGGAATCAAACAAACAATAACTATGGATTGGATTTAATGGAACCATGGATTGGATTTTTCGTGAAAGCTAATTCCAAATTCCCTTATAACTCCAAAGGAAGCAAACAATAACTATTTGGTTAGCTAATAAAAGACGTAGAATTCAAGCCTAAGACCAAAACTGACATCGATGTGTTTAAATGCAGTTGCACATATACGCCAATATGGTTTATGAACTATCATCTCAGTTGTTTAATTCTTAAGGAACTTGCTTCTTCTAATGTGAAAAAGAGCCTACAAACAGGCAGCTTGAGTAAGCAAATATTATCATCATTTGTGAGTGTGCATTTATGAGGGTGGATGCAGAACAGTAATTAAATGTAGTTGCACATATACGCCAATATGGTTTATGAACTATCATCTCAGTTGTTTCATTCTTAAGGAACCTGTTTCTTCTAATGTGAAAAAAGAGCCTACAAAGAGGCAGCTAGAGTAAGCAAATATTATCAGCATTTGTGAGGGTGCATTTATGAGGGTGGATGCAGAACCATGATCGTCAGCAAAGATTATCAATATCCAAGATATTTCACGTTTTTGGTAACTTCTTGTGCAATCCTTTTTACTTTTGCATTGCAGTTCCAACTTCATAATAGTATTGGGGTGGGGACAGCATGACAAAGAATCATGGTTTCTGAATTCTGCAAAATTATGGTCATGGTTACTAACTTAGCTGCTTTATATTAGTCATCATTCAACTCGCCTCATATCCCTTCCTCTCGGATTAATACATCAGGAATGCTTTATAAATGTCAATGTTTTAATGGTATAAATGGAAATTAATAATTGCAGATCCTATTTCCATATAAACCATTAAAGCTATTAAACCTCATGTTCCCTTTATGCCTAACCACTTATCATCCATGGACAACAGCTTTAATAAACTTTGGCCTTATCTGTTTCATTTTATGCAATAAGTCTGTATCATTCCATGATGTCACTACATTATTGCATTTCACAAATTTCCATATTTTAGGATTGAGGATGAAGATTGATGAATAAGGACTACTCAATGCTATAGACTTTTGAAGCACTTGCATTGACCTTCAACCTTTTCAAGGTCAGAAAGATACATTTTCAATCTGCTTAAAGGTCAAATAGGAGTTTGAATTTGGCGCCAACAGTCTATAGCATTGACTATATGGATTTGATTGCATTCTTAATGAAGGGAAAAACTTTTGAACATGAAAAATTACTTTGACTCAACTGTAAATTGAACTTGGCGCCAAGTCTTACATTTTATCATTGGTTGAACCTTATAAATTATGATTCATTCCCTTCATACCTGCAGCACTTGTCTATCTTCTAAGTATTATTCTTTACATCACTTAGTCCTCTAAGTTTTCATATTGTCAGCACTCATGGCTCCACATTCCTTGCTTAAACAGTTACATGATGGGACTAAGAAATGGATTATTGTTGTTAGAGTTTTTAGGCGATGGAATGTGTACCAAAAAAATTCTTCTTCTGAGTTATTCTGTATTACCATGATATTAGTTGATCAGGAGGTAAGTGGTGTACCTTTATATGATGCTTATGTTCCAACAAGTTACTTAGTTGAATATTTATGAGGTCACTACATCAGAAGTTCCTAACTAATGGACCTTAAATTCTCATTTCATTTCACAGGGTAACAAAATCCAGGCCAGTGTGATTCCAAAGAATCTGCATGAGAGATTTAGAGAAGCCATAACTGAAGGGCGGTCTTACTTCATTGCCAACTTTTTGGTTTCTCAAAATTCAAGTCAATACAGAGCTACCAAGCACCAATTCAAGATAAATTTCACTCAGCAAACCTTTCTGAAGCAACAAGATACAGATTTACCTATCAATGCATACAAATTTTTCCCAATATCTGACATTTTGAACAGCCAACCAAGGAATTTTGCTGATCATCTGATTGGTATTTAACTTGCTTGTGATGGTCTATAAGTTTTGCAAGTTCAATAAAATAACCTTGATGCTTACGAATCCATATTTTGTTGATGCAGATGTTGTAGCCTTTGTCAGATCAATGGGATCACTAGAAGAATTCAGAAGAGATAATAAAACAAAGAACAAGCTGAGAATGCTTCTCACTGATGCTGAGTATAAGCCTAAAACCATCTGAAACAAATATCATAAGCCTGAAAAATTAATTCATTAATACCTTGAGACATATATCCTTATAATGCCGAGTTAATCTTGTGCTACATTTGTGGACTTGTGGTTTCAATATAGTACATAATGATTTAGTCAAACAGATGTGTTAATTATTTGTTTGCTGATGATCAGGAACAATGACCTTGAATGTGTCTTATTTGATGAGTGCTTTACCAATGCATACATGTCACAATTGGAAAATATGGAAACACCAGTTGTGGTTGTTTTGAATCTTGTCAGAATTGCTTTTATAGATGATGGTAAGTATGTTCAGTCCAACTTCCTATCAATGTCAATATGTAGTTGTTAGGAATGAATCACCAATAAGTTGTTATGTCTAAAATGGAGTTTTCTAACAGGGATTTTGTTCTCTGCAATTTTCAGGTAGGCCACAAGTTTGTAGTTCTTTTAATGCCACCAGAGTATTGTTCAATCCTGCAATCAAAGAAGTTAAGGAATTGATTGAAAGGTCTAATGTTGTGCTGCCTTTACCACCCATTTCTTTGTTTCAAGTGAATTTTTTTCTATTCTTAATCTTTGTTATGTTGTTACAATGATAGGGCCAATGACAATGATTCATTTGAAACTCCTAACATCAGTCAACTCATGCCAAACTAGTCAAGCCAGCACTCCAACTAGAGCATACTAAAGAACAACAACAAGATTTTGATATCCCAAATTCCGGATGAAAAGATTGTATGCAACTATAAGTTTTTATAACTAATTTCATTACTTGCACCTTTAATGGACAATAGTCATTTTTTTCATTGATCTACACAGGGTCATCCTTTTGTGTTTATTTGTTCTTTGCAAAAATTGGAGACCCGTCATGGATGGTTCTATGATGGGTGTGGGAAGTGCTCTTCAAAGCTTAGAGACGAAACTGATTCTGTCATGTATCCAGGCTGTAAAAAAAAGCCAGATTCCATGGAGTCCAAGTAAAATTCATGCTAAACGATTGAATATCTCTGCTTATCTTTCAGATGTGATAATATTGATTTGCTTACTTACATACAGGATTAAAGTCTACTATACAATTGCTGATAAATCTGGGGTAGCTTCTGTAATTTTTTGGGACAACCTTGATGTTGAACTGCTGGGGAAATCTGCAGCTGAGTTGAAGATGCGGTTGAAGGAGGCATGCATAATATCATTATTTTGTGCATATACAGCCTATAAATTACAGATATAGCAGTGTATAGAGTCTGAACTTTAAGCTTTTTTTTTCATAACAGGATGATCTTGAGTATGATTTTCCTCATAAGTGTGACTTGGTTGTGGGGAAGACTATGATGCTTAAGTTGAAGCTAAATGAGTTTAATTTCAAGCACATTAGTTCCAGTATAAGTGTGGTTCAATTTACTGTATATGAGAACTTGGCAAACGAATTCAATGATGTTGTTGCTCAGGTTCCCATCAACTACAGATAATAATATGATTTTCTTGTGAGATTTATTAACTGATTAAGTATAAATTTAAAAAACCTTAGACCTTTGATAGTTTTGTTTGTAAATTTGCAAGATGGAGTAGGTGCACACAGCACAGCTGATGAAGTCAGTCAGGTGTGCCATCAGTTGATACTCATATTAAGTTAAGGACTATAAAACTTTCATTGGCTAATAGGATATCAATTTTGTACTATACTTTGTAGGTTAATTCTGTGGTTAATTCAGAGGAAGAAATTGATGTTGTTGGAATGATCACCCCCATATATGTAGCTGCAACTGGAGGATCAACTGAAGCTGATGATATATCATTGTCACAGAATGGGAAGAATGTAGTTACTGCCACCATAAAAGGAAAAAGGTGTTACTTGAAGAGACATGGAGTGGCAATGGAGTCAAGTTCCCAATCCAAGTCTAATCCAAGCATACCAACTGAAGAACCATTGTTGAAGGTTGTCAAGCAAGAGAAGTAATCCAAGCTACAGATTATGATCTGTATCTCATTGTTAGGAGGCATTCATAACCACTTAGAATAGTCATGTTTAAGCTTCCTTTTATCATTATGAATCTTAGTTGTTAATTAGTATGTTAGGGGAATAAAGCAACTGCTTAATTCCAGTGGTACTTTCCTGTTTCTTAGGCTTTCATTCCAGTTGTAGGATTTGTGGTTCCTTTTATGTTTACTTGCTTTCTACTTATTTTAGTCTTAATCAATTGTAGTTCCATTTCTAGTTGAGGTTCTCAGAAGGATTTGCAGAGATCAATGTGCAGGTTTCTGAATTGCATATATGTTAAGGCGATAAAGCATGAGTTGAAACTGGATAATTCAATTCTAAAGCAAAAATGACCAAAGTTGACAGATGGAAACCGAAATATATACAACAGCCTTCATAGCTGAAAAACTGCCATCATCCTAAAATAAATTCCAATGCAGTAATCTTTAAAATATGATGTGATGAAGACTGAGAAATTAGTTCAAAGATCACAATAACCTTATGAATCAGATGAGAACTGTCTGAATCTAAAGCCAAATCTAAATTTTTTCAGCCTATTAATGCCCCCTTCAATATAATAATTTTAATATACCTTTCTGAATCCAACAAAATTACCAACACTTAATAGTATAATTCCTAGAACCTTCTTCTTAAAAATTCCACTATCAGTAATGAGTTTATGAAATGAGGACAAAATCTGGAAAAAAAAATTTGCCACATGTTAACGTTAAGACATATATATGTAATCTATCAACCAATGCTTTTGTAGAGGTGTATGCTTTAATTAAGGACTAAATAACAGTAGCATACTTGGATTTTCATGTTTCCTTATCAGCTTCTATTTAATTAGTAAGAATTTTAACTATATAATGGCAGACGGAGAAGTTTGTGTAATAAGTTCTATAATCATAAGACTTATTCATATTTGTAACAGAATAATAAAGATACATACTTGAATAGCTTTATCAAAAAAACAAAACTAAAACATTTTTGCAAACCTATGAGAATTAATTGAAAGGCAAAGGAACCTGTTATGTCACACATTTGCATGCACAATATTTCTGTAAATCAAATTTAGACTCTCTTTATTACAAGTTGTAGTTCTTGGAATTGTTTTGCAACTTCTGAAAGATATAGGCTTATTTAAATGTTGAGTTAACCCCAATGTATTTATGAGCTTGATGATATTCTCGAATCTGCTTTCATCTGGTCTGCTATCAATAAAATTGGACCCTGCATTTCAAGAGTCAACAATTTGATTACATCATCCCAAAAAACAAAAGGACAGATTCAGCAGTTGATGACCTAATACTTTCATGATAAGACAAAATTCTATAAGCTAGAAAAAAGCAGTCCTAATTGTGTCCTGTCATTATCAATCTGCAGAATGAACCATGAGTCAGCTTCTGAATATCTTCAAACACCTTTTGTGATTTTCTTGTGCTAATATTAAGAAATTTTCCATGCTCTTCCATTTCTGTACACCTTAGACATATCTGCATTAGCTTCATTTATATCATTTTCAATACTTCATTATGCAGATAGCCTTTCCAATACTATGTAGCTAACCCTGTCGTTGAAAATGATGACTAATCAAAGAAGGGAAATTTATTACTACACAGATATCATTAACCATCCACCTAACTTCTCAGATGAGCAATCAATATTTTCCTCCACAGGTGTTCTTAATCTATTGCATATTTTTCTGTTTAAGTTTCTAACTTTTACATATAAATTGCATTAAGTTACAATTAATATGGTCATACCTGCAGAACAAACATGTACATACCAAAGAAGTTCATAATATGAGAGAAATATTTTTAATGGACCACCTGAAGAAAGTTCCAAGCGTAAGAGTAATACATTAACAGGAGTAATGGAAAATAATGATGAAGCAAGCAGAGCACGAAGGAAAAGACACAGTAATGGTCCTAAAAAGAGAATGCTTGGACTAGAATCTACATTGCAAAACAATCCTTCAGGTGGTTAACAGTTATATTCTGCATTTATGGATCCTTACAAGTATACATTATGTTTCTACAATCCCAATAATATTGATTTTTTGTTACCTATTGCACAGTCTGTGATGATATGCAAAACAATTGCTGGGAGGAGATTCTTCCAAGTTCCAATACTGAAGATGGTGTGGTCAATTTATTAAAGAATTCCAACCCTCCAACCTACACAAGTACATATTTAAATTTAATATTTGAATGAGTAAGTGAAATCGTTTCCTGGAATGCATGTTAATTCATTAAACATTGCTCCCCGCGCATCGCGGGGGGTAGTTCATGCTAGTTAACTCCAAACTTGAGATATGGAGGCGGACTTTGGAATTTCTTAGTAGGAGCAAAATTGATAAGAGACAAAGTCAAAGTGAAGTGGAAGTTAAATTGGGTGGGCAAGTCATCCCGCAAGTAACAAAATTTAGATATTTAGGATCAATTATACAAGATGGTGAGGTGGATGGAAACGTCAATCACAGAATTCAAACCGGATGGTATAAATGGAGAAAAGCTACGGGAGTTATTTGTGATCGTAAGGTACCTAATAAGGTAAAAATAAAATTCTACCGCACTGCTATAAGACCAGCAATGCTATATGGTAGTGAATGTTAGGCTTTAAAGGGATATCATGAACATAAAATGGGGGTAGCTGAGATGAGGATGTTAAGATGGATGTGTGGCCATACAAGAAAGGACAAGATTCGTAACACTCATATACGTGATCGTGTTGGAGTGGCCCCTATTGAAGAAAAAATGGTAGAAAATCGTTTGAGATGGTTTGGACATGTTCAGCGAAGGCCATTGAGTGCTCCGGTGAGAAAGGTTGATCAAGCAGTATGGAGTCCTGTCAAACGAGGTCGAGGAAGACCGAAACGAATGCTCAATGAGATCATTGAGAGAGACCTTTTAATTAATAATATATCAAAATCTATGGTCTTTGATAGAGCACAATGACGTCGTGCGATCCATGTAGCCGATCCCACCTAGTGGGATAAAGGCTTTATTGTTGTTGTTGTTGTTGAACTTAAAACTTCCCCTGATGAATTCAGATTTCTCACCAACTCTTACAAACCACCAAAATCTGTGTTACCTACCCAATGCCTCTTAACAATATCTTCAAGTTTTGGATGCAGAAGCCATCTTTCATCAAATCTGAAAGGCTTTGGAGTTATTGTTTCTTGTACCTCAAAGACCAGTAATAAAGGGGTATGATCAAAACTGATAGCTTCCAGTACATAACAGAGCCCCTTCACAAATCTGTTTCGCCACCCTCCATTAACAACCACTAAATCTAAAAATTCCCTTATGGCTCCCTCTCCATCTCTCATATGCATCCCCGTAAATTTGCTGGCCCTAGTTTCCAATTCCATCATGTCACATTTCTCCATAAAAGATCGAAATCTCTCCAATTTTCTAAAGGGCACTGTTCAATCTCCTTCTTTGTCAGCTTGATAGAGAAGATCATTAAAATTGCCAATGACCGCCCATGGACCATTATTAGCTGGTTTAAGATTTGTCAAATTCGCTCACCATCTCCTTTTGTTTAGAATATCATTCGGGCCATATACAAACGTGATTGGGCCATAATTCTTCCCTGACACCAGTAATGCTTCCACATGAATTAGATACCTACTTATCATTCCAATCACTAGTTGAATATCTTCTTTCCACCACAGAGCGAGATCCCCAGATCTTCCAATAGGATCGAAATATTTTGCTTCTATAAAACCCATCTTCAATCTTATTTTTTCAAATTTTCCACGCTGCATCTTCGTCTCTTACAGGAAAACAATAGCTGGCTCATGCTTCCTGATTTGGAACCTAAGATTCCGAACTGCCAAGGTGGTTCTGAGACCCCGGCGGTTCCATGCGATAATCATTGCAATTTGGTGACTGGAGAAGGCCAGTCACCTCCCCTTTCAGCCGCCTCACTCGAACTTTCTCCTTTAAAAAATCCCTTCTTAATTTTACCCTTTGCCTGAGAAAAAGCACTCTCACCGCCACCAGATACACCCATCTAAAAACCCATAAGAGAATCGAATATAGGATTACCAACATCATGACTGGAAACATTATTCGTCTCTTCCCCGAACATCAATACACGCCCTAGTACTTCCTTCCTCCCTTATAGCCGCCTTCCTCAAATACTCCTCAGCGTATTGACATTCTCCAGCAAAGCCTAGTGAGTCAGTCCTGTTAATGAGTTCTTTTCCTCTTCGCTAACGGGAATGTCTAATTTTCCTCAGCAGCTCAGCTCCTCTCTTGAGATTAACTTGGGGCACTTGTAACGCCAATGAGCCCACCTCTCCTCCGTATCTCTACACTACTTCTTACTGGGCTTCAACTTCATCTTTGACTTGACTAATTAAACACAGATTTATTGCCACCTGATTAATATTATCTGGACCAAATCCTGACTGGCCCAAGTTGATGGATCACTGTCTAATTTTTATCTCCGAATAAGAGAATGTAGGCCTAGGTCTGCCCAACTATTGGGCTTTTGGTTCACTCCTTTATCTTTAGTAACCTTGACTTTTCTTCTCGTTGGTACGAAAAACCCACTTGAGGCTTTTGGTGACAACAACATCAACAATATTCTCATTAATTGAGGGTTTTGGGTCTCTATTTGGTTTGATGGAACAATCGTTATTTAACAACATAAAAATTTAGAGGTAGAAATTTTTTTGAAATTTCCCTTCTCCTTCTCTTATAACCTTCCCCTCCTAAATTGGAAGGTTTTGAAGGAGAATGGTAATATTTTATTATAGTGTGACTATTATACTCATGAAAATTTTTTAATATTCATATGTTACCCTTCTAATTTTCTTCTTTACCATCATCCCCACTTTAATATTTTGACATGGTGTGATTATTATACCTATGAAAGTTATAATTATTCAATTTAATAATTATAAAATTATAATTTTATATAATTATTAAACATTCTACAAAATTCAAAAAATGACTTAAATAAAATAAAGATAAATTTATCGATATAAAAATATTTTACCTCCCCTCCCCTCCTATCAACCCAAACGATGTAATATTAAAATCCCTCACTTTCCCTCCCCTCCACTTCTCTCTGTTAAAAACCCTCCCCTAAACCAAACAAACCCTTGATGTTTTCAACCGAATGTTCCCCAACCGGATAGCATCTTGAGAACTGTCTCCTAGAACATCAATTGACTCAAACTTCTCAGTTTCCCCATTCAAGCATTCAGTGCGTGTTTGGGAACGCATTGAAAAAGTGGTTTTTTTTAATGTGGCTTTTATAGAAGCTAAATAAAAAAAAAAGTTATATTGTTAATGTGATTTGTGTTTGGATTGGCAATGGGAGAAGTAACTTTTTTTTAAAGCTGTGTGAGTGAGCTTATAAAAAAAAACTACTTTTTCACCTAAAACCCATTAAACTCCAATGGATTTCCAAATACTCATGAGTAAGTTAAATGAGTTTATCCATGAAAAACGGGCTTTTTTTTGTCCCAAATAGGATCCCAAACAGACATTGTCATTTCATTCCCCGTGAGCCACCTTACTTTCTGTCGTCCGGTCACTCCTCTTCACCAGCAATGGCATGAACGATCTCTGCAGCTGAGCACACATGTTAGCGGCGAATCTCCGACGCCCCGATCTTGCTACATCCTCCCGTTCTTCATGCTCGCAGCCCTTACTCTCATGTCCCAGCCTTCCGCACTGATAACAAAACCTTAAAAGTTTTTCATATTTTATCTGAATCCATACCCTAGCTTTAGATCTTTGTTTGGATGCTCAATAAGGTAGAGAGTTGTCACCTACATCATACCTCTCTACCTTTTGTACATTACAATTGACTATTAAACAGTCTGTTTGGAACATGGAGAAGGAAGAAAAAAGCTCAGTTGGAAATGAGAAACCCAGTTGGCATATAATGTACCATTTAAGAACGCTTATTATCGATTGGACTTTATGCCTATTTGGGAACACAAAGAAAAAATGTTTTTTTTAATGTGGTTTTTGTAGAAGCCAAATAGAAAAAAAGTCATATTGTTAATGTGATTTGTGTTTAGATTAGCAATGGGAGAAGTGGCTTTTTCTTTCTAAACCCAGTGAAAAAAAATCAGAAGCTACTTCAATGAGTTTCTAAAAAAAGTAGCTTTTTTTCCAAAAGCCCATTAAAAACTAATGTGTTTACAAACGCGTCTGCAGATGTCAAATGAGTTTTTACCCTCCAAATAAACTTTTTTCCCATTCTAATAAAATTCCAAACAGGCCTTTTAAAAAAGAAAAAAGCAACTTCTACGCTAAGCTGCCCCCAGCTGCTTTTTTATTGCTTATGAGAGACTTCCGAATTTAATATTCCACATTCCAAAGACAACATCTTATTGATGGGGTTTTTTTTTTATCATATGTTGAAGGCTAATGTCTCCTACTGTAAGATTTTTCCCCCTTTCATCTTGCTTTTCTTCCAGCTATTCCAACGTTATTTTCTTTTTCTTTTTTTTTACTTTGATTTCCCTCTTGGCACAATCAAAGATTAACATATTAGGGGTAGATGATCCAATAATAATCCCCTTCATATATGCATTATAATTTACATATAAATTTATCCATTTTTATTAAGTTCTTTCGTGCATTTTTCATTGTTTTTCTTTCAATAATAATTGAAATTTTTTTTATTTTACCAAATTTTATTTACATTTTTTCATTTCAATCAATATATATATAATATCTCTTCCCCTTATCACTATTCCTAAGCCGTGGTATATTATAAATCTAGACTACTATCACTGTTTACAAGCCACTTGGGTCATGCATCGGGCTCTGTGGAAGCCATATGAAGAGTAAAAACTCCTTCTCTAAATCATTGTTTATAAGCTACATTCACTATTCATAAGCCACCCACAATGTCTCCTTACAAATAAAAAAAAATCTCAAATAACTGTTTATAAGCTACATTCACTGTTCATAAGCCACCCACAATGTCTCCTTACAAAAAAAAAATCACGCCCTCACAATTCAAGAACAAATATATTACATTGCATACTCAATAAAAGGAACAAAAACTTTATCTCTCCCGTACCCCTTTCCTCTTCTTCTTTCTTCTTCTCCATGTAGAACCTTTTTACATGGGACGGGAGAAAAAATCTTAGTTTCAGTTTCAATTTAAAAATTCAAAATTTTCCCCCTAAGCACTATTGTTAAGCCGTTTTGTTACTATTTATAAGCCTTTCCTCATAAGCCACAAGACTTCTATTTAATCTTATGAAGATATACCTAATTCTACCATACCAACCCAAAAACACCCGCTTAAAACAACTCATTCTCTCTCTATCTATCTCTCGCTCTCTCTATCTCTCTATCTTTAGCCTATTCTCCTTTGTCATCTCCATTCTTCCATATCTTATTTTGTCTATCATTACCATCTGATCATCACCTTCGGCATATTCTCCTTATCATATCCATTCTCCCATATAATCTATTGTGAAACTTTAATTTTCAGAAACCTTCATGGAAGAATCTCTTCAAAAGCTCAAAAAAATGTTCCCAACTCTTCCCAAAGATGTGCTCAGGAAGATATATAGCTATCGACTTGAAAGGATGAAGACATTCACGCGTTTGGGCCTACCTGAGGATGTACGCTGGATCATTGAAGCTAAGGTCCGTTTTGTTAGAGCAAGCTTTTCACCCAAGAGGGGGGGGAGTGAATTGGGTGATTACAAAATAATTGGCAAATCTAAAATCAATATACAAAACTTAAAGCACAGTTAATGAAAGAAGAGATATCACCAAAGTTGACACAGGGATTTATACTGGTTCGGTCTCAAACACTTGACCTACGTCCAGTCCTCAGAAGTCCTTCTGAGCCTTTCACTATATCCTCCAAGATTCAGTGGGTTCTTGGCACCTCAGTACAAACAGCAAGTTCCTTCAGACACTTGCTCCCCCTTACACAAGGTAATTTCAAATCCCTACTTAAGGTTCCTCAACCTTAAGTTAATACAATTGAGAATGATTTAGTATGACTGACAATCTCTCTTTCAGAGTATGTAGATAAAAACTGAAGTACAGATGAAGTGTTAAAGCCTTTTTGAGAAGATATCACTTGTGGAAAGTTCAGGCGTATTTCTTTGTTCTTTTGTTTTTCAAATGGCTGGACATATATAATAGAACCACTTGAAGACGTTGTAAATTTGCCCGTTAATTCAAAAGATGCTTCTGACAAATGTAACAGCATTTGTCTTCCGTTACTTTTGAAATTCTGCTGCTACCATGAATAGTTGTCGTTTGAGTGGAGTGTTCAGTTACATGTTAAGTGCGTCATAGTGGAGTACAGCTGTAACACACTCATGAATATGACCGTTAAGCAATATTTGTATCTCAACAGATTAATATGGATCACTGGAGGTGTTTTATAAAAGAGACAGTGAAACCATAGAGAGTGATCCTATTTTCGCAACTGAGTATTATATCATGATTTTGAAAGCTACAGTAATAATAAAATTTCACTAGCAAAATCATTTGTCGTTGATGAAGTTAAAAACAATTGGATCAAGGTCAATGTAGAAAGATGTATACTTGATCAATAAATCCTCATATGAAAAGATGCAATATCATTGGTAGTGAATATAATGTGTTTGGAAATGATTTTGAAATCTTTGAATATTTCTGACAGTGATTGCTGGTTCACTGGAAGTGATATTGGAACTTTGCAAATGTCACTCGAGTGATTTATGATCACTGGAAGTGATTTGGTGAATAGTGGAATCTTCTTGCAGTGATTTCCAATTCACTGGAAGTGATTCAGCGAAAATCCAACATCACTTGAGTGATTGAGGATCACTGGAAGTGATTTGAGAATTTTGGCTGATCACTCGAGTGATCTCAGCTTCACTGGAAGTGATTTGTAAAACAGTAGATTTTTCTTGAAGTGAAATCCTAATCACTGGAAGTGATTTGCTTCATCACTCGAGTGATTCACAATCACTGGAAGTGATTTGGCGCATCACTCGAGTGAATGAGAATCACTGGAAGTGAATAGCAAAACCGTGAGAATTTCTGGAAGTGAAAACAAAATCACTGGAAGTGTTAGTCTGATTACTCGAGTGATTCACAATCACTGGAAGTGATTTGGCGGATCACTCGAGTGATTCAGAATCACTGGAAGTGATTTTCAAAACAGTGAATTTTTCTTGCAGTGATTTCGCGATCACTGGAAGTGAAATTGCGGATCACTCGAGTGATTTCCCATATCACTCGAGTGATCTGTAATTTTCCGCAATCACTCGAGTGATTTCAGCGATCACTCGAGTGATCTTGAATATCACTCGAGTGATTAACAAAATCACTCGAGTGATCTACAATCACTCGAGTGATTAAATGAATCACTCAAGTGATCTTTAACAGATCACCAGAATGGATTGCTTTGCTGCTAATTATTCCATGAGCTTCCAAAACATGATTTGTTATCATCAAAACATGGAATCTAACATTCTCCCCCTTTTTGATGATGACAAAACATATCATATGATCAATTTTAAAATTTTGATTTTCTAATACACTTTGCTTGATCTTTTTGAAATCTTTTGCACTAATTTTGATTTGCAATTGCTAAGATGAGTTTGTTTAAGAGATTATGAGTTTTTTGACCTTTTGGAAGATAAAAGATGTAAGTTTCAAGTTCAAAAATCATTGTAAACAGAAAATGCACATAAGAAGTGAATTTTTTTGAAATCATTTTGGCGGCTATAATACACTAGGATTTCCATGAGATCATGTTGGCTACTGCAATCATAAACACAGATACATTAAAAATTTCATAGGATCATATCATAAACTCATATTTCCATTAGATTAAAGTCAAGTCAGATTACACAAGATACACAGTGACAAAGTCCAGGAAAGGTAAAATACATAACTTGTAATTACAAACTAAAACACATATGCATCAAAAGAAAATATATCATATCTATCATATCAGCTCTTCTCCCCCTTTTTGGCATCATCTAAAGGAAAGGTAGACGGTGTAGAGGCTTGAGTGGATGCAGATGCAAAGAAAGAGGTAGGTGGAACATATGGAATAATGGAAAGTTGTGGAGGAGATTGGAAAGAAAATGTGGTAGAAGATGGCTCAATAGGAGTGGTGGAAGTGGAGTTATTTGGTCCTATGACTTCTGTGGTGGCTTCCTCAGCTATGATTTCCTCAGTGTGAGAACTGGAAGCAGTGTGATGTGAAGAGGATGATGGAGTCTGGAGAATGGGGTCAGTGTATGGAATATCACCAGCAGAAATAGGATCAGAAATAAAGATTGTGGGAGGTGCTGGAGGAGTGTCTGAAGGAATAATGGGAGGAATGATGGGAGGATCAGAAAGTGAAATCTCTGGAACTGAAGAATCTAATGGAGGAGGTTGTGAGGAGGCAGGTGGTAAATCAGGGAAGGGGATATGAAGGTGAGTCCTGAGAGCATCCTCAATCCTCTGAATTCTCTGTGACTGCTCAGTCAGGCGCTCAAAAAGGAGATTGGAATTGTGATCCACTGCTGCCACTAAGATTGTCACTTGATTATTAACTTGATCAATCAGTTGAGCATTAGAGTTCTTCAACTGAGTGACTGCAGACTGAATGGCCTCCTGGATATATGTCTGAATAGCAGCCTGAGTAAAAGAAGGACCATGGGAGACTGCTCTAGAGGACTGTGCCTCATCCATCTTGGAGGGTGAAGGGTCCATCCTCTGGGGTTCTCTCTGGCTGGCCTCAGGAGGAGGTGAATGGCGTCTCTGAGGCTGTGATGATGCTCCAGCAGGAATGGTAATTCCCATCCTAGTGAGGTGAATTTTCCCAAACTTGGGAATCCTCACAATATCTCCGTCAGGTGTCAAATGCCAAATATTGTGCAGGGAAAGGATGTAAGACACAAGCTGAGGATAGGGAATGGTAGTAGACCTGGATGAGTTGAACCTGAACCTCTTCATTTCTTGAAAGATGAGTTCCCCCACATTTCTTCTTTCCCTTGTCATGAGGGATGCCATCATCTGAAGATCTTTTCCCGTGATATGAGTGAAGTTCTTTGCCTTGTTAACCATACTTCGGGAGTAAATATAGAACAAGGCTCTCTGATCATTGGAAAGAGAGGCTGGGGAAGTGGGTAGAGGTACTCCAGGTTGTTTTGGTCTGAAGATATCAACTAATTCATGAATATTAAACACACGTGGAGGCCTCATAGGAACATCCTCTATCTCTAGATAGGTGTTGATAAGATCCCCAGACAGAAGAATTTTCTGATCTCTAATACTTGTTTCAATTCTCTCAGCAATGATGTTTCCTTGGTCATCCTTTACATCAGCAGTCTTCATGTTACAATAAAAATATTTGACAACCAAAGGATTGTATGACATTCTCAATCTCAGCCAAGGTTCATATTGTTTCAAATATGGGGTTAGATCAATATGAAATTTCTGTTTTAGTTCTTCCAAGTCAACCCACACAACAGGACAGAAGGTTCTTTTAGCAAAGTGTGAGGCAAACACAATGGAGTTCAAGAGACTGAGGTTACCAGTGTTAAATCCAGAAGGAGGTTCAAGGAGCTCAGTAGGTTCTTCAGCCAGGGAGCCAGACTGTCGACTACCAGTGGCTTGACTTGCATACCGTGATTTCTGAGGCACAGAGGCTGCCAAGATATTCGCTGCCCGTGTGATTTTTCTTTGCAAAGTTGATTCTTGGACATCTGCTTCTCGCTGGACATCAGATTTTTCTTTCCCTTTCCCTTTCACGCTGGTATGTGAACGGGTAGCCATTCCCGTGGGTTCCTCAATCCGAATCCCCTTGGATTTTGATCTGGGTGGATTGGGTTCTGGTTCAGCGGGGGCTTTCGCCCTCTTAGACGGAGGTGGAGGTGGTGGAGATTGCCCGGGCCTTTTTGTTCTTGCCATGAGTACCGACACTTGGTGGAGGCGAAGGTTTTGGTGACGGCTAGACATGAATTTGACACTGGGTAGGCTTGTCGGAAGCAAAAAGGCGAGAGAAAAGAGAAATGGGGGCAGTCGGGAGTGAACTGTGAAATGACGAGACTGTTGGAAATGAGAAACGAAACTGTTGGAGGAAGGATTTAAACTAAAATGGGCTGGCTTTTGAGGGGATTTGTTGGTTAAGAGTAGTAAAGAGGGTTGCGGTTACTGGGTTCAAGCGTTTTCAGCGAATGGAGGTGATGGTAGAAGGTGAGTAGTCGCGAGAGAGAGAGGAACTGATATATCAGAGTTTTTAACATTCACTCGAGTGATTTTTAACATTCACTCGAGTGATTTTGGTTTTCACTCGAGTGAAATATAAAAATCACTCGAGTGAAGTACAAAAACACTTCACAAAATCTGATATCATGCTGTAACTCCTAAATTAATAATGGAAATACTCATGTGACTTACTAGTGACAAATTTATCAATTTAATTATCTAATTTTACCTGTGATTGCAGTGTTTCACTTTTCACTTACTCCATTGTCTTCCTTCTCTGTTTGTCCCTGTTACTTGAGGATATTACAGAGCATCCTGTAAAACAACTTTGTAGAAACTCTGATGCTTAAATTAGTAATAGGATCATCAAAACAATTATGAAATCAACATTTATAAAGATTAAACAACTTACAATTCATTGGGATTTACCATTCCCAATTCCCTTCGTATGTGCATGAATTGTTCTCGGGCAAGAGGTTTGGTGAAAATATCAGCTAATTGCAAATGTGTAGGAATGAATAACACCTTGACATCTCTTTTCTGAATATGATCTCTAATGAAGTGATGTCTCACATCAATATGCTTGGTCCTTGAATGCTGTACAGGATTTTTTGCCAAGCTTATTGTACTGGTGTTGTCACAGTAAATAGGAATTTCTTTAAGGTATATGCCAAGATCCTGAAGTTGTTGTTTTAGCCATAGTACTTGTGCACAACAACTTGAGGCTGCTATGTATTCTGCTTCTGTTGAAGACAAAGATACTGTAGTTTGTTTCTTGCTGAACCAAGAAACAACTACGCCTCCAAGAAATTGACATTGTCCACTTGTGCTCTTCCTATCTGTTTTATAGCCACCATGATCAGAGTCAGAATAGGCAACTAAATATTCATTACCTCTCTTGGGATACCATATACCCAACTCTTTTGTGCCTGCCAGATATCTGAAAATTCGTTTCACTAATTCAGCATGTAACACTTTGGGGCATGACTGAAATCTTGCGCATAGACCAACACTGAACTGAATATCAGGTCTGCTGGCTGTGAGATAGAGTAATGATCCTATCATTCCTCGATATTGAGTTATGTTGAAATCGACTCCTTTTTCATCAGCATCCATTAGTACGGTTGAGCTCATAGGTGTATCTGTTCCATTAGCTTCATCCAATCCAAACCTCTTAAGCAATTCTTGAAGATATTTGGTTTGTGATATGAATATTCCATTCTTTCTTTGTTTAATTTGTAAACCCAGAAAGAAGGTCAATTCCCCCATCAGTGACATTTCAAATTCTCCCTGCATTATCTCAGAGAACTCTTTACACAAGGAATCATTAGTAGCTCCGAATATAATATCATCAACATAAATCTGAACTACCAAAATATCACTTAGTTTTCGTTTTATAAATAATGTTGTATCGACTTTTCCTCGAGTAAAACCAAATTCGATGAGAAATTTGCTTAATCTTTCGTACCAGGCTCTAGGTGCTTGTTTTAAACCATATAATGCCTTTTTGAGTCTGAAAACATGATTTGGTTTGGATACATCTTCAAAGCCTGGAGGTTGTTCCACATAAACTTCCTCCTTGATGTATCCATTTAAGAAAGCGCTTTTCACATCCATTTGAAATAGTTTAAATCCTTTGATGCAAGCAAAGGCTAAGAGTACTCGTATGGCTTCCAATCTTGCTACTGGAGCATATGTTTCCTCATAATCAATTCCTTCTTCCTGATTATAGCCTTTGGCAACCAATCTTGCCTTGTTTCTGATAATAGCTGCGGATTCATCAAGTTTGTTCTTGAATACCCATTTAGTGCCAATAACCGAGTGGTCTTTAGGCCGGGGCACCAAATCTCAAACTTGATTTCTGTCAAATTGGTTTAACTCTTCTTGCATTGCTAACACCCAATCATTATCTGATAGGGCTTCTTCAATGTTAGAAGGTTCTAATTGAGAAATGAATGCAGAAAAACTTACTTCGTTTAAAACCTTGTTTCTAGTTTTGACACCTTCATTAACTCCACCTATTACTTGATCTAGAGGATGACTCTTGACATATTTCTAGGCATGAGGTTGATCTGAATTACTCAGTTCAACTTCTTTTTCACAATCGTCATCTTCAAGATGTGAAGAGTTAATGGGAGGTTGGTTTTTAGATATCTCATCATCAAAGTCTTTACTAGAGGATACATATTCATCGAATACAACATGAATTGATTCTTCTACAACACATGTTCATTTATTAAAAACTCTAAATGCTTTACTATGATTTGAATATCCTAAGAAAAGTCCCTCATCAGCCTTAGAATCAAATTTTCCAAGATTATCCTTACCGTTATTATGAATAAAGCACTTACAGCCAAATATGTGTAGATGAGCAAGGTTTGGTTTCCGTCCCTTGTAAAGTTCATATGGTATTTTTCCAAGCTTGGTTCTGACATATGCTCTATTTGAGATGTAGCATGCAGTGCTCATTGCATCTGCCCAGAAGACTTGAGACACGTTCTTTTCGTTGAGCATTGCTCTAGTCATGTCTGTAAGAACTCTATTCTTTCTTTCTACTACACCATTTTGTTGAGGAGTTCTTGGTTCTGAAAAATTGTGATCAATGCCATTTGTATCACAGTATTCTGCAAATGCTTGATTATCAAATTCTCCACCATGATCTGTCCTGATTCCTGCAATTGACATACCTTTCTCATTTTGCACTTTCTTGGCAAAGGTAATAAATTTGTAAAAAGTTTCATCTTTGGATGATAGAAATATATTCCAGGTAAATCTAGAGAAATCATCAACAATAACAAACGTGTACAAGTTTCCACCGAGACTCTTAACTCTTGCTGGACCAATCAGATCCATATGCAATAGTTGAAGTGGTCTATTAGTGGTAATTTCAGTTTTTGATTTAAAAGAAGTTTTAGTTTGCTTACCTCTTTGACAAGCATCACAGACTAAATCATTTTTGAAATTGACATTAGGTAGCCCAATTACCAAACCCTTTTTGAGTAACTTTTGCAATTGATGCATATTAACATGGGCAAGTCGCTTATGCCAAAGCCAACTCTCATCAGTAGTACTCAGAAGACAACTTTCAGAAATATTTTCATTCATATCAAGAGTATAGCAATTACCTTCCCTTTTTGCTTTGAGTTTGGTTTTCAACTTTTTCTTTTCAATTTGTAGATCCTCCTTGCTGACTATCAGGCATTCTTCTGAATCAAATATCACCCAGTTGTCTTTATCCGTGCTTTGACTTACACTTAGTAGATTGTGACATAAGCCTTCAACGTAGTATACGTCTTTGATTTTGTCTTTGACTTCTCCAAGTCCTGCTATCCTTCCAGTTTGATTTCCTCCAAATTTCACCTTGCCACCTTCCTTAGGTACTAATGTGGTGAAGTTCTCAGGATCCCCAGTCATATGTCTTGAACATCCGCTATCTATATACCATTTGTTTGATTTGGATGTTCTGAGACAAACCTGCAGTTAAGGATAATTAAGTTCTAGGTACCCATATCCTTTTGGGTCCTTTTGGGTTAGTACAGATAACTTCTAGTTCATGTTTCTTCTTAGGTATCCATTTATAGGTTCCTATAATTCCTTTCTTTTTATGAAAACATGAAGAAGTGTAATGTCCTTTTCTATTGCAGTAATTACAGTAAGCAAAAGGATTAGATGTGTGCACAGAACGTGTGAAATAACTTAGATAGGATTTGCTTCCTGTTTTCTTCTTACCCTTTCTTTTGTCTAGGTTCGGATCATATCCTATACCAGATTTATCATTCACATGACGTTGTGCTTTTAAAATGACATTTAGCATTTCACTGCCTTTTGTAAACTTCTCAAGAGTTTTGGTAAGATCAATATTTTTCTTTTCAAGGGACAAACACTTTTCGCAATCTCTATCCAAAGGGTTTTTAATTTCTTCTTCAAGAATTTTGTTTCTCTTTTTGCAAGTAATCAAGGTATTAACTATTTTGATGAATTCAGAATGTAAAGCATCATATTCATTTTGTAATTCATCATACGTAGGATCAGAATTCATTACCTCCTCGTCTGTTTCTTTTTGAGCAACCAGACATATATTGGCTGTCTCCTCATCATCGCTTTCTTCTTCTGAGGAGCTATCTCCCCATATTGCAGAAACGAATGCCTTCTTCCGGTTGAAGGATTTGAAGTTTCTCTTTTCTTTATTTTTCTGTACTAGCTCAGGACATTCTGATTTGATATGTCCCGGTTTACCACATTCATAGCAGATGATTTCCTTGGAGTCTCTTCTGCCACTTGTTCTACCTCTTTGAAAGTTTCTGAATCCTTGGCCTTTATAAAATTTCTTGAATCTTCTGATCATCAGGCCCATTTCATCATCATCGATCTCCTCTTCTTCTTCTTGGTTTTCTGTCTCCACTTTTGTTGCACTTAATGCAAGACCTTTCCTCCTTCTGTCGCCAACTTCTTCCAATTCTCGTTTGAATTTTAGTTTGCTTTCGTATTCTGAAAGACTTCCAAACAGAGAAGCTACATATTGCATTGATTCTCCTTTGGCCTCCTCTATTGCTGTGACTTTCGCTTCCCATTCTTTGGAGAGTATATTTAGTATTTTTCTTACTTGGACATTCTGATCATAGAATTTTCCAAGTGCTGCAAGTTGATTAACAATGTGAGTATATCTAAGTTCAAATTCAGCTATTGACTCACCTTCTTTCATACGAAGCAAATCAAACTCTGTAGTTAGAGTATTGATGCGATTTTCTTTAATTCCAGATGTTCCTTCATGAGCTACTTCAAGCGCTTGCCACATTTCTTTAGCAGTCTGAAGCGTACAGATTCTGAAGTATTCTTTTTGACTTAGTGCACTCTGAATCATTAGAATTGCTTTGCTGTTGAGAGTCACTAGTCTTTTGTCATTGTCATCAAATTCTGCTGGTGATTTAGGAACTTTTCGAGATTCTTCAGTCTTTGTAGGTACGTAGTTCCCAGTCTCAATCACATCCCATAGTCCGTATTCTGTAGCCATTACGAACACACGGAACTTAGCTTTCCAGAAGGAAAAGTGTTCACCATTGAAACCAGGTGGTCTAGTGATAGAAGCTCCGTCAGGAAGGATTGCTTCACCCATGCTTGCCATCGGATCCTTCTAAGGTTGTTAAGCCTGAAATAGAAGACCTGTGCTCTGATACCAAATGTTAGAGCAAGCTTTTCACCCAAGAGGGGGGGGTGAATTGGGTGATTACAAAATAATTGGCAAATCTAAAATCAATATACAAAACTTAAAGCACAGTTAATGAAAGAAGAGATATCACCAAAGTTGACACAGGGATTTATACTGGTTCGGTCTCAAACACTTGACCTACGTCCAGTCCTCAGAAGTCCTTCTGAGCCTTTCACTATATCCTCCAAGATTCAGTGGGTTCTTGGCACCTCAGTACAAACAGCAAGTTCCTTCAGACACTTGCTCCCCCTTACACAAGGTAATTTCAAATCCCTACTTAAGGTTCCTCAACCTTAAGTTAATACAATTGAGAATGATTTAGTATGACTGACAATCTCTCTTTCAGAGTATGTAGATAAAAACTGAAGTACAGATGAAGTGTTAAAGCCTTTTTGAGAAGATATCACTTGTGGAAAGTTCAGGCGTATTTCTTTGTTCTTTTGTTTTTCAAATGGCTGGACATATATAATAGAACCACTTGAAGACGTTGTAAATTTGCCCGTTAATTCAAAAGATGCTTCTGACAAATGTAACAGCATTTGTCTTCCGTTACTTTTGAAATTCTGCTGCTACCATGAATAGTTGTCGTTTGAGTGGAGTGTTCAGTTACATGTTAAGTGCGTCATAGTGGAGTACAGCTGTAACACACTCATGAATATGACCGTTAAGCAATATTTGTATCTCAACAGATTAATATGGATCACTGGAGGTGTTTTATAAAAGAGACAGTGAAACCATAGAGAGTGATCCTATTTTCGCAACTGAGTATTATATCATGATTTTGAAAGCTACAGTAATAATAAAATTTCACTAGCAAAATCATTTGTCGTTGATGAAGTTAAAAACAATTGGATCAAGGTCAATGTAGAAAGATGTATACTTGATCAATAAATCCTCATATGAAAAGATGCAATATCATTGGTAGTGAATATAATGTGTTTGGAAATGATTTTGAAATCTTTGAATATTTCTGACAGTGATTGCTGGTTCACTGGAAGTGATATTGGAACTTTGCAAATGTCACTCGAGTGATTTATGATCACTGGAAGTGATTTGGTGAATAGTGGAATCTTCTTGCAGTGATTTCCAATTCACTGGAAGTGATTCAGCGAAAATCCAACATCACTTGAGTGATTGAGGATCACTGGAAGTGATTTGAGAATTTTGGCTGATCACTCGAGTGATCTCAGCTTCACTGGAAGTGATTTGTAAAACAGTAGATTTTTCTTGAAGTGAAATCCTAATCACTGGAAGTGATTTGCTTCATCACTCGAGTGATTCACAATCACTGGAAGTGATTTGGCGCATCACTCGAGTGAATGAGAATCACTGGAAGTGAATAGCAAAACCGTGAGAATTTCTGGAAGTGAAAACAAAATCACTGGAAGTGTTAGTCTGATCACTCGAGTGATTCACAATCACTGGAAGTGATTTGGCGGATCACTCGAGTGATTCAGAATCACTGGAAGTGATTTTCAAAACAGTGAATTTTTCTTGCAGTGATTTCGCGATCACTGGAAGTGAAATTGCGGATCACTCGAGTGATTTCCCATATCACTCGAGTGATCTGTAATTTTCTGCAATCACTCGAGTGATTTCAGCGATCACTCGAGTGATCTTGAATATCACTCGAGTGATTAACAAAATCACTCGAGTGATCTACAATCACTCGAGTGATTAAATGAATCACTCGAGTGATCTTTCACAGATCACCAGAATAGATTGCTTTGCTGCTAATTATTCCATGAGCTTCCAAAACATGATTTGTTATCATCAAAACATGGAATCTAACACGTTTAATGGGTGAGATTCATGACTCATTTATTAAACCTATGCCAGGAATGGGCAGAAGTTCTTACTCGAAGAAGAGAAGAGCAAAAAAAATGAAGGTCTGCCATAAATGTGCAAGGTGGACATGTGATGGCCATTGTCGAAACAAAGGTATGATTTCTATAAATCGAGAAGATAAGATTCAATTCATAAAGGATGGACTGAGTAAAGAGTCATTAGATGATATAATTTTGACTCTTGAGACGCATCCTAGTGGTGAAGTTCACGCTCTTCTTCTTGATTTAATGAACTTATTTACCAAACAAAAAGAGCGCTACTGTCTTGGGAATCTGACATTAAAAGACCCTGTTTGCGAGTTTATGGGAAAGCTGGATGGGAAGCAAATGAAGTTGGTCAATTGATTGATCAACTGCAAATCTATAAACCCAATTCAGATCTATTAGTCAAGCAAATAGGTGTGGGTTATTTATTCAGCGATCCGAATGAGAGTAGAGATAGCACTATCCTATTGTAACCTTCTTCATTAGTGTTAGTTAATAAAAAATTAGATGCATGGTGTATATGAAGATGGCAGAGTAAAGAGTTATTTTTAACTCTTGAGACGCATTATTAGTTACGTAGTGTTATTTGTTTGAATGTGGAATAGTGGATTAAAGGCAATTATATATGTAAGAAGTAAAATTTTATTACCAATAATAATATGTGATTTCATCATTGTTAGCGTTTGTGGTGGGTTTAATCATCAATGCATTTATCTAAAAGTTGGTCACCTTCAAAGTATATAATTACTTGTGGCTCCCACTTCTTCAATCCTCCCTTTTTTTTTCTACATATCAATAATGTTCTTCAAATTCAAAATGAAAAAAGGAAAGGAAAATGGTATGAACGTGGAGACATTGTTATTTGACAAAAGGAAAAAGGTTTGACAAAAGGAAAAAGGAAAAATGTTATGTAAATAGTTGTGGAGATGATGACATTCACAGTGATGCTTTTAGACTTTGTGAATCACATTGAATATGGATATATAATGTTTGAATTCAATTATATCTACACTTACAGGTCTAATCATGTTTTCTTAATTTTATCTTAGTTTCCTTATTTTCTTACCCGATTTTTCAATGTCTGATTTCACATCACACCCCCTCAATTACCATATTAAATTTTCTTAGCAGTAATAATATGTGATTTCTTCCAATGCATTTGTGTGAATGTGGAATAGTGGATTAAAGGCAATTATATATGTAAGAAGTAAAATTTTATTAGCAATAATAATATGTGATTTCCTCATTGTTAGCGTTTGTGCTGGGTTTAATCATCAATGCATTTATCTGAAAGTTGGTCACATTCTTCAAAGTATATGATTACTTGTGGCTCCCACCTCTTCAATCTCCCCTTTTTTCTACATATCAATAATGTTCTTCAAATTCAAAATGACAAAAGGAAAGGAAAATGGTATGAACGTGGAGACATTGTTATTTGACAAAAGGAAAAAGGTTTGACAAAAGGAAAAAGGAAAAATGTTATATAAATAGTTGTGGAGATGATGACATTCACAGTGATGCTTTTAGACTTTGTGAATCACATTGATTATGGAGATATAATGTTTGAATTCAATTATATCTACACTTATAGGTCTAATCATGTTTTCTTAATTTTGTCTTAGTTTCCTTATTTTCTTACCTGTTTTTTCAATGTCTGATTTCACATCACTCCCCCTCAATTACCATATTAAATTTTCTTTCACAATATGTGTGTGTATGTGTGTTAAAAGTTATTTTTTAAAATTTACGGGATGAAAATGAAACTTTCACATGAAATGAAAGAAAGTAAAGATTGAAAAAGTTAAAATGTAAATATTACCCTCAAATCTCATATACAGATGTATGCATTCTATTATTTTACCCTTTTTAAGTTAGATCTTTAACATATTTTGAGCCACGTCATAAGTATAATGTAAATGATACCACCTCACGTCCTATTGGACTGAAAATTAGCGGGAAATAATATTAGAAGATAAAAATTTTTAATTTGTTTTTATATGAATAAGGAAGCCCACATGTTGTAGGGTCCACCACGTGTTGTGTGTTCATATTTCTTCCTCCAATTTTTGCTTTTAATATCTTTAAAAAAAATATTCAATAGGACAATAGGATCTCTAATCCTATCAATCAAGAAATTAAAAGCCCACATGTTTTTAATTAACCTCATTTTTTTATGCACCGAAATATGAGGTAAAGTATTACTTTCTTTCATTTCAAGTGGAATGGAAAATACAGCTATTCCTGACGCACTCAAAAAGGTAACTGGCTAGGCAGATATATGAGTAGACAAAAATGAAAATGTGAAAATCCGTCAAGATTTATTGGTGCCGACAACTGGGTTGCCAATTTCTAATATATCTTTACCTTTTTTGTTTTTTCATCTAAGATGTGACTTGTCCCTTCTTATTTTCAACCACACGTGATCCCAAATTTCTTTTCTATTTTTCTTTATTACCATCATTATTTCTCATCCCAAAACAAAATAATGATTATTCTTCATTATTGTCAGGAAAATCGTGATTGTCAAAACTGTTCAAAAGTGTTGCTTCTTCATAATTCCATACTCTGCAGAAAAATCCAAACAACATTTGTCAACAATAGTAATCAAAATGGCATAGCACACTACGATACACTTATAGCCCTTTCCAGCTAAAGGGCATTATGACTCTAGACATCGCCCAAACACTTGCACCCAATTAATTACTTTAACTATCCCTCTGTTTAATTATTTCTTCATCACTTTCAATTTTTTATACAATTTTTCAAATTTTAGTTGTCCTGTGTTGTGTTTTGAATAAAATGTATCTATTTTATAAATCAAATTGGCAAGAAAAAAAATAGTATCATATCTTCTTAAGTTGATAATTTACTAATAAGTAATGAAAGTTTTCTTTACTCACTACTAATTAGTAAATTATCAACTTAAGACAAGATGGTTTTTTATATTCTCTACTAAATTAGGATGTACAAAAATTAGCATATCTTCTCATATCTTCTTAAGTTGATAATTTATTAAATAGTAAAGACATAATGATTTTAGTCAACATTGTGATGCGTGTGAAAACTGTCTTTCACGTGCCCAACTCACCAAAAACGTTGTGATCATAAATAGCTATAGTATTTAGCATTATTTTAATTTATCATAAATCATTTTATGTTGTGAAAGTGAGTAAGGAAATCAGCCTATGTACTCCAAGTGTCAAAAAGTTTTTCCTAATTAATATTATAAACTTTTACACGTCAAACTTTAAAATGCAAATCATTTTATGATGTGCTGATATATGATGTTTAGTCTATTTCTATTATAACTTTTTTTTGGTTTTATACAATTTTTTAGTTTGTTAAACAAATTTAAAATTTCTAATTCTTCTATACTTTAAAATCAATTATACTATATTTTTCAACATCCACAAATTTTTAAACACAAAACATATAAGATATAATACAGATATTAGAATTATAAAGTAAAGTTGGATACTGAAGTCAAAACAAAAATTTGAAGTGGAGGCTAAGAAAACAAAAGCACAAAATAAAAACAACAGGCAACATTAGCCATGTCCCTATCTATAATCTGACTATATTAGCAAATCATTAAGTATCACAGGGTAGAAAATTTTCGAACATCCCTCCAATGCAATCAATAAGTCTAACGCAGTGCAGTGATAATTTATCATCTACCCACATCAGCAAATCATTCACTTCTGACAACAAGATTGCATTATTAATTAAAGACACAAAATTCAACAGAGATGAAAAATAAATATATAAGTCTTGGGACAATATGATGATGCAGTACATGATTTTCAAGATTGACAACATTGTGATGCGTGTGAAAGCTGTCTTTCACGTGCCTAACTCACAAAAAACATTGTGATCATAAATGACTATACTATTTAGTATTATTTTTATTTATCATAAATCATTTTATATTGTGAACGTGAGTAAGTCTATCAGTCCTATGTACTCCAAGTGTCAAAAAGTTTTTCATAATTAATATTATAAACTTTTACAAGTAAAAAGTTATTTCATTCTTCCCTAAAAATCAGTGTTCTTCATCTTCCTGCCTCAGTCATCTTTAGCCAAGTAAATAATGTTTTTTATAAAATACTCAATTATAATAAAATCCCGTTTATGTTGCAAACTCTTTGCATTTACATTGTTTAAGTAGTATAAATATGTACTCTTACACTTCTAAGCACAAGATGCCTGAGAGAAAAAATGTCTGAGCGGAAAAAAGAGGGAAAGGCTATCACCCAAAAATGTAGATTTAAATCTATCTGCATTTTTGGTGAAACTGATTTCGGAAATGATAGAGAGTTTGCACTTGCAGCAAATGAACTTGGAAATGCATTAGCCGCTAGGAAGATCAATTTTATATACGGGGGAGGTATCCAGGGCCTAAAGGGAAGGGTGGCTATTTCTGCATCCATTAACGGTAGCAAGGGTTTGAGTGTAAGGGTGAAGGAGTTGGAAGATCACATCTTTTTCATAGGACAAGACTTACAGGTTTCAAGCTTGCCTGAACGAATGGGACGTATGTTCTACCATGCTGACGCATTTATCGCTCTACCCGGTGGTTTGGAAACGTTGGATGGGATTTCTAGCATTGCATATTGGGCTAGACTAAACTTTCACAAAAAACCATTAGGATTGTTAAATGTTAATGGTTTTTATGATAATTTGTTGTCTTTTTTTGATCGTGCTATGGAAACAGGATTCACACCCCAAGCGACTCGCCATTCTATAATTTCTGCGCCAACTGCTGATCAACTACTTGATCAACTACAAACCTATGCACCAAAACAGGATCTATTAGTCAAGCAAATAGGTGGAAAATCTTCAGATAACATTCAGATGAAGAATCCAGCTACCACTCTACAGAAGCATCATCTAGATACAACCCTTCGCTTGTAAAAAACCATTAGATAGTTAGTAAAACCCTAAGATGCATGGTGTATGCAAAGATGACAGAGTAAATAGTTATTCTTAACTCTTGAGACGCGTCTTATTAGTTTCTTTGGTTGTAAAAAACCATTAGATAGTTAGTAAAACCCTCAGCTGCATGGTGTATGCAAAGATGACAGAGTAAATAGTTATTCTTAACTCTTGAGACGCGTCTTATTAGTTGTTTGTTTTCGTTTCATCTTAACTTCTAAATCTAAATGAGCATTATCAATATTTATTTTAATTATTCAAAATTTTCTCTTATGATATTATTTCCCTCTAATTTTCAGTTCAATAGGATGTTAGGTGGTATCATTTACACTATATTCATGACATGGCACAAAATATACTAAACATCTAACTTAAAAAGAGTAAAATAATAGAATGCATACATGTGTATACGAGATTTGGGAGATTTCTGACGTGCTACCTTTTTTTCGTTGGAATACAAAAATGAATAAATTAATGGTAAAGTTAATGCATCCATCATCATTTCTCCATCTTCTTCCTTTATTTTTATTTTTCCTTCTTATTAATGAATTTTATTAAGGATAATTTTGATATCTTACATAAAGTAACTAAGTGCATTAATTTATATAGTAAGAGGGAAGTGATTAAGTGGGAATCTCCAGCCTGCCCCACTAAGCGGGGCTTCAAATTTGAAATGTTAATGCAGAGATTGGAAGATTGGTGATGGTGTGGGAAGTGAGGGAGGGCCCTCAAATTCGTAGTCCAGTTGACCACACCTTATCATTTGGACTTTCTCTCTTTGATCCATTCCATTTTTTACTTTTCCTCTCTCCTTCAACCCAATCCACTTTCTCTATTTCTCCCCCATTTTCTTAGTCCATCCCCTGACCCACCACCACTTCTTCTCTCTCCAATCAAATCTCTCATTTTCCACACTTTTTCCTCTCACCTTGAATTTCATGTGTTTCCAATACTCCCCGCCGATGTAATTTGTTGATTAATATAAACATAAAAAATAATTATAAAGGAATATGAAACATGAAATTAGAAAATAATAATTAATAAATTATAATTAATTTAATGATTAATGGATTGAAACTAAATCACATGATATTGTTTATAGCTAGCATACAATGGAATAGTATGACTTATTTCAGATTCTATATATAATATATGAGTTTATTCTAATTTTTGTAAATCTTCTCTAAATAAGCGTCTAGATTATAATGTGTTGAACCATAGTTGGTTAAAATATATGAAAAAGTGAAACTTTGAAAAAGGACATAACAAAAATAGTGGAATTGCAGTACCTAGGATTCTCTATTTGATTCCTTACTTTATGACTCTAAATAAGCGTGGTTGAGACCATACCGATATCATTTTATTTTGGTCACAAATAGCCATGTGTTAATTGGTCTTAAAGGGAGCAATTACAGTACCTAGATGCTCCTTTTGATTCTTTACTTTATGACTTTATGCCATATTAATAGCTTCTATCTAAATAATCATAATTATTTAATTTCATTGATTATGTTCAAACACATGTGAGATGTCTTACAACTTGCAAAACATACGGTGGTTGCTTGTCAGTTCATAACTTCATATACCAACACAACTCTTCAAAATTTCACTTTCATTATCAAAGTTAACTTTACAAGGCCTTATTATATATACAATCATTTTAAAATGTAATAATTAATATTCATTTATTATAATTCCAAAAGAAAAATGTTTTTGCTCAGTTGATGATAAATTTGTTGTAATGTGCAAGTTAATTTATCGAAAAAATTAGAGTCAATTTCATAATTCAGCCCCTTCATTTCTATATGTATATATATTATTTGCTTCATTATTTTTTTAATTATTGTTGGATATAATATAAAAGACGCAAGCAAGATTTGAAAACAATGATTAGGGTTGAAAAGGGATTACCTACCCTTAATTGATTTATAATTATTGACTTTTGCAAAAATGTGTTGCCCATTATCACTACTTTGTGAAACACTCACTGATCCCCTTGAAAATTTTATAATGATTAAAGAGGCCACAATAAAAGAAAATTTCAGAATAAAATTACTACTATTTGGATGGCAAAATTATTATCCACACACACACACATACTCACAATACCAAATGAAGATTAAAATATTGCATTCATATAAAAAAATTCATCATAACTTATCATTATAACAACAAAAAATAATTATTTTTACCCACTATGATTTAATACACTACAATCTAGGCATTTATTTAGAAAAGATTTACAAAATTATATTTTATATTTCTAACGTTTTTAAAAAAATTATAAATAATAATATTTTTTATGTTTGTTTTTTAAAATTAGAAATAATAGTAATATATGTGAATAATAAAATTAAAGTTTATAGTATATTTCAACACATACATGTACTCTAACTTTGATTTTGTTTGATACAATCTCTTTGATATTTATTAATTTTGAAAATAAAACCAGGCGTAATGTTAATGATGATGGTTTTATATATTTAAAAAGTAAATCTCTTTATACTCTCTCATATTAAAGTTTGTAGGGGTTGATTTAACTCCTCTCAATCTATTTTATCTTATATATTTTTTATTTTTTTAAAAAAATTAATTTATATAATTTATAAAATGATATATATTTTAATATTACATAAGATTATTGTAGGGAGATAGTGTCATAATTATTATAATTAATTTATCTAATTTTTTTAATTTATCCAAAGTAATCGAGTAGCTATTGCATGTATTATGGATAAGATGAGTAAGGCACACATATAATTGATCGTGTGACCCCTGTCACTTTCGTATTATTGAGTAAATTACGTCAATTGATTAGGAATTTGATTAATTTTATTATTGCGGGTTTTTTAAAACAAATAAAGAAAAGAATTAGATAATGAACTTATCAATCAATTAAATTGCAATGTTTCCTCTTGATTTAGATTGAAAGATAGTGGAGTAGGGCAATCATATCAATGTGCATAAGAAGTTAATTATAACAACTTTAATTTTAGTTAACTGTCAATTATTTTTTATGGTTGTCATATCCCATTTTCATTCTTTTTCTTTCCTTTTGTGAGGTTCATATAACGTTTCTCTTTTCAACAACCTCATCATAATATGGGACCATATAAACCAAGCTGATATTGACAAAATGAAAGGTGATAGTATAAGGTTAGAGAAAATGACAAAATCTATACATATCACAACACAACATTATGACTACTTTACTTTACTTTCAACGATATCATATTCACTTTTGCTTTCAGCACTTCAACTTCAACATTGCTTTCAACGATATCATCTTCAAGGACAACATTCACTTTTGACAATGTAGTATGTGCCTTCTCTAATATCATTTTCATCCCACATCATCAATCCTCACCTCTTATTTTAAGCCGGTTGATTTGCTAGGAGTCTATGTTATTGTTTGAATATGTTGACACGTCAAGCTCATCCCACATTATCAATCCGTAACATACCCTTTATTCATGTCATTCCAGTGCATGTAGCAAGTTAATTCTTCAATAGTTTATTCTACTCAATGGAATTCTAATAGCCATATAAATTCATGTTTTCTACACCTATAAATAGTTATGCATGTTCGCTTCCTTTCTTCATCTTCCATACTCCAACTGATATAAACTCAGACTACAGGTATGTTCTACAATGCCTTCTGCAGCTGCTCAATTTTTACTTTGATCTCAATTCCATTCATTTCATACTTACCAAACATTCTTCATCAAATATATACTACTCTTACTTGCAGATCATACAATGGGGCGTCATTCAATAGTTAAAGAATTGCATGATGGTACTGACCGATGGGCCATAATTGTCAGAGTCCTTAGAAAGTGGAATGTTTACCAGAAGACAGCCCCCTCAAATGTTTTTTGCATTTCCATGGTTTTAGTTGATGAGGAGGTCCTTATATGTTGGTCTCATGTTATTTTTAGAAGATCAATATCTTTGATATCTTCATAAATTGACCACAAATGCCTTAATGATTACTTAATGATTATTTTATTACTATATTTCAGGGGTCTAAGATACAAGCAAGTGTTTTGAACAAAGCACTGCATGAAAAATTCAGAAATTTCATCAAAGAATGACAGACTTATAAGTTTGCTAACTTTGTAGTGACTCCAAATGGCAATCAATATAGAGCAACAACTAATCCATTCAAGATAACTTTCACTCCACAGACATATATTATAGAGCAAGATGCTTCTATACCCTCCTACTCTTACTCATTCATGCCTATTTCTGAAATTATGAAGGCGGATCAGGATCATCAAGTAGATCATCTTATTGGTATCCTCTTTCTCCTATGTTTTACTCCTATAGATTCATGCATTAATTTTTTCTGTACATTAAATCTTTGACCTTTTTTGACATTATCATGCATAATGCAGATGTACTTGCTTTTGTTAGAAGCATTGGTACATTGGAGGAATTTAGTAGGCATAATGAAACTAAGATGAAGCTGAGAATGTTGCTGATTGACGATGAGTAATTGCCATGGATTTATAATTATGCAATTATATTCCCCAATATATAGTTTCTATATCAGATCTTCACATTTTGTATTCTATTTTCCAGACAGAATGACGTGGAATGTGTACTCTTTGATGATGTTGCTTCTGATGCATTTATGGCCCAGCTGCAAAATAATGAAACACCTGTTGTTATTGTACTTAATCTTGCTAGAGTAGGATTTTCAGAAGACGGTAATAGTAATACATATTATTCTATCCACCTTTTGCAAATTGCCTTTTCATTTTTCCCTTTTACCATGTTATCTATTATATAAACCAATATTTACAAATTAATAGGACTTCCAACAATTTATAGCTCATTCAATGCAACCATAGCATTATTTAATCCACCAATCAAGGAGGTCAAACAATTCATAGAAAGGTATAACCTATTCCAATACAACTGAAATTTATATCAGTTTTCTTTATATATGCTATTATGTTATGTTAACATAAATTTGCTTTCTGTATTTATTCCATCACTTTATCATTTCTATTCACATTATAACAGCTCCAAAGATGGATTTTCGCCTGTCTTGACTTCTTTGAGTCAGCCAATGCCATCCCAATCAACCCTGCTATCAAGTGGAGATTCTTTGCACTCCCAGAGAAAGATTACCATATCTGAAATAGCAGAGCAAGACGTTGTCAGTCCAATTTTTTTTACTTTCATACTTTCCATAGTTTATAAATGTGTTGAAATATGATGTTTAGTCTATTTCTTTTATTACATAAAGAAACTATAATCTTATGATTAAAATATTATAGATTACTTGTGTCATTGTTTATGAAATATCTTCAAATAACATAAAATCATTATACTCACAATGACATATTTGTGACAGGGAGCATCTTTTGTAATCACTTGTGAGTTTGTAAAACTTGAAACAATGTACGATTGGAGCTATGATGGCTGCTCTAAGTGTGGCACAAAAGCTATATCTGAAAATTCAACTCTTGTCTGTCCTAGCTGCAACAAAAAATCTCAATTTAAAATTGAGCCAAAGTATAGTTCATTTCTTTATATATTTTGGTTATCTTCTTTAACATATAAGTATATATGAAAGAGAACTAAAGTGCTTATTTGCACAGGCTTAAAGTTCATTATGTTGTCAAGGATGAAACTGGATCTGTTTCTGTCATCTTTTGGGATAAGTTAGCTGTTCAATTGATTGAGAAGACAGCTGCTGAGTTGAAGCTTATCCTTAAAGAAGTTTGTACTTTAAACTTGATTTTATACTATTCATACTTTTGAAGGTACGTTAATGGTAACTTTACTTTGACTTTAGGATGAACGTGAGTATGACTTCCCTGATGAATTGGACAACCTTGTGGGTAAGACTGTCATGCTAAAACTTAAGATCACTAATTACAACAAAAAGCATCCAACTTCTAGCATTAGTGTTAGTCAATTCACTATATGTGAAGACCTCATGAATCAGTTCATGGAAGCAACTAATGAGGTTATATTACATAACTTTGTTGTGTTTACTGGCAGAAGTTGACTAATTGTTGCATTTCCCTAACTTCATAATTTTCACTTATTGAAATAAATCGTTAATTGAACAGCCCCAAGCAAGTCAAGGCCTTGATGATGTTCATTCTCCTACCTTAGCGAGTGCAACTAAGGAAAATGCTGATCAGACTTTAGTCCAACCTTTGGTAACATATACACTTGTCAAACAAAATGCTGATGAAAAACTTGCCCAACCTTCTTCACAAAGAGAAGAGAACCAAGATACTATATTAGTTGACCTTACAAATCAAGTCACACCTGCACCTGTGAGAGGCAAGAGAAGGACTAACATGAAGAGGAATGTTGTTAGGGATGATGCAGCCCTTATTGCTCAAGTTCCAACTGTCATATGTTCTAATGAAAGGGTTGCAAAAGCTATTAAGCAAGAGAAGTAGTTGTTATTAAATTGTTGTGCACATGTGTCCCTTTAAGTTATATCTGAGTTAATATTAAGCTTTTATGTCAGTGAAGTATTAAGTTTCAATGTTAGTGAGTGCTTTATAATATTAGTGATTTCCTTTTCATAGTTGTCATGTGATGTTATCAGTGTTCTATTCGAGTCTGTAGCCTGGATTTCAAATTTTAATGAATTTCATTTTCCATTTATCTACTATAATGACCATTATCATTTTCCTTTATTGAATTAGTCACTTTCAGTATGTAATTAATCCTTTGGCAACAAATATCCACCAACTCCATACAGGATTAGAACCAACACTTTAAATACTGTTCAATATTGCAATGCTCATATACTAATTATCATCTACCCAGTCTACTATTTATTAAAATGTGACATGGTTCTTGCAGGAAAGATTACACACATATGTAAAACATAATTATGAATATTGTCTCAATGCTCTCAACCCAAGGAAATTGTAAAGCTACATCAGCAATATCTTGAAAATTTGGCCCGCAATATCAATGTTGAGGTTAATGTTATCTAATATGTTACAACCAGGTAACTAATTTTATCATTTTCGAATTTTAAATATTTAAGTGTTGATTATATAGGTTGAGGGCATAATGCAGTTTCATGCTTCATTACATTCTTTAAGCTAAAATCTTGTCCATGCTTAAACAGGGGTGACATATCTAAAAATTTGAAAAATTACATTCCTATTAGAGAACATGTACAATGATCAAGAAAGTCACTTCCATGAGAAATGCATACCTGGTAGGTTGCTCATCAACTATCTCACATTTTTATGTTGTTTATTAGACTTTGCATACTTTTGAATCTTGCTTGGTATTATCTTCAAAGGTTCTGATGTTTGGTTTTTTGTCATTGTACTAGCTCAAGCTCAGTGTACACAACATTCTGCATCTATCATTAGTCATGGCAGCATCTCTGATAAGTCTGAAATAATAAATCGATCCGGAGCTCTTCAAGAAATATCCAATATCTCTTCAGCCTCAGCAAGTTCTTCCAAGAATGGTACACTTGCAAGTTATTCTTTTTGGGAATTAATATGTACCTTATAGTGATATAACTCAATTGAAGTTATTTAATATGGCTACTAATGTAATGTCTTTCTTGATATACTTGAAAGTTAACATTTTTATATCATCATGGAGTGTATTTCACAAAGTTTTTCCTGCAATATATATTTTAGATTATGAATATGAATGTAATCTTTTATGCCAAAATATGCTTTAATATTCTTGTGATGGATCAAACTCATCATTACCCGGATTATTTCACAATTTAACTTTAATAATATTTCACAATGGAGTACTTATCATGGTTTAACATTAATATTTCAGTAACCAATGGTGGTCTACATAATTCACCTTCTAGAAGCACACTTATTGATGCATCCATTGGTAAATATACTCAACAAGAATCACTCTTTAGTTCTCAACAACGGAAGAAATTTTACAAGCAATCAAAATTGGCAACATCATTGGAACATATAACCAATGTTGCATCAAACTTATCACATGAGTTCGATAAAAGTGAAGGTATTTATACATTACATTAGTTCAATTGTTATGCTATAAAGTAATTATTATTGCTATTAACTATGCACTATAGTAATCTGATTTCTATGTATATCAAGCTCAAACCAACAATTAAAGTGTCAACCATTGACCCGTAAAAGTGCTAGATGGAGAGGTTTAGAAAGTAATAATGAAAAACTATACAAGAGAAGCAAAAGAATACACCAAGGATTAAATCAAGGTTACTATATATTAGACTGAATCATCATAACATATGTCATTCTATATTATATTCATGTCATTCCATTGCATAACCTTATAAGCTGATAACCTAATGCCACCAATTCAATTTGATATTATATTAGAAAATATAGCAGTAGATAGCAGCCAGCAGATTCCATCTATGGACTACATGCCTCTAACTGATTCAGATACAAGTTCTTAATGTCGTCACTCAATTTACTACATTGTTAAAGTGTCCATGATAATTTACATCTGTACATTTTATTTGACATTAATTGCAAAAAAATTTCTTTTTTCATTTGGAGTTCGAATGCTAAGAAGTACTTAATCCACTTTAATTATCATGTTATAAATTACATTATTACTTGTGTTTCTTAATCCATTTCAATTATCACATTGAATATAACTATGACTTTAACTCATTTTTATGTGTTTTTTTATTAAACTTTGAATAATTCTAAAACTTGCTTGGTATTATTTTTAAACGTTCTGATGTTTGGTTTTCTGTCATTGGATTAGCTCAAGCTCAGCGTAAACAATGTACTACATCTATCATTAGTCATGGCAACGTTTATACTGATTCTAGAAGGATAAAGCGATCTGGAGCTCTTCAAGAAATACCCAATATCTTTTCAGCCTCAGCAAGTTCTTCCAAGAATGGTACACTTGTAAGTTACTCTTTTTTATGATTCATATGTAGGTTATAGTAACATAACTCAACTGAAGTTGTTCAATATAGACACTAATGTTATCATTTTCTTCATACACCTGAAAGTTAACATTCTTTTTATTAGCATGGAGTGTATTCCAAAAAAAATTTCTACAATATATGTTTCATATTATGAATATAAATGTAATCTTTTATGTCAAAATATGCTTTAATATTCTTGTGATGGATTAAACTCATCATTACTGAGATTCTTGCACATATTAACTTTAATAATCTTTCAAAATGGAGTACTTATTATGGTTTAAATTTAATATTTCAGTAACCAATGGTGGTTTACCTAATTCACCTTCTAGAGGCACACTTATTGATACATCTATTGGTAAATATACTCAGCCAGAATCAATCTTTAGTTCTCAACAAAGGAAGATACGTCGCAGACAACCAAAATTGGCAACATCATTAAAAGATATAACAAATGTTGCATTAAACTTATCACATGAGTTCGATAAAAGTGAAGGTACATATACATGACATTTGTTCAACTATTATGCTATGAAGTAACTATTAGTGCTATTAGTTATGTGCTATGATAATATAATTTCTGTGTATACCAGGCTCAAACCAACAATTAAAGTGTCAGCCCTTGGACCGTAAAAGTGCTAGATGGAGAGGTTTAGAAAGTAATAATGAAAAACCATACAGAAGAAGCAAAAGAATACACCAAGCATCAAATCAAGGTTCCTATATATTGTATTTTTTTCATCATAACATATGTCATTCCATTATATGACCTTATAAGCTGATAATCTACTGACACCACTTCAATCTGATATTATATTAGAAAATATAGTAGTGGATAGCAACCAGCATATTCCATCCATGGACTACATGACTCTGACTCATTCTGGTACAAGTTATTAATTTCCTTACTTAATCTACTACATTTTTTAAAGTATCTTTGATAGTTTACATCTGTGTATTTTATTAGACATTAGTTGTAAAATACAATTTATTTTTTCATTTAAAGTTTGAATGTGGAGAAGTACTTAGGCGTTGTTTGGTTCAGCGTTTTGGTCCTTCAAAAAGCCCAATTACAATATAAACGGGCTTGTATAATGTAAATTCATAAAGTGGTCGTTTGGTTATGTCATTGTTGCATCGGGCTTGTCCAACTGTTATGATTGTGCTTTTCCCAAAAGCTGATCCACAAGCACGCTAAAAAAAAGTCATTGGATTCCCCTGCACATTTTTGTTTGTTACCGTTGGACATATATTCCCTTAGCTGTATACCACCTGCAATTTGAGCAGCTTTCCGTGCGAATCCAAACTGCAACCATCACTCTTCATTCACTTCGCACCATCTACTCCTACGGCCATATTCATGGAGTTCGGTGAAATAGAACAGCTGAGCCTCTGTTTCACATCCGTCTCACCTTCTTCTTCTCGGCAGGCAAGGTCGGGCGACTGCAAGCGACGTGAGCTTCTTCATCCAACCGGTAGTCCAACTGACAATTGGGTCAGTTTTACATCGTCGTCCTCCTCTCCCGCAGACGCCGGCGCATCTCGGCTGTCTCAGTTTCTCATCTCTGCATCGCTGTTCGTCGGTCATCAGCGGTTGCGCTAAAATCAGAGGTAAGTTGTTCTGGCAATCTGGCATATTTCTTACATTCAGAGATGACTTTGATTCAGCTGCGCAATGTTTGTGTTGTGTGTGTTTATGGGATACATTTATAAACGCTGCTATTACCTTCTGGAATCTCACGGCCAACCGTCGTTCTGGCTCTGGATAAATGTGATGTTGGAATTTTTGTTATGAGTGTGTAGTTTTGTGGTACAAACTGTATAGAAACAATATATTCTCTCGCCACTTTAGTCAGCCAGACATGAATGAGCTTCAAAATTGTGGGTCTTTATCCCTGTACAAAGGGAGCTCTTACCCAATACATAAGTCCTATTTTTTTTCTTGAATTAAAAGGATAGAAATTAACAGTTCAGGATTTCAAATAGGATCTGTGTTGTGACCTCCCACTTATTAGGAAAATAGACAACCTACACATCCACGGATCGGATAAAAATGACAATTTTGACTGACAAATCACATTGTTGTGCTTTCAGTAGGATCCATAGTGAATAATGGGCAGGTCTTTACTCAGGTGCTAAGATATATATATTGCACAGCCTCGAACTCTCCCTAGTTAATGAATGAACATGATGTAGTTTAAGTTAAAGTCATAGCCATGTCCACTGACAAAGTAAACCAGGTTTAGTTTTGAGAAAATTATGCCATATACAAGAGCACGCTTGTACGTGACTAGATTCCTCTTGTATGTTTTTAAATTTTACGATTTTATTATGTGACATTTCATTCACTGAGTCAAATTTGTATTTGATGAAAAATAATTGCTCATGATCCCCCAAATGTTGTTAGCTGGCTTCCTCTATAGCTGCTTCTGCAGTTACACACACACACACACTGTTTTGAGACAGTTTCGAAACTTTCACATTTGTCCATTGAATTTCCGTTCAGTCTTTTGAGATTCTCTTGAAATGAGAAAAAGAGAGTCACTGCTTTGCTTGGTACACCACACAGGTCACACCAAAGGCTAATACATACTACAAAGTATATATGCTTTGATAAGCAATTTATGCACGTTTTGTATTATTTTTTAAAAAAACCTTTAAAGCTGTAAATCAATTTCAAAGACCAAAAATGTCGTCTATTACCATGTATTGCATATTTATATAGCACAATGCGAGACAACGCAATCTGGAATGACAACACCACTGAGGTGTTCATACATGCGATGCTTGATCAAATTTACGCTCATGAACGGCGAGGGTTGTCTTTCTCTAAGGCCGGTTGGAAGGCAATTGTGGATGAGTTTAACGAAAGGACTGGTAGGGGGTACGATCGCAAACAACTAAAGAACAAATTTGACATCTTACGCAAGGACTTCAAGACGTGGAAGACGTTGCTCACTGAGACTGTCTTGGGTTTTAATCCGGAAACAAGGACTATTGACGTTACTGATGGCTGGTGGGAAGCAAAAATCCGGGTTAGTATGTTTCTTTAACTCATCACAACTAAAACACAACTTTTGATTGGTTACATTAGGCATAACAATGTTCACTTGTGATAATGCAGGAGAATAGGATGTATTCGAAGTTTCGTAGGTCCCCTCTTAAGTATGAGACATAACTGAATATAATCTTCAGGGATGTCTATGCTTCCGGAGATGGTTCATACTGTCCTGCATTCGAGCAGACCCAGGATGCTGATGCGGACGATGATGATTTCTACATCCCAGTCATGGATGATCATGAAGGATCGGGGGACAGTGAGGACGGTTCTTTCGGTGCTCAACCGGCACCCAGCACAGGAGTCACTGAAGACTTGGCCGGTATAGGGATATCATCTCAGAGTGGTCCCTCTGCGCCAATCGGTTCAGGTAGCCTTGGTAAGAGAAAGAGGGTAATTCGACCTCAGGTGAGGAAGAAGTCCAGAGTTCCAGTTACGGATCGGATTGCTGAGGCAGTCAGTGTGATGGCTGACTTAACGAAGCATAGATTAGCTGTTATGACCGACATCCAGGAGAGGAGTGCTGAGAGTATCGTCAGGGACCTAGTCACACTTGAGGAAGTGAAGGCTGATCCGCAGTTCCGCATCTGGTGTATCCAGATGCTCTCGCAGGACAAGAGTTCCCGAGATGCGTTTGTAGGGCTATGGAAGGAGAATAAGGACTATTTGATTGAGTGGTTACGATTTGCTGTAGATTGTTACTTCGGACAGTAGAGTATATGTTTGATAGTAATGGATTGTTATATTTATGACCATATGTTTGACAGTTATGGTTTGTTCTATGTATGACTATTTATTTGCATGTGAACTGCTTGTAGTTTTACTGAACGTTATATTTATGTTTGTTATTGATTGTGGTCATTGCGGTTAGAGTTGTGGATTGTTAGAGTTTGATTTTGTGTGACCTAAACTTATGGATATGCACAGGCGACGTTATCAATTCCAAATTTAATGGACAAATCTGATGATGACTCTCAACTTATGGCCCTCATCGACGAGGAGTTGACCGAGTATCAGCTACTAACCACATTGATATGTCAGTACTGGGTTCCTTTCATTTCCAAGCAACCACAGAGGTCAAGTATACGCTCGGGACATATATGGGTCCAGGAGCTATTATCAGACAATGGTAATTGTAAGGACATGCTAAGAGTAGATAACCATGTGTTTTACCTCCTGTGCAATAAGTTGGCTGCACATGGGCTAACACAATCTAGGCACGTTGGCATTGAAGAAATGGTTGCCATGTTTTTGTTGACTGTTGGACACGCCATGGGGAATAGGGTAGTCCAAGAACTTTTCCAACATTCGGGTGAAACCGTTAGCAGGCTATTGCACAAGGTTCTTAAGGCTTGCCTCAGGCTAGCTTCAGAGAACATTAAACCCATTGATCCCGAATTTTGTGAATGCCACCCACATGTATTGCATAATGCAAGATATTACCCGTACTTTAAGGATGCTATCGGCGCAATAGACGGGACCCATATAAGGTGTGTTGTCACAAGTGAAAATCGGGACAAGTATATTGGTAGGAAGGGTTATCCTACTCAGAATGTAATGGCCGTATACGACTGGGATATGTGTTTCACATTTGTGTTGGCCGGCTGGGAGGGTTCAGCGCATGACGCTCGTGTGTTTCAAGCCGCGGTCTCAAATCCAGCTACGAAGTTCCCGCATCCTCCTCCAGGTATAGTTTGTAGATCCTGAAATAACATTTACCATTTCACTGCTTCATTAATATTATTCGATGTACTCATGATCGTTATTTTTAATTGGGTAGGGAAATATTATTTGGTCGACTCTGGCTATCCGATGCGAGAAGGATATCTTGGACCTTACTGACGTGAGCGATACCATGTTCCAGAATTTAGGCGTCAACCTGTGCTTCAAAACGACAACGAGAAATTTAATTTTTCCATTCTAGTTTGAGGTCAATGATTGAAAGGACCTTCGGCATCTGGAAGAGTAGGTTCGCAATCTTACAGAGAATGCGTACGTATAGCTATGAAACACAAGTTCGGCTAGTTTACGCAACAATGGCGATACATAATTTCATTCGCAGGAATTCACCAGGTGATTCTACATTTCAAGAAGATTTGGATGACAACGAAGGTGAGGAGGAAGGACCACCTGTAGAAGAGGAGGGTTCGTCAACAAATAATGCTGGGCCATCTTCGGGACGCATGAATGCCGTTCGGGACCGGATTAGAGATGCTATTGCGGAGGACATTTGATGGACATAAGTTATGTTTTGGGCTCACATTTCTTCTCTGTATACTTTAACAATTGTCCGTTGCTATTAAAAATTGTGAACATTTTTCTATCAATATATGATGTCGGCTGCATTTTTGTGGGTCCAGCAAATTTCTTATTGATTTAAATTGTCTGTCTTAGTTAATGCAGTAATACATAACACTTATTGTCCATATGAGTTAATACTTGTTAGTAATAAAAAAAAGGTGTATAAAAATAATTTGAAATTTCATAAGCCAAAAAATGAGGATACGATTTTAAATAAACATGACAAATATGTTTGTATAATTCAGTATTATGTATTTGCAATGTTAACTACATATTTTACATTTTAGTGTAATAAACATTTAATTTTATGTTTAATTTTTCATTTACCCACATAGAAATGAAAAGCACTTATGAGATGTATAATCCAAACATAAATGACTTATGCTAAAAGCACTTACGGAAGCTCAAATCCAAACATAAATCACATTCACCAATCGCACTTATATGAAACGCACTTTTATATAAGCCCAATTTAAATAAGCACTTTCTCATACCGCTAATCCAAACGACCACTTAATCTACTTCAATTATCACGTTATGAATTACATTATTACTTGCGTTTCTTAATCCACTTCAATTATCACATTGAATATAATCATTACTATATTTGATAATTGTTCTTATTATAATATAATTAGAGATGATCAGCTTACTCTTCATTGAAATGTAATAATTATACATGTAATTATTTTTATTTGGTATGCTATAGCCCCATCGCAAGCAGCATATTATAAAGATATAGAGTTTCAAATTGGGATGAATCAGAGTGATGAGGAAGATAGTAATAAAGGTGATCAAGATGGAGGTACGTATCAATACACATTAAGCTTATTTATTTTAACAAGTCTTTCACTTTGTAGGGATATTAATGTCTTCATTGTTTTCGAACACTAGATGAAGTTACAATAACACCTGATCTTACAGAAATGAATTCATTATATCAGTGTTCTCAAGAGTTTCAAGGTAATACAACTACCATTACTTAGTACAATATATATATTTGCATATCTCATTTTACTTAACTCTCATGTGACAGAGTATGTAGATGAAGGAGATCCAATTTATGAATGTAAATATTGTGCAGCACTATTCTGGTATAATGAAAGGATTAAGAAAGACAAAAATCAAAGAGAGGTGAAATTATTTTCTCTGTGTTGTTTGAAAGGTAAAGTTGTCTTACCCTATATGAAAAGTCCGCCTCCAGTGTTCGAAAAGTTATTCTTTGATAAGAAGTCAATTGAATCAAAGAACTTCTATGAAAATATCAGACAATATAACAATATGTTTTCATTCACATCTATGGGAGGGAAGATTGACCATTCAAAGAATTCTGGTGGAGGACCTTACTCATTTGTCATGTCTGGAATGAACTACCACAATATTGGTACCTTATTACCACCTGAAGGATCAAGACCGGTGTACTCAATTATACATATTTGATACAGAGAATGAAATCGCTAATAGAATTGCAGCAGTTAGGTAAGTTCACTTCAAATATGACCTAACAATACATGATTTTCTTTAAATTATTTTAATTGACGAAGCATTTTTTTTTCTTGCAGCAAATTCCAAACACAGTCTTCAATTGATCCAATAATAGTGGATCAAATAAAGCATCAATTGGATACAGTGAATCCATTTGTTCAACAATATCGTCTTGCATCATCAATGATTCATAGTCAAAATCGAACCCCGTTGAAATTGCATTTGTGGGGGACAAGACAAACTAATGGAAGAATTTATAACATGCCTACTGCTTCCGAAGTTGCAGCATTAGTTGTTGGTGACATAGATATGTAATATAATGTGCAAGACATCATTGTTCAAAAACACTCTGGGAAAACAAAAAGGATAAATGAATTGCATGCATCATACCTTCCATTGCAGTATCCGGTCCTTTTTCCATTTGGAGAAGATGGTTACAGAGATGATATCGAACATAGAGAAGAAACACTTAGTGTAACCAAGACAAAAAAAACTTAGCATGCGAGAGTTCTTCAGTTACAGGCTTATGACCAGACTTAATGAAAGGTCAACTCTTTTGCATGCGTCTAGACTATTACAGCAGTTCATAGTGGATGGTTACACAATGATTGAGTCGCAGAGATTACTTTGGGTTAGAACACATCAGAAAGAACTTAGAGTTGATCTATATCAAGGATTATCTGATGCAGTGATAAGGGGAGAAAGGAATGCTGCATCTATAGGGAAGCGAATTGTTCTCCCTTCATCATTCACAGGCGGAGCAAGATATATGATACAGAACTATCAGGATGCCATGGCAATATGTAAATCTGAGGGATATCCTGATCTTTTCTTAACCTTTACTTGCAATCCTGCTTGGCCCGAAATTCAGAGATTATGTGAAAAACATTTGTTGAAGCCTTCTGATCGTCCGGATATCTTGTCTAGGATGTTTAAGCTAAAGTTAGACCGCTTGATGAAGATATTGAAGGAGAAAAGAATTTTTGGAGCTATTCGGGCAGGTTATGATGTCTACTCTACATTAATTTAGCTATTAATACATTTAGATATATATGGTTTGGTTCACTAATTATCTCACAATATACTATTTCTAATATGTATCTACAATTTTGTTTCACAAAAATATATACGATTGAGTTTCAAAAGAGGGGACTTCCACATGCTCACATCCTATTATTCCTTGATCCAAAAGACAAAATACATGATCCAGAATCAATTGACAAGGCCATTTGTGCTGAAATACCAGTAAGACCAAGGAGCCTCTTTTGTATAATTTGGTTAAGAAGTATATGCTTCATGGACCATGTGGTACAAGCAACCTGAAGTCTCCTTGTATGAAAGATAAAAAGTGTAGCAAGTACTTCCCAAAACAATTCAACAACATTACGTCAGTTGATTATGATGGCTATCCCACATATAGACGAAGGGATGATGGAAGAATAATTGAGGTTAAGGGTGTCCCGTTGGACATCAGGTACGTTGTTCCATACAATCCACAATTGTTGAAGATGTTACATGCACATATAAATGTTGAGAAATGTAACCATTCTACCGCTATTAAGTATCTATTCAAATATATCAGTAAAGGTAATGACAGAGTGGTAGCTGCAATTTTTGACGGGAATATTACTCATGATAGCGAGTCAGTGGTAGATGAAATACAACAGTATTATAATTGTAGATACGTGTCTGCATGTGAAGCAGTATGGCGTATCTTTGGGTTTCATATTCATCATAGGAGTCCTTCTGTTGAAAGATTGAGTTTCCATCTACCAAACCAACAGTATGTCATATATGGAAATACAGATGATGTGTCAGAGCTACTGGATAAGCCAAGGGTTTGTGAATCTCAATTCCTTTCCTGGATGAAAAAAAATGATGATGATGATGATGATGACTTTGCAAGGACCTTGACTTATATTGAGTTTCCTAAACATTATGTCTATGACAGGAGTAAACGAGAATGGAAACGTAGACAAAGAGGAAATTCAGTTGGTAGGATTACTCATGTATCCCCCTCCTCAGGTGAATTATATTATTTACGTGTCCTACTTACACAAGTCAAGGGTCCACGTTCATTTGATGATATTAAAACTGTTGATGGCATTGTACATGATACCTTTAGAGATGCATGTTTTTCACGTGGCCTATTAGATGATGATAGAGAATTTATTACGGCAATAAAAGAAGCATCATTATGAGCATCTGGCACTTCTCTCAGGAAACTTTTTGTTAGTATGATGCTATGTTCATCTCTGCATCGTCCTGAGTGTGTTTGGCAACATACCTCAAAAATACTTTCTAAAGATTTGTTATACATTCCTAGAAATGATCGAATGTTATCAAGTAAGTTTGACAATAATCTTCATTTACATTAAAAGCTTTTATACATTTATTAATACTTGATATACTATTAAACATACATGTTCTTACCATAGCATTTTCTTATTTTGTTGTTCCAACATGCAGGTGTTACTATATCTTCATTTGATAAGGAGCAAATGTCATTACAAGAGATAGATTTATTGTTGCGCAAGAATGGAAAGAGTCTGACCGACTTCCCTCATATGCCATTACCTAAGAACATCAATCCAGTTGACGTTTCAAATCACCTAATTCTACAGGAGTTGAGTTATGACAGAAATGCTTTAAGTCTCGAGGCAAATGAACTTGTAAGATCCTTAAATGTTGAGCAGAAACAAATTTTTGATATGATTCTCACATCTTTGAAAAAGGAGCATGGGGGTTTCTTCTTTGTTTATGGATATGGTGGCACTGGAAAAACATTCTTATGGAATGCATTGTCTTCGACCCTTAGAGCAGCTGGAGATATTGTGCTTAATGTTGCTTCCAGTGGAATTGCAGCAACTTTGCTACCATCTGGTAGGACGGCACATTCCCGGTTTGCAATTCCAATTCAAATTACTGAGTCCTCTGTCTGTTCCATAAAGCAAAATTCCCCTTTAGCAAACCTCATACAATGCACAAAGTTAATTATTTGGGATGAGGCTCCAATGGTTCAACGACTTTATGTTGAAGCTTTTGACACATCTCTAAGGAATATCATGCATTGTGATAGGCCCTACGGAGGGAAGTGTGTAGTTATGGGAGGTGATTTCCGTCAGATATTACCAGTCATTCCGAAAGGAACAAGAGGAACCATTGTAAATGCCTGCATTAATTCTTCACACTTATGGGATCATTGCACCATTGTTCACCTCACAAAAAATATGCGATTGACTTCTTCAACATCAACCACTGACAATGCAAAGTTGAAATCATTCTCACAATGGTTATTAGATGTTGGTGATGGTAAATTAGGTAACTCACAGGATGGCATTGCTGAAATTGAAATCCCTGCTGAATTGTTGATATCAGATTGTGGAGATCCAATTAAAGCCATTATTGAATCAACATATCCTAATATCTTACACAATTTACATTCAAATGAATATTTCAATGACAGGGCAATATTGGCGCCAACCATAGAAATGGTGAATCGTATCAATGACCATTTGTGTTCCCTCTTGCCAGGTGATGCCCATGAATTCAACAGTTGTGACTCCGTTTGTAAGTCTTATGAAGATAGTGATGGTTTTGACAATTTGTACACCACAGAGTTCCTTAACACAATTAACAGCTCTGGTTTGCCTCCACATAAGCTAATACTTAAAGTTGGAGCACCAATTATGCTATTGAGGAACATTGATCAATCTTCAGGATTATGCAACGGAACCCGCCTCCGCATAACTCAATTAGGGAAGACTGTTATTGAGGGAATCACTTTGAATGGGTCACATCCAAATCAAAAGTTCCTCATTCATAGAATGGATATGAATCCTTCAGAAAGTAGATGGCCATTCCGCATGCAGCGAAGACAGTTCCCAATAACTCTTTCATTTGCTATGACTATCAATAAGAGTCAAGGGCAATCTCTACGACATGTTGGATTGTATCTTTGCAAGCCCGTTTTCACACATGGCCAGTTATATGTTGCATTGTCTAGAGTTAAAAAAATGGAAGGCTTAAAGATAGTTGTTGGTGATAATGACATTATGCAGAAGAGGATCACAAGAAATGTTGTATACCAAGAAGTTTTCCGAAATGTGAGATAGTTATAATGTTACTATTATTATTGTAATATTTATGAATTATACATATGTTATAACTATGTATTCATTATTAAAACTATGTGATAGTTTGACTAGAATATGAGAATTTTATAGTATTTAGAATGAAACATTTCTATTAGCACAATCACTCCGTGCAACGCACGGGGGAGCACAAGCTAGTTATCACAATATATACAAATAATACATATATGTAGTATTCAATAAGATTCATACTCTTTTCAATCATTTTCCATCTAAACAGACTTTTCGAACGTTAATCCAAACATGTTCAATGTTAGAAAAAAAGTCATTTCTACTACCGTCAATCTAAACATAAATCGCATTTACAATCTGACTTTTTTTTCTATCTAACTTGTTCAAAAATCAGATTGAAAAAAAAATTACTTATTTACCTCTAATCCAAACATGCACTTTATAAAGAAGGTTATTTCTTACCGTGTAACAAGTATGTATGTTTGGATTAGTTTTTAGATAATAACTTTTACGATTTACAAGGTAAATATATGAGAGTAGTTTTGTCTTAACTTACCGAAAAAAGAAACCATGATTTTATAGTTATCCAAACATAAATCTAGTATACATCTTCAGGGTAACACAATACGCACATTTTTTAACCATCAAAATAATTAAAAAAATCTGAACCTATCGACTGTTATATTTACAAATATTTAAACTCCAGAAAAAAAAGTCAATCTAAAAGCTTCAAACTAATTACCTTTTTTTTAAAGATAATTAATCTACATATCTTTATAATTTCAACCAATTTTTAATTAGGTCCCTACAATTTTTTTTATCAGGTTATTATACTTTCACCTCTTTTAATCAGCTCTTGTAATTTTTTTCTTTTTATTAGATTCTTATTGTTTCACCCGATTCTTAATCAATAGTGTGTTTGGCAAATTATCAAAACCATGGTTTTGAGAAAAATTAGCCAAACACTCACTTTTTTTGGAAACCATGGTTTTATCCCAAAACCATGGTTTTGGGAAAAGCTTCTTTTTGTTGCTTTTTATCCAAAACCATGCTTTTTTGGTTTTAAAAAATGTCTAAAAATATTTTTTAAGTAGCATATAATATTCTAAAATAATTTTTAGTGCTTTTAATCCTTTAAAATATTTTTTCAGTTATACCCAGTGTGTTTGCAGACTGATTGCAATTTTACCCTTAATTTATTTTTTCAGCTCTAAAAATTACTTTAAAGTATTTTTTTAGTTGTACCTACTGTCATCCACTCTAAAATATTTTTTCATGAGCACCTAATATTTTAAAGTAATTTTTGAAGCTGAAAAAATAAATTAAGGGTAAAATTGCAATCAGTCTGCAAACATATTGAGTACAACTGAAAAAATATTTTAAAGAGTTAAAAGCACTAAAAATTATTTTAGAATACTGCATGTTACTTAAAAAATATTTTTTGATACTACATACGTCCAAGAAAATATTTCAAAATATTAGATACTATTTTTTTAGACAAAAAAAAAGTTCAGCTCCTTAAAACAACACTAAAACGGTGTAGTTTTAAGAAAATGACTAGCAGCTTTTTTCCCATAATCTATTCTTCTCATAATCTATTTTGATGTTTTGAATTACTGACAAACTATTAAATGTTAATGTTTCATGATAAATTTGAGGTTTCTAGACATGTTGTTACGACTAATATATCACTTGTTAGTAAAAGAAAGACAATCTAAAGGAGAAAGACAAAAACAGATTGTATTAACTGCATTGAAAGAGCGGCTCCTTATATTATTTTTTGATGTTAACTATTGAATTATGAACTTTCAATTTACAATTTATTAATATATATATATTTCTATATATGTATGTACAATTAATTTTTTTTCACAATTTATAATTTTTTCGGACAAATTTTAGAGTTTTTGGTATTTATTGTTCAATTTTATATTAAATAATGCCTAAAATATAATCTAATATTTTATATCTAATTATTATAAATTATTTTTTACAATTTATTATAATACATACATACATACATACATACATACATATTATACATTTTTTAGATAATTTTATGTCATTAGTTGTATTTATTATGAAATTTACTACTATATAATCTATAAAATAGAATATTATCCTTTATATGTAATTATCACAAAAGTTAATGTCCTTTTCAGTAATTTGACCATAAAAAAAAGTTATTCTGATCATAATATCCAAACACTCTCATTTTATCAAAATCACCTTTTTCTCATAATCTATTATCCATAATCTATTCTAAAAAATCACTTTTTTTCACTTTTTCTTCATAAGCTATTCTCAGAAACTGTTTCCAAACACACCCCAAGTCCATGTAAGATTTTTGGATTTAATTTATTAATTTAATTGAAAATTAGATAAATGAATAATATTTAAATCAATAATTATATAATTCAAAAATAATTAATATAATTAATTAGTAATTTTTGGTTAATTACTTATAATTTTATTATATTTTTAGAAAAATCTATTATTATAATTCAATTTTAATCCTTGTAAAAATAAATAAAAATTAGAATTAAAAATAAAATAATATAAATATATGTTTAAAAAATAATGAAGAATATTAAAATAATTCATAAAAAGAATGTTTAAAATTGAAAATATCATAATAATTTCTTCTATAGCATATTAGTATTTATAGAATAATATTTAATAATACTTTACATGATAATATTATACTTTATATTGATAAAAGAATATTGTCAGAATTTATTGAAAAAATTGAAAAAATACAAGGATCTAATTAAAAATTACATTTAACTATAAGGATATGATAAAAAGAAAAAAAAATTACCAAGACCTAATAAAAAAGAGTGAAAGTATAATGATATGATAGAAAGAAAAAAACACTACAAAAACTTAATTAAAAATTGGTTGAAACCAAAAGTAGTTATAGATTAATTATCCTTTTTTTTAATATCACACCATACAGGTACAATTTCACATAGCCTGCCACTAACTCAAAATGCTAGGCCTTCTAATACCAATTGAACTAGAAGATGTAAATATCAAAAGGCTAAACAACAAACTCTGCCATCCCATAAAGCAGAACAGAAAAGGCCAAGTTCAGTGTATGATAACAGCATACCTCCCATCCCAAAACAACAAAATCAGGAGGAAAATTTGGCCACCTATACAAAATTACAAGGCAAAATGGGAAGTGATTCAGCTTGACAAAATGCTCAAGGCTTTTTTGACTTTGACTTCTTAAGCTTGGATATGAAAGCATCATCGTCTGAATCGTCGTCTTCGTCATCGCCCTTCTTCCGGCCCTTCTTCTGGCCCTTCTTGTTTTCAGCATTTGCGCAGATAACGATTTTCCTCTCTTCTTTCTCCTCTGTAGGCTCACACTTCTCTTTAGGTTTCCATATGAACAGTGACCTAGATAGGTAACCCAAGTCAGTGCAAGAATCAAAAGAGACCGAGTTTAATTAAGTCCTCTTATGATTTAAACTCTTACACCTATCATCTAGACAGATAAAACTAGTCAAAATGAAATCAATATTCGTAATAATTTGCAATGGTAAGGTGCGCACACAAACTATACTAGCTTCCAAAATTAGGAAAATCAACTCTGAACTGAAGCAAGGAGAAATCATGCTTCATATAGACTAGTTGTGAAGTTCTTAGGGTTAGCTTTGAAAAGATATTTCGATTATGGAGGGATAAAAACCTTAACCTCTTTGGTTCGAGGAGAGAAAAAGGGAGGGGAAATTCTAATGAGACCGATTTAGAAAAATTGGAAAAGTGGGGTTATAAAATTTTTTATAAAGGTAAAATGTAAGAGAAAATGGCAAGAAAAACTAATTAAAAACTTTCAACTCTCTTGCTCCCTCCTTCAGGTCAAATATCATCAGCAAATACAATTAATAATAGCCAGGTTTACTACTTGTTGATAGCTGCAGAGATTTTATTTTTCATTGGCAAATATAATTGCAGAGATTAAAGAGTCTTCCATATAGTGTATTATGTAAAAATAAAATAAAAGACAGTACAAACCTAGAACTTCCAGATGCAAGGATATCATCGCGTGGATGCAGCTTATTCACCGGACTGATGGTTGTGATGTTTGGGTCCATAACCTCTGCCACCAATTGCCCTGTGCTGGTATCTATGAAATCAATGGGATGCAGGGCAGCTCCATTATAATTTTCACTTATATAACGACCAACAACAGCGAGGGACTCTGATGGATCCTGCAATCATGAGGAAAAAAAGGAAAATTGTAATACTCAAAACTATTATGAAATGTGGGATTTAATGGAAAAAAGAAAAAAGGGGAAATGAAGAAGTAGGAAACCTTTGGATCCCATTCAGCTTTAAAAGGGGTCAAATACCGATTGAAATCATGACTATGTACAATTTGTCGGCTTGGAGAGTCCATATTGCCAAATATGGAATCCCATATACGAAGGCGGTTGTCCAGTGATGTTGTAAGTACTTTAGTCCCAGAAATAGGAGAGAAATATGCAGAGCTAACTACACGATCATGCGCAAGCTGATAAAGAGACGAACCAGTTTCCAACCGACGCATATCCCAAATACGAGCCTGAAAAGAGAAACCATTACATGCTTCAGGAACAAACAGAGATTCAAGACTAATATACAATCCTGAAAGATTATAATGAAGATAGGCAAATATTCAAACATAAATATCATGACGAAGGTACAGCTATCAAGTAGATGTTTCCTATGTTTGTATCTGTTTCAGGAAGAAGAAAAGTGGCAAAAACCCCAACATGTTATTATATGAATGCACAACTCAATGACCCAACATAAATATCGATGTTTGTAAGCTAACAGTAATATGAAAATGAAAAGGGAAGTGAACTCACGAAATGATCATTTCCACAACTCAAGAGAAGATCAGGATGCACTGGATTGCAATGAAGGCCGACAACTTTGGTACCTTTCTTATGAATCAAAATTGCATCTCTGGTCTTGTTGTTGGTACGAGTATCTACCCTATAAATGGCACCAAGATTATAAAATATTTCTTAGCTAAATAATTTCATATGCAACTAATATATGGCAAGAAGGTTAGAGCCTTCAGCCTTTTTATTATCAAGTAGAAATCACAATCCGAAAAGTTATTACATCATTCTTGCATACTTCAACCCTCTTATGCAGAACAAATTAAATTTTTTTCCATAAAATACGAAGACAATGACCAGACTAACAGAGTTCTCTGCCAGGATAGGCCATCCCCTACCAAATGCTCTGACAAAATTGAGCATCAGACACAATGTATAAAAGTTGGCCCACATTTTCAAAAAAATATCGGTCTTATTTGTAACTTTATTTTATGATACCGGCTGGTATTGTTATGCATTGCTTTGATCAAACAAACTACTTTGCCAGGATAAAGGAAGATATTTAAAAAGTTACTTACAAATGAAGAAAGCCAAAATTATCAGCAACAAGCGCAAGACCTTTCTCCAAGTTAACATCCATGCCATAAAGCATTTTCCAACTGCTTGGACCCTAATCAAAACATATAAAAGTAAGATTTTTCTTCTGTAGAAAGATTAAAGACACATTAACAGACAAAATTCAGTTAATCAATCTAATTTCATATTTTTCTCTCATCTATTGCCATATATTCCCCTAAAGAAGAAGCAAATGATTCATCTTTGACCTCTGTTACTTTTAGCTAAAAGAAATCAAAATGATGCTAAATGCATGAGCTAGGTATCCTTCCTTGAAGCCAAAAATAAAAATAGGCTAAGTTGGGATGTTGGTTAATGGTTACAACTTCAGCCATCACCCAATCAAAGATTATGAAGAAAGGCACCTGCCATCCGTCAGGGTTAAGGTCCATTAGTGGGGAAGAAATTCCAGTCTCCGAGTCAGTATGACTAAAGGTACCATCTGAGGAAGCACAGTAGAACATACAATCATTTCTAGGGTTAAACCTACAAAGTTGCCAAATTGCAATTAGACTTCAAAATTATATATCAATTAAAAGCACCATGGTTTGACCAGAAAAGAAAATAATAGAAAAAACTCACCTAATGTTATTTACTATGCATGAATGTATATTTCCATAGACCATCCTCTCATCTACTTTTTCAAAATTCCAGACTCCAACTTGTCCTTTCTTTTAGAATCAAACCAAAGAAAGATGGAATTAGGACTCCTAACCTTAAGCACTAAAGTTTATTGATAATAAACTGCAATATATTATGAATGAATAGATGACCTTATCTCCAGATAAGAGGATGTTATTCTTTGTGGGGTGGAATTCCAGGCTTGTTACCCTTCTACTGTGATGTCTGATAACAGCACTCTGCACTTGGTCTGGGATCATATATTTGGGTTTGATCTATTGCACAAATAGAAAATACAAGGACTTCATCATAATAAGGCTTTCATAATATTATGCTCCATCTTTCTCAAAGGGAATAGAATTATAAGGATTAGGGAACAAAGTAAAACCAAAGGTATTATAGTTCTAATGCTTTATAAAAAAACTTGAAAAAAAAAAAGTTAAAAGGCCTCAGTATATAAACGAACAAGAAAAACTAATGATTCATCCCACAATGTAAGATTATATCAATTCAGTGTGAAAGAGGAAAAATGTTCATGGGGTAGTACTGAAAGAATGGGATATGATCAATTGGTGGTAATTGTAGATCTATCATTCCATAAGTCAAAATTTTAATGTTTATAAGGCTGAGAGGCTGTACTTTCTAGGAATGAAATACAACAATGATTAAAATCAGGGAAGTCAAACATAACCCAAAAAAAAAAAAACAGCAACACAAAGGGTCAATGTATTAAACTTAGAAAAATAAGCTTGCTTTAGATCAGTTATTTCTTCATAAATTCGTAATAACTAGTTGAAGAAATTGCAATAAAACTAACTAGCATATAAACAATTTATTTTGCATTGTGCATGACATTTAGTTTCTCAACATGTGTAAGGTGTCTTGCCTCAATGTACCAAGCTAATAACCAAATACATTTAATACAGCAATGCCATTTAGGAAACCCAAAGAGTAGGATGAATTCCACAATAGTGCTGTTTAGAACATAATTTGAGTTATTGCTTGGTTTAAACATGAAAAAATGGCTCAACTGCATTAATACTGCATTGAAAAAAAAAATCATATTTACTTCAAAACCAAATGAAAGAAATAGTTTACTCATGCATACCGGAGGAACGGATGGTCTTAGCTGGCGTTCAAACACATATTCAACAGGTTTACGTGTATTTCTGCGTGGAGCGGGAATAACTCCAAACTCAGTATTCACTCTGTGAGGGCAAGTCATTGTAGTGTGTCCTTCAATGTAAGAAACACATCAAGTAAAGATGTGAGGGACAAAAATGACAATGAATTTGTAAAGGTCCTAAAGGCACCTACTTGAAGTTACTTTTAAGGAAGAAAGGGAGCCTTAAGTACAATTTAACATGATACGAGGTTAAAAGCATCAAGCAATAATGAACATTTCCCCAATAGAACAAGAATAAACTCAGAATCACACATTTGCTGGTTAAATGAATGATAGTAACAGCAAAGATAGAAACTTTTTCAGTTACCAGGCATTTTACACAGATAGCAAGGCTTCATTGGGCAATCGATATAAGTCGCCCCCTTGAATCCCGCTTCATGTCCAGGCTTCTTGCACACCTAAAACATCATTAAAGATAAAAACCCCCCAAAAATTGACAGCAACAATCTCAAAAGAATGACACGTATAACAAAAAATGGCACGAGAAGAAAGGGAGGTAAAGAACAAAACAAAACAAAAACACTAACTTTGCAAACTTTCTTGAGACTGATAGTAATGGCTGCTTTCCCTTTCCCCTTTGCGTCAAAACCAACTTCAACTTTCTCAACGTCTCCCCTCTCCGCAATCCCATTTTCTTTTCCTTCTTCGTCGTCTTCAAGTGTTTCAGAATCTTCCTCTTCATCGGGTTCTTCGTCGGAGGTACTCTGTTCAGAGTCGGAGTCCCTCTCAATGATCACTTTCGGGAAGGCCATTCTTCGAGTAATCGGAGCCATTTGCTTGAACGGAAAACACAGAACCAGAAGACAAAGGAAAAATGAGAGTGACTAAGAACAACGAGGGAAAATTGGTGCGAAACGGAACGACCCAAACCGACTACAGATATTCCATTTGATCTCTCGGCAATGGAGGGGGCGGCAGGGGATGAGATTACAGATATGCCCATAGTGATTTACATCGTTTGCCGTTTTGTTCACTTGCTAGCCAAGGACATGAATTCGTACCAAGGATAAACATGGAATCTTAGTTAAAAGTGCACTTTTCTCCTCTAAGGGTCTGTTTGACATGAGGGAAATGGAGTGGAAGGAAAATATTTGAGTTAGATTTTAAAAAATTGGAGAAATGGGGTTATAAAATTTTAATAAAGATAAAATTTAAAATAAAAAAGTAAGAAAAATTAAATAAAAACTTTCAACCCCACTTCTATATTTTTTAAAATCAAAGTTATTAAAATTTCCCTTCCCTCCAAATCCCTCATACCAAACAGCCCTCAAGTTTAAACAAGTTTTAGTTTATTCCCTTAATTTATAAAAAATGAGGGAAAGTTTCTGAAAAATACAAATATTGTTATTGACCCGTAAAATGTGTGCCCTCAAAATTATCCCTAGTCTTTAGGACATAAAGTTGTGAAACATGAAATTAAAATCGTTAATGTAAAATATGATGTTGTTAATATAAATACAAATGTTGTCATTGACTCCTGAAACTTGTATCCTCAAAATTATCATTGATTTTTTAGATATGAAGTTGTGAAATCTGAAAGTAAAGTCGTTAATGTAAAATATAATGTTGTTAATATAGATATAGATGTTATTATTGATCCGTGAAACTTATGCGCTCAAAATTATCTTTCGTTTTTGGGATATGAGATTGTCAAACATGAAAGTAAAGTCGTTAATGTAAAATATGATATTATTAAAATAGATATAAATATTATTATTGACCCCTGAAATTTGTGCTCTTAATTCAGGGCATTTTGGTCATTAGATTAGAATTAAAAATCTCATATTCCAACTTCAGTTTTGACTTAAGATTCAATAAATTCGCAATACTAATTCGTATTATCCTATTTTTAATTGTATTTTTTTAGAATTTTCCTAAAATTTTTATCTTTTTAACCCTCAAACCATAATATCTTTAGATTTTAAATGATAAGTGTATCAATATTTTTTTATATTAATGAAGTTATAAGATTGAATAAAGTACTTTATAAAAATCAAGACATTAAAATGAAACTTTGTATCCTAGTTTGCTTAGTAAATTAAATTTTTTGGCCAAAAAAAATTAAATTCAATATATTATGTAGGAAAAATGATTAAAAAATTATTTAAACTTCAGAATTCTAAATTATTTTTATTACTTATCAGAATATAGATATCGACTATATTTAAATAGTAATTAATAATTCATTTTAATTTAAAATTATTTATTTATGATTTTAAAATTTATGTAGTATTTTGTTATTTACTTTCCCATTTTATACTTTATTCATGATTATCTATCTTTTTCATTTTCTCAAGGTTCATTTTTTTCAAGACTCGAGACTTCCTTTTACAAAGGAGACGTGGCTTGTTCTGTGCCGAAAATGGATATGACCTTTTTTCTTCCCAATAATAAATGGATATGACTTTTGTAGGCACGTTTTATGAGTGACCTCATTATGTAATCCGTGATTGACACATTTTTGCATTAAATACGTCGTCCCATGCATCTTATCATATTATATAAATAAGCCATATTATTTATAATATTGTGCTTGTTTTGGATAGTTTTTGGAATTTTTAAAAATACTTATTTACATAAATTAAAATAAAACTCATTTTATATACTTATCTCATATACTGTACATCACCATTGAAAAGTTAGTTTGAATACTTCTATTTCTATTCCAAACAAACACATTGTACAACCAACGAAAATTTAAACAAAAGAGTTGGAAAAAGAAAAAGAATTTAGAGAGACAAGATGGTGGAGGACTCTTCTCACTATGCTTTGAGTTAGATATCTTTTTAGAGGCATTCCAATCTTAAAACCTAACTTAAGAGATGCAATGTTTGATGTTTCCAAATTAAATACAAGGTATATGTCATAACCAAAATAAATAAATAAATAAAAGCTACTCCCTTCAATATTATTGTGAGAGTTGTTTATCTAATTTAATTAGATTAAAGAAGCTAGTTACAATAATTAATAAGACATACTTTTTAAAAAAATTCTAATTATTTTCTTTAATTTCCTTCATCTCTCTTTTACATAATTATGGTTGACAGAGCATCAATAAGATAAATTGGGATAAAAATTGATAAATATATAAAATATGTTTTACATTTAGAACCAATATCAACTCAATAATTAATAGATACATTAAGAACTGAAGGGATTATATACTATTTTATAAAGGTTAAGATGTATTTCACCAATACAGTATTTTTATGACAACACTTTATATCCTAAAATAAGTTTTTTTGTACGCTTAGGGTATCTTTTTAGTAGTACTGGAAAAAAATATTAAGTACTACCCAAAAAAATAATGCGTTAGGTGCATGTTAACCTAATTTAGAATTGATTTGATGCAACATAGGTTTTCAGCTTAGCCTCTTGAATTCATGCATGTCAGGAGAAAAGTGAAGAGCCTAGTCTCTTTGAAGGTTGATTTATATACATGAATGTCATAAATATAAATATAATCCCTAAATCAAAAATCAAAAAGTTGGGTTATATTGGGCCAATCTACTTTTGTGGAGGAGTGAGGACGTACATGGGCCTTAGTCCACCACACACGCACGCGCGCCGCCGGTCTGGTCCGCGCGTGTGTGAGATTTAAAAATAATTTTTTATTAAATTATTTTTTAGTTTGTCCGAACAATCCCTAAATTTTTGTTTAATTCCTTTTTTTACCCCTCCGTAATTCTCCAAACAGTGCGGCTGTAGCGAAGACCGAACTGGTGCTTCCATTTTGGTGCGTCTGTCGGCTTCATTCTGATGTGTCTGTTCGTACAACGCACCAGTTCGCAGCAAAGAGTCACCATTTGCTTATGTTCGCTCCGTTCTGGTATGTCCGTTCGCACGACACACCGGTTCGCCGTAAGAGTCGAGTCCATCTGATCAATTTCCGTAACCTATAAATAGGACGTGCTAGTGATAGGAAAAAGAACTCTCAATCTCGAAACACTCCTCTCTTCTCATATACTGCATAGTGCAATCATCTCAACCTGTCGATTCTGAAAGCAATCTCATTGTGTTCGTTCGGGCTTCTGATTGATAGTGACATCATTCTGAAGACGCAATCCGTTCTATCCTGGGAGACAATTGTTCAAGAACCTTGGGCATCCATCCGTATAGAGGGAACAAATTGTCTTAAGGAAACAACATACGTTGGGCTCGGATTTTTTCAAAGTTCATTATTATTTTCGGCAGTCTTGTGAGTTTTTATATAGTATACATAATTGTTCTGTGTTTACAAATTACGACATCTTAGTTATACATATTCTTATTGAATTTTCTATTTTATAAGTACTTGGGGACAACAGTACATACAAGTCATTAAGGAAGAATTTGAAATTTTGAAATATTGTACTTTTATCAAAATGTTCTTTACTTTTTTTTCTAAACTTTCCTCTCGCCGCCCGAAATTCCGCCAACCACCGCCACCACATCAATTGACCGATTGTTGGAGTTCTGGCGTTCGAAGCTCTGGTGACAACTTAGGTAATACAATTAACTACTTGAGTATAGATATTGATAACTTTAACTCCTTAAGTCATATCAATTGTGGTTGATAAGTGAATAAAGGCAATGACAACTTACATATCACTTCTACAAAAAAGGTTTTTAATGGCCACATATAATGACACTTCTCAAAGAAACACTGTCGGTAATTATTTTTTTTAAGGGGAAAAAATTATAAGCTACAACGGTGTTAAGCTTGTATGGCATTTTCTTAAGAAACGTAGTGCAAGATCTTTTTTTCTGTTTTTTTAATATCAAGTATATCAGCTATGGCGTTTTACAACAAAGCGTCATAATTGGTGTAATGATTTAAAATTATATTCTGAACGTTTAGATGCTACTTAAGTTATATATATGTAGTCAGCAAATAAACTTCCTCCAACTTATTTATTTCTAATGATTTAATTATAAATTAAAATAAATGAAATAAATATTTAAAAAATAAATTAACAAAAGCTATACAAACACTTTATCTAAAAAAACATGCCTAAATGAAATTTAAACCTTAATAATAGGAATAATCTGTAAAAAAAAATTATTTCCTTAACAGGAAAAAAAAGACGTTGGCCGAAATTTTACATAAAGCGCCGTCCAAGGTCTTTTTTTTAAAAAAAACAATCGATATTGATGAACACATTTAAACCTCATTTATTCTCAACGTTATTAAATGCTACTTAACTTATATAAATATTGAACATTCATGTAATCATAACAAACTTTCCCACACTTATTTATTTCTAATGATTTAATTAAGAAGAATAAATAAATAAATAAAAAATAAAAAAATAAATTAAATAATTTAAAATTTAAATCTAATTTTTTATATTAATTTTCTTACACCCAAAACATTTTATTCCATTAGTTATCAACAACAACAAAATTTATCTGCAAAAAATATTATCAGGAAAAAAAACTATACCTTAATCGGCCCTTTCAAAAAAAGGGTCGACTAAGATCCTTAAAATATCAAAAGAATAATCTGTAAAAAAAAAAGTTACCAGAAAAATAAATATGTCGACTAAAGTCCTTAAAAATAAAAAAAATTATATATAAAAAATTATCAAACAAAAATCTAGACCTTATCCGGCGCTTCACAGTGAAACGCCGCAGAAGGCAACAATTTTTATTGGCTTATCCGGTGTTTCAATGAAGCGCTGGAGAAGGCTAATAAATATTAGCCTTGTGAAGTGCCGGATTTGCCTTAGGCAATTGATTACCTAAGGCAATATATATAAACGGCCAAGGCAATTATATATTATATTAATAATTAATAATTATATATAATATTATATAATATATATATATATATATATATATATATATATATATATATATATATATAATTATAATATATAAAATTATATATAATATATTAATATATATTATAATATTAGATATTGTTAGGCAATATGTATTTTTGAACGACGTTTAAATATCAAGCGTTGTTAGAGATTATTAATTTTGAATTTAACGTCATTTTTTTTTTATTTTGATTATTGAAAGCTATGACGCTTGGTGAGGAAAGCGTTTGAGCTTCTATAGACTTTGAATTTAAGGTTCTATTTTAACTTTTCACCAGCCCACCATTATCGTCTTCCTCGTGCGCCCTCTAGCTCCCAATTTTTTAAATCTCCATTACTCCACCATATTGTTTTATCCCTTCAGTCCACACTCTATTATCTTGGTCCCTATTTCCTATAGAAGTCCCTTAGCTTGTAAGTGTTTTTTAGATACAGAAGCTTAAATCTGTATGCTTTCTTCTTCTTCTTTTTAGTTAAAATATGTCATGAATATTATATTTATGCTTATTTTTTTTAGGTATTGCTAGGATATGTACACTTAGCGGAAGAAATTAACCGTTTAAAATCCTCGAATCTCAATCCAGATCTATCAAAGACGTCTAAATTGAGTAGTTAGAATAGTACCTTCACTACTACAGAATGTAGATTTTACGTTCCTAAAAGACGTTCCTTTTTAAAAAAGGGAAGTAAAAAATAAAGACGGTGTCATTTTTGTAATTATGGGTAAAAATTAAGTAACTTTAGACGTCCCTTTTTAAAAAGGGACGCCTAAAGTTTAAAAAAATTAAAAAAAAATAATTTTTTTTTACTTTATACATCCCTTTTTCAAAAAGGGAAGTATAAAGTATGACTTTTAAAAAAGGAAAGTATAAAGTAAAAAAAAAATTAAAAGAATTAATTTTTTTTATTTTGTTTTAGACTTTAGGCGTCCCTTTTTAAAAAAGGGACGTCTAAAGTCTTTTTTTTTTTACTTTAGACGTCCCAAATTCAAAAAGGGACGTCTAAAGATAACGTAAATCAGTCAAACTAATACTGACATTACTCTTTTTAAGGTTATGTCTACCCCCGCAAGCTAGCTTCCTTGATTCAAATTTCAAAACTCTCATTTTCTCTCAAAGCTGAATCTTCCACCACTCTCTTGAAGCTCATTTTCCACCATAACTCTCTCTCTCACTCCCTTTCATTATCGTTGTTCTTTTTTTGAAAGTTGTCCTCATCTCTCTCCACCACCGTCATCTACCGTCTTCCTCTCTTCCTCTCCATTGTTGAAGCTCGTCGCCATTGTTCTTCCTCGATCTTTGATGCCGTTGGTTCCTCCTCCCTCCCTCTCCCACTGTTGGCCTCCCTCCTCCCTCTCCTACCGTAGCTAAAAGGTATGGATAATTACTTTTTCTTTTTATAGGCTAAGTTCTGAACTATGATTATTATATATGTATTTTGTTGTGTTAAGATTTAGATTTATCTTCATTGTAGATTCATTTTGATTTATCATCTTTCACCAATATTAATATGTAAGGACATTTTGGTTTATGAAAAAATGTTCGATCTTATTTCTGTAGGTTATAATTGTTAGGCAGTGAAAAATATAAGCAAATTTTTTTTAAAAAAAAAACTTTAGACGTCCCTTTTTAAAAAGGGGACGTCTAAAGTTTAGACGTCCCTTTTTTTGTTTTTTTTTTAAAAAAAACTTTAGACTTCCCTTTTTTAAAGGACGTCGTAACCTGACTTTTTTACGTCCCTGGTATAGGCGTCCATCTATTTTTAGACGTTAAAAGGGCTAAAAAAGGGACGTTAAAAGTGTTTTCTATAATAGTGTTTTGTGGTTTTCGCGCTTTTGATCTCTAGGAGTCAATACTTCTGATCGCCTCCCTCTACCGGTATCCACACGAACAAGACCCAACGCGGCAGTGTGCTAGCGCCTCTGAGATGCCTCTCTAGGGTTTCTTGCGGCTCTTCAAATTATCTGTACAACCTAGGGTTCTCTAGCCCTTCTCATTTTATAATTGATGTAGGCCGTATTGGATTTTTAAAATTTAATCATAATTAATTTTGAAATTCGAATTAAATTAAATAAATCTGATTTGATTAAATCTGTCCAACAGATTTAATTTATCATATTTATTTAATTTAAATAAAAAGCCAATAGGTTTAATTTATCTTTATAAATTAAATCTAAGATATGATATCTTTATCAGCTTTAATTATTTAATTTATCAAATAAATTAAATATAAAACTAACACCTTATAATAATATTATAATCTGTATATAATATTACTACAATTATTATTATTATTATTATTTTTTCAAATATATATATATCATCCACTCTAGGTCAAATATTGTATTCATTGAATCTTAGACACATCTTAGATTCAATGAATTTGGACATCATAGCTCGTGTTGGGCTATTCTTATGTACGACCCTATAAGCCCACATGAAATTGACAGTGGGCCAAAAACTGTTCTAGCCCACAAGTCGCAAGCGGCCTCTAACAAGATATTGCAACTACCCAATTTACATGAGGATCGATGATACGATGTAACCTATTATATAAACATGTCATGTCCCTTTTGTCACACTATATTTTGGTCAAGGATGAGGTATGTACAGTGTCATTCTCCTGTTCCTAACCATCACTTTCCCGATTCCTGAGTAGTCTGACTATAGAGATGGAAACTCCTTTCCATCTCTGTATGGCCATCCATTCTTAGACTCACTCATCGAGGGACCCAGTAATATCTCTTTACTGATGCGAGGGACAAATTCCATCTTGACCATTCACATTTCTCTACATGAAAACCACTAAGCTTGATCAAAGCCTTTATCATCATCCGGTCAAAGGTGACTTTTGACTTGGTCAAAGATTATAGACTCTCATGTAGGAAACCATGATGATCTAAGGTCAAAGGGCATTGTGACGTTGTTATACATGAGATAAACTTATGACTTAATCCATGCAGCTTTCTCATAGTGGGTCGATTCAGCACCTTGTACTCCTACAAATGTCTAAGACTTTGATTTGTATCTCCATACTTCATCAAAGTCATACTGTACTGATCTTATTTTATCTTTGCTCCCTCATAGATAACTGATCAGGGACATTTAGGATAATTTTTACGATTTATCCAAGGATACAGTTATCATGATAAACATGCGAATGATATGATAAGAAAATGGAGAAATTCATTAAATAACAATAATGTCTAAAGTACAATGATTGGCCCCTAAGGCACAATTTCCAACATGTATTTACTTGAACTTTCAACTACGCCTTCTTAAATTTTCTATACATTGTAAGTTTATTAATTTTTGAGTTTAAATGTATGTTTTCTTCTTCTTCTTCTTCTTCTTTTTAGTTAAAATCTGTCATGAATCTTATATGTATGCTTAATTTTTTTTCCCAAATATTTACTTGGAGTTCTTCCATGCTTGATAGATGAAGATGAGAATTAAATATTGCAAAGAAAACCTGCAAGTTTGATGATGGATTTGGATGTAAATACATATCGAGGGTTTCATTAGGAAAAAAAAGCAGTCATGCAAATTTTTTTTTTAGAAAAGGGACCTTTTATGACGCTTCATGTGGAAGCATCGTAGGAGGTGCAATAACCTCCTACAATGCTTCCACAGGAAGTGTCGTAGGAGGTTCTTCGCCTCCTACGGCGTTTCCAACTGGAAACGTCGTAAGAAGTTAGTCTTTTTTTTAAATGATAATAATAATTAAATACAATGTTTCAGCGTTTTTTAAATTCAACAAGCGCCGTAGGTTCTTCTTATGGCACTGGATGATATGCTGTTTGTAAAACGCCATAATATTTTTTTAAAAAAAGCGCCGCTTGTCGTGTTTTTTGTAGTAGTGTATAGCAATTCGCAACTATAGTATAGAGAATGACAACTTGGGGAGATCAAGTTATCATTTTTATTATTCAACTTGTCAATAACGCCTAATAAGGTTTAATGAGTTAAAGTTGTTAATCTCTATGCTCAACTAGTTAATTGCATCACTCAAGTTGTCACTAAAGCTCCAGTCACCGGCGAGAGGAACTTGCCTTTTTTTTAAAAAAAAGAAAAATAAAATGAGAGGCATTTTGGTAAAAGCACAACATTTCAAAATTTCAAATTCCTCTCTAAATTCCTATGTGTTAACAAAATTTTTAGGGTTTTCTAAATTCAAATGATATTTAAATGGAATTCCCCTCCTTTTCCAACTACTGACTAGGTGATAAAAGAAGTTTGTGTTGGCTCATAGATTAGCTTGTAATCTCTTTTAATAAATGGATCAATTTTTCATTTTAAAAATATTTTCAATATAACTTTCAAAATGTAATTGTTGTATTAAAATTAAAGTTTTTGTTTGAGTTGATACCATTGTTGGTCCTTACAATTTAATCTAATTTTTTATTTTAGTCATATATACACTAGCTAGTTTCAAATAGTTAATTTTAGTCCCTATAGTTTTATAGGAATTTGGTCTCAATTTAACCGTTAATCTCTATACTTTTAACAAATTTTGGTTTTGATCTATATATTTAAACTTATATTGAGTCCTTATTAAATTATAGAGATTAAAACTAACAATCCAAACTATAATTAACCCTTTTGTTTAGTATTTACTAAGCTATACATTATATATTAATCATGCTTTTGTTAATAAAAATCATGTTGAAGGAACTACTGCTATTTAGATTTTAGATTAGGTAATTAATATTCAAACTTGATAAACTAATAATACTAGAAAACAAATAGTTACTTGATCTAGTAGTAGACCATCTAGAGTATAAAGTGGGTGAATTGAGTTTGAATCCCTCATTGTTCAAAAAAACCTCTCGATTTGTATTAGTCAGTTACTTTAATATCTGGTAATATGATTCATAAAAAGAGTTAGATATCGGTTGCCAACAGGTTATAAAAAAACAAATAGTTATCCCCAAAAACTATATGGAATATGTTAATGAACTTTTAAAATGGTTTCAGATGTGCCTTTGGGTACATGGAATAAAATTGAAACAATACCAAAATACTAGTTTTTTCAGATAAGGGTATATGGGTAGATAGGAGGGAATAGGGAGTGCAAGTAGAGAACAGGATTTGTTTTTTTTTTTTTTTGTGGGGACTGAAAGTAGAGAACAAGATTAAATACACTAGTATCTCCAAATCTTGGAAACAATATTTTGGATTTAAACAGGTTCATGAAACAAATAAAAGAAGCAAGAGATCTATAGAGAGAGAGAGAGATGATAGTTTAAAAGATTGGAAACTTACGAACAATGGCCAAGTGAAGTCTCATGTGTCCCGCAGCCCAACAAACAGTCCAAACGTGACTAAACACGGACTTTCCGGTTTAGAATATAATACCTACCCCATTCTCTTTCATTGTTTCATCGGACATCGTCATCATCGTATCACCACTTGCTACTTCCAATTCTATCCTCTGTTCTGTTCTCTGCTCAAAGTTTCAACCTCAAACTACATTAGTTCTTCCATGGAAGATATACCTCCTCCTCCTCCTCCTCCAGCTTCAACTTCTCAGCTTCAAGCAGACGAAGCTGAGAATTCGAATGAACAGAATCATCAACAACCACTCCGTAATTCTCTGTCGTATAGAGCTAACATTTCCATGAGAAATCCTCGTCTTGCTGCTATTAGGGATGATATATGCTCTTGCCTCATCATTCTCATCACTTTTTGGTTGGTCGGTTAGTCTCTTTCTTTTCTTTTATTACTACTATTTTCTTTTCCCATATCAGATTGCAAATCCACTCGTTAACCAATGAATTAGTATAAATTAACTTTGGTTGTTGGTTTCGAGCAGCAACAATGGGTCTGGTTGTTGGTATTTACGGCACCACAGCGTTGCAATTAGGTCCTTCCTCCTCAGTTTTAATACAAGTCAACTCAATCTTTGTACAGTCAATCAAGGTCAGATTTTGCCTTACATCTCTCTTGTTAGTTTGGTTAGGGTACTTCATGCAATGTACCCAATAAGCAACATGGGTTTAACAAGATACTCACTCACATGGATTCTTTGTAAGTCCTTCAACTGATAATGATAGATAGGGGAATCAACCATGGTTTGAGGATCAAGATTAATGAGATAAGATGTGCTTCTTTGGGATCACGTTTAGACTCCTTAAAAGTGTTTATTAACATAAATCAAGACAAAACTCCATTCAGATATTTACTTCATAAACTGTAAATCACGATTGAAAAGTTATTTTTGAAGGCTCCGATAGCTATTCAAAACAAGCACTAATTCACGGTATACGAGATAAATATGTGAAATAAGTTTTATCTCGATTTACGTGAATAAACACTTTTAGGATCTCAAACGTAATCCTAAACAAGCATCTACTCGTATTGGGACATTGAAGTCAGATATGCTCCACGGGATGTTATCTAGTGTGTATTTTGCGTAGCTCTCATCCCAGATGTTATTTGCATCTGGAAATTAAACAAAGATAGAGCATCTTAATTACTCTCTCTTGTTACCTATGTTGGTTTTGTGAACTTCAAGCTTAAAACTTGTCATTTAATTTGATTAAAAAACAAAAAAAAGGCCGGACTCGCATGAACTTTTTTTTAATTTGAATTGTTGTAGCTTTTTTTCTTCCCTTGTAGTTTTACTTAATTTTAAGTGAATATCATTTTGATTCAATGATTGATGAACTAACAGGTGGAACAAGTTAATGAACCAAAACCTGGGATAATGCTATATGGATTTGATGAACCACCTGCCCTTGATGTCAAAACCAATTGGTCTAGGTCATATAATGGATCTGCGCCTCACGATATTTACAAGGCAAGTTTATTTAATCACCTTTTCCTGTTTGCTTTTAGCCTTTTAGTATATTCTAAACCGCAGCTTCCTAGATTCTTTGGTTTGAAACTTGATGGAATCTTACAGGAATGGATATTCTACCTCAACAGACAATCTCAATTAGATATCTTTTATGATGTCAAGTCCCCAAGATTCTCACATTTATCTCTTGTTATTGCTCAAGGTAATTAAACTTCCATTTTCTGTTTGCTTATTTGGTGACCATGGATTGTACTATATATATATATATATATTGATGATTGTAACCTAGTAGCAAAGGTCCTAGTTTAATGAAATTTCATATATTGTAATTAAGAGACTTAATTTTCGAAACAAATAGTTTATATAAAGGATTAATATTATTATTAGTCCTAATAATTTAATTTAATTGAATTTTAATTTTAATTTGATCCTTATAGTTTCAAAATGTTTGTTTTGGTTCCTATTATTTCATAAAAAATTAGTCTGACTTTAATAACTAGCCATTATATTTTTAACAAGTTTTGGTGTTTTAATCCATATACCTATATTCAGGAAAAGTCCATATGAAATTATTATAAAGATCAAAACCAACCATTTAAAATTATAGAAACTAAAACTAAAATTTGATCAAATTACAAGGACCTATGTAAAAGACAACACTGACATTATGACAAATTATGATCTAAACTTAATGCCTCAGATCAGTTTATGAGTATAATATCTTAATCTGTCTTTAACTAATTAATGGCTCATGCATTAAATTGTGTTGAAACATAAAGTATATACTCGTATGGTGTTTATTATTGTGATTACATATTAGCATGCAGGTAGAGAAGAGCTTGTTGGGTGGATAGAGAAGCCCTCATTTCCTAACACAACATTATCCTGGAATATTATTTATGGTATGAAAATTAAATCTCACCCATCATCTTCTTCAATATGCTCTTCTTTTTCTTCTGATATAGTACTTGTTTTCTTCCTCACTTACAGGGAGGGACAAGATCACACAGAAAATATCAGATCCATTTTCTTATTATGTAGCACTTGGTAACTTACACACTCAAGATGTTCAGGTGATAAAAATTTCTTCTTTTCTCATTATTTCATTCAACCCCTTGTAAGCCAAGCAAGTTAAGAACTGAGTTTTGTGTGAAAAGTGATGACGACGATGACGACGACAACGTGTTTGTACAGGTAGAATTGAAGTTCAGTGTGAGTTCAGTTGTGTACAATACAAGCAATGCAAGCAGCAGATGTTCACCAGATAGCAGTTTGTGTAGATTACACCTTTTTCTTTCACAGTCTGGCTCTGCAGTGTTGACTACTCCACCTCCTGCACAAGTAAGGATACAATATTCCAACACTATCTACGACGGTAACTCGAATATGAGCACAAAGGTTATGAATACAAGTTTAAAGGGTGTGCTCAGTTCCAAAACATGAGCTGATTATGTGGAAGAGCTCTTTGAACTTAAGCTTATAAAACACACTTTACTTGTGAGGCAATCTGATGTGGGATTTGTAACAATGCATCCCATGTGAGACTCATAACAATGGTCCCTGTTTGAGAGCCTACATCCCCGACAATTTAAACGATAGCACTTTCATTTTGTCTCTTGTCTGTCAAAATTTAGGGTGGCCATCTTCCTGAGCATCAACCTCTCGGTAAAAGCACATTTGTTATGATCACAAGTTCTAAGAGAAATCTCATCTAAAAAAAATAACCTATTGAGTGGAAAAACCCCTTAAACATATAAACCGTTCTTCACTTATGAGCCCCCGACATGACACTCATAACACCAAGTTTAAAGAGAGCCTATCTTAAAAGATTAAAACCTCTTGAATTTATAAACCTTACTTCTCTTATAAAGCTTATATAAGACTTATCAAAAAGAGTGGTTGAGAAAAAAAAAACAAAGGGGGAATTTTGTTATACAACACTACCTCCAATCCTAAATGTATAGGGCATAGTTTGTAGTACTAGAGTATCTATTATATTCTTACTATACTCAACTTTTGAGCCATGAAAATCGAGTTGACTTGATAAAATCAATCGAGTATTTTGGGTCAAGATGATAAAGAAAGTACAACTCCCAAACAAACCTTGCATGGATTGAAACTCTAAGACTGATGAGTAATTGATACATGAGTTGCAGGGAAATTTTGAGGATGAATGGTATCATGTGAAACTATCATATGCACCAAGGTGGACCACTTACTTTGTAGCATCAGGTAATTAATAATTAATTAATTAATCTTCACAGTTCATCTTCTCTCCAAAAACTTAAAGTAAAACAAAAACACAAAATTTTAAAATGAAAAGTTGATTGATGCAGGTATGATGACTGTACTAATCTTCTTCATCTTCAGAAGCTGCAATGGGTTCCAAAGATATGATTCAGAGACAGAAAGCTTGCAACAACAAGTTCATCATGTTGTTTCAGAACGAGCACCGTTTCTGGCTAACGAAAACGACGACGCTTTGAGCTTGGGTTCGTCTTATGAGTCTTTCACTAGTGAGGAAGAAGATGTGACAGGGAGGCCATTAATGAACGAAGGAGGAGAAGCTGAGAATAGTATGAAGCATTTGTGTGTGATTTGTTTTGATGCTCTAAGGGATTGCTTCTTTCTTCCATGTGGCCATTGTGCAGCTTGCTTTCAATGTGGAACTAGGTAAACTTAACATCTTACTTACCTTCTAACATTTTTTTTTTACTTTTTTGTTTTCATGCTTAAAAAGGGGGAAATTGCCAAAAAAATCCCAAATTACAAAATTTATTGCCCCAAATACTTTAGGACCCATGTTTTTGAGAAAGTGAAACTCTTTTCCAACTAGGTACAACATATCTCTAACAATATTGTGCAAATATCTTCTGTTTTGTATATAGTTAAAGATATGTTGAATATAGGTTTTATGTACTTTTAAATTATGCATTTTGCGATGAGAGATTTTTCAGCATAGCCCTTGCCAAAAAAATTTTTTGTCATTAAAAATATTTTTGGTGGGTTAGATTCTAAGGGTACGTAGAATAAGCTAACCAATCAAACCATAGTTATAAAAGTACTTGTATATATAATCACGAATAAGATCTTTAAATGAGTTTCAAACACATATCTCTAATCCATACGAGTATTTCATTATTTCGTCCTTGTTAAGTGAGTGCTTTTACAGCAAGTTGTTTCACATTAAGACAATACATTTAAAAATATGCCCATTTTAAATGTTATTAAAAACATTTTTGGTAAGTTAGATTCTAGAGTTAGAATAAGCCTGATGAATCAAGCAACATTTATACGAGTATGTATATAAGAAGCAATGAGATTCAAACTCGTATATTTATAGGATATCTATGTCATTTAAGACTTGTTTGGTTGGGCTTATACTTATGTATAAGCCCGATTTACATAAATCGAGATAAAACTCCTCCACATATTTACTTTGTAGACCGTAAAAGCTACCTTGTATTCCGTAAATCACGATTGAAAAGCACTTATGGAAGCTATCTAAACATACTATTATTCTTACTAGTAGAATGAGTAGTATTTTTTAGAGCAAGTTGTTTCACATTAGGATGATTACATTTAAGGGAAAATTAATCTTTAGTCTATATAGTTTTGACTCTATTGTAATTTATAACTCAATTCTCAAACTTTTGACTTAGAATTACTCAATTCCTATAATTATGATTTAATTGCAACTCGGTCCTTAAATTTTAATTTGGTGCAACTCAGTCCTTATAGTTTTAACCATTTAAAATTTCAGTCCCAAAGCTTCATATATGAAATATATAATTTTATTTTTAAAATTATAGCAACCAATATTTTAAATAGTTTAAATATATAGTTACATCGAATATAATCAAAGTCAAGAAAATGAGTTATAACTAAGTCAAAACTATAAAGGTTGAGTTACATCGGGTTAAGTTTAAGGACTAGGTTACAATCAAGTCAAAATTATAAAGTCAAAAAGATTAATTTTCCCTACATTTAAATTTTTATATATATTTTTTAAAATAACATTGTAAGATTGAGTTAATAGGGGCTCTTCCCTTGACATCCCTCTAGGATCTGAACTCGGTCCTGACCTTCATCTCAGATAAAGTGGGAGAGCTATTTTATTTAACACTTAAGAAATCCTCAAATTTAAAGTAGCTGGTAATTAAAACCGACGCACTCATCTTTTATTTGAAATTTTTAAATTTGATTCAGAATATTTAAAATGTCCTTTCAAATTTTTTTAAAATTATTAAAAAAATAGTATTAACTCCAGTCCTAACTGTGAGACTTAGTTCTAAATGTGGGATCCAACTAGGTCCTACATTTAGAAATGGAAAAGTAATAATCTTCTTTGAATTATTAATTAAAAGTAATTTTTGATTGTGATGAAAATAAAAATGTAAAATTTGGGTTGGGCAATTAACCTACTTTGACTTGAAGTTGTGGCATGTGGCAATTAGTTTGATTTTTTTTTTTTTTCAATCAAAGTGGCAATTAGTTTGATGAGCATAACTATTTTGGTAATGCAGGGTTGTTGAGGAAGCCAATCCTTGTCCCATATGCAGAAGGAAAATTAAGAAAGTACGAAAAATTTTTACTGTTTAATTTAAATCTTCCTTCTATTTGTATGTATATTGTAAAAGTATTCATTACAAAATTGTAACAGTGGATTTGCTGCTTACTTCAATGGTTTGATCAACGCATGAAAAGGGTTAAGGGCCCGTTTAGGAACCATTAAGAGAGAAAAAAAGTTTATTTGGAGGAAAAAAACTCATTTAACATTTGCAGATCTGTTTGGGAATACGGTAATATTCACTGGGCTTAAAAAAACTGTTTTTCCTAGAAGCTCATTGAAGTAGCTTCTGGCTTTTTTTCACTGGGTTTAAAAAAAAAACATTTTTCCCACATCCAATCCAAACACAAATCACATTCACAATATGACTTTTTTTTTAATCTAACTTCTGCAAAAGCCACATTAAAAAAAAAGTCACTTTTCCACCGCTAATCCGCACGAAATATAATTAAAACAAGATGCACAAGTACAAAGTTGATGGTACGAAAATAAATTAGTGTTTAATATTTTTGTTTTTGTGTAAGTTAGCTTCGAAAGTTTATGATTTGTTATATGTTAACAGTTAATGTTAAGCAATATTATGAAATTGGGATTAGTTGGGAAGGGAAGAGGAGAGACTCTTGTCCCAGTTGAAACACATTGATTTATGTTTTAAATATAAGAGACATTTGCCTTAATGCACACCTAATAAGAAAAGCATATAATCAAGTGGTTAAAATTTTAATTGGTTGTTACTTTTATAAACAACTTTTTGCAAAAATCCTAAAAGAATACTTTATGAACTTCAAAATCCCTAAAATATCATGTGAATAAGTAAAAAGACAAATATGTTAAAAGTAGAAATATGAGATTTTGAAGTAGTGGTGTTTTTACAAAATTACGGCTCAATTTTTTGTTTTTAAAAAAAAAACAGAGAGAAAGCCACTCTTATTGGAGCACCACTACTAACCGGAGCTTTGATGCTAGCTGGACGTTAGGCATCCTTCGCCCACCAGCGGCGGCTTTTACTTGGGGCCAATTTTCTTTATATATATATATTTGGAGGCAAGGCAATGAAGGTGAGATTTGATCTCACCCCATCTTGATTACCAAAATATTAGGTGGCCATTAGGCTCTGAAAGCCTTTTGTTAATGTAATGCATAATACTAATATATAATACATGTAAGAGTGTAATGTTTTAAATCACCAATGCAACTACACTTATAACACGAATGACAATATTTATAAAGATGCTTACCATTTTAATAACATCATTTATATTTTTAATAAATTTCACATTTAGGGAAACTTGGCTAATTGGGTGAAGGATTGGGACATTGACTATACTTTGCCAATTTTTACAAGAAATAATATATGTTTTAACCACTGACTATACTTTTAAAGCTATTTACCACTTTAATGACAAAAATAACTGCTACTCATAACATTTCAATAATTAACACATTGACAATATTTTTAACCACAAGGACAACATTATTAAGCAAACTGAATTTCAAGGGCTAAGTCGTGACGAGTTAACTTGAGGGATTGAGTTGCTCCCGAGTCAAAAGTTAAAGTACCAAATGATTAATTTTTAGATGATTGGCCGCCAGATGTTGTGAAAGTGATCTACATCCTTTTTCTATTATTTCTTCTTAGAATTTCATCTTCATCATAAAACAATAGCAATCATACTTACATCAAGTTTCTTATATACATTATATCAAGTTTTTCAATCACATATGATCATATATAACTATGGAAATAGACTAGGCTAGGCAAGAAATTCAAAGCCTAAGCCTGTACATTGGTTTTTTTAGGCTCAATCTTGAGCCTTCAAAAGGCTAGAAAAGGTCTGACGCCTTTTTGAAGGCTTACTTAAAATGTCGATGTGAATACTCTATTTTGTTCAAGCCTCGCTTAAAAATTAAAAAAAAAGACAAAAATAAAATAAAATAATCTCATTAATGATGATTGGGATCCAAATTGGCAATCAAAATTAAAGAAGAAAATTGAAAATAAAATAAAATAAGAAAACCCTTTAATTGATGATGATTAGGATCCAAATTTGCAATCATCATTCATTGAAGAGGAAAATAAAAAAAATAAAAAAATGAATGAAAATCCTCTCAATAATGATATTGGGGTCCAAATTGGCAATCATCATTAAAGAAAAAAAATAAAAAGATAAAAGAATAGAAAAATAAAAAAAAAATCTTCTTATTGATGATGATTGTTGTCCAAATTGGCATTATCATTCATTAAAGAAAAATAAAAAAATAAAAAAAATGATTTCATTGATAATAATTATGGTCCAAATTGGCAATCATCATTAAAAGAAGAAAATTAAAAAAATATATAAAAAATGAAAATTAAAAAAAATGCATTAATGAGACAAAATCCTAGGTGATACATATTTAAAGAGAAGCACAAAAGAGAGCAAGACACACCAAAAATTATGGGAGAAAGATGAGGCAAGGTAGAGAGTTAATATAATTTTTCTCATTTTATTGCTCAAAGTATAATTCTTATAGGGAATGGTAGTTACTGGGGGAGCCATTTCACCTTTGTTTAGGAGATTCTTTACCCAGCCAATCAATGAACATATCTACATAGACATGGATTCCAATTGCAATGTTGGCAAATCTCCATTTGTATACAAGTGTACTACTATTACTTCGTGTTTGCTCATTACTGTTGATGTGTATGTTCCTTTCTTTATTCTCTTCTCACCCCGTAACAATTGCCCTCCAAAACTAACAGCTTGTTGACAAAGTATTATTTGTAGGTGTGTGAGCTTCCGAAGGTGTTTTTGTTTGCATTTCGTGGCTGCCAAGTGTTTGCATTATATGGTGATATAGCAATTGTACCTTCATCCACTTAATTGCCCCATGATTTTTAGCTCGTTAACACTCTTTTTTTTTTTTTTTTACAGCCAATGGATAGAAAGGTACGTGTGTGCTTTAATTTATATCATAAATGTTGCCCCATCATGTGCTTCTTGCAGTCTTGAATGAGTGAAAGCATGATTAAGCAATGGTCCTTATTATCTGTTTGAATAAGAATTCACTGCATGGGGCGACAATTTTATTTTAATGGATATGAATTAATGGCCTACAAGTCACGAGCTTGTAAGGATGAAAAGTCACATGCTCGTCACTTAAAATTATTTTGTATGATGTACATGTAAATGGTTTGATCTTAATCCTATACTTCTTTATTTATATGATGATCATATCTTTACTTGTCTTTGTTGGCTTAATGAACTCTTTTTTTTTCTTTTGCAAATAAAAAGTTTCAAAATAAAAAAGAGGTTCTTTCTTAAAATAAACGAATTTGGTTTTACATGAGAAAAAGAGAAAAATGTTTTTTTAATAATAAAAAATAAAAACAAAAAAAAATATTTTTCTGAAATAAATTAAATATTTTTTCCTAAAAGACACCAACCAAGAACCACGCTTTTCTACCCTTAACGAACTATGTGAGATTTGATCCCTCCAAAGGGTATGTAGACCCTAGATTTTTATCTTAGGTCAAGTCCAATAATGTAAATAATTAATTCAGTTTTCTCATTTTGTAAATATTTTATTTTTGGGTAATTATGAGGAAATTTAAAAAGGCCATATTTATTTTTAAATAATTAATTTAGAATAACCATTCTTATGAATGGCTGTTGTAGGATGCCTAACATTTTTCCCACTTGCAACTGACCCCTAAACCATAAATGGTTTTTGTAGACCAATTTTTATTTTCTTAAAAAGGTTTATAAAATTACCCTATTTTAAAAATTTTGGTGGTGGCTCTATTATTTTTCAAATTTCAGGTGCTATTAGCTTGGCAACTCTACTGGGGATGGTTTGAGAGTCAAGCCCATTTAAGTTAAATGTTTAAAAATAATATGGCCTTAATTTTAATTACCTGTTTATTTTATTTTTATTTTTATTATTTTTATTTACTAAATTTTGTTAAATTATTTATTTATTCTTTCTTTCTTTTTGCCCTATCTAGTGATCTACTTAGCAAATGAGGGTTGGGTAGAACTCAGGCCTATAGGTTGGTATGCTCTCTACACACATTGAACACATACACTATTATCCTCACATGCATTTTGGCCCCTATACCCGGGTTTGTGAGTTCCTTAGGTGAGTAGAAGTTTCTAACAATCTCCATATGGGGTTTTCAGAGCCCCCTAAGGTTAATGTGGAAACTTTATCCTAACTGTTACTCATTTGGCAAGGTTATCCCTGTGGGGTTTTCAGAACCCTCTGAAGGTCAATTTTTTGTCAGATGGGGTCTTCATCTTTATGATGGAGGCAGTTATGACACATTTATCTGTGAGAATTAGAACCACTTTGAAACCATTGCACATATTATTGAAAATTATTGACCTACCTAATTAATTAGTACTTTCTTTTCTTAGGGTAGATACCCCAATCTAGGGTTATTCCTAAAATAGGACACTGGAGGGCATATATTTATTTATTATTGATAATTTTTATTGTCATTCATGCATAATCAATGAAATCCCTAGGATCAAGTGATAAATTTTCGCTTCACTTGAGTATGTATTTAGCATCACTCCACATAAAGATACATCATAAAGATGGTATATGAATTAGATAAGAAATCCTAGTCTAAGGGTTTATGAACTTGGAAAACCATGAGCTCATCACATCTATCATGTTAGAAAATATCTCAATGAGAGATAATCCTTTTAGGATTTTTGAGGCATCATTACATCATTCATAGGCATTTTAGCTTCATTTCATATAGGCTTTGGACATAATAATCATTTTTTAAAATCCTTAGCCACTTAATAGCCTGGGCCAAGTTAATGAGTACTTCATCCTCCCTATGAGGTAATAGATCTCTTGAGGAGGTGGAGTTCTTTTTCTTAATGTCCATCACCCATATCGAGACTCGAAAGCACATGTAATCACCTACATAGCATGCATGATATTGGAAATATTTTCTAACCCTTCCTTCTCTTTCCTTCAATGAAGGGCAAGCGAGTTATCCAACGATTGAAAGAATATGGCCTAAAATTTAATGGCACAAAAACTAGGTTTAAATCAAGTTCCTACATAAAAGGTGTATAGAGGGAAGGGCATCAGAATAACTGCAAGAATAGAACCACTTGAAGGCCTGATTTGATTAAGTTGCTACATTCAAGGTTCAATCAAATTGGGCTTCATGAAGAAGTACGAAAACATCATTGATTTGTTACATGTGCTTGTGCATACTGATGCTATCGTAAAGCTGGGCCAGTTTTAATGGCACAAAAACCAGGTTTAAATCAAGTTCCTATATGAAAGGTGTATAGAGGGAAGGGTATCATACTAACAGCAGGAGTAGAACCACTTGAGGGCCTGATTCGATTAAGTCGCTACATTCAGGCCCTGTTTGGATGAGACATTGTGGGGTAAGGACTGAGATTGGATCAGGAATTGAGTCAAAATATATCGTTTGGTATGAGGAACTACAGATAACTAGGGATTGGGAGTACCACGAAAGTAGGATTGCAGCAAAGCCACCTCCCCCTGGTATTGTGTTTTCAATCCCTGGATTGTAAAACTGTAGAGACAAAAATATCATTAATTAAAATATTTTTTGGACAAAAATAACCCCTGATTTTAACCAAGAATCCATCCCTTTCACATAATCACATGGTTTTAAAACCCGGACCGGGAACCAGCCAATCACTGTAAACCGGTCCAGTCTGGAAACTGGTCCAATCCACTATTTAAATTTTTTTTTAATTTTTCTTTAGAATTTCATATTAATAAGCATAAAATATTCAATTTTTCACCTGTTTGGCCCTAATTTAGTTCCAATTTAACTCCAATCTAACCCACTGACCCTTAACCCATTACCCTGATCGGTTCAATGACCGGTCTGGGTTTCAAAACTTTGCATATTCATTCTCTCTGTTTTTTTTCTCGCTAATGACATAATTAATAACTATTTATTAAATAAGATTAACGAAATTACTCCCTCTAACTATTACTTCGTACCAAACATATTTTTAAAGCATCAATCCTAGTCCCAATCCATCGAAATTCAGTGCCACGTACCAAAGCTACATTCAAGGTTTAGTCAAATTGGGCTTCATGAAAAAGTATGAAAACATCATTGATTTGTTACATGTGCCTGTGCATACTAATGTTATCGTAGAGCTGGGCTGGTATTAATGGCACAAAAACCAGGATTAAATCAAGTTCCTACATGAAATGTGTATAGAGGGAAGGGCATCAGACTGATGGTAAGAGTAGAACTACTTGAAAGCCTTATTCGATTAAGTCACTACATTCAAGGTTCAGTCAAATTGGGCTTCATAAAGAAGTATGAAAACATGATCGATTTGTTACATGTATCTGTGCATACTGATGCTATCGTAGAGCTGGGCCAGTATTAATGGCACAAAAACCAGGTTTAAATCAAGTTCCTAGATAAGAGGTATATAGAGGGAAGGGCATTAGACTGATGGCTGGAGTAGAACCACTTGAAGGCCTGATTCGATTAAGTAGCTACATTTAAGGTTCAGTCAAATTGGGCTTCATGAAGAAGTATGAAAACATCATTGATTTGTTACATGTGCCTGTGCATACTGATACTATTATAGAGTTGGGTCAGTATTGGGATGCCTCTTTAAGATGCTTTACTTTCTCTAATTTTCAATTAGCCCCAACCCTTAAAGAATACAGGGAACGATTAAAAGGAAAGATCTACCATTATCCAAGCTGTCCACCTTCTCAAGGAAGAATAGCGAAGCAGTTGGAGGTTCATATAGAGGAAGTACGAATTGTAGGCACCAAACAAGTCAAGGGGATTAAAAGGACCATAGTAGAAGCTCGCTTAGCAAGGTTAGTGGAGAATAAAGATTGGGAGAGTTTTTGTAGGGTATTTACCTTTGTTATTTATGGCATGATCCTCTTTCTATCATTAGCAGGAATAATTGACTTTGGAGCTATCAGTGTCTTCTAATTGGCTGAGTATTATCAAATCAACCCGGTATCTGCAATCTTAGCAGATACCTACATGTCATTATCTTAATGCCATCTAAAGAAGGAAAATCGAGTAGAATGTTGCCTTGTATTACTTGAGGTATGGATGTCGAGTAACGTATATGGAAAGAAGAAGTACTTTTGGGAAAGACATGACAAGTTTACTAATCCACTTACAACATTCAATTATCTTCAGTTAAACAAAAATGATTGGAGGAAGGAGTTTTGACAATTAATAGAAGATTTCCCTTTGTGGAAAATAGAATGGTGAGAGCATAAAGATATTATCCATCACTATGGAGATTTTTCTAATATTCCTCTTATGAGACTAAGATGATGTATCAATTACAACTCTTCTTTAGCATTAACACAATTAGCATTTTGGAAAAAAGCTTCCTCTTGGGAAGAAGTGCAAACCATACATTTCTTGTATAAAGAAGATGGCATGAATGACTTATGTCAAGAAATCAAAGAATCTTGGAGCAAGATAGCATACAAGGGAAATGTTGAGCTGTAGAAGCGAGAAATGGGTACAACTTTAGACCATAAGGACTGGCTCAAGGACTGAATTGAAAGAGTTAATCCATCTTATTCTTCCCAAGATCCTTTATTAGAAAACAATGCCCAAGAAGTAAATGAAGAATTGGCAAGGTTCCTAGAAATAAGAGAAAAGGAAATGGAGGATCTTTCTAAGATAAAATATCAAAATAAGAGAAAGATGAACCAGCTAGAGGACAAATGCGCATTCCTTGAAGAAAAAATGACAGAAAAGAGAAAGAGAAGATATTTAGAAGAGCGCTCAAGAATCATAAAGCTGGAAATGGGAAATGAAAGCTTAAAAAGGGCTAAGTGAGAAAATGAAAGGCAAATGAAGAATAATAGAGTTCGACTATTGAAGATTACTATAGAAAAAGAGTTGCTCGAAGAGAAATTGCAAGATAATGCCCCCTTAAAAATTTGCAATGGGAAGTTGATATTCATGCTCAACTCTTAGAAATCAAGAAGGGTAAATTATTTATTGTAAGAGTGAGTACTGTTGAAACCATCCAGAGCCTTATGGACAAGGTGAATTATGAAAGGGAAGTCTTAGCCAACTGGGAACTCCTCTACCACAGACAAGTTGTTGTGACAGAAGAATGGGTAAAGAGGTGTGGCAATTTAATCAACTTTGCTAACATTAAGATCCCAAAATTCGCTAGCACATTCAAGGATGCTAAAAACATGATTATTCCTTTGAATCCATTGACAGAGATTGTTGAATTTTTCAACTTATATAATCAAATAGTAGAGGAGCTCAAACTTGTAATTAAATTTTGATATTATCAAATAAAAATATATCTAGCTTTATTTATTTTTTTCACATGCTTATCACTACGATCAATAATGACATCTTGGGTTAGGATGGGATTCAAGGTCCCCCCGTCTAATGATCAACTCTAGTTCTTCTTGTATAATATTGGATTCTCTAAGGAGGCTAGATGACACTTGTTCTGGAAGACTATATGTAGACTCAGCACTACATCAATGATAAGATCATAGCTAGGATGGGACTCAAGGTCCTTCCTATCTAATGATCAACTCTAGTTCTCCATATGGAATGATATATTCCCTAAGAAAGCTAGAGGATACTTATGTCGGAAGACCTTTATGCCAACACATTGTTGATAACTCGATATACCCGCTTGAAATGTGAGCTCAAGTAAACTAATGATATTTTGTTCCTTTTCAAGCAAGTGATATAATATTGCTCTATTTAAACGTTCTAACCAGCTACCCCCTTTGCATTCATACAACACGTGCTCACGTAGTCATCAGATGGCATCCAATGCAAATGAATCTGAATCTAATATGAATTAACAAATGTTCCATATGGATGCACAAATGACAAATTTGAAAGAAATGATTTCCACCTTGACTATAGCCCTTCAAGCCCAGGATAATGAGAAAGATTTAGTAACATATAGTCTATTGAAAAATATTGAGATACGCATGACAGAAAATGGCAAGAAAGAAAAAAATGACAGAAGAGCTTTAGAATAGACATAATCTTCGAATTCCAAACACTAAGAAGGAGCAACAAGGTGAAGATTCAATATACACTTTTAACATTCCCTCCCTGTCAGCTGAAAAGAAGGAATGGAAGGAAGAGTTGTGTGAAGTAAAAGACTAGCTAAAAGCCCCATAAGGACCAAACACTTGGGTTTACTTGATGTAAAGGATTTGTAATTGGTACCACATATCTTCATTCCTAAGAAATCCAAGTTTCCGGACTTCAATAAGTATAATGATATATGAATTTCGATATACCATATTAAGGATTATTGCACCAAGATGCTTGTATGGTCGCATAACGAAAACTTTTTAAAACTCTTCTTTCATGAGAGCTTGAAGGGACCAACACTGGAATGGTACATGCATCTTGATCAGACAAAAATCAAGAAATGGAGAGATTTGATTGATGTATGTTGAAAGTGTATGTTGAATCTTTACTTGCTTGCTCTTCTTTAATATTCGAAATTCAAGGATTCGGTCTATTACGAGGCTCTTTTGTCATTTTTTTCTTTCTCGCCATATTTTGGTATGCTTATCTCCGCATTTTTCAATGGATAAGATGTTCCTGACTCTTTCTCATTATTTTGGGCTTTAAGGTCCATAGTCAAGGTGAAAATTATTTCCTTTAAATATGCTATTTGTGCCTCCATATGAGACATTTACTGATATTGTTAGAATGTTTAGACAGAGCAATATTGTATCACTTGCTTAGAAAAGAACAAAATATCATTAGTTTATTCAATCTCACATTTCAAGTGGGTAAAGAGAGTTATATAATTAGTTTATAAGAGAGTTATATAATTAGTTTATTTAAGTTGTACTTCTCCATACAATGCATGAGGTAGTTTGTCTTGTTGCTCATCCAAAAATTTCTAGAGCAATATTGCTCCAACATGACAACTTCCAGAAAAAATTAGACCTTAACTTAAGATTTTGTTTCCTTGACCAAACTTTTCTCTTATTTTGTGTGTGTGTGTGTGTTAGACAATATTTCATTCTTTTCAAAACTCTTATAGCCTTACTTTATAAAAGGGATTTTAATCATTTTATCATGTGGTATCTTTTTATTTCAATACATTGTTTCCTATTAAAAAATTAAATGGGACAATTTATGTTGTTTGGCATCTACATGCATAAAAGAAAATTCACTTCTCCCTTGTCTTTGGTATCTAGACCTAACTCATGCTTATAATTCTTATAATTGGCCTATGATTTTGGGCCGAGAAGTGAATCGGGCCAGGTTTGAGAAACGTACAAACCAACAATTAACATGATAAGGGATTATAAAAATAGGGTTAATGAACTAAAATAATCTTTAACTTTTATTAAAAGTGTAAAAGTAATTATAAATTATTTTTTGGAGTAAAAATAACTATAAAATTTCTAAATTAGGGTAAAACCGTTAAACCTAACTAACTTCCATCTATTATGAACGGGAAAATTTATCTTTTGGCTTCAAAATTTTGATAAAAAAAGAGAGATTAGATCTATAGAACGTCATGTGCTTCTTTCTCTATCAAATTTTGCTCGAGATCGCATACTCCTTGAGCCCTTTACGGTAGGGAGTTCTATTAAGTCTAGCCACAAAACCCGGAATGTCTTGCTCTATCCCAAATTGCATGGCTATACTCGATGTGTGAGCTTCTATAATATACAAATTTATGTACAATTTCTTTCTGCATGCAGGGGCGAAAGGAAAATCTCCATTTCTTAAAATAAAAATTGCCTCAAAAGTTAACAGTTATTAAATAATAATTGTTATATATTTATATACTATATATGACGGTTGTTTTATTAAACTCGTTAGTACTTATAGAAAATAAATAATAGTTGCTATATAGCGACCGTTATATATGCTAAATTTTTATATAACAGTTATTTTGAAAGCACTGTTATGTATGTACTAGAGTTTTATAATGGTTGTTTACTTTAGACTGTTATTTGTTATGACAACATCATGTATAGTATAACCTTACCATATTTCAATACATAACGGATATTATAATAGACCTGTTATAATATATACAAATTAAATCACGCTTCAAAATCATAATGTATATGCGCTTGGCTTTTATAGCACCCGCTTATATAACGATTCAAAACTATTATGTATGTCAGTTAATAATTATCATATTTTTTTGTAGTAGTATATATATATATATGAATAATATGAATTAGGTTAAAAAAAATACTAAGAATAATAATTTTAAAAAGGTCAATAAAGAGACTGAATTTTTTTTGCTAAGAAATCTTAAAAGAAAAATTCAGTTCGCTATTCGACTAGCAACCAAGAAACATAACGCAAAAACTTAAAAAATCTGACTAAGTGAGTTAATAGAGAATTTTATTGAAAGAAATAAGAATGAAGGAAATTATATATTAGAATTATCATAAAAAATTAAAAATCATAAATAAAGGGAGTTGCTTTGTCTGTTAATCAAACAAAGATGACACGTGGCACATTCTGCTTGATCCTTTGCTGGTTAAAGAAATTATAATAAAGGGATAATAATACATACATGAATACTATGACTCAGATAAAAAAAAAATACACTAAGAATAATAATTTAAAAAAGGTCAATAAAGAGAGTGAATTTTTTTGTTAAGAAATTTTAAGAGAAAAAACCAATGGGTTATTCGACTTTTAACAAAAAAGTTAACGGAAAAAATTAAAAACTAATTTTATGGGAAATTTGGGGGGAAACGGTCGGCAACATCATGGAATTACAAATCAGAGGTAAAAAATATCGATCCCCTTTTCTATATAAATATAAAGCAATAGAATATCCTCTACACTATTGAATCTACAAAAACACAAATAAAACAAAAAAAAATACAACTTTCTAAAAATCAAGATCCAAAAATCACATAATAATGATAGCTCTTCATTGAACAACGATGGGTTTCCCCTTCTTCATTATCAAACTTCACAAATTGTGACGAGCAGAGACGATTATAACAACGATGGGCTTTCAATGAACGGTGACAGGTCTCTTCAATGAACAGTAATGAGTCTTACTTTCTTAATCTTCTTCAAATTAACTAAGACTAATGATTTCGATCTTGATGACACTTTGCCCTCAATGGCGAAGTGGATAGTTTATTCCTAGTGATAGAATCGACAATGAAAAAAATGATAATAAGATCCTAGCAATGGGGTGACGTGAAGTTTGAAGGTTGATAGATACATGATGAGATGAGGTGGAGGAAGGGCGTGAGAAGGTGGGTTAAAAAATTCCTGACGGCAGAGGAAGAAGGTTGTAGACTGTGAGTGTGGAGATATCAAATAATAGAAAATTACCAAACTTGGTAAATAAATATCTATAATTTATAAATGAGCATTCATGATTTATAAATGAGCTTCTACTTATTTACTCTTAAAAACCTAAATACTTCAAGTCTCATTTTTTAATTAATTTGTTAAATAGGGATTTATCTCCAATTTTACCTAATTTTATTGAAAGAAATTAGAATAAAGGAAATTATTTATATGAATTATCATTAAAAAATTAAAAATCATGAATAAAGGGTGTCACTTCGTCGGTTAATTAATCAAAGATGACACGTGGCGGGTTCTGCTTGATCCTTTCACAGTGACATTTACTTTTATATAAATAATAATAGATAATAGATATGTTTTTCCATATGATGGTCAAAACAAATAATAAATTAATAAAAGAGAAATTGCTAAAAAATACATTTAGAGAAAATTAATTGTCAAATGTTACCACGTATGTAAATAATCTTCCATGTGTTCATAAAATCTTCCGTCGTGTGCAAATAATATTCCGTGTGTTTAAAAATATTTCTTATAAATGTGCAAACATCTTCCGTTGTGTGTAAAATATTTTCTATTTGTGTGCAAAATATCTTCTGTTATGTACAACAGATCTTCTATGATAGTAATATTTGACAATTAATTTATCCTAAAAGTATTTTTTAGCAATTCTCCCTAAAAAAATTAATAAACGTTTAAACACAACACACTACGTTCTTTATTCTTTATTCATGAGAAATCTATTTGACATACCGGTAGGAATTTTACATATGTGAAATCATATAACTATAAAAGGAAACAAGGTATATGTGAAATTTCTACGATTTTTAATTTAGTGAGTTGATTTTAATTCTAAATATAATATAAATTTTTTATATTTGTCAATCTTTTCTTAATTTATCTCTATTGATGTTCTTTCAACAATAATAAAGAGAGAGAATAAGATAATTAAGGAAAATAATTAAAGTGTTTTAGAAAATATACATCATGTTAACTAATTTAATTAATTTTTTTAATTTAATCAAATTAAGTAAATATATATTATATAAGTTATTTTAAGGATGAAAGCAGTATAAATTTTAGGATAATCAATATTATTGACATTAGCTCGTAAAAAAATTTGTATATATAAAAAAAAAAACTAGTAACAAAATAAGATGAGAGCCATGTCATCAACTAGTTATATTTTTCTCTTACAAATTAACAAATCATCATGAGAATAATAACTAAATCTGGTTTTGATCCTTAATATAAGACATACTTATTTAATTTAATTAGATTAAGATGTTAGTTAAGTTAGTTAATATGATATATATTTTCTAAAATATATTGGTTATCTTTCTTAATTCCTTGATTCCCTCTCCTCTATCTTTAAATGGTTGAAGCTTGAGGGAGTATTGATATAGGTAAACAAAGAAAAGATTGATAAATATAAAAACTACGTCTTATACTCCCTTCAGTCCTATTTATAAGCAACTTTCTCCTTGATTGCCCAAAATGAACTGGTAGTTAAAAGCAATAAGTGTGTAAAAAATGCCATGTTTTCTTCCATATATATTCCTATTTATGAAAACAAAGAGATAATGTATAAAAATATGAGATATAGTAAAATACGTTTTTCTAATGTTTTGTTGACTTCATTCAACTAATAAGTTATCTCTCTCTTCTGAATATAACTCTTGGTGTGTGTGATAATTAATTATAAAAAATATGTATTTAATAAGGATAAAATAGAAAAAATGAGCTTACATTTTCAGACATAAAGTAAAAATTGCTTATAAAAGGGACTATCTTTATGAGAGAGAAATTTACTTATAAATAAAATCGGAAGGAGTATTTATGATCAAGATAAGTTCTTTAAATGTATTTTATATTAAAAACTAAGAAAACACTTGTAATTGATGATAGGATAAAACTATGAGGACTAAATAAAGTGAAATTATAAGGAATTTCATCATAATTTGCATTTTTTTCAAATTAGGGTAATTAAATGGGAATATTGCGAGAAGCAAATATCCGCGTTGGGATGCGCATCGATAGCGACGTCCACTTTCGCTCGACCACCGAACAAATAAAGTGTGAAAGAGTACGCGAGTTCGTCTTCGTCACCCTCACCCAGCTCAACCACGTGTTCTTCCTCCTCCTCCTCCTCCTCCTCAATCTCTCTTGTTGCCCAAAATAAAATTTCACAAAAAACTTCTTCCTCATCCTCATGACCTTTTTCTCCTTCTTTACCTTCAACCCCACAATCATGTCCTTTGACCCTTCGTCTTCCTCATTTCTTCTTTCTCTTCTTCTACCATGAGACCTCTTCCTCATAATAAGCCCTCTCCTCAACCACCTGCTATTCTCTTCACCCCCATTGTTACTTTCTCTATCTTATCTCTCGCTCTCGTCCTCCTTTACAAGGTGCTTCCTCTTCACATTCACTCGCTTAGTGTATTTTGATCTTTCGGATTTCTTTCTGATTTTGTTTTTTCCCCCTGTTTTGGATTCGATTAGGTTGACAACTTCGTCTCCCAGACCAAAACTGTGGTGGGTCACAACTTGGAACCAACGCCTTGGCATCAATTCCCACCCAAGTCGTTCGACGAAGAAACCCACCATGCTCGTTCCTACAAAATCTTACAGTGCTCTTACCTTACTTGTCGTTACAGAAAAGAAGATACCGTCGCGGAGCGACGTCGTTTCCCGGCGACATCTGGGTCGAACCAGAACATGATGTGCCCTGAATTCTTCAGATCGATCTATCGAGATCTTCAGCCTTGGGCTGTGTCTAAGATATCGAAGGTTCAGCTGTTAGAAGCCCAGAACTATGCTGCTTTTCGGGTCCTCGTTGTTGGGGGAAAATTGTATGTGGATTTGTACTATGCTTGTGTGCAGAGCAGAGCAATGTTCACTATTTGGAGTTTCTTGCAGCTTCTTAGGAGATATCCTGGGATGGTGCCTGATGTAGATATGATGTTTGATTGTATGGATAAGCCTACAATTAATCGGACAGAACACCAATCAATGCCTTTGCCTCTGTTTCGATATTGCACTACCAATGAACACTTTGACATCCCTTTCCCTGATTGGTCTTTCTGGGGTTGGTAAGACTTCCTTCTGTTATTTTTGCCCAGTTTTGTTGGAATTATAACATTCCTGTCATGGAATTATTTCTCTGCACAGATTAATCCAACTATTTATAGATTGATGCGTAAAGTTTCTAACTTTGGGTGACGAAAAGCGAAGACAAAAGCTATAATTTTCAGTTACTAAATTGGGTATTTTCTCACATTTTTTTTTTTTGTCATTTGGTGCTAAAATAAAGTTTCATCATCGGTCCTCTGGCTATAGATTTTTTATGCATAACCATTGATTTGTAGTTTGGACACGTTGTAGTTCATTTGAATGGAGAAAATCACTTTAGTGTCTTATTCTTTTTGTTGTGGTTTTAGTCCAAGTGCTGAGTTTTGATCAATGTGCTCACAAATTACATCTTTGTGAAGGCACATGATATTCCTTTAAATGTAGATTTCATGTATCTTAATGAAAAAGTAGAAACAAAAGGGCAGAAAGTAATGAATGCTGAGAGCAGTTTTATATTAAGTGGGGTGCCAAAGATCATCTTAGTTACTGATCGATTTCCAAGTCTCTTGAAGAAATTTGATTGGTATGACTAACTTTATGTTATGTATTTCATGGTCAGGTCAGAGATTAACATCCGGCCGTGGCATATGGAGTTCCCAGATATCAAGCGAGGTTCTCAAACCTTACCTTGGAATAAAAAGGAGCCATTTGCATATTGGAAAGGAAACCCAGATGTTGGCTCTCCCATTCGTATGGCATTATTAGAATGCAATGATACTGTGACGTGGGGAGCACAAATTTTGCGTCAGGTTGAGTTAAACTTGCCATCCAAAATTGGTCCTTAAACATTTGACCATATAAATGCGCTTAATATAAAAGTTTGCTAACTGACGCATTTTGATATTTGTTACAGGATTGGGGTGAACAATCAAAAACTGGTTTCAAGGAGTCAAAACTTTCAAATCAGTGCAATCACAAGTGAGTACACTTGTGATGTTAAAGATAAGGAGGATAAATTTGTATTATTAAATGTCCATTTCACCTTTACATCTTGAATGTTTTCATAATGTTAAGAGGCTACTATTGGAATTAAGTGGAGTTTTTCAGCTTTGAAATGTAACCTAATCTCAATAAATGAAACTGATAAAGGAAATTGTTCATTGTTTTAACATCAGAGATACAATCATTTCTCTTAAAATCAAGACAAAAATACCATTGTAACAGAACAAACAGCGAAGAGTCTATTTCTTGAAACCACAAGGGATAAACTGATTTCAGGACAAACCAAAGCAGAGTAAATTATAATGTACTCAATCTGTTAGCTTCATACTCAAAGTTCTCATTTTCTATGAACAAGATGTTTTTATCACACTACTGATAATCTATCTTTTCCCCATCTTGATTTCTTCTCCTTCCCTTTCATTATCTCATTCAGGTACAAGATATATGCTGAAGGATATGCATGGTCAGTGAGCCTGAAATATATTCTTGCGTGTGGCTCTGTTGCGCTAATGATATCACCGCAGTATCAAGATTTTTTCAGCCGTGGTCTTATTCCCCATAAGAACTCCTGGCTAGTTGATGCGCATGATTTATGTCCATCTATAAAGCGTGCTGTTGACTGGGGTAATAGCCAACCAGCTGAGGTACTTTTAGATTTCTTGGATATGGTCTTTTCATTTTTGTTTTATGCCTCCTGAGTCCTGACTGATAGAAGTGCTATGCCTTTTCTTCAACACGATGATATAATAATAAAGCGTAAGGTGTAAAGTTGTCTTAATGGTCTCAGTACCTGAAGATTATGGAGAATATGAACTACATGTTGTTCAAGTAGAAGTGGTGTTTTTTGTTGGCTATGATGCTACAGAAAAATCAGTACTTCCTGATTTGATGAGAATGCATTTTGTTCCACTGTGTTAGGCAATATATACATATGCTATCCCATTTTTTATCAATCCTAACCTTTTGTTTTCTATCTAGCATTTTGCTTCCTTTTTATACAACAACAACAAAGCTTTTATCCCACTAGGTGGGGTCGGCTACATGGATCGCATGACGCCATTGTGCTCTGTCAAAAACCATAGATTTCGATATATTATTAATTCGCTTCGTTTTTATAATTTGGACAAAATCACTTATTGGATTTTTGCTAGTTAATGCTGGGAAGATGTATAGAAAGAGTGTATCAGACCAAGTAAAGGAGCCGTAGAAGAATCCTTTTAAACTTCTGCAAATCACACTGTTCTTAAATGCTACTCCTCTGGTCCTTAATATAAGATATATCTGATGAGTTGATCTTGATCCTAAATATAAGATATATTTTTCATATTTGTTAATATTTTCTTAATTTACCCCTATTGATGCCCCCTCAACAATAATCAAGGAAAAGAGGGGAGGAGGGAATTGAGGAAGATGATTAGGGTGTTTTAGAAAATACATGTCATATTAACTAATTTAACTAACTTTCTTAATCCAATCAAATTAGGTAAATATGTCTTGTATTAAAGGTTAGAGGGAGTACAATGTAATGACAAATTTGCTTCTAGGAATTATCCAAAGCACCTTGGAGAGATACACTTGGCAATTAATAGATCCCTCTCTTGAAGAATGTTGCCTTGAATTAGAAAAAATTTAGCCTGGTTGGGAGCACTTAAAATAAGTGCTTTTGTGCTTTACACTACAAGCTCCGCTTATATATTTACCTAATGCAGCAAAATTACTCGAAATAAGTTGATCCAAACAAGCAATTAGAGAGATTAGAAATGTCTTGGGCAAAAAAGAGAGATTAGAAATGAATTTTTGGTGAGGGATAATGTCCCTTCATGAGGGTATATGAACTTTAGAATTAAAAGGTACCTTTTAGTGGACATATCATTTGTGTTTCTGATACGTCTATTTGACCTTGTTAGTGACGAGCTTGTCTGTTCACTAGAGGGACTGTAGTCAACCATTTGCTCACAAAACCAAATATGTTCTTTTCCTTCATTTGGCATGGTCAATTGGTTCGCCGGCCCATTGAATTAGTTGCTTCCAGAATAATTGTTTGCATGTCCGAATTTGCTTTGTTATTAGATTCTCAGACTGTTCTCAACACTCTAAAATTTTTGCTTTTGCATTTAAACTTTGCCTTCGATAAGCAATACCAATTAACTTGGTTCATATTTTTTGTGTTGCTACAGGCTGAGGATTTAGGCAAAAGAGGGCAACAACTAATGGAAAGTTTGAACATGGATAGGGTTTATGATTACATGTTTCACCTTATTTCTGAGTATGCAAAGCTACAAGACTTCACGCCTATGCTGCCTTCATCGGCCATGGAAGTTTGCCAAGAGTCCGTGCTGTGCTACGCCGATGACAAGCAAACGTCGTTTCTCAAAGAATCAGCCGCCTCCCCTTCACAGTCACCTCCCTGTACTCTTGCACCTCCTTCCAAGCCATAGCGTAAAGCTTGAAAGCCCCTAACCTTTTTCAGAAAAGGGGGAAAGAAAGCTGCCCAGTTTCAGAGAAGTAGATATGTTACAGTTCCTTAACATTTATAAAGAATATAAATCATTGTGGACAAGTTTTGTGCTGATATGGAAGAAGTAAACCGAGCCTTAAAATTTATGAAGTGTTTGTTTAGATTAGCGACTACTTTTCTCACGTAATTTATGACGTACAAGATGTGTATGTAAATGGAGTTTTGTCTCATGTAAACATGATTTTCTAACACTAATTCAAACTTGCTTTAAATCTTTTATACATTGTCATCCTTTTACTGGTTTTCCTCCGAAGTTCCATCAACTTGAGAGAGCAGAATAATTTTACCCCCGTGTTGTTCTGGCTCATCATGGGATCAATATTCTATCAAGGAGCTTAACTCTTTTTTTTTTTTTTTGGTTTTTGGAAGTGATAATTATAAAAGTGATCCTATGATAAGATGCTTGACCATTGGGTAATTTGTTTTAACTTTATCTTCAACTTAAGTATCTAAAATGGAATGATGAATTGGAGAGGATAACAAATGGGACAATAAGTCATTCATCTTGGAGAAGCTTTCCGGCTATTGTCCTTTTTTTTAAAAAAAAAAAATGGGCCAAGAAGTTGAATCCACGAAAATAAAAAAACAAAAAAATGGGCCAAGAAGTTGAACCCACACAAATAAGTTTATATTTATGTTTGATTCAAATTTCTAGAGTTTGCCAACAAAAGTTGGTTTAGTTTGTAATGCAGTTGGTTCATAATTATAAGGCTGTGAATTGAAATCATATTGATATGAGGACGTTATTGGTAGATGAACTGTAAGTACTTGCTTATAAAAAAAAAAGAAAAGAGAAATTCTTTTTAGAGTTTAAGATTGTATGCCAATAAGCAAAGATTAGATAACTAATAATATCAAACAGGCGTTAAATCATGAGTATTTCTGATGGAGTGTAATATACATTGAAAAAAAAACCAGATCGGATCGGCCGGTTCAACCTGTCCGACCGGTGATCCGGTCCGGTTCATGGTATAAACCGGTGAATCGGTAAAACCGGTCAGAACCGGTGGTTTGACCGGTTTGCCTTTTTTTTTATAAAATAAATTTTTTTATTCCTCTACCTACTATTAGGCATTATTTTTTAGGGAAAAATGAAAGTTTGAAGACCAAGATGAAGAGAAAAGTAAGTAAAAAAAATAACAAATCTAAAAAAAATGATTTTGAGAGGATATAATAATTAATTAATTATAGGAAAAGAGATGTCATTATATAAATATAGGCACCATAACTAATACTAATATATTTTAAGCATTTTTTTCCTAAAGATTTTTATTTTAATCTATGGAAATTTAAAAATATATTAATATATATATTACTATTAATAAATTATAAATATTTTAATATGACCGGTTCGACCACCGGTCCGACCCCGGTTGAACCATTAACCCTTAAACCAGTGCTGTGACCGGTTCATTGCCCGGTCCGATTTTTTGTTCCTTGGTAATATAATACTCCCTCCTGGAGTTTTATAAAATAAAAATAACTTAATCATATATATTAAAAAGTGAGTTAAAACTAGTTAAAGATAATAAATACATAAAAACAAATTATTATTATTTTTTAAAAAAAACCCTTGTCTACGGGGGAGAGCGAGTGAGAGAAAGACTAGCTAATGCTTCTTTTTTTTTTTTTTTTTTGAATGAACAGACTAACTAATGTTAATGCTAAAATACTAGCCAATAATGAATAGGGACAAAAATGGAAAATGATAATTAAAATTTTAAACAATATATTAATATCTCTTGTAAATAGGAACATGCCATCTCAAAAAAAAATCTCTTATACATATAAAAGGATTAATGTATAAATTTGTTTCGAAAGTTTTCACCGAGGAGTAATGTTACTCCAGAAGTTTTTTTAGGTTTAATGTTATCTCGAAAGTGTTAAAATGAAGTAATATTGCCTCTTTCCATTAAAAAGTTAACAATCAATGTCAAATTTTTAATGGTCAATGTTAGTTTTTTAACGATATAGGGCAACATTGATACGTTTTGCAATTTTTGAAGTAACATTGAACCCAAAATTTTTTTTAGGGTAATATTGTTCTTTTCTGAAAACTTCTAGGGTAAATTTGCATCTTAACCCTATATACAATTTGAAAGAGAATATCAAGTTGTTTGAAGCCTAGTAAAAAATGGTAAAAGAAGACTGAAGAGAACACTCAATGAGATTATTGAATGAGATCTCTTAGTTAACAATTTATTCAAAGCTTAAGTTTTTAATTGAATTTAATGAAATTATATTTCCAAACAAGACAATCAAAACAAATGTAAGATTAATGTAATGTAACAAATAAAGTAAGAATAAGATTGATTTAATTAGATTTCCCAATGTACGAGACAATCAAAAGAAGAAAGTGAGAATGAGGTTGATTTTAACAAGAATAGGACATGACAGTGAGAGGCAAATAATTGGCATGTGTGCTAAAATTGAGCATAATTAATAATAATGGTTAATTCTCAAAGAGGCTGAATTTTTGTAGGACCACATGCACGACAATTTAGTATCTTAAGCTAAATGGAAGCTTTTCATTTCTTTTGTTTTTTTATACGCTATTAAATGGATGCTGTTCTAGGTGTCTGAATTATCGCATGCTTGATAGAGGCGTGTGATTGCATTGCTGTTCTAGGTGTGCTTGTAGGGCTTTTGATATTTATTTATTTATTATAAATAAAATTGACTGTGTCTATTCTATTGTCTATTTTAATAAACGCAGGGGACCCAAGTCTCTATCGTATCCTATTCTTAGATTCTTTCACAAGGGTGCCCATTTGGTTGGGTCTGTTTAAATCGGATTAAAACAATATAATTTTTAAAATAATAAAAATTCATTAAACTTAGGCCCCCCAAATATACTTCAAACAGCGGAGATGAAATGTATATTTTGATATTTTTTATATAATTAGTATTTAATTTAATATTTAATATTATCCTGTCATATTTAAATATTATTGTAGTTAATTAAAGATAATTTTTTTAATAGGATTGTTTTTATCCCTAAAGGTTGAGTCCTCAATTATAAAGTTGTAGTAAAACATATTAGTGTCCGGCAAAAACAAAAAAACAAAAAAAAACATATTAGTGGAGTCAGAGAGTGACTTTTTATATTATTTAGGAAATAAATAAAATGTGGGGAAGGGAAGGGGTCCCACGGGTAGATATTTTGGGATTGGATCATAAATATTGTAATAACTAATATATACATATAAGTTGGCAAAAAATAATGCATACACACACATATAATAATACGAATTTCAAAAATGAAAGATATATTAATTTTTTTTTTAAAAAAATTAAATATAAAAATTAAAACTTAAAATTCAAATGATAAAAAATATAAAAGAGATAATAATAAAAAATAATAATGATATAATAATATAGAAACATGGAGTTTAACATAAAATAAATTACAAATAATCATAGATATTTAGAAAATTATATTTTAAAGGACCTTATATTTTTGTAAATCATTCTACATTGTTACTTCAATTTTTTTTTAATATAACAAAACCCCTCCGACTAGAACTGTTGGCAAAATTAACTACTAGTATTAAATTTTTTAGCATCATATGTAAATTTTTCCCTATCTATAATTATTATTCTTTTAGAAAAATCCTTGTAAATTTTTATTTTCAATCTCAGTATCTTTTTGCTCATTACATGTTTTGTTTTGTATTTGTCCCTTTAGATAAAAGCTTGGTCCTGTAGAATTAGTTTGAAAAATTTTAAAGTTTGTCCACACTTTGATTAAAAAAAAAGAGTAAAAGTATAATTTTAAAAATAATATTTTATATCAAAAACAATAAGCACTATTAAATTTTTAGGGTATTAAAATACATATAAACATTATAAATTAGGGGCAATTTTACCAAAGACTTGAGTTCAAGTCAAACAAAATTTCACTGTTCTCCTTCTTTTTGGCGTTGTTTGGTATGAGGGATTTGGAAGGGAGAAAAATAGAGGAGAAAATTTTATAAATTGAATTTAAAAAAATCACAAAAATGGGATTAAAATTTTTTAATTAATTTTTTATATTTTTTTATGTTACATTTTCTAAAACTTATTTGTGCTAGAAGCCCCTTAGGTAAAATTTTGTTGTTAAAATTGTATCTTAACCAATTAAAAAAAAAGATAAATTGGTGCTACAAAATTATCCTAGGTTTTTGGAATATGAAGTTGTGAAACATGAAAGTGAAGTTGCTAATGTAAAATATGATATTTTTAATATAGATTGTTATTGACCCCTGAAACATGTGCCCTCAAAATTATTCTTGATTTTTGGCATATGAAGTTATGAAATATGAAAGTAAAGTTATTAATATAAAATATGATATTGTTAATATGGATACAGATATTATTATTAGACCTAAAACTTGTACCCTCAAAATTATCCTAGGTTTTTGGAATAAGAAGTTGTCAAACATGAAACTAAAGTCGTTAATATAAAATCTGATGTTGTTGATATAGATATAGATGTTGTTATTGACCCTTGAAATTTGTGCCATCAATTTAAGGCATTTTGGTCATTTAATTAGAATTAAAAATCTCAAATTTCTACTTTTGTTCTGACTTGAGATTTGATAAATTTGGAGTATCAATTTACCTTCCCCATTTTTAATTATATTTTTTTTTTGAAATTTTCACTTTTTAAGTTAATGCCTTTGGTAAAGTAGCCCCAATTTACATTTGTTGTCTTTGCTTCACTCTCCACTTGAGTTCAAGTCCTTTAATTCACTATGAGGAAAATTACATGTGCAAGTATGGCTAAAACTACAATATTTATAAATTAACGTGTTCTCTCCAATTATAACAATAAATGTGAGATATAGTCAATAGCCTAATAATGTTCATGACAGACAGAAATTAGAGAGTTCAGACATTATATAAATCACCCATTTGACATTAGTTCAGTTTTCAAAATTATCTAATTTAATGGGTTTTAAGCATATTTGTACAATTCACATCGCAATTTTTTTATTGAAAAATCCTTACTTCACACTCGCATTAATGTTTACGAATCTCTTCTCAATGTCTCCCAAACCTTCCATATCTCATCTCTTCTCAATGTCTCCCAAACCTTACATATCTCAACAAGCTATGATAAAAAGCATGCAACAATATAAGCCTTTGGGTCAATACACAACAAAGGTGTTGGAAACAAAATAATAAGTCTCTCTCTAGTATTGGATGTAAACAATGAAGCACACTAAGTGAGGCAGTTATAGCTCTTTTACACAAGAAATACAAACATAAGATTGTGATAAACCATGAATATTTAGTGCAGTTGTAAATTGCCAGACTTAAATGAGGTTATTTATAAAATATAGCAAATAATAGTCGAATGTGTTTTTGACATAAGAGGGGGGAAAAAGAACATGAGCATTTGCACAATGAATCAAGTGATTGAGCAATTTTTTTTTTTAAACAAAGACACCAAGAAGCATAATATTAAAATATTCTAAGAGATAGTTGATTAGAAAGTTTTACATAAAGCTCAATATTCAAATACTTCATGTTTTCTTATCAACCACTCAAATATGTATCAATATTTAACTAAATTTCCGATAAAAAAATGAAATCAATAAGATTTTCTAAATCACATAGTGGGGCATTGAGCTCAATAGTTAAATCAACTTTTAACAAAGAGCACTCCGACAGAGGTATAATCTAATAAGATTTAGAGTAGTGGAATATCAAATGCTGGGACTTGTGGGAATGATTACAGGGATCTTCAAAACCCGTCAATGTAATTTTTGTTAAGTTATGGGTTTTTGGTGTAATTTTACCTTCATTTCTTTGGTATTTGAAAGGGACAACAACCTGTTCCTCTGTTGTCTGACACGTGCTTCTGGGCGTTCAATGTTCATTAATCAGGTGGGGTGTCTGATGCTGGTTGGCCAAAGTGAAAGCCAATCATGTTATGATATAAATCTTGACATGTCGGATGTTGCTAAGCCCGGGACCACATGGCCCAATCGAATGCGGGGTCCCCACCTCGTGGGTCCCGTCAATAATTCATTCACGTCTTCAAGACTCACGTGCGCCCTTTTTCTTTTTGCGAGAATTTTAGTTCGCCTCAAGGATACCACAAAATATCACTCAACCTCTAAAATTTTTGCAAACTTTATTACATCTCTTAAAGTCAAAATTAAATTAAATTTGGGAGTGAAAAGGTAATATATATATACATATATGTTTGGTATCACTTATAAAAAATTTATAAGTACTTATATATATAAATCGAGACAATATTATTTTCACATATTTACCTTGTATACTTTATTTGTCGTATAAATTGTCTTATTTATTTTGTAAATAGCCAAAATAGTTTTAATTCCCTAAATTCTTTTGAATCCATTTATTTGTTTTATAAATATCATATTTTTTTGAATTTTTATATTTATCTTATAAATAACCAAAATATTTTTCATTCTCTATATTCTTTCGAATCCTTTTATTTTTTTTTGAAAATTTCTTTATTTGTCATGTAAATACTCTTATTTGTCTTTTAAATTCTCTTATAAAAAAAAAATAAAAGAAGGACATTATTATTTTTTCGCTCATAAAACTTAATTTTATTTTAAACCATGGGGTGTAATGAAGTTTCAAAAAATTATACGAGGTGACTAAAATTATGTCACATCCTTGAGCTCAATCAAATTTTACCTTTTTTTTTTTGGTTGATCGTTTCAATTTCCGTTTTTTGATAAAGAAAAACTCCCCCATAAAAGAGAAATCTTAAAATTGGTTCTTCTAAAGTCTAAACATTAAATAAGTTTCAGGTGAAAAAAAACATTAAACAAGTTTTCTATTTTATTCTTATCAACTGCATTCTTTTTTTTTTTTTAAATACAATAGCAAGCCGAAGCTTGAAGAGAAAAGTTTGCTAGACTAAAAACTAGCTACCACATAACCCAATTTTTTTTTTAGAGATCCAGCTAATCAGGAACAGTGCTGTTGATCTTCCAAAAGCAGTTGAGTACACCCTACTGGAGCTATAGGAACGAACATGGTCTGTGAAGAGTAGTCATGGCCAGATCTTGCCATGAAGTTTCATAAGCAAGATTTTTCAGTGGATGATCAGTAGTGTAACTGCAATAACATATTAAATGCGTCTAAGGAATCAGAGTAGATAAACATTCATTTGAATCTGAGTTGTTCACCAACTTCGAGTCCCGTCTTGATAGCCAAAAGCTCTGCCTTCTGGAATCTAATGATCCAATGGCCCCCCCAAAGTCTCTGAGAACACCGCCACATGCTGCTTGATTGTGCGCTCGAATTGAGGCATCAACATCGATTTTGATTGTATAAGCTGGTGGAGGAGACCTATAACATCTAATTTTTAATTTTAATATATAAATAATAATTGGATGAGATTAATTTATGGTAATTAAAATTACCCTTGGAATAATCAAAATTGAAGTACATTTTCTAAAGTGAAAATGAACTACGAAAATTATGTGTGATTAAACAGAAGTATTTACAATATTTTTCTTAAATTATTATATTACAATTTTTTAAATATTATAAACATTTATTTGAGGAAAATACTTAAATTTAGTCCAATTACTTAAATTTTACATTACTAAAAAGGGATGATGTGAAAAAATAAATAAACATAATAGATAATTATTAAATATATAAGGGCAATGGAGCTAAAATACCTATGATAATTTCAAAAAAGAGCATCAGGCACCATATAATTTTTTTGGGTTCTAAATTGCCTATATACATTACAAAATGATCCTTAAATACCATGACAGTTAGAATGCCCAACGTTGACTGTTTTTTTTAAATGTTGACTACAGGGGATGACGTGGAGTGAGCTAGTCAGTAAAATGCATCAATACACACGTGGATGCTAGAAATCTTTAAAAAATGAGAAACACATCTGAGCCAAAAAAAGAAACTGGAATAAGACTATGCAAAACGAAAAAATGTGGAAGTCGAACACTGAACCATGTGCGAAGATGATGAGTTAGAACAGAGGCGAAGTGGAAAAAACGTGGAAGTCGAAGCTGGTAGGATAGACAGAAGCTGAACCATGTGCACAAGTCTGTGATTGTAGTTTTGAAAGGCTGAAAATTGTGAAAGTTGGACTAAGATTCTTGTCGGAAATCGCAAGTCGTGAAAGGCTGAAATTTCAAACTCGTGGGAAGAGATTCTCGTATAGCGAACAGAAGAAGGGAGAATACAAAATTTGTTTAATCTTAAATCACAGGTAAGCATTGAATGGGTCCTAAAGTCTGTTGTCGTTTAGTTTGTATAGTGAAATGACGTGGAAACCCTTGATTAATTTATTCTTTATTTTGTCGTAGAGCTTATGGCGTTTAATGGCGACGAGAATGTTGACGGGAAAGATGAAATGGTTGAATAGAAGAAAGTGAGGGAAATATCGCAGGTAAAGTGATGATGAGGAAGTATGGTTTAGAGATATCTAATAGTGATGATGAGAGTTACCTAGCTGATACTGCTAACTCTGACACTGAGGAAAGTGTTGATTCAGAATTTGAAGTGCAAGGTAGTGGGGAGAGTGAGAAGGATGAGGACAATTTGGGCTTACAATATTATGACGGGCCTCAAGAAGAAGTAAGAGGGGAAGGTGACTTTGAGGACTCGAGTGAGAAGCCCTTCTTCAATGTAGGCATGACTTTTGTGGACAAACAAGAACTTAAAAGGGCCTTAGATAAGTATGCCATAAGTAAGGGAGTTAAACTCAAAATAGCAAAGAGTGATAAAAGGTTGATTAAAGTAGTTTGCCAAATGGGATATCCCTTTGTCTTGTATGCTTCAGTGGATGGGCAACAAGTGGGCTTTATGATAAATGCCTTATATTTAAAGCATAGATGTGCAAGAGTGTACAAGAACCCAAGGGCATGTGTAAGGTGGCTGGTTGAACATTTTAAGGAGAAGATTCAAGAAAAGCCCTAATACAAAGTAAAAGAGATGAAAGCAGAGGTGCAACGTGAGTTGAAACTTAATGTGAGCATATATAGTGTAAGAGGGCTAAGAAGAGAATAATGCAAGATATGGAAGGGAGCTATAAAGATGAATTTGCAAAGTTGGAGGCGTATTGCAATGAATTACGCATTTCAAATCCTGGATCAGATGTGAGCGTGGTGCTAAGTCCTGAGGCGCTAAAGCATGGTAGAAGAGTGTTTAGAAGAATGTATATTTGTTTCAATGCTTCTAAGGTATGTTAAGATTTTGAGCATTATTTTTGTACAATTAAATGATGCAATTTTCTTATTTTTTATGGCTGGCTATTGTTAATGTGATGTGACTGCTGGTTTTAAGAAAACATATATTCTGTGAGTGAATCAGGAATAGCAGGGTCTAATGGTCCAAGAGTTGCAGAACGAATAGGGCTTATTTTGTATTTTGTATGTTTAGATGAAGTTGTGGTTTGCTGAGTACTTTTCTTTTCGGTTTCCTTTTGATGCAATTCTGATAAAGCCTGATAAAAGCTACTTTCCTTTATATTTAAAGATTGATTGCTACTTTAATGGTTGATGCTTTATGTTGTTTTTTCGGTTTGCTTTATTCATTGAAACTTCCGATTAGGTTTACTTAACAAATTTAATGGTTGACTGCGTGTGATTGCTCTTGTAATAGTAAAGAAGTTAATGTTATTAGAAATTATTATTTTCTTTTATAGTTATATTATTTAAATATCTACGCATGCAATTCTGATGAAGGCTAATAAAAACTATAGATTTAGCAGTTTTTGGCTCTTGGCATCTCTGTATTTGCTTTTGTAATAATATGGTTGTAAGCTTTCTGCATAGTCAATGCAAAGAAAGGAAAAGTTAAGAGTTAATGCTTGGCTAGCTACTTTTGTTTTTGCTTCTTTATGTTGTTAATATATTTTTGTTTAAAGATTGTAGACCTTTGTTTCAGTTCCCTTTTACGGTGTCCTTTATTCATTGAAATGAAACATTGGGTGTACTTAACAACTACTTTATGTTGATATGTGCATTAAGTGCTTGATATTTCTTTCATTAGTGGAATGATTTCTAGCTAGAATTTCTGACATTGTTACCCAATTCTGTGCATGCTAAACTGAATTGTTGTTTATTTGGTATTGGGTCATACCTTAGGTTGGTTGGAAAGAAGGATGTAGGCCATTGATTGGAGTTGATGGAACCTTTCTCAAAGGCAAGACAAAAGGCATTTTGCTTACTACTGTAGGTATGGATGCTAATGATTCCTTATATCTATTGGCATTTGCATTGGTAGAAAAAGAAACTGGCCATCATTGGGGCTGGTTTCTTGAAAGGCTTGGGCTTTCTTTGGACCTACATGATGGCTCTACCGTCACTTTAATGTCAGATATGCAGAAGGTAAAGTAAATGATAATTGTTTTTACTTTAAATAGTATGATACTTATTGTATTGTTACCAAAATACTGATTCAAGACTTGAACTATTATTAGGGATTAGCACAGGCCATGAAAGATGTGTTCCCTACAGCTGAGCACAGATTTTGTGCAAGGCATATATATGCAAATTGGAGCAAAAATGGAGGGGAAATGAACTTAAGAAAATTTTTTTTGCATGTTCTTGGAGTTCATTCGAGGAAGAGTTTCATGACAACCTAAAGTGTCTTGAGGTAATTAGTAAAGATGCAACTTTAGCAGCTATGACTTACAATCCAACAACATGGGTTCGCATACTTTACTGGTAGGTGTAAGTCCTGGGTAGTAGATAATAACATTAGTGAGTTTTAATTATTAGATTGATGAGTATAGATACTTGCCGGTAATATGGATGATTGATGGAATTAGGATGAAGATGATGACTAAATGGGCTAATAGTGTTAATCTTGTTACTAATTGGATGTATGACTATAGCTCAAAGTGCATGGACTTGTTTGAAGCAAATAATTACCTAGCAGCTAATTGCAGAGTGCTTTTTAATGGGGATATGGGTTATGAGGTTAGTGAGGGTCAAAATCGATACATTGTATATATTAGTGGGGCGAGGTGTACTTGTAGGGCATGGGATTTAACTGGCATCCCATGCCAACATGCCATATGTGCAATGTATGATGACAAATAGAACCTATTACATGTATCTCTCACTACTACCATAAAGACACTTACTTAGGTAGCTATATGATGAAGCTCCAACCAGTAAGGGGAAGGAAGTCTTAGGACACAGACAAGTTTCTTCCAATGCAACCTCTACCTGTGCCTACCTTACCTGGGAGACCACCAAACAAGAGAAAAAGGACTGAAGAAGCTGAAAGAAGGAAGAAAAGAAGAGTGTCTATCCAGATTAATGAAAGAAGTGATATTGTTGTCCAATCACAACAACAGCTCCATCAACCTGAGAAATTAAGTAAGAGAGGCCACATACAGAGGTGTTCCTACTGCAAAAAGGATGGCCACTATAGGTCTACATGTAAAGAGGTTAGTTAGTTGTATTACTTTCATAATTTGTAATTTATATAACATAGTTTACTAATACTTTCATTTTTTTAGGCACCACCTTCAAACAACCCTACAAGGAAGAAGAGAGGTCAACAACCTGATGCACCATCTTCAAGCAGCCCACTTCCACCACAAATATCCCAACCTTCCCAAACATCTCAACCTGTCATGCCATGTCATTCCTAACCACCTAATGCCTCCCTACCATCCTTACATCTATCTCTTCCTAAAAAGAAAGGGAAACCAAGCAAAAGGCTTGAACATGGAATGGGCATGTAGGTTGACGAATAGACTAGGAGAATTGTGTTTAATGTAAGTATTATCGCTCATTTCAATTTCACGTCTCTATTTGCAATTTCACTGATCTGGGCATTTTATTTCCCGCAGCCTAGATTGAGGTCACATGTTGTGATTATGGAGGGGACTGCACAAGAATATGTGCAACATTATTCTGACCCACAAATAAAGTTTCTAATCCCTAATGAGAAACAAATGCGTAAGTCAAGAGGTTCAAGTTCATCCACTGCTGAGGGATCACGAAGGATCTAATTCATATCACAAGTGCCTCAACCTGGTCCACTTCCAATTATCCTCCCAGGTCTGCAGTGGGGAGGCAACCCGAGCATTACAAGTTCACAACTCCTCGCACAAAGAAAAAAGTTGATTAGCAAGATCAAGTCCACTTCAAACCAAACTAATATATAGCCGTCATGGCTACTGGCCACTTTTTGTTATTGCTTGTAGTTACAAAGTAACATTATATGTCTACTGGCCACATTTTGTTGTTTCTTTTAGTTACAAAGTCATATTATATGTCTACTTGCCACATTTTGTTGTTTCTTACAAAGGAATATGGCTATGTTGCCACTTTTTGTTAATCAGTTCCTTTTTCTTGTACCTTTACTTTTGTAAGTCACATTATATGTGATCACTGTGCTATAGTCAGGAACATGGCTATGTAGCCAACCCATGCTTCTTGCGTGCCTTTTAATGTATCATTCAGTCTAGGGAGATAATTCCCATCTTGGAAACTCATATTTTATACAAGGAAAATGTGTTCATAGGTTTACAAGTGTACCAATTTTACATTCAATTCCATTAACTGCCTATTTTTTTTAGAGTTTACTGCACATTCTTTTTGAGATCTAATTTCATAACTTGTTTACCTCATTTCAGTCACCATCATTATTATACAATTACAGTAAATGGAATATATGATTAGTTAGGCATAAGCACGTAGACATAATTTGAGCTATTTTCTAAACTTAGCCATCTATGTTTATTACAAACTAGAGACCTAGTCCTTATTACAAGAAGACATAAGCTCCTTATTACAAGTAGATATAAGCTACTTTAAAGTTTAAACACCACACATACAACCAGGTAAAAAAAAACACTGCAAGTACAAAATTTTGTTTTCCATGTCAAAGAAGTTTGCAGCATTCTGTACCTAAAACTCAACTATCGAGTTTATCCTGATCACTCTATATGAAAATAATAAAGTAATTGAGACAATCCTTCTTATGGCTGCCAAAGCCTCTGGTACAAGATGTTCTATACTTCTTACAAAGGCCTCCCAAGTTCTCCCAAATGCAGTAAATACATTACCCCTGCATATATTACATACGTTGACATCATTTTCCCCCTGCATCACCTACTTACTTGCCATATACAAAAAAAAACAAGCAGAGCCAAGTCATGATCAGTATTGCCACCACACATTTAAATTTCCTTTGCCAATTTCTCACTTCACTTTTCCTTATCTCATACTTGTTTTTCAACTTCTTGACCTCATCTTAAATGGAATCAATCTCTTCAAATAACCCCACACCATCGTTACCTCCTCTGAGTCGAGTATTCTCATCATACAACTTATCAATGTCGTCAAGTAGTTGCTTTATCACAATGTTGGCCCTCTCACCAAAGTCACAATCGTGCCACGTAAAGAAACCACAACCACCATCCTACCAAAATTTAACACCAACGTTCAATAAACCTTATAACATGAATATCTTCAAATCATTAATGTTCTTACCTGGTAGTAGTTTCAGCAGCCATAAAACCTTCTTCCTGGGTTCCCATTTGTCTATGCCGTCCACCGGGGAGCCACTAATCTATGATGGCAGTACACCTTCGGCCCTTCGTAAATGTCCTCGTGGCTGGGTTTCCTGATTAAAACCACCCTCCTTCTGCTTCTTCCAGAAGATGAACACGAAGATGACTCTATTTCCTTCCTTCCATCAACTATCGTCTCTGCCATTCGGTTAACCCCCCTTCTCCTATCGGCCATTCTTTGCTTTCGTTGCCAATAAATTGCCTCAGAGTTAAGAGAACCTTTAATGGAAGAAGAGAATTGGTAAGAAGAGAACTGGTATGAACGTTTATGGAATAAGACCACCGTCAGTCGAGCTGCTAATAGAGGATTCAAGACCTTTGTCACTACCGACAACCACCATTATCAAAGAAAATATGAAATGAGATTTTGCAGATCGGTTCAAATTTTCAATCGAAGACCAGCTTTTAATAATATCCTTACCTGCACATTTATGCCACATCCTCCTCTTACTTAGTAATGATTGTAGCCTTTAATGAATAAATATAGATTCTACATATTCAAACTTAAATGGACGTTGGGCATTCTAACGGTCATGGTATTTAAGGACCACTTTGTAATGCATATAGGTAATTTAGAACCAAAAAAATTTACATGGTGCCTGATGCTCTTTTTTAAAATTATCATAGGTATTTTAGCTCCATTTCCTAATATATAAATATATATACAAAATAAAAAAAATATTTACATTTAATGGTGGGGTAGCACGTGGCTGCCCTACCATCAGATGATTTGGGAGAGGGGATACCTGAGGCTCTTTCTCCCTCCCCCAAATTCAAATAAAACAGAGGCGCTCCTTTAGTCTTTTTTCTTGTTCGTGGCAAGAGGGACAGTGTTAAAATATATTATTTAGCTCTTAATGGCACTAATGGTGTTATAATAAGAATGAGCATGGATTAGTTTTACCTAAATGGTAGATTTGAGGAACTTAAAATTAGGGTTTGGTTGAAAAATTAAAATTTAGGGAAAATCTCATTAAAATACAGTTGAATTACCTAAATTCTAAATTGAGTCATTAAATTTAACTAATCCTAAATCAAGTCAAATATCCTAAAATAGGATTTCAGAGTTTAATAATTTTACCTTACTACCTCTCGTTTCCTCTAATTCACTGTTTGCTATCCTCCTTTGTTCACAGATCACTCACAATGCATGTTACTGCTTTAAATCCCTGGCTATCGAGGATAGCCCTCCCTCACCCTTATCTAAACGAGTTCACAAGCTCTTGGCACCATATCTAGTCTAATTAACTTGCCACACCAGAGACCATTTTCAGAATGAACTCTCAGGGCTATCAAGGTGATCTGTAAGAGTTCTATTAGGGACATATATAGTCATAGACTAGAAGCAATCATCCTCTATCCTCGATGACTTGAATGTCCTGGAGCGGAAAATTGTGGAAGGGATAGAGACAGAGAAGCAACAACATCAAAGGGACAATAAAAGACAAAACTGTGTGACTCTTGGGATTCATATTTGGAGTGAAGGCAAATAAATTGGTTATGTGGGTTCAATTACCCTCCTTCCCCTCCCTCCACTAAAAACCATAACTCAACCCTTTGTTATTACTAGGGCTAACTTCGCCCCCTCCAACTCTCTCTTTTATACTTTGTTATTGGTCGTTAACGTTACAGCCTCATCATATCAGAACAAAGTATAGGCATAGAAACACCCGAGTATTTCCAGGGTGGCTTTTGTTGTGACATGTGTGTCCCCATAGGCTTGTCATTTAGCTAGATTTCACCATCAAAATAATTGTATAAAATTCATGAGTATTTCTCTCTTTTTTGTTGTTGAATTTTTGTGTTTGTAGGGTATAGCTAGGTTTATACCAACGCGGCTCTGAATTATTTGAAAGTAATGAAATTGGTGAATAGGAATGTTTATTGAGCATGGTCAAGTTTCAAATGGGAACTAGTTCTCCAGAACATTTATAAAGAATTGAATCCAAAACCATATGTATATTGATGTTAATTAAAGTAGAATTCACGGTGGGGTCACTTCTTTCCCTTTTAATAACCCCACAACATCAATTTCGCTGCGATTCTTTAGGTCTGTAACGGAGCGACGGGAAGATCCATCGTCATGGAGATGAGCTTGGTTCTTGATGAGGCTATATCCCCATGGACACGGTGGCTACAATTTTGGAAGAAGGCAGAGAATCAAATAAGGGGTAGTAAGATAAAATTATAAAATTTTGAAATCTCATTTTAGGATATCTGACTTGATTCAAGATTAGTCAAATTTAATGACCCAATTTAAAATTTAGGTAATTCAACTATCTTTTTATAAGATTTTTCCTAAAATTTATGCCAATAAGTCTTTAAAATGCTCGCTCCTATAATTTTTTTGGTTTATTTGAGGTTATATTGAGGATTAAATGGATTCTATTTAAAGTTTGTAAGGAAATTTGAATATTTGGAATATTGGGTGAAACTTTGAATGTAGAAAATTGGGTGTTTTGAATATATTGAGGAGATAGTGGTATTTTGATGATTCTAATAAGTGAGAAATAATTTATGAAAGAAAGAAATGTTATTGTAATGATTATTTGAGGAACATTTGAGTTATGGGGGTTTGCATTGAGGACTAAAGTAAGCAATTTTGAGAATTTTAAAGTGATTGAAGGAAAGTATTATTGTTAAAAAAATAATTGAGTGAAATAGAGTTTAGAAATTTTAGAATTTGTAATTTGAAAGGATGATTTGAGGAAATAGAAAAATTGTTGTCATTTTTCTAAAGACATTAAAGCAAGTCAATCATAAGAGTTAATTACATATTACTTATTATTGTATCAGTTTACATTCTTATTAATTCTATTAACATATAATTATATATTTATTGTAGAATGAACTTGAATTTGGCTTGTTGAACTTGGCTTCTCTCAAATTCATTTCTTGTGCCAAGAACTCAAGGTAATCACTTTCCAATTTACTTTGTATGCTTGTTGAGGTGATTATAAGTGTATGTTGGTATTTTCAATTGCTATAAGTATATGTTATACTATTTGACATATGAAAAACTTATACATAAGTAATTTATGTTTGTGTAAATCTTTTAGTTAGGTGGAAGTAAATTATGTCTTATAATGTAGAAATTATTGGACTGCACATTGAGTTTAGTTGGATTTATGCAGATGTAATTATGGGAGGTTTGATGCTTTAATACCACATGGTACAATCACCATTTGGCGCCTAGTGGCTAGCTTTAAATTCTCAGGGCCTTTAGAATCACTCTTCTTTAGCTAGGTAAGGGTCATCTCATAAGGCATGTAACCCCTTTCCATCTTTTAAGGAAAGAGAACTTATGGTCTGATGTGAGTTTTATAGCTTTTGGCCAAGCTACACCTCTCTATAGGAGAGTTTGGTGCAGTCTTGTCACAAAGACGAATCCTGTTATGTGTTAGTAGCCCATGGGTTTTGTCAGCGATTATAAGGAGGTTATAAGGATAGTTGAAGGAGTCTTATGCTTGCTAATGGTTATAAGGATGATTGAGGGAGTCCTATGCACATTTAACTACTCTTTATACTTCAATTGTTTATGGAAAAGTGTTTATACTTTATGATATATGAAGTGATACTTACCCCTCTTAACTATCTTATAATCATTTCATGCATACTTGTTAAATTGGAATTGTGGTTATTAGATCCATGTGAGTCACCCTGTTGATTAAACATTTTTTAGGTAATGTTCATAATGTGATATCTTTAGGGAAAACTTAGAGGTTTAGGTTTACATTGTGCAATTGTAAGCCTTATCTTTTAATAATTATGTGTTGACTTTGCAAATTTCCACGTAGGGCTTATTCATACTCTCATATGACTTATGAAATTGTTTTGAGATTTGCATGACTGGTTTACTTTTCTATACTATATTGGAGGGCAGATAAAGGAGACCTGAGCCCATGGGTTATAAATTATGACTTTTGATCATGGATTCAATTTTCTAAACCTTTTGAGAAAGTTATGGTTCTATATGAAAATGGATTTATTTAGGAATGCTATGAATTGTGATTGATGAGATTATAGTTGTGGGAAATGATATAAGGCCTACCGGTAAATTGAGTTATGGGGCTTTAAAAGTGTCCAAGGCCAATTATCATACTTGTTGTGTGGCATGTGAATTGTGAATAAGATGTTTAATACTTTTTAACCATAATAGACTAACGTCTTTCTTTTTCTATCATGCCATAGTTGAAGCGACATTGTTTTCTTAATAATCATGATAGGTTTTGTAAATTCATATTCAATGCTTTTTTGTCATGGTTATCTTATTTTGAATTAGGTTTAATTCTTATAACCATGGCAGTCTTTCTTACTCAATTGGTTTAAATCTTTTATACTATGGTAGACCTTTATAATTGGTTTCTTCTTTTTCTACCATAGTAGTACTTAATGTTTTAATAAGTTTTTTGAAATAGTCAATTATACTATAAATTTGGAGAATCTTTACAAGACCAATGTGATTCCCTTGCTTTGTTGAATTGGAAGAGTTGATGGTTAAGAGTATCATTAACCACACACTCTATGAGATTATATCTGCACTGGTGTAGAAGTTCTCAAGCTGTAGGGTCCTCTCAAACACGAACTTGCACAGCGTCCTAGTTTGCACTCAATGTTCCAATTAAGCCATACCTGCAAATTTCTAGAAAATAAATGAGAAAAATAGTTAGGACGTAAAATATTTTTCCATACTTCTCTTGCTCTTTTGCATTTTCTCAATGTGTGTATCACACTCTCTTCACACTGATATTGAAAAGGGTATCTAATCATACTTAAGAAACCTCTTGGTTTTGAGTTTGTTTGTAACAATTCTCTCATGAGAAATTTGCCACAAAAAGAACTAGATCTTTTAAGGTATTTTCCACTTCTATAGGTATCTCCAAAAGTTAGTCTCATTACTGCCAGTTTTGCTGGTAATAAAATCATAAGATGATTTCACTAAAAATCTTCCATCATTCCCAGGTCTCCAGATGAAGCTATCCTTAGAATTATTGGTTAGTAGCTAAGCCTTGTTGATAATATTTATCAGCCACAAAGGTAAAATCCCATACCAAGCATTCTATTACCACTGGCCTTTTGGCAAAGCATAGTCCACTACTATGTTCCCCATAATCCCTAAGCCATTATTTAACACATAAGCTAAGAGTAGTTGATCTAAAGGGGTCTAATTATCCTACCAAAAACTTGTGTTTAACCCATTATTGACTCTCCTTCTAATACCTTATAGGAATGAGTCCTAAACCTCAACAATTGATATCCAAGTCAAGGAAGAATCTTTTTTTTAGCCACAATGGGAATCTCATAAACCCCACAATTATATTTGGCTAACAAGCACCTGACCCATAAAGCTTCTTTGTTCATTAAGATGCCCCAGCATAATTTTAAAATAAAATCTTTATTGTGATTTTTAAGCTTTTTAACAAAGCCTGACTTCATTTTTTTTTAAAGTGATCAAATCACAAGAGATTAAATGAAGCTTCCTTTGCTTTGCATCATGGGAACAAAGAAATTCCCTACTTAATTTTTCCACTTCATCAAGAATGGCCAATGGCAATAATGAAGATTATATATAATAACTAGGAATGCAGATAAAACCAATTTAATTAGCACGGCCTGACCTACCATACTTAAGAAGCGACTCTTCTAAAAGGACAACCTACTTTGGATTTTCTATATAATAGGGTGGAAAGTAGCCTTAGTCACACTCTATTATGAATAATAGGAACACCGAGGTATTTTCCCAAGTCATTCGTAAGACCAATACCAAGAATTTGGCTAAGCTCCATAGCTCTATTGAAATTTACATTCTTGGGGCAAAACGTCTTTGATTTATCTAAATTAATTCTAGGGTTAAGGTGTAATTTTAACAACAGAGTTTTTTTTCCATGAGTGTCTAGCGTAATTAAGTTTTGAAGGGTACAAAAGTAGACACAATCTATTAAAAATAGTGCAATATTAGCAATTATGTTAAATTGGCTCAAACGTTAGTTACTTTCTTTATGTGAGACCCACTCGTTCTCCCTTCGACTTTATAATGGATTTTTGGGCCAATTTAATGGAATTGCTAAAATTATACCATTTTAAAAGATTATGTCTACTTTTGTACCCTTTAAAACTTAGTTGTGCTAGAAGCTCATGATAAAAAGCTGCATTGTTAAAATTACACCTTAACCCTTAATTCTATGACTCAACACCTCACAGAAGCTCCTCATTATTCTTTTTTTTCCCTCCACTATTTGATTAACTGAAGCTTCTACAAATAGGAATAGGTCATCTGTAAAGAAGAGATGGGAAACAGAAGACCCTTGTAGCTTGAATCTCAAAGGTTTCCATCTCTTAGCTTCACATTCCGCTTTGATAAGCTACCCCAATCTCTCCATATCAAGGATGAATATGTATGGACTTATTGGATCGCCTTGGAAAATACCCAATGTGTAATACCCCACTTTTTCACCGATATTACTTACAAGTATATTTTTGATATTTAGTGGAATAAAATGGTGAATTGTGATGTGTATGAATTTACCGAAAATGGCAATCGCCAGTTACATAAGGACACAAGGAGGCAATTAATATCCACTTAAAGGCCTACTATTGTAGCCAAAATTTGAGAATTTAATGACATGAATAGTGGCCTTATTTAAGTGTCAAATTAGATTAAAACAATGGAAATGAGCAAGAAAAAATTTATTACGGTAAATCATGAAATTTAAGGGCAAAACGGTAATTTTGCCATAAAGTAGGGAATAATTATTTTTCCCTAATATTTCTAATAATTCCAGTTAAATGAGAATTAAAAAGAGGGAAATGACTACTTGATAAATATATTTTGGTGAATTATTATCAAGAAAGGTCAAATAGTCAAAAGTCAAAGGTGCAAAAGTCAATATTGTAAGTTGGCAATAGAATAGTGCAAGATCGATATATACTAGTGCAAGATCAATATATACTCCAAGAGGAAATGAAATATTAAATGAGAAATTACAATTTTGGACTAATCATAAGATGCCATATGTATTAAACCATTGGCTAAACTTAATATATCATCTTTCCTTCATCTCTTCAGCCTCATTTTTGATCAAACTTAATCAGAAAGAGTAAGAGAGAGCTAAGCACGATGAAGCAAGAGAAGAAGTTAGGGTTCTTCAAAAATAAAGGTAAGGAAGTTGTTACCTTGTGTCTTAAGCTTCCTAATCCCTCTATAACCTCTCCTACTCATCTATCCTTCTTTGAATCCATAGTTTTCAAGCTGAATCAAGAGTTGTAGAGGGAGATACAAAAACATGTAGAGAGAGAAAGTGTTGAAAATCAAGAGGTAATCTTCCAAACTTGTTCCTCTTGCTTGATTGATGCTATTAGAGTTGTTCTTGGCTTGGTTTTAGTTGTTTTGATAACAGTTAGCTCATGAAACCTAAGAGACCTTAATGGTCAAGTCTCTCCAAATCAAGTTCATTGAATGTCTAAATAGCTAATAGTGTGATTATAAGCATAAAGGAGGTGATTAGGCAAGAGAAAAAAAGAAACCGACACAACTTTTCTAGAAATCCTATTGGATTGTCCTATGTTGGATGAGGTAAAGGGGTAGGAATTTGATAATTCTTATGCTTCCATTGGGTTCAGGAGGCAAAATTGTATAAGGTATATGTTGATGATTAAGTGAGAAAAGCCTAGAATGTGAAATGACCAAATTACCCTTAAAAGCCTTAAGTAAGGGCTATCAAGGAAATTTTCGTCATTTGAGCTTGATTTTAACCAATTGGAAGTCAAAAATGGATTCTATGTGTGAAATTGTGTAGGATTGGCCCAGGTCATAAATTTGGTAAAGTATAGGGAGACCAGGTCTTAAGGGGCATTTTGGTAATTTAGTACTATTAGGCTAAGTTAACCAATACTATGAATTTGAAATTATGCATGAATGAGTAATGACTCATTTGCGGTATATTTGAGATTTCAAGACTTGGTAGTTTTATGAAACTCAAGACTTCCCAAGCTTGGAAAGGTGGGAGGAAGTTGCTAGAGAAATGCAACCAGATAGTAACTTATCTTTCATATGTTATGATATGCATTGAATGATTTGTGTATTCATTAAGAATTGTCTGACGTATTTTGAATATGTAGGGTGGTCGCCTGCGGCCTATCTTTATAAGGTGGATGCTCAGGCCAATATAACGTACTTTGATGCATGAGTGGATCTCAGGGCCTTTTACGCGGGTATACCTCGGGGACTTGTGATATATCTAGTGCTATGATAGCTTATGAGTTTCATGTGATGCATGATTGTTGTGTGATGATTCTAATGAATGATGTTTGCTTAGCATGCCTTGTAATGTTATAACTATATGATTCATATACATTGCTACTGAGATTCTTTTGAATCTCACTCATTTTTCAAAAACCCGGCCACTTTCAGTATAGGGAGAAAGCTCAAGGGGCAAGCGAAAGGTAAATGTGGATGACTTCCTATGCTATCATGATATTATCACAACTAGACCGATTTTCAATGAAATTACATTGTTCCTGCCCCACCAGTTTATCCATAACTTAATCTATTTGCAATAAGCTTAATGTGTAATGACCTTAAAGCTAATATTGAACAAAGAGATAGGACGCAACTCCTTGAGATAAGTCAGGTTATCGAATTTTGGGATAAGAACACTTTTGAGTTATTGAGAGATCTCTTGCACAATTTGGGTTCCTAGAAATTTCCTCAACCAATCCACAAACTTTATCACGAATTAGATCCTATTGAGATTGGAAGAAATATGGTTGCAATTCGTCTATTCCATATGCTTTGCAAGCCCCCATGGGAAAAAATGCAATCCTATTCACCATTTGGGGAATATTCTCAAGTTCCTTACCTATGAGAGGAGGAAATTTCAAAAACCAATCTATTAGATTTGCAACAAACTGATCCTTAGTGTATAAACTTTAAAAAAAATTAGTGGCCATCTATTCAAGTTCATTTGGTTTACCACTCTACTCATTTGTATCATTTTTAAAGGCCCAAATACATTGCTTTTTCCTTTTAGCAATCCCCCAAAATTTTTTTTATATCCATTTACACCCAATTTTTGATACCATAAAACCTCCTCTTGTGTATCTAACAAAATAATCAAATTAAATATCTCAATTCAATTCATTCATCAAAACATTTAGCCTATAGCAGATTAACCACTATAATAAAATAGTATAAAGGGCTCTTTCCTAATCAAAAGACCCATTATGCAGTGGAATATTCAAATTATGCAAAGTATACAAAAAAGAGCCTTAAAGTTTGGCAATATACATCATATAAGCACATGTGAATAAAATGAGATATACAAGATAGTTTGATCAAATCTAGCCTCAACTGCCTTCCCCTTGAAATCAATAACTGAATTATCATTTGAATAAATTATTAATAAACCACAAGGTAAGTCACACGGACTCTATAACCACAATTTCAATTTAATAAGTATGTAGGGAATGATTACAAGGTAGTTAAGTGCATAAAATATACATTCATATAACATAAAGCATAAATAGTCTTCCAGAAACACTAATAGTTCAATTAATAATTCAATATGCATAGAACACCTACAACCATCCTTATAACCTCCTTATAATCGCCCATAGGCTACAACATATAATAAGATTTGTCTTAATGACAAGACTGCACTAAGTGCTCTAATAATGAGGTGTAGCTCGTCAAAGGCTATAGAACTCATATTTGACCATTTGCTCCTTTTCCTTTGAGTAGAGAAAGGTGTCACGTTCCTTGAGATAACCCTTAACCTAGCCAAAGGAAGGGTGATACCAAGGGCCTTAAGAATGTTAAAGGTAGCCACTAGGTGTCAAGCAGTGGCTATACAACGTGGTATAAAACAACCAAACCTCTCACATCACATCTCAACACAATCCATCACAACTCAATATGCTATCCAACAATTCGACATCACAAAATTCAGTATCAACTATTTATTCTCATAATCCATACTCAATGCCATACACTATCTACATTTTAATAAATCATTCAAGCCCCTTAATTACGAAGTTTACTAAAAACATAACTTCTATTGTCATTGTACATCTTTCATATATAAAATACTATAACATATATTTATAATAATTAAAAATATCAACATACACTTGTAATCACTTCAACAAGCATACAAGATAAATTGGAAAGTGGTTACCTAAAGTTCTTGATGCAAAAACTAAATTTGAAAGGATTCAAGCCCAATATGCCCCATTTAAGCTTACTCTACATGATAAATATAAGTATATATTAATGAACTGTAAACTAATATAATGATATATAAAATTCAATTCAAATAAAAACTTATTTCCTCTATCCTAATGACATTCCTATCATCCAATAACTCTATTTCAGTCACTAAAATTGTACAAAATATTATTTCTCTCAAATCATCCTAAAATCCTTTAAAATTTTCTCCTTTCAATCCTTAGGAAAAATATCCATAAATAACCTATTCTTCAAATCATCATCACAATCACATCTCTTTCTTCCATTAACTCCTTCGCACTCATTAGAATAATTAATCAATTACAACATCATCAATTTATTCAAAAATATTCAATTTCTAACATTTAAAGTTTCACCTAAAATTCCCAATATTCACTTTTAATCATAAATCTAAAAAAATATATTCAATCATCAATACAAAATCCAATGAGCTAAAATATATCATGAAATCCAAATATAAGAGCCCTAATATCTTAAATCACAAATTTTTCAATCAAATCCTAACTCTAGTTCCCTTAAAGAAACCATTCAAGCAAAAACCTAAACCATTCAACTCTTATTCTAACCTCAATAGCCCAATAAATTTTAGAATAGTAAAATAGAAGCTTTAAAGATTCAAAATCTATCAAGCACTAATTTTTCCTCTACCATAACTGAAAATAAAAGAGGAGCACTACTACAGATTTGGGCATTTATAATGCACAATACATAACGGTTATAGCAAATTAACATCGTCGAGTTGGAGGTAACATAAGGATATATAATGCTTAAATATAATAGTTAATTATGCGCACCATCTTGTATTACGAGGCAAAATTCGTGAAAACACAAACGTAAAGGTTATAGCTAACAACCGTCATTTATTTATCGACGAAAATGATGGTTCTTAAGAAAACAACATGTAGCACTTACATACGATTTTTCTTCCAAACACTTATATCAATAAAGACAAAACATAACAATATTTAAAAACAACTGTCCTGTTCATCCTCCTCTTCCTCATCATCTTCCTCATCCTCATCCTCATCCTCATCCTCATCATCGAAGGATGTCAAACCCCTTAAAATAGAAGATAACCAATATCAATACTTGGACAGGATCGAAACTCTTAGTTGACGGTATCTATCTCCTTACCCTTGGAGCGCTTCCTGTAGCTAAATAAATTTTAAATTTGTGGAAAGGGGAGAGATTCATACAAAACTTAGTGGTAACACATAATTAATCTTATAAAATGTGATAAATAAACATGCAATACACTATATCATGTAATAGAAATAAAATACTATAAACTTGTCTATTTGATCGACGTTCAGGATCAATTGACTATTTTGTCCCTACTAACTATACTTTGTTAACTGTTTATGATCAAATGAATGTTTGACCCCTACTTGCTGTAATGTTCTAGAGCAGATAATTGTCCATCCGTACTTGTCTCACTACCTTAGCTGGGTCCCACTTGACCTGATGGTACTTGTGTTTTTCCCACCGGGTGGTACTTATGCTTTTCCTACACCACAGCTAGGTTTTGTAACATGTAATTTATATCACAAAACATGGTAATACAAAGCATATAAACAATCACATAGGGCATGAGAGATAATGTTACTACCTGAAATCCTTTCCAGTTGTAGTTACTCATTAAACATGGTAATAATTCTTTGTCCTGCTCGAACAAATGTCAAATCCTAAAATTTTAAATTTATAATAAATGAGTTATTACTCATTCATATCTTGTTCCTAAATTAATATGGTTAGTTATCTTTATCAAAAATACATAATTACCAAAATGCCCTTAGAAATCCGGTCTAATTTCCTTTATACCCGGTATAACTGTACTTTACGAAAAATTATGACTCGGGCTATTCTTACTCAATTTTGAGTGTAGAATCTATTTTTGACCTTTGTTTTGTCAAAATGACACTCCATTTCTCAAAATACTCTTAGAAGCCACATGTTAGGGTTTTAGGGGTAAAATTGTCATTTCACACCCTAAAGCCTCTACACTCTATTTTTCACATGTTCCCTATACAATTTTTCATTCTAAACTCAATGGAATCATAAAATCTATCAAATTCTAGCCTAAAAATTAAAAATCACCTTTGGCCAAAAATAAGGAAAAATTAGGGAAAATGATGTTTTATGTTTCCTTTCAACATAACACCTTCTCTTCATCTTAAATCACTTCTTAAACCCTTTAATTACACTTTCTATATGATTAATCAAAATTTGGGTAGCACCTCCCTTTAGGATTTATGCCTGCCAAATTTTGCCCTCCTCTCTGTTAGCCATCTAGCTTAAATACAAGCGCACAGATTATCATAAGTAGTATAATCATATCGTTCCACGAAGACTAAGGCAAAAAAGAGTTAATTATCACACTTATATTCTTAATTAAGTTGAGTGAGAATACTTTGAAAGATATTTTATATTTAAGAATTAATTTATTAAAAAGAATTTATTTGAGAACTTCAAGACGGGAGGAACCTATGATTACTTATCCTTATTGTACTTCATAAGACTAACTTAAATCTTAAATTGATAATGAAAACATGTGCTTATCAGTGGTTCAAAATTACTTGATAAAGCTTTCTCAAGTCAAAACCAATGTTATATTCTCAATTAACATGTGCAATCTCTTGTCTTAGTTAACGAAAATACTCATTAAGATCTATCCTCAATTAGACAATGCTTGGCTAATAGATATATCTCTGTTCTATTAACAAACTATCCATTTAATCCCTAAACTTAAAGTCTAGTATGATTTTATCTAAGTTCTATAATTAAATTAGCTCTCTCAAGCATCACTCAATTAAACCCAATAATCTAAGTAGTGGCCAATTACCTAGAAGCATTAAGCACAAGATAAAATCAACACATAAATTTCATTAATCAATAAAATAAATAAATAAAAAAGTCTTAATTGATCTAATAGTTCAAAGCAATAATAGAATACAAAATTTAAGTACTCATAGTCATAACCAAAACCAAATCAAAGCAATAATAATTCACATCAAAATAAGAGTTAACTGAAAGGAAAGAGAAGAAATTAATAAAACCAAAAGATTGAGCCTCAAATCTCTTCTAAGCTTCAATTGCCTCTAATTCTCCACAACATCTTCTGATTCAATGCACAATGACACTTCTGGTATTCAAATCAGTTACCTCCACAGTCTTCTCGTCCTCCTGTGAAGATGATGACAAAACCTTAATGCCTCTTCTTCCGTGCACGTGTGTTCTCTTTATATATAGGTCAAGTTCCTAGATCCTCATGCAATATCTCTCTAGCAATAAATAAATAAGTAAATAAATAAAAAGATAAAAAAATAGATAATGATAATGATGATAACAACAATAATAACTGAAATATCTTTTCTTTTTATCCTAAATTATTATTATTATTATTAATATCATTATTTTTATGTTTAATATCAAAATCATTATTTTTATTCTAAACTTTGATATTTATAATGAAATCTCTCTCTAAATAGATATTTTATCAAAATATCACTCAAATCCTTTTAATGTAACCTAGATAACTCCCAAACATATTAAAATATATCTTAAAATTATCTAAAAATAGGGAGTCATCACTCTCCTTCTTGTTCTTTTTGATTTTCTTCTTGCTTCATGAGATTTCAAGAAGGATATGAGAATTAGAAGAGGTTTCTAATGATTTAGAGACAAGAATAAGTGAATTTTGCTTATAACTTATCTAGTTGCCTTCTTGATTTCCTTGTCTCTTCTCTTTATTCTTTTGCTCTTCTAACTTGTGCTCTCTCTCTCTCTCTCTCTCTCTCTCTCTTCTCTTGTTGACTGAAAATATGGCCATTGGAAGTGCTAAATGGCTTCTTGAATAATCTATTTCTACCTCCTTAAAAATAATATTAGTTTAATGGAATTTTGCACATGTCTTTTACTCTTTTGTTTCTTCTTTTTCTACTTGGTCTAATATGCTTCCACTTGGCATAATTTATGTCAAAAAATTTAAGTACTTTGGCCCTTAATCATGAAGAATTTAAGTACTTCTTGAATTATTATCCAAATGACCATTTTACCCTTACATTTCTTTAATTTTTGAATTAAATGTCGTCTTCCTTCTTCTCTTTTTGTTTTTTTGGCCAAAATTTACATAATAAATTAGGCCAAAAATTATGCTTTTCCCTTTTTAATTTTGGGCTACAATATTAGGCTTTTAAGAAGACAAAAAATTAGGCTTTTACATTTTAACTTGGCTAAAATTTAATATAACCTCTTTTCTAATATTTTGCTATTTCAAGTATACCAAAATTCACCATTCTATTCCATTTAATGTAACAAATGTACAGAGAATTTTGGTGAATAAAATTTGAGATATTACAGAGGAAGGAGATGAATTTAAAAATTAATAGTTAGTAGTTATAAATTAAGAACTGTAAAGTATTTTTGCCAGGTACTTAACAGTTCTAAGTTAATATTATAGTTGATTATGCAATTAACAATAGACATCGACAAATTAAAAAACATAATCAAATGCATAACAATTATTAAGAATTAACGATCGTCATTTATAAAATATAATGATCTTAAATACTAAAAGATGCGACGACTCGATAATCCACGAAACCCTCTTTATATAAACATTTAAAAATTGAACTCTACTTCCCTACTTCCATTTTAACTTCTTAAAGCCAACTTCTGATTCAACAAAACATCATGGCCAAATACAAGAGAACTTGTGATTAATTTTCTGGCAAAAAATTGAAAGATGCACTCCCTCCGCTAACAAGTATTGAAGGTTTCGTCTGCGCAACTAATGAGCTCCATCATATGGTCTAGGTTTACTTGTGAGAGTAAGGATGCATGGACCAAACCTTGAAGGAACTTACCTCTATTGTTCACTCTTTGAATGAGAAGGTAGACAAGTTACTTAAGAATGAAGAATTTGATGATGCTTCAGATTTTTAAAAGATCTCTGTAACTTTTTATTTTTGTTGTCTATTTATTTACTTTGTTTTTTTGTTGTTGTAAAATGGTGGTTGAATAATCAACGACCATAATTTTTTAAAAAGGGTATATATATTATGATTGTTAAGTAACAACAGTCACCTATTAGAATACCATGCTAATACATAATGTTTGTACTTTGTAACCATCATATAACGAAACATTAGATGAAAAAAATAAATGATTTGTGTTATAACGTCATATCAGAAAAACATCATAATGGTTTCTTTTAAATAACCTTCCACTAAATAGTCCAAACCTTTTCCTTTCCCTACGCTCATAATGAGAATACTCTATGCTTCTTCGTTCTTCGATGATTAGTATGAGAACCAAGTACACTTTCATTACCCATCACTGCATGTGACTGCTCCTCTTTAACTTCCAACGTGTGCAATTATGGTCCAAACCTTTCACTTCCAATCACCAAGATGAAGACTTGCTAGAAAATCCATGACGTCATCCTCGTCTTTCACAACCTCCACAACCTCCTTATCCCCTTCTCCTACTTCATAACCTCTGCCTCTACCTTAATTGGAGGCAATGATGCTACATGAAGAATGCATTGACCATGCAGTGAGGAGGCTGGTCGGATAATTGTCGAGTATGAAAAAGAAAACCAATCTCATTCTTGATGAGTATGAGATTGGCTACCATGATCCTGACATACTTCCAGATGATTTAGACCGCTCCTCTGGGGATGAGTAGGGTGATGATTTATGGTTTGATGCGAATTTATGTAACTTTTGATTCATTCAAATTGAAAGAAACAAAAGCTCTTAAATTTGCAACAAACCTCAAATCATTTATCAGGAAACTAGTCATCAGAGGGTGATATTGTTTGGTTTCATTTTTATAAAATATAAAAATATAATTATTTAGGCTCTAGTGGCCCAAAAATACAAGGTTATTAGTTAATAGCTGTGATATATGTATATGGTAAGACAATAATATAACTCACAGCTATTAACAAAGAATTGTAATGAATATAAACAAATAAACAACAGTTTTAAAGATACGATCGTTATGTAAAGTTTACGGCACAACAACCCAAAAAACCCTACCTTTCCTCTTCTGTTTTAGCATCTAAAACAAAATAAACTTGAAATTTAGTCTATTCGAATGAAACCCTCCAACATCATAACCCTAGTACTCCTGCTGTCTTTTTTGGTGTTGAGAGTCATTTTCAGTTGAGGCTCACCATAAAAAGCCTTCGTCTTACTTCTCAGCGACAACCATGCTAGTCAATAGCTTTACATTGCCTCAGTGACTGCTGAGTGAATTTCTATCACTTGACCTAACTTGAATTTTCAACATTTGTGAGCCCTAGCTAAGTCGTATTTCTTTGGTACTTTATTCTCCTTATTAGATTGAGGTGCCTTTGTGAAGTCACAACACAATAGAGCCTAAATATAACTTACTTTTGTGAAGTTATATTTTTTTTTTGGAAAACCTATTATTACTTTGATCAAAGGTTCATTTTCTATTATAGGAAGTTGTCAACCCATTGCTTTGACTAAAGGTTTCTACTTTATTGATCTTTTTGAAGTAACTTTTAGAGATATGATCCCTAAGCAAAGACATCTCCTTTTTTATGGAAGTATATATATCTCCAGAAATTACTTCAAAAAGTTCAATAAGTGTGATGAATAAACTAGTTTATGTGTACCGATGAGAGTCATACATAAGCAAATTCTATGAATAAACTAGTTTATATGTACCGAGAGTCATACATGAACAAGCTCTGTGAATAGACTTAGTTCATGTGACATTAAATTTATTGTTGTGAAGTTAAGGTTTTTTTAGATATCCCATTATTGCTTTAATTGAAGGTTTATCTCCCGTCTTTCTATTGAGCAGGTGGTACCAAATTAAACGCTATAAAATTTAACATTGTGATCAGTTGTAAACTCTTCAATGTGAGAGTTTCTGTGCTACTTGTTCTCATCTCTATATGTATAATAGAGTAGTATTTCCATATCGAGTTGCCATGCAATTTAGATGAATTGAGATTTTTAGGCTTTGTGGCTAGAATCAATTGCACTCCTGATATATATATATATATATATATATATATATATATATATATATATATATATAATATAAGTATTCACCAATACCTTATGTCTTTTCAGTAATTAAGCCTAGAAAGTAAAGTGTTAGCTGTCTAGCTTTACCGCAAGCGTATGGGTCGCAACTAATATAAAAAGATTGTTCCCACTAGGACTAAGGAAAGGAAACTTGAGCTAATTATAGCAATTATATTCTTAATTTGGTTGAGCAATTTTTTTTAGTTTTAAAAAAAAATCAATGAAAATAGCAGAAAATAAGCCGGACTTAACTTCACAAGTACTAAAGACCTAGAATTATCTATTCCTTTTTTATTTAATGAACTAGTTAATTTACCCTCAATAAGCAATAAACGAAGATATGTATTTATCTAAGATTCAAAGACATTTGATAATGCTCTCTCGAGTCAAAGCTAAATATTTATCCTAATAAACTGATCAATCTCTTGCATCAATTAATAAGGACTAACTTTAAATGTTAAGCTTAATATGATAATGCTAAGTTAGTAACTATATCTCTATTATACTAATAAACCATCCGTTTATTACCTAAACTTTAAATCTAACATAATTTTACCTAAGTTCTACACTTAATTATCTTTCTCAAGAGTAATTTAAATAAACAAGACAAACTAAATGGTGATTAGGCATTTAGAGGCATTAAGAGCAAGATAAAATTAATACAAAAAACTCATTTAATGCAAAAAGAGAGTAAATAAATACTTTAATCCATAAATAGGTTTAATAAAATCCTAGAATGAGAATATTAGCTACTCATATTCATCAAAATCAAATCACAATAGTAGTAATAAATCATTCTAGAGTTTAGATTCCAAAGGGAAAGAAGAATGTTAAGGAATAGATGTAACACCCCATTTCTAATCACCAATATTTCTCCTATGTAATTAATACATATAATGGAATAAAATGGTGAATTGTGGCGTATAACAATTTATGGAAAATTCCAATTGTCGGTTACGCACAACTCGACCAAGTAAGGACACAAGGAAGCAAATCATGTCCACTTAAAGGCCTAATATTGTAACCAAAATTTGAGTATAAAATGACACAAATAATGGCCTCATAAAAGTGGAAAAAATTAGATCAAACCAAAGGAACATAATCAAAAAAATGATTTATTTCATTAAATCATAAAACGTAAGAGCAAAACGGTAATTTTGTCATAAAATAAGAGAATAAATATTTTTCTCCAATATTCCCAATAATTTTAGTTAAATGGGAATTAAAAAGAGGAAATTGACACTTGATAATTAATAAGTCCATTATGGAATACTAATGCCAAGTGAAATAAAAGTTGCAACAATTCAAAAGTGTATGATCAATTTCAATAACTTGGGAAGATACAATCCTAGGATAATTCAAGAGGCAAATGAATATTTCCATTCCTACTTCAATTTTTGTTCAAGACAAGGGAAGTGAATGGAAATATATATGGTTAGTCAACAATGATTCAAGAAGAAACTCTTTAGCCAATCACAAGAAGTCAAAAAGTTAAAAGCATAAAGCTTTGATCAATGAATTGTAAGAGGCATAATTCATTCTCTTCCCTCTTCAATATTTTGGTGAACAAAGAAAAAATATATAGAAATGGATATGTTGTGAGGATTAATTGGGAAAGGAAAAAAGAGAGAAAGAAGCAAAGATGTGGACCAATGAAAACTAAGTACATGTGAAGCAAGTTTGGCCAACTTATTAAGTCATCAACCCATCTTCTTCTTTCATTCATTTTGGTGGAAAAATATGAAATAAGGAAAGAGAGAGAGCTTCATATATTTTGAAAGCAAGAACAAGCAAGAAAGCTAGGGTTTCTCAACTTTAAGGTAAGAACTAGCAGAATCTTGTGATTTTTGCCTCCTAATCACTCTATAACCTCTCCTAACCTCTTCTACTCCTTTAAATCCATGGTTTTCAAGATAAATTAAGAGCTTAGAGAGGGACTAAAATTTCATCCAAGAGAGAGAAAGTGTGATAATCAAGAGGTAACTTTCAAAATTTGCTTCTATTGTCTTGGTTGAAGTTGTTGTTGGTGGTGGTGGTGGTATTTGCTATGTTTTCTCTTATTTTTCAATTATAGGTTGAATCATAATCATGGGAAAATGCTGCCTAAATTCCCTCTAAATATTACCATTTAGTGTTTAAGTAGCTAATCATGTGATTAGAAGTAGAAAGAAAGTGATTAAGTAAGAGAAAACATAGAAACAACATGTTGCTCCTAGAAACCCTAACTTTTTGCTTTGTATGTTATGTAAGGAAGGAGTAGGAATTTGGTAATTTTGATGATTTCATTGGATTTAGAAGGAAAAATTTTATAGGTATGCAAGTTTTCATGATTTTTGGATGGTTGTATGCCAATTTGGAAATTTATGAAGTTTGTGTGTACATATGTTGGTTATGCCCTGTCTGGAGCAGTGGCATTATGTGTAGTATTTTATTAACCAAACCTTGTCCAAAAATTCTTAAACTTTCCAAAATTAATATAGAGATATATATCTTTAATTTGATATATAGTTTGTAATTTTTGGACAAGTATATTGGGAGATATAAATTTTTGAATTTATGCCCTTTTTTCTGGAATGCTATCAGGACCAGTGACGTTTGATGAATTATTGGGAATTATATGATTATAGTGAGTAAACCTAACTATTTTTTCTCAAAATTACATTGAAATAGATTCGTTTTGGATTTTGAATCAGTCAAATTAATTTTTTTAGAATTAATTATGAATTTCCAAAGTTGGCTGACCAAGCTCTCAGTTTTTGGAAAACAGTGAAACTGTACTGTACAAAGTTGTGTTGTGCAGAAATTGTTGTAACTGCATTAAATAACTAGCAGCATACCATTTAAAGGCGATAATGCTACAAGTAATAACCAAGTACTTGTAACTTTAATGATGATAGGAATTGGACATAGCTCGAGCCAAAATCCAAAAGTAGGACAAACGTGCAAGTTTGAAAAAAAATTTAGGTAGTAACTTCTTCTTGCATATCTTAGACACACAAATTTGCCATGTTGTGGTCAGGGACCCAACAGGGGCGTCAAGTAGACCAAGGTGCAGACATATAGTTTGGCCTTGGGCAAGTGTTTACACATAGTTTCGATCATCTTACATGACATGACATTGCATATTTACTTTCACATTCTATATGTTTGTAACCATGTTGCTACTGAGGTTTCCTCGAATCTCATTCTTTTTCCAAAATACAAAACCTTACAGCTGAAGCAGGTGGCTCGAAAGGTAAGACAATGGCTCCCAGTGTTTAGGGACCCGGAGCTCTCTGTTGTTGCAATAGTTATTTATGCTTGTACTCTTTGCTACTTATGAACGCTTTATACATTTGAATATATTTTCAAACCCTACGGGGATTCTCCTGTAATGTAAACTTGTACTTAATATCAGTATTATTTTCATTTTTTCTGTATGCCTTGTGGAACTTTATGCTTGTTACTCTGTGAATATCGAAATGTTAAGGGGTTTGACAATAGAACGCTAATACAATTTATCCTCAAGCTTAAGCTCTCCTTAGCAGCCTCCTCTCTCTTGTAATATGACTTTGCTTCTTGTCCCTCTGTGTGCGTTGCTCCAATTGCCATTTGAATTCTCCTCATCTTGCCTCCCCATTATTCCTTTTAATAGATATACTTTAGGGTTTCTTTTTGCCGTAGGCCCTACGCCAATATATTATAATATATCCAATATACTATAATGATATATTCAATATCCTGTTGCTTTTTTTTATCGCGTGGAGTCTATGTCCCAAATCTTTTCAAATTCATACTTTTATTCTCTAGAAATCTCCAGTAATTATTAACAAACCAAAATTCCTTAAAAAATTATACCATTGAGTGTCATATATTATTACTTGTACTCTCTTCCTAAAAGCAAGAAATTATTCCTACTATTGTCATTTCAAGGTTGCATTTACCACTCAATATGCCCTTCCTATCTCTAATCCAATCAATTTTTTTCCCTTTACCTCAAGCCACCCATATATTAGTGCTTAAATAACCCCTATCGTGGAAATGACCACAATGACTTATTTTAGACCAACCATCTGTATGCCATTAATATTACATCTTATTCATATATATATATTCATCTTCCTTTGATGAAATCAATCACTATTACAAAAATCACTTTTTAGACCGATTAAAAAAGATATTTTAGACCGGTTCTAGATCAGGTCTTGATACAGCCTGTCTAAAAAGTATTTAACGTTTTAGACCGGTTAAAAAACCGTCTAAAATATGAAATTTTAAGACCGGTTCTACAACAACCGGTCTTAAAGTTTAACTAACGGAACGGGTAGAGAAATTTCAGTACTATTAAGACCGGTTTTTTATGAACCGGTCTTAAAAAATTAGGACTTTAAGACCATTTCTAACTTTAACCAGTCTTAAATTGATATTTAAGACCGGTTCTTAAGGAAACCGGTCTTAAAAGTTTACTTCTTTAAGACCGGTTTCTTTAAGAACCGGTCTTAAATATCAATTTAAGACCGGTTAAAGTTAGAACTGGTCTTAAAGTTTAATCTTTTAAGACCAATCTTCAATTTAACCGGTCTCAAATTCATATTTAAGACCGGTTAAAGTTAGAACCGGTCTAAAAATTGTATGTTTTTTTTTCGTTTTATTTGTTTCAATCTTACCCATGCCAGTAAGCCATATCCAACGACAATCCCCTCTGTGCCACATTACATACACAAGCAACAACACATGCATATATATATTTACAATCAGAAGCAGTGACAACAACATTTTTATTTCTAGAAACAATTGGTATTTCTCAGAATGCAAACTTGCTCCAAATTTAGAATCATGAAGCCTAAAATCCTTATTAGTTCCCTTTTCCCTCTTTTGTTAAATATGACCTTAGTTATCGTAATTGGTATGAACCTATAAATGTCAGTCTGTTCAAGGGAAAACACTTGGCCCTTACAACCCTCGACTCTCAACAATCACAGAATGAACATTATGAAAAAAAATCATTGAAAACAAACACATTCAATTCCAATGAGTACCAATAACACATGATCAACTTATTCAATTCTCAGAAACAGTACAATATTAACAATTTATAATTATCAGACATTTTGAACCACACACCATAATTAAATAATGATAGCAGGAAAATCACGACATTGTGTGAACTTGCAATCTCAAAGCTTGTAAAGAGAAGAAGGAGAAGAAATATTTCTCATTATATGGAAAAAATTCCTAAACTTTACAGAGAAATGAAAAAAGTGGAGGAAAATTTACAATAGTGATCCCATGCCTGAATTGACAGCCAACTAGTATCACCAATATCCAAGAAGTTGACCTAAACAGAGATATAAACCAAGTTAGATATATATGAAAACCATAAGTATTATTAGAAAAATATATGATAGGATTCAAAAACTTACTAATCTTGTAAAAGCTCATAGATGAATTCAGCACAACAATTGCGGATGAAATCAATATCTTCTTTAGGAAAGGGATCAACAAGATCAAACATCTGTATGTGTAACACCGAAGCCAAACAAAACATTAACTTACTAACTTAAAAACAATAAAGTAATAATTTTTTTTTTGAAATATGCATTTATTACTTCCTCGATAAAGTCAGTCGTGCCTAGGCTGATAATATTGTAAATTTGCCTCAACATATAAAGACCACATAAGTTGGAGCCCGGTGGTTGCCTACGGGTCTGAAAAAGAACATGATATCATCAAAGCAAGCATAAAAGCATAGCTTATGGAACTCATCTTAAAGAAAACAAATATGTACTAACTTTTGGCGTGATCCATGTAGGGTTTTAAGTCACGAACATGCCTACCACACTTAGCGTGTAGGAAAGTCCGCATAGCCCTATGATCAAAATCACAAAGATTACTTATTCTGCACACAAACTTTGCACACAAAAGGTAATAAAGCAAGAAAACTTACGAGTTCATGGTCTTCTTCAAGTCACTCCCCGTTTTGAAGTGGAGGGAGCATAGGAGGATCATCGTGTAACTAGCCTTACACAGAATAACCAATTGCCAATGATCCCTTAAAAAAAGAGATGAATGTTAAGCAAATATAAAGCATTATATGTGATGTTTTGGAATATAAATTTGATGTTTCTTACCCATACACATAAGGAACCAAGAAACAGTCAGTTTCTGTTTCACTGAGCCTCTGTGATAAATATCTATGTCTGATGGCAGAAGTGGTCCCTTTCTCCGTGGCATGAGCTGGGCACATGAATCCAAATTTAGCGCTCTGCCCAGAGGAAACCAACCTATGATTCATGTACCTACAAAAATGGAAGCACACAAATTAAAGTTAAATAGCATAATTTTTAAGATATTTACTTCCATTTGAAGAAGATACTTACATTAAAAAAAGCTGGACAATCGCAATCGTAAGATTTTGTCTAGCAGCGACCATGGACATTAAATCATCCCTCTCAAGATAGCATGACGCCCTTGACGGCCCAACAACTGAATCCATAGGCCAATTTCTAGCTGGGAAAGATGTATCAAATGCCATCATAATTACTTGTTGCATCACATTCAGTGGTGGAGGCTGTGAAACTTCACAAGGGAAGGGAGATGAACTTGGGGCTCTGATCGGGGAATCCGCAGCTCCAACAGAAAAAAGGTTCTTCAGCCATGATATGAAGGTACCCAAGACATCGGCCATAATCTTGAACTCCTCAGAAGGGATAGGGACATGTGCGTCTACGATGATAACCTCTTCAACTGACACCCTAACCTGATCATCTGTCATCTCGAGGTGGTGAATAGTTGATCCTAGGTTATGCACACTCCCCTGTGGAACTAACCATCTCAGAGGATCCTTAATATATAATTCACAAGGCTCAGTATCATCCTTTCCAAGACCCTCTGATGACTGTCCCACATTGCAACAACTCCCTTTGGTGCTCTGCTTATGGCGATCGAGCGACTGTGCCTGGGCAGGAGTGGTATCTTGTCTTGTGCTCACCATGTCATATACCTCATCCTTCATCTTGCTCAACCGGGCATCCAATAGTACATCAGATGATGCTTCTGCCTCGGCCCTTACTTCCGCCCTCGCAGTGGCCAACATACGCTCCAATTCGTCTCTCGTGACCACGTTGGAGGAGGAACTATGTGAGGAGGATCCAAAGTAATCCTTTATACCCACCCCTCCTCCAACTCCCCTGACGCGGCCTGGATGCTCACGTTTTCCAGTAGCAACCGTGAGAATGTCATTCCTCCCCTCCGACTTGAAGGCTCCCTCGGCTTTCTTTTTTTGAAGTTCTTCCTGTGAGATATACAAAAAACACACATGAGTAATGAAACATGTTTATTAAACAGTTAATAAGAACAACGATACTTACAATTTTTTCACCGACTATACGAGACTGGTCACTCGTATAGGATCCACCACTCTTCCGGCGAGCATGCAACCACAACTCTTCGTGCCGTATTGGAGATGGTAGAGATAGCAGAACAGAAGGATCAGATTGAGATGCTTCTTCCAATCTCATCCGTTTGGCCGCCAACAAGTCTTTCTCGGCCTTTGCGTATCCCCCATGAAACATTGTGTGGGGACAATCATTCTTCCTGCCACTCTCTTGTGCCTTTTTCCTTCTTGCCTGCGAATAAGAAATGGGAAAAAAGGTTACAAACAGTAAAGACAAAAGATAAGTAAATAAAGTATAAAATAAGTTAACTCACCAAAGCCTCTGGAGTAGTCTGAAGCCTAAAAAACTCCTTCCATGTCGCTTCATCGATGTACAAATACTTGCTACAAGGAGTAGGATGAGGCTTACCAGCTGGCACCTCGATATGCACGTAATTGTTGGCCAGATTCGTGTTGAACTTCCTCCAATGCTCACAACAATACGTCATAGTCTTGTGATACAAGATCTCACTCTGAGGAACATTGTAGGTGAGTTGTTATTCATGAATTAAAGGAGTTAGTGATAGTAATAAAATGAATTTGATAAAAGAAACATACATAGGGAATTTTATACCTGAATAGTGTCCCAAATATGCTGTTTAACCTTTTTGTCGACATTCCTCCATTCCTCTATCAATATGCTAGGCTTATTCCGTGCGAGGAGGCTGATAAAACTCTTATAACGATTGGCATTCGGCCTGATCGGTTTCTAGTATTGATCAAATTGGATCGGTATCCTCTCCCTGGCCGACCGACTCAGGGAAACATCCCTCAAGCGTGTGGCCATCCTGCCCCTCCGTCTAGGCTGGTGACTCGGCTCACCCGATGACTGCCCCTGATTGACACTTTGAGGCTCGCTGTGCTGAGCAGTAGGTGACACCTGATCCTTTGCTGTAGGATGCACCGGATCCGTCATTGTACTATTAAGACAAATTATTGAGTTAGTAAGTTATAAAATAACTATATATATAATCTGCATATAAGTTATAACGATAATTACTTTAAATAGATAGCTAACATTTAAAGTAGATTTATAAAGAGATATCCTCCCATATCCCTTCACGATGATCATTTCTTGTGTTATGTTCTTTATCAGCTTCATCTTCTTCGTTCAATGCAGGAAGACCCCTAAAAAAAGAAGGGGTCTCGAGAAGATCATAATTTGAATGACTTTACTCTTCAATATCGACGACCCTTTTTCCTTGGAGAGCTACATACCACATTTTATTTTCCTGATTAATAATATAGAACACTTGTTTCGTTTGATCTGCCATAATGAAAGGTTCATCTCCAAAACTTTTGTTGTTCAAATCAACTAATGTAAACCATGACTTATCGATCCTCACACCATTATTGACATCAACCCACTTACATTTGAAAATGAGAAATTTAATTTTTACATAGTCAACCACCCAAATCTCGTCAATAACCCCATAATAAGGTATGGCTACCAATGTAGGGTTCTTATCTTTTAAACTAGAGAAGTGCATAGATTTAGCTACTAACATAACACCGCTGTTCTGGACAGTGCTCCTATCATCCAGGGACTTCATGTAAAAGGTATACCTATTGATCACAAACGAAGTCCAACTTATGACATCAAACTCAGGATCACGTGCTAGCCATTTAATTGTATCAGAAACACATTCTTCTCCGTCAACCTTGTGTTTAAACCAATGTGCAAAAGTCCTGGTATGCTCCTTAATTAACCTTTGTTCAATCAATCGACTGTTCGCTTTCCGTACAATTTCTTTATGAGCATTTATGTAATCTTGAACTGCATCAACATTATTCAAAATGTACAAGTGGACTTGTTGTAATTCATCAAGATCCACACTCTTGACGGTAGCCCCGTGCCTACCCCCTTCTTCATCATGTTGTTTAGGAAGGCTGATATGTCCTATATTTTCCAAATAATGTTGACAAAATTCCATAGCTTCTTCAGAAACATATTTCTGAACAATAGAAGCTTCAGGCCGGTTAGGGTTCTTCACATATCCTTTTAGGATTTTCATATTTCTTTCAATTGGGTACATCTATCGAAAATAGATAGGCCCATACAATTTTATCTCCCTCACTAGATGAACAAGTAGATGTATCATGATGTCAAAAAAGGAAGGAACAAAAAGCTTCTCAAGCTGGCACAAGAACAAGTAACCTTCATTTTCCAATTCATCTAACCTTCCGTCTCAATAACTTTACTACAAATCACATTGAAGAAGAAACAAAGTCTGGTCAATATGTGTTGAAGATCATATTCGGTGATGCCACGAATAGCCACTGGGAGTAGTTGTTACATCAAAACATGACAATCATGAGACTTCAGCCCTACTAACTTCAAGTCTTTCATAGACACAAGCTTCTTAAAATTTGAAGAATGCCCTGAGGGAACTTTGATGCCATGTAAACACTGACAAAAACTTCGTTTCTCATCCTTGGACAATGTATGAGAAGCTGGAGGACAACAAGTTCTCTTACCGTGTGGCCTTGGATGTAAGTCTGCCCGTATTCCTATTTCTTGCAAATCTAATCTTGCCTTAACGCCATCCTTAGAACTTTCTTGTATGTTGAGTAGTGTCCCAACAATACTATCACACACGTTTTTCTCTACATGCATGAAATCAATACAGTGTCTGACATCAAGATTATGCCAATATGGAAGGTTAAAGAAAATAGACCTCTTTTTCCATATATTTTTTTTCATTTCAACTCTTTGAAGTCTTACCAAAGATGACATTGATATTTTTGACCTTTTCATACACTTTCTCCCCAGTCAAAGCCTCTGGAGCATCTTCAAACTCTTGGCCACCAAAAAAGGCCTTCTTTAATCTGCGATATGGGTGGCCCCGTCTAAGAAATCTCCTATGACCAAGATAAACAGTCTTTCTTCCATGTTGAAGTTGATGGTAGCATGTACCTTCTTCACAAATAGGACAAGCTTTGTGGCCTTTAATGCTATATCCTAACAAGTTTCCATAAGCTGGGAAGTCGTTTATAGTACAAAAGATCAAGGCTCACATTTTAAACATCTCTTTCTTGTTCACGTCAAAAACGTCAACACCTTCATCCCATAACTCTTTCAAGTCTTTGATCAGGGGTTCTAAGTTAACATCTATGTCATTTTCGGGTTGGTTTGGTCCCGAAATCAACATAGACAACATGATGTACTTTCGTTTCATACATAACAAATAAGATAAGTTGTAAATTACCAACAAAACAGGCCATGAACTATGTATATTGCTTAGGCTACCGTAAGGATTCATGCCATCCATTCTAAGCCCAAACCTAAGATTCCTAGGCTCTTTGCCAAACTCAGGAAACAACTGATCAATTTTCTTCCACTGAGAAGAATCAGCTAGATATCAAAGCTTTCCATCGGAAATCCTCTCATTCGCATGCCATCTTAAATTTTTGGCATCAATTTCATTAGCAAACAGTCATTTAAACCTCGATATGATAGGAAGATACCACAACACTTTTGCAGGGGCCTTATTTGATTTGTACCTTGGGTTTCACATATCGAACATTGCTCTTTCTCTGTATGCTCTTTTCTGTATAATATACAATCATTAGGGCATGTATTGATCTTTTTATACTTCATCCCTAGTGGACACAGTATTTTCTTAGCATCATAGTATCAGTAAGACAACATATTATCATCTGGAAGCATGTCCTTGAAGGCCACAAGTGCTTCTGAAAAACTCTTGTCGCTCCATCCATGCCGTACTTTCAAGCTTACCAATTTCAATACAGCTTTTAACAATTGGTATTTTGTGCACCCCAGGTACAACGTCTTCTCAACATCACTGCACATATTACCATATGCATATGATTGCTCAAAAGCCTCTTTTCCAACATCATGAATAATATCCTCTATCCAATAATTCAGAACTGTGTCATTATCATCAAAGGCAACCCCCCTTATTGAGTTACACTTGGAATTTCTATTTCTTTACCATGCCATACCCATACTGTATAACTCTTACAAAATCCTTCACAAATTAAATGTGTATATATATCTGTAGCACTAAGTCGCTTCTCATTCAGACATTCTACACAAGGACAATAGAACATCCCACTATCATCATTACCATAATTTCTTCTAGCAAATTCCTAAAAATCCCTCACCCCATTATCATATTCAACACTAGTCCGTTTAGCGTTTATCCAACTACGATCCATATATTTCAACACTTTTTTTTCTTCTCTTCTATATATTAACTCTCCTGGAAAAGGCAGGAGTATGATGAGAGTATGAAAAAGTTACACTCATCAATTTATCTAGTTTAACAGAATTCTTCATTAGAATTCCGCATAAGATATAATTGCAGTCTGTTCCATTTTCTTTAAGTAATATGGAAAATGTATCAATATACACTAGCAATTTTAGGACTTAATTTAGACCACATACACAAGAATTGCTTTAGTCTAAACCTCAAATCACCTCTCAAATTTAGTTTCAAAACTAACTGAACATTATGTAACAATTTTTTAATCAGCCATTCATGATCATACATGCCAGGAAATTTGACAAATAACTTAAGCATTCCAGAGACTATGAAAACTAGCAATTATCAGTACCATAATCCTTAAATAATCAAATCACACCAGTTCAGGCCACCGTTAATTAAGCTTCACCAATTAATTTCTATAAGAATAAATGTCATTTTTTTCTCCATTTCTGTGTTAATTTCTAATTTAATTATAGTAGAGATTCTTCTTGGATAGACATTGAATACTAAATTTCTATTTATACGAAGGATTGAGACATGGGACATTACCTGTTTGAAGTAACCTTGGACCGTGGCTTGAGGCGCAGGAGGAGAGGGGCTGCAGTGGCTGGAAAACACGCCGGAGAGAGATAAAGGCTGGTGAAATAAGAAGCTCAGCTGGCCTTCACGATGGTACTCACGGAAGACTTCTTCGCAGCAACGGGCAGACGAATGGGGAAGGAGGGAGTATTTTTAAATGACAGAGAACAGAAAATGGAAAAGGAGGTGGAAGCAGCGGCGGCAGCTGGAGCAGTGGCCGGAGAATAAGGCGGAATATCACCGAAGATCCTGGACTTGAGCTGTTCGTGGCTGTGGAAGGAGAGTGGGAGGGAAATGAAATGTGCTGATGAAATGAGCTTTGCGGCGGGTTAGGTTTGAAATATTAGACTTTTAAGACCGGTTATTTAAATAACCGGTCTTAAATTATTGACTTTTAAGACCGGTTATTTAAACAACCGGTCTTAATAATAACGCGATTTTTTATTCATTTTAATAATTTTGTTTTTGAGACCGGTTGTTTAAATAACCGGTCTTAAATTATTGACTTTTAAGACCGGTTATTTAAACAACCAGTCTTAATAATAACGTGAATTTTTTTCATTTTATTAATTTTTTTTGAGACCGGTTGTTTATATAACCGGTCTAAATAATTTTTTTAGACCGTTTTTTTTAACAACTGGTCTAAAAAATTGATTTTAATTACGAAATTTCCACCCCACGTTTCTTTTAGACCTTATCCGCAATAACTGGTCTAAATGATATGGTCTAAAAAGCCTATTTTGCACTAGTAAATGAGATTATACCTAGTGAGGACACACTACAATTCCAAGGGATCCTCCATTAATCTCAAAGGTAGTATAAGCATTATTTAGTTCAAATATGACTTTCATCTATCTCAAATAATATTCTTTACTCTCCAAAGTACATGCAAACTTGTCTGTGAAAAAATTCGAATTTTTAACCTCAAACCTTGGCAATAGTAATTTCAGACTATAACACTATCAATAACTCATGTATGTCTCCAATTTTGATCTCTCTCAAGCTGTTGAAGTACACTAAACACTGCATAGACCATAAATATATGAACTACAAACCATACTTATAATATCCAAGGAACATTCACCTAACAAGGAATTACATTTACCTTCCGATAACTATGAAATTTGCTTCAATTTAATTTAAGTGATACGTCTATTTTTTTCCTAGCTAGCACATACTAACTAATCTTTAAGTCAAACATTCCTCAATAATCTCAATCTATCATGCTTCACTATATATAAATTTTGTCTAATCTTGTTTGCATTCCTTCATCAACTCAACTATCTACCTCAATATGTGAAATTTCTACCTTAACCAAGTTAAAGAACAATAATGTTTGGTCCAACAATCGTACCACTCAAACTTTTTATTGCAGAGTCTTTTTATCCTAATCTTTCACTTTTGGATTCTAAACTTTTATATGTTACCCCAAAGTTCTCTCTCACCTTCATAAATATCATTACCACGCACCACTACAAAAAACATGATAAGCAACATTTTTTTAAAAAAATATTATGGCGTTTTACAAACGGCACAGTATCCAGTACCATAAAAAGAACCTACGGTGCTTGTTGAATTTAAAAAACATCAGAACATTGTATTTAATTATTAATTTTTTTAAAACGTTTGACCTCCTACGGCGTTTGGAAGCGCCGAAGGAGGTGAACAAACTTCTCACAGCGCTTGAACATGAAGCACCGTAAGAGGTGATTTTTTTTCATGCGTCCCATTTTTTTCCATCCCAGTTGTTTCGTGACCTGATCAACTCATTCTAATTCAAATATAATCCACTACAGAGATCAATATACAATGTTAATAGAAAAGAAAAAAGCAAATCAAATTAGTATTAAATACTGTCAATCAGTTAATAAAATTAGTACTAAATATATATTCAATTACAACATAATATATAGAGAAACTAGAACAAGTAGACAAGAAATTTGTAAGACAAAATGTGCCTAAGTATTTAGCTAGGTGGTATTTGGCTGACCACGTATTAACACCATTCCTCAATGATCTCATCCACTTGATAGTTAGTCAACTGGTCACATCGTTCATCTTCATAATACTACATAAATATCACGCATAGAACAAATTAAAATCATTATAGAGCAATTAACTTAAACACTCAAATTCTGGTTTTTATTTGTAAGGTATTTATTTGATGGTTGTTGGTTTGGAACTGTAAAATATTTTGATATCCTTCATGGTTTTTTGAAAGAATTGTGGTATAATGTCTCAATATATTATGATTATTAATGAATAACCATGAAGTCTTTGGTGAATTTTTTTTAAAAAAAATTGGGGCTCATTTTCAATTAGCCTCCATGCATATTACATACATATACAAATACATGTAAATGTAGAAACCAAAACAGAGATCTATTATAGTAATCAAAATGACTAATCTATAGCTAAAACAGAAGCCAAAAGAGAGATCCATTCTAGTAATGAAAATATATATGGAGGAAACAAAACACAAACCAATAGCAAAAGAGAAACCAAAACAAAATTTGAAATAGTTAAACTAAGAAAGTAACCTAACATATACTTAAAAAAAATGGCTCTCTGAATTAAATTCAAAAAATAGTATAAACTTTATATAATTAAGTAGAAGTACTTACTTTTAGGGGAATATGATTTAGATCATGGGTAACTACATCTTTAATATATTTCATGACGTAGTAACCACAATCATTATTATTTGGCTGGAATGGGTACTGCAACAATATAAAATAATAGTTTAGCCATTATTTAAAGAAAAATTTACGAATAAAATTTTTTTAGTAAATTCATATACTTTAATCTTCTTTCAAACCGCAGTGATGTCAGTGCATTTAATAGGATAGGACAATCCAACATTGTTCCTATATGCGGCCAATGTACTAACAAAAGAAGTAATGACTGATTAATTTTGGTTTTATTCAATAATCACACATGCAAATATTTATCGTAGACACCCATACGCTTGCCTATTAATCATAATCACCATATTTGGTCAGTTCGATAGATAACCAGTCTCTATAAGATCCAAATAATAAATGCGGTGGCCTCTAGTTATGGCAGGCTGGATCACAAGAAAAATCCAATGTTCCCTAAAATATTTTGAACATTTTACTTTGACAATAATGTTATTATGATAAAAGTGAATGAATAATAAAAAAATATAGATAATAATGTCACAAATAACTTACCCCACATTGTGTGGCACAATGAACATCTTAGCAGGGGATGCTCTGCGCATGAACTGGTCCTTAAGAGTATGAGTTTGTACATCTTAGTAGGGGATGCTCTGTGCATGAAATGTCATAAATAACTTAGTAAGGGATGCTCAACGCATGAACATCTTAGTAGGGGATGCTCTGTGCATGAACTTACCGTCTTACCATGTCTTATCTATCGTGTATATGATTGAGCAATTTCATGACAAACTAAATGATCTAGCAAATCAGGTAGACTAATCCGCCTTCCATAGCAATAAGATAAGTAAGGACACAAGATCACTACTACAAATAAATATAGCTGTGACGCTTATTTTAATATTATTTGTGGCGCTTGACAAGCGCTACATATCCTAACGCCACTAAAAGAAGCTGTGGCGCTACCCAAAAGCGCCACATCATGTATATTTTTTTTTTATTTAAATACCACCTAAGGTGGCACTTCCTTGAAGAAGCACCACATGAAGTTAAGTTCAAACTTCTTGAGGAAGCGCCACCTTAGGCCTTTTTAAAATTTCTTTTATTATTATTTTTTTAAAAATCATTTTTTTAAAAAAAAGGGCTTAAGGAAGCGCCACCATAGGCATTTTTTTTAAAAATAATTTTAAAAACAAATTAAAAAAGGCCTAGGGTGGCCCTTCCTTGAGGAAGCGCCACCCTAGGCCCTTTTTTAATTTTTTTAAAAAAAATTATTTTTTTAAATTTTATTAAAAAAGGTCTAAGGTAAAGGAAGCACCATAAGAAGTAGGGCCACAGAAAGTCATTTCCTGTTACCCTTTCTCAAGAAAGCACCACCTTAGATCATTTTCTTTTAAAAAAATAATTATTTTTGTATTTTTATTTTAGAAACCTATAATTATAATTAATAATATACTTTAAACATATTTTTATATCTCTACAACAAAATGAAGGAAAAAAAATAAAAATCAAATAACTCCAAAATGATATAAATTAAGAAACAATTAATTAACAAAATCACTACTAAGTAAAATACAAGTGTTAAAAATAAATAATTATATTATTTATGCAACTCATCAATATAATGTTAACAATTATTGCAACAATAAAAAATTATAACTACTACATATCTTCACATATAACCTATATATAAAAGAATTTAATTTTATCTCATTTATTTTTTGGCATACAAAAATGAGAATAAATTTTTAGATTTCATAATAAATTAAATATAAAAGATATTAATAAAATTAAACTGTTAACTACTAATAAATTATATTTGTAAGCTCAAAAATTTTTTTAAAAAAACTTACAGTATAGAGAAAGCTTGAACGGAGTGTGTGAAATCTCAAACATAACACTTGGAAAAAAATTAATAAAGGAAAAAGAGAAAGACAAAGTTGCATATATGTTTAAATTAAAAAAAAGTAGTTAACAAGATAATATGTTATACGTAGCTTTAAAATATTAAAAAAAAAGGAAAAAATGAGTGGGTACAACTTACAGGATGAAATGAAACTATAAGGAGGATGAAATGAGACCAAGAGGGAGGAGTAGGGTCAGTTTGGTGCATGAAATGGGACAAAAAGAAATGAGTAAGGAGTGTCGCAAATGTAAAAAGAGGAGGAAGAGAAAATGTGAGAAGTGATGGAACAAAAAAATGAGACAAGTGTAAATTGTAATACCTTGAATTTTGGGATTAGAGGCTTGAGGTTTAACCTGAATTAAGGTTTAACCTGGATTAAGTGTACTGCTAGACCTCGATTTAGCGAATGTCCAAGTGAAGAATGATATTTATCCTAAAATTCCTTAATATCTTTGAATATTAAAAAGGGAATAAAAGGTAAGAGCAAAATGGTAATTTTGCCATAAGTTGAGAAATGATGATTTTCCCTATAATTTGAGTTGGATGGGAATTAAAAGGAGGGAAATGACTACTTGGTAATTAATGAAGCCATGTTGATGAATTATTATCAAGTAAAGTCAATAAGCGGAAAAGCTTAAGGCTTCGGTGGACCACTTGAGGTAGTATAATAGGATAATTTAAGAGTGAATTATACTCTCTTATTTCTCATTAATATTAATGGAATGATGAAGGAAAAGAGAAAGGAAACTTGCTATGCAAGAAATGAGATAGGTGAACTAATTGAGTAAAAGCCACATGGATGATTTTAATTAATCATCACCCTTCATCATCAATTCTCATTGTTTCCTGCGTTCAGGATTAAAAGGAAAAGAAAGAGAAATCGAACGAGAAAAGGAACGGATGAGAACGAGAATCAGAAAGGAAGAGAAAGAACGAGAATGGAGAACGAACGAGAGAGAGAGAAGAGAGAGAAAGTGTTGATTCGCCGGAACTCGTCCGAAACGGCGTTTTCTCTCAAAATGTCTAGTATAAAGGTTGTTCTACTCATCCTAAGCTTCGATTCTATGGTTTCAAATTCTCGTTTGGAGGCCGTTGGTGCTGTCTTGCCGGCCGGAGCGTCGCCGGAATTCTGAACTGAATTCAGAAGCGTGTAGAGGTAAGCGTGTGCTACCTTTCTACCATTTTCGTTTATCATTTGGATGAGTATTTTGGAAGTAGTGTACTGTTCATCTCTCTTTCTATCCATATCTTGGGGGCCAAAATGATGTCCAAGGGATGTCTAAACGGCTAATCATGATGTAATAAGGAGTAGAAAGGAGGATATTAAGATAAAGAAAGGGAGGAACCGACACAACTCTTCTGAGAACTCTATATAGGCTGCGTTGGGCGTGGCATAAGGATAGAGTTGGAATTTCATTGATTGGATGATTCTATTGAGTTCAGAAGAGTAAATTGTGTAGGGTTTATGTTGAAGGGAAAGTGAGAAAACGCCTAGAGGGTGAAATGACCAATTTACCCTTTTAGCTTAAGTAGGGGCTACGAAGGGGTATTTTCATCATTCAGGCCTGAATTTGACTAATCTGAGGTCATAAATGGATTCTACACATGAAATTGTATAGGATTGGCCCATGTTGTAATTTCTGTAAAAGTACAGTCGGGCCGGGCTTTCGATGACATTTTGGTAATTTAGCATAATTGGGCTAAATTATCAATTGAATATGAGCCTAGAATGTTATATGGATGAGTAATAACTTATTAAATATATTTGGATGGAATTCTAGGACTTAATGGATGGACGTGCCCGAACCGGAGCAAAGACGAAGGATTGAGGACGGACGTGAGGTCCGACAGGTAGTGGACTTACTTTTCCTGCATGGGTGTGATATGTATGTTATATGCATTGATTGTGTGACTGCTATGCTTATTTGTGTTAAGCATATTTGATTAATTGAAGCTCTGTTATATTTGTGCGATAGCCATTGGTATGTCATAACATTGAGCATGCAGCATGTCATTATCTTGGCATGAAATAGGGTAGGCAAGCATGTCATGCATTCATATATATCTTCCATGAATAGTAGTACTGTTCACTACTGAGATTCTCTCGAATCTCACTCCTCCCAAACAACCATTTTAGACAGGTGATGGATGAAGGAAGATGCATAGAGGAGATGTGGAGTGGAAGAGAAGACTGTAGTGCGAGGCACTACATTTGTATTTCATATATGTGTGTATATATGGATGTATGTGTATGTATGAATATTGTATAAGCAGAGAATCGCTCTAATGTATTTAAGAAATTTTCTAGCAAGAATAAGAGAACGGCTTTTAGTTTAATAATTTATCGCTCGCTCACTCTGATTTAATGGAACTAAGAGCCGGTAAGGTAATATAAGGAAGGGTGTTTAAATTATGAAACTGGATGAAGCAAGAATAGAGATGATAGAAATTGCACATAAAGATTTATATTGGTTTGGCCCAATCCCAGGCCTACATCTAGTCTTCAGATATCAACACCTCCTAAGCTTTTCACTAAACCTCCAAGATTCAGTCGGCTTTTGGAATGCATGATACAACACCTCGCAAGAAGAAATGTTCTAAACTCAAAACTTTATCTTCCCCTTACGGAAAGTCTTACGAGTAGAGAAATTCCAATGACCCTTCTGTCCTACTTACTTATGCAAGTCTTACAAGCAGCAACGTTCTCTACCACTTGCACCTTGGAAGTCTTATGAGCATAAAGTCTTTTAAGGAACTCTCTCTATAGATTCCCTTATAAGGAAATTCTACCCTTTCAAGGTTCCTTTACCTTGAGATGAAAAATATAATGAAAGTGTTTACATGACTCCCTCACAGAGTAGATATGATGAACAATGAAGTACAACATGAATATAGATAAAATATGAAATCAAAGACTTACATATACTCTTAGTTATTTTTGTATGCATTATTCTCTACTACTGTTCATCTTTGAATCGCTATATATATAGTTGATCTAAAGATGGACATTACAAAGTGTCTGTTGTAGAGCAAGATGTTTTCATTTGAATCTTTAGATAGGCTGTCATAGTGTGTGTCAGTTACTTGTGGTGATTGTTGGCCCATATTCGGTGACAACTAGTCCATATCATTATGTCCGCCATTTTTTACTTCTTCAACGTATTTGCAATCCGAACGTTTGATAACTTGTTTCACACTTGGGAACAAATGTTAATTGATGTTTAAGTATAGTAACAAGTGTAACATAATGATTAGATAACATTTAAGCATATTCAGATTAATCTCTGTAATTCATTCTGCTTCTGATATTAACAAACTCGAAATCTCCCTATGAAACTCTAGTTCATAGTGTTGTTAGCACATCTCTAGGTTGTCTTTGCCAGGAACTAGTGAGAGTTCACTTTCAAACTCGAGTTCTTTCCATAAAATCGAGTTCTCCAATTAATTCAAGTTTTCTATATAGCTTTCTGGTTGAAACTTGCGGGAGTACATTTCTGGACTCAAGTGTTCCTGACGTCCAAACTCGAGTTTTGAACCCAAACTCAAGTTCTCCAGCTATTGCTTGCTTTTGAGTGCTTCTCCGGATAAAACTCGTGGAAGTGCAAATCCAAACTTGAGTTACTTTTTCTTCAGAACTCGAGTTTCACACCTAAACTCAATTTCTCTAGGATTTTCATCATTCTGACCAGATTTCATAATGAAAACTTATGGAAGTTAAGTTTCAAACTTAAGTTCATTTCTCACCAGAACTCTAGTTTAACTCTCAAACTCGAGTTCTCCAAGTGCTGTAGATTTTGAGTAAGTCTCTAGAATAAACTCTCAAGAGTGCAACAGTAAACTCGAGTGCAACTTGAACTATAACTCAAGTGCACATGATAACATCAAATTTTTCCTTAGCTTCTGGAACAAACTCATGGGAGTTAACTTGTCAACTCGAGTGCATTTCATTCCAGAACTCGAGTTCTCTTGCCTTATCTTCATAACACCAAACTCTTGGGTAGAAACTCTTAGTGCAAAACTTCAAAGACTCAAGAGAACTTGAGTGCATATGCTTAAGATCACTTCCTGCAATGCACACAACTCGAGTGTTAGTCAAAACTTGCAAGGGTTATACTGAATTATACTTACCAAACTCGAGTTCATCATCACTTAGAACTCGAGTTCTCTTGCCAAACTTGAGTGCATTAGTTGTTTTCCAGAACATGAAGTTGTGAGTTTGTGAAACACATTTAACAACCAATGTAACTCAATGTTTTTGAATAAACTTGATCATTCCTTTGTAAAAGAATTCATTATTATTTTTTATCATCAAAACATAGATTCTAATAGTTCTAAGTTTCCAAATTTCAATAACCAATGAATCTGATCCTTCATCATTTGTACGTTGGTGGGTTTCCCCAATAAAGTGATGGTTAGAACATCTTTCCATGGCTTACATAAGTTCTTCAATCTTTTTTCAAGCTTATTGATTATAGGTAAATTTTCCAATAGCTTCCTTTCTTCCTCTGAAAGCTCCAGTGCAATAACTGCCTCCTTTATTAACCATTCCTGCATTTGCTCATCTAGGTCTTGAGAGAATGCTTTTCCTCACGCCCTACTAGCTTAGCTTTATAGGAAATATAGATTTTAGTAACTAATAGTGCTGGTTTTAGTTTGTGAGAACTATCCCCCACCTTCTCTTGTTGTGTCGCATCCCTCATATCCTCATCCTTTAAAGTTGTTCCTTCTTTAGTTGGTTGCTTCGCCACATTATTCATCCTTTTAATATTTCTTCCCTTAATAGCATCCTCCTCCTCCAACGCTTCTCTGGCCATACTGTATCTCTCTATACTCTCTCTTATCTCTCTAAAATCATTTCTTTCAAGTTTCAATTTTCACACATAGGATTTTAATTTTATGCTTCAATCATGTAAATATACCTAATATTGTTAGGTGTTAGCAAAATATCTTATATTTATTAATTTATATTTATATTATTATGTATGCATAATTTTGTTTAGAAAATGTATATCATTTTCAATTTAATTTTATATAAATAGTTTGGTTGAAGGTTAAAGCGATCCGACCTAAAGAACCAACACCTACTACTTTTCTAGCTTGTCGTTCAGTCTATCTTTTAAAACATTGATTCAATGTAATTTCCCTATATTTTTTACACTTATTTATAATTTTACATTGTCCTAAAAAATTTTATCATCTTATTTTGGGGGAAAATATTATTAACATAATAAAAAACAGTTCCCCCTTCCCTAATAAAGTAATTAGCAAAGGGAGAATTAGGGAGAAGAACCAAAGAAAATAAATATTTATAATAAAGACCTTAAAAATTATAATTATTTTCAATGACCAAAAATCAAAATATAAATTTTTTTATCATGAAATTAACCCTAACTAAACTTCCTATATATTTTCTAACCACATATCAACTATTTGACAATTGGTTGTCAATTGATTTCCCTTTGTATATAATTTGTTACAAGTTTTTTTCTTGAGAATTTGGTTTAGTAAAGCTAAAAACGAGGTGAATCAAAATTCCAATGTAAGCTTTTTTTCAATTGAAAATCACTTTTTTTAAAAAATATATTATAAGAATTTTTGTGTATTTTTTAAGCTTTTAAAAATAATCTAAATCTAAAAAGAACTATATTTCTTATCATTTCTAGATTTTAGAAGCTATTTTAATCTGGGTAACTTTTAAAGATAATCCGATGTACATAAGAGGTAATATCATAAAAATATTAGATTGCATATAGATGTTTTTTTAATCAAAATATACATGGAAATATGATCAAATTTGGTAACTAACGGTATAGTTGATATGTGGTTAAAGATAATATAGAAAATTTGATGAGGATTAATTTCGTAATTAAAAATTTATATTTAAATTATTGGTCCTTAGAAATAATTATAATTTTTAAGGTCCTTATTAATAAATATTTTTTCTTTGGTCTTTCTTCGTACTTCTCACATTAACAAAACATTTACACTATATGTGTGCTCTTAACACGGGGTTTTTCAGTTTTGTTTCAGGGTGACCATGACCATTTTGGGCAAATGATTGAGCAAGGAACATGGAAGACAACAATGTTCTCATGAATAGATTGCATTTGAGATACCAAGAGAAGGCCACTGGTATGCAATTTTCCTCTTTGAAATGGCCATCTTTAATGCCCACGCTGCCGGTGTTTTTGGCGGCCTCCCTATTGACTTGTTGCAAGATAAAGCAGAGTCTTCAAGTGCTGATTTTTCTTTTTTCTTGTTCCTCACTGACTTCATAATTTGTCATTTCTTGTTCCATCTATAGTAAGTTTCCTCCTCTCTTTCTTAATTTTTTTCTAGACCTCCTTCATGACAACAAGACCCTTCCCTAATGCTTCTTTTATCTTGTGACATCTCATCATTTGGTGTAATAAATGGATTAGAGGAGGGGGTGGAGGCGTTGGCTTGGGATACATAATGATTATTAAGTAAAACCCATCACTTATTAAGTCAAGATGCGATAAAGCATTCGAGGTACCATTAACTTGGTTTTGTGAAGTTATATATGTTTTTTTTGGAAAACTTATTATTGTAGTAATCTAAGGTTCATTTCCTGTTACAAGAAGTTGTCAACCCATTGCTTTGACTAAAGGTTTCTCCTACTTTATTGATCTTTTTTAAAGTAAATTCTAGAGAAATAATCCCTAAGTAAATACATCTTTTTTTGGAAGTATCTATATTTCTAGAAGTTACTTCAAAAAGTTCAATAAGTATGATGAATAAACTAGTTCATGTGTACTGATGAGAGTCATACATTAACAAACTCTGTGAAAAATCTAGTTCAAATGTATTGAGAGTCATACACGAACAAGCTTTATGAATAAACTAGTTCAGGTGACATGTTGAATATATTGTTGTGAAGTTAAGGTTTTTTGGACATCTCATTATTACTTTGATTGAAGGTTTGTCTCCTGTCTTTCTATTGAACAGGTGGCACCAACTTAAATGCTATAAAATTCATTATGATCAGTTGTAGGCTCTTCAATGTATGAGTTTCTGTGCTATTTAGTCTCGTCTCTATACATATAATAGAGTAGTACTTTCCATATCGAGTAGGCATGCAATTAGGATGGATCAATATTTTCTAGGCGTTGTGGCTAGAATCAATCATAGTCCTGATATATATATATATATATATATAATAATGTAAGTGTTCAGCTATACTTGTGTCTCTTCAGCAATTAGCTGTGAAAGCAAAGTAAGATGGGGAAGAAACAAATATCCCTATCAGAAAGGATGTAGGAGTGCAAACCCTTGGACTCAAGGGTTTGCATACCTCTCCGCTCTTTTTGATAGGGAAGTATGTTTTTTCCCAGAGTCCTTTGCTTTCCAGGGGTTAATTACTTTAAAGAGACACAATTATATATAGGTCACTCGCTACATTATCACTTATATATGTCAACAGTTGCCATTGATTCTCCCCACAAAGTCTAGATTGTCTTGTTCCATGCCAAAGTGCAAAGCCATACGGTGTGAAAGGTACTGTTGTTCTATTATATATATGAGATCAACTAGCTCATAAACTCTCATTTGAAGAGTCTTATATCCATACATCATGGTTATTATATAAAAAAGATCATGTATTATAAATGTTCACGGTTCTTATTTATAATTGTTATTTAATGTATGTACTTAATTCATAATGATTGTCTATATGAGATCAATATTAAATTTTATTAAAATTCATGATTTTAATATACAAATCATTATGTATGTTACTAAAGAAATAATGGTTGTAAAATGTGACTATTATGTAACATGCAAGCATTATCATTAATTATGATGGTTGTTTACGTGTGCTCGTTAATTATTATCACAACAATGGCCAGATCATAGCTTCACCAAACCTTAATACATAACGGTGTTATATTATAACCGTTATAATAGATATGAAATAAATAATGGTTCGGAACCGTAATGTATTTACGCCGAACTTTTATAGCACCCGCATATGTGATCATCAAAACCGTTATGTATTATAATTAACCATCATACACCATGGTTTCTATCGTTGTGGAGAAAATATAAATGATAGAAGGAAGAACACTTGCCAAGTTTCCTAAGCAAATCTTCCCCTACACCCATAGAGTCTCTCTCTCTCTCTCTCTCTTTCTCTCACTCACGGTGCAATAGCGAGGAGGGATGAAGAAGAGGATGAAACAGAGACACTTGAGAAAAATGAAAAAAAAAAAAAAAGCCTTGTGTGTGTTTTAAAGATTGGGGGGAGGAATGTATATCAGACCCACGAGGGTTTAATACCCCTCCCTTCATATCAACACCCACTATTTAGTTAAATATATTTTTTATTTTACTTTTCTTTCTTTTTCTTTTTGTTATATATTTTTTTAGAACTTTATTTGCTTTTGTTGTTGTTATTATTGTTATTATTTTTAAGTATAGCTTTTTCACCATTCTCCTAAAATTTAAAATTGGTTATGTTTATGTATTTTGCTCACAGAATTTTCACAATGTTTAACTGATTATAATATGTTATTTTAGAATAAACTTTAGATAACTCTATTTAATCCCATCTCATTTTTATTTTGAATTTAGATAATTTTCTTTCATTACGAGTAACTACATGTTAAAAATGTAATCACCATAATCTAATTTCATCCAAATATTATTTAGATACCAAAATAATAAATTGAGATGCTACAATTCTCCCATCCTACATAGGAATTTTGTCCCCAAAATTCAACACCACAACAAATTTAAAACAAGCTCCCTTATTTCCTTTGTATAAGGATCACCCATTATTTCTAATAGCTAATTCCTTTATAATAAATCAATAATTCTCATAGCGCCTAGTTCCATGATTTCAATTATTCATCCTTTATTTCCAAAAGTTCTAGTAGCTAGGCTAAGAGTATATTTTATCATTCAAAACACGTTTTCCACACGATATTAAATATTCTTACATGGATAGAGTAATTGAGAAGTCAAATGATATCTTTTACTATCAATGTATAATTTTCAAAGATAGTACTATTTTAAATCCTCATAAAGTCTTCACTTCCAAGTTCGATCTTTTTCATCAATATTTCACTTACAATGTTTTCATTGTGCTACTCTGATTAATTATGACTGTAACTGTTTCCTATCACATGTTTCAATTTGCACTCTTTTCAAGGTTTCATTTATAATCTACCTACAAAAAAAATCAAAACTTATACTGCTAATTTTACTATTCTATTGGTATGACAATCAACTTAATTTTTCCTTCTTCAACTTGTGTTGGTGAATTTTTCCCATGGCAAAACCTTATGTGAAAGCCCCAAATTCCTTATACACCAGTTATCAATATCGAATCATAAACATTTCTACCGGCATTTTACAATCTAAAACTTATAAGGATCATTTCTAAGCTCAAACTCAATCTTCAATGAAATTATATAAGATCCTTAAGAGGCATTAACTTCAAAAATTCAAATTAAGTAGTAATATTACCAAAATTGGTGTGTCGATCTACTCTCTAAAAGAGTAAAAGTCATAGCATTCGTAACTTCGTTTTAAACCACAACTCAATATGCTATCCACAAGATTTATCATCTTAAATTAAGGCCTTCACGTCATCAATTTTATTTCTACTAGCAACATTAACCACTCAACTACCTCATATGTCCAATCTTTTCAATCAAGTTAAGAATTGGTAAATCTCAAAATTTGAAATTCTCCTTTATGCCTTGAACTTTCCCAGTAAAAAAACATGTATGATTCTTTTTTATTTTTTTCCGGATATTCAGTTTGCTCAAACAAAGATAACCATGGAAGTTGTTAAGAGAATAACAGAATAGTTTGACTCAAAATATAGAAATCCGCTAACCACAAAGGTATAGGTTCCAATTCTTTTCCAATTGACAAACTTCAGTTCAAAAATATTTTCCTTTGTAACCATATTGAACATAATAATTTCTCAGCAAATCATTGAGCACCTCATGAGTGATTTTCTATTCTAATCAAATCATTAAAACATTTACAATACAACTTTTTTAAGATGTGTGCACGTGGATGTTCTATATAAATGAAAAATGTCTCATGCAATATATTGCTTGCAAGAATAAAATTTGTAACAACTCTTTACTTAAAAATAGGAAATTTAAAAAATAATAGCAAGACATCATAAAGTTCTATGTCCATATCTTGAACTTCCATGCGGTCAGCTATTTTTTTTTGGGTTCACAGCCAATTAAACTTACCCTAAAGATTCCCATTTCTCCCAGAATGTGGACTATTAACATAATCATGGGTACTAACAAATGTTACTTAGCTGATTAGTTAGAGAAGTTACTTTTATTATTTAGCTAACAAACTTGTATACCTTGAGTTGTTAAGCCTAGTTAATTATTTTCTATAAATATGAGATAAATATGAGATGTGCTGTACACAATTTATTCAATCAATGAGATTCAATTTGTTTCACATTTTGTGTTATGGTATCAGACCATATTTTTAATTAGCTTCCTCACTCTACCTTTACTCTTTTACATTGGGATTATCGAATATTTCCCTCTTTCTTCACTCTGTCTTTCCTCTCGTCCTTCATTTCCCGATCGAAACCCTATCTCTTTTTTTCTCTGCAAACCACAACGATTGTCAATGACCACTGAAAGCTCATCTATATCCTTGTTGATGGCTTTAATTCAAGATCCTTCTAGCTGCTATTATTTGTACCCAAATGAAAGTCCGTCGGTCATTCTTGTCTCACCGCCATTATATAGGTTGAACTATCACCACTAGCTCAATCAATGATGATTGCATTGATGAGACAAAAAAATAAACATAATTTTGTTGATGGTTCACTATTGATTATGGCACAAACTGATCCTCTATTATTGGCGTAGTAACACTGCAACACCATGGTATTAACTTGGCTTACTTGGACGATCTCTCCGTCAATTGCTCAGAGTATGATTTGGCTCAATCGAGCTGTGGATGTGTGGAATGACTTGAAGGAAAGGCTTAGTTATGGTGATGCTTTTAGAGTTGCTGAATTATAGGACGACCTTTTCCAAATCACACAAGGTGATCTTTTGGTTTCAGACTATTTTACTAAAATTAAGATAATATTGGATGAGTTACTGAATTTTTGCCCTATTGCTGAATGTTCTTATCCTTCTTGAGAATATTTCCGGCAAGATTATGTGATTTGTTTCTTGAAGGGACTTAACGATCGTTTATCTACTATAAGGTCCCAAATAATGTTAATGGATTCTCTTCCTTCTATTAACAAAGTATTTTCCATAGTCATTTAGTAGGACCATGAACTCACAAGTTCAATTGAACCAAACATTTGTTTCACTCATACCAGTGCTATTCCGAAGCCTCCTGTTTCATACAAGTCCAACAATAATACTAAGATGTGCACCTATTGTGGCAAACCACATCACATGGTTGAAACATACTATAAGAAGCATGGGTACCCTTCTGGCTACAAGAATCACTTTAATACTTTGGTTAATAGTATGGTCACCTCTTCTCTTAGTTCTATAGCTGGCTTTTTGTCTTCTAAACCCTTTTCTACTAATCAGTCTATCAGTCAAGATCAATATAGTCAGCTCATTGCTCTATTGCAACCTAAGTCTGCTATCAATCATGATTTAAATGCTTCTTCTTTTGTGCCAAAAACATATTCCAATGCTTGTGTTAATCAGCTTTCAATGCATAATGCCAATACTACATGTATATATGCTACTTTAGCTCCTACATCCCTTAATTCCTGGATTTTAGATAGTGGTGCTACTTCCCATGTTTGTTATTCCCATGATTCTTTTATCTCATATTCTACCATTGTTCCTATTAGAGTTTCTTTACCTACTAATTCTGTTATAGTTACTAGCATTTCTGGTACTATCCAAATTAATGATCATATTCACCTTTCTAATGTGCTTTACATTCTAGAATTTTTTTAATATTATCTCTCTATCTCAAATGACCACTGAGCTTCCTTGTCAACTTGTTTTCTCTTCCTCACAATGTATTATCCAGGACTTGAGGACATGGAAAATGATTGATACTGCTGATCTTCATCAAGGATTGTACAAGCTGCATAGTTCTGCTACTAAGTATGTTGCTTCTGTTAGTTCTGTTTCTACTGAACCTTGTAACCCTCCTTGTTCTGTTTCTTCTGCACCATGTAAATCACAATCTCACTTCAACTTGTGGCATTTTTTTCCTTGGCCACTTATCCTCCCAAGTTTTAAATGTTTTGAAACAGCAATTTCCTTTCATTTTTGTACTTCTTTTGATGGTATGATGTATGTCACTTTGCTAAGCAATGAAAGATTCCATTTCCAATTAGTACCAGTAAAACTTCTTTACCTTTAGAATTATTGCATGCTGATATATGGGGTCCTTATAAACTTTCTTCTATTGATGGTCATCATTATTTTTTCACAGTAGTAGATGATTTTACTCGTTTTACTTGGTTATGTCTTTTAAAAACCAAATCTGAAGCAAGATCTTCTTTTCAATCTCTTATTACTTTACTTAAAAATCAATTTAATCATCATGTTAAAAATGTTAGGACTGACAATAGAGTTGAATTTCAAATGGTTTCTTTTTATTCTTCTAAAGGTATTTTACACCAAACTTCTTGCATTGAAACCCAATAAAATAATAGTGTTGTGGAAAGGAAACATCAACATATTTTGCATATCATTTGTGCATTAACGTTTCAATCTCATTTACCTTTGGATTATTGGAATTATGCAGTTTCTCATGCTGTTTTTCTTATCAATCATTTACCAACTCCTATTTTGGCAAATCAGACTCTATTTCAGTCCTTATATATACCACTCCTCCTAATTATACTAATTTTAAAGTTTTTGGTTCTCTTTATTTTGCTTGTACTTCTTCTGCTCATAGAACAAAATTTGATACTAGTACTAGGAAATGCTTTTTTTTGGTTACAAAACTGGTACTAAAGTTTATGTCTAGTTTTATCTTTATAGTCATCACATTTTTGTTTCAAGGCAGGTTATTTTCTTTGAATCCATTTTCCCTTATGCTACTAATTTTGTTTCTTCCTCCATACCAATAAAACAATTCCCTAGTTCGGTTGTTCCATTTGATTCCACCATTTACCCTCTTGCCACTGCCTCTACTGATCCTACCTTAAGCTCTCCTACTGCCAATCCCTCTCCTTCTTTGCCTTTATTTGTTCCTCTCATAATCTCTTCTGTTTCACCCTCTACATCCTCTTCTTTTTCTGATCTCTAAACTACTACTTCTGATAATTTTGCCACCAGTCATAGCTCTTCTATTTCCTCTCCTCCTCTTCACAGATCAAACAGAATGCAATAGCAACTTACTTATTTGCAAGACTATCATTGTTCTCTCTTTACTTAAGTACCATAAATTCCCATGTCTCCTCTCTTCAGTCCTCACCTATGCTAATATTTCTTCTTCTCACAAGTATTTTGTCTGCTCTATCTCTATTCCATCTGAAACTCGTAATTACAAAGAAGCCATTCAATATCCTGAATAGTAGCAAGCAATGCAAGCTGAAATAATAGCTTTAAAGCAAAATAATATATGGGTTTTGACTACATTACCTAAGGATAAGTCTCTTATTAGTTGTAAGTGGGGTTTTAATACTAAATTTCATTTTGATAGGACTTTATAGGGATATAATGCCCGATTAGTGGCGAAAGGCTATACACAAATTGAGGAGGTTGATTATTTTGATAGTTTCTCTCCTGTTGCTAAAATGACTACTGTGAGAATATTGCGTGCTGTTGCTGTTACTTTTAATTGGTATCTTAAACAATTAGATGTCAACAATGCTTTCCTACATGGTGATTTAGATGAGGATGTTTATATATCTCTTCCCCTTGGTTTTTCTACACCTAATCCATGAATGGTTTGTAAGTTACAAAAGTCTCTTTATGGCTTAAAACAAGCTTCAAGGCAGTGGTTTGCCAAGTTGTCCTCTAGCTTACTATCTTGTGGCTATACTCAATCTAAATCTGATTATTCTTTGTTTACTCGACAACATGATTCTTCTTTTACTGCTCTCTTGGTTTATGTTGATGACATTATACTCTCTAGAAATGATTTTATAGAAATTACTCGTATCAAGTCTTTTCTTGATCATTCTTTCAAAATCAAAGATCTTGGTAAGCTGAAATTATTTCTTGGCCTTGAAGTAACTCGGTCTACTACTGGTATTTCTCTTAATCAGAGAAAATTTTCCTTAGATATTCTCAATGATGCTGGTTATTTGGGTTGTAAGCCCTTTTCTATTCATATGGCTCGTCATACTCGTTTATCCTAAGATGTCTTTCGGATGTTTCTCCCTATAGGCGATTGCTTGGTCGGCTTCTTTATCTTACTACTACTCGGCCTGACATATCTTATGTTATTCAATATCTATGGCAGTTTACATATGCTCCAACATCAGTTTATTACCAAGCTACCTTAAGAGTGCTCAGGTACGTCCAGTGTTCTCTAAGCAAAGGTGTGATACCTTACTTTCAATGACCTCAGATGAGTATAAAAGAGTAGTGAAATCATTAGGGAGACCAGGATTCAAACCCGGCTACCCAAATCTCCAAAATATTCACAAATTTCCCACCCTCAACTCAGGAGTTGAGCCTAAGGTTGAGAGGGTAGTAAAATTTTCACAAACCATTTTCATTATCTCATTTAGTCTCATCGGTCCTTTCTTTATATTTATTTATTAGAGTCGGCAAGAGTTTACCTTAATTGCATTTCATTGCAATGGGAAGCATAAACACATAAAAGAATATCATTTGTATGTGAAGCTATTGTTACATTGTTGTCATGCTTACATGAACATATTCACCATATACAACTCAAAATATCTCAAAATAACTAAAGCCTTCAGTGCCTCGACTCTAGTCATCCACATTTACCTTCCGCTTGCCCTTTGAGCTCTCTCCTTGTACTAAAAGTGGGTTTATGGAAAAAGAGTAAGATTCAAAAGAATCTCAATAGCAACATATATCAATCATACAGTTTATACACAACAAGGTATGCTAAACAATCATCATTCATCAGAATTATCACAACAGCAATCATGCATCACATGAAACTCTTAAATTATCGTAGCACTAAACCTTATGTGAGATAGAGGAAGAAGGATGGAGAAGCAAAAGAAAATTATAATGTTTAAGTAACTAGCAAGCTAGACTATGGGGCATTTTTTTTGGAATTAAATGTTAAGTAAGTATGTTATTATAGTCATGTGGAATTTTGAGATCGTGAAGAATTTAGAAACTGTTTAAGTTGTCACGTTAGGGGCATACAAATTATAAGTTAAATAAATAAGAAGTCATAAAGGAAATGTATGACCAAATGTAACCATTGAATACGAGATTGGGATTTGGATGATTGATGAGGCGATATAGTGACTAATTAATGTGAGGTCCTATTGTAAGGTTCTACTCAACTCAGAGATTCAAAATGCTAGTGAGCTTAAAGGACTGACAAAAATCGTGACTAATACAAAAGAGGCTTTTAGTGGCACACATTTAATTACGTTTCTTAAAAAAACGCTGTAGGTGATTGTTTTATTTTTTTCCTAAAAAAAGAAATAATAACCTACGACATTTTCTATTATAAGTTTCGTAAGTTAGAGTTGAGATGCTATGGCTCTTCGTGAAAAAACGTCATACAAGGCCTTTTCTTCTTTTTTTTATATCAAGTAAATCAATTATGGCGTTTTAAAGGAAAGCATCATAAATGGTATAATAATTTAAAATTATTCTGAACATTTAGATATATACAAGTAGTCATCAGCACGCAAATTAAATAAACTTCCCCCAACTTCTTTATTTCTAATGATAATAAATATTTAAAAAATAAATTAACAAAAGTATTTGAAAAAACATACCTAAATAAAATTTCGTGTTGGATTCCCAGTATACAAGTTGGCCTTAGCAAAACAAATAATCGGTCTATATATATATATATATATATATATATATATATATATATAGACACACACACAAAAACCTTTATGTATTAAAAAAACAGAAAAAAAAATATTTTGGCATAAGACTTCCAAAAAGAAATAAAATGAATATAATTATATTCCTTTTGACATTAAACAACTAGCTTCATATGAAGCTAGTATATATTATTGTTGGCCAAGGGAAGCCTTAGCCGGTGCTTTTGACAAAAGTGCTGGCCAAGATATTTCCTTGGCCATCCTTAGCCGATGCTTCCAAGGAAGCGCGGGCCAAGGTCTGGCCATTTAATTTATTTATTTTTTTCCTTTCTTATTTTCTTACACTCACTGTCGGCCTGTTTTTATTTTTTATTCTTCTTGTCTTTTCTACTTTTCTTTTTCTATCAGTGCTTTTGTTCTATATCTTCGTTTCTATCTTCATTTTGCTTGCCATATTCATTTTGCATACTTGAGGAACGATTTCAGTTCGCTTTGAAAGCTAGCTCTCTTCTCTACCTGCAGATAAGCTTCCTTATAATTTCTCTTTTCATTACTTACTAGATTATTTCTTTTATTTGTCTTTCTTTTTCCCAAAATGTTGGAAAAATCATTTTGATATGTTTAATTTTTCATGTATTGGCTCTTCTTTGATATAAATATACTTCCACTTACAATATTACACGCCGAGGTTGTATTAGTTTGGTTTGGGCAATTTGAGAGATTATTACTAATTTATTATTCAATGTACTGTTTTAGATAAAGTTATTAGTGATGCTTTTTATGTTATTTTATTTTTAAAAAAGTGTGCTTTTGGACGGCGCTTTAAAATAAAATGTCGTTTAATAGTATGCTTTTTACACAAATTTCCTTTATGACGTACTACTTTTTTTTATAACACCTTGGATGGTGTTTTCTTTGAAAAACACCTTATAAGGCTATATAAATTCATTTTTAAGAGCGAGAGTGTCATTTTTTCACTTTATCCCGCATCTCCATTATATTCTATTTGATTGCGTGAAAAACAGAAGCTTCTTTGGTCCCCCCACCTTTTACTTTCTTTATTATTGTCTCCTCTAATTTCTCCATGCACATCTGATTTGTTCAATATTTAGTCACCACTTCGGTTGCAGTTCAAAGCTTCTCCGATCTCACGTGTTGTTTTCAATTTTTATCGCCTCGTATAGCCTTTTTTCTCTTGTAAGTACCTTTTTTCCCCCAAAATGTGTGTATTTTTTTTCCTTTTTAGTTGAAATTTATCCTAAATCTGAATCGTTTAAAAAACGTGTATAACTCATACATGAAAACCTTAAATACTGGAAAATAAATAATTTTTTTGCTTAACAAAAGGTAAAATATGAGAGACCAAAGAGAGAATGTTGAGATTGTTGAAGGAGAGAGAAATTAATAGTGAGGATATGATAGGTGGACAGTGAGACAAGAGAGAGAGGAAATACAAATTAAAATAGTTGCAAATTAACATTGTTGAAGAATCTTTATTGCCGTATATGTTATGCTGCTTATTTTTTAAACCTCTATTCTTTGTAGTTATTATAAGGTTTGAATTGATTGAATGTAATTTAATTTTGGTTAAAGTGTATTTGTAGTAGTCCTTTCAAATTCATACCAAGTATATATACTTTTAATCTCTTAATTATAAATATGATGCCGCTGGATTAATAATTGATTGATTATTTATGACTTATATAATGTGTTTATTTTTTGGAAAACTTCAAATTTAATTTTAGGATGTTATGATGTCAACTTTTCTGAAATAAATAGGAAAAGATAAAATTAATTAATAACTAACTGCATTAAACAAACAACTGCCACTTATAAAAATATATTTAAGGTATAGATGGATCAAAGATTGATGTCTTCCAATCGGCGCTCAAGAGAATATATAGATAGTGTGAAAGAATTTATTAAATTTGCAAGAGAGCACACAAATGAGCCTAACAAAATCCACTACTACAAAAATAAGTATTAGTGGCGCACCTTTTGTGGCGCTTCTTTAAAGAAGCCCCACAGCTTCTTCCAAATTTTTTAATTTTTTTAAAAAAAAGACTTTAGGTGGCGCTTCCTTAAAGTCTTTTTTTAAAAAAAATAAAAATTGAAGCAACAATTGTGGCGCTTGTTCAAGGAAGTGCTACAGTTGCTACGTACCTTGTGTGGCACTTAGCCTAACAAGCACCACACAAATTATTATTTTCTTAAAAAAATATTCAAACCCTTCTCTCTCCCGCAATCTGCTTCCATCACCTTTATCCTCTTAGTCTCTAATCTTCATCCAACACGTGTCATCACCCTTATCCTTTTAGTTCTCACATTTCCTCCTTCTCCTCTACTCATGACTGCCCAAAAGTTTGATTTATGTAAACACCCTTCCTTATATTACCTTACCGACTCTTAGTTCCATTAAATTAGAGTGAGCGAGTAATAAATTATTAAATAAAATCTGTTCTCTTATTCATGCTAGAAAATTTCTTAAATACATTAGAGCGATTCTCTACTTATACAACATTCATACATACACATACATCCATATATACACACATATATGAAATACAAATGTAGTGCCTCGCACTACAGTCTTCTCTTCCACTACATATCTCCTCCATGCATCTTCCTGCATTCATCACCTGTCTAAAATGGTTGTTTGGGAGGAGTGAGATTTTAGAGAATATCAGTAGTGAATAGTACTACTATGCATGGCAGATATATATGAATGCATGACATACTTGCCTACCCTATTTTATGCCAACATAATGACATGATGCATGCTTAATGTTATGACATACCAATGGTCATCGCACAAATATAACAGAGCTTCAATCAATCAAATATGCTTAACAAAAATAGGCATAGCAGTCACACAATCAATGCATATAACATACATATCACACCCATGCAGGAAAAGTAAGTTCACTACCTGTCGGACCTCACGTCTGTCCTCAATCCTTCGTCTTTGCTCCGGTTTGGGCACGTCCATTCATTGAGTCCTATAATTCCATCCAAATACATTTAATGATTTATTACTCATCCATATAACATTTTAGGCTCATATTCAGTTGATAACTTAGCCCAATTATGCTAAATTACCAAAATGCCATCGGAAGCCGGCCTGACTGTACTTTTACAGAAATTACAACATGGGCCAATCCTACACAATTTCATGTGTAGAATCCATTTATGACCTCAGATTAGTCAAATTCAGGCCCGAATGACAAACATACCCCTTCCTAGCCCCCTACTTAGAGCTAAAAGGGTAAATTGGTCATTTCACCCTCTAGGCCTTTTCTCACTTTCCCTTTAACATGAATCCTACACAATTTACTCTTCTGAACTCAATGGAATCATCCAATCGATGAAATTCCAACTCTATCCTTATGCCACGCCCAACACAGCCCATATAGAGTTCTCAGAAGAGTTGTGTTGGTTCCTCCCTTTCTTTATCTTAATATCTTCCTTTCTACTCCTTATTACATGATTAGCCATTTAGACATCCCTTGGACATCATTTCGGCCCCCAAGATACGGATAGAATAAGAGATGAATAGTACACTACTTCCAAAATACTCATCCAAATGATAAACCGAAATGGTAGAAAGGTAGCGCACGCTTACCTCTACACGCTTCTAAATTCGGTTTGGAATTCTGGCGATGTTACGGCTGGTGAGATGGCACCAAAGGCCTCCAAACGAGAATCTGTAACCATAGAATCATAGCTTGGGATGAGTAGAACAACCTTTATACTGGACATTTCGAGAGAAAACGTCGTTTTGGACGAGTTCCGGCGAATCAACACTTTTTCTCTCTCTCGTTCGTTCTCCGTTCTCGTTCTTTCTCTTCCTTTCTAATACTCATTCTCATCCGTTCCCTCTCTCGTTTGATTTCTCTTTCTTTTCCTTTTAATCCTGAACACAGGAAACAATGAGAATTGATGATGAAGGGTGATGATTAATTAAAATCATCCAGGTGGCTTTTACTCAATTAGTCCACCTATCTCATTTCTTGCATAGCAAGTTTCCTTTCTCTTTTCCTTCATCATTCCATTAATATTAACGAGAAATAAGAGAGTATAATTCACTCTCAAATTATCTTATTATACCACCTCAAGTGGTCCACCGAAGCCTTAAGCTTTTCCGCTTATTGACTTTACTTAATAATAATTCACCAACATGGCTTCATTAATTACCAAGTAGTCATTTCCCTCCTTTTAATTCCCATCCAACTCAAATCATAGGGAAAATTAGGAAAAATCATAATTTCTCAACTTATGGAAAAATTATCATTTTGCCCTTACCTTTTATTCCCTTTTTAATATTCAAAGATATTAGGGAATTTTGGGAGAAATATCATTCCTCACTAGGACCTTCGCTAAACTAGGGTCTAGTAGTCCACTTAATCCAGACTAAACCTCAAGCCTCTAATCCCAAAATTCGGGGTATTACACATAACGTTGTAACAACTGAAAAAATTTACATCACCCAATTCACTCCCCTCTTGGGTGAAGCACGCCTCTTACACGAACTCGTCAACTTGGCCAATAACTACTATGTTTTTAGATCAGATGATATTGAACTATGTAGGAGATTGTTATTCAACAACCCTTGGCTTAATCAAGGACACTACCTGGACATGCAATGCTAGAGTCCAAACTTTAACCCATATTGCAACAAATTTAGAAAAGTTCTAATTTAGGTAAGAGTTTCGATACTACCAAAGCACTATTACTAAGAAGAATTCATGTTTGATTTGGGAAATATGATTGGCCAAGCCTTAAAAGTAAATATGAACACACTTGCACAATACCAAAATTACACTATGGTAGAACATGAAAAATTTATGAGAATTAGTGTCGAGGTAGACTTAAACAAGCAATAAAAGTCAGAGATCATAATTTTCCAAACCATCAACTTGATAGAGTATAAAGGGTTGGAAAAATCCATTTTAAGTATGGATTGTATGGTCACATGCGGGAAAATTACCCACTAAATGGAAAAGATCAGCAAATGTTCATAATGGCGTTGTTGGCAGCGGAGTCGATGGAAAGGACAAACCAGATATTGGAACCTTATAAACCATAGAAATACAATCTTTTCAACATCCCGAGGGTTACTTATGATAAACCGTACGATATTTGGATGAAGGCAAAAAACACCTTTTGTCCTAAGCCTGCACATGTCTACTCAAAAAGGAAAGCTTAGCCAAAGGTGTATGGAGAGAATAAACTAACTAGAAAGGAATAAAAGATAAGCAAAGGCTCTAGGTATGAAGTACTACCGGATTGTGAGATATTGGTCAAATCCACAAAGTGGAGACATCCTTTGAAACTTTTACTGGAAAGGCAACCATAAAGAGGTGGAGAAGTAAAGAAGCCAAGGGAAATACCCTAAGTAATAACTGTGAGTATCTATTGAACCATGCATTTAACTATAAAGGCCACTTTGAGATGAGTTAATATGTATTAGCAGAACAATTAATGATCCATGCTTGGTCTTATGGAATTTTAATGTGTACTTATCTTGTGAAGATTAAAAAAGGGGCTAAAATTCAAAAGTAGTCTCTATGGAACACTTCTGGAATTGTATTCAATAAAAAATAGTGATAGAAATGGATTATGTGGGGGGAGATTTACTTGGGAAAGAGTTATGCTAATAAAATGAATTGACTAGGTCTTCTCCAATACTGAATGGAATGCTTGTTTTCACCTATCAAAAATACAACATTAGAGCAAATATGGGCTTAATCATCAACCTCTCTATGTGAGGACCAAACCTATGAATTTTTCAAGGAATCTTTAGGCCACCTTTCACTATCAGGAAGCATTATTATTAGAGGAAGGTTTTACAAATGTGGTTAACAAATGCTCAAAATCAGGAAATTGGGAAGATAAAATTTCATAATTTACTGTAGAGGCGTCGGAATAGAATATGTATAAAATTGGGAATATCAGTGGAAAAAAGAGAGAGGAATCTACTCAATAGAATATAGGGACTGGAGATAGTCAAAGCAATAATGGATAACCAGCACTTAGTTCAGATGGAAAAGGAACTTTGGAAAGAATACAATAAAGTGCTAGCACAAGAGGAATTGCTTTAGTTCCAAAAATCTCAGTGCAACTGGCTTAAATGGGGGGATACCAATAGTAAATTCTTTCATAATAGTGTAGTCATTAGATGGAAAAAAGTAAAGTTGATGGGCTAAAAGTGACATTGCTTAAGATATACTCATTAACACTACCAACATGTTCCCTTTATTAACTAATGAGGAGTTGGCCCTGTTGACGACTGTAGTTATGAATGAAGAAATAAAAGTAGCATCTTTTGATCTTGGTGCCTTCAAAGCGCCTGAGAATATAGATTTTCTTCTACTAAGAAAATTGAAATGTAGTGGGTAATTCAATCTGCGAGCTAGTTCATAATATTTTTAACAACCCAATTAAGATTGAAAGCCTCAATGATACAAATTTGGTGATCATTCCCAAGACTGAAAAACTTGAACTAATAAGAGATTTTAAACTAATATCGCTATGCAATGTGATCTGCAAAAGTATTACAAAGATTATCAGTAGTCGACTCAAAAGCAAGTTGAAAATCACCAGTACAATTTTATAGCTAGTAGATAGAGTAGTGACAATATCATCATTGCTTAGGAAGTGATTTATTCATTGAGATTTAAACAAGGTATTGATGGTTAGTTAGCTGTTAAAGTTGATATGGAGATAGGTTTACGACATATTGGAATAGTCTTTTATTAGAGACACTCTTTAGGAAGTAGGCATTGGAGAAAGACTTATTGATGTGATCATGGCTTGTATCACGAGCTTTTCTTTTCAGGTTCTATGGAATGGTAAGCGAATTGATAAGTTCCAACCATCCAAGGGGATATGACAAGGTGATCCCATTTCTCCTTACATCTTTACCTTATGTTTGGAGAGGTTGAATCATATTATACAAGACAATATTGATGAATGTAGTTGGACTTCCATTCACATCTCACTTATTATTTACTGATCATCTCATTTTGTTTGGAGAAGCCTTTTCTGGCTAGGTAGAAACTATTGTTGATTGTGTAAGAACTTTTTCTAAAGTTTCAAGATAGAAAATGAACCAAACCAAAATTAAGATTTTCTTCTCCAAAAATGTTCATAGTTCTAGAGCATTAATGATGAGTCAATAGATGGAGGTAGGCTTGACAGGTGATCTTGGCAAATACTCAGGATCCCATTGTTACACAAGAGAGCCTCTTATGTAATGACACGGCATTAATTGGCAAATACTCAACATTAATGACACGGCATTAATTTTTTTTTCTCTCCCTGGTGAGAGCTTTTCTCTCTCCACGTGAGAGATAGTTACGGCGAGTCTTTTCATCGAATTTTTATGCGTCTTCTTGTTCCGGCGTACTGTTACGACTGAGAGGGAGAAGAGATAGTGTGTGATCCGTCGCCCACTATGGCGGAGAAAAAAGAGTGGTTCGTCTTTGACTCATTGTAGAAGGCAAACAAGTGAGGTTTCAGTTGTCGAAGGTGAATGAGTGTGAAACTGGAAATGGTGAATAGTAGTCGAGGTGGAAGTGACAATATGGAGAGGAGGCCGATGGAATTGAAGGTGGATCTGGTGTAGAGGAAGCACGGAGATAAGAAGCTTGGTGGAGGAGCCCTAATCGGGAAAATTATGGCAGAGAGGAATCTAAATATTCCGACGGTAATTCAAATGATCAGGAAAGGATGGAATATAGAAAAACATGAAGATTTGGAGATTGCAGAAATTGATCGAAAGGCTTTTGTATTTGAGTTCCGACGCAGAACAGATTATGTGCGAATTTTGCGTGGAAGACCTTGGTCGATCAACGGATTGCTGCTGAATATCCAGTGCTGGGAGGAGGACATGACTTTTATGAGGTAAACTTTAATTTCTGTCCATTTTGGATTCAGTTTCATGATTTACCTCCTGCTGTTATGGATTTGGAAAATGCTTTGACGCTGGGGGGAAGGGTTGGGGATGTTATGATGGCGGAGGATCCAAGAAAGGATGGTTTGCTAGTAAGGAGTTTTTTGCGGGTCAGGGTCTTGGTGGATCTGAGGAAGCCATTGGTATCTGGTATGTGGTCTCCTAGACCAGGTAAGGAACCGATAAAAATTAAAATACGGTATGAAAGATTACAGAATTTTTGTTATGTATGTGGTAGAATTGGCCATGATCTGAGAGGATGTCCTCATAAAGAAGACCTTGATTCTAATCTAAGGGCTGAATATGGTAATTGGCTGAGTATTCAAGCTGCTAGATGGAATGAGGATATTGTACGGCCTATTAGAATGAATTGGGAAGAGGTGGAGGGCTGGAAGAAAGAAATGAGTACTAAATGTATTAAAAGGAATGCACAAAGATAGGAGGTAGGTTTGAAGGAGGGTGAATCAGTAGAAAACCAGAGTAGGGAGGAAGTATAGAGAGGCGTACGGAAAGAGGAATTGAATATTAGTACAAATGTTGAAAAAAGCAAGATAGGCGATAATGGCATAGAAGCTGTAGTTGAAGATAAGGAAGCGAATGGAGGTATGGAGGAGAAGAAATGTGAGTTTGTGAGCAGAGGGGAAGGGGGTAATGGAGGGATGGAAAGGATAAAGCGAGTGATTATTGTCTAAAGCTGGGAGACATGAATGTATCAAAAGCAGTTGTAGTTTATGGAAGTATATCTCCTGTGGATGAGATGCTGGCTGGGATGCAGAATTTCAGCTTAAAAAGACAGGGGGAGGAGCTGGAGGATAGGAAGGAAGGTAAGAGGATGAAGATTTCTAATGATAGTAAAAGTATTGAGGAAGGTAGGATGAAGCAGTATGTGGCAAAAAGAGGTGATAGGCGTAGTATTAGAATTCAGAGGAGAAAAATGAGGGTGGGAGGTATAAAGATTAGTGATATGAAGGAAGTGGTGAGGGGGGATGGGATGGACGATGTGGAAGGAGATTTTGTTTTCAATTCAAAAGCAATTGTGATAACTGATATGGATTATGCTGTAGGTGGTGGTGACTGGCCAAAATCAGTCACCAAGGAACCATGACTATGATAGCTTGGAACTGTCAGGGGTTTGGTGCTGCTCTGACAGTTAAAAATCTAAAAGAGGCTTGCAGAATTAATAAACAATTTTAGTTTTTTGATGGAAACGAAACAACACCAGGAATATATGAGAAAAATTAGAAAAAGATTGGGTTTTAATAAGGAGCTGTATGTTGATCCTAAAGGGAAGAGTGGAGGTTTGGCTATTTAGTGGAAGGAAGAGTTGGAGGTTATTGAAATCCACGTTGGCAATGCAGTTGCTTGGAGGTGCCTCAGTACCTCACTATGGTTTATGGGCCACCTAGAGAAGATGAAAGGGGGAGAGTGTGGGAAAGGATGTCAAGAATTGCACCTACAGTTGATGGGTCATGGTTGTGTATAGGATATTTTAATGATATTTTGAATCAGAGTGAGAAGCTTGGAGGTAAACCAAAGGCTGTAAGGAAAATATTAAGGTTCCATAAAATGCTAAGTGATTGTGGATTCATGGATTTAGAATTTAAAGGACCAAGGTATACATGGGCAAATGGTAGAGTAGGAGAGGCACACATTAAGGAAAGGATTGATAGAGTGTTTGGAAATGGCGAGATGAGAGAAAGCTTTCTAAAAGCAATGGTATTTCATTGTGAATCAGTGGGGTTTGATCATAATCTATTGGTGGTTGATCTTAACTACCAGCAGTTTCCTGGCCCGAAGTCGTTTAGATTTGAAGCTGTTTGGTGTGAGCATGTTGAATACGGGAAAGTGGTGGAAGAAAGTTGGAATAGGCAAGGAAGTCAATCTTGCTGCATTGCTAAAAGGCTAGCTAGAAAACTACAGGAATGTGGCAAAGATTTGAAGAGGTGGAGTAGGAGGACTTTCCCAAACAATAGGAAAAAAATTCAGATGCTGCAGAGACAGTTAGAAGAATGCAATAAGGGGTCTCTAACAGAAGAAAACTATTTACAAAAGAAACGAGTGATTAAAGAAATGGAAGAAGTATGGGGTTTGGAAGAAAAATACTGGTTCCATATGTCCAGGGTGAATTGGCTGAAGGAAGGTGATAATAATAAAAAGTTTTTTCACCTTACTACAATCCAAAGGAGAATGAGGAATGAAATTCTGAGGTTAAAATCTGATGGGGGTCAGTGGATAGAGGAGGAGGGTTTAATTGCTGATGAGTTTACTAAATATTACAGAAATCTCTTTAGTAGCTCTGGAGAAAGGAGTTTATCAGAAGCACTGAAATATGTAAATTGTTGTGTTGATGAAAGTGATAATCAGAATTTGTTGAGAAAAGTAACTAGAGATGAGGTGAGAAGGGCATGTTTTCAAATGGGGGGAGCAAGGCTCCAGGACCAGATGGCTTTTCTGGAAGGTTTTACCATTTCTCCTGGGAGGTGGTAAAGGCTGATATATATGAGGCAGTAAGGCAATATATAGAAGAGGGAGTAGTATTGGAACCGATTAATAGTACTGACCTGGTTATGATTCCTAAAATGGATAGGCCTGAGTTGGTAACTCAATATAGACCTATTAGTCTATGTAACTTCTGTTACAAAGTTATATCTAAGGTCTTAACTAACCGTATGAAAGCTTTAATGCCAAGAATTGTGATGGAAAACCAGTGTGCTTTTGTTGAAGGAAGAATGATTCATGATAATATCATGATTACACATGAGGCTTTTTATTACCTCAAGAGAAGGAAGAGTGGGCTGAAACATGAATTTGCTTTAAAGATGGATATGAGCAAGGCCTATGATAGGGTGGAGTGGGATTTTGTAGAGGTTGTTTTGTTGAAGTTAGGCTTTGCCAATAGATGGGTACAATGTGTTATGGGATGTGTCAGATCAGTAAAATATTCCATCATGTTGTCTGGAAAGAGGGTTGCTAAAATAAAACCTAGTAGAGGGGTGAGACAAGGGGATCATTTGTCTCCCTATTTATTCATTTTGGTGGCTGATGTGCTCTCTCACATGATTAAATGGCACATTGAAAAAGGAGATTTGGTGGGTGTGAAACTTGCAACAAGGTGTCCAATTCTGTCTCACTGTTTCTTTACAAATGATTCCCTATTTTTTATGAGGGCTAATAAGGAAAATTGTAAGGTTTTGATGAGGATTTTTGAAGAATATGGAAGGGCTTCTGGGCAGCAAGTTAATCTAGAGAAATCTGGAATTTATTTCTCTTCAAATACTGATGAAAGGAAGAGGAATGCAGTATGTAGATGGTTGGAGATTAAGGAAACAGAGGACCCTGGAAAATACTTAGGTTTACCAATATTATACGGCAGAGCCAAAGCTGAATCTTTGGCTTTTATAAAGGAAAGAATGCTAAGAAAGATACAGGGGTGGAAACAGAGATTTCTAACTCAAGCTGGGAAGGAAGTACTAATAAAGGCAGTAGCTAATGCGGTTCCAGTATATCCGATGGCATGCTTCAAATTTCCTATGAAAACTTGTAAGGAATTTGATAGGATGCTCTCTAAGTTCTGGTGGGGAAAAGGAGTAGAAGGGGATGGGATACATTGGAAAGCATGGGATACTATGACAAAGCAGAAGAAGTTGGGGGGCATGGGATTCAGAGAATTTGCTGATTTCAATTTGGCATTGTTGGCTAAGAGTGCATGGAGATTAAGTCAAAATCCTGATGCATTTTGGGTGCGTTTATTAAAGGGTGTCTATTACCCAAATTCGGATTTTTTGAATGCAAAGAAGGGAGGTAAAGCCTCTTGGGGTTGGTCTAGTATTCTAGATGGGAGGGATATGATTAAATCAGATTTAATCTGGAAAATTGGTAATGGTAGGAGAGTGAATGTTTGGAGGGATAAGTGGGTGGGAGAGGTTGAGTTGTCAAGTATCAGTTCTTTAAGTAACGAAATCCCTGATTTAGTAGTGGCTGATCTGATTCAGAATGGAAAATGGGATGAGGAAATAATTAAGAATCTGTTTAATGGCGATACTGGAATAAAAATTAAACAGATTCCTATTTCTTGCTTAGAAAGGAGGGATTCACTAATTTAGAAGGGAAGCTGGAATGGAGAATATTCAGTCAAGAAGGGATATGCATTATTCAAATCGCAGAGGAGGCATAAGACTAGTGTGAGACCAGGTACATCTTATAGTATCCCAAGTGGTTTATGGGGAGAGATGTGGAAACTGAGAGTGCCGCCAAAAATTCAGCATTTCTTATGGAGAGCAGTGAATAGAGGTATAGCCACAAGTGAAAGTTTATTCAGGAAGAAGTGTTGCAAGGATTCGGTCTGTCAGTTATGTGGTAGAGGAGAAGAGACTATTGAGCATTACCTTTTGTTGTGCGAATGGGTAAGAGGGATATGGTTTGGGTCTGATTTAAATTTGTTGATAGATCCAAAGCATATTTCTAGATTTGATGAATAGTTATGGCAATTGATTGGGGGGAGCAGTAGGCTGGATAATTTTCAAAAAGCTGTAGTGGCCTCTATATGTTGGAATGTGTGGAAGAATAGATGCAGAGTATTGTTTCAGGAAGGAGTTATAGATTCACTAAGAACCTTGCAAGCTGCTGTTTCTCTTATTGAAGAATTTTGGGTGGCTAAGGGATGGATGAAGGAGGTTGAGGAGAAAAGCAAGTCTGAAGATGAAGTTTGTTGGAAAACGCCTAATTCAGGAGTGATTAAGGTTAATATAGATGGATCATATGTTAGCAAAACAGGTAAGGCTGGAATAGGAGTAATCTTTAGAGATAAGAATGGTAGACCTTTGAATGGTTTCTCAGGAGCTGTTGTGGTATCATCTGCTTTCATGGCTGAGGCGCTTGCTGCAAGGAAGGCTGTTGAGATGGTGAAGCAAGATAATAGGAGTTGCTTTGTCATAGAAACTGATAGTGAAATTTTGCATGGTGCTTTAAAAAGTGGGGACATCAGAAGCTGCGAGTGGAAGAGTCAGGTAATTGTGGAGGATACTCTTGCATTATTGAGTTCTAAATCTGCTATTTCTTTTGGTGTGGTGCCTAGAACTCTTAATAAAGCAGCTGATTGGTTAGCAGCAAATGGCTCAAAGGGGGTGAGTCTTGATGATTGGGTCAATCGACCCCCACCCTCTCTTGCCAAAATTCTGGATAAAGATAGGGTCCAGAGGTAAAAGTGTTTGAAGAAAGTGGAAGGTAATGTAAGAAAAGGTATTGGTTGAGTTCGTTTTGACAAGTATCCTGGCTGTTGCTATAACAGGATGCTTTGTCAAACTAGATAGTTATAGATAGTATAGTTGTTATTTTTGTGGTAAGGTTTTTTTGTGTGTTAGGTTGTATCCATAGGTTTTTTGGAGGGTTTTTACTTGGGCTTCGGCTATTAGTGTGTGTAATATCTTTGTTTGTTGATTAATAAAATTGACTGTTTGGCCAACAAAAAAAAAGAGAGCCTCTTATGTGACCTTTGCCCCTATCTTTGAAAGAACAAACAATCGATTGTTGGGTTGGAAGAGGAAATACTTATGCATGACGGGTTGTACTACTCTGATTAAGTTCGTGCTCTCTGCTCTGCCCTCATATTATATGCAGACAATCCTACTTCTTAAGGGCCTATAAATGATTGGGAAAAAAATAGAGTAGAAGCTTTTTATAGGGTAAGGAGGTAAATTATAAGAAGTTTAACCTTGTATCTTAGGACCAAATAACAAGAAGTAGAGCTGATAGTGGATTAAGGATCAGGAATTTGGTGAAGCAGAATGAAGCTTTCATCTTGAAGCTATATTGGAATCTGACTTGTAATAAGGAAGCATTATGGATTAAAGTCCTTAGGTATAAATACAAGTGCAGGGAGCTTAAACTATTGAAGTTTACAAAGAAACACAATGCCCATTTGGAGAGAAATATGCAATGTATAGTCATCATTCCAAGATGGTCTAGACAGGATGGTTTGACATCCTCCTTCTAGTTGGATAACTACTCTGAGATGAACTATCCTTTAATTGATTGTGTACTGGGGGGAGAAGGTCTAGTTAACATAAATGAAAGACTAGTAGAATTCGTGAATCAATCTGGTGAATGGGATAGAGACAAAATGATATTCTGGTTGCCTTCACATATTGTTGGGTAAATTACCCGTGCAGACCACCTTGTGAGGAGAGAGGAAAGGATAAATTCTACTAATTAAAAGCCATCTAGCGATAGAAATGTTTCTTTTTAGGCTATGTTTGGCTCGATGGAGGGGAGGGGAAGGGAGGATTTAAGAGGGATTTTCTTTTACCTTGTTTGGATTGATAAAAAGAGAGGGAAGGGGAGGGATTTTAATAATATTATGTTTGGTATAGGAGGGGAGGGGAGGAGACACTACTAGAAAAAACACTTTTAACGTCCTTTATTTGGGACTTTTAACGTCCTTTTATGAGGGGACGCGTATGCCAGCGACGTAGTAAATTTGGACTTTAGACGTCCTTTGTCAAAGGACGCCTAAAGGGCTGGGTTTAGGCGTCCCTTTGAACAAAAAGGACGCCTAAAGTAAGGACTTTAGGCGTCCCTTTGGCCAAAAGGGACGCCTAAAGTCCCCGTTTAGAATTTTTTTATTTAAAAATTAGGGACTTTAGGCGTCCCTTTTGGCCAAAGGGACGCCTAAACCCAGCCCTTTAGGCGTCCCTTTGACCAAAAAGGACGCCTAAAGTAGGACTTTAGGCATCCCTTTGGCCAAAAGGGACGCCTAAATGGTTTTTTTTTCCATACGGTGCCATTTGTATTGTTTCTGGCCATATCATTCTGAAAGCAAACAGAAAACGTATACACAAAAAGGAAACATACAGCACGCAGTTTATAATTAACAAAACACAACATCCACCTCTAATGAAACATTCATGCACTACATTGTTGACAGAAATGTTGTCCACTAATATAATAAACAACTACTAAGTAAATGTACAGGAAACGATAAACTTCTACAAATCAATGTGTTGAAGAATCCTCCCAGCCAACAAGTCTCTGATCAAATTAATGTCTTCATATAAGTAAGCAGCATCATTATCAAAGATCTACAAATTAGAAAATATGATTATACGAAATCAATGAAATTAAAGGATTGTTTAGCAATTCAATTAAAATACAACCAAAATATTATCATTTGATTACCTATTGAAAATCATTTGTAACGCCACTTTGAATGATATTATACATGTAAAGTATAACATAATAGCCACATTCAGTACCACCTGGCTGTTGAGGGCACTATAAATTAAAAGCAATTGGTTAAAATCAATAACATACATCATTTATAAAACAACCGTAAATAAAATAACTTAAATTATATTGGAACCACATACTTTGGGATAGAACCACTTTGGCTTGCGAACAACTCTACCCTCACGTGACCCGCCAAGCATTCTATATGTTTGGGTCGCGCTACCATTAAAATGTAAAACATTTTAAGTTAGAACCATTAAAATGTAAAACATTTTAAGTTAGAACAATTTATTTAAATCAAGCATTTCTTTAATTAATAAAAAAGAAATAACTAACGTGTTGAAGACTGATTTTGTGTCTTTGTCTGGCTTTTTTGTCAAGGAATCAAACCAATAGATTTCATTGAGGCGTGGGCAAACAACACACAGGCTCCAATGGTAACTAAAACAATACACAGATTAAAATGAAGTTTAGATTAGAAGAAAATTATTTCTTAAACATCCAAAAATAAAATTTGTTACTACATACCCTTGAACAATTGGCGCTAGATAACATCGCAATTTGGTCGCTGCCATTGTGAAGCCCACATAATGCGTCCTTTGTGCGACATCATTTTTATCTGATGTCGTATTTTCCGGACACAAGAATCCGTATATATTTGGTCTTTGCATATCAATGCACATGTGGTAGAAGGACCTAAAATAGAAATAAAATGACCAATGAATTATTGAACTTATGAAATCTTGAACTTAGAAAAGAAAAACTAACCAAATGGCAAGTTTGACCCATCCTGCATCTATCTCCTCCAAATGCATAAACTCCTTAAGATCTTTATTGTTGATCGTGTAGGGATACGTCAATTGTGTACCCACAATCCCTGGAGGCATATTGAAGCCGACTTGGGGAATACCTTTGTACATCTGTTGGAGCCATGCTAGAAAGGGTCATCTCAGCGCATGTTGCTCCTCCTATAACCATAGAAAACAAAACCAATTATATTACAATGATGCCAATAAATGTCAAGTGATATGAATATAATTCCTACCATTGGTGGGGTTCCCAACGTGCCAATAAGATATTGAGGCCAAAGGATGAAACCTCCAATTGCCTGACCCAGCGTGGCAATCTCAACGTCAGGGATAGGGATGGCTGCACCTTCTTCCCCCTCATGAACACGTGTCACTGTCACCCTACGTAAATACTGTGGAATTTGATTATGATGGTGGGTGGTAGCTTGTGTGTAAATGAGAGCATCGGCTACAACACGAATAATGTCTATGGTGTCCAAATAGAGGATACACGATTCACCCGACTCTGGAGTGGCAAAAGGCTGGCCCAGTGGTTCTATTATGTGAGAAGGCTGGCCACAGTGTTCTGTACTATGGGAAGGCTGGACAAGACTATGGACAGGAGCGGCAACAACTTCTGGAGTGTGGGAAGGCTGGACAAGGGGTTCTGGGTTGTGGAAAGCCTCGACAACGAGTTGCGAAGTGTGGGAAGGCTGTACAAGGGATTCGTCCGGCGGGTTGTGACTTCCTTTAGTGCTGGGGAAGGCCGGGGATTCCTCATTTCTAACCCTAGTAGCCTCCATGTGATGAAAATCAAACCACGATTTCATTTCACCACGTAGTTGTGTCATTAGCTCATCTCAGAGCTCCTCTCGGATTTGATTGCTGATGCTCATCTATGTATGGCTGAACTTCTTCCATATTATTCAAGATATACAAGTGTGCTTGCAACACCTCTTCATGATCCGCAGTCTTCACTTTAAGTCCTTGTGTTCCCTTGCTTCTCCCCTCTTCATGCCGAGACTGTTCCTTTTTACCAGATAGATAATCTTTACAAAAGTCCATAGCCTCTTCAACTACATATCGCTCAACTATTGAGGCTTCAGGTCGATAAGGATTTTTAGAATACCCTTTTAAGATCTTCATGTATCGCTCAAAAGGGTACATCCACCTTAAATAAACTGGACCGCAAAGCCTTACCTCCCTTACTAAATGAACTACCAAATGCACCATTATATCAAAAAATGATGGAGGAAAATGCATCTCTAGTTGGGACAGAATTATGTAACCCTTATTTTCTAGTTCATCCAACTTCTCAGTGTCGATGACTTTATTACAGATAGCATTAAAGAAAACACACAATCTGGTTATAGTAGTTCGTACTTCTTCTTTCATAATGCCTCTAATGGCTACTGGTAACAATTGTTGCATTAACACGTGATAGTCATGGGACTTCATTCCCACTAACTTCAAATCGTCTATTGACACACACCTACTAACATTAGAAGAGTAGCCCTGTGGGACCTTAATTTCATGCAGACACCCACACAAACTTCTTTTCTCCGCTTTTGATAGCGTATGTGCAGATGGCTCCATATATGCCCTCCTACCATCATCTCTTAGTTGTGGATGCAACCGATCTCTTATTCCCATATCAACAAGGTCAAGTCTCGCGCTCATTCCATCCTTGGTCTTACCTGGGATGTGCAAAAGCGTACTTACAAGGCAGTCACACACATTTTTCTCCACATGCATTACATCAATAATATGTCTTACATCAAGACAATGCCAATACGGAAGATCAAATAAAATTGACCTCTTCTTCCATATGTTCTTCTCACCCTTAGTCCTTTGATTTTTACCAAAGGTCACATTGACACATTCTACCCGACTATAAACTTCCTCCCGGTTAAGGCCCTTGGTGCAACTCCATGTTCTGGTAAGCCATCAAAATGCTTTCTCAGCCTACGATATGGGTGGAATCGATGAAGAAACCTCCTGTGGCCAAGGTACACTATTTTTTTGCAATGCTTAAGTTGTCGAAAGTGTGTTTCTCCTTCACAGATTGGGCATGCTTTATGACCCTTCACACTATACCCTGACAAATTTCCGTATGCGGGGAAGTCGTTTATCGTGGTAAAAATCATTGCACGTAACTTGAAAGACTCTTTCTTATAAGCATCGAACACATCCACACCTTCCTCCCATAACTTCTTCAAGTCCTCAATCAAAGGAGTCAAATACACATTAATGTCATTCCCTGGCTGTTTTGGTCCAGAGATCATCATAGAAAGCATAACGTACTTGCGCTTCATACATAACCAGGGAGGTAAGTTGTATATTACAAGGAGAAATGGCCACGAACTATGTATACTAGTAAGAGTTCCATACGGATTTATTCCATCTGTACAAAGTCCAAGCCGAAGGTTTCTCGGCTCGCTACCAAATTGAGGGAACATTTCATCTATCTTCTTCCACTGTAGAGAGTCGGCCGGGTGCCAAAGATATTTTCCGTCACAAATTCTCTCATCAGAATGCCATCTCAACTTCTTCGCTTTTGTTGCGGTCGCAAACAAACGCTTAAATTGTGGTATTATTGGAAGATACCATAACACCTTCGAAGGTTGCCTTTTACTTGTTGTCCCTTCTCTACAACCACCTTCTTTCTTCACTTTATATCGTGATGTTTTATAGTTAGGACACTCACTAAGACCTGCATACTCCTTTCTATACAATACACAGTCATTAGGGCAAGCATGTATCTTTTTGTACTCCATACCCATCGTAGACAAGATTTTCTTTGACTCATACATACTGTTTGAAAGTATATTATCTTCTGGAAACATATCACACAATAATTCCAATAGTAATGTAAAACTACTATCGGTCCATCCACAAGTTGCCTTTAAGTTCACCAAATGCAATGTTCCCGTCAGTCGTGTGTACTTACTCCCAGGGTATAATGGTGTCTCCGCATCACTCCGCAGGCTGTCAAATTCATGTGCCTGGGCGAAGGATTCAACCTCGGCATCGTGAATCATTTTCTCCATTCTATCTTGTTCTATAACATCCACTCCTTCCTTCTTGTGCGACGGACAATCAGTAATTACTTCTTCACCATGCCATATCCACCTTGTGTATCGAAGATTTATTCCATCACAAAGTAGGTGATCCCTTATATCATCAACATCTCGTCGACTCTAGTTTAAACAATTCACACAAGCACAAAAATACTTCCCATTTTTAGTTGGAGCATTCCTTCTAGCAAATTCAATAAACTCTTCCACCCCATTCTCATATTCTTCACTAGTTCTCAAAGCATTCATCCAACTATGATCCATTGTTTTACCACCTAAACTATTCCCAATAACACTCAAGTTTATAACAATTGTTAACTATGAGATTGCCTTTTATCACTTTTTTCAAAAAACATTTCGGCAGCATTTCCCATTAAGTGTAAGATCCCACAATTTTAATAACAAACCATTTCACCTTAATTCAAATAAAAAAAAATAAAGTAACTTAGGCAATTAAGGACAATATCAACAATTTAAAATATCAATTTTTCTTTAGGGAACTAATATGTTTAAATTAGTACAAGTTAAAAGTCCTATGCACCTACATAATATTAAAAGTTCTATACATGTATTCATTATTTCAAACCAATGAAATTAAAATCAATTGGTTAATGTTGAAAATTACTTGTTGATAACTTGTTTTATAAAATAAAATAAGTTATATGCATGTTTAGATTTTAGACTTAAATTGCATTTAGCACTCTAAAAATGTGTCTTTTTATATAGCACTCAGAGCTTCCTAAACATGTTTTATTTTATAATTAAATAAATTATATAACTTATTTAATCTAATAAAATTAGTTAACTAGCAAAACTTATGGAATCTCTAGCATACATACATGTACTTATGGCATATATAAGTGGCTTATAGTTTCTAGCAAAACTACTACTTTAAATTAAACGGTCGATCATAACATTAACTAAAGTGAAATAAAATAAACCAAAAGCAAAAAAAAAAAACGCTTACAGGTTGGAAATTAAAATGGCGTGATGAAGAGGTTGAATTGGGAGGGAGGAGGCGCGCGCACCACCGTGAGAGAGGGAGCTCCGATGCTGCAAACTATGAAAAGAAGGAAATGAGGCTTTCACTGGTGGTGGGGAGCTGATGACCTTCGTCTCCCTAGTTGGGGAAAAAAAGAAAGAAGAGAAGATGTACTTTCTCGCTGCAAGAAGTTAGTAATGGCGGAAGAGAAAGATACAGGGTGAGTATTGAAGTGAGATGCTAGAAGGAGGAGATGAGAGAAAATGAAGAAGGAGGGATACAGCGGTGGAAGGGAGACGGTGGAAGGAGGTTAAGTGTTTTTGAGAGAGGGAGGAAGAGTGAACGAACGGAATGGAGGGAAATGATGAAAAAGTGGAGGGAAATATGTTTAGGCGTCCCTTCTTAAACATATAAATAGGCGTCCCTTCTCAAGAAGGGACGCCTAATATAGGGTGCATGGCGTCCCTTCTCAAGAAGAGACGCCTAATGTCTCCTTTAGGCGTCCCTACTTCAAGAAGGGACGCCTAAAGATTAAAAAGTCTCTCTTTATTTACGTAAATGCCACTGCGTACAGTTTTTACTTCCCTTTTCAAAGAAGGGACGTCTTTATGTGACGTTAAATCCCTTTTCTGTAGTAGTGAGAAATATTTTTATATGGACAATTTTGCTCTTATTTCATTTAATTTGTAATTAATAACTTTCTAACATATTTAATAAAATATAATTATATAAGGAATTTAATACATAAAATTATAATTTTATAATTATAAAAAATAAATAAATAAAATTATAAATAGCATTTACTATATAAAATTATAATTTTATAATTAAATAATGAGAAGAGTATTGTGAGAATATATTTTAAAATGGTATGGACATATTAGTCAATTTAAGCTCAAACATTAACATTTCCCTCCAAATCCCCCTAATTTTGGAGGGGAGGGTTAGGAGGGGAGGGGAGGGAGAATTCTCTTCTCCCTCCCCTCCTAAAATTTTTAGTTATCCAAACAAGGGAAGGGGAGCAAAATCCCCCTATTTCCCTCTCCTCCCCTCCCCTTATACCAAACAAACCTTAAAGTGTATATCATTTTCTCCATACAGGTACACATACTCACAATAATAGCATTTGGAAACTCATATAGAATTGGAAAGTATGAGAGAAGATCAAATCCTTTATGTGGATGTTTTCCCATGGTATAGCACATACGACGAAACTAAGACAGAACATAGACTTAGTTACAATGGTAACCTGTCTATTTACATGTGAAGAGGAGGAGGACTTGATACATCTACTAGGAGACAGTTGTAATACAACTGACTGATAGAAATCGATGGCAGAGCCAGCAAAATGGCAAACTTTTTCTCCTTTGCAAGGAGATGAATAGGCCAAATAGAATTTGCAGCATGAAGTAGGCATGGCACACACAAGGACGGGATGTTTGGCTACATCTACTGGGATATCTTGGTATCTTGATGTAATCACCTGTTTAGAGAGGATGTTACAAATGAATCATCTAATGCAAATAACAATTTCTTCCGTGCTTGCTTAGACTAGGGATGTAAGCTGTAGGAGGTGATTTTGCGAGACTTGAAGTGGATAGATCTACATTAAGGGATGGGCATAGTGGCTGTGAAGAAGTTGTTCAGGATCAATAGAACTATTGGATATGTGGTTTCAGTAGCAAGCTAACTTCAATTCCTCCAACTATTGCAGAGCTCATTGGGATCATAATGGCCTTAATTTACATTGAACTAGAGGACTTTGAAAGATCTGCCTTTATTCGAACTGTTTAGAAGCCATTAATCTAATGACTTGTGGCTGTAACCTCAACCACCCATTTAAGGATCTTGTAAATGAATCTATATCTCTTATTTGTAGAGATTAGCATGTTGTATTTAGCCATCACTCTAGGGATACCAATAGTTTTGCTGATTATTTTGGTAAACTCCTGCATGGACTTGTAGAAAATTTATGCATCTTTAATCAACAACCACCTGAGTTAGGAGGTGGTCATTGATGAAAGATCCTAGGCTTTATTTTGTTTTGTATTGCTCTTTAGATGAGACAATAGATTCCGTATTTATTCCAAAAAAAAAATTCAGCTTATCCTTTCATTTTGGATGAGAAAAATTACTCATGAATAACTAAAAAGTAATAAAAATATGAAAAAATTTTAGATAAAAACTACGATTGTGAAAAAAAAATAGAAGAGAAATTTTCATCGAAATTTGAATTAATTTACACATAAGTTTTGTAGTATAATAGTAGGCATTGCAAAATAGAACACTTTTTTATTTGTAAGAAAATATAAAGGTGAGACTTTTATACAACTATTTCGCTCAAAAGTCAAACTGGTTGGAAGAAGATTTTTTTAAAAAAAATCCGAAAATGATTCACATTGGTCATGAAAGTCAACTTGAGTAGCTACATTTCAGTTTCCTTCTTTTATACGAAGAATATTAGTACAGTGTACTCTTTTATTCATTGGTCAATGGGTTACAATCCGACATATTTACAATCCGACATCTCTCATTCTCTCTGCAAAATAAAAAGCCAGTTGCAATGCTCTTTTTGTTTTTCAGCTCAGGTTTGATTATATTATCCTCCTATTACCAGCTGTTTGTTATTATTTATATTTCTTTCTCTTTTATTTGTTTTTCCTGTCATAGTTTATCTTTGTGTGAAAAGATGATGGCTCTCAAGAAGTCCTAGGACTATCTAGTTATTGAATATCCGAACGTGGTTAAAAAACGGATCCCAATTGAAAAGCGGCCAAACAACGACTCATTTCAATCTAACGTTCAAAACGTCTTTCGCTTGAAAGACAAGCCGTCCTTGACTCTGGCCTATGATCCTTCTCAAGTTTCAATACATTACATTGAATCATATATAACTTAAAAGACGCAATTATAAGGGAGTCAAAGCAACAAGGATTAAAATAATCAATTTTTCATTTATTCATTTTCTAATAATTTAAGGGTATTAAGGTAAATTGATAAAATTTTAATATCCTAATTTAGGTTATATGACCTGATTATGGATATGATAAATATAGTAAAAATTTGAGCATTTTAAATTACTTTTTAAAAAAATTTTCCTAAATTTTAGGTGTAATTTTTCTTGCTCTATTTGTGAAGAAGGTTTTTGGGAAAATCCTATTTAAATCTATTTAAAATAACTAAATTAATATCCAATCCTGCACTTTCATCAAATCCCTAATTCGGTCAAGATGCATTTTTAGAGATCTTTGAATTTGTTGATTTTACTGATATGTCCTAATGCTTCCCCCCCCCCCCCCCAATCTCAAATCTCAATCTCATTGACTCCTCACCTCTCCTCTACCCATCCTTAGATTTCTCAAGCGAATTTCTCAAGCGAATTCAACATCTGATGTAAGAAGAAAAGAAAAGAACTAAAAAACTATGGTGGTCGAGATCCTTTTGTTCTTTTTGCTTAACCATCTTCATCTATTATATTCCACAATCTCTCTCTTCTTTTAGTTCTCAAATTCACCATCATCATGCGCAAAAAAATAATGATCAGTTCTTCGGTTGCAGCTTGCAAGGTTAGTATTAGTTTTTCATTTTAATTTTTAATAGGGAGTTTTCCATTTATAGATTGTTTTATTTTCCATATTTTATTTTGACTTCCATCTTCAAAATCTCACTAAGATTTCTTTGTCCAATTCATTGCATTATCCTTATGTCATTTTGGCTACTAACCAGGCACTTGTGGGATATAGGAATATAAAGTTTTAGATATCATTTTAATTAGAAGGACATTTTAACAATATTCACAAATCCCCGATAAAGACTCTTGGCTTGATTAGAAATTTGTTAAAAATGCAAGTTTAAATTTAAATTTAGATATTTTAAACAGATTTAGTGCATGTTTGAGTTAGCGGTAGAAGTTATTTTTCCAATGTGATTTACAATGTACGAAATAAGCATGTGAGATGAGTTTTTTCTCGATTTTCGTAAACATACTTTTTATATACTAACTCAAAATAGGTACTTAAATGGGATTTTTTATAAGTTGCCACATCAAATATTTATTACAATTTATTCCTTTTAACACTATTCAATGTTGGAAAACGAAGTCGATACAAGTATATATTTGATCATCAAACTTTCTATAAGAGTTCAGAATGCTCCCATAATTCTATGAAGTAGTCATTTTTTTTCATTCTTATAGTGTTAATACGGTAAGTGTCAAATAATAATTTTTTGTCCCAATTATTTTTATTTTAAAAAAATCAAACTTGATATTCATATTTATGTGAATGTTTTGTGAACACTCAAAATTTTGAGGCATTTTTTTGTTAATAAAATGATGTTATGGTTAGAGAACTAAAAACTAAAAGGACACTTTATAAAAACAAAAGAGAAAAAAAAACATGTTACAAAATTAATGATTAAATAAAGCTACGTTTTTATTTACGAAATTAATTAGAAAACTTGTAAGAATGTATTTAACATGAATAAAATAGAAAAATTATTTAACTTTTAAATATAGCTAATGGATTTTAAGATTTTTCACTTTTAGTAATAAAAAGAGAGAGAGGAATTTAATCTGGCAAATGAAACGATTGACCCAAGAGGGAAAGGCGCACTATGAATTTGCGTCTTGGCCTTAAAAATAATGCGAAAATCAAGTCCACCACACACGAGTTTGGCTTTGAAGTACGCAGAAAAGAACTAAATGGCATCTTCCGTCTTTTCCTCTTTCCTTGTTGCATGCGTGTATGCATATATATATTTCCTAATTGAGATGCAGCATATCGAGACTCTGTTTTCAGGATTGTTGAGTCTCGAGGGAGGTTATGGCACAAGATAGTGTGCTCAACGCCTTGGATGGCGCCAAGACGCAATGGTATCATTTCACGGCGGTCATCGTCGCCGGCATGGGCTTCTTCACCGACGCTTACGATCTCTTTAGCATCGCCAACGTTACCAAGTTGTTGGGGCGTATATACTATACAGAAGAAGGGTCTAAGAAGCCGGGGAGTTTGCCACCCAACGTGTCCATGGCCGTCAATGGAGTCGCCCTCTGTGGGACGTTGGTCGGTCAGATTTTCTTTGGGTGGCTCGGCGACAAGTTGGGAAGGAAGAAAGTGTACGGGATGACTCTCGCTCTCATGGTAATTGCCTCAATGGGTTCTGGTCTATCTTTCGGTGCCACCCCAAAAGGCGTAATCTCTACCCTCTGCTTTTTCCGATTCTGGCTTGGCTTTGGAATCGGCGGCGACTACCCTCTCTCCGCTACCATAATGTCTGAATACGCCAATAAGAAGACTCGTGGAGCGTTTATTGCTGCCGTCTTTGCCATGCAAGGTTTGTTTTTCTTAATTACTTGGGTTAGGAAGAGCATAGCGAATGGTAAATCTTCCAATCATTTGCAAGAGTTTATTAAACAAATAAACAAATATATATATGGCATAAATTAAATAGCACCAAAGACTTGAAAACATTATATCCAGTATTATTAAAATAAGGTATAAAGGAGTCTCAACCAAAATATATAAACACATAAAATTACTTGACCAAATAATTAAAGTTACAAGCTTACAATAGGAGATAATGTAGCTTTTATAAAAAATTAACAAACAAACAAACAAAAAGAGAAAGAAAATAAGCTGGACATACTAAGAAACTTTCCTTTTTTTTTTTATTCTCTCACTTTTTTCCCCTTTCCTTTTTTTCTCTTTTCATAAGAGAGGAAATACATAAATTTGAATCAAGTGCTTTTTTTCATATAGGGAGGGAGGCTAAAACGTAACAACTTTATTCAATTAAAGCATTTTCAAAAATGTTATTTATGATTTTCAGGGTTTGGAATTTTGGTCGGAGGAATTGTTTCTCTCATGATCTCTACGGCATTTGATCATACGTATAAGGCTCCGCCGTACAACGTGGACGCGAAAGCTTCTCTTCCGCCACAGGCCGACTATGTCTGGCGCGTAATCCTAATGTTCGGAGCAGTGCCAGCAGCCATGACCTTCTACTCACGAGCGAAGATGCCGGAGACAGCCAGGTACACCGCTCTAGTGGCCAAGAACGCAGAACAAGCAGCTGCCGATATGTCAAAGGTTCTACAAGTTGAACTTGAAGCCGACAAGAAGCCAAAATCATCTGAAAGAGGCAGCAACAACTTTGGTTTGTTCAGTGGGGAATTCGCCCGTAGACATGGGCTTCACTTGCTGGGAACATGTTCCACCTGGTTTTTACTTGATATTGCATTCTACAGTCAGAATCTTTTCCAGAAAGATATTTACTCAGCAGTGGGATGGCTTCCTCCTGCGGCTGAGATGAACGCCATTCAAGAAGTTTATGCAGTGGCAAGAGCACAAGTACTGATCGCACTGTGCGGCACCGTGCCAGGATACTGGTTCACGGTGGCCTTCATAGATATATTGGGACGATTCGTCATCCAGCTTATGGGTTTCTTCTTCATGACTGTCTTCATGTTCGCTTTGGCAATTCCTTATGACCACTGGACCAAGAAGGAGAACACTATAGGGTTTCTTATCATGTACGCATTGACCTTCTTCTTTGCTAACTTCGGCCCTAACGCCACTACTTTCATTGTGCCGGCCGAGATCTTCCCGGCGAGATTGCGGTCGACTTGCCACGGGCTGTCAGCGGCTGCCGGAAAGGCTGGAGCAATCGTAGGCGCGTTCGGGTTCATGTATTTGGCACAAAGTAAGGATCCAAACAAGGTTCAAAACGGGTATCCAACTGGGATTGGGATGAAGAATTCTCTGATCTTATTGGGTGTGATTAACTTTGTTGGCATGTTGTTCACTTTCTTGGTCCCAGAAGCCAAGGGAAAATCATTGGAAGAGATAAGTGGAGAAAATGGGGACCAAGAAGGTGATCAAACTACAACCTCAACCTCGGCTTGAAGGACACTATTAATCCAGTGTGAATTCAATTAGCAATCAATTTAAATATGATGGAAATAAAAATAGGAAGAAAAAAGAGTAAATGGAGATTCTAGAATAATTGAAGAATATTGAAGAGATTTGAAGTTTAAGGAGAAGATTTAGAAATATTTTGCTCTATGTTGATTTATCGTTATCTTTATTATTAATTGTTGTTTTCATTTTATTTTATAATTTCTAGAATGGTCTCTTTTTGATTCCTAGGGTTAGAGTTGGGGCTATAAACTTCTCTCAACAATCTTATTATGTAGACATCTTATGAATTAAATAAACTGATATTGAGTTTCCTCTTTGAGTATCTCTTTTCTCCCTCCTTTCTTGTTTCCTCTCTTCTCTCTCTAACTCTTCTCTCTCATCTCCTTTTGCCTCTTCTATCTTCTTCGCTCCTTTCGCCTTCCCCTACCCCGTCCTGCATCAATTTGGCATCAATGCCTGGTTTCCTCCATTACTTTTGCTGCCCAACTCTTAAAAAAATCAACCAAAGCATTTTTCTTTCTTTGAGTTCTTATTGCTATTTGCAATATTTAGTTTTCTTTTTTATAATTTTAAAAAATAGGAAAAAAAGTAAAACAAAAAACAAAAGGATGAGAAAAAAAGATCAGAAAAAAAAAAGAAGCCCGAAAAAATCATTCTTTTTGCTTTTAAAGTTGTGCTAATCTAGTAAATGGCCAACATTGACCAAATTGCACAAAATAGCCTTATTTAACCACTACAAAAAATAGCGAATTAGCGACGGAATTTCCGTCACTAATCAACTTAGAGACGGAAATTAGTGACGGATTAGAGACAGAACAATATTAGCGACGGAATTTGTTCTGTCGCTAAAAAGGCCGTTACTAATTGATTAGTACGAAATTTTGCATTCCGTCGCTAATTAGAGACGAAAAAATTCCGTCCCTAAATTCCGTCTCTAATTAGCGACGGAATTGACTAATTAGAGACGGAATTTTCCTTCTCTAATCCGTCGCTAATTATTTTTTTAATATATAATTTAAATTGCCACATGTCTACAACACGAACCTCCACATGTTCCTCGCCGGCGGCCGCCACGTGTACCAATCAGCCACCACCACCTTGCCATCCTCCACCGCGCGCCACGTGTCACCCTCCACCGCGCGCCACGTGTTACCCTCCACCTCGCGCCACGTGTCACAAGTCACAAATTGATTGCATTTTGTAGCCAAGTTAGGATTCGAAGCCATGACCTCTCACGCGTGTGCTAGTGCCTTTGCCAGTTGAGCTAAGAAGAACCTGTGAAAGTTAAATGCAAAATCATATATATATATATAAACATAGACACACACATTCACACATACGTACGTACGTACATACATACATATAATATATATATATATATATATATATATATATATATATATATATATATATCACTTGCAAACAAAATAGAAATACATAATTTTATATATTATTGAATATTTTAATTTAGTTTTCTTATTTTATTTTATGTAAATATTCTACCTAAATTTTTATTATTAATATCTTTATTTATTTATTTTATTTTATATTTTATCTTTTTTTTGTATTTATAAAATTTTCATTTTATTTGTATATAATATATTATTAAAAATTCAAATATATTATACTATAATTTTAATTTCAAAAATAAATATGAATTAATAATTTTTATTTATTTATTTTAATATTATATTATAAATTTAAAATAATTTAAAATTTAAATTATTTTAAAAATTATAATTTTGAAAAAAAAAATCGAATTATTAAAAAATTTAACTATTAGAGACGGAATTAGCGACGAAAATTCTGTCGCTAATTAGAGACGGAAAAATTCCGTCTCTAAATTCCGTCGCTAATTTTTAGTGACGGAAATTAGTGACGGAATTTAGCGACAGAATGTAATTCCATCGCTAATCCGTCTCTAATTAGCGACGAAAAAATTTCATCTCTAAATTCCGTTGCTAATAATTAGAGGCGGAATTTTGTGACAGAAATTCCGTCTCTAATTAGCGACGGAAAAATTCCATCTCTAAATTTCGTCGCTAATTTTTAGTGACGGAAATTAAGGACGGAATGTAATTCCGTCGCTAATCCGTCTCTAATTTAGAGACGGAAAATTCCGTCGCTAATTTTAGTGACGGAATTTGTGAGGGATTAGGGACGGATTAGTGACGGAATTTTATTCCGTCACTAATTTCTGTCGCTAATCCTGTATTTTTTTGTAGTGAACATAGAAAGGTTCAAAAGAAGTCTAGGGAGGAACTAAAACAGATCATAAACCACAAGTTTTAAGAAATTAAGAGGGCTCTCATAGATTTGGGTAGATAACGAGTCATTGAGATATCTTTCTCAGAAGGTAGCTTCTTCGATCCTCCTTCAATGATACATGATGTGCCACAAGAAGATATTAATTGTAGAACTAACCCTGAAATTGGGTTTTCTATTGTAAGTGAAAGCATAGCCATAGAAGAGGCCACCAAAGACGTCAAGGAAGTAGATGAATTTATCATAGATGTTATTAAGAAGCAAGAGGAGGCTAAACCCAAAGAAATCTCTATGCACTATGAAGACTTGAGTCTTGAATTAAATCAAGATTTTGTATTGGTGGCCAAAGATCATAAGTCACAAACCATGGAGATTCATCATGTTGGAAATCTTGACAAGACAGGTGTTCAAATTCATCATATTTCTGTTGTGTATTCACTACAAAAAAATCACAAATTAGAGACGGAAAAAATTTCGTCGCTATTCCATCTCTAATCCGTCACTAATATTAGAGACGGAATTAGAGATGGATCAGCAACGAAAATTAGAGACGGAATTTTTCCGTCGCTAATTTCATTTAGGGACGGCTTAGAGACGGACAGAATTCTGTCGCTAATCCGTCTCTGATTCCGTCTCTAAATTTCGTCACTAAATTCCGTCAAAAATTTCGTCGCTATTCCGTCTCTAATCCGTCACTAATTTTAGAGACAAAATCAGAGACGGATCAGCGACGGAAATTAGAGACGGAATTTTTCCGTCGATGATTTCCGTCGCTAAATTCATTTAGGGACGGCTTAGCGACGGAAAGAATTCCGTCGCTAATTTCTGTCGCTGATCCGTCTCTAATTTCGTCTCTAAATTCTGTCACTAAATTCCATCAAAACTTCCGTCGCTATTCCGTCTCTAGTCCGTCACTAATTTTAGAGACGGAATTAGTGATGGATCAGCGATGGAAATTAGAGACGGAATTTTTCTGTCACAAATTTTCGTCGCTAAATTAATTTAGGGACGACTTAGCGACGGACAAGATTCTTTTCGTTTCTATTCCATCACTAATTCCATGGCGAATTTGAAATTTTCAAATTGCCATAATTTAGAGTGTAAATGATAATATAATTATGTATAAAATTTAAAATTCATAACAACCCATGATATAATTTACAAAGTATAAACATGACAACTTGTTACTTGAGTTTTATGTAAAGCATAGGATTTTATTTATAAAATATAAAATTTTTAACAAATTAAAATAATGCATTCTAGAATTTCAAACAATACATAAAAACACTTAAATAACCACTACTACATATATTATATGAATGTGCAATTAAATACTCATTTGATTTGCAATATAAGTTCATTGTTGTAATTTTATCGAACAAAAGTTCAATCTTGTAGCTTTTCCTAGCAATTTCAAAATATAAACGTAGTCTAATATTTAAAAAATATTTTTTTCCTTATATTATTCTTCTGTACAATTAATAAGTTTATAAATAATTATTTTGTTACCATTAATGTAATAGTATTAAGTTTTAAATTTAGTTCAATGTTCAATACTCATTTGATTTGTTAATTGAGACTAATGAATAGGACTAAAGTGGTAGTCTATAGGCCAAAGAAAATAACAAAGTCAGTGACTAATGAGTTTTTTTTTTTGTATTTCTACCATCTCACCATTAATTTTACTCTATATGGACAAACAACCCGGTAATTATGAAGTATATATGTGCCATACTTGCTAGCCAAAGGAACCTCTAAGTGAAGGTATATATGCATATAACCTTCCAGAATTTCATTCACTTCATTTTATGTTTTTATGAGCCTATCGAGATTGCTGAATAGCTAAATCAAAGGTGGAGCTAGTATGTGTAATTCTTGTGTGAACATAGTTTGCCATGTCATATGTGGTATATAATCAATCAAATTAGCTCATGGATTATTATATTTTAATTCGTTAGAATAAAAATAACATGACCAACCATATTGATATAAGAATTTTTAGGGTTGATATAAACATTCGCTCACTCCCTCCATTCATAAAAGACTGAATATATTATGGCTAGTTGGACAATTTTTCATCAAGACTTCGAAAGTAAATTATTCATTTAAAAAACAAGGTAGAAGATATATTTTGTACTTCATATTTGATAATTCCTGGGTTTTCAATAAGAGATAATCTCCAAAAACATTGAACTCAAGCATATATGTTTAAGTAGCTACAATAAATTTTTAATTTTAATTAAGATATATATCAATACCTGTACCAAATATAGATTATACAATACAAATTATTTATGGTATTATTGAATAACATAAAGATATAACTTTTATTTATCATCATATCTATAAATGTTGTTGATCCTTATTTGATCACTCTTATTATTTCCACATTCAATATGATAAATATACTCTCATTGTTTCTAAAATATTTCTTATTTTAGAGTTTTAATTTTATTTAGACCTATCTATTGTTGTTATATGATTTCCGTATATCATTAGTATAGGCCATAGATTTAAGTATTATCAAATTAACCTAATGGGGGAAAACTCTCAAAATATTGTTATTTTGATTTTCCCATTCATAAGTCATTTTATTTACTCATTTTTATTTATATAAAATTGCATTTTGCTTGCTTAAATCAAACATATCATGGATAAATATTTATCCCTTAAGATTTTATACATACAAATATGTACAATTTCACTTTATTAACAATACAATATAATGCTGGAGAAAATTAAAAAAGTAATAGAAATATTTATTTATTATAATGACATATGTTTTCAATATATACTAGTAGTTGTATGTGCTTGAATATTATTGGACAATAATGTTAAATTATAATGTAATTTTTTAATAATGAGGAATTGATTATAGATTAGCTTGTTTGGGAAAGCTTTTGCTTTTCCATAAGCCCGATTCACGTAAATCGAGATAAATCTCCTCCACATATTTACCTCGTAGACCGTAAAACCTACTTCGTATTTTGTGAATCACGATTGAAAAGCACTTATGGAACTTCCAACCGCTATCCCAAACGAGCACAATTTTGAGAGGCAAAATTGGCTCCCATTTTCCCCTCCAAAATTTTTACAAGTTCCCTCCATAGTTGATGTTTGTAGGGTTCTCTCATACTTTCATAGATCTGCTTGCCAAAATTTTTACAATTTCCCTCCATACTTGATGTTTTTAGGGTTCTTTCATACTTTCATAGATCTGCCTTACCGATTGCCGTGTCTCTGGTTCCCTATCTTGTTCGGCCTCACAAAGTCATCATCTTCTCATGTTTTCATCGGCCATCGCAGCTCTCATCCCTTCTCTGTAAGCCATCACTCTCCTCTCTCCAACTCTCTCTTCCTCAGCTGGTTGTTTTTTCTTCTTGAGATTTGATTCTCTGTTTCTACTCTCTTAAATGTTTTGTACACCATTTAGGTTCTTGTAGGTTATTTCATTTACCATTCCAAATGTTGTCTTGCGATTTAATTCTCTGCTTCTGCTTCTTGCGATTTGATTCTCTGCTTCCGCTTCTTTCGATCTGTTTCGTAGCTAGATGCTTCTTGCGATTTGCTTATGCTTCTGCACGTTTTCATTGGCAATGTTTGATTACTAATTCTTTCAAGTTTGGGCATTGTATAACAGAATCAGCAATTTGAAATCCATTCTTTATTGCGACTTCACTGTTGTTGTTTTTTTATTTATTTGCAGTCATCAAACGTAGTCACTCGTCATGATGTTCCAAATATTTGGCACATTCCTTTGTTATTAAGAGTAAGTAATTTTATAGTTCTTTTGGAACTGTTTTCTGTGGTTGTCTTCTTACACTATTGGAAACTTGTCTATGAAATTCTCTCTTTGTATTTATTCTCTCTAGTTCTTTAAAGCTTTAGACTTGTCAAGGTCTATTTGCCAAACCCATGTTCTAAGAAGCTTTATATTATTTTTTCTGTCTCTATTTGCTTTATAGTTTCTGAAGTGTACGACTCATTCAAAGAACCTGTGTGTCTAAATAAAATATATCTTTATGAAATGAACTGATATCTAATGCTAAAAGTTATGGATATCAGTGGGGTCTTATTTGCGTTAGCTGGTGCAGCATTGGTTCAGGTATTGTTGGGACTTCCTTTCTTAGTTTCATATCCAGTTGCATATATATCAAGAGCCTTTAATCTTGGCCATGTCTTCATCCATTTCTAGTACTTGTTTCTGAAGTTTGTGTTTTGATGTATGCTTATTAACTATGAACCCTGCTAGTAAATTTAAGAAGGCTTTGAGTCAATTGTTGATTGATTATTTATGAGTGGAAGAGAGGAATCAAGTTGATTCAAATTTTCAATTTATACAAAGCTTGTTAGCAACCTTTTGTCATAATGGAATATATTTTCACAAACGCACCCAGATTTTTGCTGAAACAATACATTAGCAAATAAGCTGAAAAGTTTGGTGTCTTGAGTGGAAAATGAATGGATTTTTCTAGTCAGTTTTGTAAATATTTAGATCACAACTATCATATGCTGCACAGGTTGGGAAAATGAATTAATACCTGATTGATTGATTTTTGTTCCCACGGCTAACTTATATATTGAGCATTACAAACTATCTACATTTGAGCATGACTACTGTCAATTCTAAAATTGGAAATAATTATCCTTACATGATTTTGTTTATCCATAAACTAATAAGTTATAACCCAAGTGAGGGCATTTAGACTATGACACACATATGGGTTGGGCTAGTAGCTGCTATTATTTAATTAAAATTGCTGGAACTAGTTTTGCTAAATGAGTAAAAGTATTATTGTTATATATGGTTCATGAACTTTGAAAATTTTTTCTGCCATTTGATTTTTTTTGTGTGATTAAAATGTCAAATTTCTCAATGTCAAATGGTAGCAGGCGTACTTGTTGCGATTTTGGTGAGACCATCATTACCAATTGACGAGTTTGGAGTATAGTGGTATCAATATAGCTAGGGAATTAACAGAAAAGGAAGAGGAAAGAAGACAAAAAAAGGTACATGTGTATAAACGTATTTTCTATTCTACAATGCTTAAATCATTTAGTGTTGAAGAAAATTCTTAGGTAAATCAAGCAAATGGTGCATAAGATGACTAAGTATCCATAAATGTCCAAAATGTATAATATTATTTGAAATTCTGATAAAACAAATAAGAAACTTTACTTAAATATTACACTAAGTATGTTTGAGGTAAATGATAATCCTCTCACAGTTTACTGTTCCTTGTAATAGTGCATGGCTTCACACCAAGCCATTTCCCCAGCTTCTAGCTTCATGTTTTGTTTTTTGGTTCAATTGCTTCGTGTTCTAATATTCATTATTCATTTTGGGCAAAAAAAAAATTCACTATTCAGTAAGTGCCGCCATGTCATTCCTCACTTCATGTTCTAATTTTTTTTTATGTTGTTAAAGTTATATATTAAAACTTTAGGTGACTTTTTTTTCAGAGTAACTTCACACACACATACATATATATAATCTCCACATACTAAATGTTATATTATATTAGGCTGTAATGATTTCATTGAGTTTCACACGATTACTCGAGCATTTCTCAATCACTTTATTAATAAGTTACTGTGGGAATGGTTTTTAACATATTTCAGCATCATCTATAAGACTATTGAATCATAAAAAATGCTAATATTATACAAAGTACCTAAGATACATTTCCATCCCAAAAATAAGTTGTGTTTTATTCAATTTCTTAATAATTTAGATGAGTGAAAGGTGAGGATATATTTTTATGTTATGAAATTGATGCACTCGAATATCATGAGGGGGAGTTGGTGCTTGTTTTAAACTAGAACTAAATCAGCAATAAAAAAGCTACAATAGTTGTATAGGTTGAGGTTTCAATTTCCTATCCCTTCTTCTCCTTGGCTTTTTACCCAGAATATGTTTCAGCATACATTAGCTAATTGTATTGAATTAATTTTGGTAGGTTTGAGCAGAAAAATACAAGAACAAGCATTTAATAATATTGATGGAAGATGAGAATTGCAGGAGGATACCTAATTTTTGGACATCATGCTAATTTTGTTTTCTTCGTTGTTTTTATTGGGGGTATATTATGATGCATATGCCCTCAAGTTTCAACTTCTTGGTGGGGGTACTTGTTTATTTCTTAAAACCAAGAATGATAAGTAGGCCTGACTTGTTAAAAATTGAAAGATGAGGGGATTAAATAATTTGTGGGGGGAGGGTTTAATTTACAGACAACGAAACATATGAGTTTTTGATTGTTTAGTATTAGAGGTCTTTGTTAGACAGTAGATGATTGTGGAATCTCAAGGAGTCAGCTTTCATTTTTTTAAATTCAAATCTATATTATGAATATATTAAGCAAAATAAGCATTTGGACATCATGTAATTGGCAGTTTTTCACAATTATTGGCAGCTATCTATCTATCTATCTATTAATTTGAGTTTTGACTCAATTAAGTGCCAAAACTTGAAATTTTTCATGTAGCAATTTGGAGCCTTTCAATCAGCCAAACAGAGTTTACATAATAGTAAAAACAATTCAGCACATGCTTTCTCGTTTTGGTATTAGAGCCAGGGATGTACTTTAGTTTTGCCCAAATCTTAAAATTAAATGCCACTTCAAAATGTTGAGTTCACTTCATTTCTTCTTCTCAGCATTGCTGTTCATTTATTGACTGTATAGAATTTGAAATTTCAATACTGATTTGATCTATAAAAACTAATACATATAGGTCCCAATAGTGGAAATACAAACTGATGCTACTTTCCATAAATGATCATCACAACCATTCATAAGAGCAAAACAATCATTTTTCCCACACTAAGCCACTTGTTTTTGAGTACCCATCAATTGACATTAACTATTTTCCTCACAACCAAGTCATCCAATACAAAATCTTTTGTTTAAAACTTGCAAGGATATGTACAGTCACTAGATTTACAGAATAGCCATATTCTCTAAGACTTACAAATAATGAGTATTCAAATTTTTATATGATATGTAGATTAGCTGTACTGATAATAACAGCAAAAAGTTGCTTAATAATATTATACAACAAAAGAAAGTAGTAAATCAACCAAAAAAAAACTTAATCTCCAAAGCCCAAAATACAGGGACATCATGTCACCAAGTCAACAATTTTAATAACTATTTGTATATTCCTGTCATTTTTTTTCAGCTTGAAGTGGCTTTTACTTTGCTGATTTCATGTGATAATTTCATTTATGTTGTGTTAATAATTTTACAAGTTGTATATATTGTGACAAACAACCCATAATTATATTCATGTTGGAATTTTTGTATTTCCATTTGTGTATATACATATCTTCTATTATACAATACTTAAATCATGCCATGTAATGTAGAATGGAAGTCCCAGAAAATCGAGCATGGATGTATAATAGAGTAGATCAAACAACAAAGTGGTATACAAAAGACTTCATTAAAGGTGTGGAGGAGTTTCTTACTTGTGCTTTGAGAGCATCATATTATTCTCAATCCTCAAAGAATATTAGGTGTCCATGTGTCAAATGTAAATGTAGGCCATATCTAAATGTTGACGAGGTGAAGACACATATCTATAAAGTTGGATCCATGCCAAACTACTATATATGGAATAGTCATGGGGAAATAGAAACTGAATTTCATTTACCAATGTATCCATTACCAAGTGCCTTACACTCCTCACATGGGCTACTAGGTAGCCAACAAAGTCAATATGAGACCATGGTGATGGATGTAGTTAGGCCAAGTTTTAGGGATAATTATAATGAACATGTTGAAGAGATGCCTAATTCAAATGCTAGAGTATTTTATGAATTGTTAAATGCTGCACAACAACCTCTGTGGGAAGGTTGCAATGAGGAATCTAAACTTTCAGCAACTTTGAAATTATTAAGTATTAAGGCAACAACTAACATGTCACAGCAAGGCTACAATTTAGTTTCCCAACTCATGAGGAGGACATAACCTCAAGACACTTGTATGCCTACAGATTTATACCAAACAAAGAAATTGGTGGCGAAGTTAGGTCTTAAGTATAACAAGATCGATTGTTGTGTGAATGGGTGTATGTTGTACTATAAAACTAATGATAGTGCAATCCAATGTAATTTTTGTGGTGAAAAAAGATATTCCACCGAAAAGTATCATGGAACAAAAAAAAAGGGTTGCTAGGAAACAGTTGTGGTTTCTACCTTTAATTCCAAGATTACAACGATTGTATGCTTCTGGAAAAATTACAAAGGCCATGAGATGGCACTATGAGAATCGTCGTGGTGCCAATGTCCTTTCTCACCCTTCTGATGGTGAAGCGTGGAAGGTTTTTGATAGTGCATATCCTCACTTTGTGTATGATCCACGTAATGTGAGGCTTGGGTTATGTGCTGACGGATTCACTCCATTTGGGCAATCTGGGAAACAATATTCTTGTTGACCTGTGATTATTACTCCATATAACCTACCACTTGAAGTGTGCATGACCCGAGAATATATGTTCTTGACATTGATCATCCCTGGTCCTAATAATCCCAAAGGAAAAATATATGTGTATTTACAACCATTGATAGATGAATTAAAGTTGTTGTGGGATGAAGGTGTGTTGACATATGATGCCTCTTTGAGACAAAACTTTCATATGCGTGCTGCATTATTGTGGACAATCAATGATTTTCCTGCATATGGTATATTGTCAAGTTGGACAACAATGAGAATATTATCATGTCCTGTATGTATGGAGAACTCAAAGGCTTTCCAATTAAAGCACGGGAGGAAAACATCTTTCTTTGACTGTCATCGTCAATTCCTTCCTATTGATCACCAATTTAGGAGAAATAGAAGCTCATTTTACAAGAACATAGTTGAGAAATCAATGCCTCCACCTCAATTAAGTGGGGAGGAAGTTTGGCAAAGAGTAAAAAATTTGCCAAAGGTCACTGAGTATGGAAGAACTGTACCAATTGAAGGCTATAACGACACTCATTATTGGACAAAACAAATCATATTTTGGGAATTGCCATATTGGAAAAGTAATCTCATTTGACATAATCTTGATGTCATGCATATTGAGAAGAATGTTTTTGACAATTTGTTTCACACTGTTATGGACACAAAGGGAAAGACAAAAGATAATATACAAGCTCGAATGGACTTGAAGGAATATTGCCAACGAAAATCAGATGAACTTGTTGAAAAAGGAGGGAAAATGATGAAACCAACTGCCAAATATGCTTTCAATTTAGAAAAGAAACGAGCAATTTGTGAATGGGTAAAGAACTTGAAGGTCCTTGATGGATATGCATCTAATCTAGCCCAATGTGTTGATATGAAGGAAGGAAAGTTGTATGGAATGAAGAGTCATGATTTTCATGTGTTCATGAAATGCTTTCTTCCTATTGCCTTTGCTAGTTTGCCTGAAGATGTATTCAATCCTATAGCAGAGCTTAGTCAATTCTTTAAACAACTTTGTTCCACTACCTTAATGATAGATCAACTAGAGTTGCTGGAGCAAAATATTATTGTGACCTTATGTAAGTTAGAGAAGGTCTTTCCACCAGGGTTCTTTAACTCAATGGAGCATTTGCCTATCCACCTTCCTTATGAAGCTAAGGTTGGAGGACCAGTTCAATATCGATGGATGTATCCATTTGAAAGGTAATTAAACCTATTTTTATGATTTGACAACGAATATATAATAAATACAATAATTAATCTTACTATTTACAACTACTTGTGCAGGTTCTTATATACCTTAAAATAAAAGGTCAAGAACAAAACTCGGGTTGAAGCATCGATTTGTGAAGCTTATATAATTGAGGAGACCTCAATGTTCTGCTCACACTACTTTGACTCAGGTGCTCCACTAAGTGTAACAAGACCTTTACGAAATGACTATAGGGGAGAATTTGATTTGCCAGCAATTTCTATATTTAACTATCCAGGAAGACCTTCTGGGAAATGTACATGTCGTTACTTGACGGATGAACAAGCAAAAGCTGCTACAAGATATGTTCGAATGAATTGTGATGAGGTGCAACCTTATATGATGTAAGTTAATTAGAAATATGATAAAGTTGAACATTATGCCAAATATGTGCTTATGATTAATACATTATTTGGCATGTAGTTTATTTGTACAAACATTGAAGGAAGAGAACTCTCAAATTACAGAGAATGAGATAGAATCTCAAATTAATGAACGATTTCCTTCATGGTTTAAAGATTATGTAAGTTGTTCTTGGTTTGAATTTTATATCACAGAATAGTCCTTATTTGATATAATACTCATTAATAATTGTTGTATAGGTGCATAACCCTGACAACAATATTGTGGATGCATTTTTACAAGATGTTGCTTGGGGACCAAAGACAAAAGTTAGAACATGGCCTATGTACTTCATTAATAGGTATAAGTTTCACAAACATCCATGGGCTGTTCGAAAATCAATGATAAATAGTGGTGTGTGCATTAAGGGAGCTGATTATGCACAATTAGAACATGACTTTTATGGCATTGTACATGAGATTGTGGATATTGAATATATGGGTCTTCCTATGAAGAGATTAGTGTTATTCAATTGTGAGTGGTTTGATCCAACTCCAAATCGTGGTACAATGATTCATGAACAATATGGGATTGTTGAAGTTCATGGACAATGAAGGTACAACAAGTATGATCCATTCATTTTTGCTCAACAAGCTACGCAAGTCTACTACACGCCTTATCCTTGTTGTCGTCACAAGGCAAATTGGTTATCTGTTATTAAGGTTAAGGCTCGTAGTATAATTGATGCTCTTACATCTGAAAACAAACATATGGGCATTCCAAGTAGATGATCTAGAAGTCATACTACCAGTGATTGTCCATGATGATGAATTGAATAACCAAAGAGACTTTGAAATTCAATACGAAGAAGTACATATGCCAACTAATAGCATGGTTGGTGAGGAAGATGAAGAAGAACAAGAAGATGACGAAGAAGAAGATGACGAAGTTGAAGATGATGAAGATACAGAAGATGAAGAAGATTCTTATATGGAAGAAGATGATGGTGATGGTGACGACGACGATGATGACAATGACCATGACGATGCATAAATGATGGTTTTGTTATTGTATTCCAATTCTATTTAATTTTGAGTTTAACTTTGTATGCAATGATTTTTTTTTGTTTTCATTTAAATTTAATTTTATGATAAATTTAACACTAATTATTTCTAACCACATAATCAAATTTGAATATGCAGATGTAAAATTGTCCTGTAAAGCGTAAAGTCATACTTAGCCCTGTAACACATGAACATCATATTAGAGGTATATATGTTCCTAATGTGGGAGAAATATCTATTAGACCTTCGAGGGCTACACCATCTATACCTACATCTACTCCTAATATAGGAGAACCATCTACTAGACCTCCATTGGCTCCATCATCTATACTTGCATAATCTCCACTCATGACTGAATCAATTAGGAGACCCTCATTATCACCTGTATCATCTCCTTCAATCCCATCTGTTAGAACAGAATCCTCGCATCCCCCCACTCCACAAGGTCAACCCAATGTTTTCAGACCATGGGGTCGTGATCCCTCAGATGGTCGAATATGGATATATCCGGAGAAGAACACGTAAGTCAACAAGGTCACTTTACTTTATATGATTTCTTCAATTAGTAGCTTAAAGTCTAATTTTAAAATTATAATGACTTATGATTCTTATTAGGTTTCATCCTCCTATTGCTACTGTACGCACTATTCTTCCTATCATTTAAGGAAAATTAGAACAAGCATGTAGTACTTGGAAGGCAACACCTTTTCAGCTGAAGGACTTGTGGTTTAAAGAATGGGCGGTATATCTTTATTATATTTATGTTTAGTCTTGAGTTTTTTCTCATACTTTAGTTTTTATTCTTTTTATCTTATTTGTGTAGAAACAATTTAAATGGCTCCCACGAGATGAAGTTGCTATTAAGAAAAACTGGAATTCAAAGGGTTCAAATATCTTTAGGCATGCAATGCATAAGGTTAGATATGACCTGTTTAATGAAGGAATTAGGCCTAATTGGATTCCTCCTAATGTGATGGAAGACTTGGAGAAAATTTGGAGATCAGAAGGTTATGTGGCTAAGTGTGGAATAGCTAAAAATAATCGGGCCTCTTCCACGGGAGGCACTCAACATAAAGGGGGTAGCATTCCTAATACGGAGTATAAGAGAAGACTGGTAAGAATTTATTTTTAAATTTGCTTATTGTTTTTTTAATAAATGATTTAACACTTTATAAATTACTGTAGGCAGAGCAATTGGGAAGAAACCCTACTCCATTTGAATTGTTTACAAGGACCCATTATGATGAGAAAACTGGTGAATTTGTGGATCAGAGGTCGGCTGAAGTATCTGTAAGTATATGTTTGTTATAGTGTTTTCCATTACATTTGTGTTGACTGCCAGAGGCATAGCTGTATAGATATTGTAGACAAAATGCCCATACATGTGACTGTTATAGTGGTGTGCTGATGCTGTTCTAGCTTGTTAAGGTCACTTCAAAAAAATGTTTTAGGTATAGGACTGTGACTTGATTGTTATTATAAATATTTATATGTCCCATACATTTAATCTATGCGAGTTTACATGCTGTTTTTAATTAAAACAAAAGACTAGGTTAGATCCTTTGGTAGGATGGAATGAGGATGTATGTGCGTGATATGCCCAAATATATCATAGCTGTATAGATATTGTAGAAAAAATGTAGACTAGGTTGGTCATTTATACTTGACTACCACTTCGACTAATGAGGCCTATGAAACATGAATACACTATGACAGGGTTTACAGTATCTAAATATGAGGAAGTAGCTAGTATTGCATTTTGGGGTAGGGATACTGACAGGTAAGTAGAGAGCTATAATTGAGGGTAATGAAACATTTTATTTATTTATTGGTAGTTAATTATTTAAAATGGTTGGTATTGAGATATTTTTGGTAAAGTAGCAGGAATCCTATGAATGCATGGCACAGACATCTACACTGTCCTCATTCTCTAATGTTGCATTTCTCTTTTCTCTCTATATAGTGCAGTTTCCTCTATTGGGAGATGGGAGGGTATTGCATGTTAGAGCACTTATATAATAGGGAAAAATTAAAGACAATGTAACAACAACAATAAATCATTCCATTACTAGTGATGATTAAGGATAAACATGAAATAATGTCATAATTAATTTCCATTACTAGTGGGCATTATTTCCATCAATGACAGCAACAATATAAATTACTTTTATTCCATAAAGTGTAACTAGTTATATATGGATTATATTTATTATTTAAGGCTATTCACTTTTTAGAAAACATAGCTTCGACCTTGTCAACTGATAATGAGAAAATGAAATCCGGATAAATACCAATACCTATTACAGGTATAAGGATAGAAATCGAAATAAATAACTCTCGGGGCCCAGAATCAAAAAAGAAAGAGTTTGGTTTTTTTTTTATTATCTTAATAGTATTATCCAGGACCATATGCATCGTGTCAAAATAAGATCTTATGTTAAACTTATTGATATATTTTGACTATTTGTACTCATTATTCTCTTTGATAGGGTAATTACATGAGGATCAAGGCATCTAAAAGTTCTAATACAGATTCTCCAAGTGATGTTCAATCAAATCAACTAGATGAAGAAGAAATGCACATATATTTAGAGGCTGCAGGTGGTAAGAACAAGAAGGATCATGTATTTGGCTTAGGATCTGAGGCCAAAGATGTTGATTCCTCATCTTATTCTTATGTGTCTTCTCCTTCCATCAACACTGTGCTCCAGCCTGATATTGAAAATGTTGTCACAGAGCTTAGACAGGAGAATCAGACTCTTAAGCAATAGAATGAAATCATCTTAACTAGGTTGGAAGCACTGGAGCAAAAACTCTCTGAGGCTGCAAACAATTCTAACCCTCAAGCTGATTACACTCATGATAGCACACCATAAGCTATGTGGTTATTAGGTTGTTTGACTACATTAAACGTCTATGGTTTGTTTGACACATTATCTACATTTTCACCTTACTACTTTTGTTGCTTTGTGGTTGTTAACTTATTATGATTTTATAATTTGGTTTGAATTTGTTTTTATTTATACTCCATCTAATTCAACTTTTAGCTTTTTTAAACCATTATTGAGGTTGACTTATAGTTAAATTTAAAATAATAGAAAATATTTAATGGAAAGAAAAAATTAAAAAAGATTAGAAATGGATTTATGAACGAAATTCCATCACGACATTATTTTTTCAAAAAAAACTGAAAATTAAGATTAGCCACGGAAATTCCGTCGCTAATCTGTGAAAAATCAGTGAAAATTCCGTCCTAAATCCGTCACAAATTAGCAATAGAAAGTTAGTCAAAATTCTGTCTCTAAAATTAGTAACGGAATTTCCATCGTTAATCCGTGGTAAAAAAAGGAATAGGCATTTCTACCAATTAGTGACGAAATTATTATTAGCGACGAAATTTCCGTCGCTAATCCGTCACAAATATGTAATAGTCTCTTTGAATAATTAGTGACGGAGTTACTCATTAGAGACGAAAATTCCATCGCTAATTTAGCGACATAATTCCCGTCTCTAATCTGTCTGTAAATTAGCGACGGAATTTTCATCTCTAATCCGTCTGTAAATTAGTGACGGAATTTCCGTCGCTAATCCGTTTGTAAATTAGCGACCGAATTTCCGTCGCAAAAATCAGTGATGGAATTACTCATTAGTGACGGAATTTCTGTCTCTAATTAGCGACGGAACTTCCGTCTCTAATCCGTCTCTAATTTAGCGAAAGAATTTCAAAATCCGTTGCTAATTGAATTAGTAACGCCATTTTTAGCGACGGAACATTTTCCGTCGCTAAAAAATTAGAGATGGAATTAGCGACGGAATTTCCGTCGCTAAATTCCATCTTTAATCCCTGTTTTTTTTTTGTAGTGTTATCATATATTCTTCAAGTTCATCATAATCACATTGTTCATTCTCCTAAAGTTGTTGTAATTATGGAAGGGCACATTGTTTCTCTATTCGATGATAACTTCTATAACTACCTTGTTCATTGGAAGGCCTTTCCAAATCAGCATGATTAGAATACTTGTTCCCTTTCATAACACCCATTATTTATACCCCTTTATAATACATTCGAAAGCGATATCTTATTGTTACGGCTCAGGAAAATCAGTAAATAAAGCTCTCAACCAAAAACTTTTACAATTATTCTTGGGCATTATTCATTTGGTAAAGTCGCATTACTAGATTGCTTAACTTTTATACGGGATTATTATCTTTGCTCTTTTTATTTCTATCAAAGTTCTTAATATGCTCTTATTTGTGGAATATTTATGAACTAATAGGCCAGCTAAATGGCACCAAACACCTCTGATCAAGATTTCAAAATCATAGAAATGTTACTCTCAATTAGAGGAACAACATTAGAGAAGACCTCAGGAGCTAGAAACGTCGAATCAAAGGTGAAATCGGCTCCGGAACTCAAGAACTCTTACTATTCATCTACCTTCTCACCTCTTTCATTTTCCTTCCATTTTATCTCTATTTTTCTACCATTTTGGGCTCTTTGGATGAAATTATAAGTATGGGGGGGAGGGAGAGTTGTCTTGTGATGACATGTGTCATAAATGTGTGGCCTAGAGTATGCCACATGTCCTTAACCAACCCGATCCACTTCTTTTCTCTCTCCTTGCTGTCCTTTTTGTATCAAGGGAAGGGAAGCCTGATGAATTTCTCTAACTCCTTGGTTCGCAATTTGGGAAAGTCAAGTACATGACTAGACCAAAGACCGGTAAATTTCCCTGACCATTATGCTAGGTGGCGCCTCATGAGAGTGCCAACACAAAAGTCAAAAAGTGATTGTAAGAGTGAGGAACATGTGTCATCTTCTTGTGGTGCCAACCGAAAAGCTAAGTCGTCATTGGGGACGTGTGTCATTTTCTCTTTAAGCCAACACTAAAGTTATGCAATTATTACTCATCATTTCTTACTTTATTAAAGCTATTTCAATAAAGTTACTTTAATAAAGCAACTTTATCTATGTTTACTCGGGATCCTACTTGGGTTTCTTAGCCCACAATAGCCCACAACATGATGCCAGGTCAGAGTGCGTGTGGGTGCCCCACATGGCCCTACATAACGGTGTCTTTTCCAAAACTGAAGGGTGAACATGTCTGCCCTAAAAATTTCATGTGCACAACTATATCGGCATATTTTGCTCAACTAATCAATTCCACACCTTATGACATAGCTAGGTAGCATCTTTCTACCAACCCAATGGCGCTATATATGTGTCCGGTGCACATCTACGCTGACACTTGATCCTCCTGCCTACACATATTGGGCCCTCTTCCCGATAAGGCTACATCACATAGTCCCCTAGAGTTTTTCTATCTCTCCTCATTCTTGGGACCCTTTCCAAACTGGGCTTAGTAGTCTACCTACTATAAGCATATCCTCATGTCTCTAGGCCTAAAATTAGGGATATTACATTTCTCCCCCAGTTCAATAAATTTTTTCCTCAAATTTTACACATCTATACCTCGGGGAATCATTTCTAAACACTTAGTCTATCCCTTTCTCCTGCAAAACAATTCACCGTATTCTCAACACAGATTTGAGATAGTATTCAGCAACCATCGTTCAACATTCTCATTCATTCAATACACAAGATGTAGCATAGATTTAAAGACAAAACCCACTGGTATATTCCCAAGCCGTTTGGTTACATAGGCCTTACTGGCTCTTCAGATTACTACCCGGTACATTCAGCCTTACGACTTATTTCATGCTGGCCTTACGGCTTATTTTATTACCACAACGTTGGGTATTCTACTGCCACGGCTATGATCTAGTACAATCTGAATCTTCTGCAAGCCTCAAAACATACTCTGGACATATTGGTCCAATATCACAACGCTAGGCAACAAGGGTTCGTGTGAGGCTTGTGTGACCCACCCCATAGTTTATTAGTATTTTGTCCGTTTAACTATCTTGTAATCATTCCCTGCATACTTGTTAAATTGGAATTGTGGTTACAGAGTCCATGTGACTTACCCCATAGTTTATTAGTATTTGTTTTCAAATAAGAATTCAGTTATTGACTTTAAGAGGAAGGAAATTGAGGCTAGATTTGATCAAACCATCTTATATGCCTCATTTTATTCACATGTGCTTATATAATGTATATTGCCAAACTTTAGGGCCGTTTTTTGGTATACTTTCCATGATTTGAATATTTCGGAATATACTAAGTCTTTATTGTAATGGTTAATGGTTATAATGGTTTGTCTGTTGGGGGTTCAGCCCAAATGTTTTGAAGAATGAAATGAATCAAGATATTCAAATTTAGTTATATTATTTTAATGGCCTCTGATAATTATATTGATGGATTCAAACGCCCTAGCCCATTTATGAATCATGTTAATTGTAAATTTTAAATCCCAATATTAAGTATTGGAATTATATTCTGTTGTGTAAGTGGTTAGAGTTTTTGTTATCATGATAGAGTCTTTTCTTCCATGGTAAGGCTTTGATTTCTTTATCATGAAAGTAGAAATCCTACTAACTATGGTAGACCCTTTATATTTGTTTTCTTCTTTTTATACCTTAGTAAAACTTAATGTTTTCATTAATTGTTTGAAATTTTTTATTATACGGTAAATAAAGAGGTTATTACAAGTTGGTATCAAAGCCTCATGTTTCAAGGTTCTCTGGTGTTGTTTTCATTATTTCATATAGTTACGTTGGCAATATACACTGGTTACACATGTGCTTCCCCTTTATTATTGGTGTTGTAAATTTTTTAAACTTTTCTTCTTGGATGGGTTGCAACCTTAGGATGGGAGAGAGTACCCCCAAAAAAAACTTAAACGTAATACAATAACATGATTTTACTAAAATTAATTCATTTTATGGTGCATGGAAGGAAAAGCATTACATTTCATAGATAAAATATGTATTGTATAGGAGAAAATGGATATAATGAGAATTGAAAGCAATAATGATATGGAAGAATATTTGTATGTGGTGTACTAATTGGATTTCACAATATGTGGTGAAAAGAATTATATAAGTAACGGTGCCTTTTAATATATGTATGTTTACACCTATGAGTGTTCTCAGGTGGTTTTAAGAATTGCTTTGACTTTAGATTGATGTTAGAAGGTGTTGCAAGATTGTTAATGGAGTAAATTATTAACAAAATTATGATGTTAAAAAAGAAGTTATGCAGTTTTATAAACTCCTAGCAAGATAAGCAACGAACTCACAACTCTTTTGTAAGTTGCATCATTATGAGTTTTCCCCTAATTTATAAATCATTATCGAAACTACTGTAGTGCAATGCTTAACAATTCTGTCTTATTAAAAGGAGAAAATGATATACTATAAGGCCCTGAGGGATACCTATACAATAGGCTCTGAAATCCACTTGTGTATTGATGATCGTTATATTGGTTTGAGCATCCACCTGTGCAAAGATAGGCCTCGGGCGACCATCCCGCATATTCAAAATGCGCCAGAAAATTCTTGATGAATACACAAATCATTCAATGCATACCATAATATATGAAAGATAAGTTACTACTTGATTGCTCTTCTCTAGCAATTCCTTCCCACCTTTCCAAGCTTGGGCAAGCCTTGTGTTCCGGACTACAACCAAGTCCTAAAATCTCGAATATACCATAAATGAGTCATTTCTCATTCATGCAAAATCCAAATTCATAGTATTGGTTAACTTAGCCTAATAGTGTTAAATTACCAAAATACCTTTGAGACCCGTTCTTATTATACTTTACCAAAATTATGACTAGGGTTAATCCTACACAATTTCGCTTTTAGAATCCATTTTTGACTTCCAATTGGTCAAAATCAAGCCCAAATAATGAAAATGCCCTTGACAGCCCTTATTTAAAGCTTTTAAGGATAATTTGGTCATTTCACACTCTGGGGCTTTTCTTACTTAATCATCAATATAGACCCTACACAATTTGGCCTCCTAAACTCAATAGAAGCATCAGAATTATCAAATTTCTACTCCTTTACCACGTCCAACACAGGGCAATCCAATAGGATTCCCAGAAAAGTTGTATCGGTTTCTTGTTTTCTTTTATCTAATCATCTCCTTTCTACTTATATTCACACTATTAGCTATTTAAACATTCATTGGAATTGATTTGGAGAACCTTAAACAATAAGGTCTCTTAGGTTTCATGAGCTAACTCTTATTAAAACAACCAAAACCAAGCCAGAAACAATTCTAATGACATCAATCAAGCAAGAGGAACAAGTTTAGAAAGTTACCTCTTGATTTCCAGCACTTTCTCTCTCCTCAACGTTTTTGTCTCTCTCTCCACAACTCTTGATTCCACTTGAAAACTATGGATTCAAAAGAGTAGAGATGAGGATGAGAGGTTATAGAGTGATTATGAAGCTTAAGAGTTAAGACACAAGGTAACAACTTCCTTACCTTGATTCCTTGAAGAACCCTAGCTTCTCCTTCCTCTTCACATTATCAGCTTTCTCTCACTCTTTCTGAATCAGTTTGTAAGAGAAATGAAGGAAAGATGAAGGGATTGGTAATATAATGAAAATGGTTAATTGATTTAATACACATGGCATTCCCTTATTAGTCCATAAATTCCATTTTGTCTATTTATTTCATTTCCCTTCATACTCCTCTTAATCAGCCGAATTTACATGAGAAATGAGGGGGTATATATTAATCTTGCTCTATTCCATTGCCATTTTGTAATAGGTTGACTTTTGCACATTTGACTTTTGACTATTTGGCATTCTTTGATAATAATTTACCAAAATTGGCTTATTAATTATCAAGTAGCCATTTCTCTCTTTTTAATTCCCATTTAACTAAAATTATTGGGAATATTAGGAAAAAATAATTATTTCCCACTTTATAGCAAAATCACCGTTTTGCCCCTGTATTTATGATTTACCGTAATAAATCATTTTCTCGCTCATTTCTATTGGTTTAACCCCATTTTGACACTTAAATGAAGCCATCATTCATGTCATTTAATTCTCAAATTTGGGTTACAATAGTTGGCCTTTAAGTGGACATTAATCACTTCTTTGTGTCCTTAATTGGTTGAATTATATGTAATCGGCGATTGCCATTTTTCACAAATTCATACATCTCAAAATTCACTATTTCATTCCACTAAATATCACAAATATACATGTAGGAAATATTGGTGAAAAAGTGGGGTATTACAAAAGGTATCTTCTTTCCTACATTTTCTTCTCTTCAATTGAAGGCCTTTAGCGATTCTAATTGGGCTGCTTGCCCTGATACAAAAAGGTTTTTAGCTGGGTACTGTATTTTTCTTGGTGATTCTTTGGTTTCCTAGGTACCAAGAAACAAACTATTGTTTCTTTTTCTTTTTCTGAGGTTGAATATAGGGCTATTAGGTGTGTTGTTTTTGAAATACAATGGCTTCTTTATGTCTTAGTAGATTTGCAAATTCCTTATTTTTCTCCTACCATTTTATACTGTGATAATCAATCTGTGATGCATATAGCATTTAATCCTACCTTTCATGAAAGGACAAGACATCTGGAAATTGATTGTCACTATGTAAGGGAGAAAGTTCAAGCTGGGATTATTCGTCTTCTACTAGTTAGAAGTATTAATCAACTTGTTGACATTTTTACCAAGCCTCTTGATCCACAACATTTTCATGGTTTTCTGTCCAAGATTGGCATGATTAATATATATGCCATAACTTGTTCGCAGGGCGGGGGGTAACAGATGTTACTTAGCTGATTAGTTAGAGAAGTTACTTTTGTTATTTACCTATTAGTTAGTTTGTTGTAACAAACTTGTATACCTAAAGTTGTTAAGCCTAGTTAATCATTTTCTATAAATATGAGATGTACTTTGAACAATTTATTCAATCAATGAGTGTTAGGTACTTCACTATTTAATAATCCAATAGTGATCTTAGTGCAAATGACACTCAAATACTAACAATTATACTAAAGCCACCAAATCAGGATCAGTTCTCCCCACAGATATTGTAGACGTTTCTTACTCTATTGTTTGCCCTTCACAAGAACTTCTCGATTAAAGGTTAGATCAAATTATGTTACTAGGAAAACACTACTTCAGAAGGCACATTTAATTACCCTTTTTTCACTCTTGAGACGACTGTTTTCATGGGGTCGTGTATGTGAGTGTCGTTGAAAGTTTAGAAATAGACAATCGATTTAAAACAGTCGTTGTAAGAGACTTACAACGATTGTTTTTGGAAAAACAGTCGTTGTAAGTCTTTGAGATTCAACGACTGTTTTTTCAAAAACAGTCGTTGTAACCCTTTTTTTAAAAAAAAATTATTTGCTTTTATCCCCACAGCATTGAACATTAAAAGCCTGGGAATTTCCAGATAATTTTATTTTGAATTTGGAAAGCACTCAAAATCATTTAGGTCTCAAAATGATACTGAAATTGGAAACGTCATATTGATATAAACAAGAATAATCATTTAATGCTTCATCATAATTTTCCAAAATTTTCCATAACAAGTTCATAGTACTCAATATATATAAATAAGAAACTAACAGGTGGCAAAGTATTCGAGTACAGAAACATAATATACCATTGTACTAAACCATTGCACTATGTAAAAAGAAACCTCTACACACTACTACAGAATGTAGATTTTACGTCCCTAAAAGACGTCCCTTTTTTAAAAAAAAGGAAGTAAAAAATAAAGATGGTGACATTTTTGTAATTGTAGGTAAGAATTAAGTCACTTTAGACGTCCCTTTTTAAAAAGGGACGCCTAAAGTCTAAAAAAAATTAATTTTTTTACTTTAGGCGTCCCTTTTTGAAAAAGGGAAGTATAAAGTAAAAAACAATTTTAAAAAATTAATTTTTGTTAATTTTTTTAGACTTTAGACGTCCCTTTTTGAAAAAGGGACGCCTAATGTAAAAAAAATTAATTTTTTTTAGACTTTAGATGTCCTTTTTTTGAAAAAGGGACGTCTAAAGTCAATTTTTTTTACTTTAGACGTCCCAAATTCAAAAAGGGACATCTAAAGGTAACGTAAATCAGTCAAACTGATACTGACATCACTCTTTTTAAGGTTATGTCTACCCCGTAAGCTGACTTCCTCGATTTAAATTTCAAAACTCTCATTTTCTCTCGAAGCTGAATCTTTCACCACTCTCTTGAAGCTCATTTTCCACCATAACTCTCTCTCACTCCCTTTCATTATCGTTATTCTTTTTTTGAAAATCGTCCTTCTCTCTCTCCACCACCATCATCTACCGTCTTCCTCTCTTCCTCTCCATTGTTGAAACTCGTCACCATTGTTCTTCTTCGATCTTTGATGCCGTTGGTTCTTCCTCCCTCCCTCTCCCGCTGTTGACCTCCCTCCTCACTCTCCTACCGTAGCCAAAAGGTATTGATAATTACTTTTTCTTTTTATAGGCTAAGTTCTGAACTAAGATTATTATATATGTATTTTGTTGTGTTAAGATTTAGATTTATCTTCATTGTAGATTCATTTTGATTTATCATCCTTCACCAATATTAATCTGTAAGGACATTTTGGTTTATGAAAAACTGTTCGATCTTGTTTCTGTAGTTTATAATTGTTAGGTAGTGAAAAATATAAGCGATTTTTTTTTTAAAAAAAACAACTTTAGACGTTCTTTTTTAATTTAGACGTCCCTTTTTTAAAGGACACCGTATCCTGACTTTTTTACGTCCCTGGTATATAAGCGTCCCTATATTTTTAGACGTTAAAAGGGCTATAAAAAGGGACATTAAAAGTGTTTTCTGTAGTACTGACACATCATCATCTATGTATTATAGAAGATATTCTGACAAAAGGTTTCGGATCAAATTAATGTCTTCGATTGTGTAAAGGTCCCGATTACCAAAATTATGTGTACAAATTAGAGAATAAGTTAATATAAATCAATCAACTGAATAAAATAACTAAAAATTCAATTATAAGAACAAAAATGTAAGCCAATAATTAGAAAGCATCCCGACATAGAAAAAAATAAAGGAAAAAATCTTAGTATTATGTGAAACCACGGAAAACTTTACCAAGATGGTAGATGTGATTGATAGCATCATTGGTAATGAAACATTTTAGCATGTAAGATTTCAGTTGGCATGAGAAACCTAAGACCCCATACTCCAAGCATACTTGCTCAAGTTATTGTCATCAAGATTCACGAATTCATTTGCTGTGAAGTGACTCAGCAAATCAGGTAATAGCAGCAACCAATATTAAATTGATTGCACTGCAGAGTTGTTTATAGGAATATTATATGTTAAAACTAGTAAGGTAAAATGTTCAAGCAAAAGGCAGTGTTACCTAGAAATCCAAATAAGAGAAACCAAGGAGAAGGGAGAATGGAAAATACATTGGAACTTGAAGGGAAAGTTAGCGTACTTCAATGCATCTGGAGCAATTGTAGTGTAACTAAACCATGTAAGTAATGACAAAAAGCATCCAGTAATATAGACCAATACATGGTTGGTGGGCCACCTTTTGGCTAGAAAAAAATGGGGAAAACCGAGTGCACATTATTATAAATGGTAAAACCAAGTAGAGATAAGGAGTTAGAAGAATTATTGGAATGCAATGTACTTCCGAACCCTTTAAACTAAACCTCTTCCCTAAACTAAGGGATAAAGGCTAGAAAGAGGACAAGCAACGGTCCCTATATGCATCGGGAAAAAAATCAAATAACCTCTTCAACTTTGAACCATTTCCTAACACTCCCCTCAACTGGGTTGTTAGTCACTGGCCTAAAGTTGAAGGAGGATATTCATTTCCCCCTCTTCTGTACAAAGGAAATATCATCCTAGATCAGGTTAAATGAACAATAAAAATACTTTCTGTTGTCATGGAATTGGAAATATGAAAGGGAAAGCAAACACTCTTTCTGTTAATTTTCAACCTCAAAAAATCTTGATACTCTGTAGCTGATGAATCAGAATTCATTCAATCAAAGATGATCCCAATAGCAAAACACCAATCAAATTATCATAAAATGAATATTGGATTCATTCTGTGAATTCACTAGTTTTTCTTGCTGTCTAATAAAAGATGAACTGTTGAACACTACTAAGGATTAAAAACCTTACTAAATATTCCATCTACATCTTTGCCTATTTCAAGGTACATATGATTAACTATCATCCCAAATTTTTTTCCCTTTTCACCATATCCATTTCACAAATCATTTGCGCTCCACAAAATTCTACGCATTTATACCTCTATTACAGGTCCTAGTTATTGTGACCAGCCACCAAACTTGTTCCTGGCAAACTGCAATTCTCTGTTCTCTACTTCTGAAAGAAAGAACCATCATCAAAATAATTAGAACCATGGCTTTTTAAGTTCTAAAAGCCTAAAATAAGATAAAATCACGAAATCCCAGGAAAGCCTTAACTACTTAACATAGATGGAGGCATATTTTGCTATTAGAAATTCAGTAAACAGAGGTAAAAAATCCCTATATCTATGGAGAACTATGTTAAGAATAGCATCAATCACACAAATTAGAGAAAGAGTGAAAAACAGAGAACCTTTGCAGTAGTATCTGCCGCCTTATAAATGTCTGCAATGTACCCTACTTAACCACAATCCAGGAAAAACACACTGAAATTTTAAGAAAAGAATGTTCTTTGTTTAAGCGACTGTGCAATCGAAATAAAGTAAGGAGACATCATTGAGGGAAATAAATAATATAAAAAAAGATTAGAGAAGGAGAGGAAATTTGAAGAAGATGGAACTCACACATCGAGTTGTTTCTACGCATTCTTTGGCCGCCGAGAGGGCCTTAATAACCCCAGTAAGTGTATCCAACTACGCCAGGGTGCTGCCTTCTAGAGGTATCCAGGGCTGTTTGGTATGAGCAATATGCGGGCGAGCGAGGGACTATAAAATTTTTATAACTTGAATTTAAAAAAATTAAAAAAATAAAGTTAAAAATTTTTACTTAATTTTTTTAATTATTTTTATTTTATATATTATCTTTATTAAAATTTTATTTCAATTTTATAAAATATAACCTATACAAATTTTCCTTTCCTTCTATTACACACTACTGCTAAACAAACCCTTAGATAAGAAGTGCTAAGATTCAACTGATGAGCAGATGAGAAGATGGCATTGATAAAGTACCATCACATTTTAATTGAGCAGCCCTACGAATTCCCAATCTCAGTTCTCCATCCTCGCCCTACCTAAAAATTTTAATTCCCCTACAAATCTGAAATATGGAATAAAAGATCCTCTCAATGTGTGTATGCGTGCGTGTGTATGATTCTCGCATTTTGAACAGAGGTCCAGCAGAAACAACTCCAGTAAGGTCTGACCCATTAAATCCGAATAGGTGGACCCGAAGGTGAAGAAGTACCGTGGTGTTCGACTGCGGCCTTGGGGACGGTGGTCAGCGGAGATCAGAGATCTGGTGCGTGGACAAAGGTTGTGGCTGGGCACTTTCAACACGGTGGAGGCGGCGGCGGTGTCGTACGACAGAGAAGCTATTCGTATTAAAGGTGCTAATGCGACTACAAATATTCTCCAACCACCACCTAAAATTGACGAAGTTATTGAAGAATCGGAATCAAACTCAATGATAATGAACAAAATTAAGCTGTTCAAAGAGCCTCGCATGTCTTCCCCAACCTTTGTACTGAGATTCCAGTATTCTCTGGAAGAACACAAAGCAGAGCCTAGAGAAGTAAAAGAAGTAGAATCAGAGGCATATTTCCAAGACAGTAATTTGTTTATACACCAATCTTTCAACGACAGATTTTCAAGAAACGGTCGTTGATAGTTTGTTTTCAATGACTGTTTATAGATCAGTCGTTGAAAAATCATTTCAACCACTGGTTTCTCAAAACCATTAGTTGAAACTATCAAGGAACAGAAAACCGGACCGGTCAATGAACCGGTCATAGCACTGGTTTAAGGGTTAATGGTTCAACCGGGGTCGGACCGGTGGTCGAACCGGTGGTCAAACCGGTCATATTAAAATATTATAATTTATTAGTGGTAAAGATCTTTAGGTAAAAAATGCTTAAAATATATTAGTATTAGTTATGATGCCTATATTTATATAATGACATCTCCTTTCCTATAATTAATTAATTATTATATCCTCTAAAAATCATTTTTTTAGATTTATTCTTTTTTTACTTACTTTTCTCTTCATCTTGGTCTTCAAACTTTCATTTTTCCCTAAAAAATATTGCCCAATAGTAGATAGAAGAATAAAAAAATGTATTTTATTAAAAAAAAAAAGGAAAACCGGTCAAACCGGTCGAACCACCGGTTTTGACCGGTTTTACCGGTTCTGATCAGGTCGAAACCGGTTCGACCGGTTCGAACCGGTTCACCGGTTTTTCCATGAACCGGACCGGATTACCAGCCGGTCACCGGTTGAACTGGCCGGTCCGGTCCGGTTTTTTTTCAATGGAAACTATAATTAAAAATATATATACATATAATTAAATAAGAAAACATGGGCTTAGGGAGGCTTGAACGTGCGGCCTCAGGAAGAGTAACCGAAGGCTCTAACCAGCTGAGCTGCTATTAAATATTAGAATGTAAGATGATTGTTTTAATAAAAATAGTTGTTAAAACTCTTAAGTGTTAACTTTTTTTAAATTTTGTCATAACTTTCAACAACTGTTTTTAAAAACAGTCATTGAAAGTTATGCTTTCAACAACTGGTTTTGTTGAAACAGTCGTTGAATATTAAAAGAAAATTTTAAAAATGTCACCGCCTCATTTTTAACTTCTGTTTTAAAAAAACAGATATTAATTGACATCGTTAAATCTGTTTTTTGTAGTAGTGAAACCTTACTTCGTCTCATGAATACAAGACAATACAACAATTTTTTCTCTAATATTTTTTTTTTCATAAAGTTGATTTCATGGGAAAATAGTACCTATGACAATGATCCAATAATTAACCATTTTTCCAAACTCAACCATATTCTCCAATCAACCAAGATATCTACTTTATTACACTAGTGATTTCCTGGTTCTCTCTTAATAATCAACATTTTCAAAACATTTCTAAGTGAGTGAAACTATCATGTTACCAATACCCTCGTGGAAAACTCTCAATATAACCCACAATTTGGATTGGTTTATCATTTGACAGAATGTCCCAAAGAAAATCATAATGCTCTTTTCACTTTTCATAATCTACCATAGTTGCTTATTATACTCTAGCCAATTTTATTGAAACTTCTATATAATCACCAATCAAGTTATTTTCCTTCATTCATATTGATCTTTTAATTGAAAATACTTTGTCTAATGTTACCTCCTTCCTCACATGCCAACAAAGCCCTCTAACTTTTCTTTTCAAATTCATGCTTTTATTCTCGACAAATCTTGAGTAATTATTAACAAACCAAAATTCCTCAAAACATTGTACCATTGAGTCTCATACATTATTACTTGTACTCTCTTCTTAAAAGCAATAAGTTATTCCTACTATTGTCTTTTCAAGGTTGCATTTACCACTTAATATGCCCTTCCTATCTCCAATCCAATCAAATTTTTTTCCCTTCACCTCAAGCTACCACATATTAGTGGTCAAATAACCCATACCATGGCAATGACCACAATGATTTATTTCAGACTAACCATTCATATGCCATTAATATTACATCTTATTCATATATCTATTTATCATCCTTTGATGAAATCCATGAGATTATACCTAGTGAGGACACACCACAATTCCAAGGGGTCCTCCATTCATCTCAAAGGTAGTATAAGCATTATTTAGTTCAAATATGACTTTCATCTATCTCAAATAATATTCTTTACTCTCCAAAGTACATGCAAACTTGTCTGTGAAAAAATTCAAAATTTTTACCTCAAACCTTGGCAATAGTAATTTCATACTATTACACTATCAATAACTCATGTCTTTCTCCAATTTTGATCTCTCTCAAATCGTTGAAGTATACTAACACTGCATAGACCATAAATATATGAACTACTAACCTACTTATAATATCCAAGGCACATTCACCTAAGGAATTACATTTACCTTCCGATAACTATGAAATTTGCTTCAATTTAATTTAAGTCATGCATTCTTTTTTTCTTCTAGCACATACTAACTAATCCTAAAGTCAAACATTATTCCTCAATAATCTCAATCTATCATGCTTCACTATATATAACTTTTGTCTAGTCTTGTTGGCATTCCTTCATCAACTCAACTATCGACCTCAATAAGTGAAATTTATACCTTAATACTACTATAAATAAACATAACTGTAGTGTTTATTTTAATATTATTTGTGCACTTGACAAACATCAAATATCTCAACGCCATTAAAAGAAGTTATGGCGCTACCCATAAGCGTCACAACATTTCTATTTCTTTTTATTTAAATATCATCTAGGGTGACGTTTCATTGAGGAAGTGTCACATGAAGTTTGAACTTCTTATGGCACTTCCTTAAGGAAGCGCCGCATTAGGCTTTTATTTTTTTTAAATTTAACCTTGGGTAGCGCTTCCTTTAGAAAGTGCCATAGGAAGTCATTTTCGAGGAAGCGCCATCTTAGATCTTTTTTTAAAAAACATGATTTTTTTTCATATTTTTCTTTTAGAACCTTATAATTATAGTTAATAACACACTTTAAACACATTTTCATATCTACAACAAAATCAAGAAAAAAAAATTAAACCACAATCAAATAACTCCAAAATGATATAAATTAACAAATAACTAATTAACAAAATCACTATTAAGTAAAATACAAGTGTTAAAAATAAATAATTATTTTATTTATACAACTCATTAATGTTAATAATTACTACAACGACCAAAAATTATAACTACTACATATCTTCACATATATACAACCAATATATAATAACATTTAATTTTATCTTATTTAATTTTTGGCATATAAAAATGAGAATAATTTTTTCATATTTCATAATAAATTAAATATAAAAGATGTTGAGCGAATTAAACTATTAACTACTAACAAAATTATATTTGTAAGCTCAAAAATTTAAAAAAAACTTTCAATATATAGGAAGCTTGAATAGAGTGAGTTGAAACCTCAAGTATAACACCTGAAAAAAAATTAATAAAGGAAAAAGAGAAATACAAAGTTGCATAGATGCTTTAAAAAAAAAGTGGTTAAGAAGACAATGTGTTGTACATAACTTCAAAATATAAAAAAAAAGGGGGGGAATGCGTGTGTACGACTTACAGGACAAAATGAAACTATAAGGAGGATGAAATGGAACCAAGAGGGAGAAGGTGTGAGGTCAGTTTGGTGTAAGAAATGAGACAAAAGAAATGAGACAGGAGTGTCGAAAATAAAAAGAGGAGTAGGAGGAAGTGTGAAAGTGATGGAACAAAGAAATGAGGGAAGTGCAGATCGAAATAGGGATGATGATGAGTGACAAAAAGAGGAGAATGAGGAAATGTGGAAACTAAGAGAATAAGGGTGATGACACGTATTTGATGAAGAGTGTAGACTAAGAGGAAAAAGGTGATGGAAGCAAATTGCGGGAGAGAAGGGTTTTTTTAAAAAATACTTTGTGTAGCGCTTGCTAGGCTAAGTGTTATACAAAATACGTAGCAGTTGTGACACTTTCTTAGACAAGCACCATAGCTATTGCTTCAATTTTTAATTCTTTTTTTTAAAAAATACTTTAGGTGGCGCTTCCTAAGGTCAACGGAAAGCTATGGCGCTTCCTTAAGGAAGCATCACCTAAAGTAGTTTATTTTTAAAAAATAAAAAAAAAATTAGAAGAAGCTAAAGAAGTGCCACAAAAGGTACGCCACTAATCTCTATTTTTATAGTAGTGTATCCAAGTCAAAGAACATAATTTTTGGTCCAACAATCGTAGCACTCAAACTTTTTATTTTTATCCTAATCTTTCACTTTTGGATTCTAAACTTTTTTGTTACCCCATAGTTCTCTCTCACCTTCATAATATCATTACCACGATTTTGGTCAGTCATTTAAGCTAACTAGCATATTGAATCTCTGAGTCGAGTAGAACCTCACAATAGGACCTCACATTAGTCACTAGATCACCTCATCAATCATCTAAATCCCAATCTCATATTCACTGGTTACATTTGGTCATACATTTCCTTTATGACTTCTTATGTATTTAACTAATAATTTGTACGCCCCTAACATGACAACTTAAACAGTTTCCAAATTCTTCATGATCTCAAAATTCCACATGACTACAATAACGTACTCACTTAACATTTAATTCCAAACAAAATGCCCCATAGTCTAGCTTGCTAGTTACTTAAACATTATAAAAGTTTTTTTGCTTCTCCATCCTTCTTCCTCTATCTCACATAAGGCTTCTCATTTTCTCCTTTAATACGAAAGAATTGTTGAGCATTGCACTACACTAGTTTCGATAATGATTTATAAATTAGGGGAAAACTCATAATGATGCAACTTACAAAAGAGTTGTGAGTTCACTGCTTATCTTACTTGGAGCTTAAAAAACTGAATAACTTCTTTTTTAACATCATACTTTTGTTAATAATTTACTCCATTAACAATCTTGCAACACCTTCTAACATCAATCTAAAGTCAAAGCAATTCTTAAAACCTCCTAAGAACACCCGTAGGTGTAGACATACATATATTAAAAGACACCGTTACTTATATAATTCTTTTCACCACATATTGTGAAATCCAATTAGTACACTACACACAAATATTCTTCCATATCATTACTGCTTTCAAATCTCATTCTATTCACATTCTCCTATACAATGCATATTTTATCTATGAAATGTAATACTTTTCCTTCCATACACCATAAAATGAATTAATTTTTGTAAAATCATGTTATTGTATTACGTTTTAATTTCTTTTTTTTTGGGTACTCTCTCCAATCCTAAGGTAGCAACTCATCCAAGAAGAAAAGTTTAAAAAATTTACAACACCAATAATAAAGGGGAAGCCCATGTGTAACCAATGTATATTACCAACGTAACTATATGCAATAATGAAAAAAAAAATCAGAGAATCTTGAAACACGAGCCTCTAATACCAACTTGTAATAATCTCCTTATTTACCGTATAATAAACTATTTCAAACAATTGATGATAACATTAAGTTTTACTAAGGTAGAAAAAGAAGAAAACTAATATAAAGGGTCTACCATAGTTAGAAGGATTGCTACTTTCATGATAAAAAAATCAAAGCCTTACCATGGAAGAAAATACTTTATCATGGTAATAAAAACTCTAGCTACTTATACAGCACAATATAATTCTAATACTTAACATTAGGATTTCAAATTTACAATTACCTTGATTCATAAATGGGCTAGGGCGTTTGAAGCCCTCAATATAATTATCAGAGGCCATTACAATAATATAACTAAATTTGAATACCTCGATTCATTTCATTCTTCAAAACATTTGGGCTCAGCCCGCAGCAGATTAACCACCATAATAAAATAGTATAAAGGGCTCTTCCTACATCAAAAGACTTTGTATGCTGCGAAATATTCAAATCATGCAAAGTATAGCAAAAAGGGGCCCTAAAGTTTGGCAATATATATATATATATATATCAAATAAGCATATGTGAATAAAATGAGGCATACAAGATAGTTTGATCAAATCTAGCCTCAATTGCCTTCCCCTTAAAGTCAATAACCACATTCTTATTTGAAAAAAAAATACTAATAAAACATGGGGTGAGTCACACAGACCTTGTAACCATAATTCTAATTTAACAAGTATGTAGGGAATGATTATAAGATTGTTAAGTGAACAAAATACTAACAAACCATGGGGTGAGTCAAACAGGTCTCACATGGACCCTTATTGCTTAGCACTATGATATTGGACTAGTATGTCCAAAGTATGTTTTGAGGCTAGCAAAATATTCACACTGTACCAGGTCGTAGACGTGGCAGTAGACTACCTAACGCTGTGGGAATAAAATAAGTTGTAAGTCCAGAATGAATGAACCAAAAGGCCAGAATGAAGTAAGTCATAAGATTTGTGTTGAGAATATGGTGAACTGTGTTGCATGCTTGGTGAGCTTGCATAAGAAAGGGATAGAAAAAATGTCTAGAAATGATTCCCCGATGTATAAATGTTCAAAATTTTGAGGATGAAATTTATTGAACTAGAGAAGAAATGTAATATCCTAAATTTTGGGCTTAGAGACTTGAGGCCGGATACACCAATATTAGGAAAACTACTAAGCCTAATTTAGGAAGGGTCCCAAGAATGAAGAGAGATAGAAAGACTCTAGGGGACTATGTGATTTGGCCCTACCGAGCAAAGGGTCCAATATACGTAGGCAGGAGGATCAAGTGTTGTCGTAGATATGCGTCGGACACATATACGACCCCATTGGGTTGGTAGAAAGATGTCACCTAGCTATGTCATGAGGTATGAGACTAATTGGTCGAGAAAAATATGCCAATATAGGTATTCACATGGCATTTTCAGGGTATACATGTGCACCCTTCGTTTTTTAAAAAGACATTGGTATATGGCACCATGTGGGGCCCACACACACAATCTGACCTGACATTATCTTGCAGACTCCGATATATGTGACACAATCTCAAGTAAAACATTCCACTAGGATCTCGAGTAAATATCGATAAATTAGCTTTAAGAAAGTAAATAATGATGAGTAATGATGGCATAACTTTAGTGTTGGCTTAAGGAGAAGATGAAAGCATGTCCCCAATGATGACTTAGCTTTTTGGTTGATACTACAAGAAGATGACACGTGTCTCTCATCATTACAATCAATTTTTGACTTTTATGTGGGACTCTAATGAGACACCACCTAGCACAATAGTTAGGGAAATCCACCTGTCTCAGGTCTGATTATGTACTTGACTTTCTCAAACACCAAACCTGAGATTCGAGGAAATTCATTAGGCTTCCCTTCCCCTGACACAAAAAGGATGGCAAGTAGAGAGAAAAGAAGTGGACCGGGTTGATCAAGGACACGTGGCACACTCTAGGCCACACTTTTGTGACACATGTCATCACAAGACAAATCTCTCTTCCCTACACTTATAATTTCATCCAAACAGCCCAAAATGGAAGAAAAATACAGAGAAAATGGAAGGAAAATGAAAGTGGAGAGAAGGTAGATTAATAGTAAGAGTTCTTAAGCTCCGGAGTCGATTTCACCTCCGATTCGGCTTTTCTAGCTCATGAGGTCTTTTCTAATGTTGATCCTCTCAGTGAGAGCAATGTTTTTATGATTTTGGATTCTTGATCAGAGGTGTTTGGTGCCATCTAGCTGGCTGGAGTACTGCATAAATTAAGAACCGATTATTGAATCGGGTAGAGGTACGTAGAAGCTCTGATTTGAGCATGTTATCTTGAGATTATTGGGGTCCTTGTGTTTCGACCAAACCTGGAACATTAGATTCTACATGAAAAACTGTGTAGGAATAGCCTTTCAGAGGAATTCTAGAAAGACCATATAGAAAACCCAAAAATTGAAGTTAAGGAATAGTGCTGCCAAACTTCATTTTCTGGAGACAGTTTTCTTGTAATGAGTTTTTAATGAAAAAATCTTGTCCAATGGTCATGAAAATTATAATTATAGTAGACATACTAAGCTTTATTTTGATATATAATATGTTCCATTTGGGTTAGTAGATTGTGAGATATGAATTCTTAAAGTTAGGTATTGAATCTTGATCATTTTTTATGGTAGTGAGCTTTGTTCGAGGTTTCTGGAAATTTATCCTTGTAATTGGTTGTGACTAATATTTTTCATTTTAAAAGGATTTACATAGCTTTACATTGGACTTTGAACCACCCTATTTGGAGTTTTCTATAGTAAGTTATGATTTTTCAAATTTAGGTGAAAAATTTGGCAGATTAGGGTAACCCACGAACTTATAGCACCTAAAGTAATTTGAGACAAGTATAGGGCTAAAGATAATTGACATGTCATAAAGTCTAATGTAACCACATTGGAAATTTATTTGTCATGACTCTAATGATGCGATTATATATTTAGGGTCATGAGAAGACAATGAAGGAAAAAAATGGAAGATTGTTCAAGCAACTTTGGTGGTTGGAAGAAAAGGGATCAAAAAGTGAACCTAAGTCCAAAAGACAGTGAACTTATCTAACTTGTATGTATTTGATATGTATTCTTGTGCATTGATTTATATGATTGTTTTGCCTAATTATATTGAGCATATTTGATTGATTGAAGCTCTGTTATATTTATGCTATGGCCATGAGTATGTTGTAAAATTGAGCATGCAGATATGTCATTTTATGTTGGCATGAATTTATGTAAGGCAACCATGTCATGCATTAAGTATATATCCTACATGTATAGTGATACTGTTTGCTATTGAAATTCCTTTGAATCTCACCCTCCCTCAACCAACCATATAGGCAGGAGAGCACAAAAGAGGAATGCAGGACAATGTGCCAGAAGAAGTTATGGTGAAGAATTGAAGATTAATATGCGCTAATCTATTATGTAAATATTAACATTTGAAGTGGCTAAATGTATAACCTGCATGACGGATGAATTGACTTCCTAAGCGTAAGAAATGAATTATGAATGGGTAATCACATGATACGAGCCCATTAGTTCATAAACATTCTGTAAATAATAGCATATTAAGAACTCTGATAGAAATAAAAAGAGCAAAGATAGTAACCCCATATAAAAGTTAAGCAATCTGGTAATGCGACTTTACCAAATGAATAATGTCCCAAGAATAATTGTGAAAGTTTTTAGCTGAGAGCTTTATTTACTGATTTTCTTGAGCCGTAACAATGAGATATGGCTTCCGAATACATTATAAAGGGGCATAAGTAACATGTGTTATAAAAGGGAACGGGTATTCTGATCATGCTGATTTGGAAAGCCCTTCCAATGAACAAGGTAGCTGTAGAAGTTATCACCGAATAGAGAAACAATGTGCCCTTTCATACTTACAACATGAATAGCATGATTATGCTGAACTTGAAGAATAGATGATAATACACAGTAGAAATATGATGAATTTGAACACCTCTCTTGTCAAGATTTCCAACATGATGAATCTCCACGGTTTGTGACTAATCATGATCTTTGGCCACCAATACAAAATCTTGATTTAATTCAAGACTCATGTCTTCATAGTGCATGGAGATTTCTTTTGGTTCAGCCTCCTCTTGCTTCTTAATAACATCTATGATAACTTCATCTACTTCCTTGACATCTTCAGTGGCCTCTTCTGTGGCAGTGATTTCACTTACAATAGAAAACCCAATTTCAAGATCAGTTCTACAGTTAATATCTTCTTGTGGCACACATGTATCATTGAAGGAGGATCGAAGAAGCCACCTTTCTGAGAAAGATATCTCAATGCCTTGTTGTCTACTCAAATTTATGAGAGCCCTCTTAATTTCTTAAAACTTGTGGTTTTAGGCTTTGTTTTAATTCCTCCATAGACTTCTTTTGAACCCTTCTATGTTCCATAAGGCTATTTTGTGCAATTTGGTCATTGTTGGCCATTTACTATATCAGCACAACTTTAAAAGCAAAAAGAATGATTTTTTTAGGCTTCTTTTTTTCCTGATCTTTTTCTCTCATCCCCCCCCCTTTTTTTTACATTTTCCCCTCTTTTTTCAAATAAAATTATAAAAAAGAAAACTAACTATTGCAAATAACAAAAAGAACTCAAAGAAAGAAAAATGCTTTGGTTGATTTTCTTTAAGAGTTGGGCAACAAAAGAAATGGTGGGAACCAGAGACACTGATGCCAAATTAATGCAAGAAGGGGAAGGGGAAGGGGAAGTGGAAAGGAGAGACGAAGATAAAAGAAGCAAAAGGATATGATGAGAGAGAAGAGTTAGAGTGAGGGAGAAAAGAGATACTTAAAGAGGAAACTCAATATCTGTTTATTTAATTCATAAGATGTCTACATAATGAGATTGTTGAGAGCTATTTATAGCCCCACTCTAACCCTAGGAATCAAAAAGAGACCATTCTAGAAATTATAAACTTAAATGAAAACAACAATTAATAATAAAGATAACGATAAATCAACATTAGAGCAAAATATTTCTAAATCTTCTCCTTAAACTTCAAATCTCTTCAATATTCTTCAATTATTCTAGAATCTCCATTTACTCTTTTTTCTTCCTATTTTTATTTCCATCATATTTAAATTGATTGCTAATTGAATTCACACTGGATTAATAGTGTCCTTCAAGCCGAGGTTGAGGTTGTAGTTTGATCACCTTCTTGGTCCCCATTTTCTCCACTTATCTCTTCCAATGATTTTCCCTTGGCTTCTGGGACCAAGAAAGTGAACAACATGCCAACAAAGTTAATCACACCCAATAAGATCAGAGAATTCTTCATCCCAATCCCAGTTGGATACCCGTTTTGAACCTTGTTTGGATCCTTACTTTGTGCCAAATACATGAACCCGAACGCGCCTACGATTGCTCCAGCCTTTCCGGCAGCCGCTGACAGCCCGTGGCAAGTCGACCGCAATCTCGCCGGGAAGATCTCGGCCGGCACAATGAAAGTAGTGGCGTTAGGGCCGAAGTTAGCAAAGAAGAAGGTCAATGCGTACATGATAAGAAACCCTATAGTGTTCTCCTTCTTGGTCCAGTGGTCATAAGGAATTGCCAAAGCGAACATGAAGACAGTCATGAAGAAGAAACCCATAAGCTGGATGACGAATCGTCCCAATATATCTATGAAGGCCACCGTGAACCAGTATCCTGGCACGGTACCACACAGTGCGATCAGTACTTGTGCTCTTGCCACTGCATAAACTTCTTGAATGGCGTTCATCTCAGCCGCAGGAGGAAGCCATCCCACTGCTGAGTAAATATCTTTCTGGAAAAGATTCTGACTGTAGAATGCAATATCAAGTAAAAACCAGGTGGAACATGTTCCCAGCAAGTGAAGCCCATGTCTACGAGCGAATTCCCCACTGAACAAACCAAAGTTGTTGCTGCCTCTTTCAGATGATTTTGGCTTCTTGTCGGCTTCGAGTTCAACTTGTAGAACCTTTGACATATCGGCAGCTGCTTGTTCTGCGTTCTTGGCCACTAGAGCGGTGTACCTGGCTGTCTCCGGCATCTTCGCTCGTGAGTAGAAGGTCATGGCTGCTGGCACTGCTCCGAACATTAGGATTACGCGCCAGACATAGTCGGCCTGTGGCGGAAGAGAAGCTTTCGCGTCCACGTTGTACGGCGGAGCCTTATACGTATGATCAAATGCCGTAGAGACCATGAGAGAAACAATTCCTCCGACCAAAATTCCAAACCCTGAAAATCATAAATAACATTTTTGAAAATGCTTTAATTGAATAAAGTTGTTACGTTTTAGCCTCCCTCCCTATATGAAAAAAAGCACATGATTCAAATTTATGTATTTCCTCTCTTATGAAAAGAGGAAAAAGGATAGGGAAAAAGAGTGAGAGAAAAAGAAAAGGAAGTTTCTTAGTATGTCCAGCTTATATGCCTTCTCTCTCTTTTTTTTGGGTTCTCTTTTGATAAAAGCTACCTTATTCTCTATTTCTCCATTGTAAGCTTGTAACTTTAATTATTTGGCCGGGTGATTGCATGTGTTTATACATTTTGGTTGAGACTCCCTTATACCCTATTTTAATAATAGTGGATATAATATTTTTTAGTCTTTGGTGCAATGTAATTTATGCCATATATATATATATATTTGTTTTTTTGTTTCATGAACTCTTGTAAGTGATAGGAGGAGGATTTAGCATCCGCTGTGCTCTTCCTAAACCAAGTAATTACGAAAAACAAACCTTGCATAGCAAAGACGGCAGCAATAAACGCTCCACGAGTCTTCTTATTGGCGTATTCAGACATTATGGTAGCGGAGAGAGGGTAGTCGCCGCCGATTCCAAAGCCAAGCCAGAATCGGAAAAAGCAAAGAGTAGAGATGACGCCTTTTGGGGTGGCACCGAACGATAGACCAGAACCCATTGAGGCAATTACCATGAGAGCGAGAGTCATCCCGTACACTTTCTTCCTTCCCAACTTGTCGCCGAGCCACCCAAAGAAAATCTGACCGACCAACGTCCCACAGAGGGCGACTCCATTGACGGCCATGGACACGTTGGGTGGCAAACTCCCCGGCTTCTTAGACCCTTCTTCTGTATAGTATGTACGCCCCAACAACTTGGTAACGTTGGCGATGCTAAAGAGATCGTAAGCGTCGGTGAAGAAGCCCATGCCGGCGACGATGACGGCTGTGAAGTGGTACCATTGCGTCTTGGCGCTATCCAAGGCGTTGAGCACACTATCTTGTGCCATAACCTCCCTCGAGACTCAACAATCCTGAAAACAAAAGTCTCGAAATGCTGCATCTCAATTAGGAAATATATATATGCATACATGCATGCAACAAGGGAAGAGGAAAAGACGGAAGTTGCCATTGACATCCTTTCTATGTACTTCAAAGCCAAAATCATGTGTGCTGAACTTGATTTTCGCATTATTTTTTAGGCCAAGACACAAATTTATAGTGCGCCTTTCCCTCTTGGGTCAATCGTTTCATTTGTCAGATTAATTTTTTCTCTGTCTTTTTGTTACTAAGGGACAAATCTTAAAATCCATTAGCTATATTTAAAAGTTAAATAAGTTTTCTATTTTATTCATGTTAAAATACATTATTTCAAGTTTTCTTATTAATTTCTTAAAGAAAAATATAGCTTTATTTAATCATTTAATTTCATAAAATATTTTTTTTTCTCTCTTGTTTTTATAAAGTGTCCTTTTAGTTTTTAGTTCTCTAACCATAACATCATTTTATTAATAAAAAAATTCCTCAAAATTGAGTGTTCACAAAACATTCACATAAATATGAATATCAAGTTAAATTTCTTAAAAATAAAAATAATTGGGACAAAAAATTATTATTTGACACTTACCGTATTAACACTATAAGAATGAAAAAAATGACTACTTCATAGAATTATGGGAGCATTCAAATATATACTCTTATTCAGGATAATGCAATGAATCGGACAAAGAATTCTTAGTAAGATCCTGAAGATGGAAGTCAAAATAAAATATGGAAAATAAAACAATCGATAAAATGGAAAAATCCCTATTAAAAAAATAAAATGGAAAACTAGGACTAACCTTGCGAACTGCAACAGAAGAACTGATCATTAGTTTTTTGTGCATGATGATGGTGGATTTGAGAACTAAAAGAAGAGAGAGAGATTGTGGAATATAATAGATGAAGATGGTTAAGCAAAAAGAACAAAAGGATCCCGACCACTATGGTTTTTTAGTTCTTTTCTTTTCTTCTCCTTATTTTTTCTTTTCTTCTTTTTACATCAGATGGTGTCGCTGGAGAAATCTCAGAATGGGTAGAGGAGAGGTGATGAGTCAATGAGGTTGTGATTTGAGATGGAAGACACCAAAAAAAAAAAAGAAAAAGAAAGAAAGAAAGAAAAGAAAAGGCATTATGACATATTAGTAAAATGAACAAATTCAATAATCTCTAATAAAACATCTTGGCCGAATTAGGGATTTGATGAAAGTGCAGGCTTGAATATGAATTTATCCATTTTAAATAGGATTTTCCCAAAAGCCTTCTTCACAAATAAAGCAAGAGAAATTACACCAACAATTTAGGATAAATTCTTTTAAAAGTAATTTAAAATACCCAAATTTTAATTTGGGTTACTGTATTTATCAAATCTATAATCAGATCATATAACCCAAATTAGGATAGTGAAATTTTATCAATTTACCTCAATACCCTTAAATTATTAGAAAATGAATAAATGGAAAATTGATTATTTTAATCCTTATTGCTTTGACTTTCTTATAATTCAGTCTGTTAAATTATATATAATTCAATGCAATGTATTGAAACCCGAGTTGGAACATGGGCCAGAGTTGAGGACCGCTTGTCTTTCAGGAGAAAGACATTTTGAACGTTAGACCGAAATGAGCCGTTGTTTGGCTGCTTTTCAGTTGTGATCCACTTTTAAGTCATTAACCGTTCTGGATATTCAATAACTAGACACTCTTAGGACTTCTTGAGAGCCATCATCTTTTCACACAAAGAAAGACTATGACAAGAAAAAAAAACAGAGAAAGAAATAAAAACAATAACAACCAGCTGGTAATAGGAGGATAATATAATCTAACCAGAGCTGAGAAACAAAAAGAGCATTGTAACTTGCTTTTTATTTTGAAGAGATAATGAGAGATGTCGGATTGTAAATATGAACAATAAGACGAAAGTAAGAGAAGAAGATGTTTTAGTAGAAGAAGCATTTAATTACCCATTGACCAATGAATAAAAGGGTGCACTGTACTAATATTCTTCAGATCAAATATGGAAACTGAAATGTAGATGCTCCAGTTTTCTTCTTTTCAGGCGTGAGATGTGACTTTCCTGACCAATGTGAATCATTTTCGGATTTTTCCAAAAAAAACAAATTCCAACTATTTTGACTTTTGAGCAAAATAGTTGTATTTCACATTCAAATTATTTTTAACAATTAAAAAAAGTCTCACCTTTATATTTTCTTATAAATCAAAAAGTGTTCTTCTATTTTGCAATGCCTACTATTATATTACAAAACTTATGTGTACATTAATTCAAATTTCTAAGAAAATTTCTCTTCTTTTTTTTTCACAATCCTAGTTTTTATCTAAAAATTTTTCTATTTATATTACTTTTAGTTATTTGTGAGTAATTTTTCTCATCCAAATGCAAGGATAAGTTGAATTTTTATTTTTTTTTGGGAATAGATACGGAATCTATTGCCTCATCAAAAGAGCAATACAAAACAAAATAAAGCCTAGGATCCTTCATCAATGATAGCCTCCTAACTCAAAGGTGGTTGTTGATTAAAGATGCATAAATTTTCTACAAGTCCATACAAGAGTTTACCAAAATAATAAGCACAACTATTGTTATCCCTAGAGTGATGGCTAATTACAACATGCTAATCTCTATAAATAAGAGATATAGCTTCATTTACAAGATCCTTAAATGGGTGGTTGAGGTTATAGCCAGAGTCATTAGAGTAATGGCTTCCAAACTTTCTGAATAAAGGCAGATCTTTTGAAGTCCTCTAGTCCAATGTAAATTAAGGCCATTATGATCCCAATGAGCTCTGCAATAGTTAGAGGAATTGAAGTTAGCTTGCTACTGAAACCACTATCCAATAGTTCAGTTGGTCTCGAACAACTTCATCACAGCTACTACGCCCATCTCGTAATGCAGATCTATCCACTTCAATTCTCGTAAAATCTCCTCCTACAGCTTACATCCCCTGTGCTATTCTAGTATCGGTACTATAGAAATTACATCTTACTACTAGGTCATGGTCTAAGCAAGCACGAAAGAAATTGTTATTTGCATTAGATGATTCATTTGTAACATCCCCTCCAAACAGTCGATTACATCAAAATACCCAGATATCCCAGCAGATGTAGCCAAACATCACCTCCTTGTGTGTGCCTTGCCTGCAGCTTCATGCTGCAAATTCCACTTGACCTGTTCATCTCCTTGTAAAGGAGAAAAAGTTTGCCATTTTGCTGGCTCTACCACCGATTTTCTTCGGTCAGTTGTATTATAATAGTCTCTCAGTAGATGCATCGAGTCCTCCTCCTCTACACATGTAAATTGTAACACTTTACATTTTTGCCCCTTTATTACGTACATGAAAGTGTTTACTCATATTTTCTTAGGGGATCATTCCTCATTTCAGGTTGTTGAGCCATGATTCTTACCGAATATCAGAGTTAATTCTTTTTCTTAGCTATCCCAATTATAGTTCAACTTTAATACATGTCTATTCATACTATTTATACGAATATGTGGGTCGTGTAATTAATCTACATATAGTAAATTAATACACATTCTTCTTCAATTCTTTGTCTTCTTTCTTTCTTGTTCTTCTTCAAGCATTCTTCTCTTTCCTATTCTCGTACCTATATTGTTGGTGGGGGGTGAGATTCGGGGAATCTCAGTAGCAAACATACAGACAATGCATGTAAGATGAATGTTAGTGCATGATATGCTTGCCTTACATAGGCTTATGTTCTCATAATGATATTCCGCATGCTCAATATTTAGTGCAACATACTTATGGCCACCGTAAAAACAGAAACAAAGCTTCATTCATTCATACATGCTTCACATAATCTCAAGAAAAGCAATACAGCAAATCAATACATAGTATAAACATCACATACATACAAGTAAGTAAGTTTACTACCTTGTGGACCATTGTCCTTCTTTGTTTCCTCTTCTTCCAACCATTGGAGCTTCTTGGAAATTCTTCAATTCCTCTTCTTTCTTGACTTCTTTATAGCCCTGAATACCCAATTACATCATTAGAGCTATGATTCAAAGCTCTATTCGACTCTCTTTAAGTCCACTTTCAAGGGAGAATATTGCCATTAGCTATATGTACACACATTAACATAGAATTCTCCTCTTCTAATCATTATTCCATAATTTCTAGGTTTACATGACTAAATTTAAAAATTCACCATTAATCTTAAGAAACTCCAAATTGAGTGGTTCCAAATTCTATATGAAACTATTTCAGTATACTTTCACATGGAATTACTCAATTATGGTTATTACAACTAGAAAATTCCCAGAATTTCTCCCAACATCACTGTTTCAGATTTCTTTCCAGAAAATAGAGCATAACTTCAACAATTCATATCTTCTAACATACTTGTCCAAAATTTAAAAAATACATATCAAATTAAATATCTATGTCTCTACTTTAATTTTGAAAATTTTCGTGGTCATTGGATAACATTTGACTACTAAAAAAAACTTCACAATGACACTGCCTCTAGAAAATGAATTACACAACATCTACTCTTCAACTTCCAAAAATTCCCAATTCATATGCAAGCATCCAAAAATCATAAAAAATTGCATACCTACACAATTTTTCCTCCTACAGCAAATGGAAGCATCAAAATTAAAAAATTCCTACTCCTCTTCCACGACACACATAGAACAGGAAATCAAAGTTCTCGGGAAGAGTTTGTCGGTTTCTTGTTTTCTCTTGCTTAATCACTTCCTTTCTACTTGTAATCAAATGATTAGCTATTTAAAACGCCATTTGACATGTTTAGAATGAGGTTTAAACAATAGGACCCCGTAGGGTTTTCAACATCCAAACTTCACAAACAAGTATTTACAAACCATCAACAACAACAACAAATGCAAGAGAAGCAAGTTTTGGAGTTTACCTCTTGATTTTTGTTGTTCTCTCTCTAAAAATGTCATCCCTCTCTCTATATTCTCTTTGATTTTACCTTGAATACCATGAATTTCATAGAGGAGAAGAGATTAGAGAAGGTTATGAAGGGATTAGGAAGCTTAAACTTCAAGATTACAACTTTCTTACCTTAGATTTTGGAAAACCTAGCTCTTGGTGAAGCTTTTTGCTACCTTGGTGTGGCCGAACTCCCTCTCTCTCTTGATTCAGATTTTTGCATGAAAATGATGGGAAAAGATGAAGAGAATGGTGATTTAATGAATCACCAAAAGTGGCTTGTATGTGGAATTTTCCTATTGGTCCAAGGTTTGACTTTTCCTTGCATAATATTACAAATAATTCATTTTCCCTTTTTCCTTCTCTTTTCCACCGAAAATTGCATGAGAATTGAGAGAGTATATATTGGTCTTGAGTTATTCCAATGTCATCTTGCAATTTGTTGACTTTTTGACTATTTGACATTTCTTGATAATAATTTGCCAAAACAGACTTATTAATTATCAAGTGGCCATTTCCCTCTTTTTAATTACCATTTAGCTGAAATTATTGGGAGTATTAGGAAAAAAAATAATTATTTCTTGTTTTATAACAAAATTACCATTTTGCCCTCACATTATTTTCCCATTTTCGCACTTCAGGAAAAACTAGGTAGAATTTTCATCAAATTTTGGAAATTCATATATAATTGTATAGATATCCAATAGGGGTGATTTTAAAGGTTATGCGACCCTTATTCAGTCTAGGTTTAAGGAAAAATATAGAATTTGGCCAATTTCAAGCCCATCATTCCTAGAATTCTCATTTTTGGAAGCTACCACTGAAAATTCTCAGTTTCACTGGGCTAACTTCAAAAATATATATCTCTTTGTGTACATCTCTAAATAACTCATATGACCTATAAAATTAAAGCTTGATAAGTCTACTTTAATTATGGAAATTTTCATAATTTTTGGACATCATTTTCCTCTTGAAATATGTCACACAAACACGTCTGCCATACCAAGAAATTCACCGGTAGCAACACTACTTTGTGTGTGACTTCTAATTGCATTGTTTTGTCTTCCCCAAGCTCTTTAATTCACCATAATATTTCCTTTAATACCCTAAGGGTATAAAGGAATTTTGGAGAATTCTACTATGCCTTACTAGGACATTTACTAAACCAGGGTTTAGTAGTCTACTTAATCCAGGCTTAATCTCAAGCCTCTTGTCCCAATATTCGGAATATTATGAATAGACAAGTTACCACTTTAACTAAGCCTCTGTTATGTCTTAGTTTCGCCGTATGTGCTCTACTATGGGAAAACAACCACATAAAGGATTTGATATTCTCTCAACTTTCCAACTCTGTATGAGTTTCCAAATGCTATTATTGTGAGTATGTGTACCTGTAAGGAGAAAATGATATGCACTTTAAAAAGAAAAATTTCTATTGTTAGATGGATTCCAATATTAATTTTCCTTTCTTCTCACCTCATGGGATGGTGTGCACGGGTAATTTACTCAATAATGTTTGAAGGCAACCAGAATAGCATTTTGTCTCTATCCCATTACTAGATTGATTCACGAATTATACCACTCTTTCATTTTAGTTAAATAGACCTTCTCCCCCAGTACACAATCAATCAAAGGATAGTTCATCTCAGACCAGTTATCCAACCAGAAGGAGGATGTCAAACCATTTCCAATTTTCCTATCTAGACCATCTCAGAATGATGACCATACTTTACATATTCCTCTCTAAGTGGGCATTGTGTTTCTTTGTAACCTTCAGTAGTTTAAGCTCCCTATACTTCTATTTAGACTTGAGGACTTTAACCCATAATGCTTTCCTATTACAAGTCAGATTCCAACATAGCTTCAAGATAAAAGCTTCATTTTGCTTCACCAAATTCCTAATCCCCAATCCACTATCATCTCTACTTTTTGTTATTTGGTCCTAAGATACAAGGTAAAACTTCTTATAATTTTCCTCCTCACCCCATAAAAAGCTTATACTCTATTTTTTTTGAATAATTCAACAGGCCCTTGGGAAGTAGGATTGTCTGCATATTATATGAGGGCAGAGCAGAGAGCATGAACTTAATCAGAGTAGTATGACTCGCCAGGCTCAAGTATTTCCTCTTCCAACCTACCAGCCAATTGTTTGTTTTTTCAAGGATGGGGGCAAAGTTTACATAAAAGGCTCTCTTATGTAATAATAGGATCCCTAAGTATTTGGAAAGATCACTTGTCAAGCCCACCTCTATCTATTAGCTCATCATCAATACTCTATAACTATGAACAATTTTGGAGAAGAAAATATTAATTTTGGTTTTGTTCATTTTCTGTCTTGAATCTTCAGAAAAAAAAAGTTCCTACACAATCAATAATAGTTTCTACCTAGTTGTTAGAAATTATGCCTTAGGGGCCAATCATTGTATTTTGAACATTGTTATTTATTGATTTTCTCCATCTTGTTATCATATTATTGGCATGTTTACTGTGATAACTGTATCCTTGGATGAATTATAAAGATTATCCTAAATGTTCTTGGTAAGTCATCTATGTGGGAGAAAAGATGAAATAAGACCAGTATGACTTTGACAATGTATAGAGATACGAATCAAAGTCTTAGGCATTTATAATAGTGCAAGGTGTTGGATCGACCCGCTATGAGAAAGCTATACGGATTAAGTCATAAACTTATCTCATGTATAACTACATCACTATGCCCTTTTGACCTGAGATCATCATGGATTCCTACATGAGAGTCGCTAAGCTTTGACCTAGTCAAAAGTCACCTTTGACCGGGTGATGATAAAGGCTACAATCAGGCTTGATGATTTTCATGCAGAGGAATGTGAATGATCAAGATGGAATTTGTCTCTCACATTAGTAGAGAGATAATACTAGGCCCCTCGATAAGTGAGTTTAACAAATGTATGCTACGATGGAAAGGAGTTTCCATTTCTATTGTTGGACTACTTAGGAATCGGGAAAGTAATAGTCAAGAACAGAAGGATGACACTATTCATGCCCCATTCATGGCTGAAATATTATAGAAAAAAAAGTAGAGCTGGGAACCAAGGTCAGCCCTTGATAGGCCAGGGCCGAAAAGAGCCGGCCTTTTTAGGCCCAGGGTAAAAAAATGCTGTTATTTAAGGCCTAGCCTGAGAGCATGCTGGCTAGAGCTGACCCGCAGGGTCGAAAGTCATTTTCACAAGATTTAACTACACACCTCATGTAATAAAACAAATACAGTTACTAATTCATAATCAAAGGTAAAAAATAGTATCCACGAATAACTTACTGTCTCACACAAAGCATAAGAAGACAAGAAGCTAAATACTTTAAATAACATGAGTATGACGACTACCATTTTCATCTTCTTCGCCACTATATCAATTTCAAGGAAATTTGATTGTGCTTCACTTAGAGTAGTAGGCTCTGCTTGAGGGCTTTATTCAATAATGGACGAGCTTTAAGCTTCCACATTTGACTTAGACACAGTATGAGACGGATGGAGAGGAACAATCGAATAGAACTGGCATCGTCGCGTCAAGTTTCCACTTGCCACTGACCGTTAAGTTTGTGAGATTTAGTATGTGAGAGTTTAAAACCAATTGAGTCTAAGAGGGAGAGACTGAGAGTGAAATGCGGTGTGAAATTTTGCAATTTTAGAGTTAGGGCTTAGGGTGGAGGGGCACGAATATGGGCAGGGGAATTTAAAAAATAAAATAAAATAATGGGCCTAATAGGTCAGACCTTTTAAGCCATTGGCCTTACAGGGCTGACCCTTTTAGGCCCGACTTCCTTTGGAGGCTCTAATTTTTAAGTCCGGGCCTTGACTTTAAAGGGTTTAAACGGGCCAGCCCGACGGGCTCGGCTTGATTTTTTGGCTATAGATAAAAGGGACATGACATGGTTATTTGACAAGTTGAATCGTGTTAACGGTCCTCATATGAATTGGGTAGTCGTAATATCTTACTAGAGGTCACTTGCGACTTATGGGTTAGTCCAGTTATTGGCCCACTACTAACTTCCTTTGGGCCTACAAGGTTACATACCAAAATAGCTCAACACAAAGTATAATGTCTAGATTTATTGAATCTACGATGTGTCTAAGATTCAATGAATACAATGTTTAATCTAGGGTGGACGGATTATATATATATATGATATAAAATTCGTAAAAGGAAATATAATAATATTATTATTATTATGTGGTGTTATTTTTAAATTTAATTTTATTTGATAAGTTAAATAACTAACATTGATAGAGATATAATATCTCAAATTTAATTTATAAAGATAAATTAAATCTAATTCCATTAACTCTTTATTCAAATTAAATAAATAAGTTAAATGAAAACTGTTGGACAAATTTAATTAAACCGAATTTATTTAACTAGCTCATCAAAACAATTAAGTGTTAATTGATTTCAAAATGAATTAAGATTAATTTTGAAGATCCAATATAGCCCTAATCAGTTATAAAAATGTAAGGCTAGGGAACCCTAAGACAGATGATAAATAGAGAGCCGCAAAAACCCTAGAGAGGCATTAGAGGCGCTAGTATGCTGTTCATGTTGGAGTCATTGTCAAATACGTTAATATTTTGATATTTGCAGAGTATTAAGCGCATAGTTCACAAGGCATACAGAAATAGCGGAAACATACTAACATTAAATACTTGTTTACAATACAGAAAATCCCCATAGGGTTTGAAAAATATATAAAAAGTGTTCAAAGGAAACTAAATTTCAACTAAGATACCTAATGGCAACCTCTTCAATCACTAGAGCTTTAATTGCCGCTAGCCATTACCTTGTCCTTCGAGCCGCTATCTTCTGCTATAATATTTTTTTAGTGTTGAAAAAGGGTGAGATTCGAGTGAATCTCAGTAGCAACATACAATCAGACATATACAATGTGAAAATAAATATGTAATGCACCATGTTATGTAAGATGAAAATGTTGTGTGCTCACTGTCTATAGCCAAACGACTGTTTGCAACCTTGGCTTAACTCTGCGCCTATGTGGGGTTTTAGATCACAACTAAGCTAGCGTGCCCTTAGCACTGTGTTCATGTCCTAGACACTATGCTCATATCACAGAATATGGAATACACAAAGCATATAGATAATCACATAGGGCATGAAAGAAATAGTTACTACCTGAGTCATTTTTCAGTTCCCTTGTTTGTCCAATAACTTGAATTCGACACGGGCTATTATCGATTCCTATAAATTAAAGTTAACAAGTAACTAATTATTACTTACATTAATACTGCCTTAATCATAGTTTATTAGTTATTTATCACAGTTTCAGCAATTTCTGCACAGCATAATTCTCCACAGTGAAGTTTCACTGTTTTCCAGAAAACTAGCAGATTTTAAGTCAACTTTGAAAAAAAATAAAAAATTCTAGGAAATTCAAAATTGACTGTTACTAAAGCCTATGAAAAGATCTTGAGGTGTAAATTTATGGAAAAATACCTAAGTCTGACCACTATTGTCACATTGTTCCCAAAATTTCACCAAACCTTCTCTATTCTAGATTGCATTGTAGAAATAGGGCTCAACTTTGAAATCCATATCTTTTAATCTACTAGTCCAAAAATTATGTTCTACCCATGAAATTAAATCTCTACAGGTCTATTTTATGAATGTAAAGCTTTCTAATTTTTGGACCAGGTTTGGCTAATGAAATCTATTTCACAACAATACTACCTCCAGTGAGACCAATCAAACAACATTTCCTTTCACTTCTAAAATTTCCAAGTTCACATACAACCATTCAAAAATCATGAACACATGTATTCCTACACAATTTCCCCTTCTAAATCCAATGGAATCAAAAAAATTACAAAATTCACACTCCTCCCCTATGTTCTTCATCTTGCTGAAACTTACAAGAGAAAAGGGGAAAATGTGTTTTCATTATTCCAATCCACAAACACCTTCTTTTTCACTCCTAATCACATGATTAACCATCTAAACACTTAATAAAATGATCACTAAAGTACAAAATACAAAAAGGGACAATGAAAAATAGAGCATTTTAATGTAAAATTGAATATTCATTAGTTCAGTTGTTGCTCCGCTTTGAATGTTTTCGTATTTATAGTTGGAGTGAATGTAATGACTATTGTAAGCATTCCATTTGTCTGTTACTCAGTTAAGGCTTCTCTAGACATTATTTGTGTTGTAAGAATATAGCCGTTGGAGCAAAGAGAATGCATTGGTTGAAGGTCTGCTTAGCATTTAATGCTTCTGACACAAAATCTGCTTTTCTTGATATTCAAATATTTGATGGAGAGATATCTTGAAATTTGCTTAAAAGATGTTAATCATGTAAAAGAAAAATAAAAAGAAAGATTATGGTTTGCAACAAAAGTTCCTTTGATTTCATAAATCTTTGGTTTCATGCTTTATTTTCTGGAACCATAAAGTATTTGAGTATTCTTCTTGCTATCAGAATAGAATGACTCTTTTTCAGTTATAGACTATTTGAATAGTATTTAATCAATTTGTACTAAGACTATTTGAATAGTTTGATATTCTATTCGAATAGTACCTTTTGAAAACCAAATGATTTTATCCTGATACAGTATTTGATTATTCGAATAATCTTTTGATATTAGATTTTGTAATAGGTCAAATACTATTCTAACAGTTCCCTTACTATTTGATTATTCTTTGATTTTAGATTTTGAAATAGATTAAATGTTGTTATGATAGTTCCCTTAATATTCGAATAATGGATTTTAAAATAGGTCAAATACTATTCTGATAGTTCCCTTACTATTTGAATAGTGTTCTCACTATTCAAATAGTAATCTCACTAATCAAATAGTTATACTTTTAATCTTTAAATTTTTCTTAACCTTATTCAAATAGTTAACTTATCATCCGGATAACCTTTTTAGAAAATGACTTGAAAAGAGAATATGTTATTTGAATAGTAACTTACTATTCAAATAGTTTTTTGTCTTATGTTATTTTTAGAAAAATTGGTCAGGCATACTATTTGAATACTAATATTTCTATTCGAATACTCTCAATTTTTAATAGTACATCTTTATTTGAATAGCTTATTCAGTATTTGAATAATGATTAGCTTATCCGAATAGTCTAAGAGTTATTCGAATAGTCCTTGACTGAATGTAGGCTTTACTATTCAAATAATACCTTGACTATTTGAATCCTCCACTGTGTGAAGAAATATGAACAAAATAAGAAAATATTATTTGAGTAATCCTAAGTTTGTTATCATCAAAACTCTGAATCTAACATTCTCCCCATTTTTTATGATGACAAAACTTAGTATTATCAAATAGAAAATAGTAAGCAAGTACGATCATAACAAACATTCATGGATCAAGATAATTCAAATCCATATTCATCATTAGTAAACATAAACTTAAAGATAGTGCAATAAATATGAGCATGAACTGAAATATAAGCTAAAGACTAGAAAAGAACCATGATATCAATATCTATAGAATTCGAAACTACTCAAAGCTCATGGGATCAAGGTGACTTCTCCCCCTTTTTGACATAATCAGAAAGATTGGGGGGAGTAGGAAGAATGAAGTCAGTAGAGGATGGAGGAGGTTCTCTAAGAGGAGCTAGAGGAGGAGTAGAGGTAGAAGCTAGGTGAGAGTTAAAAGGAGTATGAAAGTTATTAGAAGGAGAGATAATGGAAGTGAGTCCAATAGTAAGTAAAGGAGAGGATTGAGGAGTATCTTTAGGTATAGCCACTGAGATGGATTGAGGAGTGAGAATGCTAGGGTGTTTTAGAGACTGAGGTTTGTCAAAGTTTTTAGGATTAGGAACTTTTTGGGTATCCCCAGAGGAACTAGAGGATGGTTAGGGAATGGTCTGAGAAGGTGATGTAACAGGCTGAAGAATTGGTTTAAGAGTGATATGGACAAGGGAAGTAGTGGTGATTTATTATATGGTGAATAGGACATTAGAAGGTACAAGAGGTATAGTAAAGGTGGTCTTTGGTGGTTAAGTTGGAGCAGTAGTAGGCAGGTCTGTATGTTGGAACTTCAAGGATAAAAGCCTTAGTGAAAGGAGACCCAATAATACATGTTTCCAAGCAATCAAGTCTGTACCTTATTTCTCTTATCTGTTAGAGGTAATTAGCTTGAAGGTTGTATAGGGACTTGAAGTTTTCATTGACTTGATTTGCTCTACCACTAGTTTATGAGCTTCTTGAATTTGCAATTGAATGGAGGCACCAAACAGTAAGGGAAAGGGAGAAGCAGTTCTCGAAGAATGAGCTTAATCCACCTTTAAAGTCTTAGGTCCCACTATTTGTCTCTTAGATTGAGGTTCCTCTGGCAGGTCCAGTGGAATGAGAATCTTTATTTTCTTGATATGTGTTTTTCCAAATCTAGCTAGCCTTCCTTGTTGACCCTCTAAATATCAGATGTTGATTATTTTGAGAATGAGAGAGACAAGTTGAGGAAATGGTACATGAGTTGTATTGTTGGAGACCAATCTGTACCTATGGATATCCTGGTAGATAAATTTACCCACATTCAGTTTAACTTCAGAAATGAGGCAGGCCAGTAAGTTGTAGTCTTGACTAGTGAAGAAATTGAAATTCTGAAATTTATTTATAAAGGATTTAGTATAGATGTACCACAAGATCCTTTGATCATCACTTAGGGACATGGAAGAAAAATTTTTGGTCTTTCTCATTGGTTTGATGATCTTCATGATGTCATCCTTAGTATACTCTACAATTTCATCAAATTGTTCTTCATCATAGCCTAGGAAGGTATTGATGATAGAGGGTGATAATTGAATCTTCTGCTTTTTTACAATGGTCTCTAGTCTTTCTGCAACCAATTCCTTTTTGTTGCCTTTGATTTTGACAGAGTACAAATTGCAATAAAAGACTCTAACTACAGAGGGGCTATAGGATAAATCAACTTGGAGCCACCTCTGGTATTCCTCCAAATAGCCATAGAGATTGAATCCTAGACTATCCCTCAGATATGACATATCAACATACACCATATGGCACATAAGCCAAGAGGAAAACAGATCCTTGTACCTCTTCTTTTCATCTGGTTGAAGGAGTAGTCTGGAGTTGAAATCAGCATGAGGTCTAGTTACTTCTTCTATCAGGGTCTTTGAAGGTTCTGGTTCACTTCTTTGGGATTGAGCCTGAGATGTTTTGCTAGGCCTTGCTTTAATGTTATAAACCATACCCTTGACTACACTTCTCATAGTCCTATCTAGATTGTCAATTTTGGTATAAGGATAACGAGATGATGTACTTGCAATGTTCTTGTTTTTGGTCTTTGATATAGGTGCAATAGGCTTGGAAACTAATATAGTCTCCATTGGTTCTCTGATCATAATGCCCTTAGCCCGAGAAGATGCCTTAAAAGGGGGTATCAGCTGCCTTTGGTTTACATTTCTTTGAAGTTTTCTGGCTTGTAGATTTCTTGGAGTCTGTTTGGATGGTGGAAGAGCATCTCCTTTTTAGATATTAGCTCGGTTGGTCCTTATTTGTGATTTTTCAGAAACTGAAGGAAGTTAGGTTATCTTGAGGATTTGGAGGATTCATAAGGTATGGATGATGAAATGGAGTGTCTTTGATTGGATTTTGATCACAAGATGAAGGCGAAAGTAATGAGAGATATTTGTTTACGAAGTGAAAATAGAGTGGTATTCAAATAATGAGCAGTGAGGGAGTTTAGAATCTTAATATTGAAACCTAAGACTATTTGAATAGTTTCATGAGTATTCGAATAGAGGGGGGATTATTCAAATACTGATGAAATTATTCGAACAGACAATGAGAAAGTAAGTGTACTTGTGTTCGGATAGGCTTCAGTGTATTTGGATAGTTATATCCACTGTAATAGTTGATAGTGTATTCGAATAGTCTCTGTTGATTTGTAGCTCTGTTATTCAAATAAAAGGACTTGTATTTGAATAGCTTCTTTAGATCCATATTCAGTAGCTTGTTTTATTCGAATAGGGTACCACTATTTGGATAGTCTTCCATCTTTGGCTCTTTCGTTTATTCGGATAGACAATCTTGTATTCGGATACACTTCCTTTCATATGAAATGTTAAAACAATTTAATCTATTCGAATATAAGTTTCCTTATTTGAATAGCCTTTCTGAAATGTTAATTGGGTTTATATGAATATAGGGTTCATTAATCGAATACATTCTTTAAAACTAGTATTATTCAAATAATTCTCAATGTATTTGAATAGTTTTTCTCAAAAAATGTTGTCTTTATTCGAATAAATTTTATGGTATTCGAATAGAGTTTTCAAGAAAAATTTTGAAATTTTTATTTCTAGACTTCTGTTATTTGAATAACAAGTACACTATTCGAATACATTCTTTGTAAAATTTGTTTTTGTATTTCGATAGAGACTTGGTTATTCAAATATGTTTTATATACTTTGTAAAATCATTCTGCTATTCGAATACTCTATTCATTATTCAAATACTTTTTTTTGCAAAACCATGCCTTAGTATTCGAATAGTAGATTTGGTATTCGAATAAACTTTTATAGATTTTATGAAATTTTAAGTGTATTCGAATAGATTTTGCTTTATTCGAATAATGTTCTTGTAAAATCTTTCTTTTATATTCGAATACTGAATCAGTTATTCAAATAGTTTTATGAAAAACTTACTTTTATTCGAATACATTATTGAATATTCTAATAACCTTTTTGCAAAATATATATTTTGTATTCAAATAGTGAACAGTTATTCGAATAGTTCTCAACAGACAGATTGATGCAGTAATATTCATATTCGAATAAAAGTCTTGTATTCGAATAATGTCTTATGAAAAGCTTATTTGGGTATTCAAATACAATGGTTAGTATTTGAATAGTGGCTTCTTTTGTCAGAGCATCATTTTATGGATAGTCCTGTAAAACACACATCTAAATACTCCGATGCTTAAGTTAGTAACTTTTATCATTAAAACATACTTAAATGAATTAAGAATACATAAATTTACTCACAATTCATTTGGATTTACTATTCATAATTCCCTTCTTATGTATAGAAATTTATCCTTTGCTAGAGGTTTGGTGAATATGTCAGCCAATTGCAGATGTTTTGGGATAAATACAACTTTGACATCTTTCTTTTGAACATGACCTTTGATGAAATGATGTATCACATAAATGTGATTAGTTCTTGAATGTTGTACTGGATTTTTGGCTAAACTAATGGTGTTAGTGTTGTCACAGTAAATAGGAATTTCTTTGAGCTAAATGCCAAGATCTTGTAATTGTTGCTTCAACCATAATACTTGAGCACAACAGCTTGAAGTTGGTATATATTCATCTTCTAATGAGGACAATGACACTATGTTTTGTTTCTTGCTAAACCAAGAAACAATTGCTCCTCCAAGAAATTGACATTGTCCACTCGTACTTTTCCTATCAGTCTTGTAACCACTATGATCAGAGTCTGAGTATGCTCATTTCCTTCTTTAGGATACCATATCCCTAACTTTACTGTGTCAGCAAGGTATCTGAAAATTCTTTTCACCGTTTCAGCATGTGATTCCTTAAGACATGATTTGTATCTAGCACACATTCTAACACTAAATTGTATATCTGGTATGTTGGCTGTTGTAAGGTAGAGCAATGATCTAATCATCCCTCAATACTTTGTTATGTTAAATTCAAATCCTTTCACATCTGCATCTAGTAAGGTTGTTGAACTCATGGGAGTATAAGCTTCATTGGTTTGATCTATTCCATACTTCTTAAGGAGTTCTTTGAGATATTTAGTTTGTGATATGAATATTATATTCCTTCTTTGTTTGATTTACAAACCTAGAAAGAATGTTAATTCTCCCATCATAGACATCTCAAACTCTCCTTTCATTATATCAGAAAATTCCTTGTGTAAGATCCCGTCTTAATATTGATATTAGTTAGAGTAGCAATTGCGTAGTTCAGTGAGCACATAGGAATAACGTAAATACTGATATTATTAATACAATATGCTTGTTTATATATAGTAATTCCCTCATAAGGGTTCATACAGAATGAATATAGACCTTAAAAAATAAAAAGGTCTTCAGATAACTAACGCCTCTTCTCGTATTGGCCCGAAACCTTCTGTCACTGGTAATTATGATTATGCCCTTTGAGCCGCTGTCTGCTGCTAGAAACTTTACATGTTTATGGAAAGGGTGAGATTCGAGAAAATCTCAGTAGTAACAGACAATCAAACATAAAGATGTGAAAATAAATATGTTATGCACCATGTGGTGTAAGATGATAGAATGTTGTGCCAGCTAACTCTGCGCCTCGTTGGGTCCTGGACCATAACTAAGTTAATATGCATCTCCAAGACACTATGCTCATATTACAAAAGATGACATACTTAAAGCATATAATAATCATATAATGTATGAAAGAAAGTGTTACTACATGAAACGTGCCCTTTCCTTGACAATCGGTCCAGCTCTGAATCCGGCTCGGGCTACTGATATATCCTAAAATTTTAAATTTAGGATAAATGAGTTATTATTTATTTATAATTCACTCTAGACTCAATGTATTGATTATCTTGACTCAAAACTGTGAAACTACTAAAATGCCCTTGGAGACCTTATCTAAGTCCCCTTGTACCCGGTCTAACTGTACTTTACTGAAAATTTTCACCCAGGCTAATCCTATAAAATTATATATATATAATCTAATTTTGACCTCAGAATGGTCAAATTCATGCCAAATTATGAAATTACCCTTGGCAGCCCTTAACTTAGGGTTTTAAGGGTAATTTGATCATTTCACATTCTAGGGCTTTTCATACTTCACAATCTGCATGAACTCTACACAACTTTCCCTTCTAAACTCAATAGAACCATCAAATTGATGAAATTCCATATTCTTCCCTCCTAACCAGGTCTGGCCGAAACTTTACAAGAATTAGGGAAAATGATGTTGTTTTGATTTCACTTGTTTAAACCATTCCTTTTCACTCTTAGAGCTTGTTTGGAATTGTTTTTATGAATCGGGCTTATTATATAAGCCCGATTCATATAAATCAAGATAAATCTCCTCCACATATTTATCTCGTAGACCGTAAAAGCACCTCGTAGACCGTAAAAGCTACCTCGTAGACCGTAAAAGTTACTTCATATTCTGTGAATCACAATTCATAAGCACTTATGGAACTTCCATAAGCTATTCCAAACAGCCTCTTAATCACATCTTTAAACACTTAAACACCTTCTAAAACAAGATTAGTGTCAATTTGGGTAGCACCTCCCCTTAGGGTTTGACATTCCTAAATGACAAACCAAACTAAAACAAAGCCAATCAACAACCACAACAACCAACAACAAGAATCAACAAGAGGAGCAATGTTTATGGCTTTACCTTTGATTTCTCTTCTTTCCCTCTCTAGGAACCACCTCTCTCCTCGTTCTTTCTCTTGTTTATTCTTACTAAACATGTATTTCAAGATGGAGAAGAGATATGAGAGAGTTATCATGAAGAAGAAAGCAAGAACAAGTGGAAAATCACCTAAACCTCACCTTGTTTGGCTCTTGGTCTTTGCTCTTCTCTTTGCTTTTCTATTTTCATATGAGCTCTCTCTCTCTCTCTCCTTGACTGTTTTGTTTGGCTGAAAATGGTATTGGAAGTGAGGTTAATTAGCTCTTAAAATATCTTCACTTACCTCCTTAGTTAATGTTATTAAATTGTTATTTCATCAAATGTTGCTTTTTGACTTTTAACTTGGCTAAAATGCTTCCCTCTTGATTAATTCTAGGGCAAGTATTTTTATTTCCTCTTCTCTTTCCATTTGGATGTGTATGTGGCCTTTTGGAAGAGCGAAATTGGCTTATTGAATAAGTCATTTCCACTTCAAATATTAGCCTACAATTTTGGACTTTTCAAACTTCACTTTTACTTGGCTAGAATTGCTCTAACTCTTAGCATGTTTAACTCAAATATTTATTCCCTTATTTCTCCCATTTTTTAACCTTCAAACATGATGAGGGAAAGGGAAAAATATAGGAATTCTTACTTTATGGTCAAATGACCATTTTATCCATACATTTTCTTTCATTTTTGCACTTGTTGGAAAATTTTTGCAGAATTTTCATCAAACTTTGAAAATTCATATCTAATTGTAAAAATATCCAATTAGGGTGGTTACAAAGGATATATGACTTTTATTAAGTCTAGTTTCAAGGAAAAATATAAACCTTAGCCAAATAGAAGCTCAACATTCCCAGAATTATTGTTTTTGGACGCTGATACTGAAAATCACTAGTTTTACTGGTCTAACTTCAAAAAAATATAACTCTTTGTGTACACCTTTAAATGACTTATATAACATATCAAATTAAATATTGATAAGTTTAATTTCATTATAAAAAGTTTCAAAATTTTTAGACATCATTTGACCATTTAAAAATGTCACAAAACACAACTGCCACACAAGAAAACTCACTGGCAGCAACACTAACTTGTGTTCCAAATAACTATGTTGTGTGTGACCTCTAATTACCTTGTTTTGTCATCCCCTATGCTCTTTAATTCACTATTTTATTCCCTTAATGCCACCAAATTATTAAAAGAATTTTAGGGAATAAAATTATGCTTTATTGGGACACTTGCAAAACCGGAGCTTAGCAATCCACTTGATTCAGGCTTATTCTTAAGCCTCTAGTCCAAAAATCTAGGATGTTACACCTTGTACAGAGAATCATTAATAGCTCCAAATATAATATCAGCAACATATATTTGTAAAACTAACATATCATTTTCTTACATTTTATAAATAGAGTTTTGTCTACCCTTCCTTTGTTAAACCTTTGATCAATGAGAAAATTACTTAGTCTTTCATACCAAGCTCTTGGAGCTTGCTTAAGGCCATAAAGAGCTTTCTTTAGCCTATAGACATGATTTTGATTAGAAAAATCTTTAAAATCAGGGGGCTGTTCAACATAAACTTCCTCCATTATGTAACCATTAAGAAAAGCACTTTTTACGTCCATTTGATAGAGTTTGAATCTTTTGATGCACGTAAAGGTTAAGAGTACATGTATGGCTTCCAATCTAGCCACTAGAGCATATGTTTCCTTATAGTCAATTTATTCTTCCTAATTATAGCCTTTGGTCACCAATCTTACCTTATTTCTGACAATGATTGCAGATTATTCCTCAAGTTTTTTCTTAAATAACCATTTAGTACCAATGACTGGATGATCTTTAGGCTGGGGTACTAAGTACCAAACTTAATTTCTCTTAAATTGATTAAGTTCCTCTTGCATTGCTATAACCCAATCATTGTATGTTAGGCTTCATCAATGCTAGAGGGTTCTAGTTCTGAAATAAAGACTGAAAAGCTTACTTCATTAAGAATACCATTTCTAGTTTTTACACCTTCTCAACATTACATATGACCTGATTTATGGGATGATTTCTATTAAACTTCCAGGCTTGGGGTTGTTTAGGAGAATAGGAATGACTCTGCTTTTCCTCTGGTTCAAAAGACACATAAGGAGTTTTTGAGATAGGTTGAGTTATTTCAGAGCTAATCAATTCTCACTACTATAAAAAACATTATAGACGACGTTTATTTTTACAAATATTATGACGCTTGAGAAACACTGTAGCTTCTAGTACCATAAAAGCAACCTACGATGCTTTTTAAATTTCTAAAAGCACCATAGGTTTTTTTTTAAAACAAATACACTTCCTAAGGCGCTTTTTGTAGGGAAGCGCCGTAGGAAGTGTATGACCTTCTACGGTGCTTCCTTATGACTTTCTACGGCCCTTCCCCACAAAAGCGCCGTAGAAAGGTCTCTTTTTTAAAAAAAATTGCATAATTGTTTTCCTTTTCCTAATGAAACCCTCATTCTGTATTTACATTCAAATCAATCATCCAACTTGCAGGTATCCTTTGCAATATTGAATTCTCATCTTCATCTATCAAGCATGGAAGCACTCCAAGTAAATACTTGAAAAAAATTAAGTGTACATATAAGATTCATGATAGATTTTAACCAAAAAGAAGAAGAAGAAAACATACAGATTTAAGCTCAAAAATTAAAAAACTTACAATATATAGGAAGTTTAAGAAGGCAGAGTTGAAACTTCAAGTAAATACCTGGAAAAAATTAAGCATACATATAAAATTCATGTTAGATTTTAACTAAAAAAAAAGAAGAAGAAAACACATACAGATTTAAGCTTTTGTATATAAAAAAATACTTACAAGCTAAGAGGCTTTTATAGGAAATAGGAACCAAGACAATAGAGTGGGGACTGAAGTGATAAGACAAGATGGCAGAGTAATGGGGTTCTAGGAAATCGAGAGCTAGAGGGCGCGCTAGGAAGATGATAATGGCGGGCTGGTGAAAAGTTAAAATAGAACATTATATGGCGCTTAATGTAAAAGTGGCATACAAAGTCTAGAGAAGCTTCGGCGTTTTTCTAACAAGCATCATAGCTTTCAATAATTGAAAAAATATAAAAAAGAAATAGCCTTTATTGAACAAGTGTGGTCGCTTCCCCAATTTTTTTGTTTAAGAAAAAATAAACAATTTATAAAAGGATAAAAAAAATACTACCCATTGCTTCCCCTAATTTTAAAAAACATTAAGGTTAAAAAAATAAAAGAAGTTATTTTTAAAAAATATTGAACCTTGCATGATGCTTACAAGGCAAGAGTCATGCAAGGTTGAATGGATACACCTTGGCTGGTGCTTTAATAAAGCATCGGCCAAGGTGTAATATCATTGCACCTTGGCCGGCGCTTTATTAAAGCGTCGGCCAAGGTCAAGTACTTTTTATTTTTCTTTTAATGTATTTTTTTAAAAGTAATTAAACATTCTTTTTTTAATACTTCATATCTCTAGATCTAGACTTCGTAGGCGCCAAGGCCATACAATAGTTCTAGATTTCCTGATAATGCTGATTAATTGGTTTTATGGATAAAAAATTTTGTTGCGTGTTTTAGATAAACTGTTTGCTTACATCTCTTCAAACATTATAAAACAATCATCCAAACGTCCTAACAAGCGTCACAACTTTCAATAATTGAAAAAAAACAATGACCTTAATTGAACAAGTGTTATTAAAAACAAATAGATATATATTATTTTAAAAGCAATAACATATATGTGTGTGTGTGTGTGTGTGTGTGTGTGTGAATTGCCTTTCGACCAAGGCAATTCAAGGCAATATATTGCATAATTACTAAGGTAGCTCTGATAAAGCACCAGATAAGGCAATATATTGCCTTAATGCCTTTAGCTGGTGTTTTTCTAAAAGCACCGATTAAGGTAAATTTTAGCTGGCACTTTTCTAAAAGCGTCGGTTAAGGTAATTTTTTTTTCTGTCATTTTTTTCAACGATATCAGTGAATACACACACACACTCACACTAATATATCTATATATATTATGTACATATCTAAGTGCATGCGTATATGTACTTAAAGCATCAAAAATAAATATGTATGGAATTACATGTTCATTATTTACACAAGCTAAGCAGCATTATTTAAAGTTGAAAATAATTTTAAATCTTTTGGGCTTTACATCAACTATGACGCTTTTCTACAAAGCGCTGTAGCTGATACTTAATTTTTTTAAAAAAAGATCTTGCACGGCTTTTCTTAAGAAATTTCTATACAAGCTTAACATTAAGTTATGACGTTTATAATAAAAAGCGTCGTAGCTTATAATTTTTCCCCCTAAAAAAAACAATAACCTATGGCGTTTCTTTGAAAAACGTCGTTAGATGTGTTCCATTAAAAGCCTCTTTTGTAGTAGTGTCTGGCTCATCATCTAAGGGTTTGATAGGAGGATCAACTTCAGCAAACACAACATAAATAGATTCTTCAACAATACAAGTTTGTTTATTAAAAACTCTATAAGCTTTACTTTTATTAGAATATCTTAAGAAAATACCTTCATCAATTGTAGGATCAAATTTCCCTAGATTATCCTTACCATTATTGTGAATAAAGAACTTACATCTAAATATGTGCAGATGACTGAGGTTTGGCTTTATTCCTTTGTAAAGCTCATATGGTATTTTTCCCAGCTTTGATGTGATATAAGCCTTGTTGGAGATGTAGTTGACAATACTTGTAGCATCATCCCAAAATACTTGTAAGACTTCTTTCTCATTGAGCATTGCTCTGGCTATCTCAGTGAGGACTCTATTCTTCCTTTCTATGAAGTTGTGTTCAATACCATTTGCATCACAATAGTCTCTAAATTCTTAGTTTTCAAATTCTCTTCCATGATCTATTCTAATTACTGCAATAGACATACCTTCTCATTTTGCACATTCTTGGCAAAAATAATGATTTCACTAAAAGTTTCATCTTTTGATGACAAAAAGACAGTCCATGTAAATCTTGAGAAATCATCAACAATGACCAAGGTATATAGGTTTTCCCCAAGGCTTTTAACCCTTACTGGTCTAACTAGATCTACGAGGAGCAATTGTAATGGTCTTTTTTTTATATTTCCTTTTTGGTTTTGAAAGAAGATTTAGTTTGTTTCCCCTTCTGACAAGATTCGTATACTAAATCATTTTTAAAATGCATCTTAGGTAAACCTATCACCAAATTCTTTTTGATAAGCTTATCTAACTAATGCATATTTACATGTGCTAATCTTTTGTGCCACAGCTATCTTTCATCATTATTATAAGAAAACAGTTTTTAAAAATATGATTATTAATATCAATAGTATAATAATTACATTCCCTTATCACTTTAATTTTTACCTTAAGTTCATCTTTCTTGATAGGCAAGTCCTTCTTGTTGACTATAAGACATTCCTCAAAATAAAAAATGACATAGTTATTCTTGTCAGTACTTTGACTCACGCTCGATTGATTGTGTATTAATCCTTCTACATAGTAGACATCTTCGATTTGTATCCCGTTTTGAACTCTAACTTCTCCTATTTCAGCAATTTTTCTAGATTGATTTCCACCAAACTTGACCCTGCCTCCTTATTTTGGAATTATAGAGGTAAATCTCTCTCCATCACCAGTCATGTGTCATGAGTATCCACTATCTTTGTACCATTTACTTCATTTGGATACCTTAAAACACACCAACATAAAGAAGTGATCAAGTTTTAGGTACCCACACCATCTTGGGTCCTTTGGGGTTAGTTTGAACTTTCCCAGGAAAATATGAACCTTTAGGTACCCATTTATAGGTTCCCATAATTCCTTCCTTTCTATGATAACAAGATTAAGTATAAGGTCCCTTTCTATTACAGAAATTGCAATGAGAGTAGGGATTGGAAACATGTACATATTTTTTAAAATAATTCAAATAAGTTTGTTTGCCAACCTTTTTCCTTCCTTTCGACTTATCTAACTTTAGATCATATCCAACTTCAGATTTGTCATTGGTGAATTTTTGATTTTTCAAAATTACTTTGAGCATTTCCCTTCTTTTTATAAATTTTTCAAGGGTTTTGTAAGATCATTATTATTCTTTTCTAAAATCTAACAAGTGTCACATGAAACTGGTTTTGGCTCATTGAGTTGTTCCTAAAGTATTTTCACCCTTTTCTTGTGATTGACAATTTCTTTTACAATTTTCATAAATTCAGTATGTAAAGCATTATATTCATCATGTAATTCATCATAAGTAGGACATTCAGTTACCTTATATTCCTCTGATTGTTCTTGAGCTATGATGCAGATATTGGCCATTTCTTCATTGTCACTTTCTTCCTCATCAGAAGAACTGTTACCCGAGATGGCTGAGACATAAGCCTTCTTCTTGGAAAATTTGCTCTTTTTTCTTTCTTTGTTCTTTAAATACTCAGACCATTCAGATTTGATGTGTTCAGGTTGTAATACCATCTCTTATAAAGCATTTGATGAGTTCTAGTCATGTAATGTTTACAACCTTAAGACACTATCAAGCCATAGGTTATTAAAATTCCAACTTCAATGCAGGGTTTGATCTGTGATCAAGTGGTTTTTTTTTTCAAAAACTTTTAAAAATAATTTTATATGGTCTCATGCCAGTTTGCAAACTCATTACCCTCATCAATTTCAAAATCATTTATTAAAAATGCAGAGCGTTCTATGGCAATAGTTTGCATAATGGTGGTTAACTTATTGGCTTTTGTTGTTTTCTTGCCCGATTCTAGTTCTATTATTGCTTTTGGATACTAGTGCATTACTAAAAGTTCAGCGTATGAATTACATCTACTATAGTCATTGTCGCGGTTATTAGTACTATTATCACTACTTCTACTTAATTATATACATAATTTACAGTCATCCAAAATAAAACGATAACCACAGTCCATAATTATTCCGCCTTCTCTTCGTCCTTCCGTATTACCTTCTTGCCTTTAGAGCTGAATGCCTTTATTGTGTATCATTTATTGAAAAAGGGTAAGATTCCAAAGAATCTCAGTAGTACATCAACCACAAACATGATATGTAGAATGCTAAATATGTAAAACAAATCACCACAGAGCACTTAAAAATTATGCAGCAAACAAAGAGCCTAACTGGTCCCTTATCACATAATCACAGCACTTGAAGGTCATAGTCTAGCTGCCTAGGGCCTTTGCCCCATACAAGGTACAATCACGGGCTTTCTGCATTATGCCTTCCTGACTCAAGATGCCTCTAGGTAACTCCCATTCTAACTTGCACTTACAGGTCTTACTGCCTAGGGACTAATTGTCTCACACATGCACAGATGATAGAGAATAAATATAGAGCAGCACATATGATATAAAGGATTAGGTACTACCTAAAAATCCTTCCAATTTAAGTTCTTGTTCCCTGTCTCTCAGGCGTTCCGGGAAAATGTTGAATCCTATAATTTATAATTCACGGATGAAAAGTTACTACTTATCCCATTTTTTTAGTAACTTAAGACACTTTGGTAGGTTATCATTATACTTAATATATTAGGCCCAATGGGGTATTTAATGGACCCACATTAACTCTGAGTGTTTAACTTAAAGAGTTTCACTTTATTTCAAATGTACCCTTAATTTTTATTTTAGCACAATTACACAATTCTTGCAGAATTTTCAATAATATTTGAAAATTCATATATAACCTAGGAATATCTAATTAAGGTGGTTCCAAATTTTATATGTCACTTATTAAGTCTATATTAATGGAAAAATTCCTTCTTCATACAGGCCCATGCCTAGACTTTCAGATTTCCCATTTTACCATTTTTGCCCCAGAAAACATTTGAGATTCAATGCCTAACTTCAATAAATCATAACTTTTTATGTACTTGTCCAATTGGCACCCATAAAATTAAAGCTTATTGGGTATAATTTATTTCTAGAAAATTTTATGGACAGTGGAATTCATTTGACTAGATAAAAAAATCACCATCAGTCTGCCATAGAACAACTTTCAGGTTCAATGCCCAATTTTCAAAAATCAAAATAAATTATAAAAAAATCTAAATTGACTGATTTTAAGTACCTTGTAAACCTATTTAAGTTTAATTTCAAATAAAAATATCATTCTTTAGAAAATACAGCTATACAATTCACATAAATTCATCAAGCTTTAACTCTTCTAGAATTGGTTAAAAAATAGGGTCAAACTTTGAAAAATTATAACCTTAAATTCACTAATGCAAAAATTATATTATACCAATTAAAATGAAGCTAAGGATGTCTAATTTCATCCTATAAAATTACATAGCATTTGGACCTGTTTTGACTGATTAAAAACACACCGCAAACAAACTGCATCACATAACTCGAATTTGACAGAACTTAAACTAGTCTTTTTTTATCATCAAACACCATATATCACCTTATATATGATTAAAAATATCATTTTTTCCTAAAAAACACCCTCTGGATGAAAAGTTAGGGTGGTCTAAGAGTAAAATAAAAACACAGTAATCGGTTCAAAATAAAGCCGAGGTTTACCTCTTCGCGTCTCTACAACCAATTTGGTATTATGGCCGTACTCTAGCTAACTAAATGACACAAAAAACCTTAGATGAGAAATATGAGACCATAGAATTGAAGCTCACAGTCACTAGAAGAAGTTTCGTGTGAGACTTACTGGACGATAGTGGTGATTCGGGGTCGGAATCAGCTCTAGAACTCAGGAAAGTTTTCTATTCACACATCCTCTTTCCTCTTCCAATTTTATATGTTTTTTTCTACACTTTCTCTTTCTCTCTTAGGTCTAGCCAAAATTGCCTCTTAAAAAGGAATGAAGAGTGGTGATTTGATATTGAAATTTGCTAGTCTTATAGTGTGCCAATTGTCACAAGTTGTGAGCTCAAACTTGGCTTGTGTCATTAAGCTATTCATATTCCTTTTTCTATCTCCTAGGTTTGATGTTTAGGAAGTCAAGTACGTGACCAAGTCGGAGACTGGTGGATTCCCTGGACTCAGGTACTAGGTAGCACACTCTAGAGATGCTAACACAAAAGGTAAAAAGTTGAGTGTAATAATGAGGGACACTTGTCACCTCCTTACCCTTCCAATACAAAAGTGTCATTGTCCTTTGTAATGATTAAGAGAAACTTGTCATTCTTTTATGAAGCCAACATAAAAGCTAGGTCATGACTACTTACTTTATTAAAGTTACTTTATTGATACTTACTTGAGATTCTATTAGACTTTACTTGGGACTGTGACATGTATATTGAGGCCCTTTATACAGTATCCCGCTCCCTTGAGTCTTAAAAATGGCACCATATATACTTTGGCTATTGACGATTTTTGTCCGACGACTTATCCTCAGTATTTGTAACCCTAACTTCTTAATTTTTCTGGGTAACACCATGCGTATCTAGAAATACCAAAATTAGCCTTATATGTTTTTTTAATCACTGGTAATTATTTTATTCCATGGGTTAAATATTTAAAAATTCCACCAATTATATAATTTGGTATATTAAAGCTCTCCCCCGTACAATAAATTTAATCCTTGAAATTTGTTACACATCATCAGGCATGAATTCTGGGTAACATCTTTTTATATCTTCTTCTGCTTCCCATATTTCCTCCCTTGGAGATAGTCTCTTCCAGACCACCTTCGCAAATGGTATGTTGTGATGTCTGAGCCGTCTTTCTTGTTTATCGATGATTCGTTCTGGCTCATCCTTGTAAGTGAGATCGTCTCGCATATTTACATCTTCATACTTAATAACATGTTCAGGGTCTAGCTGGTACTTTTTCAACTATGAGACATAGAACACATTGTGGAGTCTACTTAAGTTTAGGGGTAAGGCCATCTGGTATGCCATTGGCCCAATTCTTACAAGAATTTCAAATGGACTAATGTAGTGTGGATTAAGCTTCTTCCTTTTAGTTTCCCTAACGATTTTAGTAACTGGAGAAACTTTCAAAAATACATGATATACCACTTTAAACTCTAGTAGTCTTCTCTTTTTATCGGCATAGCTTTTCTGTCTACTTTACACCACCTGGAGCCTTTATTTGATGATCTTGATTTACTCTATGGTTTGATCTACTAGATTCAGCCCATATAGGCTTCGCTCGGATAATTCCATCTAACAAAGAAGTGATTGACACTTCCTCCCATACATTGCTATATACAGAGCCATTTGAATGCTCACATGGCAGCTGTTGTTGTAGGCGAACTTAGCGAGTGGAAGGAAATGTTACTAACTCCCCTTAAAATCCAATACACATGATTTTAACATATCTTTCAGTATCTGTATGGTTCTCTTTGATTATCTATCCATTTATAGATGATAGGCCGTACTAAATTTTAGCTTCGTACCCATAGTTTCATGTAGAGCTTTCTAGAATCTTGATGTGAATCTAGGATCTCGGTCAGAGATAATGCTCTTTAGTATACCATGGAGTCTGATTATCTCTCTTATATATATTCTGCTAACTTCTCTGAGGAGTAACTAGCATTAATGGGTGTGAAATGTGCCATCTTGGTGAAACAATCAACAATTACCTAAATCACGTCATAGTTTATGATTCTAGGTAAACCCACCACTAGATCCATGGTGACACTTTCCAACTCCCATTTCAGAATTTCTAGACTCTGTAAAAGTCCTGGTGGTCTTTGATATTTATGTTAGAACTGGTTGACACCCAAGAGGGGGGTGAATTGGGTGTGTGATAAGAAAGTATGATCTTTTAAAATATTTTCACAACTTATCAAATCAATACATGCGGAAGTATAGAAACATAAGCTGATATGTAAATCATATATGCTGGAAATGTAAAAGTTTAGGGAAGAGAATATGCAAACTGTGATTTATCCTGGTTCGGTCCAATCCACGATAACCTACGTCCAGTCCCCAGGCTCCTCCTGAGATTTCCAATCCACTATCTTCTTGTTTAACCGAGCACAAGAAAAGCCTTTACAAATTCACAAGAGTTACTCCCCCTTACACACTGTAAGGTTTACTCCTTCTTACAGCAAGTCGAGCAAAGCAATCCCAAAGACCTTTCTCTCCTGCTTACCCGTGCAAGTCCTATGAGCAGCAACGTTCTCTCCTGCTTACACCACTATAAGTCTTACGAGCAGCAACATTCTCTACTGCTTGCACCTTGTAAGTCTTATGGGCAGAAACTCTTACTGGCGATTCACTCTACAACTTCCACCGTAAGGTGATCAATCCTCTCAAGGTCCCTTTACCTTGAGAACACCTCTAAAATAGATGAAGTGTTTACAAGCTCTCTCACAGAGTGTATAAATGCTCACTGAAGTACAATACAAAATATTCTCACTCTCTCAAATATACATAATATAGAAGATGAAGTAGAGCAAAGAGTGGTTGGAGGTAGAAGACTTAGAATATCAGCATGTTCATGTTCTCATCGTATTGCCTGCTGTTCTATGTTTGAATCCTCTCCTATTTATAGCTGAGTTGTGGAAGATGACCGTTGTAAACATCCATCCGTTAGAGTCTGTTGATTCATTTGACTGTTGAGCCCATTTGGATATTTTCCTGTTATGATCCCATCTGATGCTTAGATAGACACTACTTCATTTTCAGTTGGAGTCCCATTGCTTTGTATGGTCGTTGAGTGTATTTAAATATTTTCCCGTTGATCATGCTCTGACATATGCTTCAGCGTTTCTTACAGTTTGCCCATTGGTCTGACAGATGCAGTAGTATTTGTCTTCCGTTACTTATGAATTTTACTGCCACCCACGAATAGTTGTCGTTTGAATGGAGAGTTCAGTTACTTATCATGTGTGTGATGGTGGAGTACAGCTGTAATACACTTGAGAATATTACCATTAGAAAATATCACTCGGGTGATTACAGACTTCACTGGGAGTGATCTACATCAGCTGAGTACACCATGAAATCCTTTGAGTAAATTCTTCAACTTGATGTATGTCACTTGGAATGTTCAGACATCTTTCTGGAGGTGATTTTGATAAATTAATATTCCATTGGCAGTGATTAGCATCCCTCGAGTGTACCATGAAATCATTTGACTTGTTTCCTTATTTCTGTCATACTTCTGGAAGTGATTTACATAAGCATTTCACTGGCAGTGGCTTTGTAAGAGTAAGCATATCATTGACTGGATAATAATGATCCCTTGAGTAATTTCCATGATTATGTGAAGTTTCTGAAGGTGATTTTGATAAGCTGCCACTGGAACAAAATAAACATATCACTTGAGGCATATTGACTTTCACTTGGAGGTGCATTTAGGTTCACTAGGAGTGATCTCATCTTCACAGGAAGTGATTCTGATTCATACCGATATACTGACAGTGATTTGATGTCAACCGGAAGTGATACTGAGAAAATAGCTAATCACTCAAGTGAATTCAGCTGCACTGGGAGTGATTTTTAGAACAGTGAAAGTTTCTTCCGGTGATTTTAGAGCCACTGGAAGTGATACTGAAAATTTCACATATCACTCGAGTGATTTGAAGATCACTGGAAGTGAATTTTGAAACAGTGATTTTTTCTTGCAGTGATTTGGCTTGCACTGGAAGTGATTCTGAAAAATCTCATATCACTCGAGTGATTTCGGTATCACTGGAAGTGAAATTGCAAACGGTGAATTTTTCTTGCAGTGATTTTTGATTCACTGGAAGTGATTTGAGAAAGAGTGAAATTCACTGGAAGTGATTCAGCATCCACTGGAAGTGATTTGGCAAAACTGAGATATCACTGGAAGTGATTTGGAGATCACTGGAAGTGATTTGGCAGAAATCACAAATCACTCGAGTGATTCAGGATCACTAGAAGTGAAATCTGAAATAGTGAAAAATTCCTGCAGTGATTCTGGCGCCACTGGAAGTGATTTGCCATATCACTCAAGTGAATTCTGAAATCACTCGAGTGATTTCTTCGTTGTGCGTTTCCAGTTCTTCAGCAAACATGGGTAAACTTCCAGATAACATAACTCTTTGAATATGACTCCAAAATTGCTGTATTATATATCAATGGAAATATATTGAAGTCTAGTTTCATATGAAACCGATTTCAGCTCAATTGGATCTGTGGTTTGAGAGTTATAGCCAAAATACCAAACCTGTTCCAGAAAGTAACGCTGACATGAAGGCTAAATTCGAATACTGATATCTCCCTCATCTGAGCTCCTTTGATTTTGTTTCTGATTTCAAAATGATGAATTTGGAGTCTACTTTCTTATGCAACTGGTTTAGTCTCAATTGGAGTTGTATTTAGAGAGATATGATCAATTAATCAGGCCTCGCTCAGCTGGATGAAGAACAGAGTATGAAACACTGAACATCACTCGAGTGAATTAGAGAATCACTCGAGTGATTTCATTTTTTTCAGAATCACTTGAGTGATTCTGAAAATCACTCAAGTGATTTATTAAAATCACTCTGCTACAGTTCCAAACAGTACCAAACAGTGCCAATTGCTACAGTAACCGTATTGCTACAATGATAATGCTACAGTCCAAACAGTACTGCTACAGTAACTTCTTAATTCCCTTATGAGCATAGAAACATCCAGTATTTCTTCTAGAAGCTTGAATCTTGATATTCCCATTAATTCTTCAAGCTCTTCATTCTCCAATCTCTTTGACTAATCTATAAGATATATAACATTAAATATAATAGTTAGTCAATATAAGAGATAAGTATATTATGTAAACTTTTGCTCTCATAATATTTGACATCTATATTTGTCATCATCAAAACTAATCATATTTAACAATTTAATCTTTACCTTTTGACAAGTGAGACATCGGGCCTCATACTTGGTCACGTTGCTTTTTAGCCTTGGCCACTAATACATGAACTTTAGATTGTGATACATCTTGATCATTCCCAGGTGAAGGGTGTACCAACTCTTATTTGCCTCATCCAAAAATTTTCTCCTCAGATTAGCCTTTAGTGGTATATATATTCACTATTTGTATTTGACTAATCCACTTGGTGAAAGATCATGATCCTATGTTTCACCTTTCTCAATCATCTCCCAGATAGATTAGGCTCCTTTATCCTACATCTAAGCTTCTTCAATCTCTACTCTCATATCACTTTCCTTCTTGCTGGCACTGAAATTAGCTAAGAGTACTTTATTTGGTTCATGCACATTTAGGAATACTTGATTCGACAAGTTCATATCTCTGAATTCTTCTAACAATTTCTGTTCTTAGACTATCATGACTGCCACTTGCACCGCCTTTCTGCTCAATGCATCAACAATGATATTTTCCTTCATTGGATGATATTTAATCTCCAGATTATAATCTTTTAGCAACTCCATCCAGTGACGTTGTCTCTTGTTTAACTCTTTTTGAGAGGGTAAATACTTAAGGCTCTTATGGTCACAGTACAACTCTACAGTAGTACCATATAGGAAGTGACACCATATTTTTAGTGCAAACACAATTGCCACAAGCTCCAAATCATAAGTGGGATAGTTCTACACGTGAGGCTTCAGCTCCCGTGAGGCATACGCCACCACTCTGCCATGTTGTATAAGGACACATTCTAATCCCTGCTTACTAGCATCACTACAGACCACATAGGCCTCACTAGGATTGGGGATAATCAGTACTGGTACATATGTCAATCTCTCCTTCAGCTCTTTTTATATTTGGAATTGCGTACATATATTTGATTCTTTCTTATGAGCTTCATCAACGGCATGGCGATCCTGGAGAAATTTTGAATAAATCTCTGGTAATAACCAGCAAGACTCAGAAAACTGTATATCTCTGTTACAGTTTATGGTCTCTTCCAGTTTAGTACTGCCTCCACCTTGCTAAAATCCATTGAGACTCCTTGTGAAATTACGTGACCCAAAAATTTAACTACTAAAAGGCAGAATTCACATTTACTCAACTTGGAAAAGAGATTAGTAGGATTCATATTTATTTTTCTCTCAGAACCTCTAGTACTATTCTCAAGTGCTCTTCATGTTCTTCTCTACTTTTAGAGTATATAAAAATGTCGTCGATGAAGACTATCACAAACTGATCAAGATATTAACAAAAATCTGATTCATGTAGTCCATAAACATAGATGGTGTATTGGTCAATCTGAAGGGTATTACCAAGAACTCATAATGACCATGATTCTAAAAGCTGTGTTTGACACATCCTCAACTCTTACTCACAGTTGATGGTAGCCCGATCTCAGGTCAATCTTTAAGAATACACTAGAACCAGCTAGCTGATCAAGGAGATTATCAACCCTGGGGAGTGGATATTTGTTCTTGATGGTTACCTTGTTTAGCTCTCGGAAATCAATACATAACTGTAGGCTCACATCTTTCTTCTTAACAAACAATACTAGAGCTCCCTATAGTAAAATACTGGGCCATAAAAATCCTTTCTCCATTAATTCTTCAATTTTCTTCTTTAGTTCAGCCATTTCATTTGATGCCATTCGATATGGGGCTTTGGAAATAGATCCAGCACCCGGCATAATCTTAATGGAAAACTCAACTTCCCTTTCTAGAGGCAATCCACTAATGTCTTCTAGAAATACCTTAGGGAATTCATTCAGTACCAGTATACTCTCAATGGAGAGAAAGTTCAAGTTAATACTAGCATCATTTTCTTTCTGTAGTTCAAGATATTGAATTCTTTTGTTACCATAATTTAGCAAAAACGTTGTTTGATGTTAGCTAGTTAATGCCTAGGATAACTTCCAGTTTATGAAATGGTAGACAGATCAAATCTATCATAGACTCCCGGCCCGTTACATTTACAATACAATTCAAACAAGCATTTGTAGTAATGGCTCTAGCACCTATCAGTATAGATACAACCATATCATATGATAATTTATGCACATTCAACCCTAACTATCTAGCACATTCAGAGGAAATAAATGAATAAATAGCACCAGAATCAAAGAAGGCTTGTAATGTGGTACCATTAAGAAGGATTGTACCTTGGTTAGATCTTCTCTGGAGATTTCTGGGCCTCCTTGTGGGTTATCGTAAATACTCTACCTTGAGTCTTAGGCCGGTGCTGCTACCCACTATTTATATTCACTAGTGAAGTAACACAATTGATGATAGGTGTAACAAATTATCTATCTGTCGCACGTCTTGCTAGGATGACACTTGCCACATCGAGAACATGATAGAGGTGTAGAGGGCCCCTGGTTTCCCCTGTTATCAGGCTGATAGGGTCTCTTGTCATTTTCCCTTGATGAAGATCCCTAATCCTTCTATTTCTAGGGAAAACTTCCTTGACTAGGTCCCCCACGGTTGTTGGTATTCTTAGCCAAGTTTCAATCCAGCAGGTTATACTTTGTGATCCTGCATTCTTCTACTGCTTTGTTGAACTCTTTGAACTGTTGGGTGGCTAACCAGTCTTTTAGCTCATTCTTCAGCCCTTTAATCAGTAGATTCAAGCTGCACTCATCATCATCTTTGTATCGATGGAAAGAGGAGTAACGAGCTAGGTGGATGAATCGAGAGAGGTATTCATCGAAGGTCTCCTCGTCACCCTGTTGGATGGATAAGAACTCTGTTTCTTTTTTGATTCTCACAAACATGGGGAAGTATTTATCGTTGAACTTCTCTTGCAATAGCTCCCAAGTCACGGGAATATTCTGGGTTCACAACATCACGGCTATATTCCTCTACCATGAGACTGCATCCCCTCTAGCTTGTACACCGCTAGTCATGCCTTTACCTTAGAAGAATACTCCAATATCTCAACATTTTCTCCAGCCTAGTCATCCAGTCTTCAGCTGCTTGAGGGTCAAATTTTCCTTTGAACACCGAGGATTGGTGGTTATAGAACTCTGTGACCTAGTATTATAGGTCTCATCCCTTACGAACTAGTCCCCTATAAGATTCCTGATTCAGTACTGTTGGTTGCTGTGAGTCCTCAGGTTGGGTCAATTCTTCCTCATTTTCTGTTTCCTCTTGATTTGTTTTATTGTTTATTGAGTGCTCCCTATCCTCATTTTGCTTGGCTTTCACTTGTTAGAGCTCTTCCCTAAGTTCTTGTATAATGGCATGTTACGCAATCAGCATGCCAAGGATCTGTTGAATAGGATCGGGTGGGTTTCATTTCCCACTACCTTAACTTCTTGCACTACTGGTCTTTTTCTTGGTTAAACCATGGTTTCTTTTCACTATTAAAAACAAATCATACCTTAATATCATATTTAGCTTGTTTATATGTGTGTGTGTTCCTTAAACTTAAATATCACCATATTAATACAAGCAAGAATATACATATATTACTATCGGCAATCCTATCTACATCAAAAGCGGCCTTTACTACTTTATCCTAGCCAGACAAGTTCATACTAATACTACAGTCATCCCATATGGTTTAGCACATGCTCATACATAAGTGCAACGAAAGGAAGAAACTCATAGGGATCCTGTTCTATGACCTTATTCTTCATTTGGACCTAAAAAGTATTATTAGGGAAGAAGGCTAGTGTGGTTTTAATCCAAACATCAATGGTTATCCTCAATCTATAACTATCCTGCCTCCCATACAACGTCTCTACTCTAGCCAGGAATGTTGTATGCTGGGCTATCGGCAAAACATAGTCATCATGAGCCTTTAGGTATATCCTCCTAAGATGCTGCCACATCTCGTTGTTAGGATATGGATCATAGGCTAACTCGACCCCTGGAGCCTGGAGTTAGCGGTAGAGTTTGTATCCTACACTACCACATCCACCATTGGGTCATCTTTATCCCCGATAGAAGAATCTATGCTGGGACTAGATCCTAACTTAACCATCATCGAGATTAGGACTCTTTTCTTGGTGGTACACAACTTTCTAGCTCCGCCCTTTAAAAAATACACCACCATGCACTTACGCTCTGGTATACACTTATCTTCTAGTAATGTAATGTTTACAAACTTGAGACACTATCAAGCTATAGGTTATTAAAGTCCCAACTTCAATACAGGGTTTGATCTTGTGGTAAAGTAGGTTCTTTTTTTCATAAACTTTTAAAAATAATTTTATACGGTCTCATGCTAGTTTGCAAACTCATTACCCTCATCGGTTTCAAAATTGTTTATTAAAAATGTAGAACGTTCTTGGGAAATAGCCCATGCAGTGGTGTTTAACTTATAGGCTTTTGGTGTTTGATTTCCCGATTATAGTTCAATTATCGCTTTTGGATACTAACGCATTACTAAAAGTTCAGCGTACGAATTACATCTACTATGGTTAGTATCATGGTTACTAGTACTACTACCACTACTTCTACTTAATTACATGCATAATTTATAGTCATCCAAAATAAAATGATAATCACAGTCCATAATTATTCCGTCTTCTCTTCGTCTGTCCGTATTACCTTCTTGCTCTTAGAGCTGGATACCTTTGTTGTGTATAATTTATTGTAAAAGGGTGAGATTCTAAAGAATCTCAGTAGTACACCAACCACAAATATGATATGCAAAATGCTAAATATATAAAACAAAGCATCACAGAGCACTTACAAATTATGCAATAAACAAAGGGCCTAACCGGTCCCTTATCTTAGAATCACAGTACTTGATAGTCACAGTTTGAGACTAGAAGTTCAAAGGCCGTAAAAAACCTATTGAACTGATGTGTCCCTAGGCCGGTAAATTAAGAAACATCCTAATTATGACAAGTAGAAGCTAGATACAATGAAATTTGGTGTGCGAACTTACAAAGAGCAAAAGCTCTAATGTGGTATTGGATTAATGAATCAAGGGAATTTATTTTGGTAATTATTAAAGGATATTTGGATTTATCTATGGATTCTGAGAACTTCAGATCCAAAATATGGAAGCTACCGATATTCGACAATTGTAAATTCATAATGATTATATTGCATACTTTAAGAACTACACAAGAAGAGTGAGCCTAAGGTATGAAAAGGATGGGTTGAGTAATGGAAAGTAACTCCCCAAAGCATAATTGAATTTATGCAATCTGTAAAATTTTGAGGACGAAATTTTATTGATGGAGGGAGAATTGTAATATCCTAAATTTCAATCACCAAAATTCTTCTATACCTTAGTGGTATCAAAAGGATAAAATGGTGAATTAAAGAGCTTATGAAGAGACACAACAAGGCAATTAGAGGTCACACACAATATAGTTATTTGATACGTAAGTTATGGAAGTTGTCGGTAAAGTTTCCCTATAAGGCGGTGGTATTGTGTGACATTTTTAAATATGTAAATAATGTCCAAAAATTATGAACCTTTCTAGAATGAAAGTAGACATAAAAATATTTAATTTGATAGGTCATACATAATTTTTGGAGTTGTACACAAGGAGATATGAATTTTTGAAGATAGCCTAGTGAAACTAGGAATTTTCTATGGCAGTGATCAAAAATGAAAATTCAGGAAATTATGAGCTTCCATTTGGCTAAATAATATATTTTTCGTTGAAACTATACCTAATAAGGGTGACATAGCCTTTAGAACCACCCCAATTGGATATATATACAATTAGATATGAATTTTCAAAGTTTGATAAAAATTTTGCCAATTATTGCGAAAATGGAAAAAGTGTAAGGGTAAAATGGTCATTTTAGCTAAATAAAAATAAATTCAAAAATATTCCCTTAATAATTAAGGAAGAGGTCATATTTGGGCTGATTTGGAAGAAGGATAAGATGGAATAAATTTTTACTAAAGTAAGAGGACAAGTGGAAGAAGAAGGAAGCTTGTAAAAAAAATCAATCACATGATAAATGCTTGAATAAAATAATAATATTCAAGGGAGACATAAGAAAAATCTAGAGCACTCTTCTTTCTCTATAAAAAGGGGGCCAAGTCAGTCAAAAATGGAGAAGAGGAAGGGAGAAAGAAGTTTGAAGGAAGAGGAGAACAAGAGAAGAGGATAAAGCTTAAAGAGTAAGAACTAGGTAAGTAGGTAAAAATTTCTATTTATTCTTGCTCTCTAGTTCATGAAAACCCTTCTTAACCTCCATGTTATCTTGGGATAGTTATTCAACAAGCTAAACTCAAGGAAAAGGAGAAAGAAGCTGATGGTTAAAGAGGAGGAAGAAGAAAAACTAAGGTAAGTTGTGAAAACCTGGAAATTCTTGCTGAAACTTAGTTGTGGTCGTTATCTGGCTGGATATTTGACTGTTTGTGGTAAACTTTGTAACTTGGGACATTTGATTTCTAAGGAGAGATACTGCCCAAATTAACATTAAGCATGTACAAATTGTGTTAAAGGGGATAATCATATGATTATAAGTAGAAAAGAAGATGTTTTAAAGGTTAAAACTTGAGAATTGTATTCTTCCAATTTGTGCAAGATTATTGTGACATGTTTTTGAGTGACCAAACTTGGTCCAAACTTTATGAAATTTTATAGGATGAAATTAGACATCATGATATTTATTTTGATAGCTATTATAATCCATTTGGATAAGTGGATTGAAAGATATGATTTTTCAAAGATTGATCATGAATCTAGAAGGAAATATGGGGAAGACTAGTTTAGGAGAATTATCTAGAATTGTTTGGATATTCCTGGTACTTTATGATATTTTCCCCTAAAATATAACTGAAATGGTTTCACATAGGAATTGAAACCACTCAATTTGTAATTTTTTATATTTAGTTATGAATTTTCAAAGTTGACTGAAAATGCTGGAAATTTTTAGAAGACCTATAAAATGACAATTTTGCCCCTAAAACCCTAAGTTAGTGGTTGTCAAGGGTAATCTGGTCACTTGAGTGTGAATTTGTCTAAAATAAGGTTAAAAATGGATTCTACACACCAAATTTTATAGGGATAATCCGAGTCATAATTTTGGAAAAAAGGTGCAGTTATACTAGGTAAAAAGAGAATTAGTGTTGGGATTGGTAAGCACACATCGGAAGAATTAAAATTTAAAATTGTAAAAGTTTACCAATCCCAATTGCAAATCTATCAAAGGCATTTAAATTGAGTTAGAAATAGTTGTACCTTATTCATGTTTGTTTGAATGCCCACAATCATAAATGTATTGCGAGTTCTTAAATCTCCATGCTTGGTTGCTCCTGAAATAATTTCCCCGGCATCTACATGTCCGCTAGTTCTTTTTAAGAGAGCATCAAACTCTATGAGTGTGGATTAACCATCCCCGACATTAACATATTGGCTAGTTCTTCTTTGGAGTTTACCTTTTGGATCTTGAGGAGCTAAGTACTCAGATCAGCTCCCTCTACTGGTATCCACACGAATAGGACCCCACACCGGCAACGTGCTATTGCCTCCAATGTCCTTCTAGGGTTTTCTTGCGGCTCTATATTTTTTCATCATCTGTAAAAAAACCCTAGCTCTTACCTTTTATAACTACTCAGGGTTATCTATTTTATGATGGATATTGAATTTTTAAAATTAATCTTAATTAATTTCAAAATCCTGATAATATTAAGTAATACTTAATTGTTTTGATAAGCTAATTAAATAAATCTGGTTAATTAAATATGTCCAACATTTTTAATTTAACCTATTTATTTAAATAGAATAAAGATCCAATCGAATTAAATTTAATTTATCTTTATAAATTAAATCTGAGATATTATCATATAATATCTTTATATATACACAATATAATAATATTATCATATATATATATATGATAATATTATTATATTGTGTGTATATAAAGATATTATATTGAAATACATACATACATATATAATATATATTATTAGATAATATATATTATATATATGATAACATTATATTATATGATAATATCCTTTGCATGAAAACCACTAAGCCCGATTGTAGCCTTTTTCATCACCCAGTTAAAGGTAACTTTTGACTAAGTCAAAGCTTAGTGACTCTCATATAAGAATCCATGATGATCTCAGGTCAAAGGGTATTGTGACGTGGTTATACATGAAATAAGCTTATGACTTAATCCATGTAGCTTTCTCATAGCGGGTCGGTCCAGTACCTTGTACTCCTACAAGTGCATAAGACTTTGATTTGTATCCTCATACCTTATCAAAGTCATATTGGTCTTATTTCATCTTTGCTCCCATATAGATGACCGACCAGGGACATTTAGAACAATCATTATGATTTATCCAAGGATACAGTTATCACAGTGAACATGTGAATAACGTGATAACTAAATGGAGAAATTCATTGAATAACAATATTCAAAGTACAATGATTGGCCCCTAGGGCACAATTTCCAACATCCTCCCATTTGCACTAGGTATAATCATTAGTTTACCTAATTCACATTGTCCTAACATGACGCTCATGCTTTACCTTTGCAACTGGCTTAGAAAGAGGATCAGTAACATTGTCTTCTCTTGATACTTTGCATATTTTTATATCGCCTCTATCAATAATTTCTCTAATAAGATGAAATCGCCTGAGTATATGTTTGGTCCTCAATAGCTTTGCTATTATCATAGAACAAATCTATTGTATTTGGGATGGTAGGCACCACTCCTAGTTCAATAACAAACTTTCTGATCCAAACAGTTTCTTTAGCTGTATCTGATACTGCTATATACTCAGCTTCTATTGCAAAATTTGCTACAGTATTCTACTTGTAGCTCTTCTAGCTTACTACACCACTATTCAAAATGAATATATATCCATATTGCAATCTAAGATCATCTGGGTCAATTTGGAAACTTGCATCTATATAACCAGTTACATAGAGCTCATCATCCAATCTACCATATACAAAGAATAAGTCCTTAGTCATTCTCATATACTTTAGGATATTCTTGACAGCAGTCTAACGACCCTCACTATTCTGGCTTAGGCTTATTAGCCTCTTAGATCTATCTCTCTAGATCCTAATCCTTAGGATATAAGTGGTTTTGCCTAAGTCTTTTATTGAGAAAGACTTCCCTAACCAAGACTTGACACTCTACAAGGAAGGAATGTGATTCCTAATGAGTAGGATGTCATTTGCATAAAGCACTAGAAATACAATTGTGCTCCTACTAACATTCTTGTAAACACAAGGTTCATCGATATTTTGAATGAATCCAAACTCTTTGACTACTTCATCGAAACAATGATTCCAACTCTGAGATGCTTGCTTTAATCCATAAATAGATCTTTGAAGCTTACATACTTTACCAAAATCCTTTGGATACACGAAAACTTCAGGTTGTGTCATATACACATCCTTAAGGAGCTTTCCATTAAGGAAGGCTGTTTTGACATCCATCTACCATATTTCATAATCATAATATGTTGCGATGGCAAGAATTATTCTAATTGATTTAGCCATCATAACTAGGGTAAATGTTTCATTATAGTCTACACCATGAGTTTGAATGAATCCTTTTGTAACCTGTTATGTCTTGAAGACATTTACTTTGCTATCCATATCAGTTTTCTCCTTAAAAACCCACTTGCACCCTATAGTTTTTACACCTTCAGGTGGATTGACAACTAAGGTTCATACCTAATTATCGTACATGGATTACATTACAGACTTTATGGCGTTAAGCCATTTCTCAGAGTTTGGTCCCATTATGGCTTCTGAATAGGCAACTTATTCTGCTCAATGAGCAACACATTACGACTTCCAGTAATCAGAAATTCATATCTTTGAGGCTGATGTTGTATCCTATCAAACATTTGTGGGCCTTGTGTTACTTGAGCAGGCTCAGCAACTTGTTGTGAGTCTTCTCTATTTTTCATCTGTTGTTCTGTGCTATCTTGTGACTCTCGAACTTCTTCGAGATGTACCTTACTCCCACTAGTTCTTTTAGAGATAAACTCTCTTTCTAAAAAGATACCGTTCTAGATTACAAATACTTTGTTATCAGTGGGATTATATACACAGTATCCCTTCATTTCCTATATTTTGCGTAGTCACATGAAAGTATACAGCATACATGAAAGTATAGCCTCCAAATCACTACAATGTAGTGATTTTGGCTCTGCTTATCTATATGCTGCATAGTCGGTGGATTTATGTGATCACATTACATAGGTGAATTCCCCTGTACGATTTTATGATTTTTTGTGGGCACCTTAGGGATGGGTGATCATTTTGATCCAGACAAAATCATAGTTTGATTCCTAGACATTGTCAGATATGTGCTTGCCATTTTGATTGCTACATCATGCTAAATACTGTATTACATGTTCATTATTCACATTTTATATGATTGATTGTTTGTTACTAATGAGATTCATATGAATCTCACCCCTTTCCATAAATTTTTAAAAAAAATTCTCAGCAAGTAGAAACGGCTTAGAGGGTAAAGTAGTAGATGACGGTAGCTGAAGGACCGGTGCTGGTTTAAAAATTTCTTCATTTGTTATCTGATAGTCCTGTACTCATAGTGTCTGCCCAGAATACTTGTGAAGCCTCCTTTCCATTAAGCATTACCCTTGCCATTTCTGTGAGAACTTTGTTCTTCCTTTCTACAACACAATTATGTTGAAGAGTTCTTGGTGTTGGGAAGTTGTGATTGATGCCATGTATGTCACAGAAGTTTTCAAATGCTTGATTGTCAAATTCTCCTCCGTGATTTGTTCTAATTGCTGCAATAGACATACCCTTCTCATTTTACACTTTCTTGGCAAAGATAGTGAATTTATTAAAAGTTTCTTCTTTTGATGATAAAAAGATAGTCCATGTAAACAATACTTGTGATATAGGACTTCATATTGTGACATATGTACCTAGACTGATATAGGACTTATGCACAATTTTTGGTTGGCTGGAGACGGCTGACATGACTAATTAGAATATAGGCAGTCATGGGGTACCAATACTTGAGGATGGATAGAGCCGGTATTAGTGTTTTTGTATCAATACAGTAAGTTAAGTATGCTCAGCCCAGGGAAATGGAAGGATGGGTAACCCCCTGGGAAGTTCTGCAAAATGTTAAGTTATGTGATAAAACATGTTGTACAGTAACTTGTATGCGCTATCATGTTAAAATCTTTCCCTGACTGCTATGAATGTTTGTTGTGTGTTATGTTTAGACTATTTGTGCCTCTAAATTTTATGAAATAACTAAAATGTCCTTATGAATATATATTGAATTAATCTCTTCGTTATTTCAATATAGTAAATTATAAAGATGGTAAGACGTGGTAGAAGAGGTGTGGGTCGGGGTCAAGAAGTAAGACTTGACCCAATGGAACAGATATTGGGCATGCTTACATAATAGCGTACTATGATTCATGACTTAAAGGATAAGCTGCGGAAAGTGCAATATAAATAGGAAGCAGATAGGGAAAGAACATATACCCTAGGAGACCAGAAAATGAACTTATCTAGTTGGAGAATCCTATTCTAGAGCAGCCTCCGATCAGACCTGTTGTTGAGGCTAAGAGGTTGCAGTCATGGGTAACAAAATTCAATCAGCAAGGACCACCAGCCTTTGAAGGGAAATTTGACCCTCAAGCAGCAAAAGATTGTTTATCATACCTAGATAAAATCTTCAAGATCCTGGAATGTATGAATAACATAAAGCCGTAATTGGTCATCTATAAGTTGGAGGGAGACACTGACAGGTGGTGGAAAAACACTGAAATGATCATGCAAGTGCGAAATATCCCCCTCACTAGGAAATATTTCCAAGAACAGTTTAATAAAAAATATTTTCCTTGGTCAGTTCAGATTGCCAAGAAAACTGAGTTCCTGACTATCCAACGAGAAGTGAAAGAAAGTTTTGATGACTATCTTACTCAATACATTCGGTTATCTCAATACTCTTCATACTTAAGGTTTCGTGATGATGAAGGTTAGAGTTCAGATATGGTGATCTGGGGGTTAAGGCCAGAGCTAAAAGAAAAATTAGTTTCTAAGCAATTTATCGAGTTTAACAAGGTAGTGGAGGGGTGTCGAATTACAGGGAGTAACTTGCATAGTTTATACCCAGACAAGAATTTTGGTGGTAAAGGGGCATCAGGCAGCGGGAATTCTTCTCACACTACAAAAAAATTGTGATTTAGCAGCTGTAAAAATTGTCTATTTGTAGTGGTTTTGACCACTATAAACAACATTAGTAACGGTTATAAAAATCGCTATAAAAACCTCTGTTGCAAACAATTTTGCAGCGGTTTAATATAACTGCTACTCAAGGACAAACACTGCTACTGATATTAGTACCAGTTCGTTCACACCGCTATAATAGTAGCATTAAGTTAACTCGTTGACAATTTTGTAGCTTTTAAAAACCGCTACAAATATTGAGCAGCCAATGTGTAGCGATTGTATAACCGCTACAAATTCAAAATGGGAATTTTTTTAGATAGATTCCAAACATTTTTATAGCGGCACTAGTGCAAAATAGCATTTTTAGACCGCATTATTTAGACCGGTTATTGCGGATAAGGTCTAAAAGAAACACGCGGTGGCAATTCCGTAATTAAAAGCACTTTTTTAGACCGGTTGTCAAAAAAACCGGTCTAAAAAATTATTATTTAGACCGGTTATAAAAACAACTGGTCTCAAAAACAAATTAAGACCGGTTGTTTAAATAACCGGTCTTAAAAGTCAATAATTTAAGACTGGTTATTTAAACAACCGGTCTGAAAATAAATTATTAAAATGAATAAAAAAATCACGATATTATTAAGACCGGTTTTTTAAATAACCGGTCTTAAAAGACAATAATTTAAGACCGGTTATTTAAAAAATCGGTCTGAAAAATAAATTATTAAAATGAATAAAAAACACTTTATTATTAAGACCGGTTATTTAAATAACCGGTCTTAAATTTCAATAATTTAAGACCGGTTATTTAGACAACCGGTCTTAAAAGTACTTTTAAGACCGGTTGTCTAAATAACCGGTCTTAAAAGTCTGATATTCATACCTAGATCGGCCGCGAAAGTTCATTTCATCAGTTACGTTTCACTTCCCCCTCTGCTTCCACCGCCGCGAACTGTTTAAGTCCAACGCAGTAGGTGATATTCTGCCGTATTCTCCTGCCACCCTTCCAGTCGCCGCCGCCACTTCCATCTTCTTTCCCATATTCTGTTGTCAGCGTTTGAAATTCCCTCCTTCTCCGTTCGTACTTGCCGTTGCTGCAAAGAAGTCACCGTGAGTACCATCGTGAAGGGCGGCTGAGCATCTTATTTCTCCAGCCTTTATCTCACTCCGGCGTGTTTTCCAGCCACTGCTGCCCCTCTCCTCCTGTGCCTCAAGCTACGGTCCAAGTTACTTCAAACAGGTAATTTCCCCTGTCTCAATACTCCGTATAAATAGACATTGTGTATTCACTGTTTGTCCAAGAATATAATCTGTACTATAATTGAACTAGAAATTAAAATAGAAATGGAGAAAAAATGACATTTACTCTGATGGAAATTAATTGGTGAAGCTTAATTAACGGTGTCTAATTTAAGTCCTGAAATTGCTAGTGTATATTGATACATTTTCCATATTACTTGAAGAAAATGGAACAGACTGCAATTATATCTTATGCGGAATTCTAATGAAGAATTCTGTTAAACTAGATAAATTGATGAGTGTAACCTTTTCATACTCTCATCATACTCCTGCCTTTTCCAGGGCAGTTAATATACAGAAGAGAAGAAAAATAGGTGTTGCAATATATGGATTGTAGTTGGATAAACGCTAAACGGACTAGTGTTGAATATGATAATGGGGTGAGGGATTTTTTGGAATTTGCTAGAAGAAATTCTGGTAATGATGATAGTGGGATGTTCTATTGTCCTTGTGTAGAATGTCTGAATGAGAAGCGACTTAGTGCTGCAGATATATATACACATTTAATTTGTGAAGGATTTTGTAAGAGTTATACAGTATGGGTATGGCATGGTGAAGAAATAGAAATTCCAAGCGCAACTCAACAAGGGGGGTCGCCTTTGATGATAATGACATGGTTCTGAATGACCGGATAAAAGATATTATTCGTGATGTTGGAGAAGAGGCTTTTGAGCAATCATATGCATATGGTAATATGTGCAGTGATTCTGAGAAGCCGCTGTACCTGGGGTGCACAAAATACCAATTGTTGAAAGCTGTATTGAAATTGGTAAGCTTGAAAGCACGGCATGGATGGAGCGACAAGAGTTTTTCAGAAGCACTTGAAGCCTTCAAGGACATGCTTCCAGATGATAACGTGCTGCCTTGCCGATACTATGATGCGAAGAAAATATTGTGTCCACTAGGGATGAAGTATAAAAAGATCCATGCATGCCCTAATGATTGTATATTGTACAAAAAAGAGCATACAGAGAAAGAGCAGTGTCCGATATGTGAAACCCCCAGATACAAATCAAATAAGGCCCCTGCAAAAGTGTTGTGGTATCTTCCTATCATACCGAGGTTCAAACGGCTGTTTGCTAATGAAATTGATGCCAAAAATTTGAGATGGCATGCAGATGAGAGGATTTCTGATGGAAAGCTTCGACATCCAGTTGATTCTTCTCAGTGGAAGAAAATTGATCAGTTGTTTCCTGACTTCGGTAAAGAGCCTAGGAATCTTAGGCTCGAGCTTAGCACGGATGGCATGAATCCTTACGGTAGCCTAAGCAGTATACATAGTTCATGGCATGTTCTGTTGGTAATTTACAACTTATCTCCTTTGTTATGTATGAAACGAAAGTACATCATGTTGTCTATGTTGATTTCGGGACCAAAACAACCCGGAAATGACATAGATGTTTACTTAGAACCCCTGATTGAAGACTTGAAAGAGTTGTGGGACGAAGGTGTTGACGTTTTTGACGCGAACAAGAAGGAGATGTTTAAAATGCGAGCCTTTATCTTTTATACTATAAACGACTTCCCTGCTTATGGAAACTTGTCAGGATATAGCGTTAAAGGCCACAAAGCTTGTCCTATTTGTGAAGAAGGCACATGCTACCATCAACTTCAACATGGAAGAAAGACTGTTTATCTTGGTCATAGGAGATTCCTTAGACGGGGCCACCCATATCGCAGATTAAAGAAGACCTTTTTTGGTGGCCAAGAGTTTGAAGATGCTCCAGAGGCTTTGACTGGGGAGAAAGTGTATGAAAAGGTCAAAAATATCAATGTCATCTTCGGTAAGACTTCAAAGAGTCGAAATGAAAAAAAAATATGGAAAAAGAGGTCTGTTTTCTTTAACCTTCCATATTGGCAGAATCTTGATGTCAGACACTGTATTGATTTCATGCATGTGGAGAAAAACGTGTGTGATAGTATTGTTGGGACACTACTCAACATACAAGGAAGTTCTAAGGATGGCGTTAAGGCAAGATTAGATTTGCAAGAAATGGGAATACGGGCAGACTTACATCCGAGGCCACATGGTAAGAGAACTTTTTGTCCTCCAGCTTCTCATACTTTGTCCAAGGATGAGAAACGAAGTTTTTGTGAGTGTTTACATGGCATCAAAGTTCCCTCAGGGTATTCTTCAAGTTTTAAGAAGCTTGTGTCTATGAAAGACTTGAAGTTAGTAGGGCTGAAGTCTCATGATTGTCATGTCTTGATGCAACAACTACTCCCAGTGGCTATTTGAGGCATCGCCGAATATGATCTACAACACATATTGACCAGACTTTGTTTCTTCTTCAATGCGATTTGTAGTAAAGTCATTGAGACAGAAAGGTTGGATGAATTGGAAGATGAAGGTTACCTGATCTTGTGCCAGCTTGAGAAGCTTTTTATTCCTTCCTTTTTTGACATCATGATACATCTAGTTGTTCATCTAGTGAGGGAGATAAAATTGTGTGGGCCTATCTATTTTCGATGGATGTACCCAATTGAAAGAACTATGAAAATCCTAAAAGGATATGTGAAGAACCCTAACCGGCCTGAAGCTTCTATTGTTCAGAAATATGTTTCTGAAGAAGCCATGGAATTCTGTCAAGATTATTTGGCAAATGTAGGACATATCGGCCTTCCTAAACAACATGATGAAGAAGGGGTTAGGCGCGGGGCTACCATCAAGAGTGTGGATCCTGATGAATTACAACAAGTCCACTTGTACATTTTGAATAATGTTGATGCAGTTCAAGATTACATAAATGCTCATAAAGAAATTGTATGGAAAGCGAACAGTCGATTGACTGAACAAAGGTTAATTAGGGAGCATACTAGGACCTTTGCACATTGGTTTAAACACAAGGTTGACGGAGAAGAATGTGTTTCTGATACAATTAAATGGCTAGCACGTGGTCCTGAGTTTGATGTCATAAGTTGGACTTCGTTTGTGATCAATGGGTATACCTTTTACACAAAGTCCTTGGATGATAGGAGCACTGTCCAGAACAGTGGTGTTATGTTAGTAGCTGAATCTATGCACTTCTCTAGTTCAAAAGATAAGAACCCTACATTGGCAGTCATACCTTATTATGGGGTTATTGACGAGATTTGAGTGGTTGACTATGTTAAAATTAAATTTCCCATTTTCAAATGTAAATGGGTTGATGTCAATAATGGAGTGAGGATCGATAAGTCAGGGTTTACATTAGTTGATCTGAACAACAAAAGTTTTGGAGATGAACCTTTCATTATGGCCGATCAAGTGAAACAAGTGTTCTATATTATTGATCAGGAAAATAAAATGTGGTCTGTAGCTCTCCAAGGAAAAAGGGTCATCGATATTGAAGAGGAAAGTCGTTCAAATTATGATCTTCTCGAGACCCCTTCTTTTTCTAGGGGTCTTCCTGCATTGAACGAAGAAGATGAAGCTGATAATGAACACGGCACAAGAAATGATCATCGTGAAGGGATATGGGAGGATATCTCTTTATAAATCTACTTTAAATGTTAGCTATCTATTTAAAGTCATTATCGTTATAACTTATATGCAGATTATATATATAGTTATTTACAATATTATCAGCCTAGGCACGACTGACTTTATCGAGGAGGTAATAAATGTATATTTCAAATATTTTGTATTACTTTATTGTTTTTAAGTTAGTAAGTTAATGTTTTGTTTGGCTTCGGTGTTACACATACAGATGTTTGATCTTGCTGATCCCTTTCCTGAAGAAGATATTGATTTCATCCGCAATTGTTGTGCTGAATTCATTTATGAGCTTTTACAAGATTAGTAAGTTTTTGAATCTGATTTATGTTGTTCTAATAATACTTATGGTTTTTATATATATCTAATTTGGTTTATATCTCTGTTTAGGATAAATTCTTGGATATTGGCGATACTAGTTGGCTGTTGATTCAGGCAGGGGATCATTATTGTAAATTTTCCTCCACTTTTTTCATTTCTCTGTAAAGCTTAGGAATTTTTTTTTATAATGTTCATTCTTTGATTGTTGAGAGTCGAGGATTGTAAGGGCCAATTGTTTCTGGAAATAAAAATGTTGTTGTCACTGCTTTTGATTGTCAATATATACATATATGCATGTGTATGTAATGTGGCACAGGGGGGATGTTGTTGAATATGGCTTACTGGCCTGGGTAAGATTGAAACAAATAAAACGAAAAAAAAACAAAACAAAATTTTTAGACCGGTTATTCTTAGAATCGGTCTTAAATTATTTTTTTTTCTTCCTTAGTTAAACTTTAAGACCGGTTGTTGAAGAACCGGTCTTAAAAGTTCATATTTAAGACCGGTTTTTTAACCGGTCTAAAAAGTATTAAACTTTTTAGACCGGCTGTATCAAGACCTGATCCAGAACCGGTCTAAAATATCATTTTTAACCGGTCTTAAAAGTGATTTTTGTACCAGTGCGGCTATATAACCGCTACAAATATTTCACAATGGCAGGAGAATGAGAAATGAAACTTTTTAGTCCTTATTGTAGCGGTTATAAAACCGCTACTAAGTTGAAATATGAATTTTTTTAAAAATGGTGCCAATATGTTTGTAGCTGTTATAAAACCACTACTAAATTAGTATCAAATTTTAAAAGTGCGCACCCAAAAAGTAATCAATTTTTAAATTTACTTTAAGTTTATAGTAGGTTTAATAACTGCTACAATTATTTGGAAAAATGAAAAAAAAAATAATCCAATAATTTAATTGAATTGTCCTAATATTTACTATATAAAAAATTAAATTACATTAAAAAAATATTAAATTGAGTTGTATGAATATAAAATTTATATATATAATATTAAGAAAGTGCATATAATATTATGGATTTATAGGTAACAAGTACTTATTTTGTTGTCTCGTAGATGTTGATTATTATGGAAGAAACATAACAAATGTTGAGGAATAGTTCATTAATTTCTGCAAAAAATAATAATAATTAGTATGAATACTATAAGTAAAAGAAAAAATGTGAAGAAGGAAGAATTGGTAAAAAACTTTTACCATATTTGATGACCTTACTTTGGATCTTGGACTCTTAAAAAATCCCTAAATGAGAAAAAAAAAACAAGAGAGAATAAGGGAGTAAAGAAGTGGAGAAGTGTATGAAAAGAGTTGGGGTGAAGGTATTTATAGGGATCTTCGTGACTCTTGTAGCAATTAATGTCACGATTTTGTAGTGGTTTACTTTTGTAGCGGTTCTGTTCATAGTTTGTAGCAGGTACTATTTTGTAGTGGTTTTGTTACATTTGTAGCGGTTATAAAACCGCTACAAATGTTAGTGATAATTTTCTTTTAGAAAATGATAAGTTAGAAGAACAAAAGCATGACTTCACTTAATCATTCTTCATCGTCATCCCTACAAAAAGTTTGTGAAGAAAATGTTAGTGTGGTATTGTTCTCTAGAAAACATTAAATTAAAATGATGTGAACTTTTAAAACTCACCGAACTATAGGTAAATTATCATCGCCTTTGGGGAAGAAGGTTTAGAAATTGGTGGGATGGAATGGTTCACTCTCGTAGGTAATATTGTCACCATTACCAATATCGTAAAGGTCTTAAGGCTTTAAGTGAACCACCATGTTTCAATTCATGTATCTCTTATGCTTGACATAATAAACTTGGTAGGCTTCTGACGCAAGAATATAGGGCTCATCATCTTCAGATTAACCAGTGTGAATTAGACGAGAGAAATTTACTGATGTGATGCCTAAATCATCAGTTGTGAGCTCTTAGAAAGTTGTCGTATTTACCCACAAATACTTGAACAGGGTAACAGTGAAACGACCTTAGTAATTTAGTTCGACAACATCAAGAAGCTTTCCATAGTAAGGGACACCTCCAAACTGCATGTTGTTATCACTACTGCTCGCATAACTCCTTGTCCCAAAGGTGCCAGAAACATTTGAATTTTGAGCTTGCAATCCTTGATCTCGTGATACCGTGTAAAATTTGAAACCATTGACATTGTATACTGTAAGCCTTTTTGCATGGTCAAAAGGGCCAATTGCAAGGGCTCTGAACTCTGGTGAGTGTGGGTTGTGTTCATTTAATATTCTGCACGCAAACCAATTTAGGAATTCTCTATAGACCTCTTTGTCAACTTAGAGGATGTTTGTGCTTGGATTCTGAGTTGACGCTTCACATGACTTCTGAATTACCTACAAGTATACATGGGAAGACGATCATGAAATATAAATAAAAAATGTAAAGATAGTTGTAGAATAACATATGAGTGTACAATTCTTACTGAAGGAAGGGTTCAACTTGAGTGCAATTAATCAAGACATGTCTATATGCTTGCAACTTCTTAGTTGCAGTTAGTTTGAAGTTCTCACTTCCTCCAATTGGTTTACCAATATGAGGGATTAACAACTCTGGATGTTGTTGGCTCAGGCTCAGAACAATCGTCTACACGAAGCGGTCGGTTGAAAGCTGTCTCAATGTCATCAAAATACCTTGAACAGAAATACAAGACTTCATCCCCTATATAACCTTCAGCTATACAACCTTTTGGCCACGCCTTATTCCTTACGTAAAATTTCAATTGTCCAAGAAACCTATAAAGTAAAGAGGGAGAAATGATACTAAATGGTGAAATAGGCGACTAGTAAATTGAGAAAGTAATGATGCCGCACGTATGTGAAATGACTACCTCTCAATAAGATACATCTATCGATATTGAAATGGGCCAGCTAGCTTCGTTTCATGAACAAGGTGGACTGTCAGGTGAACTATCACAGTGAAAAAGGAGGGAGTAAAGATCATCTTTAAATGACTAAGCGTAAGAATGATTTTGGACTGCAGCTAATCGAGCTCCTTAACAATCAAAGCCTTAGAATACAACTTCCAAAAGAAAGAGCTCAGCTCCACCAAAACAATAGACACATCAGGAGGAAGTGCATTATTTATAGCCAGCGAAAGTAACTGTTGCATAAGAACATGTGAGTCATGACTCTTCAGGCCAGCAACCTTCCGTACCTGTATGTCAATACATCATGAAATATTATTTGAATAACCATAAGGAATTTTATTTTCTTCAACGTAGCAAGGAAGACTTCCTTATTCTGTTTTGTGAGGGTGAACTTTGCTAGTTGAAATTTGACATTCTCATCAGGCCACGCATCTTCACGAACTCCTATGGCCCATAAATCTTTCCTCGCTTGAAGATGATTTGTTGACTTGTCGGGTTCATTAAGCATTGTGTATAGCACATTGTCGTTTATATTTTTTTAATGCGCATGATATCAAGACTATGTCGAAGTAAATTAGTTTTTTAATATGGAAGAGTAAAGAATATGATTATCTTCCGCCATTGCTGAGGTGCAAAAGCTGAAGTAGTCCTCCTACTCTTTCTCCCTGTAGTTGTTGAATCGTCACTTTTTCCAAACTCAAAGTCAACGTCTTAAAGCTGTTGTAAGATGTCTTCACCGGTTAATATCTGAGGGGTCCTCTTTTTTTTGTTTTCCCATTGAAATGATTCTGTTGCAATCTGAACTTGTGCTTGGCATCGAGAAACCTCCGATGACTCATAAAGCACCACTTTCAACTGTAAGGAAGGCGCACTGTGTCAGAGTCAAAATTGCAAACTGGACATGCCGTCCCAGTTGAACATTCTATACGGATAACATTCTAAACCCAAGAAAGTCGCTTATGGTCCACATCAAAGCTGCACGCAAGTTGAACAATGACTTCTATTACGCATCATATGTCTCAATACCGACATGCCACAAGTCTAGCAAGCAATAAACGGTTAGAGATAAACATCGATGCCATTACCCAATGCCTTTTTGCCTAGGATGATTATAGACAAAATGAAGGAGCTTTGTTTTATACACATCTAAGGAGCAAGTTGTAGGGAACTAAGACTACCAGCCAAATACTGTAATTTGTACTCAGATTCCCAAAGGGATTAAAATTGTCGATCGTCAAAGCAAGTCGAACATTTCTAGGGTTCGACGCGAAAGATGGAAATTAAGAGTTGAACTCTTTACAAGCTTCTGCATCCCGTGAATGTCTTAATTTACCATCTTCATTCTTATCAACTTCATGTCACCTCATGTGCTCAGTTGTTTTGGATGACTTAAACAATCTTTGTAACCCCAGCTTCAAAGGAAAGTACCTTTTAATCTTTACAGGTTTCTTCTTCTGCTTTTTTCCCTTCCAAATTGTCTTGTAGCTCGATGTGTGACATCTCTTGCAATCTCCCCTACTGGCTTCATCTCCACAATACAACATATAATCGTTAAGGCATTCATCAATTTTCTGGTAGTTTAAGCTCAATCTGTTAATAGTCTTATTGGCCTCGTAGAATGATGTGGGAATCTGCACGTCGGGGAACACATCTTGTAATAATTCCAGCAATATCGACATTGCCTTATCTGTGATTCCACATAAGCACTTGATATGATACAATTTGATCAAGAAATATAATTTTGAGTATTTTCGACAACCTTGAAATAAAGGACAATCTGCGTCATCCATGAGGTTAAAAAATCTCATGCTGCTTCATTCCTCAAGAACACAGGCTCTGAATCTTGTACTTCTTCCTTAAAGTTTTCATCCTGAACACCGAATGCATCATGCACAACATCATTAAAAGGATCATCTTTATCTACTTGAACTCCTACTTGTGAATTTTATGGAAGAGCATCATCGTATCTCATACTGGCCTTCTCACCATGAACTCTCCAGAACGTATACTCTTCAGGGAAATGCTTCACAAGTAAATGTTCTTTAACAACTTATCATGTATGCCACTTCTTGAACTTGCATCTCCGACACGGGCATATGATCTTTCCATTATAACTGGCGTGAGAGTAAGCAAAATCCAAGAAGTCTTTTAATCTGTATAAATAAGCTTGAAAATTGCGTGGCAACTTGATCCACGATTTATCCATAGCTAGAGGAAAGAATTTAGCCAATAAAATGAGTGAAATTACAAATTATGTGTCACAAGATGCTTAAATTAAAGTTTCACAACGTTCAAAAATTAGTAGTGGTTATAAAACAGCCATTACTAATAGTAGTGGCACTAGTAGCAGTTACACAATATAACCGCTACAAATGTTCATGACTGGTCGGACACGGAGATTCAAAATTCAAATCTGTAACATTTTGTACCGATCAAAATATAGTAATCACTACCAACGTTCATGAACATTGGCGGGAATGCATATTCAACATTCAAATTTGTAACATTTTGTAACGGTTTTACCCACGTAACTGCCATAAATTCTCATGAATGTTTGTCACAATTTATTAGATGTAACCACTACAAAGTGATATGACCGTTGGTAGGAATTACGATTCAAAATTCAACTTTCAAAAATTGGTAGCGGTTATATTCCCTTAACCGCTACAAAGTGATGTGACCATTAGTGGGAATGACAGATTCAAAATTGAAATTTGTAACACTTTGTAGATGTTATAATTCACTAACCGCTACAAATAGAATAACAGGCTTTGTCGCAGTTATCTTACCTTAACCGCTACTAAAGTCATCTATTTTTTATTTTTTTTCCCAAAATTTTTTTAAACAAAATTAAATAACTTAATTAAAAAAAATTAAAAAAAAGATTGTAAACTAAAAACATTAAATTAATTCAAAAAAATTTTTACAATTGTTAAAAAAAGAATAAAATCCTAAATAAATTAAACTAACTATAAGGAGCCTGATCAGCAAGTCCTATCTCAGGAGGCCACCATCACCAGTCTAGCCATCAGGTCATATCTCAAGGTCGGGCAGACGACAGGCCTGGGCAAAGTCAACAGCATCATTTTCATATGGAAGACGAGGTAGCTGTATAATGAACCTCAAGATGGGGGACCTCTAAGAACGCCTCATCAGGGAACAGGCGACTCCACGCCCTATCTATCATGTTGTTTGTGATATCTCGCTATTGTGTATGCTACGCATAATAGTAGTATGCTTGCTCTTGCATCTAATGTGCCATCACAGCAGATGCCCTCGCAACCTCCAAACAGATCTCATCAATAGTCTCCTCCCTCGGATGTCTGCTCCCGGACGTCCGTGCTCGAAAGGGTCCCGCCTCAAAGCTCCTGCTCCTCCCATACACCATGATGGGTCTAGTACTTAACCCCATCCCTCTCACGCTCCCAGGGTGCTCGACTTGTCCCAAACCAGCTTTCAGTGGTGCAGTGGGGTCCACAAACCCCTGAGACTCCTAAGTCTGTGTCTCTCTCAGCTCAACTTGGGACTGCTGAATCTGCGCCTGCAATTTTATGCAACAAGTTATTATAATTACTATTATTATCAACAATAAATTATTTGTTTTAAACTTTTTATTAACAATAATTGTAATTATTATACTTACAATGGCCTCCTCTGCCTGCTGAGACGTCGGAGTCTCGTCCTAGTGCCTATGTGTCAGCGTGAATAACTCTTCGTAATCTATCTGGCGGTTCTCCTCCTGAGCCTTCCGCTCCTTAAACAATAAAAATATTAAATTAAAATTATCAAGCTTTAATTGAAATTAAATTAACACTATTAATGTAACATTAACTGAAATTGTAAGAATATTAATTCGCTGTAGGTCACATTAAATGTCTTCAATCCAGCCATATAGTGGATCGTCTGCTGTTCTTGACTCCTCGTGTTCCTCTGAGAAAGAGCCTATAAAAATTCTTCAAATAACAAAATTACAAAACATTAAAATAACTAAAATTGGTCAAATAATAGTTATTAAAAAAATACTTGCCGCTCTTGACCCCTCCTATATTGCACAAAACTCGCCCAGTCATTTGTTGGGACATCCTTGATTAGCTACTCCAGAGGAATCATCACATCCTTATTCTTGATGTGGTAGAGACGATTCCTCATGTTCTTCCCGCCGTCGCCCATCTTCATCAGCGCGTACCTCTTACTAATGTCTCCGAAGGCGAACCTATCCTATGACACAATTAAATAAAAAATATTTAAATATGAGTTTTTGGAAAATTTAAAATTTAAAAATAATAATTACAAAAATTAATTACAAAATCATTTAATATAATTAAATGTAATTATTAATTATTGTATCTGCTTGCTCCAATACCATATCATTCAGCCCCTTAGGAACATGCTTCCACGTCTTAAAGTGAATGAGGAACCACATCCAATTCGAGCCCAAATCATTCAGGTAACGGTTGAACAGGTGACCCCCATTGTCGATGCTGGTCCGTAGGCTCATTACACGGAACAAGAACTCATAATCTTTGATCCATGCTGTTTAGACCGACCACATCCAACCTCCAAGTGGAAATGTTCCCCTGCTTATCTGCACAATTACCATATACGTTAGTTAAATTTAAATTCACATTTAACAAAGCTGTATTTACATAAAAGTTAAATAAAAAATTACATTTACCTTGTACTTGCATTTCAAACCCAGTCAACCGAGAAGATGATCGTCATAGCTGGTTCTGCTACCGTATGTCCTCTTGATCTAGCAATGTCTCCAAATCGCTAATAGGAATGTCATCGAAGTTGAACATCTCCTCTTTCTCATCCAAGTGGTCCAAATTGATCTATTCTCCCTCGACTTGCGGTGCGGTCCCCTCTTGTAGGGACATCTATTGTGGCTGTGGTGGTGCTACCTCTATAGGCTGTGATAGGGCCCCCTCTTGTGGCGGCTATGCCACCTCCCACGAAGCCCTCCTCTACTGCCACTACCATGCAGAAGCGATCTTGGAAGTGGTATAACCTCCTTCCCCTTCCCCCTTACCCTATCTCCTAAAGCAATATAAAAATCTAAAATTTGAAGCAAACATCTAACAGAAGCGTCAGAAAACAAAATGGCAAAATGTGAGAATGGAGGAGGGCAGGGGTTTAAATAGTACTGAACTTTGTAGCGGTTCTTCTAGAAACCGCTACAAAACCACCTAGGGAAACATGTATTCATTAAATGCATTTAAATATTTGTAGTGGTTAGAGCTGAGAACCGCTACAAATGAAATGTCTATTGACATCCTGTAGTGGTTTGAAACCAAAACCGCTACAAATATTACTACCGTTAAGCTTCTCTGTTCACAACATTTGTAGCGGTTAATTATTCACCGCTACAAATGTAAATCTGTTGACATTCTGTAGCAGTTTCAAACAAGAACCGCTACAAACCGACGCCCGTTGGCATTCTGTAGCAGTTTGTTCACATAACCACTACTAAATGTCAGTTTTCTGAAAAAAAATTACAGCATAAAGCTAACAATTGGTTTGAAAGTAGTTGCCAATCACATGAAATAATGCAAATGTCATATGCTTGGTATCATGTTATGTACCATTATAACTTGATACGAATCACGGGCCATTTTCATTCTTTTATGTGTTAGCAACCACCTCGAAACCAATTCTTAGCTTCATGTTGCAATTTTTTTCCTTCATGATCTCTGACTCCGTATATGTGTATTTATAGGCTTCACATTTGTAGTGGTTTAAGGCATAACCGCTACAAATTTGTAGATTATTTGAATTCTATAGCAGTATACACGTTGACCGGTGGAAATAAATGGCCTTTTGAATTCTGTAGTGATTCTAGTAACCATAATCGCTACAAATTAACCGTGACAAAACGCTATGAATGAAACGTCACAATTGGCGTGCTAGCTCACGCTAACTTTATAGCTGTTATTCAGTTGAAACTGCTATGAAAATAAACTTCCACAATTGGCGCGCTAGCTTCACGCCATCTGGAGCCAAGCTGGTACCAAATTTGTAGCGGTTAGTGTTAAAATAACCGCTACAAATGGTTTTTAGAACTTCTACAAAGTTCACTCTGCCCAACCCTCCATTTGAGGGGAGATTATCATTGCAAATTGGTAGCGGTTTGGTCATTAACCGCTACAAATATTAGTATATGTAGCGGTTAAGTATAACCACTACAATGCACCACTACTTTTCACCTTTTTTTTGTAGTGGTAAAAGTGGACGGGGACACATGGCCGGCGATAGTTACACGTGGCCGCTGGTGGTAACATGGTGGCAGTTGGTGAGGGATATGTGGCAATTTAAATTATATACAAAAATATTTTGTAACGGCTTAGCTAATTATTCCATTTTTTTGATGGATTAGAGACGGAATTTTCTTTCACTAATTAGCGACAAAAATTTTCTGTCACTAAACCATCACTAATTTCAAGGATAGCCTATTCAAACTTTGTGATGGATTAATGACTTAAATTTTCCATTTCTAATTAGGGATGGAAAATTTTTGTTGCAAATTAGCTACAGAATTCAAAATTCTATCACTAATCAATTAGTAATGGTATTTTTACAAACGAAACAAATTCCGTTGCTAAATCCTTACCAATTTGGTTCCCCGGCTAATTTCCATCACTAAATTGATTAGTAACGGAATTTCTGTTACTAAATTCCATAGCTAATTTGATTTTTGATTTTTTTTTGTGATGTTTATCAAAGAAGAAAGTGTTTCCTCATTTTTCAAAACAAAATATAGAAAATAGAAAGACAAAAATAAGAAAACATCTAAAAGTTGTTTTAATTTTTTTTTATTTTTTTAAAAATGAGAAACAAGCATGGCTTTCTGTAACCCCCACTGTAACTTTTTTATTAACATTAGAAATTACAGCATAAAGTCATAGTTGGTAATGGCTCGATTTGCATTAAAAGCGGTTGTTTCATTCACCGGCAATTCTTGTTAAATTTAATTTAATTTACATAGATATAGTTTAGAGATAAAAACTGCACAGGATAAAAAATAAAAATATTTTAATAAAATTTTACCATGTTGATGTATTCATATTAAATTTTAACTACTTAAATTTATGTGTGTTTTTTGTTATTTAATATTATAATAATATTGCTATAATGTATTAAATGTTGATTATTGGAAGTTTGATTCAACGCTAGAAATAATAAATGGAGATGAATTGGAGAGAAAAGTAATCCACAACAAAAGAATGTCATTAGATTGAGAAAACTTTTAAATTGATTGCTAATAGAATTCACATCCATAGATGATCATGGATTGTTGGATTAGTAGTCCTTGAAGCCGAGGTTGTAGAATGATCAACATCTTGGTCCTCAATTTCTCCGCTTATCTCTTCCAATGATTTTCCCTTAGCTTCTGGGACCAGGAAAGTGAACAACATGCCAACAAAGTTAATCACACCCAACATGATCAGCGCATTCTTCATCCCAATTCCAGTTGGATACCCTTTGTCAACCTTGTTTGGATCCTTACTCTGTGCCGCATACAAGAACCCGAACGCGCCCACGATTGCCCCGGCCTTTCCGGTAGCAGCTGACAACCCATGGCAAGTCGAGCGCAACCTCGCCGGGAAGATCTCTGCCGGCACAATGAAAGTGGTGGCGTTAGGGCCAAAGTTGGCGAAGAAGAAGGTCAATGCGTACATGACAAGGAACCCTATTGTGTTCTCCTTCTTGGTCCAGTGGTCATAAGGAATTGCTAGAGTAAACATGAAGACAGTCATGAAGAAGAAACCCATGATCTGGATGAAGAATCGTCCCAATATGTCTATGAAGGCCACCGTGAACCAGTATCCCGGAACGGTGCCGCATAGTGCGATGAGTACTTGTGCTCTTGCCACCGTATAAACTTCATGAATGGCGTTCATCTCAACCGCCGGAGGAAGCCAACCCACTGCTGAATAAATATCTTTCTGGAAAAGATTCTGACTGTAGAATGCAATATCAAGTAAGAACCAGGTGGCACATGTTCCCAACAATTGAAGCCCATGTCTGCGAGCAAATTCATTACTAAACAAGCCGAAGCTTTCCGATAATTTTGGCCTCTCATCAGCTTTGAGTTCGACTTGAAGAACCTTTGACATATCTTGAGCGGCTTGTTTTGCGTTCTTGGCCACCAAAGCGGTGTACCTCGCCGTCTCCGGCATCTTCGCTCGCGAGTAGAACGTCATGGCTGCCGGCACTGCTCCAAACATCAGAATTATGCGCCAGACATAGTCAGCTTGCAGCGGAAGAGAGGCTTTCGCATCCACATTGTACGGAGGAGCCTTATACGCATGATCAAACGCCATGGAGATAATGAGAGAAACAATTCCTCCAAACAAAATTCCAAACCCTGAAGAATCATAAATAACATTTTCAAAAATGCTTTAATTTATTTATTTTTATTAGAGCAAATTAAAGAGATTGAGTAATTAAGCAAAACCAACCTTGCATGGCAAAGACAGCAGCAATAAACGCTCCACGAGTCTTCTTATTGGCATATTCCGACATGATGGTGGCGGAGAGTGGGTAGTCGCCGCCGATTCCGAAGCCAAGCCAGAATCGGAAGAAGCAAAGGGTAGAGATGACGCCTTTTGGGGTGGCACCGAAAGATAGACCAGAACCCAGCGAGGCAATAATCATAAGAGTGAGAGTCATCCCGTACACTTTCTTCCTCCCCAACTTGTCACCGAGCCACCCAAAGAAAATCTGACCAGCCAACGTCCCACAGAGAGCGACGCCGTTGACGGCCATAGCCACGTTAGGCGGCAAACTCCCCGGCTTCTTAGACCCTTCTTCTGTATAGTATATACGCCCCAGCAACCTGGTAATGTTGGCAATGCTGAAGAGATCGTACGCGTCGGTGAAGAAGCCCATGCCGGCGACGATGACGGCCGTGAAGTGGTACCACTGCGTATTGGCGCCATCTAGGGCGTTAAGGACACTATTTTGTGCCATAACCACCCTCGAGACTCAAGAATCCTGAAGACACACCTCTGAAAAGTTGAATCACAATTTTAAAGGTGTGTGTGTGTGTAGGCTATTATTCAACAAGGGAAGAAGAAAATAAAGAAGACGCCTTTGACGTCCTTGCTGTTAGTTTCAAAGCCAACTTGTGTGTGTGGCTGGCGTGCTCTATTTTTGCATTACTTTTTAGGCAAAGACTTTGACATAAACAGCCACACAAAGTTTTCTATTTTATCCATGTTAAAATACATTCTTAAAAGTTTTCTAATTTCTAAAATAAAAATATAGCTTTGATCATTTAATTTCATACCATATTTTAATTTTGGTCTATTAACTTTATAAATTATCTTTTTATTAGTTTGAGATAATCTCACTTAAATCCATTTGAAATGCTTAAATATAAATTCAGACATACACTTTTAACAAATCCATAATCAAGACAAAAGATCTTATTATGGATTTCTGAATATTCTTAAAAGGCCATAATGCTCATTTAATTAAAATGATGACTAAGCATCACATCCTATTATGAATAGTCCAGGAAATTTAAAAAAAACAGAGAATGGTAGGGTGAATTAGAGCTTTTGAGCGACAAAACCAGAGGACCAGAGAAGAGAATAAATTTTTCACTTTCACTGCGATATTATTGAAAGAAAATAATGAGGAAGACCATGATTGACGAGATGGATTTTGGATATAGCCATATTAGATGGTGAATCGGTTGGTAAAATCTCAAGTTGAAACTTAAAGGAGAGCAAAGAAGTCAACAATTATTTTATTAAGGAAAAAAAAAAGAGATGGAATGAGAATATGCAAAGGTGATAGCATAAAGACATATTAGTAAAATAAAAAAATTTAGAAATCCCTAATGAGGTCTATTGGCTCGATTAGGGATTGATAATTGTACATGCCTAAATCTGAATTTAAGTATTTGAAATGGATTTAAAATGGGATTTTCTTTATTAGTTTTTAAATTCTCAAACCATAACATCATTTTATTAACAAACAAAAATGCCACAAAATTTTCATTAGTTTACAAAACATTCACATAAATAAGATATATCAATTTTATATTTTTTAAAAAAATAAAAATAATTGGCATAAAAAAATTATTATTTGGAACTTTTTAGTTCATCAAGCCTTTTCACCCAAGAGGGGGGAGTGAATTGGGTGATATTAAAAATTTTAAACTTAAAAAAAACTTAATGATGAAGATATTAGAGATAGAGAGATATCACCGAATAGATAGACACACGAGATTTATATTAGCTCGGTTTAACCACTTGACCTATGTCCAATCCCTAAAAATCCTTCTAAGAGTTTCACAATGCTTCTAAAATTCGTTGGGCTCTTAATGTCTCAATATAAGCAAGTTTCCTTCATTAGAAACACTCGCACCCCCTTACACTTTATAATCAATGTCTACACTTAAGGTCACACTACCTTGAGCAATTAACAACAAGAATATTAAATGAAGTTTCAGAAGCTCTCTCAAGAAGTAAATGTAATTAACACATGAGTATAGAGATATCAGAAAACAGAGCACAATACCTAGAATTGAATGCATATATAGTAAATGTTTGTCATAGGTTGTTGGCTTTGTCTTGAATACTTCTATATTTATAGGTTGGAATGAATTGATGACTATTGAAGCTTTTGATTATATCCATTAGAGAGAAGAGATAGCCATTGGTGAATGAGAGCATTCGGATTGGTTAAGCTTCAGTGCATTAAATGCTTCTGACACAAAAGTGATTTTTTGTTAATCTTGATGTTAATCCATGTTTAAGCACTTGAAACTTATACATAAGCTTGATTAGTAATTAATAAGATCAATTGCAAGCATTTCTATATAGTTTCATCAAACTTAGAATGAGTATCAAAATCTCTGAGATGGTGCTTTCAAAAAATGGTATCAATATCACTTAGGTGATCAAATAGTATTGTCTTATCACTCGAGTGACAAGCTATCACTTGAGTGCAGTCAAGTGTTAAAAACCATTTCACCAGTGAGGCACTTGATAGTTAAGTTTAGAAAAATACATAATCACTTAAGTGACTATTGTCCACTCAAGTGATATGTGAAAGTATTTGAAAAATGTTTAGTTCACTATCGAGTGACTCTATGGTGATGCTCAATATCACTCGAGTGACTCAATAGCACTCAAGTTCACTACACTCTTCTCTTTGAAAATAAGTGAATTACTATTGAGCGACTTCATAGTGATAAAGCAAAATTGGTTATCACTCGAGTGGCCATTATAGTACTTGAGTGATCCTTTTCAAAAATTTTGGAAAAGTGGCCTATCACTATCGAGTGACTTGATAGTGATCAATATCACTAGAGTGAACCTTTTAGCACTTGAGTGATCAGTCACAAAAGATCACATTAGTACTTCATCGCTGTCGAGTGACTTGATAGTCATCATCATCACTCGAGTAAACATTTCATCACTCGAGTGATCATTTTAAACAAGATCACCAAATTTGCTACATCATTATCAAGTGACTTGATAGTGATCTGGAAGAAATGAGATATCACTTGAGTAATCCTTCCAATTTCTCCAATTTCTAAAGAGATTTCTATGAAGTGACTATGTAGTGATGAGTTTTTCAAGCTATCACTTGAGTGGCAACCTAATAACTCGAGTGATCTATTAAATCCTAACAGGTATACTCAGTCACAGTACTAGAAACTTGCTGGTGATGAGAAGAACAGTTATATCACTCACGTGACTTGCATTAGAAAATTATCTTTGAAACAATACCTCTTTTTCTAAAATATTTAAATCCTACAAATCACTTAGCCTAAGGTTCATTATCATCAAAATATGACGTCCAACAAAACTTATCGTGGTAAACGTAAAACTAGATGAATGTAAAATAATTTTATAAAATTAAGGGATCATATGAAACTTACTTTTATCAACTTCGTATGTCAACATTGAATAGAGGTAAAAGGAAAAAATTAAATTTTAATAAATATTCAATATTGTGGCTTAGGAAAAAAAGACCCTACTTTATAAATAGAGCAAGAGAAATTAAATGTGGAATTTAAGTTAATTAAATGTCAAAAGCTCATTAAAATTAAGGCAAACCTCCAAATTCGAATAGCATATTACAAATTTTTACTAATTAAATTATTTACATTGACAATAGTATTCAAACCTAGTGTCATAAAATCACAGGAACTATAGTTGTTTCAACATTCCCTAAAGTTTATAATAAATTATAAGGTAGGGGTGATTTTGCTCTGAAAGTTTTCACCAGGGGGTACTTTTGTCTCGAAAGGTTTTTGTAGGGAAAATTTGTCCTAGAATTCTAAAAATGTGAGCAATTTTTCCTTAACCATTATCCCAGTTAATTTCGACTGTTAATTGACCAAACATGTCAAGCTAGCAGTCCACATGTCATCCACATCAGTTTTGTTAAAGTGCAAATTTATCTTTGAAGTTTTAAATCTAAATTTAAAAAAATAAAGTAGATGACATATGAACTTTTGAGGGAAATTTGTACCTTAACAAAAATAACGTGGATAATATGTGGACTACAAGCTTAACATATTTAATCAACTAGCGATCAAAATTAACTATGATAATGGCTTCGGCAAAATTGCTTCATTTTTTAGACTTCTGGGGCAGAATTGTCCCCTAAAAAAATTTTGGGGCAAAATTGTCTCTTAACCCTAAATTATAATATCAATGACTTGTAATTAATATTCATTTTATAAGAAAAAAAATTAGGTCAAATTGGTCTATGTATCCAATCAAATTAACACTACTACAAATTTGAGCATATATAATGTGTGACACCCTCATATTAAACACCTCACCGGCTCTTAGTTCCACATATCAAAGTAAGTGAGCGATTATTTTAATAAACTAAAAGTCGTTCTCTTTATTTACACTAGAGTGATCCTCTGCTTATACAACATCCATACATATAAATACATAGAATACAAATAGTAGTGCCCCACACTATGGTCTTTTCTTCACTTCACGTCCTCCGTGAATACTTTCATGCATCCTTCAACCTGTCTAAAATGGTTGTTTGGGAGGAGTGAGATTCGAGAGAATCTCAGTAGCGAACAATATAACTATGCATGTAGATATATATGAATACATAAAATGCTTGCCTACACTATTTCATGCCAACATAATGACATACTGCGTGCTCGATGTTATGACATACAGATGGCCATTTCATAAAGGATAACAGAGCTTCAATACATCAATCAATATGTTCAACATAAATAGGAAAAGCAGTCACATAATCAATACAAGACATACATATCATACACATGCAAGAAATGTAAGTTCACTACCTGTAGGACTTCACGTCCTTCCTCAAACCATCATTCTTGCTCCGGTTCGGCCACGACCATCGATTGAGTCTTAGAAGTCCAAATACATTTAATGAGTCACTAAAACACAAGCATAATGGTTATATCTATTGACCGTAAAGTATGAATGATAAAAATGACATTTCATAATAAACAATTGTCATGTAAAAAAGAAATCTAAATAGCACCTTTTTATAACATTGTTCTGGCCATACTGAGTACCAGTTCTCCAAGTTAAATACTTTACAGCGAAGTATTCAACTCTATTTATACTAATATATTCCTTTTGTTCTTAGTACTTTTCTAAAAAGAACCTTTTCATATCTCTCCCTTATCGTGGTCAGACACTAGAGAGCTCTTTCTATTCGTTCTCCTCCTCCTCCACATACTCACCCTTATCCTCCTCCTCCTCTACTACCTCCTTCTCAAATAAAGACTATGCTACAAACGTTGGTCAGCCTTAACTGCTCCACAAGCCATCTCATAAACACTCCCACAGTCTGAATTGGAAGTTGGACCTCATCTTTCATCACAATTAGGTTGTATATGATTACTTCCAGTCGAACCTTCATCTTCTTCCTTTGATGTCAATGATGCACGAGCGAGAGAGAGAGGCAGGAGGAGGAGAACAAAAGTAGTAGTGATGACCAAAAACCACTATTATTTTTTTTAATATTAGAAAAAAAATTAATCATTAAGGAAAAGTAGCCCAAAAGTATTAAAAAAGACCATTGCTACTTCACGGTTATTATTAAACAACTAATACTAAAGGACACATTCTGCTTCATAACCCATGAAACTCTTTCCATTCCACATCTATTTAATTAACAAGAAATTATCTTTAAAGGACACATGGATGAAGGAATTGACCTCACTCATTTGCTCTCTAGATCAAGAAGGTAGACAAATTACTGGAAAATGATGAATCTGATGATGCAGCAGATCCTTCATCCTCATAACTTTTTGTTTTTTATTTGTACATTCACAAAATCAATTTCTTTTTTTAAGTTTTTGTTTGCACAATGGGGTTGACTAATCAACTTAAATTTTTTTTAAAAAGTCAAAAAGTAATATTGATTATGTAAAACTCATTACTTTTTAGAATACCATGTATAATAGCTAACATTTGTTAAGAAAAAATCCATAACCGTTCACAACCCAGCAATTGTGAGATGTAAAATCGTGAACTTTCATTCAGAGGTTCATTATAGTTGTAAATTGGGAACCGTAAGAAAAGGTCACCTTTCATAACGATTCTACACTTATAACTATGAGCAATTTTCGTCAAGTCTTTTAAAACACTCGCTATCTCGTACCTCTTCACATTCCTAAGTTATTACACTTAACATGCTTGTCTTTGGTCAAAGTTACCCACCATCCCCGAATCCCACAACTCCAGTTGACTTTTTTGGCCATCAACAGTCGCATTCAAGAAAGCTACATCCTCTACTACTTTCTTTGAACTTCAGTCTGACAGCCGTTCGAGTTGCTTCAATTTCCCTAACTCACTTTTTCATTTCAAAGCCCTAGCTAGGTCGTATTCTGTTTTGTGCTCTGTTTCCTTATTTTAAGGTATGATTTATCTTTTGCATTTCAAATTCTTCATTTTGCATTTTGCATTCTCCTTATTTTTCACTTTGTCTTGCCTAGCAAGGTTTTGACCTTAGTCGTGCATTATGTTTTGGAAAACCTATGGCTCTATTCCCTGTGGCTAACTAAATGAATTTTGTTTTCCAGTTAAATGGTCAATTCTTTAGCATTGATAATGCCCTTAGTTTTGAGAATGCCCCTTGAGCTAATGTTATCCCTAGGCAAACTAGGGATGAGACCCTAGAAAAGGCGTTAGAATGAGTGCGGGAAATTGTAAGGAGGGGCCACTGCACCTTAACTTTTGTAACAGAAGCAAAATCTTTAGGAAAAAAATTTCATGTGACATGGAACAATAAAGGTCAAGTTCTTGTGCCATCATACTTCATTAAGTATATCGGCATAGCGGCAAGGAGCAATGTCCCTATCAAGACGGGTAACTGGCATTGGGTAGGGAGAAATTATGCAGACGTTATTTAGGACAATATGAGGTTAAGTTATATATGCCTACTAATTATTTTCAATGTACTCGTAAAAAAATGTTAACTTGAATCGTGTGCTTTGCATTATGAATATCATCTAGACCAAACTTCCAGGAAGTATGTCCTCAATAAGTTGGGGCAATTACTGCGCACATTTTGTCATGCATTGACAAAGGCGCATTTTCAAAATCCTAAAGAGCTTGATGAGATAGAAGTTCTTAAGGATCTTTGATATACCATCAAACTGGATGATTGGAGAGAATTTGTCATCTTACATCAAAGCTGGCATTCTAGGTAATTGTTACTCACAATTCATAAGACCTGCGTGTATTTGTTTAATATTAATTGGAGTGTTTCATGTTTTCATAGGAATTAAGCCGAGGGAATAGGGAGAGGGTGAAGAAAAATAAGTATCCCAACAAGGGAGGGTGAATGGGGTATGCTCAAAAGTTGGCTACTAAGAGTGGGGATGTTAGTAAACTTCCTCATCATGAACTTTAGTTGGTGGCAAGGCAAAATAAAGATGGTATTTATTGGCAAAGACATTAGTGTCTAACCATCCCAGTCTTTTTTTATCGTTATAAGTGCCATCTTTATTTTGCCTCTTCACCGACCAAAGTGCATGATAGGGAGGTCTACTACCATCCCTACACTTAGCAGCTAACTTTTGAGCATTCTAAGCATACCACATTCACCCTCCCTTGTAGGGATACTTATTGTTCTTCACCCTCTCCTTATTCACCTGGCTTAATTCCAATGAAAACATACAACATTCTAGTAACTATTAAACATATACATGCAAGTCTTATGAATTGCAAATAACAATTACCTAGCTAGAATGACAAATCATGATGTGAGATGATGAATTCTCTCCAGTCCTCCTTTTTTATGGTAGACCGTAGATCCTTAAGAACTTTTGTCTCATCAACCTCTTTAGGATTCTGCAAAGACACCTTCGTCAATGTGTGATGGAATGTGCGTAATGATTCCCTAGCCTTATTGATGACAAATTTTTAGAAAGTTTTCTCTAGATGATATACGGACTGCAAAGCACACAATTCAAGTTAACATTTCTTACAAATACATAACAAGTAATTAGGAGGCATATATATCTTACCCTGACATTGTCCCAAATAATGTCTGCATAGTTTTTCTGTATCAAACACCAATTACTCACCATGATAGAAACATTGGTCATTGTCGTCATGCTAATATAGCTGACAAAGTATGACAATTTAAGAGCTTGATCATCTTTGTTTCATGTCACATTAAATTTTTTTTCCCAAATACTTTTCTTTGTTCACAAATGTCAAGGCACTGCGACCCCTCCTTACAGTGTCATGCAAAACTTCTAACACCTCTTCTGGGGTCTTGTTTTTGGGTTGCCTAGAGACAATATCATTATGTGGGGGAATAACAATACTAAGGACATTATTAGCACTATGGGCATTATCAATGCTGGAGGAAGAAGAACTAGCCATTTTACCTGGAAAACAAAAATCATTCAGTCATCTATAGGGAATAGAGCAATGGTTTTTCTTGAAAAGCATGATGCATTACTAAGATCAAAACCTAGCTAGACAAGATGAATTGAAAAATAAGAAGCATATAGAATGCAAAATGCAGAATACAAATGCAGAAGAGAAATGATAACTTAAAATAAAGAAAACAGAGCACGCTAAGGAATGCGACCTAGTTAGAGCTCCAAAACAAAACAAAAATGAGTTAGGGAAATCAAAGAAATTCACGCGGTTGTCAAACTAAAGTTCAAAGAAAGCAGTGGAGGATGTGGTTAACATGAAAGCTACTTTAGATGGCCAAAAAAGTCAATTGGAGTTGTAGGGTTTCAAGGATGGTGGGTAATGTTTGACTAAAGAAAAGCGTGTTAAGTATATTAGCTTAGGAATGTACGTGAAAAGGCACAAGATAGTGGGTGTTTTAAAAGATTTTGATGAAACTTGCTCATGGTTATAAGTGTAGAACCATTATGAACATTTTCTTATGGTTCTTAATTTACAACTATAATGAACCTTTGAATGAAAGTTTACGATTTTACATCACAATCATTAGGTTTTGTAAACGGTGATGGTTTTTTTTAAAAATAACCGTTAGGCATTCGACATCGTACTATAAAAAGTTACAGGTTTTACATAATAACCGTTACTTATTGTACTTTTTTTAATAATTTTTAAAGTTGATTATTCAACCTTATAATGCAAACAAGAATTAAAAAAAACAAGAGTATGAATAAACAAATAAAAAATGAAAATTTATTAGGATAAAGTATCTGTTGCATCATTAGATTCATTCTTCTCCAGTAATTTGTTCATTTTTCATACGTTTGAATAGAAAAGGTTTCATGGATTATTTTACTGCAAAGGGTTGCATCATAGAACCAAACGTGTCCTTATAAAATTGGGATAGTTATAATAAGTAATGGTTATTTACTAATAACTGTGAATATGCCTTGCAAAATTCCTAAATTAGTAACGGTTGTTTACTAATAACCGTGAAGTGACAATTGTTTTTTTTAATATTTTTGAACTACATTACCTTAACAATTAATTTTTTTAATATTCTGATAATAAAAAAAGTAATAGTAGTTGTTGTTCTCCTCGTCCTCCCCCTCCCCCTCTCTCAGCACATCATCAACTTTTGAGGAAGGAAATAAAGAGTTTGACTGGAAGTGATCATATACAACCTGATTGTGATGAAGAACGAGGTCTAACTTCTTGTTCAGACTGTGCGAGTGTCTACCAAGACGCCTAGTGGAGTAGTCAAGGCTAGCCAACGTCTGTAATAAAGCCTCCATTTGAGAAGGAGGCAGAGGACAAGGAGGAGGAGGAGGTGGTGGTGATGGTCAAGGAGGGGGGAGGAGCTTGTGGAGGAGACGGTGGTAAAGGAGGAGGGTAAGGATGATGAGGAGGAGGAGAAGGGCCAATGGAAAGAGCTCTTTAGCATCTAACCATGATGACGGAGAGAAGGATGAGGTTATGAAAATGTGCTTTTTATTAAAGTACTAAGAACAAAAGGAATATATCAGTATAAATAGAGTTGAATACTTTACTCTAAAGCATTTAACTTAAGAGAACTGGTACTTAGTGTTGGACCAAACAAGGTTTTTAAAAGGTACTTTTTAGATTTGTTCTTTACATGACAGTTGTTTATTATTAAATGTTTTTTTGTCTTTCATACATTATGGTCAATAGATATAACCGTTATGTTTGTGCCTACACTGATATAAGATTGAAAGATGAATTGTTAATGACTGTTGTTTTTAAGAACCATCATTTTTTTAACTAAATAAATTACGGTTACTAACTACAACTATTATTTTTGTGTTTTTACGAATTCCACCTCACAATACATGATGGTGCATATGAATAACCGTTACTCTTAAGCGTTATATATCCTTATGCGTAGGGTTGTGCAATGGGCTGAATGCGCTACTCGAAGGTTAGCCCACAGTCTACCCATTTATTTCTCCATAGGCATAGGCTAGCCGAATAACACATTTTTTTCAAAAAAAAACTTAATATGCAGTTGCACTTCTACCACGTTATTGCAATATATTTCTTAATATAAATCATAAAAAACACTATAATAAAGCACTATAACCCTCATCATTCCTCATGGAAACCACATATTAAATGACATGCACAAAGTTATCAACATCAACCTCCTTCAATTTTGAATATAAGGAGCTTTTAAAAGTATCTAATACTCAGACCTCAGTACTAAAAGTGGATTCTAAAGACACTATGGAGATTGATGCAGCCAACAAATCATGTGCAATCAAATTTAGATCGTAATACTTCTAAGCATGCACTTTTCGCCATACTAAAAGGTCAAATTTTGATTCACAACATTCAATTAAATCAGCTTGAAGATATTCATGCACCTCTTAAAGCTGCTTAACCCTCTTAATCACAATCTTTATACTGGTTAAAAACTTATTTAATGTGTGATCAATAGCAAACAAAAACGTTTCAGTTTCAACCTATGGAACTAAAACATTTATAGCATGAACACTATTATCCACTTGCTCTAATGTTGATCTAAGCTAAGATTCATATGCTTTATTATAAGTAATGAAGTTATCATATAAGCCATGCAAGATATCTATAATATACTTCAACTTGATTTCACACCGTATCTCATCAAAAAAAAATTGCTTCCAAAGCAACTTTGACTTCACCTTATATATAATATAATATATAATATAATATATTTATATTTAAATATGCATTTTATCTTACTTATGTGAGTAAGTGAGATATAATTAAATTAATATGGGCTCTTTTGCATAAATTTATACTAAAATATATAAAATATATATTATACACACACATATATGGGCGGGCATGGGAAGCTCGAGAGTGTGCCCGTAGCTCATCCCATTTAGTACACAAGCCCACCCATTTAAGCCCACTTGTTATGGGCCTTTCTTGGGCAGGCCAAAATAGGCGATTTTCCAGTGGGCCTAGGCAGGCTCACTGAGCTATGGGCGACTTGCTTAGCCTTACTTGTGCGACTTCTGTAACGACATATATAACGTTTATTAGTTGTAACAGTTATCTATTAAGTGTTATAAATGAACAAATATGTAGTAGTGAGGTTTTTTTTTTATATAAGTGGAAGATGATAGGTTTAATCTTATTTATAACCTTAAGCTGTGAGAATTATTCCCTATAAATAAATAAGTTTTAAGTGCTCAAATAATTATTCTATTATTATTTTTAGTAAAAAAAATTATTAAAAGTTTTGTTCATATTGTTAATAAACTTCACATTATTTCTTTTTTTTTTTTTTGAAAAAAAAAAGATGAAGATATGATCTCAGGAAAAAGCAACAAAATAAAAAAGGAACATGGATGATGGATTTCCCATACTTTAAACAATATGTCATCTTCTTGCCTACATTATTATTTGGGAAACACAGAGAAATTTATTTTAAAATTTTAAAATTTTAAATCAGGTATTTTCCACACACAAAAAATAGTTATGAATTGTTTGTCAAGTTTCATCATTCCATTATCAACTCTTGGTAACAAACATGATTTGGGATTTTACAACTTTAAAATTCTTTTTCTATCATTTTTCCTAATTATTTTCTAGTTTTATGAGCAAGTCTAAATTTAGCGGTGGGCCCATGACTTTCTATGCTTTAATTTTCTCTGTTTTGTCCTCAAATTATTAAAAAATATATAATTTAGGGTTGGTGAATTTTAGGACCTAACATGCTGGAAAAAAAAAAATTAAGGACCTTGCATAATCAAAGATAAATTCAAATTGATACCCTTATATGGAACATGGTTATTATTCTTACCAACTACTCGTATACAAATAATAGTTAGCTTCATACAACCCTTTAATATATCGATATAAGCTGTATAAAACCAGAAGCCATAAAAATTTGAGAATATATAAGTTTTAGAATAGGAAATCATGAGATAATATATTATTGATTAATTAAAGTGATTTAGTTTTAGAAGAATCTATAATGTTGAGACTACTCATCAAATTCACATGGCTCGCTATGATTATTTTTATGTATTGTTAGCAAGGTTATTAAATCAGAAACGGTCACTGAACCGACAGGGGTACTGGGTCAAGGGTCAGTGGATTAGACCGGAGTCAAATCCGGGACCAAACCGGTGAGAAAATGAAGATTTCAGGCTTATTAAAATAAACTTATAAATAAAAATTAAAAAAATTGATTTTTTTAAAAAAAATTATGGGTCACTGCTCAGGACCAGACCGGTTCGCCGGTTTCCGAGCCGAGCTAGCTGGTCCGGTCCGGGTTTAATAACTATGATTGTTAAGTATAAAAGTTGTTGTTATCTTAGTTTAATTTGATTGCAAGCTTTAGGACAAACTTAATTCAAGAAAAACAGAATATAAATTATTTTTTGTCAACCGAATAAATGTTTTTTTATGGATGGTTTTCTTCATAAATCAACAAGTCGTCTTGTGTCTTGCAAAATAAAACCTTGGGAAAAAGAAACTCCTTCTTTGTGCTTAAAAATAAATTTTATTTTTATGGTCTCAGTTTATAAATATTAGTCGATGAAAATTATTTAATATAATTTTCCCATTACTTAACCAAGAAGATCCCATTTTAGTTGGGGCTAGAAAAAATATAATGGAAGAAAGCCGGTTTGGCAAGTGAGGCATTATGCTGTTGGTATTTTGCTGTGCACAAATGAGACAAGTGGGAAGATAATATTTTTCTTGATATATAAGCCCAATGATTTAGTTTTTTGGACGTTTGGGCTTTGTGAGTTTGATGTGAAACTTATATTACTAGCGATTCATGAGTGGTATAATTTTTTTTATTTATAATTGTACATTTTGAGATTTGAAGACACTTCAAGAGTATAAAATTGGGGTAGTAGAGATGATGATATGTTATGTTAGGATGAATTTCTGATCATGTATGAAAAATAAGATTATGAATGATTATATAAGAAGAGGAGTAAGCGTAACAACTACTGGAGAGAAAATGATTAGAAAAATCATTTAAAATGATTCAAACATGCATTGTCCGGGTCCTGGAGATTGCTAAAGATGGCACCAATGAGAAGGATATATTAAATTAGTATGGAGTCATTTAAAAATGGTGATAAAATTATTAAACATAACCTTTCTGTCTAAAAATTTAATTGTTAATAATCGAGATGTGATCCGAAGGATCCACCTCCACTTAATGAAATAAACTTTATTGTTATTGTTGGATAGATAAGATTTTGACCCTTCATTTTAATCTAATTTGGTAAATAAATAAATAACTCAAGGAGGAGAAATGTGGATTGATATGCACGTATAAATCACTTTTGCCCCCTAAAAAGCTAGAGCTTTGAAGGAGAAGATTTTCTTATTCATTATAATTTATTTATTAAATACTTAAATTTAAAAGGAAAATTGGGTATAAATCCCTATATGTGAAATTAATCGGGGAATAGAATCTTGAGACCTCGTGGCTTTACTTTTCCCTATGTCTCATTTTATAATTAATTTCTCAAATAGGGATTTATCCCAAATTTCCCAAATTTGGATTCCACCAAAATATGTAAGAAAAATTTTTGTGGTTTGATATAAATTTTAGGGAAAATCCTATTAAAATACAATTAAAAATGAAAAAAAAAAAGATAAAATAGTGTTGTAAATTGTTGAAATCCCAATTCAGAACCTCAGTAAGGGGATTTGAAATTGTGATCAAAAAACGAAAATGTCGTGAGTTAAGTTAAAAAAACATCCATATACCCCAAATTCGTCATGTTTTGAATGGTCAATTGACTAAAGGAAGAGTAACTGAAAAAGGGTCGAAAAATCTAAGACCTCAGAGTGAAAGGGGGCGGAGGGCTGGTTAGCTTGGCAAAGAATCGAAAGGGAAGGAAGGTATGGGCCAATGAAGAAGAGGAAGGGAACAGCATGTTCTTGGCTCAGCGAAGAGGGAACAACATGTTCTTGGCTCAATGAAGAAAAGGGGCTTAGGTAGTGTTTGGAACTGGAAGGTGGTTTGACGATGGTGGGTGGTTGCTGGCCTAGTAAAGAAGATGAACGGAACGATGGTTTCTTCACTAAGCTTCAGCGGCATTCTGTCGAGTTGGAAGATTATTGGATAAGAAGTTGTGAAACAATAAAATTAAATCGTTAATGTAAAATATGGTTTTGTTAATATAGTGTGATACCTCATTTCCTATAGCCTCAGATGAGTATGAAAGAGTAGTGACATCATCTGGGAAACCAGGATACGAACCCGAACTACCTAACTTTTGAAAATACTTACAAATCTCCAACCTCAACTCAGGAATTGAATCCAGGGTTGAGGGGGGTAGTAAAATTTTCACAAACCATTTTCACAATATACATGTTACGAATTTAGGATGGTGTATTTAGAAGTGCAAGTATACACTGTCGTAATCAAGTAATAAAGAAGTGAGTAGAGTATCGTTCCCACGAGGATTGATCACTAAGTACCAAAATTGGTAATCTTAATTCTATTTAGTCGGTTGATTAGTTGTGATTGAGATTGCAAGATAGAAATGATGAAATATGAATACAAGTTATATAAAGACAAATATGAGTAAAAGCCCTAGGGATTAGATTTCACTTAATAAATTCCGGATTGAATCACTTATCTATTCTAGTCCAATTTATTCCACATGATTGATAGTCAAGTTTCCCTATTTTAATTACTAGCCTCTTCCAAGGTCAAGTAATTCTATAATTAATTGCTAACCCAATATATTCCTATATGAATTTAAGCAATCAATCATGCATTAAGATTTATGGAACTCAATTAAGACTACACAACCCATATGAATATATTCCTATTTCATATGCAAATTATGGTTTTAATTATAGGATCCACACACATGTATCTCCTTCCGGTCTCAACATGCATATTAAAATCATCCAAAAGGTGGCCAATCAATTGTAAGCATTAAGAGCACTAATTAAAACTCAATCATGAAAGAAAAATTAAAACTAGATTTAATAAGTTAAGATTCAATCCGTCATTAATAAGCTACGTCATCACCCTAGGAAAAGGAAAATTTAGCTCATGATAAAATTAAAAACAAAACCAAAATATATTGCAAACATCATAAATATTGCATAAAAATTAATTACAAAAACATAAAAATACAACTACAAGATGCATGAAAATGGAAAATCTAGCCTACCATATAGGAGGTAAAACCATCCATGTAGGTGGCAACCTATACCATCCATAAAGGAGGACTACCTAGGCCTTCCATATAGGAGGTAAAACCATCCATGTAGGAGGCATGCAAGAAGTAAAAAAAATGCAAGAAATAAATTCTAAAAATAACAACTCTCTCTCTCTAACATAGAGACTCTCTCTCTCCTCCTTCCTCCTTCTTCCTCCTCATTTTAGGGTGCCAAGAAGCTCTATTTATAGGCTTCATTTTCGGACTGCTACAGTGAATTGCTACAGTGAATTGCTACAGTGAACCGACCACACCTACCGCACTGCTACAGTAACCGACCACACCGTCCGCTACAGTGCACAGTGAACAGTAACCGCATGAACAGTGCACAGTGAATAGTACCGCGTGAATAGTACCTTTCCCTTAAATGCCTTCTTTAATTCTTTTTAATCCGGTACTATCCATGGCTGCAAGAAAATCATTATTTATTTATTAATTACACCCAAATTGATTATATTCAACTCAAATTTAGTCCACAAAATCATCATATAAGGGAAAATAAATATGCAAATATTTTACTTATCAAATTCCCCCACACTTAGCTCTTGGACGTCCTCGGACAAGAAAGAGTAACTAATAAGTGCTTCCAACAAAATCAGAAGTGTCAAGTCATAAACAAGGACACAATTAAAGAATAAAGAGATCATAGTATTCTTGAATCAACAAAAGTATAAACTGGTAAGTTCATTTGAAAATAAATGAACTGAATTCATAATTGTGGCTCATTCTCTTAATCTCTCAAGTGTTTTAGGGTAAGTGTTTCGCTCAAATTCACCTGAAAAAATTGCACTACCATAAGCTTGCCAAAAATCTCAATCTCTACTACCTAATTCACATGCATAATTCAAATCAAAAGGACTTATTAAAGGTTGTAATGAGGTTAAGGTAAAAGGAATGTAAAAACTGATATGAAGGGCTATTTTTACTAAGTAAATAGAGCAGTTGAAAAATGGGCCTTCTTAAACCTGGCCTATCTCATCCCAACAACCCATAATTTACATTTTTTTTTCTTTTTCCTTTTTTTTTTCTTTTCTTTTTTCTTCTTTTTTTTTTTTTTTTATATTACAACTTCTGCACTTTTGTGGTTGATGATATATAGACCCCCACACTTGTCAAAAGCCCATTTCACAAAAATTTCAAATGCTCTGTTAATCTTTCGAATTCAGTAAAAGCACTTGATAAATCATTAAAACACATATCAATGGGTTGAGAATAAAGACATAATCAATTAGGCTCAAAGGGGCTTATCAATGGTATAATTGTAAGGTTGGCTATTTGGCTCTGGCTAAACAAAATGAATGCCTTTATCATTTTTGAATGTGCATGTGACATGTAATTTCAACTAGATTTAAGGCAAGTTCTAGAGTGACAACTTAATAGGTGAATATCACACACAAGAAAGATAATCACTATTGATCATATAGGCTCAAAAGCTCACGGTTAGGGACTTTCAAATTCAGCTCATTCAATCTCAAAATTCATCACCAAATTCAACAATCAGTTATTCAATCATGCTATAAAATCTCTAAACTCAATTGATCCATGCTTCAAACTTATATACTTCTTAAAATCATTGAAAAACACTTCAATAGAATTTTTTTTTTTTTTAAAGATGAAATAACAAAAAAAAAAAAATTACAACTAATAAGATGCGTCTCAAGAGTTAAGAATAACTCTTTACTCTGCCATCTATGCATACCCCATGCATCTAATGGTTTTACTAACTAACTATCTAATGGAGAAACTATGCTTTTTTTTTTATAATCCTCCCCCAACCTAAATCAGACATTGTCCTCAATGTCTTCTAAAGATTAAAGAAAGTTTTTTTTTTTTTTTTTTTTCAAACAACCTAAACACACAATAAATTAAACCAAAATGCTGAGAGTAAAACCATAAGATAAAAGAAAGTTACAACCGGAGAGTGGTATCTGGATTCTGCTTCTGACTGCTACCTGAAGATTGCCCACCTTTTTCTTTTACTAATAGATCTGGTTGAGGTTCATAGGTTTGCAGTTTATCTAGTAGTTGATCAGCAGTTGGTGCAAAAATGATGGAATGACGAGTCGCTTGGGGTATGAATCCTGTTTCCACAGCATGATCAAGAAAAGACAACAGGTTATCGTAAAAACCATTAACATTTAACAATCCTAATGGTTTTTTATGAAAGTTCAGTTTAGCCCAATAAGCAATGCTAGAGATCCCATCCAACGTTTCAAAACCACCGGGTAGAGCGATAAAAGCATCAGCACGGTAAAACATACGTCCCATTCGTTCAGGCAGACTTGAAACCTCTAATTCTTGGCCTAAGAAGAAGAATTGATGTTCTAACTCCTTTATCCTTACACACAAACCCGTGCTACCATTAATGGTTGCAGGAATAGCCATACTTAACTTCAGACCCTCGAGACCTCTCCCGTAGACAAAGTTGATTTTCCTAGCGGCTAGTGCACGTCCCAGTTCCTGTGCTGCAGGTATAAACTCTCCATCCTTTCCTGAGTCAGTTTCACCAAAAATGCATATAGATTTAACACTGCATTTTAGAGTGATACCACTCCTCTCTTTTTCTCTCTCAGACATTTTGTGTTTTTTTTACAAATGGAAGATTACATATTTATATTACAAAAACAGCGACAACAAAATCATGCAAATCACACAGTTTTCAAAAAAATTTGAAAAAAATTTCTGACACGAATGACCAGTGGGCCACTGTGCCAAGAAAGTAAATAAAGTGAGTAAAGAAAGTCAAAAGTTACTGAAAAAGATAAGACAGATTGACAAAAGTAAGATTATGTACAGTAGTTGTGATTGTGGCTCACATCTTCCTCTGGTTTTACGTCCAGTAACGGCTTAAACGCTTTCTATGAATCGAGGATTTGCTTCCCATCCAGTTTTCTTATAAACTGGCAAACAGGGTCTTTTAACGTCAGATTCCCAAGACGGTAGCGCTCTTTTTCTTTGTTGAATATGTCTAATAAATCAAGAAGAACATGATGAACATCGCCACTAGGATGCGTCTCAAGAGTCTGAATGATATCATCCAATGACTCCTTACTCAGTCCATCCTTTATAAATTGGATTTTATCTTCTCGATTTATAGAAACCATACCTTTGCTCCTACAGCGCTGATCACAATTCCACCTTGCACATTTAGGACAAACCTTCATTCTTTTAGCTCTTCTCTTTTTGGAATAAGAGCTTTTTCCCATACCTGGCATAGGTTTAATAAATGAATCATGAATCTCACCTATTAAACGTACCTTAGCTTCAATGATCCAGCGGACATCCTCAGGAAGGCCCAAGCGTTTGAATGTCTTCATTCTTTCAAGTCGACAGCTATAGATCTTCCTAAGCATATCTTTGGGAAGAGTAGGGAACCTGTTCTTAAGCTTTACAATAATTTCCTCCATGATGAGACTAAAATTTAAAGATGCAGTTTTGTGTGCTTCAGTAAGTAAGAAAGAAAAATGAAAGATTAAGGAAAAGAAGTTTTGGGTTGCCTCCCAAATAGCCGCCCTTCTTTAACGTCTTTAGCTAGACAAAGACCCAAGCAATAAATTTTTTTTTATTTATATTTTTTTATTTTTTTTTTAAATTTTTTTTTTAAAAAAAAAATTAGGACTTACCTGTTGTTTCCTCTAAAGTGATGACAGTTTTCAAAGTGTTGAGTGCACCGTCATTATACTCTTTCAGCCTTTGCTCGTTTACTTTGAATTTTCGATCACCATCTTGAATCTCCACTGCTCCATATGGCCATGTTTGAACCACAGTAAAAGGTCCTGACCACCTTGATCTCAACTTTCTCGGAAAGAGCTTTAACCTTGAATTGCATATCAGAACTTTTTGTCCCGGCGTGAACTCTCTCCTCAAAATTCTTTTATCCTGCCACATTTTTGTCTTCTCCTTGTATAACTTTGCATTCTTATGAACTTGTTGTCTGGATTTTTCAAGCTCATTGAGTTGGAGAAATCTTTTTTTACTAGCTGCCTTTGAGTCAAAATTGAAAGCTTTTATTCCCCAATATTCTTTGTGCACTTTAGGATTAGTTGATTTAGAAACATCAACTATTCCCATTGCAAGTGGTTGATCCATGCAGCTTTTATTCACCACGTCTTTTGTGCAGCTAGTCAATGTATCTACTCTGTAACAGGTGTCACCTTCATTTGGACATGACCAAACCTTAAAAATGTTAAAAGATACTTGGTCATCTTGAGCTCGTAAAGTCAACTTTCCCTGTTGCACATCTATTAAAGTTCTCCCAGTTGCTAGGAATGGCCTCCCAAGAATGATAGGAACTTCTTGGTCTTCTTCCATGTCAAGAATAATGAAATCAGCTGGAAATATGAGTTTGTCCACCTTCACCAAAACATCTTCTAAGACGCCCCTTGGATGTTTAATTGATCGATCAGCAAGAAGTAGTGAAACTGTGGTAGGCTTCACCTCTCCAAGACCAAGTTTTCTGTAGACAGATAAGGGCATGAGATTTACACTTGCTCCCAGGTCACAAAGTGCTTTTTCAAAGTTACATTGACCTATGGTACAAGGTATGCAAAAGCTTCCTGGATCTTTCAGCTTTGGTGGTAGTTTCTTTTGAAGAATGGCACTGCACTCCTCAGTAAGTGCAATTGTCTCAAATTCCTCCAGCTTACGCTTATTTGAGAGAATGTCCTTCATGAATTTTGCATAACTGGGCATTTGGGCAAGAGCGTCTGCAAAAGGGATGTTGATATGTAACTTTTTGAAAACCTCCAGAAACTTTTTAAACTGCTTTTCTAGCTTTGCCTTCACAAGTCTCTGAGGGTATGGAACTGGTGGTACATATGGAGGAGGGTTATCTGGAAAGCTGATTCTTCCTGGTACCACATCATCTTCTTGAGGTTTCTGTGCTTCCTCCTTTTTCTCTGGTTCACTTTCTTTCTTTTCTCCGTCATTCTTATGTAGAATTACAGGATCTTTCAATTCTTTCCCACTCCTTAATGAAATAGCCTTCACATGCTCTATTGGGTTTTTCTCAGTGTCACTTGGAAGAGTACCTGGTTGTCTGGAATTCAGCATATTTGCAATTTGGCCCATTTGGACCTCCAAGTTCTTTATCGAGGCTTCCTGGCTTTTAAGTGTTGCATCAGTCCTAGCCATGAATTGAGATGTATTCATGGTTAGTTGTGCCAGTGCATCTTCTACATTCACTTTTTGCTGTAGTGGATTTGGTGGTTGAAGAGCTTGTTGCTGGTAGTTCCCTTGCGGCTTGAACATATTTTGATTATTCCTCCAGCCAAAGTTTGGATGATTCCGCCAACCTGGATTATAAGTGTTTAAGAATGGGTCATTTCTTTGATTTCCGATATAATGGGCTTGCTCCGACTGAGAAGGTATGGATGATTGTCCATCTTGACTTTGTGTACTCATATGAGGTCCTCCATATCGGTCACAGGTTTCATGAGGAGTACTGATTGCATTTGCTTGACTAGTCAATGAGCTCACTTGCTTGGATATAGATGCAACTTGAGAAGATAAAGTTGTAAGGATATCCAGCTCGTGCACTCCAAGTACCTTCTTTGAATTATGACGTTCAGAAGGCCATTGATATGCATTTGCTGCCATCTCCTCAAGTAAATTATAGGCATCATCAAGATTTTTTCCCATTAAAGATCCTCCAGCTGCAGCATCTACAAGAATTCTGGTGGTATGTGTCATCCCATTGTAGAATGTTTGCAGTGTCCACCAATCTGGTAACCCATGATGAGGACATCTCCTTAGCAACTCCTTGTATCTTTCCCAGGCTTCATAAAGGCTTTCTAGTTCATGCTGGGAAAATGAGGTAATTTCATTCCTCAGTTTTGCAGTTTTTCCTGATGGAAAGTATTTCGCCAAAAATTTCTGTGCCAAGGCATCCCATGTAGTTATGCTTCCCACTGGTAGAGAATGTAACCAGCTCTTAGCCTTATCCCTGAGTGAGAAAGGGAAAAGTCTAAGTCTAATGGCATCATCAGTAACACCATTATGCTTGAATGTGTCACATATTTCTAGGAAGCTGGCTATATGTGTGTTAGGATCTTCTGTTGATAAACCACCAAACTGATTGGCTTGCACCATCTGGATAATTGCAGGCTTGATTTCAAAATTGTTGGCTGCTACTGGTGGTTTTCTGATTCCAGAAGTTGTCTCCATGACTGTTGGTGTTGCATAATCACGAAGAGTTTTGGTATCTGCTGCTTCTCCTTCCGGATTTGCCATTGAATTGATAGAAGTAGACTGCTTTCGAACTCTCCGATTTCTTCGACAAGTTCTCTCGATCTCAGAATCACAAGGTTGTAATTCAGTCTTCTTCGATCTGGTCATATACTAAGCAAAAACCTGAAAAGAAAGAAAAGAAACACAAAAAAAAAATGTAATATGAAGACCAAATTAGTATTAAAATTACTTGGTATTGATATTAATGACAATCCCCGGCAACGGCGCCAAAAACTTGTTACGAATTTAGGATGGTGTATTTAGAAGTGCAAGTATACACTGTCGTAATCAAGTAATAAAGAAGTGAGTAGAGTATCGTTCCCACGAGGATTGATCACTAAGTACCAAAATTGGTAATCTTAATTCTATTTAGTCGGTTGATTAGTTGTGATTGAGATTGCAAGATAGAAATGATGAAATATGAATACAAGTTATATAAAGACAAATATGAGTAAAAGCCCTAGGGATTAGATTTCACTTAATAAATTCCGGATTGAATCACTTATCTATTCTAGTCCAATTTATTCCACATGATTGATAGTCAAGTTTCCCTATTTTAATTACTAGCCTCTTCCAAGGTCAAGTAATTCTATAATTAATTGCTAACCCAATATATTCCTATATGAATTTAAGCAATCAATCATGCATTAAGATTTATGGAACTCAATTAAGACTACACAACCCATATGAATATATTCCTATTTCATATGCAAATTATGGTTTTAATTATAGGATCCACACACATGTATCTCCTTCCGGTCTCAACATGCATATTAAAATCATCCAAAAGGTGGCCAATCAATTGTAAGCATTAAGAGCACTAATTAAAACTCAATCATGAAAGAAAAATTAAAACTAGATTTAATAAGTTAAGATTCAATCCGTCATTAATAAGCTACGTCATCACCCTAGGAAAAGGAAAATTTAGCTCATGATAAAATTAAAAACAAAACCAAAATATATTGCAAACATCATAAATATTGCATAAAAATTAATTACAAAAACATAAAAATACAACTACAAGATGCATGAAAATGGAAAATCTAGCCTACCATATAGGAGGTAAAACCATCCATGTAGGTGGCAACCTATACCATCCATAAAGGAGGACTACCTAGGCCTTCCATATAGGAGGTAAAACCATCCATGTAGGAGGCATGCAAGAAGTAAAAAAAATGCAAGAAATAAATTCTAAAAATAACAACTCTCTCTCTCTAACATAGAGACTCTCTCTCTCCTCCTTCCTCCTTCTTCCTCCTCATTTTAGGGTGCCAAGAAGCTCTATTTATAGGCTTCATTTTCGGACTGCTACAGTGAATTGCTACAGTGAATTGCTACAGTGAACCGACCACACCTACCGCACTGCTACAGTAACCGACCACACCTACCGCACTGCTACAGTAACCGACCACACCGTCCGCTACAGTGCACAGTGAACAGTAACCGCATGAACAGTGCACAGTGAATAGTACCGCGTGAATAGTACCTTTCCCTTAAATGCCTTCTTTAATTCTTTTTAATCCGGTACTATCCATGGCTGCAAGAAAATCATTATTTATTTATTAATTACACCCAAATTGATTATATTCAACTCAAATTTAGTCCACAAAATCATCATATAAGGGAAAATAAATATGCAAATATTTTACTTATCAATACACTATCTCATTAAGACTCACCGGCTCTTCCTTTATTTTCATTTATCAGAGTGTGCGAGCGAGCCTCTGCTTAGTTCTCATATTTCATTACTTATACACATTTCGTTAGCGATAGGAAGCGTAATATAATCAAACTATTCTTTAACTACACCACTGGCATTACTAGTTTAGCCAATGTAACATGTCAGAGTTACGGCTATTTACAATACATATACATGTCCAAAATGTACATGACAGATAACCAGTGAAAAACTAAAGTCTTTAGCATTCAAGCCTTTGGTCGTCCGCATTTACCTTCCGCTTGCCCCTTGAGCACTCTCCCTGTACTGTAAGTGGTTATTTGAAAAAGAGTGAGATTTAAAAGAATCTCAGTAGTAACATATATCAATCATACAGTTATAACATTACAATGCATGGTAAACAAATATCATTCATCAGCATCATCACAACAGCATTCAATGCATCACATGTAGTTCATTAGCTATCGTAGCACTAGATATAGTATAAGGCCCCGAGGGATACCCATGCAAATAGGCCCCGAGCACCCACTCTTGCAACAGTGAGCGTTATATGGCCTGAGCGTCTACCCGCTCAAAGATAGGCCCTAGGCGACCACCTCGCATATTCAAAATACGTTAGAAAATTCATGATGAATGCACAAACTATATATTGAATATAATAATATATGAAAGACAAATTACTACCTGATTGCTTTCCTTTAGCAATTTCCTCCCACCTCTCTAAGCTCGGGCAAGTTATGAGACTCTGAATAGTCGTCGAATCCTACAATTTCCAAATATACCATAGATAAGTTATTACTCATCCATGTATAACTCTAAACTCATTCTATTGGATTACTTAGCCTAACAGTGCTAAATTACCAAGATGCCCCTTAAGACCCGATTTATCTATACCTTACCAAAAGTTATGACCTGGGCTAATCCTACACAATTTTACGTGTAGAATCTATTTTTGATCTCAGATTGACCAAAATCAAGTCCAAATGATGAAAATGCATTTGATAGCCCTTACTTAGAGCTTTTTAGGGTAATTTTGTCATTTCACATTATGGGGCTTTTCTTACTTCATCATCAACATATACCCTACACAATTTTATCTTCTAAACCCAATGGAAGCATCAGAATTATCAAGTTCCTGCTCCTTTCGTACTCCTAACACAGAAAAATCAAATAGGATTCTCAGAAAAGTTGTGTCGGTTTCTCATTTTCTCTTGTCTAATCACCTCCTTTCTACTTATAATCACATGATTAACTATTTAGACATTCATTGGACATGGTTTGGAGAAACTAGGATATCAAGAACCCTTAGGTTACATGAACCATCTTTCACCAAAACAATCAAAATCAAGCCAAGAACAACTCTAATAGCATTAATCAAGCAAGAAAAACAAGTTTGGAAAGTTACCTCTTAATTTCCACCTCTTTCTCTCTGTACACGTTTTCTGTCTGTCTCTCCACAACCTTGATATATCTTGAAAATTATGGTTCTAAAGGAGGAGAGGTGAGTAGGAGAGGTGGTAGAAGGATTAGGAAGCTTAAAGCACAAGATTATAACTTCCTTACCTTGATTTTTGAAGAACCTTAGCCCTCCTTGTGTGAAGCTTTCCATTGTTCTCAGCAGCTGTCTCTCACTCTTTCTAATTCAATTTTCATGAGAAATGGCAAGGAAATATGAAGAGATGAAGATATAATGCATTAATCAGATGATTTAACGCATGCTTGCATCTCATTGGTCCATGTGTAAATCTCTTTTATGCAATATATCATTTAATTCCATTTACCTTCCTGCTCTCTTTATTCCAGCCAGAAGTAATGAGAATTGAAGGAGTATATATTGATATTGAACTATCTCATTGCCATCTTACAAGTTGTTGACTTTTGGATCTTTGACTTTTGACTATTTGACCTTACTTGATAATAATTCAACAAAATAGGCTTATTAATTATCAAGTGATCATTTCCCTCTTTTTAATTCCCATATAAATAAAATTATTAGGAATATTAGGGAAAAATAATTATTTCCCACTTTATGGAAAAATTACCGTTTTGCCCCTACATTTTATGATTTACCGAAAAAATCATTTCTTATTCATTTTCTTTTCATTTGGCCAAATTTTAACACTTAAATGAAGCCATCATTTGCATCATCTTATGCTCATATTTTGGTTACAATATTAGGCCTTTAACTTGATGTTAATTGTCTCTTTGTGTCTTTACTCGGCCGAATTACATGTAACCGACAATTGAAATATTACTGTAAATTTGCACACACCACAATTTACCATGTTATTCCACTGAATATCACAAATATACATGTAAAGAATATTGGTGAAAGAGTGGGGTATTACATATAGAGACAGGTTGTTATTGGCCCCCAACTTTTTAATTTCACACTATTCCCTGAGCATATGTTGGATTGTTAGATTGGAAGTTGTGAAACTAGAAATCAAGTCATTAATGTAAAATATGGTGTTATTAATATAGAGACATGTGTTGTTATTGGTCCCCCAACTTGTTAATTTCACAATTTTTTCTGGATATGTTAAATCGTTAATGTAAAATATAGTGTTGTTAATATAGAGACATGTGTTGTTATTAGCCCCCTAACTTCTTAGTTTCACACTTTTCCCTAGGCATATGTTAGATTGTCAGCTAGGAAGTTATGAAACAAGAAATTCAAGTCGTTAATATAAAATATGGTGTTGTTAATATAAAGACAGGTGTTGTTATTAGCCCCCTAACTTGTTAATTTCACACTTCTCCCTGTGTATGTGTAGGATTGTCATAAAGGAAGTTGTGAAACAAGAAAGGCAAGTCAGTAATGTAAAATATGGTTAAAAAACTTGTTAATTTCATACTTTCCCTTGGGCATGTGTTAGATTGTTACATAGGAATTTGTGAAATAAGAAAGTCAAGTCATTAATGAAAAATATGGTGTTATTAATATAGAGATAAGTAATGTTATTGGCCCCCTAACTTGTTAATTTTACACTTTTCCCTAGGCATGTGTTGGATTGTTTGATAGAAAGTTGTGAAACATGAAAGTCAAATCTTTAATGTAAAATATGGTGTTGTTAATATAGAGATAGGTGTTGTTATTGGCCCCCAACTTGTTAATTTCATACCTTTCCCTGGGCATGTGTTGTATTGTCTGATAGAAAGTTGTGAAACATGAAAGTCCAGACTTTAATATAAAATATGGTATTGTTAATATAAAGATATGTGTTGTTATTGGCCCCCAACTTGTTAATTTCACACTTTTCCCTGGGCATGTCAAGTCGTTAATGTAAATATGATGTTGTTAATATAGATATAAGTGTTGTTATTGGCCCCCAACTTGTTAATTTCACACTTTTTCCTTGTCAAATAGAAAGTTATGAAACAATAAATTCAAGTCATTAATGTAAAATATGGTGTTGTTTATATAAAGACAGGTGTTGTTATTAGCCCCTCAACTTATTAATTTCACACTTTTCCCTAGGCATGTGTTGGATTGTCAAATAGGAAATTGTGAAATAAGAAAGTCAAGTCGCTAATGTAAAATATTTTTTAATATAAATACATGTGTTGTTATTGTCCCCCCCCCAACTTGTTAATTTCATACTTTCCTTGGGCATGTGTTAGCTTGCCAGATAGGAAGTTATGAAACAAGAAAGTCAAGTCGTTAATAAAAAATATGGTATTATTAACATAGAGACATGTGTTGTTATTGGCCCCCCAACTTTTTAATTTCACACTTTTCCCTGGGCATGTGTTGGATTGTTTGTTAGATAAGAAGTTGTGAAACAAGAAAATCAAGTTGTTAATATAAAATATTAATGTTATTAATGTAAAGACATGTGTTGTTATTAAGCTCCAACTTATTAATTTCACACTTTCCCCTAAGAATGTGTTAGATTGTGAGATAAAAAGTTGTGAAACAAGAAAGTTAATTCGGTAATGTAAAATATGATGTTATTAATATAGATATAGATGTTGTAATTCCCCCCCTAAAAAAACTTGTCAATGTCATGGCAAACATCAGGGCATTTTTGTCGTTTGATCCCGCATGTATTACCATTTAACTCAAGGCATTTTTGTCTTTTGATCATAAATTTCAATCCCTTATTTCTACTGGCACTCTCTGATTTGAGATTTCAAAAATTAGCAGTACCATTTTTATCATTTTCTAATTTTATTTACATTTTTCTGAAATTTTTCCTAGATTTTATATCCATATATAAAATTATATGATGCAAGCATAAACATGTAACTTGTCTCATGAAATATGAGAGTCAATAATAAATAAATTATCCAATTTTATGTTTGTTCAAGTGAATTAAATATGTAAATCATGATTAAAAAAAAGTGAATATGTAGACCTAGTTGCAAGAGCATCCAATTCAAGCCTATACTATAATTAGTACTAGTAGGTAGTAGCCTGACCTATGTCACATGTCTATACTACCCTCTAATGATCTTTTGAGGGCTAAACTAGTGTCCTTAAATTTTTAATAGCGCCGGATTTTTCCAGTATTTTTAAAAATAGTACAATGTGTCAAGAGCATACGAGTCGAGTGGCAATCCAACCTCTGGCAGATCTGACCCCAAAATGGGTATGCGGTGGGGGTGCGAGGCTTCTTTCCTTATGAGAAAGCTTCCGTTTAAGAACACAATTTTTGGGAGAAAAAAGTCCATTGCTACCCAATTTTGACATAGCCTAAAGATTGATCAAGTTATATTTACATATCATGCCCACATGAAATTCACCTCAATTTTTTTTTATCTACATGTAAAAAGAATAGGTCTGAATTTTTTTAAAAAAAAAATTAATAAGCCAAAATAAAAATGAGGAATTTGTTGAGAAATCATCCATTGTCAAATTTATTATTTAAAGGTACCTAAAACCCTGGATTTTTTTTTAATAGGTCCAACTCATCTTTAGTCATGTTCAACCTATCTCCAATTGTATGTAAATATCTTCTGTTTTGTGTATAGCTAAAAATAAGTTATATATAGCTGAGCATGATATGCATCCGCCCAATATAGATTGCAATTGTTTTCTAAAATATATCACAAGTACCTTCAAACAAGAAATCTTAAAATGAGAGGTTTTTCAACGCTTTTCTTAAATAAAAAGCTTAGAATTTTTATTTTCTTATTTTCAAAACATTTTCTCTTAGAATGCAAGGTAATGGCAACAGGCAAATTCAGAAAACAAGGTAGACCCAGAAGCATATAAGTTTCTTAGACATGCTCATTCTAAAAATATTCTTAGTGTCTCGGGAAATATCAATATAGCAATAAAATCCATATCAGCATGATGAGAGTGTGGAATGAATCAATTGGTTACCAGTGTGTTTTCCTAAAAATATGATAATAAATGCTGTATCAATCTTATTATAGCTTTTTCCTTGTCTTATTGAGAATATTACTCCTTCCCACCATCTTACAAACGAAAGTATTTTCAGTTGTTTGGTCTTTTTGTCACAATGACGTCAAGCAGAACTCTTAAATCTTTTGCGAATATATATATATATTATTATTAGGGAATAAAACTGATGTTGTTATTAGAAGGAGTAAATATAATATTATCATCAGGGAGAGTAGAAATAATGTTGTACTCTTTTTTTTAATTAAGGTTTTATTCCACTGGGTTTTTCTGGTAAGATTTTTAACGAGACAATTTCAATATGTATTATATATTCTTTTTCCTTCACTAGGATTTTGTCCTATTAGGTTTTTCTAGTAAAGTTTTAATGAGGCCCAATATTTATTTATGGACATTTAAGGGGGAGTGTTATAAATATTTCAATATTTGGTGTAAATGTCTATAACCTTTTAAGATAAGTCTTTTATAATTCTACACTTAAACTATATAACCTATGACATAAATGACTTAGTGGAAGTTTTCTATGATAAATGTAACTAACCTACAAAGACTTTATAGTATTTATTATATATATATAATTGGAAAAATTTTCAGATAAAGACCATTGTAGCAAATTAATTTTCATTAAAGCACAAAAAAATGAAATTTTATTATTGTAGTCTGGTAGGCCTGCAGCGAACTTAATTTGTGAAGTAAAAAGACAAAAATAACCTTTTCAAAAATCTAAGGAGAAACAATCTGATTTAAAAATAACAAACATATCATAAACAAGTGATTCTATTCATATGAACAAATAGAATAATCTTATAAACAAATGAAATTAATTTCTTAATAAGAACATATTAAAACATGATCAAGTTAAATTCTATTTATAAATAACCAACATATCATAAACAAGTGGATATCCTATGAGGTAAAGATTGAAGAAGTTTCAGCCCACGACTCATCTAAATTCATAAATTATAAACGTGTCCTTTAAGTGCGCGCACTATTCTCCTCCTATAGTTATGCTGTTGTACACACTATCCATAAACAAATGTTAAGGAACATTAGCAAATCCAGTGAATCAATACCATTTTATTAATCTCTTGTTAGCAAATCACAACCATCAAAATGATTTTTAATTTAAAAAATAACAATTTTTCAAGATGTTATTAAGTATGCACACAACTTTGAAGAGCATTACCATTATAACTATTAATTAACACGTTTAATAAGTATTAATTACTAATTAATATTTGTAATTAACATTAATTATGAATTGTCAAGAGGCAATCATAAAAAACCCACATCCAAAGAGACCTTCTTTGACATTCGTTTGTCATCTTTCACATTTCTTTATAAAGTTGCGTTTTGAAAAATTATTCAACAACTTATTATCATTTAATCATTCATTAATTAAACAACTAATAATTAATAATTAATATATATCATAAACTATTTATTTATTATAAGTAGCCTGATGGTGTGATTTACGTTTGTGCTCACATACAAGCAATGTTTCCACTCATTTAACGAGGGATACTTTTATCCCAAAAGTTTTCAATACCATGACTAGATCTCCAATACCATGGGTGGATGTGGGTTTAAGACATTACACCTACGTGGTATTTGTCAATCCCAAGTTATTCATAGTCTCTCATACCAAACATACTAATATGAGTAATACCAATATCAAGCCTCCCAATACCACGTGCCAAACAAGACCATAGTGGTTTGTGGGACATCTAGACAATAAATATGCATCCTTATCAAGGATGGAGATTGAGGAAGCACTACAAAAAAAATCAATATTACCGACGGAATTTAGTGTTCGCATTAGTAGGCACACAGCGGAAGAATTAAAATTAAAAAAATTGTAAAAGTTTATCAATCTCAATTGCGGATCTATCAACGGCATTTAATTCAAATTAGAAAGAGTCATACCTTATTCATGTTTGTTTCAATGCCCACAATCATCAACATGTTGCGAGTTCTCAAATCTCCATGCTTGGTTGCTTCTAAAATAATTTCCCCAGCATCTACATGTCTGCTATTTCTTCTTAAAAGAGCATCAAACTCTATGAGTGTGAGATTAATCATCCCTGACATCAACATGTTGGCTAGTTCTTCTTTGGAGTTTTGACTTTTGGATCTTGAGGAGCTAACTACTCAAATCAGCTCCCTCTACTGGTATCCACACGAACAGGACCCAACACTGGCAGCGTGCTAGCGCTTGCAATGTCTTTCTAGGGTTTTCTTGTGGCTCTATATTTTTTCTTCATCAGTAGAAAACCATAGCTCTTACATTTTATAACTAGTTAGGGTTATCTATTCTATTATGGATATTTGATTTTTAAAACTAATCTTAATTAATTTCAAAATCATTATCATATCAATTAACACTTAATTGTTTTGATAAGCTAATTAAATAAATATGGTTTAATTAAATATGTCCAATAGTTTTAATTTAACTTATTTATTTAATTAGAATAAAGAGCCAATCAAATTAGATTTAATTTATCTTTATAAATTAAATCTGAGATATTATCATATAATATCTTTATATATAAATAATATAATAATATTATCATATAATATAATATTATCATATATTTAATATATATTATCAAATAATATATATTATATATGTATGTATGTATTTCAAAAATACATATATGTATTTTATGATGGATATTGGATTTTTAAAATTAATCTTAATTAATTTCAAAATCATTATCATATCAATTAACACTTAATTGTTTTGATAAGCTAATTAAATAAATATGGTTTAGTTAAATAAGTCCAACAGTTTTAATTTAACCTATTTATTTAATTAGAATAAAGAGCCAATCAAATTAGATTTAATTTATCTTTATAAATTAAATCTGAGATATTATCATATAATATCTTTATATATAAACAATATAATAATATTATCATATAATATAATATTATCATATATTTAATATATATTATCAAATAATATATATATATATATATAATTCGTTTACCTTATATTAAACATTGTATTAATTGAATCTTAGACGCATTTTAGATTCAATGAATCTGTACATTATAGCTCGTGTTAAGCTATTCTTGTGTGTGACCCTGTAGACCTATACAAAGTTGGCAGTAGGCCAATAACTGTAATAGCCCACAAGTCGCAAGCGGCCTCTAGCAAGACATTACAACTACCTAATTCATATGAGGATCGATAACATGATGCAGCCTGTCATACAGCCATGTCACATCCCTTTTGTCACACGATATTTCGGTCAAGGATGAGGCATGGAGAATATCATCCTCTTATTCCTAACCATTACTTTCTCGATCCCTGAGTAGTTTGACTATAGAAATGGAAACTCCTTTCCATCGTAGTATGGCCATACATTTCTCATACTCACTCATTGAGGGACCCAGTAATATCTCTCTACTAATGTGAGGGACAAATTCCATCTTGACCATTCACATTCCTCTGCATGAAAACCACTAAGCCCGATTATAGCTTTTATCTTCACCCGGTTAAAAGTGATTTTTGACTAAGTCAAAACTTAGTGACTCTCATAGGAATCCATGATGATCTCAAGTCAAAGGGCATTGTGACGTGGTTATACATGAGATAAGCTTATGACTTTATCCATACAGCTTTCTCATAGCGGGTCGGTCTAGCACCTTGTACTCCTACAAGTGCCTAAGACTTTGATTTGTATCCCCATACCTTATCAAAGTCATACTGGTCTTATTTCAACTTTGTCCCCACATCGATAACTGACCAGAGCATTTAGGACAATCATTATGATTTATCCAAGGATAGAGTTATCATATTGAACATGCGAATAATGCGATAACTAAATGGAGAAATTCATTGAATAACAATATTCAAAGTATAATGAATGGCCCCTGGGGCACAATTTCCAACATCCTCCCACTTGCACTAGGTACAATCATTAGTTTACCTAATTCACATTGTCCTAACATGACGCTCATACTTTTCCTATGCAAGCGCCTTAGAAAGAGGATCAACAACATTGTCTTCTCCTACTACTTTGCATATTTTTATATCATCTCTATCATTGATTTCTCTAATAAGATGAAATCGCTTGAGTATATGTTTGGTCCTCAATAGCTTTGTTATTGTCATAGAACAAAACTATTGGATTTGGGATGGTAGGCAGCACCCCTAGTTCAATAACGAACTTTCTAGTCCTCAGCTATTCTCAAGTACTTTAGGATATTCTTGACAACAGTTTAACGACCATCACTAGTCTGACTTAGGCCTATTAGTCTCTTGGATCTATCTCTAAAGTTTATAATCCCTAGGATATAAGTGGCTTCACCTGAGTCTTTCATGGAGAAATACTTCCCTAATCAAGACTTAACACTCTGCAAGGTAGGAATGTCATTCTGAATAAGTAGGGTGTCATTTGCATAAAACACTAGAAATACAACTGTGCTCCCACTAACCTTCTTGTAAACACAAGGTTCATCAATGTTTTGAATAAATCCAAACTTTTTGACTACTTCATCAAAACAATGATTCCAACTCTGAGATGCTTGCTTTAATCCATAAATGGATCTTTAAAGCTTGCATGCCTTACCAAAATCCTTTGGATGCACGAAAACTTCAGGATGTGTCATGTACACATTCTCAAGGAGCTTTTCATTAAGGAAGGTTGTTTTGATGTCTATCTTCCATATTTCATAATCATAATATGTTGCGATGGCAAGAATGATTCTAATTGATTTGACTATTGTAACTGGGGTAAAGGTTTCATCATAGTCTACACCATGAGTTTGAATGAATCCTTTTGCAACCAGTCGTACCTTGAAGACATTTACTTTGCTATCCATGTCGATTTTCTCCTTGAAAACTCACTTGCACCCAATAGTTTTTACACCTTCAGGTAGATCGACAACTAAGGTCCATACCTAATTGTCGTACATGGATTGCATTTCAGACTTCATGGCGTTAAGCCATTTCTCAAAGTTTGGTCCCATTATGGCTTCTGGATAGGCGATTGGCTCATTCTGCTCAATGAGCAACATATTATGACTTCCAGTAATCAAAAATCCATATCTCTAAGGCTGATGTCGTATCCTATCAGGCCTTCGTAGGCCTTGTGTTACTTAAGGAGGCTCAACAACTTGTTGCCAGTCTTCTCTGTTTTCCATTTGTGGTTATGTGCTATCTTGTGACTCTCGAACTTCTTCGAGATGTACCTTGCTCCCACTGGTTCTTTTAGATATAAACTCCCTTTCTAGAAAGATATCGTTTCGGATAACAAACACTTTGTTATCGGTGGGATTATAGACATAGTATCCCTTAGTTTCCTTAGGATACCCCACAAAAAGTAACTTTGAGGATTTATGCGATAATTTATCAGAGGCTTGTTGTTTAACATAAACCTCACATCCCCAAATTTTGAAGAAAGACAAACTAGGTTTCTTCCTAATCCATATCTTATATGGTGTCTTTTCAACTGCCTTAGATGGAACATGATTTAGTATAAACGCAGCTATCTCTAGGGCATGGCCCCAAAAGAACGATGGAAGATCTGTTTGACTCATCATAGATCGAATCATATCTAATAGTGTTTGATTCCTCCACTTAGAAATGTCATTCTATTGTGGTGTTCTTAGAGGAGTTAGTTATGAGATTATCCCACAACTCCTAAGATGGTCACTCAAATCTTGGCTCAAATATTCATCACCTCAATCAGATCAAAGTGCTTTAATTATTTTGCCAAGTTGATTTTGTACTTCATTTTGGAATATTTTGAACATTTCAAAACATTTAAATTTATGTTTCATTGGATAGATATACCCATATCTACTAAAGTCATCCATAGATATAATAAAGTACATATAACCTCGTCCGGCAGCTATATTTATTGGTCCACATACATTTGTATATATGAGGCCAATAAATTAGTGGCCCTCTCACTATGCCCAGTAAAAGGGGCCTTTGTCATCTTTCCTAATAAGTAAGATTCACATATAGCCTAGATGACAATGCCATCTTGATTCAAAATTAAATGATTTAAAAAATCCATCTTGATGGAGTTTAGAAATGTGTTTCTCATTTATATAGCCTAGACGATAATGACATAGGTAGGTTAGATTCAAATCGATTGACTTGATCCTTTTGGTTTTTCTTTTCAAATATTTAAGGTAGAGTTTGCAATTCATCTTCCAATGAACGGGTTCATTGTAGAAGAAGCATACTCCTTCCTTTAGCGGCTTTACCTTATTAGTTACAGGCGTAGTTTTGGGCTTGTTTGACTCTTTGGTCTTACCACCTGAGACATTACCCTTTCCCTTTCCCTTGCCTTTATTTTTAATACACTTTCCTTTCTGAACCATCAAAACAGTGCTAGTCTTTTCTTAATGTTATGCTCAACAGCTTTGAGCATCCCATGCAGTTCAGAAATTGATTTCTCCATGTTGTAGTTCATGACAAATTGGTCATAAATTTTGGGACTAAGTTCAAGATCAAATCTGTAGCTAAATCCTGGCTCATAGGAAATCCAAGCCTCTCAAGGTTATCAATATAGCCTTTCATCTTTAACACATGAGTACTAACTGATGCACCTTCAGTCATCTTGTAGGAATGTAAGGCCTTTGTGGTATCATACCTCTCTTGCCTTGCCTGTTGCTGGAACATTTTCTTGAAATACACAATTATCTCATGAGCCTTCATAAGTTCTAGATCTCTTTGGAGGTCTGGAATCATGGTGGCAAGCATTAGGTAACCTACATCCATAGAGTCGTCCTTATGCTTCGTGTAAGCATCTTTCTGAGCTCTTGGAGCATTGGATGCAGGCTTCTCAGGAATGAGTTGATCTAGGACATATGCCTTTTTTTCCTACTTGAGAACAATTCTCAAGTTTCTAACAAGTCAAGAAAGTTTGTCCCAATTAGTTTATCCTTCTCAAGGACTGATCGCAATGATAGTGTATTAGAATTACTAGTCGACATGATTCTAGATGATTCATCAGTCATGTGTGATTAAAATAAGCTAATTTAGTATATTTTAATTAGTCAGAGTACAAATGAGGTGGTACTCGTAGGGTCTACAAGTATTTCTCTTATTTTTCATACACTAGAAATTCTTATATCAACCTAATTTGTCATGCTATTTGTAGTCTAAATAATTAAAATACAACTATTTATGAGCTGATTTGTCACCTCCTAAATATTAGCTGGTATATTAATAAAATTAAATAATTTCACAATATTTATTTTTTCTTGTCTTTTTTTAAATCTTAATTAAAGGCTTTGAATTTTTAAGAAAAATAAAATGTGAATCACATGAGCAGCCAATTAGAATTAATATTAGTTGAGTTGTTGTATTTTAACTTATTAGACCACACATGATGTGGGAAACTAAATTCACACAAGAATTGCACATATAAACTCCACCTTTGATTTAGCTATTCAGTAATCTTGATATACTTAAAAAAAACAAAACGAAGTCAACTAAATACTTGAAGGTTATATGATGCATATATACTTGAAGACAACGAAATACCAATCTTTCTAAGTTGAAATGACTTCTCCACTTACAGGTTCCTTTGGCTAGTAAGTGTGACACGTATACTTTATAATTACCGGGTTGTTTTCTCAATACATGGTATAATTAAGGGTGAGATGCTAAAAGTACAAAAAAAATTCATTAATAAATGATTTTATCATTTGCTTTGGCACATTGACTACCACTCTAATCATATTTATTAATCTCAATTAATAAATCAAATGAGTATTTAACATTGAACTAATTTCAAAACTTAATATTATTACATTAATGATAACAAAATAATTATTTATAAAGTTATTAATTGTACAGAAGAACAACATAAGAAAAAAAAGTATATTTTCTAAATGTTAGACTAGACTTATATTTTAAAATAGCTAGGCCAAGTTGTAAGATTGAACTTTTTTTGGATATAATTGCAAGATTAAACTTATAATGTAAATTAAATGAGTATTTAATTGCACATTTAAGAAACAAGTTGTGATGTTTATACTTTTTAAATTGTATCATGAGTTGTTATGAATTTTAACTTTAATATATTAGTGTTCTTTGTTTGTATTTTTGTTTAATTTTTATTTATGGATTTCATAACTATATATAACTTCCAAAACTATTACTACCTAGTTGTATTTTTAGCTCAATGAATGGTTATATTCGGTGACTAATGAATGGATTTCATAACTATATAAAGAAATCATATTGGTAACACTAGTAAAAGATTATATGAATAAATTGATTAGTAGTCTAATAAAGTTCAAAGAATTAGCCCTACTACTATTATCTAGTTATATTTTCATAGCAATGAATGGTTATATTCAGAAAACACACACATCCCATTTTTTTCATCAGGTTTGGGTGGAGACCATATATATATATGTATATATATATATATATATGTATATATATATATATATATGTATATATATATATGGATATTTTTCTTTTTAGGATTCATAGTCACTGACTTTATTATTTGCTTTGGCCTATTGATTACCACTCTAATCCTATTTATTTGCACTTGAAGAAACTAATGATAAAAAAGTTTTAACAATTTAACGATCAATTCATTTGGGTACATGCCTTTACATCCATCTGTCGATTTATGGTTTCTATCTTATCTTATTCCATCAACATATTGTTCATTATTCAATTATTATTTCTTTATTTATTATGTTAATTTTTAAGACATAGTTCATATATTATTTCATTATTTGTTTAGCTAATACGAAGTCACATGATGACTCTATTTTAATAATATATGAATGCATTTCCTAAGAATTCATCTCCATGATGTCTCAACAAGTTTTAAATAATTATATTATCATTTATTCTTTAAATGATGAAAATTTAAAATTTTCAAATTAGCAATGGAATTAATAATGGAATATAGATGGAAAGATTTATCGACAGAAAATAGACCGAACTAGCAAATTAAATTATATGGTAATCATAATTAAATGTCCAATATCAAGTTAGAAATAAAAGAACTGATAAATTATTAAGATAAAATAAAACCTATTCCTATGATAAAAGACTAAACAATTATAGCAACAATTGCAACTTAAATTATATCATACCCATTGTGAGATGAACCTAAATAAATTATTTTCTTCATTTATTATGTTAATTTTTAAATGAGAGTAGCCTATATATCATTTTCATATTTGTTTGCTTAATACAAAGTCACAAGGCAAATCCATTTTATAAAACATGTGTGTTTCTTAAGAATCTGTTCCCCATCTCAATAAGTTTTAATTATGAGATGATAATGATGAAGCCACCTACTTAGGGAAATATCAATTTTTTTACTGAAAATATATTCAAATAATTATTTGATCATTTATTCTAAATGATCAAAATTTGTAAATTTCAATTTAGTGACAAATTTAGTGATGAATTAGTGACGGAAATAGTTAGTGAATGAAATTAGCAACGTAATTATTGACATAATTTAGTGACCAAAATTAGTGACGGGTTAGTGACAGATTAGAGACAGAATTAATGACAGAATTTAGTGACGTAAATTAACAACGGATTAGCGACGGAATAATTTCTGTCACTAATCCATCTCTAATTATGTCGCTAATTTGTGACAAAATGTTGTCCTTCAGTAATCCGTCGCTAAAATTATTTAGGGACGGAATTATTCTGTCACTAATTTTCGTCCCTAATCCATCTCTAATTATGTCGCTAATTTGTGACGAAATGTTGTCCTTCACTAATCTGTCGCTAAAATTATTTAGCGACATAAATTAGTGACGGAATTATTCCATCACTAATTTTCATCACTAATCCATCTCTAATTCCGTCTCTAATTGGTTACAAAACTCTATCCATCACTAATCCGTCGCTAAATTTATTTTGTGACAAAAATTAGAGACGGATTTTTTCTATTGCTAATTTCCGTCAGTAATCCGTCGCTAATATTAGCGATGGAATTAGTGATGGATTATTATGGATTTGTGACAAAAAAATTTCCGTCGCTAATTTCAGTCTCTAAAATGTTGTTTTACTGTAGTGAAGTTTCAATTGACTTGGTTTTCAAAACATATTATCTGAGTCAAAAACAAAACAAAAGGAACTCTGACTTGAGAGGGATTAGATATGTCATGAGTTAAGTGTATGAATGGATCCAAGGCATACAAGGCAACAATATATAGGTTCACATAAGGGTATCCTTGGATGTTAATCCATCATGATGGATTTCTAATATCACAAGCACCAAAGTTTTGAAGATGTTATGCCCACACGGTCACAATAAATACCAAGTATGAAACAAGAAAGAGTAATAGTCGCACAATGGGAGGTGTTGGGATTGGTAGGCACACAGCGGAAGAATTAAAAATTAAAAATTGCAAAAGTCTATCAATCTCAATTGTGGATCTATCAACGACATTTAAATCGAGTTAGAAAGAGTCATACCCTTTGAGTTTTACCTTTTTCGATCTTGAGGAGCCAATTACTCAGATAAGCTCCCTCTACTAGTATCCACACGAACATGACCTAATACCTGCAGCATGCTAGTGCCTCCAATACCCTTCTAAGGTTTTCTTGCGGCTCTCTATTTTTTCATCATCTGTAGAAAACTCTAGCTCACACCTTTTATAATTAGTCAGGGTTATCTAGTTTATGATAGATATTGGATTTTTAAAATTAATCATAATTAATTTCAAAAATCCTTATCATATCAATTAATACTTAATTGTTTTGATAAGGTAATTAAATAAATCTGGTTTAATTAAATATGTCTAATAGATTTAATTAAACCAGATTTATTTAATTAGAATAAAGAGCAAATGGAATTAAATTTAATTTATCTTTATAAATTAAATATGACATATTATCATATATAATATATATATTATCAAATAATATTATATTTGTGTGTGTATTTCAAAAATACATATATGTATATTATTTATTTTCTTTTCCAAATATAAGTATATATATACACATAAATATTTATCAAATAAATATTCACACAATGTGTGTGTGTGTGTCTATATATATATATATATATATATATATATATATATATATATAATTCAACCACCCTAGATTAAATATTGTATTCATTGAATCTTAGACGTATCTTAGATTCAATGAATCTGGATATAATTCAACCACCCTAGATTAAACATTGTATTCATTGAATCTTAGACGCATCTTAGATTCAATGAATCTGGATATTATAGCTCATGTTGGGCTATTCTTGTGTGCGACCCTATATGCCCATACGAAGTTGACAGTAGACCAATGACTGTACTAACCCACAAGTTGCAAGTGGCCTCTAGTAAGACATTATGACTACCTAATTCATATGAGGATCGATAATACGATACAACTTATCATACAACCATATCACGTCCCTTTATCACACAATACTTCAGTTAAGGATGAGGTATGTATAATGTCATCCTCCTTTTCTTGATCATTACTTTCTCGATCCTTGAGTAATCTGACTATAGAAATGGAAACTTCTTTCATCATAGTATGGCCATACATTTCTAATACTTACTTATCGATGGGCCTAGTAATATTTCTCAATTAATGTGAGAGACAAATTCTATCTTGACAATTCACATTCCTCTGCATAAAAATCATTAAGCCCGATTGTAGCCTTTTTCATCACCCGGTCAAAGGTGACTTTTGACTAGGCCAAAGCTTAGCAACTCTCATGTAGAAATCAATGATGATCTCAGGTCAAAGGGTATAGTGACGTTGTTATACATGAGATAAGCTTATGACTTGATCCATGCAGGTTTCTCATAGCGGGTCTGTCCAGTACCTTGTACTCCTACAAGTGCTTAAGACTTTGATTTGTATCCCCATACCTTATCAAAGTCATATTGATCTTATTTCATCTTTGTTCCCGTATAAATGACCGACCAGGGACATTTAGGATAATCATTATGATTTATCTAAAGATACAATTATTATAATGAACATGCGAATAATATGATAACTAAATAGAAAAATTCATTGAATAGCAATATTTAAAGTACAATGATTGGCCCCTATGGCACAATTTCCAACATCCTCCCACTTGCACTAGATACAATCATTAATTTCCTAGTTCACATTGTCCTAACATGATGCTTATGTTTTACCTATATAAGCAGCTTGGTAAGAGGATCAGTAACATTGTCTTCTCTTGATACTTTACATATTTTTATATCACCTCTATCATTGATTTCTTTGATAAGATGAAATCGCTTAAGTATATGCTTGATCTTTTGATGTGACCTAGGCTCCTTGGTCTGTGCAATAGCTCCTCTATTATCACAAAACAAATCTATTGGATATGAGATGATAGGCATCACCCCTAGTCCAATAATGAACTTTCTGATCCAAACAGCTTTCTTAGCTACATCCGATGCTGCTATATACTCAACTTTTGTCACATAATCTGCTACAGTACTATGTTTTGAGCTCTTTCAGCTTACTGTACCACTATTTAAAAGAAATATATATCCATATTGTGGTCTAAGATCATCTTAGTCAGTTTGGAAACTTACATCCGTGTAACAAGTTACACAAAGCTTATCATCTAATCCACCATATACCAAGAATAAGTCCTTAGTCCTTCTTAGGTACTTTAGGATATTCTTGATAGCAGTCCAACGACCCTCACTAGGATCTTGCTGATATCTACTGGTCATACTTAAGGCAAATGAGACATCCAGTCGAGTACATAACATGATATCATAATGGATCCAATGGCCGAGGCATGTGGAACCTTGCTCATGCGATATGGCTGATCAAGTATACTAGGACACATATCCTTGCTAAGATAAATGCCATGAGACATGGGCATGTAACCCCATTTTGAATCCTGCATATTGAACCTATACAATATCTTGTCTATATATATGCTCTGACTTAGGCCTATTAGCCTCTTGGATCTATCTCTATAAATTCTAATCCCTAAGATATAAGTGGCTTCGTCTAAGTCTTTCATTGAGAAAGACTTCCCTAACCAAGACTTGATACTTTACAAGGTAGGAATGTCATTCTCAATTAGTAGGGTATCATTTACATAAAGCACTAGAAATACAATTATACTCCTACTAACCTTCTTGTAAATACAAGGTTTATCGATTTTTTAAATGAATCTAAACTCTTTGACTACTTTATCAAAATAATGATTCCAGCTCTGAGATGCTTGCTTCAATCCATAAATGGATCGCTTAAGCTTACATACCTTACCAGAGTCCTCTAAACGCATAAAACCTTCAGGTTGTTTCATGTACACATCCTTAAGGAGATTTCCATTAAGGAAGGCTATTTTGACGTCCATCTGTCATATTTCATAGTCATAATATGCTGCAATAGTAAGAAGGATTCTAATTGATTTGGCCATTGCAATTGGAAAAAAGGTTTCATCATAGTCTACATCATGCGTTTGAGTGAATCCTTTTGCAACCAGTCGTGCCTTGAAGACATTTAATTTTCCATCCATGTCAGTTTTTTCTTTGAATACCCACTTACACCCAATGGTTTTTACACCTTCAGGTGGATCGACTAAAGTTCATACCTGATTGTCGTACATGGAGTGTATTTTAGACTTCATGGAATTTAGTCATTTGTCGGAGTTTGGTCCTACTATAGCCTCTCGATAGGTGGTTAGCTCATTCTACTCAATAAGCAACACATCACGACTTCCAGTAATCAAAAATCCATATCTCTGAGGCTGTTGCAGTGTCCTATCAGACCTTCGTGGGCCTTGTGTTACTTGAGGAGGCTCAACAACTTGTTGTGAGTCTTCTCCATTTTCTATTTATAGTTCTGTGCTATCGTGTGACTCTCAAACTTTTTCAAGATATACCTTGCTCCCACTGGTTCTTTTAGAGATAAACTCTCTTTCTAGAAAGATACCGTTTCGGATAACAAACACTTTGTTATCGGTGGGATTGTAGACATAGTATCCCTTTATTTCCTTAGGATACCTCACAAAAAGACACTTTTAGGATTTGGACCTAATTTATCAAAGGCTTGTTGCTTAACATAAACCTTACATCCCCAAATTTTGAGAAAAGACAAACTAGGTTTCTTCCTAGTCCATATCTCATATAATGTTTTTTCAACTGCCTTTTATGGAACACTATTTAGTATAAACGCAACTGTTTCTAATGCATAGCCCCAAAAAGACGGTGGAAGATCTGTTGAACTCATCATAGATTGAACCGTATCTAATAGTGTTTGATTCCTCCTCTTAGAAACGTCATTCCATTGTGGTGTTCCTGGATGAGTCAATTGTGAATTACCCCACAACTCCTAATATGGTCAATAAACTCTTGGCTCAAATATTCAGTACATCGATCAGATCGAAGTACTTTAATTGTTTTGCTAGGTTGGTTTTATACTTCATTTTGGAATATTTTGAACATTTCAAAAGATTCATATTTATGTTTCATTAAATAGATATATCCATATCTACTAAAGTTATCTATAAATGTAATGACGTACATATAACCTCCTCTGGTGGTTGTATTCAGTGGTCCACATACATCTGTATATATGAGGCCTAATAAATCAATGGCCCTCTCACTATGCCTAGTAAAAGGTGTCTTTCTCATCTTTCCTAATAAATAAGACTCGCATGTGTTATATGATTCAAAATTAAATGAGTTGAGAAATCTATCTTGATGGAGTTTAGAAATATGTTTCTCATTTATATGGCCTAGACGACAGTGCCATAAATATGTTGGATCACTACTACAGAAAATAGATATTACTACCCTATATTAAAAAGGGAAGTAAAAAATAAACGAAGTGGCATTTTCATAATTTCAAAAGGCAATTTTAAGCTTTAAGCATCCATATTAAAATTTAGGATGTCTAAAGAACACTTTAGGCGTCCCAAATACTAAAAGGGACGCCTAAACCTTTAAATAGAGGCCAAAATCTAAGTGGAAAAAATCTTAAATAAGAATTCTTTTAAGTTTAGACGTCTCTATTATGAAATAGGGATGCCTATACCAATGCATGTTAGCCTTTGACTGACATGCATTGGACAAGACGCATGTTAGCGTTTTTTGGGGGTAAAGGAAGGGGAATAGGCGTCCCTATTTTAAATAGGGACACCTATTCTTTGTGATTTTGAAATAATAGGCATCCCTATTTTTGAAATAGGGACGCCTATTTCCCTCCATAAAACACACACACAACCACAGACACGTTTGCCTCTCTTCTATATCTCTACCCTCTCTCCCACCCCACGACAGACACCTCTCCCCCACCGACAGCCTCCCACCCTTTACCTCTTCCCTTTGCCTCTCTTCTCTTTCTCACCCTCCAACAGCCCCCCACCACCAAGACTTCCCCTAACCACCACTCTCCCTACCGCGTCAGCCCCCTAATCACCACTCCCCCTCCACAACAACCCCCCACTGCCATTCCTCCCCCCACCGTGACAGCCCCCCAACCACCAATCCCCCCTACCGCGTCACCCCCCGCAACCACCATTCCCCCCTCAACGACTATAGACACACATATATACTCCTCCTCCTCCTCACTTTATCTCTCCGTCCTCCTCACTGACTCTTGATGGTTGTCTCGCAAGATAGAAGATGCAAAACAACACTTAAATATTAACAATTTTTCTGAACTTATTGTTATAGGTGTACTGTGTAGGAAATGTATTGTTATGTATTGTATGAAATGTGTTGTGGGTATAGGAAATGTGTTGTGGGTGTGGTGTCTGAACCTACCTCTGCGACAGCCCCCCCAACCACCACTCCCCCCTTCCGCGACAGCCCCCCCAAATACCATCAGTGACACCTAAAAGTTGGCACATTCTCTACTGGCACCAACTTTAGGCGTCCCTAAGACCATTAGGGACATCTAAAGTTTCAACTTTAGGCATCCTTAATGACTTAGGGACGCCTAAGGTCTTCCCTTATTACATCCTCCGAATAGGTGTGCCACCATAAAGGGACGTTAAAAGGATAAAAATAGGGACGTTAAAACCCCTTTTTGTAGTAGTGGATTCAAATCATTTGACTTGATCCTTTTTTGTCTTTTCATATCTTCGAGGTAGAGTTTGCAATTCTTCTTCCAACAAATGAGTTCATTGCAGAAGAAGTATACTCCTTCCTTTGAAGGCTTTGCCTTCTTGGTTGCAAGCTTAGTTTCAAGCTTGTTTGACTCTTTGGTCTTACTACCTGAGCCATTACCCTTCCCCTTCCCCTTGCATTTCCTTTTCATACCCTTTCCTTTCTGAACCATCAAAACAATATTGGGTATTTTCTTAATGCTTTGGTCAGCATTTTTAAGCATCTCATACAGTTTGAAAATTTATTTCTTCATGTTGTTTATGTTGTAGTTCATAACAAATTGGTCATAATTTTATGGAAGTGAGTTCAAGATCAAATTTGTAGCTAACTTCTGGCTCATGGGAAATCCAAGCCTCTCCAGGTGATTAATGTAGCCTTTCATCCTTAAAACGTGAGTGCTAGCTAATGTATCGTTAACCATCTTGTAGGAATGTAAAGCCTTTGTAGTCTCATACCTCTCTTGCCTTGCCCATTGTTGGAACATTTTCTTGAGATGCACAATTATCTCATGAGCCTCCATAAGTTCCAGATCTCTTTGGAGCTCTAGAACCATAGTGGCAAGCATTAGGCAACCTACATCCACAGATTCGTCCTTATATTTTGTGTAGGCATCTTTCTGAACTCTTGGAGCATTGGCTGCAGGCTCCTCAGGAATGGGTTGATCTAAGACATATGCCTTTCTTTCATGCTTGAGAACAATTCTCAAGTTCTAGAACCATTTAAGAAAGTTTATCCCATTGAGCTTGTCTTTATCAATGATTGATCGTAGTGATAGTGTAGCAGTATTACTAGTCGAAATTATTCTATAATTAAAATATGCAAAGTTAGCTAGTAATCTTCCACTAAATTAACAACCCTCAATGTAATAATTAGTGGATTAATATCCATATTTCGCTTAAACTTAAGTCCACTTTGGCAGGATGCTTAAATTTAATTTATTTAGGTAGGTAACCTCTTTGCCAATTACATCACATATAACTCTTAGATCTTTATGGGATTCGATCATCATATGATACGGCATGTTTAATCCCATCTAATGCCTTGAGATCTAAAACCGTTTTGTTAATCTCAATTAAGTCAAAACAATAATGAATTTTGTGAGTAACACGATTACTCACGCTTCTCTCACTAAGATAACTCAAATGCATCCACTTTGGTGGTTCCTACAATTAAGAGATCTAGGTTTTGACAAGTATTCATTAATTGATGGCATTATGACTTAAGATTTGATTTGAAGGGCTTAATTAACTAGTTTTGTTTATATGAATGCAATCGTGATTGTATCTCATATAAATAAATACATATAAACACAAAAATATACATATAATAATCTAATCAAAGGCATGATTTAAACGTGAAACAACATGTTCACCTAATCTAAAATCCTCCTAAGCCAATGAGAAGACTTCTCTGAATAAGAAAAAGAAATACATTGAGAGAAACCTCGTTTAAACACACAAGGGGAGTGAGATGAGAAGAGAATGTATATTGAGACTATTTAGAGGAAGGCACGACATGCAGGCCGTATTTAAATATTACAACCCTTGTAAACTAAACCTATGTTATTCACCATACCCAAACAATTTTGAGAAATAAGCCACAAAAAGAAATAGTTAACACAATATGAAAAGTAATAAATGTCATGATTATGTTATATCGAGCTATGAACAGTTAGCTACAGCGGTCCCGATAAACCGCCATATTTTTCACCTTAATTTAAAAAGTTATAATTAAATCTAGCAAAATCCAATTATAGTGGTTCAAAGTTCTATATGACCCTCATTAAGTCTATTTTTAAGTAAAAATATATTTTTCAAAAAATTATATGCCCACTATTCCCGAAACTCCAATTAATCTACACTGCCACAGAAAATGTTGCAGATTTAAAGTCTAAATTCAAAAATTAATATCTCTCAATATACTGATCCAAATGACACATAATATATATCAAATTAAAGCTAAGGATGTATACTTATATTATAGAAATTTTCTTGATTATTGGACAAGATTTGGTCATTCAAAAAATCGTCATAATCACACTGCCTCCAAAAAATAAAATATGGCAGCACTGCTACTTTAACTTCAATCTTTGGGTTTTCAATCCAACCCTTTTAAAATCATGTTCAACTTATATATAACATATATGAGCACACAATATGCACTCAAAATCAATTTAAATGCACAATTGACCTAGCTCTGATACCACTATTGGGATTGCTAGGCACACAACGGAAGAATTAAAAATTTAAAATTGTAAAAGTTTACCGATCTTAATTGCGGATCTATCAACAACATTTAAATTGAGTTAGAAAGATTCATACCTTTTGAGTTTTGCCTTTTTCGATCTTGAGGAGCCAACTTCTCAGATAAACTCCTTCTACTAGTATCCACACAAATAGGACCTAACACCGGCAGCGTGCTAGCGCCTCCAATGCTCTTTTAGGGTTTTCTTGCTGCTTTCTATTTTTTCATCATCTGTAGAAAACCCTAGCTCTCACCTTTTATAACTAGTCATGATTATTTATTTTATGATGGATAGTGGATTTTTAAAATTAATTTTAATTAATTTAAAAAATCCTTATCATATCAATTAATACTTAATTGTTTTGATGAGCTAATTAAATAAATATGATTTAATTAAATATGTCCAACAGTCTTAATTTAACCTATTTATTTAAGTAGAATAAAGAACCAATGGAATTAGATTTAATTTATCTTTATAAATTAAATCTAAGATGTTATCATATAATATCTATATATATACACAAGATAATAATATTATCATAAAATATAATATTATTAAATAATATATATTATCTATATAATATAACATTATCATATATAATATATATTGTCAAATATATATATTATATATATAATATAATATTATCATATATTATAACACGAACACACACATGTGTACACACACACACACAGATATATATATGTGTGTGTGTGTGTGTGTGTGTGTGTGTGTGTGTACATATGTGTATGTATATATATAGATGTATCTATGTATGTATGATATATCATACATACATACATATATATATATACATACACATATATATATACATATGTGTGTGTGTAGATGTATGTATGTATGTATTTCAAAAATACATATATGTATATTAATAATTTTTTTCAAATATAAGTATATATATACACATATTAATATTTATTAAGTAAATATTCACACAACATGTGTGTGTGTGTGTGTAAAATTGGTCCATCCTAGATTAAATATTGTATTCATTAAATCTTAGACGCATCTTATATTCAATGAATCTGGACATTATAGCTCGTGTTAGGCTATTCTAATGTGTGACCCTGTAGGCTCATACGAAGTTGGCAGTGGACTAATAATTGTAATAACCTACAAGTCGCAAGCGGCCTTTAGTAAGACATTAAACTACCCAATTCATATGAGGATCAATAATATGATACAACCTGTCATACAACCATATCACTTCCCTTTTATCACATGATACTTTGGCCAAAGATGAGACATGGGTAATGTCATCCTCTTTTTCTTGACCATTACTTTCTCGATCCCTTCTGACTATAGAAATGGAAACTCTTTTTTATCGTAGTATGACCATACATTTCTCAGACTTACTTATCGAGGGGCCTAGTAATATCTCTTGACTAATGTGAGGGACAAATTACATCTTGACCATTCACATTTCTCTGCATGAAAACCACTAAGGCCAATTGTAGCCTTTATCATTACTTGGTCAAAAGTGACTTTTGACTAGATCAAAGCTTAGCGACTCTCATGTAGAAATCCATGATAATCTTAAGTCAAATGGTATAGTGACGTGGTTATACATGAGATAAGCTTATGACTTGATCCATGCATGTTTCTCATAGCGGGTCAAAAGGCAAAAATGTTGTCAAAAGCATTAAATACAAAGTAGTCTTGATCAACCCAAATGCTCTTTTTCATCAACGATTATATTTATTCTCTAACAAACAAATTTGAATACTTTCAACGGTCATTAAAGAGGTTCTACCTATAAATACGAAAGTATTCAAGATAGAGCAACTAACGAACAAAAAAATCAATTATGTGCATTAAGTGCTTTGTTTCTTTCTGATATCTCTAATATTCCTACTATTCTTCAGTATTCATTTATCAACTTTTTGAAAGAGATTCTACAACCTTATTCATTACTCTTGTAAAGAGAATCTCGTAGTGAGATCTTGAGTGAGGGTATCAGCTTAAAAAGTGTAAGGGTGTGTATGTCCTGTTAAAGAACTCTCTTGTACTTGGTGCTAACAACCTATTGAATCTTGGAGATATAGTGAAAATCTCATAAATGCTCTGAGGACTAGACATAGGTCAAAAGATTAAGACCGAATCGGTATAAACTCCGATGTACACTTCGATAAAAATGTTTCCAACTCTTATCCTTTGATTAAATTTCTTAATTGTGATTTTTAAATTTTTAATATCACTCAATTTACCCTTCCCCTTCTTGGGTGAAACCGTTGACGCTAACAAATTGTTTGGGAAAAAATCACTTAAATGTTAATTATGAAATAGCAAATGTGGTACTCACAAATAAGAAGTTGAAAAGTCACTTGACTATTACCGATTTATTTTTATTAGATGGTTGTTAATTTTAATGTCACAACTGAAAATGTTGAAAAGTTAGAAATAATATTATTAAATTTGAATATAGTTTATTAATGAAGTTGGACATATATTAGAATACCATATTTATCGTAATATAGGATATTTATTATGTACAAGTTTACACGAACAAGCGTCTACACAAATTTATAATATACAAAGGCATACATTAAAAAAACACTAACAAATAATCTTTGGTTTTAAATTTACACACACCAACATGCACATCCCAAATATTGTTTGATGTCATTTTTAAATTATAAAATAAAAATATAAACATAAAAATAATAGAGACACCCGTCACACGGAGAGAGACCCTAGTTTCAAACATATTTATTGATCTTAATTATATTTCAAAACTGTAAGAAACATTTATTTCTTTCCTTCAGAGAAAAAGTATCAATGCTGGCTAACAAAGGGATGCAGCTTCTCTCCTTTGTGCTTTAATTCGCTGCCCTCCGCTACTTTCAAACGGTGCCGTTTCAGAAGCCACAAATGACAAATGCTTCAAGCTTTTCCTACCTTGCAACGGACATTGGGACTAAGAAAACACAACAAAAATTAAAGGGTGGTTTTTTTTTTGGGTACAATATAGGGTGGTTCTTTTATTATAAGTATTAACTCTTATAATTTATTAATTATGGCTAATGAAAATACGGATAAGCTGTCACAAAATAAAAAAATAAAAGAAGATATTTTTAAAATTAACATGGTAAAATAAATATTGTTTATTGCCAGTATAATAAAAAAAACTATTATATTTTTATATTAGATAGGGGAAAATACATCTAGCATACACCTCAATAGCATTTAGTCCATTGTCCCAATGTGTTTTTTTGAGTAACGTAAAGTATTTTTGGCACAATTTTGGTTTTTTAAAGTATTTTCCTCTAAAGCAATGAGCACTTTATACTTGTGATATTTAATGGTACCTAAAAAATATTTAGGGTGCTTGAGCCTTGATGTACAAAAAATTATTGAAAAATACTTTATAATATTGAGTACTAATGGAAAAATACTTTAATTTACTGAATAAAACACAATTTAGTTTAGGACACTGGCATTACACCACTACTAGAAAAATCTTAGTACCCATTTGGTTCACAGAATCAAAGGTAATGTAATAGAATGTAACATAATGTAATGTAATAATGATTACATAAATTTGTTTGGTTCGTCATTAGGAAAGATAATGCATGCGTATAAAAATAATTAGTTGGATTACATCGTATATAAGAATATATGAGAATAATATAATTAGAGAAAAATTACCCCTAACAACACATGTATATGTTGGGTTCATGGTAATTTTTTCAATTTGTTTGGTGTATATGTTGGGTTTATAATAATTTTTTTAATATATAATGGTGTAAATATTATGCTATATTTAGTTTGGAACATAATAATTTTTTAATATTTGATTGTGTGAATTTTATTTTATGGGATATTTTAATATTTTTAATAGTGGAATATAATTTTTTTAATTTTTAATGGGATATTTTAATATTTTTAACAATTAATAATATAAACATTCAAAAAAAATTCCCCATTAAAAGTTAAAAAAATTATATTCCACCATTAAAACTATTAAAATATCCCATCAAATAATATTCACATCATTAAATATTAAAAATTTATTAGGAGCCAAACTTGTACGTAGCATAATATTTCCACCATTATATATTAAACAATTACTATAAACCCAACATATACACTAAACAAATTGAAAAATTACCATGAATCCAACATGTCCATGTGTTGTTAGGGGTAATGTTGTCTCTAACTATATTATTCTCATATATATTCTTATGTACAATGTAATCCAACCAATCTTTTTATATGCATGCATTATCTTTCCTTAATGAAGGATCAAACAAATTTATGTAATTATGGTTACATTACACCATGTTACATTATATTACATTAACTTTGATTCCGTGAACCAAACAAGTACTAAAAGATTTTTCTAGCAATGGTGTAGTGCCAATGTCCTAAACTAAATTGTGCTTTATTCAGTAATTTAAAATATTTTTTCAGTAATACTCAATATTATAAATTATTTTTTAATAATTTTTTGTACATCAAAGCTCAAGCACCCTACAATATTTTTTAGGTAGCATTAAATATCCTAAGCATAAAGTGCTCATTGTTGTAGAGGAAAATAATTTAAAAAACCAAAATTGTGCAAAAAATACTTTAAAATATTGGGAGTTACTCAAAAAAACACATTGGGACAATGGACTAAATGCTATTGAGGTGTATGCTAGATGTATTTTATCCTATCTAATATAAAAATATAATAGTTTTTTTTATTATACTGGCAATAAAAAATATTTATTTTATCATGTTAATTTTAAAAAATATCTTCTTTTATTTTTGTATTTTGTGACAGCTTATCCGTATTTTCATTAGCCATAATTAATAAATTATAAGAGTTAATACTTATAATAAAAGAACCACCCTATATTGTACCCAAAAAAAAACCACCCTTTAATTTTTGTTGTGTTTTCTTAGTCCCAATGTCCGTTGCAAGGTAAGAAAAGCTTGAAGCATTTGTCATCTGTGGCTTCTGAAACGGCACTGTTTGAAAGTAGTGGAGGGCAGCGGATGTAAAGCGCAAAGGAGAGAAGCTGCATCCCTAACAAAGAAACAAAGTATTAATTGGATGATTTTTTAGAACATTATTTGGCCTAAAGAGTCACTATGCTCTCAATGATTTGTTTTAGAGTTGTCTTTCGTTTTCTTTCTTTTCCCACTAATTTCTATTAATTATATTTAATACTCCACGGTGTCTAAAATAAAAGTTCCTATAAAAAAAACTACTGCCACCATTATAAATTAAAAGTCACCAACCACTCTTATTTATTGGCCGCCGCTATCTTTCTATTGTTATATTTAAATTTCTTTTCAAATTAAATTTTCCAAATAATTTTTTGATATGAATTTCCAAGAAAATCATTTAAATATATATATTTAAAATTTCTCATTCGCATAATTATTTTGAGAACATAGAAATAGGAAACAAAATCTAACTCACATCTCAAATCTTATTAAATGTTTTTGGTTAGGTCTAATCTTATTCAAATGTATTTTATTTGAATAAAATTTCTAATATTTCAAATCAACAAATAAATTAACTAAAAGAATATATTCTCTCCAATTTTAAACGTGAGAAGTAGTCGATGAGTTTATTTTTATCATAACAAAAAGCCTTAATCTATTTTTAATTTCAAATTTATAATTTTATTCCCTATTTCTTCTTATTGATTGCATATATCAAGACAGTTTTCTATCATAGTAATAATATCCAATATAAATGATTGAATGAGGTATGTATTTGAAAAAAATTAGCACAATTTTATTTTTTTCACCACTAATTATTTAAACTAATTTCTTCAATATTTATGAATTAGTTATCTATCTTACTATCAGAGCAAATATATCATAACAAAAGTTATAAGGAAGGTAGGTTCATGTATGGTAAAGGCATTTGGTAAAAAATATGGAGCCCCAACATGCCAAGAGTGTTGTAAAATGTGCATGTATGTGGCTGGTTAATTACAATAGACTCCTTACTGATAAAATCAAAGTCTTTGAACAAACAATGGGCAGATAATTGTAAGATGAAACAATCCAATATAAAATTGATTGTTATAAAAATCGGAAAATACAATAGATGAAATGAAAGAGATGAAGAGAGAATTAGAAAGAAAGATGAAGCAATATCTTATTCATTTAGATGCAATCAAAGTATAGTACATAGTGCTCTATTTATTGACTTTCAACTACAACCAAAAGTTGCATAAAGTAAATGGCAAACTTTAATCCTCATAAGTGCACAAATTGTAACCCTTGAGTTATGAGCATGAAGACTCCTACAGACTATTCATTAGAGAGGTTATGGAGTGTAGAAAATGAAAGGCCAAGAGTTGAGAGTTTATGGATATCCACCTCAATTAGTATGTCTGCAACGCTCCCCCTTGGATGTCCATGAACAAATATTGTGCCTCATTAAAACCTTATTAGGAAAAACCCATTAAGACAAAAACCTAATGAAGGAAAAAGAGTACACAATATTTACTCCCGTAATGATAATATCACTTTATGTCTTTGAGCCTATACATTCCAATACCATGCACTAACTTCTTAAATATTCTAATTGGCAATGTCTTGGTAAACAAATCTGTAAGGTTGTCACATGAGTGAATTTGCTGAACATTTATGTTACCACTCTTCATAAGATCATGAGTGAAAAAGAATTTTGGAGAAATATGTTTTGTTCTATCTCCTTTGATGTACCATCATTTCAATTGATCTATGCATGTTGTATCATCTTCATATAATATTGTTGGAATCTTTTGTTTAGGAAATAGACCACAAACTGATTGGATATGTTGGGTCATTGACATTAGCCAAACGCATTCTCAACTTGCCTCGTGAATTGCAATTATCGATGCATGATTTGATGAGGTAGGTGCTAAAGTCTATTTTGTTGAGCGCCAAGATACAACTAAACGTCCACAAGTAAATAAATATTATGTTTGAGATATACCATTATGTGGATCTAATAAAAGCCTTACATTCGATTATGACCTAGATTTATTAGAATAAAATAATCTCATATCATTTGTTCCTCGAAGATATCAGAATATATGTTTAATTCCATTCCAATGCCTTCTTGTTGGAAAAGAACTAAATATTGCCAATAAATTCATAGCAAATGCAATATCGGGTAGTGTTGTATTGGCAAGATACATCAGTGCACCTATAACACTAAGATATAGTACTCTTAGACCAAGAAGTTCTTCCATTTTCTCTTGAGGGAAAAAATGATCATTCTTCTTAACAAACAATCTTACAACCATTGGAGTAGATAAATGATGTATTTTATCCATGTAGAACCGTTTTAATATTTTTTTCAACATAAGTTGATTGATGAAGAAGAATTCAATTTGTTAAGTTCTCAATTTGCAGGCCAAAACAAAACTTTGTCCTTCCAAGATCCTTCATCTCAACTTCTCTCTTTAAACAATCAACAACTTTTTGAAGTTCTTCAAGAGTTTCAATTATATTCAAATCATCCACATATACAGCAATTATCATAAACTTTGATCCATTTCCTTTTATGAAAACACATGGGCAAATAAGATCATTTTTATAACATTCTTTTAACAAATATTCACTGAGACAGTTATACAACATTCTTCCATATTGTTTCAATCTATATAAAGATTTATGCAAATGAATTGCACAACTTTCTCAAGAATTCTTACATCCTTCTGCAAATTTGAATCCTTCAGGGATTTTTATATAAATTTTAGTATATAAAGTACCGTATAAATAGACTGTAACAATATCCATTAGACACACACTACTACAAAAAGTACTTTTTAGTCACTAATTAACGTCCATTTTTTTAAAACGAAGTTAAAAATGAGGCGATGAAATTTTTGAAATTTTGCGCTTGTCTTTTAACGACCATTTTTGAAAAACAGTCATTGAAAGTATACTTTCAACGACCACTTTTGAAAAACAGTCGTTAAAAGTTGCATTTCTATGACCTTTTTTTAAAACGGTCATTAAAAGTATATTATACACTTATATTCTCAATCTAAATCTGTTTCAATCCCAATCGTATCTCCTCTTCTAGTCGTGCCTCCTCCTCTCAGATCACCTCCGATCTCAAGTTGTGATTCCTAGAATATCAGCAGGTGTGAATGACTTTGCGAAGGTAGAGAAATGTCAACAAGTGAATCCTACGAGTGTGTGGAAGCACCGGCGAGGATGATGTATTAAACCAGTAACAAGGTTGTTCAACCATTACCTTTTTCAGTTCTTCTTCTTCTTCATATTATTATTATCTGAATCTGAATTTGATATGTTGTCAATATTTTAGTTTATATATGCATATTAAGATACTTATTATTTGTATTTTAGTGTGTTCTTGTGGGGCTGTTACCAAATAATATGTCTTTCCTTATTTTATGACAGTGAAAAGTGTTATGAAGTTGATATTTTTTGCACCACTGAGAATAACCTTGTGTTATTGTGTATTGTTGGACCGAACCATATAAGAAACCAAACAAACTCAGGCTTGTTAAGTCAAACACGTGTGCTTATTATTAGCTATTTTTAATATTCTAAGTATGCTCATTTTGGTGCTTTAATCTCTCATTTGGGTTTTACCATATCCTTGCATACTTACAATGCAACATTTTCCTTTACACATTACTATAAAACCCTTTCCAGACTATGTTCTTATTAACACCAAATATTGAAGATCTTCCCTCAACAGCCATATCATATCAGCACCGTTTAAAATCCTTTTATTGTTTAATTTTCATTTGCATATATAAAACAAGCAAAGCTTTCCAATGGATACTCATTTTATTTTTTTAAAACACACACACACACACACACACACACACACATATCCAGGTTATCCAAGTTCTTGTGGCACGGTGGCTCTGTTTATGATCCTTCCAACCACAAGGTTCCTCTTATTTAATTCTACTTTTGTGTGTGTGTGTGTGTCATCCTTGTTTTTTCACTTTCTCAGCTCCTTCCTTTATTTAGTTGTGCTTTCTTTGATTCCATCAGGTGGCTCAAATTCTCTAGCTCTCTCTGGTCTCTCCATCAACGACCGTAATCAAGTGTTTACCAAAAGAGAGGGTAAGATCTAATATGTTTGCCTTTCTTAGTAAAAGTCATTTTTTGTTGCTACACCTATTTTGCAATCGTATATTTTCGAATTATGTGCACTTAAGTAGTAAAAGGGTTAGATGTATACTTAGAAACACATATATTAATACTTTACTGAACACAACCATGATATGAAAGTGTCTGATATAATTTCATTTGCTTAGCTGTTAGATCAAGATTTCTATCATGTTGTAGGATATAAAGTCATCTTCTTGAAGACAAACTTACGTAGACCTATATGATAGTTGCAAGGAAAGAAGGGGATTTGGCTTAAAAAATTATTATTGGGCGATGTTTTAATCAGTATATTGCTATACTTGCATATGAATGTGACTGCTTCTCATAAAAATCTTCTACTATTATGTTATGGCCTCAGGTCCAGGATATGTAATATAAGTATATTAATAATGACTTTGGTTTCTTTGGCAAATTATCTCAGGCTTGCAGAATTTTAATAAAGACAACATTGCTTCTGTAGTAACTACTGCCGACAAGGTTTAATTTCCTCCAGCTCCCTATTTTTATTCTTTCTTCAGCTTTGTAAAATACTAGCTTTTATTTTTTATCCACTGACTGAAAATTTTAAAACCCAGCTCTGGAATATGAAAATAACCAAAAAAGAGAAAATAGTTGGTGCCTAATCTTTCTTCTGAAACAAAATCGGGCAGAGAAACTTGATCAGAGTTCACAGGATATATTTAAATCATTAAGTCACTTATCTCTGTTTGACTTGCAATTTTGTTGGCATGGTTATTCTCCTTGATATGTTTATAGTCTGACCTATGGCTTTGAAGTTAATATAATACTTAGAGAGCATAAAGGAGTTTAAACTTGCACCACTAGAAGTGCAAGATAACATATTTGTATTAGAAGTTGGAATATCTTTGTTGTCTGCATGTGACCCATTGAAGTCTTTCTCACTTGAAGTCTTCACATTAATGACACTGGTTTCATATTGAAATTTATTACATTATGCTACAAGGGATCAACCCACGTGGACATAGCATGTGACCCAGAGTTGGTGAAGCTAGCTATCAGCTTAACTTCTTGCCTGGTATATTCATACTGCTCTAAAGGATACCCCACTCATTAAAATAAAATTAACATTGAGATATATTCATTCTTTCTCAAATATGATATTAATTTTGCTTTGTATGATATAAATCTTTGGGCATATAATTGTCATGATTTAGTTTGAAAGTTGAAGTTTGAACATTAAAATGATGTTATGATGATATATGTTTGAATTTAAGTTCTTTTGCGCGATATGTGATAATTGAGTTTTGAAGATTCAAAATTTAATTGGTGATTTTTACCTTTATTTTCTTAGTTTCAAATTCAAAATATAAGTGTCTGGAAATTGGTAGTTGTTTAATGCTGTGGGGAGAAAAGCGAATAATATTTTTTTTAAAAAAAGACATACAACAACTATTTTTTAAAAAAACAGTCCTTGTAAGTCTCTTACAACGACTGTTTTAAAAAAGTTGTTTATTTTAAAACTTTTAATGATACTCACATAGATATCCCCTTGAAAACTGTCGTCTAAAGGGCATAAAAACGGACGTTAAAAGTCCCTTTTGTAGTAGTGGCAGATCCAGTTTCTACTCCCTGCTAGACTAATTAAATAACTTAAAGTGATTGCATCCACCACAGGGGAATATGTCTCATCATAACCAGTGCCAAGTCTTTGTAAAAATCTTTGTACTACGAGTCATGCTTTATATCTAATGACCTTATTTTTCTCATTTCGTTTTCGCACAAATACCCATCTATACCCAACAAGCTTTACACCATTTGGTATTTGGACTACAGGTCCCAAAACTTTACATTTTGAGAGTGATTTTAACTCTACTTGAATTGTGTCTTTCCATTTTAGCCAATTATTTCTATTTCTACACTCTTCAACTGGTCTATGTTCAAGATCCTCATTCTTATTAATTATTTCAATCACAACATTATATGAAAATACGTTGTCAAAAGCTATACTTTCTCTTTTCCATATTTTTCCTGTAGTGACATAACTCATCGAGATCTCTTCATTATTTTTAGATACATGATCTTAGTTAATTGCTCCAGTTTTTCTTTTCAAGATTTTTTATCTTTAGAACCAATTGGCCTACCACGCTTCAAGTGTGGCTTAGTTTCATTTGCAATTGATGGTTGTCCTACTGGGACATCAAGTCTAATTGGATAATTTTTAGCTCAAATGTGAGATTTGGTAATTCTCTTAAGGTCAATAAATGCATCTGCCATTTGATTTGCAATATTTTACAAATAAATTATTTTTTGAACTTCAAGCTCTCATTATTGTGTACGAGGATCTAGATGTGATAATGATGATGTTTTCCATGTAATTTCTTTATCCAGCTACTTATTATCTCCCCATAATGTTGCAAAAATTGTCTCATCAAAATAACAATTATCAAAACATGTCATAAATAAATCTCCAATTGATGACTCTAAATACTTGATTATAGAATGATATTCATAACCAACATATATTCCTTACCTCCTTTGAAGTCTCACCATTATGCGTTGTGATAGAGCAATAGGAACAAATACTGCACATCCAAAAATTCTAAGGTAGGAAATATTTGGCTCCTGACCAAAAGACAATTGTAATGGGGAGAATTCATGATATTTTGCTGCCTAATGCCTATAATTGTTGCTGCATATAGAATTGCATGCCCCCAAGCTGATATGAGAAGCTTTGTTCTCAAAAGAATTGGTCTAGCTATCAATTGAAGGCATTTAACAAACAACTCTACTAGACCATTTTGAATGTGTACATGAGCAACATATTTTTCTACAATTATTCCAGTTGCCATGTAATAATCATTAAAAACCTGAGATGAAAATTCACTAGCATTATCAAGACGAATTGTCTTAATTGTATGATCTGGAAACTGTGCTCTTAACCGAATTATTTAAGCAAGTAATCTAGCAAATGCTAAATTATGTGTTGAAAACAAGCACACATGTAATCGTCTTGTAGATATGTCTATTAAAACCATAAAATATCTAAATGATCTATATGATGGATGAATAGGCCCACATATGTCCCCTTGGATATGCTATAAAAAAATAAAGGATTCAAGTCCAACTTTTGTCAAAGAATATCTTATAATTAATTTTCCTTGAGAACAAGCAATATATGGGAAATCCTTAAATTGAAGAATCTTCTAACTCTTCAATGGATGTCTATGTGAATTTTCAATAATTCTTCACATCATAGCTAATTGGGGATGGCTTAACTGATCATGCCAAACAATAAATATATTTTTATTAGCAAACTTCTAGTTTACTGTAGTATTTATTTCAATTGTATTAATATTTGTATAGTACAAATCAGAAGATAATATTGATAATTTTTCTGGGACACGTCTTTCACCAAATCTAACAATTATAATTTGTAAATATTCCATATTCTTCTCATTTATAGTCTCAATATGATACCCATTTTGAAGAATATCCTTAAAAATCAATAAATTTCTGTGAGACTCGGAGGAATATAAAGCATAATTAATAACAAATTTTGTTCCTTTAGGTAATATTATAATTGCTCTTCTGAAACCTTCAATCAGTTTTGTATTACACACTATGGTATTAATGCTTACACTACTTATTGTTAGATGTGAGAAATATGTTTTATATCTAAGTATGGTGTGTGTTGTAGCACTATCTATGAGACATATATCTTCATTCTTATGTCCAATGATCAAAATATCCATAATCTATACCAAAAAGAAAGAAAAGCATTAAAACAAATTCAAAATACATGATGAGCAATAATACCCTTATTACATATGAAAAGGGGAAATGAAAGTAAAGCATAAACTAGATTAAAAAAACCATAAATTAAACATTTTTATTGCTCTTCCAACCAAACTCATCTAATCATTATTGTCAAAAAAATCAGTCACCTCCAAGTGTGGCATAGCATCAAAGCCATTAACACCATCTAACTCATTGACATCATCATTATTGTGTGCCTCAACATTATCATCCTAAAAAATCAAATTTTCTTCCACATTATTTGCACTCCTTTTTATAGAGGTTTGATAAAGTTTTGCTAGATGCTCAGGCGTACGATAGGAACGTGACCAATGCCCCTTCATACCACACTGATAACATTGATTCTTAACAACTTTTAAAGGACCACTCTTTTCGTTTTTATGTCCTTCATTATATTTCTTCTTCTGGTGGGTGTTAGGATTCTAATTATTACTTCCACCACCATTATAAGGGTAATTACCACATCCCCTACTAGAACCACGTCCACTTGCCACGAATGTGACCATGAGCATGGTAATTATTACGTACACTTGCATTTGCTTCAGGGAATGGAGCATATCCAGTAGGACGATTTTTATGATTTTTCATCAATAAATCATTATTTTGTTCGGCTACCAAAAGGCATGAGATTAATTCAAAGTACTTTTTTAAACATTTCTGTCAATATTGTTGTTGCAAGAGCATATTTAAAGCAAGAAAAGTAGAAAAAGTTTTCTCTAATAAGTCATCAAAGTTATTTTCTCATCACATGATTTCAACTGAGAACTTATTTTGAAAAATGATGAATTATATTCACTTACAGTCTTAAAATCTTGTAGCCTAAGGTGTATCTATTCGTACCAAGTTCAAGGCAAAATCAATGTTTTGGCCTTGGGCTTATCTTGGCTAGTTGCTTTGTTTCTTAGTAAAATAGTCCATCCTAAACCCTTAGCGTCAAGATAGAATTGATTAAACATAAAGCATTATCATGAATTAAAAAATTAGAATTCACAAATCATAATCAACATATTTATAAATAATATAATTAAAAGGAGCAAAATTTTATGAGTAGCCAACATATAATTCAATAAACAAAATTTCTTGAGAATATTCTTCATATATTCATAAATAAACATGTTACCATTAAAATCATAAAATTATGAATAAATATGCATGTATAAAGATAAATAACATATAACAACACATATAAAGGAGAAAGGTAGAAAGTGTCAAACCCCTCATTATTTTGACATTTATCAGAGTATTAATGCCAGTTCAATAGGCACACATAAATAATACAATATACTGATGTAATATTCTTGATTACATTATAAAATATCCCCACAAGGTTTGTGGGTAAAGTACGTATCCTAATATAAATAAAGACTATCAGATAACTAACGAAGTAATTTTTGAACTAGCACCGGTCCTTCATCTACTAGCATCATCTATTTTGCCCTCTGAGTAGTTTCCACTTGCTGAATAAATTTTAAATTTATGGAAAAGGGTGAGATTCAAAAAAATCTCAGTAGTAACAGTATATGAATCATATAAAATGTGAAAATTAAACATGTCATACATCATTTATCATGATGCAACAATCAAAATGTCAACGCCTATCTGACAATGCTCAGGAACTAAAAGATGATTTTGTTCGAATCAAAATGATCATCAGTTCTTGATCTGCATCATAACTCATACATAAGAATTCACCAACGAATTCACCTATATAATGTGATCACATAAAAACTTGGAGCAGGCCTATACCTATCCATACATATCACATCTTGGAGCAAGCCTATACCTATCCGTACATATCAAGCAACTCAACTAGGTTCACTTGGCCACATGGTACCCCAAAGGTTCCATGGGGTGATTTAATTCATTATCCACACCCAGAGAGTATCAACACCAAAAACAATACATTGAACAGATCATGACAAACAATGCATATTAACAACATTCACATAAAATATGAGAGATAGAGTTACTACCTGGACTCATTTCCAAAGCTTAGCTATTATAGATCCTTTAGCTTTCTGTTTGGCTCGGGAAATTATCAAATCCTAAAACTCCAAAAGTAATTAGAATGGGTTATTAATCTTTCATACTCCATTTTATTAGTTGGTTATCTTAGCTTAAACTTGCATATTTACCAAAATGCCCCTGGGGAATCAAGTCTAATTTCCCTTATTCCTGGTACAATTGTACTTTTTTCAAAATTATGATCCAGGCTATTCCTATACAATTTCATGTGTAGAACCTATATTTTACCTTATTTTGGATAGATTCATACTCAAATGGCCAGATTACCCTTCACAGCCACCAATTAGGGTTTTAGGGGCAAAATTGTCATTTTCTTAGGTTTTCCATAAATTTCCAGTATTTTTAGTCAATTTTAAAAATTCATAACTAAATCTAGAAAGTTGCAAATTGAGTGGTTCTAGTTTTTATTCAAAGCTCTTTGAGTGTTATTTTAAAGAAAAATATCACAAGGCACCAAATAAATCCACAAATTTTCAGAAAATTCATCCAATCTGGTCTGCCACAGAATTTGTTCCAGATTCACGGTTAAACTTTGAAAAATCATGTCTTTCAATTCACTTATCCAAATGGCTTATAATACCTATAAAATTAAATTTCAGGATATTTACTTTCATCCTATTAAATTTTATAAAGTTTAGACCAGGTTAAGCCATTCAAAAATATGTCACAACACATTTGGTACAAATTGAAAAAATGGAAGTTTCATGTGTTACCCCTTAAAACACTTTCATTTTCACTTGTATTTGCTTGTTTAATCATCCAATCTTAATTTTAACATAATCAATAGAAATTTGAGCAACATTTCCCCTTAGAAGTTGGACATCCTAAATTTACAGAATTCACCAGAAACAGTCAAATAACTAGTCAGAACACAGTTACAACTCAATTTTTGGTAAGAATTTCAGAGTTTAGGCAACTTACCTTACTTTTTCTTCTTTCCTCCTTCTTGGAAAAAAATATATTCCTTTTTCCCTTGAAGTTTTGCTTGTTGAATGACTAATCCAAGAGGATAGGGAGCTTAAGGAGAGGTTTCTGGTACTATAACACAAGATTGAACAGAGATTTCAGCGTACTTACCTTACACTGGCTCTTGAACCCTTGCTCTTCCTTCTTTCTTCCTCCCCCTTTTAGCTCTCTTTCTTTTCTCTTCCCTTCTTCATTTGGCCGACCTTGGCCTTTAAATAGACAAAGAAGGAGAACTTTGGACATTTCTAGTGTAGCACATGTGTTGTATTTCCATTAGCTCTTATTCCATTTATTCCACATGTTGTATAATAAATATATATTTTATTATATATTATTTTTATGAGTTCCATCTGTCTATCTCCTCTGTATTTATTCATAAAAAAAATCTCATATTATATTGATTTGGTTAAAATGACCATTTTTCCCTTGCAATATTTCTATTTTCGCAATAATTCGGAAAAATTGGTAGAATTATCCCTAAACTTTAAAAATTCATATCTAATTGTATAGATACTCAATTTGAGTGGTTCTAAAGGCTATGTTACCCTTATTGAGTCTAGTTGTAAGTAAAAATATAATATTTAGACAAATGGAAGCACAATAGTCCCATAGTTTTTATTTTTAAAGTCTGCTCCTGAAAAATGTCAGTTTCACTGGGTATATTTCAAAAATTCATTTCTCCTTATATAAAACTTCAAAAATTTCATATGACCTATAAAATTAAATATTATCATATATAATTTCATTTTAAAAAGTTTCATAATTTTTGGAGATCATTTACTATTTTAAAAATATTATACAACATAACTGCCTCACAAGGAAACTTATCGGCAACATCCATAACTTATGTACCAAATAGTTATATTGTGTATGACATTAAATTACCTTGTTGTGTCCCTTAATATTATCTTTAATTCGCCATTTTATTTCTTTAATACCACTAAGATATAGAGAAATTTTAGTAATTGAAATTTGGGATATTACAGAAAGAGAGAAGGAGAATATAAATGGTGTATAGAGACAGAAGGAAATTATAGCAATATAAATGGTGTAAAGAATAAAAGATAAATCCACAATCATATAGATCACACTATATAGTCATATATAATGCTATAAATAAAATGACAAAAATATGTTATAAAATGAAATAAGAGTAAATGTAAAAAATATAAAATATAAAAATTTAACATAAAAATGGCAATAATAAGAGTAAAATGGAAAATAAATTAAATAATAAAAAAATAAAATAAAAAAATGAATAATATAAATAATGAAAAAATAGAATAATAAATATAGTGATGAAATAAAATGAAAAAAATGTAAAATGAATAATTTAAAACATAATACAAATAAATAATAAAATATTATAAAAATAAACAAATAAAATGAAATGGCTTAATAAAATGAAATAATATAATATAACAACATAAGTAAATGAAAAATAAAATAATAATAAATGAAATGAATAGTACAAAATAAAGAAATATAAATAATAGAATATAACATAAAATGTAAATAAAATAAAACATAAATAAAATAATTATAAAGAAATGAACTGAAACAAGCCCATACAAAACAACAAAATGTATGAGAAGAAGATAAACAAATGAAAATAAATAAATGTAAATGCAATCAATAAAGCCAAATGAAATAGAATGAAATACTAGAAAGTTTTGTCAACAGAAAATCAAATTGATAAACAAATAAAACATAAACAAAATAAACTGGTATAAAATATAAACAACAACAGAATATAAAATAAAGAAATATAAATAAAAAGGAAAATGACAATAATTTTTAATCTCAACTATGGAATTTGATGTATAAAATAATTGATAAAAGGGTCTATTTAATTACATACAATGACTCAAATTATCTCAGATAGATTAAATATAGATATGGTAAAAGAAGATTGAGGAAATGGTTGAAACAACGATGAGCAAATAATACCTTGATTTGAACATTGTGCTAATAACGTGTTATAAAAATAAGAAAATATAAGAAATGAAATGAGATGAAGAGAGAATTAGAGAGAAAAATGGAGCAATATCTTATTCATTTGAATGCAACCAAAGTATAGTATATAGTATTATATTTATAGGCCCTTCATTATAACCAAAAGTTACATAAAGTAAATGAAAAACTTTAATTCTCATGAGTGAAAAAATTATAACTTTTGAGTTATGAGCATGAAGACTCATAAAGACTATTTATTAAAAAGATTATGGAGTATAGAAAATGAAATACCAAGAACTGAGAATTTATGGACATACATCTCAATTAGCATTTTTATAATATTGATTAAATAATTAAATAAAGTACACATTTTTTATAAATAACTAATTTATTTAGTTTTTTAATATATATATATATATATATATATATATATATATATAACACGAATTAACTATTAAACTCTTATATTTAGGAGATGAGAACTAACAAGCAAAGAATAAGAAGCAGATGCAAGTACACACGTGGCCTCGCCAAACTTTAGTACAGTGAAAAGTATTAAAGCACATCCCCACTATCTATAAAGATCTTTTACAGCCATAAACACACTCACTGCGAGAACTGAGAAGGCTGGGCTTATGACATAATAGAGAACATCATGTTTTTGTCCTTTAAAAGCCCATATACCAGATTAGGAAATTGAAAAGAGAGGAGAGCATGGAAGGGGATTTTAATTATTGGACTCATGCCTGGCCCTTTTTCTTTTTCTTTTTCTTTTTCATTTCTTCTCATCAACAACCATTATTGTAAATGACAGAAAAGTGCTTTCAATTTCAAGAACTCTATAATATAGTAGTTTTTCATTTGTCTTTTATAAAATTAAAAGGAAATCTCACAAATATCCTCATACAGTTTTTTTTTTTAAAATGTAACCCCTACTCCTGCAACCTACCGTTAACCGCCGAAGTTCAGGTGCCCGCTCGCCTCCTGTAGATGCCAAAGCTCCGGCAATAATTGATGATTTTTAAATAATGGACAATTATAATTTTTATATCTAATGTTATTATTTTCAAATCCAAATTTAATAAACTCATATTAAGTTTACGAATTAATCATATATTCCTTCTTATTTTCACTATTAGTCATTTTTTAATGGATAATTGTTATCTCTAAATTTAGAGTTGTTATTTTTACTATTACAAAAGAGGGATTTAGTAGCGTCCCTCTTATAACTCTTCTTTAGGAAGTGCCAAAAGAAGCCTGCCTTGCCTTTTTATTTTTTTAAAAAATAAAGGGTCAGGTAGGCAAGTGTCATAGCTGCCCTTTATTTTTTTTTGCCCAAAGACATTTTTCTTCTTATATATTTTTTGTCTTGTAAGACAACCATTTAATTTAACTATGATATGTAGTTATTTTATGAATTAGTTATTTATTTAGAGTTATTTCATTCTGATTTGGTTTGATTATAGTTTGATTTTATTAATTTAGCTATGGATTTGTACTATAAAATATTAGGTATATTAGGAAAATGAAAAAAATTACGTAAAATTATTTTTTAACAAAAAAAAAAAGGAAGTCACACTTCCTATGACATTTTCTTAGGAAGCTCCAAAGGAAGTCTGCCCCTGCCTTATTTTTGTGGCTCACTTCTAGTTGCCCCTCACCTTTTTTTAACCAAAAATAAATAAATAAAGGGTCAGGTAAGTGTCATAGCTGTCCAAAGCTCTTTTTCATCTTTAGATCTATATATACGACATTATCTTTAGATCTAGATCTGCAACATCATTTAAATACTTTGTCCCCACTCCCTCCTCTCTATTTTCACCAACGATCAACGGCATTATCCATACTCCCTCCTCTCTATTTTTACGGTGGCAAGTGCAAAAACTTTCTTGGTCCCCCACTTTTTTTTTGTTTATTGTCTCCTCCTCTATATTTCTTTAACATTTGATCCCCACTTCCATCGGTACTACAAAGCTTAGTTTCCCACTTTTTTTTTTCCTTCTTGTCTCCTCTTACAGAAACTCCTTTGTAAGCCTTTTTTTAAATACATAAGCTTTCGTTGATCGACACTATAGTTTCTTTTTTTTTTATGTTTAAAAATCTGCTATGAAGCTTAGCTTGTAGTTTTAAGTATGCTTATAGTTTTTTTTTCCAAGTATCTGTTTGAAGTTACAACTCTCTCTTATTAAACTTCTTATACATTGTAAGTTTTTAAATTTTTGAGCTTACAAATATAATTTTATTAGTTGTTACTAATTTAATTTTCTCAATGTATTTTATATTTAATTTATTATGAAATCTAAAAAAATTATTCTCAATTGTATATGTTGAAAATTAATTGAGATAATATTACATGTTACTATATATATGTTATATATGTGAAGATATGTGTTGTAGTTATATTTTTTAGCTGCTATAATAATTGTTGTTTATGGGTTGCATAAGTGAAATAATTATAACACTTGTATTTTTGTTGGCTTGTAATGCAACCAATTACTTTAACTATAATATGTAGTGATTTTATGAATTAGTTATTTGTTTAAAATTATTTCATTTTGGTTTGGTTTAATTTTAATTTGGTTTTATTCATGTAGTTGTGGATTTATATTGTAAAATACATGGTTTATTAGGAAAAAGAAAAAATTATGTAAAATTATTATTATTATTTTTAAAAAAGAATACTTCTCAGGGAAGCGCCATAGGAAGTATTACTTGCTATGACACTTTTTTAGGAAGCGTCATAGGAAGTGTGTAAAAAAGTATTACTTGTTATGACCTTTCTCATGGAAGCGCCATAGAAAGTATTACTTGCTATGGCCCAAATTTTCTACTATAGAAATTGATAGCATTTTTCTAGGGAAGCGCCATAGGAAGCTATTTTTTTTTAAGAAAAAGAAATAAGCTATGGTGCTTCTATAGATTTAAGAAGTCATAACTCTTTTTTATGACACTGAAAGCTAGGTTGTTTTTCAAGCACCATAGTATTTTTAAAAATAAACGTTATTTATTGTGTTTTTTATAGTATTATTTCAAATTCGAACTTAGTAAACCTATATTTAGTCGAGTAATTAATCTATGCATGCCTTCTCATTTTCACAAGTGGTTATTTTTTACTGGATAGCTGTCATTTCTATATCCAGAGTTATTATTTTCACATCCGAATTTGGTAAACTCATATCCATTAAGTGATCATTTTTAAATGAATAGTTGTTCTTTCCATATCCAAAGTTGTATTTTAAAATCATAACATGGTAAATCCATATCAATTTTAGGAATGAATTTATGATTGCTTTCTCATTTTTATAAGTGATCATATTTAAATGTATAGTCGTCATTTTTTATATCCGGATTTGTTATTTTTAAATTCACGATGGAGCTCTGGCAAGACAAACAGGATAGGGAGAAAGAAAATAAAAGGCCATACGCACTACCATTCACTCACAGTTTACTCGGGCAAAGAAAAAGAAGTTTATGTAACAAATAAGATAGGAAGAAAGAAAATAAATGGCCATACCCAGAAATAATGAAGACCTTAAAGATGTTGTATACGGAGGCAAGAAAGAATATGACTCAAATTTCAGATTTTTTACATATGGTAATATGTCATGCTTTGAAAACCTGACCGGATCGGCTAGTTTGGGTCGAAAATTGGCCCCCGATGGTCCGACAGGTTTGGTATGGTAGTTGATCCTAGTTTGACTGGTTTAAGATTAAGAAAAATTAAATTAATTCAATTTTTTTTAATATTTTATTCAGAATTCTATATAAATAATTATGAAATCTTCACTTTCTTACTTATCTAGCCCATAATTAGCTCTAATTTAACTCCGATCTGACCGTTGAGTCTTGACTCAGTACCCGACCGATTTAGAGACCCATATGAATTTAAAACGTTGGTAATATGACACAATCAGCCTAAAAGCTTGAGCCAAATTTAAACCACCAATGTACAACTAAAAGTTCGCATACCCATATCCGTCCACTCACCTTCACGAATAGTGAGCAATTTGGGATACACTGAAACGTAGTGAAAAACGGGTTCCCAAATTCACCATCGGAAAACCCATCTCTCCAGTTCAACCTCCATTGCCGCCTTTTAACTGGAATCAATAAAATGGGTTGGGTATGATAGAAAAAATGGTGATAGCTGAAACTCAAACCTCTCATTTGAAGGTTTGAAGGCAATGGTAGGGATTGAAGATTTGAAGGCCGTCATTGCTGGAGAAATTGCCGCTATTGCTAGAGGAGGCCGCAGTGGTTGTTAGAGAAGCTTTTATTGATGGATGAAGAAGAATATTTTGTTGAGGGCATTTGTGTAATTTCATTTTGATTTCAAAAATAACAAATTAAACGATAACATATCTCTAGTATTATGAATATTGAAATTACCTCTTTATCATTTAATATTTATAATAGTTTTTATTGAAAATTTTCCCTTTTTTCTTCCTAAATGACAATCAGTACTATTAACTGATCTGAATGTAGTTCATACTAGCTAAGTACTCTTTTTTTTTTTAAGTCTAACTAAATACTCTTTCCCACCCTAAATGTAAGAATTGAAAGACAATTATATATATAGTTAAGTTATTTATTTATAATAAATATGTATTGATTTATCTAAAAAAAGTATATTATTATTTATAAAGAGGGTGAGTTCGTGAGAATGAGTGGAAAAAAGATGAGACTAGTTTATAAAAAAAGATGAGAGAAATATGTAATTGATTTAGGGAAAATCCTAAATAAATACAATTTGAATTTGAAAATTTTAAATTGGTTTTGTTAATAATAAATGTAATACGGTTGACAAAAAGAATATAGTAATTGACAACTTACATTTTTATTAAATCACTGATTTAACATTTTTAAGTTTAAGTGGTATTTTTTTAAAACTCTCTCATTAATTTATGATAAAAATAGAAAAAAAGAATTACATTTTTAGAAAAGCCACTACAAAATGTGACTTATAAAAAGACATACACTTTTCAAATTTCAGGTAACTTAAATTTAAACTATAAGTAGTACACAATTAGGTATAGTTAAGACCAAAACAACCTTTAAAAGTTTAAACTAACATTTTTATTTAAGATGGAAGAGAGTACTAACTAAAAGAAGCATTATGTATATAAATTTTCTTATCAATAATACTTGAACTTCAAGTCTTACTTAAATGATATTGACTATTTTACGCCTTAATTTGAATGCGATCAACTATACGAATAATTATCAACGAGATTGCTGCAACTTACAATTATCTCCCTTTTGCTTGTAAAAAGACTACATTTTATTAGTAAGGATTATATTGTAATTAACCAACGACAAAAACATTTAACAACCTTTGTGGCATGTTAGGTTTCCACATATTTTTTATCAGCTACCTTCACCACCTTCCTTCCATATAAAATTTATTATGATACATTAGATATTGATGAAGATTAGTTTTCTAATGTTACATAAAATAAGGAATAATCTAAAGTATCTCAGACTTCATATTTATGGGCCGGTTAGATTTTGTAGAGTGAGAATTTGTACATGATGGGTACGTTTTAATATTAGTTTTGAGACCCAAACCCAAAACTTACAGCCTCAATTTCTATTGAATGTTCGCCTGGTTATTTTTGTTTAACAATTTTTCTCTATACCATTTTATATACTTCCTCCCATTTTTAATGTAAAAATTATATAACTAATTTGTAAATATTAAATAAATTATTTAAGTTAGTTATTTGTAAATGATGTAAGTTAATTTATCTAAAATATCCTCTTTAATCATTTATATTAGACAAAGCCCTTAATAAAACCACATTAATGCTTGCAGGGGGATAATTTGTTGGAAAATTATAAATTTAGTAGGCAAAGCTTGAAGTCTTGCATATAAAATCAAGGGTTAAGGTGCAACCAATATCCAAAAGTATTTTTTCATATGTATCTAATGTCCTTAAGTATTTTGTGGCGCATTCAGTACCCTGAAATAGTTTTTTAGGTGTATCCATCACCTTAAAGTACTTTTTGTGTAATTTTATATTTAATAATTTAGATAATTTAGAGTGCTAGATAAAAAAATATTTTAGAGCGTTGGATGCACACAAAATAGTTTGTGGTACTTGACGCACTTAAAAATACTTTAGAGTGTTAGGTGTACTAGAAAAAATATTTCAAAATGGTGGGTGCACTACAAAATACTTTAGGGCACTGTATTTATCTAGAAAAATACTTCAGGGTGTTTGATACATCTTAATCCTAAAATCAAAGTAAACCCTCTAACTAGTTTCTATATTTATGATTAGATATCCAAGTATTCCCTTCAATCCTAAATATAAGGTGTCTTATAGAGGAAATTCTTTGTTTATAATATAAGTAACTTTGTGGGTCATTAATGAAGTTTTTCCAACTATTATCCCTATTACTCCCCAGGTCTTAATGTAAGATTTAATTAATTAATTTGAGTGAATTAAAAATACTAGTTAGGTTGGTTAGTATATGCTTTTTTTTTCTAAAATACTTTAATTATCTTCTTTAATTCTCCCTCTCTCTTCTACTTGATTTCTGTTGAAAGAATATCAATAAGGTTAAAATGAAAAATAAATAGATAAAAAGGCGAAATAAACATTATATTATGACCAATATAAACTTCTTAATTAGATCATAAGGGTTAAGGGAGTACAGTTTATTAGGAGACAACTTTAGTCTAATGTACTGTATATGAGCAAACTAAGTTAGAAACATGGCACATTTTCAAACAACGTCATTTAATTAACCATCTTTCCTTGATTATGGTGAGACGAGGTTTTTTTTTTTTTTAAGTAGAGACTGAATTTTATTACCTCACCAGAAGATATAAAACAATTAATAATCACCTCAAATCCTGAGACAACTTCCACCTCCTGACTGAAAGGTGGATGTTAATAAAAAAGACACCAAGGTCTATTTAACTTGTGAAAAAGCTTAGCTAGCTAATTGATCAGCCCACCTAATATCTTTCCTAAGGGGGAGACATATAATCACATGCAAATCTCTACGGAATAACATCCTAATATCATCAATAACATCCTTAAAGGAACAACTATTATCACATCCTCTCCATACATAATTTACAACTTCAATATAATAAAAAAATAAAGCAACTATTTGGAAAGCCTTATGGGCGAGATATAGTAAAATCATAGGAAAACCGCTAAGATTGTCATGAAAGAATGCAATCCCAAAAACACTCCATAAGAACACTATCAATCTATTGCAAATATCATCGTTATCTGTACCGAACTTGATATCCATGCTACTGTTCACCTGTGGGATTTCTTCCTTACTTGGCCTCCTAATCATTCTCCCCTTGACCGCTGTGTTATTATTTGCAGTAAAGGGAAAGACAAGAGGACCTTGCATGGAGATTGAAGAGTTTACGGAGAGTAATAAATAAAAAATTCAAAAACCGAGCATGTGTACGAGTGTTCACTTCAATGGCCTCATCGAAGGGCCCCACATGTCCTTCTCTTCCTCCCACATCAATCAGGTCCCACCACCACACTCCCACTCTAAGCAGGCATCTCAATCCACAAACATCTTCGTCTTCATCACTCTCTCTCACGACCTTTTCCTCTCTGCACCTCTTTCCCCCTTCTTCCCTGTGCTTTGTTTTTCTTCCCTTTTCATCTCACTCATAATATAATACTCTGATTAAATTATTCATTCTTGTCTCTCTGATTCTGTCTTCTTTTTCATTTCCCTCAATTTTTTTATCGCTCACGGCTAAAAGTCCAAACTCTATAACCGTCTATAACAAACTCCATCTTATTTGTGTTTATACTTTATATATATAAAATAATTATACTCTCTGTGGAAAGTGGTTGTGTAAAGTTGTATATGCTCGCCGGCGATGCCGACGCCGGTCAACGCAGCTAGGCAATGCTTGACGGAGGAAGCGGCTCGTGCTCTTGACGATGCGGTGGCAGTTGCTCGTCGCCGCAACCACGCGCAGACTACCTCGCTTCACGCTGTATCTGCCTTGCTCGCCTTGCCGTCCTCCAAGCTCCGGGAAGCTTGCACACGCGCCGGGAGCTCCTGCTACTCGCCGAGGCTCCAGTTAAAAGCTCTAGAACTTTCCGTAGGCATCTCGCTAGACCGGTTATCTACTTCCAAAGAACTCGAGGAAGATCCTCCTGTGTCGAATTCTCTCATGGCCGCCATCAAACGGTCCCAAGCTAACCAGAGGAGGCACCCGGAGAACTTCCATTTGTTTCAGATGCATAGTCTGCAGAATCAGCAGCAGCCAACGGCATCGTTATTGAAAGTCGAACTCAAGCACTTCGTCTTATCGATTCTCGATGATCCAATTGTGAGTAGGGTTTTTGGCGACGCCGGATTTAGGAGTTGCGATGTCAAGCTCTCGTTGCTTCAGCCGCCGGTGACACAAACTTCTCGGTTTTCCCGGAGCCGGCCCCCACCCATTTTCTTGTGCAATTTGCCCGGTTCTGAATCTGGTCCGCCCGGTTTCAAGTTTCCTTTCGTGGGAAATTCTGGAAACGAAGGCTTGGATGGGAATTGTAGAAGAATCAGGGAGGTTCTTGTTAGAAAAACGAGGAGAAACCCCTTGTTGATAGGCATTTACGCGAAAAATGCTCTCCGGAGTTTTACAGAGTCGGTACAGAAATGTCGAGAGGGAGTGTTGCCAGCCGGAATAGCTGGGTTGAATATACTCAGCATTGAGAAGGAAATTTCTCAGACTCTTAGTGAAGCTAAAAGTGAAGAGAAGATGGGTTTGAAATTTCAGGAACTGAGTCGTTCATTGGATCAATGCTCTGGTCCAGGGATTGCGGTGAACTTCGGAGAGCTTGACGAGTTCGTGCGTGACGGCGTGCCTCGTGGTGCTGCGAACTTTGTTGTTTCACAGTTGACAAGGTTATTGAAAGTTCATGGTGCGAAAATTTGGGTGGTTGGGGTAGCTGGAACCTCAGATGTGTATTCTAAGTTTGTAGCTCTGTTTCCTACTATAGAAAAGGATTGGGATCTATATCTACTCACTATCACATCTACCACTCCTTCAATAGAAGGACTCTACCCTAAGTCCAGGTGAGTGTTTTATTTTAGCTTCATTTAATTCAGTTTTTACTGGTCGTCATTGGGTTGAAGTGACATAATGTGTAGAATCGAGAGCTTTACACGTTGCTAACATATGATATATGTATGCGTCATTTTAAAGGCAACGGTGGTGACAAGTGTAAGATGGACTTTTTTGGCAAGAAAGTGTTGACAAATACCCAGGTCATGGGTAAATAAATGATCAGATGAAATATTTAATGACTCTTACTGGCTTCCATTACTGAATTTCTTTTCACATTCTTCGTCACTGGTATATGGCATCCAATTGCTTTTTTTTTTTTTTGGGGTTGTTTTCTTCCCTTTCGTTTCCTTCTTTTGGTCTGTTTCTGTGTATGTTCATTTACACTTACGGTAGTACTTTTTGTAGGGTCGCTTGCTTAAAATGAAAACAGAAAAGGAGAATTTCTTGGTTTCCTTTTCTTGATTCTTCTATATATCTGATTACATATCTATTCATTTGACGAATTCTAAATTTTCTCCTTTTGTTCTACGAAACCTCTATCTTATCCTTACTTTTTTAAACGGGGGACTTGTTGCAATGAAGTTTAAATTTAAAGAGAGTAATTTCATTTATTATTTATCCCCTTTGAGTGCTTCAGCTGTAATGTGCTATTTGCTTATACAAGAAACAGCTTCACTCTGACTGTTTTTTATGTGCAGAGTCAATCTTTTAGGCCCTAAACAGTTACATTACTGCTATCTGTTGATGCATATAATGCCACTTTAGGAGATATATTGTGAAGCCCAAGCAGTTCTTGTTTTGTATAGATGCTGTACTTCCTGCCCGACTCTTGTTTTGACTCGATCAGCTTGAATAGTCTATTTATATGTATTAGCTATAATTATTTCATTCCTTGGGGTGATGCCTTCAATTCTTTTTTGTGATTGCTTTACCTTCTGATTGTTCTTGTGGCCATTGGGTCTCACTGTCCCTGCTCATGATAAACTTACAGCTTGATGGGGTCCTTTGTTCCTTTTGGTGGGTTCTTCTCTTCACCTTCTGAATTCAAAAGCCCGCTAAGCTGTACAAATCAAAGTTTTACGCGATGTCACTCCTGTGATCAAAAGTATGAACAAGAAGTCGCCGATATTCTAAAAGTAGGTCCAGCGACTTCGGCATGTGGTTCCCCCACAAGCTTGCCTTGGTTACAAAATGCTAGTGTGGAGACAGATCAAGGATTGGACGTGGAAAAGGTGTGTTATGATTACTAAAATTAGATTCTTGTACAATGCATGTAAAATTATGAATTCACTCATTCTTACCCATGTAAGAAAGACACAGAATGATTACTCAGTGGTGGATCCATTGTGGGGGCAATTTGCTGTACTAATGGCTAACCCGCAAGATTTTTTTGGGTCATCCTCTGTAATTGCATTTTGTATCAGTTGGCATGCTATATTTGATTCAATCATCATCTATTGCAGAGTAATGAAGAAAATACAAGTATGGGTGCCAAGATCTTTGGATTGCAAAAGAAATGGAATGACTTTTGTGAGAGACTTCATCAAACCCGGTCAATACCTGAAGTTGGTACATCCCGAACAATGTCTAAAGTTCCAATCCTTGGGGGCTTTCCATTTAGTTCAAGTTTAAAAGAAAGTAGCTGTAAGCATCCATCTTTTAATGAAAGCCAATATTCTCATGATGTTGCTAGTGTTCCTAGTTCATCTGACCAGGTTGCTGAATTTTCAGAGATTCAGCACACTGATAAGCTCCCTTGGATTAACCCTTCCTCTAAGGCCAGTACTATGCTTGACGGTAGATCATCTTCTTCCCTTACTTCTGTGACCACAGATTTGGGATTGGGGACAATTTATGCATCAGCTACTCGGGAGCCAAATACCCAGGAACTCCAAAATCATGAAGAGCGCCTTCAGGATTTGAATGATAATGATATAAACCAAATTGCCGGATCCTCTTCATGCTGTGGTCCCAGATTGGAAGGTAACTTTAACTCGGTAGATTTCAAGTCTCTTAGTCAAGTTCTCACTGAGAGGGTTGGATGGCAAGTTGAGGCTATATCTGCTATCATTCAAGCCTTGTCCCTTTGCAAGTCTGGCAGAGGAAAGCATCATAGCATACGTGTTAGAACAGATATATGGTTTGCTTTCGTCGGACCTGATAGATTTGGGAAGAGAAAAATTGCTTCAATACTTGCAAAGACAATATTTGGAAATGCAGAAAGCTTGATCTCTTTGGATTTGAATTCCCAGGACAGGGCATACCAACTAAACTCAATATTTGAAAGCCAGAATTCGAATTATTACGACCTGAGGAGGAAAACAGATGTGGGCTTTATTGCCGGGGAGTTGAGTAAGAAACCCCGTGCAGTTGTCTTTCTTGAAAATGTAGATAAAGCTGATCTTTTGGTGCAGGATAGTTTGTTTCAGGCACTGAGAACTGGTAAATTTCCAGACTCACATGGAAGGAAAATCAGCATTCATAATGCAATATTTATTGTAAGCTCAACTGTCTCTAAAGATACTGATGGCACTTTCCTTTTAGAAAAGGAGCCTGCAATGTTTTCTGAGGAAAGAATCCATGAAGCTAAAAGATTTCAAATGCAATTACTACTGAGAGATATTTCTGAGGATGCAAAAGGAAGCTGTGGTCCAAATGTTATTGTTACACCAAGAAAAGGGTCCTCTAAACAGACATTTCTGAACAAAAGAAAACAGATTGAAATCAGTGACGACCAAGAGCAAGCAACAAGCAGCAAGATACAGAAACAAGCCCGAGACTCATCGAGATCCTTTTTGGATCTAAATATGCCTGTAGAGGAGGTTGAAGATGACATGGATCAAAATGACAATGAGAGTCAATCCAGACAGGAAGGCTGTGAAGCCTGGTTAAATGATTTCTGTGATCGAACTGATGAAAAAGTGGATTTCAAGCCATTAAATTTTGACATGCTTGCCGAGAAAATACTAAAAATCATTAGCACACGATTCAAAAGGGCATTGGGATCACAATTTCTGCTGGAAATCGATTACGAAGTAATGACACAAATACTCGCAGCCGCCTGTTTATCGGACGAGGAAAATGCAGTGGAGGATTGGATTGAACATGTGCTTGTCAAAAGCTTCAATGAAGCCAAGAAGAAATATCACCCCTCAACTAAGTTTGGAATGAAACTGGTTCCCTGTGAAGGCATTCTTGTGGAAGAGCAAGTTCCTGGAGTGTGCCTTCCAGCTAGAATTAACTTGGACTAAAACTTTTTGCTCATTGTGGATTAAAGCATAATTAGTAGTTACATGTAAAATGTAGCTCGCTCTTAGGTTATATATATTTAGCATTTGGTAGTTGGTAGCCTTGACTGGCTTACAGATTTTGTTTTGGGATTATAATTTTTTGTGCTGTAATTCTAAGATAAATGAATGGTTAGTCTCCCAATAGGTCTAGGGTCAAAGGCCTATTGATATTGTTTATTTTCAACTTCTAGTTCTATATGATGGAATGACTTCGCCCAAATGTCAGTAATAAATGCTGTGTTTGAGAGTGCGAGAGGCCCATGTTAACCAAAAAAAAAAAAAAGGGGGGGGGGGTAAATGGCAGAAAATGTTGTTAAAATATGTAAAAGATAAATAAAGGTAATGAATTTTAATAATTTTAAATTGATTGATTTAAAATTTGAAATGTTAAAAAATATGTGAAATTACATAAGTGTCTTTATTATTTATTTAAAAAAAATCTCCAAAACTCATTGCCGCTCCAGTGTCCCGTGACTCATCCTTTAAGCTCTAGTGTCCTTGCTAGTGAGCTTCGGTGGCCTTATATATATATATATATATATATATATATATATATATATATTATATAGACACACACACACACAATTTCTTAAGGAAAATGTGTTAATATATATACTTGAGTTATTAATAGTGATATTAAAGTTGTAAATGACGACATAATATATGTATATATGTGTATATATGTGTGTGTGTGTGTTTAATTTCTCAGACAAAAGTTGTTATTATAGATACATGAGTTGTTAATAGCGATAATAAAATTTTAAACGAGGTATTTGTTAGAAGTTATTAGTTTTGGTGAAAGTTATTAGGAAATATTCAATAAATACCCATTTACAATTTTAATATCGCTATATATTAATAACTTAAGTATTAATATTAATGACTTTTGCTTGAAAAATACAAAAGAAAATATTAGACCACTCAAGCTCCAGTGAAAGTTATTAAGAAATATTTAACAAATACCTCGTTTACAATTTTAGTATCGCTATTTACAACACAAGTATCAATATTGACAACTTTTGCTTGATAAATGCAACAAAAAACAAAAAACAAAAAGAAAAGACCATCGGAGCTTCAGTGAAAGTTATTAGAAAATATTCAACAAATGCCCCATTTACAACTTTAGTATCACTATTAATAACTCAAGTATTCATATTGACAAATTTTTCCTCAAAAATTAAAAAAAAATATATATTTTAAGCTGCCGTTTACAAATTTAGTATCACTATTAATAACTCAAGTATCTATATTGATAACTTTTGCTTGAAAAGTTAAAAAAATATATTATGCCTCTAGAGCTCCGTTCACCGTTGCTTGTGCCGGAGCTCTGATGGCCAGTTGCCACCAAAGACACCAGAGCTCCGGTGATGAGCCGCCATCAGAGGTCGCCCACAAAAGGGTTTTAGGAATTTTTTTTAAAAATAAAAAGTAAGGACACTTATATAATTTCATACATTTGTCAAAATTTCAAAATTTCAAGTCAGTCAATTTAGAATTATTGAAATTTACCATAATTATTTGTTTTTTTAACATATTTTAACAGTATTATTTTGTCATTTTTCCTAACAAAAAAACTTATTCTAGATTTTGTCCTTCTAGTTTTTATGAAGTCTTTAAAATTTTTATGCACAATTTTATATTTTTATTTCATCTTATCCAACCAACAAAGTTTACTACAATTCATACAAAGGTTGCCTTCCTTATGTTAATTGTTACCCCACATGTGTGTTTAGTATTATGGAGGTGGGATACATAGAGCGCAACCAATTATACTAAAAAATCACAATACTAGAAAACAGAGTTTCTAGACGTAATTTAATAATATAATAAATTATAACTACTATATCTAATAACAGCTAATAAATAACAAATAAGACAACAATAAGGAAAATACTAGAATCTAATTTCATTCTAAATAATTTACAAATGAAATATTATAAGAGAGAAGGAGATGCAAAATGCCTTATAGAAGGAAGTAGGTAATTGAGAGGTGAGTATTGAAGGAGGGAGGGGGGCTCCTTCTATACTATAAGCCTCGCCTCAATAATCACGATCCCACTAATGTGGGATTATTTTCCACAGCCAACAAATCTCCACCTTGAAAAAAAATTCCCACATTCTTAATTTCACCTAATTGCAAATTTATGCTAACAATTCAATAATCAATGTTCAACAATATTGATAAGATTCAAACAATATTGAAATTTGACAGAAGTCACCACATTTGTCAGCATATCAGCAGGATTTTCGCTTGTCCATATCTTCTATATTATGACTCCACCTTCTTTTTAAATTTCTCGTGTGAAGTGATATCGAACATCAATGTGCTTCATCCTTGCATGGTAAACTTAGTTCTTTGCTAATTGAACAACACTTTAGTTGTCACAATAAACTATGATGCTTTCTTGACCAATACCAAGTTTTCCAAGCAATTCTTGAAGCCAAATTGCCTCCTTCACAGGCTATATAATTGCCATGTACTTTGCCAATGTGGTAGACAAAGCAACTGTTGACTGAAAAGTTGACTTTCAACTAACTAGTACTTTTGCAAAAGTAAACACATAATCAGGAGTTGATATTTGTTTGTCCAAATCACCCATAAAATATGAGTCACAATACCCAACTAAAGATCGATCATCTTCCTGCTTAAAGACCAATCCAACATCCATAGTAGTACATATATATCGTAGAATCAATTTCATAGCTTGCTAATGCTCCTTTCCTAGATCATGCATATACCTACTCACAACTTCAGCAGCCTGTGAAATGTTAGGTTTTGTATAAACCATTGCATACATAAAGCTGCCAACGGCATTTGCATATGGTACCCTTAATATATACTCTCGTTCATCTTCATCCTTTGGCGACATATCAGCACTAAGCTTAAAATGATGGGCAAGTGGAGTGCTAACCGGCTTCATTCTCTTATTCATACAAAAATGATTTAGCACCCTCTTTAAATACTCATTTTGAGATAAAAAGAGTTTATTTGATTCTCTATCTCTTCTTATCTCCATGCCGAGAATTTTCTTTGCCTCATCTAAATCCTTCATATCAAATTCCTCTTTTAGTTGAACCTTTATCTTCTCAATTTTTGCCTGATTTTTTGAAGCTATCAACATATCATCAACATATAAAGGGAGATATAAAAACGATCCATCTTCAAGCTTCCACAAATAGACACAACGATCATATTTGCTTCTTCTATACTTATGCCACAACATAAACTTGTCAAATCGTTTATACCATTATCTCAAAGATTGTTTCAATTCGTATAACGATTTTTCAAGTTTGTACATAAATTCTTTCCAGCAACTCTGAATCCTTCTGGCTGAGTTATGTAGATTTCCTCCCTAAGTCTCCATTTAAAAATGTAGTTTTCACATCCATCTGAACTAGTTCCAAATCTAACTATGCTACCAAAGCCAACAAAATTCTAATGGAGGAATGTTTCACAACTGGAAAAAATACCTCATTGTAATCAATTCCCTCCTTCTGAGCATATCATTTAGAAACCAATCTTGCTTTGTAGCGCACATCACCTTGGTTAGGAAATCCTTCTTTCTTTGCATATACCCATTTGAAACCAATTGTCTTCTTACCCTTCGAGAGTTTGGCCAATTTCGACGTATCATTCTGATGAAGGGACTGCATTTCTTCATTCATGGCATTCCTCTACTTATCCCTTTCTAAGCTTTGGATAGCCCATTTATAAGTTGAAGGAATATCATCAACTACAATTGAGGTTCCACAAGCCATCATGTCTTCAAAACGAGTAGGCTTTCTTATCATTCGTTTTGGTTTGCTGGTTGCTATTGATTCACATTGCTGTTGATGTCTAAGTCGAAACCTCCCTTTCAATTGGCTCTTCTTCTTCCTTAGGAAAGTCTTCTCTTGTTTCCCTGTCTGCTCCTTGTACTGGGAAAATAATATTTCCTTCAAACTCCACCTGTTTTGAAACACCATTACCTTGCTTGGTATCTTCAACTGCTATCTTTCTCACCATGGCAGATTCATCAAAGTTAACATCCCTTCTAAATATGATCTTCTTTGGCTTTGGACACTATAAACGATATCCTTTAACTCCATAAATGATCCCTAAAAAAATTAGCTTTCTTAGCTCTCGGATCAAATTTTGACTCTTTCACATGATAGTATGCAATTGAGCCAAATACATGCAAAGAATCATAATCAGTAGTGGGTTTTCCATACCATTATTCCAATGGTGTCTTACCACCAATAGCAGTAGATGGTAGATGATTAATGAGGTGGCTCACATATGTAATTGCCTCAGCCCAAAATTCTTTGCCTAAGCCAACATTGGACAACATACATCGAACGTTCTCTAGCAAAGTTCGATTCATGCTTTCTGCCACTCCATTCTGTTGTAGTGTATTTCTGACGGTGAAGTATCTGATGATGCCATCATCCTCACAAATCTTCTGGAAAAGATCATTCATGTATTCTCCCCCATTATCTGTATGAAGACATTTGATCCTCCTGCCTATTTGTGTTTCTATTATCAGCTTCCATTTGAAAAAAATTCCCAACACTTCATCCTTAGCCTTCATTGTATACACCCAAACTCTTCGGAAAAAATCATCAACAAAGGTAACAAAATAATGTTTTCCTCCCAATGATGGTGTTTTGGAAGGATCCCAAACATCAGAATGAACATAATCCTTAATACCTTTTATATTATGGATAGCTATTCCGAACTCAACCCTTGTCTGCTTCCCCTTCACACAGTGCTCACAAAACTCTAAAATACAATGTTTTAATCCTTTTAATAACCCTTAATCTGAAAGAATTTTCAAGGATTTTCCTCTAGCATGACCCAAGCACATATGCAACAACTTGGTCACTTCTACCTCCTTCTCATTACTGGATGTCACTGTTATAGTTCCAATAACCGTACTACCTTGATAGTGTTACGTATTATTGTTCTTCCCAATACCCTTCATTACCACTAGTACACCAAAAAATATTTTCATTACTCAACTTTCTACAGTGATTTTGAACCCTTTTGAATCTAGAGTTCACACAGAAATGATATTTTTCTTCAAATTTGGTACATATCGAACATCTGACAATGTTCTGATCAATCTATCATGGTTCCTTAATCAATTGAACCAATGCCTTATGCGGTAAGTGAAGTGTTATCTGTTGTGTGGACAACTCCACATCCTCCTTCTTGGAAATCAGTGAACTAGTCTTGATTGGGACACATATGGTGACTGTAAGTTGAGTCCAACAACCAACGCCTTATGATTTTGATGACGTCATTGTAGATAATGAAACATCTGAATTTTCATAATCACAGTTAGCTACATTTGAGTCCATAGTAGCCTTCCCATTGTTGTGTTTGGCTTTGTTCTTCAACTTTGGACAATCCTTCTTCCAGTAGCCTTTTTCTCTACAAAAGGCACATGCATTTTTAATAGGTCTAAACCTCAATTTGGATCTCCCTTTCCTTGATCTCGACTGATTTTCAGCACGTCCTCTTGTGACTAGTGCCTTTGCTTCTCCACCTCTTTGTTTCTCTTTCTTTCTTTGTTCATAGCTGTATAGCGCAAAACAAACATCTTTGAGAGATACTTCCTCTTTGTCTTGAAGTAGAGTAGTCTCCAGGTGCTCATACTCATTAGGAAGTGATCTCAACAACATCAAGGCCAGATCTTTATCTTTGAAGGTCATGTCAAAATTCTGCAAATCTGTTACCAACTATTGAAGCTGATAATATGATTATTCATTGTAGTACTAGGAATATAGGTGAAACGAAATAATATTTTCTTCATGTGAAGTTTATTCTGAATGCTTTTCTTCAAGAATTTATCCTCCAACGCCTTCTATAATCTACATGCAAAAGTTTCCTTTGTGTGTCGATACATCTGTTCTCTTGAAAGGAACAATCGAATGGTACCACAAGAAATATGATTGATGATCCTCCAATCTTCCTCCCTCCATTCTATCTGGTTTCTTTTCTTCAAGAGCAAAGTCTAGTTGTTGTTGAAAAAGGACATCAAGAACCTCGCTCTGCCATATCCTAAAATGTCCAGATCCGTCAAAAATTTCAATTGCAAATTTCACATTGGGCACAATTCTCATTATATTATTCTGTTCATAAACTCCTAATCTGATACAGCCATATCAAAATTTATGGTATTGCATTATCCAAAAATTGTAAACAATCTCATTTGTCTTTAAAATTGTGTGCTTCACGCGACAGAAATATTTCGAGTCCAGTGGAGATAAGTCCCCCAATCTGCATTAATTAAATCATTTTTTAATATATAAAATTTTTCCTACACACAAAAATTTCAGCATTTAAAATTATCAATTTAATGCCTTTCATTTGAAAATCATAATGTGAATCAACATAAAATAATTTAAAATTTTTTATATAATTTATAGATATACGAGTGTTTACTTTCAGCATTACCAAAATTTTGATGACTCTATTAATTTCATTTACGCAATGTGACAAGGGCCATATTGCTGTAGATTTCGACTCCTTTGTGTGACAATTGAGCATGATCTAAATTCTATTAAGGCTAAAATATGCATTTGGTCCTTATATTTGTATCAAGATTAGTTTTAGTCCTTTAAGTTTATAAAAATACATTTATAGTCCTTAAATATTAACACGGTTAGCCTTATCTAATGGAAAATGGTGAATCATCAAAGTCATATCAACTTAGTTTTTTTTCACAAATTCATATAATAATAACAACAACATCAATAACAACAACAACAACAACAATAATAGAAAATATTCTCAGGTTTTAATCAATTTTTTCCATTTCCCCTTCCCCATTAGAAACCCTTCTCTTGTGGCCAGCACTATTCTTCTTCTCTAAATCTTCTAAGGGTATGTTTGGTTGGAGGTTTTTGGAGGTTAGATGAGGGTAGGGGGTTGAAGATAAAAAATGTGTTTGGTTGGAAGGAAGTGAGGTGAGAGGTGAGAGGTGAGAGGTGAGAGAATTTTTTGTTATGTAGTGCTAAGCTCCCCTCCTTTGTGAAACATTCAGATTTGGGGTTTTTTCTTAGGGGAGAAAATTCGTGTCTCATTATAACTAAATTGCCCATATTAATTTTTGAATATTCCAAGACTAACCTTATTACTAAAATCCCTTTTTCCTTGCCATTTGTTCGAACCAATTACTCTAGAGTTGCTTCGCTCCTTAGCTCGTCTCATTACTCAGTGTCACCTTCGGTCGTCTCCTCCTCCAGCGTCGTCTCCGGTTGCTCCTCCAGCTGCCGCCACTACCGCCTGCTAGCATTGTCTTGTCACTTTCCTACTTGCTCAGGCTGCTCCTCCAGCTACTCATTTATTATTCATCATCATTGTTCCCTCTAAAAAATCCCCTTCATCTTTCTTTACCGTCGTCTTCTTCAAGTTGGGCTTTTCTTTCTGCCATTTTTGGTCATTCAAGCTTTTCCCCATCTTTAAGATTCTCTAAAATTCATATGATTTTCAGCAATTTTGTTCCTTATATTGTTTTTGCTGCCAATCATTTAGATTCCTCGACATTGAGTTTGCTTCACCAACTTCGGTTTTCATCTTTATATGATTCCTCTGAAATTTTTGTTGATTTCCATATGACACAATCATCAGCTGCTTTGCTTCTATCTTCAGGTATGCAAGGAACTCGAAACGTATTACATTTATAATGTTTCAGTTATAAAAAAAATAAATTTAGAAAAGAACAAACTAGGCTCTTCTACATTTAGCTTGAATTTGAACCAAGCCACATAATTTGTTTCACTGTACAGGTTGAGCAAGGAAGGCCATTTTTGATGTCTTAATCTAGAATTGGTTTTTGTGTTTGATATTAAATTTGACGTAATTAAAACCAGAGGATATTAAAGTGATAAAAAAAGTTCAAAAATGTAAACGACCCAGAGTATTATATAGCATGTTGATTTTCAAGATCAGCTGCTCTGTTGCAAGTGTATGTGCTTGCATGTCACTTATGTATTTACACACGAAATGTTCTCACACCCTTGTAAAATGTCAGCCCTTTTACTCCATTCCATTGGTGCATTTGATTGTTGTCTCTTCCTCCTAGGGTATATTTGTCCACTTATAATTAGCTCCCCTCACCTACCCTCCTGAAACAAATAAGAAACCAAACTTCACCTCCTTTCTTCTTGAACCAAACAAACCTCATACCTCCCCTAACTTAACTTCAATGAACCTCACCTAACCTCACTTCTGTTGAACCAAACGCACCCTAAAGCATTTAGCTATGGTTTCTAACCCTAGACCCCTTTGCTTCCCAAATTAATTCCTAATTTACCTCATTCTTTTAAAGAAAAATTATTCTATTAATTACCTCAATCCCCACCATTAAACAAATTAAATCTGACCCCTTTTTCGCAATAACAATCATTTACATTGGCAGAGAGTTGCATTCCCAGCGTTGATATTTAATTGGGTATGTAGTTAAAGGGTACTATGAAGAGGGTGTTGAGTAGTATTTTATGAGAAAACATAAGCAGTGGCCACGTATATATCTAAGGAGAAGCAAAAGAGATGGTTACAAGTGTCCAGTGTGTTGAGATATTCATGGAGGAATAATCTAATAAACCTACTTATCATCAATTCAAATTAATTTAGCCATCGCAGGCACCAAGTCTTCAAACCCAATCTTTCCTGCCATTGATAACGTTGTCTATAATATCCCAAATTTTAGGCCTAGAGACTTGACGATAAGCCTATATCAGGAAAACTACTAAGCCCAGTTTGGGAAGAGACCGAAGAATGTCTAAGAGCCATAATGAATTTTAAAGACTACTTTGGGAACTGAGTATGGGATTTAGTTCCAAATAGTCAAAAGAAAATACTCGATTCCTTTATCCAAAGTCAAATAGGATCTAAAGCCTAACTTGGATCCAAAAAGAAGAAGAAATGGTGTCTTGGAAGAAGAAAGGAAGAAAAATAAAAAGAAAGAAGTGAACTAATGGCAACTTAGATAATGTTACCATAAGTAAGGGTAAAAGTGACATTTGCCACTTGATCTTGAGGATAGAATTGGAAATCAAGATAAAGGGCTAGGATTTTCTCTTGGAAAGCAAGAGTAATCATGAAGATTGAAATATGTCGAACAGTTTATGTATTAGACTTAGACACTTTGATAGCCCCATGTGGATATGCAAGTGGTGTATATTTGTATATGAATAAACTACAACGAGCAAATAAATACTCTAGTAATTATAATAGGAATTAAGAAATGATGAGTCCCTAAGAAATTATGAACTACTTTATGATACTTTTTAAACAATTTTAAACTATTCAGAAAACCCACTCAATTACCGATTCGAATCCTATATTGAGATTGAGATTTGAAAGAACTTTACAAAGGAATATTGCTTAGTAGTTTGAATCTGCTGCGTAAAAATCATTAGATCATTTACAGAAATAAGGTGTTACATTTATTTGATATCAGAATAGAGATTATGGTAATAGAATTGTCTGCTTAGATATAAAATTCTAGTCAGAGCAAAGGGTTCTAGTTATAGGCTATATTCTTTGCTCATATGAATAGGATAGTGATCCTTTGTTAGGGCTACTATAATTAGGAGTTATAGATAGCAAAGGAAACCAAAGAGTTAGACCATCCCTAGCTGTTAACCAAGTTGTAGAAGGAAGGGATAGAGGTCTACATAGAGGAAAGAAACAGAGTAGCAGTGATGAATACCTTAAGGAAAAGGGTACGACCTTCGATGATAGAAGTTTTGGTGGTGTTTAGTCCTAGTATGGATTTACAATCGGAGAGCTTAAGACTCTAGAGATAGATGAGGTAGCACAGGATTTGAATTCTGTTGCTAACTGTAGATTTGCTGATGATGAAATAGAATATGATTTAGAACCCCACCTTGTGTATATGGGAGTATATAGGGGAGTTACACTGAGAAGTTGGTATTGTTCATGTTTTCCTGTGGGGACAATACTTAGCATTTCTGGGAAGGCATATATGTTGTATTGGGATCAAGATATATATGAGCTGCCGATACCCAGTGATATATGGATCTTAACAGGCACTAATGCCCTGTATCCCATCAAAACTTTGAGGTTAAGCGTGCTCAGGTGAGAGCAATTCAGGATGGGTGATCCTCTGGGAAGTCCCCATGTAGAAACCTTTGACTAAAAGTTATAATGCATAAAGGTATATAGGTAAGATAATGAGTATACAGGTGGATTGCTTGAAGATGTGTAAGAGGAGGATGTAATGAAAATTTGAAGTGAGATACATGAGAATCTGTTGTGTATGATTTATCATGTATCTGATGTTTATTTTGTATAGACATGCCAAATTGAATGATGTATGTATCTATATACATAGATGCTATTAGAATCTAAGTTTTAATGATAACAAAAGATAATGAATTGTTTTTACAAAGGAATGACAAAACTTAATCAAGAACAATGAGTTAAATTGGTCGATAAAAGCATTGCATAAATTAACATTGTTAAATTTATGCACTCGAGTTTTAGATGGAAACTTGAGTTCATATTGATTAAGAACTAGAGTTTGGTATCTGCACTCGAGTTTGGTAAGTATATTTCAGTATAACTCTTACAAGTTTTGTCTAACACTCGAGTTGTGCACATTACAAGAAGTGATCTTAAGCTGATGCACTCAAGTTCTGGATGTGCATTCGAGTTTTGACCTAAAGAGAACTCAACTCTTAAAAGTTTTGTATTAAGAGTTTATACTTAAGAGTTTGGTGTTATGAAGATAAGGAAGAGAACTCGATTTTTCATTAAGAACTCAAGTTTATGGCTGAAAAGCACTCGAGTTGATAAGTTAACTCCCATGAGTTTGTTCTAAAAGCTAAGCCAGAATCTGATGCTGTTATATAAAATGGAGTTTTGTTAGAGAACTCGAGTTATGGTTGAAGTTGTACTCGAGTTTGCTTTTACACTCTCAAGAGTTTTATCCAGAGACCAGCTCAAAATTCTTCAATACTTGAAGCACTCGAGTTTGAGATTTAAACTCGAGTTCTGGTGAGAAATGAACTCAAGTCTAAAACTCAACTTCCACAAGTTTACAGTCAGAGATTTGGTTAGAGTGTTGAAGTTTGTGGAGAACTTAAGTTTGGTTGTAAAACTTGAGTTTTGGACATAAAGTAACTCGAGATTGGTTTTGTACTTCTGCAAGTTGAATCTAGAGAAGCACTCAGCAGCAGGAAATAGCTGGAGAACTCGAGTTCTTGTGTCAGGAAAACTCGAGTCCAGAATTGAACTCCTACAAGTTCTTACCAGATACTTATGCAGAAAACCAGAAGAACAGGGAGAACCTTAGTTTACTTAGAGAATTTGAGTTCTGGGCACTTTTACACTCGAGTTTGAAAATGAATTCTAGTGAGTTCTTGGAAGAGACAACCTGGAGAAGTACTGACAATACTAAACACTCGAGTTTTAGAGTAAGAACTTGAGTTTGCCAGTAACGAAAGCATAGTGAATAATAGAGATCAATCTGAATATGGTTAAATGTTATCTAATCATTATGTTTACACTTATTGCTATACTTAAACATCAATTAACATATGTTCCAAGTGTGAAATAGGTTATTAAACGATCAAATTGCAAATATTATTAAAGAAGTCAAATATAGCAAACATCATGGTATGTGTTATCTATCACCGAATATAGGCCAATAAACACCACGAGTAACTGACATTCACTATGACAGCCTGTCTGAAGATTCAAACATCCCTTTCCACAATGGACACTCTGCAACGTCTATCTCCAGACTAACTATATATACAGAGTTTGAAAGATAGACGATAGAGAACTACAAATATGAAAAGAACTGAGAGTTTACACGTGTCTTTGAATTCATATTTTCTTTGTATTCATATTGTACTTTATTGTTAATCATATCTACTTTGTAAGATAGTTTTGTAAAAAATTCTCATTGTATTTTTGATCTCAAGGTAAAGGGACCTTGAGAGGGTATATTTCTTTATGGGGGAAGCTGTAGAGAGCTTTCCTAATAAGAGTTTCTGCTTGTAAGACTTATAAGGTACAAACGGTAGAGAATGTTGTTGCTTATAAGACTTACAGGGGTGTAAGTAGGAGAGAATTTTGCTGCTTGTAAGACTTGCAAGGTAAGTATGAGAGAAAGGTCATTGGAATTACTCTGCTCATAAGACTTGCCGTAAGGGAGAGAGAAAGTTCTAAGTGTAGAACGTTTCTGCTCGTAGTCCTTGCGAGGACAATTGTTGTACTGTCCGTTCTAAGAGCCAACTTAATCTTAGAGGTTTAGTGGAAAGCTTAGGAGGTATTGATCTTGGAGGACTGGACGTAGGCCTGAGATTGGGGACGAACTAGTATATATATCTGTGTGTAATTTCTCTTATCTCTACTCTTTCTTCATTCAGTTTTATACCGCCATAACATCTAAAAAAATTACTACATCACCTAATTCAACCCCTTTGGGTGAAGCTTGCCTCTTACATTTGGTATCAGAGCAAGGTCTTCTCAGAAGAGTTTAATAGCTTGAGAAGGATCTACTTAAATGGCAACCATGGGTGAAAATTTTCTTCTAGACCTCCTAGTTTTACCAGAGAACATGTTTTGTTTTGGAAAGAAAAGTTTAGAGTATTTGTAATGTCAAACAAATAAGGCTTATGGAATGTAATATAAGATGTTGATTATATTCTAATGAAGAAATTTGAAGACAGAGTTGTAAAGAGAAGCCCAGAAGAATTTGACGACAACGAAAAAAGGTTAGTAACATTAAATAGCAAAGATGTTTTGTTAATACAGAGTGTCCTTAGCCAAAAGGAGTATTTCAAAATCTGTACATTACCAATAGCGAAAGACATGTAGGATGTACTAGAAATCGCACACAAAGGTATGTCCGGAATAAAAGAGAATAGAGTTAACACTCTGATTACAGAATATGATCTATTTTAGATGAAACCTAGAGAAAGGATATTTGAATTTAAACTCAGATATACCCACTTTTTCAACCAGCTGGCAGTACTTGGGAAATTTTTTTTTATCAAAATTCCCAAGTAAGAAAGATTCTCAACATTCTTACAAAAGAATGGGAAGAAAAAGTGACAGCCATCGGAGAAGCAAAAGGTAAATTGATGAGATCAGTAGCTGCACTCTTTGGTAGTCTTTCTGAGTATGAGAGAAAGCTAAAATTCACGAAGGAGCTGGAAGAGTTCGATGATAAAAAGAAAAGAGGAGTAGCCCTTAAAGCTATTAAGGAAGCCAAACCATCTGAAAGTGAAGATAACCTTGAGATGATGATATAGGAAATTTAAAAATTTCTATAGAAGAGGTCAATGAAACTTCAAGAATCAACAATGAGGTTCAGGCAAGAAAGAAAACAAAGAGCAACAAATGTATGTTATGAGTGTGGAAAGCCAGGACATATTAAGTCCGAATGCTTCAAGAACAAAGATAAGAAGAGGCAGAAAAAGAAAGCATACATATAAAATCCATTTGCATAATGTAATTACCATAATAGGAAATGTCATTACACTTCATCATGTCATTTTAGAAAAAGAAAAGCCATCAATACATATAAATGGGTTCCGAAAGGGACACATGTACTAAGAATAATTCATACTAACCATGAAGAACCCAAGAAAGTGTGGGTACCTAAAACTCAATGATCTTACTCTATATATGTCTTAAAGCATCATGGGCAAACAATGGTACATTGATGGTGGATGCTTGAGACATATGATTGGTGACAGAGAAAAGTTCACCATGTTGGAACCTAAAGAATGAGGAAAGGTAGCCTTTGTAGGTAACTAATCTGGACGTATTACCGGAATTAGTGAAGTTGGAAAAACAAATGATGTTCAAATCAATGACATTTATTATGTCCAATGATTATGACACAACCTCTTAAGTGTAAGCTAAATCACTGATAAAGATAATTGGGTGATCTTCGATTCAGAAGAATGCCTAGTAGTAAATAAGAAGGATCTTCAGCTTAACAAAGAATCTATCAAGGCAAAGATTCGAGCTTAAAGGGATGGTAACTGCTATATTCTTGATTTAAATTTCAATTCTTCTGAAAATTGTTTTCTAAGTAAAATTTAAGAAAGTTAGTTATGGCATAAGCATCTTGCTCATGTCAACATGAATCAACTTGACAAACTAATTAAAAAGGATTTAGTTATTAGTCTTCCTAAACTTAAATCTAAAGATGATATGATTTGTGATGCTTGGCAAAAGGGTAAATAAACTAAATCTTCTTTCTAAACTAAAAATGAGATTTCAACTTCTAGACCATTACAACTACTGCATATGGATTTAGTAGGACCAGTATGAGTAAAAGGTTGTGGAGGAAATTTATATACTTTGGTCATTGTAGATGATTTTTCAAGATTTACATGGACTATATTTCTTGCCTCTAAAGATGAAATGTTTGTTAATTTTATTATGTTTGCTAAGAAGGTATAAAATAAGAAAGGTATTTCTATTATTTCCATCAAGACCGATAATGGAGGAGAGTTTGACAACCAACTTTTAGAAGACTTCTGCAACAGTCAAGGAATAGATAACAACTTATATGTACTGAGAACATCTCAGCAAAATGGAGTTGCGGAAAGAAAGAATAGAATCCTCACAGAGATGGCAAGGGCAATGCTCAACGAAAAGGAAGTGTCACAAGTATTCTGGACGAATGCAATGAGCACTGCATGTTATATCTCTAATCGAGCATACATCCACAAGTCACTTGGAAAGACACTATATGAGCTATACAAAGGGAGGAAGACTAACCTTGCTCATTTATACATCTTCGGATGTAAATGCTACATTCACAACAATGGTAAAGAAAACCTGGGTAAATTTGATTCAAAATCTAATAAAGGTTTATTTCTAGGATATTCAAATAGAAATAAAACATATAGGGTCTTTAATAAAAGAACATGCATTGTAGAAGAAACCATTCATGTTGTGTATGATGAAGTAGACCCTTAAACAAAGGTTTTTGATGAAGAAATGTATTTGATAAAGAAAACTAAAAATATAACCATTTCTGGTCAAAATGATTTTCAAAATGAAGAGAATGTCAATAAATATGCTTAGCTACGAGCATGGAGACATATGAAAGATCATCCAATCGAACAAGTGATTGGAGATGTTCGTGAAGGTGTTAAAACAAGAAATAGGATTCGTAATGAAGTTACATTTTATTTATTCATTTCTGAAATTGAGCCTTCTTGTATTGAAGAAGCACTTTCTGACAATGATTGGGTGATTGCTATGCAAGAAGAACTGAATCAATTTGAAAGAAATCAAGTTTGAGATTCGGTACCTTGTCCTAAAGACTATTTAGTCATAGGAACTAAATGGGTTTTCAAAAACAAACTTGATGAATCAGCAATCATTGTGAGAAACAAGGCAAGATTAGTTTCCAAAGGATATAATCAAGAAGGAATTGACTATAAGGAAACATATGCTCCAGTACTAAGATTGGAAGCCATACGAATATTCTTGGCCTTTGCATGCATAAAAGGTTTTAAAATGTATCAAATAGATATCAAAAGTGCATTCCTAAATGGTTATATTATAGAGGAAGTTTATATAGAACAACCTCCTAGTTTTAAAGATAATTCAAAACCAGATTACGTTTTCAGACTTAAAAATGCTTTGTATGGTTTAAAACAAGCACCAAGAGCTTGGTATGAAAGACTGAACAAATTTCTTCTTGATCAAAACTTTGTTAGAAGAAAAGTAGACATAACATTATTCATCAGACGTAACAAGAATGATATATTAGTAGTATAAATATATGTAAATGATATCATCTTTGGTACTACTAACAAATCTCTGTCAAGAGTTTTCTAAGCTTATGCAGGGAGAATTTGAAATGTCAATAATGGGAGAATTGAATTTCTTTCTTAGACTTCAAATTAAACAACAAAAGAAGGGAATCTTTATTTCCCAGACCAAATATCTGAAGGAGTTGTTAAAGAAGTATGGAATGGAGAGTTCAAATGGAGTTGACACTCCAATAAGCTTAACTACTCTACTGGATGATGATGTGAAGGGTAAAGAATTTTACATCACTAAGTATAGAGGAACGATAGGTTCATTACTCTATCTAATAGTAAGTAGACCTGATATAAAATTTAGCATTGGAATGTTCGTAAGGTATCAATCTGCTCCCAAGGTTTCACATGCCGAAACTGTGAAAAGAATTTGCAGGTACTTAGGAGATACTGCAGAACTTGGCCTATAGTATTTAAAAGGAGGAAACAAATATTTGGTGGCCTATTCAGACTCAGACTATGTAGGTTACAAAACTGACAGAAAGAGCACAAGTGGACAATGCCAATTTCTTAGAGGCTCTTTGATGTCATGGTTCAATAAGAAGCAGACCACTGTTTCATTATCCTCAACTGAAGTTGAATACATAGCTATAGCAAGTTGTTGTTCTCAAGTATTGTGGTTAAAGTAGCAACTTCAAGACATAGGAATCAACTTGAAAGAGATACTTATTTTTTGAGACAATACAAGTACAATTAGCTTGGCCAAAAACCTCTTGCAATATTCAAGAACTAAGCACATAGACGTCCGACATCACTTTATATGTAATCATATCCAAAGGAAGGATGTCAAAGTGGAATTCATTCCAACTAATTTCTAACTTACAGATATATTCACAAAACCATTGGAGAAAGAAATTTTTTTATATATAAGGATAGAATTGGGAATTGCTAATCCTAATGAGTTGTAAGAATTTTTAGTTATTAATTATGTTTTTTTGTGCATGTTTTGATGATTGGTATACTAACTTAAGCATCGGAGTATGTAATAGTTTGTTTTGTAGGAATGCTTTGTATATACTTACTAAAATAGGGATTAACAGAGTACACAAGAACTCTAAGTACAAACTTGATTTCATAAGAAGTTCAACATAAAACTTGAGTCCTCAGAAACAAAATCAAGTTCACTACTGAAACTTCAGTGTAAAATTAGAGTTCAGGGAGAAAATTGCAGCATGGTTTACTCAAGTAATCTTAGAGGACTTGAGTACAAAGATACACTAATTTGGAAATTAACTTGAGTCTCTACAAGTCACACTTAAGCCAAGTACGCTATATCAGTATAGGCCTTTTACTACAGAACTCGAGTTTTTAGGGGAAAAATCGAGTCCATATGAACTCGATTTCTTAGGCCAGAACTCGAGTGTCGTGGGTTTATATCAATATGTCAGAGCTCAAATGTCACATTTTTCTTTGAATTTAAACGCGTCTCTTCACTCAATACTTTAACCCATTCCTATTTTGAATGTTTAATCCTTGAAACGCCACCTCCTTCACCATAAATCATTAGTTACAACTCTTCAATCCTTTCCAAACGACAAATTTAGCATTTAAATCCTCTAACTGAGCCCTAACGAAGTACAAGTTCTCTCAATTTATTGGAACTCTAATTTCTGTGATTATTCTGTGATTTCTCATATTCAAATCACTATGATCCGTACCAAGGTTCCTCAAGTATCCTAAAAATCTCCTTTACCATTTCTATCTTCATCATCATCATCTTCCTTCTCTCTCTCACAATCTACCGACTTACCTACTCTGATGGCAACTTCGACACTAACTCAGTCTTCAACTCCAACTCCTCCTCTTCCAAAGATGGTCAAACCTAAGAAGAAGGGTAATGTTAGAAAGAAAACACACCCAAAGCCGAACACAAAAGTTGTTCAACCTCCCGCCAAGAAAGTTAAAGGTGTTACTATCAAGGAGCTGATCGTCACACAATCAAGGACCAATGTAGTGAAAGAAAGAGGTAAAGAGAAGGTTATAGAGGCTTTACTAGAGTCATCCTAAGATAGTGACGAAGATAGACCCCTCTAGGAAGCCATTGAAAAATCCAAGCTCGATGCATTAGTGGGGAAGATTGTGTCCGGGGTTGGTGGCTTTGTATCAAAGGCTACACCTTCACATTCATATGGTCTTGCATAGTCTGTGGCACCCTCCACTTCACATGCATCAGAGTAAGAGGAAGAGATTGTGCCTCTCAAAGGTTTCTTCCTTGAACCTTTGAAACCATTTGATTAGAAGGTTTATAACTAAGAGTTTGCACATTGTTACTTTTGCTCGGTAGTTTATGTTCATTTGGAAAATCGGAGTTCCCACTGTTGAGTAAATCTTAGAGAGTACCTAGGATTTTACACACCGTGGCTCAGTGTCTATCTCCTTTGTTCACCAAATGTTGTAAGAAATTCTTATTGTGACATGCAAATTTAAAATGTTGTCTCAAACTAGTGAATTATTAGAGGAAGGACTACAAACCCTCATTTAAGGCCAAAATATGAGAATAACTCCATCTATCATAAACATAATGCTTGGCTACTAATGAGTTTACTCCTGCCCAAGTCTTCAGCCTATTGAGACCAGGTGAACCATTGGGACCCCTAAACTTCAAACTTACCTCCATGCCCAACCTTCAGCGCATTTTCTTTTACATTTATACCAAAAGCATTGTGAATAAGTCGAAGAATTTTACTCACTTTGCTTTTAGAGATTATTACATAATGGCATATCTGCTTACTGGTTAACAAAGGAATGTGGGAGAAATGATCTTCCAAGAGATGAGGCAATTCCAATTTTATTCCACTAGGAATACGTACATTCCTGTTCCTCAGATGGTGTCCTTCATCCTGAGACACAACAAGATATGGTATTTGAACTCTGATAAGAAGGTAAGGATTTCTCGATTTGGTATGACTCAATTACATTGTATGGGGATTACTTTACCTATGGAGGAAGGTAGACCTATACAGGGTAGATCACTAAGAGGTAGATCACCATCTCCATCCTTTATTGGTACCTCTATTTAGGGCTATATGGCCGATGTGATTAACAAGGCTGTGGTTGTTCTTAAGATTGAGTTACTTCAGCAGTATGACTAGTTGATTGCAAAGTATGAGTAGATGGTAGACAAGATAGACCAATAATTGATCAAGTTGGTCAACATGACCAATCATAACTTTGACATCTTGATCAGGACCTAGGAGGCTCATACGAGGAGGCTCAATGAGTTGGAGATGTTTCTTCATGCAAACCTTTTAGTTGCCAGCCCTTCTTAATCTATTCCACCTCCATCTACATCTAGTCCTGAGACATCTACCATACCTTCCACAGTCCTTTTTACCTACACAGACCCTCTTACATTAACTTCTGTGGATGTAACCATCAATGGTCAACCCATTAATCATCCTGACATATATGCTACTCAACCATCTTCACCACTATTCACTCTTAAGCCTATTGATCCATCTACTGCACTAGTGTTGTATACTCTACCTTCGTCATTTGATATCACCTTTCAGGTTCTACCTGCCTTAGATGATGACAAAAAAGGGGGAGAAGAATGAGTGATGGCTTTTGAGCTCTATTGCACTGATTATACTAGTTTAAGGGGGAGTTTTAGGAATTTATGTACTGGAATGGTTTAAGGGGTAGTCTATATGGGTTATATACAGTTTCTTTATGTTTTGTATCAAAGTATGTACTTTTCTGAAAATTTGCAATGATATGATAAGTTTATGTTACGAATTTGTATGATTTCAATGTTTTAAGTTTGGTATCTAAGTCTCATGACAAGCTTTATAGTAAATTGTGCAGCATTGAAGAAGGAAGAGCCAATTACAGCCAAGAACTTGGATTTCAAAACAATGTCATTATTACTTTGTGTTTATGTATTTGAAACTCTAATTCATAACTAAACAAGCCAATAAGTTTTCAAATCCATCACTAAGGTTTTGTTATCATAAAGAAGGGGGAGAATGTTAGAATCTATATTTTGATGATAACAAAAGATAATGAATTGTTTTTGCAAAGGAATGAAAAAACTTAATCAAGAACAATGAGTTAAATTGGTTGATAAAAGCATTACACAAATTGACATTATGTTCTGCCAAATTGCTAATGCACTCAAGTTTTAGATGTAAACTTGAGTTCAGATTGATTAAGAACTTGAGTTTGGTATGTGCACTTAAGTTTGGTAAGTATATTTAGTATAACTCTTACAAGTTTTATCTAATACTCAAGTTGTGTACATTGCAAGAAGTAATCTTAAGCTGATGCACTCAAGCTATGATACACTTGAGTTCTGACCTGAAGAGAACTCGAGTCCTAAAAGTTTTGCATTAAGAGTTTCTGCCTAAGAGTTTGGTATTATAAAGATAAGGTAGAGAACTTGAGTTCAGGGTTGAAATGTACTCGAGTTGACAAGTTAACTCCCACGAGTTTGTTCCAAAAGCCAAGCCAGAATCTGATGCTGTCATATAAACTGAAGTTTTGTTAGAGAACTCGAGTTCTGGTTCAAGTTACACTTGAGTTTGCTTTTTTAGTCTCGAGAGTTTTATCGAGAGAGCAGCTCAGAATTCTTCAACACTTGAAGCACTTGAGTTTGAGATTTAAACTCGAGTTCTGGTGAGAAATGAACTCAAGTCTAAAACTTAACTTCCACAAGTTTACAGTCAAAGATTTGGTTAGAGTGTTGAAGTTCCTGGAGAACTCGATTTTTGTTGTAAAACTTGAGTTCTGGACATAAAGTAACACGAGTTTGGTTTTGCACTTTCACAAGTTTTATCCAGAGAAGTACTCAAAAGTAAGCAATAGTTGGAGAACTTGAGTTTGGAAGAAAAACTCAAGTTTTAGTATCAGGAAAACTTGAGACCAGAAATGAACTCCCACAAGTTCTTACCAGATACTTAGCAGAAAACCAGAAGCACAGGGAGAACTCAAGTTTTAGGCACTTTTGCATTTGAGTTTGAAAATGAACTCTTTTGAGTTTTCCAGCAACGGAAGCAGAATGAATAATAGAGATCAATCCGAATATGGTTAAATGTTATCTAATCATTATGTTTACACTTGTTGCTATACTTAAATATCAATTAACTTATGTTTCAAGTGTGAAACATGTTATTAAATGATCGGATTGCAAATATTATTAAAGAAATCAAATATGAAGGACATCATGATATGTGCTAGCTATCACCGAATATGAGCCAATAACCACCATAAGTAACTAACATTCACTATGATAGCCTGTCTGAAAATTCAAACATCCCTTTCCATAATGGACACTTTACAATGTCTATCTCCAGACTAACTATATATACAAAGTTTGAAAGATGGATGACAAAGAACAACAAATATGAAAAGAATTGAGAGTTTACACGTGTCTTTGAATTCATATTTTCTTTGTATTTATATTATACTTTAGTATTCATCATATCTACTCTGTAAGAGAGATTTGTAAACAATTCTCATTGTATTTTTGAACTCAAGGTAAAGGAACCTTGAGAGGGTATATTTCCTTACTGGGGAAGTTGTAGAGAGTGTTCCTAATAAGACTTTCTGCTTGTAAGACTTACAAGGTGTAAGTGGTAGAGAATGTTGTTGCTTATAAGACTTACAAGGATGTAAGCAGGAGAGAACATTGCTGCTCGTAAGACTTGCATGGGTAAGAAGGAGAGAAAGTTCGTTGGAATCACTTTGCTCGTAAGACTTGCCGTAAGGGGGAGATAAAGTTCTAAGTGTAGAACATTTCTGTTTGTAGTCCTTGTAAGGACAATTGTTGTACTATGCGTTCTAAGAGCCAACTAAATCTTGGAGGTTTAGTAAAAAGCTCAGGAGGTTATACCCCTATCAAAAAGGGCGGAAGATGTATGGAAACCCATAAACCCAGGGGTTTATATAACCCCTACACCCTTTCTGATAGGGTATTTGTTTTTTACCCCATTTTCCTTTACTTTCCTGGGTTAATTGCTGAAGAGATAACCCTAAACCCTAAGGTATAGGTGAACACTTACATTATTATATATATATATATATATATATATATATATATATATATATATATATATAAAGAATGTGATTGATTCTAGCCACAAAAGTCTAGAAAATCTTGATCCGTCAAAATTGCATGGCTACTCAATATGGGAAGTACTACTCTGTTATATATATAGATAGAGACTAAGTATATCAGAAACTCTCATATTGAAGAGTCTATGACTGATCACAATATTGAATTTCATAGCTTTTAACTTAGTGCCACGTACTTAATAGAAAAGTTGGAGAGGAACCTTCAATCAGAGTAATATGAGATTTCCTAAAAAAAATATAACTGAACTAGTAAGGAAACTAGTTTATTAACAAAGCTTGCTTATGGATGACTCTTATCGGTATAACTAAACTAGTATATTGATAGAGCTTGTTCATGTATGACTCTTATTGGTACAACTGAACTAGTTTACTCACAGAGCTTGTTCAAGTATGACTCTTATCGGTACAACTGAACTAGTTTATTCATCACATCCCTATTGATCTTTTGAAGTAACTTCTAGAGATATGAATACACTAGTGCAAAATAGGCTTTTTAGACCACATCATTTAGACCGGTTATTACGGATAAGGTCTAAAAGAAAGGCGGAGTGGCAATTCCGTAATTAAAATCAATTTTTTTGACCAGTTGTTTAAAAAACCGGTCTAAAAAAACTTTATTTAGACTGGTTATATAAACAAACGGTCTCAAAAAAAAATTAAAAGACCGGTTGTTCAAATAACCGGTCTTAAAAGTCAATAATTTAAGACTGGTTATTTAAACAACCAGTCTGAAAAAAAAAATTATTAAAATGAATAAATAAATCACGTTATTATTAAGACCGGTTATTTAAACAACCGGTCTTAAAAGTCTAATATTCAAACCTAGTCGGCCGCGAAAGCTCATTTCATTAGCACGTTTCATTTCCTTCCCACTCTGCTTCCACTGCCACGAACAGCTCAAGTCCAGGGTCGTAGGTGATATTCTGCCTTATTCTCTGGCCACCGCTTCAGCCGCCGCCACCGCTTCCACCTTCTTTTTCATATTCTGTTGTTGGCGTTTAAAAATACTCCCTCCTTCCCCGTTAGTGTTCCCGTTACTATGAAGAAGTCCATCGTGAGTACCATCGTGAAGGGCAGATGAGCTTCTTATTTCACCAGCCTTTATCTCCCTCCGGCGTGTTTTCCATCCACTGCTACCCCTCTCCTCCTGTGCCTCAAGCCACGGTCCAAGGTTACTTCAAAAAGGTAATGTCCCCTGTCTCAATCCTTCGTATAAATAGAAATTTAGTATTCACTGTCTATCCAAGAAGAATCTCTAATATAATTGAACTAGAAATTAACATAGAAATGGAGAAAAAATGACATTTACTCTGATGGACATTAATTGGTGAAGCTTAATTAACGGTGGCCTGAACTGGTGTGATTTGATTATTTGAAGATTAGGGTATTGATAATTACTAGTTTTCATAGTCTCTGGATTGCTTAAGTTATTGTGTCAAATTTCCTGGCATGTATGCTTATGAATGGCTGATTAGAAAATTGTTACACAATTTTAAGTTAGTTTTGAAACTAAATTAGAGAGGTGATTTGAGGTTTAGACTAAAAAAATTCTTGTGTATGTGGTCTAATTTAAGTCTTGAAATTGCTAGTGTATCTTGATACATTTTACATATTACTTGAAGAAAATGGAACAGACTGCAATTATATCTTATGCGGAATTCTAATGAAGAATTCTGTTAAACTAGATAAATTAATGAGTGTAACCTTTTCATACTCTCATCATACTCTTGCCTTTTCCAGGGCAGTTAATATACAAAAGAGAAGAAAAAAAGGTGTTGAAATATATGGATCGTAGTTGGATAAACGCTAAACGGACTAGTCTTAAATATGATAATGGGGTGAGGGATTTTTTGGAATTTGCTAGAAGAAATTCTGGTAATGATGATAGTGGAATGTTCTATTGTCCTTGTGTAGAATGTCTGAATGAGAAGCGACTTAGTGCTGCAGATATATATACACATTTAATTTATGAAGGATTTTGTAAGAGTTATACAGTATGGGTATGGCATGGTGAAGAAATAGAAATTCCAAGCGCAACTCAACAAGGGGGGTTGCCTTTGATGATAATGACACGGTTCTGAATGATCAGATAGAGGATATTATTCATGATGTTGGAGAAGAGGCTTTTGAGCAATTATATGCATATGGTAATATGTGCAGTGATGCTGAGAAGCCGCTGTACTCGGGGTGCACAAAATACCAATTGTTGAAAGCTGTATTGAAATTGGTAAGCTTGAAAGCACGGCATGGATGGAGCGACAAGAGTTTTTTAGAAGCACTTGAGGCCTTCAAGGACATGCTTCTAGATGATAACGTGCTGCCTTACCGATACTATGATGCAAAGAAAATACTGTGTCCACTAGGGATGAAGTATAAAAAGATCCATGCATGCCCTAATAATTGTATATTGTACAGAAAAGAGCATACAGAGAAAGAGCAGTGTCCGATATGTGAAACCCCCATATACAAATCAAATAAGGCCCCTACAAAAGTGTTGTGGTATCTTCCTATCATATCGAGGTTCAAACGACTGTTTGCTAATGAAATTGATGCCAAAAAATTGAGATGGCATGCGGATGAGAGGATTTCTAATGGAAAGCTTCGACATCCAATTGATTCTTCTTAGTTGAAGAAAATTGATCAGTTGTTTCCTGACTTCGGCAAAGAGCCTAGGAATCTTAGGCTTGGGCTTAGCACGGATGGCATGAATCCTTACGATAGCCTAAGCAGTATACATAGTTCATGGCCTGTTCTATTGGTAATTTACAACTTATCTCCTTTGTTATGTATGAAATAAAAGTACATCATGTTGTCTATGTTGATTTCAGGACCAAAACAACCTGAAAATGACATAGATGTTTACTTAGAACCCCTGATCGAAGACTTAAAAAAGTTGTGAACGAAGGTGTCGACGTTTTTGACGCGAACAAGAAGGAGATGTTTAAAATGCGAGCCTTGATCTTTTGTACTTTAAACGACTTCCCTGCTTATGGAAACTTGTCAGGATATAGCGTTAAAGGCCACAAAGCTTATCCTATTTGTGAAGAAGGCACATGCTACCATCAACTTCAATATGGAAGAAAGACTGTTTATATTGGTCATAGGAGATTCCTTAGACGGGGCCACCCATATCGCAGATTAAAGAAGGCCTTTTTTGGTGGCCAAGAGTTTGAAGATGCTCCAGAGGCTTTGACTGGGGAGAAAGTGTATGAAAATGTCAAAAATATCAATGTCATCTTCGGTAAGACTTCAAAGAGTCGAAATGAAAAATATATATGGAAAAAGATGTATGTTTTCTTTAACCTTCCATATTGGCATAATCTTAATGTCATACACTGTATTGATTTCATGCATGTGGAGAAAAACGTGTGTGATAGTATTGTTGGGACACTACTCAACATACAAGGAAGTTCTAAGGATGGCGTTAAGGCAAGATTAGATTTGCAAGAAATGGGAATACGGGCAGACTTACATCCAAGGCCACATGGTAAGAGAACTTTTTATCCTCCAGCTTCTCATACTTTATCCAAGGATGAGAAACGAAGTTTTTGTGAGTGTTTATATGGCATCAAAGTTCCCTCAGGGTATTCTTCAAATTTTAAGAAGCTTGTGTCTATGAAAGACTTGAAGTTAGTAGGGCTGAAGTCTCACAATTGTCATGTCTTGATGCAACAACTACTCCCAGTGGCTATTCGAGGCATCGCCGAATATGATCTTCAACACATATTGACCAGACTTTGTTTCTTCTTCAATGCCATTTGTAGTAAAGTCATTGAGATGAAAAGGTTGGATGAATTGGAAGATGAAGGTTACCTGATCTTGTGCCAGCTTGAGAAGCTTTTTGTTCCTTCCTTTTTTGACATCATGGTACATCTAGTTGTTCATCTAGTGAGGGAGATAAAATTGTGTGGGCCTATCTATTTTCGATGGATGTACCCAATTGAAAGAACTATGAAAATCCTAAAAGATATGTGAATAACCCTAACCGGCCTGAAGCTTCTATTGTTCAGAAATATATTGCTTCTATTGTTCAGAAATATATTTCTGAAGAAGCCATGGAATTTTGTCAACATTATTTGGCAAATGTAGGACATATCGGCCTTCCTAAATGACATGATGAAGAAGGGGGTAGGCAAGGGGCTACCATCAAGAGTGTGGATCCTGATGAATTACAACAAGTCCACTTGTACATTTTGAATAATGTTGATGCAGTTCAAGATTACATAAATGCTCATAAAGAAATTGTACGAAAAGTGAACAGTCGATTGACTGAACAAAGGTTAATTAGGGAGCATACCAGGACCTTTGCACATTGGTTTAAACACAAGGTTGATGGAGAAGAATGTGTTTTTAATACAATTAAATGGCTAGCACATGGTCCTGAGTTTGATGTCATAAGTTGGACTTTGTTTGTGATCAATGGGTATACCTTTTACACAAAGTCCCTGGATGATAGAAGCACTGTCCAGAACAGTGGTGTTATGTTAGTAGCTGAATCTATGCACTTCTCTAGTTCAAAAGATAAGAAGCCTACATTGGCAGCAATACGTTATTATGGGGTTATTGACGAGATTTGGGGTGGTTGACTATGTTAAAATTAAATTTCCCATTTTCAAATGTAAGTGGGTTGATGTCAATAATGGTGTGAGGATCGATAAATCAAGGTTTACATTAGTTGATCTGAACAACAAAATTTTTAGAAATGAACCTTTCATTATGGCAGATTAAGAGAAACAAGTGTTCTATAATATTGATCAGGGAAATAAAATATGGTCTGTAGCTCTCCAAGGAAAAAGGGTCATCGATATTGAAGAGGAAAGTCGTTCAAATTATGATCTTCTTGAGACCCCTTCTTTTTCTAGGGGTCTTCCTGCATTGAACGAAGAAGATGAAGATGATAATGAACACGACACAAGAAATGATCATCGTGAAGGGATATGGGAGGATATCTCTTTATAAATCTACTTTAGATGTTAGCTATCTATTTAAAGTAATTATCGTTATAACTTATATGCAGATTATATATATAGTTATTTTATAACTTACTAACTCAATAATTTGTCTTAACAGTACAATGACGGATCTGGTGCATCCTACAGTAGAGGATCAGGTGCATCCTTCAGCAGAGGATCAGGTGCATCCTACAGCAGAGGATCAGGTGTCACCTACTGCTCAGCACAGTGAGCCTCAGAGTGTCAATCAGGGGCAGTCATCGGGTGAGCTGAGTCACTAGCCCAGACAAAGGGGTAGGACGACCACATGGTTGAGGGATGTTTCCCTGAGTCGGTCTGTCGGGGAGAGGATACCGATCCAATTCGATCAATGCTGAAAACCGATCGGGCCAAATGCCAGTCGTTATAGGAGTTTTGTCGGCCTCCTCGCACGGAATAAGCCTAGCCTATTGATAGAGGAGTGGAGAAATGTCGACAAAAAGGTTAAGAAGCATATTTGGGACACTATTCAGGTATAAAATTCCCTCTGCATGTTTCTTTTATCAAATTCGTTTTATTACTGTCACTAACTCCTTTGATTCATGAATAACAGCTCACCTATGATGTTCCTCAGAGTGAGATCTTGTATCACAAGACTATGACGTATTGTTGTGAGCGCTGGAGGAAGTTCAAGACGAATCTGGCCAACAATTACGTGCATATCGAGGTGCCAGCAGGTAAGCCTCGTCCTACTCCTTGCAGCAAGTATTCGTACATCGATGAAGCGATATGACAGGAGTTTTTTAGGCTTCGGACTACTCTAGAGGCTTTGGTGAGTTAACTTATTTTTTACTTTATTTACTTATCTTTTGTCTTTACTGTTTGTAACCTTTTTTCCCATTTCTTATTCGCAGGCAAGAAGGCAAAAGGCACAAGCGAGTGGCAGGAAGAATGATTGCCCCCACACAATGTCTCGTGGGGGATGCGCAAAGGCCGAGAAAGACTTGTTGGTGGCCAAACGGAGGAGATTGGAAGAAGCATCTCAATCCGATCCTTCTGTTCTGCTATCTCCACCATCTTTGATATGGCGGGAAAAGTTGTGGTTGTATGCTCGCCGGAAGAGTGGTGGATCCTATACGAGTGACCAGTCTCGTATAGTCGGTGAAAAAATTGGAAGTATCGTTGTTCTTATTAACTATTTAATAAACATGTTTCATTACTCATGTGTGTTTTTTTGTATATCTCACAGGAGGAACTTCAAAAAAAGAAAGCTGAGGGAGCCTTCAAGTCGGAGGGGAGGAATGACATTCTCACGGTTGCTATTGGAAAACATGAGCATCCAGGCCGCGTTAGGGGAGTTGGAGGAGGGGTGGGTATAAAGGATTACTTTGGATCCTCTTCACGCAGTTCCTCTTCTAACATGGTCACGAGAGACAAATTGAAGCGTATGTTGGCCACTGCGAGGGCAGAAGCAAGGGCCAAAGCATAAGCATCACTTGATGTACTATTGGATGCCCGGTTGAGCAAGATGAAGGATGAGGTATATGCCATGGTGAGCACAAGACAAGATACCGCTCCTGTCCAGGCACAGTCGCTCGATCGCCATAAGCAGAGCACCAAAGGGAGTTATTACAATGTGGGACAGTCATCAGAGGGTCTTGGAAAGGACAATGCCGAGCCTTATGTATTATATGTTGAGGATTCTCTGAGACGGTTAGTTTCATGGGAGAATGTGCACAACCTAGGATCAACTGTTCACCACCTCGAGATGACAGATGATCAGGTTAGGGTGTCAGTTGAGGAGGTTATTATCGCAGACGCACATGTCCCTATCCCTTATAAGGAGTTTAAGATTGTGGCCGATGTCTTGGGTATCTTCATATCATGGCCGAACAACCTTATTTCTGTTGGAGCTGCGGATTCCCCGATCAGAGCCCCAAGTCCAGCTCCCTTCCCTTGTGAAGTTTCACAGCCTCCACTACTGAAGGTGATGCAGCAAGTGATTCTGATGGCATTTGATACATCTTTCCCGACTAGAAAATTGGCCTATGGATTCAGTTGTTGGGCCGTCAGGGGTGGCATGCTATCTTGGGAGGGATGATTTAATATCCATGGTCGCTCCTCGAAAAAATCTTACGATTGCGATTGTCCAGCTTTTTTTGATGTAAGTATCTTCTTCAAATGGAAGTAAATATCTTAAAAATTACATTGTTTAACCTTAATTTGTGTGCTTCCATTTTTGTAGGTACATGAATCATAGGTTGGTTTCCTCTGGATAGAGCGCTAAATTTGGATTTATATGCCCAGCTCATGCCACGGAGAAAGGGACCACTTCTGCCATCAGACATAGATATTTATCACAGAGGCTCAGTGAAATAGAAATTGACTGTTTCTTGGTTCCTTATGTGCATGGGTAAGAAACATCAAATTTATATTCCAAAATATCACATATAATGCTTTATATTTGCTTAACATTCATCTCTTTTTTTAAGGGATCATTGGCAATTGGTTATTCTGTGTAAGGCTAGTTACACAATGATCCTCCCCTGCTCCCTCCACTTCAAACCGGGGAGTGACTTGAAGAAGACCATGAACTCATAATTTTTCTTGCTTTATTACCTTTTGTGTGCAAAGTTTGTGTGCAGAATAAGTAATCTTTGTGATTTTGATCATAGGGCTATGCAGACTTTCCTACACGCTAAGTGTGGTAGGCATGTTCGTGACTTAAAAGACCCTACATGGATCACGCCAATGGTTAGTACATATTTGTTTTCTTTAAGATGCTTTCATAAGCTATGCTTTTATGCTTGCTTTGATGAGATCATGTTCTTTTTCAGACCCGTAGACAACCACCGGGCTCCAACTTATGTGGTCTTTATATGTTGAGGCAAATTTACAATATTATCAGCCTAGGCATGACTGACTTTACCGAGGAGGTAATAAATGTATATTTCAAATATTTTGTATTACTTTATTGTTTTGAAGTTAGTAAGTTAATGTTTTGTTTGGCTTCGGTGTTACACATACAGATGTTTGATCTTGCTGATCCCTTTCCTGAAGAAGATATTGATTTCATCCGTAATTGTTATGCTGAATTCATCTATGAGCTTTTACAAGATTAGTAAGTTTTTGAATCCGATCCTATGTTTTTCTAATAATACTTATGGTTTTCATATATATCTAACTTGATTTATATCTCTGTTCAGGATAAATTCTTGGATATTGGTGATACTAGTTGGCTGTTGATTCAGGCATGAGATCACTATTGTAAATTTTCCTCTACTTTTTTCATTTCTCTGTAAAGCTTAGGAATTTTTTCCATATAATAAGAAATATTTATTTTCCTCCTTCTCTTTACAAGCTTTGGGATTGCAAGTTCACATAATGTCGCGATTTTCCTGTTATCATTGTTTACTGTGACGTTGAACCATAAAGTAGAGCTATCGGGATGTCAGTTCTCAAGGGTGGTGCGCTGTAATGAGTCCTATATCAGATAGACTTCTTAAAAAGAAGGGTTTCTGTAACCCAGTGTATCGACATGGGGTGCTCCAGTGCCGATTGATGAAAGAAAGACAAGGAAGGAAATTAAGGAAGAACATGCTCGACAGTATAAAGGAAAGCAACTCTAACTCACGTAACTTATGTAGTGGTTCTGCATGTATATGTTTACTATCAGGTATATTCGTGTTATGAATATACAGTAGGAAATAAGACCTATTGGATCAATGTATCCTTAGGCAGTTAGACTTGATGGGTAGAGGCCCAGAGGCAGTATGTCCCATAGTATATATGGCATAGGGGGTGATTCCCTAGCCAGTAAGACCTAATGAGTATTTAGAATATATAGGGTGGTCATCTGGGGCCTATTACACGAGTGGACGCCTGGGCCATAGAGATTTCTTTTAATGCATGAGTAGACACTTTGGGCCTATTGTGCAAGTAGAAGCTCGGGGCCATATGACTTGTTTTACCAATCATTTTGGTGTGGGACCAATGGTCCAGTGGTTGCCCTTATACTATATGCTAACATTCTGAATGCTATTGTGATGATGATTTGTTTACCATGCTTTGTGAACTTTACATAAGTATGTAGATGGCTTGAGTAGCAAGAGTTAAAGCCTGAGATGAATTCATAATACCTAATGGACTGTGTCCTGATATAGTTAGTCTCGATAGGTATTCAACAAAGATGATGGACTGATTGTCTTGAGGCCATAAGACCTGAGGGACTAGTATGTGTAATATTGATAATTGAATATTTATTATACTCATTTGTATCTCTTGATTAATAAATTTAGATTGTTTAGTAATAAATAATGGGCTTTTATGCTTATTTGGGCTTTGAGTGTTTTATTGGATTTAACATATTTTAACAATAAAAATTCTAGATTTACAACCCTTCTCTATTTTGATCATAACTCTTGAACCAGATATCCGAATTATCTCATTCTTGTCTCATTTTTTAGATGATTCAGAGGGCAACAATTGATATGAAGACTTGAAGGGAAGATTCGGACAAGAGGATAGTCAAAACTATAGTCAATGTTATATGTATTTTTCTGGATTTTTATTGGGCCCAAATTTTGTAATGAAGCACCATTTATTATGGATTTTTGTTTTGGGCTGAACTGTTGGGCTCTGGCCCATTTGACAATTAGGTTTTAACCTAATTTAGCTGAAACAATAGGCAGAATAGATGTGTGACGTTTTTGGATTGAAATCAGAAATTCTTGATTCTCTGAAGATGTTCTTCGTGTTCTTCATTCTGATTTCAGATTTTCCAGCCATGTCCGGCTAAGTTTCTGTGATTGACCTATGGATTGAGGATTCACGTTTCCAATCAAGAGGACATACTCAAATCGGTAACGTAACGCGTTTCTATTTACTCTAATCGGATTCGATTTCTGAAGTACAGATAGTATCATTTGATGTTTGAAATTTTGAGGACAAAATTTATTGAACGGGGGGAGAGCTGTAATATCCTCAATTTTGGGACTAGAGGCTTAAGATTTAGCCTATATTAAAGGGGACTACTAGACCCTTGTTTGGTAAATGTCATAGTGAGGTATAGTATTATTTTCCAAAATTCCTTTATATCCTTGAATATTAAAAGAAATTATATTGGTAAGCTAAAGAGCTCGGGGAATAACAAAACGAAATGATTGGATGTCACACATAACATACTAAAGTGGAATACAAAGTATTGTTGCTATTGATGAAATTCCTGATATGGTAGTCCTGTTTGTGTGGAATTTTTCAAGGGGAAAATGATGTTCAAAAATTATGAAACTTTCTAAATTGAAAGTAGACTTATAAAGCTTTAATTTGATTGGTCATATAATTCATTTGGAGCTGTACACAAAGAGAAATGAATTTTTGAAGTTAGCTTAACGAAACTAACTATGTTTTGGGGTAGTATCCAAAGATTAAACTTCTGGGAAGAGTGAGCTTCCAATTGGCCAAATTATATATTTTTTCTTAAAAATAGACTCAATAAGGGTCTCATAGCCTTTAGAACCATCCCAATTAAGCATTTTTGCAAATAGATATGAATTTTCAAATTTTAATGAAAATTCTGCCAAATTATGTATTATGTGTGAAATTTTGATTTTTGAGCCAAGCATAGGCTAACACATGGCAAATGAGATGGTTGATTCATTTATCCATTAATTCATCATCTTCCTCCTCATTATTCTACGTAGAAAAATCTAAAAGAGAGAGAGTGAGTGATCAGATGAGAAAATGGAGAGAGAAGAGAGAGAAAATTCTATTCACCTAAACTCTACTGTAATGGCATCCTCTCTCAAAGTTCCCTTTAGGAAACTTCTTCTAGTCATCACGAGCTTCATTTCTACGGTTTTGGATTCTCATTTGGAGGTGGTTGGCGCCGTCTCACCAGCCGGAGTGTTGCCAGAATTCCAAACCGTTTATGGAAACGAGTAGAGGTAAGCGTAAGCTTTCTTTTTAACCGATTGGTTTGTTGATTGGATAAGTATAGATAAAGTTGGGTATTGTTCATGGCTATTTTTAAAGGATTTTTTAATGGCTAAACGATGTCCAACGGATGTATAAGTAGCTAATCATTTGATTAGAAGTAGAAAGGGAGAGATTAAGCCAAAGAAAACAAGAAACCGACAAACTCTTCTCAAGAACTTTGAATTTTCTATTCTGGCTGTTTCATAGGGAAGGAGTAGAAATTTGATGATTTTTATGCTTCTATTGGCTTTAGGAGGAAAAATTGTGTAGGTATACAAGTGTTCATGAATTTTGGATACTTGTATATGAATTTGGGAAATTATGAAGTATGTGTGTGTATATTGCTTAATCTGCCCTTAAGGGCTAATGTGGGCCATTGGATATTCACTTTTAGCGGATCAAGGGACAAGAAGAGAAGGACATAAAGTCTGAGAGGTAGTGAACTTACCTTTTCTGCATGTATGTGATATGTATGTCTTGCATTGATTTTGTGACTGCTTTTCCTATTTGTGTGGAACATGTATGATTGGTTGAAGCTCTGTTATATTTGTGCAATGACCATATGTATGTCATAACATTGAGCATGCAGCATGTCATTATGTTGGCATGACATAGTATAGGCAAGCATGTCATGCATTCATATATATCTGGCATGCATAGTGGTAATGTTTGCTACTGAGATTCTCTTGAATCTTACTCCTTCCAACCAACCATTTAGACAGGTGAAGATGCAGGAGGATGCATAGAGGAGATATGAAGTTGAAGTGAAGAACGTAGGGTAAGGCACTACCTTGTGTTTGGTGTAAATGATTTGATATGTTGGCTTTGTGTATATGTATATGTATATGCATGTATGTGGATGTATCTATATAAATGAATGTAGTTTAAGCAGAGAACCGAATTGCTATAATGTAATGAATAGAATAGCTCTAATTCCAATATAAAGAAAAGTGATTCATATGCGTATACTCTGATATAGTGGAATTAAGAGCCGATGATGTATTAGCGACGTAGTGAATCTTATGAAAATATGTTTTAAGTATTCTACCCTCTAAAAAACCCATCTCAGCTTAGTTCAAGTCCTTAGTTTAGTTTGGGAGTTTTATGAACTATTGTGAGAGTTGGGTAGTTCGGGTTCAAATCCTGGTTCCACAATAGATTTCACTAGTTACTTATACTCATTTATGAGTATTGGATATAAGGTGTCACAGTATGTCTTTAGGCCAGCAGAATGTTAGGTATTTGAGAATTGTGACTAGCGGAGGCTCGAGGTAGTAAGACCCAATGTGCAAGTTTACATAGGGCAATGTCCTTGGGCTGTAAGACTTGTGTGTCTAGTGTTGTGGTTGTTGCTTAGCGCAATGACATTGGACTAGTGTATCTAAGTATACCTTGAGGCTAGAAGAACATTCAGACCGTACTAGGCTATAGTCGAGGCAGTAAGTCTTGAGATGCCTAAGGCATAAGGGGTGATTCCCTGGACAGTAAAACCATAATATCCAGCACTATGGGAGCAGAATGAGCTGTAAGGCTTGATTTGCTTATAGTGTGATACGGGCAGAGTCCCGAAGAGGCTATAAGGCCTGAGAATCCAAGCGTTGTGAGAATAGACCAATGGGTCCTGTGTTGAATGCTACATACTGGGTATAGATTGAATGGAAATGTCATATGGTGATTGTTGAATACTATAGAGATTTTGTTGAGAGTATGATGATTTGAATTACATGCTTGATGAGCCTACACAAGAAAGGGATAGACAGAGTGTCTAGAAACATATCTCTAAGGTTTGGATGTTTAAAATTTTGGGGATAAAATTTATTGAACATGGAGAGAATTGTAATATCTCAAATTTTGGGCCTAGGAACTTAAGGATGAGCCTATATTATGCAAATACAAGGCCCGAGTTTAGTAAGAGTCCCAAGAATATTGAGGAGATAGAATGATTTTTAGGGACTTGATCTAGGTAAAGAACGAGTATTTAGGTTACATAAGGCTTAGAGCGCATAAGTAGTTAGACAAAGTATGCCAGTGTATAGGCACCTTGGCACACTTGACACCATATTTGGATAGTATGAAAAATACATGTGTGGGCTATGTGGGATCTGTTACAAGTATATGATGGTGTATTTAGAAAGTGTAAGTATACACTGTCGTAAACAAGTAATATAAAAGTGAGTAGAGTATCGTTCCCACAAAGATTAATCACTAAGTACCAAATTGGTAATCTTAGTACTATTTAGTCGGTCGATTAGTTGTGATTGAGATTGCAAGATAAAAATGATGAAATATGAATACAAGTGATATAAAGACAAATATGAGAAAAAGCCCTATGGATTAGATTTCACTTAACAAATTCTAGATTGAATCACTTATCTATTCTAGTCCAATTTATTCCACATGATTGATAGTCGAGTTTCCCTAATTTAATTACTAGCCTCTTCCAAGGTCAAGTAATTCTATAATTAATTGTTAACCCAATATATTCCTATATGAATTTAAACAATTAATCATGCATTAAGATTTATGGAACTCATTAAGACTACACAACCCATATGAATATATTCCTATTTCATATGCAAATTATGGTTTTAATTATAGGATCCACACACATGCATCTCCTTCTGGTCTCAACATGCATATTAAAATCATCCAAAAGGTGGCAAATCAATTAAAAGCAGTAAGAACAATAATTAAAACTCAATCATGAAGGAAAAATTAAAACTAGATTTAATAAGTTAAGATTCAATCCGTCATTAGTAAGCTACATCATCACCTTAGGAAAAGGAAAATTTAGCTCATGATAAAATTAAAAACAAAACCAAAATAAATTACATACATCATAAATATTGCATAAAAATTAATTACAAAAACATAAATATACAACTACAAGATGCATGAAAATGGAAACTCTAGCCTACCATATAGGAGGTAAAACCTTCCATGTAGGTAGCAACCTATACCATCCATAAAGGAGGACTACCTAGGCCTTCCATATAGGAGGTAAAACCATCCATATAGGATGCATGAAAGAAATAAAAAAATGCAAGAAATAAATTCTAAAAATAACAACTCTCTCTAAAATAGAAGCTCTACAGTGAATCGACTGCTACAGTGAACCGAACCGTCCCACGTCTACACCACCGACTGCTACAGTATTCCCATATTTTTGCTATAGTGTTCCCATATTTTTGCTACAGTACCGTATCTACAGTATTCCCATATTTTTGCTATAGTACCGTATGAACATATTTTTACTACAGTATTTCCTTTAAATGCTTTTCTGAATATATGCTTAATATGGTACTGCACAGCCTATCAGAAGAAAATCATTATTTATTTATCAATTACACCCAAATTCATTACATTAAGCTCAAAATATCGTCCATAAAATATCATATAAAGGAAAATAAATATGTAAATATTTTACTTTTCAGGACCCTAGACTATGTGATTTGAATCCTCAGGGTAAAAAACAAGTCTTTCGATTATATGGGGGCTCAGTAGGTGTGATTAGACAGATAAAATATGTCGGTAAAGGTATGTACATGACGTTTTTAGGGCATGTACATATACCTTGCGTTTTTTAAGGGAAAAGAGACATAGGCCATATGGGTCCCGTATGTAGACACACAAACATACGTACTCGGTAATTCCCCGAGGTAGCAAGTCCCGAGTAAAAAATCAATTAGAATCTCAGGTAAACACTTATAAAGTAGCTTTATTAAAGTAACTTTATTAAACTAGCTTTAATAAAGTAACTTTTGGGTTGGCACCACAAGAAGGTGACACTTGTTCCTTCATCATGAGATTCATAAAGTAACTTTTGTGTTGGCACTCTCTAGAGATGACATCTAGCACAATGGTCAGGGAAATTCAATGGTCTCCCTTCCGGTCACCCTATTAACTTTTGTAAACACCAAACCCGGGAGTCGGGAAAAATTACTAGACCTTCCCTTTCCTGACATTTGGGACAGCTTGAGGCCAAGAAAAGAGGCAGGACCCATTTAATTAAAGCTGGGGACACTTGTCACCATTTAATCAAGTTACTGAATGCGTGGTACCATAAGATTTTGACATGTTTCAAACTAATTTCAAGACCTTTAAGAAGCCTTAAAATTTCATCCAGCTATAAAAAAAAGGGGAGAGAAAAAAGAAAACATGAATAGTGAAATTTCTTGAACTCTGGAGCTGATTTCACCCCCATTCGGTGTTTCCAGCTCCCAAAGTCTTCTCTAATATTGTTTCTCTCAGTGAGAGCAACATTTCTATAGTTTTGGATTTTTGGTCAGAGGTGTTTGGTGCCGTCTACTCGAGAGAGGTGCTGCCAGAATCAAGAACCGGTTATGGAATTGAGTTAAAGTACGTATAAACCCCAATTTGAGCCGTATATCATGAGTTTTGATAAGTTAAATTTGGAGTTAGGGGGATGCCCTGCTTCAACTTATAACGAAGGAGGTGATTTTGTTAGTTTTGATGCTTGCAATGGGTTCAAGACCAAAAACTGTATGGGATTGCGGTGAGAAACCGGTCCCATAAGCATTAGAATCAAAAACAAAATTTTGGCCTAAGAACACCTAAATTTTTGCTAGACTTGCAATCTTAGGGAAAGAATATGAATTTGATGGTTTTGAGGATTTCAATGGATTCCTTGGGTAAAATTATCGGGGTGAAAGCGTGGTTGTGATTTTAAGAGAGTTGGATTGTAAACCTAAAAATTGAAATTAAAGGAATAGTGCTGCCAAATTGCATTTCTGAGATACAGGTAGATTGTGATGTGATTTTGGATGAACAAAAGTGGTATGATGATTATGATATTTTCCATAATAATAGTAGACACATTAAGATTTAATTTAATATATAATATGGGCCATTTGTGTTAGTATATTGGGATATATGAATTTTTAAAATTTAGGCACTTAATCTATAACAAATCTTGGCATAATTGTGTTAATTAAGAATTCTGAAATTCTGGCCATATAATTGTTAGTAGGTGATATTTTTCCCTTAAATTATACTTAAACATATTTACCTAAAACTTTGAACTACCTCATTTGAAGTTCTATAAAATAAGTTATAAATTTTCAAAGTTGGTCAATGAAATCTAGCATATTAAGTTGACCTACGAATTTGTGGCATTGGAAGTAATTTGAAATAAGTGTCGGTCCAAAGATTAGAGAAAAGTTCCAGAGACTAAAGTAGCCTAATTGGACATTCATTTTGTCATGGCTCTAATGACATGGTTATTTATCTACGGCCATAAGGTGACAAAGAATGAGAAGCTTTAATGGTTGAAAGAAAAGGTATAGGAGGAAGTCTAAAAGACAAGAGGTAGTAAACTTACTTACTTGTTTGTATATGATGTTTATGATGTATATTGATTTAATGTATTACTTTACTTGATTATTTGAAGCATGTATGAGTGAATGAAGTTCTATTTCTATTTTTATTGTGGCCATAAGTATGTAGCATGAAACATTGAGCATGCATAATATCATTATGTGATCATGAGCCTTTGTAAGGTAAGCATATTATGCACTAGCATTTATCTTACATGCATTGTTTGTATGTTTGCTACTAAGATTCCTCTGAATATCACCCTCCCCTAACCAACCATTTAGACAGGTTGACACAGGTGGTAAGCTGAGAATAAAGCAGAGGATTGCATAAGAGAAGTATAAAGGTGGAACGAAGACATGGTATTGTATTCATATGTAAGGTTTTATATATTAGATATGGACACTTTGGTAGCCTTGTATGGCTACACTGTTTGTGTATATCCATTTTATGAATGAACTAAGAATGAGCAAAGAACTGAGCTAGGAGTCAATCTGATGAAAGTAAATGAATGGTAACCCCTTGAAAGGAAATTAATAAGGTAAATTTTGGTTTGGGAATGCTAATTAATGATATTCCTATGCCAGAACAAATAAATTAACGCTTCCATATTCGTAATAAGATAGTATGTAAGACGGGTCTTACAAAGAACTCATTTACTACTAGAGTATTTCCAAGTGCTACTCCAGCCTCTAACTGCATAGAGAAAAGTATTATATACTCCTGACAACCTTTAGTAGACATCTCTCAGCTTTAGATGCTGAAAGAAAATTAAGGTTGATTTTTACACTGTTATGTAATCACGGATTAAGGTAATTGACGCTTTTTTCTTTTACAGTCTCATAGGATATTGTGTGCCTTTACCTAATCATTACTAATAATTATTCCCACTTTATACAGTGACAAACAAATTAGCTCTATCGTAGATCCATGTCTTTCGGTGTTTGTTATATCATTCAATAAGCTTTTCCTATAATGGATCTGATGCCCGTGGGTGTAGCTATAATCAAATCATAAAGAGTAACTGATATTCATTCAGGCCTTACCATCTTACATAGTCATACGTAATAGGGGATGACTAGCACCTAAGTCATACCATACTTGTACGGAGTTACTATTATGTAGAACCGTACCTTTAATCAGTTTCGGAGACTTTTTAGTCTCCTCTTGTATTGTAGCAGAACTCTGCCATGAGTTCTCTGCCTTGACTCCTTTGCCCATTTATTGCCCTGGACAAATGTTGGCTAAATGCCCCAGTTATCGAAAATTATGACAAATTCTCTTCCCCATTGGAGCCCATATGGCTCTCTAGGATGATGTGGCATGCCATAGTGCCAATAGGTTCTGTTTCCCAGAGGTCTCTGGTTATTACGATTACCAAACTGGTAAGATTGTTGTCATTTTCTTGGTTAGACCTCCTGATCCCCCACGTTCTTAGAAAGAACCTTTCATGCCAAATGCTCCCTTACTGCCAATATTTAATCGATGTATAATTTTAGTAAAGTGCTTTCCGTGGTTTTGTATTCTTCCACTGCCTTATTAGATTCTGTAAAATGCTTGGAGACTAATTTTCATTTCAACTCTATTCTTAGTCCTCATATCATCATGTCTATGATCTACTCCTCATCATCATGATACCTCAGATAAGAAGAGTATTGAGGCAATCGGATGTTGCAAGTCAGGTATTCATCAAAACTCTCCTTCTCATCTTACTGACTAGTAAGCAACTTAGTTTCCTTTGCGGTTTAGACAGATGAGGGAAATCTTTTCCTTTGAACTGTTATTGAAACAATTCCTAAGTGACAGGAATATTTTGGGCCTGTAGAGTCATTTCAGTGTTCTTCCACTATCTGTCTGCATCACCTATTAATTTATAGATTGCCAGCTGAACTTTGATATTATTTGGGCATTCCATACTTGTGGAAATTTCCTCTATACAAGACTACTAATCCTCTGCTATCTAAGGATCAAACTTTCCTTGGAGGTAGGAGGTTGTTGCTGGCAAAATCGTGCCACTCATGTCTGCAGGCTTTCACCCTCAACTACAGGTCCAAGCGAAAGCCTGGATGAAGGCTACTGATCAGGGTTCTCAAGCTATATGCGGTCATTTCCCTGTCTACCATGATTGTTTTCTCTTTTCTCCTATCTACATCTTGTTCTTGCTGTACTACTGATAACTTGCTTCTCAAGTCATATATTATTGTATGCTGCTCCGTTAACATGCCCAATATCTTCTATATTGGGTCAGGTCTAACTCCTTGACCTTGCCCTGCATCTTTACCTCTTTATCTCACCATCTTAATGTCTCTTATATTAAAATAAGGAAGAGGTAAGTTCTACACATTCATAGGGGCATTTTTGTCATCTCTTAAAATTTAAACATATAGATACTCCACTAATAACATACAACAAACCTTTACAACAATTTAGGAAAAAATCTTGGTATTATATTGCCCATACGTGATTGTACAACATGTTTATTGTCTTTAACACTACATAACAACATTTTTAACAACTTCCCAGGGGGTCACCCATCCTTCCATTTCTCTGAGTTGAGCACGCTTAACTTTAATGTACAGGTGCAAAAATGCTAGTACCGGATCCTATCGCTTCCGAGCATCGGCGCCCCTAAACTGCCCTTATCCCATCTAGTCAAGTCAATCACCTCTGGGCGACCACATACTACATATAAGTCATATATCAGTACCGATATATATAATCAAACACATACTGTGTGATGTGCTCCATGAAGGTAACAACATTTTCATTTGGACCTCGTTCCATAATCTCATTCTTGTTCCAAGCCCAGAACGCAGTATCCGGAAAGAAGTATAACATTGTGCAAATCCAAATATCATCTGAAATCTCTAAATCAAAATATCCATGTCCTTGATACAGCGTATCTACCTTATCCAGGTATGCTATATAATAAGCCTTTAGGGTATTCTAATCATAGAGAGCCTATAGGCATATGCCTTTAACATACTCCCACAGCTCTGGATCCAGTTGCAGATCATAACTTATGTGCAAGGGTTCCTATTTTGGAATCGGTGACATTATATGATCCATCTCAAACCTATGCAAAAACGGCTTCCCGATATCACCAACAAGAGGATTGATTGTTGACCTTGGTCTGGGTTGGGGCCCACATACTAGCCTTTGCCTCACTTGTTTCCTTGGGTCTTATAGCCTCCTGGATCCATCCTCAACTCGATATTTTTGTGCTACCTGCCCTCCATATATCCTCTGATCCTCTGGGGGAAATTCACCGACAGCGGTAATCTACTCTGCTAGCATCTCCTTTCGCTCATGTTTTTGTTACACCATAATCAATATCATATCGATATAATATTCTGTTACTGCTAGAATTGTATGCTTTGATACCGAAAATGTCAAACCCCTTAATATTTTGACATTTATCAAAGTCTTAACGCACAACTTAATGAGCATACAGAAATAGTACAAAATACTAATATAAAATTCTTAATTACATTACAGTAAATCCCTACAGGATTTGTACATAACAAATTAAAAAACCTAAAATATATAAAAAGGGATACATATAACTAACTTGAAACTCTTGCTCCGGACCAGAACCCTTGGTTACCGGTAACCATATCCTTACCCTTAGAGCTACTTCTTCTTGCTGAATAAATTTTGAATTATGGAAAAGGGTGAGATTCAAACCAATCCCAGTAGTAACAAGCTATCAATTATATAAAATGCAAAAAATAAACATGCAATACAACATATGTGATGTAGCAAATAATTTTGATGTGCACATGTCTGTCAATGTTCAGGATCAAATCGATGATTTTGTCCAGATCAAAATGATCGCTTCATCCCTACTTGCTCATCGGTGATCACATTGCAATTATGCTTGGTGTTCATATACAAATAAACTATTTGTACCCTACTGACCTTACTGCATGCTCAATTCAAGATTATATACTGTTATGATCCCTACTTGCTTTAATGTTCTGGAGTAGATGTTGTTTTGTTCGTACTCGCCTCAGCTGGGTCCCACTGGCCTTATAGTACTTGTTTTTTTCCCATGGGATGGAACTTGTGCTTTTCCCATACCACAACGAGGAATTATGCCACACCTATACTGGGTACCTGTCGGCCCTAGAGGTACTTGTACTTTTCCCTCAGGATGGTACTTGTACTTTTCCCTCATGGTGGTACTTGTGCTTTTACCACACCCAGCTCTAGGAATTATTGTCATTCATATGTTATTGCATAGAACATAGCAAACAATGCATATTAATAACCACAGAATATGAGAGATAGATTTATTACATGGACTTCTTTCTAATTGCCTAACTACTATCGGTCTTTTAACTTTTGTTCGACTCGGGCAAATGTCAAATCCTAAAATTCTCAAATTGATAACAAATGAGTTATTACTCATTCACACATTATTCTAAGACTCATAAAGTTGGTTGTCTTTACCCAAAAATGTATAATTATCAAAAATGCCCCTAGGGAATCTGATCTAATTTTCTTTATACCCGATATTTTTGTATTTTACCAAAAATTATGACTCGGGCTATTCCTACACAATTTTGTGTGTAGAATCCATTTTTGAAAAAGTCACACTACATTTCCAATTTTGCCCTTAACTGCCACCAATTAGGGTTTTAGGGGCAAAATTGTCATTTCGCACTTTGAAGCCTTTAAACTCCATTTTTCACATATACCCTACACAATTTTCCATTATAAACTCAATGGAATCATCAAATCCATATGGCCTTGATTAGAGGCATAAACACATAAATTTCACTACTTACCTTATTTTGCTTCTTGATTCTTCTTGCTCTCTCCTTGTTTCTCTATTTTGCCTAAGCCCTCTCCCTCTCTTCTTTGATTGTTTTAGCCAAACATTTGGCCTTGTAGAAGAGTTAAATGAACTATTCTAGTGTCTTCCTCCACCTCTTTGAATAAATATTATTTTATTAGGATTTTTTCTCATGTCACCTTGTTTTATTATTATTTTTTTCCATATGGCTTCTTCTTGCTTCCAAATGTCCATATATATGGAAAAATCATGTGGCTTCTTGTTCCTCTCCCTCTTGACCAAATTTCATTGATATTTTAGGGGAAATATTGGGTTTTTTATTTTATTTGGCCAAATGACCATTTTACCCTTACATTTTCTTGATTTTTGAAGCCAATTGCTATTTTCTTTTTCCCCTTTCTTTTGGCTGAAATTTTGAATGCTTATTGGGTCAAAAATTGAGCTCTTTCATATTAAATTTTAGGCTTCAATGTTAAGCCTTTTATGTCTTTCTTGACCAAAAATTTCATATAATTACTATTACCACTATTTGGCTACTTTAAGTACACCAAAGTTCACCATTTTACTCCATTGAATATAATCAAATATTCAAGAATTTTTTGTGAGTAAAATTTGGGATATTACAGGGAGCAAGCAGGAGTAGGAGGTTGTGGAGGTGGAGAAGGGGGAGAAAGAGGTAGTGGAGGTTGTGGAAGAGGAAAAGGAGGTGGAGGAGGATGATGATGCCGGGGATTTTCTAGCAAGTCTTTAACATAGTCTTTTATCTTGGTGATTGAAAGAAAAGAGGTGGATGATAAAGAAATAGTACAATAAACATAAGGAAATGAGGAGTTTATATAGATTAGAAGTGACGAGTTCGAACTATCATTGCACACGTTAGAATTTGAAAAGGAGTAGTCACACGCAGTAGTAGGTAATGAAATGGTACTTAGTTCTCGTGCCAATCACTGAAGAACAAAGAAGCACAGAGCATTCTCATCATGAGAGTGGGGAAGGCTAAAGGTTTCGACCATTTAGTTGACGGTTATTTATGAGAAACCATGATGTTTTTGTTGCTAATGTAAAGTTGAAATATAAATCTTTTTTTATCTAACATTTCATGATGGTTTTACGGTAAGAGCCATCATTCTTATGATATAATATATGACGGTTACAAATTACAATCCTTATGTATTTGCATGGTATTCTAATAAGTGACGGTTGTTACTTGATAACCGTAATGTATATTACTTTTTTTAAAAAAATTGGTGGTTGATTTTACAACCACCATGTTATAAAAAAAAAGATAAAGTAAATAAACAAACTAAAAATGAAAAGTTACGGAGATATTTTAAGAATCTGTTGCATAATCATATCATTCCTTCTCCAGCAACTTGTCCACCTTCTCATTCAAAGAGCGAACGAGAAAGGTAAGTTCCTTCATGCACTGGTCCATGTATCCTTGCTCTCGCAGGTAAACCTGGACCATATGATGGGGTCATAGGTTGTGTAGATGAGACCTTCAATACTATTGGCTAAGGGAGTTCATCTTTTAGATTTTTTCCAAATGATGAATCAAAAGTTAACTTGCATTTGTGCATGATTTTTTAATGAATCAAAAGTTGGCTTTAAGAAGTTGAAATGGAAGTGAAGAATTACTGGAGTTCAATTTTTGAACGCTTATATAGCAAGGGTTTTGTAGATTATCGAGCCATCGCGTCTTTTAGTATTAAATCATTATATTTTATAAATCATGAGGATTAATTTTTATAATTGTTAGGAATTTGAAATAAGTGACCATTTTTATATGTTAACCATTATGTTTTTGACAATTTTTTTAATTTATTGGTGTCTACTTTTAATTTCATAATCAACAACAATATTACAAAAAAAAACATTAAAAAAGAAAATGAAAATGTAAAAAAAACATAAAAAGTTATGGAGAATGAAAGAGGTATGTTTTTTAGTCGAACGTGTGTGTCCCTATAAATATTTGTCCATAGAATTTATGATGACTAGATATATGAAACTTGTAATCATAAGTTTTACATATCCAGTCATAATGAATTCCATTCACAACCAGTAAGAATATCATAACTATAGGGAGGAAGAGCTTCGATCCCTGGGGTTTAAATATATAGGTGAGAATTAATTAGAGATTTATGAAAAGGTAACTAAAATAAGAGTGGTTGGCAAGTGGGCAAAAAGTATGTAGTTGGAGAAGGAGGCGATGATGCTTTTTAAGTGTTATTCTTTAAATGATGGTTGTTTCTCATGAGAGGTCATTTTTGTCATTCATACTTTACAGTCATTTAATATAATTTTTTTTTGTATTTTTGCTAATGTAAGGTTGGAAGTGGAATCATTTGTAAGTGTTACATGATGATTGTTTCAAAATAACAATCACTTTTTGCACTAAATAAATTACAGTTATTAACTACAACCGTTATTTTTATATTTTCACAAACTTCTCCTCGCAATGCATGACAGTGCGCATGATTGACTGCTACTTTTAACGTTATATATCTTTACATGACCTCCGCCTCGATTTACATGATGTCTATTAGCTGTAACTGTTATATATTAAGCATTATAAATGCACAAATCTGTAGTAGTGAGAAATAACCTAATTCTAATTGATTAAAATTAAATCAAATCAAACTGTTATCTAGACCCCAAATAGAAAAAATGATCTATAACTGAAACCATTTTTATATTTTTTTTCATAATGTTTCATCATGTAATTTATAAAGAATCAAAAAATTAATATAAATACTAACTAAAGAAAATGTTAAACAAATATAATTATCAAAATGGTTAAAAATACCTCTAATGAAAAAAAAATATTATGCAGGATTAAATGGACTAGCCCTTCATAGGCTCGAGCTTAAAAGAGTTGGATTTAAAATATGAATACCCTAAAATCATGTGTTTTGAAAGCCTAATCCTTGATTTAAACATGCTTATTAAACAAATTAACTCGGCTTCTATATAAGATTCTATTTCCATCTATCTAACCATTAAACTTTTGTTTTGATCAAAATATTCTTATTTTAATATAAGAATTATTTAAATATTTATATTTATGAAAGAAATTTTTAGGGAAACAAAAAAATAATTCTAATGCATGTATTTTCTTTTTTTTGGGGGGGGGTATACTAGTACACATATTTTAAGAGTAAAATACTCTAATCACCCATCTATTTTACTATAATTGCACAAACCTCTCTCTATTTTGAAAACTCATGTAGACCTCACTTAAAATTAAAATGTATGTTACTTAAACTTCTCTTGTATTTTATGATTCTATTTTTTTCCACCCAAACTATTTGCTGACTGTTAAGTTTGATTTTCAAACACACACACACACACACACACACACACACACACATATGTGTGTGTGTGTGTGTGTCTCTCTCTCTCTCTATACATATATATACATATATATGTATGTATATGTATATATACATATACATATATATATATATATATGTATATATGCATATATGTATGTATGCATATATACATATATATGTATGTATATCTGTGTATGTGTGTGTAAGAGCCAAAAAAATTTATACCACCAAATTTTAATTCTAATACATTTTTAAGTTTTTAATATGTTAAAAATTATTAACTTTGATATATATATGTATATATATATATATATATATATATATATATATATATATATATATATGTATATGCATATATGTATGTATGCATATATGTATGCATATATACATATATATGTATGTATATCTGTGTATGTGTGTGTAAGAGCCAAAAAAATTTATACCACCAAATTTTAATTCTAATACATTTTTAAGTTTTTAATATGTTAAAAATTATTAACTTTGAGATTATAAAATTTCTAATTTTAATTTTTCTCCATATTTATTCTTAGTTTCCCTTTTTTTATTTGATCAAGGGTCTTCTTGGCAAATGGTTCTCACATCTCCTAACAAGTGTGCTTCCCATGATTCAAACTTGTACTCTTAACCTTACAGGGTGAAGCTATTAGTTCTCATAATCTTTTGACCATAACAAATCTTCATTTATTAGGTATAAGAAGTGTTTAAACCTTTTGGAAAAGAAAAGAGTGAAATCCATATTGAACTACTTTAACTTGATTTTGAAATCAGAGTCACCAAGGGAGATTACTAGAGTGATCTATTTGAACACTCGAGTGATGTTGCTTCGCTCTCAGAATAATTCAAGTCACTTCATTGTGATTAAACTATGTGAAATTTTCTCTAAAGTAAATCACTCAAGTGAATAGGTAAGCACTCAATGATGGAACCACTTGCAAGTGACCTCCAGAAGAATTGAAAGTGAATGCATAGAAATGAAAGAATCACTCCAGTGATTGGTAAGCACTCGAGTTATGTTTAATTTGATTACAAGTATCTGTGATCTAGTAACACAGATCACTCAAGTGATTAGAAAATTGCTCAAGTGATATGTGACTAAAGACAGATCACTCGAGTGATATGTGTTCAAAGCCAAATCACTTGAGTAAAATGGCTAGTTACTCGAATGATGCAGACATCATGAAAGGCACTCACAAGTGAATTGGCAGATTACTCGAGTGATGACATATTTTCTGAGAATTACTCGTAGGATTTGTAATATCTCAAATTTTGAGCCTAGAGACTTAAGGATAAGCCTATATAAGGCAGATGACCAAACCTAGTTTAGAAAGAGTCCCAAAAATGAAAAGAGACAGAAAGACTCTTGGGGACTATGTGATTCAGTTCTACCGGGCAGCGGGCCCAGTATGCATAGGCAGTAGGATCAAAGTGCCGGTGCAAATGTGCACAGGACACATATACGGTGCTATTAGGTTGTAGAAAGACACCACCCAGATATGTCATGAGGTATGAGACTGATTGGTCGAGTGAAATATGTCGGTATAGGTGTACACATGGCATTTTCAGGGCAGACATGTGTAACATGTGTTTTTGTAAAAGATACTGATATATGGCACCATGTGGGGCCTACACACATACTCCTGAGACTCTTACTAAAATAAACTCAGTAGTCTGCTTTATTTAGGCTTATTCTCTAGCCTATAGTCCCGAAATTTGAGGTATTACAATTAGTGTACATTTTGGTGATATTTTTCCAACTCTTATTTGTTTAATTAAGTATTTTAATTATAACATTTTAAATTTTTATATCACCCAATTCATCTCCCTCTTAGGTAAAACCTTGACACTAACAAATGCTTCATACTACCTTAATCAATAGCGCGTTGGTTATTTTTTACTATTATAAAAAATACAATATGTGGCATTTATTTGAAAGAATACTATAGCGCTTGGGAAGCGTCATAGCTTCCAAGGTCATTAAGAAATAGCTATGGCACTTCTTAAATATATGGAAGTGTCATAGCTTTTTTTTTTTTTTTAATATAGAGAGCTACTTATGATGTTTTCCTTGGTAAGCTCCAATGGTGCTTCATCATAGGAGGTATATGGCGCTTCATAATGGAGTGCCAAAGGAGGTATTGATTATACCTCCTATGGTGCTTCATCATGAAGCGCCAGAGGAGGCTTATTCCTCCTTAATCTTCATATGGCCCTTCCTTTGGAACCGCCATTGGACTTTTTTTAAAAATAATTTTTTGTAATTATTTCTATTTGCTAATGAAACCCTTTATTTATAGTCCAAATAAACAGGCGATTTACAATATGATAGCAAAATGAAATAACTCGTAATAAATAACTAATTCATAAAATCACTACAAAATATATTGTATTACAACAATTATAATGTACAACTAATTTTAAAGTGAATAAAAAAAATAAGAACAATCAAAGTGTTTATCTTCATAATATTACATAAATAATTATGCACACAAAGAATTTAAACATTTTTAAAAGTGGTCAGTTGCTTGCCTCTTACAGTTGCTAATTACTTTTATCTTTTGTTATTTCTTTTTTAAAAAATTCAGTAGCATAACATGCTAAAATTTGAAGTTTTCCTAATATTAAAAACTATCTTTAAGTCACAATTAATTAACCAATTAATCCCACAACATCATAATAATTTTTTACAACCCACAACAAAATAAATCATATTTGCCAACACTACATATCATAGTTATAATAATTAGTTTCGTAACAAGCTAACAAAAATACTACCAGCTGCGTTTATTAAATTAATTGGTTCCAGAAAAAAATTTATTAAACTACTAGCAACATTTATAATACTTCTACCCAATTTGATCATTTCATCAATGCCATTCACAGCAACTTTTTTACTACTAACAATATGTACTTCTACGGAGGATTAAACTAGTATTATTATATTTGTAGAATGATCCATCACCAAACTTACAGGTATCCTTTGCAATATTGCATCTTCATATATCAAGCATAAAAGAACCACATCATTTAAGTTGTTTAAACTTGAGTCATACATGTTACTTCTACGCACGATTAAACCAATATTATTATATTTATAAGCTTAAAAATTAAAAAACTTACAATGTATAGGAAATTTAAGCAGACAGAGTTGAAACTTCTAATAAATACCTGGAAAAAAAATTATGAGCAAACATATAAGAGTCATGACATATTTTAACTAAAAAAAAAAGAAAACATGGATCAAATATTAAAAAAACAAACACTTACAAGCTAAAGAGCTTCTGTAGGAGGCCGAGACAAGAAACAAAAATACGTAGGATAGGAAGCTTTGTACTGCTATGAGACAAGAAGAAAAAAACATAGGAGAGAAAGCTTTGTACTGTAATGGAAGTGGCGATCAAATGTTGAAAAAATGTGCACTAATGGAGTGGGGAAGTAATGGATCGAAGTTATGGGAAATAGGAAGAAGGAGGGCAATAATGGCGGGATGATTTAAATTTTATAGAACTTTGTATGAAGGTAGGGGAAGTTTTGACACTTCCTAAAAAAGCACCATTGCTTCCCATTTTTTTTTAAAAAAATGGGAAGCTTTGATGCTTCCTAAAGAAGCGCCATTGCATCCATTATTAAAAAAAATTAAAAAACACCCATTTGTGGCCTTGGCATTGTTGTGTATTTTTTTTAAAAAAAATGGGAAGCAATGATGTTATTTTAAGAAACGTCAAAACTACCCTCCTTTGATTGTTTTTTAAAAGTTCAAGACATTTTTTGTTTTTAAATGTAAAGGAAGTAAAAGCGGTTGTAATGAAAGGGAAGGAATGGCTTTTTTTTCCTTTAATAGGGAAACAATACTTGCTAAGGCTTATTTATTTATTTTTTAAATGAAAGGGAAGCAATGGCTTTTTTTTTTCTAAACACGAACAAGGCCTTAGAAGGTGCTTGTCTAAAAGACGTCATACAAGTTACTTACTTTTTCTAAAAAAAAAAAATAATGTCAGCTATGCCGCTTGCCTAAACAAACGCAATAGTTGGAGCTTTATTTATCTATTTTTTTTCCCAAAAAATGAAGGCCTTTTTTGTCGCTTGTTTATGCAAGCTTCATAGAAGATTAACGCCAACTATGACATTTATAATTGTTAGTGTCATAGCTTTTAAATATTTTTTTTTAAAAAAAATTAACTATCTTTGGCGCTTCTTTAAAAAAGTATCACAATAGGAGCGCCACTAAATCCCTCTTTTGTAGTAGTATTTAGTTTCTTGAATGACTAAAAATATATATCAAACACATTTTTTCTATCAAATATAATAAACTATATAGGTTTGAGGGATTGGTTTTTTTATGTCAGGTTTGAGAGATTGTACAAGTCATTTAAATTTATAATTTCATATTTCTTTCTAACAAAAATAAAAAAAACTTACTCAAATATTTAAAAGTTTATGATATTTACAAATTGTCAATTAAAATTTGGGGTTTAGTATAAAGATAACCTATTAAATAAATTTTATATTTTATATAAATTTTAATTAAAAATATATTTATAATTTTTTTAGAATATTCTCAACGGAATTAACGGTTTGAACATAAGTATATGTTTTAAAAAACTTACAATAATAACAGCTGGTTAAGGAGAGAAAAAGCATAAGAATTTATATTTGTATTTTCTCAGTAAAGCATATATATGTATTTTCTTGGTTTGATGTTAGATTCTATTTCCATCCATAATCTAAATGTTAAGTTTGACTCTTAAACTCTTATTTTGACTAAAATACTCCTATTTAACATAAGAATTATTTTAATATTTATATTTATGAAATAAATTTTTCGGGACCAAAAAATAATTCTAATACATGTCTGTTCAAACTTTCTAACATGTGATGAAATTTATTAATTTGGATCCTATAATATAAAAGAGTTAATATTTTCTGCCATGTCATGAAGGAATGATAATAAGAGCCTGGAGGAAAGTTGGAAGTACCTTCAGGCACAAATGATGGACAAGTTTGGCGTGAGATCATCATTTGAGGAGGTGTAGGTTAGAATATAATTTAGCGGTTGTTATATTTAAATGTCAAAATTATTTATTTAATATTTTACAATTTTATAAATAAAATATTTTGACCATCTTAACTTGTACTCTTTTAGTTTTTAATATAAGACATATTTACTTAAATTGATTAGATTAAAAAATTAATTAAATTAATTAATATAACATGTATTTTTCATATTGATCTTTTTTAATTTTTTAATTCTCTGTCCTTTTTAATTATTATTAATGAATTATTAAGGGAGGTAAGTTAAAAATAGTTACCTACTACGGTGACATTTCATATATATTTTGAAAAGTTGAAAAATTTCATCCCATGGGTCCCACCAATTTTTTAGCTTTCCGAAATCCCAACCACAGACAATCCTCCCTTCATTCTTCTACTCCCTCCCCGCAGTAATGGTTAGGCTATATAGCTGTGCCATGTGATTCACTTTGAGATTTTGAAGCAATTACTGCTCGTTGTTGTTGGATCTTCCTTCAAAATATTATTAGCAGATACGACACCATTGTTTGGACTTTGAATCTTGTCTGATAGGGTAAGCTATACTCATGTATTTGTTATTCATGGGAAGTTGTCATTATGGAATAAAAAACCAGATCAGACCGGACCGGCTGGTTGAACCGGCGATCATTCGATGGTCCAATCCGATTCAAGTATCAGACCGTGAACCGGTAAAACCGGTAAGATCCGGTGGTTTGACCGGTCCAATTTTTTACTCTTTTTTTTATGAAATACATTTTTTTATTCCTCTAACTATTATTTCACACTATTTTTGAGGGAAAAATAAAAATTTGAAGACCAAGATGAAGAGAAAAGTAGGCAAAGAAAGAACAAATCTAAAAAAAAAGAAAGATTTTGAGGGGAGATAATAATTAATTAATTATAGAAAAAGAGATATCATTGTATATGTATAGGCACCATAACTAATACTAATATATTTTAAACATTTTTTTTCTAAAGATCTTTATTTTTATCTATAGAAGTTTAAAAATATATTAATATATATATTGCTACTGATAAATTGTAATATTTTAATATGACCAGTCCAACCACCGGTTAGACCCTTGTTGACTCATTGACCATTGAACCTATGCCGTGACCGGTTCATTGCCCGATCCAGTTTTTTGTTCTTTGGTTGTCACAAAGGCAAGATTTTGAGTTTCACTAGTGTATAAGACATTGTTAGAACCGGCTGACACCCAAGAAGGTGTGAATTAGGTGTACCATAAAAACTTGAAAATTTTGAAATTCTTTTCTCATCTTATGAAATCAATAAGTATGAAAGTAATGAATTATAAAACCATAATCAGTTAATTAAATCATATATGCTGAAAATATAAGAGTTTAGAGAAGAGAGATGCAAACTGTGATTTATCCTGGTTCAGTCCAATCCATGATGACCTACGTCAAGTCCCCAGGCTTCTCTTAAGATTTTAATCCACTATATCCCTTAAGTTTAACCGGGTATTTGAGAACCACTACAATCCCACAATTTTAATCTGGGCACTTGTGAAGTCTTTACATTTCTCGTACTAAGACAAAGACTCCTCCTTACACACTGTAAAGATACAATATATTTCTCACTCAAGATCCTCCAACCTTGAGTAATTCTCACAAAATAAAATGATTACAATGAAATCATACTTCTCTCTATATAAAGTAGATGATGATTAACACTGAAGTTCATGAAAAAAGTATGACAATAGAGCTTCAGTCGAGTAAGATTCAGAGTAATAGCATATCAATATTGTAGCCTTTGACTCTCGTCTCTTTATTCATGTTGAATGTCTCTCCTTTTATATTTGATGAAGATTTATTATGACTATTGAGTTTTTCTTCTTCCCGTTGAGGCTTACAAAATATGACCATTAAGCAACTAAAATAGCCGTTGAAAGTTTCTAACAGAAAAGTCCTTTCTTACAATTTATGTGTTAATACTTGTTTGATCACCTAAGAAATACTTAATCACTAATATAACGAAGTGTTAGAGTGATTAGACGTAAGAAGAACAAGTTACACAAAATTCCAATGATTTTTCAGAAGTTTAAAGGCGATGCTCTGTTTTCTGGAAAACTTGGTTATTCGAATAATATCATCCATATTCAAATATCTATGTTGATTTTTGAAATGTATTAGGATAACCTTTCCATTATTCGAATAATCTCCTTTGTATTGGACTTGCCGTTATTCGAATACACTTTTCCTTATTCGAATAACATTCTTTGATTCATGAATAATCAAATTCGAATAGGCTTTCCTTTATTCGAATAACATCTTTGTATTCAAATAAAAGAACTCAATTTCTGTTGAAGTATATTCGAATACAATTTTCTCTATTCAAATAATGCATCTTTGTTTATTCGAATAAATGTCATGTTATTCAAATACACTTTGCTTAACCAGATGTTTTATTCGAATAATGATCTCCTATTTGAATAGCATTATTGAAACTAAGGTATACCTGCATTCAAATAACTAGTGCTCTATTTGAAGAAACTCTCAAAACTTGAAGTGTATTAGAATAATCAGTCCCTTATTCAAATAGTCTTCTTCAGAAAATAGGTAACTTTATTCGAATACAATACCTTGTATTCGAATAATGCTTCTTTGATAATGAATGTGTTTATTCGAATACGTTAGCCTCTGTTCGAATAAACCTTTGAATCTAATAGGCATAATTCTTTGGATATAACTCCAAATTTAGCAAATGACCTATATCTAGAAATCTCTTTAAGTCTAATTTTCACAGCAACTTGAATCAATCCCAAATACTTTGTATCCCAAAAGTTATGATCCAATTTGTATTGACTGGTCTGGAACATAACACTGATTTCGAGCACCAATTTTCAAAATTCATATCTCTTTCATCTGAACACCTTTAAACTTCATCTTGATGTATGTGTGTCACATTTTAAGTTTAGTTACATATGAGTCAAGTTTCACCTCAATCGAATTTGTTGTTTGAAAGATACATCCAAAATACCAAACCTGTTCTAAAATACAATGTTGATTTTGAGTATCATATTTCAAAATTCATATCTCTTTCATCTGAACTTATTTTAACTTGATCTTGGTGTCTATATGAAATAAGTTTCAGATCAATTGAAGTTATGGTTTGGGAGATATGACCAAATTACTGAACATTTCTTATGATGAACAAAACATAGCTTGCTGCTTTATTCGAATAACATTGCTTCTATTAGAATAAAACACCTCTTATTCGAATAAAACTCCCCTTATTCTAATAGAACTCCTTTTGTTCGAATAAAAACTCTCCTATTCGAATAAAAACCAATATTTTGAAAGAGCTAGGCACTTTCAACTTCCGATTAAGTAATTTCAATTTCCATTTGACCATAGAGACCTCCAATATCACTTCTAAGAGTTTGAATCTTGATATTCCCATTAGATTTTGCAAGTTCTTCTTTATTCAATCTCTTTCTTCTTGATTCCCCTCTTGATGATCATTCTCCATAACTCAACTAAATAGCTCCTTTATTTTACTGACTTCATTTTCCCATATTTGATAATTTCATTCTTCAATATCTTATCAATCTTCCTCCATAATTCAACTTGGTATATTCTAATCTTTACTTGACTAATCTAAAAGATATTTCACATTAACCACAATAGTTAGTCAAAATATAAAATAAATATATTATATAAATTTTTTGCTCTCAATATTTAACATATATATTTGATATCATCAAAACTAATAACATCTAACAGACATGATTGGAAAAGCATCACTAAGTATGTTTTTAATACATTTAGGACATGTCTTAGGTGTAATTATGCAAATTCTCTGTGAAAAAGTTTGGGAAATTAAAGATAAATTTTGACAATCAATTTGAGATTGAAATGCCCCTAATTACATATACTATTTGGGAGTTTTGAATTCCTTCATATTCGAATTGACTTACCATATTTATGTTGATGGCTAAATTTAGTATTATCTTGTGAAGCTCGATCAGCGAGCAAGTCAGTAAACATTGACTTCTCTACAAACACGTTGAAAGATAATGGTAGAAAATTCCTTATCAATGATACTGAGAGTCTCAAGAGAGTTGGAGATCACGTTAACTTGAGAGAATTTTTTATGAGTTGTTGGTATGAGGGATTTGGAGTGAGCACTACTACAGAATAGGGATTTAACGTCACATAAAGACGTCCCTTCTTTGAAAAGGGAAGTAAAAAATGTACGCAGTGGCATTTATGTAAATAAAGAGAAATTTTTTCATCATTAGGCGTCCCTTAAGGCTGCATGCCAGCCACGTGGCTGGCATGCACCCTACATTAGGCGTCCCTTCTGTATGAAGGGACGCCTATTTATATGTTTAGGCGTCCCTTCTTGGAGAACGGACGCCTAAACATAGTTTCCCTCCACTTTTTTTCTTCATTTCCCTCCATTCCTTTCGTTCACTCTTCCTCTGTCTCTCAAAAACAATGAGCTGCAGAAACTTAGAGCATTTTTGTTCAATCCCCTTCCTCCCATTCCAGCAGTTTCGTTCACTCTTCCTCCCTCTCTCAAAAACACCGAGCTGCAGAAACTTACAGCATTTTTAATTTGTTCAATCCCCCTTCCTCCCAAGATTGTTAAGGCGCCATCCCCCTCCTCGATCTTCTCTCTGCTGGCGTCGTACCCTGCATCTATCCACCACAAGTCCAGCAACGTCAGTCAGGCCGTCCTCAGCAAGTTGCTTGCAACGACGCCCCTCCCTTTATCACCACAAGTCTAGCAGCGTCTACCCATCCGTGTGAGGCAAGAAGCAAAGGTTTTTTTTTCTTTTGTATAGTTGGATATATTATTTTTTATGCGGTTATTTTAATTTAGTGTCTAAGATGTCACTTGTGTTTACCTCCGAAGTATGAAGTATATATGCAATATAATGAAAAATGAATGAGATTAAAAGGTAATAATTAATTATTTCAAATGTGAAATGCCATATATGTCTGGAAGTAAAAATATTTTTGAGAAATAATTGTTGTGTCATAATAATAGTAATATATAAGTATAAATTTTTTAACATGTCCTGTTGAATTTTTTAGTTTAACGATAAAAAATTAGTGGATTGTATTTTTTATGTTTAAAATAGTTATAACAGGAAATCTCATTGTTGTCAATTATTCTAAACTTTAGCGTTATTGAGAATGGCTTAGGTTAACAATGGATCATAGTTGGATGAATGCTTTGAGAACTAGTGAAGAATATGAGAATGTGGTAGAAGAGTTTATTGAATTTGCTAGAAGGAATGCTCCAACAAAAAATGAGAAGTATTTTTGTCCTTGTGTGAATTGTTTAAACAAGAGTCGACGAGATGTTGATGATATAAGGGATCACCTACTTTGTGATGGAATAAATCTTCGATACACAAGGTGGATATGGCATGGTGAGGAAGTAACTGATTGTCTGTCGCACAAGAAGGAAGGAGTGGATGTTATAGAGCAAGATAGAATGGAGAAAATGATTCACGATGCCGAGGTTGAATCCTTCGCCCAGGCACATGAATTTGACAGCCTGCGGAGTGATGCGGAGACACCATTATACCATGGGAGTAAGTACACATATGCATTGAAATGGAAAGACCAAATTTATATGGATTCTTGTGTCCGGAAAATACGACATCAGATAAAAATGATGTTGCACAAAGGACGCATTATGTGGGCTTCACAATGGCAGCGACCAAATTGCGATGTTATCTAGCGCCAATTGTTCAAGGGTATGTAGTAAAATTTTTTATTTTTTGGATGTTTGAGAAATAATTTTCTTCTAATCTAAACTTTATTTTAATCTGTGTATTGTTGTAGTTACCATTGGAGCATGTGTGTTATTTGCCCACGCCTCAATGAAATCTATTGGTTTGATTCATTGACAAAAAAGCCTGACAAGGACACAAAATCAGTCTTCAACACGTTAGTTATTTCTTTTTTATTAATTAAAGAAATGCTTGATTTAAATAAATTGTTCTAACTTAAAATGTTTTACATTTTAATGGTAGCGCAACCCAAACATATAGAATGCTTGGCGGGTCACGTGAGGGTAGAGTTGTTCGCAAGCCAAAGTGGTTCTATCCTAAAGTATGTGGTTCCAATATAATTTAAGTTATTTTATTTACGGTTGTTTTATAAATGATGTATGTTATTGATTTTAACCAATTGCTTTTGATTTATAGTGCCCTCAACAGCCAGGTGGTACTAAATGTGGCTATTATGTTCTACTTTACATGTATAATATCATTCAAAATGGCGTTACAAGTGATTTTCAACAGGTAATCAAATGATAATATTTTGGTTGTATTTTAATTGAATTGCTAAACAATCCTTTAATTTCATTGATTTCGTATAATCATATTTTCTAATTTGTAGATCTTTGATAATGATGCTGCTTACTTATATGAATACATTAATTTGATCAGAGACTTGTTGGTTGAGAGGATTCTTCAACACATTGATTTGTAGAAGTTTATCGTTTCCTGTACATTTACTTAGTAGTTGTTTATTATATTAGTGGACAACATTTCTGTCAACAATGTAGTACATGAATGTTTCATTAGAGGTGGATGTTGTGTTTTGTTAATTATAAACTGCGTGCTGTATGTTTCCTTTTTGTGTATACGTTGTTGTTTGCTTTCAGAATGATATGGCCAGAAACAATACAAATGGCACCGTATGGAAAAAAAAACCCCTTTATGCGTCCCTTTTAGCAAAAGGGACGTCTTAAGTCCCTAATTTTTTTTTTAAAAAATTCTAAACGGGGACTTTAGGCGTCCCTTTTGCGTAGGGACTTTAAGCGTCCCTTTTAGCAAAAGGGACGCCTAAACCCAGAGCTTTACTCGTCCCTTTACAAAGGACGTATAAAGTCCAAATTTATTACGTTGCTGACATACGCGTCCCCCCATAAAAAGGACGTTAAAAGTCCCAAATAAGAGACGTTAAAAGTGTTTTTTCTAGTAGTGGAGGGAAATTTACAAAAAATGGAGGAGCATGTTTATAAAATTTTAATAAAGAAATTGTGTAAAATAAAAAAGTAAGAAAAATTAATTCAAAACTTTTAATCCCACATCTCTAATTTTTTTAAATGTAACTCAAAGGATTTCCCCTCCCCTCCTCTCATACCAAACATTCTAAGTTGAGTCCTTAGAAAATGACTACACTACTATAAAAATAAGGAATAGTGTCACATTTTTAAAGAAGTGCAACAGCTTCTTCTGAATTTTTTTTAATTTTTTTTAAAATTGGTATGTTGTGACACTTTTTTAGGTAAGTGTCACAACTGTTTGATGATGGCCTTATGTGACGCTTGCTTGACCAAGCGCCACATAAGGGTCTTTTTTTTTAATTGAAGTAATAGATGTGGTGTTTGCTTAAGGAAGTGGTAGAGTTGCTATGCACTTTGTATGGCATTTGGTTTAATATGCGCCACACAAAATAATATTTCTTTTCTCTTTTTTTTTCAAACACTTCTCTCTCTCTCGCGATTTGCTTCCATCATCTTTATTCTCTTGGTTCCCACTCCTCACCCTACACGTGCCATCACTCATTATCCTCTTAGTCCCTACATTTCATCATTCTCCTCTTTTTGTCACTCATCACCGTGCCCCACTTTGATCGGCACTTCCTCCTCATTCCTTTATTCCATCACTTCTCATATTTCATCCTCCTCCTCTTTTCTTTTTTGGCATTTCCTTCTCATTTATTTGGTCTCATTTCTTACACTAAACCGACCACACTCCTCCTTCCTTTTGATCCCATTTCCTCATCGTATAGCTTCATTTCGTCCTATAAATATGTACCCACTCACTTTTTATATATATATATTTTAAAGCCACGTACAACACATTATCTTCTTAACCACCATTTTTCTTTCTGTTTTTTAATCTTTAAACATGCATTTTGTCTTTCTCTTTTTCCTTTATTAAACTTTTTTTCAAGTGTTGTGCTTGAGGTTTCAACTCACTCTGTTTAAACTTCCTATGCACTGTACGATTTTTTAATTTTTGAGCTTACAAATCTAATTTTATTAGTAATTAATAATTTAATTTTCTCAATGTATTTTATATTTAATTTATTATGAAATCTGAAAAACTATTGTCATTTTTATATGCTGAAAAAAATAAATGAGATAAAATTAAATGTTATTAGATATATATTGTATGTGAAGATATGTAGTAGTTATAATTTTAGTTGTTGTAGTAATTGTTAACATTGATGATTTGTATAAGTAAAATAATTATTTATTTTTAACATTTGTATTTTACTTAGTAGTGATTTTGTTAATTAGTTATTTTTTAATTTATATAATTTTGGAGTTATTTGATTGTTGTATAATTTTCTTCATTTTGTGTGGATATGGAAATGTGTTTAAAGTGTATTGTCAATTGTGATTATAGAGTTTTAAAAAAAATATGAAAAATTTTGTTTTTTAAAAAGAATAATACTTCATGTGGCATTTATTTAGAAAAGTGTCATAGGAAGCAAAATTTAATATATATATATATATATATATATAGACTTCCTGTGGCACTTCCTTAAAAAAGTGCCACAGGAAATGTACACTTTTTATGACACTTTTTCAAGTAAGCGTTATAGGAAGTGTTATACACACACACACACGCTTTGACACTTTCTTCTTTTAATGGCGATGAGATATGTGACGCTTTCTAAATGCCACGATTATTGAAAACAGAAACGTCATAGTTGCCCTTTTTTGTGATAATGCTAGGAACCCAAATATTTTGGTGAAACCCTTTCTTCAATTTCCTTGATCACCATCATGTATGAGACGATGATCGTGTGTTTTGTTAGAGACATGAGAAAAAGATGTTTTTATGTGGTTCCAGGAAGGGAGTACTAAAACTTGTTACAATATGCATGGAGGGTGAAAATGGGAAACATGCATGAAGGATTGGTCGCTAAGGGCCTTTTTGTTTTCCTATTTTCAAAACAATTTGTTTTTTTAAAAAATAAAAAACAGAAAAAAAACTTGTTTAATAATTAATTTTCAATTTATTTTTTTGTCAAATAAAAAATAATAATATATTTTTATAACAAAATGATTAAGGTGCAAATTTATTCAAAACATTTCATTCAAGAATGCTTGGTATCCAAAAATCTTTTGTAGCTCAATATTGCCCTAATTGTTAAAAAGTTAACATTGAGCATTAAAAATCAGCATTGGTTGTTAATATTTTTAACTGCAAGGGGTAAAATTACTCTATTTTTAATATTTTTAAAGGAACATTGAATTCAAAAAAAAAATTCTGATACCACTAGTAGTACTGAGTGAAAATTTTTACAGTAAATTTGCAACGTAATACAAAATAAAATAACAAGAACAACAAGCCTAGTTTGTTTTTATTTTCTACTTTTATGCTTTTAGAATTATTGTGTAAATTTTTTAAAATAAGTTTTGAAAAGAAAAAAAAATAAAAGATCTATTTGGATAATTGCTCTAAAAATATATTTAAAAATAAAACGAATATAAAAACTTATTTGAAACAGTTGTTCTTACAATCAACTTAGAGTACTCAAATAAAGTGAGTACTCAAAGAAAGTGAGAGACGACGTGGAGAGTGCGACCACTATGGACCAGAGTGGGATGACTGAGAGGTGACATGAACGAGCATGAAAGGCAAAGTGGAGCATGGTTGCGAGAAAAAATGAGAATAAAAAAATAATAATAAGACAAAAAGAAAAAAAGAAAACAATAAAATATGTAAAAGTTGTTTTGAGTTTTTTTTACAAAAAAATGTATTTCTATTATTTTAAACATTTAATTAAAAATTAACAGCCAAACTTTATTTTTTTTTAAAAAATGTTTCCAAAATAAGAAAACAAACGGCCCTTTTATTTTTAGTTTTCTTTTATTTTGTAAAATCTAGTATAATAAGCAAAACGCTCTATCTTCCTTGAGCGCCTAAGCTCTTGCTTTTCAAACTCAAACCTGCCACTCTCTAGTCTCAATTTGCTCACAGCCTGCACTTTTCAGTCTGCTTAGTGCTTAGTACTTGTTGAAGTTGATTTCAAGAACAATTATCTTAAACAAGTTTTAATATTTTTTTCTCTCATCCGAACAGATGTTTTTTCCTCAAAAGTTGTTTTAAAAAACAATTTTATAAAACTGTTTTATAAAAATTGAAAATAGAATCAGATATTATTGAGTTATAATTTCTGTTTTGCTTGAAATTTCAGCCTCAGAGATGATTTAAAGGGTTTTATTAAGATGCTGTTGAACATGGGGGTGAAGATGTTGGTGAGATTGGTTTGTGGTATGGAAGGAGGGTTGGCTCAAAGGAAATGGGGTATGAAGAGAGGATATGTCTCATGGTTGCTGCTATATTAATTTGGAAGTAAAGGAGTATTAATTATATATATTCTCGAAATGGGTCAATAATTTGATGGCAACCAGATATGTGGACATATGCCCTCCATTGTGCTATATTAAGTCGTTAGGGTAGTTAAGTGGTTTTATTTAGAATATTTTATTAAGATTTGGATAGATTATTTTATTAGCATTTAGATTAAATATTATTTATCTTATATAGATTTGAGTTAAATATTTAGGTATGATTAGGATTAATTAAGACTAATAAAGTCATCAGTCTTTTTTTACTTGGTAGAGAGTATTAATGTCTTTCCATGTTTATGGTGCGCTTCTCAAGTTTCGAATTAATTTTTTTCTTTTTAATTGGGGTGAAGTCACTTACCACCTCAATCAACCTCTTGTTAGTGTCATCACTCTTATTTCTTATGTTTTGAACTCTTGAATTACCCGATAATTCTAGTTCTTTTTTCTATTTGCTCTTTATTATCCTCCCTTTCATCTTTCATTCTACAATTACTCTCTCGTAATGGCAACTCATTCTTTCTTGAATTCAAGGAATGGGATTGTGAATTCCATACTAAAAGCTAGAGATGATTTTGATGAGGCTTGTCTTTCACCTCAGGAAGTTGTTGGCCTTGGCCAAATGGAGCAGCAACAAAGAGTTGGTCAAACTCTTGCAACTTAATGTTTAAAGTGACAAAATTTCCCCTGAATTCCTATGTCTGGGTTGACACCGCCTTTCTCAACGCCATCTTTGACACCATCTGGAGCATCTTTTGGTGGAACCATGTGACAGACTTATTCTAATGGTGTTGTCCCGATCCTGCAAATTCCTAGAAGCAGATTAAAAACTGCTTTATTAGGTGCTAGAGATATTGATTTAATTTAGGCATCTAATTGTTTGGACTTGATAACCATCAACATAAGCAGCAGCAGTTGATGATAGATGAAGGCTGGAACAATGCCATAAGCCTAAGAAATGTTGGCTTCACAAAGCATAGTCAGGGCTTCATTGAGCGTGCAAATGGCCTTGTAGCATGGTGATAAGAAAGCTCTCTTGTAAGTGGAAAGCCACGGATTCTATCCCTTTTGTGAGCTTAGGCTCTTAGTGTATGCTTCTATAATTAAAAAAAGGAAAAAAAAAACAGAGATATATAGCTTCATTGAATGTAAGGTGGTGAATTATCATCCAGAATTTTCTTAACCTGTTCTTTCTGCAGTAGTGAAGCCTTCTTTTTCTACCTTTCTCTGATTGGGGTTCCCCATATGGCAAATTAATTGAGCAATCCATAGGGAAGAGCTCAATAAGCTTAGGAAACACAAGTTTTTTTTTGGATCTTCAGCTTCCTGCTAAGCAGTTTTGGAACAGTTTCATTTTTTCGTTGATAGTTTTTGTTGGGGGTAATTTGTTGTATTCGATTGTAATCACCTGATCCAGACTCCAAGAGTTACTGTGAATGTAGATTTGGTGATGGATATAATAGTGAATAAATTCAGAAAGCCAAGTGTGGATCTTGTTGTAACTGAATATATAATTTTACATTTGGCCATGTAAGGAATGATGTCTCTTTTTTTTTAATCATCAAAGTAATTACATTCTTACAAATACTCATTTATAAATGTATAACATAATAAGTGCTGTAAAAAAGTTTACTTATTCGACAATTTTTTTATCCTCAAATATATAAATACATAAATCAAGCAAGTACAAACATACACATACATATTTGGATGTAGAAATGTATTATTCCACTCAATCTTAAACACAGTAGCTGGTTAGGATGTACACTTTGGAGCTATACATGAGACTTTAATTACTTTGTCTCCCACTTATTATTTTCTCCCGTAAATAATCTCATTTGATTGCATCTATTAAAAGGGTTTTTCTCAAAGGGTAGTTCTAATACAAATCATAAAATAAGGTGTTTTAGAAAACCAAAGCGCTTTTTTTTTTCATATAACTAACTTAACTAATTTTCTTAATCTCTATATATTAATTATTTTTTTATTATATTTAGGACTAGGTAAAGTAATTTTTTTTTACCAGCAAAAAATTTAACTCAAGTTTCATCATTTTGTATTAGGTTTAAAAAAACTAAAGTTAAGAAAGCTTTCTTTGCATTTATACTGGTTTACTTTGATTTGATCTGAATTAATATGGTTTATAAAATCAGTTGGTTCAAAAATATCTTTAAAAAAAAAGATAAAGATCTAAATGAAAAATTGTATATTTAATAAAGTGAGGTTTGGGAGAAAAATACAAATTACCTAGCACTAGAATATAAATAGGTAAGTTGATTCCCTTGCAAGTTGATGTTTATCAAATCTTATGCAATATTCTGTACCTAATCTCTATAGCTTTTGTGAATGGGGATGCCACTTTCCACAAAGAAAATCAGAGAATCATTGTGGAGCACAAACCAGCAAAGCTTCACTTAGTGCCACTTGCCTTTTTCATCATCATTTTACTTAGTGGCATGAGTGGACCCTATGCTTTTCTCCCTCGCTAAAATCACTTGCTTCCTTCAATCCTACGGAATTTTTTTTGGCAAAATTACAGAAAAGTCTCAATTGATAATTTTATTGGTGAGAAGGCCATAAATGCTGGTGCTTTGTGTGTATAAATTTTTCCGAGTACCAGTACTTTTTTAATCTAAAATTTTATTAGATCATTATTACCAAAAAAAACTTTTAATAACGGAGTTTTCCTCAATTTTCCTTTTTTTTTCCTTTCGGACCAAAAAAATTCTTTAAATGATCTATGTAGAAGAATAATTAATTCAAAGGATAATCAAAATTAATTTTCATTAGTCCCCCGGTCCTAAATATAAGATCCAGTTTAGAGGTAAATTTTGATTCTAAATATAAGACTTTTTTTTTTACTTTATCTTTTATATTTATCATTTTTCTCTAAATTAATGTGTCCAAGTTATAAACTGATATATAATATAATGTTGCACAAAAGTATTTTAGATATATCATATTATATGTACTAAAATTAAGTAATTTATTCAACCTCATGAATCTCATTAAATAAGATAAATAAATCATACATTAAGAATTTGAGGAGTACTAAATATCATAGTTATTATTAATGTTTTCTAAGTTATTCTACTTGGCCTGAAATTTTTTAGAAGTTTTATTTTTATTCATTAAATTGAATAAATAGATAATATATTAAGAACTTGTGAAGTACTAAAGATGATATCTATTATTAATGTTTTCTAAGTTATTCTACTTGGCTTGAAATGTTTTAGAAGTTTCATTTTTGTTTTTGCCAGAATTTTAGGAGTCATTACTTGCGCTTAGTTTTAACTAATGCTTTCTAAATCAATACATTTATGTTTTTAGTCAATATCATTACTTTTTTTAGTAAAAAAATTTATGAATTTAATCAATACCATTACTTATTCAGTCAATATAATTACGTTAATCAATAAGTTTTTTTTTTCTCCTTTTTAGTCAATACGTTTATGCCTTTAATCAATACCATTACATTAGTCAATACATTTTTTGGACCTTTTTAGTCAATAGGTTTACGCCTTTAGTTAATATTATTACTCATTTAGTTAATATCATTACACTTTTAGTTAATACCATTACTCATTTAATTAATATAATTACACCTTTAGCCAATGCCACTACTCATTTAGTCAATACCATTACGCTTTTAGTCAATATATTTACACACTTTTAGTTAATATCATTATTGATTTAGTTAATACCTTTATGACTCTAATTAATACAAACTCCTTTAATCATTTTTATTACTCATTTAGTCAAATATCATTATCGCTTTATTTGTATTCCTCTGATCTTTAGTATAAAACATATTTACCTAATTTGATTAAATTAAGAACGTTAGTTAAATTAGTTAATATAACATATATTGTATAGAACATCCTACTCATCTCCCTTAATTCTTTTATTTCCTCTTCTCTTTGATTATTGTTGAGGGGGTTTCAAAAGGGGTAAATTAAGAAAATATTGTCAAATATGAAAACCATATATTATATTTAGGATTAAGAGCAACTTCCTAAATACATCTTATATTAAAGACTGAAAGTGTATTACACACATATATATTTATGTGTGTTAAAAAGGCTTGGTGACCATTTGGCCATCAAGCCTTTTGACAAATCAAGGTGGGGTAGGTTCAAATTCCACATTCACCACCTTGGCTCCACATTTTTTTTTCAAAAAAAAAATTAATTCCCTCCCTAAAAAAACAGCCATCCGCGCCAGAGTTTCGGTAGTCAGAGGTGAGGGTGCTCTTTTCTTTTCTTTTTTTTATTTTAAGAAATTGAGGAGTATTATTGTAAAATTATCAACACTTTAAAATCCTAAATTAATTCATTGTCACATTTTTGTCATTTCTACGTCTTAACAAAGTTTTTGGATTTTATAAATTCAAATGGTATTTTTGAAATTTTCCCTAAAAAAATATGCTCTTTTTTCAAATAATGTAAAATCTTTTAGAAGAGCACATATGGTAAAATGTGCCTCAATTGATGGATGAGCCTTGGGCCTTTGAGCTAACATGGGCCGAATTGGAAAGAGTGTATAAAGCCTATCATTCATTGGGTGAGGTTGGGACCCATGACCAGTAGCCCAATCTCAATGTACTCATTACCATTCATTAACTGCTTTGTCAAAGAAAATGGGCCAAAACTGATTGATTATTGTTTCAATAAATATAAAAACACATGTTTTTTCAGCTTAATATAATTGAATTTCTTGTAATCAACTGCCCGGGTTGTAATACCCCGAATTTTGGGATAGGAGGCTTGAGATTAAGTCTGGATTGAGTGGACTGCTAGACCCTGGTTTAGCAAATGTCCTAGTGAGGAATGATATTTATACCAAAATTCCTTAATATCTTTGGATATTAAAATGGAAATAAAAGGTGAGGGCAAAATGGTAATTTTGCCATAAGATGAGGAATGAAGATTTTTCCCTAATATTCCCTATGAGTTGAGTTGTACGGGAATTAAAAGGAGGGAAATGACTACTTGGTAATTAATGAGGCCATATTGGTAATTATTATCAAGTAAAGTCAATAAACAGATAAGCTTGAGGCTTTGATGGACCACTTGAGGTGGTATAATGAGATAATTTGAGAGTGAATTATACTCTCTTATTTCTCATTAATATTAATGGAATGATGAAGGAAAAGAAAAAGGAAACTTGCTATGCAAGAAATGAGATAGGTGGACTAATTGAGTAAAGGCCACTAGATGATTTTAATTAATCATCATCATTCATCAATTAATTCCCTTCTTTCCTGCAGTCAGGATTAAAGAGAAAAGGAAAGATAAATTGAATGAGAAAGGGAACAGATGAGAACGAGAAAGAATGAGAACGGAGAGAACGAGAACGAAGGCGGTGGAGAGAGAGAAAGCTTGTTTTCGCCGTTACAAAGGTTGTTCTACTCATCCTGAGCTTCGATTCTATAGTTTCGGATTCTTGTTTGGAGGCCGTTGGTGCCGTCTCGCCGGCCGGAGCATCACCGGAATTCCGAACCGAATTCATAAGCGTGTAGAGGTAAGCATGTTGTCACAATCCACAAATGATAAAAGGCTCCGGAACGATCCAGAGAATTCCAGAGCATTCCAGACAACATCGGAGTACTCCAGAAGATGCTGGAGCATGCTAGATATCTCTAAAACAATGTGGGGAACGCTAGAAAAATCTAGAGTATTCTAGGGATATCTCCTTCTTGCATATTCTAGAATTCTCCTTGTAAATATCTAGATATTATTTGTAGATATTCTCATAGAATGTTCTACAGGATGAATCATAACCGTTAGATCGAATAGATCTCCACCGTCCATTAAGGAGGTGGGAAAGTTTTGGAACAAGGGGGAGGCCTATAAATACCCCTCACCCCCTTATTTGTAACCATAAAGCAAAGTATCCAAGTTCTCAAGTTCTCTCATTCAAGAGTTCTCTCTTGTGTTTCATCTTGTTCTTTGCCTACAGCTTGAGGGTTCGGCTGACTTAGCATAAGATCAAGAGGTTGATCACAGTAAGGTCGGCATGGTACAAGGAGAGGGAGTTCTGAGTCCGTGACAATGTGGTATCAGAGCCTAGGTTCGAGGGAGCTGTTGGTTCGAGGACACATTCGTAGGCAAGGATGTTGGGTGTAACTTCAGGTATCACTAGTGAGGCTGTGATGCATGTAGATGAGAGAGGAAGAGAATCTCAACCTCCACACCAAGGTGGCAAGAAGGTAAGAAGCACTAGTAAGGTACGTACTGACGACTTTGCTATCTTGTCCATCAAAATTGATGCCTTGGAGAAAGCCATGGGAGAGATGGTCAGTAAGGTTGAGAAAATAGAGGGTGACATGGGAACGCTAGAAAGTCACACTCTCAATGAATTGGGAGAGTTGAAAATGAGTGTAGACACTCTACAAAATTCTAAGGATCTACGTGAGGAAGGCATGAGATCCTTAGAGGCGAAGGTAATGGATGCCATCACAGCAATGCAGAATCAACTCAACTCTCTCAAGACTTCCTTGAAGGGCCAAGGAAGGGGTTCACTAGCGGCTGGAGGTAGTGGACCAAGGGAAGTAAAGGTGGATCTTCCCAAACCAAAAGAATTCAAGGGCGTACGAGATGCCAAGGAAGTTTAGAACTTCTTGTGGCAAATGGAATGTTATACAGAGACCTTGGGGCTTAGCGACGATGAGACCAAGGTATGTACTGCTGCTTACTTCCTTATCAATAATGTTATACTTTGGTGGAGAAGAAAGCATGCAGATATGGAAAGAGGGCTATGCACAATAAACACATGGGAGGAATTTAAGAAGGAACTAAAGAGACAGTTCTACCCTGAGAATGTGGTCTATGAAGCTCGGAAGAAGCTAAGGGAGCTCAAACATAAGACCACCATATCTAAATATGTATGGGATTTCACCTCCCTGACGCTTCAGATTCCCAGCCTGAGCGGTGAGGAGCTTCTCTTTAACTTCATTGATGGCCTTCAAAACTGGGCTAAGCATGAGTTGCAGCGCCGATGAGTGAAGAACATTGATGAAGCCATTGCTGTGGCTGAGAGTTTGATTGAGTATCAAAAGGAGAAGGGTGAGACCTCCAAGCCTAAGTCTTCCAAATCTAATCACGGAAAAGGTGGGGGAGACAAAGGTAAAGGGCTAAGCAAAGGAGGTGACAACAAGTATTGGCAGAAGAATCAACCGGAGGGACTGAAGAAGAATTTCAGTGGCCAGCTCAAGTATTTTGTATGCCAAGGTCCTCACAGAATGAAGGATTGCCCTAAGCTGGGTACTCTAGCTGCTATGGAGGAAAGAATCGAGGAGGAAGCTAGTGTAGAGATGGGGTCTCTTAGGCTTATTAATGCTATAAAGAAGAAACCCTTACCTAAGAACACTACGTGTGAGGGTTTAATGTATGTGGAAGGGAAGATGAAAGGGAAACCCGTCACTATAATGTGTGACACCGGGGCTACACATAACTTTATCTCTCCTGAGGAGGCTAAGAGGATAGGTCTCCAGGTGACACTAGAAGGAGGGAGTTTGAAGGCAGTCAACTCACCTCCTAAACAGCTTTGTGGAACAGCACAAGGGGTTGAGCTATGCCTAGGTGACTGGAGTGGTAAAGTGGATTTCTCTGTAGCTCCAATGGATGATTTCAAGGTAGTATTAGGATTAAATTTCTTCAGACAGGTAAATGCTTATCTCATGCCTTATTACAATTTACTTTGCATTCTTGAGAAGCATGCTCCTTGCTTGGTACCTGCCAAGAAGATGGGTAGTGGTCAGCATTTATCAGCCCTACAATTAAAGAAAGGATTGAAGAGAGGTGAGGTAACATACCTAGCAACCTTAAAAGAGGTTGATCCGGGGGACAAGGTTAAAGAGGAAGTCCCTACCATTATCAGGAGTGTCTTGATAGAAAATCAAGACGTGGTGCCACCTGAGTTACCCAAGAAACTCCCGCCTCAGAGGGAGGTAGATCATAAGATTGAGCTGGAACCAGGAGCAAGGCCACTAGCCATGGGACCGTACCGTATGGCACCGCCTGAGTTGGAGGAACTCAGGAAGCAGTTAAGGGAGTTGATCGATGCAGGATTCATCCGTCCTTCAAAAGCACCTTTTGGGGCGCCGGTGCTATTTCAGAGGAAATAAGATGGATCATTGCGCTTATGCATCGATTACCGGGCTCTTAACAAGGTAACCATTAAAAACAAATATCCTATTCCTTTGATAGCTGACTTATTTGATAGGCTGGGCAAAGCCAAATATTTCTCCAAGTTGGATTTGAGGTCGGGATATCATCAAGTTCGGATTGCCGAAGGAGATGAGTCCAAGACCACATGTGTAACGCGTTATGGGTCATTTGAGTGGTTAGTCATGCCATTCTGGCTAACCAATGCACCAGCCACATTCTGTACTCTGATGAACAAGATCTTTCATCCATATCTGGATCGCTTTGTGGTGGTGTATTTGGATGACATTGTCATCTATAGTAACTCCTTGGAAGAACATGTTGATCATCTTCGTGTTGTGTTTAAGATATTACGCGAAAATGAGCTCTATGTTAAAGAGGAGAAGTGCTCTTTTGCCATGAAGGAAGTTCATTTCCTCGGACATGTTATCTCCCAAGGGATTCTCAAGATGGATGATAAGAAGGTGCAGGCTATCAAGGAATGGAATCCTCCTACTCGAGTGGCCGAGCTAAGATCATTTTTGGGCTTGGTGAACTATTATAGACGGTTCATCAAGAGCTACTCTGCGAGAGCCGCTCCTCTCATAGAGTTATTAAAGAAGAACAAAAGTTGGGCTTGGATGGAGGCATGCCAAGAAGCCTTTGAAGATTTGAAGGTAGCAGTAGTGGAAGAGCCTGTGTTGGCACTCCCTGACTTCTCCAAACCATTCGAGGTGCACACTGATGCCTCTGCTTTTGCTATTGGAGGAGTCTTAATGCAGGAAAGACATCCTATTGCCTTTGAAAGTCGCAAGCTAAATGAGACTAAGAGGAGGTATACTGTCCAAGAGAAGGAGATGACGGCCGTAGTTCATTGCTTGCACACTTGGAGGCATTATCTACTAGGGGCGAAGTTTGTCATCAAGACAGATAACGTGGCAACTAGCTATTTCCATACTCAGAAGAAGTTAACGCCTAAGCAGGCAAGATGGAAAGACTTTTTAGCTGAGTTTGACCATGTGCTAGAGTACAAGCCCGGATTTGCAAATGTTGTTGTTGATGCTTTGAGCCAGAAGGCTGAGCTAACAGCCCTGAGTCAAGTTGATGGGGACTTGATAAATAAGATCAAAGAGGGTACGACCCAGGATCATTTAGCTCAACAACTTGTAGAACTTACAAGAGAACGCAAGACTAAGAGGTTCTGGGTTGAAAATGGGATTCTTTACACCCTAGGAAGACGGATCTTTATTCCCAAGTGGGCCAACTTAAGGAAAGAACTAATCAAGGAGTGTCATGACTCGAAGTGGGCCGGACACCCAGGTCAGAGGAGAACCTTGGATTTGCTTGAAGCAGCCTATTACTAGCCCCATATGAGGGAAGATGTGGAGCTTTATGTGAAGACTTGTCTTGTGTGCCAACAAGACAAGGTAGATAACCAACTACCTGGGGGATTATTAGAACCTTTGCAAACACCAAGCCAACCTTGGGAAAGTGCGTCTCTGGATTTCATCTCTGCGTTGCCCAAGTCAGAAGGGTTTGGTTCTATCATGGTGGTAGTGGATCTATTTTCTAAGTATGCCACCTTCATACCAGCCCCAACCGACTGCACAGTAGAGAAGGCAGCTCGAATGTTCTTCAAGAACGTGGTAAAGTATTGGGGCCTTCCGAGAATGATCATTAGCGATCATGATCCCCGCTTCACAGGGAACTTATGGACAGAGTTATTTAAGCTACTAGGGACAGAATTACACTTCTCAACAAGCTTCCATCCTCAGACCGATGGGCAGACTGAACGGGTGAATGCCTTGTTGGAGTGCTATCTGAGGCACTTTTGTGAGTGCTAATCAGAAGGACTGGGCAAAGTTGCTTGATGTAGCTCAGTTCTCTTACAACTTGCAGAGGAACGAGGCTACAGGAAAAAGTCCATTTGAGATAGTGATGGGACAACAGCCCATCACGCCACATGCCCTTGCAACCACTTACAAGGGTAAAAGCCCTGGAGCCTTTCATATGGTAAAATCTTGGCAGGAGCGAGCAGATGAAACGAGATCGTTTCTTACCAAAGCTGCCAAGAGAAAGAAGAAGTTTGCGGATAAGCGAAGGCGTGCCATTGATTTCCAAGAAGGGGACTTAGTAATGGTAAAGCTTCTTCCCCAACAATTTAAAGCCTTCAGGAAGGTACACAAAGGTCTCATTCAAAAATATGAAGGCCCTTATAAAGTGATGAAGAGGGTAGGAAGTGTTTCATACAAGTTGGAACTTCCTGCCAATTTGAAGATTCATCCTGTCTTCCATGTTAGTATGCTGAAGCCATATCACGAGGACCAGGATGATCCTACTCGAGGGACATCATCACGAGCACCTCCTGTGATGACGAAGTCTTATGATTATCAAATTGAGAAGATACTTAATCACAGGGTTGTACGAAGAAGAGGGGTACCTCCGAGTAACCAATACTTGATCAAGTGGAAGGGACTGCCAGAGAGTGAAGCAACATGGGAATCTCAAGAAGATCTTTGGCAGTTTGAAGATGAACTCTACCACTATAAAGATGCCTTAGTGACGAGGGCGTCACTAAAATAGGTGGGGGAGAATGTCACAATCCACAAAGGATAGAAGGCTCCAGAATGATCCAGAGAATTTCAGAGCATTCCAGACAACACCTGAGTACTCTAGAAGATGTTGGAGCATGCTAGATATCTCTAGAACAATGTGGGGAACGCTAGACAAATCTAGAGTATTCTAGGGATATCTCCTTCTTGCATATTCTATAATTCTCCTTGTAAATATCTAGATATTATTTATAGATATTCTCATAGAATGTTCTAGAGGATGAATGATAACCGTTTGATCGAATAGATCTCCACCGTCCATTAAGGAGGTGGGAAAGTTTTGGAACAAGGGGGAGGCCTATAAATACCCCTCACCCCCTTATTTGTAACCATCAAGCAAAGTATCCAAGTTCTCAAGTTCTCTCATTCAAGAGTTCTCTCTTATGTTTCATCTTGTTCTTTGCCTATAGCTTGAGGGTTCGGCTGACTTAGCATAAGATCAAGAGGTTGATCACGCTAAGGCCAGCACGGTACAATGAGAGGGAGTTCCGAGTCCGTGACAGTGTGCTACCTTTCTACCATTTTTGTTTATCATTTGAATGAGTATTTTGGAAGTAGTGTACTATTCATCTCTCGTTCTATCCGTATTTTGGGGGCTAAAATGATGTCCAATGGATGTTTAAACGGCTAATCAAGTAATAAGGAGTAGAAATGAGGATATTAAGATAAAGAAAGGGAAGAACCGACACAACTTTCCCGAGAACTCTATTATAATTGCCCTATGTGGTTTATGAGGGTAGAGTTAGAGTTTCATCGATTGGATGATTCCACTGAGTTCAGAGGGGCAAATTGTGTAGGGTTCATGTTAAAGAGAAAGTGAGAAAATGCCTAGAGAGTGAAATGACCAATTTACCCTTTTAAGCTCTACATGTGGGCTGTTAAGTGGTATTTTTGTCATTCAGGCCTGAATTTGACTGATCTGAAGTCATAAATGGATTCTATACGTGAAATTGTGTAGGATTAGAGCCGGGAAAATGGGCCAAGCCCGTCGGGCCGGCCCGTTTAGGCCCTGAATTTACAAGGGCTAGGCTTGAGAATTTTGCTTAAAAAGTGAACGCGGGCCTAAAAGGGCCGGCCCTGTAGGGCCACGGGCCGGCCCTTTAGGCTCTGATATATTTTTTATTTTTTAAAATTATTTATATGATAATAATATTATTAATTTTTTATATTTTGTTAATGATGTTGAAAATATTTAGTTGTTATTATCTTTTTTAAAATTAAGTTTCATAAGAATATTTTGTATTAAGAATCATAAAAGTAAAAAATTTATAAAAGATATTTCTTATTTTATAAGAAAAATACGTTAGATATTTCTTATTTACTCTAAAGTTTCACATATGATGGTAATTTACTAATTTATTTGTATTTTATGTTTTTTATAGAGTTATTTGTCATTTTAGATTATTCTTTGTTGTAGATAAAGATTATGAATATATTCATGATTTGGGAGAATAAATTCTTGATATTTTTACCCTCAAGTAGAGGCTACTACTCAAACTGAAGCACAATCAAATTTTCTTGAAATTGATGATAGTGGTGAAGAAGATGAAAATGATAGTCGTCATACTCATGTTGCTTAGAGTATTTAACTTCTTGCTTTCTTATACTTTTGTGCGGATTGTGAATTATTTGTGGATACTATTTTTTACCTTTGAATATGAATTAATAACAGTATTTGTTTTATTGCATGAGGCGTGTAGACGTGTAGTTAAATCTTGTGTAAATAGCTTCAGGCCCTACGGGCCAGGCTTTAAAAAACGGCAATTTTTCTTATCTCGGGCTCTGTAGGGCTGGTCCTTTTAGGTACTGGCCCGTCAAGGGCTAGCCCTGGAGGGCCGGGCCGGCCCTGATTCCCAGCTCTATGTATGATTGGCCCATGATGTGATTTTTGTAAAAGTACAGTTGGGCCGGGCTTCTGCGGACATTTTGGTAATTTAGCATAATTGGGCTAAGTTATCAATTAATACGAGTCTAGAATGTTATATGGATGAGTAATAACTCATTAAATGTATTTGGAATTCTAGGACTTGATGGATGGACGTGCCCGAATAGGAGCAAAGACGAAGGATTGAGGACGAACGTGGGGTTCGACAGGTAGTGGACTTACTTTTCCTGCATGGGTGTGATATGTATGTTATATGCATTGACTGTGTGATTGTTATGCCTATTTATGTTGAGCATATTTGATTGATTAAAGTTTTGTTATATTTGTGAGATGGCCATTGGTATGTCATAACATTGAGCATGCAGCATGTCATTATGTTGGCATGAAATAGAGTAGGCAAGCATGTCATGCATTCATATATATCTATCATACATAGTAGTATTGTTCACTACTGAGATTCTCTCGAATCTCACTCCTCCTAAACAACCACAGTGACAGGTGAAGATGCATGAAGATGCACGGATGAGATATGGAGACGTGAAGTGAAGAGGAGGTCGTAGTGCGGGGCACTACTTCTTGTATTTGATGTATGTGTATGTGTGAATATTGTATAAGCAGAGAATCGCTCTAATGTATTTAAGAAATTTTCTAGCATGAATAAGAGAACGACTTTTAGTTTAATAATTTATCGCTCGCATACTCTGATATAATGGAACTAAGCCGGTAAGGTAATATAAGGAAGGATGCTTACATTTTTGGTATCAGAGCTGTTGAAAATGAGGTTTTACATTTGGTGGTATCAGAGCTGTTGAAAATGAGGTTTTACACGGGTGGTTCTGCAACACTATATTTTCAGTCATCAATATTTTTTTGTATATAATTAATACATTTAATGAAATGAAATGGTGAATTGTGGTGTACATGAACTGATAGAAACACTCCAATCAGTGGTTACACACAACTCAGCTAAGTTAGAACACAAATGAGCAATTAATGTCCACTTAAAGGCCTAACATTGTAACATAAATTGGAGTATAAAATGACACAAATAATGGCCTAATATGAGTTTTAAAATTGGGCCAAACCAAAGGAAAAGAGTAAGAAATAATTTATTTCAATAAGTCACAAAAATGTAATGGTAAAATGTTAATTTTCCATAAAACAAGAAACAATTATTTTTCCCTTATTTTTCCTAATAATTTTGGCCAAGTTAAGAAAATAAGAGGGGAAAATGATTATTTGGTAATTAATCATCATATTTTGAGTATTTGTTACCAAGTGAAATTTAGGGGAAAACAAAAAGCCAAAAAACAATATGACCTCAATTAATTACTTAGAACAAGTCATTATGCAAATACAAAAGGCAATCAATATTCTCTTTTTACTCTTGCATTTTTGGTTAAAGCAAGAGGAAAGCAAGGGAAATATTATATGAGATCTACATTAATTCAAGAAAAGAAAGGAAAAGAAGAGCCAAGTAATTTTGCACATGTAATTTCCATTAAAACATATTATGACATAAGCAAAAAGGCAAGAAGCAATTAAATGCTCCCTTTTCCCTTTGCAATTTCAGTCAACCAAGGGAAAATAAGGGGAATATATATATTTGTTGGTTAATGTAAATTCAAGAAGGAAAAAAAAAGAAACTCTTGACCATATATTTAATTAAGCTCTCATCTTCTTTTTCTCTTCATCTTCATTTCGGCGAAAGCTAAAGCAAATAGAGAGAGAGAGAGAGTTCAAGAAAAACTTGAAGAAGCAAGTGGAGTTCTAGGATTCTAAGGGTCAAAATCTAAGAACATGTAAATCAAGTGCTTATGCCTTCTAATCTCCTTAGAACTTCCTCTAACCTCTTCTCCTCTTTGAAATTCATGGTTAGCAAGCCAAAACAAGAGAGAAGAGAGAGAGGGAAGAAGGCGTGCTAGAGAGAGAAATTTGAGAATCCAAGAGGTAATCTCATAAACTTAATCCTCTTGTGTTATAAGTTGTTGTTATGGATGTTGTTGTTGGTTTTGCCTTGTTTTGTAAATTTGGGCTGATGAAACCCTAAGGTGAAATGCTACCAAAATTTCCTTTAATCATATTCATTTAGTTTTTAAGTAGTTAATCATGTGATTAGAAGTGAAAACGAAGTGATTAAACAAGAGAAATCAAGAAAACACATTCTCTTTCCTAATAACCCTATTTTCGGCCAGAAGCAGAACCATAGGGGGGAGCTAGAATTTTAAAATTTTGATGGTTCTATTGGATTTATAAGGGAAAATTTTATAGGTATACATGTGTTCATGATTTTTGGATATTGGTATGCAAATTTGGAAATTTATGAAGTTCAAATGCAATGTTGTTTGATTGCCTCCTGTGAGACATCATTGTTGTGAACCGAATTTTTCCAATCAAACCTGGTCCAAAAATTATAAAAATTTAAAATATTAAAGTAGACATCTAGAGATTTAATATGATATATAGTTTGTAATTTTTGGACAAGTATACTAAAAGATATAGATTTTTGAAGTTGTGCCATGTTTCTAAAAGCAAATATGAGAACAAGGGAGTTTGGAGAATTTCTGGGAATGACAAGGTTGCAGTGGTCAAAACTAATTATTTTTCCATAAATATACATTAAAAAATTTATTTATGTTTTGAAATCAGTTAAATTGGATTTTTCTAGAATTAATTATGAATTTCCAAAGTTGACTGAAAAATTTGTCAGTTTCTAAAAATAGTGAAACTGCACTGTGCAAAATTGTACTGTGCAGAAATTTTATAATTTCATTAGATAACCAGAATAATTTTCTTTAAAGGAAATAATAGTGCAAGTAATAACCAATTACTTGTAACTCTGATTTTTATAGGAACTGAAACTAGCACGAGCCGGAACAAAAGTTTAGGACATGCAGGGAAATTGGAAAATGACTCAGGTAGTAAATTTTTCTTGTATATTCTATGTTATTATTATACGTTTGAGTATGACATTCTTTGCAATATGAGCATAGTGTCTTGGACACGCACATTAGCCTAGTTGTGGTCTGAGACCTAATAGGGGTGCAGGGTTAAGTCATAGTGCAAATATGTCGTTTGACATTAGACAATGTATACACAATATTCTATCATACATGACATGCCATATTTATTTTTACATTTTATATGTTTGAAAAGCATGTTGCTATTAAGATTTTCTCGAATCTCATCATTTTTCAAAATAAAAAACTTTATAGCTGAGGCTAGCGGCTCGAAAGGCAAGACGATGACTACTGGTGAATAGAGTTTCGGGGCACTCTGTTGCTGCTATTGTTATCTATGCTTGTAGTTTTACTTCTTTTTGAATACTTGTACATTTGTGTATATTTTTCAAACCCTGCGGGGATTCCTTTGTATTGTAAATGAGTATTTAATATCAGTATGTTTCCGTTATTTTTGTATGCCTTATGAAACTTTGCGCTTATTACTCTACGAATATCAAAATATTAAGGGGTTTGACATGATCTAGTGGAAGAGGCTAGTTCCTCACAACGTGAAAAATCAATGTTTGAATCCTCATTGGAGAAGTGCCCATATTTAGTATTCAACTGCGTCTTAAATATGATTATCTCCAATAGAAAAATACCTATGTTTAGCAAAAAAATAATTGAATTTCTTGTTGACAAAACAAAATAATCCTATGTGTAATGTATAAATTTAAAAAAAAACTTACAACCAACATCTAAAAGCCTTTAACGAAGCCTTTATTTATAATTGCTTGATAGTATTTTATTAGTTTTATTTCAAAATAAGAACATAAAATCAGGCAAAAACGAATAATATTATTTAGCATTTATGAACTTATATTTATATCTCAGTTAATAATATATTTCACTTTACGTACTAGGATATTCACTTATCTTTTTTTTTAAAGTGTAAACTATGATAAATAGTCGTGTAAATAGAGCTGGTAAAAAGGGTCGGCTCTTCATGGGTCAGAATCTTAAAGGGCTGGCCCTTTTAGATCTAACTAAAGAAAAACAATCATTTTTTGAGGCCGGGCCTTTAAGCATAAAGGATAGGGCAGGCCCAACATGGTCGAAACTATTTTAACTATTTTTACTTTCTTTTTTTCAATTTTTCTTAAAAATTACAATAATAAAAGTCCTAATTTAACACATAATGTTGTCAAAATTAGGCTGTAAACTGTATGTATCATGCAACAAACAAATACAGTTATTAAGTCATAATCAAAGGTAAATTATTGTTCATATACCACAAATATAAATAATTAATGAGAAGACTTAATAAAATTAAAAATACCTCTTATTAATATGTCTTGAAAAGTGTAAGTAGTTAATAAAATAAACAATACAAGATATAAAAAAAATATTTACTAGAAAATAAGTCAAAAAATACAAAATTTGGAAGAATACTTATGAAATAAGAAATATCTTTTATAAATTTTTAATTTTTAGGATTCTTAATACAAGATATTCTTATGAAACTTAATTATAAAAAAAGATAATAACAATTAAATATTTACAACATCATTAACAAAGTATACAAAGTCAATAATATTATTATTATATAAATAATTTTAAAAATAAAAAATATATATACATGCCTAAAAGGGCTGACCCGTGGCTCTTTAGGGCTGTCACTTTTTAACCCGCTTTCATTTTTGAGGTAAAAATCTTAAGCTTGACCCGTACAAATTCAAGGCCTAAATGAGCTAACCTGATAGGCTCGGCCCATTTTCCCGGCTCTCAACATTAGCTTTCTTTCTTTCTTTACTTTTTTTTTTTAAAAAAATAATAGAGTAGTTCAATTTTTAAGTATGAGATAGTCAATATCATTCATATTAAATATTTTAAAAATATGGCTAACAGAAAGGGAGAATGGCTTAAAAATATCTTGGGGGCAAATTAATTGTTAAATGATATCACACATACAAACAATCTTTGGTCGTATGCTACAGATTTTCTGTTGTGTGCAACCAATCTTCCGTATGTGCACAAATCTTCCCTACGAACCTGCAAACATTTTCCATTGTGTGCAAAACATCTTCCGATTGCGTGCAAAATATTTTCCGTAGTGTATGTGCAAAAAAATTTCTATGGTAGTTTTTGACAATTAATTTATCCCCAAGATATTTTTAAGCAATTCCCCCTAACAGAAATTTATGAAATATCCATTCATATTTTCAATCGTATTGGAGATACACACATACATGTGTGTGTGTTGAACTAATACTACATTGTGCTTTCTATATGATTTTAGGCATAATTTTTTCTTTTTTTCGTAGCTAGTTGTTTTTCTTTGTAACATAAAATGGGAAAAATCCATCTACAGGTACCTATATTTTCACTCAATTTTTAATTTGGTATATGTGCGTGTTTTTTCTTTTAATTAAATAATTAATTATCTGTTAACACATTAGTTCTTACATCTTTGTTCTATTAACACTGTTAGCCCATGTACAGAAGTTAACCAAACTAATAAAGCAAAGTTAAACCATTTAATTAAGAGAAAAAAAGCACACCATCATGGAATTACAAGTTGAAAAAACAAAGAATAGTTATCATTTTCTCAATAAAATATTATTAGAGTGATTCTCTTTCTTCAAAAGGATTTCCATCAATATTATTTATATATATATATATATATATATATATATATATATATATATATTAACAACCACATTAAGCTAGAATTCTAGTCTCATCATGAATGGTTGGTTGTCTCCACCACAACGCGACTGGCCACGTTTGGTTTTGAAGCAGAGACGTTTCATATATTTCCAAGTAAGTCTTATTTTGTTCCTATTCATGTTCATGTATTTCGTATTTATTATTAATAACTTGATATATTACAATCAACCTGCGCACAATAATGACCTTGGTCAAAGCTTACAATGTTTCAGTTCCTTCTGTATAAGATATATAATGATCTATATACTATAATAGCTCAGTATATTATAATCGACCTGCGCACAATATTTGCTGTGTCGTTATGATTTAGAAGACTTACAATCCAGAGTACATTATGAGCGAAATCAACCTAAGCTTTACCTCAGAAGTCATAAAACCTTCAATATTAATGATACATGGAAGAGATGGGCTTCAGTGATTAATCCTTCTGGTAATGAGACATTTTGCAAGTCAAATTTCTTCAACAGCAATAAAGGGTAGTGCCCTAACAACAAAACAAGTTAAATGTGAATATGCATTTTCAACTACACAAGAAAATGGGGTAGGAATTGGAGAGACAAATATAACACTGTTCAAGATGATAACGAAGAATACAGAGGTGAAGTGCCCCTCTACTTTATTTGATAATATACGTAGATTACATTGGTTCTTAATAAAAGTATAACAAAACCCTAATCCTAGAATCCTAGTAATTACATCTTTTACTAATTCTAGTATCTTAGGTTCATTTTTCTGACATATGCTATTCCAATTCCCTTTCTTTCATATCAACCCAGTGGAGATTACATTTTTCTGACATATACTATTCCAATTCCCTTTCTAGTAATTACATCTTTTACTAATTCCAGTTGAAAATTTTTAAATCCCTACTTGTTAGTCAACTATCACTGAAGAATAAGACAGAACCAAGATAAATGTACATGTTCCAGGGAGAAGGAAGTAAGAAACAAACAGGTTTGCTAAGAATAACATTTTTAGACCAGATAAATGAGACGTATATTAGTTAAGAATTAAGAATTACATTTTCTTAATTACTTAAAATGTAGTATTCAGTTAGAGAACTTACCAGCCTCGGCGCCTTAAGAAGTAGTCATAATCCAATGGCCAAACGACTTCCAAGTCCTGATCTGAACCAAGAACATCAGGCCTACTAGCAAAGAAAACATGTGAACAGTGAAGTTATAAAGATACTAGAGTCCACCGCTCTAACAGGCCTAGTCTTGGAGCTGGGATCAGAAGTCCCAAAAACTGGATCACATACTAAACAACATCAGTAAAAAAATCTGCACTATATTTCCAATAAAAAATATAGGTTATTGCATTATCACTTAGGAATATAGAATGGAATCAATATTTTGCTTGTGTTTTGTTTACGTCCTTCCATGTCTTGGCCATTCTTCAAACAATTCTATCATGAACCGTCAATTTCATATGGCTGATAGAGAGTCTTTAGACCTTCAATTTGATGGAATATAAGAAAGCAGTTTTGTTGTAACAATTTGGAAGTTAGTAGATAAATCCGTAAAAAGGAACCATCCTAAGATACATGAAAAGGCAAGACCAGAAAAAAAGGCAGAGTTGTGTGCTGCTGGGAGTTCCTCACAGCCCAAATGGTAAGTTTCAAATTTGAATATGATTTTAGAAAGGGTTTTTCCAAGCATGAATATTGTAATCTGTTAGTGTGGTGGTCAGGGAGTGAAAAGTATAGAACTCCCAATTAGGTACCAAGAATTGTTTGAAGTCTGAGTAAAGTATTGAATCCGTGTCCAGTTGTACCTGAATTATCACCATATATTGCCATATATTTAAACTGACAATTATGATAATCATAATTGACGTTGGTTACTAATCGCCTTACAACATGGTTACATATTTGAGTATAGCAGTGAGCAGGAACGAGAATTCGAAAAATATTAGTATTCAAGTATGGTAGAAGATATTAATTGTCGTAACATCTCATTTTTAATCCTATTATTTAAGCATTAATAGGAAGTGATTTATTAGATAATTTGAGGTTTAGAGTATATCAAATGCATTATTTGTGATCTAGAAACATATATTGGCAAATGTTGGTTAATTTAGAAAGAGTTTAGAGACATGGAATTAAGAGTAATTAAAAAGAGAAAGGGTAAAAGAAGTAAAAGGGAAAAGGAATTTAAAAAATAATAGAAAAAGTGGACCCCACGCCCTTTAATATACGCCCATGCACATCATTTCCCCTCCATTCTTTCTTCTACTTCCGCGTCTTCTTCTACGTCTGGCGGTGAGCAGCTACAAGTCCTCCATTAATACAGGTTTAAGATAGTTTTGAGTTCTATTATCTCCTCAAAAATTCTTTCAACCACAATGCATATTTCTCAAATATTTTGCTACTCATTGAGAGCCTTTTAAAAGTACAAATCTTGTTGGGAGTAAAGCAAGTTTGAAGGTTAGTATTTGAAGCAGATGTTAAATTTCAACAAATGGAAGCCATGGGATTGTAGATATGAGTAAATATTTACATTTAATTTGTTTAGAATTTTTATATTGTATTATTTGAGAGATTTAGAGTTAGGATTTGAGTATTAGAAAAATGTTCTTTTACTGATTTGAGTATATATAATGCTTAATAAATAACGTTTACATTGAATAAACGTCATACATATCAAGGAAGAGGTCGCGTAAAGATACATTATGTCAAACCCCTTTATATAATTTTGACATTTATCATAGTATTAACGGGCAGTTTAATGGGCATATAGAAATAGTACATTGTACTGAAATAAAATTATTGGTTACATTACAAAATATACCCATAGGGTTTGTACATGTAACAATACATATTCAAATATAAAGAAGAACTATCAAGTAACCAATGAAGAAATTCCTAAACCAGCACTTGTCCTTCACCTGTCGGTATTTGCTACTTTGCCCTCTGAGCCTTTTTCTCTAGTTGGGTAAATTTTGAATTTTATGGAAATGGGTGAGATTCATATGAATCTCAATAATAATAGAATATCAATCATATAAAATATGAAATATAAATATGCAATGCAACATTTATCATGATACAACAATCAAAATGCTATGCACATGTCTAACAATGCCTAGGAATCAGACGATAATTTTGTTCGGATCAAAATGATCGCCCGTTCCTAATTTGCACAAATCATAATTCGTACAAAGGAATTCACCTATGTAATGTAATCATATAAATCCCCCGGCTATGCAGCACATAGGTAAGCATAGCCAGGATGTATAGCACACACATAAGTATAGCCTCCCCACCACCAATCACAACATGCTCATACTGCATATATCACAACTGTATTCACAATCACTACATTGTAATCACACATAATGTGATTACATCACATGGGTAATAATGCCACATAAGCCTATCCGCCACACAAGCCCATCCACCACACAAGAAATACATTGTGTAGAACATGGAAAAATAATGCATATTAACATTCACATAGAATATGAGAGATAGAGTTACTACCTAGACTCATTTCCATAGCCTAGCTACTATCGGTCCTTTAACTCTTCGTCCAGCTTGGGCAATTATCAAACTCTAGAATTCCAAAAGTAGTTAAAAATGAGTTATTACTCATTTATATCTTATTTTGAACTCATAAGTTGGTTATCTCTACTCAAGGTGCCAAATTACCAAAATGCCCCTAGGGAATCTGATCCAATTTCCCTTATTCCCGATATAACTTTACTTTTCCAAAATTGTGATCTAGGCTACCCTTACATAATTTTGTGTGTAGAATCCAATTTTAGCCTTATTTTACACAAATTCATACTCAAATGACTAGATTACCCTTGACAGCCACGAACTTAGGGTTTTAGGGGCAAAATTGTCATTTTCATAAGTTTTCCAAAAATTTCCAGCATTTTCAGTAAAATTTGAAAATTTATAAATAAATTTAAAAAATTAAAAATTGGGTGGTTCCAGTTCCTATGTAAAGCTCTTTCAGTCCTCTTTTAAGGAAAAATATCACAACGTATCAGGCACAATTACAAAATTCCAGAAATTTCGTCAAGCTTAATCTGCCACAGATTTGATTCCTGATTCATGGCCAAAATTTGAAAAATCATATCTTTCAATACACTCATCCAAATGGCTTATAATACCTATCAAATTAAAGCCCATGATGTCTAATTTCATACTTTAAAATTTCATAAGATTTGGACTAGGTTAAATCATTCCAAACATGCCACAACATTCTGGACCAAATTGGAAAATAGAAGTTTCATGTTTTAACACTTAGAACACTTTCCTTTCCACTTATAATCATATGGTTAACCCCTTAAACACCATTTAAACATGATTTGTGTTAATTTTGGTAGTATATCCCCTTAGATTTTGAATATCCCAAATTACAAAATCCAACCAAAACTAAGCCAACAACAACCATAACTATAATTCCAACAAGAATTTCAAGGTTTTTGTAACTTACCTTGCTTCTTCTTCTTCCTTCCTTCAAAACCGACACCCTCCTCCTTCTTTCTTTTGAGTTCTGCTTGTTTGATAGCTAATCCGAGATGATATGAAGGTTGAGAAGAGTTTTCATGAGTTAGAGAATAAGAACAAGTAGAAATTTCCATCTACTTACCTTGATCTTTCACCTTGTTCCTTGTTCTTCTCTCCTTACTCTTTGCTTTTCTCTAAGTCTCTTCCTCTCTCTTTTATCTCATCTTGAACGAATTTGAAGGCCTTTTGAAGAGTTATTGAGAGTTCTCTAGAGCTCTCCATCCCCTTCCACATTTATGTATATTTTATTATGGATTTCACCATGTGATATATATGTATTAATTTTTTTAAACTTCTTTTACAAGCTTTTCCTCATGATGCCATTTGTCCATCTTTTGTAAAAATATCTTCCTCTTTATTATCCCTTAAGCCAAATCTGTCCTATTCCCTTATTATTAAGGAAAAATTGCCAAATTTTATTTATTTGGTCAAAATGACCATTTTGCCCTTACATCTTTCCAATTTCACATTAGTTGGAAAAATTAGCAGAATTTTCATCAAAATTTGAAATTCATATCTAATTGTATATATGTCAAATTGGGATGGTTCTAAAGGCTATGTGACCCTTATTAAGTCTATTTTTAGGTAAAAATATCACCTTTAGCCAATTGGAAGTTCAAAATTCCCAGAATTTTCGTTTTTGAACACTGCTACAGAAAAATATCTAATTTCACTAGACTAAATTCAAAAATTCATATCTTCTTGTGTACAACTCCAAAAATTCTATGACCTATGAATTTAAAGCTTGTTATGTCTAACTTCATTTTGAAAAGTTTCATAATTTTTGGACATCATTTACGATTTTAAAAATATTACAAAACATGACTGCCTCATAGGGAAACTTACTAGCAATATCCTTAACTCATGTACCAAATAACTATGTTGTATGTGACCTCTAACTACCTTGTTGTGTCTCTTAATATGCTCTTTAATTCACCATTTTATTTCTTTAATACCACTAAGGTATAGATGAATTTTGGTGACTAAGATTTAGGAACGCTTAAAAGTGACGGTTATTTATGCACATTGTCAAGTATTGCATGCGAGGTGGAAAGGAAAACACAAAAATAACTATTGTAGTTAGTAATTGTAATTTATTTAGTTACAAAAAATTCTTAAAACACAACTGTCATTTAACACTTACAAATAATTCTTCTTCCAACCTTATATTAGTGAAAACACAAACATAACATTTATATCAATTGACCGTAAAGTATGAACGACAAAAAATGACATTTCATAATAAACAATCATCAGGTCAAGAACAAATCTAAAAAGAACCTTTTCATACCCTTGTTTGGTTTGATACCAAGTACCAGTTCTCCTAAGTTAAATACTTTAGATCAAAGTATTCAACTCTAATTATACTGACATCTTCCTTTTGTTCTTAATACTTTTCTGAAAAGTACATTTTCATAACCTGGTCTTTCTCTCCTGCATCATGGCTAGACCCCAAAGAGCTCTTTTCATTCGCCCTCCTCCTTCTCTTCATCCTCACCCTCCTCCTCCACAACCATCACTTCCACAAGCTCCTCCACTCCACCACCACCTCCTCTTTCTCCTCCTCATTTTCTATCTCCTCCTTAAATAAAGGCTTTGCTAAAGATGTGGGCTAGCCTTGACTACTCCACAAGGTGTCTCGCTACATATGTCTATACTCTAAACATGAAATTAGACCTCATCCTTTATCACATTTAGGTTGTATATGATCACTTCTAGTCATACCCTTTATCTCCTTATCAGACATCGATGATGCACTAAGCGAGGAGGAAGAGCAGGAAGAGGAGAACAGTAATAGCGATGTTGACTGAAACCACTACTGTTTTTTTATCTTTGAAATATTAAAAAATTAATCATTAGGGCAATGTAGCCCAAAAATATTTTTTTAAAAAAAAACAATTGTCACTTTATGGTTATTAGTAAACAACCTTTACTAATTTAGACATTTTATAAGGGGGGTTCATAGTTATTAGTAAATAACCGTTACTTATGTTAACTGTGGCAATTTATAAGGACATGTTTGACTCTATAATGTAACCCTTTCCATTCTAGAGGACACATTTTGCTAGATAACCTACAAAAACCTTTCCATTCCCCTTCTAGTTAACTAACAAGAAATGATCTTTAATATAATACTAAAGGACGTGTTTGGCAGTAAGATAATCCATGATACCCTTTCTATTTAAGCATCTAAAAAATGAACTCCATTGATCCATCCACCTCTATTCCAACTTCTCATATCCAACTTCTATCTTTCAATTTCATGGATGAATGCAAGAGATCTTCTCTTTCATTATCTTTTGATCTTCCTAGGGTAAAACCAAAAGATGATCGCCATCCACTGACAAGCATTAAAGGCTAATCCACGTGAACTATGAACTCCAACATACAGTAAATGATTACATGAGAGAGCAAGGATGTATGGACAAGTTCTTGAAGGAACTGACCTTTCCATTCATTCTCTAATCGAGAAGGTGGACAAATCACTGAACAAGGATGAATTTAATGATGCAGTAGATCCTTTATTCGCACAAATTTTTATTTTTTGTTTGTTTATTCATACTCTTTTTTTTATTTTTTGTTTGTACTATGGGGTTGAATAATCAACTTAAAAAATTATTAAAAAAATTCAAATAAATAATAGTTATTATGTAAAACCTATCACTTTTTAGAATACCATGTCTAATACCTAATGGTTATTAAGAAAAAGCTATCACCATTTATAAAACCAAACGATAGTGATGTAAAACTGTGAAATTTTGTTCACATCTTCATTACGGTTTTAAATTAAGAACCATAAGAAAATGCCACATTTAATAACGGTTTTAAACTTATTACCATGAGCAAGTTTCGTCAAGTCTTTTAAAACACCTACTATCTCGCACCTCTTCAACATTCTAAAGTTATCATACTTAATACGCTTATCTTTGGTCAAATGTTAACTACCATCCTCAGTATCCCACAATTCCAGTTGAACTTTAGTTTGATAGCCACGTGAGTTGCTTTGATTGCCTTAACTCACTATTTCTTTTTGGACCCTAAGTAGGTCGCATTCCTTTACGTGCTCTATTATCCTTATTTTAAATTATGGTTTCTCTTTTGCATTTTTCATTTTTCATTCTACATTCCATATTCTCCTTATTTTTCACTTTATCTTGCCTAGCTAGATTTTGACCTTAGTCGTACATCATGTTTTTCTAGAAATCCCTTTGCTTTGTTCCCTGTAACTAATTGAATGAGTTTTGTTTTCAAGTTAAAATGGTTAGTTCTACTTCCTTTGGAACCTATGATGCCCTTAATATTGGTAGTCCCCTGAGTACTAATGTTGCCCCTACACAAAATAGAAACTTGACCTAAGCATAGGTGTTAGAAGAAGTGCATGATATTGTAAGGAGGGGCCATTGTGCCTTAACTTTTGTGAACAAAGCAAAGTCTTTGTAGAGAAAATTTGACGTGACATGGAATAATGACAATCAACCTTTTGAGCCGTCACATTTCATCAGCTATATTGGCTTAATGACAAGAACTGAGGTTTTTGTCATGGTGGGTAATTAAAGTTGGGTACAGAAAAAGTATGCAGACATTATTTAGGACAATATCAAGGTAAGGTATATATGCCTGCTAATTACTTACTATGTACTTGAAAAAATGTTAATTTGAATTGTGTGCTTTATAGTTTGCATATAATATAGATGAAACTTCTAAGAAATTTGATAATATAAGGCTGGGTTACCACTATTCATATTCCAAAATGCATTGACGAAGGTATATTTATAGAGTCTATAAGAGGCTGATGAGACGGATGTTCCTTAGGATCTTCCGTCCACCATCAAACTTGATGATTGGAGAGAATTTGTCATCTCACGTCATATGACCCATCATTCCAGGTAATTGTTATTAGCAATTCATAAGACCTGCATGTATCTATTTAATATTAACTGGAGTGTTGTGCATTTTGATAGGAATTAAGCTGGGTGAATAAGGAGATGGTGAAGAACAATAAATATCCATACAAGGCAGGGCATACAATGTATGCTCGCATTGGTTAAAAGTTGTCCACTAAGAGTGAAGGCAGTAGTAGACCTCCCTATCATGAACTTTAGTCAGTAGTGAGACAAAAATAAATATGGTTCTTATGACGATCATTAGGTGAAGGAGGTCGTCGATATAATGGTAAGTATTAAAAATAGTCATCTTCATGAAAGTAATGTCTTCAATTAACTATCAATATTAATATTATTGCTAAATGCATAGTAATCCATGTCCCAGGAAGTTACAACACAGGGCTGCCTTTTTGCGAAAGAGGATGTATAGGCCCTGACGTTGGGCCTAACCATCCCAGTCTTCTTAGGGGTGCTAGCTTTGGACTGACCAAGACAAAATATTATGGCCACTGACGACCTTGAAGAAATAACAGGAACGAAAAATATGAAAAGCTCTAGAAAAAATGTGATTAAATGCATATACAAATATTGTTTCTTATCAAGAGCTGATGAAGGAACATTGTGTAACACCCGTCCCTAGGCCCTTTTACTATATACTGCGGAAGCATTACCGACCATTTTTCTTTCAATTCATGGGATCACTATTTATTTACTAAAGCCATATTTACGATATTACCTTGTTTATAGGGTTACTATACAATTATTCGCTCTATTATGCTTATTAATTACTTTGCTTATTCAACTAATGGACTCGTATCGTGCGATTACCCATTCCTAGTTCATTTATTCCTATTTGGAAAACATCCATCCGTCATGCGAGTTATATAATTAACCATTTAAAACATTGATGTTTACATAACAGATTAGCGCGTATAACTCTTCAACTCTTCATTGTCACTTCCTTATCCTACACATCGTGCTATATTCCTCTCCTGTGCTTACCTGCCTAATGGTTGGTTGGGGAAGAGTGAAATTCAAAGGAATCTTAATAGCAAACTTTGCTAACTATACATACAAGATATAAGCTTAATTCATGACATGCTTGCTTACACAAATTCATACTAGCATAATGACATATGCATGCTCCATGTTTCATACAACATACTTATGGCCATAGTATAGTTATAAACAGAGCTTCAATCATTCACATATGCTCCATACAATTCATCAAAGCAGTCATACATATCAACACATAAGCATACATATCAAGTAAATGCAAGTCAGGAAAGTTATACTACCTGTTAGCCTTTCCAAACTCTACTCTTGTTCCCTATCTCGTGGGTGTCCCGAGCAATTGTCAAATCCTATAATTTATAATTCACGGACAGGAAAGTTATTACTTGTACTACTTTTTTAGTAACTCAAAACACTTAGGTTGGTTATCTTTAAAGTTAATGCACTAAGCCGAATGTGTAGCTAATGGGCCTATTCTAACTCCAATATAGCTGGGAATACGGGCTAGCCCTTAACGGGCTCGGGCCTAAACGGGCTGGCCTGTTTAGGCCCGACTCCTATAAATTCCCTAATTTATGAAGCCCGCAGCCCTATAGGGACGACCCTTTACAGGCTAGGGCCTAAACTCATTTTAATTCAAATAAAATTCATTTTTAAATTTTAAATTTTAAATTTTAGTTATTATTTTTCTTTAATTTAAGATATATTATTTTTAAAACTTTAAATTTCTAGTTAAAATAATTATCTAATGTCCAAATTAGCCTTTTATTTTAAATTTTAAATGAATAAACTATTGTATAAAACCAAATAAATCAAACTATTTAATAAGTGTTAACCTGTTACTAATATTCTATTAGATACTTATATGTCTCTCATATTGATAATTTGATATAATGATATTATATATATTAATTAATTTTTAAAAAATTAAATGGGCCTAAAAGGGTTGGGCCTGTAGGGCGACAGGGTCGGCCCTTTTAAGCCAGTGGCCCTACAGGGTTGACTTTTTAGACTCAATTCCTTTTAAAGGCTCTAAATTATAAGCCCGACCCTTGACGGGCTCGGACCTAACGGGTTGGCCCAACAAGCTTAGACCGATTTCTCGGCTCTAAATTCCAAGTACTTATCTTAACCCTTGGAAGTTAACTTTATTACCAATTGCCCTTACTTTCTTATTTTTGCACAAAAGCTAAAAGCTGACAGAATTTTCAATCAAATTTGAAAATTCATATCTTTTTCTATAAATATGTAAATTAGGTGGTTCAATGTAACTCATTAAGTCTAGTTTTAGGAAAAAAAAATGCCTCCCACTGCCACTTGTACTCACACAGATCCAAAATTCCCTTTAAATCCTTAATGCCATAAAAATCATCCTAGTTTTAATTGCCTAAATTCAAAAATTCATAACTTCTAATATACTAATCCAATTGCCTTATATTATATATCATTTTAAATATTATCATGTCTACTTAAAATCTGGGAAGTTTCATAGCCATTGGATATCATTTGGTCAGTAAAAAACACGTCACAAATGGATTGCCTCATAGAAACTCAAATTTAGCAGAACTATAACAAAATTCTAACTTTTGGTTCTTCATTCCAATTGATTCAAGATTATAACCAAGGGCTATTCCTACACCATTTTTTGTATAGAATCCATTGGTGACATCAAAACTACCAAAGTCACACTTATTCCTTGTGTTCTAGTTCTGACCAAACCCTACACCAAGTTAGCAACAACCAAGTTTGCATTTTTCACCACTAACTAGTCTAATACCATCATATATAATCTTATACATGATTAAAACAACATAAATCCCCAAAAATCCCTCTTGGATGAAACATTAGGTGCCCCAAGAAATTCATAAAACTCATCAAAATCTTAAGACAATCAGTTCAAAATGAAGCTTAGGCTTACCTTAACGTGATTCTATAATCGATTTGGAATTCCAACGACAATCTAGCTAACTAGACCCTATAAAACACCTCTAATCACAAAACTGAGACCATATAAAGAAAGCTTTTAGTAAGTAGAACAATATGTCTAAAGGGCTTACCAGTCAAAAATGGCATTACGAGGTTGGAATCGGTCTGGAACTCTAGGAACTTTTACTATTCACTCTTCTTCTCTCTTCTTTCTATTTTCTTTTGATTTTTATCTTCTTTTTGGCCTTTAGCTAAAATAATAAAGGAGAATGGAGGGTGAGGATTTAATCTTGCTCTTGATTGCTTCTTAAAGTGACATGTGGTAAAGTGATTAAGCCATAAGATGACATGTGTCCTTCAAGCATCCTCTTTCCCTTCTCTCTCTCTTATTAGGCGTCACTTTATTCAAAGGAAGGAGAGGCCTGATGAATTCCCCTGACTCCCGAGTTTGATGTTCGGGAAAGTCAAGTATACAACCAAGTCGGGGACCAGTGGATTCCCCTGACCCAATTCCTAGTGGCTTGTTCTAGAAATGCCAACATAAAAGGTAAAAAGTGAGTGTCATCTTGAGTGACACTTGTCATCTTCTTATCATGCCAACACAAAAGTGATCTTATACTTTGTTATAATGAGAGGATATTTGTCATATTCCTATGGAGCCAACACAAAAGTTGTGTCATCATTAGCTATCATGACTTACTTTATTAAAGCTACTTTAATAAAGTTAATTTATCAATGTTTACTCAGGATTCTACTCAGGTCTTACTCAAGATTGCTTCATATATATCGAGGCCCACCAAATAATGCCAAGTTAGATTGTGTGTGTGGGCCTTACATGGCACTACATACTAGTGTCTTTTCCAAAAGTGTAGGGTGCACATGTCTTCTTTGAAAATGCCATGTGCACACCTATACCGGTATATTTTGCTTGACCAGTCAGTCTCATACCTCATGACATAGTTGGGTGGCATTTTTCTACCAACCTAATGACATCGTATATGTATCCTGTGCATATCTACATCGACACTTAGTCCTACTAACTATACATAATAGGCCTTCTGCTTGATAGAGCTGGATCACATAGTCCTCTAGAGTCTTTCTATCTCTCCTTATTCTTAGGACCCTTCCCAAACTGGGCTTAGTAGTATACCTAATATAGGCGTATCTTCAAGTCTCTAGGCGTAAAATATGGGATATTACACATTTTACAAAGCAGCAAGGGGAAAATGGTAGCCTAAGTATTAAACGTAGCTGCACATTCCCAAGCCATAGTTTGCCGATGGCTTGGCGGATATTGAATATTTTTCTAATAGCCCTGAATACCATATAGTTACAATCAGCTGTATGTTCAACCACCTAGAGGATAACATGCTTTACAATGAGCCTATCTGTAGCACCTTACTTCCCAGAGCCTTTAGATGAGTTTGAACGTATAATGACTATAAACCATAGACTAACATTCATTTGTAAATGGTAGAAGTCCCAACTTCAATACAATATTTGAACATACCCTTGATTGGGTTTTTTGTAAAAATTTTAAAAATTCTTCAAGTGTAGTCTCAAAATGGTTTGTGATATCATTACAACTCATTAGTTCTTAATTCTATTTATTAATATCAGAGTGTTCTCTATTGAAAACCTACGTAGATTTTGTTAACTAATGGGCTCTTTAAGTATGGTTTCCCAATTCTAGTTCATTTATCGTGTTCAAGATCTAATATGGACTTACTATACATTCATACGGCTATTGTTACTCCCACTACAACTTATACTGTAGTCATGCCCTCATGTTATATACAACATATACAGAGTCAAAAATAGATAACTAACAAGAGTTCTTAATCTTCTTGTTACCTTCTTACCCTTCGATCAGCTTGCCTGTGATGTAGGTTAATTATAGGAAGGGATGAGATTCAAAAGAATCTCAATAGTAGCAAATATTACTCATATAAAATGTATACATAAAACATGCCAATTTAACTATTAGAACATACAACATATTCAATATTCAGAGATATTCTATACAATGTGCATATTCATTCAAGGACACACTGGTCCCTTCCTACATCACTAGGTATTATACTTGGCCTCAGCTCTTCTTATTTGAATGCTTAATAGGTTTCGTGACCTAAGGACCCACTGGTCTAATAAGCCCTACTGCCTATCTCATGTTCACAACACATGTATTAATAACCGTAACAACATGCATATAAGAGCATACATATTACATGAGAGAAAAGTTACTACTTAACTGCCTTTCTAATGTTTAGAAATGTGTTACTAGGTCCTTAGTCATTTTGGACAGATATCAAATCCTATATGTTGGAATTCATGAACGGATGAGTTATTACTTATCCCAATACTTTTGGTATAATGTAAACTAAATTTTTCTTGACCTATCCCTATGGTTATTCTTGGTTTTAGACTTATTGGTTATCACTTGAGTCACTTAGGTAGCTATTAGAAGCTTAAACAAGTGCCTATGAGGTTGGGAAGGGCTAAATCAGTCAACGTCTCTAAGAAAATATGAAGTACTGAAATAGGGGGTCTTGGCCGCAGTAAAGGAATTCTTTGACCGTAGCCAAAAATTAGTTCAGATGCTTTGCTGCTACCAAAAAGGCCTAGTCACGGCAAAATCTGGATTTCCATATTTCCAATGTTTCTTGGCTTAGCTTCTGAAAATCATAACTTAATCTATAAAATTACAAATGGGGTGGTTTGTAATACCCCAAATTTCAGTCACTAAAAATTGAATATTTAATTATATTTAATAGAATAAAATGATGAATTTTCGTGTACTTAGAGACTTCAAAATATTGGAAATAGTAATTATGTGAATTTTTTTGTCAAGAAAGACCTAAAGCCTAATTTTGGCTTGGAAAAAGCCTAACCTTATGGCCTAAAATTTAGTATGAAAGAGAAAAATTTCTAGGCCCAATGTGTTGCTAAAATTTGGTCAAGAAGAACGGAAAAGAAGAAAATAACAATTGTTTCAAAACTTCAAGAAAATGTAAGGAAAAAATGATCATTTTGGCCAAATAAAATAAATTCAAAAATTTTCCTTAATAATCAAGGGAAACATTGGTTTAAGAAGGAAGGAGCAAGAAGAAGAAGGAAAACTCCAGACAAATGACAAATGGAAGCAAGAAGGAAGCATATGAAAAAAAATATAATAAAATAATATGCTAAAATTATAATAAATTAATATTATCATAAGGAGGTGGAAGGAGCTTCTTGAAGAAGCTATTTTACATCTTAAGAAGGTTCAAAATTTCATCCAAAATTAGAGGAAAAAGAGAGAGAAAGAGTTGAAGAAACAAGAACAAGAAGAGATGCATAAGGATTCAAGAAGCAAAAAGGGTAAATTTGATTGCAATTTTCACTTGATCTTGTCTCCTAATTCATAGAAACATCTCCCTAACCCTCATGTCATCTTGAATCATCCATATAGCAAGCCTAAATTCAAGGAAAATAAGAGGAAAGGGTGTTGGTTTTTAGAGCTAGAGAAGGAAGGGAAAAGGTAAGCATAAGAACTTGTAAATTCTTGAAGATTTAAGCTTGTTCTTAATGTTGTTGTTGGTAGTTGGCTTGTTTTTTTTTGATTTTGAAATTTGGGATGTTGAAACCCTAAGGGGAGATGCTGTCCAAATTTATATTGATAATATTTATTTGGTGTTTGGATGATTAAACAAGTAATTACAAGTGAAAGGAAGATGTTTTAAGGAATGAATTCATGAAAATACAATTTTTCTCAAATTGTGATGCATTTCGGCCAGATTTGGATTTTGGGGTTAAAGCTAGAATTTTGTATTTTTGATGGTTCCATGATGTTTAGAATGGAAAATTATGTAAGGAACATGTAGATTTTGGAAGTGTGAAGGTCTTAGGCAGTGAAATGACAATTTTGCCCCTAAAACCCTAAATTTGTGGTTTTCAAGGATAATCTAGTTATTTGAGTGTGAATTTGTCCAAATTGAGGTCAAAAATGGATTTTACATGCAAAATTGTGTAGGATTAGCTTGGGACAAAATTTTTGGAAAAGTACAAATATACCAGTTATAAAGTGAATTAGATCGAGTTCCCTAGAGGCATTTTGGTAATTACGTGATTTTGAGATAAGATAACCAACTTGTAAATTTTAAAATGAAGTATGAATGAGTAATAACTCATTTGCAATTACTTTAGGAATTTTAGAATATGATATTTTCCCGAGCCAGACAAAAAGTTAAAGGACCGGTAACAACTAGGCTTTGGAAAGGAATTCAGGTATTAACTCTATCTCTCATATTCTATGTGACAATTAATATTCATTGTTTTCCATGTTTAGTACAATGAGTTGTGTAGTATGATTACTCACCGGGTGTGGGATAAGTAAGGTACTACCTCATGGGATGAGCATTGTACCATGAGGTCAGGTGGACCTAGTTAAGTGGTATGACAAGTATGGACGGGTTGATTCCTATTCCGAAACATTGGTGTGATCACAATGTTATATGACATATGCAAGAAGGGATCAGGTGATCATTTTGATCCGGATAAAATCATCACTTTGTTCCTAAATATTAATAGATATGTGCTTGGCATTATTGATTGCTACATCATGATATATACTGCTATGCATGTTTATTTTTCATTTATATGATTGATAGTTTGTTGCTGTTGAGATTCGTATAAATCTCACCCTTTCCATAATTCAAAATTAATTCAACTAGAGGGTCCGGTGCTAATTAAGAAATTTTCTGTTGGCTATCTGTTAGTCCTTCTTTGTATTTGTGATTTGTATTGTAACTTGTACAAACCCTGTAAGGATTTTTTGTATTGTGATCAAGAATTTTATATTAGTATATTATTATACTATTTATGTATGCACATTTAACTGTGCGTTAATACTTTGATAAATGTCAAAACATTAAGGGGTTTGACATGGTTTAAAGTCCTATGTGGCCCTATTTAAGTTTATATCAAAGGAAAAATAAATCCTACTGCAAATCTTATGCACACAATTTTATAATTCACAATTAATCCTCACTGCCACAAACATCATTCTAGATTTAATTCCTAACTTTAATCAACCATAACTCACAATATACTAATTCAAATGCCTCATATTATATATCAAATTAAAGCTTATAATGTCTACTATTATTCTCAAAAGTTTTATGTCTATTGGATAAGATTAAGCTATACAAAAATACACCACAAGAAATCTATCTCCTATAAACATCAATCCAACAATCAATTGTTTTGCGATTTCACTACCATACTAGTCTAGTACCTCCATTAAACACCATATTTCATCATAATCATGATCAAGGCAACATAAACCCTAGAAAACCTATGTTGTCCAAACCTTAGGCAGCCCAAGAGAATTATAAAACTCAACAAATCCTTAAGATGTTTGGTTTAAATTAAAGCTTAGGCTTACCTCTATACAATACTACAGCCAGTTCTTGATTTTGGCAATACCCCAGCCAACTAGACACTACTAAACTCCACTAATTAGAAATCTGAAACCGAAGAGATGAAGCTCATATCGAGTAGATCAACGTTTGTGAAAGCTTTAACAGTCAGAAACAAAGATTCAGGGTCATAATCGTCAAAAAGTCTCAAGAACACTTAAGTTTTCTCTCCTTCTCTCCTCTTTCTTTTTTTTTCCAATTATATTTCCTCTTATGTTCTAGGTGTTGGATGAATTTTGAGAGGAGAGAGGGATTTTTTTGGTATTTATCTTCACTTAAACCAAATGCTTAGTCTATAAAGTGCCAAGTGTCAAGTTCTTATTGTTCCTTGAAAATGTAAGTGGTTAATTAATTAACTATGATTAGTTTGGTCAACTAAAATGGCCATCCTTCTTTCCTCCTTGCTTTTTGACCAAAGTGGTCTAACAAAAAGGAAATAAAATGTTGATCTCAAGCTTATATATGTATGTGCCCAAGTTTGACTAAGTCTTCTTGAAATTGGGTTGACAATTTGAACAACACTTCTTTTCTTCCATTTTTGCCCCTTTTGCCATCTCTATCATCCTAGGAAGGGGGAGGTGATTTGATTTTTAAGCTTTATGATTACTCTTTATTTTCAAGAGCAAATCTTATCCCTTCATCTTAATTTCCTATTCTAACCTTAAGATCAAGTGAAAATTATCTCTTTTGCCCTTAATTATGGCAATATTATTTCTTGTGCCATTAGTTCTTTTAGTTTTCTTTATTACTTCTTTCTAGACACCATTTCCCTTTTCCTTTAGATCTGAGTTAGGTTTTATGTCATTCTCACTCAATCTTAAAGGAATTAGGTACTTTCCTTCAACTAATTTGTATTAAAATTTATACTTTATTCCAAGTGAAGTTTGGGATTCTTACCAAACTAGACTTAGTAGTCTACTTTATTCAGACTTATTCTCTAGTTCCTAGTCCCAAAATTCAGAATATTACACTATCCCTCTTGAGCATGTAAAGGTATAAATCAACACCAATATCAACCCTAGCCATATGTTCTTTATGGCTTCCAAAGACACAGATACAGTGGGAGGAGCTTCAAGGCTTTGTTGCATGGCCTCCCTACCTACTTAGAGTATGCATGTAGACCAAGAAGTTAACAACTCAAAAGAAATTTCCCATGAAGTTCATGTCCCCCCACTCAATTCAATGCCCCCATTTAGTCTAATAAGAGGAAGCATCCCACTCCCAATGATCAATCCGAAAAGAAGTCTTTCTTGTAGAATGAGCCCTATGGTCAATATTTTGAGTGATCCCTCTAGGAGTTTTCTCACAAGTTCTTTGCTTTATACCCATTTCTACTGATAAAATTTGAGAGAGGGATCATCTACCTACTAGACCAATAAGAAGATGTAAGCCAAGAGGTTGTTTCTGAGGTCCTAAACAAGGAGATATCAGGTACAAGCTCTGTCAACTTCTTTATAAGGCCTTTTTTCAACTATGATTAAATAGTTGGCTGCTTAAAACTTTGATTACATTTTGATATGTTGGTTTTGGCATTTTGAGCACTTGTACCATACTTACATCCTCCCCCCATGGCCTCCAGGACAAGATCAAGCTCATCTGCCCTGACAAACTCAATAATCAGGGTGAGGGCATGAAGAAATATGTCAAGTAGTATCACAAAAGGTTTCTAGGGGATGAATTCATTAGTCGGGCTCTAGATAGAAGTGACACTTACTTCTTTATGCCTTACATTCAAGGGTGAATCCATCATTAACTCTGTTTAAATTTGTTTTTATTTATTTTGTAATTATCCTGATAGCGTGATTTATTATTATACTTAAAGAACGACTGGATGCTCATAGTGGTAAATCCATTGCGTAAAAAAATTTGATACTATAACTCCATGAGTAGGGTTCCAAACATGAGACCATACATGCAAGAGACATTCAGCCAGTAAGTTATTCATTAATTATTTCTTATAATTGAGTTCATCTTGCATGTTTCTATATATGTGTGTGTGCGCGCGCGCGCATATGTATATGTCTACATATACACATATACATATATATACAGTATACATATACATACATGTGTGTGTGTGTGTTTGTGTTTGTATTTTTTATTGTATCTTCTTAGAGCGATTAACAATTATCACACTCAAAATGGTCTTGACTACACAAAAACAACCTCATTGATGGCCACTGCAATGCACCATCTAATGGCTACGTCTGAAGGTATATATATGATTCACCAATGACTATAATATTAAATTAAAGTACACATATAGTTTGTATATATGACTAATAAATTTTTCTTCTCGTTTCTTTATAATGCCCAAAGCAACCAGAATTAAGCAATGATTGTGGGTACTGCATGATATAATACATGAATGACATAAACACGCATAGTCCTGAAAATATTAATACAAATAAGATATATTATATGCTCTATTTATTCATATATACATTTGTTTAGCTATATATATATTACAATATCTAACTTATATCTATTGTTTCACTTTACACACAATATTTTAATGCTTCTTGTACGATATTTAGTAACTCACAAATGCTGAAGAAGTAGCTGAAGAGTTGGCAACATCTCTGCAACATTAGTGAGAGAGTGAAACATTCAAATGACTATAAATTTCTAGATACTAATTTGTATGTTTTGAAGTTCTGGTTTTAAAATTTATACATGTAAATGAGCAATGATTGTGGGTACTGTGTGATGCAATACATGAAGGACATAAACATGCACAGTCATAAAAATACTAATATAAATAAGATATATTATATTCTCTTTTATTCATATATATAGATATATATGTATATATATATGGTTAGCTATATATTACAATATCTAACTTCTATCTATTGTTACCCTTTACACACAATATTTTAGTGCCTCTTGCACGATGTTTAGCAACTCGCAACAGCTAAAGAAGTGGCTAAAGAGTTGGTGACAACTCTGCAACATCAGTGATAGAGTGAAACCTTCAAATGACTGTAAATTTCTAGACTATGATTTATTTGTTTTGATGTTTTGGTTTTAATTGTATATACATGTATATGAATAAATGTAAATATATTCTAATTTTTTGTGTTATTTTGTATATGAATGAATGTAAATATATATTCTGGTTCCTTTTGTAAAAATGTATATGTAGGGGGTATCTAAAGCAGAAACCCCTCCATTTTAAAAAAATAGCTTTGATAAATCACAGTTGTTACCTAACAATTGTTATTTATGTCAAATATATATAACAGCTGTTTTTCCAGAACCATTATAAATTTATAACATATATAACAATTGTTAAAGAAAAACTTTTACACTACAAAAAAAACCGTCCATTTCCGACGGAATTTGAGACGAAAAAAAAATTCATCTCAAAAGTCATCCAAAAAATGTCAAAAAATTCATCAAAAATTTTCCTACGGAATTTACCACAGAAAAATTCCATCAAAAATTAAGTCGTAAATCCAAAATTTTCCAAAAAAAAATCAGAATTTGTGACGGAAATTTCCTGCGGAAAAAGTTCTTCGGGAATTCCGTCGCAAATCATATTTTTTGATGAAATTTTTCCACAAAAAAAATCAGAACTTGTGACAAAAATTTCCCACAGAAAAAGTCTGTTGGAAATTCCATTGCAAATTGAAATTTCTGAAGGAAAATTTTTGTGGGAAATTTTTGTCACAAATTCCGTTGGAAATAGGTATTAATTAATTTTTAAAATTTTTTTATTATGATTTATTTAATTAATGATTAATCTATTTATTATGTATTAATTATTCTATTATCTTCCCTGCATTTCTTCTTCTCACTAATTTTCAAGTTTATGACTTTCTTGAGAAATCTTTGTTTGGTTGGTAGGAAAAGCGGGAAAAAAAGATTTATGCTAACCAACATTTTTGAAAAATGATCAGTCCTTGAAGTTACATTGCAAATTTTAAACTCTATCAATGAGCTTTTAAGAGAGTTTCAGAAATCTGAATTGATAATTCTTGAAGCTGGATTGTAGATCTACAAGTGAACTTCACCATTTTTATCCTTATACCTAATTTTTCTTAATCTTTTTGATTAAGAGCATAAAATGATATAATCAGTATATCTAAAAAAGAGAGAGGGAATTCACATTTATTAAGAGTTTAAATTTTAATTATTATGAGAATCATATGAAAAATTGAATTCGTATAATATACAATGCATTTTATACCAAAATATTTAAAGGATTGAGTTTTTTAAAAATTCTATCAATATGTAATTTTTTATTTTTAGCATCTTAGAAAAAAAAATAATTAGTATTCTACAATTTAAAATAGATCCTATTGAAATTTGTAAGTGTATTGACTTCATTAATAATTAAGAGATCAAAATAAAAAGGAAAAATGGTTAAAAAATACCTTTTAAGCAAATTAATTGCTAAATGGTACCAATGTGCAAGCAAGCATCCATTATGTGCAAACAACATCCACATGTGCAAAAAGCATCCCTGCGAAAGTGCAAACACCATCCCTTGTGTGCAAAATATCATCCTTCGTGTGCAACATATCATCCGCCCGTGTGCAACATACCACCTACAGTGTGCAATGGTAGCAATGAGCAATTAATTTGCTTGCAAGGTTTTTTTTAGCAATTCTCCCAAATAAAAACGTATGTAAAATTAGAAGGATTAAGTAGATTTTTTTTTAAAAATAAGACTAACATATAACAATTACTGATAGAAATGACCAAATATTAATTAGTTGTGTGGTATGAATTGAATTTGAGAGAATCATAACAAGCTCCAAATGGGAATTCCGTCAGAAATTCCGTCACAAAGGCTCACGTAACGCTTTTGGCCAAATATTATTGCTTTATGATTTTATGCCTCTATATATATCAACATTAATATATGCTAAATCAAATGATTTTTTTTTCTAAGAGAATAATCAAAAAATAATTCAAGCATGTTATGTCATGATAGTATCAGTAAAATAAAACTCATTTTTACAAATATTAGCTTAAACTAGAATGATTTTTTTTAACACATAAATGTGATTTTTTAGAAAATAATTTAGTTAATATTTCAATTTTCAATTTTTTATTATTTAATAAGAATTAGTAATATTAATTACTATTTTCTGCCAAGCAACGTGTCAATTTCATATACTTCTATGGATATTTTAGAAAAAAAAGATGCAAAAGACACTTAAAATTTTATAAAACGGTTTACATCAATACAAAACTTTCCAAAAAACCTCTGTGTGCGTGGGTGTGTGAATTATAGTAAAATATATACTTAATATATTTACTTAAAATCATCTAAAGATCGTCGGAAATTCCATCAGAAAGTTTCCAATGGAAAACGTCTATAGAAAATTTTGTCGCAAATCCTAAAGTAACATTTTTAATGGAATTACAGACGGTCGTCAGAAAATTTGACAAAATTAATTCATAGAAAATTCTATTGGAAATATGTGTTAATTAATTTTTTAAATTTTTTATTATGATTTATTTAATTAATGATTAATATAATAAATTTAAAAGAAAGAAATATAAATTTAAAAGATATCCAAAATATAAATATTATAATAAATATAAACCAAGAAAATATTTTAAGAAAGGTAAAAGAAGAATAAATTATAGTAAAAGACCTAAAAAATGTAGATGTTATAATTGTGGAGAAATAAGACATATATCTACAGAATGTAAAAAACCAAGAGAAAAGAAAAAAATGAAAATATTAGGAGAAGCTGAAAAATATAATTTGGAACCAATAGAATTAGAAATCCCAGTATTTAGTGATATAAAAAATGAAAAAGTAGAAATATATAAATTAAAAGAAATAACAGAAACAGAAACAGAAGAATCAAATTTTTCATCTTTTCTATTATAAGGTTCAATTATTCTTATTCCTCATGCTTCATGCTTACAAGGTGTTGTTAATATAAATGCTTTTTCAATCATATGTATAGGAAAATATTGTTCTATAAAGTCTAGTCCTAGTATTATATCATACAATGGCTCATTAAACTGATTTAATACTTTTAATTTTAATTCATAACTTCCTATTTGAATATTAACATTTAAAACTTCATATTCCATTAAATGTATTTCTTTTCCTGCACTTTCCATTCTTAAAGGTCTTTTCTTTTTCTTCCACATTACAGGTGGTAAAACATTATATTTAGCTACACTTAGGTTCGCTCCTGTATCTATTAAAGCATGATATTTTCTTAATCTATATTTTTTATAATTAAATTTTGTAAGAATATAATATAGCTTAGTCATTATCCACGACTTAATATATTTAGTTTATTCTTCAAGTATTTTATGAAAACATTTTCTGGTGTTTTTATTCTCGTTACATCTTTAAATTCTCTTTTTATATTTTCTAATTCTTCTTCTTCTTTTCCCATCATTTCTTCTATTTTTAAATATTCTATTTCTTCCATCATATTTATTTTTTCTTTCAGTTTTATTATTTCTATTAATTCTTCTATTGTACTATTTTTACACATTATTTCTGCTATTCTAGCCCAAATAATCAAAGACCAGCAAGCCCAGAAACAGAAAGAAGTCCAACAACAAGAAAAAAGCCCAATACCAAGCCCAAAATATAAGACCAGTTTACCGGAAAAATCTGTAATAACCTATAACTCTCAAGCCTCGACCTCTAGACAGTCCAATAATCCAGAAACCTTTAGTCTCACTGAGAAATACCAGTTCTTATATATATATATATATATATTCGATAATATATTATATACAAATTAAAATTAAAATTTTATAAATACAATAAAAATAAAATATATAATAAAATGAATAAAAAAAGATATTAATAATAAACATTTAGATATAATATTTACGTAAAAAATAAGGAAATTAAATTATAATGTTTAATTATATATATATATATATATATATATATATATATATATATATGTATGTATGTATGTATGTATGTATGTATGTATGTATGTATGTATGTATGTATGTGTGTATGTATGTATGTATGTGTATGTATGATTTTGCATTTAAATCACACATGTTCTTCCTAACTCAACTTGCAAAGGTACTGGCACACGCGTGAGAGGTCATGGCTTCGAATCTCAACTCAACTTGCAAAGGTACTGGCACACGCGTGAGAGGTCATGGCTTCGAATCTCAACTCAACTTGCAAAGGTACTGGCAAACGCGTAAGAGGTCATGGCTTCGAATCTCAACTTGGTTACAAAATGCAACCAATTTGTGCGACACGTGGTGGGTAATGGAGGGTGACATGTGGCAGTTGATTGGGACACGCGGCTGTTGACCAAGACATAGACGGTCAGAGGTGAGATGGTGGTGGTCGGCAGTGCCGGCTGGTGACCGGAGATTTCCGTTGAAATATGGCGTAGGCAAATTTGCCACGGAAAATTCCCTCGCAATTTGAGACGGAACTTTCCATGGAAAATTCTCTCACAATTTGAGACAAAATTTGTTCCGTCGCAAATTCCCTCATAAGTTGCCATAGAAAGTTCCATCTCAAATTGCGAGGGAATTTCTGATGACGGCGACGGAATTTCGTAAAAAAAAAACCTTCATTCCGTTGCAAATTTAGTCTGAAATTACCTTTTTTTTGTAATGTTATATGTTATGCAAGCATTACCATATTTTATTATGGTTGTTTATGAGTTTCTGCTAATTATTATCACAGCAATGCACATATCACACTACTACAAATTAGGGATTTAACGTCACTAAAAGACGTCCCTTCTTTAAAAAGGGAAGTAAAAACTGGACGCAGTGACATTTATGTAAATAAAGAGAAACTTTTTCCTCTTTAGGCATCCTAAAAACTAAAAGGGATGTGTAAAGAGATCTTTAGGCGTCCCTTCTTGTAGAAGGGACGCCTAAAGATCTTCCTTTAGGCGTCCCTTCTAAAGGCTGCATGTCAGCCACGTGGCTGACATGTAGCAAACAATAGGCGTCCTTTCTGTAAGAAGGGACGCCTATTGTATACATTTAGGTGTCCCTTCTCCAAGAAGAGACGCCTAAAGGTTTCCCTTTCCCTCCATATTCTTCATTTCCCTCCATAGCAACATCTTCGTTCTCTCACGGTCACAAGACATTGCCCTCCTCCCTCTCTCAAAAAACCCAGCTGCAGGAACTTAGCCTCCTCCATAGCAGCATTTTCGTTCAATCTCCTTCCTCTCAAGATTCTTAAGGCGCTATCCCCCTCCTCGATCTGTCTCTCTCGCGTCGTATCCATCCCTCTCTCAACGTGTCCACCACAAGGCCAATAGCGTTAGTGAACCTCCGTCCTAAGCTCCAAGGTACAGCGCACCCCTCCCTTATCTTTATTTAGGCAGCCATTATTTTCTCTGTTGCTCATTGTCAAGGATTTTGCATAATTGGTTTTTTTTTGTACAGTTGGATTTTTTTATGCGGTTATTTAAGGATATGAAATGTCACTTATGTGTTCGTGCCATAGAGTTTTGCTTCTCCTATTACATTTAGAAAAGACATATAATATTTATAATATATGATATTTATTGTTGTACTTGGGCTAGCAGGTTACATCTAAACTAAGAAAGACACTTGTGTCTTTTTATGGCTTTTGCACATGACATATATATATATATATGTAGATAATTATAAAATATTTTGTAAGTGAAAAATATGTTGGAATTTGTTGAAAAGTGACTATTAAAATATTATAAAACTCATTACTTGTTTAGCTCCGAAGTATATATGTAATAGAATGAAAAATAAATGAGATTAAAAGGTAATAATTAATTATTTCAAATGTGAAATGCCATATATGTCTGGAAATAAAAATATTTTTGAGAAATAATTGTTGTGTTATAATAATAATAATATATAAGTATAAATTTTTTAACATGTCTTTTTTAACTTTTTAGTTTAATGATGAAAAATTAGTGAATTGTATTTTTTATTTTTAAAATAGTTATAACAGGAAATCTCATTGTTGTCAATTATTCTAAACTTTAGCGTTATTGAGAATGGCTTAGGTAAAAAATGGATCATAGTTGGATGAATGCTTTGAGAACTAGTGAAGAATATGAGAATGGGGTGGAAGAGTTTATTGAATTTGCTAGAAGGAATGCTCCAACAAAAAATGGGAAGTATTTTTTTCCTTGTGTGAATTGTTTAAATGAGAGTCGACGGGATGTTGATAATATAAGGGATCACCTACATTGTGATGGAATAAATCTTCGATACACAAGGTGGATATGGCATGGTGAGGAAGTAACTGATTATCCGTCGCATAAGAAGGAAGGAGTGGATGTTATAGAGCAAGATAGAATGGAGAAAATGATTCAAGATGTCGAGGTTGAATCCTTCGCCCAGGCACATGAATTTGACAGCCTGCGGAGTGATGCGGAGACACCATTATACCCTAGGAGTAAGTACACACGAATGACGGGAACATTGCATTTGGTAAACTTAAAGGCAACTTGTGGATGGACCGATAGTAGTTTTACATTACTACTGTTATTATTGTGTGAGATATTTCTAGAAGATAATGTACTTCCAAACCATATGTATGAGGCAAAGAAAATCTTGTCTACGATGGGCATGGAGTACAAAAAGATACATGCTTGTCCTAATGAGTGTGTATTGTACAGAAAGGAGTATGCAGGTCTTAGTGAGTGTCCTAAGTGTAAAATGTCACGATATAAAGTGAAGAAAGACAGTGGTTGTAGAGAAGGGACAACAAGTAAAAGGCAACCTTCGAAGGTGTTATGGTATCTTCCAATAATACCACGGTTTAAGCGTTTATTTGCGACCGTAACAAAAGCGAAGAAGTTGAGATGGCATTCTGATGAGAGAATTTGTGACGAAAAATATCTTCGGCACCCGGCCGACTCTCCACAGTGGAAGAAAATAGATGAAATGTTCCCTCAATTTGGCAGCGAGCCGAGAAACCTTCAGATTGGACTTTGTACAGATGGAATAAATCCGTATGGAACTCTTACTAGTACACATAGTTCGTGGCCAGTTCTTCCTGTAATATACAACTTACCTCCCTGGCTATGTATGAAGCGCAAGTACGTTATGCTTTCTATGATGATCTCTGGACCAAAACAGCCAGGGAATGACATCGATGTATATTTGGCTCCTTTGATTGAGGAGTTGAAGAAGTTATGGGAGGAAGGTGTGGATGTGTTTGATGCTTATAAGAAAGAGTCTTTCAAGTTGCGTGCAATGATTTTTACCACGATAAACGACTTCCCCGCATACAGAAATTTGTCAGGGTATAGTGTGAAGGGTCATAAAGCATACCCAATCTGTGAAGGAGACACACACTTCTGACAACTTAAGCATTGCAAAAAATAGTGTACCTTGGCCACATGAGGTTTCTTCATCGATTCTACCCATATCGTAGGCTGAGAAAGCGTTTTGATGGCTTACCAGAGCATGGAGTTGCACCAAGGGCATTATCCGGGGAGGAAGTTTATAGTCAGGTAGAACGTGTCAATGTGACCTTTGGTAAATATCAAATGACTGCGGGTAAGAAGAACATATGGAAGAAGAGGTCAATTTTATTTGATCTTCCGTATTGGCATTGTTTTAATGTAAGACACAATATTGATGTGATGCATGTGGAGAAAAACGTGTGTGACAACCTTGTAAGTACGCTTTTGCACATCCCAGGGAAGACCAAGGATGGAATGAGCACGAGACTTGGCCTTGTTGATATGGGAATAAGAGATCGGTTGCATCCACAACTAAGAGATGATGGTAGGAGGGTATATATGGAGCCAGTTGCGCATACGCTATCAAAAGCGGAGAAAAGAAGTTTGTGTGGGTGTCTGCATGAAATTAAGGTCCCACAGGGCTACTATTCTAATGTTAACAGGTGTGTGTCAATGGACGATTTGAAGTTAGTGGGAATGAAGTCCCATGACTATCACGTGTTAATGCAACAATTGTTACCAGTAGCCAGTAGAGGCATTATGAAAGATGAAGTGCGAACTACTATAACCAGATTGTGTGTTTTCTTTAATGCTATCTGTAACAAAGTCATCGACACTGAGAAGTTGGATGAACTAGAAAATGAGGGTTATATAATTATGTCCCAACTAGAGATGCATTTTCCTCCATCATTTTTTGATATAATGGTTCATGTGGTAGTTCATTTAGTAAGGGAGGTAAAGCTTTGCGGTCTAGTTTACTTGAGGTGGATGTACCCTTTCAAGCGATACATGAAGATCTTAAAAGGGTATTCTAAACATCCTTGTCGACCTGAAGCCTCAATAGTTGAGCGATATGTAGTTGAAGAGGCAATGGACCTTTGTAAAGATTATCTATCTGGTAAAAAGGAACAGTCTCGGCATGAAAAAAAGGAGAAGCAAGGGAACACGAGGACTTAAAGTGAAGGTTGCAGATCGTGAAGAGGTGTTGCAAGCACACTTGTATATCTTGAATAATATGGAAGAAGTTCAGCCATACATAGATGAGCACAAAAAGACTTTGAAGAACTTGAATCTAAAGAAGAGTAACATGCAAATAGCTATTGAGAAAAACAAGAAATTCATTAAGTGGTGTGAGGAGAAGGTTTCACATGAGACCGGTGTGTCCGAGACAATCAACTGGCTAGCTTGGGGGCCTTCATTTCAGGTTGTTACTTGGACTGGTTATGACATAAATGGGTATTCTTTCTACACAAAAGAGCAAGATGACAGAAGTACCATGCAAAATAGTGGGATGATGGTTGAAGCTGAAGCTATGCACTTTTCCACTTCGAAAGACAAAAACCCCATATGTGCATCAATGGCTTATTATGGAGTTATAGAAGAAATATGGGAGATGACCTACAACAAGTTCAAACTTGCTTTGTTCAAATGTAAGTGGGTTAACAATGCTGTTGTGGTAATAGATCTACAATTTGGATTTGTCTCAGTCGATCTTCGAAGAGTTGGTTATAGAGATGAGCCCTTCATTCTAGCAAGCCAGACGAAGCAAGTGTTTTATGTCACAGATCCTGCAAATAAAAATATGTCCATTGTACTTCAAAGCAAAAAACAAAAGTATGGTGATCCAACCTTCAACCTTGACGACACACCACCTTTGATAACAAATCCACCTACAGGAAGTGAGGTCGAGTTGGTAGATGATGAAGATTATTCTGCAAGAAATGATCATTGTGAAGGAATATAGGAAACAGTATAAAGTAAGACCTTTAACTATATAAAACTGTATTTTGTCCTATGTGCTTTTTCCCCCTTAATGTAGTTTATACAGATACCTGCAATCTACTTACCTCTCTGACAATGATTTTTGTGTGTCCAGGAATATGTCAAGTTCTAGTGACTCAGGGAGCGACAGCGAGCAGCATGATGGAAGGCAAGAAGAGCCACCCGCTCTGAGAAGAACAAGGGGTGCCACGAAGATGACTGTATTGGCGAAGCGCTACTACAATGAACAAGAGAGGGTTCACATAGACTTTGATGCCAACATGAATCTAGAGGGTCCTGAGGAAGACCACTTCATTAGTTATTGTTACGAGTGTAGGATGATGTATTTAGAAGTGCAAGTGTACACTGTCATAATCAAGTAATATAGAAGTGAGTAGAGTATCGTTCCCACGAGGATTGATCACTAAGTACCAAAATTGGTAATTTTAATTATGTTTAGTCGGTTGATTAGTTGTGATTGAGATTGCAAGATAGAAATGATTAAATATGAATACAAGTGATATAAAGACAAATATGAGAAAAAGCCCTAGAGATTAGATTTCACTTAATAAATTCCGGATTGAATCACTTATCTATTCTAGTCCAATTTATTCCACATGATTAATAGTCGAGTTTCCCTATTTTAATTACTAGCCTTTTCCAAGGTCAAGTAATTCTATAATTAATTGCTAACCCAATACATTCCTATATGAATTTAAGCAATCAATTATGCATTAAGATTTAAGGAACTCAATTAAGACTATACAACCTATATGAATATATTCCTATTTCATATGCAAATTATGGTTTTAATTATAGGATCTACACACATGTATCTCCTTCCGGTCTCAACATGCATATTAAAATCATCCAAAAGGTGGCCAATCAATTGTAAGCATTAAGAACAATAATTAAAACTCAATCATGAAGGAAAAATTAAAACTAGATTTAATAAGTTAAGATTCAATCCGTCATTAGTAAGCTACGTCATCACCCTAGGAAAAGGAAAATTTAGCTCATGATAAAATTAAAAACAAACCAAAATATATTACAAACATCATAAATATTGCATAAAAATTAATTACAAAAAACATAAAAATACAACTACAAGATGCATGAAAATGGAAAATCTAGCCTACCATATAGGAGGTAAAACCATCCATGTAGGTGGCAACCTATACCATCCATAAAGGAGGACTACCTAGGCCTTCCATATAGGAGGTAAAACCATCCATGTAGGAGGCATGCAAGAAGTAAAAAAATGTAAGAAGTAAATTCTAAAAATAACAACTCTCTCTCTCCTCCTTCCTCCTCATTTTAGGTGCCAAGAAGCTCTATTTATAGGCTTCATTTTCGGACTGCTACAGTGAACCGTACTGCTACAGTGAACCGACCACCCACTTGCTACAGTGAACCGACTGCTACAGAAACCGCACTGAACCGCCCCACTTCCACACACACTGACCTCTACAGTACAACACAATGGGCCACTACAATACAACGCAATGGTCCGCTACAGTGAAACGCAATGGTCCGCTACAGTGCACAATGAACAGTACCGCATGAATAGTAACTTCCCCTTAAATACCTTCTTTAATTCTTCTTAATCCGGTACTGTCCATGGCTACAAGAAAATCATTATTTATTTATTAATTACACCCAAATTGATTATCTTCAGCTCAAATATAGTCCACAAAATCATCATATAAGGGAAAATAAATATTCAAATATTTTACTTATCAAATTCCCCCACACTTAGCTCTTGGACGTCCTCGAACAAGAAAGAGTAACTAATAAGTGCTTCCAACAAAATTAGAAGTATAAAGTCATAAACAAGGACACAATTAAAGAATAAAGAGATCATAGTATTCTTGAATCAATAAAAGTATAAACTGGTAACTTCATTTGAAAATAAATGAACCGAATTCATAATTGTGGCTCATTCTCTCAATCTCTCAAGTGTTTTAGGGTAAGTGTTTCACTCAAATTCACCTGAAAAAATTGCACTACCATAAGCTTGCCAAAAATATCAATCTCCACTACCTAATTCACATGCATAATTCAAATCAAAAGGACTTATTAAAGGTTGTAATGGGGTTAAGGTAAAAGGAATGTAAAAAGTTATATGAAGGACTATATTTACTAAGTAAATAGAGCAATTGAAAAATGGGTCATCTTATGAATAAACCTGGCCTATCTCATCCCAACAACCCATAATTTACATTTCTTTTTTCTTTTTTTTCTCTTTTTTTTTACAACTTTTGCACTTTTGTGGTTGATGATATATAGACCCCACACTTGTCAAAAACCCATTTCATAGAAATTTCAAATGCTCTATTAATCTTTCAAATTAAGTAAAAGCACTTGATAAATCATTAAAACACATATTAATGGGTTGAGAATAAAGAAATAATCAATTAGGCTCAAAGGGGCTTATCAATGGTATAATTGTAAGGTTGGCTATTTGTCTCTGGCTAAACAAAATGAATGCCTTTATCATTTTTGAATGTGCATGTGACATGTAATTTCAACTAGATTTAAAGCAAGTTCTAGAGTGACAACTTAATAGGTGAATATCACACACAAGAAAGATAATCAGTATTGATCATATAGGCCCAAAAGCTCACGGTTAGAGACTTTCAAATTCAGCTCATTCAATCTCAAAATTCATCACCAAATTCAACAATCAGTTATTCAATCATGCTATAAAATCTCTAAACTCAATTGATCCATGCCTCAAACTTATATACCTCTTAAAATCATTGAAAAACACTTAAATAAAATATTTTTTTATTAGGTCGAACCTCTTTTTTTTTTAAGATGAAATAACAAAAAATACAACTAATAAGATGCGTCTTAAGAGTTAAGAATAACTCTTTACTCTGCCATCTATGCATACCCCATGCATCTAATGGTTTTACTACTAACTATCTAATGTAGAAATCATGCAATTTTTTTTTATAATCCTCCCCTAACCTAAATCAGACATTGTCCTCAATGTCTTCTAAAGATTAAAGAAGATTTTTTTTGAAAACATAAACAAACAATAAAGTAAACCAAAATGCTAAGAGTAAAACCATTAAGATTAAGGAAAGTTTACAACCGGAGAATGGTATCTGGATTCTGCTTCTGAATGTTATTTGAAGGTTGCCCACCTTTTTCTTTTACTAATAGATCTGGTTGAGGTTCATAGGTTTGCAGTTTATCTAGTAGTTGATCAGCAGTTGGTGCAGAAATGATGGAATGACGAGTCGCTTGGGGTATGAATCCTGTTTCCACAATATGATCAAGAAAAGACAACATGTTATCATAAAAACCATTAACATTTAACAATCCTAATGGTTTTTTATGAAAGTTCAGTTTAGCCCAATATGCAATGCTAGAGATCCCGTCCAACGTTTCAAAACCACCGGGTAGAGCGATAAAAGCATCAGCATGGTAAAACATACGTCCCATTCATTCAGGCAGACTTGAAACCTCTAACTCTTGGCCTAAGAAGAAGAAGTGATGTTCTAACTCCTTTATCCTTACACACAAACCCTTGCTACCATTAATGGTTGCAGGAATAGCCATACTTAACTTCAGGCCCTCGAGACCTCTCCCGTAGACAAAATTGATTTTCCTAGCGGCTAGTGCATGTCCCAGTTCCTGTGCTGTAGGTATAAACTCTCCATCCTTTCTTGAGTCAGTTTCAAAAAAAATGCATATAGATTTAAAACTGCATTTTAGAGTGATACTACTCCTCTCTTTTTCTCTCTCAGACATTTTGTGTTTTTTTTCAAATGGAAGATTACATATTTATATTACAAAAACAACGACAACAAAATCATGCAAATCACACATTTTTCAAAAAAAATTTGAAAATTTTTTTTTGACACGAATGACTAGTGGGCCACTGTGCCAAGAAATTAAGTAAAGGGAGTAAAGAAAGTCAAAAGTTACTGAAAAAGATAAGACAGATTGACAAAAGCAAGATTATGTACAGTAGTTGTGATTGTGGCTCACATCTTCCTCTGGTTTTACGTCCAGTAACGGCTTAAACGCTTTCTATGAATCGAGGATTTGCTTCCCATCCAGTTTTCTTATAAACTGGCAAACAGGGTCTTTTAACGTCAAATTCCCAAGACGGTAGCGCTCTTTTTCTTTGTTGAATATGTCTAATAAATCAAGAAGAACATGATGAACATCACCACTAGGATGCGTCTAAAGAGTTTGAATGATATCATCCAATAACTCCTTACTCAGTCTATCCTTTATAAATTGAATTTTATCTTCTCGATTTATAGAAACCATACCTTTGCTCCTACAGCGCTGATCACAATTCCACCTTGCACATTTAGGACAAACCTTCATTCTTTTAGCTCTTCTCTTTTTGGAGTAAGAGCTTCTTCCTATACCTGGCATAGGTTTAATAAATGAATCATGAATCTCACCTATTAAACATACCTTAGCTTCAATGATCCATCGGACATCCTCAGGAAGGCCCAAACGCTTGAATGTCTTCATTCTTTCAAGTTGACAGCTGTAGATCTTCCTAAGCACATCTTTGGGAAGAGTAGGGAACCTGTTCTTAAGCTTTACAATAATTTCCTCCATGATGAGACTAAAATTTAAAGATGCAGTTTTGTGTGCTTCAGTAAGTAAAGAAGAAAAATGAAAGATTAAGGAAAAGAAGTTTTGGGTTGCCTCCCAAATAGCCACCCTTCTTTAACGTCTTTAGCTAGACAAAGACCAAACCAATAAATTTTTATTTTATTTTATTTATTTTTTATTTTTTATTTTATTTTTTAATTTTATTTTTTAAGAAAAATTAGGACTTACCTGTTGTTTCCTCCAAAGTGATGACAGTTTTCAAAGTGTTAAATGCACCGTCATTATACTCTTTCAGCCTTTGCTAGTTCACTTTGAATTTTCGATCACCATCTTGAATCTCCATTGCTCCATATGGCCATGTTTGAACTACAGTAAAATGTCCTGACCACCTTGATCTCAGCTTTCCTAGAAATAGCTTTAACCTTGAGTTGCATATCAGAACTTTTTGTCCCGGCGTGAACTCTCTCCTAAAAATTCTTTTATCCTGCCACATTTTTGTCTTCTCCTTGTATAACTTTGCATTCTTATGAGCTTGTTGTCTGGATTTTTCAAGCTCATTGAGTTGGAGAAGTCTCTTCTTACCAGCTGCCTTTAAGTAAGAATTTAAGGCTTTTATTGCCCAATATTCTTTGTGTACTTCAGGATTAGTTGATTTTGAAACATCTACTATTCCCATTGCGAGTGGTTGATTCATGCAGCTTTTGTTCACCACGTCTTTTGTGCATCTGATTAATGTATCTACTCTGTAATAGGTGTCACCTTCATTTGGACATGACCAAGCCTTAAAAATATTAAAAGATACTTGGTCATCTTGAGCTTGTAAAGTCAACTTTCCTTGTTGCACATCTATTAAAGTTCTCCCAGTTGCTAGGAATGGCCTCCCAAGAATTATAGGAATTTCTTGATCTTCTTCCATGTCGAGTATGATGAAATTAGCTGGAAATATGAGTTTGTCCACCTTCACCAGAACATCTTCTAAAACACCCCTTGGATGTTTAATTGATCGATCAGCAAGAAGTAGTGAAACTGTTGTAGGTTCACCTCTCCAAGACCAAGTTTTCTGTAGACAAATAAGGGCATGAGATTTATACTTGCTCCCAGGTCACAAAGTGCTCTTTCAAAGTTACATTGACCTATGGTGCAAGGTATGCAAAAGCTTCCTGGATCTTTCAGCTTTGGTGGTAGTTTCTTTTGCAGAATGGCACTGCACTCCTCAGTAAGTGCAAATGTCTCAAATTCCTCCAGCTTACGCTTATTTGAGAGAATATCCTTCATGAATTTTGCATAACTGGGCATTTGGGCAAGACCGTCTGCAAAAGGGATGTTTATATGTAACTTTTTGAAAACCTCCAGAAACTTTTTAAACTGCTTGTCTAGCTTTTCCTTCACATGTCTCTGAGGGTATGGAACTAGTGGTACATTGGAGGAGGGTTATCTGGAAAGCTGATTCTTCCTGGTACCACATCATCTTCTTGAGGTTTCTGTGCTTCCTCCTTCTTTTCTTGTTCACTTTCTTTCTTTTCTCCGTCAGTCTTATGTAGAATTACAGGATCTTTCAATTATTTCCCACTCCTTAATACAATAGCCTTCACATGCTCTATTGGGTTTTTCTCAGTGTCACTTGGAAGAGTACCTGGTTGTCTAGAATTCAGCATATTTGCAATTTGGCCCATTTGGATCTCCAAGTTCTTTATTGAGGCTTCATGGCTTCTAAGTGTTGCGTCAATCCTAGCCATGAATTGAGATGTATTCATGGTTAGTTGAGCCAATGCATCTTCCACATTCACTTTTTGTTGTGGTGGATTTGTTGGTTGAAGAGCTTGTTGCTGGTAGTTCCCTTGCGGTTTGAACACATTTTGATTATTCCTCTAGCCAAAGTTTAGATGATTCCGCCAACCTGGATTATAAGTGTTTGAGAATGGGTCATTTCTTTGATTTCTGATATAATGAGCTTACTCCGACTGAGAAGGTATGGATGACTATCCATCTTGACTTTGTGTACTCATATGAGGTCCTCAATATCGGTCACAGGTTTCATGAGGAGTACTGATTGCATTTGCTTGACTCGTCAATGAGCTCACTTGCTTGGATATAGATGCAACTTGAGAAGATAAAGTTGTAAGGATATCCAGCTCGTGCACTCCAAGTACCTTCTTTGAATTATGACGTTCAGAAGGCCATTGATATGCATTTGCTGCCATCTCCTCAAGTAAATTGTAAGCATCATCTAGATTTTTTCCCATTAAAGATCCTCCAGCTGCAGTATCTACAAGAATTCTAGAGGTATGCGTCATCCCATTGTAGAATGTTTGCAGTGTCCACCAATCTGGTAACCTATGATGAGGACATCTCCTTAGCAACTCCTTATATCTTTCCCAGGCTTCATAAAGGCTTTCTAGTTCGTGCTGGGAAAATGAGGTAATTTCATTCCTCAATTTTGCAGTTTTTCCTGACGGAAAGTATTTCACCAAAAATTTCTGTGCCAAGGCATCCCATGTAGTTATGCTTCCCACTGGTAGAGAATGTAACCAGCTCTTAGCCTTATCCCTGAGTGAGAAAGGGAAAAGTCTAAGTCTAATGGTATCATCAGTAACACCATTATGCTTAAATGTGTCGCATATTTCTAGGAAGCTGGCTATATGTGTGTTGGGATCTTCTGTTGATAAACCACCAAACTGATTGGCTTAGACCATCTGGATAATTGCAGGCTTGATTTCAAAATTGTTGGCAGCTACTGGTGGTTTTCTGATTCCAGAAGTTGTCTCCATGACTGTTGGTGTTGCATAATCACGAAGTGTTTTGGTATATGCTGCTTCTCCTTCCAGATTTGCCATTGAATTGATTGAAGTAGACTGCTTCCGAACTCTCCGATTTCTTCGACAAGTTCTCTCGATCTCAGAATCACAAGGTTATAATTCAGTCTTCTTCGATCTGGTCATATACTAAGCAAAAACCTGAAAAGAAACAAAAGACACAAAAAAAATGTAATATGAAGACCAAATTAGTATTAAAATTACTTGGTATTGATATTAATGACAATCCTCGGCAACGGCGCCAAAAAACTTGTTACGAGTGTAGGATGGTATATTTAGAAGTGCAAGTGTACACTGTCGTAATCAAGTAATATAGAAGTGAGTAGAGTATCGTTCCCACGAGGATTGATCACTAAGTACCAAAATTGGTAATTTTAATTATGTTTTGTCGGTTGATTAGTTGTGATTGAGATTGCAAGATAGAAATGATGAAATATGAATACAAGTGATATAAAGACAAATATGAGAAAAAGCCCTAGGGATTAGATTTCACTTAATAAAACCGGATTGAATCACTTATCTATTCTAGTCCAATTTATTTCACATGATTGATAGTCGAGTTTCCCTATTTTAATTACTAGCCTTTTCCAAGGTCAAGTAATTCTATAATTAATTGCTAACCCAATATATTACTATATGAATTTAAGAAATCAATTATGCATTAAGATTTATGGAACTCAATTAAGACTACATAACCCATATGAATATATTCATATTTCATATGCAAATTATGGTTTTAATTATAGGATCCACACACATGTATCTCCTTCCGATCTCAACATGCATATTAAAATCATCCAAAAGGTGGCCAATCAATTGTAAGCATTAAGAGCAATAATTAAAACTCAATCATGAAGGAAAAATTAAAACTAGATTTAATAAGTTAAGATTCAATCCGTCATTAGTAAGCTACGTCATCACCCTAGGAAAAGGAAAATTTAGCTCATGATAAAATTAAAAACAAACCAAAATATATTACAAACATCATAAATATTGCATAAAAATTAATTACAAAAAACATAAAAATACAACTACAAGATGCATGAAAATGGAAAATCTAGCCTACCATATAGGAGGTAAAACCATCCATGTAGGAGGCATGCAAGAAGTAAAAAAATGCAAGAAATAAATTCTAAAAATAACAACTCTCTCTCTCCTCTTTCCTCCTCATTTTAGGGTGCCAAGAAGCTCTATTTATAGGCTTCATTTTCGGACTGCTACAGTGAACCGACCACCCACTTGCTACAGTGAACCGACTGCTACAGGAACCGCAATGAACCGCCCCACTTCCACACACACCGACCTCTACAGTACAACGCAATGGTCCGCTACAGTACCCCTACTACAGTGCACAGTGAACAGTACCGTATGAATAGTAACTTCCCCTTAAATGTCTTCTTTGATTCTTCTTAATCCGGTACTGTCCATGGCTGTAAGAAAATCATTATTTATTTATTAATTACACCCAAATTGATTATATTCAGCTCAAATATAGTCCACAAAATCATCATATAAGGGAAAATAAATATGCAAATATTTTACTTATCAGTTATTTTGGTTTTTTCGGTCGAAGCAAAGTCTGAATCATCTATGTTAGTTGGAGGAGGTTCCCAAAAAAATGAAAGCCATGATATGACAACAGATTTTGGTACATAATTTTTGATACATTTTATGTATTTAGATCTTTCTTCCTATTCAAGTTTAATTGTCTCCGTGTTTGCAGCAAACGTTCGATGTTCCTGACACCACATACATGTACAACCACTGGATGGGAGAGGTTCATTTGCGCTGGAAAGATTTTAAAAATAAGCTCTCCAAGAAGTACATTAGAGGTGACAAGAGACATCTGGATCCTTGTAAGGAATATTCATATCTATCTCCAGAGGACTGGAGGTTGTTTGTAGCAAAACGACAAGCTCCTGAATTTTTGGTAAATTTTTTGTCTTCAGTATGAAAATTTTTACTTTCAATATAGTTAATACACCAATGACTTGTTTTTCCTTTTTTCCCTTAAACAAGAATTAAGTGCGGCGAACACACAGAGGCAAGAAGCAAATTAGTACCAGCATTGCATGTCTCGGGGTGGCTATAGGAAGCTGGAGCGGACAATGATGGCAGAAGAGCTGGAAAAAATAAAGGAAGCTGCGAAATCAGATCCTTCCATTATTGTACAAGCACCAGCTCCTCCTCCGCTTCATAAAAAATGGAAAGCAGGGAGGATTAAGGGTGGCAAATATATAAATCTGAATATTACTGAGGTTGCCTCGAGGATTGTAAGTAGTAATATTATAAGTAATTAATTGTGAAATTCTTTCACATTTCTAGCATTTAATTTTTGTTCATAACGAATTATATACTACAGGACGAACTCGAAGAGCAGAGTAGCCAAGGTTCATTCACTCCTAGTGGATGGATGGATATATTGGCAACGACGATTAGGAAGGCTGAATACCCCGGCCGTGTTAGAGGGGAGATGAGGGGAGTTGGTATTACAAAGTATTTTGGTAAAACCTTGATATTTTCTTCATAAGTTCAATAATTCATTGGTCATTTTATTTCTATTTTAGGTCCTTCTACCACATATGCATCGATATGGAAAGAAAAAATTTATATGGATTCTTGTGTCCGGCAAATACGACATCAGATAAAAATGATGTGGCAAAAAGGACGCATTATGTGAGCTTCACAATGGCAGCGACCAAATTGCGATGTTATCTAGCGCCAATTGTTCAAGGGTATGTAGTTGTATTTTTATTTTTTTGGGATGTTTGAGAAATAATTTTTCTTCTAATCTAAACTACATTTTAATATGTGTATTGTTGTAGTTACCATTGTAGCCTGTATGTTGTTTGCCCACGCCTCAACGAAATCTATTGGTTTGATTCCTTGACAAAAAAGCCCGACAAGGACACAAAATCTGTCTTCAACATGTTAGTTATTTCTTTTTTATTAATTTATTGATTTAAATAAATTTTTCTAACTTAAAATGTTTTACATTTTAATGGTAGCGCGACCCAAACATATAGAATGCTTGGCGGGTCACGTGAGGGTAGAGTTGTTCGCAAGCCAAAGTGGTTCTATCCCAAAGTATGTGGTTCCAATATAATTTAAGTTCTTTTATTTAGGGTTATTTTAGAAATGATGTATGTTATTGATTTTAACCAATTGCTTTTGATTTATAGTGCCCTCAACAGCCAGGTGGTACTGAATGTGGCTATTATGTTCTACTTTACATGTATAATATCATTCAAAGTGGCGTTATAAGTGATTTTCAACAGGTAATCAAATGATAATATTTTAGGTCTATGTATTTTAATTGAATTGCAAAACAATCCTCTAATTTCATTGATTTCGTATAATCATATTTTCTAATTTGCAGATCTTTGATAATGATGCTGCTTACTTATATGAAGACATTAATTTGATCAGAGACTTGTTGACTGGGAGGATTCTTCAACACGTTGATTTGTAGAAGTTTATGGTTTCCTATACATTTACTTAGTAGTTGTTTATTAGTGGACAACATTTCTGTCAATACTGTAGTGCATGAATGTTTCATTAGAGGTGGATGTTGTGTTTTGTTAATTATATACTGCGTGCTGTATGTTTCCTTATTGTGTAAGGAGACTATGTTGCTGTTTGCTTTCAGAATGGCCAGAAACAATTCAAATAGCACAGTATTTTTTTTAAAAAAAACCTTTAGGTGTCCCTTACGCTAAAAGGGACGCCTAATGTGAACTTTAGGCGTCCCTTTTAAGGCAAAGGGACGCCTAAAGTCCGTAATTTAAAAAAAATTCTAAACGGGGACTTTAGGAAAAGGGACGCCTAAAGTTTTAGGACTTTAGGCGTCCCTTTTCATAAAAGAGATGCCTAAATCCTTACTTTTACACGTCCCTTTACAAAGGACGTCTAAAGTGCAAATTTACTACGTTGCTGACATACGCGTCCCCCCATAAAAGGACGTTGAAAGTGTTTTTTCTAGTAGTGTCATGGCCTTATCAAGCATCAATACATAGTGTTATATTACAACCATTATAATAGGTCTAAAATTAATAACGATTCAAAAACGTAATTTTTCTGTATGGAGTATATATAGCACTTACATATATGACTGCTTAGAATTGTTATATATGGTAGATAATAGCCATCATAAAATGCATTTTTTGTAGTAGCGTGTTATGATTAAAAATGATAGTTTTACCGATTAAACTTGAGTTTAATGTTTGGGTTATGTTTATTAGACGTATAACTGATGTTTAATCATTTTAGAATGTTATTAATATTTGTGTAATGAAAATGGGCATTTTGGTTGGAACCCTTAGAGAAATTAGGGATTTTGATGCATTTAAGTAATTATAGGTTAATTATTAGTTCAAATGAGATATTAGGATTTGAAAAAGATATGATTTGATATTGTATTTTGAAGTTTCATAATTTAAAGTGATATTTGGATATTAAAGGTAGAGTTGGATACTGTGTATATATAATTGAATTCATTATTTGTTTAGATATTTGATTAATGAGGAATTGTATAATAATAATGTAGATTGAAGTTACATTATTTGGTATTGGAAAATTGAAAGCATTCAAGTGTTGGTAAAAATAAGCTTGGAGTAGAGGCAACATTGGTTATTCTTTTATATACTTGTTAACTATATATATATATATATAGGGATTTTTTGTACTCGTGGAAGGCTTGACTTGTAATTTATATTTGACTAAATGGTTATATTGGTGTGATTGGAAATGATTTAAGCATGCTTGTGTGTATTATAACTCATGGATATGTATTTTGGAAATTTTTTAAGCATACTTGTGTGCTATGATGGAAATATTGTTATCTTAATGATTATTGAGAGGATGTATTACTTGATAAATCTTGTTTGAAACCATACTAGTATATTTTGGAACTTGTATATACATACCATAATTATGATTGTTTTTTCTTCATTGAACATGGATATATGTTGAGTTGTGATGGGAGATATTGTGTAAGAAAATACCACGTAGTATGTCACTACTTGGTGCATAGTGAGTGGCGATTATCAAGGCCCTGACTCCAATGTTTTTCCTTTTGCCAGGAATTACAACGGGTTTAGTGGACAGTGACACCTCATTGGTTTTGTCAAAAGGAGGTGAATAATAGTTCAATTATGAAGAGCTTGGGACCTTGGCCAGGTGATGCCTCATGATTTGGAATATTGTGTAATCTAGTTAGATGGATAAATCATTTGTTAGCTATAGTTTCAGTCAGAAGTTATAAGGCTGGTTAAGGGTAATAAGGATGATTTGTGCATCAATCATTTGATTGACATATTATATATGTGATTTTTTATTTGAATATGAGAAAGCTTTTGTATAATTATTTTTTTTTGACAAGGTTGAGATGTGTTTTTATGAAATTTCTTGCGAACGATATTTAGAAAATGAATTATGATTTTCAATCATTTCGGAACCTATTTGTAAGGGGGTTTTGGTAACCAATTGAGAACTAGTTTGTGAAAATTTTTATGTAAAGAATAATATAAATTAATTATTGTGAGTTGAACTTGATTTTAGAACCGTATGTTCTCGATTTCAGTTTGCATGTATATTTTTTAATAACCAATGGTTACTGAGATCTTTGAATCTCACGGTTGCTATATTTACAATTTTTTATGGTGAGATCTGAGTAGGGTTGCAGGGAAGTTGTAAGAAGGGTAGCCTAGTTGTAAGCTTTTGTTAAGGTTACTCTTACTTGCACATGTCATCATTTGTCATTCTTGTTTACATATGTAATGTCATGATCTAAGAACTATTTAATTATGATTTGATAACTCTATATAACTCATATATCGTGAGCTATGATTTTGGAAATTATTAGTTTTGATGTTTGATTGAGATATTCAATAAATATGTAATGTTGTTATTGGGCGGAGCCCCCTTTTTTATATAATTTTATGATAACGGATTTGAATTAAAGGATTTAATAGGTTTTTTTCTAGGATTATGGATTGAGTATTGTCATGTTAGGCTTCATATGCCTAAATCACAGTTGTCTGTCAGGGATCCCTAGTACTTACTTCCACTATGTTTGAAAATGGTTTGTTAAATTGTTTTGATTGCTTTCTGTTATCTAGGGTAGACATTCTATTGTTATGTTTTTCACTTTTCTCCCCTGATTATTTTTTCAAACTATTGTAATATCCCAAATTTTAGGACAAAAAGTTTGAGATTAAGCCTGGATAGATTAAGTGAACTGCTAAGCCCCGGTTTAGAAAATGTCCATATAAGACATGTTTAAATTCCCTAAAATTTCTTTATATCCTTGGGGGGTATTAAAGAGCTCGGGGAATAACAAAACGAGGTGATTGGAAGTCAAACACAACATACTGAAGTGGAAAATAAAGTATTGTTGCTATTGGTGAAATTCCGAATGTGACAGTCATGTTTGTGTGGCAGATCTCAAGAGGAAAATGATATCCAAAAATTATGAATTAAAGTAGATTTATCAAGCTTTAATTTGATAGGTCATATAAGTCATTTGGAGTTGTACATAAAAAGAAATGAATTTTTGAAATTAGCCCAGCGAAATTAATTATTTTCTGGGACAACATTCAAAGGTCAAACTTTTGGAAAAATTGAACTTCCAATTGGCCAAAGGTTATATTTTTTCATAAAACTATACTCAGTAAGGGTCGTATGGCCTTTGAAATCACTCTAATTAGACATTTGTATAATTATATATGAATTTTTAAAGTTTAATGAAAATTCTGTCAGTTTTGCAATTAAGTGTGAAAATTGGAATTTTGGGCCAATCATGGCTTGATATGTGGAAAAATGTGATGGTTAATTCTTTTAACCATTAATTCATCATCTTCCTCACCATTTTCACGCAGAAATCAGAAAGAAGAGAGAGAAGGAGTGTAGAACAAAAATGGAGAAATGAGGAGAGAGAAATTTCAAAGCGCCAAAACACTACCGAATCGGCGTCCTCTCTTAAAATACCCCTTAGGAAACTTCTTCTACTCATTGCGAGCTTCATTTCTATGGTTTTGGATTTTCATTTAGAGTTGGTTGGTGCCCTCTCACCGGCCAGAGTGTTGCTAGAATTCTAAACCGTCTACGGAAACGAGTAGAAGTAAGTGTAAGCTTCCCTTTTAACCGATTGGTTTGTCGTTTGGATGAGTATAGAGGAAGTTGGGTACTATTCATGTTTGTTTTTAAAGGGTTCTTTCAATGGCTAAATGATGTCCAATTTATGTCTAAATAGATAATTATTTAATTAGAAGTAGAAAGGAAGTGATTAAGCAAAAGAAAACAAGAAACCGACAAACTCTTTCTGGGAACTTTGATTTTCAGTTCTTTTCTATGTGTGACGTGGTGATGGGTTGAGAATTTGATAATTTTGATGCTTCTATTAGATTTAGGAGGTAAAATTGTGTAGGTATACAAGTGTTGATGATTTTTGGATGCTTGTATATAAATTTGAAAATTTAGGAAGTTTGTAATTTGGTGGGTAGTTTGTTAAGTTGGCTGAAATTGTGTAGGTATGCAAGCATTCTATTTCAAAATTATGGAGGAAAAATTAAATGATTTTTGGATTATTTTCAAACTTAAATTAGACATGTAGAGATTTAATTTGGTGGGTAGTTTGTAATTTTTGGACAAGTATGCTAGGAGATATGAATTTTTGAAGATATGCCCTGTTTTCTGGAAAGAATCTGAAACTATGATGCTGTGCGAAATATTTCATAGGGAAAACCATATTCAAAATTCTGAAACTTTTCTAAATTAAAGTAGAGACATATATCTTTAATTTGATATGTATTTTGTAATTTTTGGACAAGTATGCTAAAAGATGTGATTTTTTAAAGTTATGCCCTGCAGCTGGAAGAACATCTAAAATAGTTGGTGTTTGTCAAAATTCTGGGAATGTTGTGGTTGTGGAATTCAAAATTGAGTATTTTTATGTGAAACTAGACTGAAGTATATTTGTATAGAATTTTGAACCACCTCAATTGGAGTTCTATAGAATTAATTGTGATTTTTCAAAGTTTGGTGAAAAATCTGTTAGCTTTATGTCTTATGCAAAATTTAAGACTTAATGGCACAAATGCAATTGGTATAAACTCCAATGGTGAAAGTGAGCCTTTGAGGCTAATGTAGCCATTGGGCATTAACTCTTCATGGCTCTAATAATGTTATCACTTACCTAGGGCCATGAAGTGACAAAGAAGAAGCAATGGTTGGCGAATCAAGGGACAAGAAGAGAAGGACAAAAAGTCCGAGAGGTAGTGAACTTACCTTTTCTGCATGTATGTGATATGTATGTCTTGCATTGATTATGTGACTTCTTTGCCTATTTGTGTGGAACATGTATGATTGGTTTAAGCTCTGTTATATTTGTGCAATGTCCATATGTATGTCATAACATCGAGCATGCAGCATGTCATTATGTTGGCATGAAATAGTATAGGCAAGCATGTCATGCATTCATATATATATGGCATGCATAGTGATAATGTTTGCTACTGAGATTCTCTCGGATATCACTCCTCCCAAACAACCATTTTAGACAGGTTGAAGAGTGCAGGAGGAACTGAGAGGTGAAGTGAAAGTCGTAGTGCGCGGCACTACCATTGTATTTAATGTAAAGGTTGTGTTAGCTGTAAGATTATACATTTGTTGTATGTATATAGATGTATAAATGTGGTAAAGCAGAGAACAACTTTAAGAGAACCACTCTAATTAAATTAAAGGTAGAATCGATCACATACTCTGATATAATGAGATTAAGAGCCGGTGAGACATTATGATGTAATGAAACTTGTGAAAATAATTGAAATGTTTTTTTATCTGCTAAAAAACACTCTCAACCCTAGGTTCAAGTTCTGAGTTCAGATTGGGGATTTGTGAACATTTTCAAGAGTTGGGTAATCCCGATTTGAATCCCGGTCCCACAAATGATTTCACTACTCCTTTGTACTTATCTGAGGCTATGAAAATAAGGTATTACAGTTTTGGTATCAGAGCAGTGATTATGACAATAGAATTTTCTGCTGAGAGATAAAGGACTATTCAGAACAAGGGGTTCTAACTATAGGTTGCATTCTCTACTTAAGTAAATAGGATAGTGATCTCTTATTAGTGCTACTGTAACAGAAAGCTACATATAGCAAAGGGATCTAAGTAGTTAGACCACCCCTGATTATTAATCAACCTTTTGAATGAAGGGTAAAGGTCTACAGAGGAAGTGGCTCCACTTGACAGGGATGTTAGTGATGCCTAATCCCAATAAGGATTCCTCTACTGGTGATAGTGACAATGAGATCCTAAGGATAGAAGAGAAAGCATAGAATTTAGATTATGTTGCTAACTCTAAGGCTCTTGATTTGAGTTATGGGATACCGATGCTCAGAAATATGGGGGTCGATATAAGCACTAATATCCCGAATACTCTCAGAACTCCGTGGTTAAGCGTGCTTAGCCAAGGAAAATCCCAGGATAGGTGACCCCCTGGGAAGTACCTTAAAAATTTCAAATCTTTTGATTAAAGGTTTTGGATCGTGATTAGAGGTTCTTAAATGACTTAAGGAATGACTAGGCATAGAGATGATAAAGTAAGTGTTAATATTTAATCTGAACCATTTCTGTTGCAGTAAGTACTGCCAGAAAAGTTCATCTAATGAGGTTATGGAAACATGAGGTATAGTGATTGTTTTTAGGCTTCTCCATGCTATGTAATGATCCTTATAACCCATGGGGTTAAAGGTATATAGTTATGATATACGATGATGCATGATGAGTGGTGATTATGCCGTATGTCTATCCTAAAGGATTTGAATTGATGATACTGAAGATGATGATATGGTTGAATCATATCTAAGCTAAAATGGTGCTTAGGTTTGAATGTGAATAAGGTTACACTATGGTTCTGTTCCATAGAGAAAGTTGAACCTTGTGAATAATGTTGAACCTTCAGTAATGTTTAAAGACCTGAAACTGTAGAGGTTAGAATAAGTACTATTGATTTTGATTCTTAGCATGCCTATTGGGTATAATTGAGGAAAGTGATTTCTGACTTAAGTGATGTTGAGGTTCTAAGAGTAGAATATTGATATGAGAATCAATTACAATAGTTGAATTGGTTCTCCAAGAATTTGAAAGAGTCTTAGTGGCTTGAGGTACTAGAATATAGTACAAAAAGGCATAAGGTTTCTAGTTGCTGATCTAGCATAGGGAAATATTTTAATTGTAGAATTTCCCTTAGAGTTGTTATTGCCTGAAGTGGGACCAAAATCGAAAGTCCAATGAATTTACCCTAAATAAGAGAGCATATTACAAAACTGCTAAAGAAGAAGGACCTTATGAGATTCAGATTCAATTATAATGATACTTCCATTCAGAAATGACCAACTAGACAGAACTACCTACAAAGGATTCTGATAGGAAAGGGCTACCTGCAGGAAGTTTTGATCAGAACAGGCTACCTATGGGGAGATTTGATCGGAAAGGGCTACCTACGGAGATTTTTTATCAGAGGGGCTGACCAGGTGTATGGGTACTTACATGAAGCACCGAGTGTGATACCGTAGCGTGAAACTACCATGATGTCAAACCATAGTGTGCAGCTGCCGTGATGACAAACTGTGGAGTGGAGCCACTGTGACGTGTAAACTGTAGAGTAGAGCTACAGGAACGTCGACTCTCAATAATGCTATCTTATAATGAGTCTTCTATCGCATAAGTTTCCTTGAGAAGAAGAATCGGGTGACCCAGTAAATTGTCATAGGGTGCTCCAGTACCGAATGATGACAGGAATTAAAAAAGATACTCTTGCTTTAATATCTTATATAATAGTTCTGCATGTATGTGTTTACCATCGAGTGTATTCATGTTATGAATATATGGTAGGCAGTAAGACCTGATGGGTGGAGGCCTGAGGCTGTAAGTCCCGTGATGCCTTTGGTATATGGATGATTCCCTAGACAGTAAGATCTGGTGAGCATTCAGTACTTTTAGGATAGTCACTCGAGGCCTATTGTGTGAGTGGGCGCATTGTGCGAGTGGATGCCCAGGAAATAGAGATTCCTATTTTGCACGAGTAGTAGCCCGGGACCTATTGCATGAGTAGACGTATTGCACGGGTGGACACTTGGGGCCATGGAAACTCCTGTTATGCACAAGTGGAATCCCGGGCCTATCTTTATGCGGGTGAACACTTGGGACCATGTGACTTGTGGGACAAAAGTCTAGCAGATACCGTTAGGCTATATGCTAACGTGTTGAATGCTCTTGTGATAGTCGTAATGATGGTTTGTTTAGCCTACTTCGTGAACATTACATAAGAATGAGAATGAGATGAGTAGCAAGAGATGAAGCCCAAAATGAGAATTTTGGGTTAGATTCCTGTGCGACTGCAGCGGGCCTAGTAGGATAAATTCCCATGCAGTTGCAGTGGGCCTAGTAGGAGGATTATTATATAAGTTTGTCGCACTTAGTCTTGGTGAGCCAGGGGGTGTGAGCCAAACTCCTGTGCCACTGTAGAGGGCGCCCAGTGAAGGTAGCTCTGCAGTTGGGCCTAGTGGGAGAGCTGTTATTCAGTAAAGTGGTGGATCAAGTATCCTAGGGCCATAAGACCTAGTAGGATAGTGAATCCTTAGGTTGGCAGAATGGGGAAATATGTTGAGAATGGAGCTGAGTAGAGGCTCGAGGCGATAAGACCTAAGATGCAAATTTGCATAGGGCAGTGCCCTTGGGCTATAAGACCTATATGTCTAAGTGCTGTGGTTGTTACCTAGCGTCGTGACATTGACCAGTGCGTCTAAAATATGCCTTGAAGATGGCAGAATATGTAGGTTTTACCAGATTGTAGCAGAGGCAGTAAGCCTAAGATGCATATGGCCTGAGGGATGAATCCCTAGGCTGTGAAGCCAGAGTATCTAGCGCCTTGGAAGTTGAAAGAGCCGTAAGGCTTAAAGTATATACAGTATGCTTTGAGGAGAGTCCCAAGGAGGCAGTGAGGCCTAAGAAACCAATCCCTATGAGGTCAGACTAGTGAGTCCTATGTGAGTGCTACATACTGGGTATAAAATGAATAAAAGTGCTATATAGTGAGTACAGAATGAAATAATTAGAATGGGAGAAAGATAGACTAAATGTCTAGAGATAGTTCTCCGAGGTACAAATAGTACCATTTGATGTTCAAAATTTCAAGGACGAAATTTATTGAACGGGGGGAGAACTGTAATATCCCAAATTTTAGGACAAAAAGCTTGAGATTAAGCCTGGATCAAGTGAACTGCTAAGCCCCGGTTTAGCAAGTGTCCCTATAAGGCATGTTTAAATTCCCTAAAAAAATTTTATATCCTTGGGGGGTATTAAAGAGCTTGGAGAATAAAAAAACGAGATGATTGGAAGTCACACACAACATACTGAAGTGGAAAAAAAAGTATTGTTGCTATTGGTGAAATTTCCGATGTGGCAGTCGTGTTTGTGTGGCAGTTCTCAAGGGAAAATGATGTTAAAAAATTATGAAACTTTCCAGAATTAAAGTAGACTTATCAAGCTTTAATTTGATAGGTCATATAAGTTATTTGAATTTGTACATAAAGAGAAATGAATTTTTGAATTTAGCCTAGCGAAATTAATTATTTTCTAGGACAGCATTCAAAGATCAAAATTATGGGAAAAGTGAGCTTCCAATTGGCTAAAGGTTATATATATTTTCTCTTAAAACTAGACTCAATAAGGGTCGTATATCCTTTAGAATCACTCTAATTGGACATTTGTACAATTAGATATGAATTTTCAAACTTTAATGAAAATTTTGTCAGTTTTGTAATTAAGTGCGAAAATTGGAATTTTGGGCCAATCATGGTTTGACATGTGGAAAAATGTGATGGTTAATTCTTTTAACCATTAATTCATCATCTTCCTCACCATTTTCACGTAGAAATCAGAAAGAAGAGAGAGAAGGAGTGCAGAACAAAAATGGAGAAATGAGGAGAGAGAAATTTCAAGGCGCTAAAACACTACAGAATCGGTGTCCTCTCTCAAAGTGCCCCTTAGGAAACTTCTTCTACTCATCGTGAGCTTCATTTCTATGGTTTCAGATTCTCATTTGGAGGTGGTTGGCACCGTCTCACCAGCCAGAGTGTTGCCAGAATTCCAAACCATCTGCAGAAACGAGTAGAGGTAAGTGTAAGCTTCCCTTTTAATTGATTAATTTGTCGTTTAGAAGAGTATAAAGGAAGTTGGGTACAGTTCATGTTTGTTTTTAAAGGGCGTTTTCAATGGCTAAATGATGTCCAATTGATGTCTAAATAGATAATCATTTAATTAGAATTAGAAAGGAAGTGATTAAGCAAAAGAAAACAAGAAACCGACAAACTCTTTCCGGGAACTCTGATTTTCAGTTCTTTTCTATGTGACGTGGTGATGGGCAGAGAATTTGATGATTTTGATACTTCCATTGGATTTAGGAGGAAAAATTGTGTAGGTATACAAGTGTTGATCATTTTTAGATGCTTGTATATAAATTTGAAAATTTAGGAAGTTTGTATATGCATATTGTTGATTATGCCCTGTCTGTACAATGGAGTTGTGTGAGCTGTTTCATAGGATAAAATTTGTCCAAAAATTATGAAAGTTTTCATAATTAAATTACATATGTAGATATTTAATTTTGTGGGTATTTTGTAATTTTTGGACAAGTATGCTAGGAGATATGAATTTTTGAAGCTATACCCTTTTTTCTGGAAAGAATCTGAAACTGTGATTGTGTGCGAAATTGTTCATAGAGAAAAAATTATCCAAAAATTATGAAAATTTCCAGAATTAAAGTAGAGACATATATATTTAATTTTATAGGTATTTTGTAATTTTTGGACAAGTGTGCTAAAAGATGTGATTTTTCAAAATTATTCCCTGCTGCTAGAAGAACATCTGAAATAGTTGGATTTGTCAAAATTAGGGGAATGATGTGGTTGTGGCATTAAAAATTGAGTATTTTTATATGAAACTAGACTGAATTATATTTGTATAGAATTTTGAACCACCTCAATTGGAGTTCTATAGAATTAATTGTGATTTTTTAAAATTTGGTGAAAAATATGTCAGCTTTATGTCTTATGCGAAATTTAAGACTTGATGGCACAAATGCAATTAGTATGAACTCCAAGGGTGAAAGTGAGCCTTGGAGGCTAATGTAACCATTGGGCATTAACTCTTCATGGCTCTAATAATGTTATCACTTACCTAGGGCTATGAAGGGACAAAGAAGTAATGGTTAGCGGATCAAGGGACAAGAAGAAAATGACATAAAGTCTGAGAGGTAGTGAACTTACCTTTTCTGTATGTATGTGATATGTATGTCTTGCATTGATTATGTGACTGTTTTGCCTATTTGTGTGGAATATGTATGATTGGTTTAAGCTCTGTTATATTTGTGCAATGGCCATATGTATGTCATAACATCGAGCATGCAGTATGTCATTATGTTGGCATGAAATAGTGTAGGCAAGCATGTCATGCATTCATATATATTTGGCATGCATAGTAGTAATGTTTGCTATTGAGATTCTCTCAAATCTTACTCCTCCTAAACAACCATTTTAGACAGGTTGAAGAGTGCAGGAGGAACTGAGAGGTGAAGTGAAGGTCGTAGTGTGTGGCACTACCATAGTATTTAATGTAAAGGTTGTGTTAGCTGTGAGAGTATACATTTGTTTTATGTTTATGGATGTATAAATGTGGTAAAGCAGAGAACAGCTCTAAGAGAACCGCTCTAATTAAATTAAAGGTAGAGTTGATCACATACTCTGATATAATGAGATTAAGAGCCGGTGAGACATTATGATGTAGTGAAACTTGTGAAAATAATTGAAATATTTTTTTTATCTGCTAAAAAACACTCTCAACCCTAGGTTCAAGTCCTGAGTTCAGATTGGGGATTTGTGAACATTTTCAATAGTTGGGTAATCCCGGTTTGAATCCTGGTCCCACAAATGATTTCACTACTCCTTTGCACTCATCTGCTGCTATGAAAATAATGTATTACAACTATTGTTTAAACCTTTATACCATGGTAATCTTTAGTTTGAGTTTTAATTCTTTGATTGCCATGTTAAGGTACTTAATTGATGAGTTAAATATGGTTTAGAAATTGAAGTTGTTGAGAATCTTAGGTTAATATTGTGCCTCAATTCTCTCCTTAATTTCCTCCTTGTTTTCCTCCTTAATTTATGTTAGTGTTTACTTTTATGTCCCCCTCCTTTATGTATAAATAGGTAGTAGTCAATCCTTCTAATGATATGGACTTGTACACACTTATGTGAATGTATTTATCTCTCTCTCTAGTTTACATGGTATCAAAGCCATGTTGCTCTCTGAAAATTTCCAGAATCGGGTGAGTCTTTGAATTTTTCAGCGACTACCTCCAGTTCCAGTGATTTTCTGAGTTTCCTGCAAGCTTCTTCTTCAGTGCTCCAACGTCTTCTCTGACTATAACACCACAGCAAACTCCTTAGTTGGCTATTTGTGTGTTATTCTAGTGAGCTTGTGATTTTTTTCTGTGAAGCTCTTGAGATTTCATGCTTCTGTTTTCAGTTTCTGACGAAGTTACCCAGTTCCAGGCAAAGGTACTGTTTGGTACTGTTCATCCAGCGGGTATTGTTCATAAATTCCGGTAGTTGATTTTTCCTGTTACTGTTCTTCTGCACTGTCTCTTACTGTTCATGAACTGTTCGAGTACTATTCATCCACAGATTCAAACGCGGTTCTTGAGTATTCCAGCACTGTTCATCACAGATTCCGGCAATGTTTCCTAACTTCCAATATTGTTCATCAGGTTGTTTGCTACTATTCATCATAGTGATATTTGCTACTGTTCATCCGTTGGTAATTTTCATAGGTACTGTCGGTTCTGTTTGCAAGTGCTATATCAAGGTATTGTTCATTGAACAGTAGTACTGTTCATGAACAGTGAACATAACTCGTCACTGTTTATAAGGGGGAAAGTGTGCGCGCGCGCTAGTGAGGCTTTCTTCTGAGTTGTTTAATCCAATATGAGGTATTAGGTGTTTAGTTGTTGTTCTCTTTGGTTTCGAGGTGGTGTTTAGTTGTTGCACTTACTTTCTAGTCGTGCTTCATTCTCCAACGTTGAGCCCTCATTCTTGGTGTGTGTAGGCCAATTTCTGTGTTAAAGGTTGCATTGTGAGATTAGTTCAGTTGTTTCTCCTATTTCAATACAATTGGTGTTTCGTTTCATGAGCATTCACTTATTTCTAGCTGCTGGGTTCTTCACTTGTTACATTTTCCAGTACACTCGTGAAGTGTTTTTTGGGTTTTTTATCTTGAGTGTCATGCTTGTGGTTGGCTTATGTGGTTCTGCTTGATTCAGTTTTAGGGTATAGGTTCATCATTCCAAATCATGAGTTTGGTTCTTCTTGATTCAGGTTGGTTACTTTTGTGTGTTGACATCTGTTGTGCTTTGCGTCTTCCATTTGTTGGCTATTTTGGGCAATTATTTGTTGGTTGTTTGGTCCTTGGTGAGATCTTTGGTGTTTGTCTCTGGTGAGACGTTTGGAGAATTGTTTGGTCCTTGGTGAGACCGTTTGGTGTTTGTCTCTAGTGAGATGTTTGGAGTATTATTTGGTTACTAGTTAGATCATTTGGTGTTTTTCTCTGGTGAGACGTTTGGAGTATTATTTGGTCACTAGTGAGATCGTTTGGTGTTTGTCTCTGGTGAGATGTTTGGAGAATTGTTTGATCCCTGGTGAGACTGTTTGGTGTTTGTCTCTAGTGAGACATTTGAAGTATTGTTTGGTTGTCTTGTAAAACCGTTCGTTATTGCTTTCGTCGCTTGTAAGATCATTTGTTGCAACTTCTACTTTGGTTCAGTACTCTTTGTTGTTCAAGCTTTAGGCTATTGATCATTATTTTCTTGAAGATCAACTACTGCATGTGTAAGCTGATTCCAGCTTGAAGGGGAGTGTTGAGAATCATAGGATAATATTGTGCCTCAATTCTCTCCCTAATTTCCTCCTTGTTTTCCTCCTTAATTTATGTTAGTGTTTACTTTTATGTCCCCCTCCTTTATGAATAAATAGGTAGTAGTCAATCCTTCTAATGATATGGACTTGTACACACTTATGTGAACGTATTTATCTCCCTCTAGTTTACAGAAGTGTTACAATCATAACTACTTGGAGATGGTGTGCACCCTAACAAAGCCAAGTGACTACTTGTCCTTTTGACACCCCAAAAATTAGAAAGCTTTTAATGCACAAATTACAATGTTCATGAAAGTTTTATATGATTTAACATATTTAAATAACTAGACAAAATATAGTGTTCACATTTATTACATTTATTGGTGATTCATTCTCTGCTTAGATCAAAGCAAAGCATTATGTATTCTTTGAAAGTGTGTTGCGGTGTTATCTAATAGTGGGGACTTTGGAGAATCATAGTGTGTGTGTGTGTGTGTGGGGTGAATGACTCTTTCTTTCTTTCTTTTTTTCCTTCCATGTGGGGATAGGGGATATCACATAACTTGAAATGAGGAAGAAGATTGTGAAGGAGGGAAGATATGATTTTGAAGAAGATGTCATCATGTCAGAGAGTGGTGGAGATTCTAGTGAGGAGTAGTATGACATCATCCACATGTATGTTGGTTATAATAATATTTCAATAAAAATGTAAACAAAAGATATGGCTTATCAACAAATCAATATCTCTCCCCTCTAATGTTTTATAGATCAAAATGCAAAGAATATATGCACCACTACCAAAAAAAAAATTTACTCTATCTTAGCTCACTAAAAAGTGGTTTATTCATTGCACGATGTTAAATATCAAAGGCTTATTGCAATGGTTGTATAATGTTTTGCATATATTAGTTTTTATGTTAAATCACTTTTGAATGAAACCAACAAATATAAAGGTATTATGTCATTTATATATATAAAGATTGAAGGTGCATTTCAAAAGTGATTGAAGGGTCCAGACAAATGACATTATTAATTTACCATATAAAGATTGAAGGTGCATTTCAGCTCAACTAACAAAAATGAAGGAATAAAGGTATTATGAAATGTTGAGAAGATAAAAGAATATATATATATATATATATATATAAGATGTTATGACAATGTGTGTGTGTGTGTAAACATGCTGGCAAAAAAAGATAAATAATATATATAGAGAGGGTTGAAGGGCTAAAATGCCTTAAACATTTCCATAAATGGCACTAAACATGACGAAGTTTTCTAGGGGGAAAGTTTTCCATGAGAGTTTCAAAAGCAAGGCAATATTTCCTTCACTTAATGGATCTAAATGTTATGCTGACATGATATACCCACGTGGCATCCATGTCACCTTGGTTAAAAGGTATTTTTGTCTCGGAAGTTTCTATGAAAGAGCTGTAATATCCCGAATTTTGGGACTAGGAATTAGAGAATAAGCCTAAATAAAGTAGACTACTAAGTCTAGTTTAGTAAGAATCCTAAGCTACACTCGGAATAAAGTATGAATTTTGGTGCGAATTAGTTGAAGGAAAGTGCTTGATTCCTTTAGGATTGTGTCAGAATGACACAAAGCCTAACTTAGATCCAAAAGAGAGGGAAATGGCGTCTTGTAAGAGGAAATAAAAAAGAACTAATGAAAATTAAATTAATATTACCAAAATCAAGGGTAAAAAGGGAAGAAATAAATTGTTTGTCAAACTTGGGGGGGCGCACACTCACACAAAAAAAAGCTTGAGATCAACATTTTCCTTCCTTTTTGTTGGACCAATCCGGTCAAAAAGTAAGGAGGAAAGAAGGAAGACCATTATAGTTAACCAAACCAACTATAGTTAACTAATTAGTCACTTACTTTTTCAAGGAACCACAAGCAATTGACACTTTGCACTTTGTGGACTAAGTATTTTGCTTAAGTGAAAATAATTATCCAACACTCCCTCTCTCCTCATAAAATTTGGCCAACACACACAAAATAGAAGGAAAAATAGTTGGAAAAAATAAAAAGAAGAGAATGAGAGAAAACTTAAGTGTTCTTAAGAATTTCTAACAATTCCAACCCCGAATCTTCATTTCTGACTGTTAGAGCCTTCACAAACATTGCTCTACTCAACAAGAGCTTCATCTCCACAATTTTAAATTTTGGATTGGTGGAGTTTAGTATTGTCTAGTTGGCTGGGGTACTACCAAAATCAAGAACTGGTTGTAGTATTGCACAGAGGTAAGCCTAAGCTTTAATTTGAACAAAAAATTTTGAGGATTTGCTGAGTTATATGTATTTCTTGGGCTGTGTTAAGATTTCAACCAACTTGGGATTTTAGGGTTCTATGTTGTTTTAATCATGAATATGATGTTTAATAGAGACACTAGACTAGTTGGATGGTGAAATTGCAAAAAAATTGATTGTTGGGTTGAGGTTTCGAGGAGACAGATTAGTTGTGGCACATTTTTTAATGCTTGAATCTTGTACAATGGCTATAAAAAATTTTAGAATAATATTATACATGTTAAGATTTAATTTGATATATAATATGTAGTATTTGGATCAGTATTGAGAGTTATGGTTGATTAAATTTTGGCATTGAATTATGGAGTGATGTTTGTGGTAGTGAGGATTAATTATGAATTTTGGAATTTTGTGCATATAATTGGCATTAGGAGGTATTTTTACCTCAAAATATACTTGAATAGTGTCACATAGGACTTTGAACCATTCCATTTAGAATTTTATATATTAAGTTATGATTTTTTAAAGTTAAGCCAAGAAACATGGGAAATCTAAAAATCTAGGTTTTAGCTGCGGGCAGGCCTTTTTGGCTGTGGCCAAGCACCTAAACTGCTTCTAGGCTGCAGCCCAAAAGCTTCAAGACCTCTTTTGGCTACGGCCAAAGAATTTCTTAGCTAAGGCCAAGACCCCCTATTTCAACACTTCATATTTTCCGAGAGACTTTGACTAGTTTAGTACTTCCCAACTCCATAGGCATTTGTTTGAGCTTCCAATGGCTACCTAAGTGACTCAATGATAACCAACAAGCCTAAAACCAAGGATAAGCATAGGGATGAGTCAAGAATAATTTAATTTACATTAGGCCAATAGTATTGGGATAAGTAATAACCCGTCCGTTCATGAATTCTAACATATAGGATTCGATATCTGCCTAGAATGACCAAGGAATAAGTAACATATTTCTGGACAATATAAAGGCTGTCAGGTAGTAACTTTACTCTTACTTACTATGTCTGCTCTTATATGCATATTGTTATCGTTATGAGTACCTGTGTTGTGAACACGAGATAGGTAGTAGGGCCTATTGGACCAGTGGGTCCTTAGGTTGTAAAACCCTATTAAGCTTTCAGATGAGAAGGGATGGGGCCCAGTAGAATACCCACTGTTGTGGGAAGGGACTTGTGTGTCCTTGAATGAATATGCTTGTTGCATAGAATATCTCTGAATGTTGAATGTGTTGTATGTTCTGATGGTTGAACTAGCATGTTTTATGTGTACATTTTATATGAGTGATATTTGTTACTACTAAGATTCTTTTCAATCTCATCCCTTTCCCATAATTAACCTACAGCAGAGGAAAGCCTCTCGAAGGGCAAGAAGGTAGCCATGGGTGGGTATAGTATGTCATCAGAAGATTAAGAACTCTTGTTGGTTATCTGTTTTTGACTCCGTATATGTTGTATATAAGATGAGGGCATGACTACAGTACAAGTTGTAGTAGGAGTAACAATAGCCATATGAATGTACAGTAAGTCGGTATTAGATCTTGAATGCGATAAATGAACTAGAATTGATCAACCATACTCAAAGAGCCCATTAGTTAACAAATGCTACATGGATTTTTAGCAAAGAACACTCTGATATTAATAAATGAAATTAAGAACTGATGAGTTGTAATGATATCACAAACCACTTTAAGACTACACTTAAAGAATTTTTGAAAGTTTTTGAAAAACCTATTCAAGGGCAGGTTCGAATCTTGTATTGAAGTTGGGACTTCAACCATTTATAAATGAGTGTTAGTCTCCTGTTTGTAGTCATTATACGTTCAAACTCATCTAGAGGCTCAGGGAATTAAGGTGTTACAAGAGATGTGGGCATTAGGAAATTTTTCAAGAGGCAATAGGGCCCTAGGAGTCATAGATATTTTTTGTTGATTTATTTCATATATGGGATGCTGCCATCAAGCACTAAATGATCAAATAAGATGAGAAATCAATAAAAAAATTGAGAACCCATAAATTAACTAAATATATGAGCGGAGAAACTCATAAACCATAAATTCAAAATCAAAAGCAAAACCAAAAATCCTCAAGTCCAAAAAAGCAAGTGTAAATTTGGGTTCAGGAAACTATAAGTTATAATAAAAGAAAATGGAGAAGATAGCAGAAGGGAAGGACACTCACTAAAAAATTATTCACAAATTTTTTTTGTGAAGCAGGCTCATATCTATCATCTACGAGATAGAAGATATGGGTGTACTTCGTAGAACAAATTTATGAAGAGTTTCTCGGTGGCCTTTAACCCAAAAAAAGTTGATGTGGATACCATGTGGCCATACGACCTCATCATAATTGGTACAACACACACCACACATATGTTCGGGTTCTCATTCATTGCTAATCTCAGTTCAAGTGATTGAATTTTCCTCACGTTTAACTCACTTATTTTTATTTTTAACATTTTCTGCATATTCTCTTCAATTATAAACTACCTCATTTTGTTTTCTTAAATTATAAATTACTTAGATTAGTAAAAGTGCAACCTCTCTATGGGTACGACACTAGAAAACTCTTGTAATTTTGGTTGCATCAATCATGTACTTGCAAGAGAGATCATGAGCCATTATATTTTAATTTTACATTGCGCTTAACCCACATTATTACTATATGGCATCAACATATTAATGAGTCTTTTGACATGCATTTAATGTATTCCGTTAAAAGCACTTTTTTAACATAAATGTGGATACTAGAGAGACCGTATTTGAAGAAGACATGAAGATAAAAAGGAAATATAATAGGCTTCCCATTTTATTTAATTATGAGACATGAATGCCATACACAAATATGTTCTCTTTTATCATAAATCCTCTTTATATATTTATTTGGTGACTTGAGAGGATGAAGGCCCTACTAGAAGACGAGGAGAGGAACACAAAAAATGACTAAATAGATAATTAACTAAGTCTTTTCATGGAACACAAGCAGAGTTCATACATCATATTAGTGTTTTATGGCACAATTCATTTTCTTGAAGAAAATTTGAATCCTTTGAAGGTCATATGTAACAATGAAGTTCGTCTGAGTAATGGTTCTAAAGACAACAATTGAATGATCTTGGAGATCATCAAAACCTTTAAAACAAAGGTACAGTACTCCATCATCAACCTTAGATAGATGTTCTCAGCAGTTAACATGAGTTCTCCCCCTCTTAAATGAAAAGCAATATGTGGACCTCCTATTTCCTCAACACTATCTTGTAAATAGCAAAGGCTAAAAAATTCAAATGGGTCATCAGTATGTTCGTGTAACAGGTCTAATTTAGCGGCAACTTCTGATTCAAATGCTAAGTAAAAATCTGTTGGTAACCAAGTTACAACTGTCCAAGAATCTATCATCATATTGCCTATTTGACCTGATTTTTTCTCTTTAAACAATGTATATATCATGCAATCACTACTAGAAAAAACATTTTTAACGTCCCTTATTTGGGACTTTTAACGTCCTTTTATGGGGGGACGCGTATGTCAGTGACGTAATAAATTTATACTTTAGACATCTTTTGTGAAGGGACGCCTAAAGTCCCCGTTTAGATTTTTTTTAATTAGGGACTTTAGGCGTCCCTTTTAGCAAAATGGACGCCTAAATGTTTGTTTTTTTTACCATACGGTGCTATTTGTATTGTTTCTGGCCATTCTGAAAGCAAACAGCAACGTAGTCTCCTTATTACACAAAAAGGAAACATACAACACGCAGTATATAATTAACAAAACACAACATCCACCTCTAATGAAACATTCATGCACTACAGTGTTGACAGAAATGTTGTCCACTAATAAACAACTACTAAGTAAATTATAGGAAATGATAAACTTCTACAAATCAACGTGTTGAAGAATCCTCCCAGCCAACAAGTCTCTAATCAAATTAATGTCTTCATATAAGTAAGCAGCATCATTATCAAAGATCTGCAAATTAGAAAATATGATTATACGAAATCAATGAAATTAAAGGATTGTTTAGCAATTCAATTAAAATACACCCAAAATATTATCATTTGATTACCTGTTGAAAATCACTTGTAACGCCACTTTGAATGATATTATACATGTAAAGTAGAACATAATAGCCACATTCAATACCACCTGGCTGTTGAGGGCACTATAAATCAAAAGCAATTGGTTAAAATCAATAACATACATCATTTATAAAACAACCCTAAATAAAATAACTTAAATTATATTGGAACCACACATACTTTGGGATAGAACCACTTTGGCTTGCGAACAACTCTACCCTCACGTGACCCGCCAAACATTCTATATGTTTGGGTCGCGCTACCATTAAAATGTAAAACATTTTAAGTTAGAACAATTTATTTAAATCAAGCATTTCTTTAATTAATAAAAAAGAAATAACTAACGTGTTGAAGACAGATTTTGTGTCCTTGTCGGGCTTTTTTGTCAAGGAATCAAACCAATAGATTTCATTGAGGCATGGGCAAACAACACACAGGCTCCAATGCTAACTACAACAATACACAGATTAAAATGAAGTTTAGATTAGAAGTAAATTATTTCTCAAACATCCAAAAAATTTTTTTACTACATACCTTTGAACAATTGGCGCTAGATAACATCGTAATTTGGTCGCTACCATTGTAAAGCCCACATAATGCGTCCTTTGTGCGACATCATTTTTATCCGATGTCGTATTTGCCAAACACAAGAATCCGTATAAATTTGGTCTTTCCATATCAATGCATATGTGGTAGAAGGACCTAAAGTAGAAATAAAATGACCAATGAATTATTGAACTTATGAAATCTTGAACTTAGAAAAGAAAAACTAACCAAATGGCAAGTTTGACCCATCTTGCATCTATCTCCTCCAAATGCAAAAACTCCTTAAGATCTTTATTGTCGATCGTGTAGGGATACGTCAATTGTGTACCCACAATCCCTGGAGGCATATTGAAGTCGACTTGGGGAATACCTTTGTAAATCTGTTGTAGCCGTGCTAGAAAGGGCCATTTCAGCGCATGTTGCTCCTCCTATAACCATAGAAAATAAAACCAATTATATTACAATGATGCCAATAAATGTCAAGTGATATGAATATAATTCCTACCATTAGTGGGGTTGCCAACGTGGCAATAAGATATTAAGGCCAAAGGATGAAACCTCCAATTGCCTGACCCAGCGTGGCAATCTTAACGTCAGGGATAGGGATGGCTGCACCTTCTTCCCCCTCATGAACACGTGTCACTGTCACCCTACATAAATACTGTGGAATTTGATTATGACAGTGGGTGGTAGCTTGTGTGTAAACGAGAGCATCGGCTACAACACGAATCATGGGGGCATCCAAATAGAGGATACACGATTCACCTGACTCCGGAGTGGCAGAAGATTGGCCTAGTGGTTCTGTTATGTGAGAAGGTTGGCCACAGGGTTCTGTACTATAGGAAGGCTGGACAAGACTATGGAAAGGAGCGGCAACAAGTTCTGGAGTATGGGAAGGCTGGACAAGGGGTTCTGGATTGTGGAAAGCCTCGGCAACGAGTTGCGGAGTGTGGGAAGGCTGGACAAGGGGTTCTGGATTGTGGAAAACCTCGGCAACGAGTTACGGAGTGTGGGAAGGCTGTACAAGGGATTCGTCCGGCGGGTTGTGACTTCCTTTAGTGCTGGGGAAGGCCAGGGATTCCTCGTTTCTAACCCTAGTAGCCTCCATGTGATGAAAATCAAACCACGATTTCATTTCACCACGTAGTGTTGTCATTAGCTCATCTCGGAGCTCTTCTCGGATTTGATCGCGAAGCTTATCCACAAACTCTTGACTAGGTTCAGCTTGTGAAGAATATATCGAGGCTTTACCAAAATACTTTGAAATACCAACTCCCCTCGGCTCCCCTCTAACACGGCCGGGGTATTCAGCCTTCCTAATCGCTGTTGCCAATATGTCCCTCCGTCCTCTTGGAGTGAACGAACCTTGGCTACTCTGCTATTCGAGTTCGTCCTGTAGCATACAATTCGTTATGAACGAAAATTAAATGCTAGAAATGTGAAAGAATTTCACAATTAATTACTTATGCTATTACTAACAATCCTCGAGGCAACCTCAACAATAGTCGGATTTATATATTTGCCACCCTTAATCCTCCCTGCTTTCCATTTTTTGTGATGCGGAGGAGGAGCTGGCGCTTGCATAACAACGGAAGGATCCGATTTCGCAGCTTCCTTCATTTTTTCCAGCTCTTCTGCCATCATCGTCCGCTCCAGCTTCCTGTAGCCACCCCGAGACATGCAATGCTGGTACTGATTTGCTTCTTGCCTCTGTGTGTTCGCCGCACTTAATTCCTGTTTAAGGGAAAAAGAGAAAAACAAGTCATTAGTGCATTAACTATATTGAAATTAAAAATTTTCATACTGAAGACAGAAAATTTACCAAAAATTCAGGAGCTTGTCGTTTAGCTACAAACAACCTCCAGTCCTCTGGAGATAGATATGAATATTCCTGACAAGGATCCAGATGCCTCTTGTCACCTCTAAGGTACTTCTTGGAGAGCTTATTTTTAAAATCCTTCCAGCGTACATGAACCTCTCCCATCCAGTGGTTGTACATGTCTGTGGTGTCAGGAACATCGAACGTTTGCTGTAAAAACGAAGACAATTAAACTTGAATAGGAAGAAGGATCTAAATACATAAAATGTATCGAAAGTTTTGTTCCAAAATTTGTTGCCATATCATGGCTTTCGTTTTTTTGGGAACCTGCCTCCAACTATCATAGATGATTCAGACTTTGCTTCGACCTAAAAAACTAAGATAACTAATGAAGTGGTCTTCTTCAGGACCCTCTGGATTCATGTTGGTATCAAACTCTATGTGAACCCTCTCCTGTTCATTATAGTGGCGCTTCGCCAATACAGTCATCTTCGTGGCACCCCTTGTTCTTCTCGGAGTGGGTGGCTCTTCTTGCCTTCCATTATGCTGCTCGCTGTCGCTCCCTGAGTAACTAGAACTTGACATATTCCTAGACACAAAAAAATCATTGTCAGAGAGGTAAGTAGATTGTAGGTATCTGTATAAACTACATTAAGGGAAAAAAGCACATAGGACATAATACAGTTTTATATAGTTAAAGGTCTTACTTCATATTATTTCTCATATTCCTTCACAATGATCATTTCTTGCAGAATAATCTTCATCATCTACCAACTCGACCTCACTTCCTATAGGTGGATTTGTTGTCAAAGGTGGTGTGTCGTCAAGGTTGAAGGTTGGATCACCATACTTTTGTTTTTTGCTTTGAAGTACAATGGACATATTTTTATTTGCAGGATCTGCGACATAAAACACTTGCTTCGCCTGACTTGCTAGAATGAAGGGCTCTTCTCTATAACCAACTCTTCGAAGATCGACTGAGACAAATCCAAATTGTGGATCTATTACCACAGCAGCATTGCTAACCCACTTACATTTGAACAAAGCAACTTTGAACTTGTTGTAGGTCATGTCCCATATTTCTTCTATAACTCCATAATAAGCCATTGATGCACATATGGGGTTTTTGTCTTTCGAACTGGAAAAGTGCATAGCTTCAGCTTCAACCATCACCCCACTATTTTGCATGGTACTTTTGTCATCTTGCTCTTTTGTGTAGAAAGAATACACATTTATGTCATAACCAGTCAAAGTAACAACCTGAAATGAAGGCCCCCAAGCTAGCCAGTTGATTGTCTCGGACACACCGATCTCATGCGAAGCCTTCTCCTCAAACCACTTAACAAATGTCTTGTTTTGCTCAATAGCTATTTGCATGTCACTCTTCTTTAGATTCAAGTTCTTCAAAGTCTTTTTGTGCTCATCTATGTATGACTGAACTTCTTCCATATTATTCAAGATATACAAGTGTGCTTGCAACACCTCTTCACGATCCACAGTCTTCACTTTAAGTCCTCGTGTTCCCTTGCTTCTCCCCTCTTCATGCCGAGACTGTTCCTTTTTACCAGATAGATAATCTTTACAAAAGTCCATAGCCTCTTCAACTACATATCGCTCAACTATTGAGGCTTCAGGTCGATAAGGATTTTTAGAATACCCTTTTAAGATCTTCATGTATCGCTCGAAAGGGTACATCTACCTCAAGTAAACTGGACCGCAAAGCCTTACCTCCCTTACTAAATGAACTACCAAATGCACCATTATATCAAAAAATGATGGAGCAAAATGCATCTCTAGTTGGGACAGAATTATATAACCCTCATTTTCAAGTTCATCCAACTTCTCAGTGTTGATGACTTTGTTACAGATAGCATTAAAGAAAACACACAATCTGGTTATAGTAGTTCGCACTTCATCTTTCATAATGCCTCTAATGGCTATTGGTAACAATTGTTGCATTAACATGTGATAGTCATGGGACTTCATTCCCACTAACTTCAAATCGTCCATTGACACACACCTACGAATATTAGAAGAGTAGCCCTGTGGGACCTTAATTTCATGCAGACACCCACACAAACTTCTTTTCTCCGCTTTTGATAGCGTATGCGCAGCTGGCTCCATATATGCCCTCCTACCATCATCTCTTAGTTGTGGATGCAACCAATTTCTTATTCCCATATCAACAAGGTCAAGTCTCACGCTCATTCCATCCTTGGTCTTCCCTGGGATGTGCAAAAGCGTACTTACAAGGCTGTCACACACATTTTTCTCCACATGCATCACATCAATACTGTATCTTACATCAAGACAATGCCAATACGGAAGATCAAATAAAATTGACCTCTTCTTCCATATGTTCTTCTCACCCGTAGTCCTTTAATTTTTACCAAAGGTCACATTGACACGTTCTACCCGATTATAAACTTCCTCCCCGGTTAATGCCCTTGGTGCAACTCCATGTTCTGGTAAGCCATTAAAACGCTTTCTCAGCCTACGATATGGGTGGAATCGATGAAGAAACCTCCTGTGGCCAAGGTACACTGTTTTTTTGCAATGCTTAAGTTGTTGAAAGTGTGTTTCTCCTTCACAGATTGGGCATGCTTTATGACCCTTCACACTATACCCTGACAAATTTATGTATGCGGGGAAGTCGTTTATCGTGGTAAAAATCATTGCACGCAACTTGAAAGACTCTTTCTTATAAGCATCAAACACATCCACACCTTCCTCCCATAACTTCTTCAACTCCTCAATCAAAGGAGCCAAATATACATCGATGTCATTCCCTGACTGTTTTGGTCCAGAGATCATCATAGAAAGCATAACGTACTTGCGCTTCATACATAACCAGGGAGGTAAGTTGTATATTACAAGGAGAATTGGCCACGAACTATGTGTACTAGTAAGAGTTCCATACGGATTTATTACATTTGTACAAAGTCCAAGCCGAAGGTTTCTCAGCTCGCTGCCAAATTGAGGGAACATTTCATCTATCTTCTTCCACTGTGGAGAGTCGGCCGGGTGCCGAAGATATTTTCCGTTACAAATTCTCTCATCAGAATGCCATCTCAACTTCTTCGCTTTTGTTGTCGGTCGCAAACAAACGCTTAAACCGTGGTATTATTGGAAGATACCATAACACCTTCGAAGGTTGCCTTTTACTTGTTGTCCCTTCTCTACAACCACCGTCTTTCTTCACTTTATATCGTGACGTTGTACAGTTAGGACACTCACTGAGACCTGCATACTTCTTTCTATACAATACACAGTCATTAGTGCAAGCATGTATCTTTTTGTACTCCATGCCCATCGTAGACAAGATTTTCTTTGCCTCATACATACGGTTTGGAAGTACATTATCTTCTGGAAACATATCACACAATAATTCCAATAGTAATGTAAAACTATTATCGGTCCATCCACAAGTTGCCTTTAAGTTTACCAAATGCAATGTTCCCGTCAGTCGTGTGTACTTACTCCCACGGTATAATGGTGTCTCCGTATCACTCCGCAGGCTATCAAATTCATGTGCCTGGGTGAAGGATTCAACCTCGACATCGTGAATCATTTTCTCCATTCTATCTTGCTCTATAACATCCACTCCTTCCTTCTTGTGCGACGGACAATCAGTTACTTCCTCACCATGCCATATCCACCTTGTGTATCGAAGATTTATTCCATCACAAAGTAGGTGATCCCTTATATCATCAACATCTCATCGACTCTCGTTTAAACAATTCACACAAGGATAAAAATACTTCCCATTTTTTGTTGGAGCATTCCTTCTAGCAAATTCAACAAACTCTTCCACCTCATTCAAGCATTCATCCAACTATGATCCATTTTTAACCTAAGCCATTCTGAATAACGCTAAAGTTTAGAATAATTGACAACAATGAGATTTTTTGTTATAACTATTTTAAACATAAAAAATACAATCTACTAATTTTTCATCGTTAAACTAAAAAATTCAACAGGACATGTTAAATAATTTATACTTATATATTACTATTATTATGACACAACAATTATTTCTCAAAAATATTTTTATTTCCAAACATATATGGCATTTCACATTTGAAATAATTAATTATTACCTTTTAATCTCATTCATTTTTCATTCTATTGCATATATACTTCATACTTCGGAGCTAATTAAACACAAGTGACATCTGAGATACTAAATTAAAATAACCGCATAAAAAACAATCCAACTATACAAAAGAAATAAAAAAAAACCTTTGCTTCTTGCCTCACACGGATGGGTATGACGATGCTGGATTGTGGTAATAAAGGGAGGGGCACCGCTGCACGCAACTTGCTGAGGACGGCCGGACTAACATTGTTGGCCTTGTGGTGGACAGATGCAGGGTACGACGCTAGAGAGAAGATCGAGGAGGGAAGTGGAAGAGTGAACGAAAGGAATGGAGGAAGAGACGAAGGAAGAGTGAACGAAAGGAATGGAGGGAAATGGAGGAAAAAAGTGGAGGGAAACAACGTTTAGGCGTCCCTTCTTGAAGAAGGGACGCCTAAACGTATAAATAGGTGTCCCTTCATACAGAAGGGACGCCTAATGTAGGCTGCATGCCAGCCACGTGGCTGGCATGTAGCCTTTAGGCGTCCCTTAATGTCAGCCTTTAGGCGTCCCTTCTCCAAGAAGGGACGCCTAAAGATCTCTTTACTCGTCCCTCCAAGAAGGGACGCCTAAAGATCTCTTTACTCGTCCCTTTTGATTTTTGGGACGCCTAAAGAGGAAAAAGTTTCTCTTTATTTACATAAATGACACTGCGTATAGTTTTTACTTCCCTTTTTAAAGAAGGGACGTCTTTATGTAACGTTAAATCTCTATTCTGTAGTAGTGAATAGTAAACTTTAATATCTTTTTTGTGAAGAGTCATTTTTCTAAATTAAACACTAATAATTCAAACATACAACACAAAATAGACCAACTAAATAAAATGCATTAATAAAAGTAATAAAATTTAAATTTAAATTATAAATATAGGAAAGAAGTGAGCGTAACAACCATGAGAAACTGATTATCAAAATTGATACAAAAATATTAACACACAAATAATATATACTATTGTTTCCTTTCAAGAATATATTAAATTAAAATTACACCTAAATGTTATTTCGAGCCGTTCATTCTGATTGTTTATATAAAATATTGACAATATTAAATTTCAATTATTTATTCAATTTTATAAATTTCTTTCCTAGTATAATTTACTAAATAAAAAATAAAAGAACATTCACAATTAATGCAATGGAGAATCACATCACCTTTATTTTAGATACGGTACCCAGATGTTTCCCACCATAATTCCCTCCAACAAAATATAATAGTGACGTGTTAGCTATCTAGCTATTATTGGAGTATAGACAACATCTAGTCCAGAAACGACAGCACGTTGTCAAAATTTCATTTCACTATATATATTAGTTTCCCCTAGTCGAACTAAACAGTATCCAGAAGCTATTGGAGGAAAGAAACCACTAACTTCTCTACTACATCCAAATATGAACATAGGAAATCACACATAGCTTCCGAGTATTGTTGGAAGTCTGAGTGAAGTGTAGAACACATGTCCAGATGTATCTGCGCCATCGTCATATTATATCTTAATATTTACACTGACAAGTTTCTTCATTACAATAAGCATAGGTTGCTGATGCCCTTACAACTTCGTAACATATTTGCGTTCCATAGCAAACAGAAACAAGATTTTGGAAAATATACATATTCAAGTACGCTAGAAGCCCTTGATCGTAACTACTTATGGATAGCACACACTGTAACCAAAGCATGTTACTACCTGTCATATTGTCACACATAAAAATTCAAAATGTTTTCATCATCAAAGTTTCTAAGAAAAATTAATCATTTGGTCTTTATAGTTTTGATTCGATTTGAACTCATTTTGTGAACTTTAGCTCATTTCTACTCAGCCCCCTGTCGCTTCCATTTTGCTTCAACTCAGTACTTGAATTTTGATTTAGTACAGCTCATTGTTTCATATAGTTTTAACAATTTAACTGAGTCAAAGTTTAAAGATTGAATATCTACTGACTCAAAAATATAGGGAACTATTACTTATGTCAATGACGCCGTATGTTGTGAATATTGGAGTACCCAACAAGTACTGCATGACATATCCTCCTCAATGATGGCCACGTAGAAGAGTTCTGGACCATTGTTTATAGTGCTTGCATTATTGTGGAAGAGGTATTTCACTCGCTATTAGATCGAAGCAAGGCATTGTGGATTCTTTGGAAGGGTGTTGTGGTGTTATCATATAGTGGGAATTTTGGAGAATCCCGGTGTATCATTTATATGGTGAATGATTCTTTAGCTAATTTCTATTGGGAAAGGAGGGATATCACACAAGTTGAGATGAAGAAGATTGTGAAGGAGAGAAGATTAAATTTCGAAGAAGATGTATTCATTTTTAGAGTGTTGGAGATTGTGAAAGAGAGGAGTATGATATCCATATTGGCGTTTGGTTATATAGTAAAATATTTCTGTAAAAGTGGAAATAAAAATACTGTAGGCGATTAGCCCCATTTCTTTCAAAAAAGAAATCAAAATAAAAGATATGGTGTATTTGCAAATCAATGCCTTGGAAGCATAAAGCATAAGACGAATTTGCAACCACATTAAATTGATATGACTCAGAAATTTGGTTTACAATGTTTGTGCCAAACTCACCTTTTCCAACATTAATCCATGATAGGAAAAAACATAGAAATTGTGACATATTTGCAATGAATTTTTGTCACTAGTACAAAATCACGGATTTAGACCTACTTTTTACACCTGACGAAACAGGTAACGTGTAGAAAGTGTGACCGGTGGCATTTTAATAAATAAATTAAGATTTTAGGACTTTCTACACGTGTTGAAATGACAACACGTGTAGAAAATAAATTTAAAAATTTTTTCCATTAAAAAAAATGAAATTAATTTAATTCAAAAATTATTTAATTTACTTAAACAAAAAAATATAACGAAGAAGAATTTTTTTTTTTAAATAAATCCAAGTTTTCTACACCTGTTGAATTAAAACCGGTGTAGAAAGTAATCTAATCTACACCGGTTAAATTAGAACCGGTGTAGAATAAGCATTTAACTTTTTTTTATAAAATAAGTCAGCACATTCTACACCGGTTGTAAAATAACCGGTGTAGAATATATTACTTTCTACACCGGTTCAAATACAACCGGTGTAGAAAGTTAGTTTCTACACCGGTTCTAATATAACCGGTGTAGTATCCCCCTAAAAAATACCCAGCGCGCGTCTTTCTCCTCATTTTCTTTTGCCGCCAGTTAGCTCCAATTCCTCCCTCCCTCTCACGCTCATCTGCCAACCCATTACCTACACTCTGCCGCGAGAGTTCAGGCTTATCTCTCCGTCGCTGCCGTCAGCGTCTGTGTTTGGACGCTGTTGCTGTATCGCCGCCGTAATCGTTTGCCTAACCTTAAAATGACGCCAGATATACTCTCAATTTGTAACCTTCTGAGTTAGTGTGGCTTTGTGACACTACAAAAAAAACAGGGATCAGAGACGGAATTTAGCGACGGAATTTCCGTCGCTAATTATATTAGCGACGGAAATTCCGTCGCTAATTCCGTCTCTAATTTGTTAGCGACGCAGTAGAGACGGAAAAATTTCCGTCGCTAAAAATGGCGTTACTAATCCAATTAGCGACGGATTCTGAATTCCGTCGCTAAATTAGAGACGGAATTAGAGACGGAATTTCCGTCGCTAATTAGAGACGGAAATTCCGTCACTAATAAGTGTTTCCGTCGCTAATTTACAGACGGAATTAGCGACGGAAATTCCGTCTCTAATTTACAGACGGAGTTAGCGACGGAAATTCCGTCGCTAATTTCCGTCTCTAAGTAGTAATTCCGTCACTAATTGTCTGAAGAGACTTTACAGATTTGTGACGGATTAGCGACGGAAATTCCGTCGCTAATAATAATTCCGTCACTAATTGGTGGATATGCCTATTCCTTTTTTTACCACAGATTAACGACGGAAATTCCGTTACTAATTTTAGAGACTGATTTTTCACTGATTAGGGACAGAATTTCCATTGCTAGTTTATCATGGATTAGCGACGGAATTTCTGTGGCTAATCTTAATTTTCAGTTTTTTTGAAAAAATAACGTCGTGATGTAATTTCGTTCATAAATCCATCTATAATCTTTTTTAATTTTTTCTTTCCATTAAATATTTTCTATTAATTTAAATTTAACTACAAGTCAACCTCAATAATGGTTTAAAAAAGCTAAAAGTTGAATTAGATGGAGTATAAATAAAAACAAATTCAAACCAAATTATAAAATCATAATAAGTTAACAACCACAAAGCAACAAAAGTAGTAAGGTGAAAATGTAGATAATGTGTCAATCAAATCAAAGATGTTTAATGTAGTCAAACAACCTAATAACCACATAGCTTATGGTGTGATATCATGAGTGTAATCAGCTTGAGGGTTAGAATTGTTTGCAGCCTCAGAGAGTTTTTGCTCCAGTGCTTCCAACCTAGTTAAGATGATTTCATTCTGTTGCTTAAGAGTCTGATTCTCCTGTCTAAGCTCTGTGACAACATTTTCAATATCAGGCTGGAGCACATTGTTGATGGAAGGAGAAGACATATAAGAATAAGATGAGGAATCAACATCTTTGGCTTCAGACCCTAAGCCAAATACACGACCCTTCTTGTTCTTACCACCTGCAGCCTCTAAATATATGTGCATTTCTTCTTCATCTAGTTGATTTGATTGAACATCACTTGGAGAATCTGTATTAGAACTTTTAGATGCCTTGATCCTCATGTAATGACCCTATGAAAGAGAATAATGAGTACAAATAGTCAAAATATATCAATAAGTTTAACATAAGATCTTATTTTGACACGATGCATATGGTCCTGGATAATACTATTAAGATAATAAAAATTGAATAGGCTTGAATAATAAATATAATCCATATATAACTAGTTACACTTTATGGAATAAAAGTAATTTATACTTCAAGGTAGGGGTTGGAGATAATATAATAACATGATTTTAATGTGTGTGTGTACTACATCACTCTTACCTTTCTTGACAAAACACAATGAACCTATCCATACCCTTTCTTGACGAAAGACGAGTTAAAGACGCAACAAAAATGATAAAATACCATGATCTTTGAAGCAAATACAGCAGCAAAAACACGCAAGAAAAAATGAGTCACAGAGATGCGACGCAATTTAAAACATTCCTCATTCCATCCTACCAAAGGATCCAACCTAGTCTTTTGTTTTAATAAAAAACTGCATGTAAACTCGCATAGATTAAATGTATGGGACATATAAATATTTATAATAACAATCAAGTCACAGTCCTATACCTAAAACATTTTTTTGAAGTGACCTTAACAAGGTAGAACAGCATCAGCACACCACTATAACAGTCACATGTATGGGCATTTTGTCTACAATATCTTTACAGCTATGCCTCTGGCAATCAACACAAATGTAATGGAAAACACTATAACAAACATATACTTACAGATACTTCAGCCGACCTCTGATCCACAAATTCACCAGTTTTCTCATCATAATGGGTCCTTGTAAACAATTCAAATGGAGTAGGGTTTCTTCCCAACTGCTCTGCCTACAGTAATTTATAAAGTGTTAAATCATTTATTAAAAAAACAATAAGCAAATTTAAAAATAAATTCTTACCAGTCTTCTCTTATGCTCCGTATTAGGAATGCTACCCCCTTTGTGTTGAGTGCCTCCCATGGAAGAGGCCCGATTATTTTTAGCTATTCCACACTTAGCCACATAACCTTCTGATCTCCAAATTTTCTCCAAGTCTTCCATCACATTAGGAGGAATCCAATTAGGCCTAATTCCTTCATTAAACAGGTCATATCTAACCTTATGCATTGCATGCCTAAAGATATCTGAACCCTTTGAATTCCAGTTTTTCTTAATAGCAACTTCATCTCGTGGGAGCCATTTAAATTGTTTCTACACAAACAAGATAAAAAGAATAAAAACTAAAGTATGAGAAACAACTCAAGACTAAACACAAATATAATAAAGATATACCGCCCATTCTTTAAACCACAAGTCCTTCAGCTGAAAAGGTGTTGCCTTCCAAGTACTACATGCTTGTTCAAATTTTCCTTGAATGATAGGAAGAATAGTGCGTACAGTAGCAATAGAAGGATGAAACCTAATCAGAATCATAAATCATTATAATTTTAAAATAAGACTTTAAGCTACTAATTGAAAAAATCATATAAAGTAAAGTGACCTCGTTGACTTACGTGTTCTTCTCCGGATATATCCATATTCGACCATCTGAGGGATCACGACCCCATGGTCTGGAAACATTGGGCTGACCAAGTGGAGTGGGGGGATGCGAGGATTCTGTTCCAACAGATGGGATTGAAGGAGATGATACAGGTGATACTGAGGGTCTCCTAATTGATTCAGTCATGAATGGAGATGATGCAGGTATAGATGATGGAGCCAATGGAGGTCTAGTAGATGGTTCTCCCATATTAGGACTACATGTAGGTATAGATGGTGTAGCCCTCGAAGGTGTAATAGATAGTTCTCCCACATTAGGAACAGATGTACCTCTAATATGATGTTCATGTGTTACAGGGCTAAGTACGACTTTACGCTTTACAGGACGATTTGACATCTGCATATTCAAATTTGATTGTGGTTAGAAATAAGTAGTGTTAAATTTATCATAAAATTAAATTTAAATGAAAACAACAACAAAATCATTGCATACGAAGTTAAACTCAAAATTAAATAGAATTGGAATACAATAACAAAACCATCATTTATGCATCGTCATCGTCATAGTCATTGTCATCATCGTCGTCGTCACCATCACCATCATCTTCTTCCATATAAGAATCTTCTTCATCTTCTGTATCTTCATCATCTTCAACTTCTTCATCTTCTTCTTCGTCATCTTCTTGTTCTTCTTCATCTTCCTGACCAACCATGCTATTAGTTGGCATATGTACTTCTTCGTATTGAATTTCAAAGTCTCTTTGGTTATTCAATTCATCATCATGGACAATCACTGGTAGTATGACTTCTAGATCATCTACTTGGAATGCCCATATGGTTGTTTCAGATGTAGGAGCAACAATTATACTACGAGCCTTAACCTTAATAACAGATAACCAATTTGCCTTGTGACGACAACAAGGATAAGGCGTGTAGTACACTTGCGTAGCTTGTTGAGCAAAAATGAATGGATCATACTTGTTGTACCTTCGTTGTCCACTAAATAATTGACACTAGTCATACTCACATGTTAGTTGTGAGCTAAATATTTACAAAATTGACAAGAGAAATCAATTCATTTGCCACTAAGTAATTGCCACTAAGAATTGTATGCCATAAAGCAAGAACAACATTTCAGGAATATACAGAACAACGACAAAATCCATGAATATTCACAACTAAAGCATAGTTGGAAGCACTCAAATGCACTTCAAAAAACAATCTATGATAGCAAATTCAGATTATGACAACAATCTATAATAGGGCAATTATCAACACAGTAGGAAAATTCAGTAAGCACGAACAAGGGTAAAGGCACATAAAAAGAAGAGCAAGAATCAAACTCTCTTGCTTTTGTCACGGAATTGCAATAAAAAGTGCAGATATAACAACTGAAAACATAGATATGCTTTGATCATAGTTTATATAATTAAACACTCAAAAGAAATGGCAAAATTCAAAGCAGCGTGGTAATACACCCTCTTTCGCAGACACTGTCTCTCAAAAGAAGAACCCACCGCAATTTCTACTTTCAACATTCTCAAGAGTCAAGTCACCATCCATTAAAGCCTACCTATTAACAAAATATAATAGTAATTTATATATTCCTTTCTCGCATGCATTGCTACCTATTACATAAAAAAAAACAATTTCCCCCAGATTCCCAGTATCACACCAAACATTATAATCCATAGTGCATTCCATTTTATTCCCTACCCTACCATTCCATAATCTCCTTTGTAATAGACTCTGATTTAAAGCCTCATCAATACTCTTCAGCTTAAATTCTTTAACATGAACGATAATCCAATCATCCCCTACATCATCTAATGATATACTAATTCTGTAAAGCTAAATTGTTAGAGGCGGCACAAAGCACTTGAAAACCACCATACCAGACATTTAGGAGATGCTACCTATTACATGAGTTCCCATATTTCATAGACCACAAAAACAAAATAACTGCAAAATATAATTTGAAATAATGATACGGTACAACCAGACAAGTTTTGATAACTAATAAAATCCTATCCACAGCAGATCATCACTTTGGCAAACCCACGGTGACCATGTACGAAAATGTCTCAAGAGCCATAGGGCACCAAGTCTGAAGCAACAAAGCTGGATTCATGGCATAGCTCGCATAGATGAGAACCAGAGATCCTGATTTTACAGGTTTGTCATCTCCAGAAACTGAATAGATCGCGTATTTATTAGTTTTAACGTGAAAAGAAAAATAGAAGCAAAATCGTATCCTTCCCATAAGAGGCATATCAATTATCCCTTACCTACCCAAGCATAGGACACGGCTTGACAGTTTTCAACGTAAATCATTGTTTATATTGGCTCAAACTAAAACTTCAACAATCACCTACTTTGGGTATGACAGGGCCATTTTATAAAGTGACAACACATCAGATTTACCTAGTCTCCCCCAACCCATATTCCCTATTTAAAGCACCTGTAGAAAAGCTGTTGAAAAAAAAATACCTCCACAGATTATTGGGCACCAGATTGTTGTATCAACTGAGAGTATATATACTCATCAACTCTCTGTTTGGCCAAGAGAAGGGATGACAAGATAAAAAAACAAGAAAAGTATTTGAACATGTTAAATTGATACTAATGGCTGTAGCATTTTCAAGGTATTTTCAAAGCCAAAAAGCTCCATCATTGTCCTTCACATAATCACAAAAAAGAATTTCTGTCTGGTCATGAATCACCTATTCTTTCCGCGAGTGCTTGGGTGGGATTAGGCAACAGGGTCCAATGGCAAGACATTCACTAAGCGAACATAACGAGTCTAAATGGAGTCTGTGGAGCATCAATTAATAGCAAAACAGAGATGTCTAAATGGAGCATCAATTATACAAAAGTCTAAACAAAACTAAGAGAAGCAGAGCAAATTTTAGTGGAGCTGATTAAATCTGGTATCCGATACATGCATTAAATATATAAAAGGGCAAAAATTTCAGTCAATGCGTAAATGGGTGGAGGAGCTTCTTAAACCAGTCTGTGAGGGAAATGCTGAAAAATAAGTGCTACAACCGATTGGCAATTAGGAGGCTCCAGCACGAAGTGATCAAACCACTCTCAAAACGTGGTTCTTTATTAGTACATATAAGTAATTTCTGAGAATGGAATGCAGTGCTCTCTAAATGTTTCAAGTTCACAAATGGAAGAAAACGGAAAAGAACATGGAGAAAGTGTATAAACCTAGGAACCAACAAATTTAAAGAAAAAGTCAAAAAATTCATCACCTTGAGCCTTCAGTTTTGTCTTCAATCGACGGAGAATCTGCACGGCTCGAGCACTGATGATCTAGGACTTAGAGGAGGAGTAACTTCGCACAGGATACAGAGACGAGAGCGATGAACAGAGGCGAGAGACAGAGAGAGTCACTGAGCTAAGAAGAAAACCTCAGCATCCGAAAGCCTGAGACGAGAGACAGAGTGAGCAATGGCGGATAGCGGCTGTCAGCTAGGGCGAAATGCTTCTGAGCTTTGAGCGCGAATGGGAAAATGAATGTGAGTGTTTGAGCTGAGTGGGAACGATGAAATCAAGCGCGGGCTGTCGGAAAATTTTTGGTAAAGGTGATTTAATTAGGGTTATTGATATGGTATTATTTTAAATAAAAAATTATTTTAAAAAGAATTTAAATTAATCATAATTCATTTTATTAAAAAGAAAAATTGAAGATACATGTAAATGTGATTTCACTTTTCTTTGACAAAAAAGAAGATATGATTTCAATTTTAATTAAACAAATCAAATCTTTATATATCATATGTATGTATATAGGTATGCTGTCGATTATTGCTTGTGGCTAGCTTCAAGTTCCCAATACATATATAATATTATATTTAACAGTTTACATATTTCATATCATAAGTTAAAATCTGGTCCTACCTCATTTTCGAGTATGACATGTTCTTCTATAATTTGTTTATAGAATTTTGTCAAACCTAATCTTATATGATCGTTCTATTACATGATTAAATGACTTTTACAGGAGATTATATGTTATAAACCAATTCTTTTGGTTCAATTTTCATTTTAATATCACTTAATCACAATTATCACTTAAATTTCAAATTCCCTTTAACACTAGCTTCGTTAAAAACCACAAATGGAGGTGTATGCCTATACATCCATGTTACATCACTAATTTCGATTATGTGTTATTCCGTCAATATATTTATATTTATACAATTCTGTCAATGTATTGATGTTTATAATAATTATTTGTAAAGTTATTAATTCTATAGAAGAACAATATAAGAAAAATAATATTATATTTTCTAAGTATTAGATTATACTTATATTTTGAAATAGCTAGATAAGCTGCAAGATTTAACTTTTAACTTTTAAATTACAACATTGAACTTATATCATAAATCAAATGAGTATTTAATTGTACATTCATTTGATATATATAGTAGTATTCATTTATTTGTTTTTTATGTATTGTTTGAAATCGTAGAATGCATTATTACAATTTGTTATAAATTTTATATTTTAACAAGAAAATCATGTGCTTTACATAAAACTCAAGAAACAAGTTGTGTTTTTATACTTTGTAAATTGTGTCATGAGCTGTTATGAATTTTAACTTTTATATATTAGTGTTCTTTGTTTGTATTTTTGCTTAATTTTTATTTATTTAAGGATTTCATAACTATATATAGCTTCCTAAACAACTATTGTATTTTTATTTTGGTAAAGAAATCATATTGGTAATACTAATAACTGAGTGTATAAATAAATTGATTGCCAGTCTAATAAAGTTCAAGAAATTAGTACTACCACTACTATCTAGTTGTATTTTCAGCGTAATGAATTGTTATATATTTAGAAACACACACACACATATTAATTTGAAGATTTTTTTCTTTTTAAAATTCATTACTCACTGACTTTATTATTTGTTTTGGTCTACTGATTACCACTCTGATCTCATTTATTTGCAACTTAAAAAACTAATGACGGAATTAGAGACAGAAATTAGCGATGGAATTTTTTCAGTCGCTAAATTGTCCCTAAATGGATTTAGCGACGGAAATTAGAGACGGAGAAATTCCGTCACTAATTTCCGTCTCTAATCCGTCTCTAAATTCCGTCTCTAAAATTAGTGACGGAATTTAGAGACGGATTAGAGACGGAAATTAGCGACGGAATTTTTTCCGTCCCTAAATTGTCCCTAAATGGATTTAGCGACCGAAATTAGAGACGGAAAAATTCCGTCTCTAATTTCCGTCTCTAATCCGTCTCTAAATTCCGTCTCTAAAATTAGTGACGGAATTTAGAGACGGATTAGAGACGGAAATTAGCGACGGAATTTTTTCCGTCCCTAAATTGTCCCTAAATGGATTTAGCGACCGAAATTAGAGACGGAAAAATTCCGTCTCTAATTTCCGTCTCTAATCCGTCTCTAAATTCCGTCTCTAAAATTAGTGACGGAATTTAGAGACGGATTAGAGACGGAAATTAGCGACGGAATTTTTTCCGTCGCTAAATTGTCCCTAAATGGATTTAGCGACGGAAATTAGAGACGGAAAAATTCCGTCTCTAATTTCCGTCTCTAATCCGTCAGTAATTCCGTCTCTCAAGTTAGTGACGGAATTAGAGATGGATTAGAGACGGAATAGCGACGGAATTTTTTCCGTCTCTAATTTCCGTCTCTAATTCCCTATTTTTTTGTAGTGTGAGTCTGCGGCTGTGCCCTTATTGTATCTGAGCTTTCCTTTCCTCTCCATCTCCAGTCTCTATTCCTACTTTTGACTTCAGATTTTCGAGATCCGACTTCTGACGGTTCATTGTTGTTTCCCATTTCAGAATTTCACTCTTTCATTCCATCGGCTCTGACTCCGTCACCATCTTCATTATTTTCCGATCATCAATCTGGGCGACCGCTTATCAGCTACATCGACCAGGTGATCCTCATTTTGTGGCTTGTAATTTTTTTCAGTAAATATGCAATTGAGTAGCACAAAAAGATGGGATGGAAGGTAGCACAAACAGGGGTCTGAATTGATAATACAAAAATTTTTGAGATGATAAAAAAGTTGATGGTCTGGAATCTACCTTGAAAGCTAGATTTGAAGCCGCAGTTAGTTAAATGCTCGGCAAGTCCACCTCCGAATATATTATGCCAATTTGATTCAGTTTTTGCTTTAGGTGTTGGCCAAACTGTTGCTATTTTTTCGGTTAGATCTACACTAGCAGATGATACTTGAGGCTGTCCATTAACAATAATAAAAAAAAAAGAGAGTATAGAACAGAGCCTTAGATAGCTGAAAATATAATATTAACATGCTTATGCCTAATGCGAATGGATCTTTTATTGTAAAGGATAGGTCCAATTCTATAGTTTTTACTAGTAACGACAATGATATGCTGCTTGAGAATATTATCAGTATAGTTGATGATGGAAGGAATTAATCTTGTATACTTTGGTACATAATTCTGATCTTTTGATCAATATATGATTCGCATTTCCATTCAAAAGGAAAAAATTAATCTTTTTATTCCATATTTCCATCTATAGTGCGTACAAAAAATATCCTTGCATCACTATCAATCAAAACCTTACTCCTTACACCTTGAATTAGCTTAGCTCAACCGATGAATCCACTACAATTTATATCCAAATTCATTTTCTTAATCATCATAAGGACATAAGTACAGGTATGGTAATTAAATCTAGAAGAATTCTGTAACTTGAATGAACTGTGTGCAGCTTTGATATCCGTAAGCACCATCTTTTTCACATCTAGTCTATGTCTGCGAATAAAAACATGTCATGTAGTGGACTAGAATGTCAGATGCACATGGAATTACATCGCTACTGGTATAGACTTGACAGAACACCTTCTTCATTATTAAAGTCAATGCACTACAAGAAGAAATTCTATCGAAACCAAGCCTTAATCAATAAACTTACCCGACTCTCTAGAAGTTTCTTCACACTATCTGCACATCCCTCGCACATCATACCCTAGCTCAGAGACAAAACAAAATGTAAGGGGAAAAACTAGCTAAATAAACTTCCAGATGCAGCACACAACTCATACCTCAACATTGACTTCCAGATGAGTTAGTGTGGCTTTGTGAGTCTGCGGCTGTGCCCTTATTGTATCTGAGCTTTCCTTTCCTCTCCAACAAACTGATATATCTGAATCACGTGAAGTCTGATTAAGAGTTAACATCAACAAATTGATATATCTGAATCTGACTCGTTACCTTATCTTCTCATCATTCATGGTTGGATTCTAAAAAAAAAATTGGATTTTGGTTAAGTTTGATGACTTGCTTGCTGGTTGGACACAAACACACAAGTGGTTTCACTTTACATGTGCTTTGCTTCCTTTTTTACTAGATTATGTTTCTTACTCCAACGCCACCTATTAATCGAATTACTTGTAGCCTCCCTCCTTTGCTTTTCTATTCCCACACGTGTTGTAGCTAATAGACACCAACCTCTTGATTTTGGTTAAGTTTGATGACTTGCTTGCTAGTTGGACACAAACACACAAGTGGTTTCACTTTGCATGTGCTTTGCTTCCTCTTTTGTTTATTCAAACTAGAGAGACCCTTTGTTCTTATCTTTGTAATTTTATTCCTCCTTCATTCCATGTCCTTCAATAGTCCTCCTATAATTTGAACACAAAATTTTAAACAATTTCATTTTATGTTGAAGTTTATTTGCACATATAGATCGTAGCTGGATCTATGCTAGACGAACTAGTGATGAATACGATAATGGGGTGAAGAATTTTTTGGAATTTTCTATAAGAAATGCTGGTGGTGATAAATCTGGGAAGTTTTATTGTCCTTGTGTAAATTGCTTAAATTTGAGGCGACTATGTGTCGGAGAAATAAGAGAGCATTTGATTTGTGATGGGTTCTTGAAGAGTTATACACGATGGGTATGACATGGTGAATTAGTAGAAGAGCTGAGTGCATCTAAAGAGGTGGAAGTTGATGTGGACATGGATGATCGACTAGAGGACATGATTCGTGATATTGGCGAAGAGGCCTTTAAGCGATCACATGCGTATGATAACTTGTCTAGTCATACAGAAAAGCCTTTATACCCAGGATGTACAAAATTCAAGTTGTTGTCAGCTGTGGTGAGATTGGTCCACTTGAAAGCAAGGAATGGGTGGAGTGACAAGAGTTTTACAGAATTGCTTGAGTTGTTGACAGATATGCTTCCAGAAGGTAATGAATTACCCAACCGTTACTATGAGGCAAAGAAAATATTGTGTCCCTTGGGTCTGCAGTACAAAAAGATACATGCCTGTCCTAACGATTGTATATTATATAGAGAAGAGTTTGAAGGGGAGCATAAGTGTCCAAAATGTGGTGCTTCATGGTACAAATTAAAAGGGAATTGTGATACAGACTTTGTCGAGACTACTAAAGGCCCTCCTGCGAAGGTGTTATGGTATCTTCCAGTGAAACCAAGGTTCAAGCGATTATTTGCTAATATGAATGATGCAAAGAACTTAAGGTGGCATGCAGATGAGAGAATATTGGATAGGAAGCTTCGCCATCCAGCCGATTCTCCTCAATGGAAGAAAATTGATGAGATGTTTCCTGAGTTTGGAAATGAGCCAAGAAACCTCAGGCTTGGGATATCTTCTGATGGCATGAATCCTTATGGCAGTCTTAGCAGTACTCATAGTTCATGGCCTGTTCTGTTAGTGATTTACAACTTGTCTCCTCGTCTGTGCATGAAACATAATTATATTATGTTGTCTATAGTGATTTCAGGTCCAAAGCAGCCAGGAAATGACATTCATGTTTACCTAGCCCCTTTGATCGAAGACTTGAAAGAGTTGTGGGAGATAGGTATGGATGTATTTGATGCGAATCGAAAAGAGGTGTTCAATATGCGTGCCATGATCTTCTGTACCATAAACGACTTCCCTGCATATGGAAACCTATCTGGGTATAGTGTTAAGGGACATAAAGCATGTCCAATTTGTGAAGTAGGCACATGCCACCATCAACTTAAGCATAGAAAGAAGACAGTCTACCTTGGCCATCGGAGATTTCTCAGACAAAATCACCCTTATCGTAGATTAAAGAAAGCTTTTTATGGCCATCAAGAGTATAGAGATGCTCCAGTGCCATTGACTGGAGAGCAAGTTTATCAACGGGTGAAAGACATCAATGTTATCTTTGGAAAGACGCAGAAGAGTGCAGCTGATAAAAATATATGGAAAAAGAAGTCCATATTTTTTGATCTTCCATATTAGCAAAGTCTTGATGTGCGGCACTGTATTGATGTGATGCATGTCGAGAAAAATGTGTGTGATAGTATTATTGGGACACTTCTCAATATAAAGGGCAAGACAAAGGACGGTGTCAATGCAAGATTAGACTTGATTGAAATGGGAATACGAGATGAGTTACATCCACAGCCACAAGGTCAGCGGACTTATCTACCTCCAGCCTCTCATACCTTGTCGAAGCTTGAGAGAAGAAGCTTTTGTGATTGTTTACATGGTGTCAAAGTGCCTCAATGGTATTCTTCAAATGTTAAAAAGCTTGTGTCGATGAAAGATTTGAAATTAGTGGGTTTAAAATCTCATGATTGCCACATCTTGATGCAACAACTACTTCCGGTGGCTATTCGGGGCATATTGCCAGATGATTTGAGACATACTATAACTAGACTGTGCTTCTTCTTCCATGCCATCTGCAACAAAGTGATTGACCCCGATAAATTAGATAAACTAGAAAAGGATGCTGCTATTATCTTGTGCCAGCTTGAGATGCTTTTCCTTCCTTCATTTTTTGATATCATGACACATCTAATTGTTCATTTAGTGAGAGAGATCAGGTTATGCGGCCCTGTTTATCTACGATGGATGTACCCAGTTGAGAGATACATGAAAATTCTTAAAGGGTATGTGAAGAATCCATACAGGCCTGAAGCTTTCATAGTTGAAAGATATATTACCGAAGAAGCTATTGAGTTTTGTTCCGACTACTTGTCAAACGAAGAAGCTATTGGGCTCCCTAAATCTCGTCATGAGGACAGATTATTAGGTAAGGGTACACGTGGGGTAACAGTGAAAACTAATATCGATCATGATGCAGTGTTACAAGCACACTTATACATTTTGAATAACACCGATGAAGTTCAAGATTATATATTTATGCACAAAGTAATTATAAGGGCACAACATGGTCGCATGACTGAGCAAAGGTTATTGCTTGAGCATAACAAGACTTTCCCACAATGGTTCAAAAAACAAGTAGCCAATAATAATAGTGTTTCTCAAACTATAAAATGGTTGGCACTGGGTCCTAACTTTAATGTCATATGTTGGAGTGGATATGATGTCAATGGGTATTCCTTCTATACGAAATCCCTAGATGACAAGAGTACTGTTCAAAACAGTGGAGTTATGGTTGTGGCTCAATTCATGCATTTTTCCAGTTCAAAAGACAAAAAGCCAAAGTTAGCAGCTATGCCTTATTTTGGGGTTATTGAAGATATTTGGGAGGTTGACTGTACTAAATTTAGAGTCCCAATATTCAAATGCAAGTGGATTGATAATAATTGTGTTGAAGTGGATAAGTATGGATTTACATTAGTTGATCTTAATAAATTAAAGTACAGTGAGGAGCCCTTTATTTTAGCAGCCCACGCAAAACAAGTGTTTTATGTAATTGATCCAACAAATAAAAGTCGCTCCGTTGTTCTCTAAGGAAAAACTGTAGTTCACAGTGATGATAATAAAGAATTAAATTCTGATGTTTCTGAGACTCCATGTTTCTCGTCAGGGTTGCCTGAATTAAATGAAGATGAAGTAGATGACATACATGCCACAAGAACTGACCACCATGAAGGGATATGGGAGAATATATTTGCTCCTATTTGACGGACTTTAATCAAAAGTTAGTAATCGTATTTCGTTGATTATGTATCTTGGATTTTCAATTACTTTCCTTATTTCATTGTCAAACAGGAACATGGAGAGGGATTCCCCCAATATTGATGATACTCATTCTGGGAAAAGAAAGGGTAGACGTGGCACGACCCTGAAAGAATTGACCAAGAGTCGCACGGATGACCAGAAAATACCGATTGAATTTGATAGGCAATGGAGACCAATCGGGCCTACCAAGAGCAAGTTTATTAGCTTTGTTGCCCTCCAAGCACGTAGCAAGCCTAGCATAACGATTATGGATTTGAATCAAGTGGATGAATCTGTCAAGGATCAGATTTGGAACACTATAGAGGTACAATACTATACACCTATTAACTTTTGTAACTATTACATTTATTCATGTTACTAACTAATATAATGACTTCACAGCTTACTTACGACGTTCCTCCCAGTCAAGTCTTAAAGGATAAATTGTTATTATACTGCGCGGAGCGTTGGACGGCCTTCAAGACCTCGCTAACTAAAAGATTTGTGCATGTTGAGGTAGCAGAGGGTAAGAATCCTCCTAATCCTTGTGCGGAGTATACATTTCTTGATAAAGATACATGGAAAGAATTTTACAGGATGAGGACTACACCAGAAGCCTTGGTTAGTTTTTATTCACTTTAATTAGTTACTTACTTTATTCTCATTTAATTTTATCGATTAATGATTTGTTGGTTTCTTATTAAAAGATAAAAAGGGATAAAGCTATAGCGAGTGGTAGAAAGAATGATTGCCCCCACAGATTGTCTCGTGGGGGTTATGAAAAGCTCGAAGAAGAAATGATGAAGGAGAAGCAGAAAAGGCGAGAAGAAGAGGCTCAGTTGGATCCATCTACCATTATATCTCCACCATCTCCAATATCGCGTGAAGAAAAGTGGAGGGCCGTACGTCGAAGGAAGACTGGAGAGTATATGAACGAGAAGGCACGCGTGATTGGTGAAAGAATTGTAAGTAATTTAACGTCAATCCTTATTATTTTCTTTGTTGTATAGTTACATTTTTAATTATGTTTGTTATTTATATACTATAGGATCAACTTCAACTAGAACGTGCTCAGGGAGCCTTCATTCCACAGGGAAGGGATGATGTCTTGACGGTTGCCACGGGGACTCCGGACCATGGTGGTCGTGTTAGGGGCGTTGGTCGAGGAGTAGGCATAAGAGACTACTTTGGATCAAATACACGTTATGCCACCACGGGAATGGTTACTAAGCAAGAGATGGAATTGATGCTAGAGAATGAAAGGAAGCAGATGCAAGTGATTTTAGAGAATGAAAGGAAGCAAACGGCTGCCCAGATGTTACAATTAAAGGAAGAAATGATAAGCATCTTAAGCTCACGACAAGACACAACTATCCATCCGACTCATTCTCCTGCAGTTCAAAGTACAAATGGGAGTTGTGTTCTTGGCCGTATATCAGAGGATTCTGGAGTCCAAAAAGATAATGAACCTTGTGAATTATATTTGGAGGACCCTGATAGACGCTTAGTAGCACTTGGCGTAATACAAAACTTGGGGCCAACCGTCCACCAAGAGCGAATGCAAGATGACGAAGTAGGAGTGGTGATTGGAGAGGCAAAAATTCCAGATGCCCCTGTTCCATTTCCGAATGATGAGGTAAAGATTGTGGGTCAAGCCCTCAAAACTTTCCTTCGGTGGCCAAAGAGACTAGTCCGAGTAGTTCCTGCTGCAGTTCATACTGAAGTATGAAATTATTTGTCTTCTTGATATGTTTCAATTTTTTCATATTGTTAATTTATAACTTGCAATTATTACTAACTCTATAAATTTTTGTTTATTTAGCAAATTACCCCATCCAATGAAGTGGTTCCACAATGCCATTCCCAACCGCAGACCCAAAACCAGGAGAAACCGCTTCAACGTCTGTGTATGCTGGCGTTTGACGGATCCTTCTCAACTAAAGTATTGACGATGGATCCAGACGTTGTGGGTAAGAGGGACATGTTTGTGCATATCGAGCAGGAGGATATAGCTAGGATTTTTACGAAGGATCAGATTACCATACCGCACGTTCACTTGTTTATGATGTGGGTATATTTTTAATAATATTACTAAGTATTCAACTTTTGATTCTGACATGCATGCTTTAATTATTGTAGGTACCTCCATCGCCTTTATACTTTATCAGGGAATGGTGGCAAGTTTGGATTCCTTTGCCTGATTCACATCCAGAAAAAAGGGAACACTTCCACCATAAGAGAGTCATACCTTCGGCAGAGGCTCTGTGAAGATGGAAAAGAGTGCTACCTAGCGCCATATGTTAACGAGTAAGAAAAAGTTTTTAATTGATACCTTGTTTTTGTACATATATATAATTCATACCTCTTTTTGCAGCACTCATTGGCAATTAGTGGTTCTATGCCCAGAGCTGAATGTCGTTGTTCTTTTATGTTCATTACATTATAATCCGGGAAAGGATTTGAAGAAAACGATTGACACGTAAGTATACTTTGACAATGAATTTTTATTTGCAATATGTAAGTTTTTTAGATAATGTACCATATTTTATATATTTTTCTACAGGGCAATGGAAATGTACCAAAGAGTGGTTAAGAAAAAGCATACACACCAGCTTAGGGAGACTATCTGGTTACAACCAAAGGTAAATAGTTTCAATCTATCCTTCTATGAATATAGTTATCTTGTTCACATATATATATATATATATAATATATATATATATATATATATTTAATATAATAAAATGCATGTTCTTCTATAGTGCCGTCGTCAAAAGGGGAATAAGGCTTGTGGATATTATGTGATGAGGCACATGTTAAACATCATCCTCTTGGGTAGTACAGAATTTACAGAAGAGGTAATTGTATTTAATTATATTTTTTTTATTAAGTTCATTTCGTTGTTATTAAATTGATGCATATGATTTTTTATTTTCAAATTTGTAGATGTTTGACATTACGGATGTATTTTCTGAAGAGGACATTGATGATGTTCGCACACGTTGGGCAACTTATTTTTTAGAGATCATAAACTTGTGAGTGTAATGTTAAACCTGTAAAGTTAATAACTACTATTTGGTATTAGACATGTTGAATTGTATTGTCACTACTTGGTATTGAGTTTGACTTTAATTGTACAATTTCATTGTAAAAATGAAGCCAAGTTTATGTACCTTCATATGGCTTTTTTAATATTTTGGATGGAATTTGATATTTCACATACATTAGTTTCGTTGTAAATTGTTTTTAAATAAAAATTATTTTTTTTCAAAAATGAATTTCTACACCTGATGTAAGACGTCAAGTGTAGAAAGTCTAGACTTTCTACACGTGACCTCTAAAGTCAGGTGTAGAAAGGCTGAAATGGGGACTTTCTACACCTGATATAAGAGGTCACGTGTAGAAAGTCTCCATTTTTTCATACTTTCTACACCTGACGTAAGAGGTCACGTGTAGAAAGTCTAGACTTTCTACACGTGACCTCTTACGTCAGGTGTAGAAAGTCCTCCGTTTCAGACTTTCTACACCTGATGCGGTAGGTCAGGTGTAGAAAGTTTGACTTTCTACACGTGACATACGACACATGTAGAAAGTCTGGATTTTCTACACCTACTGTTTCTACACGTGTTTTATGTCAGGTGTAAAAAGTCATTTCCGTCACATGTAAAAAGTCTTTTCTGTACTAGTGTGTCCATCACAAATAGATAAGATTATTTTTGTGCGTATAAATTATTTGTACATCAAATTACAAAACTCATATATAGGTTTAGATATGAAATTAAAATATCTCTCACTATTGTTTATGGATCGAAATGTAAAAGGATATATGCTCTATGAAAAAGCTAAAGTCGGAGAAGAATCCACTATGCTACAAAAAAAATTGTTTTGTACGCTCACTAAAATGTGGTTTATTTGCATGATATTAAATATCAAAGCCTTATTGCAATGGTTGCACAATGCATTGCATATGTGAATTGTTAGATTAAATGGCTTTTGAATCAAGCCAACAAAATTATAATGACATAGTTAAACAAATTGATTAGATTTGTCTGTTTTGATTAATGCACATTCATGTATATCTCTGAATATTTTTAAGTCTGATTCATGTTAGCAAACTATGAATATAAATTGCTAGCTTGCATGTAATAATGACATAGTTAAACAAATTCTTCATTCTTAATGATGGGAGAAATTAAAATGTATGCATATATATAGATTATTTGTAGTTTTCTTAAGTAATTTTTAGGGAAGGCCTTATACATTTTTATATAAACATTTATTTTAATGAGGTATTTTTCTTCCAGAACATATACAAATATATTTAATACTTATGTATATAATTTATCAAGAGTCACCCTTGACCTAATCCTCAATTATTTAAATTTCATTCTACTACACATGGTGCCTTCCTTATAAGTCCACGCAAAAAAAGGAGATAGAAATCACTATCAATCCCCCTTAAACGAGAGTGGCATATTGATATATACCAGAATTTATAAAAAGCAATCTATCTCCGTTTTATTTCAAATCATTGAAAAACAATCAATCCCGAGAATCCTTAATTGCTTATACAACTTAGAAATGGGAAATCAGGAAATGAATCCTTCTGATAACAGTCATAGAAATGCACAAAACGAAAATGACATATAGCATAACAGAAATCAGGGAGAAATTAGAATCATCATAGAGGAATTCAGAACACACTCTTCTTCGCTCGTCTCATGCCTCCCCTTCTGTATTTAAGTCATATTTTCTCTCACTTTCCATGTGGCTCTGCACTTTCTGTTACTCCTACGTGGCCTCAGCATATCCTCAGACTTGGGCCTGGTATTTTCATTTGGGTTGTTATTCTCAGCCCCTAATTCATCAGTTTCCCTTGGCCCATTCATAACAATACCCTTCCCATCAACCTTGACCTTGTCCTCAAGGTCAAAATCTGGATACAATGATAGGAAAGAGTCTAAAGCTTCCCATGTCGGTGTGCCCAAGCCTTCCCACTGGATTTGAAGTTGAGACACCCAAGTATCTCTAATCTTTACCCTTCATACGGTTCTGAGCTTTGGTCAGATTTTCAATGAGATGGGTAATTAACATATCCCTATCAGCAAGTTGCTCCCACACTGAAAGAGGAACATCCATAGACTGATCTAACTGAATAAGCTTTGGTGGATCTCGGCCAAATAGAACCCTATACGGAGTCATACCAATAGAAGTATGAAAGGATGTATTATAACAATATTGAGCCCAAGGTAAAAATTGAGCCATAAACGAGGTTGTTGATGAACATAATGTCGCAAATACATCTCAAGGCAACGATTTAAAACCTCAGTTTGCCCATCACTTTGAGGGTGATAGGAGGAACTCATACATAAGGAAGTACCTTGACACTTGAATAAATGTTTCCAAAAGGAGCTAGTAAAAATTCGATCACGGTCAGAGACAATCGAACGAGGCAACCCATGTAAACATACAACCTGATGTATAAACACCTCAGCCACATATTCAGTAGTGTAATTAGACTTTAAAGGTAGAAAATGGGCAAATTTAGATAGTCTATCAACTATAACAAATATAATAGTGTACCCCTTTGAAACCGGTAAGCCAATGATAAAATCCATAGCAATTTCCTCCCAAACTTGAGAAGGAATAGGAAGAGGTTGAAGTAGCCCATAAGGAGAATTTTGGACTAAGTTCGCTTGCTGACATATAGTACATTCCTTTATGAATTGTTTAATATCAACTCTCATTCCTTTCCACCAAAACTCAGCTGCTACTCGAGCATGAGTTCGGAATGTTCCTGCATGACCACCAATTTTAGAACAGTGAAACTCAGATAAAACAATGTGAAGAAGTGTCTTGTTCTCATGTGGCAGAATGAGACCATGCTTAAAAAACAATCGACCATTATGTATGGTATAATTGGGGAAAGCCGTAGGATTTTCTTGCACCTGGAGACGAAAGTTTGACAACTCTTGTGAGTCATTTATGGCAGCTTGAATCTGAGCAAAGAAGTCATTGGTAACAAAAGAAAGGCCAAAAAATGATCGTAAAAGAGCATCAGCTGCAATATTAGATTTTCCTAATTTATACTCAATTTTAAAATCATACCCCAATAATTTTGGTAGCCATGCCTCTTGTTCAGGAGTTTGTATAACCTGATCAGCTAAATGACGTAAGCTTTGTTGGTCTGTTTTGATTGTAAAGGAATGGCCCACCAAATAATGTTTGAACTTAGAAACTGCTTCAGTCAAAGCATATAGTTCCCGGACATAAGCAGAACAAGCCTGCATTATGGGCGATAAGTTCTTGGAAAAATAGGCAATAAGACGATTACCTTGGCTTAGAACAGCACCAATACCAGACCCTGAAGCGTCAACCTCAATAACAAATGGCTGAGAAAAATCCGGCATGGATAGAACAGGGGCAGACATTAATGCATGCTTCAGATTATCAAAGGCCAATTGAGCTTCAGAGGACCACAAGAAAGCATCCTTTTGAAATAAATTAGTTAAAGGAGTAGCAATAGTGGCATAATTTCTAATAAATCGCCTATAATACCCAGTTAAGCTTAAGAAACCTCTCAATTTAGACACAGAAATAGGTCTAGGCCAATTTTTGATAGCTTCCAATTTAATAGGGTCCATCTCTACTCCATTAACATATACAATATGACCCAAATATTCAATATGATCAGCAGCAAAAGTGCATTTAGACAATTTAGCATAAAGCTGATGATGTAATAAACAATCCAAAACCAACTTTAAATGGTACAAATGTAAAGACCAGTCAACACTATAAATAAGGATATTGTCGAAGAATACCAGTACAAACTTTCGAAGATAAGGCCTGAAGATGTCATTCATAAGGGCTTGAAATGTCGCTGGGGTATTTGTAAGACCAAAGGGCATGACCAACCATTCATAGAGGCCATGATGGGTTCAAAAAGCTGTCTTATAGCGATCTTCAGGTTGCACTAAAATTTGGTGATACCCTGAACAAAGGTCTAATTTGGTAAAGAAGGTAGCACCCCTTAATTCATCTAGCAATTCATCTACTGTAGGCATTGGGAAAGAATCTTTGATAGTGATGGCATCAAGAGCACGGTAATCAGTACAAAACCTCCATGTACCATCTTTCTTTTGAACTAATAAGACAGGGGCAGAGAACGAGCTAGTACTCGGCTGTATAATACCCTGCTTCAGCATATCAATTACCATGGATTCAATAATAGCTTTCTGACTAAAAGGATACCTATAAGGACACACCTTTACTGCCTGTACTCCTTCCTTCAAAGGTATGCAATGATCATAAGATCTAAGAGGAGGTAATCCTTTAGGTTCAGAGAAAACATGCTGATAATGTTGCAACAATTCTAACAAGTCAGCTGGTATATCCAAAGGAAAGACAACACCATGATCAAGTGTATTGGAAAAACATATCAGAGTGAATAATTCCTGAACAGCATCCGTGGCCTGTATGCGTTTAAACTGATGATATTGAATGGGTTCTAGGGAATGTGATTCATCACCAACTAGTGTAATAAAGACTCTATTCAGATAAAACTTGATAGTACTAGTACTATAATAAGCAATATGAGGTCCCAAGGTAGCTAACCAAGAAGCACCCATTACCAAATTAGAACCCGTAATGGGAAGTACATAAGCAGAAAAAGGAATAGTATGACCTTGAATATGCAAAACAATATCTTTCACTAAACCTTCTCCTCGCATAAATTGACCGTTACCAACCATGACGCGATTAATAAACGAGTGTAACGGTAATTTTAAATGAGATACAATTCTTGGATGAATAAAATTGTCAGAGCTACCCCCATTCAAGAGAATCTGAACAGTGGTACCACAAATCGATCCCAACAACCGAATTGTAGATCGATACGAAGACCCATGGAATGCATGAAAGGATACATGAGGCAAACTGGTCTCTGAACTGGGAAGAAGAGAGGGATCAGCCGGCTGAACATCAAGCGCTGGAACAATATCTTCGTCTTGTTCAGCTTCATCTACTTGAAGCAACAAGAAACGACGATTAGGGCACTTATGATTCCACAAAAATTTCTCGTCACAATTATAACAAAGCCCTTTTTCATGGCGTATTTGCATTTATGTGGCGGTGAGCTTCTTAATTGGTGCTGTAGGCCGAATCTGAGGTTTAGGAAGAAGTCCCGTCGAAAACTTTGCAGACACTGATGGAGTTGCAATAGGAGTAGATAGACTTGATTTGGCAGAGGACGAAGAAGCAACGGTCGACAAAGGACTGGATAAAATGGACAACCCAGATCCATGAAAGGTGGATCGTTCATCAAAAAGACGAGCCAAAGAAGCAGCCCGACCCAATGTAAACGGTTCTTGGGCCAAAACATCACTACGAAGATCCGATTTAAGGCCACTCAAGAAACAATCGCGAAAAGCTTCTTCTGAAAGGCCGTCCACCCTGTTAGCTGTGGCCATATACTCAGTGTGATAATCCAAGGCTGATCTAGTCTGAACTAATTTAAAGAGCTTGATGCGAGGATTTTTAAAATGAGAAGGCCCAAACTGTTTTTCAATTGATAAAGCAAGCGCACGCCAAGTAGTAATCTGAGACGTGCGTTGTAGCATCTAAAACCATGGCACCATTGATCCATCGAAATGAACTGAAGCTACGGTAATGCGTTGGTCATCTGGTATTTGATAGAAGGAGAAAAATTGTTCTGCTCGAAATAACCAACTTAACGTATCAGTGCCGTCGAACCTGGGTAAATCCAGCTTAATTTGGCGCCCAAACAAATTGAGAACCGCCATAAGATGCGGTAGATCCTGAACACGGTGACGGAGAGCTAAACTGATGTGTTTGAGTTCAAGACTCAAATCTGCGTGTGAGGGCATCTACTAAATGAGACAATATGGCTATAGAATTCTCTATACCCTGCATTTGAGTACTGGTAGCTGTCAAAGAAGATTCAAAAGTTGTCATTCTGGTATTGGTCGCTTCAGCCAGCTTCTGAATCTCAGCATTCAAGGTTTGAAAATGAGTGTTCTCCGCCATGAGATCAAAATGAAAGCACCAATGATATATACCAGAATTTATAAAAAGCAATCTATCTCTGTTTTATTTCAAATCATTGAAAAACAATCAATCCAGAGATTCCTTAATTGCTTATACAACTTAGAAATGGGAAATCAGTAAATGAATCCTTTTGATAACAGTCATAGAAATGCACAAAACGAAAATGACATATAGCATAACAGAAATCAGGGAGAAATTAGAATCATCAGAGAAGAATTCAGAACACACTCTTCTTCGCCCGTCTCATGCCTCCCCTTCCGTATTTAAGCCATATTTTCTCTCACTTTCCATGTGGCTCTGCACTTTCTGTTACTCCTACATGGCCTCAGCATATCCTCAAACTTGGGCCTGGTATTTTCATTTGGGTTGTTATTCTCAGCCCCTAATTCATCAGTTTCCCTTGGCCCATTCATAACACATATCTTCTTAAAATGGGCTTGGCCTAAAACCTATCCATCAAACATGAACTAACAGTGAAATCTAAAATTTCTCGCAGTGCATAGACTAAGCCAAATAACTCCACTTAGCCTTACAAGTCAAAAAAATTCAAACAAACTCTCAAACAAAGATCTCTACAACAAAAATACTTTGACACCTCTATAGTAGATATGATTTCAGGAGACCCTAAAGGAAGCACCAATTCATCACAATATACTCCATAAGTTTATAAAGAATTTCCACCATAATCAATCTCACTAGTTGCATTATTTAAAACAAATATAGAGGAGTGACTCTACCACTGACTCGGTGAGGGCATAAATAATAAAGTGCATGGAAGAGTAGCAAAAACGCATGAGTTTTTTTCGCAAATAACTTTCATAAAAGGAATAAAAATATTTAATTGTTTACACTGGATAATATTTAATTGTTTACTTTGGAGATAGTATATGCTAAGAACAATAAATGTTTTCTCATTCCTTATTAATAAATCAAACAATTTGCAATGATCAACCAACATTCAGTCATAATATTCTTACACCAAATTTAGTGGGGAATAACCATCCCACCTATATAATATCTTATATACCATATATCATATAATTTGTGAGGAATAACCACCTCATCCATATAAATATCTTATATATCATATGCCAAATAACTCATGGTGAGAAATAATCATCTCACGTATATAGTTATCTCATATCTCATATTCCATACAACTTGTGGTGAGGAATAGTCATTTCACGTATATATACACACCTCTCTGTATGTGTGCACGCACGCACATATTTATAAATCTCAAAAATGTATTTTCCCTACAAAAGATTCAATCAATTTAAGTGCTTCACTAACATAAAGAAAAAACGGAATCAATTAATTATTATAAAGAAAAAAGTTAGAAAGAAAGTAAAATATAAAGAAGTACTTAAAAATGATATTTTTGTTATGAAATATAAATCAATTTAACATATAAGATTTGAAGCCTACTGTGAATAAAAATAAAAAAGGAGAAGGAAAGAAAATATATCAATTGAAAAATGGTTATAAAAATAAAAGAAAAGGGAAAGGACGCATAAGAGAAAAATAAAAGTAATAGTTGAAATACCAACACTAATAAATATCATCACACAACTTAAATTTAAGGAATTTTAATTTGTTAGAATAAGCAAAATACTAACAGTAATCATTAATAAAATGTCGACATAAATTCCCATAAGTATCGCACAAAGTTTTAAGTACAAGAAACCATGAATCAATTAAAATAGATGAAACTAAAATAACAACTGATTTAAATACATTCATAAATTTAAAGGTATCAAGGAGGGACAAAACAAGTTAGAATCTTATAAAAACCACTACTACAGATTTAGATATATATACCACTCAATAGATCATATGGTTACAATGAATAAATGTTATGTATGTCAAGGTTGAAGTCACTTAAGAATATATTAGCGTTTAAAGGTAATGGTTAATTATGCGCACAATCATGTACTAAGAGGTAGAATTTGTGAAAACACAAATATAATTATTGTAGTTAATAACTGTCATTTATTTAGTGATAAAAATTATGGTTCTTTTGAAACAACTGTCATATAACACTTACAAATGATTCATCTTCCAAGCTCTTATATCAGCAAAGACAAACCATAATGGTCTTTTGTGTAACACTTTCAAGTGTACCAGTTCATAGGCTATAACCCTTCATAATATCGTCGGACCTTCATAAGTTATAACCCTTTGTAACATTTGTTATACTTCTATTTAAACTCACCAATTCCTTGTTATTCTTACTACTTTTCTTTATTGGCCTTTTCCTCCTTCTCTCCTTCATCATGTTAAGATCCCAGGGAGTTCCTCTACCACCACCACCATCCCCTCTTCCACCTCCACCACCACCACCACCTCCACTTCCTCCTTTGGCTCCTCCTAAAATGGAGGCTCTGATACAGTTGTTCGCAAGCCTTGACTGCCATGCAAGGTGTCTCACAGCATACGTCAACAAATTAAACGGGAAGTTGAACCTCATATTTTATCACAATGACTTTGAATATGACTTGTAGCTAGACCCTTCATCTCCTTCCTTTGATGATGAGAATGAGGAAGAGGAAAAGGAGGATGAGAAGGAGGACAACGACAATGGTGGTGATGATTGAACACCACTATTATTTTTTTAAAATATTAAAAAAATAAAATAAGAAAAAAAAGGAACTAATTCTTCAAGATTATTAATTTAAAACTATAAAGTATTAATAACACCAACATATTCAATATTTCTAACTTAATAAACATTAACTAAAGCTGACTCTGGGTGCCTTCTCGTTATCCAATGATCGTCAAGAGAATCAAGCACTCTTTCATTACATCATGTTCATATATCACGATTCTTAAAAAATAACTATCACAAAATAAAATAAATAATGGTTCTTAAACTATTATTTCAAAATAACCATCATGAAAGTGAAGATAAATAATATTTCTTTTGAAACAACCATCATGTAACTCATGGCGTGGGAAATATAACGATAATCGTTAGGAGAACAAGGTACCCTTTCATCATGTCTTGTTCATATCTCACGGTTCTTATAGAAGACAACTATCATGAAACAAAATAAATAATGGTTCTTAAATTTTTTTTTGAAACAATTTTTTGAAACAACTATCATGAAAGAGAAGATAAATAATAGTTCTTTTGGAAAAATTGTCATGTAACTCAAAGCATAGGAAAAAGAATATAATTGGGCATAGATTGGTCCTCTTCAACTTCCAATGGATGCATCACTTCCAATCTATTTAAACTATCTATTTTCATAAGTTTTCTTCATCCTCTTCCTCTATTCTCCTCATCATCATGGTAAAGCAACGCGTTGGAGAATCCTCTTCCCCAACATCCACCTTTTTCTCCTCATCGTTCTCATCCTTCTTAACCTACACCTTCACTTGCTTCTCTTCCTGCTCCTCCCCAACCTCCATCCCCTCCTCATGCTCCTCATCTCCAACCTGCACCTCTTCCTGATTCTCTTCCTCCTCCTCCTAGCCTCCACCTTCTTCTCCTACCCTAGTCCTTCTCCCTATCATCATCTATGTCCACCTCCAGCCTGTAGCCGCCATCGCTACCATATCTACTACAAGCTCGTCCTCATCTTCTTAAATGATTCAGATTACTTCTTTAAGGATTACAGGTAGGTTTTATTTATTTCTATTTTTAGTTTTTTTATAAAAATATATTAAGGTAATTATGACTCCAATATTAAAAAAATAATAACATACCTCACAATTGTTATTAAAGAATTGTAATAAATCAAATAAATAATATACCTCACGGTTAACTAAAAATATCCTTGATAAAGGTAAAACAAAATTTAGTGATTCTCACCAACTAACCATTATGTAAGACCTTAAAAACTGGAGATACATCACGGTTATTTGAACATAACAGTGATAAAAGTAAAACAATTGACAATTCTTACCAACTAACTGTTATGTAAAACCTTAAAAAAGCTACTTAATTAGGGTTTATTTGTAAAATCAGTTTAACATTTGAAAACTTTCATACTCGGTCAAAAGCTCTAGCTCATTTAGCTCCATAAAAGGCATCAGTTCAAGCTCAGAGTTTTATTCCTTCAACTTCTAGGTTGACATAAGGTTTGTGATTCTTTCATTATACATTTTGGTGAATTTTTTATGGGCACGGATGATTATTAGGTTTTCATTAGGGTTTTTGCTTCTAATTGATTTATGATAGATGGGCTCTTTGAATAAGTAGTAGATATAAATTGATCGGTTAATGAAAGACAATTGGGATGGGGTAACATATTTCCTTAAATTTTCATTTGTATATAATCACCTAAAGGACAGTTTGGTTCTTTGCTCTTTTGTAAAGTATGGCAATGTACAATTGTTTGATCGAGAAACTTGTCTATCGTACTTAGTGATTAATGGAAATTATACATGTTAGATGAGGCATGGGGAGACAAGTAATGGGGTGGTTGAACATATGGAAATTTGTGCATTACCTGATTTTGACACAAGTACATTTGATGCAGACCATCTTGATGATATGGCCAAGGCGTTAGAGGAGGACCTCCAGGATTATTCTAAAATGCTGGAAATTTTGAAGGGAAATGTGGTGAAACCATTATTTAAGGGGTGTACTGAGTTTTCCTTATTGAGTGATGTGTTGATGTTGTATAACTTGAAGGCGAGAAATGGGTGGTCTGATATGAGCTATACATGTAATACCCCACTTTTTCCACTATATATTCCTTGTATATATTTTTTTTATATTTAGTGGAATAAAATGATGATTTGAGGCGTGTATAAATTTACAGGAAAATCCTAATCGCCGGTTACACATAATTTGGCCAAGTAGGGACACAAAGAAGCAATAAATGTCCACTAAAAGGCCTAATATTGTAACCAAAATTTGAGCATAAAATGACTCAAATAATGGCTTCATATAAGTGTCAAAATTAGGCTAAGCCAAAAGAAAGAAGCAAGAAATTATTTATTTCGGTAAATCATAAAATGAAGGGGCAAAATGGTAATTTTTCCATGAAATAAGAAAATAAATATTTTTCTTCAATATTCCCAATAATTTTGATTAAATGGGAATTAAAAAGAGGAAATGGCCATTTGGAATATTATTATCAAGGAAAAGATTAAAGCTTGGAAAAAGAAGTTAAAAAGTAAAGATAGGAGACTTTGATTAACAAGTTGTAAGATGGCATGGGATAGTTTAAGATTAATATTTTTCTCTCAATCTCTCATGCCATTCATGTTGAAATAAGGAAAAGAAAAGGGAATGAATATTGTTGCAACATTAAGGAAAAATCAAAGAAATGATGACCAATGAAAATAAGCCATATGTAAAGTAAAGGTTTCAAATGCACTAAATCATCATCTACTCTCATTTCTCCATTCTCATTCCCGTAAAATAAGTCTGAAAAGAGAAGAAAGAACGTTGAACGAAAAGAAGCACTCCAAGCTTAGGGTTCAACCAAAAATCTAAGGTAAGGGACTTGTGATCTTAAGATTTAAGCTTCCTAACCACTCTCTAATCTCCTCTAATCTCTTCACCTCTATTAATTCCATGGATTTCCAGCTAGTTAAGAGCTGTGGAGAGAGAGTAAAAAAATCCTAGAGAGAGAAGCAACAAGAAATCCAAGATTAACTCCAAGAACTTACTCCTTACATCTTTGTTGTTGTTGTTCTTATGGTTCTTGGCTTGGATTTGGTTGATTTGTGAAGTTTGGATGTTGGAACCCTAAGGATTCCTAATGATTAAACATGCTTCTAATCATGTGTAATGATTTTTTAAATAGCTAATCATTTGATTAGGAGTAACAAGGAAGTGATTAGGCAAGAGAAAACGAAGAAACAACAAACTTTTTCGGAGAATCTTAATTGCATGCCTGTTCTGTGACATGATGAAACTGATATAATTTGACTATTTTGATGCTTCCATTAGATTTAAAAGGTAAAATTGTGTACGTATACAAGTGTTCATCAATTTTGGATGCTTGTATATGAATTTGGGAATTTAAGAAGTAAGATTATACATAGTGTTGATCTGCCATGTCTGAAGCACCATTACTCTACGTGATATTTCAAGGGCCAATTATTATCAAATAATTCTAAAACTCTCCATTTGGAAATTAGACACATAGAATTTTAATTTTATAGGTCATAATAACCAATTGGATTTATGTGCTAGAAGTTATACATTCTCAAAGTTTGAGCATGCAATACTGGAATTTTCTGGAACAATGTGAAGAAAGTTAAAATATTGTATTAGTTTGTGTATATATAGCTAATTTCTATATTTTTTGTTGAAAATATACTTAAAAATGGTCAATTAGGACTTAGAAACAGCTCAATTGGATTTTTTTTATTTATATATGAATTTATGAACTTCTGCCCTGTTTCTGGAATGTGATTTGGACAGGTTGAGTTTAGTGAAATTCTGAGACTTTTTTGGTTGCTATAACTAGAATTTAGTATTTTTATGTAAATCTATAATTAAATATGTTTATATAAAATTTAGAACCACTCAATTTAGATTTTTTTAGAATTAATGGTGAATTTTTGAAGTTTTGTCTTGTTTTCTGGATTGCATCTGGAACAATAATGTTTAACAATTCACAAGAAATTATATGATCACAGTAGACAAACCCAACTATTTTTACTAAAAGTTATAAGGAAATATATTTGTTTTGGCTTTGGAATCAGTTAAATTGGATTTTTCTAGAATTAGTTATGAATTTCCAAATTTGACCCAAAAATCTAATAGTTTCTGGAAAACAGTGAAATTACACTGTACAGAATTCTATTATGCAAAAAAATACTATAACTGCTTTATATACCCAAAAGAATTTGAATTAATGATAGTAATAGTGCAAGTAATAACCAGTTACTTGTAACTCCAATTTTGATAGGAACTAGAACTTGTCCGAGCTCAAACCAACAGTTGGAAATCACTCAATGAAAGCAACAAGGTAGTAACTTGTCTTTCATATATTATATCATGCATGGTGTGTTGTGTGGATTCATTATGAGATATTTAACACATTCTGGTTATGCGGAGTGGTCACCCGGGGCCTATTGCGTGGGTGGACACTCAGGCCAATAACGTTCGGTAATGCACGAGTGGATCCCAGGGCCTATTGCGCGGGTATCCCTCGGGGCCTTTAACATGCCTAGCGCTATGGTTGTTTATTATGAACTGCATGTGATGCACTGAATGTTATTGTGATAGTTCTACTATATGATGTCTATATAGCATGCTTTGTGATGATATATATGCATGATTGGCATTATGTTACAACTGAGATTCTTTTGAATCTCACTCTTTTTCATAAACCATCTACAGTACAAGGAGAGAGCTCAAGGGGCAAGACGAAGGTAAATACGGACCACTAGAGACTAGGAACGTGAAAGACTTTAGTCTTTTTGTTGGTTGTCTGTTTCTTGTATTTTGGATCTGTATATAGTATGAATAGCCTGTAAACTTGGCAGTGCTTTATGATAGTAAAACTGATAATGCCGGTAGACTAGTAAATAAACATTTTAGCTTTATTTCGCTTCCGATCGCTAACAAAACTTAACTAAGGTATGAAATGTGAAAACTAAGTAGAGAATCGCTCGCATACTCTGATAAAATGGAAAGAGAAACCGGTGAGACTTAGTGAGATAGTGAATATTTTGTGAAATTGTTTAAGAAAATTTTTATTACTTCCAAAAACCCTTCTCAATCCCAGGTTCAAATCTTGAGATAGATTTAGGGAATTGTAAACATTTTTCCAAAATTTCTTAATCCGAGACTCGATCTTGGTTTCACAAATACTTTTGCTACTCTTTTGTACTCATATGAGGCTATAGGAAATGAGGTATCATAATACATAATTGCTTGAGTCTTTGAATCTAATGCTACCATCCAAAAAGGTGCTTCCACCCAAAACATATGCTACAAAGAAGATGTTACGCTTAGTCGGCTTTAGTTATGAGACGATATATGCTTACCCCAATGATTTGTGTCTTATTTAGGAATGAATATACATGGCTAACTCATTATCCCATAAGTGAGTAGCCATGCTACTAACAAAAATATGGCATGCAGATGAAAGGATAGATGACAACTATCAAACCTTTTAATATTTTGATATTTATCAGAGTATTAACGTGTAGTTCAACGGCACACAAAAATAATAAAATTATACTGATATAAAATTCTTGATTACATTATAGGAAATTCCCATAAGGTTTGTACATAATACAATACAAATCCTAAAATTACATGGAAAATTAACAGATAGCCAATGGAAAATTTTTGGATCAACATTGGACTTTCAATCTTCAGTATCTGCTGCTTTGCCCTTTGAGTCACTTTCACTAGCTGAATTAATTTTTAATTATGGAAAGGGTGAGATTCAACTGAATCTTAGTAGTAACATACTATCAATCATATAAAATGCGAAGGGTAAACATGAAATGCATCATTTATAATGCAGCAAATAATAATGTTGTGGACATTGGCTGACCTAGACTAGATACTATTGGGCTAAGAGGTACTTGTACTTGTCCCTCAAGGTGGTAATTGTGCTTTTCCTCTACCCAAAGTTACGAATTACTACATTTCACATGTCTTTGCATAGGACATGGCAAACAATACATATTAACATTCACATAGTATATGAGAGATAGATTTACTACCTAGATTCCTTTGCAATTGCCTAGCTACTTTCGATTCTTTAATTTTTATCCAGCTTGGGTAAATGTCCAACCCTAAAATTCCCACATTGGTAACAAATGAGTTATTACTCATTCATACCTTATTCTAAGCTCATATAGTTGGTTATCTTTACTCTTAAAGTTCAAGGTAATTACATTATGTCATTACCTTTTCTTTTAATTTTGCACATTTACTAGAAGCTAGCAGAATTTTCATCAAAATTTGAAAATTCATATATTTATGTACACATGTCTAATTACAGTGATTCCAAGGGCTAGGTGACCCTTATTAAGTATATTTTCAAGTAAAAATATTTCTCTTAGCCAATTGGACTCAAGTCAATCCAAAATTATCATCTATTGGACACTGTCTAGAAACATGCCAGTTTTCACATGACCAACTTCAAAAATATATAACTTTTAGTGTACAACCCCAAATGACCTATCAAATTAAAGTTTAATAAGTCTAATTTTATTCTAGAAAATATCATAAGTATTGGACATCATTCATTTATTCAAAATGCAACACAAACATATATCATGCAGGAAAAACCCTAATTGGATAGCAACATTCCAAGTTTGGGATTTCAATCCATTCTTTCTAAAATTGTGCCAACTACCAATTCCGACACAATTTTGCCTAAGGAATCTATAAGTGACCTCAAAATTGACAAAATCATGCTCCTCCTACTTTCCCTGTTCTCACTAGAAATTAGGGTTTCATTTCAACAATCCAACAATTCACAATTTAATCAACAAAATACCTTCATTTCACTTCTAATCACATGTTTAATCACTTAAACACCTTTTTAACATGATTAATCAAAATTTGGGAAGCACCTCCCCTTTAGGTTTTATGTCTCCCAAAATTACAAAATTATGAAAACCAAGCCAATAATCATCCAAACCACCACCAACAAGCTTGAATCATCAAGAAAACAAGGTTTATAGAGATTACCTCTTGTTTCTCTCTCTAACTCTTTAAAACCATGGCCCTCCTCATGTTCTTTCTCTTGATTTGTGCTTGCTACAAGTGTTTCTAAGGAGGATATGAATATTAGAAAAGATTTCCAAGATTTTGAAGACAAGCACTTATGAAATTTGCACCCAAACTCACCTTGATCTTACTCTTAAACTCTTGCTCTTTCTTTTTGTTCTTGCTCTTCTTCTCAACTCTCTCTCTCTATCTTCTTGCTTATGCTGGACACAAATATGGCCTTGAAAGAGATGAATAATCTCTCAAAATATTACTCTTCCACCTCCTTATAAAAAATATATTTAATTGCTAATTGATCACATGATGTTTGACTAATGGCATCATCTTTTTTAACTTGGCCAAAATGCTTCCAAATGGCATAATTTGTGGCCAAATAAATATTTCCTTTCTTGTTTTTCTATTTTGGCCAAAAATGTCTCCTCAATTTGGAGAAATAATGTGCGTTTTGATTTATTTTTCAAATGACCATTTTGCCCATATATTTTTTGTATTAAATTGTATCTTTTTCTTTTCCTTTCCATTTGGCCAAATTTTTGTAATATATTGGGCCCAAAAATTATGATCTTTCATACTTAATTTTAGGCTTCAACGTTAAACCTTTATTATGGCAAAAATTGGGCTTTAGGTCTTTCTTGACCAATAATTTCATATAATAACTATTTCCATTATTTTAACCACTTCAAGTGCACCAAAATTCACTACTTTATTCCAATGAATATAATTAAATATTTAAGGAATTTTGGTGATTAAAATTTGGAATATTATAATGACATGTGTCAACATCCCACTGATTCTTCAAAATGGAAGAAGTTTGATTTGAACCACCCTGAATTCGCTAAAGATGATAGGAACCTAGGCCTTGCATTAGCTACTGATGGGATGAAACTGTTTGGGATGCAAAACAATACCTACAGTACATGGTTGGTAATATTATTTATATATAACCTTTTTCCATGGCTCTGCATGAAGCACAAGTACTCCATGTTATCCATGCTAATCTCAGGGCCCAAGCAACCTGGGAATGACATATATGTTTACTTGGATCTACTAATTAAAGACTTAAAGCACTTGTGCGATGATAGGGTCATGGTATATGATGCTTACGAGGAATAAACATTTAACTTGAGAGCCATGCTCTTTGGCAATATCAATGACTTTCCTGCATATAGTAATTTGTCATGATATAACACTAAAGGCCAACTTTGATGTCCAATTTTTGAATAGGGTACGCATTCAATTAGATTGAAGTATGACATAAAGAATTCCTACATGGGACATCAAAAATAGCTACTTTTGGATAATCCTTACTAGCATTTAAGAAAATGTTTCAAAGGAAAATTAGAAGAGGGTAGGACACCTCAACCTTTGATCGGTGAACAGGTATATCAAAATGTGAAATATATAAATTATTTTTTTGGAAAATCTTTTACAACGAATGTTGGGACTAGTGGGTCGAAAAAAAGGTCCATTTTCTTTAACTTGCCTTATAGGAGGACCTTAGATGTAAGACATTTTCTTGATGGTATGCACATTAAGAAAAATGTGTGTGAAAGTATTATTGGCATGTTACTCCATATTTTAGGAATGACCAAAGATTGCATAAAAGCTAGGCTAGACATAGTTAAGATGGGAATAAGGGAAGATTTAATGCTAGAAGAGTATGGAGCCCATGCATTTATTAGTCACATGGCTTACATATTATCACAGGAAGAAAAAGTAGTTTTTGTCAATCAATAGTTCCCAATAAATTAGAAATACAATCAATTCCCAATAAACTACAAGATTATTAACTAACTATACATTCTTAAAACTAAGAAAAATAATCTAACAACAAACAAATGCAAATAATAAGAAAAAAATTTTCAAAACGTAGTGTCACTGGTCTCAGCAAGCAATGTACTTACCGGGGTGAAAGGCACAAAGATGGAGTTCTCTGAAAGGGGTCACTCACTTTGGCAAGAACAAAGCTCACTAAAGCAAGAGATGTCAAGAGAAAGTCTTCAAAAAGGTGTGAAAATTGCTTTGGCAAGTGCAATACTTACTGGGGTGAGTAACATAGAGACAATTTCCTTCAATAAAATGGCAACTCACTTTGGTGAGGCAAGGAGCCACTGAGGCGAAATTGCATAAACCAGCAAAATGACATTAACATTAAAAGATGAAAATCAACTTGGAGACATAGTAAGTTCACATAAATAAGCTCAAGATCATATGAAATACAATCCAAACAATACCACACAAAAGCTACCAAGTTAATAGATGCAAAAATGTAAATAATGCTATGCAATGCACAAGACATAAACTATATAGAACGTAAAACCTTAAATGCAAAACTAACAAGCTTCACATGAGATACCCTTTGTCGAAAGTGAATTTAACAATAAGATTACCTACGGAGCCAATTACTTAGCCCTTTGACAACGACGTCATTGATCTGATACAACCTTTGCCACCTTAGAGTCAAATCACAAATTTTTCCACAAGTTAGCATGCAAATATAGTACAAAAAACTTAAGATCATTCTCTTATCAAGAACCCCTTATTTTGAAAACCCTGGGTTAAACTAAGTGTTAAAAAACATGGTTAGAAAGGGGGTTTTGAAATTGATTTTCTTTAAAACTAAGTGCATGAAAATAAAATTATAGCTACTCTTTTTGGTGCTTTTAGAAACAATGAAGCAATATTTTGGATTAAAAGGGAAATATGATGGAAATAGGTCTTGGTAGTAAATCCAATGGCTTTCCTATCTTCTTTAAAAGATGTGCATGTTAAATTGTCATCAAGTCTTAGTGAAAAGCTCAATCAATTGCATTTAGTTCAATCTACCTAATTAATGGTTGCTCATATGATTGCATTCATAACCATCACTTTGATAAGTTGTTGAAAACCACTTTATGTGTGTTTGAAAATCATTTTTATGCACTTGCTTCCTCTAGGATAAGAGCACAATTACGACACTCAATATGAATTAACTCAATTATACAGTCTAGATATCACATAGAATGCATAACTTGTTAAACCATAGGGAAATAGAGTCATTGCATAATCCAAATGCATTAATACAAAATTCAACATAAAGGTAATCCAATGAAGACAAATTATCACTCATCTAAGTCTCACAATCATGTAAACATAGTCAAACACATATGACAGACCCAAATACATGATTAGAGAAAATGAAAATCTAATAAACAAGCCTATGAAGCACAATGAAGCTCTAGCCATCTTCTTCCCCACTAAGACTCAAGGAATCTAACCACTAATACTTGTAGATTTACCACCCATAGGATCAACATGAATCACATCTATATGAATAGTGGAATAGGACTAAAATGAAAGGTTTATGGTGGAAAATCAAAGAGAAACTGAATTGATATGGAATAGACAGAAGAAAATGGTGAAAAATGAAGAAATGATGAAAGAAAATTGAAGATGAAGGTAGAGGCTGTATTTTTGGGCTAGGTTACCAAAATGGAAATGTTTTAAGATTAAGATGTTGATCTGGGTTGGGTTTAAGTTGTAATACCTTATTTTCATTTAGCCCTAGATGAGTTCAAATAAGTAGTCAAATCGTTCATGAGATCAGGATTCGAACCTGGATTACTCAACTCTTGAAAATGTTCACAAATCCTCAATCTCAACTCAGGAGTTGAACCTAGGGTTGAGAGGGTTTTTTAAAGGTAAACAAAAACTTTTCAACATTTCTACAACTTTCATCATATCATGAAAACTCATTGGCTCATAATTTGGTTATATCAGAGTATATGCAAGCGTCTTACCTTTAATTTAACTAGAGCTCCTATTTGCTCAACTTCATGTGTTTATTTACATACATACAATGTATAGCCACATACGGCAATCAAATTCCTAAATTGATTACAACAGAGTACCTTGCTCTGTCAATCTTCCATTCTTCCTCACAATACCCCTTTGAGCATTTCCCAGCATTCTTCACCTGTCTAAATGGTTGGTTTGGGGAGAGTGAGACTCGAAGGAATCTCAGTAGTAAACAATACCACTATGGATGTAAGATATATAGTTAATGCATGACATGCTTGCCATTCATAAAATCATGCTAATAATGACATCTACATGCTCAATTTTATACATTTTCATGGCCATCATATAAACATAACAGAGCTTCAATCAACAAACATGTTCAATATAATTAGGCAAAGCAGTCACATAAACACAATGCATAAACATACATATCATATACATGCAAGCAAGGTAAGTTCACTACCTCTTGGACTTTATGTCATTCTCTTCTTATCCCTTGATCCTCCAACCATTGCTTCTTCTTTGTCACTTCATGGCCTTAGGTAAGTGATGACATCATTAGGTCCAAGAAAAGTAAATGCCCAATGGCTACATTAGCCTCAAAGGCTCACTTTCACCCTTGGAGTTCTAACCAATTACATTTGGCTAATTTCTTACTCAAATTCTCATGATAATCAAACTACCAGTATTTTTTTACTAAACTTTGAAAAATCATAATTAATTCTATAGAACTCTAATTGAGGTGGTTCAAAACTCTATTTGACCCTATTTTAAGTATAATTTCAAGAAAAATATATCAATTATCTATATATACATACATTAATACATAATTTCCATTTTCTATTCACTGTTCCAGAAATTTCCAGTCTTACATGACTAATTTTAAAAATTCACCATTAATTCTAGGAAATTCCAAATTAAGTGGTTCCAAATTTTATGTAAATATATTTTAATATAATTTCATATATAAATACTCAATTTTTGCCATCAAATTCACAAAATTCCCAGAATATTTCCAAACATCACTCTTCTAGATTACTTTCCAGAAAATAGAGCAGAAATTAAAAAATTCATATCTCCCAACATACTTGTCCAAAAATTACGAAATACCTACCAAATTAAAGCATGTCCAATTTAAGCCTACAAAATTTCAGAATTTTTGGAAAATTTTTACCATATTAAACACCATGCACAACTTGACTCTTCTAGACAGGGCATAATCAATACTATGAACAATCTTAATTCATAAATTCCCAAATTTATGTACAAGCATCCAAAAATCATGAAAACTTGCATACCTACAAAATTTTTCCTCCTAAATCAATGGAAGCATCAAAATTTTAAAATTTCTTCATCTTCATCACATCACAGACAGAACCACAATTAAGATTCTTAGAAAAAGTTTGTTGTTTCTTCGTTTTCTGTTGCCTAATCACTTCCTTGCTACTCCTAATCAAATGATTATCTATTTACACACTCATTACACATGATTAGAAGCAATTTGAGAATTAGGACCCCTTATGGTTTCATCATCCATATTCCACAAATCATCCCAATTCAAGCCAACAACAATAACAACAACCACAATAAAGGCACAAGAAGCAAGTTTTGGAAGTTTACCTTTGATTCTTGTTGTTTCTCACTCCAAAAATGTATCATCTCTCTCTCTCTATACCTCTGATTAGCCTTGAAAAATATGGTTTCAAAGAAGTAGAAGTGATTAGAAGAGGCTATAGAGGGGTTAGGGAGCAATAATCATAAGATTTTACAAGTTTTACCTTGAGTTTTGTAAAAATCTAACTCTTCTTGCTCTTAGAGTGCTCTTTTGTCCAGCTGCCTCTTTTCCTCTTTGGAAGATCCGAATGCATGGGAATAAGAAGAAGAAGATGAGGAATTGACAATTAAATGGTGTTAAGTAACTTTTCCAAGTGTCAAGCTCTTATTGGCCCAAAATTCCAATTTTCGCACATAATGCTTAATTTGACAAAATTTTCATTAAACTTTAAAAATTCATATCTAATTGTATAAATTTTAAATTGGAGTGATTCCAAATGTTATAAGACCCTCATTGAGTCTAATTTTAAGAAAAAAATATAAAATTTGGTCAATTAGAAGATCTCTCTTTCTAGAATTTTAATCTTTGAATGTTGTCCCAGAAAATAATTAATTTCGCTGGCTAACTTCAAAAATTCATTTCTCTTTGTGTACAACTCCAAATTACTTATATGACCTATAAAATTAAATATTGATAAGTCTACTTTCACTCTAAAAAGTTTCATAATTTTTTAAAATCATTTACCTATTTAAAAATGTTACACATTCACCACTGTCATACCGAGAATTTCCCCAGTGGCAAAATCACTTTATGTTCCATTTTACTATATTATGTGTGACTTCCAATTACTTTGTTTTGTTATTCCCCAAGCTCTTTAGCTCACCAATATAATTTCTTTGAATATCTAAGGATATAAAGGAATTTTAGGAAATAATACTATGCCTCACTATGACATTTACCAAACATGGGTCTAGTAGCCCATTTTAATCCAGGCTAAATCTTAAGCCTCTAGTCTCAAAATTCAGGATATTACATAAGTCATGGGTGCTCCACATTTTGCACTAAGATCCAATCAAAGATACTGCTTTAGCATTTCAAGAACTTGCTTTGGTGAGATGTTCACTCACCAAGGCTAGTAACATAGAGGACCACTACTCAAGTTTAAAGCGAGTTATCTACTTGCCAAAGCCAATGACACAAAGGCTTCCATCCTTCTTCTAGAGTTGGTCACTTCAGTGAGTAACAAGGTCATTGAGGCGAGTTTGGTAGCTAACTTGGGTCTTTGTTTATGGTGTTTTTCTTCTTATTCTTGGGTACCTACAATGCAAAGCGAGTACTTTGAAGCATCAAAAGCCCTAAGAATTCAATTGCATGAATTGTGTAACAAAATATGACCAGATTACCCAAAACTGTGCTTAATTCATGAAAATGATTCCTAATAGAAATTAGTGCTACATTATGCAAATCTGGTACAAAAATGTGTTAAAATCCCCAAATATGGTGCGTTCAAGCATGGTATAGTAGATAGGGTGTTACAATAAATGATTGGCTAGAAGGAGTCATGTAGAATTTCTTTAGGGCTATAATAGATGAGAAGATATGGCAATGCATATTAGGGGTAGAAATAATCTAGCTAGACTTTACCAAAATAGGTCTGGGACTGCAATAGAGATTTAAAACATAAGCTTTGGCTTATATAGGCTTTTTTTAAGCTTGGGTCTAGGCCTTAAAAAGGACTAACAAGGCCTGAAGACTTTTTAAAGGCCTAAAAGCCTATGCCTCCAAATTCATATATAATCTTTCAAACATTTTTACAATACATTTTATGTTTTAAATGCCTCAGATCCATTCTCGTCATAATATAAGAGTAAAATAAGGAAAATAAAAGAATAGCTAATGACAATAGTTGTACAAGCAAATAAGAATAAGAAAAACCAATCATATATCGACAATAACATATATTTTCTAAAATTAACCAAACATAACAACCAGCATATAATTCTGGGTTTTACCTCTTTTGCTTTACCCACAAAATTTAAATATTTAAAAATCCCAAGGTCGCCTGCGTGACAAGCGGGAATACTGACCACTATACTACAACAACACCAAAAACTTGATGCTACTGAATTTTTAAATAAGCACCGCAAGTGTACGGGCCATGAAAATAGTATAGTAGCAAATCAATGTCATCCCATAGAGATTCAAGTAAACTAGTGATTAGACATTAAATTTCTCATATTCATTTAAGTTGAGCAAATCACGAAAGAAACTAATTTGAAAATCAATTTAAACAAAAAAAAAGTCCTAAATTTAATGTTTATAAAATTTCAATGGAGAAAGACAACCTAGAGTGGCTAATCCCCTTTTCAAGGTTAGAGCATGTATTTACCCAAATTAAATAAACTTAATGTTAATTTGTTGATCTAGAATTGAAATAGGTATAAGTATCTTCCAATTACTCATACCCCTTTCTCAAGTTAAAATTGTTATTCCTAACTAATTTATTCAAGAGGTAATAAATGTCCAATTTTACTCTAATATGATTATATGGGTCCAATAGGTATATTCCTATCCTCTTGACAAATTAGAATAAATTCTAATTCCACATTACTTAATCCTATGGTCCAATTAAGATCCCTCTTCCAAGGTTAATCTAAATTCCCCAATTCATATTTAGTGGTGATCAAGCACTAAATAGAAAAATTAATACAAGATTAAGTAAACTAAACTAACAATAAGTATAATTAATTAGTTCATATATGCTCAAGTCCCTAAATTAATTCATAGCTCCTCTAGCTTTAAAGAGAACTAGCCACACATATTCCAAATCAATCCCATTATAATACAGACCAATCCAAAATTCATCAAAGTCTAGAGTGAAAGAAATGCAACTCAATTAAAACATTTTTCTTATCTCCTCCCATTCTGATCAGCTCAATGACGAAGAAGAGAGAAAAGACAAAATCATGGCTTCAACAGGTTGCTATTTCCTCTGGTTCTGTCATCTCTTCAGCTCTGTTTCGTTTCCAGACCACCAAGGATAGAGACTAACCTCTCCCAGCTCTTCTACTCTCAGCTTCCTCCTCGCTGACTTTAATGAAAGGGACCAGGCCAGCTGCTTTTGCTCCTTGTTCCCGCTATTTCTTTTATGTTTCTCTCCAGCCCTCCAAAAACCAGCAGCTCCTTCTCAGCTCGCGGTCATCCCCGTTTCCTTTTCAGCTCGCTCTCTCTTGCCAGCTACAATTAATGGAACCGAAGCATGCTTGTGATCCAAGACCAAAACCAGTCGTCTTCAAATTCAACTCTCTGTCTGCATTTTCTTTCTCCAACCCGCGGCACTCATCTTTTCTCTGATTTCCACCACTGTCTTTCTATTCTTTTTGTCTTTTTGTGTTTTCCTCTGAACCAGTGGCCTCTCCTCTAACTTGTATAATCTGTCGCTCACTCTTGCTGCTCCAAGGACGCTATGAAGATCAGCTACCACAGTCCAGTCGCTGCCTCCTCTCTCAGCTTCCTCGATTCCCAGCTGCCATTCCTTTTTTCCATCCTCCGTCTGCGTTTCTTTCTTTCTTTTTTTCAAACCAGCGACCTCCCTCCTTTCTCCGTCTACATTTCTTTGAAGACCTAATAAGTTCCTTGGTCAAAACGTATGAAAAATAATAAAATTTTTGAGGAAGGACTAAAATGAAATTTATGAAATATTTTGGAGCTCATTTAGAATTCCTAAAAATATTTTTTAAAAAAACAGTGACTCATTATTATCTTGAATTAAATTATTTCTATTTTATATTAAAATCATAATATTTAAACTAAAATCCCCAAAATGATTCACCAAATTGATTTGCTTCTAAATTCTCATAAAATCTCATAGAAATCCTTCAAAACTTGCTTAAATAACTCTCCAAATATCTCTAAAATATCCTTTAAATGTATAAAATATGGAGAGTTATCAGCTTTACCCACAAAATTGGACAAACTCCTCCTACTAATATTATTATATTTCATTTAGTACTAAAATAAACTTACATTAGTTATTATGTTTTAGAAGACAATGTAAATTAGGGGGAGAGAGTGAGGTAGCGTTGCCATCTCAAGCAATCGAATAGAAGATAGATAGGGGTGAATGATTAATGAATGTAAGGATTGTGTGTGTGTGTGTGTGTGTAAAACTTAGAAGTAAGACTAAGTTGGTAATTTTATAAATAATTTATTAAATTATTTAGATTATACTATATATAATTATATAATAATATAACCTTATAAAAATTAAATATGTCATGTTTGTAGGCTTGTAATCTAGGTCGTATGAAAATAGGCCTGGCAATAGCCCTACGTCTGAACCTGACCTATTTACTAAATAAGCTATGATATGCTTTATGTAGGCTAGGTCGTATACTCCTATTAGGAACCTAGCTTATTTCCACCCCTAATGCATATCAAGAAAAGTCCTCTAATTAAAGCCGAAAGGAGGGAGGGTTACGTGATTGAATGTCGTGGTAGTTGAATTGGTAGAAGGAATAAAGGAAAATTATTCTAAATTATTATTTCATGAAAACGTTGGTAAATACTTGAAATCAATATTTTATCACTGAGTATAAGAATGATATGTGCTAGAAATATGAAGATATTAGGGATAAAGAAAATGCAAATATTGATTTATAATGGTTCAATTCTATCCACTTGAGTTTACATTCAGTCTCTAAAAACCTTTTGAGATTTAATTCACTAACTTCCATAAGTTTGAACTACGTTCTTCCTCAAATGTACCTCACTCTTGATAATCAGTCCAAAGGATGCCTCACATTGATTTCTAACTAGGGATACCGAATCCTGTTTTTACAAAGATGACTGATGAAAAGATTCACTCAGTGAAACTGTAACATTCCATTTCTAATCACCAATATTTCTCCTATGTAATTAATACATGTAATGAAAAAAAATGGTGAATTGTGGTGTGCAACAATTTACGGAAAATTCCAACTATCGGTTGCACGTAACGCGACCAAGCAAGGACACAAAGGAGCAACTAATGTCTACTTAAAGGCCTAATATTGTAACCAAAATTTGAGTATAAAATGACACAAATAATGGATTCCTTCAAGTGTCAAAAATTAGGCTAAACCAAAGGAATGAGCAAGAAATGATTTATTTCGGTAAATCATAAAATGTAGGGGCAAAGCGGTAATTTTTCCATAAAGTAGGAAATAATTATTTTTCCCTAATATTCCCAATAATTCTAGTTAAATGGGAATTAAAAAGTGAAAAATGGCTACTTGGTAATTATTAAGTCCATTTTGGAATATTATTACCAAAGGAAAAATCAAAGCTTGAAAAAGAAGTCAAAAAGAAAAAGTTTAAGACTTTAGTCAATGACTTGTGAGATGGTATTATGAGATAATCCAAGATCAATATTTCTCTCTCAATTCTTATCTAATTTCGGTAGAGATAATGGAGGGAAGATAGATGAGATGGATGGCCAAGATTAAATTAGATAAAAGTCAAGCTCTTGACCAATGAGGAATTGCCACAAGTAAAGCCATTTGATGATTCATTTAAACATCAATTCTCCATCTTCTTCATCCATCATTCCTGTGCAATTGATCAAAATAGAAAAAGAAAAAAGGCTGAACGTGCAAGAGCAAGAAGAAAGAGAAGAGCTAGGGTTATCCAAAAATCAAGGTAAGAACCATAAATACTTGAAGATTTTGCTTCCAAATCATGTAGGAACCTCTACTAATATCTTCTCCTCTTTAAATACCATGATTAGCAAGGTTAATCAGAGGTTTAGAGAGAGAGGTCTGAGACATTTTGGAGAGAGAAATCATAAGAAATAAAGAGGTAATCACCAAAACTTAATCCTCTTGTCTTGTATCAAGTTGTTGGTGTTGTTGTTGGTGGTATTTGCTATGTTTTCTCTTGTTTTCCAATTATGGGCTGAAGCATACTCATAGGAAAATGCTGCCCAAATTCCCTCTAAAAATTCCCATGTAGTGTTTAAATAGCTAATCATGTGATTAGAAGTAGAAAGAAAGTGATTAAGCAAGAGAAAACAAAGAAATAACAAGTTGCTCCTTAAAACCCTAACTTTCTGTTTTGTGGGTGACGTGAAGATGGAGTAGGAATTTGGTAATTTTGATTATTCCATTGGTTTTAGAAGGAAAAACTGTGTAGGTTGCAAGTGTTCATGATTTTTGGATGGTTGTATGCCAATTTGGAAATTCTTGAAGTTTGTATGTACATATGTTGGTTCTGCCTTGTCTGGAGCAGTGGCAGTGTGAGTGGTGTTTCATTAACCAAACCTTGTCTACAACTTCTAAACCTTTCCAGAATTAAATTATAGATATATAGATTTAATTTGATAGGTATTTTGTAATTTTTGAACAAGTATATTGGGAGATATGAATTTTTGAAGTTATGCCCTGTTTTCTGGAATGCTATCTGGATCATTGATATTTGATGAATTACTGGAAATTATATGGTTATATTGAGAAAACATAACTATTTTTCCTCAAAATTAAATTTAAATAGATTCATTTTGGATTTGGAATCAGTCAAATTGGATTTTTTTAGAATTAATTATGAATTTCCAAAGTTGGCTGACCAAGTTGTCAGTTTTTGAAAAACAGTAAAATTGCATTGTACAGAGTTGTATTATGCAGAACCTGTTGTAACTGCATTAAATAACTAATAGCATACCATTTAAAGGAAATAATTCTATAAGTAATAACCAATTACTTGTAACTTTAATGATAATAGGAATTGGATATAGCCTGAGCCAAAATCCAAAAGTAGGACAAACGTACAAGTTTGGAAAAGATTCAGGTAGTAACTTCTTCTTGCATATCTTATGTGATTATTTATATGTTTAAAGTCATTCTCTGTAACATGAGCTAGTGTTCTAGACACACCAATTTTCCAAGTTGTGGTCAGGGACCCAAAAGGGGCGCTAAGTCGACCAAGGGCAAACATGTAGTTTCACGTTGGGCAAGTGTACACATATCGTTTGATCATCTTACATGACATAACATTGCATATCCATTTTCACATTCTATATGTTTGTAAGCATGTTACTACTAAGATTCCCTTGAATCTCATTCTTTTTTTCCAAAATACAAAACCTTACAGCTGAAGCAAGTGGCTCGAAAGGCAAGACGGTAGCTCCTGGTGATTAGGGACCCGAAGCTCTCTGTTGCTGCAATAGTTATTTATGCTTACACTTTTTGCTGCTTATGAATGCTTTGTACCTTTGTGTATATTTTCAAACCCTATAGGGATTCTCCTGTAATGTAAACGTGTACTTAATATTAGTATTATTTCCGCTGTTTCTGTATGCCTTATGAAACTTTATGCTTGTCACTCTGTGAATATCGAAATGTTAAGGGGTTTGACAGAAACTCTCTCTAGGAGAAAGATGAGTGCATTGAAGCACTAGTACTCAAATGATAGAAATAATGATATTTGATGGCTCAAAGAATGAAGATATTTTAATATAATAGTAAAAATATTTGAAGCTCACATTTCAACATTTTTTTGTTTATTCTAATTTTATTAAACACATTTGGATTGTTAAATTAATAGTTCATTAAGTAATTAAGCCATTAAATGCGTGAACTAGTTGTTTATAACCATTCATAGGAAGTTTTTCTAGCTTGTTAACATGTTTACCTACATGGATAAGGTGTTAATTATTATGTTAAGTATAGGAAGTTGTCTTTGTGAAAAAAAAACCGTAATAATCGTTCAGTACAATGGTTAACGTGTTATTTGCTTCTTAAAAATCAGACTCAAAACATGTTAATACCAACATAGAAGCACATCAAGACACTTGGAATCTAAGCTAAGCAAGAACTTGATGTTAAGTGTAGTGAAAGATTCAAAACCAACTTCTCATAAATTCTTGTTACTGTGTTACAACACTAAAGTTAATATGTTAAACATGTTGAAACACAAAGCAATGGTTTTTGTTTTTCACAAGATACTCGATAACACATTAGAACAAAGAGACTAACATGTTACATACAACTTTGTTCAAATTAAGATATCACAAGGAAACCCTTGAAATCTCTATATATATAAATTACACCTTCAATACCTATGTGACATTAATTGGTATAAAAAGTGTGACTTTTTACACTAGTTGTCACTTTGCAAGGCATAGAAAGTTAATAGTTTCTTTTATTTGGTCACTACTTCTACCATGGCTACCAATTAATCATTTTCTACACAAGCTCTATAACTTGTGTAAAAAAGTTTTGAACTTTGCATCTTAGTTGGGGAATCGATATACAAAAGCCTTTTTTAGCTGGTATAAAAGGAACATTTTGTTAGATATTTTATTATTTATGATTACATATTTTTAATACAGATTATATGTAAATATTATCTTATCATTTTTTTGGATAAAATATCTCCTGATTATGGCCCGTACGTGATTTAGATAGAAATTTTGTTTGGGGTTACCTGCCTAGCTGATATATTACAAGCCTTGATGAGAGGTTATAAATAGCGTAGGCCATATCTTAAAGTAATAATGTTTAAATACACATACTTTCTTCTTAAGGGTTCCTTGACAGGTGACAACTATTCTAGACCATCATTGTACCTCATCTTCCCATTTGAAGAAGCCCTGACTTATTTTCTTCTAATTTTAAATCTTTTTTCTTCTCTACAATTCCAGGTTTGGGAGATACTACATGTAGAAACGCTATGGCTGGAGGCATTTCATCATGTCTTTCGCTACTACTTTTCTTGTAGAATTATGCACAATATATTTTGGATCATTATTGTTATATTATTACAACATGTGGCATCAAAGAAGGCTTTTTTTTATTCCCTGTAATATCCTAAATTTTAATCACCAAAATTCCTTGTATATTTGATTATACTCAATAGAATAAAATGGTGAATTTTGGTGCATTTGAAATAGTCAAAATAGTGGAAATAGTGATTACATGAAATTATTGACCAAGAAAGACATAAAGCCCAATTTAAACCTTAATACATGCCTAACATTGTAGCCTAAAATTAAGTATGGAAAAGCACAATTTTTGGCCCAAAATTTGGCCAAAAAGAAAGGGGAAGAAAGAAGATGGCAATTAATTCAAAAATTCAAGAGACTGTAAGGGTAAAATAGTCATTTGACTAGTAAGATTAAAAGCTAATATTTTCCCTTAAATAAGAGGCCAAATTTCACCAAGAGGAAGAGGGAGCAAGGGAAAAATAAGATGGTGCCATGTAGCATGACATGTGGAAGCCATATGTGCCATATGGAAAAAGAAGAAGAAAAAGTAAGTTACATGTGATAAAATAACAATAAAATAATATATTTTTAAGGAGGTGGATGTGGATATTTCAAAAGCTCATTTTTCTCTTCCAATACCCATTTTCGTCCAAAGAGAGAAAGAGGAAAGAGAGAACAAGTTGGAAGAAGGCAAATAGCAAAGAGAAAGGCACAAGAAAGGTATAATCTTCTATTTGGATTTTGACCTTGTAAATCACCTTTCTAATTCAAACAGTCAAACATTGTTTCCCTTGATGAAAACTTCATTTCTATGGCTTATAATTTCAAGGGGAGGTGTTTTGGGACTTCTAGCAAGAGCCAAAGTTTGAGCATCAAGAAAAGAGCTCAACAAAGAGTAAGAGGTGAGAAAGAGCTTCACTTTGACATATATATTGTGTTGGTTAGTGGAGTTTTTGGGATTTTCCTTTGCTACCCTAATTTCTACTTATTTAGGGTTTTATATGGTTCATGAAGTTCTGATCATAGACATGTGATTATATGTTGTTTTGGAAGCATATAAGCTAAGTTGGTGGTTAAAATATGAATTGGTGGATTGTTATGTTGAATCCTAATTTTTGGTCAGAATAGGACGACAAGAAGGAATAAAAATTTGATCAATTTGATATTACCACTGTGTTCTACATGAAAAACTATGTAGGAAAAGCCTCTGGTTACAAATTCTGGATCATTGGAACAAAAATTGTAAAACTGGAATTTTCACTGCCAATTATGGTCTCCTATATGGCAGTCTGTTTACATTGTGTTTTTGAGTAACTGAAAAGTATCCAATAAATATGAAATTTTCTAGAAAAAAAAGTAGACATATAAAGCTTTAATAGGTCATTCAAGTCATTTGGATCTATACATTATAAGTTATGTATTTTTTTAATTTAGTCAAGTAAACTAGCATGTTTCTGTGGCAGTGTCCAATAAATAATAATTTTGGAATTCTTTGCATCCAATTGCTAAGGGAAATATTTTTTCTTAAAAATATCTTAATAAGGGTCACATAGCCTTTGGAATTACTACAATTAGACATCTATACAAAAATATATGAATTTTCAAAGTTTGATGAAAATTTTGTCAGGTTTTAGTAAATGTGCGAAATTTAAAAAAAATGGTAATGGCACAATTTAATTATCTTGAACTTTAAGGATAGAGATAACTAACTACGTGAATTTAAGAATAAGACATGAATGAGTAACAACTCATTTATTATAACTTTGGAATTTTAGAACTTGACAATTGCCCGAGCCAAATCAAGAATTAGTGGACTAACTAACTAGGCACTGGAAAAGATTTCAGGTAGTAACTCTATCTCTCATATTCTATGTGATTGTTAATATGCATTGTTTGACATCTTCTGTGCAATGATATATGAATGGTGGTAATTCATGGAACTGAGTGTGGGAAAAGTATAAGTACCACTAAGTCGGCAGGTAATTAGTCTGAGTACGCCAATGCGAAGCCTTTTTGGCATAATTCCTCACTGTGGTGTGGGAAAAGTACAAGTATCACCCTATGGGAAAAGCACAAGTATCATGAGGCTAGTGGGACCCAATTGAGGCTAGTACGGACATAAAAGCATCTGGTCCAAAATATTAAAGCAAGTAGGGTTCATACAATCATATGATCCTAAACAAAGCATGCAGTAAGGCCAGTAAGGGACAAACAGTCATTTGTACCTAAACACTAGTAGAAAAGCATTGTGATAACTGTTTGGCAAGTAGGGACAAACGACCATTTTGATTTGGAAAAAACTTTCGTTTGATCTGAGCATTGATTGATAGACATATGCACAACATTACTATTTGTTGTATTATATGTTGCATTGCTTGATATATAGTATGTTACTACTGAGATTTGTTTGAATCTCAATCTCTCCATAAATTAAAATTTATTCAGCAAGAAGAAGCAGCTCTAAGGGCAACGATGTGGACACCAGCAATAGAGGGTTTTAGTCCAAAGTAATAGTTTAGAGTTGGTTATCTATGTCCTTTTTATGTATTTTGGGTTTTGTAATTTACTATGTACAAACCCTATGGAGATTTCATGTAATGTAATCAAGAATTTTATATCATTATATTTATATTATTTCTATTTGACCATTGAATTACATGTTAATACTTTGATAAATGTCAGAATATTAAGGGGTTTGACATTTTTGGTATCAAAGCATGTGGTTCTAGCAGTAACAGAGTAGTATATGGATATGATCTTGATTATGTTATAAAGAGAAACATGAGTGGAAGGAGGTGTCAGAAGAGTAAATCATCGCTATCGATGAATCAGCCCTTTGAGGACTAGAGGATACCTAGAGGGTAGCCACTATGATCATATCAAGTTGGGGATGGTCTCAGGAGGCTGCAAACCCCAAGGAAGCGAGTGTGGCAAAGGTTGGTGTATGAGCCCCAACCCAGTCTAGAGCTAACAATCAGTTCTTTTGTTGGTAATACTAGGCAACCGTTGTTAGATAGGTCAGATTCGGATCCATAAAGTTTTACCAGTTCCAAGGTAGAACCCGTACACATGAGATATGACCTGTTGCCAGATCCAGAGTTGCGGGAGTACGTCAAAGGCATAAACCTATAAGCTTTCCATGATTGGGACACCCTAGTAGCTCAATATATGGCATACCTAGATAAAGTAGATACATTGTACAAGGGCTAGGGATATTTTGATTTAGAGATTTTGGATAATATTTAGATCCGTACAACGCTATACTTTTGTCTGGATACTGTATTTTGGGCCCAGAAGAAGAATGAGATTATGGAATGGGGTTTAAATGACAACTTTGTTGCCTTCATGGAGCACATCACAAAGTACATGTTCGATTATATGCACTGATACTGATATAAAAGCAAAAGGGGTTATTTACCCTAATCTGCAATTACATGACAGTCTAAAAGTCAACCTTAATTTTCTTTCAGCAGTTAAAGCTAAGAGATGTCTACAAAAAGGTTGTTAGGGGTAAATGATACTTTTCTCCATGTAGTTAAAGGTTGGACTAGCACTTGGAAATATTCCAACGACAAATGAGATCCCTGTAATGTTTCCAAAGGATATCAGTAGATTACCTCCAGAAAATGAAGTAGAGTCTGCATTTGAGATTAAGCTTGGATTGGGACCAATACCCAAAGCCCTATACAGAGTAGCTCCAAATAAATTGGCAAAATTGAAAAGTAGATTGAGGAGCTATTAACGAAAAGGGTTTATTAGACCCAGTATTTCACCATATAAAGCTCCAGTGCTCGTTTTCGAAATTAAAAGGGTTGAAGCCCACGATCATGAAACCAAGAATTTCGTGTAGCATACCGAAGAGGTTGCAAAGCCTAAGAATTATGGTCAGTATCCTGAAACAGCCAAAAGGCTGGAATAAAATGAATTATATGTCTTAAGAATTTTTCAATGGACTCTATGTCCTCTAAATGCTAAACTTGATTGGTTAGGTCTTTTAAATGATTGAGAATTGATGATATTCTTGTATACTCATTAAGCAAAGTAGAACATGAAAAGCATTTGAGAACAGTATATATAAAGCACATTGAAAGATAAGAAACTCTATACTAAGCTGAGCAAATGTGAGTTTTAGCTTTTAGAAGTTAATCTCTAGGGCATGTAGTCTCACAAGAAGGGGTCTTTATAGATTCTAGCAAAGTGGAAGTGGTACTGAATTGGAAAATTCCAGAGAATATTGTTGAAATATGTAATTTTATAAGTCTTGTCTATATAACAAATGATTTATACGGAATTTCTCCATTATTGTTTTGACTTTGATAAGGTTGACATGGAAACTCAACATTCTATGTGGGATGATAGTTGTGATAGGAGCTTTACAGAGCTGGATGAGAGATTGATAGCAATATCGATGTTGATAATCCCTAATCCATAATTGACATGTGTGGTCTCAATTCATGATTGACCTGTATGGTCTATAGTGATATGAGCAAGTATGGATTGGGAAGTGTCCTGATGCACTAGGGAAGAATTGTAGCATGAGTCTCTAATCAGCTGAAGCCTCACAAACTAAAGTATTCCGCTCATAAATCTTGAGATAGCAGTAACTATGTGTGTACTGGAAATCTGGAGACATTGTCTCTCCGGGGCAACCGTAGAGTTATACTACAACCACAAGAGCTTGGAAAAAAAATATACGTGTGACTAGAAAGAGTTGAGCATGTGACAACGCAGATGGATGGTGTTTCTTAAAGATTACAACCTAGAAATAAAATACCATCTAGGAAAAAACTAACGTAGATGCAAATGTATTAAGCCATAAGAAAGTGCATACAGCAGCCCTAATTGTAATATCCTGAATTTTGGAACTAAAGGCTAGAGAATAATCCTGACTTAAGTGGACTGTGAGACCCCCGTTTAGCAAATATCCTAGTGGGGCATGGTTGTATTCCCCAAAGTTTCTTTATATCCTTTGGATATTAAAGGGAATATTATGATAAAGTTAAAGAGCTCGGGGAAGACAAAACAATGCAATGACAAGACATACACAAAGTAGTGTTGCTACCGGTGAATTTTTTGGTGTGATAGTTGTATTTGTGTAACATCTTTTAATGGGAAAATGATGTCCAAAAATTATGAAAATTTCTAGAATGAAATTATACTTATCAAGCTTTAATGTGATAGGTTATATGAGTTATTTGGAGCTGTACACAAAGAGATATGTATTTTTGAAGTTAGCCCAGTGAAACTGGCTATTCTCAGTGGCAGCGCCCACAAACAATAATTCTGGGAATTTTTAGTTTTGAATTGGCCAAATATTATATTTTTTCTTAAAACTAGACTCCATAAGGGTCTCATAGCCTTTGGAATCACCCCAATTGGATATCTACACAATTAGATATGAATTTTCAATGTTTGATGAAAATTCTGTCAAGTTTTGTATTGAGTGCGAAAATGAAATAAAATGTAAGGGCAAAATGATAATTTTTTCATAAGACAAAAATGACTATTTTTCCCTAATATTCTCAATAATTTTAGTTAAATGGGAATTAAAAAGAGGAAATGGCTAATTGGTAATTAATAAGTCCATTTTGGAAAATTATTACTAAAGGAAAGTTAAAGCTTGGAAAAAGACCAAATAGTCAAAGGTCAAAAGTAAACCAATTGCAAGATAGTGTTGAGATAATTCAAGATTGATATTTCATTCTCTTTTCTGATGCATTTTCGGTAGGGAAAAGGGAAGAGAAAGGGAATAGAAATATTGAATAAAGAATATATGACTTGGACCAATAGGATGTAACCACTTGGAAAGTAACTTTAGTTAATTCACTTAACCATCATTCTTCATCTTTCGTTCCTCATTCCATCATGAAATCTGAACCAAGGAGAGAGAGGGATTTCAAGAGCTTGGCAAGAACAAGAAGCACAAGGAAGAGCTAGGGTTTACCAAAATCCAAGGTAAGAGGCTTGTAATCTTGTGATTTTTGCCTTCTAATCACACTATAACCAGTTCTAACATCTTCTCCTCCTTGAAATCCATGGTTTTCAAGACAAAATCAAAAGAGAGGAGAGAGTTCACAGTGGCATTTTTGAGAGAGAAAGTGAAGAAATCAAGAGGTAAACTCCAAAACTTGCTTCTCTTGTCTTAGTTGATGTTGTTGTTGATGTTGTTGGTGGATATTGGTTTGTTTTCTCTTATTTTTCCAAATTTGGGCTGATGAAATCCTAGAGGAAATGCTTCTAAAATTTCCCCTAAATCATGTTTATTTAGTGTTTAAATATCTAATCATGTGATTAGAAGTAGAAAGGAAGTGAGTAAGCAAGAGAAAACAAGAAAACAACATGTTGCACCTAAGAACCCTGTTTTTCCCCCCTGTATTGTGACGTGTAGAAGGAGTAGGAATTTGAGAATTTTTATGCTTCCATTAGCTTTAGAGGGAAAAATTATGTAGGTATACAAGTGTTCATGATTTTTAGATGCTTGTATATGAGTTTGGAAATTTTGAAGAATGAGTATGCATGTTATTAATTGCCCTCTCTAGAGGCAATGTCATTGTGATGTGTTTTTTAGTGGCCAAATGTTATCCAATGACCATGAAATTTTTTATATTAAAATTATGCATAATGAGCTTTAAAATGATATATAATATGAAGGATTTGGAGTAGTACACTAGGAGTTATGATTTTTCAAAGTTTGGTCATGTAAAATTGGGCAATTCAGGAGCAGTGTCCAATAAAAGGGAACTTTGTACCTATGTGTGTACATTTAGCTTATGGCTATATTTTTCCCTGAAATTAAAAATAACAAAGGTCACATAAAACTTGGAAGCACCTCATTTGAATGTTTGTAGAATTAGTTATGAGTTTTACAAGTTTGGCCAAGAATCAAGAAAGGAGAAAATCTGTCAGCCAGATTCTTGGCCACAGCCAAAAAGTCTCTGACCTGATTTTGGCCACGGCCAAGACCCCCAAATTCCAAAATTTCATATTTTTTAGGGAAATTGACCTATTTAACCCTCCCTAGCTTCTTGGGCCTTAATATACACTTCTAATGACTCACAATCATGGCTCTAATGATGTAATTGGGTATTTAGGGCCATGGAGAAGTCAAGAAAGAAGAGGAATGAAAGAATTTCTAAGAAGCTCCAATGGTTGAAAGAAGAGGAAACGAAGGAAGGACAGTGGTCCACAAGGTAGTAAACTTACTTACTTTAATGTATGTGATGTTTATGATGTGTATTGATTTGCTGTATTGTTTTGCTTAATTATGTGAAGCATGTGTAAATGAATGAAGCTCTGTTTCTGTTTTACTATAGCCATAAGTATGTTGAAAGAAACATTGAGCATGCATAATATCATTATGTGAACATGAGCTTATGTAAGGCAAGCATATCATGCATTAACATTCATCTTACATGCATTGTTTGTATGTTAGCTACTGAGATTCCCTCGAATCTCACTCCTCCCAACCAACCATTTTAGGTAGGTGAAGGATGCATGGAAAGATGTACGGAGGAGATATGGAAGTGAAGTGAAGTGAAGATTATAGTGCAAGGCACTATTTTTGTATTTAATGTAAATATTTTGGTAGTTTGTGATCATACTTGTTATGTATGTATATGATTGAATGGATGAAGTATAAATAGAGAACCGCTCTAATTTAATTGAAGAAAAAACGCTTATATACTCTGATATACTGAAAGTAAGAGCTGGTGAGTCATTGGTGACGTGATGGAAGTTATGGAAATGTTTGAAAAGTTTTCTACCCTCTGAAAAACCCTCTCAACCTTATGTTCAAATCCTGAGTTGAGAGTGTGAACTTGTGAAAGATTCTAGAATTTGCGTAGTTCGGGTTCAAATTCTGGTTCCACAATAGATTTCACTACTCATTTATACTCATCTGAGGCTAATAGAAGTAAGTTATTACACTAATGGTTCGCCAGAAGAAACTGATCAAAATTTTAGGGATCTCAACCTGTCTATTTAGATTTTGATTAGTGGCAACAATATTAGAACTTGACCTGAGAATAGCAATTGTGAAAGTCAAGGAACTTTTGCTTCCATATCTTTTGTAATAGTACTGCATATATGTGTTTACCATTAAGTATATTCGTGTTGTGAAAATGTGGTAGGCAGTAAGACCTATTGAGCTAGTACAGTTATAGGCCATAAGACTGAAGTGAGGCTTTGTCTGCTTCGCTTTGTGCCTTGGTAACCTCTTCAAGAATTTGAACCAAGCATTGCAATAAAGGGTACAATCCTGAATCGTCTCATGAAGAGCCTTTTACTAATTACCTAGAAACTTAGTGCAATGATTGACATAAAACAAATTAAAAAGGATTTTTGATGTTTTTTATCTAAAGACTAAATTTTAATTAAACTAAAATGCTTTGAAAACAAATATTTTTTGGATTTTTTTTAAGAATAAAAGTGGAATGGAATGGAAATTAATGAAATAAAAAAATAAATAGTTCAACAATGGAATAAGAAATCCCTTATAGCAATGGTGTAAGCAATCCTCACTTAAATTAATTCTAGGAGATTTAATCTTGTTAGTTCAAAAATGCCTCTAAGGGCCACCTTTTAGACTAAGCCTAACTTAAATTGATTAATACCAAGCCACCTTACATATTAATTTCTCTAAATTAAGTTGATTAAGAACTTTAGCAATTAAATGAATTTCAAAATCATATTTAGCTTTTAATCCAATAACCAAGCCACCTCGCATTGCCACTTAATTTTCTCATTAATCTTAATTTAACAATGGCCACCCATATGAAAAATCAAGATTAATTATGCTAAAACCCAATACTAAATATAATTAATAAATTCATATTCAATTAACCAATGCAAACACAAAACACAATTGATCCACTAACCAAGTCATCTTGAAATTAGCACAAAATGTTCACAAAACTATCAATTCAATGACTAACCAGCACAAAGAAATAATAATTAAGCTAATTAACTACAATGTCAGTTGTCTAACAAAGGTTCAAGCCACGTTTAATCTCTAAATAAATCCAACCAAATCAATCTAGCATTATAAAATTCATCCTAAGATCTAGGAATCACAATCACAAAGTAGAATTAGAGAATTGAAAGAGCAAAACTCCCCTATTGAAACTTCAAGTTCATGCCATTGCATCTTACTACAAAGGATGGGGAAAATTAGCCCCAAACAACCATGAATTCAGCACCAAACAACAACATATCCATGTCAGAAACAGAGAGAATCACGGCTGAACAGTGATTATAATAAGAAGCTGAATGACTGAGTGACAGTGAAAAATGTGATGAAGACTGAGAATGATAGCAGTTAGATGATGATAATGATGAAATTGTTGCGGAAGCGGGATATATAGAGCGTAACTGATTATACTAAAAAATCACAATACTAGAAAATAAAGTTTCTAGAAGTAATTTAATAATATAATAAATCACAACTACTATATCTAATAGCAGCTAATAAATAATAAATAAGACAACAATAAGGAAAATACCATAATCTAATTTCACTCTAAACAATTTATAAGTGAAATACTATAAGAGAGAATGAGATACAAAATGCCTTATAAAAGGAAGAAGGCAAGTTGAAGGGATGAGTATGAAGGAGGGAGAGCCCCCCCCTTTTATACCCACAAGTGCCGCCCAAAGGGGAAAAAATCCCCGATGTGGGACTTTTTCCCACATCTTACAAATCTCCACCTTGGGAAAATTCCCACATTCCTAATTTTTTCTAATTACAATTTTATGCTTACAATTCAATAATCAATGTTCAACAATGTTGATCAAATCCAATCAATGTTGAAATTTGACAGAAGTCACAACCTTTGTCAGCATATCAGTCGGATTCTCAGTTGTCCGTATCTTTTGTGTCATGACTCCACCTTCTTCCAAAATTTCTCGTATGAAGTGATATCGAACATCAATGTGCTTCGTCCTTGCATGGTAAACTTGGTTCTTTGCTAATTGAATAGCACTTTGACTGTCACAATAAACTACGATGCTTTCTTGACCAATACCAAGTTCTCCAAGCAATCCTTGAAGCCAAATTGCCTCCTTTACAGCCTCTGTAATCGCCATGTACTCTGCCTCTGTGGTAGACAAAGCAACTGTTGACTGCAAAGTCGACTTCCAACTAACCGGTGCTTTTGCAAAAGTAAACACATAACCAGTAGTTGATCTTCGTTTGTCCAAATCACCAGCAAAATCTCAGTCACAATACCAACTAAAGATCGATAATCTTCCTGCTCAAAAGCCAAACCAACATCTACAGTATTACAAATATACCGTAGAATCCATTTCACAGCTTGCCAATGCTCCTTCCCTGGATCATGCATATACCTACTCACAACTCCAACAGCTTGTGAAATGTCAGGTCTTGTACAAATCATTGCATACATCAAGCTACCAACGGCATTTGCATATGGTACCCTTGACATATACTCTCGTTCATCTTCATCCTTTGACGACATATCAGCACTCAGCTTAAAATGAGGGGCGAGTGGAGTGTTAACCGACTTTGTTCTCTCATTCATACCAAACAATTTAGCACCCTCTTCAAATACTCCTTTTGAGATATAAAGAGTTTCTTTGATTATCTATCTCTTGTTATCTCCATACCAAGAATTTTCCTTACCTCGCCTAGATCCTTCATCTCAAATTCCCCTTTTAGTTGAACCTTCAGCTTCTCAATTTCTCATTGTAATCAATTTCCTCCTTCTGAGCATAGCCTTTAGCTACCAATCTTGCTTTGTGGCGCACATCACCTTGGTTAGGAAATCCTTCTTTCTTTGCATATACCCATTTGCAACCAATTGCCTTCTTACCCTTGGGGAGTTTGGCCAATTTCCACGTACCATTCTGATGAAGGGACTGCATTTCTTCATTCATGGCATTCCTCCACTTTTCCTTTTCTGAGCTCTGAATAGCCCATTTATAAGTTGAAGGAATGTCATCAGCTGCAATTGAGGTTGCACAAGCCACCATGTCTTCAAAACGAGTAGGCTTTCTTATTGTTCGTTTTGGCTTGCTGGTTGCTATTGATTCACGTTGTTGTTGAGGTCCATGAGTCGAAACCTCCCTATCAACTGGCTCTTCTTCTACCTCAGGAAAGTCTTGTCTTGTTTCCCTGTCTGCTTCTTGTACTGGAAAAATCATCTTTCCTTCAAACTCCACCTGCTTTGAAACACTATCATCTTGCTGGGTATCTTCAGCTGCTACCTTTCTTACCATGGCAGATTCATCAAAGGTAACATCCCTACTGAATACAATCTTCTTTGTTTCTGGACACCATAAACGATATCCTTTGACTCCAGAAGTGATCCCCAAGAAAATAGATTTCTTTGCTCTCGGATCCAATTTTGATTCTTTCACATGATAGTATGCAATTGAGCCAAATACATGCAAAGAATCATAATCTGTAGCAGGTTTACCATACCATTGTTCCAATGGTGTTTTACCACCAATAGCAGTAGATGGTAGACGATTAATAAGGTGGCTCGCATATGTAATTGCCTCAGCCCAAAATTCTTTGTCCAAGCCAGCATTGGACAACATACACCGAACCTTCTCCAGCAAAGTCTGGTTCATGCGTTCTGCCACTCCATTCTGCTGTGGTGTATTTCTGACGGTGAAGTGTTTGACGATGCCATCATCCTCACAAATCTTCTGGAAAGGATCATTCCTGTATTCTCCTCCGTTATCTGTACGAAGACATTTGATCCTCCTGCCTGTTTGTGTTTCTATCATCGTCTTCCATGTGAGAAAAATTCCCAATACTTCATCCTTAGTCTTCATCGTATACACCCAAACTCTTCGGGAAAAATCATCAACAAAGGTTACAAAATAATGTTTTCCTCCCAATGATGGTGTTTTGGAAGGACCCCAAACATCAGAGTGAACATAATCCAAAATACCTTTTGTATTATGGATAGTTGTTTCAAACTTAACCCTTGTCTGCTTCCCCTTCACACAGTGCTCACAAAACTCCAAACTGCAATGCTTTAATCCTTTTAACAACCCTTGATCTGAAAGAGTTTTTAAGGATTTTCCTCCAGCATGTCCCAAGCGCATATGCCACAACCTTGTTGCTTCTACCTCCTTCTCATCACTGGATGTCACTGCTGCTATTCCAATAATCGTACTACCTTGATAGTGATACGTATTATTGCTCTTCTGAATACCCTTCATTACCATCAGTGTACCAGAAAGTATCTTCATCACTCCACTTTCTGCAGTAATCTTGAACCCCTTTGAATCTAGAGTTCCCACAAAAATGAGATTTTTCTTCAAATCTGGTACATATCGAACATCTGTCAATGTTCTAATCAATCCGTCATAGTTCCTCAATCGAACTGAACCAATGCCATATGCGGTAAGTGAAGTGTTATCTGCTGTGTGGACAACTCCACATCCTCCTTCTTGGAAATTAGTGAACCAGTCTCGGTTGGGACACATATGATAACTGCAAGCTGAATCCAACAACCATACGCCTGACGCTTTTGACGACGTCGTTGTAGATAATGAAAAATCTGAATTTTCATCATCACAATCAGCTACATTTGAATCCATAGCAGCCTTCCCATTGTTCTGTTTGGCTTTGTTCTTCAACTTTAGACAATCCTTCTTCCAGTGGCCCTTTTCTCGACAAAAGGCACATTCATCCTTACTAGGTCTGGACCTCGATTTGGATCTCCCTTTCCTTGATCTCGATTGATTTTCAGCACGCCCTCTTGTGACTAGTGCTTCTGCTTCTCCGCCTCTTTGTTTATCCCTCTTTCTTTGTTCATAGCTGTATAGCGCAGAACAAACATATCTGAGAGATACTTCCTCTTTGCCCTGAAGTAGAGTAGTCTCCAGGTGCTCGTACTCATCAGGAAGTTATCCCAACAACATCAAGGCCAGATCTTCATCTTCAAAAGTCACGTCCAAATTCTGCAAATCTGTTACCAACTTGTTGAAGCTGGTGATATGATCATTCATTGTGGTACTAGGAACATAAGTGAAGCGAAACAATATTTTCTTCATGTGAAGCTTATTCTGACTGCTTTTCTTCAGGAATTTATCCTCTAATGCCTTCCACAATCTACAAGCAGAAGTTTCCTTTGTGTATGGATACTTCTGTTCTCTGGAAAGAAACGATCGAATAGTACCACAAGCAACACGATTGATGATCCTCCAATCTTCCTCCCCCATTTTATCTGGTTTCCTTTCTTCAAGAGCAAAATCTAATTGTTGTGTAATAAGGACATCAAGAACCTCGCTCTGCCACATCCCAAAATGTCCCGATCCGTCAAAAATTTCAACTGCAAACTTCGCATTAGGCATAATTCTCGTCAGAAGCGAAGATGCCGACGACGAATTGTTGACACTTGATGTGGATTCTTCAATCTTTTTGTCTTCCATTTCTGCTCCAAATATTATTTAATAGCTGCAAATGCAAAACCTCAAGGTAATTCTTTTCTGATGTGGAAGTTCAGATTATACTGCAACCACAGAGCATACTCAGACAGAACCTTGGCTCTGATACCAATTGTTGCGGAAGCGGGATATATAGAGCGTAACTGATTATACTAAAAAATCACAATACTAGAAAACAAAGTTTCTAGAAGTAATTTAATAATATAATAAATCACAACTACTATATCTAATAGCAGCTAATAAATAATAAATAAGACAACAATAAGGAAAATACCAGAATCTAATTTCATTCTAAACAATTTATAAGTGAAATACTATAAGAGAGAAGGAGATACAAAATGTCTTTGTAAAAGGAAGAAGGCAAGTTGAAGGGATGAGTATAAAGGAGGGAGAGCCCTCCCTTTTATACCACAAATGCCGCCCAAAGGGGAAAAAATCCCCAATGTGGGACTTTTTCCCACATCTTACAGAAATAGCTGACAACAATGGTGTAGTGATGATAATGAAACAATGACGATGATAGAAGGTACTGAGGAGGATGAACGAGATGAGTGTAGATGTGATGATTTGTGGGACCTCTACTCTTCACGCTGTAATCCCAGTAAATGCAAAACAGAGGAGGACGGCTAGAAGGAAAATGATGGTGGAGATGTTGACAGCGATGAAAAGCTTGATGGTGCAGTGATAGTGGAATAGTGAAGTAGTGATAGTGGAATAGTGAAGAGACAGCAAACAGAGGAGTGGTTTCCTTTTAGATCGCCGCCCCCCAATCACCCTGTTTCAACATTTTTCGTCTCTTCTATTTGCTGTCTCTTTCTCCACGTCTCCAGCTCCTGTCGCTGAAATAGACAGTAGACTCTCGCAATGGAGGGAGGGGTATCGCCGCCAGCGAGAGAGGAAGAAAAGTGATGAGAAGAAGAGATCAAGGTGATGATATGAAGCTGAAGGTTTTCTCTTTATCGCGACGCTGATTCCTCCTCTCTTCGTTTCTGTTCTGTTCTGCGTATACACCACGAGGTGCTGCTGCCATTTAGACCTAAAAAATGCTGTAAAAAACGCTGTGTTTCAGTAAGACTAAATTGTCATTTCTCAAATACATGGTACCAAAATGTCATTTTTTAATTTTGACCCCCAAATTGCTATTTTCAGTTTTAATACCATTTTCAAATGCCTATAATTAAAATAATAAAACCAACATCAAATATTCTCAGGAAAATCAATGATTAAGAGTAATTAAAGTTATTTTAACATTTTTGTCCCTTTTAGTGCTAATGTAATATATTTACTCTTAATCTCAATTAAGCATAAAAAAGAAGTTTTAAGCTAAATTATTATGAAAAAACCCTAAATAAAATATAAAAATATATAATTAAAATAGAGATTTGTCAAAGACCTTATGTGCAAAGTGTAGTCCAAATTTGAGATTATAGGCAATGACTCGAGGCATGAAATTCTGGGAATAACCTAATGCATGAAAGTCCAAGTAGTGTCCTAAAAGAGTTGTAAAGCTTGAAAATGATGGGACGGTTAGTCCCAAGGTAATAAGACCTGTAAGTACAAGCTGCACCAAGAGCAACCCAGGGCATCTTGAGCTAGGTAGATTTGAGGCAAAAAGCCAGTAAGTACACCTTATATGGGAATTACCTTAGGTTATAAGACCTAATGAATATCCGATGGTAAATGGACAATGTGTCCTGTGATTTCTCATTGACTGTATGTCATGTGATTGCTAAATGTCAATTAATTGATTATTGATGAATGATATTTTCTTACATGCTTCGCAAGCATTACAAAAGTGTATGAACGGCTGAATAGCAAGAAGAGCCTGAGATGTGTTCAAAATAACTATGGGATTGTATATTGAGGTTATAAGTCATGATATACATTCAGCATGGATGTTGGACTGAGTGTCCAAAGGCCATAAAACCTATTGGACCGGTGTTGTAACATCCCAAAATTTATTTTGAGAATTAAAGGCCTATTTTCCTAAAAAAATTTAAGGAACAATAATTAATGGTCATAATTTGGCTTGGGAATTTCTGAGAAATTATTTTAAGGCTAAGGATTAAGAGTTAGATATTAAGCTAAATTATGGAACCTATAAAATTTAAGGAATCATAAATTAGATAAAAGGAAAATATAAGGCCTAGTGTGTATAATTAATAGGATAAAAATATACATATATATATAATATTAAAAACACACCCACACTTTCCATGGTTCCCATGCCACCCATGCTTCACTTATCACAATCATGATTCATGCACACACTTAAATAAATACACACACATCTCGCACACACATACTCATTTATTTAATAAACACCACACATCACTCATGGCACACACACAATTATTTAATCAATAAACACACATACCCTTCCACTATAAATATAAGGCAACACACACCCTTCTCATTTTTCATTCCAATCAGTCATATCACGTCGAAGAGGAGAGAAGTAGAAAATATAGAGAAAGAAAGAGAGACGTGAGTAAGAGAGAAGGAAGACTAAGGTGAGAATAGTTGCCAGAGAAGTGGAAGAAGGAGAAGTTAGTCACCATAGGCAAGCCTTGAATATTATTTAGGTAAGTCTCTCTATCTCTTTCTATTGTTATTCAATTAGTTTGGGTTGTTTATGAGGATTTATAGTTGTTGTAAGTTGTGTGATTCTGAAAATAAGTTGCTATTATTTCTGGTTGGAATACGGTGTCGATATATGGAGTAAGAATTTAGTAAATTTGATGTCACTGGTAGATTCTACATGAAAAATTGTATGAGAATACATGTGGTTGTAATTTTTGGATGATTTTGTGTAAATCAGGAATTTTTAGAAATTAAGAGAAGATGTTATTCGGTTAGTTTTTCTGGAATTAATTTGGTTATAAAATTCATTTCATTAGTCAAAAATTGTCCAAAAATTATGAAACTTTACAAAAATAAATTAGAAATGTAGAGCTTTAATTTGATATATAATAGGTATTATTTGGAATAGTATATTAAGATATATGAATTTTATAATGTTAGTAGCTTCCAGATTATGTTTTTGGAAGGCAGATTGCTTGTTGAGAAATTTTGGAAACACAAATCTTTAATTATGATTTTATAATGTTTTTGGGAAATATTTGTTAATACTGGTCAAACCTAAGTATTTTTCCATGAAAATAAATTTAAATATATTCACTTAGGCTTTGGAATCAATCAATTTGGAATTTCCTAAATTTAATTATGATTTTTTCAAAATTGACTGAAAAAACTGCCAGTTTTCTGAAAAATAGTAAAATTTGTATTGTGAAGAATTATATTATGCATAAATCACTGAAAACTGAGATAACCACCAGAATATTGTTAAAGGTAGTAGTAATGCAAGTAATAACAAATTACTTGTTAACTTTAATTTATAGGAATCGGTAATAGCCCGAGCCGGATTAAAAGTATTTGGATAAAAGTCAGACTGAAAAAAGAAACAGGTAGTAACTTTTTCTTTCATACACTATGTGATTATTTATATATTGTATATGTAATTTTCTGTAATATGAGCACAGTGTCTGGGACACGCATGAGTACAGTGTCTGGGACACGCATATTAGCTTAGTTGTGGTCTGGGACCCAATGGAGGCGCAGAGTTAAGCTGGGGTTGCAAACAGTCATTTGGCCTTGAACAGTGTACACACAACATTTTCATCTTACATAACATGGTGCATTACATATTTATTTTCACATTTTATATGTTGGATTGTATGTTACTATTAAGATTCATTCAAATCTCACCATTTTTCAACATTTAAAAATATTCCAACAGAAAGTAGTGACTCTAAGGGCAAAACTGTAATTACCGGTGATTGAAGGTCCGGATCTAGCAGGAGTGTAGTTGGTTATCTTCAATTGTGAAATTTATTTCTTTTGGACTTTGTTTATATTTTTTAAACCCTATGGGAATTTTCTGTAATATAAACAAGCATTTATTATCAATATATTTCCGCTATTTTTGTGTGCCCTCTGAACTATGCATTTATTACTTTGCAAATATTAAAGTGTTAAGGGGTTTGAAAAGTGTGTCCTTAGGCCAGAAAGTTGATGAGTAATTAGATTGTGACAAGTGGAAGCTTGGTACGGTAAGACTCGATGTGTAAATTTTCAAGGGGCAAAGGCTTTGGGCTATAAGACCAGTGTGCCTAGAGTTTTGGTTGTTGCTCAGTACTATGTTATTGGACTAGTGAATCTAAAGAATGTGTTCTGATGGTTACTAAAGGCTATTTGGGGCTATCTATGAATTATGGGCACTCCAAACTGGTAGTATAAGAGCCATCAACACTCAACATTTATGAGACCCATAATGATTTGTGTTGCATGCTCTATGAGCTCGCATGAGGAAGTGATAGACTAAATTATAAAAGAGATTAAATGGGTTATATGAAGTTATTCCCTAAGGTATAGTTAAATCTATATAATGTTCAAAATTTCAGGAACGAAATTTTATTGATAAGGGGAGAGCTGTAATATCCTAAATTTTAATCATCAAAATTTCTTGTATATTTGATTATACTCAATGGAATAAAATGTTAAATTTTGGTGCATTTGAAATAGTCAAAATAGCAGAAATAGTGATTACATGAAATTATTAGCTAAGAAAAACATAAAGCCCAATTTAAACCTTTATAAAAGCCAAACATTATAGCCTAAAATTGAGTATGGAAGATCATATTTTTTTAGTCCAAAATACATTGAAAAATTCGGCCAAAAAGAAAGGGGAAGAAGGAAGATGGCAATTGATTCAAAAATTTAAGAGAATATAAAGGAAAAATAGTCATTTGACTATTAAGATTAAAAGCTAATATTTTCCCTTAAATACGAGGCCAAAGTCCGCCATGAGGAAGAGTGAGCAAGGGAAAATAAGATGGTGCCATATAGCATAACATGTGGAAGCCATATGTACCATATGGAAAAAGAAAAAGAAAAAGAAAAGTAAGTTACATGTGATAAAATAGCAATAAAATAATATATTTTTAAGGAGGTGGAGATGGATATTTCAAGAGCTCATTTTGCTCTTCCAATACCCATTTTCGTCCAAAGAGAAAAAGAAGAGAGAGAGAACAAGTTGGAAGAAGGCAAAGAGAAAAGAGCAAAGAGAAAGACACAATAAAGGTATGATCTTCTACTTGGATTTTGACCTTATAAATCACCTTTCTAACCCAAACACTCTTCATAAACATTCTCCTTTATGAAAGCTTCATTTTTATGGTTTAAGAATTTCAAGGGAAGGTTTTTTGAGACTTGTAGCAAGAGACAAAGTTTGAGCATCAAGAAAAGAGCTCAAGAAAGAGCAAGAGGTGAGAAAGAGCTTCACTTTGACATATATATTGTGTTGGTTTGTGGAGTTTTTGGGATTTTGCTTTGCTTCCCTAATTTCTAGTTATTTAGGGTTTTCTAGGGTTCATGAAGTTTTTATCATATATATGTGATTATATGTTGTTTTGAAAGCATATAGTCTAAGTTTGGTGGTTAAAATGTGAATTGGTGAATTGTTATATTGAACCCTAATTTCTGATTTGAATAAGACATCAAGAAGGAATGAGAATTTGATCAATTTGATATTACCACTGTGTTCTACATGAAAAATTGTATGGGAATAACCTCTAGTTACAAATTATGGATCATTGGAACACAAATTGTAAAACTAGAATTTTGACTACCAATTATGGTCTCCTGCATGGCAGTCTGTTTGCATTGTGTTTTTGAGTAGCTGAAAAGTGTTCAATGAATATGAGATTTTCCAAAAAAAAATGTAGACATATTAAGCTTTAATTTGATAGGTTATTCAAGTCATTAGGATCTGTACACTAAAAGTTATGTATTTTTGAAGTTAGTCAAGTAAACTGGCATGTTTATGTGGCAGTGTCCAATAAATGATAATTCTAGAATGTTGTACCTCCAATTGGCTAAGAGAAATATTTTTTCTTAAAAATAAATTTAATAAGGGTCACATAGCCTTTGGAATCACTATTGGACATCTTTACAAAAAGATATGAATTTTCAAAGTTTCATGAAAATTCTACCAGCTTTTAGTAAATGTGCGAAATAAAAAAAAAAAGGTAATGGTACAGTGTAATTGTTAGATATGATTAGTTTTGATAATGAAAAATATAGATGTCAAATATTAAGTGAGCAAAAGTTTGCTAATATACTTGTCTCTTACCTTGACTAACTACTATTTAATATTGCATATCTTGTAGATTAATCAAGCAATGAAAGAAAGAGATTGAGGAATGAAGAACTTGCATGAATTAATGAAAAATATGAAGATTCAAGTTTTATGGGTACTGTAGCAGTGGGCACTGTAGCAATACGGTTACTGTAGCAATTGGTACTGTTTGGCACTGTAGCATCGAGTGATTCTAAAAAAATGAAATCACTTGAGTGATTCTCTAATTCACTCGAGTGATGTTCAGTTTTTCAGAGTCTGTTCTTCATCCAGCTGAGCAAGGCCTGGTTATTTGATCATATCTCTCAAAATACAATTCCGATTGAGACGAAACTAGTTGCATATGAAAATAGACTCCCAATGCGTCATTTTGACACCAGAAGCAACATCAAAGGAGCTCAGATGAAGGCGATATAATTATTCTAATTTGGAATTCATATCAGCATCACTTTCTGGAACAGACTTGGTATTTTGGCTATAACTCTCAAACCACTGATCCTATTAAGCTGAAACTAGTTCCATATGAAACTAGACTTCAAGAGATTTCTATTAATATATAATACAGAAATTTTGGAGCCATATTCGAAGAGTTATGTCATCTGGAAGTTTACCTCTATTTGCTGAAGAACTGGAAACGCAAAAACGTTCTGAAGAACAAATCACTCGAGTGATTCTGGAATTCACTCGAGTGATATAGCAGACCACTTCCAGTGATTGAAAAATCACTACAAGAAAAATTCACTGTTTCAGATTTCACTTCCAGTGATCACAAATCACTCGAGTGATTTGTGATCTCCGCCAAATCACTTCCAGTGATCTCCAAATCACTTCCAGTGATATCTCAGTTTTGCCATTTCACTTCCAGTGATCTCCAAATCACTCGAGTGATATCTCAACTTTGCCAAATCACTTCCAGTGCGCCTGAAATCACTGCAAGAAAAATTTACTGTTTGCCAAATCACTTCCAGTGATGTCAAAATCACTCGAGTGATTATGTTGTTTTCGTAGATCACTTCCAGTGGATGATGAATCACTTCCAGTGAATTTCACTCTTTCTCATATCACTTTCAGTGATTGCTAAATCACTTCTGGTGAATATTAAAATTCCTCAGATCACCTCCAGTGCCTTAACTGATCATTTCCAGAGAATACCAATATGCACCAGATCACTTCCAATGAACTAATATTAATTCATGTGATCTTCCATTTGTGAGATATCAGTGAATGAACTGTGATGTGCTGATTTTGATAAATCACTTCCAGGTTTGACAGAAACATGAGATCACCAGAATAATATTGTGAGCTATCCAAGTGAAATATTGTTTCACGAAAATCACCTTCAGTGAAGTAATGCTGCACTCAAGTGAATTGATATCACCGCAAGAAAATTTACTGATAGCTAGAGTTATTCACTATTCTTTACAGAATCATGGAAATTACTCAAGGGATCATTATTATCGAGTCAATGATATGCTTACTCTTAGAAAGCTACTGCCAGTGAAATGCTTCTGTAAAATCACTTCCAGAAGTATGACAGAAACAAGGAAACAACTCAAATGATTTCATGGTACACTCGAGGGATGCTGATAATTTCCAGTGGAATATTATCTTCTGAAAATCACCTCCAGTAAAATCAAGTTGACTTCCAATTATTCTTCTATTTTCTGAAATCACTCCCAGTGAAGTCTGTAATCACCCGAGTGATATTTTCTAACAGCTATTTCTCTGAGTGCTTTTACAGGTGTTATGCACTACCGATCACATGGCTTACACGGATCAATATTCAAACGACAACTAATCGTGGGCGGCAGCAAAATTCATAAGTAACGGAAGACAAATACTATTGCATTTGTTAGACCAATGGAAAACTGTAAGAAACGCTGAAGCATATGTCAGAGCACGATCAACGGGAAAATATTTAAATACACTTAACAACCATACAAAGCAATGGGACTCCAACCGAAAATGAAGTAGTGTCTGTCTAAGCATCAGATGGGATTACAACAGAAAAATATCCGAATGGGCTCAACGGTCAAATGAATCAACAGACTCTAACGGATGGATGTTTACAACGGTCATCTTCCACAACTCACCTATAAATAGGAGAGGATTCAAACACAGAATACAAGAAATACGATGAGAATATGAACATGCTGATATTCTAAGTCTTCTACCTCCGACCACTCTTTACTCTACTTCATCTTCTATATTATGTATATTTGAGAGAGTGAGAATATTTGTGTTGTACTTCAGTGTGTATCCTATCTACTCTGTGAGAGAGTCTGTAAATCCTTACAAATATATTTCTGTATTGAACTCAAGGTAGAGGGACCTTGAGAGGGTTGATTACCTTACGGGAAAGTTGTAGAGAGAATAGCTAGTAGTACTTTCTGCTCGCAAGACTTACAAGGTGCAAGCAGTAGAGAACGTTGCTGCTCGTAAGACTTACAGTGGTGTAAGCAAGAGAGAACGTTGCTGCTCGTAAGACTTGCATGGGTAAGCAAGAGAGAAAGGACCTTGGGATTGCTTTGCTCAACTTACCGTAAGAGGGTGTAAACCTTACAGTGAGTAAGGGGGAGTAACTTCGTAAGAGATTTGTAGAGGCTTTTCTTGTGCCCAGTTAAACAAGAAGATAGTGGATTGGAAATCTCAGGAGGAGCCTGGGGATTGGACGTAGGTCATCGTGGATTGGACCGAACCAGGATAAATCACAGTTTGCATATCCTCTTCCCTAAGCTTTAACATTTCCAGCATATATAATTTACATATCAGCTTATGTTTCTATATTTCCGCATGTATTGATTTGATAAGTTGCGAAAAGATTTTAAAAGTTCATACTTTCTTATCACACACCCAATTCACCCCCCCTCTTGGGTGTCAGCCAGTTCTAACAGTAATTACCTTGAACTTTAAGGGTAGAGATGACCAACTACATTAATTTAAGAATAACACATAAATAAGTAATAACTCATTTATTATAACTTTGGAATTTTAGGACTTGACAATTGCCCGAGCCTGATCAAGAATTAGTGGACTGACTAACTAGGCACTGGAAATGATTTCAGGTAGTAACTCTATCTCTCATATTCTATGTGATTGTTAATATGCATTGTTTTCTATTTTCTGTGCAATGATATGTGAATGGTGGTAATTCCTAGAGCTGGGTATGGGAAAAACACAAGTATCTCTAGGGCCGGCAGGTACCCAATCTTGGTAGGCCAATGTGAAACCTATATGGCATAATGCCTCGTTGTGGTGTGGGAAAAATATAAGTACCACCCCATGGGAAAAGAACAACTACCATGAGGCCAGTGGGACACAACTGAGGTGAGTACAGACAAAAAAGCATATGCTCCAGAACATTAAAGCAAGTAGGGTTCATATAGTCATATGATCCTGAACAAAGCATGCAGTAAGGCTAGTAGGGGACAAACAATTATTTGTACCTGATCAAGAGCAGAAAAGCATTGTGATCGCTAATTGGCAAGTAGGGACAAATGGTCATTTTGATCCAGACAAAATCGTCATTTGATCCTGAACATTGATTCACAGACATATGCACATCATTACTATTTGATGCATTATATGCTACATTATATGTTTACCTTTCACATTTTATATGATTGATAGTATGTTACTACTAAGATTCATTTGAATCTCACCCTTTCCATAAATCAAAATTTATTCAGTAAGAAGAAGCAACTCTAAGGGGCAAAGATGTGGGCACCGGCAATAGAGGGTTCCGGTCCAGAGCAAGAGTTTAGAGTTGGTTATCTATGTCCTTTTTATGTATTTTGGGTTTTATAATTTACTATATACAAACCCTATGAGGATTTCATGTAATGTAATCAAGAATTTTATAGTTGTATATTTATGCTATTTCTGTTTGCCCATTGAATTGTGCATTAATACTCTGATAAATGTCAGAATATTGGTGGGTTTGACATTCCCTTCTTCCTAGTATTTTCTGCATGTTGTTTTATTTTATTTTCTATTTTAAAAAATGACATGATATTTTATTGTAACCATCAATTTTGAATTGACGCAAAACCCCTAATTCCGATACTAGATTGAATCTTGTCCTTAATTTTTCCTTCTTTTGATGGAATTATGGATTCCATTCATTGGAGGTCTAAAAACCTATTGCATGTATTCGGTCGATTGCAGAATATCATGGTTTACTCTTTTCAACTTAATCTTTTTTTGGTTCTTTATTTTGATCTTTGTTCATCGATAGGTCTCAAAATATGATTGAATATCACTGCTATAGAAATCACGATATATGAAGGTTATTAACTATTATACATAACGGTTCTAAATTGTCATATATGCGAGCATTATAAAAGCTCAGTGCAAATAAATTATAGTTGCAAACTGTTATTTATTCCAGACCTATTGTAACAGTTGTAATATAACAACCATTATATATTAAGACATGGTGAGGCTATGATGTGCATAATGTTGTCTTAATAAATAATGGTCTCAAGTAAACAACTATTATAAAACTCTATAACATACATAACAGTGCTTTCAAAATAACCATTATATAAAAATTTAGCATACAAAACCGTCACTATATAGCAACCGTTATTTATTTGCTATAAAATGCTAACGGATTTAATGAAACAACAATCATATATAGTGAACAAATATATAATGGTTCTTATTTAATAACAAATAACTTTTGAGCCAATTTTCTTTTTTTTCTTAAAAAAATAGGGATTCTCCTTTCTCCTATGCATGTAGAACAAAATTGTAAACAACATTTGTATATTACAGAAGTTCACACATAGAGTATAGTTATGCAATTTGCGATGGATGAAGACATTCTTAGCTTTGTGGCTAGGCTCAATTGAACTTCTTACTATCAAAGGTTCAAAGGGTAAGCAGGTTTGAGCAAAATTTGATAGAGAATAAGGGGTTAGATCCATAGTACACCATCTGCTCCTTCTTGTTAGGAAGCATATGGCATTCTATAGATCTAATCTCTCATTCTTTATCAAGTCTTGCTCGAGGTTATATACCCCTTGAGCTCTTAACAGTAGGGAGTTGCATTAAGCCTAGCAATAAAGCTGGGAATATCTTGATCCATCCCAAATTACATGGATATACTGGATATGTGAGCTTCTACTTTATTATACAGTCAAATCTAAAAAGTAAAGCTAAAGCAAAAACTCTATCTAATGCACACGCGCCCACACACACACAGAGAGATTATATGTGTGTGCGCGCGCGCGCGCATATACATATGCATACATACATACATATACATACATACATATATACATATGTATATGTATACATATATAGAGATATATATATGTATGTATACATATATACATATATATATATGTATGTATGTATATAATACCTTTTTTGTCATAGATGGTATGAAAATAAAGTGCCACATATATATTAATTTTTTTATTTTTTATTATATATATATATATATATATATATATATATATATAAAATCCTTTCTATTTTATTTCCCCCTTTTTTATACTAACAACAACAACAACAACAATAAATTATTATTTCTACATCTTTATTCAACTAATTTCTTTTACTATCAAAAATCATATTTTAAATAAAAACCTTTATTTTGATAATTACATGATAAATTCATTAATTATGATTAATTCTTTCTTAATTGTAATTAGATCCTAATATAAAAATTAGGATGTCACATTGACTATGTGCTTTTTTATGAATTATAATGGCATGAAGCATCTCCATAATTTATGTGGAAGGCTTCTTTAAATGTTTTCTCTTTACATGAGTCATTATACCTTTTTCATGGATATTAATTATTTATTGAAACTATGTACATTAAGGTTTGGCTCAAATTTGGAAGATAATGAGATTATAAGTGAGGGCTATAAGGCTACCATCCAAAGTTATAAAGTAATAGGCATAAAAAGGATGACGTGTCTATAGTTAAAGGCTTCATTAGAGATAGTAATGGATATGCTTTTGCTACTGGTGCATTTGAAACCTCATTCGATTTAAACTTATCACACTACAAAAAAATCGCCCATTTCCGATAGAATTTGAGACGAAATAAAATTCCATCTTCAAAAGTCATCCAAATTCCGTTAGAAAATTTCAGACAGAATTTGCGACGAAATTTCCCATGGAAAAGTCCTTCAGAAATTCCGTCAAAAATTAGAATTCCCAACGGAATTTGCGACGGAATTTCCCACAGAACAAGTCTATCACAAATCAGGATTTCTGACAGAATTTCCCATGGAAAAATTCCGTCAAAAATTCAGTCGCAAATCAGAATTTCCAACAGAATTTGCGACTGAATTTCCCACGAAAAAAGTCTTTCAGAAATTCGATTGCAAATCAGAATTTGCGACGGACTTTTTCTGTGGGAAATTTCGTCACAAATATGTATTTATTAATTGTTTTAAATTTTTTATTATGATTTATTTAATTAAGGATTAATTTAATTATTATATATTAATTATATTATAATTTAAAGAGTGAATTATTATTAAATTATAATATAAGTAAAAAAATTACTAATTCATATTTATTATTGATACACACACACACACACACAAATACAAATGCAAATTTTATAAATACAATAAAAATAAAATATAAAATAAAATGTAAAAAAAGATATTGATAATAAAAATTTAGATATAATATTTACGTAAAAAATAAGGAAACTAAATTGTAATGTTTAATATAATATATATATATATATATATATATATATATATATATATATATCTATATATATATATATATGTATGTATATATATATGATTTTGCATTTAAATCACACAGGTTCTTCCTAGCTCAATTAGCAAAGGCACTGACACACGCGTGAGAGGTCATGGCTTCGAATCCCAACTTGGTCATAAAATACAACCAATTTATGCTATCGACACGTGACGGGTGATGGAGGGCAACACGTAGCAGTTGACCAGGACACGCGGCAGTTGGCCAAGACATAGGTGGTCGGAGGTAAGGTGCCGGTGGTCAGCGGTGGGTGCACGTGCTGGCTGCCTGCCGGAGGTTTCAGTTGAAAAATGGCCTAGGCAAATTTTCCATGGAAAATTCCCTCGTAATTTGTGACAAAAATTTACATGGCAAATTCCCTCACAATTTGAGACGGAATTTGTTCCGTGGAAAATTCCCTCACAAGTTGCGACGAAAAATTTTGTCGCAAATTCCATTTCAAATTGCAAGAGAATTTCTGTCGGAAAATCTGTCACAATTTGAGACAAAAAATCATATTCCGTCACAAATCAATTTGCGACAGCACTATTTCTGATAGAATTTCGTCGAAAAATTCGTTGGAAATTACTTGTTTGTTTGTAGTGTCATGAGAAGGATTTCTTCAAGCTATGTGGTAAAGGAAATTATAAAATATTTCCATTAAAAGGGTGAAAGGGTTTATAAAGAATGAGATTTAAATATCTCTTAACCTTATTAACTCTAGTTATTGTATGATTTACATTATTTCTATCATGAAATGAGATATGTACCACAGGAAAAAAAAACAAAACTAAACTGAGCAGTTCGCCTAAAATTACAAAAAGTTATGGAGACTTGATTATTAATTCAATTTGAATCAACTAATACTAATCTAGTAGATTTTTCACATTTATAGGAGTACATCTATGTTTTTGCTTTACAAATATGATATTCCTTGGGCATTTCTAATAATATCGTGTCTTATTAGTTAGAGATCACATGTACCATCATTCTATCTATGTTCTAATTAGTGATATAATTCATCTCTCCTTATAGTTATCTTTTCACAGTACTTAAATGTTATTTGCTTTATAATTAAGTAGTGTCATTTGATGCATTTGAAGTATATAAAGCAAAATTGGGTGGTTACTCTAATAAATAGATTAATATAGTGAAAGTATTTGGAAGAGATGGGTAACATGATAAGTACATCATTGATGGAATAGAACTTAGTCAATATATTAAGCTGCTTCATACTTGAACTCATCTAATGTTGATGTTATTATTGTGAGAAGAAACATAATGTTAATAGACATGTCACATGATACTGTTTTCCTCTTGAAAGACACACTAATGACAATTATGTATATTTTAAATGATATTCAAACAAAATTTTGTTTAACTCCTTTTAAAACCTCAAAAGTTGAAAACTCAGCTAAAAATATACTCTTACATAGAATTGTCTTAAAAGAAATAGTATGGTAGGAAAATATTTTGAGAGACTGAAACTACATATTTTGGTGAAGGTGCAGTAAGTTGTCCATTTCATTTTACAGCTTTGTGTAGTATTTTGAAATGTTAGATTATTTAAGAATGTCAAAATTAGTGAAAGTAATCAAACTCATTGAGAGTGATCTCACATATGAGAGTTACCACCTCTAATTATGGTAGAACATTGGTTTTACATGGGACTCACCTTGTTGAGCTTAAATCTATCAACAGATTGAGTTAAGATCAATGGTGATTAAAATTTGACAATTCATGGCGACTTCATTATGTACTTCAAAAAATTAGACTAGAATAAATATTAAGAGTGAATGCAAATTTCAAATGAAGGCATTAATTCATGATAGATGTAAGGTAAGTAATTATATAAGTTTATTTATAAATTTGCTAGTATATGATGGGGTAGCAAAGAGAACATATGGTTAAAAAAACTCATTTTAATCAATTGTATGAGAAGTTGCTCCCTCGATTAAAAAATTAAAAAATTAGTTAAGTTAGTTATTGATAAAAAATTCTAGATGGCTATCTTATATTTACTCATGTTAATCATTTGTATGGGACGCTCCTCCTTTGGTTAAAAAAAAAACCTCTTAAATAAGTGTAAGAAATGGGGAGAGTTAAAAAAATAATTATAAATTTAGTAGATAAAGTGGATTAATATATCATATTTAAGTTCAGAAAAAACTCCTTCACAAGATTTTACATTTTTTGATTTGAGGGATTACCACTTTTTGGTCTACAACATGTATAAGACACTAGTTGAAGTATTTCGGTGGTTTAAAATTTAAGACTCTTTAAGGCACTAAAATGGTTTCTTAATAAATAACCCAAAAAAATATAAAGGGAATTTTAGGCATTTACAAGAACAATTGTCATTTATTATAAAGATAAATATAAAAAATAATTCTATTTTGATGTGAATTTAATTAGCTTAATCAACGTTAATTAATTATTAGTTTGTGTCAGGTAGGTGTTAATTTATGTATGAAAATTAATATTATATATATATATATAGCCTTCGTATTATGTCTTAGATTTGTTGAGTAAAATTGACTAATTTAGATAAAATGAGAAGTAGGCATAAAAGAATGGATCGACCTTAATTTTAATTTTTAGTGATGTGAGTTATACATTGGGTGATCCGCTTTCTTATCCCTATATTTCTATAATTTTTTAGATGAATTGTGTTATTGTTTTACGGATCTAAAAGCTCACATTCGTTTTTTTAAAATTTTTTTTTTTATCATGCATCAACATTCAACAACCAACAAGGAAATCAAGGAGTGTGTTCATAACAAACTTTTCATTTCTTTCTCTTTACTCAACTTTTATATATTACACACACACACATCAAGCGGGTTTTAAAGGATCAAGACATAATTAATTAATTACATGTTAGTTATTAAGTTAATTTTTATTTGTTAACTTATTTTTTTATTTATTTTAATGTATGATATATAGCAAACCAACAACTACAAGAATCCAAATATAATATCATATCAATGTCGTGAACATTGTTGCACCTCCTTCCAATATAATGTTGTTGAACCCCCAATTTTTTTTTTGTTTTTTTTTAATTTGTCAATAGTATCCAATACTACTAACAACTGACTAATCCTGACCGTAGAAACATAAGGTCACAATGGGCGAATCCTCGCTATCTTCAAGTAATTATCCCAATTGTATATCCAGAGTTTGAATATGAGACTAATGATTAAACTAGAATGACCCCAACTAGTCAATCTAAGTGTAACACTCTCTCTACTAATGCCTAACTTAGTGTGTATTTTCATACAAGGCGTGACGCCACATAATTTGGATCTTAACCATGATAGAAAAATAACAGACCCACACATAGTCTATGGTTATTAATTAAAGCTTTATTCCATTATCACATTTATCATCACAATAAAAATACCCCGCAGTAGTTATAATAAGTATGGAGCTCTGCTCCGGCCTCCTACCCACAATTTGCATAGGCAGAATTAGTCTCAAGGTTTCAACTCATAAGATAAGTAACCATAACTCATAACAATGCAACTCCACAGAAACCTAGGCATTAGGCCGTCCACTACTAAAATACATAAATAAAATAATAAATGAATCCTAGGCCTCTAACCATCCACTACGCAATTCAAGAAATAATTCTTAAATGAAACCTAGCATAATAAATCATGAAGCATGTCCTAGCTGTAGTAATAAAAGGAAATCAAATAATTGCAGAGTGGCTAATTATAGTTGTAGTCTTATGCCTCCAGTGGCTTCCTACTTGCATCACCTCTCGAGCTCTCACTTGAAAAATGTGGAGTATAACGGAGTCAAATTGCTATATCAGTAATATAATTCTTACCCACCTTATTTACCATCACCACCCGTGGGGTGCCAGGTGAGGTTAACAAGTACATATATCAACAGCATAAAGAGACAATAGTTATTTACACTACAAAAAAATAACGAATTAGCGACAAAATTTAGCGACGAAATTTCCGTCACTAATCAACTTAGAGACGAAAATTAGTGACGGATTAGAGACGGAACAATATTAGCGATATAATTTGTTCCGTCGCTAAAAAGACCGTTACTAATTGATTAGTGACGGAATTTTTAATTCCGTTTCTAATTAGAGACGGAATTTAGCGACGGAAAATTCCGTGTCTAATTAGCGACGGAATTTTCCGTCTCTAATCTGTCGCTAATTATTTTTTATATATATAATTTAAATTGCCACATGTCTACAACATGAACCTCTACATGTCCCTCTCCGGCGGCCGCCATGTGTACCGATCAACCACCGCCACCTAGCCTCCGGCCGCCACGTGTCACCCTCCACCACACGCCACATGTCATAAGTCACAAATTGGTTGCATTTTGTGACCAAGTTAGGATTTGAGGCCATGACCTCTCATACGTGTGCTAGTGTCTTTGCCGGTTGAGTTAAGAAGAACCTGTGAAAGTTAAATGCAAAATCATATATATATATATATATATATATATATATATATAGACACAGACACAAACACACACATACATACATACATACATACATACATACATACATACATACATACATACATACATACATACATACATACATACATACATACATACATACATACATATACGTACACACACACACACACACACACACATATATATATATATATATATATATATACACACATACATACACATCGCTTGCAAACAAAAATAAAAATAAAAAATTTAAATATTTTAAATATTATTGAATATTTTAATTTAGTTTTCTTATTTTATTTTATGTAAATATTCTACCTAAATTTTTATTATTAATATCTTTTTTTATTTATTTTATTTTAAATTTTATCTTTTTTTGTATTTATAAAATTTTCATTTTATTTGTATATAATATATTATTAAAAATTCAAATATATTATATTATAATTTTAATTTCAAAAATAAATATGAATTAATAATTTTTATTTATTTATTTTAATATTATATTATAAATTTAAAATTTAAATTATTTAATAAATTATAATTTTGGAAAAAAAAAGAATTATTAAAAAAATTTAGCTATTAGAGACAGAATTAGCGATGGAAATTCCGTCGCTAATTTTTAGTGACAGAAATTAATGACAGAATTTAGCAACGGAATGTAATTCCGTAGCTAATCCGTCTCTAATTAGCGACGGAAAAATTTCGTCTCTAAATTCTATCGCTAATATTTAGTGACGGAAATTCCGTCTCTAATTAGCGACGGAAAAATTCCGTCCCTAAGTTTTAGTGACAGAAATTAGTAATAGAATTTAGCGACAGAATTACATTATGTCGCTAATTTAGAGACGAAAAAATTCCGTCTCTAAATTCCGTCGTAAATTTTAGTGACTGAATTTGTGATGAATTAGCGATGGAATGAAATTCCGTCGCTAATTTGCTATTTTTTTGTAGTGTTATATGCATAAATAGAACAAAAATCATATAATATAAATTGTCACTTATTTAGTTATTCGTTTTCTCTTTACTTAAAACCACTAATCATTCTTATATCCGCCTTGTTTCCACCAACTGAACTCATCGGCTAAGTTTACTCATTTAACTATAACTCTTACAAGCTCTCCGCAAGTGCAGTGTAGACCAACCAAAGCCCTACAAAACACAAAAAGAGACCATGTGTTCCTCCAGTAAGAAATACTGCCCAATGCTTTGAGAATACTACCCACTTGTCACTAGAGTATCGCATCAAGGATCATGCCCTATTAACTAGTGTCAACTATGGGGCACAATTAAAACACAGCGGCATGCCACGTGTGTAACATCCCAAATTTTGGGACTAGAGGCTTGCGAAAAAGCCGAAATCAAGTGGATTGCTAAGTCTTGATTTAGCAAGTGTCCCAATAAAATATAAGAATATTTCCTAAAATTCCTTTATACCCTTGGGGGTATTAAAGAGCATAGGAAAGGATAAAACAAAGCAATTAGAAGTCACACACAACACAATTATGCTAGAACACAAAGTAGTATTGTAACCGATGAAGTTGCCGGTGTGAAAGTCTTGATTCTGTGGCATTTTTCAAGCGCCAAACGATGTCTAAAAATTTTGAAACTTTCCAGAATCAAATTATACTTATCAAGCTTTAATTTGATAGGTCATATAAGGAAATTGGAGTTGTACACAAGGAGTTATGAATTTTTGAAGTTAGCCTAATAAAACAGGCAATTTTCTGGGGCAGCTTCCAAAAACAAATATTCTGAGAGGTTTGAGCTTCTAATTAGCTAAATGATATATTTTTTCTTAATACTAGACTTAATAAGGGTCACATATCCTTTAGAACCACCCCAATTGGATTTTTATACAATTAGTTATCAATTTTCAAAGTATGATGAAAATTCTGCCCAATTTCCAGCATGTGCGAATTGAAAATCACAAAAATATATGGGCAAAATAGTCATTTGACCAATAAAGCAATCAGTCATTTGTTTTTCCCTTTAATTGAGATAAATATTGGCTGGAGTAGGGAGCAAGAAAGGGAAATAATTTATGTGACCCATATTTAATTTAAGCAAAAGAAAAGCAAGAGCCAATTAGAACTAAGCACATGTTACTATCTAAAAAGGAAGAATAGATGATGCAAGTGGCATTCAATTATTTCCTATTTCCCTTGACATTTCGGTCAGCAAAATGGAGCAAGCAAGATGAGAGATATTGTAAAAGCATCATTGGACTTCTTTCAACAGCCATCTCACGTCAATTATGGAAAGACAAAAGAGAAATCAATTAACTTGTCTCATGTTTATTCAAGAGGAAAAATAATGGCCAAGTAAAAACAACATATGACAATTAGCAATAAACAATATTATTATTACATAAAGCAAATAGAGATATTTGAAGAGCACTTTATTCCTCTTCTCCATTCCATTATTTCGGCTAAACTAAGAGAGCAAGAGAGAGAGAGAGAGCTCATAAGAAAACACAAGAAGAGAAGAGAGAGCAAAGTTCAAGAGGCATCCAATATGAGTTTTAAGTGATTTTTCACTTGTTCTTACCTTCTAACTCCATGTAAACCTCTCCTAACCTCTTCTCCTCTTTGAAATCCATGTTTTTCAAGATAAATCAAGAGAGAGAAGGGAGTGAATAGTGATGTTTTAGAGAGAGAAATCCAAGGAATCAAAGGTAAATCATGGAACCTTGCATAACTTGTTGATTTATGTTTGTTGTTGGCGGTGTGATTGGTTATTGGCTTGGTTTTCATGACTTTGTGGTTTTGGGAAGCTCAAACCCTAAGGGGTTATGCTGCCCAATTTTCTAATATTCATGGGGAAAAGGTGTTTAAGTAATTAAACAAGTGATTAGAGGTGAAAAGAAGGAGGTTTATGGATTTAAAATCAAGAAACAACATTTTTCCTTAATTTTTCAGATCTGGTCCAGGGGTATTTTCGTCCTATTTGGTCTGGAATTTCATCAATTTTATGGTTCCATTGAGTTTATAAGGAAAAATTGTGTAGGGTTCATGTAGACTGCGAAGTAAGAAAAGCCCTATAATGCAAAATGACCAAACTACCCTTAAAACCCTAAGTTAGGGGCTGCTAAGGGTAATTTCATAATTTGGGCCTGATTTTGACTAATATGAGGTCAAAAATGGATTCTACACATAAAATTGTGAAGAATTAGCCCGGGTCATATTTTTGGAATAGTACAATGTGACTTGGTAAAAAGGGGCGTAGACCGGGGTTCCCAGGAGTATTTTTGTAATTTTACAGTTTTGAGTCAAGATAACCAACATAATGAGTTTAGCATGAGTTATGAATAAATAATAACTCATTTATCCTAAATTTAATATTTTAGGATATATTGATAGCTTGAGCCGGATACGGAGCTGAACCGATTAACAGGCAAGGAAAGGACATTCCAGGTAGTAACTTCTTCCTACGTATACTATGTGATTACTAAATGTTGTATATGTCATTTACTGTAACATGAGCTAGTGTCTTTGACACACCAATTCGCCATGTTGTGGTCAAGGACCCAACAAAGGCGCCAAGTAGACTAAGATGCAGACATATAGTTTGGCATTGGGCAAGTGTACACATAGTTCGATCATCTTACATGACATGACATAACATATCTATTTTCGCAATTCTATATGTTTGAAAGCATGTTACTACTGAGATTCCCCCGAATCTCACCCTTTCCATAAACATTTAAAGTTTCTAGCAGCAGACAACGGCTCAAAGAGCATAATCGTAATTACTGATGACGGAAGGTTTCGGGCCAATATGAGAGGAGGTGTTGGTTATATGAAGACCTTTATATTTATTAAGGTCTGTATTATTCTGTACACCCCTATGGGGAATTCTGTATGTAATCAAGCAATATTGTTTCAATATATCAGTATATTTATGCTATTTCTATATGCCCACTGAGCTACGCAATTGCTACTTTGAACAATATCAATAATAAGACGGAGTCTTACAACATGATCATATCATACATATACACAAAATTCTCCATTCATCCTCCCTCAACATATATCATTCTCATAAGGGTTATCATTTATCATTACATGTCATATGTAGCACAAACCATGCGTCATCATAGTAAGCATCACAAATCACATACCATATTTACATTAAGGACATGTATACCATCACACCATTTGAAGGAACTTGAATGATCATGATTAGTTAGAGATCACATATACCATTATTCTATATGTATTCTAATTGGTGAAATAATTCATATCTCCTTAAAATTAACTTTTCACAATACTCAAATGTTATTTGCTTTATAATTGAGTAGTGTCATTTTGACGCATTTGGAGTATATAAAGCAAACTTGGTTAGTTAATCCGATAAACAATATAATATAGTGAAATTACGTGGAAGATATGGGTGACATAATAAGAACATCATTGATGGAATGGAATTTAGTCTATATGTTAAGTTTCTTCATACTTGAACTCATCTAATGTTGATGGCATTGTTGCGAGAAAAAAGATAATATAAATAGACATGTCGCATGATACTATTTTCCTTTTGAATGACACACTAAAGACAATTATGTATATTTTAAATGAGATTCCAATAAAATTTTGTTTAAATCTTTTTAAAACCTCAAAGATTGAAAACTCGATCGGTTTAAAATATACACTTACATAGAATTATCTTAAAAGAAAGAGTGTGGAAGGAAAATATTATGAGAGACTGAGATTGCATATTTTGGTGAAGATGCAGTAAGATGTTCATTTCATTTTATAGTTTTGTATAGTATTTTGAAATGCCAGATTATTTAAGAATGTCAAAATTAGTGGAAATGATCAAACTCATTGAGAGTGATCACATATGGGGGATTAACACTTCTAATTATGGTAGAACATTGGTTTTATATGGGACTCACCTTGTTGAGCTTCAATCTATCAATAGATTGAGTTGAGACCAATGGTGATTAAAATTTGACAATTCATAGCAGTTACATGATATACTTCAGGAAATTAGATTAGAATATAAATATTGAGAATGATCACAAATTCAAAGGAAGTAATTACTTCATGATAGTTGTAAGCAAGTAAAAATATGAGTTTATTTGTACTGTTACTAGTATGCAACATTAAGTAACACAGATAAAGTTGGAACCAAATAAATATTATGGGTACTACTTATGATGCGTGGAAGGTAATACTTGATCAAAGAGGACTCACCACCATAATTCCTGTAATATTGATTAAATGAACCTTGACTCACTAAATAATATTAGGTTGTAGGCCAAGTAGAAGACTGTTAGATATTTTATTATTTATGATTACATATTTTTAATACAAATTATATCTAGATATCATCTTATCATTGTTTTGCATAAAATATCTCTTGACTGTGGCCCACATGTGATTTGAATAGAGATTTGATTGGGGTTACTTGTCCGGATGGTATGCTGTTACAAGCTTTCATGAGAGGTTATAAATAGCGTAGGCCGGGTTTTAGAATAGCAATGTTGAAATACACTTACTTACTCTTTGAGGATTCCCTGACGGGTGACGGTTATTTCAGACCATCAATGCGTCTCATCTTCTTGTTAGAAGAAGCACTGGCTTATTCTCTTCTAATTTTAACTCTTTATTATTCTCTAAAATTCCGGATTTGTGAGATACTATATAGAGAATCATATGGTTGGAGGTATGCCATCAAGTTCCAACACTACTTTTTCTTGTAGAATTATGCAATATATTTAGAATTATCATTGTTAGATTATTACAACACATTTTACACTAGTGTAAGTTGATTTCTTCTTATCTTCTTGCCTGCCTTGGCCCCAAATAACGTAAGTTAACAATTGCGTGCCAACAATTGACAAGAAATAAATAAAGAAAGAAAGAAAGTGAGTGTTGCTGCAAACGATAATTCTCATTCCTCTTCCTGTTTTGCTATTATGTTTCCACCATTATTGCCTATTGATTCCAACTTTGACTGACCAATCTTTACCAAATCAATCGTTGCCAGACAATAACATGAACATACCACCGAAAATAACTAAAATGTCTACTTTTTATTTTCCCGCAGCCTAAGGAAAATGATCATTTCAACTATCTCAAAATGGTCTTTGATTACTGTAATAGATAATATAAATTAAAAATAGTAAATTTACAATTTATTTACTAACTATTGGTGTGATTGTTGAATTTTTTTTTTTTTGTTAGAATAATTAAAGACATTGGCTTCTGCATCTGATAAAGATATTTAAGCTTGAAAGAGTCGCTCAATTTAATTCAATAACGGCAGGTTAAAAATGAAAGGCATTTGAATAAATGATAGATAAATAAATAACATATAGATATAATAGAGAAATGGAAATGGGTTCTATGGTATTTAATGTCACTCAATAAATAAGACATATTTTTTATAATTTGTGAATAATATAACTTGTTATAATTCTTACATGTGATTTTATATTGATTGATTATTTGATACTTTTGAAGATATGTGTTTATTATTTAACCAATAAAAATATCTAAGTTAAACGAGTTAATACTTTTCCGTTAACCTATTGTATTTGTAAAAAATATTTATAACTATCTAATAATTATTGGACTAGATCCAAATATTTATAACCTATTGTACTTGTATTATCTCAAGAATAATTGGTTATGATAAGTTGACAAATTTTCCTTAGCTTTCTCTGCCATCAATTCTGTTTCTCTGTTTCCCTCCCTCCACGTGTCTGCCATTGCTACCTGCAATAGTTAGTTGGATGGGCCAACCACCACCTGAAATGCTTACTTAGCTCAAGTTTCTGCCCCACCCTCTCCTTAATTTCATGCACATCCGCCGCTCCGGCCCCCACATTTCTAACTTTGACCGTTGATTTGAAGAGTAACATTGTATACTGCTCTTACTAATCCTATATGTTAAAGGTAAATAACTAATTTTTAAAGACTACAAAATTTAGTTAAGTTAGTTATTGGTAAAAAAAAATATAGAGAAAATTACAATAAGGTCTCAAGCAAATGAAAATATGAAGAAATGGTCACAAGGGGTTGTTAATGACAACATGAGGATCCTCCATTAACAACATGAGGATCATCATTAATAATCCATTATGACCATTTCTTCATATTTTCATTTGCTTGAGACCTTATTGTAATTTTCTAAAAAATATATGATGTTTACTCATTATAATCTCTTTTTTTTTTTTACAAAGGGAGAATGAGAGGTCAATAATGATCAAGCATCGATGCACAAAATAAAATAAAATAACTCATATTGAGGATTTAATGTATAAAAAACAATGTATGAGTATTTACTCATATTGAGGATAAATAAAAAATAAAATTATGAATGCAAGCCAATGATGGCCTAAGTGCCAAATTGGAATCAAGTAAGCCCTCAAAATCATTTCTGAGGAGAGTCACAGGTTCTAAACATGTGGTGTACACACAAATAACAAGGCTAAATTATAAGGGAACCTTCAATTTTGAGTTAGTTACATGTAGCCCTCTAATATTTTAAAGTTTAAATTTAACCCCTGATCTTTTATTTTTTTTATTATTAACCCCTGTCATTAACTGATCGTTATCTTTTTAACCCTTGACGTTCTATGTAAATTACTAGTTTTATAAAATCTATATGAACTTTGACCAATTAGAGATAACTCACCTGAACTTTCATCAGTTACAAAAAACCAATGACATTTTAAAATTTAAATTTAACTCTTTTAAAATTTTTATTTATAATATTAAACCTCATATTGTTACTTATATAATTTATATAAATTTATTAAGATTTTTACTGTTATTTATCAATTAAAATACTTTTTTTATTTATATGGCCAAAACTAGAAGAATAATATTTTTTTAAAAATGTTATTTTAATTGACAAATCATAGTAAAAAAATCTTAATAAATTTATTAAAAAGATAAAAGTAACAAAAATGGGTTTAATATTATAAATAAAAAATTTAAAGGATTCAAATTTTAATCTTTAAATTTCACAAGGTTATTTGTAACTAGTGAAAGTTCAAGGAGTTATCTGTAACTAGTTAAAATTCAAAAAGTTTTATAAAATTAATAATTTACATAGGACGTTAAGTAAGATACCACGTGCCATATATTAATATGACCTGAAAATTTTTGTTAACAAGATAACGATTAATTAATGGTAGAGTGTTAATAATTAAAAAATTAAAAGATTAAAAAAATTAAATTTTAATTTTAAAATGTTAAGAGGTTATATATAACTATAATCCAAAGTTGAAGATGTTTTGTAAAATTAGGTCAATAACAGTATGTGCGGATGAGTGGCTTTAATAGTCCCATTAAAAAAAACAAAAAGAATTACTTAATGCAATTTAAAATCAACTAGCCACCTCTGGTTTAGTGCTTGTGACTAACGACTCCAACTTTCGTACTCACATGCAAGCATTTGTTTTGTTGTTTTTCAGCCTCATTCATTCACGTGCAAACGTTCGCCGCTTTCTTCTTTGTTTTTCTTTTATTTTCCCGACATTCTATTATCGGCTTTTATTTGAAACATTCATATTTCGTTGTTAATACCATTTTGAAACATTCATTTTTTAAAAAGACCTAATTATCTTTTTATGAAATTAGTTGTTATTGTCTTAGTTGTTAATGCCATTTGATAAATCAAATTGTTACTTGTTAAATTGTTGTCGTTATTGATGTTCAGCAAGTTTCGCCCAAAAAAATTGATATACATTTAGTAAGAAATTTTACTGAAATTAACTGTTACTTTTTTTATTGTTATTATTGTCATTTGATAAGTTAAATACTAATTAAATTATTATTTTCATTTGGTTTTTTAAAATTATGGGTATTTAGGTAATTTTACCAAAAAGTTAATCATATGCCAATCTTTAAAGACTTCACAATAATTGGACCATTTTGGGATACACTAATTTAATTAGGATTCACATATTTCAGAGGAATTTTTTTTTTATCATTTCCCCTAGTTAATAATTTTTTCTTAAAAAAAATTGTTTTGTTTTTCAGCCAAATTTGTTCACGTGCCAACAATCTAAGATCTCGTTTGTTTTTTTTGTGAACAAAGATCTTGTTTGTTTGAAACATTCATATATGTACTCGTTACATGTTAAGTTTTTTATTCAATCCAACCTTCAACTTGCGTGCATGTTGATGTCTTTGCTAGTTAAGCTACTTTAACCTTATGTTATTTATACACATAATATTATATTCTGATGTCTTTGTCAATTAAGTTGTTTTAACCTTATATTATTTTTTCACATGATATTATATATAATATAACAATTATTTTTTTATTTTATTTAAATATTTATTTTTAATATATTATATTAAATATTAATTTTATTATAATTAAGTATTTATATTTATATTATATTTTTATTTATATATTATTTTATTCTTATTTTTATTATTTTATTTTATTATATAAATTATAAAAAAAATTATAAATTCTACCAACGGATTAATGAGGGAATTCCGTCAATAATTTTCGTGAGAAGTTACCGAAGTAAGAAATTCTGTTAGTAATCCGCCGGTAATTATCGATGGAATTATTTTCTATCATCAGAAAATTTAATTTCCAATGGAATTTACCAACAGAAAAATTACCAGTTATTTTTCTGACGGAAAATCCTTAGGTAATATGTCAGTAATTTCTGACGGAAAAAATTATGTCTGCAATTTCATTGATAATATCTTGTTTTTTGTAGTGTTGCTTTAACAAAAAACATCCAAAACACCTATAGTTTCAACGTGAAATCTTTTGAAGTAAAACAACCCATCATTTTTTCTATACATAATGTTTCAATCTAAAAGAGTATAATTAAAAAATAAAAATAATTGAATTAAAAATGTAACTATTTAAAATTTTTTTTTAATATTTAAATTTTCAATGTTATCATTTTTTATTAATGAAATTAATGGTATTGGGGAGAGAGGATTTAAAAAATACTTTATAAAATTAAAACATCATACTAAAACTTTAGTTAGAAATCCAAAGTTGTATTTCAATCTAATTTTTTTTAATAAGAAAACTAAACCATATTAATAAGGGCCCATTTGGATCGATCCCATTACACCCTACAATGCAATGTAATGCGATGCAATGCAATGGTAATGCAATGCAATATTAATTATAGGGCAAGTGTTTGGTTTGAATTTTAAGAAAGATGCAATGAGTTATTATTTTAACAATTATTTAAAATAAATATATCATATAAAATCTATTTTACCCTTACTATAATCTTTGTGAAAAAAATAGTTAAGAGTCATCACGCTACCTCATCATAACTGTCACGCTATCTCATCGAGGATTTTCAGATGATGATGGTTGTGGTGGTGGAGAATGGTAACGGTGTTGCAGCTATGGCGGCAGCAACGATAGTAGAGGAGGAGGTCATGATGGCCGGCGGCGACAATGATAGATGTAATGGTGATGAGATTTGGCCGAGGAGAAGGTCATGGTAGCGGTAGCAACGGTGGAGGTGGCGGCTGCGACGACGATGGAGGAGAAGGTAATGGTGGCAAAGGGGGATCGAGTAGGAGGAGGTAGTGGCGGCAGTAATGGTAAGGGGTGGCAGGAGCGGCGGTAGAGGAAGAGGAGGTGGTGTCGGCAAAGGCAAGTGGCAGTGGTGGTGGAGGAGGTAGTAGTGGCGGTGGCAGTAGTAAGAGAGGAGGAGGTAGTGGCGGCGGCAAGTGGAGGTGACAGCAATGGAGAAGGTAGTAGCAGTAGCTGTTGTAGCTAAGTGAAAAGATATAAGTAAAATAAAGAGAAGTAAAACTAAAGGGCAAATTGGACATTTTTAACCAAGCAATAGGATGGTAATGAGGGTTCACAGGGAGGAGGTATGAATAAGGATTACCAATTTTTTGGTAATGATGATTACCATGGTAAACCCTATTACCATGCTAAAGAGCAACCAAACACTCTTTTATTTGTAATGCAATCATGATTACCATTGCATGCATGTAATGGGGTTGAACCAAATGGGCTCTAAGTGTTACTGTCTGCAATTATGCTCGCCACCTCATCCGACCTACTAAGGTCAAACCTAGGCTATCGTTTAATGCCCTCTTAGCCAGAAGATCTGTCATTACATTGTTCTTCCTCTCTAAATATCGCAGATTCACTACCAGCAGCACTTCATCATATTCTTGACTCCATAATAAGAAACTAATCATCATGAAGATCATAAATATCTCCTTGTATCAGCTTTAAAGCTTCTATCGAGTCACTACTGAGTCAAACATTTCAATAGCCTCCATCCCAAGCCCGTTTCAAACCAACTAGGCAAGCCCATATTTCTGTAGTTAGCAAGTCACCCTTATCCAGCCGTAGCTAAAAGCCCTAACACCAGACCACATCCGTCTTTAATGATTCCACCATATACATCCATTTGATGAACATGAGAAAAGGCGCCATCTACTTCAACTTCAATAAAAGAATCCATAGTTGTATTTACAGGAAAGTCAATAGGGCTTGAGTGAACACTATAAAAAATTGTCATTTAGTAGTGGTTAAAATGGTGTATTTGTAATGGTTTTAACTGTTACAAATGACATTAGTAACTGTTGGAAAAACCACTATAAAATCCATTATTACAGAAGAATTTGTAGCAGTTCCACATAATCGCTACTCATGATTCACAACTGCTACAACAGTAGTAGTGGTTATTTCCAACCGCTAAACAATGCGGTTATTGATAGCACATTATTTGTGATACTTGTAGCGGTTATAAAACCGTTATAAATATTGGCGGCAAAGCGGGAAATGGAAAATGAAAATTTGACTCCAATTTTGTAGCGGTTCAAAAACCGCAACAAGGTGAAATTTTGAATTTCTAAAAAATTGGTGCCCAAAATTTGTAGCGGTTACAAAACCGCTACAAAAATATGAAATTTCAAAACTAGCGCCAAAAAAATTGAATCCAATTTATGTTTTAAATTTGTAGCCGTTCTAAAACCAATACAAATTATTGAGAAAATTAAAAAATATATATATACAATAATATGAGTCCATTATATTGTGTTAAATATTTTATTATTGCATCAAATTAAATAAAAGTAATTTTTATTTGAGAAGAATAATTAAATTGAGTTAAATAAGTATAAAGTTTATATATGTAATCTTAAAAATGTGTAGGTAATAATGACTTATTATGTTGTTTACTAGGAGCTGATCATTATAGAAGGAATATTGAATATGTTAAGGAAAAGTGGTTAAATTCCTAGAAAAAAAAGGAAAAATAATTAAAATCATTATTATAAGAAGGGGAAAAAATTTAAAATAAATTTTATCTTATTCAATGACCTTGCACAGCTCTTAAAAAACAATTCTCAGATGAGAGAAAAAGAGAGAGAAGTGGGGTGGAAAGAATTGGAGGAGTGTTTTAAATAAGGTGTAATGAGAGTATTTATAGGGATCTGTGTAATGCTTGTAGCTTCTGATGTAACATTTTTTGTAGCATTTTGTTTCTTTGTAGCTTTTTTTTCAATGTTGTAGCGGTTTATCACTTTGTAACGGTTATTTAGGCTTTGTGGCGGTTATAAAACCATTACAAAGTTTGGTCTGAGTTTTCTTTAATGTAAATTAAGATTTACAAGAACAAAAGAAAAAAATTAATCATTCTTTTAAATGATGTGGTATTAAGATTTATAAAAATTTTGTCAAAAAAATGTTAGTGTAGTATTATTTTATAGAAAAATTAAATTTAAATGATATGAACTTATAAAAATGCACTGAACTATAGGTAAATTGTCATTGCCGTCAGGGAAGAAGTTTTCGAAATTGTCAGGCTCAAATAGCTCACTCTCATAGCCGATGTTATCCCTATTACCCATGTCGTAAAGATCTAAAGGCTTTAAGTGAACCACCATGTTTCAATCTCTATGCCTCTCATCCTCAACATAATAAACCTGGTGTACCTCTGAGGTAAGAATATACGGCTCATCATCTTCAAATTGACCAGTGTGAATTGGCCGGGAGAAATTTACCGATGTGATGCCTAAGTCGTTAGTTGTGAGTCCCCGAGAAGTAGTGGTATTTACCCACAAACACTTGAACATCATTACGGTGAAACAACCTTGGTAATTTAGTTTCATGACATCAAGAAGCTTTCTATAGTAAGGAATGCCTCCAAACTACATATTGGCATCACTGCTGCTCACATAATTCCTTGTCCCAAAGGTGCCATAAATACTTGAATTTTGAGTTTGCTATCATTGATCTCTTGAAATCGTACAAAACTTGAAACCATTGATATTGTATGTTGTAAAGGTTTTTGTATGGTCAAGAGGGCCAATTGCGAGAGCTCTGAAATCTGATGAGTGTGGGTTGTGGTCATTCAGTATTCTACATGCAAACCAGCTTGAGAATTCTCTGTGGACCTTTTTGTTAACTTTGAAGGAAGTTTGTGTTCTGATCCTGAGTTAACGCTTCACATGACTTCTGAGTTCCCTGCAATTAATCATGGGAAGGTGATCATGAAATGTAAGGATAGATATATAATAACATATGAGTGTACAATTCTTACTGAAGGGATGGTTCAATTTGAGTGCAATTAATCAAGACATGTCTATGTGCTTACAACTTCTCAGTTGCCGTTAGTTTAAAATTCTCAATTCCTCCAACTAGTTTACCAACACGAGGGATTAACAACTCTCCTGATGTTGGCGCAGGTTCAGGGTAATCCTCTACATAAGGAGGTTTTTTGAAAGCCATCTCAATGTCATCAAAGTACCTTGAATAGAAATATAGGACCTCATCCCTTATATAACCTTCAGCTATAAAACTTTCTAGCCACACCTTATTCCTTACGTAAGATTTCAATTTCCCAAGAAACCTACAAAGTAATGAAGGAAAAATGATACTAAATGTTGAAATAGCTGACTAGCAAACATAGAAACTAATAATGACGTATATATGTAAAATGAGTACCTCTCAATAGAATATGTCCATCGATATTGAATTTGGCCAGCGAGCTTTGTTTCATGAACAATGTGGACTGTAAGGTGAACCATCATAGTGAACAAAAACAGAGGAAATATCATCTCTAAATGATAAAGGTAAGAATGATTTTGGATTGCTGCTGATCAAGCTCCTCAATGATCAAAACCTTGGAACACAACTTCTGAAAGAAAGTACAAAGCTCCACCAAAATTATGGACACATCAAGAGAAAGTGCATTCTTTATAGACAATGGAAGTAACTATTGCATAAGAACATGTGAGTCATGACTCTTAAGGCTAGCAACCTTTCGAGCATGCATATCAATACATCGTGAAATGTTGCTTGAATACCCATAAGGAACTTTTATTTTCTTCAACGTCGTAAGGAAGACTTCCTTGTTTGTTTTTGTGAGGGTGAACTTTGTTGGTTGAAATTTTTCATGCTCATCTGGCTACTCGTCTTCACGAACTCCTATGGCTTATAAATCTTTCCTCGCTTGAAGATGATCTTTTGACTTGCTAGGTTCATTAAGCAGCATATATAGCATATTGTCGCAAATATTTTTTTCAATGTGCATGACATCAAGACTGTAACGAAGTAAATTAGATTTCCAATATGGAAGAGTGAAAAAAATGCTTATCTTCCTCCATTGCTGAGGCACAAAAGCAGAAGTCATGCCTATCTTTCACCCTGCTTTTAGTACATCGTCACTTTTTCTAAACTCAAATTCAATATCCTAAAGTTGTTGTAAGATATCTGCACCAGATAAAGTCTAAGGTGGTCCTCCTTTTTCTAGTTTCCCATTGAAATGATTCCGTTGCACTCTAAACTTATGCTTTCTATCGAGAAACCCCCGATTCCCCATGAAGCACAACTTTCGATTGTGGGGAAGGCGCATTGCTTCAGAGTCAAAATTGCTAGTTGGACACACCGACCCAGTATGCACATTCCGCTTGGATAATGTTCCTAGGCCAAGAAAGTTACTAATCATCTACATCAAGGCTGCACGCAAGTTGAAAAACGTCTTATCATATGTGTCATATGTCTCAATGCTGACATTCCACAGGTCAAGCAATTCTGTAATAAGCATTTGGAGATATACATCGATGTCATTACCCGATGCCTTTTTTCCTAGAATGATCATAAATAAAATGAAGGAGCTTTGTTTCATACACATTCAAGGGGGTAAGTTGTAGGGAACTAAGGCTACCGGCCAAATACTATAACTTGTGCTAAGATTCTCAAATGGATTGAAACCGTCGTCGCCAAAGTAAACATAACATTTATGGGGTCAGCCGTGAAAGATGAAAGGTCTTTATCAAATGTTTTCCAAGTGTCTGCATCCCGATGATGTCTTAATTTACCATCTTCATTCTTATCAATCTCATGCCACCTCATGTGCTCCGCTATTTTAGATAACATAAAAAATCTTTGTAATTACGGCTTTAAAGGAAAGTACCTCATAATCTTTGCAGCTTTGTTCTTCTGCTTTTTTCCCTTCCTAATTGTCTTGTACCTCGATGTGTGACATTGTTTACAAGTCTCCCTAGTAGCATCATCTCCCCAAAACAGCATACAATTGTTGGGGCATGCATCGATTTTTTGGTAGTTCAAGCCCAATCTGTTAATAATCTTGTTACCCTCGTAGTGCATTGTGGGTCTCTCCGCATTGGGGAACACATCTTGCAATAATTCCAGCAACATCGACATTCTCTTATCTGTGATATAAAGGTCGATTTGCTTTATCCATTAGGCTGAAAAAATCGTGACTTGCTTCATTTATCAAGAACACAGTGTCTGAATCCTGCACTTCTTCATTAAAGTTGTCGTCTTGAAAACCAAATGTATCACGCACAGCCTCATTAATAGGATCATCTTCATCTACTTGAACACCTACTTGTGAAATTTGAGGAAGAGGATCATCATATCTTATACCACCCTTCTCATCATGAACTCCCTAGAAGGTATAGTCTTCCGGGAAAGGCTTCACAAACAAATGCTCCTTAATAACTTGTCGTGTATGCCACTTCTTGAACTTGCATTTTTGACATGGACATGCGATCTTGCCATTACATCTAACATGAGCTTATGCGAAATCCAAGAAGTTGTTTAATCTGTATAAATAAGCTAGAGAATTATATGACAACTTGATCCATGACTTATCCATTTCTAGTGAAAAAATTTGACACAGAAGATGAGTGAAGGAAGAATGACGAGTGCCTGGAAGCTTAAATTCAAAGTCTTCAACATTCAAACATTTATAGAGTTAAAGACCGCTACATTAACTGCTACTAAGTGTAGACTTGTAGCGGTTAACGTAAACAAAACCGCTACAACTAATGAAGATTTTGAAAATTGAATTTCAAATTGCACTAACGGTCATGCAGCTTTGTAGCGATTCTTCTAACACAAACCGCTACAAAAGTACATAACCGTTGGCAGCATTGTGAAATTCAAATTTCAAAAGGTTAACTATTTGTAGCAGTTAATTGGAATCAACAACTATAAATTTTAACTACAACTAGTAGCGGTTACTTCAATTAAACCGCTACAACTAGTTTCATGGAAATTTGTAGTTACTTTAATTAATCCGCTACAACTAGTGTCATGGAAATTTGTAGCAGTTTTTGTTAGTGAACCGCTATAAATAAGGTGCTATCTTAAATTCAAATTTCAAAATGTTTACAATTTGTAACGGTTACGTTGAGAAACTGCTACAAATATTGTAGCGGTTATTATGAATTAACTGTTACAAATGACCTTGTAGTAGTTTATTTGTAAAAAATGCTACAAAGTGCATTTATTTTATTTTTTTTCCAAGTTGTATATTTATTTATTTTTCCAATTTTGTTTGTTCATGTCAAATTAGAAGATTTATCTCTTTATTTATCTAAACATTTACAGTGGTTTTTATTTTAATTCTTTTAAATTTTAAGCATTTGAAAATTAACGATTTTAAATATGCAAACTATAAAATTAATTAAAATATAACTAACTAACTAAACTCAAATAAATAATTAAAATATCGCTAATATAAAAAAGTCTAACTTTTTATACAATGCACAAACTATAACTAACTAAATTAACAATCAGGAGCATGATCATCAGATCCTCTCTCAATGGCAACAAGAGGAGGAGGGCGATGATGACGAGGCTGACTAGAGTCAACAACATCATCATCAGTGGAAGGACGAGAAGGTGGCTGGACGACAAACCTGGGGATGGGAGGAACCTATGGATACTCCTCGTCAGGAAACAATCGGCTTCATGACCTATATCACATATTATTCATGATGTCCCGCTACTAGGTCTGCTATGCATAGTAGTAGTTGGCCTGCACCTGAAACTGCCTGGAAACCTCCCTATGGATGTCCTGAACAATCTCCTCCCTTGGTCTTCTACAGCTCGAGGTCCATGCTTTAAAGGTGCCAACCTTAGAGGCGATAATCCTGCCACAGAATATGCTAGATCTGGGGCCTAACCCTGTATCCCTGACGCATTCAGGGTGCTCAACTGGTCCCAGATTATCTTTCAACTATGCAATGGGATCCACAGACCCCTGTGACTCCTGGGTTCGGGTATCTCACAGCTTAGCCTAAGACTGCTGAATACGCTTCTGCAATTTTATGAAACAAGTTATTTTTACTATTATTATTAACAATAAACTAATTGTTATAAACAATAAATTTAAAAAAATAATTTCCTTACAATAGTCTCCTCTTGCTACTAAGACGTCAGAACCCCGTCTCGATGCCTATGTGTAACCATGAATAAATATCCATAGTCCATCCGGTGGTTCTCCTGCTTAACCTTCCTCTCTTGATACAATAAAAATATTAAATTAGTATTATAAACATTTAATTGAAATTAAATTAGTAATACTAAGGTAAAATTAGCTAAAATTGTAAAAAAATATCAATTCGCTGTAAGTCATAGCAAATGTATTCGATCCAGCCATATGGTGGATCCTCTGCTGCCCTCGGCTTCTCATGTTTCTCTGAGAAAGAGCCTACAAAAAAACATAACTTTGAAATTACGGAAAAAAGTAAACAACTAATAATTATTAAAAAACATTAAAAAATAAAAATTACTCAAATCATGGTTATTAAAAAAATACTTGTCCCTCTAGGCTCCTCCTGTACTAAATAAAACTCACTTAGTCATTAGGTGGGACGTTGTCCGGGACATCCTCGATCAGCTGCTGCAGAGGAATCGTCCCATCCTTATTCATGATGTGGAAGAGATGATTCCTTTTGTTCTTCCGACTGTCACCTATCTTCTTTAGCGTATACCTCTTCATGTTGTCCCGGACGGCAAACCTATCTTGTAATATAATTAAATATGATTATTTTTAAATCATAAAATTAATAAATAATATTTAAATACAATTAATTAGAAATTAAATCATTTAATATAATTAAATACAATTAATTACCTTCACCGCCTCGTTCCACGCCAGATCCTTCGGCCCTTTTAGAACATTCTTCTACGTCTTAAAGTGAATGGGGAACCACATCCAATTCAAGCCTAGCTTGTTCAGGTAGCAGTTGAACATGTGACCCTCATTATCGATGGCTTGGTCCATTGCCTTATTCCACGAAACTACAACTCGTGGTCTTTGGTCCAAGCTATTCAGACCAGCCATGTCCAGCCTCCTTATGGAAATATTCCCCTGCTCATCTACACAATTTACCACATACATTAATTAAATTTAAATTCACATTTAACATGTCGAATTGAAATATTTAATTTATTAAATAAAAGATTACATTTACCTAAGACCTGCAACTCAAACCCAATCGACAGGGAAGATGACCGTCATAGGTTGTTCTGGTCCTGTGCCTTCTCATCATCCAAGAACCGCTCTAAGTCACTGATCGGAATTTGGATGTCAAACTCCTCATTCTCACTGTAGTTGCTCAAACTCATATTAGCTCCCTTTCCCTAAACAGCAGTAGGCAGGTGCAGTTGCCTCTGGGGGTCGTTTGTTGTGGCTATAGTTGGGCCAGCTTTTATTGTTGTTGTGGGGCCATTTGATGTGGTGTGGTTTCCCTCCCTCGACGTTGCCTCCTCCCACTGCTCCCTCCTCTACTTTTTCCACCCAGTAGAAGTGGTCTGGGTGAAGCTCAGCCTCTTTCTCCTTCCCTTTATCTCTTCCTGAAGCCATATAAACTGTAAAACATGAAAAATAAAAAATAATCACATTTTTATAAAAAAATATAATAATAATAATAATAATAATAATAAAATGGAAAGAAAATATGTAACTTTCGTACCTATGTGAAATGCTGCAGCAAAACTCCCACAGAGATGTCAAAAAACTCAGATATGAAGGAAAACTCTTTGAGAGACGTCAAAAAACAAAATGACAAAATGAGACAAGTGAGGGGTCACTGGATTTAAATAGTGATGTATTTTGTAGCGGTTATTGACAAAACAGCTACAAAGTCTGAAAACCTACCATGGGCAACGAAACACTTTGTAGCAGTTACAAATAACCTCTATGAATATATAGACCCTTGACATTCTGTAACAGTTATAAACCAAAATTGCTACAAATATCCATTTACATTTGTAGCGGTTACATAGAACCGCTATAAGGAGGCGCTCAGTTGCATTCTGTAGCACTTGATGTCAAAATAACCGCTATAAACTAACTGCCACAATTGTCGCACCTGCTTTGTGCCACCTTTATGGTGGTTTCCATGAAATAACCTCTACAAATAAGACGCTACAAGTTATGGTGCCAAATTTGTAGCAGTTTATGTTAGTTAACCGCTACAAAAATCGTTTGCTTACCAGCGCGCCACTTAGAATCTGTAGTGGTTTATGTCTAAACCACTACAAATCATGCTATTGGTAGAATTTAAATATAACTGTTATAAAACGTGTGTTTTTTTTTAATGTGTAACTCCTAAGTTGGCATCATGGCGCTTTTGAAAAGCACGACTAGTACTTCCCATAATTGTTGCCAATGCTCTTGCATAGACTTGATCAATAAGCCCAATGCTCACACCAGAGTGCACCCATTCATTCTGATCCATCCATAATAGCCAACAAATAATAATAAACAGATCCTTCTAGCGCCCCTTACTTAGACCAATTTTTTTTTTGCATATTCAATTGCAATCAATGAGAAAAAGATCCAGAGCAGAAACTCCTATGATGTTTCGGATGGATAGTTGACACCCAAAAATTTCAGACTACCCTACAATCTCTAATGGCATGAAGACCATCTTCTATACATGATTTGCAACGTTCACATATACCATTAGGATGAAGATTCATATGTCCTTCATGTCATTTGTGATAAGGCTTTTGTGCATCATAAGCCATACAAAGGTTTTACACCTTTGCGGGACCGTAAGTTTCCATATATCTCTCTAATGACAACTACTACAAAAAAGGACAGTTATGGCCTTTCCTTTTACAATAATTGTGGTGTTTAGGAAGTATCATATATCATATCCCAACTAAAAAAGGGTGAGCGCCACAATATGTGTGTATATATTTTTCTTAAAAAAAATTCTTGTGGCGCTTTCCTAAAAAAGGCCATAGGAAGTCCTGTGTGTGTGTGTGTATTAATTTTTGTTTCTTGTGACACTTTTTTAAGGAAGTGCTAAAGGAAGTATTATTTTTTAAAAAATATTTTTTTATATTTTTCTTTTAGAATCCTATAATTATAATTGACATCCATTTTCGATCCATCTATACCTTCAACCAATTTTTAAAAAGTGGTTAGTTGCTTGACTATTGCATTTACTAATTACTTTTAACTTTTGTTATTTATTTTAAAATAAAATTAGTGGCATAAATCTTAAAAATTAAAACTTTATAGTTTTTAAACCCTCTCTTTTAATTGATAAATAATCAATAAATTAATCCCTTAGCATCATAATAATTTTTCACAGATTATAACAAAAGAAATCATATTTGCCAACACATGTCATAGGTAAATTAGAAAGCATTACATGCCAACAAATAAAATACAAGTGTTAAAAATAAATAATTATTTTACATATGCAACTCATCAATATTAACAATTATTTCAAAAACTAAAAAGTATAACTACTAAATATCTTCACATACAACATATATACAATAACATTTAATTTTATCTTATTTATTTTTCAGCATATAAAAATGAGAATAATTTTTTCAAATTTCATAATAAATTAAATATATAACACATTGAGCAAATTAAACTATTGACTACTAATAAAATTAGAGTTGTAAACTCAAAAATTAAAAAAAAAACTTACAGTATATAAGAAGCTTGAATAGAGTGAGCTGAACTTCATGCACAACACATGAAAAAAAAATTAATAAAGGAAAAAGAGAAAGATAAAATTGCATGCATGTTTAAAAATTAAAAAAGAAAAAGAAAAAGGGTGATTAAGAAGATAATGTGCTGTGTGTCGCTTTAAAATATATATATATATATAAACATGAGTGGGTATATACTTACATGATAAAATGAAGTTATAAGGAGGAGGAAATTGGACCAAAAGGAAGGAGGAGTGAAGTTGGTTTAGTACAAGAAATGTGACCAAAGGAATGAGGAGGGAGTGCCAAAGTAGGAACGGTGATCAGTGAGGAAAAGAGTAGGAGGAGAAAATGTGAGAAGTGATAGGGATAAACGATGATGTGAGTCATACAAAGAGGAGGAGGAGAAAAGTTGGGGACCAAAAGGATAAAGTGATGGAGAAGCAAATCAAGAGAGAGAGACAGAGAGAGACAAAGTTATGGATCATGAAGAAGGGTTTGAAAAAAAATAAGGGCGAATGTGCAATTCTACCCATAAACATTTCTCAAAAGAGCTACCAACACAGTAAACATTTCCCGGGTGCAAAAATACCTATAAAGATTAAAAAGTAGATCGATAATGCTAATTCCGTTAACTTTTCTTGACGGCGTTATTTTTTGGTTAAAAAGTTAGGTGGGGCCCACATAAGCAAAAAAATAATGTTATTAGCTCAAATTAATGGAATTGACATTATTGGTCTGCTTTTTAATGTTCATAGGTATTTTTGCACCTAGACCATATTTACTGTGCTGATAACTCTTTTGAAAAATGTTTATGAGTAGAATTGGACCTTCATTCAAAAAGTAAAAAATAAAATAAAATATTACTTTGTGTGGCGCTTACTAAGTCAAGCGCCATACAAAAATACGTACCAATTGTTGCCACATGCCACAACTACTATTTTAGTTAAAAAAAACACCGTATGCGGCGCTTGGTCAAACAAGGGCCACCAAGCAGTTATGATGCTTACCCAAGTAAAATTGACAACATCCCAACTTTAAGAATAAAAAATTATAAAAAATGTTGTGGGACTTCTTTAAAAAAGTATATGAAACCAGTGCCACTATTATCTATTTTTGTAAAAATGGACTAGCAGGGTTATCATGAGACTGAGTGAGTGTATGATGAGAAGAACGAACCCGTAAAGATGCCGCTCTTTAAATTTCGGCCTAAATTTAAAGCCTTTGTATTATCTATGTCAAATTGAAATTATTACAATCTTAATTTTTTTTTTGGGTTGCCTGAAAGAGAACTTCATTATTAGAATTCCATAATGTTACATTACCATCGAATAAAAAGTCAAGCAAATTTCCATACTGCAAAAAAAAAAAAAAATTACTTATATTGTACTGTTGTAATGTTGTATGTGTTACTTTTATCACTACTAGAAAAAGACCCATCGGAAAACTGTAATTATGATTTGATATAGGACCGCAATCACAGTATAGGAATTTAAATACGCAACTCACTCTTGTATAAATTAATATATGTTTGAAAATTTTCAGATTTTTCTTGATCAACAGATTTTCAAATATTTGAACATTGATTTTGTAGATTTCAACTAAGGTCTTTTGGTTCTCGAGCTCTATATAATTTTTGTAGGTAGAAAAAAACTTATAACTTACTAATGATGTAAGTAACTTCATATTAATTTTATATTCTAATAATGAAATAATATTGTTATAAACATTAAATTCTTAATATAAGACATATTTACCTACTTTGATGAGATTAAGGAAGTTAGTTAATTTAATTAATATGATATATATTTTATAAAATAATCTAGTCATTTTATTTAATTTTTTCGTTTGTCGTTCCCTCTTCTCTTTTATTATTGTTAAGAGAGCATCAATATGAGTAATAGATTGATTTGTTTGTATGTAAATATATCTTATATTTAATACTAATATCAATTAACCAAATATGCCTTAAATTACCGTAAGGCTACGTCTGAATTCTTTTTTTGTGCAAGATCCGGCAGAGAAGAATATATTAATAAATTAGATAAGGCTGTGAAAGTGGCCGTGAAATAATGGAATTGCACTGGCAGAGCCTATTTGCAAAACTTGCATAGAAGAAAAACATTGAGGACTTGGGGGCCAACTCATGCAATTTTTTTTATCAAGAATATTGAGGGTCTCATTATTATCATTTATAATCAATTTAATTTTTTAATAATTAAGGGATATAGAGGTATTTTGACCCAATATCTAAATCTTAACATAGGTCTTGTGTCCTAATTAATAATTTTGTTATGTTTAGTATTTCAAATAAGAATTTAGGTATTTCAAATAGCTTTTAAAGGTATTTTCTCAAATTTTTTTACATAACATTTGTAAATATATAAATTATTATAAATATTTTATAGGATAAAGTATATGTTTAGTTCTTTAAGTTTTACCTAAGGTATATTTTTTATCCCTTAATTTTAAAAAAATATACTTGTAGTCCTATAATTCTAATATCGTTAATGTGTTACTAATGGAAAAAACTGATGCAACAAACTCAAGTGATGATGATATAACCTTGAGTGATAATTGTGTAATTAAATGATATTAATCTTAAATTTAAAATATATGTAAATGAAAAAAATTTAAAAAACCTAATGAAACTGTCAATATAAAAACCTTGATTGCATAAAAAAAATTAGTTTAATAATCTAAATATATTAGTTTAATAATCTCAATATCCTAACCTCCATTTCATTTGTAGAGATTTATCGGTTTATTTTAGTTTAATAATCTAAATATATTATGTTAAACATTAAAACTTAAATATGCTTTGTCCGCTATATAGTCATCACTTGAATTTGTTGCATCAATATTTTTTGTTAACAATATTAACAGTGTTAAAAATATATGATCAAAAATATACTTTATAAAATTGAAAGACCAAAAGTCAATCTTAGTTAAAATTTAAAGGAGTAAAACATATTTTATATAAATTGTGCATAATAAAAAGTGGATCATATGGATCATGACTTGAGTAATTTAATTTTCTTAATCGAAAAATAGCATGACTAGTTATAAATTAATTTTATTTCTTCCCAACTTCTGATAAGGAAAAAATCCCTTTCATTGATTGATTAATTCATGAATGAAAGTATGGAGCATCTTCAATCATGGGATTTAATTAGTTAGGCGTTCAAAATGATATATTTTTTCAACGGTTATGATGTCATTTGATTTTGCCATGTGAATAACCTCTCCCATACTTCTCTCTCACATGCTACCATTTGTTGGATAATGAGACAAGTTCAAGTTCACCTACTGGCTAGCTACCTTATAGTTCCAAATTAAAAATTGGAAAATATTAGTCCCTCCTATGTTTAATGTAATACATGTTCAGATGTTTGGATAGTTAATGTTGGTGTGGATATAGTTTTTATATTTATCAATTTTTTTTAATTTATCTCTATTGATACTCCGTCAATAAAAATTAAGGGGAATAATGAATGAGGTAATTAAAGAAGATAATTAGGATGTTTAAGAAAATATATGTCATATCAACTAACTTTTTTAATATAATCAAATTAGATAAATATGTCTTATAATAAAGATCCGAGGAGAACCTTATGGTTCCCCCATTTAATTTAGAGAAAATTGTATTTAGGTCCTAGATATGAGAAAATACGACAAAATAGTTCATTAAAATCTCAAAATTATATTTAAATCCCATAAAACTTTTTTACAATAAATTTCAACTCCACTGACAAGTTCATAGGCATCATCTAACAAGTTCATAGGCTTGTCAATAACAAATTTATGGGTGTTCATTGACAAGTCCATAGATTTTCATTAACAAGTCTATGGACATTTGAAAATTGAAATTTATTGTCAAAAAGGTCACATAGGATATAAATATAATTTTAAAATTTTAAGAGATCATTTTGTTGTATTTTTTCCTGTTCGGGACCTGCACGCAGTTTTCTCTTTAATTTACGATCCAACTCTGGTGTTAGTCACATGTTGCATTTGCTGAAGAATAAATATGGGACACATTCAATCTACTTCTTCACAGGCTTCATTCATTCACTTACTTAGAAACTCCATGGCCAGCATTCTAATTAGCTTCCACACATTTCCCTTATCCGTTATTCTCTATCTCCTTATCTTCTTCCAAACCCATGAAGCCACCATTAACAACAACACCTTCACCATCAAATTACTCCGCAGAAACTCACATTCTTCTTCCTCCTCTTTCCTCCCTTCATTCCTCACCAATCCAGCGTCCTCCAAAGTCACCTCCAACAACGGCGACTACCTCATTAAACTCTCACTTGGAACACCTCCGGTGGACCTTTACGGTTTAGCTGACACCGGAAGTGACCTTATTTGGACACAGTGCCTCCCCTGCAATAACTGCTATCCCCAGAGAGCACCCATGTTTGATCCCACAATGTCCCAAACCTTCAAGCCCATTCCATGCGGTTCAGAGCCTTGCGCTTGGATGTACGACACCTCATGTTCGTCGGAGAATTCGTGCGGGTACAGCTACGAGTATGCAGATTCCTCGGTGAGTAAAGGGGTTTTAGCAGAAGAGAGGTTTAGTTTTGGTGGAGCTGAGAGCGAGATTGTGTTTGGTTGTGGACATGAAGATACAGGGACTTTTAATGAGAATGATATGGGAGTGATTGGTTTGGGTGGTGGACCTCTCTCACTTGTTTCACAGCTTGGAGCCACTTTTGGAGGAAGACGACGATTCTCTCAGTGCTTGGTTCCCTTTCACACTGATCCTAATGTTGGAGGTAAACATGTTTAATTAATTATCTCAATATTTTTTTTTTGAATTTCTCATAAGCTAATTGGGAAAATTACAATCAGGCTCCAAATAATAGAATTAATTAAATCCGGTCTCTTGAAATTATAAAATTATAATGAAGTCCTAAAAGACCTAAGTGATATTAATTCTAACTATGAAAATATAATTTTATTCTTTTTTAATTTAAACAAAAGTTGGAATTTAGGGGCTTCTTCGATCAAAAAATTCGAAGTCTTCTCCCATTTTAATTTGAAACAAAACCTAGTAATTTCTCTTGAATGACAAATTACGTGCACGAAATAGGATCACTATCGCTTCTGATTTGTTTTTTCATTTTAGATGAAAAGGGGTAAAGTTGTATTTTCATATTTAGAATTAATATCATCTAGACTTATTAAGATTTCACTGTAATTTAATGACTTCAAATGATCTAACTATACTTAATTATATTACTTGAAACTTGGTTGCAATTTTCTCAAAGGAAATTGAGTTGATAGAAATAATATCTATATTCAAAGCATTGGTTTAGTTTTTGCTGGACTGTGATCGATAAGGCGATAACCATATATATAGTTGATCTGGGCACGATCATGTGTAGACTTTTTTAATTCTGTAAATAATTTTTTTTTTATAAAAGTCTATTTTAAAAACTATTAGGAATAGAATTTCATGTATTTTTACTTATTTATATTAATTCTCTAAGCTCGACAACATTCGAATCTTACATAATCAGATAGTTTTATAAAAAATATTTTTATTAATTTTACTTTGTTTACCTAGAAAATTTTTATAAAATTTTAATTGGACAAAATGTGTAATTTAGTTCTTCCTATTGGTCTCCTATGACAAATCAATCAAATATGGGAGGCGGAGAGTTAAGGGTATGTCTGGAGCTAGGGGGAGGCGGAGAGTCAAAGGTATGTTTGGAGTTAGGGGCAGACGACAAGTTAGGTGCCTGCCTTTTCGCTTTACTTTTCGGTTTTATTTTTGACTTCGGCTACTTTTCAATTCTATATAATTCTTTAATTTTTAATAAAAAATATATTTTTTTAATTTAATTAGATTACAAAATTTTATTAAGTTAGTTAATATAATATCTATTTTCAAAAATATCTTAGTCATTTTTTTTAATTATCTCATTCTCTCTTTTCCTTTTTTATTATTTACGAAGCATCAATAATGATAAATTAATAAAAAATTGACAAATATAAAAGTTATTTCTTATATTTAGAATTAAGATCAACTTCCTAAATATGTCTTATCTCAAAGATGGGAAGGACTATATAATTTCTTACAAGGGATGCGCATATATATATATATATATATATATATATATATATATATATATAATTTGAGTAGAATAATAAAGTTATAATTATCTTTCTTAATTCTCACATCTCTCTCTCTTGATTAGCGTTAAGGGAGCATCAATAGATGTAATTTAGAAGATTAACAAATATAAGAAATATGTCTTACATTTATGATAATGATCTACTTCTCAATTAGGTTCTACATTAAACCTGGGAGAAATAGAAAATTAGTAAACATTGATATTGTGTCCCAAGCTAAATTTATTTTAAAAATATTTAAGCCATTTCTATGAAACAGAACAATATCACCGAATTAGATTTAATAAAATTGATTTTCTTAAATTATGATTTATAATTATTAGAATTTCCTTTAAATAGCTTAGGGTTAAATCAAGGTTTTTAGCTGGAAAATAAATTTTCTCATTAAGAGGGGTGTTTGGATCATTGTTTTTTTTTAACAAAACAAAGATTTTGTCGTATATAATTGATTATAGATTTAACCCAAACAGGAACTAATTACAAGACTCAAAATCGGTTTTCTTAAAACATATCCAAGAACCTAAATACATATCAAAATCAATTATGAATTTCCAAAACGAAATACCCTAATCCATGCTGAAATAATGTACATAGCCTTTTTTTTTTAATCATTTCATCTATTATTTCTTATTTGTTTAAATATCACAAAATATTGAGAATTCTAATATTTTTATTAAAAACTCCAAGCATTCAACAATAAATACATATTCCAAATTTGCAGGAAATCTAATATTTGGAGAAGGCAGTGAAATCACAGGGGAAGGAGTAGTGACAACCCCATTAATATCTCAAGATGGTGAAACTTCATATATAGTATCACTCAAAGGCATAAGTGTTGGTGACACATTTGTATCATCATCCCAATTGAACCTAGTGATTGACTCAGGCACACCAACAACATATTTGCCTCAAGATTTTTATGACCAATTGGTTCAAGAACTTAAGGGACAAGGCAATATGGTTCCAATTGAGGATGATCCAGATTTGGGGTCACAACTTTGTTATAAGACTGATACTAATGTTGAAGGCCCAATACTTACTGCTCATTTTGATAATTCTGCTGATGTTCCATTGATGCCTATCCAAACCTTCATCCCTCCAAAAGATGGTGTCTTTTGCTTTGCCATGGCTCCTTCTACTGATGGCTTATTTATATTTGGGAATTTTGCTCAGTCTAATCTCCTAATAGGCTTTGATCTTGATAATAAAATTGTGTCCTTCAAGCCCACTGATTGCACCAGTGAGTAGAAAATCAAGAAAAAAAGACAAGAAAATACTGATTGGAAAGAAAAACAGAGCAGATGATTTCACAAGACCTATGAGGTAGAAAAACAGAGCAAATGAAAATAGAGTATTTGGTTGATCTTCTCATCACTACTTAGTACTTACTTTAGTCCTTAGAGTGATTTTAAGGCCCTAAATGTAATTGGTGTAATAGGTACTAGGCAAATTTTACTTATACTTTATTGTATTTCATGACATATTCATTAATCAATAGCTTTCATAGTAAAGTAAATGTGATTGGGATAATATAGCTTTTGTCCATATTTCTAGATGTCTAAATGGCCTCTTGGATGACTTGGCCAGATTAGGTTCAACTAAAAATTAATTTTTTTTATAAACTACATTATTTAAAAATTTATTAAAGTTGAGCCATCTATAAAATATATTGTATTGCATAATATTTAGGAGTATAAGTTTTCATGAAAAAAAAAGGTTAATATAGTTTTATGTTTCAATTTTAATGACATTAACTGTTGTTTAAGGATGAAAATTAATAAAAAATGCTTTATAATATTAAATAAACAAGTACCAAAGTTTCAAAATTGTCTCAAATTATTTAAGGACAATTGTTTCTTTAGAATAAAAGTGGTAAATGTTGCTATCTTATGATATGAAAGTTCAAATCGTGGAAATGACCTCTGTCCTCTTTAAGCAAGTCATGAAACAAGACAGTGAGTCATGCAACTTGAGGTCTTTATCTCAAATCCTAGCAGTAATATCTTTACTTGCCGGAGTAAGGAAGTGTTTTTTTGACATAATTTTTTTGGTTCGTAGGATTTAAATGAATAAAAAAAAAGAGGAAAATAAAATGGAGTAATAGTACGCATTGACTGATTGATTTGATTCTTTAGTGGTGCTTAAGCATCAAGCAGTTAAGCATCTCATGTTGTCATTCCCTATTTGATTGCAGTCATTCCCAATTCCATTCTAGCTATTCAAACAATTAATACATGCACTTGTTAATTCTATTTACATTATGCCAACACAGCACATGAAACCAGACAATAAAAATGATTGCCATCATATGTATGTGTTAATTCCATTCCATTTCTATCTATAAAGCTATGGACAACTTCTTTCACAACAAAATAATAATAATGGACAACTCTAGTTTCTTGCATGAAGAGCCGGTAAAACAAGTTTAACCCATGAGCTCGCAGGTTTGGGTAAGGTTAGAGTTGAGAGTTTTGTAACTTGTAAAAATGCAGGCTGTATAACCCTGCACCTTGCAACCTGCAGGCTAATGTGGTCTAGCCTGCAATTTTTTTAAAAAAATAAATTGAACCTGTTTGTGATGTCAGTCAAAGTGTCAAGTAAAAAGGGACCATGGTTGGCCTTAAATTTTTTTTTTAATAAATTGAACATATTGTGTGTTGTCAATCAAAGTGTCACACGAAAGGGACTAAGAGAGTGCAATGGGCTTGACCCCTTTGTATCAAAGAAAAAAAAGGGACTAAAAAAATGTAATGGACTTGGCCTTTTTTTTTAATAACAGGTCCTGGTCCCTTTTTTAACCAAAAAAGGGAAAAATATGCGGGATGGTGAGCTAGGGTTAGTATTTTGCTAGCCAGTACGATACCCTTGAGCTGACCTATATTCTCGACTCTGCATCTCTCTCATTCCTTTTTATCCAAAATTTATATTTCATCAAATTCAAGATGTTAAATTAACTACTTAGTTAGCCCCATACTTTGTATTGCATGCTGATATAATGTTCATACAATTCTTTGCAAAAGGCAATTATGTCATTTCTGTTGTTTGACTTTATTTTTTGGCTTTGGCAGAATTATGCAGTGAGATTTAAATTTTTGAAGAGAATACTTGTTTTTTATTACGATTAAACTTCCAAAAATGCATGTCATCTACATAACACTTATCGGTTTCATTTTACCAAACACAACACATCTTGCTTCATTTAATCAACAGCAATCCATGTCAAAATTTTCATTTCAAGCAAATACTGACTTCCCTATATTCAGTTAACTCTAAGAAATAAAAAGCCAAATAGCACATCTAAGTTCCAAATGCATGTCCAAAACAAGGCAGAAGCTAAATTATTTAATAAGCCATATATTTCTCTAACCCAAAGAAAGTTTCCGAAAATTGCAACTCAAAATCGATTTGTATTAATTCACTACGGTTTGAGACTATCCAAAATTTGTACGCTAGCCCCAAATTAAGCTCAAAGGTGACAAATTTTAAAGCAGCCTATACTTCGAATTTATATCTATATATAAGGGTCAAAACCCACATCTTAACTCAATTAAGAACATCCATTTCTTCACCAAACTCAATCGAAACGAAGTTACGCAAGTTCGCAAGGAGAAACAAAAGGTTTACCAAAAAAATTCAACCCAATGAGTCAATTAGATCAAACCTCAGCACTTGGGGAAGAGCTTGATGAATCAGGCGTGAAGACGCAAGCCATCAGAGGAGGAGGAGGAGGAAGAGAAAGAAGTTGAAGATATGTACTTGAAACGCAGCTGAACATGAGGCTGCCACATGAAACCTAACGTGAAGACAATCGGAGTGATCTTGGTATCAAAATTTCTGCTGACATTGCTGCTGGTAAAGAAGAAGATTGGAGATCAAATTGCGTGTCTGAGTGAGGAAGTGCTCGATCGAACCCATGATTTGCAAAGTTAAAGCCAATTTACTCTAACTAGCGAGCCATGAGTTCTGGAGGCAGAAGAAGGTTGGGGAGAGGGTGAGAGAAAAGGCCAAATACGATGAGAGAGAAAGTCTGATGATTTGTATAAGAGAGAAGGGGCAGTGAGGTAATTTAACAACATTTTCAAACCCCAATTTAGTATACATAGATTGATTTGGTATTTAGGAATTGGGATATTGGAATCATTGATTTGCCTTTGAATATTTTGAAATTTATGTGGGATTTTTTCAAAAAATATCCTTGAAATTATTTACATTAGTACATATCACTGGGAGGTGTAAAGAATTTCAGTGTCATAAAACGTATGGCTAAGGCCGACAAGTAAGTCTTGCAGCCTGACCTTTTTTTTCCACATATATCTGTGAGATTATAGTGAGGTTATTTGATTTTACAACAAAAAGAACAAGGTTATTATCCCAAAAATAAAATAAAATAAAAAGGAATAAGAGAAAATTACACTGCAGTTCCAAACAACTAAAAATACGAAGAAATGATTCTTTGAAATTGCAAAATGAAAAATTGGTCTCAAGGAGTTGTTAATGGAGCCCCTCAAGTTTAACTTGAGGGGCTCCATTAACAACTCCTTAAGACCAATTTTTCATTTTGCGATTTTGAGGGACCATTTCTTCTTTTTTTTTTCTTATTTGGGACCTCAATGTAATTCTCCTAAGGAATAATGAGGACAAAAAATTACATCTTCAGCTACCTCCTAGCTCGAGGTTGGCTTGATGCCTTCTCACTTAGAACAGATATTTGCTTTAGGCAAGTTAAAGCATGTTGAGCCAGCACCTTGGTGTTGGGATTGCCATGCTTAAAGGCTTCAACTAAGCCCCTCACAAGAGACTGATTAAGTGAGTACTTAGGTATGTGATTTTCCTCTCTCAATATTTTCTCTATGATCCAAACTGTCTTCTCTTGAAGCTCCCCAGATCTTACCTCTGTGAAAAGACTGATCACAGAATCAACCACACCCAATTGCTCAAGCTCATCAGCTGCTCTCTTGAAACTATTCGATGAACAATCCAATAATAGTGTTGAAAGTGCCTCCACTGCCGCAATTTGAACACTAGTTTCATTGGTATCACTGAGGAGATCATTTAGAGGCTTTATACAATTGCTCTTTAGCAGGCACAATTGACTATCTTCCTCGCAGGGACTGTCGTGAATCGGACACGAAAGGTTCTGATTAGAGGTCCTCCCACAGATGAACAAGAAGGAAGAGAAGAATCCAGAAGGTGAGAGTTCAGTGTCTCTAGAAATAACTGTCCTTCCAATTTCTGATAAGCTTTTTAATCCAAGGGCAGCAAGTCTTTTTACCTTTGGTTTGGAAGCATATTCCAGCTGTTCACAGAAAATGGTCATAAGACGATTTTCTCTGATAATGGTAAGGGTTTGCTCGTCAAGGTTCCTAGTGAAGTGAAGTAAGAGACCAAGAAGACCTTCCAAAAAGCTTGCTGCAGTCTGTGAGATCCTTGCATTGGAGCTGCGTCTCTGGTTCTTGAGAGTGGCGACGATCCATTTAATGAAATCACCTCCCAAAAGTGATTTTACTTCATTCTCTGTTAAGGAAAGGTTGGCAAATATGCATGCCGCAGTTGCTCTCTCTTCCTCCGCAGATTGATCATCCAACATTTTTTCTTTGAGGATGGTAAGCTTGTTGGAAAGTCTCAGCTCATTTCCCAGATCTTGACTGAACAGTTCAGATAGTAGTCCCAAAAGCTTGAAAGCATATATTCTGAGTTCAACTTCTGGGTTTTCAAGAAATTGTGTGACCGTTTTAAAGCCATCCCCAGATTTTATATGCAAAGCTACTGACTCTGTAAAAATGAATAAACAAACAGCATTACACATCATGCAACACAGGGCCAATTTACAAGATATACATAAATTGTACACAGCTACACAATGTAAGCATTCTCGCTTCATTAGTTTATCAGATCACAGCAGCATCCTCTGAATGTATTTATACATGTAATTATTAATAAACTAATCGAAACCGAATACTATAGAAGTTCAATAAGAAACAAACTATTCAATAATTTCGTGACATGGAGTACAAGAAGTAATTAAGGTACACATGAAAGAAAATACTGCAATATTATTATGCTTTTAATATATTATAAGCTAGTTGACTAGAAATTACCTGACGCCTGTGGGGATGATGTTATTCCATAGAGAATGCGAAGAACATATACTTGACACTCAGATGACACTGAGTTTAACAGTTGCAGAAGTCTGAAAACTATATTTTCTGACTGCATTGAACTCCCCTTCATGTCGGCAGATGCTAATTCCCAACGCCCTGGCTTCGATACTATATTTGCAATTGTTGAAGCAGCTAATGTTTTAATTTCATTTGAGGGCTCCTGGTCATCAAAAAGAACATTAATAAGAGATGGAAAGACTGGAGACTCGACAAGGATGGTTGCGTTGTCATCCAATCCTGACAAGTTATATAATGCTTGCAGACTTGGTTCTCTTCCTTCTGGCTTCGACAACAGGTCAACTAGTACTCCAGCACTTTGCCTAGCAATTTGCTCTTTATTGTTGTTTGTCAAGGTCATCCTTCCGAGCAGAGACGCCATCTCTATCTTTACAGCATCAGGACCTGCCCCAGGTTTTATCCAAATTAAATTTGTTTAGTATTTAATTGCTTTATGCGAAAGCAGATGCCTTAGAAAAAGCTGATAAATAATCGCTAGCATTTACTCCATCACGATTCTATTTGGTATAAACAGATACTATTAGAAAACATACCACCATGCAACCGTAAAAGTAAAGGTTCAAATCTTCCAGATGCTGCTAAACGTTGCACATTATCCTCCACCCTCTCCAACTGCCTTAAGACTTCCTCAGCTAACTTGGACAAAGCAGGAAACTCTAGATTTCCTGCCATACTTGTGAGGAGAACCAACGCACCTTTCTCTGATGCAACTCCTATGCAATAAGCTTCATCGCTGCAGAACTCTAGCAATAACTTCACAGCATACTCCCTCTCTTTCTCTGAGCTACCAGTAAGACTATGTACCGCCAATCTTGTGATACTCCCTTCAAGCATTATTTTCTAGAGATGCATAAAACTTTGCATCAGAAACCGTGATACAAGTCAGAAAACAATTGCCAAAGAAACCGTGGAGTTTGCACTTCGCTGCAAAATGTTATATACAGTAAAAGTGACAGTTTGTCATTTATTGCTTCTCTTAGTTTTCAAGGTACCTTCTCTCTGCCATTGATAACAGCATCTAAAGAATTGTGCAGCAAGCAAAATTATATCTTTGTTTCGATAGAAACTTTAAATAAGAAAACAGACTTTTTAACAAAAAACAATTAAGAGGAATATTCAACATTGAACTGTGAAGAGCTTTCTGACAACATTAGCCAGTAAAAGGCACAGAGCCACAGTCCATGAACGACTTCAATCATGTCTGATGTGTAAGGAATTGTCAACACCTTGAACAGATAATTTTGTCACATTTATTATGCTTTTCTTAGCATCTTACTAACTTGATCACTTCCAGCAGTGGTTTTTACCGTTACCATATTGGATAGAACTCATTTGAAGTATTTAATTAAACGAGGGTGTTTCCATGCCTTTAAGTTGCAAAGTATTTGTAGAAAGGCGGCACTAACTGCCAGGACAGCATATGGTTTAGAAGTGTTGCCATGGAACTTTTAGCAAATTACACAATTATACAATATTTTTAGGATTCTGAAATAGAGTTTAAGAATCTAGATGGAACATTCTCTCCCAAATGAATCAATATCAGGTGCTAACAGAGAAATCTGAATAAAGCAAACGCTATATATTCTAATTTATGGCGAGGGTTTTGACCTCATATCACGGTAATGCTCACATGAAAGAAGTCATGATTATTAGGTAGCCTGCTAACATATTTTATCATACCATTCTTTCCATTTATAAATAAAAAAGTGGATTAATGTTATTTTAACAAGCTATATATCCGGTTACCGTATCCTTTCAATGCACGGGGAGGAATAAGTCTTTTTCATTCACTACTGAGAAAATAGTAAACAATGAAAACATGAAAAAATAACTGACCTTGCTTTCTTCATCTTTAGCCATACTAACTAAAGTCATAAAAGCTTTACTTCTCAACCGTGATCCAATAACTTTTGAGCTATTAGTAAGAAGCTTCACTATCATTTGTATAATTCCAGCATTCTTGATTACATATCTGCTAGGAGGATGGTCTTCTGAAACCCTATTAATGTTATCTAAAGCTTGCTCAACGTGATCTATACAAAGTGGCTCCTCAGTCAAGTGTTCAGCAGCAGATTTAACTTGATACTCCACAACCCTGTTAACCCACTCTTCTATTGCCCCAGCCAATCCAATATTGGGTTTGAGTTCCAAGGATTTAAGAACCTTCCCAGTTACAGGACAAGTTGGGTCACGAGCATCTTGAATACATCTCTCGAACCAGTACTCTATAGCAGTCCGTTCATAGGTCTGAGAAGTTTCAAGAACCACAGGATTCTTCATCACTTCCTTTGTCAATGGGCAAAGAAAATTTTTGAAGGGAGACATCGCTGCATTGTCTTCAAGGTCGAAGTCCAATTTTCGTGTCTCAATGTTAGGTTCAATAGACCAATTATTCAAAATCCTTTCAAGGGAAACTAAAATCCGCCGTTCAGATACAGAACTTGAGCGCAATAGGTCATTCTTAAATAGCTTTATTTCTTTAGACAACTCTGAATGATCGCTTGGGTCAATCCCCATAGCGCGAGCCAAATCCATGACAATAGCACTCTGCACCGCCTTGGTGGTAGGTCTTCCTAGCCCTTCTTTTTCCAGCGTACAATGAACTCTCTCTTCGTTCTCTGTAACCTACTTTCAAACACATTAGTGAAATTTATGAGATTCAAAGCTGGGTTACTAAATTCATGCCTCGACTTAAACAAATAAAATGAAAACAATTAATGTAGATTTTCTATTCCAGAACTTGAAAGGTCTCAGAATAGCATTCATGACAAAGTAATTGAGAAAAGGCAAAAATTACTTTTCCTCGGAGATAAATGTAGAGAGTAAAGAGAAAGGGCTAATTACTCTGAACTGAGCGAGCTTCATGTCTCTGGAGAGATCAGAAGCTTTCTTTTGGAGGTCAGGGTCGTCATGAAGAGCCTCATCGAGCAAGGCGAGCCATCCTCCTACGGAGGAACTGTGCTTCTCAAGGGATAAGCAGAGTGACTTGCAGTTGATCAAGACAAATATCTTGCTACTTTTCTCATAAACGGAAATAATTTCTGCAGCCTTCGACAGATCGCCGGACATTCCTTTCAGGGCGGTCTGCACCGACGTCGGGAAGGTATCCGGCGACGGTGATTGAAACGACAGGAGTAGCTGGTTGACGACAAGCTGAAGTCGCCGGGCCAAGCCCGAGAACCGTCGGGGGTTCTCGAATAAGTAATGGTGTTCGCGGTCGCAGAGATCAGTCAATGAACGGCGGATGGATTGTACGGCAGAAGCCACAGGCGAAGAGAGACTTGCTGACGTCATTTACCGGCAATTGGTCATGAAGGTGGAGAAGGGAATGGGAAGTAGAGAATTGGGAAGGTTTTGTTTTCGACGTTGGTAGATATGACGAGAGACACCGGCGACTACCCTACGTCAAGCTTTACGCTCCATGGCTGAGAAGAGTCAAGGCTTGACTTGCGAAACTTTGGTTTGTAATAATATTGTTTGTGTGGAAAAATTAATCTTTTGTTCTTATAATTGTCAATGGATTATAACTTAACCTCCATATTCTAACTCGGTTTAACTAAATCTTTATAATTTTTATACAGTTGTATTCTAGTTTCTAAACTTTAATTCATTAATTATTATAATTTTAATAATTTTATAATATAATTCTTATATTTATTCTTGAATATAAAAACTAAATTATAAAATAGTTAAAACTATAAGAACTGGGTTACAATGAATTAAAATTTAAGGATTGCGTTATACTAAATCAAAGTATAAAGATTAAATTATAAACCAATTAAAATTATAAGACTAAAATTTTTTTTGATTAAATATAATCATTAACTATTTAAAATTACTCTCATTTTAATTTTAATTTAACTTTTAAAACATAAATTTTGATCCCATGATGGAAGGAGTCACTCTCATGTTGGCATAGTCAAATGCCTTCACGTACCCATCCGATCCCACACTCAAAATCCTATATTAGTTTGATTATATATATATTCCAAAGTTTGATTATGATGATTCCTCCCCTTTTTCCCTCCCAATTCTTCCCACATAAATCGAAGTACCAATCTTGTTGAGTCTCCAACAACGGCAACAATGAACTTTTATTTTATTAGATGGGGTTAGTTACTTAGATAACATGATATCATTGTGTTTTATTAAAAATCAACTCTTTAAATATATCATTAACCAATAAATGATGTCATATAACTTCGTTGAATATTCACTTCAAGTTTCATTTACTTTTTTTCGAGTACTCCATATTTCTTGGTTAAGCCTCCTCACCGACACACTCAATATTCTTTTTTAAACATGTATAAACCACTTAGACGGTTTTATACCATTTTCTTTTTAATAGGTATCATTTCAGTTTATTAACATATATGACTATCCATTAAACAAAAGCTTCCCACCACCCCACAAATGACATCCTTTACTAGCTTCTCATGGTTTACCTCCATCACTGATCTCCTCTATGTAACCCTCATATCTCATAGTTTCACAGTGTGATCATAAGAACCAGTAACGAACATGTCCATATCAATTGGGGAATAGTCATTAGAGCCGAGAAATCGGGCCGGGCTTAAAAAATGGAGCTTCAAAAGGAAGTCGGGCCTCAAAGGGCCGGCCCTGCAGGGCCGAGGGTCGGCCCGTTAGGCCCTTTAACTTTGTTTTTTGTTTTAATTTTACTACCCTTCTTACTCATGGCATTGCTGACTCCTCCCTAAGAAGCTTAAAAATTGCTAAATTTACATATGGTGGTAATTTACTAATTCTTGATATTTTTACCCCTTAAACAGAGTCTACTACTTAAAGTGAAGTACAATCAAAATTCCTTGAAATTGATGATAGTAGTGAAGATGATGAAAACGATAGTTTTCATAATCATGTTGCTTAGAGTGTTTAACTTTTTACTTTCTTATGCTTTGTATGAGACTATGAATTACTTGTACACAATATTTTTTACCTTTGATTATGAATTAATAACTATATTTATCTTATTGCATGAGGTTTGTAGACGTATAGTTAAATTTTGTGAAAATGCCTTCTGGCCCTGGCTCTGATACTTTCAGGCCAGGCTTTGAAAAACGGCAAATTTTCTTTCTCTGGGTCCTATAGGGCTGGCCCTTTTAGGCCCTGATCTGTCAAGGGTCGACCCTAATTCCCAGCTCTAATAGTCACCACACCTCACATAATCCTTGTGACCATCCGAGTACCTCACTAAGGCAATGCAATGATCTTGACACCAACAAAAGTGAAATCACGAAGCAATGCCAATGTCTCCTGTCAAACGATAGTCAACACGTGAAGATTGAGCAAGAATACAAATATAGCCTGAGACTCTTAAACATTTGGAGAGGAAATCTAGACCTGTTGTTGATTGATTTCTCAATAAAAATTTCTTGAAAGAAGTACCTCGATAATAGATAATTCCATGATAACAATGCCTATTTAGATTCTTGTATTTGTAGAGGATAATATCCAAGTCTCTAGTATTTAGGAGGTGAAGGAATGAGATGGATAAGCCAGGCACCAATCTTGATTAACCAAAAAAATAAAAAAGGATGAAATGGACCAAGTCTCCTCTGAATCATGGTAGGAGGTAGGTGCCAAATGACTCAAACATCTTCAATGGTACAAGGGAAGGCTCTAAACAAAAAGTCAAAAAGTTGACCAAATCTATCTTCATCTGAGTCAATATCTCTTGAAGCTGAATCATAAGCACAACGGACGATAATTATGAGTGGAATTATATGTGCGGGTGCTGGTTACACCCAATGTTGATATCCCATCCAAAAGCCCCTTATGCTGTTAGTAATGATGTCATCCATTTAAGAAAATGTTAATAAAAATTATTTAAAAAATACACTAAAAATGAAAAGTCAAAAATATATATATGCTGACAATTACAAACGGAAATCAATACTAACAGAAAACTTATATTTATATTTAAAAAAAAACCATAATTTCCTTCCATGTAGGGGTGTGTTTTTTCTCTGCATATAAAATTTTTTAATTTTATTTTGTTAACATAATTAGCTTGGGTAACAATACTAATGGAATAATAAATTTATAAGGGCTAATTAACAAAGAAAAGTTAAGTAATGTGTTTTTATATCCTAATTTTTCTAACAATTATAACATATAATCCATAGTTGTTATGGATTATATGTTATGGATTCTTTTTTTCAGCCTCCTTTCCTTTTGGTTTTCATTCTTCAAATCCCAAGTGTGTCAGCTTCATGAGAATTCCACTTTGGTCAATCATGTTTCTGCACCAAATATCAAATATTCTAGTCAAATACATTCTGTCACCAAATGTCAGAATTTTCATCCCTATAAAAGGAGCCCCTCCTCGTACCTAACGAACCCATATATCCATATAAAAAAGAAGTCCATATCAGAATTCTCATCCCTGTCACTCTCACCCTCCTCATCATCGGTGTGCAAGAACATGAAGGATAAGGAGGATGGCCGACGTGGATGAGACTTCTAACTAACTATAACAGCATATAGGGATGGTTTCTTATAAGTTACTCCTTTCAATCTCTTTTATAATTTTTTTTTAAATAAATTAAAGGTTAATATTAGTTAAAAATAATAAATATATAAAAATATCATTTTTTTAAATATGTCCATATTTATGGAAGGAGCATAGAAAAGAGAATGCATAATAAATGATTAAATAAAAGAGAATTAATAGTAAGTGAGGATAATTAATAGAGTCGGGAAATCGGGCCGGCTCGTTTAAACCCTTTTAAATCACAGGCTGTGCTTGAAAAATAGAGCCTCGAAAGGAAGTCACCCTAAAAGGGCTAGCCCTGGAGGGCCAAGAGCCCTGTAGGGCTTGCCCTACAGGGCTAAGTGCCGGCTCGTTAGGCCCTTGAGCTTTTTGTTTTTTGAATTCCCCTGCCCCTCCTGCCCATACACTTGCTAACTCTTCTCTAAGAACCTTAAAATTGCCAAATTTATATATGATGGTAATTTACTAATTCTTAATATTTTTACCCCTTAAACAGAACCTACTACTTAAAGTGAAGTACAATCAAATTTCCTTGAAATTGATTATAGTAGCGAAGAAAATGAAAACGATAGTCGTCATAATCATGTTGCTTAAAGTGTTTAGCTTTTTGCCTTTTTATGCTTTGTGTGAGACTATGAGTTACTTGTGAACAATATTCTTTACCTTTGATTATGAATTAGTAACTGTATTTGTTTTATTGCATGAGGTGTGTAGACGTATAGTTAAATCTTGTGAAAATGACTTCTGACCTTGCAGGTTGGCCTTAGCCCTCATGCTCCCGGGCTAGGCCTTGAAAAATAGTAATTTTTCTTTCCCCAGTCCTTTTAGGCCCTGACCCGTCAAGGGCTGGGTCAACCTTAATTCTTAGCTCTAGTAATTATTATAAAGATATGTATTTAATATGAGTAGAAGAGGAAAAATAATTTAAATTTTGGTATACAAAAAAAAGTTGTTTATATTAAGATCAGCTCCAAAGGAAAAAAGAGAAAAAGACACTTAAATACCACTTGAACTTCAAAATCCTAAATTGGTTTTATTGACTATAAGAGTAATGTAATTAAAAAAAAGAATATAGCAATTGACAACTTAGTTTTTTGAGAAATCACTTATTTAATATTTTAAAATTCAAATAGTATTTAAGTGTATTTTTCTTAAGATAAAAAGTTGTTTAAAAAGGAGGTGAGAGAGTATAATTCAATATATTTTTAATTTCAATTTGCATTGCACTTTAGGATTAAGCTAGTTGATCTCTAAAAATTGAAATTCTTATTTTAAAAATCAAGAATCTAAAACTATAAATTTAAATGACTTTAACTGAGGTTGGGTGTTTGATATTGAAAATAAAAATAATATGTGACACTTGGTTAGTCGTAAGTTATGCCATGTGGGGTAAAAGAATTATTACGAGGGTATGTATTTATAAATGTTTTATTTGATTTTTTTAATAATATATACACATTTGTCTATGTGTATGCCTCCTGGCATCCGCATCATGCAAAATATGATGGAGATAGTTTGGGATCACGTCTTGGTCCCTGTTGCCAAAGAATTTAACTTGGATATAATGCACTCAGCTAGCGTCCGCTGTACAAGGGTCTACTGTTAGTCCCTTTCATCTAAATTACACCGTTTTATAATAGTTTGGGTGAAAAGAATGATGGGGTTGGTTTTTTTTTTTTTAAAAAAAATAGTGTAATATTTTAAAATATTTTTAAGTAGCATACAATATCCTAAAATAATTTTTTACACTTTTAATTTCTTAAAATATTTTTCAGTTTTACCCAGTGTCTTACCGGTAAAATTATAGTCAATCTCTTAAGACATTGGGTACAATTGAAAAAATATTTTAAAGGGTTAAAAACACCAAAAAATAGTTTAAAGTAATTTTTGAAGCTGAAAAATGATTAAAGGTAAAATTGCAATCAATCGGGTAAGACACTGGATAAAATTGAAAAAATATTTTAACGGATTAAAAACATAAAAAATTATTTTAGGATACTGCTACTTAAAAAATATTTTAAAATATTATACACTTATAAAAAAAATATTTCAAAATATTATACATTATTTTTTTAAAAAAAAAAATTCAACCCCATCATTCTTTTCACCAAAACTACACCAAAATGGTGTAGTTTGGATGAAAAGAACTGGCAGCAGACGCTTGCTAAGTCCTTTGATTATATAGGGATTCGTTTCTCTCCTACACTTTTATCATTCACTACTATCCTTTTCTTTTAGATGACTTCATTTGATAGGGAGAGTAAATCTGGGCCGTTTATTTGTGACAATAAACTCAATGGTAATAAGAGGCTACTAATCTAAACGATGTCGTTTTGAATATTTCAATTGATCTGTCCAATTTCTCACGCAATCTCGGCCATCCATGCAAATGTCATATTTGTTTGTCATTTTCCATCTCATTTCTCCATACAACACGTCATTTTTCTTTTAGCACATAGTCTTTCTTCCTCCTCCAGTAGTGTGGGAAAATAAAAGAAGCTGGAGGAAAAAAATGTTAGAGAAGAGGAGCAAGGGTCTGTGGGTACGGGAGATCATAGATTGATGAGTAAATAACAATTTTTTTATCAAACACCCACAATTTCCTTAATATTTTACATTCATGATTTTTTTATAATAGAATTTAATAATCTTCAAAGTGGATGATAGTAGATATTCTTTTCTGGTGTATATCTTTTTCTATTGTAGATATAATATGTTTTTTATTCTTTTTTGCTGCATAAAAATCCTGGTTGTGCGTGCGCGCACTTTGTTTAAACGGAAAAGTTTTGATTTGATATAATTGTTGTTTTTCAATGTTAGTTTTGGTTGCTATGTTTGGTTGATACACACACATATTTCTAAATACATGTTTATTATATATAATTGTTGTTTTATTATTATTTTCTCTGTTTTGCCATTTTGGTTGATTTTAAATACACGTTAGTAAATATATTATATTTTTTGTGATATAATGTATTTCTATTTACGTGTGTGTATGTTTATATTTGTATATGTATCTCTATTGGCTTTGGGATCACAATGCTTATGTTTTTATTATAATGCAGTTATGAGTTTGTCTTTATGCAATGTATATATTTTTCTATTTGCAAGAGGCTTATACAGTGGATATAAATTTGATTCATAGACTTGATATTGAATTTAACGATGTTGAAGAAGCATGTGAATTTTGGAGGGAATTTGGTAGAATAACTAGTTTTGGTATTCGAAAACAGAGCTTTGACAAGAGTAAAAAGGATAAGTCAAAATATTCCTATTATATATACGTTTGTTGTAAAGAAGGGGTGAGAAAGCGAGACATTCGAGATGTGAAAACTAGGAATCCTAGAGATGAGATAAGAACAGAATGCAAAGCTAGAATGCAAGTTAAACATGTAAAGGGAAAATACAAAATAAGTGAAGTTGTCCTAGAACATAGCCATCCTCTTCAGCCTCCTGAAGCTGTTCACTACTTGCATCGCATCTAGAATTAACACCAGCTCAACATTTTGAATTAGAAAATGCTCAAAAAGTTGGAATTAGTTAAAAATCAATATTCAATTTGTAAAGCCAATATGCTGGAGGTCGGACCAACTTGGGATATACAAGAGATGATGTAAAGAATTATCTCAATTCAAGAAGGCAACGAGCCATGAAATACGGTGAAGTTGGATGTATATTTCAATATTTTGAGCGACAATTAGCAAAAAATCCCACCAAATGGACTCAGAGGAGAAAGTGACAAATGTATTCTAGGTTGATGCACATATGTTAGTTGACTATGATTGCTTTGGAGAGGTTATCTTGTAATACCTCACTTTCTCGTCAATATTCCTTATGTGTATATTTGGAATATTTAGTGGAATAAAATAATGAATTGTGGTGTGTGTGTTAATTTATGGTAATATTTCAATCATCGGTTACATATAATTCGACCAAGAAAGGACACAAAAAGGTAATTAATGGCCACTTAAAGGCCTAATATTGTAACTAAAATTTGAGCACAAAATGACACAAATAATGGTCTCATCTAATTGTCAAAAAGTCAGCCAAATGAAAAGAAAAGAGCAAAGAATGATTTATTTCAGTAAATCATAAAAAGTAGGGGGAAAATGGTAATTTTGCCATAAAGTGGGAAATAATGATTTTTCCCTAATATTCCTAATAATTTTAGTTCAATAGGAATTAAAAAGAAGGAAATGGCTACTTGATAACTAAAAAGCCTATTTTGGTGAATTATTATCAAAGAAGGTCAAATAGTTAAAAGTCAAATGTCTAAAAGTCAACAATTTGTAAGTTGGCACAATGGGATAATTGAAGATCAATATTTTCTATCTTTAGTTCTCATCATTTTTAGCTGATTAAGAGAGGGAAGAGGGAATGGAATAATTAGACAAAAATATAAACACACAGACCAATGAAATGCCACCATATGTAAAAACAATTTGACCCTTTTAATATATCATCATTTTCTTCATCTCTTCATCTCATTTTCGTGCATGAGCTGAACCAAATAGAGTGAGAAAGGGTTGAGAACGGTGAAGAAGGAAGAAGGCAGAGAAGGCTAGGGTTCTTGAAATCTAAGGCAAGGAAGCTTATAACCTTGTGATTCTTGCTTCATAATCCTTTCATAACTTCTTCTAATCACTTCTCCTCCTTTGAATTCATGATTTCTAAAGATAAATCAAGGTTGTGGAGAGAGAGATAGAAAACGTGTGGAGAGAGAAAGAGGAGGAATCAAGAGGTAAACCTCTAAACTTGCTTCTCTTGATGCTATTGATGTTGTTCTTGGCTTGGTTTTGGTTGTTTTATGAAAGATGGATGATAAAACCTAAGGGACCTTGTTGTCCAAGTTCATTCAAGACCATGTCCAATGAATGTCTAAATAGCTAATCATGTGATTAGAAGTAGAAAGAAGGTGATTAAGTAAGAGAAAACGAGAAAACGATATAACTTTTCTAAGAACCTTAAATTCTTGCCCTGCCTTTGACCTGTTAAATGAGTAGGAATTTGGTAAATTTGATGCTTCCATTGAATTTATGAGGAAAAATTGTGTAGAGTATATGTTGATGGTGAAGTGAGAAAAAGTCTAAAATGTGAAATGATCAAATTACCCCTTAAAACCTTAAGTAAGGGCTGCCAAGGGCATTTTTGACATTTGGCCTTGAATTTTACCAATATGAGGTCAAAAATGGATTCTACACATGAAATTGTGTAGGATTAGCCTGAGTCATAATTTTAAGTAAAGTACAGTTAGACTAGGTACAAAGGGGTGTAGATCGGTCTATAGGGGCATTTTGGCAATTTAACATTTTTTAGGCTAAGTTAACTAATAGAATAAGTTTAGAGTGATACATGGATGAGTAATAACTCATTTATGGTAAATTTGAGAATTGTAGGATTCGACGATTGTTCGGAGTCTAAAATTTACCCGAGCTCATACAAACGGGAGGAAGTTGCTAGAGGAAAGCAACCAGGTAGTAACTTGTCTTTCATATGTTATGATATGCATTATATGATTTGTGTGTTCATCAAGAATTGTATGACGTATTATGAATATGCAGGGTGGTCGCCCGGGGTCTATTTGCATGGGTGGACGCTCAGGTTAATATAATGCTCATTGTTGCACGAATGGGTGCCCGGGGCCTATTTGCATGAGTGGACGCTTATGCCAATATAACGTTCACTGTTACACGAATGGGTGACCGGGGCCTATTTGCACAGGTGGACGCTTAGGCTAATATAACGGTCACTATTGCACGAATGGATGCCCAATGCCTATTCGCTCAGGTATCTTTCGGGGCCTTGCAATATATCTAGCGCTATGATAACTTATGAACTACATGTTATGCATTTAATGTTGTTATGATGATTCTGTCGAATTATGACTATGCAACATGCTTTGTAATGTTATAACTGTATGATTGGCATTATGTTACTACTGAGATTCTTTTGAATCTCACTGTTTTTCAAAAACCCATTTATAGTACAGGGAGAGAGCTCTAAGGGCAAGAGGAAAGTAAACGCGGACGGCTAGAGGATTAAATGCCAAAGATTTTAGTTGTTGGTGGTCTATTTCTATATCTTTGGATATTTTGGGATATGTATATGATGTATATAGCTATGTAAGCATGACAAGATTGCAAGAATAACTTAGTTGATGAATGATATTTTGGACAAGTAATTACGCTTCTGATGTAAAAGAAAAATTTAAATTTAAAGAACTTATCATGATACATAAGCAGAGGCAAGCTCACATACTCTGATAAATGGACTTAAGTACTGATGAGACTTAGCAAGATAGTAAACGAGTGTGGAAAAGATTTGAGAAAATTTTATTACCCCCAAATTTCCTTTCCAGTCCCAGGTTCAAATCCTAAGATAGGATTGGAATTTGTGAACGTTTTCCTAATCCGAGACTTGATCCTAATTTCACAAGTGATTTCACTACGCTTTTGTAGTCATCGGAGGTTATAAGAAATGAGGTATCACACATCTTACTTAATACAACTTATTGCACAAATCGTGACCATAGACCTCTTGCAATTTTCTCTGGCTTCAATCATTATAGAGGAGGGGTGATATTTGGAGTGGCATTGTTATATGATGAAACTATTGAGAGTTTCAAATGGCTCGTTGAGACTTTTTTATGTGAACACAAAAATGCAAAGCCACTAACTGTTTTTACCGATCAAGATGCTAATATGTCACGAGCATTACAAGAAGTGATGCCAGATGTAAAACATTCCGTGTGTACTTGGCATATTTTAAATAATGCAATGAAACACCTTCCAAACTCAATGGTTAGTGATTTTAACCACTGCATGTATCATTATTGGGATGAAGATGAGTTCAAAGAAGCTTGGCAAGCATTACTACAAAAACAATATATGACAGAAAACTCATGGTTGGTGTCTATGTACCAAATAAAATAGAAATAGGCAGCATGTTATATGAAAAGCTCAAGAACACTTGGCATGAGAAGCACACAAATAAGTGAAAGTGTCAATGCATCTGTTAAAAGTTGTACCCATGTTAAGCTAGATATCAATCGAATTCTCCACAAGTTCTGGAGGATAAGCACTATAACAAATTGAAAAGTGATTTTGATGCACTTGACAAGTTGCCAATATTGATATTGCAAAGTTAAAGTATGCTCCACCAGCTGTTTGATGTCTATACTCGACCTATTTTTGACTTATTTCAACACCAATGTGATCTACGTGATGCAACATGTATTAAATAAAGGAATGAAAGAAAGATCATAATGGATGAGGAGGATAGGGCCATCGTGTTTGATTATGTAATCATCATAGATGGTAGTAAACGAGAGCATAGTTTGACATTTGATCCTTCGACAGAAACAATTACTTGTAGTTGCAAAAAGTTTGAAATAGTGGGCATATTATGTTGTCATGCATTGAGGGTATTGCATGAATGTGATGTCAAATTACTCCCTCATAAATATATAAAGAAGAGATGGATAAGAGAAGCACGATGTGGTGTAGTGTATGATATCAAGGGAAAGCAAATTGAAACCTAAACTACAAAGATCAAATTGGTATAGACAATTATGTCCCTTACTTGTTAAATTAGCTAATGATGTATCAGAAAGTCTAGATGTATTCTCTCTTATTCATGAAGCTGTGTTGGAACTAAGTAAGAAAGTGACTGAGCTTCACATAAAATATTTATCAGATGATAGTAATGGTGGTGAGGATGGTGTGGGGAATCATGAAGGCGGTACTAGTAGTGGAAAAGTTGTTGCATTTAGAAAGAGATTTGATAGAAAGATAAGTAAACAGATAAAGAGTTGTGTTGAAATCAGTGCAAGAAGACGAAAAAGGAAACCCTCTAAAAAGCCTCTTTAAGTTTCACAGGTACACTTTTGATTAGTTTAGTTTTTCACATTTGTTTATTAAATATTACTTATTTTGCTCCAAACGTGTTTTAGGGACAGCTTAATCAACTTTAAGAATTAGAGACACCAAATCAAGTACAACTTGACAATATGATATTGTATAACTTGCAACCAAATCATATGACTTATACAAATTTGTTGATGGTATGTCATGTGATGTTTAACACCATGATCAACTGGTTTGTTTACCTTAGATATATATATTGAGACATTCTTTTTATTTCTTGATTGTAGGCACCATCTGATTGCAACATCATATCGCTTGAAGCACTGGATTTTAGTCAAACATATAATGCTGGTAACTATAAACAATAATGATAATGGAAGAAAACAATTTAATCACTTTTATTGCCATTTGAATTGTTTACATAGCATTGCCTTATCTCAAGATAGTTGATCAGCATAATTTCAACGCTCTCACTGTATATGTGTTAACACTACAAAGTTACATTTTGTTTCAAATACAGGTTCAATGATTGATTTAGATCCTCATACATGAAGTCTTCATTTTAGCTTATTTTATCTAGCTCATTTGTATAGCATATGACTTCTTATAGGCTGCTATCTTTTTTAGTCAAGCAAGCTCATCATTTTGTCCTTATGGGATGCTCTCTTTTTGGTTAACTAAGCTCTTCATCTTCTTCTTCTAGGCTACTCTCTATTTTGGTCAAAGAAGGTCATCATGTTGTTCTTCAAGTATGCTGATATCTTTACAACTGATGTAATCCAGGTTGGCTCAATTTTTTTGTTAAATAGGATTGCTCATTATTTGTACAATCTCTTATGGTACAAGTAAAGAAACAGTCATGTAACAAGTTATATGAAATTACAAAGGATTGGAAAGGATCTTCCGTTATTTTCATCTTCTATAAATATCTAGCTTTCCCTGGATGGAGTATCATGTACCTACTTAAAACAAAAAAGAAAATTATCACCAATATATATGAACTGCATATGTTAAATTAATACTATCTAGCCATTAAAAGTTACAGTTCTTTACAATACTATCCAGTCATCAATAGGTCCAACATAAGTCAACTAAATCTCATTTAGAACAACGTTGGCACATCTGTGCTTATGTTTGTACACCCAACCAAATGCACAAAAAAAGTAGCTTTACATACTTTCATATTCTCAACAGTTTTCTCAATAGACTCCTGAGCCACATGAAATGCATATATATTGTTGTAGGCAACATCAAAAGCTTCCTTAACATATGAATTGAGCTGCATAAAAGGGAAAACATATACTGTTCTAATCAATTAGTATGCTCTATAATGGGAAAGGAGATCATAATAAAGGCTTTGGCAAAAAACCAATAAAAAACTTCAAGAAGAATGCATGTTCTAATAGACATACCACAGGGTCTGAAAGTTCTAATACATCTTCAACTATTTCATCAAGTTCTACTTTGTCAAATCTTGAAGTAAACAAAAAATTGAAGTTTTAGTCAATATCAAAAGACAATCTGTAGATGCAAAAGGGTAATTAAATAGTATAAAAAACACTAGCATAAAACTTTTTAATTACTACTTTATGAAATGTATTTCTGGAAATTCTAGTAAATTGAAAATGGCCAGCACGGGATGGCCTAATCAAACAGCTGCTCCCATTAAAAAGTACAAGCTGAGCTTGTATCATCACCTTTAATAATCAGGCAACAATTTTTACTACAGAATATGGTCATCATCAAAAGTAGTTAAGATTAGCCTCTCTTAAAAGTATTCAGTTAAGGACCTCAATGGTATATATAAAAGAAAATACAGGAAAAAAATTGCAAGCACTGTAAGCTAGAGGTAAGTTACCTCAAATCTTCCTTAGGACATCCAGACCCAAAAGAGATTTCATATCAGCTTAATTTTATATAGCAAGAGTCAAACTCTTCAACTTAGTTGCGTCATATATGATCCCTATATGTGTAATTTATAAAATTTTAAAAAATCATACTAATTTCGGTAATAAAAAAAGAGTCAGACTCTTCAACTTACTTGGTTAAATTCTCACAAAGCTTTGTAATTAATGGCCATTCGAAGAGTATGAAATAGAAAAGAGAGAAGGTTCTTCTTCTTCGTCTTCAATGGTATGGATTTGCGGAGCCGTCTTCCCCTGCTTTTGCAACAATACACAGCTCTTTTGAAGAAGAACTTCTTGCTCGTAATTTATATAAAACCAAATACAAGCAACAATTTTAGGGGAAGCAAGAGAGAACTAACCTCAAATTTTAGAATTGGAAGGTTAGAGCTGGAAGTTTCAATAAAGTGAAGTGGAAGATGCTCCATGTCCTCAATATTACTCCTCGTTCCTCACAAAGTCAAAAATTAAAGGGTTAAGTGTGGAATTTGCACGGATGGCTGAGATTGTCGTAAATAAACGGCCTAGATTTACTCAAAAGAAAAGGACGACAACGAATAATAAAGGTAGAGGAGAGAAGCGGATCCCATAATTATAGTATATGCTGGATATGATATAGGTATGCATTAAATAACTAAAATTTAAGATTTTCTCTTATATATTTTCTTTTTGGGCTTTTTTGATGTGCTCTTTGTCAGTCTTTGGATGCATACTTGAATCGTGTGAGGGGTAATACTTTGATTCTTGAAGGACATCTTGGTAATATTACCTTTGGTCCTTACTATTATAAGATCTTATATTAATGATATTATATTTGATATATTAATTAATTTCCTTAATATAGTCAAATTAAATAAATAGGTCTTACATTAAAAACGGGGAATATTTTCTTACCCTAGAGGCATTGTAATAGTCATTTTTTCCAGCTTTATTTCCATTTATGCATTATTTTATCCTAGCAAATTTACAAATGAAATAGTATTCATATTCCTTTCCATGACAAATATATTGTAATGTTTAACTTTTAATTATGCTAAAAATATTATATATCTAGATTTTTATGATGGTTGTGTTATATATATATATATATATATATATATATATATATATATAGTGAAGGAGGAAAATGTGACACCCTAGCAATGAAAATCATTGAATAAAAAGCATTATTAACGTATCAAAGTCCATTAACCCCGATGTGAGTCCTTATTTCCAATACTCAAAAATAAGTATAAGTGACTAGTGAAATCCATTGTAGAACCAGGATTTGAACTCGGACTACCCAACTCTTACAATAGTTCATAAAACTCCTAAACTCAACTAAGGACTTGAACTTAGGCTGAGATGGGTTTTTCAAAGGGTAGAATACTTAAAATGTATTTCCACAAGATTCACTACGTCTCAAATACATAATCGGCTCTTAATTCTACTATATCAAAGTATACGCACGTGAATCACTTTCCTTTATATTAGAATTAGAGCTATTCTCTTTATTACATTAGAGCGGTCCAGTTCTCTGCTTAAACTACATTCATATATGCTTACATCTACATATACATACACCACAAATGTAAATTAATTACATTAATGCAAATAGTAGCGCCTTGCACTACAATTTTTACTTCAACTTCATATCTCCTTCATTGATCTTCATGCATCTTCACCTGTTTAAATGGTTGGTTGGGAGAAGTGAGATTCGAGAGAATCTCAGTAGTAAACAATACCATTATGCATAAAAGATATATATGAATGCATGACAAGCTTGCCTACACTATTTCATGCTAACAAATTACATGCTGCATGCTCGATGTTATGACATACATATGGCCATTGCACAAATACAACAGAGCTTCACTATATCAAACATGTTCAACATAAATAGGAAAAGTAGTCACATAATCAATGCAAGACATACATATCACATACATGCAAGCAAGGTAAGTTCACTACCTGGTGGACTATAGTCCTTCCTTGGTTTCATCTTATTCCCACCTTTGAAGCTTCTTGGAAATTCATCCATGCCTCTTCCTCTATGGGAATTATTCCATGCCTCTTCTTTCTTGACTTCTCTATAGCCCTAGATACCTAATCACATCATTAGAATCATGATTATAGGTCATTGGAAGTGTATAATAAGGCCCAAGAGGTTAGGAAGGGTTAAATAAGTCAATTTCCTTCAAAAAACATAAAATGCTGGAATTTGGGGATGTTGGTCGTGGCCAAGAATGGCTGGCCACGGCCAAGAACCCCGCTGTTCAAGAATTCCAACTTCCTGATTCTTGGCCGAACTTGTAAAACTCATAACTAAATTTATAAAATATAAATAAGGTGATTCTAAGTTATATGGAACCCCCTTTAAGTCTAATTTTAGGGAAAAATATATCCATAAGCTAAAAACACTCCCATAAATTCATAATTCCATTTAATTGAACACTGCTCTAGAATTGATCAGTTAACATGACAAAATTTTGAAAAATCACAACTCCTAGCATACTTGTCCAATTAACAAGTATGACCTATAAAATTAAAGGTATATGTCTTTAGTTTAAGTATGAAAAGTTTCATTATCAGTGGACAACATTTAGCCACTCAAAACACATCACAAAGACAATGCCTACAGAAGACAAATTTCACAACGTCCACCCTTTAACTTCTAAAACTTCCAAATTCATATACAAGTATCCAAAATTCATGAACACTTACATACCTACATAATTTTGCCTCCTAAAGCCAATAAAAGCATCAAAATCATCAAATTCCAAGTGTATCACCACGCCACACACAGAACCTCAACTTAGGGTTCTTAGAAAAATTATATTGTTTTCTTGTTTTCTCTGGCTTACTCACTTCATTTCTACTTCTAATTAAATGATTTTATATTTAGAAATACATTGGACATAGTTTAGCCATTGAAAATACCATTTTAAATCAGCCATAAACAGTACCCAACTTCCAATATACTCATCCAAATAACAAATCAATCGGTTAAAAAGGAAGCTTACGCTTACCTCTACCTGTTTCCGTAAACTGTTCGAAATTCGGGCAACACTCCAGCCTATGAGATGGCACTAACCACCTCCAAATGAAAATCCAAAACTATTGAAATAAAGCTCGCGATGAGTAGAAAAAGTTTCCTGAGGGGCACTTTGAGAGAAAACGCCGATTCGGTAGTGTTTTGGCGCTTTGAAATTTCTCTCTCCTCATTTCTCTATTTTTGTTCTGCATTATTTCTCTCTCTTCTTTATAATTTTTGCATGTGAGAATGAGGAAGGAGATGAAGAATGGCTGATTAAATGAATCAGCAAGTGGCTTGACACGTGGCACTTCCTCATTGGTCCAAAAATCAAATTTTCGCACATAATATCCAATCTGGCAGAATTTTCATTAAACTTTGAAAATTCATATCTAATTGTACAAATATCTAATTGGGGTGGTTTCAAAGGCTGTACGACCTTCATTGAGTCTCATTTTCAAGAAAAATATAAAATTTAGCCAATTTAAACCTCACTCTTATCAAAATTTTAATCTTTAGACGCTGCCATAGAAATTAATTAACTTCGATGGGCTAACTTTAAAAATTCATTTCTATTTGTGTACAACTCCAGATGACTCATATGACCTATCAAATTAAATATTTATAAGTCTACTTTCACTCTAGAAAGTTTCATAATTTTCACCATCATTTACCTATCGAAAAATGTCACACAATCACCACTGCCACACCGGGAATTTCACCGGTGGCAAAATTACTTTGTGTTCCACTTTACTATATTGTGTGTGACTTTTAATTACTTTGTTTTGTTATTCCCTGAGCTCTTTAGCTCACCAATATAATTTCTTTTAATATCTAAGGATATAAAGGAATTTTGGGAAGTAATACCATATCCCACTAGGACATTTGATAAATCGGGGTCTAGTAGTCCCCTTAATATATGCTTAATCTCAAGCCTCTTATCCCAAAATTCAGGATATTACACCCGAGTTCATCCAAACTAGTAAGGATTATTTTGATGTCATGAGCTGGATAATCCACCAATATATTCTGGAAAAAAATGAAACCATAAAGCAGACCCTTTTCCTTAATGAATTATTTATATTTTTTTAATAAAAAGATCAAACTTAATTAATAAGTAAAACAATAATTACACACATTAAACCCATCCCATATACATCAGAAACTAAATGAGGATGGGGTAAAAACAAGAAAAAAAAACCAATACCAAAAAATTAAAAAAAGGATGAAATGAGCCATTAGCCAAGTCTCCATTAGACCAAGCCACCTACTATGATATTCTTCTACTCCTATTTATAAATCACTTCCAATATATTTTATGCATACTAAGAAAACCCTTAAATTTTATTAACTCTGCTTTAACATTCAACAACTTTCCAATTTTTATCCTCATTTAATATATATTATACTTACCATATGAGAACAAAATCAACACAATAATAAATGAAGGGTAAAATCAATATAAAAAAATTTAAGGGTAAAATTGTACATTCATATACAAATTTAATGATGTGAGTATGCAACTTATAAATATGATAAAAAAAATTTCTTTTTTCTCTACTCTATAAATAGAATAAGAGGTGTAGGTGCCAAATCACTCAAACATCTCTAAGTGTACGAGGAAAAGCTCTAAATAAGAAGTTGACAAAGATCTAGCTTCATCATATTCCCTAATGTTGAAATAATCTAATAATAAAGATCCCAAATATATTGTATAAATTCCATAAAAGAGAGCAGTAGTGGAAAACTTGGTGAAATACCTCTAGCTATAACAATTCTACGTGTAGTATCTCACAAACTGAAAATTGTAGAGAACAAGAGAGGGTTAGAATTAGAATAGAATATAATAGGTTATGGCTTCTTCTAACGGGAACATGAGGTGTGGTAATGGTTTGTGAATAGCCATTACCTGTCAGAGAACCTCTAAGGAGCAAGTAAGTGGGTTTTCCACGTTACCGCTCTAAGACCTAGCCTACCCTATTCATAACTTCCCATCAAGGCTTGTAATAGCTTACTAACCAGGTAAGTAGCCCTAAATCAAATATTTGTCTAAATCACGTGCGGGGCACAATCAGGGGCTATTTTATTAAAAAATAATGATAAGATAATATCTAGATATAATCTATACTAAATAAAAATAAAATATATAATCTTAAATAATAAAAGTCTCCCACTTGGCCTGCAACCCAATGCTATTTGGCGAATAAGGTTCATTTAAGCAATACTACATGAATCATGGCAGCAAGTCCTCTTTGATCGAGTATTACCTTCCATGCATTACAAGTAATACTCTTACTTAATTAGTCAGAAATTTAATGAATAAACCCTAAACATTTGTTCGGTTTCAGCTTAAATGTTTGCTAAAATCTCACAATTTAGGTACCAAAAATTGAGACAACAAACTTCAATCTTGAATTTTATCACTTAATAATGTCTCATCTAAATCACTAGATGTGACCCTTCCCTGATGATACATTTGATCATTTGATTTCTCTAAAAGCATGCTCTTCATTAAAGGATCTATACTTTATGTTTATAACCCATTGGCTATATGATAATATAACACTCTTAATTGGTTTGGATTAATTTAATAATTCCAAAACCCTTTGATGAAATTCCATAATTGGCAATCTTGTAACTTGCCTCCAAGAATGATTAGGTTAAGCAATCTATAGCAGAACTAAGCAATCAGTGTGTGCTTAGCAATCGTACACCCCTCCATGATACAACTTGTTCATCAAATGTAAAGATGTATCTTAATGTTAACTCTTTTATAGTCAACGCATCTTACAAAACTAAACAAACTAATCATTCTACTATATATAAAGCATAAAACTTAATGTGCATTGGGTAATATACCATATGATTTATAGCTTTTCATTATTATTCAAGAAAGAATATGATTGATAATCCTCCTAAAATTCCTTTGTAATGGCATTTCCTGTTTGTGCGCATATTTAAGCAAGCCTACACCTTGGAAATTAAATTATAAGGAATAATATGATATTAGAGACATATAGATAGTCTAATCACATGCTCACAATATATGCTGCTCACAACATCCACCATTATCCATTAATGTTCAAATGTTTGTGATTATATGCTACTTATGATACTCTTAAATATTTTGAGAATAATCTCTTTATGTATTCTAAAAGAATACCACACATAACTTAGTCATATCACAACTTCGAACAATCGTGACTTAGTTATTTGCAACACCTTAAGTCAAAATGCACAAGTTACAAATGAATCATTCTTTTGTACCATATCCATGACTCAACTCCGACTAATATAGTGATGTAAATAAGACTTATGAAGTTCTCAACATGGTCATATATGCAATCACATCATGATACATTAATTATCACTATTGTGAGACTTGCTCATGACAAAATAAACTCTTAATTTTGTTGACTAAATTCTCTTTATTATTTGTGTGACAATTTCTATTAATTCACACACACACACACATCTCCTTATATCCAAAATGGAAAGATACAAATGACATTCCAACTTTAGATAGACATTTAACTATCATGAAGATATAGAAGGAATTATACATGAATATAGGAGGAAATACCTAACTAAATCAATTCCCTCTACATAGAGAAGTTATAGCAAATAACTTTATTTGTATTACTTAATGTTGCATATTAGAGACTTTACAAATAAACTTATGTTATTGCTTGCTTACCTTACGTTTATCATGAATTAAATGCTTACATTTGGAATTTACGATCACTTCTTGATATTTATGTTCTAGTTATATTTCCTGAAGTACATCATGTAATAACCATGAATTGCTAAATTTTAATCACCATTGGTCTCAACTGGATCCATTGATAGATTGAAGCCCAACAAGTCAACACTATAAAAAAAAGACAATTCGTAGCGGTACATTTGTAGCCGTTTATTATAACCACTACAAATATAAGTATTTATAGCCGTTTTTCTTAAAATAGCTACATATTTGCAACGGTATGCCTTGCGCGAAGAGGCTTACGAGTTAGGGGTCAAATTTTGTAGTAGTTTACAAGGTATAACCGCTACAAAATTTGGTGTCAAATTTGCCGCAGTTTATTTGTAGTGGTTAGTATATATTAATCATTATATATATGGTGTTAGCTTCGCTCCAGTTGGCGTAGATATTGTGGAGGTTAGTTTGTAATGGTTGTTGTAACATTAACTGCTACAGAATGCAAAGTGTCTGCAGGTTTGTAGCTGTTGTAGCTTGTAACCGCTACAAAATTTCACGTTATCCGAGGTAGGTTTGTGCTTTTTATAGCAATTAAGGTAGCGGTTTCTTTTAAAACAGCTACAAATTTGAGCACTATAAAAGCGTCGTTCCCCCTCATTTCCTTAGTTTGGTAATTTGAATTCTCGCGTGCCCTTTAAGATTTTACTTGAGATATGAGGTTTTGTTGGAGAATTTTACAGAGTTTGTCACTCGAGGTTAGTTAAGTCCTTTATTTCATTATTTTTTCCTATTATTATATAATTTTGATATAAATGTTGCTATTTTTTTTACAGTTATATATTATGACTTCCAAGCTAGACAAAGGGAAGGGGAAGGAGGCTAAACTTCCCCACAAACCTATTCTATGGGGGAGTGGTAGTAGAGGGGGTGGTAGGAGAGGTAGCAGAGGGCAACACGGAGGTAGGCACATCCCTAAACCATTGCAGGAGGCAACCACACCATAGCAGCCACAGGAGGTAGCCCCATAGCAGCCATTATAAATACCCCTAAAGCAGACGCCCCTCCAAGAGATAACCCCATAGGAGGCGACCACTTCAGAGCTATCTATTCAGCCTGAGGCGGAGATCAATCTCAGTGATTACGATGAGAACAAGGAATTTGACTTCTAGATTCCTATAAGTGACATGGAACGATTCCTGGATGCGAAGGAGGTGAGGGACCATAACAACCCTCAACGGTCATCTTCCCAATCAATGGGGTTTAAGGTATAGATTCAAGGTAAATTAATTATTTTTTTAATAAATTTAATATTAAAATTTTATAGGTTAAATGTGGATCAAAATTTAATTAATGTATATGGTAAATTGTACACATGAGTAGGGGAACATTTCCATAAGGAGGCTGGACATGGCTGGTCTCAATTGTTAGAACTACCTGACACCCAAGAGAGGGGGTGAATTGGGTGTGTGATAAGAAAGTATGATCTTTTAAAATCTTTTCGCAACTTATCAAATCAATACATGTGGAAGTATAGAAACATAAGCTGATATGTAAATCATATATGCTGGAAATGTAAAAGCTTAGGGAAGAGAATATGCAAACTGTGATTTATCCTGGTTCGGTCCAATCCACGATGACCTACGTCCAGTCCCCAGGCTCCTCCTGAGATTTCCAATCCACTATATTCTTATTTAACTGGGCACAAGAAAAGCCTCTACAAATTCACAAGAGTAACTCCCCCTTACACACTGTAAGGTTTACTCCTTCTTACAGCAAGTCGAGCAAAGCAATCCCAAAGACCTTTCTCTCCTGCTTACCCGTGCAAGTCTTATGAGCAGCAACGTTCTCTCCTGCTTACACCACTGTAAGTCTTACGAGCAGCAACATTCTCTACTGATTGCACCTTGTAAGTCTTATAGGCAGAAACTCTTAATGGCGATTCACTCTACAACTTCCACTGTAAGGTAATCAACCCTCTCAAGGTCCCTCTACCTTGAGTTCAATACAGAAATATATTTGTAAGGATTTACAAACTCTCTCACAGAGTAGATAGGATACTCACTGAAGTACAATACAAATATTCACTCTCTCAAATATACATAATATAGAAGATGAAATAGAGTAAAGAGTGGTCGGAGGTAGAAGACTTAGAATATCAGCATGTTCATGTTCTCAGTGTATTGCCTGCTTTCTGTGTTTGAATCCTCTCCTATTTATAGCTGAGTTGTGGAAGATGACCGTTGTAAACATCCATCCGTTAGAGTCTGTTGATTCATTTGACCGTTGAACCCATTTGGATATTTTCCTGTTGTAATCCTATCTGATGCTTAGACAGACACTACTTCATCTTCGGTTGGAGTCCCATTGCTTTGCACGGCCGTTGAGTGTATTTAAATATTTTCCCGTTGATCGTGCTCTGACACATGCTTCAGCGTTTCTTACAGTTTGCCCATTGCTTTAACAGATGCAATAGTATTTGTCTTCCGTTACTTATGAATTTTTCTGCCGCCTACGAATAGTTGTCGTTTGAATGGAGAGTTCAGTTACTTGTCATGTGCGTGTTGGTGGAGTACAGCTGTAATACACTTTGAATATAACCGTTAGAAGATATTTGTATCTCAACAGACTTATATGATTCACTGGAAGCGTTTTCTGAAAAACAGTAATAAGACCATTGGGAGTGATCTTGTTTTCGCAACTGAGTAGTAAAATGATATACCATATGATTTTGAAAGCTATTTGGATAAATCAGTAATAATTGAGTTTCACTAGCAAAATCAATTGTCGTTTGATGAAGTTAAAAGCAAATGAATCAAAGTCAATGTAGGAAGATGTATACTTGAACAAATCATTATATGAGAAGATGTAAAATCACTAGAAGTGTCATTGGAAGTGATTTTGAAAACTTTGAAAACTTCTGAGAGTGATTGTTGGTTCACTGGAAGTGATATTGAAAATTTCATATTTCACTCGAGTGAATTTGGGATCACTGGAAGTGATTTTGTAAACAGTGATTTCTTCTTGGAGTGATTTCCAATTCACTGGAAGTGATTTGTAACTTTGCAAATATCACTCGAGTGATTTATGATCACTGGAAGTGATTTGGTGAACAGTAAAAACTTCTTGCAGTGATTTCCAATTCACTGGAAGTGATTCCGCGAAAATCCAACATCACTCGAGTGATTGAGGATCACTGGAAGTGATTTGAGAATTTTGGCGGATCACTCGAGTGATCTCAGCTTCACTGGAAGTGATTTGTAAAACAGTAGATTTTTCTTGAAGTGAAATCCTAATCACTGGAAGTGATTTGCTTCATCACTCGAGTGATTTACAATCACTGGAAGTGATTTGGCGCATCACTCGAGTGAATGAGAATCACTGGAAGTGAATAGCAAAACCGTGGGAATTTCTGGAAGTGAAAACAAAATCACTGGAAGTGATTAGCCTGATCACTCGAGTGATTCACAATCACTGGAAGTGATTTGGCGGATCACTCGAGTGATTCAGAATCACTGGAAGTTATTTTCAAAACAGTGAATTTTTCTTGCAGTGATTTCGCGATCACTGGAAGTGAAATTGCGGATCACTCGAGTGATTTCCCATATCACTCGAGTGATCTGTAATTTTCTGCAATCACTCGAGTGATTTCAGCGATCACTCGAGTGATCTTGAATATCACTAGAGTGATTACAAATCACTCGAGTGATCTGTTGTCCAGATCACTTCAGCTGCGTTTCTAATTCTTCAGCAAACAGGAGTAACTTTCCAGATGCCATAACTCTTTGAATATGGCTCCAAAAATTCTGTATTATATATCAATGGAACGCTCTTGAGTTCTAGTTTCATATGGCACCGGTTTCAGCTCAATTGGATCTGTGGTTTGAGAGTTATAGCCAAAATACCCAGTCTGTTCCAGAAAGTGACGCTGATATGAATCCAAAATTCAAACACTGATATCTCCCTCATCTGATCTCCTTTGATGTTGTTTCTGGTGTCAAAATGACGCATTGGGAGTCTAGTTTCATATGCAACTGGTTTTGTCTTAATTGGATTTGTATTGAGAGAGTTATGATCAAATAACCAGACCTCGCTCAGCTGGACGAAGAACAGGGCATGAAAATCACTCGAGTGATCTGTGAATCACTGCAAGTGATTTTCACTGTTCCGAAAATCACTTGAGTGATTCTCAACATCACTCGAGTGATTTCCAAAATCACTCGGTTGCTACAGTGATGCTACAGTAGCTACAGTGAAAATGCTACAGTAACCGTATGCTACAGTGCTGCTGCTACAGTAACCATATGCTACAGTACTACTGCTACAGTAACCGTGGAGCTTGAAATTTGCTATTTTTCATTGATTCTTGCAAGTTCTTCATTCCTCAATTTATTTCTTTCATTGCTTGACTAATCTACAATATATGCAATATCAAATAGTTAGTCAATGTATTAGAAAAGTATACTATGCAAACTTTGGCTTTCATAATATTTGATATATATATTTGGCATCATCAAAACTAATCATATCTAACATTCTCCCCCTTTTTGATGATGACAAATCCTTAAAGAAAAATATGCTTGAATGTGAATAGACAAATTGAATGCAACATATTTTTCCATTTCTCTCCCCCTATTTGACATTAGCAAAAAGTTTGAAGTATAAAGAAGAAAGTTTCATGGAGAAGTTATTATGAAAATACATTTGAAATGTCATTTTCTCCATAAACAATTTTCTCTCCCCTTTTTAAAAGTAATGATATTTGAATATGGTACAAAAATAGTTTTCACATTTTTCAAAATATGCACATTTAAAGATGTTTTCATGATCAAGGCATATTGGGGAAAAATGCATAATGTTCTCAAAATATAAAGAGATGAGTTTTAGAAATGCTCAGTTGGATTTGGCAAGTTGATGATAGATCCATGAAGTCCAGTCCATCACACTTTCGTTGTACTATTATGAGGATGTCTCCAGGATGCTCTTGAGCTTATCTTCCATATTTTTATCACATATGGCTAATGTTCCTTTGTATTGGCATAGGGCTTTGAATGTTGTAGCCAATATATTTCTCTTGATTGATTATCACAGTATATGTCCTCAAGGTTGATATATTTCTCCTTTTGGTGTTTGTGTTGAGGAATGATCTTCTCATAGAGCAAATTCTCCTGTCATAAGTTAAAAATATTCTTGCAAGGAGAAAGGTTAGTGCAATCAAGTATTAATTTCCTTTCTATAATGTATATGCAAATTGAGATCTTGGAAAGGAAAATGGATAAGTATCTCATCATCAAAACTAATCAATTGAGGGTAAATGAAAATGAGTATACTAAAATGATTTTGCTAAATAAAGGAGATAAGTTTTTAGAACATATGTGAATGTGAAGCTCCCCCTTAATGAGAAAAGGACATTACACTTCTTCATGTTTTCATAAAAAGAAAGGAATCATATGAACCTATAAATGGATACCTAAGAAGAAACATGAACTAGAAGTTATCTGTACTAACCCAAAAGGACCCAAAAGGATATGGGTACCTAGAACTTAATTATCCTTAATTGCAGGTTTGTCTCAGAACATCCAAATCAAACAAATGGTATATAGATAGCGGATGTTCAAGACATATGACTGGGGATCCTGAGAACTTCACCACGTTAGTACCTAAGGAAGGTGGCAAGGTGAAATTTGGAGGAAATCAAACTGGAAGGATAGCAGGACTTGGAGAAGTCAAAGACAAAATCAAAGACGTATACTACGTTGAAGGCTTATGTCACAATCTACTAAGTGTAAGTCAAAGCACGGATAAAGACAACTGGGTGATATTTGATTCAGAAGAATGCCTGATAGTCAGCAAGGAGGATCTACAAATTGAAAAGAAAAAGTTGAAAACCAAACTCAAAGCAAAAAGGGAAGGTAATTGCTATACTCTTGATATGAATGAAAATATTTCTGAAAGTTGTCTTCTGAGTACTACTGATGAGAGTTGGCTTTGGCATAAGCGACTTGCCCATGTTAATATGCATCAATTGTAAAAGTTACTCAAAAAGGGTTTGGTAATTGGGCTACCTAATGTCAATTTCAAAAATGATTTAGTCTGTGATGCTTGTCAAAGAGGTAAGCAAACTAAAACTTCTTTTAAATCAAAAACTGAAATTACCACTAATAGACCACTTCAACTATTGCATATGGATCTGATTGGTCCAGCAAGAGTTAAGAGTCTCGGTGGAAACTTGTATACGTTTGTTATTGTTGATGATTTCTCTAGATTTACCTGGAATATATTTCTATCATCCAAAGATGAAACCTTTTACAAATTTATTACCTTTGCCAAGAAAGTGCAAAATGAGAAAGGTATGTCAATTGCAGGAATCAGGACAGATCATGGTGGAGAATTTGATAATCAAGCATTTGCAGAATACTGTGATACAAATGGCATTGATCACAATTTTTCAGCACCAAGAACTCCTCAACAAAATGGTGTAGTAGAAAGAAAGAATAGATTTCTTACAGACATGACTAGAGCAATGCTCAACGAAAAGAACGTGTCTCAAGTCTTCTGGGCAGATGCAATGAGCACTGCATGCTACATCTCAAATAGAGCATATGTCAGAACCAAGCTTGGAAAAACACCATATGAACTTTACAAGGGACGGAAATCAAACCTTGCTCATCTACACATATTTGGCTGTAAGTGCTTTATTCATAACAACGGTAAGGATAATCTTGGAAAATTTGATTCTAAGGCTGATGAGGGACTTTTCTTAGGATATTCAAATCATAGTAAAGCATTTAGAGTTTTTAATAAACGAACATGTGTTGTAGAAGAATCAATTCATGTTGTATTCGATGAATATGTATCCTCTAGTAAAGACTTTGATGATGAGATATCTAAAAACCAACCTCCCATTAACTCTTCACATCTTGAAGATGACGATTGTGAAAAAGAAGTTGAACTGAGTAATTCAGATCAACCTCGTGCCTGGAAATATGTCAAGAGTCATCCTCTAGATCAAGTAATAGGTGGAGTTAATGAAGGTGTCAAAACTAGAAACAAGGTTTTAAACGAAGTAAGTTTTTCTGCATTCATTTCTCAATTAGAACCTTCTAACATTGAAGAAGCCCTATCAGATAATGATTGGGTGTTAGCAATGCAAGAAGAGTTAAACCAATTTGACAGAAATCAAGTTTGGGATTTGGTGCCCCGGCCTAAAGACCACTCGGTTATTGGCACTAAATGGGTATTCAAGAACAAACTTGATGAATCCGCAGCCATTATCAGAAACAAGGCAAGATTGGTTGCCAAAGGCTATAATCAGGAAGAAGGAATTGATTATGAGGAAACATATGCTCCAGTAGCAAGATTGGAAGCCATACGAGTACTCTTAGCTTTTGCTTGCATCAAAGGATTTAAACTATTTCAAATGGATGTGAAAAGTGCTTTCTTAAATGGATACATCAAGGAGGAAGTTTATGTGGAACAACCTCCAGGCTTTGAAGATGTATCCAAACCAAATCATGTTTTCAGACTCAAAAAGGCATTATATGGTTTGAAACAAGCACCTAGAGCCTGGTACGAAAGATTAAGCAAATTTCTCATCGAATTTGGTTTTACTCGAGGAAAAGTCGATACAACATTATTTATAAAACGAAAACTAAGTGATATTTTGGTAGTTCAGATTTATGTTGATGATATTATATTCGGAGCTACTAATGATTCCTTGTGTAAAGAGTTCTCTAAGATAATGCAGGGAGAATTTGAAATGTCACTGATGGGGGAATTGACCTTCTTTCTGGGTTTACAAATTAAACAAAGAAAGAATGGAATATTCATATCACAAACCAAATATCTTCAAGAATTGCTTAAGAGGTTTGGATTGGATGAAGCTAATGGAACAGATACACCTATGAGCTCAACCGTACTAATGGATGCTGATGAAAAAGGAGTCGATTTCAACATAACTTAATATCGAGGAATGATAGGATCATTACTCTATCTCACAGCCAGCAGACCTGATATTCAGTTCAGTGTTGGTCTATGCGCAAGATTTCAGTCATGTCCCAAAGTGTCACATGCTGAATTAGTGAAACGAATTTTCAGATATCTGGCAGGCACAAAAGAGTTGGGTATATGGTATCCCAAGAGAGGTAATGAATATTTAGTTGCCTATTCTGACTCTGATTATGGTGGCTATAAAACAGATAGGAAGAGCACAAGTGGACAATGTCAATTTCTTGGAGGCGCAGTCGTTTCTTGGTTCAGCAAGAAATAAACTACAGTATCCTTGTCTTCAACAGAAGCAGAATACATAGCAGCCTCAAGTTGTTGTGCACAAGTACTATGGCTAAAACAACAACTTCAGGATCTTGGCATATACCTTAAAGAAATTCCTATTTACTGTGACAACACCAGTACAATAAGCTTGGCGAAAAATCCTGTACAACATTCAAGGACCAAGCATATTGATGTGAGACATCACTTCATTAGAGATCATATTCAGAAAAGAGATGTCAAGGTGTTATTCATTCCTACTCATTTGCAATTAGCTGATATTTTCACCAAACCTCTTGCCCGAGAACAATTCATGCACATACGAAGGGAATTGGGAATGGTAAATCCCAATGAATTGTAAGTTGTTTAATCTTTATAAATGTTGATTTCATAATTGTTTTGATGATCCCATTACTAATTTAAGCATCGGAGTTTCTACAAAGTTGTTTTGCAGGATGCTCTATAATATCCTCAAGTAACAGGGACAAACAGAGAAGGAAGACAATGGAGTAAGTGAAAAGTGAAACACTGCAATCACAGGTAAAATTAGATAATTAAATTGATAAATTTGTCACTAGTAAGTCACATGAGTTTTTCCATTATTAATTTAGGAGTTACAGCATGATATCAGATTTTGTGAAGTGTTTTTGTACTTCACTCGAGTGATTTTTATATTTCACTCGAGTGAAAACCAAAATCACTCGAGTGAATGTTAAAAACTCTAATATATCAGTTCCTCTCTCTCTCGCGACTGCTCACCTTCTACCATCACCTCCATTCGCTGAAAACGCTTGAACCCAGTAACCGCAACCCTCTTTACTACTCTTAACCGACAAATCCCCTCAAAAGCCAGCCCATTTTAGTTTAAATCCTTCCTCCGACAGTTTCGTTTCTCATTTCCAACAGTCTCGTCATTTCACAGTTCACTCCCGACTGCCCCATTTCACTTTTCTCTCGCCTTTTTGCTTCCGACAAGCCTACCCAGTGTCAAATTCCTGTCTAGCCGTCACCAAAACCTTCGCCTCCACCAAGTGTCGGTACCCATGGCAAGAACAAAAAGGCCCGGGCAATCTCCACCACCTCCACCTCCGTCTAAGAGGGCGAAAGCCCCCGCTGAACCAAAACCCAATCCACCCAGACCAAAATCCAAGGGGATTCGGATTGAGGAACCTACGGGAATGGCTACCCGTTCACATACCAGCGTGAAAGGGAAAGGAAAAGAAAAATCTGATGTCCAGCGAGAAGCAGATGTCCAAGAATCAACTTTGCAAAGAAAAATCACACGGGCAGCGAATATCTTGGCAGCCTCTGTGCCTCAGAAGTCACGGTATGCAAGTCAAGCCACTGGTAGTCGACAGTTTGGCTCCCTGGCTGAAGAACCTACTGAGCTCCTTGAACCTCCTTCTGGATTTAACACTGGTAACCTCAGTCTCTTGAACTCCATTATGTTTGCCTCACACTTTGCTAAAAGAACCTTCTGTCCTGTTGTGTGGGTTGACTTGGAGGAACTAAAACAGAAATTTCATATTGATCTAACCCCATATTTGAAACAATATGAACCTTGGCTGAGATTGAGAATGTCATACAATCCTTTGGTTGTCAAATATTTTTATTGTAACATGAAGACTGCTGATGTAAAGGATGACCAAGGAAACATCATTGCTGAGAGAATTGAAACAAGTATTAGAGATCAGAAAATTCTTCTGTCTGGGGATCTTATCAACACCTATCTAGAGATAGAGGATGTTCCTATGAGGCCTCCACGTGTGTTTAATATTCATGAATTAGTTGATATCTTCAGACCAGGACAACCTGGAGTACCTCTACCCACTTCCCCAGCCTCTCTTTCCAATGATCAGAGAGCCTTGTTCTATATTTACTCCCGAAGTATGGTTAACAAGGCAAAGAACTTCACTCATATCACGGGAAAAGATCTTCAGATGATGGCATCTCTCATGACAAGGGAAAGAAGAAATGTGGGGGAACTCATTTTTTAAGAAATGAAGAGGTTCAGGTTCAACTCATCCAGGTCTACTACCATTCCCTATCCTCAGCTTGTGTCTTACATCCTTTCCCTGCACAATATTTGGCATTTGACACCTGACGGAGATATTGTGAGGATTCCCAAGTTTGGGAAAATTCACCTCACTAGGATGGGAATTATCATTCCTGCTGGAGCATCATCACAGCCTCAGAGACGCCATTCACCTCCTCCTGAGGCCAGCCAGAGAGAACCCCAGAGGATGGATCCTTCACCCTCCAAGATGGATGAGGCACAGTCCTCTAGAGCAGTCTCCCATGGTCCTTCTTTTACTCAGGCTGCTATTCAGACATATATCCAGGAGGCCATTCAGTCTGCAGTCACTCAGTTGAAGAACTCTAATGCTCAACTGATTGATCAAGTGAATAATCAAGTGACAATCTTAGTGGCAGCAGTGGATCACAATTCCAATCTCCTTTTTGAGCGCCTGATTGAGCAGTCACAGAGAATTCAGAGGATTGAGGATGCTCTCAGGACTCACCTTCATATCCCCTTCCCTGATTTACCACCTGCCTCCTCTCAACCTCCTCCATCAGATTCTTCAGTTCCAGAGATTTCACTTTCTGATCCTCCCATCATTCCTCCCATTATTCCTTCAGACACTCCTCCAGCACCTCCCACAATCTTTATTTCTGATCCTATTTCTGCTGGTGATATTCCACACCCTGACCCCATTCTCCAGACTCCATCATCTTCTTCACATCACACTGCTTCCAGTTCTCACACTGAGGAAATCATAGCTGAGGAAGCCACCACAGAGGTCATAGGACCAAATAACTCCACTTCCACCACTCCTATTGAGCCATCTTCTACCACATTTTCCTTCCAATCTCCTCCACAACTTTCCATTATTCCATATGTTCCACCTACCTCTTTCTTTGCATCTGCATCCACTCAAGCCTCTACACCGTCTACCTTTCCTCTAGATGATGCCAAAAAGGGGGAGAAGAGCTGATATGATAGATATGATATATTTTCTTTTGATGCATATGTGTTTTAGTTTGTAATTACAAGTTATGTATTTTACTTTTCCTGGACTTTGTCACTGTGTATCTTGTGTAATCTGACTTGACTTTAATCTAATGGAAATACGAGTTTATGATATGATCTTATGAAATTTTTAATGTATCTGTGTTTATGATTGCAGTAGCCAACATGATCTCATGGAAATCCTAGTGTATTACAGCCGCCAAAATGATTTCAAAAAAATTCACTTCTTATGTGCATTTTCTGTTTACAATGATTTTTGAACTTGAAACTTACATCTTTTATCTTCCAAAAGGTCAAAAAACTCATAATCTCTTAAACAAACTCATCTTAGCAATTGCAAATCAAAATTAGTGCAAAAGATTTCAAAAAGATCAAGCAAAGTGTATTAGAAAATCAAAATTTTAAACTTGATCATATGATATGTTTTGTCATCATCAAAAAGGGGGAGAATGTTAGATTCCATGTTTTGATGATAACAAATCATGTTTTGGAAGCTCATGGAATAATTAGCAGCAAAGCAATCCATTCTGGTGATCTGTGAAAGATCACTCGAGTGATTCATTTAATCACTCGAGTGATTGTGGATCACTTGAGAAGATGCAATATCATTGGTAGTGAATATAATGTGTTAGAAAAGTATACTATGCAAACTTTGGCTTTCATAATATTTGATATATATATTTGGCATCATCAAAACTAATCATATCTAACAATCACTCGAGTGATTTTGTTAATCACTCGAGTGATCCACAATCACTCGAGTGATTAAATGAATCACTCGAGTGATCTTTCACAGATCACCAGAATGGATTGCTTTGCTGCTAATTATTCCATGAGCTTCCAAAACATGATTTGTTATCATCAAAACATGGAATCTAACATCAATAGCATGGACCAAATATTACGCATGATAGTTCCATGGAATGAGGCCATGTACCAGCTAATCGAGAAGGATGATCGCCTCTTCAACCATTACCTAAACGAGCTGGGCTCGAATTAGATGCGGTTCGCCATCCACTTCAAGACATGGAAGAATGTTCTTAAGGGACTGAAGGATCTAGTGTAGGATGAGGCCACAAAGGTAATTAATAGTATTTAATTATATTATATATTTTTTAATTATTATTTATTCAATTATGTTACAGGATAGGTTTTCCATCTGGGACAATAGGAAGAGGTACACGTTGATGAATATGGGGGACAACTGGAGGGACAAGAAGAATCATCTCTTCCACAATATAAATAAGGATGGAACGATACATCTACAGCAGTTGATCGGTAACATTCCACATGGCATCTCACTAAACAAATGGGTGAGTTTTATCCAGTACAGGAGGAGCATAAAGGGGCAAGTAATTTGTTTATAATTATAATTTTAATATAATTTTCATAATTTTTATGTTTTTAATAATTATAATTGTTTTACATTTTTTAATACTTTTAATATTATTTTTTTATACAGGCTCTTTCTTAGAGGAATACCAGGTGCCAAGAGCAGCAAAGGATCCACCACACTGCAGTATCAAAGACATTTGCTGTGACTTACAGTGAGCTGATAATTTTTTATAATGTCAATTACTATTAGCTGATTATTTCATATTATAAATTTAGTGTTTTATTGTTCATAATACTAATTGAATGTTTTAATTATTTTAGGAGAGGAAGGCTCAGCAGGACAGCTGCCAGACAGACTACAGAGAGTTATTCACTATCACCCATAGACACCGTAATGGGACTCCAACCTCTCAGTAAGCAGAGGAGGCCATTGTAAGAGAACTTATTATTTTATAATAATAAATTATTGTTCTATTGTTTATAAAACTACTCTATTGTGAATAATAATAATAATAATAATTTATTAATTCTTAAAATAGCAGGAGCGAATGCGATAGTCGCATGTTAAGTTGCGATAGACCCAGACCCAGGAGTTTCAGGGGTTTATAGACCCCACTACGCTATTGAAAGCTGGTCTGGGCCCAGTTGAGCATCCTAGATGCGTAAGGGGTATAGGGATAGATACCAAACCTAGCATGGTTTATGGTAGGAGTGGCGCCTTTGAGGCTGGCAGCTCTCGAGCACGGATGTCCGAGGTCAAACATTTAAGGGAGGAGTCTGTTGACGAGCTCTGTTTACAGGTTGCTAGGCTATATGCTGTGATGGCCTATCAGATGTAGCAGATGTAAGAGCAAGCCAATTTCTACTACGCTCAGCATAAGCAATGGCGAGATATCACAAACTACATGTTGTCTAGGTTGTGGAGTCACCTATTCCTTGACGAGGAGCATCCACAGGTTGTTGGAATTTGTGCCCTAAGGTCTAATCATTGTATTTTGAACATTGTTATTAAATTAATGTCTCTATCTTGTTATCATATAATTCACATGTTTACTATGATAACTATCCTTTGATGAATTATAAAGATTGTCCTAAATGTCTCTGGTCGGTCATCTATGCAAGAGCAAAGATGAAATAAGACCAGTATGACTTTGACAAGGTATAAAGATATGAATTAAAGTCTTAGGCACTTATAAGAGTACATGGTACTGGATAACCCGCTATGAGAAAGCTAGATGGATCAAGTTATAAGTTTATCTTATGTATAACCATGTCATTATGCCCTTTGACCTGAGATCATCATGGATTCCTACATGAGAGTTGCTAAGCTTTGACCTAGTCAAAAGTCACCTTTTACCAGGTGATAATAAAGGCTACAATTGAGCTTGGTGCTTTTCATGCAGAGGAATGTGAATGATCAAGATATAATTTGTCCCTTACATTAGTAGAGAGATATTACTAGGCCCCTTGATGAGTAAGTCTAAGAAATGTATGGCCATGTTATGATGTAAATGAGTTTCCATTTCTGTAGTCAGACTACTCAGGAATTGGGAAAATAATGGTCAAGAACAGGAGAATGACATTATACATACCTTATCCTTCTCTGAAATATCGTGTAACAAAAGGTATGTGACATGGTTGTATAACAGGTTGAATTGTGTTAATGATCCTCATATGAATTAGGTCGTCACAATGTTTTGCTAGAAGCTTCTTGCGACTTGTGAGTTAGTATAGTTATTGGTCCACTGCTAATTTCGTATGGGCCTATAGGGTCGCACAAGAGAATAGCCCAACACGAGCTATAATGTCTAAATTCATTGAATCTAAGATGTGTCTCAAATTTAATAAATACAATGTTTAATCTAAGGTGGACGAATTTTCTATATGTGATATAAAATCTGAAAAAGGAAAATAATATATATATGTAGTGTTAGTTTCGGATTTACTTCTATTTGATAAAATTAAATTTAATAATTAACATAGAGATATAATATCTCACATTTAATTTATAAAGATAGATTAAATCTATTTTCATTGACTCTTTATTTGGATTAAATAAATATGTTAAATTAAAGCTGTTAGATAGATTTAATTAAACTGAATTTATTTAATTGCTCATAAAAATAATTAAATGTTAATTGATATTGTTAGAACTGGATGACACTCAAGAGGGGGGGTGAATTGGGTGTACGATAAGAAAGTCTGATTGTTTAAAATCTTTTCGCAGCTTATCAAATCAATACATATGGAACTATAAATTCATAAGCAGATATATAGATCATATATGCTGGAAATGTAAAAGCTTAGGGAAGAGAATGTGCAAATTGTGATTTATCCAGGTTTGGTCAAATCCACGATGACCTACGTCCAGTCCCCAGACTCCTCCTGAGATTTCTAATCCACTATCTTCTTGTTTAACTGGGCACAAGAAAAGCCTCTACAAATTCACAAGAGTAACTCCCCCTTACACACTGTAAGGTTTACTCCTTCTTACAGCAAGTCGAGCAAAGCAATCCCAAAGACCTTTCCCTTCTGCTTACCCGTGCAAGTCTTACGAGCAGCAACGTTCTCTACTGCTTACACCTTGTAAGTTTTACGAGCAGGAAGTCTTACTGGCAGCTTTCCTGTAAGGTAATCAATCCACTCAAGGTCCCTCTACCTTGAGAACACTTCTGAAATACAGATGAAGTGTTTATAGACTCTCTTATAGAGTAGATATGATACTCACTGAAGTACAATACAAAATATTCTTACTCTCAAGTATACATGATATATAAAAAGATAAGAATAGAGAGTATATGAGGCGGATGACTTATAATATCAGCATATTGACATAGTTGGGTTCTGGTCGCTTGTGTGTCTGTTTGCTGTAGTATATCTATATCTTCCTCTTGAATGCTTCAGTTTATATAGAAGATAGGTTGAGATCCGTTGGAGCATTCAAATATGTTTCTGTTGAAAGCCCATCGTGTGTCTGACAGATACTTCAGCGTTTTCTATTGATCTGATAGATGCTTTAGTCATTGCTTACAATTAGCACGTTATTGGTTATTTGTTGAATATTGCTAGTGCCCATGAGTAGTTGCCATCGAATGTTGTTCTGATGAGTGGTAGTGGATAACACCTGTAATACACTGACAGAAAATAGCGTTAGAGAATCTTTTAAATATCACTCGGGTGATTACAGGCTTCACTGGCAGTGATTTCTAAAAATTGGAGAATCACTGGAAGTGGACTTGATTTCACTGGAGGTGATTTTCAGAAGATAATATTCCACTAGCAATGATTAGCATCCCTCGAGTGTACCATGAAATCATTTGACTTGTTTCCTTGTTTCTGTCATACTTCTGGAAGTGATTTACAGAAGCATTTCACTGGCATATCATTGACTGGATGATACTTGATTGGAAGTGATCTGAGACTGGAAGTGAAACTGAGAAAATGGCATATCAGTTCATTGGAAGTGATCTGGTGCATGTTGGTATTCTCTGGAAATGATCAGTTACGGCACTGGAGGTGATATGAGGAATTTTAATATTCACCAGAAGTGATTCATCAACCACTGGAAGTGATATGGAAAATTTCATATATCACTCGAGTGAATTTGGCATCACTGGAAGTGATTTTGTAAACAGTGAATTTTTCTTGCAGTGATTTTCAATCCAATGGAAGTGAATTTGGAAATTTTCAATATCACTCGAGTGATCTGACATCACTGGAAGTGATTTCCAAAACAATGTATTTTTCTTCCGGTGATTTCAGACGCACTGGAAGTGATTTGGCAAAACTGAGATATCACTCGAGTGATTTGGAGATCACTGGAAGTGAAATTCAGAACAGTGATTTTTTCTTGCAGTGATTTGGCTCGCACTGGAAGTGATTTTGAAAAATCTCATATCACTCGAGTGATTTTGGCATCACTGGAAGTGAAATCCGGAATAGTGAAAAATTCCTGCAGTGATTCTGGCGCCACTGGAAGTGATCTGCGGAATAAGCCATATCACTCGAGTGATCACTAAAAAACACTCGAGTGATCTGTTCTTCAGATTACTTTTATTTCATTGTTGTGTTTCCAATTCTTCAGCAAATAGGGGTAAACTTCTAGATGACATAACTCTTCGAATATGACTCCAAAATTTGTATATTATATATCAATGGAAAGCTCTTGAAGTCTAGTTTCATATGGAACTAGTTTCAGCACAATTGGATCTGTGGTTTGAGAGTTATAGCCAAAATACCAAACCTGTTCCAGAAAGTGACGCTAATATGAAGCCCAACTTCTAACACTTAGATATCCTTTATATGAGCTCCTTTGATTTTTTTCTGGTGTCAAAATGACTCATTGGTAGTCTATTTTCATATGCAACTGGTTTCGCCTCAATCGAAGTTGTATTTTGAGAGATATGATCAAATAACCAGGCCTCGCTCAGCTGGACGAAGAACAGAGTATAAAAAAGCTGCAAATCACTCGAGTGAACAGTGAATCACTGCAAGTGATTTTCACTGTTTTCAGAATTACTTGAGTGATTATTAAAATCATTTGGTTGCTACAGTGCCAAACAGTACCAATCGCTACAGTGACTTCTGAATTCCCTTCTGATCAGTATTTCTTTTAAGAACTTGAATCTTGATATTCCCATTAGTTCCTTGAAGCTTTTCTTTCTCCAATCTCTTTGACTAATCTATAAGATATACATCATTAAATTAGTAGTTAGTCAATATAAAGAGATAAATATATTAAGCAAACTTTTTGCTCTTAATATCTTATATCTATATTTGGCATCATCAAAACTAATCATATCTAACATTCTCCCCCTTTTTTATGATGACAAATCCTACAAGAAAAATATGCATGAATGTGAAGTATAGATATTATGCAATATATTTTTACTTGCCTCTCTTTCCCCCTATTTGTCATTAGAAAAAAGTTTTTGAGATGTCTTTCTCTCTATTAAACAAAATAAACATGTCAAGAAAATAATTTTCTCTCTCCCCCTTTATGTTTTAATGTGATGCAAATGAAAGATAGTTTTCACAATTTTCAAATTTGAAAAAATATGCACATTGAAAGGTGTTTTCGTAAAAAAAAATATAAATATATGTATGCACAATGTTCTCAAGATATAAAGAGATAATGTTTAGAAATGCTCATTTAGATTTTGGCAATCTGATGATAGATTCATGAAGTTCAGCTTATGCCACATTCTCGGTGCAACTCTGAAGTATATGTTGTCTTCAAGATACTCCTTACTGAGTTTAACTCCTTGTTCCATCACAGTATGCTTAATGCTTCTTTAATTTGTATTGGCATAGTTATTTGTTACTTTGAATGTTGCAGCCAATATAGTTCCCTTGATTCATCATTAAAGCATATGTCCTCAAGATTGATATATTCTTCTTGTAGAGTGCTGAGGAATGATCTTGTATAAAGCAAGTTCTCTTGCTGTAACTAAAAAGCATTCTTGCAAGAAGAATGGTTAGTGCAATAAAAAATTTCCTTCCTATAAAGTATATGCAAATTGAGATCATGGAAAGGAAAATGGATAAGTATCTCATCATCAAAACTAATCAATTGAGGGTAAATGAAAACCACTCGAGTCCTGAGAGTTCTGGAAAGAGAATTTGTACCCGAGAGTTTGGTGTTGTAAAGAACAAGTAGAGAACTTGAGTTTGCAAGCTGTACTTGAGTTCAAGATAGAAATGCACTCAAGTTGGCAAATGTACTCTCGCAAGTCTATTCCAGAGACTTGGCCAAAAACTAGAATATCAACTGCACTCGAGTTCACAGGATGCACTTGAGTTTTGGTAACATATGCACTTGAGTTTGATTTTTCACTCTCACGAGTTTCTTCTAGAGACCCACTCAGAAATCAGAAGAAAGATAAGAACTCAAGTTTTAGTATCACACTCGAGTTCTGAAGGCAAAAGCACTCAAGTCTAAATTTTCACTCCTGAGAGTTCTGGTAAGAAACATGGTTAAAATGCTGAAGATACTGGTGCACTCTAGTTTGGTTGATGAAACTCAAGTTCTGGACATAAAGTAACTCGAGTCTAAATTTGCACTTCCACGAGTTTGTTCCAGAGAGATATGAAGAATCAATGAACAGTTGGAGAACTCAAGTTTGGGGTTCAAAACTCAATTTTTGATGCCTTTTGCACTCGAGTTTGAAAGTACACTCTCACGAGTTTCTGGCAAAGACATTCTGAAGACGTTGAAGCAACACTATAAACTCGAGTTTCATAGTGAGAACTCGAGTTTGGCAGACACAGAAGCAGAGTAAAATTACGGGATGAATCCGAATATGCTTAAATGTTATCTAATCATTGTGTTTACACTTGTTATCATACTTAAACATTATTTAACATTTTTTTCAAGTGTGAAACAGGCAATTAACGTTTGGATTGCAAATATTAATAAATAAATCAAATATGGAGGACATAATGATATGAGCTAGCTATCACCGAACATGGGCTAACAACCACCACGAGTAACTGTTGCATACCATGACAACCTTTCTAAAGATTCAAACTTCCTGCTCTATAATGGAAACTCTGCAACGTCTATCTCTAGAAAAACTATATAAAGAATTTTCAAAGATGAAGACATTAACAAGAAGAGAGAACAACAAATACGAAAAAAAAATTATAGTTTAGACAAGTCTTTGAATTTGTTTGCATTCATATTGTACTTCAATATTCATCATATCCACTCTGTAAGAGAGTTTTTGTAAACACTTTCATTGTAATCTTCATCTCAAGGTAAAGGGATATTGAGTAGGTAGAATTTCCTTACGGGGGAAGCTGTAGAGAGAGTTCCTTGGAAGACTTTATGCTCGTAAGACTTATAAGGTAGAAGCGGTAGAGAACGTTGTTGCTCGTAAGACTTACAGGGGTGTAAGCGGGAGATAACATTACTGCTCATAAGACTTGCATAAGTAAGCAGGAGAGAAGAGTCGTTGGAACAGCTCTGCTAGTAACTGTAAGGGGTAGAGAAAGTTCTAAATGTAGAACATTTCTACTCATAGTCCTTGCGAGGACAATCGTTGTACTGTGGTTTCGAAGAGCCGATTGAATCTTGGAGATTAAAGAAAAGCTCAGGAGGTGTTGATCTCTGAGGACTGGACGTAGGCCTGGGATTGGGTCCAAACTAATATAAATCTCTGTGTGCATTTTCTCTCATCTCTAGCTGTAATACCTTATTTCTAATAGCCTCAGATGAGTACAAAAGAGTAGTGAAATCCATTGTGGAACCAGGATTCAAACCCGATTACCCAACTTTTAAAAATGTTCATAACTCTCCAATCTCAACTCAGGAGTTGAACCTAGGGCTGAGAGGGTTTTTTTCAAAGAGTAAAACTTTTCAAATAATTTTCACAAGTTTCACTACGTCATTAAGCCTCATCGGCTCTTAATTTTATTATATCAGAGTATACGAGCGATTTACTTGCCTTTTTAATGAAATTAGAGCTATTCTCTGCTCATACTACATTCATTTGTTTTATACACATAAAATGTATAGCCGTATAAAACTATCAAAACATTTACACCAAATACAAAAGATAGTGCCTTGCACTACGATCTTCACTTCACCTTCAGAATTCCTCTTTGCATATCCCCTACATTCTCCACCTGTACTCAACACTTATATGGTTGGGTGAGGAAGAGTGAGATTCAGAGAATTTCAGTAGCAAACATTACCACTATGCATGCAAGATATATATATAGTTAATGCATGACATGCTTGCCTTTCATACCTCATGCCAATATAATGACATATCTACATGCTCATTGTTATGACATACATATAGCTATTGCATAATATAATAGAACTTCAATCAATCAACTATGCTTAACAAAAATAGGCAAAGAAATAACATAAATCAATGCAAAAACATACATATCAAATACATGCAGGCTAAGTAAGTTCACTACCTCTTGCCTTTGAGTCCTCCTCTTATACCTTTTCTTCCAACCATTGAGCTTCCTTCTTAACATCTCATGGCCCTAGATAATATCCATATTATTAGAGTCATGAAAAATGAATGTTCAATGTGGTTTCATTAGCCTTAAAGGCTTATTTTCACTCTTGGGGTTAATACTAATTACATTTGTGACATTAAGTCTTAAATTCGCATAAGATATAAAGCTGACAGATTTTTCATTCAACTTTGAAAAATCATAACTAATTCCACAAGATTTCAAATGAGGTGGTTTCAAATTCTATGTAAAGATATTTTAGTTTAATTTCACATAAAAATACTTAATTATGGTCATCACAACCATAAAGTTCTCATAATTTTTCCCAACATCACTGTTTCAGATTTCTTTCTAGAAAACAGAGCATGACTTCAACAATTCATATCTCCTAACATACTTATCCAAAATTTACAAAATATATATAAATTTAAAGCTCTATGTCTTTAATTTAATTCTAAAAATTTTCATGGTTATTGGATAATATTTAACTACTAAAAAATTTGTCACAATGACACTGCCTCCAGAAAACAAATTACAAAACATCTACTCTTCAACTTCTAAAAATTCCCAATTCATACGCAAGCATCCAAAAATTATGAACACTTTCATACCTACACAAATTTTCCTTATAAAGACAATGGAAATATACAAATTATCAAATTCTCACTCCTATTCCATGACACACACAGAACAGAATAATCAAAGTTTTGTCATCTATCATAATTTATTACATAAAAAAACAGTCTAAAGCCCCACATCATCATATGAATTATACAAAATTTATTTCCAAGGAGACTTTGAATTTTTTTTATATATAAGCACATGTACCTTTCTATTTGAGTCAATCTTATTCGAGACCCTATCAGACATTAAATGTAGGCACCTTTCCTAATGCAGAATTAAATGTTTATTTGTCACTTTGTAAGAGACTAGCCTTTTGTGCTAGACTCAATCCTTGTTCGTTAAGGATACTTTGAATTGAATATCTTTTAAAATATTATCATTATTTTCACTTTTTTTATCCATCATTATCTTATTTATTTTTATAACTCAATGTACAAAGATCAAAAATTCCATTTCTTTATAGGAGTATATCAAATTAAACATAATATTTTTTATTTATATAATAACACTTAATATAACCCAATAATGGTATAAGTAATTTGAAAAGAAAATTGTAGACTTAAATAAAAGCCCTATAAGTATTAATAGTCCCATAACTTAATTAGCATATTAAGTGTTGACACACCCCAACTTTTTGATTTTCAGTAGTCTCCCCCTCATCATACAATCATTTTTAAAAAAAATAAAAAGCATAAGACATTGTATATATATGGCCATTCTAGACTCCAACCACATTTATATTTCATGAATCTTAACTATAAGGCTCATTAACGAAAAGTAGAGAGCAAAAAAAGAAGAATATGAGTTAATGTAGGCTCGTTAATTTTTTTTAGCTACATGTATATTCCTATTAGAAGTAAAGTTATTTGAGGCATAGCTAGGTACCAAATGTAAGCACATCTCTTAATGATAATTTGAAACTTAGTTCAACACGTTATGAGGCATTAACTCATTCCACTAGACACAACCTTTTTTTTTGCCAACAAACACACCCTTGTTGAGAAAGAAAAGGAATTGGAAGCCATTTTCAAGAAAAAATTTAGGCTCATTAATGAAAGTTTGAGAGAAAAAGAAAATAATATCAATTAGCCAGAGACCGATTTCCCAAAAAAAAAGTTGGAACATTAATAAAAATTCAAGGGGAAAAAAAGGAATGTCAAGCTTGCATTACTATAGAAGTTACTACACACACAAATTTCTAGTGTGGCATAAAACAACTTAAATAGAAATGTTAATTAAATAATATTAAAAATATTTTTTAAAATGCTTAGTAAGTCAAATAACAACTTGTTAATTTTACAATTTTAAATTGATGTAAAATGTCTAAAGAAACCAATTGTAAGGGCCTTTTTCTTCTTGTGAAATCTTGCTTTGTCAATTTATAATAGCATATTGATTATTCAAATTCATAAAACTCCCCATTGCTATAATCTATATAATAACCCAAGTACATCTTTGTGGTAATTGGTTCCATCATTCAAGTTTGCAATTAGAGGGCCTCTTTTGAATGTTTGGAAAGCACATTCACACAATCTGATATAAAACTCTTCTTAAATACTTATCTCGTATACTGCAAATCACATTGGAAAAACAACTTGTAACACTAATCCAAACAGGTACAAACAAGTTATCTATATGGCAGGCCTAACTATTAGCTATTTTTTTCATTTTTACATAAAGTTTGATCTTACATTTTTTTTTATTCTTCAACATGTGTCATTAAGATAAGTTTACTCCTTTTTTTTCTGCTAGAAAAGAGAAATATAATTAAATTGAACCCACATAGTCTTCAACAACTTACAGTCATAAAATGAACTAACAAGAAATTAAACATGTAAAAAATAGTAAATTATCCAAGATTATCATAAATAGTAGTAGCATCTTGCTCCATTAATTTGAGAAGTTGTCTAAGAGGTCTCCACGTCTAATCATGAGAGCACAACCCCTTGAGTGAAGCTTTGACAACCTAGTCAATCACCAAATGCTTCTCTATGGAATCCATACAAGATAATGCTTTCTAATGAGTTTCCTTTTTCCAAGGATTATCATTCCCCCATTCTGAGGACTTCCTATTAACACAATTGACTAGAACTTGATTATCAGACTCAAATTGGACTTCCTCCAATTGATGTTTAATCACATCATTGATTTCTTCAAGCAAGGCCATGCATTCCGCTATAAGCAAATACTCTATTTGAACTAACTTTGCTTGCCAATCCAGAATCCATCCGCTAGAATCACTTATCACTACAGCAATTGCTCCTAAATCATTATCAAGTGAAAATGCACCATTTACATTTATCTTTAAGCTATACCTTCAAGATATTTCCATGACCTTGTGACTCAAGATCTATGTCTATCTGTAGCAGCCTCTCTATCATCACCTTGCCACCAGCCTTGAGCACTCCAAAATTCCTGAAGCAAGTTCCTTGATTAAGTGAAAGTGAATATAGATCAGGCTTAACATTCTTATAAATAAAACTGCAATGGCATTTCCAGATCATCTATAAAATTATGGCAAGAAGAGCTTTATGCTATTCTGATAATCTATCCTCAACAAAATTCCATGCAACATAGGATTTGAGGTTCAGGTGTTGAAATTCATTAAATTTAAAAGAAAAACAACTTCAAAACCATACCTTTTGATCCGAGTCACAACTTAGAAACAAATGCTTGGCAGATTCGTACTTCTTATGACACAAAATATATAGGGTTAATGTGTAATTTTAGCAATAAAGTTTTATCTGGGGGAAATCTGGCACAAATAAGTTTTGGAAGGGACAAAAATAACAATGAACAATTAAAAATGATGCAAATTTAACAAAACCGTTAAATTTGATCTAACGCCATTAGGGGTTTTCTTCTCTTATGATTTAGGGTTAACGGCATTAGGCCAAATTTAACGGTTTGTTAAATTTACATCATTTTTAATTGTTCATTGTTATTTTATCCCTTCTAAAACTTATTTATGTCAGACGCTCATCGGACACAATTTTGTTACTAAAATTGAATCTTAACCCAAATATATATATCTAACATTACACATTTCCTTTTGTTTAGATTCTCGATTATGGGCCATGCATTTGACAATATTCGCTAAATGAAATTCCTCACTATATGTAGAATCTTTAATTTCCAAACCTAACTCCACCTTTGTCTATAAATCAAATTAGACAACTTAGGGCTATTATTACTACTTCCCTTAGTTACATTCCTCTCACAATTTGATACTCTCCCTTTACAATATAGTAGCTCCTCTTCCCCCCAGTCCACTCCCATAAAACCTCCCTATTAAAGATCGCTACATTCACAACTCTAATAGCCCTACACTTTTCCTCTGTAAGATATGGTTCTAATAATGACAAATATGGTTCGAACAAAGACAGATCCCACCCTCAATCTCTCTTAATATCCACCACTTTTAAATTAACATGCGACGGAAAAGGATACAAAGACTTTAGCCTAAAACCATGCAATCCCGTTACCTATGGGTTCATCCACACTCTAGTTCTCTTCCCATTCCCAATACTAGCACCAATATTTCCTTCCAAACCTCCTCTTCCCTCAATAATGTTGTACCATAGTCAAGAAGCTCTAGGGCTTTTCTTTGTATAAAGAAAATCAAAATTATAGAAATATTTGCATTTAAAAAACTTCACCCATATTTGGTTAGGTTCTTTTAATATTCTCCACCCTAGCTTAACAAGTAGAGCAAGATTAAATGGTTCAAAGTCCTTGAAACCTAAACCACCCATGATTTTGTCCTGTTTTAATATTTCTTTAGACATCTAGTGAATTTTCCTCTTATCACTGTCTTCCTTCCACCATAAGCTTGAGATAACTCTATCAAGTTCTATTTATGCAGCTTTAGGAAACAGAAAACAAGACATTGATACACAAGAATTGAATTTGCTACATAATAAATCAATGTATCTTTGCTTGCCTTTGATAAAAAGTTTTTCTGCCAACTTTAAGCCCACTTTTTACTTGATCAATCACAAAGTTCATAGCTTGAGTCTTTGATCGACTCTAAGTAATGGGGAGACCAAGATAGTTTCCAAGAAAGTCAGCTATTGGAATCTAAGAAATTTTCCCTATCTCCTCCTTCATAATAGCAGAGACATTGTTAGAGAAATAAATACAAGATTAATGGACATTCACTAATTGTCTTGATGTTTGGTAATATAAATCTAGGATTTATTTCATATTTTTGAAATTATCAATGGTAGCTATAATATCTCAAATTTTGGGCCTAGAAACTTGATGATAAGCCTATATTAGGTAGACTACCAAGTCCAGTTTGGGAAGAGTCTAAAAAATGACGAGAGATAGAAAGACTCTTAGGGACTGTATGATTTAGTTTTCAAGGAAGAGAATGGTTCTCCCAATGATATGAGGCCCTATAAGGACATTTGGCACCATCGTGAAGACCCATATACTTATGGAGCAAAATCAAGTATACTCCGTATACACATGGCATAAAATAGAGTGACTTCGCATAAAGTAGCACTAATTAATATACTTTATTAAAGTAGCTTTAATAAAGTAGTAATGATGACTCAACTTTAAGGTTGGCAGTTTGACACTATATGAAAATGACACATATCCCTCCATCATGAGATCTACTTTTTGACTTCTGTGTTAGCACTCTCATGAGGCGCAACCTAGCACATTAGTCAGGGAAATCCATCATTCTCCAGTTCGATCACGTACTTGACCTCCCCAAACATTGAACAAGGGAGTCAGGGAAATTCATCAGGCTTCCCTTTCCTTGACATTAAAGGACGTCTAACAGAGAGAAGAGAAAGGAATGATGAATTTAAAGAGACACTTGTCGCTTCAAGGACAAGCGCTTGGGCACATGGCACACTAGGAAGCTCGAGAAAATGTAAGATTAAATCTTAGCCCTCCCATTATCTTTAAGAATTTAGCCAAGCAAGAAAAGAGAAGGGAAAAATAGAGAAAATGAAAGAGGATAGAAGGTGAAGAAACTTGAGAATCCTAATTATTCCAAATTCAATTTCACCTCTAAAATTGCGTTTCTAGCTCCCAGAGTCTTTTCTAATGTTGTTTCTTTTAGTGAGAGCAACATTTCTATGGTTTTAGATTCTTGAACAAAGGTGTTTGGTGCTGTCTACAAGGTAGAGGTGCTGCTAGAATCAAGAGCTAGATGTAGCATCGCGTAGAGGTAAGCCTAAACATCATTTTGAACCGAATGCTTTGAGGATTTGTTGAGTTTTGATGGGTTTTTTTGGTTGTCCTGTTTTTTGGTTAGACCTAGAAATCTAGGAAGAAATATGATTTTTATGATTTTAAGGCTTCCAGTGGGTTCAGGATGAAACTCTGTGTGGGATAGAGGTGAGGAAATGATTCTAAGAACACCTGAATAGAAAGCTGAATTTTGGCCCAAAAACACTATAGGTTAGGCCAGACCTGGAATCACAAGAAGGAGAATTATTTTTGTGTTTTTGAGATTAGAAATACATTCTACACAAAAAATTGTGTGGGAATAGGTTGTGAACATAATTTTAGAAGGGTTGAATAGAAAACCCTAAATTTGGAATTTAAGTAGTGCTGCTAGATTGTGTTTTTTGGGTGGCGCAATTTTGGATAATGAAATGTTATCCAATAGCCATGAAACTTTCCAAAATAATGTTAAACATGATAGGCTTTAATTTTATATGTAATATCTTTCATTTAGGTCAGTACATTAAGAGATCTGACCTATTAAAGTTAGACATTGAATCTGGAATGATATTTATGGCAGCGAGAATTGATTAGATTTTTTTGGAATAATGTGCATATAATTGGAAGTAACGGGTACTTTTTCCTTGAAATAGACTTAAAGAGTGTCATATAGGACTTTGAACTACCCCAATTGGAGATTCCAAGATAAAGTTATGAATTTTCAAAGTTAGATGAAAATTCTAGCACGATAGGCTTGATATGTGAAAATGAGGAATTAGAGTGACTTGTAAATAAGAATGACTTCCAAGGGTAGAGTTATGTCCTAGAGGCTAATGTAGCCATATAGGATATTCATTTATCATAGCTTTAATGATATGGATATATATTTAGGGCCATGAGATGTCAAAAAAGAAGAATGGAAGGTTCTTCAAGCAACTACAATGGTTGGAAGAAAAGGGAACAAGAGAAGGACTTAAAGACAAAAGGTAGTAAAACTTTTCTTACTTGCATTTACTTAATAAGTATGCTTATGTATTTATGTATTTAATTGCTTTGATGAATAGTATGAAGCATATATGAATGATTAAAGCTCTGTTTTTATTTATACTATGGCCATATGTGTATTGTGTAGAGCATTGAGTATGCAAGTATGTCATTATGCTAGCATGAATTTATGTAAGAAACCATGTCATACATTATGCTTGTATCTTGTATGAATAGTTAGCCAATTTTGCTACTGAGATTCCTTCAAATCTCACTCTCCCTCACCCAACCGCATATGTATATTGAGGACAAGTGGAATGTTTGAAGAAGTGCCAGAAGAAGATGTGATGGTGAATTACAGATTGAGATGTGGCAATGTGCTACATGTTAATTATGATGTAATTAATTGTATAAGTATGCCAAGTTTGAGAATGGAAAGATAATTATGAAGATATCAGATTGTGAATGAGATTTGAAAGGCTAAACAAATGAATTAGTTTTTAATACTTGGTAAGCTTAAAGTATAGTTTTACCAAATAAATGGTAACTCAAGAAACGCTTCCATATGTGAACTAAAGGGACATAAAATTAAGGTGTTACAGTAGCTCTCAGGAAAAATATTGAATCATCAGCAAATAACGAGTTGGTGATATTGGGACATGTGATACCTTATTTCCCATGACCTCGCATGAGTATAAAAGAGTAGTGAAATAATTCGGGAGACCACGATTCAAACCCGGACTACCTAACTTTCGAAAATATTAGCAAATTTCCCAGCCTCAAGTCAACAGTTGAACCTAGGGTTGAGATGGTAGTAAAATGTTCACAAACCATTTTCACTATCTCATTTATTCTCATCGGCCCTTTCTTTACATTTATTTATCAGAGTCGACAAGTGTTTATCTTAATTGCATTTCGTTAACGATGGGAAGCATAAACACATATTATCTATCATTTGTTCATTAAGCTACTTTTACATTGTTGTCATGTTTATATGAACACATTCACCATATACAACTCATAATGTCCAAACATATGGAACTAAACCACCCAAAATGACTAAAGACTTCAGCGTCTTGACCTCTAGTCATCTGCATTTACCTTCCGCTTACCTCTTGAGCTTTCTCCCAGTACTAAGAGTGGGTTTTTGGAAAAAGAGTGAGATTCAAAAGAATCTCAGTAGCAACATATATCAATCATACAGTTATAACACTACAAGGCATGCTAAACAATCATCATTTATTAGAATCATCACCCAACATTCAATGCATCACATATAACTCGTAAACTATCGTAGCGCTAAATATATTACAAAGTTTCGAGGGATACCAGTGTAATAGGCCCCGGGCACCTACTCGTGTGTCAGTGATCATTATATTAGCCTGAGCGTCCACCCGTACAAAGATAGGCCCCAGGTGACCACCCTTCATATTCAAATATATTAGACAACTCATGATGAATACACAATTCATATATTGTATATCATAATATATGAAAGACATGTTACTACCTGATTGCTCTTCTTTAGCAATTTCTTCCCACATTTCCAAGCTCGGGAAAACCTTGAGTCTCGGACAACTACCCAGTCCTGAAATCTCGAATATACGATAAATGAGTCATTAATCATTCATGCATAATTCTAAATTCCTAGTATTGGTTAACTTAGCCTATTAGTTTAACATTACCAAAATGCCCCTTAAGTCCCGGTCTTACTATACTTTACCAAAATTTATGATTTGGCCCAATCCTACACAATTTCATGTGTAGAATCTATTTTTGACTTCCAATTGGTCAAATTCAGGCGCAAATGATGAAAATGCCCTTGACAACCCTTACTTAAGGCTTTTAAGGGTAATTCGGTCATTTCACATTCTGAGGTTTTTCTCACTTTGTCATGAACATAAACCCTACACAATTTTGCCTCCTAAACCTAATGGAAGCATTAAAGCTATCAAATTCTTACTCCTTTACCACGTCCAACATAGGACAATCCAATAGGATTCCCAGAAAAGTTGTGTCGGTTTCTCGTTTTCTCTTGCCTAATCACCTTTTTTCCACTTATAATTATACTATTAGCGATTTATACATTCATTGAACATGGTTTAGGGAAACTTGAATATCAAGAACCCTTAGGCTACATGAATTATCTTTCACCAAAATAACCAAAACTAAGCTAAGAACAACTCTAATAGCATCAATCAAGCAAGAGGAACAAGTTTGAAAGATTACCTCTTGATTTCCAGCACTTTCTCTCTCTACACATTTTCAGCTCTCTCTCCACAACTCTTATTTTAGCTTGAAAACCACAGATTCAAAGGAGGAGAGGTGAGTAGAGGTTATGAAGGGATTAGAAAGCTTAAAGCACAAGGTACAAGCTCCCTTACCTTGGATTTTTGAAGAACCCTAACTTTCTCTTGCTCTTCACGTTCTCAGCAGCTCTCTCACTCTTTCTGATTCAATTTCGATCGAGAATGAAGCTGAAGAGATGAAGGGAGTGTAATATAATAAAGGTCACATGGTTTAATACATGTGACACCCTTTCATTGGCCAATAATGCCATTTTTGTCTAATTATTTCATTTCCCTTCATACTCCTCTTGATCAGCTGCATTTACATGAGAAATGAGGGAGTATATATTAATCTTGCACTATTCCATTGCCATCATGCAATTAGTTGACTTTTGCACCTTTGACTTTTTTACTATTTGACATTTCTTGATAATAATTCACCAAAATTGGTTTATTAATTATCAAGTATCTGTTTCTCCCTTTTTAATTCTCATTTAACTGAAATTATTGAGAATATTAGGTTTAACACTTAAATATTATGATTTACCGAAATAAATGATTTCCTGCTCATTTCCATTGGGTTGACCCAGTTCTAACACTTAAATAAAACCAATATTCATGTCATTTAATTCTTAAATTTTGGTTATAATAGCAGGCCTTTAAGTGGACATCAATTGTCTCTTTGTGTCCTTTCTTGGTCGAATTATATATAACTGGCGAATGAGATATTTCTGTAAATTCATACACATCACAATTCAACATTATATTCCACTAAATATCATAAATATACATATATGGAATATTGGTGAAAAAGTGGGGTATTACAGTTCTCCCCCAGTTCAATAAATTTCGTCCACAAAATTTGTTATACCCCATCTGGCATAAATCCCAGGTAATATTTTCTATATCTTCTTCTACTTCCAAGTTGCCTCTCTTGGTGATAGCCCCTTCCAGACTACTTTCACAAATAATATGCTAAAATGTTTGAGCCACCTTTCTTGTCTATCAATGATTCACTTAGGCTCAGCCTCATAAGTGAGATCATCACGCATATTGACATCTTCATATTCAATAATATGCTAAGGGTCTGGTTGATACTTCTTCAATTGCAAAATATGGAACACGTCATGCAATCTGCTCAGATTTGGGGGTAAAACAATCCAGTATGCTACAGGCCCAACTCTTGATAAAATCTTGAACGGCCCAATATAGCGAGGACTTAGCTTCTTTCTCTTTATCGCCCTTCCTATACCAGTAATAGGTGAAACTTTCAAAAATACATGATGACCGACTTGGAATTCCAGCGGTCTTCTCCACTTATTAGTGTAGCTCTTCTACTTACTCTGGGCTGCAAGCAATCTCTGCTTGATAATTCTGATATGCGCAGTAGTTTGGTCTACTATATTCTGCCCATATAATTTTCTTTCTAAAAAATCTGTCCAGCAGAGAGGGGATTAACATTTCCTCCCATACAATGCTTTATACGGAGACATCTGAATGCTAGCATGATAGCTATTGTTGTAAGCAAACTCTGCAAGTGGAAGATAATGATCCCAACTTCCTTTGAAGTCCATTACACACGCTCTTAGCATATCTTCCAGCGTCTGTATAGTTCTCTTTGACTATCCATCTGTCTGAGGATAATAGGTTGTACTGAAACTCAACTTAGTGCCTAAAGCATCATGCAAAGATCTCCAAAAACTTTGAAGTAAAACGTGGATATCTGTAAAAAATTATACATTTCGGCGTCCCATGGAGCCTCACTATCTCTTTGATATAAATTTTCGCCAACTTATCAGGAGAGTAGTTAACGTTGATTGGTAGAAAATATGCTGACTTTGTGAAACGATCAATAATTACCCAAATCGTATCATGATTCCTGATTCTAGGTAGTCCTACCACAAGATCCATGGTTACGTTTTCCCATTTCTGCTCTGGAATCTCAGGACTCTGAAGCAATCCTGGCGATTTTTGGTGCTCAATCTTTATTTTCTGGAAAGTAAGATATCATGCCACATGTTATGTCTCATCTTTCTTCAATCTAGGCCATCAGTACATCACCCTTAAGTCACGATACATCTTTACCATCCCTGGATAGAAGGTGTAACGACTCTTGTATGCATCATCGAGGATTTTCTGCCTTAAGTCAGCTTTCAGTAGAACATAGGTTCTCTTCTTATATCAAACTAATTCACTTGGTGATAAATCATAATCTCGAGTCTCTCCTTGTTCAATCATAGTCTGAATGGACTGTTCTCGCTCATCTTGCATTTGAGCTTCTACAATCTCAGTCTTCAAATCATTATCCATTTGGATAATACCATAACCAGCACAGAGGATCTGATTTGACAAGTTTAAATCTCAAAAATCTTCTATTAATTTCCTCTCATATATCATCATAACTACCACTTGCACTGCCTTCCAACTAAGAGCATCAGTGATGAAATTGGCTTTACCCGGGTGATACTTAATCTCCAGGTTATAGTCCTTTAGCAACTCCATCCACCTGCGTTGTCTCATGTTGAGCTCTTTATGATCATACATATATTTCAAACTCTTGTGGTCACAGTACAGTTCAACCACCACCCCATATAGGTAGTGTCGCCAGACTTTAAGCGCAAACACAATTGCTACCAACTCCAAATCATATGTGGGATAATTCATCTCATGAGGCTTCAACTGTCAAGAGGCATAGGCCACCACTCTGCCTTGGTGCATCAAGACACATCCCAGCCCCTGCTTACTAGCATCACTATAAACCACATAGGTCAACTCAGGATCAGGGATAATCAACACGGGTGCATATGTCAACCTCTCCTTCATCTCCATAAAGCTCTTCTCACATCGATTATCCCACATGAACGGTTGATCTTTTCGCGTGAGCTTGGTCAATGATAAGGAAATCCGAGAGAAATTTTGAATAAATCTCCGGTAATAGCCAGCAAGACCAATAAAACTGCAAATCTCAGCAATGGTTTCTGGCCTTTTCCAATCTAGCATTGCTTCCACTTTACTAGGATCCACTGCAACCCCTTCTTATGAGATAACATGGCCTAGAAATCTGACTTTTGAGAGCCAAAACTCTTATTTGCTCAACTTTGCATAGAGTTGCCTTTCCTGCAGAATGCTTAGCACAATTTATAGGTGCTCCTCATGCTTTTCTCTACTCTTAGAATATATCATAATGTCATCGATGAAGACTACCACGAACTGATCTAAATACTAATGAAAGATGTGGTTCATGTAGTCCATAAATACGGCTGGTGCATTAGTTACCCCAAAGGGTATTACTAGAAATTCATAGTGCCCATACCGGGTTCTGAAAGCAGTCTTTGGTATATCTTCTGCCTTCACACGCAACTGATGATACCCCGATCTTAGATCAATCTTCGAGAACACACTTGCTCCAGATAGTTGATCTAAAAGGTCATCAATCTGGGGAAGCGGGTACTTGTTCTTGAAGATTACCTTATTCAGATATATGTAATCAATACATAACCTTAGGCTTCTGTCTTTCTTCTTAACAAATAACACCGGAGCTCCCCACGGTGATACACTGGGTCGAATGAACCCTTTTCCAAGCACTTATTTGATTTGCTTCTTCAACTCAGCCATTTCATTTAGAGCCATTGGATATGGAGCCTTTGATATAGATCCTGCTCTAGGAATAATCTTGATTGTGAATTCTACTTCTCTTTCCGGAGGCAAACCACTAAGGTCATCCGGAAGAACATAAGGAAATTCTCGAACAACTAGAATGTCTTTCAAGGCTATTTCTGTCTCTGCTTGCACGAAAAAGAACACAATGTATCCCTGGCATCCCTTCTTCAGGCATTTCTCAGCTTCTGCCAATGAGATAAATTTTAGACTAGTATTTATGTCACTAAACTCCCGTTAAGTAGGATATATTATCCTCTCATTTTTGCAATCTACCAGCATATTATTTACCGTCAGCCAATCAAAACCCAATATGAGTTCATGTTTTTGGAGCGGCAAACAAATTAAGTCAACTGTAGACTCATATCCCTCAACATTTAGCACACAATTTAGAAAAACATAAGCAGTCATAGTTTTAACACCCATCGGAGTCGAAACAATCAACTTAAATGGCAGTTTATGCACATGCAGTCCTAAGCGCTTAACATAGTCATAGGCAATAAAGGAATGACTAGCACCCGAATCATATAAGGCTTGTAATACACTATTATTAAGAAGGATTTTACCTTGAACTAGCTTTGTGGACTTCTTTGCTTCTTCTTGAGTTAAGGCAAACACTCGGCCCTGATTCTGCTGTCTAGGCTTACCAGGTCATGGTGCTTCTTGCTGGGGACAATTGATTGCCAAATAGCCTGGCTTCTTGCAAGCATGACAAATCACTTGGTTTGTGGGAAGATTGCACCATCGCCTTGGATGAGACTTATCACACCGAAGGCATGTTTGAGACATCAGGGGTTTCTGGCCGCCACGGTTTCTAGACTAAAAGGGCTTTTTTGCTCCCTTTTGTGGAAAACCTTGTCCTTTACATTTTTGTGAGGTATCCCCTTGACTAGGTCCACCTTTCTGGCTAATACCTGATAAGTAAAATATTTGCATATTCATTTTCCCTTATATGATGATTTTGTGGACTATATTTGAGCTGAATGTAATCAATTTGGGTGTAATTAATAAATAAATAATGATTTTCTTGCAGCCATGGATAGTACCGGATTAAAAGAATTAAAGAAGGCATTTAAGGAAAAGTACTATTCACTGTACACCGTTCATGCGGTACTATTCACTGTGCACTGTAGCAGCTTCACTGTAGCGGACGGTGTGGTCGATCACTGTAGCAGTGCGGTTCCTGTAGCAAATCACTGTAGCAAAATCACTGTAGCAGTCCGAAAATGAAGCCTATAAATAGAGCTTCTTGGCACCCTAAAATGAGGAGGAAGAAGGAGGAAGGAAGAGAGAGAGAGAGAGTTTCTATTTTAGAGAGAGAGTTGTTATTTTTAGAATTTATTTCTTACATTTTTTTACTTCTTGCATGCCTCCTACATGGATGGTTTTACCTCCTATATGGAAGGCCTAGGTAGTCCTCCTTTATGGATGGTATAGGTTGCCACCTACATGGATGGTTTTACCTCCTATATGGTAGGCTAGATTTTCCATTTTCATGCATCTTGTAGTAGTATTTTTATGTTTTTGTAATTAATTTTTATGCAATATTTATGATGTTTAGAATATATTTTGGTTTTGTTTTTAATTTTATCATGAGCTAAATTTTCCTTTTCCTAGGGTGATGACGTAGCTTACTAATGACGGATTGAATCTTAACTTATTAAATCTAGTTTTAATTTTTCCTTCATGATTGAGTTTTAATTATTGCTCTTAATACTTACAATTGATTGGCCACCTTTTGGATGATTTTAATATGCATGTTGAGACCGGAAGGAGATACATGTGTGTGGATCCTATAATTAAAACCATAATTTGCATATGAAATAGGAATATATTCATATGGGTTATGTAGTCTTAATTGAGTTCCATAAATCTTAATGCATGATTGATTGCTTAAATTCATATAGGAATATATTGGGTTAGCAATTAATTATAGAATTACTTGACCTTGGAAGAGGCTAGTAATTAAAATAGGGAAACTCGACTATCAATCATGTGGAATAAATTGGACTAGAATAGATAAGTGATTCAATCCGGAATTTATTAAGTGAAATCTAATCCCTAGGGCTTTTTTCTCATATTTGTCTTTATATCACTTGTATTCATATTTCATCATTTCTATCTTGCAATCTCAATTACAACTAATCAACCGACTAAATAGAATTAAAATTACCAATTTTGGTACTTAGTGATCAATCCTCGTGGGAACGATACTCTACTCACTTCTTTATTACTTGATTACGACAGTGTACACTTGCACTTCTAAATACACCATCCTAAATTCGTAACAATACCCTTACCGGCCTGTACTCTCTTCATATTCCCTTCTGTCAGTCGACACACTTCCATAGCTTTGTTAAACTTCTTAAACTGACGAGCCACAAGTTTATCTTCCATTTCAGGCTTCAGTCCCCGAATCAGCATATTAGAACTCCACTCCTCATCATCTTTGAGTTTTAAGTAGGAAAAGTAGCGAGACAGTCAAATGAATCAAGAAAAGTAAGCATCGAAGGTCTCAGCATCACCCTGCTGAATTGCTAAGAATTATTTCTCTTTCTCAATTCTTACTAAACTGGGGAAATACTTTTCATAAAATTTCTCTTGAAATAACTCCCATGTCAGAGGGATGTTCCGGTCACGTAATACAAGAGCTGTATTTTTCTACCAGTCGTCAGCATCACCTACTAGCTTATATATAGTCATCCTAGCTTTCATCTATATCGGGCATCCAAGCATGTCGGAGAATTTCTCTAGGTGGTTTACCCAATTCTCAGCGGCTTGTGGATTAAATTTTCCTTAGAATACCTCAAGCTGATATTTAATAAATTTGGGCATCTAATATTGGAAATCATTCTCCTCAGGTTCTTGAACAATAGGAGTTTCTGAGTTAACCTTATGTGACTGTAATTGCTTGTCACTAGTTGGTTGTTCTCCATCTGGATTCCCCTCAAGATGGTTTCCTTCAGAAGGATTCGCCTCTAGGTTATTCCCTTCAGGGTTGTGTTGGAAATTGTGCCCTAGGGGCCAATCATTGTACTTTGAATATTGTCATTCAATGAATTTCTCCATTTGGTTATCACATTATTCGCATGTTCACTGTGATAATTGTATCCTTGGATAAATCATAATGATTGTCCTAAATGTCCCTGGTCGGTCATCTATGTGGGAGCAAAGATGAAATAAGACCAGTATGACTTTGATAAGGTATGGGGATACTAATCAAAGTCTTAGGCACTTGTAGGAGTATAAGGTGCTGGACCGACCCGCTATGAGAAAGCTGCATGGATCAAGTCATAAGCTTATCTCATGTATAACCATGTCACAATGCCCTTTGACCTGAGATCATCATGGATTCCTATATGGGAGTCACTAAGCTTTGACTTAGTCAAAAGTCACCTTTAACCGGGTGGTGATAAAGGCTACAATCGGGCTTAATGGTTTTCATGTAGAGGAATGTGAATGATCAAGATGGAATTTGTCCCTTACATTAGTGAGAGATATTACTGGGCCCCTCGATGAGTAAGTCTGAGAAATGTATGACCATACTACGATGGAAAAGAGTTTCTACTTCTATAGTCAGACTACTCAGGGATCGAGAAAGTAATGGTCAGGAATAGGAGGATGACATTCTCCATGCCTCATCCTTGACCGAAATATCGTGTGACAAAAGGGACATGATATGGTTATACGACAGGTTATATCGTATTGTCGATCCTCATATGAATTGGGTAGTCGTAATGTCTTGCTAGAGGCCGCTTACGACTTGTGGGTTAGTATAGTCATTGGCCCACTGCCAACTTCGTTTGGGCCTACAGGGTCGCACACAAGAATAGCCCAACACGAGCTATAATGTCCAGATTCATTGAATCTAAGATGCGTCTAAGATTCAATGAATACAATATTTAATCTAGGGTGAATGAATTTTAAATATATATTTATTATATACACATGTTGTGTGAATATTTATTTGATAAATATTTATATGTGTTATATATATATATATTTATATTTGGAAAGGAATATTAATAATATTATATACACATATGTATTTTTGAAATACATAAATACATATATAATATATATTATTTGATAATATATATTATATATATATGATAGTATTATATTATATGATCATATGATAATATTATATTATATATATAAAATATATATTATTTGATAATATATATTGAATATATATGATAATATTATATTATATGATGATATTATTATATTGTGTATATATAAAGATATTATATGATAATATCTCATATTTAATTTATGAAGATAAATTAAATTCCATTGGCTCTTTATTCTAATTAAATAAATAGGTTAAATTAAAACTGTTGGACAGATTTAATTAAACCATGTTTATTTAATTGGCTTATTAAAACAATTAAATGTTAATTGATATGATAAGGATTTTGAAATTAATTAAGATTAATTTTAAAAATCCAATATCCATCATAAAATAGATAACCCTACTAGTTATAAAATATGAGAGCTAGGGTTTTCTACAGATGATGAAAAACTAGAGAGCCACAAGAAAACCCTAGAAGGATATTAGAGGCGATAGCACGCTGCCGGTGTTGGGGTCCTATTCGTGTGGATACCAGTAGAGGGAGCTGATATGAGTAGTTAGCTCCTCAAGATTGAAAAGGCAAAACTCCAAGAAGAACTAGTTGACATGTTGATGTTGGGGATGGTTAATCTCATACTCATAGAGATTGATGCTCTTTTAAGAAGAATTAGCGGACATGTAGATGCCGGGGAAATTATTTCAGGAGCAACCAAACATGGAGATTTGTGAACTAGCAATACGTTGATGATTGTGGGCATTCAAACAAACATGAATAAGGTACGACTCTTTCTAACTTGATTTAAATGCCGTTGATAGATCCGCAATTGGGATTGGTAAACTTTTACAATTTTAATTTTTTTTTAATTCTTCCACTGTGTGCCTACCAATCTCAACAGTGGCATCAGAGTCAGGTCAATTGTGTATTTAAATTGAGTTTTAGTGCTTACTTTTGTAAGTTGAACATGATTTTAGAGGGGTTGGATTGAAAACCTAAAGATTGAAGTTATAGTAGTAGTGCTGCCAGATTTTCATTTTTTTAGAGGCAGTGTGATTGTGACGAATTTTCGAATGACCAAATATTATCCAATAATCCTGAAAATTTCCAGAATAAAATTAGACATCCTAATCTTTAATTTGATATATAATATGTACGATTTGGATCAGTACATCAGGAGATATCAATTTTGAAGTTAGGCTTTGAATCTGGAACGTTTTCTCTGGCAGCGATGAATAATTAGAGTTTCAGGAACAGTTGACATATAATTTTATGAAATTTATATTTTTCGTCAAAAATAGACTTAATAATGGTCAAATAGAGCTTTGAACCACTATAATTGGCTTTTTCTAGATTTAATTATGATTTTTCAAATTAAGATGAAAAATCTGACAGCTTAGTGTGACTGCCATAGCTAACTGTTCATAGCTCAATCACGACATCTATTGCTTTGCATATTGTATGAATTGTTGATTTTGTGGTTTACTTCTCAAAATTGTTTGGGTATGGTGAACAACATGGCTTTAGTTTTACAAGAGTTGTAATATTTAAATACAGCCTGCGTGCTGTGCCTTCCTCTAAATAGTCTCGATGTACATTCTCTTCTCATCTCACTCCCCTCGTATGTTTAAACGAGGTTTCTCTCAATGTATTTCTTTTTCTTATTTAGAGAAGTCCTCTCATTGGCTTGGAAGGATTTTAGGGTAGGCGAGCCATGTTGTGTCACGTTTGAATTATGGTCTTGAGTAGATCATGGCATACATACTTTTGCATTTATATGTATTTATTTGTATGAGATACAACCATGATTGCATTCATATAAACAAAAGTAATTGAATAATCCCTCTAACTAAAATCTTAAGTTATAATGCCGTCAATTAATGAAACTTGTTAAAACCTAGATCGCTCAATTGTAGGTTCCACCAAAGTGGATGCATTTGAGTTATCTTGGTGAAACAACCGTGAGTAATGATGCTACTCACAATGATTCATTATTGTTTTGACTTAATTGAGATTAGCAAAACAGTTTTGGGTCTCAAGGCATTAGATGGGATTAAACATGCTGGATCATATGATGATCGAATCCCATAAAGATCTAAGAGTTACATATGATGTAATTGGTAAAAAGGTTACCTACCTAAATAACTTGAATTTAAGCGTCTTGCCAAAGCGGACTTAAATTTCAGCGAAATATGGATTTTAGCCCACTAATTATTATATTGAGGGTTGTTAATTTAGTGGGAGATTACTAAATAACTTTGCATATTTTAATTGTAGAATCATGTCAACTAGTAATACTACTACACTATCACTGCGATCAGTCGTTGAGAAGGACAAACTCAGTGGGACAAACTTTCTTGATTGGTTTAGGAACTTGAGAATTGTTCTCAAGCAGGAAAGAAAGCATATGTCCTAGATCAACCCATTCCTAAAGAGCCTGTAGCCAATGCTCCAAGAGCTCAAGAAGATGCTTATAGGAAGCATAAAGATGACTTTATGGGTGTAGGTTGCCTAATGCTTGCCACTATCGTTCTAGACCTCTAAAGAGATCTAGAACTTATGGAGGCTCATGAGATAATTATGCATCTTAGGGAAATGTTCCAGCAACAGGCAAGGCAAGAGAGGTATGATACCACAAAGCCTTACATTCCTATAAGATGGCTGAAGGTACATTAGTTAGTACTCATGTGTTAAAGATGAAAGGCTATATTGATGACCTTGAGAGGCTTGGATTTCCCATAAATCAGGAGTTAGCTACAGATTTGATCTTGAACTCACTCTTAAAAGTTATGACCGATTTGTCATGAACTACAACATGAACAATATGGAGAAATCGATTTCTAAACTGCATGGGATGCTCAAAGCTGTTGAGCATAACATTTAGAAAAGCCCAGCTTTGTTATGATGGCTCAGAAAAGAAAGGGTATTAAAAGGAAAGGCGAGGGCAAGGGAAAGGGTAATGGCTCAGGAGGTAAAACCAAAGAGTCAAACAAGCCCGAAACTAAGCCTGCAGCCAAGAAGGTAAAGCCTCCAAAGGAAGGAGTATGCTTCTTCTACAATGAAATCGTTCATTGGAAGAGGAATTGCAAACTCTACCTCGAAGATCTGAGAAGAAAAACTAAAAGGATCAGGTCAATCGATTTGAATCCGACTTACCTATGGCATTGTCATCTAGGCTATATAAATGAGAAACACATTTCTAAACTCCATCAAGATGGATTTTTTTTAATCATTTGATTTTGAATCATATGATACATGTGAATCTTGCTTATTAGGAAAGATGACAGAGGCACCTTTTATTGGGTATAGTAAGAGGGCCACTGATTTATTGGGCCTCATATATACAGATGTATATGGACCAATGAATATAGCTGCCAGAGGAGGTTATATGTACTTCATTGCATTTATGGATGATTTTAGTAGATTTGGATATATCTATCAAATGAAACATAAATCTGAATCTTTTGAAATGTTCAAAATATTCCAAAATAAAGTAAAAAAAAAACCAACTTGGAAAAATAATTAAAGCACTTCGATATGACCGAGGTGGTGAATATTTGAGCCAAGAGTTTATTGACCATCTTAAGAGTTGTGAGATAGTCTCATAATTAACTCCTCTAGAAACACCACAATGGAATAACGTTTCTAAGCAGAGGAATCGAACATTATTAGATATGGTTTGATATATGATGAGTTAAACAGATCTTCCACCGTTCTTTTGGGGGCCATGCCCTAGACACAGTTGCGTTCACACTAAACGTGTTCCATCTAAGGCAGTTGAAAAGACACCATATAAGATATGGCCTGGGAAGAAACCTAATTTGTCTTTCCTTGAAATTTGGGGATGTGAGGTTTATGTTAAACAATAAACCTCTAATAAATTATCACACAAATCCTCAAAGTGCCTTTTTGTGGGGTATCCTAAGGAAACTAAGGGATACTATGTCTATAATCCCACCAATAATAAAGTGTTTGTTATCCAAAATGGTATCTTTCTAGATAGGGAGTTTATCTCTAAAAGAACCAGTGGGAGTAGGGTACATCTCAAAGAAGTTTGAGAGTCACAAGATAGCCCAGAACCACTGATGGAAAATAGAGAAGACTCACAACAAGTTGTTAAGCCTGCTCAAGTAACATAAGGCCTACGAAGCTTTGATAGGACATGACATCAGCCTCAGAGATATGGATTTCTGATTACTAGAAGTCGTAATGTGTTGTTCATTAAGCAGAATGAGCTAACCACCTATCAAGAAGCCATAATGGGACCAAACTCTAAGAAATGGCTAAATGCCATGAAGTCTGAAATGCAATCCATGTACGACAATCAAGTATAGACCTTAGTCGATCCACCTAAAGGTGTTAAAACCATCAGGTGCAAATGGGTTTTCAAAGAAAAACCGACATGGATGGCAAAGTAAATGTCTTCAAGGCACAACTGGTTGCGAAAGGATTCACTCAAACTCATAGTATAGACTATGATGAAACCTTTTCCACAGTTGCAATGGCCAAATCAATCAAAATCCTTCTTACCATTGCATCATATTATGACTATGAAATATGACAGATAGACGTCAAAGCAGCCTTCCTTAATGGAAAGCTCATTCAGGATGTGTACATGACACAACCTAAAGGTTTTGTGCGTCTAAAGGATTCTGGTAAGGTATGCAAGCTTTAAAGATCCATTTATGGATTAAAGCAAGCATCTCGGAGTTGGTATCATTGTTTTGATGAAATAGTCAAAGAGTTTGGATTCATTCAAAACATCGATGAGCCTTTTGTTTATAAGAAGGTTAGTGGGAGCACAATTGTATTTCTAGTGCTTTATGCAAATGACATCCTACTTATTGGGAATGACATTCCTACCTTGCAGAGTGTCAAGTCTTGGTTAGGGAAGTCTTTCTCGATGAAAGACTCAGGTGAAGCCACTTATACCCTAGGGATTAGAATCTATAGAGATAGATCCAAGAGGCTAATAGGCCTAAGTCAGAGTAGTGAGGGTCGTTGGACTGCTGTCAAGAATATCTTAAAGCACCTGAGAATGACTGAGGACTTATTCTTGGTATATGATGGATTGGGTGATGCGTTCTATGTAACTGGTTATACAGAGATGATCTTAGATCGCAATCTAGATATATGTTAATTTTAAATAGTGGTGTAGTAAGCTGGAAGAGCTACAAGTAGAGTACTGTAGTAGGTTCTGCAATAGAAGTTGAGTATATAGCAGCATCAGATGCAGCTAAAGAAACTGTTTGGATTAAAAGTTTGTTATTGAACTAAGGGTGGTACCTACCACCCAAATCCAATAGATTTGTTTTGTGAAAATAGCGAAGCTATTAAGGACCAAACGTATACTCAAGGGATTTCATCTTATCATAGAAATCAATGATAGAGGTGATATAAAAATATACAAAGTAAGAGGAGAAGACAATGTTGTTGATCCTCCTTTTAAGTAGCTTGCACAAGCAAAGCATGAGCGTCATGTTAGAACAATGTGAATTAAGTAAACTAATGATTGTACCTAGTGCAAGTGGCAGGATGTTGGAAATTATGCCATAGGGGCCAATCATTGTACTTTGAATATTATCATTCAATGAATTTCTCCATTTGGTTATCACATTATTCGCATGTTCACTGTGATAATTGTATCCTTGGATAAATCATAATGATTGTCCTAAATGTCCCTGGTCGGTCATCTATGTGGGAGCAAAGATGAAATAAGACCAGTATGACTTTGATAAGGTATGGGGATACTAATCAAAGTCTTAGGCACTTGTAGGAGTATAAGGTGCTGGACCGACCTGCTATGAGAAAGCTGCATGGATCAAGTCATAAGCTTATCTCATGTATAACCATGTCACAATGCCCTTTGACCTGAGATCATCATGGATTCCTACATGGGAGTCACTAAGCTTTGACTTAGTCAAAAGTCACCTTTAACCGGGTGGTGATAAAGGCTACAATCGGGCTTAATGGTTTTCATGTAGAGGAATGTGAATGATCAAGATGGAATTTGTCCCTTACATTAGTGAGAGATATTACTAGGCCCCTCGATGAGTAAGTCTGAGAAATGTATGGCCATACTACGATGGAAAAGAGTTTCTACTTCTATAGTCAGACTACTCAGGGATCGAGAAAGTAATGGTCAGGAATAGGAGGATGACATTCTCCATGCCTCATCCTTGACCGAAATATCGTGCGACAAAAGGGACATGATATGGTTATACGACAGGTTATATCGTATTGTCGATCCTCATATGAATTGGGTAGTCGTAATGTCTTGCTAGAGGCCGCTTACGACTTGTGGGTTAGTATAGTCATTGGCCCACTGCCAACTTCGTTTGGGCCTACAGGGTCGCACACAAGAATAGCCCAACACGAGCTATAATGTCCAGATTCATTGAATCTAAGATGCGTCTAAGATTCAATGAATACAATATTTAATCTAGGGTGAATGAATTTTAAATATATATTTATTATATACACATGTTGTGTGAATATTTATTTGATAAATATTTATATGTGTGTTATATATATATATATTTATATTTGGAAAGGAATATTAATAATATTATATACACATATGTATTTTTAAAATACATAAATACATATATAATATATATTATTTGATAATATATATTATATATATATGATAGTATTATATTATATGATCATATGATAATATTATATTATATATGTATAATATATATTATTTGATAATATATATTGAATATATATGATAATATTATATTATATGATGATATTATTATATTGTGTATATATAAAGATATTATATGATAATATCTCATATTTAATTTATGAAGATAAATTAAATTCCATTGGCTCTTTATTCTAATTAAATAAATAGGTTAAATTAAAACTGTTGGACAGATTTAATTAAACCAGGTTTATTTAATTAGCTTATTAAAACAATTAAATGTTAATTGATATGATAAGGATTTTGAAATTAATTAAGATTAATTTTAAGAATCCAATATCCATCATAAAATAGATAACCCTACTAGTTATAAAATATGAGAGCTAGGGTTTTCTACAGATGATGAAAAACTAGAGAGCCACAAGAAAACCCTAGAAGGATATTAGAGGCGATAGCACGCTGCCGGTGTTGGGGTCCTATTCGTGTGGATACCAGTAGAGGGAGCTGATATGAGTAGTTAGCTCCTCAAGATTGAAAAGGAAAAACTCCAAGAAGAACTAGTTGACATGTTGATGTTGGGGATGGTTAATCTCATACTCATAGAGATTGATGCTCTTTTAAGAGGAATTAGCGGACATGTAGATGCCGGGGAAATTATTTCAGGAGCAACCAAACATGGAGATTTGTGAACTAGCAATACGTTGATGATTGTGGGCATTCAAACAAACATGAATAAGGTACGACTCTTTCTAACTTGATTTAAATGCCGTTGATAGATCCGCAATTGGGATTGGTAAACTTTTGCAATTTTTTTTTAATTCTTCCTTTGTGTGCCTACCAATCCCAACAGGTTGTTCCCTTCAGGCTGTTCCCTATATGCATTTCATCTTTCCATTAATTCCCAGACTTTTTCTCATAAGTCCTGGATCATAGTTTGCTGTTGGGTCAGCATTGTGAAAACTTGCTACATGAGATCAGGCTCCAGATTATTCTTAGGTTCACGATTTGGGGGTACATTTCCTACTGGTCTACATCGTACCATTGTTCATCTTCACTATTAATAAGGAACACTACGTTAATACCACATCAATACATATATGTATATATGCACTTCTCAAGATTTTAAATACCAACACACAATAGATATACATTCATTATAGCAAACATTCTCATTCGCATTAAGACAGTTTGGTATTTACATCAAAAGAAGTCTGTACTATAACAGAACTAGTCACATATACAATAAGTGGTTTAACATTCACAACAAAAGAACCTTGCCCAATTACTCTTTATGCATATTAAACAGCACATATAAAAACAGATGCCTAACAAAAGGCATAAACTCAAAAGGACCTAAAAATACAATCTTGTTCTTTTTACTAATCCAAGAGGTAAAATCAAGAAAATGAGCTAACGTAGTCTGAATCTACACATCATATGTCATCATTAGCCCAAGCTCCTTTCTTTGCTTATACAGCTTCTGTACTGAATTTAAGAATGTTGTATACTGTGCTGTGGGAGTGATAAAATCATTAAAGGCTATCAAATACAAATCCTTCAATTGCTCCCAAAGTTCATGATCCGGATGTGGTTTAAAAGCTAATTTATCCACTAGAGCATCCGACTCTTCATCTAAGTTTGAGTGTAGCACACTGTCATCTGACTCTAAGTCATCTGTGTCCACTATAGTTGCTTCATCTCTAGTAATAAGACCATAGTACACTTGGTACTTGACTCTCTTCCTGCGTGTACGGACAATCTTTGGTCCACGTCCAGGTCCTTCTCTATTAATGACTATATAAGCCTTACCCTCTGGTATCTTCTCCTCTAGTGGAGGCTAGTTAATTGATGGAAGTGAGGGCAACCTACTCCATTGTATCCTCATCTTGATGGAGATAGGAGCTGGAATACTCTTCCGAGCAGTACGCCTCCCTCTTATCATTCCTGTTGTTCTGTACATCACTCTGTTAGAACCCATGCCTTGATAATAACAAAGTAGGAATGAAAAATTTTGTAAGGAATGATCAAGTTAAGTAAATCACAATGTGTTAAAGTTTCTAAGGAAAACATAATACAAAGGCATATTTACACATTCTGAAAATTTACTACTACACTCGAGTTTGGGTGCATTAACTCGAGTTTTTGCCACAAACTCGAGTCCTACAATACTCACTTAAGTCCAGTTGGTCTATCACTGAGGCCCAACTAACTCTTAGATTAAACACAGTAAAGAATCACACTTGAGTTCTCAAGGATGCCCTTGAGTCCTCTAAGGATATATACTCGAGTTTGAAGAGTTTTGGAATAAGAGTTCATTCCAGAGAAGCTTCAGATTCCCGCGGCAAGCATCGTACTCGAGTTGGAGGATCCGCACTCGAGTCCTATACAGGAACTATACTCGAGTCTTGCGAGTTCTGGGGAATGAGTTTATACCTGAGAATCTTAAGACTACAAGCAGTAAGCACACACTTAAGTTCATAATATAGCACTTAAGTTCTCAGCTGTAAATGTACTCGAGTTCAGGAAGTGATGTCAAGAGAGTTTATCCCAAAGACAACTAAATTCCTGAAAAATAACGTGCACTCGAGTTCTCATCTTTGTACATGATGTTGTTAAATTTCTTGAAGCCAATTGCCAGGAAGTATCTGATTTGCTTCATTTACTAAAGAAGCTTCCGGTGCTCGTCTTGCCATTGACAAAGTAGCAGCCTCTGCTTTAACTGCTATATCTTGTGTAACATATTGTAATTATGATTTACACCTACAAAACCATCCAAAAGTGATTTTTTTGGTCAAATATGTAATTCAAAATACAGAAAAGTCATATCGCACTAGAAAGTTTGGCCAAAAAAAATATATCTGCACTAGAATTTGAAACTAAAGATAGAGCTAAATTTTTCTTCCCAACTTATAATATGAGGAGTATTTCAAAATATTATCAAGTGCATGGTGCATCTACTAAGGACACAACAATCTAATTAAGAAAAAATAAATTGACCCAATAGAAGCATAAAAGCATTCTTATCCGATGAGACATATAGAGACGGGAAGAGGTATGTTTGATTAAGGGATGGGTCCAAGCTCACTTGGCTGGGATGATGAAAATGGTCTTGGCAAATCCATGGTGACTCTCTCCCTCTATGATAGTGTCTGATGGTAGAGGACGGTGAGCATTAGCATCACCATTAATGGGGGTTAGAAGGCATCAGTAACTTGGCCAGGGATTTGGCAGAAATAAGAAATTGAGGGGACGGTCGAGATTAAAACAAAGTAACGGTGGAGATGCAATTTTCAAAGATGTATGATGTGTCTCAATTTGGAACGTTGAGATGAATTGAATGGTCATGATTTCAAGCTTCTAAGAGATATTCAGAATAAGGATAATCAGAGAATCTAGACCCATCATCGTCAAGCTCCTCTACCAAATATAAGACCTCTTAATTTAATTAGAAGAGATTAAGAATCTTAATAAATTACTTATTTTGACTTGAAGGTGTATAAATATATTGTTGACAACTATTTTTTCTAGATATCTTTTCAAAAGAAATAAGATATAATCAACAAAATGCCCTCATTATAAGGAAAATTCTAAAAAAATGCAGCTAAAAATGAAAAAGGACAAATCAGTACAACGAAATTGTGAAATCTCAAATCAGTCAGGTGTCAATACGGTGGAGGAATATGAGATTTTGAAATTTTGACGAAAAGATGATTCTGCCCTTCAGCTCTTCCTCTCTCTTAACTCGGGAATAACAACACCGAGCTCTTGATTAACAACACCGTATTCTCTATTAACAACTCCAAGGATAAATTTGAAATTCACAAGTTTCAAGAGCCAATAATAACACCGATCTCTATATTAATAATACCGTATTTTAGATTACAGTGTTATTAATGTAGAATACGGTGTTGTTAATTAATAGTCCAGTGTTGTTATTTCGAGATGAGAGGGAGGGAGAGCTGAAGGGTAAGAGCATCTTTTTGCCCAAATTTCAAAATCCCATATTCCTCGACTTTATTGACACTTGAATGATTTGGGATTTCACAATTTTGCTATACTGATTATTCCTTTCTCATTTTTTGCTGCATTTTTCTGAAATTTCCCCTTATTATATTATTATGCTTTTAAAAAAATACTTTTTGCAATGTTGACCCTTATTTATTTACAGCTGGTTGTTCCAATCTTATATACAACAACCAATCTTATTTGACTAAGTGGGGTTATTAGCCATTTCAGATATAAATAAATATAGGGTCTGTTAGAGAAAGTGGTGGAAAAGCATGTTCATGCAAGTTAAGACAAAACTCCCCCCACAAATTTACCTCATACCATAAATCATGTTAGAAAAGAAACCTCTATCGCTAATCCAAACAGGCACATAAAAGATATAATTTAATGAAACTGTAAATATTTTAATAAATTAGGTTATAATTTAATATTTTCATGATTTTTGTTTCATTTGTTCAATTATACATAATTATCTAAACTTCAGGTTATGTGCATGCAATATTCTAACCTTTAAAACTTTACAATGGATCTGAGTAATAAGCTTTTAAATTTATGCATATAACTCCTTTGTTAATTTGTCCATTCTTTTACTAATAAAATGCAACATGAAAAATTATTAATTTGCACATGACTTAGAATTTAGTAGGTGATCTACATGAAAAACAAAATTTATGGATATTATTTGCACAAAATAAAATCTCAAGGGACATACATAGTTAATAATATAGAGTGTCATGCTTTCTTAGTGAAGTAATGGACTAATTAGCCTAAGGGACCATCTACACAAATTTAGAAGTTTAGAGTAGATTCAGGTTGAGTTTTGATTAATACAGAGATTTCCTACGTACGTTGTTTGAACACTTTTGCCCAATTTATTTTATTTTATATAAATTACTATATTTTATTTTATATTACTAAAATTATAAGATAAATTTAATACTTTTAACTATCTTTACTCTACTGTAGATTCGCACATATATGATGCACCATACTTAATGGTTTTTCATTAAACCATAAAATATACAAAGGTGGATTTAAGGGAATAAAATAGATAACAGTTATTTAAAAGAACCGTTACGTATATTAGCCAATATTTGGCGATTTTATATGACCATCGTGATATATAAGTTTAGTTTTTTGGGAGAAAAACCATCATTTACTTGATAGTTATATATTAAAAACCTTTAAATATATACTATCTGTTAGATGTGATTAGTTTTGATAATGACAAATATAGATATCAAATATTATGAGAGCAAAAGTTTGCATAATATACTTATCTCTTATGTTGACTAACTACTATATTTAATTTTGTATATCTTATAGATTAGTCAAAGAGATTGGAGAAAGAAGAGCTTCAAGGAACTAATGGGAATATCAAGATTCAAATTCCCAGAAGAAATACTGATCAGAAGGGAATTCAGAAGTCACTGTAGCAATTGGCACTGTTTGGAACTGTTTGGCACTGTAGCATCGAGTGATTTTAATAATCACTCGAGTGATTTTCATGATACTCTTTGCTCATATATTATATGATTTAATTAAGAGCGTAAGAGTTATTATGTCTAATGTTAGATGCAAAGAAAAAGAGCTAACGGAGTAGGCTTGACTGGAAGTATTTCAGTATGAGCATAAGCAGAGGTTAAAAGGTTACAATCTGAGCCTCAATGATCAATAAATGGATAAGTCCCCTACTAGACGCTTCAAGGAGTACAATGAGCCTGAAATGTACAGAATCATCAAGCTTGATAAACAAGATCTGAAACTTGAAGCAAAATGAGGCAGTTATGAACCAGAACTTCAAAATTCTATTATACATGATGGATGACAAAGTAAGGGAGCTATGTTGAAATCAGAATTTTCCGATGGTGTTTCTTAAGCAAGGGGAACATACCAAGCTAATAGATATACATAAGGCTTTATTTAGTGATCATCTTAGTAAGTGTCACATAGAGATCACATCCTCAGATTCCTTTAGTACTAATCAAGTTACCAGACGATGATTGGCAATAGTGCATCAATAAGAGGATCATAACTCAAGTAATTACGACATTACTTGAGTGAGGTATTGTATTATTTCATAAGTGAAATTCTCTGAGTAAGGGCTTTAAAAGACATATTCATTCTTTAATTCTACCATCCTATCTAGATAGTAATTAAAGCTCATGTCATTTAAATTTTCTGACTCGAATGATATTAGAATACAATTGCTAAAATCCATGAATAGCATCATCATTTTCGAATTTGATTTCTCTCTAAATCTTCAACTTTCAGTCTTAAAGTTTTCAATGGTTTTCCAAATCTATAAGAGCTTTTAACTGCATTTCTCATGATAAGTTTTAAGACCATGCATACATTAAGGGGGAGCTTCACATTCACATGTGTTTTATATTTTAAAAGCTTATCTCCTTTATTTGAAGAAAATCATTATAGTAGACTCATCTACATTCACCCTCAATTGATTAGTTTTGATGATGAGATACTTATCCATTTTCTTTTCTTCATCCTAATTTGCATATATTTTATAGAAAGGAAATTGTTAATACTTGATTGCACTAACCTTTCTCCTTGCAAGAATATTTTTAACTTATGACAGGAGAATTTTCTCTGAGAAGATTATTCCTCAACACTAAAAGAAGAATATATCCATCTTGAGGACATATGCTTTGTTGATCAATCAGGAGAAATATTGGCTGCAACATTCAAAGCAACAAATACCTATGCCAATACCAAGGAATACTAAGCATATTATGATGAAAAGAAGCTCAACTCAATAAGAACTTCCTGGAGATATCATCAGTGTTATACAACAAAAGTGTGATGGACCGGACTTCATGAATCTATCATCAGATTGCCAAATTCAAATGAGCATTTATGAACCTTCTCTCTCTTTATGTTTTATGAATACCTTGCATATATTTTATTATGAAAGCTTTATTTAAAACATTTTTTCATTTGCATCATATTCATATAGCATTACTTTCAAAAAAAAAGGGGAGAGAAAAATTGTTTATTTTGATTAATGGAGAAAAAAGAATTTCTAATTTATTTTTATACTTACTTAACATATCTTCTTTATACTTCAAACTTTTTGCTAATGTCAAATAAGGGGAGAGAAATGGAAAAATATGTTGCATTCAATTTGTCTATTCATAGTTAAGCATATTTTTCTTTAAGGATTTGTCATCATCAAAAAGGGGGAGAATGTTAGATGTGATTAGTTTTGATGATGACAAATATAGATATCAAATATTATGAGAGCAAAAGTTTACATAATATACTTATCTCTTATATTGACTAACTACTATATTTAATGTTGTATATCTTATAGATTAGTCAAAGAGATTGGAGAAAGAAGAGCTTCATGGAACTAATGGGAATATCAAGATTCAAATTCCCAAAAGAAATACTGATCAGAAGGGAATTCAGAAGTCACTGTAGCAATTGGCACTGTTTGGAACTGTAGCATCGAGTGATTTTAATAATCACTCGAGTGATTATGGAAATAGTAAAAATCACTCAAGTGATTCACTAATTCACTAGAGTGATGATCAGCGTTTCATGCTATGTTGTTCGTCCAGCTGAGCGAGGCCTGGTTATTTAATCATATCTCTCTAAATACAACTCCGATTGATACCAAACCAGTTGCATATGAAAATAGACTCCCAATGAGTCATTTTGACACCATAAGAAACATCAAAGGAGCTCAGATGAAGGATATATAAGTGTTCGAATCTGGAATTCATATCAGCGTCACTTTCTGGAACAGATTTGATATTTTGGCTATAACTCTCAAACCACAGATCCAATTGAGCTGAAACTAGTGCCATATGAACCTAGACTTAAAGAGCTTTCCATTGATATATAATATAGAAATTTTGGAGTCATATTCAAAGAGTTATGTCATCTAGAAGTTTACCCCTGTTTGTTGTCAAATTGGAAGTGGAAGTTTCGAGTCCAAGTGATCTGAACAGAGAGCACCCAAGTGATTTTATAATCACTCAAGTGATCAAGAAGATCACTCCAGTGATCATTAATAATCACTCAAGTGAAATCCATCAGAATGCAGATCACTTCCAGTGGCGCAGAAATCACCGGAGGAATTTTTCACTGTTCTCAATTTCACTTCCAGTGATATGGGATTTTTTCAGAATCACTTCCAGTGAATCAAAAATCACTGCAAGAAAAATTCACTGTTTGCAAAATCACTTCCAGTGATGCCAAAATCACTCGAGTGATTATGTTGTTTTTGTAGATCACTTCCAGTGGATGCTGAATCACTTCCGGTGAATTACACACCTTCTCAAATCACTTCCAGTGAACCTAAATGCACTTCCAGTGAAAGCCAGTATGCCTCATATCACTACTGATAAACTAATATTTACTCAAGTGATATGAAGATCTTTCACTTCCAGTCACTTCCAGTAATCATGCAATGCACTGCCAGAAAAATATAGTGTTTGTGAAAATCACTACCAGAGAATCTAAATCACCTCCAATGAAACAAAGATCACTCCCACTGGATATCAATTGCATCAGTTCACTATCTATCAGATAATATCCAATCAAGTGATTATGTTGATTTTGCAGATCACTTCCAGAGATGTGCCAAGATCAACTGATATGAAATTTTATCAGTTTCACTTCTTGACAGCATCTATGATCACTCAGTGCACTCTTCACATAATTGGAATCAGTTCCAATGACAATCATATCAAGAAATCAAGATTACTGCCTGTGAAATGCTTCTGCAGTCAAGTGTTAATTGGTTTATCAAAATCACTTCCAGTGAAGTTACACCGTACTCAAATGATTCTCATGTTTTAGAATATCACTGCCAGTGAATTAGATGTTAACTCAAGTGATTCACTGTTCTCATCAGAATTACTTCCAGAAACTTGACAGAAACAAGGAAAACAACCAGAATGATTTCATGGTGCATTCTACTAATGTGGATCACTTCCGGTGAAGTAGTTATCCACTCGAGTGATATTTAAAATATTTTCTAACGGCTATTTTCTATCAGCGCATTATAGGTATTCTACTACAGTTCACATGGGAAGCAACCGACCAATATTTAACGATGACGAATCATGGGCAATATCAATATTTAACAGACAAGTCAACAAACGTGCAAACAACTAAAGCATTTGTCAGAGCACAATCATGGGCAACGGTTGAATTACTTATCAGAGAGCACGATCAGATTTCAAAGAAAAACACTAAAGTATCTGTCAGACACATGATGGGCTTACAACGGGAAAATATTTGAAGGCTCCAACGGCTCTCAATGCATCCCCTATATAAACTGAAGCATTCAAACAAGAAGAAATGATGATGCGACAGAAACAAACTAATAGAGGGACGAGAACTCAACTATTCTAATATGCTGCTATCATAAGTCTTCGACTCACATACTCTCTGTTCTTATCAGTCTACAATATCATGTACATTTGAGAGTGAATATTTGTATTGTACTTCAGTGAGGATTTATCTACTCTGTGAGAGAGTCTGTAAACACTTCATCTATACTTTTGTATTGATCTCAAGGTAGAGGGATTTTGAGAGGGTTGATTACCTTACGGGAAAGTTGTAGAGAGAATTGCTAGTAGTACTTTTTGCTCGTAAGACTTACAAGGTGCAAGCAGTAGAGAACATTGCTGCTCGTAAGACTTACAACGGTGTAAGCAGGAGAGAACGTTGCTGCTCGTAAGACTTGCACGGGTAAGCAAGAGAGAAAAGACTTTGGGATTGCTTTGCTCAACTTACCGTAAGAGGGTGTAAACCTTACTGTGTGTAAGGGGGAGTGACTTTGTGAGATTTGTAGCAGCTATTCTTATGCCCGATTAAACAAGAAGATAGTAGATTGGAAATCTCAGGAGCAACCTGGGGACTGGACGTAGGTCATCATGGATTAGACCGAATCAGGATAAATCACAGTTTGCATATTCTCTTCCCTAAGCTTTTACATTTTCAGCATATATGATCTATATATCTACATATGATTTTATAGTTCCATATGTATTGATTTGATAAGTTGTGAAAAGATTTTTAAAAGATCAGACTTTCTTATCGTACACCCAATTCACCCCCTCTTGGGTGTCAGCCAGGTCTAACACTATCAATATACGATAGTTGTTTATCAAAAGACCATGAAACTTGTAAATTTGGTGGTTTTTGAAAATAAATTATGAAATATAGGGCTTTAAAATCTCTTTATGAACCCTATTCCTGTTATATCAAAATTTTCACCTTTTCTCTGCCCAATCAAAGAACACCTCTGACCACTCTTTTGCAACATTTCCGCTGTTATTTTCCTCTCCATTATTGCTGAAATCATAATTCTCCTCGTTCTTGCATCCATGGTTGTCTATGAAGTCATTCATGGTTTGTTCTGGGTATTGGGTTCGATGATCTTCGAAACTCTGCAAGTTTCGCCCTTAACTGGAGTTAATGATTCAAAATTTATGCTATATTCATTTATGTGTTATAGTTGATATGGGTTTTATGGCCCTTCCAAACTAAAGAACCTATATGCTTGTTGCTTTGTTTGTGCTCTTGGGTGTTCTTACATACTCTCTAATATTTCACAGCTTGTGTGGCTTGTTAGATCTAGGAAAACTGGTTGTTGCTTATTGTGATCATTATTTTAACCTTCTTGCTAGAGTTTTCAGAAATCAAATGTTCGAGTTTTTCTCTATTACATAAGTTCTGTCTCAAGTTCGACTGATATTTTACACTGAGTTTGTGACTTGCAATTGTAAAAATTCTTTGTTGCCGAAGGGAGTACTCTTGGATTCAATTTTGATTTAATTTGATGTCATTGGTTATAGGCTGTTTATATTAGCCTTATCATATCTTTAGTATGAGCTTTATAGCAGTTACTCATTCCTCTGCTTGATGTTAAAAAGTTATTAATTGAGTTTTAGTGAAACTTTTACTTGTTAAAAATTGCTATTAAGCTATCCAAAAGTGAATGCAAGTAGAATTTTTTTCAAGTTATCACTTGTATGAACAATTGTTTTGTTTTTGGATCAAATTCTAAATCTAAATATATATGATCTTGCTAAAAATATTTGGAAAAAATATTGGTTAATTTACTTGGTTGAATTTTGCCAAAATTTAATTCTTAACTGATATGTTTGCTAAGCATTATGATTCGAACCGATATTAAAGGTGGTTAGTTAGTAACTGTGATTTTGCTTAATATGTCAAGATATTTCAAAACTAAGATATATAACCATGTGTGACTAAAGAACTTGATGTAATAGATATGGCTATATGGGAACTCAACCTAGGTATTTTTTATAAATTTATTTTTTTATTTGTTATGATATGTATAAATTAATTAAAATTAAAAATGACTTATCTTTAATGAGTTCAAAAGAAGTGTATCAATTGTTGTCATATGAGCTTCTCTTAACCTAGGTATTTTATTTTATAAATTTATTTTTTATTTGTTTTGATGTGTATAAATTAATTAAAATTAAAAATGACTTATATTTAATATGAGTTCAAAAGGAGTATATCAATTGTTGTCATAGGAGGTTCTCTTCCTCACCCACCTACCCACCCACCAAGTTTCACACAAATAGTCCTAACTTTGCTAGTAATTACAAGTGAACCATTCATTCAATAAATTGATTATCTATGTAGCGCTTAGGGTGTGCTTGGTTCAATGGAGGTTAGGTTAGGTGAGATTTATTTAAGTTAGGTTGGGGGAGATTATAATTTTGTTTGGTTCAAGAAGAGAGGAGGGGAGGGGAGGGGAGATTTGGTTTCTTGTTTGGTTCAGAAGGGGAGGCGATGGGAGTTAATTATAAATAGAAAAAAATGCCCTTCTACACATTTTCTTTCTTCTAGTATAATGTATTTATTAATAATTATTATTTATAAAATTATTATTCTAATAATTATATACACTTATTTCACAAACTTGTCATCTCTTTCCCTCTCGTTTGACAGATACAAGGTAGGAAAAAAGAACATTTTTTTCAATATTCATGGAACATACATAAAGCAACATTTGTACATTGAAGAGATAATTATATATGTTGTACATCAACTTACATCATTACATAAAAATTAAAAGTTCCCATATGATATGGTTAGGAAGCCACATGATTCACAACCTTAATCACCATCCTGGTCAGATAGAAGCAGCTGCAATTATGGAACACATTCTAGAAGGTATCTCTTATGTGAAGCAATCTCCTCAGAAATCACAAAAGCCCAAGAAAGAACGATATGCTCTTATAACTTCCCCTCAATGGCTTGGACCACAGATTGAAGTCATCAGATATTCCACAAAGTCCATTGAGAGGGAGATTAACTCTGTGAACGACAATCCTTTAATTGACGGTTCAAGTAACAAGGCTTTCCATGGTGGTAACTTCCAAGGCACACCTATTAGAGTTTCAATGGACAACACGCGTTTATCTATGGCTTCCATAGGAAAACTTGTGCTTGCACAGTTCACTGAGCTAGTAAACGACATGTACAACAATGGGTTGCCTTCTAATCTCTCTGCTTCTAGAAACCCAAGCTTGGATTATAGCTTTAAAGCTTGTGAAGTTGCTATGGCCTCTTACTGTTCTGAGCTTCAGTTTTTGGCAAATCTTGTGACCAGTCACATGCAAAGTGCATAACATCACAACCAAGATGTGAACTCTTTGGGTCTAATTTCTGCCAGAAAAACCAGTGAGGCTATTGAGATCTTGAAGCTAATGTGCTCAACTTATTTGGTTGCTCTATGCCAAGCCATTGACCTTAAGCACCAGGAAGAAATCTTCATTATCACAGTGAAAAACTCTATAAGCCAAGTTACAAAAAAATATTCCCAGCCACAGATCAAAACCTATTTCCACTCTGTGAAGAGGATTTACTCAATGTGGTCGATAACAAGTATGTGTTTTCCTACATTGATGATCCCTTCAATGTTTCATACCCATTTATGCCAAAACTGAAACAATTTCTTTATGAGAAGGCACACAAGAATGCTGTGAAAGAGAGGAATAATAATAATAATAATGTGAACCATGGTGATGCTTCAATTTTTAAGAAGATTAAGGATTTTAAGGAAGAACTTAGGCCCCGTTTGGTACAATGGAAATGAGGAGGAGGAAGTGGAGGTGGAGGTAGAATTCTTAAATTTAGTTGTTTGGTTTGTGGCAATCCACTTATATATGGAAGTGACTTCCGTAAAAAATGATGGAAGTCACTTCTATAGGGAGGCCCATGGAACTGAGCTCACTTCCTTGGAAGTGAAATATTTTAGACCATATTACCCCAGGTTATGAAATGTTTGGACAACTTTACCCTTACCCCAAATATAATGAAAAACCCTACCAATCCAAAGAGAATAGCCGCACCCCACGATCTGTTCTGAAGAGAAGGTTAGAGCGCGAATCAGAAGACACGACGGAGCACAGCAGACGTTGCGGTGGAGGTCATACCACGAATCATTGAGGCACAAAGGAGAGGAGGAAGGCGGTGGTAGAGAAAAGGTAATTTTTCATATATATATATATATATATATATATATATATATATATATATATATATATATATATATGACATGCTGATAATAGTTGTGTTAACATGTATCCTATCTTGTACCCAAAAAAAAGCATGCATCTGATCTGGAGCAAATGAATGCTCATGGTTTATATGATATTTCTGGTTCATTCTAGCCATACTATGTCAGCGTAACCAAATGCTTATTTCGAACAGGATTTATGAGTATATTAACATAAGCTGAAAAAAAATTCTTCCTTTCATGATTGAAATGATCTGTGAGAAAAACATGAACAAAGCTTGCCCCAAAGTTGTATAAATCAATTCACAGGACATATATGTGTGTGTGTGTGTCTATATATATATATTTGGGTCTTGCTTCATTTGTGCTTTTCTGGGTTTTTTTGTGAAGGTCAGAGCATGATCGGTATTTTCTGGGTTTGCTTCATTTGATCATGGCTTTTTTTTCAACTTTTCCTTCATTGTGCATGTGAGACACGACTGTTCCTTTCTCCTTTGTTTATAATAGTATGGTTGTTGAGTTGAAGCTCTCTTTTTTATCCAAATTGAGTGATCTGAATTGGCATATGCATCAAAGCTGGTCATGAAACTTGCTTGATTTAAGAAAGCAGCTGACGAGTTACTTGAGATTCTGAATTACGTTCTTTTATGGCTATGGTCAACTTCTCATCATCTTCTTATGTATTTCTTCACTTTTCACAATTTAAACTATTATAGAATCAATAAAGTTAAATAACTTAGTAACTAAAATCCTTTGTCTAGAGGTCTCCTGTCTTTCAAAAGTATGTTTTCCATAATTTCAAAATTTACAACCCTAGAAAATGCATATTGCAAGTTTTATTGCTTTCCTTTGATGCCTATGTTATTTCCAGCTCTTATTTATTACAATTTAATTTTGCTTCATCCCCCTACTACTTGCTCTCTATTATTGATGTATGATTCATCTTAGCCTATTACATATTCTTATACAGCCATGGATCCAGAAACAAGCGAAATGATTGTGCATCTGTTAGTTGGTGGTTGCAAGTTGTATTTGCTATGCACCAATGTTGTATGAGTGTCTGTATGGCTGTTAGTATGTGAATCTAAGTGATATTTTTTTCAATAAAAAAACACATATTTCTAAAATAAAAACAATTTCCAACACAAATGTTGTTGTGTGTTCACCAAAATGTCAAAGTACGCAAAATAAGGCCTCAAGCCTAACAAGGGCTAAACAATTATTCCAAAAACATTAGGGTCCTATAATGACAATATAAAAATTAATATAACATAAATACCAAAAGAGGCCTACAAGATTCTCAACGCCTATGCCCCTGGTTGCTTCTCTTGGCCTCTAGTCGAGTTAGAGGTCTCGTCTGAAAACTTATTTATAATGATGGAGTGAGACATAAAGTCTCAGTAATCAAAATCAATTTATAAAATATGTAGGAAAAGATTGTAAGTTAGAGAAGCATGTTTAACATAATAATAATATTCTCATTAATTAAACTTCACATAATATGATCAATAATTAAATCATCCCCACTCATCCATCCTACTTCTCCTTCTAGCTTCTGGACATGGTTCAACCTATGAGTGCTAGTATACCCGGTCAAAGGTTAGCTATTTACCTCAAGAATACTGCCTCTCCCATGCTACCACTGATATATTGTAACATGGAGGTGTTTGCCCAAAACACTTAACTTAAAATCTGAGCCAGGACCGAGAAAGCCGATAGGCACAACTTCACCATATCTCTTTCACACAACCCAGCATATCCCATAATATAAAAACAATACATTAATATATTTTTTCAAAAACATCTACAAGATTATCATTTCTTATAGAACATTATATCCTAAACAGCATAACCATCACAACAATAACAATTTAATAATAATCTCCGTTCATATATACAAGTTGGAAAATACACTGCTTCACTAAATTAAGTTCCTATTCCAACATAACTATAATCTTTCAAAGACACATACAAGTAGTATAGATGAAAGTAAGGTTCAGAAAACACCTTATGTAAAGACCCACCTCATATATCCCTTATTACTGACCTTACTCAGAGTAGCAATGCGTAGTTCAGTGGGCACACAGGAATATCATGAATATACTGATAATATTAATATAATATTGCTTGATTATAATACAAAATTTTCCCCACCAGGGGTTTACACAATATTTACAGACCTTTAAACAACCAGCAACAGTCCTCTTCGTGCATACCTCTTTTCTGATCTCAGCACGTTTCCAATGTTCACCTGTCTAAATGGTTGTCTGGGAGGAGTGAGATTCGAGAGAATCTCAGTAGAAAACATTATCACTATGCACGCCAGATATATATGAATGCATGACATGCTTGCCTACACTATTTCATGCCAACATAATGACATGCTGCATGCTCGATGTTATGACATACATATGGCCATTGCAAAAATATAACAGAGCTTCAACCAATCATACATGTTCCACATAAATAGGTAAAGTAGTTACATAATCAATGCAAGACATACATATCACATACATGCAGAAAATGTAAGTTCACTACCTGGTGGACTTTATGTCCTTCTCTTCTTGTCCCTTGATTCGCCAACCATTGCTCCTTTTTTATAACTTCATGGTCCTTGGAAAGTGATAACATCGTTAGAGCCATGAAAAGTAAATACCCAATGCCCACATTAGCCCTATAGGCTTACTTTCACCCTTGGAGTTCATACCAATTATATTTGGCCAATTTCTTACTCGAATTTGCATGGTACTCAATCTACCAATATTTTTGACCAAAGTTTAGAAAATCATAATTAATTCTATAGAAATGAAATTGAGATGGTTCAAAGCTCTATTTTAAGACCTTTAAGTTTAGTTTTACATAAAAATACTATATTTTAAACGCCACTACCACACCATTCTCAGAATATTTCCAAACTCCAACTGTTTCAGATGTTCTTCTAGAAAATAGGGCAAACATTCAAAAATGCATATCTCCCAATATACTTGTCCAAAAATTACAAAATACCCATCACATTAAATCTCTATGTCTCTAATTTAATTATGATAATTTTGAGAATTTTTGGATAAGGTTTGATCCCTGAAATATCACGTACAAACATACTATTCCAGAAAATTCCAGTTTTGCATGATCTAACTTCAAAAATGTTGAAATTCTAGCACAAAAATCCAATTGAGCATTATAACATATCAAATTAAAGGTATTTGTGTCTACTTTTCATCTGGAAAGTTTCGGAATTTTCAGATAAGGGTTGTCTATTGAAAAAACGCGCACAACAATACTGCTTCCAGACAACGAATTACACAACATTTATTCATCAATTTCCAAAAATTCCCAATTCATATACAAGCGTCCAAAAATCATGAACACTTGCATACCTACACAATTTTGCCTCCTAAAGCCAATAGAATCATCAAAATCATCAAATTTTTACTCATTCTTCACGTCAAAACAGGGCAGAAAATGAGATTCTTAGGTGCAATATGTTGTTTCTTCATTTTCTCTTACCTAATCACTTCTTTGCTACTCCTAATCAAGTGATTAGCTATTTAAACACTCGTTGGACATGATTTAGTCATTAAAAAAACCATTTAAACTAGAATGAACAGTACCCAACCTTCGAAGAACTCATCCAAAAAACAAACCAATCGGTTAAAAAGGAAGCTTACGCTTACCTCTACCCGTTTCCACAAACGGTTCAGAATTCCGGCAAGGGAGACGGCACCAAATACCTCCAAATGAAAATCCGAAACTATAGAAATGAAGATCTTGATGAGTACAGGAAGTTTCCTGAAGGGTACTTTGAGAGAGCATGCCGTTTCGGCAATGTTTCGGAGGAAAGAAATTTTCTCTCTCCTCTCTTTCCATTTTTTCTCAACTCCTTCTCTCTCTCATTTCTGAAATTTCTGCATGAAATGGCGAAGAAGATGATGGGGAATTTATGATTAAATGACCAGCAAATGACTTTGACACGTGGCACTCCCTCATTGGTCCAAAATTTTAATTTTCGCATATAATATCCAATTTGGCAGAATTTTCATTAAACTTTGAAAATTCATATCTAATTGTGTAGATATCCAATTGGAGTGATTCTAAAGGCTATATGACCCTTATTGAATCTAGTTTTAAGGAAAAATATAAAAGTTTGACAAGTAGAAGTTAAATCTTCCCAGAATTTTAATCTTTGAATGTTGTCTCAGAAAATAATTAATTTTGCTGGGCTAACTTCAAAAATTCATTTCTCTTTGTGTACAACTCCAAATGACTTATATGACTTATCAAATTAAAGCTTGATAAGTCTAATTTTATTCTGGAAAGTTTTATAATTTTTCACCATCATTTACCCATCGAAACATGTCACACAATCATCACTATCATACCGGGAATTTCACCGATAGTAAAATTACTTTGTGTTCCACTTTACTATATTGTGTGTGACTTCCAATCACTTCGTTTTGTTATTCCCCGAGCTATTTAGCTCACCAATATAATTCCTTTTAATATCCAATGATATAAGGAAATTTTGGGAAATTTAAACATGCCTCATAGGGACATTTGCTAAACCGGGGTCTAGCAGTCCACTTGATCAGACTTAATCTCAAGATTTTTGTCCCAACATTTGGGATATTACACCTTACATTCCAAAGCAAGCCTAAAAAATAAATTAACCCTGGTTACCGCAACTCCAAATTTAACCTCAAGTTGAGTAGTAAAACACAAGCAATCACCGATCACAAGAAAACTCTACATTATCCATGTAGATACCATTTAACCATAAGTAATAATAAAATAAATAATTTACGTAATTCAACTGCCAAAAACTCATTTTCCTCTACAATCATTATCCTCAATTATTCCATTTTTCTTAAAATCCTTAACCATAGATCATTCCTTATACGTCCAAATCATTCATTAAAATCCTTAAATAACCTTTATACCATTCTCTTATGTCAACCACTTAATTTTATAAATTAAAATTTCACCTTTAACATATCTATAGTCATAAAATTATCAATATCAACCTTCCAGACCAATTAAATCTCTTTAACTAATTTATATATGTATAATCCAATTATTAAACAACTCCTTAAATTTCTAAATAATTAAAATCATATCAAACTCTAATTTAAATATTAAATACTAACTCATATTTTCACATAGCTTAAATCTAACACACAAAAAATAAACTGATTAAAACCTCAACAATACCTCTAATAATCCAAAGAAATTATTTAAAAAAATTTTTAATAGGTAAAACATCCTATAGAAATTAATTTATATCCTATTTGTAAAATAAATTAATTATAAAATCACATAACAACCAAATAATAAATCTAAGCCAATCTAAATTAATTATTAATTATTAATTATTTTCTACATTTCTATAGTCATATATTGACAAAAATCAAAACTTGCCTAAAATCATATCCTCAAAATATTCTCTAACTAGCAGAAAATTACTATCATAGGAAAGAGAAAATTATTTAAAACATTGTTCATAAAAGAAGTTTTGGGATTAGAAGAGAATTAGAGTACCTTATTGATATCTAAAGTTGAAAAAAAATGAGACTTCACGACTCCCTTTCTCCAGAATCTCCACTTCATTCTCCTGATGAAGTGAATGAAGGATGTAGGTTTATATAACCCCCACCCTTCGTCACACCACCGAAAGGTAGTGTGACATTTTTGTAATATATAAGGGGGGGTTACCCCTTTATATTAGATGGAGGTGCAGAATTCGGCGCCTCCCATCTTTTACTATATATATATTATTTAATTTAAAAATAATAATAATTTTTTTTACATATTTTAATCAAATCCCTTTTTTTTCTTTTTTATCCCAAAAATTATAACTAAATTCATAATTATCTCTAAATTTATAATTATATCCTAAAAATAAAAATAAGGATATTACAATTCTTCCTACCTAAATAAAATGTTATCCCCAAAATTCACAATGAACCAAAAATATGACAATCCACAACACAAGATTCTTACACAATATCAAAGTCAAAGCAAAGTTTTCACAACACAATTAACGCTCCAAACATAATAAAACATAAATCACCAACACAACCTTATTCACATCATCACAAATTCGATTACAACATAATACAAACATAAATATCAACACTACTACAATATAGAAACATACTTAAGTAAATAAGTTAGGACAATCACGCTGCATCCGCTTTTTCGGTTTCCCAGGTTGCATCTCCGGGAGACATACCCTTCCAGAATTCCAGAAAACTTTTAGAAGTTGGATTGTTCTATTTCACAATTGCTTGTCCTTCACATCTAAGATCCTTTCTGGCTCAGCTATATAGGTTAAATTGTCCCTCAACTCAATCTCTTCAGGCCCAATCACATAGGAAGGATCCGGATGATATTTCTTAAGTTGTGACATGTGGAACATGTTGTATACACTTGACAAGTGCTACATCAAGTCAATTTGATAAGCAATTAGTTCAATTCCTTCTAGAATTTTGTATTGACCAATGGATCGAGGAGTTAACTTCTTGGCTTTAATAGATTTACCAATACCAGTCATCGGAGAAACTTTAAGGAACACGTGATCACCTACTCCAAACTCCAAATGTCTACACCGCCAATTCACATAGCTCTTTTGTCTACTCTGAGCAGTTAAAACCTTTTGGCAAATCATCTCAATCTTCTTTTGTAGTTTCATCTACCAAGTTTGGTCTAATCACGGTTCTCTCGCTCAATTCAATCCAACAGAGAGGCGATCTACACTTTTTGTTGTATAATGCCTCAAAAGGTGCCATCTGAATACTCGAGTGATAAGTATTATTGTAAGAAAATTATGCCAAAGGCAGGTGATGATCCCAACTACCAAGTAACTAAATGGCACAAGCCCTCAATATATCCTTAAGGGTCTAAATCATTCTCTTGGTCTGTTAGTGATAAGCTGTATTATACTTCAACCTAGTCCCATAGCTTCCTGTAACACCTTCCAAAAGTTTGATGTGAATCTCGGATCAAGGTCTAACATAATCTCTACGGGCATATCATGCAACCTGACAATCAAGTCTACATACAATTGAGCTAGCCTCTTTAAGCTATATCCAATATGGATCGATGTGAAATGAGCCAATTTTGTTAATCTGTCTACAATGAACCATATGGCATTATGATGTGTTGTAGTCTCAAGAAATCCCACAATAAAATTCATAGAAATGTTGTCCCACTTCCACTGGGGAATCTCTAAAGGTAAAAGTAGCCCTGGAGGTTTTTTATGCTCAATCTTCATCTTTTGACAAGTCAGACACTTTATTATGAAGTCCATCACATCACGTTTCATCTTAGGCCACTAATATCCTTGCTTCAAACTTGATACATCTTAGTGACTCCTAGAAGAATGGTATACTTGCTTTGATGAGCCTTCTCAAGAATCTTCTTTTTGATTTCCTCGTTGTCTGGGACACAGATCCTCTTCTTGTACCTCAATATACCTGTATCTCCAATATCATAATTAGGTACTTCACCATTCTCCAATTCTTCTCTGATCCTTAGCAATCGGCTATCCTCCATTTGGGCCTTTCTTAAATCACAATTGAAGTCAAAATTTCCAAGTACTGCACTCATAATCACCTCTGATTTTGGTTCAAGATAAACTTGTGATAACCTTTCTAGGAGGTTATGCTCAGTCACACATATGTAAACAATATGTACTAACTTACGGCTTAAAACATCTGCTACTACATTCACCTTCCCAGGATAATACTTCAATTTATTGTTATAATCTTTCAAGAACTCCATCCATCTCCTTTGTCGGTTGTTCAACTCTTCTTGATCCACGAGGTACTTCAAAATCTTATCGTCTTTGTAGATCTTGAATTGGGACCTATACACGTAATACCTCCAGATCTTTAAGAAAAAATGATAGCTGCAAGCTCCAGATCATGCATCAGGTATTTCTCTTTATGTGGCTTCAACTGGCAAGATACATGAGCTACAACTTTACCGTCTTGCATAAGCACACATCTCAAGCTTTTTAATGATGTATATGTATACACTGTGTATGGTTTGTATGGGTTAAGTATGATGAGAACAGGTGTAGTAGTTAGCTGAGTTTTTTAGCTCCTGAAAAGCTGCCTTACACTTCTCATCACAAACAAATGGTTGTTCTTTCTTAGTCAATCCGGTGAGTGGCATGGCAATCCGAGAAAATCCCTCTATAAAACGGTGGTAATAACTAGCCAACACTAAAAAATTGCACACCTCTATCACAGGCTTGGGTGGTTCCCACTTTAATATAGCGTCAAGCTTACTAGGGTCTACTGCTACTCCCTTTTCTTAGACCATATAGCCTAAAAACTTCACATCTCTCAGCCAAAATTCACATTTACTCAACTTCGCATACAACTTATATTCTCTCAAAATTTCTTGTACTATTCGAAGATGTCCTCGGTGTTCATCTTCACTCTTTGAATAGATTAGGATATCATCAATGAACACCACCATAAATTAATCCAAATACAATATGAAAATTTGATTCATAGAATCCATGAACACCGCAGGTGCATTAGTTAGCCCAAAAGGCATGTCAAGGAACTTATAATGGCCATATCTAGTACGGAAGACAGTCTTTGAAATGTCTTCTGCTTTACCCTCAACTGATGATATCTCGATCTCAGATCAATTTTTGAAAACACCGATGAACTTACAAGCTCATCTAAGAAATCATTTATTCTTGGCAATGTATACTTATTTTTTATAGTGACTTTATTCCAGCTACCGATAATTAATACAAAGCCTCAAGTTGTCATCTTTGTTCTTCACAAATAGAACTGGTGCACCCCATGGAGTTACACTCGGCTGGATAAAACATTTTTCAAACAAATATTTAATCTTCTTTTTCAATTCAGCCAACTTTAAAGGTGACATCTGGTAAGGAGCCTTGGAGATCAACTCTGTCCTTGATACTAACTCAATAGTAAACTTAACTTCTCGTTCTGGAGGTAATCTAGTCAACTCTTTAGGGACCACATTAAGAAACTCTTTAACCACTTCTATCTAGTCAATATTTTTCTAAGATTCAACTTGAACTGAGAAAAAACACCATGAAGGCTTCACATCCCTTCCTTACACTTCTCTCCATCTGGGCTGCTAACAACATTATCGGACCTTGGGAAATTTCTTTAATTATTATGTAAGGGTTAAATCTCACAGTTCTATTCTAGTATTGCAAGGTTACATTATTAGATGATAACCAATCCATGCACATGATCACGTCTATATCCTGTATGGGTAGACAAATCAAATCAATAGTCCTTTCACGACCCTCATATACAAACATCAGTTTCTTACACACCATAACTGTTTTTACATGTATACCAGCAAGAGTAGACACAAATAGATCATATGGTAGATGACTCATAATAACCTTTAACTTTTCCACATGGTCATAAGACATGAAAGAATAGGTAGCACCAGAGTTATATATAACACATAAGGGATGACCTTGAAGAAGAACATTACCTCGAATCAAATTTACAGTGGCTCTCACTTCCTTAGAAGTCAAGGCAAACACTCACCCAGGTATTGACAGTCTAGATATTTAATCCTCTTTCCTTCCCTTCAAGTAATATTTTACAATAAGACCCTTCTCCCTATAATTAAAACAAGTCAAACACTCACCAGGATATGTTCTCCTACAACGAGTACAATGAGGACGCTGAGTCACACTAGGATTTGATACTGCTGATCTTTACTGGGAGCCTAATTCGCTCTGGTATGGCTGCTCCAACTCTGACTCATAGAAGAACAATTCCTCTACTAGAAGTTCCCTTGATAGAAGCTCCTTTTGCTCCCAGATCCACCAGAACTCAAAGGGTAACTCTTTTAATGCACCACCTGCTAATAGGGTTTTTGCAGCTATCACCTTTTGATATTTATCACACCTAATTAACTCGAATAACATTTCCAATCTATCAATCTAACTCTTAGCATTTGTTGGCAATCCTCCCGAGAATTTCTCAGGATCGAAACGATCTAAATGCTTCCGTATTGTGAACATGTTGGAGCAATCATTTGCTCTACTGACCCGTCTGTCTTAAAGTATGGTCGATATGGAACTGGCTTCTCAGAATGGATACTATTTTTTCCTCCGTTCCAGCATTAACTTCTTGGGTATGACCCTTGTTTCCCCTACTCGATCCTTCATTGGCTCTACCCTGCTCAAGTCTTCTCAATCGTTCATTTGTCATAAGGGTCCATCCATACAGATGTTGCAACATTTCAACCTCAGTTAGATGCTCATGGGACCCATTAGGTATTTGTTGCCAGTTGTCACCGATGTCTGTATGCCTGGTATTCACCATCTCTCCCCACCTATAGGTAAAATCCACTTAAAGATGGAGAATAGTAAGAACAAGTAACAAAACACAGCATAAAAGTGAAGCATGTGTTTAAAGATTGTATATTGCTATACTCTAAATGCAATGCATGACAGAGCCAGGAAAATATTAAATGCAGCGCTCTGATTTCAAATTGAACAGACCCTTTCTCATAAACAATTGTTATCCAGTATGGGTTTACAAAAACCTGATTAACCAGTAATAATTAGAATTTTTTATTACAATACATATCATAGTTTAGGGTATAAAACTCACCCACAAACCCACTAAAAAGAAATTCATTACTCTAATCACATATCACAAATAAGAGAAAATCATAGCCCACGAGTCTTAGAATTCACACAAAATAATTTCCAACACAGATGTGGTTGTGGGTCCACCAAAATGTCAGAGCACACAAAATAAGGTCTTAAGTCTAATAAGGGCTAAACAATTATTCCAAAAACATAAGGGTCCTATAATGACAATACATAAATTAATACAACAACAATACCAAAAGAGGCCTACAAGATTCTCAATACCTATGCCTCTAGTTACTTACCTTGACCTCTAGCCGAATTAGAGGTCTCACTAGAAAAATTATTTATAATGGTCGGTGAGATATAAAGTGTCAGTAATCAAAATCAATTTACAAAATATGCAGGAAAGGATTGTAAGTTAGAGAAGCAGGGTTAACATAACAATAATATTCTCATTAACTAAACTTCACATAATATGATCAATAATTAGAATTATCACCACTCATCCATCCTTCTCCTCTTTATAGCTTCTAGACATGATACATCCTATCAGTACTAGTATACTCGGCTAAAGGTTAGCTAGTCACCTCAAGAATACTGTCCACTCCCATGCTACTGTTAGATATGATTAGTTTTGATGATGACAAATATAGATGTCAAATATTAAGCATAAGAAGTTTGCATAATATACTTTTCTAATACATTGACTAACTATTTGATATTACATATATTATAGATTAGTCAAGCAATAGAAGAAAGAAATTGAGGAATGAAGAAATTGCAAGAATTAATGAAAAATAGCAAGTTTCAAGTCCTACGGACTGTAGCAGTAGGCACTGTAGCATATGGTACTGTAGCGTATTTCACTGTAGCTTACTGTAGCAGTACTGTAGCATCGAGTGATTTTAACAATCACTCGAGTGATTCTGAAAATCACTTGCAGTGATTCACTGTTCACTCGAGTGATTTGCAGTTTTTCAGACTCTGTTTTTCGTCCAACTGAACGAGGCCTGGTTATTTGATCATATCTCTCAAAATACAACTCCGATTGAGACCAAACTAGTTGCATATGAAAATAGACTCCCAATTCATCATTTTTACACAAGAATGAACATCAAAGAAGCTAAAAAGAAGGATATATAAGTGTTCAAATTTTGCCTTCATATCAGTGTCACTTTCTGGAACAGATTTGGTATTTTTGCTATAACTCTCAAACCACAGATCCAATTGAGCTAAAACTGGTGCCATATAAAACTAGAATCCAAGAGCTTTCCATTGATATATAAAATAGAAATTTTGGAGTCATATTTGAAGAGTTATGTCATCTAGAAGTTTACCCCTGTTTGCTGTCAAATTGGAAGTGGAAGTTTCGAGTCCAAGTGATCTGAACAGAGAGCACCCGAGTGATTTTTATAATTACTCGAGTGATCAGGAAGATCACTCAAGTGATAATTAATAATCACTCAATTGAAATGCGTCAGAATGCAGATCACTTCCAGTGGCGCAGAAATCACCGGAGGAATTTTTCATTGTTCTCAATTTCACTTCCAATTATATGGAATTCACTCGAGTGATATGGGATTTTTCAGAATCACTTCCAGTGAATTAAAAATAACTGCAAGAAAAATTCACTATTTGCAAAATCACTTCCAGTGATGCCAAAATCACTCGAGTGATTATGTTGTTTTCGTAGATCACTTCCAGTGGATGCTGAATCACTTCCAGTGAATTACACACTCTTTCAAATCACTTCTAGTGGTTGCTGAATCACTTCCGGTGAATATTAAAATTCCTCAGATCACCTCCAGTGCCATAACTGATCTTTTCCAGAGATTACCAATATGCACCAGATCACTTCCAATGAACTACTATCCATTCAAGTGATCTTCCATTTGTGAGATATGAGTGAATGAACTGATAATTCAAGTGATGTGCTGATTTTGATAAATCACTTTCAGGTTTGACAGAAATATGAAATCACCAGAGTAATATTGTGAGCGATCCAAGTGAAATGTTGTTTCATGAAAATCACCTTCAGTGAAGTAATGTTGCACTCAAGTGAATTGACATCACAGCCAGAGAATTTACTGATAGATTGAGTAATTCACTATTTTTATCAGAAACACCTCTAGAAGCTGTCTGAACATCTGAGTAAAATATTGTCCTGAGAAAATCACTTCCAGTGAAAGCCATCTAAGAATAAGAATCACTTCCAAATCAATGGAGATCACTTCCAGTCAAATATTATCTTCTGAAAATCACCTCCAGTGAAATCAAGTTTACTTCCAGTGATTCTTTAGTTTTTCAAGATCACTGCCAGTGAAGTTTGTAATCACCCGAGTGATGTTTTCTAACGGCTATTTCTTTGAGTGGATTTACAGGTGTTATGCACTACCGATCATATGGCATACACTGATCAATATTGAGCGACAATAAATCATGGGCAACATGACTATTCAATAAACGATTCAACTAAATTCAACTAACTTGCAAAACAGAAAGAAAGCAACGCTGAAACATTTGTAAGAGATCAACAGGAAATGTTGAAGCATCTGTCAGAGCACCACGATCAATGGGCATAATCGTTAAACTCTCTGTCTGAGCACACAATCGGCTTACAACGGGAAAATACTTGAATACTCCAACGGCTCTCAACCTATCTTATATAAGCTGAAGCATTCAAGAAGAAGATAGAGAGATTTACAGAGAAATACTATAGCGGACAGAAATGATGAAGTACCGAGAACCCAACTACCAACATGCTGCTGTCATAAATCTTCATCTCTCACACTCTCCGTTAATATCTGTTTTCATTGTCATGTACATTTGAGAGTGAATATTTGTATTGTACTTCAGTAAGGATTTATCTACTCTGTGAGAGAGTCTGTAAACACTTCATCTATACTTCTATTTTTATCTCGAGGTAGAGGGACCTTGAGAGGGCTGATTACCTTACGGGAAAGTTGTAGAGAGAATCGTCAGTAAGACTTTCTGCTTATAAGACTTACAAGGTGCAAGCAGTAGAGAACGTTGCTGCTCGTAAGACTTACAGTGGTGTAAGCAGGAGAGAACGTTGCTGCTCATAAGACTTGCACATGTTAGCATGAGAGAAAGGTCTTCGGATTGCTTTGCTCGAATTGCTGTAAGAAGGTGTAAACCTTACAGTGTGTAAGGGGGAGTGACTTTGTAATAGATTTGTAGCGGCTGCTCTTGTGCCCGATTAAACAAGAAGATAGTAGATTGAAAATCTCAGGAGGAGCCTGGGGACTGGACGTAGGTCATTGTGCATTAGACCGAACCAGGATAAATCACAGTTTGCATATTCTCTTGCCTAAGCTTTTACATTTCCAGCATATATGATCTATATATCTGCATATGATTTTATAGTTCCATATGTATTGATTTGATAAGTTGTGAAAAGTTTTTTTAAAAGATCAGTCTTTCTTATCGTACACCCAATTCACCCCCCTCTTGGGTGTCAGCCAGGTCTAACATTTGGTATCAGAGCTTGGGCTCTTGTTTAAAGGACTTAACCGTCTCAAGAGTTATAATGGCTGACTTTGGGTATTTTATGCTTCCAGAAGGTTTTGATTATACAATCCCACCTCTTTTAAAAGATGTTGATTTTTGGTTCTGGAAAGCTAGAATGACTTGTTTTATAAAAACATATGATTTTGATATGTGGAATATTTTTACAAATGCTTTTGATCATAAACCAAGAAAGGATTGGACAGATAAAGAAAAGAAAATGTTTTCGCTGAATATTAGAGCAATGTAGTTTCTGTATAATGCCGTGACCGAAAATGATTTTGAGAAAATTAGATTTTGCTCTAATGCTAAAGATATATGGGATACGTTTGATTCTATATATACTTCTAACAAGTGTGTTGAAGTTGAAAGTGTTGACAGTTCATGTGAATTTACAAGTTACGCATCTACGGTGCATGAACGATTGGAAGTTAATGATGAAGATGGAGATATCACACAACACTTCCATACAGTCAACATGAATAGACAAGGAGATGAGGATTCCCATAAAGAGCTCATTATAGACAATCGTGACAAATCACCCTCTAGACCTCAAGATAAACCTAAGGTAACAAGTTCCAATTCTTCCTGTGACCTTTGTAAAATTGAGTTTCAAATCTTACATAAAATTGTTTTTACACCAATTGTTGATTCTACTATGAAAAGAAAAAATGTCTTCAAATATGCTGGAAATTTATATGTGAAGAAAGAACGTAAGCAAACTGGATATTTTAGATTGTCATCCCTCAAACAACACAAGACTGGCACAAAACCTCACAATGTATATCATCATGTTATTTGCAATTATTGTGGTAAATCCAGTCATATTTCTCATACGTGCTATATTAGAAGAAATTCTAATATGAGAAATAAATATGTTTGGGTTCCGAAAGGACATATAAAGTCTAATACTAACAATCAAGGACCCAAGTATATGTGGGTACCAAAATGTCCATATAGTACCTTGTGTATGTAGGATGATCACAAAAGAAATGGACATAAGGGTACAAAGAAAATGAAGAAGAAGCCAAGAAGTTCTCATGCACCAATAAAGAGGTTTATATCATCAAGAACTCTTGAAGCATTCACTACTGGAGCTATAAAGCAAAAGAAGCAATGGATAATAGCAAAAGAAGTACATTCTACCTCAAGAAAAGGCTACCATAGTTTAGCATTCATTTACCTTGAGGAGAACAAGAAAAGGAAGATCTCTCATGCACAAAAATTCTCAAAGCCTATATCATTTGAGAGAGTGTTATAATCCAAAAGCCAAATATGCAAAAACTAAGCTTCAAAGAAAAATGCAATGGGTATGCAAAGGCAATCCTCCAAACATCTAAGGTAAACATGTGCAGAATAGTAAAACCTCCTATATCGTTATCTTTACATATATAGTTTTTTGAAAACATATACAAGATTATCATTTCTTATACAACATTACATCCCAAATAGCATAACCATCACAACAGTAACGATTTAACACCAGTAGAAAAATGAATTTTTAGACCAATTAAGAAACTAGTCTAAAAGGTCACACTTTTAAGACTGGTTGTGGCCATAACCGGTCTTAAAAGTCTTTTATAGACCCATTGTGGCCACAACCAGTCAAAAAAGTACCATTTTTTTAATATATTCCTTATACAACCAGCTTTACCCAGGCCAGCAAGCTATTTCAACGGAAATACCAAATTCCACAAAGCAATAACACATATCACACACAATCAGAAGCAATAACAACAGCATTACTACACCCCACATTTCACAGAAGCAACATCAATAAAAATCAACATAGATAATCGACACATTCAATTCTAATGACAATTTAAAACACATTCAATTCTTAGCAACAATATCAACACATTATCATCAAACATTTTAAAACACAATTTGAATCTACCGAGATAACAATGAACCATAATTTAACAATGATAGCAACAAAATCTCAATTTTGTGTACTTTCAATTCCAAAACTTCTAAAGAAAAGAAGAGGGAAGGAAAATTCCCATTATGTACAGAAAATTCATCTGTTTTACGAAAAAAATGAAACAAAGGGAAGAAAAAGTACAGAGGTCAATCATTCACATCCCATGCATGTATCAACAACCAACTTGTATCACCCATATCCCAGAAATTGTCCTACGTAGAGACATAAACCAAGTTAGATATGAAAACCAAAAGTACTATCATAACAACATTGGATTAAAAAAATTTACTATTCTTGTAAAAGCTCATAGATGAATTCAGCATAACAGTTGCGGATGAAATCAATATCTTCTTTAGGAAAAGGATCAGCAAGATCAAACATTTGTATGTAATACCAAAGCCAGACAAAACATTAACTTGCTAACTTAAAAAAATAAAGTAATACAAAAATTTTGAAATATACATTTACCTCTTTAGTAAAATCAGTCATGCCTAGGATTATAATATTATAAATGTACCTTAAAACATAGAAACCACATAAGTTGGACCCCGGTGGTTGCCTACGGCTTTAAAAAAGAACATGACATCATTAAAGCAAGTATAAAAGCATAGCTTATAGAACAGATCATAAATAAAATAAATATGTACTAACCTTTGGGATGATCCATGTAGGGTATTTTAAGTCACGAACATGCTTACTACAAGTAGCATGTATGAATGTCCGTATAGCCCTATCATCAAAATCACAAAGATTACTTATTTTGCACAAATTCCATAAACTTTGCACACAAAAGGTAATATGTAAGAAAACTTACGAGTTCATGGTCTCTTCAAGTCATTCCCTGGTTTTAAGTAGATTGAGCATAAAAGGATGGCGGTGTAACTATTCTTGCACAGAAGAACCAATTTCCAATGATCCCTGAAAAAAAGATATGAATATTAAGCAAATATAAAGCATTATATGTGTCTTGAAATATAAATTTGTTTCTTACCCATGCACATATGGAGCCAAGAAAACTCAATTGCGGTTTCACTAAGCCTCTCTGATAAGTATCTATATTTGATGGCATTAGTGGTACCTTTTTCTTGGACTTAAATTGGGCATACGAATCCAAATTTATCGCTATTGCTAGAGGAGACCAACATACGATCATGTACCTACAATAATGCAAGCACACAAATCAAAGTTAAGGTGTAATTTTTAAAATATTTACTTCCAATTAAAGAAGATACTTACATTAAACATAGTTGGATAATTGCAACCATAAGATATTGTCTAGGAGCTACTAGGGAAATTAAATCATCCCTCTCAAGAAAGCATGTTACCCCTGACTTGCTAATAGCTGAATCCGTAAGCCAATTTATTGTTTGAAAGGATGTATCGTATGCCATCAGAATCACTTGTTACATGACATTCAATGGAGGCTGTGAAATTTCATGAGTGAAGAGAGCTGGATTTAGGGCTCTAATTGGGGTTTCCTTAGCTCAAATAGAAATAAGGTTTTTCAGCCACAATATGAAAGTACCTAGGATATCGCTCACAATCTTCAAATCATCAAAAGGGATAGGGATAGGTATGTCTGTAATAATAACCTCTTCAACTGACACTTTGACTTTATCATCTTTCATTTGTTGGTGGTGAAGAGTTGATCACAGGTTGTGCACACTCCCCCATGCAACTAACCGTCACAGAGGATCCTCGACAAAAATGTCACAAGACTTGGCAATTTCTTTTCCAGGACCCTCTGATGACTACCCAATATTGCAACAACTCCCTTTAGTGCTTTGCTTATTAAGAGCAAGCGATTGTGCCTTGGGAGCACTGGTATCTTGTCTTGTGCTCACAATGGCAATCATTTCCTCCCTCATCTTACTCAACGGAGTATCTAATAGTGCATCAAATGATGGTTCTACCTTAGCCCTTTCTTCTGCCCTCACAAGCCAACATACGCTCCATATCCTCCCTAGTCACCACGCTTGAGGAATGGCGGGAGGGGCTCCAAAGTAATCCTTTATGCCTACCCCTCCTTCAACTCCCCCAACACGGGCTGGATGCTCATGTTTTCCAATATCAACCATCAGGATATCATTCCTCCCCTCTGACCTAAAGGATCCCTCGGCTTTTTTTTTTTGAAGTTCCTCTAGTAATATACAGATAACACATATAAGTAATGAAACATGTTTACTAAATAATTAATAACAAACAATGATACTCATAATTTTTCACCTACTATATAAGATTGTTTACTAGTATAAGACCTACTACTCTTTTGACAAGCAAACAACCATATTTCTTCATGACGTATCAGAGATGGTGGAGAAAGAATAACAGAAGGATTGGATTGGAATGCTTCTTCCAATCTCTTCCGTTTGGCCACTAACAAGTCTTTTTAGGCCTTTGCATAACTCTCATGAGACATTGTATGAGGGAAATCATTCTTTCTACCACTCTCTTATGCTTTTTTCCTGGGAAATAAGAAATTGAAAAAAGGTTATAATCAATAAAGATAATTGATAAGTAAATAAAATACAAAATAAGTCAACTCACCAAAGCTTCTAGAGTAGTTCGAAGCCTTAAAAATTCTTGCCAGGTCGCTTCATCAATGTATGAATACTTGCTGCATGGAGTAGGACGAGGCTTACCATCTTCCACCTTGATATGCACGTAATTTTTGGCTAGATTTATCTTAAACTTCCTCCAGTGCTCACAACAATACGTCATAGTCTTCTTATACAAGATGTCACTCTAAGGAACATCGTAGGTGAGCTGTAATGCATGCATTAAAGGAGTTAGTGACAAATTTGATAATCATTACATGTAAAAGAAAACTTTATACCTGAATAGTATCCTAAATATGCTGCTTCACATGTTCATTGATATTTCTCTACTCCTCTATCATGATGATAGTCTTATTGGTTACAAGGAGGCCGAAAAAACTCCTATATCAGCTTGTATTAGGTCCGATTAGTTTTCAATATCTGTCAAACTCAATCGGTATCTTCTGCCCGATACTCCGACTGAGGGCAATATCTCTCAACTGTGTAGTACTTCTACCCCTCCGTACAGACTGGTTACTCGGCTCACTTTGATTATGGATTGGAGTATTGCTAGGCTCGCTCTAATTAACACTAGCTGGCTAGCTTTGTTGAGCACTAGGTGGCTCTGGAGCCTCTACACTAGGATGCCTAGGATCCTTCATTCTCCTAGTAAGACAAATCGTTTAGTTTGTAAGCTAAAAAGACTATATCTATAAAATAACTATATATATAATTCAGATATAACTCATAATGATAATTACTTTAGCTAGCTAACTTTCAAAGTAGTTTTATAAAGGGATATCCTCCCATATCCCTTTATGATGATCATTTCTTGTGTCATGTTCATTATCTGCTTCATCTTCTTCGTTCAATTCTGGAAGACCATTGGAAAAAGAAGGAGTCTCAAGAAGATTAATTTGAATGACTTTCCTCATCAATATTAATGACCCTTTTTCCTTGGAGAGTTATAGACCATATTTTATTTTCCTGATCGGTAATATAGAACACTTCTTTCACCTGATCTTCCATAATGAAAGGTTTATCTCTAAAACTTCTACTGTTTACATCTACTAAGGTAAATCCTAACCGATCGATCTTCACACCATTATTGACATCAACCCACTTGCATTTGAAAATGGAAAATTTAATTTTAACATAGTCAACCACCCAAATCTCCTCATTAACCCTATAATAAGGTATGACTGCCAATTTAGGGTTCTTATCTTTCAAACTAGAGAAGTGCATAGATTTAGCCACTAACATAATACTATTGTTCTAGATAGTGCTCTTATAATCTAGGGACTTCGTGTAAAAGGTATAACTATTGATCACAAATGAAGTCCAACAACTTATGACATTAATCTCAGGACACATGCCAGCCATTTAATTGTATCAAAAATACATTCTTCTCCTTCAACCATTTGTTTGAATTAGTGTGGAAAAGTTCTAATATGCTCCTTAATTAACCTTTGTTTAGTCATTTGACTATTTTCTTTACATACAATTTCTTTATGCGCATTCATGCACTCTTGAACTTCATCAACATTATTCAAGATGTACAAGTAGACTTGTTGCAATTCATTAGGATCCACACTCTTTACTATAGCCCCACGTCTACCCCCTTCTTCATGATGGCATTTAGGAAGCCTAATATGTCCTACATTTGACAAATAATGTTGACAAAATTCCATAGCTTCTTCAGAACCATATTTTCTGAACAATAGATGCTTCAGGCCGATTAGAGTTCTTTACATACCCTTTTAGGATTTTCATAGTTCTTCAATTGGGTACATCCATTGGAAATAGATAGGACCACACAACTTTTTCTCCCTTACTAGATGAATAATTATATGTACCATGATGTCAAAAAAAGGAAGAAAAAAGCTTCTCAAGCTGGCACAAGATCATATATCCTTCATTTTTCAATTCATCCAATCTTTTTGTCTCAATGACCTTACTACAAATAGCATTGAAGAAGAAACAAAGTCTAGTCAATATGTGTTGAAGATCATATTCAACAATGCCTTGAATAGCTACTGGGAGTAGTTATTGCATTAAGACATGACAATCATGTTCAAGTCTTTCATCAACACAAGCTTCTTAAAATTTTAAGAATACCTTGAGGGAACTTTGATGCCATCTAAACACTCACAAAAACTTCTTCTCATCCTTAGAAAAAGTATGAGAAGCTGGAGGATAAAAAGTTCTCTTACAATATAGCCTCGGATGTAAGTCTTCTTGTATTCCCATTTCTTATAAATCTAATATTGCCTTCACGCCATCCTTAGAACTACCTTGTATGTTAAGTAGTATCTCAATAATACTATCACATACGTTTTTCTCCACATATATGAAATAAATACAGTGTCTCACATCAAGATTGCACCAATATGGAAGATCGAAGAAGACAAACCTATTTTTCCATATATTTTTCTCATTTCCACTCTTTGTAGTCTTATCAAAGATAACATTGATATTTTTCACCTTTTAATAAAATTTCTTCCCAGTCAATGCCTCCGAAGCATCTTCAAACTCTTAACCACCAAAAGAAGCTTTCTTTAATCTACGATATGGGTAGCCCCATCTAAGAAATCTCATATGGACAAGATAAACAGTTTTTCTTCCATGTTGAAGTTGATGGTAGTATGTGGCCTTTAACGTTATATGCAGGGAAGCCATTTATAGTACAAAATGATTATGGCTCATATTTTAAAAATCTCCTTCTTGTTCAGGTAAAAAACATCGATACCTTTGTCCCATAACTCTTTCAAGTCTTTGATCAAGGGTTTTAGGTAAACATCTATGTCATTTCTAGGTTGTTTTGGTCTTGAAATCAATATAGACAACATGATATACTTTCATTTATGTTAGATATGATTAGTTTTGATTATGTCAAATATAGATGTCAAATAATAAGAGTAAAAAGTTTGCATAATACACTAATATCCTACATTAACTAAGTACTATATTTAATGTTGCATATCTTATAGATTAATCAAGCAAAGAAAGAAACAGATTAAAGAAAGAAGAACTTGAAGGAATTAATGGAAATATCAAGCTCTTAGAAATAATACTGGAGGTTTCTATGGTTAGAAGGGAATTTGAGTTGACATTATAGTAGTTGGCACTATTTGGTTGTATCAGTGTATTGTAACAGATGGTACTGTATGGAACTGTAGCAAATTGAGGCACTGTAGCATGAAGGCACTATAGCACTCCAGAATTGTAGCAAATTAAGTTCACTATAGCACTTCAATACTATAGTATTTGAGTTTCGGTCAGAAAGCTTCTAATAGTGGCACTGTACTGTAGAACTCAAGTTTGTATTATAGAACTTGAGTTGAAACTATTCAAAATTACAAAAATGGGTTAGAACTCTAGTTCAGGATGAAGAAAAATGTACTTTGTTCAGCTCTATTTTACGGTTAGTATGATAGAGTTTTGGTATTTTGGATATATATCTCCAACTGCATATCTAATTGAGATAAAAATAGTAGAATATAAAACTAGACTCCCAACATGTCAAATTGACACTAAAACCAACATCAAAGTAGTTCAAATGAAGGAGATATTAGTGTTGGAATTGGACCTCTAAATCACCATCATATTCCATAACAGCTTTGGTATTTTGGACATATCTCCCAAATACATGCCTAATTGAGTTTAAACTAGTTCCATATGAAACTAGACTTAATGATCTTTCCATGGATATATAATATGTCAAATTTGGAGTTATATACAAAGCAATATGGCTTCTGAAAGTTTATGCTAAAAAATATATACACTGTCTATACTCATTGGATCATAACTTAGAGAATACAATGAGTTTGGAGCTGATTCTTTTTGCATTGAAATGTAGACGAAAAGAGATTTCCAATGATGAATCATTTTTCCATATTTAGATTCAAAATAAATTGATCACGTCTGAGTTGGCTATTCACACTCCCGTAATCTTGTTCCAGAAACTTACTTAGAATCTGATATGCACTCGAGTTTAGATTAAAGCACTCGAGTTCTGAGGAGTGATGCACTTGAGTCTTAAGAGTTTTGGGATGAGATTTTATACCTGAGAGTTTTGTGATAAGAAGAACAAGTAGTACACTCGAGTTTGTCAAGATGCACTCAAGTTTATATTAGCTTTACACTCGAGTTACATCTGCACTCTCGAGAGTTTGTTCTAGAGACTTGGCAAGAATCAGTAGATATGAAGTGCACTTAAGTTTGGAGAGAAGCACCAAGTTCTATGAAGCATAGTACTTGAGTCCTGAGAGTTCTGGCATGCAAGTTTGTTCTTGAGAGTTTTGAAGAAACAATAAACAGTGTATGCACTCAAGTTTGGCGTTGAAAACTCGAGTTCTTAGGATATCTACACTCGAGTCCAGAAATGCATTCTCACGAGTTTATGGCTGAGACCACCTGGAGACATGGAAACAATACTATACACTCAAGTTTGAGAGGTAGAACTCTAGTTTCCCAGACACAGAAGCAAAGTGAATTTCAGTTATCAATCCGAATACACTTAAGTGTTATCTAATCATTGTGTTTACACTTGTTATCAATCTTAAACATCATTTAACATTTGTTCCAAGTGTGAAACAGGAGATCAAACATTTTTATTACATCTTCATATAAGAAGGTCACTCATGGCATACATCATTACTCAAAGTGTTGAGACCCAGAAAGCAAAAATCTAGTCTTTCGCTAATGATTCAACGTATTCATGGCTAACACTTCATTGAAATAGTATTTGATATATTATTAGAAAAAGAACAACAAAGAGATCATGTAATAAGGATAAATGATGTTACGAGATGGAGCGTCTACTAATAACGACTAGTTTTTCAAACGTGGAAAACGGTCAGAAGAAGCAGTGCACCTACAATGGACATGTTGAATTGCTACCAACGGCTATCTCAACTCAACAATATATATGGAAGCATTCAACGAAGATGAAGAAGCGTCGATAACCCAACTATGCCAATATGCTTATTCCATAAGTCATTCTCTTCAGTCTTGTAATATCCCGAATTCTAGGACAAGAGGCTTGTGATTAAGCAGGGATCAAGTGGACTGCTAAGCCCTAGTTTAGCAAATGTCCCTATGAGACATGATTAAATTCTCTAAATTTTTTTATACCCTTAGGGGTATTAAATAGCATTGGGAATAACAAAACAAAGAGATTATAAGTCATACACAATATAGTAAAGTGGAACACAAAGTAATTTTTCCATCGGTAAAATTTCCGGTGTAGCAGTAGTGATTGTGTGACATTTTCAATAGGTAAATGATATTGAAAAATTATGAAAATTTCCAAAGTGAAAGTAGGCTTATCAAGATTTAATTTGGTAGGTCATATAAGTAATTTGGAGATGTACACAAAGAGAAATGAAATTTTGAATTTAGCCTAGTGAAATTAATTATTTTCTAGGACAACATTCAAAGATTAAAATTTAGGGAAGAGTGAGCTTCCAATTGACCAAATTTTGTATTTTTAATTAAGACTAGACTCAATGAGGGTCACATATCCTTTAGAATTACTCTAATTGGACATTTGTACAATTAGATATGAATTTTATAAAGTTTAATAAAAATTTTGTTAGATTGGATATTATGTGCGAAAATTTGATTTTTGGACCAATCATAGGTTGACACATGGCAAACCAATTTGAACACCCATTTAATGAATAAATCATCTTCTTCTCCAGTCATTTTTCATGCAGAAAGAACCAGAAATGAGAGAGAGAAAGAGCTGGACGAAATGGAGAAAGAGAAGAGAGAGAAATTTCAAGCTGCCAAAACACTGCCAAATCGGTATCTTCTCTCAAAGTGCCCTTCAAGAAACTTCTTCTACTCATCATGAGCTTTATTTCTATGGTTTTGGATTCCCATTTGGAGGTGGTTTGTGGCATCTCACCATTCAAAGTGTTGACGAAATTATGAACTATTTGCGGAAACGATTAGAGGTAAGCGTAAGCTTCCTTTTTAACTGATTGGTTTGTCGTTTGGATGAGTATATAGGAAGTTGGGTACTATTCATGTCTAGTTTTAAAGATTTTTTTCATTGGCTAAATGATGTCCAATGGTCTAAATAGCTAATCATTTGATTAGAAGTAGAAAGGAAGTGATTAAGCCAAAGAAAATAAGAAAACAACATAGTTTTTTTGAGAACCTTAAATGGTGGTACTGTACTGTGATATGGTGATGGAGCTGTAATTTGATGATTTTGATACTTTCATTAAATTTAGGAGGAAAAATTGTGTAGGTATGCAAGTGTTCATGAATTTTGGATGCTTATATATGAATTTAGAGAATTATGAACTAAATATGTGCATGTTGTGAAATTTGTCTGGAGGTAATGACCTTGTGATGTGTTTCTGAATAGATAAATGATGTCCAATAATAATGAAACTTTCCAGACTTAAAATATACTTAATAATGGTCATGTGGGACTTAGAACCACCTTAATTGTATTTTTTTGGATTTAGAAACGAATTTGTGAACTTGTACCTTATTTCTGGAATGTAATCTGGATAGGTTGAGTTTGGAAATATTTTGGGAATGTTGTGTCTATGATATCTAGAATTTGGTATTTGGAACCACTCAATTAGGAATTTTCTATAATTAATGGTGAATTTTTAAAATTTGGCCTTGTTTCTGGAAACAAATCTGAAACAGCGGTCTTCAATGAAATTCTGGGAATAATTTGTCTATATTAAGGAAACCTATCTATTTTAAATTAAATTTAAATTTAAAGAGCTTTATTTATGCTTTGGAATCAGTGCAATTGGATTTTTTTAGAATTATTCATGATTTTTGACAATTAAACATTGAATCTGAAAGTTGTTTTGGGGCAGTGGAGTGTAATCATGAAACCTAGACTTGTGCGCATGATTAATGTAAGATTAGTGATTTTCAATATGAAGTATACTTGAAAGGGGTTACATAAGCCTTTGAACCACCTCCATTGGAGTTTTATAGAATTAATTATGATTTTTTAAAGTTGGGTGACAAATCTGTCAGCTTTATGTCTTATACGAAATTTAAGACTTAATGGCACAAATGTAACTTGTATGAACTCTAAGGGTGAAAGTAAGTCTTTAGGGCTAATGTGGATCATTGGAAATTTACTTTTCATGGCTCTAATGATGTTATCACTTACCTAGGGCTATGAAGTGACAAAGAAGAAGCAATGGTTGGCGGATCAAGGGATAAGAAGAGAAAGACATAAACTCTGAGAGGTAGTGAACTTACCTTTTCTGCATGTATATGATATGTATGTCTTGCATTGATTATGTGACTGCTTTGCCTATTTGTGTGGAACATGTATGATTGGTTGAAGCTCTGTTATATTTGTGCAATGCCCATATGTATGTCATAACATCGAGCATGCATCATGTCATTATGTTGGCATGAAACAGTGTAGGCAAGCATGTTATGCGTTCATATATATCTGGCATGCATAGTAGTAATGTTTGCTACTGAGATTCTCTCGAATCTCACTCCTCCCTGTTAGATATGATTAGTTTTGATGATGACAAATATAGATGTCAAATATTAAAAGCAAGAAGTTTGCATAGTATACTTCTTTAATACATTGACTAACTACTATATTTAATATTATATATCTTGTAGATTAGTCAAGCAATGGAAGAAAGAAATTAAGGAATGAAGAACTTGCAAGAATTAATGAAAAACATCAAGATTCAAGTTCAACAACATTGTAGCAATTGGCACTATAGCGCACTGTAGCAATCGAGTGATTTTAACAATCACTCGAGTGATTTTGGAAATAGTGAAAATCACTTGAAGTGATTCACTATTCACTCAAGTGATGTTCAGTTTTTCATGCTTTGTTTTTTGTCCAGCTGAGTGAGTTCTGGTAATTCAATCATATCTCTCAAAATACAACTCCGATTGAAATGAAACAAATTGCATATGAAAATTGACTTCCAATGCGACATTTGGACTCCATAAGAAACATTAAAGGAGCTCAGATGAAGGAGATATAAATGTTTCAATTTGAAACTCAAATCAGAATCACATTCCAGAAAAACTTCGGTATTTTGGCCATAACTCTCAAACCACTAATCCTATTAAGCTACAACCCATGCCATATGAAACTAGACGTAAAGAGATTTTGATTAATATATAATATGAAAATTTTAGAGCTGTATTTGAAGAGTTATGTCATCTGAAAGTTGACCCATATTTGCTGTCGAATTGGAAGTTGAGCTACGAGTTCAAGTGATCTGAACAGAGAGCGCCCGAGTGATTTGCATAATCACTCAAGTGATCAAGAAGATCACTTAAGTGATCATTAATAATCACTCAAGTGAAATGTGTCAGGTAGCAGATCACTCGAGTGGCACAGAAATCACTGCAAGAAAAATTCACTATTTCGAAAATCACTCCTAGTGCAGCCAAATTCACTCGAGTGATTTCCTGTTTCCGTAGATCACTTCCAGTGCAAGCCAAAATCACTGCAAGAAAAATTCATTATTTGCAAATTCACTTCCAGTGATATGAAATTCACTCGAGTGATATGAGATTTCTCAGAATCACTTCCAGTGCAAGCCAAATCACTTTCGATGAATTTCACTGTACACAAAATCACTTCCAGTTATCTGAAATTCACTCGAGTGATATGATGATTTTTGACAGAAGAAGCCTGAACGCACTGCCAGTGAATTCCAACTCAATCAGTATTGCTTCTGGTGAATATCAATCAGGTCGAATGATTTTCTTGTTTCTTGAAATCACTTTCTGTCGAGTGATATGCCAATTTCTCAGCATCTTTTTCGGTGAACTTCATATCACTTCCAGAGAATATGAACATAAACCAGATTACCTTAGTACACCTCCAGCGTCTCTTAATCACTTCAAGTCAGATCAGCTTCATTTATTTGATATGGTTCATCACCGCCAGTGGATTTCAGTGTACTCAATTGATATGGATACTCTTACAAAGTCACTACCAGCAAAATGCTTATGCACTCGAGTGATTTATTATTTTATCAAAATCACCTCCAGTGAAATGACACCACACTTGAGTGATTGTTATGTTTCAGGATTTCACTCCCAATAAATTAGAAGTTAACTCAAATGATTCACTGTTTTTATTAGAAGCACCTCCAGAAGATGTCTGAATATTCTAAGTAAAGTACATAGAGTTGAAGAATTTACTCAAAGGATTTCATGGTGTATTGAGCTTATGTAGATCAATTCCGGTGAAGTAGTTATCCACTCGAGTGATATTTAAAATATTCTCTAACGGCTATTTTCTGTCAGTGCATTATAGGTATTCCACTACAGTTCACATGGTAAGCAATCAACCAATATTCAATGACAATAAATTATGGGCAACAAGAGTATTCAAACCGGTTCAACAAAATAGAAAGAAAGCAACGCTGACATATTTGTCAGAGCATAATCAACGGAAAGCGCTAAAGTATTTGTCAAAGTGCACGATGGGTTTCAACAGGAAAATATATTTGAATACTCTAACGGCTCTCAACATTTTCTCTATAAACCAAGGCATCCAAAAAGAAGACGGGGATGCGACAGTAACCAAATACATAAGAGAACATAAATGATGAAGTAGCGAGAACCTAACTACCAACATGCTGCTGTCATGAATCTTCATCTCTCATATACTCTCTGTTAATATATGTTTTTCCTTGTCATGTATAATTGAGAGCGAGAATATTTATATTGTACTTCAGTGAGCATTTTATCTACTCTGTGAGAGAGCATGTAAATACTTCATCTGTATTTCGGAAGTGTTTTTAAGGTAGAGGGACCTTGAGAGGATTGATCACCTTACGGGAAAGTTGTAAAGAAAATTGTCAGCAAGACTTTCTGCTCGTAAGACTTACAAGGTGCAAGCAGTAGAGAATGTTGATGCTCGTAAGACTTACAGTGGTGTAAGTAGGAGAGAACATTGTTGTTCGTAAGACTTGCACGAGTAAGTAGGAGAGAAAGGTCCTTAAGATTGCTTTGCTTGACTTACCGTAAGAAGGAGTTAACCTTACAGTGTGTAAGGGAGAGTAACTCTTGTAAGTTTTGTAAAGGCTTTTCTTGTGCCCGGATAAGTAAGAAGATAGTGGATTAGAAATCTTAGGAGGAGCCTGGGGACTGGATGTAGGTCATCATGGATTAGACCGAATTAAGATAAAACACAGTTTGCATCTTCTCTTCCCTAAGCTTTTATGTTTCTAGCATATACGATTTACATAATTGCTACTTCCATATATACTATGTGAACAATTTGTGAAAAGATTTTAAAATATCAGACATTATTACCATACACCCAATTCACCTCCCTCTTAGGTGTCAGCCTATTCTAACACTCCCAACCAACCATTTTAGACAGTGAAGAATGCATGCAACGATGCACGGAGGAGATAGGAAGGAAGATTGAAGATCGTAGTGTGAGGCACTACTATGTGTATTAAATGTAATGTTTAAGTAGTATTTTATGGTTATAGATTTGATGTATATGAACATATGAAGTTTAAGCAAAGAATAGCTTTAATTTAATTAAAGTATAATGCTCGCGTACTCTTATATATTGAATTTAAGAACCAATGAGTCATTGATGGTGTAGTAAAATTTGTGGAATTGATTGAGAAGTATTATACTCTTCGAAAAACCCTCTCAGCCTCAGGTTCAAGTCCTTAGCTGAGTTTAGGAGTTTTATGAACTATTATGAAACGTTGGGTAGTCTAGGGTCAAATCCTGGTTCCATAATTAATTTCACTACTCATTAATACTCATTTGGTATTATTGGAAATAAGGTATCACAAGTCTGACCACTCTTTGTTCTTATCTATTTTCTGTATCATTTATCATTGAGAATAAGATTATTTATATTATACTTCAGTGAGAATCATACCCACTCTGTGAGAGAGTTTGTAAATCTTTACAAACATATTTATTTATCTCAAGGTAGAGGGATCTTGAGAGGATATATTTCCTTACGAGGGAAGCTATTAGAAAAGGCTTTCTGCTCGTAAGACTTATAAAGGTGTAAGCAGTAGAGAATGTTGTTGCTCATAGGACTTATAAAGGTGTAAGCAGGAGAGAACGTTGCTGCTCGTAAGACTTGTACGGGTAAGCGTGAGAGAAAGGTCTTTAGGATTTCTCTGTTTGTAAGACTTACCGTAAGGGGAAGTGAATCTTACAGTGTGTAAGAAGGAGTAACTCTATAGTAGGCTTCATAAGTACCTGGCTAAACTTGTGGATTGTAGAGGCTTTTCTTGTGCCCGATTAAACAAGAAGATAGTTGATTAAAAATCTTAGGAGGAGCCTGAGGACTAGACGTAGGTCATAGTGGATTGAACTGAACCAGGATAAATCACAGCTTGCATCACTACTACAAAAAAGGGATTTAACGTCACATAAAGACGTCCCTTCTTCAAAAAGGGAAGTAAAAATTGTACGCAGTGGCATTTACGTAAATAAAGAGAGACTTTTTAATCTTTAGGCGTCCCTTCTGCAAGAAGGGACGCCTAAAGGAGACATTAGGCGTCCCTTCTTGAGAAGGGACTTCTAAAGGGTGCATGCCAGCCACGTGGCTGGCATGCAACCCACATTAGGCGTCCCTTCTGTATGAAGGGACGCCTATTTATATATTTAGATGTCCCTTCTTACAGAAGGGATGCCTAAACATATTTCCCTCCACTTTTTTTCTTCATTTCCCTCCATTCCTTTCGTTCACTCTTCCTCCCTCTCTCAAAAACATGTAGCCTCCTTCCACCGTCTCCCTTCCACCATATCCCTCCTTCTTCATTTTCTCTCATCTCCTCCTTCTATCATCTCATAGTTGCAGCATCGGACTCGCTCCCTCTCTCACGGTGGTACGCGCGCCTCCTCCCTCCCAACCTCTTCATCACGCCATTTTCCAAGTTAGCTGTAAGCTTTTTTGTTTTTTTTTTCTTTTGGTTTATTTTTTTCACTTTAGTTAATGTCATGACCGTTTAATTTAAAGTAGTTTTGCTAGAAACTATAAGCCACTCATATTAATGCCATAAGTACATGTATGTATGCTAGAGATTCCAGAAACCTGTTGACTTGGTTTCTACTAATTTAATGAGGAAGATGAGTTTATACATTGATTATTTTAATTTCATACATACATGATTGAAATTAATTATGAATAAATGAAAATGTATATATTTATGTGAATTAAGCAACTTTCTCTTTAAATATGTTTACTCATTTGTTCATATGGTTTGACATTTTATGCACTGAATAATATTTGTTTGTGTAATTTTATTACTAATTTTTATTTCTTGAAATTGAAATGACTTTATTGCATTCTATATACGTTTTCAAAAATAAAAATAAAACATGTTCAGGAAGCTATAAAAAATTTAGAAAATAATAGTTTTTTAGAAAATAAAACATTTAGAAAATTTACACTCATCAATATGTTTTACTAAAATAAATTAATCAATAATGTTACTCATCATATATATCTTTAATGTAAGACCTAGTTAACTAATTTTATTAGATTAAATAAGTTATATAATTTGTTTAATTATAAAATAAAACATGTTTAGGAAGCTGAGTGCTATATAAAAAGACACATTTTAGAGTGCTAAATGCAATTTAAGTCTAAGATCTAAACATAAAACTTGTTTTATTTTATAAAACAAGTTATCAACAAGTAATTTTCAACATTAACCAATTGATTTTAATTTCATTGGTTTGAAATAATGAATACATGTATAGAACTTTTAATATTGTGTAGGTGCATAGAACTTTTAACTTGTACTAATTTAAACATATTAGTTCCCTAGAGAAAAATTGATATTTTAAATTGTTGATATTGTCCTTAATTGCCTCAGTTACTTTATTTTTGTTTTGTTTTGTTTGAATTAAGGTGAAATGGTTTGTTATTAAAATTGTGGGATCTTACACTTAATGGGAAATGCTGCCGAAATGTTTTTTGAAAAAAGTGATAAAAGGCAATCTCATAGTTAACAATTGTTATAAACTTGAGTGTTATTGGGAATGGTTTAGGTGGTAAAACAATGGATCATAGTTGGATGAATGCTTTGAGAACTAGTGAAGAATATGAGAATGGGGTGGAAGAGTTTATTGAATTTGCTAGAAGGAATGCTCCAACTAAAAATGGGAAGTATTTTTGTCCTTGTGTGAATTGTTTAAACGAGAGTCGACGAGATGTTGATGATATAAGGGATCACCTACTTTGTGATGGAATAAATCTTTGATACACAAGGTGGATATGGCATGGTGAGGAAGTAATTGATTGTCCGTCGCACAAGAAGGAAGGAGTGGATGTTATAGAGCAAGATAGAATGGAGAAAATGATTCATGATGCCGAGGTTGAATCCTTCACCTAGGCACATGAATTTGACAGCCTGCGGAGTGATGTGGAGACACCATTATACCGTGGGAGTAAGTACACATGACTGACGGGAACATTGTATTTGGTGAACTTAAAGGCAACTTGTGGATGGACCGATAGTAGTTTTACATTACTATTGGAATTATTGTGTGATATGTTTCCAGAAGATAATGTACTTCCAAACCGTATGTATGAGGTAAAGAAAATCTTGTCTACAATGGGTATGGAGTACAAAAAGATACATGCTTACCCTAATGACTGTGTATTGTATAGAAAGGAGTATGCAGGTCTTAGTGAGTGTCCTAACTGTAAAACATCATGATATAAAGTGAAGAAAGACGGTGGTTGTAGAAAAGGGACAACAAGTAAAAGGCAACTTTTGAAGGTGTTATGGTATCTTCCAATAATACCACGGTTTAAGCGTTTGTTTGCAACCGCAACAAAAGCGAAGAAGTTGAGATGACATTCTGATGAGAGAATTTGTGACGGAAAATATCTTCGGCACCCGGCTGACTCTCCACAGTGGAAGAAGATAGATGAAATGTTCCCTCAATTTGGCAGCGAGTCGACAAACCTTCGGCTTGGACTTTGTACAGATGGAATAAATCCGTATGGAACTCTTACTAGTATACATAGTTCATGGCCAGTTCTCCTTGTAATATACAACTTACCTCCCTGGTTATGTATGAAGCGCAAGTACGTTATACTTTCTATGATGATCTCTGGACCAAAACAGCCAGGGAATGACATCGATGTGTATTTGGCTCTTTTGATTGAGGACTTGAAGAAGTTGTGGGAGGAAGGTATGGATGTGTTCGATGCTTATAAGAAGGAATCTTTCAAGTTACGTGCAATGATTTTTACCACAATAAACGACTTCCCCGCATATGGAAATTTGTCAGGGTATAGTGTGAAGGGTCATAAAGCATGCCCAATCTGTGAAGGAGAAACACACTTTCGACAACTTAAGCATTGCAAAAAAATAGTGTGCCTTGGCCACAGGAGGTTTCTTCATCGATTCCACCCATATCGTAGGTTGAGAAAGCGTTTTGATGGCTTACCAGAACATGGAGTTGCACCAAGGGCCTTAACCGGGGAGGAAGTTTATAGTCGGGTAGAACGTGTCAATGTGGCCTTTGGTAAAAATCAAAGGACTAAGGGTGAGAAGAACATATGGAAGAAGAGGTCAATTTTATTTGATCTTCCGTATTGGCATTGTCTTGATGTAAGACACAGTATTGATGTGATGCATGTGGAGAAAAATATGTGTGACAGCCTTGTAAGTACGCTTTTGCACATCCCAGGGAAGACCAAGGATGGAATGAGCGCGAGACTTGACCTTGTTGATATGGGAATAAGAGATCGGTTGCATCCATAACTAAGAGATAATGGTAGGAGGGCATATATGGAGCCAGCTACGCATACGCTATCAAAAGCGGAGAAAAGAAGTTTGTGTGGGTGTCTGCATGAAATTAAGGTCCCACAGGGCTACTCTTCTAATGTTAGCAGGTGTGTGTCAATGGACGATTTGAAGTTAGTGGGAATGAAGTCCCATGACTATTACGTGTTAATGCAACAATTGTTACCAGTAGCCATTAGAGGCATTATGAAAGAAGAAGTGCGAACTACTATAACCAGATTGTGTGTTTTCTTTAATGCTATCTGTAACAAAGTCATCGACACTGAGAAGTTGGATGAACCAGAAAATGAGGGTTATATAATTTTGTCCCAACTAGAGATACATTTTCCTCCATCATTTTTTGATATAATGGTGCATTTGGTAGTTCATTTAGTAAGGGAGGTAAGGCTTTGTGGTCCAGTTTATTTAAGGTGGATGTACCCTTTTGAGCGATACATGAAGATCTTAAAATGGTATTCTAAAAATCCTTATCGACCTGAAGCCTCAATAGTTGAGCGATATGTAGTTGAAGAGGCTATGGAGTTTTGTAAAGAGTATCTATCTGGTAAAAAGGAACAGTCTCGGCATGAAGAGGGGAGAAGCAAGGGAACACGAGGACTAAAAGTAAAGACTGCGGATCGTGAAGAGGTGTTGCAAGCACACTTGTATATCTTGAATAATATGGAAGAAGTTCAGCCATACATAGATGAGCATAAAAAGACTTTGAAGAACTTGAATCCAAAGAAGAGTGACATGCAAATAGCTATTAAGCAAAACAAGACATTTGTTAAGTGGTTTGAGGAGAAGGTTTCGCATGAGATCGGTGTGTCGGGGACAATCAACTGGCTAGCTTAGGGGCCTTTATTTCAGGTTGTTACTTAGACTAGTTATGACATAAATGGGTATTCATTCTACACAAAAGAGCAAGATGACAGAAGTACCATGCAAAATAATGGGGTGATGGTTGAAGCTGAAGCTATGCACTTTTCCAGTTCGAAAGACAAAAACCCCATATGTGCATCAATGGCTTGGGAGATGACCTACAACAAGTTCAAAGTTGCTTTGTTCAAATGTAAGTGGGTTAGCAATGCTGTTATGGTAATAGATCCACAATTTGGATTTGTCTCAGTCAATCTTCAAAGAGTTGGTTATAGAGATGAGCCCTTCATTCTAGCAAGCCAGGCGAAGCAAGTGTTTTATGTCACAGATCCTGCAAATAAAAATATGTCCATTGTACTTCAAAGCAAAAAACAAAAGTATGGTGATCCAACCTTCAACCTTGACGACACACCACCTTTGACAACAAATCCACCTATAGGAAGTGAGGTCGAGTTGGTAGATGATGAAGATTATTCTGCAAGAAATGATCATTGTGAAGGAATACCCTTTAACTATATAAAACTGTATTATGTCATATGTGCTTTTTTCCCTTAATGTAGTTTATACAGATACCTGCAATCTACTTACCTCTCTGACAATCTACTTACCTCTTTGAAAATGATTTTTTTTCTGTCTAGGAATATGTCAAGTTCTAGTGACTCAGGGAGCGACAGCGAGCAGCATAATGGAAGGCAAGAAGAGCCACCCGCTCCGAGAAGAATAAGAGGTACCACGAAGATGGCTGTATTGACGAAGCGCTACTACAATGAACAGAAGAGGGTTCACATAGAGTTTGATGCCAACATGAATCCAATGGGTCTTGAGGAAGACCATTTCATTAGTTATCTTGGTTTTTTGGGTCGAAGCAAAGTCCGAATCATCTATGATAGTTGGAGGCAGGTTCCCAAAAAGAAGAAAGCCATGATATGGCAACAGAATTTGGTACATAACTTTCGATACATTTTATGTATTTAGACCTTTCTTTCTATTCAAGTTTAATTGTCTCCGTTTTTGCAGCAAACGTTCGATGTTCCTGACACCACAGACATGTACAACCACTGGATGGGAGAGGTTCGTTTGCGCTGGAAGGATTTTAAAAATAAGCTCTCCAGGAAGTACCTTAGAGGTGACAAGAGTCATCTGGATCCTTGTCAGGAATATTCATATCTATTTCCAGAGGACTGGAGGTTGTTTGTAGCTAAACGACAAACTCCTGAATTTTTGGTAAATTTTCTATCTTCAGTATGAAAATTTATAATTTCAATATAGTTAATGCACTAATGACTTATTTTTCCCTTTTTCCCTTAAACAGGAATTAAGTGCGGCGAACACACAGAGGCAAGAAGCAAATCAGTACCAGCATTCCATGTCTTGGGGTGGCTACAGGAAGCTGGAGCGGATGATGATGGCAGAAGAGCTGGATAAAATGAAGGAAGCTGCGAAATCGGATCCTTCCATTATTGTGCAAGCGCCAGTTCCTCCTCCACGTCACAAAAAATGGAAAGCAGGGAGGATTAAGGGTGGCAAATATATAAATCCTACTATTGCTGAGGTTGCCTCGAGGATTGTAAGTAGTAATAGCATAAGTAATTAATTGTGAAATTCTTTCACATTTCTAGCATTTAATTTTCCTTCACAACAAATTGTATGCTACAAGACGAACTCAAACAGCATAGTAGCCAAGGGTCGTTCACTCCAATTGGACGGAGGGACATATTGGCAACAGCGATTGGGAAGGCTGAATACCCCGGCCGTGTTAGAGGGGAGCCAAGGGGAGTTGGTATTTCAAAGTATTTTGGTAAAGCCTCGTTATATTCTTCACAAGCTGAACCCAGTCAAGAGTTTGTGGCTAAGCTTCGCGATCAAATCCGAGAAGAGCTCCGAGATGAGCTAATGACACAACTACGTGGTGAAATGAAATCGTGGTTTAATTTTCATCACATGGAGACTACTAGGGTTAGAAACGAGGAATCCCCAGCACTAAAGGAAGTCACAACCCGCCGGACGAATCCCTTGTACAGCCTTCCCACACTCCGCAACTCGTTGCCGAGGCTTTCCACAATCCAGAACCCCTTGTCCAGCCTTCCCACACTCCAGAACTTGTTACCGCTCCTTTCCATAGTCTTATCCAGACTTCCCAAAGTACAGAACCCTGTGGCCAGCCTTCTCACATAAAAGAACCACTGGGCCAGCCTTCTGCCACTCCAGAGTCGGGTGAATCGTGTATCCTCTATTTGGATGCCCCCATGATTCGTGTTGTAGTCGATGCTCTCGTTTACACACAAGCTACCACCCACCATCATAATCAAATTCCACAGTATTTACGTAGGGTGACAGTGACACGTGTTCATGAGGGGGAAGAAGGTGCAGCCATCCCTATCCCTGACGTTGAGATTGCCACGCTGGGTCAGGCAATTGGAGGTTTCATCCTTTGGCCTCAATATCTTATTGGCACGTTGGCAACCCCACTAATGGTAGGAATTATATTCATATCACTTGACATTTATTGGCATCATTGTAATATAATTGGTTTTGTTTTCTATGGTTATAGGAGGAGCAACATGCGCTGAGATGGCCCTTTCTAGCATGGCTCTAACAGATGTACAAAGGTATTCCCCAAGTCGACTTCAATATGCCTCCAGGGATTGTGGGTACACAATTGACGTATCCCTACACGATCGACAATAAAGATCTTAAGGAGTTTATGCATTTGGAGGAGATAGATGCAGGATGGGTCAAACTTGTCATTTGGTTAGTTTTTCTTTTCTAAGTTCAAGATTTCATAAGTTCAATAATTCATTAGTCATTTTATTTCTATTTTAGGTCCTTCTACCACATATGCATTGATATGGAAAGACTAAATTTATACGGATTCTTGTGTCCGGTAAATACGACATCGGATAATAATGATGTCACACAAAGGACGCATTATGTGGGCTTCACAATGGCAGCGACCAAATTGCGATGTTACCTAGCGCCAATTGTTCAAGGGTATGTAGTAAAAAATTTTATTTTTGGATGTTTGAGAAATAATTTTCTTCTAATCTCAACTTCATTTTAATCTGTGTATTGTTTTAGTTACCATTGGAGCCTGTGTGTTGTTTGCCCATGCCTCAATGAAATCTATTGGTTTAATTCCTTGACAAAAAAGCCTGACAATGACACAAAATCAGTCTTCAACACGTTAGTTATTTCTTTTTTATTAATTAAAGAAATGCTTGATTTAAATAAATTGTTCTAACTTAAAATGTTTTACATTTTAATGGTAGCGTGACCCAAACATATAGAATGCTTGGCGGGTCACGTGAGGGTAGAGTTGTTCGCAAGCCAAAGTGGTTCTATCCCAAAGTATATGGTTCCAATATAATTTAAGTTATTTTGTTTACGGTTGTTTTATAAATGATGTATGTTATTGATTTTAACCAATTGCTTTTGATTTATAGTGCCCTCAACAGCCAGGTGGTACTGAATGTGGCTAATATGTTATACTTTACATGTATAATATCATTCAAAGTGGCGTTATAAATGATTTTCAACAGGTAATCAAATGATAATATTTTGGTTGTATTTTAATTGAATTGCTAAACAATCCTTTAATTTCATTGATTTCGTATAATCATATTTTCTAATTTGTAGATCTTTGATAATGATGCTGCTTACTTATATGAAGACATTAATTTGATCAGAGACTTGTTGGCTGGGAGGATTCTTCAACACATTAATTTGTAGAAGTTTATCGTTTCCTGTACATTTACTTAGTAGTTGTTTATTATATTAGTGGACAACATTTCTATCAACAATGTAGTGCATGAATGTTTCATTAGAGGTGGATGTTGTGTTTTTTTACTTATAAACTGCGTGCTGTATGTTTCCTTTTTGTGTATACGTTGCTGTTTGCTTTCAGAATGATATGGCCAGAAACAATACAAATGGCACTGTATGGAAAAAAAACCCTTTAGGCGTCCCTTTTGGCCAAAGGGACGCCTAAAGTCCCTAATTTTTAAATAAAAAAAATCTAAACGGGGACTTCAGGCTTCCATTTTGCTAAAAGGGACACCTAAAGTCAGACTTTAGGCATCCCTTTTATTAAAAGGGACGCCTAAACCCAGACTTCAATCGTCCCTTTACAAAGGACGTATAAAGTCCAAATTTATTATGTCGCTGACATACGTGTCCCTCCTAAAAGGACGTTAAAAGTCCCAAATAAGGGACGTTAAAAGTGTTTTTTCTAGTAGTGCATCTTCTCTTCCCTAAGCTTTTACATTTACAGCATATATGATTTAAATAGTTGTTAATGATTTTATACTTCCTTACATACTGATTTGATCAGCTGTGAAAATATTTTAAAAGATTAGACTTTCTTATCGTACACCTAATTCACCCCCTCTTAGGTATTAGCCAATTCTAACAGTTTCATACATAACAAAGGAGATAAGTTGTAAATTATCAATAGAACAGGCCATGAACTATGTATATTACTTAGGCTACCATAAGGATTCATGCCATTCATGCTAAGCTCAAGCCTAAGGTTCTTAGGTTCTTCGCCAAAGCTAAGAAATAATTGATCAATTTTCTTCCATTGAGAAGAATCAACCGCTTGTTAAAGCTTTCCATCAGAAATCCTCTCATCCGTATGTCATCTCAAATTTTTGGCATCAATTTCATTAGCAAACAAGCGCTTGAACCTCATATGATTTGAAGATACCACAACACTTTTGCAGTGGCCTTATTTGATTTGTACCTCGGGGTTTCACATATCGGACACTACTGCTTCTCTTTATGCTCTTTTATGTACAATATGCAGTCATTAAGGCATGCATGGATCTTTTTATACTTCATCCCTAGTGGTCATAGTATTTTATTAGCATCATAGTATCGGCAAGGTAGCACATTATTATTTGGAAGCATGTTCTTAAAGGTCAAGCGTTTCTAAAAAAACTCTTGTCACTCCATCCATGCCGTGCTTTTAAACTTATTAATTTAAATACTGCTTTCAACAATTGGTATTTTGTACACCCCAGGTATAGCAGCTTCTCAACTTCACTACACATATTACCGTATACATATGATTACTCAAAAGCCTCTTCTCCTACATCACGAATAATATCCGATCATCTAGATCCGTGTCATTATAATTAAAGGCTACTCCCCCTGTTGAGATGCACTTGGCATTTCTAATTCTTTACCATACCATACCCATATGATAAGTAAAATATTTGTATATTCATTTTCCCTTATATGATGATTTTGTGGACTATATTTGAGCTGAATCTAATCAATTTGGGTGTAATTAATAAATAAATAATGATTTTCTTGCAGCCATGGATAGTACCGGATTAAAAGAATTAAAGAAGGTATTTAAGGAAAAGTACTATTCACGTGGTACTATTCATTGTACACTGTTCATACGGTACTGTTCACTGTGCACTGTTCATGCGGTACTATTCACTGTACACTGTTCATGCGGTACTGTAGCGGACGGTGTGGTCGGTTCACTGTAGCAGTGCGGTTCCTGTAGCAGTCGGTGCACTGTAGCAAATCACTGTAGCAAAATCACTGTAGCAGTCCGAAAATGAAGCCTATAAATAGAGCTTCTTGGCACCCTAAAATGAGGAGGAAGAAGGAGGAAGGAAGAGAGAGAGAGAGAGAGAGTTTCTATTTTAGAGAGAGAGTTGTTATTTTTAGAATTTATTTCTTGCATTTTTTTACTTCTTGCATGCCTCCTACATGGATGGTTTTACCTCCTATATGGAAGGCCTAGGTAGTCCTCCTTTATGGATGGTATAGGTTGCCACCTACATGGATGGTTTTACCTCCTATATGGTAGGCTAGATTTTCCATTTTCATGCATCTTGTAGTAGTATTTTTATGTTTTTGTAATTAATTTTTATGCAATATTTATGATGTTTAGAATATATTTTGGTTTTGTTTTTAATTTTATCATGAGCTAAATTTTCCTTTTCCTAGGGTGATGACGTAGCTTACTAATGACGGATTGAATCTTAACTTATTAAATCTAGTTTTAATTTTTCCTTCATGATTGAGTTTTAATTATTGCTCTTAATGCTTACAATTGATTGGCCACCTTTTGGATGATTTTAATATGCATGTTGAGACCGGAAGGAGATACATGTGTGTGGATCCTATAATTAAAACCATAATTTGCATATGAAATAGGAATATATTCATATGGGTTATGTAGTCTTAATTGAGTTCCATAAATCTTAATGCATGATTGATTGCTTAAATTCATATAGGAATATATTGGGTTAGCAATTAATTATAGAATTACTTGACCTTGGAAGAGGCTAGTAATTAAAATAGGGAAACTCGACTATCAATCATGTGGAATAAATTGGACTAGAATAGATAAGTGATTCAATCCGGAATTTATTAAGTGAAATCTAATCCATAGGGCTTTTTTCTCATATTTGTCTTTATATCACTTGTATTCATATTTCATCATTTCTATCTTGCAATCTCAATCACAACTAATCAACCGACTAAATAGAATTAAAATTACCAATTTTGGTACTTAGTGATCAATCCTCGTGGGAACGATACTCTACTCACTTCTTTATTACTTGATTACGACAGTGTACACTTGCACTTCTAAATACATCATCCTAAATTCGTAACAAGTTTTTGGCGCCGTTGCCGGGGATTGTCATTAATATCAATACCAAGTAATTTTAATACTAATTTGGTCTTCATATTATTTTTTTTTTGTGTCTTTTGTTTCTTTTCAGGTTTTTGCTTAGTATATGACCAGATCGAAGAAGACTGAATTACAACCTTGTGATTCTGAGATCGAGAGAACTTGTCGAAGAAATCGGAGAGTTCAAAAGCAGTCTACTTCAATCAATTCAATGGCAAATCCGGAAGGAGAAGCAGCAGATACCAAAACTCTTCGTGATTATGCAACACCAACAGTCATGGAGACAACTTCTGGAATCAGAAAACCACCAGTAGCAGCCAACAATTTTGAAATCAAGCTTGCAATTATCCAGATGGTGTAAGCCAATCAGTTTGGTGGTTTATCAACAGAAGATCCTAACACACATATAGCCAGCTTCCTAGAAATATGTGACACATTCAAGCATAATGGTGTTACTGATGATGCCATTAGACTTAGACTTTTCCCTTTCTCACTCAGGGATAAGGCTAAGAGCTGGTTACATTCTCTACCAGTGGGAAGCATAACTACATGGGATGCCTTGGCACAGAAATTTTTGACGAAATACTTTCCGTCAGGAAAAACTGCAAAATTGAGGAATGAAATTACCTCATTTTCCCAGCATGAACTAGAAAGCCTTTATGAAGCCTGGGAAAGATACAACGAGTTGCTAAGGAGATGTCCTCATCATGGGTTACCAGATTGGTGGACACTGCAAACATTCTACAATGGGATGACACATACCACCAGAATTCTTGTAGATGCTGCAGCTGGAGGATCTTTAATGGGAAAAAATCTTGATGATGCCTATAATTTACTTGAGGAGATGGCAGCAAATGCATATCAATGGCCTTCTGAACGTCATAATTCAAATAAGGTACTTGGAGTGCATGAGCTGGATATCCTTACAACTTTATCTTCTCAAGTTGCATCTATATCCAAGCAAGTGAGCTCATTGACTAGTCAAGCAAATGCAATCAGTACTCCTCATGAAACCTGTGACTGATATGGAGGACCTCATATGAGTACACAAAGTCAAGATGGACAGTCATCCATACCTTCTCAGTCGGAGCAAGCTCATTATATCGGAAATCAAAGAAATGACCCATTCTCAAACACTTATAATCCAGGTTGGCGGAATCATCCAAACTTTGGCTGGAGGAATAATCAAAATATGTTCAAACCGCAAGGGAACTACCAGCAACAAGCTCTTCAACTACCAAATCCACCACAGCAAAAAGTGAATGTGGAAGATGCACTGGCTCAACTAACCATGAATACATCTCAATTCATGGCTAGGACTGATGCAACACTCAGAAGCCACGAAGCCTCAATAAAGAACTTGGAGATCCAAATGGGCCAAATTGCAAATATGCTGAATTCCAGACAACCAGGTACTCTTCCAAGTGATACTGAGAAAAACTCAATAGAGCATGTGAAGGCTATTGCATTAAGGAGTGGGAAAGAATTGAAAGATCCTGTATTTCTACATAAGAATGACGGAGAAAAGAAAGAAAGTGAACCAGAAAAGAAGGAGGAAGCACAGAAACCTCAAGAAGATGATGTGGTACCAGGAAGAATCAGCTTTCCAGATAACCCTCCTCCATATGTACCACCAGTTCCATACCCTCAGAGACTTGTGAAGGCAAAGCTAGACAAGCAGTTTAAAAAGTTTCTGGAGGTTTTCAAAAAGTTACATATCAACATCCCTTTTGCAGACGCTCTTACCGAAATGCCCAGTTATGCAAAATTCATGAAGGACATTCTCTCAAATAAGCGTAAGCTGGAGGAATTTGAGACAGTTGCACTTACTGAGGAGTGCAGTGCCATTCTGCAAAAGAAACTACCACCAAAGCTGAAAGATCCAGGAAGCTTTTGCATACCTTGCACCATAGGTCAATGTAACTTTGAAAAAGCACTTTGTGACCTGGGAGCAAGTGTAAATCTCATGCCCTTATCTGTCTACAGAAAACTTGGTCTTGGAGAGGTGAAGCCTACCACAGTTTCACTACTTCTTGCTGATCGATCAATTAAACATCCAAGGGGTGTCTTAGAAGATGTTCTGGTGAAGGTGGACAAACTCATATTTCCAGCTGATTTCATCATACTCGACATGGAAGAAGACCAAGAAATTCCTATCATTCTTGGGAGGCCATTCTTAGCAACTGGGAGAACTTTAATAGATGTGCAACAGGGAAAGTTGACTTTACGAGCTCAAGATGACCAAGTATCTTTTAACATTTTTAAGGCTTGGTCATGTCCAAATGAAGGTGACACCTGTTACAGAGTAGAAACAATGACCAGCTGCACAAAAGACGTGGTGAATAAAAGCTGCATGGATCAACCACTTGCAATGGGAATAGTTGATGTTTCTAAATCAACTAATCCTAAAGTGCACAAAGAATATTGGGCAATAAAAGCCTTAAATTCTGACTTAAAGGCAGCTGGTAAGAAGAGACTTCTCCAACTCAATGAGCTTGAAAAATCCAGACAACAAGTTCATAAGAATGCAAAGTTATACAAGGAGAAGACAAAAATATGGCAGGATAAAAGAATTTTGAGGAGAGAGTTCATGCCGGGGCAAAAAGTACTGTTGTATAACTCAAGGCTAAAGCTCTTTCTGGGAAAGCTGAGATCAAGGTGGTCAGGACCTTTTACTGTGGTTCAAACATGGCCATATGGAGCAGTGGAGATTCAAGATGGTGATCGAAAATTCAAAGTGAACGAGCAAAGGCTGAAAGAGTATAATGACGGTGCACTCAACACTTTGAAAACTGTCATCACTTTGGAGGAAACAACAGGTAAGTCCTAATATTTTTTTTTTAAAAATAAAAAAAAATAAAAAAAAATAATAATAATAAAAAAAATTATTATTGGTTTGGTCTTTGTCTAGCTAAAGACGTTAAAGAAGGGCGGCTATTTGGGAGGCAACCCAAAACTTCTTTTCCTTAATCTTTCATTTTTCTTTCTTACTTACTGAAGCACACAAAACTGCATCTTTAAATTTTAGTCTCATCATGGAGGAAATTATTGTAAAGCTTAAGAACAGGTTCCCTACTCTTCCCAAAGATGTGCTTAGGAAGATCTATAGCTGTCGACTTGAACGAATGAAGACATTCAAGCGTTTGGGCCTTCCTGAGGATGTCCGCTGGATTATTGAAGCTAAGGTACGTTTAATAGGTGAGATTCATGATTTATTTATTAAACCTATGCCAGGTATGGGAAGAAGCTCTTACTCCAAAAAGAGAAGAGCTAAAAGAATGAAGGTTTGTCCTAAATGTGCAAGGTGGAATTGTGATCAGCGCTGTAGGAGCAAAGGTATGGTTTCTATAAATCGAGAAGATAAAATCCAATTTATAAAGGATGAACTGAGTAAGGAGTCATTGGATGATATCATTCAGACTCTTGAGACGCATCCTAGTGGTGATGTTCATCATGTTCTTCTTGATTTATTAGATATATTCAACAAAGAAAAAGAGCGCTACCGTCTTGGGAATCTGACGTTAAAAGACCCTGTTTGCCAGTTTATAAGAAAACTGGATGGGAAGCAAATCCTCGATTCATAGAAAGCGTTTAAGCCGTTACTAGACGTAAAACCAGAGGAAGATGTGAGCCACAATCACAACTACTGTACATAATCTTGCTTTTGTCAATCTGTCTTATCTTTTTCAGTAACTTTTGACTTTCTTTACTCACTTTACTTAATTTCTTCGCACAGTGGCCCACTGGTCATTCGTGTCAGAAATTTTTTTCAAATTTTTTTGAAAAATGTGTGATTTGCATGATTTTGTTGTCGCTGTTTTTGTAATATAAATATGTAATCTTCCATTTGTAAAAAACACAAAATGTCTGAGAGAAAAAAAGAGAGGAGTGGTATCACTCTAAAATGTAGTTTTAAATCTATATGCATTTTTGGTGAAACTGACTTGGGAAAGGATAGAGAGTTTATACCTGCAGCACAGGAACTGGGAAGTGCACTAGCCGCTAGGAAAATCAACTTTGTCTACGGGAGAGGTCTCGAGGGCTTGAAGTTAAGTATGGCTATTCCTGCAACCATTCATGGTAGCAAGGGTTTGTGTGTAAGGATAAAGGAGTTAGAACATCAATTCTTCTTCTTAGGCCAAGAGTTAGAGGTTTCAAGTCTGCCTGAACGAATGGGACGTATGTTTTACCGTGCTGATGCTTTTATCGCTCTACCCGGTGGTTTTGAAACGTTGGATGGGATCTCTAGCATTGCTTATTGGGCTAAACTGAACTTTCATAAAAAACCATTAGGATTGTTAAATGTTAATGGTTTTTACGATAACCTGTTGTCTTTTCTTGATCATGCTGTGGAAACAGGATTCATACCCCAAGCGACTCGTCATTCCATCATTTCTGCACCAACTGCTGATCAACTACTAGATAAACTGCAAACCTATGAACCTCAACCAGATCTATTAGTAAAAGAAAAAGGTGGGCAATCTTCAGACAGCAGTCAGAAGCAGAATCCAGATACCACTCTCCGGTTGTAACTTTCTTTTATCTTATGGTTTTACTCTCAGCATTTTGGTTTAATTTATTGTGTGTTTAGGTTGTTCAAAAAAAAACTTTCTTTAATCTTTAGAAGACATTGAGGACAATGTCTGATTTAGGTTGGGGGAGGATTATAAAAAAAAAGCATAGTTTCTCCATTAGATAGTTAGTTAGTAAAACCATTAGATGCATGGGGTATGCATAGATGGCAGAGTAAAGAGTTATTCTTAACTCTTGAGACGTATCTTATTAGTTGTAATTTTTTTTTGTTATTTCATCTTTTTTTTTAAAAAAAAAAGAGGTTCAACCTAAAAAAAAAATTATTTAAGTGCTTTTCAATGATTTTAAGAAGTATATAAGTTTGAAGCATGGATCAATTGAGTTTAGAGATTTTATAGCATGATTGAATAACTGATTGTTGAATTTGGTGATGAATTTTGAGATTGAATGAGCTGAATTTGAAAGTCCCTAACAGTGAGCTTTTGAGCCTATATGATCAATAGTGATTATCTTTCTTGTGTGTGATATTCACCTATTAAGTTGTCACTCTAGAACTTGCCTTAAATCTAGTTGAAATTACATGTCACATGCACATTCAAAAATGATAAAGGCATTCATTTTGTTTAGCCAGAGCCAAATAGCCAACCTTACAATTATACCATTGATAAGCCCCTTTGAGCCTAATTGATTATTTATTCTTAACCCATTAATATGTGTTTTAATGATTCATCAAGTGCTTTCACTGAATTCGAAAGATTAACAGAGCATTTGAAATTTTTGTGAAATGGGCTTTTGACAAGTGTGGGGGTCTATATATCATCAACTACAAAAGTGCAGAAGTTGTTTAAAAAAAAGAGAAAAAAAAGAAGAAAAAAAAAGAAGAAAAAGAAAAAGAAAAAAAATGTAAATTATGGTTTGTTGGGATGAGATAAGCCAGGTTTATTCATAAGATGGCCCATTTTTCAATTGTTCTATTTACTTAGTAAAAATAGCCCTTCATATCACTTTTTACATTCCTTTCACCTTAACCCCATTACAACCTTTAATAAGTCCTTTTGATTTGAACTATGCATGTCAATTAGGTAGTGGAGATTGAGATTTTTGGCAAGCTTATGGTAGTGCAATTTTTTCAGGTGAATTTGAGCGAAACACTTACCCTAAAACACTAGAGAGATTGAGAGAATGAGCGACAATTATGAATTCGGTTCATTTATTTTCAAATGAAGTTACCAGTTTATACTTTTATTGATTCAAGAATACTATGATCTCTTTATTCTTTAATTGTGCCCTTGTTTATGACTTGACACTTCTGATTTTGTTGGAAGCACTTATTAGTTACTCTTTCTTGTCCGAGGACGTCCAAGAGCTAAGTGTGGGGGAATTTGATAAGTAAAATATTTGCATATTCATTTTCCCTTATATGATGATTTTGTGGACTATATTTGAGCTGAATGTAATCAATTTGGGTGTAATTAATAAATAAATAATAATTTTCTTGCAGCCATGGATAGTACCGGATTAAAAGAATTAAAGAAGGCATTTAAGGAAAAGTTACTATTCACGTGGTACTATTCACTGTAGCAGACGGTGTGGTCGGTTACTGTAGCAGTTTTACTGTAGCGGACGGTGTGGTCGGGTACTGTAGCAGTGTGGGTTACTGTAGCGGACGGTGTGGTCGGTTCACTGTAGCAGTGCGGTTCCTGTAGCAGTCGGTGCACTGTAGCAAATTCGCTGTAGCAAAATCACTGTAGCAGTCTGAAAATGAAGCCTATAAATAGAGCTTCTTGGCACCCTAAAATGAGGAGGAGAAGAAGGAGGAAGAGAGAGAGAGAGAGAGAGTTTCTATTTTAGAGAGAGAGTTGTTATTTTTAGAATTTATTTCTTGCATGCCTCCTACATGGATGGTTTTACCTCCTATATGGAAGGCCTAGGTAGTCCTCCTTTATAGATGGTATAGGTTGCCACCTACATGGATGGTTTTACCTCCTATATGGTAGGCTAGATTTTCCATTTTCATGCATCTTGTAGTAGTATTTTTATGTTTTTGTAATTAATTTTTATGCAATATTTATGATGTTTAGAATATATTTTGGTTTTGTTTTTAATTTTATCATGAGCTAAATTTTCCTTTTCCTAGGGTGATGACGTAGCTTACTAATGACGGATTGAATCTTAACTTATTAAATCTAGTTTTAATTTTTCCTTCATGATTGAGTTTTAATTATTGCTCTTAATGCTTACAATTGATTGGCCACCTTTTGAATGATTTTAATATGCATGTTGAGACCGGAAGGAGATACATGTGTGTGGATCCTATAATTAAAACCATAATTTACATATGAAATAGGAATATATTCATATGGGTTATGTAGTCTTAATTGAGTTCCATAAATCTTAATGCATGATTGATTGCTTAAATTCATATAGGAATATATTGGGTTAGCAATTAATTATATAATTACTTGACCTTGGAAGAGGCTAGTAATTAAAATAGGGAAACTCGACTATCAATCATGTGGAATAAATTGGACTAGAATAGATAAGTGATTCAATCCGGAATTTATTAAGTGAAATCTAATCCCTAGGACTTTTTCTCATATTTGTCTTTATATCATTTGTATTCATATTTCATCATTTCTATCTTGCAATCTCAATCACAACTAATCAACCGACTAAATAGAATTAAAATTACCAATTTTGGTACTTAGTGATCAATCCTCGTGGGAACGATACTCTACTCACTTCTATATTACTTGATTACGACAGTGTACACTTGCACTTCTAAATACACCATCCTAAATTCGTAACACCATACTGTATAACTCTTACAAAATTCTTCACAAATTAAATGTGTATATATATCTACAGCACTTAGTCACTTCTCATTCAAACATTCTATATAAGGGCAATAGAACATCCAACTGTCATCATCGGCATTTCTTTTAACAAAGTCTAAAAAATCCCTCACCCTATTATCATATTCAATACTCGTCTGTTTAACGTTTATCCAACTATGATCCATATATTTCAACACCTTTTTTTCCTTCTCTTATTGTACATTTTTTCCCTTGGAAAAGGCAGGAGTATGATGAGAGCACAAAATCATTACACTCATCAAGCTACCAGTTTAACTACTACATAATGAACAAGTACATAACAAATTTTAGATTATAATGCATTATATATAGCAAAGATCAATTTGCTAGGGGTCGAAGGGTGAATAATTATTCTCTCCAGTCCACAATGTAACGTACTTTAACTAATTAAATTCATCTTATATTAAACAAAATTTCAAATTTTACCCATGTTAAATGAGGTATTAAAGGAGAGAGAGAAATATAAAGAGACAAATAAGCATTAATTGTTTTCTAAGTAACTTATACTATGGACCAAACTATTCTTCTAGAAGTGATTTATATTGTGGACTAAAAGGAGTACCTTAGGAACCAAAGAGTTGATTTCATTTCATATTTATGTCTGGCAAAAAAAAGCCTACTCCACCATTTACAAACCAACATGAAGAACCAAAACCCAAAAAAAAAAAGATGAGAGATATGATTTGAAGATACAGCTAAGGAAAGAAACAAAGCATCCAAAACCATAAATATATAAGCTCATTCAATAGTAAACCATTATGTGCTAGGCATCACTTCAATTATGTAATGGCAAAGACTAATTAAATTACCTGTCAATCACTCGAAGAAAGGCTATGAAGACTAGAAACTACACAGTAAAGATTAGCTTGGTATGATGGTGAGGATTGCACGCAGGAAGAAACATTTTGAAGACTGTAGAAACTACACAACAATAACCAAATGAAAAATAAGCCTCAGTAGCAACAATAGAAAAGTTGAACTTTAGCAATAATAAAACCCATATTCACAAACAATCATGATTGATTGAAGAGAAATGATAGTATATGTCTTATGATAGTTCATGTCTCATGAAATAGTTGTAAAAATAATATTTCAAGTTTGAGTTGAAACAAGCAATGTTTTTGCCAAGGTAACATACAATGCTGAAGATAGTACAAAATTAGTAATATCCTAACAGAAGCAAAGAAAATATAATCAAAGTTTTGATTCATACAACCCATCAAAGAAAAGAAAAAAGGAGGAGGAGGCCATCTTTACTACAATCACATTAGAAGTCTCCACTATAAACCGGACCTCCTAAAATTTCTACAATCACTACAACGACATTTATTCACGATTCCAAGAAAGGAGGTTAATGTGAACTTGATTTTTTTTTGTGGTGCAATAAACTCATCCACCATTCTAGTTTAATATAAATTAAGAAAAATATATAATCAAGTCAAGCATGAAAAAAAACATCTCTTCCTTTCTTTTATATGTATGCTTCAAGATTCCATGTAATAGCCCAAACTTTTACACACTTATCATGATGGAATTATATGTGTAGGTGGAGATGGAATAATCAATAAGGTTGGTAACATGCTATTTTAATGAACCTCTGGTCTTTGATTTCCATTCTTTATTAAATGGAACTATATGCACACACATATTTAGTGTTCTAAGTTTTTAATGACTCACTGTTCTGTCCCTTTGTGTTGTTTGTTCTAGAAAAAATATTGTCTGTGTATATTATATTTTCTCCCAATAGCCTTTTTGTTGTCTTTGACTGCGTCATGCCATAACTAACTAAGATGTTTTAAACAGTTATAGTATTCACTTTGTGCATTGTGGTAACTCACATACATGTACTAGATATATGGACTAGGGATTAATTACATTTTCACAAGATAACTTTAGTGGAATTATTTAACCGAAGTGTTTAAATAATATAAATTACTGATATTACTCCAAAGTTGTCATTAGAATAAATTTTATGGCTTTGATAATTTTGTTTTCTCATTGACAATAAATATTTAGGGAATTCATTATACATCCATGGTCTAGCAAATGATCTTAAAATAATTAACTTCAACTGCTAGGGAATTTATAGTCAGATTGTACATTAGATGTATGATAGAAAGGATGTCAATTGAGATAGTGTTGCAATGGCTTATTGCTGTCATGAGCTATGATATTTTGAAAGTAACAAAGGCTAAGTCATTTTATCATCAAAATACTTGCTAAAGATTATAAATTAAGGGACTATATTGTCTTTGGTGATAGAAGTTTGGGATGTCATGTAGATGGGCTTAGCATTTTTTTCCTTTGGTGTGCATTTAATTATGTGATTACATACTCTATAAAAGTGAAGAAGAGATTGGTCACCCTAAGTTAGGCTGTTGAAAGTTTATATCTAGTACTTTGATTTAATTTGAATTGTACTTTGATCACTTTTATTTTATTTTGATTTGCCCAACTTTAATTTAAATAAATTAGGAAATTTAATGCCTAATAGATCATCAATTGATTTTAACCTCAGTTAAAAATGACCTTGATTTATCAGTGACTCCTCTTAAGGCTTGTGTACTTGTGATGCCTATCAATATATAATAATTGATATATATCTATATATATTAGACTCTATGTAAAATAGTTACCCAAAAAACTGGGTTGTACCAGCTTATAACCTATGTGGTGGGGACTTTAACTCTGGCTTGGCTTTCCCTCTCGAGATTTGTTAAGCTAATGTAATATCAATACATGATTAAAACTCTATAATGAGTTACCATGTTTCTTTTTTTCTTTTTCTTTTTCTTTTTTGGCCTTAACAAGCTACAATGTTTCTAACGGTCTGAATAATGCTATTTATCTTAGACTCTATGTGATATGCATTTATCTGATTTTCTATTTATAGATTCTAGTGATATTCCAAGGAGCTTGATTTATGTGGGGAACGATTTCTTGTGAAAGCCTCACATACATTTGCTGGTAGTTCGATGGCATGAAATGCTCTCTTATAAGTAGAAAGGCCACGATTCTAATTGTAAACTCAAATAGTTACTGATTGCCTTTAGACAAAGGGAAAGATCCTATACAAGTAAACAAATTAAAGTGAAAGAAAGTTTCATTGGCAAAAACAGTGCAAAATTCCTACAAAGTGCCAAGAGAAAACACGAAGCCAGTTGACACTAAAAGACTTGGATTAATTATTGGCTATTACAAGTTCATCAGAAAAAAAAGGAACACAAACATAACTCAAGGATTACAAGCAGTATAAACTTAACATTATGAAAACAAGTTTTCAGCGAAAGGAGCTAACGAGGGAAGTAGATTCCCTAACAAAAATGATACTATTAGATGGACACCTTATTTCAAGATTTGGATCATATGCACATTTGGTATGTCAATAGTATGTAAAACTAAGAATTGATGGTATAAACCAAAAAACTCTAAACAGCCACATAATCACAATGTCCCCTAAACTAAGCATTTTGCCCTTATGTCAAACATTTTATCAAACACCTTGCAGGAACCCAAAATTTACTCATAAAAAAGGCCTTAATTTATAAAAATCCTAATCAATTAATGTTTTTTCCTGTTTGTTTTCTCTTAATCAACAAAAACCACCATGACAAATAAAGATTCGAGCATATCGTGTACACCAGGTTGAAGCTTACACCCACATTTTAGAAAATGAGGACACACATCCATGGGTTAAGTTCAGCCATTCAAAGGCTTTTTTGTATCCTTTAGAGTCTGTTAAGGTTTTGGCTAAAGCTTAAGATGGGCACACCCGGCGAAACACACTGCCAGCAAACAACAAGAAAGACAGAGAAGAGCGATGAGAAGGAGGAATGGCGATGATAGGGAATCAGAAAATTTTTGAAATTGTAAAAAAATAAAATAAAATAAACAATGGGAAAAATACCTGCAAGAGAATTAGGGCTTCAACAAATTGCCTACACAACGTAAAACTCTCGCAGATCGCCGCTGACGCAAACCAAGAAACTCAAGGAAAAAGACAGAGCGCTAGTGGAAATTTTGAGAATTGAAGGATGTGAGAGCTAGAAATAAAGAGACTTTTAAGACCGATTATGGAGATAACCGGTCTTAAAATTGTTAGAGCAAGCTTTTCACCCAAGAGGGGGGTGAATTGGGTGATTACAAAATAATCGAAAGCTTAAATTCAATTTATAAAACTTAAAGCACAGTTAATGAAAGGAAGAGATATCACCGAGATTCACACAGAGATTTATACTGGTTCGGTCTCAACCACTTGACCTACGTCCAGTCCTCAGAAATCCTTCTGAGCTTTTCACTATATCTTTCAAGATTTAGTGGGTTCTTGGCACCACAGTACAACCAGCAAGTTCCTCTAGACACTCGCTCCCCCTTACACAAGGTAATCACAAATCCCTACTTAAGGTTCCTCAACCTTAAGTCAACTCTATTGAAAATAATTAAGTATGAATGACAAATCTCTCTCACAGAGTATGTAGATAAGAACTGAAGCACAAATGATGAACTCAAGCTTTTGTGAGGATATTGCTTGTGGAGTATTCAGGCATTTTTCTTCGTTGTTGTATTTTTCAAATGGCTGGACATATATAATAGAACCACTTGAAGACCGTTGTAAATTTGCCCGTTGATTCAAAGATGCTTCTGACAAATGTAACAGCATTTGTCTTCCGTTACTTTTGAATTTCTGCTGCTACCATGAATAGTTGTCGTTTGAGTAGAGTGTTCAGTTACAAGTCAAGTGCGTGATGGTGGAGTACAGCTATAACACACTTATGAATATAACCGTTAAGCAATATTTGTATCTCAACAAATTAATATGGATCACTGGAGGTGTTTTCTAAAAAGTGATTGTAATAAGACCATAGAGAGTGATCCTATTTTCGCATCTAAGTATTAAAATGATATACCATATGATTTTGATAGCTATTTGGAGAAATCAGTAATAATAGAATTTCACTAGCAAAATCAGTTGAGGTAAAAGCACATGGAAACAATAGATCATTATATGAGCAAGTGCAATATCACTGGAAGTGAATATAATGTCATTGGGAGTGATTTTGAAAACTTTGAAAACTTCTGTCAGTGATTGCTGGTTCACTGGAAGTGATATTGGAAATTGCATGTTTCACTCGAGTGAATTTGGGATCACTGGAAGTGATTTTGTAAATAGTGATTTCTTCTTGGAGTGATTTCCAATTCACTGGAAGTGATTTGCAACTTTTCAAATATCACTCGAGTGATTCAAGATCACTGGAAGTGATTTGGTGAACAGTGAAATATTCTTGCAGTGATTTCCAATTCACTGGAAGTGATTCAGCAAAAATCCAACATCACTCGAGTGATTGAGAATCACTGGAAGTGATTTGAGAATTTTGGCGGATCACTCGAGTGATCTCAGCTTCACTGGAAGTGATTTGCAAAATAGTGAATTTTTCTTGAAGTGAAATCCCAATCACTGGAAGTGATTTGCCGCATCACTAGAGTGATTTACAATCACTGGAAGTGATTTAGCGCATCACTCGAGTGACTAAGAATCACTGGAAGTGATTTTCAAAACAGTGAAATTTTCTTGCAGTGATTTCTCGATCACTGGAAGTGATATGCGGATCACTCGAGTGATTTCCCATATCACTAGAGTGATCTGTCATTTTTGCGGATCACTCGAGTGATTTCAGCGATCACTCGAGTGATCTTGAATATCACTCGAGTGATTAACAAAATCACTCGAGTGATCTTGCACAGATCACCAGAATTGCTTGCTTTGCTGATAATTAATCCATGGGCTTCCAAAACATGATTTGTTATCATCAAAACATGAAATCTAACATTCTCCCCCTTTTTGATGATGACAAAACATATCATATGATCAAGTTTAAGATTTTGATTTTCTAATACACTTTACTTGACCTTTTTCAAAAATTTTGCAATAATTTTGATTAGCAATTGCCAAGATGAGTTTGTTTAAGAGATTAAGAGTTTTTGACCTTTTGGAAAGTAAAAGATGTTAGTTCAAAGTTCAAAAACCATTGTAAACAGAAAATGCACATATGAAGTGACTTTTTCTTGAAATCATTTTGGCGGCTGCAATACATTAAGATTTCCATGAGATCATGTTGGCTACTGCAATCATAAACACAGATGCATTAAAAATTTCATGATATCATATCATAAACACATATTCCCATTAGACTAGAGTCAGTTCAGATTACACAAGCTACATAATGACAAGTTCTTGGAATTACAAAGTAAAATACATAACTTTGGAACCACAAAATAGAACACATATGCATCAAAAGAAAATATATCATATCAGCTCTTCTCCCCCTTTTTGGCATCATCTAAAGGAGAGGTAGATGGAGTAGAGGCTGGAGTGGATGCAGAAGCAAAGAAGGAGGTAGGTGGAACATATGGAATGATGGAAAGCTGTGCAGGGGACTGGAAGGAGAAAGTGGTAGAAGATGGTTTAAGAGGAGTGGTGGAAGTGGAGTGAGTAGGTCCTATAACCTCTGTGGTGGCTTCCTCAGTTATAATTTCCTCAGTATGAGAACTAGAAGCAGTATGATGTGAGGAAGATGATGGAGTCTGGAGAATGGGGTCAGTGTGTGGAATATCACCAGCAGAAATAGGATCAGAGATAAAGGTTGTGGGAGGTGCTGGAGGAGTGTCTGAAGGAATAATGGGAGGAATGATGGGAGGATCAGAAAGTGAAATCTCTGGACCTGAAGAATCTGATGGAGGAGGTTGTAAGGAGGTAGGTGGTAAGTCAGGGAAGGGGATATGAAGGTGAGTCCTGAGAGCATCCTCAATCCTCTGAATTCTCTGTGTCTGCTCAGTCAGGCGCTCAAAGAGGAGACTGAAGTTATGATCCACTGCTGCCACTAAGACTGTCACTTGATTATTGACTTGATCAATCAGTTGAGCGTTAGAGTTCTTCAACTGAGTGACTGCAGACTGAATGGCCTCCTGGATATACGTCTGTATAGCAGCCTGAGTAAAAGAGGGACCATGGGAGACTGCTCTAGAGGACTGTGCCTCATCCATCTTGGAGGGTGAAGGGTCCATCCTCTGAGGTTCTCTCTGGCTGGCCTCAGGAGGAGGTGAATGGTGTCTCTGTTATGAAGATGCTCCAGCAGGAATGGTAATTCCCATCCGAGTGAGGTGGATTTTCCCAAACTTAGGAGTCCTCACAATATCTCCCTCAAGTTTCAAATGCCAAATGTTGTGCATGGAAAGAATGTAAGACACAAGCTGAGGATAGGGAATAGTAGTAGACCTGGAGGAGTGAAATCTGAACCTCTTCATCTCTTGAAAAATGAGTTCCCCCACGTTTCTTCTTTCCCTTGTCATAAGAGAAGCCATCATCTGAAGATCCTTCCCCGTGATATGAGTGAAATTTTTTGCTTTGTTAACCATGCTACGGGAGTAAATGTAGAATAAGGCTCTCTGGTCGTTAGTAAGAGAGGCTGGGGAATTGGGTAAAGGCACACCAGGCTATCCTGGTCTAAAGATATCAACCAATTCATGAATATTAAAGACACGTGGAGGCCTCATGGGAACATCCTCTATGCCTAGATAGGTGTTGATAAGATCCCCAGACAAAAGAATTTTCTGATCTCTAATACTAGTTTCAATTCTCTCGGCAATGATGTTTCCTTGGTTATCCTTTACATCAGCAATCTTCATGTTACAGTAAAAATATTTGACAACCAAAGGATTGTAGGACATTCTCAGTCTCAGCCAAAGATCATATTGTTTCAAATATGGGGTCAAATCAATATGGAATTTCTGTTTAAGTTCTTCCAAATCAACCCACACAACCGGACATAAGGTTCTTTTGGCAAAGTGTGAGGCAAATACAATGGAGTTCAAAATACTGAGATTACCAGTGTTATACCCAGGAGGAGGTTCAAGAAGTTCAGTAGTTTCTTCAGCTAGGGACTCAGATTGTCGACTACCAGTGGCTTGACTTGCATATCGTGACTTCTGAGGAACTGAGGCTGCCAAGATATTCACTGCCCATGTGATTTTTCTTTGCAAAGTAGAGTCTTGGACATCTGCTTCTCGCTGTTTTTCTTTCCCTTTCCCTTTCATGCTGGTATGTGAACGGGTAGCCATTCCCGTTGGTTCCTCAATCCGAATCCCTTTGGGTCTTTGTCTGGGTGGATTGGGTTCTGGTTCAGAGGGGGCTTTCACCCTCTTAGACGGTGGTGAAGGTGGAGGAGATTGCCCGAGCCTTTTTGTTCTTGCCATGGGTACCGATACTTTGGTGGAGACGAGAGTTTTGATGCTGGGTAGACTGAGATTTGACGCTGGGTAGACTGTCGGAAACAAAAGGCGAGTGAAATGCGAAATGGAGGCTATCGGGAATGAAAGGCGAGACTGTCGGAATTGGGAGGAAGAATTTAAACTGAAATGGGCTGGCTTTTGAGGGGATTTTTCGGTTAAGAGTAGTAAAGAAGATTTCCGTTACTGGGTTCAAGAGGTTTCAAGGGATTTGAGAGGATTTCAGCGAGTGGAGGCGACGGTTGAAGGAAGTGAACAGTCGCGAGAGAGAAAAACTGATATATGAGAGTTTTTATCATTCACTCGAGTGATTTTTATATTCACTCGAGTGATATTGGGTTTCACTCGAGTGAAATTTGCAAATCACTCGAGTGAAGTCAAAAAAAACACTTCACAGAAACATAAATCACGCTGTAATTGTAAAATTTTAATTAAAATACTTATGTGACTTACCCATGACAAAATTATCAACTTAATTACTTAATTTACCTGTGATTGCAGTATTTCACTTTTCACTCACTCGAGTTGTTCTTTTATCAACACCCGAGTGTTTTCCTCTCTATTTGTCCCTGTTATTTGAGGATATTACAGAGCATCCTGCAAAACAACTTTGTAGATACTCCGATGCTTAAGTTAGTAATGGGATCATCAAAACAATATGAAATCAACATTTATAAAGATTAAACAACTTACAATTCATTGGGATTTGCCATTCCCAATTCCCTTCGTATGTGTATGAATTGTTCTCGGGCAAGAGGTTTGGTGAAGATATCAGCTAATTGCAAGTGTGTGGGTATGAATAACACCTTGACATCTCTTTTCTGAATATGATCTCTAATAAAGTGATGTCTCACATCAATATGCTTGGTCCTTGAATGCTGTACAGGATTTTTCGCCAAACTTATTGTACTGGTGTTGTCACAGTAAATAGGAATTTCTTTAAGATATATGCCAAGATCCTGAAGTTGCTGTTTTAGCCACAGTACTTGTGCACAACAACTTGAGGCTGCTATGTATTCTGCTTCCGTTGAAGATAATGATACTGTAGTTTGTTTCTTACTGAACCAAGAAACAACTGCGCCTCCAAGGAATTGACATTGCCCACTTGTGCTCTTCCTATCTGTTTTATAGCCACCATGATCAGAGTCAGAATAGGCAACTAAATATTCATTACCCTTTTTGGGATACCATATACCCAACTCTTTTGTGCCTGCGAGATATCTGAAAATTCGTTTCACTAATTCAGCATGTGACACTTTAGGACATGACTGAAATCTTGCACATAGACCAACACTGAACTGGATATCAGGTCTGCTGGCTGTGAGATAGAGTAATGATCCAATCATTCCTCGATATTGAGTTATGTTAAAGTTAACTCCTTTTTCATCAGCATCCATCAGTACGGTTGAGCTCATAGGTGTATCTGTACCATTAGCGTCATCCAATCCAAACTTCTTGAGCAATTCTTGAAGATATTTGGTATGTGATATGAATATTCCATTCTTCCTTTGTTTAATTTGTAAACCAAGAAAGAAGGTCAATTCTCCCATTAATGACATTTAAAATTCTCCCTGCATTATCTCAGAAAATTCTTTACACAAGGAGTCATTAGTAGCTCCGAATATAATATCATCAACATAAATCTGAACTACCAAAATATCACTTAGTTTTCGTTTTATAAATAAAGTTGTATCGACTTTTCCTCGAGTAAAACCGAATTCGATGAGAAATTTGCTCAACCTTTCGTACCAGGCTCTAGGAGCTTGTTTCAAACCATATAAGGCTTTCTTGAGTTAGAAAATATGATCTGGTTTGGATACGTCTTCAAAGCCAGGAGGTTGTTCTACATAAACTTCCTCCTTGATGTACCTATTTAAGAAAGCACTTTTCACATCCATTTGATATAATTTGAATCCTTTTATGCATGCAAAGGCTAAGAGTACTCGTATAGCTTCCAATCTTGCTACTGGAGCATATGTTTCCTCATAATCAATTCCTTCTTCCTGATTATAGCCTTTGGCAACCAACCTTGCCTTGTTTCTGACAATAGCTGCGGATTCATCAAGTTTGTTCTTGAATACCCATTTAGTGCCAATAACCGAGTGATCTTTAGGCCGGGGCACCAAGTCCCAAACTTGATTTCTGTCAAATTGATTTAACTCTTCTTGCATTGCTAACACCCAATCATTATCTGATAGTGCTTCTTCAATGTTAGAAGGTTCTAATTGAGAAATGAATGCAGAAAAACTCACTTCGTTTAAAAATTTGTTTCTAGTTTTGACACCTTCATTAACTCCACCTATCACTTGATCTAGAGGATGACTCTTGATGTATTTCCAGGAACGAGGTTGATCTGGATTACTTAGTTCAACTTCTTTTTCAAAATTGTTATTTTCAAGATTTGGAGAATTAATAGATGGTTGGTTTCTAGTTATCTCATCATCAACGTTTTTACTAGAGGATACATATTCATCGAATACAACATGAATTGATTCTTCTACAACGCATGTTCGTTTATTAAAAACTCTAAATGCTTTACTTTGATTTGAATATCCTAGGAAAAGTCCCTCATCAGCCTTAGAATCAAACTTTCCAAGATTATCTTTACCGTTGTTATGAATAAAGCACTTACAGCAAAAAATGTGTAGATGAGCGAGGTTTGGTTTCCGTCCCTTGTAAAGTTCATAGGGTGTCTTTCCAAGTTTGGTTCTGACATATGCTCTATTTGAAATGTAGCATGCAGTGCTCATTGCGTCTGCCCAGAAGACTTGAGATACATTCTTTTCATTGAGCATTGCTCTAGTCATATCTGTAAGAACTCTATTCTTCCTTTCCACGACACCATTCTATTGTTGAGTTCTTGGTGCTGAAAAATTGTGATTGATGCCATTTGTATCACAATATTCTGCAAATGCTTGATTATCAAATTCTCCACCATGATCTGTCCTGATTCCTGCAATTGACATACCTTTCTCATTTTGCACTTTCTTGGCAAAGGCAATAAATTTATAAAAGGTTTCATCTTTGGATGACAGAAATATATTCCAGGTAAATCTAGAAAAATCATCAACAATAACAAATGTGTACAAGTTTCCACCGAGACTCTTAACTCTTTCTGGACCAATCAGATCCATATGCAATAGTTGAAGTGGTCTATTAGTGGTAATTTTAGTTTTTGTTTTAAAAGAAGATTTAGTTTGTTTACCTCTTTGACAAGCATCACAGATTAAATCATTCTTGAAATTAACATTAGGTAGTCCAATTACCAAATCCTTTTTGAGTAACTTTTGTAATTGATGCATATTAACATGAGCAAGTCACTTATGCCAAAGCCAACTCTCGTCAGTGTTACTCAGAAGGCAATTTTCGGAAATATTTTCATTCATATCAAGAGTATAGCAGTTACCTTCCCTTTTTGCCTTGAGTTTGGTCTTCAACTTTTTCTTTTCAATTTGCAGATCCTTCTTGCTGACTATCAGACATTCTTCTGAATCAAATATTACCCAGTTGTCTTTATCCGTGCTTTGACTTACACTTAATAGATTGTGACATAAACCTTCAACGTAATATACGTCTTTGATTTTATCTTTGACTTCCCCAAGTCCTGCTATCCTTCCAGTTTGATTTCCTCCAAATTTCACCTTGCCACCTTCCTTAGGTACTAATGTGGTGAAGTTCTCAGGATCACCAGTCATATGTCTTGAACATCCACTATCTATATACCATTTGGTTGATTTGGATGTTCTGAGACAAACTTGCAGTTAAGGATAATTAAGTTTTAGGTACCCATATCTTTTTGGGTCCTTTTGGGTTAGTACAAATAACTTTTTGTTCATGAATCTTCTTAGGTATCCATTTATAGGTTCCTATAATTCCTTTCTTTTTATGAAAACACGAAGAAGTATAATGTCCTTTTCTATTGCAGTAATTACAATAGGCAAAAGGATTAGATGTGTGCACAGAACGTGTGAAATAACTTAGATAGGATTTACTTCCTGTTTTCTTCTTACCTTTTCTTTTGTCTAGGTTCGGATCATATCCTATACCAGACTTATCATTCACATGACGTTGTGCTTTTAAAATAACATTTAACATTTCACTTCCTTTTGTAAACTTTTCAAGAGTTTTAGTAAGATCAATATTTTTCTTTTCAAAAGACAAACACCTTTCGCAATTTCTATCCAAAGGGTTTTTAATTCTTTCTTCAAGAAATTTGTTTCTCTTTTTACAGGCAATCAAAGTATTAACAATTTTGATAAATTCAGAATGTAAAGCATCATATTCATTTTGTAACTCATCATATGTAGGGTCAGAATTCATTACCTCCTCGTCTGTTTCTTTTTGAGCAACCAGGCATATATTGGCTGTCTCCTCATTATCGCTTTCTTCTTCTGACGAGCTATCTCCCCATATTGCAGAAACAAATGCCTTCTTTCTGTTGAAAGATTTGAAGTTTCTCTTTTCTTTATTTTTCTGCAATAGCTCCGGACATTCTGATTTGATATGTCCCGGTTTACCACATTTATAGCAGATGATTTCCTTGGCGTCTCTTTTGCCACTTGTTCCACCTCTTTGAAAATTTCTGAATCCTTGGCCTCTGTAGAATTTTTTGAATCTTCTGATCATCAGGCCGATTTCATCATCATCGATCTCCTCTTCTTCTTCCTAGTTTTCTGCCTTTGTTTTTGTTACACTCAGTGCAAGACTTTTCTTCCTCCTGTCGCCAACTTCTTCTAATTCTCGTTTGAATTTTAGTTTGCTTTCATATTCTGAAAGGCTTCCAAACAGAGAAGCTACAGACTGCATTGATTCTCCTTTGGCTTCCTCTATTGCTGTGACTTTCGCTTCCCATTCTTTGGAGAGAATATTTAGTATTTTTCTTACTTGGACATTCTGATCATAGAATTTTCTAAGTGATGCAAGTTGATTAACAATGTGAGTATATCTAAGTTCAAATTCAGCTATTGACTCACCTTCCTTCATACGAAGCAGATCAAACTCTGTAGTTAGAGTATTGACTCAATTTTCTTTTATTCCAGATGTTCCTTCATGAGCTACTTCAAACGCTTGCCACATTTCTTTAGCAGTCTGAAGAGTACAGATTCTGAAGTATTCTTTTTGACTTAGTGCACTCTGAATCATTAGAATTGCTTTGCTGTTGAGAGTCACTAGCCTTTTGTCATTGTCGTCAAATTCTGCTGGTGATTTAGGAACTTTTCGAGATTCTTCAGTCTTTATAGGCACATAGTTTCCAGTTTCAATCACATCCCATAGTCTGTATTCTGTAGCCATTACGAATACACGGAACTTAGCTTTCCAGAAGGAAAAATGTTCACCACTGAAACCAGGTGGTCTAGTGATAGAAGCTCCGTCAGGAAGGATTGCTTCACCCATGCTTGCCATCGGATCCTTCTAAGGTTGTTAAGCCTGAATTAGAAGACCTGCGCTTTGATACCAAATGTTAGAGCAAGCTTTTCACCCAAGAGGGGGGGTGAATTGGGTGATTACAAAATAATCGAAAGCTTAAATTCAATTTATAAAACTTAAAGCACAGTTAATGAAAGGAAGAGATATCACCGAGATTCACACAGAGATTTATACTGGTTCGGTCTCAACCACTTGACCTACGTCCAGTCCTCAGAAATCCTTCTGAGCTTTTCACTATATCTTCCAAGATTCAGTGGGTTCTTGGCACCACAGTACAACCAGCAAGTTCCTCTAGACACTCGATCCCCCTTACCAAGGTAATCACAAATACCTATTTAAGGTTCCTCAACCTTAAGTTAACTCTATTGAAAATAATTAAGTATGAATGACAAATCTCTCTCACAGAGTATGTAGATAAGAACTGAAGCACAAATGATGAACTGAAGCTTTTGTGAGGATATTGCTTGTGGAGTATTCAGGCATTTTTCTTCGTTGTTGTATTTTTCAAATGGCTGGACATATATAATAAAACCACTTGAAGACCGTTGTAAATTTGCCCGTTGATTCAAAGATGCTTCTGAAAAATGTAACAGCATTTGTCTTCCGTTACTTTTGAATTTCTGCTGCTACCATGAATAGTTGTCGTTTGAGTGGAGTGTTCAGTTACAAGTCAAGTGCGTGATGGTGGAGTATAGCTGTAACACACTTATGAATATAACCGTTAAGCAATATTTGTATCTCAACAAATTAATATGGATCACTGGAGGTGTTTTCTAAAAAGTGACTGTAATAAGACCATAGAGAGTGATCCTATTTTTGCATCTAAGTATTAAAATGATATAGCATATGATTTTGATAGCTATTTGGAGAAATCAGTAATAATAGAATTTCACTAGCAAAATCAGTTGAGGTAAAAGCACATGGAAACAATAGATCATTATATGAGCAAGTGCAATATCACTGGAAGTGAATATAATGTCATTGGGAGTGATTTTGAAAACTTTGAAAACTTCTGTCAGTGATTGCTGGTTCACTGGAAGTGATATTGGAAATTGCATATTTCACTCGAGTGAATTTGGGATCACTGGAAGTGATTTTGTAAATAGTGATTTCTTCTTGAAGTGATTTCCAATTCACTGGAAGTGATTTGCAACTTTTCAAATATCACTCGAGTGATTCAAGATCACTGGAAGTGATTTGGTGAACAGTGAAATATTCTTGCAGTGATTTCCAATTCACTGGAAGTGATTCAGCAAAAATCCAACATCACTCGAGTGATTGAGAATCACTGGAAGTGATTTGAGAATTTTGGCGGATCACTCGAGTGATCTCAGCTTCACTGGAAGTGATTTGCAAAATAGTGAATTTTTCTTGAAGTGAAATCCCAATCACTGGAAGTGATTTGCCGCATCACTAGAGTGATTTACAATCACTGGAAGTGATTTAGCGCATCACTCGAGTGACTAAGAATCACTGGAAGTGATTTTCAAAACAGTGAAATTTTCTTGCAGTGATTTCTCGATCACTGGAAGTGATATGCGGATCACTCGAGTGATTTCCCATATCACTAGAGTGATCTGTCATTTTTGCGGATCACTCGAGTGATTTCAGCGATCACTCGAGTGATCTTGAATATCACTCGAGTGATTAACAAAATCACTCGAGTGATCTTGCACAGATCACCAGAATTGCTTGCTTTGCTGATAATTAATCCATGGGCTTCCAAAACATGATTTGTTATCATCAAAACATGAAATCTAACAAAAATTCTTTTTATTATGACCGATTATGAGATAACCAATGTAATACCCCACCTTTTCCACCAATATTCCCTGTATATATTTGTGATATTTAGTGGAATAAAATGGAGAATTGTGGTGTACATAAAATGATGAAAGCACTCTAATTGGTAGTTACATATAATTGGCTAAGTTAAGACACAAATATGTAAATTTTGTCTACTTGAAGGCCTAAAATTGTAACTTAAATTAGAGCATAAAATGACATAAATATTAACCCAAATATATTGCATCAATTCCTGCCAAAACAAAGAGAAAGGAAGGAAGACATGATTTAATACAAAAATCATAAGATGTAAGGGCAAAAGGGTAATTTGTTAAAAATGTAATAAGCAATTAATATTTCCCATTTTTCTTGACATTTTCATTCAATTAAGGGAAATATTAGAGAAATTAAATGCATGGTCTAAATTGAATCAAGAAGCGAGCAATTTTGGCCAACTAAAAGTTGGTATTGAAAAGTCAAAAAAGTAATTGCCATTTAAGAGCTCTTTGTATACTAATTGCAAGGAAAAACATGAAGACATTATGAGACCTTTTCTCTTGCCATTTCAAGATGGAAGCTGCGGTCAAAAAGAGAAAAGCAAGGGGGAGTATGTACATTTATATACTTGTTAGTTATATTAAAGCAAAGGAAAAAAAAAGGTAATATGACTTTGACCAATTACTTGAGATAAGTCTAAAGGCAAAAGCAAGAAGCAAATTAATTCCCTCTTTCCTCTGCACATTTCGATCAATAATAGGGAAAGCAAGAGAATTGATATGTGGCCAACATTAATTGATAAAGGAAAAAAAAGAGAAGAAACCAATCATAGGCATGTATATATAAAAGTAAGGAAGCAAGAAGAGATATGGTGATTAAATCTTTATTATTCTCTTCCATCTTCTTCATTTCGGTAAAACAAAACTAAAAAGAGAGAGAGAGAGCTCAAGCATATTTCAAGAGAACTTAAAGAGATTAGGGTTTCCAATTCAAGAATCAAAGGTAAGAAGCTTGTAATCTTGAATTTTTTGTCTCATAATCACTCTATAACCTCTCCTAACCTCCTCTTCTCCATTAAATCCATGATTTTCAAGATAAATCAAGGGTGTAGAGAGAGAGGTAGAAAACGTGTAGAGAGAGAAAGAGTTGGATGTAATATCCTAAATTTTGGGCCTAGAGACTTGAGGACAAGCCTGTATTAGGAAAATGACTAAGCCCAATTTGGGAAGAGTCGCAAGAATGATGAAATGTAGAAAAACTCTAAGGGACTATACGATTTGGCCCTATCAGGTAGAGGGCTCGGTATTTGCAGGAAGTATGATTAAAGTGTCGGTGCATATGTATACAAGATACATATACGGTGCCATTGAGTTGGTAAAAAGACACCACCCAACTATGTCATGAGGTAAGGGACCGATTAGTTGGGCCAAACAGGCCGGTGTAGGTGTACACATGCTATTTTCGGGCCATACATGTGTACCCTGATTTTTAGAGTGGATGCTGGTATGGGGCACTATGTAGGGCCCATGTACATGCTCTGACCTAGTATCATTTGATGGGCCTCGATATCTGTGTCACAGTCCTGAGCAAAACCTAGTAGAATCCCAAGTAAACACCATAAAGGTAGCTTTATCAAAGTAACGTTATTAAATTAGCTTTAATAAAGTAAGTAATTATGACTATTTTTTGTGTTGGAAGAGTGAGGAGGTGACAAGTTTCCCTCATCATTACACTCACCTTTATGCTTTGTGTTGGCATCTCAAGAGCGTGCCACCTAGCACCTGATTCAAGGAATCCACCGGTCTCCAGCTCGGTTACGTATTTGACTTCCTAAACACCAAACCATGAGTCTGAAGATTATCAGGCCTCTCCCTTCCCCTGACAATTATAGCACCACCTAAGAGAGAGAAAAACGGAAGACCAAAAAGCAAGTGACACGTGTCACCGAATCAATTAAATACTGGACAAATGGTACTACAACATCGTGACATGTGGCATGACTTTTTCAAAGCTCCTCCCTAGCCATTTAATTTAGCCAGCTGCCTAAATATTCATAGAAAAACCATAAAAAATGTTCAGAAATTGGAAGAGGAAAGAGAAAATATGAATAGTAAAATTTTTTAAGCTTTGGAGTTGATTTCACCTCTGATTCGATGTTTTCTCTCAAATTACCCTTAATAAGCCTTCTTCTACTTATCCCAAACTTCATTTCTATAGTTTCAAATTTTTTATTTAGAGGTATTTGGTTCCATCCCACCAGCAGGAGTACTGCCGGATTTCTAAACCGACTGCGAAAATACGTAGAGGTAAACGTAAGCTTCCTTTTGAATTGATTGGTTTGTTGTTTGGATGAGTTTTGGGGGTTTGGTACTATTCAATTTTCATCCAAGGGGTATTTTAGGGTTTAATTATGGTTTAATCATGTATTTATGGTTATATTATGATTTATGATTATATTAGACAAAGTAGTTGGACAAAATTCTGTTTTGGTAAATTGTTGTCTTGTGAGGTTCTGTTTTGGTTAGAACTGGGCATGAATAAGGAATGTAAATTTTCTAAATTTGAGGTTTCCAATGGATTCCTTAGGCAAAATTTTGTGGGGTTAAAGTGTGGTTGTGATTTTAGAAAGGTTGGATTGAAAAACCAAGAATTTAAGTTAAAGGGACAAAGCTCCCAGATTTCATTTTTTGGAGGCAAGTTCATTTTGATGTGTCTTTGAGTATCCAAATGTTATCCAATGACCTTAAAATTTCCAAATTGAAAGTAGACATCCTTAGCTTTAATTTGATATATAATATGTGTCATTTGGGTTAGTAGATTGAGTTGCGAATTTTTGAAGTTAGGCATTGATTCTGGAATCAATTGTGGTGGTAAAGTTTAATTGAGAATTCTTGAATTATTGGCGTGTGATTGTTAACATGAGGAATTTTTTCTTAAAATAGACTTAAAGAAGGTTGTGTAGAACTTAGAACTACCTCATTTGAAATTTTGTGGATTTAGTTATGATTTTTGGAAGTTCAGCCAATAAGCAGAGGAATTCTTGGCTGTGGCCAAGCATTTTTGCCGTGGCTAAAAGGAGGTCAGTAACTTTTTTTCCACATCCAAGACCCCAATTCCAGCATTACATGTTTTTTAAAAGAAATTGACCTATTTAGCCCTTCCTAACTTCTTAGGCCTTAATATACACTTCTAATGACTCTCAATCATGGCTCTAATGATGTGATTGGGTATCTAAGGCCATGAAGAAGTCAAGAAAGAAGAAGCATAGAAGAATTTCCAAGAAGCTTTAATGGTTGGAAGAAGAGGAAACAAAGCAAAGACAGTGTGGTCCACAAGGTAGTAAACTTTTCTAACTTGCATGTACTTGATGTTTTTGCTTGTATATTGATATGTTCAATTGATTGATAAATTTTATGAAGTTTGTATGAATTATTAAAGCTCTGTTTTACTTATATTGTGACCATTAGTATAATATATTAAATATTGAGCATGTGAATATGTCATTATGTTGGCATGAATTTATTTAAGCAAGCATATCATGCACAAAGCATTTCTTGTATGCATAGTTAGCAATGTTTGTTACTGGGATTCTTTTGAATCTCACTCTCCCTCACCCAACCATATAGGTATGATGAGTACAGGAGAAGAATGCATGAAGATATGTAAGGGGAAATATGAAGGAGAATGAAAGATTGAATGGCAGTGTACTCTTTATATATTTTTATTAGATTTGTATATGAACAAACTAAGAACGAGTAAAGAAATACTCTGGTAATTATACAAGGAATTAAGAAATGATGAGTTGCTAAAAAGTTACGAACCACTTTATGATGATGTTAAAAACAAATTTTTTAAACTATTTAGAAAAACATACTCAACTACAGGTTCGAATCCTATATTGAGGTTGGGAATTAAAAGAACTTTACAAAGAAAGATTACTTAGTGGTTTGAATCCACTGTGTAAAACTCATCAGAATGATTATGGAAGTAGGGTGTTACATTGGAACTAAGAGGTAATCACCAAAACTTGATTTTCTTGACTTGTTTGGTGTTATTGTTGTTGTTGGTGGTGGATATTGCCTTATTTCTCTTGTTTTTCAAAAATGGGCTGAAGCAAAACCTAATAGAAATTCTATCCAAATTTCCTATAAATATGTCCATTTAGTGTTTAAATGGTTAATCATGTGATTAGAAGTGGTAAGGATGTGATTAAGCAAAAGAAAACAATAAAACAACATAATCTTCCTAAGAACCCTAACCTTCTGTTATGAACAAGACATAATAAAGGAGTGGGAATTTTGTAATTTTTATGGTTCAATTGGATTTAGAAGGAAAATTTATGTAAGTATGCAAGTGCTCATGATTTTTTTGATGCTTGTATATGAATTTGGAATTTTCGAAAGTTGTGAAGTAAATGATGTCCAATTCATTTTCTGGAAACAGTGTGGTTGTGAAGTGTTTTTCATGGGTCAAAACTTGTCTAAAAATTATGAAACTTTCCAGAATTAAATTAGAGATATATAGCTTTAATTTAATAAGTAGTTTGTAATTTTTGGACAAGTATGCTAAAAGATATGATTTTTTAAAGTTATGCCTTGTTTTTGGAAGAAAATCTAGAATAGGTTGGGTTTGGCGAAATTCTGGGAGTTATATGGTTATGATGGCCATAATTTGGTAATTATATATAAACTTATACTGAAAGAGGTTATATATAATTTAGAACCACTCAATTTAGAGTTTCCTAGAATTAATGGTGAATTTTTGAAGTTGACCCAAAAGTTGGCAGAATTGAGAACAAGGGTTATGAAAAAAATGTAATGGCATAAAAGTAATTAAGTTAAACTTTGAAGGTGCCAACTTGGGATAGTTGGACCACCTTGACTTTGCTTTTGGTACAATGTACTAACTTTAATGACAACCAACTTGACTAATTGGATTATGCAAGTATTGTATGAAATAATAACATGTCATCTTTAAATTCTAATTATTAGACCTAATAGCTGTCCGGAAGCTAAGACCTGCCGAGTTTAGGGAAGCAATTGGATATCGCTCGAGAGAAGTGACGAGGTAATAACTTGTCATTAATATATTTATAAGATATATTGTATGTTCCGTGTGTTCATCATGAATTGTCTGGCACATTTTGGTTATCAGGGTGGTCGCCTGAGGCCTTTCTGCATGGGTGGACGCCCGAGCCAATAACGTTATGTGATGCATGAGTGGATACCAGGGGCCTTTCTGCTTGGGTATCCCTCAAAGCCTTGTGATATACCTAGCGCTATGGTGATATATGAACTGTATGTGATGCACTGAATGCTGTTGTGATGATTCTGTTGTATGATGACTGTGTGGCATAGTTTGAAATGTTATATTTGTATGATTGACTATCTGTTACTACTGAGATTCTTTTGAATCTCACTCTTTTTTCAAAACTAATTTACAGCACAGGGAGACAACTCGAGGGCAAAAAGGTAAATATGGACAGCTAGAGGCTAGATAAAGAAAGACTTAACTTTCTGTTGGTTGTCTGTTTTTTATATTTTTGAATATTTTAGCACTGTAAATGATGTACATAACTATGTAACCCTGACTACAGTATGGTAGTATAATTGGTAATGCCGGTAGGCTAGTAAAAGTACAATGCTTAAACTAAAAAGACGGTTTAGCTAAATTACGTTTTAAATCGCTAACGAAACATAACTAAGGTATGAAACGTGAGAACTAAGTAGAGAATCGCTCGCAAACACTGATAAAACGAAAAGAAGAGCTGGTGAGACTTAGTGAGATAGTGAATGTTTGTGAAATTGTTTAAAAACAATTTTATTACTCTAAAAAATCCTTTCCAATCCCAAGTTAAAATCCTAAGGTAAGTTTGGAATTTGTAAACATTTTTCGAAGCTTGTTTAATCCGGGGCTGGATCCTGATTTCACAAATGATTGCATTACTCTTTTGTACTCATCTGAGGTGATTGAACATAAGGTGACACAACCGGTCTAAAAATTAAAAATGCTTTTAAGACCGGTTATAGTGATAACCGGTCTTAAAAGTCATTTTTTTAAGACCGGTTATGAGATAACCGGTCGTAAAAAAATGACTTTTCAGACCGGTTATCACTATAACCCGCCTTAAAAAATAATTTTTTTATTTTTTTTATACTTTTTAGATCGGTTCCTGATTATAACCGATCTAAAAAGTTCAGTATTTTAGACCGGTTGTCCAATACAACTGGTCTAAAAAGTCAAAACAATATTATATTTTTAAATAGTTTTAGTTCTGAAAATATATTAGACTTGTTATAGTTCAAATTGGTCTAATAAATATGTTTCCTATATATATAATTTTTAATTATTTTATCCGTTTAGACCGGTTCTTTAGAAAACTAGTCTAAATAATATTTTTTAGATCGGTTGACTTTGCCAGTCTCAGAAGTTGTTCTTAATTATAAAAAAGTCACCGGTCTTATCGTTTAGACCTTACCCACTATAACTGGTCTAAATGTGCCAGTCTAAAATTTCTTTTTTGCCCTAATGTAATAATAATCTCTGCTCATATATACAAGTTGGAAAATACACTGCTTCACTGAATTAAGTTCATATTCCAACATAAAAATAATCTTTCAAAGACACACACAAGTATTATAGATTAAAGTAAGGTTCAAAAAATTCCTTACAGTCCAAGGCAACCATATAAAATAAATTAACTCTGATTACCTCAACTCCAAATTTAACCTTAACTTGAGTAGTGAAACACGAGTAATCACCAATCACAAGAAAACTCTACATTATCCATGTAGATACCAATTAACCATAAGCAATAATAAAATAAATAATTTACGTAACTCAACTCTTAAAAATCCAATTTCCTCTACAACTAATATCCTCAATTATTCCAAGTTCCTTAAAATTCTTAACCATAGATTATTCCTTATCAGCCCAAATCATTCATTAAAATCCTTAAATAACCTTTATACCATTCTCTCATGTAAACCAGTTAATTTTATAAATTAAATTTTCACCTTTAACATACATATAGTTATAAAATTATCAATATCAACCTTTCAGACTAATTAAATCTCTTTTAACTAATTTATATATGTATAATCCAATTATTAAACAACTCCTTAAATCTCTACATAATTAAAATCATATCAAACTCTAATATAAATATTAAGTCCTAACTAATATTTTCACATAGTTTAAATCTAACAAAAAAAATATATCAATTAAAACCTCGATAATACCTCCAATAATCCAAATAAATTATTTAAACAAACTTTTAGTCGGTAAAACATCTTATAGAAATTAATTTATATCCTATTTGTAAAAGAAATTAATTATAAAATCACATAACAACCAAATAATAAATATAAATTAATTAAAATTAACTATTAATTATTCTCTACGTTTCTATAGTCATATATTAACAAAACTCAAAACTTGCCTAAAATTATATCCCTAAAATATTCTCTAACTAGCAAAAAATTACTATCATATGAAAGAGAAAATTATTTAGAATATTGTTCATAAAAGAAGTTTTGTGATTAGAAGATAATTTGAGTACGTTATTGATCTTTAAAGTTGTAAAAACTGGGACTTTACGACTCCCTTTCTCCAAAATCTCCACTTCATCCTCCTGACAGAGTGAAAGAAGGATAGGAGTTTATATAACCCCTACCCTTCGTCACATCACCGAAAGGTGGTGTGACATTTTTTTTAATATATAAAGGGGGTTGCCCCTTTATATTAGATGGGGGCACCAAAAGCCTCTCATCTTTGAATTTACACACACACACACACACGTGTGTGTGTGTGTTATATTATTATTTTATTTAAATAATAATAATAATTTTTTTACATATTTTAACCAAATCCCTCTTTTCTTTCTTTTTATCCCAAAAATTACTACTAAATTCATAATTATCTCTAAATTTATAATTATATCCTAAAAATAAAAATAAGGATGTTACAAGTGTTCATCACTTATACCTTGTGTCTATTCAGCAATTAAGCCAATAAAGCAATGGTTGAGTAAAAAATTGAATATCCCTATAGGAAAGGAGGCAAGGGGTATGCAAACCCTTATATCCTTTCCGATAGGGGTATTCGTTGTCCCCATCAGCCTTTACTTTATAGAGTTATAATTCCTATGAAGAGATACAATTCTTAATTAATAATTATATTATCACATATATACATCAACAGTTGTCATTAATTTCCCCCACAAAGTTTGGAATGTCTTGATCTATCCCATATTTTCATATCTACTTAGTATAGGAGGTACTATTCTATTATATAAGTCTTGTCCAACTAGATCAAAAACTCTCACTTGAAGAATTTCACAACGATACATTACGGTTATTATATAACAATCATTATGTATTATAAACATTCACAACTCATATTTAGGAATTGTTATTTATGTACTAAATACATAACAATTATCTACATGAGACCGTTATTTAGTTTTCTTAATTGTCATGGTTTTTACATAAGAACCATTATGTATGCTACTGAATAAATAATGTTTGTCAAAATGAGACTATTATGCATTATGCAAGCATTATAGTATATTATGGTGGTTGTTCACATGTACCCATTGATTATGATCACAACAATACACATATCATGGTCTCACCAAGCCTCAATACATAACAGGTGTTATATTAGAGCCATTATAATATGTTTAGAATAAAACGGTTCAGAACCATAATTTATCTACACAGAGAAGATATAGCCCCTGCATATATAACATTTTGGAACCATGATGTGTGTCAGATAATAACTGTTATATATGGTGATTTCAGTAGTAGTGTTTCTTTCCATGCCAAATATATTGTACTACTCCCAGTCTTAAATATAAGATTTATTTTAATTTGGACATATTAAGGAAGTCAAATAAATTAATTGTTTTGAATTGAATGTGTATAAATTTATTGTTGACAACTATTTTCTTAAACATTTTTTTCTAGAAGAAATATGATATAATTAAAAAAATGTACTATTATTATGAAATTTTTAAAATAATTTTTGCATTATTAACCCTTGTTTCAATTATGGATACAGCCACCCGTTTTATTCTACTAAGTGGGGTAAGCCATTCTAGTTATAGAAAAAAAATAGAAAATATATTTTAATGAAATTGTAAATATTTTAATAAATTAGGTTATAATTTCATATTTTCATGATTTTTAATTTCATTTACTCAATGATTCATAATTATCTAAACTTCAGGTTATGTTCGCGCAATATTCTAACCATTAAAACTTGAGAAGGGATCTAAGTAACCTTTTAAATGAATTAGTATATCTTAAATTTGAGATGGGTGAGTATATGAATATGGATCCTGATGGAAATGAAAATATAGGAAGAAAAAATATTAAATGTAAATTCTAAAACATTTGAAGACTATTGAGGAGATATGAAGTTTAATGAAAAGATTTAGAAATATTTTGATTTAACGTTGATTTCTTGTTATCATTATTATTAATTTTTATTTGCATTTAATTTTTATGATTTCTAGAATGTTCTTTTCTAATTTCTAGGGTTAGAGTTGGTGGTTATAATAGCTTTCAACATATCTCATTTTAATGATTTTATAGATGCCTTATGATTGAACAATATGGATTATTGAGTTCCCTTTCCCTCCTCACTTCTCTTCTCTCTTTCCTCTATTCTCTCTCATCTCCTTCTACCTTTTCTCTCTGTTAGGATTGGTAGGCACACAGCGGAAGAATTAAATAAAATTAAAATTGCAAAAGTTTACCAATCCCAATTGCGGATCTATCAACGGCATTTAAATCAAGTTAGAAAGAGTCGTACCTTATTCATGTTTGTTTGAATTCCCACAATCATCAACGTATTACGAGTTCAAAAATCTCCATGTTTGGTTGCTCCTGAAATAATTTCCCCGGCATCTACAGTCCGCTAATTCTTCTTAAAAGAGCGTCAATCTCTATGAGTATGAGATTAACCATCCCCAACATCAACATGTCAACTAGTTCTTCTTGGAGTTTTGCCTTTTTCAATCTTGAGGAGCTAACTACTCATATCAGCTCCCTCTACTGGTATCCACACGAATAGGGCCCCAACACCGGCAGCGTGCTAGCGCCTCTAATATCCTTCTAGGGTTTTCTTGTGGCTCTCTAGTTTTTCATCATCTGTAGAAATTGTAGAAATCCATTTTTGAGAAATTGAAGGTTTATTACCCCTAAAAGTGTATTTGGAAATCAATTGTTTCTCTTTTTTTGGTAAAATGGAAATCAGTTGTTTCTATGAAAAATGTGAATACCAAATTAAAAAACATTATTGGGACAAAAAAGCTTAGGATGAATTTGAAACTATTCCTGAAGATAAATGACCAAGATGATATTTTTGCCATCTAAAAAAACTAAAAATATCATAGTTCGTCGTGAGATCCCTTACTACCTTCGATCTTACATATAATGAAGGATTTTGGATGTACCTAAAATCGAATTGATTCTCTGAAATATCTACACGAGATCAAAGCTCCGATATAGACTCCAATCATGTTATATGGTAGATTTACCATTAGAGATAAGAGATCCAGAGAGAAGTTTTACAAAATTTTTCTATCGTATTTTCAACTGACCCCCACAAACTGATATCACCCCATGTATCACATATGAGTAGTTATCATGGTTTGAATTTCAAATCAATAAGATAAAATTCCTTATTTAGACCTATACTTTTCCATGTTTACATAATAGCCCCATATGGATTAGGCTTGAGCTTTAATTCACCAAGGGTAGACTATTATATTACAACATCTCTCACTCATACTTAGTGGATTAGATATTATAGGTCAAGTCTCTTTCTCTTACATCCTTATTTCATACTAGGTGCTTCTCATAATCATATGTGCATGACATCTCGATTTAGGTATCTTGTACTAGGAATCCTTTTCATAGAGGCTAGCACTTAAAGTAGCTCAATCATGTTAATATAATACCTCTGATAACCTAGATTTACCCATATACACTTTTCTCATGTCTAATCTAATCCCTCTTAAATCAAGATAAAACTCAAATTGCCTTTCTTATATGCATAGTATCCACAATTATGAAATTACCTAAGTAACATCATAAGGGACCAGTCTTAGACACAAGCATAAGTTTGTATATTTCAAGTAATCTTCCTATCACACATGTACCATTTCAATATGAATCAATTGCTTTCCTAACATGATACCCTTAAATCGTACCTACCATGATAATAGGAAAATGTGAAAATAGCATATATTCAAACATATCTCTATAATATTGTTAAAGAAAAAGGATATCAATGAAAGGGTTAACCTTTTTGAGACTCACACAACAATGAAGTATGGATCCACTCAATTACTTCTCATTTATAGTTCTTTAGCACATGCGGTATGAATCACATGCTACCTCTAGTACCGACTTGAGTTTATACACGTACATTATTTGAACCCAAATTCTTCAACTTTACTTATATTACATGATGTCAATTTTGAAGAATTTGTTGTCTAGCTACATGTATCATGGCCGTGGGTTTCTATGATTCAACCCATTTTTATAATCGCACATCTCATCTCGACTTAATGCACTATCTAGTTGAGGTGACAATATTTTATGTTTCTTCTCTACTATTTTAACATTCTCACTGCTTTGCTATTGAACATATATATCTCATCTTTGTGCACTTCTCCTAAGTATTAAAGGTGGTCATTTGAGTGAGAAAATTGACCTTATCAGCCTATAAGACATACTAGACATTGTATACTTACACATACATATGTAAGGCCACAATGAAGTTTCTATACTTCACTTCCTATACATACCAAAGAACTTATCATACTATTGTATTTTCTTGGCCACATGCTTAGTTAGAGGACTTTTCATAGGAATGTGTTATTCAAAAACAACATTATGTGCTATAATATCTCTAAAATGTGTTTAATCTTGACATAATACTTAGGATCTTTTACTTTGGCAATGATTGTAGTTTAACACTAGATTGGAACTCCCACTTTCAAATCAAAGATGTTTTTCAAACATCATCAGCCATATAATCACCTGTACTCCCACAATGCATATTTTGGATGCGCATAATTAATGTGCCCTAAAAGTATTTCAATATTTTTATGTAGCCATCCAATATCTTTCATTATGGTTGGACAAACATCAAGTTACAAGTCCTACCATAAAAAAAATATCTAGCTATGAACACATCATTGTATATTTTAGACTACCAACATTGTAATATCCCAAAAAGTACTCAAGGGCTAAATGTATAAAATAGACAGTGAAATTAATTATAGAATTATCCCTGAAAATTGTACAATGACTTTAGTCCCAATTAGCTATCGGTAATTACCTAATTTTTGCCTAAAGTCAGAAATGACTAAAAACCTAATTGGAACACAAGAATAGAAGGAAATGGCACCACTAGTGAGGAAACAAGGCCATTTAAACCATTAATGTGAAAAAATAGAAATAAAAGAATTAATGGCACACTAATTAATATTGTTATGATCAAGGGCAAAAGAATCATTTGACATTTGATCTTAAGGGTAAACTTGGAAGATAAAATGAAGGGCTATGATTTTCCCATAGAAAGCAAGAGTAATTATAAGGTTTAAAAATAAAATTGTCCCTCCTCATACAAGGGTTAATTTTTGGTCAACAAGAAGCAAAGAAGGAAGAAGAAGTTTTGTCAAAGTGTTAACACTTTCTAATAAGACTAAGGTCAAATATGATCACATGCTCATGTGGTCAATTAGTCAACAATTTCTTCACTCCTTTAGGTGTTAATTTTTAGTCAATACAATCAAAAAGGGAATAAAGAGAATTTACATGAAACCATAAGCATTGGTTAATCAAAAAGCAAAGAAAGAAGAAGAGAAAAAAAGTCAACCAAACTTGTAATTGGAATTCAATTTGATATGTTGACTAAAAATTAATATTGTAAGAGCATGAAGGTCAACATTTTTCTCTCTTTAAGAGCTTAAATTTAGTCAAGTAGAGGAGGAAAGAAAGAAAGAGATTTACCTAACTACACTTAACTATGGTTAGCCATATAACTCTTAAGTTTGCAAGAAGCCATAAGAAAGTGACACATGACATTTTTCTCTTGGTTTTTTGAGAATTTCGTCCAAGTAAATTAAAAGGGCTGAAGTGAATTAATTCAAGCATATCTCACTCTCTCTCAAGGTCAAGAAAGTTAGCCAAGTGAAGGGAAGAGGAAAGAGAAAGAGCAAAATTACTAGGTGAGCTTCTTGATCCTATTTCACTATGATAACCACTTCTATGGCTCAAATACTCTTTATAAACATTATTTCTCTTGATGAGAGCTTCATTTTGATGGTTTTATTTTTTCAAAATAAGGTGTTTTGTGTGCTCATAGAAGAACTAAAGTTTGAGAATCCAAGAATAACCTAGATAAAGTGCTAGAGGTGAGTAAGAGCTTCATTTTGAGTTATTTATTGTGTTGATTGGTTGAGGATTTTGGAATGTGAATTTCTGCCCTAATTTTGGTTATATAGGGTGTGTTAGGTGTAACACCCCAAATTTTAAGACAAGAGAACTAAGAAGAAGCCTAACTCATGTGAACTACTAGGCCCTGGTTTGGCCAGTTTATAAAAAGAAATAAGATAATGATGGATAAAAAATAATGAAAATGATTATGATAATTTAAAATATATTCAATTCTAAGTATCCTTGAAAATAAATTTTGTATAGGCGAAACAAGAAAATAGGTTTTCTATAGTCTGAAATAGATGATGAAACTAAAGATGTAGTGATGTAGCTCAAACGCGAGAACGCTCGCTTTGCATGCGAGAGGTACAGAGTTCGATCTCCATCATCTCCAGTTTTTCTTCATATTTATAAATATTCTATCGGAACAAAGGTGAATTTCGTTATATTCTTTTTTTCCTTTAAATATATATATATATATATATATATATATATATATATATATATATATTTTGGTGAAAAAGTTAATATGTTAATATCTAAAATGAACAAGTTCATATCACAAACATCAAACTAAAGGATCAAAGAAAAGAAATTACAAGGTTGGTGAAGGTTGATCATAAAGTTAGTTAGATAGTTTATATGAATTAAACTGACTCGATCATCCTCGAGTATATGCTTTCCACTTTGTGTCTTTAAAATCAGCTGAGAGGGGGCTTTCTAGATCCCCTTTAGATCATTGCATAAAATCCAAGTGAAGGAGTATTTATGTTGCTATTTCCAGCTTTCCATTCAAATTTCTGCAGGGGGATCCATTAAGATGAATCCAAGACAAACATTTAATTAAACCGATGGTCTTGCTGGGTTTGGATAGAATAATCATCCAACTATCTGCAAATTGAGGAATGACCTTTGAACAAGTGATCTTGTCTTGTTTGTCTTGAGAAAATTCTGTCTTGTAAGCTAATTAAGAAAGAGCTGCAGCTTGTTGAATTTGGCAAATGACTTGAGCAGCTTGCTGCTTTTGTTTTCCACTTTTCCATGAAGTTTCAGATTTCTGGCCATCCAGATGGAGTTAATTCCAATAATGATCTCTTGTGCTAAATCTTCTTTCTTATCCTGACTCAGTCGCTGTAGTGTTCTTTTGGTCCATGATTTGAAACATTCCATGTTCGTCCAATATGGTTTAAAAGAAAGGCATCTAAACCAAATTGATTTAGTGAAAGGACAGTGTCCATAAAGGTGATATAGGGAATCCTGGCAGTCATAGCCGAAGCCTTTTTTTTTAGGTCTTGATATAATGATAGATCAATTGTAATTACTAATATTTATTTTTATAATCATGCTTAACGGTATGAAAAAATAAATGCATTTCTAATAGCTCCATCATCATTGTGCCTAAACCCTTTTGACATGAAAGCTTGCAAAAAATTGCACTCCCTCCAATCTTTAATATAAGATCTATTTATCTAATTTGATTAGATTGAGGAAGTTCGTTAAATTAGTTAATATGTCATGTATTTTCTAACATATCATAATCATCTTCCTTAATTTCGGTCATTGTCTCTCCTCATTGATTATTGTTGAGAAAGCATCAATAGTAGTAAATTAGAAGAAAGAAAATGACAAATATAAAAAAATATGTTTTATATTTAGAATCAAGATCAACTACCTAAATCTCTTGTGTATTAAGGACCAGAGGGAGTAATATATTATTATGTCCTTCTTCTTCTACAACAAAGACCTATATCCTAGAGAACATTACAATAATTACTCTAAGGGGATTAAATCCTATAAACTCATTAGCTATTAAGATTCGTGGACGGGGGGTGGACATGAATCTAGTAAGGAAGAACTACTAGATATACTATCCATTGTTAGAGTATCAGCAATGTGGTTTTAGTTTCTTGAGATATGTTACAATTTTGAGTCCACATTTAGTGCTCATCGTAGTGATAAACATCTAATTTCTCATCATTTAATGATATCTCAATCGTTTAAATTTAATATGAATAGTCTAAATTTAAAATTTTTAATTTGTGATTTTTTAAATGATAAATTCATTTTTATGAGAAATGATGGTTATAAAGTTATCTTTATTTTAATTATCACATATTAAAATAAAAATTTATTTAAAATATAAAAATTAAATATGAACCATCCAAAATCAATATAATGGCGTAGATGGGTGATGAAAACATTTCTACTCATCAAAGTTATGGAACAAAATGTGCTCCTTACAATTTCAGCTCCTAAGAGTGTAGCATTAAACTCTGAATATGTACAAACATTAAGATACACATTTTTCTATCACTTTTATTCTTCATCAAATTAATAATATTCTAGCATGGAACAAAAAACCGGACTAGGCAATGAATCGGTCACGGCACAAGTTCAAGGGTCAATGGGTCAACCGAGGTCTAACCGATGGTCGAATCGGTCATATTATAATATTACAATTTATTAGTGATAATACATATATTAATATACTTTTAAATTTCTATAGATAAAAATGAAGATCTTTAAAAAAATGCTTAAAATTTATTAGTATTAGTTATGGTGCCTATACTTATACAATGATATCTCCTTTCCTATTATTAATTAATTATTATATCCCTCAAAATATTTTTTTTTTAGATTTGTTCTTTCTTTACCTACTTTTCTCTTCATCTTGGTCTTCAAACTTTCATTTTTCCCTCATAAATAGCACAACATAGTAGTTAGAGGAAAAAAATGTATTTCATAAAAAAAGAAGTAAAAATCTGACAGTCAAACCACCATTTTTTATATGTTAAACGGTCTGATACATGAACCAAACCGGACTACTGACTGGTCACTGGTTCAATCGGTCAAATCAGCCGGTCCGATCTGGTCCGGTTTTTTGTTCCATGATTCTTAGCATCTAACCCAATAATAACTTCCTTGAATCTCAAGTCCATTGCAAGTCTATGGCCCTTAAATATAGCTTGTTTCTCTATTTCAAAAGAATTATAGATCTTAAGCTAAGGCCCATATAATGAGATGAAAACAAAGCTCCATCAACTTTCAATTTAACTCAACCTAGGGGAGGTGGTTAGTTTTTTTTTCCCAGATGTTTGGTTATATACAAAAATGGGTGGTAAAAAATAGATTAAAAAAAGGGTAGATACCTACTTTATTATAAAAGCCCATTTTTTATAATGTTTGAAAGCCCCCTTTTTTTCTCCCTTATGGAGTGTTTTTGTCTCATTCTATGTTCTTTGAGTTTGAATGTTGGTTTTTCGATGCCTCTCCCTCTGACCTAAGGCAGGAGGGAGGTTGTCCAGTGTGGGGGCTCTTACTTTTTGGGGTTAGGGTTTTTGTTTCTGCGTTTGTTGTGATGATCATCTGAAACTAGGTGGGGCATTCAAGGGAAGGAGAGCAAGTTCAGACATGGTAGGGGTTGGTAGTGATGCAAAGGATGGGAAATTAAAGGGATAGTGTTGAATTGATGATCTCACCACTGATTTCATTCATGAGGGAGTGGTTGGTATTGTAGTAGAGGAACAAGTTAAAAGCGTCACCTATTTTGACCTTAATCTAGTATGATTCTTTGTCTCATTCTTTATGATTTGGTATGGCTTGCGTGGGATCTTGGTTTCTATACTTATATTTGTTGGCTTTGTGTTGGGGCAAGAGAGGTGGTAATGGTTAGAGTCTCTTTGGGCTTATGGGTTGTTAAAGCTGGCAACAACGCTTCTCTCTATGCGATGGTTATTGGCATGGTGATGGTGAATCTACTATTTTAGTAGTAGAAGAATTCTCAAATGGGATGGAATTTTTAGGGTGGTTCTATGGACCCCCATCCCTTGTTTCTGGCATGGTGACTGGTGTCACTTCACTCCTTTAGTGTGGCGGCAGCGATGGCACATTTGGCTTTCTAACTTCAATCTAGGGTTAGGGTTTGGGATGGATGTGTTGTTAGTATTTAAGCTTATTTTGATTGGGCTTGAGCTTTTAATTTTTTTGTTTTATTTTGGACCTTTATGTTGTACTTCAATATATTTCAGTAATATAGTCTATCTCCATCTAAACAAAAAAAAAAAGAAATTCCCATTTTTTATAACATTATTTGAAAACCCTAGGGTGGGTGGTTAGATTTTATTTATTTATTTTGACCAAAAAAGTCCATTTTATTAGCATGTCTGGTTGCATGTTAAAGTAATCCCTTTTAACAAAAAGTTGTTCGTTGAAGTGGTAAGCGGCCTTACCTATAAAGAGAAGGAGATAAGTTTAAATCCTAAAAAATGCACTTATTAGAAAAGGTAAAAATCCTTTGTGTTCTAAACCTCAAAGAGAAAAACCCTTAAATAAAAGTAATCCCTATTACCATTATAACCATGATGACATAGATTCCATCCTATGTGGTGATGTGATGTGAAAAACGTTGGGTTAGGGATGAATGATGGAGGGAGAAAGGAATTTTGTAATTGTCAAGATTTTTTGTTTTTTTAATTTATTTGTGTATGCTTTTTAAGAAAGTAATTTTTATTAATATTTTCTTAAATGAACCACATCACTACTAATAGGATAAGGGGTTTTTGGAGGGGATAATTACTTTACTTGGATGAGTGGCAAATCACCACCTAGCATCCACACATATTTCCATTCATAATTATCCTCTTATTTCATATAAATGCTTTCACTACTACATATTCACACATATATAATGCTTGATAAATAGTGGTTATAGTGAATAAACGTCATGTATATCGAGGCAGAGGTCACGTAAAAATATATAATGCTAAAATTTAATAGTTAGTTATACGCACTATCATTTATTGTGAGGTGGAATCAACAAAAATAACAATTGTAGTTAATAACCTTCATTTATTTAGTGACAAAAATGATGGTTATTACAAAACAACCATCATGTAATATTTACAAATGATTCATCTTCTAACCTTATATTAGCGAGGATAAAAACATAACAGTCTTCAGTAACAACCATTATGTAACACTTTCAAATAATCTGTCTTCCCCAAGTACTAGTACATAAGTCATAACCCTTCGTGACATCATCGGACCTTCATAAGTCATAATCCTTCATAACATTTGTTGGACCTCTTTTTAAACTTACCTATTCCTTGTGATTCTTACTGATTTTCTTTATCTGCCTCTTTCTTCTCTTCTTTATCATGTTAAAATCTCAAGGAGCTCCTTTACCTCCTCCTGTACCACCACTACCTCCTCCTCCTCCTCCTTTTTCTCCTCCTTTGCCTCCTCCTGAAATGGAGGCTCTGATGGAGACGTTGGCAAGTCTTGACTACCACACAAGGCATCTCACGACAAATGCCAAGAAACTAAGCAAGAAGTTGAACCTCATACTTCATCATAATGAGGTTGAATATGACTTACAGTCAGACCTTTCATCTCCTTCCTCTAATGATGAGAATGAAGAAGAGAAGGAGGAAGAGGACGACGGTGGTGGTGATGACTGTAATATCCCGAATTTTGGGAATAGAGGCTTAAGATTTAGCCTGAATTAAAGAGACTGCTAGACCCCGATTTATCAAATGTCCTAGTTGGATATTGTATTATTTCTTAAAATTCTTTTATATCCTTGGATATTAAAAGGAATTATATGGGTGAGCTAAAGAGCTCAGGGAATAACAAAACGAAGTGATTGGAAGTCACACACAATATAGTAAAATGGAACACAAAGTAATTTTGCTACCGGTGAAATTCCCGATATGGCAGTGATGATTGTGTGACATGTTTTGATGAGTAAATGATGGTGCAAAATTATGAAACTTTCCAGAATGAAATTATACTTATCAAGATTTAATTTTATAGGTCATATGAGTTATTTGGAGTTGTAAACAAAGAGAAATGAATTTTTGAAGTTAGCCAGTGAAATTGACTATTTTCTGGGGCAATATCAAAAGATTGAAATTTTGAAAAAAGTGAGATTCTAATTGGAAAAATTTTATATTTTTCATTAAAACTAGAGTCAATAAGGGTCGCATAGCCTTTGGAACCACCCCAATTGGACATTTGTACAATTAGATATGAATTTTCAAAGTTTAATGAAAATTCTGCCAGATTATCTATTTTGTACGAAAATAGGAATTATGGACCAACTAGAAGCTGACACGTGGCAAGTGAATGGTTAATTCATTTAACCATTCTTCATCATCTTCATCTAGCCATTTTTGTGTGCAAAATAACCAGAAGAGAGAGAGAGAGAAGCTCAGCCGAAAATGGAGGGAGAGGAGAGAGAAAATTCCAACCTCTGAAACACTACCGAATCGGTGTCTTCTTTCAAAATACCATTCAGGAAACTTCTTCTACTCATCGCAAGCTACATTTCTACAATTTCATATTTTCATTTGGAGGTGGTTGGCACTATCTCACTGGCTGGAGTGTTGTCAGAATTCCGAACCGTTTGCGGAAATGGGTAGAGGTAAGCGTAATCTTCCTTTTTAACCGATTGGTTTATCGTTTGGATGAGTGTAGAGGAAGTTGGATACTGTTCATGGTTGGTTTTAAATGGTGTTTTCAATGGCTAAATCATACCTAATGAGTGTTTAAATAGCTAATCATTTGATTAGAAATAGAAAAGAAGTGATTAAGCCAAAGAAAACAAGAAAACATGTTGCACCTAAGAATTTGATTTTCTTCCCTGTATTGTGACGTGGTGATGGGTTGAGAATTTGATGATTTTGATACTTCCATTGGATTTATGAGGCAAAATTGTGTAGACATGCAAGTGTTCATGAATTTTGGATTCTTGTATATGAATTTTGAAGTTTTATAAGTTAAAGGGTGCACGTTGTGAAATCTGTCTTCTGGAGGTAGTGTCCTTGTGACATGTTTTTTAAGAGATGAATGTTTTCTAATGATAATGAAACTTTCCAGACTTAAACTAGACATGATGAGCTTTAAAATGATATGTAATATGAAAGATTTGGACAATTATACTAGAAGTTATGAGTTTTCAAAATATGGTCATGTGAATTTGGACAATTCTGGGGTAGTGTCCAATTGAATGAACCTCTATGATTATATGAGTTGATTTAGCTTATGGCTATATTTTTCCCATACATTATACTTAAATAAGGTTAAATATAGTTATGATTTTTACAAGTTAGGCCAAGAATCAGGAAGTTCGAATTCTTGAACAGAGGGGTTCTTGGCCACGGCCAATGTTTCTTGGCCGCGGCCAAAATGTTTCTGACCTGTTTTTGGCCACGGCTAGCCACTTGTGGCCGTGGCCAACACCCCCAAATTTCAGCATTTCATGTTTTTGAAGGAAATTGACTTATTTAGCCCTTCCTAGCCTCTTGGGCCTTATTATACACTCCCAATAACCCACAATCATGATTCTAATGATGTGATTGGGTATCTAGGGCTATGGAGAAGTCAAGAAAGAAGAGGCATGGAATAATTTCCATGAAGGAAGAGGCATGGATGAATTTCTAAGAAGCTCCAAAGGTGGGAGGAAGAGGAAACCAAGGAAGGACTATGGTCCACCAGGTAGTGAACTTACATTTTCTGCATGTATGTGATATGTATGTCTTGCATTAATTTTGTGACTGCTTTGCCTATTCGTGTGGAACATGTATGATTGGTTGAAGCTCTGTTATATTTGTGCAATGGCCATATGTATGTCATAACATTGAGCATGCAGCATGTCATTATATTGGCATGAAATAATATAGGCAAGCATGTCTTGCATAGTGGTAATGTTTGCTACTGAGATTCTCTCGAATCTCACTCCTCCCAACCAACCATTTTAGACAGGTGAAGGATGCATAGAAAGATGTACAGAGGAGATATGGAGGTGAAGTGAAGAGTATAGTGAAAGCCACTATCTTTTGAATTAATGTAAATACTCTGGTTATTGTATTTTATGAGAAGTTATACATTTAATGTATATGTGTATGAATGTATGAATAAGTTTAGCAGAGAATAGCTCTAGTATGATTAAAAGAAAAACGCTCACCTATACTCTAATTTTATGAATTGAAGAGCCGATGAGGTATTGGTGACGTAGTGAATCTTATGGGAGTGATTGTAAAGTTTGCTACCCTTTTGAAAAACCCTCTCAACCTTAGGTTCAAATCCTGAGTTGAGAGCGAGGATTTATGAACGTTATTGAACGTTGGGTAGTTCTTGGTTCCATAATCGATTTCACTACTCATTTATGCTCAGTTGGAACATTGGAAAGTAGGGTGTCACAATGACTAAACACCACTATTTGTTTTATTAAAATATTAAAAAAAAGTAAACAAAAAACAACCTAATACTTACGATTATTAATTAAAAACCGTAAAGTTTTAGCTGACGCGATTAAAATAATGCCATCATACTTAATTAATAGTTCTAACTTAAAAAATATTAATTAAAACTTTCCATATCTTTCTTGTTCCCTATGTTAATTAAAACTTAAAAACTATGAAGTATTCATACAGATAAAATCAACATATTTAATAGTTCTAACTTAATAAAGATTAATTAAAACTTTTGAAACATTTCCTCTTTCCCATGCTGACTTTGGGTGTCTCCTCGTTCTTTAATGATCGTCACGAGAGCCAAGTACCATTTTATTACCCTCTACACATGAGACTGGTTCTATTCAACTTCTAATACTTGCAATGATGGTTTTGTTCTATCTCTTCTAGATTTCTATTTAAACTCCCCATTTTCATTTGCTTATCTTATGTATTCTTTATTATCCTCTTCTTTGTTTTCCCAATCACCAAGATGAAATGACATGCTAAAGAATTGCAAGAAACTCTTCAGCGCCATCCTCCACCTACTCCTTATGCTCCTCCCCAATCTCCACCTCATACTCCGCCACCTCCGCCTCTACCTCTACATCCTATCTTCCTCAACTGGAGGCAATTTTACGGTATTTAGAACACACTGACCATGTCGTAAGAAGGCTTTCTAGATACCTCTCAAGTATGAACAGGAGGGCCAATATCATACTTGGTAGATGTGGGATTGGCTATAATCCTAGCAATGATCCTGGCTACTCCTCTAGTAACGAGTAGCCTGATGATCTTATCAGTTTATCAAGCTACTCGCCACTTGGTTTTGATAAGTCTTCATGTTACCCTAATTTTGGCTAGACCTAGAACTCTAGGAAGAAGTGTGATTTTGGTATTTCTGAGGTTTCCATTGGATTCTACATAAAAAATTGTATGGGAATAGCCTCTGATTCTAATTTTGGAAGATTGTATAGGAAACTCTAATTTTTTTGGAAATTAAGGATAGACGTTGCTACTCTACATTTTCTAGAAGACAGTTTGTTTGTGATAAGCTTTTGAATAGACAAATCATGTCTAATGACTATGATATTTTTCTGATTGGTAGTAGACATCTTAATCTTTAAATTGATATATAATATGCCTTATTTGGGTTAGTAGATTGTAAGAAATCTGGAACAAATTTTGGAATAGTTTAGATGATTGAGGATTTATGGATACTTGTGTATCTAAATGGAAGTTAGTGATATTTTTCCTATATAGAGGACTTAAAAAGAATCATATAGGATTTTTAGATTAAGTTATGATTTTTCAAAGTTAAGTGAAAATTTTGGCAGCATAAGCTATATATTATATGAAAATAAGGAATTGGATAGAATGGTAAATAAGAATGACTTGCAAGGTTAGAAATAAGTGCTAGTACTTGGATTGGATTGTAACAAAATTAAGACCCAAGGGTAGAGATATGTTCTAATACTTGGGTGAATTGTAATAAGATGGATATCCAAGGGTAGAGTAATATTCTAGAGGCTAATGTAGCCACATTGGACATTCACTTGCCATGACTTAATGATATGGTTATATATCTAGGGCCATGAGATGACAAAGAAAAAGAATGGAAAAATCTTCAAGCAACTTCAATGGTTTGAAGAAAAAGGGACAAGAAGAGGTGCTAAGTCTAAAAGGTAGTAAAACTCCTGGCATGCATTTACTTGATAAGGATGCTTATGCATTGATATGTTTAATTGCTTTAATGAATGATATAAAGCATGTATGAATGATTGAAGCTTTGTTTTTACTTATGCTATGGCTATATGTGTAATGTGTAAAGCATTAAACACACAAGTATGTCACTATGCTAGCATGAATTGATGTAAGCAAGCATGTCATGCATTAAGCTTGTATCTTGTATGTATAATTAGCAAAGTTTGCTACTGAAATTCCCTCGAATCTCACTTTCCCTGACCCAACTATATATGTATGTTGAGGACAGGTGGAATGCTTGAAGAAGTACTAGAAGAAAATTTGGCAGTGAATTGAAGATTGAAATGTGGTAATGTGCTAAATATTAATTATGATGTAATTAATTGTATAAGCATGCCACTTTAAGAGTGGAAAGATAATTATGAAGATATCATATTGTGAATGAGATTTGAATGGCTAAATTAATGAATTAGATTGTAATACTTGGTAAGCTTAAAGTATAGTTTTACCAAATGAATGGTAACTCAAGAATATTAACGCTTCCTTATGTGAACTAAAGGGACGTAAAAGTAAGGTGTTACACATGTGAGAACTAAATTTAATTTAGAGAGAAAAAGTAAAACTACTATTTGTTATAATTGTTATGAAAATAGTTTATTTATATAAGATATAAAAATATACTACTTAATTAACACTCAAATTTTTGATAACTATATGACCGCTCAAACAATCACACTTTTTATAGGTGTGAGAATTATTATGAGTTTTTATGGAAGAGATTTAATAACCAAAAAATTTTGGTGATAAGTAAGCAATATAAATCCGTTATTATTTCTTGCACTGGAATTTGTAAATGAATGCTTTTAAATTGTTACCGATTTACCCCATTTATATATGTGACATGTCAATTTGTGCTAATCAAACTACTCTTGGCCAAATATATTAGCATGTTTAATTTAATTTGTTATAGTAGTATAATGAAATATGAGTTATGACATTAAAGAAGAAAGAAGGAGAAATTTTTAGATATTTTAAAAGTGCTAACTCATGTATACTGTACCTAATACAAATAATTCATTTCAAATAATTGTAATTCACATGTTATTCTACTATCCATTAATTTGTTCTTTTTAAAAAAAATTAAAAATGCCTAGGGTTACATAATTTCATCTTACATCCACTTTTTGTCAAGGGCATTTTTAGATGTGGAAATATGGGTTGAGATCATGGGCCGAACCCGCCCAATCCGCAAAAACAGGAGGGTTGAGTTCTATAAAATTTGAACCATTTAGGAGTGTTTCTTTTGGGCTCAAACCCATATAATCCCAACCCATGGCGGGTTGGACCACCGGGTTAGTGGGTTGGCCTATTTTTTTTTATATTGTCTGCTAGATAAGGGTCAAGGGCCAAACAAGACCTAATCCAATTTCCGCTGGCTTAGCCTCCTGTCCAGTGTCCACACTACTGAGTCTATAGTGCACTCACTCACTCACTAGCCACTGCAATCACTTCACTAATGCACTGTGGGACTGCCCTGCGGCACTCCAATAACTACAGTGCTAGTGAATCCGTTTTTGTTGAAAATTGTACCCTATGAGCCAATCATTGTACTTTAAACATCATTGTTATTTAAAGAATTTCTCCAATTTTGTTATCATATCATTTGAATGTTTATTATGATAACTTTATCTTTGGATGTATCATAAAGATTGTCCTAAATAAATTGAAGTCTTAGACACTTGTAAGAGTACAAGGTACTGGATCGACCAACTATGAGAAAACAGCATGGATTAAGTCATAAGCTTATCTCATGTATAACAACGTCACACGATATTTTACAGGGCTCCTCGATGAGTAAGTCTGAGAAATGTTTGGCCATACTATGATGAAAAGGAGTTTCCATTTCTATAGTTAGACTACTCATAAATTGGAAAAGTAATGGTTAGGAACAGGTGGATAACACTATCCATGCCTCATCCTTGACTAAAATATCGTGTGACGAAAGGAACGTGACATGGTTGTATGATAGGTTGCATCGTATTAACGATCCTCTTGTGATTTAGGTAGTCGTAATGTCTTGCTAGAGGCCACTTGTGACTTGTGGGTTAGTATAGTTATTGGCTCATTGCCAACTTCATGTGGGCTTACAGGGTCATATACAAGAATAGCCCAACACGAGCTATAATGTTCAAATTCATTGAATCTAAGATGTGTTTAAGATTCAATGAATACAATATTTAATCGAGGGTTGACGGATTTTATATATATATATATATAATATAATATAATATAAATTTGAAAATAATAATCTTATTATCTACAAATAATAATATTATTATATAGTGTTAGTTTTATATTTAATTTATTTGATAAATTAAATAACTAAAGTTAATAGGGATATCGTATCTCAGATTTAATTTATAAAGATAAATTAAATCAGTTGGCTCTTTATTCGGATTAAATAAATAGATTAGATTAAATCTGTTGGATAGATTTAATTAAATCAAAATTCATTTAATGCAATTCAAATTTTAAAATTAATTTTGAATATCTAATACTGCCCACATTAGTTATGAAATGTAGGGTTAGAGAACCCTAGGGCAAAAGAAGCGTATTAGAGAGCCACAAGAGGAAACCCTAGAGGTGCATTGGAGGGGCTAGCACGCCGCCGATGTTGGGTCTTGTTCATGTGGATACCAGTAAAGGGAGCTGGTTCGTGCAGTTGGCTCCTAGAGATCGAAAAGTTACAAAAACTAGAGGTACAATTCCTTCTACTTGATTTAAATGCCATTGATATATCTGCAATTGGGATTGGAAACACTTTTGCAATTTGTAATTTAAATTCTTCCGCTGCGTGCCTGTCAATCCCAACAATTTTTAGTATTGATTCACGAGTTCTCACAAAGTATAGAAGTTCTCTTCTTCCTGATAATGTTCAAACCCTTATCTGTATGCGTAATTAGTTGTTTGGTTTCCCGACGAAAGATGATATTAGTATGGTAATATATTATATTTACTCATTAATTTAAAATTAGCATAATATTATCTTTCACTTTATTTTATTATCTGTGGCAGTGACATATTTACCTATGGAAAAACAAACTGATCGAGCTCAATAAAATCTTACAGCTTCATATTATGCTTCAAATTCGAACACCATTTATATTAACTAATTATTGATTATTTTAAGTTCTACTGAATATTGATGGTTTTTGGATTTATGTTTCTTTTGTTATGTGTGGACTTGTGATGAATATTTAATTTCTTTATGGTTTATATTTGTAGAAAAACTAATTTTAGTATATTGTGTTAAAAAAACTTGAAAATAATAATAATAATATGGGTTTTGCCAACCCATATTAATGCGATCCTTTTGGGCCCAAACCTATATGGTCATAACTCATACAAGTTAGCCCAAACCCGATAGGCTAGACCATATTACCACCTCTAGGCATTTCTCCAAGGAAACAACTTCTCTCATTTGCTTTTGTGATATGCTGCCCTCCTTTACCTTAAAATCATGCCATTTTGGTGTAAATATAGTATTGTTGATCTTTTTTAAAAAAAAAAAAGTTAAGCATTCAGCATTCTAAAATATTTTTTAGTACCATCTGATAGTGAGAAATAATTTTCTGTACATAGTATCCTAAAATATTTTTGGATGCATCTAAAATAATTTTTGGTTTCCCCATGCACCCAAAAATATTTTTTAGTACCACCCAATATGTAGCATCTCACACCCAAATATTTTTTTTAGTAACCCCTCATAATTCTCATCTAACTTGTAAAGCATCCAACACCTAAAATATTTTTCTAATAACATTCACTTTTTGATACAATATTTTAGAGTCTTAAATGTACAAAAATTTAGTTTAGGATATTGGGTAATACAGAAAAAAAAAAGTAATGCATTAAATGCTAGATATTGAGTGGTATAATTAAAAAATATTTTTGGTTGCTAAATGGATCAAAAAAGTTTTTAGAGTACTGTGTGATATAAGAAAAATATTTTAGAGCATCGAATGGTATTGAAACTACTTTTTAAATGAAAAAGAAAAAAAGTGATTAATATTAGTAATTTTATACTAAGGGAATGTTTGGAAACACGTTTAACCCATTTAAAAGTGCGGTGTCAAAAATAAGCCCAGTGGATCAGCTGGCCCAGTGTTTGGATTCACGGTGAATTATTCTACGCTTTTAAACATACCACAACTTTTAGAGAAGCCCAAAACCGTAGCTTTTTGACCCCCCCTCACCGTGACTATTGCTCTTGGTTTCCTCATATGTCAGCTCGCCCTCTCCTTCTTGCTCTCAGCTTCTTCCTTAGTGTGAAACCACAGGAGAAGATCCCATAAACCCATAACCAATTCTGAGATATACTCGACCCAAGAAAGCTAAACAAAGATCTACGATCCACTTGAACCCTTGAACACAAAAGAACAAGGACCCGAAGTGTTGGAAGACGCCACAAGGTTGATCAAGCCTTGATAAGTCTGTTAGTTCTGAGAAGAACCCTAGAGAGAATCCACTCTCAAGAAACAAAGTGCAGAAATGCAACTTTCATTCATATATCAAATCTCAAGTGTGTCTTACAAATGAAGAAGCACAAGATATTTATAGAGAAATACTACCTAGTTGTAATAATTGCAAGTTAGAAAATTGCAACTACAAAGTCTAATACCATATGCTAGGAAATCCAAAACCATGTGCTAGAAAACCCAAAAGTCTAATACAATGTTCTAGAAAACACAAAAGTCTAATATAGTGTGCTAGAGAACCCAAAAGTCAAATATGGCAACTTATTTAATAATTTTGTACAAATAAAATCCATAAAATATAATAAGCATTTAAAGCCCCAAAATGTGCTTATGTATGCCTAAATGAGTCCTTCCATGTGTAGTACTAGGTCCAAGCTCTTCAATTGCAAGACTTCAAGCCCAAAACTTGATCAATATCTCCATTTATAGCCCAAATGAAGTTAGTGACGTTTTCAGCATTTTCATCCAGCTTTGATCCGATTGCTAATTGCTTCATCCAAGTCTCTTGCACAAGCCTATTTAATGCTTCCTTAATTTGTTTGGCTCTTCCTCTTGTGATTGGTCTACTTGGAATTTGCAAAGGATCACTTGAATTTGAATGCACAACTTGCTGATTCGCATCATTCCTTCTCTCCTCAAAAGGATTCATCCTCGAATCTTCACCTACTGCAAAAGGAGATAATCAGTTACATTAAAAGTAGCACTAATAGAATACTTACCAGGAAAATCAATATTGTAAGCATTATTATTGATTCTTTCTAGCACTTCAAATGGACCATCTCCTCTTAGAGCTAATTTTGATTTTCTTTGAGCTGGAAATCTTTCTTTTCTCATATGCACCCACACCCAATCTCCAGGTTTAAAAAGAACACGCCTTCTTCCTTTGTTGGCCTTAGATGCATAATGCTCATTTTTCTTTTCAATTTGTTGTTTCACACGCTGATGAAGTTCCTGCACTATTTTAGCTTTCTTTTTTCTATTAAGACTTGATCTCTCATCAATAGGTAGTGGTAATAAATCCAAAGGAGTCAATGAATTAAAACCACACACTATTTCAAAAGGAGAATAATCAGTAGATGAATGTACACTTCTGTTATATGAAAATTCAACAAATGGCAAGCAATCTTCCCAATTTTTCATGTTCTTTTGAATCACAATTCTGAGTAATTGAAACAATGTTCTATTGACAACTTCAGTTTGTCCATCAGTTTGTGAATGACAAGCAGTAGAAAATAACAACTTAGTACCAAGCTTTCCCCATAAAACTCTCCAAAAATGACTCAAGAATTTTGTATCCCTATAAGAAACAATGCTTTTAGGGACACCATGAAGTCTCACAATTTCTTTAAAGAACAAATCAGCAATATATGTGGCATCATCAGTTTTATGACATGCAATGAAATGTGCCATTTTAGAAAATCTATCAACAACCACAAATATGGAATCCATTCCTCTTTTTGACCTAGGCAAACCTAAAACAAAGTCCATTGATATATCAACCCAAGGTTTACTAGGCACATGTAAAGGAGTATAAAAACCATGTGGTAAACTCTAGATTTAGCCTTTTTATATGTTATGCATTTAGCACAAATTCTTTCCATACCTCGCTTCATTTTAGGCCAAAAGAAATGCTCATGCAAAACATCCAAAGTCTTTTTCACACCAAAGTGACCCATTAAGCCTCCCCCATGTGCTTCTCTCACAAGCAATTCACACAATGAACATTGAGGCACACACAATCTATTTTCTTTAAACAAGTACCTTCAACTCTATAAAATTTATCAAATGCTTTCTTTTCACAAGCAAGGAACAATTCAGCAAAATCAGCATCATTTGCATACAAGTCCTTGATATATTCAAAGCCAAGCAATCTAGTATTAAGAGAAGAAAGAAGAGTATACCTTCTGGACAATGCATCAGCAACCACATTCTCATTACCTTTCTTGTATTTGATGACATATGGAAATGTCTCAATAAATTCCAGCCATCTTGCATGTCTCTTGTTCAACTTACCTTGACCTTTAATATGCTTTAAGGATTGATGATCAATGTGAATCACAAACTGTTTTGGCCAAAGGTAGTGTTACCAATTCTCCAATGCTCTTTTAAGTGCATAAAGCTCTTTGTCATAAGTTGGATACTTTAAGGCTGCTCCATTTAGCTTTTCACTAAAATAGGCAATTGGCTTTCCTTCCTGCATTAAAATAGCTCCTATCCCAACTCCAGATGCATTACATTCAATCTCAAAAGTTTTACTAAAATCAGACAATGCTAACATAGGTGTAGAACAAAATTTTTCCTTAAGTTCAATGAATGCATCATCTTGTGCTTTATCCCATTTAAAACCAACAGATTTTTTAATGATCTTAGTGAGTGGGGCAGCAAGGGTGCTAAAATCCTTCACAAATCGTCTATAAAAACTAGCCAAACCATGAAAACTTCTCACCTCAGTTATGCTTTTAGGTGTTGGCCATTCTTTTATAGCTTTTATCTTTTCCTCATCTACTTCTATTCCTTTAGTACTCACCACAAAACCAAGAAAAACAATTTTATCCATGAAAAACCACACTTTTTCAGATTTGCAAACAGTTTTTCCTTCTTCAAAACATCAAGCACACAATGCAAATGATTCAAATGCTCATCCAGATTCTTGCTATAAATCAGAATGTCATCAAAATAAACCACAACAAATTTCCCAATTAAAGCATGCAAAACATGGTTCATTAGTCTCATGAAAGTGCTAGGCGCATTAGTTAACCCAAATGGCATAACTAACCATTCATACAATCCATGTTTGGTCTTGAAAGCAGTTTTCCACTCATCCCCTTCTCTCATTCTAATTTGATGGTATCCAGATTTCAAATCAATCTTAGAAAAGACAATAGAACTATGCAATTCATCAAGCATATCGTCTAATCTAGGAATGGGATGGCAATACCTTACAGTGATATTGTTGACAACTCTACAATCAATGCGCATCCTCCAAGTTCCATCTTTCTTTGGCACTAAAAGTACTGGAACCGCACAAGGGCTTAAACTTTCTCTAACATATCCTTTTACAAGAACTCTCCCACTTGCTTTTGAAGCTCTTTTGTTTCTTCAGGATTGCTTTTATATGCTGGCCTATTAGGAATTGTTGCTCCAGGAATGAAATCAATTTAGTGTTCAATTCCTCTAATAAGTGGTAAACCTGGTGGAATTTCTTCAAGGAACACATCAACAAATTCCTACAACAAAGAACCAACAACACTAGGAAAAGAAGAGTTAATGTCATTAGTGTTCAAAAAGGATTCCTTGTAAACAAGGAGAAGCAAGTGTTTTTCATATAGAAACGCACTCCTTACTTCACTTTCTTTTGCATAAAAACTCATTTTCTTCTTTTCTTTTCTCTCTTCACTCATTTCCTTTCTCTGAATTTCTTTTTTTGAACTTACAGATTTTCTCTCTTTTTCTCTCTCTTTTCTTTTTGATGTTTCTTCCTCATTTTTCTCATTTCCCATATCACTCTTTTTCTCATCTCTCTCTCTTTTCATCTTGAGTTGATCCTCATACACTTGCTTTGGAGTCAAGGGTACAAGAGTCACGGGTCTGCTATTCATTACAAAAGAATATCTATTTGTAAACCCATCCCTCTTTACTTTCCTATCAAACTTCCATGGTCTTCCTAAAAGAATATGTGCAGCATATATTGGAACAACATCACACAATATTGAATCACAATATTTTCTAATTGAAAAAGAAACAAGAACTTGCTTATCAACTTTAATTTCCCCACATTCATTCAACCATTGCAGCTTGTATGGTCTAGGGTGTCTAATGGTAGGCAAATTCAACTTCTCAACCAATGTAGTGCTTGCAACATTTTTTACACTCCCACCATCAATGATCAAACTACAAACCTTATTATTAATGAGGCAACGAGTATGGAAAATGTTTTCCCTTTGCTCATTCATTTCATTCTCCTTTACTTGACAATTCAAAGCTCTTCTAACCATAAGGCATTCTTCTTCCACGACATGTTCAACCCTATCATCACGTGAGGGCGTGAAATTATTATCACTCTCACTTTCAGTCATGACTTCATTATTTTTAAGAATCATGACTCTCTATTGGGACATTGAGAAGCTATATGACCTGTACCTAAACACTTGAAACACTTTATATCTCTATTTCTAGAAGTCTGGGAATCATATTTACCTTTTCTCTTTGATGTAGCTTCTTCTTTACCTCGAGTTGTTTCTTTTTAGATAGTTCTTTCTCCTTTCTTCAAAATCTGCTTTTGTAAAGAACTTGATCCATAATGGAATTTTGAAGCACCTTTACGCTTGAGTTGCCTTTCCACCTTGATTGCCATATGCACCATGTCCTCCAACTCCACATAATATTGCAATTCCACTATGTCAGCAATTTTTTTGTGAAGCCCATTTAGGAAACAAGCCATTATAGCCCCTCTTTCTTCTTGCACATTGGCTCTTATCATAGCTAACTCTATCTCTTTATAATATTCCTCCACACTCCTAAAGCCTTGTGTAAGGGTCTGCAACTTTTGATAAAGCTGCCTATAGTAATGGTTAGGAATAAATCTCCTCCTCATTAGAGTTTTCATTTCCCTCCAAGTTGCTACGGGCCTCTCACCATTATTTCTCCTATTAATGCCTAATTTATCCCACCAAACAATGGCATAATTAGTGAATTCTATTGCTGCTAACTTCACCTTTTTTACCTCAAAATAATTATGGCACTCAAAAATCATTTCTATCTTCTTCTCCCACTCCAAATATGCTTCAGGATAACTCCGTCCTTGGAAAGGTGGTATTTTCATTTTGATGCTCCCAAGGTTCCCATCCACTCTATTTCTTTCCCTAGCAATATTTTTGACATGTCTCCTCTCATACCTCCTATCTCCTCTATGCCTATTTCTTCCCACTTCATATTCAGATTCAAAATCTTCCTTACTAGCACCACTAACCTCATCATTCTCAGATTCATACTCATCCATAGAAGCATCCCTTCGCTTATTGTGCCTTCTAGGATTTGGTTGAACTCTTTGCTGGTTTGCAATCCTTTCATCTTGCATATCCATCCTATCCCTTATTTCTCCAAACACAACATTCATACGTGCAAAATGTTGCTGCATTGCTCGGAGGTGGTCATCTATATTCATTGGATTACCACCAGATGTTTCTTCTATATTAGACATTATATCTGCAAGAAAGACGTTAGAAAAATAATTTTCCTCACGTGTTTCCCTTGAGGATGTCACTCTACACTCATGTTTCACTCCAATTTGGCTTTTAAATTGATGTATTGTCACTCTTACCTTTTTTCCACTCTTAGATTCCTCTTGAGACTCTTTAAAGAACTAAGCAATTCATAATCAAAGTAATCTCAACTTGCAAAATCAACACAACAATTAGAAAGGTTCAATTGACACAGATTGAAAAGGTTCAGTCAAATTCTGGACATCAAGATAGATGCTTACATAGAACACATTCAACACATCAATTGGAACTTTCTCTTCTTTTTTTTGTATATATTTTTATGTCTTTTTTTTATGTTGTCTCTTTTTTTTACCAAAACTTAAAGAGAATATACAGAATCTATAACAAATAGTAGTACAACATAAGCAATCTGAACCCAGAAATTCCAGAAAAGCGTCTGTTTTGTAAAGACTATAAATCACTGTAGAAATTTCAGATTTAGATGCAATCAAAACGAGCAAAACGAAGAGATTCTGAATAATGGAAATGACCTATTGAATGATGGAAATCATGAAGAGAGGGTGGTCAAATAAGGACGGAATATTTAGGGACGTTCTGGAAAAAACGAATATGAACACTCACAGAAAATTTCCAGAAACACAATAGATTAAAATGAATAGAACTCACAAATGATAAATCAAATTGGAATGATTCTAAACCGAGATCAAAGTAGAGACATTAAACTATGAAAATGACTTATAAATGTTGAAAAACATAGAGAAACACTTGACAAACAGAAGCTATAATTTCATACATGAACACAAATGAGCAAACGAAAAGACACAAGAACAACACAAAACTTAAAACGAAAATGGAAACAAAGAACAGAAAGATATGACCTAAGTTTAGATCCGAAGCTCTGATACCAAACATCAGGAATGAAGCGCCACAACACGAGGACTTTCCAGGGGGTCACCCATCCTGAGACTACCCTTGGCTGAGCACGCTTAACTATGAAAGGCTAACCATCATGCTAAAAGCTTAAGCTGGTAGCAGAGGCACAACCCTATTCCTTTAACCTAGTAACGTCACAGGCCCCCCGTCTCCAACTACTATGGGTGCCACCAGACCCCAAACTTGATCCATACCCCCTCCCAGACCCGGGACGTATCATTCTCTCCTTTTTTAAGGAGGTTCGTCCTCAAACCTTTTGATAGAAGCGGGATTCAAACCCGTGCTGGCTCTGATACCAAGATGGTACGAACCCACAAGGAAAGATCCTAGGAACCCACAACCAATTTTGAGAAATACTCAACCCAAGAAAGCTAAACAAAGATCTACGATCCACTTGAACCCTTGAACACGAAAGAACAAGGACCCAAAGTGTTGGAAGACGCTACAAGGTTGATCAAGCCTTGATAAGTCTGTTAGTTCTGAGAAGAACCCTAGAGAGAATCCACTCTCAAGAAACAAAGTGCAGAAATGCAACTTTCATTCATATATCAAATCTCAAGTGTGTCTTACAAATGAAGAAGCACAAGATATTTATAGAGAAATACTACCTAGTTGTAATAATTGCAAGTTAGAAAATTGCAACTACAAAGTCTAATACCATGTGCTAGGAAATTCAAAATCATGTGCTAGAAAACCCAAAAGTCTAATACAATGTTCTAGAAAACACAAAAATCTAATATAGTGTGCTAGAGAACCCAAAAGTCAAATATGGCAACTTATTTAATAATTTTGTACAAATAAAATTCATAAAATATAATAAGCATTTAAAGCCCAAAATGTGCTTATTTAGGCCTAAATGAGTCCTCCCATGTGTAGTACTAGGTCCAAGTTCTTCAATTGCAAGACTTCAAGCTCAAAACTTGATCAATATCTCTATTTGTAGCCCAAATGAAGTTAGTGACGTTTTCAGCATTTTCGTCCAGCTTTGATTCGATTGCTAATTGCTTCATCCAAGTCTCTTGCACAAGCCCATTTAATGCTTCCTTAATTTGTTTGGCTCTTCCTCTTATGATTGATCTACTTGGAATTTGTAAAGGATCACTTGAATTTGAATACATAACTTGCTGATTCGCATCATTCCTCCTCCTCGTAAGTTTTAGCTTCGGTGCTCCCTTCTCGGCACTCCCTTGAATTGTGACGGCAACTTCAGTGGATCGTCGGTGAGAGGCCTGGCGGTTTCATGGAGGGTGGCGCGACAACGGTTGTTTAGCTTCCTCTTTGGCCATTAACAGAAAATTTCTCAGCTCCTATACTGGTAAGTGGCAACAACGTGTTCTCCTCCTTTCATGTTGGTGGTTTCAGTCATCCGAGGTTAAATCTGGTCAAACTGTATTAGCTGTTGGTAGCAACATCGTGGTGGTTGTTGGATCTGTGTGTTCTTAGCATTTTCATCATCGTCGTCAGCTGGGGTTTCCGTGTGTTGGGTAGATATGTGGTTAGGTGAGTAGATCTCTACTCGTCGGATATTTTTAGGTGGCCAAAAAAGTTCAAACTCACCGGAGTTGTGGCCTTCAGGTGGGTTTATTGTTTGATTTGTTTTCTTAGTTTCTGGTGGTTTTTGTGCAACATTGTTGTCACACTTGTTTTCCTCCCATCTGCTATCACCCTTCCGTTGCCCAGAGGTCGCCATTGCACAATGTCATGGTGACCAGAGTTACTGTAGCTACGAAAAATGAATTTGTTTTGTTCTTCTTTTGGCTATAAGTCTCTGTTTTTGTTGTTCTTTTCACTCTCTATTTTGTTCTTATTGTCACTCTATTCTTGTTTGTCGAAAATATGTGCGAAAGAAGCATCATCATCGTGTTTCTGCTGATCTTGCCTCACGTTTCGTCTAAGCATCATAATGGTAATTGTAACCGATATTAGTCATGAATCAATTAACTGAACTGATCAATTTCCTTTTTGCCAAAATATTTTGCTCTGTATATAATGTAGCTGTCGAAAATGAAGCCCTACTGCTCTTGTTTTTGCTATCACTCTGTTTTTGTTCTTCTTTTCTTGTCCTTGTAACTCTATTGACACCCATAATTCGACGGGGAAAAAGAAAATCATGTGTCTATCAACTTAATTATATGCTTAAGATAGATTCCTTCTAATTAATATTAATATTATAGCAATAATGATAATGTGTGTATTAAAGGGATAATATACATTAATTAAGGATCATAGGCTTGATTCATTTTTTCACAGGTGACAATTTTATATGTCTCTTTATTTAAAAAGAAAGCAAAAGAAGAAAAGAAAATAACAATTGACTAAAATTAATGAAAGTAAAAGGATGTACTAGACAAATACATCTTAAAAGTAAAATGCATCTAATTTTTATGGATTTCTCTCTATTATTCGATTGGGTGAATGCAATAACAAAAGGCATATGATTTGAGTTTTCCACTCAAAGCATTACCTATACACATGGCCGGAAAGATAGGGGATAATTGCTTGTACTCGTACTATTTTTATATTTGGTCTGTCAATAAAAAATTATTTTGATGTTATTATTTTTAATAATTTATAAATTTACCAAAAAAATTTATAATTTCAAATTACTTTACATTATATTTCTATTTTATTTGATGGATTTTGATTTTCATTTGAATTTAAAATTTAATTATTTCATGTACACTCCATCCGGTCCATTTGAAATGGAGTATGTATTTAACTTGGTTATATATGTACAGTCATCAAAATATAGATATGTTTTGTGATTATAGATATGTTTTTGGGGTTTAAGTTATTGTTCCATTAATTGTGATTAAACTTTAATTGAATAGTTAATATATGTTTGTTTGAATTTTTTAATAGTTGACATAGCAGTATGAATAAGGACAAAAGTAAGGCAACGTGGGATGTAAGTACCACAGGGGTTTTCATACACGAATGCCTTGATCAAATATACAAGAAAGAATGACTAGGATCATCATTCACAAAGATGGGTGGAAGAACATTATGCGCTCATTTAATGACAAAACAGGACAATCATATGATAAGAAGCAACTGAAATATAGGCTAGATAGCCTAAGGAAAGAATAGAAGGCATGGGATAATTTATTCTGCAGAGAGATAGGTATATCTTATGACTTTGCGAAGAATAGGATGATTGCAGACGATAAATGGTGGGAAAGAAAAATAACGGTACTAATTCCTTCTTATCATTGTTATTATTATTATTGTTGTTGTTGTTGTTGTTAAATGTATTGTTATTATACTATGCATACAGGAGAATAAAGAGTACACCAAGTATAGGCACAAAGGCCTCATGTTTGCAAAAGAATTGGAGATGCTTTTTAAGGATGTTATGGCATTGGGCAATAGAATGTTCACCCCGTCTTCTACACAGCGGATGTCACTAGCTTAGGAGGAAGAGGACGACGACGTCTATCGACCCACAATGGACCTAGAAGAAGGTTCAGGATATAGTGAGAAAGACCTTGTACCTCCTAGTACTGGAGCTAGTGTGGGAGTGATAGCTGGTTTGGAGGGAATTACGTTGACAACAAATACTCCACCTAGTGTTTCGGGAAGCAGTGGGAAGAGAAAGAGAGTTGAAGGGTCAGGCAAATCAAAAAAGACAAAAACCACAAACATGCAAACAATTATAGATGTAGTTAGTAGGATAGCTAACACATCTGAAGATATAACAGATGCTCTAAAAAAGATCGTAGCGAATGATCTACAAGTGAACGACGTTGTCAAAGAATTACTGAGGATTCCTGAAGTTGCAAGTGACAGGGACTTTCACCGTCGATGTTGTAATATGATGATGCACCAAATTGCTCGTGATATGTATGTTGGGCTGAAAGAAGATAAAGAGGCTTTGCTAGACTGGTTGCACCAACATACTTAAAATCCCCCTGAATTTCAGAAACCCCCGGCTCACTGAACTTTAGTTTATGTCACTTTTTAAAACTTTGCTATGTATAATTAAAACATATTGTTAGTGTTTTTATGCTAATTGTGAATGTTACTAACCTGAAGTATATGACGATGATTTGCAATTTGCACAGTGGTATAATTGTATTTGATTTCATACAATCCTTCTACTTGCATAGGTTATATCGTTCATCGCAAGTTCGAGTCGTGACGATATTCCCGAGGGAACGGAGGAAGTAGCATCATCTCATGCAGATAGAAGGTCCCGAGTCATTTTCCTTTTAAATCAAGAAACAACAGAGTATGAACAGGTGGCTGCCTTGATGACTCAATATGTCGCGCCTTATGTTTGCAAAGAACCCTGCAGAACTAGTAAGGAAACAGGTGCAAAGTGGGTACAAGAGGTATTGGAAGGAAATGATAGAGTTTGCCCTCAGAATTTCTAAGTAGAAAATCATATCTTCCATCTCTTGTGCTCTAAATTGGTAGAACATAGGTTACGGAGGACTAGGTATGTTGGAATCGAAGAAATGGCAGCCATGTTCTTATATACAGTTGGACATGCACCAGGAAATTGAATCATACAAGAACGATTTCAACATTCTGGAGAAACTGTCCACGGGATCTTCTATAGGGTTTTAGAGGCTTGTGTAAACCTATATGCAGAAATTATCAAACTACTTGATCCTAAGTTCCGTGATTGTCACCCAAAAATCTTAAATGCTCGCCGATATTAACCATATTTCAAGGATGCAATTGGAGCAATTGATGGAACTCATATCAGGTGTGTGGTCAACGAGTCTGAAAAAGATAAATATATCGGCAGAAAAGGATATCCGACACAGAATATCATGGCCGTATGTGATTGGGATATGTGCTTTACTTTTGTGTTGGCAGGGTGGGAGGGAACTGCACATGATGCTCGTATCTTCCAAATTGCTATTTCAACTCCAGCCATGAATTTCCCACATCCACCTGAAAGTATCTCTTCAATACCTGAACTTACATTGTGTGTTTGTTTTTTATTGTTTTTGTGACATCCGTATCATTTTATGGTGTTAAACAGTATTGTGTATTTATTAGAAGAATATTATTTGGTCGACGCTAGCTACCCAACACCAATAAGATATCTTGGTCTGTATAGACGTCAGCGTTATCACATTCCAGATTTTAGGCGACATCACGGATACACAACTCCGAACGAGATGTTCAACTATTATCATTCAAGCTTGAGAACCACTATCGAAAAGACGTTTGGAGTATGGAAGAATAGATTTAAGCTCTTGGGGGAAATGAAGTCATTTAGCTTCGTAACACAAGTCCACATTGTTTGTGCAACAATGGCTATACATAAATCTTATTCGCAGAAATTCCCAAAAAGATGTGGATTTTCAACAAGTTGAAACACAAAATGGATTTATTGAAAATCATAATGATCCAGTTGATGTAACATCCATATCAACTATCCGTAGATCATCTTCAACACACATGAATGATATTCGTAATACGATCAGAGACCAACTTGTTGGGAGTAGATAATCCAATTATGATACACTTCATGTATGTCATTCATATTGAAATATATATTTCTCCTTTTTAAATTAGTATTTTAGTGTATTTTTTTTAATAATAATTGAACTTTTTTTATTTTATAAAATTTTATTTACATTTTTTCACATCAATTATAATAATTTATATGTGTGTGTGTGTGTAGTATTCAATAAGGTTTATGCCCTTTTTAGTCATTTTTCACTTAAACGGACTTTTCAAACGCTAAATCAAATAGAATCAAGGTTAGAAAAAAAACCACTTCTATCATCGCTAATCCAAAACAAATCACATTTACAATCTCACTTTCTTTTCAAACTCACTTTTACAAAAGTCATATTGAAAAAAAACTACTTCTCCACCGCTAATCCAAACATACACTAAAACTTTCCGGTTTTAAGAAAAAGGAGGGCAACTGACCATAAAAAGCAAAGAGGAAATTAATAATTGCGTTGGAAATGATACAATGTTCAAAATATTCAAATGATACAATATTACTATTGGTATGCCCAAATTGGCCCTATAACTATTCATGCAAAGATTATTATATTAATAATTATCCAAAGAATGTTAGAACATCTTTTTAATTAATATAAAAATATGGCGGCATTTAACTCGATCTTTGAGTTGGATCAAGTTCTCAACAAACCAAACCCAAAAGGATAAGTTCAAGAAGTTATGTATTAAATTTAAAGACGGATGAAGTATTGCTTTTTTTAATTGATATTCTTAAATATACATGATAACTATCGTAGGGCTTCTTTTCCTAGGCCACCCCCAAGAGCCCCCATCCTCTCTCTTCACTTCCACTACTGCTTCCATTCTTCAATTCAAACCATGACGGAGCCACCGCAAGCCAAACTTTGACGGTAACAACTCTCCGTTCAGAGAGAGATGTCGTTTCGATCGATCGTCAATAGAGATCTTGGTGGTGGTGATGTCGAGTCACTCGACTTGACATCACCACCAACAAGGTCCAGATCGACGGCCAGAGAGAGAGAGGCTTCCTTGGTGCGTATGTTGTAGGGGAGGGTAGGTATCTATAGGGCCAGACAACTGGAGTCACGCATGCGGGCTTCCAGGAAGTTTTCTTCGGATGCGGCTTTCCTCAATTTACGTTCCTTTTCTTTTCTCTTTTAATTTTAACATGGATTGTTGTATTAAGATTTTATTTATATTTTTTTACTATAAAAATAATAATATTATTATAAAAATATTTATAATATATTATATTTAAATATCTTAATCCAACAGTCTAAATTAAAAAAAAAGATGAGAGGAAGCGAAAAAGAAAAAGGCCAGGTTTGTGTTCTTGTCAATACTCCCCGAAGTTTTTAAGGTTAGGAAGATTATTATTATTATTATTATTATTATTATTAAGGGTTCTTTTTAAGATTTAGAATATAAAAAGTTTTCATATCTCTTAATAAGTGGGTTTCTTGATATTTGAATTTGTAATCTTCTTATTATAAGATCAGACTACTTACCACCCTAACCAATAATTTGTTAGTTGTTAGAAGGATTATTTGGTAATACTACAATTCAATTTCAAAATACCCATCAATTCTTAGTGTAAGAACTATTTATCTGATTTTGAAAAATTAAAGAAACAAAATAAATTACATAATTATAATATATGTGTAACATGATCTCTTTAAATTATTTATGTATAACATTGTATTATATACTCATTCCCATTCTTTTTATAAGGAACAACCTCTTTCATATAAATATATTCTAAATATAAGGAATAAATTCTTTTTGTTTAAAATTTCAAATTGATCTTTTTATTTTATTACCCCATTTGAATATAATAATATATGTCAGTTATTATATCTCTTTATAATAAAGTTTGACTAATTATATATATCTCTTGTACTCTCTTTATAAATAAAGGTATAATAAAAAATAAAAATACATATCTTATATATTTATTACTTTCAACTAATATCATGAACTGTGCCATTTTGATGGTTGTTCCTTATGAAAGGGGGAGTACCATCTATGAGTTAAGAAAATTAGTTTAAAGAAATGATAAACCTAGAGATAAAATGAAAAAAAGTCTTACATTAATTGATTGAGGACCCAAATTTACCATCAAACCAAGTATTATATTTAGAACATAATAAGTAATTAATATTTAAATGTGATTTATCATATGTTCTCTCTCCCAAAACCTTATCTAATATGAATAAATTTTTTAAAAAAATATTTTAAATTTAAGATTGGTTCGAATAATTTAGTTAGAAGTAATATGCTTTGGTCACAATGAAAGGGGTTTCGGTCGCTAAAACACCATGCCTTGAGCATGAATCTGCGTCAATACCAAAAATATATTTAGGAAAGTTACTCCTAATTGAGGCAAGCGAAATTTAAATTTGACTCAATTAGATGGTGATATTAAAAAGTAATTCGTGGTAACGTATTGGAGTGCACATCAGTAGAGGGTGTATGTCACTGATGCCGGGTCGTTGGGTCCCACCTAGTAATTAAAAAGCCTTTTGACTGTTCATAGAGAGGGAAAGTGATAAGGCAGATATTTGATTACTCCCTTCCTTCTAGAAGCCTTTTGACTATTCCTTCTTCACCGACTCATCTTTTTTTAGGTATTATCTCCTGTCGCTAGAGCGGTTCACATTTTTTAAAAAGATAGATGGAGTTATTTAATTATAATATATATTATATATAATTAAATTATATATTATTTTATAAATTAAATAAATTAATTTTTTAAAAAATTAATTTAAATATTTGAATGTAATTTATTTAATTATTTTAAATTTTCTAAAAAAAATTAATGATCCCTTATATTTAAAGTATAATGGAGTATTATTAATTAAAAATGTATGAAATTCTTATTTAGATATGCCACTATTTACAGAGAGCATACTTATTGACAAATAGGTTGTTTAGAATAGCGATTGGAAGCTCCATAAGTGCTTTTCAGTCATGATTTACGGTCTACGAGGTAGCTTTTACGGTCTATGAGGTATTTTTACGGTCTACAAGGTAAATATATGGAGGAGATTTATCTTGATTTACGTGAATCGATCTTATATAATAAGCCCGATTAACTTAAATGAATCCAAACAAGCTATAAATATGAGTGAGAATAAATGAGAATTTTTTTAAAAAAAAAGTAATGAGAAAGAGGAAAGGCTTGCAGCAAGAGATAGAGAATAAATAATTATGGGTTAAAATACATTTACCACCTATAGAGTATTTATTTTTTAAATAACACTTAATATTCTAAACTAATTTTTGGTACATTCATTATTTTAAAATATTTTTTATAGTATCCAATATCCTAAAGTAATTGTTGTAAAATTTTGATAAAATATTTATTATTAATATGTCCAACACTTGTGCTCCACTTTTTTTAGAATAGAATTTTAAGTGAGTTTAGTCCACCAACAAGGTCATAACATAACTAATTTTTTTTAATTTATTTAAATTAACCAATTAATTATTATAATTGGAGGTAGTACCTTTTATTGGATATGTTCTTTTTATGGAAAAGAATTGTAAATAATTTTTTAGGGTGTTACTAGCCATTTTCCTTATTCACCATATATATATATATATATATATATATATATATATATATATATAACACAACCATCATAAAAATCTGGATATATAATATTTTTAGCATAAGTAGAAGTTAAGCATTACAATATATTTGGCATGGAAAGGACTAGAAATGCTGTTTCATTTGTAAATTTGCTGGGATGAAAAAAAATACATAAATGGAAATAAAGCTAGACAAAAATTACTAGAAGTTGACAAAACCATGAGAGAGTATGAATAAAATATGCACTCAATAGTAAAGGATCAAAAAGAGTGGGGGCATGATCCAGGGTATTGAATGTGTGTGAGAGGAAATGTGAAATAACAAGACATAAAAAAAATGACAAATGGGAAGGGAAGGATGGAAGAGAGATGGAGAAAAATGCTCTGATAATAGGGGGAAGGGGGCACTGAACTAGAGCTAGTAATATGGGTTAAGATTATGGGCCGAACCCGCTCAACTAGATAAAATGGGCGGTTTAGGTTTTGCAAAAGTGGGATCATTCTAAAGTGGTTCTTTTATGCTCAAACCCATATGGCCCAACCTGCGGTGGGTTAGCCTATATTTTTTTTTTAAAAATGTAATCCAACTCAAGTCCCAAAGAAGGAAAAACCCAAATCTAAAGGTCCAAATTCAGACTCTCAGTCTCATGTCTCACTCTCTCCTATGACCTCTTTGCCTCTGCCAGCCTAGTCTAGTGGTCTTTCAATGTCACTCCTCACTCCTTAGTCTCAGACTCTCGCGTCTCACCGTTATGCTTCAATTTTGAACACCAATAATATCAACTAATTATTGATTATTTTTAAGTTCAAGTGATGGCTTTTGGATTTATGTTTATTTTGTCATATGTGGACTTATGATGAATGCTTAATTTGTGATGTATTTTTAATTTTTTTTATGGTTTAGGTTTGTAGAAAAAAAATTTAGTATATTGTTTAATTTTTTTTTTTGAAAAGTTAAAAAATATATAAAAAATTTAAACAATATACTAAATTTTTTTTCTATAAACATAAACCATAAAAAAATTTAAAATACATCACAAATTAAGCATTCATCACAAGTCATTTAAAAAAAATATGGGTTGGGTGGGCCAACCCCTCAATCGAGCGGTTATAGGTTGGGTTGGCTAAATGTGACCCATATTGATACAATCTTTTTAGACCCGAACCCATATGGTCTCAACCCATGGTGAGTTTGCTCGAACTCAATGGTTCGGCACATATTACCGCCTCTACATCAAACCAAAGAGAAAGGAGGAGTGAGATATCTTTTTGAGTATGGGGGCTGTATGGCAGTAGGGTGATTGATTAGTGTGTGCAATAATAGGGAAGAAAAATTTAAAGACATAATAATGTAGGGCTTCATTTGACAACTTAGGATTCTCACGAATTTGGGTTGTTAAAGTGTTATATTTTTATTTATTTTAGTCATATTATATAAAAATGATTTTTTATTTATACTTTTATTTCAAATGTAAGAGTATAGTAAACTTGATTAACTATAAATAATACTTAGATAGTTTTATGAACTAATCCCAAGCTTTCAAATTAATTAATTAGTTACTATAATATTATTTAACCAACATTTCAATAACTCTATAATATCTAAATAATAACCCTTTCTAGTCATTATTTTTTATATTCTAATATCACTTATCCTATTCTTACATAATATATATTTAAAACAATAACTTCTATAAGATATTTTAGTCGTAATTTATCTCTCTTTCTACCCCCTCTATTTTTTTATAAATACTATTATACTTTTTCATGAAAATTAACTCCTAAGTTATTAAAAAAAAAAGGATGTCATAAAGGCTGCCAAGAACAAGAATGTAATTAATAAACCTAATCGGGACAATTGTAATATTTGGCATTGAAATGTCTTATTTAAATAACAAAACAAAACATTGCCAAGCCATTGATTAGACTTATGGTATTGCCTAAAGTTGAGACGTTTGCTCAGCATATAAGAGATTATGAGACCTACATAGGTTGAAAACGGAAAGTTCATAGAATAAATTACCTTGCATATTGCTATACTTGATAAATACTTGTGCAAATATGAATAAATCTAACAGCAAGGCTATGCGAATTACATTGAAAGATAAAGTTTTAAGGCACTTTTAACACCTCTTATGTGACAGTATCTACGAGAGTTGACCAAAATGACAATGAAGCTGAAAGAAGTTGAACAAATATTACCAAATGAACAAGTGTAGCCTATTCATCAAGACGCTCCTTTCTATCTGGGAGCTCATGGAAGTCGGTATAACTCAACTTTCAACAAATGTATTAAAGCACCTCAAGCTTGAAAATAAATGTCCAGAGGCTTACAAATCCTTTGGACAAGCTTGTCTCAGAGAAAACAAGTCCTTCCCACCCCAAACCCTGATAAAAGAAGTGTAAGAGGTTCCAGAAAAGAGAAAGAAGAGCGGCCCTAAGTTTAGAGAAGGGGAAAAGTCTCTTCAAGCATAAGACTAACCTAAGCGAGGTCAAATGCTTTCCCTGCTATAATTAGCCATTTTGCAAAGGATTTTTCCAAACAAACTAAGCACAAAAAGGACAAGCTCCATAAATCATGACGATAGGGATTGAGGATTCATTATAGAATGTTCTTTATTGTCAAATCAAAGTAAGAGGCTTAACATCAGAGGAGACATAAGGATTATGGTGAAAGGCATTAGTGCCTACAAGTTCACTTTAGTGAAATGACCTTACTTCTCTGTCATGCGCTTTTATACACTAGTTTAAATGAGATTAAGTTGTTATCTTATGACGTCTAGATTATGGGTTCGAATGATGTAAACTTTCATGATTTTGTGAAAACTATATAGCTTTGATTCAGTTTTCCTTTCATGAGATTTTTTTAGTTAAGCATTGTTCATGACTCTCTATGCTTAGTTGCTTTACTACTTCCTGTATTTTAATTATTGACTTGATTATGTGTTATGCTAGAGAAGGACATAGAATTTGGTACCAAAACTAGCATAACAAGGGTTGTTAAATTTAACTTCTAATGTGGGGATGTCCTTGTGCAAGTCTAGTAGGTAAAGTAACAAGAAAAGATTTATAGTAAAGGGACTATAATTGATTATTCATTACAATTATTCCATTATGATAAACGTCATACTATGTATGAGGGAAAAATATGAAGCTTGACATTTTGTAACCTTTGTTGAGGATTATTCACGATATGATCATATCTATTTGATTTCACAGAAGTATAAAGCTTAAGAATTCAAGACTGTGAATAGATGAGTTGCAGAATCAATCAAATCAATTGGATATAAATTTTGAGATCCTACAAACCGATTGAGGTTGTGAATGTTTATTTGATTAATCAAATGAGCTTGTGACAAAAAAAGAAGATAGTTAGATAGCTAACTATCTAATGCACTCTGCTACCAAATTGAGTTTTTGAAAGGTTAATAAAACACTATACGACATGGTTAGTTACATGATAGTTCAAGCTAACCCACCAAATATGAGTATGATAGTATGATGAGGCCAACCTTTGGTAGATTTGTACACATACTTGGTTTCGTCAAGTGAGTATGATATTAAATTTAACCATGTGCCCTCTAAGTTGTTTACTTCCATGCCTTATGAATTATAAACTAAGCAGAAGTTAAATTTAAGTCTCTATAAATGTTGTGCATTCCTATTAAGATTGTAAGTAAGAGCTTATTGGGGTTACATCTTCACATTTTTCATGAGTGAAGATGGAATTATGACCGAGAAGAATTTAAAGGTACCACATTTATGATGGATTAGTTTCCAAATAAGGGTGAAACTAATCACTTTGTATCTCTTTATGAGGCACATTCACAAGGCAGTATAGAACTAATTAATGACTATTAATCATCCTTGTGATTGGAAGCTTTGAGCCAACGATCCCCAATCGACTTTGTGAGTGGAAGGTTAAAGGGGGTCAATAAAGAGACCTAAATAAGAGAACAAATTAGCTCTTATAAGAAGGTCTAACTGATAAAAGTGTTTATGGTTATTCTAGAAGATTATTAGCCACGTTCTATACAAGAGGCCTTATCAAGTCATGCTAAGGAAAAATGGAAGTAATCATTGATTTATTTTGAAAGAATCAAGTTTGAAAATGAGTTGATTTATCACAAGGCCAAGAGATCAATTGGGAACAAGTGGGTTCTCAAGATTAAGAGAAAAGTGGATAGATCAATTAGCAAATACAAGACTCATTTAGTTGCAAGGGGTAAGAATAACAAGTGACATTCAACTCACGTATTGTACACTCAAATTAGACTTATTCTAGCAATAATTAACTGTTTGGATTTAGATATACATCAAGAGGATGTAAAATCTACACCTTTAAGTGGTGATTTAGATGACAAAATCTATTTGCAACGACATTTAGATTTCACTAAAAGTGGTATTTGAGATTTCATAGCTGGATAACCTCATTGTTTTTATGAGATCCTTTCATTGATTGAAGTAATCGTCTAATTAGTGATGCATATGGTTTTGTTAGATCGATAATTTAGTGTGGGTTTCAAAGGATTAAAGAAAACCATTATCAAATAATTTGTGATATTTTTCTTTTAACTGGATAGTATACTATTGTCAAATAAACGATGTTTGTAACACCATACTTTTATACAGTTCAAAACAGTTTAAAAAGTGACATGAAGTCAAAATGGAGACTAGAAACACTTTCCAACCCATCTGGTTAAGTTTAACTTATTTGAGTCTGTTTCCATTTGTTAATATCAGAGTACTCACCAAAGTTCTCAGTGAATATTCTGGTTAAGTTTTTTAATTAAAGGGGCAACATTAGGTGGTCACCCTGTTCTAGTCTATTTACCGCAATTACGTACAGATTTTTAGGTTTACGGTTAGTGTACTTACTACTACTATGATACTAGTTTTATAGTATACTTATCTACATCATATATAGATCCAAAAACTAGATAACCAACCATGACGGGTAGACGTGATGGTTCAGCATCTCGTCCCTTAAGCAAGTGGTTGGGGGTTTGATCCCTAACTCTTGTGAATGGAAAGCATTACGTGGCTAGCCCTTGACTAGTTTGTGTGCTGACCTAGGGGCGAGGGATTAGTCCCATGGCTACCAGCTGTGGGGATACCCTGGAGCAATAAAAAAACTAGATAACCAACAAAAAATAAACTTTAAGTCTTCAATTCTATTTGTCTTTAGCTACCTTCTTCGCATGTGAGCTACTTGCCCATGCTACAGATTAGTTATTGGAAAGGGGTGAGATTTAAAAGAAACTCAATAGTAACAGATAACACTCATATAAAATACATATAAAGAAACATGCTATATCAACCATCACATACCAGATAGTTCAGTATTTATTCAACATTTAGAGATGTTCTTTTGTAGCAAACAATTATATTTAAGGACTCAAAGTTCCTTTCCACAGTGTTGAGTGTTCTACTAGGCTAAAGCCCTTCTCATCTAAATGCTTAACGTGCAATTCTACCCAATTCATGTTCACAGTTCAAGTCTTCATAATGGTAAAAATATACATGAAGCAAGATACATAGAATATGAAGGAAAAGTTACTGTTAGAGCAAGCTTATCACCCAAGAGGGGGGTGAATTGGGTGATTACAGAATAAACGGATACTTAATAAAAATAATGAAACTTTAAAGCACAGTTATAAGTAAGAAGAGATATCACTGAAGTGGACACATGAGTTTTTACTAGTTCGACCACAATCACTTGACCTACGTCCAGTCCTCAGAAATCCTTCTGAGCCTTTCACTATATCTTCTAATATTCAATGGGTTCTTGGCACCTCAGTACAACATCAAGTTCCTCTTTGGACACTCGCTCCCCCTTACACAAGGTAATCTCAAATCCCAACTTAAAGTTCCTCAACCTTAAGTTATCACTATTGAAATAATGAGTTTTGACTGACAAATCTCTCTCACAAAGTATATGGATGAATACTGAAGTACAGGTGAAGAAATAATAATAAGAGACAAAGCACTTATGAGTATATTGTTTGCAGTGTGTTCAAGCATTGTCGGTGTCTCTTTTGATTTTCGAATGACTAGGCTTATATATATCAGAAGCTTTGAGGACCATTGTAATTTTACAAATATTTGCCCATTGATCGATTGTGCTTCTGACAGATGCACCAGTGTTGTTTTCAATTAGCACGTTGATGGTTGTTCATTGAATATTGCTACTGCCCATGATTAGTTATCGTTAAGTGTTGTTCGGTTGCTTGTCATATAGGTTGTTGTGGAGTAAACCTGTAATACACTTAGAGAAATAGCTGTTAGATAATATTTTTAAATATCACTGGAGTGATCTTGTGATTCACTGGGAGTGATTTTCTCAGCACAGAAAATCACTTAAGTGAATTGCAATTTTACTAGCAGTGAATTCCATAAATCAGATAATTACTTCTGTGCATGTATGGTGATGTTTCTTTACAGTGATTTTAAATTAACCGGAGATGTTTTTCACAAACTAATGATCTTATCCAAATAATATCCTACTAGCAGTGATTTTTAATTCACTAGCAGTGATTTACACATAAACTGGCATTGCGTGATCACTAGAAATGTAACTGAGAAATTATCATATAACTGGAGTGGATTTGGAAAACAGTGAAATTTTTTGCAAGTAATTACAAATCCACTGGAAGTGGTTTTAAGAAGTTTATATATCACTCGAGTGAATTACAAGTCACTGGGAGTGATTTTCAAAATAGTGAATTTTTCTTCCGGTGAATTTCAATCCACTGGAGGTGATTCTGAAAAGTACATAGATCACTTGAGTGAAATGAATATCACTGGGAGTGATTTTTAAAATAATGAATTTTTCTTTTGGTGATTTCAGAGCTACTAGAAGTGGTTTTGCAAAACTCAAATATCACTCGAGTGATTTGAGATAATTGGAAAAGAAATTCAAAACAATGAATTTTTCCTGAAGTGATTCAGGCTTGCATTGGGAGTGATATACCACATAAACATAATCACTCGAGTGATCTGTTCACTTTTGCATACGATAAGTAAAATATTTACATATTTATTTTCCCTTATATGATAATTTTGTGGACTATATTTGAGCTGAATGTAATCAATTTGGGTGTAATTAATAAATAAATAATGACTTGCAGCCATGGACAGTACTGTATTAAGAAGAATTAAAGAAGGAATTTAAGGGAAAGTTACTATTCATGCTACTATTCACTATTCATACGGTACTTTAGTGAAATACACTGTAGCGGTACTGTTTGGATTCCTGTAGCATCGGTATAGAAGTGGGTCGGTGCAGAAGTGTTTTTTTACTGTTCCAGTGTGTTTTCAATGTAGCATTTCACTATTCAAAAATCACTGTAGCACCCGAATTGTTCCCTCTAAATAGAGGTCCTTGGCATCCTAAAATGAGGAGGAAGGAAGAGAGAGAGAGCTTCTATTTTAGAGAGAGAGTTGTTATTTTAGAATTTATTTCTTGCATTTTTTTTTACTTTTTGCATGCCTCCTACATGGATGGTTTTACCTCCTATATAGAAGGTCTATGTGGTCCTCCTTTATGGATGGTATAGGTTGCCACCTATATGGTAGGCTAGATTTTCCATTTTCATGCATCTTGTAGTTGTATTTTTTATATATTTGTAATTAATTTTTATGCAATATTTATGATGTTTGTAATTTATTTTGGTTTTTTTTTAAATTTTATCATGAGCTAAATTTTCCTTTTCCTAGGGTGGTGACGTAGCTTACTAATGATGGATTGAATCTTAACTTGTTAAATCTAGTTTTAATTTTTCCTTCATGATTGAGTTTTAATTATTGTTCTTACTGCTTTCAATTGACTGGCCACCTTTTGGATGATTTTAATATGTATATTGAGACCGGAAGGAGATACATGTGTGTATATCCTATAATTAAAACAATAATTTTCATATGAAATAGGAATATACTCATATGGGTTGTGTAGTCTTAAATAAGTTCCATAAATCTTAATGCATGATTAATTGCTTAAATTCATATAGGAATATATTAGGTTAGCAATTAATTATAGAATTACTGGACCTTGGAAGAGGTGAGTAATTAAATTAGGGAAACTCGACTATCAATCATGTAGAATAAATTGGACTACAATAGATAAGTGATTCAATCCGGAATTTGTTAAGGGAAATCTAATCCCTAGGGTTTTTTCTCATATTTGTCTTCATATCACTTGTATTCATATTTCATCATTTTTATTTTACAATCTCAATCACAACTAATCGACCGACTAAATAGAATTAAAATTACTAATTTTGGTACTTAGTGATTACTCCTCGTGGGAATGATACTCTACTCATTTCTATATTACTTGATTACGACAGTGTATACTTGTACTTTCTAAATATACCATCCTACACTTGTAACAAGTTTTTTTGCGCCGTTGCCAGGGATTATTGTCATTAATATCAATACCAAGTAATTTTAATACTAATTTGGTCTTCATATTATATTTGTTTCTTTTTGGTGTCCTTTGTTTCTTTTCAGGTTTTTGCTTAGTACATGACCAGATCGAAGAAGACTGAATTACAACCTTATGATTCTGAGATTGAGAAAACTTGTCGAAGAAATCAGAGAGTTCAAAAGCAGTCTACTTCAATCAATTCAATGGAAAATCCGGAAGGAGAAGCAGCAGATGCCAAAACACTCCGTGATTATGCAACACCAACAGTCATGGAGACAACTTCTGGAATCAAAAAACCACCAGTAGCAGCCAACAAATTTGAAATCAAGCCTGCAATTATCAAGATGGTGCAAGAAAATTAGTTCGGTGGTTTATCAACAGATAATCCTAACACACATATAGCCAGCTTCTTAGAAATATGTGACACATTCAAGTATAATGGTGTTACTGATGATGCCATTAGACTTAGATTTTTCCCTTTCTCACTCAGGGATAAGGCTAATAGCTGGTTACATTCTCTACCAGTGGGAAGCATAATTACATGGGATGCATTGGCACAGAAATTTTTGCTAAATACTTTCCATCAGAAAAAACTGCTAAATTGAGGAATGAAATTACCTCATTTTCCTAGCATAAACTAGAAAGCCTTTATGAAGCCTGCGAAAGATACAAGGAGTTGCTAAGGAGATGTCCTCTTCATGGGTTACCAGATTGGTGGACACTGCAAACATTCTACAATGGGATGACGCATACCACTAGAATTCTTATAGATGCTGCAGCTGGAGGATCTTTAATGGGAAAAAATCTAGATGATGCCTACAATTTACTTGAAGAGATGGTGGCCAATGCATATCAATGGCCTTCTGAACGTCATAATTCAAAGAGGGTACTTGGAGTGCATGAGCTGGATATCCTTACAACTTTATCTTCTCAAGTTGCATCTATATCCAAGCAAGTAAGCTCATTGACAAGTCAAGCAAATGGAATCAGTACACCTCATGAAACATGTGACTGATATAGAGGACCTTATATGAGTACGCAAAGTCAAGATGGACACTTATCCATGCCTTCTCAGTCGGAGCAAGCTCATTATATTAGAAATCAAAGAAATGACCCATTCTCAAACACTTATAATCCAGGTTGGCGGAATCATCCAAACTTTGGCTAGAGGAATAATCAAAATATGTTCAAGCCGTAAGGGAACTACCATCAACAAGCTCTTCAACCACCAAATCCACCACAACAGAAATTAAATATAGAAGAAGCACTGGCTCAACTAACCATGAATACATCTCAATTCATGGGTAGGACTGACGCAATACTCAGAAGCCACGAAGCCTCAATAAAGAACTTGGAGATCCAAATGGGCTAAATTACAAATATGCTGAATTCCAGACAACCAGGTATTCTTCCAAGTGACACTGAAAAAAATCCAAGAGAGCATGTGAAGGCTATTGCATTAAGAAGTGGAAAAGAATTGAAACATCCTGTAATTCTACATAAGAATGACGGAGAAAAGAAAGAAAGTTAAGAAGAAAAGAAGGAGGAAGCACAGAAACCTCAAGAGGATGATGTGGTACCAGGAAGAATCAGCTTTCCAGATAACCCTCCTCCATATGTACCACATGTTCTATACCCTCAGAGACTTGTGAAGGCAAAGCTAGACAAGCAGTTTAAAAAGTTTTTGGAGGTTTTTAAAAAGTTACATATCAACATCCCTTTTGTAGACGCTCTTGCTCAAATTCCTAGTTATGCAAAATTCATGAAGGATATTCTCTCAAATAAGCGTAAGCTGGAGGAATTTGAGATTGTTGCACTTACTGAGGAGTACAGTGCCATTCTGCAAAAGAAACTACCACCAAAGCTGAAAGATCCAGGAAGCTTTTGCATACCTTACACCATAGGTCAATGTAACTTTAAAAGAGCGCTTTGTGACCTAGGAGCAAGTGTAAATCTTATGCCTTTATCTGTCTACAGAAAACTTGGTCTTGGAGAGGTGAAGCCTACCACAGTTTCACTACTTCTTGCTGATCGATCAATTAAACATCCGAGGGGTGTTTTAGAAGATGTTCTGGTGAAGGTAGACAAACTCATATTTCCAGCTGATTTCATCATACTCGACATGGAAGAAGATCAAGAAATTCCTATCATTCTTGGGAGGCCATTCCTAGCAACTAGGAGAACTTTAATAGATGTGCAACAGGGAAAGTTAACCTTGCGAGCTCAAGATGATCAAGTATCTTTCAACATTTTTAAGGCTTGGTCCTTTCTAAATGAAGGTGACACCTGTTATAGGGTAGATACATTGACTAGCTGCACAAAAGACGTGGTAAACGAAAGCTGCATAGATCAACTATTCATAATGGGAATGGTAGATGTATCAAAATCTACTAATCCTGAAGTGCACAAAGAATATTAGGGAATAAAAGCTTTAAATTTTGACTAAAAGGCAGCTAGTAAAAAGAGACTTCTCCAACTCAATGAGCTTGATGAATTTCGACAACAAGCTTATGAGAATGCCAAGTTATACAAGGAGAAGACAAAAATGTGGCATGACAAAAGAATTATGAGGAGAGAGTTCATACCGGGACAAAAGTGTTGTTGTATAACTCAAGGTTAAAGCTCTTTCCGGGAAAGCTGAGATCAAGGTGGTCAGGTCTTTTTACTGTGGTTCAAACATGGCCATATGGAGCTGTGGAGATTCAAGATGGTGATTGAAAATTCAAATTGAACGAGCAAAGGCTGAAAGAATATAATGACGGTGCACTCAACACTTTGAAAACTATCATCACTTTTGAGGAAACAACAGGTAAGTCCTATTTTTTTAAAAAAAATCAATAAAATAGAAATAAAATAAATAAAATAAAATAAAATTTTTTTATTGGTTTGGTCTTTGTCTAGCTAAAGACGTTAAAGAAGGGCGGCTATTTGGGAGGCAACCCAAAACTTCTTTTCCTTACTATTTCATTTTTCTTTCTTACTCACTGAAGCACACAATACTGCATTTTTAAATTTTAATCTCATCATGGAGGAAATTCTTGTAAAGCTTAAGAACAGTTTCCCTACTCTTCCCAAAGATGTGCTTAGGAAGATCTATAGTTGTCGACTTGAAAGAATGAAGACATTCAAGCATTTAGGCCTTCTTGAGGATGTCCGCTGGATCATTGAAGCTAAGGTACGTTTAATAGGTGAGATTCACAAGTCATTTATTAAACCTATGCCAGGTATAGGAAGAAGCTCTTACTTCAAAAAGAGAAGAGCTAAAAGAATGAAGGTCTGTCCTAAATGTGCAAGGTGGAATTATGATCAGCACTGTAGAAGCAAAGGTATGGTTTTTATAAATCGAGAAGATAAAATTCAATTTATAAAGGATGGACTGAGTAAGGAGTCATTAGATGATATCATTCAGACTCTTGAGACGTATCCTAGTGGTGATGTTCATCATGTTCTTCTTGATTTATTAGACATATTCAATAAAGAAAAAGAGCGATACCGTCTTGGGAATCTGACATTAAAAGACCATATTTTCCACTTTATAAGAAAATTGGATAGGAAGCAAATCCTCAATTCATAGAAAGCGTTTAAGCCGTTACTGGACGTAAAATCAGAGGAAGATGTGAGCCACAATCACAACTACTGTACATAATCTTGCTTTTGTCTAATCCGTCTTATCTTTTTCAGTAACTTTTGACTTTCTTTACTCACTTTACTTAATTTCTTCGCATAGTGGCCCACTAGTCATTCGTGTCAAAAAAAAATTTTCAATTTTTTTTGAAATATGTGTTATTTGCATGATTTTGTTGTCGCTGTTTTTGTAATATAAATATATAATCTTCCATTTGTAAAAAACACAAAATGTCTAAGAGAAAAATAAAGAGGAGTGGTATCACTCTAAAATGTAGATTTAAATCTATATGCATTTTGGGTGAAACTGACTTGGGAAAGGATGTAGAGTTTATACTTGCAGCAAAGGAACTAGGACGTGCATTAGTTGCTAGAAAGATCAACTTCATCTACGGGGGAGGTATCCAGGGCCTAAGAGCAAGTGTGGCCATTGCTGCAACCATTAATGGTAGTAAAGGTTTGTGTGTAAGGGTGAAGGAGTTAGAAAATCACATTTTCTCCTTACGGCAAGAGTTAGAGGTTTCAAGCCTGCCTGAACGAACGTTATGTATGTTTTACCGTGCTGATGCTTTTATCGCTCTACCCGGTGGTTTTGAAACGTTGGATGCGATCTTTAGCATTGCATATTGGGCTAAACTGAACTTTCATAAAAAACCATTAGGATTGTTAAATGTTAATGGTTTTTATGATAAACTGTTATCTTTTCTTGATCATGTTGTGGAAACAGGATTCATACCCCAAGCGACTCGCCATTCTATAATTTCTACTCCAATTGCTGAGTAACTACTGGATCAAATGCAAACCTATGAACCTAAACCAGATCCATTGGTTAAGCAAATAGGTGGGTAATCTTCAAATAGCAGTCAGAAGCAGGATCCAGATACCACTCTTAGGTTGTAACTTTCTTTTATCTTATGGTTTTATTCTTACCATTTTGGTTTAATTTATTGTGTGTTTAGATTGTTAAAAAAACCCTCTTTAATCTTTAGAAGACATTGAGGACAATGTCTGATTTAGGTTGGGGGAGGATTATAAAAAAAATTATGTAAAAAAAAGCATAGTTTCTCCATTAGATAGTTAGTTAGTAAAACCATTAGATGCATGGGGTATGCATAGATGGCAGAGTAAAGAGTTATTCTTAACTCTTGAGATGCATCTTATTAGTTGTATTATTTTTTATTTCATCTTAAAAAAAAAGAGGTTCGACTTAATAAAAAATATTTTATTTAAGTGCTTTTCAATGATTTTAAGAAGTATATAAGTTTGAAGTATGGATCAATTGAGTTTAGAGATTTTATAGCATGATTAAACAACTGATTGTTGAATTTGGTGATGAATTTTGAGATTGAATGAGCTAAATTTGAAAGTCCCTAACAGTGAGCTTTTGAGCCTATATGATCAATAATGATTATCTTTCTTATGTGTGATATTCACCTATTAAGTTGTCACTCTAGAACTTGCTTTAAATCTAGTTGAAATTACATGTCACATGCACATTCAAAAATGATAAAGGCATTCATTTTGTTTAGCCAGAGCCAAATAGCCAACCTAGCAATTATACCATTGATAAGCCTCTTTGAGCCTGATTGATTATTTCTTTATTCTCAACCCATTAATATGTGTTTTAATGATATATCAAGCGCTTTTACTTAATTCGAAAGATTAACAGAGCATTTGAAATTTTTGTGAAATGAGCTTTTGACAAGTGTGGGGTCTATAAATCATCAACTGTAAAAGTGCAGAAGTTGTAAAAAAATGGAAAAAAAACTGAGAAAAAAAAGAAAGAAAAAAAAGATATTTAAATTGTGGGTTGTTGTGATGAGATAGGTCATTCATAAGATGACCCATTTTTCAATTGCTCTATTTACTTAGTAAATATAGCCCTTCATATCACTTTTTACATTCCTTTTACCTTAATCCCATTACAACCCTTAATAAGTCCTTTTGATTTGAATTATGCATGTGAATTAGGTAGTGGAGATTGAGATTTTTGGCAAGCTTATAGTAGTGCAATTTTTTCAGGTGAATTTGAGCGAAACACTTACCTTTAAACACTTGAGAGATTGAGAAGATGAGTCACAATTATGAATTTGGTTCATTCAATTTTAAATGAAGTCACCAGTTTATACTTTTGTTGATTCAAGAATACTATGATCTCTTTATTCTTTAATTGTGTCCTTGTTTATGACTTGACACTTCTGATTTTGTTGGAAGCACTCATTAGTTACTCTTTCTTGTCCGAGGACGTCCATGAGCTAAGTGTGGGGGAATTTGATAAGTAAAATATTTGCATATTTATTTTCCCTTATATGATGATTTTGTGGACTATATTTGAGTTGAATGTAATCAATTTGGGTGTAATTAATAAATAAATAATGATTTTCTTCCATCCATGGACAGTACCGTATTAAGAAGAATTAAAGAAGGCATTTAAGGGAAGTTACTATTCATGCGACTATTCACTGTTCATATGGTACTGTAGTGAAATACACTGTAGCGGTACTATAGCAAAACAATGTAGCGGTACTGTTTAGATAGCGTCGGTGTAGAAGTGCGTCAGTGCAAAAGTGGGGCGGTCTAGAAGTGCGTCGATGTAAAACTGGGGCGGTGCAGAAGTGGGTCAATGCAAAAGTGCTTTTTCACTATTCCAGTGCGTTTTCACTATAGCATTTCATTGTTCAAAAATCATTGTAGCACCCGAATTGTTCCCTATAAATAGAGGTCATTGGCATCCTAAAATGAGGAGGAAGGAAGAGAGAGAGATAGCTTCTATTTTAGAGAGAGAGTTGTTATTTTTAGAATTTATTTCTTGCATTTTTTTTACTTCTTGTATGCCTCCTACATGGGTGGTTTTACCTCCTATATGGAAGGCCTATGTAGTCCTCCTTTATGGATGGTATAAGTTGCCACCTACATGGAAGGTTTTACCTCCTATATGGTAGGCTAGATTTTCCATGTTCATGCATCTTGTAGTTGTATTTTTATATTTTTGTAATTAATTTTTATGCAATATTTATGATGTTTGTAATTTATTTTGGTTTTGTTTTTAAATTTATCATGAGCTAAATTTTCCTTTTCTTAGGGTGATGACGTAGCTTACTAATGACGGATTGAATCTTAACTTATTAAATCTAGTTTTAATTTTTCCTTCATGATTGAGTTTTAATTATTGTTCTTACTGCTTTCAATTGACTGGCCACCTTTTGAATGATTTTAATATGTATATTGAGACCGGAAGGAGATACATGTGTGTGGATCCTATAATTAAAACAATAATTTTCATATGAAATAGGAATATATTCATATGGGTTGTGTAGTCTTAAATGAGTTCCATAAATCTTAATGCATGATTAATTGCTTAAATTCATATAGGAATATATTGGGTTAGCAATTAATTATAGAATTACTTGACCTTGGAAGAGGCTAGTAATTAAATTAGGTAAACTCGACTATCAATCATGTAGAATAAATTGGACTAGAATAGATAAGTGATTCAATCTGGAATTTGTTAAGTGAAATCTAATCCTTATGATTTTTTCTCATATTTGTCTTCATATCACTCGTAACAGCATATCACTAGAGTGATTTTTAATGATTACTCGAGTGATCTTGCTAATCACTCGAGTGATCTTACTCAGATCATTTTTCTCACTTCCTTTGCTGGTGTATTTGTTTTAATCAAATCCAGGAATATCCAAATCAAAATTTTTTATTATCAAAACATGAAATCTAATAGTTACTACCTTAGCCTTTCGGGTCTCGTGCTTGTCCTGAGTCTAGCTCTCAGGGAAGATATCGAATCATATAATTAGAATTTACGGACGACAAGTTATTACTTAATCTAATTCTTTTATAATTCAAACACTTAAGTGGTTATCATTAGGGTTAATATACTAAGTCAAACAATGAGTTAAAATGGTCAAACTATCCTAAGGGGCTTATTTTTACCCTTAGAGTCCAAAGAAATTACATTGTGCCATTACTTTTTGATTTACGCACATTAACTACAATCTGCTAGAATTTTCAACCCAATTTGAAAATTCATATCTTTATGTAAAAAAAGTTCAATTGTAGTGGTTCTAAAGACTATATGACCTTATTAAGTTTAGTTTCATGAAAAAATATTGTCCTTAGCCAATTGGACGCATAACATTCCAGAATTATCATTCATTGGACACTGCCTCAGAAACATGCCAGTTTTAGATGACCAACTTTAAAAATACATAAATTTGTATGTACAGACCCAATTGACCTATATGACCTCTCAAATTAAAACTGTGTAGGAATAAACACTGGTTATAAATTATGGATCATTGGAACATAATTTATAACTTTGCAAATTTATGTCCAGTTAGGGTATAAAAATGATCAAATTCTCATTCCTTCTTGATGTCTTGTTCAAACCAAAAATTAAGGTCACAAGAAGTTACCAATTCACATTTTTACTACCAAACTTAGCTCATATGCTTTCCAAACAACATATAATCACATGTATATGATCAAAGCTTCATGAACCCTAATGTAAGGACCGTCACAATTGAGCATAAATCTATCTTATGCTCTGATACAAAAAATGTAAGAACCTTTAATACCAAAAATATAATGAACATATCCCCTTATGGGATAGTGCTCAGAGTAGCATAATGCGGAATAATTGTAGGGACTGTCATCCCATCAATTATATTACTCAGAGGCGCGATTACACATCATAGGGCACATAGCAATAGAATAAAAATACTGATATTATTACAATAATAATGATGATAATAATGCTTGATAATGATACATAGTTTTCATAATAGAGGTTACAAATAGCTATAACCTTCCAGATCATACATAGCCTTCGGATAACCAACGTTCTCTTCTTGCTCTAGTCCGCAACCTCCGGTTGACGGAATCGTCCTCCTCGCTTATCGAGCCATTGACAACTGCTGGAAAATTACATTTTGTATGGAAAGGGTGAGATTTGAGAGAATCTTAGTAGTAACATGCTTACATACAAATAGAATGTGAAATAGATATGCAATGTCATGGAATGTAAGATGATCGACTTTTCATGTGTACACTAGCCCAAGGTGAAACTTACGTCTGCGCCTTGGTCGACTTGGTGCCCCTGTTGGGTCCATGACCACAACATGGTAGAATGGTGTGTCTAGGAAACTAGCTCATGTTACAATGTATGCCATTCATAATTTAGTATCACGTAGTATAAGCATGAAGGATGCACTACATGGAATATGACCTTTCCTTACTCGTCCTTGGTCCAGCTTCGATTCTGGCTCGTCTATTGGTATATCCTAACATTACACATTTAGGATAAATGAGTTATTGATTGCTCGTAACTCATTCTAGACTCATAGTGTTGGTTATCATGGCTCATAGCTGTATAATTACCAAAATACCCCTAAGACTTAGCTTATGCCCATTTGTACCCAATTATTGACTTAAGGTGATCCTATACAATTTCCTGTGTAGAATCCATTAGTGACTTTAGTTTACTCAAATTCAGGCCCTAAATGACAAAAATACCCCTTGGCAGCCATTACTTAGTGCTTAAAAGGTAATTCGGTCATTTCACACACTAGGCCTTTTCTTACTCCGACATCAACATGAAACTTACTCATTTTACCCTTCTGAACTCAATGGAATCATCCAATTGATGAAATTCCAATTCCTTCATCATGCCATACAATTAGTAGTAATTATGAGTTCTCGGAAGAGTTATGTCAGTTTCTCGTTGTCTTGCCTAAACATATCCTTTTTACTTTTGATAACATGATTGACTAGTTAGGCAAGCATTAGATATTGTTTTAACCATTAAAACACATAGTTGAATGAGAGATGAATAGTATCCAACTTCTCTTATACTCATCCAATCAACAAACCAGAATAGTAGAAAGGAAGCATACGCTTACCTTAACTCGTTTATGAATTCTGGTAATACTTTGGCCGACGAGACAGCACCAACGGCCTCCAATAAAGAATCCGAAACTATAGAATTGTAGCTCATGATGAGTAGAAGAATGTTAGAGAAGGGTACTTGGAGAGAAGACGCCGTTTTGATGGAGATTCGGCGCTCTAAAGATTTCTCTCTCTCCTCTGCGTTCTCATTCCGTCACTGCGTTCTTTCGTTTTCTCATTCTGTCTCGATTTCTCGTTCATTCTGCGTTCTTATCTTATTCCAAATGGCATGCAGGGAATGAATTAATGAGAAAGAATGATGAGTCATTAAAAATGGCTCTTATGTAGCTATAATCATTAGTCAACTTCTTTAGCTTTCTTGCATGATAATTCATCTCCTTTGTCATGCTTATTCATCCAATAAAATAGTGAGATTCATAGAGAAAATTATTATTCTCAAACTATCTCATTGTAACCATTGTACCACCTTCATGTGGTTACTCGTAGCCATTACTTAATGGCTCTTTGTCTTTTCTTGGGTATTAATTCACTTAATATTTGTTTCCCTCCTTTTTAGTTCCCATCTCATTACAATCATTGGGAAAAATACCCATTTCTTGCTTTATTGGAAAAATTACCATTTTGCCTTTACGTTATTGGTAAGAATTGCTCGTGCCTATTTATGATACTAAGAGATTTTTTTTATATTTCTTTATAGGACTGTCAAATTAAACATAATATTTTTTTATTTATAATAACACTTAATATAACACAATAACAATATAAGTAATTTGAAAAGAGAATTGTAGACCCAATAAGTATATAGCACTCCCATAACTTATTTTGGTAAGCATATTAAGTGCTGACACGCCCCAAGTTTGCAATTCCAGCATATTCCCCTCATCATACAATCAACTTTTTTTAAAAAAAAACACGCATCACACATACTTTCTCACTAGAAAAAGTGTAGTCACATAAATAGGCAAAGGATAACTCCGTTAGAGCTTGATCTCTTGATTTAGACATTGTTTATGGAGTAAATTAGATGAAAACTTCTTGGGAGCTAGATGCTGTTGAAATTAATGTGTGCACAATGATCCGTTAAATAATAACAATTTGTAACCCCATATTCATTGTCCTCCACCAACATTTCCCAATTAAGAATCTTAAAGTCAACCTTTGGATCCATAATATAACCCTCGGTTGACTTAATTTCAATTCTAGAACTTTCCCAACTCAGATTGTTACACCTTTCGCATGCCTCATGTTATGCTTGCCGCGTCCATTGAATAATAAGCCATTCAATAATAATTATTTATTATTAGTAATAGTTCTATTATACCTATTGTATGCAATCCCTTAGAAGAGGACTCATTACAGACGTGTTCACAACCAAGCACCCTCCTTAATCATTTCTTTATTTCCAGTTCTTCCAAAATTGAAAATTGGAAATTTCCATCCCTTTGAAATCCCTCCAAAACAGGAACCGCCACATGCTTCCTAGAAGGTTGGCATAATTTTGGTGGATGAGCAGGCACACGTAGTGCTTTGCCTACATTCCATTTAGTTCTTTTCCTACTATTACTAATGGTGACTTGTAAAATACCTACAAGGCATTAACATCGAGGATTTTGTAATGCAACCGAGATTGTTGGAATGTCAAATGAGATTAGGGAAGGAGAAGCTTTCTATGTTGAGAATTTTGAGGTGCTGGGCAACAAATACAAATATAAAGTGACCATACACTCTTGGAAGTTGATATTACACAGGGCTACATATTTTAAAATAGTAGATTCTCCAATGCCTAAGGAAGCAGTCAACTTTATTCCTCTTAAAAACATTGGGAATGACACCGCCAAAAATGAAGAACTAATTGATGAGCTTTGTTAGATTCAGATTTTTTATGATAACAAATTTAATATTATTCGAATAGGATTTCCTTATTATGTTCATATTACTTAACACTGTGGATTATTCGAATAGTCAAGTTGTTATTTGAATAGTAGAACTTACCTTCAGTTAAGGACTACTAGAATAACTCTTAGATTATTTGAATAAGGTAAGTATTATTCAAATATATATTAAGCTATTTGAATAAAAATGCATTGTTAAAGAACGAGAGTATTCAAATAGACATAACATTTTTCAAATGGTAAGCCTTGGCCAATTTTTCTAAATCAACATAATACAAGATCTATTCGAATGTCAAGTTATTATTCGAATAACATATTTTTTTTCAAGTTTACTTCTAAAAGAGTATTCAAATAATAAGGTAACTATTCGAATAAGGCTGAGATACATTTTTAAATCAAAGGCACGTTTATTTGAATAGTAAGAGAAGTATTTGAATATTTCAGAAATCCAATTTTCAAAAGAAACCTTGTGTTATTCGAATGATCAAATATTGTATCAGGATAATTATTGAGATTTCAGAAAGATTATTCGAATAGAAAGAACTGTATTCGAATACACATTGTTATGAAAGTGTATTCGAATAATATATAGTGCTTGTATTCGAAAAAACCCTTTCGGTTTTCAAAGGAACTATTCGGATAAAGATCAAACTATTCAAATAATCTTAGTACAAATTGACTAAATACTATTATAATAGTAAAAAGATTATTCAGATAGTCCACAACTGAAAAATAGTAATTTTATTCGAATAATTTATTGTTCTAGAAAACAGAGCATGAAACCAAAGATTCATGAAAACAAAGGAACTTTTGTTGAAAGCCTTAATATTGCTTGTTATTATTATTTTACATGATTAACATCATTTTAAACAAGTTTCAGGGAATTTCTTCATCAAAAATTTGAATATCAAGAAAAGCATATTTTGTGTCAGAAGCATTAAATGCTAAGCAAAACTTCAACCAACTCATTCTCTCTGCTCCAACGTCTATATTCTTACAATACAAAGAATGTCCAGAGAAGCATAAATTGAGTTACGGAAAAATAGAATGCTCACAACGGCTATTAAATTCACTCCAACTATAAATACCAGAGCATTCAAAGTGGAGCAACTACCAACCTGAACAATATTTAAGTTTGCTATTAGTGCTCTGTTTATCTCATCATTTTTATCTATATTCTGTACTTCAGTGTTTATTCATACACTTTGAGAGTGAGTTACTTTAATCACTCAATACTTCTTATTAGGATAACTTAAGGTTAAGGAAACTTAAGTAGGGTATATGTTTACATTGTGAAAAAGGGAGTGAGTGTCTGGAGTAGGAACTTGTAATGTATTGAGGTGTCAAGAACCCACTGAATCTTGGAAGATGTAGTGAAAAGCTTAGAGGCGATCTAAGGACTGGACGTAGGTCAGTTAAATTGTGACTGAACCAGTATAAATCCCTGGTGTACACTTTGATGATATTTCTCCATCTCTTAAACTTCAGTTTCATTTTATTTGATTCCCTTTCAATTGTTATTTTTCATTAAACTTTTATTATCACCCAATTCACCCCCTCTTGGGTGAAACGCTTGCATTAACATTTGGTATCAGAGAATGTTTGAAGATGCAGAATTCAGCCCATAATCGGGCATTCTCACTTGATGAGAGTGTGGATGAAGTTGTAGCTCTTACCCTAACATGGCCAGGCGAGCAAGCCACTGACCTGGTTGCTTGCAGATGAGTGGCTAGGCGTAAAATATGTATGCTGAGGTACCTTTTGTTGTCTACCAGGGAGTATACCCCAAGACTCGACATTTTGGTATCAGAGCAAGGTCTTCTTATTCATGTATAACAACCTAAAAAGGATCCAATGACAAGCATATGTGAAGGAATACTTCAAGATGGAGCCTCAATTATAAGACCTCTAAGTTTTAATAGAGAACACTTTTCATTCTGTAAGGTAAAGTTCAAAGTATTCATTATCGCCACAAAATACGGGCTTTGGGAAGTTATTCAAAATAGGAATTACATACCAATAAAAATCATAAAAGGCCAAACTGTTCCCAAGTCACAAGAAGAATATGATGACAATGACAAAATGCTCGTGACTCTCAATAGCAAAGCAATCTTGATGATCCAAAGTGCCTTAAGTCAAAAGGAGTATTTCAGGATTTACATACTTCCAACAAAAAAGGAAATGTGGCAAGTCCTAGAAATTGTGCATGAAGGAACTTTGGGTATTAAAGAAAACTGGATCAATACTCTCATCACAGAGTATGATTTACTTCATATAAAATTAGGAGAATCAATAGCTGAGTTTGAACTCAGATATACTCATCTCGTAAACCAACTTTGAGCACTTGGAAAATTCTATGATTAGAATATCTAAGTAAGGAAGATATTAAATATTCTCTCCAAGGAGTGGGAAGCCAAAGTCACAACAATAGAAGAAGCCAAAGACGAGTTAATGCAATCAATGGCTTCTCTTTTTGGAAGTTTGTCAGAATATGACAGCAAGTTAAAGTTCAAACATGAACTTGAAGAAATTGATGACAAGAAGAAGAAAGGAGCAGCATTGAATGCCATCAAAGAAGAAAAGCCATAGAAAGCAGAAGATGAAATTCAAGATGATGAAATGGGAATGATCATGAGGAGATTTAAGAAATTTTATAAGAAGGGTCAAGGATTTAAAAACTTCAACAAAGGAGTAACTAGTAGCAGAAGAGAGATTAAAGAGAAAATCATTTGCTATGAATGTAGAAAGCTAGGACAGATCAAATATGCATGCTCTGAGTACTTAAAGAACAAAGAAAGAAAGAAGAACAAGTTTGCTAAGAAGAAAGCTTATATTTTAGCAATATAGGGTGACAACACTTTAGCAATATTGGGTGACAACATCTACCTCGTGGCTCAAGAACAATCAGAAGAAGATAAGGTATGTTTCAAGGCATCTAAAGGAAATATGGTACATAGATAGTGGATGCTCAAGACACATGACGAGTGACAAAGAGAGATTTATCTCCATAAATCCAAAAGAAGGAGGTAGAATTAAGTTTGGAGGAAACCAATTTGGAAAAATTACTGGGATATGAGAAGTTAGAGTTGAAAACGGGATACAAATCAAAGATGTCTACTATGTAGAAGGATTAATGCACAACTTACTGAGTGTAAGTTAAAGTACTGACAAAGATAACTGGGTCATCTTTGATTATGAGGAATGTCTTATAGTCAGTAAGAAGGACTTACCTATCAAGAAAGATGAACTTAAGGTAAAAAATCAAAACCACAAGGGAAGGTAATTATTATACTATTAATATCAATAATCATATCTTTGAAAACTGTTTTCTCAGTAATACTGATGAAAGCTGGCTATAGCATAAAAGATTAAAACATATAAATATGCATCAATTAGGTAAGCTTATCAAAAAGGATTTGGTAATAGGCTTACCTAAATTGCACTTTAACAATGATTTAGTATGTGAATTTTGTCAAAAGAGGAAACAAACTAAATCTTCTTCCAAAACCAAGAAAGAAATATCAACAAAAGGACCATTACAACTGCTCCATATGGATCTAGTTAGACTAGCAAAGATTAAAAGCCTTAGGGGAAACCTATATACCTTGGTCATTGTTAATGATTTCTCAAGATTTACATAGGCTATCTTTTTATCATCAAAAGATGAAAATTTTAGTGAATTTATTATTTTTGCCAAGAAAGTGCAAAATGAGAAGGTATGTCTATTACAGCAATTAGAACAGATCATGGAAGAGAGTTTGAGAACCAAGCATTTAGAGACTACTGTGATAAGAATGGTATTGAACACAACTTTTCAGCATCAATAACTCCTCAATAAAATGGTGTTGTAGAAAGGAAGAATAGAGTCCTCACTAAGATAGCCTAAGCAATTCTTAATGAGTCACAAGTGTTTTAGACTGATGCAATGAGTACTGTCAGCTACATCTTCAACATAGCTTATATCAAATCAAAGATAGGAAAAAACACTGTATGAGCTTTACAAGGGAAGAAAGCCAAACCTCAGACATCTACACATATTTGGATGTAAGTGCTTTATTCACAATAATGGTAAGGATAATCTAGGGAATTTGATTAAAAAGTCGATGAAGGTATTTTCTTAGGATACTCTAATAGAAGTAAAGCTTATAGAGTATTTAATAAATGAACATGTGTTGTTGAAGAATCAATTCATATTGTTTTTGCTGAAGTAGATCCTCTTGTCAAACCATTAGATAATGAGCCAAAATTATTTAGTCCTAAGGAAAGACCAACTATTTCAAATGGATGAAAAAAGTACTTTCCTTAATTATTACATAATGGAGGAAGTTTATGTAAAACAACCCTCTGGTTTTGAAGATTTTTCTAATTCAAATAATGTATATAGATTAAAGAAAGTCATTTATGGTCTTAAGCAAGCTCCAAGAGCTTGGTATAAAAGACTAAGCAATTTTCTCATTGATCACGTGTTTGACAGAGGAAAAGTAGACACAACTTTATTTATCAAACGCAAGAAAAATGAAATGTTAATTGTACAAATATATGTTGATGATATTATTGGAGCTACTAATGATTCTCTGTACAAGGAATTTTTTGATATAATGAAAGGAGAATTTGAGATGTCTATGATGGGAGAATTGACATTCTTTGTTGGGTTTGCAAATCAAACAAAGAAAGAATGAGATATTCATATCACAAACTAAATATCTCAAAGAACTCCTTAAGAAGTACGGAATGGATCAAGCCAATGGAGCTGATACTCTCATGAGTTCAACAACTTTACTGGATGTAGATGTGAAAAGAGATGAATTTAACATAACAAAGTATCGAGGGATGATTGGATCATTACTTTATCTTACAGCCAGTAGACCAGATATCCAATTCAGTGTTGGAATGTGTGCTAGATACCAATCATGCCCCAAGGAATCTCATGATGAAACTATGAAAAGAATTTTCAGATACCTTGCTAATACAGTAGAATTATGGATATGGTATCCTAAATGAGGAAATGAGTATTTAATTGCAAACTCAGACTCTGATCATAATGGCTACAAGATTGATAGAAAAATTACAGGTGGGCAATGTCAATTTTTTGGAGGAGCAATTGTCTCTTGGTTCAGTAAGAAACAAAATTAGTGTCATTGTCTTCAACAGAAGCTGAATATGTTGCAGCTTCAAGCTGCTATGCTCAAGTACTGTGGTTGAAGCAACAATTACAGGATCTTGGCATTTACCTCAAGGAAACCCCTGTCTACTGTGACAACACCAACACCCTTAGTTTGGCCAAGAATCCAGTACATCATTCAAGAAATAAGCACATTGATGTAAGACATCATTTCATCAGAGATCATGTTTAAAAGAAAGATGCCAAATTTGTATTTATCCCAACACATCTACAATTGGCTAACATATTCACCCAATCTCTAGAAAATAATCAATTTCTATATATAAGAAGGGAATCAAGAATAGTAAATTCCAATGAATTGTGAGTAAATTTACGTATTCTTAATTCATTTAATTATGTATTGATGATAAAAGTTACTAACTTAAGCATCGGAGTATCTAGATATGTGTTTTGCAGGATTTTTAATAAATAGAATGCTATGACAAAAGAAGCTTTATTTGAATGCTAACCACTATATTTGAATACTACTCATATAAGTTTTCAAAAGACGTTATTTTAATACAAGATTTTTATTCGAATATGAATATAACTACAACAATCTGTTTATTAAGAACTATTCGAATAACTAGTTTACCATTCAAATATAAAATAAAGATTTTGCAAAACCATTATTCAAATAGGCAGTAATATATTTGAATAAATAAAGTTTTTAGAAAACTATTTGAATAACTGATTCAGTATTCAAATACAAAAGAAAACTTTTACAAGTACATTATTCGAATAAAGCAAAACTATTCGAATAAACTCAAAATCTCAAATTGTATGTAAAAGCTTATTCAAATACCAAAGCTACTATTCGAATACTAAAGCATGGTTTTAGAAAAATAATATTTGAATAATGAATAGAGTATTCGAATAGCAGAATGATTTTACAAAGCATACAAAAACATATTCAAATAACCAAGTCTCTATCCGAATACAAAAGCAAATTTTACAAAACTTTTTTTGATTCGTCCGCAATAGGGTCCGTTCAACAAAGGATCATATATTTTAGGTAAGTATTTTTTAGTCTCATCATTACATAATCTAATCTTTTTTTCGAGTACATCCAAAGCAAAAAATTCCTTATCTTTGTTATTCAAATAATAAAAGGCTACAAATAAAAATTTCAAAATTTTACTTAAAAACTCTATTTGAATACCATACAATGTATTCGAATAAAGACAATGTTTTCTGAGAAAACTATTCGAATACATTGATAACTATTCGAATAATGCTACTTTCAAAGAATGTATTTGAATAAAGAACCCTATATTAGAATAAACTCAATTAACATTTCAAAAAGACTATTTGAATAAAGAAATTTCTATTAAAATAGGTTAAACTGTTTTGATATTTCAAAAGAAAGGAAGTGTATCCAAATACAAGTCCATCTATTCGAATAAACTAAAGAGCCAAAGAAAGAAGACTATTCAAATAGTGGTATCCTTATTTGAATAGAACAAGCTATTGTACAAGGAACTAAAACTATTCGAATACAGGAACTTGTATTCAAATAACATAGCTACAAATCAACGGAGATTTTTTGAATACTCTATCAACTATTCAAATACATGAGGAAACTAAGAACAAAAATTATTCGAATACACTGAAACCTATCCGAATATTGTAATACCCCTCATTATTGATATTAACCAGAGTAGCAATTACGCAATTCAGTGGGCACATATGAATAACATAAATATGTTGATAGTATTGATACAATATTACTTGATTATATTACAAGATTTTCCTCATAAGGGTGTGTACATAAAAATTACAGACCTTAAAATAATAAAAGGTCTTCAGATAACCAACTACTTCTTCTTATCCTGACCAGAACCTTCAGTTGCCAGTAATTACAGTTTTGCCCTTTGAGCCCTGCTTGCAGCTGAAAACTACACATTTATGGAAAGAGTGAGATTTGGGGGAATCTCAATAGTAACATACAATCATACATGTACGATGTGAAAATAAATAGGTCATGCACCATGTTGTGCAAGATGAAAATTTTATGTGCATACTGTCAAAGGCCAAACGTATGTTTGCAACCCTGGCTTAACTCTGCACCTCCGTTAGGTCCCAGACCATAACTAAGCTAATGTTCCCCTGAAATTGTGCTCATGTTACAGAAGATGGCATACACAAAGTATATAGATAATCACATAGTGCATGAAAGAAAGAGTTATTACCTGAAATGTGCCCTTTCCCTGCCTGTCTGTCGGTCCAGCTCTATCTATCCGACTCGGGCTACTGATATATCCTAAAATTCTAAATTTAGGATAAATGAGTTATTGCTCATTCATAATTCCTTTTAAACTCATTGTATTGTTTATCTTAGCTTTAAAATGCTAAATGACCAAAATGCCCCTGGGGGACCCTGTCTAAGTCCTTTAGTACCCGGTCTAACTGTACTGTACCAAAAATTATGACCTGGGCTAATCCTACACAACTTCACGTGCAGAATCCATTTTTTACCTCATATTAGTCAAATTAATGCTCAAATTAAGGAATTAACCCTGGAAGCTAGTATGTTAGGGTTTTAGGGGTAAAATTGTCATTTCACACCCTAAAGCCTTCACACTTCATATTATACATGATCCCTACACAATTTTGCATTTTAAACATAATGAAATCATTAAAATAACCAAAATTCAGTCCGAACATAGTGAAAACAGCTGCTGGACGAAAACCACAATAAGTTGGGAAAATTGGGGTTTCTTGATTCCATTCCATTAATCACCTTCCTTTCACCTTTAACCACTTTTTTAACCACTTAATCACACTTACCATATGATTAATCAAGATTTGGGTAGCACCTCCCCTTAGGGTTTGAGATTCCCAAAATCACAAAGCCATAAAACCAAGCCAATAACCAACCAAACTACCACTAACAAACATAAATCAACATATTGGGCCTGTTTGGTACACTGGAATTGATTTTGATGAATATGGATATGGAAATGGAAATGTGGTTTTAAAGTGTTTTTGGTATGTACATGGAATCCAAATATTATTTTTATTTAATATTTATATCTAAAATGTAAAATTACCAATATGCCAACTTAAGAAGGTGGGATGAGATATAACCATTGTCATTAAACCCAGACCAGAATGGCCAGAAAATTGGTCCGGTCAAGTTTGATTTTTTTTATTTATTTATAAAAAAATGATTTTTATTTTTTTAAAAAAAATCATATTAATAAGCCTAAAATATTCAATTTCTCATCGGTTTGGCCCTGATTTAGCTCCGGTTTGACTCCGGCCTGACCTACTAACCCTTGACCCAATACCCTGACCAATTTAGTAGCTGGTCTGGGTTTAATAACTTTGGATAAAACCATGCAAGTTGAAGGGCCAAAATGGATTTAGGTATATGGAATTGCAAATCTTTACTTTTTGGGTGGAAGCCAATTTCATGGAATTAGGGAGATTTGGCTTCCACATGGATTTGCAAAAATTTCCAATTCTATCATACCAAACAAACTTAGGCATGAAATTGAGATCTAATTTCAATTCCATACCCCCCCCCAATTCCATCATACCAAACGTGCCCTTAGGCAAGGTTTCATGATTTACCTTTGATTCCTCGTCTTTCTTTCTCCAAACCATGACCTCCCTCTCCTTCTTGCTCTTGATTTTGTCTTGCTACATTTGTTTCCAAGGAGGATATGAAGATTAGAAGTAGCAATCAAGGGGTTTAAGGCAAGAACAAGTGGAAAGTACTTGTAACTTACCTTGATTTGGCTTCTTGATCCTCTTGTACTCTCTCTTGCTCTTGTGTTTCTCCAATAGCTTTCTCTCTCTCTATTGTTTACTTGCTAGCTGAAAATGCCTCTTGGGATATGATAATGATCCATTTAAAATAGCATAACTTCACCTCCTAAAATATTATATTTAATTGCTATTTTAACACATGTTAAACTTATTACTTTTCCATTCATTTTACTTGGCCATAATGCTTCATCTTTTGCTTTCCTTTCCTCTCTCCATAATTGAAGTATATGTGGCCCTTGGAGGAACTAAAAGGGCTCTTGAATTATCTTCATCCATCTCTTAATTTAACTTTGAAAATTTATATTTTTATTTATAAATGTCCAATTGGTGTAGTTCCAATGGATATGTGATCCTTATTAAGTCTGTTTTTAAGGAAAAATATATCCTTTAGCCAAATTAAAGCTTAGAATACCCAGAATAACCATTTTTTGGATGCTACTAGAGAAACTTTCCGGTTTGATAGCTCTTAGTATATAGATCCAAATGACTTATATGATCTATCAAATTAAATATTGATAAGTCTACTTTCATTTTGAAAAATTTCATAAGCATTAGACATCATTTATCTATTTAAGAATGTCACACAACAAGACTGCCATGCAGGAAAACACACTGGCAGCATATCTCAATTCTTACAATTTATGTTCTAAACATAATCATGTTGTGTGTGACCACTAATTACCTTGTTTTGTCATTTCTTGTGCTCTTTAAGTTACTATTTTATTCCCTCGAATGCCAAAAAGGTATAATGAATCTTAGGAAATAAAATTATGCCTTCTTGGGATATTTGCTAAACCGAGGCTCAGTAGTCAACTTGATTCAATCTTATTCTCAAGCCTTTAGTCCTAAAATTTAGGATGTCCCATCAATAAAATTTTGTCCTCAAAATTTTGGATATCACATTGATTATCCTCAAGAGAATCCCATCTTAATATGCAACTTGTTCCTGTTGTACCCTATTGTATGCATATAAGGCCTTACTACCTAGGGACACTGTCCTATGCAAACATGCACATCAGGTCTTATTGCCTCTATTCTCTATTCACCATAACTTTAATTGCTTAGCAATCTACTAGCTTATGGATATACTAGTCAAACAGGTATTATGATCTGTGGACACACAATCCACTAGTAACTCTAGGCCTTATTGCCTTGTCGGGACACTACCCGTGTATTTAGCCTTATAGCTTTTTCAATCTACTTTCGCAACATTGAATATTCTAGTCTTACTTCCCTGTACAAACATATACACTAAGACTTACTGCCAATCGGTCTACCCGTAAACATGGCCATCTTTATCTATGCCTGCTTGGTCGGTGTTAAGGACCAAATGATTATTTGACCCTTATTAGTCGTACTGTGTGTACTGTTTAGGATCAAAGCGATGATTTTGTCCAGATCAAAATGATCGCCTTATCCCTACTTTTCACATCGTGATCACCTTAATGTCTCAGAGCAGATGCTGCTCTGTCCGTACCTGTCACACAAACGTTTTGAAGTAGGCATTAACATGTCCATACTTGTCTCATGTTCTCAAATAAAAAATAACTGTTGCTAGCTCTACAACATAAGTGAGGAAATTAATTATGTGAGGCTACAGCTGTTGAGATGTATATGCCACTGCTCACCTCTGTTACATCAAAACATATCATAATCCATGTTTGCTCGCATCTGTGTAGACCACAAAGGTCAATTGTGGATCTGGGATTGTTAACACTATACTGTTGAGAGGTATTCACCACCATTATGCCTTACTACTATAGGGCTCATCCCAATCTCTGTTTACATGTGTCACCACAAACTATATAGGTTGAGCGACTTCTAACAACATAGGTGGTGTCACTATAGACCATACTGGTCATGTTACTGTAAACCGCACAGGTTTACATGGGTAATATCACTATACACAATACAGGGTGTAATACTGTTGGCCACACCGCCACAGTAGCATATTTTACGCACTGCTTCTCGACCATAGGGCTACTTTTGCTTTTTGCTGGTACAACCAAAACTCTCTTCCGGCCATATCAGGGGTGCATCCTGATCATATGGTTGATTAACAAGCTCTGATAGGGCTACCTCGCCACTGTACACCACACAGGTGATTCACTAACTACACAGGTCATACTATACACCATATATGTTGCCTCACTGTTAACCTCACAGGTCAAATCATGATAGACCACATAGGTCGAACTGTAATGTGGGATGATCAATACTAGTGCGATTGACGATCTCTCTTACAACTCTCAAGAATTGCACATAGATTTACTATACTTCTGTTGTGCCACTCTAATATTTTATTTCCTTATAAGAGCTAACAATTTCAAGATGATCCAATAGGAGTTCCATAAGAACCTCCTATGACATCTGACTGAAACAAAAAAATATGTATCTCTGTGATAATTTCCTGGCCTCTTTCGGCTCAATACTGTTTCTACTTTCAATACTGTGTCTACTTTATCAAGACCTGTTGGATCCTATTTTGTGAGATATGTTTTAGCACCACTTATAGGTACTTCTCACGTTCCTCTCTACTCACAACTAGTCTAACCATTGTCAATAATTCTATACTGTGAAAAATCACCACTCAGTAAGACAAGAGATAACCAGTCTTCTGTCACCTCTCCCCATCTGACAGGGATGTTAAAGGTTGAGAACAACAACCCTTTGTTGACTAAACTGTGTTGCTCATGTTTGCAATTTCTCTCCGTCAGGAGCAATTTTAAGAAGAGGCTCTTGTTTATCATCGTGTGATTGGCCTTAGTGTTAACATGTTCTGTTTCTCAAAGAATATTTGCTTGTCATGGCTATCATCCTGATATGGCTTGCTATTATTTCTCTGGAAGAAAATTTCTCCATTCTTGTGTTTTTGGGAAGGATTCCCACAATTAACATGCCCATGTATTGGGTTAGGTCTAACCTCTTAACCCTGCCCAACACCTGTACCTCTTGGCCTTACCATCCTTTTGTTTTATCATATGAAAACAAGGAAGAGGTAAATTCCACATAACAAAAGGGCATATCTATCATTTCACAATGTGTTGGGTACACAAGTGCTCCTGTAATAACATATAACAAAAGCTTACAATAGACAGGGAAAACATGTAACAACATACAGCCTCTGAACTACTTTACAATGTGTTCTTGCTCTTTTATGTTACATAATATAACATGTTCATGCAACTTCCCAAGGGGTTACCCATCCTGAGATTTCCCTGGGTTGAGTACACTTAACTTTCTTGTACCCATGCAAGAACGTAGATATCGGCTATAAATGCTTCTAACTACTGGTACCCTGTGACTGCCATTGTCTCGCTTATCGTGCATAATATCAATTATGATACCATTATCAGAATCGATATCGTTGGTGTTCTGATACCAGCATTACGTGCATTGATACCACTATCAAGTGCGCTGGTACGAATGATACCACCAACTAGGTACTGGCTTCCCTACTATGTGCGCACTGATACCACTATTCTCTGATACCATATTGAAACCGCTGATACCATCCTGATACCACTATTATGAGTACTAGTATCATTACTACGTGCATTGGTACCACCAATACCACTAACTAGGTATTAATACCACCTTTACATGTACTGATACCACTGCTGGTGATTCTGTTCTAGGATGAGACCCATACACTGCCCTTACCCAGACCAGCTCCCTCAGTGTCAGTGACATCCTTATACTACCCTCAGACCTGTATTACGATAATGGTTACCCTCCAGGTATTCACTATTTCACTGGGGCTTGCCTATTTCTCTCAAGGGGCTTGCCTATAAACTAGCTGAAGTAATTCATTTTGATGTTCTTGTCACTAAATAATCAAGTATATCAATATACTATCATGTTACCAAAATTGCACGCACTGTGGCCAGAACCACTGCTTTGATACCAAAAATGTAAGACCTGTCATTATTGATATTAACCAGAGTAGCAATTATACAGTTCAAAGGGCATATAAGAATAACATAAATATATTGATAGTATTGATACAATATTGCTTTATTATATTACAGGATTTTCCCCATAAAGGTACATACATAAAAATTATAGACCTTCAAATAATAAAAGGTCTTCAGATAACCAACTGCTTCTCCTGATCCTGACTGGAACCTTCAATTTTCAGTAATTACAGTCCTGCCCTTTGAGCCACTATCTGTTGTTGAAAACTTTATACATTTATGGAAATGGTGAGATTCGGGGGAATCTCAATAGTAACATATAATCATACATATACGATGTGAAAATAAATATGTCATGCACCATGCTGTGTAAGATGAAAATATTGTGCGCACGTTGTCCAAGGCTAATCGATTGTTTGTAACCCTGGCTTAATTCTTCACCTTCGTTGGGTCCCAGACCACAAATAAGCTAATGTGTCCCTGGCATTGTGCTCATGTTATAGAAGATAGCATACAAAAAGCATACCGATAACCACATAGTACATGAAACAAAGAGTTACTACCTGAAATGTGTTGTTTCCCTACCTGTCTGTTGGTTCAGCTCTGTCTATCCAGCTCAGGCTACTAATATGTCCTAAAATTCCAAATTTAGGATAAATGAGTCATTTCTCATTCATAATTCCTTCTAAACTCATTGTGTTAGTTATATTACGCTAAAAACACTAAATGACTAAAATGCCCCTAGGGACCTGGTCTAAGTCCCTTTGTACCTGGTCTAACTGTACTGTCCTAAAAATTATGACCTGGGCTAATCCTACACAATTTCACGTGTAGAATCTATTTTTAAACTCATATTAGTCAAATTCATGCCCAAATTATAGATTTACCCTTGCCAACCACTTTGTTAGGGTTTTAGGGGTAAAATTGTCATTTCACACATTAAAGCAGTCACACTTCATATTATACATAATCCCTATACGATTTTGCATTTTAGACACAATGAAATCATTAAAATAACCAAAATCCAATTCAAACATAGTGAAAATAGCTACTGGACAAAAACCACAATAAGTTGGGAAAATTGGAGTTTCTTGATTCCATTCCATTAATCACTTTCCTTTCACTTTTAATTACTTGTTTAACCACTTAATCACACTTCCCACATGATTAATCAAGATTTGGCTAAAACCTCCCCTTAGGGTTTGAGCTTCCCAAAATCACAAAGGCATGAAAACTAAGCCAATAACCAACCAAACCACCAACAACAAACATAAATCAACATGTTAGGCAAGGTTTCATGATTTACCTTTGATTCCTCATCTTTCTCTCTTTAAACCATGGCCTCCCTCTCCTTCTTAATCTGAGTTTGTCTTGTTACATGTGTTTCCAAGGAGTATATGAAGATTATAAGAGGCAATCAAGGGGTTGAAGGCAAGAACAAATGGAAATTACTTGTAACTTACCTTGATTTGGCTTCTTAATCCTCTTGAGTTCTCTCTTGCTCTTATGTTTCTCCAATAGCTCTCTCTCTCTTGTTTACTTGCTGGCTAAAAATTCCTCTTAAGAGATGATAATGATCCATTTAAAATATCACAACTTCACCTCCTTAAATATTTTATTTAATTGCTATTTCAATACATGTTAAACTTTTGACTTTTCTACTCATTTTACTTGGCCATAATGCTTCATCTTTTACTTTCCTTTCCTCTCTCCATAATTGAAGTATATGTGGCCCTTGGAGGAACTAAAAGGGGTCTTGAAATATCTTCATCCATCTCTTGATTTAATGGCCATATTCACTTACTTTACTTTTGACTTTTCAACCACACTTTTGCTTGGCCAAAATTACTCTAGCTTTTGGCATATTCATCTAAAATATCAATTTCCCTTCTTGCTCCCCTTTTTGACTGAAATTCATCCCAATTAAAGGGAAAAATAAATGGGTTCTTGCTTTATTGATCAAATGACCATTTTGCCCATACTTTTTTTCCCATTTTCGCACTTGCTAGAAAACTGGCAGAATTTTCATCAAACTTTAAAATTTTATATCTTTATTTATAGATGTCCAATTGGTATAGTTTCAGAGGATATGTAACTCTTATTAAGTATATTTTTAAGGACAAATATAGCCTTTAGCCAAATTAAAGCTTAGAATTCCCAGAATTACCATATGTTGGATGCTGACATAGAAACTTGCTAGTTTTTCTGGGCTAACTTTAAAAATACATAACTCTTAGTGTACACCTCAAAATGACTTATATGACCTATCAAATTAAATATTGATAAGTCTAATTTCACTTTAGAAAATTTTATAGGCATTGGACATCATTTTCTATTTAAAAATGTCACTCAATAAGACTGCCATATGGGAAAACGCACTGGCAGCAAATCTTAATTCTTACAATTTGTGTTCCAAACATAATCATGTTGTGTGTGACCACTAATTACCTTGTTTTTTTCATTTCTTGTGCTCTTTAAGTCACAATTTTAGTCCATTGAATGCCACAAAGGTATAAAAAATTTTAGGGAATAAAATTATGCCTTCCTGAGACACTTGTTAAACTGAAGTTTAGTAATCCACTTGATTCAAGCTTATTCTCAAGCCTTTAGTCCCAAAATTTGGGATGTCACAAATACAAGTACGCACATCACTCACTCACTGTTTATTCGAATAAGTTCATCATTATTTGAATAATTCCTCACTATTCAAATACTCATGAAATTATTCAAACAATAAATATTAAGGAACGAAAATCACTCTATTCTCATTATTTGAATAACAATCCATTTTCTGCTCCCTATACAAACATCCTTTATTCTTTTCACCTCGATCTTTGGACTAAAACCTTATAAAAATCACTCAATTTCATCATCAACTTACTCTAAATCCATCAAACTCCTAGAAAACCTAACTTTCGGCAATCTCTAAATGAGGACCAAGCGGGAAAATATAGAAAAAGGTGACGCTCCTCCACTATCCAAATAACCTTCAAAGAAGTCTCCAGGTAAGAAAACACCCAGGAAATTCAAACCTAAGGTTGTTGATACCTCTTTCAAAGCTTCTTTACGAGCTAAAGGCGTTGTGATCTAAGAACCCATGGAGACTAGGTCTGTCTCCAAGGCCACTGTAACCATATCAAAGACCAAAGATAAAGATACTGTAAGCTCATCCTCACATGATCCTTCTACTGAGAGTGACAGTCTGGATAGGACTGTGAGAAATGTAGTCAAAGGGATGGTTAACGAAACTGAAGCTAGATCTAGTCAAATGCCTCATAGTCAAGGAAATTTGCAAGCTCAACTACTACCTTTGTTGAGAGAGGAAGTGGCAAGACCACCTTCTGATTTTAATTCCAGAGCACTACTGCAACTAGATGAGAAAAGAAGGTATAAGGATTTATTTTCTTCTAGGCCTATGTGCCTTATGGTTTATGTGGATTTGCCTTATTTAAGAGATACTCTAATCTTCAATCTGTATGGTTATTTAAAGAACTACTAGAGGTTGCTCCAAGTAAATCTTTCATATAGCCCCTCTGTAGTTAAAACATTTTACTATAATTTATACTCTTTGAAGATAAAAGGAAATAAAAAGGAGCTAATTGTAGAAAGACTAGAAAACCACAATAAGAGGGCAAAAGATTCAGCTTTCACCCTCTATCATCAATACTTACCTAGGCTATGATGATGTAGTGGAATATAGTAAAGAAGAAATAATAAAGATCCTTAAGTCAGTAAGGAAAACTAAGAAGTTCTCTTCTATGTCCTCTGAGTAATGATCAAAGGATCTTGTGGTACATCTATACTAGATCCTTTGTGAACAAATTCCAAAACTTCAACTTCTTTACCAGCAGGGACTTTAATTTATTGGCCTGTCTTATTTCTAGAGTTAAGATGAATGTAGGAGAACTCATATACTAAAAGATTAATAGGTATAGATTAATCTCAAACAATATATGGTATCTAGAAGGAGAGATAGAGAGATTGACTAAGTTTAGGGTCACACAGATCAAGAAAATGAAGATCCCTCTTCTACAAGATCTCTTTGAGTACTCATAGGAAAAAAGACAGAAATTGGAGCCAGAGACTTCAAAAGTGGATGAAGCTCATTCTTCCAGAGCTACATCTCCCTCTCCCTTACTGTTTAGAGCCTATATTCAATTGCAAATTCAAGGAGCTCTTAAACCAGTTATGATACCTCAAATTTTGGGACTAGAAGCTAGAGAATAAGCCGAAATAAAGTAGACTACTAAGTCTAGTTTAGTAAGAGTCCCAGGAATGCATAAGAAATAGAATAAATTTTAGAAATCACACTCAGAATAGAATATGAATTTTGGTGCGATTAATTAAAAAGAAAGTGCCTGATTCCTTTAGGATGTATCAGAATGACATAAAATCTAACCCAGATCCAAAGAAAAAGGGTAAAAGAGAAAAAAGAAGTAATAAAGAGAAAGAAAAGAACTAATGGCATAATAATTAATATTGTCATAATCAAGGGCAAAAGAGATAATTGCTACTTGATCTTGAGGTTAAAATTGAAAGGAAAAAAATGAAGGACTAGGATTTGCTCTTGGAAAGCAAGAGTAATTATGAGGGTTGAAAAGCAAATCAACTCCCTCCCCTTATCATGATAAAACATCCAAAAGGGCATAATAGCAAGAAAGGAAGGTTTGGTCAAATTTTTAAAGCACATTTCAAGAAAACTTTGGTCAAACTAGGACATATACACATATAGGCATTTGGTTAACATTCCTCCTTCCTTTTTGATGACACATTTCATTCAAGACTAAGAGAAGGAAAGAGATAAAGACTTAAAGAAACTCTATAGTCATTGGCCAAGCCAAAAAGCAAAAGGGAAGAAGAGAAGAAGGAAAAGTCAAGGGTCTTCAACTTTTCCAATTTATAAAGTTGACTAAAATGCAAGAGTGTAAAAGAGGAATTCGTCAACATACTTGTCTTCTTTTTAAGGAGGAATTTTGACCAAGCAAAGAGGAAAGGAAATAGAAAATATTAACCTAATTTAATCAAACCTCATTTGGTTAATTAGCACCCTACTTTTTCAAGACTCTACAAATTGTTAACACATCATTTCTTTTGCTCCCTTAGACTAAAATTTTGGTCAAGTGATTCAAGGAGTTTCAGGTTAAACATTATACTCTCTCTTTCACTCCAAAAATTCAGCCAAAATGGAGAAAAAAGAAGGAATAAAGGAAAAGGAAAGAGAAAGAGCAAGGTGAAGAACAAAGAAGTAAAGTGAGTGTTCTTACTTAATTTTCACCTTCAAGACCACCTTTTTAGCTCTTGAGGTCTTCATAGATGTTGTTCCTCTCACAAATAACTTCCTTTATATGGTTTTTGTTTCTCAAGAGGAGGATTTTTGTGATACCACAAAAGTACCAAATTTGGAGAATCAAAGAACTACCTTGGAAAAGTGATAGAGGTTAGTTAGAGCTTCATTTTGAGCTACATATTGTGTTGATTGGTTAGAAATTTTGGAACTTGTATTGCTGCCCTAATTTTGGTTGCTTTAGGGTTTTGAGTTTTCATGTTGTTTTGATCATATACATGTTATCTTGTGATGTTTAGAGGGCGTGTAAAACTTGTTTGATGAATAATTTGTAAACTTGGTGAATTGTTGTTTTAGACCCTATGTTTCAGTCAGAAGGGGTGTAGAGAAAGAATAGGATTTTTCTATTTTTAAGGTCTCCAATAGATTCCTTGAGAAAAATTATGTAGGAATAAGTTGTTGGCATAATTTTAGAAAGAAAGGATTTGAAATCCAAAAATTGGAATTGAATATAGTATTGCCAGAATGAGATTTCTGGGAGTCAGAGTATTTGTTATGAGATTTAGAATGATAAAAGGTTATCTGATAGATATTATATTTTTCATAATAAAATTAGACTTGTCAAACTTTAATTGATAGTTGATTTATGCCATTTGGATCAGTACATTAGGAATTATGAATTATTGAAGTTAGGTATTGAATTTGGAATGAATTCTATGGCAGTGAGGATTTAGTCGTAGTTTTAGAATTTTGTGGTTAGAATTGGCTCTGAGTAATATTTTTCCTAAAAAAATACTCAAAGGGATTTGAATGCAACTTTGAACCACCCCAATTAGAGTTCAAAGGTTGGTCAAAATGCTGGCAGCTTTTGGCTACCATGCGAATTTAAGAAAGTAAGGGCCAAATGTAATAACTGTGAACTCTAATGGTACAAGAATGTCCTAGAGGATAATGTAGCCATATAGGACATTCATTTTGTCATGGCACTAATAATTTTGTATTTTTCTAGGGCCATGAGAAGCCAGTAAAGAAGAAGAATGGAAGAATTTCCAATAAGCTACAATGGTTAGAAGAAAAAGGGACAAGAAGAGGACACAAGTCCAAAAGGTAGTGAACTTACTTAACTTGCATGTATTTGATATGTATGTTGTGTATTTATATGTAGTATTACTTTTCTTGATCATGTGAAGCATGTATGAATGAATAAAGCTTTGTTTATGTTTATACTGTAGCTATAGGTATGTTGCACAAAACATTGAGCATACAGAAATGTCATTATGTGAATATGAGCCTATGTAAGCCAAGCATATCATACACTAGCATTCATCTTGCATGCATTGTTAGTATTGTTTGCTACTGAGATTCCCTCAAATCTCATCCTCCTCTACTAAATAGGTCTGTATGTACGAGACAAAAGGAATGCTTGAAGATGAACAAGAAGGAAAGAAGACGAAGAATTGAAGAAGAAATAACATTTATTTTTATTGTGTGTAAATTATTTACACTCAATAAAGAATTGAATAAATACGTGAATTAGAATTTAAGCCGTAATCGGGATAGCTGAATTATTTAATCTAAGAATAAGAACAAACTCTAATATTTGGTAAGAATAACAGCTAATAGTCATGAACAAGTAATAAACCCCCAAGTGAATTGGTAATGAATAATTCTGATACATAACTAAAGGGGTAATGTAAGACAGGTCTTACACTAGTGGTAGAGAAAATCATGAAGTCTAATGAGCTCCTGCTAGAAGATGTTCATAATCAAGTCAGAGTAGTGATTGATGGGGTCAATGACAATTTCATGTCTCTCTACAATCTTCAAGCCAACTATCTCTAACAGCTCAGAGAAATTAGATATAGGCTTGATTGTTTAGAGACACGCATCACTGGATCCACACTGACCCAAGCCCCTGCATTTGAAGTACCTACTTATACAAGCTTGCTTGCAGTTGCCTTCACTAGGCCATCTAAAACCACCTCTACCACACCTCCTGTACCTTCCAAAGTCCTATTCACCATACAAGAAACATCCACTGCTCCCCCAGTCCACATTACTTTTGAACTAGTTCTTCAGCCTGTCACTTTACCTTCACAGACTATTCTCCAGCCTACCTCTATTTCCTCTGGGGATACCCAAGTTCCTAATCTTAAAAACTTTAAGAAACCTTAATCTCCAGAACCCCTTCTCATTCCCTCTCCTCAACCCATCTTAGTGGCTGCACCTGAAGATACCCCTCAACCATCCTCTCCTACCCTTGGCATTGGACCCACTTCCACTCCTTCTCCCTATGATCCCTTTCATACTCCTTCTGACTATCACCTTGCTACTTCTTCCACTCCTCCTCTAGCTCCTCTCAGAGAATCTCCTTTATCCTTTACTAACTTCTCTCTTCCTACTCCCCTCAACCTTTTTGATGATGTCAAAAAGGGGGAGAGCTAAGTCATCTTGATCTCATGAGCATTGAGTAGTTTTGAATCCTACAGATATTTGAGATTATGATTCTTTTTAGTCTTTAGCTTCTATTTTAGCTCATGCTTATTGATTCTATTTACTGATGGAGAATTTTAATTTAAATTATCTTGATCTATGAGTATCTGTTATGATTTTACTTGCTTGCTGGTTTTTAGTTGATTATACTAAGTTTTGTCATCATCAAAAAAGGAGAAAAATGTTAGATTCAGATTTTTTATGATAACAAACTTAATATTATTCGAATAGGATTTTCTTATTATGTTCATATTGTTTAACACTTTGGATTATTCTAATAGTCAAGTTGTTATTCGAATAGTAGAACTTACCTTCAGTTAAGGAATATTTGAATAACTCTTAGATTATTTTTATAAGGTAAGTATTATTCGAATAAGAATGTATTGTTAAAGAATGAGAGTATTCGAACAGGCATAACATTATTCGAATAGTAAGCCTTGACCAATTTTTCTAAATCAACATATGACAATATCTATTCGAATAGTCAAGTTATTATTTGAATAACATATTCTTTTTCAAGTTTACTTCTAAAAGGAGTATTCGAATAATAAGGTAACTATTCAAATAAGGCTGAGATACATTTTTAAATCAAAGGCACGTTTATTCGAATAGTAAGAGAAGTATTCGAATATTTCAGAAATCCAATTTTCAAAAGAAACCTTATGTTATTCGAATAATCAAATATTGTATCACGATAATTATTGAGATTTCATAAAGATTATTCGAATAGAAAGAATTGTATTCGAATACACATTGTTATGAAAGTGTATTCGAATAATAGTGCTTGTATTCGAATAAACCCTTTTGGTTTTCAAAGGAACTATTTGGATAAAGATACAAATTGACTAAATACTATTGGAAGAGTAAAGAGATTATTCAAATAGTCCATAACTAAAAAAGAGTCATTTTATACGAATACAATTGATAATATTCGAATAATTTATTGTTCCAAAAAACAGAGCATGAAACCAAAGATTCATGAAAACAAAGGAACTTTGGTTGAAAGCCTTAATCTTGCTTATTATTATTATTTTACATGATTAACATCTTTTTAAGAAAGTTTCAGGTAATTTCTTCATCAAAAATTTGAATATCAAGAAAAACAGATTTTGTGTCAGAAGCGTTAAATGCAAAGTAGAACTTCAACCAAAACATTCTCTCTGTTCTAACGACTATATTCTTACAATACAAATAATGTCTAGAGTAGGAACTTCAGTGTAATGAGGTGCTAATAACTCATTAAATCTTGGTAGATATAGTGAAAAGTTCAGAGGCAATCTAAGGACTAGACATAGGTTAGTTAAATTGTGACTAAACTAGTATAAATCCCTGGTGTACAATTCGGTGATATTTCTCCATCTCTTAAACTTCAGTTTCATTTTATTTGATTCCATTTAAATTGTTATTTTTTATTAAATTTTTATTATCACCCAATTTATCCTCCTCTTGGGTGACAAGCTTGCACTAACAAGCATAATTCTCAATTCAAGTTTTTCATGCTAATAGAAAATTGGACATTGTGCATCTCACTTTCTATCTTTGAATTATTTACCAATTTCACATAAAATAGATGTGAAATACTTCTTTCAAGCTTTTGGGGATTTGGAAGACCAGAAAACAAACTTTGGCTCTTACAAAAGACTGAACCTCATATGTAATACCTTACATTTATGCCCCTTTATACATGTTGGAAGCGTTACAATTTAATTCTTTAAGGGTTCATTTGTTATTTCTGGCTATTAAGCCGTTATTCTTACCATTTTTATATATCAAAGTTAGTTCTATTTCTCTGCTCTTACTTTTAGTTTTGGTGATCCTAATTACCATTCAATTCTAATTCGCATTTTCATACTTTCTTATTTATACGTATTTGTCAAGTGTAAATACTTTACAAACAGTAAAAATAAATACACTTGAAGACTTCAATTCTTCATCTTCTTTCCTGTCGATTCTTCTTCAAGTATTCTTCTCTGTTGTATTCCCATACCTATATGGTTAGTAGAGGGTGAGATTCGAGGGAATCTCAGTAGCAAACATACAAACAATGTATGTAAGATGAATGCTAGTACATGATATACTTGGCTTACATAGGCTCATGTTCATATAATGATATTCTGCATGCTCAATGTTTCATGCAATATACTTATGGCAACAGTAAAAACAAAAATAGAGTTTCATTCATTCATACATGCTTCACTTAATCAAGCCAAGCAATAAAGCAAATCAATACATAGCATAAACATCACATACATACAAATAAGTAAGTTTACTACCTTGTGGACAAAGCCCTTCTTCTTGTCCCATTTTCTTCCAACCACTGAAGCTTCTTGAAAATTCTTCCATTATTTTCTTTCTTGACTTGCTTATATCCCTAGATACATAATCATATCATTAGGGTCATTTTACTAAGTCAAAAAATGAGTTAAAGTGGTCAAATTATCCTAAGGGGCTGATTTCTACCCTTAGAGTTCAAAGAAATTACAATGTGCTATAACCTTTTGATTTACACACATTTACCAAAAGCTGGCAAAATTCGTCAACCAATATTGAAAATTCATATCTTTTTGTACAAGCATCCAATTATAGTAGTTCAAAAGGCTATGTGACCCTTATTAAGTCTAGTTTTAGGAAAAATATTGTCCTTATCCAATTGGACGTACATCATTCCAGAATTACCATTTATTGGACACTATCTAGAAACATGCCAGTTGTCATATAACCAACTTCAAAAATACATAACTCCTAGTGTACAACTCCAAATGACCTATATGACCTATCAAATTAAATCTTGATAAGTATACTTTTATTTTAGAAAGTTGCATGTCCATTAGACAAGATTTGATCATTCAAAATCTCATCACAACCACTCTACCTCCCAGAAAATACAATTGGGCAATATTACACTTAAGTTTCAAAAATTAGGATTTTCTATCGAACCCTTCTAAAATCACAACCATACTATAACCCTACACAATTTTACCCAAGGAATCCATTGGAAACCTCAAATTTGGTAAAATCATATTCCTTCCTACAGCCCTGCACCTGGCCAAAATTTACATCCTAAGTCCATAATCACTAACTTTACATTTTATTCACCAAACTAGGTTCATATACTTCCAAAACATTATATAATCACATGTATATGACCAAAGCATAAAGAAACCCTAAAAACCCTACTTGAATGAAATTAGAGAAACAAGAGAAATTCCCAAAAATTCTACCAAACAACACAACACATAGCTCAAAATAAAGCTCTTGCTCACCTCTTGCTTTTTCTTGAGCTCTTTTCTTGATTCTACAACTTTGAATCTTGCTAGATGACTCAAAACACATCCCCTTGAAATTATAAAACCATAAAAATGAAGCTATTCTCAAGAGGAACAATGTTTATGAAGAGTATTTGAGCTAGAAAGGTGATTATCAAGGTGAAAATCAAGATTGAAGACTCACCTTGCTTCTTAAACTTCAAGACTGCACTTTCTCTTTCCTTTTTCTTTTTCTCTCTTATTTTTGTACTTGGATGAATTTTTGTGAAAGGAAGAGAGAGGATGTTTGATTTAATATCAATTCTTGCTTCTTGAATCTCTTGGCCAGAATTTCCCAAAGAGATAGAGAAAAGTTGAAGTGTCAATTAATTAGTGGTGTCTTAGAAAAGTCAGTTTAATTCACTTGGAATGGTTTGGTTAAGTAATTTGATATTTTCTCCTTCCCTCCTCCTTCTCACTTGACTAAATTTCCTTATAAAAAGGGAAAGGAATTATTGACCAAAAATGCTCTTGCAATATTGCCTTTTGGTCAAACTTTTCAATTTTGAGATAATTGGAAGTTGCCTTAACTTTTCTTCTCTTCTTCTTTCTTTGCTTTTTGGCTTGGTCAATTGAATTTCTCTCTTGTCTCCTTCTTTCTTGATCTTAACCAAAATTAAGAGCCCAATAGAAGAGGAAATTTGTTAACCAATTGCCTTTTGGTGTATATACACAAGTTGGATCAAAGTCTCCTTCCAAAAGTATTGAAACTTTGACCAAACTTTTCTCTTCCTTTATTACCCCTCTTGACTGAAATATTAGACTTAAGGGGGGAGTTTATTTGCTCTTTCTTCTTCATGATTACTCTTGCTTTTCAAGAGTAAATCTTGGCCCTTCATTTTTGTTTCCAATTCTAACCTCAAGATCAAGTGGCAATTGACTCTCTTGCCCTTGATTGTGGCAATATTAATTGAATTGCCCTTAGTTCTTTTCTCTTGTTTTATTTCTCTTTCTTCCATTTCCAAGATGTCATTTCCTCTTCTTTTTGGATCTAAGTTCGATTTAGATTCTATTTGATTCTAGATAAAGGAATCGGGTATTTTCTTTGACTATTTCAAAGTAAATCACATACTTCCCAAATTAGCCTCTAAAAGTCATTATGGCTCTTGGGCATTCTTGGAACTCTTCCTGAACTAGACTTAGTAGTCTTCTTTATTCAGACTTATTCTCAAGCCTTTAGTCCCAAAATTCGGGATATTACATCATACTTACTGATAAAGAGTAAAACTTCTCCCTTGTCATGTTTGTACACTATTGTATTTCAAAAAGAAAGCCTTTTGGAGGACTTAATTACAAGTCAACTATCTTTATTTTTGAAATTTGGTTTTTAAAATACCATGTCTTATGTCTTCACTTATTTAAACCCATTTCAAAGTCATAATGCTTCTATATATCTAACTTATGCAATTAACAGTGATATGGCAATCAATGTGGTGTTGTTTGGAAATTGTGTTACTGGCACATTCAACTAAAATATAAATAGAATGAAACCATATATCATCACTCTTATGAGGTTTACAAAGATAAACCAAAACAAAGGTAATGAAATGCTTACAATACTAAAATGTCATATTTTTTCCATTTCATTACCTAATATAGGTTTTGGTTCTTATTGTTAACAAATGGTCATATTACCAATGTTTCTGAAGCCACAAAAATTGCATTCAATCTTGATATACTTGAAGTAAAGAGCCTACTAGGTTAATGGTTTTGAAGAGATATTAGATCATTTAGGTAAGAAGTTGCAAATTAAGAAGCCTTTGCCAGAAGTTTATGAAGTTTATGTTTATTAACACCATGCTGAATCCTCTAGCCCATGCAACACACATGGAATAACCCTCGTTGTAAATGTATAGCCATTCTAGACTTCAACCATATTTATAATTTGGGAAAGTTTCTGATAAGGACCACTGTAACACATTAATTTCCAGTAGCTCCTAATGAAATATGAATTTTCACTAATTAATTAGTTAAGTAAAAAGATAAAAATAACCCTTTCAAAATCAAATTAAAGCAAAAACAATTTGATTTGCAAGTGGTGAATACATCATGACCAAATGGAATAGTCTTATAAATAAGTAAAATTATTTTCTCAACAAGAACACATTGGATCATAGTAGAGTCAAATTCCATTTACAAGTAATGAACACATCATGAACAAGTAAAATAGTCTTATGAACAAATGGAATTCCAACTTTCCACTAAGTGACATCTTGGAATTGTTAATAGGACTATTCCCCTTGTTCATGATCTATTTGCTACTTGCAAATGGAATTTGACTAGATCATACTCCAATGTATTCTTGTTAAGAAATTAATTTCACTTGTTCATAGAAATATTTTACTTGTTCATGATGTGTTCGCTTGTAAATCAAGTTATTTCTCCTTTAATTTTTAAAAAGGTTAATTTGGTATTTTTACTTTAAAAATTAATTTTGTTAGAGCCTTTGTTTTGATGATAACAAAGCTTAAGAATAATTAAGAAAGTGTTTTGAAAGAGTTACTGTGACTACAAATGTTTTTATTATGAAAAACATCATCACCACAGTGATCACTAGTAGTGATAAGCAATAATCACTATAGTGACCACTCAAGTAATAAGCCTGTGAACTCATTTTCTCAATAGTGAGGAAGTGGTCTTTAAAATTAACTCATCACCACAGTAATCACTTATAGTGATAAGCCTTGATCACTACAGTGACCACTCGAGTGACGTGATAAAATTCTCATCAATATCACTTCACCATAGTGATACTCCATGGTGATCAATTTCAAAAAAAATTCTAAGAGAAGATCACTATGGTGACCACTCTAGTGATGTGATAAAATTCTCATCACTATCACTTCATCACTTCACCACAATGATACTTCTAGTAATCCATTTTGTAAAGATTTTTTAAAAAGAAGATCACTCGAGTAACCACTCGAGTGATACTTTAATTTGTCATCACCATCACATTACCATAATGCTCTGTTGCAGTAATCAATTTTGTGAAAAGTTTTCGAAGAAAATATCACTCGAGTGATGTGTTCAATGTTCATTAGCATCACATCACCATGATGATTTATTTTAATGATCATTTTACTGAACATTTTTGAAGTTAAGATCACTCAAATGACCACTCGAGTGATATGTGAAAGAGAGCATCACTAGCACAGCACCACAGTAATTCTGTAAGTGCTCAGATTACTTGAAAATTTTCTAAGTGTAAGATCACTTGAGTAACCACTCGAGTGATGTGTGAAAAATGGATCACTACCGGTATACTACGATGATGGCATTTGGTAATCTGTTTCATCTAAAAATAAAAGAAACAATATCACTCAAGTGATCACTCGAGTAATCTTGTTATTCTCATCATCACCTGATCATCATATTGATGTTCTTAGTGATCTATTTTCAAAAGAAACAAGATCACTAGAGTAATCCCATTTTATGCATCACTACCATATCACTATAGTGATTCATCCAGTGCTTAGTGAAGATCCCTCGAGTGACCACTTAATTGATGCATTTTCAGAAAATAAAGCACCATAACAAAAATCTTAAAACTCATTCAAATTCATTTTTTTTAACTTATTCTTTTTGCTTCCAATTTCTCTAACACTTCATTACATCAGTTATTAGTGATCAATCATGGATTAACACATAAAATGAAAAAAATCACTTTGTGTCAGAAGCATTAAATGCTCAAATGTTTTAAATTTTGAACATTTTCTTTACTCTAATAGCCAATTCCTAAGACACAAAGAATGTTCTAATATTCCAACGTCTAGAATCAAAGGCCAAGTACTTCAACGAATACTTTCCAAAGCAACAACCATTAATAATTCTCACACTATAAATAGGATAGAATTAAAGATGAAGCAATAACTCTCTACGTGAAAAATTTACTATTACATTCATTACTAAGTCTTGAGCTCTTAAGTGATATTTTGTACTTCATTGCTTATTCTTATACTCTTGTGAGAATCATTTATTGCATCATTTATTATAGTAAGTGACTCAAGATAGTGGGATCTTAAGTAGGCATTAATTATAAAGTGTAAGAGGTAGAGATTATTCTTTAAAGAAGAACTTGCTTGTGCTGAGGTACTAAAAGCCCTATGAATCTTGAAAGTTAGTAGAAATCTCAGAAAGGCTTATGAGGACTGGACATAAATTAAGTGGTTGAATTGAACCAGTATAAATCTCCTATACCAACCTTCAGTGATATCTCTTTGACTTTACTCTCTTTTTTAAGTTTGAATTAAGTTTAAATTTTTAAATATCACTCAATTCACCCCCTCTTGGGTGAAAGGCTTGCACTAACATTTGGTATTAGAGCTTGATTGTAAAATCCCACTTTTAGTCACCAATATTCCTTGTATGTAATTGTGGTATTTAAGGGAATAAAATGGTGAATTAAAGAGAACATTAGTAGTCACATATTACATAATTGTGTTTGGAACACAAATTTTAAAAATTAGATTTGCTGCCAATGTGTTTTCTTACTTGGAAGTCTAGTTGTGTGACATTTTTAAATAGGCAAATGATGTCCAATGCCTATGATCTTTTACATAATGAAATTAGAATTATCAATATTTAGTTCGATAGGTCATATAAGTCATTTGGAGCTATATACAAAGAGTTATGTATTTTTCAAGTTAGTCATGTGACTCTGGTAAGTTTTTGTGACAGCGTCCAATAAATGGTGATTTTAGAATTCTGAGCATCCAGTTGGCTAAGTAAAATATTTTTTTCTCAAAAAAATACTTAATAAGGGTCACATAGCCTTTAGAACCACTGTAATTAGACATTTTTACAATTAGACATGAATTTTCAAACTTTGATGACAATTTTGGCATATTGAGTGCAATATGCGAGATTACAAAAAATGTAAGGACAAGATGATCATTTGACCAATAAAGCAAGAAGCTATTAGTTGTTCCTTTCTTCCTTGATTTTTTTGGTCAATAAGGGAGAGGCAAGAAAGAAATGAAATGCTTGGTCCAAATTAATCAAGAGGGATTAATATTGGGCAAGTAAATTAAGTTTGAAAAGTCATCAAAAGCAAAGTTGTAATTAAAGAGCCATTACATGGTAAAAACAAGACTTGGATGAAGGTAATGGAAGAAGCTCATTTGATTATTTTGGAGACTCATTTACGTCACTTTTGGCAAGAGGAGAGAGAAGTGTTTATGTCAAAGTCAACAAGAGATAAAGCCATATGGAAAGAGATGGATTGATTCATTAATTGGAAAGTTGGAATTGTGAAAAGCAAGAAACAATTATTCATTTCCCTTTCCTCTTGATTTTTGGTTAGACAATGGAAAGCAAAAGAAAATGATTTACTTGGTCCATATTAAAAAAAAGAAGATTAACTATGACCAAGTAAAAATGCACATGGTAACTTGGCATTAAATAATATTAACATAAAGCAAGAAGAAATATTTGATAAAGTCTTTATCCCTTCTTTCTTCCATATTTTAGAAAACAACAACAAAATAGAGAGAGAAGAGAGTTTGAAGATCTTAAAGAACAAAAGAAGGTCTTAAGGTTCAAGAAGCAAAAATTTAAGGTAAGAGGCTTGATTTCAAGTAATCTTGCCCTCTAAATTCACTTAGAACCTTTTATAATATCTTCTTCTTCTTGAAAATCATGGTTAGCAAGCAAAATCAAGAGAGAAGAGAGAGAAGGAAGTAGCATGTAGAGAGATAAAGTTGAAGAATCAAGAGGTAATCTCAAAAACCCTAATCCTCTTGTGTATTATGTTGTTGGTGTGGTTGTTGTTGTTGTGATTGGCTTGGTTTTGTTGATTTTGTAAAAAAATGGAAGATGAAACCCTAGAATGAAATTCTTCCAAAATTTCCATGAATCATGTTTATTTAGTGTTTAGATGGTTAATCATGTGATTAAGAATGATAAGGAAGGTGTTTAAGGGTTGAAAGCATGAAAACACATTTTCCCCTTCCTCTTCCTATATTTTGGCCATATGTAGAACAGGGGAAGGAGTTGTAATTTTCCAATTTTGATGCTTCCATTAGACTTGGATGGGAAAATTGTGTAAGAATACATGAGTTTATAATTTTTGGATAATTGTGTGCAAATTTGGAAATTATTGAAGTTAAGGGGAAATGTTGTTTGATTTGATTCCCAATGTTGTTGTGAAATAAATTTCATTAGTCAAAACTAGTCCAAATATTATGAAATTTGGAAGGATTAAAGTAGACATCTCGAGGCTTAATTTTATAGGTAGATCATGATTTTTGGACTAGTAGATTAAAAGATATGGATTTTCAAAGTTGAGCCTTGTTTCTGAAATGTAATTTGGAATAGAGGAAGTTTAGAGAATTTCTAGAAAACATGTGATAATAGTGGTTAGACTTAGGTATTTTTCTATGAAAATAAACTTAAATATATATATATAGGCTTTAGAACTAATTAATTTTTAATTTTCTATAATTAATTATGATTTTTCAAAGTTGACTGAAAATCGGCTAGTTTTTTAGAAACAGTGAAATTGCACAATGCAGAATTATACTATATAGAAACTGTTGTAAATGCATTAGATAACTAGAAGAATATAATTAAAGGTAGTAGTAGTGAAAGTAATAACCAGTTACTTGTTTACTCTAATTTATAGGAATTTGCAATAACTCGAGCTAGAACAAGAGTATATGATAAATCATAGGACTGAAAAAGGACTCAGGTAGTAACACTTTCTTTCATATACTATGTGATAATTGTATGCTTTGTGTGTGCCATTTTCTGTAACATGACAGTACCTAGGGCACACACGACCTAGCTATGGTCTGGGATCCAACGATGGTACACAAGTTAAGATAGGGTTGTAAAGACAGTGTGCACACAACATTACTTGAGTTCGCATCTTACATAACATAGTGCATTGCATATCTATTTTTGTATTCTATATGTTTGAAATACATGTTATTACTAAGATTCACTTGAATCTCACCCTTTTTCAACATCCTAAACATTACAACTGAGGCTAACGACTTGAAGGGCAAGACAGTGGTTATCGGTTAATAGAGTCCTGGTGTAGACTGAAGCTGCCACGAGTTATTTAGCATTGTAATTTAGTTTCTTTTGAAAACTTGTATATATATTTTTGTCAAACCCTATGGGGAGTTCTTGTATCGTAAACAAGTACTTAATATTAGTATGTTTATGCTATTTATGTATGCCTTGTAAACTATACACTTACTACTCTGTGAATATCAAAATGTTAAGGGGTTTGACATTGTTCATCTTTGTTACAGGTTTAGCAGCCTAAGAAGGGTCCTATGTCAACCATGAGTGAAGGTATACTTCATAATAAAGCTTCAATCACCAAACCACTAGGATTATATGGAGAAAACTTTTTCATTTTGGAAAGCAAAATTCAAAGTGTTTGTATTAGCAAATAAATATGGTATCTGGCAAGTCATACAAAATGAAGACTATATTCCAATAAAAAGAGAAGGAGAAAGATTGATCCTGAAGACACCATATGAGTTCGATGATATTGACAAGAAACTGGTGATTCTCAACAGCAAGGCCATCTTGATGATTTAAAACACCTTGAGTCAAAAAGAATATTTTAGAATTTATACTCTTCCTTCAGCCAAAGACATGTGGGAGGCTCTTGAAATAGCTTATGAAGGAACCTCTGGAATCAAAGAAAATAGAGTCAATGCTCTCACTACTGAGTATGACTTGTTTCAGATGAAAGATGGAGAAAGCATTTCAGAGTTTGAGCTGAGATACGCACACCTTTTCAATCAACTTGTGCTCTTGGTAAACTATATGACCAAAGATCCCAAGTGAAAAAAAATTCTCAACATTCTTGCAAGTGAATGGGAAGCCAAAGTCATGGCCATAGAAGACACCAAAGGAGAATCCATAAGGTCAGTTGCAACTTTATTTGGAAGTATCTCTGAATATGTAGGAAAGCTAAAGTTTAAAAAAGAACTTACTGAAATGGACGAGAAGAAAAAGAAGGAACTCGTTCTCAATGCTATCAAAGAAAAATAACTGGAAGAAGAAGATGAGGTTAAAGATAAAGAAATGGGAATGATTATCAGAAGATTCACAAAATTCTACTGTAAGGACCAAGGATTCAAACAGTTCCAAAAAGGAGGTCCAAGTGCTAGAAGAGAAGCAAAAGATCCAATTATTTGCTTTTAAGTATAACAATCTAGGAAATATCAAGTTCGAGTGTCTTCAATATCTAAAGAACAAAGAGAAAAAGAAGAATAAGTACAAGAAGAAGAAACAATATGTCTCTGCAATATGGGGAGACAACTTATCAAAAGAAGAAAGTAAGGATAAAGAGTTGCTAACATATGTTTGCTGGCGGGGAAGAGGAATCAGACACAAAGGAAGTAATAGACTCTGAACATACTTATGATGAATTGAAATCTAAATATAATGCTTTACATTCTGAATTTGTCAAAGTGATTAAGGAGTTAGTAAGCTCCAAAAAGAAAATCAAATACCTTGAAGAACAACTCAAGGAACCATATATGGTATCTTGCGATACATGTCAAACTATGAAGAAAACGGACACAGACCTTACCAAAACTCTCAAAAATTCACTTAAGGAAGCGAAATGCTCAAGGTTATCTTGAAGGTTTAAAGGTTTACAAATGACAAGTCTAGAATTGGATATGATCTAAACATGGACAAAAAAAGGGGAATGAAGAAGGGTGGTAAAACTTATCTCAATTATTTTCAACACTCTATGCATATATCTAATCTTTTTTTCTCATTGTAATTTTTGCAATGAAAAAGGACATTATACTTCATCTTGTTATCACATAAAAGAAGGAATCATAGGCACTTATAAATGGGTTCTAAAAGGATCACATATGCCAAGAGTAATTCACACTAACCACAAAAGACCCAAGAAAGTGTGGGTACCTAAAACTTGATTGTCTCTTACTGCAGGTCTGTCTTAAGGCATCAAAGACAAGAAAATGGTACATTATAGTGGATACTCGAGACACATGATTGGTGATAAGAATGAATTTTCCTCAATGGAAAAAAAAGATGGAGGCAAAGTAAGTTTTCGAGGAAATCAATTAGGAAAGATTGCTGGAATTGGTAAAGTTGGCAAAAAAGATGGAGTACAAGTTAAAGATGTCTACTATGTAGAAGGATTACACCATAACTTACTCGGTGCAGCTTAGTGTATAACTAGTCGGATAAAACATGCTTATGTCTGTGTACACTTGGTGCCACTTTGATACACACACACCCTACCTAGCTTCTTTATGAAACATGTGACTAATTAGTCAGATAAAATATGTCGGTATGTATATACATGGCATTTTTAGGGTAGATGTAAACCCCCTTTTTAATTTGGTAAACTTCATATACTATTATCAGAGTATCATAGTATTTCACTGCGTTTCCTTATGAGTCATGGTGAATACTCTGCCCTGACTCCTGGGTCTAGGCTATGATAGCCATTATGGGCAATCCTTAGTGATATGACCTGGATTTTGACAATTATAACAAATTAGCTACCCAGTTGTACAAGGTCCGCCACCATGTAGTTTAACACAGTGAGGACATGGTCATTGAGCTAGAGGTCCTTGATTTCACAGTCAAAAGAACCTTCTATTATCTCCTTTGTTGTCTCCTCTCAGCAAGAACCAAAGGCCCTTCCACTTACGAGAAGAATTCCCTTGACCGGTACTTCTATGGTTTATCTCATTCCTAGCCGAATAGAGATTCATCAGGTTACTCTCTATAATTCAACATACCTCTACAGCTTGGTTAAATTCTATGAACTGCTGGGAGACTAATTTCTCTTTCATTTTTGGTATCAAACCTCTCACCAGTATGTCAGAGCTCCAGTTCTCATCATCTCTATGTCTTAAGTAGGAGGAATAACGAGACAGGTGAATGAACCTAAACAAGTATTCATCAAACATTTATTTGCTCATCTACTTAAGCAACATAAATTCTTCCTCCTTTTCAATCCTTACAGACCTAAGAAAATTTTTCTCATTGAACTTCTCTTGGAATAGCTCCCAGGTAATTGGAATATTCCTAGCCTAAATAATTATTTCAGTGTTCTTCCATCTATCTACATCTCCCTCCATCTTGTATAAAGTCATCTGGGCTTTCATCTCCATAAGGCATTCTATTACCCTAAATATCTTTTCCAGCCTAGTGATCCAATCTTCAGCCATTTGTGGATCAAACTTCCCTTCAAACACTAGAGATTTATGCTTACAAAATCTTGTGATCCAGTACTGCAAATTTTTACCTTCCCTAACTGGCCTGCCTTGATCATCATGGGGTTGATGAAGGGGTTCAGGTTGAGGATCATCAGGCTATTGCGGCCTTTCCTCTGGCTCTACATTATTGTTTCTATTCTCCATATCCTTGTCCTGCCTAGCCTAAACCTCTCTTCGATCGTTCCTAAGTTCATGCATCATGGCTTGCTGATTATGTAGCAGGCCTAAAATCTGTTGCATCGGATAAGGTGGTTTTCTCTCTTCACCAGCACCTAGTTCTACATTTCACCCTCTTGGATTCACCATTGCTTCTTTTCACTATTACAAGGATAAACTCACCATTAATATCACATCTATATATTCCTCAATTTAAATACCAACATACAACCAAAATATATATCAACCATATAGTCATATTATACCAAAATCTCAAAACAAGGGTCATTACAAAAAAAAACCTTAGTATATTATCTACCATATATAGTCCCTAACAAAAACTCTCATATGTTCAAAGAAATTAGTTACACCAAAGGGACCTTGCTCTATAACCTCATTCTTCTTTTTCGACTAGAAAGAAGTGTTGGGGAAAAAGCACAAGATGGTACAAATCCATATTTACCTAACCATTTGTAATCCATAAATCTCACTATCCTAATATAGCATAGATACCTTCTCTAACATTACTAAGTACTTTGCTCGTTGGGTATCTTGTTGAGCACTCACAGTTCGGTTAATCTCCTCTATATACTCTCACAACATAGGGTGAGGATCTAGATCATACTTGAGTTTAATATTAGAAACTTTAGAACTTGAGGGAGTGTTTATTGCTACCTCTACCATTTTCAAGTTTTCATTATCGCCAATAGAAGATTTTGCACTGGGTAACTCATTTGTTAGTGCTCGTGGAAGAGTCACTATCTCTAAAAGATGAATTCTCTTCTTTGGGGTGTTTCTCCAAATCAATCTGCCCCTAGGTTGGATTACGCTTCTTTCCTACTTCCTAACTTGCTGATTAACAAACAAAGGGGATCTACCTCGTCGACTCCTTCTATGGCCTATGATGCTACAACACTAATAAACTATCAATATAGAGGCTATCCATATAAGCAAAGAATCCTATTTCCAAACCTTAGCTCTAACTAGAGAATACTATTACATTGCCAAAATTTCTACTCTAATGCCAAAAAATGTAAACCCCTTTTAATTTGGTAAACTTCAGATACTATTATCAGAGTATAAAAGTATCTCACTGAGCCTATTTGCTTTTACTAGTATATTGATAGATATTCTATGGGCACTAATCATGCAATTAACTTGTCTTAATTCATTTATCACGCTCGGGCAGGCTCACCATTTGTTACACAAAGAAATTGGTTAAACTAAGTTATATAATGCATACATTATCACTATGCTAGTCTCACTATGACTATGATCTTACATTCTTATACAAAACTAGATATAAATAACCAATAAAACTTTTTGAACTAATATCTTTATCTTCTACCTATCTACAATTACCTTTTTGCCCTTTGAGCTACTTGCTTCTGTTGCATATTAGTTTAGGTCACGAGAATCTTAATGGTAACAATCAAACACTCATAACATATCTAAGTTCATAAAGCATTCTAAATAAACCATCATACCCAAATAACAAAAACAATTAGTAATCCATAACATTGGACACACTAGTCCATACTACACAACTGGCATTCTAGGTCTTATAGCCCAGGGATATACCTTATGCAACTAAGCACATCGGGTCTTACTGCCTCACTGTATCGCTCGGTCTTATGGTCCTTTCTAGGGTCTTATTTCCTTGATACAATGCTAAACAAAAACTTGTACCACCCAGTCTTATGGCCCTCTTTAGGGTCATAGTGCCTCAGTACAATGCTGAACAAAAAATTATGCTACCCAATCTTACGGCCCAATCCAAGGTCTTATTACCCCGGTACAGCTTCTCACACATATAGCATATATTCATGAAACAAATATACTAATGGTAAAAACATACATACAAAATAAGACATAATATATGAAAGTTAGAGTTACTACCTGTTCGCCTTTCCTGCGAATTACCTTTTACAGGAAAATTCCTTCTTCCTCAGGTTTGGACAAATATCGAATCCTATCATTTAGAATTCATGAATATGGGTCATTACTAGTTCCAATTTCATTTTCCTAATAAATATTAAGTTACTCTGACCCATTCCATTTCTTATCCTTCACTTTATCTTTTGTTGGTTATCTTTAACCCTTATATGCTCTATGTCTAGCACTTAACTAACTTAAGATATGAGCTATGACAACCATGCTTTATGACACCCAATGGGATCATAAAAATATTTAAATCATGTTTCTAATCCTCAATCATCTCTTAACCACATTTCCCTCAAAATTGTTGATTCTAGAATAAATTCCAAATCTTCCAGCAGTCCTTAAGCAATTTTGAAAATTCATAACTTAATATAGAAAAATCCAAATAGGATTGTTCTAGTTCCTATTTAAATCTATTTAAGTCCTATTTAATATAAAAATATCACCCATTCTCAATTATTAGCACAAAAGTCCAAGAACCTTGACTAATATGACTAGTCTAGAATTCATTTCCAGATGTGGTATCTGAACTTTAATCAATCATTACTTACAATCTACTGACCCAAATAATGCATTCTATATATCAATTTAAATCTTAAAAAATCTACTAACATCATGAAAAATATCATAATCATTAAATAAGGTTAGTTCTTTCAAAATTATGCCACAAGCAATCTGCCTCCTGGCAGCAACTAACTCTAACAACATTCAATTCCAAATTTAGGGTTTTTTATCCAATCATTCAAAAATCATAACCACAAGCTATTTCCACATAATTTTTTATGTAGAATACATTTCTAACCATAAATTCACCAAATTCTAGTTCCTACACTATGAACCCTACTTGGCCGAAACTTTAAGGTTTTTAAGGCTAAAATCCTATTTTTGACTCTATTACTCTCAAAATCACTTCCTCACCTTTGTCCCATACAATTTTTTGTGCTCAACCTAATGGAGACCTCAAAATTATAAAAATCAAAAATCCTTTATAATGCCCTGTTCTGGCCGAAAGTCACCCAAAGAAAGAACAAAGTGATTTTTCAACTATTAACCACAAAATTTAGTTATCTTCTATCCTAGTATGCTTTAACCTCTATTAACCTCATATTCATGTTCATAAGATCATCAAAGCCCTAAAATCACCCTTGGATGAAAATTTAGGGTAGAGTAAAAATCTCATGAAAACTTTACCAAAACTCAAAATACTAGGCTTAAAGCGGAGCTTACGCTTACCTTTACTCGATGCTATAATCAGTTCTTGATTCCAACAGCACCCACACCTTAGTGGTATCACTAAACTCCTCTGTTAAGGAATCTAAAATCATAGAAATGTTACTCTCGTCGAGAGTAACAAGATTCATGAAGACTATGGGAGCTAAAAACGCGATTTCAGGGGTGAAATCAGCTCAAAAACACTTTCTCCCACTTTGTGTTCTTCAAATTTTTTTTCTCTTTCCTCTATCTTTTTCTTACTATTTTTCTCCCTATTTTTTCTTCCTTGGATAAAATTAATAGGGCTTGGGAGGTGTTAGGATGTTTGGACAAGTATCCCAAGTGTTTAAATTATAGGGTGCTAGATGCCCCTTCTTAAATTCTCAAGGTGCTCATGCTCCTTCTTAAAGTCGGTCTACCTACCCTTTTTAGTGTTTAGGCTGAATTTTCATATCAAGGGAGAGGAGGTTTGATGATTTCATCCAGATTCTATGTACAATATCAGAGAAAGTCGAACACGTGGCTCAGCCTAGACCGGTGAGTTGTCCTAGAGAATTTCAATATGTGCTGCATATGGCTAGGTGGTGTTCCACTAGTGTGTGAACATAAAAGTAAAAAGGTGAAGGAACTAAGGTAGCATCGCACAATTGTTCCAACCTAAAAGCCGCTTTGTTAAAGTTACTTTATTAAAGTTGTTTTATGCATGACTTCCTAGAATCACGCCACATGTATATATGCCTTCAATATGGCGCCATATGTCCTTATATGTGGCACAAGATGGCGCTACAAGCCTCAAGGAGTTGCCAAGTGTCTATGCTAGTGTATCTCTTTAAAAAATGCAGGGTGCATGTGTTTGTCCTGAAAATGCCATATGCGTCCCTATACCAATATATTTCACCCGATTAATTGGTTACATGTCTGATAAGAGAGCTGATGGTATTTTTCTATATCTCCAACCAAAAGCAACTTTATGTATGTATATTAAAGTGACGCCAAGTGTACACAAACACAAGTATATTCATCTGACTAATCACACATACTAGGCAATGCTGGTTCCTAAATTTTCAGGATGTTACCGTAGACACCTATACCCTGTGTTTTTAAAAAAGACATAGGTATGTGGCGTCATTTGAGAACTTGACACCATTCTAAGGTGACACATAAAGGCACACTCGATGCTCTTTTAAGGTATACTAATATGAAGCCATCTGTATGAGACATACAGGACATACATTCCTGACACCTACATGGACACTTGGTGTAACTTTAATACACATACACATGTATGGTCCAATTCTAGTGGACACTGATAAAGTAGCTTTAATAAAGTAACTATTTAGATAGCCAATCATATAGCACCATTTAACTCCACAAGTAACACATGTCAGAATTGCCAGGACAACTCACCAGTCTCCATTCGATCATGTCTAACTTTCCCAGGCACTATACATGAAAGCTAGATGAAATCATCATACTCCTCTCCCATTACTAGTCGAAGTCAGCCAAGCAAGGGAGAGAAGGAGAGGATGGATTTTTCAAGAAGGGAAATCAGGTACCCTGTGACTTAAACATTAGGGACACCTATCCAAATATTCCAACACCTCCCAAGCTCCTTAAATTTCATCCAAGGCAGCCAAAAATAAGATAAAAATAGTGAGAAAAATAAAAAGGAAAGAGAAAGCATTATTGAGCGATTTCACATTTGAATTCATGATTCTAACCAAACAAGCCTTCATGAATCTTGTTCCTTTTTATGAGAGCAATGTTTCTATAGTTTTAGAATCTCGAACAGAGGAGTTTCATGCTACCTTTAAGTTGTATATGTTGGAAAAATCAAGAATGAGCTATAGCATCGGATAGAGGTAAACATAAGTTCCGATTTGAATATATATTCTGAGTTATGGTTGAGTTTTTATGGAATTATTATGCTACCCTAAATTTTGTCTAGTCCTGAATAATAGAGAAATAATATTATTTTGATGTTTTCAAGGTTTCCAATAGATTTAGAATGAAAATTTTTATAGGATAAAGATAAGAAACCGATTCCAAAAGCACCAGATTAGAAAACAAATTTTTTTCCCTGGAAACCCTAAGTTTTAACTAGGGGCAGAACCTTAAGAAGGATTATGACTTTGTTGATTTTAAGGTTCTCAATGGATTCTACATAAAAAATTGTGCAGAAATAGCTTGTGGATATGATTTTAGAAAAGTTGGATTGAAAACCCTAATTTTGGAATTTAAGGTTAATAGTTGCTACCAGATTCATTTTTCAGGGAGACAAATTGCTTATGGCCTGATTTTGAATAGTAAAATCTAGTCCAATGTATGTGACATTTTACAGGTTATTAGTAGACATCCTAATATGTAAAATGAGGTATAATATGCAGTATTTGGGGAAGTAGCTTGTAAGTCATGATCTATTAAAGTTTAAGTATTGAATCTGGAATAAATTCTGAGCCAATTGGATTAGTCAATGTTCCTAGAGATTTGTGGCTATAATTTTCACTTTATGATATTTTTCCTTTTCCGAGGACTTAAGGAGCTTCACAAAGGAATTGGAACCACCTCATTTGGAGTTTCTGAGATTAAGTTATGAATTTTCAGAGTTGATTGATAAAATCTGGCACATTAGGGTTAATATCTGGATTCTTTATTTTTTAGAGAAGTTGTGATTAGCGAGATCATAAGGGGTATGATTTAGTGACTAAAGTATCATAGATTAGATACCCAATTGACATAATACAAGAGTCCTAAAGATAACCAACAAAGTTAAAGTTCAGGACAAGGATAGAAGTGGGTCAAGAATAACACAAAGTTCATTATGTCAATGGCATTGAATCAAGTAATGACCTATATTCATAAATTCTAAATTATAAGATTTTACATTTGTTCAAAATTTGACAATGGCCCGAGCCCAAAGAAGAAAAGATCTTTGAAAAGGCGTTCAGGTAGTAACTCTTTCTCTCATATACTATATATTGTTTTGCATATATGTTTTTACCATAAAGTATATGATACGGACCAGTATGTCCAGAGGCCGTAAGTCCTATTGGATCAGTATGTCCTTAGGCTGGCAAATGTATTCAAATTGTGATGGGTAGAGACCCAAGGCAATAAGACCTATTGGACTAGTATGTCCTTAGGAAGTAAGACCCGAGAGTACAAGTTTGCATGGGCCAGTAACCCTGGACAATAAGACCTGAGCTGGACAGTGCCCCGAGGTTGTAAAACCCAATGTGTAAGTTGTATAAGGCAGAGGCCTTAGGCTGTGAGGTCGAAATACCAAGCACTATGGTAATGGACCAATGGGTCTCGTGTTTGTGTAATGCTGCATACTGTGTATTGAATATTAAATGTTGTTGTAATGATTATTGTTGAATGATGGTTTGTTTACCATGCTTTGTAAACTTGCATTTTTATGTGATTGAAAGTTGTTACTATAGAGATTCTCGCAAATCTCACCATTTGCATAATTAACATACAGTTGAAGCAAGCGGTTCAAAGGGCCAAAAAGGTAATATCATATAAGTAAAGGACGACGAAGAAGATCTTAAATGTTTTGTTAGTTATATGTAACTAAGTTTCTTGACTTAAGATAGTTAGGTAGCCCAGTATGGCTACATATCTTATATGTACAAATGTAACTCTGGTAGAACTAGTAGCAACAATAATACCATAGAGACAATACAATACGCATAGTGAAAATTTTAATTAATTCACTATACGCCATGAACTGTTAATTGCCTAATATGCAGAATGGGGTTGGGATTAGTCAACTGGACTCATAAGTTGAAAGTAGAGAAGTAACATGCCTTGAAAATAGATTCCAATGTTTATTAAATTAAAAAAGGAGTTTACACTTTTTGGTATCAGAGCAGAGGTTCTGGTAATAGGCTAACATTCTCTACTTATGTGACTAATAGGCATATTGATATTCTGATAACCCTTAGTAATACTATAATTAGGGGTTATGGGTTATAGACAAACCTAAAGAGATAGATCTCATCCATCTGTTAACTAGCCTGCCAAAAGAAGAAGCAGAGCCGTATATAGAGGAGAAGGTGGAGCAAGGATGATGCTTACCCTGAGGAAAAGAGTCTGAGCTCTGGTAACAGTAATATTGGTAGCACCTAGTCCTAGTGAGGAGTCTTCTGTCAATGATAATAAAAACTTAAAGATAGAAGAGGTAGGACAGGATATAGATTATACTGTTAACTTTAGAGTCTCTGATGCTGAGATAGAGTATGACCCGAATCCCCACCCTGAGATATGGGAGTATATGGAAGAGCTATACCAAAGAGTTAGTACTAGATATGCCTCCATGCGAGTATAATACTTAGTATTCAGAGATAAAGTGGATATACTATACTTGGATCAAGATATATATGAGATACTGATGCCCAATGATATATGGATCTAGACTACCCTATGTTTCTTCCCTAACACTGCATTTTGGACCAGAAAGACAAATGAGATCATAGAGCAAGGTCTTTTTGGATTCATTGCTTTTGATTAGCACATGAATACCTATGCATTATACCATATTTGGTGAAGGTCATACTATTACATGCTTGTTTTGTGATGACAGAGTAGTAAAAGCTTCTCTTGGTATATTATGACTTTATGGATTCGATCATACCAACACTAATGCACTGGATCCTATAAGAAGTCCGCAGTTAAGCGTGTTCGGGTAGGAGTAGTACTAGGATGGGTGACATCCTGGGAAGCCCTCATGTTGAACCCTTTGACTAAAGGGATTAAAATGTATAAAGTTATGATGTTCAAAGTTTATGGAATTGAAACTTTAAGGTTAGAAATATATAGGCATTAATAGCACTTAGAACCATGGGGATAATGACTTAGGCATTGATCTTGAATTTAAGACCTTTCTATTATATTGAGTACTTCCCAGAGAAGTTCACTTGGTAAGATTGTGAAAACTTGACGACTAGTAATTTCCTTAAGGTTTCTCCATGATTAATGATTATTTTAGTTAAATGATTAGTGTTTAGAGGCATACAAGTGTGACAGACAGTACTATATAGTGATTTTGAATATGATCTTGTGATATTAAAGGATGAGGTAAATTTGATATCAAATTAAGTTGAAATTGTGTTTAAGGTTGTACTATGGTTTTGTCACCTGATTATGGTCATAAAGGATATTTCGCTAGCAATTGACGAGCAATGATTATGTTGTATAGTCTAGTGATGTTGAAATGAAAGTTATAACCTTGTGATCAATGCTGATACTATAAGGATATTACTAGAATGTTCTGAAAGTTAAAATAGGAGCTATGAATTATGATCCATAGCATACATGTTGGGTATGACTGCGAAAGAATGATATTCGACCCAATTGATGTTGAGGTTCTAGATTTTGTTATGAACCTAAAATTGGGAAAACAATCAAAGAGTTATTACCCAGTGAATCATAACCCAAGAATTAACTTTTGAGTTTTGATTCTTTAGGAATTTGAAATGACCTAGAGCGGTTCAAGGCCTTAGTATATGTTCAAGGATGCTCAATCGATGATTACAAGCAATCTTGAGGTTAGGAGACTATGAAGAGATATTGTATGTTGTTTCTTAATTTGAAATAATGCCTCAGCTAACTGAGCAATAATTGGAGTTATTAAGAGAATGATTTGGGGATTGTAGTGGTATCTAGAAGCTCCTATTAGAAAAGTTGAGTTAGAAGCAAAGGTATGTGCTAAATGTCTTACCATGTATACATGTGCTCTTTAGCGATACTTAGATACTTAATTGAGTATGGGGCTATTTACAGTACCCATGATATCTAGAAGATATATATTTAAAGTACTCAGGCCAATATAAAATCTAAACGTAAGATTCTTATAGATGGAAATTCAATGATTTCAGGTTGGTAGAAAGAGATATGTATGGGAATTCTAAAATTTGTTAATTGACAAACTTGGAGAAGAGAAAGATCTCAATCATAAAGTATTTCCTTAAAGGAATGATTCCTTTAATCCTGAACTCATTGTTGAGGAGAGAGGAACATTATACCCATGATGAGGGTATGAAGGAAAGCTTAAGTGCTATATTAAATAATGGATTGAAATGTCTATGTTAGTATGATAAATGAGGATGTAACATGGTAGTATAGTAAAAGAGGTACGAGGAATTGAGAATGTATGGGAAATGATGAGACATTGCCATAAACCACACTTATAGGCCACTTCAGAATAAATGCGATAAGACTTAGCTAGCTGATAGCTAGTAATATGTTTCTAGATTGCAGAAACAGGGGATTATATATCCTACTCTACGAAAGAGTATTAATGTAAACATTGGCCTGAGCTTTTTCCCAATAAAGCAAGTTAAGAAATGTTTGTATAAGGAGTACTCAGGGATATAGTGAATTACCCCAATAAAGGAAGTGAAGTTGCAATTGAAATTTTTCCTGGAGGAAGACCTATATATATATATCCCATACAAAATGGCTCCAAAAGAAATGGAGGAATTAAGAACTAGATTAAAGACCCAGTGTGTTGCTATGGGGTGCTTCAGTGATGTTTGTTAAAAGAAAGACAGGAGTTTGAGACTGTGTATTGATTGCAAAGAACTTAATAAGGTGCTCGTCAAGAATACATATTCACATCCTAGAGATGATTTCTTGAATCAGTTGTCAGGTTCCTGTGTGTTTTTGAAAATTGATCTGAGGACAGGGTACCCTTAATTATGAATGAAAGCGATGTGCCAAAGACTGCTTTCCAAACCAGGAATGTGCATTAAGAATTCTTGATGATGCCATTTGAACTGACCAATACACCTGCTGTACTCATGAAATACATGAATCGAATTTTTAGACAGTGTCTATACCAGTTTGAAATGGTCTTATTGATGACATTCTGATATGCTCAAAGAGTATATAAGAGTATAAGAAGTACTTGAGAATAGTGTTGGGAATCCTAAGAGAAAAGCAACTCTATGTCAAGTTGAGAAAATGAGAGTTTTAGCTTCAAGAGGTTAAATTCTTGGGCCATGTTATGTCACAGAAAGGGGTCTCGGTGGATCCTAGTAAAGTGGACACAGTATTGAATTAAAAGAGGCAAAAAACTGTTGTAGAGATACACAGTTTTCTGGATCTTTCTAGTTATTTTTTGAGATGTATTCAGCATTTTCTTGAATCACCTGACTAAAGCTCACGTGAAAGAATTTGTTGTTTGTGTGGGATGATAACTATGAGAGGAGCTTCATGGAGCTGTAGGAGAGGCTGATATTCACACTAGTGTTGATTATCCTAGATCTTAATGTGACTTGAGAGGTCTATAGTGATTATAATGCTAGTAAGCAAGGATTGAGATGTATCCTAATACAGCGAGGCAGAGTGGTGATGCATGCCTCTAAATAGCTAAAGCCTCACAAGATGAATTACCCCACTCGTGATTTACAGCTAGCGGGGATTGTGTTTATTTGAAAATATAATGATATTGTTGTACGATGTGACTGCAGAACTGTACTGCAACCACAAGAGTCTCAAATATTTGTATGATTAGGAATAATTGAATGTGCAACAATGTAGATGGATAAAGTTGCTAAAAGATTAAATACTATCCAGGTACAGTGAATAGCATTGCTAATGCTTTGAATCAAAAAGGTGGTGCATGTGGTAGTCATGATGAAACAGGAACTGAAATTGTTAGAAAGTTTCAGAGATCTGAACTTTTTAAATCATATACTACTTGCTAGCTATAGTACTAGTCAAGAGGGAAGTGATCTGAAAGCTAAAATTAAAGCAAGATGGACGAGTAAAGGCTAAGTACGCCATTTACCTAGGAGTAATTAACATGTACTATAGCTTGAAGTTTATGTACGGGTGGTCAAGAATGAAAAATCAATGTAATCAAGTATGTTGTACGTTATCACACCTGTCAAAATGTGAAAGTTGATTATCGAAGACCACCAGGACTTTTGCAAAGTCCCAAGATTCCTAAGTAGAAATTGGGAGAGCATTCCTATGGATTTTATGGTAAGATTACCCAGAGCAAAGAAGTATAACACAATATGGTAAATCATTGAGCGATGAACGAAGTTAGCTCATTTCACATAGTACAGCTATACCCCTAAACTTGAGCAAGCTATATGATGTCTTCCATGTTAAAGAAGTACCCACTAGACCCTGAACATGTTATTTAGTACGAGGATATTGGTATACAAGATGATCTTATTTGTAAAATCGAGCCAGAATGAGCTATTGATCATCAGAAGAGATAGCTCAGGTATAAAGGCATACCATTCTTAAAGATTGTGTGGAAGGGATTATCTCCTAGGGAGACAGCCTGAGAAGCAGGGGAAGACATGAAAAAGCGATATCAGGAATTTATGATATAAGGCATGTGACAAATTTTGAGGAAAAAATTTATTTTACGAGGGGAGAATTGTAACATACTGAAAATTTGTAATCAGTACAGCTTTGTATGTAACTAGTTAGATAAAACATACTTGTGACTGTGTACACTTGGTGCTACTTTGAGACACACACACACTAAAAGTAGCTTTTGGTTAATAGAAAAATGCCACCTAGCTTCTTTATGAAACATGTGACTAATTAGTCGAATAAAATATGCCAGTGTATGTTCATACATGGCGTTTTCAAGCTAGACACATACACCATGCGTTTTTTAAAAAGACATAGATATGTGGTGCTATTTGAGAACACACAGATACACTTGGTGCCATTCTAGGGTGACACATAAAGGCACACTCGGTGCTCTCTTAAGGTATATTGATATGAAGCCATCTACATGAGACACATAGGATAGAAATGGCTCCATTTCCTAACACCTATACGGACACTTGGCATAACTTTAATACACATACACATGTATGGCATAATTCTAGTGGACACTTATAAAGTAGCTTTAATAAAATAAATTTTTGGATGGCCAATCATATGGTGCCATTTAGCTCCATAAGTAACACATGTCTGAATTGCTGGGACAACTCACCGGTCTCCAGTTCAGTCATGTACGACTTTCCCATGAACTCTAGATGAAATCATCATACTCCTCTTCCTTAACTAGTCAAAATCGGCCAAGGAAGAGAGAGATGGAGAGGATGGATTTTTCAAGAAGGGGAACCAGGAATCTTGTGACTTAAACATTAGGGACACTTGTCTAAACATCTCAACACCTCCCAAGCTCCTTAAATTTTATCCAAGGCAGCCAAAAATAAAGAGAAAATAGTGAGAAAATGAAAAAGGAAAGATAAAAATGAAATCTTGAAGAACCAAGGAAAGAGAAAGCGTTATTGAGTGATTTCACATCTGAATTCGCTTTTCTGGCCGATTGAGCCTTCATGAATCTTATTCCTCCTGATGAACAGAGGAGTTTCAGATAGAGGTAAGTATAAGCTCCGATTAAAGTATAATATTATGAGTTTTGGTTGAGTTTTTCATGGAATTGTTATGCTAAGCCAAATTTTTCCCATGTCTTAATAATAGGGAAATAATATGATTTTGATGTTTTCAAGGTTTCTAATGAATTTAGAATGAAAAATTGTGCAGGATGAAGGTAAGAAACTAATTCCAGAAGCACTGGATTAGTAAATATATTTTTTGCTTAGGAAACCCTATGTTTTGGCCAGGGGCAGAATCTTATGAAGGATTATGATTTTGTTGATTTTTAGGTTCTCAATGGATTCTACATGAAAAATTATGTGAGAATAGCTTATGGATATGATTTTAGAAGGGTTAGATTAAAAACCCTAAATTTAGAATTTAAGGTTGATAGTTGCTACCAGATTCATTTTTCAGGGAAACAGATTTATTGTGGCTTGATTTCGAATGGTAAAATCTTGTCCAATGGTTGTGATATTTTATAGATTATTAGTAGAAATCCTAAGCTTTAATGAGGTATAATATGCATTATTTGGGTTAGTAGTTTGTAAGTTATGATTTGTTAAAGTTTAGGTATTGAATCTAGAATAAAATTCTAGGGCCAGTTGGGTTTATCAAGGTTCCTAGCATTTTATGACTATAATGGGCACTGGATGATATTTTTTATTTGCAAATGACTTAAATAGCTTAAAGGAATTAGAACCACCTCATTTAGAGTTTCTTAGATTAAGGCCCTTGATGCTATAGCCTGACATGTTTTCGTACGCAGGAAAGTCATTAATAGTGCAAAATATCATTGCTTTGCAGTTGAAAAACCTTCTTCTAATTAGCATCATAAACATCCACACCTTCCTCCCTTAGCTCTTTCAAGTCTTTGATGAAAGGTCTTATGTAGACATCTATGTCGTTCCTTGGTTGTTTAGATCGAAAAAGCAACATAGACAACAATATGTACTTGCGCTGGTAAATGAGAAAGGTTGCAAATCATCAACAAAACAAGCCAAAAACTATATATGCTACTCAAGCTCCTATAAAGATTGAAGCCGTCTGTACTAATTGCAAGCCTTATGTTCCTTGGCTCTTGGGTGAACTGAGGAAATAATTCATCAATTTTCTTCCATTCCATCACATATGTCTAGTGTCTGATGTTTCTATCTGAAATCATCTCGTTTGCATGTCATAACAAATTCTTTGCATCCTCTTCAATAGTAATTAGTCACTTCAGCCTTGGTACAATTGGTAGGTACCACAACACTTTCACTGGAGATTTTTTGATTTGTACCTTGTTATGTAACACATCGGACACTTGACAAGCCCTTCATAATCTTTTTTTATACAATATGTAATCATTAGAGCATACATGAATCTTTTTCATACTCTATGCTAAGGGGACACAAAATTTTCTTTGATCATAGTAGCATTGTAGTAGAGAATTTTTATAAGGGAACATGACCTTTAAAGCCTCAAGTAGCTCTGAAACACTGACGTCGCTCCACTCGTGTCGTGGTTTAAGCTCACCTATTTCACCAAAGTATTCAACACTTGGTATTTTTCGCAGCCTAGGTACAAGGGTTTCTCAAGATTATTACACAAATCACCATACGCACTTACTTGCTCAAAGGCGCCTACTCTAACATCATGGTTCATGTCCTCCATCCTATCACCAGCATCCATAGTCATGATAGAATACCTCTTCCCACTATTGAGATTCAGTCAGCCTTTCCACTTCTTCACCAAGACATACCCATACTGTAGAACTCTTCATAAAACCCTCGCAAATTAAGTGGGTGGATATTTCTATAGGATCAGTCGCCTATCATTCAGACATTTCATACAAGGGAAAAAAAACCTCCCCTAGACATCAGCATATAAAGGATTTCTTTTAGTAAATTCCAAAAACTCCTTAACTCCACTACAATACCTAGCGTTTATCTATTTACAATCTATCCAACTAGGGTCCATATTTAACATCCTACTATGTGAGTGAAACAAAATGCAAGTTCGCATAAATTTGAAAAATGATTCACATGAAGAGTAATTAATTTAAAAAAACCTTAACAAAATACTCGGAAGAACGAATAAGACCACATAAAAGATATTTAAGTCATGAAACTGTGAAAATGAAACTAGAGTGGGGTTCCTCTTCCCTTGCTCGCAGTAGAGTGAAACTGTGAAAATATTTAGGTCACGAAATAGAAAATGAAAGGGAAAGTTCGGGAATTGAAGTAGAAGTTCAGATATTGAAAGGGAGTGCAATTGATTGAAATCACACTCGAAGACAAGTAAGATTGAAGGCGAAGAAGGTCACACATAGAAATGCAATGAACTGCAACTTTTTCAGGTCTCAGGTGTGAAAGTGTATTAGGCACGTGTACATTTTTAGACCAGTTAAATGTGTAAACAAGTCTAAATTATAATTTTCTAGACCGAACATATTGAAACCGGTCTACAAGCACAATTAATTTGGAGCGGTTGAAAATACAACCAATTTAGAAATTACTTTTACATGGGTGTAAAACAACTGGTCTAATTGTTTTCCTATCGAGACCGAACGTAAATATAACCTATCTAACAAACATTATTTAGACATAACTAATGCTTAACCGGTCTAAAGTTGTAACAGTAATCACAAAAATGCTGCCATTTAAACTGTCTACGTCTAAAGAGGTCTAGATGTGACGGTCTTATAGGCATTTTTTTTAGTAATGAAAGAATATGTTTAAAATGTTAACCAATTTTTTTTTTCCATTTTTACCTACATTAATTACATGTTTTATCTTTGACACTTTTTTCTATTCATTTCTTTTCTTATTTATGCATTTTTCATATTTATCAATTTTAATTAATTTTAAACAATTTTTTATTATAAGTTATTGCAAAAGGAGTATCTAACATTCCATTTCATAAAAATCCATTATTCTCTAGTATTCAATATAAGAGTTATTTAATTAATTTAGATAGATTAAGAAAATACAATGAATTAATTAAGTATAAAAAAATGTGATTTGATTTTATATTAAATGAAGGGAGAATTACTCATAAAGACCTCATTGAAAATTTATTTGCCAAATGAGACCTTAGGGAAGATTGTTTGAACACAAGAAAATGTCACATATGGAGGAAATATTACACGCAGGGGAAGATTGTTTGAACACAAAGGAATATCTTTTATACATGGGAAAGATTGTTTGCACCCGAAGGTCTCATTTAATAAATAAGTTTCCAATGAGGTATTTATAGACAACTTTCCTTTAAATAAATTAGTTTCAGGAAAAATAATATATAGGTAAGATAAAATGGGCTGAAATCAGTGTTTGTAAACCCGGATCGGACCGGCCGGTCCGACCCGAGAACCAGCGAACCAGCCAGTGAACCGGGCTAGTTCTGGTGACCAGTGCAGTTCACCATTTTTTATTTTTCTTTAGAATTTCATATTAACAATTCTAAAATATTCAATTTCTCATCGGTTTGGTCCCGGTTTGACTCCGATCTGATCCACTGACCCTTAACCCAATACCCTGACGGTTCAATAACCGGTCCGATTTTCAAAACCTTGGCTGAAATTGAAATTTTTTTTTTTTCAAGAAAAGAAATAAAAAAAAGAAATGTAATGTTGCCTGATGTCTGTCACTAATCCCCACTAATCCCCTTTCACTATCCACATGCCAAAGCCTTCTCCAGTTGTAGGATCTTCTTATCCACTATAAGTGAATATGGTGCCAAGAATCTTCTTATCTAGTGTGCGCTTATCATTTCCATTAATGGCCTTTCTTCTTCTTCCTTCTGCACTCGTCTCCGCCCATCTCTGTGCATTTCATTCTTTTAATTCCTCCAGAAACTAATCCCATCAATGGAAAAGAACCTTATCATACTCAGCAAATCAAAGCCTCCGTCTTTAACCCCTTCATACAGTGTGAATGGCTCTCAGCTCGAGTTCCACCTCAAGAACATCAAACCCATCTCCAGAGTCTCGTTCGCCAAAAATTCCAAACCAATCGATGCGCCCTTGGATAAACTCTGCGTGGATGGACCCTTGAACGAGGCTGTGAAAATTATTGACTCTCTTGCTCAACAAGGAGTCTCTGTTAGACCCAAAACCTACGTTAATTTGCTACAGTCCTGCATTGACCAAGAAAGCATTGGGATGGGTCGAGAATTGCACGCTCGGATTGGTTTGGTGGAGGAGGTGAACACTTTTGTTGAGACTAAGCTGGTAAGTATGTACGCAAAATGTGGGTATTTGGAGGAGGCCTGGAAGGTGTTTGATAAAATGCGTGAGAGAAATTTGTATGCTTGGTCGGCCATTATTGGTGCTTGTTCTAGAGGACGGAGTTGGAAGAAAGTTATAAAGCTCTTTTATCGTATGACGGAGGATGGATTTTTACCTGATCAGTTATTGATTCCTAAGATTATGCAGGCGTGTGTGAAGTCTGGTGATTTTGATACAGGGAGGTTGATACATTCTCTTGCTATTAGATGTGTGATGAGCAATTCTGTGCGTGTGAATAATTCAATTCTGAATATGTATGCTAAGAGTGGGGATATGAATAGTGCAAAGAAGTTTTTCACCAATATGGATGAGAAGGATATGGTGACTTGGAACGCTATAATAAGTGGGTATTGCCAGAAGGGTGAGATTGAACGAGCGCGTGGATATTTTGATGCAATGCATGGGGAAGGAATTGAGCCTGGTTTAGTAATTTGGAACGTATTGATTTCAAGTTATAATGAGGTAGGGCGATGTGATTCTGCAATGGAACTAATGAGGGAGATGGAGAGTATTGGTGTCACACCTGATGTATATACTTGGACTTCAATGATTTCGGGGTTTGCTCAGAACAGCCGGCTAAATGAAGCATTTGAATTCTTAAATAGGATGTTCTTAGCAGGGATAGAACCTACTGATATTACAATAGCTAGTGCAATCTCAGCATGTGCAACCTTAAAATCACTAAATATGGGATTGGAAGTCCATTCTGTGGCTGTTAAGATGAGTTTGGTTGACTATTTACCTGTTGCAAATTCACTTATTGATATGTACTCAAAGTGTGGGAATCTGGAGGCTGCCCAGCGAGTTTTCGATATGATGTTAGACAGAGATGTATACTCTTGGAACACAATTATTGGAGGATATTATCAAGCTGGTTACTGTAGCAAAGCCAATGAATTATTTATGAGAATGCAGGAATCTGATGTTTCACCTAATGTTGTCACATGGAACATAATGATCACAGGGTATATACAAAACGGGGACGAAGATCGGGCGTTGGATCTTTTTCAAAGAATCGAGAAGGATGAGAATATCAAGCCAAATACGGCATCATGGAATTCTCTGATTTCTGGTTACCTGCAAAGTGGACAGAAGGATAAGGCCTTGTGGATATTTCGGCAGATGCAGATGGCCCATGTTACTCCCAACTCAGTCACAATACTGAGTGTTCTCCATGCCTGTGCTAATTTAGTTGCAGGAAAGAGAGTGAAAGAGATCCATTGTTGCGCCCTGCGTCGAAATCTAATGTCCGAGATTTCTGTATCAAACTCGTTAATTGCCACTTATGCCAAGTCAGGGTATATAACATATTCAAGAACCATTTTTGAAGGTATGGAGTCAAAAGACATCATCAGCTGGAACTCCCTGATTGCGGGCTATGTTTTACATGGTCAATCTGAATCAGCTCTCCAACTAGTTTATCGGATGAGGGAGGAAGGATTGCAACCGAGTAGAGGTACTTTTGCGAGTATCATCTTAGCTTACAGTCTTGCAGGAATGGTGAATGAGGGGAAGAGTGCTTTCGCCAGCATCACCGAAGAGTATCAGATTAGACCAGGTCAAGAACATTATGCTGCTTTAGTCCATTTACTTGGGCGTTCGAGTAAGCTCGCAGAAGCTATGGAGTTCATAAGAAATATGCCAATCGAGCCTAACTCATCCGTATGGGCTGCTATGCTAACCGCCTGTAGAATTCACAAAAACTTTGGGTTGGCAACCCTTGCAGGGGAACATCTGCTTACTTTGGAACCTGGAAGCAACATAATTCGCCATTTACTGTCGCAGGCATATTCTTTATGTGGGAAAAACTGGGAAGCTCCTAAAGTGACAGAGTCTGAGAAACCTGTTGGTAAGTGCTGGATTGAAACAAGAAACATGGTCCATACTTTTGTTACTGGTTATGGGTCTAAACCAATCTCTGAAAAGCTTCATTCTTGGGTTGAAAGGGTAGCTTTAAAGATCAAGAAACCTGTTTCTGAAAATGGGGTTTGGATTGAGGAAGAGGAAGAAGAAAAGGAGGGCATTGGTGTTGTACATAGCGAAAAGCTAGCATTTGCATTTTCTTTGATGGATTCTCATCATCATGCAAATAAGGTAATCCGGATAGTGAAAAACTTGAGAATGTGTAGGGATTGTCATAGAACAGCTAAATACTTATCGCAGGCATATGGGTGTGAAATATATGTAAATGATTCGAGTTGTTTTCACCATTTCAAAGGTGGACTTTGTTCGTGTAAGGATTATTGGTAGAGTGAATGAATATGAGAATCAATTGCTCCAAAATTGTTGGAGCCTACTATAGGGTACTTTAATTCTTGTCTTTTCGTATATGATAACAGTTATTTTTTTCTCTCTTCCTTGCTCCCTTTTTTGGGTCAGGACTGTAGCTATTGTTCTTGCACAAATCTTGTGATTATTTCTTTTTTACAGGCACACTTAAAGTGTTTTTTTTTGAATAAGTTAATAGTAGATTTTATTTTTATCAAAATTTTTAGTAGAATAATGGTATGTTCTAAACCAAGTAAACGGCTTTCAAAGATTGCCCTTAATCTTATTTATGCCAATACTAAAAGGGTTTTAAAATTCTATAAAATAACAAATCGAAAGTATTGAAACTCATCTCTAACATTCCAAGTAACTAATTGGAAAAAAAAAGGTCAACTATCTATTAAGAAAATTAAATTTAAATGCGATTATAGAAAAAATTGGAGCCAATTTAAAATTAATAAGCGATAAGGTGCAAATTTAGCTACAAAGTCTTACCCAAAGGGCGTCCAATATAAATAAGTTTTATAAGAGGCAAAAATAACAATGAACAATTAAAAATGGTGTGAATTTAACAAAACCGTTAAAAAATTTGACCTAACGTCGTTATAGTTTTTATCCTTTAAGTTTACTCTGTTTATAACAATTTGTCTTTAAAATTTAAAAAAGACTTGAAATTGCATTTGATGATGTTAATTTATCATATGTTGTACTAACTCACTTAAATTTACTTATATGACATGTTGATTGGGAAAGCTAACGTGGGAAATATATTATAAAAGTTATAAGTTGGTTATTTAAATTTATTTTTTAAAAAAAAAGAGAAAGGTTGACTGAAATAAAACGCTCGCAGACCAGCAACATCTTCATTTATATCAAGCGACGTGTCACAACCCATGAAGGTTAGAAGGCTCCGGAATGATCCAGAGAATTCCAGAGCATTCTAGACAACACCGGAATACTCCAGAAGATGCTGGAGCATACTAGACATCTCTAGAACAATGTGGAGAGTGCTAGATAATTCTAGAGTATTATAGGGATATCTCCTTCTTGCATATTCTAGAATTCTCCTTGTAAATATCTAGATATTATTTGTAGATATTCTCATAGAATATTCTAGAGGATGAATGACAATCGTTAGATCGAATAGATCTCCACCGTCCATTAAGGAGGTGAGAAAGTTCTGGAACAAGGGGGAGGCCTATAAATACCCCTCACCCCCTCATTTGTAACCACCAAGCAAATTAGCTAAGTTCTCTAGTTCTCTCATTCAAGAGTTCTCTCTTGTGTTTCATCTTGTTCTTTTGCCTACAACTTGAGAGTTCGGCTGACTTAGCATAAGATCAAGAGGTTGATCACGCTAAGGCCGGCACGGTACAAGGAGAGGGAGTTCCGAGTCCGTGACAACGTGGTATCAGAGCCAGGTTCGAGGGAGCTGTTGGTTCGAGGACACATTCGTAGGCAAGGATGTCGGGTGTAACTTCAGGCATCACCAGTGAGGCTGCAATGAATATAGATGAGAGAGGAAGAGAATCTCAACCTCCACACCAAGGTGGCAAGAAGGCAAGAAGCACTAGTAAGGTACGTACTGACGACTTTTCTATCTTGTCCGTCAAAATTGATGTATTGGAGAAAGCCATGGAAGAGATGGTCAGTAAGGTTGAGAAAATAGAGGGTGACATGGGAACGCTAGAAAGTCACACTCTCAATGAACTGGGAGAGTTGAAAATGAGTGTAGACACTTTACAAAATTCTGATGATCTACGTGGGGAAGGCATGAGATCCTTACAGACAAAGGTAATGGATGCCATCACAGCAATGCAGAATCAACTCAACTCTCTCAAGACTTCCTTGGAGGGCCAAGGAAGGGGTTCACTAGTGGCTGGAGGTAGTGGACTAAGGGAAGTAAAGGTGGATCTTCCCAAACCAAAAGAATTCAAGGGCGTACGAGATGCCAAGGAAGTTGAGAACTTCTTGTGGTAAATGGAATGCTATACAGAGACCTTGGGGCTGAGCGACGATGAGACCAAGGTACGTACTGCTGCTTACTTCCTTATCGATAATGCTATGCTTTGGTGGAGAAGAAAGCATGCAGATATGGAAAGAGGGTTATGCACAATAAACACATGGGAGGAATTTAAGAAGGAACTGAAGAGACAGTTCTACCCTGAGAATGTGGTCTATGAAGCTCGGAAGAAGCTGAGGGAGCTCAAACATAAGACCACCATATCTGACTATGTACGGGATTTCACCTCCCCGACGCTTCAGATTCCCAGCCTGAGCGGTGAGGAGCTTCTCTTCAACTTCATCGATGGCCTTCAAAACTGGGCTAAGCATGAGTTGCAGCGCCGAGGCGTAAAGGACATTGATGAAGCCATTGTCGTGGCTGAGAGTTTGACTGAGTATCAAAAGGAGAAGGGTGAGACCTCCAAGCCTAAGTCTTCCAAACCTAATCATGGAAAAGGTGGGGGAGACAAAGGTAAAGGGCCAAGCAAAGGAGGTGATAACAAGTATTGGCAGAAGAATCAATCGGAGGGACTGAAGAAGAATTTCAGTGGCCAGCTCAAGTGTTTTGTATGCCAAGGTCCTCACAGAATGAAGGATTGCCCTAAGATGGGTACTCTAGCTGCTATGGCGGAAAGAACCGAGGAGGAAGCTGGTGCAGAGATGGGGTCTCTTAGGCTTATTAATGCTATGAAGAAGAAACCCTTACCCAAGAATACTAAGTGTGAGGGTTTAATGTATGTGGAAGGGAAGATGAAAGGGAAACCTGTCACTATAATGTGTGACACCGAGGCTACACATAACTTCATCACTCCTGAGGAGGCTAAGAGGATAGGTCTCCAGGTGACGCCAGAAGGAGGGAGTTTGAAGGCAGTCAACTCACCTCCTAAACAGCTTTGTGGCACAGCACAAGGGGTTGAGCTATGCCTAGGTGACTGGAGTGGTAAAGTGGATTTCTCTGTAGCTCCAATAGATGATTTCAAGGTAGTATTGTGATTAAAGTTCTTCAGACAGGTAAATGCTTATCCCATGCCTTATTACAATTTACTTTGCATTCTTGAGAAGCATGCTCCTTGCTTGGTACCTGCCAAGAAGATGGGTATTGGTCAGCATTTATCAGCCCTACAATTAAAGAAAGGGTTGAAGAGAGGTGAGGTAACATACCTAGCAACCTTGAAAGAGGTTGATCCGGGGGACAAGGTTAAAGAGGAAGTCCATCCCATTATCAGGAGTGTCTTGAGAGAAAATCAAGACGTGATGCCATCTGAGTTACCCAAGAAACTCTTGCCTCGGAGGGAGGTAGATCATAAGATCGAGCTGGAACCAGGAGCAAGACCACCAGCTATGGGATCGTATCGTATGGCACCGCCTGAGTTGGAGGAACTCAAGAAGTAGTTAAAGGAGTTGATCGATGCAGAATTCATCCGACCTTCAAAAGCACCTTTTTGGGCGCCGGTGCTGTTTCAGAGGAAACAAGATGGATCATTGCGCTTATGCATCGATTACCGGGCTCTTAACAAGGTAACCATTAAAAACAAATATAATATTCCTTTGATAGCTAACTTATTTGATAGGCTGGGCAAAACCAAATATTTCTCCAAGTTGGATTTGAGGTCGGGATATCATCAAGTTCAGATTGCCGAAGGAGATGAGCTCAAGACCACATGTGTAACACGTTATGGATTCTTTGAGTGGTTAGTCATGCCGTTCGGGCTAACCAATATACCAGCCACATTATGTACTCTGATGAACAAGATCTCCCATCCATATCTGGACCGCTTTGTGGTGGTGTATTTGGATGACATTGTCGTCTATAGTAACTCCTTGGAAGAACATGCTGATCATCTTCGCGTTGTGTTTAAGACATTACGTGAAAATGAGCTCTATGTTAAGGAGGAGAAGTGCTCTTTTTCCATGAAGGAAGTTCATTTCCTCGGACATGTCATCTCCCAAGGGATCCTCAAGATGGATGATAAGAAGGTGCAGGCTATCAAGGAATGGGATCCTCCTACTCGAGTGGCCGAGTTAAGATTATTTCTGGGATTGGTGAACTACTATAGACGGTTCATCAAGAGCTACTCTGCGAGAGCTTCTCCTCTCACAGAGTTATTAAAGAAAAACAAAAGTTGGGCTTGGACGGAGGCATGCCAAGAAGCCTTTGAAGATTTGAAGGCAGCGGTCGTGGAAGAGCCCGTGTTGGCACTCCCTGACTTCTCCAAACCGTTCGAGGTGCACCCCGATGCTTCTGATTTTGCTATTGGAGGAGTCTTAATGCAGGAAAGACATCCTATTGCCTTTGAAAGTTGCAAGTTGAATGAGACCGAGAGGCGGTATACGGTTCAAGAAAAGGAGATGACTGCCATAGTTCATTGCTTGCGCACTTGGAGGCATTATCTGCTCAGGGCGAAGTTTTTCATCAAGACATATAACGTGGCAACTAGCTATTTCCAAACTCAGAAGAAGTTAACACTGAAACAGGCAAGATGGCAAGAATTGTTAGCTGAGTTTGACTATATGCTAGAGTACAAGCCCGGATCTGCAAATGTTGTTGCTGATGCTTTGAGCCGGAAGGCTGAGCTAGCAGCCCTAAGTTAAGTCGATGGGGACTTGATAGATAAGATCAAAGAAGGTACAACCCAGGATCCTTTAGCTCAACAACTTATGGAACTTGCAAGAGAAGGCAAGACTAAGAGGTTCTGGGTTGAAGAGGGGATTCTTTACACCTTGGGAAGGCAGATCTTTATTCCCAAGTGGGCCAACTTGAGGAAGGAACTAATCAAGGAGTGTCATGACTCAAAGTGGGCCGAACACCTAGGACAAAGGCGAACCTTGGCTTTGCTTGAAGCAGCCTATTACTGGCCCCATATGAGGGAAGATGTGGAGCTTTATGTGAAAACTTGTCTTGTGTGCCAACAAGACAAGGTAGATAACCAACTACCTGGGGAATTATTAGAACCTTTGCCTATACCAAGCCAACCTTGGGAAAGCGTGTCTCTGGACTTCATCTTTGCGTTGCCTAAGTCTGAAGGGTTTGGTTCCATCATGGTGGTAGTATATCGATTTTCTAAGTATGCCACCTTCATACCAGCCCCAACCGACTACACAACAGAGGAGGCAGCTCGGATGTTCTTCAAGAACGTGGTAAAGTATTGGGGCCTTCCAAGAACAATCATTAGTGATCGTTATCCCCGCTTCACAGGGAAATTATGGACAGTTATTTAAGCTATTGGGGACAGAATTACACTTCTCAACAAGCTTCCATCCTTAGACTGATGGGTAGACTGAACGGGTGAATGCCTTGTTGGAGTGCTATCTAAGGCAATTTGTGAGTGCTAATCAGAAGGACTGGGTAAAGTTGCTTGATGTAGCTCAGTTCTCTTACAACCTGCAGAGGAGCGAGGCTACAGGTAAAAGTCCGTTTGAGATAGTGATGGGACAACAACCCATCACACCACATGCCCTTGCAACCACTTACAAGGGTAAAAGCCCTGGAGCCTTTCATATGGTAAAATCTTGGCAAGAGCGAGCAGATGAGACGAGATCGTTTCTTAACAAAGCTGCCAAGAAAATGAAGAAGTTCGCAAATAAGCGAAGGCGCGCAGTTGATTTCCAAGTAGGGGACTTAGTAATGGTAAAGCTTCTTCCCCAACAATTTAAAGCCTTCAGGAAGGTACACAAGGGTCTCATTCAAAAATATGAAGGCCCTTATAAAGTGACGAAGAGGGTAGGAAATGTTTCATACAAGTTGGAACTTCCTGCCAATTTGAAGATTCATCATGTCTTCCACGTTAGTATGCTAAAGCCATATCATGAGGACCAGGATGATCCTACTCGAGGGACATCATCACGAGCACCCCCTGTGATGATGAAGTCTTATGATCGTCAAATTGAGCAGATACTAAATCACAGGGTTATGCGAAGAAGAGGGGTACCTCCAAGTACCCAATACTTGATCAAGTGGAAGGGACTGCCAGAGAGTGAAGCAACATGGGAATCTTAAGAAGATCTTTGGCAGTTTGAAGATGAACTCCATCACTATAAAGTTGCCTTAGTGATGAGGGCGTCACTAAAATAGGTGGGGGAGAATGTCACAACCCATGAAGGTTAGAAGGCTCTGGAATGATCCAGAGAATTCCAGAGCATTCTAGACAACACCGGAATACTCCAGAAGATGCTGGAGCATACTAAATATCTCTAGAACAATGTGGAGAACGCTAGATAATTCTAGAGTATTCTAGGGATATATCCTTCTTGCATATTCTAGAATTTTCCTTGTAAATATCTAGATATTATTTGTAGATATTCTCATAGAATATTCTAGAGGATGAATGACAACCGTTAGATCGAATAGATCTCCACCGTCCATTAAGGAGGTGGGAAAGTTCTGGAATAAGGGGGAGGCCTATAAATACCCCTCACCCCCTCATTTGTAACCATCAAGTAAATTAGCTAAGTTCTCTAGTTCTCTCATTCAAGAGTTCTCTCTTGTGTTTCATCTTGTTCTTTTGCCTACAACTTGAGAGTTCGGCTGACTTAGCATAAGATCAAGAGGTTGATCACGCTAAGGCCGACACGATACAAGGAGAGGGAGTTCCGAGTCCGTGACAGACGTCTTAGGCATTTTCATCAAAATTTTGGGGAGGCATCGTCACCTTGCGGGAATCACTATCAACTTTAACAGTTTCCACGCCGGAATTTCACTTGAGTTGTGTTCATGACGTCTTGAATGAGCCAAGTGGGTTATTGGAGATATGTGAAAATAATGAGAGTACTGTATCTTGTTGTATCTAGGAATCGAGAATCAAGAAAAAATCACTTTAGAAAAATTAAAAAGGAAAGAAGAAAATCCCCAAATTGAGATTAAAATCTGTCATCCAGTTACACCAAAGTTAGATACACACCCTAGAACCACAGTTGAGAGATCTAAAGATAATATAAAACCCTTTTAAACCAAACAAGAACAACAGCGCAATAAAGAACAAAATGCCAGAAAAAACTAGAAACTTATTAGAAACCAATTCTCTCATCAAATTAATGGATGCAAACAAAAAAGAATGAATTTTCAGGATACCCAGTACACCTTGACCATCGGTTTTCTGGTTCTTTTTCTTCCGCAACAATGACATGAGGATCAGCAAAATAAAAAGGGCTAAGCATATTAAATAACATTTAACTTTTTTAAAAAATATAATAGTAATCATAAATTATTTTTTTTAAAAAAATAATCATAAAGAGCAAAACTATTAACGAAGTTAAAGTAAGAAACATTGATTGTTTATGTGGCAAGGTTTGACATATATTGGTGACTATGAATGCTGACAAGTGTTAGTATGGTTTACGTGACAACAGAGTATGCTAAAGGAAGCCTTTTTTTTCTTTTTTCTTTTTGACCAAAAGAACCCTCATGTTTGTCATTCTATGATGTGAAGGAAAGTTAAGGTGGTCATTGATCTCTTATGGGACCACCTTAACTTTTTTTTCTGATTGTTATAAAAACACGCTCTTAACTGTTGACTCTATTTGTAATTACTTTTGTTTGAAAAAATAATTTATAATAATTATTATATTTTTGAAAAAAATTGAAGAATATTTAAGCATCTTAATCCAAATAAAAAAAAAAAGAGAGAGGAAGCAAAACCGAGGGAGGAAAGAGAGGTAAGAGGGGGAATTAATGGAACCTGACCCATACTGAAAGATTGTAGTGGAGAGGAAAAGAGAAAGAGGCCTCAAGAAATCAATGCATTTGCCTTTTTTAATTTCTCAGTGGATTCTTCTGGGAAAACTATGCCTCCCCAGAATTTCAGCGTCCGCTATATATTCGTTTTATTTCAGGCAGCCTTTCTTTCTTCATTTATTTTTTAAAATTAAAGCATGTTTAGATTAGTTTATGAAAAGTTTAGAGCTACTTATACATGTAAGTTAAGACAACACTCATTTAACATACTTACTTCATATACCGTAAATTATAATTAAAAAATTACTTTTAAATATTTCAATCGCTATTTCAAACGAGCACTAAATAACCATCTCATAAGTCATAATTTATAATATATTATTTGCGACACTTGGTTTGTCTTGTCATTTATTATCTAACCACTTAAAATATAACAACTTATTAGCTGATTTGACACATTTTAAATATTAACTGACATATTAATAAAATTAAAAAATTTCACAAGATTCACTATTTCATTACATGTGAAACCTTAATTAAGGGATTTATATTTTTTTTTAAAAAAATAAAAATATGAAATACATGAGTGGCCAACTAATAACTCAATTATTGCATTTTAAGTTGTCAGACTATAAATGACGTGGCAAACCAAGTTCATACAAAATTTTCTCATTTATCACATTAACTTTCCATATCAGCATGCCACATAAACCAATTTAACGGTATTAATGTCACGAAGGATAAATTAACACCATCAACACACTGCTTTAAGTCTTTTTTCAAATTTCAAGAACTAATAATTATAAACAGAATAAATTTAAATGATTAAAATCACTTATTTCAAATTTAAGGAATAAAACTAAATTTAAGCAAAACTTTATAGGCCTTAACCCTGAAATACTGTATTAATCGAAAAAAAGAAAAGAAAAAGTTCCAGTTCATATTCGGAATAGGACACCCCTGTTCGGTTTAGCGCATGCTATCCATATATCCAAACAGAGTTGTGCCTAGCCATCCAGTCTCGTTAAATACTCGATACTCATTTTGGTCCATTGACAAGTAGCGTTCGATCATCTTTCTCAGTTCTCACTTCAGCAATGGATCGCGCTCAGTTGTTGCTGCTCGGATTGCCACTGTTCCTTTTTTGTTCTGACGTCATCGGCCTATTCTCTCAGCCTCCACCGAAGCCCCCTCACGGCCACCACCACCACCACCATCAGCCGCCGCCGCCCCCGCACTCGCAGCAGCGAACAGTTGTTGCCCCTGATAACATAGAGCTTCTCTCTGAGGTGTGGTTTCGGTTTCATGAAGTGAATTTGTCTTCGTCTCGATTATTTCTATCATTTCATTATTTGTATTGTAATTCCAGAAATCGGGCGGTCTTGGAGGCGTGGGCCTTGGCAACACTGTCCAAATCAATTTCTGTGCTTCCTGCTCCTACAGGTTCTTATGATTATGCTATTATTGTATTCTCCCTCTTTTTTTTCTCTTTTAATGATATTCTGGTGCGCTTAGGTCGTTGATTGTTGTTTGTGAGTGATTAATTTGCGGTGACGATGATTTTCTGTTTTGTGTGTGACAAACTCACATGTAATGCTATCTGTTCGATTTTGTAATTGGGGGATTGACCCTGTCTACGATTTTAATCAAGAATCGATTGGTTGTTTATGATACCATCTGCCTTGGTTCGTTACTTGAATTGGCCGCACAAAATTGTGTGTAAAGAATTGAAGTTCTTGTGTGGTTGGTATCATCTGCTTTGGACTGGTCTTGTTGTTTGATTCGGGGATTGGACATGTAGGTGTCCGTTTGAATTAGCAGTAGATGACATAAGAATATGAGAGGAGTATTGTCTGCAATGCTAGGTCAAACAGGCATGTAATAGTCAGGGTACAGCCTGATTTTTGAAGTACTCGCTTCATAGATTAGTAGCAAACAATGTAGTTAGTTTTAGAAAATTGCTTCTCTTGTTGCCTGATATTTTTTCTCATATTTTCATTGTTTGCTTTGTTACACAATTTTGTATTAAGAGTGAAAGATTTGCTGTTTGTAGGGGTACAGCAGCAAATATGAGGACTATGCTGCTGAACCAATTTCCAGGATTAGATGTTGCCCTTGCAAATTATCCCCCACCACTCCCAAAACGTCTGCTAAGCAAAGTGGTTCCTGTTGTACAGATTGGTGTTATAGCAGTTGTAATGGCAGGAGAACAGATTTTTCCAATGTTAGGTTACGTGGCACCACCGCCTTGGTATTTCAACTTGCGTGCTAATAAGTTTGGAACCATTGCCAGTACCTGGCTTCTTGGGAATACCTTGCAGTCGTTCCTACAAAGTTCTGGGGCATTTGAAGTTTACTTCAACGGCGATCTGGTTGGTTGCCTTCCTTCTGTTTTTCGATTGTGAAAAATCTTTTTATGAACAGTGATTTGCTAGTGGATTAGATCCTTCTGTTTAATGAATGCAACCTTTCATGAGTTGTGTCTTTATATGAAAAGTGTCGCTCAAGTTGCTTCATTAGCTCTTTGACCATGCCATATAATCTTTTTTCAGTTAAAATTTACTAGAAACTTTCCAGCTACAATCATAAAGCTTGTATATCACTTCTGTTGCTGGCACAGCTGTTTGCTTCAAGGGAAATCTGTAGTCATGTGATTTTAACTCCAACGTCATGAAACTTGTTTGAGATTGAGTCCATGGATGTTCTAACTTTCTGTAAGCATTTTAAACGTTCAATTCAATATCAGACTCTTAACATCTTATCTGCATATTCAATTAACCATTTCCTTCAAGGTAGATCTCTCTCTACAATCATTATTCATCTCGTTAGTCTTTGATTTTCCTTCTGTTTGCTACTTAGGTCAAGTATTCAATACACATATGAATTCTTATGCTCTGGAATACCGAACTTACTATGAACCATTGCGTGACACCCAGTAACCAATACAAATAAATCCCTCCTTAGCATGTAAATTAGATATGTAACGTTTTTATTCTTTATACTGAGATCTTGCTAATCTCTTGTTTGCATTTTGAAGGTGTTCTCTAAACTGAAAGAAGGAAGGTTCCCTGGAGAGATAGAGCTAAAAGAACTTGTTGGCAGGAAGATGGCAAATGCAAGGCTTGCTGATGGTGTGACTAATTTGTGGTCCTAGATTCTTATGCTAGTAGATGCCACAATATACCAATAGCCAAGTACTGTCATGCTGTAAGGTTTTCATCTCTGAAGTTAATGATACTGGAACCTAAATTTTCTGTGTAAAAAACCAATTTTAGTTCTTTCAGTCTTGTCTTGAGTCAGAAATTCTTGTTTACACCAGGATATGAATTTGGATTATTATACCATTTTAGATGAAATGAAGAGAATGAAAGAATAATTTTTGTTTAAATCTCAAGAAAATATATCAAAATTATAATTTCACCCTTTCCCCTTTTCATAAGTCTTCAATCCAGTTTTAATTTTAAACTACAAATTTGTATGACGTTTTCTTTCTCTTTTCTTGCACAATATAAACATGCTTAGGCAAGCTTGGGATTGAGTTTCGGTGAAAATTTCTTTCCAAGTAATATTAGTTCCTCCGCTTTACATTACTCAATTTCACCAAGTCTGCATGTTTTGATCTATTACCTGGCTGACTGAGGTTGTACCAAACCAAATCAGTGCCATCCTCTGCACCAGAAACAGAAATTCCCCTTCGAAACCATTCATGGGGTTTGCAAAATTGCATTGCAGGGTCAGTAATGCCCCTGTACTAGAAATCCAACCCGGATGAAGCAGCAAAAGAAGCCATCCTAAGTGCTGACTTAATAACTTGCTTATTCCACTTTTTCAGGACCATGCACATGGGCCATGGCCCTTGGTGATAGAGCACCAAACTTGTTTTTTATTTTATTTCATGAAAATTAATATTTTAATGAGTACTCCCTCTGGTCCTATTTATAAGTAACTTTCTCCTTGATTACAGAAAACGAACTGGTAGTTAAAAGTAATAAGTATGTCAAAAATGCATGTTATTATTTTTTTCATATATGCCCCTATTTATGAAAATAGAGAAAGAATGTATAAAAAATGAGAGATAATAAAATACATTTCCTAATGTTTTGTTGACTTCATTCACCTAATGAATTTTCTCTCTCTCCTGAATATAACTCTTGGTGTGCGTGATAATTAATTATAAATGATATGTATTTAATAAGGGTAAAATAGGAAAAATGAGTTTTTATTTTTAGACATAAAGTGAAAGTTGCTTATAAAAGGGACCAGCCCTATGAGAGAGAAAATTGTTTATAAATGGGACCGGAGGGAGTACTGAATTAAAATAATGAAAATTTACTAACTACTCCCTCTAGTCCTATTTATAAGTAACTTTTTCCTTGATTGCGCAAAATGAACTGATAGTTAAAAGTAATAAGTGTGTCAAAAATGTTATATCTTTTTCATATATGCCCCTATTTATGAAAATAGAGAGAATGTATAAAAAATAAGAGATATAATAAAATATGTTTTCCTAATACTTTATTGGCTTCATTCACTTGGTGATTTCTCTCTCTCTTGAATATGATCTTGGTGTGTGTGATAATTAATTATAAATAATATGTATTTAATAAGAGTAAAATAAGAAAAATGAGTTTATTTTTTCAGACACAAAGTGAAAGTTGCTTATAAAAGAGATCAGCCCCATGAGAGAGAAAATTGCTTATAAACAAGATCGGAGAGAGTATTAAATTTCCAAAAAAAAAAGGATGATTTTATTATTTGGACATCGCATATATCACTACAGCGACGAGCATCATGGTGCTCATCAATGTGGTGGTACATTCTCTTTGGATATACTTGCTGGGGTATTTGGGTTTCTAGATGTAACAAACATTTTGATATATAGAAGATGAGCCCATCCTCTCAATGCGCAATCCACTTTGTGTAGGGTGTGTTTAGATTAAGACTTGTTAAGGAACTGTACTTTCTACAATTATAATTGCTCACATGGGAAAGAGGCACATGCAGGATTCGTCAAGATTGAAGTGGATGGATCTATACAAGAAAATAGAGAATGGGAGAAGCAGTTGTGGTTGGAGGAGTCGTCAGGGATAATGAAGATGAATGTATTTACTGCTATAGTTGCAAACTCACAACAGTACCTCTAGCTATTGCAGAAATGATAGGGATCATGCATAGTCTCAATTTGTTCTGGACTAAAAGATATAGAAAAATAGAACTCTTTTTTTATTGTATAGAAGCCATTAACTTAGTAATTATTTTTCTTTATGCGATATAGTATACTCTTTTGCGGAATCAGAGTGAGATGGTGAGGTGAAAGTCGTGCGTGTTTGAGAAAATTTTTGAAGAGTTTATAAATGTTTATGTACATAAGTTGATACAACACTATTCTCACATATTTACCTCATATACTTTAAATCACGATTGAAAAATTATTTTTGAATACTCAAATCACTATTTCAAACAAGTACAAATTTTTAACTCTCAAGCAAGGGGGTTTTAGCCTGACGCAAATAGGTTACGCAAATCCATAGTTTCTATGTTTTAATCGAGCTTGATGTGTTTGAAAGTCTCGATATGACCTGTAGAAAAATAATTCTTTCTAGGCATAACAAGTGGTCCATTTATTGATGGGTCAGTGCATGGTAGATTCACAGTTTACTACCTTGATCCACATGACTACACCCGCACTTGCACCCACACTAGTTGTCTTCCTACCATCATATCCTTTCTGAATATGTGATATTAATAGTCCTTTTAGAGATATTGTTGATGAAATTAGGTTACTAATCCATAAGGATTGACAGATTTTGATTAAACATGTGCATAGAAAAAGCACTACCCTTGCTGACCGGTTTGCAAAGTTTTCTCACAAGATTAAAAGTAATGTTTATGTCATTGATCACCTGCTACGACCCTACCTTTTATGTAAAAATTAATGAGTAAATTTAAAATCTTGATCGTCTTGTTTGATCTCTTTTTATGAATTAATAGATCTCATATTATCATTAAAAAAAATAGCATTTTTTACACAATTTTCTTTACTCAAGAATATAATATATTTATTTAAAGTTATTATATTATATTAATACCTAGTGAAACAATGTTCGTCTGATTGAATTCTTTTATCAATTAGACTTGTTCAGATGATAAAGTTCGGTAAAAGTCAAAGGTTTAAATCATAATAATGTGGTTCAGGTAAAAAAAAAATCATAATAATAATGTAATATAAAATTACTTATTGCTCTATGGTTGTTCCTTCAAAATATAATTTTAGAAATAAAATAAATAATATGAATCATGACATGTACTAAGCATAGCAAAATTCTTGTACATAGGATTAGACTCAACTGTTTAATTTTAAAAACAACGTAATGCCTATAATTATAAGGACACGTTCTTATAAGCTTGCCAAGACTTCATAATCTAATGACATGAAAACACTCCCGTAAATAATAGATCGCTTGTTCGATCCCTACAGTGCAATGCCTACCCAATACTCGATTCAAATTGGATTCCAAATATTGACATATTCACATCATTACACATATCATCTTAAATTCTCAAATACAAAAAGATGTGAATTGCTAGCCAACAGTTACATTTCTGAAAATTTCTCTTCTTATCAACAACTTGAGCTCTTAGTGCAATAAATATCTTTACATCTATCGTGTATTTGTGTTATTTTTGGTCTCTTACTATGCGCTATATACACGTTTTATTTTTGTGAATATATAAGAAAACCAGGATTGTTGCCCAACGATTACGCCTCTGAATTTTGTTAGTTACCTCTAAAGTTTCATATCCTGCTGATATCACGACCAAATACCAAAGTTGTAGCCCAGTTGATTGCCACATAGAATCTGTTCCTCCAGCTCACAACACGCGTAAGATACGCCGATCGCCAAATGAACCAACTGATGAATCCTGCCAGTGATATACCTTTAGACTCCTGCAACACAATTTTAAGTGATTCAGACTGTTTCAATTTTAAATTCATCAGGAAAAAAGCTAGAAATGAGAAACAAATTAAACCAACAACAGTTGAATCGAGCAGAACAAATTCAATACTCCTAAGCAAAGTCTTAGATTCAAGCCTTGTAGATGGGGAGAGAAACAATGTTGGCAGAGCTTACTTAAATGGAGGCCTTGGATTATTCAGGGCCTTTCTGTTTAAGCTTTAAAGAAAAACGAGTTATTTTCAGATTATTTAACAGAGTGACGGTTATTGGGCTCAACTCATAAAATCATTAAGCACAAACAGAACTTTTTAAGAGAGTGATTATTTTAAAAAGCTAATCTAAGTTGTTTATCTTAATAAACTATAAAGAGATTTTTTTTGGTTTTTTGAAAGTGATTAGAGGGTGAGCCTTAGCGCAGCAGTAAGATTGCTGCTATGTGACCTGAAGGTCACGGATTCAAGTCCCAGAAACAGCCTCTCCACCTATGGCTACCTGTGAGATAAGGTTGCATACATCTATTCCTCCGCAAACCCCACATAGTGGTAGCCTTGTGTATTAGACTGCCCTTTTTCTGAAAGTGATTATTTTACAAAACTTAACAGATTTCTCATGTTTTCAGCTTAATCAAAAATCTCTTTTCTAAAGCTTAAACGAATGGGCTCTTAGTAATACTGGATACTAGACGGATATAAAATGACTAACAAAATAATAATAATAATAATAATAATAATAAATGACAAGATCACCTTGCTCTGTCTAAGGTCTACAAGAGCCTTGTAGCTGCCAACAGAAGCCATGCTTCCAAGGTGCTTGTAGACAAATGGTTCTCCGAAATCAATGTCTTTTCCACTGTTTGCTCGGCCTCCTCCTGCTTTCCCAATTTTGTTTAGCAGATTTGCTAAGTATTTCCCTTGCCTCTCTGCCACCTTTCATTTTCAAGTAACAACACATTACATCGCTAGCAGATAACTTTTGGCCACAACCTCTCTTTATTCACAAAATAAATATAGAAGGTACATTTGGAAAGAGACAAATACACTCTCTACATTCACTTTGTCAATGGGGAGGATCCAAAGATGATAACTTCGCCGCGATGCATAAACAAGTAATAGTTTGTCAACCATGAGCAGTTATGTTACTGCTAAGTTGAATGGAATGCATACACAATTAAACGTGTCCCACACCTTAAAATCCAAAACCAACTCATATTATGAACAGAAAAATTCAAGGAATGAAGTCTTGTGTGGGAGAAAGCATAAAACCAAAGATCACTTACCTGGGCCAAGGCTGGAAGTGTTTGTCTTCCTGTGCTTTCGACAAATCCACTGCAGTCGCCTATTGAGAAAATGTCTTGTACCAAAGGAACACGAAGCCACTCGTCAACACCAATCCTGTGAAGAGAAAACTTTATTTAGTATAATTTTGCGATCTAATATTGTAGTTACATCACAAAAGAGAACATAAAAGCATAGGAAAGGGCATTTCAACTGAACAACAAGAAAGAAAAAAAGTTGAAAGGAGATCCAACACAGCACTCTAAGAAAAACTGAATAGGAAACCAATCAGTGGCATCCTGGACGGAGAAAAAATATGTATCTAGTTATCTACTATTCACATACATGCATAATACATATAGTGGTTGTCAATTGTCACTGAGAATGGTATGTAAGTATACTGAATAACAACACTAACCTTCCTCCACCAGGAGCTTTGGGGAGATCTAGAGCGTGAATAAGAGGTGATGGACCAACACCAGTAGACCATACCAGCAAACCGTATGGAACCTCACTGCCATCATTAAGGATAATCTTCTGATCTTGAACATCTTTCACAGTACCACGAACAAGACGGACTCCTGACTGAGAGAAACTACAAAAATCAATCATACACACACACACACTATCTTCGGTCCTCAACATAAAATCTACTTTGTAGCTAAATTTCTTCACTAAAGTGGGTCTTATATTAAAGACCGGAGGGAGTATAATACAAAAGGAAACATGTTCTCAACTGGCTGTCTGTCAGTCATTAATATCCTAACTGAAGGCCGAAAGCTGTAATGAAAAGTTGAAAAGTAGCGCACATCATACGAAGGACCCTAAATTCTTTACCATGAAATAGGCTATCTTGATTAGTTTTGGTCTATTACTACCCCATATACTTTATTATCTGACATGAAAAACCAAGTGGACTCCAGTATTCCCTTCCATGGGTCAATAAACAGTTCAATGACAACTGGATCTTTTGGGCGTTTAGAAACAAGAATTTAACAAATACCTCACCTTTGTCAACTGCTTGGTAGCATAATTCCTGAGACGGACATCAAAGGAAGACAATATCTCGTTTGCCTGTGAAGACATGAATGAATTTCTTAACATTCAATTACTTCAAAAGGACAACACTTTTTGCGTCAGTAAGCTGGGAATTAAGTTCCATTAAAAAGAAGAAAAAAGGGTCCAGAAACTGTAAGATGCCCCGTAGCAAATATATTCTGTTTACTATTTAGTCATGCAAAAATCTAGCAACACCAAGCATACCTCAATTAAAGTAACGCGGATGTAATCCTTCACATGGGCATATCTTTGACGGACATCTCTCATGATAAAATCACTAAGTTCACCACTGAATTCAACTCCAGTGGGACCACCTCCCACAACCACACAGTGCAAAAGCCTTCGCTTTTCCTCTTCTGATATGCCTGCATCCAAATCATATAAACATGAAAATCTTGTAGCAGAGCCTTTCATGATATGACTTTATATTTAGCCAGTGTAGTAACATTATCACCACCAACCTGGCACGTCAGACAACATCAAGTTAAGGAGCAACTTCCTGCGAATTTCCTGAGCATGGTGAACTTCACGAAGAAAAATTGCATGTTCTTTGACTCCATCAATTCCAAAAGTGGTGGGATGTGCTCCTAATGCAATTACAAGCTTATCATATGAGACCGTAAAACTCCAAGGATCTAGTGCTTGTTCACCATCAGTTACAGTCTCACAATGAACCTTCAAAACCAAGAATCAAATCCTCCACAGGTAAGACACTGCAAGTAGTGAAGTTCAAACTAATTCTAGAATCATATTTTCAACTTTTTCAAATATATTGTTTTAAAATGGAACCAGAAAACCAGGAGGATATATTCCAGGCCTCTTCTGGTTTTTTGGCAGGCAATAGAAAAGAAGCTTATGTCTCATCTTTTTGCTTTCCACACACTTCATTTAGAAGTTCAATTTAATGGGAAAAAACATATTTCTTTACCAGTTAGGTCGATGTAGTGTTGACATTCAATCCTGTGCACCATAAACATATTTCATAATCCCAAAGTTTATTTACTAGATAATGCATGTCATGCTATCCATCCTGAAGCATCTATTATGTAGTTTTTATTGATGGTCAGACAAATAACAAGCAGAGCCTTTGCTAAACTTTAGGGTACAAAGTTGGGTCATGTAAAGCCTCACACATATCAATCCTTGGCAACGAATAACAATAACTATAAATAGGCCAAACAAGTCAATAATCAAGGCACCAAATCATGATGAACTTTCATATAATGCTTTAATCCGACGCTTTGAAAACAATTTTATACAAGGAATACTATCTCACTATCTCATTCTAATGTTTACATATATGACAGAGACACAGTCAAAAGATATTTATGCCCACATATGCTGATCTTCACACCAACCAGAAAGTTAATTTCCAAATGCATTCATTGAGCAACTTCAATCCAATAAGTTATTTGGAGACTAACTTCTCCACATAATGCAATCAAATTAGCATTTCCAACAGATGTAAAAGCACATTCCTCTAAATCATTCTCTCCATGCACAGATATAGAACATAGACAAAAAAAATAAAGGCAAAAGTGAGCATACCATATGCTTATCTGCACTAATTCCAGTACAATTGGAAAGGAAGAAATAAGAACCAGGCTCCCTAGAAATAGCGGGTTGGATCCTCGCAATGGGTTCGGCAACAGATCTAAATTCCAGAGTTCCAACACAGGTGGAAGCCAACAGAGGCGTGAAAACCATATGATTGCGAGGTGAGACGCAGACAATGTCATATATTTCAGGGTCCAACCCCTTCATGAGCCTGCAACCAGCCCACCCAGAACCAAGAACAACCACTCGTGGCTTCTCATGGGGCTTCGTAGGTCCCAAACCAGAATACTGAACCGGATCAACCGACGGTTTTTCTACAGTGGGATTAGTATTAATGTTATTGGAACTGAAAAAATTGAAGGAAGACAGAAGAAATGGGTCGTGTCTTCGAGATACGTTCATGGTGGAAAATCTGGAAAGATTTCTGAACCAAGCCATGTTGAACCGTGCTTTGGGTAATGGATCAGGAGAGATGCATCAGAGAATTGAAATTGAAGATGGGTGAGGAAGAATAAGAAGAGAAGGAGAAGGAAGAAGAGAGAAGGTCCAAGAGGTGCGGAAGGTGTGGGCGTCTCGTGATGATGAGTTTGACTTGGTGGGAGACGCATCACTTTAGCCCTTAGGATTAGGCGGGTCAATTGCTGACATGGTAGCTTCTGTGTTTGACAATTGGTAATTGGCTTCTTTTGTCGTATTTCACTTTTCCCCCCTCTCTTTTGCCCCATGTCGTATTTGACCTTTTAACTAATTAGATATCGTCACTTTAATAATACCATAATAGAATAAACTATAAAGATTTTAGGGAAAATACTATATAAAATCATCTGAACTAATGAAATTCAAAATCAGGTTGTCAAATTAACTAAATTTTTAATAAAATCGTAGAATCAATTTAAAATTTTAGAATATGAGTAAAATGACTTTAATATTTTTCTTTCTCTTCTCTTCTTTATGAATATTTCTCCTTCTATTTTCTTCTTTTATAGTGCACACTCTCTTCCCTATGACAATCTCAAAGCTCTCTCCCACTTTTTAGTGGTGATCTAAAACTCTCAACAATGGAATTCATAGCTCTCACCTCTCTATACATACATATAGGCACAAACAATCCACAATAAGGAATATAGCCCTAATACCTCATATTTTTCATAGGAAAATACTTATATCAAGTTACATATCAATTTTGTCAAGTTCGCCAAGACTATGTGTTTTATTTTTTAATTATTATCATTTAACTATAAACTCATGAAAAAAAATAGAACATGTGGTCATGTGTAATTGGAAAAATTGACGGAATAAATATAAGGAACTTGACGTAAATATAATCCTTTTTTATAATTTGCAGCTAAAGTTTTTTCTATATGATATGTGTGTGTGATGCATTTGAAGGCTTATCTATGGCATTCTCCCACTATCGCATAAAATTGAAGAGAAGAGAGTTTAGTTTGTTGTGGGAGAGAGAAAATATAGTTGAGTTTATTGTGGGAGAGAGAGTGATAGAGAAAGAGGATATGGAAGGGTCTAGAGAGAAGAAAAGGAAGATAGGACAATAAAGTCATTTTCATTCACATTCTAGAATCCTAAATTGGGCTTATGACCTAATTAGGGATTTGTTGATTTTATTAACCTGATTTTGAATTTCATTAATGCAAGTGACTTTATATGAGATTTTCCTAAGATTCTATATATATATTGGAAAAAAATAATTATTACTTCTTGAGCTTTTTTTCAATTATTATTCAATTCTTGAATTTTAAGTTTAACTTGCAACTTAAAAAAAGGTTAAAGGGTAAAAATGCACCGTAAGTTTCCACCAATGAGCACCAGGTGTTTGGAAGATTTCGAGGGGCTTTTTTTTTTCTTGAAAGTATAAAAAATGGGCCAATTTAGATCTACACAAATGGAATGGCAACAAAAATTGTCCATGATGGAATTTTGTGACAAGAAAGTTAGCCATTTTGGTTGACTCGTACACATCAACAATAAGATTTGAATGCCCTTTAACAGTTTCAGTGAAGACCAACCTAGCTGATAATCCATTCAAGACTTTGAGGGTTGAGTGGAGAAGAGAGAATATAGGTGAGTTGACAGCATCTATGGCGACCGGAGGAAGGCAGAGGCTTGCATTTCTTAGAGGGCGCAATTGAGAGAGTGAAAACGATGGTCCTGCTCAGATTTGCCATTGCAGCATAGTGGCTCCACTTCATACATCGTAGAGGGAGCTTAACCCAGGAAGGAGGTTCTTTGGTAGCTGAAATTATCGCCAGGTACAATTTTTTAACCATATATGCACTTAGTTGATCGCAAAGGTGTTTTATGTAATTTTTTTGTTGATATGAGAAGGATGTTGAATGTAAGAGTTGAAGGTATGACTTGTTTAGTATGTATGTATTTGAGGAATGTATGACATATTAAATATGTGACTTAAATGACACGTTATTGGTGGAGTTATGAAGTTAATGTTTTTAGGGAACTTATATGACTTGGATGATTTATATGAGTTTGTGTGTGTGGGAGAGAGCATTTCTTTGAAGGTGGCTAAAAGGATTGCTAACCAACACGTAATAAATTAAACTAGTGCAATTTGTGTAATACCCCACTTTTTCACCAATATTTCTTATATGTATTTGTGATATTTATTGGAATAACATGGTGAATTGTGGTGTGTGTAAATGAAAAGAAATGAGCAAGGAAATGACTTATTTCAGTAAATCACAAGACGTAGGGGAAAAACGGAAATTTTTTCATAAAGTGAGAAATAAATATTTTTCCCTAATATTCCTAATAATTTCAGTTAAATGAGAATTAAAAAGAGAGAAATAGCTACTTGATAATTAATAAGCTTATTTTGGTGAATTATTATCAAGGAATGTCAAATAGTCAAAAGTCAAAAGTCCAAAAGTCAACAATTTACAAGATGAAAATGTGATAGTGCAAGATCAATATATACTCCTTCAATTCTCATGCATTTTTAGCAGAATAGAGAAGGGAAAAAGGAAATGAAATATTAAACAAAAAATGGTTGACTAAGAACAACCATCATTTAGACATGATTTAATAATCTCATTTCTACTTCTAATCACACGATTAGCTATTCATATAATTATTGGACATGATTTAGAGGGAATTCAAGCAATATTCCCCATAGTTCAACTTTAGCCCAACCATTAGAAAACAAGAGAAAACAACCCTATATCTACAAAGAACAACCATCAATTAAGGTAGAAGAAGCAAGTCTTGAAGTTTACTTCTTGATTCCTCCACTTTCTCTCTCTAGAATTCTTTCCCTCTCTCTCTCTTCTCTCTTGATATTTTTCCTTGAAAACTATGATTCAATGGTGAAGAAGATATTAGAAGAGGTGGTAGAGAGTTTAGGAAGCTTTAACTTCAGGATTACAACTCATTTACCTTGATCTTTAGAGCCTTAGCTCCCTTGTTCTCCATGTTCTCGTTCATCTAGCTCTTCCCTCTCTTCCATTCTGTTTGATCAAAAGAATGAGATGGAAAGGATGAAGATAATGGTTAAATAATTTAACCAAGTGGCTTACAAGTAGCCATACCCCATTAGTCCAATTCTTTGACTTTCTTGCATGATAATTCATTCATTTTCATGCTTCTTCATCCATCAAAAATAATGAGATCAAAAGAGAGAAATATTACTCCCAAACTATCCCATTATGCCACCTTACAAGTGGTTAACCAAAGCCTTAAGCTTTTCCACTCATTGACTTTCCTTGATAATATTTCACCAAACTAGGCTCATTAATTATGAAGTAGTCTTTTTCCTCATTTTAATTCCCACCCAACTGAAATCATTAGGAATATTATGGAAAAATACTCATTTCTTGTCTTATGAAAAAATTACTATTTTTTCCTTACATTTTTCCCATTTTCACACTTAAGGAAAACTGGGCAGAATTTTCATCAAACTTTGAAAATTCATAACTAATTGTGTAGATGTCCAATTGGGGTGGTTATAAAGGCTATGCGACCCTTATTAAGTCTAGTTTTAAGAAAAAATATAAAAGTTGGCCAAGTAGAAGTTTAATATTCCCAGAATTCTCATTTTCGGAAGCTGTCACTGAACAATACCAATTTCACTGGGCTAACTTCAAAAATACAATACTCTTTGTGTATATCTCCAAATAGCTCACATGACCTATCAAATTAAATCTTGATAAGTCTAATTTCATCTTGGAAAGTTTCAAAATCGTTGGACATCATTTTCCCCTTGAAAGATGTCACACAAACACAACTGTCACACCAGAAAATTCACCTATAACAACACTACTTTGTATTCCAATTCACTACGTTGTTTGTGACTCCTAATTGCATTCTCATGTTATTACCCCCAAGCTCCTTTAATTCACCATGATATTCCCTTTAATAGCCGAGGGCATAAAGGAATTTTTAAGGAATACAAGTATATCTTACTTGGACAATTGATAAACTAGGGTCTAGCAGTCTACTTAATCCAAGCTTAATCTCAAGCCTCTTGTCCCAAAATTTGGGATATTACAGTATGGGTAATGAGTTAAACCATCCCATAGAACCTTTAGGGTACCATGTGGCCAGGTGAACCCAGTTGAGTAGCTTGATATATACGAACGGGTATAGGCCCACTCTAAGTTATGATGATTATGGACAAGTATATGCCTGTTTTGAGTTAGTGTGATCACATTATGAGATGATGATTTGTGCAAATCAAGAACGGATGATCATTTTGATCCAGACAAAATCATCATTTGGTTCCTGAGCATTGTCAGATAGGCGTTGGCATTTTGATTGCTGCATCATGATAAATGTTGCACAACATGTTTACTTTTAACATTTTATATGATTGATATACTATTACTACTGAAATTCTTTTGAATCTTACCCCTTTCCATAAATTCAAAATTTACTTAGCTAAAGGAGACAACAGAGGCCATAATAGCGAATATTAGAAACAGAAGGTCCGGTGCAAAGTAAGGAATTATTGTTGGTTATCTCTTAGTATTTGAAATTAGTACAAAACTTGTGGGGATTTTCTGTAATGTAATCAAGAATGTTATACCAGTATATTATATTATTTATGTTTTCCCATTGAATTGTGCGATAATACTCTGATAAATGTCAAAATGATAAGGGGTTTAACATTTTTGGTATAAAAGCATGCAATTCTGGCAATGACAAAATAGTATACTGATATGATCTTGATTGCATTATAATGAGGAAGACGAATAGAGTAAGGTGACGGAGGAACAAATCACCGTTATTGGTAAAAATTTCCCAAAAAAATTTAAGGATATCTAGAAGGCAGTCATGATGAATATATTAAGTGGCAAGTGATTCCAGGAAGCTTTGGGCTTTAAGGAGACAGACACAACAAAGGTCAAAATATAGGCCCCATCCCCGACTAGGATCAACAGTCAAAGTCATCTGTTAATGATGTGAAGCAACTGCTATCTATGAGAAAGGAGTCAAGTCCATAAAAGATTACTGGCTCTAGAGTAGAACCCATATATACATAAGATATGACCTATAGACAGGCAAGAGTTGAGAAAATACATTGGGATTTTGTTTATGTGGGCTCTTTGTGTTCAAAATACTTCGACCCCCCAGCATGCACAGTACGGGCATGATATCAGCACCTCATATTAGGAGTAGAGATTATACAACATTGACCTTTTAGTTGAAGATCGGATCCATACGACACGGAGGAAGGGTAACCATGAGAAGTAGAACCCATATGATAGCTTTATGGAGTTGATGGAATATATGACCGTGTACGTAATGGGTTATATGTACTGGTAATGATAAATGATTTATATATAGTATTTGGACGCCTGTAGATGGTTGACTTGACTAATTAGGTTGAGGGTTGTCTAGGGGTACCAATATTCAGAAGTAGTTAAAGCCGATACAAGTATTTTTGCACTGATACATGAAAGTTAAGCGTGCTCAGCCCAGGGTAATGGAAGGATGAGTGACCTCTTAGGAAGTTTTTAGAAATGTTAAATTATGAGATGCAAAAGAGTAAAAACATGTTGTATAGTCACCTATGAGCGATGTAATACCTAAAAGTCCTTCCCAAATTACGGTAAAGATCTGCTATATTTTATTAATGAAGTATATGTGTGTTTAAACTTTATGAAAAGACAAAAATGCCCTTGTGAACATTTGGAATTTATCTCTTCCCTATTTTAATATAGGGAATCATAGAGATAGTAAGACGAAAACATAAAGATGTGGGGCGAGGTCAGGGAGTCAGACCTGACCTAATACAATAGATAATAGGAAAGTTGACAGAGCAGTGTATAATGGAAATATTATCTGAATGACAAGTTGTGAGGAGTGCAGTAAAAGTAAGATGAGGATAAGGAAAGAGGAAACAACTCTGGTAGCAAGGTAATGAACACAGATAGCTTGTAAACTCTGACAAAAAATCATCTAGGATTTTACCTAGACCAGCTGTTGATAATGAATGTCCATAGATATGGGTGGCATGATTATACCAGCAATGATCTCCTACTTCCAAGGGAAATTCAATCCTAAGATAGAAATGGGGTAGTGGCCTCGTATAGAAAAAATCTCTAGAGTTTTATTAAAGTATAGTTAACAATTCATAAACTAAGGAAGAATGCAAACAGATAGGGAGTAACACATTAAATGGATGCAGACAGACGGGAGTGGAGGAAATCCCCAGGATTCTATCATAGTAACGCAGCGGAAGCATAATGGGCCTATAACTCACATGACCTAGGAGACTGTGACCCTCAAGCAAGCGAGGGCGTCCAAGGCTTGTGTTCAAGCCTCATCTCAGTTTAGCATCGACTATTAATACACTTGTGGATGATAAGGAGTGAGAACAAAGATGATGATACAGGGATTGAGCTTGGGACTAGAGAAGTAATTGGTTTTAGAAAAATACCTTCAATTTAATAAAACAGTGGAGTACCCTGAGTCAACAGAAGTAACTTACTGAATGTGTATATGAGCAGTAAAAATGGCAATAGGGAACAAACCCTGTTAGTATCATGATTAGCCCATTATTTAGAAAGCCATGTAGCACTTTAGCTAGATTATTAATTTGCTATATATTGTCAATGATTGGAGCATTAAATCAATAACGGTCCATGGTGACAATGAATAGAGAAGCTGAGGTGAAAAACTCAAAGTAGAGTTTTGTGATGACAAAGAAGGAAGTCAGTGAGTCTCTGAAGTTGATTTAAAGTATGGATTATCTATTGGCAATTCCTTACAAGTACGGTGTGAATTAGATGTTAGTACTTCCTTAATTGCATATGATTAAGCGAGATAGCTACCTCAAATATACAATAGCTACTCCATGATATAATTATGTCCACATCTACAGGCATCATATCCATTGAGTTAATGTTATGAAACATGTAATAAATAAACTCTAAAGGACAGAATTAATAATGGATCCGATGGAATTAGAAGAAATTCCTGGTAATGATTGATTGATGATGGTGATGTTTTGCTAGATCGTGGAAGCAAAAGTGTTTAACCTAATCCACAAATCATATGTCAATTTTAAATTTTCTTCCCACAATCAAGGTTGAGAGATGTCTGTATAAGGATGATTAGAAGTACATGGTGTTGCCCTCTAAGTGGTTAAAGGCTAGAGGAGTACTTGGAAATATTTTGACAGTAAACGGATTCCATGCAATATTCTAGAAGATATCAATAAGATACCTTTAGAAAGGGAAGCAGAGATTATAATTAAACTTAGAGCAGGAGCAATGCCAAATCATATGGTGTGACTTCCGATTAATTGGTAGAGCTAATTTGTTTATCACTGTATAAAGTGAGAAAAATTATTAGTAATGATTGGTTGATGGCATATAATATCCTATAAGATTACAAAAATAGAAAGGGTTAATTACCTTAATCCGCAATTACATTATAGTACAAAAGTTGATTTTAATTTTTCCTTAGTAATTAAAGTTGAAAAATGTTTGCAAAAAGGTTGTTGAAGGTATATAATAATTTACTCCAAGAGGTTAGAGGTTGGAGTAGCATTTGAAAGTATTTCGACAATAAAACATTTTCCCTGTAGGGTTCTAGAGGATATCAATGGATTACCTCTAGAAAGGGAAATAGAATTTATAATTGAGATTAAAATCTGGAAAGGAGATCGATACCCAGAGCCTTATATGGAATGGTTTCAAGTTAAGTGGTAAAACTGATAAGTGAATATTTCACTATGGGGAGCTCTAGTGCGTTTTGTTAAAAAAATTATTTAGGTAAAAGCCTGAGAGTTAGAGGGAGTATTCTGAAATAATTGGAAAGATAAAATAAAATAAACTATAAAACTTAAGAAATGTGGCCAAGGACTACATGTCCTATGAATAATAAACTTGACCAGCTAGGTCTTGTGAATTATTGAGAATCAATGAAGCTTTGTATTCATTAAGCAATGTAAAACATGAAAAGTGTTTGAAAGTACTCAGCACATTGTGAAATAAGTAACTCTATGCCAATGTGAGTTTTGGCCTTTAGAAATTAAGCTTCTGGGCCATGTAATCCCATAAGAAAGAGACCTGTTGAATTCTAATAAGTGGAAGTAGTACGAAATTGAAAAAGGCCAGAAAATTTTAGTTTTTGGGTCTTGACAATTATTATGAATGAGTTTGTTAGTATTTCTCCAGTATTGTTTTGCCTTTGATAAGGATGATGTGATAGCACAATATTCTCTGTGGGATGATAGTTATGAGAGTAGCTTCACAAGGCTGAGAGAGGAATTAATGATACTATTAACCTAAGTAGTCTTAATTGTGATTGACCTGTGTAGTCTTGATTTGCAATTAACCTATATGGTATTGATCTGCAGTTGACCTATATGGTCCTGAATTGCAGCTAACCTATGTGGTCTGTGTTTTTGTGAATAAGAAAGAGTTTGAATGTATCCTGATGTAGCATGATAACATTGTGGTATGAACCTCTCGTCATCTGGAACTTCATAGACTAAAATATCCTACGTATGAATGCTGAGATAGTAATAATTGTTTGTGTATGGAGAAATTTGGAGAAATTGTTTTACAGTTGTTTCTACGGGACGCCGTAGAATTGTATTGCAACTACTAGAGTTTGAAATAACTGTGCAATCATAAAAGTTGATAATGAGTTAGTACAGATGGATATAGTTGCTTAACGATTCTAACCTTAAAATTAAATACGGTCCAGAAAGTGTTAATGTGATTGCGGATGCCTTGAACAATAATAGTGGAGATTAAGAAACTTTGTTTCCATATTTAATGAAGTGACTTGGTATGTATGAGTTCATTTGTAAGCATGTAAGTGTTGAGAAAATACATTAAGCAGTAAGACCTATTAGGCCAGTATGTTCAAAGGCTATAAGACCTTTTGAGTAAACAGGGCAAGGTTGTAAGACCTACAGTGTAACCCAAATATTGGGAATTTGAGTAATGACTCAAAGTATAAATTCCAGAAAATAACCCAATGTAAGAGAATATAAACAGTATCTCAAAAAAGTAGTGTAACACCAGAGGATGATGGAACAATAAGTTCCAAGATAATAAGGCCCCTAAGCATAATTTTCTTGGAAAATTACCCGAATAATAAGACCTTATGGGTATTCAGTGATAGATGAGCGATGTGCTTTATGATTATTGATAGACTATGTGTCATGTGATTACTGCAGTTAATGAGTTGATTGTCGATGAACAAATTATCTTTGCATGTTTTGTAAACAATATATATAGATGTATAAATGGCTAAATAGCAAAAGTTGAAATTTGAGATGCGCTCAGGAAAGTTGTAAAATTTTATTGAAAGTTATAAATCCCGAATTGCATTTAGTATAGACATTGGACTGGAAGTCCAAAGGTCATAAAACCTATTGGACCAATGTGTCCTTAGGTTGGAAAATTGAGAAAACATTCATGTTATGAAAAGTAGAAGCTAAATACAATGAAACTTGGTATGTAAACTTGAAAAGAGCAAAGGCTCTAATATGATACTGGATTAGTAAGCCCAGGAAATATGTTTTAATAAATACTAAAGGTTGTTTGGGGATTATTGGCAAAATTCTAAAAGAATTATAGAATGTAAGAGCTACCAACGCTCAACATTTATGAAATTTTTAATGAATGTATTGCATACTCTATGAAGTTGCACAGGAGGGGAGACATTAAGTTATAGAAGGATGGGATGAGTAAAGAGGAGTAACTTCCTAAAGCATAATTAAGTCCATACAATATCCCAAAATTTTGAGGACGAAATTTTATTGACCCCCAGGGGAGGAGAATTGTAATGTCTCGAATTTTGATCACTAAGTATCATGTATCTATTATGGTATTTTATGATAAAAGAGCATGTAAAGTGGCAAAACAAAGCTAATAAAGTCACACAGAGCAAAATAGTTGTTATACAAGATAGTTGGTGTATTTCGTGATGAGGTAGTTAGATTGTGTGACACTTTTAAATTAGTAAATAACCTCTAAAAATTATGAAAATTTCCAGAATGAAAGTATACCTGATAAGCTTTAATTGGATAGGTCATATGGAATATTTTGAGTTGTATACAAGGAGATATGAATTTTTGAAATTTTCCTAGTGAATTTGACGTTTTTCAGGGGCAGACTTCAAAAATAACAATTCTAGAGATTTTGATATTCCAATTGGCTAAATTTTATATTTTCTCCTAAAACTAGACTTAATAAGGGTCACATGTACTTTAGAACCATCCCAATTGGATATCTATACAATTAGATATAAATTTTTAAAGTTTGGAAAGAAGCCCAGATAGTAATTATATCTTTTATATACTATGTGAATGTTAATATGCGATGATTGTCATGATCTGTTCAATGTATTGCTTGTGATGTTCATACTTTCTGGGTGTGGATAATGAGTTAAACCACCCTATGGAACCTTTAGGGTACCATATGGCCTAGTGGACCCAGTTGAGTAGCTTGATATGTAAGGACGGGTATAGGCCTGCTCCAAGTTATGATGATTATAGACAGGTATAGGCATGTTCCGAGTTGTTGTGATCACATTATGTGATGATGATTTGTGTGAATCAGGAATGGATGATCATTTTGATCCAAACAAAATCATTATTTGGTTCCTGAGCATTGTCAAATAGGCGTAGACATTTTGATTGTCGTATCATGATAAATGCCGCATAACATGTTTAATTTTTATATTTTATATGATTAATATACTGTTACTACTGAGATTCTTTAGAATCTCACCCCTTTCCATAAATTCAAAATGTACTCAGCTAAAGGAGACGGCAGTGGGCATAATAGCGAATATTGGAAACAAAAGGTCAAGTGCATAGCATACCGGCATGGTATACCAGTTAAGTCCCACGCCCTACATATTTCTTATGAATACACTAGTACAAAAAAGGCTTTTAAGAGCTCCATATTTAGGCCTGTTATAGAGGATAAGGTCTAAAAAGTTTAATCAGTAGCAGTTTTATAATTATCATGAACTTTGAAGATTAATTCCTTTCAAATAAGGTCTGAAAGATATTATTTAGACCTAATTTAAAGTTACCCACTCTAAAAAAGATTAAAAAAATTATATACATAATATCATTTTTAGACTTGTTGTCTATATAAAAGGTCTAACATATTTTTCTGTATTAAAAATAATTAAAAAATAAAATATTTGTTACTGTTTAGACCTAATGTTCAAGATAATCAGTATAAAAGATGAATCCCTAAAACTTCATGTCACGTGATTACACTCTTAATCCCTTTCTTCTTTATTATCAGACGATTACACGCTGAATTGTGACCTCAATTGCTTCTTTTGATATCCTCCATCGTGGCTCGCTCCTCTGCCGCCACCTCAAGCCTCCATCGTGACCTCGCTCCCTTGCCATGACGTCCCTCCTTCACTTCTGATCCTCTATTGGGACATCCCTTCTTCGCTGCCCGTAATGAACAAGGTACACCTGTCTGTTTTCTTCTTGTGTTTTATTGATTTATTAATTGTTAATTATTAACTGTCTTAATGGCCTTTGAGAAGAAAAGATAAAAATGGTGTTCTTTTTTTTATGTTTCTCAATATGTACAATAATCAATGTGATGTACCATATTCATGTAGTCTCTAAAGGTGTTTTCTCCCTCTCTTTTTTTCTTTGTGATCTTTTTCTTTATTACTCTCTTTGTGCATCGTGTTTTTATGAATTATCATTCCTCAAACATGAATTATCATCGTGTTCTTTGTGCATTGTGTATGGATTTTTAAACTTTTTAGTTCTCATTCCTCATGTCATAATCGAAGTTGTTTAACGCCTTTGCAATCTTTTAATACCCAAACATGAATTATTAGTTGTGTTCCTTCAAATTGCCGGTTCTGCTGTGGTCATTGTCAAACCCCTTAATAGTTTTATATTTATCATAGTATTAACGCGCAGTTCAATGGGCATATAGAAATAATAAAATTATGTTGATATAAAATTCTTGATTACATTATAGGAAATTCCCACAGGACTTGCACATAATACAATACAAATCTCAATTACAAAGAAAAGCTAACAAATAACCAACAGGAAATTTCTTGGTCAGCATCGGACCCTCAGATGCCGGTTACTGCTGCTTTTCCCTCCAAGCTGCTTCTACTTGCTGAATTAATTTTAAATTATGGAAAGGGTGAGATTCATAAGAATCTTGGTAGTAATATGATATCAATCATATAAAATGCGAAAGGTAAACATGCAATGCAGCATATATGATGCAACAAATAATAATGCCATGCACATGTCTATCAATGTTCAGGATTAAAGCAATTATTTTGTCCAGATCAAATTGATCTCCTTATCCCTACTTGTCACATCGTAATCACATCAATGTTCTGGAGCAGGCAATAACATGTTCGTACTTGTCACAATACTGTTCCAGAGCAGCTAACAATTTGTCTGTACTTGTCATGTCGCTCAAACTAGATCCCCCAGCCTCATGGTACTTGTGCTTTTCCTACACCTATAGAGAAATTATGCCACACAGGCTTATCATTAATCACATTGGCTTACCTAGATTGGATACCCACTGGCCAAGAGGTACTTGTGTTTTTCCCTCGGGTGGTACTTGTGCTTTTCCCACACCCAGCTTTAGGATTTACTGTTATTCACATGTCATTGTACAGAACATGGCAAACAATGCATATTAACAATAACATAGAATATAAGAGAGAGTTACTACCTAGAATCCTTCTCAAAGCCTATCTAATATTGGTCTGTGACTTTTCGTCCGGCTCGGGTAAATATCAAATCCTAAAATTTCAAATTGATAACAAATAAGTTATTACTCCTTCATGCCTTATTCCTAGATTCAAATAGTTGGTTATCTTTACTTAAAATGCAAAATGACAAAAATGCCCATATGAAATTCGGTCTAATTCCCTTTATACCCAGTATAATTGTACTTTTCCAAAAATTATGACCTAAATTATTCCTACACAATTTCATGTATAGAATCCATTTTTGACCTCATTCTTAGAACAATCACACTGCATTTCCATTTTTACCTTTGACAACCACCAATTAGGGTTTTAGGGGTAATATTGTCATTTCACACCATAAAGCCTTCACACTCCATAATTCACACATTTCCTATAGAATTTTTTATTCTAAACACAGTGGAATAATCAAATCTACCAAATTCTAGCTTCAACCCTTTAATCCAAGTCTGGCCGAAAGTTATGAAATTTTTTGGAAAAATGAAGTTTTCAATTTCTAATCAACTAAACATCTTCTTTCCACTTCTATTCACTTGTTTAACCACTTAAACACCTCTTGAATATAATTAATGGAAAATTGGACAACATCTACCCTAAGGGTTTATGTATCCCAAATCACAACTCCAAGACCAAACAAACCAACAACCAAGCAAAACCACCAAGAACAAGCATAATATATTAAGATAGAACAAGTTATTGAGCTTACCTTGCTTCTCCTTGATTTTCTCTCTCTAACCGTCCCCTCCTCCTCCTCCTCCTCTTGATTTCCTTCTTACTTTACATGACTTCAAGTAGGATATGTGTTAAACCCCTTAATATTTTGACATTTATCAGAGTGTCAACGCGCAGTTCAATGGGCATACATAAATAATACATTATACTAATATAAATTTTTTTATTACATTACATAAAATCCCCGTAGGGTTTGTACATAATATAATACAAATCTCAAATACATAGGAAGATTAATGGATAACCAAAGATAAATATCTTGATCAGCACCGTACCTTCAATTTTTGGTATCTGCTGCATTGCCCTTTGAGTCGCTTCCACTTGCTGAATAAATTTTGAATTTATGGAAATGGTGAGATTTATACGAATCTCAGTAGTGACAAGCTACTAATCATATAAAAATGTGAAAAGTAAACATGCAATGCATCATTTATCATGATGCAACAATCAAAATGCCAAGCACATGTCTAACAATATTCAGGAACCAAAGCGATGATTTTGCCAAGGATCAAAATGATCGCCCGTTCCCTACTTACATAGAACTAACCATATAGTGATCACATCATCACGCAGGCTATGCATTGCACACAGGTAAGCATAACCAAGCTATATAGCACACCGATAAGTATAACCACATAGGTTATGCATCACATACAAGTAAGCATAACCACACAGGTAAATCACATTGTACAGAACTTGGCAAATAATGCATATTAACATTCACATAAAATATGAGAGATAGAGTTACTACCTAACTTCCTTTCCAAAGCCTAGCTACTACCAGTCCTTTAACTTTTCATCCGGCTCGGGCATTATCAAATCCTAAAACTTTTAAAGTAATTGTAGAGGAGTTACTACTTATTCAAATCTTATTTAAAACTCATAAGTTAGTTATCTTTACTCAGGGTTCCAAATTACCAAAATGCCCCTAGGAAATCCAGTATAATTTCATTTATTCCCGATATAACTGTACTTTTCCAAAATTATGACACAGGCTATTCCTACACAATTCCGTGTTTAGAATCCATTTTTGACCTTATTTTGGACAAATTCATACTCAAATGAATAGATTAACCTTGATAGCCACAAACTTAGGGTTTTAGGGGCAAAATTGTCATTTTCGTAGGTTTTCCAGAAATTTCCAGCATTTTCAGTCAACTTTGAAAATTCATAACTAAATCTAGAAAATTTCAAATTGATTGATTCCAATTGCTATATATATCTATTTCATTCCTCTTTAAAGGAAAAATATCCCAAAGCACTAGACATATCCACAAAATTCCAGAATATTCGACCAAGCTAATCTGCCACAGAATTTGTTCCAGATTCATAGTTAAACTTTGAAAAATCATATCTTTCAATCCACTTATCCAATGGCTTATAATTCCTATCAAATTAAATCCCAGGATGTTTTATTTCATCCTGTAAAATTTCATAAGATTTGGAATAGATTTGGCTATTCAAAAATGTGCCACAACAATCTGGCACAAATTGGAAAAATAGAAGTTTCATGTTTTAATTTGCAAAACAACTTCCTTTCCACTTGTAATCATATGATTAACCCTCTTAACACTATTTAAACATGATTAGTGTTAATTTGGACAGAATATCCTCTTAGGGTTTGAACATACCAAATTACAAAATTCATCACAAACAAACCAACAACCAACAAGACAATAACCACAACTTTGGTTACAACAAGAATTTCAAGGTTTTCCTTGACTACCCTTAATTCTTCCTCCTCCTCTTCTCTAATCCATCACACCTCTTCTCCCTTCCTTGATTTTTTTTCTTGTTTGATGGGTAATCCAAGATGATATGGAGGTTAGAAAGGGATTTTATGAATTAGAGAATAAGAACAAGTAGAAATTTCTACCTACTTATCTTGTTCTTGCTTCTTGTACCTTATCTTTTTTTCTTGTTCCTCTCTTCCTCCAAGTCTCTTTCTCTCTTCATCTTTTCCATTTTGGCCAACTTTGGCCTCTTTTATAGAGAGGAAAGAGTGCTCTAGAAGTCTCTTGTTTCATTTTTCATTATTATTATTTTATTAAATATTTTAACATGTGCTTTTATAATATTTTTTTTTCACAGGCTTCCTTTCCTTGATTCCATGTGTCCACCTCTTAAAAAAAATATATTATCCTTCTTATCCATTCTTCCAAGGCTGTCCCCTTCCTTAATTATTAAGGAAGATTTGCTGAATTTATTTAATTTAGCCAAAATAACCATTTTGCCCTTACATTTTCTTAAATTTTTGAAGCAATTGCTACTTTGGGCCTAGAAATTGTGCTCTTTCATATTAAACTTTAAGTCACAAGGTTAGGCTTTTTCCTAAATAAAAATTAGGCTTTAGGTCTTTCTTGGCCTAAAGTTTCACATAGTAGTTATTTCCAGTATTTTGACTACTTCAAGTGCACCAAAATTTACCATTTTATTCCATTGAATATAATTAAATATTCAAGGAATTTTGGGTGATTATAATTTAGGATATTACAATATGAGCATTATGCAAGATTTATAAGTGATTAGAGGCAAAAACACATGAATTTCACTGCTTGCTTACCTTATTTTGCTTCTTGATTCTTCTTGCTCTCTCCTTGTTTCTCTATTTTGTCTAAGCTCTCTCTCTCTCTTTTCTTTGCTTGTTTTGGTCGAAAATATGGCTTTATGGAGGAGTGTTAAATGAACCCTTCTAGTGTCTTCCTTCACCTCCTTAAATAAATTTTATTTTATTAGGATTTTTGCACATGTCACCTTATTTTATTATTTCTTTTTCCAAATGGCTTCTTCTTGCTTCCACATGTCCATCTATGTGGTAAAATCATATGCCCTCTTGCACTCCACCTCCTTGATAGAATTTACACCTATTTTGAGGGGAAATATTGAATTTTTATTTTATTTAGGCAAATGACCATTTTACCCTTACATTTTCTTAAATTTTTGAACCAATTACCATTTTCTTCTTCCCCTCATTTTGGCCTACTTTTTCAATATTTTTTGGGCCAAAATTTGTGCTCTTTCATACTAAATTTTAGGCTCTAATGTTAGGCCTTTGTCAAGATAAAAATTGGGCTTTATGTCTTTCTTGATTAAAAATTTTAAATAATTACTATTTCCACTATTTTAGCTACTTCAAGTACACCAAAATTCTCCATTTTATTCCATTGAATATAATCAAATATTCTAGGATTTTTTGTGAATAAAATGTTAGACGTGGATGACACCCAAGAGGGGGTGAATTGGGTGTACGATAATAAAGTATGATATCTTAAAATCTTTTTGCAGCTTATCAAATTAATATATATGAAAGTATAAAATCATAAGCAGTTATGTAAATCTTATATGCTGGAAATGTAAAAGCTTAGGGAAGAGAATATGCAAACAGTGATTTATCCTAGTTCGGTCCAATCCACGATGACCTACGTCCAGTCCCCAGGCTCCTCCTGAGATTTCCAATCTACTATCTTCTTGTTTAATCGGGCATAAGAAAAGCCGCTACAACCCACAAGTTTAACCGGGCACTTGTGTAACCTACTACAGAGTTATTCTACCTCACACACTGTAAGGTTCACTCCCCCTTACAACAAGTCTTACGAGTATAGCAATCCCGAAGACCTTTCTCTCTTGCTTACCCGTGCAAGTCTTACGAGCAGAAAGTCTAACCGGTAATTCTCCCTACAGCTTCCCCTGTAAGGAAATCAACCCTCTCAAGGTCCTTCTACCTTGAGATCAATACAAAAGTATATATGTAGTATTTACAGGCTCTCTTTATAGAGTGAATGAAATACTCACTGAAGTACAATACAAATATTCACTCTCCCTAATATACATTATATATATAAAACAGAGAAGAACAGAGAGTGGGTGGAGGTAGAAGACTTAGGATATCAACATGTTTCTGGTTTTCTTTCTTCTGTACGCTTTTTCTATTCGTCGAACGCTCTCATATATATATATAGCTGAGTTAAGATAGCCGTTGTTAAGCATCCGTTCGTTAGAGTCTATTACTCCATTTGACCGTTGCGCATATTTGAATATTTGCCCATTGGTCCGTTGAGCTTTCTTCTTCTCGTCAAGCTTCTCTGTCCAACTTTTCTTTTGAAAATAAAACCATACTGAAGGTAGTCGTTGTAAGGTGTCTATTGTGGAGTGGGATGTTTGAATCTTCAGACAAGTTGTAATGGTTTGCGTCAATTAACTGTAGTGGTTGTTCGATGCATGTGCGCTGACAGCTAGGCCATATCATTATGTCCTCTATCTTTGACTACTTTAAGTCTTTGAACAATCTGAGTGCCAACAACTTGTTTCACACTTGGACAAACATTAAACGTTATCTATGAATGATAACTAATATAGGTTTAATAGTTAAATGATGTATACACGTGTTCAAATTCATCCATGATTTTACTCTTCCTCTGCTGACTCATGAACTTGAGTGCATGATTCCAAACTCGAGTGCATAGTGTATTTTCATGTTCTCCAAATGGTTTCTATTATAAACTTCCAGAGTGTACTTCCATAACTCGAGTGCAAAATGTCTCCGAACTCGAGTGCAAAATGTCTCCGAACTCGAGTGCATGTTATAGGACTCAAGTGTATAGCTTTTTCTCATTAGCTAATTCTTCTCAGGTACAAACTCTCAAGCCAAAAAATCACAAGACTCGAGTGCATCTCATCCTAGAACTCGAGTGCTTCATCCGGAACTCGAGTTCGTGTGTTTAACTTCACCTTCTGTACAAAGCCTGTGAGAGAGTGAACAATGGACTCAAAACATGATCCATTCATTTTTTTACTCTAAACATGGTAAAAGATTGATCATTGGAAAGCTCTCATCAACTACATTCCAATGTAAAAAGAATAAGCTCCAAACTCATTGTATTCTCCAAGTTATGATCCAATGAGTGTAGACAGTGTATGTATTTTTGTGCACTGACTTCCAGAAGCCATACCATATTGAATATGACTCGAAATTTGAAATATTTTATATGCATGGAAATCGCTTTGAGTCTACTTTCATATGGCACCATTTTGAGCTCAATTGGACGTATAGTTTGGGAGATATGTCCAAAATACAAAAGTCATTCTGGAATATGATGGTGATTTGAAGTTCCACTTAAAATATTCATATCTGCTTCATCTAAGCTTCTTTGATGTTGGTTCTAGTTTTAAAATGACGCATTGGGAGTCTAGTTTCATATGTCACTAGTTTTATCCGCATCGAAGTTGTGGTTTGGGAGATATGGTTGAATTGCTGAAGCTTGTCCAAGCTGAATGTAAAATAGGGATGAACAAAGTATACTTTTATTCATACTGAACTCGAGTTCTAATCCCCAAACTCGAGTTCTAGCCCATATTTGCAGTTGTGAACAGTGCTAAACTTGAGTTATTCATATCTAACTCAAGTGCAAAACTTGGGAATCATCTGGAGTCGTTTCTGCCAAGAACTCTCATGAAAAACTCCTTCAACTCGAGTGCTACAGTGCTCAGAACTCGAATTCTACTATTCAAACTTGAGTACTACAGTTCCTCGGATGCTACAGTGCCTGTCGCTACAGTGTTTGACCGATACAGTGCCCTTGCTACAATACATATTGCTACAGTCCAAACAGTGTATTTGCTATAGTACTTCTGAATTCCCTTCCGAACATAGAAACATATGATATTTCTCCTAGGAGCTTGAATCTTGATATTCCCATTAATTCTTATAAATTCTTCTTTCTCCAATCTCTTTCTTGCATTTCTTGACTAAGCTATAAAATATACAACATTAAATATAGTAGTTAGTCAATATAGGAGATGAACATATTATGCAAACTTTTTGCTCTTAATATCTTATATCTATATTTGACATCATCAAAACTAATCATATCTAACATAAAATTTGGGATGTTACAATTATTTTGAACAAAGAGTTAAAAGGCTTATGATAGAACCTTTTGAAAACATCATAATTGATGTATTATCTGAACTTGTACAAATCATTTCATTTCATTAGTTTGCATTTGGGTACCTTGACTTCAAGTTTTGGTTTTGCGATAGTCATTATACATTGCAATGCCTGAATTACTTGTATTGTTGTTATCATTGGTTCCTAAATGCATCTATTTTATGGTTTTAAGCACTCTTGATTAATATGAGGATCAAATGCTATTGACAATCTAAGGAATGAGTCATAAAGAAGATGATATTGATAAGCTTGTCTCATACTCTATCATGTTTTGATGAAATTTTAAAGAATAATTTTGGCAAATCTTGAGCCCCTACCTCATGTCCAAATTTTTTCATGATATCTATTTCATTTATGTCTAGTTATGGACATGGTGCTCTATTTCATTTTTTCATGTTGTCATTATTTTTTATTGTTGTTAAAATAATTTATGCATACTTGGTTCTCTCTGTTCAATTTGTATTTATGAATCAATTTATATATGCAAATTGAACTAGAGTCTATCAAGAATGAATATACAAATGCATAACTAGAATGTAAAATTGCTAAAATACGTGCCAAGTTATTGGTGTATGAAGTGATTGGTCTAGAGGATAAGGTACTTTATTTTCTTGGTATGTTGAGCCTTTAGCTATTTGCATTTTATGCTGCTGATTTGTTGAAAAACATGCTTCTATTAATGATCTTAGAATTTTTCAACATGCCTTTAACTTGATTAAAGGCTATCTTTAAAATTTTTCAAAGAATTGGAACTTTTCAACTTGAATTGCAAATTAGTAATGTTTTGTTAACTCTTTATGTCTATAGGAATTCAAATATGGATTGCAGTTGGATAAAAGCTAAACGAATGAGTGTTGAATATGATAAGGGGTGAGAAAATTCTTAGAATTTGTTAAAAGAAATGCCGATGATGGTAGTGAGATGTTTTATTGCCATTGTGTATAATGTTTGAATGAGAAGCAACTAAATTCTTTAGATATATATGCACATTTATTTGTGAAGGATTTTGTAAGAGTTATATAGTATAGGTATGGCATGATAAAGAAATGGAAATGCCAGGTGCATTTCAATAGGGGGAAGAGGCCTTTGATGATAATGTTACAAATATACATGATCAGTAGAGGACATTATTTATGATGTAGGAGAAGAGGCTTGTGAGAAATCACATGCATATGGTAATATGTGTAGTGATGTAAAGAAGCCGTTGTACTTGAGATGTGAAAAAGACCAATTGTTGTTGGCAAAAAGAAAAAGACCAATTATTGAAATTAGTAACCCTGAAAGTAAGACATGGGTGAAGCAACAAGAGTTTTACAGAAACGCTTAAGCTTGTTAAGGACATGCTTCCAAATCATAATGTGTTACCAAGTCAATACTATGATGCTAATAAATTATCGTGTCCATTAGGGATGAAGTGTAAAAATATCCATGCATACCCTAATGATTGCATATTGTATAGAAAAGAGTTTGAATAGTAGCATAAGTGTTCGATATGTGAAACCCTAAGGTACAAATCAAATAAGGCTCCTACAAAAGTGTTGTGGTATCTTCCAATCATACTAAGGTTCAAGCGCTTGTTTGCTAATAAAAAGGATGTAAAAAAATTTGAGAAAACATGTAGATGAGAGGATTTCTGATGGAAAACTTCAATATCCAACTAATTCTTCTCAATGGAAGAAAATCAATCAATTGTTTCCTAACTTCAGTAAAGAACCTAGGAACCTTAGGTTTCGCCTTAGCAAGGAAGGCATGAATCCTTATGGTATCCTGAGCAATAAACATAGTTCATATCATGTTCTCTTGGTTATTCACAACTTATTTCCTTTGTTATGTATGAAATGAAAGTACATTATGTTGTCTATGTTGATTTTGGGACCAAAACAACCCAAAAATGACATAGATGTTTACCTAAAGCCTTTGATCGAATAGTTGAAAGAGTTATGGGAATAAGGTGTCGATGTTTTTTATGTGAACAATAAGAAGGATTTTAAAATATGGGCCATAATCTTTTGTACTATAAATGACTTTCTTGCATATGGAAACTTCTTAGGGTATATTGTTAAAGGCCATAAAGCATGTCCAATTTGTGAAGAAGGCACATGCTACCATCAAATTCAATATGGAAAAAAGACGGTTTATCTTGGCTATAGGAGATTTCTTAGATTCGGCCACCCTCATCATAGATTAAAGAAAAATTTTTTTTTGGAGGCAAAGAACATGAAGATGCGTGCTTTGGAGAATTCACTAGAGAGTAAGTTTATGAAAAGATGAAAAATATCAATATTATCTTTAGTGAGACTACAAAAAGACCAAATGAAAAAATATATATATGGAGAAAGAGGTATGTCTTCGATCTTCGATATTGGCGCAACCTTGATATGAGAAACTTTATTTATGTGATAGTATTGTTAGGGGGTTTGTATTCACTCAGAATCCTTTATCTCATTTTCTTCTCAGAATCTTATCCACCCTTAAATTAAAAAAATGAATAGTTCAGATTTTATATTTTATAAAACTAATATTTTAAACATAAAAAATAAATTTGAACTATTAAATTCTTATCCACACAATTCATAACTACAATACAAATAAAATTTAAAAAAATTAAATTATAAAATACTATAATAATTGTTTTAGAAAATATTAAATCTGAACCATTCATTTTTAAATATATGGGTGGAGATAAGATTCTAAGAAGAAAAGGAGAAAAAGGATTTTGAGAGTGTTATCTTTCATTATTGGGATACTTCTCAACATACAAGGAAGTTTTAAGGATGGTGTAAAGGCAATATTAGATTTGCAATAAATGGGAATACGAGAAGACTTACATTCAAGGCCATATGATAAGAGAACTTATTGTCTCCAAACTTTTCAAGCTTTGGCTTAGGATGAGAAAAGAAGTTTTTGTGAGTGTTTACATGGCATCAAAGTTCTCTTAAGGTTTCTTCAAATTTTAAGAAACTTGTGTCGATGAAAGACTTGAAATTAATAGGCCTAAAGTCTCATGATTCCCATGTCTTAATGCAACAACTACTCCCAGTAGCTATTTGAAGCATCATCGAATATGATCTTTAACACAGGTTGACTAGACTTTGTTTCTTCTTCAATGCTATTTATAGTAAAGTCATTGAGATTGAAAAATTGGATGAAACGGAAAACGAAGGTTATCTTATCTTATGCCAACTAGAGAAGCTTTTTCTTCCTAAATTTTTTGACATCATAGTACATATCTAATTGTTCATGTAATGAGAAAGATAAAGTTGTGTGGCCCTATCTATTTATGATAGATGTACCCAATTAAAAGAACTATAAAATTTCTAAAAGGGTATATGAAAAACCCAAAGCGGCCTAAGGCATCTATTGTTCATAAATATGTTTCTGGAAAAAGCCATGAAATTTTGTCAACATTATTTGACAAAAGTAAGACTTATTGAGCTTCCTAAACATTGTGATGAAGAATGGGGTAGACACGGGTTATAGTAAAGAGTGTAGATCCTGATGAATTTCAACAAGTCCACTTATACATCTTGAATAATATTGATAAAGTTCAAGACTACATATATGCTCATAAAGAAATTGTAAGGCAATAAAATATTTGAATGACAGAACAAAGATTAATTATGGAGTATAAAAGAACTTTTGCATATTGGTTCAAATAAAAGTTGAGGGAGAGGATTGTGTTTCTGATACAGTTAAATGGTTAGCACATAGTCCTGAGTTTAATGTCATAAGTTAGACTTTGGTTGAGATCAATGGTTATCCCTTTTACACGAAATCCCTAAATGATAAGAACACCAACTAGAACAGTGGTATTATGTTAGTGGTTGAATTTATGCACTTCTCTAGTTCAAAAGATAAGAATCCTAAATTGGCGACCATGCCTTATTATAGGGTTATTGAAGAGATTTGGGTGGTGGAGTACATTAAAATTAAATTTCACATTTTTAAATGCAAGTAAGTTAATAATGTTCAGATCGATCAGTTATTATTTACATTAATATATCTGAATAGTAGAAGTTTTAGAAATGAACCTCTTATTATGCCATATAAGGTGAAACAAGATTTCTATATCACTAACTAGGCAAGAAAATGTGGTATGTAACTCTCGAAGGAAAAAGGGCAATTGATATTGATGAAGAAAGTCATTCAAATTATGATCTTTTAAGACTCCTTCTTTTCTAAGGGGTCTACCAGAATTGAATGAAGAAGATGAAGCAGATAATGAACACGACACAAAAAAATGATCTTCATGAAGGGATATAGGAGGATATCTCTTTATGAAACTACTTTGAAAGTTAACTAAAATAATTATCATCATGAGTTATATTTGAATTATTTATATAGTTATTTCATGTTATAATTTAATGATTTACCTTATTTTGTTGTCTTAACAATAAAATGAAGGGTCTAAGATATCCTAGTATTGATCAAATCAAGCCTAGCAATACTCTAAACAAGCCAACTAGTATTAATCAAAACGAGCTTAGCAATACTCCAAGTAAACCAGCTAGCAAGCCTAGCAATGTTCCGAGTGAACCATCTAGTTTTGATGAAAATAGGCGTAGCAATACTTTAAGCCAGAATCAAAGTGAGCCTAGCAACCAGTGTATATAAAAGATGGATGGAAAAGGTATATGGTTGAGAGAGATTTTCCTAAGTTAAAGTACTGGGAAAAAGATATTGATTAAGTTTCATAGATATTGGAAACCATTCAAGTCTAATGCAAGCTAATATAAGAGTTTTGTTGGCCTCCCAGCACGGAACAAGCCTAGCATCTTGATAGAGGAATGGAGAAATATCAATGATCATGTGAAGAAATATATTTGGGATACTATCCACGTATAAAATGCTCTTTTCTATCTATTTATTATAAATTTGTCACAAACTACTTCAATACATGCCTTACGTACAACTCACATATGATGTTTCTCAAAGTGAAATCTTATATAAGAAGACAATAATGTATTGTTTTGAATGTTGGAATAAGTTCAAGACAAATTTAGCTAACAATTATGCACATATCAAGGTAAAAGATGGTGAGCCTCATCCTGATCCTTGCAGCAAGTATTTAAATATTGATGAAAAGACTTGGCAAAAATTTTATAGGATTCGGACTACTCTATAAGATTTGGTGAGTTGACTTATTTTGGATTATATTTAGTTATCAATTGTCTTTATTGCTTGTATTTTTTTAAAATTCTAATTCACAGTAAAAAAGAGAAAAAGCACAAGAAAATGGTAGAAATAATGATTGCCTTTACATAATATCCTATGGAGGTTATGCAAAGGATAAAAAAGACTTGATTGCGACCAAACAAAAGAGATTGGAAGAAGAAGCTTAATCCAATCCTTCTATTCTTCTTTCTCCACCATCTCCAATGTGTCGTGAAGAAAAATGGTTATATGCTCACTAAAAGAGGAGCGGGTCTTATATGAGTAAATAATCTCGTATAGTTGCTGAAAAAATTATAAGTATCATTATTGTTATTGTTATTTTTTATTTAGTAAACAAATTGCATTACTTATGTTTGTTATCTATATCTTACAAGAGAAACTTCAGGAAAAAAAAAGCTGAGAGATCTTTTAAGTTAGAGGGGAGGAATGATATTTTGACTATTGCTATAGGGAAGCAAGAGCATCCAAGGTGTGTTAAGGGAGTTGGAGGAGGGGTAGGCATAAGCTATTATGTAATACCTTAATTCTATAATCTGATATGATTAGTCTTATTCAGTGAACTCGAACCATTTAGCCCATATCTTTGTTCTATTGTGTTGGGCCTTTCTGAAAAATTTTCAACTTCCAAAACAGTTTCATAGTTGTTCACTCTTCATTTATTATGATTATCATAGCGCTTTACTTCTCTTGAAACACCCTCACTTTCAACACCTCACCGGCTCTTAGTTCCATTAAATCAGAGTAAGCGAGCAATAATTTAAATAAACTAAAAGCCATTCTCTTTCTTTACGCTAGAGTGATCCTCTTATTACATTAGGGCGGTTCTCTGCTTTAACAACAATCATTCATATATGCTTATACATACACATATACACCCATACATGTATAACTTCACGTTAATACAATCACCATATAAATACACCAAATACAAGCTAGTGCCTTGCGCTTTAAGCTTCACTTATCTTCATATCTCCTCCGTGCACTTCTCCAGGAACTCTTCAACCTTTCTAAAATGTTGTTTGGGAGGAGTGAGATTCGAGAGAATCTCAGTAGCGAATAATACCACTATACATGTAGATATATATAAATGCATGATATGCTTGCCTACACTATTTCATGCCAACATAATGACATGCTGCGTGCTCGATGTTATGACATACATGTAGTCATTGCAAAAATATAACAGAGCTTCAACCAATCATACATGTTCTACACAAATAGGAAAAGCAGTCACATAATCAATGCATAAATATACATATTACACATATGCAGGAAAGGTAAGTTCACTATCTGTAGGACTTCATGTCCTTCCTCAAACCTTCATCTTTGCTCCAGTTTCAGGCACGTCCATTTGTTGAGTCCTATAATTCCAAATACATTTAATGAGTCACTACTCATCCATATAACATTCTAGAATCGTTTTCAGTTGATAACTTAATCCAATTACGCTAAATTACCAAAATGCCCCCGGAAGCCCGGCCCGACTGTACTTTTACAAAAATTATAACATGGGTCAATCCTACACCATTTCACGTGTAGAATCCATTTATGACTCTAGATCAATCAAATTCAGGGCCGAATGACGAAAACACCCTTGATAGCCCTTACTTAGAACCAAAAGAGGTAATTCGGTCATTTCACTCCCCAGGCCTTTTCTCACCTCATCATCAACATGAACCCTACACAATTTTCTCTTTTGAACTCAATGGAATCATCCAATCAATGAAATTCCAACTCATGGCTGATACCCCACGCATGACAGCCCATATAGAGTTCTCTAAAGAGTTGTGTCGGTTCCTCCATTTCTTTGACTTAATATCTTTCTTTCTACTTCTTATTATATGATTAGCTATTTAGACATCCATTGGTCATCATTTCGGCCCCCAAAACATAAATAGAATGAGAGATGAACAGTACCCTACTCTCAAAATACTCATCTAAACACAAACCAAAATGGTAGAAAGGAAGCTTACGCTTACCTCTATGCTTTTCTGAATTCAGTTTGGAATTCTGGTGAGACAGCACCAACCATCTCCAAACGAGAATCCAAAACCATAGAATCGAAGCTCAGGATGAGTAGAAGAATGTGTTAGAACAGGCTGACACCCAAGAGGGGGGGTGAATTGGGTGTGTGATAAGAAGGTATGATCTTTTAAAATCTTTTCGCAACTTATCAAATCAATACATGCGGAAGTATAGAAACATAAGCTGATATGTAAATCATATATGCTGGAAATGTTAAAGCTTAGGGAAGAGAATATGCAAACTGTGATTTATCCTGGTTCGGTCCAATCCACGATGACCTACGTCCAGTCCCCAGGCTCCTCCTGAGATTTCCAATCCACTATCTTCTTGTTTAACTTGGCATAAGAAAAGCCTTTACAAATTCACAAGAGTTACTCCCCCTTACACACTGTAAGGTTTACTCCTTCTTACAGCAAGTCGAGCAAAGCAATCCCAAAGACCTTTCTCTCCTGCTTACCCGTGTAAGTCTTATGAGCAGCAACGTTCTCTCCTGCTTACACCACTGTAAGTCTTACAAGCAGCAACGTTCTCTACTGCTTGCACCTTGTAAGTCTTATGGGCAGAAACTCTTACTGGCGATTCACTCTACAACTTCCACTGTAAGGTAATCAACCCTCTCAAGGTCCCTCTACCTTAAGTTCAATACAGAAATATATTTGTAAGGATTTACGAACTCTCTCACAGAGTAGATAAGATACTCACTGAAGTACATTACAAATATTCACTCTCTCAAATATACATAATATAGAAGATGAAGTAGATCAAAGAGTGGTCGGAGGTAGAAGACTTAGAATATCAGCATGTTCATGTTCTCATCGTATTGCTTTTCTTTCTGTGTTTGAATCCTCTCCTATTTATAGCTGAGTTGTGGAAGATATCCGTTAGAGTCTGTTGATTCATTTGACCGTTGAGCCCATTCGGATATTTTTCTGTTATAATCCCATCTGATGATTAGACAGTCACTACTTCATTTTTTGTTGGAGTCTCATTGCTTTGCACGGTCGTTGAGTGTATTTAAATATTTTCCTGTTGATCGTGCTCTGACACATGCTTCAGCGTTTCTTACAGTTTACCCATTGGTCTGACAGATGCAATAGTATTTGTCTTCCGTTACTTATGAATTTTGCTGCTGCCCACGACTAGTTGCCGTTTAATATTGATCTGTGTAAGCCATGTGATCGGTAGTGCATAACACCTGTAAAACCACTAAGAGAAATAGCTGTTAGAAAATATCACTCGGGTGATTACAGACTTCACTGGGAGTAATTTCAGAAAATGGAAGAATCATTGGAAGTCAACTTGATTTCACTGGAGGTGATTTTGATAAAACAATTAACTCTTGACTGTATAAGCATTTCACCGATAGTAATCTTGATTTCTGGATGTGACTGTCATTGGAAGTGATTCTGATTTAGTGAAGAGTGTACTGAGTGATCATAGATGCTGACAAGAAGTGAAACTGATAAAACTTCATATAAGTTGATCTTGGCATGTCTCTGGAAGTGATTTGCAAAATCAACATAATCACTCGCTTGGATATTATCTGATAGAAAGTGAACTGAGGCATACTGGCTTTCACTGGAGGTGCATTCTGGTTCACTGGAAGTGATTTGATCTTCACGGGAAGTTATTCTGATTCAAACTGATATACTGTCACTGGAACTATGAAGAGTGAATTGAGTAATCACTGACTGGAAGTGATATGAGGTAACTGATATTTGACTGGGAGTGATCAAGAATGGTGCTGGAGGTGATCAGCTAAAATGGACGATCACTCGAGTGAAATTCATGTCACCGGAAGTGATTTTCAAAACAGTAAAATATTCCTGAAGTGATTTTGTCTTGCACTGGAAGTGATCTATAGAAATGACTAATCACTCGAGTGAATTCAACTGTACTAGGAGTGAAAATGAGAACAGTGAATTTTTCTTGCAGTGATTTTTGATTCATTGGAAGTGATTTAAGAAAGAGTAAAATTCACTGGAAGTGATTCAGCATCCACTGGAAGTGATCTTCGAAAACAACATAATCACTCGAGTGATTTTGGCATCACTGGAAGTGATCTGGAAAAGTTGAGATATCACTCGAGTGATTTGGAGATCACTGGAAGTGAAATGGAAAATTTGAGATATCACTGGAAGTGATTTGGCAAAGTTGAGATATCACTCGAGTGATTTGGAGATCACTGGAAGTGAAATCTGAAACAGTGAATTTTTCTTGCAGTGATTTTTCAATCACTTGAAGTGAAATGCCATATCACTCGAGTAAATACCGAAATCACTCAAGTGATCCGTTTCCAGTTCTTCAGTAAACAGAGGTAAACTTCCAGATGCCATAACTCTTCGAATATGACTCCAAAATTTCTGTATTATATATCAATCGAAATTTCTTGAAGTCTACTTTCATATGGAACCGGTTTCAGCTCAATAAGATCAGTTGTTTGAGAGTTATAGCCAAAATACGAAGATTGTTCCAGAAAGTGACACTGACATTAAGGTCAACTTAGAACACTGATATCTCCTTCATATGAGCTCTTTTGATGTTGTTTCTGGTTTCAAAATGACGCATTGGGAGTCTAGTTTCATATTCAACTGGTTTGGTCTCAATTAGAGTTGTATTTTGAGAGATATGATCAAATAACCAGACCTCGCTCAGCTGGACGAAGAACAGACTCTGAAAAGCTGAACATCACTCGAGTGATTTGCTGAATCACTCGAGTGATTGCATTTTTTTCAGAATCACTCGAGTGGTTTATCAAATCACTCGATGCTACAGTGCCAAACAGTGCCAGTTGCTACAGTACCCGTATTGCTACAGTGATAATGCTACAGTGCCAAACAGTAACTGCTACAGTACTTCTTAATTCCCTTATGAGCATAGAAACATCCAGTATTTCTTCTTAGAAGCTTGAATCTTAATATTCCCATTAATTCTTCAAGCTCTTCATTCTCCAATCTCTTTGACTAATCTATAAGATATATAACATTAAATATAATAATTAGTCAATGTAAGAGATAAGTATATTATGCAAACTTTTGCTCTCATAATACTTGATATATATTTGGCATCATCAAAACTAATCATATCTAACAGAATGTTTGTACTGGGTACTTGGAGAGAAAATGTCGTTTTGGTCGAGTTCCAGTGAATTATAATTTTCTCTCTCTTATCTCTCTCTTCTCGTTCTCTGTCCATGTTCTTGTTCTTTCATTTCTCTTTCTCATCTGATTCTATTTTCTTTCCCTTTCTCTTTTAATCATGATCGTATGAAAAAGATGAGAATTGATGATGACTTAATAAATCATCCGGTGGGCTTTACTCAATTAGTCCACCTATCTCATTTCTTGCACAACAAGTTTCCTTTCTCTTTTCCTTTATCATTCTATCAATATTAATGAGAAATAAGAGAGTATAATTCACTCTCAAATTATCTCATTACACCACCTCAAGTGGTTAACCGAAGCCTTAAGCTTCTCCGCTTATTAACTTTACTTGATAATAATTCACCCGCTTAGCTTATTAATCATCAAGTAGTCATTTCCCTCCTTTTAATTCCCATTTAACTCAAATCATCAGGAACATTAGGGAAAAGTCCTCATTTCTCAACTTATGGAAAAATTACCATTTTTCCCTCACCTTTTATTTCTTTTAATATCCAAAGATATTAAAGAATTTTGGGCTAAATATCATTCCTCACTTGGAAATTTGCTAAACCGGGGTCTAGCAGTCCACTTAATCCAGGCTAAATCTCAAGAATTTAATCCCAAATTTTGGGGTATTACATCTCTACTTCTAACTTATGAGCCCAATTGCCTGTTTACAATTCTTTATCGCATTAGGGAAAATATCATTTTGTTACCTTATTACTATAACTATTGGTACTGTAGTTATATACAACATTTTCAAATTCCAAAATCAGATAACCAATAAAAGACTTAGTCCTTTATTCGCATGCCCTAGCCATCCATGTTACCAGCTTGCCTTTTGAGCCGCTTGTGTAATATCCCGAATTTGGGGACTAAAGATTAGAGAATAAGCCTGAATAAAGTAAACTATTGAGTCTAGTTTAGTAAGAGGCTTAAGAATGCATAAGAAATAGAATAAATTTTAGAAACTGCACTGAGAATAAAGTATAAATTTCAATGTGAATTAATTGAAAGAAAGTACCTAATTTCCTTTAGGATATGTTGGAATGACATAGAACCTAACACGGATTCAAAGGAAAAGGGAAATGGTGTCTAGAAAGAAGTAATAAAGAGAATTTCCAATTGACCAAGTCAAAAAGGAAGGAAAAGAAGAACATAAAGAAGAGAAGAAAAGTCAACAAGACATGCAATTGGTTACAATTTGGTAGGTCCACCAAAAGGTAATCTTGCAAGAGCAACTTAGTCAACAAATTATTCCCTTTTCAAGAGCCCAATTTTGGTCAAGCAAGAGGGAAGAGAGGATGAAAATTTTTGACCCAATTAAACCAAACCATAGTTGGAAAATTAACCATATAACTTTTACAAGAAGCCACAATATAGTGAGACATCACCACCTTAGCTTTTTGGAGTGAAAGTTTGGCCAAGTGTTAAAAGGAATAAGTATTAATTGATTTAACGATTATACTCTCTCTTTCACACTAATTTTTCACGGCCAACATCAAAGGAAAATAGAGAAAAATCTTAGATAAAGAAAAAGGAAAGCGAAAGAAGAACAAAGAAGTAAGGTGAGTCTTATACTTTGATTTTCATCTTCTAGATCACCTCTCTAGCTCTTGAGGTCTTCATGAATGTTGTTACTCTCACTAAGATCTTCATTTCTATGATTTTAATTCCTTGAAAAGAGGTGTTTTTTGCTATCTACAAAGTTCCAAATTTGGAGAAATAAAAAAACAAGCCCTAGAAAGCGAAAGAGGTGAACTTAGGCTTCATTTTGATGTATGTATTGTGTTGGCTGGTGGATTTTTGTGGAATCCTCTTACTATCCTAATTTTAATTCACCAAGGTTTTTTAGGGTTTCATCATGCTTTGGTCATATACATGTGGTTATATGATGTTTAGGAAGCATATGAACCTAGTTTAGTGAATAAATTATGAATTGGTGAATTATTGCTTTGTGCCCTAATTTTTCGAGCATGTATAAAGAGTATGATTTTTCTGTTGTTACGGTCTCTAATGGATTCCTTGGGAAAAATTGTGTAGGAATAGTTTATTGGTATAATTTTAGAAAGAATGGATTTGAAATCTAAAAATTGGAATAATGCTTCCAATTAGGGTTTCCTACGTGACAATATGAATTTATTGTATTTTTGGGTAATAGAATGTTGTATAATGACTATGAAAGGTTCCATAATGAAAGTAGACATATCAATATTTAATTTCATAGATTATTTGTTCCATTTGGATTAGTACATTAGGAATTATGAATTATTGAAGTTAGGCATTGAATCTGGAATGAATTCTATGACAGTAAGGCTTTAGACATAGTTCTAGAATTTTGTGGCTAGAATTGGCTCTGAGTAATATTTTATATTTAAAATATACTCAAATATATTTGAATATAAATTTGAATCACCCCAATTAGAATTCTATAGAATTAGTTATGAATTTTTAAAGTTTGGTCGAAATGCTGGCAGCTTTTAGCTACCATGCGAATTTAAAGAAGAAAGGGCCAAATGTAATTAGTATGAATTCTAAAAGTGAAAGTAAATATATAGGACTAATGTAGCCCATAAAGAATTTATTTATCATGGAAATAATTATATGATTATATATCTAGGGCCATGAGAAGTCAAGACAGAAGAAGAATGAAAGAATTTATAATAAGCTATAATGGTTGGAAGAAAAGGGGACAAGAAGAAGGACATTAGTCTATAAGGTAGTAAACTTATTTAACTTGCATGTCTTTGATGTGTATGTTGTGTATTGAAGTGTGGTATTGCTTTGATTGCTTATGTGAAGCATGTATGAATGAATGAAGCTCTGTTTCTGTTTATACTGTGGCTATAGGTATGTTGCACGAAACATTGAGCATGCATAAATGTCATTATGTGAACACGAGTCTATGTAAGGCAAGCATATCATATACTAGCATTCATTTGCATGCATTGTTAGTACTATTTGCTACTAAGATTTCCCAGAATCTCACTCTCCCCCATCAACCATATAGATACGTGAATACGGAAGAGAAGAAAGCTTAAAGATGAACTAAAAGGAAGAATGACAAAAAATTGAAGTTACAAGTGTATTTTTTTTATACTGTGTGTAAAATATTTACACTTGATGAATATGTATAAATATGCAAGTATGAATAAGCATGTTAGAATTAAATGGAAATCGAGATCATCGAATCTAAGAGTTGGAACAAACTTTGATATTTGGTGAGAATAACGGCTAATAGTTGTGAATGTGTAATTAACCCCTAAGGAAATGAGTAATTAACGCTTCTGATATGTAACTAAAGAGGTAAATAATATGGGTGTTACAGCTTGCCCTTATTGTAGGTTAGTTATTGGAAAGGGTGAGATTCATGGGAATCTCAGTAGTAACAATTCACTCATATGATATATAAATTCACAGAATATGTAAAACAATCATCGCATAACATCATTCATAACATCCATAACATGCTTAACATTCTTAACATTCATAACTCTCGAGGATAAGGACATACATACAAAGAATTATATATTATATAAGAGAAAGAGTCACTATCTGTACGCCTTTCCGATGGTATATCCAATTACTTCCTTAGGCTCAGGCAAATGTCAAGTCCTATAAGTCAGAATTCACGGACAACGAATTATTACTTGTCCTAATATTTAATAACTCCAAAACACTTGAGTTGGTTATCATTAGGGTTAGTGCACTAAACCAAATTAAAATTCAATGTGTTCACACTAGCCCATAATGCTTAGTTCTACCCTTAGAGTTCAAGTTTATTACATCCTACTCAAATTCTCTTAAATTCACATATTCTCCAAAAGCTGGTAGAATTTTCAACAAATTTTGAAAATTCATATCTTCATAGACAAATGTCCAATTATAGTGGTTATAAGTGCTATGTGTCTCTTATTAAGTCTACTTTAAATAAAAATATTTCCTTTATCCAATTATGAATATAGAATTCTAGTATCATCATTTATTGCACACTGCCACACAATGGTTCCAGTTTTATAAGTCTACCTTCAAAAATTCATATCTCTTAGTGTACTAGTCCAAATGACACAAATGACCTATCAAATTAAAGTTTGGCATGTATAATTTTATTCTTGAAAATCTCATAGTCATTGGAACACATTCAATTATCTAAAACCACAACACAACAAGACTGCGACGCATAAACCTTAAACTGGCAGCATTGTTTTAAATTACAGTTTTATGTTTTTCATTCCAATAATCTAGAATTCATATCCAGGAGCTATTCCTACAGTTTTGTATATAGAAAACAATGGTGACATCAAATTTATCAAATTCTCATCCCTATTTCATGCCCTGTTCTGCCAAAAAATTAGGATTTCAAGACAACAATTCACCAATTCACAAATTTTCCACCAAACTAGCCTTATATGCTTCCCAAACATCATATAACCATATGTACATGAACAAAACATCATGAAACCCTAAAAATCCTACATGACCAAAATTAGGGCAGCAAGAACAAATATACAAAACTCCACCGACCAGCACAATACATATGTTAAATTGAGCTCTTGCTTACCTCTTTCACTTTCCTAGGCTCTTTCTTTGGTTCTTGAAATTTGTCTCTTGCAAGATGACTCAAGACACCTTCCCTTAAAATTATAAAACCATATAAATAAAGCTCTCATCAAGGGGAACAATGTTTATGAAGAGTATTTGAGCCATAGAAGTGATTTACAAGGTCAAAATCCAAGGAGAAGCTCTTACCTTAAACTTGTTCTTCTTTTTCTCTTTCCTTAAGCTCTTTGGCCAACTTTTGACAAGTGAGAGAGAGTGAGATGAGTTCTGAAATTTCTCTTCCCTTATTCCTTAATTACTTGGCCGAAATTGGCCAAAAGAAATAAGAGAAAAAGAAAATAACATATAGCTACAATCTATTCTTCTTGCACAAGCTCAAACTTAATTAACCATGTGTGGTTAATTAAATTTGGTTGGAATTTTCTATTTCCTCTTCTCTTCTTGTGTTTGACCAAAATATTTCCTCCAAATAAAGGAGGAAATGTTGACCACTTTCCTTACTTTGTCTTGCTATTTGGTTAATTTTTCTCCAAGTTGGAAAATTTTATAACCTTTTGACTAATTGACCAAACTATTTTCCTCCCTAAATTTCCCTTCAAGTGGATAGTTTTGAGGCTTAAAAAGAGGAATAAAATTTGCTATCCATTCTAATAATGACTTCTTACTTTTGAAGAGAAAATATTGGTCCTTCATTTTGTCTTCCAATTTTAACCTCAAGATCAAATAGAAATTGTCTCTTTTTCCCTTGATTATAGCAGTATTAATTCTTGTCTCATTAGTTCTTTTCTTTCTTTTTGTTAATTCTTTCAAGATATCATTTCCCTTTTCCTTTAGATTCAGGTTAGGTTTTATGTCATTTTGACACATCCTAAAGGAATCAGGTACTTTATTTCGACTAATTCGAACCAAAATTCATATTATATTCTGAGTGTTGTTTCTAAAATTCATTATATTTCTTATGCATTTCTGGGACTCTTACTAAACTAGACTTAGTAGTCTACTTTATTCAGGCTTATTCTCTAGCCTTTAGTCCCAAAATTTGAGGTATTACAGATTACTTTGGAGCACCCCCATACCATTCCTCATGTGTGGTGACTAGGGAGGAGATGGAAGAGATATTGGCCACTTTAAGGATGGAAGCAAGGGCGGAGGTAGAAGCTTTATTTGATGCACAGTTAAAAGCCCATTAGAATAAGATGAAGGATGAAATGATGATGATTGTAAGTATATGACAAGAGATCGATGTTCCCCTAGTACATTCGCTTGTACCTATTCAAAGCACTAAAGGGAGTTTTACATTATTGGGCATTTATCATAGGGTTATGGAATTCAAAATGGTGAACCTTGTGACCTTTCTGTAGAGGATTCTCTTAGACAATTAGTTGCATGTAGGAGTGTCCACAATTGGGATCAACTGTCCACCATAAATAAATAAAAGATGATCACATCGAAGTGTTAGTTAAAGAGGTGATAATTGCATATGCACCTATCCCTATCCCTACTAATGATTTGAAGATTGTGAGTAAAGTTAAGAATACTTTTATCTTGTGGCCAAAGAACATTATTTTGATTCAAGCTCAGGAAACCCTAATCATAACCCCAATTGTAGCTTCATACAATCAACAAGTTTCATAGCCTAAGTTGAATGCCATGCAACAAGTGATTCTTATGGCATATGATCGATCCTTTAAAACAAGATCATGGCCTATGGATTCAGTTATGGGCAAGGCAGGGGTATTGGTTTTCTTAAGAGGAAGGGTTTAATTGCCCTTATAGCTCCTAAACAGCAACTTACAGTTGCAATTATCCATGTATTTTTAATGTAAGTATCTTCTTGTAAATGTAAATATTTTAAGAATTGAGCCATTATAATTAACATGCTTGCATTATTGTAGGTACATGAATCATGTTTTGGTTTGCTCAGGTAAATGTAATAATTTTGGATTCATTTGCCAAGTTTAAATCTAAGAGAAAGGCACCATTGCTACTTTAAGACATTCATAGTTATTGGTGAGGCTTAGTCAAACCAAAACTAAGTATTTTTGTTCATCATATGTACATGAGTAAGAAATAAATTTATATTTTATAATATATATATATACATATATATATATATATATATATTCTCTTAATAGTCATTCTTTTTTCAAGTGATCATTGACAATTGATTCTTTTATGCAAAAAGAATTATATTGTCATCTTCTTATGCTCCTCACACTACAAACCAATGAATGAATTAAAGAAGACCATGAACTCATAAGTTTCCTTATTACTAAATAAAGTCACTAACTAGTAATGTCATTTGAATAAATAAGAGAAAATTGTAAGTTTTCTTGCATTACTTATTCCTAGAAGTCTATGCATTGGTAGAAGTCTATAGAATTTGTGATAAATAAGTAACCTTTGTAATTTTGAAGATAGGGCTAAGAGGACATACTGACACGCTACTTGTGGTAAACATGTGTATAAGGTAAGAGACCCTAAATGGATCGTGTAATACCTTATATCCAATAGACTCATATGACTGCAAAAGAGTAGTAAAATGAGTTGTTAAACCAGGAATCAGTCCCAGGTTAATCAAACTTTTGAAAACGTTTACAAATACCAATCAACTCAGGAATTGAACTTGGGGTTGAGAGGGTTTTTCAGAGGATAAAAAAAATTCAATCACTTTTTCACTACATCACTAAGTCTCATCGGCTCTTAATTCTATCTTATCAAAGTATATGAGTAATTCTCTGCTTAAGTCTCACATTTCCTTCGTTAATTAATGTTTTATTAGCATTCGAAAATGTTATCTAACTAAGTTATCCCATTATTAGGTTATAGTACATTTACTAGTCTATCAGTACTACTAGTTCTACCACTATACTATTATTAGGTTTATAGAGTTATATACATCATGTACATATCCAAAATAGACAACCAACAGAAAAATAAAGTCTTTCAATACATCCTCTAGTTGTCTGTATTTACCTTCTTGCCCTTCGAGCTGCTAGCCTATACTATGAAAGGGGTGAGATTCAAAAGAATCTAAGTAGCAACAGATAGTCAATCATATAGATATAAGATCACAGAGCATGCCACATAGTCATCATATAAACAAAATTATCACAACAACATTCAAAACACAACATACAGTACAACACATTACCATAGCACTAGGTATAACAAATCATATAGCCATGAGTGTTACCCTTACAAAAGGCCTTGGGCATCTACTCATGTATCACTGAAATTCCTAATGGCCTAGGCGTCTACTCGTGCAATTAACCCAAGGCGACCACCCCGCATAATCAGAATGCTTCAGAAAATTCATGATGAAACCACAAACATGTAAAGCATCTAATAACATATGAAAGAAAGAGTAACTACTTGGTTACCTTTCCTGTGGGATATCCAACTATTTCCCCAAGCTCAGGCAGGTATTAGATCCCGGACAGCTATTAGGTCCTATAATTGGAATTTACGGACAACAAGTTATTATTTTTTCTAATACTTGTACATTCCAAACTTCATGTTGGTTGTCATTAAGGTTAGTGTATTAAGTAAAAAGTAAAGTCAAAGTAATCCAACTATTCCAAGTTGGTTAGTTTCACCCTTAAAATTCAAAATAATTATATTGTGCCATTACATTTTCTATTTTCGCACATAGCCCAATTCTGCCAGAATTTTCACAAATCTTTGAAAATTCACATCTTAATGTACAAGTGTCCAATTGTGATGATTCTAAAGGCTATGTTAGAACTGGTAATTTGGGCCGGCTCGTTAGCCCAAAAAAATAAATGGGTTTAGGCTAAGAGTTAGAAGCCTGTTTGTTAAACAGGCTAACCTGTTGGTTAAACAGGTTAGCCTGTTTAACCTGATATTTTTTAAAAAAAATTCCATTTCTTCTCCTTCGTCATACAGATCTCTTTATTATATTCTTACTCCTGTGAGTCCCGTCATCTAGGTCTAGCAGCCCCAATTCCTAAAATGCAAAATCCCAGTCGGCCAGGGCTCAAGTCCTCAAGTATTTGACCGATGACCTAGTTCATTCGATTTCAACCCTCGTTCGGTGCCTCCTCCATGTTCATCTTTATCTCTGACCTCAAGCAACAGCGTTTAGTCATTCCCTTCTCCAGTTCTCTGACACAGCGGCACTACTTCCCAATCCCAGCCTTCCTTGCTTCTATCAGCTTCACCTGGTAAGTCCGTCAGTCTGTCTCCTTTTATCCTTCCCTTCCACTTTTCTTCTTATATTTTCTTCAAGTTTTGTTGTACCATTTTTGAGTTAATGTGAGTTGAGGAATTTCCATACAAAGGGTGAAATAAATACAGGAATTAAAATGAGGAAGGGGCAGATTATGAACATCTTAGAGGAGAATGTGATGTAGCCACTGTTTATAAGCACAAGTACCATCACCTTAGCAATGGAGTGCGTGTGAATGATTTTAAAGATTGACGATATTGTAACATAAGGTAGTGTAGGATGAACACTAACAAATTTGGAGAAATATTTAATCATTATCTTGTAGTGTATTGCCATATTCTAGCTGATAGTTTATGCACTTTTAGTTACTTTTGTTAGTATTTTGAGTTGTTTTGGTTCTTGTCTTCTTAAAATTTCAATGGCCTTTGTGATGCTTCTTAAAGTCATTATAAGTCTTTTTCACTTAATATGTTTTGGGAGATTATGAATAGGAGATCTCTTTCTTCGGACCTCTACTATACTATATTTCATGTCTCTATATTCCCCTTACGATAGATTTATCTTTTTGTATTAAGTTACACAGTGGGTTAGTAGACTAGTTGTTTCATACATCTTTGTTTGCTTGAGATTCTGAATGCTAAATGCATGCCTCCTCCTTTTGTTTGACATACAGAGATTTGATTGCCAATTACCAAAAGTCAGTGGAAGAGCTTGTTAAATCATAGCCATAAGTTCTTATCAATCAAATGTGTAAGAAATTTTGAATGTGTCTATATATGATTTAAGCATGTTATACCTTGCCAAAATTGGAAAACACAATTATAAATGCAGCTTTGTTTGTCTATATGTGATTTAAATATGTTATAGAAACCAAGAGCCTAAGTTTTAATAGGCTATATGATTTAAATTAGTCAAAACTAAACTAAGATATGGTTTTTACTTTTGTCTTTTAGTTTAAATCACAGAAAAGTATGAAAGTTGTGAGCCCCTGTAACTTTCTTAACTTCAAACATGTGTAATTTAGAGCTCTCTATCATTAGCATATGAATTTTGTTTTGTTCTCTCTTCCTACTTCCCATCCTACCAGGTCTCTGAAACTTGAATGAGTAGGTTTCTCAACTATGGCTTTAATTCCTTGAGACTCTCGTCTCCTCTGGCATCCGTTCTCTCACTTTCAGACTCTCAAGTATCTTAATTCTGAACATTGGAAACTAAAAATGATTATAGTTGTAATCTGAATTATGTTGCTAATCTTGATTTCTACTGTGATTGTGTGATTATTACAATTTACTAGAATTTTTAATTAATTTTTTGTTATAAAAAGATGGCTACAATTGCAAATGTTAATAATGAGGATAAAGATAATAAAGAAAGAATGTTGACAGTAGTACAAATTCTACAATAGAAGTTGACGGTGTCGAGGTGCCAACACAATCTAAACAACCTTCTGAACTTGACTCTTCTTGTTTACAAACATAAAATAAAGATGCACCTGCTCCAACTAAAAAGGCAAGGTGTACCACATCTGATGTTTGGAGATATTTTACCCAAATTGGCATAGTTGATAGCAAAGAAAGAGCTAAATGTAATGGGTATGGGAAACTATTTGTTGTGGGAAGCGTCAATAGTGGGACTTCACACCTTCGATGTCATACTTCATATTGTAATTCACTCCCAAAATACAAGGATATTGGTGCCATGATGATAGACCAAGCAAAGATTGTTAAGGCTATAAAGATTGATCGAAACAGGGTGCGAGAAATCATTGCTTATTACATCATTAAACATAATCTTCCATATTTTTTGTTGAGTATGATGGAATTAGGGAGTTTCTTACATATTTAAATCCTAATTATAAGAACATTATTAGAAAAACTGTTGTGGTAGATGTATGGAATTTCTATCTTCATCAAACGGATAACCTAAAGAAAACACTTTCATTGAGTCCAAGTATAATATGTCTGACTTTTGATTGTTGGACTCCAATAGCTGCTTAAGGCTATCTATGCTTGATTGCTTACTTTGTTGATAGGCAATGGAATCTTAATAACAAAAATACTTTCATTTTCTAAGATGGAGCCTCCTCACATTGAAGCTAAAATGGCAAAAAGGGCACATGACATAATAATAGACTAGGGGATTGAAAAGAAAGTATTCTCTATCACTCTAGATAATGCTTTAACAAATTTTCAGATGCAAAGAATTTGGAAAGAGAATTTGAATTTGAGTAATAGCTTGATATGCAATGGGGAGTTCTTCTACATTCGATATTCTGCTCATATCTTAAATCTCATAGTTCGAGATGGCTTGAGAGTAGCATAAGGTGCTTTAAACAAGATTAGGAACATTATCTTATATGTAAGGAAATCGAAGGCAAGGATGATAGAATTCAAGAAAAGGGTTGAGCAAGTTGGGTGTATTGACACTTCAATGGGTTTACGGTATGATGTCCCAACTAGATGGAATTTGACACATGCAATACTTGAGAGTGCACTTAAGTATCATCGTGCTTTTGCTAGCTTAGCTCTGAATGACACAAATTACAGTCATTGTCCTACAAATGAAGAGTGGTTTAGAGTAGAGGCTATGTGCACATTCTTAAAGCCTTTTTCCGTGATAATAAAATTGATTTATGGATCATCATATCCCACTACTAACATGTATTTCGCAGAGATTTTGAAGATTGAGTTGTTGTCTAAAGGACATTTGAATAACAATGATTATGTGATTCAGGAAATGGCTCAGAGTATGCTTGAAAAGTTTGACAAATACTGGAGTGACTATAGTGTCATCCTTGCTCTGGCAATTATCCTTGACCCTTGGATGAAGCTTGATATCATTAAGTTCACTTTTGTGAAAGATCCCATAAATTCTCAAGAAAAGGTTGAAAACATAAGGAGTAAGTTGTATTATGTTTTCAATGAGTATAAAAATGGGACATCATCTTCATCTTCAGCCCCAATTGTTGGAGCTGCATCAAGCTCTAATGCCAACTTTGTCATCACAGAACAAGCTTTTGCCCCTCACTCAAATCAAGTAGATGACTATGATGTTTTTTATGTAAGTTTGAAATTCTTTACTAGTTAAATGTTTAGAGTTATTGTTCTTTTCATCGGTACTTTACTATGTTGACACTTTATTAACTATATGTGGTGCAGGATTTCTTTCATTCAAGAGTCAAGATGAGTCAACAATCAAAAAGTATGAATTGGAATACTATTTAGAAGAAGCGACACTTGATAATAGATTGGCTACAAGATTTAATGTCTTGGATTATTGGAAAGCTAATTCTTATCGATTTCCTTTCCTTTCAAAGATGGCATGTGATATTCTTAGCATTCCAATTACCACCGTTGCTAGTAAATCAACTTTTAGCATTGGATCTCGTGTTCTCACAAAGTATCGATCGTGTCTTCTTCTAGATAATGTTGAAGCTCTTATTTTCACTCAAAATTGGCTTCTTGGTTTTCTATGGGATGATAATATCTAATTCATTGATTTTTTATGTTATTCTTGGTTTTTTATGGGATGGTAATATCTAATCTTGTCTTCTTTGTTGTTTGTCACTATGTGTGACAAAGGATTTTGATACAGAGAAAAGGGAAACTGCTCATGTTCCTGTTTTTGAAGCTTTAGATAATGCCTCAAATATCATGATTGATGATTGAAGAATGAGGAACATTATAAGTTTCTTGTTCTCCATCATTGCCTTTTATCAATTTATATTTGTTATGTGTAGTGGACTCAATTTATGTTTGTTATGTGTTATGGACTCGTGGTTATTTTGATTATGGCTTTTTTTTATTCCTAACAATACAATTACTAGACTTTAAATTATGGAATGATGAAAATAAACATCTACTTAATGACAATGCTAGATTCAATAGAAAAATAGAGTCTTGTTTTGATTAAAGTAATTAAATATTATATATTAAATTAGCTATATTGGATTTTGCTTTTTCCCTAGATCACCTTATTAGCTCATTCTCATCCATAATCTAATCATTCGATTGGGTCACATAAGCATCCAGTTCTTGTAACATATAGTTTTTTAACCAAAAAAATTAAACAAGTTGGCGGGCTAGCCTGTCAGCCTGCTTAATGAGCTCGAGCTACCAAATGGCAGCCCGTTAGGGGGTCGGGCTAATTTAACCGACCAGTTTAACCTTCCAGCCCGTTTAGGCCATCCCGTCAAGCTTGGGCTAGCCCAAATTCCTAGTCCTAACCTATATGACCCTAATTAGTCTATTTTCAAGGAAAAATATAGCCATTAGTTATATGGACTTACATCAATACAAAATTCCACTTTATTGGCCACTATTCTAGAACTTGCCAGTTTTACACGCCAATCTTCAAAAATACAGAAATTCCAGTATATAAATTTAGTTGATATAAATGACATATCAAATTAAATCTTATTGGATCTACTTTAGGTCTAGAAAATTTCATGGCCATTGGAATTCATTTGGCTACAAAAAAATATGTCAACATCAGTCTGCCACACAATTAATTAAGTATATTTTAAACATATTTAAGTTCAATTTCAAATAAAAATATAATTTTCTGGGAATTACAACCACACAATTCCCAGAAATTTGTCAAACTTTAATTGTTCCATAATTGGTTCCAAAAACAGAGTCCAACTTTGAAAAATCATAACTTTAAATTCACTGATCCAACAATTACATTCTACCTATCAAAATGAAGTTCAAGATGTCTACTTTTATTATAGAAATTTTCATAGCATTTGGATCAATTTAACTAATTGAAAGAACACCACAGCATCGCTGCCTTCCAGAAACAAAATCTAGCAACACTACTCCTAAGTTCCAAATTTTCAATTTCTCATTTCTAAATCTTATTTAACACCATTTATAAAAACAAAAAACAATAAACCCTAAAAATAATCAAAGAAATAAAATTTATGGCAGCAACACCCATTCCATAAAACTCAACCAAACCACACAATATATGGTTCAAAAGAAAGCTCTTACTCACCTCTTGCTTCTTCTAAGCTTTATTTTTTGATTCCACAACTTTGGACCTTGATAAATGCCTAAAAAAAACCTATTAAAAATATAAAACCATAGGAATGAAGCTTAGACCAAGAGGAACAATGTTCATGAGGACACTTTTGGAATTTGAGGTGAATATAAGGGTGAAAATAAAGAGAGAAGCTCTAACCTTGCTTCTTGACTTGCAAAAGTTTAGATCTAGTTTCTCTCTCCTCTCCTTGAGTTTGGTCATCCAAATGATAAAGGAAAGAGTGTGATAAGGTGTTTTAAAGTCATATTTTCCTCTCTCCTTGGTTGTTGGCCAAAAATGAGAGAGAGAGAAAGGGAAAAATATAATGATTTGTCCTCATATAGTTACTTCTTGCAACTTAGTTTGGTTAGCCTAACTAAGTGTACTTGGGTTGGATAAAAGTGATCATTTCTTCTTCCCTTTTTGCTTTTGTGACTGAAAATTAGAGGGAGGGAAAAGAGGAAATGTTGTACCCAATGGTTCTTAGCTCTTTGTACACAAAGAAGCTTATTATCCCTTGGTTACTTGGTTGAATTTCCTTGTCTCCCATTTTCTTCTTCTTTGGCAAAATTCTTAAATTAATTAGGGGGAATTAATTTAATTTTTAGGCCTCATAATTACTTCACTTTTTAAGAGAAAATCCTAGCCCTTAATCTTGGGTTCCAATTTTAACCCCAACATCAAAAGAAAATTTTCTCTTTTTCATGACAATCTTATTTGAATTGTCATTAGTTCTTTTATTTATTAAAATTAAGCCATACACACATATTACTTGGCACCAATGAATTTCTTCTAACTAATTACATTTACAAGCAATACCGGGAGCTAAAATTTTAGTATGTTACAGATCACACCAAAGGTTTGTACATATTTGTTTGCTTTATGAAATTGTTCAATAAGATGTGCTTTGTACAGTTTTAATAATGTCATGTTCTTTAATGAGCCATAAGCGACCACTGGAGTCCAAATTATGTGGATTTTATGTGCTAAGAAACATATTTAATATTATCACCCTAGGCATGACTAAATTTACTGAAGAGGTTATTTAAAAAATTGTAATATTTTTATTTTTTCCAAGTTAGCAAGTAAATGATGTGTCTGCCTTTGATGTTACAGATGTTTTTCCTTACTGATCCTTTTCTTAAAGAAGATATGGACTTTATCCTCGAATTTTGTGTTGAATTCATTATTGAGCTACTACAACAATAATGAGTTTAGGTCTTGTGTAGTTGTTAAGACACATGGTGTTATTTATTTCATTTTCATTTTATATGTATTATAACTCATCTTAGTTCATGTATGTAGTTCATGAACCATTGAAGGATAAATAGTTGTTAGATTAAATTTGTTCACACTTGAATTAGAAAATTGTTGGTATTATATTTCATTTTAAAGCTTTTGAATTATGGGAATTCAATTTGTAACTCATTGAGTTGTTGAGACCTTGTAGATTAAACTGTATTCTTTTAGACATGAGTTCCTTTTAGGTGCTGCCTTAGATCGTGGGTTAAAGGAAGAAACAAGGTAGGTATTTTAAAAAAAAAAGAAAAATTTAGACCAAATTTAAGAAATATGAGTTCTAAAAAATATACCTTTTCCAAACCTGATGTAGTAAATACAAGATCTAAAAATATTTTTAGATCTAATTTCAAAATAACCGATCAAAAAAGTCATACATTTTAACCTGAAATAAGCCAACTGTGGTCTAAAATGTCAAGATGTTCAAACCTCATCTTGAGCAACCGATATAAAAAGTACTTTTTAAGACTAGTTGTCCAATCAATCTAAAAAGTGTCAGACTTTTTAGATCGAATGTATCTAGACCTATTCCAGAACCAATCTAAAAAGTGATTTTTACACTTGTGATAAAAACATTATTCCTTTCTTCACCCTCAACCACCTCATTTCTATCATCCCTATTAAAAAAGACCTTGCACCTCATTGACAATGGCCTATTTTCATCTAATAAAGATACACCTAGGATAAAAGTTTCCCCTCTGATTTTTTTACATTCCTTTTAGCATCAGCCCACTTTGTCATTAACTTCACTCTAATCCCATCTATCATTCAAATGATGGGAAAATATCTAAAATCATCAATCTAGGCATTAAGGCTTTCACTATAATTGTTATCATCAATATGAGAAAGATGTAGTCTTAAAATATCCTCTTACGTCTGTATAAGGAAAAATACAATTGCTTTTGTTACTTCTACGCTGAGAGCTCCAAGTGTTGTCTAGTTATCATGAAACTTTTCCTTGAACATGCTCTATGCGCTTGAGAAGAAAGCCTTCTTCAACTACCCCTTGATACTTGCTCTAATTCACATATATGTGTCTTATGCATAATCTTTGCTATGCTTTTGGCAACACATCATAACAGTACAAAGCTATAAAAAGGAAGGTTCCAAATTTACAAGTGGATAAGACAAGAGAGCTTGCATACATGATAATTTTAAGACAGTAAAAGCACTAGATTTTGAAGTGGATAAAATGAATCAAATATGTAGTCGAAATTTAAAAATACCCAATACATAAATTTTATTACCTTTACAGCATTGAAGCATATATATACTCTACTAAACACCCTTTTCCCACTTTCTAATGCATCCTTACTCAGCTCCAAAGACACATATGAACCTGAATTTGAATTCCTTAACTCATTACAATATGCTTCAGGGTTGTTGAACTTATCTACATAGCTCCCTTCCATCTCCTTCATAATCAGATTCTTAGCTCTTTTTTACTTCCATATGCTAACATGAAGGGCCAATTTATCCTCTAAATCATTATTCATGTCTAATATCTTATGTTGTAGCCTTTCTTAGGCGTTCTTCTAGAAATACGTAGCTATCCACTTTACTATATCCCTTGGGTTCTTAAAAACCCTACTGCATTTGTGTTCCAAATGAAGTGTCTTCACAACCTTCCTCAAATTTGTTCTTTGGATGTGCATAGAACAAAGGGATACCCCTTTTGACACCTAATCCTTAATCTCAAAGGCTGACTATTTGCTAACTTTGGTTTCACTCTATTCTTAATTGAATCGTTATTTATTGCTCTCAACAACTTACCCTTGTCTGCCTATATTCCACCAACTATGAAAAAGGGCCTCTCTTTAGACCCATTAGCTTCTTCATAAATTTTGACTTCTTCAATAGGCCCAGTATTATCATTTGAGCCTCTTCATTAAATAAGTCATCATCCTCACCATCTTCACAATCATTATGTCCTTCATCCTCATCCTCATCTTCATCTTCACCATCTAAGTTTTCACCCCCAATATCACTCTCATATTGTTGCTCTTCTCCCTCATTTATATTTTCCAACCCATCATTGTCTCCATTACTGTACTCTAACTCTATTATCTCACACACACCCTTACAACTAGAAGTTTACTCATCATGTTTTCCACCAATCAAACCTATACTTTCTTCTTATACTGGCTTCAGTTCCTTCCTTCTTTCACCATATTCAGCTTTCAAACTCTCAAAAAAGAATACTTTATCATTCCAATTTATTTCTTCTTCTACCTCAACATGGTCACTATCATCCACTTGAACAAATTTACCTTTACCATTTCCTCTATCACCTTCCCCCTTCATCTTTACTCCTCCATCCACACTCGAAGACACAAAAGCTACCACAAAATCACTTATTGTCTCATACCCACCTCTTAGTCATGCTTTTGTTTCGTTGGTCTCTATCATTCAAATTACTTAAGTTCTTCAAATATAACCAATACTTTTCCAAATACAACCAATACTTTATACCACCTTGGGACAATCTTTGGGAACACCCTTCCTACCATATTATGCCATTAAACCCTAAATTATTTATTTCCAAACAAAACTATATTAAATAAAGCAAGACAATTAAGAGACAAGTTAATGGCTCAAAAGGAATTTCACCCTAACAATTTCTATTATAACTCAGAAAGATTCAATTCCTTACTTGGCTTTCGAGGACAAAGTTGCCTTCTTCGCACGTGTACACCAATCAGACTTCACATGCACCCACTGTATTTACCCTAGCCCCTTTCCTCTTTTGTTCCATCACAACTCGATTGTCCCTTTAAGATGCCCAAATTTATTTGTCCCTCTTCATTTTATTTCAATACATTCATACTCTCTCAATTTTTCTACCTCATCTCCCACATGTTTGTCCCACCTCATCAGCCCACATGTCCTAACAAAAGTTACATGCCTCACATAATGGCAATTTTAAGTGACAATTTGACACTTAACGACTGAAATTATGTTTCAGTTCTTATTAGTTTAAATTGGCCCATTTTTGAACTTTCAGGGCAGAAATTTCCCCTAAAAAACTTCTAGACACCTAGTGCTTGTAACATCCAAGAAAAATAGATCCCGTGGATTAGGAAACTTGCCTCATGTCTAGGGCACATACCAAGGCAAGTTGATAAAAAATGAGGGAGTGAATTTATATGTTACTCGCCTTGGCAACTAAGTAGGTTGTTGAGGTGAATGACACAACGTCAGCTACCTCAACAAACAATGTGTTAAGGTGAGTTGTCAATTTTTATAAATAAGAGGGAGCTTGTGACAACTCATTATTATTTAAAATTTTAGATACAGAGATGCAAAGCTTTGTTAGGGTTTTGTGAAAAGGACTCCTAGAGGCTCTAATTCATTGGTAAGCCTCCCTAATCCTCTTTCCTCCTTCTCTTTCTCTAATTATGGGATTCTTTGGGATTTAGGCTAAGGCTTAAGAGTCCCAATTTAGGGATTTTTCATAGAACTGAGTTTTAAGGGTTTAAAACCTAAATTGAAGATACAGAGGTGTTAGGCTAGAATAGTATAATACTCCATTGAGGACAATTCTTAGTTCTAACTTGAATCGCTATTATTAATGAAACTCAAGAGAATTTCTGAGTAACTGTATGTGATAAATTCTTGAGTAGCTAGATGTTGATGATTTGATTTAGTTGCCCTTACTTTGTAGTTTGAATTTCTACTTTAGGGAAATATCCTTCTTGTTTGCAGCTAAGGGAAACATCAAGTAATATGGTCTAATATATCTTATTTATTGGTCTTGCACATGGGTTTTTTTTTGAAAACCCAACAAGCCTAGACAGGTAGAATTGGTATGAACCCTGTTGTTTTATGACCCAAAACAGCCTTATAGGACCTCTGTATGAACCCTAGAACTGGTTAGGTTGATTTGTCAAAAATATTAGAGACAACTATAGGTCAATGTAGATAAATATGTCTGAATTGGTATGGATGTGAAGGCATGCCTCACCTCGGTGACCATATTGGTTGCCGAGACAAGTTTGACGTAAGTTGCCTCAGTGACCATATTGGTCGCTGAGGTAAGTGGCTTATAGAGGAAAATGGTGTTTTTCTTGTTTGATGCCTATAATATTATGTTATGATTCTTTATGTATTATTGAATATACCAGCATGCAATTATAGGTGGAAAGAAATTGTATGGATTATATATGTATGTGAAACATAATGAGCTTTTGGTATTGATTGACATATATGAGTATAAGAATATAAAAACCCTTGAGAATAATGTGATATACATGGTAGAGTTATTGATTGGTCTATGATTGATAAAAATTGAATACCACATAGTAGGCCGTAAGTTTGATTATTGTACACCTCTAGCTGGCATTTATTTACAGGGTAGTATTCCCTGATACGACACTCCAATGGCTTCTAGGTAGTATTCCTGGGGCCTAAGCAGTATTCCTATTGGCAGTAACCCTACTGGAGGAACCCATGGCCATTATGTGCTATATTGTGCTTTGGCTAGCCTACATCACACATATGGAGAGCTCGTGAGAGTTACTAATAACCTCGACTAGGACATAGTCCATAGGTTTTGTCACAAGAAATAAGGAGGATATAAGAGTGGATGAGGAGTTAATAATGAGTAATGATAAGGAATGCAAATAACAAGTGGCATTTTGTGTTGACTTATGATATAGCATGCCATGTTACGATTGACTATAAATTGATTTGTTCATGCATTATACTCCCTTATTAATTATATATCTATTAATTGTATGCTTGTTAGTCCCACCTAGCGCCCATGAGTGGTGCTAGTAGGTAAGATGGGTGGTGACTATGTTACTAAGATAGTAGTCTCACCCTGTTATTCTTATATTTTTCATATGAGGGTTTGAGGATAAGAGTGACTAGGAAGGCACCAAAAGCTTGAGCCTACTGTAACTAGTATATATAGATTCATGTTTAATTCATTTAATTACCACTTAGGAATGTTTATTTATTACCTATTACAATATGTTTAATTCTGGATATTATTTACAAGTTTTCTTTTATTGAAGGCGAAGGGTCTTAGACTTGCTTATGAAATTCCAACGACATTATTTAAGATTTTTGTAGTAGACGAGCGGAGGTCTAGGTGGTTTTTTTTTTAGAAATTTGTTTTACATATTTTAATTGAGTCATAGACCTTATTGTGAGTAGCATTCTTGATGTATATAGGGGCATGAGGCCAGAGCAAAGCTCCTTATAATTATAATCATTATAGAAGCATGGTTTTTATATTTTATGCATATTATTAGAGGAACTTACTATAGAATCCTTACTTATGGCCTTAATAGTCGTATGCGGAGCCAACGCCCTTTTATTAAGGTTATGTTTTGAAAAAGTTTGAAAATGTTGCTAAGTCCATGGCTATAGAATTATGGTGTAACATTTTTTGTATCAAAATAAGGCTGGCCCTGCAGTTGACGTTCTCATTGCATTACATATAGGTTGTGGCAATAAATTTGATTAAGCATAACCTTCCTAGTTGTCCCTGTAATTTTGATATGTTATAATTCTTTTCCTTTCTCTTTTCTGTCAGCTTGGAACACTTAAGATAGGTTGGGATCCTTAGGTAGGGAAGATAGCAAAAATGTAACACCCAATTCTTATAAACCCATATACTTAATATGCAAGTCCAAAAGACACTTACTAAATAGTTCCAAATATTATTTGAAAGGTTTAGTTAAAAAAAATTATTGACCAAAGGATTTTATAACAAAAATAACCCTAATGTCATGGAAATTAAATATAAGTGGCATAACATGTGCACTATGAGCACAATAAAGCCTTCAAGACTTACTCCATATGTGCCTTCTCTTACTTCCTATTATAATATTCACCTGAAAAATGTTAATATAAATGGATGAGATTCCACATCTCAGTAACTACTAAAAGTTTCTACCATACACAAGCAAAACATGTATGATCTAAAAGAAGGAACTAATTTCACATATATTTGCATATATATTAATCCTCATACAAAACAATTTCAAATTTAATCGTCACTATGCCAATATCTATTTTCATCACAACATGTAATATACAATTATGCAATATGCAACCTCACTTATATCACCATACATCCTTATTTTACTGACTAAAGCCATAGGTTAACACATAGTTTAACAAAAACTCATCCATTTGACTGGATTGTCCCAATCTTACCAATTTTTAAGATACACTCGGCCAAAAGTATAGAGCTTAAGTCTGGACTATGGCTCCCCTCCTTAAAAGAATAAAACTAAGGAGGTGTCACATGTCTCACAGTTCCAATACAATCTCAGCCAAAGGAAAAAATAAAAGAAGCAGCCCTGACAAGTGCCATCCATTGTGTACTAAGTGATGGCATACCACGTGATAAAAAATCTCACCATACAAATTCCTCCTTACTCCAACCTATCACAAATGCAACCATTATGACAATTATATCCAATCACTAATAAATATTATATCATTAAAAGACAATGTGCAATAAATTACGCTTCCATTCGTATCAAATATCATCACATATTCAAACATGCCTAGGAAACCAAAAATCCAACAATACATTAATTATAATTAAAATGTTGACTATATGAATAAATGGAGTTATAAAGAAATTTACTTATAACATTACTTACTTGAGAATTTATAATACATACACATATACATATAATTCAGTCCATTTATTTTATAAAAGTTAGTCATTCATGATTCAATCATACACAATTCACAAGTATATAAAAGAATATTCAGAGTTACCTGTTACTCATTAGCTTATCAACAGTCACACAAAGTTACCCAAAATCTCTAAAAAGAGTCTACAAAGCCATAACCATAAATATCCATTAATATAGTTCAAATCTACTCTGTGAATACTCTAGGTCTGAAAGCTACCCTCTTAAAAACCCACCTATAAATTTTTTTGATAAGAAAACCCACTTATAATTTTTTTTGTTTATGTGTGTGTGTAAACATGTGTGGTATTAAAGGCAAAGACATGTGTGAAGTTTGAGAAATGAAAAATGAGATGTAAAGGCTACATTTGATTGGCTTAAATGGATCATTTGTTCAATTTTTTTAAAAAAAAAGGAGGAACTGACGGTGTAGTAAGAATAATTGAAAGAGAAGTCAAAAAGTGAAGACTTAATTGGTATGAAGGAGAAGGAATAAGGATTCAAAGCCAATCATTGCTCACACTTATAATATTAAACTAAATGTAGAGTAAAAAATAGAGGAAGAAAAGGAAGCCCCAAATATAGAAAAATATTGGTGAGATGGGTTCAACAAATCTAAAAGAAGCTTTACATGTTGGAAGCTATTTTTTACAGCAAGTACACAAACTAAGTTCAAAATATATATACACACACATATATAAATATTGTTATAAAAATGTATGTATATTTCACATCCTCACCAGTCACAAGAAGGATAAAGGCCTTCATGTTGAGAGTATTTTATTTTTATTTCATGAGCATGGGAAACAATGAGCAAAGAGAATAAAAAAAACCTCAAATAATAAAAATATAAACAAAGGGGTTCAACCCTCATATTTTCCAACAAAGAAAAGGATGAAAGGCAGGTGGGGTTCTTTAGAGAAATTGTACACAACTACTCACAACCATATTTATGAAGGGAAAATAGGGTAGGAAGAAATAAATAAGTAAGAAAGAAACAAATACCACTTAAACTTCAAAATCTCAAATAAGTTTTGTTGACTACAAGAGTATAACAATCGACAACTCATTTTAATGGGAAATTACTGATTTAGAATTTTGAAGTTCAAGTGGTAGTTTCTTATCATTTTCTCAATAAATAATGTGTGTGTGTGCGCGCATGCGCATTATGTATATCACCATTAAAAGCAAAGAGATTATTAGTGCGGGGCTGAAGAAATATTTTTTTCTTAATAAACAGGGTACACACTAGCATAGGAAGGAAGAAAGGTAGGAATATAAGGTTTGATAAGACATTTATCAGTAGAATGAAGGTAGAGAAGAAAAATTGAGGAAGTCCATACCTGCAACTCAGTGTTGTTCAACTCTAGGGAAGTTACAAAGTCAATAAGAAATATGGTGTTTATAGAATAGAGAATTAGGGTCTGTCCTTCTTATTAAAAAATATTATTTTTTTAAAAAAATAGTATATATTTATTCTTTCTCTCTCCCTCACATTTTTTGTACATATAGATCCATATTATTTTATAAAGAAATTTCTCCTACATATTTTTGGGTTCTTATTTTCTTATCAATACAATTTATTAGTATTAATAAACTTAATAAATTTTTTGTTATAATAAATAAGAATTTTTCTTAAAAAATCACTTCTTTCAAACCACTTCATAGTCTTTAATTATATACATCCTAAGCCATAAATGACTCTTTAAGTCCTAAAAATTTAAGGATGTTACACGAATCGAGTCAAACATGAGTAGAAGCATGTAAGCTTAGTGAATAGCAAACAAATAGACTAAGGCGAGTTTAAGAAGTTTTATGAGGCCACTACTTCCTAACACCTCTATAACAAGAGAAGGAGACATAACTCCCCTCTTTGCAACAAGGAAACATAAGGGCAACTACTTCATAAAGTTACTCAATCTATCCAAGAATGTAACCCATATACGGGATCACGACAACTCGAAGTAGATCACGATATGGCTTAAAGAGAGTGATAGGCTTGAACTAAGACAATAAGTGGGTCAAGCATGAACTAATAATCTGAATGGAAGGACATCAACGACAAATTCTCAGAGGTAAAAGCGGCTTGACATAAAGGTGCATAAAGGTGACTCTTTATTCATTCAAAATTGGTAGGAGAAGTGGCAAAGCAAACCAACACTAATCCAGGAAACTCAAGACATTCAGGGATGAACATGAACTAATAGCAAATGAGGGACAAACATTAATATTTGCCTTAGGGGAATAAGGGGCTATAGGAGCCAAAGAATTGAGAACCAAAGCATCTATAGAGCATTTGAAACATTAGCGTCTGCTATGACAGGCCATGACCATAATATAAGAGTAACCATACTAGAAAGTGTTGAAAATGTTCAAAATGTCAATAGATAGGGCATCTAGTAAGAAATTTCCTAAGGGCCAGCAAATTGTACGGAACACTCGGTTCATTATTAATGCGTGAGTGTTTATGTTGACTTAAGAGGAAGCGCACACATCACCAAACTTGATTGGAGGTATGACCCTCCCATAAGGATACTAAGATTCCTATTTATTAGACATGGAGAAAGGAATAGGATAGATAAAGGTTGTAAGATAATTTCTGAAAGTGTTCCTATTAAAGTATTAGCAAGTCTCGATCATATACAATCAAAATTAAAGCAGCGACTAGGAGATTTTCTTGAGAAAATGTTTATCTATTCTAGTCAATGAATGCACTTGCAATGAATCATGGATTCAACGAAAAAAAATTTTAAGCTACATATGGATATGTTCATCCATTGACAACATACTCATATATTCCAAGGATAAGCAGAAGAGCATGGGACACCTTAGAATCGCCCTACAAGTGTTAAGGGTCTACTAGCCATATACGAAGCATACAAATGTAAATATTGGCTTAAAAGAGATAATTGTATAGGCTAGATTTTGGCAATGAACGAGTAATAGTTGACCCCAATAAGTTGATGATGTATCGAGGTGAGGATCACCTAGGACAATAAAAAAGTGCGCAGCTTTATAAGATTATCCATTCATTACCATAAATTCATTTAAGTGTTCTCGTGAATCGGGGTGCCTTGAACCAAGAGATCAATGATATGTGTAGACCAACAAGTGTAGAGTTGCTTTCCAAGAATTAAAGACAAGGTTAACTATCACAACACTATTGACCATCTTTAACCCAAGTCTACCAAACATAAAGTACACAGGCACCTCAATGAAGGGTATAGGATAGGTACTCAACTAGAAAGGTATGTAACTAATATACTAAGGCAGCTAAAACCATGCAAAGAGAAATACACAATGCATGACTTTTATCCAAGTGCAGTATTGTCTACCCTAAAGTATCTAGCAATACTATCTCCACAAACCAAGCTTTGGATTTATTCAACAATCATAAGAGTTAAAAATACATGATAAACTAGAAAGAGCTAACAATCAACAATAAGGAAGGATGGAATCCTTGAAGGACTTAAGCCTTTACTTGAAGTACCACTAGAGAAAGTTGAACAAAATGATTAGCACACTAAGTAAGAAGAAGGAAAACTTCCTAGGCTATGTAGCATTATCTGAAAAAATAGTTGTGGACCCAAACAAAGTAAATGCAGTATTAAGATAGGAGTCCCTGATGACTATGACAAAGGTGAATGGCTCCGTAGGATGGACAAGTTACTACCATAAGTTAATTAAGGGGAGATCTTGTGTATTGTAATACCCTTGACAAAGTTAATCAAAGGAAATTAGCCTTCATAGGGACAAGCAAGTGTATGGCGCCATTTCAAGAGTTGGAGACAAAGATGACCATTGAGATAGTATTGATTGTCCAAATATATACCTTGATGCACCTTTGAAGGATTTGGATCGTAATTTCATATAAGGGGATAAATTACACCTTATACCCAAGACGGATGAGGCCGCCTAGAGGGAATCATTTCACTCATGACTTATGACTCGCTACGATCATGCTTAACCTAAAAGATTGAATACGCTAACTCTATGACCTAAGATTGAGGTATGCAGCAGCTACAAGAGATTGAGAAGCATATTAGACCCAATAGAGTAAACTAATAAACAATGTAAATGAATGGGATCATTAGAATAATATCATTTAGAGCTGCAATGTCACATGAGAAAAACATATATAGTGAACTATGACTTGAGGTGGAAGAAAACAACCACACACTAATTGAACCTCTATGAGGACCAATGATTGGGAAGATTAAAGGACACCAACACGATAAGATGCAAGACAACTGAACTATAGTGTATGTGAATTAGATGAGAGTTTCACAAACAACATTACAAGACACATCTAGATTAGGGACACTGCTATGAATAAGAATAAGGACTTTAAGGAGGTAAAGTTAAGGTGTATAAAATATATGGTAATGGTACCTTAAGATATAAATACTGGACTAAATGAAAAAAAGGGGTCAAACGGTGTCTCTTTCATTAGACTCATCCAAGCAGGTACACAATTTGTCTAAGAGTAATTAAAATGTATCATGGCATGAAGTAGAATTTTGATGATCATGGATAAAAGAGAAAGACGTAATAGACCATAGAATGAAGTATTTGACATGCCAAGAAGTCAAGGCCAAAAACCAAGAACCATTTGAGTATTTTAGAGCATGGATTATATCATGGAAATCGACAACAAACATAAATAGATTATGTCAGTGCTAGAGTTATTATCGATTAATTGATGAAATTAGGCCATTGTTGCCTATTTGAAAGATACTAGCTTAGTTATATGCCATAGGAAATCGTAAGTCACATGGAATAATAGAAGACCCATGACCGATCATGACTTGACGCTATTTTAGAAGTTTTAGAGACCTTCCTATAGAGCCACAATGCCGAGATATTGTCAATATGACCTATTACCCACTATTAGACTCATAGATAGAGGGAAAATATCTATACATACAAAGCCATACGGGGGACATACATGATTGAGCTAAAGAGAAGTTGGTATGGCTAATCACCTCTAGGAAAAAAATTTGCTTAAAATGACAGCAATGATTTGAGAACTTGGATGACTTTATGTGAAGCATTGTATAGCCAAAGGTGTAAATCACCTTTATGTTAAACCAACCATAGTGAAATGACCATTAATTTAGACTTGGTAGAGGAAGCAAAAAAAATTGAAATGAACATATCAAGGATGTTGATAGAGGGATAAAGCAATAACCATAATAGTGATTTAGATTTGGGTATATTGTAACTCGATTTATACAAAAATGTTCAAACAAAGTTGCACAACAAAAGCAGGACTTCACAAATTGAGGAAAGTAACATAAATTGAAATTAGTTAAAATGTAAAGCTTAGATAGTAGAAGACTTATGGTAAACCAGGGTAAGAAATGTAAAGATTATGAGGTGCCTATTAACATATGAATTTTATGGACAAAATTCCTAAAAGATGGAGAGAATTGTAACATCTCAAGAAAAAAAATTAGATCTTGTAGATTGGGAAACTTGCCTTAGCGACTAGGGCACTTGCTGAGGCAAGTTGATAAAAAATAAGGCAATAACTTTCTATGTTACTCGCCTAGGAAACTAAGTAGGTCGCTAAGGTGAATAACACAACATCAATTGCCTCAGCATCTAATGTAGTCACCCAGGTGAGTCGCCAACTTTTATAAATAAGAGGGAGCTCATGACATCTCATTATTTTTCATAATTTTGGATATAGAGAGGAAAAGCTCTGCAAGAATTTCCTAAGGAGGACTACAGGAGGTTCTAATTCATTGATAAGCCTCCCTAATCATCTTTCCTCCTTCTCTTTCTCTAATTATGGGATTCTAAGGGATTTAGGTTAGGGCTTGAGAATCCCAATTTAGGAATTTTTCATAGAATTGATTTTTAAGGGTTTACAACCTAAATTGAAGATACAAAGGTGTTAGGCTAGAATAATATAACACTCCGTTAAGGAAAATTCTCAATTCTAACCTAAATCTCTATTATTAATAAAACTCGCGAGAATTTCTGAGTAGCCGTATGAGATAAATTCTTGAGTAGATGGTGTTAATGATTTGATTTAGTTGCCATTGATTTATAGTTTGAATTCGTACATTGGGGAAAGATCCTTCTTGTTTGTAGCTAAGGGAAATACTAGGTAACGTGGTCCTATATTTATAGGCGCTACCCGTGGGTTTTTCTGAATACCCACAAGCCTATATGAGTAGAATTGTTATGAATCCTATTGTTTTATGACCCAAAATTGCCTTATGGGACCTCTGTATGAACCCTAAAACTGGATAGGTTGATCAGTCGAATAATTCGAGATAACTATAGATCTATGTGGATAAATATGTCTAAATTTCTTCTCACCAGCCGCCAAGGAAAGTTTGACATGAGTTGCCAGGGCAAATGGCTTGTAAGGGCAAGTAATGTTTTTCTTGTTATGAGGCCTATAATATTATGTTATGAATATTAATGCATTCTTGAATATACTAGCATGCAATTCTAGATGTAATGCAATTGTATGGATTATATATGCATGTGGAACATGGTGGGCTTTTATTATTGATAGACATATGAGTATGAGAATATGAAAACCCATTGAGAATAATGTGATATAGATGACAAAGTTAGTGATTGGGTTGTGATTGATAAAAGTTGAATACCCAGTTTGATTGTTGTGCACCAATAGCTCGCATTTATTTACAGAGCAGTATTATCATATACAACACTCTAATGGCTTTTAGGTAGTATTCCCAAGGCCTAAGCAGTATTCCTGTGGGTAGTAACCTTACTAAAGGAACCCATGGTCCCTTGTGTGCTCTGTAGTGCTTTGGCCTACATCACACCTGTGAAGAGCTCATAAAAGTCACCAATAACATTGACTAGGGCTTAGCCTATGGGTTCTGTTGAAGGATATAAGGGTGGATTAGGGGTTAAAATAGGTAATTACAAGGAAAGTAAATAGTAAGTGGCAGTTTAAGTTGACTTGTGATATAGCATGCCATGTTGTGATTAACTATAGATTGATATTTTATGCATTATACTCCCTTATTAATTGTATACTTGTTGACTGCCTGCTTGTGGGTGGTACCTGTAGGTAAGGTGTGTGGTGACTTTGTTACTATGATAATGGTCTCACCCCGTTACTCAAACATTATTCATATGAGGGTTCGAGGGCGTGATTGGGAAGGCACTAGAGGCTTAAGGCTATTGTAACTAGTAGTTGTGGATTCATGTTTAATTCATTTAATTTCCACTTAGGAATGTTTATTTATAACTTGTTGCACCACATTTAATTATGGATATTATTTACACTTTTTCTTTAGTTGTATTTATGAAATCCTAAGACATTATTTGAGATATTCATAGTATGCGGTCAAAGGTCTAGGTGGTTATTTGTTTGAGAACTTGGTTTTACATATTTTAATTGAGTTATAGACTTTACTATGAGTGGCATTCTTGATAATCAGTGAGCTTAAGGCTGAAGCAAAGCTCCCTATAATTATAATTGTTATAGAAGCATGGTTTTTATATTCTATGGATGTGATTAAAGGAATTTACTATAGAGTGATGTACTTACTTATAGCCTTGATAGTCATGTGCAAAGTCATCGCCCTTCTATTGAGGTTATGTTTTGAAAAAGTTCAAAAATTTTGCTAAGTCTAAGGCTATAGAATTTTAGTGTTACAGTGCCTATTGGTGGAAACTTTAATGGCATTTTTACCTTTAAGCCTAAAAAATTCTAAGGACTAAAAGTGATATTACCCCAAATGAGTAAAATCTATAGAAAAAGTGGATAAAATCTCCCAATTAAAAATTTTATTTGTGAGAAAAAGTTTACATCCTTCACATAGAAGATTGTGGAACTGCACCCAAAACTTACAAGAGTTGATGAAAATCTCATTATCACTTGAAAAAAGTTTCCTTTTCTATAAGCTGAGCATATAATTTCATACCACACTTGGGTTTTCCTTCAAAACACTATTCACCTCATTGGGTTTTTAAATGTAAACATAAAGATATTATATTGAATCCAATCATCTTTGCATCAAGTTTAATAACCCTCCAAGCCATTGTAATTGAATCCCTTACCGCAACAAACCCCACTCTAGAGTTTGCAAACACCATTATCGATGTCAAATTGTCCTCTACTCATTATTATCTTCCAATTTCCGTCAAGATCCCAGCTTCTCATGTTAATTTCAGCTTCTCCCCCTTGCTTGAATTGCGAGAAAATAGGGAAGGAAAGAAAACTAAGGAGTAATATGGGAGGGGAAATAAGTTTTCCCTTGTTTGAATTTGAAAGAAATTGGGGAAGGAAGGAAACTCAAGGGACAAATGTGGTGCGTCCCATGCCTAATTTTCCTCCAAAAATTTAACTCCATAAGTAGGAAGATTTTCAACCAAAATTTTCATTCCTATTGCTCCCCTCTCACACGAAGCTCTCTGCCAAATTCTCATTTGTTCGCATGCTAACAGCTCTCCAATGTCATCGCCCATTCAGTGGTTAGCGTCTTCATGTATCATCATCTTTCCCTCTATCTATTGTTATGTTATGGTACCCTTTTTGCTAAGCCCTAAAATCTCTCTCTTTCTCTCTCTCTCTCTCTCTCTTTCTAGGTTCCTTACTTCCTCCATTACAAACGAAAGTTCCTTTCCATCTTGCTCTGAGTCTAGTACTTTCTCCCTAAAGCTGATAGAGGTTGCCACTTGTTACTATACCAGTAGTTATTTTTCCCCCATTAAAGCTTAGATTCGGACAAACCCAACTCATCTTTGTATCATTTTTTTAGATTTCATATGTGAACTATTATATTCTTCTATGTTGTTTGTCATCTACGTTACTCATGTCTTGTTTTCTTCATTTTTTATTAGAACTTGTATCAATTTCATTTTTTTTTTTTTTTGCCTTTATTCTGTTTTGTGAATTCATTGGGCTTAAATTAGTTATTCATAGCATATTAGTTTAACATGTTATGAAGCATAGGTATATATGGATTGAACATAAATCTTCAATAGGAACCTAATTAGTGTTGGTTCTTATTGGTTGCTCATAGTTAATCCTAAATAAGTTTTTGCAATACCGTGTTTTTTGAAATATAGGAAATATGTAGTGATTTTTTCAAGATAAACATTATCTTCCCGACAAAGTTTTAAAAGTAATGTTTATTTTAATAGTAGATACTTGTGGTCTTTAAAAATTATCTATTTTTTTTAACCCAATAGTCCTCTAAGATAGCAATTCTTATGAATGAATATGAAGACAAGGGCCTTACCATTCACAATTATAGTAACCTATAATGAAGAATTTGTTCTTTTATACCAGGCCTTAATAAGTTTCATCATGGTTATTCATTTACATGGTTGTGTGGTTTTTATGGTTTTGGATTGTTCTATAGATAAGCAACCAAAGTAAACAAGGATTGATGAGGAATCTTGAGGGAGAAATGTAGATTTTGAGTCTAAATTTAAAGGATTTACAAACTTTCAAGTGGAAACTCAAGGTCCTAACTCTAACTTCAACTTCAATTCCAACTCTAACTTCAACTTCTACAATGTATTACAAGTTTGAGAATCTCGTAGGCGAATGTGTGTTGTAACACTTGTATGTTATATTGTACATGCAATATATTTGTTGGAAGAGATCTTAACACTAGTTAATAGGCCTTTGAGTTATGGTAATGCTAAAAGAGAGAGCGTGAAAAGAATATTCATGCAATAATTAGAAGATCATTCGCATGGGACCACAAGCATTTATGCAATTATGTGTTAAACTTTGAAACACTAGTAGAGTTAAAGAATCTAGAAATATTACCGTTAAGGAGGAGGTGGAAAATTTTCTTCACACATATAATATAAGAAGTAGAATGATGCCTTTTTACTTTAATCGGTCCAGGGGAACTATTAGTCATCATTTTCATAATGTATTAAAGCTATTGTTTCTCTCAAGGACGAATTTCTTGTGCAACCTTATGGGTCAGAGGCTCCTCCAGAAGTCCTTAATAATGAAATATCCTACCCATATTTTAAGTTAAGTTTTTATATTTGTTCATGCGATTGTATTTGCACAGTGTATATGTTATGAGTAACCAAAATTCGTAATAGGATTGCATCGGAGCAATAGATGGAACTCATGTTGGGCCAAAAGTACCTAGCAAAGAAGCTTCTCATTTTTAAGGATGTAAAGATTATCTAACTCAAAATGTTTTTGCTGCATGTTCGTTTGATATGAAATTCACTTAGGTGTTGGCTGGTTGGGAAGGAACTGCCTCAAATTCAATAATCCTTTAAAATGTTTTGTCAAGAGAAGATTAAATTATAATTCCCCAAGGTTAGGAAGAAACTATAAATGATTATTTAATTTTTTTTTATGACTAGTTATTTGGGCTTATGGATTACTTTATATTGTTTAGAAAAAATTTATCTTAGGGATGCTAGCTTCCCACTCAAGCGTGGTCTTATTACATCTTACAGAGGATTTCGTTAACACTTGAAGGAATATTCATCTAGAGCACCACAAAATGCAAAAGAAATTTTTAACCATCGACATGCTTCCTTGTAAAATGTGATTGAAAGAACATTTGGTGTTTTGAAAAAAAGATTTCTAATAATTGGTAGTGGCACCGAGCCACACTTTTCAATCGAGACCATGGTTGACATTGTGATAGCCTATCTCATATTACACAATTTCTTGATGGGAGTTGACCCTGATAAGGCCCTAAATATCAGAGGTTGATCATGAACTATCACATAATCTGATCATCGATAATCATTTTTGCACACAATTAGGAGGAAGATCATAGACAGGGATCATTTTTAAGAGATCACATAGAAGATCATATGTGGAATGATTACTCAATCCATATGTCAAATGAATTGTGATTTGAACTATTTATTTAAGTTGTATGACTATGAAATTGATATTGCCTTGTATTGGTTGAAAGTTTGTGTTTCCTTATATTAGTTTACATACAATAATTTTTATTGAAAGTATGTGTTTTTTTTTATTAGTTTACCATTACCTCTTATTTAATCCATATGACTATATTTTTGTTCATAAATTTTCATGTAGATTGAACAATGACATAAAAGAAGAATGAATCAATGAAAGACAATTTACGTTGGACTCCTGAAATAAATGAATGTTTTATTGATGCTTTATTGGAAGAGACAACGAAAGGGAATCGTCCAGATGACACCTTTTTGATGTTTGCATATGATAATATGGTGTAAACTCTTACTACAAAATTTGATTCTCACATTACAAAGAAACATTTAAAAAATAGGAAGAATACTTTATTGCAACAATTTGCAGAGCTTTATGATATATTTAATAGATTAAGTAGATTCTCATGAAGTCCTATCACCAAATTTTTTAAAGCTGGTCATTAAGTTTGGAATGATTTGATTGAGGTGAGTAATTTGTATAATTTTAAGACAAGTAATTTGTAGAATTTTAAGACAAGTAATTTGTAGAATTTTAAGACCATGTATGAGATGTTGACTTTCATAGGTTCTCTTATGTTTGTAGAGAAATTCAAATACAAGAAAGTGGAAGAATACATGTGTTACACTACGATAAGTTGTATGAGTTAATTAGTGTAGACGGGGCAACGGGAAAATACTCCAAAAGTGGCAAGGAAAGGGTTGCACAATGGAACTCTACTACTAGTGAAATGAATGTTGAAACTGAATCTAATTTTCATTATGAGTCACCAAACTCTCAAGGTAACTTAGAGTCTAACCCAACAAATGGAGCATTTGTAGGGACTACATTAGCTAGAGGACAAAAGCGTAGGGCTTCAATGGTTGAACCCATTAAAGAAAGGTATGAAAAAATAAATACTGGAATAAAGGAACTAGTTGATGTCATGCGAGATGTCAATGTAGTTGTTGAGAGGCAGGTTCAAGTTTTAGAGAAGCAGATTCAACTTGTTGAGAGGCATGCTCAAGTTGCTGAGAAACAAGCTAAAATTGCTAAAAATGGTCTTTCAATATTTGAAAAGATTAAGCCTCGTCATTATAGTGAGGGGGAAGTGTGGGCTACAATTGAAGAAATTGTAATACATGAAAAGCAGAAACTGTCATGTTACTTTTTCTGGTCTAATAAAGAAAGGCGCAAGCTAAATTTTGGAGTTTCACCTCATATATGATTACAAACATTGCTCGGGATGATGAATGATGCTAGGACTTAGTGAAATGGATATGGTGTTGGACTTTTTTTTGTCATAGATGTTTTGTGATGTGGTGACATGTTGGTCTCTCTTGTGTTTAGGGAATATATTCCTTTTGTTGTATTATGTTTATAACATAGTAACATGTTGACCTCTCGATTTTAGGGAATATATGCCTTTTGTTATGATATTTCTAATATAGTCAGATATGGACCATTTTTTGTTTAGGGAAAATAGACATTTTGTCATGAAGTAAATGACATGCTCACCTTTATTTTATAATATCCTATGCTTACGATGTAGTACATTTTATTTTATACAAGTGTCTTATTAGTGACATTTTCATGATATCAATTCTCATTCTATCATAGTATTTCATTCTATTTGATTTTTATTATTTCATTAATAATATTGAATAATGTATAATTTATTTATTCCCTTTTATTTTATTTTATTTAAAAATTATCCACTTTTATTTTTATTTTTTTACCTAGAAAAATAACTTCCTTTGCTAAGTTATTTAGTTCCTTTGTTAATTGTTCATAATAAGGGTATTTTAGTCATTCTGACATTTACTCATTTTCCTTTCTCTCTGTTTTCTCTTATCCATCCAAGCAAGGTGGGTGATTCTCTCCAGTTCTCTCTCCCCACTTTCTTTCCTTCCAACTTTTCTTCCCATCCAAGCATAGCACTCTGTCAATTTCACTCCACTCAACACCTTGGCTAACACTGGCAGCACACACTAGTGAAGAAGAGGAAGGGAAAAAACCCTAGTAGGCTCTCACTTAGAGAATCTTATTTAGGTTTGCTCAATAAAAAAAAGGAGAATCTTATTTACCAGTTTAATAAGAAGGGTCTAGTTAAATCATTGAGTTGTACATGAAATATAAATATATAGGATATTCCATGTGTTCAATGTAATATCCCAAATTTTAGGATAAGAGGCTTAAGATCAAACCTAGATTAAGTGGACTACTCAACTCCAATTTAGTAAATGCCCTAACAAGGCATAATTGTATTCTCCAAAATTCCTTTATACCCTTAGGTATTAAAGGGAATATTATGGATAATTAAAGAGCTCGGGGAAGACAAAACAATGTAATTAGAAGTCACATATAAAGTAGTGTTGCTACCGGTGAACTTTCATGTATGGCAATCGTGGTTATATGGTATCTTTTAAGAGGAAAATAATGTCCAAAAATTCTGAAAATTTCCATAAATAAATTATACTTATCAAGCTTTAATTTGATAGATCATATGAGTTATTTGAAGCTGTACACAAAGAGATATGTATTTTTGAAATTAGCCCAGTGAAACTGGGAATTTTCTGTGGTAGCGTCTGGAAACGGAAATTCTGGGAAGTATGAGCTTCCAATTGGACAAATTTAATATTTTTCCTTAAACCTAGACTTAATAAGGGTCACATAGCCTTTAGAACCACCCCAATTTGATATCTACACAGTTAGATATGAATTTTCAAAGTTTGATAAAAATTCTACCCAGTTTTGCATTCAGTGCGAAAATAGAAGAAAATGTAAGAGCAAAATGGTCATTTGACCAATAAATAAAGAAATAATTATTTTTCCCTAATCTACCTAATAATTTCATTTAAATGGGAATTAAAAAGAGGAAAATTGCTACTTGATAATTAATAAGCCAATTTTGGCAAAATATTTTCAAGAAATATCAAATAGTCAAATAGTCAAAAGTCTACAAATTGTAAGATGACATATGGAAATAATTCAAGATCAACATTTTCCTCTTATTTTTCATACAATTTCGATAGATAAAGAGAAGAAAAGGGAAAATGAAATATTTGGATGAAAATAGGAAATATAGACCAATGGAAAGCAAGCAATGTAAAGTAAGCTTGACCATTTTATTAATCCACCATTCCTTTATCTTTCCTTCTCATTTTCATGCAAGAACATACCCAAATAAGTGAAAGAGAGCCGCTGGACGCAAGGAAGAGCACAAGCACACAAGAGCTAGGTTTTTTCAAAATTTAAGGTACGGAAGTTGTAATCTTAAGATTTAAGCTTCCTGATCACTCTTTAACATCTCCTAATCTCTTCTACTTCATCAAATTCATGGATTGAAGGAAAAATCTCAAGAGAAGAGATAGAGAGGTCATATGTTACAATGAGCTTAGAACCAATCAATTTGGAGTTTTGTAGAATTATTTATGATTTTTGAAAATTGGACATTGAATCTAGAAGTTGTTCAGTGATAGACTTGTTGATGTTGGGATTGGTAGGCACACGGCGGAAGAATAAAACAAAAAAAAATTAAAATTGCAAAAGTTTACCAATCCCAATTGCGGATCTATCAACGGCATTTAAATCAAGTTAGAAAGAGTCGTACCTTATTCATGTTTGTTTGAATTCCCACAATCATCAACGTATTACGAGTTCACAAATCTCCATGTTTGGTTGCTCCTGAAATAATTTCCCCGGCATCTACATGTCCGCTAATTCTTCTTAAAAGAGCGTCAATCTCTATGAGTATGAGATTAACCATCCCCAACATCAACATGTCAACTAGTTCTTCTTGGAGTTTTGCCTTTTTCAATCTTGAGGAGCTAACTACTCATATCAGCTCCCTCTACTGGTATCCACACGAATAGGGCCCCAACACCGGCAGCGTGCTAGCGCCTCTAATATCCTTCTAGGGTTTTCTTGTGGCTCTCTAGTTTTCTTCATCATCAGTAGAAAACCCTAGCTCTCATATTTTATAACTAGTAGGGTTATCTATTTTATGATGGATATTGGATTTTTAAAATTAATCTTAATTAATTTCAAAATCCTTATCATATCAATTAACATTTAATTGTTTTAATAAGCTAATTAAATAAACCTGGTTTAATTAAATCTGTCCAACAGTTTTAATTTAACCTATTTATTTAATTAGAATAAAGAGCCAATGGAATTTAATTTATCTTCATAAATTAAATATGAGATATTATCATATAATATCTTTATATATACACAATATAATAATATCATCATATAATATAATATTATCATATATTCAATATATATTATCAAATAATATATATTATATATATAATATAATATTATCATATGATCATATAATATAATACTATCATATATATATAATATATATTATCAAATAATATATATTATATATGTATTTATGTATTTCAAAAATACATATGTGTATATAATATTATTAATATTCCTTTCCAAATATAAATATATATATAACACACATATAAATATTTATCAAATAAATATTCACACAACATGTGTATATAATAAATATATATTTAAAATTCATTCACCCTAGATTAAATATTGTATTCATTGAATCTTAGACGCATCTTAGATTCAATGAATCTGGACATTATAGCTCGTGTTGGGCTATTCTTGTGTGCGACCCTGTAGGCCCAAACAAAGTTGGCAGTGGGCCAATGGCTATACTAACCCACAAGTCGTAAGCGGCCTCTAGCAAGACATTACGACTACCCAATTCATATGAGGATCGAAAATACGATATAACCTGTCATATAACCATATCACGTCCCTTTTTTCACATGATATTTCGGTCAAAGATGAGGCATGGATAATGTCATCCTCCTATTCCTGACCATTACTTTCTCGATCCCTGAGTAGTCTGACTATAGAGATGGAAACTCCTTTCCATCGTAGTATGGCCATACATTTCTCAGACTCACTCATCGAGGGGCCCAGTAATATCTCTCTACTAATGTGAGGGACAAATTCCATCTTGACCATTCACATTCCTCTGCATGAAAACCACTAAACCCGATTGTAGCCTTTATCATCACCCGGTTAAATGTGACTTTTGACTAAGTCAAAGCTTAGTGACTCTCATGTAGGAATCCATGATGATCTCAGGTCAAAGGGCATTGTGACGTGGTTATACATGAGATCAGCTTATGACTTGATCCATGCAGCTTTCTCATAGCGGGTCGGTCCAGCACCTTGTACTCCTACAAGTGCCTAAGACTTTGATTAGTATCCCCATACCTTATCAAAGTCATACTGGTCTTATTTCATCTTTGCTCCCACATAGATGACCGACCAGGGACACTTAGGACAATCATTATGATTTATCCAAGGATACAATTATCACAGTGAACATGCGAATAATGTGATAACCAAATGGAGAAATTCATTGAATGACAATATTCAAAGTACAATGATTGGCTCCTAGGGCACAATTTCCAACAGTTGAGCATGATTTTGTCTAATATAATGAACTCCAATGTCCATGACATTTTCCAGCAACAAAGTAGACCTAAAAAAATTTAATTTAATGGGTAATTTGTAATAATTGGATAAGTACATTGTGGATACAATTTTTTAAAATTTAGTAATGATTCTGAAAGTTGTCTTAGGACAGTGAAGAGTAACCATGAAGTATGGACTTGTGGGCATGGGGATGCAAGAGTAATTATTTTTCCTGTAAAGTAAACTCAATAGGGGTTGCATAGGGCTTTGAACCACCCCAATTAGAGTTCTATAGAATTAATTGTGATTGTTCAAAGAACAGTGAAAAATCTGTCAGCTTTATGTCTTATGCGAATTTAAGACTTAATGGCACAAGTGTAATTAGTATGAACTCCAAAGGTAAAAGTAAGCCTTTAAGGCTAATGTAGCCCATTGGGCATTCACTTTTCATGGATCTAATAATTTTATTACTTATCTAGGGCCATAAAGTGATAAAGAAGAGGCAATGGTTGGAAGATCAAGGTACAAGAGGAGGATGCAAAGTCCAAAAGGTAGTGAACTTTCCTAACTTGCATAGCTTAATATGTGTTCTTGTGTATTGATGTGTTGATTGCTTTGATAGATTGTATGAAACATATGTGAATGAGTGAAGCTCTGTTTTATTTATACTATGACCATTAGTGTAACATGTTAAACATTGAGCATGTATATATGTCATTATGTTGGCATGAATTTTTATATAAGCAAGCATGTCATGCACAAAGCACTTCTTGTATACATTTGTTAGCACTGTTTGCTACTGAGATTCCTCGAATCTCACTCCTCCCAACTAACCATTTAGACAGGTGAATAATGCAAGGAGATATGCAAAGAGGAATTACAAAGGAGAATTGCAAGGTACTGTTTTGTATTTAATTTAAGCACTTTGGTAGTCTTGTAAGGCTACACATTTTATGTATATAAATGAACAAATGAAGTTTGAGCAGAGAATAGCCCTAATTGAATTAAAGGAAAAGGATAAGAAAAATCGTCAGCGTACTCTGATATAATGAAACTAAGAACCGATGAGACTTGGTGATGTAGTGAAACTTGTGGAAATAATTGAAAAGTTTTTCTACCCTCTAAAAAACCTCTCAACCCTAGGTTCAAATCTTGAGTTAAGATTGGAGATTTGTGAACATTTGTAAAAGTTGGGTAGTCAAGTTTCGAATCTTGGTTCTACAACTGATTTTACTACTCATTTGCATTCATCTTTGGCTATCAGGGATTATGGGAAATAATGTATTAAAATTTCCCTTTCTATGTAACAGCCCTCCCACTAGGCCTACTAGACAGCTATCCTCACTAGGCGCCCTATCCAGCCGCACGAGAGTTCGACCCCCACTAGGGCAAGCTTACCGAGAGCCTACCTCAGATATTCCCCCTCAAGGGAACCTCCCCAAGAATCAAACCCAAGTTGTTAGGCTATTAGCCTTCGAGTGACCAATCCTAGTACCAATGAGCTAGTTGTTGGAAATTGTGTCATAGGGGTCAATAATTGTACTTTGAACATTGTTATTCAATGAATTTCTCCATTTAGTTATCACATTATTCGCATGTTCACTGTGATAACTATATCATTGGATAAATCATAATGATTGTCCTAAATGTCCCTGGTAGGTCATCTATGTGGGAGCAAAGATGAAATAAGACCAGTATGACTTTGATAAGGTATGGGGATACGAATCAAAGTCTTAGGCACTTGTAGAAGTACAAGGTGCTGGACCAACCCATTATGAGAAAGCTGCATGGATCAAGTCATAAGCTTATCTCATGTATAATCACGTCACAATTCCCTTTGACCTGAGATCATTATGGATTCGTACATGAGAGTCAATAAGCTTTGACTTAGTGAAAAGTCACCTTTACCCTGGTCATTCTAAAGGCTACAATCGGGCTTAGTGGTTTTCATGCAGAGGAATGTGAATGGTCAAGATAGAATTTGTCCCTCACATTAGTAAAGAGATATTACTGGGCTCCTTGATGAGTGAGTCTGAGAAATGTATGGCCATACTACGATGGAAAGGAGTTTCCATTTCTATAGTTAGACTACTCAGGGATCGAGAAAGTAATGGTCAAGAATAGGAGGATAACATTCTTCATGCCTCATCCTTGACTGAAATATTGTGTAACAAAAGGGATGTGATATGGTTATACGACAGGTTGTATTGTATTGTCGATCCTCATATGAATTGGGTAGTCGTAGTGTCTTACTAGAGGTCGCTTACACTTGTGGGTTAGTATAGTTATTGGCCCACTACCAACTTTGTATGGGCCTACAGGGTCGCACACAAGAATAGCCCAACACGAGCTATAATGTCCATATTTATTGAATCTAAGATGCGTCTAAGATTCAATGAATAGGGTGGACGAATTATATATATATATATATATATATATTATATACACATGTTGTCTGAATATTTATTTGATGAATATTTATATGTGTATGTATATATATTTATATTTGAAAAGAAAATTAATAATATTATATATACATGTATATACATGTATGTATTTTTGAAATACATACATATATATATAATATATATTATATGAAAATATTATATTATATATATAATATAAATTATCAAATAATATATATATATATATATATATATATATATATATTATTTGATAATATATATTAAATATATGATAATATTATATTATATGATAATATTATTATATTGTGTATATACAAAGATATTATATGATAATATCTCATATTTAATTTATAAAGATAAATTAAATCTAATTCGATTGGCTCTTTATTCTAATTAAATAAATAGGTTAAATTAAAACTGTTGGACAGATTTAATTAACCAGATTTATTTAATTAGATTATCAAAATAATTAAGTGTTAATTGATATGATAAGGATTTTGAGATTAATTAAGATTAATTTTAAAAATCCAATATCCATCATAAAATATATAACCCTGACTAGTTATAAAAGGTAATAGTTAGGGTTTTCTACATATGATGAAAAAATAGAGAGCCACAAGAAAACCCTAGAAGGACATTGGAGGCGCTAGCACGCTGCCGGTGTTGGGTCCTGTTCGTGTGGATACCAGTAGAGGGAGCTAATCTGAGTAGTTAGCTCATCAAGATCCAAAAGGCAAAAATTGAAAGAAGAACTAGCCAACATGTTGATGTTGGAGATGGTTAATCTCACACTCATAAAGTTTGATGCTCTTTTAAGAAGAATTAGCGGACATGTAGATGCCGGGAAAATTATTTCAGGAGCAACCAAACATGGAGATTTGAGAACTCGCAATACGTTGATTATTGTGAGCATTCAAACAAACATGAATAAGCTACGACTCTTTCTAACTCAATTTAAATGCCTTTGATAGATCCACAATTAGGATTGATAAACTTTTACAATTTTAAATTTTAATTCTTCCGCTGTGTGCCTACCAATCCCAACAGTAGCATCAGAGTCAAGTCAATTGTGCATTTAAATTGAGTTTTAGTGCTTATTGTGTGCTTATATATGTGATATATAAGTTCAATATGATTTTAGAGGGGTTGGATTGAAAACATCAAGATTGAAGTTATAATAGTAGTGCTACCAGATTTTCATTTTATTTTTTGAGGTAGTGTGATTTTGATGAATTTTTGAATGACCAAATCTTGTCCAATAATCTTGAAACTTTCTATAATTAAATTAGACATCATAAGCTTTAATTTGATATATAATATATGTGATTCGGATCAGTAAATTAGAAGATATCAATTTTTGAAGTTAGGCTTTGAATCTGAAATGTTTTATGTGGCAGAGATGATTAATTTTACTTTCAGGAAAATTTTACCCATAATTTTTTGAAATCTATATTTTTAGTCAAAAATAGACCTAATAAGGGTTATATATATCTTTTAACCACTGCAATTGGAGTTTTCTAGATTTATTTATGATTTTTCAAATTAAGGTAAAAAATCTGGAAGTCTAGCAGGACTACCGTAGCTAACTGTTCGTAGCTCGATATAACCTAATCACGACATTTATTGCTTTTTCATATTATATGAATTGTAATATTTAAATACGGCCTGCGTGCCGTGCCTTCCTCTAAATAGTCTCAATGTACATTCCCTTCTCATCTCATTCCCCTCGTATGTTTAAATGAGGTTTCTCTCAATGTATTTCTTTTTCTTATTTAGAGAAGTCCTCTCATTGGCTTGGGAAGATTTTAGGTTAGGCGAGCTATGTTGTGTCATGTTTGAATTATGATCTTGATTATATCATTGCATGCATACTTTTGCGTTTATATGTATTTATTTGTATGAGATACAACCACGATTGTATTCATATAAACAAAACTAATTGATTAAGCCCTCTAAATAAAATCTTAAGTCATAATGCCATCAATTAATGAATACTTGTTAAAACCTAGATCGCTCAATTGTAGGTTCCCCCAAAGTGGATGCATTTGAGTTATCTTGGTGAAACAAGCGTGAGTAATTGTGCTACTCATAATGATTCATTATTGTTTTGACTTAATTGAGATTAGCAAAACGGTTTTGGGTCTCAAGGCATTAGATGGGATTAAACATGTCGGATCATATGATGATCGAATCCTATAAAGATATAAGAGTTACATATGATGTAATTGGTAAAGAGGTTACCTACCTAAATAATTTGAATTTAAGCATCCTGCCAAAGCGGACTTAAATTTAAGTGAAATATGGATCTTAGCATACTAATTATAACATTGAGAGTTGTTAATTTAGTGGGAGATTACTAAATAACTTTACATATTTTAGAATCATGCCGACTAGTAATACTGCTACACTATCACTATGATCAGTCCTTGAGAAGGATAAACTCAATAGGACAAACTTTCTTGACTGGTTTAGGAAAGAGAATTGTTCTCAAGTAGGAAAGAAAGGCATATGACCTAGATCAACCCACTCCTAAAGAGCCTGCAGCCAATGCTCCAAGAGCTTAGAAAGATGCTTACACGAAGCATAAGGATGACTCTATGGATATAGGCTGCCTAATACTTGCCACCATGGTTCCAGACCTCCAAAGAGATCTAGAACTTATGAAGGCTCATGAGATAATTGTGCATATCAAGGAAATGTTCCAACAACAAGCAAGGCAAGAGAGGTATGATACCACAAAGGCCTTACATTCCTACAAGATGGCTGAAGGTGCATCAGTTAGTACTCATGTGTTAAAGATGAAAGGTTATATGGATGACCTTGAGAGGCTTGGATTTCCCATGAGCCAAGAGTTAACTACATATTTGATCTTGAACTCACTCCTGAAAGTTATGACCAATTTTTCATAAACTAAAACATGGAGAAATCAATTTCTGAACTGCATAAGATGCTCAAAGCTGTTGAGCATAACATTAAGAAAAGCCCAGCACTATTTTGATGGTTCAGAAAGGAAAGGGTATGAAAAGGAAAGGAAAGGCAAGGGCAAGGAAAAGGGTAATGGCTCAGGTGGTAAGACCAAAGAGTCAAACAAGCCCGAAATTAAGCCTGAAACCAAGAAGGTAAAGCCGCCAAAGGAAGGAGTATGCTTCTTCTACAATGAACTCATTTATTGGAAGAGGAATTGCAAACTCTACCTCGAAGATCTGAAAAGAAAAACCAAAAGGATCAAGTTAATCAATTTGAATCCGATCTACCTATGGCATTGTCGTCTAGGCTATATAAATGAGAAACACATTTCTAAACTCCATCAAGATGGATTTTTTAAATCATTTGATTTTGAATCGTATGATATATGTGAATCTTACTAATTAGGAAAGATGACAAAGGCCCCTTTTATTAGGCATAGTGAGAGGGCCACCTATTTATTGGGCCTCATATATACAGATGTATGTGGACTAATGAATACATCTGCCAGAGGAGGTTATATGTACTTCATTATATTTATGGATGACTTTAAGTACAAAACCAACTTGGCAAAACAATTAAAGTACTACGATCTAATCAAGGTGGTGAATATTTAAGCCAAGAGTTTAGTGACCATCTTAGGAGTTGTGGGATAATCTCACAACTAACTCCTCTAAGAACACCACAATGGAATAGTGTTTCTAAGCAGAGGAATCGAACACTATTAGATATGATTCGATCTATGATGAGTCAAACAGATCTTCCAACGTTCTTTTGGGGCCATGCCCTAAAGATAGCTGCGTTCACACTAAATCGTGTTCCATCTAAGACAGTTGAAAAGATATCATATAAGATATGGACTGGGAAGAAACCTAGTTTTTCTTTCCTCAAAATTTAGGGACGTGAGGTTTATGTTAAACAACAAGCCTCTGATAAACTATCGCACAAATCCTCAAAGTGCCTTTTTGTGGGGTATCCTAAGGAAACTAAGGGATACTATGTCTATAATTCTACCAGTAACAAAGTGTTTGTTATCCGAAACGGTATCTTTCTAGAAAGGGAGTTTATCTCTAAAAGAAACAGTGGGAGCAAAAGTACATCTTGAAGAAGTTCGAGAGTCACAAGATAGCACATAACCACAAATAGAAAACAAAGAAGACTAATAACAAGTTGTTGAGCCTCCTCAAGTAACACAAGGCCCACGAAGGTCTAATAGGACACAACATCAGCCTCAAAGATATGGATTTCTGATTACTAGAAGTCGTAATGTGTTGCTCATTAAGCAGAATAAGTCAACTGCCTATCCAGAAGCCATAATGGGACCAAACTCTAAGAAATGGATGAACGTTATGAAGTCTGAAATGCAATCCATGTACAACAATTAGGTATAGACCTTAGTCCACCTGAAGGTGTAAAAACCATTAAGTGCAAGTGGGTTTTCAAGGAGAAAACCGACATGGATAGCAAAGTAAATGTCTTCAAGGCATGAATGATTGCAAAAGGATTCATTCAAACTCATGGTGTATACTATGACGAAACCTTTACCCCAGTTACAATGGCCAAATCAATTAGAATCATTCTTGCCATCACAGCATATTATGATTATGAAATATGGCAAATGGACGTCAAAACAGCCTTCCTTAATGGAAAGCTCTTTGAGGAAGTATACATGACACAACCTAAAGTTTTTGTACGTCCAAAGGATTTTGGTAAGGTATGCAAGCTTCAAAGATCCATTTATAAATTAAAGCAAGCATCTCGGAGTTGGAATCATTGTTTTGATTAAGTAGTCAAAGAGTTTGAATTCATTCAAAACATCGATAAACCTTATGTTTACAAGAAGGTTAGTGGGAGCACAGTTGTATTTCTAGTGCTTTATGCAAATGACATCCTGCTCATTGGGAATGACATTTCTACCTTACAGTGTCAAGTCTTGGTTAGGGAAGTCTTTCTCGATAAAAGACTCAGGCAAAGCCACTTATATCCTAAGGATTAAGATCTATAGAGATAGATTCAAGAGACTAATGAGCCTAAGTCAGAGTAGTAAGGGTTGTTGAACTACTGTCAATAATATCCTAAAGAACCTGAGAATGCCTGAAGACTTATTCTTGGTATATGGTGGATTGGATGATGAGCTCTATGTAACTAGTTATACGGATACAAGTTTCCAAACTGAACCAGATGATCTTAGATTGCAATATGGATATATATTCCTTTTGAATAGTGGTGCAGTAAACTGGAAGAGCTACAAGTAGAGTACTGTAGCAGATTCTACAATAGAAGCTGAGTATATAGCAGCATCAGATGCAGCTAAAGAAACTGTTTGGATCAAAAAGTTTTTTATTGAACTAGGGGTGGTGCCTACCATCATAAATCCAATAGATTTGTTCTGTGATAATAGCGAAGCTATTGAAGACCACACATATACTCAGGCGATTTAATCTTATCATAGAAATCAATGATAGAGGTGATATAAAAAAAGTATTCAAAGTAGCAGGAGAAGACGATATTGTTGATCCTCTTTCTAAGCCGCTTGCAAAGGTAAAGCATAAGTGTAACACCCTAATTTTCAATCACCAATATTCCTCCTATGTAATTGAAACACCTAATGGAATAAAATGGTGAATTGCCTATTATATAGGTCAAAAATTGGCCAAACCAAAGGAAAAGAAACAAGAAATGATTTACCGGGATAAATCATAAATTGTAGGGGCAAAATCATAATTTTGCCAAAATGTGGGAATCGATTATTTTTCCCTAATTTTCCTAATGATATCAATTATATGAGCATTAAAAAGGGGGAAATGACTACTTGATAATGAATAAGTCCATTTTGGTGAATTATTATCAAACAAGGCTAACTAGTCAAAGTTAAAGAACAAAAGTCAACAACTTTCAAGATGACAATGGGATAGTTGAGGTCAATATTATTCCCTCAATTCTTATGCTCTATATGAAATGAATGAAGAAGAACAAGGGAAATGAAATAATCAAACAAGAAAAAGAATTGTGGACCAATAGAATAGTGCCACTTATTAAGTTATCATATTAACTTAATATATTACTCCCTTCATCCATTATTCATTTCATTCCATCGTCCACACCGATCAGAACGAGAACGAGAGAGAGAGCTGAGGCGGTGCAAAATGAGAAGCAAGAAGAAGCTAGGGAATTCTTCAAACTCAAGGTAAGAAGCTTGGAACTTGTGATTCATGCTTCCTAAACTCAATATGATATCTCTTGCTCATCTCTTCATCTTTGAACCATGGTTTTTGAAGAACTTCCAAGAGGGGGGGAGAGACGGTCGGACGTTGAGGAGAGAGAAAGTTGAGAAACTCAAAGGTAACTCTCCAGACATGATTCTATTGCTTAAGTGGATGCTATTAGTGTTATTCTTGGATTGGTATGGTTGTTCTTGTGAAAGATAGATGAAGAAACTTAAAGAACTCTGAAATTCAAGCTTCTCCAAACCCTATCCAATGATCATTTAAACAGCTAATAGTTTGACTACAAGTATAAAGGAGGTGATTAAGCAAGACAGAACGAGAAATCGACACAATTTTTCTAAGAACATAAAATTTAAACCCTGTGTAGAACGTGATTAAGGGGATGGAATTTAATAATTCTGAAGATTCCATTGGATTTAGATTATGAAATTGTGTAGGGTATATGTTGACGACTAAGTGAGAAAAGCCCCAGAATGAGAAATGACTAAATGTGCTTTGAAACATAAATGAAAGGGTAACCAAGGGTATTTTCATCATTTGACCCTGAATTTGACCAATTTGAGGTAAAAAATGGATTCTACACGCGAAATTGTATTGGAATAGCCCAAGTCATAAGTTTTGATAAGTTCCAGTAGACCGGGGTCTACAGGGGCATTTTGGTAATTTAGCATCGTCAAGCTAAGTTAATCAATATATGGAGTTTGGGGCAATGAGCGAATGAGTAATGACTCATCTATGGCATTTGGATATTGTAGGAATTGAAAACGACCCAAAGATTAAGCTTGCCTGAGCTCCGAACCACGAGAAAAGGACACCAGGAAAGCAATAAGGTAGTAACATCCTTCTTACATATATTGTGTGATGCCACTATGAATGTCATACATGTAACATGAGTTAGTGTCCTAGACACACCCATTCGCCATGTTGTGGTCAAGAACCCAACAGGGGCACCAAGTTGACCAAGGGCAGACGTAAAGTTTGACCTTGGGCTAGTGTACACACTTACATTCGATCATCTTACATTTCATGACATTGCATATCTATTTTCGCATTTTATTGTATGTAAGCATGTTGCTACTGAGATTCTCTCGAATCTCATTCTTTCCAAACAACAAAACCATTTCAGCTGAAGCAAGTAGCTCAAAAGGCAAAGCGGCAGCTACAGGTGATTAGAGTCCCAGAGTTTTGTTGCGATTATAGCGCTTCCGCATGTACGTAGCTATTATTGTTTTGGTACTCTTTGAACATGTATCTATATGTGTTATCAAACCCTTTGAGGGTAATCTCCGGTAATGTAAACTAATATGATGTATTTATATGTTTCCGTTGTGTTATACACTTTATATTACATAATATGCTTATCGCCCGTAATTATTTATGGTTGAAAAAGGGGCGTTACAATGAGCGTCATGTTAGGACAATGTGAATCAGGTAAACTAATGATTGTACCTAGTACAAGTGGGAGGATATTGGAAATTGTGCCCTAGGGGCCAATCATTGTACTTTGAACATTGTTATTCAATGAATTTCTCCATTTAGTTATCTCTTTATTTGCATGTTCACTATGATAACTGTATCCTTGGATAAATCATAATGATTGTCCTAAATGTCCCTGGTAGATCATCTATGTGGGAGCAAAGATGAAATAAGACCAGTATGACTTTGATAAGGTATGGGGATACGAATCAAAGTCTTAGGCACTTGTAGAAGTATAAGATGCTGGACCAACCGACTATGAGAAAGCTGCATGGATCAAGTCATAAGCTTATCTCATGTATAACCACGTCACAATTCCCTTTGACCTGCGATCATCATGGATTCTTACATAAGAGTCAATAAGCTTTGACTTAGTTAAAAGTCACCTTTAACCGGGTCATTATAAAGGCTACAATCGGGCTTAGTGGTTTTCATGCAGAGGAATGTGAATGGTCAAGATATAATTTGTCCCTCACGTTAGTAGAGAGATATTACTGGGCCCCTTGATGGGTGAGTCTGAGAAATGTATGGCCATACTACGATAGAAAAGAGTTTTCATTTTTATAGTCAGACTACTCAGGGATTGAGAAAGTAATGGTCAGTAATAGGAGGATGACATTCTCCATGCTTCATCCTTTACCGAAATATCGTGTGACAAAAGGGACGTGATATGGTTATACGACAGGTTGTATCGTATTGTCGATCCTCATATGAATTGGGTAGTCGTAGTGTCTTACTAAAGGCCGCTTACGACTTGTGGGTTAGTATAGTCATTGGCCCACTACCAACTTCATATGGCCTAAAGGGTCGCACACAAGAATAGCCCAACACGAGCTATAATGTCCATATTTATTGAATCTAAGATGCGTCTAAGATTCAATGAATACAATGTTTAATCTAGGATGAACGAATTATATATATATATATATATATATATATATATATATATATATATATATTATATACACATGTTGTGTGAATATTTATTTGATAAATATTTATATGTGTGTGTGTGTTTATATTTGAAAAGAAAATTAATAATATTATATATACACGTATGTATTTTTGAAATACATACATACATATATAATATGTATTATGTGAAAATATTATATTATATATATAATATATATTATCAAATAATATATATTATATATATGATAATATTATATATATATGATAATATTATATATATATATATATATATATATATATATATATATAATTTGATAATATATATATTATATTATATGATAATATTATTATATTGTGTATATACAAAGATATTATATGATAATATCTTAGATTTAATTTATAAAGATAAATTAAATCTAATTCGATTGGCTTTTTATTCTAATTAAATAAATAGGTTAAATTAAAACTGTTGGACAGATTTAATTAACCATATTTATTTAATTAGCTTATCAAAACAATTAAGTGTTAATTGATATGATAAGGATTTGGAGATTAATTAAGATTAATTTTAAAAATTCAATATCCATCATAAAATAGATAACCCTGACTAGTTATAAAAGGTAAGAGCTAGGGTTTTTTACAGATACTGAAAAAATAGAGAGCCGCAAGAAAACCCTAGAAGGACGTTGGAGGCGCTAGCACGCTGCCGATGTTGGGTCCTGTTCGTGTAGATACCAGTAGAGGGAGCTAATCTGAGTAGTTAGCTCATCAAGATCCAAAAGGCAAAACTCTAAAGAAGAACTAGCCAACATGTTGACGTTGGGGATGGTTAATCTCACACTCATAAAGTTTGATGCTCTTTTAAGAAGAATTAGCGGACATGTAGATGCCAGGGAAATTATTTCAGGAGCAACCAAGAATGGAGATTTGAGAACTCGCAATACGTTGATGATTGTGGGCATTCAAACAAACATGAATAAGGTACGACTCTTTCTAACTTGATTTAAATGCCTTTGATAGATCCGCAATTGGGATTGGTAAACTTTTGCAATTCTAAATTTTAATTCTTCTAATATGTGCCTACCAATCCCAACACTAGTTAGCTTAATAGTACCAGGGTTGGTCACCTTAAGGCTTAATAGCCTAACATCTTGGGTTCGATTCCTGGAGGGTTGGTCACCCTAAGGCTTAATAACCTAACGTCTTGGGTTCGATTCCTGGGGAGGTTCCCTTGAGGGGGAATATCCGAGGTAGACTCTCGGTAAACTTGCCCCAATGGGGGCCAAACTCCCGTGCAGCTGGACAGGACGCCCAGTGAAAGTAGCTGTCGGGAGGGCCATTACATTCAACTTCTTCACTATGATTTAAATGCTTTTTTTTTATTTTTCTCTTAAATGATCAATTATCCATTTTTTTAAAATTTTTGCAATAGTGAATTATCAATCCACATCCACCATTTAAATACCACTTGTATTTCGCGGTCATCTGACAACAACAAACAATAACAAGATCGAAAATGAGCGCCCAACAACAACAAAAAACCTTATCCCTAAAGTTAGTTATATGAATCGCATGATATTATTATACTCCATCAAAAACTATAACTTCAATTAAATGCATACAAAAGAGTTACTAACAAAGCAAGTTGTTATTATTGCAAAAAGGTTAAACGCATACAAAAGGGTTACTAACAATTCATATCATGCGTCAGACAAATTTATACATCCCTTGCCAGTCTGGCCTCCAAGTAGATTACATTTGTCTCAAAAAGCAGTCTTAGTAATAAGATACAGCAGACCTATCAAGAATCCATCATCATCGTTTCTTGAAACCATACTTTTTACGTTCATAAAATAGATCAGTTTTGGCACTCCCTAAATTCACAATCTTAGGGCATCCATCCCTATCTTTCTCCTGTTGTGTGCACTCCTTGCAGTAGTAAGCATCCGAGATCCCTACCCCTCCGCATATGACGCAACGCCCTTGAAATGAGCCGTAGTTGCATTCATCACAGACCCGGACAAGTGTGCAAGGACGCACATAAGAATCACAGATCACACACTTGCCATCACATTTCTCGCAAAGTCGCCCAATCGCAATCCCCGGCTGCTTCCTGCACATAATCAAATCAGGATGGTGCTTGGCCATGTTTTCAACAACCTCCTAAATGCTGTGCTGTATATAAAAGGCCTGCAAGGACATTTCAAAGTTGAATAAAAAAGGTAAGTGAATGAGTTAAGTGCCATTCTTCTAGCAGAAGCGACGTGCAATGAAAAGTTAAGACATAGACAGTATCATAGTAAAGACACGAACACCCTCAGTGTATGATTAGTAATTACAGATCTCCAAGATTATGAAATGCAAAACATAAAAAGGCAGCAAGGTAGGACAGATTCTTAGGCTGAAGAAGTAATTTAAACACACTCCCCTTGCTTCTTGCACCAATCAAGTAGCTGGTAGAATTAGTAAATGGAATGGTGTTGTGCACAACGCCCAGTTTAGACAGGTGGCGTGACGACCTTCAAAGTTCAACCCATCTAACTTAAAAAACCTCAAACTTCCCTGATTATATCCTACATGATGGATTTGCTACGAAAAATTGTTATTGCAAAAAAAGCTGTATGCAAGACCTAATTTCTATCTTATTGACATTCAGCCACTCACTAGACTAATCCTTGTACTAGCATTTTCTTTTGGCCAGAACTTGTAATAGGAGGTTGAAAAATCATAAATATCAAAGCCTACAAACTTTCTAGCTGCACTTGGCAAAACAATTATAGAATGTTGGAAGTAGTAACATTTACACCATACGATCAACAAGCGACCTAAATTATATAAACCATGGCCAGAATATCCCTGACGTGGAGTACAACCATCACTGGTACTTCTATGGCTCAAAATAAGATATGCCTAAGACTAATAGCCCATCATTAGCTTAATCACTGGAATTGGTGTGTCAATGCCATTGTAATTGTTTCACGCATGTCCCTACAGTCTGACATAAACAATTCCAAGCATCAACCTTCACACATTCATCATGCTGTAACATCTTCAATAAAAATCTTGTTGTATCTCCTATTAATATCCTCAATTGAGTTCATGAATAAAAAATTTGTTTTTGTTTTTGTTTATGTATGCATGTCATATCTCAATGCCTTCCACGAAAATTTATGTTCAAACATGTTTAGTCTTACTTAAATCTTTTTATATAAATTAATTGCGTAACCATATACTTTAACTATGAATAAAGAAAGCACATTAGAGGGATCCGTGAATTCATGACAAGAAAATAAATAACAACTCATCAACTTCTCCAAACTGACAATAAGTGAGAACTGTAGTCGTCACAAGTGAAACCAAACACCACGTTAAGTCTAGCTTTGTGAATACTTCATCTGAACTTCACAAGAGTCATTCACCCCAGGAAAAAAGGGAAGACAGTTTCAAAATTATAATAGAAAGTTAGAATTCGTCGTGATAGTATAACAAATTTTATGTTTTAGCCCCTCATCTTTGTTCCTATTTCTTCCCTCTCAGTTACCCCTGAATGCATTCGGTCCTTCTATTTTACTTAAAGGAAAATCAATAAAATTTTGCATTAAACCAAATTAAATACGAAAAAAATTTAAGAGAGACCGAAAATGAAAATGAAAAAAAAAACAAAGCAAGAAATAAGGAAAATAGAAGGAACGGGTAATCCACCATGAATTTGCTACCCGTTCCTGCTAATCAAACCATTACGAAGAATCCCAACAAGAATTAAAATAAACTCAATAACTTATAATGCTATGAAAATACTCAGCAAGACTAATACGGTATTCGAAAGAGCTTGGAATGCCAAAAGAATAACGGAATCTGAAAGGAGAGGAGAGCGAGAACAGAAGATAGAGAAGAATGCAAAGCAAAGAAAGCTTACCGGAAATGCAAAGGAGAAGGAGAAGAGTGTCGGTCGATGGGATATATCGAGTATGCTTCGACCGATGGCTGACGATGGCGAATCGGATTGCAAATTAGGGAAGGAAGGGAAACGAAGGTACGCAGAGAGAATCAAAAAGAAATGAGGGAAGAATTGTAAGGAAGCGTCAGAGAACAATCCAGACCCACCCATTTTGGGTTTTAATGGGCTTTGGATTTTTTATTGGGCCATACTGACTAACTCAAGTTTTGTTCTTAAGACACAGCCAACATGGTCAATAATGGGCTTTGGATTTTGTATTGGACTGAACTGGCAAAATACATCAAAAAAAAATAAGGGTTAAAGTGTAAATTTATCTTAAAAGTTTTTTTCATTTATGAGCAATATTAATTTGAAATTTTGTTTAGGTTCAATATTGCCCTGAAAGTGTTAAAAATGAGCAATGTTGTCCCTTATCGTTAAAAATTTAACAGTCAATTTCAATTTTTAAATTTTTTTAACGGTCAAATGTTAGTTTTTTAATTGTATAGGACAGCATTATTACATCTTAAAATTTTTAGGGTAACATTAAACCCAAATAAAAATTTCAGGGTAATATTGTTTTTTATAAGCTTGTTTTGATCCCCACTAGGAGAGATTTCCTCATTTGATGCCCGAGAAAGCCTCAAATAAAATTGCTTCCACTAGGATGATACATATGCTTATAAAAAAAACTTATTTTGTCTATTTTATTTTGGTTTAAAACCAAACCTAGCCAAATCAATTAATTTTAGTAAAATGTTTATGTATTTTTGTAGAGTAATCAGTTTGGGTTTTTATTTATTTATCTTTTTTTATCCCCAAAAAAATTACTATTACTATGAATAAATCTTTATTTTTTTTTCCTTTTTGGGTAAAAATGAAGGATTTATCTATGGAATCATCAGGTCTTTATATAGAAGTTTTAGCTATAATAAAAAAAACTAATTTTAGATGAATAAAAAACAAAAATCTTATGCCCAAAACACAAATCATGCAATATGAAAAGGGAGCGTTGGCAATAATAAAGTTTGCATCAGTACAATGGGCATTAAGTACACAGTTAGTGCAAGAGTATGCTTGCCCTTGCTTGTTTTTTTTTTTTAAAAAATACTCCCTCCCGTCTTTAAGGTAAAAGCTAATTGGGGGGTTAAATTTGATTATAAATATAAGACTTATCTATTATATTTGTCAATATTTTCTTAATTTACCTAATTTGATATTCCATCAACAATAATCAAATAAGAGAGAGATTGAGGGAATTAAGAAAGATAATTATAGTGTTTTAAAAAATATTTTATATTAATTAACTTAATTAAATTTCTTAATTATTTTAATCAAATTAGATAAATAGATCTTACGTTAAAAATCTAAGAAAGTAAGAGTTTGTTTTCCAAAAAAATATTATGATAAGATCAAACACATGACCTCCCACTTACATAAGGCTTTATGGCGCTGATGAATAAGATAATCATTGCAGAATCATGCTTTTGGCGAAAGCATCGTTATAATTGACAAGCCAGGCTTTTACACCAAAATTTATCTGATCTCATTGAAAGCCATTGGCAAGGGATGTAGTACGTTGAGTGATGTTTGTCAATAAGCAACACAGCTTTCTATTGAGAGTAGATGTTCTCACCATGCATATTATATGATAATGTATATAGAAGTTTGTTTTGGGCGACTGTCATTTATTATAAGATATTAGACATGGTAATATAGGTTAGGATCATGGGCTGAACTAACCTAATCTATAAAAATGGGCGGTTTGGGTTCTGTAAAATTGGAATCATTTGAGAGTAATTCTTTTAGGCTCAAACCCAATGGTCCCAACCTATAACGAGTTGGACCACCGAGTTGGTGGATTGACCCTTTTTTTTTGTTATCTACTGGACAAGGGTCAAGGGTCAAACAAGACCCAATCTAATTTCTGCCGGCTTAGCCTCCTGTCCAGTGTTCACACTATTGAGTGCACAGTGCACTCACTCACTCACTAACTAGTCGCTACAATCATTCCCAGCGGAAGATGATATTGATGATGGTAATATATTTATATTTATTCATTGTCATTTAATTATTTATTTAAAATTAGCATAATATTATCTTTCACTTTTTTTTATTATCTATGACAGTGGTATATTTACCTGTGGAAAAGCAAACTGATCGAACTCAACAAAATCTTAGAGCTTCACATCATGCTTCAAATTCAAACACCATTAATATTAACTAATTATTGATTATTTTAAGTGCTACTGAATATTAATGGCTTTTGGATTTATGTTTCTTTTGTTATATGTGGACTTGTGATAAATGTTTAATTTGTAATGAATTTTTAATTTCTTTATGGTTTATGTTTGTAGAAAAAATAATTTTAGTATATTGTGAAAAAAAAAACCTTAAAAAAAAATAATATAGTTATGGGTTAGGTTGGTTAAATGTCAACCTATATTAATGCGATTTTTTTGAGCTCAAACCCGTATGATCCCAACCCATACAGATTAGGCTAAACCTGGTGGACTAAACCATATTACCACCTCTATAAGATATGCAACCACAAACAGCTTACCTATTTTTTTGGGAGTATATGCCAATATGACCATAATAAGGTGCAAGCTCTCACATAGGGTTACCGCTTATATTTGTGTTGTTTCACTTATAATGTATTGTCCAGTGCACCCCTATCAATTGCAAAACTCTCCAAAACAATCCCCACATTTAAAAACAAAAAACAAGAAAAAAAACAATCTCAATCAACTCTGATTACAAGAACACACCAACTTCAAAGAAAAACTCTTCCTAAAAAAATAACTTGCAACAAGAAACAGTAATGAGCTAATATACGCACCCCCATTGGGATCAAAAGTTTACCCCCTAAAGCATATACGTGAAACAGAATATGTTATATGCTTTTATGTTTAACTAAAAATTTTTAAGAGAATTACATTCAGGTCTCATTTAAAAATAAAAATAAAAAATTTCAATTATACCTTTAGACTTATTAATTCACGTTTTTTGAGTTGTTAATTAGACATTTTTTTTCTTTTAAATAGAACCTAAATATAATTCTCTTACACTGTTTTGATTGCACATCATCCTTTTCCATGACAGAAAAAGTGGGTGTTCAGAAGCACGAGACCTCCTTAGCTGTGTTAAATTAAATAAATGCATACTCATTGGGTTGAGTAATCATTATATCATCCAAAGTTGTACTATGTAAATGGCTATTTAAGTGTGTCTTTGGTTGGGTAATGGGGAGGTCCAAAAGTACTTATATACATAATTCAAAATAATGCTTATCTCACATACTTATTTTATATATCGTAAATTATGATTGAAAAATTATTTTTAAAGGCTTCATTCGTTAAGAAAAACTCCTTTTTAATGCTCAAATCATTAAATGATGTCTCTTTTAAATTCTATTGATTTGTTTTTAACGTTGTGTACATTATATTGCCTACACACGACTATTCATATTTTGAGGTTGCAAGCTATTATATATTTATATTTTCAATAAGTTTGATACAAAAATATGAAACTATTACATTTAGTAAATACTTCATATTTTCAATAAACAGTTATAACAAGTAGTTCTTTTTCAAATATGTACCTAAATATTTTTAGAAAAAATTTTGATAATATTTTTTTTTAACTTTTCGATCTCATATTGTGTGATGTTAAAATTGACAATCAGTTAAATAAAATAAATGGGTTAACATTCATGTGATTTTTTAACCATGATCTCAAAAATTCTTTTTTTAAATTAAAACAAAACTCCTCTCACATACTTATCTTATAGATCATAAAAATTATTATAAAAACTAATCCAAACATACATATAAATGTAACACATATTGAAATATGAAGACGTTGGTCTAATCATAAGTGAAAAGAGTGAGGCTTTCCGTCCTACAAAAATAAAGAGTGGCACAATTATAAGGGAAGGTTTTTAGTAATCTCGTCTAATTTCTTTTTCATTTAATAAGCTGAGGAAAGCCTGTTTGAGAAACCAGTAAAAAATCACGTTTATGTAAATAGAGATAAAACTCATTTTATAAATTTATCTCATATAATATAAATTACGTTAGAAAAACAATTTTCACCACTAATCCAAACAAACACTAAAAAAATTAAATGCATGACAATCGAAAAGCAATACATGTACCTTTAATCTCTACCTTTCAATTGTTGTATGGAAGTTTTCTATTTCTATAGGATGGTTTCGAAACACATGAGTAGCCACCATAAGCCCATCCGCGTGGACAATCTCACATCACATTCCTTTAGCGAGGATGGAAGGGAGAAGGTACGGTTATTTAATTGGTAAGAGGAAAAAAAAAATTAAAATGAGATCCTCATGACCATAAAAATGTTTTATATCAAATTCTCTTATTGAAAAGGTTCCTAAATACTGCATTATGATTAGATATTGGTGTGAAGTTACCAGATTATCCTTATTAATTGAAAACACATTATTGGACATTGACAATTTTGTTAGCCTATTTTGACAACTGCATCTTCCTACTTTGATAAGTTCATTTTCCCACTTAGACAAATTCTAACATGGTAAGTTAATATGCATAGTTTTACAAGCTTCTGTGCCAATTTTGACAACTGCATCTACCTACTTTGACAGTACTACTACAAAAAATACAATAAATGACGCTTATTTTTAAGAATATTATGATGCTTAGGAAGCATCATAGCTTCCAGCTTCATAAAAGCAAACTATGACGCTTCTTTAATCTATGGAAGTGTCATAACTTATTTCTTTTTTTTTAATTGTTTAATAGCCTACTATGGCACTTTATAATGGAAGCCTCATATAGGAAGTGTATGCATGACTTCCTATATCATTTCCTAAGAAAGTGTCATAAGAAATCTTTTTAACAAAAAATAAAAATAATTTTGCATAATTGTTTCATTTTCCAAGTGAAACCCTCTATATTTATCGTCCAAATCCACAACAATTTATAAATACAATCCACAGCAAAATGAAATAACTCAAAATAAAAAGCTAATTCATAAAATCTAGTAAATATATTTAATTACAATAACGGTAATGTACAACTAATTTTTAAGTGAATAAACAAAACAAGAATAGGCAAAAAAAAACAACAACCTGCGTACCGAAATATTAGTACCAAAATATTAGCTAATTGTCTGACCATATATTCACATCATTCCTCAATGATTTCATCCACTTGTTTGTCAGTCAATTGGGCAAAACGTTGATATTTATAATACTACATAAATAATCATGCACACAACGAATTAAAATCAATAAAAACCAATTAGCTTAGACACTTGTCAATTAAATTTAATACGTACGGACTTAAGCTTTTGTATATAAAAAAAAGACTTACAAGTAAGGAAACTTTTGTAGGAGGCTGAGACAGGAAGAAAAAAAATTCGTGAGAGACCAAGCTTTGTACTACAACGGAAACTTCTACTTGCTGTCGTAAAAAAAAGGAGGAAGTGGGAATAATGGATAAAGAAAAGTGGTGGAATAATAGAATAAAGACCGAAGGGATACAAGATGGTGGACCAATCGTATTTGGGGAAATGGAGAGCTGGAGGGCGTGCGATAAGACAATAAGGGTTAGCTTGTGAAATTTTTTAAAGAACATTGTATGGCGTCATACAAGGGATATGGATTCCCTTGATTTTTAAAAAAAAAACAAATGGAAGCTTTGGCGCTTGCTTTCTTCCCTTTATTCTTAAAAAATTTTAAAAAAATGGCAGATACACTGTAAGCGCCATTGCCCCTTGATTTTTTTTAACAGAGGGAAGCTTTGGCAATAGATGATTCCACGTCTCAATCTTTATGAAAAAAAAAGAGGAAGAAAAGAAACTAGTTTAAAAATAGTGGACACCTTAAGTTTCAAACCCACAATGACCTAGTGAAATAAAATCAACTTTTGTAAACTTAAATACCAACATTTTTTCTTGGTGATATTTAACCAAAATGTTATAATAGCCAATTTTACAAAATTTGGATACATAATAATGAAGGGCAAAAATTCAAATAAGCCTCAACAAAAGTAGATAAAGATGAACATATTACCCAATATATATCACACCATTTTTTTATATTTAATTTCTTACGTAAAATTATTTTTTAAAAAAAATACTTCCTATGGAGCTTCCTAAGGAAGTGTCTAGAAAGTTATACGAGCTTTTTAAAAAAACACACACAAATGCACTTCCTGTGGCGCTTCCTAAGGAAGGGCGTACACACTTCCTATGACGTTTTTTATAAAGCGTCATAGAAAGTATTTTTTTTAAAAAAAATAATTTTATGTAATAAATTAAATATAAAAGATATTGAACAAATTAAATAAGTAACAACTAGTAAAATTATATTTGTAAGCTTAAAAATTAAAAAATTTACAATGTATAGTTTAACAAGATAGAGTTATAACTTCAAGCAAATACTTGGAAAAAAAATTATAAGCATATATAAAACTAAAAGCTAAGATTCTTGACAAATTTTAAACTTAAAAAAAAACTATAGTGCCAAACGGCGAAAGCTTCTATATTAAAAAAAAAGATTTACAATCGGACTTATATTCCCCTGCAAACAATAGTGACATTTATTATGAGGTGAGATTTTAAATTTAGTATGTACCTAGAAAAGAGAGTACCACAGTCGATTAGACTGTATATTATATAATAACCCCTTGTATGACGCTTGTATGGAAAGCACTATATAAAGTATTAGGCTGCTATGACGCTTTCATTGTTAAGTATTATAGCTATCACATGTTTTTTTAAAAAATAGAAGTCTCTTTTGACATTTGTTTAAAGAAGTGACATAAAATTAGCGCCGTTAAATCTATATTTTATAGTAGTACAAGTTCTAAAATGAGAAGTTAATGTATTTATTTTCATAAGCCTCTGTGTTAATTTTGATAAGTTCTTCTGCCTACTTTGAACTTGTCAAAGTAGATAGATGTTGTTGTCAAAATAGGCTGATGAAATTGTCAATGTCCAATAGTGAGTTTTTAATTAATAAGGGTAACCTGGTAACTTTATATCCATAATTAATCACAATATAGTGTTTGGAGACTTTTTGATAGAAAAACTTGCTATAAGATTTTTTTTGTAATTTTTTTATTTTTTTTATTGTAATTTTTTTTATTGTACTTAGGACATCACTATGATTTTTCTAAAAAAAGAAATTATATAATGAGTGATGTTTATCAGTACGCAAAAGGAAAAAAAAAAGTTTGTCAGTAAGCGGGACAGCTTCTATTGAGATTGGACTATTGTCTCCCCATAACGGTCAGAAATTTTCATTATGTGAACGAATTCAAACATCCATACAAATATCTAATGACACGGTTTTTTTTTGGGGGGGGGGGCATTTAAGCCACACCCTTCGTTGACTATTGGGCCTCGGGTTGCTAACAAGTCATCAGGCCCACAAGGACCCGCATCACTCAACTTGGACTTGATTTCGTCCTTTTACACACAGTCGTTATAAGAGGAATCTAGATACTCCAATCATCTGGACCGAATTAATTAATTTAATTAGAAAAATTAGTTAAATTAGTTAATATTAATTTTTTTTAAAACACCCTGCTCTAATCATTTTTTTAACTCACTCCCTCTTTCTTCTACTTGATTATTGTTGAAGGAATATTAATAGGGTTAATTTGAAGAAAAAAAATTGATAAATACTGCAACCGGCCTTCAATATAAGAGTTAATTAACTAATTTAAGAAGATTTAAATAAAATAAATAAATTACTTCATTATAGCATATGTTATATGATCCCTCTGAATATATATACATATATATATATTATTAGATTATATATTAGTTTATAAGTTTGACAAATTAGTTTAAAAAAATGGATATAAAAATTAAAATAAATTTTTTTTATATTTAGGACCAAAATTCACTGTTAAACTAGCTCTTAGATTTAAAACCGGAAGCGGTATATATGTAAAATAGGTCTTATTTTAAAAACAAATATCAACTCTCCAATTATATATTACATTAAGCATCGAAGGGAGTACTATATATGTAAAACTGAAAAAAAAGGTAAAATTTCAACAGAATACCATTTGAGAAATTTCAAAAGGGTTAGTCCGATATGCAAAATTTCAAATTAATCATTTGTACCAAAAAAAAATTAAAATGTTGGTTATTTTACAATCTTGCCCCTTTAAAAAGAAAAAAAAGTACACCAACCACCCTTTGGAGATGTATGGTCGGCGGGGCACCAAAGCGCCGGCGTTAACAGCCATCCCCAACATTGGTGAGCCCAAGAACTCCAATGCCGGAAAGATTTTTGGGGGTAGGGTGTGATTGATTCTACTGCCCTTTGATCCCTGAAAGTTATATAACCATTGAGTCATCAAAACCATTCAATAAAATTGAGCAAAATAATATATAAAATAACTATCAAAATAAATTACCATGTTTCAGAGAAGTTATTGCATCGACGGAAAAATCACTGAACTTGAAATGATTTTCATGATTTCACATTAGCAATTTACAATCCTTTTTTTTAAATGAATTCTACACTTTAAATAAAATCATATGACATACCATGTTTGAGGGGTTTTACTACACTAGAGATAAAACTTACTATGTTCGAACCGATTCTCACCATCTTATATCATTGATTCACAACCCCTTTTTAACCAATGTATAAATTATTATTGGAAGAGTTGTTACTTCTTTTGTTTTTTGATATTAATATTCAGTATCAATTCAGGATTTTTGGTTGCTCTTTTTAATATAAGTGTTTTTTTAGGACTCATATTTAAGATTAGAGAGATCTAATAAAGCCTTACATTGTTAGACCCCTACTTTTATATATATACACACACCCAATAAAATGCACCAATAGGACCCAATAGCCATATAAGAAAAGCGACAGGCACGTTGTACCTTGTATTTTTTTTATATGGTATGTCTTTAATGCATGAAATTACAAATACATTATTCAACTGATATTTGATCCTATTTGACTATAATTTACTCACATTTATATCAAGAAGGAAAAAAATTAGTGGGTTCAATGCACCGATGCACACAATAAAAATATCTTTTTTCTGATCAAATCAATAAAAAATATATCTGACTCCACCATAAAAGGAATACCACACCAAAATTCCTGACCCCCCCCCCCCCGGCGGTCCCTTTTCTCTCATATCAGAATGGCCAACTTGGACTCATACCCTCCGGCTCTCCGCCACCCAATAAGCCACCGCGAGGAACCAGAGCTGAACACAATCACCACCGCCTCGCAAGCTACGCCGCCGCCGGTGATAGATCTGGAATACTTATTGAACGGAGATTATGAAATGATGGAGAAGCTAGACGAGGCTTGCAAGGATTGGGGGATATTCCGGTTAGCCAATCACGGAGTTCCGCAAACCCTGTTATCCCAACTTCATGACCTAGCCAAACAGCTATTTTGCATGCCCTTTGAATCCAAACAAGCCTCTTGTGATGGTAGCCCCGTGGTTTATTTCTGGGGTACCCCTGCCCTAACCGCGTCCGGGACAGGCGTATCCGGAGATCCAAACAAGATCAATTTCTTTGAAGGCTTCAATGTTCCTGTAGTAAAGCTCCATGAGTTTCGCCCTCAGCTTCCTCTGCTTGAGTCTTTCAGGTAAGCCCGCGTACTACATCCATTGAAATTAAATTCATTATTTTGTGAAAACAAAAAAACGTGAGAAACTTTTAGAAATATTTTAATAAATGTTTGTAGTAAAAATAAATTTTTATAAATTAATATAACAAGTTTTTTTTTTTTTTTTGCCGGTGACTTACTTTATGAAGTTGTATACTTGTATTGCTTAAATTATAGAGTTTAATTGCAAATTCCAAAGAGACAAAGTTAAGGGTTCTTAATATATACCAAAAGTCCAAACGGGATAGAGTTACAATTTTTTTTTTTAAAAAATTATTTAGTGTACAACTTTTAATAAATTTTACCACATTCTATTTATAAGATACTTATAGTACATTCTCTCTTATCCCTTTTATAATAGCTCAAAATTTAAATTACCTTAGTGCTTTTTACAAAAACCCAACAATAGTTATTTGAATATTTAATAAGTTTTTTTTCTCATTTTTATCCCTCATTAATTATGTATATTTCATTAATTAAAAATTTGATGATACGTATATTTATTTTATTTTTTTACTCTTACTTGCCCCTCATTAATAAGGGCATACTTGAAAAACAAATTTATTTTAGACACATTTATTGTTTTTAACTAATTTTAACTACTTTCTTAAACTGGATAATTCTATTATGAAGCTCTTATAAATAGGACTAGATGGAGTATTTCACAAGAATTAAGAAAAATCTGAAAATTCATTAACTATGCCTTAAAAGTCAATAACTTTCAACTTTACTCCTATTTAATTATACACTTTCTTAGAAAAACAATCATCTATATAATAATAAATGAATGGTAAAAGTATACATTTATTTTAAAAAAATTTAATCACATATATTATAATAAATAGGGATTTTTTTTAAAAAAAAAGATATAACAAAAAATAATACTGTCTTCTCACCTTATAAAGAGGTAGAACAAAAAAATAATACTCTTTCCTCACCTTATAAAGAGTATAGGACCGGAAGAGTATATAACTTTCACTTTTAAACATAAGATTTAGTTAACCCAATTTGTCCTTACCATAAACAATATAGGAACTAAATTTTCTTTATGTGACTCGTTTAGTTATTTATTAAAATCATCCTTGTTAATTTTCAAAAGTTTTATTCTTTTATCTCGCATTTTCAGTACGCTATCGAGAGTGTGCAAAAAAACACGTAGGGTCATCATTGAGTGAAAAAATGACAGATAAGGGAATTTCTCCGGGACCAAATTTGAAATTAAATATTTTGTCATTTTTTACTCATTTATAAACTAATTAAATAAATTGAATACTATTTAAGATTAAATGAAGTATCATACTACCTCCTATCCTTGTGTTATAAAAAGTGGCTGAAATTTGAATTGCCCATATACTTTTTATATATTCCCTCAAAACTTTAAATTCTCTTAATCTTTTTTATAAGATTACATTTACTATTTTCTGAGTATTTAATAAATTTTTATTATTTTTGTCCCTAATTAATCTATGATTATCTCTATTATTTTTTTCTTATCTTTTTCTCATACCCCATTCTTTTTTATACCTTTTTATTATTATTATTCTAATTCTCTCTTTTACTCGCCTTTTTATAAATTGCCGCATACTTAAAAAAATAAATTCATATTTTAACTCATTTGATGAGACGCAGAGTTTGATTATCAGTGTCTTATAAAAATGATGAGAACCAGAGGTCTTCTGGCCTAAGCTATGAATATTCCCCTATTGCAGGAAGGCAATCCTTGTTATTGTAATTGAAGTCTTTTGTTTTTTTTTTCCATGTATTGTAATTGAAGTCATTAGTGTATAAATTCAAAATAAAATAAAAATGATCGGAGCGAATAACATGAGTCTAGAAATCACGGGTGTCCTTAAAACCTATAAACTTGGGCTGACATAGCAGACAGCCGCATCAGCTTCTGTAGAATATAATTCCGTACGTAAAATTTTTTGTCACTTCCTTCTCAGAAAAAGAAAAAGGAATAAAAAATGAAAAATCATAATTGATTACATCAATAATCACACACCTTGTGATAAAATTTAACAAATTTTATTAATTGTGTGATAAAATTTAACAAATTTTCAACGTTGTCCTTGTTTGATACTCATCTGAAGTTATTTATAAAGTACTTTCAATATATATTACATAGATAAAAAAGAAATCTTAAACTTTATTACTTTTATTTTTAAAGTCAATAACTTTCTAATTTTATCTTTATTAAATTATACATTTTTCAAAAAATAAAAATTTACATAATAATAAATTAAGGATGAAATTATATATTCAAATAAATTTTTTTTAATGAAATATCTTATAAATAGAAAAAAAAAAAGTACACCCACTCTCTTTAACATATAAATAAGACAAGAGGAGTATACATTATATCCAATAAGAACATTTATATAAAAAAATTTAATAAGTAAGGAGCAAACGTTTATATGAAAAATTTAATGAGTTGTTTTATAAATTGGCCACAAATTTTTTTTTTCCCTCTTAGCCTTATAAATAAGAGCAAGAATTGAAACTTAATTTTGATTTTTTTTATGTTTATTTGGGGAACAAGTTTGATTAATTTGTGGCGGTGTGTGTGTGTGTGTGTGTGTGGACCCAGAGTTGTCCTAGTGGAATATGGAAAGCACCTATCAAGAATCGTTACGGGTTTATTTGAAGCAATGGTGAAGAAGCTGAGTGTGAAAGATATAAAGAAGCCAACAAGCGCGTACGTGGCAGACAAGACCGGGTTTATCCGTGCGTATCGTTATCCTCGAAACCCCAATTCAGACAACGTTAATAATAGTGGGCGCTACTGGGGAATGGAACCTCATACAGACAGCTCTGTGATGTCCATTCTTAGCCTCCATGCTCAAGATTCGTCACTCGAGCTCCTTAAAGATCATCAATGGCTTCCTGTTCAGTCCATTCCCGATACTCTCATTGTTAACATTGGGGACATGATGCAGGTACTATGTTTCTGAAAGATAATAATTTCTTTCCCATGTATATACTATGCTTATGATTGTGATGATATCTATACTACCTAAATACAGTTTTAATACACTACCTATACTATCTTTTAATATAGATTTTATACATTTTAGAACAATTTTTTCAAAAAAAAATGATAAAGTAACAAGAAAAATAAATCTTAACCATTCAAATCTAATCTCAACCAAAACTCCATGTCACTGCTCCTTTCCCTTTTTGTCCCAATCCAAAAGATGCTTTTCAAAAGTAATAAGTGGTCTATATTATAAGTCACATACTAGGTAATGGATTACACTTGATTAAGATTGACCATATTTAAAGTTTGATGTATTTTTTTTATTCTTACTTCTCAAGATGTAATTCATTGTTTTAAATATTGATATATTTGAAAATATATTTCTTATTTTCAAATAAATTTAAGGGAAATTTAATTCAAAATTGGTATTTATAGTTTACCTTAATTAATTTTGAATCAGATCACTATAGTTTATTTTGTTTAAATTGTGGCCTTTATATTGTTTGATCTGATAATTTTAATTTATAGTCTTTATGAATTTTTTTTATAGAAATGCATAGGAGTGTTAAGATGGTGTTAAATAAAACAAAATAAATTTCATAAAGTCTATGAAATTTTATAAATTAAAATTAATAATTTTCACACTAGGTCTATATATAATGGACCAAATTATAAGACTCCAATTCAAACAAAACAAACAATAGGGACTCAATTCAAAATTGAGGTACTATAAGTACTTAAGAATTAATGTGTGTGTGTGTATTGCAGATTGATTTTGAATGTGTTAGATTATGCTTCTAAATTATTTCTTTTTATGTAAGGACAGGCGATAAGTGATGAGACATACAATAGTGCAATGCACAGAGTGAAGATAAACGAAGAGAAGGAGAGAATGTCGGTGTGTTACTTTGTGTTCCCAGATGATGAAGTGGTAATAGAGAGCTCCAAGTATAAGCCTTTTACGTACAGTGATTTCAGAGCACAGGTTGAAGACGACATCAAAACCATTGGCCATAAAGTTGGACTTCCCCGGTTTAGGATTTAAGTTTAATCAATTATTACATCAAATCACAACAATCTAGCTAGTGTGTATGTATCATAACATGCAGAATAAAGTAGCAAAATATGTTTGGTGGGTGAAGCTAATTATGTGTTTGGGTTATATGCTAATTTCAACCATGAATGAGATAGGCCTATCACACGGTTACTTGGTCGAGTGATGGACCAGTTATACCATAAAGTATGTAAATTGTGTTTGTATCCTACCTTGACAAAAAGACGGCTGGGAAGAGGCATATTCTCATTGCAAAGTTTCCATCTCGGTTAGTCAGTTGCTTCAATACTTGTCTATAAGATTTAGAAAAAGCAATGGCCCAAAGAGTTATTAAAAACAACAAAGATTGACTTATTTTTTAGTAATTTTTTTGAACACTATAATTTTTAAATGAATGATTAGATTTTAACTTTTTTATCCTTATTCTTAAGACAATCTTATTTTTTTATCCGTTTTAAATGGGCTGATATTTGGACTGATTATATATATATATATATATATATATATATATATATATATATATATTACAATCTTCAGTTTGGGGAAGGGCAATGGCTTTTAATCCATGTTCTCATACTCGGATTGGACTGGCTAGTCTAAACTGGAAACTGGCTAATTGACCGATAGACTGGTCTGGAATTATTTTTTAAAAAATCGATTTTTAAATTTTTTTTAGAATTTCATATTAATAATTCTAAAATCTTTAATTCTCACCAGTTTAGTCTCGGGTTAGCTCCGGTTTGACTCCGATCTGACCCACTAACCCTTGACTCAATACCCTTACCGGTTCAGTGGCTAGTCTAGGTTTAATTACCTTACTTTTAATGTCTCAACCTCTCAAATGTTTTTTTACTTTTTTTCTTTATATCAATAAATTCTACATAAAATAAGCATCATCTTGATATTTTATGAGTATGAAATAGTGAAGTTTTATTTTTTACAAAATTTTTAAAAAATAAAAATTGCATAATTTTAGAGTTTTTGTTGAATAATAAAAAAATAAAACCTTACCATTAAATGCTGGTGAGATTTAAAATTTTCATTTAATTTATGTAAAATCTAATTATCTAAAAAAAATTATTTGAGAAGTTGATGCATTGTAAGGGACATTAGAGAGTGGAGCAAAATATTAGACGCCCCTTGTCTGTTTGTGGAATGAGTGTCTGTTTGAAAGTGAATTACAAAATTAATATAAGATGTAATTCAAATTTGATTTGAATGACTAATAAATTGTTTATTGAGGTAGTAAGCGGTATTACCACCGTAAGAGAAAGAGTACAAATTTAAATATTGGAAAACACAATTCTTTAGTCTCAAAAAGATTATACACTACTAGAAAAAAAGGTTAAGACCAGTTGAAATTGATTTTTTAGACCAAGTTTAGGTTCAGTCTTGTATCGACTGGTTTAGAAAGTCTGTCCTTATTAAGACCAGACCTACAACATGTCTTAAAAGTTACTTTTTCATATTAGTTGTTTATACGACCGATGTTAAAAAAATTTCAATTTAGAGTAAAAAAAGCACACTCTTTAAATCAAGTAATTTCATACCTAGCCTAAAAAGTGGGCATTTTTTTAAATGTACTTTTTATTTTGTTTTGCATAAGCCCAATTGGATATTATTATATCTAAAAGCTATATTATGCAATATAAATTATACAAACAGCCCTAAAAATACAAATACAATCGATATAAAAAATAATTATAACTAATAACCACAAATCTAAACTCTATATTATGAGATAATTATTAAATCTTAATTCCATCATTTTTTTTTCTGAGGTTTACTTTTTTTTCTTGCATTTTCCCCACCTTCAAATAAATTAGATGATTTTTTAGCGTATGATTTAGTTGATGCAATCTTAAGCTTGGCATTTGCATGATGTTAACACATAATTCATATTGTGAGCATCCCTATAATTGAATGTAGCTACCTATAGATTGGATGTTAGTTTACCATACTTATATATTTTGACTCTTCTGGATCTCAAATATGAAACATAGCTCTACTTTACCCCAATCTCAAGTGATAAAGGAGAATATTTTTATTTATTGAAGCTAAGTATAACAGAGTTAATATACAAGTATGAGAACTGGATTTTATGTGTTAGAATATGATCTCATGGGGAGGTCTTGGTTGAGAAGAAAACCAAACTGAAGGCTACAAATAAGAAAGTAACTGGCTAGGTGGAAATACTAGTGACAAAGTGAGGATTAATAACTCTAAATTGGAGGATAAAAAAAATTGGCCGGATGATCATCACTTGAAAGGAAAAACTTGTTGGACTGGGTGGTAATTCAGTTGAACAAATTTTTTCTTGCAAGCATTGATCGCCCGGCCTACATTTTTCATCATCGAATTTTGATGTCTTAATAATCAACCCGTCATTAGTAACTTCACCTAGTCGAGTATCTCCTTATTATTGGCCTTTACTTTGATTTCCATCTCAACCAATACCTCATCGCACGATCATATTCAACTATACAAAATAAAATTCTCAAGTTTGTATATCAATCAAGTTATACTCAACTTCATTAAATAAGATAATCCACCTTTTATCGCCTAAAACTGAGGTAGGTCAAAGCCATATTCTATCTAAAATTTCAAATTAAAAGAGCCAAAATGCCCAAGGTTAAACTTAGCATCAAATCCAAGGGTTGCAACAATCGACTATAAGGATGGCCCGCAATACAAACCAGGCATCAACAACATTCACACGTCGGGGTTAGAATTACAATTGACACTCCCACCTCAATAATGATCTATAAGCACCTCAAGGAAAGGGCATCTAAACAAAAAAAACTTGAAAAGAATAAAGGCATGACAAACAAAATTCAATTAACATACGTGTACAACAACTTTTCGTCTATGGAATTCATGAAGATTGGATTTGTGAAACTTGCCATAATGACAATGATCCAATGAAATTGCATCTTTCATTATCACAAGTTTCACAATCCCAACCATGACAAATTCCATGGACAAAAATCGCATATAATAATTACAACAACCATAAAGAATATTGAGGAAGCAGAAAAAATCTAAACTTTCATGTATCATAACTTTCACACTCAAGTGAACATACAAGAATGCAACAAGTAAAAAAGAAATATCATATTTATACCTATAGAAGAAAGACTTGTTTTCGTTTTTTAAGTCTTATAGGAAAATGATACAATAAGCAACAAATTAAATACAAAGCCACTATATAAACAAATAAATATGATGATGACAATGATGATTATGATGATGAAAATAATACAATTTCATTAAACATGAATATATCAACTAGATGCTTCTAATGATGTAACAAAACATGAGATAATATGTTATTTGATATCAATATCGTGTTATATCATGAGAAGCACTAAGATATGTTCATGTTTACTGGAATTGTATGATTCTCATAATGACAAATTCATATTTTTGTCCATAGTGTATTATATTTATACATTGGTGCTCTTCACATATCTTTTTTGTGCTCTACATATTACTTGAATCAATGTCAGTTGTTATTATTAGCCTCTTCATAAACTCTTCACACTCATGAATATATTGTTTGTTTGGTACTCATCTAGTATTTTTGCTATGTGTGGTGGTTTGTTAATTGGCCAGAATTATCACTACTTGTTTTAAATTCAATGTATTATGTACAGACCATATATTTATGAGCTACATTGAACTTGAAGAAGCATGAATATACTGGCCTACCTTTACCACCACATATATCACATATCAGACACTTCTCAAGACATGAATATATGGTCTTGTGCAGATTTCCATCGTATGTTGAACCTTATAATATATGTGTAGTGTTCGTAGGTATGAATTAATTACAACCAAGTAATTAGAGCATATTGTCACGGACTCAAAACTCCCTCTCCTTGTACCATGCCAGTCTTAGCGTGATCAACCTCTCAATCTTATGCTAAGTCAACCGAACACTCAAGTTGTAGACAAAGAAGATGATAAAATACAAGAGCACAAGTAAGAGAACTCTTGAATGAGAGAACTTGAGAACTTGTCTAATTTGCTTGATGGTTATAAATGAGGGGGTTAGGGGTATTTATAGGCATCTCCCTTATTCTAGAACCTTCTCACCTCCTTAATGGATGATGGAGATCAATTTGATCCAACGGTCCACACCTGCTCTCCAGAATGTTCTATAAGAATATCTACAAATAATATCTAGATATTTACATGGAGAAATCTAGAATATGTAAGAAAGATATATCTCTAGAATACTCTAAAATTATCTAGTGTTCCCCACATTGTTCTAGAGATATCTAGTATGCTCCAGAATCTTCTGGAGTACTCCGGTGTTGTCTTGAATGTTCTGGAATTCTCTAGATTATTCCGGAGCCTCCTAACCTTCGTAGGTTGTAACAATATGCTCAAATCAACACTACCACATATATCAGAAGTAGTCAACCGGCCATGCAAGAAAAAATTGAAACAAGCATGAATATATTGGCCTACCTACACCACTACATATATCACATATCAAACACTTGTCAAGACATGGATATATAGTCTTGTGCATATTTCCAACGTAGGTTGAACCTTATAATATATGTGGTGGTGTTGGTATGCCTGAATTAATCACAACCAAGGGATTAGGGCATATGCCCAAATCAACACCACCACATATATCACAAGTAGTCAATCGGCCATACAAAATTGCAAATGTTTTTCATAACCAAATAGAGAGAATATTGATCAACCAGAACACTTTGACTTATGTAGATGTAGGGGAAAAAAACTAAACTTTCAATTAGAGTTTCAACAAAGAAGGAAATGGAGTATAAAGGGTTTGTGAAAGACAATGATTAAAACTTCTATGTAAGCAAAGACAACGAAAGAGAATACTAATAGAACACGGGAATAATACATCTAACGAGGGTTTGTGAAAAGAAATGAATTTTACCAGATGTGAGAGTGAAACGACGATGATAAAGAGGGAGAGCCCAACAGAAAACAATACTAAGTTATCCTAACAGCAAAGAGAGAGATATTACGACGGCTAGAGATTATGAGAGAGGAAGAGTGCGCGCGGGACTAATAGAGGCTAAAGATGAAGAATGAGCATGAAAGTGAGTATATATACTAAGGTAACCTTTTCTAGGCCAGTTATCACAAGAGACCAGTCTCAATATGGTAAAAAAACATTTTTAATTCATAACGAGACCATCTGTTAGATCCAACGGTCTTAAATGTAATTTTTAAAGCAAAGAAATAAAATTTTATAAATAAGAACTTTTGCCTTAAGGTTGAAACTTTTTCATCAACAAAAGATCAATAACATGAGATAAATGACCATCAACAAGAACTATCAAAAGACATAAAAAGACAAAAAAATTTGTATTAATCATCACCTAAAGGTGGCAGTATACATGCGTGAAATCAAAATTACATCAAAATATTATATATGATGATGATCGGCCACAAAATTAGAACTACATCAAAATATTATAGCAATGGGGGTTCTTGAAACCCAGGCTTTCAGAAGAACATCATTTCAAGAGACTTGTCATGCCTAGTCAAAACGGTCTACAGTGTTGTTCATCACCGCCGCCAACTCCTCCAGTCATTCGAAGAAGCAATCTTGTTTTGCCATGACCTCCAAAACGTTGCCCTGGAGGCAAAAGATGGTTTTAGCAATTTCCTCCAATGTTAAAGGTAGAGGGGGTTGTGAAGAGGAACCGCTAGTAGCTACCACTAGAAAGGGAGAGGGGAAACATTGTCTTGTTGTTCTTGCAATTAGAAGTGTTTCTACTTAAGAAGAAAGAAAGAATTAGAAAGGAACTTTTGAATTTGAAATTTTGAACTTCAGAAGTAAAGGCGCCTTAGTACTTTTAATTGGGACTGATTTTCTGAAACTTCAAATGATAGTGACAAGACATGCTGATATGTGTTGAAAGTTGAAACGTTATGTATTTAAAACGGCCATCTTTGAAAATGTGGTCTAAATAATAATTACGAGACCGGATGCACTTCTTATCCGGTCTAAATAAAAAGTGAACGTTAGAAAAATAAATAACATTTAGACCGGTAAAGAGTTAAACGACGGTTCAGACAAACATATTTAGACATTGTGCCATTACAACCAATCTTAATATAATTAAATTATATATTTAACAATATCCCAAAAATATAATTTACTAATAATACACACACACACACACTATCATAAAATTAACGTATCAATCCAAAGACAGAAACAACAATGAAACAAAAATACAAGAGATGTGTCAAGATTAGAAATAAACAATATTTTTTCAATAATATTATAGTTTTTTTTTCCTAAAGGCGGCATCAATATATTGATTTAAAAAAATATTTTTCATAACCATAAAAAACCCTCAATATTCCTCCTTATTGCTAGAGACAGAGGTGGAAGAAGAGGAAGGGGAAGAGGGGTCATCCAAAAGATTGTATTCGACGTCATTGGCATCAAGTACAATGTTCAGTTTGTTGTTGATAGTATGTAACTATGTCAAGAGTCTTTTGAGGCGTTTCTCTATGTGATTCACTCTCGCATGGAGGTGCTGAAGAAGCTACCTCACCAGTAGAGGTTGTAAAGGAGGAGGAGGACAAATAGAAGTAGCCCCAATGCGTAGTGTTAGCCGTCTAGCTTAATCGCAAGTGCACGGATCGTCACAAGTAGTATAATAATATCGTTCCCACGAGGACTAAGGCAAAAACGAGTTAATTATCACCCTTATATTCTTAATTAGATCGAGTTAGAGTACTTTGAAAGATATTTTATATTTAAGAATTAATTTATTAAAAATAATTTATTCGAGAGCTTTAAGATGGGAGAAACCTAAAATTACATATCCCTATTATACTTCATAAGACTAACTCAAATCTTAAATTGATAATGAAAATATGTGCTTGTCAGAGGTTCAAAATTAATTGATAAAGCTTTCTTAAGTCAAAACAAATTTTATATTCTCAATAAACATGCGCAATCTCTTGTCTCAATTAAAGAAAACACTCATTAAGTTCTATCCTCAATTAGACAATGCTAGACTAATAGATATATCTCTATTCTATTAACAAACCATCCATTTAATCGTTAAACTTCAAGTCTAGTATAATTTTACCTAAGTTCTACAATTAAATTAGCTTTCTCAAGCATCACTCAATTGAACCCAACAATCTAAGTGGTGACCAATCACCCAGAAGCATTAAACATGAGATAAAATCAACACATAAATTTCATTAATCAATAAAAGACAAAAATCAAAGTCTTAATCCATCTAATATTTCAAAGTAATCTTAGAACATGAAATTTAGCTACTCATAGAAAAAATCAAATAAAAGCCAGAGATAATAATTCGGTTCATGACAAAAGCTAGGTAAAGGAGAAAATAAAATGAAAGAACCAATATTAAAACTCCAAATCTCTTTGAATCTTCAAGTTTCAGCTCTCAATTGCTCAATCTTCTCTCTCTAACCCTCAGCTCTGATCCTCTCCTTGCTCTCTGTATTCAAGCGCTTCTCCTCTCTCTTTCATGAAGAAGCTTAACCCCTATATGTAGGTCAGGTTCCTAGATCCTCATGCAATATCTTTCTAGCAAAATAAAATCAAACAAAAAGATAAAAAAATAGATAATAATAATAATAAATAAAGATAATGATAATGATGATGATGATGATGATGATGATGATGATAATAATAATAATAATAATAATAAATAAATAAAATATCTTTTCCTTTTTATCTTAAATTATTATTTTTATTATTAATATCATTATTTTTATCTTTAATATCAAAATCATTATTTTTATCTTAAACTTTGATATTTATAATAAAATCTCTCTAAATTGATATCTTATCAAAATCTCACTCAAATCCTTTTAATTTAACCTATATGACTCCCAAATATATTAAAATATATTTAAAAATTATTTAAAAATAGGGAGTCATCACGCAACATATTGGTAATCGAGAGAGAAGAAAAGAGCAGAATCTGAAGAAATGAAAATAATGAGAAGTTCAAATAGACATGTTGGATGAAGATTACATTTATTAAAACGGCCTTAGATTTTGAAGAAACACGTAGTTGAGAAGTTTACCTTGGAAGACCAGGTATAAAAAAAACGACAGTATCTAAAAGGATATTTAAACTAGATATATAAGCGTCCAGTCTAAAGATAATTTAAAATTTTTAAATTTTCTGAATATTTAATACTTATCGACATTGCACTACATTATAACTGGTCTATAAAATATTATTTAGATTGGAGGGAAGCGTGACTGTTGCTAAGTTGTATCAATATTTATAAAAATGTCACCAATTATACTTTTAAAACCATCCCCACCTATAGAAATTTAGATGCTGCAGTGTTATAAACCTTTTTTCTACTAGTGATACATTGACCAAATGAAAAAAAATGATTTAAATGGTTGAAGCAAGACAATTCGGGTGCCTTTTTTTTTTTTTTGTTAAAGACAAACGGGTAATTTGTGCATTTCATCAGAAAACAAATGAAATCCGAGACCCTGCACATTTGGGCTTCAAGCCCATTACTCATTTTCTTATTGACAATAATAGTAATTTGTCATGAAAATGGCCAAAAATGTTACTTGTTGTGGAAGGAGCTAGATATTAATCAATTTTTAAACGCATGAAAGAATAAACAAATGTTGGAGAATGATAAATCGTGCGTTTTTGCATGTATAAATGTATAGAAGTAGGACATTTCAGCATTTAATTAAGAGCATTCATCACCAATTTTATACATTTCTGTTTTTATTTTTTTTCTTTATATTATATAGTAAATTATCAATTAAAATTTTGCGTAAAAACAACTAATAAAGGTGTATTCAAATTATAAGGATAAATATAATATCTAATTTTTATTATTCGTTATAAAAGAGCATATATTTGAATCACTATTGATATCTGAATCTATAATCTTTAAATATAATTATAATCACTTTATAAAGTTTGAGGTTTGTTCAAGACTTGAAGACATTATTGAGCTTAGACCCAAAAAAGATTACATTATTGAGGCTCAATAGGTATATACTTTTCAGTTCACATGCTTTTTGAATGTGTAGGCTAAGAAAGGAAAGGGTTAATTGGGTAAGCACATGAAGAGCATGTTTAGAGATTAGAACAAATTGACAATAATATCATCACGCCAAATGTTAAAGGGGTTATTTTCACAAAGAAATATATTTCTTATGATATTCCAAAACATGTTTCACAAAAAAAATTTTGTTTTGTAATTTAATTTTTGTAAAATATATTTGAAATAAAATATTATAATTTTGATAAGAAACAAATACTACTACAGAAAGTATTTTTAATGTCCATTTTTATGCCATTTCTATGTCATTTTGCAGAGAGACGCCTATATGAGCGATATAGTAAAATTCGGGAACAATGTCTGTAAAAAAAGGGATGTCATAAGTGACCCGCTTACAACTTCCCGTTTTTCAAAAAAGAACTATGTAAATCATTTACGTTGTCCTTTTTTTTACAGACATTGAAATGTTTTTTTTAAAAAAATTGTTCATATTTTGCATTGCCCAATAATTAAACCCTATAGAAACATCATTGAACAATTTTTTATAAATCAAAATGTCCTTACAAATAGTATGAGAACATCCAGCACTAGCTAATTAAAGTGTTAACTCCTACTAATAATATGTACAATAACCACCATAAAGTGTCAAAAAGTTGTCTACACAACTGCTAACTAATAAAAATAAAATTTATTGATCTATGTGTTGAAGAATATGTCCAACCAAAAAGTCTCAGATTAAATTAATGTTTTTGTATAAGTAGGCACTTTTATCACAAAAAATCTGCAAATTGGAAAATAAGCTAAGATAAAATCAATCAAGTGAATTAATTAATTAACAATTCAATTTAAGATCTGCAACTCCTAAAATTCCATCCAAGTTAAAAACCTTAATTAGAACAATAATAATAATGATAAAAAGATTCACTCCATAAAGAAAAATAAGCCAAGCAAATTAGTAAAATAAACTATATGAATAGAAAAAACCTTGCAAGCAAGGGGAAGAGGTTCTGATTAATGGAATTCACAAGAAAATGTAACATTCAATGCAGGAAGAGAAGAAATAAAAGCACAGAACAAGCAATACCTTTAAAACTACAGGCTTTTCAAATAATCCATATAGAAGCCTCTCAAGTTCAATAACTCTTAAAAGGATAACACAATTCAAATCCTCTAGAAAAGAAGAAATTAAAGCAACACTTTAGTGATTCCAAGTTCTTTACTAACTTAGTGTCGATCTCTAAACGCCTAATCTCACGAATGTTTAAGAAAGCAAAGTTCACTCTCAAGCTAACCTATGGATGCAGATAAAGCTCCACCTCTTTCTCCTTTCTTTCAATGGCTGCTAGTTGAGCTTTAGCAGGCATTCTTCGAGGATAAACCTATGGCCAACGGTGTAGGAGGAGAGGGAGAGATGAAGGAGTTTGGTGTTGGTGTGCCACTGAGGAGAGACGACCGACGGTAGTGAGTAGGAGGACGACGATGGTGAGAGTGAGAGAGAAGCGACAGTGAAAGAGAATAAGAGTGATGAAGAGAGGAGCTACGATAGAGAAAGAGAAGAGAATGAGAGTGATGAAGAGAGGGTACGACAGAGAAAGAGAAAATAATGAAAGTGATGAAGAGATGAGCTAGCGGGGTAGGCTCTTTGGAGGGCATGCGTGAACAAACATGCCCACATGTATTGGGCAGCCTTTAGGTGTTCTAAATTCTAATTGGGACGCCTAAATGGTAACTTTAAGTGTCCTAATTTGACTTGGGATGCCTAAAGTACCATTTTAAGCTTCTCAAATCAATTTTGGGATACCTAAAATTACCTAATATGTTAAAATTCCCGTCCTGAATTACAAAAATACCACCGCCTTTATTTTTTACTTTCTTTTTTGAAAAATGGGCATCCTTTAAGGTAGTAAAATTTATATTTGAAGTAATTTGGAAGTTTAATTTAGAAATCAAATCATCCCACCAGTAGTCAAGTTTAGATATTTGGATTAATTATTCAAAAAGATGGTGAAATTAATTATAGAATTCAAGTTAGGTAATTTAAATTGAGAAAAGCTATCAAAGTTATTTGTGATCAGAAAAAACCTAATAAGGTAAAATGGAAGTTTTATTACATTGCTATATATAAGACCAACAATACTATATAATAGTAAATGCTGGTTTAAAATGGAAAACATAAGCATAAAGTGAGAGTTGAAGTGGCCTGACATCTATAAAAGAAAAAATTGTAGAAAATCGTTAAAAGTAATTTAAACATGTTCAAAAAAGGCTATTAGATACGCTGATGAGAAGAGAATTGATAAGCAATATAGAGCTCTCTAAAAAGTGGTAGAGAAAATCGAAGAGAAGATACAATGAATTAATTGAATGAGATCTTTTGATTAACAACATATCCAAATATTTAGTTGTTGATAGAGCATAATAATGATGTGTGGTCCAAGTAACCAATTCCACCTAATCGGATAAAATTGTTGTTGTTATTGTGTGATCCATCTACCCATTCTTTAAATTTTTTTTAAAAAATATATTTAGAAAAACAAAAATGTCAAAAACATCATTTTAAAAAGATATAATAATAGATAAATATATCTTCTCTAATTATGCAATGACAAACATGCTAATGTTCCTCTTACTAACTATGGTAGAGTGGAAGGAATTCAATTTTTCTATATGGCTATTTTAATACTTAACTATATATGTTATTAGAGTATCGTCAGGTTTAATTAAAGTAGCTCTAGCTCCCACATATGCTTTTCATATTCACACTAATTTAAATTCGAGATTAAAACTCCCTCCCACTATGAGCAACACATGTGGGTTACTAAATTTCAATCAATTAAGCAATGATAAATGTTGTAAATGAGGTAAAAATTATACGGGGAAAGTTTAAATTAAATAATACTTAAATATGATTTGATAGTATTTAATATTAAATTTAATAATTATAACAACAAGAAAGTTATCTTAAGATGAAGGATTAAGATACTATTTTTATTTAACAAACAGAGAATAAAATTGGTCTTTCAATAGTTAATTTTTTTAAAAAAATATTCACATTAAAATGGAAAAGTATTAAAGTTTACAAATAAGAAGTCAAAAGGGGCTAGCAAGATGCACATTTTTGCTGAAGGCAAAAAAACAAAAAACAAAAAAAGAAAGAAAAAGAAAGATGCTCATTTTTGCTCAAAGTATAGATAAAATTCAAAGAAATTGAAGATTTAGTGGGTTATAATTGTCTTGGGATTCAAAAACAAGCATTCATACCCCGTGTGTTGAACGAAATGAATATAATTTAGTGTAAAATTAAAAGAAAATTTTATTAAGGAAAAATTCTAAAAAAATATATTTTAAACTTCAAAATCTCGTTGACAGATTCGTTAATAGGATTAACAAGAATGGTAATACAATTAATAAATCATTTTATTGTTAAATTACTTATTTAAAATTTTGAAGTTTAAATGGTATTTTTTTAGAATTATCCCTTTTATTAATCCCCTCTTAAAAAGAAAATCAAAAAAGAAATAATACAGTAAAATGTAGAAATAAGCTTATGGGATGTGTAGTTGGATACGTGTATAAAATATAAATCTAGTAAATATTACGTTAAGGGATTAAAGTTAAAGTCAGCAAATCTCTAGATGTATTTATAAAATAGTAGAAATTATTAAACTCAATATAATTCAACGATAATAAACCAAATTACAAAAATAATGGAAGTTATTAAACCATATTGGAAAATGGAATTTTTGGGTATTTTTGAAAAATGTCAATGATGTGATTGTGATTTATGACTCATAATTTTGGTATGATTTTTTATATCCCAATTAGTAATATCATAATTTTAATTGTTTATGTATTGATATCACAATATCTACAATTTCATCTAGTACTGTGCATTTTTCTTTTTCAAATTCAATTTACTTTATTACCTTATCTTCAAAACCTAATAATAAAAACTGAGAATTAAATAAAAATGATATCTCAATAAATTCGAATAACTTGAAAATAGAATGCATAATTTTAGTGAATGAGTGTAAATATAAATGCATGTGTATAAATTTAATGATTTTTCAAAAAATAAAATTACTTTAATGGGTATTAACTAAATTATTGTAAATATAATTACACTTGGATAAATTTAATAACGTAATTACCTAACCCGTTTTTAGTTTAAAAAATTTTAAGTGGGTATTACAAGATTTCATATATGAAGTTGATGATGATTCAAAGCAATTGAAGATTTAGTGGGTTATATTTGTTTTGGGATATAGAAAGCGATCCGACAAAATTAAATACTCCAGTTAATTTTAAATATATGAACTAGATAACTAATTTATATATATTGAAAAAATTAGTCAAGTTAATTGTTTGTTAAAAAAAAAGTGTATCAAACCCTTAAAGTATCCATTTTATTCATTTACATTGAAAACTATTTCAATAATGCAAACCTTTTTATTTAATATATGTAATCAACGGAAAGAGTTTAAAAAAAATCTAATAGATAAAATATATTGTGGTCATACATTTAGAATCAAAACAATTCTACTCTTAACCGTTACATATATATGAAGGGAGGGAGTATATGATAATACCCTTCCTCACCACGCATAGGCATAGCCCAAGTAGCTATAAAAGGCATTATCAAAGATTTTGAGACACAAATTCAAATTCTTGTTTGGTAGTTGAATGCAATTGATAACATAGGTTCATTTTGTGGGCAATATTTGAAAATGTGAAACTCACGGACGAAGAAAATCCAAAGCCTTAAAATGGAAGACTTTTTCAATTGTCGTTTCTTGACCCTTCATTTCAAAAGCATCTGCCGCCCTCTTGGCCGCCACTTAACAAATCCTAATTAATTTAGATTAGTCATGAATATTTGTATTAAAAATTGCACCAACTGTTTAAGATACGTATGTATTAAAAATTGAATCAGCTGATAATAATTCAGTTGGTGCACTCGTTTATGGTTAAATTATGATTAAAATGATCATGATTCCATTATATGGTTGCATAGTTTGACTAGGTGAAATATAAGCATTGTTAGGCTTAATCGAGATAACTCTTTTAAAGAAGTTTTCTACATTCACACGGACTGAAACTTAAGAGCTCATCCATATGTGGTCAAAACCTCTTCCAATTAAGACCAAGACTTGTTGGTTAAAATGATCATGATTTTAATATATATATATTGTTATACTAGTTGGCATGTTTGGTAGAATCGGGCTTATTCACATAAATCGAGATAAATCTCCTCCATATATTTACTTCGTAGATCGTAAAGTTACCTCATAGACCGTAAAAGCTACATCGTATTCCGTAAATCACAATTGAAAAGTATTTATGAAGGTTATCCAAGCATGCTAACTATGCTGTTTGAACCCCAATCACTATCTCAAGGTAAAGAAATGCCATCAATCACTATGCAAATCTCAACCCAACTCATATTTGACCATATAAGGTTTTTTTTTATTTTGAAAGTATTTGTGAAAGAGGTATGAGTATTTGAAATTTTTTTTGCTTAATATCACTCCAAAAGTTTTAAGAAGGGAGCAATATTATCTTGAATGTTAAGAAATGTTAACAGTCGATGGTAGTTTTTAGCAGTTAGGGTAGCATTAATCTTTTTTTTTTACTCTTTTTAACCCTTTATTTAAAATTGAAGTATATTCATTCAAAATTTTTATACTATTTTTTAAGAGAAAAAAATTCATTTAATATTGAAATAATGTTGGTGGTTGGTGATGATGGTGCAATGATCAATGTCAACCATGATCGGTGACAATGACTTATGATAATGGCGATAATGACCAATTATAATAGTGGTTAGAGAGGGTGGTGACCAATGATGATAGTGATCAATGATAAAGATGACTAGTGATGGTGGCGGTGGTAGTGATGAAGATCGGTAGCTCTAATGGTGGTCATTGTGAGACAATGAAGGACAACAACAATGACAGCTGGTGGTGGTGGTGATTGTGGCTGGCAGTGTCCAAAGACGGAGGTGGTGATTGCTTGTGACAATAGTGGTTATGGTCATTAACGATAGAAGGGCGCTGACAATAGGCAATTCGGGGCTGCAGTGGCTGGTGATAGCAATGGCATATGATTGTATTGTATAATTTAAAAAAAATAAAATAAAATAATACCATTTGAACTTTAAAATTTTAAATCAGTTTTGTTGCATATAAGAGTATAAGTATCAATTACAAAAATATATTAATTAATAGCTCATTTTAGTAAAAAATTATTGATTTAGAATTTTAAAGTTAAAGTGTTATTTTTTTTTCATAATTTAAATAATATTATGATAATATTATACAATAAAATCATAGAATTTGATAAATTAATTAGAACTTAATAAATAAGAGTCATTTGCCGGCCTAATAATAAAGAACAGCAGGATGGGGGTTGGCCATTGGGATTTGGGGTGTCAGCTACCCCATTCCCAGTTGTCCCCTAAATTTGGGGTTCTTTTTAAATTTTTGTGTGGTTTTTTTAATTATTATATTCTATATAAAATGAATGACATTTTAATATTTTATAGATAAAAAATATAATTATTTTTACTTTTTTACGATTTTTAAAAGCTTTATGCTGTCAAAATTTTGGAGTTTTTTTAATTTAGAGTATTAAATATTTAAAAAATAATAAAATAATAAAATAATTTTACTTTTTACCTATAAAATATTAAAATGTCACCCCTTTCATATAAAATCTAATAATAAAAAAATAAAAAAAGTATTCAAAAAGGATATCAAATTTAAAGGATAGCAAAAGGCACAGCTGAGAAGGCGCAGTTAAGAGACATCTCTGCCCTGGCCATTTACACTTTTACACATTTTCGCGCTGTTGCAGTCAGAATTCAGCCAAACAGACCTTGGGTTCCCTCACCCCACTGCGCGTTATAGGTTTATTTGTTTGAATCGGGTTTATGCATAAGTCTGATTTACGTAAATTGAAATAAACCTTATTCACATATTTACTTCGTAAACGATAAACATCATTCACATATTTATTTCGTAGACCGTAAAAGCTACCTCGTAGATCGTAAAAACTATCTCGTAGACCATAAAAACTATCTCGTATTCCATAAATCACGATTGAAAAACACTTTTATACACTATCCAAAGATATCATTAGCATGTTTGGAAACTCTATTTAGAATCGGGCTTATTTTATAAGCTCGATTTACATAAATCGAGATAAATCTCCTCCACATATTTACCTCGTAGACCGTAAAAACACCTCGTAGACCGTAAAAGCAACATCGTAAACCGTAAAAGTTACTTCGTATTTCGTGAATCACGATTTATAAGCACTTATAGAACTTCCATGAGTTAATCCAAACGATCTTGCGGACCCCAACCCACACGCTTTTCCTTGATATGCTGGGTGGGCCCTTCTCTCATTTGACATGTCACGTGACCCCACGCAAAACGTGTCAATACCTCCTCACTCCCTCGGTCCCTTCCTCACACTCCCCTATAAAGACAATGCTCCGCCTTCAGAATCACCTTGTCTCTCCCTTTGTCTCTCCGTTATGAGCCACTTAGACTCTTCTTATCCGCCGCCTCTCCGCCACCACGCCGTCGACGACGGTAGCCACCACCGTGACCATCATCAGGATCCTTCTCCTGAATCAGTTTCAAACTCAGAGCCAGTTCCGATTCCGGTGATCGATCTTCAATGCCTGAACGACGACGGTGTATTGAGGAAGCTAGACGAGGCTTGCCGGGAGTGGGGAATATTCCGGCTAGTGGACCACGGAGTTCCAGTGGCACTAATGGCGGAGCTTGAAGACCTAACGAAACGACTGTTCTCAATGTCGTTTGAGACCAAAAAGGCGTCCTGTGAAGGAAGCCCAGTGAGCTACTTTTGGGGGACCCCTGCCCTAACTCCATCGGGCATTGCCCTATCGGGAGGACATCGAAAGATCAATTTGGTTGAAGGATTCAATCTTCCTTTAAGTCAACTCTCAGAGTTTCATCCACAGCTTTCTCTGCTTCAGTCCTTCAGGTAACAAGCACGTCACTATTATTATGAGATATTTTATGAGTATATTTTATTTATTTATATATAATGGGGCACTGTTTTATCTGAATATAATACTAAAGTGATGAGGAATCTCTCTTTGGAAATGATGGTACTTTGTCTTTAGTATTTGAATGGACTCGTGGGCGAGCGTATTTAAAAATATCCCTGCATCAATCCTAAATATATCACTTGGTTAAAAAGTATTTGTTAAAGATCTTTCCGTCTAGTGACTTGAGTAGGCACCATATACATCCCCTCTTTGTGATGGGATGTGGGGATTATTGTGATTTGAGTAATTCATGTGTTAATTTGATCCCATAACAAAACTTTTTATTATTTAATATAAGATTCAATTACTTTTTTAAAAAAAATTATTTAATTTTAATATATTTTATGTTGTGTATCTTTTTTGTAAACAATATATTGTGTATTATTTAATTATATATTAATTTATAAATTAGATAAATTATTTTTTAAAAAAATAAATACGAGTGGTATAAAGTAATTTATTTAACTTTTTTTTTATAAAATTTTCATTAGTTTCATATTTTTTTCTTTCCTTCATTTAAAATCCTCCTTAAAAGAGGGGCTATTTTTAAAGAAGTTTCACAATTTATTCATAATAAAAGTAAATAATTAACTTAATCAAATCCACATGAATTTATTAAGTCTTATACTTAAGACTAAGATAAGATAGATTATTTTAAAAAAAAGGAAAAAGCACTATGAAGTACAAATAAAAGAATTTAATCACCAAAAAATCTTACAGTAAGTGAGTAGCATAAATAAATTAATCAAGTATTTGCATCCATCCTCATCAAATTTTTAAAAACAAAAGTTAAAGATCTTAAATAAAATACAATATGATAACATTATATTAACAAGCATTTTGACACTAAATATTATTAGTACAAAAAAGTAAAAAAATATTATTAGTTGACACCGTAGATAAAGAAAATGCTAGGAATAACGATAATTAATAATAATAATAATAATAATAATAATTAGTAAATAGTATTTTCTCTCTCTATATATTATTATCTACTTCTTTTAAAATACAAGTTTGTTTTTTTTCTCAAATATAAAATTTTTAAAAAATTTAACTCATCAAAATCTGAAAAATATCTGTGGGATAAAGTTTAGGATATATATAATTTTTTCTCTTCATTCTTTTGGAGAAAAATATAATTCTTTTGACCTATCTTCAATAAATATAACTCTCACTTATATTTAGATGGTGTAATCCAACACTATATGGAACACACAATTTGGTCTTATAATTAATCATTTTTTAATGAAAGGTATAATAAAATAAACATTTTTTTAATAGTATGAAAAATAACCCAACACAATTTTCACACATGACTTTTATGAGATTTTTTTGGCCGATAGCTTTTTTGGTTTGGGGGTACCCCGGCGATTATGATATGACTTTATGAGATGGGGACATTTACTTTGCGAATTGGGGCACAATAATATTGAGTTCAATAATAATAATCATTTTGATTTGACAATATCATTGTCACGTACAGATTCTTTCATATTGATCTATCAAAACCATTTTGATTTGACAATATCATTGTCACGTACAGATTCTTTCATAATGATCTATCAAACCATTATATAAACAGAAATGAATTACTTTAACATAATGATAATCTATCGTATCTAATTCAGTACGTGAATCAAAGACAGGTGAGGTAAAGATTAATAGTTTTTTTTTTGGCGCATGTTAAAGTCACAATAATTTTATTTTGTGCACTATTTAGATATTATATTATGTATATAATTGTGGATTTATGTGAGTATTGGGCTAATTTTGGAAATCCGGCTATAATTCATTGTGTCTAGTGGAGCAGTGGATATATTTTAATTACACACACGTGTGTGTGTATATATGTATAAAGTTTTTTTTGTATGTGTATATATGTATGTAAGTGCATCTTAAGGAAACAATAAAGCCATGATTTTAAAAATATTTTTCTGTAAGTAGAGATAAAACTCTTCTTATTTATTATATCACTCTTAGGCATTTATTTACCATCATCATTAGGATTTAGGAGGCTATATTAACGATAGTTAATTCCTATATTTATACATTTTATTATTTACCATATATAAAGTTTCTAATGATATTTTTTTTATATAAATATGATAATGCTTAAATTGTATTAGTCCCTTTTGTTTCAAATATAATTTTTTTTAAAGAAAATCCTATGTTTCAATGTATAAGATCTTTTACAGAATTTTCATGAAAATTAATATATATCTTTTAAGTCAAAATGCTCAAGTTTATCAAAATTAGTCGCTTTCCATTAAAACAGATAATTAACATGAACAATTGATATTAAAGAATAACAAAGCTGGAAATATTTAACTACCTGTTTTTTTTTCCTCAGTGTGCATCAGATAAATACCTTAATGGAAGAAACTAGTGATAGTATCAAAATTTATTAAAATATTTATGAAAAATCTCCAAAACACATTTGTGTTCCCTAATAAGTTGTAATGATAAAAAGATAATAGTTAAAGTTTTTAATAGGCTTGTTTGGTTTGAATCAGGCTTATGTATAAGTCCGATTCACGTAAATCGAGATAAACCTCCTCCACATATTTACCTCGTAGGCCGTAAAAGCTACCCATATTTCATAAATTACGATTAAAAAGCATTTATGAAAACTATCAAAACATGCTAAATTTAACTAATTTTAATTAATTTTTTAATTAAAAATTGTTTATAGGATCTTATAAAAAAAAGAGTATAAAATAAATATTATGAGGAAAACTAAAGAGGAAGAGTGGACCGCACCCGGATTCTCTGATATGTAAAAGGCAAAAAAATCATAGTGTCCCCTATTTATCTAAGATTTGGTCCATGCATGGGTTAGCTCAATGATGATAACTAATCCCCAAATTTAACCTGTCCCCCATCTTTTTCGGCCCCTGGATTAAGCCAAGGGCTATATTATATTTATTCTTTTAATATAAAAATTATATAACTAATTTATAGAAATTAAAAAAACTGTTAAATTATTTATTTTTAATAGATGTATATTCATATTTTTAAAATATTTTCTTTAATTGTTTGTGTTGCATTTGGATCTATCCATTGATAGAAACCTCCCTTGATATGTGCCGTGGATAGAAATAGTTAAGGAAAAGAACTTCTCCATTAGGTCTTAAATATAGGAGTGGGATAATTAATTTAAAGACATTAATAAATTATTTAAATTAATTAATTATAATAAATGTAGTTTAATTGTCTTAAAATACTCCTATCATCCTATCATGGATGAAAACCACTTTAACATACACAATTAGCACGGATAGATTGGGAAGAACTTAGGGTTGGTTTGAGTTAGTATTAGAGAATCACATTCCTGCAAATTGAGACAAAACTCATCTCACATATTTACTTCGTATACTGCAAATCACATTGAAAAGGCAGCTTATATTGCTAATCCAAACAAGCATTTAAAAATTTAGGAGCAATGTCTTATATTTAGAATCAAAGTAAATCCCCATCTAACTGCTAAATTTAGGATCAAATATCACTACGAGATAAATTTAAGAGACAAAATGTGTTGATGTATTATATATAGGACCAAATTAAATTCACATCTAACCCCTAAATTTACGACGGGAAGGATTTTAGATTAAATTTTAATAATACAAATTAATTTTGTACTTTCAAAGATTATCAACTTCCTAAACCATCAAATTTAACACAAAGATCCACAATTGCAATGATCTCTCCATTTACTCCATTATTAGTGGAGAGACCACCGCAGTTTTCTATTCCAACAGTAGAAGATCTGAATCCTATGACAGATACATGTAGTTTCATAAGGAAAGTGCCTCCACTTCTCTTCCCATCTGCTTTCCCTCCTTTCATCTCAATATCGTCTCAACTCTTAGATTAATAAATGAGCAGCCTAAATTTAATGTTTTATAAAATATTGGGTCCCAAACAAATTAATGTAAATTATGTTATTATCTAAAGGGTTAATATAACTTTTTGTCTATGAAGTTTAGCCCGATTTTAGTTTTGGCCCATCAAGTTTGAAATCGATGGTTTTGGCCCCCTGAAGTTTGGTCTGATTTTGGTTTTTGTCCCTTAAATTTGAAATCGGTAGTTTCGGTCCCACAAGTTTACTTTGTTTATAACTATTGGTCCCTCAAGTTATCAAATCATTTTCAAAATTGAGGGACCAACATTTATAAATGGAGTAAATTTGAGGGACCAAAACCACCGATTTCAAACTTGAGGGGCCAAAACCAAAATCGGGCTAAATTTCATGGACTAAATCTACCGATTTCAAACTTGAGAGACTAAAACCAAAATCGGGTTAAACTTTATGACCAAAAGTTAACCATTATCTAAATATATGAATTTCTAACTATACGTACATCACTATATAGAGTGGCAATGATAGGGTACGGAGAGCACGTATCAAGGATTGCCGCAAGTTTATTCAAAGCGATGGCGAAGAAGTTAGATGATGAAGTGAAGATAATGGAGAAGTCAAGGCAATATGTTTCAGAGAAGACAGGACATATACGAGTGTATCGCTATCCACATGGCCCTAATCATCATCTTCTTCATCACAATAATGGTTCATGGGGAATGGAACCTCACACAGATAGCTCTGTGCTATCCATTCTCACCCACCATACTCAAGATTCTTCACTTGAGCTCCTCCACAATCATCAATGGCTTCCTCTTCAGTCCATTCCCAACACTCTCGTGGTCAACATCGGCGACATGATGCAGGTTCCTTCTTCCTCTTCTACATATTCTCTCCGGCCCTTATTATAAACACAAAAGGATGCATGTTTCATAATACGATATGTCTTGTTCAAAGCATTAATTGCTTCCACATAATATCTTTAACTAATTACTACCTCCAATACTTAATATAAGATATAGTTACCTAGTTTAATTAGATTAATAATGTTAGTTGAGTTAGTTAATATGACATGTATTTTATAAAACACCCTAGTCATCTTCTTTAATTATCTTATTCCCTAGACTTCTTGATTATTGTTGAGGGAGTATTAATAGGGGTAAATTAGGAAAAGATTGACAAATATAAAAACTATGGCTTATATTTAAGATTAAGATCAACTCCTTAAATATATTTTATATTAATGATCGGAGCGAGTATAATACTTCCTAACTAATTAATTAATCAAACTTCTATAAGGACTTGTTTGGATTCATGCTTGTAAAAGTGAATTTTATCCCCCACTAACTTTTTAAAACTGAAGTTGGGTAAAGTTAATTAGTGAAATATTGTGATTTATGTTTGGATTTATTTTTAAAAAAATAATCAATTTGAAATAAAATTATTTGAATGATACATTGAAAAATCACTTTTAAAAGGATCAAATCTGAATACCCAAAAACAAAAAAAGTTGTTTCAATTTTAATTTGCCTTCTGAAAAAATAAGCTTTTTTTGTTCTACTACTACCCCAAACATCATTTTCTATCCAACTGACCCCTTTTATTTTTTTATTTTTGTCTCAACTGACTTTTTGAATCTTTCTAACGTTAACCCAAAGATGCACTTACTAATGAATTTTATTCAGCATTAATTTTGATATTCTACGAGAAATCTTCATTAACTTTATTATTTTATATAAAGTTTTTATTAGGTGATTATAATAAGGACTGGAGTATCTGTTTCTGCAAAAGAAATAACAAATTTTAATTAACTTGGTTAATTTATCCAAAGTTATTGTGATTTATAACAAGTACCGGACTATCGATCTGTTTCTGCAGTTTTCTTTATATGTGTGAAATACGAGTAAATAGCAAGGGTTTATTGTTTTGATATGTGTATGTATAGGCGATAAGTGATGACAGATACAAGAGTGCAGTGCACAGAGTAAGGATAAGCCAAGAAAAGGAAAGGATCTCTGTATGTTACTTTGTGTTTCCAGAGGAAGAGTTTGTGATAGAGAGTTCCAAGTACAAGCCCTTTAGTTATAGTGATTTCAGAGCACAAGTTCAAGAGGACGTTAAAACCATTGGCCATAAAGTTGGACTCTCCAGGTTTACCCTATAACTCATCACCATACTTTGACACAAACCCTTGAGATCGATCAATCTCTCTCGCAAGTCAATTTTCTATTCTTCATCACCTCATTTTAATTTACATATATAATTTTTTTCCCCTTTTGAGATCCATGTAATATACTTCGATCATTTTGTATTGAGATGTGATGTAAAGCGGACAGGAATACTTTTCTTGGATCATTACTATAGAAAAATATTGGAGTGGTAGCGCTTTTTATCTTAAAAAAAAAATAGTAATGTTTCTTAGATGCATTACTATAAAATATAGATTTTACTATTTTAAAGGACTTCCCTTTCTAAAAAAGGAAGTAAAAAATAAAAGTGGTGGCATTTTTATAATTTTGTGTGTTTGTTTTGATATATTAGACATCCCAATTCCAAAAACAAACATCAACGACCCACTTTCAGCATCCCTAATTCAATTAAGGATGTCAAAGGTGTCCTTAATATTAGGGATGCCACCTTTGACTTCCCCAATTATAGCCAATGGTGGAGTCCATATATTAGATTGGGGATGCCACCTAATATTAGGAACCCCATTGGCGTCCCTAATTGAATTGGGGATGCCAAAAATCTTTGGTGTCCCTAATTCAAATATGGACCACAAAGGATGTTAAAAGCTGATTTTTGTGTTATTGTCCCATTATATTTATATCTCTTCTTAATTTATTCCTTCTCTAATTCGAAACTTCTCTCTCTCTCTCTCTCTCTCTCTCTCTGATTCATCAGAGTTCACAAAGACTTGAGGTCCACCATCCATGGTGGCGTGCGAGACCAAACTAAGATCCATGACGATAATCTCTCTTCAACCACTTCTTAGATCTAACATGCCAGCCTGCATTTATACTCTTTTTGCATTTGGATCTAAATCTCTTATCTGTTTATTATTATTATTATTATAATAATATAATTTCCTTTTCTTTTTCACAATCAGATTTAGTACGGTGCATGCATGTAGAGATGAAGAGAATGGATTTTTGAATTTAGAGATTCAACTAAAATAAGGGAAGTCACTATAGGAGCAACAAGATAGAAAAAGAAGAAAAGAGATCTACCATTGTTCACCATCACTATTCATTGTTTAAAAAACTTACGGCGTCCTTTTTGGAAAAAGGAAAGCCATAAGTTCTAGACTTATGACGTCTGTTTTAAAAAAGGGATGCCGTAAGTCTCTTACGACATCCTTTTTTTAACAGACGCTATATCCTGACTTTGTTATGTCCCTGACATAGGTGTCTCCTTGTTTTCAAGCGTTAAAATGGTTAAAAAATGAATGTTAAAAGTGTTGTCTATAGTAGTGATATTATCCCTGTGTCAATGCATCAAAGTGCTACTATCTAAATTCTTTTTTTTTTTTTTCAATGAAGCGCTATGGCTTTTAACTAATTTTATTTCATTTTTTTTCTATATTTCCTTTAGTTTAGTATAAATATATAACATGTTTAATATCATACTATACTAAATTAATCAAATACAAATATATAATTCCAATACAAATATTTTAAAAGTAAATTAAAATTACAAATACATCAATAATTCAATAATTCTAATTTTTTAATGTTTTGCTCCCTTTGACATAGACTATAGATGCACTTATGATTGCCATTTTCTTGAGGGTATGCCTATTTGCACCATAATTTAAAGTTGGCAATAAGAGCATCGGGGTGATTGTATGCGAAGATTGAATGATAATCCCTAATATTAAATTAACCTAAATGAAAGAATAAGAAAAGTATTTAGAGGATTCTTTGTATATGAGTGAATAAGGCGGCATTAACAAAAAAAAAAAAAGAAACTATAATAAAAGTTAATCTTTTTTGTTTTGGGTACCATAAGAGACAAAAGTAGCTCTAAGAAATTAAAGAAATACAGTAAGAAATAGGGGCGGAAAGCTAATTATTCTTTGGCAGAGGCAGCTCATTTTAAGAAGAGGCTCGCAAATGGGGAAGAAGGTAAAAACTGTTTATGAAGATTGAAAGCAACAAAAGCTCTTCTTCTACAAAGAAAGAAATAAAATATAATCATTTGCATAATAGCATGAAATTGGTATTCCTTTTGCACCATTGAGATGCCCAAATCTATTATTAAAACTTGTCTCAACATCTGACAAAAACTTGATTAAATTGTGGCTTCCTTTGATTAAAAAGGACAATTTGATTTAAAAAATTCAAACAAACTAACCATTGTTCTTATTTTGGAAGTGCTTCACTTCACGTATGTATGTATATGTATATATATGTGTGTATATATATATATATATATATATATATATTCATAATCAGAAAAAAGTCGAGATTAGGAAATCTCATTCTCAATCCTGATCCTGATCCTAATCCTAAATATATTTTTTTTTAATTCTGAATTTTTTCTGTCCCAAAATTTTTGGGACGGGATTTTCCTATCACTATTTGCTCAAGATTGGGATAGAAAGATCAGGACGGGAAAACGTTGAACACCTTTATTTTTATATTTAATATAAGATATATTTATGGACTTGATTTTGGTCCTAAATATATGACATAGTTTTTATATTTATCAATCTTTTCATAATTTACTCTCTATTGATGCTACCTCAACAAAAATCAAGGAGATGAAATGATGGAATTAAAGAAGATGACTATGGTAGTTTAAAAAAATGGTTAAATGTCATTTTTACTCTGAAAGTATTCACTGGAGGCCAATTTTTCCCTTGCTATTATCTTAGTTAAGTTTGACTGTTAGTTAACCAAATTTCAGACAAATTTGCTCCTAAGTGAAAACTTACAAGGCAAGTTTATACCTTAGTAATAATGACATGGACAACAAATTGCACTGGAAGTTTTCACTTAGGAGCAAATTTTTCCGAAATTGATCAACTAATAGTCAAACTTAACTGGGATAATAGTAAGGGCAAAATTGCTCCAAATTTGATACTTTCGGAACAAAATTGGCTCTCGAAAAACTTTTAAGATAAAATTGGCCATCAGTGAATACTTCCGAGGTAAAAATAACCTTTAACCCTTTAAAATATATATATTATATTAATTAACTTAACAAACTTCTTTAATATAATCAAATTAAATAAATATACCTTGTATTAAGAATATAATGAGTGTCATTTTCCTAAAGAAACGCTACTAGTTGCATGACACTAAAGCCGTTTTTTTTTTTTTGGAGGGGCTACTGGATCTTGGACCATGCAAGTTGAGAAGCAAGTAGATAGAGGGATTTGTGCGAGCCATTTGACATGTTAGCCCGCCATAATTTACCCTCTCTCTTGAATCCAGAGAGAATCCTAGCTCAAAATAAAAAGAGATTTGTAGTAAGAAATCAGCAAGTTACACGAATGAAGTAAATTTCAAATTCTTTTGGTATGAAACGAGAAGATACTTTCATAATTTCTTTAATTATATGTACTGGTCCCTATATTCATAAATTTATGATTTTGGAAGAGAATCGACTTTAGTAATCATCAATGATGTACATGATTATTCACTTCAATGGGTAGGGATAATTTGGTCTTCTCTCTCCTCAGAAAATATGTTCCCACGGAAGAAAACCATTTTTTCATGTTTAACTGTTTAAATTCCCATGAAAAGGACTTTTCTTCATACCAAACGCGTCTGATGATGAAAAATGTGCAATTTTCTTTTTCCTTCCTTGATTTTTCTTATTACCAAACGGGCTGCAAAGGTCAAACAAAATATTACATCGTAAAAGACCTTGTTTTATTGGGCCGGGCTTGGTCAGTTGGTCTGTCCGTCACCTTGGCAGGATAAATTTTCACTTAGAGATAATTTTGCTTCAAAAATTTTTTAGGGAGTAATTTTATTTTGATAGTTATTCTATTTAATTTTGATCGTTAGTTAACCAAATATGTTAATTTGACAGTCTACATGTCATCCACATCATTTTTATTAAAATGCAAATGTGCTCTAAAAATTTTAAATTTAACTTTAATAAAAATAAAATAGATGACACATTGACTTTTGGGACAAATTTGCACCATTTGAAATTTTTCGTGTTTTTTTTGCAATCAATAAAACTTTATGATATCATAGTATTCACAAATATTCCATGAGTAAATTTACACTTAATTTATTTTTTTTTATAATTTTATTTAATTCTATCCTATCCTTTACATCAATGGAAGGCATAGATTCGGGCTTCATACATTGGGTCATAGTGGGGATAACTCTAATTAGAATAAAAGATGAAACCTTGTTAATTACACATGAAGTTAATGTAATAAATAGAAAGGCGACGATGATAAAGTTTTTTTTGATCATGAACGATGACAAAAGGTCACGACTAGGAATTTAGAAAAAAAAAAGAAGCAAAGGAACGAATTTTTAATAAATGTGTGGATGAAGAAAAGAAAGGGACAAATGCTTTTGTTTCTTTACTGGCAAGAGGCAAATAGGTTCTTTTCCTATCTTGAAAAATTTAAAAAATATTTTATTCTATAGTATGAATTAGATAACTAATTTTTACACACATATTAAAAAAGTCAGTTAAATTAATTATTTATAATACATATATATTTATTCCTAAAACATATTTTTTTAATTATTACTTTATTTTGGCTAAAATAATAATTATTTTATATAGAGAAACCACATTCAATATATACAATCAATATATTTATTTGTTTGGAATGATTATTCAAATTTTTAAAAATAGTTTTTCAATCATGATTTACGATATGCGAAATAAATATGTGTGAGGAGTTTTTTTATTTGTGTAAATAAGTATTTTTAAGATTCCTAATTGGTATCTTAAACAAGCTAATAAGTAGTTTAGGAAACATTTATAAATTTGAAAGAGAGAATGAATTGATATATTAGTTCAATACTTAATATAAAATGTAGTTAACCTGTTATAAATTATTTTAAAGTATTCATAAAAAAATAAAAGTGAAGGACAATTAATGTCTTTTGGTAACATCTTATAATCCCAAATAAGTCTAAGTGGATTGATTTGAAATTTGATAAATTGAACACACTAATTTATCTTTTTTATGTTTCTAAAGTATTTTAGTGTCTTTTTTTTCTCCCTATATTTATATTCATATTTAAATTGATTTTACAGTTAGCGTCCACTTGAAATGAAATATCTGCCATCATCAGCTGAACATGAAAAGCGAAAAAGCCTTTGTTGACAAAAGAAGCAGAAACTCGCGTTGTTGAGCTACAGCACTCAACAGTATTCATATCAGAGTCAGGACAGACCCCCAAATATCACGTAAGACGGTAAGAGCCGTCTGCTTCAATTTCAATCTTGAACTTGTGTTTCCCCCAAAACCACACCCCAGATTCCCATTCGATCATTCCACACCCATTTTTCTCATCAGTCACCTTCTTCTTCTTCTTCTTCTTCTTCTTCACACACACATTCTTCTTTCTCCCTCTCGTGCCTTCTCTCTCATAGATTCTGCAATGGCCCTTCTTCTTCTCCTTCCCTCTCAATCTTCTTCTTTCATTTTGGCCTCATTTTCCCCTTTTCTCTTCCTCGTCTTTCTTCAATGCCGTCTAGCCTCTTCTGCTCTTCTGCTCAGCTTGAAGAATCACCACAAGCACTTTCACCATCAGAGACCCATGATCCAAGCCAACCAAAGCACTTGCGCGCTCTTCGTCGGCACTTGGGTTCCTGATGATTCCTACCCCCTTTACCAATCTTCTAGCTGCCCGATTATAGATCCTGATTTCAATTGCCAAATGTACGGCCGCCCAGATTCGGATTACCTCAAATACCGATGGCGGCCTCTCAATTGCGAGCTCCCAAGGTAACATAGTAGTAGAATCCTGAATAGTTGAGTTCAATCTGGAGTCGTTTTGTTCGAAATTTTGCAGAAACTATGTTTATATGTATAGCCTGAAAGATATTGTAGCATTTCGTGGTAGGTTCAATGGGGTTGTCGTTTTGTTCGAAATTTTGCAGAAACTATGTTTATATGTATAGCCTGAAAGATATTGTAGCATTTCGTGGTAGGTTCAATGGGGTTGAATTTCTGCTCAACATGAAGGGGAAAACTGTGATGTTTGTGGGCGATTCTCTTGGGCGGAATCAGTGGCAGTCTTTGATTTGTATGATATATTCTTCAGCACCTGGAACGCAAACGCAATTGGTGAGAGGAGAACCCCTCTCAGCCTTCAGATTCTTGGTGAGTCTGATTTCTGAGCAACAATTACTGAAATTAAATTCATTCCCGGGGAGATTTAGGGCATACTTTCAATTTCAATGAGCCATTTCCTTTTTTGGGCTAAAGTTTTGTTTAAATGACTGGCGAGGGTGAGAACTTTTGCAGATTTTACAGTAGCAAAATAGTTATATTTTCCACTTTTTGTGAAGCTTTATTCAGAATATGAGGGCTTGGGTGAAGTTATTTTCAATAGGAGAAAGTATGTTGTTGGGAAAGGTGTTTGTGAAGAGTGGACCCATAAGCACTGTGGACAATAACGTTTGGCTAGTTGGTGCAAACTGCAAATACACTAACTTCATGCTTTTGTCTCTGTACAAAGTAGACAGTGGAAAAAAGCATTTTACAGCTGCAAAAGAGTCGTGGTTTGTAATTTGGGTTTTGATATGGTATATGCAGGACTATGGTGTGACCATATCATTTTACAGAGCCCCTTATTTGGTTGAAGTTGATGTGGCCCAAGGGAAGAGAATTCTGAGGTTGGAAGAGGTAGATGGCAAAGGAGACGCTTGGAGGAGTGCTGATGTGTTATCTTTCAACTCAGGACATTGGTGGAGCCATGAAGGATCATTACAAGGGTATGCTATCTCCTCCTTTTGAAAGTTTCATTTCTGAACAGAAGTCATTTTATTTGTTACTCCCTCGGATGTTTGTTATAAGACATATTTACTTAATTTGATTAGATTAATGAAGTTAGTTAATGTGACACATATTTTCTAAAACACCTTAGTCATCTTCCTTAATTTCATCATTCACCCTCCTCCTTGACTATTGTTGAGGGAGCATTAATAGGTGTAAATTTAAAAAAGATGGACAAATATGAGAAATATATTTTATATTTAGGACCAAGATTAACTCTTCAAATATGTCTTATATTAAGTACATGAGCGTGTATGTTTTAGGTAGAAGAACTTGATAATAAAACCTTCAAAAAATTTAATCGTTGTGCAGTATCAAAATCCTGAAAGAAAGAAATATGGATTAGTTAGTGATTTCTGGAGGACTTTTTTCTGAATTTTAGATCATATATGGTGTTTGGAATGGTGATTGCAGGTGGGATTACATTGAATTTGGAGGAAAATATTATCCAGACATGGATCGTCTGGCGGCAATGGAGAGGGGCCTCAAAACATGGGCAAATTGGGTGGATTCCAACATTGACAGAAGCAGAACCAAAGTATACTTTCTGGCAATTTCCCCCACACACTACAAGTAGGGACTCTCTCTATCTCAAAATTTAAATTGCTTTTTTCTTTCTTAAATTATTAGTAGTATTTTGGTAGAGTGTGGGATTCCTGGGGTCTCATAATGGTGTGTTTGTTTGTTTGTTTATTTGATTGGAGTATGGTTTCCACATGCGAGAAATCTATGAGCTGTGTGTGGTAAGGAGCATTGGAACTAGGAAAACTCTTTTTGACCCATTAGCTAGCTTGCATCTGGCTTGGTGCCTTAGAGGTAGACAATTCCAAAAAAGAAAATAAGGCTTGGTGCATTAGACAAGAGGGAATATATTATTATACGAAAATAATGTTACTTATAAATAGAACTGGAGGAAGTAATGTTTAATACTCCTAAGGCACATTCTAGATTTTAGTGAGTGTAATAATATATTCCCTCCTGTCCTTTTTCGTATATATTTTCTCTTATTACTATCTTATTTCTCTCTCTCTCTTACTTGCCCCTTTATAAATAAGGACATACTTAAAAAAAAATTATTTCCTACATGCTTATTACTCTTAACCAATTTTAACTATTTTCTTAAACTACATAATTCGTTATTAAGCTTTTATAAAAAAGATCAGAGGGTGTAGTATCTAAAAAAACTTGACTGTTAATAAGTCACTTTCTAGAAAAAATTCTTGATCCATAACATTAGTGATTTGGAAAGTCACTTTCTAGAAAAAATTCTTGATCCATAACATAAGTGATTTGGAGAGTGATTAATACTTATGGTTTGGTCCAACTGGAGTGGAGTGGAGTCTGTCTACTATCTTGTGGTTTAAAGTCTTCGGGTCTGTGTTTTCTCCTTTCTATCCTAAAATGTCATACTCAGAACTTAATACAGTCAGTATTAGGCTGGTGATTGCGTATTAGGTGAGGTGAGATCTTAAACACGCACAAATTTGTGTTTTCAAAATTAGATATTTCTTCAAAAGAAGTTTTTTGTTTGGCCATTTTTTTTAAATGTTTACTGTTCTTAAAATATTAAGTTACTTGTTCAGTTATAATTAGAAAATTATTTTATTATAAATCCTTTATCTATTAAAATGAAAAAAAAATTAAAAATTTAAGAATAAAACAAAATTTTTAAGAATAAAAATTTTTAAAAAATATATCGAGATCTATAAATTTAGAAATAATTATACTGCTGCAAAGTTGTAAACCTATAATGTCCTTTGTTGTCGCTTTCAAAACCATCCGTGCTGTGTCAGGATCTCTCACATGGGATGTATTTGGCTCCTCTTGTTGCTTTTCTTCTCTTCTCTTCTCTTCGGCTGTTCACATTTCACATGTTCAAACTTGTTCTCTTGAGCTTTTCTTTTTACCTTTTTCTTTTTTAAAAAACTCTGATTTCTTATGCTGGAGATTGGCGAATCATTATTGTAACACATGCACTTAAAACAATCTTTGAAAAGGAAAAAAAAAAAAAAATAGTTGTGTCGGGGGAATAAAACATGATAGTGTATACCGACATATCCTGCTGCCACCCATTGGGTACAAAATGCTTACACATAATTAAATCTTAGTGCTGTCGCTGTGCATTCACATTACATCATCATATAATACACAGCCTAATACATTGTTACCTCAAAAAGTATATAGGCTTTTGTTTTATCTGTAAAGACTAGAGTGGGTCTTTCGTGTTGCGAAAAGTTTGAAGAATGAGGGTGCTTTATTGATAGCTTGTGAGCATTGCGGTGCCTGTTTGGGATATCAATTAAAAATCAATTATATATATATATAGTGTGTGTATATATATATCTCAAAATCTTGGTTTAAGCATGCCCCCTCCCAAACATTTTGATTGAATTATGAGACCATCAACCAAACACCCATAATTTTGATTAAAATCAATTATGAGATCATCAACCATAATTTTGAGTTCATAAATGATTTTGGCAAGTATAAATCAATTTTGTTCAAAATCTATTCTTCCAATGCTCATGCAAACACGTCCATGTGCAGCCCCAATGAATGGAATACTGGAGGAGGAACAACTTCAAGGAACTGCTACGGTGAAACCGAGCCGAGCACCGGCACGACATACTATGATGATTACACGGAGCAGAGGAGGGTGGTGGAGATGGTGATGAGCGAAATGAGGGACCCACCATATCTGCTGGACATCACAATGCTATCAGGACTGAGGAAGGATGGGCATCCCTCCATCTACAGTGGTGACTTGAGCCCTCAACAGAGAGCCAACCCTCAGTCTGCTGATTGCAGCCATTGGTGTCTTCCTGGCTTGCCTGATACTTGGAATCAACTACTTTATACCACATTATTTAACTAACCACACTATTTTCCCTCTAATTTCCTATACTAAACATTGTCTTTGTAGGATTTGATAGATGCATTTATGTGATGGGTTGCTTTAATCTTGCAACTTCTTCACCTGTAAATTAATGCTCTAATGAGAAGAGGGTAGGTTTTGGATTTTGATTCTTAAAGGTGAATTGCTGGAGTTGAAAATGGTGTACTGGCAGATTGTAATTGATTTTAATGGATCTACTCAGACCCATGGGATCAAGTTGGTTACATGGACTCTTGTAATCTATCACTTTCAAATTGCTTCTAGAAGCTATGTTGATGATGTAAGTTTGAAAATTGGGGTAATCATTTTTAAATTTTTTGCCTTAGTGCTCTCTTCCCCTCGCCTCTCATTTGATTTGAGGGAGGGGAGGGGAGGGGAGGGGAGAACAGGATAGGAGTTTACTTTATTTGTTTTGATTGGTGGGGAAAGGAGGTGAGGATTTTTAATAATCCATTGGTTTAAGAGGAAAGGAGGAAGGAAGATAATAATTGATTTACTATTTTATCCTTAAACTTTAGTTTATATTTTTGTTATTCTTATTATATAAATTAATTTTTTATCTTAATTTAAATTACATAATTTATAAAAATTCAGATTCACCCCAACGTCAGGTTAATATGGGTATGCTGTAATGCTATTTTTAATTTTAATTAATTGGCTAGATATATCCTAGTATATTTTAAAAAATTAAATTAACAAATTTTATTATATTTTCTCCAGAACACGTGCTCTAAGTATAACATATCCTTCTTTAGAGTCCAAAAAAAAAAAAAAAAAAGAGGGCACAAGACATCTTTCTCAAACTCTCTCCCACACTTCCATTAAAGCTTCCTCCTTTCAACCCAAACTCTGTTTGTATTTAATAAATGAATATTTGTAAATTCTTAACTCAAAAATTTGGGCTGCGTTTCATTGTAAATAAAAAATGAAGACAAATAAGTGAGGAGATTTTTAAGAAGCAAGTGACTTATTGAGGTGAGGAGAGAGAAAGGGAGAAGGAAGAAATAGATGCAAGTGTATTTTGCAACTCCATTTTCTACTGTAAATGCAAGAAACCCCTGTTGTTTCTTCAAAATTGTTTGCTGGACGTCTCATTCGACCAACTTCGTCACCACCTCACCGCCGTTCACTAAGCTGATGAAGAGACCTGAAGCCCCGTCGGTGTCTCTTGTTTTTTAAATAAGGGCGGTGGTAGGAATATTACAAAATTTATGGGAGTAAATTAAGCAAGATAATTGGCTTCCCTCCAAGGACAACTTAAACTTAATTTGGAGGGAATTAAAATAAGAGGAGGGTGGGCTAGATTTTAGCTTCCTATCCCTCTAAAATTTTAAATCAAACAAGGTTTGGGGTTTATTTTCCTTTCCTATCCCTTCCTATTTTGAATAAGATGGGAGTGTGCTCTGTTTGTTATACGAGCAGGACATTTTTTTTTTGAATTAGTTCCCATTAAAATGAGAAATGTTTAAATGTGGTGGTTTGGAAAGTGCACATAGTAGATTATGATGTAAAGGAAATGGGTGTGGGAAAACTTTTGTGGGTATGGATGAACAATGGATGAAATGTTGTTTAGAATGATGGTTGGGTGCTTGGCTTTGCTTCTAGCAATAAGGAGGCTGATTGTGTAACACTTGGTACTTAGACCCCTTTTCTGTTCGTCACAGAAGTATTAACGGCTTAGGGGAATATTGCTTAAGCCCCCAAACTTGAACTTAATCTTTTCTTTACGGGGTCACTATTAATTTTGTAAAGCCGTATTTACTAGATTGTTTATCTACTTACATGGGGTTCCTGACTTCTCTCCATTCACTTCTATTAGAGTCTTCTTTGTTTATTAATTTGTGGAATGTTTGTTACCTAATGGGCTCATACTGTGTAATTACCTATTTCTAGTTCAATTATCACGCTTGGATAAATATTTATCTGTCATGCAGGTTAAACCATTGACCACGTCAAATGGTAATTTTACATAACGGATTAGTTCGTACTAATTCATCTATTCTTCGTTGCAACTTCTTCACCTGGCACCGTGTTCTGCACTCCTCTTCTATGCTCATGTGCCTATATGGTTGGTTGAGGGAGAGTGAGATTCGAGAAAATCTCAATAGCAAACTTTGCTAACTATACATACAAGATACAAACTTAATGCATGACATACTTACTTATATAAATTTATGGTAGCATAATGACATACTTTGCATGCTTAATGCTTTACACATTACACCTATAGCCATAACATAAGTGAAAACAAAGTTTCAATCATTCATACATGTTTCATACCATTCATCAAAGCAATTAAATACATTAATGCATAAGCATACTTAAAATGCAAGTCAGGAAAGTTATACTACCTTTCGTCTTTATGTCCTCCTCTTGTATCTTTTCTTCCAACTATTGTAGTTGTTTGGAAATTCTTCCATTCTTCTTCTTTCTTGATATCTCATGGCCTTAGATAGATATCCACATCATTAGATCCATGAAAAATGAATATCCTATGTGGCTACATTAGCCTCTATAACATGTCTCTTATTTTTGCACCCATACTTGTCTCAAATTACCCCAATTACCACAAATTCGTGGGTCCACCTAAACTACCAGATTTATCAATCATCTTTGAAAATTCATATCTTAATATAGGGAACTCTAATTGAGGTGGTTCTAGCTCATACTTAAAGCTCTTTAAGTCTAATTTAAGGGAAAAATATCTCCCACTACCACTTACATGCACACAATTCCAGAATCCACAATCAATCCTTGTTAATAGAAACACCAATTCAGATTCAATGCCTAACTTTAACAGGTCATAACTCCTAATGTACTAATCCAAATTCCATATATTATACATCAAATTAAAGATTATCATTTCTAATATTATTTTGGAAAGTTTCATGGTCATTGGATAATATTTAACCATTCAAAAACACGTCACAAGCAGACTGTCACCCAGAAAATACAATCTGGCAGCAGTACTCTTTAACTTCAATTTTTTGGGTTTTCAATCTAACCCTTCTAAAATTATGTTCACAACCTATTTTCATGAAATTTCGTGTATAGAATCCATTTCTAACATCAAAAACACCAAAATAATCTTCTTTCCACATTTTCCAGATATGGCCAAAACATAAAAGTTTCCGAGCAAAAATTTGGCTTTCTATTCCGATGTTCCTGGAATTGGTTCCTCACCTTTATCCCACGCAGTTTTTCATTCTAAACTCAGTGGAAGCATCAAAACTAGCAAAATCATACTTCTTCCCTAAGATTCATTTCTGGCCAAAAATCATCTTAAGGCCAAACAAGGTGATTTTGCAACTTTAACCATAAGATATCATGCTCAAATCAAAGCTTGAGCTTATCTCTATTTGGTGCCATAGTCTGTTCTTGATTCTGAAAGCACCTCCACCTTGTAGATGGCACCAAACACATTTGATCAAGAATCCAAAACCATAGAAATGTTGCTTTCACTGAGAGGAACAACATTAGAGAAGGCTCTGGGAGCTAGAAATGCCGATTTAGGCTTGAAAAGGAGCAAGAACACTTTGGTTCTTATTATTCATTTTCCTTCTCTCCTCTTTCATTTTCCTTCCATTTTCTCTATTTTTCTTCTTCTCTTTCCTTTTAAGTTGAACTTAAAGAGAGTGAGAGAGAGTGTGTTGGTTGATCTTATGACATGTGTCTAAGGATTAAATCTTGGAGTGACATGTGTCCCTTTAAAGTCATCCTCCCTTCTCTCTCTTCTTGGCCGACTTTTTTGTCAGGGGAAGGGATAGCATGATGAATTCCCCTGACTCCCGAGTTTGGTGTTCGGAAAAGTCAAGTATATGACCGGGCCGAAGACTAATGGATTCCCCTGACTCAGAGGCTAGATGGCGCCTTTTTAGGATGCCAACTCAAAAGTCAAAAAGTAAGTGCAATCATGAGGGACACTTGACACTTTATTATAAAGCCAACACAAAAGCTAATTAGTACACCTTATGATTAGGGGATATTTGTCATCTTCTCACTAGGCCAACACAAAAGACACTTTATGGAGATGCTAGGTGTCATCTTCTCATTTGGCCAACCAAAAAGCAATGCCATCATTACTTACTTTATTAAAGCTACTTTAATAAAGTTACTTTATCAATATTTATCTGGGATCTTACTCAGGTTTTACTTAGGATTACGCCACGTATATCTGAGCTTGTAAGATGATGCTAGGTTAGAGTGTATGTGTGTGTGGACCCTACATGGCACCACACATCCCCATACACACTAACCAATATGGCGCCAAGTGTATCCCTTGTATGCATACATCAATATATTTCATCCGACTAACTACAACCTCTGAGCCCTCATATCATCGGGAGAGCCATTCTCTTCCCAGAAAGCTAAATCATATAGTTCCCAATAGTCTTTCTATCTTTTGTCATTCTTGGGATAACTGGGCTTAATAGTTTTCCTGATATATGCTTATCCTCAAGTCTTTAGGTCCAAAATAAAATTCAGGATATTACATATTGTGACTATTATAGTTGCTGTGGGAGTAGGTAGACCGAGGCGTATATAATATAGGTCATTTACATTAGATTTTTATGCCAAGAGAGCAAACTTGAGGGCTATGATATACAATAGTGATACCAATTGCTTCAACCAAATTAAGATGTATCAAGTGACATTTGATAGATTATGTCATATGTTAGACACAGTTGGTGGATTGAGACCCACAAAACAGATGTTGGTTGACGAAAAAGTGGCAATGTCTGCATATATACTGGGGCATCATGTAAAGAACAGAGTGATTCAATGTGAGTTTGGTAGGCTTGGAGAAACAATACGTAGATACTTTAAACTTGTGATGAATGTGACAACTAGACTACAATCAAGGCTTTTGAAAATATTAGAGCTAATACTAGAGGACTCAAATGATCACCACTGGAAATGGTTCAGGGTATATAAAATTTGAACTTGTTTGTAACATTTAAATTATGTGGGATGATTGTTTGACCATTTGAGATTAAACTAAACTTTATTTTCTTTTTCTAGGGTTGTCTTGGTGTATTAGATGGTACTCACATACATATTCAGGTTCCTGCATAACATAAGGCCTAGTACTGTAATAGAAAAAAAAGAGATATAACAACCAATGTGCTAGGTGTATGATCACTTGATGCCCAATTCATCTTTGTATTGCTTAGTTGGGAAGGGTCAGCTGCTGATGGAAGGGTTTTGAGAGATACTATAAGGAAACCATATGGACTACGAGTATCAATTGGTATGTTTGTGACATTTGCGTTGAAATTAGTAATTTGTTTGTCTTCATTCAATCAGTTATGACATCGGTATGTGATTGGGAAATTAGGTTTGCTCAGGAAACTATCACTTAGTTGATGCAGGGTACACGAATTATGAAGGATTTTTGGCTCCTTACAGAGGGCAGAGGTACCACTTGAATAAGTGGAGACAAGGACAACAACCATAAACTTCTTAAGAGTGCTTCAATATGTGTCATTCTACAACGAGAAATATAATAGAAAGGTGCTTTGGCATACTTAAGTTACGTTAGGCCATCCTTATGAGTCCTTCATTCTACCTGATCAAGATTCAAAACATATACATTGTGGCATGTTGTTTGATTCATAATCTCATTCATATAAAGAACATTCAATATCCCCAAGATACACAGACTGAGACCTTTGAAGATGCACCTACAACAAATGAGAACACCCCCATGATGATAATGGAAACTTCCTATGTGTGGACTAAATGTAGGGACCAAGTGACCAATGGCTATATGGCTAATTGAGAATTATGTTTTCTTTTCATTAATCGTTTGCATCCTTATGTTTATGTGTGTGGAACAAGTTTGGCTCATATCTAGTTAATGTAATTAATGTTGTAGTTTTCATGTGGTTAAATTATGTATCACCTTGTTCAATGTTAAAGTTTTTTTTATCATAAAAGTTCTTTGGGATTGTGAGTTTATTTTAGATGGAGCATAGTCAAGATGGAAATAAGAAAAAGCAGAAAATGTGGTCTTTAGAGAAGGACAAGGTCTTGGTTGAATGCCTTGTCACACTTAGGATGGAGTAGAAGTTTATGGCAGACAATGGTTTCAAGCCTGGATTTACTAATGCTTTGTAGCTGATAATGGAAGAAAAAAAATCCTAGGATGTTAGATTAAAGCTTGTCCTCACATAACCTCTCGTATCAAGACTTTGAAATGTCGATGTCAAGCGTCATATGACATGATTTATGGCAATAACACCTCTGGCTTCGGTTGGGATCCTGACACAAGATGTGTCACTGCAGGCAAAGAGGTGTGAGATGAATATGTTAAGGTATGTGAAGGAGTTGATGGTTTAAACTAAGTAAGTTAAAATGTCATTTGGAGAATGTTTTCCTAACTTGTAAATTTGTTAATTGGTTTATATGCAGGTGCATCCTAAGGCAAGAAAATTTCACACCTAGTCCATCCCATACTTTGGGAATTTGTGCCTTGCCTGGGTAAGGGATAGGGCTATGGGTGATAAAGGCATATCCCCTAGCATGATAGAAGATGAAGTGAATCTAGAAGAGGAATACCTTTCGGATTCTCCACATAATATGGCTACTGATGTGGAATTCTCATAAAGTTTTATAGAGAATGATCATATCTTGAATCACAGGTCTTATGGCTCATCCTCAAACAAGAAGAAGCGTCACTTGAATAACTTTGAGGCGTTTGCTGAGGTTCTGTGTGACACTATTACATCTCTAGACAAAACCATTATCAATGTGTTTAAAAACCTAGGAAATCAAATGTCATCTCAAGGAAGGAAAGATGTACTTGATGCGAAGGGATTTGACCTGTACGATACACTTTTTGGCATTGCAGGCCTGACACTGAATGAGCTCAATGCAGCTTATATAAAAATTGTTGGATATGAGCAACTCCTGAATGTGTTTGAGAGGATTCTTGTGCACTTTAAAGCCTCTTGGATATGTACCTTATTGTAGCAGTAGTAGTTATATGGAGGCATTAAATGATTAGTACATGTTTTTTTGGTCACTGAAGTGTGAGATAGCCTCATGTGTCAATCCTTTTAAACACATGTGTCATTTAAGACTAAAGTTTTAAGTTTTGTCAATGACTATATTATGTATTATATCAGTGATTTTGGATTACGACTGCAAACTTTAATCCATGTTCATTAGGGTATGACAAAATTGAACATGCGATAAAGTTTGCATTCATGCCATATACTACTTTTATATTTTGGTACATATGATATAAATTAGCAAGTTGTGTATAGGGAAGTCATTAATACAGGCTCATTGACTATAAGTTTTGTGTGTGTGAAGACTATCTTTGTAATTACCTTTGAATGTAAAATTTGCTGATATGGAAATGAAGTATTTAGGTTTAAGCATGTACTTTTATCATTAAGTTGACATATTTGCTGTCATTTAGACCCAACATTATATTTATATTTTGAGCCAGCATCTTTACATTACTCTAGTGAAGTGAGGCATTACCCGAGTGAGGTCTCACTTCACCCGGGTGAAGTGAGGATCCAGAGTGATGTCTCACTTCCTTGAGTGGAGTGAGGCATCACCAGAGTGAGGTTCAACCGGGTGGAGTGAGGCATCAATCAAGTGATTCCTCACTATGTCTCGTCCTCTTTAGCGCCAATCTTCTACAAACCATTTGCAACCCTTAAATCACTACAACTTACCCTTATCTTCCTTTTCCTTTAAGCAACAGATCATAAACCCATCGAAAAAGGTTGGTTAAACCCTATATCACATTTTCTCACCTCACTCTGTCATGGCAAAGATGAAAAGGCTGAATGCGGAGAAGGAATCATCTCCTCTGACTTCTCCTTTAGAAAAGAAGTCAAAGTCCACCAAGAGCCCTAAATTCAAGCCAAAGGTCTGAGTTATAGACCCACCAGTTCCACCGCTGAGCGTAAAATGAATCGTCATTCAAGAACCTAGAGAGATAAGGTCCATGGAAAAAGCTACTCCAAAGGGAAAAGGAAAAGGCAAGATAGTTCTTGAGCGAGAGGCTGATGTACAAGACGTTACCTACAAAACCAAACTAGCCTTAGTTGCCATAAACATTTCCCCATAAAGTTCTGTTCCATCAAAATCATGATATACCTCTCCTTCTTAGGAAGCCATTGGTACCCAAACTGCAACTAGACCCTCTACTTCTACCTTGCATTCTGAGTTTGAGATAAAGGAACCACATGTTATGGCTCTTACTCCCAACTTCAACACTAGTAAACTCAAGGTAGTCAGTAAAGCAACTTTTGATTCTGATTTCGGTAAAAGACAATTTTGTCTTGTTGTATATGTCAATTTAGCTGAGTTGAAAATTGTTATCAATTAGACTTATGCCTATATCTAGGACAATATGCGTCTTGGTTAAGTCTGAGGATACCTTATAGCCCTACTGTCGTGAAGGTATTCTATATTAATATGAAGATTGTAGATCAATTAGATGATGAGGGTGGAATCAGTAAGGAGAGGTTATAGACTTCTGTGAAGGGGTAGAAGATTACTTTGTTTGTAGACTTGATCAACTCATATCTAGGTATTAAGGATGTCCCAAGTGGACCTTTCAGAGATTTTCACCCACATGATCTATCTGAGATCTTCAGGCCACATGAGCCTATTGGACCTTTACTATAGACACCAGGTGCTCTCACTGATCTTCAGAGGGTCATCTTTTATATCTATTCCTAGAGCATGGTCAACAAAGCTAGGAATTTCTCTCATATTACCGGGAAAGATTATCAGATGATGGCATCTATACTTTCTAAGGAGCAGAGGAATATTGGTGATCTCGTCTTTTAGGAGATCAGAAGATTCAAATTTCACACTACTAGGACCACCACCATTCCCTTTCCTCAGCTAGTTTCCTTCTTTCTCTCCTTGCACAACATTTGGCATTTGGTTCTTGGCGAGGAGACGGTGAAGATTCCCAAGTTTAGGAAGATTCAGTTAGGGAGGTGGATATTTTAGTACCTCTGGGAGCACCAAAGGTTCACAGTAATCATTCTGCAGTAGAGAGTCAGAGTAAGACGAAGAGAATGAAGCCTTCACCTTCCATTCCAGATAAGGCTTAGTCCTCCAGAGCAGGGTCTCCAGGTCCCTCCTTTTTAGGAGCCACCCTGCACACTTATATCCAGGATTTCCTTCAGTCAGCAATCTCAGAGTTGAAAAATCCAATACCCACTTGGTCGATAAAGTGGACTACCAAATTAGAGTATTGGTGGAAGTAGTTAACAACAATTTCAAAGTGGTATTTGACCTCCAGGAGGCTCAAGCAAATAGGATTTAGAGGATAGAGGAGATCCTTAGGACACATATTGGTATACCTTTCCCTTATACCTCCACTGCCACCACATCTGCTTCTGCTCCTGCAGCTGTTCCCGACCCCACTACCACACTTCCTGATATCATTCATATCCTTCTTGATACCACTCATATCCCTCCTAATACCACTCATACACTTACTATCACCGCTACCACCACCACCACTTCTAATATTCCTCCCATCATACTTATCTCTGATTCCCTTCCAGCAGGTGATCTTCCTTGGGAAGATCCCATTCTCCAATTTCCATCTCACTCCTCACCTATGTATTCCCATAACTAAGACTTCAGTTCTTAAATCGAATACATTAAGATTCTTAATAAACAAACCACTTTTGAGGTTCATACATCTGATCCTCATCCTACCACCGAGGCACAAGATGTTTTACCTTCCTTTCCTTTATTTTCTCTTCATTAACCTACACATTCCTCCTCTTTTGACCACACCTCTATCCCATTTGATCCTATCACTCCTATAGTTCCTTACACACCATCTCTTGCTCCTACCGATGATGATCCTATTCCACCATTTACATCACTCCGTGTCAATCCACCATCCTCTGATATCACCTTTCCAACCCCTTATTACCCTTTCCATTGATGATAAGAAGGGGGAGAAGACTTCAGGGGATCCTTTGGGACCAAGTGTGTGACATATTATAGTTTTATGTTATGTTTATGTAATTTTCACTTATTATGTCATTTTTCACTTGCATGATCCGGTAGATCACTCTAGTGATCAATTTGTTTACTCGAGTAATCATAATTTCACTTGAGTGATGACCAATCATTGGAGTAATTCTGTTATGCTAGTCCATTTACTCTTAATCTCCTGCAACTGATTATTCGACTGCTTAATTTCATTAGGTGATCAACCCGAGTGAAAGAGTGAAGTCTTGGTTGGAAAAAAAAATTAAATACAATAAATAAGCAAAAAGGCACAATTTCATAAGGCATAACTTCATTACAGTGATCAAGTTAATTACTCGATGGATCGGTGGATCACTCCAGTTATCATTACAGTGAAATTAAGATCACTCGAGTGAGGAAATTGATTACTTGAGTGATGGCACTTCATAGGATATGTGATCAACACCAACATCACTCGAGTGACTCAGTCATTCCCAGAATAACTTGGACTAATATGATATGTTTTATTCATGAGTTTATTGTCCCTCTGACCTTTATTTACCATCTTCACTATCGCTGTCCAAGATCCCATCCACCCCTTAATCGATTTCTCACTTCCCCCCCACACAGGGCAGTTCTTGGTATACGCCCATTGGGCAGTGTTTGTGGATTTATTGAAAAAAACTTTGTTCCTGGATTTTTTTTGCATTACTTAATTATAAGGGTATTATGGGTATTTCACAAATTCTTCCCACTTCACTCACTCTATTTATTTATACTAAACATCTTATTTTCCCTTAACCTATGTTACCTTCCCATGTCTACCAAACAACATACCTTTTTAAGTTCCCTCCCAATATTCCCTTCCTTTCCTTTCCTTTCCTTCATCATAAATTCTTTGTACCAAATTGGCCCATATATTTCTATATATTTCTTTGTAATCTACATTTGGGGATGCATTTATTTATTGGTTGTGCTGCAAAAATAAGATAGATAGAATGTTAAAATTTTGTCATTTTTATAATTTTTTTGTTTTATTATATTTTAGATAGGTAATAGATTTTAATAAACACATTCAAATTGATGAGATAACATGTCAAAATTAATAAAATGATGCTTTAAAATGTATATAAACTTTTCTCATCATATAAAAGTGTGGTAGTTTTTGAGATTCATAAATTAAGAAATTATAATTTTGATATAAAAATTGAAAAAAAAGAAGAAAAATATATAAATAAAGAGATAAGGGCATATTTGTCAACTTATAATTAGCTCTCATCCCCTACCCTTCTGGACAAAACAAGAAAATAAACCTTTCCTCCACTCTCATTCAATCAAACAAAGCTTATAACTTCCTCCACCCTAACCTCACCTACCTTACCCTCCACTCCATTGAACTAAACACACCCTAAGTTTACATCAAGTTTTGGTTTAGTCTCTTTACTTGAATTTATAAAGTGTATTTTCAATCCATTAATATTAACACTATTAGTCTCATTATAAAAAAAAAATTATTCAACAAATTTAAATCGCGAATTTGTAGTTAAATGCCCATAAAGCATGCTTAAAATTTATTCCTTTAATATAATAATTTTATATTATTAAAGGATGAGTTGTTGATGTTGAAAGTTTAGATCAAGTGTGTCTTCATTAAGTTTTCTTTTAACTATGTTTAATTTAAAAATTTCAAATAAAAGATAAATATATTGGCATTTAATTGTAGAGTTAGTATCTAAATTTGCTAAGTAAGCACTTTTCATTAATGAGGCTAATTGTGCTATCCTTTAAGGAATGAAAATACACATTATAAACTTATAGGAAAAAAATTGAAACTTAATGTAAATTTAGACGACCAAATATAAACTCTAATCAATTAGTTGAGAGCCTGAGAATGATCTGTTGCACCTTGTACAAGGTTTTTAATTCTTCATAAGAACCGTAAAAGCTAAAGTCAACCTTTTGAACTTATCTCCTAGATCCTAATTATAACATCCTAATTTTTCTTAGATATGTTTAGTTTTGATGATGTCAAATATTAAGAGCAAAAAGTTTCATAATGTATTTATCTCCTACATTGACTAACTACTATATTTAATGTGAAATATCTTATAGATCAGTCAAGCAAATGAAGAAATTGATCAAGAAGAAAAAAAAGAAGATATTGGAAAATGAAGTTATCAACAATAGGGAAAAGAAGTCAAGAAAAGAAAGCAGTTATTGAGATGGATTATTGGGAATAATCAAGAAGGATAAAAAGGAAGAAAAAAAAGGAGATTGAAGAAAGAAGAACTTACAAGATATAATGGGAATATCAAGATTCAAATTCTTAGATTTGATATTGGAGGTCTCTATGATCAAATGGAAGTTTTCAAAAGTGTCTTGTATGGAAGCCATATTAACTGCACTCGAAGTATACTTCATTATTATTAGAGCTGCACCTCCAGAAGTGATTTATACATGTTTTACTTGAGTTATGGAAGCTCTACTTGAGTAATGATCATATTTCAGCATACTCTGTTCAGCTCTATTTTCATTCAGTATGATAGAGATTCAGGAATTTGGTCATATATCTCAAACCATAAATTTGATTGAAGTGAAACTTGTTTCATATGAAACTTGACACTAAATGTGGTTTATAGACATCTATTTTGTGCTCAAAGGGTTTCATATGAAAGAGATATGAACTTCAAAATTTAGTGCCCAAAATCAATACTGTATTCTAGACCAGTAGCTACTGATTTGATGATAAAATTTGGAAGACAATGAATTTGGAATTGGTTCTCATTGCATTAGAAAAAAAAGACTAAAAGAGCATTCTAGGAATTGGTCATTTGCCAAATTTGGAGTTATATTTGAAGAGTTATGCCCACTGAAAGTTGACCTTTATGCTAAACTATCTATGTTCTGAAAAGGAAAAGGGCATTCTAGTGAAGATTTTGTGCACTTGAATGATGAAGCTTTACTTTCAAAATTCTAGTGAGTCACTTAATGTTGATCAGATCAAGTTAAGAGTTCAAAGATAAAATAATTCGAGTGATGGGGTAAGCACTCGAGTGATGGGCATCACTTGCAAGTTACTTGTAAATGATATGAGAGTTTTTGCTTTGATGAACAAATCACTCGAGTGATACACTTTGTCACCTATGTGATAAAGACAAGATCACTCAAGTGATGTGATAATCACTTGAGTGATGTCAATCACTTGCGAGTCATCCTGAGGTGATATGATCTTCTAATGAAGATCGTTCGAGTGATTGAGAATATCACTTGAGTGATCCATGATCACTTATAGGACACTTGAAAGTGATCTAAATGTGCTGAAAAATACTAAGAGAAGATCACTCAAGTGATCACTTAAGTACTTGAGTGATATGAATCACTTGAAGGTCACTCGGTAGTGATAGAGCTTAACTCTTACAGAACATATGGAAGATCGCTTGAGCGAATGAATATGCACTTGAGTGATATTCATTTTCACAAACATCACTACCAAGTCACTCACTAGTGATTATCAGCCCAAGATCACTTGAATACTCAAGTGACATAGTAAGCACTTGAGTGATAAGGGACCACTCAAGTGATTCTAAATCACACTTGAGTGAGTGTTCATTAGTCTCTTATAATGAGCATCTATAATAACTTATTTCCAATAGACTTAGATGAGTGTAAAAGAGTAGTGAAATCAGTTATAAAACCATGATTTTATCCCGGACTAAACAAACTTTGGAAAATGTTCACAAATTCCAAATCTATCTCAGGAATCGAACCTGGGATTGGAAGGGATTTTAGAGTGGAATAAAAATTTTCCCAAATGATTTCACAAATATTCACTACCTCACTAAGTCTCATTGGCTCTTCCTTTTTGTTTTATAAGAGTATGTGAGTGATTCTCTGCTTAAATCCCACGTTTCATACTTTAGTTATGTTTCGTTAGCGATCAGAAGTGTTATCTAGCTAAGTTATCCTTTTATTTATTACCATCCATTTACTAGTCTATCGGTATTTTCAGTTCTACTATTGTACCATCGTCAGGGTTACAAGTTATTTACACCATATACATATCCAAAATATTTCAAAACAGATAACCAACAAAAAATTAAAGTCTTTATGCTTCAGCCTCTAGCTGTTCATATTTACCTTATTTCCCTTCGAGCTACCAGCCTATACTGTAAATTTGTTTATAGAAAAAGAGTGAGATTCAAAAGAATCTCAGTAGTAACAGGAAGTCAATCATATAGATACAAAATCATAGAGCATGCCACATAGTCATCATATACCAGAATTATCACAACAACATCTAGTGCACAACATGCAGTTTACATACCATCATAGTGCTAGGTATATCACAAGGCCCCCAATGTTACCTGTGTAATATGCCCTAGGCATCTACTTGTGCATCACAGAAAATTCAATGGCCTGAGCGTCCATTGTGTAATAGGCCCCAGGCGACCACCCTGCATAAACAGAATGTGTCAGACAATTCATGATGAATCCACAAAACATACAATATATCTTATAACATATGAAAGACAAAGTTAGTACCTGGCCATTTCCTTTGAGCAATATCCAACTGTTTCGCTAAGCTTAGGCAAGTCTTGGATTTTGGACAGCTGTTAGGTCCTATAATTAGAATTTACGAATGACAGGTTATTATTTCATCCAATACTTGCATAATCCACTTAGTCAAGTTGGTTGTCATTAAGGTTAATACACTAAACCAAAAGCAAATTCAAAGTGGTCTAACTATCCCAAGTTGATTATCTTTACCCTTAAAGCTCAACTTAATTACCTAGTGCTATTACATTTCTCATTTTCGCACTTTTACTCAATTTGCCAATTTTTTTTAAATCTTTAAGAATTCATAACTAATTTTATAAATGTTCAATTGTGATTCTTCAAAAGGCTATGTGATCCATAATTAGTCTAGTTTTAGGAAAAAATATAGCCATTATACTTCTGGATGCATATCAATATAATATTTCACTTAATTGATTACTGCCCCCAGAATTCGCCATTTTTCAAGACCAAACTTTAAAAATGTAGAACTCCTAGAACACACATCCAAATGACATAAATGACATATCAAATTAAATCTTGACACGTATACTTTTAGACTGGAATTTTTTTTAGAACTGTCTGATACCCAAGAGGGGGTGAATTGGGTGTACGATAGGAAATTAAAAACTTTCAAATACTTTTTGCTTCTGTTTAAATCAACACATATGAAAGTATAAAACCATAAGCAGTTATATAGATCATATATGCTGGAAATGTAAAAGCTTAAGGAAGAGATTAAGCAAACTGTGAATTATCCTAGTTTGGTCTAATCTACAATGACCTACATCCAGTCCCTAGACTCCTCTGAGATTTAGGCACAAGAAAAGCCTTTACAACCCATAAGCTTAGCCTGGCACGTGTGAAGCCTATTACGGAGTTACTCCCCCTTACATACTGTAAGGTTCACTCCCCCTTACAGTAAGTCTTACAAGCAGAGTAATCCTGAAGATTTCTCTCTCCCGCTTACCCTTGCAAGTCTTATGAGCAGTAACGTTCTCTCCTGCTTACACCCCTGTAAGTCTTACGAGCAGCAACGTTCTCTACTGCTTACACTTTGTAAGTATTATGAGCATAAAGTCTAACCAGCAATTCTCCCTACAACTTTCCCCATAAGGAAATTAACCCTCTCAAGCTCCCTCTACCTAAGATCTATAATATCCCAAATTTTGGGATAAGAGGCTTGAGATTAAGCCAGGATTAAGTGGACTACTAAACCCCTGTTTAGCAAATGCCCTTGTGAGGCATGATTAAATTTCCTAAAATTTATTTATACCCTTGGGGGTATTAAAGAGCATTGGGAATGAAAAAATAATGCAATTAGAAGACACACAACATAATAAAGTGAAACACAAAGTAGTGTTACTATTGGTGAAATTCCTGGTGTAGTAGTCGTGTTTGTGTGGCATCTTTCAAGGGGAAAATAATGGTGAAAAATTATGAAAATTTCCAAAGTGAAAGTAGACTTATCAAAATTTAATTTTATAGGTCATATAAGTCATTTGGAGCTATACAAAAAGAGAAATGAATTTTTGAAGTTAGCCCAACGAAATTAACTATTTTCTGGGGCAGAGTCCAAAGATTAAAATTCTGGAAAGAGTGAGCTTCTAATTGGCTAAATTTTATATTTTTCCTTAAAAATAGACTTAATAAAGATCTCATATCCTTTAGAATCACCCCAATTATAAATTTTTACAATTAGATATGAATTTTCTAATTTTAATAAAAATTCTGCCAAGTTTAGTATTATGTTCAAAAATGGGATATTTGGACCAATGGAGGGGTGACATGTGGCAAGTGATTGGTTAATTGCATTTAAAAATTATTCATCTTCTTCATCCAGCCATTTCCTGCATGAAAAATCAGAAATAAGAGAGAGAAAGGAGTTGGACGAAAATGGAGGAGGAAGTGAGAGAAACTTCAAGCCGCCGAAACACTGCTGAATCGACATCTTCTCTCAAAGTGCCATTCACGAACCTTCTTCTATTCATCTTGAGCTTCATTTCTATGGTTTTGAATTCTAGTTTGGAGGTGGTTGGCACTATCTCACTAGTCTGAGTGTTGCCGGAATTCTGAACCGTCTATAGAAACGTGTAGAGGTAAGCGTAAGCTTCCTTTTGAACCGATTGGTTTGTTATTTGGTTGAGTTTTGGGAAGGTTGGGTGCTGTTCATATCTTGTTTAAAGGGTGTTTTGGATGGGTAAACAATGTCCAATGGATGTCTAAATAGCTAATCATTTGATTAGAAGTAGAAAGGAAGTGATTAAGCCAAAGAAAACAAGAAACTGACAAATTCTTCTTGAGAATTCTGATTTTCTGTTATGTATATTTCATGGTGATCTACTAAGAATTTGATAATTTTGATACTTACATTGGATTTAGGAGGCAAAATTGTGTAGGTATACAAATGTTCATGATTTTTGGATACTTGTATATAAATTTGGGAATTTATGAAGTAGGATTGTTCATGTTGTTGATTCTACCTTGTCTGAATAGTGACGTTGTGTGAGTTATTAGGTAAACCTTGTCCAAAAATTCTCAAACTTTTTAGAATTAAATTAGAGACATAAAGATTTAAAATGATAGGTAATATGAAGGATTTGAACAAGTATGCTAGGAGTTATGATTTTTCAAAGTCTGGTCATGTGAATCTAGAAAGCAATCTGGAATAGTGGCCTATAACAAATTTTTGGGAATCATTTGTCTGTATTGGGAAAATCTAACTATTTTTAATTAAGTTTAAATTGAAATATATTTATTTAGGATTTAAAATTAGGCAAATTGGATTTGAATCTGGAAGCTTTCTTGGGACAATGGAGGGTAATCATGAAATCTGGACTATTAGGCAGGGGAACTGCAAGAGTAATTATTTTTCCTATAAACTAGACTTAACAAGGGTCATATAAACTTTTTAATAACTCCAATTATATTTTTATAGAATTAATTATGATTTTAAAAGTTGGTGAAAAATAAGTCAGCTTTATGTCTTATGCGAATTTAAAACTCAATAGCACAAATGTAATTGGTATGAACTTCAAGGGTGAAAGTAAGCTTTTAGGGCTAATGTGGCCCATTGAGAATTCACTTTTCATGGATCTAATGATGTCATTATGTATCTAGGGCCATGAAGTGACAAAGAAGAAACAATTGTTGGAAGATCAAGGGACAAGAAGAGAAAGACATAAAGTTCAAGAGGTAGTGAACTTACCTTGTATACATGTATTTGATATGTATGTTTGCATTGATTATATGACTGCTTTGTGTAACACCCTACTTCTATAACTGTTTTGATGAGTTTTACGCAACAGGTTTGAACCACTAAGTGATCTTTCTTTGCAAAGTTCTTTCAAATCCCAACCTCGACACAGGACTCGAACCTGAAGTTGAGTGGGTTTTTCTGAATAGTTGAAAAACTTTGTTTTAACATCATCATAAAGTGGTTCGTAACTTTTATCAACTCATTATTTCTTAATTTCTTGTATAATTACCCGAGTATTTCTTTCCTCGTCCTTAGTTTTTGCATATATAAATCTAATTAAAATACATAACTAATACATTTCCCTTCAATCTTCGATTCTTCTTCATATTTTCCCCTTGCATATCCTTATGCATTCTTCTCATATAGTCGTCATACCTATATGGTTGGTGGGGGAGTGAGATTCGAGGGAATCTCAGTAGCAAACATACAAACAATGCATGTAAGATGAATGCTAGTGCATGATATGCCTGCCTTACATAGGCTCATATTCTCATAATGATATTCTGCGTGCTCAATGTTTCGTGCAACATACTTATGGCCATAGTAAAAATAGAAATAGAGCTTCATTCATTCATACATGCTTCATATAATCAAGCAAACCAATACGGAAAATCAATACACATCATAAACATCACATACATTAAAGTAAGTAAGTTTACTACCTTGTGGACCACTGTCTTTCTTTCATTTCCTCTTCTTTCAACCATTGAAGCTTCTTAGAAATTCTTCATTTCATCTTCTTTCTTGACTTCTCCATGGCTTTAAATACCCAACTACATCATTAGAGCCATGATTGTGAGTCATTAGAAGTGTATATTAAGGCCTAAGAAGCTAGGGAGGGCTAAATATGTCAATTTCCCCTTAAAAAATGAAATTCTAGAATTTGGGGGTATTGGCCGCAGCCAAAAATGGCTGGCCGCGCCAAAAACCAGACATAAACATTTTGGCCGCGGTCAAGAATCTCGCTGTTCAGAATTTCACCATCCTGATTCTTGGCCGAACTTGTAAAAATTATAACTAAATGTATAAAAATAAAAGTGAGGTGCTTCCAAGTTATATGGAACCCTCTTTAATTTTACTTTAAGGGGAAAATATAGCTATAAGCTAAAAAAAATACTCCTATAAGTTCAAAATTCCATTTAATTGGACACTACTCTAAAATTGCCCAGTTTAACATGACAAAACTTTGAAAAATCATAACTCCTAGAATAATTGTCCAATTAACCATTATGACCTATAAGATTAAAGGTATATGTCTCTAATTCAGCCACTCAAAACACATCACAAAGATACTGCCTCCAGAAGACATATTTCACACTACTTACTCTTTAACTTCTAAAACTTCCAAATTCATATACAAGCATCCAAAAATCATGAACACTTGTATACCTACACAATTTTTCCCAAGGAATCCATTGGAAACCTCAAACTTGAAAAATTCCCATTCCTTCATCACGTTCTGTTCAGACCAAAAAACTAGAGTTTTCTACAACAATTCACCAAAACAGAATTTTGTTCAACAACTTGGTCCAATCTTATCATAAATCATAATCTAACCATAAACACATGATTAAACCTCAAAAAAATCCCTTAGATCAGAAATGAACAGTACCCACCCTTACAAATACTCATCCAAACAACAAACCAATCGGTTCAAAAGGAAGCTTACGCTTACCTCTACGCGTTTCCGCAGTTGGTTCAGAATTTCGGTAATACTCTAACCCTGAGACGGCACCAAAAACCTCCAAATAAAAATATGAAACCATAGGAATGAATCTTGGGATGAGTAAAAGAAGGTTTGTGAAGGGTGTTTTGAGAGAAAACGCCGATTCGGTAGTGTTTCGGCGGATTGAAGTTCTGAAAAATTACTATTCACCTCTCCTCTCTCCTCCAACGTTTTTTCTTTATTTTCTCTGATTTTTCCTACCTTTTTGGGCTGCTGGATAAAAATATATGGCTTAGGAGGAGTTTCAAAAAGTTATGCTAAGTGTCGCGATCCCATGGTGCCATTTGTTCGGTGTTGCATTGATTTAATGACACGTGTCACCGACTTTCATAAAGTGGGTCCCGTATCTTTTTCTCAGGATTTTATCCATCCCCTTTGTTAGAGAAAGTAAGGGTCTAATGATTTTCCCCGGCTCCCTGGCTCGGTGTTCGAGAAAGTAGTCGGTGACCCGACCAGAGACCGGTGAATTCCCCTGACTTCTGTGCCATATGTCACCATCTTATAATGCCAACACAAAAGCCAAAAGGATATTTCATCATTAATGGGACATGTGTCACCTTTTTATTTATCCAACATAAAAGTTATGTCATTATTACTTACTTTATTAAAATTACTTTAATAAAGTTACTTTATCAGTGTCTACTGGGGACTTACTCAGGATTGCATCACGCATATCGAAGCCCGTCAAATGACACCAAGTCAGAGTATATATGTGGGCCCCACATGGCACCACATATAGATGTCTAATTCAAAAACGCAGGGTACACATATATGTCCTGAAAATGGCATGTGCACACCTACATCAGCATATTCCGCCCGACTAATCCGTCCCTTGCCTCATGACATAGTTGGGTGGCATCTTTCTACCAACCTAATGGCACCGTATATGTGTCAAGTGCACATCTGCACCAACATTTTAATCATACTTCCTAAAAATACTAAGCCCTTTCCTCAATAAGGCCAAATCACAAGTCCCTGAGAGTCTTTCTATATCTCATCATTCCTGGGACTCTTACTAAAGTGGGCTTGGTAGTCTACTTTATTCCAGCTTATTCTCTAGCCTTTTGTCCCAAAATTTGAGATATTACACTTTGCCTAATTGTGTTGAAAATACTTGATTGATTGAAGCTCTGTTATATTTGTGCAATGGCCATGTGTATGTCATAACATTGAGCATGCAGAAATGTCATTATGTTGGCATGAAGTATGGTAGGCAAGCATGTCATGCATTCACTATATATCTTGCATGCATAGTAGTATTGTTTACTACTAAGATTCTTTCGAATATCACTCTTCTTTACCCAAACATATATGTATGTTGAGTACAAGTGAAGAATTCCTGGAAATATGTAAGGAGGAACTGCGACGGTAAATTGAAGATCGTAGTGCAAGGCACTATCTTTTGTATTTGGTGTATACATTTTTTATTTTATGATTATACATTTGATGTGTATGTATATGAATGCATGAATGAATTTTAAGCAGAGAACCGCTCGCATACTCTGATATGATGAAATTAAGAGCCGATGAGACTTAGTGAAACTTACGAAAATAATTGAAATGTTTTTTTACCCTTTGAAAAACCTTCTCAACTCCAAGTTCAACTCCTGAGTTGAGATTGGAGATTTGTGAATATTTTTAAAAGTTGGGTAATTTGGGTTCGAATCCTGGTTCGACCAGTGATTTCACTACTCATTTATACTCATTTGAGGCAATAGAAATAATGTATTACAAGATTAATACAGAAGTATAGATGAAGTATTTATAGACTCTCTTTATAGAGTAGGTAAGATGCTCACTGAAGTATAATACAAATATTATCACTCTCAATGATGAATGATACAAAACATATATAAGAATAGAGAGTAGTCAGACTGAAGAGAATGACTCATGGTATAAGCATGTTTTACATCGTTGTGTTTTCATCACTTCTACCTCTGTGTTTGAATCCTCTTCTATTTATAGCTGAGTTATAGAAGAAGACCACTGTGAGAATTCTTCCATTAAAGTCCATCACTTTATTTAACCGTTGGGTGCATTTGAATATTTACCCGTTGGTCCGACAGATGCTTCAGCGTTAGGCTGTTTGTTGGTTCGTTTGTTGAATATGGTAGTTGCCCATGATTTGTTGTTGCTGAATATTGGTCTGATGTTTGCCATGTGCAGTGATAATGCATAACAACTTTAAAGTATTGAGAGAGAGAGAGAGAGCCGTTACGTCATAAGCTCCTATTTCGTAAAGTGGTTTTTCCTCATTGCATGATCTCTTCATTGTTTTTTTGTTTCACACTTGGAACAAACCTTAAATGATGATTAATATTGATAACAAGTGTAAACATAATGATTAGTAAACAGAAATTCACTTTGCTTCTGCGTCTGGAAAACTCGAGTTCTCACTATGAAACTAGAGTGCATGATGATGTTTTATTGCCTTCAGGTGGTCTCGGCCATGAACTTACAAGATTTCATTTCCAAACTTGAGTGCAAAACTGTCCAGGATTAGAATGCTAATGTATGGACTCGAGTGCATCATCTATTTTCAAGTTTCTGCTAAGTTCTCTGATGTAAACTCTCAGGAGTGCAATGTCAGACTCAAGTGAAAATCTCTTCAGAACTCAAGTATAGGTAGTAGGACTCGAGTGCACAAATTGTTTTCTCAAAGCAAGTCTTCTCGGGTACAAACTCTCATGCTTGAACTTTTTGAACTCGAGTACAATGAGATGGAGAACTCAAATGCACTTCCTTTTCTTCACAGTTGCAAAAATCTCGGGTATAAAATCTTTCCTCAGAACTTGCAGGACTTGAGTGTATCTCATCCCAGAACTCGAGTGCTTTATCCTGAACTTGAGTGCATGTGTTAACTTTAGCTTTTTGAGCAAAGCTTGTGAGAGAGTGAATAGTGAATTCAAATTCTTCTTCAGTCATGATCTATTCTCTGTTAGATATGACTAGTTTTGATGATGACAAATATAGATGTCAAATATTAAGCATAAGAAGCTTGCATAGTATAATTTTCTAATACATTGACTAACTATTTGATGTTGCATATATTGTAGATTAGTTAAGCAATGGAAGAAAGAAATTGAGGAATAAGGAACTTGCAAGAATTAATAAAAAATATGAAGATTCAAGTTTTTATGGGTACTGTAGCAGTTACTGTTTGGCACTGTAGCATTATCACTGTAGCAATACGGGTACTGTAGCAACTGGCACTGTTTGGCACTGTAGCATCAAGTGATTTAATGAATCACTCGAGTGATTCTGAAAAGAAACGCAATCACTCGAGTGATTCAGCAAATCACTCGAGTGATGTGCAACATTTCAGAGTCTGTTCTTCGTCCAGCTGAGCGAGGTCTGGTTATTTGATCATATCTCTCACAATACAACTCCAAATGAGACGAAACCAATTTCATATGAAACTAGACTCCCAATTCGTTATTTTGACACTAGAACGAACATCAAAGGAGCTCATATGAGGGAGATATCAGTGTTCTAATTTGACCTTCATGTCAGCGTCACTTTCTGGAACAGTCTTAGTATTTTGGCTATAACTCTCAAACCACTGATCCTATTGAGCTGAAACCGGTTCCATATGAAAGTAGACTTCCAGGGATTTCGATTGATATATAATACAGCATTTTTGGAGTCATATTCGAAGAGTTATGACATCTGGAAGTTGACCTATATTTACTGAAGAACTGGAAACGGATCACTCGAGTGATTTCAGCATTCACTCGAGTGATATGGCATTTCACTGGAAGTGATCGTAAAATCACTGCAAGACAAATTCATTGTTTCAGATTTCACTTCCAGTGATCTCCAAATCACTCGAGTGATATCTCAAAATTTCCAAATCACTTCCAGTGATCTCCAAATCACTTCCAGTGATATCTCAATTTTTCCATTTCACTTCCAGTGATCTCCAAATCACTCGAGTGATATTTCAACTTTGCCAAATCACTTCCAGTGATCTCCAAATCACTTCCAGTGATCTCCAAATCACTCGAGTGATATCTCAAATTTTCCAAATCACTTCCAGTGATCTTGAATCACTCGAGTGATATTTGCAAAGTTACAAATCACTTCCAGTGAATTGGAAATCACTCCAAGAAGAAATCACTGTTTACAAAATCACTTCCAGTGATCCCAAATTCACTCGAGTGAAATATTAAATTTTCAATATCACTTCCAGTGAACCAGAATGCACCTCCAGTAAAAGCCAGTATGCCTCAGTTCACTTTCTATAAGAAATATCCAAGCGAGTGATTATGTTGATTTTGCAAATCACTTCCAGAGACATGCCAAGATCAACTTATATGAAGTTTTATCAGTTTCACTTCTTGTCAGCATCTATGATCACTCAGTACACTCTTCACTGAATCAGAATCACTTCCAATGACAGTCACATCCAGAAATCAAGATTACTGCCGGTGAAATGCTTATGCAGTCAAGAGTTAATTGTTTTATCAAAATCACCTCCAGTGAAATCAAGTTGACTTCCAATGATTCTTCCATTTTTTGAAATCACTTCCAGTGAAGTCTTTAATCACCCGAGTGATATTTTCTAACGGCTATTTCTCTGAGTGGATTTACAGGTGTTATGCACTACCGATCACATGGCTTACACGGATCAATATTCAAACGACAACTATTCGTGGACGGCAGCAAATTTCATAAGTAACGGAAGACAAATACTATTGCATCTGTCAGACCAATGGGAAAACTGTAAGAAACGCTGAAGCATGTGTCAGAGCACGATCAACGGGAAAATATTTAAATACACTCAACGACCGTGCAAAGCAATGGGACTCCAACCGAAAATGATATAGTAACTGTCTAAGCATCAGATGGGATTATAACAGAAGAATATCCGAATGGGCTCAACGGTCAAATGAATCAACAGACTCTAACGGATATCTTCCACAACTCAGCTATAAATAGGAGAAGATTCAAACACAAAAAAGTAAGCAACGCAATGAGAACATGAACATACTGATATTCTAAGTCTTCTACCTCCGACCACTCTTTGCTCTACTTCATCTTCTATATTATGTATATTTGAGAGAGTGAATATTTGTATTGTACTTCAGTGAGTATCCTATCTACTCTGTGAGAGAGTTTGTAAATCCTTACAAATATATTTCTGTATTGAACTCAAGGTAGAGGGACCTTGAGAGGGTTGATTACCTTACAGTGGAAGTTGTAGAGTGAATCACCATTAAGAGTTTCTGCCTATAAGACTTACAAGGTGCAAGCAGTAGAGAACGTTGCTGCTCGTAAGACTTACAGTGGTGTAAGCAGGAGAGAACGTTGCTGCTCATAAGACTTGCACGGGTAAGCAGGAGAGAAAGGTCTTTGGGATTGCTTTGCTTGACTTGCTGTAAGAAGGAGTAAACCTTACAGTGTGTAAGGGGGAGTTACTCTTGTGAATTTGTAGAGGCTTTTCTTGTGCCCAGTTAAACAAGAATATAGTGGATTGGAAATCTCAGGAGGAGCCTGGGGACTGGACGTAGGTCATCGTGGATTGGACCGAACCAGGATAAATCACAGTTTGCATATTCTCTTCCCTAACCTTTTACATTTCCAGCATATATGATTTACATATCAGCTTATGTTTCTATACTTCCACATGTATTGATTTAATAAGTTGCGAAAAGATTTTAAAAGATCATACTTTCTTATCACACACCCAATTCACCCCCCCTCTTGGGTGTCAGCCAGTTCTAACATTTGGTATCAGAGCTTGGGCTCTTGTTTAAAGGACTTAACCGTCTCAAGAGTTACAATGGCTGACTTTGGGTATTTTGTGCTTCCAGAAGGTTTTGATTATACTATTCCACCTCTTTTGAAAGATATTGATTTTTGGTTCTGGAAAGCTAGAATGACTAGTTTTATAAAAGTCTATGATTTTGATATGTGGAATGTTTTTACAAATGCTTTTGATCATAAACCTAGAAAGGATTGGACAGATAAAGAAAAGAAAATGTTTTCATTGAATATTAGAGCAATGCAGTTTCTGTATAATGCCGTGACCGAAAATGATTTTGAGAAAATTAGATTTTGCTCTAATGCTAAAGATATTTGGGATACTCTTGATTCTATATACACTTCTAACAAGCGTGTTGAAGTTGAAAGTGTTGACAGTTCATGTGAAATTACAAGTTACGCATCTATGGTACATGAACGATTGGAAGTCACTGATGAAGATGGAGACATCACACAACACTTCTATACAGTCAACATGAATAGACAAGGAGATGAGGATTCCCATGAAGAGCTCAGTATAGACGATCATGACAAATCATCCTCTAGAGCTCAAGATAAACTTAAGGTAACAAGTTCCAATTCTTCCTATGATCTTTGTAAAACTAAGTTTCAAATCTTACATAAAACTGTTTTTACACCAATTGTTGATTCTACTGTGAAAAGCAAAATTGTCTTCAAATATGCTGGAAACTTATATGTGAAGAAAGATTGTAGGCAAACTGGATGTTTTAAATTGTCTTCCCTCAAACAACCCAATGCTTACATAAAATCACATACGGCATATCATTTTAGAATATGCAATTATTGTGGTAAGATTGGTCATTTCTCTCACGCATGCTATATCAGAAGGAATTCTAAGGTGAGAAGTAAATATGTTTGGGTTCCGAAAGAACATGTAAATTCAAATGCTAACAATCAAGGACCCAAGTATATGTGGGTACCAATATGTCCATCTAGTACTTTACGTATACAGGATGATTCAAAAAGAAATGGACATAAGGGTGCAGAGAAAATGAAGAAGAAGTCAAGAGTCTCTCATGCACCAACAAAGAGGTCCATACAATCGAAAAAGAGAACTCTTGGAGCATCCATTGCTGGAACTACAAAACATAACCACCAAAAGAAGCAATGGAGAAAAGGTATATGTTCCACCTCAACGAAGGACTACTATAGCTTACCATTCAACCATATTGAGGGGAACAAGAAAAGGAGGGTCTCTCATACAAAAATACACTTGAAGTCTACATCATTTGAGAGAGCTTTGTATACATCCTTGGGAACACACATGAAGAATCAACATAACAGAAAGAGGCAGTGGGTAAGCAAAGCCAATCCTCCAAGTACTTAAAGTGAAGGTACACAATGATAAAACCTCCTATGTCATTGTCTATAATATCTATTGAGGTTTATATCATGCTACCTTAGTAACGAGTATTGCAAACTATTTTGAAATTATGTTTTCACATCCATTAGAAAATCTACTTGATAATTTCATGCAGGGATTGCAATGCTCAATAGCTTAACACTTCATATATGCATACTTCAAGAGAAAATATTTTTTTTATGTATAAATTCATGTTTAATTCATTATGCTCAATTTCTGCAAATTGACTATATTGCTTGACCATTTGAACTATGATTCCTACAAACTAACCATGAGTGGATCCAAGAAAAATTGGATACCGAAGCGATAAAAACGATTATATAGTTTTGAAGGAAGAAGAAAGAAAAATGCACTGATGATGATCACTAAAACAAAGATGAATAGAGCATACATGAGCCTTGAGGAGAACACTGCAGAAAAGCATGGTTTACTCAAGTGATCCTGGAGGAATTGAGTAAAAGGATACTATGCGATGGAGATTAACTTGGGTGTCTACAAGTTACACTCAAGCCAGGTACGATGTATCAGTATGTAAAACTTTCTGCAGAATTTGAGTGTCATGACCATTGTTTTCAAAACTCCCAGAAGCACTTGTTCTTTCCAACTCCACTAGAGTGATAAATATCTGTTCATTACTGCATATCATTAGCAATCAATCATTTGTGGTTTTCAAAATGTTTCAGATTTCTAAATAGACTGAAAGTGAAATTGCGCATAATCCTTCTATTCATCTGAGTTTGAAATGCACAATTTAAGAATACATTTTGATTCATATTGTTTTTATAAAAGTGAATACATATGATTTGAAAATTATTCATATCACAATTGCATTCAAATCTTTTTCAAAAATTGGAAGTTAATATTTTTGTATACTGATTGTCAAAATGCTTCAAACCTATTCACCAAGGAATTTCCCAATCATTGACATATTGATCATTGATCTTCAATATGCTATCCAAAGCTTGAACTCCTTAGTCTTTATTTTCTAATTTGTTAGACCTCATGTCTTAAATTAAGCATCTATATGAGTTTCAAGTATATTTCCCAGAGATGAATTCATTATGTGAAAGCCTTATTCCTAATGCATAAATCCTTTTGGTTAAGTTATTCCAAGTATTATAAATGTTCATTAATGCATTGAATGTTAATGCATTAATCATTATAGTGGAATAACATATTAGGATGATATTTTGGAACTATAGTCATTTGGACTGATAAGTATGTGCTTTATCTTCTATAAATTCATTATACTCATCTTGTTACTCAAATGCATCAATATTTGTCTTTATCAATTATGAGTAACTAGAGCCTTGTATTCAAATTCATACCATGAATGCTCATATGTTCCATGACACAATTCAAAAAGGCAAGATTATCTCTTAGTCAATATCAAGTCATTGTACTCATATATGTCTATTGAGTTAACCCTTTTTAGCCAATTCATTTTACATATGACTTTTGCTCTTAGAAACATTCTCGAACATACTATCTTAATTGTTCCTTAAGAAGGAAGCTTTTTGGTACATGTATACACTTAAACTATTGACTTCCACCATTTTCAGCATGAGCATTAATATTTAACAAATTTCATAAATGAGTTTTCATACATTCAAAATCTTAATGTCATAATGCATTAAAAAGAACATTTGAGATTTTTAATATTTTCATTCATGATTTATCATTTCATAAATGTTGGTCATTATAGATAGGTTTTCTATTCTTTTGATCCAACTTACATAGATTGCATGAAAACCTTATCAATGGCATATTTTCTATATAAAGTGTATTTTCAAGTTGTCATTGATCATTGGAAAACATCATTCTTAATTGATATCATTTGCTCATTAACCTTTATAATTCAATTGCATGAATTTACTTATTGGGTAAAATTATACATTTCTCATTGTTGGTTAATGATACTCTTAGCTCCATTATCATATGATTTAATTGTATAAGAGCATAAGAGTTGTTATATCTAATATTGTGGACCCAAGAGAAGTTGGGGACCAAAGCGGGAGCATGTACCTATACTTTTGTAGGTGTTGAATAAAAAGGTTCTACTTTCGGATACAAAGACTAGAGGATAACAGAGGAGGCATGATTGGCAGTATTACAGTATGAACAGAAGCAAAATCTGTGCAAGTGATAGAGTACAGGTTAAGGCATCCAGAGATGATGAATTCAACTCCTCAAATAAGGGAGTACGTGCAAACCAGAATTTCCAAACAGTATTTGACCAAAGGCGTATACTAAGAGGATAAATGAATATGAAGCCTTTCTCCAAGCTCATCTTGTTGCTTCTACTCTTAAGTGTTCCATAGAGATCACACACTCAGATTCCTTCAATACTGATCAAGTTACCAGACGATGATTGGCAACAGTGCATCAATAAGAGGATCATAACTCAAGTAATTATGACATTACTTGAGTGAGGTATTGTATTCTTTCATAAGTGAAATTCTCTAAGTAAGGGCCTTAAGGAGATATTCATCTTCTAATTCTACCATCCTATCTGGATAGTAGTTGAAGCTCAAGTCATTTAAATTTTCTGACTCGAATGATATTAGAATACAATTGCTAAAATCCTTGTAGAGCATCATCATTTTCGAATTTGATTTCTCTCTAAATTTTTCAACATTCAGTCTTAAAGTTTTCAATGGTTCCTCAAATCCATGAGAATTCTTAATTGAATTCCTCATATTTCTTAAAGCCATGCACTCATTAAGGGGGAGCTTCACATTCACATGTGTTTCATATCTTAAAAGCTTATCTCCTTGATTTAGAAAATCATTATACCATACTCATCTGTATTCATCTTCAATTGATTAGTTTTGATGATGAGATACTTATACCTTTTCTTTTCTTCATCCTAATTTGCATATATTTTATAGAAAGGAAATTGTTAATACTTGATTGCACTAACCTTTCTCCTTGCAAGAATATTTTTAACTTATGAGAGGAGAATTTGCTCTATGAGAAGATCATTCCTCAGCATGCTACGAGAAGAATATATCAATCTTGAGGACATATACTGTGATAATCAATCAAGAGAAATATATTGGCTACAACATTGAAAGCCCTATGCCAATACAAAGGAACATTAGCCATATGTGATAAAAATATGGAATAGAAGCTCAAGAGCATCCTAGAGACAATATGAATACACATCAGAGTTGCACCGAGAATGTGGCATAAGCTGGACTTCATGGGTCTACAATCAACCTACCAAACTCAAATGAGTATTTCTAAACCCTCCTCTCTCTTTATGTTCTATACATGCCTTGCATATCTTTCATTATGAGAGCTTTATTGAAAACATTTTTCATTTGCATCACATTCAAATAGCATTACTTTCAAAAAGGGGAGAGCAAACTGTTTATTTTGATTAATGAAGAAAATGATATTTTAAATGTATTTTCATAAATACTTCTCCAAGCAACCTTCTTCTTTATACTTCAAACTTTTTGCTAATGTCAAATAGGGGGAGAGAAAATGGAAAAATATGTTGCACTCAATTTGTCTATTCACATTCAAACATATTTTTCTTGAAGGATTTGCCATCATAAAAAAGGGGGAGAATGTTAGATATGACTAGTTTTGATGATGACAAATATAGATGTCAAATATTAAGCATAAGAAGCTTGCATAGTATAATTTTCTAATACATTGACTAACTATTTGATGTTGCATATATTGTAGATTAGTTAAGCAATGGAAGAAAGAAATTGAGGAATAAGGAACTTGCAAGAATTAATAAAAAATATGAAGATTCAAGTTTTTATGGGTACTGTAGCAGTTACTGTTTGGCACTGTAGCATTATCACTGTAGCAATACGGGTACTGTAGCAACTGGCACTGTTTGGCACTGTAGCATCAAGTGATTTAATGAATCACTCGAGTGATTCTGAAAAGAAACGCAATCACTCGAGTGATTCAGCAAATCACTCGAGTGATGTGCAACATTTCAGAGTCTGTTCTTCGTCCAGCTGAGCGAGGTCTGGTTATTTGATCATATCTCTCACAATACAACTCCAAATGAGACGAAACCAATTTCATATGAAACTAGACTCCCAATTCGTTATTTTGACACTAGAACGAACATCAAAGGAGCTCATATGAGGGAGATATCAGTGTTCTAATTTGACCTTCATGTCAGCGTCACTTTCTGGAACAGTCTTAGTATTTTGGCTATAACTCTCAAACCACTGATCCTATTGAGCTGAAACCGGTTCCATATGAAAGTAGACTTCCAGGGATTTCGATTGATATATAATACAGCATTTTTGGAGTCATATTCGAAGAGTTATGACATCTGGAAGTTGACCTATATTTACTGAAGAACTGGAAACGGATCACTCGAGTGATTTCAGCATTCACTCGAGTGATATGGCATTTCACTGGAAGTGATCGTAAAATCACTGCAAGACAAATTCATTGTTTCAGATTTCACTTCCAGTGATCTCCAAATCACTCGAGTGATATCTCAAAATTTCCAAATCACTTCCAGTGATCTCCAAATCACTTCCAGTGATATCTCAATTTTTCCATTTCACTTCCAGTGATCTCCAAATCACTCGAGTGATATTTCAACTTTGCCAAATCACTTCCAGTGATCTCCAAATCACTTCCAGTGATCTCCAAATCACTCGAGTGATATCTCAAATTTTCCAAATCACTTCCAGTGATCTTGAATCACTCGAGTGATATTTGCAAAGTTACAAATCACTTCCAGTGAATTGGAAATCACTCCAAGAAGAAATCACTGTTTACAAAATCACTTCCAGTGATCCCAAATTCACTCGAGTGAAATATTAAATTTTCAATATCACTTCCAGTGAACCAGAATGCACCTCCAGTAAAAGCCAGTATGCCTCAGTTCACTTTCTATAAGAAATATCCAAGCGAGTGATTATGTTGATTTTGCAAATCACTTCCAGAGACATGCCAAGATCAACTTATATGAAGTTTTATCAGTTTCACTTCTTGTCAGCATCTATGATCACTCAGTACACTCTTCACTGAATCAGAATCACTTCCAATGACAGTCACATCCAGAAATCAAGATTACTGCCGGTGAAATGCTTATGCAGTCAAGAGTTAATTGTTTTATCAAAATCACCTCCAGTGAAATCAAGTTGACTTCCAATGATTCTTCCATTTTTTGAAATCACTTCCAGTGAAGTCTTTAATCACCCGAGTGATATTTTCTAACGGCTATTTCTCTGAGTGGATTTACAGGTGTTATGCACTACCGATCACATGGCTTACACGGATCAATATTCAAACGACAACTATTCGTGGACGGCAGCAAATTTCATAAGTAACGGAAGACAAATACTATTGCATCTGTCAGACCAATGGGAAAACTGTAAGAAACGCTGAAGCATGTGTCAGAGCACGATCAACGGGAAAATATTTAAATACACTCAACGACCGTGCAAAGCAATGGGACTCCAACCGAAAATGATATAGTAACTGTCTAAGCATCAGATGGGATTATAACAGAAGAATATCCGAATGGGCTCAACGGTCAAATGAATCAACAGACTCTAACGGATATCTTCCACAACTCAGCTATAAATAGGAGAAGATTCAAACACAAAAAAGTAAGCAACGCAATGAGAACATGAACATACTGATATTCTAAGTCTTCTACCTCCGACCACTCTTTGCTCTACTTCATCTTCTATATTATGTATATTTGAGAGAGTGAATATTTGTATTGTACTTCAGTGAGTATCCTATCTACTCTGTGAGAGAGTTTGTAAATCCTTACAAATATATTTCTGTATTGAACTCAAGGTAGAGGGACCTTGAGAGGGTTGATTACCTTACAGTGGAAGTTGTAGAGTGAATCGCCATTAAGAGTTTCTGCCTATAAGACTTACAAGGTGCAAGCAGTAGAGAACGTTGCTGCTCGTAAGACTTACAGTGGTGTAAGCAGGAGAGAACGTTGCTGCTCATAAGACTTGCACGGGTAAGCAGGAGAGAAAGGTCTTTGGGATTGCTTTGCTCGACTTGCTGTAAGAAGGAGTAAACCTTACAGTGTGTAAGGGGGAGTTACTCTTGTGAATTTGTAGAGGCTTTTCTTGTGCCCAGTTAAACAAGAATATAGTGGATTGGAAATCTCAGGAGGAGCCTGGGGACTGGACGTAGGTCATCGTGGATTGGACCGAACCAGGATAAATCACAGTTTGCATATTCTCTTCCCTAACCTTTTACATTTCCAGCATATATGATTTACATATCAGCTTATGTTTCTATACTTCCACATGTATTGATTTAATAAGTTGCGAAAAGATTTTAAAAGATCATACTTTCTTATCACACACCCAATTCACCCCCCTCTTGGGTGTCAGCCAGTTCTAACATTCTCTTTGACTCTAAATATGATAAATTATTGATCATTGTAAAGCTCTTGTCATCTACATTTCAATACAAAAAGAATAAGCTCCAAACTCATTGTATTCTCCAAGTTATGATCCAATAGTGTAGACAGTGTATGTATTTTCGTGTATCAAATTCTAGAAGCCATAATGCTTTGAATATAACTATAAATTTGACATGTTACATGTCCATAGAAATCTCTTTAAGTCTAGTTTCATATGTTACTAGTTTGAACTCATTTGGACGTGCCGTTTCGAAGATATGTCTCAAATACTGAACCTGTTCTGAAAAATGATATTGATTTGAAGGTCCACTTCCAACACTTATATCTTCTTCTTCATTGGAGCTCCTTTGAAGTTGGTTTTAGTGTTAAAATAACACATTAGGAGTCTAGTTTCATGTGCCACTAGTTTCATCCCAATCAGATATGTGGTTGGAGATATATGTTCAAAACACCAAAGCTCGGTCATGCTGAACATAAAATAGAGTTGAATAGAGTACATTTTTCTTCAGTGAACTCGAGTTCTAAGTCTCAAACTTGAGTTCTATCTAGTTTTTGAGGCCCGATATAGAAGTTTTGATGGAAAACTCGAGTTTTCTTCAGTCCAAACTCGATTTTTCAGTCCCAACTCGAGTTCTTCACTTGGGCAAGTTAGGAGGTTGGTTTCTGCCAAGAACTCTCGGGAGTGCTACAGTGTCCAAACTAGAGTTCAACTATTTAAACTCAAGTGCTATAATACTAATGCTACAGTGCCAATATTGAATTCCATTCAGACTGTAGAAACCTCCAGTATTATTTCTAAGAACTTGAATCTTGATATTCCCATAAGTTCTTACAAGTTCTTCTTTCTCCAATCTCTTTCTTCCTTTGCTTGACTAATCTATAAGATATATAACATTAAATATAGTAGTTAGTCAATGTAGGAGATAAGTATATTATGCAAACTTTTTGCTCTTAATATTTGACATTATCAAAACTTATTATATCTAACAAGTTTCACAATTTTTGGACATCATTTCCTTGTTTAAAAACATCATCCAAATAATCTGCCCTGTACAGAACACACACTGACAACATTTCAACTTTGTAGTATATATTTCTAGGGGGTCCAGAATTTACAACCTGAGCTATTCCCACACAGTCTTCTATTCTAAACATAATGGTAATATCAAAATCATCACAAAGCTCTAGCCCCTACCCTTCTAATCGAACAGAACCATTAATTAACCAAAAATTACCAAAACGTAATTTTGTCCAACAACTCATGATTAAACCTCAAAGATACCCTTGGCCAAAAAATGAACAGTACCCAATCCTCACAAAAACTCATCCAAACAACAAACCAATCGGTTCAAAATGAAGTCTACGCTTACGTCTATGCGTTCCGCAATCAGTTTGAAAATCCTGCAGTACTCCGGCAAGCGAGACGGCACCAAAAACCTCTAAATGAAAATTTGAAACCGTAGAAATGAAGCTTGGGATGAGTAGAAGAAGATTTGTGAAGAGTATTTTGAGAGGAAACATCAATTTGACAATGTTTTAGCGGATTGAAGTTCTTGAAAGTTACTATTTACCTTCTATCTCTCCTCTAAAATTTCCCCTATTTTTTGGGTGATTTTTCCCTCTATTTTTGATGCTGGCTGAAATATATGGCCGAGGAGGAGCTTTGGAAAAATCATGCCAAGTGTCAAGTTCTCATGATGCTATATGTTCAGTGATCCACCAGTTCGGTGATACGTGTCACTTGCTTTAATAAAAGGGAGAATGCCAAAAAAATACCATTTAAACTTCAAAATCCCGTTAACAAGTTCGGTAATGGGATTAACAAGAATGGTAATGCAATTAACAAATTATTTTATTGTTAAATCACCTATTTGAGATTTAAAAGTTTAAATGATATTTTTTTGGAATTCTTCCTTAATAAAATGGGTCCTGTCTCTTTTCTCGTGATTTTAACCGTCCTTTTTGTCAAGGAAATTAAGGGTGTGTTTGGTTTGAGGGGAAGGGAGGATGCATTACTTTGTTTGGTTTGTCAAAAAGGGGGAGGGGAGGGAATCCTTAGTGTAAAATAAAGGGAGGGCAGGGAATGTAATTTAAAATTTCACCTCCCCTCCCCTCCCCTCCCCTCCAACCAAACACACGCTAAGTGTCTAATGATTTTCCTTGGCTTCTAGACTCGATGTTCGGGAAAATTAGTCGGGCGACCGGACCGAAGGCCGGTGGATTTTCTGGCTCGGAGTAAGGTGGCACCCTCCAGTGGCGACAACTCAAAAGAAAAAAGTTACTTTATCCAAAAAGTGGGACAAGTGTCATGCTTTAGTTGGTCAACCCATAAAGTAAAAAGCAACTTTATGCTCTCTCCCTCTCATATGGTGCCATATGGCACCTTTCATGTGGGACCCGCATTCTTTTTTCGTGTTTCACCTAACCTTTCACTTTGTCGGGGAAGGAAAGTCCAGGGATTTTTCCCGAGTTCACCCATGAGGTGTCATTTTCGTGGTCCCCACATAAAGTAAAAAATTAATTTATTTAATTATTACTTTATGTATTTTCAATTATAATTTTTCCCAATATTCATTTTATTGGAAAATGGCGCCTTACACACATAATTTGGCATCGGTGAGTTTCTTTCGACTACTTATATTTACAAGCACTACCGAGCGCTCATATTTCAGTATGTTACAACATCTCGATAATCTTAATACCTATTATATGCATCATGATTAACACCCTAACTTCTTATGCTACTTCTAATGTTACTAATCACATTTATTTATAAGTTTCAGGTGCTTAATTTTCGGATTAACTTCAAAATCTAAAAAAAGCAAAATCTTGTCAGAAGCATTAAATGCGTAGTAAAGATGACCAACGAAAATACTCTCTTTCATCAACGGCTACTTCCAGTAGACATCCAATAGTCATATTCTAAGAAACTCAATAGGAAGAAGAAAAAGCTTAATGGTCATATACCCATCAACTATAAATAAAATAGCACTTAAAGCTGAAAGGAGAGAGCTTGTGCCATCACCGTCAAAATGCCGAAACTTTTACTCCAACATTCCAATTGATATGCTTTTTGTTTCTCAGTGTTTTCATAATCTATTTTAGAAAGAGACATTATTTGTATTGCACTCCATTGTTCATCTTATTCACTTCTGAGAGAGAAAATTGATTGTAATCCTTCATCATCAAGGTTGTATCCTTACGGTGTGTAAGAGGGAGTAACTCAGTGAGTGATTTGTATAAGGCTTCACAAATGCCTAGCTAAATTTGTGGGATTGTAGAGGCTTCTCTTATACCTGGATTAAACAAGAAGATAGTGGGTTGAAAATTTCAAGTGGAGCTTAGGGGCTGGACATAGGTTATCAAGGATTGGGCTGAACCAATATAAAGCACAATTTGCATATTCTCTTCCCTTATCTCTTATATTTCCAGCATACCTAATTTTTTAATTGATTGTGGTTTTATAGCTCACTATCTTCATACTTACTATTTTTACTAAGATGCAAAACAAATTTCAAAGTTGCTAAATTTTTATCTTACACCCAATTTACCTCTCTCTTGGGTGTCAGCCAATTCTAACAACTTTTAATTCTGGAATTTGAATAATATATGAATGAGGTTATTTTATGAAAATTGAAATTTTTTCATGTAATTATTTGAGTAAGGAAAGTTACTCGGTGGAATTAAATTTTGTTGACTAAAGTTGCTCACACTCCATCACTAAGATCTGCTATGCTGAACTCAACTTCATCAGTTGATCAAAACTAAAGAAAGTTCAACAATGAACCCAAATACACTTATACCTATCCAATCCTTATTTCCCCACTTGTCATTATTCTACACCCTATCCTATACCTATGCTTCAAATCACAACTTAGCCAACGAAAAGTTAAATCTTTTAAACTCAAGCAGAGGACTTCTAGCAAATACCTATTGTTGCCAGAATCAACGCTCTGATACCAAAATGTGATACCTTATTTCCTATGACCTTAAATGAGTACAAAAGAGTGATAAACTCATTAAGTCTTACCATTTTCTTTCTTTTTATTTTACCAGAGTTACGATCGATTCTCTGCTTAGTTCATTAACGATGGAAGCAAAATACAATCTATCATTGTAACATGTCAAGTTACAAGACATTTACAGTATATACATCGTAAAATATATTCGTACATAACAAAAGTTATGCAAAATCATACAACTAACAAAACTCCAATCGTCAGCGCTTACACCTTTAGCCTTCCGCATTTACCTTCTGCTTGCCCCTTGAGCTCTCTCCCTGTATTGGAGGAGGATTTTATAGAAAAAGGGTGAGATTCGAAGGAATCTCAGTAGTAACACATGTCAAACATATAGAGATAACATTACAAAGCATGCTTCACAGTCATCAATTAACAAAATATCACAACATCATTCAGTGCATTTAATGCAATTCATAAACTACCATAGCGATAGGCAAGTTACTTGGCCTCGAGGGGTACCCGCGCAAAGATAGGCCCCGGGCACCGCTCGTGCAATTATGAACATTATATTGGCCTAAGTGTCAACCCGCGAAAAGATAGGCTCTAGGTGATCACCCCGCATAATCAAAATATGTTAGACATTTTGTGATGATTTCAAACAACACACAATGCATGTTATGTCATATAAAGACAAGTTACTACTTGATTACTCTTCTCTAGCAATTCCTTCCCACTTTTCCAAGCTCGAGTAAGCCCTGAGTTCCAGACCACAACCAAGTCCTGAAATCTTGAATATACCATAAATGAGTCATTTTTTATCCATGCACAATTCCAAATTTATAGTATAGGTTAACTTAGCCTAATAGTGCTAAATTACCAAAATGTCCTTTAAGACCCGGGCCAATCCTACACAATTTCATATGTAGAATCCATTTTTGACTTCCAATTGGTCAAAATCAGGCCTAAATGACGACAGTGCCCTTGACAGCCCTCACTTAAGGCTTTAAAGGGGGTAATTGGTCATTTCACTTTCTGGGACTTTTCTTGTGGCGACCCTCCTTATGAGCATAAATCTATCTTATGCTCTGATACCAAAAATATGGGGACCCTCATTCCATTATGGAATTTTCTCAGAGTCCCAATAGCACGGAATTCAATGGCCATTAAAACAACAATCATAGTGCTAATATACTAATAGAATGACACGTTAAAGCTTGATTATATACAACCGTCTCATAGGGGTTTACAAAATGGATATAAACCTTGAAATACATTTATAAATCTTCAAATAATCAACGTCTCTTCCTCGCGCATTAGTCCGCCACCTTCAATTGACAGAAATCACTTTCATACTCCTCGAGTCGTTGCCTGCTGCTGGACACTTACATTTTTATGGAAATGGTGAAATTCAGGGGAATCTTAGTAATAGCATGCTTACATAAAAAAAGAATTCAAAAATAGATATACAATGTCATGGCATGTAAGATGATCGAACGTTTGTGTGTAAATTAGCCCAAGGTCAAACTTCACATCTGCCCTTTGGTCGACTTGGTGCCCCTGTTGGGTCCATGACCACAACATGGTGGAATGGTGTGTCTAGGACTCTATCTCATGTTACAATGTATGACATTCATTATTAGTATCATATAGTATAAGTATGAAGGATGTACTACCTGTAATATAACCTTTCCTTGCTCGTCCTTAGTCCAGCTCCGATTCGGCTCGTCTGTCGGTATATCCTAAAATTACACATTTAGGATAAATGTGTTATTGATTGTTCGTAACTCATTCTAGACTCATAGTGTTGGTTATCTCGACTCATGGTTGTAGAATTACCAAAATACCCATAAGACTTAGCTTATGCCCATTTGTACCCAATTACTTGCACTTTACCCAAAATATTGACTTGAGGTGATCCTACACAATTTCGCGTGTAGAATCTATTGGTGACTTTAGTTTACTCAAATTCAGGCCCTAAATGATGAAAATACCCCTTTGGCAGCCATTTCTTAGTGCTTTAAGGGCAATTCAATCATTTCTCACACCAGGCCTTTTCTCACTTCGACATCAACATGAACCTGACTCATTTTACTCTTTTGAACTCAATGGAATTATCCAATCAATGAAATTCTAACTCGTTCTTCATGCCACACAACTAGCAGCCATATTTGAGTTCCCATAAGAGTTATGTTGGTTCTTCGTGTTCTCTTGCCTAAACATATCCTTTTTACTTCTAATCACATGATTAACTAGTTAGGCAAGCATTAGACATCATTTAGACCATTAAAACACATAATTGAATGAGAGATGAATAGTACCCAACTTCTCCTATACTCATCCAATCAACAAACCGAAATGGTAGAAAGGAAGCATACGCTTACCTTAACTCGTTTATGAATTCGGTTCAGAATTCCGGCAACACTCCGGCCGGTGAGACAACACCAACGGCCTCCAATTGAGAATCCAAATCCATAGAATTGAAGCTCATGCTGAGTAGAACAATACTTGTGAAGGGTACTTGGAGAGAAGACGCCGTTTAGATAGCGTTTCGGCCTTCTGAAGATTTCTCTCTCTTCTCTCTCTCCTCCGTTCTCGTCTTCGTTCTCGTTCTCGTTTTCTCATTGCACGCAGGGAATTAATGAGAAAGGATGATGAGTCATTAAAAATATGGCTCTTATGTGGTCATACCTATTAGTCCACATCTTTAGCTTTCTTGCATGAGAATTCATCTCCTTTGTCATTCTTCTTCATCCAATCAAATAGTGAGATATATAGAAAGAATTATTATTCTCAAACTATCTCATTGTACCCATTGTATCACCTTACATGTGGTTACTCGTAGCCTTAACTTAATGGCTCTTTGTCTTTTCTTGGGTATTAATTCACTTAGTATTTGTTTCCCTCCTTTTTAGTTCCCATCTCATTACAATCATTGGGAAAAATACCCATTTCTTGATTTATTGGTAAAATTACCATTTTGCCCTTACGTTATTGGTGAGAATTACTTGCGCCTATTTAGGTCACTGGCCAAACCAGGGCCTAGAAGTCCTCTTGAATTAGGCTTATCCTTAATTCTCTTGTCTTAAAATTTGGGGTGTTACATTTCTCCCATTGTCAATGAAATTTCATCCTCAAAATTTGAACATCACATTCCCTTAATGGTGTAGGCATTCACCTACCTCGTCACCTTATTGATCATTGGTATTCGGGATTAACTATTCGCATCCCTACTATCTATATTGTGTACCTTGCTCATTATTGCATAATTTTTCCTATATAACTTTTCCTCCTAAACCTAATGGAAGTATCGGAATTATCAAATTCCCACTCTTTGAACACGTCCAACACAGGGTGATCCAATAGGATTCCCAAAAAAGTTGTGTCGGTTTCTCTTTTTTTTGCCTAATCACCTCCTTTCTACTTATAATCACATTATTAGCTATTTAGACATTCATTGGACTTGATTTGGAGAAACTTGACCATTAAGGTCCTTTAGGTTTCATGAGCTATCTTGCACTAAAACAACCAAAACCAAGCCAATAACAACTCTAATAGCATTAATCAAGCAAGAGGAACAAGTTTGGGAACCTCTTGATTTCAACCACTTTCTCTCTCCTCAACGTTTTTGTCTCTCTCTCCACAACTCTTGATTTAGCTAAAAATCCATGGATTCAAAGGAGGAGAAGTAAATAGGAGAGGGTATGGAGAGATTAGGAAGTTTAAGACACAAGGTACCAACTTCCTTACCTTGATTTGTGAAGAACCCTAGCTTCTTGAATACTTCACCGTCTCAAACTCTCTCTCACTCTTTCCTGATCAGTTTTGGTCGAGAATGAGAATGAAGGTGAAGAGAATTGATAATATATTAAGCAATGGTTAATTAGCTTAACATGTGGCAATTTGTGATTAGCTTAAAAATGCAATTTTTCCTTAATTAAATTTCATTTCTTTTTCCCTTCTTCAATATGCCGAAAATGATGAGAATTAAGTGGGAAACATTGATCTCCAACTATCTCATTGCCATCTTGCAACTTGTTGACCAAGCCTTTGACTTTTTGACTATTTGACCTTTCTTGACAATAATTCACCAAGATTGATTTATTAATGATCAAGTGGCCATTTCTCTCTTTTTAATTCCCATTTAACTGAAATTATTGGGAATATTAGAGAAAAAAAATTATTTCCCACTTTATGGCAAAATTTTCATTTTGCCCCTACATTTCATGATTTACCAAAATAAATCATTTTTCACTCATTTCTTTGGCTTAGCCCAATTTTTAACACTTGAATGAGGCCATTACTGGTACCATTTTATAGTCATATTTTGATTACAATATTGGGCTATTAATTGTACATTAATTACCTCTTTGTGTCCTTACTTGGTCAAATTATTTGTAACTGGCAATAAAATATTTCCATAAATTCATGCATACCATATTTCACCATTTTATTCCACTAATTATCCCAAATATACATACAAGGAATATTGGTGAAAAGTGGGGTATTACACTTAGTATTTTTCATATCATATTTGTAATCGGTGTACTACTAAGTTTTTTTTAATCTCACCTTTTTTCAACAAATGATATATAACAAAGGCGTATAGCTCCAAGGTCAAGGAAGGTAATACGGACAGGCGAAGAGAAGGCTGATTAATTATAGACTGTCTGTTATCTTTTTATTTTGGATAACTATAAAATATGTATATAATTAAGTAGAAGTAACTGTAGTAGTACTAGTAACCGTGACACTAACCGTGTTAGTTGTCAATAGTACGTTAGGTTTCAGTAAACGCGCTAGTATCCAAACATGAGAATTAAACTAGAATTGGGCAACCAAACACTAAAAGCCTTATTGCCAGAGAACGCTCTGCATTTTTTATAAACGATTTTGAAACTGATGTGGGGTAATAAATTTGTAAACCGGTTTGAGACTATACATAATTATTTTTAAAATTTTTTTGAAAAGCCCATGCAAGTACAGAATCAAACCCTATATTGAAGTCGGGACTTTAATAACTTACTATTTGATAACGTCTCAAGTTTGTAAGCATTACATGACTAAAACTCATAAATGTTTTTTATAAAATATAGTGTTACATCCTTAGCCTACTTGTGGAAGTTTGTTCTATTTTGGATTCATAAAATGGTTAATCACTGCCATAAGAATCTTGAATATAATTGGGAAGAAATCAGTTCCTCTATATAAGAAAGCTTTACAAGTGTTTCAATGAAAATAACTCTCCTAGTGGTCGAATGCATGGATTTCACTTGCCTAGACAAGGCCCCTCTCTTTCTCTTGGATCTTAATTCACTGAGAATCGAAGGCAACTTCTGCAAAAATGTGCTTTTGGCTTCATGTTAGATAAGAAGGTTTGGTCTAAGATTGAGCTTCAAGAAGCATTAAACCATGCATGGCAATTACAGGGTCAGGTTGTTGTTTGAGGGAGAGCAAAAATCACTTTCTTATGCAGTTTTAGAAGGGCCAATACAGACTTTATTTCACTCAGATGGATCCATGGTCAATCTGAAACTCAGTATTCATTGTCTCTCAATATAGAAACAATGTTATGTTAGAAAGTGAAACAATACCAAAAATAAAGTTTTGGTATAGTTGTGGGGTCTACCGATTGACTATCATATTTTGTCAACTGCAAAATTGATGAATAACATTATCGGTGACTTTTTTAACTTTGAAGAGGAGCAGGAAGGGTTGGAGAACATTCTCTTCCTTCATGTCCGTGCAACCATAGACCCTACTCTACCTCTAATTATGGGGTGCCATGTTTGTTTTGATAAAGAAATAAGGCATGAATAGTTGCAATTCAAATACGAACATGTTTTTCGCATTTGTTGTGCTTGTGGTAGGATTGGTCATATTGAAAGGGATATGTTGGGATAACCAAATGATTGGCTTCAAAATGGCAGTTCTTAGTACTAGGCTCATAACCCGTTTTATCTTGGATTCGTTAAGGATTATAAACATCCTATGGTTACACGTGAAAACATTATGTTCTATCATAAATCCAAGCAATGATATACCATATATGTTTCCTAGGTTGAGTCAGCTCTAAATCGTTATTATTCGGTTCATATTGATCATCATATGTTAAGAAGAGTTGGTTAGTCTCATAATTCATCCCATGTTCAATCTAGTTCTCCATCCTCTTCGGTGTCAGATAATTCTGATACAGGATCGATAGATATTACAAGGTCACTTTCTCATGAAGTTGTATCGAATGGATGAAGACATGCATAAACAGCTCACTCTATGAGGTGTTTCTCTAATGAACTAATCACCAGACTATGACTTCTCTTATCATCGTGATTAGCAAGGCTTAGATCAGAACTCACCTACACGTGTTACTTCAGCTAATGCTCATTTTCATGATTTAACTCAGGTTAACTTTGACAATCATCTTATTGATGACACGCAATAGCACAATCACGTGGTATTTGAAAGAAGGAGATATGATCTTACACCATCTGGGGTTTCTCTAAATGCTAATCCTATCTCAAATACTGCATTTAATGCTGTTAATAATGACTAATTTCAACTGGTTGCCCTTAAGTTTGAATTACCTGACCAAACTAGTTAGCTTGTCCAACTAGTTTTGAACCAAATTGGCCCAGATGAATTTTTACGGCTAGTAGTTGTTGAAAGGAATCAAATTGAATTTTTTTCTTTTTATGAGGTGGATCCACTTCGCTTGTGGCACATTATCTCACAATGGAGGCTAGACCTTATCCCTTACTTATTGGTATCAATAGGCCAATTTTCAACAACACAATACCTTTATCCCTTCAAGGCCATCAATTTTGGTCCAACTTTACGACAATAGAAGGCCCACCTATATAGATTCCTCTTTTGCTAGATTTTGAAAAATATTTAGCATGGTTAAATGGAATCTTTCTAGGTCTATCCTACTTTGGTTTCAACCTATTAAATACTTGGACTAACAGAGACTCCATTCCTTTTGAAGATGTATGGGGCCAAGCATTCTTATATCTCTTATATCCTTTTATTCGGGCTGGATATCTAGTTGACATAGGAGACTCTCTGTTATTCTATAATCTACAAACCCAAACATATGTCCACATATTACCAGTCATGCAACTCAAGTTAAGACTTTCATGAGTTTGATGTTTATGCATTACTAAGGGTGTCAATAATCCTGACAGGTGTTTCTTTGCAGTCTAGAAAGCGCTCAAAATATAAAGGATCAACTCAATTCTTACTTCTTCATCATGGCTTTACAGCGCTGGCTACCTCTTTATCTAATGACACTTACTCCTCTCTTTTATGTTTTAGAAAAGTTTATGCTGAAAAACTCCACTTGGGAGCATGAAGGTATTGTTGTGAAATTGTTGATGTCTTAGTAAAACCACGACAGTGCAACAAATAAATAACCTCTTTTGTAAATATTCCCTAAAAGTTTTTTTAGTGAATCCCTTTTGAATCAATGTAAAATATCTAAAAAACTTGGCAGTTCTTTATTTTTTGATGTTGTTATGGATCCGTCTGGTTGTAAAGGAGGCCTTTTTCTGGGTGTTCCTAGTTTGATTTCTTTAATGTTTTGGATGCATCTCCCCATTAGATCCATGTAACTTATACTGTGCTTGATAATTATGAAATATATATAACTTTTGTGTATGGTTTCCCTACTCTTAAAGATTGTAATGTTTTGTGGTCCTGGTTTCAGTCTTTAGTTAATTCTATTTCTAAACCATAGTTAATAATAGGAGATTTGAATCAAATTGCAAGTGTATGTGAAAAACTCAGTGCATATTCCTCTGTTGGATGTGTGGCTTCCTTTCAAAATTTTCTAGATGAATGTAATCTCATTGGCATCCCATCTCAGGGTGGATGGTTTACTTAGTGCAACAACAGCAAAGGTGTTGATCGAGATAAAGAAAAACTTGATAAAGGTCTTTGCAATCCTCTCTGGTTACAATTTTTTCTAGCTTCATCTTTACAAGTATTACCTTTGATTGCCTCTAATGATCACTCCCTGATCTTGTTCCAAACTCACGGGGAAAAGAAGGGAGTCAAGCTATTCAGGTTTCAAAACTTTTGGTTCTCTTTTCCTCAGTGTCATGACATTGTTAGAAAGGAATGGGAAAGAGAAATTCATGGATCTTGGGCATATAAAGCAAATGTTAGACTTAAATGTATTCAAAGGGCTCTTTCAAAATGGAATAAACTATCAGTTGGATGAATGTCCTATAATATACAAGAGTTGGAAAAGGAAATTCAATTTTAGCACAAGACAGTTTTTTCTCCTCTCTTCAATTCAGGTATGACTGTGAATAAACTCTATGGTCACAAAAGGCACAACAAAACTGGATGCTATAGGGTGACAGAAATACTAAATATTTTCATAGTTTTGCTACATCCAGAAGAATAAGGAAAATAATTTTTTGTATTAAAAATGAAGAAGGTAACTAGATTGAGGATCAAGAGTCTATTCATAATGAAGCCACAAATTACTTCAAATAAATATTTGAAGCTCCAGATTATGTTGATACTACCTCTATAACATCCCAAATTTCAGTCACTAAAATTCCTTTATACATTTGGGATATTAAATAAAATAGAATGGTGAATTAAATAGCATAGGGTATAGAAAAATAAGACAATTAGTGGTCACACACAATATAATTATATTTGGAACACAAATAAGATTTGCTATCAGTGAGTTTCCATATGTGGCAGTCGTGTTGTGTGACAGTTTTCAATGGAAAAATGATGTTCAAAAATTTTTAAGCTTTCCAAAATGAAAGTAGACTTATCAAACTTTAATTTTATAGGTCATATAACTTATTTGGAGTTTTACACAAGTTATGTATTTTTGAATTTAACCCAGTAAAATAGGAAATTTTCAGTATTAGCATCCAAAAAAAATAATTCTGGGGCTTTTGACATTTCAGTTAGCAAAATGTTATATTTTTACTTAAAATTAGACTTAATAATGGTTACATATCCTTTGAAATCACACCAATTGGATATCTATACAATTAGATATGAATTTTTAAAGTTTGATGAAAATTCTGCCAGATTTCTAGCAAGGTGCGAAAATGGGAAAGAATTATAAGCAAAATAGTCTTTTGACTAAAATAAATCCACAGCCCATATTCTCTCCTTTTACTAGCGTGTGGAATGTCACTTTTGGCCAAGAAGCAAAGGGCATTAATAATGAATTTCAAATGTCAAGTTGAAGTATTAAAACCAAGCAAAAAGGTGAAGGTTTGAAAAGTCAAAAGCAAGTGGTAATTAAAGGGTTCTTGCATGGTAATTTCAAGAGGCAAATGAAGTCAATTTGAGAGACTTATTTCATCCTTTTTTGTAACCCATCTGACGTCAAAATGAAAAGAGAAAGGGAAATCAATTTACTTGGCTCATATTTATTCAAGAGGAAAAAATAATGGCCAAGTAAAAACAACACATGGCAATTAGCAATAAGTAATATTATTACATAAGCAATTGGTGATATTTTGAAGAGTCATTTATCCCTTTTACCTCTTCATCATTTCGTCAAAATATGGCAGCCAAGAGAAAGAGGGAGCTTATACAAAAATGGATAAGAAAAGAGAAGAGCAAGGATTCAAGAGGCAACAAGGTGAGTTGTGTTGTAGAAATTCACTTGTTCTTGCTTCTTTTTCATGATAACTGACCCTAATCTCTATGCCATCTTGAAATACATGTTTAGAAAGCAAAAACAAGAGCAAGAAGGAGGAGAGAGGTGGCTCCTAGAGAGAGAAAGAAGAGAAATCAAAGGTAAAGCCATAAATCTTGCTCCTCTTGTTGATTCTTACTTGTTGCTAGTTGTTGTGGTTGTTGTTGGCTTGATTTGTGGTTGTTTTGGTTTGGTTTGTGATTTTGGGAATGTCAAACCCTAAGGAGAGGTGCTGACCACATTCACATTAATCATGTGTAGAACATGTTTAAGTGTTTAAACATGTGATTAGAGGTGAAAGGAAGGTGATTAATGGAATCAATAAACTCCAATTTTCTCCATTTTCTATTATTTTTGTCCAACAGCTGTTTTCATTGTGTTTGGAATGGATTTGGTATTTTTGATGATTCCATTAGGTTTAGAATGGAAAATTATGTATGGAACATGTATAATATGGAGTGTAAAGGCTTTAGGTGTGAAATGACAATTTTACCCCTAAAACCCTAACATAGTTGCTGCTAACGGTAATTCTATAATTTGGGCTAGAATTTGACTAATCTGAGATCAAAAATAGATTCTACATGTGAAATTGTATAGGCTTATCTAGGTCATAATTTTTGGTAAAGTATAGTTAGACCAGGTACAAAGGGCATAGACCGGGTCCCCAAGGGCATTTTGGTAATTTAGCACTCTTGAGTCAAGATAACGAACACATTGAGTTTAAAATGAGTTATGAGTAAATAATAACTCATTTATCCTAAATTTAAAATTTTAGAATACAACAGTAGCCCAAGCCGGATAGATAGAGCTGGACCGATAAACAGGCAAGAAAGGGCACGTTTCAGGTAGTAATACTTTCTTTCATGCACTATATGATAATTATGTGCCTTGAGTATGCCATTTTATGTAGCATGAGCTTAGTGTCGGGGGAACATTAGCCTAGCTGTGATTTGGAATCCAGTGATGGTACACACAAATAAGCTAGGGTCTAAAAATTCGTTTGACCTTGGACAATGTATACACAACACGAGTTATCATTTTACATAACATGGTGTATGACATATTGATTTTCACATCGTATATGTTTGATTTCATGTTGCTACTAAGATTTTCCGAATCTCACACTTTCCATAAATGTATTAAGTTTCCAGCAGCAGGCAGCGGCTCAAAGGCTAGAACTATAATTTCTGGAAACTTAATGTTTCAGACCAGTGTGAGAGCAATAGTTGGTTATCTGAAGACCTTTTTATTGTTTTAAGGTCTGTATTATTCTATACACCCCTATGGGGAATTTTTGTATATGAACAAGCATATTGTATCAATAATATCAGTAAATTTTTGCTAGTCCTATATGCCCATTGAACTACGCAATTGCTACTCTGGCTAATATCAATAATAAGATAAGGTCTTACAGCCTCTGTGGAACAAACATTGAGTAATATAAATTTGCTAAAGTTATCTACTCAACAGTTTAACAAAATGAATTAATCGGTGTTTGTATCGAAAATTGAGAGGGTAGTCTTTTAAATGAAGGCTGATAGTGCCCCAAGCCCTTATGGTTTTCATGCTAGATTCTATCAGAAGTTTTAGACCTTGCTTAAACAAGATATTATTGCAATGGTTTATCAGACATTTCGTCAAGGATATCTTTTAAAAGAATTAAATCGATCCTTCATTTTAGCTGGTGCCTAAATGCAATAACCTTATTTCCTTCAAGGATTTTCAGCCTATCAATCTTTGTAATGTATTATATAAGTTGCTCTCTAAGATTCTGTGTAACCATTTGAAAGAAGTTCTGGGTGAGTTGATTACTCCTAATCAAAATGCTTTTATCAAAGGAAGATTGATTACATAGAATATTATATTGGCATCTGAGTGCATGGCAAAATCTCGGGTACTCGACATAGCAAAGATGGTTGGTATGCAATTAAGCTAGATATTGCAAAGGCATATGATAAGGTTTCATGGCTTTTTCTTAGGAAAGTTCTCGAGAAAATGGAGTTTCCTCCCTAGATAATTCAAATAATCATGCAATGTATTTCAACTCTATCCTACTAGATAATTCTTAATGGGACTAATAAGAGTCCTTTTACTCCTTTTCAAGGTTTGAGACAGGGAAACCCACTATCTCCCTATCTCTTTCTACTTTGTGCTAATGTACTCTTCTGCATGATCCATCAAGTAGAGAACTATCACTGGTAGAGGGGCATATCTGTTCCTTGAAATATGATGACTTTAACTCATCTCATGTATGCTGATGATACTCTACTTTATTGTTAGGTGACAGAAGAAGGCTGTCATATTGTCAAGGTACTGCTAAGGTAGTACTCTATCATCTCTGGGCAGTAGATTAATTATTAAAAATCAAATCTAGTTCGTAGTATGTATGTACCTTATCAAATGAAGAGAAAATTTTCAGTTATTAGGAATTTGGTTTCATTCATGTTTGGGCAAATATCTGAGCACATATATTGATGATCCAAGATCTGAAAAGAGAAAGTATCGGGAGGTTTTAGAGAAACTTGATAAAAGATTAGCGGGATGGAAAAGTCACCTTCTTTCTCAAGTTGGTAGGCTAGTGCTAATCAAACACTCCCTCTCATCCTTATTGGTCTATCATTTTTCGTGCATGAAATTTTCTCATCAACTATGTCACACCATAGTAATGAGGATGGCCAACTTCTTCTAGGGCTGGACTGAGGCATTAAATAAAGCTCATTTACTTCAGTGGGAGGAATTATGTTTGCCCAAAATCAATAGAGGATTGCAAATTGTCCAGTTAGAGGCTTTCAATTCTACTTTATTGGCTAAGCATTTGTGGTGGGTTATCTCAAATAAATTTCCTTACTTAGCAAAGTGATGCTAGAAAAGTATTTGAGCCTTAAGCAAAATTATATTTTTAAACATGCTTATAATAGCTTAGGGTTATGGAAACAAATAATTGAGGCAGGAGCAGTGGTTACTGATCATGTTACCTAACAAGTTGGTGATGAGGCTTTTGTTTTGCTATCTAGTAGGCTTTGGTGGCTATTGCAATAGTCTAGTTTGACATATCCCTCCCTGAAGGTGTTAGACCTTATAATGCACTCTCAAGGAAACTAGTACTTTTGTTTAATCTCATCACTATACCCTAAGTAGGTGGTTAAACAATTTTCCAAATAGCTAATTCCTTTATACAGGTCCCTTGATAGTATTCAATTTTATCTAGTAATAGTTCAGGGGTCTATTTTGTTCGAGATAGATATCACATGCTCCAATCAACAACAGGTCATATTAGACAATTGGATGTTGAGGCATGTGACTTAATATGGAAATCCTTGATGCCTCCCAGAGTAAAGTTGTTATTATGGAAGATTATTTGAGAAATTTTGCCAACAACTCATTTGCTTAAAACCAAACATTTACTTGTATATGAGGTATGCTCTTTTTGTGCATCTACTAATGAATCCCTTGATCACTTGTTTCTTTTCTGTCCATTTTCTAGAGCATGCTGGTTTGGTATAACTACTGATCTAAGAATATATGCTTGTCCTAACATTTTCTTAAAACGTTGGATAGTTACTTGGTTGCTAAACCACAAAGATCTTGGTAATTTTATGACATACTTGCCCTTTCAATTACTGGAATCTTTGTTGTTTACAAACAATAGAATTTGTCATGCAGGAGGGCAGGTTACTCCTCAGCAAGTTATTAGATCAACACAAGTGAAAGTAAATGTTATTACATATCAGTTAAAACAATAGTCTCAGGTGGTGAACATTACAGAGGAGTAATCCCCTAATTGAGGGAGGGCGGCAGAATTTACGATGGTGATATTCTTCCCCGTGAGACTTTATCTTCAGCATTAAATAGTTGAGAAGGAGGCCATGTCAAATGCATATCAAAATCTTCTTCAACCATAATGAGTTCCATAAATGGGTTACTGTTCCCCAGACTCAAGTTGGAATCTTGCATCTATGATGGCTGGCGCTTCGCTAGGCTATGGTCTTCATTTTAAAGCAAGAGCAGGTGGAACAACCAAGGAATTTACCTCTTCATTGCAAACTCATTATAAAATCTCATATTAAGATCATTACTCAAACCAAACAGGTTCAATGGTGGCTGGCCTACGTGATGTATGTATTCTACTACGATATTTTGTACACTATACCTTTTCTACATAATTGCATAATTATATTTCATAAAAAACACTAATTATGAATTTACTATGTGAAAATGTAATAGAATTAAATAAAAAATAAATAAATAGCATGAAAGAAAAAGAAGAAATAAAACATAAATCATAAAATTTAAAAAAAGGGTGGAGGCGGATGAAACAATGTGAGTCTCACCTACTATTGTCAAAACCATGTATCCCCATTCTCGATTCATTAGTTCTGTCGCAACTCCTCTGGTCCTTTCTTATGTTTTTTTCATTATCTTCATCTACTTCCCTATTACGCCACCGAAGAGAGATTTAGGGTGAGTGATTGAGTAAGAAAAAGGAGAAATCTTGGTTGGGTACTCTTCTAAGAAGCTTGATTGATTTGTGAATTATGGTTGAGCTTGGAGCTTAGATTCTCATGGTAGATTTAGTTTTAGCGAGAGGTAAGCACTTTCTACGTGTTATGTGTGTTGGTATGTTGTTTGTGAGTATTTTGTAAAATGATTATGAGAATGAAAAAGATATATTGATATTGATTAGATATTTCGATGACTACTTTGAAATGTTTGTTAAGATTGAGAAAGTTATTATAACGTTGATGAGTATTTTGATAGAAATTTTCTTTTGAAACCTTATGATTTAAATTGTAATATATGTGTGTGTGCGCATCTGTGAGTTAAGAATTAAGATATTATGCCATGTATATGAAAATGATTTGAATAGCATGATATGAATGTGAAAATCTTGAGAAATTCTTATTGGGCTATTTTATTAATAATTATTGTGATGATTTAATTGGGATGAGATGGAATAGTTTGTTCCACCACGTGGTGTAGCCTCCATTATTATACGATAGATGACTTTCTATTGTCCCACTGGTTCAACGAGAGGCTGTGACACACCACTAATTCAACGAGGAGAAATGACCCACGATCTGGGTATGTGCTCTATGGATTTTGGCTTATCCTTATCACATGACCAATGAGCTTTTGAGTGGCCAATAACCTGGATAGTAACGTAGCCTATAGGTCTAGTCGGCAGAAATAAGAAGGTTCGGTTGGATTGATGGGAGGTAACTTAGGAATTTGTTATATGAAATTATTGATATAAAAATTGTGATATGAAATTGGTGATATAAAAATTGTGATACAAAATTGGTGATATAGAAATTGTGATGTAAGAATTGTGATATAGAATTTGTGATACATAATTTGTGATATAGAAATTGTGATACAAAATGTGTGATATAAAAAGTGTGATACAGAATTTGTGTTACATAATTTGTGATACAAAAATTATAATACGGAATTTATAATAGAAAATTGTGATATGGAATTTATTATTTGGAAGTTTGTGATTATATCACAAATACTTTGTTATATGAACTATTCCACTTGGCACCTCACGAGCACATATTAGCATGTATGATAAGTTAGATAGCTAGTTACTGAGACTTTTATCTCACCACATTGTTCTTAACGTTTTTCAAGTAATAGTTACTATGCTGGTTAGTTGGGAAAGGCTCTAGAAGCTTAATTATTGTAATAATCTTTATAAAGCCTCCTCCTTTTTATTTATGTGATGAATTGTTGTGTATTGCCACTGTAGGGCTCACATTGCACACTCTGATGTGATATTATATTTTAAATTATATTGTTTTCTATCATGGATAAGTAACTCAAGTAGATATTTGAAAAAAAAATGTTGTTTCGATATTTTAATAATTGAGTTTGATATTAGACTTATGGTCGAATGATTATATTCTAGACTTCGGGAAATCCAAAGCCAATGTGTTGATTAATCAGACTTTAGTTTGTGAAACGATGAGAAGAGTTTATATCCATGATAGATTTTAAATGTTTAATTGATGAATAGTTGACTTTTGACATTTTATAAACGTTTGAGAAAGAATAGTACTCAAAAATGAGTTTTATCTTTAGGCTTGTTGTTGAATATTCTATTATGAGCTTCGAGAAGCTCTAGGCCCAACTGTTGATTGGAATGACTTTATAAATGTATTCATTTAAAATAGCCCAGTGTACAATTATTTAGAAAGGTTTTATTATTCATGATAAATTCTAAACAACTAGTTTATTCTTCTCCATCATGGATAGATATTTGCAATTATTTAAATCTTTTATAATCATGGTAGTGTTTTCAAATGGTTAGTTGAACTCTTGTTCTACCATGGCTAACTTTTGAAAGATGAGTTGTAATATTTTCTACTATAGTAGACCTTCTAGTTTAAGTTTTTTCTTTTACACCATAGTTATTATCCAAATGTTTAATTAAGTGCATGGATAATTAAGTCCACAATAAAGGATTTTACTATAATTAGATTACATGCTCAAACTTCATGAATGAAAAAAATTATATTAAAAGGATTATTTTTATTTTTGTTTGATGTTGTGTGTGTATGTGTGAGATTCTCTTATCATATTTCTTCTAAAGACTGGAGTTGCAGCTAAAAATATATATATATTTATCATATCATCTTGAACAATTTATGTACTTATGATTTTTCAATTAAAAATTGATTAAAAAAAAGATAAAAAGCTTTCTTCAAGCCTAATGATTAATTTATGTTAAAAAATATTATTAAGTAAATTGATTTTGTACCAATAAAAGTCTTGCACAATTGATAGATAGCTGGGTCGTGATACTACCTGAATTCTACCAAAAAATAGTAAACTAATTTTGTTTATAAAAAAATCAAATGATAGTTTTTATAAAATTATTTGATATATAGAATTATAAAGTCAAACTCAAACGTTGGCCAAAAAAAAAAGGGTCAAATTCAAACATTGTCAAGCTTTATTAAACATAACACTCTCAGTACAATTTTATCTATTTACAAGACTTAGAATCCGCAATTCGTTTAAGGGGAATCAAAAGTAAATCAATATCTATCTATCTATCATATTATTAGAAATGCTGCAGTAACAATTTTGTTTAGCATCGTCACCATTCAAAACATTTGATTAGCAATTTGGGGTTTAACACTGTTAAGTTTAACGGTTATTAATTAATTATACTGATTATTAAATAATTCTTACTTTATGTTGTAGGTATTCCACTTTATTAGGAGTTGCAAATGGAATGCCAAGGGTTGATTCGGACAATGTCCCAGAAAAAAATTATAATATACAAAAACATACGTGAAAGGAATCACTAACAATTAATCATTACTCTAAGAAATTGTGAAAATACTCAATGTAATAATTACATATATTGTTAGCGAATTCATTAAGGATGTAAATATGTAGCTTGCAATCTTGGAATATGAATAGTCATATGTAGGCAATAATATATGTAACATTAAGAAAATCAATTAAATTAAAGACAACATTCAAAAGTCATTAACCGTCTTTGAAAGGCAAAGACATTAATCCTTGTAAATTATGAAATCCTTAAAACCCTATAAAAAAATAAAGTCATTTGAGGGGAAAAAGTTACTTCAATGGTAATTATGAAATAGTAAATGTGATTCTCAACTGACTCACTTTATGCCTTTGTAAATATTGATATTTTGACAACTTATTCCACAACTTATTAACATTTAATTAATAATAATTAATAATTAATTAATAATTAATTAATATTAATTTAAATAATATTTCATAGGAAAATTTCTTTGCAAGCTGTAAGATTTATGTGTTCTCATGTCAGCCTTCTCTCCACTCATTTAACTTTAGTTCTTAAAAATATTACAATACAGAATGGCAAGTGCTCTCCATGATCTTTGTAATATTGAAAGTACACTTGGGTACTAATTCCAATTTTTTTGACATATTAACATTATAGTATTAATTGACCATCCAATGACACAAAAATCATAAATATTCTTTTTAGTAAATTATCAAATCAGATAGATGATAACAAAATATTCCTACCTATAATTTTTTTAATTGTTAAACTAATAGTTATTAACACAAAAATTATCATTATCTTTGACAAATATTGCCATTTACCTTTAAAAAATATTAATTTTTCTAATAGACAATCAGGTAAACCCAACAACTCACCTGGATTAACTGGGTTGAGCCCAAGTCATCCCAAGTTGCACAGAAGTCAAAGTTATGAAGTAGCTCAAACTAGTTTCATGGTCAGGTCGCTGGTTTTCATGCTAATCCTGCCAATTATATCCATGTTTGATAACTATGGTTCTTAGAGATAAAGTAGCAGATGATAAGTATAAGAGATACACCAAACTTCGACAACAAATTAGCATCATGCTGATTTAGTATAAGAAAGAGACGGGAGAACGTTCAATTGACAAATCATCGTATTGATAAACTTTATTTTTATTGTTTGAGTGAACATACTCTACTTTTGGTTATTTTCTTTTCAAAACAACTTTTTGTTATGACATACCATATCATGTTTATCATTTATTTTAAATATCTTTAGTAGAAAAACATAGTACCTATAAACAAATGTTGAACATGATTTAGCAAATACCTTGAATAAATTTTGAAGAAGACAAAAACAATATATACCATCTCGTGCATCACACGAGAAGAATATCTAGTTTCACTAATTATTTGACAAGGCATTTTATATTTTATTGCGACTCCCTGATAATAAATGTTTCAGAATGTATAACTCCAATGTAAAACAGAGTGTGAAACAGAAAATTTTTGAGTGAAAGATATTCAATTTCTCAAGCGAATGCGTTCATGCACAAAAAAGAGTGATTACTTCCCTATGGTATAATTTTAATTTCAGCTGGTATTTGAACCTAAATTCATTTATCTTAAAGCTAATTCCATTAATTGTTAGTGTGTAACCAAAATATAAAATAAACCGTAGATATTGATGTCCTTGGACGCTTTGGAAAAAGTCGTGTTTAAGTGTGGATTCCATATAGAGAAATAAAACTTGAATGTGGAAAGCAATTAGTACAATATTTTGCTCATCAAAACGACGAAAAAGCTTTTTGTTATTATTATCCGACTCTGCATTAATTGAAATACATAAAAATGCACTCCCCTTGAGGGCGTCATCATCTTGGGCTAAGCAAGAAACTAGAGCCCAACTTGCACCCAATAAACTAGACAAGTGAACCATAACTTGGAAGCCCCAACAGCTGGTCCAAACAAAAAAAACAAGAAAAAACCCAACACATCTCTAGCCAGTGGAAAAGCCTTATCTCATATATATATATGTAGAATGGCCTTTCTTGCATAAATTTTACAGTAGGCAAGTTCTGTGTAACAAGACTTCATCTTCATTCTACCACAGAATTATTCCCCTTGCATAGCCATATATATATATATATATATATATATATATATATTAGCTCTGGATAGCAACTCCGAAAGGAACTTCCATGGTGGGTATGATCTTCTCTGGTTCTACAGCTTTGTTCTGGTTGTCATAAGAAGAAGCATGCACTCCAAGTGCTGCTCTTCCAGAAGGATCCAGATTGTTCGACCAGGCTGCGTCCCACTCCACTGCTTTCGCCGTGCTGCAAGCAACACTCACGCCTCCCGGAACAGTAAGCCTCGCAGAATTCTGCAATGCCAAGAGGTCAAATTATGAATAAAACAGCCTCACATGATGAACTTGTCCGTTTTAAAGTTAACACAAGATGTCTTCACTTTCATCCTTAGTTATGGTTTACACTTTCAAAAGTTCAGATTATGATTATGGTTTCTGCAAATAAATAGATTTTATTGATCAAGTTACCTGTGGGAAGAACCTCTCAAAGATCATTCTATAATAGTATGCCTCTTTGGTGGTTGGGGTATTGTGTGGGAAGATGTTAGCAGCATTGAGCATCATTTTGTCACTCACCTGTTAAGAAAATTTTGGAAAAAAACCAGTTATAAGATACAGCACTTGAGTGGCTTCAAGGATCAGACATAAAGGAAAATAATAATAATAATAATAATAATAATAATAATAAGATATCTGTATTTACATGTTTTCCAGCATGAGCTTTAAGGCCATCAATCCAACCATAGCCAACCCCATCACTGAATTGTTCCTTCTGTCTGTATAAAATGTGCTGCAAGAATTCAAAGACATTAGATTAATAGTTCAAACGGATTAATTCTGTACTTATCTACAAAAATTGCAGCACATTGCAGTATACCTTTGGAAGATAAGGATGCTCTTCATCGTCAAAGGCTCTCCTTAGAACCCACTTTTCAATCCGGCCTTCATCTCGTTTTATCTGCACAGATTAATAGGTTAACCCACTTAGTAAAAGTCTGTAACTTTCAGAGTGATGATCCATTTATCATAGCAAGTCCATACCATTTTAAACTCAGGATCAATGCTCATTGCAACATTGATAAACTCCTTGTCCAGAAATGGGACCCGAGCTTCCAGACCCCAAGCAGATGTTGCTTTATTGGCTCTCAAACAATCATACTGATGAAGTGCCTTAATCTGCATAGAATTAGAAAAAGAAAACAATTCTTACAACCTTTACGTCTATGCCTTCAGGTCATTCAAGCAATAAACAAAATAAGTATGTGTGTGTGATACAAGACCTTGCGGCATGTTTCTTCATGGAACTCCTTCTTGTTAGGGGCCTTGTGGAAGTACAGATACCCACCAAAAATCTCATCTGACCCTTCCCCAGAGATAACCATTTTCACTCCAAGAGATTTAATCTTGCGCGACATGAGGAACATGGGGGTACTAGCTCTTATTGTAGTCACATCATATGTTTCTATATGATAGATAACATCCTCAATGGCATCTATGCCATCCTGCATACACAGTGCATAAATATATTTTTAAGGAATGGAAATTGTAAACTAAAGGGCCCTAAATGTTTAGCTGGAAAGTACTATATCCAAGTGTGAATACCTGGACAGTGAAGTGAAACTCATGGTGAACAGTCCCTATATAGTCTGCAACTTCTTTTGCAGCCTTCAGATCGGGTGAGCCCTGCTCATTATAAAAGAATGCATTAGACCAAACCATTATTAAAGAACTGTGATTTTTAAATTTAGAATAGACACAAGAACATTTATATAACCCACCTCAAGGCCTACACAGAAGGAGTGTAGTTTTGATCCCCACTGTTTGGCAGCTTTTGTATTAGCAAGGTAGCGAGCGGTGATGGACGCAACCAAGGATGAATCCAAACCTCCAGACAGTAAAACACCAAAAGGCACATCTGTCATCAGCCTCTTTATGACTGCCTGTAATCACAATCATTACATAATTGGGAGGGCCAAGTTCGAGTAAACAAAAAAAGTTCTATATTGGATTGATGTAGCCTAGAAAAGATGATTATGACTTACAAGTAAAAAAAGACCTAAAAGATTTAACTCCTCCAAGTTTTGGATCATTGAATTTTCAAAACAAAGGAACCAATAAACTTTTGAGACTGTCTTAAACTCTTTTAAATCTGACCTTCTCAAAAGCATGCCTCAAAGCTAAGGGATCATAAGAGGCTGTTGGAACGATCTCAGAGAACCATGGAGGATTGTACCACCTACGGAAGCCTCCTTCTTTGCTTGAGTATAAGTGGCCAGGAGGGAACCACTCAAAATGTTCACAGTCATCATTGAGTCCTTTCATCTCAGATGAAATCCAAACAGAGCCTGCTCATGCAGAAAGGCATCAGAATATATATATATATATATATCACACACCATGCTCAAATGAAACTTGAAACTGGAAATTTGAAGATAAATTCTGGGCACATCAAAACATTACCATCCAGTCCCCAGCCAATGTAAAGGGAAGTGACACCAATGGCATCTCTCGCAACTATGAAGCTGTTGTCTCGGGTGTCCAGAAGAACAAATGAAAAGACGCCATCCAGCATGTCCACAAAATTTTCTCCATGTTCCTCATACTTTTAAATTAACATTAAATATAAGAGTTTAATCAGAAGTCATGATTTACAGCCATTTTTAATCTCAGAGAACTTAAAATGGAAAAGATATATTTCTTCTGTATGTGTGATTAAGATGACTAACCAAATGTGCAATAACATCACAGTCACTGCCTGTCCTAAACTTGTGATTAGACAATTGTTTCCTCAGCTCCTCATGGTTGTATATCTCTCCATTCACCTGTTTTAAAGCAAATCATCTTTTTCTTTCAGTCATAATTTTCCAAGGTTCAATTCCAAATCACTCTCAGCCAAGCAAATATTTATTCTACTTCCTTAATACCTTAGAAGTATAGAGTACTATGAAGCAGCTGTTGTCTAATTCAATCATAACAAGTTAAAAATTATGGCTTTGACCAAAAACCATGTAATAATACATGCAGAGAAACATTTAAGAAAGAATAACTATTAACAATATATACCCGTTATGTATTATTTTTTAAAAACATGAATTATGTTATTTTCTCTCCATTGACATCACATAGTCATAGAGAATCTACATGTGAAGGAATAGGACAGAATCCTCTCTCTATGAACGAATGGTGGTATGGCCTTCAGTATTGAAAGGGAACTTTGCTAAATACATCAACCAAAAGTTGATAAACTCAATTTTTTGTCCAATATACCATAGTAGTGTAAATGAGTAATCACAGGCTCAATTTTTTGTTTAAAGTATGGCCTACCGTGACAGCAACAGTTTTGTCTTCGTTAAAGAGAGGTTGATCACCAGAAGCAGGATCAACAATGGCCAGCCGTTGATGGGCCAAATAACAATCACCATGTTGATGGAGACCACTCCAATCAGGACCACGATGCCTCAATCTGCGACACCAAAGCAGATAACAGTAATTCAAACTACACTTTCTGACAGAAGCATTCATATTATAACTCCATGCACTTTCGTGTTTCAAAGTCAATAAACAATTCCAACAAGCAACCTGGTCCCACACACCCCACTCAATCAGTTAATTGTGTCCGTAGTGACCGGATTAGAATATATTTCCCAGTTGCCCACTTGAATTTACAAAGTCCTGAGTGATTATTATCCTTTAATGATGCTAGTTTAATCCTGAAGGTGGTCAGCGGGCCCCAATACAAAGAAGTAATTGTAATTAAAGTCATCATAATTTTAACTTATTCTCCCATTAATATATTTGACGGTTTAGAAGCCATAACTGTAGAAACACGAAATAGAAGGATTATATCATCAAGGCCCCACAATTATTCTTAAACATCATTAATGATTTCCAGTATATTTCAATTCAAGAGAAGGCATCAACCGTTTCTCCCAGACCTTTTGAACTAAAAAATAAGAAGGTAGTTTCAACAAACACATAACAGACTAAAATCTTGGCTGGGTTTCTTGATAATAAGGAAAATACATAAACCTTGAAAGCGGAACAGAAGCATCAACATATCATATAAACACAAACGCAATGAAAAAACAGAGGAAAGCAGCTGCAAAATTCATGCAGGGGCTAAGCATAGAAACAGATAACGCAGCTATAGCAGAGTAAAAAAAAAACATAGGTTAGTTGGGAAAAGTGATTTAAAAAAAACGGAGATAACTTACATATTTAAGCTTATATACTGAATATAAGCTATTCCAATCAAATTATGCTTAATATACTCTTATCGAATCAAATAAAAACCAGTAGACTTTAAAGTATTGAAGATGATACTAATAACAAAATTTTTCTTATATGAAAAATTCACGTGTCTTGGATTGGAAACAAGCGCCCAAGCACATAAGATGGAATTATAAATAAACGAAAGGAACGAATCAATAGAAACAGAAGATAGAATGAAAATGAATGAATAATTGCCTTCGAGAGAGTTCGAGGACGCGGACTCTCTTGGCCTGAGAGTCGTCGGAACAGCCAAGCACGGCGAGAATTCCACACATTGTAAAGAAGAAGAAGAAGAAGAAGAAGAGAGAAAGTGTATGAGAGAAAAAGGGAAAGAGAGAGAAGTGAAGCGGAGGGGAGCCAAACGGCCGGAGAAGATAGAACAAAGATCGGAGGAAGAAGCAGTAATAAGGAAAGATCACACAACCACGTTGAGATGGTTGAAGAAATCCTCCGTGTGCCACCCGTATTTATAATGCAGAGCGTCAGTCTTCGGTAGCATCTAAACGACGTCGTTTCAAAGGCAGTTGCAATCACGGCACATGGCTTGTTAAAGGCTACCCGTTGATCTCCCATATCCACCCGATTCAATGAACACCGTTTATATTATTTTCATTATTTTATTTCACATAGTAAAATAAATTTTTTCCTCACAATATTTTCATGGTCAAAAGTACTTTAATCCATTTTTATGAAACCCAAACAGGCCCCGCTAGTTCGGATTGGAAACCATCGAATCGGGCTTTTAACCAATCTGGGTGAGGCTCTGACTCTGGGTCACACAACTCAGCCATGACTCGGGTGACTCGATGTGACTCAGAGTTAACTTAGGCAACTCACCTTACTCAGTGAGTCGCTCAAGTTAAAAGAATTTTCCCCCATTAGAACGAAACGACGTTGTTTCGTTCATTTTTTTTTAAAAAAATTATAATAATAATTGAGTTATTCACTTCACAATCACTACTCAGTGTCAATACTCACTCGATTATCTTTAGTTCTTCTCAGACCTCACTCTTTCTCTTCCCTTCCCGTTGTCTTCTTGCTCTTCAATCTCGTCGTTCTCTTTGACCTCTCCCTCTCCCCTCGCCGGCAACGTCGGTTGCAAGGTCGAAGCTTTGGATTAGCATACTTTGAGTTCACTGGCGATGCGGTGACAATGACTTCTCTGTTCTTATTGACTGACGCGCTGTACAAATGTGAGTTTGCCGTTGTTTCAAGCTCTCTGAGCCTTAATATCGTTGCTTCCTAAACGACTTGCTTGAAAGGTCAGAGCTTTGGATTCGATTGCTACTATTCCTAGCAGTTTCGTTGAAGCTGTTGGCAAAGACAAAGGGTTTAGCTGTCAGTGATATTGGCAGTAAAGCTCGGTGTTCCTTGCTCTGTTCTTCAAATTTTTCAGTTTGATTTATGTATTCCTTTGCCTCTATTTCTATTGGCTAAACTAGTTTCATTGCTTTCATTGTATTGATTTGCTTCAAAATCAAATGCGAATGGCTGATGCTCTATTTTTTTGTCTTGCTAGTTTGGTTGGTTTTTTGTTTCATTGTAGCTCTAAAAGTGATTATTAATCAACTAGGTGCTTTTGGTTTTCAAATTGAAATGGTTTATTTGCTGTTTGGTTTGGTTTTAGTTTGTTAATGGAGGAAATTAATGAAACACCTGAGAATACTGCTGCCACCCCCAATCCCAACACTACCAATCCTCCTAATAGTAGTTTACCCCCCTCCACAGACATCAAGGAGTTTAAAAAAATGGACCCAGCTTGGCAATATTTTTCTGTTAAGAAAGAGGGGAAAGTAAGTGTTTTTACTTGCCTTTTATGTGCTTCAAGTTATAAGGAAGGTGGGATAAATAGGTTGAAACAACATTTAGCTGGTGTAAGTGGTCAAGTTAGTTCTTGCAAAAAGGTTTCTCATGATGTACGTGCTAAAATGAAAGAATCTTTATTAGAAAGTTCAAATGAAAAACCTATTCACAATGATAAAGTAGAAGACATTGAAGCTAAAGAGGTTAAGGAACCACTTGCTTCTTCAAAGAGGAAAGCTCCTACGGCTGGGAAGGTTGATAGTTAGTTTGTATCTAGAAAATTCATGGTGTCCAACCATGCATCAAGAATGCATAGGAAAGTCAAGAAGCACAATATAATGCAAAAATGGCTTTTGCTCATTGGGCTTATATGAATTGTGTTCCATTTAATGCAATGACTTGTCCATTATTTCAAAAAGCTATTAATACTGCTATTGTAATTGGGCCTGGGTTTAAGGTCCCTGGTTTTCATGAGTATAGAGTTAGCATGTTGAGAAATTGCAAAAAAGAACTTCAACTATTGATTGATAGACATTGAGCTAAATGGAAAGCAAATTGTTGCACACTCATGGCTGATGGTTGGACAGATGTTAGACAGCGAACTTTAATTAATTTCTTAATTTATTCATTACATGGCATGGTATTTGTGAAATCAGTTTATGCTTCGGATTTAGTTAAAGATGCCAACACTTTATTCTCACTGTTCATAGAAGTTATTGAATAGGTTGGTCCTCAAAATGTAGTCTATGTGGTGACTGACAATGCAATTAATTATGTAGTATGTAGTAGATTGATTAAAAAAATATAAAACTATTTATTGGTCACCTTTGTGCAACTCACTGCTTGAATCTTATTTTGAAAGACATTGCATCCATGCTTCATGTGTCAGAACTTGTAAAGACCTCATATAAAATCACTGTATTTGTATATAATCATATGGTCTTCTTGTCATGGTTAAGGAATAGACTAGGTTGGAAGGAAATTATATGTCATGTCCTGGTGCAACAAGATTTGCCACCACATTCCTTACCCTTCATGGCATATATTCGCACAAATATGAGTTACAAGCTTTGGTTGTTAATCAGCATTTTGTGCAGCATAAATTAGCAAGCACTGAACCTGGGAAAACTTTCAGTGTAATCATTCTAAATATTTGGTTTTGAGACGATTACTTTAAAGTTGTGAGACTTATGTCTATGTTGATAAAATTGTTAAGGATTGTAGATTCGAATGAGAAACCTTCAATGTCTTATGTCTATGAAGGCATGTAGAGCTAAAAATGTAATCAAGGACATGTTTCAAAGGAAGAAGGAACTATACAAGCCTTACACGGATATTATTCAAAGTCGTTGGGATAAGTATTTGAAAAATGAACTACATGTAACGGCATATCTGTTGAATCTTACATTCTTATATAGTCCTAACTTGTTCGAAAGCATAGACTAATGGATGTTGTTGTCAATTTGTTTGAGGCACGCTCACCTGACAATGATGATCATTTTGTTACAATGATGCAACAAATCAGTGCCTACCGTGAACGTAAAAAAATCGTTTGATAAAGTTTCATGTGAAAAAACAGCCTAAAAACTAGTCTTCCGTAAGCATATTAAGTTTTATATTTGAAAGCACATATTATAATTATTATTTATTAATACATACTAAATGTCATTTATTTTATTTTGTAGATGAGTGGTGGTTGTACTATGGGGGTTTAGTACCAAAATTGTAATAAATTGTTATACGTATTCTTAGTCAAACTTCTTCTTTTGGCTATGAAAGAAATTGGAGCTTATTTGAGCTTATCCATACTAAAAGAAGAAACAGATTGAAGCATCAAAGGCTTAATGATTTAGTTTTCACAAACTACAATATGAAATTAAAGTTTAGGTAATCTTAAAAGTCATGATTTTTGAATGGTTGTTATATAGTTTTATTAAACATACATTTCATTAATATTGATCTTCTATCATGTTTGCATTATAGGAATCAATTGAAGAAAAATAAAGATAATTATGATCTCATTGATTATAAGTCATTTGATAGACTAGACTTTTAGGTGCTTGAAAAAGATCTAACTCTTAAATTTGATAATGTAGAAGTGGCAAATCTTCAATTTAAATATATGGCGAAGGATTATGAAGGTTTCTAACTACTCTTCTATTATCTAAGATTATATTCTTATTTCTTACAAAAAATAATATAACAATGTTTTTAGCATAACTATTACTAATTTTATTCATTTGATATATAGGTGATGACGATATTGATGGGGATCCATCTTTAAATGATGACTATGTTGCTCCTATTGTCTTTACTTTTCCTCCTACATCTCCACCTCTTAATGTCTCAGTACCTAGAGAGTTGAATGATGTAGTTTGTGCTTATTTTAATGATGATAATTATTAGTTTACTAGTTTAGTGATTGAAGATGGGACTATTTTGTTATCATAAACATGTTATGATATTCTGTTATGATGAATATTTTGGGATTACATATCACAGCAGGTATCATTAGGTGGTATATATATTATACATTGATGTCCATTTGTCAAGGAAATTGTAAAGAATATTTGATAAATATATGATTATTTTGATATCTTTAGTATTTTGAATTTGGATATATAGTATTCATAATTTGGATAGTGTGATGAGAAATTACATTATTTTTTAATTTTTCACTTCCTACGAGTCTGGTCCCAGGTTGATTCCGATTTGACCCACTGACTCTTGACCCAATAACCTGACTAGTTCATTGACCGATCCGAACTTAATTACCTTAGTTTAATCACATCTATGCACGCATGCATGTAACCGCCCATCATGGCCGATTAGCCAATATATGTGTGTGTGACCCAAACTATTTTTATCTGAAAAAACCATTTGGTGGCTGGTCAAAACCCCCCGGGGGGACACAAAAGTTATGGTTAAACCCTAAGATATTTATTTTCATATAAGTTGCTCAAGTTTAGAACTTACATGATCTAAAGATTTGGTTTTATCCAAAAATTTGATTGCATTAAAAAATTTGTTTGTTGAATCCAAAAATTTGATTATTGATAAAGCAAGATAAATAATGTATATAGCCAATCCCACCTTACAGGATTAGACTTTATTGTTTTGTTCTTATCTATAGCATTCTCAACATCATAATTTTATGCCTAACTTTTGATATTTTTTTTTAATAGTATAGAAGATAAAATCAATGAAATGTGAACTTTCATGGAGTCTTTTTTTAAAAAAAAATATTTAAGAGAATTTTTTATATTTTTTCTATTATTGTTATACGTATAGTATTCCTTAAAATTCTAAATATAAGAACGAGTTAAAAAAATTACTTTAATTTTAAATATAAAATCTCAGTTCACTTTGACATCTAATTTAGAAATCTTTTCAAGCTTTTCATTAAATTAAGTTGCATATATTAAAAAGGATTTTATCAAAGGAATTGATGCTTGAATGAGATATTTTAAGAAACCAACACACATGGTTATAAATAATTAATTTAATTAATTTTTAAATATATGTAAATTAATTATCTAATTTTTGTATTTCATATCTAAAATATTTTTCTTCGCCCAATTACCGTGCGTGTAAGTTGAGTATTTTTTAAAGTAAAAAATAAAAAGTGACACAAAGCTTGCGTGTCCCCTTCAAACGACATACACAATATGTTGTCGACGTGGATGTGATGAGTGACTACTTTGTCGTTTGATTGTATAAGGTCATTACAACCATCTTTGATACGAAATTGATGCTTCTACAATGGAAGCCACGAATTACAATTCAATTTCAAATTTTAAAAAAAAAATTCAAAATCAGCTGAGTGATACATTTGAAACTGTGTTCCCAAACCTAACTATGGTTTAAATTAAAATTTTTAAATTTAACTTTGACCTTTTTGATCAGTGAATTTAACTTTGACTTGAAAACTGTTCTCCCTTATCAATATCTACGTTTCATACATCTTATCATGGAATTGGATAGTGATAATATGCGAGGACTTGTCCAAAAAAACTAATATGTGAGGATAAAATATTATATAAGATAATTATCAATCTTATATCAATGTTATACATATGTGTAACTAAAAAATAGAATAGGGGTGCTAGATGCACTAAAAAAATATTATCAAGATGTTGGATGCATCATAAATAAGATTAGAGTGTTTAATACTACTGAAAAAATAATATTTGCATGTTAAATGCTACTATACTTTTAAAATACTTTGAGAATCAAAAGGTGGTGGGATCAAATGTCCTCTGATTCCAGCTCCATTGGCAGAAAGTGGATGGAGTTTTTTTTTATATGAGGGAAATTTAGTCTTTTAAAAAAATTAATTTCATAATTTTCAAAGAATTACATGGGAATGGCGTCATTTTTTTGGTAAAAGATTAAGTCATTTTGGGTGATCATTTTGATATATTCAATTTTTTGATGGTCCTAATGTATCTTTCTCCCTAAAGTATTTTAAAAAGTGAATAATGTTTTCATATTTTGAAGAATTACTACTATCTTTAATTTGATTTAATTTGATAGGAAGCCTGTTACAAATATTTTCTAAAAGAGCCATATACAGTTAATATACATAATTGGGATTTTAAATTAAAAATATCTATCTATATATAAGATTTATAGGAAGCAAATAATATATTTATCTCTAAAATAACAAAATTGAAAAATTAAGAATGATATTTTTAATTATTTTTTTATTAATTGAATAGATATGAAATACAGGAAGTTGATAACTTAATCCTTTGGGAAGCCCGGTGATGCGGAGAAAAGTATGGTAATCAGAAATATTTTTTTTAGTTTTAAATATAAGATTCAGTTTTTTTTTTGAAATATTAAGAAGTTAAATACAGTAAGTTATTTAATTATATCATATATTGTGTATCATTAAATTATATATCAATTTATATTAGATAAATTAATTTAGAGAATTAGAACCGAAGGTAACATAATTCAGTTCTCATTTTTTCTGGTAATTAGTTTTCTATTAGAAAAATTGCTCGTATATAAAATTTCCAACCTCGAGAATAATGTAGTCTGTTTTTTCTCCGATAAAGAATTTTTTTTCGTTAGTATCTATTTTGTTACGTACGTGCGGATTTTCATTAAATTATGTTTACTACTCATTCTCATCCTTAATATAATACATATTTACATAATTTAATTATATTAAAAAAATCAATTAAATTAGTTAACCTGACATATATTTTATAAAACGCCCCAAATCATTTTTTTAATTCTTTTCATCTCTCTTACTTAATTATTGTTAAAGAAGTATCAATAGAGGTAAATAAAAAAAAATTTATAAATATATAAATATGTCTTATATTTAAAATAATATTAACTTTCTAATTAAATTTTATATTAAACATCAGAATATTTGATTTCTCACATTATGTATTATATGCTGGGTATGTGAAATTATCACTATCGCCACTATAGTATTATCACTATCGCCATCACTTTCACTATTATTATTCTTCTTGTTGTAAAATGTATATGTATATACACAATTCCGTACTATTCATGAGCTTTTATTCCAATATTATCAGAAAAATCTCTACTAAGTATTATTTTTTTTACTAGGTATATATATTTTCATATTGAAAGCAATCATTTTTGAGTCATGGTTGACACTAAATATGGGAATCTCTCCCAGATTTTAGAGTTAGATTTATCACATTATGATAAATTAGTTCTTTTAGTTAGACTCAGTTCTTATACTATTGGTAAGGATTACCTTTTTTGATTCACAGTACATTTTTAATTGTTGTCATTCATTATACTTCCCCAGTCCTAAATGATAATTAATTTATAGTGATTATAAAAATTAGTTAAATTACCTATTTATAGAAAAATGTGTTATTTATCAAAAGTACCTTTTTAATCACTTGTACTTGAAATTCCACACTTGATTTAAAATCTATAATATATGTAATTAACAGTGAGAGTTTAGTAAAAAACATTATAAACTTGAAAAATAAAGTGATGAATCAAGTCTTATATTTAATAATTTTTATATTTAGGATTAGAGGGAGTATTGAATAAAATGATGCTTTCCTTAGTAAAAAGTAAAAAAGATGTTTTAAAACCTCACTGAAATGACATGATAACAAGTAAGGAATCAAAATAAACATCAAAGCTAAGATTAATGTTCGAATTAATAAGATTGAATTTAAAATTATAACATACGCCACACTAAATTAGAATCCACTTTTTTGTGGGTTTTTAATGGATTTGGTAATATATTCTTACCCGAATGACAAGCAACTTATCCCCCACTATATATATTGTGCTCTTATTCTTTCTAAAAATATTTGCTTCAAAATGAATTAAAAAAAAGTGTCAGCGTATTTGATTTCCTATTTTCATAATAATAATTTTTTAAGAAAAATAAAAAGTAGACGAACTTGTTATGTGTTTTTGTCCCGTGTTCTAAAAAAAAAAAAGAGGACATCTTTTTGATGTTATTTTACTCTTTGTTCTACAAAAATTTAAGAAAAAGACTGAGAAAATTGTGTTTTCATTAATGGCAATCATACTAATAAAGCAAATTAAACTATTCTTTTGCCTTTCATTTCACCATTTTAGATAATTTTTTCAAAATAATGACTCAAACATATTTTTTTCAATTTTTTTTTCTTTCAAAAACTTGTTCTACAAAATTACTCTACAGAACTGTTCTAAGAAAATAAAAATAGCGAATAGAATCCAATAAGCCTTATATTTTGAATCCCTTTTTTCCCAATCATCCATGTATACATCAAATTCTGCCACAACAAAAAAATATTATAAAAAATTATTTTCCTCCTTGATATCCCCTTTTTATACGAGATATTTTGGATTCGATCCTCTAACATATAAAAATATATAGATCCCTGGAGAGATTAAGGTGAAGGCAATAGAAGCACATGTAATAAGAGAATATAATGATATAGAAACACAGAGAGACCCACAATTAATGAATGATCAATAATCAACACTTCCGATGTTCTAGAAATTTTATTGGATGGAGGGGCTCTAGTAACTCATTTTTAATAGGTGCAACATATCTTTAGCTAAAGCAATATATCTTCAATTATGTGCATGCAAAAGTATTCAAAATAAAAGTCATTTACATATATATAACTATATATAACTGAAGATATATACAAAAACACTAAAAACAAAGCCTTTATCCCACTAGGTGGAGTCGGCTACATAGATCGCACGACGTCATTGTGCTCTGTCAAAAATCATAGATTTTGATATATTATTAATTAGAAGGTCTCTCTCTATAACCTCATTGAGCGTTCGTTTCGGCCTTCCTCGACCTCGTCTAATAGGACTCCATCCTGCTTGATCCACCCTTCTCACTGGAGCACTTAAAGGCCTACGCTGAATATGTCCAAACCACCTCAAACGATTTTCTACCATTTTTTTCTTCAATAGGAGCCACTCCCACTCGTTCACGTATATGAGTATTACGAATCTTGTCTTTTCTTGTATGGCCACTCATCCATCTCAACATCTTCATCTCACCGACTCCCATTTTATGCTCATGTTGTCCCTTTAAAGCCTAACATTCACTACCATATAGCATTGCTGGTCTTATAGCAGTCCGATAGAACTTTCCTTTTACCTTATTAGGTACTTTACGATCACAGATAACTCCAGTAGCTTTTCTCCATTTATACCATCCGGTCTGGATTTTGTGATCAACATCTCTATCAATTTCATCATTTTGTTGTATAATTGATCCCAAATATCTAAATTTTGTCACTTGTGGGATGATTTGCCCTCCCAATTAAACTTCCACTTCCCTTTGGCTTTGTTCTTTATCAAACTTGCAATGCATATATTCAGTTTTGTTCCTACTAAGACGAAAGCCCCTCAATTCCAAAGTCTGTCTCCATATCTCAAGTTTAGAATTAATATCTTCTCTGGATTCAACCAACAGAACTATATCATCCGTAAAAAGCATGCATATAGGAATCTCCTCCTTTATAGGCTCAGTTAGAACATCTATCACTAGGTTGAACAAATAAGGACTCAACGCTGATCCCTGATGTAGTCCAATCGTTATAGGAAAGTCTTTTGTAACACCTCCAGGCGTTCTAACATTGGTTGTAACCCCCTCATACATATCCTGAATAGCTTTAATATAAGCAACTCTCACCCCCTTCTTTTCCAAGGCTTTCCAAAGTACATCTCTTGGCACCCGGTCATACGTTTTTTCCAAATCAATGAAGATCATATGCAAATCTCTTCCTTTGCTCATATACTTTTCCATTAGCCCCCTTAATAAATAAATCGCTTCTGTTGTAGACCTTCCTGGCATGAATCCAAATTGGTTTTCAGCGATATCCGTCTCCAACCTTAATCTGTGTTCAATCACTTTTTCCCACAATTTCATTGTATGACTCATTAGCTTAATTCCTCTATAGTTTGCACAATTCTGGATATCCCTTTATTCTTATAAATAGGAACCAAAGTACTTTTTCTCCACTCATCCGGCATTTTCTTGGTTCGTAAGATTTCATTAAATAATTTTGTGAGCCATAACACACCCTCTTCGCCCAAACATTTCCAAACTTCAATAAGAATATCATCAGGTCTGACAGCTTTACCATTTTCCATTTTCTTAAGAGCTTCCTTAACCTCGCCAATTCGAATCCTGCGGTAAAATAACAAATTGAGATCACTTCCTCGAGTCATCAAATCTTCCGTGTCACAATGCGACCCTTCCCCACCATCATTGAACAGCTTATAAAAGTAGGCTTCTCACCTATCCTTAATATCTCCATCAGTAAACAAAATTTTTCCTTCTTCGTCCTTTATACACCTCACTTGATCCAAGTCTCTCGATTTTCTCTCCTTGTTCTTTGCGATCTTGTAAATCTTACGCTCTCTAGCTTTTGTTCCTAACTCCTTATAAAACTCCTCATATGCTTTATTACGAGCCTCACTCACAGCCTTTTTAGTCTCCTTTTTAGCCATGCGATACATTTCCCAATTTTCAGCATTATTACATAAGTGTATGGCTTTAAAACAATCTTTCTTGTATTTGATTTTCTCTTGAACACTTTCATCCCACCACCAAGTCTTTTTGTCTTGTTGACCAAGACATTTTGATTCTCCCAAAGTTGCTTTAGCAACCTATTGGACTTTTTTAGACATATTTTCCCACATAACATTAGCATTACTCTGAAACTCCACTCTCCTTCCTCCAGGAGAGTTCTCTTAAAAATCTCTCTTTTCTCTCCCTTTAATTGCCACCACCTGACCCTTGAGTTTAAAACTTGCCAGTGCTTTTGTTTTACATACTTAATATTCACATCAAGGACCAAAATCCTATGTTGTGCTGTCACGTCGTCCCCCGGGATCACTTTGCAGTTAGTACAAAAACGTCTATCATAATTCCTTACAAAAAAGAAGTCAATATGTGTCCTTACGGCTCCACTCTTGTATGTTATTAAATGCTCATCTCGATTCTTGAAGCAAGTGTTAACAATCTTGAGGTTATATATGTAAGGGAGAAATCAATAATAGATTGACCTTCATTATTGAGCATTTCAAATCCAAAACCACCATGAGCCCTTACATGAGGTCCTGCCTCCTTACCAACATGTCCATTAATATCTCCCCCAATAAAAATCTTTTCGGTTAGTGGGATACTTTGAATTAATCCCTCCAAATCTTCCTACAATTTTTCCTTAAGATGTGCAGCTGTCCCTACTTGAGGTGCATACGCACTGATAATGTTTATAGTATCCTTCCCAACAATCATTCTTAATGAGATAATTCTATCATCAATCCTCTTAACGTCTACCACATTCTTCCTCCATTCCTTATCAACGATGATACCAACATTATTCGTTACATTGACCTTTCCTGTGTACCAAAGCTTACAACCATTAATTTCTCGAGACTTTTCTCCTGCCCATTTAGTTTGCTGGAGACACAGGATATTAATCTTTCGATCTTTCATTACTCCCACCACCTCCCCAGATTTTCCGTTTAGAGTCCCAATGTTCCAAGTGCCAAATTTGATCTTGTTCTCATGAACTAGCTTCTTTAGCCGCCTCCGTTCAGAAGAGAGCGGTAGCCCTTGCTCATTTAACACTACATCCGGGCGATGATGTAGCAGCTCTCGCTCACTTCTCACTATACTCGAGCCATACAACGCGTTACTTACAGGCAACGACCTAGCATTAGCACAATTTCTTCGTTGATCCATGTTCATAAGAGATTCGACAGGATTTTACGTTGGTTGTCGGGGCCTAACACAACCCTTCTCCTTTACCCGGGCTTGGGACCGGCTATAAACATAAGCGGAGTTATAACTAAAGATATATACATTGAACATAATTAAAAAAAAGTTACAACTACTAAAAATGAGTTATGCACCCGCTTAAATTTAGGTCTCTCTAACCAATAAATTTTACAAACGAGTACTTTAACTAGTTTTCCCTTGTTCTTGACATCCCCTTTTATATAAGATAAATTTTGGATATGATCTTAATTATATAAATATAAAAAAAAACATAGATCCATATAGAGAGATGAAGATGAGGGCAATAGAAGCACATGGAAAGAGAATCAGAGAGAGACCCACCATGAACACTTTTGATGTGTTCAGTGTCTGTTTGCCGCGTTTCACCCATGTGGAAGCATAATGGATAAGATCACCTTAGCTATTTCATTTGGATGTATATAATAATAATAATAATAATAATATAATGTTATTTTTTTTATAGGAAGGGACAATTGATTCAGAGAAAGATAAAGATGGAGATGGTGATGAGGAAGAAGAAGTAAAGAACAACATTATTTGGTTTTTAAAAAAGGAACAAGGCAAGAAAGTGAAGAAGATAATGGCATATATATGTACATATGGAGTTCCATCAAGACTTGTCCCTTTCATGGGAGTGAGTCAGATCAAGATGATTCCATCATATATAGACGCACTTCCAACTTATCCTTTTAGCTCACTTTTACCAGTAAGGACACATTAGTTTTTTTTTTAATAAGGTATTAAGTTTGAATTTTGTTCATAACAAAAATCATGTACCTCTTGGAGATTGTCCGACTATATATGCACTACAAGAAGTGTGTACTGTCACATCAACTGGGAATAAGAACTAAGGACTTCTTATAAAACTCTGTACGTGTTTTCATTTTGTGAGGGAATAGCTCATTCAATTAGACCTAACCAATCTAGATTATTCTTTGAACATGAAGAGTTAGGGGTAATTTTTTTGTTAAAAAATGTTTGAGATATTTTTCCTTCCTAGAGATTAATTAATTTTTTACCCCCATAAATATAAGAGTATGATAACTAATTAAATTTATAGATATTATTAAAATTAGTTAAATTAATTGTTTGTAATAAATATATTTTGGTTTCCCTTAAATGTAATGTTTTATCATTACCTTCACTAATGCAAAATTCATTTAAGGAAAATACTTAAATTAAGTTTTTTATATCTATTATATCAAGTTCTCTAATCACATGTGTGTTCTATTTTTAAAATATTTTCTCTAAACTATAATCCCACATGAAAAAATAACATACATGGTCATGTATGATTGGGAAACTTGATATAGTGGGTATAAAGAACTTGATATAAGTATGGTCCCTCATATAATATATATGTAATCAATAATGATTGTTTAAGGAAAATTAGAAATTTGGAAGGTAAAATGGATTGATATCTTATCAACACAAACCCTTCTACTACTTCCTATATTTAAAACCAGAGGGAGTAAAATCTTTAATCTAACGGATGTTACTTCATGAAGACTAAATAATTAAATCATATTAATGGTATAGGTATTAGGTAAAAAAAACCATGACCAAAGTATTTATTTTAATCTAACATATATGTCAATTTCCCAAGTTGCTTGATTTTAATATTTTTATGTGATCAAGTGGATGGCATGATTTCACAAAAACTAATAATGTAAGTTAGGCAAATGAATGTAGCAGACAATCGACATGAAAATTAGGCAATATAGATGTTGGCCTACATTTCTATCTAACTATTATATAGTGTGTGTATTCATTGATAATTCTATAATATATCTATGAAGTTTATATTGTTTCTTATCACTTTTGAACAAATTAATTAATGCTTATTTTACTCATTAAGCGTACTCTTCCTTGATATGAGAAACCCACAAAAGTCATGTTCATATTTTCTTCTATATTGCTCAAAGAAATTATGCAAGAGAAATTATCTGGCTAACTTCAATTTTTATTGGTATATTTACAAGATTTCAAAATATGTAAAAAAGTTTCTTCTTGTTTTTTGGTTAATACTTTCACTATCTAAAAGCCACAAAAACTAATTTCTTTTTCTTTTTTTATTAATGTATATTTAGTTACACATTTGGTGCATAATTCAACAGACATCATATAATGTCTATTATGGATTCTTTTTGAAATAAAACAAACGCAAAAATATGACTAATCTGTTACTACTTCTCATCCTCAAGTAATACACACAAAAGTGAGTAGTTAAATAAGTATTTTGCATTAACGAAACCTCATGAATATATTAAACTCTCCTAGTGGTAATTTTTTTCTCTGTACAAAACTCCAAATCATGACATTATTAAAGAAAATGAGTGTTGAACTACTTGATCACTAACTACTAATAATTTATTAAAAAGAAGTTTTCCTTCTAACTACATTCTCAAATTATATGAATTTCATCTAATTAATACTATGCCATGCCTTGAATTTTCCCATATCTCTTTCGGTGTGAGAAAAAATATATACAAATATACACCATATAGTATCCTTATTAATTAATTCAGTGTAAGTTAATTGGCCCTAGTTTTTTATTTTATTTTTGTGTGGCTTTTAGACATCTCTTAGGGCAAACTAACTTCTATTTACAAATATGCTTTTGGTAGTTTACATGTGTACTGCTTGTACTTATTGTGACTTTTGCCTAACTAGGGGGGCATAATTAATGGAAGAATAATGTATAATGACACAGATTAAAAAATTAGGTCAAAACAATTTTTTTGGCTAATTTTAGAAATGAGTCGTTTTGGTTATATATGACTCATAAATAGTAATAATTATTAAAATTTTATATTATACATTATTTAAAATTACATTGTGTGTATTTGATAATAAATAGACTTCTTTTCAATGCATTATAAAATGTTTAAAAAAATAAGTAAAATTGATTAAAAAAATTGTGTTAATATTAGTATACTGCTTTGCATGGATGAGTAGTTTTAATATCAGTATATCAATATAATGTCTGTGTGTGTGTATAACACGATCCATGGAATTACTTATAATCATAAACAATGTAATTAATCTCAAATTTTACGTAAAACATAGGCCACCGATATAATATAGTTATGTTTAAATTCTAAAGTTTCATGATAAATATAATAACATAATACTATTTATTATTATTTCTTTTTAGTAACCATGATTTTTTATATATAATTCAATATCAGTTTTATTTTACACATCAAGAGTATTTGAATTGTTGGCCTCTACTCACACCTCACTATGACACTATTTATTAATATAGTACTATTAATACTTTATGCTTTATTGAGAAAAATGGGGAAAACTAAATTTTTTTTTTTCTAAATCGCTTTCGGGTATTAGTTGTTAATCAAAGTCATTATTGTTAATAGATTAATTGGGGGTGGAAAATGAAACGTGAATACAGTTTCGTTCCTTCGCATCCAACTACACAAGCAACTTTTAGAGGCTACATAGAGTTATTTTTTAACTTAATTTCTTGTTTTTAGCGACATTAACACGTCTGAATTATTTAATTAATTATCCTTTCCAAGTCTCTCTAACGACTTTTGGTATCTTTGTGAGGGCCAAATACGAATTCTATTTTTTGTCTCTTTTATTTCCTAATAAAAAATACTTTATTACTCAATCACATACATTTCACACGTATACATGATTATAACCAAATATTTGTTTAATTAATTAATACGATTGAATATTCGATTATATTAGATTCTAATGGGAAATAGTGGGTAATAACTGCACATGGAATCGATTAATTAATTGTGGTTATGTTACGTAATCAAAATGAATTTTGGTTTAAAATAAATGAAGCCCATAATAAGACAAGATGATGTTAGCTAGCTGGATACGGATACATTTGTTATTATTTTTAATTAAAATTTGGAAATCAAAGAGTTGTATAAATAACTAATATGTTTAATCACATTTGAGAATAATTATGGGGTTTATTAGTAATTAATGATTATTTAATATTTATGTGAGATACATTCCCAAAAAATATATATTGATAATAATGGTAATGTGACATAATCTTTTTTCCATATCTGTAGAATTGCTGGCCAAACTTCCAACACTACAACCACACAATCTACATTATTCGTCTCCAAATATATTTAGGGTGGATTTTGTATAATTTACATCAAACTCAATAGGAATATATTATTTAGAAAAATTAATATGTAAATCTCTATAATTTTACCTTATTTTTAATTTTTTGACCTGAACCTCATTTTTATCAAATCTTTATACTTCCCTTAATTATGTTTATAGGTATTGATCTTTATACTCATAATTTGTTAATTTGAAAGAGAAACAACATTAATAGCTAATAACATAACTTTTACTCAACATACACCTGGATTATTTTTGTCACACTGATCTAAATAAAATCAAAGTCAACTATATTACAAATTATATGTAGCATAATATTTTTTTATTTTTATATTGACAATACATTAATTTTATTTTTAAAAAAACTACTTTTTTACTATTTTGTATTATGTGGCAACTTACATTCACTTAGGCTGCATCTACATTAACCCTAATTAATGTGTTATGAGCATTAGACTTATGCTTATAAGTTATAATTGAGAAAACGGTAAGGATCCAATAAAAATGGAAAAAATTACAATAACATAATTAAACAAAAGATAAAAATTTAAGACATGATGAATTAATTTTTCTTATTATTTATGATTTGGGAATAATATGATTTACATGTTTATTGCAAGCTTACATTTTTTGTGCTACTAACTATATATATTATATTAAAAATTAGTACAATTCTATTTGATATATTTAAATTGGTAAAACGATTGTTGCTTTTTAATCTTCATTGATTCATTGTCTACATGAGGTGGATCCCATGGACAAGTGTATATCTTCCTTTGCCTTCAATCTCTGCACATGACAAAGAAAATAATTCAAGTTATCAATATTGACAGAATCATTTTTAATTTGGTTTAACAATACTTAAATCTATTTTTAATAATATCTCTTTCACACACACAGTGATCAGATAATTGTATTGAGAGATAGAAAAGATTCAAGTTCTTATATTTTAAAAATGTCAAAAAAAGATATAAAATAAAAATAATTTTTAATTATGATTTTTAAAATTGATTATTGAAGATAATTGTTTAAAAAAATTAATAAAATTAACGTTTAAACTTAGTTTAAACCATCTCTATGAATATAATGACAGTGATGGAGACCAGATTAATTCCTAATTGAGAGAAGGAATAATGAGAAGGGAATAATTGGTTAGGTGTGGCCAAGTGTGGATCCATCCCCATGAACTTATCTAAAGAACCCACGTGGACACATATTATTGTGTCTTTCACACTCACATATTTAAACTTATCTCTTCTTCAAAACCTTCTTCTTGTTGGGATCTGTGTTTTCTTTTTGAAAAAAAAAATAAAGTATTTTCTCGGAAAAAAATTATTGAGCTTGTGAATCGATCTCCAATGGAATTATTATATGGGAGTGGAGTGACATGGAAAAAACAAACAAACAAATAAATAAATAAAAAGTTTGTTTGGCCACCATGTAAACATAGAAAAAGTCTTTAGGAAAATTATCCTCAACTGGTCTGACAATTGCTTGAATATGATTCAGCTATATAATAAGAAAGTTGTTTGGTGATGTCAGGATGTGAGAATTTAAAGTTGAAGATGTATTTGTTCCGTTTTATAATATAAGGCTCTTAAAAAAAATTAGTTTATAATATAAGTTATTTAAAGAATTATCAATATTTATCCGTCAATTTTAATTTTTTTATGTAATTAATGCTAACTCTTTGTATTTTCTCTCTCTTTCAAAACCTCATTTTATATATATGAGTAGAGTTAGAACAAATTTTCAATTTAAAACATATTTGATGATTTAATTAATCATTTTTTTATTTTGATGAATTAGATGAAGTAAAGTACTATATCATTAATACAAAGGAATAATTAGTTGGGGGGAGAATTGCTCATAAAAGACCTCATTAAAAAATTATTTGCTAAATAAGACTAGAGAAGATATTTTACACATAATGAAATATTGTTCACATATATATAGGGAAAATATGTTAAACACATGGAAGATTTTGTAAACATGAGGAAAGATTTTTTGCACACGGGAAGATTGTTTGCACGCGAAGATCCTATTCGACAAATAAATTTCTAATGAGGTATTTTTGAACAATTTTTCCTAATTACTTTTCCAATTTCTTAAACATTATGACTTGTTCATATATGCTTGAAAAATTGGCCACTTGATCTCTCAATATTGTGGAAACCACTTTAAGAAGTACTCAAAACATTCCTAATATTTTTTATGCCCTATAAGACATTTCCAATTTCAAATATATCAAGGTGGCAAAGTGAATCATGTTAATTAATAATGTATTTTTTTATTTACTATACTCAAATTCAAATCCTTACTTAAAAGCAAGGTATTAGAACAATTGCAGCTTGTCCCAGTCATGAACCAATCTGTTGCCATGTCCGATCAAGAATTTACAATAAACTGACTGAGTTGGATCTTGTAATCTTGATGAGCTTGAAACAATATCGTTTTCGATCAGTTAGACAAATGGCAGTTCATTGTGTCTATACTTTAGTAAATCCATTTTGTCGAACTATGCGTGGTTTATACATAAATATTTTATTCACTCATAGATTAATTAATTTTTATTTAAATATTATATACCCTTAAAAAAAGTTTCATATATACCCTTAAAAAGAATACTTTTTAAGGGTATATATCAAACTTTTGTTGTTGTTGTATATATTCATTAAATTGCATTATTTTAGTCATCTTTTGGTTGACCTCATTTTAACCATGTTCACAAACCCTTGAAACATTAACTTGACCAATTTAATAATTGATCTCATTTTCATTTTCCATCACCTTGCAATTCTTTTCAGAATCACGATGAAATTTTAAGGAAGATGAATATAATTATAAAAAAATCTTAATATATAATAAGTCAATAATATGAACTTGTTGTCATTTTCTTCATCAAAACTTATTATTACATGGTACTCACTTATTGTAAGACTTTTTAATAATTAGGTTTTTTTAGGACCTTACAGTAATTCTTCATTTTTTCAAACTAGAAAATTCTTTGGGAGTAATATAATTCTCGCGCCCTAACTCGAAGCACCAACTCTTGTTCATATTGAATGAATGAATATGGTTGCTTTTGAAGCGAACACACCATGTTATCACTCCAAGATCTAAAATAGTGTAATACACATTTGACATTTATAGTAATATAATACATCATCATGTTTAAATTAACTTTGCAATTGCATCATTTATATATGTCACGCTTTTCTATTAATAATATTTTATATAATATCTAATTCGCACATTGGCGTAATCATACATTCAATATTTATATTGATTTTGAAATTAAAAAATGTCAACACAATTTTAACAAAAAAAAGAGTGCTCATGACATGTCAAAAACTTTTATAGAATATATTTTTACCAAAAAAAAACTTTTTAATAATATCTAATTTACAAAGTGGCGCGTAAGCATTCACTCAAAATACTATTTATATCCTTCTTTTTTTTCAAAAAGCATGAGTACGAAATTTAAAATATATAACCTCTGACCACGCATTATTTTTGTTTTAAGTGTGTAGTCATTTTTTTTTATTTTCAAAATAAATATAACTTTTGGAATTTTGTTAAAAAATATACATATTTCTTTAACCTTTAAATCGCATACTAAATTTCTACAACATAAAGCATAAATTATACATTTTTTACAGTTATTAAAAATAGATTATAATAGAAAACATCTTTACTTTTAAAAATAAGATGCAAGCATGTATAATTTTAGTGAAATTCTGGAAATGAAGTGTAATTTACACTTTCTTAAGAGAAGGCTACTATTGAAGCAATTATTTTTGTTACTTTTCTGTTGGAGTGTTTGTGCCATGGTGAGAGAACAAATGAAAAGTGGGCTCCCTCTCTATTTTCCTTGTATGCATCTTCTAGCATTACCCTCTTTTCTTTCTTTTTCATTTTTTTTTGGTCAAGTTCTCCTATACAAGTGGGATTATATGTGAAATGGGATTCTTAATTAGATTTTTGGCTATCTTTATAATTTAATGATTTTTTTGTTAGATACATATTTTATTAATTTTTATTTACTTTTAAATATGCAAAATTATTTATTTTAATGCTCTTCTTCGGTTAAAAAAATTACAAAATTATTTATTTTTATGTTGATTAAATGTATCAAATTAAGTTTTTCTAATATTTACAATTTTTTCAATAATACATTAAATTTTTATTTTCATAATTTTAATTATAATATTTTCCTTAAAGATATCAAATTATGTACACACATATATTATAAAACTCATGTTCTTTTTAATCATTTTATATTTAAACCTGCTTTTTTTCCCACTAATAATCTAAACAAGTTTCATTTTGCTAAACTAACCTTTTTTTTTTCTAAAAATCAATTCAAACATAAATTACATTATACTAAATAACTTCTATCTTAACTTAAATTTGTAAAAGTCATTTTATAAAAAAAAAACACACATTTACTACCGATAATCCAAATACACCTTATATAGGTTCTAAAAAGTCCATACCATTTTTTTGTCATTCGAAAAACAGTTGGACAAAGTATAAGTTGTGAGATTTAATGGCAAAAAAATTGAGAGTTTCAACTAAAAACTATGTCTAAATATAAAATCCAAGTGATTTAATCTAAAAATTCTTTGTTATGTCATGTACTTTCTAATGAGGCAAGCAATTATGAATTGGAGATTTTTTTTTTTTGCACTTATGCATATAGAAATCTAAGTCTAATTATATGGGAGAGGAATTAAAATGGAGCATGGACAAGATGATCAACTTGTGAATATTGTTTTCTTCCACATATCCAACCCCACCAATTAATTAATTAATTAATTAATTAATTAATGTATGAAACATGCTGGGTAGAAATGTAAAAGGAAAATGTAAAATTTAAATCCAACCCCACTCAGCATTTCTTATTGAAGTGAATGTGACTGATGATAAATCCTCGCTTTAGTTTTTAATATAATATATATTTACTTAATTAAATTAAATTAAAAAGTTAGTTGAGTTAGTTAATATTACATATATTTTTTAAAACACCTAAGTCATCTTCCTTAACTCCCACATCCCTCATCCTCTTTGATTATTGTTAAGAGAGAATCAATAGGGATAAATTAAAAAAAGATTGATAAATATAAAAACTATGTCTTATATTTAGGACTAAGATGAACTCTCAAAATATAACTCTCAAAAGAGTATAATATAGTAACTAACATTATGTCATCATCCTCTTCAAAATTTTATTTTAGAATCACCAGTGGCCTATGAAGTACGAAGTCACACCCCATACCATCTAGACAAATTACGGGTGTGTTTGGTTGAACCTTATTGCATACATGTAATGATAATTATGATTGCATTATTGAGAAGATAATGTTTGGTTACTATTTAATCTAGTAATAGTTTTCATCATGATAATGATGATTACCAAAAATTTGGTAATCTCCATTCATACTTCCCCTATAAATACTCATCAATAATATCTCATTTAATGTTTGAAAAGTCCAATTTACCATTTAGTTTCAACAGCACCACTGCAGCTCAACAGCACCACCCACACTGCCAATAAGTCTTTCTATATTTCCAAATATCTTGTTTGGTCCTTTCCTTTTCATAAACTATAGAGTAAGATGACAACGACAGATAGAATCACTGGTAGTGGCGAGCTCTCTCAAACTAGCAAGGCAGCGTAACGGTTATCAGCAATTTTTTCTTCAAAAATTATGTTAAGAATCAAATCAATTTTATGTTATTTATTAATTTTAAATAATTAATAAAAATAACCTACTGTACCTTATTTAAAAATCAAACTAAAAATTATCCATGCAAATGCGATTAATGTTATATTTCATTACCATTGTATTGCACTGCAATAATTTATGGAATTGAACTAAAAGTGCCTTAGTACCCACAAATTATTGAAAATCTAGCCTTACTTTTCATATTTAATATATTACATAAATCACATAACTTTTTCTTCATATATTGAAATTACATTAATTAATTTTATTAAAATGTTACCATAAATCTTTCTTTGAATCTTAATAAAGTTACATATGTCTCTTCTCCCTTTCTTTAAAGTTTGCATTGATCACCCTTAATATAAAAAATACTCATCCCAGACTAAATATAGAAACTTGTTCGAGGTTGAATTTGATTCTAATATAAGATTATCTTAATCCATTTTTTTAATATTTATCACTTTTCTCTAAATTAATTTATTTACATAACTTATAAATTGATGTATGATATAATGTTAAATATAATTATTTTAGAGAGATCATATCATATTTATTATAAATAATCTATCCCACTTCCTAAATTTATCCAAAATAATTAAGTAGTTTTTATATTAACAATCAGATGAGTAAACAGTAAATCATGTAGACTTCTTGTGAGCCTTTCTAGAATTACATAAACATTTTTTATTCTTATAACAAACACAAATCTTTGAATTTTCTCAAAACGATAGTCAGTTCTCATATTTTGAAAACATATATAAATTTTATCGATGTAAAGATTTTTGCATTAAAGTTTCAGCCAAATAATATTGCTAGAAATTAAATTTTTAATCTGTTAAATTACATAAGTATTTTTAATTTTCAACCTCATGAAAAATATCAGCTTACTTTGTTTTCTTTATTTTTAAAGTGGACTTTATAAGTTTAAAAAAAAATATAATTTTTGTCGAACTCAAGAGTAGGAGTGCTCCACATGATTTTTTAAATAAATTTCGCATAATTCTAATAACAACTTAAAAATCGTGTACAATTTTATATGTGTGTGTGGCAGAAAAACTATATAAAAATGTCCTCAAATTTAGGACTTCGAAATGACTTAATCAACGTGAAGTTCCTAGATACGATTAAATTTTATAGCAAAATTACCTAAGTCCTTTAATTTAAAATCTGAAAATACAAAAAAAATAAATAAATGCACAATAGTTTAATAATTAAAAATTTTAACTTATTAAATAACAATAACAATAACAATTAAGTTAATGATAAGTAATTATATTTAGGTAATTTTGTTATAAAATTTAATCTCAAACTAGTTCAAATGGCCTTCATATAGTAAAAAGGACCTTTTTAGAGTTTTGAATTAGGATTTGCCTATTTGGAAATTGGAGGGGATTTTTGAGTGTTGCCCCCTGTAAATTAATTTTGCATATATACGTGCATATATATAAGGGAAAGTTCTAAAAAAATGTAATAAAAAATAGAAAAAGGTAAATCAGTACATCGAATTTATCAATTTTCAAATCAGTCAGGTATCAGTACGGATGAGAAATTTGAGATTTTGAAATTTTGGCAAAAAGACAATTTTGCCCTTCAGCTCTCCCTCTCTCTCAATTCGGAATAACAATACCGAACTCTTGATTAACAACCAACTTTAGGGATAAATTTGAAATTTACAAGTTTCAGGGGCCAATAACAATATCGGTCTCTATATATTAACAACACTGTATTTTAAATTACGGTGTTGTTAATCAAGAGCTCGATATTGTTTTACCGAGTTGAGAGGGAGGGAGAGCTGAAGGGAAAAATTTTCTTTTTGCTGAAATTTCAAAATCCCATATTCCTCATCCGTACTGACATTTGACTGATTTGGATTTGATAAATTCGCTCTACTGATTTGTCCTTTTTCATTTTTGAATGCATTTTTCTGAAATTTTCCCTATATATAACCTTCAGTCCCTAATATAAAAGTTATTTAAGATGTTAGATTCGATCTAAAATACAAGATTTCAATATATTTTATTTTATATATTTATTTTTTAAAACTAATTTATCTAACTTATAAAGTTATATGCAATATAATATCACATAGAGATGTTTTGTGGAAATTGTATCACATTTTTTCAAATTAACAATTTATTTTATTTTCATAATATTTTTTCCTTCATATTTTCATAATATCACCTAAATTACTTAACTAGATATTACTGAAAAGGAGGGGTTGTGCGCACATGTATATAAAAGGGAAAATACAGTTGTAACCAATAATTGAGTTTGACAAGCGATGTCTTTATGTAAAAAAGATAATAATACAAATTCAAATAGGATCAATGTGCAAAATTTATTTTTGAAGTTTTCCATAAGGAGTAATATTGTCTCGAAAGTTTCAAAATATAGTAATATTACCCTATATTATAAAAATATCAACCGTAAAAAAATTGACATTGACAGTTAACTTTTTAAAAATGAAAAACAATATTACTCTATTTTAATATTTTCAGGATAATATTAAACCTAAAATTTTTTTTAAGATAGGAATAAATTTACACAATTAGAATATTGGAAAGCGGATTTACCGTGGAAGGAGAAAACCTTTATGCTCTGAATAAAAAGGGACTAATGTTAGCCTTTATCTGGCCTATAACGGCTTAAGAATGCCCTTCATCAAATTTTATTTTTTTATCTTTTTTAAGTTCTAAGGAGATTGGGTGGGGCTGGATTGTCAGCTGCGCCCCCAGTTACCCCCTTATTTGGGGTACTTCTCAAATATTTTTTTCTTACTTCTTTTTATCATTAAATTCTACATAAAATGAGTGACATTTTGATATATTATGAGTAAAAAAGCGGTATTATTTTAAATTTTTTATGATTTTTCAAATATTCTTAAAAAATGTATTTTTCTTTTTAATTTAGAGTACTAAATTTTTGAAAAATCATAAAAAATTGAAAACAACACTTTTTTTTACCTATAATATATCAAAATGTCACTCATTTTATATAAAATTTAATGATAAAAAAATAAAAAAAATATTTAAAAAGTGCTCCTAAATGAGGGACAGCTGGCGCGCAGCTGACACTCCATCCCGATTGGGTGCGGCGACGCGATGAAGTTGCGTGTGACGCATGACTCTGTAGCTTTCCATTGCTCTATATTTAGAAAATGATCACTTTTCAACGCTAGTTATTTGCTTTAAATATATATATGACATTTTCAACTGATTAGGATAAGATTAAGATTTAAATATTGTCGTATTAAAATGGACAGAAACAATCCTCTCAATGTCATTTTTTTCCAATTTAAAAAGATTAATTATTGTTAGTTATTAATATTTAAATGCAATACGTACATTTTAATATTAATAACCAACAACAATTACCATTTTCCTATTCCCTCAACTCAATTAGTGTTTGGATTAGTTAACAATTTATACAGATACGACTGATTCTTGTGGATAAGGTTGTTATTGATTAATTAATTTACTCCGGGAGGTGCAATTATTATTGGGTTCTGAGTAGGATTTGACGGAGATGTGTTCACACTTGAGACTTGAGAGGAATTAGATTAGTGAAATTAATTAAAGTAGAGATAGTTTGTTTGATTGGGGAAAGGTTTCATGATTAAGTAAAGTAGCACATAAGGTAATTAGTTTAATCAAAAGTCACATGTCTTTCTTTTGTTTTTGTTTTTAATCTCACCCTGTTTTACACATCCTGAGTGCCAATAATGAGTCATTCCAAGTTTAACAGTGATTCAACTCAATATTCTACATTCACCCAACTACTTATTTTTCAAATTATTAAGGACTCGTTAAATTTTTTTATAAAATCATCTAAACGTCCTTAATTTAAAATCTGATAAAAAAATAACAGTTTAACATGTAATAACTTTGAAATGGAAAAAAGCTACTGGAAGTATTTATGATTGGAAAGTACCTAATAAGGTAAAAAGAAAGTTTTATCGTACTGCTATAAGACCAATAATACTGTATGGTAGTGAGTGTTAAGCTTTAAAGGGATAATATAAATATAAAATGGGGGTAATTGATATGAGGATATTGAGATTGATGTGTGGTCATATCAGAAAAGACAAAATTTGTAATACTCATATACGTGAACGAGTTGAAGTGACTTTTATTGAAGGAAAAATGGTAAAAATTCGTTGTTTATTTGAACAAGTTCAACAAAGGTTATTGAGTGCTCCGGTGAGGAGGATTGATCAAAAAGTAGGGAATCCTATAAAACAGGGTTGAGAAAAGCCGAAACAAACACTCAATGAAATCATAGAGAATGATTTTTTGGTTAATAATATATTTAAATATATGATTTTCTACAAAACACAATGAGATAATACTATCTATATAACTGACCCTACCTAATAGGATAAATTATTATCATTGTCGTAAAATGATAAAGCCAAAGCTAATGTCACAGAATTCTTACGGCATATCAATGACAACCATACTTTAACAAGTAATAATTTTAAATTATCAAAAGACATGAACAACTAATTTAAGGATAACTAATTTATTAAGAGTAATTAGATCATTTCACAAAAAATAACTCTACAATGTCCTTAGGGGCTATTTGTAGGGGGAATTTTTTTAATTGAATTTAAAAAATTTAAAAAGTATGATTAAAATTTTTTAATTAATTTTAAATCACAATTCATTAAAGATCTAAGGGCATTATAATTTTTTGCTTTATCTTATTCACAACTTGTATGTTTTCATAGTGCCTGTTTGAGAACATAGTGGAAAAGTAGCTTTTTTTTTTAATGTGGCTTTTGTAAAAGCCAAATGGAAAAAAGTCACATTGTTAATGTGATTTGTGTTTGGATTGACAGTAGGAGAAGTGACTTTTTTTTCTAAACCCAGTGAAAAAAAGCCATAAGCTACTTCAATGAGCTTCTAAAAAAAGTAGCTTTTTTTCTAAAAGGCCAGTGAAAGCTAATGTGTTCACAAACGCGTCCGCAGATGTCAAATGAGCTTTTACCCTCCAAACGAGCTTTTCCCCCTCCCAAATGAGATCCCAAACAGGAGTCTAGGGTCTGGCGTCTGGTACATAGTACGGGGGAATTTTTTTTTTGTTAATGATTCATAGGCTGCCAATGCCCAGTTAAAAAACAAAGACACAGAGTAATTTGGGCCCGAGCCTAAAAATAGAGAGGAAAAAATTCCGACGAGGCCGAAGAAGAGTTGATTAAAATTAAAGGCGAGGGCCTAAAATAGAGGGATCTTAAGGTATGTTTGGTTCAATGAAGTGGATGAATTTTAGTGGAGGAGAGAGGGAAAAGAGGGGAGGGGAGGGATTTTAATATTACCTTAATTGAATTGATGAGATGGGAGGGCTTTTAATGTTATCTTATTTAGTTAATGAGGGGAGGGGAGGTAAAATATTTTCATATGAACAACTTTATTCTTATTTTATTTAAGTTATTTTTTGAATTTTGTAGAATATTTAATAATTATATAAAATTATAGTTTTATAATTATTAAATTGAATAATTATAACTTTCATGGGTATAATAGTCATATCATGCTAAAATATTAAAGTGAGGATATGGATAAGGAAGAAAGTCAAAAGGATATCATGTGAATATTAAAAACTTTTATAGGCATAATAGTCACACAATGTTAAAATATTATCTTTCCCTTCCAAATCCCTTAATTTGGGGATGGGAGGGGACGTAAAATTTCTCCTTAAATTTTTATATTGACAAACAAGAGAGCGGAGTAAAATCTCTCTCCTCCATTCCCCTCAAACCAAACATACCCTTAATGACCAAACTGATGAGCAAATGAAATTTAAAATTCAAAGTAAAAAGGGCTTGCTTTTCATAACATTTTTAAAAATTTTATAATGAAACTAAGGTCCCAAAAAAACTCTTTATAATGAACCCACTTAAAATTTTATATTTATACAAATAATTCTCTAGATATTAATTTATGTATTTTTTTGCCCAATATATTATTTTACTTAAATTACACACACAGAGAGTAAGAACGAGAGGATCAAAGGAGAATAGGATGCTCAACTAAAAGTCTAAAACACCCCTCTCCACACAAAGCTACCAGTGTGGGATGAAATGATCCAAGCCCCTTGGATTTGGGGCCAGAAGTGGATCCCATCGACTAGACATGGCATTTGCTTATTACTTCAAACATGAACACATTTGTTTGAATTAACCTTTGCAATAATGATTTTTATCCTAATTAATTTTTGTAAATTAAAGTTGGGATAATAGTCAATTAGTGCAATTTGATTTATGTTTAAATACAATTTTATTAAAAAAAGTCAGTTCAACAAATTAAAATTTGTTTGGATGGTATAAGTGAAAAACATGTTTAAAGGTAAAATGACTAAAAATGACATGGGTTTTAATATATGTATATATAATGTATATAATTTGATAACTTTAAAATAAATATTAAAATTAATTAAAAAAAATTTAATGCATTATTAGGAAGATTTATAAATACTAAAAACACTTAATTATGTATATTTAATAAATAAAAATGCATATACAATTACAAATAATAAGAGTGTTAATTTTTGTTAACTAAACAATGTTATATAACTAAAATCAAAATTAATTTCTTTTACCCACCTAAAGTTCTTTGGCATCCATGGTGTCTATAAAAATGAAGAGTAAGACAAATTTTGGCTTTAACTTGCCACCTTCCCAATTTGAGCAATTAAGTTGAAATGTTTCTATTAAGGAGATTGAAAATGCAGTTTTCTAGATGAAGGCTGATAGTGCACCAGGACCAGATGGGTTTCATGCCCATTTTTATAAAAAATTCTGGTCTTTCCTTAAGCATGACATCATTTAAATGGTTTATTAGATCTTTCAACACGGATATATTCTCAAGGAATTAAATCGATCATTTATAGTGCTAATTCCAAAATGCAACTATCCTTGTACTTTTAGGGATTTCCGACCTATTAGTCTATGTAATGTCATATACAAGTTAATTTTGAGTTTTGTGTAATCAGTTAAAGGAGATTCTAGGTGATTTAATCACTTCAAATCAAAATGCTTTCCTTAAGGGTAGACTCATTACTGACAATATTCTTTTGGCCTCCGAATGTATGGTTAAGATTCGGGGCACACGGAAAAGCAAAGTTGGTTGGTGTGCAATCAAACTTGATATTGCCAAGGCATATGACAAGGTGTCATGGCATTTTCTATAGGAAGTTCTTGAGAAGATGACTATCTCTCTCGGGATCATTCAGTTACTCATGCAATGTATTTCGACCGTCTCTTACCAAGTCATACTTAATGGATCACCTGGACATCCTTTTAGCCCTTCGCAAGGCCTTTGACAAGGGGATCTTTTATCTCCCTATCCTTTTTTACTTTGTGCTAATGTTATGTCTTGCATGATTCACCAAGCAGAAAACTATAATTGGTAGACATGCATTCGTCTCTCTTGTGAAGTCATGCCATTGACACATTTAATGTATGGGGATGACACTCTTCTTTTCTATCTTACAATGAAGGAAGCATGTCGCATAGTTAAAGCATTGCTTTGATGATATTCCTTAATCTCAAGGCAAGATATTGATTATCAGAAATCAACATTAGTTTGTAGCCCTTCTATCTCTCATCAGCTGAAACGAGCCTTGTCTGAATTGCTTGAAATTAGATTCCATGCTCACTTGGGAAAGTATCTTGGTACATACATCGATGATCCAAGATCTGAGAAATAAAAATATCTTGAAGTTATTAAGAAGCTTGACAAATGACTTGCTAGATGGAAATGCAATCTTCTCTATCAAGCTGGACGACTGGTGTTAATTAATCATTCGTTGTCATTTGTGTTAGTGTATCCTTTCTCATTTACCAAATTTTCTTTCCATTTATGTCATGTCATAGCAATGAAGATGGAAAATTTCTTCTGTGGATACACTGATAATTCACAAAAGAGCTCATCGTCTCTGCTGGGACAAGCTATGTTTGCCTCGTGCTAATAGTGGTATGCAAATTATTCAATTAAAGGCCTTCAATGATGCTTTGTTAGTTAAACACATATGGCGAGTTATCTCTAATCAATCGACTTTACTCAGTCAAATAACGCTAACAAAGTATTTGGATCTTGACCGAAAATTATATTTTTAAATATGCTTATAATAGTTCATCTTTATGGAGGAAAATTCTTAAAACCGACAACATAATCGCTGACCATCTTACCTAGAAGGAAGGTGAGGGATCTTCTATTTCTTTAAATAGTCATCTCTGGGGGCCTTTGCAGTAGTCTAGTCTAGCATTCCCTAATCTTAGAGTGTTAGACCTTATACTGTGCTCTTCTGGAAAATGGAATTTTCCTCTTCTATCCTCACTCTACCTTAGGCAAGTAGTGCAACATTTCGTAAGATATCTAGTTTCAACCTCTGAAGCCCCTGATATAGTATGTGGTTAGGTAATAGTACATGTAATTATACTGTTAGAACTGGATATCTTTTGCTTTAGTCAACTATTAGGATTTCAAGTCAAGTGCAAAGTAAGGTATGTGAATTTATTTGGAAATATCTTCTACCTCCCCAAATTAAGTGTTAGGGCAAGCTTTCACCTAAGAGGAAGGTGAATTGGGTGATGATAAAAATTTAATTGCAACTAACAAGTAATGGAAACTTAACGTAATAACAAGATTAAGAGTTAGAGAGATTTCACAGAAGTGTACACCAGGGATTATACTGATTCAGTCTCAACAATTCTGACCTACGTCCAGTCCTCATATTCCTTTAAGCTTTTTCACTATCACCTCCAAGATTCACTGGGTTCTTGGTACCTCTTTACAAAGAAAATTCCTACTTATGACACTTCGCTCCCCCTTACACGATGTAAGATGATACTCAACTTAAGGTCCCACCACCTTAAGTTATCTCTCAATAAAGAGTATTGAGTTTAAGCTAATTCTCTCTCAAAGAGTAGATGAAATAATCACTGAAGTACAAATAGTATTGAATGAACAAAGAAACATAGCACTTAGAGAAAATGAATATTTATCAATTGGTAGTTCGGTAGATGCTCCATCTTGAATGCACTTGTATTTATAGGCAATCTCCATTAATGACCGTTGTGAGCATTCAAAGTTTCAGTTGGAGTTAGATTATAGCCGTTGAGGTTGCAATAAAGTCTTCAGACAAAATCCTTCTGTTTGCTCTGTTTTTATCTAAGCATTTAATGGTATGACAATAAACTTTCTTTTTGATTAAGTTTGAAATAAATCCATGGTATAAGTGATATGAAACTTTCACATGAATATGATTAGTAACTTGGAAAGGATAAGTAGGTAATAACCAAGCTTAAACATAAATTCATCGTCACTTTCAAATTTATCGAGACGTTGATTTTCAAAAAATGATAGCCTGCACTCGAGTGTGATTCAGAATCACTCGAGTTAATGCTCATCACTCGAGTGCTATGCAGTGTAACTCGAGTGCCTTAGTTCTGGTAGAGTGTCACTCTTGGTTTATCAAAGAGTGACTTGTTGAATCCTCGTGAGTTGCTTGTCATCGCTCGAGTGAGCTTTGATAATAACTTGCAAAACCATCGTGAGTTACTTGCAAAAACACCACAAGTTAATATCCAGAACTCGAGTGCTCATTGAGAACTCGAGTTCTCTGCTAGATCTGCATAACACAAAAAACTCTTGGCCATAAACTCTCAGTGCAAAACTTCTAGGACTTGAGTTCACTTCACATTAGAACTCGAGTGCTCCTCCTGAAATTGAGTGCATCAGTTTGAAGTTACTTCCTGCAATGTTCATAACTTGAGTGCCAACTGATAAACTCGAGTAGAGAGTTACAACTTTCAAAAATATTTGCAAGTGACTTGAGAAAATAGTACAAGTGATTACTGTCACTTGAGTGGTTACTTATTCACTCGAGTGACTTGAATATAACTTCCAAAAATCCTACTAGTGATTTTCTAATTCGTACAAGTGAGGAAGATCACTTGAGTGCTGACTTAGCCACTCGAGTGATTTTGCATCACTTATCAGATTTTAGCGAGTGACTTGTAAAACCATTGGAAGTTTAAGATCATTACTCGAGTACGTTAACTATCACTCGACTGATCATCTCAGATCACCACAGCAGGTGAGTGACTTTGCTGATTCAAGTTTTATTTTCGAAAATAGTTCTTTCACTCAAATGTCTAGAAAATACTCAAGTGATTTTAATCATCAAGTCCTCATTGTTCTTCAATTTTGTTATCAACAAAACATAATTCAAGAACCAACATTAAGTTATTGCTGTGGAAAATTAGTAGACGTATGTTGGCAACAACTCATTTTCTCAACACTTGTCATTTAGTCTCTTTAGAGGTTTGTTATTTTTGTCAGTGTGATAATGAGTCTTTAGAGCATTTATTTTGATATTGTGTTTTTTACAGAGCTTGTTGGTTTGGAAATGTTGCAGGTTTTAGAATTGGTATTGATCCTAATATAGAGCTTCGACAGTGGATAATGACATGGTTGATGAACCACATAAATACTAATAATTTTATGACATATTTGCCTTTTCAACTATTAGAATCCCTATGATTTTCTAGAAACAGAGTCTGTCATACAGGAAAGAGAGTTCTTCTTCAACATGTGATTAAGGAGGCATAAAATAGAATAAAAGTTGTCACACCCTTCTCCATGCATCAACGACATCAAATTACTTACATAATGGAAGACCAAGTACCCTTGACTAATAACGGCCATCATGTTATGAGAAACTATTGCTCCTCTGTTCAGTGGGATGCCATCTTTATCACCAAGAATCCAAAGATAGATCCCCGTAGTGTAATAATCAGGATATATTTTGATCACCACACCTCTTATGAATAGACATTTACTCTATTAATTTGACTTAGCATTTTGCACTTACAACTACAATCTCTACCGGATGCTATGGCCTTCATACTTAACCAATCTCAACTGTCACATCTGACTACTTTTCCCATCCACTGTAAGCTTCTTAAGAGATCCCATATAAAAATCTTGCTAAGACTCAAACTGTCTCTTGGAACCTATCTTATTTTTATATTATTACGATATTTTGTAACATATACGTTGTTATCATGAATGCATAGTTATATTTCATAAAAAAAAATAATTTTTTTTGGTAAAGTCATCTCAAACATCAGCCTTAAATTTAAAGTAGCTTTTATAGTCATAGAAGTAATTTTGGGTCATGTTACAGTGATGTCAAACATGCACAATGTCGCATATGAAGCATGAGAGATCAAATAATTGTTACTCTATATGTTGATGACCTTATAACCATAAAGTATAAGAATGTATTTGTAAGTGGGATGTTGCATATTTAATCTCACTTATAACTGCAGGCGATTAGTATCTTCTCTTCTAATTCAAAAATTAGTAATAGTTACTCTATTAAGGATAAAACAAAATTCAAACAAAATGTAACCGATCTATTTATGCCCCAATAGAGCACATCATCAAACTCCTTTATGCTTGACTTGCATTGAGAGAAAATAGGAGAGGAAAGAAAAGTGAGGAGGAAAATGGGGTGTGGGACCCACCCCATTTCCCTCCCATAACACGTGTTCACAGGTGGAGAGATTTAAGGAGAAAAGTTTATGTACATTTACACTCTTACCCAACACCTTGTCTACAGTACACATATTTAAAAAGAAAACACATAAGTGGTGCATTGTTTTCTTGTCTCCACTTGATTTCCTTAGTACTGTTCTTGCCACTGATGTAAATCAATAGTACACTTGTGCTGTAATTCTCAATAAAAAAAGAAAACAAATAAATAATATTTAAAAAACCTGTTTCACTAATTTATATATATATTTTTTAAAAAAATTGTGTTTAATTTTTTTTATATCATACTTTAACCCAGTCATTATGATATTTAATTTAATTTTAAAAATGTTTTATTTAATATAGGGGTAAGGGTATTTTGGTCAACCAATATTTACTCATTTTCTTTCCTCCTAGTTTTCTCCCACTCATTCAAGTAGGGAGAGCGATAATATTTTCTCCTTATTTTTCTCTTCTCCTCATTTTCTCTCTTCCCATTTTCTTATCCCAACTTTTCTTTTCATCCAAGTGGAGGGTTAGTTTAAAAAATACCTATACACGCCCACCTACGCACCGGCGTATCCACTCGGTTACAGGTCATATTCCTAAGTTTCACCCCTTTCAATCATGTTTCTGATTGACTGTGCTCTTTCATCATGCATTTGAGCTTTTTCAATCTCTGTTCTCAGGTCATTGTCTACCTGACTAACATTACTGCCACTGATCATAATCTAATTAGATAGATTGATATCTCTAAAATCCTCGATCAATTTCTGCTCTTGAATCATTAGGGATGCCACGTGCACTGTTTTACGGCTCAATGCATTTGCAACTACATTATCCTTCAATGTGTGGTATTTAATCTCTAAGTTGTAATCTTTAAGAAACTCCATCCATCTGTGTTGTCTCATGTTCAGCTATTTTTTTATCATACATATATTTCAAGCTCTTGTGGTCGTAGTACAGCTCTACGATTGCCCTGTAGAGATAATGTCTCCATATTTTCAGTGTAAATACAATTGTTGCTAACTCAAGATCATAAGTGGGATAAATCAGTTTGTGAGGCTTCAGTTGACGAGAGGCATATGCCACAACTCTGCCATGCTGCATCAGAACACATCCTAATCTATGGTTGCTCGCATTACTGTAGACCATATAGGTCAACTATGGATCGGGGATTATCAACACAGGTGCTGTTGTCAATTTCTCTTTTAGCTTTATGAAGCTCCTCTCACAAATTTCATCCCACACAAAATGTTAATTTTTCCATGTCAATCTTATCAAAGGCAAAGAAATTCTAGATAAATCTTATGTAATACCTAGCAAGACCCAGAAAACTACGTATCTCAACAACATTCTCTGGCCTTTTCCAGTTCAGTACTGCTTCTATTTTACTGGGATCCATTGAGACCCCTTCTTGTGAGACTACATGGCCTAAAAATTTAACTTCCGAAAGCCAAAACCCACATTTGCTTAGCTTGGCATAGAGTTTCTTATCTTTCAATATACCCAGCACTTTTCTCAAATGCTCTTTATGTTCTTCTTTACTTTGTGAATACACAAGAATATCATCAATGAAGACTACTATAAATTGGTCCAAATGCAGATGAAAAATTCAATTCATGTAGTCCATGAATACTGCAGGTGCATTGGTCAGCCCGAATGGCATTACAAGAAATTCATAATGGCCATATTTGGTTTTGAACATGGTCTTTGGTACATCTTCTGCTTTTACTTGAAGCTGATGATACATAGATCTCAAATCAATTTTTTAGAATATGCAGGAACTAGATAACTGATCAAGCAAATCATCAATTCTAGGGAGTGGATATTTGTTCTTAATGGTCACCTTATTCAACTCAATGTAATCAATACATAGGTGTAACATCCCAAATTTCAGTCACCAAAATTTTCTTATACCTTGATGGTATTAAAGGGGATAAAATGGTGAATTAAGAGCACATTAAGTGATAAAACAAAGCAATTAAAAGTTACACACACAATAAAGTTAATTGGTATACAAGTTGGTAATGCTACCAATGTATTTTCTGGTAAGGCGGTTATATTGTGTGACATTTTTAAATTAGTAAATGATCCTAAAAAATTATTAAACTTTTCATAATTAAATAAAAATGATCAAGATTTAATTTGATAGGTCATATGAGTCATTTGGAGTTGTACACAATGAGATATATATTTTTGAAGTTAGCCCAGCAAAACCAGCGTTTTTCAGTGGCATCATTCAAAAATAAAAATTATGGGAATTGTGAGCTTCCAATTTACTGAAGTTTATATTTTTTCCTAAAACTAGATTCAATAAAGGTCACATAGAATTTAGAACCACCCCAATTGGATATCTATACAATTAGATAAGAATTTTCAAAGTTTGGTGACAATTCTGCTAATTTTCCCAATTATTGCGAAAATGGGAAAAATTGCAAGGACAAAATGGTCATTTTGACCAAATAAATAAAATTTGGTAAATTTATGAATAAATATAAAAGGAATGGGCAGATGGAATATATTTACAAGAAATATCTAAGAATAAATAATTATATGTAAATATAGCATGTGATTAAACTTATTAAAATAATAATTTCTTGGGACACATAAGCTAAACTCTAGAGAACTTTCAAGTTATCTATTTAAGAGGCCAAGTTCGGCCAAGGGAGAGGGAGAGAAGAAAGGGAAGAGAACTAGGGAGGAAAGGAAGAGGAAGAAGAGAAACTTGGATCCAAGAGACAAGAACTAGGTAAGTAAATAGAATCTCTATCTATTCTTGTGTTCTAGCTCATGAATCTTCTTCTTAGCCTCCTTAATTTCTATGTATAGCTATTGGTTAAGTAAAATTTAAGGGAGAAAGGGGGAAAGGTTTTGGCCAAGGAAGAAGAAGAAGGAAGAACGAGGCAAGTTGTGAAAACTCTAGTATTTTTGTTCAAGATTGAGTTATGATTGTGTTTTTTCTAGAAATATGGATATGTGTGGTGATTTCTGTAAATTTGGGATGTCCAATTTCTAAGAAAAAATGTTGCCTAAATTTCTATTAATTATGTTAAACTTGAGATTAGATAATTAAACAAGTGAATACAAGTAGAAGGAAGATGCTCTAGGAGTTAGAATCATGAAAATATGATTTTCCCTAATTTCTTATAAGTTTCGTCCAAGAAGGAAAATGAGGGGTAGAGCTAGAATTTCATGAATCTAATGGTTACATGGTGTTTATAAGAGAAAATTGTGTAGGGTTCATGAAGAGTATGAAGTGTGGAAAGCTCTGGAATGTGAAATGACAGTTTTGCCCCCAAAACCCCAAGTTAGGGATGCCAAGGGAAAATATGTAATTTGGGCTAGAATTTTCGTAATCTGAGTTCAAAAATGGGGGTTACCCACAAAATTATGTAAAAATATCCTAAGTCATAATTTTTGGAAAAGTACAAAAATACCAGGTAAAAAAGGAAGTAGACCAGGTTCCCCAGGGGCATTTTAGTAAATATGCGATTTTGGGCTATGATAACTAACTTGTAAGTTCTACAATAAATTATGAATGAGTAACAACTCATTTACAATTACTTTGGGAATTTTAGGAATTTGGTAATTGCCTGAGCTAAATGAAATATTAAAGGACCGATAGTAGCTAAGCTTTAGAAAGGATTCCAGCTAGTAACTCTATCTCTCATATTCTATGTGAACATTAATATGCACTGTTTTTCCATGTTCTATACAATGTATTGCTTGTGGTATTGATACTCGCTGGGTGTGTGTGATGAGTTAAACCACCCCATGAAACCTTTGGGGTACCATATGGCTAGGTAGACCCAGTTAAGTGACTTGATATGTGCGGATAAGTATAGGCCTGCTCCCATTTATGATGATTATGGATAGGTATAGTCTTGATCTATGGACAGGTATAGGCCTGCTCTGAGTTGTTGTTGTGATCACATTTTGAGATGATATTTGTGCAGATCAGGAATGGATGATCATTTTAATCCAAACAAAATCATCGTCTAGTTCCTGAGAATTGTTTGACATGTGTATGTCATTTAGATTGTTGCATAATCATAAATGCTGTATTGCATGTTTATATTTCACATTTTATATGAATGATAGCCTTTTATTACTAAGATTCTTATGAATCTCACCCTTTCCAAAATTCAAAAATTTATTCAGCTAGTGCAAACGACTCAAAGGGAAAAATAGCAGAATACCAATGATAGAAGGTCCGTTGCAGACTCAAGAAATTTCTTGTAGGTTATCTGTTAGTCTCCTGTGTATTTGAGATTTAAATTGTATTATGTACAAACCTTGTGGGAATTTTATGTAATATAATCAGAAATTCTATATCAATATATTGTACTATTTCTGTACGCCTATTGAACTATATGTTAATACTCTGATAAATATCAAAATGTTGAGGGGTTTAACAATAGGCGTAGGCTTCCGTCTTTCTTCTTAACAAAAAGTACTGGAGCTCTCTATGGTAAAACACTAGGTCGAATGAACCCTATCTCTAGTAGCTCTTTAAAATGCTTTTTCAATTCCGTCATTTCATTTGGAGCCATTTTGTATGGGGCTTTGGATATTGGTCCTGCTCCAGGCTTAGTCTCAATTGCGAACTACACTTCCCTTTCTAGAGGTAATCCACTGATATCGTCTGGAAACACTTCAGGAAACTCATTTACTACTGGAATATTCTCAAGTGTCATTCTAATTTCTGACTGCATGGAAAAGATCACCATGTATCCCTGAAAACCTTTATGCAGATATCTCTCAACCTCAGCTAATGAAAGAAAATTAAGGTAGGCTTCTAGACTGATATGTGATTACGGATTAGGATGGATAACCCTCTTACTTCTGCAGTTTAGCAGTCCATTGTTTGTCGTCAACCAATAAATGTCGAGAATTACTTCCATTGTGTGCAGTGGTAAGCAGATCAAATCCATCGTTGATTCATGTCCCTCAGCATTAATTATGTAGTTTAGACAAACATCAACGGTACACCTGTGGGTGTAGACACAACCAGGTCATACGGTAACTAATGCATACTCAAGCCTAGCCATGTCACATAATCATATGTAACAAATGAATGATTAGCACCAAAATCATATAATGCTTATACGGAATTACCATTAAGTAGAACCGTACCTTGGATTAGTTCCGGAGATTTCCTGGCCTCCTCCTGTGTCATGACAAAGACTCTATCCTGAGTTCTTTTCCTTAGCTCTTTTGTCCTTTGTTTCCGTGGATAGTTGTTAGCATAATGCCCTAGTTACTGACAGTTAAAACAGATTATCTGCCATGCTTAAGCACCACATGGCCTACTAGAATGGTAAGGCCTGCCATAGTGCTAACAGGTTCTGTTTCCAGGGGGTTTTTAATTACCGTGGTTACTAAGTTGGTACGGCTTTTTATCATTCCCTCTAGATAGTCCTCCCATATATTTTACATTTTTGGGAAGAACTCCCACTACCCGATGCTCCTTTACTGCCAGTATTCTTGTCTGTGTATAAATTCAACAAGTTGCTCTCAGTGATACAACATTCCTTTACTACCTCTTAAATTCAATGAATTTCTTGGAGACCAATTTTTCTTTCAACTCGGCCTCAACCCCCAAGTCATCATGTCTGAACTCCAACCCTCATCATCCCGATATCTCAAGTAAGAAGAATATCAAGACAATCGGATGTAACGAGCCAGGTATTCATTAAAACTTTCTTTTTCATCTTGCTAAATAGTGAGAAACTCAGTTTCTTTAGCAATTCGGATTGATCGAGGGAAGTATTTTTCATTGAACTGTTCTTGAAATAGTTCCCAAGTGACAAGAATATTTCTGCCTTACATAATCATTTCAGTATTTTTACACCATTTGTCTGCATCACCTATAGTTTATAGATTGCTAGCTGAACTTTGATATTATCTAGGTATTCCATGATTCTAAAAATTTTCTCTAGACAAAACAACCACTCCTTTACTACCTGAGGATCAAACTTCCCTCAGAAGGCAGGAGGTTGTTGTTGACAAAATCAGGTTGCCCATTTTTGTAGACTCTCAGCCTCAACAACAGGTGTAATCAGAGGTTGCTCTTGAACAAGATTCTCAAGCTGATTAGGTTCATTCTTCTGTTCACCGGGATTGTTCTCTCTTTCCTTATCTGCATTCTATTTCTGCTGCACCTCTCGCATCTCATCTCTCAGATCATGAATCATTGTACGTTGTTAAGTGAACATGCCTAATATTTGCTGCATTTAGTCTAGTCTTGCTCCTTGACCTCGCCCCGCACCTCTTCCTCCTCCTCTCACCATCTTTATAACTCACTATATTAAAAAAAGGAAGAGGTAAATTTTACATATCCATAAGGGCATATTTTTCATTTCATAAAATTTGGATACATAGATAGTCCAAAAATAACATACAGCAGACATTTATAGCAGTTTAGGGAAAGATTTTAATAACATATAGCCTATAAGACACTGTACAACATATTCCTATTACATAACTTAACATTTTCAAAAACTTCATAAGGGGTCACCCATCATTCCATTTCCCTAAGCCAAGGATGATTAACCCTAATGTACCGGTGTAAAAACATTGATACCGGATCCAATCGCCTCCAAGCATTGGCACCTCGTGACTGCCCTCATCCCAAATAGTCATGTCAACCATCTCTGGATGACCAAAAACTGTATATCGCATCACATAGTCTGTCATGTAATCTCTAAACTCTGTAAAACTATCTCTAGAGCCTCGTTCCATAATGTAGTTCTCCTTCTCGGCCCAAAACGTTGTATCTGGGAAGAAATATAGTGTTGTATGGATCTGATCATCATCTGGGAACTCTATCTCGAGAAATCCTTGATCCCAGTATAATGTCTATGACGTACAAAAACTGCGCGTACTGGGCCATCGGGGTGTCAAGAACACGAAGAGCTCGCATATATAGGTTCTTGACATACCCTCATACTCCTGATTCGGCTACAGGTTATATCTCACATGCACGGGTTCTGCCCTGGAACTGATGACACTGTATGGATCCGATTCTGACCAGTTCGACTGTGGCTGCTCAGTATTACCAACTGAAGAACTGACTGTTGGCTCTAGTCTGGGTTATAGTCCGTAGACTGGCCTTGGCCGCACACACTTCCTTAGGGTTCAGAGCATCTTAGGACCACCCCTGATCCGACGTGGTCGTATTGGCTACCCTTCATATGTCTACTAGTCCTCAGAGGGCTGGTTCACAGACGATGGGGATTTGCTTCTATGATGTATCCTTTCGCTTATGATTCTTGTTGCAACATAATCAAGACCATATTAATACACTATTTTGTTACTGCTAGAACCGCATGCTCTGATACAAAAAAATGTCAAACCCCTCAATAATTTGACATTTACAGAGTACCAACGCACAGTTTAATGGGCATATAGAAATAACATAAACATACTGATATAAAATTCCTGATTACATTACAGGAAATCCCTACAAGAGTTATATATAATAAATTACAAAACCCAAAATTATAAAAGAAAAGACACAGATAACCAACGCTAAACTCCTCATTAGCACCGGAACCTTCAATTGCTGGTGTCCACTTCCTTGCCTTTAGAGACGTTTCCTTTTTCTGAATAAATTTTAATTTATGGAAAGGGTGAGATTCAAACAAATCTCAATAGTAACATACAATAAATCATATAAAATGCGAAAGATAAACATGCAATGCAGCATACAACACAACAAAAATTAACGCTATGCACGTGTATGTCAATCAATGTTCAGGATCAAATAACGATTTTGTTCGGATCAAAATGGTTGTTTGTCCCTACTTGCCTCACAGTGATCACAATAATATTTCTGAAGCAGGCACCAAGCTGTCCCTACTTGTCACACTACCTTAGCTAGGTCCCACTGGCCTTATGGTACTTATACTTTTCCCATAGGGTCGCACTTGTACTTTTCCCACACCACAACGAGGAGTTATATCAATCACATTAGCCTACCTACACTGGGTCCAAACTGGCCTAGTGGTACTTGTGCTTTTTCCCACACCACAGCTCTAAGAATTACCGCTATATACATTCCACATCACAGAACATGGCAAATACAATGCATATAAACAATCACATAGTCTATGAGAGATAAAGTTACTACATGAACTCCTTTCCGTTCCTAACTAATATCAGTCCTTTAGTTTTGGGTCTAGATCGACAAATATCAAATTCTAAAATTCCCAAATTGATAAAAAATAAGTTATTACTCATTCATACCTTATTCTAAAACTCATAAAGTTAGTTATCTTTACACAAAAAAGTGTAATTACCAAAATGCCTCTAGAGAATCCGGTCTAATTCTCTTTATACCTGGTATAATTGTACTTTTTCAAAAATTATGAACAAGGCTATTCCTACACAATTTCGTGTGTAGAATCCATTTGTACCTCATTTTTGGAAAAATCACACTGCATTTACCAAAATGCCCTTAACAGCCACCCATTAGGGTGTCAGAGGCAAAATTGTCATTCCATACCCTAAAGTCTTTATACTCCATATTTTACACATTTCCTATATAATTTTTCATTCTAAAAACAATGGAACCATCAAATCCATCAAATTCCAGCCCAAACACCCATATCTAGCTCTGGCCAAAAGTTATAAAACTTTAGGGAAATTGGAAAATTTCAAATTCCAACCAACCAAGCATCTTCTTTTCACTTTTAATAACTTATTTAACCACTTAAACACCTCTTGAACATGATTAATTAAAGTTTGGGCAGCACCTCCCTTTAGGGTTTATGCATCCCAAATCATAAATTCAAGACAAAACAAACTAATAACCAAGAAAAACCACCAACAATCATCATGAATCAACTAAACAAGACAAGTATTCAAGCTCACCTTGCTTTCTCCTTCTTTCTCTCTCTAGGCCGTGGTTCTTCTCTCTCCTTTTCCCTTGATTTTCTTCTTGATTTACATGTTTTCAAGATGGATATGAAGATTAGAGAGGGTTTAAAAGAGATTGAAGGAAAAAACAAGCAATTCCAACTACTACTTACCTTGTTTTGCTTCTTGATTTCTCTTGCTCCCTTCTTGTTCTTGTTTTCTCTACTTGCTGTCTCTTTCTCTCTTCTTTCTTCAAGTTAGGCCAAAATGTGGCCTTAGATGAGCTAAAATGCTCTTATAAAATATCCATCTTCCACCTCTTCAAATTAATATTATTTTATTGTGTTTCTTTTACACTTGGCATTTTCTTGAATCTTCTTTTTCCATGTGGCATATAAGCCTACCACATAGCATAACGTGTGTCCTTCTTGATATTTTTCCTTGTTTTTTCTCCTCCTGGCTGTCTACATGCACAATTAAATGGAATTTATTGGCTTTTAAATTTATTTAGCCAAATGACTATTTTACCCTTACATTTTCTTAAATTTTTGTACTAAGTATTGTTTTCTTTCTTCCCTTTTTGTTTTGGCCGAAATTTTAATCATAAATTAGGCCACAAATTGTGCTCTTCCATACTTAATTTTATTCTACAATATTAAGCCTTTATCAAGACAAAATTGTACTTTATGTCTTACTTGGCCAAAATTTCACATAATAATTATTTCTAATATTTTGATTACTTCAAGTACACTAAAATTTACCATTGTATTCCATTGAGTATAATCAAATGTACAAGAAATTTTGGTGAATAAAATTTGGGATATTACATTATGATCCTATAATTGAGGGAACTATAATGACAGTCGAATTATTATTTTTTCCCCAAAAAAGAGTACATACAATTTGTTGTTGTACAATTATACTGGGAGTATTTTTTTCTTTGGTACGAAAGTGGGCAATAGCCTTACATTATATGATTTAATCCTACATATATTCCTTGTCAACTAAAGTCTGTAAATGTATCGGAGAAGCATCAAGAACAGATGATTTGGATAAACCATCTTTTGCTAAGCGTTCTGCTACACCATTTTGCACCCTACTAATATGTTTGATTTCCAATTCCCAACTTTGTCAGCATGGTTTGCATCTCTAAATGCACCAAGCTGCATGCATTTTTGTTATTTTCCCTCCAATATATCCATTAAGATTTTAGAATCTGATTCAAGAATAATTTTCTTAAATCCTTTATTCCATATCGGTTGATGCCTTTTGAATATAGCCTACCCCTTTGCCTCAAATCCGCTATAACAACCTAAATACTGAGAAAAGCTAGCTAACTAGTTGCCATATTGATATCTGACTACTCCTCCACAGCCAACATTTTTATTTGAAGAAGTTATGGTGTCATCTATATTAACCTTCACCCAACCAGAAGGGGGGGCTTGCCAAACAAGTAGCTCGTTGTTCTGGGTTTGTGCCTCCCTATTAACAAGTTCATATATCTGAACATATCCCTTCCAAGTTTGTATAATTATTGTTACAAGGTCCACAGGTTTTTGAAAGTCGTCATTAAATGAGACATTATTCCTCCAAGCCCATAACTTCCAAATACACACACCCCATAATAGATCCCAGTCTAGCTCTCTAAATTTGCCCATTTGCCTTTTTAAATTGATAGCAACACAGTTATGTAAGGGAATAGAGAAAAATTGAGAATAGAAGGTTGGATTCAGCAACTTTAACCATAGACCTTTTGCGTAAGAGTAATCTCTAAGTATATGAAGAATGTCCTCAACTTCCTCATTGCAACATGCACACATAGGAGAAGTAGATGACCATCTACTCCTCCATGCATTAGTGGCTAATCTATTATTGAAAATTAACCACATAAATATTCAGATCCACTCTACCCCTTTCCACCTCCATATATTTTTAAAATCGACATTGTATAGTTGTAGTAGATTATTTTCAAGTAGAAAGTATGCACTTTTAATAGAAAAACTACCATCATTAGTGCCAAACCACATCATAATATCACATCCAGCCCTAGGATTTAGAGGAAACTGTGTATTCAGTCTTTAAATAACCTCACATGAGACAATGGTAGCCAGCTTGCTATAATCCTAAATCCTATGTTCAACCTAATTTTCTACATAACTTCTTCCCTCATCCTTAGAAATATCTCTAAGGCACATATCTTCAATTTTTTTATCTGAAAAAAGCCAATAGTCAGGGAAAAATTTTACTGCTTGACCATTTCTAATTTTCCATTTAGTACCCTCCTCAACGATAGTTTTTTGCTGACATATGAATTTCCGAAAAGGTGAGTCAACAGAGAAAGCTGCCAACATATCTTCATCATTCCTCAGCATGTACTTACAGCTTAACACCTTAGCCCATAGTCTTTTTAACCCCACAATCAAATTCCAAGCCATTTTAGCACCACAAGCTTGATAAAAAGATGAGAGGTGTTTGAAACCAAGACCTCTATATGCCTTTAGTAGTGTTAGTCTTTCCCAGCTAATAGCATGAAACCCATGTCCATTTTGTTGGTTGCCTCAAATGAAGTTTCTCTGAAGTTTCTCAACTTCATTACATATGCTTGATAGAATCTTAGAGATATGCATTGGATAAACTAGTACAGAGCTCAACAAAGATTTTGCTAAGGTAATCCTTCTGGCCATAGAAAGACAATTAGCTTTCCAAGAAGCTAACTTAGATTTAACTCTATCAACAATGTATTGAAATTTCTTAACTGATTTCCTCTTTCTTGATAAAGGAAAGCCAAGGTATCTCCCTATTTCATTTAATGTTTTCATTCTCGTAATGTCTTGAATTTTCCTTCTCCTTTCATGGGGCACTTTAGGAGAAAAAAAATTGAAGTCTTTCTCCTACTCACTTTATCACTAGATGTAGCGCAAAATTTATCTAGGAAGTCCATCATGCATCTTACCTGATCTTTAGTTGCTTCACCAAATAAGAGTAGATCATCGACAAACATTAAGTGAGACACAGAAGGGTCATTCTTAGCAACAAAAATTGACTTTCATTTATGTGCATTGACAGCATCATAGATAATATGATATAATTTTTCCATGCATAGTACGAACAAAAAAGGAGAAATTGGATCTCCTTATCAAAGTCATTTCCTTGTCACAAAGAAATTAGTTGTTGAACCATTCCAAAGTACATTATAAGTAAGTGGAAGAAACACAGTTCATAATAAGATTAAGAAAATTGTCGTCCATCTCTGCCTCTAACAACACCATCCTGAGAAACTCCCAATTGATACGATTATAAGCTTTTTCTAGATCGATCTTGAGAGCCATTAGACCTTTTATCCCCTTATCTTTTTTCATAATGTGCATAAATGCTTGCCCCACAATAATATTGTTTTGAATATTTCTTCCTTTAATAAAACTAGATTGAAAAGGAGAGATTAAATTATCTATGACACTCTTCATTCTAGATGTAATTACCTTAGTAACACATTTATAATGAACGGTGCAAACAGAAATAGGTCTAAAGTGAGCAACAGTTTTAGGATCTTCTTGTTTAGGAATAAGTGCAATTAGAGTTTTAAAAGCCTCATTAATAAAAATCGTACCTTCAAAAACTCCCCTTACAAATCTGCACATGGATGGTCTCACAATATGCCAATTTGATTGAAAGAAAATTGGAGAAAAACCATCTATTCCAGGGGCTTTATAGGGACCTATATCAAATAGAGCTATGTAAATCTCTTCATCTATTAGAACGACACCTAAATCATGCAACCAGATTTGATCAATGGTAGGAAAAATGATACGTCCCAGGTCTGGGAAGAGGTGTGGATCGAGTTTGGGGTCTAGTGGCACCTACAGTCATTGGAGATGAGGGGCTCGTGTCTGTACTGGGTTAAAGGAATAGGGGTGCGTCTTTGCTACCAATTTAAGCTATTAGCATAATTATTAGTACTTCACAGTTAAGCGTGCTCAACCGAGGGTAGTCTCAGAATGGGGAGTCTGGGAAGTCCTCATGTTGTGGCGCTTCATTTCTCATGTTTGGTATCAGAGCCAGCACAGGTTTTGAATCCCGCTTCCATCAAAAGGTTTGAGGACGAACCTCCTTAAAGAGGGAGGGAATGATACGTCCTGGGTCCGGGAGGGGGTGTAGATCGAGTTCGGGATTTGGTAGCACCCACAGTTATTGGAGATAGGGGGCTCGTGTCTGTACTGGGTTAAAGGAATAGGGGTGCACCTCTGCTACCAGCTTAAGCTTTTAGCACGATGGTTAGTGCTTCACAGTTAAGCGTGCTCAGCCGAGGGTAGTCTTAGGATGGGTAACCACCCTGGGAAGTCCTCATGTTGTAGCGCTTCGTTCCTGATGTGTGGCGCTAAGATGGTATATACCCACAAGGGAAGATCCCACGAACCTATAACCAATTCTGAGATATGCTTACCCCAAGAAAGCTAAACAAAGATCTATGATCCATTTGAACCCTTGAACATGAAAGAACAAGGACCCGAAGTGTTGGAAGACGCCATAAGGTTGATCAAGCCTTGATAAGTCTGTTAGTTTTAAGAAGAACCCTAGAGAGAATCCACTCTCAAGAAACAAAGTGCAGAAATGAAACTTTCATTCATATATCAAATCTCAAGTGTGTCTTACAAATGAAGAAGCACAAGGTATTTATAGAGAAATACTACCTAATTGTAATAATTGCAACTTAGAAAATTATAACTATAAAGTCTAATACCATGTGCTAGGAAATCCAAAACCATGTGTTAGGAAACTCAAACATTTAATACAATGTTCTAGAAAACACAAAAGTCTAATATAGCGTGCTAGAGAACCCAAAAGTCAAATATGACAACTTATTTAATAATTTTTCATAAATAAAATCTATAAAATATAATTAGCATTTAAAGCCCAAAATGTGCTTATTTAGGCCCAAATGAGTCCTCCTATATTTAGTACTAGGTCCAAGCTCTTCAATTTCAAGACTTCAAGCCTAAAACTTGATCAATATCTTTATTTGCAGCCCAAATGAAGTTAGTGACGTTTTTAGCATTTTCGTCTAGCTTTGATCCGATTGCTAATTGCTTCATCCAAGTCTCATGCACTAGCCCATTTAATGCTTCCTTAATTTATTTGACCCTTTCTCTTGTGATTGGTTAACTTGGAATTTACAAAGAATCACTTGAATTTGAATGCACAACTTGCTGATTCGCATCATTCCCTCTCTCCTCAAAAGGATTTATCCTCGAATCTTCACCTACAGTAAAAGAAGATAAATCAGCTACATTAAAAGTAGCACTAACATAATACTCACTAGGAAAATCAATCTTGTAAGCATTATCATTGATTATTTGGAGCACTTGAAATGGACCATCTCCTCTTGGAGTTAATTTTGATTTTCTTTGAGCTGGAAATCTTTCTTCTCTCATATGCACCCACACCCAATCTCCTGGTTAAAAAAAACATACCTTCTTCCTTTGTTGGCCTTAGATGCATAATGCTCATTTTTCTTTTCTATTTGTTGTTTCACATGCTGATGAAGTTCCTGCACTATTTCAGCTTTCTTTTTCCCATCAAGACTTGCTCTCTCATCAATAGGTAGTGGTAATAAATCCAAAGGAGTTAGTGGATTAAAACCATACATTATTTCAAAAGGAGAATAATCAGTAGATGAATGTACACTTATGTTATATGAAAATTCAACAAATGGCAAGCAATCTTCCCAATTTTTCATGTTCTTTTGAATCACAATTCTGAGTAATTGAGACAAGGCTTTATTGACAACTTTAGTTTGTCTATCAGTTTGTGGATGACAAGCAGTAGAAAATAACAATTTAGTACCAAGCTTTCCCCACAAAACTCTCTAAAACTGACTCAAGAATTTTGTATCCCTATCAGAAACAATGCTTTTAGGGACACCATGAAGTCTCACAATTTCTTTAAAGAAAAAATCAGCAATATATGTGGCATCATCAGTTTTATGACATGCAATAAAATGTGCCATTTTAGCAAAATCTATCAACAACCACAAATATGGAATCCATTCCTCTTTTTGACCTAGGTAAACCTAAAACAAAGTCCATTGATATATCAACCCAAGGTTCACTAGGCATAGGTAAAGGAGTATACAAACCATATGATAAAACTCTAGATTTAGCCTTTTTACATGTTATGCATTTAGCACAAATTATTTCCATATCACACTTCATTTTAGGCCAAAAGAAATGCTCATGCAAAACATCCAAAGTCTTTTTCATACCAAAGTGACCCATTAAGCCTCCCCGTGTGCTTCTCTCACAAGCAATTTACACAATGAACATTGAGGCACACACAATCTGTTTTCTTTAAACAAGTACCCTTCAACTCTGTAAAATTTATCAAATGCTTTCTTTGCACAAACAAGGAACAATTCAGTAAAATCAACATCATTTGCATACAAGTCCTTGATATATTCAAAGCCAAGCAATCTAGTATTAAGAGAAGAAAGAAGATAGTATACCTTCTAGACAATACATCAACAACCACATTCTCATTACCTTTCTTGTATTTGATGACATATGAAAACGTCTCAATAAATTACAGCCACCTTACATGTCTCTTGTTCAACTTACCTTGACCTTTAATATGCTTCAAGGATTGATGATCAGTGTGAATCACAAATTGTCTTGGCCAAAGATAGTGTTACCAATTCTCCAATGCTCTTTTAAGTGCATAAAGCTCTTTGTCATAAGTTGGATACTTCAAGGCTGCTCCATTTAGCTTTTCACTAAAATAGGCAATTGACTTTCCTTCCTGCATTAAAAAAGCTCTTATCCCAACTCCAAATGCATCACATTCAATCTCAAAAGTTTTACTAAAGTCAGGTAATGCTAACACAGGTGCAGAACACAATTTTTCCTTAAGTTCAATGAATGCATCATCTTGTGCTTTATCCTATTTAAAACCAATAGACTTTTTAATGACCTTGGTGAGTGGTGCGGCAAGGGTACTAAAATCCTTCACAAATCATTTATAAAAACTAGTCAAACCATGAAAACTTCTCACCTCAGTTATGCTTTTAGGTGTTGGCCATTCTTTTATAGCTCTTATCTTTTCCTCATCAACTTCTATTCCTTTAGCACTCACCACAAAACCAAGAAAAAAATTTTATCCATGCAAAAATCACACTTTTTGAGATTTGCAAACAATTTTTCCTTCCTCAAAACATCAAGCACATAATGCAAATGATTCAAATGCTCATCCAGATTCTTGCTATAAATCAGAATATCATCAAAATAAACCACAACAAATTTTCCAATGAAAGCACACAAAACATGGTTCATCAGTCTCATGAAAGTGCTAGGTGCATTAGTTAACCCAAATGGCATAACTAACCATTCATACAATCCATGTTTGGTCTTGAAAGCAGTTTTTCACTCATCCCCTTATCTCATTCTAATTTGATGGTATCCATATTTCAAATCAATCTTAGAAAAGACAATAGAACCATGTAATTCATCAAGCATATCATATAATCTAGGAATGGGATGGCGATACCTTACAGTGATATTATTGGCAGCTCTACAATCAATGCACATCCTCCAAGTTCCATCTTTCTTTAGCACTAAAAGTACTGGAACTGCACAAGGGCTCAAACTTTCTCTAACATATCCTTTTTCCAAGAGCTTTCCCACTTGCTTTTGAAGCTCTTTTGTTTCTTAGGGATTGCTTCTATATGCTGGCCTATTAGGAATTGTTGCTCCAAGAATGAAATCAATTTGGTGTTCAATTCCTCTAATAGGTGGTAAACCTAGTGGAAATTCTTCAGGGAACACATCACCAAATTCCTACAATAAAGAATCAACAACACTAGGAAAAAAAGAGTTAATGTCATTAGTGTTCAAAAAGAATTCCTTGTAAACAAGGAGAAGCAAGTGTTTTTCAGCTAGAAAATTACTCCTTACTTCACTTTCTTTTGAATAAAAACTCATTTTCTTCTTTTCTTTTCTCTCTTTACTCATTTCCTTTCTCTGTATTTCTTTTTTTGAACTTCCATATTTTCTCTCTTTTTCTCTCTCTTTTCTTTTTAATGTTTCTCCCTCATTTTTCTCATTTCCCATATCACTCTTTTCTCATCTCTCTCTCTTTTCATCTTGAGTTGATCCTCATACACTTGCTTTGGAGTCAAGGGTACAAGAGTCACATGTTTGCTATGTTAGAGCAAGCTTTTCACCCAAGAGGGGGGGGTGAATTGGGTGATTAGAGAATAACCAGATACTTAATAAAAATTATGAAACGTTAAAACGCAGTTATAAGTAAGAAGAGATATCACCGAAGTAGACACAGGAGTTTATACTGGTTCGGTCACAATCACTTGACCTACGTCCAGTCCTCAAAAATCTTTCTGAGCCTTTCACTATATCTTCCAAGATTTAGTGGGTTCTTGGCACCTTAGTACAACATCAAGTTCCTCTTTGGACCCCCTTACACAAGGTAATCTCAAATCCCAACTTAAGGTTCCTCAACCCTAAGTTATCACTATCGAAAATAAAGTGTTTATGACTGATGAATCTCTCTCACAGAATATATAGATGAAAACTGAAGTACAGATGAAGAAAATAATCAGAGACAAAGCACTTATGAGTCTATTGTTTGTAGAGTGTTCAAGCGTTGTCCATCTATATTTTGATTTTCGAGTGGCTGGACATATATATCAGAAGCTATGAGGACCGTTGTGAATTTGTCCGTTGATCGATTGTGCTTCTGACAGATGTAACAGTATTGTTTTTCTTTTTGCGCGTTGAGAGTTATTTTTGAATATTGCTGCTGCCCATTATTAATTGTCGTTGACTGTTGTTCAGTTACTTATCATGTACGTGGTAGTGGAGTACAGTTACTTGTCATGTGTGTGGTAGTGGAGTACAACTGTAACACACTTAGGAAAATGACCGTTAGAAAATACTTTGAATATCACTAGAATGATTATGATTCACTAGGAGTGATTTCTGAAAGTCAAAGAACCATCGGAAGTGAGCTTGCTTTCACTGGAGATGAATTTTAGCAACTGTAGTGATTTTAACGAAATAATATGCCACATAATTTTGAAAGTAATTTGGATTAACTAGCAATGATTATCACTACCAATATCTTACTGAAAAAACTTGTTGATTTTCGTGGAAGTGGTTGCAAGTGGATCACAATAACTGTCTGAGAGTGAAACTGATAAAATGACATATCACTAGAGTGAATTTGATGTCACTGGAAGTAATTTGGAAAACATTGAAATCTTCTACAAGTGATTACAGATTCATTGGAAGTGATCTTGAGATTTCATATATCACTCGAGTGAATTTAAATCACTGGAAGTGATTTTACAAACAGTAATTTTTTTATGCAGTGATTTTCATTCCACTGGAAGTAATTTTGAAATTTTCAAACATCACTCAAGTGATCCTTCTATCACTGGAAGTGATTTTCAAAACAGTGAATTTTTCTTCCGGTGATTTCAAATGCACTGGAAGTGATTTGGCGGAAATCACACATCACTCGAGTGATTTGAGATCTCTGACAGTGAAATCCAGAACAATGAATTTTTCTTGCAGTGATTTTCAATTCACTGGAAGTGATTTGCGGCATCACTCGAGTGATTTGATCTGGTAATTTTTCATATCACTCGTGTGATTTTTAATGATCACTCGAGTGATCTTGATAATCACTCGAGTGATTACATAAATCACTCGAGTGATCTTGCTCAGATCACTTTTCTTACTTCCTTTGCTGATGTATTTGATTTAATCAAATCCAAGGATCTCCAAAGCATGATTTGTTATCATCAAAACATGAAATCTAACATTCTCCCCCTTTTTGATGATGACAAAACATACTATATGATAATTTCCAAAATTTGGTTTTCTAAAGATTTACTTGATCTTTTTTAAAAGTTTTGCAACAACTTAACCATGGCAAAGGACTAAAATTTTTGTTTCAAAGATTGAAAGTTTTTGACCTCATATAAAAAAAATGGAAAATGTTAGTTTAAGGTTCAAAAACCATTATTTGAAGAATTATCACATAAACAGAACTTAAACATGCACATGTGAAGCATAAATTCTTGCTTTCCATGAGATCATATAGATAGCTGCAAAAACAAGCACAATTGCATTAAGACTATATTCTCATTAGATCAGATTCTTTGAACAAGTACATAGTCAATTCAGACTGAAACTACACTACATGACAATATGAACATAAACAGAAACTACATAAGACACATATGATCATATCATTTCTTCTCCCCCTTTTTGGCATTATCTGAAGTAAAAGGAGAGGCAGAAGGAATAAATGGCTGGGTAGATGGAGAGACAAAGAAGGATATGGGTGGAACATATGGAATAAGTGAGAGCTGGGCAGGAGACTGGAAGGAAAAGGCCGTAGAGGAGGGCTCAACAGGAGTGGTGTCAATGGAATGAGTAGGCCCTATGATCTCTATAGTAGCATCCTCAATGACTATCTCCTCAGTATGAGAACTGGAAGAGGTGTGGTGTGATGAAGATGATAGAGTCTGGAGGATGAGATCAACTTGTGGAAGATCACCAGCAGGGATATGGTCAGAGATGAAGGATGTGGAAGGTGCAAGAGGAGTGTCTGAAGGAATGATAGGAGGGTCAGAAAGTGAAGGATCTGGAAGTGGAGGGTTTGAGGTAAAAGGTACAGATGTGCTGGCTGGTGGAAGGTCAGTAAAGGGAATGTGAAGGTGAGACCTAAGTGCATCCTCAATCCTTTAGATCATCTGTGTTTGATCTTCCTGGCGATAAAAAATAATATTAAAGTTGTGGTTTATTGCCTCTACTAACACTTTAACTTGGTAGTTGACTTGGTCAATCAATTCAGTGTTAGACTTCTTCAATTGAGATACAGCAGACTGGACGGCATCCTGAATATACGTCTGAAGAGCAGCGTGCGTGAAGGAAGGACCAGGAGACACTGCTCTGGAAGACTGAGCCTCATCCATCTTGGAAGGTGAAGGGTTCATTTTCTTAGGATGAGGATCTCTCTGGCTTGCCTCAGGAGGTGGTGAATGAGGTCTCTGAGTTTGTGAGGAAGCTCCAGCTGGAATAGTGATTCCCATCCGTGTCAGGTGAATCTTCCCAAACTTAGGAATCCTCACTATGTCCCCCTCAGGTGTCAAGTGCCAAATGTTGTGCATAGAGAGAATGTAAGACACAAGCTGAGGATAGGGAATCGTAGTAGATTTGGAGGAGTGAAATATGAACCTCTTAATCTCTTGAAAGATAAGCTCACCCACATTTCTCCTTTCTCTTGTCATGAGAGATGCCATCATTTGAAGATCCTTCCCCGTGATGTGAGTAAAGTTCATTGCCTTGTTAACCATGCTACGGGAGTAAATATAAAATAAGGCTCTCTGATCATTGATTAGAGCTACTGGAGAAGTAGGTAGAGGCACACTAGGCTGTCTGGGTCTAAAGATATCAACTAACTCATGAATATGAAAGACTCGGGGAGGATTCATAGGAACATCCTCTATGCCTAGGTAAGTGTTAATAAGATCTCCTGACAACAAAAATTTTTGGTCTCTCACATTTGTCTCAATTCTTTCTACAATAATGTTCCCATGGCTATCCTTCACATCGGCAATTTTCATATTACAGTAGAAATGCTTAACAACTAAGGGATTGTAAGACATTCTCAGTTTTAACCATGGTTCATATTGCTTCAAATAAGGAGACAAATCAATATGAAATTCCTTTTTAAGCTCAGCCAAATCTACCCAAACAACAGGACATAAATTCCTTTTGGCAAATTGGGAAGTAAACACAATGGAGTTTAAAATCCTGAGATTACCCGTGTTAAACCCCAGAGGAGGATCAAGAAGTTTAGGAGATTCTTCAACCATGGACCTAGAATGAATCCTACTACCAGAGGCTTGAGATGTATACCAAGATTTCTGGGGAATAGAGGCAGCAAGGATATTAACAACACAAGCAATTTTTGTTTGCAATGTTGAGTCTTGGATGTCTTCTTCTCGTCGTTTCTCTTTCCCTTTTCCTTTATAACTTTCTTGAGACCGTGTAACCATCCCACTAGGTTCTTCGATGCGAATACCTTTAAGTTGTGGAATAGCCTGATCGGGTTCTTGTGGAGATGATGCTCTCGGCTTCTTAGACGGAGGAGAGGACGGAGGTGATTGACCGGGTCTCTTAGTTCTGGCCATTTTGGACGAGTTAGGGTTCTATTAGAGGTTTCTGAATTAGAAAGGGAAAGGATTAAGAGGGTCTGACAGAGAGTGATGATTTGGTGAAACAGAGAGTGAAATTTGAGCTCCAATTTCTTGGGTTTTTGGGTTTGAGAAGTTAGAGAGGATTTGGGAGTGATTGTCCAAGTGCGAGTTATTGAGAGGGTGAACTGAACAGTCACGAGAGAAACAACTGATATAATCAGATTTTTAACATTCACTCGAGTGATTTCGCAATTCACTTGAGTGATTTTGGTTTTCACTCGAGTGAATTGTAAAAAACACTCGATTGAAGTCCAAAATTACTTCACAAAAACTCAAAAATGTTGTAACTGCTTACCTCACTCGAATATCTTGATCAAAAACACTCGAGTGACCTACCTGTGGTGATATTATCAGTCAAATCACTTGGTTGCAATATTTTATTGTTCACTCACTCGAGTTAGCCTTTATCATCACCCGAGTGTTTTCCTCTCTGTTTATCTCTGTTATTTGAAGAGAGTACAGAGCATCCTACAAAACATCTTTATAGATACTTCGATGCTTAAGTCAGTTATAGAATCATCAAAATATTAAGAAATTAATATTTATAATGGCTAAATAACTTACAATTCATTGGGATTTACCATTCCTAATTCCCTTCGTATGTACATGAATTGTTCTCGGGCGAGAGGTTTGGTGAAAATATCTACTAATTGCAAATGTGTTGGTATGAACAACACCTTGACATCTTTCTTTTGAATATGATCTCTAATGAAATGATGTCTCACATCAATATGCTTGGTTCTTGAGTGCTGTACAGGATTTTTCGCCAAACTTATTGTACTGGTGTTGTCACAGTAGATGGGAATTTCCTTAAGATAAATGCCAAGATCCTGCAATTGCTATTTTAGCCACAATACTTGTGCACAACAGCTTAAGGCTAATTTATATTCTGTTTCAGTTGAAGATAAGGATACTGTAGTTTGTTTCTTACTGAACCAAGAAACAATTGTACCTCCAAGGAATTGGCATTGCCCACTTGTGCTCTTCCTATCTGTTTTATAACCACCATGATCAGAATCAGAATAGGCAACTAGATATTCATTACCTCTTTTGGGATACCATATACCCAATTCTTTTGCGTCTGCCATATATCTGAAAATTCTTTTTACTACTTCAGCATGTGATACTTTGGGGCACGATTAAAATCTCGCACATAAACCAACACTGAACTGAATATCAGGTCTGCTGGCTGTGAGGTAGAGTAATGATCCAATCATTCCTCGATATTGAGTTATATTGAAATCAACTCCTTTTTTATCAGCATCCATAAGGACCGTTGAACTTATAGGTGTATCTGCACCATTAGCTTCATCCAACCCAAACTTTTTGAGCAATTATTTTAAGTATTTAGTCTGTGATATGAATATTCCATTCTTTCTTTATTTAATTTGTAAGCCCAGAAAGAATGTCAATTCTCTCATCATGGACATTTCAAATTCTCCCTGCATTATCTCTGAGAATTCTTTACACATGGAATCATTAGTAGCACAGAATATAATATCATCAACATAAATTTGAACTACCAAAATATCATTTAGTTTTCATTTTATAAACAATGTTGTATCGACTTTTCCTCGTGTAAAGTCAAGTTCGATGAGAAATTTGCTCAAACTTTCGTACCAAGCTCTATGAGCTTGCTTCAAGCCATATAAGGCCCTTTTTAATTTAAAAACATGATTTGGTTTGGATACGTCCTCAAATCCTGGAGGTTGTTCTACATAAACTTCCTTCATGATGTACCCATTTAAAAAGGCACTTTTCACATCCATCTGATATAATTTGAATCCTTTGATGCACGCAAAGGCCAAGAGTACTCGTATAGCTTCTAATCTTGCTACAGGAGCATACGTTTCCTCATAATCAATACCTTTTTCTTGATTATAGCCTTTGGCGACCAATCTTGCCTTGTTTATGACAATAGCTACGAATTCATCAAGTTTATTTTTGAATACCCATTTAGTGCCAATAACCTAATGATCTTTAGGCCGGGGTACCAAATCCCAAACTTGATTTCTTTCAAACTGATTTAATTCTTCTTACATTGCTAACACCCAATCATTATCTGTTAGGGTTTCGTCAATGTTAGAAGGTTCCAATTGAGAAATGAATGCAGAAAAGCTAACTTCGTTCAAAACTTTGTTTATAGTTTTAACTCCTTCATTCACTTCTCCTATGACTTGATCTAGAGGATGACTCTTGATATATTTACAGGCTCTTGGTTGTTTTGGTTGACTTGATTCAATTTCTTTTTCAATATTATCAACCTCTAGATTATGAGAGTTAAAAGAAGATTGGTTATTAATTATCTCATCGTCAAGGTTTTTATTAGAGGACACATATTCATCGAATACAACATGAATTGATTCTTCTACTACACATGTTCGTTTATTAAAAAATCTATATGCTTTACTTTGATTTGAATAGCCTAAGAAAAGTCCCTCATCAGCCTTAGAATCAAACTTTCCAAGATTATCTTTACCGTTGTTATGAATAAAATACTTACAACCAAATATGTGTAGATGAGCGAGGTTTGGCTTCCGTCCCTTGTAGAGTTTGTATAGTGTCTTTCCAAGTTTGGTTCTGACATACGCTCTATTTGATATGTAGCATGCAGTGCTCATAGCGTCTGCCCAGAAGACTTGAGACACATTCTTTTCGTTGAGCATTGCTCTAACCATTTCTGTAAGAACTCTATTCTTCCTTTCCACGACTCCATTCTGCTATGGAGTTCTTGGTGCTGAAAAATTATGATCAATGCCATTTGTATCATAATATTCTATGAAGGCTTGATTATCAAATTCTCCACTATGATCTTTCTGGATGCCTGCAATCAACATACCTTTCTCATTGTGCACTTTCTTGGTAAAGGAAGTAAATTTACCGAAAGTTTCATCATTGGAAGACAAGAATATATTCCAGGTAAATCTGGAAAAATTATCAACAATAACAAATGTATATAAATTTCCACCGAGACTCTTAACTCTTGCTGGACCAATCAGATCCATATGCAATAATTGAAGTGGTCTGTTGGTGGTAATTTCATTTTTTGATTTAAAGGAAGATTTTGTTTGTTTACCTCTTTGGCAAGCATCACAAATTAAATCATTTTTGAAATTTACATTAGGTAAACCAATTACTAAATCTTTTCTGAGTAGTTTACCTATTTGATGCATATTGACATGAGCAAGTTGCTTATGCCATAACCAACTCTCATCAGTGTTCCTCAAAAGACAGTTTTCAGAAAAATTTTCATTCATATCAAGAGTATAGCAGTTACCTTCCCTTTTTACCTTGAATCTTGATTTCAAATTCTTCTTTTCAATTTGCAGATCCTTCTTGCTAACTATCAGACATTCTTCTGAGTCAAATATTACCCAGTTGTCTTTATCCGTTCTTTGGCTCACACTTAACAGATTGTGACACAAGCCTTCAACATAATATACGTCTTTGACTTGTATTCCTTTATTACTCTTGACTTCCCTAAGTCCTGCTATCCTTCTAGTTTTATTTCCTCCAAATTTTACCTTGCCACCTTCCTTTGGTACTAATATGGTAAAATTTTCAGGATCACCGGTCATATGTCTAGAACATCCACTATCTATATACCATTTATTGGTGGATGCCCTGAAGCAAACCTGCAGTTAAAGATAACTAAGTTTTAGGTATCCATTTCTTTTTGGGTTAGTACAGACAACATCATGATCATGAGACTTCTTAGGTACCTATTTATAGGTTCCTATAATTCCTTTCTTTTTATGAAAACATGAAGAAGTGTAATGTCATTTCCTATTACAATAATTACAATAAGTAAAAGGATTAGATGTATGCACATAATGTGTGAAATAACTTAAATAAGTTTTACCTCCTGTTTTCTTCTTACCTTTTCTTTTGTCTAAATTTGGATCATATCCAATACCAGACTTATCATTCACAAAACGTTGTGCTTTTAAAATAACATTTAACATCTCACTTCCTTTTGTAAACTTTTCAAGAGTTTTGATAAGGTTAATATTTTTCTTTTCAAGAGAGAAACAATTTTCGCAATTTTTATCTAAAGACTCTTTAATTCTTTCTTCAAGAGATTTGTTTTTATTTTTATAAGCAATTAGTTCTTTAACTATCTTGACAAATTCAGAATGTAAAGTATTATATTCATCTTGTAATTCATCATAAGTATGATCAGGATCATTTACCTCTTCGTCTGCTTCCTCTTGAGCAACCAAGCATATATTGGCTATCTCTTCATTATCACTTTCTTCATCTAAGGAGCTATCTCCCCATATTGCAGAAACAAATGCCTTTTTCCTATTGAAAGATTTGACATTTCTCTTTTCTTTGTTTTTTTGTAATAGTTCTGAACATTCTGATTTGATATGTCCAGGTTTACCACATTCATAACAGATGATCTCCTTGGTTTCTCTTCTGCCACTAGTTCCTTCTTTTTGTGAATTTCTGAAACCTTGGCCTTTATAAAATTTCTTGAATCTTCTTATCATCAGGCCTATCTCATCATCGTCAACCTCATCATCTACTTCTTGACTTTCTGCCTTTATTTTTGTCACATTTAGTGCAAGACTCTTCTTTCTCCTTTCACCAACTTCTTCTAGCTCTCGCTTGAATTTTAGTTTGCTTTCATATTCAGAAAGACTCCCAAACAAAGAAGCTATAGATTGCAACGATTCTCCTTTGGCCTCTTCTATTGCTGTGACTTTGGCCTCCCATTTTTTGGAGAGTATGTTTAATATTTTTCATACTTGGATATTATGATCATAGATTTTTCCAAGTGTTGCAAGTTGATTCACAAGATGAGTATATCTAAGTTCAAATTCAGCTATTGACTCACCTTCCTTCATACGAAGTAGATCAAACTATGTAACTAGAGTATTTATTCGATTTTCTTTTATTCCTGATGTTCCTTTATGAGCTACTTCCAAGGCTTGCCACATCTCTTTAGCAGTTTGAAGTGTACAGATTCTGAAGTATTATTTTTGACTAAGAGCACTTTGAATAATCAGAATTGCTTTACTATTGAGGGTTACAAGCTTTTTGTCATTGTAGTCAAATTCTGTAGGTAAATTAGGAAATTTTCGAGATTCTTCAGTCTTTATAGGCACAAAGTTTCCAGTTTCAAATACATCCTATAGCACATATTCTGTAGCCATCACGAATACACGGAACTTAGCTTTCCAGAAAGAAAAATGCTCACCATTGAAACCTGGTGGTCTAGTAATAGAGGCTCCGTCAGGAAGAATTCCTTCATCCATGCTTGCCATCGGATCCTTCTAAGGTTGTTATACCTAAACAAGAAGACATGCCTCTGATACCAAATGTTAGAGCAAGCTTTTCACCCAAGAGGGGGGGTGAATTGGGTGATTAGAGAATAACCAGATACTTAATAAAAATTATGAAACTTTAAAACACAGTTATAAGTAAGAAGAGATATCACCGAAGTGGACATATGAGTTTATACTGGTTTGGTCACAATCACTTGACCTACGTCCAGTCCTTAGAAATCCTTCTGAGCCTTTCACTATATCTTCCAAGATTCAAGGGGTTCTTGGCACCTTAGTACAACATCAAGTTCCTCTTTGAACACTCGCTTCGCCTTACATAAGGTAATCTCAAATCCCAACTTAAGGTTCCTCAACCCTAAGTTATCACTATCGAAAATAAAGTGTTTATGACTGACGAATCTCTCTCACATAGTATATAGATGAAAACTGAAGTACAGATAAAGAAAATAATCAGAGACAAAGCACTTATGAGTATATTGTTTGTAGAGTGTTCAAGCGTTGTTTATCTATATTTTGATTTTCGAGTGGCTGGACATATATATCAGAAGCTATGAGGACCGTTGTGAATTTGTTCGTTGATCAATTATGCTTCTGATAGATGTAACAATATTATTTTTCTTTTTATGCTTTGAGAGTTATTTTTGAATATTGCTGCTGCCCACTATTAAGTGTTGTTGACTGTTGTTCAGTTACTTGTCATGTGCGTGGTAGTGGAGTACAGTTACTTGTCATGTGTGTGGTAGTGGAGTACACCTGTAACACACTTAGGAAAATGATCGTTAGAAAATACTTTGAATATCACTGGAATGATTATGATTCACTAGGAGTGATTTTTGAAAGTCAAAGAACCATCGGAAGTGAGCTCGCTTTCACTGGAGATGAATTTTAGCAACTGGTAGTGATTTTAATGAAATAATATGCCACATGATTTTGAAAGTAATTTGGATTAACTAGCAATGATTATCACTACCAATATCTTACTGAAAAAACTTGTTGATTTTCATGGAAGTGGTTGCAAGTGGATCACAATAACTTTCTGAGAGTGAAACTGATAAAATGACATCACTAGAGTGAATTTGATGTCACTGGAAGTAATTTGGAAAACATTGAAATCTTCTGTAAGTGATTACAGATTCACTGGAAGTGATCTTGAGATTTCATATATCACTCGAGTGAATTTAAATCACTGGAAGTGATTTTGCAAACAGTAATTTTTTCATGCAGTGATTTTCGTTCCACTGGAAGTAATTTTGAAATTTTCAAACATCACTCAAGTGATCCGTCTATCACTGGAAGTGATTTTTAAAACAGTGAATTTTTCTTTCGGTGATTTCAGTTGCACTGGAAGTGATTTGGCGGAAATCACACATCACTCGAGTGATTTGAGATCTCTAGCAGTGAAATCCAGAACAATGAATTTTTCTTGCAGTGATTTTCAATTCACTGGAAGTGATTTGCGGCATCACTCGAGTGATTTCATAGATCACTCGAGTGATCTGGTAATTTTTCATATCACTCGAGTGATTTTTAATGATCACTCGAGTGATCTTGATAATCACTCGAGTGATCTTACTTAGATCACTTTTCTCACTTCCTTTGCTGATGTATTTGATTTAATCAAATCCAAGGATCTCCAAAGCATGATTTGTTATCATCAAAACATGAAATCTAACATTGCTATTCATTACATAAGAATATCTATTTGTAAACCCATAACTCTTTACTTTCCTATCAAACAACCATGGTCTTCCTAAAAGTATATGTGCAGCATGCATTGGAACAATATCACACAATATTGAATCACAATATTTTCCAATTGAAAAAGAAACAAGAACTTGCTTATCAACTTTAATTTCCGCACATTCATTCAACCATTGCAGCTTGTATGGTCTAGGGTATCTAATGGTAGGCAAATTCAACTTCTCAACCAATGTAGTGCTTGCAACATTTGTTACACTCCCACCATCAATGATCAAACTACAAACCTTGTTATTAATGAGGCAACGAGTATGGAAAATATTTTCCATTTGCTCATTCATCTCATTCTCTTTCACTTGACAATTCAAATCTCTTATAACCACAAGGCATTCTCCTTCCACGGCATATTCAACCGCATCGTCACTATCATCTTCAAGTGAGGGCGTGGAATTATTATCACTCTCACTTTCATTCGCGACTTCATTATTTTTAAGAATCATGACTCTCTTATTGGGACATTGAGAAGCTATATGACCAAGCTATATGACCTGTACCTAAACACTCGAAACACTTTATATCTATATTTCTATAAGTTTGGAAATCATATTTACCTTTTCTCTTTGATGTAGCTTCTTCTTTGCCTCGAGTTGTCTCCTTTTGGATAGTTCTTTCTCCTTTCTTCCAAATCTGTTTTTGTGAAGAACTTGATTCAGAATGGAATTTTGAAGCACTTTTACACTTGAGTTGCCTTTCCACCTTGATTGCCATATGCACCATGTCCTCTAACTCCACATAATGTTGCAATTCCACTATGTTAGCAATTTCTTTGTGAAGCCCATTTAGAAAATGAGCTATTGTAGCCTCCTTTTCTTCTGACACATTGGCTCTTATCATAGCTAACTCCATCTCTTTATAATATTTCTCCACACTCCTAAAGCCTTGTGTAAGGGTCTGCAACTTTTGATAAAAAGCTCCTTATAGTAATGATTAGGAATAAATCTCCTCCTCATTAGAGTTTTTATTTCTCTCCAAGTTGCTACGGGCCTCTCACCATTATTTCTCCTATTAATGCCCAATTTATCCCACCAAACAATGGCATAATCAGTGAATTCTATTGCTGCTAACTTCACTTTTTTTGCTTCAGAATAATTATGGCATTCAAAAATCATTTCTATCTTCTTCTCCCACTCCAAATATACTTTAGGATCACTCCTTCCTTGGAAAGCTGGTATTTTCATTTTGATGCTCCCAAGGTTTCCATCCACTCTATTTCTCTCCCTAGCAATATTTCTGCCATGTCTCCTCTCATACCTCCTATCTCCTCTATGCCTATTTCTTCCTACTTTATATTCAGATTCAAAATCTTCCTCACTAGCACCGCTAACCTCATCATTCACAGATTCAAACTCATCCATAGAAGCATCCCTTCGCCTATTATGCCTTATAGGATTTGGTTGAACTCTTTGCAAGTTTGCAATCATTTCATCTTGCCTATCTATCCTATCCCTTATTTCTCCAACACAACATTCATACGTGCAAAATGTTGCTGCATTGCTCGGAGGTGGTCATCTATATTCATTGGATTACCACCAGATGTTTCTTCTGCATTAGACATTATATCTGCAAGAAAGATGTTAGAAAAATAATTTTTCTCACGAATTCCTTACATGTTTCCCTCGATGATGTCACTCTACACTCGTGTTTCACTCAAATTTGGCTCTTAAATTGATGTATTGTCACTCTTGCCTTTTTCCACTCTTAGATTTCTCTTGAGGCTCTTTAAAGAACTAAGAAATTCATAATCAAAGCAATCGCAATTTGCAGAGTCAACACAACACTTAGAAATGTTCAATTGACACAGATTGAAAAATGTTCAGTCAATTTATGGATATCAAGATAGAGATGCTTGCATAGAACACATTCAACACATCAATTTGAACTTTATCTCTTTTTTTGTATATATGTTTTTTCTCTATTTTTTTGTCACTTTTTTTATGTTCTCTCTTTTTTCTATTGAAACTTAAAGAGAATATACAAAATCTATCATAAACAGTAGTACAACACAAGCAATCTGAACCCAGAAATTGCAGAAAAGCGTCTGTTTTGTAAAGACTATAAATCACTATGGAAATTTTGGATTTAGATGCAATCAAAACGATAAGAAAGAAGAGATTTTGAACAATGGAAATAACCTATTGAATGATGGAAATCACAAAGAAAAAGCGATCGAACAAGGAAAGAATATTTAGGGACATTCTGGAAAAATGAAGATGAACAATCACATAAAATTTCTAGAAACACAACAAATTAAAATGAATAGAACTCACAAATGACAAATCAGATTGGAATGATTCCAAACCAAGATGAAAGTAGAGACTTTGAACTATGAAAATGACTAACTAAATGTTGAAAAACATAAAGAAACGCTTGATAAACAGAAGCTATAATTTCATATACAAACATAAATGAGCAGAAGAAAAGACACAAGAACAGCACAAAACTTAAAATGAAAATAGAAACAAAGAACATAAAGATATGACCTGAGTTTAGATCTGAAGCTCTGATACCAGGATGGTGTGAACCCACAAGGGAAGATCCCATGAACCCACAACCAATTCTGAGATATGCTAACCCAAAAAAGCTAAACAAAGATTTATGATCCACTTGAATCCTTGAACATAAAAGAACAAGGACCCGAAGTGTTGGAAGACGCCACAAGGTTGATCAAGCCTTGATAAGTCTGTTAGTTCTAAGAAGAACCCTAGAGAGAATCCACTCTCAAGAAACAAAGTGCTTAAATACAAATTTCATTCATATATCAAATCTCAAGTGTGTCTTACAAATGAAGAAGCACAAGGTATTTATAGAGAAATATTATCTAATTGTAATAATTGCAACTACAAAGTCTAATACCATGTGTTAGGAAATCTAAAACCATGTGCTAGAAAACTCAAATGTCTAATACAATGTTCTAGAAAACACAAAAGTCTAATATAGCGTGCTAGAAAACCCAAAAGTTAAATATGGCAACTTATTTAATAATTTCGCACAAATAAAATCTATAAAATATAATCAGCATTTAAAGCCCAAAATGTGATTGTTTAGGCCCAAATGAGTCCTCCCATGTGCAGTACTAGGTCCAAGCTCTTCAATTTCAAGACTTTAAGCCCAAAACTTTATCAATATCTCTATTTGCAGCCCAAATGAAGTTAGTGATGTTTTCAGCATTTTCGTCCAGCTTTGATCTGATTGCTAATTGCTTCATCCAAGTCTCTTGCACTAGCCCATTTAATGCTTCCTTAATTTGTTTGGCTCTTCCTCTTGTGATTGGTCCACTTGAAATTTGCAAAGAATCACTTGAATTTGAATGCACAACTTGCTGATTCGCATCAAAAAGTTATTACAGTATATAGCTTTTCTCTGCCTTAATCCTCAGTATGAAATAATTCCTTGAAGAAATTAATAACCATTTGTTAAATTTGATCTTCATCATCCACCTAGTCACCATTCTCCTTTTGCAATATCAATACCCTATTCCTCCTTCTTCTCATATTTATTTTAAGATGATAAAGACAAGTGTTCCTATCACCTTTGGTTATCCATTCTGCTCATGACTTTTGAAACCATTTAATTTCTTCCATCTTGAGCACACCATTAAGCATATTTTGCAATCTAAATTCTAGATCACACAAGAAAGCAGAATAAGGGTAAGAAGATAAACTTTGAATGCCATTTAATCTAGCAAGTAAGATCTTCTTCTTCTTCTCAACATACCCAAAGACATTTCTATTCCAATTAAATAAATAAACTTTAAAATTTTCCAAATTACTATGCAAATCATCATTCTCAACCTATGTATTTTAGAAAATTCTTGAACTCATTATGACGTAGCCACATGGCTTTGAACTGAAAAGGCTTGCTACCCCTCACCCAATTCATGCTAGCGCCAACATGAAAGGATAGAGGATTATGGTCTGAGTAAGATGTTCGAGGAAGTACCTTAACAAAGCTCTCTAGCAGATCTGATAAAATCATAGAGTTACCAAACGCATGGCCTAATCGTTCATACAACCTCAAGCAACCACTATTCTAGGACCCTTCCAAGTGAATTTAGGCCCAGTGAATCCAAGATCTATCAAATTATAAGCCTGACCTCTATCCTAGAAACACCAAATCCTTGTTAGATTGCCCTAACGCCACCCACTCTCTTTGACACCAATAAAATGTCATTGAAATCTCTGAGTACCACCTAAGGCTTCGTGATACTTATAGATAAATTCCTAAGGCACTCCCATAGACATCTTTCAAAGTTAAAATGAGGAATGGCATACACCAACTTAAGGAAAAAAGATGCAAAAATTCTTGAGATCGAACAATCAAGATGGAAAAATTGTCGGTCTTCTTCCTTCACAGAGACGTTTATTCTGTTGCTTTTCCAAGCTAATACAAGACCTCAAGATCTTCCCGAGCTTGGGATTTTTATTTTGAGTGAGTCTAATCCCAAAGAAAGAAGGCAACAAAATCAAGATTCATCACTTCATTTTATTTCTGCTAGTCACTTCAGCATGGGATTTTGACCATTAAAATAATTCTTTAAATTTCAAGTGTACCCCTTTCCACAGGCACCCTGAGTATTCCAAAAGAATATGTGATCTATAAAATAAGAAGTTTTCAAGGCCCAAGATGCAAACCCACTAAAACCTATCAGTCATTTGGGTTTCAGGAACCACCGTACATTCGCTTAATTCATTAGACCTAGTGCCACACACCATTGGGTTGTCATCTATAAGCCCATAAGAAGGGTCACCTAGATCCAATTCCACAAACCTACTTTAACCAAGATCATAGGGTTGAGAGGAATATACCTCTTTGTTTGATCTAGCGCTATCATTTGAATTATAGGGTTTATTGTTTCCTTTATGCTTCTCACCATCATTTTCTCTGTCATTACCGACACCATCTTCTTCTTCCATAGTCAACATCAAAACCTTGTCGTTTTCCTTCTTATCATGCTCAGCCATTTCCCTCGTTCTTTTCTTAGTATGCCTCACATTCTACTCTTGATGTACTCGCACTATTTTTTCATTGTAGCTACTAGTAGAGCAACATCCCCTCCCTTATTTTGTTTTTTCACAATCCTCCTTTCCGTATTTTGTCAAAATGTACATTGGTAGTGTGCTGGAGATCACCCTGATTCGGTACACTCACAAGTATTGTGCTTCCTTCCATGATTACAGTATTATCAGTATGATTTTAATCCTTTACGTCAGCCAACAAATTAAAACAAGAACCCATATTTTCCAACTTGGCCATTGTCCCCTGTTTCTCTTTACTTTTTTGTTACCAGCGAACCTTGTGAACCACTTTCCACTGCTCCTGCATTTCTCCACCATCCCTCTAGTCGACCGTATCCTGCTCATTAGGCCCTATATTTTGATCATTGCCCCTAGTAACCTTTGTTTCATCGGTAATCTTCTTTAAAGGACAAACATCATACCTCTGACCATATATGCCACAGTTGGTACACAGTGAATGTAATCCTTCATATTCTAAGCAATACTCTTCTTCTTCTAAACAAAATTCTGACATAAGGTGTTTCCCCAGGTCCACCAGCACACATATTCTTGCATAATGACCTCTAAGTTGACAAAAAGTATTTATATCAACTTTAATGGTTTTCCTAATCTTGTTTCCAATAATGGTGAGGGCCTCCTCATCATAATATTCCAGAAAAACCTTTGGTAGCCTTACCCAAACAACAACTTTGTCAATAGTTGCCTTGTGAGATTGAAATTTCAGTTCCTATGGCCTCACAGTTAGATAATGATCATACAACATCCAAGGTCCTCCTATTAAGGCATTAAAGTAGTCTTCCTTATTGGACAACTTTACTACAAAATAGCCATGTCCAATGTTGATCAACTTAATGATTCCTCTTTTAGCCCATAGCGTCTTTAATATGGATTATAGAGCTTTAAAACATATGCTTCGTCTCAAGGGCTTAACTATCACTGCTCTTGTGATACCTCATTTCCAAGAGCCTCAGATGAGTACAAAAGAGTAGCAAAAGTATTTGTGAAACCAAGCGAATTAATAAATTTTGGAAAAATGTTCACAATTCCCCAAATCTATCTCAGGATTTGAACCTGGGATTGAGAGGGGTTTTGAGAGTAATAAAATTTTTCTTAAACAATTTCACAAACATTTACTATCTCACTAAGTCTCATCGGTTTCTCTTTTTCATTTTATCAGAGTCTGCGAGCGATTCTCTGCTTAGTTTTCACGTTTCATACCTCAGTTAAGTTTCGTTAGCGATCGGAAGCAAAATAAAGCTAAAATGTTCCATTACTAGTCTACCGGCATTACCGGTTTCACTATTGTAGCACCGTCAAAGTTACAGGCTATTCATACCATATATACAAATCCAAAATACATGAAACAGACAACTAACAGAAGACTAAAGTCTTTCACGCTCCTAGTCTCTAGTGGTCCGTATTTACCTTCGTCTTACCCCTTGAGCTCTCTCCCTGTACTGTAGATGGTTTATGAAAAAGAGTGAGATTCAAAAGAATCTCAGTAGTAACGTAATGTCAATCATGCATATATATCATCACAAAGCATGCTATACAGACATCATACAGTAGAACTATCACAACAACATTCAGTGCATCACATGCAGTTCATAGTAAACAACCATAGCGCTAGGCATGTTAAAGGCCTCGAGGGATACCCGCGCAATAGGCCCCGGGATCCACTCGTGCATTACAGAACGTTATTGGCCCAAGCGTCCACCCGCGCAATAGGCCCCAGGCGACCACTCCGTATAACCAGAATGTGTTAGATATCTCATAATGAATCCACACAACACACCATGCATGATATAATATATGAAAGACAAGTTACTACCTGATTGCTTTCCTTGAGTGATTTCCAATCGTTGGTTTGAGCTCGGGAAAGTTCTAGTTCCTATCAAAATTGGAGTTACAAGTAACTGGTTATTACTTGCACTATTACTATCTTTAATTCAAATTCTGTTGGTTATCTAAAACAATTATCATAGTTTCTGCATAACAGAATTCTGTACAGTGTAATTTCACTGTTTTTCAGAAACTATCAGATTTTTGGGTCAACTTTAGAAATTCATAACTAATTCTAGAAAAATCCAATTTGACCGATTCCAAAGTCAAAACAAATATATTTCCTTGTAGATTCGAGTAAAAATAGTTGGGTTTGTCTACTATGCTCATATAATTTCCAGTAAATTGTTAAAAGCTACTGTTCCATATGCAATCCAGAAAACAGGACATACTTCAAAAATTCACCATTAATTCTAGGAAACTCCAAATTGAGTTGTTCCAAATTTTATGTAAAGATATTTCATTATAGTTTTACATAAAAATACTAAGTTACAGCCATTACAACCAAAAAATTCCCAGAACTTCTCCAAACTCGACCTGTCCAAATCAATTTCCAGAAACAGGGCAGAAGTTCACAAATTCATATCTAAATCCAAAAAACTCCAATTGATCTGGTTCCAAGTCCTAATTGACCCTTGTTAAATATAGTTTCAACGAAAACTATAGCCATGAGTTATATATACACAAATCAGTACAGTATTTTCACTTTATACACCTTGTTCCTGAAAATTCCAGCTTTGCATGACCAATATTTGAAAATGTATAACTTCTAGTATACAAATCCAATTGAGCATTATGACCTATCAAATTAAAGGTCTTTGTGTATAATTTTCAACTGGAAAGTTTCGGAAATTTTAGGTATCATTTGGTCATTGAAAAGATCATGACAATTAGACTGCCTGATACAGGGCAGATTAACACATTAAGCAAACTTTCTTCATAAATTCCTAAATTCATATACAAGCATCCAAAATTCATGAACACTTGTATACCTACAAAATTTTGCATTCTAAAGCTAATGGAACTATCAAAATGGTCAAATTCTTTCATCTTCATCACGTTACATAACAGCCATATAATTAGAATTCTCAGAAAAAGTTTGTTGTTTCTTCGTTTTCTCTTGCCTAATCACTTCCTTACTACTCCTAATCAAATGATTAGCTATTTAAACACTCATTAAATATTATTAGAGTGCATTTGAGTAGCAGGACCTCTTAGGACTTTCATCATCCAAACTTCACAAATCATCACAATCCAAGACAAGAACAACAAGAACAACAACAACTAAGGCACTAGAAGCAAGTTTTGAAGGTTTACCTTGGATTTCTTGTTGCTTCTCTCTCTAGGACGTTTTTTCCTCTCCCTCCTCTCTTAAAATTTCAGCCTTGAATCCATGGAATCAATAGAGGTGAAGAGGTTAGAAGAGAGTAGAGAGTGATTAGGAAACAAGAATCACTAGATTTTGCAAATCTTACCTTAGATTTCTTTGGAAACCTAGCTTTTTTTTTTTGCTTCGGTTGGTTCAGCTGCTCCTCCTCTCTCCTTTGGTCTAATGATGATCGAAAATGATGGTGAGAAGATGAAGGAAATGAACACTTAAAGCAATGACTTAAGTTGCTTTACACTTGGAAGCTTATCATTGGTCCAACACTTATGAATTTTGTCCAAATATCTCAATTAATTCCATTTCTCTTCTCTTTTCCCTTGGCAGCCGAAATACATGAGAAATGGAGGAGAATTTATTGCTTTGAATTGTTACATAATGTCATTTCCCAAATTATTGACCAAAATCCTATATCTTTGTTTTTCAACTTCTTTTCTAAGCTTTAACTTTTTCCTTGATAATAATATTCCAAATAGTCATTTCCTCTTTTAATTCCCATTTAATCAAAATTATTGGGAATATTGAAGAAAAATATTTATTTTCTTACTTCATGGCAAAATTACCATTTTGCCCATACGTTTTATGATTTACCGAAATAAATCATTTCTTGCTTCCTTCCTTTGGCTTGGCCTAATTTTGACACTTATATGAAACCATTATTTATGTCATTTTATGCTCAAATTTTGGTTACAATATTGGGCCTTTTTGCGGACATTTATTGCTTCTTTGTGTCCTAACTTGGCCAAATTATGTGTAACCGGCGATTAGGATTTTCCTGTAAATTTATACACGCCCCAAATCACCATTTTATTCCACTAAATATCACAAATATATACAATGAATATATAGTGGAAAAATTGGGGTATTACAGCTCTCTTCCACAATTTGTAGAGCATTTTTTTCATCTTCCCAGAGAAATAGAAGGTTGGGAAGTTTCTCTTGGGGTCTTCAACAGTTCTAAATAAAGGTTCTTGTTGATCTTGCTCTTGTTGAGATTTATTAGATAACATATCATTTGACTCATTCTCATACTCATTTTGCATTTCTTCCCCATCATCTTTGAAAAGTTCATCCTGACTAGTAACTCCTTTAAGCTTGTCTACAAACGAAGGTCCTCCGAAGGAGTAGGTGGATTCCTTAAGGCTTTGTTTGGTTGGAGGTTTTTAGAGGGGAGGTTAAGGGAGGGGAAGGTTAAAGATAGAAAAATTGTGTTTGGTTGGAGTGAGGGGAGGGGAGGAGAAGTTAAAATTTTTGTCTTTTTTTGCTCCCCTCCCCTCCCCTCTCAACCCTCCAAAATTGGGGGTTTTTGGAGGGGAGAGAAACATTTCTCCTATTTAGACTAAAATACCTCTATCTATTTTTAAATATTCTAACATTACCCATTTTGTTTAAAACCATTATGTCCCACTTTGATCAAAATACACATGCCTATTTTTGTAAAGAAACCTCCTAAATCATGAACCAAATTTATTATTTTATTGTTTACATAGATTTAATTATATCTAATTTAATTTAAAGCTAACATATTTACAATGAAAACCCCCAAGTCATTGACCAAATTTATATCTTATCAAAATCTCTTATAAATTCTTTTATTTTAACATTGATGACACTTTGACTATATCAAAACATATATCAAATTTACTAAAAATGAGAAGTTATCAAAAGCATATTAAAATATTTTATCATAATAAAATTAATGAGATAATATGTAAAAGTCAATAAATATCCTTTAAAATTTATGCAATTTTTCTATCATATATACTTGAGGTAATAGGTTTTTTGAGATTTATAAATTAAAAAATAAAAGAAGAAGGAAAATATATAAATAAAGAAAAAGGGGTATTTTTGTCCACTCATAATTAACTCTCCTCGCCTTCCCTTCTGGACCAAACAAGAAACCAAACCTCCCATCCCCTCCCTCTTCTTAAACCAAACAAAATTATAACCTCCCCTAACATAACTTAAATAAACCTCACATAATCTAACCTCCTTTGAACCAAACAAACCATAAAACCCAATTTTAGCCAGTGTCCCTGTAGAACACCTTTTGTAGAAGCTGACCCATTCTTTATCTTTTTAGAGCTGCATGCAAGAAGATCATCTTCCTGCCTTGAAAGAGGCACCAGCGAATTCCCTCGTTCACATGCTTCGTCCCAATGCATTGTTTTTTTTTTTTTTTTAAGTTTGGCAAGCTAAATGCTTGCAAGCACGGTTTGAACTTGCGAGTTGTTCTTTTTCCATTTAGCAACACAATTGGGCTAGAGTCCTATCTGCTTCAACTCCTTTTGGGCCAATAGGGCCTCAGTCTTGGTTAAACTGAGGACAGCTGGCCAATGCTCAATTATTTATAGATCTCTTATTAGCCGTCCGATCATTCTGCCACTTATTCTATAAGTTAAGGGCCCTAGGCGATTAGGCACAATCGTGTTTCGCTAGCCGCTCCTTCACAGCTCATATTAGGGTTTCGTTACCTTTTGCTCTCTCGCCGATCTGTTTCTATGGAGTCCATACTGTTATTCTAGGTAATAATTCTGTATTGAATCTTTTACTTAGCTTCATTATCTGGTCATTGTGGATTTTTTCAGTTCCCAATTGACTCGTTCCCTTGAAGCGAAAGCAAATTGTGTTGCTTATGTCTTATCTCTCCCTCAACGCCGTTTTTAGGTTGTGGGAGAACACTGAAGCAGCAATATTTCTTTCAAATAATTTAACCTTTTTCTTGGTCTCTGAGTTTGTGTTTGAACGACTTGATTGGGAGTTTGTTGCATTTAACTGTGATGAGTCTACAGACCTGTAATGACTTGCGGTTATGATCGCAATTGTTATTGAACATCTAAGGGACTGAGTTATATGCTTATACTCCCAGTATATTGAGTATAGTTTACTCGTTTTTTATGAGATAGTATTGATAATATTAAATAACCTGAGTTTCCTTTTAAGGCTTCATATCCCAATGTGAATTTGCTGGCACAACTGTTTACGTTTGTGTTTTGCAGTTTTTAATCGAAGCCTAGATGCTGTTCCCCTCGCTATCCAGTGTTGCAATCTTAATACTACATTAGGACGTCGGGGAACAATATTCTTTTACAAAATCTTTTTTTCTCTGTTCATTTATCTGTGTTTTGCAATTACTAATCCCTTGCTTACAATTCTAAGATACCAGCTGAGATTTTTCTGATTCCTGTTGTTTTCGGTCAAAATGTGCTGAAAGGGATAATCCATAAATTAAGATAGTTTATGAATGGATGTGTGGTAGATGGGGATGAAGCAAAATCAAAAATCCAACACTTGATCTGATACTATTAAGTGAAGTTAAAAGATTATTTTTGCTCCTGAATCTACCATTACTCTTTATGTTGAGTTGTTATTTATTTTTGGGGTCTTCCATTCTGGTCATGGCAATATGCCAAAGTGTTTATTTATTCTCTTGGGCGTTTAACCAACTGTGCTTAAGCATATAATTGCATCAAGTGATGAAATTGGAAAAATCTTAGGACACCTTCCTACACGGCATTATTGTCGTGGATGAGAAAGCAAATTCCATGCTGATGATGTATTTCACAGTTTTTGCCTGTGGACTCAAATACTCCTGTGATTGATGAAAATTTTGACGAATTTCTTCTTTCGTTCTGTAATCTCAGCGTTAATATATAAAAAATGTTGAGTCTCTGAATCTTTGTGTTTGTTTCTATCATTTTATATGGTGTCTTAAGTTTGGATTGTGCTATGCTATTGGTGGATTTGGATAGAACTAAACCATTCGAGAATTAATAAAAACGCTTATTAGATATATGCCATCAATTAGGAAAGGTGGCTCAGATAGGAGCATGGCATTTTACTTGATAACTATCCTCCCAAGGTGAAATGCTCTTGGTACTACATTGGATCAAATCGTCCTGACCGAAGTTAAATTTGTGTGAATGTTACGCAAGGATCATGGAAAGAAAATATTTCAATGACTATGAAATTTTAAAATTAGAAAAAAAAAAGAATAAAATTTTAGAAAATAAGTATTGACTAAAACTGCTGACGCAAGGGCGAAAAGTTACAGCCTGGTCAATGAATTGGATGTGACTAGGACTCCTAATTTGGAGAAAACACAACTACAGAAGGAACTCACTTATCTATAACGAGAGCCGGGCTGGCCTGTTTAGGCCTTGAATTTACAAGCGTCGGGTTTGAAAATTTTGCTTAAAAAGGGAACGCAGGCTTAAAATGGTCAGCCTTGTAGAGCCGAGGGCTTAAAAGGTTGCTTAAAAAGGGAACGCAGGCTTAAAATGGTCAGCCTTGTAGAGTCGAGGGCTTAAAAGGGCCGGCCCTGTAGGATCATGGGTCGGCCCTTTAGGTCCTGATATATTTTTTATTTTTTAAAATTATTTATATGATAATAATATTATTGATTTTTTATATTTTGTTAATGATGTTGAAAATATTTAGTTGTTATTATCTTTTTTAAAATTAAGTTTCATAAGAATATTTTGTATTAAGAATCATAAAAATAAAAAAATTATAAAAGATACTTCTTATTTTATAAGAAAAATACGTTAGATGTTTCTTATTTATTCTAAAGTTTTACATATGATGGTAATTTACTAATTTATTTGTATTTTATGTTTTTTTATAGAGTTATTTGTCATTTTAGATTATTCTTTGTTGTAGATAAAGATTGTGAATATATTCATGATTTGGGAGAAGAAATTCTTGATATTTTTACCCTCAAGTAGAGCTTATTACTCAAACTGAAGTACAATTAAATTTTCTTGAAATTGATGATAGTGGTGAAGAAGATGAAAATGATAGTCATCATACTCATGTTGCTTAGAGTATTTAACTTCTTGCCTTATATTTTTGTGCAGATTGTGAATTATTTGTGAATACTATTTTTTACCTTTGAATATGAATTAGTAACAATATTTGTTTTATTGTATGAGGTGTGTAGACGTGTAGTTAAATCTTGTGTAAATAGCTTCAGGCCCTGCGGGCCCTCATACTCTCGGGCCGGGTTTTGAAAAACAGCAATTTTTCTTACCTCAGGCCTTGTAGGGCCGGTCCGGCCCTGATTCCCAGCTCTATCTATAACAATATTGAGTGGAAGACAGTAATCCCTATGTTTGGATGGAAATACATGGGAAAGCTCTCAAAATTTTGATTTTTCTTTTAACATTTTTGAAAGTTTTCTATTTTTCTTTCTTAATAATTTCTCTTCTGTTTTTTTTTTCTTTTCTCCTCATCTAAACAAAGGTTATATATATGTATTAATTTTTCTCCTAAACCTTTGTTTAGATGAAGTATTCTCACTTCAATTATGCAATTTATGAATACATACAATCCTGAAGATAAGCTAAGGGTGTTCAAAGTATCTGGTTTTGAAACATTTTGATCTCGGGAATTTTGGGGACTGGGAAAATTGGAATCAGGATGTTTTGGAATGGGGATTAAGATTACCTTTTGTGATTCCGATTTTGACTTTTATTTATTTATTTATCTTTGATTTTTAACTTTGTAAATCAAATTATTCTTTTATTTTTATATTTTTAATTTTATAAATTATGTTATCATTTGATAAGATATGTATTATATTTTTAATTTAAGTTAAATTGTATATATCGTGATACTAATTATAATTTATAATGTATAAAGATGATAATGAAGATGATGAATGTGATAATAATAATAATAATAAAATATTATTTTTTAATTTTAAATCAATTTGTTGGATTATTATAGTTTTGTTAGGCATTAAATGGGATGTATGTAGGGAGAATTTTAAAAAAATATTATTTAAACTTTGAAATCTCAAATAGGTGATTTAACAATAAAATGATCTGTTAATTGCATTACCATTCTTGTTAATCCCATTATCGAACTTGTTAACGGGATTTTGAAATTTAAATGGTATTTTTTTGGCATTCTCCCATGTATGTATATATGTTAGGTACTGGACTAAAGGTACCCACTTGAACTGCATTTGACGTTTTTAATGGAATTAGTTTTTAATGGAATTACCAATTTGTTTGGAATTACCATTTTTTAAATATTTGTAGAGAAAAAATTAATTTATCTCCTCTATTAAATCATGATTTAACAAAGTATGATAGATAAAACTATTTCAATTTCAAATAAATCTTATAGATCAAATTTTTAGAAAAAAAATTATAATTTATAAGATCTGTTATCAAATTTAAAATTATGAAGTGTGTAATTTAATTGGTTATATTTAAAAAAAATTCTAATTTTTACATTGTATATTTAATTTGTTGAAAAAACGAGTTTCCAATCATTGTCTTCATCTTTGGCCAAAAAAAAAAAATCATTGTCTTCATCGACTTGGCTTCCCTCCACTGTGGGTCCTGTTTGCTACCTATCATCTGCTATCTATTATAGCGTTTCACGCCATAATAGAGGGAGGGAAGTGGTGAAAGCTGAAGCACTTTGGCAACGGAGAAAAGAGAATTTATGTATGCATGAGAGAGTGAATATTGTTTTACTGAAAAAAATGAGATTAACGAGAGAGTGAATATTGTTTTACTGAAAAAAAATGAGATTAAATACTGGGTGTGTACTTTTTTGAAAAGAAATAAGAAAAAAAATCCTTAATGCTTTCTTAGATTATTCATAAATTTAGATAAGGAATTTATACGTTTGGATAAAGAATTCATAATTTTTTTTTAACTAAAAAATTCACTTACTCTTCGAGGCCATTCACAAGTTTAAATAAGGAATTCAATACTACTGATGGGGGTAATTTTTTTAAATAAAATATATATATATGTAAGGGCAAATTGATCTTTTTCTTTTAATTTTAAAAAAATACAAACTGAGCCTAATATCTCTCGGGGATTATGAATATTCAAAGTACTATTTTAAATTTTAATAAAAATAAAAAATATTCATGATTTAAAACACCTTTTTTAAAAACAAAACAAAAATACCGAGTGTAGTAACCAGCAAATTAACAAAAATATTTAACCCTTAATGATTTACTTGTCTGAGAATCAAATACTCCTTATAGTCTTATTTATAAGAAACTTTCTCTTTTATGAGATTGACCATTTTTATAAATAACTTTCACTTTGTGTCTGAAAATATAAGTTCTTTTTTTTATAATTAATTATCACACACACTAAGAGTTATATTCAGGAGGGGGGAGATAGAGAGAGAACTCACTAAGTGAATGAAAAGAGAGAACTCATTAGGTGAATGAATTCAACAAAACATTAGAAAAATGTAAAATACCCAGTATTTTAAGGGTTAAATATTTTTTTTAATTTGCTGGTCACTACACAGCACACGATCGGTATTTTTTTTTAAAAAAAAGGTGTTTTAAATCATGAGTATTTTTTATTTTTGTTAAAATTTAAAATGGTGCTTTGCATATTCATAATCTCTGAAAGATATTAGGCTCAGTTTGTATTTTTTAAAAATTAAAAGAAAAATATTAATTTACCCTTACATATATATTTTTTATTTAAAAAAATACCCCCATTGGTATCATTGAATTCCTTATTTAAACTTGTGAATGGCCTCGGAGAGTAAGTGAATTTTTTACTTAAAAAAAAGTTATGAATTCTTTATCCAAACTTATAAATTCCTTATCTAAATTTATAAATGATCTAAGAGAGCATTAATGATTTTTTTCTTATTTTTTCAAAAAAGTACACACCCAGTATTTAGTCTCACTTTTTTCGGTAAAACAATATTCACTCTCTCATGCATACATAAATTCTCTTTTCTTCGCTACCAAAGTGCTTCAGCTTTCACCACTTCCCTCCCTCCATTATGGCGTGAAACGTTGTCGTTTGGTAGCAGAGGATAGGCAGCGGACAGGACCTGCAACGAAGGGAGGCCAAGTCGTGTCTTCATATGCCATTGTGTGCGCGCACCGGCCTTCTAAACAAGTGGGAGAGAGAAGTGAAAGGAGATGTCAGTGATGTGATGGAGAAAAAAGCGATTATAAGGTGGGTGTTTTTAGGATTATTTTTTTAGAATAGTTTTTGAAGAAAAAAAGAAAAAATGATTTTAGAGAATAGATTATTAGTAGAATAGATTATGGGAAAAAATAATTTTGATAAAATGAGAGTATTTTGATATTATGATCAAAATCACATTTTTCATAGTTAAATTATTAAAAAGAACATTAGTTTTTTGTGATAATTACATATAAATGATAAGATTATATTTTATGTATTATTTAGCAATAAATTTCATAATAAATACATAGTCAAATTACTAAAAAGGACATTAGCTTTTGTGATAATTATATATAGAGGATAAGATTATATTTTTTGTATTATTTAGCAATAAATTTCATAATAAATACAAAAAATGACATAAATTTGTCTGAAAAATTTTAAATTATAACATTAGTCAATTATCTAACATAAAAAATAGATCAAACATGTATGTATGTCTAAAATAATATCTTTTATATTGAAATACATAATTTATTCTATAGTTAAATGTTTGGTGGCTAAAAGAAGGAACTTTAAACAAATAAGAGTGATGCTTTTGTAATAAAACTGACAAAGTTTAACTATGTCTTTATACCCATATAGATTTTTTTGTGCTAATACAAATTTGTATCCATATTCGATTATAAACAATATATTATAAAACACCGAACACATGTTCATGGTAGGGATACAATTACATTTCACTTATCGTCAATATTATAATAGAGTACATCAAAATAGAGATACAATTACATTAACAATAGAATACGTCGAAATAGGGAAACAATAATCAATTTTATAATATGATAAAATAGCTAAAACATATATGTATTAATAAATTGTATAGAAAAAGTTCCTATATTCCTTTTTCTATGAGTATTATCCTTCACTGGAAAAAAGGAAAAATTGTTTAAAAATATCTCATTGGAAACTGATTTGTCAAATAAGACTTTCGTGTGCAAACGATCTTCCTGTGTGCAAAAGATCTTGCCTTGTGTTCAAAAGATCTTCCTTGTATTTAATATATCTTCCCTATATATGTACAAAAAATCTTCCCTTATGTGCGAAAATATCCCATTTAGCAAATAAGTTTTTAATTAGGTCTTTATGAGTAATTCTCTCAAAACAAATGTGCATTCCCCTTTATCTTCATACTATCGCAATATATATATATATAGGAAGAGAGGAAAGTGGATGAAAGATAAAAGATGAAAGGAGAGATGAGATGGGAAAGAGAAAAAGGAGAAAAAAATAGATTTTTTGAAAACCATAATTTTGGATCCAAAAGTGCTTCTTCAATTTTTTTTAGGTGTTTGGGTTGTTGTTTTTTTTAAAAAACGATGGTTTTGTAGACAAAACCATCATTTTAAGCATCATCCAAACACACACGTTATGAAAATAAAAGAAACTTGAGATAAGTGATAAAGAGCAAGAGGAGAGAAAATTTAAGAGAGAAATAGTAGAATAATTCTTGTTCACTTGTATATGTTTACAATATTTGCATAAGGCCTCTATTTATGGGAGAGGGGTGTCTCCATTGATTTCTCTCTCCATTGAATGGAGAGGGAAATCAATGGAGACACTCATCTCCCTCTATTTATAGACCTTCAAAAGTCTTGCACAAAAAGTTACAATTAATAAAATAATTTGGAGAGCAAGTTGGCCTGGATATGAGTCACTTGACATCTATATAATTAATATTCATAACAATGTCCTTTGGATGTCCATTATGAATGTACCTTATTAAAAACTTTAATTAGGAAAAACCAAGTGGGACAAAAACCTAACAAAAGAAAATAGTACATCATTCATTGATACACCGTTTAGTGCTGCCTCATTAAAAACATTTCTAAGAAAACCCAGTGGCACAAAAACCTAGATAAGGAAAAAAGAGTACAACGTGTATCGACTCCCTCTCTTGGCAACGTCAAATGAGATCTTTAAGTCTCGGAAGACCGATGTCATGAACAAGATTTTCAAAGATTGCACCTCCAAGTGTCTTGATGAATAAATTTGCTAGATTTTCATTTAAATGGATTTGATGAGTATCCATTTCACTATCCTTTTGAAGGTCATAAGTGAAGAAGAATTTTGGTGAAATATGCTTCGTTCTATCATCCTTGATATACCCTTCTTTTAGTTGGGTAATGCATGCAACATTATCCTCATATAGGACTGTTTGAATCATTTGGCATGAAGATAAACCACAAGTGGTTGGTATGTGATGAATTATTGACCTCAACCATACACATTTTTGACTTGATTCATGTATTGCTAGAATTTCTGCATTGTTAGATAATGTGGCTAATATAGTTTGTTTCATAGATCTCCATAAAATAGCTGCACTTCTACATGTAAACAAATAGCCTATTTGTCATTTATCATCATGTGGATCAAACAAAAATACAACATCTACATAACCAATCAATTCAACATTTACATAACCAATCAATTCATGCTTGGATACATTTGAATAGAATAACCCCATATCCATAGTGCTTCTGAGGTAACAAAAATGTGTTTTACTCCATTTCAATGCCTTCGTGTTGGTGAAGAACTATATATTGCTAATAAATTAACAGAAAATGATATATCTGGATGTGTGTGATTAGCAAGATATATTAGTGCTCTAATAGCACTAAGGTATAGTACTTCTAGACCAAGTAGTTCTTCATCATCTTCTTCACTAATTACTCGAGGTCTAAATGGGTCTTTATCTGCTTGCAAATATCTTAGAATCATTGAGGTACATAATGGATGTGACTTATCCACGTAAAAATGCTCTAAGACCTTCCTTATGTAATCTTCTTGATATACAAAGATCTCATTCTTAATATACTCAATCTATAATCCAAGATAGAATTTTGTTCTTCCTAATTCCTTCATTTCAGATTCTTTCTCCAATCAATTAATTACCTTTTGAAGCTCTTCAAGAGTTTCAATAATGTTGATATCATCAACATAAACAACAATTATAGCAAACTCACTTTCAAATCATTTCATATAGATCCATGGGCATATTAGATCACTTTTGTATTCTTCTTTCAACAGATATTCATTGAGACGATTATATCATAGGTGCCTTGATTGCTTCAAGCTATACATAGATTTATTTAACTTAATTGAGTATTGTCCTCGAGAACATAAATTTGATGCTTCTAGCACCTTGAGTCTTTCAGGGACTTTCATATAAATATAATTGTCAAGTGAGCCATACAAATAGGCAGTGACGACATCCATTAGTAGCATATCAATCCCTTCATTTACTGCTAGGCTAATCAAATAACAAAAACTAATCGCATCAACTGCTGGTGAATACGTTTCTTCAAAATTAATATCAAGTTTTTGTATAAAGCTTTGGGCTACAAGATGTGTCTTATATCTTATCATATCACCTTTTTCATTTCTCTTTTGTACAAAGACCCATTTGTATCCAACTAGCTTTACATCTTCAGGTGTAAGAACTACAGGTCCAAATACTTTTCGTTTTGCCAATAATTGTAATTATGCATTAATGGCATCTTTTCATAAAGGCTAATCATTTCTTTGTTGGCACTCACTAATGGATTTTGGCTCATGATCTTTATTATCATTCATGACATCATATGATATATTATAAGCAAAGATATCGTCAACATTGACTTCATTTCGGTCCCATTAGATTCCATTGATAACATAATTTATTGATATCTTATTATTTTCACAAATTTCAGGTACATAGGTCTCTTTTCGGACTACTACATTCTCCTTATGGAGATATCTCTTCTGGAGATAATAACTCTTCAAGAGATGGTTCTTCTTGAGCTACTAACTTTTATTGGTTATCGTCAACTTGACCATCTATATTCTTAACTCATTTTCTCTTTTGAGGATTTTTATATTTGGAACAAATGGGTCTACCACGCTTCGGACATACTTTAAATTTATTCATAATAGGTTGTTCTTCAGGGATATCAATTTTAATAGGAGCATTAGCGGCTAGGACATGTGACTTTGTTACTTTCTTCAGGTCAGTAAATGCTTATGGCATTTAATTAACAAAATGCTCCAATTCATATTGTTTTGTACGAAGATCAAAATGAGTCAATGATAATTCATTCCAGTTAATATCCTTACCCAACTGCATATTTTATCCCCCTAATGTTGAGAAAAGTGACTCATCAAAATGACAATTGACAAATTGTGTAATAAATCTCCTGTAAACGGTTTTAAATATTTTATGATTGAAGAAGATTCATACCTAACATATATTCTCAACCTTCTTTGAGGACCCATATTAGTGTGTTGTGGGGGTGCTATTGGTGTAACACCCGCCTTACATACCCCTTTAGTTACGTATCGAAAGTGTTACTCTTCAATCCCTTAAGGGTTAATTACTCGTTCACAACTTATTAGTCGTTATTCTTACCAAATATCATAGCAAATTCTTAAACTCAATTATCTTGATTACAACTCAATTCCAATACGTATATTCATACTTGCATATTCATACATATTCATCAAGTTAAATATTTTACACACAGTATAAATAAATACACTTGTATCTTCAATTCTTCGTCATTCTTGCTTCTGGTTTATCTTCAAGCATTCTTCTCTTTTGTATTTATGTACCTATATGGTTGATTGGTGGGAGAGGGTGAGATTTGAGAAAATCTCAGTAGCAAACAATACTAACAATGCATGCAAAATGAATGTTAGTGCATGATATGATTGGCTTACATATGCCTATGTTCACATAATGAAATTTCTGCATATTCAATGTTTCGTGCAACATACCTATGACCAAAGTATAAACAGAAACATAGCTTTATTCATTCATACGTGCTTCACATAATCAAGCAAAGCAATGCCACACATCAACACAACATACACACCAAATACATGCAAGTTAAGTTCACTACCTTTGTCTTTATGTCTTCTTGTTCCCTTTCTTCCAACCATTGTGGTTGCTTTTGTAGTATCTTCTTTGTCACCTCATGACCCTAGACACAAACCACATAACTTGTTAGAGTCATGAAAGTGAGTGATGTCCAATTCCCACAATTCCCTTTTAAAGCTACTAATTCGTGGGTCAACACTAAACTGCCAGTTTTGTCTATTGACTTTGAAAATTCATAACTTATTCTAAAAAAGTCCAAATGAGGTGGTTCATATTCCTCTGTAAATATATTTAAGTTATTTTTAAAGGAAAAAATACTAGCCACTTCCAACTATAAGGGAAAGCTTCTAAAAACCTTCGAACAATCTGAGCACAAGGTTCATTCTAGATTTGTTACCACAATTTCAAAAAATCATAACTTTCAACTCACTAACCTAAATGACATATTCTACCACTAATTTTAAAGCTTAGGATGTGTACTAACATCTTGTAAAATTTCACAGCCATTAGACAAGATTTGATTAGTGAAAAAAAATCCACAAACAACCTGGCCCAAATTTGGCAGTTTTTAACCTTAGTAACTTTAAGTTCTAAAATTTGGGATTTCTATTCAACCATTCTAAAATCACAACCACATCATAGTCCCATAAAATTCTACCCAAGGAATCCATTGGAAACCTCAAAAAAATCACATTCCTTACTAGGGTTCTAGGTCTAGCCGAATAGAAACCCTAAGTCACCACAAGTTGGTTTGTTGCAATTCCAACCACAAGGCTCATCATATATTATCAATAAACTTTATTTAACATCATGATCTTTCCCTTTACATCATAAAAAAATTAAGGTTAAAATTTTCATAAAACAGGTCAGTATACCAAAATCACAAAAACTTAACCAAACTTCATGAAACTAAGCTCAAAACATAACTTACACTCACCTCTTTCACTTTTTAGGGCTTGTTCTTGATTTTTCTAACTTTGGCACTTCTTTGGCAGCCCAAAACACCTCCTTTAGAGAAATAAAAATCATAGAAATGAAGATCTTTATGAGAAGAATAATGTTTATGAAAACCTAAAGAGCTAAAGAGATGATCTTGAAGGTGAAAATCAAGCAAGAAGACTTACCTTTCTTCTTTGATCTTCACTTGGTTCTTTCTCTTTCCTTTTCCTTTTTCCATTTATTTTCTCTATTTTTCCTTGAGTTGGCTAACCTTTAGAGTGTGTGAGGGACTGAAATTTTGATTCATTCATTAATCTTCAACCCTTTCAAATGCTTGGCCGAAAATAATTCTAAGAGAATAAGAAAGGTGATGTGTCATAATGTTATCGTGTCTTGCAAAAAGGTGCTTGAGTTAATTGATTAAGAGTAGTTTGGTTAAATCAAACTCCAATCTTCCTTATCTCCTTTTAGCTTCACCGAAATGCTGGAAAAAATATGTTGACCAATTATCCTCTTGAAATCTTGCTTTTTGGTCAAACTTTCCAAGTTGTAACAAATTGCATAACTTGTTGACTTTTCTTCCTCTCTTCTTTTCTTTTGCTTTTTGGCTTGATCAATTGGTATGGCCTCCCCTCTCTCCTCCTTTCCCTTAACGGTCCCTTTTGAGTGTAAAAGTAAGGAAATATCTTGATCAATTCTCTCTTCTTGCTTCCTTTATTTCTTAGCCACAATTTTTGACCAAAGGGTGAGGATTTGTTGACCAAGATCTTTTTTTCCCTTCTCTTTTGTGATGGGACTTTTTTTACCATAAAGGGAGGGAGTTGATTTTCTTTTTATCCTTATTTCTCTTGCTTTTCAAGAGCAAATCCTAGCCCTTCATTTTATCTTCCAATTTTATCCTCAAGATCAAATGGCAAATATCTCTTTTGGCCTTGATCATGGCAACATTAACTAAGTTGCCATTAGTTCTCTTATTTCTTTTTATTTTTCTTTCTTTCTTCTTCCAAGATGTCATTTCCTCTTTTTTTTGGATCCAAGTTAAACCTTAGATCCTACTTGACTTTAGATAAGGGAATTGGGTATTTTCCCTTGACTATTTGGAACTAAATCTCATACTTTAGTTTCCAAATTAGTCTCTTAAAGTCATTTTGGCTCTTGGAAATTCTTAGAAATCTTCCCAAACTATGCTTAACAGTCCACTTGATTCAGAGTTATTCTCAAACTTCTAGTTCCAAAATTCAAGATATCACAACTGGCACATATACTGCACACCCAAAAATCCTTAAATGGGAAATATTAGGTTTATGACAAAAAACCATTTATAAAGGGGAAACCTTTAGATAACTTGTTGGCCTAATGCGAATTAACATTGCTGCAAGCAAAATGGCATGACCCCAAACAGAAATTGGGAGATTAGATCTCATAAGTAAAGGTCTTGCAATTAATTGCAATCATATAACTAATGATTCTACAAAGTCCATTTTGCGTATGAACATGAGTTACAGGATGTTCAACATCAATTTCAAGAGACATACAATATTCATTAAAAGCTTGAGATGTAAATTCACCAGCGTTATCAAGACATAATTTCCTGATAGGATAATCAAGGTATTGTGCTCTTAATCTAATCAATTGAGCAAGTAATCTAAATATCATATTGCGAGAAGATAGTAAGCAAATTGTTAGTGCAAGCGTTTCACCTAAGGGGGTGAACTAGATGATAAAAAAAATTATATAAAATAAGCAATTAACACAAATTAAAGAGTTAAACTAGAGTTTGAGAGTTAAGAAGATATCACCAAAGTGTGCACAGGAGTTTATACTTGTTTGGTCACAACTTCACTGACCTACGTTCAGTCCTCAAAGCCATCTGAGATTTTCACTATAGTCTCCAAGATTTAGTGGGTTCTTTGCACCTCAATACACGGCAAGTTCCTTCTCTAAACACTCGCTCCCCCTTACACAATGTAAGTCTATACCCAACTTAAGGTCCCACTACCTTAAGTTCTCTCAATAAGATATATTGAGTTTTTGGTAAACTTATTTCTCAAAGAGTAAATGTATAAAATTGAAGAGTATAGTGTAAAGAGAATGAACACAGTGGACTTTAAAGTAGACTTGAATGATTTTTCAGTTCGGTGGTTGATCCGCTTTGAATGCTTCATATTTATAGTTAGAGTGAAATAAATTACCGTTGTGAATGTTTCATTTGTTCGTTAGAGTATCATTACTTCCTCTGAACATTCTTTGTGTGTGGTAAAGTAGTCGTTGGAGCAGAGAGAATGTCTTAGTTCAAATACCGCTCGCATTTAATGCTTCTGACACAATATTGCTTTTTCTTATCTCTTTATGATCTTTTAATTTTTCCCTGAAAAAGGCTTTATACACTAATGCAATGAAGTGTTAGAGTGAGGGATTATTAAAAAGAACAAACATGGATGATTAAAAAGAACAAACCATATCATTATTTAGTGATTTTAAAAATTAAGAGAAGATGCTCTATTTTTCTGGAATCTACCACTCGAGTGATCTTTACTTATAGTTTCAAAAACAAAACACATCACTTGAAGGATCACTTAAGTGCTCTACTAGTAATCCATAAATTGCATCACTCGAGTGATCTACAGTAGATGACTTGATGGATCACTCAAGTGGTCTGCTAGTGATCTCAAAATATAGGATCACTCGAGTAGTTACTCGAATGATCTACACTTAGAAAACTTTCAATAGAGATCACTTTCAGAATCACTCCAGTGTTATGCTAGTGATGCCTTTTATCTCATCACTCAAAGTGATGGCCATGAATTACTTGACATAGAGCATCACTAAAACAGAGCAACTTTTATTGCTTCATCAATTGAGTGATTACTCGAGTGATAGCTCTACTAGCCTAAAAAAGACTTGTTTGATTATTCAAAAATCTTTTGCTTATTATCTAAATCTTTTGTAACATCTTTCCAAACTTTGTTATCATCAACACATGGGATCTAACATTCTCTCCCTTTTTGATGATGACAAAACTTGGTAATTTTTTAGCTAAGCATTTTAAGAAATGATTTTTCCAATATCAACATAAACTTGAATTTAAGGATCACAAGATCATTTGCAATTTATACAAGATCAGGATATTATAAAAGAGCTACTTTAAATAGAATAAACACCGATAACACACTTCACTTTATACGTCATAGTTATAAGTAGTTCAAATGCATAAGAAAAACATAAATACATAACTTAAATGCTCATAAGACCATATACACCCATATACACAAACTATAACATGTAAGAATAATGTATCTTCACCAATTCAATAACTAGTCCTTCTTCCTCTTTCTGGCATCATCAGAAAGGGCATTCTAAGTATAAGAGCTGGACCTAAAGCTGGGTGATGATGATAAGTCTATAGTAGTAATAGGAGTGCAGGGATAGGGAGGATACATCATCGTGAGTGTCACCCTAATGTGCAGCAAAAGTGGGTGAATCATGTGAAGATGGAATGGGCTCATGAAGGACAAGTGAAGGGACCTGCAATAGATCCTTTAGGTGAGGGACATAATAGGGAGTATGCTGAGGTGGTGGTGATGACTGAGCAGATGATGAGCCCACTAACTCCTCAGTATCTTAGGATTGATGAGAGTGATTAGAAGGAGTCTAAAGGAGTGGTTATGTAGCTGTAGTGAGGTAGCTGGTATAGGCGTTGAGCTAGGCTGTACTGGAGCAGGCTTATCTAAGGTGATATGAACCTGTGTAGAAGAATTAGGATCAGCCATGGTGAATAGGATGATGCTCGGTGATGAGTGAGGAATGTTATGTGGAGGGTCAGAGACTGGGATAGATATAGAGACTGGAGCTAAAGCTGGGATAGATTAACCAATAATTGAGGAGCTTGGGGCCAAGGCATCAACCTTCTCATGTAGAGACCTGAGAAGGTCGGTAATCTCAATCAGTGCATCCATCTGAGCCTCTTGCTATGCCAACACTGCCTTATTGTGCTAGTTCATATACTCATAAATTTCTCCAATCTAATGATTCATATGTGTTATGAGCTCAGCATTAGTGTTAGCTATGTCCACATGGAACTCCTGAAGCACCTATTTTAAGTGTCTTGATTTAGGAGCCAAAGAAGGAAGGGACTGTAGATGTGGCAGGGGCAAAGGACTGTGTATCATCCATCCTACTGATCTCAGTCTCAGTTGCCTTCTTCTTCTTTGGAGTGGTAACCAAGGCAAGCTTCAAAGGTAACTCAATCCCCAATTTCCCAATATGGTTTCTTCCTACCTGCAACAACCTCTCAACCGGTTCATTAGGCTTCAAGTACCATATCTTGTTGGCCCTAAGGAATAGGGAGATCAACTGAGGGTATGACATCGGTGTAGTGTGACTACCGGAGAACTTGTATCTTTTGATCTCTGAGAAGATAAACTCTCGTAGATTCCTTTTCTCCTTCAACAATATTGAAGCCATAAGCTCGTAGTCTCTATCAATGAAATATGTGAAGTTGTTGGACTTATTGACTATGGCTCGAGAGTATATGTACCAAAGGACTCTGTGTAGGTCACACATATCCCTAGGATTGAAGATCAGTGGCCTTACTCTCTCACCAGAACTCAATGTAACACCTTACATTTAACATCGTTCTGATGAGTTTTACGCAGTGAATTCGAACCACTAAGCAATGTTTTATTATAAAGCTATTTCAAATCCCAATCTCAAAACAAGATTCGAACCTGTAGTTGAGTGGGTTTTTCAAAAAATTTCAAAATCTTACGGAAGCATATTCTAGTGGTTCATAACTTGTTTATTACTTATTGATTCTTATATTTTCCTTTAATTCAATTAGGCGATTCTCTGCTAAAATTTAGTTCATTCATTTACATACACAAACTGTGTAACCACACAAGCCTACCAAAATGTCTAAGTCTAATACAAAACCAGTACATTACACTCTAATCTTCAATTCTCCTTCGTATTTCCCCTTTGCATATCTTCATGCATTCTTCACCTATACTCATCATACATATTTGATTGGGTGAGGAAGAGTGAGATTCGAGAAAATCTCAATAGTAAACAATGCTAACAAATATATACAAGAAATACTTTATGGATGACATGCTTTCTTACATAACTCATGCCAACATAATGACATATATGCATGCTCAATGTTTAATATATTACACTAATGGCCATAGTATAAACGGAAACAGAGCTTCACTCATTCACATATGCTTCATGCAATTCATCACAACGATTAACACATCAATACACAAGCACACATATCAAATTATGAAAGTTAGGAAAATTTACTACCTTTTGTCTTCAAGTCCCCTTTTTTACCTTTTCTTTCAACCACTGAAGTTGCTTCCATTGTCTCTTCTTTGTCATCTCATGGCCCTAAATAAATAGCCTATTATTTGAGCCATGACAAATGAATGTCCAATGTGGCTTCATAGGCGTTCAAAACCTTTAAGGGCCTAATCCTAGCCCTTGGAGTTCTTAGTTATTACATTTGTCCATTAAGTCTTAAATTCACTTAAGACATAAAGTTGGCAGATTTTTCACTATACTTTAAATAATCATAACTAATTCTACTAGAAAAATCCAATTGGGTTTGTTCAAAGCTCAATGTGATACTTGTTAAGTCTACTTTAAGGAAAAAATGATTAGAACTTTTGGTTACATGCACAAATTTTCATAATTCTCAATTATTTACTCCTGTCACAAAATTCTGCCCAGAATTAATGCCCAATTTCCAACAATTATAACTGTTTGTATAGTTAATCAATTGCCACAAGTTACCTATCAAATTGAATCTTATTGGGTCTACTTTATTTCTAAAAAAAATATGGACATTAAAATTCATTTGGCTAGATAAAAACATGTCACAATCAGTCTGCCACCATTATCTTTCCAGAATCATTACCAAACTTTAAAAATTCATATCTCTCAATCTACTTGTCCAAATGACACATTTCATATATCAAATAAAACACTTTAAGTAAATTTTCTAGGAAAAATATCACCATCTGGAAATTACAGCCACCAAATTCCTAGAAACTTATCAAACCTAATTTGTTCCAGAATTGGTTCCAGAAACAGGGTCCAACTTTGAAAAATCATACCTTTAAATTCACTTATCCAAAAATTACATTCTACCTATCAAAATGAAGCACAACATGTCTACTTTCATTTTGGAAAGTTTCAGAGAATTTCACCAGGATTGTCTACTCAAAAACACGACAAAACATTATTGCCACCAGAAACAAATTTTGGCAACACTACTCTTAGGTTCCAAATTTGTGATTTCTCATTTCTAAACCTTATTTGACACCATTTACAAGACCAAACCATCATGAAATCTAAGAATAACCATTTAAATGAAAATTAGGGGAAAATACCAATTCCATAAAGTTCAACCAAATCACACAATACTTAGTTCAAATGGAAGCTCTTACTCACATCTTGCTTCTTCTAGGCTTTATTCTTTGATTCAACCACTTTGGGTCTTGATAAATGCCTCAAAACAACTCCTCCTGAAAAATAAAACCATAGAAATGAAGCTTACATCAAGAGGAATAATGTTTATGAAGACATTTTTTTCTACAAAGGTGAATAGGAGGGTGAAAACCTAGAGAGAATGTGCTTACCACTTCTTAAGTTCTCTAAAATTCCAAATTTGTTTTCTCTCTCTTCCTCCTCCTCTTGGTCATCCAAAGTGCTGAAAAATGAAGGGAATAATGTGTTTTAAAGTCACTTAATGGCCCTCTAAAAGGGCTGGCCAAAAATCTAAGAGATAGAGAGGTTAAAATGATGACATGTATTTGCCTACTTCCTTCTTGCATTCTAGTTTAGTTAGGCTAACCAAGTGTGTTTTAATTGGACCAAAAGCAATTATTTACTCTTCCATGGGCCTTCTTGGCCAAAAATAGAGTGTGAGAGAGGAGGAAATATTTTACCTAATGGTTTTTAGCTATTTGTACACAAAGAAGCTTATTATCCATTGGTTACTTGATTGAATTTCTTGTCTTCTTTTTTCCCCTCTTTTAGCCAAAAGTTATAACCATTTTAAGGGAAATAATTGTGCTTTTTAGGCCTCATAATTACTTCACTTTTCAAGAGAAAATCCTAGCCCTTAATCTTGGATTCTAATTTTAATCTCAAGATCAAAAGACAATTGCCTCTTTCGCCCATGATCATGGCAATATTAATTGAACTGACATTAGTTCTTTTATTTCATTTAATTCTCTTCTTTATTTCCATTCCCAAGATGTCATTTCCTCTTCTTTTTGGTCCAAGCTAGGCTTTATATCCTATTTGACTCTAGATAAAGAAATTGGGTATTTCCTTTGACCCTTTGGGACTAAATCCCATACTTTAGTTCCCAAATTACCCTCTAAAAGTCATTATGGCTCTTGGGAATTCTTGGAACTCTCCCTGAACTGGGCTTAGTAGTCTACTTTATTCAAGCTTATTCTCTAGCATTTGGCCCTAAAATTCAAGATATTACAATTCTCCCCCCGTTCAATAAATTTTGTCCTTGAAATTTTGAACATTTATACTTTGGAGAATCATTTCTAGACACTCAGTCTATTCCTCATATTTGCAACTCACAAAGCATGCAACTCAAATCATCATACTCTCAACAAAATCTCAGATACTATTCAGCAATCATCATACAACATTATCATTCCTTCAGTACCCAGTATGTAGTATTCGAACATAGGACCTATTGGTCCATTCTTTTAGGACTTGTTTTCTCATGCCTCACTACCTATTCGGGACTCTCCTAATTCATATTGTATGCATACCAAGCCTTTCAGCCTCTTTGGGACTCTCCCGGATCACACTGTACGCATATCAAGCCTTACAGCTCATTCTACTCCCACCACACTAGATATTCTAACCTTACTGCCAGAAACTCATCCCTATCCCATAGGCATCCCAGGGCTTACTGTCTCGGCTATAACATGGTACAGTCTGAATATTACACCAGCCGCAAGATATACTCTAAACACATCGGTCCAATATCACCACGCTAGGAAACAACCATAGCACTAGGTTCATAGGTCTTACTTTTGTCCGATGACCTAGGGCCTCTGCCCTATGCAACTTGCACACTGCTTTGGTGGCTAGCCGTAGCCCCCACCCTCACGGTTTTATATCTCTTGAGTTTCAATATCTTCTATCCAAAAAATGCATCTTACCTCCTCGAGCTTTTGCTCGTCACAATTCTCAAATACATAACATGCTGTCAACCTAAGGACATACTAGTCCATCAGGTCTTATGTTCTTAAGACATGTCATCCATCATATTTACTGAATACATATCTAGTCTAGCTACTTAAGACACACATTCTACTAGGTATTCTAAATTCATTTCAAGCTCCAACTCTTGCTACTCAAGCCATTCATACATTTATGTAATGTTCACGAAGCATGTTAAATAAATCATCATCACAATATTCATCACAAGAGCATTCGACACGTTAGCATATAGCATAACGGCATCCACTGGACCATTGGTCCCACACCAAAATGCTTGGTAAAACAAGTCATATGGCCTCGAGTGTCCACACACCCAATAGGCCCTGGGTGTCTACTAGTTCTGATGAGTTTTATGCAGAGAATTTGAACCACTAAGCAATGTTCTTTTATAAATTTGTTTCAAATCTCAACCTCAAAATAGGATTCGAACCTATAGTTGAGTGGGTTTTTCTGAAATTTTTAAAATATTGTAGAAGCGTATTATAGTAGTTCGCAACTTGGTTATTACTCATCGATTCTTATCTTTTCCTTTAATTCAATTAGGCGATTCTCTGCTCAAATTTAGGTCATTCATTTACATACACTGTAACATCTCATTTATATTCACCAATATTCCTTGTATGTACTTGTGACATTTAATAGAATAAAATGGTGAGGCATGGTGAACATGGAATGATAAGCACTCCAATCAGTGGTTACATACAACTTGGCTAATCTAGGACACAAAGGGGAAACTCTAGTCCACTTAAAGTCCTAACATTGTAACCCAAATTGGAGCATGAAGGAACACAAATATTGGCCTGATAATTGTGATAAAATTTTGCTAAAATAAGAAAGGAGAGAACAAGATGTGATTTAACACAATAAATCACAAAAATGTAATGGAAAATGGTAAATTGCCATAAATTAAGAAGTTAATATTTTCCTCTTCTAATTAGGCCAATTTTCAGCTAAAAAGGAAAATAAGAAGGGAACATATTTACTTGGAAGCTAATGATGCCATATGGAATTATCCTAAGTCAAGTAGAAGAAATGATGTCAGAAAAGAAAAGGCATATGGTAAATTAGCAATAATATATTGTTAATTAAAGGGAGAATTATGTGAAAAGCAAGAAGCAATTATTTATTTCCTTTTTCTCTTGATTTTCAGCAAAAAGGGGAAATAAAAGGGAAATAATTTGCTTGGCTCACATTAATCCAAGAAGGAATAAATCATGGCCAGGTAAAATTGCATATGGTAAAAATTTCCATAAAATAATATTAAACCAAGGAAAGAGAAGAGATATTTTTAAGAGCTCATCATCCCTTTCCTCTTTATAATTTTTGGCCAACAACAAAAATAGAGAGACAGAGAAGAGAGCTTGAAGAAACCTAAGAGCAAGAGAAGAGGAGGAGGTGCAAGAAGGAAAAACCTAAGGTAAGAAGTCTTGGATTCAAGTATTCTTGCCTTCTAATTCATATAAAACCTCTTCTAACCTCTACACCATCTTGAATATCATGTTTAGCAAGCAAAATCAAGAGGGAAGAGAGAGAGAAATTTAACTCCTAGAGAGATAAATTCAAGGAATCAAGAGGTAATCTCAAAAACCTTAATCCTCTTAGTTGATATATTGTTGTTGTGGTGGTTATTGTTGTTGTTGGCTTGATTTTCATGATTTTTGAAAATTGAGATGATGAAACCCTAGAATGTTATGTTGCCAAAATTCCCATTGATCATGTTTATTGAGTGTTTGGGTAGTTAATCATGTGATTATAAGTGAAAAGGAAGGTGTTTATGGATGGAATTCATGAAAATCCAACTTTCCCTTTAGGGTTGTATGTTTCGGCCAGGCACATAACTTAGGGATAGAGTTAGAATTTTGTATTTTTAATGGTTTCATTAGATTTAAGAAGGAAAATTTTATGGGACTACATGTAGTCATAATTTTTGGATGAATATGTATGAATCTGCAATTTTTAGAAGTTGAGAGGAGGTGTTGTTTGATTAGTCTCCCTGTAAGCAGTTTGGTTGTAAAATGAATTTCATTAGACAAAATTGGTCTAAAAATTATGAAACTTTATATACATAAAGTAGACATGCATATATTTAATTTTATGGGTAGAACATAATTTTTGTACTAGTATATTAAAAGATATGATTTTTCAAAGTAGAGCCCTATTTCTGGAAGGAAATCTGGAAAAAGAGAGGTTTGACATAATTTGGGGAATAATGTGATGGTAATGGTTAGACTTGAGTATTTTTTTCATAGAATTAAACTTAAATATATTTACATATAATTTGGAACTATTCAATTTAGAATTTCATAGAATTAATTATGAATTTTCAAAGTTGACTGAAAATCTGGTAGTTTTCTAAAAAATTGTGAAAATGCACTCTGTAGAATTGTGCTATGCGGAAACTGTTGTAATTATGTTAGATAACCAAAAAATGTGATTAAAATGAAGTATTAATGCAAGTAATAACCATTTACTTATAAACTTTAATTGATAGAAATTGACAATACCCTGAGCAGGATCAAGGGTTTTGGACTGACAGTAGAACAGAAAAAGGTTTCAGGTAGTAACTCTTTCTTTCATGCACTATGTGAATATCTGTATGCTTTATGTATTTCATCTTCTGTGACATGAGTATAGTTTATGGGACATAAACATAGTGCCTGGGGCACATTACCTCATTGTGGTCTAAGACCCAGCTGAGGTGCAGAGATAAGCCAGGGATTCAAACAGTCATTTGACCTTGGATAGTGTGCACACAATATATTTTCATCTTACATAACATGGTGCATTGCATATTTATGTTCACGTATTATATGTCTGATTGCATGTTACTACTGAGATTCGCTGGAATCTCACCCTTTTTTAACATTTAAAAAATTTCAGCGGAAGGTAGCGGCTCTATGAGCAAAGCAGTAGTTAGCAGCGGTAAGAGTTCATGTGCAAGTAGAAGCTGTTGTTGGTTATCTTAATTGTACTTTTCTTTCTTTATGACTTTGTATATATTTTTCAAACCCTACTGGGATTTTCTGTATTGTAAACAAGTACTTAATGTTAGTATGTTTCTGTTATTTCTGTATGTCTTTGGAACTATGAGCTTAATACTCTACGAATATCGAAATGTTAAGGGGTTTGACATACACAAATTATGTAGGCACACAAGGCCACCAAAGTGTCCAAGTCTAATATAAAAACAATGTATTATACTTCAATTTTTAATTCTCCTTCATATTTCCCCTTTCCATATCTTCATGCATTCTTCACATGTACTCATCATACCTATATGGTTGGGTGACGAAGAGTGAGATTCGAAAGAATCTTAGTAGTAACAAATGCATACAAGAAATGCTTTATGGATGACATGCTTGCTTACATAACACATGCTAACATAATGACATATATGCATACTCAATGTTTAACATATTACACTAATAACCATAGTATAAATGGAAACAGAGCTTCACTCATTCACATATGCTTCATGCAATTCATCAAAGTGATTAACACATCAATACACAAGCACACATATCAAGTTACACAAGTTAGGAAAGTTTACTACCTTTTGTCTTCGAGTCCCCTTTTGTACATTTTCTTTCAACCAATGAAGTTGCTTCCATTGTCTCTTCTTTGTCATCTCATAGCCCTAAATAAATAGCCCTATAATTAGAGCCATGAAAAATGAATGTCTAATGTGCCTTCAACAACTTTAAGGGTCTAATCCTAGCCATTGGAGTTTCTAGTTATTACATTTATACCGTTAAGTCTTAAATTCACATAAGACATAAAGCTGGCAGATTTTTCACTGTATTTTGAAAAATCAAAACTAATTCTAAAAAACTCCAATTGGGTTAGTTCAAAGCTCAATGTGATCCTTATTAAGTCTATTAAGGAAAAAATGATTATCACTACCATTTACACGCACACATTTTCATAATTCTCAATTATTCACTTCTTTCACAAAATTTTGCCTAGAATTAATGCCTAATTTCCAACAATCATAACTTTTTGTGTACTTATCCAATTGAATCTTATTGGGTATACTTTATTTATAAAAAAATTTTGGACATTAAAATTCATTTGACTGGATAAAAACATGTCATAATCATTTTACCACCATTATCTTTCCAGAAACATTATCAGACTTTAAAAATTCATATCTCTCAATCTACTTGTCCAAATGGCACATTTCATATATTAAAATAAATCTATTTAGTATATTTTTAGGGAAAAATATCACCATCTGGAAATTACAACCACCAAATTCCCAGAAACTCGTCAAACCCAATCTGTTCCGGCATTGGTTCCAAAAACAGGGTCCAACTTTCAAAAATCATAACTTTAAATCCACTGGTCCAAAAATTACATTCTACCTATCAAAATAAAGCACAAGATGTCTAATTTCATTCTAGAAAGTTTCATAAAATTTAGACCAGGTTTGTCTACTAAAAAATAAAACAAAACATTACTACCTCCAGAAAATAAATTTTGCCAACACCACTCTTAAGTTCCAAATTTGTGATTTCTCATTTCTAAACCTTATTTAACACCATTTACAAGACCAAACCATCATGAACTCTAAGAATAACCATATAACTGAAAATTAGGGGAAAATACCCATTCTACAAAGCTCAACCAAATCACACAATACTTAGTTCAAATGGAAGCTCTTACTCACATCTTGCTTCTTCTAGGCTTTATTCTTTGATTCAATTACTTTGGGTCTTGATAAATGCCTTAAAACTGTTAGAACTGGCTAACACCCAAGAGGGGGAGTGAATTGGGTGTATGGTAATAATGTCTGATCTTTTAAAATATTTTCGCAGATTGTTCACTTAGTATATATGGAAGTAGCAATTATGTAAATCGTATATGCTGAAAATATAAAAGCTTAGGGAAGAGAAGATGCAAATTATGTTTTATCCTGGTTCGGTCCAATCCACAATGACCTATGTCCAGTCCCCAGGCTCCTCATGAGATTTCCAATCCACTATCTTCTTGCTTAACCGGGCAAAAGAAAAGCCTTTACAAAACTTACAAGAGTTACTCCCCCTTACACACTGTAAGGTTAACTCTCTCTTATGGCAAGTCAAGCAAAGCAATCCCAAGGACCTTTCTCTCCTGCTTACCCATGCAAATCTTAAGAGCAGCAACGTTCTCTCCTTCTTACACCACTGTAAGTCTTATGAGCAGCAACGTTCTCTACCTCTTGCACCTTGTAAGTCTTACGAGAAGAAAGTCTTACTGACAATTCACTCTACAACTTCCCTTGTAAGGTGATCAATCCTCTCAAGGTCCCTCTACCTTGAGAACACTTCTGAAATACAGATGAAGTATTTACAAGCTCTCTCACAGAGTGGTAAAATGCTCACTGAAGTACAATATAAATATTCTCACTCTCAATTATACATCATAAGGAAAAACAGATATTAACAGAGAGTATGTGAGAGATGAAGATTCATGACAGCAGCATGTTGGCAGTTGGGTTCTCGCTACTTCATCATTTATGTTTGCTCATGTATTGGTTACTGTCGCATCCCCGTCTTCTTTTTGGATGCCTTGGTTTATATAGCAAATGTTGAGAGCTGTTGGAGTATTTAAATATATTTTCCCGTTGAAACCCATCGTATGCTTTGACAGATACTTTAGCATTTTCCGTTGATTATGCTCTGACAAATGTTTCAGCGTTGCTTTCTTTCTATTTTGTTGAACCGGTTTGAATACTCTTGTTGCCCATAATTTATTATCGTTGAATATTGGTCGGTTGCTTACCATGTGAACTGTAGTGGAATACTTGTAATGCACTGACAGAAAATAGCCGTTAGAGAATCTTTTAAATATCACTCGAGTGGATAACTACTTCACCGGAAGTGATCTACATCAGCTGAGTACACCATGAAATCCTTTGAGTAAATTCTTCAACTCAGTGTACTTCACTTGGAATGTTCAGACATCTTCTGGAGGTGCTTCTGATAAAAACAGTTAATCTTCGAGTTAACTTCAAATTTATTGGGAGTGAAATCCTGAAACATAATAATCACTCAAGTGCGGTGTCATTTCACTGGAGGTGATTTTGATAAAATAATAAATCACTCGACTGCATAAACATTTTGCTAGTAGTGACTTTGTAAGAGCATCCATATCAATTGAGTGCATTGTAATCCACTGGTGGTGATAAACCATATCACATGAACTAAGCTGATCTGACTTGAAGTGATTAAGAGACGCTGGAGGTATACTGAGGTAATCTGGTTCATGATCATATTCTCTGGCAGTGATTTGAAGTTCACCAAAAGTGATGCTGAGAAATTGGCATATCACTCGACAGAAAGTGATTTCAAGAAACAAGCAAATCATTCGACCTGATTGAGATTCACCGGAAGTGCATTCAGGCTTCTTCTATCAAAAATCATCATATCACTCGAGTGAATTTCATATTGCTGGAAGTGATTTCGTGTACAGTGAAATTCATCAGAAGTGATTTGGCTTGCACTAGAAGTGATTCTGAGAAATCTCATATCACTCGAGTGAATTTCATATCACTGGAAGTGAATTTGTAAACAGTGAATTTTTCTTGCAGTGATTTTGGCTCGCACTGGAAGTGATCTGCGGAAACAGGAAATCACTCTAGTGAATTCGGCTGCACCAAGAGTGATTTTCGAAACAATGAATTTTTCTTCTAGTGATTTTTGTGCCACTCGAGTGATATGCTACCTGACGTATTTCACTCGAGTGATTATTAATGATCACTCGAGTGATCTTCCTGATCACTCGAGTGATTATGCAAATCACTCGGGTGCTCTCTGTTCACATCACTTGAACTCGTAGCTCCACTTCTACTTCGACAGCAAACATGGGTCAACTTTCAGATGGCATAACTCTTCGAATACAACTCCAAAATTGTCATATTATATATCAATGGAAATATCCTTACGTCTAGTTTCATATGGCACCGGTTGTAGCTTAATAGGATCAGTGGTTTGAGAGTTATGGCCAAAATACCGAAGCTGTTCTGGAATGTGACGCTGATTTGAGTTTCAACTTGAAACATTTATATCTCCTTCATCTAAGCTCCTTTGATGTTTCTTCTGGTGTCAAAATGACACATTGGAAGTCTATTTTCATACTTAACTGGTTTCGTCTCAAGAGAAATTGTATTTTGAGAGATATGATTGAATTACCAGACCTTGCTCAGCTGGACAAAAAACAGAGCATGAAAAACTGAACATTACTCGAGTGAATAGTGAATCACTTCAAGTGATTTTCACTATTTCCAAAATCACTCGAGTGATTCTGGAAAATCACTCGATTGCTATAGTGACATACACTACAGTACCGTATGCTACAATGCCAACTGCTACAGTGCTGTTGAACTTGAATCTTGATGTTTTACATTAATTCTTGCAAGTTCTTTATTCCTCAATTTATTTCTTCCATTGCTTAACTAATCTACAAGATATATAATATTAAATATAGTAGTTAGTCAATGTATTAAAGAAGTATACTATACAAACTTCTTGCTCTTAATATTTGACATCTATATTTTTCATCATCAAAACTAATCATATCTAACAAAAACAACTCCTCGTGAAAAAATAAAACCATAGAAATGAAGCTTACATCAAGAGGAACAATGTTTATGAAGACATTTTTTTGCTAGAAAGGTGAGTATGAGGGTGAAAATCTAGAGAGAAGGTTCTTACCACTTCTTGAGTTCTCTAAAATTCCAAATTTGTTTTCTCTCTCTTCCTCCTCCTCTTGGTCGTCCAAAGTACTGAAGAATGAAGGGAATTATGTGTTTTAAAGTCACTTAATGGCCCTCTAAAAGGGCTGGCCAAAAATCTAAGAGAGAGAGGTTAAAATGATGACATGTATTTGCCTACTTCCTTCTTGCATTCTAGTTTAGTTAGGCTAACCAAGTGTGTTTTAATTGGACCAATAGCAATTATTTACTCTTCCATGGGCCTTCTTGGCCAAAAATAGAGTGTGAGAGAGGAGGAAATATTTTACCCAATGGTTTTTAGCTATTTGTACACAAAGAAGCTTATTATCCATTAGTTACTTAATTGAATTTCTTGTCTTCTATTTTTTCCCCCTCTTTTAGCTAAAAATTATAACCATTTTAGGGGAAATAATTTTTCTTTTTGGGCCTCATAATTACTTCACTTTTCAAAAGCAAATCCTAACCCTTAATCTTGGGTTCCAATTTTAACCTCAACATCAAAAAACAATTGCATCTTTTGCCCTTGATCATGCAAATATTAATTAAATTGCCATTAGTTCTTTTATTTCATTTTAATTCTCTTCTTTCTTTCCCTTCCCAAGATGACATTTCCTCTTCTTTTTGGATCCAAGCTAGGATTTAGATCCTTTTTGTGTCTAGTTAAAGGAATGAGGTATTTTCTTTGACTATTTGGGACTAAATCCCATACTTTAGTTCCCAAATTAGCCTCTAAAAGTTATTATGGCTCTAAGGCATTCTTGGAACTCTCCCTGAACTAGGCTTAGTAGTCTACTTTATTCAGGCTTATTCTCTAGCCTTTAGCTCCAAAATTTAGGATATTACAATTAGGATGCTGAAAATCTGATTCGATGTAAGCTTGGCAGGGGCATCCTTCGATGGCTTTGTAATACCTAGTCACTTGTTGATCCTAGATGCAAATGTAAGGAAATTTTTCCTCTTACTTTGGTCTCTAGTTCATCTTCTATAACTGAACCACCCTCTAAGCAATCCACCAAAGATTTAAGATATCAATAAAAGTACCTAACTACTTTAGCACAATAAGGAAGGTTCATAGACAACCACGACATGTAATGCTCTAGATATCCACTCGGATCAAATTTGATGGCCTCAAATAAAAATTTAAGATCAACGTAGTACATCTTACACATTTTCCTCGGGGTAAAGTACTCGTTAAACTTCTTTGTGTCTCTAGTTCATCTTCTATAACTGAACCACCCTCTAAGCAATCCACCAAAGATTTAAGATATCAATAAAAGTACCTAACTACTTTAGCACAATAAGGAAGGTTCATAGACAACCACGACATGTAATGCTCTAGATATCCACTCGGATCAAATTTGATGGCCTCAAATAAAAATTTAAGATCAACGTAGTACATCTTACACATTTTCCTCGGGGTAAAGTACTCGTTAAACTTCTTTGTGTCCTCCAATTTATTTGAATTAAATCCCTTAGGAGGCTCCGTGATGTCCATTTCCTCACTTTGATCCTCTTCTTTATTTTCTCCTTCTTCTAACTACTTTAGTTGTGACTTAGTGGGCTTGAAGGAGGATCCTTGCTTTGCTCCTTTGGTCAATAAGGCCTCTTCCAGCATATTGGCCATAGCATTAGTGATTTTAGCACTGTACTTTGCTTCCTTGAAATCCCTCTCAGTCCAAGGAGTGTTAGTGTCAAAATCTGAAGATGGTGGACTTGGAAGAGTTTTGAATTTGCCTCTTCCCTCTGGTGTTGCAAATATGTTCTTGCTCGTGTGGTCATTGTCTCTTGAATAACAACCCCTTTTGCCTTAGGTAGTGGTTCTGGTAGAGATTTATCTAAAACCTTCTGCAGAGGATGCTTTGAAGACTTGGATTTCAGAGTTGTGGATTTCTTCTGCTTTCTGGTCGAAGGAGATTGTGAAGACTCCGAAGATTCCCTTCTAGAAGTTTTAGTTCTGGCAATTTAAAGATTTATCAACCAAATTGTGATATTTTTCTTTTCTTGGTAGCGACTTTTGACAACTAGGGTAGAGAAATCAGAGAGTTTTAGAAAGATTTTGAGAGTGGAAATTGGTGGGTTTTGTGAGGAATTGAGTGGGTAAGATTATTTGAAAAGATTTGACAGAGCACTGGGAGAGTTACTAGAAGTGATTTAGTAAAAATGACACTATTCCTACTGATATAACTATTGTGCCCGACATCACTCGAGTGATCTTAGGGTATCACTGGAGTGATTATACCAAAAAGCCATAAAATTTAAGTAAACAGGCCATACCTAACATGAGTAATCTTGTAATCACTTATTAATGATTCCTTATTGTACCGTAGCCTCTGGATTGCAAGATTAAGTAGGAAATCGGTTGAATTATCCACTACACCGATTATTACTCGAGTGATTCTGCTCGATCACTCGAATGACATGCCCTTTCAACTTCCACCTTTTCATTTCCAACCATTATATCTTTTCAATTTGAATCTTTTAGACTTCCCTGACTCTTTATCTCATCAATCGAGTGGGCACTCGAGTGATATTCTTCATTATTGGCTGACATCATCGAGTGATGACATAATAATTATTACTGCAAGACACTCGAGTGATGTCGTGGTGTTTTTCTCCTCTGTTCATCTCTGTTTCTCTTAGCATGGAGCAGGGTATTTTGACTTAGTCCTGCAAAATATACTTCTATATACTCTGATGCTTAAGTCAATTGAGTTATCATCAAAACACATTTAAATTACTTTTATAAACATGAAAATACTTACAATTTATTAGGATTTACCATTCCCAATTCTCTTTGGCTAGGTGTTTTGTGAAGATATCAACTATTTGAAGATGACTAGGAATGAATACCACTTTAACATCTTTGTTTTGAACATAATCTCTAATAAAGTGACGTCTAACATCAATATGCTTAGCTTTAGAGTGTTGAACAGGATTCTTTGCCAAGCTTATGTGCTAGTATTGTCACAGTAGATAGGTATATCTCTTAAATAAATACTAAGATCTTGAAGTTGTTGCTTTATCCAAAGCACCTGAGCATAGTAACTTGATGCGGTGATATACTTTGCTTCTGTTGATGATAGGGATATTGTGTTCTGTTTCTTGATGAACCAAGACACCAATGAGCCTCTAAGAATTGACACTACCCACTGGTGCTTTTTCTATCTATTTTATATCCTTCATGGTCAGAATCTGAATATGCGACAATATATACATTTCCTCCTTTGGTATACCAGAGGCCTAATCCTGACGTGTCAACAAGATACCTAAAAATTCTTTTAATTGTCTCAGCATGTGATTCCTTTGGTGCTAACTGATACCTTGCATACATTCCAACACAGAATTGGATGCCGGCCTACTTGTTGTAAGATAGAGCAATTAACCAATTATTTCTCTACATTTAGTGATGTTGTAGTCTGCTCCTTTAAAATCGGCATCAAGTAGAGTGGTTGAATTCATTGAATGTCTGTTCCATTTGCTTGATCCATCTCGTACTTCTTTAACAGCTCCCTGAGATACTTTGTTTGAGATATGAAGATTTCGTTCTTCCTTTGTTTAATTTGTAAACCAAGGAAGAAGGTTAATTCTCCCATCATAGACATCTCAAACTCTCCCTGCATTGTCTTAGAAAATTCATTGCACAAAAGATCATTAGCAGCACCGAAGATGATATCATCAACATATATTTGAACTATTAGAATGTCATTTCTTTTTTTTTGTTTTATAAATAATGTTGTATCGACTTTTCCCCTAACAAAACCTTGGTCGATGAGAAATACTAAGTATTTCGTAATGGTCACATCCTCAAAACCTGGAGGTTGTTTCATGTAGATTTCTTCCATAATATATCCATTTAAAAATGATTTTTTCACATCCATTTGGAATTCCTTTATACACGTAAAGGCTAAGAGTACTCGTATTGCTTCCAATCTTGCTACTGTAACATATGTTTCCCATAATCAATACCTTCTTCTTGATTATAACATTTGACCACCAATATTGCCTTATTATTTCTAACAATGATTGTAGATTCATCAAGTTTATTTTTAAATACCTATTTAGTGCCTATGACAGGATAATCCTTAGGTCTCGGTACCAAATCTCAAGCTTGATTTCTTTCAAATTGATTTAGTTCTTCTTGCATTGCTATCACCCAATCATTGTCTGATAGGGCTTTGTCAATGTTTGAAGGTTCTAGTTCAGAAATAAAGGCAGAGAAACTAACTTCATTTAAGATTTTGTTTCTAGTTTTTATACCTTAACCTACTTCTCATATAACCTGGTCTAGGGGATGACTCTTGTTATACTTTCAAGCTCTAGGTTGACTATATATGAAAGACACATTTTCATTTTTAGTTTTATCAACCTCAGGATTTGAAGGATTGGAGGAGAACTGGATAATTTCTTGTAAAATAGTTATTTCCTACTCATCGTCAGGGACTTTGTCAGAGGATTCATTTTCATCAAATACAACATGGATTGATTCTTCAATAATGCATATTCTTTTATTAAAGGCCCTATAAGCTTTGCTTCAATTAGAGTAAACTAGGAATATTCCTTCATCATCTTTAGGATTGAATTTTCCTAGGTTATCTTTACCATCATTATGAGTCAAACACATACAACCGAAAATGTGTAAATAAGCAATGTTTGGTTTTCTTCCTTTGTATAGCTCGTACGAAGTCTTTCTAAGTTTTGATCTTATGTAGGCTCTGCTTGAGATATAACATGCGGTGCTCATTACATCAGCCTAAAAAAATCGGGATACATTATTTTCATTTAGCATCACTCTGGCCATCTCAGTAAGGACTCTGTTATTTCTTTCAACGACTCCATTTTGTTGTGGTGTCCTTAGTGAAAAAAAGTTATGATCAATATCATTGGTGTCACAGTATTCTCCAAAGGCCTGATTCTTAAATTCACCTTCGTGATCTATCCTTATTCCTACGATGCTCATACCTTTCTCTTTTTGCACTTTCTTAGCAAATACAATAAATTCACTAAAGGTTTTATTCTTTGAAGACAAGAAAATAGTCCATGTGAATCTAGAGAAATCATCAACAATAACCAATGAATATAAATTACCACTAAGACTTTTAACTCTTGCTAGTCCAACTAAATCCATATGGAGTAGTTGTAGTGGTTTGGTTGTTGTAATTTCCTTTTTAGATTTAAAAGATGACTTTATTTATTTACCCTTTTGACATGCATCACAGACTAAATCATTCTTAAATTTTAATTTGGGTAAACCAATAACTAAATCATTTTTAAGTAACTTGCCTCGTTGATGTATATTGACATAAGCCAACGTTTTATGCTATAACTAACTTTCATTGGTGTTACATAAAAAACAATTTTCAGAAATACTATTACTCATGTCAAGAGTGTAACAATTACCTTCTCTTGTTGCTCTAATTTTTGCTTTGAGATTCTTCTTCTCTATTTGTAAGTCCTTGTTACTTATAATTAAGCACTTTTCTGAATCAAATATTACCCAATTGTCTTTATATGTGCTTTGACTCATGCTTAGCAGATTATGGCACAGTTCTTTAACATAATATACATCTTTTACTTGAATTCCTTTATCACCTCTAACATCTCCTATTCCTTCTATCTTGCCAGACTGATTTCCTCCAAATTTTACTTTTCTACCTTCTTTGGGTTCTAACGTAGAGAAGTTTTCTCGGTTACCAGTCATATATCGGGAACATCCACTATCTATGTATAATTTGTTGTTTTTGGATGCTCTGAGACATACCTACAATCAAGGACAATTATGTCTTAAGTACCCATATCTTCTTGGGTCCTTTTGGGTTAGTATGAATTACTTTCTGAACATGTGAACCTTAAGGTATATATTTGTAGGCTCCTATTTTGCCTTCCTTTTTATGAAAACATGAGGAAGTATAATGACATTTTCTGTGTCAGAAATTGCAATGAGCAAAAAGATTTGATACATGTACAAGATGTTAAAAGTAACTCAAATATGTTTTGCCTCCTGTTTTCTTTCTTCCTTTCTTTTTGCTTGATTTGGGATTGTATCCAATACCAAACCGATCATTTACAAAACGTTGAGTTTTTAAAATAACATTTAGCATTTCACTACCTTTGGTGAATTTTTCAAGCGTTTTAGTGAGATCAACATTTTTCTTCTCCAACACATAACAGTTTTCACATTCCTTCTTATAAGATTCCTCAAGTTTTTCTTCAAGAAGTTTGTTTTTCTTTTTCTAAACAATCAATTCTTTAACTACTTTCATAAACTTAGAATGTAAAACGTTGTATTCAGAATGCAATTCATCATAGTTAGGGTCAGTATCAATTACCTCTTCCTCGTCTAACTCTTCCCTTGCAACTAAACAGATATTGACTACTTCTTCTTCATCACTGTCCTTATCAAAGGAACTATCTCCCCATATCGCATATACAAAAGCTTTCTTTTTGTTGAAGTATTTCTCCTTTTTCTTTTCTTTGTATTTTTGAAGTTCTGGGCATTCATATTTGATATGTATAGGCTTTCTACATTCATAGAAAATGATATGCTCATTGGTCTCCTTTCTGTTGCTGCTAGTTCCTCCTTTTTGAAAGTTTTTGAATCCCTGACCTTTCTTGTAGAACTTCTTGAATCTCTTTACAATTAGCTCCATTTGATCATCGTCGAGATCTTTTTCATCCTCTTGATTCTTTCCTTCTTTTATTACGTTGAGAGCCAGGCTTTTCTTTTTCTTGTCATCGATTTCTTCTAGTTCTCGTTTGAACTTTAGTTTGCTCTCATATTCATAAAGGCTTTTGAATAGAGAGGCCACTGATCACATTGATTCGCCTTTAGCTTCTTCTATTGTTGTGACTTTGGCCTCTCATTCCTTAGAAAGAATATTTAGTATCTTCCTTACTTAAGTATTCTAATCATAAAATTTCCCAAGTGCACCAAGTTACTTTACCATATGCATATACCGAAGTTCAAATTCAACTATTGATTATCCTAACATCATTTAGAGCAAGTCAAACTCTGTAACCAGAGTGTTGATCTGATTTTTATTTTACCTGAAGTTCCTTCGTGGCTATTTCAAGGGCTTGCCACATTTCCTTTACTATTGGAAGTGTGCAAATCCTGAAATACTCCTTTTGGCTTAAGGTGCTTTAAATCATCACGATTGCTTTGCTATTGAGAGTTATGAGCTTTCTTTCATTTTCATCAAATTCTTTCGATGATTTAGTAACTAGTTGTCCCTCTACAACCTTTATAGGTACATAATTCCCATTTTGAATCACCTCCCAGAGTTCGTATTCTGTGGCCATCAGGAACACTTTGAACTTCGCTTTCCAGAAGGAGAAATATTCTCCATTAAAGCCTAGTGGTCTGGTGATTAAGGCTCCATCAGGAAGTATTCCTTTACCCATGCATGCCATTAGGAAGTATTCCTTCACCCATCCTTCACCAGACAACCTTTATGGGTATATAATTCCCATTTTGAATCACCTCCCAGAGTCCGTATTCTATAGCCATCAGGAACACTTTGAACTTCGCTTTCCAGAAGGAGAAATATTCTCCATTAAAGCCTAGTGGTCTGGTGATTAAGGCTCCATCAGGAAGTATTCCTTCACCCATGCATGCCATGGGATCCTTCTTAGGTTGTTATACCTAAACAAGACATCTAGCTCTAATACCAAATGTTAGTGCAAGCGTTTTACCTCAGTAGGTTGTTATACTGGTTCGATCACAACTTCACTGACCTACATACTATCCTCATAACACCTTTGAAATTTTCACTATAGTCTTTAAGATTTAATGGGTTATTGGCACCTCAGTACACAACAAAATCCTTCTCTAAACACTCGCTCTACCTTACACAATGTAAGTCTATACCCAACTTAAGGTCTCACTACTTTAAGTTCTCTCAATAAGATATATTGAGCTTTTGGTAAACTTCTCTCTCAAAGTGTAAATGTATAAATACTAAAGGTTATAGTATAAAGAGAATAAAAACAGAGTACTTTAAAGCAGACTTGAATGATTTTTCTTTTCAATGCTTGATCCACTTTAAATGCTTCGTATTTATAGTTGGAGTGAAATAAATAACCGTTGTGAATGTTTCATTTGTCCAATAGAGTATCGTTGCTTCCTTTGAACATTTTTTATGTATGGTAAAGTAGCCATTGGAGCATAGATAATTTCTTCATTCAAATACTGCTTGCATTTAATGCTTCTAACATAATATCGCTTTTTCTTCTCTCTTCATGATCTTTTCATTTTCCCTGAAAAAGGCTTTATACACTAATGCAATGAAGTGTTAGAGCGAGAGATGATTAAAAAAACAAACCATATAATTATTCAGTGATTTTGAAAACCAAGAGAAGATGCTTTGTTTTTTCTAGAATCCATCACTCGAGTGATCTTTACTTAGAGTTTCAAAAACAAAACACATCACTGGAAGGATAACTTGAGTACTCTGCTAGTGATCTACAAATTACATTACTCGAGTGATCACTCAAGCGATCTTTACTTTAGTAGTTTTGAAACATATCATATCACTAGATAGATCACTCGAGTGCTCTGCTTGTAATCCATAAATTGCATCACTCGAGTGTTTTGCTAGTGATCTCAAAATATGGGATCACTCGAGTGGTTACTCAAATGATTGTACTTAGAAAACTTTCAACAGAGATCACTTTCAGAATCACTTCAGTGTTGTGCTAGTGATGCCTTTTATCTCATCACTTAAGAGATCACTTGAGTGATGCCCTTCCAAACTTGACAGAGAGCATCATTAAAACAGAGTAACTTTTATCACTTTATCACTCAAGTGATGGCTCTGTTAGCCTCATAAAGACTTGTTTAATGATTCAAAAACCTTTGGCTTATTATCTAAATCTTTTGTAATATCTTTCCAAACTTTTTTATCATCAAAACATAAGATCTAACACAGACATACGTCAATTTAGTTTATGCATCAATTAAAATCATATAGTACCTAAATGGTCCACATGGTAGGTGTATTAGCCCACAAATATCTCCATGTATTTGTTCTATAAATGTGAGAGATTCACTTTTTATTTTGCTTTATGATGACCGAATAATTAACTTTCCCTTGGAACATGAAGCGCATGGGAAATCATGGGATTATGGTATTTGTTTACACTTCAGGGTATATCCAAATGAATTTTCAATTATTCTTTCTATCATGATTGACTTTCGATAGCCTAACCGGTCATGCCAAACATTAAATTCACTAGTAAACTTTTAGTTTACATTGGCAAATTGCTGGTTTGTATTGGCAGACTTCTGGTTTACAATAGCATTTAGTTCAATTGTGCTTATAAGTGTATAATACAAGCCTAAAGAAAAAGTAGGAAAGCTTTCTAATATGCATTTTCTACTAGAAACTAAATTTGTGATATCACGACATTCCTTATTATTGTTAGTTGTTGTTTCTATATGATACTCATTTCTGCGGATATCTTTGAAACTCAATAAGTTTATTTTAGACTTGGTAGAATAGAATGCATTATCAATGCACAATTTTGTTCCTCCATGTAACAAAATATTACCTCTTTCAGAGCCTTGAATCAAATTTATACTACCGAATATAGTTTAAACATTAGCTTCTTGCATTACCAAGGAAGAAAAATATTTATCATTGTTGAGTATAGTGTAGGTTATTACATTATCAACGAGACATAAATCTTTAGGATTGATGCCAATATGATTCATTCCTTATTAAAAGAGACATGAAAATAAATAAAAACATAAGTAAAAAGAAATACATATGATAGAAGCAGTTTTAAACACACTAAAATATAGCAGTTCAAATAGACAAAGATAACTTATGCTAAGAAATCAGCCACATCTAAATAGGTAATATCCATGTATTCATACTCAAAATTCTTAGCATTAACAACATAATTTACTTTAACCTTTTACCCTTTACCATTATTTTTAAGCGATTCTTGGTAAAGTACAACCAGGTGTCATGGTGTATGATAGGTACGAGACCAATGACCCTTGTCACCATAGCAATAACATGGATTTTCACCATATTTATTATGCCTATGTTCACGGCCACAAATAGATTCATTCATGATTACATTCACTTATGGGAATGGAGTTGAGCCTGTTGGACGAGATTCATGATTTTTCAATAAAATCTTATTGTTCTGTTCATCTACAAAGAGGCATGAAATTAATTCAGCATATTTCTTGAAACCTTTTTTCACAATATTGCTCCTATGAGAGCCAATTGGATGCCTGAAATATGGAGAATGTTTTCTCTAACATATCTTCTTCAATAAAATTCTCTCTATATAACTTTAATTGAGAAGTAATTCTAAACATGGTTGAGTTATATTCGATCACAAATTTAAAATCTTGTAAACGCATATACATCCAGTTATAATGAGCTTTTGGGAGGATGACCATCTTCGGGTGGTCATACCTTTCCTTTAAATTGTTTTAAAAAACAAGTGAATCTTTTACAGTCAAATATTCAATTTTTAGACATTCATGTAAATGGTGGCTTATAAAAATCATGGATTTGGCTTTATCTTGATTAGATGCCTGATTCCCTTCTTTAATTGTGTCTTCCAAACCATGGGCATTAAGATGGATTTCCACATCCAGCATCCAAGATAAATAGTTCTTTCCGGTAATTTCAAGAGGCATAAATTCAAGTTTTGCAAGGTTTGACATGGTTCAAACGAATTAAACAAATAAACAAGAATTATCAAAATATGAAAGACAAAAAACAAAATATATCAATACTAACAATAATAAAAGGAAATTCGTAAAGACAAGAAATAATTCATTAAGTAAAATGTTACAACAAAATTAAAACTTTATGGATTCAAGCTATTTAGTTCTCATGGCTTCAAGCTAACGATGAGAAATTAGAATTATATGACTTATGACCGTTTATCTTCAAGATAAATAAAAGTTGTATATGGCTTCCGACCATACAATAAGATACAAGATGAAAAGTTATATAGCTTCTAGCCGTATAATCTCAAAACATGAGTCAAAAAAATATGGCTTTTAGTCATATAATTCAAAATAAGAAAGTAAAGTAATATGGCTTCTGGCCATATAATAGTGAATCAAAGGGATATGGCTTCTTGGCTATATCATATCAAAATAAGAAATCAAAGCACTATGACTTGTCATATAATTTCATAATATGAAATCAAAGGTGTATAGCTTCTAACCCAACTAAAATAACAATATCAGTAATATAAAAGAACTCGTAAAGGAAATGAAAATAAGATATAAAATCGATAATAATCTCCAATCTTAGCTATAGCACCCAATATTTAAAACAATTGGTAAAAGAGTCTCTTTAATAGTAGCTCACATTATCTCAGTAGATCAAGATCAAATAAAGATAAATTAAAAGAAAGTAGAAGAAATCATTAAGGTAACTGAGATAAGTATACCTTTGTTAAAACTTTCGTGTTGATAACGTGTTATGAAAATAAAAGAAATTTGAGATAAGAGATAGAGAACAAGAGCAAGAGAAGAAAAAATTCAAGATAGAAATAGGAGAGTAATTATCATTTACTTGCATGTGTGTTTACATTGCTTGCACAAGACCTTTATTTACAAGGAACAAAAAACCGGACCGGGCAATGAACCGGTCACAGCACTGGTTTAAGGGTTAATGGTTCAACCGGGGTCGGACCGGTGGTCGAACCGGTGGTCGAACCGGTCATATTAAAATATTATAATTTATTAGTGGTAATATATATATTAATATATTTTTAAATTTCCATAGATTAAAATAAAGATCTTTAGGCAAAAAAAATGCTTAAAATATATTAGTATTAGTTATGGTGCCTATATTTATATAATGACATCTCTTTTCCTATAATTAATTAATTATTATATCCTCTCAAAATCATTTTTTTTAGATTTGTTCTTTTTTTTACTTACTTTTCTCTTCATCTTGGTCTTCAAACTTTCATTTTTCCCTAAAAAATAATGCCAAATAGTAGGTAGAGGAATAAAAAAATGTATTTTATAAATAAAAAAAGGCAACCGATTGAACCATCGATTTTGACCGGTTCACCAGTTTATTCCATGAACCAGACCGGATCACTGGCCGGTCACCGGTCGGACCGATTGAACCAGCCGGTCCGGTCCGGTTTTTTTTTCAGTGCTATTTATAGGCCTTCAAAAGTCTTGCACCTAAAGTCACAATTAATAAATGGGTTAAGGTGCAAAAGTACACATGAGATTTTTCAAAAAGTGCGCCTAACACCAAATGTCTTTTTAGGGGCAAAAGTAATTATGAACTTCTAAAATAGGTGCAAAAATACACATTGGCAGTTAGTTGACCGTTTGTTTAAATTTTTTTAAGAGTTAAGATGCAAAAATACACATGATATTTTCCTAAAAGTGTGCTAAACACATTTTTTTAGGAGCAAAAGTAACTATGAACCTCCAAAATAGGTATAAAAATATATGTTAACCAATAGTTGACTGTTTGTTTGAATTGTTTAACTGAAAATGGTGACATTGAGGGTGACGTGGATGATCAAGAAACAACAAGAAAGAAATACTTACATACTCTAGGAGTATCACATCATCTTAACTATGCCCAATGAAAAACATAAAAACTCATCATTTTAGTCTTAGTTGGCTGATGACTCATCTGAAAAAATTTAAATTTTATCTTGTTTTTAAAAAAAAATATTGGTTGATCATTTTGTTTTAATTTTTAAAAAAAAACAAGATAAAATTTGAATTTTTTTATATGAGTCATCAACGAACTAAGATTAAATGCATGAATTGTTATATTTTCATTGGACAAAATTCAAATGATGTGATACTCTTGAAGTATGTAAGTATTTCTCCAACTTAAAATATTAATTTGCTAATTGCACAAGGGAAATTAATTTCCATCTAACCCTTTATCTCTACCTCATCACTTCTTTAGGAAAGAGAGAGGGAGAGGAGAAGAGAGGAAGGGTTAGGTGAAGATAAATTGATGAGGTGGAGATAAATGTTATATGAAAATTAATTTCCCTTACCTAATAGTAAATTATTATTGCAGGTTATTTTTTAATCATCAACATCATCCTCTATGTCACCATTTTCAGTCAACTAACGGTCAATATGTATTTTTGCACCTATTTTGAAAGTTCATTGTTACTTTTATCCCTCAAAAAAGAATGTGTCGGGTGCACTTTTGGGAAAACCTCATGTGTATTTTTACACCTTAACCCTTAAAAAATTTAAAAAAACAGTCAACTAACGACCAATGCATAACTTTGCACATATTTTGAAAATTTATAGTTGTTTTTGCCTATTAAAAAGGTATTTGGTGTTGGGCATACTTTTGCGAAAATCTCATGTGTATTTTTGCACCTTAACCCTTAATAAAAACAACTTAGAGAGAAAATTGGCTTGGATATCCAATAATTAATATTCATCCACATAAGTAATATTCATGATGATAAAATCATTCTTGTGAAGAATGACTTTTTCACAATTTTAAAATCGTTGTTGCTAAGAAATATTTTTTTTTTAATTAGAAACTGGAAATCGTTAGCTCAAAAGGAGCATTACATACCCTACAAGGTTTGACCAGGCAAGTTGGTCACCTCATCGAACATAGTGTCCAGTGGTTGCTCAAAAATACAAAATTTTTCCATTAATGAGTGAGACATCCTAACAAATTTATCTGCCATACTAATCCTCTCCCAGGGGTGTATTGAATCTGAACCTGCCATTGTTTGCATAAGATTGTTCTGACATCGTCAACAATATCTCAAAACAAGTGTTGGGTATTGCATCCCCTAGTGATTAGATTTATGCCTTCACAGTAATCAGTATCAATAATGACTCTTCTGTACCGCTTACTCTAACTTAGTTGTAGTCCTTGAAATATTCCAACCACTTCTACAATTGCAGGTGGTACCTTTGTAAGCTTGTAAGTAAAACCAACTTTCCATGTGCATCTTGTACCACATATCACACCTCCACAACCACTACTTCTGTCATTGAGAACTGATCCATCCACTTGCAGTTGGATCACATCGTCTCCTTGTAGCTTTCACTCATTTACTCTGACCGTATAGAATTTGCAACCTTCCAGAAGTTCTTGGTCCCAGCATGCTTTCATTAGGGTTGAATTCACACTTGTACTCAATATTGTATCCACTCCCCCAAACAGTTTACTGTATCTGTTAGTCTAAATGTCCCAACAGATGTAGCCAAAAAGGGTAGCCCATTTGATTTTCCTGGTGAGCTGCCTGCCCGCTTCATGAGTAAGATTCCAAAGGATCCAATCCCCTCCATGTTTGTTTAGGAATTGGTTCCATTTTGATTCATGCACCACTGATGCCCATCTTTCCCTAATGAGTACACAATCCCGAAGTAGATCATTATATTTTCTTCCTGGTTACAGCCGAATGGACATCTATCTGAATCGTCAAGCCCTATCTTGGCTCGTGGTTTTACTGTATGCACCCTTCCATGAGAAGCTAGCCAGATAAAGGATTTTATCTTCTCTAGTACCATCCATCTCCAAAGATGTTTCCACAAAGTTTCCTATGCTTGATGAGTACCTACAACAAGAAAACGATATGTGAAACTAACAAAAATATTACCATTAGTTGATACCTGCCATACAAATTTGTCTTCTCCTTGCGCCTCACTTGGGGGATGTGCACATATGATACGATTAACAATATGGGGTTGGAACCATCCTAATAGTTTGAACCTATCCCACTCTCCCAAAGGCGTAATATAATCAACAACTTTTTCTTCTCTATCAACAAGGCCCTCGTAATTTAGGATCAACTCAATAAGGGTTACATCCAATTCTTGCCAGTTATCAAACTAGAACGATGAAGATTGCTCATTGTTTTTCTAACTCCTTCCCTAAACTTATCCTAAATAGTACAAATATCTCACCATGTTAGGAAAGCTGTTGCTTTTCTATTAACCTCCGGCATTGGATTACCCCCACATCGGTACTTTGCCTTGAGAACTTAAACCCATAATGCATTTTTATTACTTACCAAATGCCACCAAAGCTTTATCAGGAATGCTTATCTTTATTTGGTTAGGTTATTAATGCCCAACCTTCCTACTTTTTTATCCTTCATGACATTGGACCAAGAGACAAGATAGATCTTCTTTTCATTTTCACTCTCCCCCCATAGAAAACTCATGCTCTCCTTCTTCATTTCCCTCAATAAGGGTTTTGGAATGAGAATAGTTTGCATGTGATAAGTTGGAAGAGCCGATAACACAGATTTAGTAAGAGTTTCACGCCCAACTAAGGTGAGATAGTTTTTCTTCCATCCTGCCAGCTTTCTCTTTGTCATTTCAAGAAGGGGAGAAAATGTCATACTTGAGGCCCTCTTATGGATTAGGGAGATTCCCAAATATTTTCCCATATCACCTGTTAGATGTATTCCCATTCTCTGACTAATATACAGGCCCTTGGATATATGAACATTTTTAGATAAATGTACTTTTGTCTTGCTTTTATTCATCTTTTGTCTTGATGCTTGACAAAATATGTCAATACCTCCATTATCACTTCCTCCTAGTATACTGAAGCTTCGTCAAATAGGATCAGGTCATCCACACAAAAATAAATGAGAAATTGGTAGGCCATCCATAGCAAGATGAATTGGATCCCACCATTCTCCTGATATAGTGTCCCTGATGACGTGACTCAATTTCTCCATACACAATATGAATATGTAACGGGAGATAGGATCAACTTGCCTAATTCCTTTGGAAGCTTGAAATTCCTCAATTTCTTCTCCATTCCAAATGACCCTGAAAGTGGGTTGAGAGATGCAAGCCATAATAACATCACATATTTGACCTCTAATTCTTGCTGCATATAAGGTATCCTAGATGAATGATCACTCTAATCTATCATATGTTTTTTTCAAGTCAACCTTAACTGCCATCTATCCCTTGGTGCCTTTTTTGTTTCATTGAGTGTATCACTTCTTAGGCAATGATAACATTATCGTTGCCCTATCTCCCCGTAATGAAGCTACACTAGTGCCCTTCTACCAACTTCCCTATGAGGCCTTTCATACGTCAGCTAATGATTTTGGTGAGAATCTTATAGCTAAAATTGCACAAAGAGATAGGCCTAAATTCCTTCATACTTTCAGCTTATCAATTTTTGATATAAGAACTAGATTCGTGTTGTTTATATCTTTAATCTTCCCTAGTTCTATAAATATGTCGTGAACCATCTCACAAATTGAGTCACCAATGATGCCCAATATTCTTGATACAGAAAAGCCTGAATTCCATCTTGTCATGGTACTTTTAAAGCATGAAGGTCAAAGACTGCATTTCTGATTTCTTCATCCGTTACCGCTACTAATAACATCTCCTTTTCTTCCTAATTTAGAGGAGGGAAGCCAGTGTCTGTAATCAAACAACACTCTTCTACTAGCTCACTACAGAAAATATCCTTGTAGTAACTAGTAGCCATATCTTTGAGCATTTGTTGGTCGACAATTCACTCTCCCTCCAAGTTCTTTAGAGCTTCAATTATGCTTCTTTGCCGGTGTATAATTACTGAAGTATGGAAAAACTTTCTATTTCTGTTAACCTCATTTAATCCAGTTGCATCTAGATTTTTAGCACCACAATAGTTCCTCTTGAGCTAATACTTCGTTGTATTCCTTCCAAAGCTCTTTCTTTGTTTTCACAAGTACTGATTGTCTCTTCTTCTAGCTCTCTCTACTCCATTGATTTGGTTGATCAAAGTCTTCTTTTTTGTCACAAGATTACCCACCTTATCTTCATTCCACTCTTCTGCTTTATTAGCAAAGGACTTGGTTTTTTCATTCCAATTACGTGGGACCAGAAATTTCTTACAATATCACTAAAGCCATCCTCCAATACCCATGCATCTTGGCATCTAAAGGGAGGTCGAGTGTTTCGGTTGTGATGCTCATGGGTGCTTCTTAAATGTTGGACCTTAGTGAATGGATATTTATTATTCCATTCATTGTTGATGAAGGCCCAATCAATCCTTTCTTTGAGGAGGTTTCTTTCCCAAGTGAATCTCTCTCCCACACAATCAACTTCCATAATTTTAGCATGTTGGACACACTCCTCAAGCTGTTTCATAGATCTCCAGCTCGGGTTGGATCCTCCTTTTTTGTCTTCTCTGGTTAGGTAGGCATTGAAATCTCCAAGAACCAGCCATGGACATGTCACTCTCTCACTAAAGGTTTTAATTTCAGCTCATAGAGCTTGAAGAAACATACTACACGATTCTGCATATATGCATGACATCCATAGGAATTGATTATCATCATGCAGTTTAGCTTAAACGTGCAGTGACTATGTGGTAGAGTGCATATATTTAACATTAGTCTCTTTAGCATTCCACAATAACCAAATATCCCCAGCATAACTAGTCGCTTCTACTCTTATCCAATTTTTAAATCCAAGTCTTCTCATTATCTGGTCTAATTTGCAACCACTCACAGGAGTTTCAATCAGAATCACAATATTAAAATTCTCTCTCTAATCAAAACTCGTAGTCTTCCCAGAAAGGTTTTTGAGGGAGCGCCTTAGCAATTCCAAGATAAAATAATCATTAAAATAAGATAAAAATAAATTAAAAAATAAATTAAAACGTTGTCCCCTGATAGGAGTCCTTATTGACCCGAGTTGGACAGCTCCATCGTTGCTTCTTCATCTTCCAATGCAAGTATGTTTTCATCAACAGTTTCAAACCAAAGATCATTAGCTTCATATACCTCCGGATAATAGTATTTTAATAAATATTTTTCAACATATAATATTTTAGTCATTTCTTTTATTGTTTATAGCATGAGGGAAAATTTTCCGAAATCATGAGACTCTAAGAAAGAGAGAGACAACCAAAAAAAACAAAAACAAGTCTTTAGCCTCGATTCTTCCCTTGGCAACGTTGTCGCCGCACTCACCCTTGTCACTTGAGCTAGTCTCAAGCAGCTACAATCGTCATCATCCACTGATTCTCATATTTGACTACAACACTTCAACTCACAATTTGTTTTGTTAAAAAATTTAAAAAAAATCACAATTTGGGTTTAGTTCTCACCAACGATGAAGCCTTTGTTGGCCAAAACGCCCCTAAAGGCCAAAACAACCAAACCCCCCAAAGAAAAAAAAACAAAAACTATTCCTTCTTTTTATTATTATTATTATTATTCTTTCCAACGGTCAAAACTAGAGCCGGTAATATGGGTCCAACCAGCGGGCTCAACCCGCGAGCCCACGGGTTAGGTCAGGGTTATGATTGGGAAAATCTCAACCCGCAAAAATGCAGGCCGCACCGACCCGCACTGCATGGCCCGCAGGTTGGCTAGCCCGTAATTTTTTTATATATATAATAATCTCACAAAACCTATAAATTGTCCCTTCCCATTTTGGTACCTCTCAATCTAAAAAGAAAAAATCTTAACTTTTTCACTTCTTCTTTAAACAAAATTATTATATATTGGTTGTTTGAGGATGATTTTATGTTTTTTGTGTATAAACTTTGATAGATTTGATAACTTTATCTCTTGAATTATAGATTATATTTTTAAATGTTTATAAGAGGAATAATTGATTCTAGGAAGATAAATTTAATAACTCACATATATATGTATATTGTATTTTCGGCCGTCTTAAAAAAATATAAAAATTATTTTTTTTTAAAAATGCTGGCCCGCAATCCGCACACTGCGAGTTAGAGTTAGCATTTTTCGGCCCACACTTTGCGGCCTGCGGGTTAGCCCGTTTTACCAGCTCTAGCCAAAACGCATTTATACTTTATCTTACGTGGAGACCACATTTAAGATAACTTTGTGTTTTGTATTTTTAAAATGCACGGTGGCAAACTATCTATTTGTCCGGGAATTAATATACCAGCTATTAGTTATATTCTTAATATGCACGGTAATATATTTCAAAATAACTTGTGTGAATAAAGCAAGTTGTTAATTATATTTTTAAAATGTTTAGGTAGAAAATTTTAGAATAAAACAAGTTCATGATACAAATTCTAAAACAGACTAAAATAATTGTTCACATTTTAATATAAGTGAGGTAACCAGGTAAACAAATTCTAACAGAAAAATGGCCCTGCTAATATTTTGTTACGATAAATCATAAATCGGAGAAATCCCCCTCACGGCCTAACTTAATGCTCTTTATTTATATACTTACGAATTACGGGAAACACAATCATGTAACTAGTGAGTACTAAAATAGAAGATAAGAAATTTATGTCTAACCAGCCATTTGAAGACTGAGATGTAGGGTCCCCAAAAAGGTGGACCCTCCCAATAAAAGGCGTATGCCACTTGAAGCAGCGAGCACACGGTTTTCTTTAGTAAAATGCAAAAGAATAGTTCGCTCTGCGCTCACTTCGTGGCTGCGTTACGTACCACATTCGCTGGCTTCAGTTTTTATATTGGGTCTCACTGTACGAACTTTACTGAGTCTTCGATGTGGGACTTTGAAATGACTCAAACCACTGAGTCACGTACTCACGTTATGTAGCCTCCGAATAGTCCTCTCTTGAAAACGCACCTTCACTCCCATTCCCTAAACTACTTTTAGTAAGTGAAAAGCTATTTAATTTCCTCATAGGCTTCAATTATTTGAACCTAAATTATGTTGATCGTGCAAGTTTTCTTGCTAAGGGTACTGATTTGCTCATATGGCAACTGTGTTATTTCTCAATTCACTATTACTTTACTCATACCCAGAAACCCAATGTTGTTTCTTTCAACAACATAGCTCTTGTTAAACTCATAAATATTTAGATTTCGTGCAGCCACTTCGCAATTTATCCATGAAAAACGATAATGAAGCATAAGAGAGAACAATGAAATGTCGTAATGAAAATGTTATGAAGGGTTCTGTCCAAGCATGAAAAAAGCTGCCGAGTGTTGTTATATTGTATCCTGTATAAACCAATGTGCACTTTAAGAATTCCTTGATCACTCAGGAAAAGATGGTATTTGAAGTTTTATTATATCTCAGTTCAGCATCACTTTCCTGATCCCCAAACCAAGCTGCTCTAGAGCAAACACAAACTGATCCACTTGAAAGTACTGGTTGGTCAGAATTTGCTTCACAGTTACATTAAGAAAATTAGTTAAGTTAATTAATATGTTATGTATTTTTTAAAACATCTCAGTTATCTTCCTTAATTCTCTCATTTTTTCTTTTAATTATTGTTGAGGGAGCATCAATAGAGGTAAATTAGAAAAAGATTGATAAATATGAGAATTATGCCTTATATTTAAAACAAAAATCAACTCCCCAAATATATTTTATATTAAGGATCGAATGAGTATTAGATTATGTTTGGCTCGATGGATAGGAGGGTTTGAGAGGGATTTTCTTTTACCTTGTTTGGATTGATAAAAAGAGAGGAGGGGGAGGGATTTTGATATTACCTTGTTTGATATAGGAGGGGAAACATTTTTATATGAATAATTTTACCCTTATTTCATTTAATTTACATTTTATAACTTTCTAACATATTTAATAAAATATAATTATAAATGGTATTCAATACATAAAATTATAATTTTATAATTATAAAAATTAAATAAATATAATTATAAAATGTGTGATAGTTTTGGGTAAAGAATGAAAAAGGTACCGTGGGAATATTATAAAATAGTAGGGACATATTAGTCAATATATATTTAAATATTAACATTTCCCTCCAAATTCCCCTAATTTTGTAAGGGAGGGTTAGGAGGGGAAGGGAAGGAAAAAATTTAAAAAAAATTTCCTCCCTTTCTAAAAGTTTTAACAATCCAAATAAAGAGAGGGGGTAAAATCCCCATTCCCCTCCCCTCCCCTCATACCAAACAGACCGTTAGAGTTCCATTTTACTTTGTTATGTAGAACAAACTTTGCCTGCTAAGCTGGACCCAAAATTACATTCTAAATTCCTTTCCAGAATCCCAACATCCAAAAGATCTTATTCTGGCCAACCCTCCTCAAAGGTTATATAATAGTGACATGATCTGATTTCTCAAAATATCTGATAATTAATGTGAGAATTGAATATATCTTTAACATCGCGCTCATCTTACCAGCCTATTCTAACCAAGGAATAAAAAACCGGACCAGTCAATGAACCGGTCACGGTACAGGTTCAAGGGTCAATGGTTCAACCGGGATTGGACTGGTGGTCGGACCGATCATATTAAAATATTATAATTTATTAGTGGTAATATATATATTAATATATTTTTAAACTTCTATAGATAAAAATGAAGGTTTTTAGGAAAAAAAAATGCTTAAAATTTATTAGTATTAGTTATGGTGCCTGTATTTATGTAATGATATCTCATTTTCTATAATTAATTAATTATTATATCCCCAAAATCTTTTTTTTTTTAGATTTGTTCTTTCTTTACTTACTTTTCTTTTCATTTTGGTCTTCAAACTTTCATTTTTCACTAAAAAAATAGCGCGAGATAGTAGTTAGAAGAATAAAAAATATATTTTTTTTAAAAAGGGGGGGACTGGTTCGACCGCCGGTTCTGACTGGTTCAGACCAGTTTTTTACCCCAACCGGACCGGAGCACCGACCGATTCACCGATTTTCCAGTCCGACTGACCGATCTAGTCCGGTTTTTTGAACAATGATTCTAACAAAGTCTCTTCTCTCACAATCTCCATCACTGCATGCTTGAAGGCAAAGCAATGTGTTTAATCTTCATTGTCTTATCTTCTAAGGTTTTGTTTGGTTGGCGGTTTTTGGAGGGGAAGTTAGGTGAGGGGAGGGTTATAGGTAGAAAAAATGTGTTTAGTTGGAAGGAGGGGAGGTTAAATTTTTTTTTTTTTTTTTGCTCCCTTCTCAACCCTCCAAAATTGGGGGTTTTTGGAGGGGAGAGAAATATTGCTCCCATGTTGACCAAAATACCCCTACCTATTTTTAAATATTCTAATATTACCCCTCTTGTTTAAAACCATTATATCACACTTTGACAAAAATACACATATCTATTTTTGTAAAGAAACCTCCTAAAGCATGAACCAAATTTATTATTTTATTGTTTACATAGATTTAACTATATCTAATTTAATTTAAAACTAACATATTTGCAATGAAAACCCCCAAGTCATGGACCAAATTTATATCTTATCATAATCTCTTATAAATTCTTTTATTCTAGCAATGATGACACATTGACTATGTCAAAACATATATCAAATTTATTAAAAATGAGAAGTTATCAAAAGCATATTAAAATATTTTATCATAATAAAATTAATGAGATAATATGTAAAAGTCAATAAAATATCCTTTAAAATGTATACAATTTTGCTATCATATATACTTGAGTTAATAAATTTTTTGAGATTTATAAATTAAAAAATAAAAGAAGAAGGAAAATATATAAATAAAGAAAAAATGGTATTTTTATCCACTTATAATTAACTCCCCTCATCTCCCCTTCTGAACCAAACAAGAAACCAAACATCTCCTCTCATCTCCTCTTTTTGAACCAAATAAAATTATAATATTCCCTAACCTAACTTAAATAAACCTCACCTAGCCTAACCTCCCTTGAACCAAACACACCCTAAAACTCCATCACAAATCATGATTTTTTTTTTTTTGTGGATTATGAATTTCTTACGTCAGGTTAGTAGGTAAATTATTAAGAAACAGTATTTCAATGTCACTAGATTACAGGTCAGTACGTAAATTATTAAGAAACAATATTTTATTGTCACCAAATATTTAAAGAATCTATATAATAGGTTGGCTCAAAAAAAAATATAGGGAAAATGACTTAAAAATACCTTAGAAAGAAATTATTTGTTGGTTGGTACCGCGAGTGCAAACAAGCACCCCTTATGTGCAAGCATCATCAACATGTGCAAAATTCATTCCTGAGAATGTGCAAACATTATCCCTCGTGTGTAAAATATCATCCACCCGTGTGCAACATATCACCCACCATGTACAATGGTAGCAATTAACAATTAATTTATTTATAAAATAGTTTTTAGCAATTCTCCCAATAATCTATATAATAGGGGAAATTAAAGGCCATAATTAAGAGTTTTGTATACATTGAACAATTAAGTTTTATCTTTTTTGCCCTATTGTTAAGTCTAAAATGAAGTCGTTTTTCTTCTTCTTTTTTGGGACAACAAGAATAACCTTCAGTCAGTGATGTGATTCATTCGGTTATGTGGTAATTAATGTTTTTTAATATAAATATGTTTGAAAAAAAATACAGAAAAATACCATTTAAATTATAAATATCCCAAAATGTCTTCTTAATTAGTAAAAAGAGAAATAAGTAATCTTGTATGAATCTAGTATTTTGAAGTTTAAATGTTCACAACTTAAGTATAGGAATTAGTAACTTGAGTATAGAGATTGACAACTTAAACTCTTCAACTTATCATTATATATACTCAAGTTGCTAATTAATATTCTTAAGTCGTCATTTTCTATACTCAAGTTGCTAATTAATATTTTAAAACTCCATCACAAATCATGATTTTTTTTTTTTTTTGGGATAATGAACTTCTTACGTCAGGTTAGTAGGTAAATTATTAAGAAACAGTATATCAATGTCACCAGATTACGGGTCAGTAGGTAAATTATTAAGAAACACTATTTTATCGTCACTAAATATTTAAAGAATCTATATAATAGGTTGGCCAAAAAAAAAAAATCTATATCATAGGGGAAATTAAAGGCCATAATCAAGAGTTTTGGACACACGGATTAAGTTTTATCTTTTTTCCCCTATTGCTACGTCTAAACTGAAGTCGTATTTCTTCCGATGAGGAAAAAAAATGAAGTCGTTTGTTTGAAGTTTTTAAAAGAATAACCTTCCATCTTCTTTTTTTGGGCCAACAAGAATAACCTTCTGTCAGTTATGTGATTCATTCGGTTATGTGGTAATCAATGTTTTTTATATGAATATTTTTGGAAAAATACCATATTTGAATAACAAAAACCACAATATGTATTCTAAATTAGAAAAAGAATAAATAAGTAATCTTGTAAGAATCTAGGATTTTGAAGTTTAGGTGTTCACAACTTAATTATAGAGATTAATAATAACTTGGATATAGAGATTGACAACTTAATTAAACTCCCTAAATTGTCATTATATATACTCAAGTTGCTAATTAATGTTCTTAAGTTGTCATTACTATTACTTAAATTATCAACATACAAACTTTAAAATCTCACGTTCCTACCAAATCACATATTTATTGCCCTTTTATTAATTTTAGTAATCATTTTGTAATTTTTTAATTCAAATAATATTTTTCTATCATTTTCTTAATATCTTTCAATACTTTGCCTCCCATAAAAAACCAATATAGAAATATTTTAAGACTGAAATGTAGGACATGGGGAGAGAGGTGTCTTCATTGATTTCCTCTCCATTAAACGTATCTATTACTAGATCAACTTTTAATGGTCGAGATTTACTATAATAGATTTTATTATAATAATATTCTTTACATATTATTAAATCTCAACAATTGAAAATTGATCTAATAGTAGATTCATTCAATGGAAAGGAAAATCTATGGAGACCCCCTCTCCACATAGGACCCACCAAGATCATGAATATAGCAGGGAAGATTAAAGACCATGATATTAAAACGCAACTAAAGATGGTTAGTCAAGACCCAGTCTAATCAGTAAACCAGTTTTCTTATTAGGAGTGTTGGTCTGGTCGACTATTGTATGGAGTATTCTTTTTTCCATTTGATAAGACCAAAACAACGTTGTTTGAAATTTTTTTTAAAAAATACTCATTAGTCAGATTTGTGTTTTAATATACTTATCTTGTGAATCATTTTATTACTCCCTCTAATTTTTAATAAAAAATATATTTACCTAATTTGATTAAATTAATAAAGTTTGTTAAATTAGTTGACATGACATTTATATTCTAAAACACATTAGTCATTTTCTTTGATAACTCTCTTACTTGATTATTATTGAGGGAAGATCAATAGGGATAAATTAAAAAAAGATTGACAAATATAAAAACTAAGTTTTATTTTTAGAATTAAGATCAACTCTCCAAATATGTCTTATATGAAAGATCAGAGGGAGTACATTGTAAAGTAATTTTTTCATTTAAATATTCCTCTTTTTTCATTAGTCAGATTTGTGCTTTAATTAATACTTTAATACTCTCTTGCAGAATCTTGTGCAATTTGCTGCAAAAAAAAAAAAAAAGAATCTTGTGTAATTTGGGAAATGGCCTGTAAAAGGAAAAAATGGAGGCATGGGGCTCAAACACATTAGAAGCCAAAATAAGGCTTGCAACGGAGTTAGGGTGGAATTTTGGGTTTGCTTGATTCCATTTTTAAACATTGTTTTTTAAACAAATAAAAAAATTATTAGAAAAACTGTTCTCAATAAATTGTTTTTTAAAAAAAACATAAAGTTGTTTTTAAAAACTAAAAAATCAAAACAGTTTTTAGGTATTTTCTTACTTTTGTTTTTTTATTTTTTTAAGACTATCATTTATCTACTATTGACATCACATATATGACACTGACCACCTCTATGTTACCAACAACCATGGCTACTGCCACTTCATTTGAGAAAGGACTTTTTAAAAATAACTGTTCAAATATATTTTTTATTTTTTTAAAACTATTTTCTTAAAAAAACAGGCTCTAAACTTTAATCACTAGAAAGGATGATTTCTAGCATATATCGATGTGGAGATGACCTGATGCCCACTATCGATCTAGAGCCACCTAATTTGAACACCTGGAAGGGAATAAACTCACATATGGAAGCATGTTAATGCGGCCACTGAGCATTGGAAAGATGAAAGAATTTCAACTTTAATTTGCTTTTGCTGGAGGAAGCCATATAGCTCTTCACAATGAAGTTAATGTTAATTTCCATTACAATTATAAGACATGAATAATCTAACAACAATGATCTCAAATATATTACATAAATCTAAAAAAAAATAGTAGCGAAAAACTTGATAAAATATCTTCAGTAATAGTGATTTTGCATGTAATATCTCACAACTTGAAAGTTGTAACGAATAAGAAAGAGTTAGAATTAGAATTGAGTTGAAGAAAATATGTCAGGATTTTTTCTATAGGGGAAGGTGGGTATAGTGATAGTCTATGAATAGTCACCACCCGTCATAAAATTCTCAGAGAGCAAGTTTATATTTTCTAAGTTATTGCTTTAAGATTAAACATACACTATTTATAGCTTCTCATCAAGGCTTATAATAGCTTACCAATCAGATAGTTAACCATAAACAAAATCTCTATCTAAATTACGTGCAAATTATAATAAGAAGATATTTTATTCACAACAATAATAAGATAATATCTAAATATAACCTATATTAAAAATTAAAATATGCAACCATAGAAAATAAAATATCTAACAATCCATCCATGTTTTCTTTTTGTGTTACAAGTGAGGATTCAAACCCGTAAATTCAGCAAAAATAAAGAAACCTTGTGTTCTATTCCATTCTCCAACCTTCCTTGACCCAATCCTGTGTCAGCTAGTAAATTTAGCACTCATAAATTTTTTTCAGGTCTCAACAGATATGTGGAAAGAGAGCTGTAAGCTAAGACCTGATATTATTAAGAGGAGCAAACTATTCTCCACCTCCATTCCACCGTTAGCTTAGCTTGGAAACAAGTACTTCCCCCACATTTTAATTTGTTTTCTCTTTCCTTTTTATTTTTTATTGTTTGGCGGGGCCAGGATTGATAATGGAGATTTCAGCTTTCCTTGCATCCAAACAATTACTCAAATTTTTGGATTCTTATGTTTTTGCATCGATGCATGTACGTATATAAATATGCTTGTTTCACTGTTGGCCTGCAATTGCATGCATCCCATTTCCCAGGCAAGACTGATAATGAGATTAAGAATTGGGTTAATACAAATTTTAATTAGGGATTTTGGCCGCTTAAGTTTTATTCCGTTTAAAATATTATTCTTTGTCATTAAATAAAAATCTGAATCCTCCTTGAGAGATTAAAACCTCTTACATAAAACTTGAAGGATTAAAATAAAAATAAATTTAAGAAACTAAATATTATATTTACCCTTATCAATTTTTGAATTAAAGAAGAAGCTGTGATTCAGATGGGCTTTGATCCAATGACGCATCAACTAAGAACTGACCTTGTTTCAAGATTGCCCTATCTGCTTGCTTTGACCAACATGACGGATCGACTTAATGGATAATGCATCAGTAAAATCTTCTACACTTGAATATCTTTTATTATTGCTATTCACTGTGCCCAGAGTGCCAACCTGACTAACATGGAAGCCCTCAGTCGCTAACTTCCATGTCTATTAGTTGTTATTCTTCAACTACTAATCTACTAATTCACAAAAATTAATTATTTATTTCTTCCTAGGACAGGTGAGCAAATAAGATAAAATCGTCAAAACCGATCATGAAAATTTTAGACGGAGATGTATTGACCCCACGCAGGGGTAGGACCCTCCCAAAAATAATCGTATGCCACTTGAAGCGGCGAGCACATGGTATATTTCAGTAAAAGGCGAGAGAATAGTTTGCTCTGAGCTCACTGCGTAGCTGCGTGATTATCAAAAGTTGCTTACTTCGCTATTTACGCTATGTCCCGCATGCGAACTGTCCTGAACTCCCGATGTGGGGCTTTGACTCACGCTTTTCAGCTTATAACCCAATACTCAAAAGCAGTTCACCTGATTTCTTCAGTTTGGAAGAGCTCTCTCTTGTATTTTTAAATCTAATAATGCGTGAATTTAAAATTATCTACTGGCATTAGACGGTATATACTCTCTCTATTCCTTAATATAAGATATATTTAGAGAGTTGATTTAAATCTTAAATATAAGATATAATTTTTATATTTATCAATATTTTTCCTAATTTAACCTTATTGATAATCCCTCAATAATAATTAAGTAATAGAGGGAATGAATGAATTAAAAAATGTAACTAGAATATTTTAAAAATTATATATATTATATTAATTAACTTCATAAATATGATCAAATTAGATAAATATACATTATATTAAGATCAAATGAAGTAGTCTTGGATAACAGACTTCTGACATATTTCATTTTAGGCATTAATATTTTTTAATATAATATCCCTAATTAACTACAAAAATTCTTAACTAACTAAACTTTTCTAACTAATATCTTTTTTCTGGGGTAACTTTAACATTTTAAAAGAAAGAGCTAATTTTAACTAACTTCATTCATTTATGTGAAATTGGTATTAGGTGTTTATAATAAGATCAGGAAAGGGTATTAAATTACGAGCAGTTATGGAGCTCCAATCATTTTCGGACAACTCAGTGCCAAACTCATCCAACTCCCTCAAATTTTAAGGAGCTTTTTTTTTTTTAGCAGACAATGTGACATGAAAATAATTGAAAAAAATAATATAAAATAATATCTCTTTTAGTGTTTTAAACATTTATTGTAGTATATTTAACTCCTAAACATAAAAATTAAATCTTGCTTAATTATAAGTACATAAAATAAGAAAAACTTATCATTCTCTTTTTAAAAATTACGAGGAAATTGAGCATATATTTTATAAATTGTTGGGTTTTAAAACCTGGTAGAAGATTTTGGAATTGATTAGACCCTTTTTCATTCGGCAAAAAGAAAAAAAAATTAGACCCTTTCTAAATAAAAGGGACGGGAGAGATTTTGCTCCTCTCCTTTTATTTGATATTACAAATTTTTTAAAAGGGGAGGGCAAAGTTTTTGAAATTTTCCCCTCCCTCTCTTCATAATCCTCCCCCTCTAAATTAGAGAGATTTAAAAGGGAGGGGTAATATTTTGCCTCACATTGACTATTTTGCCCATAAATGTTTTTTGTTATCCCATTTTACTCTTTTCTATAATGCACTCCACTTTTTTTTATAAATTTTTTTATTGTGTATATAGATATTATAATTATAATATTTTACTTATTTTTGTATATATATGGTAAGTAAAACCATGAAATATAATTTTAGATATTTATTAGTATAATTATAGTTATATTTATTCAATTTTTATAATTATTAAATTATAATTTTATATTTATAATATATTTTATTAAACATTTGTATAAAATTTAAAAAAATAAAAGGGTAAAATTGTTCAGATTAAAATATTTTCCATCCCTTCCCTTCCCAAATCAAACAAGGTAATATTAAAATTCATTACCTCTCCTCCCTTCTATCAAATCAAACAGACCCTAAAAATATGTGGGGAAAAAAACAGAGATTAAAAAGTAGTTTTTTTTTAATAAAAAAAAGCGGAAAATATGCAGATTGAAAAAGTAAGAAAAGTATAAATACTTTTGAAAACAAAAATGAAGAAAAGTATAAATAACAATAATAATGTTATCCCATAATTTTTTTAATAAAAGCATATAATATTATAAAAAGTTGAGCACGTTATTTGTGTAAAAGAGAAATATAAAAAGAATACATTAGTTTGTGTCAGTGGTATATTATTTATTTTTAAAAAGTGTAGGAATTAAAAACAAATTCGTAAGCGTGTAATAAATATTAAAGAGGGTAGAATGTATGTGTTAATTGTAAATTAGAGTTTTCAGTAATATTGCCTTAAAAAAAAATTTTAAATTTAATATCACTCTAAAAATTTTAAAACGTAATAATATTATCTTATAATATTAAAAATTTAATGTTGATCATTAAAAATTTTTTTTAAAAATAAAATTACTCCATTTTAAACTTCTAAAGTAATATTAAACGCAAACAAACTTTTAAAATAATATTAATTCTTAAAAAAAAAACTTCCACATATATTTGATCATTAACCCTTGGAAGAATGAAAGGGCAACGGCAATGGAGCCAATCAAGGCCGGTGCGTTGATGGTAATAGCGAGGGCATTTGTGGAATTTCAGAAGAGGGACACGTAACGGTCATGGAGCCAACAAGGAAGGTGGGAGTGTCGATGTCATCGCTTTCATGACTTCATCTCCTCCAACGGTAACTTGAACCCTTCTCAGAAGACGCCTTCCCCTAATCAATTTATAATCCCCTCTTTCATGGGCCCACTTCGTCTCCTTGTGTGAACTCACAATTCTTTATTTTTTAAAAAAAAAATTTGCCATGGTGTGAAGTGTTAACACATATCTAAAATGAAATTGAAAACGACACAATCTTTTCATTTCCTAATCACAAGAGTTTATTGAATTATATTTTAAGCACTCAAGATGAAAATGCTCTTTATGTTTCAAATATAAATTACTTTTGATTATTAGTATACATCAGTAAACATAGTTAAAAAATATTAAGTTTGTGATAGAATTAAACTGATTTTTTAAATATTATCCTTATTGATTCTACTAAATTCCAATATTAAATTAATTTCTACTTTCTCTCATTACATTTATTAAATATGGGCCTATTATAAGGTAGAGAAAGAAGGTTTTCTTATCCTATTTATAAGTCACATTAGTAAATTTTTAATATTAATATATAATTTTACTCTTCATTTATAATATACACTAATTTATAGTATAAGCCTTGAATATACTCTCTATGATCCTTAAAATAAGACATATTTACCTAATTTAATTATATTAATGACGTTGATTAAGTTAATCAATGTAACATATATTTTTTTTAGAACATGTTAATCATCTTCCTGAACTCTCTTTGTCTTTTGCTTACTTGATTGTTGTTTAATAATATTAATAGAGGTAAATTAGAAAAAAAATCATGAAAAAATAGGTCTTACACTTAAAATTAAGATCAATTTATCAATTAAGCATTACATTAAGGACTGAAGGAGCACTATTTATAGTGTAGAATCTCATGACATTTTTAGTGTAAATTTTATACTCTTTAGTTATAGTGTAGAAGTAAAATTTGAAAGTTACTAAATTTTAAAAGGGCTAAAGGGGCAATTTTGCCTTAGAATTGTAAAAAATGAAGCAATTTTGTCCTGACCCCTTAACTTAGTTAATTTTGACCATTAGTTAACCAAATATGCTGAGCTGACAATCTACGTGTCATCATTCATCTACGTCATTTTTATTAAGGTAAAAATTTGTCTCCGAAGTTTTAAATCTAACTTTAAAAAAATAAAATAGATGACACATGAACTTTTAGGGCAAACTTGCAATTTAACAAAAATGATATGGATGACATGTGAATTGTCAATTCAGCATATTTAGTCAACTAATGGTTAAAATTAATTGAGTTAACAGTTAGGACAAAATTGCTCATTTTGTGTCACTTTCAGAGTAAAATTGCACACAGAAAAACTTTTGATGTAAAATTGCCCATCGATAAAAATTTTCGGGGCAACATTTCCCCTTAACCTGTTTTAAAATAAAGTCAATAAGATTTTAGGTTTTCCATGATTCTAATATAACTTATCAAAAATGTTTTTATAAATACAATAAGAAGAGAATATAAAAAATATTTAATATTCATTTGAAATTTGAAACTAACAAATACCTTATGTAAAAAGAACTAAAAAGTAAAAGCATCTTAGACGGCGCCTTATAATAAATATAAGAGAGAGAAGGTTTTTTTTTGTAAAATAATATTTATGGAGCTACTTATATACTACTACAGAATAGGGATTTAATGTCACATAAAGACGTTCCTTCTTTAAAAAGGGAAGTAAAAACTGGACGCAGTGGCATTTATGTAAATAAAGAGAAACTTTTTCCTCTTTAGGCGTCCTAAAAATCAAAAGGGACGTGTAAAGAGATCTGAAGAAGGGACGCCCAAAGATTAACCTTTAGGCGTCCCTTCACAAGAAGGGACGCCTAAAGGCTGCATGCTAGCCACGTGGCTGGCATGCATCAAACAATAGGCGTCCCTTCTTTCAGAAGGGACGCCTATTTATACCTTTAGGCGTCCCTTCTCCAAGAAGGGACGCCTAAAGGTTTTCCCTCCAACTTTGTTCATTTCCCTCCATTCCAGCATTTTCGTTCACTCTTCCTCCCTCTGTCAAAAAACCGAGCTGCAGAAACTTACAGCATTTTTGTTCAATCTCCTTCCTCCCAAGATTGTTAAGGCGCCATCCCCCTCCTCGATCTTCTCTCTGGTGTCGTACCCGCCTGCATCTGTCCACCACAAGGCCAGCAACGTCAGTCCGGCCGTCCTCAACTCCAAGGTACATCGGCGCCCCTCCCTTTATCACCACAAGTCCAGCAGCGTTGACTACCCATCCGTGTGACCACCAAAGGTTTTTTTTTTGTTTTTTTTGTATAGTTGGATTGTTTTTTAGGCGGTTATTTTAGTGTTTGAAATGTCACTTATGTGTTCGTGCCTTATAGATTTTTGCTTCTCCTATTACATTTAGAAAAGACATATAATATTTATAATATATGATATTTATTGCTGAACTTGAGTTAGCTGGTTACATGTAAACAAAGGAAGACACTTGTGTATTTTTATGGCTTTTGCACATGACATATATATATATATATATATATATATATATATATATATATATGTAGATAATTATAAAATATTTTGTAAGTAAAAAATATGTTGGAATTTGTTGAAAAGTGACTATTAAAAAATTATAAAACTCGTTACTTGTTTAGCTACGAAGTATATATGTAATAGAATGAAAAATGAATGAGATTAAAAGGTAATAATTAATTATTTCAAATGTGAAATGCCATATATGTCTGGAAATAAAAATATTTTTGAGAAATAATGGTTGTGTCATAATAATAGTAATATATAAATATAAATTTTTTTAACATGTCCTTTTGAATTTTTTAGTTTAATGATGAAAAATTAGTGGATTGTATTTTTTATGTTTAAAATAGTTATAACAGGAAATCTCATTGTTGTCAATTATTCTAAACTTTAGCGTTATTGAGAATGGCTTAGGTTAAAAATGGATCATAGTTAGATGAATGCTTTGAGAACTAGTGAAGAATATGAGAATGAGGTGGAAGAGTTTATTGAATTTGCTAGAAGGAATGCTCCAACCAAAAATGGGAAGTATTTTTGTCCTTGTGTGAATTGTTTAAATGAGAGTCGACGGGATGTTGATGATATAAGGGATCACCTACTTTGTGATAGAATAAATCTTCGATACACAAGGTGGATATGGCATGGTGAGGAAGTAACTGATTGTCCGTCGCACAAGAAGGAAGGAGTGGATGTTATAGAGCAAGATAGAATAGAGAAAATGATTCACGATGTTGAGGTTGAATCATTCGCCCAGGCACATGAATTTGACAGCCTGCGGAGTGATGCGGAGACACCATTATACCCTGGGAGTAAGTACACACGACTGACGGGAACATTACATTTGGTGAACTTAAAGGCAACTTGTGGATGGACCGATAGTAGTTTTACATTACTACTGGAATTATTGTGTGATATGTTTCCAGAAGATAATGTACTTCCAAACCGTATATATGAGGTAAAGAAAATCTTGTCTACGATGGGCATGGAGTACAAAAATATACATCCTTGCCCTAATGACTGTGTATTGTACAGAAAGGAGTATGCAGGTCTTAGTGAGTGTCCTAACTGTAAAACGTCATGATATAAAGTGAAGAAAGACGGTGGTTGTAGAGAAGGGACAACAAGTAAAAGGCAACCTTCGAAGGTGTTATGGTATCTTCCAATAATACCACGGTTTAAGCGTTTGTTTGCGATCGCAACAAAAGCGAAGAAGTTGAGATGTCATTCTGATGAGAGAATTTGTGATGAAAAATATCTTCGGCACCCGTCCGACTCTCCACAGTGGAAGAAGATAGATGAAATGTTCCCTCAATTTGGCAGTGAGCCGAGAAACCTTCGGCTTAGACTGTGTACAGATGGAATAAATCCGTATGGAACTCTTACTAGTACACATAGTTCGTGGCCAGTTCTCCTTGTAATATACAACTTACCTCCCTAGTTATGTATGAAGCACAAGTACGTTATGCTTTCTATGATGATCTCTGGACCAAAACAGCCAGGGAATGACATCGATGTGTATTTGGCTCCTTTGATTGAGGACTTGAAGAAGTTGTGGGAGGAAGGTGTGGATGTGTTCGATGCTTATAAGAAATAGTCTTTCAAGTTGCGTGCAATGAATTTTACCACGATAAACGACTTCCCCGCATACGGAAATTTGTCAAGGTATAGTGTGAAGGGTCATAAAGCATGTCTAATCTGTGAAGGAGAAACACACTTTCGATAACTTAAGCATTGTAAAAAAACAGTGTACATTGGCCATAGGAGGTTTCTTCATCGATTCCACCCATATCGTAGGCTGAGAAAGCATTTTGATGGCTTACCAGAATATGAAGTTGCACCAAGGGCATTAACCGGGAAGGAAGTTTATAGTCGGGTAGAATATGTCAATGTGACCTTTGGTAAAAATCAAAAGACTACGGGTGAGAAGAACATATAGAAGAAGAGGTCAATTTTATTTGATCTTCTGTATTGGCATTGTCTTGATGTAAGACACAGTATTGATGTGATGCATGTGGAGAAAAACGTGTGTGACAGCCTTATAAGTACGTTTTTGCACATCCAAGGGAAGACCAAGGATGAAATGAGCGCGAGACTTGACCTAGTTGATATGGGAATAAGAGATCGGTTGCATCCACAACTAAGAGATGATGGTAGGAGGGCATATATGGAGCCAGCAGCGCATACGCTATCAAAAGCGGAGAAAAGAAGTTTGTGTGAGTGTCTGCATGAAATTAAGGTCCCACAGGGCTACTCTTCTAATGTTAGCAGGTGTGTGTCAATGGACGATTTGAAGTTAGTGGGAATGAAGTCCCATGACTATCACGTGTTAATGCAACAATTGTTACCAGTAGCCATTAGAGGCATTATGAAAGATGAAATGCGAACTACTATAACCAGATTATGAGTTTTCTTTAATGCTATCTGTAACAAAGTCATCGATACTGAGAAGTTGGATGAACTAGAAAATGAGGGTTATATAATTCTGACCCAACTAGAGATGCATTTTCCTCCATCATTTTTTGATATAATGGTGCATTTGGTAGTTCATTTAGTAAGGGAGGTAAGGCTTTGCGGTCCAGTTTACTTGAGGTGGATGTACCCTTTCGAACGATACATGAAGATCTTAAAAGGGTATTCTAAAAATCCTTATCGACCTGAAGCCTCAATAGTTGAGCGATATGTAGTTGAAGAGGCTATGGACTTTTGTAAAGATTATCTATCTAGTAAAAAGGAACAGTCTCGGCGTGAAGAGGGGAGAAGCAAGGGAACACGATGACTTAAAGTGAAGACTGTGGATCGTGAAGAGGTGTTGCAAGCACAATTGTATATCTTGAATAATATGGAAGAAGTTCAGCCATACATAGATGAGCACGAAAAGACTTTGAAGAACTTGAATCCAAAGAAGAGTGACATGCAAATAGCTATTGAGCAAAACAAGACATTTGTTAAGTGGTTTGAGGAGAAGGTTTCGCATGAGATCGGTGTGTCCGAGACAATCAACTGGCTAGCTTGGGGGCCTTCATTTCAGTTTGTTACTTGGATTGGTTATGACATAAATGGGTATTCTTTCTACATAAAAGAGCAAGATGACAAAAGTACCATGCAAAATAGTTGGGTGATGGTTGAAGCTGAAGCTATCACTTTTCCAGTTCGAAAGACAAAAACCCCATATGTGCATCAATGGCTTATTATGGAGTTATAGAAGAAATATGGGACATGACCTACAACAAGTTCAAAGTTGCTTTGTTCAAATGTAAGTGGGTTAGCAATGTTGCTGTGGTAATAGATCCACAATTTGGATTTGTCTCAGTCGATCTTCGAAGAGTTGGTTATAGAGATGAGCCCTTCATTCTAGCAAGCCAGGCGAAGCAAGTGTTTTATGTCACAGATCCTGCAAATAAAAATATGTCCATTGTACTTCAAAGAAAAAAATAAAAGTATGGTGATCCAACCTTCAACCTTGACGACACACCACCTTTGACAACAAATCCACCTATAGGAAGTGAGGTCTAGTTGGTAGATGATGAAGATTATTCTGCAAGAAATGATCATTGTGAAGGAATATGGGAAACAGTATGAAGTAAGACATTTAACTATATAAAACTGTATTATGTCCTATGTGCTTTTTTCCCTTAATGTAGTTTATACATATACCTGCAATCTACTTACCTCTCTGACAATGATTTTTGTGTGTCCAGGAATATGTCAAGTTCTAGTGATTTAGGGAGCAACAGCGAGCAGCATAATGGAAGGCAAGAAGAGCCACCCACTCTAAGAAGAACAATGGGTGCCATGAAGATAACTGTATTGGCGAAGTGATACTACAATGAACAGGAGAGGGTTCACATAGAGTTTGATGCCAACATGAATCCAGAGGGTCTTGAGGAAGACCACTTCATTAGTTATCTTGGTTTTTTGGGTCGAAGCAAAGTCCGAATCATCTATGATAGTTGGAGGCAGGTTCCCAAAAAGACGAAAGACATGATATGGCAACAGATTTTGGTACATAACTTTCGATACATTTTATGTATTTAGATCTTTCTTCCTATTCAAGTTTAATTGTCTCCGTTTTTGCAGCAAACGTTCGATGTTCCTGACACCACAGACATGTACAACCACTGGATGGGAGAGGTTCGTTTGCGCTGGAATGATTTTAAAAATAAGCTCTCCAAGAAGTACCTTAGAGGTGACAAGAGACATCTGGATCCTTGTCAGGAGTATTCATATCTATCTCCAGAGGACTGGAGGTTGTTTGTAGCAAAACGACAAGCTCCTGAATTTTTGGTAAATTTTCTGTCTTAAGTATGAAAATTTTTAATTTCAATATAGTTAATGCACTAATGACTTGTTTTTCCCTTTTTCCCTTAAACAGGAATTAAGTGCGGCGAACACACAGAGGCAAGAAGCAAATCAGTACCAGCATTGCATGTCTCGGGGTGGCTACAGGAAGTTGGAGCGGACGATGATGGCAGAAGAGCTGGAAAAATAAAGGAAGCTATGAAATCGGATCCTTCCGTTGTTGTACAAGCGCCAGCTCCTCCTCCGCGTCACAAAAAATGGAAAGCAGGGAGGATTAAGGGTGGCAAATATATAAATCTGACTATTGCTGAGGTTGCCTCGAGGATTGTAAGTAGTAATAGCACAAGTAATTAATTGTGAAATTCTTTCACATTTCTAACATTTAATTTTCGTTCATAACGAATTGTATGCTACAGGACGAACTCGAAGAGCAGAGTAGCCAAGGTTTGTTCACTCCAAGTAGACGGATGGACATATTGGCAACGGCGATTGGGAAGGCTGAATACCCCGGCCGTGTTAGAGGGGAGACAAGGGGAGTTAGTATTACGAAGTATTTTGGTAAAGCCTCAATATTTTCTTCACAAGCTGAACCCAGTCAACAGTTTGTGGCTAAGCTTCGCAATTAAATCCGAGAAGAGCTCCGAGATGAGCTAATGACAGAACTACATGGTGAAATGAAATCGTGGTTTGATTTTCATCAAACGGAGGGTACTAGGGTTAGAAACCAGGAATCCCCAGCCTTCCCCAGCACTAAAGGAAGTCACCACCTACCAGGAGAATCCCTTGTACAGCCTTCCCACACTCCGCAACTTGTTGCCGAGGCTTTCCACAATCCAGAACCCCTTGTCCAGCCTTCCCACACTCCAGAACTTGTTGCCGCTCCTTTCCATAGTCTTGCCCAGCCTTCCCATAGTACAGAACCCTGTGGCCAGCCTTCTCACATAACAGAACCACTGGGCCAGCCTTCTGCCACTCTGGAGTCGGGTGAATCGTGTTTCCTCTATTTGGATGCCCCCATGATTCGTGTTGTAGCCGATGCTCTCGTTTACACACAAGCTACCACCCACCATCATAATCAAATTCCACAGTATTTACGTAGGGTGACAGTGACACGTGTTCATGAGGGGGAAGAAGGTGCAGCCATCCCTATCCCTGATGTTGAGATTGCCACGCTAGGTCAGGCAATTGGAGCTTTCATCCTTTGGCCTCAATATCTTATTGGCACGTTGGCAACCCCACCAATGGTAGGAATTATATTCATATCACTTGACATTTATTGGCATCATTGTAATATAATTGGTTTTGTTTTCTATGGTTATAGGAGGAGCAACATGTGCTGAAATGACCCTTTCTAGCACGGCTGCAACAGGTTTACAAAGGTATTCGCCAAGTCAACTTCAATATGCCTCCAGGGATTGTGGGTACAAAATTGACGTATCCCTACACGATCGACAATAAAGATCTTAAGGAGTTTTTGCATTAGGAGGAGATAGATGCAGGATGGGTCAAACTTGCCATTTGGTTAGTTTTTCTTTTCTAAGTTCAAGATTTCATAAGTTCAATAATTCATTGGTCATTTTATTTCTATTTTAGGTCCTTCTACCACATGTGCATTGATATGGAAATACCAAATTTATACGGATTCTTGTGTCCGGCAAATACGACATCGGATAAAAATGATGTTGCAAAAAGGACGCATTATGTGGGCTTCATAATGGCAGCGACCAAATTGCGATGTTATTTAGCGCCAATTGTTCAAGGGTATGTAGTAAATTTTTTTTTGATGCTTCAGTGCTAATAATTTTCTTCTAATCTAAACTTCATTTTAATCTGTGTATTGTTGTAGTTACCATTGGAGCCTGTGTGTTGTTTGTCCACGCCTCAATGAAATCTATTGGTTTAATTCCTTGACAAAAATGCCCGACAAGGACACAAAATCCGTCTTCAACACGTTAGTTATTTCTTTTTTATTAATTAAAGAAATGCTTGATTTAAATAAATTGTTCTAACTTAAAATGTTTTACATTTTAATGGTAGCGCGACCCAAACATATAGAATGCTTGGCGGGTCACGTGAGGGTAGAGTTGTTCGCAAGCCAAAGTGGTTCTATCCCAAAGTATGTGGTTTCAATATAATTTAAGTTCTTTTATTTAGGGTTGTTTTAGAAATGATGTATGTTATTGATTTTAACCAATTGCTTTTGATTTATAGTGCCCTCAACAGCCAGGTGGTACTGAATGTGGCTATTATGTTCTTCTTTACATGTATAATATCATTCAAAGTGGCGTTACAAGTTATTTTCAACAGGTAATCAAATGATAATATTTTGGATGTATTTTAATTGAATTGCTAAACAATCCTTTAATTTCATTGATTTCATATAATCATATTTTCTAATTTGCAGATCTTTGATAATGATGCTGCTTACTTATATGAAGACATTAATTTGATCAGAGACTTGTTGGTTGGGAGGATTCTTAAACACGTTGATTTGTAGAAGTTTATCGTTTCCTGTACATTTACTTAGTAGTTGTTTATTAGTGGACAACATTTCTGTCAACACTGTAGTGCATGAATGTTTCATTAGAGCTAGATGTTATGTTTTGTTAATTATATACTGCGTGCTGTATGTTTCCTTTTTGTGTAATAAGGAGACTATGTTGCTGTTTGCTTTCAGAATGGCCAGAAACAATACAAATAGCATTGTATGGTTAAAAAAAACCTTTAGGCGTCCCTTACGCTAAAAAGGACGCCTAAAGTCCCTAATTTGAAAAAAAAAGTTCTAAACAGGGACTTTAGCAAAAGGGACGCCTAAACCCTGACCTTTATACGTCCTTTTACAAATGACGTCTAAAGTCCAAATTTATTACGTCGCTGACATACGCGTCCCCCCATAAAAGGACGTTAAAAGTCTCAAATAAAAGACGTTAAAAGTGTTTTTTATAGTAGTGATACTAAACTTTAACTCACATAATATTTATATTATCGGTGGAATTCAAATTTATGTACTTTTAAATTATTAGTCATCTTTTCATTTTAAAAAAGATTTATTAAATAAAGGAGAAATGACATTGACATTGAAAGATCTTAGACAGAACATGTCCAAAACCCGACTAAAAGGTGTGAAACTCGGACAAATAAAATGAAAGACTTGGTCCTTGGATTACGTGGCACATCACTGAAAATTAGTGATCGTTTCCTAAAGATCAATCCTAGATTGTTGATGATTGGTTGTAATGAATACTGTTTAAGATTTTTAATGAGATCAAATGGTCAATCATGATTTATAAGATCAGCAAATGACTTTCAAACTTCATAAATTGCTTGAAAGCCTTTCGTAAGGTCTACTAAGCAACTAATGTAATAATTTCTCATTTATTATTGACCTTTAACAATTTACAATTAATTTTTAGCAATAATTAAGTATTAAAAGCTATGTTTCGATGATTATAAAACTAGAAAATATTTGTTCTACAGACTAATATATTATTCATTAGAAAAGCGGTTTTAAATTTAAATGTCGTCATTTTGTTTTGTCCGCATGACAAAACTTGAGTTACTGCCTATCAAAATTCTGAGTTACTCCTTTAATTCGAGTAAATTGGAATTTAACTAGCACTCTTGTGCCTTTCTGATAGTCATGTTGTATAACTCAAGTTACTTCTTTTAAAAACTTAACTATGTTAGCTCATCAGAATTTTTCAAAACCTGCTGTGAATCTCTCAATAACTCGAGCCATTATCTTCCCTGAGCTGACATTATTCAAATACTTCATGTTTCTATCTAACTCAAGTCTTTCATTATATTTTTTTAAATTGAAAAAATTAATATGCAATTCCATATGATTTCACCACATTTTTAGTTATATATTTATAGTTGGAAAAAGATTAAAAAAAACTTTAAAATTACAAAATCTCAAATAAGATTTATTATCAAAAATTGATAAAAGAATGAGGAAACTTGATAAGCAATTCATAACTCATTTTTTAGAAAATACATTACTTAAAATTTTGTAAATTGAAAATTCTTTTTTTTTGTCTTTTTTTCCTTAGTTTTCTTTTTTCATTGGGTCCTTATATTTTTTAATTATAGGTATTTTTTTATCTAATCAATTACAAGTATTGGTTTCAGCAAAATTTGAAGGGGGTAATGGTGTTAGTAATTGATGACGTGGTTATCACTCAACACATGCATATGCATAAATTAATTTTGCTAGAAGGATCTAAATAAAATCAACTAGATTACATGTTATGTATAGATGAAATCACACGGTTATAAGCATAATAATTTTATATTTTTATGTTGATAATAAATGAATTTTATTTTTTTATTTTATATTTTGTGACAACTTACATGCCATTTACTATGCATCCGTATATTGGTCCTAATTAACATATTATTATCATAAGGGTGAATGCTTAACTATAAAGACCTAATAACAAAAAATTTGGAGACTTGATTAAAATTAAGTGAAAATAAAAGGGCTGATAAATTATTATTTTTGTCTCAAAATTTCAAGCTTTTAGTGGGTTTATCCCATCTTTGAGAAAATCCTAGAAAAAGAACTTTAAAAATGTTAAAGAACAAAAATATGTTCTGAATAATTATAATATCATATATGTGTGAGGGTTTGAATTATCCTTTTTAAAATAAAATGGAAATGATAGAAATATCCTTCTTAATTTAAAAAATGTGCTCTCATTTTTTATAAGGGTTTAATAAGATCATATAAGATTTTAATAAGTTTTGATAAATTTTAATTCAACAAACACCACTTGTTATCATATAAGATTATCAGAACTTGTTAAAACCTTATCTGAATTTGTAAAACTTTTATTAGAAATGAGAATTAATACCTTATCATTCTAGGAAGTGGTGAATTTTGAATTAAAATTTATGAAAATCTTATCATAATTTATTAAAATCTTATCTGAACTTGTTAAACACTTATAATAAAAATGGGAGTACGTCTTATTTTCATTTAATTTTGAAAAGTGCAAAACAAGCCACCACACTTCTCTAATATTGTGAATATTTGGGGCACACTTTTATCCTTTAACATTTTTAAAGTTTCTTTTATGGATTTTTCTTTTATTTTTTTCTGAGATTAAAATTACATTAAAAGGTAAAATTTCTTACTAAAAAATAAATTATATCAAAAATTAGTTTTCAAGATACTCAATACTGATTAAAAGATATTTTAAAGGAAAGAAATTATATCAAAAATTAGTTTTCAAGATACTCGATACTGATTAAAAGATATTTTAAGGTGCTTAATTTACAGAATCTAACCATTCAAAATTTCAAAGTCATTTTTAAAGTAAACTTAGTAAAGAAGTAGAAGAATTGGGGGGGGGGGGGGGCTGGAGAGAAATTGGGAAGAAGGCAGTTTGTGGGTGAGTGGCGAAGTCAACACAGTGGATCCTTAGTCAACAAACTTTCATTTAACTTCTCTCCCTCAAATTCTTCCCCTTAACGTGTTGCCTTCGGTCACCATCTTCATTCATTCATTCATTTTCATTATTTTAATTAAATTAAATATTAATAAATTTCTCTGGTCATTGCAAGTTCCTGCCTCCTTCATTCTTCCCAGCTTACAGCTATTTCCACTTCTTTTATATGTCCCACTTTACTTACTCTCTCCCTTAATTCAATATTCTCAATATTTTTCTATGTTTCCCTTCAAAGATAATTTCGTTTTTTTTATAACGAAATTATATGTATGTATCTATCAAGTCTACTTTCTCTCTTCTTATTCACTCTTTGTTTCCCTTTTATTTCTTTCTAAATACTTATTGTATTTCTTTTAGATATAAGTCCAATATGTGAAAAATTACTATTTATTTTTAGGTTAAATGATTTTATTTCCAACAAAATTGATACCAAAATTGATACTCCACACCTGATCTTAGCCAAAAGGCCAAGCAAGGTATTCAAAATTCATACTCTAATAATCACACCCATTCATGCTTTCTAATTTTTTACAAAAAAGAATAAGATGCCATGCTCAGTATTAAAAGAAAATTTGTATCTAGCATACAAAATTGATAAAAATTCAGCTAAGCATCAAAATGTTAACTATTTGACCAACAAGGGTTGGATCAAGAGAAAATGAGTTAATCTCTCACAAATAGTAAACTAAGGTTTAAACTTTTGGCTAAGAGAGATTTTCACATTTAGTATCTAATAATACTTAAAACAGGATTACCCCATATAAGAGAGTTTAGCTAAAAAAAACTATTTGTATAAAAAAAATTGTAACTATTATAAAATATTAAAATTTATAAACAAATATTAGAGACGTATTATATAATTTCGCAGTAGATCTTCAAAGCCAATAGTAATTAGTAGTTACACACATGCAATTGAGAATAGTTATAAATTCTTAAGATGGGAATTTTTCTTGGAAATACTTGTAAGTTGGCATCTGTATGTTTACACGTCACACGTGTAGCTCATGTATAGGAGGCACAGAAGGGACAATAGAAAGGAAGGAAGAAGCCAGGGGCCGAATCAAATACTCCGTAACAAAGGGTCAAAGAAGGGTTCAAGTTCAACATGTTGAATCGAAGAACACGCAAATAGAACGAACCTCCCTGGTCCCACTGGGCCCCATACCCACTCCCTCCCCCTATATATGTTCCCTCTTTTCTCGCTTCTCGCTCTCCCAACAAATAAACTCATTCCCATTCGTTCAAGTGTTCAACATTCAAACCCAACCCTAACGATAACAAAATCATTCTCTCTCTCGTAAGACCCATTCCAATAATTCTCCCAATTCCCTTGATTGATTCTCCTAATCCCTCCTCCTCCTCCTTTTTCTTATTCAATCTTTGATCTTCAGCCATGTCGTGCTCCGTCGCCCTCTCTAACTCTCCGGTCTTCTCTCCGTCGGCTTCCCTCTTCTGCAACAAATCCTCCGTCGTCATTTCTTCCTCGCCGGAATCCCTTTCTCTCTCTTTGTCTCACCTCAAGCCTTCCGCTTCTGCTTCATCATCTTCTTCTTCGCCTTCTTCGCCTTCCTCGCCTTTCCGCCTCCGCCTCCTCAAACCTCCTCCTCCCACCGCCCTTTCCAATTCCGCCTCCGCCTCCGCCTCCGCCTCCGCCTCCGCTCCTTCCTCCTCCTCCACCTCGCCCAACGGTTCCGTTTTGAAGAGGAAGAGGCCCACAAGGCTTGCTATTCCCGTCTCGTCTCTCTCTTTTGGGGTTCCGGCGACGCCGTCTTCCTCGGTGGTGGCCCGAGATGTTCTAGAGGCCGAAGGGCTTGGGTTCTCCGTATATTGTAAGAGAGGCCGGCGAGAGTACATGGAAGATCGTTATTCTGCTGCCGTCAATCTTCAAGGACAGTCCAAGCAGGTAAAAATCTCTGATACTTATTGTTGACAATATATTATGAAATTATGAGTCCGATCTTGTAGTTTGAAGAACTAGTTGTGATTTTTCTGCATATCTCTCTATCTATCTATATTGTTATTACTTTGACGGAGAGAAAGAAGTAGGTTAATAGCTTGACCTTTTAATAATTTGAAGGATACGTGAAGCCCTTTATTTACAATCATTTATGTTAGTAGAAATTACTGATACCAAAAAGGATTAGAGTAGCAGACTCTCTGCTAATCAGTGGCCTGTTTGACTGATATAACTTCTCAGGAAAATTTTTTTATAAGGATCCAATTGAACCAATGGAATTATGATTTAGTTGACTGACATGAGGAAATTTGGGAACGATTTCTGCAGAATTCTACTTTGGTTTGGGATGTTTAATGTTGCTATAGCTAGGTGGATCTTATAATTATTAAATTCTTATTGACCAATTTGTTTTATATCATTATGGCAGGCTTTCTTTGGCATATTTGATGGGCACGGAGGTTCAAAAGCTGCTGAATTTGCAGCACAAAACTTAGAAAAGAACGTCATGGATGAAGTGACAAGAAGAGATGAAGAAGATGACATAGAGGAGGCAGTGAAACATGGTTACCTGAACACTGATTCTGATTTCTTAAAAGAGGATCTCCATGGTGGATCCTGCTGTGTAACAGCACTGATCAGGAACGGAAACCTTGTTGTCTCTAATGCCGGCGATTGCCGTGCTGTTATTAGCCGAGGTGGCGTTGCAGAAGCCCTCACGTCTGATCACAGACCTTCAAGGGAAGATGAAAAGGACAGAATTGAGAACACAGTAAGCACACTTGATCTTCAACGCATCACAGTATTTTTTCGGGATGTGTCGGCCATTTTTCGATTCCAAAGCTTAAACTGGTGTTTGAATTTTGATTTTGACCTTTTGCAGGGTGGCTATGTTGATTTATGCCGTGGGGTTTGGAGGATCCAGGGTTCCCTGGCAGTTTCTAGAGGAATTGGAGATAGGTATTTGAAGCAATGGGTGATAGCTGAACCTGAGACTAAAGTTCTTAGGATTGAACCTGAATATGACTTGTTGATATTAGCTTCAGATGGATTATGGGATAAGGTGAGTATGAGATTGAAACATTCAATTATATATATATATGATGTTCATATAGTTTCTCTATTTCTGAAGTATTTAACTGAAAAATGGTTTTCTTCCTTTTGATTCTTGTTTCAGGTTAGTAACCAAGAAGCTGTGGATATTGCTTGTAATATAGCACAGCCGTTGGTGGCCTGTAAAAAGCTTGTAGATTTGTCTGTTTCACGAGGCTCAAGTGATGACACAAGTGTTATGCTGGTAAAACTGGGACACTTTATTTAAAAATAAAAATAAAATCATTCTTTTTAGTTAAAGTGGAGAAGAATTCATCTGAGCTTTGTTTATGGAGGATTTACTGGAAGCTTTAAATTAAATAAGAGAGGTTGCATTATTCTGCAGAAGATGATGATCAACGGAGAGAAGATGGTGATATGATGTTATTTATTACAGTATATTGTTAGATCAGCTATATTCTTTTTTGTATATACCTGACCATATTTTTTTTGTATTTTTTTACCCCCATTAGAGGGAAGAGATTTAATTTAACCATATAACTTGGATTAAATCTTTATATTGTAGAACGATAATCAGCACCTAATGTGATTCATTTTATTCTTTACCTTGTTCTTTTGCCATTACTGTGCATTTTACGGAAATTGAGATAAAATTTGTCTCACGTACTTACCTCATATATTGTAAATTACGACCTCATATATTATAAATTACGATTGAAAAGTTGTTTTTAAATGTTTCAATCGTTATTTCAAATAAACAAAATATATTGCCTCAAAAGTTTGTAAATGAAACAATGTTGTCATTTCTGTTAAAAAGCTAAAGATTAATGTTAATTGGTTAATGATTAATATTAGTTTTTAATGGTATGAGGTAATATTATTATGTTTTGAAACTTTCGAGGTGGTATTGGATCTAAAAAAATTTATCGGACAATATTGCTGAGAAAACTTCCAGCACGAATAAACCTTAACCTAATAAAAAAAAATACAGCCAAGTGGTAACCATATTGGAATGCTTATTATTTTGACCGAGATGAAGACCGATCAAGTTAAGATGGTTCTCTCTCTGGTCCACATCCCCTGCTCATAAAAAAGATGAGCATGTGCATGCTCATCACCCTTATTTTGAGTTTTTTTAATTTTTTTTAAAAAATACTCCATGCATTAAAAATTAATTACCTTAAAATATTAGGTGTTAAAAACATATTTCAGATATTGGGTCTTACCGGAAAAATATTTCAGGATCTTGGTGTTGTAGGAAAAACATTTTTAAATGCAGGACTAAAAATTAATTAATTTGAGATATTGAGTGATAAAAATATTTCAGAGTGTAATATATAATTTAATTTAAATAAATAAGAGTACATAAAAAAATAAAAAAAAGGGTCCAATATTTTTTATGAGCATGCAACCCTTCTCTCTCTTTTGAAGCTCTTTAAAGCAAGGAACAAAAAATCGGACCGGGCAATGAACCGGTCACGGCACAGGTTCAAGGGTCAATGGGTCAACCGGAGTTGGACCGGTCATATTAAAATATTACAATTTATAAGTGTTAATATATATATTAATATATTTTTAAACTTCTATAGATAAAAATGAAGATCCTTAGAAAAAAATGTTTAAAATTTATTAGTATTAGTTATGATGCATGTACTTATGCAATGATATCTCCTTTCCCATAATTAATTAATTATTATATCCCCCAAAATCTTCTGTTTTTTTTAGATTTGTTCTTTCTTTATTTACTTTTCTCTTCATCTTGGTCTTCAAACTTTCATTTTTCCCTCAAAAATAGCTCAAGATAGTAGTTAGATGAATAAAAAAATGTATTTTTAAAAAAAAGATACCGGTCTTACCACCGGTTTCCATCAGTTTTGACCAATTCAATCGGTTTAACACACCAATTGGATTGAGCCACCGATCGGTCCGATTTTTTACACATTGCTTTAAAGCTACTCTTAAAAACTAAACGTTGTTGGAGTGAGCCTATTTGCTTGATTGATACCTGGGATGGGAGGGAAAATTTGAGCTAAATTTAAAAAAGACTAGAGTAGTTAGGTTAAAAATTTTAATTAATTTTTTAACTCTTTTATCTTAAATCTTTTTTTATTAAAATTTTATAATTATATTTTTCTAATTTTTTTTAAGGAAAATACTTAAGTGAAGATTTATATATATATTTTTTGTTAAGTTCTACAATCACACATGAGCATTTGTTATATTTTTTTTAGGGTTAAAATTTAATTTCCCCCCGAATATTTTCACTTAGGAGCGAGGATATCCAAAATGCTTTTTTAGGACCAATTTCGCACCTAAAATATTAAAAACATAACAATTTTGCCCTCACTTTTTAAAAGATTAATTTTAACTATTAAATTTGACTTATACATACTCATCTCGTTGCCAACTCATCTTCCTATGTGTTAGCAAAGAACTATTAACTTTAGATGATGAGTTTAAAACGAGATGAGTGCCATATAGATGCATAAGTTAAATTTAATAGTTAAAGTTAATCTTTTAAATGGTGATGGTAAAATTACTATATTTTCAATACTTTCAAGATGAAATTGGTTCTAAAAAAACTTTTGGATACTTACCACTCTTGAGTGAAAACTTCTAAAATAAAATTGGACTTGAACCCCTTTTTTTAAATGTTATAATTTAGTTATAAACCCATATTTAACTTGACATAAGCAATATAGAGAAATTAATGTGAGTATGATTTTTTTTTAATGCATCTCAATGTTTTTTTTACCTCATTTCCAATCCCTTATAGAAAATAGCCATTGTAGTTTAGGTTGGATTGGGGGTCAATAATGGGACTCTTTTATTTTTCTTTTGACCGATACCTGTGCATAAACTTTTTTTTTTATTCGAATATGAATGTATTTTTATGCTAAAAGGTTGGTCAAGCTTAGAGAAACAAGACCGTCCATTGTCCAAAAAATAAACAAGACCGTCCCATTTTATATTTCGTGCTAATCAAGTTCCCAAATTTAGGGCATGGCGGGGGTGCGTACGTGCATTACAAAAAAAAAAAAAAAAATCAATAAATAAATTTGCAACTCAGTCAAGCATTTTTTTTTTGTATAGAAGGTCAAATATATATATTTTGACATGCGTGTATGTGCGTGCATTAAAAAAAAAAAAATTCCAACACATTAAAGCACCTTTTTTTTCTCCATAGAAAATGTGTGTATATACTCCCCTCCGTCTTTTTTATAAGCAACTTATATTTTTATTGCACAAAACAAACAGATAATTAAGATTAATTAAAAACAATAAATGTATCAAAAATATCATATTTCTGTTAGATATTATTAGTTTTGATGATGTTAAATATAAATATAAGATATTAAGAGCAAAAAGTTTGCTTAATATATTAATCTCTTTATATTGACTAATTACTATATTTAATGTTGTATATCTTATAGATTAGTCAAGTAAAGCAAGAAAGAGATTGGAGAAATAAGCACTTGAAGGAACTAATGAGAATATCAAGATTTAAGCTCCTAGAGAAAATACTGGATGTTTCTATGCTTAGAAGGGAATTCCAAGTACTGTAGCAGTTGGTACTGTTTGATAATGTAGCAGGATACTGTAGCACGTAGGCACTGTAGCACTCGAGTTTTGGCACTGTAGCACTCAAAGTTCAAAGAGTTTTTCTTGCGAGTTCTTGGCAGAAACGAGCTCCGGATGATTCCCAAGTTTTGCACTCGAGTTGGCTATGTAAAACTCGAGTTTGCACTGTTCACAATTGCAAAAATGGGCTAGAACTTGAGTTTGGGGGATCAAAACTCGAGTTCAGTATGAATAAAAGTATACTCTGTTTATCCCTGTTTTACGTTCAGCTTGGGCAAGCTTCAGTAATTCAACCATATCTCCCAAACCACAACTCCAATGCAGATGAAACTGGTGGCATATGAAACTAGATTCCCAATGCGTCATCTTAACACTAGAACCAATATCAAAGGAGCTCAGATGTATCAAATATGAATGTTTGGAGTTGAAACTGAAATCACCGTCATATTCCAGAACAACTTTCATATTTTGAACATATCTCCCAAAATACACGTCCAATTGAGCTAAAACCAGAGCCATATGAAATTAGACTCAAAGATATTTTCATGAATATATAATATATCAAATTTGGAGTCATATTCAATGCAGTATGGCTTCTGGAAGACTTTGCTCGAAAATACTTACGCTCTCTGCATTCGTTGGAACATAACTTGAAGAATACATTGAGTTTGAAGTTGATTCCTTTTGCATTGGAATGTAAACAACAAGAGCTTTATAATGATCAATCATTTATCATACTTGGAGTCAAAAATGAATGGATCATGTTTTGAGTCCACTGTTCACTCTCTCGTAGGCATTGCACAGAAGCTAAAGTTAAACACATGAACTCGAGTTCAGAATGAAGCACTCAAGTTCTGGGATGAGATATACTCGAGTCTTGAGAGTTATTCCATGAGAGTTTATACCTGAGAGATTTGAAGCACTGGAGTATATACGAAGCACTCGAGTTCTCATCAACGCACTCGAGTTCTTATTGGCCTCTACACTTGAGTTCAGGGAGTTCTGGGAAGAGAGTTTGTACCCGAGACTCGTATGGTGAGAAGATCAATTGGTATACTCGAGTTTGGAATCAAATGACACAGTCATGCAAGTGTTGACAAGCGAGTTTATTCCAGAGAAGCATGAAATGATGGATTGCCATGATGGACTCGAGTCCTGAAGATCACACTCGAGTTTCAGTTTTGCACTCTCGTGAGTTTCTGACAGAAGCCGTCTTGAGATATTAAAGTTCCATTGTGCACTCAAGTTTGGTATGGAGCACTCGAGTTTGCCAGACGCAGAAGCAAAGTGAATTTCTGTAATCAATCTGAATATGCCTAAAGGTTATCTAATCATTATGTTTACGCTTGTTATCAATCTTAAACATCATTCAATGTTTGTTCCAAGTGTGAAACAGATTAACATTGAAGAGATCATGGGAAGAGATGAAAATTCGAGCGTGCACTAATAACGACTAGTTTTTCTAAAGTGGAAATCTGTCAGAACAAGTAGTGTGACTCTAACGGGTATGTTGAGATGCTATCAATGAATCATGGGTAGCAAGAGTATTCAACAAACGAACCAACAAATATAGAAACAGTAAGCAACATTGAAGCATGTGTCAAAGCACCACGATCATTGGGCAACGGTATGTAACCATTGAATCATCTGTCGCACGATCAGATTCCAACGGGCAGAATGCTTGAATGCTTCCAACGGCTCTCAACCATCTTCTATATAAACCAAAGCATTCAAGAAGAACAAAAGAGACATAGCAAACAGAGACATGAAAACACAAGCATCCTGAGTCTTCTGCCTCTCGCACTCTCTACTCTTCTCTGTTTTATATATAATGTATACTTGAGAGAGTGAATATTTGTATTGTACTTCAGTGAACATTTATCTACTCTGTGAGAGATTCTGTAAATACTTCATCTATACTTCTGTATTGATCTCAAGGTAGAGGGACCTTGAGAGGGTTGGATTCCTTACGAGGGAAGCTGTAGAGAGAATTGCCGGTTAGACTTTCTACCCGTAAGACTTGCACGGGTAAGCAGGAGAGAAAGGTCTACGAGATTACTTTGCTCGTAAGACTTATTGTAAGGGGGAGTGAACCTTACCGTGTGTGAGGGAGAGTAACTCTGTAGTAGGTTATACAAGTGCCTAGTTAAACTTGTGGGTTGTGGCGGCTTTTCTTGTGCTCGGATAAATAAGAAGATAGTGGATTGGAAATCTCAGGAGGAGCCTGGGGACTGGACGTAGGTCATCGTAGATTGGACCGAACCAGGATAAATCACAATTTGCATCTTCTCTTCCTTAAGCTTTTATATTTCCAGCATATATAATCTATATATCTGCATATGATTTTATAGTTCCATATGTATTGATTTGATAAGTTACGAAAAGATTTTAAAAGATCAGACTTTATTATCGTATACCCAATTCACCCCCCTCTTGGGTGTCAGCTAGGTCTAACAGTTTCTTCCAAATATGCCCACATTTATGAAAATAGCATAGGAGAGAGAATGCATAACAAATATGAAAAAATGTGAGTATAAAATATGAGAGATAATGTGTAATAAATGAGTAAATGAAAGAGAATTAATGGTGAGCTGGGGATAATTAATATAAAGATGTGTATTTAATGAGAGTAGAAAAGGAAAAAAGTAGTTTAAATTTTAAGACACAAGGAGAAAGTTACTTACAAAAAGAACCAACCTCAAGAAAGAGAAAGTTGTTTATAAAAAGGACCGGATGGACTATATATATAAAAAAATGAAAATGAGTACTAACGCCATCCTAAAAGCATCTTATTTGAGTTTTAAGCATGATAGGCTTATTTTTTGTTTGTTTGTGAAGGATTTCGGGCGTACCTGGAATCCGTTGACTCGCTGAGTACCCATATGAGATCGGAACACCGATATGGATTCCGATCACGTTCATATAGCAGAATCACTGTTTGGAGGAAGAAGACTAGAGAGAGCAGTTTCTACAGGAGTTCTCTTCCATTGTTCTTTCATACTAGGTGCTCTGTTGTAACCGCGTGGGCATGACGTCTCCATTTGGGTGTCTTCTACTAGGAATCCCTTTACAGAGACCAGCACAAAACAACCCTGTAGTATAGCTTGATCATATTAATATAATGCCTCTGATGTCCTAGATTTTAAACCAAATACACTTTCTTTATGGCCAATCTAATCCCTCTTAAGTTAAGATAAAACTCAGATTACCTTTTTCATATGCATAGTATCCACACTTATGAAATTACCCAAGTAATATTATAAGGGACCGGTCTCGGACACAAGCATAAATATGTATATTCTAAGTAATCTTCCTTTTACTCATATATCATATCAATATGAATTAACCGCTTTCCTAACATAATGCCTTTAGATCGTATCGATCATGATCATAGGAAAAATGCTAAAGTAGTAGACGTCGAAACATATCTCCATGATATTGTCAAAGTCAGAGGACTTCTTGAAAGGGTTAACCTTTATGGGACTTACACAACAATGAAGCAGGTATCTATTTAATTGCTTCCCATTCGCGGTTCTCTAGCACATGCAGTATGAATCGCATGCTACGATGTTACTCTTATACTATAAGAGTATATGTCGTTTTGGTCTTACTATTAACACCATACAGACTTAAGTATTAACACACATAGTATCTAAACCCAAATACTTCAGTTTTACTCATATGACGTCAATTTTGAAGAATTTGTTGTCTGGCTACAGGTATCATGGATGTGGGTATTCATGAATCGATCCATATTTATAATCAGGGATCTCATCTCGACTGAATGCACTGCTAAATCAAGATGACATTTAGTTTTGTGTTTGCTCTCTCACTACTTTATTGGTGAACACATATGTCTCATCTTTGCACACTCCCCTTGAGTGTCAAAGGTGGTCACTCGTGTGAGAAAGCTGACCTCATCCACCTGTGCAATATATTAGACATTGTATACTTTTGCATACAAATGTAAAGCCATAATGAGGTATCTATACTTTGACATGTGTAGGAAGTGAAGTATAGATACTTCATTATGGCTTTACATTTGTATGCGAAAGTATACAATGTCTAGTATTCTTACAGGTGGATGAGGTCGGCTTTCTCACACAAGCGACCACATTTGACATTTAAGGGGAGTGTGCAAAGATGAGACATATGTGTTCACCAGTAAAGCAGTGAGAGAGCTGATATGGAAGAGAAGAAACACAAAACTAAATGTCACCTTGACTTAGCAGTGCAGTCAGTCGGGATGAGATCTGTGATTATAAATATGGATCGATTCATGGATACCCACATCCGTGATACTTGTAGCCAGACAATAAATTCTTTAAAATTGACGTCATGTGAGTAAAATTGAAGAATTTAGGTTTAGATACTGTGTGTGTTAATACTTAAGTTTGCATTGTGTTAACAGTAAGACCAAAATGACATACACTCTTATAGTATAAGAGTAATATCATAGCATACGATTCATACCGCATATGCTAGAGAGCCGCATATAAGAAGCAATTGAATTGATCCCTGCTTTATTGTTATGTGAGTCCCATAAAGGTTAACCCTTTTAAGATGTCCTATGACTTTGACAATATCATGGAGATATGTTTCGACGTCTGCTACTTTAGCATTTTTCCTATGATCATGACCGATACGATCTAAAGGCATTATGTTAGGAAAATAGTTGATTCATATTGATATGATATATGGGTGAAATGAAGATTACTTAGAATATACGTATTTATGCTTGTGTCTGAGACCGGTCCCTTATAATGTTACTTGGGTAATTTCATAAGTGTGGATATTATGCATATGAGAAAGGCAATCTAAGTTTTATCTTGACTCAAGAGGGATTAGATTAGCCATAAAGAAAGGGAATTAGGGTTAAAATCTAGGACATTGGAGGCATTATATTAAAATGATCAAACTGCACTACATGGTTGTTTTGTGCTAATCTCTGTGAAAGGGATTCCTAATACAAGACACCAAAATGGAGACATCATGCCCACGCGGTTACGACAGAGTACCTAGTATGCAAGAACGATGGAAGAGAAAGAAGCTCGACCCACAACATCTGATCACCAAGTGTGAGTAGGAGATGTTGGAATCTGCCTGATCCACCCTTGGTGGCTCAGGCCCAAGCCTAGTTCACTTGGGGCTTTTATAAAATTCCAAGAAAAGTCATGGTCAAAATAAGGAGTTTTATCCTTATGATTTGAAATTCAAATCATAATAACTCTCATACGTGATATATGGGGCATATCATTTTGTGGAAGTCAGTTAGAAAAATATTGATGGAAAACTCCCGCATAAACTGCTCTCTCTGGTCTTCTTCCTTCGAACAGTGATTCTGCCGAATGAACGTGATCGGAGTTCATACCGGTGCTCCGATCTCGTGTGGGTACTTAGCGAGTTAATGGATTCCAGGTACGCCCAAAATTCTTCAGTGGTAAGAAAACCAGAGAGAGCAGTTTCTACGGATGTTTTTCATCAGTATTTTTCTAACTGACTTCCATAAAATGATATGCCCCATATATCACATATAGGAGTTATTATGATTTGAATTTCAAATCATAAGGATAAAACTCCTTCTTTGGACCTAGAATTTTCTTGAAATTTTATAATAGCCTCAAGTGAACTTGGCTTGGGCCGGATCCACTAAGGGTGGACCAGGCAGATTCCAACAATTTGGTATAGCGATATCTATCTATAAAGCTTGTTTGGGATAACTTATAAGTTCTTTTTACATAAATCGAGACAAAACTCTTCTCACATACTTACCTCGTGTACTATAACTCATGATTGAAAAGTTATTTTTGAATATTCCAATCTCTATTGCAAACAAGCAAATAATATCTTTATTTTTGAGCAAAAGGTTCCTTATAATACAAAGAGTGTGTTTGAGATGACTTTTAGAGCTTTAGAAGCACGATTGAGAGGGCAAAAGTCAAATTGGGTCCTTTTTGCTTTTTGTTTTTCAACCGAAATTTCTTACTTTTGACTTTTATACCATGGAGAAAGAAAAACAACTTATGAAAGAAAGATGTTGGGTATCACTTTTTAATTGAAATATTGTTATGGTCCTTATTATAAATCTTTACAGATGAATTTTTTATCCTAAATATAAATTCACTTAAAAGTTAATAATCATTATTGTTTTCCATTGGAAATAGAGAAATATGAGAAAGAATTAATTAAAATAAACTTATAAATTTTATGATAGTACTTTGATTTATGTCCATGAAAAATTTAATTGGTGAGAATTAATTAATAAATTTTTAAATTAGGCTCTAGTGGTCGATTTGGTCTCTGTTAGAGGTGGAAAGTGATGTTTATTGCTTAATGGTCTATGTTGGTCTCTATTTATGAAACTTTTTTAGTTCATGGCCAATTAGTTATATAATATTATTTGATAAAAAAATTTATATTTTTATAATTTTTAATTTATATGCATTTTATTCATTAACGATAGTTAATTATGTGTTTTAGCATTGTCAAATTTTTCAAGTTATCTTTTTTCACCTTTTTATAATTTTAATTTTAATTTTTCTATTGTAATTATCACAATATATATACATATAATATATATGTATTATTTAATAAGATTCACGTCTTTTTAGTCATTTTTCATTTAAACGCGCTTTTCAAAATAATTATCTAAATAAGTTTTAGATTCAGAAAAGTCACTTATACAACCGCCAATCCAAATATAAATCATATTGTACAATCTAACTTTTATCTAATCATAAGTTTATAAAAATCAGATTACAAAAATGTCACTTTTACCGCTGCTATTCCAATCACATACAAATTAATAAGCAACTTGATGCTACTTATGCAATGGTGCCTTTTTTGCTTTCTTTTCTCTCTTACTTTATAATCTTGTCACCCATCATTCCAACGTTGCCCCCTCTCTTCTTTCTTTTGTTTTTTGGGCAAACGAATTATATTTTATCATGTACAAGTCTAAATTGTTTCTCATATATTAAATGAGAATATGGTACTGAATACTAGATTTTTGGCTACCTTTATGGCTTTACCCTTTAATAAATTTTTAACCATATTTTTTTAATTCTTATTTACTTTTTATTGCACAAAATTATTTATTTTTAATTTTCTCTTAAGTGAAAAATTGAAAAATTATTCATTTTAAATTCCTATTATATATATAAGTGTATTTTAGTATTTACAATTTTTATTAATACAATAACTATTTTTATTTTTATAATTTAATTGTAATATTTCCTTAAAGTATGTGTATTATATTAAACTCATGTCCTTTTAAGTTATTTTTCATATAAACTTGCTTTTCAATGTACATTCAAACAAGTTTTTAAAAGTCAAATTGAAAAAAATCACTTCTATCACCATCAACCCAAACATAAATCACATTACACAATATGACTTTTGTCCAATTTAAAGTCTGCAAAAATCAGATTGAACAAAAGCCACTTTACCGCATCTATTCTAAACACACCCTGCATCATTCAATACACATCTGCCAAAAATGTGGAGCACAAAACTTAAAAACCTAGTCCTCCTATGATCTAAATCAGTAATATATACAACATGCTAAAATGTAAAAGACGGTAATAAAGCAGAAATATCCTTATAGATCACATTAGATGAATTTTGCTTGGTTCCTTTAGGAGGCAAGAAATTTTGACCCAAACAAAATGCTTAATTTCTCTGATAGATTCTAGCAGATTTGCAACTCCATCCTGATAAATTATTAGATTCCTTTTCATCTATATAGTTGAAGTAGTTTTAAAGAATTCAATAACAATGTCAACGTGTCCCTGCTTGAATAGAATAGCTAGGAATATTACTTTTCATTGAAGTTCTCAAGCTTTCAAGTGTTTGAAAGGGAAACCAAATAGATAATCCTCTAAACCAAGCTGTTGTAAAGAAAGGGAATGCGACAAAAAGATGATCCAGAGATTCCATTACAGGACACCTAAAAGCACAATTACCCATAAATTTAAGATGATACTGCCTTAGAACATCTGCAAAAGGGATCGATTAATTCAGAATCTTCCAGATAAACAAAAGATATTTCATTGGAAGAGAAATTGACTAAAGGAACTGCGATAACATATCATCATTGGTGTGAGTATTTAGATTCCTTATCAGACGAAATCCATCTTTGATTGAGTATATGCCTAAAGAACTTTTATTCCAAATGAGCTTGTCTTGCGTATCAAATCAAGGAATATGTATCCTAAGGATATGGTTTGCAACTGCTTGAGGGTAAGTTGAGAATTCTATCTCACTAGATACCAGTTCAATGGAAGATGCATTAATAGATTAGAGACCATTTGAATTAACAGATCATTGTATGATCTACATTGCATGGGCCACTATACGGGGTGGTTTAATGATATAGGGACTCTTAATCCTACTTTTTAACATAAATGATTAGTAATAATATCAGACCATTGAAAGATACCATTCCAAGTCTACAAGGAATTATGAAGTTTTTTTTCATAATAGGTTTATTATCCAGATTCAAGTATTTTAATTTCAGAGTTGAAGAGAGTAGAGACTCATCCGAGGTAGATATAATTCTCCATCTTTAATTAGCTAGAAGTGCATTATTGACCTAGTTTGTGTAGTGCAGCTCCAGCCCACCTTCAATAGTGTTTTTAAAAAGGATGTTTTTATTTGTCAGGTAAATTATGTGCTTGTCTCCATCAGAGCCCTAGAAAAAACTAATGCATCTTGAATCAATTTTTTTACCGATAACTTGAGGATGTTTAACATAGGAAAGAACATAAAGATTTGCTCCTAAGAGGACTGATTTGATAAGCATAAGTGTTGATGGTTGAGATAGTAATATAGCCTTCCATGTTACTGTTCGCCTTTCATTTGCTTCAATCACATGAAAGTAAACCTGAGCCTTACTTCTTCCAGGATCAACCTAAGTGCCTAAATATTTTCCAAGTATTTCTATGAAAACGCCCCTACCCCCACACAAGGAAATGAGAATAATGCCATTTTAACAAACGAGAAACATTTGGACTAAAAATTATTAAAGATTTGGAATGATTTACATGCTACCTAGACCAGTGACTATAAAAATCAAGACATGTTTTGATCAAATTCACACATTGATTAGAACATTCAAAAAAGAAGACAGAGTCATCTATCTGCATATTGGAGGTGAAAGATTGGTTGTGCATTGTTACAAAAATCCCTTAAGACTTCCAGTCTCCTCAAAAGAAGAAAGAAGATATGATAGCACATTAGCAAATAGAATCTAGAAGTAGTGAGATAAAGGATATCCTTGTTTGATTCCTCTAGTTGGAAGTATTGTTTGATAAATTTATCCATTTATACTTGGTATTGTGGCGCGGTGATACATTACATGGTTAAAGCAATACACTTTTCTCATTTTTATTATAAGATATTTTTATTCTTTTTGTGTATTTTAAAAATAGATAACAACATAATTAAAGTTATAATAAAAAGGGAAATCTTTTGGTCTCTATAATTTTGATTTAATTATAACTCAGTCTCTACACTTTTTCTATAGTTTTTGTTAGATATAATTTGTTTTGATGATGTCAAATATAGATGCCAAATATTAAGAGAAATTTTTTTACATAATGTGTTTATCATATACATTGACTAACTACTATGTTTAATGTGAAATATATCTTGTAGATTAATCAAGAAGACATTAGAAGATATCAAGTTGAATTATGGAGAATGATCAAGATGAAGAAGAAAGAGATTGAAGACATTAGTCAAGAAAGCAAAGAGTTATCAAAAGGATTATGGTGAATAATCATGAAGAAGGAGAGAAGAAATTAAAGAAAGAAGAACTTGTAAAATATAATGGGAATATCAAGTTTCAAGTTTTTAGATTTGATATTGGAGGTCTCTGTGATCAAATGGAAATTGGAATGACTTAATTGGAAGTTAAAGTGCCTTATATCGAAGTCATATTAATTTCACTCAAGTACCACTTCATTATCACTCGAGTAACACTTCCAAAAATGATTTTTACATGTTTCACGTGAGTTATAGAAGCTTTACTCAAGTGATTATCCAATTTTAGCATACTCTGTTCAACTCTATTTTCTTTCAGCATGAGAGAGGTCGTAATTTGGTCATATATCCCAAACTACAAATCCGATTGAACTAAAACTTATTTCATATGAAACTAGACTTCAAATAAGACACATGGACACTAAGATCAAGCTCATAGGAGTTTAGATGAAGAATATATGAATTTTGGAAGTTGAAACTAGAATTTCTCACGTTATTTCAAAACATGTTCAGTAATTTGGACATATCTCCTGCACCAAAACTTTGAATGAGGTAAAACTTGTTGCACATAAAACAAAACTCAAAATGCATTTCTTAGAAGCCATTATCAAGCCCAATGAGGCTTATACAAAGGAAATATAGATCTTGGAAGTTGACACTCGATGTTCTCATAATGTTCCTGAACAGTAGTCATTTTTTTATCATAACTTTTGAAAGACAATGAGTTTTGGACTGAAACTTATTGCAAATAAAACTAGACTCAAGAGGCATTTGATTGGCAACAATTTTGTGCTTAACTATTTTCAAATGAAAGAGAAATGAACTTCAAAAGTTGGTGCTCAAAATCAACTCTGTGTTCCAGACCAGACGTTATGAATTGGATCATAACTTTTGGAATACAATGTATTTGGGATCGAATTTAGATTATGTAAAAAGTAGACTTAAAGAGCTTTGTGGGGATAGGTTTTTTTTTTTTGGCAAAATTTAGAGTTATATTCAAAGATTTATGCCCATTGGAAGTTAACCTCAGTGCCAAACTATTTATGGTCTAAAAAAAAGAAATCACTTGAGTGATATGAGAATCACATGAGTGATGAACCATCACTTACAAATATTTGCAAGTAACTTGTAAACAATTTGAGAGTGATTAAGAAAACTACTTAAGTAATATGGGGATCACTTGAGTGATAGACCATCACTTGCAAACATTTGCAAGTGACTTGCAAGAAAACTAAGAGTGATTGAGGAAATCACTCAAGTAATCTCAAAAATCACTCAAGTGATCCATGATCACTTACAAAGTATTTGCAAGTGATCTGAAAAATCACTCGAGTGATTTAAAGTTACGCTCAAGTGATATTGTTAACAATTTTTAATCACTGTCTCGGATTTCTCGATATTCTTTCAAACTCATTTAAATCTTGATTATCTTGTTCCTAACCATTCTTAATCATCGCTAATCAAGTTTACATGAGGATTATAAGTGATTAAAAAAGGATTGGATTTCAATGGCCAAAAAGCAACTTTGTGTTAGAAACTTTAACGGCTACTTCCACAGACTTCTAATGGTCATATTCTCAACGGGAAGAAGAAAAAGATAACGGCCAAATGCTCTTCATCAACTATAAATAAAAGATCATTTAAAACAGGAGAGAGAGAGCCTACGCCTACAATGTTGATATACTCATACTCTAAATCTTACCCAAATGAAGCTCTATAATCATACTCCTGCCATGTACTTCAGTGTTAATCATCATTTACTTCATATTGAGAGAAATATGCTTTCGTTGTAATTATTCTATCTTTGTGAGAGTTACTCAAGATTGGGGGATATTGAGTTGGAAACAGATTGTATCCTTATATATGTAACGGGGAGTTCTTATATCAATAATAGTATTATAGTGGCTTTACAATTGTCTGGATTAAACTTGTGGGATTGTAGTGGTTCCCAAGTACCCGATTTAAACTTGAAGGAGATAGTGGATTGAAATCTTAGGAGGAGTTTGGGACTGGACGTAGGTCATCGTGAATTGGACTGAATCAGGATAAATCACAGTTTGCATATTCTCTTCCATAAGCTTTTATATTTCCAGCATATATTATTTGAATAATTGACTGTTGATTTATAATTCATTGGTTTCATATTTTTTTCTTTCTTTAAGATGCGAAAAGATTTTCAAAGTTCTTAAGTTTTTTATCTTACACCCAATTCACCCCCTCTAAGGTGTCAACCAATTCTAACAGTTTTGATTTAGTTACGACTCAATCTTTAAACTTTGACTCACTGAAATTCAATCTCTATAGTTTTAATCATTTTATAATTTAGTCCTTATGTTTAAGAAAATCAAATTAGATATATAATAAAGGTCACATAATAAATTGTAAATTGATTAACAAGGATGATTTTGCCATGAGTTGAAAATGTTGGGGATTAACTTGGTTTTCGAATTGTGTTAAATAAAGAAAAAAAAGGGATTCGAGCTGTTGAAAATGATGGGAAGAAACTGAGAGGATATGAAAGTGTATCTCCATGAACTCATCAATTTTGACAATGAAAAGGACAATGAGTGCATAATGCACAATTCATTATGAGTTAAATTATTAACTAAGGTGCATAGAATTTGTACTAACATATTCGTAAAAATGCTTAATTTTGCTTTATGCATAATCAAGATATATTCAGAAAAATGGTCAAGTAAAAAATGTGTAATGGCCTATGCTATACGTAATAGAAATAGCTTGGTCTCCTCCTTCTCTCCCTAGTGACTGCTCTTCAAACTACTCTTTTCTTTTATATTTTGAGATAAAATTTTCTAATATATTTATTTTATATAACATAAAATCACTTAAAATAAATTAATTTAAATACAGACTATGATTAAACGTCAATGTGACATGAGGTGTTAGTGTTACCCTTCTCTTCATGTTACTTATCAAGACACTCATCACCATTACCAATACAAGTTTTGTCCTTCAAATTGTGCTTATTAAGTTTTTGGCACACTTTTTTGTATTTTGCTCTTAAGATTTGAAATCAAAACCACCACAAGTTTAAATTTCACTTTATTGGAAAGTTTGAGAATTAATCTCTTTTATTAGGGAGGAAATGATATATTCTGAGTCTGAGAGGGGCAGAGATCAAGTTCAACCTATTGAATCGCAAACTAAAGAAGACTGGTAAGCTTGTGTCTTATTTAATTAAATGAATTGGGAAGCGCCCATGCTTCCTTAAGCTTAAGCTAGTATAATCCCAAAGTAAGTTGTCTAGGACATCAACATATCTTCTAATACTCTTCCACCCAAGCCGTTTGCTTCTTATCGGCTCATGTTGGCTACTGACCTATTTTACTGTTCATAAGGTGGAACCGGCTTGCATGAAAAAAAAAACATCTGGCTCCGTGCAGAGCTGGCAGGTCTGAGTTATTGCGGTCGGCTCCCACTGCATTTTAGGACAAAGTACCATTTTTTCAAAAGTTCCCGCCATGTTGTTTTCTATTTATACTGTTCCATCACCCCACTTGTGTCGTCATATAATTCCTGAGCCCACTGTTGCATAGGCTGGACATTGTTAAATATCCTTCCTTCATCTTCTCTGTTTTTATCGTCCCCTATAAGTTTTGTTTTATGTGATAATGAGGTCTTTACTGCAACAGTACCTTGATGCGATGGCGTGGGTTTGTTCGGGATGAGGCCTTATTGTGCATGGTTGAAGGCCTTACATAGTTGGTAGGTTGACGGGCATTTCCATGGACGGTTAGTTGTCGAAATGTCTGAAAGTTGTTCAATGGTAGTGTTCTGCCTTTTTTAAAATCCAACTCTTATCAGTGTATGTTTTTGTTACTTTCAGGTCGTCGAAAACCATGTAACTGTCAGTTCTTCATTCGTCGTAGCATGTGTATTGGACCTTCTATGGATGACCTACACTGTGGAGTACTTAAAAGTAGTGTCATGTTGAAGCTTGACCGTGTAATACTGCATGATTTTTGCAATTCATTCATCGCTGGAACCAACACCAGGAAGACAACAATTTCCCTGGAAGTTTTCTTCCTGCACACTGAGGTACCTTCTTCTCAGTTCAATTTTTTTTGTTGATTATCCTTTTACTCAAGTTCATCCGGTCACTCTATTTTTTTGGTTGATTCTGCTTTATTAGATGACCTTTCATGTTGGAACCCAAGAGTTGGTTGATGTTATGTCAAATCTTCAGTGGAGATTTGGAGATGATTGTACCTTACTACTTGACCGAATATTGAAGGCTTTGCATACCAAGTCTAGTGTACCAAGTTGAAGTAGTATTGTTTTGGGAGAGTTGTTTAAATAGTTAAACATGTGAGAGTTGTAGTTCTTGTCACTTAAGAGTTGTATTATTTAAGTCTTGTGTTTTAACTTTGTCCATTGTTGTGACTTAAGTGAAAGTATGTTTTTTTTAGTTTGCTTCCTCTTATATTTAAGTCTTTAGTGATAGTAGGATGTTTTATTTTAAATGATGTCAGATCAGCTTGTGTGTGTTGTTTCTTTATCAGTTGCAGAGGTTATTGGTCGAACCTATGTTATTATATTCAACCCTCTTGCACGTGAACACACACACAAATACACTATTCTTCATTTTAGTGGCAATATTTAAGTCTATTTAATATTTTTAGACTTCTTATATTTCATTTATCTAACGTTCCTTTGATTGTATCTCATTTGTATCTAATTCTTATACTAAAACTTTGGGGACAAATGTCCAGAGAGATACAATACACTTTGTAAAACTTCCATTCATTATTATGTTTGCAGCACCATATATATTGTAGTTATCAATATTTTTCGATTTGGTTATTGAAGAAAGAGGCGTCGGGGAGTGAGCTGGTTGTCATTATTATATGGGTTGAATCTTTATCCTTTGCATACTTTTGTTAAAAAGTTGCCATACACTTTATGTTTCCTAACTTTTCAGATAACCTTCCTTGTGTATAACCTGCAAATTGTCAATCTCATGTCATACATTTGGATTTGACATTGGTTTTTGATGAAATTTATACATGTTTCAATCGAAAAAAAACACCCCTATATTTTTATAATACACACACACATATATACCACACACACACACACACACATATATAGACACATACACTATGCTGTAAATTACAGTTGTAAAATTTATTATTGTTTTTTAGTTTTGTTCCTCTTGTATTTCTATTCATAAAGTATGTACTCTGGTTCCAACCATGTTATCTCATTCAGCCCCTACTCTTCTTTGGTTCATGTTGGTTCAACATAAGTGAAAGGAGCACTGGAAGCTAGTGAGAAGAGCAATGAGTAGACAAATTTGAACATGGACTCTGACTTTGAAACATAACAAAAAGGACTCAAACAAATTAACTAAAGGAAACATATACTTGAAACAAATTAACTAAAGCAAACATGAACTTGACTTGACAACATAACAGTTACAATGAAAACTTATACCAGAGTACAAGAAATCATAAAACCAACTAGAAGGAAACTACATAATGGACACCACACATGCTTACATATATTAAAAAGGGGTTGGTACTCATAACAACTACAGTGAAAGGAAGGGAGCATGTTTCACTTAGTTTGGGTCATGTTCAGAATCACTCACGAATCCCAAATGCCCCAGTGAAGTTGCATCAAGGAATTGCAAGCTTGCGACAAATTCATTCATGTCAGTGGGCTTAGTTTGTTGCACTGAGGCTACTCCATTCAGTCTTCCATGATAGGGACGGACAGGTGTGATCTTCATATAGCTATGACTTAGGAGATTCTGAATGAAAATCCGTTCATCTGACCCTCTTTGCATCTTAATTCTCATGTAAGGTATGAAATGTGAGATGAGATTCAGGTACTCTATGTGATACCTGAAGCTATGAGGGTCTAATTCTTCCCATTCAACATTTAACAACCCTTGTGTTCTCATGATACCATATAAGCATCAGAAGAGGGAATATCTTGATGAATAAAACCTCAAAGAGCCAGGAATGATCATGCCTCTACGAATGCCATGAACGCACCATATTTCCTCACCAAAGTTATAGCTAGCAAAAACAAGGAGAGGGCCACATGTAATATTAAGAGTATTAACCCCAGTTTCCCTCCATGCACGCAACATCTTGTATAACTCATTTTCTGAAAAAGTTTGAAAGGCACTCATTGTTGCACTTTGCTGGTGAGACTAGGATAAGGCTACTGTTTAGAAAACTTTAGGTCAGGAAAATATGCACCTAGCAGATGGTGGTTTTATAGAAAATGCTTATTAGATTAGTTACTAACTTGTATAATATAGCTGGGGGTTTTATATAATGTCCTTCTATGTATAATGTCAATATCTATTGGTTAAGGACCTTGTTGCATGTTAAGTATATGTCAAAATGATGTGTGGGCCTTTATATAATGTCCTTTTATGTGTAATGTAAAAAAAATCTTGGTTAAGGACCTTGTAGCAGGTAGAATATATAGAGAGAGAGAGACTTGTGTACATGGGTTAAGGACCTTGTCAGACATAAAGGTTGTGGCTCATGTTTGATGGTTAATGACCAAGACCCAATTTGGAAGGGTCTACTCTGACCTTTATCTGCTAATGCGCAGCATATGTCACCTTCTCTGACTCATTGCTGTTTTGTTATTGAATTTGTTTTTGTCTTTGTTCACAGACAATGACCAAGTTGACCAAGAGCCATTAACTTTACATCAAAATCTCAATTCTATTTTGTTTTGATCAAGATTCCTTCAGCTAAAATATATTCATTTTCTTTCTCTAACCAATTCTAGCCTGGCTGTGATTTGGGATGATACATCCCTCTCTGCAACCAGAAGATATCATTATAAATTATGGGAGAGATGTCATTGTATACCCATGTGTCGATTTCTTGAGAAATCAGACTTTGATATAAAATATCCATGCCTATCTAACATATCTTTAAATATAGGTAGATCTTGAAATCCTACATGTTCAGGCCATTATAAATGTTTTTCATGGTTGTGGTTCCTGTTTCTGATTTGTTTGTAATTTACACAGATTCCTTCAGCTGAAATAACTTCAACTGGCTTCCAAAATAACTAACAAACTTAGCCGTTCATTGGGATGACACCTCCCTCTCTAGCTGAAGGAGATTTCATTATCAGTTTTACAAGGGATGTCATTCTATACCCATTTATTGCTTCCCCTCGCGATCAGAATTTTTTTGCTTACCAAATCAACAATGTAGTAGTTGGCCTTATTTATGTAAGTACATAAATGTGTTCCAACATGTTGGTTCCCAATTCTGATTCCTTTTTTAGTGCTGTTAGTAACATGTCCCTCAACCATGTAATATTATTTCGGGTTTTTCCTTTAGGTTCCTAATAAGAAACCAACTCATATACTTAACCATGTACACAGCCCTCCCTTAGGTCAATATTTCAACTCTAACTTGTAATAGGATATCCTCGGTTGACAGATAACCTATGATGTCAATAGGTGGACAGTCTTATATTCATATAAACTGTAAAGGTCCTATTCCATTGTAAACTACTTCACTATGCTATCGTCAGTTGCAGCTTTTGTCCTTCATATAACCACTAAATTGATTTACAATGTTCTTTTTGGTGTCAATTCCTGACAACTTATAACATCTTCATCTTCATGGATAATGATATGCTTTCTGATATAGCCCACAGCTACTTTAATGCTCACTGCAACATTTTAGAGTTATTTATTTATTATTTTTAATGTTCAAATAGGCCTATCAATATGCCTATATGCATTAGAGTACACTTATTTCATGTTAGGAGCTACATCACCCCTGCTTTTGACAATGATATGGCTGTATTCTTTCTAGGTTGGACTATGACATAAATCTGTAGAATGGGGAAAATTAGTTTGGAATTGCCGCCAAATAACTTAAGCAACATGATTGAAATTGAAAATACAAGTTTTTAATTGGTAAATGATAATTTGGAGGGATGACATTCTGAAATTCAAAATTCAAAAATTGACAAAAGTTAGATGTTAACTTTGCACTTGGTGCCAACAGCATTCACTTTGAACTTTCTAATGATTATAGCCTATAAATTCATATTCCAATAGGAGCCAAAGTCCATCAACCTTCCATCTGCTCATTATTCTTATTGCGATTATTGAGATCTCCTATCCACCTATATCTCTAGATTATACTCATGGCCCCTACTTCAATGCTTAAAATGTTACATGATGGAACTGAGAGATGGAGTGTTATTGTTAGAGTCTTTAGGAGATGGAATGTTTACCAGAAAAATTCACCTTCTAAGTTGTTCTGCATTACCATGATTTTGGTTGATTAGAAGGCCAGTTTTTTGCATCACCCTTCTTCTCAATAATTTTTAAAACACCTTTTTCTTTGCTGCCACTCAGTTTTGCAGTATTCCAGATACACAACTTATGTATTATTGTTATGATCAATATTTCCTTTTGAAATCTGATTGCAGGGTACTAAAATCCAGGCAAGTGTGATTCCAAGGAACCTTCATGAAAGATTTCGAGAAGCCATCACTGAAGGAAATACTTACTTCATTGCAAACTTCTTGGTTTCACAAAATACAAGCCAGTATAGAGCCACCAACCACCAATTCAAAATAAACTTCACACAGCACACATTTGTGAAGTACCACACAGCAGATATACCTACCAATCTGTACAGCTTTTATCCTGTCACTGAAATACTAAATAGTCAACTACGAAATTTTGCAAACTATTTGATTGGTACATTGTTTTGTTGCTGAAATCTTCCATTATGTTGAAATCTGATGTTAATTAATACCAGTAAATTGAAATAAGTTCATTTTTGAAATTGTTGTGATGAGTATTCATCGCTATTATCCAGATGTTATTGCCTTTGTGAGATCCATTGGTGCACTAGAGGAATATCGTAGGGATAATGAAACAAAGAACAAGCTGAGAATGCTTCTCACAGATACCGAGTATATTTTTCCCAGATCATTTACTTTCATATTCTGCCAATGGTTTAAATTAATAGAATTTATTTGTGAATCAACCATTTTCTGATTACCCTTTTCTTGATGCTCAGGAACAATGACCTTGAATGTGTTTTATTTGATGAATGCTCTACCAATGCATATATGTCACAATTAGAAAATATAGAAACACTAGTTGTGGTCATTTTAAATCTTGTCAGGATTGCTTTTTCAGATGAAGGTATATGATACTGACTACCTTTCAACTAAGTATGATAAAATGGTTTGTAGTAATGACTGAAAACTCAACTCTAATGTAAGTAACATATTAACATGTAAGTTAAACTTTGTTCCTTTTCTTTTTCAGGTAGGCCACAAGTTTGTAGTTCTTTTAGTGCTACAAGAGTTTACTTCAATCCTGCCATCAAAGAAGTCCAAGAGCTGATTCAAAGGTGACATGTTATGCTATATGCTTTTCATTTTTTTCCTTCATGTCTAACATTATTCCACATCAGGAAATATACTTACTGGTACTTCTTTCTACTTTTTCAATGATAGTGCCAAGGATAATGAATCATTTGCAACCCCCAACATCAGCCAACTCATGCCATACCAGACTACCCAGCAGTCCAATTCAAGCCTCCTAAGGAATAACAACAAGATCTTAATATCCCATATACCTTATCAAAACATTGTATGCTGTACATATAAACACAGATACATTGTTATATTGATTACAAGTTCTAAGCTATAACTAATACCTTCTTTTCATTCAATAAAATAGGGTAAGCCTTTTATTATTAATTGTGAGCTGCAAAAATTAGAGACAAAAAATGGATGGGTCTATGATGGGTGTGGTAAATGCTCCTCAAAGCTTAAGGAAGAAGGCAAAGCAATGATCTGTCCTGCTTGTAAGAAGAAGCCAAACTCCATTAAGCCTAAGTATAGTTCATGACATTATGTTGTACTTTTTGTCTTCAATTTCTCACGAGTCATACCCTTTTATATCAATTTGCAAGCAGGATCAAAGTACACTATACCATTGTTGATGAATCTGGAGAAGCTTCTGTCATTTTCTGGGATAAGTTGGGTATGGAATTGCTTGGCAAATCTGCTTCTAAGTTGAAGTTGATTCTGAAGGAGGCATGAATAATATAGTTATGAGTCTTATATTTATGTCTGCACTTTAGTCTCAGTTTCGGTCAAAGCTTGCATTTTTACTTTTCAGGATGATTGTGAATATGATTTTCCCGATGAATGTGACTTAGTTGTGGGGAAGACTCTTATGCTTAAGTTGAAGCTCAATGAATTTAATTCCAAGCACCCAGGATCCAGTATATTAGTGCTTCAATTTACTGTATGTGAGGACTTAGCTAATGAATTCAATGGAGTAGTTAATCAGGTAGCCATATGTGGAACATAAATATACTTACTCCATGAAATTTGACTGGTTGAGTACATTATTTTTATTCACATAAAAGCTCTTACGAAGTTGCATTACTAAATTTCAGGATGAACCTCATCCAGAAAGCACAGCTAATTAAGTCAGTGAGGTGTGGTTTAGATTTATGTGGATGTCAAATTAATGAATTCTTACGTTTGTATAGCTAATGATCTTTGTTTATGTTAAAAATTCCACAGGTGATTTCAAGAAAGCAAGTAATGGTGCTGGCATAATGACTCCAATATCTAAGCCACCAACTGAAGGAAGTCCTGATTCATGGAATAATGCATCGTCAAAATCAGTAAAGAATGTAGCTACCACAGCAAAAGGAAAGAGAAGGTGCTACTTAAAGAGGAATGTTAACATAGTTGAGTCAAGCTCCCACGATGAACAAGTGACAGCAATAACCCCATCAATTGATGAAGCAGTGTTGAAGGTTGTTAAGCAAGAGAAGTAGTTCCCACTGCAATGGAACTTGTGTAACTCATGCTGTTTATTTGCTTTCTAGGATAGTTATGTTTAATAATATTCTAGGGCTATGTTTGTTGTGCTTTATATTTCTGTTAGTTTCAATTTCCACGTATTGTTCCATAGTCTGGAATGCCATTGGTACTTCCATTGCTTTGTAGATCAGCATTTTCCTTCATGTCTGTTTATGTAGGACTTATTTACCAAGTAATTGCAATTTCCTTTCCGATTCCAATGTGTGAAACATTAAGTTTTATGTCAGTGCTTACTACAATGTTAAAATCCATCAATGTAGGACAGAGGAAGAAAATGTCCTATTAGTGGATCTAGAACCTTAAAGACTAATCACTACAATTATGCTGATATATGAAAATCCAGCAACTGAAACAAGGCTAGATAAAGGACCGTAAGTTACTTTGAGCATTTGGCAGTGTGAAAATATTATCGTTGAAGTTAATGTGTTAAATTCAACATTAAAGTATAAAATATGTGTGATGAGCCTTCCTTTGTTCAGTAAGGACTAATTATAATACACCTTATAATTATGGAGTCTGTGTAGCAATTGAATTAAATCTATTCTGGCTCTTGATTTCTCTTTACTTCATTCTGTTATATAATTTATCCAAGCTTATATGAGACCATCAATCACAAATATACTTTTTCGTTACTCTTCCACTCACTGTGATTAATAATGCACATATTTAAAAGTTGACCAAATCGTTGTTGGTGATATTATGTACCTAGGCTGATAAGAAATCACAGACATTTAATCAAGCCCAGAAAAACCACCGCAAGTCCTTTTAACAATTAGTCTTATGGAAATATGAAATGTCAGTTAATGTCATTAATTGAACATTAAATTATATGTTAAACATGAGAACCCTTCCTTAGTTCAGTACAACATCGAAAACCTGCCCATTATTTGACATTGTTATATAATTTAGTTAAGCTTACATCAGACCATGAAATCATAAGGACACTTATTTGTTACTCTTAAACTTACTAAACTTAACAAATTAGAAAGGTAAGAGTGGGCCTAACTATTGTTGGTGGTATTGTTGGTAATGAGAAAAAAAATTAATGTATTGTTAAGCATATTCTTTGACTGAAACCATTTTCTCTAACTCTATGTGGTTCAAGATGAAATCATTCTTTGTGTGTCTATTTGCATGATAAGTAATATATTCCTGAGGTGATACTACCACAGAACCTTGCATCCTTCTCATTTGTGATACGGGTTGATTTTTTTATTTACGATACATGCTGTCAATGGTCATTTTCAGGCTCATTTTCAATCTGAGGGAGTCAATGATAGTCTGACCAAGTAGAAGAAAAAAAAGAATGAGCTTAAATTATTATAGGCATATAGTAATTGATGAATTTATGAATTTAAAAAGTTGTTGAAACAACATACTGGAAAGGGAGCTGTACTGTCATTGTCATGAGGATTTCTAACAATGACATCTCCGTATAGGTATCTTCACACATGTACTATGCTTTACTTGTTCTAAGTACTGAAAATTTTTCTTCCTCTCTACAACAAAACAATGAGAGATGAGTTGGTGTTACCTTTGCTCACTATGAAAATTTCATTACTTCAACAGTAACATGTTCGGATTCATAATTTATGGCTCAAGATCAATGATTGAGGTTAGTTGCCTTCTTTTAGTTCATAAGACCATTCTTGTTCTTATGAACTTACTTGACATTTCTTTAAATACGTATGTAAATACCTGGAATCTTCTGTTATCAATTTGCAAAATAAAGTAGAATCCTTATGCATAAATAAGTACTCATTTTAGTGATCTTTATACCTTGAATCTGGCCAGGTTTCATCTCACTTACATGTTGCTGGATGATTACGCACTCAGCTCCAGCTAAGAATCTCCATGGAAATTACATTACTTCATCAGTAACATGTCACCACTGCTTAATACATGGTTGAAGATCAATCATTGAGGTTAGGTACATTGTTTAAGTTCATAAGACAGTGGTTGGTCTTATGAACTTGATTTCCATTCCTATAAAAATATGGAATGTTTTCATGTAGTTCATTGCTTTAATGAATACATACCTTAAGTTTAGAAAAATAAGTACTAAACGTATATGTAAATGAGGACTGACTGTATTCCTTTCTATACCTTGGATTTGGACAGGTTCATGTCACTTACATTTTGATGCATGATGACGAATTCAAGTATAGCTAGATGTATTATCGGTGAAGGAAATCCATCTGAAATGGAAAATAAAAAAACTTTTCCCATATATACTCAACCGTTTGCTGTGTTAGCCCCTTAAGTTCATGGTCGTTTAGGGAAAAAAAGCAGATCAAGAAGCATATTGAAAGACATAACACATGTGGCTTCAAACTTGGAAAATCATTTTCCAAGTTCTTCTGGATTAGGTTTGAAATAGGACTTTAAGTAGGCACTTTATATTTTGTTATAATTAAGACTGTAAAACATCACAGTTTGGGAATCGTATCTGTAGTGACATGTACTATTGTTTTCCACTACTGAGATCAGTATGCAGTAACTTAAATGGAGGTAAATTATATGGACAACAAAAGATTTACCAAGAACCTATAGAGCAAGTGTTCAAGTGTAAAAGTGGAAGACTGAAGGCCCTATTATGTAATGTTCAACTAGAAACAGCCTTAGGGGAATCTCAAAAACAACTGGATGCAAAAGGCACAACTTCATCTAAGCTAAATACACTTCCATTGAAAAAACCAGGTCAATTGCTACTCTACTATTATGGTTGTTAGCATGTTCCTTGCAATATAGAAAACCTTATCAATATGTAATGTGCAATGTACATATGTCTGTAGAAATAAGAAAGCAATTGGAACTGCTTTCAGTTAATCACGAACGGGAAATAAATCACTACATAGAGGTTACAGTTGAGCCACATAATTCATTAGAACAACAACCAATTAAGCCATCTACAAGTCCTTGGAATCTATTGCATATTTCGCTATTTACTTGCGTCAATTTTGCATAATATAATAAATGTGTTTCAATTAATGTTTCCTCATCTATAGATAGTTCATGCACGTTTAAAACCAATTCTGAATATTGCCATAATCAATTCCAAGCAAAGAGTGATTATGATTCCAAGAGGACAAGTTGTAAACTGAAAAGACAGCTAGCTAACAATAACAAGGAAAAAAAGACAAGGACAGAAAAATCCAAAAACGGTGCTACAAAATTTTCTATTGAACAAGAATCAATTAATCTTTCCAACTGTCCAAGTTTGGAGTTTTTAATCTTCATTGCACTAATTGATTCCCTTTTGCTATTCTCTTGGTAATTCAAATCCCAGTGATATAACTATCATATTATTGTTAACAATAGGGACCCATGATAATATTCCATATTATAGAGAAGAGTTTCTTCAAAGTTGTAATACTGAAGCTACTATTCAAGGTTATATAATGCATCACAACCCACCAAACTACACAGGTAGGTAACAAATGGATGTACAACAGATTTGGTCTGAATTACAATGATGATGGTGTTAAGTAACTATGCAATTTTGAAACATGCTGTAAATATGCAATAGTTTTTACATAGCTCTTTTGCTTATGATTTTCCTTGCAGATTATGGTCATTGAAGCTATTACATTGAATGGCTCTAAGCCAAATCAGAAAGTTTTAATTCATAGGATGAACATAAACCCTTCTGAAAGTAGATGGCCGTTTCATATGAGATGGAGGCAATTTCCAATTAATCTCAGCTTTGCAATGACTATCAATAAAAGCCAAGGCCAATCTCTTCGCCATGTTGGGATATATCTTTCTAAGCCTGTATTTACACATGGCCAATTATATGTCACATTATCACGTGTTAGAAGCATGGATGGCTTGAAATTATATGTCCCTACTAATCCTGATAGTAATAGTAGGACCACGACAAATGTAGTTTATGAGGAAGTGTTCCGGAATTTGTACTGTTAACTCTTTTTGGTTACATTGGTGTAGAAACACTTACACTATTTCATGCCATTTAATTAAGATGTATACTTAGTATTTTGTTTCTATTAGAGCTTAATTTCAACTCTTATTTCCTTTTTTTGTTGTACTTTTTGTCATTAATTAATGCCAATTTTTTTTAAATTCAAACCATAGGTTCGATTATTATTCCGTGATATTAACTGACATGCACCAACTCATTCTTCATTGCCTTGGGATCAAGTTGATTGTATGTTAATGTTGATTGAACAATATATTTCCCGTCACTTCATTATCTTTTTATTAGCTGCTTGGATCCAATTTTTTTCCTTGAACAATTCTTCCCATGCATCGCACGGGGCAATTCATGCTAGTTGCAACAAAAGAAGTGGACTTACATCTCCATAGTCTGAAATGGCGGATAGATACTAGCCGCAGATTGCATCACGTGTGTGTGTTTTTTAAAATCAATTTATATTATATATTAAATACACAAACAAATATTTGTTTGATTCATAGAATAAAGTTTCATTTCATGGGTATCAATCTCTTAGCTCTCGGCATTACAAGAGCAAGGCATGACGCATACACACGCACATATATATGACACCTAAATTCTTAAAATCTGATATAAATAAAAGAATAAAATTTAGGTTCAGTGGCTTATATTTATTTGATCAAGTATTCCAATTACATTTATTATTTTATTATTATTAATCGTTAAAATATATGTGTACTCTTACAATGTAAATTAAGATGTTTTTTTTAATTTTTATATAGATATTTGTTATTGTTAATTATTAAAATTTAAAACTAGCCTTTATGAATTGTTATATGGTCGTGTATAATCTTTACTTAGAAAGATCTATCCACTTTTTTGAGCAAGTGTTATGTTTAAATTATATAAAATTTATGGGCGTGCATGATGCAATGAGGCTTCTATTGATGATCCAGCGTGGGTGAAGCAATAACGAGGCCTTTTAAAACAATCCAAAAGTAGCTTTCGATTGGGTTCATCATCATCATCATCATTATCAATAGGAAACAACATATTAAGATTTGGAACAATATTGAATTAAGTGACAACTTGTAATCAGAAAGTGGGAGGACTTCTAACAAAATGTGGATGATCTAAACCACAGCGTTCGAAAACTCCGTGAGGTTTATGAATAAAACAATCATGGAAATATCATATGGTATTTGCCATGCTCATTCTTGAAGAATCATACAATTACAAGAAACAAATTCAGTACGTGCCTTAATTATCAAACAATCACAATATTATTACTGAGTTGGAGGTTGAGAATTTGAAGGATGGCTCCATTTTTTCCATCTATATCGTACTCTCATCTTGTGACCTCGTACTTGTACAGTAGAAGAATATACAAGTGCTTCCAAAATATGATGTATATTGTCAGTCAATGCTTTAATTCTTTTGAACTTTGCGATTATAGACACATCAACCCAACCGTATGGATCCATCTTATTCTTCAAATATGAATCTGTCACCAAATTTTCTTGACTAAAATAATACTCAATTTGTTTCACAATCTTCATGTACAACTTAGGATCTTTTGGTGGTAGTGGTCTTTGAATATCTGAAGATCTTAAATATAGAAGAGGACTATAATAACAACAAGGAGGGATAATCATCAAATTATTCATCATAATATGACGGTGAGGATATTGAACATGGTAATATTGTGGCATATTGATGAGAGGAGCAGGATAATTATAGAAAAAATTAGAAAGATTACTTAAATCTGGATGAACAACATAAAAAAAATAGGAATATGAATGATTTGAAAGCAAAGGAGTATGTGATTTGGTGGTTCTCGGTGCATGGTGAGCAGCATCCATGTTTGGAGTACACGGTGATGGTGACTTGTGAAGAAAAAGGTAATGAGTTGGGAGAAATAATTAATTGCAAAAAATGTATTTATAGCGGTAATTAGACTGAGAGAAAATGAGTGATGAAGAAGGGAAGAACTAGCCCCTTTATATAGGCAAAGATGAAGGTAATAAAACTCTTAATAGGATGAATTAGAATTTTATCAACTTATCCAATTATATCTTTAAGTAGATGATTTGTATTATTTATTTTTAAGTTAATTTTAATTTAATGTGCAACATATCCATATCACCATATTTTACCAAAAAAAGAGACATGTTCTATTAATATTTTTTTATAGAGATAAATTATTTAATAAATGGGTTTTTTGGATTCAAATGTTTTTAAAAATATTTTGAATCTATTTTGGATAACATGGGAGTTAATACTAGTTATCTTTAATTTTTTAAATTAAAGTTATATTTTAAGTTTTTATTATTTGATTAATTCGTGAGTGATCGGATCCCTAAATATATGATCTTGGTTATACCTTTTTATAAGTAAATTTTCGTTTTATATCTTAATTAATATTTTTTATACTATTCAGGTAAAAAATATTTTTTATATTATTCTTATTTTTGGCCAAACATATTATTTTTATATTAAAAAGTGTATTTTTAGTTTTTTAAACTGAATACTATTAATATTATTAACAAAATATATTGATTGGCCAATGTGAAATGGTGAATGGGTAATACTAAATTAAAATATAAAATAATAATAATAGAATAAACCCAATTTTTTTTATATCGAACAAACCTTTAATCTAGCCTCATCTCGCCGTCAAAGCCCTTCTTCCCTTCTTGCTCCACTGATGTCCACCGCTCTGTGTTGATTAGCAGATGGAGAAGGAGATCAGTATCACAGCAAAGGATTTAGTGAGAAGTCTGAGGAAGGCAATGGTATTATAAAACCCTCTCTTCCCTCTTCGCTCTCCTCTGAAGCCGCCCTCTCTGCTCTGTCTCTGATTCGCTCCTCTCCTCGTCCAGCGCCGCCGCCGCATCCTCCTCCTCCTCCAGCTTTCCGCCGCCTTCAATCTGGTAAGTGTCAGAGTTCGTTCTTCATTCGTGTTGTTCAACTTATGCCTTCATTCAATCCTTCTTGTCTGTACTGAGAATCTTGAAGTTTTCTTCGGTCTATTTAAGTTTATTGCTTAGTCTAATCAAGTTTTACTTGAAAGCCAGAATCTCGAAGAGAAATATAATTGTTTTTCATCCAAATTTTCTGCATATGAAATTATTTTTTTTATGAATGCAATCAGAGCTATTAATTGTCACGATTCTCTCTTCTAAGGTTCAGTTCGTACTCCTTATTTCATTCACCACTTCTGTAGTCACGCATTTAATTCACCACTCCTTATTATGTCTGATTTACAGTTCTTAATAAACTGAGGTTTTATTGAACTTCAGCGTTTTATTATGAATGATAAATTGGTTTTTTTTCCCATTTCCTTTTTGGAATATGGAGCAAGTAGGGTTAGTTATCCTCCCCCGACTCGCTTGTCCCTTTCTTTCAGCCTCCTCTGCGCTTATCAAATTCCGAAATTTTAATCAACCATAGTAATTATAAGTTAAGCACCACGAGTGAAGAAGACTAACATGAAATAGTGATGTTTAGTTGATCGTAGTGATGATGCTCGTTTGACCCGTCTGTTTGTGATTTGTTGGTATGCTTGAAACCAAGGATTGTAACCCTTTTTTTGATTTTTTTTTTCCATAAAAAACTTAAGGTCCTATTTGGTATTAAATTATTTTTCAGGGCTTTGCATGTTAATTTACCAAATAGACGCGGAGTAGCGATATCGTCGCCCGAGCAATCCTTGCTAGCAGTCACCGCCGCCAGTCTCTGTCCGTGCCATCGTCGGCCTGAACACCAGTCTTGTCGTCGACCGTCATCTACCTCGAGCAAAAGAGTAGCAAGAGATTTCTAGGCGTTCATCGGGTATCCCTAACTCTCTTATTTTGTTCATTGTATTTCCTTCTTTTGAAATCTATTGCTTTCTGTGCAAGTGTTTATGTTCCGAAGCTTATCATCTTTCTGTTTTCTCATGGATTGCGTCCTTCTGGCTCTTTTATTTTGTGCTTTATTGTGCATTCTGGAGCTATGTATTTGTGTTCAAAATAATTTTCTGTTTTAAGATCATGGCCACCTGACTTTGACCAATTTGTGACCCTTGAGGGACTGGTTTTGTGTGAAAAATCGGTCTTGTACTGTGATTTTCTTCTACTGCTTCATTCATCGAGTGATTTATTTAATACTTTTTGCATTGTCCGTGTTGTATGTTAACTATCAAAGCATGGTTGGAGATTCATGGCTCTTTATCTGGTATTATTTGTAGCATCCACCATAACCAATCTCTTTCTTGTCATAATAAGTTGGAGACTTGGAGAAAATACATGTTTTCGCTCCTAACTAAGGGCCTAATTAAACCTTTCACTTCAACTTCAAAATATAGAAGACGACCCTATATTATGACTCTTTTGAAAAGATCACAGAAGAACATCCCGTGCTAAATTAAACTGACATAACACATTTTCATGAATCCATGATGATTTTTATGTTCTCTTTTATTCTTTTTATATTTGCCTGCATATTTTCCTTTCTATTATTTTTTATACAATAATCAACGATCTGGTTGTTATTTCCAGCAGTTTTTCTTGAAGTTTCTAGTCGCTCAACAACATTGAATCTTCTTGACGCCAAGTTTTTGTAATTCCTCCTTTGCCTTTTCGAGTCACAGGAGCAAAGTGGAATCATCAGCGAAGCACAATACAAAGAAGTAATATCAGCTTCAGGGGAAAGAATATTAAAATATGTAAGTTAGATAGGTTTTTTATGGTTTTAACATCTAACATTTGAACTGCCAATGCTAATTACCCAGGGATCTCAACGCATGTGTTTTGACTTTATGATTTTTTCATTATGAGAAGAATGATATAATAACATACTGATATTGAGATTCCCCCCTTTATTCCATTGTGCCCCAATCTCTGATTTCTTACCTATCACGATAATGACATTATCATTTTTCTTGAAATTTAAATGATTCTAAGTGGGTTAGAAGATTAGAACAATGACAAAATCAACTAATCCTGATAAGGTGAAACAGACCAGTCAAACAGCTTAGGAAAATATAAGTAAAAGAAAGACTCCTATGACTTTTGAGAGGTCCTTCCCATGCCCAAAACAGTATCTTCCCTTTTGTTTTACATACTGTCTTTATTTGTTATTATTATTGTTATCATTTTTTTTTTTTGGGGTAAAGTCCAGGCTCCTTCTAAGCATTAGGCTTTTGTTTGGATTGTGGTACTTAATAGAATTGGTACAAATGTGATACCTTAGACTTATAGGCCCAAGAAGGATTGACCATCCGATGTTTGTGTGATGAGTTTCAAAAGTTCAGAGATATGTGACCACCTTCCTATACATTTGGAAGGGGCATAGCGGATTTAGAGTAGGCTGTTTAGTTCCTCTTATGAGAGTTGTGCATGTCCAGCTTATCTTTTGCTTTTTTTGGCTATCAAGTTTGTCTTTTGTACAAAGAAAGGAGCATGAAGTTCTTTGGCAGTGTGCATTTTTTGCCGGTTTGTGGTTCCTTTGCTTATAATGGAATGCAAGAGTTGTGAACCAGATATTCTTCCCTACATCTTCATGGGAGGATTATTTTTATGAATACTATGTCACTGTGTTTCAGCAAATGGACTTTTTAAGGGTTTTCCTAATAGATCTTTAAAGGGATTGGAAGGCTCTTTTGAGTCAAAGAGTCTGAGTTGTTTCCTATGTTTTTTCTTTTGTTTGGGGAGGATAGCTTGCCCTCTGTATTTAGAAGGCACAATTTATCCTGCTAAGGTGCTCGCATTATTTTCTATCTGTTTTTGAGATTTTTTAGGAGGAAGCTTTCAAGATTTACTAAAATGCGTCTTCTTTACTGTGTTGTATCTATTTGGTTAAGGTGAAATCTTTTGAGTCTTCCACAAGAGCAATTTAGCCTTAAATCTTCTATACTTAGAACGCTGATCATGGGTGCCTTCAGACAAATTGTTATGCTAAATATGTAGCGAGATTGGATAGTTTCTTGGGCTAATTCTGTCTCCTTTCTATATTTCATTGTTAATGTGGAGAATTCCGTTTCTTTGGTTCTGTACCGTTCCTGTCTCCTGGTAAAATTCTTCTGTCATTTAAAGAAGTTTACTGTTCTCAATAAAATTTTGCCATAAGTTTTACTTTGCTTTAAAAGGAATTACTTGCTTAAGCTAAGAGTGTGTTTGCAGGTCTAGGATATGTGTTAAGAATCTACCAAAATATGTTGCAGAGGATCGTCTACGGGACTTATTTTCACAGAAAGGAGAAATAACAGATGTAAAGCTTATGCGCACCAAGTATCGATTTTAAAACCTTAGACTTTATTTTTTTAATATTGGTATATTTAAAATGTTTTAATATTTTTCTTAATTGTGAATTGCTTATAACATTTGTTTTCTCCCTTACTAGAGATGGTAAGAGTCGGCAATTTGGTTTTATTGGTTTTCATACAGAGGATGAAGCCAATGAAGCTATAAAATATTTCAATAGATCCTACCTTGACACCTGTAGAATCACTTGTGAGGTGGGTTTTGCTGTCATAGTCTCTTGTACCGACTCATTTCTTGTGTTATAGTTGGCAAAACTATTAATCTACTTGAATATCTTCTAGAATAAAAAATATTTCCAACGTAAAACTTTATGGTGTAAATGTTTGCACTTAGCTTGGAAATAGCAAAATGAAAATAATTGTATATCATTGACCTTGTAATTTGTATGTGTTTTTTATCTTTTTTGTTAAAAGATACAAGTAGCATATTGGCAGGTTTGTTGAGAAAGATAATATGGTAATTTAACACCTTTAAATTTAATACTTTTGAGGGAAGTGCAGTGCTCATAGGACAGGCAAATGCATTTCAATCATGGTCACTGCTGAGGTGTTGCAAGATCCAAAACCTTTCTTTTGAAATCTATTTTATCTATCTCCCTTTATTTCTTTCTCATTATCAACACAGAACAACAAATATTTTGCAAAAGCAAGGTGATAACAGATTTCTATCAGTAAAGGTTGTCATTCAAAATTTTTGCAGAAAATCAAAACTTATAATCACAGTTTCTGGTTATTGAGAATTAGCTTTTGTGACAGATTTTTTCGGAAGCCCAAATTTTGAGCCTCTGCAAAGAACTATATTTGGGCTTTTAAGTGGTTTTTTCTGTGTTATTAAAAGTTCATTCCATATGTTTTGACAAAAAAAGTACTTTTGACAACAATTAAAATGTTCTTTTTCCCTCTAAGAACGCATACCTAAATGGGTCTCTATATCTTCAAAACAAAGAATGAAGCAAAGGACTCGTTCAGAGTGAGAAGTAAATTGCATTCCTATGGGTTCATATCATATTGATAGTTTTATTTGGGGAAATAAAGGAATTGCATACATGACATGCAATTGGGCTCAAATGGTTTTGTTGTCTAGTGTAATTGTAGGCAAAAAAGCAGTGTCACTTGATGACATGCACCATGCTTCACCTAGTGCTCAATTAGAAAGATAATGAATTATGACTCGTTTTGCCTGTGTTAGGTGGCTCGAAAAGTTGGTGATCCGGATATTCCTTGTCCATGGAGTCGACATTCATTGAGGAAAGGGGAGAAAGTGATCCAAGGTGGGAAGAAAGATGCTGAAACTAGAAGTAGTGCTAAGGCACAAAGAGGTGGAGAGAATTTGAAGGAGAGCGCTGACATTGATGATCCACAGCTTCAAGAATTCCTTCAGGTTATGCAGCCTCGGGCCAAGTCAAAATTGTGGGCTAATGATGCATTATCAGTGTTGGATAACGTTAGTGAGAAGCAAAAATTAGCTGAGAATGAAATCAAGGGTCTTTCAGTTCCAAAGCATGATGAGTTACCTCAAAGTGGCTCATTGGATGATGGGTCTTCAGATGGCTCATTAGATGATGGGTCCTCAGATGGTCATGAATCTGAGAAACCAAATAATATTGTCCATGATGATGCCATTTCAGATATGGAATATTTCAAGAGTCGGGTGACAAAGGAGTGGTCTGATTCTGAAAATAGTGATGATGATGAAGAAAACAAAGCCTCTGTGAGCAATGATGACGAGAACAAAGAAGGCAATGATAGTCATGCTGATGAAGATGAAGAAAATTGTGATGATAAATCTTTGAAAGGAACTGGAAGAGGTGATGCTCAAAATTTAGACCTGTCAGGCCAAGAAGATATCTGTAGTGAGGATAGTGACCATGGAAAGGTTGAAGTGAGAGGCCCTTCTAGTCCTTCTGGCGATGAAGTACCTGAGCAAGGGGTCCCTTCATCATGTCCGGAAAATGAGAAAGGAGTTTTTGAGTCTTCTCGACTGTTTGTCCGCAATCTGCCATATACAGCCAAGTAATTCCTCTTATTTACATCTCTCTCCTTATTTCTTGTTTTTATGCATGTGTATGGGTGTTACATTTTTTTGGGTATTTATCAATTAAACTAATTTCTCAATTTGACAAATAAAATACGTGACTTTATAATTATCTGTGCTTTTGTTATTCAATTTGGACATTAATATTATACACAATGAGTTGTGTTCACCTTTTCTAAATGCATGTTTGGCAAACCACAAAACTGTGGTTTCAGAAGCCCTTTTCCGCAAGTCGAGACAAAACTCCTCCACATACTTACATTGTACATCGTAAAAGCTGTTCTCTAAAAACTAATACAAACATCCACTAAGATTTTGAGACCTGCAACCAACACCTCTACTTTCAATTTCAATATATCCTAAAACCTTAACTAAAGTTTCCCCCCTTCTTTCTTGATCTACACCCACACCCACACCCACAAAGCTTATTATAACTTTTTCAAAAGCATTAGCTTCGACTGGTGATTTGTATAGCATTGAATCAGGCTAGTCGATTTGTAATTGGAAAAACACGATGGCTGTAAAATTGATTGGATGTCACTATTATAAGCTATGACTGGTGTGGTTCCCACAAAGCTTATTATAACTTTTTCAAAAGCATTAGCTTCGACTGGTGATTTGTATAGCATTGAATCAGGCTAGTCGATTTGTAATTGGAAAAACACGTTGGCTGTAAAATTTAATGGATGTCACTATTTATAAGCTATGACTGGTGTGACTAATCTCAGACTATGCAGTGTACAAGAAAACATGTCTAGTTACACTAATAGGATAGAGGTTTCTTAAATAAACTGAAATTTCAAGAAAAGGGGGGATGGGTGTAAGTATTTGAAACCTCTGGAAGTGAATGTAAGTTCTTTCATATAATTCCAAATTGGCCTTTTCACATTGTATTATTTTTTTGGGCCACAGTGAGGAGGAACTTGAAGAACACTTCAGCAAGTTTGGCACTGTCTCACAGGTTCATCTAGTTGTTGATAAAGATACAAAAAGGTCCAAAGGAATAGCTTATATTCTTTACACACTTCCAGAATTTGCAGCCAGGTACACATGGTTTCTTAAAATTTGCTCACATTTATTTCGAAGTTTCTTCATGAATGTGAAGGTCTTGTTCTTTAAGCTTACTTCTGAGAAAAATGTCTAAGGGTTCCTTTTGAACCTTCCCTTATTGTCATTGAGTGTCAAACAGTCATAATTAATCTTATTTTTTGTGGTCGTGTGCGCACAACAACAACACCAACAACAACAAAGCCTTTATCCCACTAGGTGGGGTCGATTACATGGATCGCACGACGCTATTTTTTGTGGTCGTGTGCGCACAAAAAAGAAAAATGTGCATCAAAAGGCAGGGGGGCACTCTAACGTTTCAGACAGCCGTCATAGATTTTGAATTTAACAATTGCCATACTATTGAAGTAAATCAGGTATTTCACCTGTGGAGTAAGCTTTCAGTGGATCTTTGTATAATAATTTTGGTGGCAGGTTCTAATGATACCTTCCCTGTAAAAAACAGGTGCTGTGAGGGGAAATGGTTTTGGGATTTCATTAATATTTTAATTTTAATAATCAAACGAACAGTGTGCCTTCTTGGTCAGCTTTTGAGTTGGAGGGGAAAAAATATATATTTAGGTGCTCTGATTGTTGAAATGACATGAATGATTCTTGTAACTGAGAAATGTTTTCTTCAAACAATTAAAAGGTACATTGGCATCACCCACTGAGGTGTAAATCCAGCATCTATAGATGTCATTTAGCATTGCTTTATATGATGCAAAATATAAAACACTAATTTCTTGTTAAATTATTTTCAGGTTATGCATGCTTAAGCTGGCATGTATTAATAAATTTGTTTTGCCGATGCTTTATTTAATGTTAAGACATTTGATTATCAGGGCACTAGAAGAGTTGGACAATTCAATCTTTCAAGGAAGATTACTGCATATTTTGCCAGCCGTGCAAAGACCTTCAGACATCAAGGAGTATGCAAAATATATACTTTTTCCATTATTTTACATAAAGATCTGGTGTTTTATTTGCCTTATCACAACAGTACTTTTTCGGTTTTTCCATACTGTAGAAAGAATACATCAATGGACCAAAGCTCCAGAACATTTAAGAAACAGAGAGAGGAGGAGCGGAAAGCAGCTGAAGCTAGTGGAGATACCAGAGCATGGAATAGTTTATTCATGCGCTCTGACACTGTATGTTACTTGAAACTTGATAATGTGCAACTGATGTTTCTAATAATTTGGCCTTTGTGGTGTAGACAAGAATAAATTTATCTTATGTGTTGTATTTTGTTTGATATCAAATATGTTTAATCATCTCATTGGCTCTTTTCACTGTAATTATACCTTTCTGTCTTTCATATCAAGCATATTATTAATCCCGGTTTGTTTGGAAAAGGATTGATGTGGAGCGAGAAGAAATTTCTCATTCTATCTTGCAATCATATGCTTTTTTTTTTCCTGTGATGAAAGTTCTAATGTCCCTTATCTTTTCTTCTATGTTCCCTTTAAATAGGCAACTATTAACATTGTGTTTTCTTCCAACATTAATATTGTGTTTTTGTTGTCGATCTTCTTCTATGCAATTGCTGTTGGCCATTCCTTCTTTCTCTCTGCTCAGACATCTGATGCATCTTAACTACTTGCTTATAGGTTGTTGAAAACATTGCTCGTAAATATGGTGTAAGTAAAAGTGATTTGCTTGACCGAGAAGCTGATGACCTTGCTGTGCGCATTGCTTTGGGGGAAACTCAAGTGATTGCAGAGACAAAAAAGGCCCTTAAGAATGCTGGCGTGAATGTGGTGTCTTTGGAGGAATTTGCCAATGGCCAAAAAGTTGGTGTGAAAAGAAGCAACCATGTACTTTTAGTGAAGAACTTGCCATATGGTTCCTCAGAAAATGAATTAGCAAAGATGTTTGGGAAATTTGGGAGTTTGGATAAAATAATTCTGCCTCCAACAAAGACGTTGGCCTTGGTATTCTGATACTTTCTTGTCTGTTTTTCAGATTTAATGATGTCATTACAGTTTTGATTTTATTTAAATACCTTATTTGGTGCTTTGTAGACAAAGGTCACAATGGTTCTTATCTAATTTATGAAAAGATGTTTAAATCTCTTACACATAGATCCCTAGGTCCAGCATTGCTCTATCTGCTGTAAATGAATGAATTTACCTAATTTTTGGGATCTTGAAATATTGCCAATTTGTTTCCCGCGTGTTCTTGGTAAAAGATTTTCTCCAGCTCTTGGGTTTTTGAAAAGTTGATATTCTTATCTTTGCAAAGCTTTTAATTATCTGGATTTAATATTTCAGGTTGTCTACCTTGAACCAGCTGAAGCTCGAGCAGCTTTTAGAGGTTTAGCGTACAAGCGTTTTAAGTAAGATTTTATTTCTCTTCTAGTATGAAGAGCAATCAGCAATGCTATATAAATGTACAATGCTCTTTATTTCTTCAGTGTTCAGATGTTTATTGCATTAAGTTCTTGTTTCCATGTGTAATTTCCCAACATAACAGTCCATTATATGTGGTCAGCCCTTTTATTGTGAACACTATTACTGCCCCAGACTTGAAAGAGGTGTGACATCGGAGTTCTACCTGAATTGAATTGAGTTCTTTTGTAGGCTTCTTTAGATTATAGAGTAAATTACGTGAACTTCCCTTCATTTATGCTGAAATTACGTGTACCTTCCTCTATTTTCAAAATCTGCGTTGACCTCTCCTTAAATAGAGGGTCTAACTACATTAACCACCTCTATATTTCCAAAGTTATATTTTTTGTCCAGCTTTTGTTAGTGGCTATTAGATGCCTAATTTGTTTTTTGCCAAATGACCCATCACTTATAGCCAAACCCAAACGCTTCTGCAAAATTAGTCCCCTAATCTACAAAACATTTCTGTGAATCCTCAAATCTGGCTCACCCTCTGATCAAAGTCTTAAAATGCAAGGAGCATACATATCAAAAAGCCCATCACCATTAATTGTTCATCATTGAAGCCTCTCACCCTCAGATCCTATCAAAACTGTATCTCCACTACCACCTTTGGCAGCAGCAATAAGGAGATCATGGAGGGTGGAGATTTCAAAAACCACTGATAGCCATCCATCTTGCTTGCTGTTCCTTCTTGCTTTCCTCTGTTTTTGTAGACATGGCAGAAAATGCACTACCCTTTCTGTTTCCATGTCCAAGCTTCCTCATTGATTCTCCTATGCCCTTCTTTGCCTTGAGAACACCTCTGCTCACACTGTGGGTTTGATCCTATTGGCTATTAGAGCCTTCATTTTATTGATATGTAAAACTGAACTGAATACAACAATATATATAACAAAACAGAGAGGAGAAAACGCTGAACTTGGACGGTGAGATTGGAAGACTAAGTGGGAGTGGTTGGTGGTACTGGTCAGCAATATCATGCTGACTGTGGAAATACACACCCACTCCACCGAAGACATTTTTGACTTTCAACACTCCCCCTCAAGCTGGAGAGTATATGTCCATCATTCCCAGCTTGCATCGTAATCCTTCAAATTTAGCTCTGCTAAGTGGTTTTGTCATTATATCTGCAATCTGATCTTCTGATCTGATGTAAGACAATCTCATGATACCTGCTTCAATTTTCTCTTTAATAAAGTGCATGTCTATCTCAACATGTTTTGTTCTATCATGATAAACAGGGTTCTCAACCATTTTGATGCTAGCCTTGTTGTCACACCAAATTTGTAATAGTCCCTCATGTGGAATTCTCAACTCTTTTAATAACCTGATAATCCAAATTCCTTCACATACTCCTTTGTTCACTGCTCTTAATTCAGCTTCTGCACTACTTGTTGATACCACAGTTTGTTTTTTGCTTCTCCATGTAACCAGATTTCCCCACACATATGTACAATATCCTGAGATGGATCTTCTAGTCTCTCTGTCCCTTGCATGATCTGCATCGGTGTAGATTTCAATGTTTCTAGTAGTTCCTTTTCTGAAAAAGATTCCTCTTCCAGGATTAAATTTCAAATAACTCAGGATTCTGTAAACTGCAGCCATATGTTCTACCTGTGGTTGGTGCATGAATTGGCTTACTATTCCAACTGCGTGGCTAATGTCTGGGCGCGTGTGAATTAAGTATATGAGTTTCCCGACCAGTCTTCTGTATCGTTCTGAGTTGACTGGGACACCATCTGGTTTAATTTCCAGATGACATCCTTCTTCCATCGGTGTTCCTTCAGGTTGTGCTCCTAGCATTCCTGTTTCATGTAACAGGTCTAGTATGTACTTCCGCTGAGATACATTGATACCCTTTTTAGTTCTTGTCACTTCCATGCCTAGGAAATACCTCATTTGTCCAAGATCTTTTACTTGGAACTCAGTTGACAGATTCTGTTTTAATTGAGCAATGGATCCTTCGTCATTTCCGGTTATGACTATGTCATCAACATAGACTATCAAGATGGTGACTCTGTCATTAACACGTTTGATGAACAATGTGTCGTCTGCTTGTCCCTGGGTATATCCAAGTCCTTTCATTGTTTTGGTGAATCTGCCAAACCATGCCCTAGGTGACTGCTTAAGTCCATACAAAGACTTGTTGAGTTTGCACACGTAATTGTTAGGGGCTGAAATTCCATCTGGAATCTCCATATATACTTCTTCCAGATTTCCATTCAGGAATGCATTCTTCACATCCAGTTGGTGTAGTGACCAATCCAAATTAGCTACAATTGACAGTAGTACTTGGATGGTATTAAGTTTAGCCACTGGAGCAAATGTTTCCTGATAATCGATGCCATATGTCTGGGTATAGCCTTTTGCAACAAGTCTTGCCTTGTATTTGTTGATACTACCATCAGGATTGAATTTTGAGGTGAAGATCCACCTACATCCAACTGGTTTCTTGCCTTTGGGAAGAGTTGTAATCTCCCATGTTTCATTGTCTCTGAGTGCCCTTAACTCCTCTTCTGCAGCTTGTCTCCAGTTTGGATTAGCCATAGCTTGTTGAAATGAGTTAGGAACTTTTATCTGTGCACTATTTACAACAAAACTTTCCATTTTTTCAGACAAGTTACCGTATGAAACAAAGCGTTGAATTGGATGTTGAGTACAAGCTCTTACCCCTTTTCTTAATGCAATAGGCCAACCTAGTTCTTCAGGATTTAATCCCGAATTGGATTCATGGTCGTTCCTTTGAATGGGAGAGATAGTACTACCAGTGCTTGCTTCATTTCTAATTTGTAGCCTGGACTCTTCCTCTTGTTGTGATTCAGTATCCAACCCTGAATTATTGTCAACATGTGCTTGTTGTTCATTAGGTGTAGATTCAGATTGGATTGGGTTATGCTCAGATTCTCGTTGGATAGAACTAGATTGGTTTATTGAAGCAAATGGGTCAATGGTGACTTTATGGTCAGGTTTAGATGGTGGTGATGAGTCTGTGGATTTGTTTTCTTCCTGGATTAGCCATTTGATATCAATATACTCCCCCTGAATGGGTAATTTAGGATAATATGCTTCTTCTTCCAAGAATACAGTATCTCGAGAAATAATAAGCTTCTTGGAAGTAGGACAGTAGCATTTATACCCTTTTTGAGTAGAGGAGTATCCAAGGAATATACATTTATCGGCTCGAGCAGCAAATTTATTGCCATCATTTTTGTGGACAAAGACAACACAACCAAATACTTTTGGAGGTAATGTATTAATGAGTGGGCAATTTGGAAAGTGTTCAAGGAGTTTTTGAATCGGTGTGTTGTACTTAAGGATTCTGGATGGCATACGATTAATGAGATACGCTGCAGTGAGTACAGCATCACCCCAAAAAATGGTGGGAACATTTCGTTCCATCAATAAGGTTCGGGTTACTTCCAATAAATGACGATTCTTTCTTTCGGCCACTCCATTTTGTTGAGGGGTATATGGGCATGAAGTTTGGTGACAAATTCCTTGTTGATCAAGAAATTCGTTAAAGGTGTTGCTCAAATATTCTTTGGCATTATCACTTCGTAGTACCTTAATGGATGTGTTAAACTGTGTGCGTACAAAGGTATAGAAGTTCTGAAATACTTGGGCTATTTCAGATTTGTCTTTCATTAAATATACCCAAGTAGTTCTAGTGTGATCATCTATGAAAGTGACAAACCACCTTGCTTTGGTAAGAGTTTTTACTCGTGCAGGACCCCAAATGTCACTATGGATTAATGTGAAAGGTGAGGAGGGTGTATAGGGCTGTCTAGGATATGAGGTTCTAGTTTGTTTGGCAAACTGACAAGTTTCACAATGAAAAGGAGTGGAATTTTTATTAAATAAAGTGGGAAATACATGTTTCATGTACTCAAAACTAGGGTGACCTGACCGACAGTGCCATAACAATACATCATGATTTTTAGTGTTGGAGCTAACCAGTGCTTTTCTTGCTTTCCTTCCATTTTGCGAGCTGGATCCTTCAAGGTAGTATAGTCCATCCCATTCTCTAGAAGTCCCAATCGTCCTCCTCGATTTTAAATCCTGAAAGATACAAAGATCACTCTTGAAAATTATTTTACATGTTTGTCCTTTAGTAAGCTGACTTACAGATATTAGATTACAGGTGAGTGCAGGTACAAACAAAACATTTTTTAGTTCCAAGTCATCAGATAATATGACTGTTCCTATCCCTTCGACCCTTGTGAAAACACCGTTAGCAACTTTTACTTTAAGGTGTTCATGACAGAGTTTCAGGTTGTGAATTAAAGATTTGTTACCCGTCATATGGTCAGTGGCTCCTGAGTCAACAATCCAAGTATCTGTACTAGTCATCACCATGTTAAGAGCTATAACAGAATTACCTGATTGAGCCAGATTCACACTAGGAACAGTATTGGACTTGTTCTGCTTGTTCAGGATCTGACGAAACATCTGTATTTCTTCTTGACTCAGGAAATCAATATCTCCTGCTTTCTGCTCAGTTGTAGTGATATTAGAAGAGGAGTATTGTTTGGTAGTTGATGGCTTGCCGTGCAGCTTCCAACATTCTTCTTTGATATGCCCCTTTTTCTTACAGTAAGCACACCATTTGCTATTTCTTCGTTCGTCTTTTTGTCCTCTTATAACAAGAGCTGAACTTTCACTTGTGTTAGGGCTGCTGCTGCTTTGAGTTAGGAGTTTTCGACTCTCCTCAAACTGCACATGATTGACAACCTCGCGAAGAGAAGGCATGGGTTTTAATCCCATAATTCGGCCTCTTATTTCCTCAAATGAATCATTGAGTCCAAGAAGAAAATCATAGACTCTTCCTTCTTCTATTAGTTTTCTATGTAACTTGGCATCTTTGACTGTATCCCATGGATGTACATCGTAGAGATCTTGTTGTTGCCAGAGTTTCATCAAGGCATTATAGTATTCTGTAACTGTTAAGTTGCCTTGTCTCAGATCTCGAAGTCGTCGTTTTAGATGAAGCAGTGCAGCAGTGTTGTCAAGGGAAGAGTAAGTTTCTCTTGTTGCATCCCAGATTTCCTTTGCTGTATCTGCCAGGAGATAACTTTCACTAATGTCATCAGTCATAGAATGACACAACCAAGTCATAACTTGATTGTTTTCAGCAAACCATGTGTCAAAACTTGGATCATTTGCATCAGGTTGTACTGCTGCTCCATTTATGTATTTCTCCTTTCTCTTTCCACGGATGTATCTTAGCACAGTTTGGGACCACTGGAGATAATTTTGCCCATTGAACCTGTGACTAATGGCCATAATCTGATTATCTGGTGGATCTGGAGTTGTCACCATATTACCAGTAACAGAAGTATTGGAAGGTGAAGAAGAGCTTTGAGTTTGTGGATTTGTACCAGTCATCAATGCCATTGGATTGGCCCTTGTAGTGACTGGATTTCTAGGAATAGAGCCAAAAATAGGAGGAAACTCATAGGGATCCATATTCTGAGGAAAAAGGTCGTCGGAAAGTACTGTAGAGGAGGCGCGTGCAGCTCACGCGCCGGCTGATGTGGTGGCGCGTGATGTTCACGCGCAGAGGGCTGTGATGGCGCGTGAAATTCACGCGCCGTTCAGATCACCGTCGGACTTCTGGGTTTCGCCGGTCGGAGGTTTCCGATCATCCCTGGAGTGGCGGTGTGTGTAAACGCGCCCTTGGTTGACCGGACATGATCTTCAGCGGCTGCCTCTGTTTTTGCGTCAGCCGTTCAGATCACCGTCGATCCTCAGGTCTGTTGCCACCGTGATGTGTTTCTACCATAGCTTTGATACCATATTGGCTATTAGAGCCTTCATTTTATTGATATGTAAAACTGAACTGAATACAACAATATATATAACAAAACAGAGAGGAGAAAACGCTGAACTTGGACGGTGAGATTGGAAGACTAAGTGGGAGTGGTTGGTGGTACTGGTCAGCAATATCATGCTGACTGTGGAAATACACACCCACTCCACCGAAGACATTTTTGACTTTCAACAGATCCTGTCTTTGCTGCTGCCGTACCTATGGCTGTACTAATATTTTAGATTTCTTGGTTGATATTGTGCCTCGGGACGAGATCAATAAAAGTGAAGTTGAGAGAATCTTGCATTATTGTTTTGGCCTTTGCTTTGTTTTAACACCTATGAGTTGTGAAGGATTTGCTTGGTGTCAGTTCTTGCTGGTGTCCAGAGGCTGCCTCATTGGAGTTTTTGTAGTTTCTGCTGACCTGGACTTAAACTTGAGATTTTCCCACGTTCTTGATTTGTAGGTTGTAGCAGTTGGGATTTTGGCTAACGGGACAGATCGGTAGTTGTATGCTTAGAAATAATTTTGATAACAGCATCCTAGAATCTTTTAAAGAGTACTGTTATAGTGGGACTCATATATGGGGCTAGACAATGGAGAGGGCAGTTCCTTGTAATTTGAGCAAAACCTAGGAGCGTTGTGTAATTTACTCCAGATATTTAGATATTTTGCCAATGGTTCATTTAAATCAATTCCTTGAAGGGTATCTCAACTGGGTTGAAAGTCCAACTGATTTGTCTTCTTTCAGCCTCTGTTTACTTGGCTTTCTATTTGGATAAAACGAGGGAAAAAAATAAGAAATCAGAACTTCGTGATCCCTTTGATTTGTTAGTTGGTCTAAATCTAATAGCAAAGTATGGAGAGTGGTGTGTTCTAGCAAGCAAGCAACAGAGCTCTTGTATCTAGTTGCTTGAATCTATTAGAAATGATATGTCTGAAAGACTGGTGGTTTAATATAATTGAGGGTTATATATATTCTGCAGTTGTCATATGATTGGTACAAGTGATGCATAGAGCCTTGCTCTGTTGCCAACTTTTAGCTTCATAGAGCATTTCATTCACAAGGAAGCCAAACTCCGCAATTCAAACAGATATGACCACAATGAACTTGATGCTCTGCAATTTGTTTTTTCTTTTATATAATGCTATATATACATTTTTTGGCCTGAAGATAATTTTATATATACATCGGAGCTACACAAAATACTGCATTTCTGGGGTTTAATTGTGATTTGTCAGTGGACTATCTCTGGGAAGCTTAACTTTCTATTCACTTTAGTATTGAGTTCACGTGCGTGCATATGAGTTCCATGAGCTGAACTAAACTTACAATGCATGAATATGAATATTTGATGTGTAATTCTAATTCTGTCAGCTCTATCAAAGCCTCTTACATCATGATTTATGGAAGAATATCTATCCCATTGATTTATAATGAATTTATTGTAGAGATGCACCATTGTATTTGGAATGGGCTCCATCCAATGTACTTAGCCAAAGTTTAACATCTGAGAGCAATGAAAAGAGTGGCGCAATTGGTGAAAATGAGGTCAAACGGATGAAACTGGAACAATATCTTAAGGGAGTATCAGATGGGGACATCGATCAGGACAGAGTTGAGGTTTGTCATATTGCATTTCTCTTGCCAGTAATTTCTATTCCTGTTTTGTTTACTGTAAACGCACTACTTTAGCAGCTGACTGTATCCCCTGATGTGAAATGAAGAATATTCTTAAGATTTTTTCCCTCTACAGTATCTGTAGATTCCTGAAAACTTGTACATGTTTAAGGAAAATGGTTTATTTGTGGGAGAATGATTTTTAAAAAAAAAAATTAAAACTTCTACGAATAGCCCATCTGCTTGTCACGTGGCAGGACAGTTGCGCTTATAAAAGATCCTATTGCATTGCCTTCAAATCTCTACTCATGATCTTCAAATCAGATACTCTTCGGGAAAGTGTGAATATTCAATTCGATATTTGATAACATTTTTTTAGTATTATAGTTAATGGTTGTTATTTTCTCTATAATATAATAATTTAAAGTGTGATGTAATTTATGATAGACGGTGTGGCATCTATTGAGGGGAAAATAATACAAAACCGTTTAGATGGTTTGGTTGTGTGCAAAGAAGGCCAGTGGAGGAGCCAATAAGGAGGGTTGAGTGTAGATTGTCTTTAGCGCTGTGAAGAGAGGTAGAGAGAGAACAAGAAGGACACTCAAAGAAGTCATTAATCAAGATTTCTCAATTAATGGCATATCAGAAGAATTGGTGATAGGAATCCAGCAAACTCAGCACGTCCCTTACTGGTTTACAGCAGAAGGAATCGGGATCAACATTAGTTAGGAGGGATTTTCTAATATGTGGTTAGTTTCAAGTTAGTTTCAGCCAGTTGGCATTATGTAGTGCTTGTAGTGCATGACCTGTTTTCGTGTAAGTGGTAGGAGTCAGTTATTAAGAGTGGCATAGCAGTTACTTTATTAGTACTTATCAGTAGGGAAGGTTTAAGGCTATAAATAGGTACTGTAACGAGTTATCTGGGAAGAGTATGATATGAAATTATTTCCTTTCAGTTTAGAGAACAGATTCTGGCTCTAAGCATTCTTCTCCTATTTCTGTTTCCTATCTCCATTCCTATTCTATTCTATCTTGCTCTCATGGACTGAGAACCCATCAATTGGTCTTAGACAATGTATAATGGGGTCATGCGATTCGTATAACCAATCTCATTTAGTGGAGTAAGGCTTTTGTTGCTGCTGCACAAAAGTATACTATTCAACTGAGCTTTGATGCGATTTTAACAGGAATTCACAAAATGTATGGCCTAGTTGATCAAAAGAAACATGTAATTGTTTTGTCTTCTAGTATTCTTGCATCATGATCCTGCTGTAAAGTATATAGATAATGGAGATCATATTTAATATGAAATTGTTGGCTACTACCACTGCTTATTTGTTCTGCTCGTTCAAGTATTATTGATTAATCTATCTGCTTCAGGCCCGGTCTCTGTTTGTCAAGAACATCAACTTTAGGACATCAGATGAGAGTTTGAAGAATCATTTTAGTGAACACGTGAAAGAGGGAAGAGTTTTGAGTGCCAAGGTATTTGTCCAAATGTGTAGAACTTCACACTTTGTTTTGTTCGGCTTCTTATGATAATTTGCTTGCTGATGTTGCAAACAGGTGAAGAAGCATTTGAAAAATGGAAAACAAGTTTCGATGGGATTTGGATTTATCGAATTTGATTCTGTGGAGACCGCTACGAATATTTGCAGAGATTTACAGGTTTCTTCATATTATATTAAACTATGCAATATGCATGCTATAACAATCTCAGAATCCTAACTCTAGCTGATATTTTTCCTTCTTTAGGGGACTGTTTTGGATGGGCATGCACTTATTTTACAACTCTGTCATGCCAAGGACAGACAAGTACCAAAAACAGTTGAGAAGGACAAAAGCTCAACAAAATTACTTGTCAGAAATGTAGCATTTGAGGCGACAGAGAAAGAATTGAGACAGTTGTTCAGCCCATTCGGCCAGGTATGTGCTACCAGAAGTAATATTTTCCATGACATTTGAATTAAGCAATCAGTCTTTTCACTTGCACAAAATATTATTGAATGCATCTTTTCCTTGAAACGAAAGTAAAGAACTCTACAGGAGCATATTAACTTGTAGTCAATGCATCCAACTGGATATTTTTTGTTAGAAAGGAAAAAAAAATTATGACATGAGCTACCTGTGCAATTCATAATCCAACCCGAGAGTATGCCCTTTTCTTTTGGCACACTTCAGTTTACTTGTAATTCTAATTCATATTTTTACCAGATTTATGTGATTTTGTAATTATGCACTGCCTCCTGCTAATTCATGAACCATTTGATGTCTTACATCTATGCAGATTAAGAGTTTGAGGTTGCCAATGAAGTTTGGAAGTCATAGAGGTTTTGCTTTTGTGGAGTATGTTACACAGCAAGAGGCACAAAATGCACTTAATGCTCTTTCAAGCACCCACTTGTACGGCAGGCATCTGGTAGGTGGATTTACGTTATACAATTTTTCTTATAGGAAAATGAACTCTCCTTGAAGGAAGCAGGGAGGTAACAAATCGGATACGACAAAATACAGATGCTGTGACACATTAAGTAAATTGTGTATTGTTTAAATATAAGATAAAGAATCATTTCGAGTCAGTTCCCTCGTTAGACGTGATGTAGCTCCTCGAAATAATGGTGCTTCATAGTTTCTCTCCTCTTCTGCTAAATTTCTGTGGTTTCAAGATGATGCATGGCAAAAGCCCAGAAAATAAAATAGACAAAATTACTGATTCACTCAATCACATGTCATCCTTTCCCTATGTATACCAACAGAGGCTGGGTGGGTTTCTTGGCAATTTCCCTAACTATATCTTGTTCCTCTTGTAATTTCCATTATAATCCCTTGTTTCTCGCTTGACTCGAGATCTCTGCTGTTGAGAGCAATATAATATAGCTGAGAATTCAATTTATGGCTATTGTGTAACTTACAGGTGTTGGAGAGAGCAAAGGAAGGTGAGAGTTTGGAGGAACTACGGGCTCGAACAGCCGCACAATTTAGTGATGAGCAAAATGGATTTCTAAAGTTATCCAAGAAAAGGAAGCTCTTGTCAATCTCGGACGGAGGGAAGATGGAGTTTGAAAGAATTGCTGATTAGTAATCAGTTCTTTCTAAATGAATTTGGATTCCTTAAAATACAAGAAAACTAAATGCTGGGAAGCGAAATCATTTTCTGAGCAAGGTCTTGTATATAACCTAGAGCTCTGAGCATGGCAATTTTGTAGGTTGTAAGTTATATAGAATCATGATGACCTTTTGCTTTTACATTGCCCATGAAGTGAAGCAAAGGGGTTTTTCAACCGACATTTTGAATTCAATTTTGAGGTGGCCTTGTGATTGGGCTTTAAAACCATCTTTTATTACAATTTGGTTGAGTAAGTGATGGGTGCTTGTAAGACATTCATTATGATTTATGATCAACAAACAGAAGTTCCTAGTGTAGCCAGAACAATCTCATTCTGACAAACATATATTATGTAATGCATATGCTCTGTCCTCACAAAAAAGATGTTCTTTAAAGTTTAACCTTACTAGATAGTTTGAAGTTCAAAAAACCAATATACTGTACTGGCAACAAAATGCTCTTCAAAACAATTGTTTTTTCCCCTAGTTGGAGGGGGAGGGGAGGGATGAAAAATAAGCCATTCCTCTTATTTGGTATGAAAAATTGGAGGGGAGGGGAGTTGGATGAGGGGTTCCAAATCCCTCCCCTCCCCTCATTTTTGTTCCTTTCAAATTGGGGGGATTTGGAGAGAAGTAAAATATTTGACTATTTTACCCCCGCAACTTTTTCATATTTCCATTAATTCTTTTAAGCAAAAAATAAAACACACAATCACATAGTTTTGACCTTGTTTTTCTCAACTTTTGTGATGCTTTTTTTGTAAAAATTATAATTTTATTCTTTTTATCAATAATTATTTTAGTAATTCCAACAGTGTGAATTAAAATAAATGTGTCCGCTTGATAAAAAAATTTGAATTTTGATAATTTATTTGATTTGTATTGAGGTGTAAACTAATTTAAATAAATTTCATTTCAAAAAAATTAATTTAAATTATTTATATAAGCATAAAAAATATAAGCTAACATATAAGGGTAAAATGGTAAATTAGTTATTATCTCCCCTCCTCTCACTCCAATTAAACCAAACAAGGTGACCCCCTATCCCTCCACTCCCCTCCCTTTGAACCATACAGGCCTTAGGCCCTGTTTGGTACGAGGTACTGGATTTTGATGGATTGAGATTGTAGCTGGTATTGAGATTGAGACTGCTATTGAGACTGGGACTGAGGAATTAAAATTACGTTTGATATGCGGTGATATTTAGATAGAATACTTGAATTAATTTTATTTTATAATTCTTTATAAATTTTATGAGAAGGCTAAAATATCTTTATTATTAAAAAAATAACAAAAAACAAAGCTCGGGATTCAGGTTAAAATTAATAGAGGGAATTTATGTCCTAAAAATATTATAAACAAGGATATTTTTGTCTCTGATATTTACAATCCCCGGGGGGGAGGTGGCTTTGCAGCAATCTCACTTTCGTGGTACTCTCAATCCCTAGTTATCCGTAGTCCCTCATACCAAACGATATATTTTAGCTTAATCCCTAGTTCAATCCCTGTCCCTACCCCTAGTACTTCATACCAAACAGGGCCTTAGTGTTAGATAACGTATTAACAAATTTATTTACATATCACATTACCTTGAATAATACTCCATCTGGTATCTTATAAGATGCCTTTTAGTAGGTATATTTTCGTCTTCTTCATAAGATGTTTTTATAGTTTCAACGAGCCTAGACTTTTTTGTTATATATACCCTCATATTTAATAAAGGTATTTAGAGAAAGTAGATATTAATATGATATTGAAATTTAGTTTGGTTAATAAGGGCAACATTACAAATCATTTGAATTTAATAACAAATTTAATGTTCTTAATTTTTTTTATTAGTATGTATGAGTTAGTTAGAAACACCAAATGATAACTAATAAGATGTTAATTGAGGTGATAAGGGACTTTACGTTCGTAAGGAGGACACAAGTTCAAATCCTAAGAAATGCACTTGTTAAGAAATGTGAGAACTATTTACCTTCTAAACCTCGAAGGAGAAACCATTGATCAAACTAAAAAAAGGGAAATACTTTATGTTAAGGATGGGAGGAGTATCACATTAAAGTCCATCATACGGTTGACTCTCTAATCTGAGGGGTCTTGCTTCCATTTCACACATCACATTCTCACTACACGTATATGGCATTGGAATGTGGTTGTAATTCAATTTATTCCTCAATATATATATATATATATATATATATATATATATATATATATATATGTGTGTGTGTGTGTGTGTGTGTGTGTGTGTGTGTGTGTGTGTGTGTGTGTTGTGTGTGTGTGTGTGCTTCCTTTGGCTTTGTGAAATATTTTACATAAAAATAAAAATAACAGTTAAGTTGAGTGGAAGGGACTCGATGATTTTGGACCATGACTTTTTTTTATGTTAATCATTGTTATTTTAAAAATTAAATTTGATGTGATTGTTTGAGAATGTTTTAGGGAAAATCCTGAAACAACTTTAAAAATGTTAAGGAAAAAAAGAGTGTTTTGAATATTCATAATACTATAGAGATGTAAGGGACTCGATGATTTTGGACCATGACTTTTTTTTATGTTAATCATTGTTATTTTAAAAATTAAATTTGATGTGATTGTTTGAGAATGTTTTAGGGAAAATCCTGAAACAACTTTAAAAATGTTAAGGAAAAAAAGAGTGTTTTGAATATTCATAATACTAGAGAGATGTAAGGGTTGGATTTATCTTTTTCAAAATTAAATAGAAATGACAAAAATGTCCCTCTAAATTTAAAAATGTACTCCAATTTTAATAAAGATTTAACAAGTTTAGATAAGTTTTAACAAATTCTAATAAGATTTTTACAAATTTCAATTTTTGAAATCACCATTTATTATAATGGCAATGTATTAATTTCTTATTTCTGATAAGGGTTTCACAAATTTATATAAGATTTTAACAAATTCTTATAAATGTTCACAAATTCCAATTAAAAAATTCACCACTTGCTACAATAGTGAACTTGTGAAACCCGACCTCATGTGAACTTGTGAAACACTTATTAAAAGTAGGAATCAATACATTGTCATTATAGCAAGTGATGAATTTTTGAATTTTATCATAATTTTTTAAAACTTTATCTGAACTTGTGAAACCCTTATTAGAAGTAGAAATCAATATCTTACCATTATAGCAAGTGGTGATTTTTAAAATTGAAATTTGTGAAATTTTTATCAAAACTTATTGAAACCTATCCGAATTTGTTGAACCCTTATAAAAAATGGAAGCACATTTTTTAGACTCAAAGGGACATTTCTATCAATTTCATTTAATTTTAAAAAGGACAAATCATGCCATTACACCTTTCTAGTATTATAAATATTCAGAACACCTTTTTTTTCTTTTAGCATTTTTAAAGATCTTTTTCAGGGATTGCTCCAATGTTTTATTAGTTTCAAAATTGCAATATTAACATTTTCTTAGTTTAGGTTCAAATTTAGGTGAGTTGAGCCTTAAGGATCCATTAGGGAGATGTCATATCTCAATATTCAAAGAGTACTTACAGAGTCATTTATAGACCACCCATCAATAAGGTCCTTACACTAAGAGTATGATTTTAATTCACGACCTTGTGAGTTATCATCCAACTCATTATCAACTGGATCAATCTTTATTGGTCAATTTTAGCTTCTTTTTTTTATTTGTTAAGATACAATTTTAGTAATGAAGTTTTTTGTCATAAGTGTCTGAAATAATTAAGTTTTAATGGGTGTAAATGTAGATACAATCTTTTAAAAGTGATTCAATTTTAATAGTTTCGTTAAATTGGCTCAAACATCTATTATAAAGCTAGTGAGAGAATATGTGGGTCACAAAAAAGTAATGGATGTTTAAGCCAATTTAATGAAAATGTTAAAATTGCACAACTTTTAAAAGATTATGTTTATTTTAGCAACCTTCAAAATTTAATTATTTCAGACGCACATGACAAAAAAATTCATTAGTAAAATTTCAGCTTAACCCTTTTTTAATTAGTGAAAATTATTTCATAGAGGACTGAAAATGTTGGGATTAGAGGACTGAAAATATATTTCATAAAAGTAAGAAACCGAACTAAAATTTTAAATTAAGGTGAAGGGTGAAATGTGTACTTTTATCTAATTGATATCTTATTGAAAAATGGACTATTTTATTTTATTTTTGTGTCTGGTGCGACAATTTAATTACTAATTAAGTCAACTTTGCATTATATGGTATTACATACAATTTAAACATTAGTAATTTCCTTACAAGTAAAATCTATCCTCAGGTAACGTCACTAAACTTATTATGAGTATATTTTATTTTTCTTGTAGTGAAAATATATCCAATATTGTTTACCCAATAAAAATAAAAATACAGAATAAATATTTTACTATGGATAATATTATAAATTTATTAAAAAACAATTAACTTCATTTCTTTATGGTAGAATTGCATATTTGGTCCTCTAACTTTATATAAAATTTCAGTGTAATCACTTAATTTTATGAATTATGTTTTCAATTCTCTAACCTTCATACATTTAGTTATAAATGATTATTTTTTTGTCAATCATTGTTATTTGTAAAATTTATTTTTAAGAAATCTAATTAATTTATATTAAAGTATTTATATTTATCTTTTTTCTCCAAACTAATTTTCTTGATTTATAAATTGATATATAATACATAATGTATGCTATGATTAAATAGTTTATTTAGCTTCCTTAATCTTATAAAAAAAGTCACATGGCTCTTGTATTAAAGAATGGAGAGTAATATTTGAGAATATTTTAGGGTTAATGTGCGAATTTAGCAAAGAACTATTTACTAATGTGCACCTAACACAACTAACTATTTTGGAGTATAAAAGTAGACATTATGAATTTTTTTTTCTTGCAAAAATAGCAATTTTTTTTATCTAGCCGTTAATATTTTTGGGTGCAAATATAGACACAAGTTTCTATTTTTACTACAAAAAAAATTCATAATGTCTACTTTTGCACCAATAAAATAGTTAGTTATGTTGGGTGCACATTGGGAAATAGTTCTTTGCTACATTTACACTTTAACCCAATATTTTATCAACATTTAAAATTTCAATATCAGTTTTTTTTAATGAAACTAATGATATTAGGTTTAAAGGACTTAAAAAGATCTTAAGGGAAAAAAAATTACACATTGTGTTTTAAAGCACCAAAGAAATACTTTTGCATTCCTTTTTATTCTTATTCTCTTCTTTTTTTTTTCATATATATACATGCGGAAGAACTTTGAGCCACATATTAAGTCACAATTCAGTCACTATGATTAACTTAGAGAATATGGAATAATTTTATTTGAATTTGAAGTAATTAATTAATTTATGTGGGAAATAATATATTCCTTTGGGAAAATGGTTAAAAAATACATTTTAAGCAAATTAATTGTTAAATGGTACCAATGTGCAAGCAAGCATCCATCATATGCAATCAGCATCCACATATGCAAAAAGCATCCCTGCAAAAGTGCAAACATCATCTCTTGTGTGCAAAATATCATCCTTCGTGTGTAACATATCATCCGCCCGTATACAACATACCACCCACCATGTGCAATGGTAACAATGAGCAATTAATTTATTTGTAAGGTTTTTTTTAGCAATTCTCCCAGTTCCTTTCTACTCAACCCCATCTTCACCACTATTTTTCTTACGCAACACGTGGCAGTCACATCTTTAATTAAATATTTATATGCAAGCCAAGTCATAAAGCACTTGGTTTTGTTCCCCCCCCCCCCGGGGGACATATAGCACTTGTTTATCAATCTACCCAGCAAACAATTCCATATCACCATGCACCACAATTTGTAAAATACATTCTTATCCAATTAAAATTTGCTTTGGTTTTTTATTGTTAATAAAAATGTAGTTTTGTTTTATACGTAGAATTTTGTATGTGGCCTGGTTGTGATTGAGTTTGTACATTATACTAAAATAGGTTAAGTTTTTTTGGTTATGATCTACCACAAACTTATTATACACCCCTTAACTCTTTTTCATTATATTTTTAAACGTATGGCATCTTATTAGATTCCACATAACGTACACCATGTTATGTTCTGTATGTGATTATATTGTACTTAATTTAGGCCTTTCTATTAAAATAGCCCAATCATTGAATCAATTGTTTTTCTTAATTGTTATATTAAAGCAAGGAAAAGAGTTTAGAAAAAATTAGTGAAAATTTTCTCATTATCAAATTTAATCAAAAAAATTGCTCACTCATTGCAAAATTTATTACCCAAATGTACTTAAAAACCTAATATTTGAACAGGTGCAACTCTTTAATTGCATGCGACATATTTTCAGTTATGTGCAAAATGAAAGATATTTGTATATAGCTAAAGATACATTGCATAGAGCCAAAGAAAAGTGAAAGATATTTGTATATAGCTAAAGATACATTGCATATAGCCAAAGAAAAGTTTCACGTTCTAAAGATGAGTTGCACTCGCTCAAAGGCTTGATTCATTAAATATCCTTGGGTAATAAGTTTTGTCGGGGGAGATTTTTCAACAAATTTCCAAGAATCAAATTCTATTTTTAAATAATTATAAGGTTTAATATAACTTTTGGTCCCTGAAGTTTGGCCAGATTTTGGTTTTGGTCTCTCAAGTTTAAAATCAGGGGTTTTGGTCCCTCAAGTTTACTCCGTTTATAACTGTTGGTCCCTTAAGTTTGAAAGGACTTGATAACTTAAGGGACCAACAATTATAAATGAAGTAAACTTGAGGGACCAATAGTTATAAACGGAGTAAACTTAAAAGTCCAAAACCACTGATTTCAAGGACCAAAACCAAAATCGGGCCAAATTTCAAGGACTAAAACCACCGATTTCAAACTTGAGGGACCAAAACCAAAATCGGGCTAAACTTCAGAGACCAAAAGTTATATTAACCCTAATTATAATGATAAGGGCAAATTTAGGTCAAATTCTTTATAACAAGTCAAATCCTCCTATCACTGTTTGCCATATTTTTATTTAATTTCATAAACATGAAGGAGATAACAGTGGTTTTAGAGGGGGTTTGGGGTTAAATTATGTGTGAACATAATAGGACATATGGTAAAATGTAATTGGAGAACTTAACTATTTTAACGAACTTGATATAAGTTTTGTCCTAATGGTAATGATAATTATACTTATTTCCATAACATTAATTAGTAAAGAATTATATATATATATATAATACTTCCTCTGATTTCAATTGTAAAAGCTAGATTCCAAATTTACAAATACTAAAAATATTAGTTGAGTGAGTTATTTATATCAAATTTATATTGGTTTTCCTAAAATATCATGTTTAATCAATATTCCTAATATTCCTATTGTTGGAAACACCTTTTAATATTTACAATCAATAAAAATAGCTTAGGATAAATTTTATAAATTTGTAAGAAAAAATGAATGGAGATTTTTTATTTAGAATCAAAGAAAATCTCTCAATTAGTTCCTATATAGTATATTTATAATGAGCTAAGGTATTATTCCCCCCCCCCCCAAGGAACATTAAGAAGATTTGAACTCTTGATTTATAGTCATGAGCATGTGATCTCACTTCATGTTTGTTATTTGAGTTAGCTCTTCATGCCTTCATGGCTTCGTAGTAAGATGAGCATTTTCATTTTCAATTGGATATAACTATCCTATAGATATATTTTTTAATATTCATATAGATTTGCACCTAAAACATTGTATTTGTGTTCAAATCAACATTGTATTTGGGTTTCTTGTAATAGTGGTCCTTCCTTTTGGCAAAAAAGTTGGATCGGATATCAAACTAGAAAGAACAACATATCTCTTATTCTTCTTCTTCTTCTTCTTCTGTTTTGCCCCTTACCAATGAAAGAACAACATATCTCAATTTTTATTGTTTAACACTTTAACTAGTTAGACCAGTTGTTGAATTTGATAACATGATAATTGTAACATCCTCAAATTTAGCAAATGGTGTTAGACTTAATTTTGGGAATTAAAGGCCTATCATTCTTCCAAGAACTTAAAGGACTCTTAAATTAGACAAAGGAAGAAAATTAGGGGTTAATGTATGTAATATATATATATATATATATATATATATATATATATATATATATATAAACATACACACACATGGCACCTTCTTAGGCAAACACACCCATATTAGCTTTTTCACTTTTGCTTTGGAGCCACAATAGGTTGCCACTTAAGCACCTTTTATAAACATGTGTAATTAAAATAACAACTTTTTGTTCTTCCATTTGGCCACATGACCGTCTTCCCCACACACCACACATGCATGCAAGATTAAATCAACATACTTCCCTCCCCTTATATCAAAAAGTTGGCCAAAACATAAAGAAGGGAAGAGAGAGTTTGGTCAACATTCAACCTACTTTTTATTTGGACACATGGTTAACTTTCACCCATGCACTTGCATAAATGTAACCATTTAATCCCTAGCACTCCTTCACTCTCAAAAGGTCAGCCAAGAGGGAAAAATAGCAGAAAAGATAGATAGATAGATAGATAGATAGATAGATAGATAGATAGATAGATAGAGAGAGAGAGAGCAGAAAATATGGAGAACTAGAGAGAGAAGGAGATATAAAGCCATTTTCACCCCCAAAATCACATTTCTAGGTTACAGTGAATTCATCAATCTTGTTCCTATAATTAAGAGCAACATTTCTACCATTTAAGTTTCTTGAGAAGAAGTGTTTGGTGCTGTCTAAGAGGTGTAGAAGTTGGAGAAATTAAGATAGGGTGATAGCAAAGGAAAGAGGTAATCATAAGCTTTGATTTGAACCAAGTATCTTGGAATTTGGTTAAGATGTTATAATGATGATATTTTGCCCGATTTTTGTTAAGAAGTAACTTTAGGGTTTTAGAGATGTTGTGAACATGAAAATAATGTTAAAAGAGGTCTAAGTATGGTAGATAAGAAGTTTAGCAAGTTTTGTGCAAAATCATTTTTTGTTCCCTATGATACCTTTCAACCATATTAAGGCAAGGGGAAGGAATTGGATTTTTCTAATTTTGATGTTTCCAATGAGTTTAAAATGAAAAATTGTGTAAGAAAAAGATGAGAAATTGACTTTGGAAGCATTATAATTGGAAATGAAATTTTTGCCTAAAAGCCCTTAAATTTCAGCTTTGGTTGGTTCATTGGGAAGGAATTGGATTTGTTAAATTTAAGGATAGAAATGGATTCTTCATGTAAAATTGTGTGGGAATAGCTTCTAGAAATAATTTAAAAAGGATTGGATTGCAAATCCAAAAATTGGAGTTAAAGATCAAGTAAGGATTTGCTACCAGACTTGAGTTTTTAGGGAGTGAGGTTCGTTTTGATCAATCAAAACTTATCCAATGATTGTGAAATTTACAGGTCAATAGTACACATCCAAATCTTTAAAATAGTCATAGAATGCATTAATTGGATATCTAGGGAAAAAGTTATGATTTTTGGAAGTTATTTCAAGAATCGGGGGGGGGGGGAATTTTGAGACAACCAAGTTGGTCATGAATCTGGAACTTAACACCTTTAATTGACATTGGTTAATATTTTTCTTATATAGGGGACTTAAATAGATTTACATAAAAGCTTGTACCACCTCATTTGAAATTTTCTAGATTAAGATATGAATTTTTAAAGTTGCCTAATAAAATCTGGCAGATTGAGGTTGGTTCTGGAATTTCCAGTTTTAAAGTAAATTATGATTAGAAATATGATTTAAAAATCAATGTGACCATGTTGAATACCCAGATCACAAGGGTGGAAGACATATAATATGTCTTAAATTAGATATTCATTGACATAGCACAAAAAAAGTATTAAAGATAACCAACAAAAGTTAAAATAAAGGACAAGAATTTGGAATAGGTCAAGAGTAACATAATCTTTACTATGTCAATAGAATTGGAATAAGTAATGACCCATTTATTCATGAATTCTAAATTATAGGATTAAATATTTTCCCAAGCCCAGAGAAGAAGTTTGTTGGTAAAGGTAGATTACGGGAAAGGCAATTAATTGGTAACTCTTTCTCTCATATAATATGTATTGATATGCATGTATGTTTTTACCATCGGTTATATTCCTTTTATGAATATAAGGAATTGATGTTGGACTAGTGTGTCCTGAGGCTATAAGACATGTTTGGACCAGTATGTCCTAAGGCCGTAAGACCTTACATGCATTCAAAATTGTACCGGGTAGTGATCTGAGGCCGTAAGTATTGAAAGTGTATTTTTGCATGAGGCAGTGACCCTAGGCTATGAGATCTTATATGCCATCTAAGTTGTATTGAACCAGTGTGCCCCGTGATTGATATTTATGTTGCATTTTGAATGTTGAATGATGTTCATATGATGGTTTGTTTAGCATGCTTTGTGAACTTGCATACTTTAACTGTTGTTACTATTGAGATTTTCGTGAATCTCACCCTTTCTAATGATTGACGTACAGCTAAGGCAAGCAGCTCTAAGGGCAAAGAGGTAAATGCTAATTAATAGAAGGTGGAGATGAATGATTTAAGAATTTTGTTGGTTATTTGTATATAAATTTTGCTATGACGTAGGATATTTTGGTAGCCACATACAGCTACATGTGTTGTAGATAAATGTAAAGATATAACCATAGTGGAGTTAGTACCTGTAGTAGTAGTGATAGAGGTAGTATATCATGTGTAGCATGGGATAGTTTTAGTTGATCTATTATACGTATCGGAACGGTAATTTCCTCTAGTACAATAAATGAATTAGGATTGGGTAATTGTTTGATAAGGGCCCATAAGTTAACTATCAATATACTAGTTTATGAGCAGAGAAGCACTCTGATAATAATAAATGAAGTCAAAAATTGATAAGTCATAATGAAGTTACGAATCACTATATAACTGTTTTGAAAGCTTAATTTTTTTCAAAAAAAACTATTCAATTACAGGTTTTAACCCTGTGTTAAGATTGATATTTTACATTATTATCAAAAGTGTATTTGTCTCAGGACTGAGTCCTGACTCAGTGGTTCAAATTCATTGTATGAACACTCATTTGATAACTAAGGAAATAAGGGAGTCACAATAATTAAATAAAAATTTTGTAAAAAATAATTATATGCAAACATTAGATATGTGTGTATAATAAACTCATAGTAATTCTAATTATTATATTTATACAATTTTAAACTTAAAACCTTGTGTTTAAATAACCAATGTCCCTTTTATTATTAAGACATGTCCAAATTTCTTTAGAATTGAGATCTCAAAAGATATAAGAAAAGAGATCTAGATTAAGAAAGATCAAACCTTTAAGTGCTTATCTTAAAGAAATCATCAAGTGAAGGAAAAAATAGTTACTTGGGTAATACATAATTTGATCTATCCCCAGAACATGTTTTAATAGAAGGAATATGTGTGATTTTTCTTAGGTTTTGATATTTTCAATGGAACCCAAGAAAGATGGAGAGGAGATCGATGTAAAGATTCCAATGTATTATCTAACCCTTCACTCACTTTAAATTATGCTCTTTTGTGGCTTTTGTGACAATGCCTTATGTATATACTATCTCCAGTTTTAAATATAAGATCTTATTGATTTTCTTGGAGAGATTAAGAGAACAAAATAAGTTACTTTAAAGTATTTATATTAATCTTTTTTCTTCAAACTAATTTGTCTGACTTATAAACTGATATATAATCTAATGATTCGTAATATATGATATGATTAAGTAGCTTATTTAACTTTCTTATTCTCTCTAAAAAAACCAACTGAGTCTTACATTAAAGATCTGAGGGAGTACAATATTATGCATGCTTTTATTGAGTGTTTGATTGGATTATGTTACTGAGATTTCCCTTTATCGATCTCATCACATGTTTCCAAACAAGGTTGTGGGTGTGTTGGATGGACTAGCTGTGAAAGAAAATATTTTGAATAAAATTGATTTATACTTTTGATTTTGAGAATAGATTTGGATGTGATTGATTTATTATAAGATTGATTTCAGGTAAAATTGAAAAGTTAAAACCACTATTTTATTAAGAAAAATATCCAAACACCCGTTATACTTATCAAAATTAATTATGAACAAAAAACCATGATGATCTCATAGGCTACCAAACCACCCTATAAATGTCAAAATTAGTTATGAACCAAAAAACAATGTTATCTCATAAGTTACTATTATCTCATTTTCAATTATTTTTCTAAAAATTTATCCAAAAACACTATTTTGATTTAATCAATTTTATAAACTGTTTTTTAATTTACCCAATGCTAATCCAAATGCACCTAAAACATGTGAGGGTTGCTTATAAGAAACATGGTTTTCTTTCCTTTTCAAGCAGTAGCGGTGCATGTATTGGCTCTCTACTGGATAAGCATAAGTATTGCTTGGTTTTAGAGTTGTTATTCAGGCTTTGGCATTTTATGTTTGTTTAGTTTTGTTTGTGATGAGTGGATGTTCACAACTTTAGAAACTTTTAAAGTTTGATTTCATGGTTAATGTGGTTATACCCCATAATTCTTAAATAACCTCTAATGCTTTCATTTTGTAGTATAACTATATTGATTCTTTTATTTATGAAATTGTAATTCTTGAAATAGTTGGAGGCCTATAAATAGAGATTTAACTCAAAAAATTACGTACATGAAAAATATATATAAACTATATGTTAGATCTCATAATGTTTTGATGATAATAAACCCTGATATCTAAGTTTATTTTGATAAATAAGAAGAATAACAAAAAGTTGACTTGATGATTCAAGTCACTTGAGTGAAGTTTTAAGCATTCGAGTTATATAAATATTTTCAAAAAAACTTGAATTAGCAAGCCACTCAAGTAATGATTGAAATTCCATGGTAATCCTTTCTATCTTAGGAAAATCATTTACGTGTTAGTCTTAGAACTCGAGTGATAGCCAAGTAAGAACAAAGATTATTAAAAAGGATAACTCAAATGATAGTGGATGCACTCGAGTGTTAAAGCTTCACTTCCAAAATTACAAGTTACTCGCTAGTGATCAGAATATGTGAAAGTTCTAGTGTCTAAATCACTCGAGTGATGGACATAATTTGCAAGTCACTTGCAAGTAATGTGAGAGTTTGTGATCTGGTAAAGCATATAACTCAAGTGGCATAATGGTGCACTCAAGTGATATGCTTACCAAATCACTCGAGTGATGTCATTCACTTGCGAGTCACTCACAAGTATAGCTGAAGTGATGAGATATTTTGATAAGATTACTCTAGTGATTGAGAAAATCACTCGAGCGATCCATGATCACTTGCTAGGCACTAGCAAGTGATCTTAAAGAGCACTGGAGTTACTAATCTATTTTTCAAAACCTATAGAAGATCACTCAAATGATATTTATTTTTGTGAAACTTCACTATTAGTGATTATTAGCACAAGATCACTTGTACACTTGAGTGACAGAGAAAGAACTCGAGTGATAAGGAATCACTCGAGTCATCCTAAGTCACACTCGAGTGTGTGTTCATCAGTCTTTTATAATAAGTGTCTTGACAATTTAATACCTTTTCTACTTATCATGATAAACATCTGAAATTCTTATACTATTTATAGATGTTACTAATCATATTTAAGTATAAGTTTCAAATGATTAATCTCCAGATTAATTTCAAAATCAGGAAAAGCAAAATCGTATCAGAAGCATTAAATGCGTAGCAAAAATAACCAACAGAAACACTATTTTTTATCAACGGCTACAATTACTCTCTCATGGACAGATTTGAATGCTCTCAACGGTCATTAAAGACACTTTACTTACAAGTACGGAAGCATTCAAGACAGAGCCAATAACGAATGACAAAATCAATTTTGTTCATTAAGTGCTCTATTTTTTTGTTTGATATTCTCTGATATTTCTATTGTTCTTCAGTATTTATTTATCAACTATTTAAGAGAGATTTTACAACCTTATTTATTACTCTTGTAAAGAAAATTTTAAATTAGTAGGACCTTGAGTGTGGGTGTCAGCTTACAAAGTGTAAGGGGGAGTGAATGTCCTATTGAGAAACTCTCTTGTACTGTGGTGCCAATAATTCATCGAATCTTAAAAATATAGTAAAAATCTTATAGGCACTCTAAAGATTGGATGTAGGTCAAAAGGTTAAGACCAAACTAGTATAAACTCCGGTATACATTTCAATGAAATTTCTCCAACCCTTATCTTCTAACTAAGTCTTATAGTTGTGTTTTTTTTAATTGTTAATATCACCTAATTCACCCCATTCTGGGTGAAACCTTTGACACTAACACTAGAATCCTCCCCAATTTCCAATCTTTTTAGTTTTGGAGAATTACATTCAGGTCTCGTTTAAGAGGAAGAAAAATAAAAAAATGGTCTCATTGACAACTTCAGGGACGTGAATTGACAATTTTAGAGGTGCGATTTACAACTCCATGGGACCAATTTTTCATTTTTTTTTTCTCTTGAACGGGACCTGAAAGTAATTCTCCCTTTTTATTTTCTTTTGGGCCTTATTTGAATGGAGCGAAAATGAGAGGAGGAAAGAGAAAAAGAGAGATAAATCAGGAGAGAAGTGGGTTTTTCCTATGGTTGGGCAAAAACCCGGTGGTCCAGTCCAGTCTGATCCAACCCGAGCTGGTTCAGTCCAGTCTGGTCCAATCCAATTAAACAACATTAAAAATCGGATCAGACTGGACCAGACTGACTGTTCTGGTTGGACCGGGTTCCAGACCAGGGAACCAAACCACTTGGACTGGTCTGATCTGGTCCAGGTCAATTTTTAAATTTTTTTTTATAATTTAGATGTTATTTTTTATTTTTTTATTTAATGTTACGTTGTTGGAGTTTTGTTAAGGATTTATAATTAAATTTTATTTTTTATGATGATTTTATATGATTATATGTATTTTTATGATCTTAATTGTATTTATCATATTTAAATATTTTTTTATTATTGTTGAATGTTGTTGGATATTCTTATAGATTTATGATGTTTAATTTTGTGACACATTTTTATATTATTATAGGTATTTTTATGGTCCTAATTGTGTTTAATAGGTTCAAATTTTGCCTTTCAAAAAATAAAAAATAAAAATAAAAAAAAATTAAATTTTGTACCTGGGCTACCTGGACCAGTCCAGGTAGTCCACCTGACCAGGTCTAGTCCAGCCCGGCCACGGGTTGGTGCTGGACCAAACTAGACCACGAACTACCTTGTGTAACCCGAGATCCTCTCTAAACTAGACATCGGGTTGATGTTAAACCTGGTCCGGTCCAGTCCATGCTCATCCCTAATTTTTCCTATTTAAACGAGTGAGAAAAGTGGGGTAGAAAATAATGGTGTCACTATAAGTATGTAACCCCCATTTTCTGTCTAAATTTTCTCTAAACATATGGAGAGATTTGAAGAAGAAAACAAACATTTCAAATTTATCCCCAACAAGCTTGCTTCTTCTACTTTAGCAAACCACCCTCTGACCCCAAAGCCTACCCCAACTCCCTGACTTCCTCATTGTTTATTTCATTTTATTAAGTTTAATTTCAAAAAAAAAATATCACTTTTAATTTCTTGCCTTGATTTCACTAAATTATTTGAATTTTAAATATAATAACGTGAAAAGTATCCAAATAATTTGATTTTAAATTATTTGATAAACTGTTAATTTGTTTTTTCTTATTGTGATATTTAATTTGATTTTAAACTTGATATATTTTTATATTTTTACTCAGTTTCTTTCCTCTTTGGTTTCTCTTGTCCATGGGTGATCACATCTTTTCTCCCGTTTTATCTTTCCCTATTTTTTTACCCTGACTATTTTTCCATCGCATTAATGTTTTAAGAACATTATTGATTTATTTTGGTGGGGCTCCCATGTTTTCACTTTCAATTCCAAAGGTAAAAATATTCTCTCGTCACTTTTTAAGCAATTTTAATGGCCAAGAGTCATGTTAGTGGACAAGCATTCTCTACTTTTCCCTTTCCATTTTCCTAACGCTATATCCATTTCTCTATCTCGTTTTGTCAATTCAGCCCTCAACTCATTCTCACCTCGCCACGTGGCGTAACCACAATCCTTCTGAACGCACCACCCGTGATCCTTTGAGCTAGCTCGCGTGTACGAAACTTACCTACTAAACAAACTGAAAAATTATTAATTTTTTATTTTTTATTTTCATTAGAAAAAAGGGTAAAGGAGAAAAATAACATTAGGGCACATTTGACATGGTGGAATTGGGAGGTATAGAATTGAAATTGGATCTCAATTTCATGCTTAAGTTTGTTTGGTATGATAGAATTGAAAATTTTTATTCCATGTAGAAACCAAATCTCCCAAATTCCATCAAATTGACTTCCACCCAAAAAGTAAAGATTTGTAATTCCATGTACCTAAATCCATTTTTTTCCTTCAACTTGTATGATTTTATCCAAGGTTATTAAACCCGGACCGGTCACTGAACCGGTCTGGGTACTGGGATAAGAGTTAATAGGTCAGATCGAAGTCAAATCGGAGCTAAACCAGGGCCAAACCGATGATAAATTGAATATTTTAAACTTATTAATATGAAATTTTAAAAAAATAAAAATAAAACTAATTTTTTATTTAAAAAAACCTCAAACCGGACTGGTTTTCCAGCCTGTCCGGTCCGGGTTTAATAACAATGGTTTTATCTCATCCCACCTTCTTAGGTTGGCATATTGATAATTTTACATTTTTAATATAAATATTAAATAAAAATAATATTTGAATTCCATATACATACCAAACACACTTTTAAATATCATTTCCATTTCCATATCCATATCAATTTCTATTTTCATTTCCATATCCATCAAAATCAATTTTAGTGTACCAAACGGGCGCTTAATTTTTTCAAGAAGAGTTAGTGGCACCATAAATAAATTTTAGGTTTAAAAATACATATAATAATTCTAAAATGGCTTTTAAATGCCACATTTGCTAAATTCCTTTACATTGACCGTTTGGTCAAACTTTTGATTAAATCAAGTGATAGTAAAGGAGAAAAAATGCCCTTTATCTTTTTTTAAAAGAGGTACGGGTATCATAAATAAATTTTGGGTGTAAAAATATCTATAATGATTTTAAAATAGCCTAAAATGATATTGCCGTTAGATTTGTTTGATGGCTGTTTATTTTGACATGTGAGCCCTACTTATTTGTCGAGCTGTACTCCATCTTAATTGTTTTGATCGTATAATGTGGATCTCTCCCATTTTTAACCTAAGGACAAAGAAGGTTTAGTGCATTGTTGGATGAAGAAACAGAAAAGAAAAGATCTAAGTCATTCGTGTGCTAAAGATGAAGGCTGGACGTCGACGCTATCGCTAGGTTAAAAATGTGAGAAGTCCATATTATACAATCAAAATAACCAAGGTGAATTATAGTTAGACAAATAGTGGAAGTCAAAATAAATGGCCGCTTGATGAATTTAATTACAATAGTATTTTAGGCTATTTTAAAATCATCATAGATATTTTTCACTCAAAAATTATTTATGGTGATAATAGCTCTTTCTGAAAATGATAAAAGGTATTTTTGCTTTTTTACCTACATTTTATTTAGTCAAAATTTTAACCGAATGGTCAATGTAGAGAAATTTAACGAAAAAGGTAGTTTAGGCCATTTTAAAATTATGATAGGTTTTCTTACACCTAAAATTTATTTACAATGCTAGTAACTCTTCTTAAAAAGGAAAAGGACTATTTTTGCTCCTTTACTCTCAAAATTTGTTTGCTTCGTAATTTAGTTCCAAGACGAGTTCCTCTAAACATAATTAATTAAGCATTTCCTTTCTCCCGCGGTAAATGCTCTGTTGTGCCGTTTTGGGTGAAACATCTCACCGATTTAAACATGGGTTATATTGATTTGATTATATTTTTATTTACTCCACCTAATTTTGTAGTATCAAGATGCAACACTACCATAAATTTTGGAAAAGAAAATAAAAATGTTACAACCGTTAAAATAACCTAACATTCATTATTTCTTTTGTGTAATTCACTCTATTGTTATGAATGAAAAAGTTACGGGGTTAAATTATGTAAATGGTTGTAGTATTTTTGCTCTTAATTTCAAAGTATATGGGTAGTTTTATACTTCCAAAAAGCATATAGTGTCTCATGCACTTGGAGTATTTTTGCTACCTTACCTCAGGTAAAAAAAAAGCTAATTTACTTAAAATTAATTAAAGACAATAAATATATAAAAATAATATAATTTATTTTAAAAAATACCTTAATTTTTGAAATGACAGTGAATGTGATGTGAGACGGAGGAGAATGAATAAATAGCTAACTAATATAGTGAGACTATTCACCAATTAATTGGAGCTAAAAAAAAGGACGCAACAATTTTTTTCTGCCAAAAATGATACAAACTTGAGACATGCTGTCAGCATCTGATCTCTTATAAAATAGAAATAGGTCACTCCTTAAAAAAAATAATTCTGTTATTATATATATGAACGGTGGAAATACTTAATGTAGGTAAAATTAGGCAAAGCAATTAGAGATAAATCTTATCCAGTTAAGTTACAACCTAAACCATGAAAGCTTCAAAGTATCATCATCATCATAATGAACAAAAATAAAAATCAACCACCAAACTGTTCAAATTATACACAAACATACTTGACGTAAAATCTCACAAACCATGTCCCATTTCCTAAAAGATATAACTGGATTTAATTTTGGGGGACAAAATTATACTGGTTCACATGATGCCCACAAACTTTCTTAAAAATTACTACCAAACCGTATAATATTAATTATGATAATATCAATTTAATATCTATTATCTAATGGACGCTAGCCGCGCACGTCAATGTAGTGTAGTTTATTTTATTTTATTTTTTATTTTTTACCATATGAAACAGGTAATATATATTAGGAAAATATTAGACAAGATCTCAGGTTTAATTTATCCATACAAATAGTTAAGTACTATCATTATCCGGAATTACAGAGTATTATATTATTTATAATTTTCTTAAATAAAACTTTAGATCAAGTAAAGTATTTTACATAATAATATAAATATGTTAATGCAAATTTTCTAATGCAAACTTAATTTATGTAATTTTGTAAGGATTTATTGGTAAATAAATTTAAACTTATTTTTAAGTAAAATAATTTATTAAATAGTAAAATATAGTCACTTTTATTCTCATAAATCATAAAAACTATTTTTAAAAGATAATCCAAACACATACATGATATTATTGCATGAGAATGTGAGATAATGATATGATATGAAACCTAGTACCGTCTAATAATTTGATTATCAATTCTCTATGCTTCATCGTGGTCCAACCATTTTCAGCCACGTCACTCGTAAACTCCCACCACTTCTTGTTTACCCACCTTGCCCAACAACACCCACCTCTTCACTTAAAAAAAAAAAAACCGTGTATTCATATTATTATTACTATTATTTTTTTAAAAAATATTATTCCTCTTATTCTGTCCTTTTAAAAATGGAAAAAAGAAAAAAAAAGAAACAGAAAAATTTCAAGTTAAAACCCACCGTTTAGAAGATAGGAGTTCTACTTCTACCCAAATGCTTACTCAAGAAGTATGTGTTTAGTTTTTTCTTTTTTGGTCCATAATTTTCTGTAATTTTTAAGGGGAAAAATAAAAATTTGAAAAATTGGTGAATGGATAAGCATTAAAAAGAGACAATCGCTATTTTATTTTACGTGAAAAGCATTTCCAATGCACCACCGCTTTTCTTTATTATCCACTTTCTCAAAATAAATTCCACGTCAGACTCCAAAAATTGTTAAAAAAATAATTAAAAAGAGAAAACACCGAAACGTTATACCAAAACACGCGCCCTTTATTAATATATATATATAGTCCCATTCGGGCCCTCTTCAAGATCATCAAGCAATAAACTCACAGCTCAAACAAATGGTGAACATTAGCTCTCTACATGATTCTGATTCTTCAATGGCTTCTTGGGTTCGAGGTCGGTGTTTAGGTAAGGGCTCGTTTGGCACTGTGACGATCGGAGTGAGTAAGTCAGACGGTCGGGTTTTTGCGGTGAAGTCCGTGGATCTTCATTCGGGTCAGGTGGCGGCTTTGGATAATGAGATTCGGATCCTTCGGAGCCTGTCGTCGCCGTACGTGGTGAGCGTTCTCGGCGACGATGCTACGACGTCGTATCGGAACTTGTATTTGGAGTACCTGCCAGGTGGCACCCTTGCTGACCTAGCGTCTCGGCAGAATGGCGGGAGATATGCTGACGTGGACGAGCGCGTGGTGAGGTACTTCACCTGGTGTGTGGTGAACGCGCTGAGGTACGTTCACGCGAGGGGCGTCGTCCATTGCGATGTCAAAGGAAGGAACGTTCTGGTCGGGCTCAATGGCGGCGTGGCCAAGCTCGCTGACTTCGGCTCGGCCGTGGAGCGGTACTCCTCCGGTGCGGTGGCGGTAGATATCGTGCCACGTGGAAGCCCGCTGTGGATGGCGCCAGAGGTGATTCGGCGGGAGTCTCAGGGACCGGAATCTGACGTGTGGTCATTAGGATGCACGGTGATTGAGATGGTCACCGGGAAGCCAGGCTGGGACGACGACGACGGATTTAACACGCTGAGTCGAATCGGATACTCAGATGAGTTGCCGGAGTTTCCGAGTCAATTGTCAGAACTCGGACGCGACTTCCTCGGCAGGTGCCTGAGTAGAGAACCAAGCGAGCGGTGGAGCTGTGATCAGCTGCTGCAGCATCCATTCTTGCTTCATACTTCTCCTAATAAGCTCGCAGATTCGTCTCCTCGGTGCATCCTCGATTGGATAAACTCAGACGAATTCAAGGAAGAAGACGAAGAAGAAACCAGAATGAACAATGAAACCTCAGCGAATGAGAGAATCGGTAAACTAGCTTCAAATTCAAGGGTAAATTGGGAAGTTGAGGATGATTGGTTGGAGGTGAGGGCATTGGGGTCCAACAGAGAATCAACAGTACCAGTCACTAGTGGGAGGGAAGACGAAGATGAAGGGACAAGTTCGGAATATGAGGATTTGAGGAGGGCAGAAAAGGGAATAGAATTAGGGATAAGTAGGGAATTGAAAATGGGAAGGGCAAATGTGGGAATATGGAATTGGGTCGAGGATCACAGTGAAAATGATAGGAGATATGGGTATGGGCAGCACAAGTTGGATCTGTTGAGAAAGACAAGGGCAATAACATTCATTTACAGCTTGTGGTGTTATTGTTGGTGTAGTTTGATATTAAAAATTAATTACTTATTTCAAATACATTTAAATATATTACTTTATCCCTCCCTCTCTTTTATTCAGTTCAGCTGATGCTTTGGGTTATATACTACTACCTTTAATCTATAATATAAACACTACTTGAAGATAAATTTGGTTTTAAATATTAAAATTTGATATATTATTTATTATTTTTTAAATAATCCATCTAATTTATGAATTGATATATAATTTAATGTTACGTGAAATTGTTTTAGAAATATCATATTACATTTGTTTAGATTAACCAATTAATTTTATTTTCTTAATCTATTTAAATTAGTTAAATATAGATTATATTAAGAACTAAAGAGAGCATAAGAGTAAAATTTAATTGGCTAAAACGATGCTAAGTGCCTCCTTAAGTTTTAGCTTAAGCAAAATGTTGCCCAACCCTTTGTGTGTAATAGGTGCATGCGTTCCATTCACTAAGTGAAGATAATTAAAAAATATTCAAATTTGGTAGGAGGCTATTTTCTTTATTCATAATGTAATGAAACAATTATACATTATCCGTCTTAAATATAAGTTACTACCTCCAATTTTTAATGTAAGACCCCGTATAAATTATATTAAAAATGAGTCTTATATTACATTGTGATGGGGCAAATCCCTTTCGTAAATTACACTTTATACATGTTTAAAAATTTAATTGAATTTTTCATTTTCAACCCAATTATACACACACACACAACACATCTTTAATTTTTTTCACTCATTTTTGCTTGCTTTCACCCTCTTTATAAATAAATGTACATTTAAAAAATTATATTTTCTTACATATTCATGGTGTTTAGTTAATTTTGACCAACTTTTAAATTTAAATAATTAAATAATTTATAGTTTATATATGATAGTGAGTTAAGTGTTTGCAATGAATAACCTACTCAAAGGAACATGTTAGCATTGTGATAAGTTTGAACGATAAAAATCTTTTATCATGCCCTTGCTTTTTATGACAAAATATCCAAAATAATAATATAATAATCATAAATATCTTTCACGATATTTACATCATAAATAAAATCAGACATTCTTTTCAATATATTACATATAATTATTAAAAATAAACCTTATTGTTTTATGATTTATGTAAAGTGTAATTTAATATAAGATGAATATAATAATATGATAAAATTATATTACCATAAATATCTTATTTTTTAAAAATATAAATAATTTTTTAACGCAAGATATAAAATTTTCAGAAAGCTGCACAATTCATAAGTTTTATATTGAATAAGTGTGCATAGTTTTATTTTATGGATATATTAAATTTAAAAAATTGAAAATAAAGTAAGGACTAATGACTAATGACTAATGAAATGAGAGTCTCCCACATTACTTTATACTCTGATATTTCCTTGCATCACTATCAATATTGATATTTTTAAATGTTAAATTACTTTTTCTATTAGTTATCAAAATGCCTCCAAAAGTATGTGATAACTCATGGATCAATTGGGTTACTGGAAGCTGGACGGATGGGATAATATGCCTCTTTCTGGATAAACGGTTTTCATATTCGTTTCTTTTATTTCATTTTGTTTCAATTTAAACATACTTTTCTTTTGTGCTTTATTTTTCAGTTAGATATTATGTAAAAAATAAATGAATGTAGCAGAAAGAAACTATATTTTGTACAAATTTTAACTTCTTTCATATATTTTTGGAACATAAGAAAAATGCTGCTTCAATATTGATACGAGTTTATAGTTAAATAATAAGAATTTAAAAATAAGATAGATACTCATATGTGATTGGAGAACTTCATAAAATAGATATAAGGAACTTAACATAAGTATTTTTCATATATAGTAATAATGGTGATTGGGTTAACTAAAAGGTAATTTGACATTTTTAAAGTAAAATCTTGAGTTTAAATACTACTCCATTTGGTCTTATTTATAAGCAACTTTCTCATTGATTGTGCAAAACGAACTGGTAGTTAAAAGTAATAGGTATGTCAAAAATGTCATATTTTCCATATATGCCCCTATTTATGAAAATAGAGAAAGAATGTATAACAAATATGAGAGATAATAAAATACGTTTTCCAATGCTTTGTTGACTTTATTCACCTAGTAAGTTCTTTCTCTTTTGAATATAACTCTTGGTGTATGTGATAATTAATTATAAATTATATGTATTTAATAAGGGTAAAATAGGAAAAATGAATTTATATTTTCAAACATAAAATGAAAGTTGCTTATAAAAGAGATCAGCCCCATGAGAGATAAAGTTGCTTATAAATAGGACCGGAGTGAGTATTAATTAAGAAAATGGCATTGAAAAAAAAAAGCATTATAAGTAATTATATTGGACAAGCTGGTTCAACTAGTTAAACTGGGAATTAGTTTAGTATCTCATCCAGACACAATTTAAAAAAAAAATCAAAGATTCACAAAATTTATCAAGAAGTGGTTCAAAAATTCAAACTCAGTTGTTAAAAACTTTTTAAAAAAGAAATAATATGGGGGGTTATTACATAGCTTCATGTTATTTATATTATATTCAATGAATATAAACCATAATGAAAAGGATATAACAGTGTTGGAATGTTTATTATTTTTAAGATTTATTTAACAAAAAGGGAGGATAAGCCTTTCCCTTTTGGGAGTGGGGTTGTAAAGTTGGAGAGACAGAAAGGGAGGCTTATCACATCACATGTAGGTGTTATACATTTACACATATGTGTTTGTGTGTAATATACTAATATATATATTTATTGATTGAGTTTACAGTGAATTTAGGCCACTACTTGGCGATGATATATCATCAAACTTAGCATGTAACATGCTAGACAACAAGCATGCCTCTCGTTTTATGTCTACAAATAATGTGAGTCAATTTACGCTTCTATTTATTTAAACTTGGCTTCCATGCATCCTTTACTCTTTGTGTCTAGCGACTAGCATAGGTTCCTTTTTTTCTATTTAAAACTGCCTCTGTTTTGTGTATAAAATGATTGATGTCGATCACTTTTATTTTTATTAATTGCTTTCAAAATTTCAAATTGCTATTCATAAAATGATCAAAATTTTGTAAAAAGTTGTAACTGGTGTAACATTTTTTCCTGGCCAAAAAAAGGTTTTATTTGAAATGTAAAATTTGCGTATTGGCCTTTTGAGTTTCACCCCAAAATTCTGATTCTCATTTAGGGGTTGTTTGGTAGGAGGGATTTAGAGGAAAAAGGAGGGGAGGAAAATTTTTATGAGTTGTATTTAAGAATTTTGGAATTTTTAATAAATTTTTCTTACTTTTATTTTACATCTAATTTTTATTAAAATTTTATAACCCTACCTCTTCAATTTTTTAAAATCCAACTCATAAAAATTTTCCTTCCTCTCCCTTCCCTCTATTTTCCTGCTGCCAAACAGACCCTAGTGTTAATCACAACTATGATCACAATTTCACTGTAACGCGTCTTGGATAGTCCAAAAAACTTATCTTAACGATTAAGATTTAAAATTTTTAATCTGCAATTTTTTCAATAATAAATTATCCCCTCCATTAGAAGAAATACTTAATCAAATCATATGGATCAAAAAGTTTGTTAAAGATAATTTTAATGTTAAAAATGTAACCTTTTTTTAAACCAAAAATACCCTCATTTAAATGAAAGAGATAGAATGGGTGAGAATTAAATACAATAATATTGGTAATATGAGTAATTAAATGAAATTAAAATGGGAAATCAACAAAATTTTTTTTGAGATAACCTTTAACTGTTTTTTTTTATAAATAGAAACAAGCCATAGGGCAGTTGTTTCTTGTAAAAAGGAATATAGGTACTTTTTAAGTAGTTTCAATGGTAAGGTTATATTTATTTTCAATTTGGTATCTATTTAAATAAAAAATTATTTAAAACAAAAAAAAAGTTATAAGGTTAAATTTTAGCTTAAGTGAAAATGATTAAAAGGAGCACACTCGGAGGAAGCTCGGACTATCTTTCTTCTGGATGTCACTATAGAATGTAGATCCTTATTTCCGCAGGATTCTAAAATTACTGAGGTGGGATTTGACCTTCATAACTAACATTTAGTACTCTACATTATTTTGGTTTTAAGGTTAGGGCTTTCCTCTTATAATCCAAAAAAAAAAAAAAAGGTTAAAAGCCACTCGCTCTACCACTATTTGGCAACAAAACACATGTAGCCTTGTCCTGCGTACATATCCAATACACATACTACACAACTAACCACATTAATTATACAAATCATTTCACTATTAATCATGGGCCTAATTCATTACTTAGGCATGCCTGTTAGTTCATTCACTCGCATATCTTTTTTTTTTTTTAAGAAAAAACAATAACATGAGTCGTGCTCAACTGCTAATCATTACTTGGATAATTTTTTTTTGGCTCGCATTACTTGGATAATTAAATGTTGGTGAAGGAAAAATCTGCGATAAAAGTATGAAAATCTCTCATTAATTCATGATATAGGAATGACTATTCGTCACAAAATTCAAGTGACTAGCCTACATCCCTCAAATTTAATACACACGCGCGCACCCCCCCCCCTTTTCCAAATAATTGTTTTGATAAAAAAGGAAAACAAATTGCTTATATAAGATTGATAAAAGAGGAAAGGGACACAAAAATTCCCTCGAATATGCAAATGTCAATTTAGGGTCCCGAAATTACCTAATAACAGGGAAGCTCAAGCAACTAGTATGAGACTAAATTTTGTAGCCAAATCCCCTAAATTCCCTTTATTTGAAAAAAAAAAAGGAAATCACAACAACAATTTAGTAAGTGTTAACTTCAACTTATCAAATCATAATAATAACTAAGATAATTACAAATAAATTCAACCAAACTTTTTACCAATGTTTTAAAAGTTGGACCGGACGTCGAGCCGAAAAGGTCAGCGGGTCATGATTCAACCGGTTAAAATGGTCGAATAGTTCGGTCAGACCAGTGATATAATAATTAAATTTAATATATATATATATATATATATATATATTACAATTTTAATCTTTAGTTTAATTTCATAGGAAGTTAATAAAGTCACAAAATATCATTTAAAGAAGAACATTAAGTCAATCATCAACCTAACAAAATACACTAACAATAATGATTTTATGACTTGTCAAATATTGATGGCTCTTGATTGATCTAAGTATAAGTTTTTTGAAATGCATTTAGATCATATCACTTTGATCCTATTTATAAGTCTTTTTTGACCAAAAAATTTTGTTCTATTTATAAGTTTAGTTTCAGTGTAATAAATGAGATTATGACAATTTTACCCTTATTTATTGTACAAATGAAGAAATAATTTAAAGATAGATAAAGAAAAAAGAGTTAAAAAGTATCCATTCATAAATGAGGGTATAGTTGTAAATTTACCACATAATCATTGAGGTAACTATATCTCCTTGGTATGTGAGATTTAGTTAAAAGGGATTTATAAATAGGACTAGAGTGGTAAATGTCATCATCTTCTTGAGGAAATGATCTAAAATCAAGACATTCAACTCTAATTTAAGTACTTCCAATTTCATCCTTAGCTTGAGGATGAACTTTATTGGCTTTTTCTTCAAAAGCATGTTTATAAAATAGTTTGTAACAAACCAAATTATTAAAATTAGTAACATATAATATAAATAAAATAAAGTAATATGTCTAAAGTTTATATGCCATTTTTTTAATTTTTTTTTGCAGCATCAAATTATTTTTAAAAAAATTTGTAGCAAATTTTTTTTTTTTGCATTTTTTATTAGACCGGACGGTTTTTGAAAAACTGGTCCGATTTCCGTCATAACAACGGCTTCTGGCTCAAAAATGGATAAACAACAGTCCAAAACGGCTCCCTTAGAAAACAGTCCAACGTATATATCCCGCCCGCCTCAATGACCGGCCGATGGTCCGACTGGTTGCGGTCTGGTTCTCTAAACAATGCTTTTTACTGAACATTAATGACAACTAATTTCATTGAGGGTAACTAGATCATTTAAAAAAAAACTTATTTCCAAAATAATCCCTCAGGATTTAACAAGAGTTAAGTCATTTCGAGGGACCATTTAAGATTCTCATAGTTCAATATTCCTTATATCCCTCTCCTTGATAAAATGTTCTAGGATTTTAAAGATAATCAGCACCTCATTATTCATATCCATGAGAGTGGATTTCATGAACCTTCTTTCTCGTAGAAATTTTCTGCTGTCAGTCTAGTTAATTGAGTAGTTGTGATTGGATAAAATTATTTGTAATTTAGATATGCTTAATAGGCTTTATCGGCTGGGCCTTTGGTGGGCTGGTTTTGCTTTCATGGCCCCATCAATGATTGGTCTCGTTGAGCCTTTTAAATGGTAAATGGATTCACTTTAAGAATTCCATTTAAATTAAGGGATTAGTTTTTGACAACGTGACGAATCAAAATTTAAATCTTTGTTGAGAATGATGCTTACTTTTAATATCTGACAGTATCTCGAATAAGATTGTCACCAATAGGAGGATACATATGCCTAAAAAAAAAAGTTCCATTTGGGCTTTTCAGAAAATAGGGAAAGGAAAATTGTCTATTTGGCTATTATCTCCCCTCGCTTTGCATTTTATGCCCGGAACCAAACTTTGACCTCTTTTGGTATTTTTATAATATTTTTTGATGAGGTTAATTACAATCACAATATTCAAATCTTCACTTGAAAAAGTGCACATATTTAGTTTCTATAATATCTCAGATACGGTTAACTTAGATTGATTCAAATAAAAGGATATTTGAATGCTAACAAAAACAAAATTACAAGCCTATGCACTTATATTTACACTCATCCCCAACAAAAAAGAAATGCACGCACCTTTCACACCTGTCTTGCGGTTCAAACTCACTCTCTCCTTATTACAAAGGTGTCATTATAGTACATGAGCCCCTTTTGGTATTTAGTAATTTGTTGGAATAGTAGGGAAAGAAGTTTAAAAGTGATTTCAACTATATGATGTATACAACTTTACTCCTATAAATAAAAAAGATGTTTTTAGAACTTGAATGAGACTTATAGATAATACTTTTTTTGATATTTAATATAAGATATATTTATTTGAAACATCCTAATCATCTTTTTTTAATTCCATTATTCTTTCTTCTATTTGATTATTATTGAAGGATGGAGCATCGATAGAATAAATTAGGAAAAGATTGATAAATATAAAAATTATATATTATATTTAGGACTAAGATTAACTCCCCAAATATATCTTATATTAAAGACATGAGAAATTATAAGGAAAAAGGCTAAATAAATTATAAAAGTTGGAATCAATATATACTATCAATAGATCGTGCTGGCTTTTTTCTCATTGGTCCAAATATTTTGTCCACACTATTAACATGGTCATTCTCATTTGCCGATTTTGTTCATTTTAAAAAAAAAAAAATTTCCTGCATTAAATACTTCTTTACCCTACCCTTGCAAATTTGAAATTTGACTCACTTCTCAAAAGGCTTTCACCTTATTGGTTATTTGGCATTTATTAAGAAGTATTCTCTTTCTATGTTTATGGAGGGCATCCTACTCTCTTTTTTACTTTTTCCCCCCCAAATTTAAATTCAAATCTCAAATGAATCCCTCATATGTTTCATCCGGCTCTCTCTCTTTCTCAGTTTGCAATCCCTTTCTTTCCTTCCTTTTTCTTCCATTTCTTTCATCCATTTTAAGATTAGGTATAAAAAAAACTTAAATAAAGAAATGAAGGTATTTAAAAAGATATTTTAAATGGATGTATAAATGTTTGGTTTAAAAAGAATTTAAATTTTTAAATTTTCATAATATTTAATATTTTTCGAGACCACATTACATTACAACAGGTATAGAAAATATTATTTAGACCGTGCGGAAGTGTGATCACTCTTAAGTTGTATCAATATGTATAAAATGTCACTTTTTTAAACCGTCTCGCCAATAGAGGTTTAAATGTGGTGGCTTTATAGACCCTTTTTCTAGTCGTGGGGCTAGTCTCCTTCTGCTACAATCAATCTACAAATTTTTAAATACAAAATTAAATAAATATATTTGCATATATAATATTCTAATACATAATTAATTATATACATTTGTTTAATTATATACATATATAATATTATTATAAACAAAAATCAAATGATACTTCTAATGGTTACCACTTACAAAGTAATTTTTAAATATTTATATTACTATTTATTTTATAATTTTAAATCTAAAATGCGTTTTCTTATAAATGTAGTTTTAACCAATTTTTGAATTTAATTTTTATTTTTAATTAATAACTAATAGCTCATAATATATATATATATAAAGACACACACACTATATCATTGAAAAATCACATATATAATATTATAATTTTAACAATAATTATGGAATAATAATTTTTATATTTATATGACGATTGGTACCATAATTTATATTTTTAGACATATTTTTAATATGAAATTTATTACAAATACCATAATTTTTAAATTTTAAACCTTAAACTACTAGAAATCATATGACTGGGGAAAAATATAATTATTAAAAAGTAACTATTAAAAAATCTTTTCAATTATTCTATATTACAAAATTAAATGAACTCTGATGGTCGACTCGCAAGAGCAACGCTCGAGCCATCGGACAGACATGGCGGCGGCTCGGATTGAGCCTGAAAGCTGTTTTCTCGTCTAGGACGAATTGAACCGGAGATTAGCCGCTTCTGAGGTGAGCCGGAACTTGAAGCAGTTTTTGAAAATCCGGAGGGGTTTAGACCAAATGAAAAAGATGACTGAAAGAAACTAAAATAAAACCTTCTCAATTTTAAACCATGGCGTTGATGTTCTTCCATAGAGTTTGTTTGCACCTTACTTGTTTTGTGTCGTCCATGGAGACTTGCACCTTACCTCCTCCTCCCCCCCTCTGCGTCGCCGTGATAAAAAGAACGAAGGGGAAAGTGAAGTTTAAGAACAAAAGAAACTCCAAGGTAAAAACAAATAAGAATAGAAAGAGAAGTACATCTGTATTGTAAATTACCTTAAAAGGAATAAAGACGAACATGCAATATTAGGAAGCAAGGAACAAAAAACCGGACCGGGTAATAAACCGGTCACGACACATGTTCAAAGGTCAATGGTTGAACCGGGGTCGGACCGGTCATATTACAATTTATTACTGGCAATATATATATATATATATATATATATATATATATATATATATATATATATATATATATATAAATTTCTATAGATAAAAATGAAGATCTTTAGAAAAAATGTTTAAAATTTATTAGTATTATTTATGGTGCCTGTACTTATGCAATGATATCTCCTTTTCTATAATTAATTAATTATTATATCCCCCAAAATCTTTTTTTTAGATTTGTTCTTTCTTTACTTACTTTTCTCTTCATCTTGGTTTTCAAACTTTCATTTTTCCCTCAAAAATAGCCCAAGATAGTAGTTAGAGGAATAAAAAAATGTATTATTTTAAAAAAGGGGACCGGTTCGATTACCGTTTTCCATCGGTTCGACTGGTTTAATACCCCAACCGGACCGTACCAATGGATGGTTCACCGATTTTCCGGTCTGATTTTTTGTACCTGGTTAGGAAGAGAATTCTGGAAAACAAAAAAAATACTGGAAAGACAAAAGGTTGCCTTGGGAAGGGTTACACTAGGGTCTATACCTCTAACCAATGGATTAAAGAACGAAATCATATATAGTTGCTTTATGTGACCAATAGATCAAAATAGCAAAATGATATGGTTACTTTTTTTTAACTGTTATGGTGAAAAATAAATATTGTTGTAACATAGTTAAACTTGGACCGGTCATTGAACTAGTCGGGGTATTGGGTCAAGGGTCAGTGGGTCAGATTGGAGTCAAACCGGAGCTAACAGGGCCAAACTAGTGAGAAATTGAAGATTTTAAGGTTATTAATATGAAATTCTAAAGAAAAATATTTTTTTAAAAAAAAATAAAAATACTAAAGCAGATCGGTTTATCGGCCGATTCACTGGTTTCCAGTCTGGGTTTAAGAATAATGCTAATCATGGATAAATGAAGGGGAAAAAACACTTAAATATCATTTGAACTTACAAAACCCCAAAAAGCCTATTAACATTTAGAAACGACAGAAAGGTAATATGGTAGGAATATGGAATTTTGAAATTTGTATGTTTTTACTGAAATGCCCTTAATAGTTTAATTTAAAAAAAAGAAAAAAGAAAAAAGCCACCTTCATCAGAGTACCACAACCGACAGGCCGGTGGAGCCACCAAGTCTCTTTGATTATATATAGAGCTCTGTTATCGCCCCGCTGGCACCCTCCAACAGCCTGAGGTTTTGCTGTCGAACACTGAAACTCCAACGCCGTTGGCTGTTTTTTTTGGAGGGGGTTACTTTTTCTTAAGAAAAATGTTCAGCCAAGGTGGTGAAGGTGGGATTTGAACCCAGCCTACCATGGTCCCCCAAAAGGCTTGGTACCATTGAGCCACCAAGCTTCTTTAATATATATATATATATATATATATATATATATATATATATATATTGTATGTATGAAATAAATATGCAATAGTATTTGACTAAATTAGTAATGAAAATGATTAAAAGTGTAATAGTATTGACTAGAGTCGTAAATGTATTAACTAAATCAGTAAAGATATTAACTAAAGACGTAAACGCATTGACTAAAAGTGTAATAATATTGAATAAATGAGTAATGATATTGACTAAAAGCCTAATGATATTCACTAGATGAGTAAAGATATTAACTAAAGGCATAAACATTATTACTAAAAGTGTAATGATATTGATTAAATGAGTAACTATATTGACTAAAAACGTAATGATATTTGACTAAATGGGTAATAGAAATGACTAAAGGCGTAAAGGTATTCACTAAATGAATAATGATAATGACTAAAGGGGTAATACCATTATGCCTTTAGTCATTTCCATTACTTATTTAGTCAATGCGTTTACACTTTTAGTGAATATCTTTACTCATTTAGTCAATATCATTACATGTTTAGTCAATACTATTACTCATTTAATCAATACCATTATATTTTTAGTCAATACATTTACAACTCTAATTAATATCTTTACTCATTTAGTTAATGCTACCACGCATTTAATCAATATAATTACTCATTTAGTTAACACTATTATGCTTTTAGCCAAAATGTTTACACCTTTAGTTAATATCATTATTGATTTAGTTAATACATTTATGGTTCTAATAAATATCATTACGTCTTTAGTCATTTCTGTTATTCATTTAGTCAATACCATTACGCTTTTAGTTAATATCATTATTCATTTAATTAATACAATTACGTCTTTAGTCAATACCATTATATTTTTAGTCAATACGTTTATGCCTTTAGTTAATATCTTTACTCATTTAGTAAATACGTTTACCTTTAGTCAATATCATTCTCATTTAGTCAATATCATTACGTCTTTAGTCATTTCCATTACTCACTTATTCAAATAACATTTCGCCTCTATTTTTATTATACATATATCAAAGAGGCTTATAGCCCAATGGTCATTAAGCCTTTTAGGGGACCAAGGTGGGTGGGTTCAAATTCCACCTTCACTTCACATTTAAAAAAATTAATCCCCTTCCTAAAAAAACAACAGGCTGCAAAGCTTTAGCGGCCATAAGGCGCAGGCCAGTTGGTGGCAGAGCTTTGGCTACCGGCTGGCACTGGTGCTTTGGCAAGGGTGGCTTTTTCTTTTTTATTTTTTAAAAAATTAAAATATTAAGGGCCTTTTGATACAACACAAAAACTTCAAAATTCCATATTCCTGTCACACCTTTCTGTCATTTCCAAATGTTAACGGTCTTTTTGGGGTTTTGTAAGTTGAAATGATATTTAAGTGTCTTTTTCCCTCAAATGAATGTATTTCTAATTTTTTATTCTTTTAATTTTTTTATATTAGAAAAGGAGGTTGAGCCTTAGTTTTGTATTTAATTTAAAATGGAATTTGTTTTATTAACTTTTCAACCGTTTGAACCATGGCCTACTGCCATTTCTGACTCGACATTCGGTTCATCTTTTAAAACATTGCGCAAGAGTTTAACTCTATGAATAAATGGTTGTTAATATATGATTATATTCCATTGGTCAAGGAACTCGTAAAGTCAATTAGGAAACTTGTGATTAAAAGAAGCTACAATTTCAAATGGAGTTTTAATTATGTGAGTTTGTTAGTTTATGAGTTTGTTGGTTTATGTTTCTTCATATGAGTTGAATCAATATTATAATAACACTGCATATAAGTTTATTTGTCAATTCTAAGTTTATGTCTTGTTTTACATCTTTCAGTATATTGTTTAGTTATTATCAAGTGGAATTGATTTCAATGAATCATGAATTAAGGGCTCGTTTGATTCAATCTCATTACACCCCGCAGTGTAGTGCAATGCGATGCAATGGTAATTCAATGCAATATTAATTACAAGGCTGGTATTTGGTTTGATTTTTAAGCAAGGTGAAATGAGTTATTATGTTAACAATTATTTAAAATTAATATTTCACACAAATTCTATTTTACCTTTACTGTAATCTTTGCAGAAAAAAATAGTTAATAGCTATCGTGCTACCTAATCATAACTGTCACGCTATTTCACCGAGGATCATCCGATGGTAATGGTTGTGGTAGTGGAGGAAGGTAATGGTGCTGTGGCGGCGGCGGCAAGTAGTGATAGCAACAATAGTGAAGGAGGATGTAGTGGCGACGGTGGAGGTGGAGAAGGAGAAGGTAATGGCGGTGATGGTGGAGGATGAGGTCATGGTAGCAGGTGGGTGCAATGGTGGACGTAGTGGCAATGGGGTTTGGCTGAGGAGGAGGAGGAGGTCATGGTGGTGGCGGCGGTGACAACGGTAGAGGTGGCGGCAATGGAGGATAAGGTAGTGGTGGTTGAAGGGGATGGAGGTTGTGGCGGCAGCAACGGTGGGGAGTGGAGGGAGCGACGGTGGAGGAGGAGGAGGTAGTGTCGGCGACGGAGGGTAGCGGTGGTAGTGGAGGAGGAGGAGGTAGTATCGGTGATGGAGGATGGTGGTAGTAGTTGATGAGGATGAGGTAGTGGCGAGTGGCGGCGGTGTGGGTGGAGGAAGAGGTAATGGCGGCTGCAGGTGGAGGCGACAATGATGGAGGAAGAGGAGGAGGTTGTGGCGTGAAGTGAAATGAGATAAGTGAAACAAAGACACGTGAAACCAAAGGGTAAATTATACTTTTTTAACCATGCAATGGGTTGGTAATGAGGATCATAGGGGCAAGGTATGAATAAGGATTACCAATTTTTTGGTAATCATCATTACTATGGTAAACTCTATTACCATGCTAAAGAGAAACCATACACTATTCTCTTGGGAATACAATCATGATTACTATTGTAGATTTGTAATATGGTTGAACCAAATGGGCTCTAAGTTTTTATAAGAATTCAACTTTTTGTTTAGGGAGAATCCTATGTAAATCTAGCTAAAATACTAAAATCCAAATTTAGGCCTCAACTTTTCACAAATTCTTGATCAGGCTGAGAGGCCTAATTAGGGATTTCTAAATATTGTTAAATAACCACATTGCCTTCTCAAAGTCATCTCCTTTCCCAAATCACCTATGTGTCTATCTGCTAATTTAATTCTCTCTTTGCTCTCTCATTTTTAGTTATGATTGTTTGTGTTTTAATTAAAAACCAACGAAATTTACTCCATGATTTAATACATGATTAAAAAATGGAATATGCACATCAATATTCATCAATTTCCCCTGAGAAGAATGGATGATAGATTTCTTTGTCTTGTATATAGTATCAACGTTAGAGAAATGGAACAAGTGAAATCCCTAACCACCTCATGCAAAGGTTTTTGATGAAATAGAAGAATGAATCCACCCATTTTATTATTAGATTTATATAATATCTTGGTTGGACAAAACTATTTGTTGCGATTATATAGCATATATACAAATTTAAATAATTTTATATCGATAAATAGTATAATTTTTTTAAAAGATTATATTGTACAAATAGATATATTCTTATATTTATATATATATATATATAATATCTTTGCCGGACAAAAATATTTGTTTCCTTCATATAGGATATATACAAATTTGAATAAGTTTATTTTGATAAATAACTAGTTTCTTTTTCAAAAAATTTATATTGTAGATATAGATAAATATTTTTTTTATAAAAAAAATCATAGAACAAACTAACTAACTAAAAATAAAGAGAAAATCTTAATTAAATCCGTTTAAAATAATAAAAAATAGGCGACATCTACCTTCAATTTTCCTTTTTAATTATAGGAGGGTGTCCTTGTATTTTAAATAACATTCAAAAATTTCTAATTTTGCCTCTTGGCCTCATTAATAATTTATTAAAAGTGTAGGCCTAAATTTAAATTTTGGTATTTAAATTGGATTTATACATGATTCTCTCTTTTGTTTAATAAATGTCTAATTGAAAATATATTTAAATAGTTGTATAATTAATTATGTGCTGTAATTAATATCTCATCATTATGTTATTATATAAATTGTTATAGGATGATAATCTAAAATAATGAAATATAAAATTAGGGATAGATTAGCTATTGAATTTGATTAGCTAGGGGCGAAATTACCAATGGAATTTGTTGTGAAGATTAGGCATGAAAAAATTCCGTTATTAATATCATCAGTAATTGGGGGTTTTTTTTAAGTAACATCCCTATTTTGTCTTATCCACACCCATACTACCCATAGTGTCACTCGAAACTGTGGCTATTGTCATTATCTTCAATGGAATTTTTTCCTTATTCGTCGGTGGAAAATTTTCAAACCAAATGAAATATTCTCAAATGATGTATACTGAAATGAAAGGTTTTCTTTCAATTTCTTCGAGACCAAACATAATTGCAACAAATTCATCTTTTATTTTCCAATACTATTTTTTAATTTTTGCTTGGCTTTTAAGCAAATAGGATAGATATTCTTAAGATGTTTTGGTATTAGTCATAATTGCAGTTATTGTGATGGGTTAAGGCCTCAGCCTGATCTTAACATTGGCCTTGCTGGGGTTAGAGTTAAGATCAGTTGAAACAAGGCCAAACCAGTTACAAAGTCAGTTGAGTGAAAAAAAGCTCTAGTTCGTGTATGGAAGACATATGTCAACACAAAAATCTGCCGGAACAACCACCGAAAACAAGAGGCGATATTTGGAATAAGAAGAAGAAAATGGAAGAAGTACCAATAGATATTATGGACGACATGATAGAAGAAAAAACCAAGAATAGGAACTCTCAGTTAAGGAAAGCTAGAAAGCCACGTAGGCGGCAAATGAGAAAGCTAGAAACATTCAAGGGAAATCTGAAATGCCATCATATAAGCAATAATTGCTTGAGTTTAATGGATTGAAAAATGATGGGTTCTCCATGGACATAGAAGATATGCTCTTAGAAGAAGAGTCTTAGAAGAAGAGGAAATATATTTGGAAGATGCCGAAGCCCTTTGAAGAGATACAAAGGTTGAAGGAAATATACCCAGTGGTTCTAATATCAAGGGAAGAATATAATGAATGGTGTAAGCTGTGGAACTTCTCTTTGATCATTATGGTGCTGGGGAAGTGATTTAATCTTTATATGTTGTAATCCTAACTTATTCGTCTATGGGGAATAACAAAACTTGATTTGATCGACCTACCTAACAACTATTTTTTGGTTAAATTCACCAATCAGGAGTTATGGAGGAATCATTATAAGAAGGTGTTGTATGGGGTCATTGGGTCTTATTTCAACATATTGTGTGTTGGTACAAAGGTGGACACCCTACTTTGACCCTTACAAGAATCAGTTGGGAATAATCATAACTTGGGTTCGTATACCAAATATTCCGATACATTGCCATAATAAGCATTGTATTGAGAGATTGGGGGAGAGGATTGGAAGACCATTGAGAGTAGATTTAACTACCTTATCTGAGAACATAATGGGACATGCAAAAGTAGAAAGAGAAGGTATGGTAGAATATGTGTAGGATTGGATCTACAAAAATATTAGTTCCTTAGATAATTACGGTGGAAGAAGCCTTTTATGTAGAATATGAAGGGTTGAAACTCATCTATTTTGAGTGTAGATGGTATGGTCATAGAAGGGAAGAATGTCCCTTAAGAAGGAGTGACAATCAGACTTAGGAACAACAAGGGGAAGCCATAATATGGCAATATCAACCAAAGAAGCTTTTGGTTCTTGGATGTTTGTTTCCAAGGGAGCAAAGGTGTGAAACCTAAACTGGGTAGGTCAGAGGAGAAGATAGATGGTATAAGGGGGTTCTACTAAAAGTGTTAGAAGTACGGATTTTCTGGTTACCAAATCTCAGTTTGCAACCCTCACAAGTATGGAGTTAGAGGGGGAAGAAGAAAGAGAGAAGGAGAATATAAAGGTTGAGATATCTGTGAGGGAGGATAAGGAAAAAGTAGATGTCAAATTAGTTAAGAAAAAGAAGCCTTTGATGCTTACAGCTAGTACATCAGTTGAGGAAAAAATCAAACAAGGCAAAAACCATAATAAGGCAAAACCAAGGGAAGGGACCCAAGGGTAAGAAATTATTGGGCCGAAGGAAGTAGGGAAATCCATATCTGAGATAAATTTGAAAATAAAAGAAAGAGGGGAGCCCAGTGACTTGAAAAAAGATCCAAGTGGGTAGGGGAAAGGTAAAACAATAAGATAGAGAGTCCATAATGTGGTTTGCAGAAATATGGATAATGTGGCTAAGAACACCCACCAAAATCTCGAGAAGCAGACCAAGATTAGTGGTGAAGGTGATAAATTGGTTTCACTACAAAATCAACCTTAGCTCGGTCATGGTGAATTGGGTGCAAACCAAAATTCCTCAGTGGAACAAGTTAACGAACTGGACCCACTTGACCCACCGTTGTGAGAGACCATGGAGAATGAAGAAACTATAGTGGATGCAACAAATAAATTGGAAGGTGGGGAGGAAATTTTGGTTAAATGAACCAGAATGGGAGTAAACACCTTGATGAGCTCGAGTTTGTACTGGAAACAATTTAGAGCAGGCAAGTACTCGTCTCTACTATCTAGTTTGTGGTTTATGATGATTATTGCAAGCCGGAATTGTAAGGGGGCCGAAAGTTGGATCTTCCCCATTTTGGTTAAAGATATTGTGAGAAAAAAAAGGAATCAACATTTTGTGTTTAATTGAACTAAGAATAAGTGAAACACAAGTGGATAGAGTAGTGAGGTGTCTTGGCTTTAATAATTGGATAAGAATTGAGGCTTCCAGATTTGCTGGGGGTATATGGATGTTATGGAATGACAGTGATTATAATATGGAATATATTACCTCAATTACTTCATTATTGTGTCTATAGTATGGCTCTTAATAGCAAGTTCTTTATTTTTTTTGTATATGGGGAGACAAACTACTAGAAAAGACGCCAACTATGGAAAACAATTAGGGCAATAGTAGACCACACTGAAAAGGAATGGATAATGGTGTGTGACTTTAATGCCTATCGTTACTTGTATAACAAGTCAGGGGGTTTGGGCTGAATGAATTATCAATGAAGTAGTTTAATGAAGCCATTGAAGAAGTTGGACTGCTCGAACTAAATGGCCCTCAAGACAACTACACTTGCAAGGTCAAAGGAATTAGGGAGAAGATTGACTGTATGATCTATAACTTAAAATGGTAGCTGACCCATCCGTAGACTTGAGTCCACTATGATATGACATATAAGTTAGATCACAAGGTGGTTATTATTGAATGTAACGGCTCATCTAGCAAGCCCAGGGCTCTGAAAATATTTCAATTCTAAGTGGTATGGCATCTTGAAGAAGGGTTTCAGGAGCTTGTCCAATCGACATGGGAGGATAAGGATTAGAAAATAGGGGTGTCGTTGTTCTAGGAGAAGGCAACTGAGTGGAATGATAACAAAGTGGGTAATTTCGTAGCAAAGAAAAAATGGATCCTCTAGAGGCTCAAAGGAATAGAAAGATGTAAAAGGAATCAAATTCCAAATGGATTAGATAAAGTAGAAAAAAAAGTTGTGGAATGAATATAGCAAGCTAATAGTATAAGAGGAATTATTGTGGTTCCAAAAGTCAAGGTGCCAATAGTTCCAATGGGGGGACCAAAACACTCGGTATTTTCATGTATCCACGGTAATTAAAAGAAGGTGACAGAAAATATTGGCTTTACGAACATGGATATTGGGTTAATGAGACTGATGAATTGAAATCATTGGCCACTAAGTTCTACCATGATTTATATACTAAAGACCAAGATGCTTCTGGCCACGCTGATTGGGCATCCATATTCCCAATCTTGCAAGAGAATCATATAAACATGTTGCATAAGCAAGTAGATAACATTGAGATAAAAAATTCCACTTTTACCATGGGGGCTTTTATTTAGGTCTCGATGGACTGTATACATATTTTTTCCAAACGCAATGGGCAATAATTAGAGGGAAAATAGGCCAGCTAGTTAAACAAGCATTCCAAGATCCTGGGAGCCTCAAGAGAATAAATCAAAAAAATATTGTCTTGATTCCAAAGGTGGAAAGCCTAATATCCTTTAAGGATTTTCGACCCATATCTCTATGCAATGTAAGTTTCAAGATATAATTAAGTTATTGGCCAACTGATTTTGACCCATAATGAATGAGTTAGTGGGTCAAGAGTAGTATAGTTTCATTGCTATGAGATCAAGTTGTGATAATATAATAATTGCCCAAGAAGCCATCTACCTCATGAGAACCAAGCTAGGAAGGAAAGGTTATATAGCAGTCAAGGTTGATATGGAGAAGGTCTATGATAGACTTGATTAGAGCTTTATTAAAGAAACTCTTCAAATTATTGGGATCAAAGAGGACATGGTATTGCTGATTATGGCTTGTATTAGAACTTCTAGAATGAAAATACTATGGAATAGGATGAAAGGACCTAAATTTGTTCCATCCAGGGGTGTAAAATAGGGAGATCCATTAAAACCTTATCTCTTTGTCTTATGTATGGAAAGGCTAGGTCACTTAATTAGATTAGAATGTGAGTAACAAATGTGGAAACCTTTAAGATTCAAGAATGGGGGACTAGTTGTTTCTCACCTCTTTTTTGTAGATGATCTATTTCTATTTGCTGAAGCATTAGTTAAGCAAATAGAAGTGATTAACAAATGATAGGTAGATTCTGTGGAGCATCGAGTCATAAGATTAATTTGAACGAGTCTAAAGCTTTCTTTTCCAAGAATGTCAATTTTAATAGAGCTATAGACTTGTCTCAAAGATTGGGAATTGGTATAGTAGTTGACCTAGGGAAGTATTTGGAAGTTCCTTTGATTCATAAAAGAGTCACCAATGATACATTTGGTCACATTACTAGGAACATTAAGTCAAGACTCTCATCTTGGAAAGGTAAATTTCTCACTATGGTAGGTCAAGCAGTAGTTATTAAGGTTGTTTTAGTTGCTTTACCCTCATACTAAATGCAATCTTCCTCGTTGCCAACAAGAATGCTGCGAGAAATTGAGAAAACTTCTTTTGGTTTAAGGATGAACATTTGAGGAGAATGCATCTTGTTGCATGGGACAAAATTATGAGAAGTAAATCATCTAGTGGATTTAGTATCAACAATTTGGAACATCAAAATAAAGCTTTCATTATGAAGCTTTGTTGGGGTATGATTATGAAACCTGATGTATTATGGTAAAATGTTTAAGATTTCAGTATGAATGTAGTGATAATAGCATCCCAAAAGTGAACAAGAAAAATTGAATTGTCTAACTTAGAGAGCCATTACATCAGTTTATGACTTATTTATGAAAGGAGTGGGATGGAATATTAATAATGGGTGTACTACAAGATTTTGGCTTGACTCATGGATATATTTTAACAGACCCCTTGTAACTATGGTCATGGACAATTTGGTGCAAGTCAATCTAGATGATAAGGTAGTGGTTATTGTATTAGCTGATGGTAGATGGAATGAAGATTGGTAGAGACAATTCCTTCCAAATCAGGTAGTTAATTTGCTCAAAAATATAAAACCTCCTTTAAGTGACAGGGAGGATGAATTCTATTGGAAGGGATCGAGTGATTGGTTGTTCTTAATGAAAGCAACATACAAGTTCCTTATGAAACCATTAGAAGAGACTGTAGTTCCATTCTATCATAGATTTTGGTGTTAGCCAATTCCTGAAAAAAAAATTAACTTTGTTCTATGGCAAGTTAGCTAGGAGAGACTAATGACCAACTCACTTAAAGCTAAAAGCTAAAAGAGGCATTACCTTATCTGAGTTGTGCCTATTTGAGTGTCCAAGTGAGGAGAGTATCTTGCACATGTTGAGGGATTGTAAAAGAGGGAAATATGTATAGAAGGAATTTATTTCAACTAACACATATACTGCATTCTTTTCTTGTTCTTTTCAGGATTGGCTATGATAGAATACCACACATAGTCCAGGCAAAGGAAGATTTTCATGATGGCCATGGTTAAATATCTTTGCACATGTATGCTAGACATTATGGAAGACTAGATGTGCAAAGATCTTTGAAGACAAAGATGCCTTTACACGTGAGATTTTCCAAGAATGCATGTTTCACATTATCAAAGAAGCAAGGGTTGGGAAGTTCAAGACAATGTCTTCAGAGGACAAGAGAATGGAGATAGCCATTGGAAGCCACCTGTAACTAGAGAGGTTAGATTGGATGTAGACGCCTCTGTTAGAGATTGAGATCAAGTAGCATGTAGGGGAGTTGTTAGAGATGAGAAAGGACAGTGGGTTATGGGATTCCAAAAATCTCTTGATGTGGAGTCCATAATAGTCGCTGAGATCTCTGCTATTAAGACAAGCTTAGAAGTTTGTCAAAGTCTTCAATTAAGAGAGGTAAAGGTGTTCTCTAATTTACTTGAAGTAGTTAATTGTTTGTTGAGAGATAGTGGTAATAACCTATCATTGCGCAAATTGATTGAAGATACTAGACACATAGTTTAAAGTGACTAGAATATGGAGATCTGTCATGCAAACAAGAAAGTGTTAGGCTGTATTGATATCTTAGTAAAGGAAGCTCATTCTTGTAATAGAATGATTATTTTTCTTCCAAATTGTCTCAAGTTGTACGGCAAGGTTTTTGGAAGATCAAGCTGGTACTAATATTAACTATTGAATAGCCCAGTTAGGTATCTTGTATTTCAAGCTTAGCTTGCCATATGTAATCCAAAAAAAGCTACAAAGTCAATTTGAGACTTTGCAAGCTTTTCTTAAGCCACATGGCACAATACATGAAGGGAATGAGGCGTTATTTAAAGGAATTCATAGATTCAAGTTGACAAGGATGCCAACCCAATTAGATGAAAAAAAAGTGATGCCCCGTTTAGTATACTAGAGTTTATTTTAATAGAAATGGAGATGGAGATAGATATGAAAATATAGATAAAATTTAAAAACATGTTTGGTATGACCATGGAAATCATATATAATTTCTTATTTTAAAATATATTTTTAATATGAAACTACATATATACCCCTGCAATAAAAAAACTCTCTTCACTCTAGAACATCACCTCCATCATCCAAACTCCCAACGAAGCTTCAAATCAGATATGAAATCTATAACAAAAAACAAACCAAATCTAAAAATCTCATGGCATCTCGCTAAAAAATATCAATCAAGATCTGGATAAAAGCCTTGGTTAAACATCAAACCGATTGAACCTAAATCACAAAACCTAAAAGTTATGAAGTTGAAGGAAAACAAAACAGTTAGGGGGTTTGAAGGTCTTCATTGCTGACGAGGCAAGACAAATCTTTGTGGAAATATGCTTGAAGGAAGGTCAAAGATCATATCAAAGAGCATCATTAGTCGCTTGCATAGGTCATGGTCATTAGTCATTGGAGTTGCCACTGCCGATCGTTGGAGTTTCTGCCGCATAAGAGGTCATCACCGATAGTGGGGTTGAAGCTTTCTGGCAAAAAAAATGAAGGAGCATGGAAATGGAGGGTGATGGCAACTCAATTATGGAGTGAAGAATTCGTCGCTGAGTGAAAATAGGTCATCACCGCCGCCACTGCCATCGGTGAGTGAGCAGAGGATGATGGTAAATGAGGAAATTGAAGGCATAAAGGAGGGTAATGGATGGAAATGACAAGATGGAATTATAAAACTTAGCTTTTTAGATGGAATTTATTTTGGTGGAATTGGATTATTTGGCTTCCATATGGAATTGGAATTGAGACCCAATTTTATCGTACCAAACAAGCTTCCTCATCGAATTGAGACCCAATTCTATTTCCACACCCCAATTCCATCGAACCAAATAGGCCCTGAGGCTACAAATAGATATGAAAATTATTGAGATTATATCAATCAACAATATTCAAATAACATTGAAATGTCTAGCCGATTGAGCTATTCCCTCACAATATGATGAATCATGATTCGAATTTCTACTAGGAGAGGTACCTAGATTTAGTGTCTGATAGTTTTTGGAACATGATTGTCTATAATAGAAAGATACATGTTCATATAAGAAAATAAAAAAAATAAACGGCATTAACCTTCAAATATCAACGTGACTATGGGTCCTCAAAATAATTTGTATAGACAGTCAATATGTTAAATCTTCCAAAACTGAAGCACACATATGGCGGCAGATGATGATTACTAATTAGGATGAACATTTCATAGTGGCTAACTCACTTAAGCTTAGCCATGTTCTTGGAATTTGCATGCTCAACACTTCTAAAAATTGAAATATATCTATGGTGGTGAATGGTGATGACAAGAACAAAAACGTTGGCTGCCAGAAACAGCAGGCCTGTTGCCCAAAGTTTGAAGAAGACATTTTTACCCTTGAACTCAAGAAGTTAACCCCACAATAACCAATGGGTTTGAGCTCCAATCCATAAAAGAATGCATGAGAAGCCTTGTTATTTGAGCTTGATCTTACTCCATGGAAGTATTAAAGGCAACAACCAAAAAAACCAGAGTACTGTGCAGTAATCACCTGTAACCAAAATTATGAAAGTATGCAAAAATCAAATGGGTATATTGAACAACTCATATATATGGAAGCTTGGGAATTCGATCCTCTATATTTCTTAAGGAGATAAGTTCAAATAAATATATCAACAAGTGAAGTTGTGGAGAATGCAACCTCTATGATAGATTATGTTTTTTCACCCTCGGATCCACATTTAGTAACAGAACTAATCAAGAGACTTATTTGGAGTATTTGTCTCTTTAAAAATGACAATGCTAATTCCCTTGGGAAATTTAAAGAATTCTAGTCCATAAGCATAATCCTTATGCAAGCCGGAAATGGCTTTAACATAAAAGTTATGCTTAGAACAATTAAGTTCAAAATTTATCTGAATTTGTATAACTTGAATTGGGAGAAAAATAATTGTGTGGAAGGAACTATTTGAATCAGGATTTTATTTTCCTTTAGATTATAAATGAGCAAACCTTATTAAATGCTACAAATGCAACTATCTGCACAAAAATGCAAAAAGGCAAGTCTTGCGCGAGGCCGAATATAAGAACTAGTTGTACCACAAATTGCGGCAAAAAGGAGATCACATTCTCCACCATTGAAGTGTTATTGCCGTGATTAATATATATGTGATAGAAATATATGGAGAAGTTGTGCCTTGGATTTGTACGAGTAAGATGGTACATCAGTGCCTCATTTAGGAATTCCCACCCATATAATTGGTAGAACATACCTGTACAAAGGATAAAAACTCCCCCTGATATTAGTCCAAACATTAGTCTATCCAATGTAAATATGCTTTTTACTAGATTATATAAAGAACAACTAGATTGGAAGAAACTAGGATCAAGAACCAGCAGTATAGGATTTGAATATATAATAGGGTAAACCTTGAAATGGACTACAAGTCCGTACCAGAATGCTACCTGTACCACATTAATTGAAAATCAAGGCCGAGAAAATGAAAAAAAAGGCATCATAAGGCATAATAGCAAAATGAAAAGCATCAAGTGGAATGCAAAGATTTAATTTGGGAAAATTAATCTTTTAGTTCCTATGGTTTTGACTGGGTTGTAACTCAGTCCCCATACTTTGACTCAATACAATTCAGTCCCAATAGTTTTGACTCGGTGCAACTCAGTCCCTATAGTTTTGACTCGGTTGTAACTCGGTCCCTAAACTTTGATTCACTACAAGTCAGTCCCTATAGTTTTAACCATTTTATAATATAGTCCACACCTTTTTTCTAGAACATAAGGACTAAATTTTAAAATGGTTAAAACAATAGAGACAGAATTTTATGAGTTAAAGTTCATAGACTGAGTTACAACTAAGTCAAAATTATAGGGCAATAGTTGTAAGCCAGTAAAAACTACACAGAATAAAAGATTAATTTTCCTATTTAATTTTATACCATTAACAAATTATAACAAGGATATATATGGTGCATGATGCATCAACCAACAAGAAGCATAATATTCAATATATGTGGACTTTTAATTTTTATATATAACAAGAAAACAAATTATCCAAAAGCCAAGGGAAAGATCGTCTTTGAATTTGTTCCTTGTGTCAACCAATGTGTTTAATTTATATATACCATACCTTTCTTACTTTTTCTCTATGCATGATATGAGAGGTGTGTTAGATATTTATTATTTATGATTACATATTTTATTATTGAATTCAGATTATATATAAATATTATATTATCATTGTTTTGGATAAAATATTTCTTGATTGTGGCCATAACATGATTTGGATAGAGATTTGGTTTAGAGTTACCTACTTGGCTGGTAAACTATTACAAGCCTTGATGGGAGGTTATAAACAGTGTAGGCTGGATCTTAGAGTAGTAACATTGAAATACACTTGTTGTTAGATTCCATGTTTTGATGATAACAAAGCTTAGAAAGGTTTTGCAAAGGATTTGAAATATGAACAAAATGTTTTGAAGAAGCAAAAGATCACTTTTTGCAAAAATTGCAAGTCACTCAAGTGACCACTTGAGTTATGTGTTTTCATCATTGCAAGTGAAGAAGGCATGTGCTTTGTGCCTTGTAACCTCTTCAAAATTTAACCAATGATTGCAATATATGGTGCAATCTTTGATCATCTTTTGAGAAGCTTTTTATTAATTACCTAGCAACTAAGTGTGAATATTGTCATAAAACAAGTTAAAAAGGGTTTTGAGCTTTTTATCTAACAACTAAATTGTAATTAAACTAAAATGATTTAAAAACTAATATTTTTTTTTGGATTTTTGGAATAAAAGTGGAATGGAATTTATGAAGTAAGAGAAGAAAAGAGTTCAACAATGAAATGAGTAATCCCTTATAGCAATGTCTCAAACAATCCTCACTTAAAAAAATTATGGGAGATTTAATCATGCTAGTTAAAAAAATGAGTCTAAGGGCCATCCCTTAGACTCGACCTAACTTAGATTAATTAATACCAACCAACCTTGCATATTAATCTCTCTAAATTAAGTAGATTAAGCACTCTAGCAATTAAATAAACTTAAAAATCATATTTAGCTTTTAATCCAATAACCGAGAAACCTCGCATTACCACTTGATTTTCTCATTAATCTTAATTTAACAATGGTGACTTATATGAAAAATCAAGTTAATGATGCTAAAAAAATGCTAAATAAAATTAATAAATTCATATTTAATTAATCAATGCAAACTCAAGACATCATTGATCCACTAACCAAGCCACCTTGAAATTAGCACAAAATGTTCACAAAATTATTAATTCAATGACTAACCAGCACACAAAAATGATAATTAAGCTAATTAACTACAATGTTAAGTGTCTAACAAAGATTCAAGCTACATCTAATCTCCAAATATATCAAAATAAATCAGTCCAACATTATAAAATTTATCCTAAGACCTAGGAATCACAAATACAATGTGAAAATAGAGAAATGGAAGAGCTAAAACTCCCCTGGTGAAGCTTCAAGTTCATGTCATTACCTCTTACTACAAGGGATTTGGAGAATTAGCCACTACCACTTATGGAATTAGCTTCAAGAAGCAAAATCAATTTATGATTTGAACATTTATCTATGGAAATACACCACCAAAATGATGAAATTGATGATGAAGGTGAACTGAGTGGTAGATGACAATGGAAAATGAAAGGGATAGAGGACAGTAACAAACTAGTTAAAGGGATACAAATTTCACCATCAATAATGGTGAAAAGGACGGTGTCGGTGACATAATTCCGCGGTGATGGTGATCTTTGTGTGGCTGAAGGAAACAATGATACCGTCATAGATGGGAGACCCTCCTATTTTCATGGTAGTTGCTTCTCCTCTCTATTCCCTCTTTGGTTTCTCAACTCTGAAGCTCACCAGCGACAAAAGTGTATGGTGATGGTGTAACTACGGTCGCAGGCGAGAGAGGAAGAAGAAGGCGAAGGTGATAAAGGGAGGGTTGAAAGTGAGGTCTCTAGGTATGTATGTTCGCGGTGCCTCCCTCCTCTGTATATTTCCCCAAAGCTCTGAAACTGACCTGAAGGTTTCTATCAAAACGCCACAATTTTGACAATGACCAAAATGTCATTTTCCAAATTCACAGGACTAACTGTCATTTCTGAAATTTGAGCCCCAGTTGTAATCCAACTTTTCAAGCACCTACAATTAAGAATAATTAAACCAACATCAAATATTCTCAAAAATAAATGATTAAGATTAATTATAATTATTTTGAAAATTTTTCCCTTTTTAGTCTTAATTTAATGTATTTAGTCTTAATCCCAATTAATCACAAAGAGGACATTTTAAGCTCAACAAGTATGACAAAATCTCTAAATAAAATATGAAAATATATAATAAAATTTAGGATTGTCAATTCCCCCACACTTAGCCTTTTGCACTCTTGGAAAAACGCTAATGAATTCAAAACTCAACATAAATGAGAACTTCAAATGCTCAAAATTGGAGTCAATGAATTAATCAATCATCACAAATCAAGCCAACACAAGTCTCAACATGAGGTAATGCAAATAGACTAAATTAATGCATAGTTAATCAAATAAATGTACACAAGAAAACACTCAAGGATTCAAGTATTTACTCATCTCACAAGTATGAGAAATTTTGCTCAATGCCACCTATACTAAGTCCTACCATATGCTTGTAGAAATTCACTCTCTCCACTACTATGTAGCACCTAGACTCATGAATCAAAGGGACTTTTAAAAGGGTTGTAATAATAGAAATGATCTCATGGAAGGGATAATGAAACAACAAGTACTATGCACACACAAATGTATACAATGACACTTTTTTTTTTAACTTAAGGCTCAAATAACCACATCTCCTTGCCAATCAAACAAATGCCTTATTTTTTTATTTCTTCTTTTTTTCCTTCTACTTTTTTTAAATATTTTTTATGATCTATTTTATTTTTTTTTCATACTTTTTCTTCTCATTCTTTTTTTTCATATATAATGTATGTAAATGGCATTTCTTCATACCTACAATATTAATGGCAATTCAATGATGTTTGGATACTAATATAATACAAACGGTATGTATACATAGTGCTTGTTAATAAATGATAGATTTTGGAATATGAAGGCTCAGAGGGGTAAACAAAAGTAAATGTTGAATGGTTTGTGTTTGGGACAAAGGGTGATAAAATGAATGCCCCTATCATATTCATTAATCTAAATGTAAATGTGATTTTGAAAAAAAGAATTTAAACAAGTTCTAGAGATAAATTAGAATAGGTGGCAAACACACATTAATAAATGAAAATTAGGCTCAAAATCCTTCCAACAAAGGTTTTCTTCTCAAATGTACATTCACAAAAATTAATTGAACATTAGCCTAATCAAAATGCATTAACTCAACTAATCCAAATGCTAACTCTAAGAGTAATAACAAATCAATTCATTAAAAATCAATCAAGAACATATGCAATTCTCATAAGTATTTAGACAAATTTCTAAAACAAGGAGTTTCAAAAATTCAAAAGTGTGGTTTGGACCAATAATTTTTTGAATTTTGTTTTTTTTAATGACATATTTTTGCAATTAAGCACAATGAAGTACACAAGACTCAAATCCTAATCCCCCCATGTTAGAACTGGCTGACACCCAAGAGGGGGATGAATTGGGTGTCCGATAAGAAATTAAAAACTTTCAAATCATTTTCTCTTCTTTTTAACTTAGTATGTATGATAGTATAAAATCATAAGAAACTATTTAAATCATATATGCTAGAAATGTAAAAGCTTAGGGAAGAGAAGATGCAAACTGTGATTTATCATGATTCGGTCCAATCCACAATGACCTATGTCCAGTCCCAAGGTTCCTCCTGAGATTTCCAATCCACTATTTTCTTGTTTAACTGGGTACAAGAAAAGCCTCTACAAACTCACAAGAGTTACTCCCCCTTACACACTGTAAGGTTTACTCCCTCTTACGGTAAGTGAAGCTGAGTAATTCCGTAGGCATTTCTCTCCTGCTTACCCATGCAAGTCTTACAAGTAGTAACGTTCTCTATTGCTTACACTTTGTAAGTATTACAAGCAAAAAGTCTCAAAGGAAATTCACTCTACAACTGACCCCGTAAGGAAATCAACCATCTCAAGGTCTCTTTACGTTGAGATCAATTCAGAAATATAATTGAAGGTGTTTACAGATTCTCTCACAGAGTGGGTATGATTACTGAAGTACAATAAAGATGATTACACTCTCAAATATACATAATATAGAAGACAGAGAATAGCAGAGAGTGTTTGAGGCGGATGACTCATGATATCAGCATGTTTGTGTTCTTGTCGCTTACTCCTCTTCTTTGAATGCCACCATATTTATACATTAATTGTAGTAGCCGTTGTAAGCATTCTAAAATATCCGTTAGAGACACACTGCTTGTTCTGACCATTTTCCATGTTTCAAAAACTAGTCATTACACGTTCGGTGCATTACATCTGTAAAGTCTCTCTTTCTCATTGCATGATCCTTCATTGAATTTCTAAAATAATGCTTAGATGCTAATACAATGAATTTTTAATCATTAGGATAACAAATCAATAAACAACAGATGATTATCATGCAATCTGGACTCATCACTTGAGTGATTTCTTCTAAAAACTGGCAGAGAGCTTTAGACAGTACTTTTAACCTCATCACTCGAGTGGTTATTCGAGTAATCATTGACATCACTCTAGTGATCACTCAAGTAATACCTTCCAAAACTTGGCAGAGAGTTCAAACGTCTTTTCCAACTGCATTACTCAAGTGGTCACTCGAGTGATATCATGTCATCACTCGAGTGATCTACTGATTTTGACTCCATATATGGTAAAATGATTTATCATCAAAATATCTTATCATTTTCATTCCAATGCAAAAAGAATATGCTCTAAACTCATTGTATTCAGCAAGTTATGATCCAAAAAGTATCTATTTTTCTAGACAACGTTTGAGTTTTCCAGCTTCAACTTCTAGAAGGAACAATACTTTGAATATAACTCTAAATATGACATATTACATATTAATAAAAATATCTTTAAGTCTAGTTTCATATGGCACCAGTTTCATCTGATTTAGATGTGTAGTTTGGGAGATATGTCCAAAATACCGAACCATGTCTGAAAAATGATGTTGATTTTTAGGTTCAACTTCCAACACTTATATATCCTTCATCTAAGCTCTATTGATGTTAATTCTAGTGTTTATTTGACACATTTGGAGTCTAGTTTCATATGTCACTGGTTTTAAATCAATCGGACATATGGTTTGAGAGATATGTCCAAAATACCAAAGCTATGTCAGGCTTGTAATACCCCACTTTTTCACCAATATTCCTTATATGTATATTTGTGATATTTAGTGGAATAACATGGTGAATTTTGGTATGCCTAAATTTACAGAAAAATTCCAATCGCCGGTTACACATAATTTGGCCAAGAAAGGACACAAAGAGACGAATAATGTCCATTTAAAGGCCTAATATTATAACTAAAATTTGAGTATAAAATGACACAAATAATGGCTCATATAAGTGTCAAAATTAGGCCAAGCCAAAGGAAAAGAGAAAGAAATGATTTATTTCGATAAATCATTAAAACGTAAGGGCAAAATGGTAATTTTGCCATAGAATGAGAAATAATTATTTTCCCTAATATTCCCAATAATTTCAGTTAAATGGGAATTAAAAGAGGGAAATATTTACTTGGTAATTAATGAGCCAATTTTGGTGAATTATTATCAAGAAAAGTCAAATAGTTAAAAGTCAAAGGCTTTGGTCAACAAATTACAAGATGGTATTATGGGATAATTCAATATCAATATTATTCCTCTCATTTCTCATGCAATTTTTAGTGGAAATAGCAAGAGGAATATATATGTGTATGGTGATATTAAAGCAAGAGGAAAAGAAAAAAAATGCTGACTAATGAAAACTTACCACTTGTAAAGTAACTATGACCATACATTAAGTTATTAATCTCTCCATCTTTCTCTATTCATTCTCTTCCAAGCAGCTGCATGAAAGAGAGAGAGAGAGAGAGCTTGAGAACAAGAGTGAAGAAAGAAGAAGACAAGAGTTAGGGTTTCCATCAATCTAAGGTAAGGAGCTTGTGATCTTAAGGTTTAAGCTTCCTAATCACCTCTAACCTCCTCTAATCTCTTCTACTCTATTAAATTTATGGTTTCAAGACCAAAATCCCAAGAGAAGATAGAGAGGGTATGACATTTTTAGAGAGAGAAGGAGGAGAAATCAAGAGGTAAACCTCTAAATTTGCTTCCTTGTACCTTTGTTGTTGTTGTTGGCTTGAAATTGGTTGTTTTGTGAAGATTGGATGATGAAACCCTAAGGGTACATAATGTTCAAATTCCTTATAATTATGTCAAATGAGGTTTTAAATAGCTAATCATTTTATTAGAAATAGAAAGGAAGTGATTAAGCAAGAGAAAACGAGAAAACAACAAACTTTTTCTGTGAATCTCAATTTTCTGCCTATACTGTGATGTGATGAAGATGGAGGAATTTGGTAATTTTGATGATTCCATTGGATTTACAAGGTAAAATTGTGTAGGTATACAAGTATTCATGATTTTTGGATGCTTGTATATGAATTTGGGAATTTATGAAGTAAGATTGTTCATAGTGTTAATCTGCCCTGTATGAAGCACTGTTATTGTGCATGATAATTAAAAATGTAAACCTTGTCCAAATATTATGAAAATTTCCATAATTAAAGTATAGATATAGAGATTTAATTTTATTGGTATTTTGTAATTTTGGACAAGTACATTGGGAGATATAAATTTTTAAATCATGCCCTGTTTCTGGAATGTAATCTAAAATAGGGTGAGTTTGGAGAAATTCTGGGAATTTTTTGGCTATGATAGCTATAATTGAGTATTTTTATGTAAAACTAGACTGCAATATATTTACATAAAATTTTGAACCACTTAATTTGAAGTTCCCTATAATTAATGGTGAATTTTTGAAGTTATGCCTAATTTCTGGAAAGCAATTTGGAACAGTGGGTTTTAATGAATTTCTGGGAATGATCTGTCTATATTGGAAACACCTAACTATTTTTACTCAAATTTACATTGATATAGATTCATTTAGGCTTTGGAATAATTCAAATTGGATATTTTTAGAATTAATCATGAATTTCCAAATTTGATTGAAAAATCTGCCAGTTTCTGGAAAACAGTGAAATTGCACTGTACATAATTGTATTATACAGAAACTATTATAACTGCTTTAGATAACCAACGTAATTTGATTTAAAGGCAGAAATATTGTAAGTAATAACCAGTTACTTGTAACTCTAATTTTGATAGGAGCTAGAACTTGCCCAAACTCAAAGAAACAGTTGGGTATTACTCAAAAGAAGTGACTAGGTAGTAACTTATCTTTCATATGTTATAATATGCATTGTATGTTGTATGGAATCATTATGAGATGTCTAACGCATTCTAGTTATGCGAAGTGGTAGCCCGGGCTTATTGAGCGGGTGGACGCTCGGGCCAATAACGTTTTATTATGCATGAGTGGATCCCAAGGCCTATTGCGCGGAAATCTCTCGAGGCCTTTAATTTTCCTAGCGCTATGGTAGTTTATGAACTGCATGTGATGCACTGAATGTTATTGTGATAACTATTATATGATGACTGTGTAGCATGCTTTGTGATGTTATATCTGTATGATTGGCATTATGTTACTACTGAGATTCTTTTGAATCTCACTCTATTTCATTAACCATCTACAATACAAGGAGATAGCTCAAGGGGTAAGAATAAGGTAAATACAGACAACTAGAGACGAGAACGTGAGAGAATTCAGTCTTTCTTTTGTTGGTTGTCTGTTTCTTATACTTTTGATATTTTTGATCTGTATATAGTATGAATATCTTGTAACTCTGACAGTGCTATGATAGTGAAACGGGTAATGCCGGTATACTAGCAAAAGAATAGTTTAGCTATATTACGCTTCCAATCGCTAACGAAACTTAACTAAGGTATGAAACTTGAAAACTAAGTAGAGAATCGCTTGCAAACTCTGATAAAATGAAAATGAAGAACCAGTGAGACTTAGTGAGATAGTGAATGTTTATGAAATTGCTTGAGATAATTTTTATTACTCTCAAAAACTCCTTTCCAGTCCCAGATTCAAATCCTAAGATAGGTTTGGAATTTACAAAAATTTTCCGAAGTTACTTAATTTGGGACCTGATCCTAGTTTCAAAAATGATTTTACTACTCTTTTGCACTCATATGAGACTATAGGAAATGATGTATCACAAGGCTGACCGAAAACAGAGTGCTGCATCACTCAAGTGGTCACTCGAGTGATCTGGGTCATCACTCGAGTGATCACCTTCAAAATGTGGCAGTGGTCTATCACTCGAGTGATCTCGTGTGGAGGTTCCATAACTTCCGTATAAGTCATTTTAGCTTCGTATTGACCCATTTCAACCTCCGGTGTCACTTCTAAGAGCTTGAATCTTGATATTCACATTAGTTCTTGTAAGTTCTTTCTTCAAACTCTTTCTTCTTGATTTTCCTCTTGATGATCATTCTTCATAACTCAATTAGATATCTTCTTTATCTCCTTGACTATCTTCAATCTTTCTCACTATTTGCTTGACTAATCTACAAAATATTTCACATTAGACATAGTAGTTAGTCAATGTAGGAGATACATATGTTATGCTATTATGAAAAAATTTTGCTCTTAATATTTGGCATCTATATTTAACATCATCAAAACTAATCACATCTAACATTCTCCCCCTTTTTTATGATGACAAATCCTTAAAGAAAAATATATATGAATATGATTATGATTACATAAATTGAATGTAATATATTTTTATTGCATTTCTCTCCCCCTATTTGACATCAGCAAAAAGTTTGAGGTGTAAGAAATGAATGTTTGTGGAGAAACAAATTAGAAATTCCTTTCTCTTCATGAATGTGTTAAAAAACAATTTTCTCTCACCCTATTTGAAAGTAATTCCATTTTTAATGTGATGCAAATGAGAAATGGTTTTCATTTAAACAATTTGAAGATGTTTTAAAGAAAACTTTTAAAATCAAAGAAAATTGAAATCAAGGATATGTAAAGTATTCTTATAATATAAAAAGATAGGTTTAGAAATGCTCATTTAGATTTGGAAATCTGATGAAGTCTAGTTCACCACATTTTCATTGTGCAACTCTGATGTATATATATTTATGGTGTCTCCAGGATGCTCTTGCTAAGTTTAGCTTCTTATTCCATATTGTTAGCATAATATGCTTAATACTCCTTTGTATTGGCATAAGCATTTGTTGCTTTGAATGTTATAGCCAATATATTTCCCTTGATTGATCGTTAAAGTATATGTCCTCAAGGTTGATATATTCTCTTTCTTTAGAGTGTTGAGGAGTGATCATGTATAAAGAAAATCCTCCTATCATAAGTACAAAAAAAATCTTGCAAGGGGGAATGGTTAGTGCAATCAAATATAAAATGATTCATTTCTATAAGGTATATCAAATTAAGATCATGAAAAGAGAATATATGAGTAGCTCATCATTAAAACTAATCAATTGAGAATGAATACATATGAGTATGCTAAATTGATTTTCTTCAAATAAAGGAGATAAGCTTTTAAGATATAAAACACGTGTGAATGTGAAGCTCCCCCTTAATGAATGCATGGCCAAAAAGTAAAAAATATCATTATGAAGAATAGGTTTAAAAACTCTTATAGATTTGAAAAGCCATTAGAAAAACTTTGTAGAGAAATTGAGCATGAAAGTCTTAAGATTTGGTGAGAAATCAAGTTTTGAAAAATGATGATGATATACAGGGGTTTCAACAGTTATACCCAATATTACTCTAGTCATCACTCAAGTGTTCACTTCGAATGATGCAACTCAGAGAATTTGAATTACGAAGGAATACAATACCTCACTCGAGTAATGTCATAATCACTCAAGTATAGTCCTTTATAGTCCATTGATGTATCATTGGCTAGTTATAGTCTAATGATGTGATTAGTAATGAGGGATTTTAAAGATGTAGTTTCTATGGAACGCTCAAGAGTAGGCTCATCAAGATGAGCGTGGATAAAGACTTCATATTCATTTATCCTCGTAGCATGTGTCTTTTGTCAAGCACTATCTCGAAATTCTGGTTTTACTATAGCATATAGCTTTCTTACTCTGTCATCCACCATCTCATGTAAGGACCTCAGGAGACTTCTAATCTCCTGTAAAGCACTTGGTCTGGGCGTGCCAATATCTCTCTGTTGTGTGCCAGCATTGCCTCATTATGCTCATTCATATACTCTACCATCTCATGCATCTTGAAGTTTATGTGGTAATAAGTTCAGCGTTCATGTTGGCTATATCCACATGAAAACCTTGAAGGACCTCCTTCGTATAAGTTTTGACAGTTAAACTGATGAAGGAAGGTGCATAGGTAGTGGCTGGAGCGGAGAACTGAGTGTTATCCAACTTGCTTGACTCAACCTTTGATTTCTTCTTCTTCTTAGGGATGGATTCCAGGGGCTTCTTTAATGGTATCTCACCAAGCTTACCTATTTGGTTCCTAAATAGCCTCTCAATTATCTCATTAGGCTCTAAGTATCATATTTTGTTCTCCTTCAGGAACAATGATATCAATTGAGGGAAATGCATTGTTGTGGTCTTGGTTCCAAAACGTTTGTGCCTCTTGATTTCAGAAAATATAAGCTCCCCCAAGTTTCTTTGTTCCTTTAACAATATAAAGGCCAAATTCACGTAGTCCATATCAATGAAATGTGTGAAATTGTGGGACTTGTTGACTATAGCTTGGTGCTTGTACGTGAAGCAACAGGAGAGGGTACTGAGGGTGGCTGGACTGGCTCATCAAGAATAATATCAATATGGTCTGATGAGGATAGGTCAGTCATGGTAAATAGGAGATTTCCTGGTGTGGTATAGGGTATGGTAGGAGTAGGGATAGGCTTAGTGACTGGGACATGACTAAAAGCTAGGGCAGAGGTAGGAACGGAAGGACCAGGGGTCAAGGTACCAATAGTCAACGTTTCTATATCATAGTAGAAATGTCTGATCACCTTAGGACAATTAAGATATCTTCCTCCTCTTTCTCTTTCTCTTTCTCTTTCTCTGACTGCATCTCTAGCTAGTTACTTGCTAGTGATGGGTGTCACTTGAGTGATATCATATATTCTTCTTCCACTCACACTGTATAATACCTTATTTCTTATAGCCCCAGATGAGTACACATGAGAAGTGAAATCAGTTGTGAGACCAGGATTCGAACCTAGACTACCTAACTTTCAAAAATGTTCATAAATCCACAATCTCAACTCAGGAGTTGAACCTAGGGTTGAGAGGGTTTTTTTCCAGAGGGTAGAAAAACTTTTCAATTATTTTCATGAGTTTCACTACGTCACTAAGTCTCATCGGCTCTTGGTTTCATCATATCAGAGTATGCGAGTAATTATCTGCTTAAGTCTAACGTTCCATATTTTAGTCATGGTTCCTTTATCATTCAGAAGTGTTAACCCAATATTAGGTTACCGTTCATTCACTAGCTATTCAACTATGTTACCGTTAGAGTTATAAGTTTATAAACCTTATATAGATCAAAATATTCAAAATACTAGAAATAGACAACCAACATAGAAAATACAATCTGCAGCATCATCCTCTAGCTGTCCGTGCTTACCCTTTTTCCCTTTGAACTATCAACCTATACTGTAAATTGGTTTATAGAAAAAGGGTGAGATTCAAAAGAATATTAGTAGTAACAGATAGTCAATCATACAGATACAATATCACAAAGCATGTCATACAATCATCATACAATAGAATTATCACAACAACATTCAGTGCATAACATACAGTTCAAATATCACCATAGCGCTAAGTATATCATAAGGCCCCGAATTGTAATACCCTGAATTTTAGGATTAAAGGCTCGAGATTTAGACTAGATTAAGTGGACTGCTAGACCTCGGTTTAGCAAATGTCCAAGTGAGAAATGATATTTATCCCAAAATTCCTCTATATTGTTGGGTATTAAAATGAAAATAAAAGGTAAGGGCAAAATGGTAATTTTGCCATAAGATGAGAAATGAGGGTTTTTCCCTAATATTCCCTATGATTTGAGTTGGATGGGAATTAAAAGGAGGGAAATGACTACTTGATGATTAATAAGCCAAGCGGATGAATTATTATCAAGTAAAGTCAAAGAGCCAAAAGCATAAGGCTTTAGATGACCACTTGAGGTGGTGTAATGGGATAATTTGAGAGTGAATTATACTCTCATAGTTCTCATTAATATTGATGTAATGATGAAGGAAAAGAGAAAAGAAACTTGTTGTGAAAGAAATGAGATAGGTGGACTAATTGAGTAAAGGTCACCTGGATGATTTTAATTAATCATCATCCTTCATCATTTATTCCCTTTCTTTCCTGCGTTCGAATTAAAAGGGAAAAGAAGGAAAGAGAAATAGATCAGAACGAGAAATCAGAGAGAATGAGAAAGAGAATGGAGAAAGAACGAGAACGCAGAAGAGAGAGAGGGGGGGAAGAGAGAAAGTTGTAATTCACCGAAACTCTGCCGAAACGGCGTTTTCTCTCAAAGTACCAAGTACAAACATTACTCTACTCATCCCGAGCTTCGATTCTATGGTTTCAGATTCTCATTTGGAGATGGTTGGTGCTATCTCACCGGCCGGAGCATCGCCAGAATTCCGAACTGAATACAGAAAAGTATAGAGGTAAGCGTAAGCTTCCTTTCTACCATTTTGGTTTGTCATTTGGATGAGTATTTTGAGAGTAAGGTATTATTCATATCTCATTCTATTTATATTTTGGGGGCCAAAATGATGTCTAATGGATGTCTAATTGGCTAATCATGTAATAAGGAGTAGAAAGGAGGATATTAAGTCAAAGAAAGGGAGGAACCGACACAACTCTTCTGAAAACTCTATATTAGTTGTCAAGTGTGGGGTATGAGCCATGAGTTGGAATTTCATCGATTGGGTGATTCCATTGAGTTCAGAAGAGCAAATTATGTAGGGTTCATGTTGAAGGAGAAGTGAGAAAAGGTCAAGAGGGTGAAATGACCAAATTACCTCTTTTAGCTCTAAATAAGGGCTATCAAGGGTATTTTCATCATTCGGGCCTGAATTTGACTAATCTGAAGTCATAAATAGATTCTACACGTAAAATTGTGTAGGATTGGCTTATGTTGTAATTTTTATAAAAGTACAGTTGGGCCGAGCTTCCGGGGGCATTTTGGTAATTTAGCGTAATTGGGCTAAGTTATCAACTGAAAATGAGTCTAGAATGTTATATGGATGAGTAATGACTCATTAAATGTATTTAGAATTCTAGGACTCGACGAATGGACGTGCCTGAAACCGGAGCAAAGACGAAGGATTGAGGACGGACGTGAAGTCCGACATATAGTGAACTTACATTTCCTGTATGTATATGATATGTATGTCTTGCATTGATTATGTGACTGTTGTGCCTGTTCGTGTTGAACATGTTGATTGATTGAAGCTCTGTTATATTTGTGCAATGGCCATATGTATGTCATAACATTGAGCATGCAGCATATCATTATGTTGGCATGAAATATTGTAGGCAAGCATGTCATGCATTCATATATATCTGCCATGCATAGTGGTATTATTCGCTACTGAGATTCTCTCAAATCTCACTCCTCCCTAACAACCATTTTAGACAGGTTGAAGGATGTATGGAGTTATGCTCAGAGGAGGAATTGCTAAGGAAAAGATCGTTTAATGTAATGGATTTACATTTGATAGCCTTGTGTGGCTTGAAGTATATGTGTATGTATAAGCACGTATGAATGATTGTTGTTAAAGCAGAGAACTGCTCTAATGTAATAAGAGAATCTCTCTAGCGTAAATGAAGAGAACGGCTTTTAGTTATTTAAAATAATCGCTTGCTTACTCTAATATGTGGAACTAAGAGCCGGTAAGGTATTGTAAGGAAGGGTGATTCAATTTTTGGTATCAGAGCTATTGAAAATGAGGTGTTTCACGAATGATACCCATTCAATCGGCCCTAGGCATCTCGTGCATCACAGAATGTGCCAGATAATTCATGATGAATCCAAAACACATGCAGTGTATCTTATAACATATGAAAGACAAGTTACTACATGGTCACTTCCTTTAAGTAATACCCAACTGTTTCTTTGAGCTCGAGCAAGTTCTAGTTCCTCTCAAAATTAGACTTACAAATAAATGGTAATTACTTATACTATTACTGCCTTTAAATCAGATTATGTTGGTTATATAAAGCATTTATAACAATTTCTGCATAATACAATTCAGTACAATGCAATTTTACTGTTTTCCAGAAACTGACAGATTTTTTAGTCAACTTTAGAAATTCATGATTAATTCTAAAAAAATCAAATTTGACTGATTCTAAATCCTAAATGAATATCTATCAATCTAAATTAGAGTAAAAATAGTTAGGTATTCCCAATATAGACAAATCATTCCCAAACATTTGTTAAAGACCACTATTCCAGATTGCTTTCAAGAAATCAAGCATAACTTCAAAAATGTACCATTAAATCTAGGAAACTCCAAATTGAGTGTTTCAAAATTATATGTAAATATATTTCAGTATAATTGTACATAAAAATACTTAATTATAGTCATCAAAGCCACAAAATTCCAAGAATTTTGTCAAACATGACCTATTCTAGATTACATTCCAGAAACAGGGCCTGACTTGAAAAAATCATATCTCCCAATATAATTGTCCAAAAATTAAAAAATACCTATCCAATTAAAGCTATATATCTTTAATTTAACTCTAGAAAGTTTCGTAATTTTTGGATAAGTTTTGAATCTTGAAATACCATACATAAAAATAATATTTCAGACAAGGCAGATTATCACTATGCACACAAATACTTCATTAATTTTCAAATTCATATACAAGCATCTAAAAATCATGAACACTTGTAGACCTACACAATTTTTCCTTCTAAAGCCAATGGAGTCATCAAAATTATTAAATTCTTACATCTTTATCATGTCACAATACAAGGCAGTATTGAAGATTCTTAAGTGAAAGTTTTTGTTTTTTTGTTTTCTCTTGCCTAATCACTTTCTTTCTACTTCTAATCACATGATTAGCTACTTAAACACTAAATGAACATGATTTAGGGGAAATTTTTTCAGCATTTCCTTTAGGGTTTCATCAGCCCAAATTTGAAAAATAAGAGAAAACAAGCTAATATCCACCAACAACATCCAACAAGGCAAGAGGCAAGTTTTGAAGTTTACCTCTTGATTCTAGGTCCTTCTCTCTCTAAAAAGATGTCAGCCCTATCTCCCTCTTCTCTTGAATTTTGTCTTGAATGCCATGAATTTGATGAAGTAGAAGAGATTAGAAGAGGTTATGGAGTGATTAAGAAGCTTAAACTTCAAGATTACAACTTCCTTACCTTTGATTTTGGAAAACCTAGCTCTTCTCTTGCTTGAGCTCTCCTTCACGTTCAGCCCTCTCTCTTTCTCTTTTCTGGTTGGGTTTGCATGGTAATGAGCATGGGAAGATGAAGAAATGAAGACTTAATGGATGTCTAAGTTGCTTTACATGTGTTCACATCCAATTGGTGCAAACACATAGGTTTTTTTGTATAATTGCATAAAATAATTCCCTTCCCTTTTTCCTTCTCATTTCTGCAGAAAATGTATGAGAATTGAGAGAGGAAATATTGTTCTTGCATTATCCTATAGGTCATCTTACAATTTGTTGACCAAAGTCCTATACCTTTGCTTTTTGACTTCTTTTTCAAACTTTTATTTTTCCTTTGGTAATAATATTCCAAAATGGACTCAATAATTACCAAGTGGCTATTTACTCTTTTTAATTCCTATTTAACTAAAATAATTGAAAATATTAGGGAAAAATAATTATTTCTGAGAGCAAAATTACCATTTTGCCCTTACATTATATTCCTATTTTCGCACTTAAGGAAAAACTGGGCAGAATTTTCATTAAATTTTAAAAATTCATATCTAATTGTGTAGATATCCAATTGGGATGATTCTAAAGTCTATGTGACTCTTATTGAGTCTAGTTTTAATATAAAAATATATATAATTTGGTTAATTGGAAGCCCATCATTCCCAGAATTCTCATTTTTGGAAGCTAACACTGAAAATTCACAGCTTCCCTGAGTTAACTTCAAAAATACATATCTCTTTATGTACAAATCCAAATAACTCATATGACATATCAAATTAAATCTTGATAAGTATACTTTCATTCTGAAAATTTTCATAATTATTGGACATCATTTAACCCTTGAAAGATGTCACACAAATACAACTGTCACACCAGGAAATTCACCGGTAGCAACACTACTTTGTGTGTGTCTTCTAATTACATTGTTTTGTCATTCCCCGAGCTCTTTAACTCACCATAATACTTTCTTTAATACCCAAGGGTATGAAGGAATTTTGGGGAATTCTACTATGCCTTACTAGAACATTTACTAAACAGGGGTTTAGTAGTCCACTTAATCCAGGCTTAATCTCAAGCCTCTTGTCCCAAAATTTGGGATATTACACACTACAATATTGCCAGTCATGCCTCCTCCTTTAGCCACTGATCTTTCTATTCGGGAGCAGAGTATTTTGGTCGACTCCTGCAAAACTATAAATATGTGCTCTTTGGTACCCAACTTCTTTTGGGTCCACAAAATTAGACATACCAACTCTTATGCTCCTATATAATTAAGTCATATGATATTTGAGCAAAGAGTATAATGAACCAACATAATCCAAAATATAATTTTGCCCAATTAAATGAATTCATGTCATTGAATCATAAGGAATAACAAACAAATGATATTAAGAAAGATGATTTTCAATTATCAATGACAATTAATAAATATTCTTTATATAGAAAATATGTTATTGATATGATTCTTTATGCAAGGCTTGTACGTGTGATTAAAAGAAAGTGGTAGATAAATCTATAAAATTTTTAACAACTTTTGTGAAATGATAAATCATGACTGAAATCAGATTTTCCAAGAATAATAATGAAATATGTAATTTGTTTCAAAATCTCAAATGTTCTTTTGAATAATGAATATGCATTATGAGATTAAGATTTTGAATGCATGAAAACTCAACTATGAAGTTTGTTAAATATCAATACTCATGCTAAAATAGTAGAAGTCAATAGTTTAAGTGTATATGAGAAAGCTTCAACTTTAGAGAACATGTCAAATATTAGTTAGCATGTTGGAGAATTTTCTCGAGAGCAATAGTCATGAAAGTAAAGCATTAGCCAACCAGGCTTGGCATAATAAGAATGAATAAGCATAATGACTTTGCTACTGGCCAATAAACAGTCTTGGCTTTTAGAGACGTGTTCGGAAGAATAAGAATATCAAGTCAAGGCTTGGAGTGCTTAGTTGCTCAGAAATGGATGAAGATAAATGTTAATGTATTTGAGCAACAACATGGGTATAATGATTTATAGGCGATGAAGCACATACTAGTTGGTCCAAATGACTAGAGTCAATAAGTTATTCCACTTTAATGGTTAATGCATTAATGAGCTTTTGTAATACTTGGAATAATTTAGCCAAATAAGATTCTAGGTATTAGTCAGAAGGCTTTCACATATTGAGTTCTTTTATGAGGAATACACTTGAAACTCATAGAGATAGTTAACTTATTAGACATAAGGTCTAACTCGTTAGAAAATAAAGATTGAGGAGTTCAAGCAGTAACACGTTTATGATCAACAGCTAATATGTGAATGATAAGGGAAAACTCTAGTATATGGATTTGAAGTATTTCTACTATTTTAGTACCAATATATTAACTTCCAATTTTGAAATCAATTTAAATGCAGAAAAACTATGAACAATTTTCAAATCATGTGTATGTATGGATTGAAATTCAAGTACAATTTTTAAAATGTGCATTTCAAACTCAAATGCGTAGAAAGATTATGCACAATTTCACTTTTGGTCTATTTAGCAATCTGAAATATTTTGAAAATCATAAATGATTGATTGCTAATGATATGCAATAATAAGTAAGTAGTTACTACTCAAATTGAATTGGGAAGAACAAGTGGATGGTTGATTTTCAAAAGTACTTATATAAATTCATGACACTTGAGTTCTGTAGAAAACTTTTAATGACTAATACAGTGTACCTGGCATGAATAATATAGTAATTATCCATGTTTATTCCCTTGTTGATTTGTAAATGCTGGATAGCAGATTTGAGTTGAAACTTGGTTGATTTCCCATCTACACTGATGATCACTCGAGTGCTCACTCGAGTGATTCTGAAACATCACTAGAGTGATTAGTCTCTTCATCTTCTAACTGTCCATATTCAATTGTTATGCTATTTTGTTTTCAAATAGATTTGAATTTCTCTTAAATTCCCTGCCCTTTCAGGTTATCACTCGAGTGGTCACTCGAGTGATTCATCCATCACTCCCAGTTATCACTCGAGTGATTTTTTGATTACTGGAAGTTGTCACTCAAGTAATTACTTCCTCTGTTTATCCCTGCTTCAATGATCAAAAGCAGAGCATTCTTTTCTTCTTCACACAAAATCATATAACTATTCTTCTTCCTTTGGTATCCAATTTTACTTAGATCTATCCATGGTTAGCTTGTAGGAATCATAATTCACATGCTTTAAGAATATAATCAATTTAAAGAAATTGAGCATAATGAATTAAACATAACTTTATGCATAAAAATATTTTATTTTCAAGTATGCTATATGCATAAAGAGTTAAACTATTGTACATTATAATCCCTTTATGGATTTTCTAATGGATGCTAAAACATATTTTCAAAATGGCTTGCAATGCTCATTCCTAAGGTAACAAGGTATAAACCTCAATGAATATTAGAGATAATAGTATAGGAGGTTTTACAATTATATACTTTTACCTTAGGTGCTTGAAGAATTGCCTTTACTCATCCAATGCATCTTGCTGTAATGTTGATAGTTTGAATCCCTTGCTTTGGGTGCCGGCAACCATCTCTCAAACGATCTAGACTCCAGGAGTCTTTTACCTAATGCTTAAGAGATCCTCCTTTTCTTGTTCTCCTCAACATAGTTAAATGGTACTCTATGATAGTCCTTCGTTGGAGTGGAACGTACCCCTTTTATCCATTGCTTTTCTTTGTGATTATACTTTATAGCTCCGGTAATGGATGATCTTAGAGTTATCTTTTTTGATGATATTAACCTATTTATTAGTGCATGAGAAACTCTTGGCTTCTTCTTCATCCTCTCTATATTTTCATGTCCATTTCTTTTCGAATCATCCTGCATAAACAAAGCACTAGATGGACATTTAAGTACCCATATATACTTGGGCCTTTGATTGTTAGTGTTAGACCTTACATGTCCTTTAGGAACCCAAATATATTTATTTCTCATATCAGGATTTGTTCTAATATAGCATGTATGAGAAGTATGACCGGATTTACCATAATAATTGCAAATAATATAATGATATGCATTATGAGGTCTTGTGCAAGTATTGTGTTGGTCATGAGAGTGGGAACTCAAATAAATTTCATTTGAACATTCTTTATTCCCAATAAAGTTTCCAGCATGTTTGAAAGCATTTTTTCTTTTCAAAATAGAATTAATGATTGGTTGGAAAACAATTTTATGCAAACTTTTAAAATCATTTTTCTGAAATGCACAAGAAGAATTGGAGCTTTTTACCATCATAGCATATTGAGCTTTTGATGAGGATTCATCCAATTCGTTCATGATGTGCTCTTCCTGAGAATCATCTTGCTCTTGTTATTCTATGTTGACCAGATCATGGTAAGTGTTCTATAATTTCTCCTTCTTCGTTCTACACTTCCATTTGTTCACTAATCGTGGATATGCAGCTTAAAGTTTTAGGTGAACTGTCAACACTTTCAACTTCAACATAATTATGAGAAGCATAAATAGAATCAAGGGTGTCCCAGATATCTTTAGCATGAAAGAAAATTTTGATTTTCTTAAAATCATTTTCGGTTAAAGCACTATATAGGATTTTCATTGCTCTAATGTTCAACGAAAATTTTTTTCTTTTCTTTATCAGTCCAATCCTTTCTCGGTTTATGATCAAAAGCATTTGTAAAAACATTCCACATATCAAAATCATATGCTTTTATAAAACAAGTCATTGTAGCTTTCCAAAATCAGAAATCGATATCTTTCAAAACATGTAGGATTGTATAATCAAAACCTTCTAGAAGCACATAACACCCAATATCAGCCATTAAAAACTCTTGAGATAGTTAAGTCCTTTAAATAGGAGTCCAGCTCTGATACCAAATGTTAGAATTGGCTGACACCCAAGAGAGGGGGTGAATTGGGTGTCCGATAAAAAATTAAAAACTTTCAAATCCTTTTCGCATCTTATTAACTTAGTATGTATGACAGTATAAAATCATAAGCAACTATTTAAATCATATATGTTGGAAATGTAAAAGCTTAGGGAAGAGAAGATGAAAAATGTGATATATCCTGGTTCGGTCCAATCCACAATGACCTATGTCCAGTCTCCATGTTCCTCCTGAGATTTCAAATCCACTATCTTCTTGTTTAACCAGGCACAAGAAAAGCCTCTACATACTCACAAGAGTTACTACCCCTTACACACTTTAAGGTTTACTCCCTCTTACGGTAAGTCGAGCAGAGCAATCCTGTAGGCGTTTCTCTCCTGCTTACCGGTGCAAGTCTTACAAGCAACAACGTTCTCTCCTGCTTACACCCCTGTAAGTTTTACAAGCAGCAACGTTCTCTATTGTTTGCACCTTATAAGTCTTACAAGCATAAAGTCTCACATGCAATTCTCTCTACAGCTACCCCTGTAAGGAAATCAATCCTCTCAAGGTCCCTCTGCCTTGAGATCAATTCAAAAATATAATCAAAGGCGTTTACAGATTGAATCACAAAGTGGGCATGATCACTGAAGTACAATACAGATGATTACACTCTCAAATATACATAATATAGAAGACAGAGAATAGCAGAGTGTTTGAGGCGGATGACTCATGATATCAACATGTTTGTGTTCTCGTCGCTTACTCCTCTTCTTTGAATGTCACCATATTTATACATGAATTGTAGTAGCCGTTTTAAGCATTCCAATATATCCGTTAGAGACGCACTGCTTATTCTGGCCGTTTTCCACGTTTCAAAAACTAGCCGTTACACGTTTGGTGCATTACGTCCGTAAAGTCTCTCTTTCTCCTCATTAGATGATTCCTTCATTGAATTCCTGAAATAATGCTTAGATGCTAATATAATGAAGTGTTGTTAATCATTAGGATAACAAATCAATAAACAACAGATGATTATCATGCAATCAAGACTCATCACTCGAGTGATCAAGGGCCATCACTTGAGTGATTCCTTCTGAAAACTGGAAAAAAATTTATATAATACTTTTGAACTCATCACTCGAGTGGTCATTCAAGTAATTGTTGCCATCTAGGGGTGGAAACAGGCCAGGCCTGTGCCTTAACAGGCCTGGCCTGTTAAGGCACTATCTGGCCTGAGCCTGGCCTGTGGCCTGTAACAGGCATATTTTCAGCTGAGCCTGGCCTGTGGCCTGTTAAGGAATTTTTTTTTTTTATTTTTTTTTTTTTATTTATTTTTATTATTTTTTATTTTTTTTAAAGGCTAACAAGTAACAAGCCATAGGCCAAAAAATAGTCTATTTCAAATAGGAAAAAAATGCCCAATTACATAAATTAATTATCCCAATACAAAAATTAATTATCCAAAATACATCATAAAATGTGAAATCAAATACAATATAATAATTTTCAATACAAATTCTCCAATTTTCACATCAAATCTTCAATATGATTTCTTCTTCTCCTTCGAAGACCTTGAAAAAAAATTAATAAAATATATAGTATTAGAGTATAACAAAGTTTAACAAATAATATATATAAGAAATAACATTATTTTAACAACGGAAAATTTATACCTTTTGTTTCTTCTTTAAACCATACTTGTTGCGAAGCCTTTCATTCGACTTTAATTCATTTACAACCAAAAAAAAATTATTACACTAATATTTATTTATTTTTTACAAAAAAAAAAACTTAATAGGCCAAGGCCAGCCTGACAGGCCTAACAGGCCTGTCAGTAGGCCTTGGCCTGGCCTTTTAAGGCAAACAGGCCTTGGCCTGGCCTTTTAAGGCAAACAGGCCTTGGCCTGGCCTATTAGCCTGACAGGCCAGGCCTGGCCAGGCCGGAAACAGGCCAGGCCGCAGGCCCCTGACAGGCCGCCTGGCCTGTTTCCACCCCTATTGCCATCACTCGAGTGATACCTTCCAAAACTTGGCAGAGAGTTCAGACATCTTTTCTAACTGCATCACTCGAGTGATATCATGTCATCACTTGAGTGGTCACTCGAGTAATCTACTGATTTTGACTCCAAATATGGTAAAATGATTTATCATCAAAAGCTCTTATCATCAAAATTCTAATAAAAAAAGAATCAGCTCCAAACTCATTGTATTCAGTAAGTTATGATCCAAAGAGTGTCTATTTTTCTACACAGCGTTTGAGTTTTCCAGCGTCAACTTCTAGAAGGCACATCACTTTGAATATAACTCCAAATATAGCATATTATATATCAATGGAAATATCTTTAAGTCTAGTTTCATAATGTAGTTTGAGAGATATGTCCAAAATACCGAACCATGTCTAGAAAATGACGTTGATTTTAAGTTCAACTTCCAATACTCATATCTCCTTCATGTGAGCTCCTTTGATGTTGATTTTGGTGTGTATTTGATGCATTGAGAGTCTATTTTCATATGCCACTGGTTTTAGATCAATCAAACATGTGGTTTGAGAGATATGTTTAAAATACCAAACCTATGTCAGGCTGACAGAAAACAAAGTGCAACAAAGAGCTGTATCACTCGAGTAATCTGGGTCATCACTCTAATGATCACCTCCAAAATGTGGCAGTGGCCTATCACTCAAGTGATCTCATGTGGAGGTTCCATAACTTCTGTATAAGTCATTTTAGCTTCGTATTGACCCATTCCAACCTCTGGTATTACTTCTAAAAGCTTGAATCTTGATATTCACATTAGTTCTTGTAAGTTCTTCTTTCTTCAAACTCTTTCTTCTTGATTTTCATCTTGATGATCATTCTTCATAACTCAATTAGATATATTCTTTATCTCTTTGACTATCTTCAATCTTTCTCATTATTTGCTTGACTAATCTACAAAATATTTCACACTAGACATAGTTGTTAGTCAATGTAAGAGATAAATATGTTATGCTATTATGCAAATTTTTCTCTCTTAATATTTGACATCTATATTTGACATCATCAAAACTAATCACATCTAACACCCCATACTTAAATCTTGCATTGCCCTCAATGCAAAACCTAAGGGCAAAGGCATGACAAGAGCTCAAAGCCTAAGGGGGTGAACAACAAAATAAATATACTTTTTACTATTGAATTATGTCCCCCCACTTAAATCTCTTCATATAATAATTAAGCTCAAGAAACATATAAAAATGAGAAGAAAGCAAGTGAGGAAAGAGATAACTTGATGCTTAAATCTCCGTAGACTATTGTAGGAGAAGTTCTCATCCCGGATGAGAAACATAAATTTCTTCTTTGTAACCACTTCTCCTAGAATGTATCCTCTTTGTAGTGTAAGTTCCTGTAAAAGAAACACTAGACCAACATCAATATCTAGTCCAGAAATAAATACATGGAGAAATCTAAAATAAAGCATAGACATTGTAGAAACAAGATTCTCTAAGTAAACTTCACAACCAATAAAGTCAATTTGGTCCCCTTAAGTATGAATTGAAGAAGTAGTCAGTTTCAAAATCCTCTTATGCTTGCAATGGGAAAAATGAGGAATCCAACTTAGTGTTGCAGTGCATTACATCACTTTTGCAATCATAAGATGTGGGAGGTAAAAGAGTGGAAGAAGAAAGAGAATTGATCAAGCTATCACTACCTAAAATTTTAAAATAAGTATTTGTATTTTCTATATCAGGTGGCAAATCGCAAGAAAGAACTAAATGGAAATATTCATTTGCATTTATAATTTTATCATTAAAAATCGCTGAATCTTTTCTTATTGAATTATCTAAAACAAGAAATTTAGAGGGATAAAAAGGTGCACAATTGTCAAGGCCTTTAGCAAGTATAGCATGTATTTGGATGTTATTAATTGAACTAGATGAAGAATCAAGGTCATGCAAAGTAGAAAGCCAATTATCAATGTCAGCACAAGTAGCACATGACATTTCACCCTCACATGAACAAACAAAAGTAGAATGTAGGGAAGAGGGAAAAATAAGTTCTTTATCTTGTTCAATAGCATTAAAAATTCTAAATCATGCTTGCCAACACTTGAAAGAGAGGAAGAATCATGTAAGTAATCATCATTTAGACAATTATTTTAGCTATCATTAGGTTCACACTTCACCACAATTTGAACACCCACAATGTCATGCTTAATGTGTTCATCATTCCTAGAACTAAGGAAAAGAATATGTTCATCACACATAGAAGCATTGATAGTGCAAGAAACCTTATCAACAACATAACTACTATTAGAGATATCACAATGAGCATTATCAACATCAAGCATTTGAGGAGATTCAAAGAAAACTTCTTCATCCACCTCATCATTATTCACAACGTCAAGAATAGTAGTAAGATGAGGGCCAATATCTTTAAGAAGAGGAGGAATAGTACCATTGTTTGGAAGTAGCTCCTCTGGTAGTTGAAAATATACTTGCTTCTTAACATATTTTGTCAGAGTAGGTACTAGAGATATGGAATCTTCCACTTGTGAAGTGGCATTTGATTCTTGAACTTTAGTTCCCTTATCATTGGAGTTATAGGTCCATAGAGCTCCTTCTTCTCCTCTGATATTTATCCATAGCACATGGTCAACAAACTCCTTAATAAAGCATTCGATCTCCTCAAGTCGCTCTCCTCCTCCTTGGAAAACACATTTTCTTCTTTCAACATGAACAACTTAAAGTGTTCAACCTTGAGCTCATCATACATTCTTCTCAATGCACGAATTATGTCATCCATGTTTGGTAAGGTGAGGAAAGTATAAGTCTACCAGGTTGAGGTGTAAGGGATTATGGTGGAGATTCATAGAATGATGGGGAAGGTAGTTCATAGGGAGTTCTACATAGCATTGAAGTAAGGGGAGATAAGGGAAGATGAAATGGAGATGATGGTTCTTGGTAGAGTAGAGTGGGTGATTCTTGATAGAATGTGTAATGTGAAGAAGTATGGTTGAAGTGGAATTGAGATGGTTGGAATGTGGGTTTGTAGTCAAAATAGGGGATTGGTGAGCAAGATGTTGCATAATGTTGATGGAGATACTGAGGTGGTTGAGATTCAAAGGCTTCTCCTTGATCGGAGGGAATCTAATTCTTGTTGAAGCAAATCAAGCTTTTTTAGAATATGTGAGATTAGAAAGTTCTTTATGTCCCCAAGTGCGATAAGATTCTTCCAAAATTTGAGAGCTTGAGGTTCCATCATTCCCTAAAAAGGAATGCCTAAGAGGATCAGTGTAAAACCTAAACTCATAATCTTCATTAAACCAAACCATTTAAATTGCAATCAATTAAATTCCAATGAATTCTAAATCCTAAAAATTTCTAGAGATACAAATGAATCCTAAAAATTGAAAGAAATTAAAGAAGAAAATTCAAAAATTAACCTAATGAAAATTTTGAAAAAATTTCAGAAAATAAAAAAAAATTTGAAAAGGGGCCAAAATGATGGAATTTGGCTAAAATTCATTACACCCAATAGCATAGCTATTAGTCTTTCTTACAATGGCCCAAAACTTTATGAAACCAAAGCTTATAACTTTCTAGGCAAAATTTTTGAAAAATTCCAACAAGCTTAAATATAGGCATAACTGAATTTCGACCGAACTCCAACCAATTTGTAAATGCATAACAATGAGTTCTAGCCAAAAATCAAGTGTATACAAGGAAAAAAATGTAAGAATGCAAATTCAAAAATAAAGAAAAATCAAGATATTTGTTGGTATTTTTGCAAAATTTTCTATGGAAAGAGGGAATATGTCATGAAATACGCTATGAATAAGTAAATCCAATCTATACTAAATGCAATGCAAAAATTACCTAAATGAAAAAACTATTCTAAATGCAAGCCTAAAGGCTTAAGGTACGAATCAATTAAAGATTGATACTTAGTTACTAGGGAACCAATTACTTAGCTCCCCGGCAACAACGCCACTTGAAGAAGGGGTGTGCTTTGTGCCTTAGTAACCTCTTCAAATTTTAACCAAGGATTGCAATATATTATACAATCCTGGATCATCTCTTGAGGAGCATTTTATTAATTACCTCACAACTAAGTGTGAAGATTGTCATGAAACAAGTTAAAAAGGGGTTTTGAGCTTTTTATCTAATAACTAGATTGCAATTAAACTAAAATGCTTTAAAGACTAATATTTTTTGGATTTTTGGAATAAAAGTGGAATGGAATTTATGAAATAAGAGAAGCAAAGAGTTCAACAATGAAATGAGCAATCCCTCATAGCAATGGCGCAAGCAATCCTCACTTCAAATAATTATGGAAGATTTAATCATGCTATTTAAAACAATGACTCTAAGGGCTACCCCTTAGACTCGACCTAACTTAGATTAATTAATATCAATCTACATTGCATATTAATCTCTCTAAATTAAGTTAATTAAGCACTCTAGCAATTAAATGAACTTAAAAATCATATTTAGCTTTTAATCCAATAACCGAGCCACCTCGTATTACTACTTGATTTTCTCATTAATCTTAATTTAATAATGGCCACCTCTATGAAAAATCAAGATTAATAATGCTAAAACCCAAGGCTAAATACAATTAATGTAATACCATATTTCCAATAACCTCATATGAGCATAAATGAGTAGTGAAATCAATTGTGGAACCATGATTTGAACCCGGACTACCCAACTTTCCAAATCATTCATAAATTCTCACTCTCAACTCAGGATTTAAACCTAGGGTCGAGAGAGTAGAAAACTTTTCAATCAATTCCACAAGCCTCACTACGTCATTAATGCCTCATCGGCTCTTAAATTCATTATGTTAGAGTACATGCGAGCATTTTTCTTTTAATTAAACTAGAGCTATTATCTGCTCAAACTTCACTCATTCATTTACATACATCAAATGTATAATCACATAACACTACCAAAGTATTTACATCAAATACAAAAGTAGTGTCTTGCACTACGATTTTCAATTCACCTCAGAATTCCTCTTGGCATATCTCCATGCATTCTTCACCTGTACTCAACATACCTATATGTTTGGGTGAGGAAGATTAAGATTTGAAGAATCTCAGTAAGAAACAATACCACTATGCATGCGAGATACATATATAATGCATGACATGCTTGCCATTTATAAATCATGCTAATATGATGACATCAACATGCTCAATGACACAATATACTCATGGCCATCGTATAACATAACAGAGTTTCAATCAATCAAGCATGCTCAACACAATTAGGCAAAGCAGTCACATAAAACAATGCAAAAACATATATTATACACATGCGAGCTAGATAAGTTCACTACCTTTTGGACTTTGCATCTTCCTCTTGTATCTTGATCTTCTAACCATAGCTTCTTCTTTGTCACTTTATGGCCCTAGATAAGTAATGACATTATTAGAGCCATGAAAAGTGAATGTCCAATGGGCCACATTAGGCCTAGAGGCTTCCTTTCACCCTTGGAGTTCATACTAATTACATTTGATCACTTTCTTTCTCAAATTCGCATGGTAGCCAAAAGTTGCCAGCATTTTGACCAAACTTTGAAAAATCATAATTAATTTTACAAAACTCCAATTGGGGTGGTTCAAAGTCCTATGTGAATCCCTTTAAGTATAATTTAAGGTGAAAATATCTCATGCTAACAATTACATGCCCATAATTCCATAATTTTAAATAAATCCTCACTGCCACAGAATCAATTTCAGATTCAATGACTAACTTTGAAAAATCATATCTTTTAATCCACTAGTCCAAATGGCTTATATTACCTATCAAATTAAATCTCAAGATGTATAATTTTATCCTATAAAGTTTCATAAGGTTTTGACTAGGTTTTTCTATTCAAAAACACGTCACAATAAATCTGTTTCTGGAAAACGAAACAAACAACACTATTCTTTTAACTCAATTCTTGGGTTTTCAATCAAACTCTTCTAAAATCACAACCACGCCTTGACCCCACACAATTTTGGCCAAGGAATCCATTGGAAACCTTAAAATCATCAAATTCATATTATTTCCCTAAGATTCCAGGTCTGACCGAAACTTAGGTGTTCTTGGGCCAAAATTCTGTTTTTGATTCTAATGCTTCTGGGACCGGTTTCTCACCGCTATCCCACACAGTTTTTCATCTTGAATCCATTAGAAGTATCAGAACTAACAAAATCACACTCCTTCCCCATAAATCAAGGTCTGGCTGAAATAAGGCAGCCACCCTAACTCCAAATTTAACCAATCAAAACCCAAGATATACGTCCTAAATCGGAGCTTAGGCTTACCTCTACTTGATTCCACAACCGGTTATTGATTCTGGAAGTACCTCTCCCAAGTAGATGGCACTAAACACCTCTGATCGGAAATATGAAACCATAGAAATGTTGCTCTCACCTAGAGGAACAACATTAGAGAAGACTCCAAGAGCTAGAAACGTTGAATCAAAGGTAAAATCAGTCCCAAAGCTTAAGAACTTTCACTATTCACATTTTCTCTTTCCTCTTTCAATTTCTCAACGTTTTTTATGATTTTTCCATGAATTTTTATGTGGTTGGCTAAACATATAAGGCTCTTAATGAGTCTTAGAATTTGTTCACCACATATTGCAATCTTATGGTGCCACGTGTTTGGTAACCCGATCAAACGGTGACACATGTCATTTCCTTTTTAAAAGTGGGTCCCCCTCTTCATTTGGGACTCTTGGCTGACCCTAATGTCAAGGAAAAAAATGGTTTGGTGATTTTCCCCGACTTTCAAGTTCAATGTTCAAAAAAGTTAATTCGGTGACCGGACTGGAGACCGTTGGATTCCCCTGACTTTTGTGCCATATGTCACCATCTTGAAATGCCAATACAAAAGTCACTTTATGAATCTTATGATGAAGGGGCAAGTGTCACCTTCTTGTGGTGCCAACCTAAAAGCTATTTTTCAAAAAGCTACTTTATCGGTGCTTACCCGAGATTCCACTCGGGTTTTTACTCAGGACTATAATACACATATCAAGACCCGCAAAATGACACAAAGTTGGAGTGTGTACATGGGCCCGCATTATGCTACATACTGGTGTCCACTTTAAAAAATGCACGGTACACATGTACACCCTAAAAATGGTATATGCACATTTAAACCGGCCTATTTCACCTGACTAATCGGTCCCCTACCTCATGACATAGTTGGGTGGAATCTTTCTACCAACCCAATGGCACCATATATGTGTCTTGTGCACATCGCACTGACACTTAAATCATACTTCCTGCAAGTACCGAGCCCCTTGCCCGGTAAGGCTAAATCGCATAGTCCCTGAGAACCTTTCTATATCTCATCATTTTTTAGACTCTTCCCAAATTGGGCTTTGTCGTCTACTTGATACTGGCTTATCCTCAAGTCTCTAGGCCCAAAATTTAGGATATTACAATTAATAAATTCATATTTAATTAACCAATGCAAACACAAGCCACCATTGATCCACTAACCAAGCCACCTTGAAATTAGTATAAAATGTTTACAAAATCATCAATTCAATGACTAACCAGCACAAATAAATGATAATTAAGCTAATTAACTACAATGTTAAGTGTCTAACAAAGATTCAAGCTATATCCAATCTCCAAATATATCAGTCCAACATTATAAAATTTATCCTAAGACCTAGAAATCACAAATACAATGTGGAAATAGAGAAATGGAAGAGAAAAAACTCCCCTGTTGAAGCTCCAAGTTTATGTCATTACCTCTTACTACAAGGAATTTGGAAAATTAGCCACTGGCACTCATGGAATTAGCTTCAAGAAGCAAAATCAATTTCTGATTTGAACATTTATCCATGGAAATACACCACTAAAGTGATGAAATTGATGCTGAAGGTGAACTGAGTGGTAGATGACAATGGAAAATAAGAGGGATAGAGGACAATAACAAACTAGTTAAAGGGATATAAATTTCACCATCAATAATGGTGAAAAGGACGGTGCTAGTGATAGAATTGGGTGGCGATGGTGATCTTTGTGTGGCTGAAGGAAACAATGACGCTGTCATAGATGGGAGACCCTCCTCTGTTTGTGGCAGTTGCTGCTCTTCTCTATTCCCTCTTTGGTTTCTCAACTCTGAAGCTCACCGGCGACGGAAGTGTATGGTGACGGTGTAACTACGGTCGCTGGCGAGAGAGGAAGAAAAAGGCGAAGGTGATAAATGGAGGGTTGAAAGTGAGGTCTCCAGGTCTGTATGTTTGCAGCGCCTCCCTCCTCTATATATTTCCCCAAAGCTCTGAAACTGACCTAAATGTTGCTATCAAAACGCCACAATTTTGACAGTGACCAAAATGTCATTTTCCAAATTTGCAAGACTAAACTGTCATTTCTAAAATTTGAGCCCCAAATTGCCATTTTCAATTGTAATCCAACTTTTCAAACACCTACAATTAAGAATAATTAAACCAACATCAAATATTCTCAAAAGTAAATGATTAAGAGTAATTATAATTGTTTTGACAATTTTGCCCTTTTTAGTCCTAATTTAATGTATTTACTTTTAATCACAATTAATCACAAAGAGGACATTTTAATATCAATAAGTATGAAAAAATCCCCAAATAAAATATGAAAATATATAATAAAAATTTAGGATTTTTTAGCAAGTGATCACTAGAAGTAGAAAAATAGATTACGATAAAACTTAGCTAAGTCATCATAGTGATCTTTCTGGTGAAATCATTCTACAAAAGAAGATTACTCAAGCAAAAACTTGAGTGATGTGTTTGAATTTTCACCACCACCAAATCACCATAGTGAATCATCTAGTGATCATTGTTGTGAAAAATTTTTCAAATAGAAAATCACTCAAGTGATGTTCCAAGCTCACTCGAGCGACCACTTGAGTGATATATTAAATCTCATCACTAGCACACCACTCAACTGATATGTCCTAGTGATACTGCTCTAAAATATTTTGAAGAAAATTCACTCAAGTGATAACTTGAGATCAATTGAGTGACCACTCGAGTGATGAGTCAAAGAACATCACTAGCACAATACTACAGTAATCTTGGAAGTGTTCTGAAGCCTAAAATTTTTCAAGTGTAAGATTACTCGAGTGACCACTCGAGTAATGTGTTAAAACAATATCACTAGCAGAACACTCCAGTGATGTATCAAGTGATCTATTTTTTTTTCAAAGAAACAAGATCACTCAAGTAACCACTCAAGTGATCCCATTTTATGCATTACTAGCACATCACTTTAGTGATCTATCCAATGCTCTATAAGGTTTTCAAACTGCTAAGGGAAGATCAATCGAGTGATGCTTTCCCATAAAACATGGCATTGCTATTGTGTAACTTAATCTTCTTGCTTCCAATCACTCTAAGTCTTCATTGTATTAGTGCTTAAATGTTTTCTAGGTGATCAAACAAGGATTAACACACAAATTGAAAAAAAAAAGACTTTTGTTTCATAAGCATTAAATGAGAAGGACATTCAAATGATAGACATTCTCTCGACTCCTATGGTTAATTCCTTAGACACAAAGAATGTTTAGAGACTCCAATGGTTATAAAAATGACCAAGGACACTCAAATGGATAAATTCAACAAGGCAACGATAATTAATTCACTCTACCTATAGATATCCAGAGTATTGAAAATGAAGCAACGAACTTTTACAAAAAAAGTTACTGTTACATTCATTGTAAAGTCTTAAGTTCTTAAATTCGAGTATGTATTCCAGTGATCATATATCTACTCTTGTGAGAGACATTTATTGATTCATTTATCATTTGAGAGACTCGAGATTATGGAATTTTGAATGGGCATTAAATTGTAAAGTGTAAGGGGGAGCGATTATCCTTTGAAAAAGAACTAGCTTATACTAAGGCACCAAGAGCCCCACGAATCTTGGAGAAATAGTGGAAATCTTAAAAGGCGTATAAGGACTAGACGTAAGTTAAGTGGTTTGGACCAGATCAGTATAAATCTTGTGTGTTTATCTTTGGTGACATATCTTCAACTCTATTTTATTTCTTTAAAGTTTGCATTAAATTTTAAGTTTTTAATTATCAATCAATTCACCCCCTCTCAGTCTTGTTCTAACACTTGCTTCTTAAGGGTTTCCTGATGGGCGACGACTATTTCTAAAATATCGATGTGCCTCATCTTCCCATTAGAAGAATCCTAAGTTATTTTCTTCTAATCTTCTATTCTCTTTTTTAATTCTCAGGTTGTGAGATATAGCTTGCAGAGTTATAATAATTAGAGGTACTACTAATAAAGTCTTTCGCTGTTATTCTTAATTCTAGAGTATATATATTATGCATTTAGAAATTATTTCTATATTTATTCCAACATATGGCATTAGAGTTTGGTTGATTTTCCTTTGTCTAGTATCTTATGCATGTTATGTTATTTTTCCTATTCTTTAAATAACATGACATCTCATATCTGTGAATTTTTCCTATTAATCTTCTTTGAGACTTTCGTTTATATTTTATCGATTAATAATGTTTTGAATCGCTCTTAATATGTTAGTGGATTAAATCTTGTTTTGTTTTCTTTTGATTTGATTATCAGTGGTTTAAAATTTTATTCATAGATGATTTCGCAAGTCTGATGCAATTATTCATTAATGTTCATCGATATCTGATGCATACATTCGTTCTTCTCCTTATATATATATATATATATATATATATATATATATATATATATATATATAGCAATTTACGTTTTGTCCGATCCAATCCATGATTTCGATCGTGTATTTTAATATGCCCTTCTTGGATCTCTTATGTATATATGCCTGTCTTCGGCCATCTCACTTCCAATGTTTCTTAGATCTTGAATTTATTTTTGCTCGATCTTGATCTGTTAGATCACTGTACTTGATGAGTTTTCAAAAAAATTTAGATTTGAATATTGGATCTTTGGTTATTCTTAACCTAAATATTGTTGAGGTGCTTTAAGGTTAATGGCATGGGAAGAAAATTGCTTTAATAAACATATTGAAATATTTAACCTTCTTGCCAACATAAATAGATTAATATTGACATTTATATATTATCCGATGGCCGCCGCCATGGTGGCATCGATGTTTGAATTTGAGTTTGAATCGAAACAAAAACATGGTATATCCTCTTAATCTAGGTTCTTGGATTCTTTGAATATATGCTTGATCTTGATGCATTTTGGTTGGTTAATCTAGGTTTACTTTTTTCTAGTTATTCATATTTCTCCTTGGACCTGAATATTTGCTAGTTCTTTCAGGTTTTGGGATGGAAGAAGGGTAAAGTTTTGCTTCCCCAATGACTGCCATGATTGACTTCATCGGTTTTGAGGGTCCTGCAATCGCAGTATTTCGAAACAAATTCTTTTGGTTATTTTTGGCTTAGATTTTGTGCTTTAATCTCTGTAATGCTTATCGTTACTTTCTGTGCTTTTGCCCAATATTATGTTGTGGATTGGCTTTCATAATCATTGCCTTTAGTATCATTGCAAATCAAGCTCTGGGTTGTCAAAAAAGGCACATGAATCTTGCAAAACGGTGACTGTGTCGAGTTCCAAGCGCGTCACATGCGGGTTGCGCAGGGTGGGTCGAGTCAAGGGCTCTCGGTGGGTAAGGAAGATGGTTGAAGCGGCATCGTGTAGGGGCTTGTTGAAATGCACCGTTTCATTAACTCCCTACTTATTCGGCTTAGCATGTTGGGCTTGACAATTGTGGACTTTTTATTTTATTTTTTTACTCTTTATTAGGCCGAAACTCTTTTTTTTTGGGCTGACTATATTTTATTTTATTAAACTTTTTCATTCTCTTGCAGACTGAGCCTTGCCCGTTTGGATTTCGTTTTGATTTCCTAATTTGTGGCCTAATGAAATGATGTGTTTCATTAATGTAAAAATAGGCTAAATTGTGTGTTGGGCCGAGGCTTTTATGGGCTTCAACCTTTTACTTTTATTTCCATTTCATGCTTTTTTTGGACTTTAGAACTGGGCCTTGCACAATTTTGTAATTTTTGCCCTATTTTATTTCCAAGCTTTCAAACTTTTTTTGAACAGTGATGTGTTTAGACTTTTTTTCCTCTGCCGGTGTTTTGTTTTAATAGTTTTATTAATTTCTGAAAAATTAATGTTTGGCCCAGATTTTGGGTTTTTGTTGTTTTTGAGCCATTTTGTTCTTTCAGAAACTATCTTAAACTTCAAGTTTTTTTTGTTTTGAAATTATTCTTAGGTTTCATTAGAGACCATTATTGTTATGGGCCACTTAGTTTGTCTTCATAAGCTTTTTGGGTTTAATTTCTATTTCATCCCATGAATGATTTATTTGATTAGATATTTGAATGTTTATTTTTATATGTCATTTTAATTGTTTAAATGTAGGAAAATTAGTTTTGGCTATTTTCACATTATGATAATTTGAAAATTTTATTTTGGTATATCATTTAATTACCTTAATATTTATGTAATTTATTTTGGACAATCTTTCAACTGTTTGAAGTTTGCAAAATTATAGTTGAGTTAAAATATGCTGAAATTGATTTCTTAAACAATTTTGGAGACATAAAATAGTGGGAGAGTTATTAATTTAATTTTGATCAAATTAATTTTTTAATCCCTCCATTGAGATATGCATATATTAAATTTGACTCGAATACATAAAATAGTGGGAGAATTTATCTATGATAATTATTTAGTCACATTTTGTTGATTAAATTAATCAATTAAATTCTCATAAAAGATTTGTGCATATGTGAAATTTAAATATACATAATTGATATTAGTGATTAACATGCATCTTGGAGAGTAGCCACAGCATCCTCAATATTGCATATGTAAATAATCGATTATGGATTTTTTTAAACATCAATCCAATCAACGATTAATTAATTTAATCAAAATAGGAGAATTTCAATTATTTAGTCACTTTTGATGATTAAATTAATTGTTTAAATTCTTATTAGGTTATTGGTGCATATTTATGTTTTAAATGCACATGATATTTGTGGTCAGCATGCTTGTTTCATAACATCCTCAATTTTGTTGCATGCATATTTTTAATGATAGAATATCAATTTTAATTAAATATGTAGTTATAATTAATCTTTTCCCACATGTAGATAATTATAATTGCATATTTAATTAGGATGAAATAGAATGGCATTGTATTTTCTAAGTAGCCCATAGGTATTAGAAAATATAACTACATTCTAGAGTCACCAATTCGAGATGAATTCAAGATGTGCTAATGTTTTTTGCCACAATTAGACTTTAGTTATATGAATTTATAATTGTATGATCTACATTGGTAAACATACACATTTTATTGTGATGGTTTTTTTTCTTGCCTCTTATATTTATTTTGTAAGCATGATTAATTTGTTATTTTAACTCCGTGGCATATGATTGTTATCTATTTAATTGTTTAGTTAATAGAATTTATTAAAGATAGTTGTTGAGCCTATAAAGAGATAAATATTACTCCTTCCATTAGGATAAAATTGGTATCATGAAAGTTCTATTAATCAATGGTACTGGTATAAGAGGTGAGATAATATTATGACATGTAATTGTCTCATTAAATTAATCTAAATTAAGAGCTGGTCATCATGGGTACATAAGGATAGAGTAAAGTCAATGATTTCTTATAGGTTAAAGGATGAATTTAGAAATTCTCATAATTGTTGTTACATTATTTTGTTGACTGTAAAGTGATTCTTCGTAATAGGGTAAGATGCCTCTATTAATTTTGGTGGAAAAGATCCTTAATTTTTTATCTTATGAGCAATTACTCCTTTTCATAAGTACATGCATAGATATTATGTATTCATTGATAATGTGTGTATGTAAGTTTTGCTCATACTTGAAAAAGAATGAAACACAAAATTAGGGCAATCAAGCCACCAGCTTCAAAGCCATAAAGTAATAGGCATATAAAGAATAATGTGCTTATAGTTAAAAGGCTTGATTGGAGGCAGTAATGAATAATGTGCTTATTATTGTTTTGGATAAAATATCTCTTGATTGTATCCCTTACGTGATTTGGATAGAGATTTGATTTAGGGTTACCTACTTAACTAGTAAGCTATTATAAGCATTGATGGGATGTTATAAATAGTGTAGGTGAGTCTTAGAATAGTAACGTTGAAATACATTTACTTATTCCTTAAGGGTTCTCTAACGGATGACGGCTATTCCCAAACCATGGTTGTGTCTCATCTTCCCATTAGAAGAATCCTGAATTATTTTCTTCTAATCTCATTTTCTCTTTTTCAGTTCACAAATTGTGAGATATAACTTGCAGAGTTATTATGACTAGAGGTATTACTGATAAAGTTTTCCGTTGTTACTCTTAATTCTAGAGTTTATATATTATGTATCTAGAAATTATTTTTGTATTTATTCCAATAAGGTGAAAAATAGATCAGGGGGTCAAATTAAAAGGGAATGAAAAGGTTACAATTTTTTGTCTCCTATTGTCCAACAAAAAATGGAGATATGAAGAGGCAGAGAGGACGGACTGATAGAAGTGGAGAGGATGGGGAGGTGGAGAGGGTGTGATTTTTTAAAATAAACATTTAAAAGTAATAATATGGGTTCACCCAACAAAAAGTAACGACAACTTGTCAAAATTAATGGAGGTGATATTTTTGCTTTCCTTTTAAAAGTTTATGGGCATTTTTGTTCCCAAATAAAATTTATAGTAGTCGATGCACTTTTAAAAAAAGTATATAGGGATTTTTGCACCTTAATCCTATATGTATCCATTTTTTTCTCGAATTGATATCACAGATTTTCCATCCTTAAAACCCAACTAGCAGAAGAATTCACAACCAAGAAATAATTATCAAAAACGATTTTTAAGTCCCTCAATTATCTATCAAAATGGTGCAAAAAATAATGTATCTTTAAAATTTAGAATATTGACCACCCAGTCATACTCATAATTGTATCAGTTAGCTGCAGATTTTTAGACATAATTTACATAGTATAATAGGAAAAATACAAATAAATACTCATAACACATTGAAAACTCAAATTAGTGATCCCAACTTCACTAATCATAAATCAGTCTACAAATAAAAAAAATATCAAATTAGGATTTCTCCATATTGTTAATTTACCACAATGTATCTTCCTTTTTCATTCTCTTTCACCAAGGCCTTCTCACTCCTTCTCCCCTGACTAGCTTGTAGCCATTCTCACTTTTTCTGTCTTGCTCTCCCCTAACAAGCTTTATGCCATTCTCACCTTCTCTTTTGCAATGAAAAGGCAAAAGACTTCCCATATATTTTAATGTCAATAGATGAAGACTCAAGTTCAATTATACAAAGCCAAGTTGCTGACAAAAAATTAATATAAATATCCCTTCCCTTACCCAAAACTACACCAGTATTGGGTGTAAAATAGGAAGTTGGTCCTATTTTTTTTCAAAAAAAAAATCCAATCCTCTGGAGTATTTTTTTCAGTGGTTCTTAATATTCTAAAATAATTTTTGATGCACTGATTATCAAATATTTTTTTATTAGCATCTAATATCTAGTAAGTTGCACCATAAAGTATTTTTTCAGCATCGTAAATTAATTTAGCTCATTTTAGCACCCTAAAATTTTTTTAATAACACCTGATATCCTAAAATATTTTTTCCATACAATACATCAAATATTTTTTTCCATCAATACTATCACCGGTACAAAAATCAATTTTAAGACCGGTTAAAAAAGATATTTTAAACCGGTTCTGGATCAGGTCTTGATACAGCCGGTCTAAAAAGTATTTAACTTTTTAGACCGGTTAAAAAACCGGTCTAAAATATAAACTTTTAAGACCGCTTCTACAACAACCGGTCTTAAAGTTTAACTAATGGAACGAGTAGGGAAATTTCAGTATAAAAAAATAACAATTTACGACCGATTCTAAAAATAACCGGTCTTAAATATGAATTTAAGACCGGTTATTAAGAGAACCGGTCTTAAAGTTTAATCTTTTAAGACCGATTCTCTTAATAACCGGTCTTAAATTCATATTTAAGACAGGTTATTTTTAGAATCGGTCTAAAAATTTTGTTTTTTTTTTCATTTTATTTGTTTCAATCTTACCCAGGCCAGTAAGCCATATTCAACAACATCTCCCATATGCCACATTACATACACATGCATATATGTATATATTGACAATCAGAAGCAATGACAACATCATTTTTATTTCCAGAAACAATTGGTATTTCTCAGAATGCAAACTTGCTCCAAATATAGAATCATGAAGCCTAAAATCCTTATTAGTTCCCCTTTCCCTCTTTTGTTAAATATGACCTTAGTTATCGTAATCGGTATGAACCTATAAATGTCAGTCTGTTTAAGGGAAAAACACTTGGCCTTTACAATCCTCGACTCTCAACAATCAAAGAATGAACATTATGAAAAAAAATCATTGAAAACAAACACATTCAATTCCAATGACTACCAATAACACATGATCAACTTATTCAATTCTCAAAAACAATACAATATTAACAATTTATAATTATCAGGCGTTTTGAACCACAACACCACAATTAAACAATGATAGCAGGAAAATTGCGACATTGTGTGAACTTGCAATCCCAAAGCCTGTAAAGAGAAGGAGGAAAAGAAATATTTCTCATTATATGGAAAAAATTCCTAAGCTTTACAGAGAAATGAAAAAAGTGGAGGAAAATTTACAATAGTGATCCCCTGCCTGAATCAACAGCCAACTAGTATCACCAATATCCAAGAATTTGTCCTAAACAGAGATATAAACCAAGTTAGATATATATGAAAACCATAAGTATTATTAGAACAACATAGGATCGGATTCAAAAACTTACTAATCTTGTAAAAGCTCATAAATGAATTCAGCACAACAATTACGGATGGAATCAATATCTTCTTCAGGAAAGGGATCAACAAGATCAAACATCTGTATGTGTAACACCAAAGCCAAACAAAACATTAACTTACTAACTTAAAAACAATAAAGTAATACAAAATATTTGAAATATACATTTATTACCTCCTCGGTAAAGTCAGTCGTGCCTAGGCTGATAATATTGTAAATTTGCCTCAACATATAAAGACCACATAAGTTGGAGCCCGGTGGTTGCCTACGGGTCTGAAAAAAAACATGATATCATCAAAGCAAGCATAAAAGCATAGCTTATGAAATGCATCTTAAATAAAACAAATATGTACTAACCTTTGGCGTGATCCATGTAGGGTCTTTTAAGTCACGAATATGCCTACCACACTTAGCGTGTAGGAAAGTCTGCATAGCCCTATGATCAAAATCACAAAGATTACTTATTCTGCACACAAAAGGTAATAAAGCAAGAAAACTTACGAGTTCATGGTCTTCTTCAAGTCATTCACCGGTTTGAAGTGGAGGGAGCAAAGGAGGATCACTGTGTAACTAGCCTTACACAGAATAACCAATTGTCAATGATCCCTTAAAAAAAGAGATGAATGTTAAGCAAATATAAAGCATTATATGTGATGTTTCAGAATATAAATTTGATGTTTAATTTCTTACCCATGCACATAAAGAACCAAGAAACAGTCAGTTTCTGTTTCACTGAGCCTATGTGATAAATATCTATGTCTGATGGCAGAAGTTGTCCCTTTCTCCGTGGCATGAGCTAGGCACATGAATCCAAATTTAGCGCTCTGCCCAGAGGAAACCAACCTACGATTCATGTACCTACAAAAATGGAAGCACACAAATTAAGGTTAGATAGCGTAATTTTTAAGATATTTACTTCCATTTGAAGAAGATACTTACATCAAAAAAAGCTGGACAATCGCAATCGTAAGATTTTGTCTAGGAGCGACCATGGACATTAAATCATCCCTCTCAAGATAGCATGCCGCCCCTGACGGTCCAACAACTGAATCCATAGGCCAATTTTTAGTCGGGAAAGATGTATCAAATGCCATCAGAATCACTTGTTGCATCACATTCAGTGGTGGAGGTTGTGAAACTTCACGAGGGAAGGGAGCTGGACTTGGGGCTCTGAATGTGATGAACAGTTGATCTGTAATCTCGTGAAAGATGTATCAAATGCCATCAAATTTTTAGTCGGGAAAGATGTATCAAATGCCATCAAATGCCATCTAAATGATGCGGTCTAAAATACCTATTTTGCACTAGTATATATATCTTAAGTTAGGATGCTTGTTGTAATTAGGAAATTATTTTAAGGTGTTGAATGTATGCAAAATTATTTTAAGATACTGGGTACTATTAAAAAAATATTTCAAAATATTTAGGATATCGGGTATTATTTAAAAAAAATTCTAAAACACGATTTTTTTATAGAAAAAACCCGCCCCTATTTTACACCCAAAACAATATAATTTTAGGCAAGGAACAAAAAACCGGACCGGTCAATGAACCGGTCACAGCACTGGTTTAAGGGTTAATGGTTCAACTGGGGTTGAACCGGTGGTCGAACCGGTGGTCAAACCGGTCATATTAAAATATTATAATTTATTAATGGTAAAGATCTTTAGGTAAAAAATACTTAAAATATATTAGTATTAGTTATGATGCCTATATTTATATAATGACATCTCTTTTCCTATAATTAATTAATTATTATATCCTCTCAAAATCATTTTTTTTAGATTTATTCTTTTTTTACTTACTTTTCTCTTCATCTTGATCTTCAAACTTTCATTTTTCCCTAAAAAATAATGCCCAATAGTAGATAGAAGAATAAAAAAATGTATTTTATTAAAAAAAAAAAGGCAAACCGGTCGAACCACCGGTTCTGACCGGTTCGAACCGGTTCACCGGTTTTTGCCCTGAACCGGACCGGATCACCGGCCGACCGGTTGAACCGGCCGGTCTGGTCTGGTTTTTTTTTCCATGATTTTAGGTAAAGGAGGAGAAATGGACGGAACGGCAAAGGGAGAGGAGCCGATCCTAATAAAGGGTAAGGGCTGAGGGATTAAATAATAATAATAGTAATACTTAAAGAAATACCCAAGTGCCGGTCCGATTTTTTTTTCCATGATTTTAGGTAAAGGAGGAGAAATGGACGGAACGGCAAAGGGAGAGGAGCCGATCCTAATAAAGGGTAAGGGCTGAGGGATTAAATAATAATAATAGTAATACTTAAAGAAATACCCAAGTCATTCACAGCACGTGTTTATGCAAGTACTACGGCCCACGCAAAACGATATATAGCGTTAGCGCCCAGGAGCGCCAGCCAGCCAGCCAGCCAGCAACCATCTCACTCCTCTCAGCAATTATCGATGCTTCCAAACGCATAACAACCAGAAGAAAGGAAGCCTTATATCCACATTTATTCATTTTCATAATAATCAAATACTAAATCGCCATTTATTATCTGTTTCTTCAAAATGAAGAAAAATTTCAAGCACTGAGATTAGCAGTGTGGTTGTTGGATTCGTATAATGGGCGCGGGTGCTTCGAAGAATACGGATGGTGAGTTCAATGAGAGTGACGAAGATGGGCAGCTTTACGTTTCGCTTAAAATGGAAAATCGTAAGCTCACAGGGGAGCTCGTCCCTCACGTCTTTGGTTCTCTTCCGCTTGTGGGCTCCTGGGACTCTTCAAGAGCAGTAATTTTGTTTGAACCCTACTTTCTACATTTGTTGGATGATTACTTGTGACTTTGGTGGTCTAAATTGTTTTGGTTTGTTTTGGTACAACAATAAGCTTTCCATGGAACGGGAATCGGTGTCAATGTGGGAGTTGAGCTTCGTTGTTCCACCGAATCATGGTAGTGTATTTTTTTTCCTCTTTATCTCTAAGATGTAATAGTTAATTACTCATTATTCATTCACAAGATACGTTGTTTTTCTTTCTGGAAGCATTCAACAAAAATAAAACTTAATAAAACAGTACAATGGCCTAAGTTTTCTAAGCTAATTTAACTGAAGAAAAAGTTGTCTTATTCTGAGCGTAGAACTGTTGGATTACTGCGGGCAAAGAGCCTCGTATTTTGGCATTTTGAATTGTTGGAAGCTTAGTTTTAGTTAGTAAATCATTCATAATTGTCTCATCAAAGGGTTCTTTCCTGATGAACCTAATACCTTTAATTTGTTTGGCATTTTCAGAAACTTTGGATTTCAAGTTCCTCTTGAAGCCTAAGCACAGCAATGCACCTTGTATTGTTGAAGAGGGTCCAAACCGCCTGCTGATTAGGGGGGCATTGCAGGAGGATACCGGGCTTGCTTTGTTTAGGCTTGAGAATGCCGAAGTTCTTGAGTATCAAGTATTTGTTAAAGTAGATAGGGTTTCTCCGTTTGATCTTGCAGCTAGTTGGAGGGCCTATCAAGAAAATTTTCGTCCTTCATCCGTGCGTGGGATTCCTGATGTCAGTATAAATTCAGAGCCACAGACAGGTGGTGAGGTAAGACTACAATAGAGCTTCAGGTGGTATTTGGTGCTTTACAATATCGTTTTTAATTCTTTGTCTCCTTGTTAGCTGTTGAGCACAATGTTTTTCTCAATGCAATGCATGAAATAGAATAGACGAGTCTAAAAACCTTGTATGAACTTATAGACTTTCATTTGTAAGTTTCTGGTTGGAATTTTTATATTTTTTGACCAGCAAATCTTGGTTTTGTTCTATATCGTTTTTCTTATCTGTGCAAGAATTGCAGTATTTCTACATGTAAAATGGTTTGTTGTTAAGTGTCAGGCGACAACTCAATAAAACAGCCTTCATCTTTCTATTTATATTACTCTTCTTTCTAATACATTACCTTGTCATGTGTCATATTCAGGCAATTACATGCCTTTCTTTTGTTTTTTTTTTAATAACACTGTTTTCCATGTTTACCTTATGCCAACTTAATGGCAAAAATGTTATAGGAAACACTTGTTCATGGACTACTCCATTAAAGAATTTTTCTTTTCAATTTTTTTTGGTTGCCCAGAATGGCTCTTTCGTGGGTCTGGATCTTGATCTTGAACATTATGTTGTCCCAGCTCCCTCTACTTCTGTGAATTCAATTGTATATACAGCTAACATGACGGAGAATCCCAGATCACCAGTTGTTGGGTCTGGCTGCAGTACATATTCCATTAGGGATGTTGATGTTCCAGTTGATCGACCTACAACTTTTAAGGTTTTACTTCCTTTATTCCTTTTTTTTTTTTTTTGAGTTGGAAGTGAGGCTGAACTGGCCCTATGGGGGAACGAACCCACCACCACCCCCATACAAGGGGATCATTTTGCCACAAGGGCAATGCACCATGTGCTACTTCCTTTATTCTAGTTCACCCTTGGTTGAACCACTAAACCACAATTGGCTTCTCTTATCTGTATTTTAGAACATTGTTCTAAATGGACAATATGCTCTTTATAGTGTATGGTACAGGTAACTATCTAACTAAAATTCCAAAAAATCAATGCAAGAACATCTTGTCATCATTTCCTTAAACCTTTGCTTTCACTGCAATGGATTTGCAAATAAAGTGGATGTTGTTCCTACTAGGGGATGGAGATAATTGTTCCAGATCCATCAACGGTATGTCAAGGTTCTGGACTGGTTGAATCCAAGTCAGTGGGCACATTTACAGCACTGCAAAAGCAAGATGGTCAGAGGGGATATTTTGTTGATAGGGGTGTTGGGTCCCCTAGACTTGTAAAATCTGGCTCAACAACTTTCACAACTAATCTTAATCTGGAAACTGATACCAAGGTTTGCATGAATGATATTTCTATTCCTTATTTTTTACTTCCCGTCTTCAACTTGAATGCTAGAGAACAAACTTTTGTAGTCTCAACTTGTGCACAATTGATTACTTTTGTGTGCTTTCTTTTTTCCATTGATAGAATTCAATGCCAGCAGCTGCTGGAGCTGTTGCAGCTGCAGCTGTGGCTGACCAGATGCTGGGTCCCAAGGAGGATAGACATTTAGCAATTATCCTGGTACTTACTACTTACTAGCATTAGTAGTTATCATGAATTTTAATAAGGTTTAGTAATTCTCATCTATCTTGCTTCCCCTCTTAAGTTGTAGTTTTATGTGTATGTTGGAATTTGGATATGACTCACAAAATATTCTATTTTCCTTTTGTAGTTCATCAAATCCAGAAAATTAATATATTTAAAATTGAATAATGCTGACTTGAGATTCAGCCATCTCCCTAGTTCACAGTGAGATTGGGCTGCTAGTCTTCTTTTATGCGATTGCTATTGGAAGATATCTTGTTCTCCTCCTTTGTATCTCTATAAGTATTTAATAATTTTTTATATAGAAAATACAATGAACAGTTCTAACTAGTTGCTTTTACTTTAGGTGGGTTTGCCAGCTCGAGGTAAGACTTTTACTGCAGCTAAACTTACAAGATATCTTCGTTGGTTAGGTCATGAAACCAAGCACTTCAATGTTGGGAAGGTTGCTGACATCTTTGACATGACTCTTCTTTGTACTCAGTAGTCTTTTGCAATGTCAAAATATCTCAAATATGAGAGTGACACGCCTTTCTCTTTGGTTGTTACAGTATCGTCGCCTTAAGCATGGAACTAATCAGGTGAACTCTATTTGCATAAAGTTTGATTTAATAGCTTATAATTGAAATTTTATCTTCTGAAGTACATTTTCTATGTTTTCTTATAGATAGATTTGCCATTGATTAATTAATAACATGAAAGAGCTTACAATGACATGGGAGTTGGCAAAGATTGAACTCTGAACCTCCAAGTTAAAGATGCTCTTACTATGTTGGAAAATCATTTGATCTAAAAGGTCATAAAAGCTGCTAGTTATATTTGCTATGTTACTAATTTTTTAATATGATATGTTGTAATTTGGTGGAGCATAAAATTTTCAATGTTGCGCTATCGTGCTATCTTGGATGTAGGTCATCCACTTTCCCTCCTCAGTAACTTTATTGTTATAACCATACAATTTTACTAGTCAGTCACGTTTGCACAAGCAATTCTTGATGCACGTCATATTCTTCATTGCAGTCTGCTGACTTTTTTCGAGCTGACAATCCTGAAGGCATGGAGGCCCGCAATGAGGTAACTTTTGGCAATAGTTTGTTGCTTTGAGATCAAATTTAATGCAGATTATAACCTATAACTTCCATATATTTAGATTATAATTTATTATAGTTGGAACTTGGAATGGTCATGATGGTTCTATGATTTTTTTTTAAATATGTGCTTCTACGGTTGTAGATTCACAATATTTTCATATTGTCTTTTTTAATATCTCGTGCCTTTTGTGAAGTTTCTTGCTTTTTGGTCAGCTATATATGCTTTGATACCTGTGCAGCTCTGTTACTTGAATATGAATTAATATCTTGATTTGAAGAATTTTAGTGGATCCTAAGCTCAATACTAAGAACTCAACAAAATGAGAAAGCAGAAAACAGGCAGCAGAAGACTGGTTGACATATTATAACACTAGGGAAAATGGACAAATGATGGTTTTATAATGCACAAGACTTGACAAATGGCAAAAATTTCCAGTTTGTAAAAAGTAGAGTACAAAATCCTAATGGAAAACTCATATTGATGGACACCAAGTATAACCGATTCTATTAAGGCTTTGACACCCTGATCAAACTTACACTTCAGGCATTTTCTTTGTCAGGGATGATTCTGGTATTCTACCATGTCCTTTCTCTATACATAGTTTTAATGTAAAATTTTTACTAGGTAGCAGCGTTGGCATTTGAAGATATGATTTCTTGGATGCAAGAAGGTGGCCAGGTAAGCTCATTTTATTGATATTTTCGTTACTATTACTTCTTTCCTGTTCTCTCCATCACTTCTACTTTGATTTTAGGTTGGGATATTTGATGCCACAAACAGTAGCAGGAAGAGAAGAAACATGCTCATGAAATTAGCTGAAGGAAGATGCAAGGTACTGCAGTCACAGATGGACATTGTTAAGAATACATTATATGATATATATACAGATAATCTTGATCTCTTCTGATGCATCTTTGCATTTTTCTTGTAGATTATATTTCTGGAAACAATATGCAATGATGTAAACATAATAGAAAGAAATATACGTCTTAAAATTCAGCAAAGTCCTGACTATGCAGAAGAGTAAAATTTCTTTTAGAAACAGTGATATCTTCATCTTGACTGCCATGAAATTGGACCTAATTAATGTACTTTTTCAGGCCAGATTTCGAAGCAGGGATGCAAGACTTTAAAAACCGTCTAGCCAATTATGAGAAGGCAAGTCTTTTGAATGCGCTTTTAGTAATTATTAGAGAATTTTTCCTCATATTATCCAGATTTTTAATTGGCAGGTTTATGAACCTGTAGAAGAAGGATCTTACATTAAAATGATTGATATGGTCAGTGGACATGGAGGGCAAATACAAGTAAGATTAATTTTTATTTCTGTTATGAATCTTATGCATTGAATATAACCTTTTTATATAGCTGATGGCCAGGTGTGTATTTATTTAAAATAAAAAATAAGAAGATGCCCAGGTCATCCTGTACCCCTCAGTTTGCAGAAAAACATTTGTGTTCATATGGTAGCTGTACTTTAATAACTGAAATGTAATAGTAGAATGAAGAAATGAATTTAGGGGCTTTACCTTGAGTTCTGCTCCACGCATCAAGACCTATGATCTGTGGTCAGACTTCAATTTGTGATAATTTCTCTTTTTTGATGTAGGTTAACAATATCAGTGGCTACCTTCCTGGTCGGATTGTTTTTTTCTTGGTAAGTTCTTTCAAGAGTGTGTTTGAAATTCATTAGGGGTGTCTGGTTTGTGAACCTTTTTAGGCTCCTAGAAATGTTTTGTATAATCTTAAAAAGAAAAAATGTGTTCAGGAATGCAAGCAACAGCTACGAAACCCCTTATTTTCATTTCTGTGGGGGTGAGGCGGAAATGTTGGATTTTCACGAGTCCGAAATATTTTTTAAATGTTAGAAGATTATTTTGTCCACCCTTATCTTAGTACTCTCCCAGAAATAACTAATAAATGAAATTTCTTATTATCCTTAACATCTATAATACAAAATATGGGTTTTTTACATCTCATAAATTTCTTACTGATAATTTGACATTTTATTCAAGTGTTTAAATATGATTTTTCCCCAAGAGTATTTTCAAAGCAGCTATGGGCACCATAAAAAAATTGTGGCGCAATATAGCACATAATCTTTCAAAACTGGTGCAATGTTGCCTTTTTTTAGCAGTTAACATGTTTTCTTTCGGGTGCCCATATCTCTTCCTGTGAATATATTCGGAGAAAAGTTTCACTTTAACCTTTTATATAAGAACCAGGCTTGCCTCTTACTGTGAACCTTCTTTTATCTATTGCAGGTTAATACCCACCTCACTCCACGCCCCATATTACTTACTAGGCATGGAGAAAGTCAGGACAATGTAAGAGGAAGAATTGGAGGAGATACTGCAGTGAGGTATGTCCTTGACATGTCTAGTACCATTCTGTCTTTTATACAAGCTTTTTAAAAGGAAGTGGTATGAATGAATTTGGGAAACCTATTCGCCAGTTTTGTTAATTACTGGTTACTCTTGAAAGTGGAGGTCAAATATTTCAATGCTATGCCCTCCCATTGGTGTTTTCTCATCCCTTCCCTTAGAAATAGCTGCTTATCTCCTCTCTTTTACTTGATGGGTTTGCAAGAAGTCCAAACAGGGACAGTATTTCTTATTTTCATTTATGGACTAAGTTCCGTCAAAGGATAGCTTAATTATTCATGCCTTTACCGTGACCTATATATCTACTATGTTGGGTGCAAAATAGTTATAGTTAGAGCTATAATATATTTTAAAAAAGCCCTTCCATTTGGAAGTTTAAACACCCACTTTTGAAAAACTCTTTTGCTAAGACACTCTTTGGAACAACTCATCAAGAAAAGTTCTTTCTGACAAGTCCCAAATCTAAGTTCAGGTCAAGGTTATTGTTAAGAAGATGAATTAAGGAGGATTATTAATATTGTTGATCGGGACTGTTAATGTCAAATTAGTTAGTTTATTGGTAGTTAGTAAGCTGAATGTCACTAACCACCTAAGGCATAAAATAGCCATGAAATCTGTTGAAGGAGCATGCTATGAAAAGCCACCTGAATAGCCATGTATCTGATCCTCCTTTTTCCTTGGATGTCTTGTTTTGATCTCCCGAATTTCTTCTCTCATTAAAAAAAGAAAGACAAACTGTAGAATGATAGCATGATACTGCAAAGGAGTAAGTGCCAGAGTGGATGCTCTTGATTTAGATAGGATTAAATCGTAGAAGTTCATGTGTGCAAGTCAGGACTTGCTTGCAATATGGGTTACTTTTGTATTTTTTATTTTATAGGGGTTGGGAAAAATATAAGAAAGGAAGACCAGGAATCATCCCGCAACTGAAAGAAGATCTGAACAGATATATTTACGTTCACTAGAAAAGAGTTCTCAAGTCTCTTGCTAAATCTGATTGAGAAACAACCCTAAAGATGCTGAACCTTTAATTGGGGTCAACATAGTTCATTTGGACCTGTTAGTCTGGTTATAGTTGGAGAACCTGACAAGGTAGATTTTCAAATACCAAATATGGAAGCTACAGAGGTAATTGCTGCATGCTTCTTAATGAAAATGGACAATAGATGAACTGGAGCACCATAAAATAGGACCAGTAGTGGGTGAAGGTCTGAACAATGTCCATGCATTTGAGAAAACCATGTTGGTGTTTAGGAGGGAAGTTGGAGAAGCAACATACTTGTATAGTTGTCTAAACAATTACTAGTGGGATGTGGACATACTACCTTTGTACTTGACCTAATTCATGATGATTAATAGACACTCATAGAGCCTGGATAAATAAGTTTGCAACCCCATTTAGATTTCTCTCTTATCTCTGTTAAGATACCCCATAAACCCTTGGCTTGATTGATTGTGATGATTTGATTGATTGTATGAAGGGAGAAGAAATGAAAAAAGCATTAAATTATCTGTTTCTAAGGCTCATTTTCAGAACATAATCTATCAATCTCTTATCTCTCTCTATATCTTTTCCTAGCAACGTATTAATTTGAGTTCATTTACTCGGTCATTTCTTGAAAAGAAAAGAAAAAAGGACAGGCAGCTGCCTTTATAGTAGGGCTTCATTCAGAAATTAAAATAGAGGTTTGTCTTGCAAGAAAAAGGTAAAGATGGTGAAATAGTTGCTGTTCCTTTATCTTTTTTTTTTTTACATAACAGCAGTTCCTCTATCTTTAAAGCGGTGTTTCCTTAATTTTTTAACATGTCTTGGTTGGAAAGAAAAGTGCTTTCAAGTTTACAACTGTTAACTAGAAGAAGCTGCATTTTTTTACAACAGTGAGACTGGACAACTGTACGCAAAGAAGCTTGCCAACTTTGTAGGAAAGCGACTCAAATCAGAACGGGCTGCTTCTGTAAGCTTTTCTTTTTTAGATTCAATGTGCACATTCACGCCCGTTGAAGCCAATTCTATTAAGTGCATACTTGAAAGGATCTATTGCTTTTCCTTTTTCTGCCAATGCTGCATATGACTGAAAGAAGTGGAGTAAGAATCTGGAAAAACAGGAACAATCCTTGCAGAAAATGTTACTCTGTTGATTAGAAAACTTTAATCTAATTCTTTTGCAATTTGACAACCAAAACCCTTGAAAATTCTTGCATTTGTCTACAAAATTCACCATACGCCTTCACAGTGCAACTCCAAGTTAGCCTTGTTCCTTCTTCATAAGTTTTCAATGAGTGGTGAAGAAAAATTTTCAGGTGGTGGGGGACAAATTTACTTGGGAAAATGACAGAAATGGAATTTTGAAATTGCAAAATTTCAAATCAGGTATTTCCCAAAAAATGAGTAGTAAATTGCTTGTCAAGTTTTGTCATTCCCTTATCAACTCTTGATAATAAACCTGATTTGGGATTTTGCAATTTCAAAGTTCTTTTTATGTCATTTCCCCAATTTATTAACTTTACGGCACATCATATGCCCTCTATGGTTTAAGCTTCCCATTTACAGGTTCTTGTAACCATTAAATTCAATATCTTTAGAATGACTGCTATGGGCTGCTGCTGTATATTTACCCTAATGTAAGCATACAGCAGTGGCCCATCAGATTGACCTCCTTTCACAATCAAATCATTAGGTTTTCAACAGTGTCATTGATTATTCTCTTTTTATAGCCATACTATTGCAGGCATAGTCTATTGTTGATGTTAACGATGTAGTGATTACAGGAGATGATACTATTTCATTCAAAATCATTCCTGCATTTGTAAGTCTTAAGGTTTATGGTATATAAATCGAAAACACAACCAAGGATTTTACTGAAAAGGTATTGAGGTACAAAAACCAATGTAGGCAAAAATATTTGCTCATTTATGCATCTATAATACATGTGGATAATGCTGCTATAGCATATGTTAAGTTTGTATAAGAAAACCCGTCTTTATAAATAAGATTGGTCTTACTTCTGACAATGAGATACTTGCTTATGGTGGAAGGGAGATTTTCTAGGGGGAACGATATAAAAATAGAGAAACAAATCAGAGAAATGTTTACGAAATGAGAATGAACCAGAAAGAAATAATCAAATGTTGGATCTTTTATTATTCATGGTGGAGCTAAGAAATATACATGATTCATTCTTAACAATTTATTTATGAAAAAAACATTTTGACTTCACCCATTGAGTCCATAATTTTAATGGATTGATCAGGCTTGATGAAATGGTTGCATCAAATGGACTATGGATCATGTCAATTTTCCATTTAATTAAGCTTGAGGGGGATTATTAGAGGTGTGAGCATAAGTTGTATACTAGGAATGTTCTACAGCTTGTGGCGTGAATTGCACATTGTATCATTTACGCCTATTGGAATCAACGTATATTGTAAATAACGATGATGACTCTACCACTTGCTGTGTATATCTGGAATGGTGACTATAATTTGGGACTCTTTGTAGAAGGCATGAAAAACAAGTTGCACATAAATTACATGGTTAGTTACTTTTGTCTTTATGTAACTGATGATCCAGATATGGACTAGCACATTGCAACGAACAATTCTGACTGCAAGCCCAATTGTTGGATTTCCTAAGGTTAGTGTCATCCTTTTTGACCTATCTTAATGGTTGCATGCAGTCATGTCAACTGTTATCAGCAGATAGGTGGACAAAATTATGCATAAATGGTGTTCCTCATATTTGTTAGATTCAATGGCGTGCTCTTGATGAGATAAATGCTGGGGCATGTGATGGGATGACATATGAAGAGATCAAGAAGAACATGCCAGAGGAGTACAAGTATGTCATTGATTTTTAAACTCTCCCTTAATTAGACAAGCACACATGCTCACTCTCTAAGTTGGATGTGACTGACAAATCAGTCAGCGGGAAGCACAGGGTAGGGACTTGTTAGGGGTGTAATTTGTAGAACGCTCTTCAAAATTTATTCAACAATTTGATGTTCTGATTGCAGAGCTCGAAAGAAAGACAAGCTTAGGTATCGATACCCTCGTGGAGAGTCTTATTTGGATGTTATTCAAAGGTCAATAATTTACTTTTCATGTTAATTTATATCCAAATTTCTACCTGTTTGATGTGAGTGAGTCTTGTAACTTCTTCTTGTAATGCAGGTTAGAGCCTGTGATTATTGAGCTTGAGAGACAACGTGCACCTGTTGTTGTAATATCTCACCAGGTTGTGCATCACGTTAAATTTTTCTTTTTAAGACATGGTCTTAATGTTTGACTGGTTGTAATATTTTTTATGTTCTTTGTCTGCCGTCTCTATACAGGCGGTTTTGAGGGCATTATATGCTTATTTTGCTGACAGGCCTTTGAAAGAAATACCACACATAGAGGTAACTTGTGGATTTATATAAAAAGTTCATTTGTAAATTGTTACTTATCCTTGTTCTCATTTACAGAGTGCATATAAAAGACACTCTTTGTCCCCTTCTATTTTATGCAATCGTTTTTAAATCGAAAACGAAAATAGAGTTGATGCATAGGTCTGAATCCGTAGAAAACATAAAACAGAGAAATAAATTACATTATTTTCTGTGATTATACTAAATGGAACGGACATTTGTGACATTGCCATACTCTTGAATCATGATATAAGGATGTTAAAAATTTTGAAGTTCACTACTTTCTATTTGGACAAAGCTTGGAGTTTTTTAGGAGTTTGCAATCAAATTATTTATGAAAACATGAGAAGCTATTTTTAAAAAAATCAACTTTTCATTTTGGAAAAAAAAAAAAAAAAAAAAACCCTCCAATTTTCAGGGTGACTTGTTAAAAATATTAATCTGTCATCTCAATTTTGGTATACTGTAAGTCTACTACTATTGTATCTAATGAGAGATTTGGTCATTGCAGGTCCCTCTTCATACAATAATAGAGATACAAATGGGAGTTTCAGGTGTCCAAGAGAAACGATACAAACTAATGGACTGAAATGAACACATGAGCAGTTGTCTTGGTAACACAATCACTTGTACATCAATGTTTCATTCTTGGGATTCAATTTGTTTGCAAAAATTGATATTTCCACAAATACCCCAGACTTTATTCTGAATAACCATCACAAGTCTATTATCTGTTTTGATTTTGGTAACTACTGCTTTCTAATACTAGAATAACCTGCCCGGGTAATGCAGGGGATATTAAAACTTTTTGAAGAATAAATTGTGAGTATCTACCGTAAAGTAAATAAAATATAGTGTTGCGTAATTTGATCTTAGGAACAATAACCTCCAATAATAAACAGTGCCTGTCTATCTTCCTTGTATATAAAAATAGTGCTAATAAAGATTGGTTCAGTTGGTAAGGTGTTGGCTTATAACTTGTGAGGTTATGAGCTCAAATTCCATTGGCAATGTGAAAACTGTAACGTGGAGGTATTTTCTAGCTCTGGTGAATCTTTGGTCACCCAATTCATCTAAGCTTTTTGAAAAAAAAGCGGAAGGGGTTGTCAGCCTCCTGGACTTTCTAAAATTAGCACTTTCAATGCACCACTAGAAGATGAACTGCATTGCAGGATGCAACATATATTGATGTAAATGGAATAAAGGGATAGAAAGAAAACAGATAATTAGAAAAGCTAGAGAAAAATGCTTGATTGCATGAGGTTTATCTATGACTCTAGAATAATGGCAAAAGGAGATCAATACTTAAACAGGTAAATACAGATTCTTGGTACACAAGACACTTTTCAAAGAATCTTCCATGGATCTAGACATTTTGTTTGGAAGATTAAATATTTATGGGTTCATATCCATGTTTTTTGTAGGTAGGAACAAGTAACAAGCCTTTGGGATTGAGATCACAAGCATGGGCAAGGATGCAACTGGCAAAGTGGCAATAAATGTATTTAAGCAGCCAAGCTTCTTGACAAAATGGTGCGAATTACAGGCAAGAAAAACGTAATGCTGCATCTGCGTTTCAGACTTGGGCAATTCCTCTTGCCTACTGCCAATCACATTTAATTTTCTTTTTCCTTTTTCAATTTTTTTGACAAGAAATCATTCCTTTGTCCCTCAAGTACAGTCCAAGTTTCCCTTTTGCCCCGGAAATAGTTTTTGCTATACTGTGTTTCCTGTCAATGTTACCCCCTCCCCACGACTGGCCTTGTCCAAAACTTTCATTGCATCTGGTATGTGTAAAAGCTAGGTAAGATATTAAAAATATTAAAAATCATACATACTCTTCTCATACTATTTATAGGTCACTTCCAACATTTTTCATATGAACCAAGGAAAACCTTAAACCTCATAACTCTGTCATAAAATTCAATAACTTTCCAACTCTACTCCTACTTAATATACATAATACCATATAAAAATAAAGTTAACATAATCATAAATGAAGAGTTAAATTGTACATTTACTTAAAAAATTCAATAAGACACCTTATAAATAAGACTAACAAAAATCTTCTCTATCTGCCCTATAAATAGAATCAGAGTGTTTTTTTTTTAAATAATACTACTTCTAGTTCTTAATATAAGAGTTAATTGACTTTTTTTAGGAGAAATTAAAGAAACTAATTGAGTGATATTAAATTATTTATATTTATTTTTTTCTCAAAACTAATTTGTTCAACTTATAAATTAATATGTAGTCTAATGATGCACAACATATTATATGATTAAGTAGTTTATTTAGCTTTCTTAATTTCTTAAAAAAGAAAAAGTCAATTGGCTATTATATTAAGGAGAGAAGGGAGTAGCTATCAAACTTACATTAGATTTTAAGAAAACCAGTATCAAGTTTTAAGAAAGTTATCATCAAAATATTTAAAATTATAACTTTTTTTTAAAGCTTAGTAGCAAGCCTTACAGAACTAGTTCTTATATATAGTTTTTTTTTTAAAAAAAATTTGACTTACTTTTTTTAAAATTTTCTTCTTTGAGACACTAGAAGTATTTTTTTTTGCTGCCAGTAAATATTAATTTTTTTTAAGCACAAAACTCAAAAGTTAGGCCATTCTCAATTAAATTTAATTTATATAAAGGCCGATAATTTAGTAGATATTGTAGGATGAAAAATGTCTCTTATTCCAACTTAACTAAAGGTTATGGGTTTGATTATTTAGGAATGCGGCAACCTAGGTGGTAGGGTTGCCATTCATATGGGTCCTATCATGACCCAATCCAACCTAGTTTAGTTTGTGATTTTTAAAGAGGTTGGCTAGGATACAGGTGCTCAAAAAAATGTCCCTTGTTCTTTGATTTGATAATGTGGCTTTCTGAGCAAAATGCTATCTATAGTGAAATACCATAATGTTACACTCTGGGAATTATTTACCAACATTCTACATGAAAAATCATTTTTCAAGAGAGTGACTTTGAGCTTGTTTGAATTAGCAGTGATAGAAGTGTTTTTTTTCAATCTGACTTTTCTAAACTGAAGATGCCAAGATGGGATAAAAGTCAGATTATAAATGTGATTTGTGTTTGGATTGGTGATGACAGAAGTGGCTTCTTTTCAAACTTTAAACATGTTTGGATTATTATTTGAAAAGCCAGTTTAAATGAAAAAAGATTAAAAATGGCATGAATCTTATTGAATAATATATATATATGTGTGTGTTTGTTGTAATAATTGAAGTGAAAAATTAAAATTAAAATTGGATAAAATAAAAAATTTAAATTATTATTGAAAAAAAAGTAAAAAAAAAAACACTAAATAACTTAATTAAAATTGGATAAAATTGTATATAAATTAGAATGCATATATCAAATTGATTATTATTAGATTATTTATATTTAATAAGTTAATCTCTGATTCTGTCACGAATATTATTTATTTTTGTTGATGATAATCTATATAAATATTTGATGAAGAATATTCTACATCAAGTAGATTATTATTAACTTTACTGCCTACATCTCCTTGTTCACCCTTGTTCACCTTCTGAAAAAAATCACATCAAATTTAGGAATTTCTCCTGTATAGTCATTTCAAAGCTCAAATAGGCATTCATGAGTCATGACCAAACATTCAGTAGTGGCATCACGGCACCCCTCTTCTTTCCATGTCAGATTTTTTGAGGAAGCAAAAAAAAAAAAAAAATCAAGATCTTATCCCTTACGATTCAATCTCTCACTCACCTAACAGTCAAACCTTCAGTCATCGACTCCAACTCCCTCCATCAACCCAGAGACTCCGGCGCCCTCAACCTTCATCATCGGCAACCTCTCTCTCCTTAGCCGATGACCTCTTCCCGATAAATGGGGTGAGAGATCGTTTGTGAGGTTGCGATATTGAGGATTCACCAGAATTATAATCTGGGTTTTTGAATTCAAGAGCTAGGTTTTCAGTATTCACGTACTACCCCACCACCTGATTTTTGAATTCTAGATGACTGATTGTTGCTGGCGACGAGTGAATAAATTTCCAATGGATCAATGATTTTTGTTTGGTTTCAACTGAACTCAAGAAGCTCCCAACATCATACAAGATATATAGCTAAAGGCGTGAAGTAAAAGGAGACAAATGCAAGCTGCAATTGCATTTACAAAGGACAGATGGGGAAAATAAATGCTGAGCTAACTGTCTTCTCTGCAACCCAGCGTCACCGCGATGAAGAAGCTGCGATTGTCGGCTTCTACTCGGAAGCCAATTCTGGTTAAAAGCCCAGTGGCATAAACGTGTTCCCAAACACCACCAAATGGTCCACTGTGGTTTTTTGAGAATCACTGCACAGTTTGGCAATCTTACCGCTTTCTCAAACAAGTTCTGTAAATTATAAGACAACTTGTTCACCAGGAATGCAATTTCTGCGATCTATTTTCTTTATTTATCATTTTTATTAAAAAATGGTAATATAGGCATGCTGCCTACCTATAGGAAAATTGTTTTATTCTCTGATTGCGTGGAAGCTATTAACTAACTACTCGCTTAGGGGTTGTGAGTAGATGAAGTTTTTTGTTGTATAGGGAATGGAAGTTGTGGTTAACCATTCTCATAGAGAGAATACAATTTCTACTGATAGGTTAAAAAAATTTGCACATAGGATAGATGGAAATTTTTGCAAAATTTTGCAACTGATCAACCTGCTTTTATTCAAAAGGTGGAGAGTGATATGGATAGTTTTCCCAGCATCTGATGTAATTCTCTTGAGATATGATGTCCAGTTTTTCATTAAAACACACGTACAAAAGGTAGTGTTTGGGTAACTCTAAAATCATGGTTTTAAAATCTTTTTTTTTAAATTGGGATAAAACTCATCTCATATATTTATCTTATAAATAATAAAAATTATTCTCTAAAAATTAATTCAAACCCACACATATAATATATGGCATATATCATGCTCATGAGGGTAGGGGATTGCATCATTGGCTATTTGACTCGGAGGGGTATGGTTTTGAGTAGAGGCTGTAGCTAGGTGACAGGCCTATGCTACTATTTTTTTCATAAAAATTTATTAAAAAAGAAAGTACATCGTAGAGTAGAGGTGATAATATGGTCCAGTCCATTGGGTTTGGGCTAACCCCCCGTGGGTTGGAACCATATGAGTTGGGCCCAAAAGAACTACATTAATATGGGTTGGCATTTAGCCAACCCAACCCATAACCGTTGGGTTGGTGGGTTGGCCCTCCCAACTCATATTATTTTTTAAAAATTTTTTTTTAACACAATATACTAAAAATTATTTTTTCTACAAACATAAATCATAAAAAAATTAAAAATTCATTAAAAATTAAACATTAATCACAAGTCCACACATAACAAAAAAAACATAAATCCAAAAGCTATCAATATTTTAGTATACTAAATTAAAAAAACATAAATCCAAGGGAGGAAGAGTATTCTAAATTATGAATACCACGTCTTAACTCTCAAATACTCAAACTAGGCAACTGGCAGCAAATCACAACCCCAAAAAGCATCAATGGAATGGATAATAATGAATGACCCAAAAGGCTACGCAAATTAGATTGAGTCTTGTTTGCCTTTAGCCCTTCACCCAATCTCCATTGTCCAGACACTAGACAACATTAAAAAAAAAAGGGCCAACCCGCCAACCCGGTGGTCCAACCCGTCATGGGTTGGGACCATATGGGTTTAGGCCCAAAAGAACCGCTCCCAAATGGTCCCAATTTTTCAGAGCTCAAACCGCCCATATTTGCGGGTTGGGCGGGCTCGGCCCATGGTCCCAACCCATATTACCACCTCTATCGTAGAGATCGCATCCCTGGGGAACATGATGTGTTAGTTCGTTTGAATTAGCTTATAAAAGCTTCATAAGTACTTATAAATCGTGATTCACAGAATATGAAGTAGTTTTTATAATTTATGAGGTAGCTTTTACGGTCTACGAGGTGATTTTATGATCTATGAGATAAATATGTGGAGGAAATTTATTTTAATTTATGTAAATCAGACTTATATAATAAGCTCGATTTAACACCGCTCAATCAAACGAGCAAATAATTTAAAGTTGTTATCTTGAAGAACGATTTTTCATGCAGCATGCTGGTAAATAATTCGCACTATATAGCACTCTTATAATTGTTTTACTGTACATAATATTTTGTAAAAAAAGCTAGATATTGGACATTGGCACATCTCAATTTTTGTGGACGAGGTTCTTCCTATTATCCCAAGTCCCAACGAAAGGAAGGGGTGTCCGGTGTCCCTTGCCTTATGGAAGAAAATGACACCTGACACAAATGTTGACTAATCCTATTTCCTGACAGTGGCTATTGTTTCTGTTAGGGCCCGTTGGCTATAGGAATGAATGATGGAGCAAAGGGACGGGAGGGTAGTGAAAGAAAAGGAAAAGGATACTGGACACAATTTAAAAAGGTATCTTTGTTTAATAAACATGATAAAGTAATTAGATTAAAGAAAATTGAGATGTTTAATAAAAAGAGAATAGAGTGAGGAAGTGGAAAGAATACATGAAATATCTATAACACATTTATAATAAAGTAATAAAAAATAAATTAAATTAATTTATCATTTTTGTAAATCAATTTATAAAATAGTAAATCGATTTACAATTACTTATAAATCGATTTAATTTATATTTAAAAACTTAGTTGCTCTCAACCAGATTTAATAAATCGATTTACTTTATAATTGAAAATTTAGTTACTTTTGGCAAACTTTTATAAATCGATTTACAATAGCAAACCACAAGCTTTTGGCACAGCTTTGGCTCCTTCCTTGTTCTCCGCCAACGTCGTAAGAACAATTAAAATGTGGTCAGGTCAAATTTTTGTTAAGAAACTAACATCATCTCGAGCGAATAGTGTTGGCTTCAAGTACTTTTAAATGATTTTAAGGAAACACGAGCATAGCAAAATAAATGTTTTTATTAGAGTAAATATATTCGAAAGCTTTACGGTTTATAGAGGGAACTTTGGTTCTTACTAATTTTAGTGGGATCTTATCTTTCTATCTTTAATGGAAGATTGGTAGGCCCCAATAACTTAAATTTCTGAAAGATTAAATGCTAATAGTATACCCCTCCTAAATAGAAAAGTTAGTAGATAGTTTTTAATTAAAAGAGTAGTAAATAAGAGCAATTGTTTATCTTTCCTTTCCTTCCCACCTCTTTAGCGTAACAAATCGGCCCTTAGAACTTTAATTGAATAAATAGAATTAACTCTCTCTCTTTCTCTCCAAATCTAGATTCTGAGGTATATTTTAATTATTTAACTTCCAACAGGATTCATTGAAAAGACGTATTTCCTCAATTCTCACATGTGTTTCTAAAAAAATAATTTTACCTATAATATAAGTTATTTATAAAATAATTCATACTGATTTTTTAATTTTGTTTTTATAATTAATCATTTTTTTAAATTTTCCCATTTATTAAATTTTTAAACACAGTGTTTAATAAAGGCAAAAGTGAAAACATATTGTAATTTAAGACATATTTAATGAATTAACTATCACTTCTTATTTTATATTAATTAGTTAAAGTGTCTCATATTATGGACTGGAGGGAGTAATTGTTTCTCTTCTATGTAGAAAACTACCCTCATAAAAATTACACAAAAAAGGTGAATATTGACAAATAAATTCCACCATTTTATTTGTGGTCTATATTTTTAATGAAGACCTTTGGTAATTAATATTCCCTTTGCCGTGAAGAGTTGGGTAAGGAGTTTGTTTTGGCTTTAAATGTAAGATTTTAATTTGCTTCATCTTCTATATTTATAATTTTTTTCCTTCATAAAATTAATTTCGGACAAGTTTGATTTCCTTTATACATTTTAAGTGATTTTGTATTGTATGAAGTAAATATATAAGAAAAAGTTTATTTAGTAAAGTGCAAGATGCTTTTTTCTAAGTATAGGCAAACAAGCAAGTAAATGGGGTTTTTATCAATGATTTAATGTGTTATTCTAGAGAAACTAAGAAATTTATTATAAATAATTAATTTAACTAATTTTTTTAATATTAAGACATTAATTATCTAAGTCTTACATTTAACTCAAGGCAGTAATAATTATAAAAACCAACAAGCAAATCTTACCATCTGCGTCAGCTTTCACAGTGCAGTTGCAGTATCAGTTACAACCAGGCAATACTAGAGTATATATATTTTGCAGATGACAAGACCCCCCTCTCACTCTCTCTGAACTTGAAAAAGAAAGCTATCGAAGTCAATGGTAGAAAACAAAGAAAACAAAATCTTCATACATTATTGTTGTTGTTGATAGTATTACTCATAAATCTATGAAGTGAAGCCCTGCAAAGAGGACAACTAGGGTTTGCACTTAACCACATCTCCACACACTCTGAATGGTAAGCATGCTCACATTCTGGCAACACCTTCACTTTTCCTCCTTCCTTTAACACACTCAAACATATGCAGCATTCTACATTTGTGTCTCCCGTAACACTCTTATTATTCTCCATTGATCCCATCTCTAACTTACCCCAATGAAAACTAGTGGCTGCAGGGGCGGCCTGAGAGGCGGCGCTACCTCGCCACCGGCGACATAAGTGGGCGAGAAGGAACGACACGGCGATCAGAATGACAACGGAGAAGAAGAAAAGTAGGAGGAAGATGCCATGGCTGTATGAGTTGAAGTTTGAGTGATTTATTTCAATGAGATGCCATTGGAAGATGTGAAAGTAATTGTCTTGAGAGGCCATTGAGATGGGCAGCATAATATGATATGATAGTGTGAAGGTGAGTGAGTAAGTGAGTATGTGAAGAGAGAAATGAAGGATTTGAGATTAGAAGCGAAAGAGAAGTTAGATAGGAAATAAATAGGAAGAGAGAAAAATGCATGGGACGCCCATAACAGGAGGTAGTTGCTTCATCATGGCATATTTGTGAGGTGGTTGTGGGCATTTGTTTCCATCTCTTTCACTACAGATGTGAGTGAGTGAATATATAGAGCATAGGATTTTTTCACAGGAAACACATTTTCTTATTATTACACAAATTTAAAAAAAAAAAGAAGGAAACTTTGTTATCTTATCCTATTTGAAATATGGTCTATTGTCTTGATCCAATGTTAGTGGGTTGGATCAAATCCTTCTCCATGCTATTACGTTTCAAACAAGGCAAGATTGGTGAGATTCAAATCCCTCCCTCACGTCCAAAGAAGAAAAAGAAAAAGAAAGTTTCAATATAAAATATCAAAACTATAATGAGTCGGACTATTTATAACTAGTATATTTTAACCGACAATGGTTTAGGTCAGATCAAGTGAAAGAGACTCAATTTCTCTTCGGATTAGTGATTCAAACCATGAAAACTATATATATATATAACATTGTGGGAGCTACTATTTTCAATTAAAACTCACAATAATCAAATCTGATTCAGTAGTATCGTATATTAAATAACTGTATATGTTTGAGATTATGTAGTTAATCTATCCTTAGTGAATTAGAGTTCAAGTCCAATACAACTGGGGCTTTAATAAGAATAAGGAAACGAATGGGACAACTGAGGTAGTTTTCCCTTTTATGTTATGCAACTTCCCATATCTCTGAAATATGAGTTCGAGAGAATCAGTTATGCAATTCACAATAGACTTCATCTATGAAAACTATTATCTCTAGGTTGAATGCTTTACTCTTCTTCCTTTCTAACGATGAATTTGCTATATAATGTGATTGAAATTCACATTGATGTTCTGATTTTATGTGGATACTTTAGCAAATTAGTCAAATTTTAGGTACGTCTGTAACCTTCATTATAAAATAAAAATAGAATGCCTCTGATCCTAAATATAAGACCTAATTGAATTTTTTGAAGAGATTAAGGAAGCTAATTCAATTACTTTAAAGTATTTATCTTCATCGTTTTTTCTTCAAATTAATTTATCTAACTTATAAACTAATATATAATTTCATCATACACAACATATGATATAATTAAGTAACTAATTTATCTTCCTTAATCCCTCAAAAAAAAAGTCAACTAAGTTTTATATTTAGAATCGAAGGTAGTACCACTCTAATTCTATATATAAGTCTATTTTGATAAAAAAAAAATTTAGTCTTTATTATTAATCCAGTTTCAGAGTAATAAATGTGTTTTTTTACTTTTTTTTCCCTCTATTAATTGTAATAAGAAAGAATTTATTCATGTTGACTTTTAGAACCAATAATAAATAAAGGTAAAATTAAAAATTTAGATCATAATTCATAATTTAATAATTCTTTTTAATATGTGAGAGTTAGTTAATTTACCTTCACACTTCCCACTCCAGTGGTTGCTTTTTTGTTTTGATGCTTCTGGTGTGTTTGAGAAAGTATGTTTACGTAAATTGAAATAAAATCATTTTCATAAATTTATCTCATATACTATAAATTATACTTTAAAAAAAGTCTTAGATCAAACTGTCACGAATCAAAAGCAGGTGCTTCAGCTTTAGGTTATCACAGAGATGCTGTGGGATGCTACAGTGATAGCTATGTTGGTTTGTCCAATGAAGAAGTTCGCGAGTTGAGAGGCTCGGAGATATCGTCATCGGAAATTTCATCATTTTTTTTAATGTTTTAAAAATCGTACTGGAAATCGAATTGGAAAAGTAAGCGGATCATGATTCAATCGGTTGAAACGGTTGAACTATTCGGTCGGACTGGTGATGTAATATATATATATATATATATATATATATATATATATATATATATATATATTTTACAATTAATCTTTAATTTAATTTTATAAAAAGTTAATAAAATGAGAAAATACCATTTAAAGAAGAATATAAAGTCAATTATCAACCTAACAAATATCTAACAATAATGATTTTATGACTTGTTAAATATTAATGGCTCTTGATTGATTTAAGCATAAGTTTCTTGAAATGTATTTAGATTATACCGCTCTGATCCTATTTATAAGTCCTTTTTGACCAAAAAATTGATTTTATTTATAAGTTCAGTTTCGGTGTAATAAATAAGATTATGACAATTTTACCCCTATTTATTGTATAAATGAAGAAATAATTTAAAGATAGATAGAGAAAAAGAGTTAAAAAGTACCCATTCATAAATAAGGGTATAATTATAAATTTACCCTATAATCATTGAGTTAACTATATCTCCTTGGTATGTGAGATTTAGTTCAAAATGACTTATAAATAGAACTAGAATGGTAAATGTTATAATCTTTTTGAGGAAATTATCCAAAATCAAGACATTTAACTCCAATTTCAGTGCTTCCAGTTTCATCCTTAACTTGAGGATGAACCTTGTTGGCTTTTTCTTCAAAAATATTTTTGTAAAATAGTTTGTAACAAACCAAATTATTAAAATTATAACATATAATATAAATAAAATAAAGTAATATGTCTAAAATTTATATTCCATTTTTTAAAAATTTTTTTGCAGCATCAAATTTTTTAAAAAAATTTTGCGGCAAATTTTTTTTTTTGCATTTTTTATTGGACCGGATGATTTTTTAAAAAACTGGTCTGGTTTCCGGCTTAACAACGGTTCCTGGCCAAAAAAGTTTAAACAACAGTCCACTCAGAAAAACGGTTTAACGTATATATTCGGCCCACTTCAATGACTGACCAATGATCCGGTTCTCTAAACGGTGCTTTTTTTGAGCTCATTTGGGACCACCTGCTCTTGTCTTTTCTCCCTGTAATTTAATAAATATCTTAGCAACCCTGTTCATATTTTGGGGCCCACCAACATAATAATCACTGGCAAGTTCAATTGAAGACAGTTAGTTACAGGAGTGATTTCCATTTTTAACCCTCCAAAAAACACCAAACGTGATGTGATCCAGAATTGAATATGAAGAGACAACTTTTTTTATTATGGAATCAAACGGATTCAAATTTAAACAAATTGCATTCCAATCCTAAAAGACGAAAAGAGTGCCAGAGAACAAAGAAAGCCCTTCTCGCTCTCTTTAAGAAAGATTGAATAACATAAAAAAAGAATTCATTGAGTTGAAGTGGAGTCATGAAATCAACCCTTTTATGAATAGTTTCATTGATTTTAAAGAAAAAAAAATTAATGATTTAATTTTTATACTATCAACTTATTTATAACTCAATTATTTAAATTTAACTGGACTAATTTATTCTTTCAAGTTTAAACTATTTATCTATTGGTTGCTACCTTTTTTTGGAGAATAATCAAATCATGATTAAGAACTAAATTAAAATTGAGTAAAAAATTTTAGAGATTAAATTGTACTGAATTAAATTGTAATTAGAGTTAAAATTATATAAAATAAATATTTAATTTCCTTAATTTTAAATTCATTATTAATATTTAAAGGGAACTATGTTTCCTTCACTAATGGGCAGAGTTATTGGGCATACTTAATGTCCACATGTAAAACACTATGTACCATGTTGAAATTTTGTTAAGTGAGATGTCATTATCTTACGTTCTCCCAACAACTTTTGAAATCCTTAATTATAATTTTTTTTTCTAAATCACATATTATTTCCAGGTGTGGCTCTTCTATTTGACATATCACAAGGCATTTCACATTCTTATTTTTTATTTCCCCCCTCATATTTAATGCAAAACTTGATAGCTATTGGTCCTATAATAAATAAATGTTTGTTCTGTGATTTTAAAAAAAATGATGTTTTTCTGAAGTTATATTATACATATTTTTAATATTCATAATCATTAAATGTTTGTTCTTTTTTTCATATTTTTTTCTGACCTTGATTAAATGTTTGTTCTGTGAGCTTAAAAAAAATTATGGGTTAATATAATTTTTAGTCATTGAAGTTTGGCCTGATTTTAGTTTTTGTCCCTGAAGTTTGGCCTGATTTTAATTTTGGTCCCTCAAGTTTGAAATCGGTGGTTTTGATCCCTAAAGTTTACTCCGTTTATAACTATTGGTCCATTAAGTTATCAAGTCATTTTCAAACTTGAGGGACCAACAATTATAAACGGAGTAAACTTGAAATATTAAAATCACCGATTTCAAACTCGAGGGACCAAAACCAAAAGCAGGTCAAACTTCACGACCAAAAGTTATATTAACCCAAAAATTATTAATAATATTTTTTTCTAAAGTTATAACATAGTCTTCTTGAGTTCTTGTAGTTACTAAAAGTATTTTCATTCAGGTGCGATAATAATAAATCTAAAATGTTTTTGTAACATCAGGAATTATTCAATGAGTGTAATTTGGAACCAATTTTTATGTTACATTTTCCTATAAATCTTCGCTCTTTTTTTTTTTTAATAATACCTGTAAATCTTCTCTACCGCCCGCCACTCACATACCAGCTTTTCATAAAATTAAGAAAAGAAAAAAAAATTGTGAGTGAGTGAGAGAGAAGATAAGGCTAATAATAAGAAATGTGTTTTAATAAAGGGAATTACATACAATTCCTAAAGGAGAGGAAATAAATCATAAGTAGATCCTAAAAATTATCAAATTGTATTGGAGTCAAATGTTATCAAAGACTTGAGATCTAGCTATTGGTTGCTAAATTTAATAAGAGAAAAATAGTTTTTTCTCTTTTCAAATAAACCTCACCTAATGCTGGGATTCGTACATGTAGTGGAAGAAATTAACCGTTTAAAATCCTCGAATCCCAATCGCGGAGTTATCAAAGACGTCTAAATCGAGTAGTTAGAATAGTACATTTGTGGTTTTCGCGCTTTCGATCTCTAGGAGTCAATACTTCTGATCGCATCCCTCTACCGGTATCCACAAGAACAAGACCCAACACGGCAGCGTGCTAGTGCCTCCGAGATGCCTCTATAGGGTTTCTTGCGGCTCTCCAAATCGTCTGTACAGCCTAGGGTTCTCTAGCCCTTCGAATTTTATAATTGATGTAGGCCGTATTCGATTTTCAAAATTCAATCTTAATTAATTTTGAAATTCAAATTAAATTAAATAAATCTGATTTGATTAAATATGTCCAACGGATTTAATTTATCATATTTATTTAATCTAAATAAAGAGCCAATAGATTTAATTTATCTTTATAAATTAAATCTAAGATATGATATTATATTAGCTTTAATTGTTTAATTTATCAAATAAATTAAATATAAAACTAACACCTTATAATAATATTATAATCTGTATATAATATTACTACAATTATTATTATTATTATTATATATATATATAATTCATCCACCCTAGGTCAAATATTGTATTCATTGAATCTTAGACACATCTTAGATTCAATGAATCTGGACATCATAGCTCGTGTTGGGCTATTCTTATGTGCGACCCTGTAGGCCCACATGAAGTTGGCAGTGGGCCAAAAACTGTTTTAGCCCACAAGTCGCAAGCAGCCTCTAGCAAGACATTGCAACTACCCAATTCACATGAGGATCGATGATACGATGCAACCTATTATACAACCATGTCACGTCCCTTTTGTCACACGATATTTTGGTCAAGGATGAGGCATGGACAGTGTCATCCTTCTGTTCCTGACCATCACTTTCCCGATTCCTCAGTAGTTTGACTATAGAAATGGAAACTCATTTCCATCTCAGTATGACCATACATTTCTCAGACTCACTCATCGAGGAGCCCAGTAATATCTCTCTACTGATGTGAGGGACAAATTCCATTTTGACCATTCACATTCCTCTGCATGAAAACCACTAAGCTCGATCAAAGCCTTTATCATCATCCAGTCAAATGTGACTTTTGACTTGGTCAAAGATTAACGACTCTCATGTAGGAAACCATGATGATCTCAGGACAAAGGCCATTGTGACGCGGTTATACATGAGATAAGCTTATGACTTAATCCACGCAGCTTTCTCATAGTGGGTCGGTCCAGCACCTTATACTCCTACAAATGCCTAAGACTTTGATTTGCATCTTCATACTTCATCAAAGTCATACTGGTCTTATTTTATCTTTGCTCCCGCATAGATAACCGATCAGGGGCATTTAGGATAATCTTTACGATTTATCCAAGGATACATTTATCATAATAAACATGCGAATGATATGATAAGAAAACGGAGAAATTCATTAAATAACAATAATGTCTAAAGTATAATGATTGGCCCCTAGGGCACAATTTCCAACACCTAAGTCTTTTTTTTTTTGGGCAAAACCTCACCTAAGTCTTATAGAACTATAATTCAATTTGATGATTTCAATGGCTTGCTTGTGATTTTTCTCTCTCTTAGGGCCTATATATAATTCTCCCTTTTAACAATTGAATTTTGATATTTGCAACCTAACTTTTGAAATTTACGAATCAGCTTTTTAATTCACAAAACTTTGATAATTTAAAAATTAGTTACAACTAATTTTTTAATCTTTACAACTTAGCCAATTTCAAAATTTACAAAACTTCCATGTTTTATCATTTTTACAACTGATTTTTTTTTTTACCAGAATTTTTATAACTGATCTAAACTTCCAGAATTTACAAAACTTCCATAAGATTCGTCCATTCACGCTTTTTTTTTTTTAAAAAAAGAAGGGCTGACCATTCTCTATCATTTTACAAAATTTTGTTTTTTTCAGTTTATTTTTCTCTCCCGTGGCCCCTATGCAAAATCTTCCTTTCTAAAATTACTTTTAAGATTCATAATATCATATTATAGTTAATTGGGTTAATAGGCATACAACACCTTATAGCACTACTATATATTTGGGTATATATAATATTTAATAAATAACGTTTACAGCTAATAAATATCATATATGTCGAGGTGGAGGTCGCGCAATAATATATAATGCTAAAACCTAACAATTAAATATACGCACTGTCATGTATTGAAAGGTTGAATCCGCGAAAATACAAAATTAACGGTTGTAGTTAATAACTATCATTTATTTACAAATATAATGGTTCTTACGAAACAACTATTGTGTTACACTTACACATGATTCTTCTTCCAACTTTTTATATTAGCGAAGATAAATATATAACGGTCTTCAAAACCAACTGTCATCTAACACTTTCATAACCCTTTATAACATCATCGGACTTTCATAAGTCATAACCCTCCGTAATCCATTAGACTTTCATAAGTCATAAATTATAACTTCTCGTAATCCGTTATATCTTCATATGTCATAACTTATAACCCTTTTGTAATCCGTTAGACCTTTATTTAAACTCATATATTCCTTGTAATTTTTACTACTTTTCTTTATCAGTCTCTTTCTTGTCTCATTCATCATATTAAGTTCTTAGGGAGTTCCTCTGCCGTTGCCACTAGGGGTGGAAATAGGCCAAGCCAAGCTTGTGTCTTAACAAACCAGGCCTGTTTTATAACTGAATGACTTGAGCCTGGCTTGTGGCCTATATAAGAGGTCTTTTTTTCAGCCTGAGCCTGGCCTATGACTTGTTAAAGAGGCCTGAAATTTCAAAAAATTTTAAGCAAGCTAACATGACTACTTCAAACAGGCCGAAAACATGCTCAATTACATAAATTAATATTAATAATCCAATATACATCATAAAATATGAAACCAAATACAACATAACAATTTTCAATACAAGTTCACATCAAATCTTCAGTATAATTTCTTCTTCTCCTTCAAGGACATTGAAAAAAATTAATCAAATATATAGTATTAGAGCATAACACAATTTAACAAATAATATATATAAAAAATGACATTATTTTAACAATGAAAAATGTATACCTTTTACTTCTTCTTTAAACCTAAGGTCCCAAAATGTGCCCAGCTTGAATATATCAAATGGCTGACAACAGAAAACTGGCATTCTGATTAACGTATTAAAGAATCTAGCTTCTAATGACAGCTCAAGTGCTGACAACTTGCATTATAAACTTCCACTTGTGAATAGAGTGATAAATACGTAACATAGCAGAATTCAGAAAATCTACCTTCAAGTTATTAAGAACCAAGCATTGGATAATGTATGGGTGATAACAAATAATAATAAATATATAAACATAGTCGGTATACGTCATTTAATTTTGGGAAAATGGTTGTGAGGTCCCAAGGGACCTAATTAATAGCAAAGAAGTCCCAAGCCAAATTGCTCCTACAGAAAAGTCCCAAGGGACTTTTTTGTTATTAATTCCCTATGTAAAAAGACTATCTTGCCCTCAAAGAATAAAATAAGAAAAACACACAGGAAAGAGAAAACACAGAAAGAGAAAATGGAGAAAGAGTAGATGAACAGAAAGATAAATTGATTTTTCTTGCCTCTCTTCACACATCAACCTGGGGTATGCTGAAATTTTTTTACGTTCTTGAGTTTCAATGGCCATTGTTGGGTCTTCTTCTTCATCAAAACAATCCTGATTGTAAAGAATTGAAGTCAGACAGACCTAAGAAGGGTTGGAGACTTCGCTGAGCTCTGTGATCGATGTGGGTGACTAATTTACTATTTTGTTGACTCATACAGTGTTTTTTTTTGGGTTAAGTTTGGATTTTTGTTTTTTTAAAATTTTATGTGATTCACTATGCACAAGATTGGGAATATTTGAGGTTTCTGAGTTTTGGTATCGCTTTTGTTAAGGCTTACAGCTTCTCTATTTTGAAATTTTGCAGTAGAAATGATTGTTATAGCATAAGTTTGCATTTTGCTTGTCTAGTATTGCGTATCACTTTTACTAGACGAGTGGAAAAATTGATTTTGTGGCTTTGTCATGAATGCGTGGGGTCTCATCTATTTTAGCGGAAGTCCAGAATTTAAACATGAACCAAGTATGGCTATTATAGTTGTAAATATTTTAGACTAAATATGCATTGTTGAATGAGAATTTGTTTAACAATTAGAATTTTTTTAACTGCCTAATAGTGATTTTTGAAACACCATGCTAATGGGGAACTAGATTGAAACCTTAGGTATAAAATGATTATTGTTTAGCATGTTGAAGTTTTATCTGATGCGATTGAGCGATTTTTGAAAAGAAGAAATTCTATTTTTTCATTTTGTATTGGTTAATCAAAGGTTGGAGCTTTTGGTGAATAGTGAACTATGTGGTAGGAGATATATTAGTAATGCTAAAATTTTGCTAAAAATATGAAATTGATCATTGAAGTTGGGGTTTTTAATATGGTTGGGTAATGAGGATGTTAATGTGCTCTGTTTTTGTAGTTGGTTACAGAGGGTTTGAGTTGTTTGTAATTGAAATAGTTGAATGTGGTGAGGTTGATTCATCAGAAAACGTTGAAATGATAATAAAAATATTCTTGTTAATATGTGCTGTAGGAGTTGTAAATTTAGCTGTTGTTGTTGTTATTACAGAACATGTGTTGTGTTTCAGAAAGATAACTGAGGGATTGATCTGGTTTTGGGATATGTAACAGATGAATTGATCAATTTTAGGTGGGATTGAATGAATATGATGGTGGTTTTTGTGATAAGAAAATCGTGAGTTGATATAAAATTACTGTTGTTAATATTATCTTTCGTAGTTGTTATTATTGGTGATGCAATTGTTAATACGCAGGTTGTGTTTCATATTGTCATAAAAGATGAGAAGTTGTTCGAGGAAAAATATATTATGCTTCTTTCATGTGGGAGGGAAGTTTTTAAATGGTAGAAAATATGAAATGCAATAAGTTGTCCCAAATCTTGTTGTTAATAAGAATGAACTATTTGTGAAAATATGCAATACGACTTGTCAAAGTATGAGTCAATTTCTGTCAAAATATGCACAAGTTGTTGTAAAGAACAACTGGTGATGGCATGGGTCAAGAAGATATGCAGAAGATATGCAGAAGCTGTTGTAAAGAAGCTGATGATATGATTGATGTCATGTCAACTGACGCCATGGGCCAAGAAGACACATGATGTTGTGAATGTGACAAAAAATGTTATTACACCAAACTGAACAAGTTGTAAAAAAATGACAATGGCATTTCTGACTTGCTTCATCTCATCTTAATGTATTGAATAAGCTGCACATGTGACTTGGTTCATGTCATCTTATTGATTAGTTCATCTGACGTTAACCATGGCAAACTGAAAATGTTGTTAATAAAGCTTTCGAAGTAGTTATAACGGACTCATGAAGTTGTAAACACAGCATAAGCCAATTCCGGATTAGTTCATCTGATGTTAACCATGGAAACTGAAAAGGTTGTAAATAAAGCTTCCAAAGTTGTTAAAACTTGCTCAAGAAGTTGTAAACACAGCATACGCTAATTCCGGATTAACTCAACTGATGGTAAACATGGTAACTGAAAAGGTTGTAAATGAAACTTTACAAGTTGTTAAAACGTACTCATGAAATTGTAAACACACCATACGCCATTTCTCACTTGGTCCATGTGATCTTAAACATTTAAACTTATAAGGTTATAAATGAAGCTGTCGCAGTTGTTAAAATGCGCTTAGGAAGTTGTAAACACAGTATACGCCAATTCCGGATTAACTCAACTGATGGTAAACATGAAAACTGAAAAGGTTGTAAATGAAGCTTTACAAGTTGTTAAAACGTACTCATGAAGTTGTAAACACACCATACGCCATTTCTCACTTGGTCCATGTGATCTTAAACATTTAAACTTATAAGGTTGTAAGTGAAGTTGTCGCAGTTGTTAAAACGTGCTCAGAAAGTTGTAAATGATTATTGCTGAGTTCTGGATTGTATTGTTGGCTTTGTTATTTCATTTCATGTACAACTTCAACATGCTAAACAATAATCATTTTATACCTAAGGTTTCAATCTAGTTCCCCATTAGCATGATGTTTCAAAAATCACTATTAGGCAGTTAAACAAATTCTAATTGTTAAACAAATTCTCATTCAACAATGCATATTTAGTCTAAAATATTTACAACTATAATAGCCATACTTGGTTCATGTTTAAATTCTGGACTTCCGCTAAAATAGATGAGACCCCACGCATTCATGACAAAGCCACAAAATTAATTTTTCCACTTGTCTAGTAAAAGTGATACGCAATACAAGACAAGCAAAATGCAAACTTATGCTATAACAACCATTTCTACTGCAAAATTTCAAAATAGAGAAGCTGTAAGCCTTAACAAAAGCGATACCAAAACCCAGAAACCTCGAATATTCTCAATCTTGTGCATAGTGAATCACATAAAATTTTAAAAAACAAAAATCCAAACTTAACCCCAAAAAACACACTGTATGCCCACATCGATCACAGAGCTCAGCGAAGTCTCCAGTAAGGAGTCTCTAACCCTTCTTAGGTTTGTTTGACTTCAATTCTTTACAATCAGGATTGTTTTAATGAAGAAGAAGACCCAACAATGGCCATTGAAACTCAAGAACGTACAAAAATTTTGACAGACCCCAGCTTGATGCGTGAAGAGAGGCGAGAAAAATCAATTTCTCTTTCTGTTCATCTACTCTTTCTCCATTTTCTCTTTCTGTGTTTTCTCTTTCCTATGTGTTTTTCTTATTTTATTCTTTGGGGGCAAGATGGTCTTTTTACATAGGGAATTAATAACAAAAAAGTCCCTTGGGACTTTTCTGCCGGAGCAATTTGGCTTGGGACTTCTTTGCTATTAAGGGACCTCACAACCATTTTCCCTTTAATTTTCATATCCCTCCCTCACCGCTTTGGCCTTCCCCTAAAAGGTGATATGGAGAAAACGTAGAGTGCTAAAGTGACATGAAAAGAACTAAAGACAAGAGCATGCTAGACCACCTAAATGCACATGGTTCAAGATATATGAAAAGAAATGTGGAACACTTCACAAGTGGCAGTATCATCTGCAATATCAAGGAAGTGAAAACATTCTTCATATTGTGAGGAAGTGAACACTTCAAAAGTAAATATTGGTTGATAATCTTACAGACCATGCTGTAACACAAAATTTTGAGCTTCAAACTATTCCAAATTAAATGAGCAAGTCTAAACCAGAAAAACATTTTAATAGAGATTCCTGAGATTAACTATAAACTCATCGACTAACATTTTAAAAATAGCTAAAGTACACCATTTCTCTCATAACCCCTTAGGCATGCTCCTCCAATTAATCTCCAAATTTGCTCTTCATAGACATGGTTCGTAAACAGCACATACCAATCCCAAATGAGTAAATCTCAGCTTAGGTGAAAGATTCAAGCAATTTTGATTAAATTAATTGTTTTTCTATAGCAACTAAATATGCCTTGTAGGTTTAACAGTTCAGTCTCAGACAGATGCTAAATACTGCGAGATGAGGAATAAAAAGCTCTAATTGACAAATAAAACCATTCATAACCAAATTTTAAAATTTATCAAAACGTAGGATAATTGAAGTTGGAAGTTGAAACTATGGAAAAAAAATTTGACAGAGGGCACACTTCATGAACAATTCTCTTATAAAACCTAACTTTCAAAAAAGGCTCGCCTCTTACTTGCATCTTCCAGCTCCAAATACCCCATTAATACGTTCACTGTGCTGTCAAGAAGAGAATAAAATTATATATAAAGGCAATGAACATACTTAATTGAAGGCAACTAAAAATGAAGCACTGATACTATCGCTCACTATGTAAGGTACAAGAGATAAAATATCTAACTCGTATGTTGATTTGGTAAGCCTCCACAAATAGAGGTTATTGTGCCAACTCGGGTAAAACCAGGAGCATTCACCGACATAATTCACATCTCGGTGGAAAACAAAGAATGGAATAAAGAGATCAGAAAATAGAAGTCCAATTCGAAAGAATGGGATTTTAACGAGGAATCTACAGATGAACCAACAAAAAAATGAATTGGCGCTGTTAAGGTTACGTAATTGCATATGAATCTACAGACTACAACAACTTCACAATTACAAAATCCTACACAAAGCCTCAAAGAGGTGAGGACTGAGAGTGAGAGAGACAAGTGGGAGAGGACTGTCGAGAGTGAGAGAGACATACCTGTAATTGCGAGAGGGAGATTGTCGGAATGTCGGCCAAGAGGTTAGGACCGAGAGGTGAGGTCTGTCGGGATGTCAACAGCTAGAGACAAGCGGGAGATCGGGTGGAGAGGGAGAGAGTAGTCGGAGGAGAGAGCCAGCTGAGATCGAAGTTACTGCTTGTTGGCCCTACAACTGAGATCGGAGGAGAGAGTGTCGGAGACGAGAGGGAGATCAGACGAGAGAGAGATTTTTATCAGTCAAGAATATGACATTGAAATTTGATAACTGAACTGAACTGAGATCGGAGGAGAGAGTGTCGGAGAGGAAAGCCGAGAGGGAGATCAGACGAGAGAGAGGGGCCTGTCACGGACTTGGAACTCCCTTCCTTGTACCATGCCGGCCTTAGCTTGATCCCCTCCTGATCTTGGCTAAGTCAGCCGAACCCTCACAAGTAGGCAAAGAACTCAAAGACTACAAGAGAACTTTTAGAGAGAGAAAGAGGATTTTAGAGAGAGAAGCTCTTGAATCACAAATGCTTGAATTGCTTTCGATGGTTTACAAGTGAAGGAGGCACCTCTATTTATAGCCTTACACCTCCTCAATGAACGGTCAAGATCTAAAACATCTAACGGTTGAGATTGGTTCTCCAGAACCTTCTCCCAAAATATCTAGATATTTACATCTTCGCTTATGTCATCGCTTACATCGTCACATTTCTAGAATTCTCTACATACTTCTACCACTATCTACACAAGTCATTTCTCATGCAGAGTGTCTGGCCTACTGAATATCTGGCGTTCCTTGCTGTGCGTGACACTCTCCCCCACCTAATCCAGTGACGTCCTCGTCACTGACTCATCTCTATACCGATATAGGTGGTCTTCAAATTGCCAAAGATCCTCTTGAGTTTCCCATGTAGCGTCGCTCTCTGGCAATCCCTTCCATTTGATTAAGTATTGGGTTCTTGGTGGTACCCCTCGTCTTCGCACTACTTGATCAGCTAGCACCTCTTCTACCTCTCGATCAAAGGACTTCGTCATGGTGGGAGGTGCTCTTGTCGAGATTGTTTGTTCTGGATCATCCACGTCTTCATGAAACGGCTTGAGCATGCTAACATGGAAGACGAGATGTATCTTCAAGTTTGAGGGTAGGTCCAACCTGTAGGAAACCTTTCCTACCCTTCCCACAATCTTATATGGGCCCTCATACTTGCTAATAAGGCCCTTGTGCACCTTTCGGAACACTTTGAATTGATGAGGAAGAAGCTTAACCATAACCATATCCCCTACTTGGTATTCCGAGGGTCGCCTCTTTCGATCAGCGAACTTCTTCATTCTTTTAGCCGCCTTGACAAGGAAAGATCTTGTTACCTCAACTTGTTCTTGCCAAGACTTCGCCATGTGGTAAGCTCCTGGACTTTTGCCCTTATATGTTGTTGCAAGGGCATGAGGTGTTAGTGGCTGTTGTCCCATCACCACTTCAAAAGGACTTTTTCCCGTGGCCTCACTCTTTTGTAAGTTATAAGAGAATTGAGCCACATCAAGGAGCTTAGCCCAATCCTTCTGATTGGCACTAACAAAGTGCCGTAGATAGCATTCCAACAAAGCATTCACCCTTTCTGTCTGCCCATCAGTTTGTGGGTGAAAACTTGTAGAGAAGTGCAGCTCTGTGCCCATGAGCTTGAATAACTCGGTCCACAGCTTCCTAGTAAAACAGGGGTCCCTGTCACTGATGATTGTCTTTGGTAGCCCCCAATATTTTACCACATTCTTAAAGAACAGCCTGGCCGCTTCCTCTGCTGTACAATCTGTAGGAGCAGGTATGAATGTTGCATACTTTGAGAATCGATCTACCACCACCATAATAGATCCATGCCCCTCTGATTTTGGCAATGCCGAGATGAAATCCATGGAAACACTCTCCCAGGGTTGTTCAGGTATAGGTAGAGGCTCTAGCAAACCCCCAGGTTGTTGATTCACTATTTTGTCTTGTTGACACACAAGACACGTCTTTACATAGAGCTCTACTTCATCTCTCATCTGTGGCCAGTAGTATGCTGCCTCCAATAGAGCAAGTATGCGTCTCTGTCCCGGATGACCAGCCCGCTTGGAGTCATGACACTCCTTGATGAGCTCTCTTCGTAGATTCTCCCATTTTGGAACAAAGACTCGCCTTCCAATAGTATAGAGAAGGCCATCTTCTAACCAAAACCTCTTGGTTTTTCCCTCCTTGGCCATCTCTACCAGTTGCTGTGCTACATGATCATGATTCATTCCCTCAATGATCTTTATCGTCAGATCACCCTTGGCTTGACTCACTGCTGCCAGCTCTGCTTTTCGGCTTAATGCATCTGCCACTACATTAGCCGTGCCAGGTTTGTACTCCATTACATAGTCAAACTCGGCTAAGAAATCTTGCCAACGGGCTTGTTTTGGTGTCAGCTTCTTCTGAGATTGGAAGTAGCTGGTCGCTACATTATCTGTCTTGATCACAAACCTCGATCCCAACAGATAATGTCTCCACATGCGTAAGCAATGCACCACGGCTGTCATTTCTTTTTCTTGGACCGTGTATCGCCGCTCAGCATCATTGAGCTTCCGGCTCTCAAATGCAATCGGATGCCTTTCTTGCATTAGTACTCCTCTAATTGCAAAGTCTGAAGCATCCGTGTCAACTTCAAAGGTCTTGGAGAAATCCGGGAGAGCCAATACGGGTTCCTCCATCACCGCAGCCTTCAACCCTTCAAAGGCACCTTGGCACTCCTTCGTCCATTCCCATGGCTTGTTCTTCTTTAGTAAGTCCGTCAAAGGGGCTGCCCTAGCAGAGTAGCCCTTGATAAACCGTCGATAGTAGTTCACCAGCCCAAGGAAAGACCGCAGCTCAGACACTCGGGTAGGTGGCTCCGAATCCTTGATAGCTTGAACTTTCTTATCGTCCATCATAAGGGTCCCTTGGCGAATAATATGTCCAAGGAAGTGCACCTCCTCCTTGGCAAAAGAACACTTCTCCTTTTTGACATATAACTCATTCTTCCGCAGGATATCGAACACGGTCTGTAAGTGTTCTACATGGTCCTCTAATGTGTTGCTGTAGATAACTATATCATCCAAGTAGACCACTACAAACCGATCCAGGAAAGGATGGAAGATTTGATTCATCAAAGTGCAAAATGTCGCCGGTGCATTGGTTAGACCAAAGGGTATAACCAACCACTCAAAAGACCCATACCTCGTCACACAGGCAGTCTTCGGCTCATCTCCTGTGGTGATCCGAATTTGATGGTATCCCGACCTCAAGTTTAGCTTGGAAAAGTACTTCGATTTGCCAAGCCGATCGAACAAATCTGCTATCAAGGGAATAGGATATTTATTCTTAATTGTTACCTTATTAAGGGCCCGATAGTCGATGCATAGTTGTAATGATCCATCTTGCTTACGTTGAAACAAGACAGGTGCCCCATAAGGTGCTTTAGACGGTCGTATGTGCCCCGCATCAAGCAACTCTTTCAACTGTTTCCGGAGTTCCTCTAACTCAGGTGGTGCCATGCGGTAGGGTGCCATGGAAGGTGGACGTGCTCCTGGCTCTAACTCAATTTTATGATCCACCTCTCGCCTAGGTGGTAGCCTCTTGGGGAGCGCAGGGGGCATGACATCCTCGTTCTCCTTCAGAACTTCTTGGATGGCCGGGGGAAGATTCTGACTCTCCGCTTCGTCAGGGTCTACCTCTTTTAATGCTGCAATGTACGTAACTTCCCCTCTTCTAAATCCTTTCTCCACTTGTATTGCTGACAAGTGAGCATTCTGATCCTTACTTGTTGCAGGAACCGTGCAAGCAATCCCTTTTTCCAGGATGCACATGGAGTCATAATATGGCATGAGGAATGCTTTTGCCTTACGCAAAAAGTCCATGCCAAAAACCACATCGAAGTCATCCATAGGACCTACTGACAGGTCCACGGTCCCTTTCCACATTCCAAGGCATAGCTTCACACCATTAGCTACACCTTTCAGGGGTTTGGCGGGAGCATTGACAGTCTTCATCAATCCTCCTCGAGGTTGATCAACCGAGAGGCCAATCCGTTGAGCCTCTTTTGGAGTAATAAAGTTGTGGGTCACCCCAGTGTCCACCATCACCTTCACTGGCTTCCCATTCAACGTTGCCTCAACATACATGAGTCCTCTACTTCTTGGCGTTGGTTCCACAGGTTTCGCCTTTAAAGCATTTAGGACTCTGAGCGATCCCATTTGTGAGCTAGGTTCTTCCTCACTGGGCTTATCTTGTCCCTCCATGATGGAAGACAAGGTTCCGAGCTTGGGCCATTCCACCATCCGATGCGGCCCTTTGCACACAAAGCAACTCATCGGACGAAATCTATTTTTCCTCTCCTCATATTGATTTCTGTGGAAGGATTTGCCAGTTCCTCCCTGGTTGGTCCCCTTACCCTTGTCTCCCCCACCTTTTCCTTGATTAGGTTTGAAAGATTTAGGTTTGGAAGACTCACCTTTCTCTCCTATTTGGTACTCCGTAAGGCTCTCAGCAATGGTAATGGCTTCATCCACGTTCGTCACACCACGTCGTTGAAGCTCATGTTTGGCCCAGTTTTGGAGACCGTCTATGAAGTAGAACAAGGTTTCCTCGCTGGAGAGATTAGGAATCTGCAATATGAGGGTGGTGAAGTCTCTGACATACTCAGCAATCGTGGTCTTGTGCTTGAGTTCTCTCAACTTCTTTCGAGCCTCATAGACCACGTTCTCGGGATAGAATTACTTCTTTAGCTCCCATTTAAAGTCTTCCCATGTTGTGATGGTGCAAAGGCCCCTTTCCATGTCGGCATGCTTCCTACGCCACCATAACATAGCATTATCAGTAAGGAATAAGGAAGCAGTGCGTACCTTGACAGAATCATTGCCCAAGTTTAAGCTCTCGGCATATCGCTTCATCTGCCATAAGAAGTTCTCAACCTCCTTAGCATCACGAACACCTTTAAAGTCCTTCGGCTTAGGGAGGTCCAACCTTACCTCCCTTACCCCACCGACACCGTCTGCCGATGAAGTCCTAGCTTGCCTCTCCAAAGAAGTCTTGAGAGAGTTAAGCTGCCCATGCATGGCGGTAATGGCATCCATCACCGTTGCCTCGAGTCGTCTCATAGACTCATCTCGTTCCTCCTCAACATTGAGGTGCGAATCAAAGTCCGACCTCAAACTATCTAGTTGTTCTAAGGTATGGGTTTCGAGTGTTCCAAAGTCACTCTCCACCTTTTCTACCTTAAAGACCACCCCTTGTAAGACTTCCTCCAAGGTAGCCATCCTTGCAGTCAAGGACGTAATGTCCTCAGCCTGGCGGGACTTACTCGTGCCTCGAGTTTTCTTTGATTGGTGAGGAGGTTGGGTCTCCCTACCCCTCTCTTCCCCAGAAACAACAAGGTCCTCAGTTGTGCCTGACATTCTTGCCTAAGAAATGGCTCCCACGAACCACGTCCAAAGCTTCGAACCAAAGCTCTGATACCACGTTGTCACAGACTTAGAACTCCCTTCCGTGTACCATGACGGCCTTAGCTTGATCCCCCTCCTGATCTTGGCTAAGCCAGCCGAACCCTCACAAGTAGGCAAAGAACTCAAAGACTACAAGAGAACTTCTAGAGAGAGAAAGAGGATTTTAGAGAGAGAAGCTCTTGAATCACAAATGCTTGAATTGCTTTCGATGGTTTACAAGTGAAGGAGGCACCTCTATTTATAGCCTTACACCTCCTCAATGAACGGTCAAGATCTAAAACATCTAACGGTTGAGATTGGTTCTCCAGAACCTTCTCCCAAAATATCTAGATATTTATATCTTCGCTTATGTCATCGCTTACATCGTCACATTTCTAGAATTCTCTACATACTTCTACCACTATCTACACAAGTCATTTCTCATGCAGAGTGTCTGGCATACTGAATATCTGGCGTTCCTTGCGGTGCGTGACAGGCCGCTTGGCTTAGGTAGTGTTGTGTTTGGGAATGGGATTTAGGGTTAGTGTCTTGATAATGATGAGTGACTGAAGCAGTACAATTCATGACACACACGCCACATGTTTAATTTTTTTATATATCTTAATAGACTCAAGCCGGCCTGACAAGTTTAATAGGCCTGTCAGTAGGTATGAGCCTGATCTGTTTACAAAAAGAGGCCTCAAAACAAATCTGAGTCTATCTTTTTAGCCTGACAAGCCAAGTCTGACTAGGCTAGAAACAGGCCAGGCCACAGGCCGCCTGACCTGTTTCCACCCCTAATTGCCACCCCCTCTTCCACCATACCACCTCCTCCGATGCCTCCTCGTAAAACGGAGGCTCTAATGTAGCTGTTGGTAAGCTTTGATCGCCGCACAAAGTGTCTTGTGACATATGCCAACAAGCTAAATAGGAAGTTGAACCACATACTTTATTACAATAATGATGTTAAATATGACTTGCAGTCAAACCCTTCATCTCCCTCCTTCGGTGATGAGAATGAGGATGAGATGATGAAAATTATAAGGAAGAGGAGGATGATGACAGCAGTGGTGTGTCGATGACTAAATAATATCGTTGTTTTTTAAAATATTAAAAATGAAGTTAACAAAAGAAAACTTAATAATTCACAATTATTAATTAAGAACCGTCAAGTATTCTTACATGCCGTCATCCTCCTCCTCTCTATCCACCTCGTCATCTTCCTCATCCTCATCCTCATTCTCATTATCAAAGGAAAGAGATGAAGTAAACAAAAAAAAACTTAATAATTCACAGTTATTAATTAAGAATCGTAAATTATTCTTACCAACATACTTAACGGTTTTAACTTAATAAATGTTAATTAAATTTTTTGAAACCTTTCCTATCCCCCATACGTGTTGACTATTGGTTGTAATATCCCAAATTTTGGGACAAGAGGCTTGAGATTAAGCCTGGATTAAGTGGACTACTAAACCCCAGTTTAGTAAATATCCTAGTAAGGCAAACGACTAAGCCCAGTTTGAGAAGAGTTCAAAGAATGATGAGATATATAAAGACTCTTTGGGACTATGCGACTTGGCCTTATCGAGCAGAAGGCTCGATATTTGCAGGTGGTATGATTAAAGTGTCAGTACAGATGTGCACATGACACATATACGGTGCCATTGGGTTGGCAGAAAGATGCTACCCAACTATGTCATGAAGTATGGGACAAGTTAAACAAGTAAAGTATGATGTATGTGAAGACATATGGTGTTTTCAGGGTGGACCAGTATGCCCTGCGTTTTTAAGAATACACCGGTGTTTTGGGAAAAGACACTAGCTTATGGTGCCATGTGGGGCCCACAATCAGACAGTCGGTAATTCCTTGAGCCAGAGATCATGTGGCACTATCTGAGGGCTTACACGAACACTTGGCACGGTCTTGAGGCCACAGGGACACGTGGCATAAAACCGAGTGACTCCGTATAACAAAATAATATTTTTGAAAAGTGACTTTTGAGGTAGACCAATAAGAAATTGCCATCTAGCTAGTTGTTACCAACAGAAGAGGACACATGTCCCTTCATCATGACCCTCACTTTTTGACTTTTGTGTTTGCTAAATAAGTGCATGACATGTGTCCCCTCTTTATGATAAACTTACTTTATCTTTTGAGTTGTCATCACCTGAAGGTGACACCTAGCCCCGAGCCGAGGAAATCCACCGGTCTTCGGTCCAGTCACCCGACTAACTTTCCCTAACACCGAACTCAGGAGCTGGGGAAAATCATCAGGCCCCTACTTTCCCTGACAAATTGGATGGCCAAAGGCCTGGGAAAAGAGGCGGGACCCACTTATTAAAGGAAGTGACACATGTCACCCAATCAGTGAAATACTGAACAAATGGCACCGTAACATTGCGACACATGTCATAACTTTTCAAGACTCCTCATAGGCCATATATTTTATTCAGATGCCCCAATTATTCAGAAAAATTCATGAAAAAATGTTGAGAAATAGTTAGAGCAAAGAGAAAATGTGAATAGTGAAAGTTCTTGAGTTCCGGAGCCGATTTCACCTCCAAATCGGTGTTTTCTCTCAAAGTACCCTGAACAAATCTTCTTTTACTCATCCTAAGCTTTATTTCTACGGTTTCAGATTTTCATTTGGAGGTGTTGGATGCTGTCTCCCTTGCCGGAGTACTGCCGAATTTCTGAACCAATTGCGGAAACACGTAGAGGTAAGTGTAAGCCTCCTTTTAAACCGATTGGTTTGTTGTTTGGATGAGTTTTGTGGGGATTGGGTACTGTTCATTTTCGAACAAGGGCTGTTTTTAGAGGTTTAATCATGTTTTTATGGTTAGATTATGATTTATGATGATATTGGACCAAGTTGTTTCATAAAATTATGAATTAGTGAATTGTTGTAGAAAACTCTAGTTTCTGGTCTGAATAGAAAGCGATGAAGGAATTGGAATTTGCCAAATTTTAGGTTCTCAATGGATTCCTTGGGAAAAATTGTATAAGTATGCAAGTGTTCATGATTTTTGGATGCTTGTATATGAATTGAGAATTTTTGGAAGTTGAAGAGTATATGTTGTGAAATTCATTTTCTGGAGGCATGTCAGTTTTGATGTGTTTTTGAGTAATCAAATGTTATCCAATGACTATGAAACTTTTTAGAATTAAATTAGAGACATATAGCTTTACTTCGATAGGTATTTTGTAATTTTTGGACAAGTATACTAGGAGATATGATTTTCCAAAGTTAGGCCATGTTTCTGGAAGTGTGCTAAGAACAGAGAAGAGGAATGCACAAAGAAGAATGTTGTTGGTTGTCTGAAGACTTTTCAGTTATTTTAAGGTCTGTAAATATTATGTATACCCCCTGTGGGGGGAAAAGTTTGTAGCATATTTAAGCAATATTGTGTTAATATTATCAGTACATTCATGCTATTCCTGTGTGCCCACTGAACTGTTTATTTGCTACTCTGAGTAATGTCAATAATAAAAGGTATGTAAGGTGGGGTCTTTACATTGGTGCTTCCTCGTTATCCGATTATAGACAAGAGAACCAGATATCCTTTCATTAAGCCCTGTTCAACTTCCAACTTGTGCACTAATCATTTTTTTCGTGTCCCTTCCAGATGTCTCCTATTTAAAATCCATATTTTCCTTTATTTTTCCTACGTTTTCGTCATCGTCCTCCTCTTTGTTCTTTAGTTCAATCGCCAAGATGAAATGTCTCACAGAAGACATGCCAAAAAACTCTCAACATCATCTCCTCCTTCTCAACCTCCACCTCCTGCTTCTCCTCCCCAACATTCTCCTCCTCCATCACTGCCTTCGCCTCTACCACCTCCTCCTCCGCCTTCACATCCTATGCTTCTTCAATTAGAGGCAATGTTGCGGCAAGCATAACAAACTGACCATGCCGTAAGGAGGCTTTCTCAATACCTCTCCCATATAAACAGAAAGGTCAATCTCATACTTGATGAGCATGGGATTAGCCATGATCATAATAATGATCCTGGTCATGCCTCTGGTGACAAGTAGCCTGGTGATTTCATCACTTCATCAGGACACTTGCCACTGTTCTTTCTTTTTTTTTCTTTCATTTTATTGGTTTTCCCTTTTTAAATATTTTGTTAAAACAAGAATATATCCAACGGTTCTTACAGTAAAACAGTAAAAAAAATAACAGCTCTTATATCGTTCTTTTTTAATGACCGTCATGAATTCCATAATAAATAATGATTCTATTGAAACAACTGTTATGTAACTCATGGCATGAGAAAAAGAACAACTGTCAGTAACACTTACAAACGATCTGTCTTTCCCAACTACTCTTATTTAAAGTACATTTTCATAAATCTCTAATTAAATTTACCTATTTTAACTTTTTCTGTAATATGGTGGTTGATAAATACATAACTATTATAAAGAAAAACTCGTCACTTAATAATACAATACCACTTCAAATTCCTACTGGCTATTAAAAACAATCGTCACCATTTATAAAATATAATGACATGTAAATCTAAAGTATGTTATGGCTCGATAATCCACGAAATTATCTCTATATAAACGTTCAAAAACTAAATTCTACTTCTTCACTTCCATTTCAACGTCTCATAGCAAACTGCAAGCTTTTGTTCTTCTTCACCAAACTTATGGATAAATGCAAGAGAACTTCTACTCCATCTTCTCGAGACAAACTGAAAGATGAACTCCCTCTACCAACAAGCATTGAAGGGCTCATCTATGCAATCTACGAGCTTCATCATATGGTCTAGGTTTATCTACTAGAGAAAGGACATATGAACTAATGCTTGAAGAAACTTGCCATTCTCGTTCGCTCTTTGAACGAGAAGGAGGACAAGTTACTAGAGAATGAATAATCTGATGATGCATCATATTCTTAAAGCATCCCCATAACTTGTTTTTTTTTATTTTTTTATATAATTTGTCTTTTTTTTGTAAAATGGTGGTTGCATAATCAACCCCCAAAATTTTAAAAAAACGTAAAATACATATCGTTTATTAAGTAAAAACTGTCACTTCTTAGAATACAATGTAAAAAAAAGTGAAATACATAGCGGTTATTAACAAAAAAAAATCGTTATAAATGTAGACAAATAAATAACAGTTCTTATGGATGAACCGTAATGTAAACTCTTAGGCAAGATAACCTAAAAAACCCCTATGATCCCTCTTCTATCTAAACATTTGAAACAGAATACACTTGACACTTAGTTTATTCAAATGAAACCCACCAACATCTTAACCCTACAACTCCTATTATCTTTTCCAGCCTTTGGGAGTCATTCTTAGTTGAATCCTACCATAAATAGCATTCGTCTAACTTCTCAGCGACAACAGTGCTAGTGAATACACTTGACCCTTGTCTCAGTGACTGCTGCGCGAGTTGTTTTCATTTGTGAGCTCTAGTTAGGTATAGTTATGATTTTCCTCATCCATTTCGTATTATCCTTCTTGTATTCACTTTTAACTACTCATCTCCTATTTATTACAGTGCTCAACCCAGCTGATTGAGCTGCCGTTGTAAAGTCACGACGTGATAAAGCTTCCAAAGTGATGTTGAATTGCTTTTGTTAAGTTATATTTTTTTTAGAAAACCCATTATTGCTTTGATTGAAGGTTCTTCTTGTAACATCCTTAATTTGATAGCACTAAAAATTAGTTGTGGCTTAGGATTTATATATTCAAAGAGTAAGGAATAAATTAATATTTTAAAAGAAATATCAAGTTATAAATTTTTATTTTATAAAAATAATAATAATACAAATGAAATACATCCTTAAAATAATAATTATTCTAAATATATGGATATGGATCTGCAAACATATATGATTTTGGAATAAATAATATAAAAACAACAACAATGATATCAAAAACATTACTGGTACCATTATTTTCCAAAAAAAAAATATTATTTTAATAAGTCAAACCTAGAGCTACTCTTATATAAGACCATTTTCTTCTCACCCCACATATTCCCTCAGTGCCGCACCCCTACCTTCTTGGGTTAGTATTGTTCTTCTCTTTTGTGTTTCCCCTTTTACTAGACATCCCATGTTTATTTTTACTGCACATTATCTTATCATGATTTTCACCTTCCTAACCTTTTTCTTCATTTCTTTACTATTTAGCACTGTATCATGTCTTGTCTTGTTGTCTTTTCACCTTTCCTTCGCCATATGCTCATAGGAGGGTCTTCAACCATGTTTGTGATTTTGTAGATATATTTTCATTTTATTCAATGATTTCTTCATTACCCACCGATAAGATCTTTCCTTTTTCTCATGTACACACACACATATTAAAAATTATTCCTTCTGCTATCTACCACCTAATATACATAGGTTCTTCCAAATTTCTTAAACCCTCTTTTATCCTTTTGGCCTTTTGGGTATTTATGTGTGTGTATATATAATATTTATTGTGAACTCATTTTTGTACTTCCCACATTAAAAATATATGAATTTCTGTCATATTTGTTGAACACATCTCACATTTATTTTATCTCTCTTTTGGTCTTCGTGTCTTTCTCCATTTTCTACCTCAAAATTTCAATATTATAATATATGTGTATTATTGAACCCAATTTTACAACTACTATTCTCTTTGTCTCTCAACCCACTTTTCTTCCCCTTTTTCTTTTTCTACCGCCACATAAAATAAACCTGTGAAGCAGTGCATTTTGTTCTTTTATTTTTTTTAAATTCTTGCATCACAGTGGGCCCCTATAACTTCAAGTGAGTTTACTCTTAATTATATATTGAAGGGCTTGTGATCTTCCTGCCAACTCCATTTTTACACTAATTCCTTTGGGCAGTTCTCTTATTTAACACACATGTATTTTCATATGCATCGCTCTATACATGCATTCTTATTGTTACCTAATGTGAATTTAGATTAGTTTATGGATTTAGTTTAAGAAGGTAGCTTTAAGGCTCTAGAATAGCCTTAATTAGATTAAGTTTAGAATATCCTTAGAGTAACCCTAGAGTAATGTGCATAATATATTGATAAGTATATGTGTTTGTGACTTTGTATACTCTCATTGAGAGCTTTGGGGTAGCCTTTTTGTGTGATTACCTGTGAGCTAGGAAGTAGCAGGTAACTCTGAATATTCTTCCATATACTTGTGAATTGTGTATGATTGTAGATAACTATATTTTATTTTTTTAAAATGGAATTCATTATATGTATATGTGTATGTATTGTAAATTCTTAAGTAAGTAACGTTACAAGTAAATTTTTTTGTAACTCATTTTATTCACATAGTTAATAATTTAATTATAATTAATGTATTGTTGGATTATTGTCTCATTTTAGGAATGCTTGAACATGTGATGATATTTGATATGAATAGAAGCATGACTTATTGTATCTTGTCTTTTAATGATATTATATTTATTGGCGATAGAATATAATTGTCATGGCGGTTGCGTTTGTGATGGGTTGGAGTAAGGAGGAATTTGTATGATAAGACTCTTTACCACATGGTATGCCATCACTCAGTGCACAGTGGATGACACTTGTCAGGGCCCCTTCTTCCATATTTTCCTTTGGCCAGGATGGCATTAGATCTGTGGGACATGTGACACCTCCTTAATTGTGTTCTTTTAAGGAGGGGAGCCATAGTCCATACTTAAGCTCTACATCTTTGGCCGAGTGTATCTTAAGAATTGGTGAGCTTGGGACAATCTGTTGGGATTGGTAGGCACATAGCGGAAGAATTCAAAAACCTAAATTGCAAAAGTATTTTCAATCCTAATTGTGGATCTATCAATGTCATTTAAATCAAGTTAGAAGGAATTGTACCTTTATGTTTTGTAACTTTTTTGATCTCTAGGAGCCAACTACTCGAACCAGCTCCCTCTACTGGTATCCACACGAACAAGACCCAACACCGGCAGCGTGCTAGCGCCTCCAATGCCTCTATAGGGTTTTCTCTTACGGCTCTCTAATACGCTTGCCCTAGGGTTCTCTAGCCTTTCACCATTTATTACTAATAAGGGCCATATTAGATCTTCAAAATTAATCTTAATTAATTTTTAAAATTTGAATTGGATTAAATGAATTTGATTTAATTAAATCTGTCTAATAGATTTAATCTAACCTATTTATTTAATCTGAATAAAGAGCCAACATATTTAATTTATCTGTATAAATTAAATATGAGATATGATATCTTTATTAGCTTTAGTTATTTAATTTATCAAATAAATTAAATATAAAACTAACACTACATAATAATATTATTATCTGTACATAATATTATTATTATTTTCAAATTTATATTATATTATATATATATATATATATATATATATATATATATATAATTTGTCCACCCTAGATTAAACATTATATTCATTAAATTTTAGACACATCTTAAATTCAATGAATCTGGACATTATAGCCCATGTTAGGCTATTCTTGCGTGTGATCCTATAGGCCCATAAAGTTGGCAGTCGGCCAATAACTGTACTAGCTCACAAGTCGGAAGTGACCTCTAGCAAGACATTACGACTACTCAATTTAAATGAGGATCATTAACACGATGCAACCTATCATACAACCATGTCACGTCCCTTTTGTCACACGATATTTTGGTCAATGATGAGGCATGAATAGTGTCATCCTCCTGTTCCTGACCATCCCTTTCCTGATTTCTGAGTAGTCTGACTATAGAAATGAAAACTCCTTTCGAACGTAGTATAGCCATACCTTTCTCAGATTCACTCATTGAGGGGCCCAGTAATATCTCTCTACTAATGTGAGTGATAAATTTCATCTTGATCATTCACATTCATCCGCATGCAAAACCCCTAAGCCCGATTATAGCCTTTATCATCACCCGGTCAAAGGTGACTTTTGACTAGGTCAAAACTTAGTGACTCTCATGTAGGAATCCATGATGATCTCAGGTCAAATGACATTATGACGTGGTTATATATGAGATAAGTTTATGACTAAATCCATGCAGGTTACTCATAGCGGGTCGGTCTAACACCTTGTACTCTTATAAGTGCCTAAGACTTTGATTCGTATCTTCATACCTTATCAAAGTCATAGTGGTCTTATTTTATCTTTACTCCCACATAGATAACTGACTAGGGACATTTATGATAATTTTTATGATTCATCAAAGGATACAGTTATCATAATAAACATGCGAATGAAATAATAACAAAATGAATAAATTCATTAAATAAAAGTAATGTTCAAAGTACAATAGTTGGTCCTTAGGACACAATTTCCAACACAATTAAGTCAAATGGATGGATTTCTATTGAGCTTTGTGTTAGCCTATGGCTCCAGTCAGCGGTATAAGGATGGACGGTGATATAAGGGAGGTTGCATATTGCATAATTATATATTACTTCTTGTGATGAAAATACATATTAACATAATGATGATTAAATTAGTATTTGTCTTGTATAAGGACTATGGTACATACAAATATATACATAACCAGTTCCTTCTTTTTATCACATGTGGTTTGTTTGTGTACAGTAGAAGTTTTCAGTAGTTATTGAGACGTGGGATCTCATCCTTTATATTAACATTTTTCAGGTGATTATTCTAGTATGGAGTAAGGGAGTGCACCTATAGAATGATCTTTATAGGCTCTATTGGGCTCCTTGTGCACCTTTATATCACTTTATATTTAATTTCCATGACACTAAAATTAATTTTTCATCCTAAAATATTTTGGTTGATAAATATTTTGTTTAAAGCTAAACCCTTAATCTAATATTTGAAAGTACTAAATAAGTATTGTTTAAGTTTTTTGTGAAATTTGGGATTTAGTCCCAAGACTATGAGTGATTTAACGAATTGAATGTTAAGTATATATATAATTTGGATGAGGTGTTACACTTCTTTTGTTACAGGAAGTTCTCAACACCATTGCTTTGACTAAAGGTTCGTACTCTATTGATATGTTTTGAAGTAATTTCGGGAGATATTGATCTCTAAGTAAATACCTCTCCTTGTTTTGAAGTATTCATATCTTCAGAGGTTACTTCAAAAAGATCAATAAGGATTTGATGAATAAACTAGTTTAGTTGTACCGAGAGTCATACATAAACGAGCTAAACATGCAATATTTGTGAAGTCATGACGTTATAAAGTATTCAAGGTGATATATTACATTATTTTTGTGAAGTTATGTTATTTTGGAAAACTCGTTATTGCTATGATCAAAGATTCATCTCCTATTACAAGAAGTTGTTAACCCCATTGCTTTGACTTAAGGTTCCTACTCTATTGATCTTTTTCAAAGTAACGTCAGGAGATATGGATCCTTAAGCAAATACCTCTCCTTTTTTGGAAGTATCCATATCTTCAAAATTTACTTTGAAAAGATCAATAGGAATGTGATGAATAAACTAATTTAGTCGTACTGAGAGTTGTAATATGCTAAATTTTGGGCCTAGAGACTTGAGGATAAGCCTATATCAGGAAGACGACTAAGCTCAGTTTGGGATGAATCCTAAAAATGATGAGATATAGAAAGACTCTTAGGGACTATTTGATTCAGCCCTATTGGGTAGCGGGCCAAGTATACATAGACAATAAGATCAAAGTGTCGGTGCAGATGTGCACATGACACATATACAGTGCCATTAGGTTGGTAGAAAGACGCCATCCAACTATGCCATGAGATAAGGGATTGATTAGTCAGAAAAATAGACCGGTGTAGGTGTGCACATGCCATTTTTAGGGCAGACATGTGTACCCTGTGTGTTTAGAGTAGACGCTAGTATGTGGCGCAGCAGGGCCACGCACATACTCCAACCCGGTGTCATTGGATGGGCCTTGATATATGTGTCACAGTCCCGAGCAAAACCCGAGTAGAATCTCGGGTAAACACCAATAAAGTAGCTTTATTAAAGTAGTTTTAATAAAGTAGTAATAATGATACAACTTTTGTGTTGGATGAATCAAGAGATGACGCATGTCACTTTTTGAATAAAGTAGCTTTATTACTTTTGAGTTGTCATCACCAGAGGGTGCCACTTCACCCCGAGCTGGGGAAAGCCACCGGTCTCCCAGTCTGATCACCCGACCAACTTTCCCGAACACCGAACCCAGGAGCCAGGAAAAATCATCAAACCCCTACTTTTCCTGACAAAAATGATAGCTAAAAACTCAAGTAAAGAGGTGAGACCTACTTTATTAAAGCAAGTGACACGTGTCACCAAATCACTGGAACGCCAGATAAATGGAACCACAACAAATTGACACATGGCAATCAATTTTTCAAGACTACTAAAGGCCATACAATTTGGCCATTATCATAAAAAAAATAACAAAAATACTAGAAAATTGTTAGAGGAGAGATGAAGATGAACATTAATTTTTAAGAACTTTAATCCGCCAAAACACTACCAAATCGGTGTTTTCTCCCAAAATACCCTTTACAAACCTTCTTCTACTCATCCCAAGCTTCATTTATACAGTTTTGGATTTTCATTTGGAGGTGTTTGGTTTTGTCTCGCCTGACAAAGTACTACCGAATTTCCCAACTAGTTGTGGAAACGCGTAGAGGTAAGGGTATGTTTCATTTTGAACCGATTGGTTTGTTGTTTGGATGCGTTTTTATGAGGATTGAGGTACTGTTCATTTTTGGCTAGGGCGTATTTTTTAATTTTTAATCATGGTTTAATCATGTGTTTATGGTTAAATGATGATTTATGATGATATTGGACCAAGTTACTAGACAAAATTCTGTTTTGGTGATTTTGTTGAAAATGGGTTCTATTCGGTCAGAATCGCAGGGGTCATAGTTTTGTGATTTTGATGATTTTGACATTACCATTGTGTTTATAATGGAAAAATGTGTGGAAATAGCCCTGGTTGTAAATTCTAGACCATTGGAAATATATACTGCAAAACTATAATGCTGCCAGTGTGTGTTCTATGCGGGGCAGATTGTTTATATGACGTTTTTAGATAGGCAAATGATGTTTAAAAATTATGAAAATTTTCAGTCTAAAATTAGACATGTCAAACTTTAATCTGATATATCATTTGTGTCATTTGGATGTATATGCTGGATGTTCTACATTTTTAAAGTTTGGTCTGGAAAAACTAGTGAATTATAGGGCAGTGATCAATAAAGTTAGATACTGTATTGATATACATCCAGAAGTGTAATGACTATATTTTTTCCTGAAACTAGACTAATTAGGGGTCACATAGCCTTTGGAATAATCATAATTGAATATATGTACAATTAGTTATAATTTTTCAAAGATTGAAGAAAATTCTGACAAATTTAAATAAATGTGCGAAAATAAGAAAATGTAATGGCCCTAGGTAATTATGATGAACTTTAAAGGTAAAGTTAACCAACTTGGGATAGTTGGACCACTTTGACCTTGCTTTTGACTTAGTATTTTAACCTTAATGACAACTAACATAAGAACTTGGATTGTAAGAGAATTGGACCAAATAATAATTTGTTGTCCGTAATTCTAATTATAGGATCTAACAGATGTCCGAAATCTAAGATCTTCCCGAGCTTAGAGGAATAATTGGATATGGCTTAGGGAAGTGACCAGGTAGTAACTTTTTTTTTCATATGTTATAAAATACATTGTATGTTTATGGATTCATCATGAGTTTCTGATACATTTTGATTATGCGGAGTAGTCGCCCGGGGCCTATTGCACGGGTGGACGCTCAGGCCATTGAAATTTTCTGCGATGCATGAGTGGATGCCCGGGCCTATTACACGGGTAACACTTGGGGCCATGTGATTTGTGATATACCTAGCACTATGGTGATATGTTGAACTGCATGTTGTGCACTAAATGCTATTGTGATAATTCTGTTATACGATGACTATGTGATATGCTCTATGATTTTGTATCTATATGATTGACTGTCTATTACTACTGGGATTCTTTTGAATCTTACTCTTTCCTATAAACAATCTACAGTATAGGCTAGTAGCTTAAAGGGTAAGAAGGTAAACATGGATAGCTAGAAGAAGAAGCTGAAAGATTTTTCTTTCCGTTGTTTAATTATTTTGGATATTTTGGGATTTGTATATGGTGTACATAACTCTATTAACCTAACGATAGTACAATGGTAAAACTAGTAATGTCGGTGATCTAGTAAATGGATGGTAACCCAATATTGGGATAACGCTTCTAAACGATAATGAGACATTAACTAACGAATGTTATATGATGTTAGATTTCATGTTTTGATGATAACAAATCATGTTTTGGAAGCTCATGGATTAATTACCAGCAAAGCAATCAATTCTGGTGATCTGTGCAAGATCACTCGAGTGATTTTATTAATCACTCGAGTGATATTCAAGATCACTCGAGTGATCGCTGAAATCACTCGAGTGATTGCGAAAAATAACAGATCACTCGAGTGATATGGGAAATCACTCGAGTGACCCGCAATTTCACTTCCAGTGATCGCGAAATCACTGCAAGAAAATTTCACTGTTTAGAAAATCACTTCCAGTGATTCTGAATCACTCGAGTGATGCGCCAAATCACTTCCAGTGATTGTGAATCACTCGAGTGATACGGCTAATCACTTCCAGTGATTGCGATTTCACTTCAAGGAAATTCCACGGTTTTACAAATCACTTCCAGTGAATTGGAAATCACTGCAAGAATATTTCACTGTTCACCAAATCACTTCCAGTGATCTTGAATCACTCGAGTGAAGTTTGAAAAGTTGCAAATCACTTCCAGTGAATTGGAAATCACTCCAAGAAGAAATCACTATTTACAAAATCACTTCCAGTGATTCCAAATTCACTCGAGTGAAATATGCAATTTCCAATATCACTTCCAGTGAACCAGCAATCACTGACAGAAGCTTTCAAAGTTTTCAAAATCACTCCCAATGACATTATATTCACTTCCAGTGATATTGCTCTTGCTCATATAATGATCTATTGTTTCCATGTGATTCTACCTCAACTGATTTTTCTAGTGAAATTCTATTATTACTGATTTCTCCATATAGCTATCAAAATCATATGATTTCAATACTTAGTTGCGAAAATAGGATCACTCTCTATGGTTTTATTCTGTCACTTTTTATAAAACACCTCCAGTGATCCATATTAATTTGCTGAGATACAAATATTGCTTAACGGTTATATTCATAAGTGTGTTACAGCTGTACTCCACCATCACGCACTTGACTTGTAACTGAACACTCCACTCAAACGACAACTATTCATGGTAGCAGCAGAAATTCAAAAGTAACGGAAAACAAATGCTGTTACATTTGTCAGAAGCATCTTTGAATCAACGGGCAAATTTACAACGGTCTTCAAGTGGTTCTATTATATATGTCCAGCCATTTGAAAAATACAAAAAAACGTAGAAAAACGCCTGAATACTCCAAAAAGCTATATCCTCACAAAAGCTTCAGTTCATCATTTGTGCTTCAGTTCTTATCTTCATACTCTGTGAGAGAGATTTGTCATTCATACTTAATCATTTTCAATAGAGTTAACTTAAGGTTGAGGAACCTTAAGTAGGGATTTGTGATTACCTTGTGTAAGGGGGAGCGAGTGTCTGAGGAACTTGCTAGTTGTACTGTGGTGCCAAGAACCCACTGAATCTTGGAAGATATAGTGAAAAGCTCAGAAGGATTTCTGAGGACTGGACGTAGGTCAAGTGGTTGAGACCGAACCAGTATAAATCTCTGTGTGAATCTCGGTGATATCTCTTCCTTTCATTAACTGTGCTTTAAGTTTTATAAATTGAATTTAAGCTTTCGATTATTTTGTAATCACCCAATTCACCCCCCTCTTGGGTGAAAAGCTTGCTCTAACATATGAGACTTAAGCAGAGAATCGCTCGCATACTCTGATAAGATGGACTTGAGAGCCGATGTGACTTAGTGATGTAGTGAAATTTTATGAAAGTAATTGAAAAGTTTTCTTTATCAGCTGAAAAACCCTCTCAACTCCAGGTTCAACTCCTGAGTTGAGATTGAGATTTGCAAAATTTTTTGAAAGTTTGAGTAATTCGGGACCGAATCCTGGTTTCACAACTTAATTCACTACTCTTTTGCACTCATATAAACTTATAGGATATAAGGTGTGACAAGATTCATACAAGAACAAACGAATGCCTGCAGCATTTGTGAAGTCACGACACAATAAGGCATTAAAGGTGACATATTAAATTACTTTTGTGAAGTTATATTTTAAAAAAAAACTTATTATTGCTCTGATCGAAGGTTCCTCTCCAGTTTTTGTATTGACCAAGTGGCACCAAGTTAAAAGCTCTAAAATTCAACATTGTGATTAGTCCTAAACTCTTCAATTTGAGAGTTTTTGAGCTACTTGGTTCCGACTCTATCTAATAGAGTAGTACTTCACACATCGAATAGCCATGCAATTTGTGATGGATTAAGATTTTCTAGGCTTTATGGCTAAAATCAATCACACTCCTGACCTATATATATCTCATAATATAAGTGTTTATCACCTATACCTTGTGTCTCTTCAACAATTAAGTTAGGAAAGCAATGGGAGTTAATGCTCTATTATATACAGACGAGTTCAACTAGTTTAGAAACTCTCACTTGAAGAGTCTCACATTCATACATCACAATTATTATATAACAACTGTCATTTATTATAAAAGTTTACAGCTCATATTTAGAAACCGTTATTTTAATGTACTGAATATATAATAGTTGTCTACATGATACCGTTATTTATTTTTTATTAAAAGTAAGGGTTCTCAAATAAGAACTGTTATATATTTTCTTGAACAAATAACAGTTGTAAATATGAGATCATTATATATCATGCAAACATTATCATATATTATGACGGTTGTTCACGTGTGCTCATTAATTATTATCACAATAATGCGCATATCATGGCCTCTCTGAGATTCAATCCATAATGGCTGTTATATTAGAACCGTTATAATATGCCCATAATAAATAACGGTTTGAAACTATAATATATCTGCATCGAGCATATATAGCATCTGCATATATAGCGGTTCAAAACCATGATTTATGGATGATAATAACTGTCATATATCACAATTTCTGTAATATAGTATTTAGCAATATCACTCATTATATTATATTAATTTTTGATGCAATTTTGCCTTAAAGTATTTTCTCAGTAAAACTCAATGCCTCAAAGTAATTTTCAATGTAATTTTACTTAAAGTATTTTCTTAATAGCAATAAGCACCCTAAACTTTGTTTTATTTATATCTTTAATTTTTTCACCTTTATTATTTCTTATATTAAAATTATAAAAAAAATTTATTTATGTTGTCTCTTCTACTTTCTTACATACTTTTCTTTCTATTTAAACAAAGGATCAAGTTCAACAATTTATCCTTTTAATATTGGTTTGTGTTAATTCCAAATATTTAAGAATACAAATAATTTGGGATTTGATTATCCTCCTCTACTCTTATTATTCTCTTTCCCTCCTCTTCTCCTCTACTACTCATCTCAACCTTTAAATTGAAATTTGAGTGGTTTAAATTTAATATTTTATAAAAATATTTTTATTGCATATTTAAATTATAATAACTAAGATTTAGAAGTTTTGAATTTATTTATTTATTTTCATAATTTGATATTTTATTAAGAATTTTATGAAATATTAAATATGAACCGTTCAAATTTCAATTTAAAAGTTAAGATGAGAAGAGGAGGGGAACATAATACTAAATGTATATACACATCTTTGTGCTTTTTTGTGAGTAATTATATCAATTTAATAAGGGTTAAAGTACATTTTTATCCTGGAATTTATAACAAAATCTCAATTAGGAAGTTTTTTTAAAGTAATGTCGCCTTGGAAGTTTCCAAACCATTGCAATTTCACCTCGCCTGTTATTCAAGTTAATTTTGACCGTTTGTTGACTAAATATACTAAACAAACATGTTCATGTGTCATCCACATAATTTTTATTTTTGGATACAGGTGCAAAGTTACCCTGAAAGTTTTTACTCAAGAGTTATATTACTCTGGAAGTTCTCAAATTGTAGTAATTTCACCTCGGATATTATTCAAGTTAAGTTTATGCATTAGTTGGTCAAATATGCTTATATGATAAATCTATGTGTCATCAACTTCATTTTTTTCCAAGTTAGATTTGTGACTAAAGAAATTTTCTTAAAAAAATGCACCCCCTCTGAATGATTAGAGAAAATTAAAGAGGTAAAGATGTGAAAGCATATTGTGCGATGAAGTGAAAATCGAATAAGTACCTATTTATCTTGCTTAGTATGCTTGAATCCAAATATTGATTTTTTTTTTCATTTTTTTCTAACGAATGTGAGTTGCCCCTCTATCTACGGTTTCTTCTTTTATGTTGTTGTCAACTTAGCATATTTGTTCAACTAACAATTAAATTTAACCTTTATAATGGTTGGGTCGATATTGCTACAATTTGAAAACTTCTAGAACAATATTGAACCTAAAAAGTTTTCAGGACAACATTGCTCCTGAGTGAAAACTTTTAGGTTTGCACCATTAACAAAAATGATGTGGATGACATGTGGACCTGTCAACTGAGCATATTTAGTCAACTAACAATTAAACTTAACTTGAATAACGGCTGTGACGATATTGCTACAATTTGTAAACTTCCAATACAATATTGCCCAAAAAAAAAATTTCCGGGGCAAAATTGAAATTTTGTGACAACTTCTAGAACAAAATGGACCTTAACCCATGTAATAAAACTTCAGTCATTGAAAATAATCATGTAATAATTGAACATGCTTATTAATTATACAACAACAAAAACCTGATCTGATTCAACGCTGTCTTGATGAGGACATGGTGGCGAGCCACGGGGCTCTGGTCGTTAGCAAATTTTTGGGTGTTTTCTCTGTAGTTCTGTTCGCATGATTATTATCCCAAAAAAAAATGAAAATGAAAAATAAAAAATAAAAAAATGTTAGCCCAATGTTGTTGGGCTGATGGTGGGCCAATGCATTACTGTTAGCCCAAACTTATAAAATCTCGGTCATCCTCACTCAGCATTAATAAAACAGTGTTCATACAATCATACTAATTAAGGAAGGTTATCAATTTATTGAGGATTTTAAACTTAATAAGCGTCTCTCTTTCTGCTATCAATGCGGGCATGCATATCATGACTACTTATTTAGTCCTTTTTTAGAAAGAAATCCTACTAATAATTATAAATAATTTCCTTGGCAAAAAGAATTAAAATTAATTTTCTTAAATACATTAAGGTATTTTTTTAGTGGAAAATATAACTCAGCTTAAACAAAGCATATACAAGACAATAAAACAATTAGCTTCCATTAGCATTCTCCATCTCGATATATAGATAGAGGTTGGTCAAAGATACAAAACGTTTCCTCCATATTATTGGAGAAATTAAGGTATTTTTTTTATGATGACTTAAATACTTAATAATTATTCTTACTATTTTTATTTAATGACAAAATAGATTAAACTGTCAATACATATTTCTTATACAAAAAGGACATGCATGTGCATTGGCTTGTGTATTATGTTATAAATGAGGTCACTTCTTGTTACAAGAACTATAAACAATTTAGACTTAAAATATACTTTTAGTCCTTTATATTTACATCAAGTATAATTTTAGTCCACTAAGTTTGTAAAGTATATTTTTAGTTCTTTAGTCCTAACACTGTTAGTTTCCTTTAATAGAAAATACTGACTCATAAAAAACATTATTTTAATCCTAATTGACTACCATATCAACTCAATTGTTTTTTTACAAATTCATATTTTAATTAAAATATTAATAATAACAAAAAAATCTAGGTTTTTAATCAATTTAAAATTCCAGGTCTTTAATCAATTTTTTTCATCTCCTCCTTTGCCATCAGAAACCCTTCTCCGGCCTTGAACTCCCTTCTTCCTCCATTAATCTTCCAACAGTCCAACCCTATGCTTCTACTTTTCCTATGCCACCACTTCTCCCTAGCTACGGAAACCTGGGCAAGTTCACTTTCCCTTCATGTTCTTTGCGCCTAAGAAGTTAAATTTATGCGGCCCTCCCTCATTAAACCCAACTTTGTTGATAGGATTTTTCAGTTGTAATCTTTGGAACTGGTATTGCTTACATTAACGTTTGAATCGGAAAACTTGTTGGGCACTGGAGAGAATTGTTTGTTGTTATATGCAAACTATTGCGGAAACATTGAAACCAAAAAATATTTGATCAAGTCAATTCCAAAGCACTTGGTCTAGTTGGGAAAGCCAAGGCTATTCTATTTCTCCAAGGTTTCCACAATCAAAGGAAGAACAGATTAGAAACATAGGCATTCATGGAGGAAGATCATGTTCTGATGCCTCTACAAAATCATCAATGTCTTACAAGGGTGCTGGAAGTGTCCCACTCCAACACGAGCAACAAGAACTTGGTACAAAACTAGCGATTGTTAGGAGTTTTGACAACCAAACAACCATGTAAGTGAAATAGAAAAGCCCTTCCCAAAATAACAAGAATTACAGATTAAATTGCCGGAGCTTTGCATTCGGTGGCTTACCTATTTCCTCAACTTCATGAGCACTTCAAAAGCAATTATGATGGCATATGAACAAAAACCTTCAGGCTTTTCTGAATGGCTTCTGGCTTCAAAGGGTCGCGTTGATTGAGGAACCAAATACCGATTAATGAGGCATACACTAATCACTTGGCCAGATAGCATTAAACTATAACTTCATAAGCAACGAACAGAATTGCTCCATAAAAAGTTGGAACCAACGATCATGAACAACAACTATGGGAAAGTTTTGAAATTAAACTATGAACAATAAGCATGCTTATGCAAGAAGAATTTACAACTTTCTAAAAGTTGCCTTCATAAATTCTTATAAATCATAGATGTAGAAATGCGGCAGCTAAGAAATACCTCTGACCTCAGCATTTTGATAGTTGTCTAAAAACCTAGGATTCTGTATAAAATATGGCATACCAAAAGAAGTCAGCATGGATTGAGGTATTTAATATTAACACCGCCAAAGACTACTAACAGTGAGTAGACAGAGTGCGGGAGAATAGAAGCGAGAGGCGAGAGTAAACCCTAACTTTTTCCTTCAGCTTTCGTATTAAATTCATGAGGGTAAATTCATATTTCCAAATTCAAATAACTCACCATCAGTCCCTAGGGACTTCAGATGCATTTGATTAGTTCATGGGAACTTTTGATGATTTACTTGCCTCCTTGGGACTCTTGACTAATTCTCCAAAAAAAAAAAAAAAAAAAAAAAAATTTTTTTGGTTGGCAGGTGATGGGCCAATTGAAGCTTGTTTGTTTGTTTGCTTATAATTATGATCCCTACTTTTAATTTTCATGTAAATCTATCTCCTGAACCTCTCTACAGTATGACTACACATGACACCTAAAACAAAACTTTTGACGCTGAACTAAACTATTGCAAAATGTTTCCAACGCACAACGATGAATTCTCTATAAATCAACATTAAGACGTCAGAGCAACATCAACTAGATTGAGCTACTTCATTGGTTCTGAGTTCTACCTGGTTAAGGAAAGTATGGCACAGACTACTGGCAAAGCTTTGGTGTAGTTGCTGGTGACAGCACTTCTCATTGCCTTGTTGGGTGTTGCCCAAGCTGTTGTGATATGTAATGTGGAAACATCTAGGCTGAACTTGTGCCGCATAGCAATTACTGGGAGATGCCCACCATTGTCCTTGAGGAGATGTTCTGGAGTCATTCAGCAAGCCAATCTACCCTGTCTATGCAGTTAGAAGTCTCTATTAATTCAGAAATTCCTCATAGCTTAGAGCATGCTCCAACCAGCTTTCTTTCCTATTGAGCATCTCTCTAGTATCATCCTTCTGACATGTTCAGCTTCTTCCCACTTCCCAATGGAGCTATACATATTGGCCAGCGTTACATAGTATCCATCATTTACTGGATCTGAGTCAATAGCATACTGGGCGATCCTTATTCCCATCTCAATTTGATTGTGAGTTTTGCAAGCACTTAATATAGCACCCCAAACACCACCATCTGGAGAGATGGGCATAGACAGAACTAGAGCTTCTGCTTCTTGCAAATTACCTGACCTCCCTAGAAGATCTACCATACAGGTGTAATGCTTTAAATTGGGTTTCATAGAGTAACTCTTCATCCTAGCGAACAAATGCTTTCCTTGTTCAACAAGTCCTGCATGGGCGCATGTAGTGAGAAGAGCAAGGAAGGTAATTTCGTTGGGTTTAACGTTTGCCTTTTCCATTCTTTGAAATATATCCACAGCTGATTCTGCATATCCGTTCATTCCATAACCTGAAATCATCACATTCCAGCAAACTACATCCTTCTCTTCCATTAAGTCAAACATTTCTCTAGACTTTTCTAGTTGCCCACACTTAGCATACATATCGACCAAAGCTGTGCCAAGAGGCACATTGAGTTTGAAACCACTTTCATTTAGATAGTGGTGAACTCTTACTCCTTTCTCCAAAGATGCAAGGTGAGAACAAGCTGAAAGAATAACAACTAGAGTGGCCGCATTTGGCTTTTGGTCTTCTACAACCATTTTATTAAATAGGTCTATAGCCTCTTGGTGATGCCCAGCTTGAACGAGAGATGATAACAGGGTGTTCCATGAGACAACATCCCTCTCCATCCTATCAAATATTATCCAAGCAAAAGCCATCTTCCCACATTTTCCATACATGTCTATTAGTGAATTGGCCACTGAGACACTGTCATCCATAAAATTCTTTATTAGATTACAATGGATTGACCTTCCTATTTTGGTTGCTCCTAACTGAGAACAAGAAGCAATTGCAGAAACTAAGCTGTTTGTTTCAGAATGAATACCTAAACATTGCATCTCTCTGAAGATTTCAATACACTTCACCCTCCTACCTATTCTACCATACCCAATAACCATTGAGTTCCAGCACTCTAGGCTAGGTTTATCACTTTTGAAAAGCCGCTCAGCTAAACTTAACATTCCAAACTTGCAATACATAGACAATAACGAATTGTGAACTATCTCATCAGATACATAATATCTCCTTATGAGTAACCCATGAAATGCTTTTGGTTCAGATATATTCATGGAATTATTGAAACCTAAAAGGATGTAGCGAATGACAATTCCATCAGGACATATTTGCTTTTCTTGCATTTCCCAAAAAAGCCTTATACATTCGGTCATCAACCCAAACCTTGCAAAATTACCAATGACTGATGTCCATGACAGTAGATCTTTGTTAATTAATTGACAAAAGGATTGATAGGCTTCCAGGGGAGTCCCACATTTGCAATACATGGACAAAATTGAAGATTTTATAACTTGTGAACATCCAATCCCATTTTTTAATACTAATGCGTGTAAACATCTGCCTTGTAAAAGAGCACCCAAATTCCCACAAGCTTGAAATCCACCGTCCAATGTTCTAAAGTTGGGCTTCACACCAACTTCACCAATCCTATGCATCTCACAAAGACACTCCAACCCCTTCTCACTCTCCTCATTTTGCACATACCCTATTACAAGGGCAGTCCAAGCAACCACATCTTTCATAGGAATTTCCTCAAAGGCATGAGATGCATCAATTAGTTGGCCACACCTGGAATACAAGGACACAAAAGATGAACCCACCGCAGACCCATCAGCAAAAAGCCCAAGCTTGGTAACCAAGCCATGAATGTTTTTCCCATAGTCTAGAAACATCAGCTCTGCGCACGTAGAAATAACCAAGGGGATAGTAAAGCTATTAGGCAAAACCGCGGAACCTTGCATTTGGGAGTATAAGTTAAGAGCTTGAGAAAAATTGCCATGGGAGAAATGGCATTTAATAATGGAGTTCCAAGCAAAGGCGTCCTTGGAATCATTAAGTGAATTAAATACTTTGGTGGCGGAAGTGGGGTGGCTGAAGGAATCGTAGAGAGATATGAGCTTGGCAGCAATGAAGACATTGTTGGAGTTTCCTGTAGTTACAGTAATTGCATGGAATTGACATAGAGATTGGAAAGTTGAGATATTGGTGGAGAGGGTAATGAGTTGATGAGGGGGGTAGTGGGGGTGAGTGGAATACGAACACATCAAGCAGCTTCTAACTTTAAAAAGCATGTGTGTGACAAGGGGTTCGTATTTAGTAATCCTCATCCAAATGACATGGGGGGCTAGTTGGTGAAAATTCATAGCCTACATTCACACACATTGCATCATATGAGCACTGTAAGCTCATTCGGACCATGAAACTTTGCAATGAGAAATGGTACCGCTGCTCTTAATCTGCAATGAAATGAGGTCACATGGGTTATTGAAGTATCTTAGCTGTTGATTATAATAAAAGATTCTCACCAGCTTTTAATTGAAAATTCATCATCTTCCAGTCATATTTACATTCTCACGACGTAGAGAGGGGGAGAGAACTTGTGCAGAAAACAGGGATGAATGATGAGATACCATAATATTGGAGAAACTAATGAAAAGTAGTGGTGACGATGAGATTTAAAGAAATAATAATGCAGCAAGAGCATATGTGAGACATCAAAGAGGCAATTATATTATATGAAAGATGAGATTCATGGCTTCAAGTGTGTCAGTGAAGATATGAATATGGGTGAATTGATGTTTGTGACATACTCATATTCATGACTTTGTAGCGAGCATCTCAGCTTTGATGCACACGAGACAAATCCCAGATTTTGTTTTAGCCCTCAACAACACAAAAAAGATAAAAGTGTTAAAGACGGAAGCATGGCAGCACCAGCGCTATATAGTTCTAGGAGCTAAAGATTGGAAGTAAAGTAGCATTTCCTAGACTAAAGCCAATTTACCTTTCTCTAGTTTCAGTAAAAATGTCTGCCAAAGGCAATCTATTTTCGTTCTCTGAAGGACCGGCATCAAACTATTTTAATCATTGAGTAGCCTTCTATGAACTCTGTTAATAGCTGAGTTCACAATAGTGGAAAATACAATTCCATTTTATACCCAAAAAAAAAAAAAAACAATTCCAGATAAACTATGAAGAGTTATTATTGTCCAGCTTTATCTGCCTTAGTAATGAAAGGCAATTTTCCGCCATTCGCTCAAAAGGCCTGTACTGTTAAGATGCCAATAACAGAATCGAGTTCCATCTTTCCCCACCATATTCAGACCCAAAGTCTGACTAAAATTAGCCCAAAAAATATCAACAAAACTTAAAAATAAAACAGCGAAAGACACATTACATCAGAAAGCCATAATCAATAACTTTCTTGGCCTTTTGGCCAAGATCAAGTGTAGAAAGCCATAATCAGTTTCCAGCTATATGGTTACTTCTCTGATAGCAAAAACAGTTAATAAGAAAAGGCCATCCCATAAAATACTCCATACATAAGTACAGAATCCTAAATCAACAAATGCAGTAACTCAAGCGTGCTAGGTATCGGAACACCATTAAATACATGAGCAGAAATCAAATTATAGAAAATCTGTAGAACAGTTGAGAAACCAAATATATGCGAATTTCACACAGAAACGAAGATAAGAAGCATACAAATTAGGAGAAGGTCCTCTATTGCAGCAAATTCTGGTACAAAGTCAATCAAAACGAAAGTGTATGCGCGCCGAGTCAGTGCCGGAAAAGAAAAGCGGAACCGAATATCTAACCCGGAGATCCGAAGCTAGGCGTCGTTTTGATCTCCCGGTGCTGACGCCGATCTCCCCACGCATGGCATGGCCCATGATTGGATAAGAACTGGGTTGGGCCTTAAGCCCACTGGGACCGAAAAGGCCTCTTTCTATTTGGGTTTTTGCTGGATCCCATTGGGATAGTGAAACCAATTCCATTGGGATGGATTAGTCAAATTTTTAAGGTTGGAATCTCTTGGTTGTACTCACATTTTGTATTTAACTGTGTTTTAAATAGGATTGCCTTTATAGAAAGATATTTGTACTTAACAAAAAAAAATCTTCAATTTTTTTTAAAATTATATCTATGAATTCAATTCAAATGTTAAAAAAAATTAAATTAAAAATTGTGACGAACCAATGTTTGAATTCCTGTTAGAGTGAGGTTATAAAAAATTCCTGTTAAGTGAGGTGACATTTAATATCCGATAGTATTTTAAATAATATTTCCTCAAATAAGACGATACCTATGTCTAGTAAAAAAATTAAATAAAAATATAAAAATTTTAATTATCCTTTTTTCACCTCAAAAAGTATAATTATTTTTAAAACCAAATTTAGTATAAGTTTCACTTTGTCTAATGAAATATTTTAAAAAAAATACTAGAAAATAAATGCAAAACATAGTTAAAAATTTCAAATTAACTAAATCAAATATTAAAAACTCAATAAATAATATTTTTTCATAAGATAATGGAAATAGAATATTATATTTTTAATAAATATTAATGCAGAAATTGATGTATGAATTTATGTTTTATATAATAATTAAAATATTATTTGTGATTTGACTATACGAGCATTTATTATCAATTTTGAAACAATACAATTTTAATTCTGTTGGTAATATTTCTTTTTTGAATTTGATAATGTTATTGAAAATTATTGCAAAACCTAGTATTATTTAGAGTATTAAGAATTATTATAGTTTTTAAATTTTTTTATTATTTTAAATCAGAGTATCAGCGTATTAGTGTAAAATTTGCTCATAATGATAATTTATAGTAAGAAAACATAAGTGAAAAACACACACACACATATTAAGTACTATAAAAAATAAACCTATATTAACCAAAAAATTATGAATCATGCAAACAAATATACGTGTCTAGAAAAGAGGTTGTATGTATGTTATAAAAGAATTTGGCCAAAAAAAATGTTATAAATGAATATGAAGTGATGTAGCTGACACATGAGAAAGTGTAGGAACTAGTTTTATGTCAATAATGAGTAATGAATAATGAATATTAGGGGGTTAATTTCATTTTTGGTTCTTTAAAGTTGCTCTCATTTTAGTTGTAGTCCCTCAAATTTAAAATCATATATTTTGATCTTTATAGAGGTAAAATAATCTAGGTTTTTATTGAGTTATAATGACCTTTGTTTTAAAAAAAATAAAAATTGAAGAATCAAAATCTACGGTTTGAAACATGAGAGACCAAAATTAAATTGAGGGTAAATTTGAGGGACCAAAAATTATATTAACTTAATATTATAAATTATAATTTCTAATTTTTAAAAAATTTAATAATACTAAAACTCCCTAACTTTCAAATTTGTGTGGATATCAATACTTAAGTAACTAGGTTGACGTGGTCTTCATTTTGTAGCCTCTTTGTTTTTTTTATACGTAGAATTTGATTTTTGAACTTGTTGAGTTGTTTATCTTTCATAAGTTTGTGGAGAATTTCTTGATGTTTTGTGGGTTAGTCGTCCTTGTTTCAAAGACACAATTGTACCTTGATGTATAAAGAACGATATTGGAGGTGTTGGAGGTACTACCAAGGAGGGTAGATCATGTTAAATAATTTGTTTTGGTGACAGCAAAACTGGTGGGACAATTGTTTTACAGATTTATATTAAAAAATAGGTTAAGGTGTAAATTTAACTTTTTTAAACTTTTGACTTTTAATTTCTTCACCAAAATTATTATTTTTTTGAAATTTTTTCAGTATATATCATTCATACAAATTTTTTGAAGCTGATTTGTGTTATAGAAGTCATCGACACATAATTTACGTTATATTAATTGACTTTTTATCTCAATTACATTTTACAAAAGTCAATTATTTTTGTAATTGAATCGGTCAGTCCAATTGAGTTCACATAATATTGGCATTTATCTATTATCACTGATGATGTCCAACCATCTTGAGGAAATGGAAGAAAAGAAAAACGACACATATGGCCACGTGAGATTGTTTTAGTTGAGAAGGCATAGTGGAATGTGTGTATACTTTCAACTAATCTGGAAAGTTAAGACAAAGAAAGAAATTTAAAAAAAGGAAAAAATATGGAAGCATACGTATATTGTGACAACTTGGAAATGCATCAACCATAAGATGGCACTACCATTACAACATTTTCCCTCCACTTGAATTGCTATGCCGTGCTGCTTTGTTTAACCTTATTCTTCGCCAATTAATGCGCATTTACATTTTCCTTTTTTAAAAAACTTTATATGCATTCATTTAAAGTGAGAGTGGTAGATAAAATAATTAAAAAAATATCAACTTTTAAGAATCGACTACTAATTATTGAATTGGGTAAGACAGAGACATTCAAGGCAATGTTCAGTATATCAAAAACAAAACAAAAAAAAAAAAAGAAAAAAAAGAAAGAAAAGGTCTCGATGTTCAAATTTTAGATAAACCAAGATCGGATGAGTCATATGATTAATTTAATATATTTTTAAAATAGAGTGATTCAAATAATATTTGATAAAATTAAATTGAGAAAGTTTTAACTGAATTCAACTGAAATACTAAAATCCAAATTCATACCTATATTTTTAAAATAATCATAAAAATTATATTCAAATTATAATCATGCATACATTTAATATTTTTAAAATATAAAATTTTCATGTTATAAGTTTTATAATTATCTTTTCTCACCGTGTCTTCACCTTTTGACAATGGTAGTATATATTAATTAAAATATGTCATCAAAATATATGCAAAGGTAAAATAAGAAAAAGAAGGAATCACCAACAAGTTGCTAATTAAGATGATAAATGATTTCATATAAGAGAAGAATATAAGTTTAAATTTTAAAAAACTTATATAATAAAAGACAAGAGGGAAACCCTTAATAAAATAACATTTTACCAAAAAGACGGAATTTCAATTAAGAAGTTTCTTTCCATTTATATTTATTTGATTGCAAATAAAAGAAAATACTACACAGTTACTTTTATTTATAATGGAAAACATTGATCATCAAAAGAATTTGAAAACTTATCATATTTGAATTTGAAAAACATATTTCAAAGTTGCAGAAATTTGTTTAACTATAGTCTTAATAGAGGGACGGGATCCTCTCCACTTTTTTATTCAATCTATTAGATCAACTCTGAATAGATGAGCTTTAATATACTATAAAAATATTATAATAATATCACATAAAAAAAATTAAATGATTAAAATTTGATCTAAATAGTAGTTCATATCTTTATATTTTTATTAAAGTATTATACACACTTTTTATGAGATATTAAATCTCAACAATTTAAAGATAATCTAACGGTAAGAATAAAAAGATGGAGGTAAATGAACTGTAAGAGAAGTTGAGAGGCTGATTTCCCTTGATCATTGTACTAAAGGAAAAATTCCCCCATGTTTTAATGTAATACAATTTGATTCATTTAATTAAAACCGAAATAACCCCTAATTTTACACCCCAGTTTAATTAATTTGCGCAGGAAGCTTTTATTCCACTAAACTACAAGGTCATCTAACGGTCATAGACTTGTTCCATAGTTGAGTCAACATTTTAAGCAAAGGCCATTGAACACAAGCAACTGACTATACATGTTACTATATTAATAAGCCAAAGGTTTTATCCAAATACAGAAAATCTATATAAGAGAGAGGGGGGGGGGCAAAAAAAAAAAAGTTAAGGTTCATGCCCATAGGGCTAGAATTGACATGGCAGCAGAGCCAAGAGTCAAGGCAACAAAAGAAGCCTTCTTCAATGTGAAACTGGAGCTCATGAGCTTGCTGTGAAAGAAATCTACTGCAATTAGGTCAACCAGAGCCATGTAAATCAGAATCCCAGAAGAAATTGAACCTAACAAGCCTTCCATGATCAGAGCTTTTGGACTACTATCATCATAGCCTGTCACTGAAAATAACACCATCCCCAATATAATCCCCATCGGCGTCGTCACCGAGAACATGAAGCACATGTACGCCGTCGTCCCAAGGCTAAAACCAGCCTGCATAATTTGTGTAAATATGAACACAATAATGATCAGATTCTTTTTTTGACAAGGAATGCTGATCAGATTCTTCAGCAGAAAAGGCAACACATGACGTGTGATTGTGAACATGAAGATAGAAAGAGTAGATGAAATTAACTTGTTTAGTTGGTTTGGTTCCTTTCACTTTCACTTTCACTCTCTCATCTCTCTTTTTTCTTTGTTCAGATTTACAAGAAATCAATCAACGAAGAAGAAACTGGAGAAGATCAACAGAGGGATTAATTACCCTTATGCAGCTGGTATTTATGTTCATAGAACATGGTTGATCCTTTGAAGATGATCCGTTTGATTATTCTGATTTTATTGATCATTGAATTAGTGTGTGTTTGGATTAGCTTTTGAGAATAGCTTTTACGATTTACGAGGTAAGTATGCGAGAAGAGTTTTGTCTCGATTTACGCAAACCGTGGTTTGAAACCACGGTTTGGGGTGTTTCCAAACGGGCACTTAAACATCTAAACTACAAACCTTTGTTTTTTAATCGCAATTAGACTTGAAATGGGACAAAATAGGAACTCACTTACAAAGGCAACTAATTATTAATTAACATATCAATCAATATACAATAAATTCTTGAAGAAATTCATTCACACAATTAACTTGATTTCCTTAATTTTAAGAAATTGATCAATCTATCCAGAATTGCTCCATAGATACGCACAAACTCATTGCAAGTGTAGGATATTACAGACACAAATCAAATGCGAAAAGGTGAAGCACAAGTTTTCTGAAGCATAGCACCTTTATTTAATTTAACAATTTTGAATAATTTCTTTGCTTATAACTGAGACTGACTACACAGTGATCCAAAGTCCAAACAACGCATTATAAAATTATCATTTTGTCTCTAATAATAAAGTAAGACCCTAAATTAATCAGAATGCCCAAATTATCATTAATTTCTTTATAGTAAGTATTAAATTTATGTCCAACTGGCTGAAAATTCGGTGATAATCTGATATGTTAATTGATAGAAGCTTCAAGAATACGAACCTGAGCGACGCAACCACCAAGACCCATCCCTTCGAAGATTTGATGAAATGCCAAAGCGGCGACGAGAGGCCTAATTGTGCAAACGTTCTGAGACATTCCCATCGTCACTCCGATTATCACTGAATGAAAGATTATTCCAATTTCTAGAACCTGCGAAACCAATCTCTGCTTCAATTTCGCCATTTCCTCTGCTTGTCGTTCCCTTTCGCAACTCGTCCCCAACTCGGCCTTCGACTCGCCCGATTCCAGCTTCTCCTGTACTCCCACGAGCGCGTACTGTGTCTGCACGTGCGAGTGCGAGTGTTCCACGTGTGAGCTCGCGGCGATGTCGACGAACAGTGCCATCAGAGCTCCGATTAGCGTAACCAGGCCGGCGAAGGGGAAGTCCTTCCATGGATGCGTTGAGGCGACCTGGCAATCGGAGAGTGCGGCGTATGCGTCAGGCAGAACGTGGACGAGGGAGGTGGAGAGGATAACACCGGCGGCGAAGCACTTAATCACCACGATTGCCTTGTCGTAGAGCGACTTCCCTTGGAAATATTGAGCTAATAGCACCGGCAACGACATGCCGAACATGCTGGTGAAGAAAATCACGAAGATTGAGATCACTTTCAAGTGAGCCGCCGCTTCACCGTTTCTGCAAGCGGCGGCTCGAGCGACGGTCACGCACGCCGCCATGGATGGTGAACCTCAAGTCTTCGTGAGGTCTGATGGATCAGAGTAGAAGAGAGAGAGCTACAAGAGGGAGAAGAAAGTGCAGGAAGAAGCAAACAAATTCACGGATTAGAGGAGGAGGAAGAAGAAGAGATATAAATAAAGTGGGCCAATGACGGATAAATTTTTTTCTAACTTCGAGGCAATTTGATTCATAATGGTAACTGTTCAATTATCTGACTTCGGAAAAATTGCTAAGTCGTGTCCAAATTCAATGTTATTTGTGCTGGCAAAAAAAATTCATTGTTATTTATAATTTTATTTAGGGGCAAATAACATTTGTTGGCCAGCAATTTGGGCAATAACATTTAAACTAAATTAAAGAGTTAAATTGTTAAAATAACCTTCAACTTTTAATAAAAATGCAATGGTAACCTTAATATGAATATTCAAAACAAATTTTTATTTTTTGATATTTTTAAAGTTTTTTTAAAATATTTTCCCTATTTTCTACAGATTTTATATTTTATGTTACCCATTATATTTTTAAATCTATGTTTTTTTATATTTCTTTATTAATAATTTAATATTAATTTTTATTAAAAAGTTTTAATTACTGTTATTTTATAAAGTAAATATTTACTATAGGTAAGTCCTAAGATTATTTTGTGCAAGAATTTAGATAAAAAATGATATCGTATTTCATGTATTTTTTTTTTCTGTCTACTTGTTATCTCCTCTTCTAATATGTCATTAAACCAATTGAAGAAGTAGTTTAAAAGTTAGTGATCCAACCGTGATTGAAATAGTAGTTAACTCAATCATGATTAAAATATAAAAAACCATCATATATAACTTTTAAAAAATAATATTTAAACAAAAAGACATGAATTGATTAAATAAAATATTCATGTATAAACCACAAATAGTCTAACAAAGTAGAGTTAGTAAAGGACAAATATGACAGGGCGTCAATACTTTCAGGCTTAACTAAAGAAGAAAAAGATCGACTTAGTTGACTCATCTAAAACTTTTAGCTAGACTGATTAGAAAATTGTATTCACTTATCCAAATTAGGTTTTGATATCATACTTGCAATGTTTTCTACTTTATATTTGAGAGGGTATGTGATATATGCCACAGAAAAAAAAAGAATAACATTCTAAAAACAATTGTCATAATATTAATGACATGATGTGTTGATGCATAAAAAAGATTTGAGACAAATTGAAGTATTTAACGGAGATATTTGTAGCTTAAAATATAATATCTTAGTAGGAGCATAAAATTATTCATAAGTAAATTCAGCAATATTTTAATATAAAATTATAGCGAGGAGTATTATTCATAACTTAGAAACAATATACTTTAAAGTAATAGGTAGGTTAAGGGGTTTAAATGTCCTGAAAGTTTTCATTCATAAGCACTGGGTATTTGGAAGTTTTTTAGAGGTAATTATGTTCTAAGAGTTTAAAAAATGGAGCAATATTGCCCTACCATTAATAAGCTCTAACAGTCAACATTTGTTGACCAAATATATAGATGTGGCATGTCTAAGTGGCATCTACCTCCCCTTTTTTTCCACGTCATATTTGTTTAGTATATAAATTAAAAATTAATGAAGCTAAATAAATTATTCAATTATAGCTTATGTTATATTATCTATCTGAAATATTTATGTATATCATTATGTAGTATCATATATTAGCTTATAAATCAAACAAATTAAATTTAAAAAATGATAAATATAAATATATTAAAGTAATTCATTTGAGTTCTTTAATCTTCCCAAAATTACTCAATTGCTTCTTATATTGATAACTAAGAGTCCGTTTGGTTCAACCCCATTGTATGCCTACAATGGTAATCATAATCATATTACCAAGAGAAGAGTGTTTTGTTGCTCTTTAACATGGTAATAGGATTTACCATGGTAATGATGATTACCAAAAAATTGATAATGCTCATTCATATCTCCCCCTATGAATCCTCATTACCATCCCATTGCATAGTTAAAAAATTCTAATTTTATCCTTTAGTTTCACTTCTCTTTATTTTACTTATATCTTTTCACTTAGCCACGTTACGTTACAACCGCTACCGCCACTACCTCCTTCTCTTCCTCTACCGCTGTTACCTCCACTGGCCGTTGCCACCACTACATCCTCTGCCACCCCCTAGTCGCTACTACCTCCTCCTCCCCTACTGCTGCCATTGCCACTACTACCTCCTTCTCCACCACTGTTGCCCCTCGCCCACCGCCACCAGCCACTATCGCCACTACCTCCCCCTTCACCATTGCCACTGCCACCATGACCTCATTCTCCTCGGCCAAACCTTGTCATCACTACGTCTACCATTGTCACCGCCCGCTATCACAAACTCCTCCTCCACCACAGGCACCACGACCTCCTCCTCCACTATCCTCGACGCTAGTGCCACTACCTCCTCCTTTACCACCTCTACTGTCGCCACCCTTATCATCACCACTGCTACCTCCTCCTCTACTATTATTACTATCACCACCTTCCGCTTTCACCACCACCGCTACTACACCGTTACCATCCTCTACTACTACAACCATCACCATCTGACAATCCTTGACGAAATAATATGACAGTTATGATAAGGTAGAGCGATTTCTCTTAACTAGTTTTTTACAAAGATTATAGTAAGGGTAAAATAGACTTTGTGTGATATATTAATTTTAAATAATTGTTAAAATAAAAACTCATTTCACCTTACTTAAAAATCAAACCAAACACTAGCCCTGTAATTAATATTGCATTACATTATCATTACATTGCATTGCACTGCAGGGTGTAATGGGATTGAACCAAACAGGCCCTAAGAGTAGAATTCTCTTTACTTTATATGTTATTAAAATGTGGAATTACTGAAGTACCCTCTCCTAAAAAAAATTCCTCCCACCTAAACCCATCCACCCTCCATTGAGGATTATCAGAAAAACATTCAACGCCACCCAAAATTCAACCCCGGTATCGACAATCATAAACAATCAAATTGGAAAGATAGGTAGGAGGAATTTGTAGAAAGCATAGATTAAGTGGGGAGGATTCAAAGAGATGGAATATAAAGCGAAAAAAAAACTTCAAGAGAAACCCATTAATCCATGTGTCATCCCCTTACAATATATATACTCCCTCCGGTCATATTTATAAGCAACTTTCTCCTTAATTGCGCAAAACGAACTAGTAGTTAAAAGCAATAAATATGTAAAAAAAACCATGTTTTTTTCTATATATGCCCCTATTTATGAAGACATAGAGAGATTGTATAAAAAGTATGAGAGATAGTAAAATACGTTTTCCTAATGCTTTGCTGACTTCATTCACCTAGTGAGTTTTCTCTCTCTCTCTCTCCTCTGAATATAACTCTTGTTGTGTGTGATAATTAATTATAATTAATATGTATTTAATAAGGGTAAAATAGGAAAAATGAGGTTACATTTTTCAGACACAAAGTTAAAGTTGCTTATAAATAGGACCAGCCCTGTGAGAGAGAAAGTTGCTTATACATAGGACCGAAGGGGGTATAATTCAAAATTTAAAATTTAAAACCAAAAACATAATAAGAGGCATCTGGAAAACTAGATGGAGAAGCAGAAGAAAACGGCAATCGAGAAGCAAAAGAAGACCTGGGTTCGATTTTCTACTAGATTTGCGAAGTGGCGGCGGCGTAAGGGTAAGTTTGAATGTAGACGGCAACAATGACAAGGGCTAAAGGATGTTGTGCATGACAGATCATGGAAGGAAAAGGAGAAGATGAAGAGGGAGTAGTTGCATATCAAGGAAGGAGAAGCTGCTACCGCCACACACCCTCGAAACACCTTGCCGCTGCCGTTGTTGAGGATTAGAGTTGATGCTATTGCAAATGATCTCTCTCCCTCTTATGATTTTGGTGAATCCTCAAGATCGCGACCTCACAAGCTAAACAAGGGGAGAGAGGTCGCCGATGATGAAGTTTGAGCTCGATGGCAGCTGCAGGTCATGGTGTCGGTAATGGATGGTTTAATGGTATAATAAGGGAGATGAGTCAGGAGAGATAAGAATAAGAGGATTGAGTTTTTTTTAAAAAAAATTTTAGATACTAAAAAATATGAGGTGGAAAAAGAAGGGTGATATAGATGCCACATAGGCATGCACCTTATGCATATTTGGTCAACAGACGTTAACCATTGGAGTTTGTCAATAGAGCGACAACATTGCCTCATTTTTTAAACTTCCGGGATACAATTGGCCCCTAAAAAACTTCCAGGTGCCCAGCACTCATAGGTGAAAACTTCTAAGACATTTAAACCCCTTAACCCTAACAAGTAAATTATACTCACTTAAAGATTTTCCCTAAATATTCAATTATAAGAATTGGACTATATATTAAAATTTGAAAGATGTATAGATAATTAATGAATAATTATAAGCAAACAAAAAATGAAGATTTTTCCCATGTAAGGGGTCATTTCCTAGACTTGAGATCTAGTTTTATCCCTTTTCCATGCACATCTCCTCTTATAAGGAAGGAAATATACACCCCCTAAAATGCAGAACTTACAATTAATGGCTTTTTAAGCTAATTACATAAAATTTCACTTATAAATGTGAGTTTATATATTTGACCTTTTTAAAATTAACATCATGTCATTAGTTTCTATCTTTTAAAATAAATAAATAAATAAATTGAACTTAAAATCTTCTTTTTTTTGCCGACTAACTTAAATTCTCTCTTTTAAAGAAAATGCATATAAGAGTCTAAAAGTCTATACACCTAAGCCTCTAAAGGTAGATAGTCAAAGGCACTCAAAGGGTTTATTGATGAAGGCTTTGTATTGATGTAGTACTTTTTTATACGGTGTGTGAAGGGATTTGAACTTATACCTAGAGTTGTTCAAGTTTTTCACGTCATGGACTTGGGCAAAACAGGACAAGATTTTCTAAATCGAAAAATTTTTGGGATGGGAAAAATTTGGTCTCGGGATGGGGTGTCTTGATCCTATCCCACCTTGGTCCTTTTTAAATTTTATTATTTTATTTCTATTTTTTATTATTTTGGAATATATATTTTAATCAACTTCTTTATCCCTTTACTTCCCCTTCCCCATATCTCTTGTCCCTTAACATTGATCTCTCTAGTTCATACCAGTTTCTCTAACTCTCAAAGCTTAGTTCGGTATCTTAAGTCTCATGCCTACCAACACTTTCCCTTTAGCCTCCCATCTTTCCATCTCACCCTCCATTGAACCCTACCCATCCCACCTTCACCGAACTCTCATGCCATAGTCCTTTGCAACTAGTCAAAAGAGCAAAACAACAACAACAACAACAACAACAACAACAATAATAATAATTGAGGCCTTTTAGGCCTGACTCCCTTTAGAGGCTTAAAATTATAAGCTCATCCTTCGACTTCAAAGGGCTTAAATAGGCCGGCTCGATGACCTCAACTTATTTTCCCAACTCTATTTGCAGCGATCTCCCTCAAACTCCAATTACGTTTGATTTTGGTGGTCTACATAGGTTCAAAGCTAGCATATTCTCACCTCCTTAAAGATTCATCTTTCTGCTATAGAAGAATTTCAGGTGTACCTGTAATCTGATTGACTCGTTAAAGTACCCATATAAAACTGAAGCACCGATGCGGACCTCGAACACTTTACACAACAAATACACCAAAGAGAAAAGAAGAGAACTTTTATGAGAAAACCTTTAAGAGAGATGATTGTGTGTGCTATTATATGCATACTTTACTCCTCCCTCAATCCCACATTCTATATATGTAGCATATGTGTGGTCACATATGAATAGATGTAACCCTTAAACGTATGATTATATGACACTAGATGTAACCCTTAAACCATAAAGGATATCTCTCTTTATTAACCCATATCTGTCCATATTTACATAATGACCTCTCTTGATTCAGGCTTAGGCCCTAATCCACAAAGGTTGGACTAATATATTCCAACATCTCTCACTCATACTTAGTGGATTATATGTTATGGGACAAGTCTCTTTCTCTTCTTTCATACTAGGTGATTTTCCGTGACCTCGTATGCATGACGTCTCCATTTAGGTGCTTTGTACTAGAAATCCCTTTTTTAGAGATTAGCATAAGACAACATTATAATGCATTTTGATATTGATATAATGCCCAGATGTCCTAGATTTATCAATATACACTTCTCTCATAGCCAATGTAATCCCTTTTGAGTCAGTATAAAACTCAAATTTCCTATCTTATATGTATATTATCCACACTTATGAAATTACAAAATGATATCATAAGGGACCGCTCTCAAACACCACTATAGGTATGTATATTTCAGGTAATAATCTTCCTTTAACCCATATATCACTTTGACATGAATCAACAACTTTCATAACAAACTACCTTTAGACTACATCAATCATGATCATAGGACAAAATATTAAAGTAGTAGACAATGAAACATATCTCCATGATAATATCAAAGTTAAAGGACACCATTAAAAGTGTTAAACTTTCTGGGACTCACACAACAATGAGGCATGAATTCATTCACTTACTTTCTATTGGCAATTCTTTAGCACATATGGTATGAATCACATGCTATGATGTTACTTTTATACTTTAACAGTATATGTCATTTTGATTTTACCATTAACACCGTACATACTTAAGTCTAGGTACGCCTTAAACCCAAATTCTTCACCTTCACTCACGTTACATGACGTTAATTTTGAAGAATTTGTTGTCTAACAACAAGTAGACATGGGTTTTCATGATTCGATCTATTTTTCTAATCATGGATCTCATATTAACTTACTACAATTAGAGTCGAGGTAACACAATTTGTGTTTCTTTTTTACCATATCAGCCCTCTTGCTATTTTGCTAGTGAACACGATTGTCTTATCTTTGCACACTCCTCTTGAGTGTCAAAGGCAATCACTTGTGTGAGAAAGCCGACCCCACTAACCTGCACGACATGCTAGATATTGTATACCTACACACACATTTAAAGCCATAATGAAGTATATATTACTTCATACTCTATGCATGCCAAACAACTTAACATGTTTATCATATATGTCCTTGATCAGGGGACTTTGCAAAGGAATTTATTGTTTATTAACAACTTTATGTGCTATAGAATCTCTCATATAGTTATATCTTTGCATTTAGTTTCCCTATAATGCTTAGGGTCTTTTGTTTAGGAAATGGCTACGTATACTCACAATACTTTAACACCATATTTGAATTCTCACTTTCAAATCATACATGTTTTATGAACATTACAAGCCATATAGCTTCTTGTACTATCACAATACATAATTTGAATGCACATACTTAATATACTTTACAAGTATTTCAGGACCCTTCTATGAAAGCCATCTCATGTAATATCCCACTTTTCACCAATATTCCTTATATGTATACCTGAGATAATTAGTGGAATAAAATGGTAAATGTGGTATGCATGAATTTATGAAAATATTCCAATCACCGGTTACACATAATTCGGCAAAGTAAGGACACAAAGAGGCAATTAATGTACAATTAAGGGCCTAATATTGTAACAAAAATCTGATTATAAAATGGTACAAGTAATGGCCTCATTCAAGTGTTAAAATTGGGTTAAGCCAAAGAAATGAGCAAAAAATGATTTATTTCGGTAAATCATAAAATGTAGGGGCAAAATGGTAATTTTGCCATAAAATGAGAAATAATTATTTTTTCCTAATATTCTCAATAATTTCAATTAAATGGGAATTAAAAAGAAAGAAATGTCTACTTGATCATTAATAAACCAATTTTGGTAAATTATTATCAAGTAAGGTCAAATAGTCAAAAGTCAAAGGTCCAAAAGTCAACTATTTGCAAGTTGCCTCAATGGGATATTGAAGATCAATATTTTCCTCCTATTTCTCATGAAAATTCGGCTGAACATGAAGGGAGAAGAGGAAATGAAATAATTAAATGAGAAATGATACTTTGGACCAATCACAAGTTGCCACACATGCATAAGCCATTAGTCATCTTAATATATCAATTCCCTTCATCTTTCATTCTCATTTCACGATCAAAACTGATTAGGAAAGAGTGAGAGAGAGCTTAGATGGTGGAAGGAAGAAGAGGCTAGGGTTCTCGTGGAATCAAAGGTAAGAAGTTGTTACCTTGTGTCTTAAACTTCCTAATCCCTCCATAACCTCTCCTACTCATCTCTACTCCTTCAAATCTATGGATTTTCAGCTGAATCAAGAGTTGTGGAGAGAGAGATAAAATGTTGAGGAGAGAGAAAGTGGTAAAAATCAAGAGGTAACTTCCCAACCTTGTTCCTCTTGCTTGATTAATGCATTAGAGTTGTTTTTGGCTTGGTTTTGGTTGTTTTAGTTGAAGATAGCTCATGAAACCTAAAGGACCTTAATGATCATGTTTCTCCAAATCAATTCCAATGAATTTATAAATAGTTAATAATGCGATTATAAGTAGCAAAGAGGTGATTAGGCAAAAGAAAATGAGAAACCGACACAACTTTTCTAGGAATTCTATTGGACTACCCTGTGTTGGACATGGTAAAAGAGTAGGAATTTGATAATTCCAATGCTTCTATTGAGTTTAGAAGATAAAATTATGTAGGGTATATGTTGAAAAGGAAGTGAGAAAAGCCCCAGAAAGTGAAATGACTGAAATACCCTTTAAAAGCTCTAACTGAGGGCTGTCAAGGGAATTTTCGTCATTTGAGCTTGATTTTGACCAATCTGAGGTTAAAAATGGATTCTACACATAAAATTATGTAGGATTAGCCAAGGGCATAAATTTTGATAAAGTGAAATGAGACTGGGTACAAAAGGGGTGTAGACTGGGTCTCAAGGGTATTTTGGTAATTTAGCACTTTTAGGCTAAGTTTACAAATATTGTAATTTTGGAATTTTACATGAATGAGTAATAATTCATTTATGGTATGTTTGAGGATTTTAAGACTTGACAACCGTCCATAACATAGAACTTGCCCGAGCTTGAACAAGCGAAGAGAAATTGTTAAAGAAGAGCGACCAGATCGTAACTTGTCCTTCATATGTCATAATATGCAATTGTGTGTTGTTTGCACTCATCACAAGTTTTTTGACACATTTAGATTATGCAGAGTGGTTGCCCAGGGCCTATTTTACGCGGGTAGACGCTTAGGCCAATATAGTGTTCAGTGATGCACAAGTAGTGCCCGAGGCCTATTTTGCACGAGTAACATGCCTAGCGCTACGGTAGTTAATGAACTACACTTGTTGCACTGAGTGTTGTTGTGATGATTTTATGATTTGTTGTTGTGAAGCATGCTTTGTGTTATTATTTTTCTATGAATGATATTGTGTTACTAATGAGATTCTCTCGAATCTCACCCTTTTTCTTCAAAACCACCTTCAGTACAGGGAGAAAGCTCGAGGGGCAAGAAGAAGGTAAGCAGCAATGACTAGAGGCCGAGCTGCTGAAGATTTTAGTCTTATGGTTGTCTAGTTCCATTTTCGTTTCTTGTGAATACTTTTGGATTTTGGGATTGTATATGAGGAATATGATGTATATGGTGTAAATGTTGTTTAAGAATAATGAACCATGTAAAGATAAACAAGCAAATGAATGGTAGATAATTAGTAGTTTTGCTTCCTATCGCTAACGAAGTGTGTATATGTAAAGTTTGCAGAGGTACACACGAAAACTCTGATAAATAAGAACAAAAGAAAAAACCGGTGAGTCTTAATGAGTTAGTGAAGATTTGTGAAAAGAGTTTTGAGAAAATTTTACCATCCTCAGTTCTAGGTTCAAATCATAAGTTGAGGTCAGGAAATTTATAAGTATTTTCGAAAGTTGGGTGTTTCGGGTTCAAATCCTGGTCTCTCGAGTGATTTCACTACTCTTTTGTACTCAACCGAAGCTATAGAAAATGAGGTATCACATCTCATGTCTTTTTCAATGGTTAGACTAGTACTGACTTATAAGTCCCTCTATGAATAGATGTATGGTCTTGTATACATTACTGCATACATCATACTTCCAACAGTATTTGTATGGAAATTTTTTTCCTTCTTCTTCTTGGTTGGTTCTGTAATGTCCCAAATTTTAATCACTAATGCCACGTTTAGTATCATGGAAGTGGGAGGGTGGGAAGTGGAAGTGGAGATAGAACCCATATTTTATGTGTTTGGTAGGGTTGAAGGCACTTCTCTAGGGAAGTGACTTCCACGAAAAATGATGGAAGTGACTTCCACCACCCTACCTAAGGAATTGGTTCCATTTCCATAGAAGTGGAATTTTGTTGACCATTATGCCCTCTTATATTGTATCGAATTCCAAGTTTTACCCCTCTGGGTTTGGAGATCTAGGTTTTGAGGGAAATTTAATATTTACATATTTTAAATACATATTTTAATTAAAAATTATATCTCACTTCCATAGTCATACCAAACACACTTTTAACCCCACTTTCACCTCCAGTTTCATCTCTACTTCCACTTCAATTTTCACTTTTACTTCTATAAAAAACTCTTCCATGATACCAAATGGGGCATAAGTATCATGTAACTATTAAGGTATATCATGATAAAAGAGAATGAAAAGTGGCAAAACAAAGCCAATAAAGTCACACATAACAAAATAGTTGTTATACAAAATAGTTGGTGTATTTTCCTGATAAGGTAGTCGGATTATTTGACAATTTTAAATTAGTAAATGACCTCCAAAAATTATGAAATTTTCCAGAATAAAAGTAGACATGATAAGATTTAATTTGATAGGTCAAATATAATTTTCTTGAGGGCAATTTAGTATTTACATATTTTAAATTCATATTTTAATTAAAAATTATATCTCACTTCCATAGTCATACCAAACACACTTTTAACCCCACTTTCACCTCCAGTTTCATCTCTACTTCCACTTCAATTTTCACTTTTACTTCTATAAAAAACTCTTCCATGATACCAAATGGGGCATAAGTATCATGTAACTATTAAGGTATATCATGATAAAAGAGCATGAAAAGTGGCAAAACAAAGCCAATAAAGTCACACATAACAAAATAGTTGTTATACAAAATAGTTGGTGTATTTTCCTGATAAGGTAGTCGGATTATTTGACACTTTTAAATTAGTAAATGACCTCCAAAAATTATGAAACTTTCCAGAATAAAAGTAGACATGATAAGATTTAATTTGATAGGTCAAATATAATTTTCTTGAGGGCAATTTAGTATTTACATATTTTAAATTCATATTTTAATTAAAAATTATATCTCACTTCCATAGTCATACCAAACACACTTTTAACCCCACTTTCACCTCCAGTTTCATCTCTACTTCCACTTCAATTTTCACTTTTACTTCCATAAAAAACTCTTCCATGATACCAAATGGGGCATAAGTATCATGTAACTATTAAGGTATATCATGATAAAAGAGCATGAAAAGTGGCAAAACAAAGCCAATAAAGTCACACATAACAAAATAGTTGTTATACAAAATAGTTGATGTATTTTCCTGATAAGGTAGTCGGATTATTTGACACTTTTAAATTAGTAAATGACCTCCAAAAATTATGAAACTTTCCAGAATAAAAGTAGACATGATAAGATTTAATTTGATAGGTCAAATATAATTTTCTTGATTTCAATAAACCAAACACCTTCTTTTCACTTCTAATCACTTGTTTAACCTTCTAATCTCAAGTTTAACATAATCAATAGAAATTTGGACAACATTTTCTCTTAGAAATTGGACTTTCCAAATTTACAAAATCACTAGAAACAATCCAATAACTAGCCAAAATACAGTCACAATTTAATTTTCGGTAAGAATTTCTTTGAGTAACTTACCTCACTTCTTCTTCTTTCCCCCTTCTTAGCCAAAAGATTACCCCTTTTCCTTAGAGTTTTTACTTGTTAAATGACTAATTCATGAGAATAGGGAGGTTAAGGAGAGGTTTCTGGTACTATAACACAAGATTGTGTAGAGATTTTGGCATACTTACGGTATATCGGAGCTCTGGACTTCCCTTATTCTTCTTCTTCTTATTCTTCTTCTTTTTCTCTCTCCCTTCTCTCCTTTCCTCTTCACTTTGGATGACCTAAGACCTTAAATAACCAAGGGAGCAGAATTTTGTGGAGTTCTCTAATGCTTCTAGGTGTCTTATTCTCATTGGTCCTTGTCTTATTTTATTCACATGCTCTAATATAAATTCATATTTAATTATATAAAATTTTTCATTCTCCATATGCCCACCCTTTCTGTATTTATTTCTAAAAATTTCTAGATTTTATTTATTTAGTCAAAATGACTATTTTGCCCTTGCAATTTTCGCAATACTTAAGAAATTTTGCAGACTTATTCCCAAACTTTGAAAATTCATATCTAATTTTGTAGATATCCAATTAGGGTGGTTTCAAGGGCTATGTGACTCATATTAAGTCTAGGTTTAGGGAAAAATATATAACCTTTAGCCAATTGGAAGCTCACCATTCTCATAATTATTATATTTGAAGTCTGCCCCTGAAAAACGTCAAATTCACTGGGCAAATTTCAAAAATTTATATCTAAAATGTCAAACCACTCATTATGTTGACGTTTATCAGAGTATTAACGCGCAATTCAATGGGTACACAGAAATAGTACAATATATTGGTATAACATTCTTGATTACATTACAAAATATTCCCATAGGGTTTGCACAAGTTACAGTACATATCCCAACATAAATAATGACTATCAGATAACCAACGAAGTAATTCTTGAACCAGCACTGGGCCTTCATCTGCTAGCATAAGCTATTTTCTCCTTTGAGCCATTTCCACTTACTGAATAAATTTTAAATTTATAAAAAATGGTGAGATTCAAAAGAATCTGAGTAGTAATTGTTAAATATGATTAGTTTTGATGATGTCAAATATAGATATTAAATATTAAGAGAGCAAAAAGTTTGCATTATATACTTATCTTGTACATTGACTAACTACTATATTTAGTATTGTATATCTTGTAGATTAGTCAAGCAATAAAAGAAAGAGATTGAGAAATGAAGAACTTGTAAGAATTAATGAAGAATATGAAGATTCAAGTTCTTTGGGTACTGTAGTAGTGTGGTACTGCAGCATACGATACTGTAGCGAATTGGCACTGTAGCATACTGTAGCACTATAGCACCGGAGTGATTTTAACAATCACTCGAGTGATTATGCAAACAGTGAAAATCACTTGAAGTGATTCACTATTCACTCGAGTGATGTTCAGATTTTCATACTTTGTTTTTCATCTAGCTGAACAAGGTCTAGTAATTCAATCATATCTCTCAAACCACAACTCCGATTGAGATGAAACTAGTTTCATATGAAACTAGACTCCCAATGAGTCATTTGGAAACTAGAAGTAACATCAAAGAAGTTCATATGAATGAAATATGAGTAATGGAAGTTGAAACATAAATCAGTGTCACTTTCCAGAGCAGGTTCAGTATTTTGGATATAACTCTCATACCACAGATCCAATTGAGTTGAAACCGGTGCCATATAAAACTAGACATAAATAGATTTATATTGATATATAATATGACAATTTTAAAGCTGTATTAGAAGAGTTATTCCATCTGGAAGTTGACCCATGTTTGTTGTCAAATTGGAAGTGGAGCTACGAGTTTAAGTAATCTGAACAGAGAGCACCCGAGTGATTTTCATAATCACTCAAGTGATCAGGAAGATCACTCGAGTGATCATTAATAATCACTCGAGTGAAATGCATCAGATGGCAGATCACTCGAGTGGCACCATAATCACTACAAGAAAAATTCACTATTTACAAATTCACTTCCCGTGATATGGAATTCACTCGAGTGATATGAGATTTTTTAGGATCACTTCCAATGCAAGCTAGAATCATTGCGAGAAAAATTCACTATTTGTAAATACACTTCTAGTGATATGGAATTCACTCGAGGGATATGAGATTTTTCAGAATCACTTCCAGTGCAAGCCAAAATCACTTCAAGAATATTTCACTGTTTTAAAAATCACTCCTGGTGACATAAATTTCACTCTAGTGATCGTCCATTTTAGCTAATCACCTCTAGTGCCATACTTGATCACTCCCGACGAATATCAATTACCTCAAATCACTTCCAGTCAGTGATTACTTAGTGCACTCTTCACAGTTCCAATGACAGCAAATCAAAATCACATCCCGAAATCAAGATAACTACCGGTGAACCAATAAAGTGATATGAAGATCTTTCACTTCCAGTAATCACGCAATGCATTTCCAGAAAAATATTGTGTTTGTGAAAATCACTGCCAGAGAATCAGAATCACCTCTAAGAACCAAGATCACTTCCTGCAAGATAATATCCATTCGAGGGACATGTTTAATTTGGTAAATCACTTTCAGTGTTAACAGTTCAGTGCACCTCTAATGAAAGACGTCTCAAAATCACTTCCAGTGTTAGTAACCTAGTGCAACTCCAGCATCTCAGATCACCTCCAGTCAGGTGTAATTCACTCGTGTGATATGTTTAGAAAATCACTCAGTAAACCAGATCACCTCCAGTGAAATGCTTTTGCATTCAAGTAAAATGTTGGTTTGAGAAAATCACTTCTAGTGGATTGTATAATCACTCGAGTGATTCAGTTCTTATCAGAAGCACCGCTGACTGAATCAAAGTGAATTTTAGAGTTCAATCAAAATATATTTGAAAGTTATCTAATCAGTATGTTTTACACTTGTTGCTATACTTAAACATCATTTGACATTTATTCCAAGTGTGAAACAGGAGATCAAATGTTTGGGTTGCATCTTTAAGTTCGGAGGTGACTCATAGCAAACATCGTCACTCGAAATGATGAATCCCAGAAAGCAGAAAATCAGTCTCTAATAGATCATTCAATGTATTCATGTCTTATACTTCATTGTATCAATGATTGAAGTGCTTCTCTAGATTAACCATAAAGAAATCATGGGAAGGGACGAAAATCTGTCTCACGACAAGCTGAGCGTTCACTAATAACGACTAGTTTTTCAAATGTGGAAAACTATTAGAAGAAGTAGTGCATCTACAACAACCATATTGAAATGCTACCAACGACTCTCTCAACTCAGCTATATATATATATATATTATGGAAGCATTCAATGAAGAAATAGAGTGAAGAGAACCCAACTACTCCAACATGTTGTTATCATAAGCCTTCCATCTTATATACTCTCTGTGCTTTTCTATTTTCTATATCATGTATCTGTTAGAGTGAAAATATTTGTATTGTACTTTAGTAAGCATTTTACCCACTCTGTAAGAGAGCTTGTAAACACTTTATATGTATTTCAGAAGATATCTCAAGGTAAAAGGACCTTGAGAGGGTTGATTACCTTACGGGGAAGCTTTAGAGAGAATTTCTAGTAAGACTTTCTGCTCATAAGACTTACAAGGTGCAAGTAGTAGAGAACGTTGCTGCTCGTAAGACTTACAGTGGTGTAACCAGAAGAGAACGTTGCTGCTCATAAGACTTGTACGGGTAAGCAGGAGAGAAAGGTCTTTGGGATTGCTTTGCTCGACTTGCTGTAAGAGGGAGTAAACCTTACAGTGTGTAAAGGGGAGTAATTTCGTAAGAGATTTGTAGAGGCTTTTCTTATGCCCACTTAAACAAGAAGATAGTAGATTGGAAATCTTAGGAAGAGCCTAGGGACTAGACATAGGTCATCGTGGATTGGACCGAACCAGGATAAATCACAATTTGCACATTCTCTTCTATAAGCTTTTATATTTCCAACATATACGATCTACATAATTTCTTGTGATTTTATACTTCCATATATACTGAGTTAACAATCTGCGAAAAGATTTTAAAAGATCATAATTTCTTATCGTACACCCAATTCACCCCCGCTCTTGGGTGTCGGCCAGTTCTAACATTTGGTATCAGAGCTTGGGCTCTTATTTAAAGGACTTAACCATCTCAAGAGTTATAATGGCTGACTTTGGGTATTTTATGCTTCCAGAAGGTTTTCATTATACAATTCCTCCTCTCTTTAAAGATGTTAATTTTTGGTTTTGGAAAGCTAGAATGACGAGTTTTATAAAAGCATATGATTTTGATATGTGGAATATTTTTACAAATGCTTTTGATCATAAATCGAGAAAGGATTGGACAAATAATGGAAAGAAAATGTTTTCGTTGAATATTAGAGCAATAAAGTTTCTCTATAATGCCGTGACATAAAATGATTTTGAGAAAATTAGATTTTGTTCTAATGCTAAAGATATATGTGATACTATTGATTCTATGTATACTTCTAACAAGTGTGTTGAAGTTGAAAATATTGATAGTTCATGTGAAATTATAAGTTGCACATCTACGGTGCATGAACAATTGGAAGTTGATGATGAAGAAGGAGAAATCATACAACACTTCCATACAGTGAACATGAATAGACAAGGAGATGAGGATTCCCAAAAAGAGCTCATTACAGACGACCATGAAAAATCACTCTCTGGAGCTCAAGACAAACTTAAGGTAAAAAGTTCCAATTCTTCTTGTGATTTTCATAAAACTGATTTTCTAAGTTTGCATAAAATAGTTTTCCAAACAATTGTTGATTCTGTTGAGAAAAGCAAAAGTGTTTTCAAACATGCTGGAAATTTATGTGTGGAGAAGGAATTTAAGCAAACTGAACAATTGAAGACGTCTTCTCTCAAACTACACAATACTTGCATAAAACCTCAAAATGTATATTATCATGTTATCTGCAATTATTGTGGTAAATCTAGTCATATTTCTTACACATGCTATATCATAAGAAATTCTAGTATGAGAAATGAATATGCTTGGGTTCCTAAAGGATATGTAAAGTCTAATACTAACAATCAAGAACCTAAAGTAAAGTGGTACCAAAATGTTCGTCTAGTGTTTCATGTGTGCATATTGATTCTAGAAAGAATGGACACAAGGGTACAGAGGAAATTAAGAAGATTCCAATAGTTCCTAATGCACTTAAAAGAAAATTCACATCAATTATAAGAACTCTCGAATCATCCATTGCTAGAACTACAGAACATAACCATCGAAAGAAGCAATGGAGAAAAGGAGTATGTTCCACCTCAAGAATGGATTGTCATAGAGTAACATTCAACTATCTTGAGAAGAGCAAGAAAGGGAGAATCTCTCGGGTATCAAACATAAGATTCTTGAAGTTTATATCTTTTGAGAGAGCTTTACAGAAGCCCTTGGGAACACATATGATAAAAGGTAGTGGTTTATATCTTGAAGAATCAACATAACAGAAAGAGGCAGTGGTTAAGCAAAGCCATTCCTTCAAGTATCTAAGGAAAAGGTACATGATGATAAAACCTCCCATGTCATTGTCTGTAATATCTATTGAGGTTTATATCATGTTACCTTAGTAATAAGCATTACAAACTATTTTAAAATTATGTTTTCGCATCCATTAGAAAATCCATTTAATAAATTCATAAAGGATCGCAATGTTCAATAGTTTAACTCTTTATGCATATACGTATACTTTAAAAGAATGTCTTTTATGCATGAAGTCAAGTGTAATCTATTATGCTCAATTTCTTTAGATTAACTATATTGTTTGAGCATATGAATTATGATTCCTATAAGCAACCGTGAGTGGATCCAAGTAAGATTGGATACCGAAGGAAGAAAAACGATTATATAGTTTTGTAGGAAGAAGGAAAGAATGCTTGGTTTATTCAAGTGATCTTGGAGGACTTGATTACAAAGATACAAAGAGATGAAATTAACTTGGGTGTCTACAACTTACACTCAAGCCAGGTACGCTGTACTGGTATGTAAAACTTTGTGCAGAATTTGAGTGTCACGACTTTGTTTCATAATTTCAAAACTCTTAGTTGCACTCGTTCTTTCCAACTCAATTTGAGTGATAAATATTTGCTCATTACTTCACATCACTAGCAATCTATCATTTGTGAAATTGTGCATAATCCTTCTATGTATTTGAGTTTAAAATGCACATTTCAATAATTTACTTGGATCTCAATTCATCCTGTTTATAATCGTGCATACACATGGTTTGAAAATTATTCATATCTTGTTTGTATTCAAATCAATTTCAAAATTAGAAGTTCATATATTTGTACTAAAATGTCAGAAATGTTTCAAATCCATCTGCTATATTTTTTTTCCTATCATCATACTATTTCTTGATGTTGTCACATGGTTGAACTCCTTTGTCTTACTCTTTAACAAGTTAGACCTCATGTCTAACAAGTTGATTGAGTTTCAAGTATATTTCCCAAAAAAAAATTCAAGATATGTAAGCCTTGTTCCTAATGTATAAATTTTTATCGGCTAAGTTATTCCAAGCATTATGAATGTTCATTAATGCAATGAATGGTAATGTATTAACCATTATAGTGGAATAACATACTAGAATGATATTTTAGAACTCTAGTCATTTGAACTAATGAATATGTGATTTATCATCCATAAGTCATTGTACTCATTTTGTTACTCGAATGCATCAGCATTTGTCTTCATCTATTTTTGAGTAACTAGAGCATTGTATTCAATTTCTTGACATGAATGCTCACATATTTCTTGATACAACTCTAAGATGCAAGATTATTACTTGATCAATAGCAAAGTCATCATGTTTATATATGTCTGTCAAGTTAAGCCCCTTTTGGCTAATTCATTTTCCATATGACTCTTGCTTTTGGGAAAATTTTGAAACATGTTATTCTTTAAAAGAGAAGCTTTCTTGTACATACATACATATACTTAAACTATTGAATTCCACTATTTTTCGGCATGAGGATTGACACTTAACAAAATTCATAAAAGAGTTTTAACGCATTCAAAATCTTAGTGTCAAAATGCATTTTCACAATTTGAAAGAATATTTGAGATTTTGAAACAATTTTCATATTTCATTATGATCCTTGGAAAACTCAATTTCATTCATGATTTATTATTCCATAGAAGTTGGTGATTCTCTATTCTCTTTGCATGAAAACTGTGACACCCTTCTCTAAATGACTAGTGCAATCGATTGTGGAATCAGGATTTAACTCCAGACTAACCAATGCTACAAAACGTTTACAAATCCCCAATCTCAACTTAGGATTTGAACCTAAGGCTGAGAGGGTTTTCCGAAGGGTAAAATGCTTTAAACACATTTCCACAATATTCACTACGTCACTAATACATCACCGGCTCTTAGTTTCATTACAATTAGAGTATGTGAGCGTTTTACTTTAAATAAACTAAGAGCTATTCTATTAAAGCCGTTCTCTGCTAAACTCATTCATACATGCTTACACCCACATATACATACACCACAAATATAAATTAATTACATTAATGCAAATAGTAGCGCCTTGCACTACAATCTTCACTTCAACTTCATATCTCCTCCATGCATCTTCATGCATCTTCACCTGACTAAATGGTTAGTTGGGAAGAGTGAGATTTGAGAGAATCTCAATAGCAAACATTATCACTATGCATGCCAGATATATATGAATGCATGACATGCTTGCCTATAATATTTCATGCCAACATAATGACATGTTGTGTGCTCAATGTTATGACATACATATGGCCATTGCACAAAAATAACAGAGCTTTAACCAATCATATATGTTCCATACAAATAGGAAAAGTAGTCATATAATCAATGCAAGACATACATATCAACTACATGCAGGTAAGGTAAGTTCACTACCTGGTGGACCGTAGTCCTTCCTTGGTTTCCTCTTCCTCCTACCTTTAGAGCTTCTTGAAAATTCATCCATGCCTCTTCCTTTATGGAAATTATTCCATGCCTCTCCTTTATTGACTTCTCCATAGCCCTAGATACCCAATCACATCATTAGCATCATGATTGTGGGCATTGGGAGTGTATATTAAGGCTAGGAAGGGCTACATAAGTCAATTTCCTTCAAAAACATGAAATGATGGAATTTGAAGGTGTTGGTTGTGGCCAAAAGTGGTTGGCCGCAGCCAACAATAGGTCAGAAATATTTTGGCTGCGGCCAAGAACCTTGGGCTGCGGCCAAGAACCCCGCTGTTCCAGAATTCCAACTTCCTGATTCTTGGCCGAAATTGTAAACATCATAACTAATTCTACAAAAATAGTAATGAGGTGCTTCCAAGTTCTATGGAACCCTCTTTAAGTATAATTTAAGGGAAAAATATTTTCACAAGCTAAATCAACTCGTATAATCATAGAGGTCCATTCAATTGGACACTGCCCCAGAATTCTCCAAATTCACATAACCAGAATTTGAAAACTCATAACTCCTAGCATACTTGTCCAAAAATTTCATATTACCTATAATTTAAAGCTCTACATGTATAATTTACTCCTACAAAATTTCATAGTTTTTGGACAAGTTTAAGATCTTCAAACATCACGCACAACACTAACTGCCACACAGGACAGATTTAAGCAACATGCACACCCTTTATGCATAATTCTCCAAATTCATATACAAGCATCAAAAAATCATGAACGCATACCTATACAATTTTACCTCCTAAATCCAATGGAAGCATCAAAATCATCAAATTCCAAGTGTAGTGCCACATCACACACAGAACCTCAATTTAGGGTTCTCAAAAAATTATATTGTTTTCTTTGGCTTATTCACTTCCTTTCTACTTCTAATCAAATGATTATCTATTTAGACATCCATTGGAGATCGTTTAGCCATTGAAAATATCATTTTAAACCAGCCATGAATAGTACCCAACTTCTAATATACTCATCCAAACAATAAATCAATCGGTTAAAAAGGAAGCTTACGCTTACCTCTACCCATTTCCATAAACGGTTTGGAATTCTGGCAACACTCTGGCCGGTGAGACGGCGCCAACCACCTCTAAATGAGAATCCAAAACCGTAGAAATAAAGCTCGTGATGAGTAGAAGTTTCCTAAGGGGAACTTTGAGAGAGGACTCCGATTCGGTAGTGTTTTAGCGCCTTGAAAAATTTCTCTCTCCTCATTTCTCCATTTTTGTTCTGCACTCTTTCTCTCTCTTCTTTCTGGTTTCTGCTTGAAAATAGTGAGGAATATGATAAATTAATGGTTAAAAGAATTAACCATCACATTTTGCCACATGTCAAGCCATGATTGGCCCCAAATTCCAATTTTCGCACTTAATTGCAAAACTGACAGAATTTTCATTAAACTTTGAAAATTCATATCTAATTGTACAAATGTCTAATTAGAGTGATTCCAAAGGCTATACGACCCTTATTGAGTCTAGTTTTAAGAAAAAAATATAAAATGTAGCCAATTTGAAGCTCACTTTTCCCATAATTTTAATCTTTGAATAATGTCCCAAAAAATAATTAATTTCACTGGGCTAACTTCAAAAATTCATTTCTCTTTATGTACAAATTCAAATGACTTATATGACCTGTCAAATTAAAGCTTGATAATTCTAATTTAATTTTGAAAAGTTTCATAATTGTTTACTATCATTTACCCATCGAAAAAGTCACACAATCACCACTACCACACAGGGAATTTCACCGGTGGCAAAATTACTTTGTGTTCCACTTTACTATATTATGTGTGACTTCTAATCACTTTATTTTGTTATTCCCCAAGCTCTTTAATTCTCCCAAGGATATAAAGAAATTTTTAGGGAATTTAAACATGCCTCATAGGGACATTTGCTAAACAGGGGCTTAGCAGTTCACTTGATCCAGGCTTAATCTCAAGCTTTTTGTTCCAAAATTTGGGATATTACATTTAACATAATCAATAGAAATTTGGGCAGCATTTTCTCTTAGAAATTGGACTTCCTAAATTTAGAAAATCACCTAAAATAGTTCAATAACCAGCCAGAATACAGTCACAACTCAGTTTTCGTTAAGAATTTCAGAGTTTGAGTAACTTACCTCACTTCTTCTTTCCCCCTTCTTGGCCAAAAGATTACCCCTTTTTCCTCAGATTTTTTGCTTGTTGAATGACTAATTTAAGAGAATAGGGAGGTTAAGGAGAGGTTTCTGATACTATAACCCAAGATTGTGTAGAGATTTTGGCATACTTACTATATATCGGAGCTTTAGACTTCCCTTCTTCTTCTTCCTCTTCCTCCTCCTCCTCTTCTTTTTCTCTCTCCATTCTCTCCTTTCCACTTCACTTTAGACGACCTAAGGCCCTAAATAACCAAGGGAGCAGAATTTTGTGGAGTTTTTTAGTGCCTCTAGGTGTCTTATTCTCATTGGTCCTTCTCTTATTTAATTCACATGCTCTAATATAAATTCATATTTAATTATATAAAATTTTTGCATGCTCCGTCTATTCACCCTTTCTGTATTTATTTATAAAAATTTCCAGATTTTATTTATTTGATCAAAATTACCATTTTTGCCCTTGCAATTTTCCCAATACTTAATAAATTATGAAGAATTGTTCCCAAACTTTGAAAATTCATATCTAATTGTGTAGATATCTAATTGGAGTGGTTCTAAGGGCTATGTGACCTATATTAAGTTTAGGTTTAGGAAAAAATATATAACATTTAGCCATTAGAAGCTCACCATTCCCATAATTATTATTTTTGAAGTCTGCCCTTGAAAAATGTCAAATTCGTTGGGTAAATTTCAAAAATTCATATCTCATTGTATACAACTCTAAAAATTTCATATGATCTATCAAATTAAATCTTATTATGTATAATTTTATTCTAGAAAGTTTCATAATTTTTGAAGGTTATTTACTAATTTAAAAGTGTCACACAATCTGACTGCCTTATTAGGAAAATACACCAACTATCTTGTATAACAACTATTTTGTTATGTGTGACTTTATTGGCTTTGTTTTACCACTTTTCATGATCTTTTATCATGAAATACCATAATAGTTACATAATACTTAGTGATCAAAATTTGGGACATTACAAATTTAGTTAGGGAAACTTATCAAATTAAACTTAAACTTACTCCTAAAGTCCTTGGGGTATATATGGGATTGCATTCACTCAAATTGAACTGCTTAAGAATCTCCTAAATGTAATTTTCTTATAAAAGAGAGGACTCTTAAGCTATCTTTTTAGATCTCAAATCTAATTGCTTCACCCATGTACTTCTTTTTCAAATAATTTATTAGTATCATTCTTAAATAGGCATTACCAAATTCAAACTATTTCTGGACAATAGTATATCATCCACTTAAAGGAATAATATCATAAACCATTTCTTGATAGTTATATTAAACCATTTATAAATCATATTAAGCTACCACTCTTTCAAAGCATTAAACATTGATGTCTAGATGATTGTTTCAATCTATAAAAGGACTCAGCAAAAAAACATATAAAGTCACCACTATGTGAAACTTCAAATACCAATTTTAGCAAAATCTAACAGTTAACGCATATAGATTTCTTCATTCAAATCATTACTCAAACATAGGTTTTACATCGATATGATGTAAATTTAAATTCAAATGGTTAACTATTACCATATTAAATCTAATTTAAATGCACAATAAGTGAGAAAAAATACCTTCTTGTTATGCACACTCTTTTGTAACCATGAGTCTTGTGCATGTCAATTGATCCACCTACTTTTTTCCTTAAACCTAAAGAACTCATTAGTTCTTAATAGCCCCTTTGACTTGGTGGTAGATCAACTGATTTTCAAATTGATTCTTTTTTCAAAGAATCCATTTTCCTTTCCATTGCTTTCTTTCATTCTCCCTTGATATGGCCTCTTGTACATTAGGCAACTAATTATCCTCCTTTAGAATAACCATGAATATTTTTCCTAGTTATCCATTTTCACAAGAGCTTTTTGCATTTCATATTTATTTTGTTTGGTCTCTTTATTGTCGTAACCTCCCCACTTACAAAAAAGATTAAAGATTGTCAGCTTGTTCTATATTACCTTGTCCATATGTCTTGCAAAGAGATACAAAGTAATCAATTTCACTTTGTTTGGAAATTCTTCCATAACAAATATGGTACCTTCTAATTCCTTTTCAGTCACAATTCCATCTTTGTTTTCACTCTTGAAAAACATAACCCTAATGAGCTCCCACTCACAATGACTATGGGAATTTGCAAATGATCCTTATGGTCTACGAAAAACTCATAGTCCAAAATGGAAATATGCAGTCTACCCATTTGGTCTACACAATCTCAAATCTGACTTTTGTTTAGTCTAACATTTATAGGGTGTGGAAGTGACCACTTTAGAGGATATATGGTTAAACTCAAGTCCTCATACACTTGATGAAACCAAGGATATATGTTAATCCACCAAAGGTGGACTAGATAATACTCTCCTACTCACATTTGGTTAGTATGAGCTATTATTTAACCTTATCTAATACCGTTTTATTATGCATTTGTAAACTCCTATTGGTGGTGGAGTGTTTGGGATAGTTAACTATCTAGTTATCCCTTCCTTTCCATAGAGCTCATTGAAAATTAGTCAGATAAATACTCATGGCCTTGATCATTTCGTAGGACCTTTAGAATTCCTATCCAATTGATTCTCAAACTTCATTCACGTATGTTATAAAGCACTTGAGCTTCAGACTTGTGTGAATTCTAGTAATGATTATAACTATGAAAACATCAATAAAAGTAATAATATACCAAGCTCTGTGCCTTACCCTCATACTTATGGTACGATGAGAAAGAAAAAAAATATTTGCAATGTATACTCAATTCTAGTTCCCATAATGAAAACTTTTCACTATGATTTTCTAGAACCAATTTATATGTCTTTCACAAGTAAGACATATATTCAAGTCAATACTTAAATTAAAAGAAATGGTAAAGCAATCAAACATAAATAATTTACCAACACATCTAAATAAAGAAGATATTGAAAGAAGACTGAATCAATCCATACCAATTTTTAGGGCAAGCCATATAGGTCTCATAATCTATTCTATACTAAGCTGACATCTCAACTTTAGCATTATCATGACCCTTTGTCAATGGCTTGACAACAAATTATTTTTATATGAGACCTTCCTATACTAGATATATTAATTGTCCTATTAAATTTATCAATTTTGTTCTTGGTAACATTTATTGGCTTAGTTACTAAAATCATCCCACACACAGGGTAATAATTCCATACAATGGGTTATTCATAATTAATTTAATTTAAGAACTTATCAATAACATAGCACATTAAAGTCTACAATATCATGTACTTATATTATTCTTGACTAGAAAAATAATAACACTATTGGGTTTACAATTAGGAAAATACGTTTGTACCTCCTATCACACAGATTCTAACATTGTTACTATCACCTATCAAGAACTTCATATAAGTACCTTAATTAACATCCTCAGTTATGACTCTCGGAATACTTATTTTCCAAGAGCTCCAACTTAGATAGCATACGAAATCTTAGAAGACTCATTTTTCAAGAGCTTCCACTCTAAAAGAGTATATGACCACTACTACAAAAAGTTGTTTTAACAACACGAATTAACGTATGCTTTTAAAAAATAGTAGTGAAAAAAAGGCGATGACATTTTTGAAATTATGGCTCAACTTTCAACGACTATTTCTAAAAAACCAGCCATTGAAAGTTAAAATTTCAATGATTGTTTTTGAAACAATGGTTGAAACAAATTTTCAACGACTGGTTTTCAAAACCAATTGTTGAAAGTGTAACTTTTAATGAATGGTTTTGAAAAAAGTCATGGAAAGTTCACCTTCAACGACTGTTTTGGATAAAGATCGTTGAAAGTTAATCATTCAATGATTAGTTTTTGAGAAACAGTTGTTGAAATGTTCTTAATATTTCCTCATGGCTTTTTATTCTACACACTCTCATCCTCTCAATTCACATCTCCACCTCTTTCTCCTTCGGTCTCTCTCGCGCCTCCATCTTTAGTGTAACACCCATATCCTAGACCCTTTATACTACATTGTGGAAGCATTATCGGCTTAAGGGAAAATGTTAGTTATAACCCCTAAACCTGAACTTACACTTTTTCTTTTGGGGTCACTATTCATTTAGTAAACCGTATTTATCATATCGTTCATTTTTATTCACGGGGTTACTAATTTCACTCAATATATTACTATCAGAGTTTTTCTCTGCTTATTAATTCCTCTACTTACTCAACTAATGATCTCGTACCATGTGATTACCCATTCCTAGTTCAATTATCGCGCTTAGTAAAACCAATTCATCTGTCATGCAAGTTATACAATTAACCTTCTTTGAACATTAATGTTTACATAACGGATTAGCGCGTACTAATCTTCAACTCTTCATTGTGACTTCTTCTTCTGAAACATTGTTCTACATTCCTTTTTTGTGCTCACGTGCCTATATGGTTGGGTGAGGGAGGGTGAGATTTAGAAGAATCTTAGTAGCAAATAGTAATAGATATGTATGTAAGATAAATGCTTAATGCATGACATGCTTTCCTTACATAAGCTTATGCTAACATAATGACATATCTGCATACTCAATGTTTCATGCAACATACTCATGGCCATAGCATAAATAGAAACAGAGCTTTAATCATTTATCCATGCTTTACATAATTAAGCAAAGCAATTAGACATATCAATACACAAGCATAAATATCAAGTACATGCAGGTTAGGTAAATTTACTACCTTTGTCTTTATGTCCTCCTCTTGTACCTTTTCTTCCAACCATTGACGTTGCTCGAGAAACCTTCAATTTCCTTTTTCTTGTCATCTCATGACCCTAGATATATAATCACATCATTAGCATCATGACAATTGAATATCCAATATGGCTAAATTAGCATCTTGGACATGTCTCTTATCTTTGGATCCATTCTTATCTCAAATTTTCTTAAATGCCACAAATTCATGGGTCACCCTAATCTTCTAGATTTGATTGACCAGCTTTGGAAATTCATAACTAAATCTACAAAATTCCAAATGGGGTGGTTCAAAGTTTTATGTGACACTATTGAAGTCTAATTTAAGGGAAGAATATCCCTTACTGAAACTTACACACAAAAAATTCCAGATTCCTCAATCATTCCTCAATAGTCTAGAATTAATTCCAGATTCAATGCCTAAACTTAAAAAAATCATGTCTTAATATATTGACCCAAATGACACATATTATATATCAAATTAAATTATATCATGTATACTATTATTTTGGAAATTTTTATGGCCATTGGACAAGATTTGTTTATTCAAAAACTCGTCTCAAGCAGGCTGCCTCCAAAAAATGAAATCTGGCAGCACTACTACTTTAACTTTAATCTTTGGTTTTTTAATCCAACCCTTCTAAAATATTGTTCACAACCTATTCCCATATATTTTTGTGTGTAGAATCTATTTCTAACCTCAAAAACACCAAAATAATCTTTTCACTCCATTAATTAGGTCTGGAAAAAAAATAGGGCGGCCTGAAAAATACATGAAAACTCAGTTAATCCTCAAGATATATGGCTCAAATTGAAGCTTAGGCTTACCTCTTTGTAATACTACAACTAGTTCTTGATTTTGGTAGCACCAGACCTAGGTAGAAGGCACCAAACACCTCAGATTGAAAATCTAAAATCGTAAAATTGAAGCTCATACTGAGTAGAAGAAGATTAGTGAAGGCTTCGTCGGCCGAAAACGATATTACGAGTTTGGAATCAGCTCTGGAACTCTGAAACTCTAACTATTCATCTTCCTACTCTCCTCTTTCATTTTCTCTTGAGTTTCTCTATTTTTTCCTTGATTTTTCTTGGCTTTCCAAACTTAAAGAGAAAGTGAGGGCAAAAATGGAATTTGCCATATGTGCTTAGGTGGCAAGATCTCATGGTACCAACACAAAACCCACTTTACTATGGATGGCCCAGATTGCACCACATGTCTTTAAGTCATCATTCCTTCTTCTTTCTCTCTCTTAGGTGCCTACTTTATCAGGGGAAAGGAAGCTTGATGAATTCCCCTAACTCCCTTTTACGGTGTTCGAGAAAGTCGGGTATGTGACCGGACCAGAGACCGATGATTTTCCTGATTATTGTGCTAGGTAGTGTCCCCATAGAGAGCTAACATAAAAGTTAAAAAGTAATTGTAATGATGAGGGACACATGTCATCTTCTTGTGGTGCCAACCAAAAAGCTAAAGGCTAGGTGGCAACTTCTTATTTGTCTAACATAAAAGTGAATGCCATCATTACTCATTATTACTTATTTTATTAAAGCTACTTTAATAAAGTTACTTTATTGGTATAGGTCTCAGACTGTGCTATATGGGTCTGTCTGTGATACCTTATTTCCTATGACCTTAAATAAGTACAAAAGAGTGATAAACTCATTAAGTCTTACCATTTTCTTTCTTTTCATTTTACCAAAGTTATGAGCGATTCTTTGCTTAGTTTATTAGCGGTGGAAGTAAAATACAATCTAGCATTGTAACATGTCAAGTTACAAGGCATTTACAATATATACATCCCAAAATTTATTCATACACAACCAAAGTTGTCCAAAATCATACAACTAACAAAACCCCGATCTTCGGCGCTCACACCTCTAGCCTTTCGCATTTACCTTCTACTTGTCCCTCGAGCTCTCTCCCTGTACTGGAGGAGGATTTTATAGAAAAAGGGTGAGATTCGAAGGAATCTCAGTAGTAACACATGTCAAACATATAGGGATAACATTAAAAAGCATGCTTCACACTCATCAATCAACAAAATCATCACAACGTCATTCAGTATATTTTATGCAATTCATAAACTACCGTAGCGTTAGGCAAGTTACTTGGCCCTGAGGGGTACCCGCGCAAAGATAAGCCTTGGGCACCGCTCGTGCAATAATGAACATTATATTGGTCTGAGTGTCAACCCGCGCAAAGATAGGCCCTGGGTGATCACCTTGCATAATCAAAATGTGTTAGATATTTTGATACGATTTCAAACAACACACAATGCATGTTATGTCATATGAAGACAAGTTACTACCTGGTTGCTCTTCTTTAGCAACTTCTCCTCGCTTGTCTAAGCTCGGCAAGTTCTGCGTTCTAGACGGTGGCCAAGTCCTGAAATCCTCAAATATACCATAAATGAGTCATTACTCATTCATGTACAATTCCAAACTTACAACATTGGTAAACTTAGCCTAAAAGTGCTAAATTACCAAAATACCATTAGAGACCCGGTTTACACCCCTTTTGTACCTGGTCTTACTTCACTTTACCAAAATTTATGACCTAAGCTAATCCTACACAATTTTGTATGTAGAATCTATTTTTAACCTCGGATTGTTCAAAATCAAGCCCAAATGACAAAATTGCCCTTGACATCCTTTAGTTAGAGCTTTTAAAGGGTAATTTGGTCATTTCACATTCTAGGGCTTTTCTCACTTCATCATCAATATATGCCCTACACAATTTTTCCTCCTAAACTTAATGGAAGAATCAAAAGTATCAAATTCCTACTCCTTTACCACGTACAACACATGGTAGTCCAATAGGATTCCCAGAAAAGTTGTATTGGTTTCTTGTTTTCTCTTTCCTAATCACCCCCTTTCTACTTATAATCACACTATTAGCTATTTAGACATTCATTGGACTTGATTTGGAGAAACTTGACCATTAAGGTCCTTTAGGTTTCATGAGCTATCTTGCACTAAAACCACCAAAACCAAGCCAAGAACAACTCTAATAGCATTAATCAAGCAAGAGGAACAAGTTTGGAAAGTTACCCCTTGATTTCCACCACTTTCTCTCTCCTCAATATTTTTATCTCTCTCTCCAAAACTCTTGATTCAGCTGAAAATCCATGGATTCAAAGGTGCAGAGATGAGTAAGAGAGGTTATGAGAGATTAGGAAGCTTAAGACACAAGGTAACAACTTCTTACCTTTGATTCCAAGAGAACCCTAGCCTCTTCTTCCTTCTATCATCTCAGGTTTCTCTCACTTCCTGATCAGTTTTGATCATGAAATAAGAAATGGATGATGAAGGAATTGATGATATAATGAAAAAAGGTTAATTGGTTGAACATGTGGCATCCTTTTATTGGCCAATAAATGCTAATTTCTCATTTAATTCCATTTCCCTTTCATAATCTCTTCATTCTAGCCGAAAATACATGAGAATTGATAGAGGAAATATGGATCTCCAATATCCCATTGTGCCAACTTGAAATATGTTGACTTTTGACCATATGACCTTACTTGATAGTAATTTACCAAAATTGGTTTATTAATGATCAAGTAGCCATTTCTTTCTTCTTAATTCCCATTTAATTGAAATTATTGAGAATATTAGGGAAAAATAATTATTTCCTATTTTATGGCAAAATTATCATGTTGCCCCTACATTTTATGATTTATCGAAATAAATCATTTTTCGCTCATTTCTTTGGCTTAGCCCAATTTTAAAACTTGAATGAGGCCATTACTTGTACCATTTTATACTCATATTTTGGTTACAATATTAGGCCCTTACTTGTACATTAATTGCCTTTTTGTGTCTTTACTTGGCCGAATTATGTGTAACCGGAGATTGGAATATTTTCATAAATTCATGCATACCACATTTCACCATTTTATTCCACTAATTATCTCAAATATACATACAAGAAATATTGATGAAAAGTGAGGTATTACACTGTCTTCCATAATGTACCATATGTGCTGCCTCAGGGGATTTTAAGTGTGTGTTGGTGTGCCTACCTATAGGACCCATATGGCCTATATCTCTTCTTCCTTTTCAAGAACGTAGGGTATATGTACTTGCCCTAAAAATCCCATGTGCATACCTCTACCGATATATTTTATTCGTCTAATCATACCCACTGAGACCCCATATAATCCAGAGACTTGTTCTCTACCCTAAAGAGCCGTATCACATAGCCTAGGGCCCCACAGAGCCCACAAACACTTGTGTTTGCTATTCTAAATGGCGCTAAGTGGTTTTTTGCCTCCCTAAGGGCATCATGTGTACTTAAATACATGCGTCAATCTATTTCTTTAACTAACTACAACCTTTAAACCCTCACATCATCTGGAGAACTATTCTCTTCCCAGAAACTAAATCATAGAGTCCCCAAGAGTATTTCTATCTCTCATCATTCTTGGGACTCTCCCCAAACTGGGCTTAGTAGTTTGCCTGATACAGGTTTATCCTCAAGTCTCTAGGCCCAAAATTTAGGATATTACATCCGGCCCCCTCTCTGACCCCAGATGAACCTCTTATATCTTCTCTAACCTTCATTGTGCTCTCCTGGGGTTTGCTTCATCACTCCTCTTCTCACTCTTTCTATTCCTCTCGCTTCTGCAGATCCCTTATTTTCCTTCTCTATTTGACGACTAACGAGCATGACAAAATGGATTTGTAGAGACATTGATGGTGTGCTCAATCTTCTCATTTGTCACTCTTCTATGGTCGTTGCCAGTGAGAGCATGTCCAAGCTTTAGTCCATCACTGTTGTCTTAGTCTTCATCTGTAATACCCTAAATTTTAGGATTTAAAGCTTGAGGTTTAGCCTAGATTAAGTAGACTGCTAGACCCCGGTTTAGCAAATGCCCAAGTAAGGAATGATATATTTCCCCAAAATTATTTAAGATCTTTGGATATTAAAAAGGAAATAAAAGGTGAGGGCAAAATGGTAATTTTGACAAAAGATGAGAAATGATGGTTTTCCCTAATATTCACAATAAGTTGAGTTGGATGGGAATTAAAAGGAGGAAAATGACTACTTGATGATTAATAAGCCCAAGTAGGTGAATTATTATCAAGTAAAGTCAATAAGCGGAGAAGCTTAAGGCTTCGGTTGACCACTTGATGTGGTGTAATGGGATAATTTAAGAGTAAATTATACTCTCTTATTTCTCTTTAATATTGATGGAATGATGAAGGAAAAGAGAAAAGAAACTTGTTGTGCAAGAAATGAGATAGGTGGACTAATTGAGTAAAGGCCACCGGATAATTTATTAAGTCATCATCCTTCATCATCAATTCTCATTCTTTCTTGCGGTTGAGATAGTAGTAATTCGCCACTGTGATCGAAGGTTCTCACTACATGAGAGTGTGATGAAGCACTAGCTTTCACTCGACACAGCGTAGGGGCTAAGTACCCTATTGTTACCTTGGCTGGAAGAGCTGACCAGGTGTATGTGCGCTTGTGTGAAGCACTAGTTTTGGTTAAGAAAAGAGGTTTAAAGATAGTGGCTAAGGTGCCACATGTGATCCCCAAAACAGGGGGTTGACTGGAAATGGTGCCATAAATTGAATGGAATGATAAAGGAAAAGAGAAAAGAAACTTGTTGTGCAAGAAATAAGATAGGTGGACTAATTAAGTAAAGGTCACCGGATAATTTATTAAGTCATCATCCTTTATCATCAATTCTCATTCTTTCTTGTGGTCAAATTAAAAGGGAAAGGAAAGAGAAATCGGAACAGATGAGAATGAGAGAGAAAGAGAATGAGAATGAGAACGAAGAATGAATGAGAGAGAGAGAGAAGAGAGAGAAAGTGATAATTCACCGGAACTCTACCGAAACGACGTTTTCTCTCCAAGTATCCAGTACAAACATTCTTCTGCTCATCCTGAGCTTCGATTCTATGGTTTGGGATTCTTGTTTGGAGATGGCTGGTGCCATCTCACTGGCCGAAGCATCACCAGAATTCCGAACTGAATTCAGAAAAGCGTAGAGGTAAGCGTAAACTTCCTTTCTATCATTTCGGTTTGTCATTTGGATGAGTATTTTGAGAGTTGGGTACTGTTCATCTCTCGTTATATCAATGTTTTGGAGGCCGAAACGATGTCCAATAGATGTCTAAATGGCTAATCACGTAAGGATAAGTAGAAAGGAAGGTATTAAGATAAAGAAAGGGAGAAACCGACACAACTCTTCTGAGAACTCCATATGGGCTGTCATGCGTGGAGCGTGAGCCATGAGTTAGAATTTCATCAATTGGATTATTCTATTGAGTTCAAAAGGGCAAATTGTGTAAGGTTCATGTTGATGAAGAAGTGAGAAAAGGCCTAGAGGGTGAAATGACCAAATTACCCTTATGGCTCTAAGTAGGGGCTGCGAAGGGGTATTTTCATCATTCGGGCCTGAATTTGACTGATATAAAGTCATAAATGGATTCTACACGTGAAATTGTGTAGGATTGACCCAGGTTATAAATTTTGTAAAAGTACAGTTGGGCCAGGCTTCCGGGGGCATTTTGGTAATTTAGCATAATTGGGCTAAGTTATCAACTAATACGAGTCTAGAATGTTATATGGATGAGTAGTGACTCATTAAATGTATTTAGACTTCTAAGACTCGATGAAGGGACGTGCCGAACCGGAGCAAGAACGAAGGATAGAGGACGGACGTGAAGTCCGATAGGTAGTGAACTTACCTTGCCTACATGTGTATGATATGTATGTTTGTGCATTGATTATGTGAGTGCTTTGCCTATTTGTGTGGAACATGTATGATTGGTTGAAGCTCTGTTATATTTGTGCAATGGCCATATGTATGTCATAACATCAAGTATGCAGCATGTCATTATGTTGGCATGAAATAATGTAGGCAAGCATGTCATGAATTCATATGTATCTACGATGCATAGTGGTATTGTTCACTACTGAGATTCTCTCGAATCTCACTCCTCCCAAACAACCATTTTAGACAGGTTCAATAGTGGTTAGAGAAGTGCACGGAGTAGGTATGAAGATGAGTGAAGATTGAAGTGCAAGGCGCTATCTTCTGTATTTGGTATGAATGATTGTTGTTAAAGTAGAGAACCGCTCTAATGTAATAAGAAGATCGCTCTAGCATAAAGAAAGAGAACGACTTTTAGTTTATTTAAATTATCGCTCGCTTACTCTGATTTGATGGAACTAAGAGCCGGTGAGGTGTTGAAAATGAGGGTGTCACATCATCCATCAATCTCTTTTATTTTACTGATGCGTGTATCATCATCTCTCCCTCCTTCTTCGCTTGTGTGTCAATTGCGTCAATATGTTTAAACCTTTTCTATGTCCTCTGTTTATTAGTTCTAGTATCTCAGTTTTCTTCTTTGAAGAATGTATTTCTACTTTACATCTTTGGTTGTTGAAAGAGGAAATAAAAGAATTTAAGTTTTGTTTTGTTGATTATAATTTAAATCTTGCAGGGAATTAGGAAATTGTGGGGTTTATAACAATGATAGAAAGATGTTATTGGAAATTTCAAGAATTAAGTTTGCTCGTTCTGTGTTATTTTTGGAGTGCCCATGAAATGTTTGATGAAAGGTCTAAGAAAGAAACTCTCTGGAATTTAGGAATGCAGATTGTTGTTGATAAGGTTAAAAATGATTTAAATTTTATTTTGACTCAAATTCACATTAAATCTTATGAAAAAATTTTCAATACCATGTTATTGCTTGTTTTATGATTAGGGTGTTCATGCACCAATGTGTTTATGAAGATGTGTAGGAAGAGGAATTTTGTTGGATTAAGATTGTTCACCTCAATATTGAAACTTAGATAGGTTTGGATATAGTTTGAACATATATATTATCTAAATGCGACAATATTCATTAACTTATTGAAATTATGAGTATACTCTTTATGAAAAGGACTAAAGCTCAAGCTTTCCTTTCTCTTTTAAATTGAGGGTTGACATGCTGTGTTTGGGTTGTTAAAGATCCTTATGCAAACTGTTTAAGAAATGGGAACTTATGTTTGAATGTTATTAGTTAACATATGAAATAGTTAATATGAATAAGAACAAAGTGGTAGTATTTTATTAAATGGAAGATTATGTTTGGTCTTATAAAACATGTGGAAGGAATAACAATGATCTTGTTTTGGATATTAGGGGACTAAGTAGTAAATTTTTCTTTATTAATCTTTAACCAATCTTTGAAAGATATTTTTTATATTATTGTATTGGAGATGAAAATATAAAATTCTATATAAGAGCCTATGACTATAAGACATACCAAGAAAGAACATACTCCTTCCAATTCTAAATATAAGAATCATATAACTAATTCATATAGATTAAGAAAATTAATTAACAGTAACAACAAATCTACCTAGATTAAAAAGTTGTGATATATTTTTAATTACATAACATTATATAGTTCTATGTTGACATTGAGAGACAAAGCACGGTAACTAACAAAAATTCCAAGGTGAAACCTTTTAGACAAGGTCTTTTTACTTTTCATATTTGGTTGTTGAATAAGTGTCCCCCCCAATTGCTTAATGGATTCTATATTTTTAAATTCTATATAATGCATTCATCTACATTTTATAATTTCGCATGGTTAAATTGGATATATTTTTATATCTATATCATTTGTTTTGTTCTTTCTTCATATATAGATTCTAGTAAGTATTTAACCCCCACTTTGCTTTCTCTATGTATAATTGCTGGAATAGGGGGAATTTCATATAAACAAAACCCATTTCAAGTAATAGACCTGCTTTTAGTTATTTTCTTAACTTTGTGTTTCATTATAATAGTCTTTGATTAGAGGCTTATTCTACACACATAGTGTCTTTCGAGTATTTCATATCATTGTTCTAAATTTGAGTGTTGTTAAAAATGGATTAGGTGGTAATAAAATGGATCATAGTTGGATGAATGCATTGAGAACTAGGGAAGAATATGAGAATGGGGTAGAAGAGTTTATTAAATTTGCTAAAATGAATGCGCCTAGTAAAAATGGGAAGTATTTTTGTCTACGTGTCAAGTGTCTAAATGAGAGTCAACGAGATATTTATGATATATGAGATCACTTAATTTGTGATGGAATAAATCTTCAGTACACAAGGTAGATAAGGTATGGTGAGGAAGAAATTGCTTGTGCCCAATATGATAGAATGGAGAAAATGATTTATGATGTTAAGGTAGAATGTTTTGGACAATTGCCCAATATGATAGCGTGCGGATTGATGCAGAGACACCTTTGTACCCTGGGTGTACTAAGTATACATGCTTGTTAGGTATTTTGCATTTGGTCAACTTATGGGTGGACCGATAGTAGTTTTACATTGTTACTTGAAATGTTGTGTGATATGTTTCTAGAGGATAATTTGTTGGGATTGGTAGGCATAGCGGAAAATTAAAATTAAAAAATTTTCCAATCCTTAATGTGGATCTATCAACGACGTTTAAATTGAGTAGTAGAAAACGTATCTTTCTTATTTGTTCAGTCTTTCTTTCGATCTCAAGGAGCTAACAACTTAGATAAGCTCCCTCTATCGGTATCCACATGAATAGGAATCCAACATGGATAGTGTGTTAGTGCCACCAATGTCCCTCTAGATTTTTCTTTTTCTCACAGCTCTCTATCCTTTTTCTTCCTTCTGTAGAAAATCCTAGCTCTCACTTAAATAATTAGTCAAAGTTTCCTATTTTTTTATGGATATTGGATTTTTAAAATTAATCTTAATTAATTTTGAAATTCATATCATATCAATTAACACTTAATTGTTTTAATTTATCTTTATAAATTAAATCCGAGATATTATATCTTTATCATGTTAGTCATTAAATTTAATTTATCATATAAAACTAAATTTAAAACTAACACAATATAATAATATTATGTATGTATGTATTTATGTCTGTGTACACACACATACACGTATGTATATATATGTATCTATATGTATGTATGTATGTGTGTCTATATATAGACATATATATATATATATATATATATATATATATATATATATATATATATATATGTTTGTATGTATATATGTATATGTATGTATGTATATATATGTATCTCTGTGTGTGTGTGTGTTTCAAAAATACATATAAGTATATATATATTTTTTTGAATTCACACAAACACACACACACACACACACGTATGTGTGTGTAAAATTCGTTCACCTTAGATTAACCATTACATTCATTAAATATAGACACATCTTATATTCAATGAATCTGGACATTATAGTTCATGTTGGGCTATTCTTGTGTGCGACCCTATAGGCCCATATGAAGTTGGCAGTGGTCAATAACTATACTAACCCACAAGTCATAAGTGGCATCTAGCAAGACATTATGACTACCCAATTCATATAAGGATTGATAAACTGATACAACTTGTCATACAACTATATCACGTCCCTTTTGTTACACTATATTTCAATCAAGGATGAGGCATGAAGAATGTCATCCTCATATTCCAAACAGTTACTTTCTCGATCCCTGAGTAGTCTGACTATAGAAATGGAAACTCCTTTCCATCGTAGTATTGCCATACATTTCTCAGACTTACTCATTGAGGGGCCCAGTAATATCTCTATACTAATGTGAGGGACAAATTCCATCTTAACCATGCACATTCCTCTATATGAAAACCACTAAGTGTGAACATAGCCTTTATCATCACTCGGTCAAAGGTGACTTTTGACTAGGTCAAAGCTAAGCGACTTTCATATAGGAATCCATGTTAATCCCAGGTCAAAGGGTATAGTGACGTAGTTATATATGAGATAAGCTTATGACTTGATCCATATAGCTTTCTCATAGCGGGTCGGTCCAACACCTTAAACTCTTACAAGTGCCTAGGACTTTGATTCGTATCTCCATACCTCTTCAAAGACATTCTGGTCTTATTTCATCTTTTCTCCTGTATAAATGATCGACCAGGGACATTTAGGATAATAATAATTATTTATCCAAGGATATAGTTATCACATTGAATATGCAAATAATATGATAACAAAATAATGAAATTCATTGAATAATGATGTTCAAAGTGCAATGATTGGCCCCTATGGCATAATTTCTAACATAATGTACGTATAAATGGTATGTATGAGGCTAAGAAAATCTTGTCTATAATGGGTATAGATTAAAAAGATACATAATTGTTCTAATGATTGTGTATTATACATAAAGGAGTATGAAGGACTAAGTGAGTGTTTGAAATGTAAGACTTCACGATACAAAGTGAAGAAAGATGTTGGCTATGGTGATGAGACAACTAAAAGGCAACCTTTAAATGCTTTGTGGTATCTTTCAATTATACCGTGGTTTAAGCGAATGTTTGTTAATGTGAAAAAAGTAAATAAGTTGAAATATGATTTTGATGAGAGAATATGTAATAGAAAATACCTTCGGAACTCGGCTGACTCTCCATAATAGAAGAAAATAGATGAAATATTTTCTGGATTTAGCAGTGAGCCAAGAAACCTTCTGCTTGGGCTTTGCACAGATGAAATCAATCCTTATGGTACTCTTAGTAGTACACATAGTGCATGGCCAGTTCTGCTGGTAATTTACAACTTACCTCCCTGGTTATGTACAAAACACAAGTATATGGGCTTACTGTGATGATTTCGAGACTAAAACAGTCAGGGAACAATATCAATGTCTATGTAGCACCTTTAATAAAGGACTTAAAGAAGTTGTGGGAGGATAGTGTAGATGTGTTTGATGCATATAAGCAAGAGTTCTTTAAGTTATGTGCAATGTTTTTCACCACGATAAATGACTTTCCTACATATGAAAACTTGTTAGGGTATAGTGTGAAGAGGCATAAATTATATCCGATATGGGAAGCAGGTGCATACTTCCACCAACTTAAGCACGAAAGAAAAAAGGTATACCTCAGTTAAAGGCGATTTCTTCCTCGGTTCCACCTATACCATAGGCTAAAAAAGATTTTTAATGGTTAGCCAGAGAATAGAATGGCTCCATAGGCATTAACTGTAGAGGAGGTTTATGGTCGATGGAAAGAATCAATGTCACTTTTGGTAAAAAAGAGTCAGAGGACTTCAAATGAGAAGAACATATGGAAAAATAGGTTAATTTTATTTGATCTTCCATATTGGTATAGTCTTGATGTGAGACACAATATATATGTGATGCATGTGGAGAAAAATGTATGAGACACAATAATGAAGTGATGCATGTGGAGAAAAATTTATGTGATATAGCTTTGTTGGTACGCTTTTGTACATACCAGGGAAAACTAAAGATGTAATTAGTATGAGACTAGAATTGGTTGAAATGACAATAAGAGAACAACTACATCCATAACTAAGAGATGATGGTAAGAGAGCGTATATGGAGCTAACAGTGTATACATTGTCAAAAGATGAGAAAAAAAAGTTTGTGTGGGTGTTTGTATGGCATTAAGAATCCATAAGGGTATTCTTATAATGTGAGAAGGCTTGTCTCAATAGAAGATTTGAAGTTAGTAGGTGTTAGAACTAGCTAACACCCAAGAGGGGGTGAATTGGGTGTATGGTATGAATGTCTGATCTTTTAAAATCTTTTTGCAGATTGTTAACTCGGTATATATATGGAAGTATAAACTCACAAGCAATTATATAAATCCCATATGCTGGAAATATAAAAGCTTAGAGAAGAGAATGTGCAAACTGTATTTATCCTGATTCAGTCCAATCCACAATGACCTGCGTCCAGTCCTCATGCTCCTCCTGAGATTTCCAATCTACTATCTTCTTGCTTAACCGGCACAAGAAAAGCCTCTACAAATCTCTTATGAAATTACTCTCCCTTACACACTGTAAGGTTTACTCCCTCTTACGGCAAGTCGAGCAAAGCAATCCCAAAGACCATTCTCTTCTGCTTACCCGTGCAAGTCTTACGCGCAGCAACGTTCTCTTCTGCTTACACCATTGTAAGTCTTACGAGCAGCAACATTCTCTACTTCTTGCACCTTATAAGTCTTACTAGCAAAAAGTCTTACTGGAAATTTACTCTACAGCTTCCCTGTAAGGTAATCAATCCTCTCAAGGTCCCTCTACCTTGAGATCACTTCTGAAGTATAGATGAAGTGTTTATAAGCTCTCTTACAGAGTGGGTAAAATACTCACTGAAGTACAATACAAATAATCTCAGTCTCACAGATACATGATACGAAAAATAGATAAGCACAGAGAGTGTCTGGGTTGAGAATGACTATGATATCAACATATTGATGTAGTTGGGTTTTGGTCGCTTGTGTGTCTGTTCGCTATATTATCATTCGCCCTCGTCTGTGTTTGAATCCTCTTCTATTTATAGCTGAGTTATAGAAGCAGACTATTGTGAGAATTTATTCGTTAGAGTCCATCGCTTCATTTGACTGTTGAGTGCATTTGAATATTTTCCATTGTAAGACGATCGTGTGCTTTGACAGATGATTCAACGGTTACATACCATTACCCACGATTTGTTGTTGAATATTGATATTTCCCATAATTCGTTGTCGTTGATGTTCGTTGTGGCCAGTAGTACTTAACACCTGTAATAGCACTAAGAAAAAATAGCCTTTGGAGAATCTTTTAAATATCACTTGAGTGATTATACAATCACTGGAAGTGATTTTCTCAGAACGACAAATCAGTCGACTATATCACAATTTAACTGGAGGTGATTTTCATGAAACAATAAATACTTGACTGCATAAGCATTTCACTGGAACTGATCATGATTTCTGGATGTGACTGTCATTAGAACTGATTCTGATTCAATGAAGAGTATACTAAGTGATCATCAGAAGTTGTGTATCAAAATACCCATATCACTCTAACGAATCTGATCTGACTTGAAGGTATTCAGTTCATTGTAATGACTTGGATATCACTTGAAGTGCTACTGAAAGATTAGCATATCATTGACTGGATAACACCTGACTGGAAGTGATCTGAGACTGGAAATGATACTGAGAAAATGGCATATCACTTAAGTGCATTTCAGATCATTGGAAGTGAATTTGCAAACAATGAAATTTTCTTTCGGTGATTTTCAATAAACTGGAACTGATTCTGAATTTTTTAGAGATCACTCAAGTGAGTTGACAATTACTGAAAGTGATATTCCAAATAGTGAAAAATTTTGAGAGTGATCTGATAGGCCACTGGAAGCTACCTGTGAAAATAGTTAATCACTCGAGTGAATTGGGCTGCACTAAGAGTGATTTTCATAACACTGAAATTTTCTTCCGGTGATTTCAGATGCCACTCGAGTGATCTACCATTTGACGCATTTCACTCAAGTGATCATTAATGATCACTCAAGTGATCTTCCTGATCACTTGAGTGTTTATGTAAATCACTCGGGTGTTCTCTGTACAGATCGCTTTAACTCGCAGATCCACCAGCAAACATGGGTAAATTTCCATATGACATAAATATTTGAATATAACTCCAAAATTTTCATTTTATATATCAATGGAAAGATCTTTAATTTTATTTTCATATGCCACTGGTTTTAGCTCAATCAGATCTGTGGTTTGAGAGTTATGACCAAAATACCAAACTTGTTCTGGAAGGTGATGCTGATTTGAGTTTCAACTTAAAACCATTATATCTCCTTCATCTAAGCTTCTTTGATGTTGGTTCTAGTTTCCAAGTGACGTATTGGAAGTCTATTTTTATATGCAACCAGTTTCGTCTCAATCGTAGTTGTATTTTGAGAGATACGATTGAATAACCAGACCTTACTCAGCTGAACGAAAAACAAGGACTCGCCGCTACAGTGCATCACTTGCTGAAACAGTGAATCACTCCAAGTGATTTTCACTATTTACAGAGTCACTCGAGTGATTCTAAAGTATCATTTGAGTGATTGTCAAAATCACTCCGTGCTACAGTATGCTACAGTACCAAATACGTTACAGAAATCGTATGCTACAGTACCACACTGCTACAGTACCCAAAGAACTTGAATCTTCATATTCTTCATTTATTCTTACAAGTTCTTCATTTCTCAATATCTTTCTTTTATTGCTTGACTAATCTACAAGATATGCAACATTAAATATAGTAGTTAGTCAATGTAAGAGATAAGTATATTATGCAAACTTTTTGCTCTTAATATTTGATATCTATATTTGACATCATCAAAACTAATCATATCTAACATTCTCCCCCTTTTTTATGATGAAAAATCCTACAAGAAAAATATGCATGAATGTGATTTATACAAATATTATGCAACATATTTTTCTTTCATCTCTCTCCCCATTAGCAAAAGGTTTGAGGGATAAGGAATACATGCTTATAGAGAGATAAATATAAAAACAAATTTGAAATTTCTCTCTCTCTATTAATCAAAATAAATGTGTCATGAAAACAATTTTCTCTCTCCCCTTTATGTTTTAATGAATAAATTATTTGAAGATATTTTCAAGAAAAATTATCATAATGAGATCAAAGAGATGCACAATATCTTCAAGATTTAAAGAGATAGGGTTTAGAGATGCTCATTTAGATTTTGGCAAGTTGATGATAGATTCATATAGTCTGGTCTACCACACTTTCGTCGTATAACTCTGATGATGTCTCCAGGATGCTCTTGAGCTTCTGTTCCATATTTGTATCATAACATGCTTAATATTGCTTTGTATTGGCATATATAAATTTGTTACTTTGAATATTGCTGCCAATATATTTTCCTTGAATGAGTTTCAAAGCATATGTCCTCAAGGTTGATATATTATCCTTTTAGTGTGTTGAGGAATGATCTCGCATAAAGTAAATTCTTCTGTCATAAGTTAAAAATATATTCTTGCAAGGAGAATGGTGAGTGCAATCAAGTACAAAAATTGTCTTTCTATAATGTAAATGCAGATTAAGATCATGAAAAGAAAGTATATGAGTAACTCATCATCAAAACTAATCAATTGAATGTGGATATAGATGAGTATGCTAAAATGATTTTTTTAAAATAAAGGAGATAAGCTTTTAAAATATAGAACACATGTGAATGTGAAGCTCCCCCTTAATGAGTGCATGGCTTTAAAAATGAGAGGAATTCAATTAAAGAGATTTGAAAAACCATTGGGTAAACTTTGTAGAGAAATACAGCATGAAATTTTGGAATTGATGCATGAATGATCAGGAAGTGTTTGAAATTATCTGTGAGAAAATGAAGTTGATTGTTTGTAGAAGAAAGAAAACTAACTTTAAGAGAATTTTAGAGATTTTCAGTGGAAGGAAGATGATGATAATTTTGAAAATGAAAGGTCGTAGAAAGAACAACTAACATAATCTATGATTTTACCATTCACTCCAAGTTCCTTACCTCACTCGAGTGGTATCACTGATCACTCGAGTGACCTTCTATGGTCACAGTACCTTTCTTTGTTCACTCAATTGAACTTGCACCCATCACTTGACTTTTGTTACTTAAAGAAAGAACAAAGTATCTGCAAAACACATTTCTTCATACCTTGATGCTTAGGTAAGTATAGTAATCATCAAACACATGAGCATATACATAAACATTATAAGTAAAATCACTCGAGTGATTGTTAAAATAACTCTGTGCTACAGTATGCTACAGTACCAAATACGCTACAGTAACCATATGCTACAGTATCACTGCTACAGTACCCAAAAGAACTTGAATCTTCATATTCTTTATTAATTCTTACAATTTCTTCATTTCTCAATCTCTTTCTTTAATTGCTTGACTAATCTACAAGATATGCAACATTAAATATAATAGTTAGTCAATGTAAGAGATAAGTATATTATGCAAACTTTTTGCTCTTAATATTTGATATCTATATTTGACATCATCAAAACTATTCATATCTAACAGTAGGAATGAAGTCCCATGATTGCCATGTCTTGATGTAACAACTATTACCAGTAGCTATTAGAGGCTGTATAAAAGATGACGTGTGAAGCACGATAACAAGGTTGTCTATTTTCTTTAATGCTATTTGTAGCAAAGTTGTTGACATTGAAAAGTTGGATGAATTGAAAAATGAGGGTTATATTATTCTATCCTAACTAGAGATGCATTTTTCTCCTGCATTTTTTAATAATATTGGTACATTTAATAGTTCATTTAGTAAGGGAGATAAGACTATACGGCCTAGTTTATCTAAGGTGGATGTACCCTTTTGAACGATACATAAAAACTTAAAAGGGTATTATAAAAATCCTTATCGACTTGAAGCCTCGATTGTTGAAGGATATGTGGTTGAAGAGGCTATGAACTTTTGCTAAGAATATCTATCAAGGTCGAAGGTGCAATCTCATCATTAAAAGGGTAGAAGTAAGGAAACACGAGGGCTCAAAGTGAAGAGTATGCATCATGAAGAGGTGTTGCAAGCACACTTATATATCTTGAGTAATATATAAGAAGTTCAGTCATACTTAGATGAACACAAAAAGAGTTTAAAGCATATCTATCCAAGAAAAAATAACATGCAGATAGCTAATTATAATATCCTGAATTTTAGGCCTAGATACTTAAGGATAATTATAAGTCAAGAAGACTACTAAGCCTAGTTTGGTAAGAGTCCTAAAGATAGAATGAGTTTTATGGGACTATATGATTCATTCCTCTGAGTTGAGACTGAGTCATTAGAATACATAGGGCTCAGTACGTATAAGTAGTCGGATAAAAGATGCTAGTGTATATAGCAGTTTTTGAGGTATATGGCACCATCTTATGCTATACAAGTACATATTTGGTACATTTTTTAAGATATATACATATGTGGCTAATTAGTTGGATAGAATATGCCGGTGTGTGAGTGGACATGGCATTTCCCAGGTAGGTACATATACCCTGCGTTTTTGAAGAACTACTGGCTTGGTGTTATTTGTTTGAAATTTAAAGAAAGCATTATATAGGGAAATGTAAGTATACATGGCGCCATGACCAAATGTGGGACCCGTACGAAGACCCAATGTTTCCTGAGGCATATCAATGCACAGACTCGGAAGTTCCCAGAGGCCTAGGGGTAGGTGGCACATCTTAAAGCATTCAGGGGACACATGGCACCAATCAACCTAAAGAAGGACATGTGTCACAAAACCAGCGGCTATATATCAAAAAGTAGCTTTATTAAAGTAGCTTTAATAAAATAGCTTTATTAAAGTATCTTTTAACATTTTTTTCCTAATTAGCTAATCAAATGCCGACATCTACCATTGGACATCTGATAGAGGTGGGAAAGCTAGTGTAACCCACTGGTCTCCAGTCTGGCTATATACCCGATTTTTCCGACTACAGTACTAGAAGCCGGATGAATCCTTCTTACTTGACAGTTGAATTTGCCCAATTATGTTAAAGGGTAAATAAAGACAAATTTTAAAAGATATACTGGTTACCCTGCAGTATAAAGTAAGAATATCTGGTACACGGAATCGTCGATTACCCGATAATTCCTAAAAAGGAGTATTTAGCACTCTGGATTTTTCTAACATGTGCTAAAATTATAATAAAATATTCATACCTAATTATCTCCTTTATAAGATGGCAGAAAATTCATGCAAAATTCAAAGAAAAAGAAAGAGGAGAGAAGTTTTTGAGTTCTTTGTCAATTCAAAGCCTGAAATCGTGTTTTTAGCTCTAGAAGCCTTCATTAATCTTCTTCTACTTATTGAGAACAATGTTTCTATGGTTTTAGAATTTTGATCTGAGATGTTTGGTGCTGTCTATTTGGAGGAAGTACTGCATAAATTCCAAACCGATCGGATAGACATGTAGAGGTAATCGTAAGCTTCAATATGAGTATAATATCTTTCTATTTTACTGAGTATTTTTGGAGTTCTTTACCCTTTAAGGTTTCATCCAAGATGATAAAATTGGTCTTTAATGGTTAATTGATTATGAATATATGGTTAATGAAAGGTTTATGGTGGTTAATTACATGTTTGAAGGTTAAAAGTTGCTAAAACACAATTTGTGTTTTAGGGTTCAGATTTGGCCAGCCCTGTTTCATGGTGATTGAGTTGGAATTTGATTAATTTTGATATTAGAAATGGATTCTACGGCTAAAATTTTATAGGGATAGCATGTGGTCATGAGTTTTAGATGATTGATTAGAAAATACAAAATTTGGAATTCAAAAGGATGTTGTTGAATCTGTCAGAGTCGTGGCAGTCTGATTATGAGCTGTTTTTGAATGGCTAAAACTTGTCAAATTGCTATGATATTTTTAAGGGTTGTATTATACATCCTGATTTTTCTAATGATATGTAATATATGTCATTTGGCCTTGCCAATTGTGAGTTGTGCCCTGTTGAATGTAAGACACAAGCACTGGAATGTATTTACAAGAAGTGATATTGATCGTGAGTTATTAAGGTTGTGACCCTGTAATTGGCCCTGAGTGGTATTTTTCATTGAAATAGGACTTAAATAGATTTCTATAAGACTTGGAATCACCCTATTTGGATTTTTCTACATTAAGTTATGAATTTTCAAATTTGGGGGTCAAAACTGCCAAGTTAGGTTGACCTACGGAATTGAAAGTTTAAAGTCAATTAAGTCAAGTTTGATTTCAGAAGATAAGGGCATGTGCTAGAAGCCAATGTAGACCTTATTTATTATCATTTAACTTAATGTATTAGGCTTAGAAGATGTTTAACGAAGTAATGACACATTCGTCATGGATTCTAACTTATAGAATTTGATCTTTGCTCGAACCAGCCAAGAGATTGATAACTGAGGACAAGTGATCGGAAATGTGTTCAGGTAGTAACTCTATCTCTCATATATTATGTGATAGTCTATATGCATTGTATTTCCATATTCTGTGTTGTGGAATGTATATGGTGGTAATTCCTAGAGCTGTGGTGTGGGAAAAACACAAGTATCACCCAGTAGGAAAATCACAAGTACTACTACGCCAGTTTGGATCTAGTCTAGTTAGGTCAATGTGATTGATATAATTCCTCACTGTGGTGTGGGAAAGGCACATGTACCATGATGCCAGTGGGACCTAGCTGAGGTAGTGTGACAAGTACGGACAGGTTGGTGCCTGCTCCGAAATATTATTGACAAGTACAAACATGTTGGTACCTGCTCCAAAATATTATTGAAAAGTATGAACATGTTGGTGCCTACTATGGAATATTATTGTGATCACTGTGAGGCAGGTAAGGACAAACGGTCATTTTGTTCTAGACAAAATCATCGTTTGATCCTGAACATTGATTGACAAACATGTGCACAGCATTATCATCTGCTGCATTACATGTTTATCTCTCACATATTATATGATTGATAGTGTGTTACTACTGAGATTCATTTTAATTTCACTCTTTCCATAAATAAAAATTTATCCAGCTAGAGGTAGTGGCTCGAAGGGCAAAGAGGATTGATACCGACAATTGAGGGATTTTGTACTGATAAAAATATTTTTCGTTGGTTATATGCTAGCTTTTCTCTATATTTTAGGATTTGTAATTATATGTACAAACCTTGTGGGGATATTTCTGTAAAGTAATCAAGTACTTTATATCAACACATTTATGTTATTTCTATATGCCCACTGAACCATGCGTTAATATTTTGATAAATGTCAAAATATTGAGGGGTTTGATACTAATGATAAAAATCCTTTTCAACAATTAAGTTAATTTGTTTGTAAATCATTAGTTTTTGACTTAACTGAATTGTTTTAATATCTTTTGATTTTCTAATGATAGTACACTCAAGACATATTATTTAATGGGTGGGAAGCACAAAGCCAAAAGTGGTTTGACAAAGTGGTTCTAGCAGAAAGTAAGTTGTTTAAATTCAAGTTCTTTAATTGACAATCACTTTATATATGCCTTTATTCCTTTTTACCATTTTCTTTTTATGTATAGTGCCCTTAGCAACCAGGGGAAACTGAGTGCAGATATTATGTTTTACTATATATGTATAACATCATTTTAAATTGACTTACTACAAATTTTGATAGGTGATCATTTCTTGATTATCATATGAATTTCATTTTTGTTCTTGTAATTGAATTGTTAGTTATTCCATTAAATTGATTGATTTATATTAACTTATTCTCTAATTTGTGCACAGATTTTTGGTAATGAGGAGGCCTACACCGTCGAAGACATTAATTTGATCTGAGACCTTTTGACAGAATATCTTCTACAACAAATAAATGATAATGTGTAGAGGTTTCTTTTACATAGTATAGTGGTTTAGAGAACTTTTAGACACTTGATTATATTTGTTTAAGTTGATCCATTTTTTAGTTTTGGAGCACTTGATTATATTTATAAATTACTGGATGTATATATACTTGATTAGTAGTGTTATGTTTTAGATATACACATGCATATTTTCTGAGAATTGGTGGTTTTTCAAAGGCTGCAGGAAGAAAATGCAAATGATATGTTTTTTTTAAAAATGACTTTCAACGTCTATTTGCCATAAAACAATCATCATAATATACTTACAATAACTGTTTTCTTGAAGCAATTGTTGTAAGTTACTTATAACGACTGTTTTAAAACAATTGTCTATTTCAAACTTTCAACGACACTCACATATACTTCTTCCTAAAAATGGTCATTTAATTGGCATAAAAATGGACGTTAAAAATGCCTTATGTAGTAGTGGACATTTAGTTCTTCATGTCTTTCATTGCATTATTTTCATAATGTCTTATTAACATCTTATATGGGAGTTAGGGAAATTTAATAGTTTTTCTAAGTTCTCTATGCATTTCATTTACACACATTTTAATTTCCAGCCAAAAATACTTCTTATAAAGGGTTAAGTCTCTATGCTTCTCAAATTTAGTTTAATAGATTCTCAACAACTATTGTTTTTCTAAAGTTGCAAGAATTTTGTGCCTCCTATTATTTCAACAATCTTTCAAATTTTCTAAAAGAAATATCCCGAATTTCTTATTCAAATTATATTTGTTTCCTAATAGAAACACTTATTAATTCTTCTTAAATCTTTTGTAGTTTCAAGTATTAGGATTTAGATTGGACTTAGGACTTTGTTCTTCTCTTAAGATGGGCCTTCACCCTTTACCTAAAGAGCGACATTTTTCTGAGCTCCACCATAATCCAGAGTTTGGACATCAAAAAGTCTCTTGATTTAAGATTTTCTTTCACTTTGATCTGACATCGCTTCTTCAATATCTAATCCTTCACTTTTACCTCCTTGAGGTTTCTTTGGATTCAAATATTGACATTAACTTTTTTGAGATTTTTACCTCCTTGAGGTTTCTTTGGATTCAAATATTGACATTAACTTTCTTGAGATTTTTACCTCCTTGAGGTTTCTCCTTCTAAGGTATTACTTAGAGTTTTATACTCATATGGGAAAATCTCTAACTCATTCATTGCTTAGGCACTCAATTCCTCTAAATAATATTTATGTTTGGATCAACATTGAAAAACATTTTTTTAACCAAAAACTTGTTCCTCTTCTAAACCATCATTAATAGGTTCAGAATTAAGTTTTCAACAAAAATTGTTATTCAAAGAACTAAAATATTTTGTTTCAATGCTTTTAAAATTCTCTTGAATTTTATTTATCAAGATTAAATAAAATAAATTATTAAAAATATTTTTAGAAATTTTTCAAACATACAAAAACACTATAATAGCACTGAAAATATTCAACGCAGATCCAAATATAGTTTAAAATAGTCAAATTATATGTCAAAACATAAATAATGAATTTAGGAAGTTTTAGAAACAAACTACATCTTAATCGGAGCTCAATCGCTCCTTCACACACTCTAAGACGAAGGAGAGAAAAATGGAAAAATGAAAAGGAAAATTGAAAAAATCCCACTCTTGGAGACCGCTACTCAACTATAACACGCGTCATTTGGGCCCAAGTGCTTTGATGTTTTCCTTTTTGTTTTTTCTTAAACTAGTTCAAATCCCATGCGATGCACGGGGTAAAAAGTGATACGATTGTAGTAAATTATACATTTGTTGTTAATGTTGGACAATGTAGTCTATATCATATAGAATCAAGTTCCGACAACTTTTTAATAATTAATTGGAAGTACACAATCATAAACATGTGATATTAGGTTGTTAAATTATATTTTAATTTCCTTTAATTAGATGGTTAATATACTATATGTCCCCAAAATTTTTCCCTAAGATAGGTTTTTGTATCTACACTTTGCAAGCAAAGGTATTGTTGCCTCTAATTTCATTATATTTAAAACACTGGTTCTTGGAGCTGATGAAGAAGCAATACCATTTAAAACCTAAAGGGTACAAAGCCACATGTTTAAAAGTTGAGGCTCCAAAAGTAAAATGTGAGCAAACTCAAAGTATAACCAAAATATTGCATCAAATAGTCAATAAAAATGCTATTTATTTGTGACAATAAATTAAGACTAAAGCATACAATTAGGATATGTGTCCCGCAACTTACATCTTAATTACGATGACTAATGTACCTAATCTATAACATTGAAAAACACTTCGTTCTAAACAAAATTTGTAGTCCTATTTGTTACTTTGTAAGCATTATCCAAAAGTAACATCTTGAGGCCATCTTTATGTCACAACAACAACATACAATAAGCCATGCGTGAAAAGAGGTCTTGGAAGTATAATCTAATTGACATCAAACTCTGTCTTTGACTTTTGTTTATTGTCATTACAAAGGATGGCATAATGGGGAACTACCAAAGACATAATGTGAATGGCAATGATGTGCCAAATGGTGGTAAAGTTATTCTAGGGATTAAGACTCTAAGTCTAACATTGTCAATTGTCATGATCTTTGCTTGAATGACATACCTCTCAAAGCGAGTTAGACTCAACCTTGTACTATTGCACAGTCCGATTGACTTATTAAGATTGTGCATTAATATAATGGGACAACCAACCTTAAGTCTCAACTGATGATTAGGAACCCCAAATATGGAGATCATATTTAAAAATCCCACATAGTGCATAGCAGTAATGGAATCCTGCAACACATCCTGTCTAGACACATTGCCAACACTTAAATATATCCTTTCATTACCAGGTAGCCTATCAATCATATAATTGTTAACCTCTTAAACCACCGTCAAACTCAAGGCCAAAATTGCACTATCCTTAAAATAGTCACCATCACCCAAATGATCCAGTAGGTTAGGATAAGTAAAATGTACAATACATTCTAATGGAGATGAAATAGGGTGTAGCAGAAATTCATTTGGTATTGTAACAAACTATGTAGTACCATTAATTATTGGAATTGTTCCATCACCTATTGCAACAATCCAGTCTGCAAACTCCTTTATATCCATATTATTTTTTGCTATATCTGAATGCATTAACCTCATATTCTTCATAAATTTAAAGACTTTGCAGTGTTGCCAAAGGTATGATGCATTGATTTTTGCCAAGACAATGTCCTATCTATAACCTCTAAGAATAATTGACAATATCTGTCTAAAATCTCTACAAAGTACAACGACTTTACTAACAAATGGAATTTCAAGCGTATCCGGACGAACACGGCTGCATATATCCTTTAGCGTTTGATCTAATGCTTCAAAGTATAACTTATTTTCCATTAGTGCCTCATCCCATATTATAAGAGATGTATGGATGAGTAACTCTGCTAGATGCGAACCCTGTTTGATATTGCATACATAATCTTTATTGATATTCAGTGGAATAGCAAATTGAGAGTGTGTCGTTTTACCATTGGGTAATAATAAAGCCGTAATACCGATGGACTCCATTATCAGCACAATTTTTCCATCGCCTCTCAATGATGCTGAGAGCGTTTTCCACAAGTATGCCTTTCCGATTCCACCATGGCCATAGACTAAGTACAAACCATCATCCAAGATGTTGACAGCTGATCTAATTGCATCATAAATCTTTTTTTATTCTTCAATCAAGTTAGCAACCAAATCTGGAACTTCCCTCCTCAGAGTATGGAAGTCAAAATTTAACTCACCATACATATATCTATTTGCCCTACCATGATAAAATGGTGAAGATGGAAATGGAATTGACGCATACTTGTTACGACTTCTGCCATTCATGTTCAAAAGATGCCCAATCTCTATCAAAACAGCATTTTCAAGTTATTTGTCCTTTAAAGTTAAACATGAACAATAATAATAAGGTGATTACACATAAACTAATAGGATAAGGAACCACGATGAATATGACGTAGTTTTGAATAGTTAAATGAGTAATAACACAATATTGATTCTCATAAATAAAAGATCCTGAATGTATATTATACTGCATACATGTCTCTTGGTCATGTTTATATAGTACATCACCTGCCATTAACTTCCATGACTGCTGCCATACAATCTCTGATCTACCAAAAGAATTGCAGAAGAGTAAAGTGCAAAATAGACGATGTACGTACTTAGCACTTGCCCACTCCCCAGCCTCCTTGAATGCATCAATATATTCTCTATTATCCTTTAATAATCCTAATGCATAGCATTCATCCCTTAAATTATTATATTCCACACCATCCACTGTCCTAATTTCTTTGAAAGACTTAAGTCAATTTAAATCGTATGTTTTTTGTCACATGCCTGGAAGGATACAATTATCAGAACTTACATATCCACGGTCTGGAAAAACACATTACATGTATTGCAGAATTGACAAAATTTCGATAAGTAGCCTAAACTTTCAAAATAACATGGGAATAGCCTTTTCATAAAACATTCACGTATACCCGCAGTTAAAGCACGTCCATGCATAATGACGATGAAGTTAGTGCTGCTTTCTTGTCGACTTCTCTTATTTTGCAATATTTGCATCCTACGAGCCCGTGCTATTGTAGTACGACCACCAAAAAAAGCATATTATGTTAATAAGAATTTTGATCTCATAAATCAAATGATATGAGAAATCAGTGTGATTAGTGTTGCATGTTTTATTCGTACCCTCTTTTGCATTTTCATTACTTCTTAAGTCAGTGTTTGTGTGAGGCCAAAATCGTGGTTTCATAAGCCTGTTTTCGCAAGTCAAGACAAAACTTCTCTCACATATTTACCTCATAAATTGTAAAAGTTATTCTTCAAAAGTTAATCCAAACACACAGTTCATCACTAACACCTATCTTTCTCTTCCTCTTTCTCCCAATAGCAGGTACTGCTAAATTAAGTTGTCCCTCCAGATTGTCCATTAAAGGATAATGCATGGATGAACGATGAACCTATAAATGAGAAGACATTATTATGCCTTCTACATAAAGTACATAGATTCACACATTGTCGAAGAATGTTGTCAAATGTAAAACACAAACCTTTCTCGTAATCGTAAAAATACATAGAGCATATTGTGGTATTTGATAACAATGAAAAATTTTATCAAAAAGCGAGACTTAAATGAAAGACAAATATGTACCACATTGAAGTTTGGCGAAAAGTTTAGAACGGTGTATGATAGTTCACAGATTGAACATTCTCGTGTAAAATAGCAACAGTAAAGAATGTATTAAAAATATTTATAGCAGGTTTAGGTAGAAATGGTGGGATACAAAATTCAAATTAAAGTTAGTATGTGAAAGGCAGCATATCAGTTGTATCACTCTTTGTGGCCTAAATTATTGCCATAATGTGTGGCATAATATGCATTTCGAATTGCAACTGACATCAAACAGTAAACTATACTAACCAACAGTTTCTTAAAAATACAACTATACTCTCTTATGGGATTTCGTTAGTTACACATACATATATTGTGAATGTTTGGGAGCAACTATGAAGACACGAAGGCACAAATCAAACACAAAAGTTCAAGCCATTGACATTTGTGATGTTAGGTTCATGGTTTTTTTTTAATGGTGCTATTCAATTGTGAACTGTTTGAATTCATAAATGGAAATTATATACTTATCCATTTACTATAGTAGACAAATAGTACTTGTACCATGACTACATGATAAATTAATCAAATTCAATCTAAAAAAAATGCACACCCGTCTTAAAAAATCTATATGACTTGCACGTTCTATAACTTTACTTGTACATCTCACATTCGTTCCGAATAATTATGTAACTATGTTTTTAAGACTTAAAATGATTGTCATTTTAATTATATACTTCATCAAATAACTGACAATTCAAGCATAATTGTGTAAAGATTCCATTTGTTTTTTTGGCCTATTAGATAAAGCTCTATTTTTGCATGTTTTTTAGCATTTTAAACTTCACCGGATTGTATATCAAAAGGAAGTCAGTACTCATATTGCGATCAGTCTCATATTTGATCATTTAAACACATAATTGGCACCCATATTTCATAATTCAATTCATTCCTAACGAACTTTGTTCAGTCCTTAATATACAACATATTTACATAAATTTGGTTAAACTAATAAAGTTGGTTTATTTTATTTTTTTCTTTTGATATGTATTATCTAAAACACCCTAGCCACATTGGTTAATTCACCTATTATTTGATCTCTTTGATTGTTGTTGAAGGGGTATCAATAAGAGTAAATCAGCAAAAGATTGATAAATATGAAAAAATTTTCTCAATATCAACTCCTTAAATATGTCTCATATTAGATAGATGATATAATAAATTTAAACTAATTAAGGAGGATAGATGACCTATTTCAAAGAAACATAAAATACTATGACCACTCCGGCATTTTGCATTAATCACAATAGTATGAGTACTAACTTTTAACCATCAGTTGACCTTGATTTGAACATTACATTTTTTCCATACAACTATTAGTTGACCGTTAACTTTGACTTGTTCACATGTTTTTTACCATAATACCTATACATAACATAATAAATATTTAAATACTTATGTTGACAAAAAACAATACAAAACCAAGAAATTATTGTAACAGCTATCTTTTTTCAAAAGCTATAGTATACTTCTTTACAATATCCCTACATAATTAATTTAAATGTTACAATTTCTCCATATTTAGTCCACTCTTTTTAGACTTCAGTATGATTCCCACATATGTCCTTAGGATAAACTATTAAGTCACATAATATGTAAATATTTGTCCTAATATCAAAGATACAGTTAGATTTACTTGCCTAAATGCACCCAAGTATAATTTTTAGCTAGTAGTAGAGTTACTTTTTACACTAATAGGCAAATATCTTCACTTCCACCTGTGAAATATATGATCACTTTTTTTAATTTAGAGAAGAAAACTTATTCTCTTTTTTGTTTGGATTTATTCCACTCTTCTTGGACTTCAATATGATTCTCGCCCAAGTTTTTACGAGCAGCTTTTAGGTCCTATAATATGTAAACATTTGTCCTTATATCAAAGACATGGCCAAATCTTCCTGCCTAAAAGCACCCATGTACAATTTTTAGCTTGTATAATAGAGTTACCTTTTGTATTAATAGACAAATACCTTCACTTTTACCTGTGAAATATGTGGTCCCTTTTCTTAATCTAGAGAAGTAAACTTGTTTCCTTTTCTGTTTAGATTTAATCTACTCTTTATAGACTTCAGTATAATTCCCATCCGTATCTTTAGGAGAAGCTCTTGAGTCCCATAATATGTCAACATTTGTCCGTATATCGAAGACACGTTTAGATTTGCTCGCTTAAAAGCACCCAACTACAATTTTTAGCTAGTATGATAGCATTATTTTTTGCACTAATAGGCAAATACCTTCATTTCAACCCTGAAAGATATGGTCCATTTTTTTTAATCTAGAGAAGCAAACTTGTTCCCTTTCCTGTTTAGATTTAGTACACTCTTTCTAGACTTTTGTATGATTCCCGTCCATGTGTTTAGGAGAAGCTCTTGAGTCCCATAATCTGTAAACATTTGTCCCTATATCAAAGGCTACTTCAGATTTACCCACCTAAAACCACACAAGTACAATTTTTAGCTAATATGATATAATTACTTTTTGCCCTAATTGGCAAATACATTTTCTTCCACTCACGAGAGATTTGGTCCTGTTTTTAATCTAAAGAAAAACAAATTCAATCCATTTTATGTTTAGATTTAGTCCATTCTTTTTGAACTTCAGTATGATTCCCGTCCATATCTTTAAGAGAAGCTTTTGAATCCCATAATATGTAAACATTTGTCCATATATCAAAGACACAGTCAGACTTGCCCACCTAAAAGCACCCAAGTAAAATTTTCTAGCAAGTATAAGAGTTACATTTTGTACTAATAGGAAAATATCTTCACTTCCACCATGAAAGATATGGCCCCTTTTTTTTTAAGCTAGAGAAGTAAACTTATTCCCATTTCTGTTTAGATTTATTCCACTCTTTCTAGACTTTAATATGATTCTCGCTCATGAGTGTAGGAGAAGATCTTGGGTCCTATAATATGTAAACATTTGTCCCAATATCAAAGACACGGTTAGATTTCCCCGCCTAAAAGCAACAAATACAAATTTTTAGCAAGTATATTAGAGTTACTTTATGCACTAATAGACAAACACATTCATTTCCACCCGTGAAAAATATGGTGCCTTTTTTATTCATCAAGAGAAGCAAACTTGTTCCCTTTTCTATTTAGATTTAGTCCACTCTTTTTGAAATCTCATCCTTGCTTTTAGGAGAAGCTCTTGAATCATCCCATAATATGTAAACATTTGTCCTATATACTGATGACAGCTTCTAAGATGATGTACGACATAGAAGCGTTAAAAAAATGCCAATAAATTATTATTGATAAGAAAAATAACAATTTTTACTGGCTTTACAATCATCAAATAACAAATAAAAACACAACAATTGAATACCTTCCCCAACATACACTTCATTATTCATGGTGCAAATTGCAATTTGGAAGAAACCAACAAATTATTCAAATTGAATTCTGAGAAGGAGTGATTCCTGTATAATGTGGAAAAAAAATAACATTGTTAGGCAAGTTAAATATCACTCAACTTTAGGCTTTACCTTCGTAAACAAAATCTGATATGAAAGTCATTACATAGCTTATTATTGAGAAATTTGATTTTGAAAAATCAGTTAAATAGAAGATACACTCAACAGAAGAACAACACATAAATCATCCTTGCATTTTAAGTGTATAAAACAAAATGCTATGCATGGATCCGGTGGGCAGAGTACTCTATTAACATGAGCATATAACAACAAAATCAACATCAATTTACAGCTTCTTCCCTCTTCCCTAACAAGTACCTAAATAGAGCAATATATTCTAGATGCAAATTTAGAAAATGGAAGTAGTACAAAAAAAGAACAGTATTATTAAGTGGCCTTTGATGACTTGAGAACATATTAGCTAAGATTAACATAATACTAAAGTGCAATCAGACCAAAACATCCAAGTTCATCAGTTCAAATTAAAGAACCCACAATATGTCACAAACTCTATGGCCCACATTAATCGATTCAATCATTTCCTTCTTTTCTCAAATACCATCTTATGAGGTGTGTACTTACTTCATAAATCAAAATTATTGCTGATAGAATGTCCATCTAAACAATATATAATTTCAAATATAATTAATGTAAACATTTTAACTGTATTATGTGTGAGTGACACAACCATAATATTTACTATAACGTTATTTAGTCAAGCGCAACATCATTCTTATAAATCAAGAAAATATGGCCAAATTATGTATTTCATCAAGAATAAAACGGTGTAAATTTTCTTTACTTCCTACATAGTGATAAGTTAGAATCCTAAGCCAAAGACTAACCCCTCATGATCAAACCTTATAACGCCACTGCTTTAATAAAAGAAAGCATAAATTTAATGAAAATTCTGATAGTTAAAACAATGAAAATGAAAACATTGCCTGTTATAATCATATTAAGTTTAAGACGCACAAAAATTGTCTTAAACTGTTAAAACTGAAAGACAAGCATAATAGCTCCACAATCTTGTAGAAATAGAAAAACCGAGCTCCCATTGGTCTCTCACAAATCTATAACCTAATTACCCACAAAACACAATTATTCAATGTCTAGAGCAAATAAACTAAAATCAACAATGCACCGTTGGCTTCATACCATCTTAACATGCCAACAGATCTCACATTTTAACTCATCGATGAAGATACAATAGCAATGACAAGGTAAAGCTTCAATTCACAAAATAACATAGATACAGGAATGAGGGTTACTTGAAGGTGAGATGCTACTAATAAGCAAATTTCTTGTATCTGCAATAGGAAAATGAAGTCAAATGCACATAAAATTGAGCACATATATAATTCCCATTTCCATGGCATCTCCTCCCCTTAGCTATCAAATACTTGGAAACACACCAATTTAAGCATCGCCCATATGCTACCCACAGAAATTCAATATTAGATTCATGTATACTCAATTCTAAGCAGGTAAAAAGTTTTTGCTATTATCTTAGTTTAAAATCATGATGGTGCCAAATATGTTTCCCAAATGCAAACCCAAATGGGATACCTGATGATTGCTTACCAAAAAGTAGAAACTAAAACAAAACAGACAATGCATTGAAGCACAAACTAAAACTTGTTCTATGTGGGAAATTCAAAATCTTATAGAGTTATCCTAATTTACACTAATGTGAATCAAATATAACACAATAGAAAACAAAGGTGATAAATAATGGTGGCAAAAGGTAATATAACTCAGCTATCTATAATAAAAATTATAGCATCTTGATCATACATTTACAAAGTTATCTATGTTGAAAGATTGCCTAATTGTGAGTTTGAAGCTTTGAAATGTATTTTGAAAATTTTAACCTCATTGTTTAAGCTACTATCCACCAAATAGTACCAAAGATTTTTATCTCCTTACCATTTCATCACTTAGGATCAAAGATAATTTAAGGAATTCCGTTTTTTTTTCCTGAAAAAACATAATAACAGACAAAAAAACTCAAGTTAGAAGGTGAAAGAATGGAGCAGAGTTGATACAGTAAGAACCTTGAAAATTACTTCGTTAAATGGAGAAGTTGGCAAAAGGCAAATATAGTAGTGAAAATCTTCAATTTAAGGCAATAAATTGCCAATTACTATAAATTATGAGTTCATATTAAAGGAAAGCAAATTAATGAAAATAAAAGTAAAGAAAGAAAGGAAAAAGTGGAAGATTACATTACATGATACCTACACAAATCTAGCATACTTAAGTAATGACAAACTTATCAATACCAATTATTTTAGTTCACTGGTATGTTCGAAATCTGGAAATCAAGAATGATTAAATTTTCCATTCTGATCAAAACTAAGAAGTTAAGGACAAAAATAAGTAAAGAAAACAGCCTATACTCTTTTTCCGTTCACTAATGCTAATTAAAATATATACTGGAGTTAACAGTAATTAAGGAGACAAATCATAAAAAGAACCAAGATTATAAGAACATAGAGCAAACAACAACATAGTGTGCAATTAACCGCCAAAAATGAATTGACACTGAGATCACAAATCAAGAGTGTGCACAGGTGTCAAATAAAGAATGTAAGATTTACCAAAGATAACACGCATACAAATGGAGCCTTTGGTGTGGATCTTCGTAGGAAAAAAGAGCATCTCCCTTATTATTTCCTATCTCATCAGTGCATATTTTTATGTTCCAAGCCAATGATCTTTATATCCCCTCTTGTGATTTACCCTAACAACCTACATCAATGAAGTATGTTGTTAGTAAAGGGATTCACACATTACAAAATTGAAAAAACAGTCGCAACAGTAATGTAACAAAATCTACCATATCCTTCCAGCCCTCCTTCCATCATTGTAATCAACATCCTAGTTGCCAAGTCTACCCCTGCTTGCTGGGATATCCCCATCCCTTCCTCCTATGTTGTAACTAAAAGCACAAATCTCACATTTTTCAGCATCACCCACGCATCAATGCTTCTTCATTAGGAGTCAATTAAATCCTCAAGTTTCCTCTATTTACATAATAAACCAAACTTGAAATCTACTAAGAAAAATATATTTCATAATCCACAAAACAGAGCAACATGATCAACACAATAAGGGGAAAATTACCATGTTCGATAAATACATTCTACTGCGTAAACTTCAATTCTCAACCTCCATTTATATAGATACCTTCAGTCAAAATCAGAATTACTAATCCATAAAATCAATCAATGGGCAAAAGTAATATGGTCAGCAATAAAGCCAAACAAAATATAATGTTGCACAATCAAACCTTGTTATTCTTGTTCACATATTTTGACTGGAAGGAAGATAATTGGTAATTCAAACATTAATTGCTCTTTGAATTATGCTTAACTTCTTTAAAACTTAAACTTGATTCCACATAAGAAGAAAACATGTCCTTCTTTAGTAGCTAAAGAGATATCTTGCCTTAATATTGTTTTGATTTTTTACTGTGGTATAATTGGTTGCAGGCATTGAAAAGTGAATCAGAGGATTGAAAAGGTAATATGTTCAGACCCACACATGATGAAAATGACAAGCAAAACCAAGAACTATTAGAATAATACTGAAGATATGGACAATGATGTGGAGACTAATTCTTCATGAAAAAGATAGGTATGCAATCTGGAATAGCGTGTGTGTGTGTGTGTGTATTTGTACCATTGAAACAACATCAAATTGGTTAAACTACAATGTGGCAAAGCAACCATGTAACATTTGTTATTTTAAATGGGAGTCAAAATACAGCAACTGGTTTTGTTGCAATACGAAATGATACAAAAGTTCTAACAGTAAGTTTGCATTCCCATCAAACACCAACCCAATCCACAATAATCCAAAGAAACTAAATGAGATTAATAATTAGCCCACATTCGCACTCATTATATGCAACCTACTGAACAAATTCACCTCTTAGTGAATAATATTATTATGAAAATAAAAGGACCACCACTCCATTTACAGGTCTAGTGCCAAAAAAATAATAACCATTCCAATTGACACTTCAGGAATAAACCCATATAGGAAAAATGAGAGATATAAATAAAAACACTATTACAAGGGGTAAATCTGCTAGTTCATTGAAACTAATGTTTGTTGAGTGTAATCATTGATAGCAATTGATGAAAGAACTACCGGCATTATTTTAAAGCAACATAAACTATGTAATTGACCAAGAGACTATATTTTATTGCATACTCAATAATCATAAAAAGTACATATAAAGGGCATGAAACAAACTCTTAAATCATTCATTCATATTTCTTTGTACATGCTAACGAAGTGGTCAGTTTCCTTCTCAAAAATAAGCAGTGGTACAATTCCACACTTTAGTAATAGGTAGAACCCTGTATAGCTAATATATCACAAACATAAGCCTTATGGACCAGATCCTGCATCTAAAGTGGTTACAGAACTGATGAGAAAGAAATTTGTATGGCCAAAAATTCAACAATATATACCTTAAAGTAGTAGTTTCGATCTTCATTGTCATCTGATGAAAGAGCAATATTTTCAAGAACCATACAGATGAAGTGCATGCTTTTCTGCATAAAACATGAATCAGTTGATTGGACATATAAAATTATAATAAAAGAACTTTAATTTATGTAATCAACTGCATAAAATGGTGAATATAGTTTGATCGTAATGAGACCCTTGGAACAAACATCACTTCTGGTCCAGTATTTTCCAATTGTTTGTATCCCCCTTCCACTGTTGTCCTAACAATAGAATCAAGGGAAATATCCAAAAATAAAAGACAACTCGAACAGATGGCTTTCCTCGCCAATGGAGGACCACCACCATACCGAAAACAATAGAATCACCATTATTGTCAAACATCATAATATAGCAATTATATTATGATAGGATATTTATGATACCAAATGAGATGGAAATGCGCTAGATAATAATTTTACTGATTCCATCTTCTCATTTTAGAAGATATAGGAATGCTACAATAGCAGCAAAATAACAATTTTCCTTCCCCCTCCCCCTTACAACTCAAATTAACTGAACTTGATGTTATCAAACAAGAGCCAATGAAATCTAACATGCAGCTTAAATATCTGCTCATGATGACATCAGGTATACCCATCAACAAGTTAGTATCTACTTGCAAATTTCTTAAAAACACCATGAAAAGAGAGAAATCAGGAAAAAAACATTTCACATGAGATGAAATGAATTTGACCTGAGCAACAAGCAAGCAATCTCACCATGAATATAGTTGATTCCGAACATCTCGGGGAAGCAATACATAGTCTTTGCCCTCAAACAAAGTATCATGGATCTCAACATCCTCAGACGTTCCCTCATATATCAAATCAAAATTATCAATACCAGATGGCCTCTTTAAAGCATTTGAATTAGAGAAATCACAATGCTCTGAAAAGGAAGCCCCATCATATGCATTAATTATTTGGTCTTGGTTCACATATTCAATCTAATGCTGCCACCATCTGCAAGAAACAGATCAGAAAAAAAAAAAAAATTTTCCTTGCTTATCTGTACATTGTGGTGGGTGTAGATGAAAAAGACAAAGCCAATCCATAGTAAATCAAGAAAAGGCTAGTTATTGTCAATGTAAACAAATTATATTTGCCTCTTCAGACAATTCGTCAGAAAACTTATGAAAAATAGACACATATCTTTATCTCCACTATATTGACAAAATTTTAGTTTATATCAACATATCAACTAAGAAAAGAAATGTTCTACAAGCTTTGATTCCCTGCATTGGAGACTTAAAAGAGCAAAAGCAAAAAAAGAAAAGAGAAGATTACAAAGGCAAGAAGAAGATAATATATTAAATCAATTGCAATAAAAATGCAAAAGCAATCACTGAACATATTTTGGATCCACAATCACCCAGAAAAGTCAGACAACAATGCAAAATCAGGGGCCTGAACAAGTTTCAAGCACCAGCAGAAAAGAGATAATTTTTTACAGTGTGTTTCTAAATTTCAAACCACATAATCTTCAAGTTCAACATCTCTTCCACAAGTCCACAACAGAGAACAAAGAAATTGATTTGTGAGTCACTGCAGTGCCAAAAGTAGGACTAGAATGCTGGAGCCAGTACGGTTAGATTTCAACTTCAGTGCTCCACAAAATGAACAAAAGGTCTAGAGGGCTCGGAGATTACAGCCATCTATTAAGCATCATTGCTAAACAGACTAAATCTAAGAGATGCTCGTTGAAACTGACTCGACCGCTTTGATAGTGAATTATGAGTCTTGTTATTATTTTCACAGATTTAGGTAAAATTTTACGTTAGCAGAAAATTATTGACCATCTTTAAAAACTTGTTCTCAAATGAGCAGAGAGAGAATAAAATTGAGGTCCAAGCATAAACTAAAACTCCGGTGGAGGGGATCAGCCCATTCTGACAACGCCCTATTTTCTCAATCGAAACAATGTCAGAGTTTTATGATCTAAAACAGAAATAGGGGAGAAAAACTACGAGTTTCCTTCACTTTGTCCTACTCAGTTCTTCAACCTTAGCCCTCTAGTATCATTTGGTCCTCAAAAACTGGTTTTTTTCCTCATATATTAACAAATAATACAAAAGCTTCTCACACGGAGCATCATATTGTTCACAAGAAACGTCTGAATAACCTAACAATTTTCAGCGGGACGAAATAGAAAAGGAAAAAGAGGGTAGGGGAGGAAAGAAAGAAGAATCAAACCTCTGGGTAATCAAGTAGCAGAGGTAGCGACACTGATGAAGAAGAAGAATCAGAGGAGTGAAGCCGAGAGATGACAAGTCGGTCCTGCCGGAGAGACTTACTTGCTTTGTGCGAGTGTGCGAGAACGAAGTGAACGGAGCATAACCCAATCAGAAAACGCAAAGCCCCATATATATATATACATATAGAAAGCGCAACCAATCAGCCCACGTAAGCGTAATTTGCGGAACAACACTAAGCGTGGGCTGAAACACATCCCACTCACAAGACAATCATATACAGGACCTGATCAGTTATCCCCAGCCAATAAACACATGAACCGAAGGTGACCCCGCACAAGGAACGTGCGAGAGTGGTAACTGATAGTGAACTGTAAATGAATATCTTTTGAGGAGGTAACAGGGGAATTGCTGACGTGGCCTCATAGAAAATCAGCTTTAAACCGTACTTTTATTTATATATAGATTATCGAAATGCACTGTTCCGTTTATATGTTGATGAGGCATCGTTTTGAACAAAATGACGTCATTTAAGGAGCGATCAAAACAAATCGTTTTGATTGTCCCTAACATTCATCCAGGTCACACCGAATATGATATGTGGTAACGGGTGGGATCTTCTGATCCGACTCTTCTCTCCTCTATAACTGGTGTTTCCGATGTCTATTTTTCACGTTTTTGGTATCTATCTCTTCTTTTTTTTCGAGATCTGCCCAATGAAATTAATTTCGTGGCTTAAAAATACCATTTTTTCATGACCCAATATCAAAAACCAAAGACCACCTGAAATTATATTGTTCATATTGTTTTCCATTCTATTTCTATATAACTCTTGGGTATGTAATCTTCATTTTTTTGTCCTCTACCCAATGGTTCTAGCTTTAAGGCCTAAAACAAGGTTTTCAAACGACCAAATTCTCAAAGATTAAAATCTCCAGGGTTTTGCACTCGTGGTTCCTCGCGACTTTGCATTCTTTCTAGAGTTTTTAAATATGTCTTTTAACAATTGTACAATATCGTAAGAGATAGATCTCATTAACAGAATCACAACAATAAAATCGAACAAAGATATCAAAATATTCAATGCACACATTAAACAACACACACACACGGTAAAGTATTCATATAATTAAGAAATAAGATTTCTATGATTATAGGGATTCATGCTGTGGAAAAAGAAAACCCTTATCTTCTAGCCTCAAATGGAAGAAAACCATTCACAAACATAGACAATAATTTCTGTCACATATAATATATATATAAGGCATGTAAATGCAAATCTTAAAATTGTGTACATCAGAAGTAATTAAAATGCCTTAGAAAACATGCTATTGGCATGAAACCACAGCAACTAAAACAATATTAAATTATGTACATGTATGCACAAATACTCATGCCAGCGGACATACATGATAATGGCACAGTAGAATAAAAAATCACAACTTTGGCCGTAAGAATAATCATACTCTGATAGCATGCAAGAATTTCAAACGTATCTACAATATGATTGACTCACTGAAATTCTCATACAAAATAGAAACACTAATACGGACCCCTATCACATTACACATCAAATATACCAAAAAGAAGAAGAGAAGAAAACTTTTATGAGAGAACCTTTAAGAGAGAGGATTGTGTGCGTTATTATATTCATACTTCACTCCTCTCTCAACCCCACATTCTATATATATATATAGCTTACATACGGTTACATAGAAATATGTATAACTTTTAAACGTATGGTTATATGGAAATAGATATAATCTTCAAACGCTATCTCTCTTTATTAACCCATATCTATCCATATTTACATAAGGACCTCTCTTGATTCGGGCTTGGGTCATAATCCACTAAGAGTGGACTAATATATTCTAACATACTACAATTAGCACAACTTCAAACTTCAATTTGGGATTTTAGGCTTCCATTTTTCATCTTCTTCGATCTCGGATCCCAACTTTGATTTTTTCATTAATTTTAATGTTGATTTATTTGCTCTGTGATAGGGAGAATCTTGTCCTGTTCTCGTACCGTTCCGTCTCAATCGGGATAGCAAATGTTGTCTTATTTCCTTTTCATCGGGATGAGATGGTACCAGCCTTCCTCATCAAACCTTCAATCATTCATGCTAGTTGGCATTAAAAATTAGAAATATACTCCATTAAATTCTGAATGTAAAATTTATTTATTTAATTTAATTTGATTAAATAAGTTAATTAAACTAGTTAATATAATATATTTTCTTTAAAACACCATCAATCATCTTTATTAATTTATTTTATCTTTTTCTTATTTAATTATTATTAAGAGAGCATCAATAAAAATAAATTAAAAAAATATTAACAAATACGAAAAATATATTTTATATTTATGTCAAAATAAACTCTCTAATAAACTCCTACATTAAAAATAGGATGGAATATTAAATATTTTGTGCAATTGGTTAAAGGAGTAAGCCCAGTAGCTCAAGTTATTATTTTGGATGGTGTGGCTTCAACTAATGAAAAGTCGCAAGTAAAAGGTTGGAAACCTATGAAAATATAAAAGATGCATTCAAAGATGGTGGAATTTTTTTTTCCTCGACCGCTACTGAAAGTTGATGCTACTTGAGTGCCCAAAAAGTCAAATCAACATGTGAATCATAATAAGGTGTCAATAGTTTATTTTCTTCAAATTGAGTCCATATAATTTAGTATATTATAGAAAATTATAATGCTAAGGATCTATTTTATCCAGAAGTTTTCACGAATGAGCAATTCTATTTTGAAAGTTTTTCAATATCAATTTTACTTTGGCCGTTATCCTAGTTAATTTTTACCGTTAGTTGATAAAATATACTGAATTGACAGTTTACATGTCATCTATGTCATTTTTGTTAAAGTATAAATTTGCTTTGGAAATTTAAAATCTAACTCGGGTTAAGAGACATTTTTCCATGGAAGTTTTCACCAAGGGGCAATTTTGCACAAGAATTGTAAAAAAAAGGAGCAATTTTGTCCTAATCATTATTTTAGTTAATTTTGATCATTAGTTAACTAAATATGATGAGTTGATAGTCCACATGTCATCCATGTCATTTCTGCTAAGGTGCAACTTTACCCCAAAAGTCCATATGTTATCTTCTTTATATGTTTTCAAAGTTATATTTAAAACTTGAGGCAAAGTTGCCCCTTAGAAAAAATAACGTGGATATTATATGGACTGTCAACTCATCATGTTTGGTCAATTATGAGTCAAGATTAACTAAGATAACGGTGAGGGAAAAATTTCTCCATTTTCTACACTTCCGGGGGTAAAGTTGCCCCTTGGTGAAAACTTTCGGGGCCAAAAATGCGCCTTTACCCATCTAACTTTTTTTTAAAAAAAAATAAAGTAGATGACACATTAACTTAATTTACACCTTAGCAAGAATGATGTGAATGATATATGGACTGTTAGCTTAGCATATTTAGTCAATTAACAGTTAAAATTAATTAGAATAACAGTAAGAGCAAAATTGCTCATTTTGTTTATACCATTGGGGCAAAATTGCTCCTGCCCCAAAAGGAAAAAAAATTCCTGGGCAACATTGTTGCTATGTGAAAATTTCTAGGATAAAATTGCCTTTATATGAAATTTTTCAAGACAAAATAGACCCTTAATCCAAAATTATAAGGAAAAATTACAATAAGGTCCCAAGCAAATGAAAATATGAAGAAATGGTTCTAAGGGGTTGTTAATGACAACATGATGATCTTCTATTAACAACATGAGGATCGTCATTAACAACCCCTTATGATCATTTTTTCATATTTTCATTTGCTTGGGACCTTATTGTAATTTTCCCAAATCATAATTTATATAACCATACCAATTTAACAGAATTTCCTACTTCAAAGAATTTCCTTCGTTTCATTTAACAATGTTTTAATTACGCATGCATTTCAATAAATAAAATTTATATATTAATGTTATCGAATCAAATAGTAAGAGCCCTTCAAACAAAATAAACTATAGGAATCCTATTTAAAATTGAGGTAAATTAATTTTTCTGATGATGATGCTGATGAGAGATTTCAATAAAATCTTGGGGAAAAATATACATTATAATGTTTTGGAGAAGCTTTGACATTACAATATATTTAAAGTAAGATTGAACATTCCTAAATCCGATGGCGACAACAAATCCTAAATCCGATGGATAGGATGATGCAATTGATTTTCTTAAAACTTTACAAATGAATCATTTCTAAGATATAAGTTTTTATTCTATTTAATTTTAATTTTTATATTAAAATGAGCGTTAAACTGAGGGTGTTTGAGTAAAAAAAAATATTGATAAATTGTATTGGTTTCTTTTTTAAAAATAAAATTTATATATATTTTTTAAAATTAGTTAGTTGGATGTATGTGTGCTTAATCTTATTCTATTTTAATTTCAATTTTTTTTTCAAAAGTGTGTGATTATTATTATTATTGCCAACGCGTGTGGCGGTGTGGGATTAATTGTTTTGGACCAACACCAAGAGGAGTAATTAGAGATTATATATTTTTTGGAATGGCAATGAAAATTGAGTGTTTTGGGCTTCACTCATGAACTTTTTTTTGGGCATTAGGACGAGAAGAATTCGTATAATGGACTTTTATTTGGGCCCAATATAGGATGGGCTTTACCAACATGTCCACTGGGACTAAATAATACGACGCTCATATGAAATACCTTTTAATCAATGGGCTATAATTAATGTTCAAAGACGTCCGTCTTATCGTTCTAGTTTAAGTTTTTTAATCAGCCTAGCATAGTTGGTAGATGGCTGAATCATTTAAATATGATCACTATTACAAAAAATATTTTTTAGACCGGTTAAAAAAGACATTTTAGACCAATTCTGAAAACGGTCTTGATACAGCCGGTCTAGACCGGTTAAAAAACCGGTCTAAAAGTCATAACTTTTAAGACCGGTTGTGATCACAACCGGTCTTAAAAGTCTGACAATAAGGCCATAAACTATAAAAGTCCTTAATGTCACGACCTTTAAGATCGGTTTTGTTGACAACCGATCTTAAAAATATGATTTTTTTAATTATTTTTGGTTTCAACCTTGCCCAAACTAATAAGCCATTTTAACGACAATCCTCTTTTCACACAAGCAACAACACATATATATTAATAATTAGAAGCAATGGCGACAACATTACTACACCCACATTTCACAGAAGCAACATTATTAATAAAAATCATCCAAAATCAATACATTCAATTCCAATGACAACTGATAACACATTATCAACTCATTCAATTTTCAGCAACAATATCAACAATTTATCATCATCAGGCATTTTGAAACACAATGAAGCACAATTTAACAATGATAGAAGGAAAATCTCAACATTGTGCACTTTCAATCCCAAAACTTCTAAGGAAAAGAGGGAGAAGAAAAATTTCTCATTATGTGCAAAAAATTCCTAAGCTTTACAGAAAAGTGGAAGAAAATATACAATAGTGATCCCATGACTGTATCAGCAACCGCAACCAGTATCACCAATATCCCAGAAATTGTCTTAAGCAAATATATAAGTCAAGTTAGATATGAAAACCATAAGTATTATTAGAACAACATTGGATTAAAAAACTTACTAATCTTGTAAAAGCTCATAGATGAATTTAGCATAATAGTTGCGAATGAAATCAATATCTTCTTCAGGAAAGGGATCAACAAGATCAAACATCTGTATATGTAACACAAGCCAAACAAAACGTTAACTTACTAACTTAAAAACAATAAAGTAATACAAAATTTTTGAAATATACATTTATTATCTCTTCGGTAAAATCAGTCGTGCCTAGGCTGATAATATTGTAAATTTGCCTCAAAATATAAAGACAACATGAGTTGAACCCCAGTGGTTGCCTATGGCTCTGAAAAAGAACATGACATCATCAAAGCATAGCTTATGGAACACATCTTAAAGAAAACAAATATGTACTAACCTTTGGCGTGATCCATGTAGGGTCTTTTAAGTCACGAACATGCCTACCACACTTAGTGTGTAGGAATGTTCGCATAGCCCTATCATCAAAATCACAAAGATTACTTAGCTTGCACATAAACTTTGCACAAAAAAGGTAATAAAGCAAAAAACTTACGAGTTCACGGTCTTCTTCAAGTAACTTCTCGGTTTCAAGTAGAGGGAGCATAGAAGGATGACTATGTAACTAACCTTACATAGAAGAACCAATTGCCAATGATCCCTTAAAAAAAAGAGATGAATGTTAAGCAAATAGAAAGCATTATATGTGTTTTGGAATATAAATTTGTTTCTTACCCATGCACATAAGGAACCAAGAAACAGTCAGTTTCTATTTCATTGAGCCTCTCTGATAAGTATCTATGTCTGATGGCAGAAGTGATCCTTTCTCTTGAACTTGATGATGGCATATGAATCCAAATTTATCGCTCTGCCCAGAGGAGACCAACTTACGATTCATGTACTTACAATAACGCAAGCACACAAATCAAAGTTAAACAGTGTAATTTTTAAAATATTTACTCCCAATTGAAGAAGATACTTACATTAAAAATAGTTGGACAATCCCAACCGTAAGATATTATCTACGAGCGACCATGGACATTAAATCTTCCCTATCAATATAGCATGTTGCCCCTGATTTCCCAACAGCTAAATCCATAGGCCAACTTCTTGGTAGGAAGGATGTATCGTATGCCATCAGAATCACTTGCTGCATGACATTCAATAGAGGCTGTGAAACTTCATGAGGGAAGGGAGTTGGACTTGGGGATCTGATTAGGGATTCCACAGCTCAAACAGAAACAAGGTTCTTCGGCCATGATATGAAAGTACCCAGGACATCGCTCACAATCTTGAACTCCTCAGAAGGGATAGGGACAGGTGCGTCTGCAATGATAACCTCTTCAACTGACACCCTGACTTGATCATCTGTCATTTGCTGGTGATGAAAAGTTGATCTCAGGTTGTGCACACTCCCCCGTGCAACTAATCATCTCAGAGGATCCTCTACAAAAATGTCACAAGGCTCATCAATTTCTTTTCTAGGACCCCTGCCCAATATTGCAACAACTCCCTTTAGTGCTATGCTTTTTAGGATCGAGCGAATGTGCCTGGGGAGCACTGGTATCTTGTCTAGTGCTGACCATGGCATACACTTCCTCCTTCATCTTGCTTAACCGTGCATCCAATAGTGCATTAAATGATGCTTCTGCCTCGGCCCTTGCTTCCGCCCTCGCAGTGGCCAACATACGCTCCAATTCGTCTCTCGTCACCACATTTGAGGAATAGCATGAGGGGACTCCAAAGTAATCCTTTATGCCCACCCCTTCTCTAACTCCCTTGACATGACCTAGATGCTCACATTTTCCAGCAGTAACTGTGACGATATCATCCCTCCCCTCCGCCTTAAAGGATCCCTTGGCTTGCTTTTTTAAAGTTCCTCCTGTGAGATATATAGAGAACACACATGAGTAATGAAACATGTTTATTAAATAGTTAATAACAACAACAATACTTACAATATTTTCACCGACTATATGAGATTGTTCACTCGTATATGACCCTCTACTCTTTCGGCAAGCATGCAACCACAATTCTTTACGTCTTAGTGGAGATAGTGGAGAAAGAAGAACAGAAGGATCGGATTGAGATGCTTCCTCCAATCTCTTCCGTTTGGTCACCAACAAGTCCTTTTCGGCCTTTGCGTATCTCCCACGAGACATTGTATGGGGCAATCATTCTTCCTACCACTCTTTTGTGCTTTTTGCCTTCTTTCCTGCGAATAAGAAATTGAGACAAAAAAGGTTACAATCAGTATAGACTATTGATAAGAAAATAAAATACAAAATAAGTTAACTCACCAAAGCCTCTGGAGTAGTCCGAAGCCTCAAAAACTCTTGCCAGGTGACTCCTGATTAATACTTGGCTCGCTTTGATGAGCACTAGGTGACTCCTGAGCCTCCTCACTAGGACGCCTCGGATCCGTCATTTTCCTGTTAAGACAAATCGTTAAGTTAGTAAGCTATAAAATAACTGTATATATAATCTGGATATAACTCATAATGATAATTACTTTAGATAGATAGCTAACTTTTAAAGTAGATTTATAAAGAGATATCCTCTCATATCCTTTCATGATGATCATTTCTTGTACCGTGTTCATTATCTGTTTCATCTTCTTCGTTCAATTCAGGAAGACCCTTGGAAAAAAAAGGAGTCTCGAGAAGATCGTAATTTGAGCGACTTTCCTCATCAATATCAAAGATCCTTTTTCCTTGGAGAGCTACAGACCACATTTTATTTTCCTGATCAATAATATAGAATACTTGTTTTGCCTGATCTGCCATAATGAAAGGTTCATCTCCAAAACTTCTACTATTCAAATATACTAATGTAAATCCTAATTGATCAATCTTCACACCATTATTGACATCAACCTACTTGCATTTGAAAATTCAAAATTTAGTTTTAACATAGTCAACCACCAAAATCTCCTCAATAACCCCATAATAAGGTATGACTGTCAATTTAGGGTTCTTATCTTTTGAACTAGAGAAGTGCATAGATTCAACCACTAACATAACACCACTGTTCTGGACAGTGGTCCTATCATCCGGGACTTCATGTAAAAGGTATAACCATTGATCACAAATGAAGTCCAACTTATGACATCAACCTCAGGACCACATGCTAGCCATTTAATTGTATTAGAAACAAATTCTTCTCCATCAACCTTATGTTTGAACCAATGTGCAAAAATTCTTATATGCTCCCTAATTAACCTTTGTTTAGTCATTCGACTGTTTGCTTTCCGTACAATTTCTTTTTGAGCATTCATGTAATCTTGAATTGCATAAACATTATTCAAGATGTACAAGTAGACTTGTTGTAATTCATCAGGATCCATACTCTTTACTGTAGCCCCGCGTCTACCCCCTTCTTCATTATGGCGTTTATGAAGGCCAATATGTCCTACATTTGGCAAATAATATTGAAAAAATTCCATGGCTTCTTCATAAATATATTTCTGAACAATAGATGCTTCAGGCCGGTTAGGGTTCTTCATATACCCTTTTAGGATTTTCATAGTTCTTTCAATTGGGTACATCCACCGGAAATTGATTGGGCTATACAACTTTATCTCCCTCACTAGATGAACAATTAGATGTACCATGATGTCAAAAAAAGAATGAAGAAAAAACTTTTCAAGCTGGCATAAGATCAGGTATCCTTCATTTTCCAATTCATCTAATATTTCCATCTCAATGACTTTACTACAAATTTCATTGAAGAAGAAACAAAGTCTAGTCAATATACGTTGAAGATCATATTCGAAAATGCCTTGAATAGCTACTGGGAGTAGTTGTTGCATTAATACAACAACTACTCAAAAACTTCTTAAAATTTGACACAAGCTTCTTAAAATTTAAGGAATACCCTGACGGAACTTTGATTCCATGTAAACACTTACAAAAACTTTTTTTCTCATCCTTGGACAAAGTATGACAAGCTGGAGGACAAAAGGTTCTTTTACCATATGGCCTCGGATGCAAGTCTTCTCGTATTCTCATTTCTTGCAAATCTAATCTTGCCTTCACGCCATCCTTAGAACTACCTTGTATGTTGAGCAATGTTCCAACAATACTATCACATACGTTTTTCTCCACATGCATGAAGTCAATACAGTGTCTCACATCAAGATTGCGCCAATATGGATGATTGAAGAAGACCGACCTCTTTTTCCATATATTTTTCTCATTTCTACTCTTTGTAGCCTTACCGAAGATAACATTGATATTTTGTACCTTTTCATAAACTTTCTCCCCAGTCAATGCCTCCAGAGCATCTTCAAACTCTTGGCCACCAAAAAAGGCTTTCTTTAATCTATGATATGGGTGGTCTCGTCTAAGGAATCTTCTATGGCTAAGATAAACGATCTTTCTTCCATGTTGAAGTTGATGGTAGCATGTGCCTTTTTCACAAATCGGACATGCTTTGTAGCCTTTAACACTATATCCTGACAAGTTTCCATATGCAGGGAAGTCATTTATAGTACAAAAGATCATGGCTCGCATTTTAAAAATATCTTTCTTGTTCGCGTCAAAAACATCGACACATTCATCCCATAACTCTTTCAAGTCTTCAATCAAGGGTTTTAGGTAAACATCTATGTCATTTCCGGGTTGTTTTGGTCCCGAAATCAACATAGATAACATGATGTATTTTTCGTTTCATGCATAACAAAGGAGATAAGTAATAAATTACCAACATAATAGGCCATGAACTATGTATACTACTTAGGCTACCATAAGGATTCATGCCATCCGTGCTAAGCCCAAGTCTAAGGTTCCTAGATTCTTCGCCGAAGGTAGGAAATAATTGATCAATTTTCTTCCATTGAGAAGAATCAGCCGGATGTCAAAGCTTTTTATCAGAAATCCTCTCATCTGCATGCTATCTCAACTTTTTGGCATCAATTTCATTAGCAAACAGGCGTTTGAACCTCGGTATGATTAGAAGATACCACAACACTTTTGCAGGGGCCTTATTTGATTTATACCTGGGGGTTTCACATATCGGACACTGCTGCTTCTCTTTATGCTCTTTTCTATATAATATGCAATCATTAGGGCATGTATGGATCTTTTTATACTTCATCCCTAGTGGACATAGTATTTTCTTAGCATTATAGTATCGGCAAGACAACACGTTATCATCTGGAAGCATGTCCTTAAAGGCCTCAAGTGTTTCTGAAAAACTCTTATCGCTCTATCTATGTCGTGCTTTCAAACTTACTAATTTCAATACTGCTTTCAACAATTGATATTTTGTGTACCCTGGATACAGCGGCTTCTCAGCATCACTACATATATTACCGTATGCATGTGATTACTCAAAAGCCTCTTCTCCTACATCACAAATAAATCCTCTATCTGATCATCCAAATCCGTGTCATTATCATCAAAGGCTACTCCCCCTTGTTGAGCTGCACTTGGAATTTCTAATTCTTCACCATGCCATACCCATACTGTATAACTCTTACAAAATCCTTCACAAATTAAATGAGTATATATATCTGCAGCACTTAGTCGCTTCTCATTTAAACATTGTACACAAGGATAATAGAACATCCCACTATCATTTCCGGAATTTCTTCTAGAAAATTTTAAAAAATCCATAACCCCATTATCATATTCAGCACTAGTCCGTTTAGCGTTTACCCAACTACAGTCCATATATTTCAACACCTTTTTTTTCCTTCTCTTCTATATATTTTTTCCCCTAGAAAAGGTAGGAGTATGATGAGAGTATGAAATCATTACATTTATCAAGTTACCTAGTTTAATAGAATTCTTCATCATATGTAATTACAGTCTATTCCATTTTCTCCAAGTAATTTTTTCCCTTTCACAGAGTTCTTATTTCTATTCAAGAGACCACTGCAATTATATCTGATTTTGAAGACATAAATAACAAAATTGATAGACTCAAGAAAGAAAATGATTTAACAAATTAAACGGGTTCATAACATCTTCAAGAGACCACTTTAACAGATTCAATAGAAAGAAATTGATAGACAACCCAATTATATCTTCAACAAATTCAACAGAAAGAAATTGATATGCAAAATGCGAAAGGTCAATCACTTGTGATTGAACAAATTCATAACATCCAAATTTGTAAATCATAGACCACATCATCAAAGAATTAACTGAGATAGAGGAGACATTACTCTTACCTAGAGGTAGTGACCTTCGATTGTGGCTTGAGGAGCAGGAGGAGCGGCGATTGCAACGGCTGGAGAACACGGAGGAGATAACGGTGAAAAGATAGCGCACAGTCATAGATTCCGCGGCAACGGGAGCAATGACCGGAAGGAGGGAGGATTTTAGGTTGAAAAATAGAGAAGGAGGAGGCGGCGGCGGTGACAGTGGTGGTGGCTGGAGCAGAGGGCGGAGAAAATGGTGGAATATGACTGGAGAAGAAGGTGAAGAGCTAAGATGAAGCTTTCACGGCGGTGGAAATGACAGGGAGGGAAACGAAATAGAGGGGGATTATGTTTGAATTACCGGACTTTTAAGAGCGGTTATCCAAATAACCGGTCTTAAAAGTATTTTAAAGACCGGTTATATATATAATCGGTCTTAAAAGTTTGGTATTTAAGACCGGTTATTTGGATAACCGCTCTTAAAAGTCCACTACTTAAGACCGGTTATAAGATAATCAGTCTTAAATAGTGGACTTTTAAGATCAGTTATATATATAACCGGTCTTAAGAACAAACCAGATTTTTTTTATTTTCTCAGTTAATTTTTAGACCGGTTCTAAATGATGACCGGTCTAAAAAATGGTATATTTTAGACCATTTTCTATTTGAACCGGACTAAAAAATAAAAAAAATATCTTTAAATAATTTTTACTTATGTTATTTTTAAGACCGGTTATTTAAATAACCAGTCTAAATAATTTTTTTAAGACCGGTTTTTTAAATAACCGGTCTTATAAGTTTCTCTTAATTACAAATTCGTCACCGTATTTTTCTTTTAGACATTTCCCGCGAAAAATGGTCTAAATGTGGCGATCTAAATATCTTTTTTTATACTAGTGGATGGTCCTGGTTCAAACTAGGAAATGTGTATAGAAAAAGCTTTTTAGAAAGAGGTAATACCCACTTTGGTGATTCTTAATCCTCAAGAGGACTAATCTTTAGCTATTGGGATACCGCCTGGATTCTGTTAAAAAAGTTTTAAGTTTTTTTACCCTAAGGCTCTCTCTATACTCTCTCCTATCTACAATATAAGTGGCTTCTAAATGAATTCTTTGATCTATAATATAAGTTACTTGCAAAATAATTAATGTTTATTTGCCGATTTTACCCTTATAATTAACACTATTCCAATCCTTAATATAAGACATATTTACTTAATTTGATTTTATTAAGGAAATTCGTTGAGTTAGTTAATATGACATGCATGTTTTAAAAATACCCTAATCATATTCCTTTATTCACTCCTTCACTTTTCTTCTTGATTATTGTTGAGGGAGCATCAATAGGAGTAAATTAGAAAAAAAATTGACAAATATGGAAACTATGTCTTCTATTTAGAATCAATATTAACTCTCCGTATTTGTGTGTGTGTGTGTGAGACATTAAAGATTGATGGGAATACTTATATGTGAATCTTTGTATTTTTCTCTCACATTTTAAACTTCATTTATTTATATAGGTAATACAGTTGCAATATTTTCCCTAGTTTAAGACAGATTTGATAAGTTAATTGTCATTTACTAGTTCCGATGAATTAGTTGGTAGTGATTCATATTGTGAACTAGATGGAGTCTCTCTCTCTCTCTCTCTCTCTACACACACACCCCTTTTTTTTAATCTTCATGTCTTATTATAATTGTTTTAGACTAACAAGGTGGGGATATTGAGGTGGCTCAATTTTTGGTGCTTAATTTTTTTTCATAAATATTTCATTGATTTTGTAATAGATTTGGATGTTGATATAATACAGTAGAGTTATATAATCCATGTAGCCGATTGCACTTAGTGGGATAAATATTGTTATTTGATTAATTTTGTAATATTTTTCTTGATATGCCTTATTTAATTGGTTGTTTTTATAATTATTATGAGGGTTAAGGTGCAACCATCACCTCGAAGTATTTTTCCAAGTGTATTCAATATTCTAAAGTATTTTGTGGTGCGGACTAGCACTTTGAAGTATTTTTTTCAGATGCGTCAATCACCCTAAAGTACTTTTTTATGCAATTTTGTATTTAAAAATTTACATAATTTAGAATACTGGGTATACTTGAAAAAATATTTTAAGGCGTTGGATGTACCAAAAAAATAGTTTATGAAACTGGGCACACTTGGAAAAACACTTCAGGGTGTTATATGCACTAGAAAAAATACTTCAAGGTACTGGGTGCACTACAAAATACTTTAACGCATCGGATGTACTTGAAAAAATATTTTAGGGTACTGGATGTAACTTAACCCACTGTAATGAATTTTCAACATATTGGTGGGACCTAAGGAAGGCATGTGGCTGCTGGTCATTTAAAAAGTGTCGTGGCTCTAAAAAGAATGAGTTTGTAAAATTTCTCGAGTGAGAATGGTCTAGAGAGAGAAGCTCCTCCTTCTCTCTAGATTTTCATCCCCTCTGCTACCTGCAACTTTCCAATATGCTTCACCCTAATCCAATTGAGAGTAGTCCCAAAAGCAAACCTCCACCTTAACCTGGAGATTGTCAAAATACAAATAAAGTAAAACTAGGAGATGGCCAGGAAATGGATTCCCTTATGGAAGAGGATTGCTCCTCTTCCGTTGCCACTGAAGCAACTCTCGTCCCTGCTACCCTTATTTTGAAAGTGGTTCCTAAAACCCAAGCTCCGTTAGAAGTGACTAAAACTCTAGATGCTATTGTAATGAACATAGATAGCCAACAAGAAGAAATCCAGGTGCCATCTTTTAAAGACAAGCTGCTCAATGCGGATAAAGACTTCACTGAATAGGAAGAAAAAGTTGTCTCGAAGAAGGGGGATGTTGCTATAGGAATGGAAGGAAATATTCCAACTATGAACTTTGCAGCATATATTCTTGACTCCCTTAATCAACGCATAGGCCTAGTTATAGTTGTCAAGCTACTCGAAAGACTGATTGGGTATGGTTAACTTCAGCTACAATTGTAGAATATCTGGAAACCAATGGGCAAAATCAAAATGACTGATCTAGACGACGGATGCTTCTTAGTCCGTTTCAAAGAGGATATAGACTTTCAAAATGCTCTCCTTACTGGTCCATGGGGTATCTTTGGGCACTATCTTATGGTCCAACCTTGGTCACCTTCCTTTAAGCCCCAAGAGCATGTGATCAATTAGGTAATAGGCTGGATACAATGGACTTGGTTACCGGCTCGTTACTATCACAAAAGTATCATTCATTCTATTGGAAGTGTTTTTTGAGATGTTATTCAGGTGGATTAGAGCACAGACTCAGGAGACAGGGGCAAGTTTGCTAGACTAGCAGTAGTTATAGACCTTATAAAGCCACTCTTCTCTAAGATTCTAGTGGACGAAGAAAACATATATGTGGAATATGAAGGGGTCCTGTCTATCTGCTTTAATTGCAGAAGATATGGGCACCTCTAAGAAATGTTCCTGGAAACAAGGGCTCAGGAAGCCATGGAGCAACCATCGGTCCAGCCAGAGTGTGTACAGCAGGAGGTACATGAGCACGCTCAATTTAGTGCTTGGATGCAAGTACCATGATGTAGGCACATCCCTAACAGAGGAGGCAAAAAAGACGTTGGTACTGGCAGTAAAGGCATACAAATAATGTCATGGCATGTGGTTCTCCATGAGGCAATGACGCTGTATAAGAATAGGCAAGAAGTGTACAATTTTTCTAGGCAGCAACCTAATGATGAAGGCACTACTATGAGGTGGAAAAGCAAGGACATGAAGGCACTAAAAGGATAGATGCAAGGAGCAAACAAAAGGATAAAAAAGCTACTCATCCCAATGAGGATTGCATTTTCACCTCCCTGCATTACACCATAATACAAGCCCCCACAAAGCTAGATAGTAATTACAACACTGCCATCCTGATAAATGACGACAAGCACCCTTTACGCATGATTGGGAACAAGGCTGGATTAATGGAGATGGGCCAATTGTCACATGGAAAAGCCCATTCTCCATGTATGGGCCACGAAGGCATCTCCAACAAGCCTCCTGATCCCAAGTCCAGTAGTCGAGGTATCAAGCTAGCCTCTGGACTAACAATTTATAATTTGGGTGCTAAGCCTAATGAGAATAAGGATGGACTGTCGGTTAAGCTTGTGAAAGAAGTGGCTTGCAGCCTTCATGCAGAATTAAGTGACAATGCATTTACAGCTTTAGTAGAGGGAGTTGACTTCTCCTCTAACCCCCACTAATTAATTTTTTTAATGTCTATTATCACGTGGAATTGCCAGGGAGCCTCTGATAGGAGATTCCCCTCTATTTTCAAGTCTCTTGTTGCTAACTATAAACCTAAAATTTTTGTCATAGTAGAACTTCGCATTTATGGTGCTAAGGTAGATATACTTATCAAGAAACTCAGATTTCAATACTCCCACCGTGTTGAGGCAGTCAGGTTTTCTGGTGGAATTTAGATTTTATGGTCTCATAAAGTGCAGGTGCACGTCCTAGTTAATTATAACCACTTTATGCATGTGGATGTTTGCTATCCTACTAAAGACATCTGCTTTTTATTTACTGCAATCTACAAAAGTCCACATGCTCAATTAAGGAAACACCTTTAGATAGACCTCACAGATGCCTTGCTATCACCTTCTCTCCCATGGCTTCTTGTAGGAGATTTTAATTCTACAATATGTGCTAATGAAAGAAGAGGTGGGTCGGGCGGAATGAGCATTGGGTGCACTCTTTTTAGGACATTTATTTATTCCCATGGCTTACTAGACATAGGCTCAAACGGGCCTCAATTTACTTGGAGGCTTTGTACTCTATTGGTTTGATCAGATAGGGCACTGTACAACCCAGCCTTTCTCAATCTTCTTAATGAGAGTAGAGTGGACCACCTGTCAAACCCCTCATTATTTTGACATTTATAAGAGTATTAACGCGCAGTTCAATGGGCACACAGAAATAATACAATATATTGATGTAATATTCTTGATTACATTATAAAATATCCCCACAGGATTTGTACCAGGTAAAGTACATATCCCAATATAAATAAAGACTATTAGATAATCAACAAAGTAATTCTTGAACCAGCACCGGTCCGTCATCTACTAGCATAAGCTATTTTTCCCTCTGAGCCGTTTCCACTTGCTGAATAAATTTTAAATTTATGGAAATGGTGATATTCAAAAGAATCTCAGTAGAAACAATATATCAATCATATAAAATGTGAAAAGTAAACATGCCATGCAACATTTATCATGATGCAACAATCAAAATGCAAGCGCTTATCTGACAATGCTTATGAACTAAATGATGATTTTGTCGGGATCAAAATGACCATCAGTTCCTAATCTATACAAATCATAACTCGTACATAGGAATTCACCATGTAATTCACCTATGTAATGTGATCACATAATAACTAGGAGCATGCCTATACTTGTCCGTACATATCACATCTTAGAGCAGGCCCATACATGTCCGTACATATCAAGCCATTCAACTGGGTCCACCTGGCTACATGGTACCCTAAAGGTTCCATGGGTTGGTTTAACTCATCATCCACACCTAGAGAGTTTCAACACCACAAGCAATACATTGGAAAAATCATGGAAATCATTGCATATTAATATTCACATGGTATATAAAAGATAAAGTTACTATCTGGACTCTTTTTCAAAGCTTAGCTATTATAGATCCTTTAGCTTTTTGTTCGACTCGGACAATTATTAAATCCTAAAATTCCAAAAGTAATTACAAATGGGTTATTACTCATTCATACTCCATTTTATAAGTTGGTTATCTTAGCTTAAAATTGTATATTTACCAAAATTCCCCTAAGAAATCAGGTCTAATTTTCCTTATTCCCGGTATAACTGTACTTTTTCCAAAATTATGATCCAGGCTATTCCTATACAATTTTGTGTGTAGAACCTATTTTTCACCTTAGTTTGGACAGATTCATACTCAAATAGCCAGATTACCCTTGACAACTGATAAGTAAAATATTTATATATTTATTTTCCCTTATATGTTGATTTTGTGGACGATATTTGAGCTTAATGTAATCAATTTAAGTGTAATTAATAAATAAATAATAATTTTCTTGCAGCCACGGATAGTACCACATTAAGAAGAATTAAAGAAGGCATTTAAGGGGGAAGTTACTATTCATGCTGTTATTATGCACTGTTCAATGTTCATGGTTACTGATCACTATTCATGGATTCACTATAGCACAATACAGACAGTGGAATACGGTACAGATTTACTGTAGCAACGACGTTAGTATTGTAGCTGACGGTTTTTACTGTAGCAATCCAAAAATGAAGTCTATAAATAGAGCTTCTTTGCATTCTAAAATGAAAAGAAAGGAAGAGAGAGAGAGAGAGAATTTTAATTTAGAGAGAGAGTTTTTATCTTATAATTTATTTCTTGCATTTTATTACTTTTTGCATGCTTCCTACATGGATGGTTTTACCTCCTATATGGAAGGCCTAGGTAGTTCTCTTTTATGGATGGTATATGTTGCCACCTACATGTAAGGTTTTACCTCCTATATGGTAGGCTAGATTTTCAATTTTCATGCATCTTATAGTTGTATTTTTTATGTTTTTGTAATTAATTTTTTATGCAATGTTTATGATGTTTTTAATTTATTTTAGTTTCATTTTTAATTTCATCATGAGCTAATTTCCATTTTCTTAGGGTGATGTCGTAGCTTACTAATGGTGGATTGAATCTTAACTTATTAAATATAGTTTTAATTTTTCCTTCATGATTGATTTTTAATTATTGTTCTTACTGCTTTCAATTGATTGGCCACCTTTTGGATGATTTTAATATGCATGTTGAGACCGGAAGGAAATGCATGTGTGTGGATCCTATAATTAAAACTATAATTTACATATGAAATAGGAATATATTCATATGGGTTGTGTACTCTTAATGAGTTCCATCAATCTTAATGCATGATTAATTGCTTAAATTCATATAGGAATATAATGGATTAGCAATTAATCATAGAATTACTTGACCTTGGAAGAGGCTAGTAATTAAATTAGGGAAACTCGATTATCAATCATGTGGAATAAATTGGACTAGAATAGATAAGTGATTCAATCTGGAATTTGCTAAGTGAAATCTAATCCCTAGGGCCTTTTTCTTATATTTGTCTTCATATCACTTGTATTCATATTTCATCATTTTTATCTTGCAATCTCAATCACAACTAATCGATTGGCCGAATAGTATTAAGATTATCAATTTTGGTATTTAGTGATCAATCCTCGTAGAAACGATACTCTACTTACTTCTATATTACTTGTTTATGACAGTGTACACTTGCACTTTCTAAATACACTATCCTACACTCATAACAACAGCCACCAATTAGGGTTTTAGGGGTAAAATTGTCATTTTTCTAGGTTTTCCAGAAATTTCCAGCATTTTCAGTTAATTTTGAAAATTCATAACTAAATCTAGAAAATTCTAAATTTAGTGGTTCTAGTTCCTATGCAAAGCTATTTCAGTTTTATTTTAAATAAAAATATCACAAGGCACCAAACACATCCACAAATTTCCAGAAAATTCGTCCAATCTGGTCTGCCACAGAATTTGTTCCAGATTCATGGTTAAACTTTGAAAAATCATATCTTTCAATCAAATTATCAAAATGTATTATAATACCTATCAAATTAAATCTCAGGATGTCTAATTTGATCCTATAAAATTCCATAAAATTTAGATCAGGTTAAGCCATTCAAAAATACATCACAACACATTTGGTACAAATTTGAAAAATGGAAGTTTCATGTGTTATCCCTTAAAACACCTTCCTTTTTACTTGTATTTGCTTGTTTAATCATCCAATCTTAATTTTAAAATAATCAATAGAAATTGGGGCTGCATTTCCCCTTAGAAATTAGACATCCTAAATTTACAGAATTCTTCAGAATTAGTCCAATAACCAGCCATAATACAGTTACAACTCAGTTTTCGGTTAGAATTTCAGAGTTTAGGCAATTTACCTCACTTCTTCTTCTTTCCTCCTTCTTGGCCAAAAATATATTTCTTTTTCCCTTGGAGTTTTTCTTGTTGAATGACTAATCCAAGAGGATAGGGAGGTTAATGAGAGGTTTTTGGTACCATAACATAAGATTGAGCAGAGATTTCAGCGTACTTACCTTGCACTGGCTCCTGAACCCTTGTTCTTCCTTCTTTCTTCCTCCCCCTTTCAGCTCTCTTTCTTTTCTCTTCCCTTCTCCATTTGGTCGACCTTGGCCTTTAAATAGATAAAGAAGGAGAACTTTGGACATTTCTAGTATAGCACATGTGTTTTATTTCCATTGGCTCTTATTCCATTATTCCACATGTTGTATAATAAATATATATTTTATTATATATTATTTTTATGAGATCCATCTGTCCATCCACTCTGTATTTATTCATAAAAAAGAAATCTCAGATTATATTTATTTGGTCAAAATGAGCATTTTTCCTTTGCAATATTTCTATTTTCACAATAATTCGGAAAAATTGGTAGAATTATCCCCAAACTTTAAAAATTTATATCTCATTGTATAGATATCCAATTAGGGTGGTTCTAAAGGCTATGTGACTCTTATTGAGTCTAGGTTTAAGTAAAAATATAAAATTTAGCCAAATAGAAGCACAAAATTCCCATAATTTTTATTTTTGAGGTCTACTCCTGAAAAACGCCAGTTTCATTAGGTAAATTTCAAAAATTCATTTCTACTTATATAAAACTCTAAAAATTTCATATGACCTATCAAATTAAATCTTATTATGTCTACTTTAATTATGAAAATTTTAATAGTTTTTGGAGATAATTTACTATTTTAAAAATATTATACAACATAACTACCTCATAAGAAAACTTACAGGCAACATCCATAACTTGTGTACCAAATAATTATATTGTGTAAGACCTTAAATTGCCTTGTTGTGTCTCTTAATATGCTATTTAATTCACCATTTTATTCCTTTAATACCACTAAGGTATAGAGGAATTTTGGTAATTGAAATTTGGGATATTACACCACCTGCCAAAGTTAATCTCGGATCATAGGCCCATTCGCATCTCTTTGGGTTTGCAATAGCGTAACTTCTAAAATGGAATGCACTTTTGCTTCATGGCACCTTAGCTCTTGCATCCGGACTTCACATGTCTAGTACAACACCACTAGAATCTGGAAGTGAACATTATTGGGAATATTCAGTCATTCCAAGCAGCCACTCAACGCTGGAACAATGATGTATTCGGATCGATTAGCCAACGCAAGAAGAGGATTTTATCAAGTTTAAAAGGAATCCAAAGGAAACTTGAAGAGTTCCTATTTTCAGAATTTTTATCAAACTTGGAGCTATCATTGACTGATGAATTGAAAGACATTTGTATCCAGGAGGAACTCTTGTGGGCCCAAAAATTCACATCTGACTGGATATGTATGGGGGATCAGAATACGACATTTTACCACACTAAAGCCCTTATGTGCCGTCACTGAAACCAAATTACTCAGCTTCGTTTGACCCAAGGGGAATGGGTCCAAGATGAATCAGTGCTGGAGGATATGGCCAGGTGGTTTTTCATCAACTTATACTGTGATACCTCATTTCCCAACACTATGGTAGAGTACTAATTAGCTAATACTCACCGACTATAAACATCAGAGTGGCACAAAATGCTAGAACTTTAAACAATGCCTCTGCTGGATATAAATATTCACATATAAACACATTCATACACAATTCATCTTACAACCCTCATATTCATTCTTCACTTCATTTCATATACAAACCAAAACTTTACAATATTCTCAAAATACATAACAAAAACTTGACAATCTAAACTAAGCTCTCCCGCCGCTCAGCCTCATCTCGTCATCATTTACCTTCTTTTTGCCCCGCGAGCTTCCTCCCTGTACTGGAGATTTGTTTTGGAAAAAGAATGAGATTCATAGGAATCTCAGTAGTAACATCATTAAACATATAAGATAACACACACAAGCATCTTCACTCATATAAAATCATCAATAAAATCATCAAACATTATTCAGTGCAAACATGCAATTTATAAACTGACTTCGCGCTAGACGGGTTCTTAGACCTGAAGGGCGCCTGTGCACAATGCATACAATGCGACTTCATAACTAACATCGCGCTTGACAGGTTCTCTTGGCCCCAATGGGTGCCCGTGCAAAGATAGGCCCCGGGTCCCGCTCGTGCAATTATGAACATTTCGCGTGAGTGTCAATCCGACCTGCGATAGGCCCCGGGTGTTCACTCCCTCAACCTAAACATGTTAGACATTTTGATGATGATAACAAACAATACATATGCATGTCATGTTATATGAAGATAGTTACTACCTGGTTGCTACTTTACGCAACTTTCCTACTTAATACAAGCTCGGGCAACAGCTTCTGAGGCCAAACCGGTTGTCAAGTCCTGAAATCGCCAAACATTACAAATGAGTTATTCCTCATCCGTATACCTTTCCAAACTCATTTCATTGGTAAATTTAGCCTATTGGTGCTAAATTACCAAAATATCCCTTAGGTCCTTATTATCAGTATTTTCTCTAAAATCATGATCTAGGCCATTCCTACACAATTTCGTGTGTATAATCCCTTACCAACCTCGAATTGGCCAAAATCAAGCCCAAATGATGAAAATACCCTTGACAGCCCTCAAATAAGGCTTAATAAGGGCAAATTGGTCATTTCACTCTCTGGTCTTCTTCTCACTTCGAGGTCAACATAGACCCTACATAATTTGGCCTCCTGAATCCAATGGAAGCATTGAATTAGTCAAATTCTCATTCATTCATCACATCCAACACAAGGAAGGGAAAATAAATTCCCAGAAAAATTGTGTCGGATTCTCGTTTTCTTTGGCCTAATCACCTCATTTCTACTTATAACCAATATATTAACTAGTTAGACATTCATTGGACTTGATTTGGAGACACTTACATATTAAGGTCTCTTTGGCTTTCTTGAATTATCTTGTACCAAATGAACCATAATCAAGCCCAAAACAACTCTACTAACCTTAATCAAGCAAGAGGAACAAGTTTGGAAAGTTACCTCTTGATTTCCTTTACTTTCTCTCTCCTACACATTTTCTCTCTCTCTCTCCCCTTCTGCGTTTGATTCAGCTGCACACCATGGAGTTTAATGGTATGAAGATGAAGAGGAGAGATCATAGATGATTTATGAAGCTTTAATTTAGACACAAGGTATAGCCTCTTACCTTGATCTTGTGTCAAACCCTTGCTTCTCTTTTCTCTTCCGTCGAGTTCTCGTTCTCAAGCTCACTCTCACTCTTTCTAATTTAGTTTTGATCGAGAATGAGATGATGAGAATGAGAATTGTATAATATAATGCATGATTAATTAAGTTGGACACTTGGCATGCATTCATTGGTCCATAAATGTAATTATCCTCCAATTAATTCTATTTCCTTCTTACTCCCACATTCCAGCCGAAATATACATGAGAAATGCAAGGGAAATCTGAATCTCCAATATCCCATTGTGCCATCTCGTAACTTGTTGACCAAGTAATTGACTTTTTGACTATTTGACAATTTTTTACTATAATTCACCAAAATTGATCCATTAATGATCAATTAGTTATTTTACTCTTTTTAATTCCCATTTAGCTCAAATCATTGGGAATTGGAGGAAAAATAATTATTTTCCACTTTTCGGCAAAATTACCGTTTTGCCCCTGCATTTAATGATTCATCGAAATAAATCATTTTTCCCCCATTTCTTCGGCTCAACCCCTTTTTGACACTTAAATGAGGCCATTAATCATATCATTAAATTTTGTGAATTTTGGTTACCATATTAGGCCTTTACCGGTCTCTTATACCCTTATTCGGCCAATTTACGCGTAACCGGCAATTGTAATATTTTCCATAAATTCACATAAATTCATTCACATTATTTTTCACCATTTTATTCCATTAAATATACATCAAACACACACAAGTGTATTGGTGAAAAATGGGGTATTACATATACTCTTTGGAAGATTCCACTTTTAGAAAACTTGCAATAGGTGGTAAATTTCCCCCACTCTGTCACTCAATTTCAAGCTTTGGATTCCCCTGTTAGTCTAGAGGAAGTCAAGAAAGCTTTATTTGAGATGAAATCGTTATAAGCCCAGGAGCATATGGGTTTCACTCCATGTTTTTTCAAAGCCATTGGCCTACAGTTAAACCCAATCTCTTGTCATTTATTCAAAAGCTATGGAAGGGTGGTCCTCTTACATTAATCAAACACTTATTGCTCTAGTGCCCAAAGTTGACAAACCAACTGGACTAGGTGAATTTCACTCCATAAGCCTTTGTTCAGTGATCTATAAACTAGATACAATGGTAATAGCTAATCGGCTTAAGGAAGTTATGCCAAATTTAGTTAGCCCTTACCAAACAAGCTTTGTTAAAGGTCAGAGCATCATTGACAAAATTATAATAGCTTAAGAAGCGGTTCATTCGATGCAGAAGAAGCAAGGAAAAAGTGGCTGGATGGCTATAAAAATTGATCTTGAAAAAGCTTTCAATAAGCTCAGATGGGATTTTGTGGAAGACACTTTAAAGAATATTGGGTTACCTCTAGCCATGGAAAAAATGATTATGAATTGCATTTCAACCCCTACCATCTAGGTGCTATGGAATGGGAATCCCTCTGCCTCTTTTATTTCGAAACGTGGCCTCATACAGGGTGACCCACTCTCGCCTTACCTATTCGTATTATGCATGGAATGTCTGTCTCAAGCCATACAAGTAATTGTGGACTTTAGAGAGTGGAAAACCATCAAGCTTGGTCAACGAGGTATTCCTTTGTCCCACTTATTTTTTGCTGATGATTTGATTATATTTGGGCATGCTACTTCATCCCAGACAAAAATTATTCGGAAAGTTCTTCTTGAGTTCTGTCTCTCCTCTGGTCATAGGATTAGTCAAGTGAAGACTAAAATCTATTTTTTGAAAAACGTTGAGGCATCCCAATGAAGAGTCTTATGCTCTCAACTGGGCTATCAAAAAGTTGATTCTCTTGGGAAATACTTGGGAGTGCCCCTTATAAGTGGCTAAGTTTTAGCTGCATCCTATCAGTACATCCTCGAACGTCTTTAATCAAAACTTGCAGGATGGAAAAGTAAGTTGCTATCCCTCGCTGGACGGATTACATTGGCCAAGGCAGTGTTATTTGTCGTTCCTTTTTACACCATGTAAACCACCTTACTCCTAACTGTAACTAGGAAAGGGATTGAAAAGGTAATCCGAAAGTTCATTTGGGGTCACACTAGAGATTAGGGGGTGTGGCTTATTAAACTTAGACTCCCAGAACCAAGCATTCCTATCAAAGCTAATATATAATATTCACTCAGAACCCAATTCCCTTTGGGTCAAGTACTCCAGGGTAAGTACAACTTTAAGACTCTATCAGATAGTATTCTTCAGCCTAGCTGCTCCTATTTCTTGAGGAACATTGCAAAAATATGGCAGAACTCATGACTCCTAATAAAATGAAACCCCACTGATGGTAATGCAATTAAGTTTTGGAGTGATTATTGGGTGAGCGACTACGGTCCCCTTAAAAACATCTCATACTCGGTCACCTCCAAAGCTGAGGAGGAGAGGTGTATTAGTTATTACATTGATGAGGATGGAAGTTGGAAGTAGACCTTGTTTCAGCACCTGCTACGTTCTAACGTCCTTGCAGATATATCAGCAACCAGATTAAACCCGCTTCAGATGTACCCCTCTTGCTCCTAGAGGTTAACCTCCATAGGCAAATTCATGACTAAGTCAGCTTATCAAGCATTGGAATCCATAAACTGGAATGAAGCGAATGGAATTTGGCCAACCATATGCAAACTCCTAGTTGCCCTACTTGTTCAAACTTTCATGTGGCTCTTCTTTAAGGGGAAACTTCTCACTAATGCTGAACGTACTAGAAGGGGTATGACTCAAGATCAACGATGCTCGCTATGTGATGGAGGCACAAAAACATAGATCATGTTTTTAAGCTCTGCTCCACTGCCTCCTTTGTTTGGATAAAAAGTCTTGCCCTCAGACATGTCAGCAAACTTCTTTGGGAAGGATATTATGTATTGGATGAATGGTCTTTTGAGAAATCCGAAAGTTGACACCTCATGGAAAGCGGGCCTATGCATTACCTGCTGAAAATTGTGGGACGTTAGGAACCGTAGAATTTTTACAAATGACACTTTTACTACTAATGGGATCCTTGTATAGATAAGAGCAATAGCTAGTCACACACAAAGAAGCTTTTCTGTTTACCGGTCGTTCATGTAACTAGTTCATAGTTAGTTTGTCTTTCATGTAACTAGTTCATAGTTAGTTTGGGTTCTAGTCACTCATGTATTTTACACCTGTACAGTTTCTTATGGTAATGAAATATCCATTCCATTCAAAAAAAGAAGTGTCGTGGCTCTAGATAATGCTTTTAGAAGTGACTGAATGAGAATGGAATCTCAACAATGTGAAAGCAAGGCTATGTAGAAGGAGAGGGGTCTTAATGAGAAGGGTTTTAGATGCTTAGTGGGATATCCTCCCTCCCTCTCAACGATGTATTCTTCTCATATCCCTATGTATCCCTTCTCTTTTCTGTCCTTTTGTAACTCTACTTATTTGCTGTATTTTCCCATTCTATTATCTCTTTTCTATTTTCCTCATATTGCTATCAAGGTTATTAATTAGAATATACTTTTATGAAAAATTGGGTTTTTCTTTTTCGTTTTTCATATAATTAAATGTATGCACACAAATATGTCAACATTAGGCTTGAAGACTTCATCCAAACATGACAGGCGGCATTGTCCCTAGAACAACTTTGACAAATGGTGTCTTTTTTTTTTAACAGACAGTCGATTGGTTGAAGTTGCACTAAGTGATTAATCAATTGATTCGTGAGGAAATAAGAAGTTATGACCGCCACAAGAAGCATATAAACATTATTATGATTTTTCCTATCTTGACCGAATCTTCTCAACTTGACCGAATTGAATGGAGGCTACAATTGGAGGAATGATATGCCAATTTGGATATAATTAAGATGAGCATTTATCCGCTATGACCATCAAAGATATGAACTCTCACTCTTTCGTTGACCTTCCACCACCACCAAAGAGCTTATCAGCTTGTCGGATCATCTCATGACAAGTTGAGTTGGAAAAATTCTAGCTCGTCTCACTATGCGGGTAAGCTTATTTTTGGTGGATTGGCTTAGACATCTACCTTAGCTTCTGTATCTAGGCTCAAACACCAAAAAAATAATGAGCATGTTTGATGTTGTGTTGGTTTTGATTATTTTTACAAAAAAATTACTTTTACATTGTCAAAATGTAGCTTTTTACTCAAAACCAACATATTATCAAATACACAACACCTAATTAAGTTCCATTCTCAATAAAGAAAATGTCCTTAAATAGAATTAGGAAAATGTCCAAACAACCAAAGCAAGCTTCAAACTTCACCCAACATTTTTAATTGGACAAGATGAAAATAACAATTAATTATCTCACTTAAATTACAATCTCTTCTCAGACTGTTGGAAAATGGGCTTGATCCACCCTTGGTGGATTAGGCCCAAGCCCATTGGCCTTGGGGCCAAACTGAAATACATAATTTCATAAGGCATCTATTTATATTTTTATGGGCATAATTTGGTAATATTTACCAAATATTTGAACTAAAGAGAGGGAACATTTTTTTCCCGAAAGGTTTTGGTGGGAGCGGTTCACAAAAATGTGATTGAGTAGTTTTATGGTCACTTACTCTCATAACATATACATATGCTTCCAAAATTGCTCTCTGGTTTTTTCTCTCATCTTCTCCGGTGCATTTGTTGTGTTATATAACTAGACTCCATTGTGATCTGGTTCGCGTGGGTATTTTGAGAGTATGAGACTATACTCCAGGTACACTCGAATCCCTACATAGACCGTATATCAAGTTATGCATATTTACATGAATTGTCATCATTAAATTAAATAAAGTTAATACGGCTTAGAATATTTATATTTCCCCAAAACACCACAATCATGATCTGATTTATGATCATACTCCACAATTAATGTACTCATCTGGTCCTTAATATAAAACATGTTTACTTAATTTGATTATATTAAGGAAATTAGTTAATATGGCACGTATTTTCTAAAACACCCTAGTCACCTTATCTAATTACCTCATTTCATCTCCTCCTTGATTATTGTTAAGGGAGTCAATAGGGGTAAATTAGAAAAATATTGACAAATATGAAAACTATATCTTATATTTAGGATCAAGATAAACTTTCTAAGTATATCTTATATTAAGGATTGGAGAGAGTACATAAATTTTTATCATTAAGAGTCTTGGAGGAATGGTATAAGCTTATTTCATCCACAATTGATATCCACTTTCACCCATACAAGGTAGGAACAAATTAAAGCAAATTAAAGAAGGGGAATTGGCTTCTTTTCTTTTTCCCCTCCTTTTCCCTTCTCATCACCCTTGATTATAATTTTAATAGCTCAAATTTAATAATTTTTTATAAAATTATTATTATTATTTTATATAAAAAATAAAAAAAATTAAACTGTTAAAATTTTATCTGAGGTAAGAAAATTAAACTTTATCAAAATATTTTAGCAATAGCTTATAGTGGTGAAGTGGTGTTTATATTAAATTTCAACACAGATCAAATTTTAATAGTGCAAATTTATTTATATATTTTTATATAAAATTATAATAATATTTTTATTCTATAAATATTAAATTTGAATAGTTAAAATTATAATCAATGGTAAAGAGAAAGGGGAAAAGGAGGGTCAAAAAAACAGAGAGAGAGAGAGAAATCAATTCTGAACACAACCAATACCACTTATCATGGGTTTTAATTCATACAAATGTGATTATATTCAAACAAGCATATCTTCGGTAACAATTGTACACTGATATGTTGTTATTCTATATATTTCTGTACATTTCACGATCTCCTCTCACGATTAATTGTAAGAAATTCAGAAGTCATGTGAAGCGTCAACTCAGGATCCGTACACAAACATCCTCCAAAATTAATAAAAAGTCCACAGAGAATTCGCAAGTTGGTTTTCGCGCCGAATACTAAATGACCACAACTTACACTTATCAGATTTCAGAGCTCTCACAATCGGCTTGCTTGACCATGCAACAAGATTCATAGCATACAATGTCAATGGTTTCAAGTTTTGCACAGTTTCATGAGATTAAAGATTGCTAACTTAAAACTCGGGTGTTTACGATACCTTTGAGACAAGGAATTATGCGAGCAATAGTGATGGCAATATGCAGTTTGAAGGCATTCCTTATTATGGAAAGCTTGTTGATGTCATCGAACTAAATTACTAAGGCCATTTCACCGTGACACTCTTCAAGTGTTTGTGAGAAAATACGACAACTTCCCGAGACTCACAATTGACAAATTAGGCATCGCATCAGTAAATTTCTTCCGGCCAATTTACACATGTCAATCTAAAGATGATGAACCATATATTTTTGCTTCAGAGACACATTAGGTTTATTATGTCAAGGATGAGTGACACAAGATTAGAATATGGTGGTTCTACCCAATATTTTAATTATTCTACCCTTAATAATTAAAGGGGAGACCTCATAATGCTTTGACTCAAGTTACATGAAAGCTATTAAAATTATAGGGGATTAAAACATTATTTGATATTTTGAATTTCTGACTAGGCAATTTATAATTTGAACTACAAACTTTTATTTTTAACCTGAGAGTATTAAAAAGGGGATGGAGCCTGGAGAGAGAGTAGAAACCACCATGCTTAATTAAAGTGTTTCATCGATCATACAAAAGCAAACTCTTTACAGTACAGTCCGAATCAGAATAGCAGATTGAATAGGTCCCTCAATTATTAACTTTTAACAAAGACATATATGTGGTACTCATGGGAAAAGCCCAAGCCAACAAGTGGTGTTTTGTGTTTTTTACCTTCAAGAAGTTAGTTGGGCTACGAAAGCTTCAGGGAATCAGTATTCCCCACCCCTATTCTTAGTGACATCAAATAATGCGCTTCTCTGCACAAACATATAAACAAAGTAAAAACCAGCCAAGAGTTGAAGTACGGATTCTCCTGCTGCTTTGATCATATCATGAAAAAACAGATCTCTTCAGTTCCCTAACTCTCATCTTTTCTTGAACTGTTACTTTCATTCCTATGCAAGTGGGAGTGAACCAAAGTTAAGGATTTGAATCTCTTATGAATAGAAAACAACACGTTGAAAAAGTTATTTTTAAATGGGCTGTTTGAATTTGACTGAACAGTTAAGATGGGATAAAAGTGACCTTCCCTAACTCAATGTTTTGGGTTTAATCTTGTTAATGAAAAGAAAAACTAATTAGTAGCCATGATATTCAAATTTGACTTGTTTGTACTCTCTATGATTCAAAATATAAGAGTTAGTTAACTAGTTTATAAATATAAAATTAGTTAAGTTAGTTGTCTATAAAAAATGTGTGTTGGCTTACTTAAAGTATCACTTTTAATCATTTGTCTTAAAAACTACTCCCCTAATGAAAAAACCCTTTAATATATGCACTTAAACTAGAGTGTTTAAGAGAAAAAATTATAAATTTGGGGGATATAGTAGATTGAGATATTACATTTATAATCAAAACAACCCCTTTATATATATATATATATATATATTACAATTAGAATCGAAGAGAGTATCGAATACTACATCTAGTCCTAAATATATCAGTTGGATAAGTGGTTTGCTTTGGTTCTAAATATAAGAAACCAATCTACACTTTATCTTCTAAATTTATAATCTTTGCTCTTAAGTATATGTCTGTACTGATTGCACATAGTAAAAGGGATTTCTATCAAAAAGTAGTTAAGATGCACATGTTTAGAAAGAGCATTCTAGGGTCAAAACTATGCATGGCCATAACTCATTTGTGATAAAGAACTAACTAAATTAATTTTTTTTAATATTTGTAAATTGATCTTATATATATTAAGAAACAGAGAGAGTATCAAATATTTGTGATGGGCTCATGCATGGGACAAAGTAAAAGGGAAAAGCTAGGGAGTGTAGTTTCAAGTATTTACCTATTAGGAAGGGACAAAGTGTGGACCACCATATATAAACATAGGCGTGTGTATGTATATATGTATGTATATATATAGTCCAATTGATTGATTAGTCTGAATCATGAGGCACAAGATGAAGTTGCTGGCAAGGACACCAAAGATGGCACCTAATTACGGAAATCTTTTCAGATTTTGTGTCACGATGTGAAAGGAACTAGAGGTAAACCCCCACCATAACAAAACATGAGGTGGGGTTTCATACTTGGGCTAACAAGAACCAAATAATAATACTACAAGGAAAAATGTATGGTCACTATATTTTTGAATATTTTCGAATATTTTCTGTATTAAATTTGCAATTTAATTAGTTCCGTGAATTTGTTTTGTTTTGTTTTTTTCCAATTTTGTACTAATTTGTCTCTTGTAAGGATTTTTATAAATTTGTCATTGGTTTAGTTCAATATGGGTCACTTCAATTAATTTAAATTTAAATTTAAATTTAAATCAATTTTAAATATTCCTTGTCTCATGTCATTTTAAAGTGCCAACGTTTCCGTCTATCAACATTAACATACATAGCATTGAGAAAGTAGGTATATGTTGCTTATTGAAAAACTGGAGGGAGTACATTGTATATACTTCTCGCGATCTTTCCTATGTATAGATAATTTCTAATATATTTCACTAAAAACCAAAAAAAAAAAAACATTAAACACTATGTTAACTTTGTCCTAAAATTTAATAATTGTTCAACTTTATCCCTATTACACACACACACACGTATATATACGTGTGTGTATACACATGTATATATGTATGTATGTATATATATGTGTGTATATATATATATATATATATATATATATATATATATATATATGCCCTACTCCAAGAATACAAAGTCTTCACCATTTTAATATGCATATTAAAGATGTGACTTATAGACAATAATGAAAAAACATTCTCTCTGTCTTATTATAAAAAGAACCAGAGAAGCATAGGCTATATAGTAGTTGTAGACATTTTTTATAACAAGAGTTAGAAGTTAAAAGGACATCTTTTCATTGTGTACCAAACTGAAGGGACCAAATTGAAATAATAATAAATTGGCCCTTTTAACTTCTACATTTTCAACAACTCCACATGTTATATGTTGTTGTATGCATACATCAATCTGATATATTTTATGTATATGCACTATATATATCGTTATAGCTAACGGAACTGAACTCACAGTTCAGAGTTATGAAAGACCAAACTGAGAAACAATAAAGAAATATATATATAAAAGATGAAAATATATTACTAACTCCACATTTTTTTTAATCATCATCATTATATATATAACTTTTGCTCTTTTCTTGCTTTCATTTTGAGAGATAACTTTAAACCTCTCTTGGGTCTACAAAAAGAGCTCTAGTTGGTGGGGTTTTGGTTAACTCAAGAAACGAAGAAGTATTAGAAGTAGTACCACTACTATTGGAGCCATCATCATCACCATCATCATTATTATTTTTGAGTGCTTTTATGCACCACAAGTCTTCAGGAGTTGACAGCAATTTCCAATGGGGGATGTGATGTTTCAGTTCATCATCTCTTCCTCCAACTTCAGTCACAACAATCTTACAACAATCCTTCTTCTTCTCAGCAGCCATGTTGTGCACAAACTCACACAACCCTCTCACAAGCTTCCCTGAAAATGGCCCTTCATGATAAATCCCATAAAGAAAATAAAACCCAAATGGCCTAAAGAAATCAGGCAAACTTGGAACCATGTTCCCCAAACATGGGAAAATCTTATGAATCAAACCCCAACTCTTAGTATATAACAAACAATATAAAGGTGCTTTCCCTAATCTCAACTTGAAGATTTCCCCACTATTCCAAACACTAAGCATAGCCCAACTATTAGGGACTGTTTGGCTACCATCAAAACCAAAGTAATCTACTTTAAAGTGAGCCACCCATGTCCCTAAACTTAGCTTGTTTCTGAGGATTTTGTCCATGTCATTAGGGAAGAACTCAGTTGTGGACCCCATGAATCTTCTGTAAAGAGATTCAGCTTGGTCAATCTTGGCCATTGAAATATCAATGTTGGATGAGATTCTGAAGGATCTATGGTTGTTCACTGGGTTCACCAGAATAGAGGGAGTTCTAAACTTGGTGTAGCCAAATTTGTTCATGAAAAGACCAACTGAAGCTTGATTCTCTTTCTCTGTCGCCATGTAAGCATAATCCACGTCGTTTGATTTGAACCATTCTTCTAGCTTTAACACAAGGCTTGATCCTATCCCTTTTCTTCTAACATGAGGCACTACCCTTAAACCTAGGATATACCCTACCTTAGCCAAATCCTTGTATGGTACTGTAACAAGTTTTATAGATCCTTGTATCACACCAATCAGTTCCTTGTCCAGTTCTGCTACCTAATCATCATCAACAACATCGATAAAAAGTTATACATGTGTGTTTCATATATATATATATATATGGAAGAAGAAAGACATATGGCCTGTTTAAATTAGCATTAGAGAAACAGGTTTATAGAAGCCGATATGAAACTCTACCTAAATCATGAAAAAATAGCTTTTATCGCTAATCCAAACAGACACATTAATTAGTGTCTATAAATATATTGATATAGCTATACCAGCATCTTGTACATGGGACTGTTTCGGATTCTGCAAATCGGATCGCCCATAGTGTCTGTGAAGAGAAAAACGCTTTCTGCGGGCCCCACCTCGCACCTTCTCTCGAGATCTTCAACTTGAGCTCTATCAGATTGTTCTTCATAGCTTCTGATCTTGAACTCCATTAAGAAATTATTCTGATACAGAATATACGTGTGTGTGTGTGTATGAACAAATGAAAAGTGTTTCTGATGACGATAAGAAAAACTCGAAGCCGAAGGCGCTATATAGGAAATTAATACTACATAGAGCAAATAAGGAGAAGTGGTAATATTATTATATGCATATATGAGAAGGTAGAAGCAGAAGAAGAGAAGAAGAGTTTGGCTTACAATTCATCATGATAATCATTTTATATGGAGTGGGATTGATGGAAAGAGGAGGTGGGAAGATAGAGGGGGGGGGGGAGAGAGAGAGATTGGAACTTGCGAATGTTCTTTATGGGAATCATGAATAACCTAGGCTTCAATAATAATAGTAGACAGAAGTTAGATTAATAATAGAATGTGTTTTTTGTCTCTAGCTTTTTTAAGCCCCCTCTTTTAGCTTGATTAAATTATATATATAGACACACACATGTATGTATATCCACGTTAGGTTAAGGGGTCACGCACGCGCAAGGCTTTTGTGTTTTGTTGCCCCACCATGATTTGTTACCCAATTAACATTCAGATTATATGCACAATATCTACTGTACACAAAATAAGAAAATTATAAACCAAATTTGAAAATAATATAGTTGAGCACGCATCAACTAAGAAAAAGTTTTTTTTTAAGCATGATTATTTTTATTTTTTATTCCCAACACTCAAACTCGAAACTGCAATGGAAAGCAATGATTAAAGAATTGGACCAGATGCTCAGGCTCAGTATAAATAATTTTGAAGGTTGAGTTAGGTTGTATCAAAGTTGAGCTGTTATTGAGTCGGAACTTAAGATTATATTGAATTGAAATGGCTTTTAAGAAAACCAGAGATTAAAAAAAACTACTAAAAATGAGAAAAAATTGACTGCTGAAAAGTTCTATATATTTTCATACTACTTTTTAGTCATAGTGTGTTATTTCATTAAAAACTTTATATGCTGTGATGTTGCTGTGTTTATTTGACTTAATATGGATGTATGTCTTACATACATGCATATATATAATTATTTTTATTAATCTTTTTATCTAATTATTATGTTTAACTAGATGAACCATGAAAATCGAGAGCTACCTACCTATTTTTATTTATTATTTGGTCCGATTTTAAAACATTGACAAAATGACATAGAATCCATTCCACTTGATAACCCAGTTAAGTAATAACTAAAAACCCGGCTAGAAAATATAGTTTACTTCAATTGTGTTTTGATCGATGATGATCCAAGTACATAAAAGAATACAGAATGCCCCACTCCAAATTTGCAAATCCCACTTCATCCGTACACCAAATAGAGTCGGCAGGTTGATGAAGAAATATCTTCCAAGAATCTAATCATGGATTAAGGATAAACAATAAACTAATTAATCAATTAATTACTCTACCAACTAATCATTTATATGGTGGCTGCTGATTCAAAGATTAACGAATTAATTATTATATAACAGGGTACGTGTACTCATATGTGCCTTACGATGTGTCTTGGCGAGAACCACATAATATTAGTTAATGGATATATATTATATAGTGAAAATCCTTTTTTTTTTTTTTTTGGAAAACTTCTACTAGTTAGAAGAACCTGATTTGGAGCATCAATACTTTTGAATAGGAAATCCTGTAAAGTAATGGTACTTTATATATATATATATATATAGAAGGTGATTTTGATTAATAAAATTTTGGGTTAAGATGTAAATATATCCGTAATGTTTTCCCAAAATGGAACCTGACACTAAAGTTTTCATGAGTACAAAAATACATATAAAATTTTTAAAATTGGGTAAAAATGACAACAGTTAATTTGCACAAACAGTCCGTTATTTTATATTTGTGAGACCCACGAGATTTCTATCTATATAAAGTAAGAAATTGTTTGCCTAAATTAACAGATTTGTCATTGTTTCCCTAGTTTAAAAGTTCATATATATTTTTGCACTCAAAAAACTTTATGGTATTAGGTGTGATTTTGAAAAACATATTATGGGTAGTTAACCCTAAAATTTTCTTAACAGAGACTTATAACCGATTTTTGCTGTTATTATATATGAGATAGTTTTGCCCAAAGCTACTTGGTCAATAGTGAATCAACTAGACTACAAACAAACTGAGTTCGAATCTTACCTTATTCAAAAAGAGCATCCTAATCACAAAGCATCGATCCAAATTAGTTGGTTGATTAGATATTTGATAATATGATCCAGAAAAGCGTCAGACATTGTGTGTGTGTGTGATACTTTTGATTAGGCTTCAAACAGATTATTATAATGTCCTTATCTGTTTATATATATAACTAGGCTATTTCCTATATTTTGCAGTATATTTTTAATTACGATATGCTTGGTGTGACCCCTTGCTCTTTAGACATGAGATTCGAAAGTGAAAGTGAAAACCTCTCCACTACTAAAGCCATGCTTAAATAATCAGCTTTGTGCCAATTATAAGTTTTTATTGCTAATGACAAGATTGCCCAATAATAATATTTAAATAAATTTATTAGGTTATGGCTGCAACAACAGACTAAAGAGTCACAAACTAATTGATCATAAAGTTAACTTTTTGGAAAATTATTCTGTGTTTGGGGATGTGGCTAAATAAATATCAAAACAGTAATTATCAGGTCGCTAAAAAGTGGGAAAACGTTATATTCAGAAAGCTACTGATCCACATGTTTTTTTAAATTACTTCTTAACAACTAGAGACTCGTTATTCTTTTTTTTTTTTTTCAATTTGTCACTATGAATTTTAAATAAATATTTTTTCTTAATGTTTTAGACTAATGGGATTTCAAAATGGCACCTTTAGTGTATGAATCAATTGCTAGAAGATTCATTTTTTTTGTTTTTTAATTGTAATGATTAATTAATTAATGTTGGGTTAATTATTGATTGGCCTCTCTAGATGGTACATTGAAATCAAACGTATGAAATTACTTTCCATCAAATAAAGACATTTTTTGTAGGCACTCAAATGCATAGATAGATACTTAGGGCTTATTTATGTTCTCAAAATAGTTTTTTATTTTTTGTTTTGAAAAATAAAAAAAAATAAGGGCTCGTTTGGTTCAATCTTATTAACCCTGCAGTGCAGTGCAATGCAATACAATGGTAATGCATACAATATTAATTACATGGCTAGTGTTTAGTTTGATTTTTAAGTAAGGTGCAACCAGTTATTATTTTAACAATTATTTAAAATTAATATATCACACAAAGTCTATTTTACCCTTACTATAATCTTTGTAAAAACAAATAGTTAAGAGCCATCGCGCTACCTCATCATAACTATCACTCTCTCTTGTTGAGGATAGTCAGATGGTGGTGGTTGTAGTGATGGAGGATGGTAACGGTGCTGTGGCGGCGGCGGCGGAAGGTGGTGATAACAACAACAGTGAAGGAGGAGGTAGTGGCGGCGATGACAAGGGTGGCGACAGTGGAGGTGGAAAAGGAGGAGATAGTAGAGTTGGCGGTGGCGATGGTAGAGGAGGAGGTTGTGATGGCTACAGTGTCAACAGCAGTGGATGAAGAGGTTTTGATGGAGGGCAGCGGCAATGGTAGATGTAGTAGTGATGAGGTTTGGCTGAGGAGGAGGAGGTCATGGTGGGTGTCAACGGTGGAGGTGGCGGTAACAGCAGTGGAAGAGAAGGTAGTGGTGGTGGAAGGGGATGAATCAATAGGAGGAGGTAGTAGCGACAACAACGATGGGTGGTAGCGGCAATAATGGTGGAGGGTAGTGGGGGCGGCAGTTGTGATACCCTCTTTTCAACAGCTCCAAATGAGTATAAATGAGTAGTGAAAACCATTGGGGAATCAGGATTTAGACCCGGACTACCCAATGTTCCAAAACATTCATAAATTCTCATTCTCAACTCAGGATTTGAACCTAAGGTCGAGAGGGTTTTTCAAAGAGTAGAAAACCTCTCAATCATTTCCATAAGATTAACTACATCATTAATACCTCACCGGCTCTTAGTTTCAATATATCAGAGTACGCGAGTGTTGTACTTTAATTAAATTAGAGCTATTATCTACTTAAAACTTCATACATGCATTCATATACATAAAATGTGTAATCTCATAAAACTACTAAACAATTACACCAATACAAATAGTAGTGCCTCGCACTACGATCTTCAATTCACCATCATATCTCCTCCGTGCATATACTCATGCATTCTTCACCTGTACTTAACACCTATATGGTTGAGGGGAGGAGGAGTGAGATTCGAGAGAATCTCAATGGTAAAAAAACTACTATGCATGTAAGATATATATATGATGCATGACATGCTTGCTTAACTAGCTTCATGCCAACATAATGACATATCTGCATGCTCAATGTTATGACATACTCATGGCCATCGCATAAATAACAGAGCTTCAATCAATCAAGTATGCTCAACACAAATAGGCAAAGCAGTCACATACAACAATGCAAACACATACATAACAAATACATGTAGGCTAGGTAATAAGTTCACTACCTCTTGGACTCCATGTCCTTCCTCAAACCATCGTCTTCGCTCCAACTCGAGTACCATCCGTCGGATCCTGAATTCCCCAAATACAATAAATGAGTCATTACTCATCCATGTATCATTACATACTCATTATTGGCTAACTTACCTCAATAATGCTAAATTACCAAAATGCCCCGGAAGCCCAGCATACGCCCATTTATACCCAATTCAACTGTACTTTCTCAGAAATTATGACCTGAGCTAATCCTACACAATTTCACATGTAGAATCTATTTCTGACCTTATATTAGTCAAAATCAGGCCCAAATTATGACCTGAGCTTTAAGGGTAATTTGGTCATTTCACACTCTAGGCCTTTTCTCACTGCATCTTTAACATGAACCTTACACAATTTTCCCTTATTAACTCAATGGAATCATCCAATTGATGAAATTCCAACCCATGGCTCATGCCACACATAAGGCAGCCAATTAGAGTTATCAGAAGAGTTGTGTTGGATTCTTCCTTTCTCTTGCCTAAACACTTCCTTTTTACTTCTAATCACCTGATTAGTTATTTAGACATCTATTAGACATCGTTTAGGAAATTAAAACACCCTTTGAATGAGACATGAAAGGTACCCAACTCCCACCATACTCATCCAAACAACAAACTAATAGGTTCAGAAGGAAGCTTACGCTTACATCTACACCTTTCTGAATTCGGTTCAGAATTTTGGCAGCACTCTAGCTAACGAGACGGCATCAACCACTTCTAAATAGAAATCTGAAACCACAAAAATAAAGCTCAAGATGAGTAGAAGAAGGTTTGTACAGGGCGCTTTGAGGGAAGATGTCAATTCAGCAGTATTCCGGCGGCTGGAAGTTTCTCTCTCTTCTCTCTCTCGTTCGTCCGTTCTCTCTCATTCAGCTCTCTCTCTCTTCTCAGTTCTGATCGCACGCAAGAATGAGAAAGAGATCATGAATGATGACTTTTAATGAGTCATCTAATTGGCTTGTAAGCCAACTAGTCCAAACTTTAACTTCTTGACTACCCTTGATAATAATTCACCAACATATGCTCATTAATTACCAAGTAGTCATTTCCCTCCTTCTAATTCCCATTCCACTCAAATTGTTGGGAATATTAGGGAAAACCCCTCATTTCTTGTCTTATGTCAAAATTACCATTTTGCCCTTACGTTTTATGATTTATCATAATAAATCATCTCTTGCTCTTTTTCTTTATTTTCTGACATCATTTTCCCCTTGAAAGAAGTCACATAAACATGACTGCCAGATCGGGAAATTCACCGGTAACAACACTACTTTGTGTGTGTGTTCTAATTGTATCGTTTTGTTATTCCCAGAGCTCTTTAGCTCACCATAATATTCCCTTTTAATATCTAAGGATATAAAGGAATTTTAGGAAATAATACCATGCCTCGCCAGGACATTTACTAAACTGGGGTCTAGCAGTGCCCTTAATCCAGGCTAAATCTTAAGCCTCTAGTCCCAAAATTTGGGATATTACAGTTCTCCCCCCGTTCAATAAATTTCATCCTTGAAATTTTGAACGTCTATGGTACTATTTGTACCTTAAATGTAGAGTTTTGACACTTCTCACAGCTTAATTTCCGGTCAACCCCTTCCAGGAAACTACATAAGCCACTTTAGCCGCTAGTTTAAGCCTCGCCTCTCGATCAAGGACTGTTGATTCACATAGGCGCCCATACACCTGGTCAGCTTCTCCAGCCTAGGCAACAATAGGGTGGCTAGCTCTTAAGCCATGTTGGGGTAAGAGCCAATGCTTCGTTCCACTCTTACGTAGTGAGAACTCTCGATAACGGTGGTGAATTACAACCATCTTATTTAGTAGCTCTTTTATTTGCAAGCTCATAGAGCATGCAACACCATTTCTCATATCTTTATTCAAGAGCTCAGATAGCATTCTGCACTCAATATGCAACATTTTCATTCCTTCTGTACCTAGTATGTAGCATTTAACACATGACTCACTAGTCAAATCTCACAGCGTTTGGTTTCTCAGGCCTCATTGCCTCTTCGGGACTCTCTCTCTTGGATGATACTGCATGCATACCAGGCCTTCTAGCCTCTTCAGGACTCTTTCGGATCACACTGTATACATATCAAGCCTTACGGCTCATTCGACTACCATAGTACTGGACATTCCGGCTTTACAGCCTAGGGATTCACCCCCATGCCATAGGCATCTTAAGGCTTATTGCCCCTACTACAATTTGGTACAATCTGAATGTTCTGATAATCTCAATATATTCTCTGGACACATTTATCTAATGTCATCGCGCTAAGTAACAACCACAACACTAGACAAATAGGTCTTACTGCCTCGGGACTCTTCCTTATGCAGACTTACACATCGGGTCTTATTACCTCGAGCCTCTACTCGGCTCCATTCTCAATCACATCTCACATTCTGCCAGCCTAAGGGCTTACTAACCTATCAGGTCTTATGGCCTTAAGACACTCAGTCCACTAAATTTGCTGAATAACAGCCCTCTCACTAGGCCCACTGCAAAGCTACCCTCACTAGGTACCCCCTGCAGCCACACGGAAGTCTGGCCTAAACCCCCTGGCTTACTAGGACTGAGTATAATAAGCTTATAGGATAGCTACTTCCATTATCCCCTAAAGGAGACCTCCCCAGGTATCGAGCACGTGACATTCGCCACTTAAGCCACGCTCAACAAACCCTGGTACCATTGAGTTAACTACTCATCGAGTCTAACTACCTAAAACACATAGTTCACTAGGTACTTTGAACTCATTTCAGGATCCATCTCTTGCTGCTCGACTTATTCATACACTTATATAATGTTTACGAAGCATGCTAAACAAACCATCATCACATTAATCACCACAAGAGCATTCGACATGTCAGCATATAGCCTAACGACATCCATTGGACTTTTGATCCTACAAGTCACATGGTCCCAAGTGTTCACTTGCGTAATAAGCCCCGGGATTCCACTTGTGCAAAACAGAAGTTTCTATGGCCCCGAGTATCTACTCATGCAAATAGGCCTCAAGTGACTACTCTTGCATAATAGAAGTCTTCATGGCGTCCACCCGCGCAAAATAGGCCTCGAACGACCACCCTGCAACTTATGAATGCTCATTAGGTCTTACTACCCAGGGAATCACTCCTATATCATAGATATCACATGACTTATAGCCTTGGCCTCTGCCCATCAGGTCCGACTGCCTAAGGACACGCTGGTCCAAAAGGTCTTACTGCCTACCGTATATTCATAACACGAATATACTCAATGGTAAACACATACATACAAAACCATTACATAAGATACGAGACCAACAGTTACTCTTCCTTTCTGCCATTGAGCCTATTTTTCCTTAATCTATTTCATCATTCGACACTGAAGCATCCAATAGCGATTCACTGGGTCATATAAACCCTTATCTCAAGGAAAATTATGCGATGGAAGACTCATTACAATATACCACTACTGAGAGTCAACGTCCCCATAGCTCTACTCTACGGTTCCAACATCTTGGCAGCTTTACTCCAAGGTTTGTCATCACGACTGTTGTACACTATGGTTCGATATCACAGTGGCTCTATACTACAGTATTGCACTCAGTGCTTTACTCAGTCACTTGAATGGTCAGCCCCCTAGTCAAACCCTCCATAAGTAGCCCTCTCCGATCATATCTCCCCGTAGGTAGCCATCTTAGATCAGAATTCTCTGTAGGTAGCTCTGTCCGGTTGGTCGCCTCTGAATAGAAGTACTATTGTAACAGAAATCCAAGTCTCATAAGGTCCTTCTTCCTTATCAGTTCTGTAATATGCTCTTTCTCTGGGGTCAATTCGTTTGGACTTTTGATATTGGTCCCGCTTCAGGCAATAATCACAATTCTTAAGGAATATTCTTTAAATTAGATCTTTCCCTATACTAGTTCAGTAACTAGCAACCTCCTAAAAATATGTATAAGGTTTCTTCCACATTTTTGTACTACATTCTAGTACCTCAAGCCACTCAGGCTATCTCAGAGTCCTGAAGAACCAATTCAACTATTGTAATTGATTCTCAGGTTATGATTCTATTCTTAGAATCTCAACCTTACCTGAGTCAGAAAAATCAGGTTTCCTCAATTATACCCAATAAGTACGCTAAGAATCAAATTTAATAGTGATCATTCTAACCTTTACAGTTTTTGGGTAATATCCTCAAACGATTACTGAAAGTTCAACATCATCTCACAAAGTTAACAAGGTTCAAACTTCCTTCAAATCAGAAGTTAATAGAACCGTAGTGCAACCTTATTCACATTTCGACCTAAGCACCATTTTAGCTTAGATCTATTCCAAACATAATCCTCAACCTTCATTATCATCAAATCAGATCCTTTAGGATTGATATACAACATAATCACCACTGATCATGTATCACCGTATATCATACCCACATTCCTTTAACCCCTACAAGTTACTAAGGATCATCACTTAGCACGGATAATCTCAACACAATCACTATGCCTCAATTTTCCACAACCCCCAATCAAATAAACTTTTCCTTAGCAGTAATCACTGCAACATAAAGGGCTAAGATTAAAGATCAAAACTTACTTTATCATCTCTATGCCTCTAATCATTTCTTAGGTCATCTAAGAATCTCAAATCACAATTCCAAACCTTTACAACAGACCCCCTACTAGGCCCAACTGCAACGCTACCCTCACTGGACACCCGCTATAGCGTCAAGAGAATCCAGACCACAACTGGGAAAGCTTACATGGAGCATACCCATAATATTTCCTCTCCTACGCACGTTTAACCACGGAGTTCCAATGAGATACGGGCATTAATGCTAGCTTTATACCATATGTCACTGGGTATCGGTAGCCCATACATACCTCAACCACAACATGACATGTTAGGAAAGTCTCCAATAATGTGTTAAAGTCTCCTAAGAAACATTGCACAAAGTCACATTTCCATGTTCACCAAAGCTGCCTCTGCACTCAAGTTTGCATCTATGAACTCGAGTTCTAGCCTAAAACTTGAGTCTTGCCAGCCACACTTGAGTTTTGATGGTTTTCTATGGAGACTTAGCTGATACTTCAATCTTTACATATGCCATGAAGGCTTGCACTTGAGTTCTCCATGACACACTCGAGTTCTCCTGCATGCACTCGAGTCTTGGAAGTACGGAGATGAGAGTTCATTCCAGAAAGTTCTCAAATGCTTTGGCAAAGACTATACTCGAGTTTGAATCTCAACACTCGAGTTCTGTGCAATCGTTGCACTCGAGTTCACCCATATGAACTCGAGTCCTCAGCTTGCTCACACTAGAGTCCTTCAAGTTCTGGAAGAAGAGTTTCTACCATAAAGGATTCCAACTTCAAGAACAGAAGATGAACTCGAGTTCACCCATATGAACTCGAGTTCTCTACTGTCTACACTCGAGTTCCAAGTTCACACTCTCGCGAGTTGCCACCTGAAACTACCTGATGCATAAGGAAATACCATATGCACTCGAGTTCTCACCCCAAAATGTACTCAAGTTCTACATTTCTCACCCCTGAGAGTTCTTGCCCGAGACCACTTAATACACCAGAAAATGGCCCATGAACATGAGTTTTCCAACATGAAATCGAATTCATCAGCTATCCAAAGCTGATAACACTTCAGAAATCCATCCAAATTCACTCATAGGTTATCCAAATCCTTATTTTTCTACTTGGCATCACTCTTAAACAAGGTTCTACCACCATGCCTCCTAACTCAAGGCATCTATCAAAGGATTTTAACCTATCATCATAAGCAGAGAACTTTAGCAAATTCCATTCTTGCCAGAACCAACGCTCTGATAACTCTAGCAATTTCCCAATATTGCAAGATTCAACGCTATGATAACTCTAGCAATTCCCAATATTTCCAAAATCAATGCTTTGATACCAAATATTGTGATACCCTCTTTTCAACAGCCCCAAATAAGTATAAATGAGTAGTGAAAACCATTATGGAACCAGGATTTAGACCCAGACTACCCAACGTTCCAAAACGTTTATAAATTCTCACTCTCAACTCAAGATTTGAACCTAAGGTCGAAATGGTTTTTCAAAGGGTAGAAAACCTCTCAATCATTTCCATAAGATTCACTACATCATTAATACCTCACCAGCTCTTAGTTTCAATATATCAGAATATGCGAGTGTTGTTCTTTAATTAAATTAGAGCTATTATCTGCTTAAAACTTCATACATGCATTCATATACATAAAATGTGTAATCGCATAAAACTACTAAACAATTACACCAATATAAATAGTAGTGCCTCGCACTACGATCTTCAATTCACCATCATATCTCCTCCGTGCATATACTCATGCATTCTTCACCTGTACTTAACACCTATATGGTTGAGGGGAGGAGGAGTGAGATTCGAGAGAATCTCAGTGGTAAACAAAACTACTATGCATGTAAGATATATATATGATGCATGACATGCTTGCTTAACTAGCTTCATGCCAACATAATGACATATCTGCATGCTCAATGTTATGACATACTCATGGCCATCGCATAAATAACAGAGCTTCAATCAATCAAGTATGCTCAACACAAATAGGCAAAGCAGTCACATACAACAATGCAAACACATACATATCAAATACATGTAGGCTAGGTAATAAGTTCACTACCTCTTGGACTCCATGTCCTTCCTCAAACCATCGTCTTCGCTCCAACTCGAGTACCATCCGTCGGATCCTGAATTCCCCAAATATAATAAATGAGTCATTACTCATCCATGTATCATTCCATACTCATATTATTGGCTAACTTAGCTCAATAATACTAAATTACCAAAATGGCCCCGGAAGCCCGGCCTACGCCCATTTATACCCGATTCAACTGTACTTTCTCAGAAATTATGACCTGAGCTAATCCTACACAATTTCACGTGTAGAATCCATTTCTGACCTTAGATTAGTCAAAATCAGGCCCAAATGATGAAAACACCCCTTGACAGCCCTTACTTAGAGCTTTAAAGGTAATTTGGTCATTTCACACTCTACGCCTTTTCTCACTGCATCTTCAACATGAACCTTACATAATTTTCCCTTCTGAACTCAATAAAATCATCCAATTAATGAAATTTGAACCCATGGCTCATTCCACACATAAGGCAGCCAATTAGAGTTCTCAGAAGAGTTGTGTTGGATTCTTCCTTTCTCTTACCTAAACATTTCTTTTTTACTTCTAATCACATGATTAGCTATTTAGACATTCATTGTACATTGTTTAGGAAATTAAAACACCCTTTTAACGAGACATGAACAGTACCCAACTTCCACCATACTCATCTAAACAACAAACCAATAGGTTCAGAAGGAAGCTTACGCTTACCTCTACACCTTTCTGAATTCGGTTTAGAATTTTGGCAACGCTCCAGACAGTGAGACAATATCAACCACCTCCAAATAGAAATCTGAAACCGCATAAATGAAGCTTGAGATGAGTAGAAGAAGGTTTGTATAGGGCGTTTTGAGGGAAGATGTCAATTCAGCAGTATTCCGGCGGCTGGAAGTTTCTCTCTCTTCTCTCTCTCGTTCATCCGTTCTCTCTCATTCATCTCTCTCTCTCTCTCTCTTCTCAGTTCTGATCGCATGCAAGAATGAGAAAGAGATCATGAATTATGACTTTTAATGAGTCATCTAATTGGCTCCCAAGCCAACTGGTCCAAACTTTAACTTCTTGACTACCCTTGATAATAATTCACCAACATAGGCTCTCATTAATTACCAAGTAGTCATTTTCCTCCTTCTAATTCCCATTCCACTCAAATGGTTGGGAATATTAGGGAAAACCCCTCCTTTTTTATCTTATGGAAAAATTATCGTTTTGCCCTTACGTTTTATGATTTATCGTAATAAATCATCTCTTGCTTCTTTCCTTTATTTTCTGACATCATTTGCCCCTTGAAAGATGTCACACAAACATGACTGCCACACCGAAAAATTCACCGGTAACAACACTACCTTGTGTGTGTGTTCTAATTGTATCGTTTTGTTATTCCCCGAGCTCTTTAGCTCACCATAGTATTCCCTTTTAATATCCAAGAATATAAGGGAATTTTGGGAAATAATATCATGCCTCGCCAGGACATTTACTAAACTGGGGTCTAGCAGTCCCCTTAATCCAGGCTAAATCTTAAGCCTCTAGTCCCAAAATTTGGGATATTACAACAGTAGAGGAAAAGGAGGTAGTGTCGACGATGGCAGGTGGCGGGTGGCGGTAGAGGAGGAGAAGGTAGTGGCGGCAGAGTAAGGGAGGAGAAGGTAGTGGTAGTGGTAGGGGTGGCGGAGGAGCAGGTATTAGTGGTGATGGTGGCGGCAGGTGGAGGTGACAGCGTTGGAGGTGGAGGTAGTGACAGTAGCATTTGTAACGTGATATGGCTAAGTGAAAAGATATAAGTAAAATAAAGAGAAGTGAAATTAAATGGTAAATTGGACTTTTTTAACCATACAATGAGATGGTAACGTGGATTCATAGGAGTGAGATATGAATGAGGATTGCTAATATTTTGGTAATCATCATTACCATGATAAACTCTATTACTATACTAAAGAGCAACCAAACACTTTTCTTTTGGTAATGCAATCAAGATTACCATTGCAAGCATGCAATGGGGTTGAATCAAACGGGCTCTAAATGTTTGAAAATGTATTTTTTTATAGAATCCTGGGGGTATCCCCTAGTCGATAGCTAGAGACTGGTTCTCTTGAGTCGTAGAGATTACTAAAATTAAGTTTTGTCTCTCCCAACAGGAGCCTTTTCTATGAACACAACCTAGTTTAAACACAAGACATTATATTTAATTTAAAGGACCGAGCCATCTACCAACTGTGTTCGGCTTTGTTGGTTGAAAACCTAGGACATTATATTTAATTAAAAGGACCAAACCATCTGCCAACTATGTCCGTCTTTGTTGGTTGACAATGTGTTTTTAGTTATGTGTTCTTAAATACAAAAAAGTTAAAATTTGTTCTGAAAAAAATCAAAATATATTTTTTATGTCTCTCAAAATCAAAGAAGATGCAAAGAACATTGTATTTAATTTCATTGATGATAATTATGCTATTAAATCAAATTATTATTTCACTATTCACTCCACCATTTTGGATATATTTTCCAAAAGAACGATTCAAACAACTTTTTTTTTCTAAAAACTTTTTCCTTTCCAAACTTATTCTAAAAAACTACTCTGCAGAATTGCTCTGAAAACATAAAAATATATGGCAGAATAAAAAAAGTCCTTATGTTTTCATTTTCATTTTTGTTTTTATCTATATTTTCCTGATTAGTAGGTAAGGATAGATATATATAATTGCCGAACCTACACCAAACGAATATTCACAAAAAAGCCCATTGCCTTATTAGCTGTAGTTACATCTACACTGGTGTAAATCACACTTATATATATATATATATATATATATATATATATATATATATATATATATAAATAATATTTTACAAACTGTGAACACTTAATATATATATATATATATATATATATATATATATAATATTTTACAAACTGTGAACACTTAATATGCCTTATCTTGTTCAGCCGTAAAAAATGCCTTATCTAGGTTAGGAATGGAGAAAGTATTTTCATTTTATTTATATATATTTCATAATTTTGTAGATCTTTATCAGACAATTACAAATTTACTACACATGATGCGCAAAGATACTCCTTTATAAGTGGGAGATCGTGGGTTTGATCCAACTTATAATTTCAAGTGGTTAACGCCTACCCCTTTAACTCAAAAAATAATTATTATATGATGGTGTGCTCTACTAGATTAGATTTAGTGTACCATTAGTTTTAATCTGTTGGAATTCCATTCTTCTGTTGTATTAAAGAGAAATAAAAAGATGAGTCGAATCAGGAAAACAAACGAATCATTATCTCAAGTATAATTAAAACAATATATCTTTCCATCACAAAAAACTTGGCTTTAAATAAGATGTTATTATCAAGAGCATGTTAAAAGTATAATATATATTTCATGATTTGACATCATATCTATAATTCAAATCATTGGCATACATAATCTTGTTTATAGTGGGAACCTTAAATTTTATCCTTTCTTCTAATTATATAAGTGTTTCCGTAATTATTTGTCCCAAGTGCTGCGTTAATTTGGTCTTTTCCTTCTTCACATCTGAAAGTGGATGAAAGAGAAGATTTAGCAGCTGATGATCAGAAGATATGAATCTTCTTATCAAAGTAACTTAAGAATAATGGATATGTGTCCGCGTATGTATACATATATATAATGAACACCTGTATATCATTACTTACATAATTACGCATTTAATTCTTTAACTTTATACAAAGTTTTATTTTGATCCTTAATGTTAATTTATGAAATACTTTTTCAGTCATTTAAATCTAGTGATGTTAACAGAAGATGTTGACATTGGAATTTTAAGTGTTTGCAAAACATTCTCAAATACTAATATATTGATTTTAATTTAGAGGTTTAATATCATTATTGATTCTTACAATTTGATCAAATTTTAATTAGAGTAATTAAATCAGAATTAAAATTAAAATTATAGGATTTGTCCTATAATTACAATTATAATTATGATTTAATTGCTCTCTAACATTGGTTTTAGTTCTTAAAGTTTCAAATCATGGTTTGTATTCCCTATAATTTTATGAGAATTTGATCTAAGTTTAAATACATGGATCAAAACCAAAGATTGTCAAAAGTATAGTCACCATATACAAGTTTTGGTTATGGTGACTACACTTTAAGGAGTTTTAATTTTGGTCCCTACGAGTTTTGGTTTTGACCCCTGAATTTTTAACAAGTTTTGATTAGAACCCCTATATTTAACGACATTAACTAAAGTTATCACTGTTAAACTTGGACTAATTAAGTACTCATGAAACTACAGTAACTTTAATCCACGATTTGAAATTAGGAACCAAAAGTAAAATTTGATCAAATTATAAGAATAAACAATGATATTAACCTAATTTAAAAGAAAATAAATGATTGTCACACAAAAAATAAAGGTTAAATAGCTGAATATATTAATTACAAAATTAAGGGGCCAAACTAAAATCTGGTATAAAATTAGAGAATCAAAGCTAGATTGTATTGCCAAAATATAAGAAGAGTTATGTTAGTAGGCAGTGAGACTTATCTCAGAGAAGTGTTGGACAATTTTGGAGGGGGAAAATGCTTGTCTCATAGTGGGACCTCTAACCTCTCCAAGTGATCACAACCATGAAAGTTAGCGACATGAAACATAATTATTTTGTTTTTCTTTATTTGTCGTCAGTTGGTTCTTGCAATTATATCTTTTAACCTTATAGTGTCCACTATATATGCTCATGACTTGGATTTCCATTAATTATTATGATTAATTTGGATTTAATGCATTGCATAGAATTTTGGTTTTTTCCCCCGAAGCATAGAATTTTGGTTTATACACACACATATATATTTGCCAAAAAATTCTCCACTATTTATTTTGATCACTGGCCTATCATGATCATTTTATTCAACATTCTTTAAGTGATGATGTCATCTGCAACATTAAGCAGAATGATGCTATTTTGAAGCTTGAAATGAATGTTATGACGTGGTGACAGAAAAGATCCGAATTTTGAAAACAACAAAACTTTTTTCAATAAGATTGGAATAAGTTTCGTAGTTCAAAGTTACTTAAATAACAGAGAAAACCTAAATCCCTATGGCTTAAACGGGTTTCAACCACCCATATTTTTTTGTGTTTCAGACATTAATATTGGCGCTAGATATGAAAATGATTGGCACCATTCGTGACTGTGTATGATAGGAATTTAAAGGGTAATTTTGTCAATTTCGTTAGGTATCTTGAGTGTCATTCAACTTTCAAGATGTGCAAGAAAAATTGACTCTCAATTAAATCATTTTATTTTTTATTTTCTATGTAATTTTATTGTTTAAAAAAGTCATTTTGTATTTTCTAGATTATTAGGAAGATTTAATATATCTTTTATATATTTTGAATTATCCTAAGAATATTTTAAATTTATTAGTAGTTTCTTTTTAGGATATTATTCTAGGTATATAAATTTTCAAATAGGGATATCAAGGATAGTATTTAATATTTTATTATTACATCATTGATTTAATTTTTAGATGCATGGCATCTTATCCTCAATATCTTAGAATATCTTTTTAATTTTTGAGGTATATTAGAGTTAGGAAGTTTCTCCATTTAAGGATCAAGTTGTACTCAGTTATTTTCAGATTATTGAATAAGTTTATTTTGCAAGTTTTACTTGTGAGTTTGTTTTGGGATAGAATACGGATAGGTTGCATAAGTCAGATTAACCTTTGTGAGTCTTTTATAGGTAAAGATCTAGAGACGAGTTCCTTTAGGGTTTTAAGTGATCAATTCCTACATTTTCGGTTTTGTTATACAAATAACGCATCATTTGGTATCAGCGCCATAAAAACGAGTTTGAATATGCTGAGTGCAAAGGAGCAACCAGAGCATGTATTCCACATAAGGTGCTACATCAACAATAACATACGTAGCGTGGCAGTTGATGGGGGAATCTGTGCTAATACTGCCAGTAGCTTGCTAGTGTAGAAGTTGGAGTTGCTTACCATTGAGCATCCTAAGCCTTACACCTTATAATGGTTGAATGAATCCAGTGAATATCAGGTGACTGAGAAAGTAATTATATCCTTTTTTATTGGCAAGAATATGAATTGCTTTGTGATGTGGTGCCAATACAAACTTGTCATCTTTTACTTGGTCATCCATGACAGTTTGATAAGAAGGTTGGGTGGGACTCTTCTCCCCTTCTTGGAAAAGAGTCATCTTCGACTCTTGAGAATCTTTAGGAGATATACAAGAATTAAAGATCTTTGTTGCACCTGCAAAAGTGAAACAACCGAACTCAAAAAAGAATGGTTGGAGCCCTCCTTTTTACTCACACTCAAATCATCCTCAACCATATGCTCCCACAATCTCACCTTCTTTTTCTTTTTCACTTGCATCGTGAGAAATATCTATATTATCAATTCCTCTTTCCCCTTTTTCTATCTTTTGCTCTTCACTCAATTTTCCCCTAAGTTTACTGTCTCTAAAAATTTTAATTTCATCTTCACATGTTTGCACAGAACTAAGAGGAGACAAATTAAAAGAACCCTTTTATTGTTGAGGACAAAAGAAAATAATTTGTGTAAGCATCATACCCAGCCTTATCAAACTGCCACAGATGATCAAGTAAAAGATGACAAGTTTGTATTGGAACCACATCACAAAGCAATTCATTGCTATACTTGTCAAGAGAAAAATATATAATTACTTGCTTAGTCACCTGAAATTCACTGGATTCATTCAACAATTGTAAGGTGTAAGGCTTAGGATGCTCAATGGTAGGTGACTCCAACTTCTCCACTAGCAAGCTACTGGAAATGTTGGCACAGATTCCACCATCAACTACCATGCTACAATTGTTATTGTTGATGTAGCAACTTGTATGGAATACATGCTCTGGTTGTTCCTTTGCACTAGGCATATTCAAACTCCTTTTTATGGGTTTGATACCAAATAATGCGAGATTGTATAACAAAACTAAAAAATATTGGAATTGATCAGCTAAAACCCTGAGGAACTCGTCTCTAAATCCTTAGCTATAAAAGACTCCACAAAAGTTGATTAGACTTTTGCAACTTACCTGTATTCTATCCCGGATACAAACTCACAGGTAAACTTACAAAATAAACTTATTCAATAATATGAAAATAATTTAGTACAACTTGACTCTTAAATAGATAAACTTTCAACCCTAATAGGACTCAAAAATAAAAAAAAATAAAAAATCTAAAATATTGAGGATAAGATGCCATCTAAAAATAATTAAATCAAGGATAATAATAAGATATTAATAATATCCTTGACATCTTTAATTGGAAACTCATATCTAGAATAATATCCTATAAATAAAACTACTAATAAATTGAAAATATTTTTAGGATAATTCAAAATATCTAAAAGATATATCGAATCTTAATAATCGGGGAAATACAAATTGACTCTTTTAAATAATAAAATTATATAGAAAATAAAAATAAAATGATTTAATTGAGTGCCCATTTGTTTTGCACATATTGTAAGTTGAATGCCACGCAAGATATCCAGCAAAATTGACAAAATTACCCTTCGGATTTCTATCAGTATATGGATGGTATCTCTTTCTGTCTTTGTTTTTTTTTTCCTTATCGAAATTCGAAATACAAAAGTCACGAAAAACATGTAACTCAATATAAAATCATCTAAGAAAATATTCCAACACTCTATCAAGAGGGGTATCAAGAATAATGCCTTCATTATCTTAAATGATTGATGTTTGAATGAGAAGAAAATTCAGGAGGAAAGAATATTAGAAGGGAAACCTCTTAAATATAGTATTTCTTCCAGTCTTTAATATAATACCCAGTTGATTTTTTTTAAGAGATTAAGGAAGGTGGGTAAATTACTTAATCATAGCATTAAATTACATATCATTTTATAAGTCATGCAAATTAGTTTGAAGAAAAACAATAAATATATATAACCATTGTAAAGTAATTTACTCCCATCAGTCCTTAATATAAGACATATATGTGGAGTTAATTTTGATTTTAAATATAAAACATATTTCACATATTTGTTAATACTTTCTTAATTTACTTTTATAGATGCCCTCTCAACAATAATAAAAAATGAGAGGGAAGGAGGAAATTAATGAAAATGACTAGGGTATTTTAGAAAGTACATGTTATATTAACTAACTTGATCAACTTCTTTAATCTCATCAAATTAGGTAAAACTAGAGAGAGTATTTAACTTCCTTTATCTTTTCAAAAAAAGTCAAATTTGTCTTATACTCTATCCATCCCTAAATGTAAGCTTGATTTAAGTGTTTTTTGTTTATCAAGAAAGTAGTTAAACACAATAAATATGTAAGTAATATTTTTTTTTCCAATTACGCCCTTATGTATAAAGAGGATAAGTGAGAGAGAGAATAAATGAGAAAGAAATATGAGAGAGAATGTATGGGGAAAATATAATGAGAGTGAGTGTGTTAAATGACTATTTGGTGGCAACAAAAAAATGAAATGACCATTCTTTCTCCCTCCCTAATAAGTAGCAATACTTAATTAATGCAATTCATTCACTAGTAAAAAAAAAAAATATGCAAAAAAGTAAGGGTAAATATATACAGTCAACAAGGGCAAAATATGAAAAAAAAAAATAAATATTGAGACAAAACTGAAATCAAGATTACATTTTGGGATAGACCTCTCCTCAAAAATCAAGCTTACATTTAGAAACCGAGGGAGTATATATAGACATTAGAGTTCAGTAGTGTATACGAAGATAAACGCATATTCAAAAAAACCCTCTTCTCTTGCATTGTAAATCTCCCCCGCCGCCCATTCCTATCTATGGTATATTTGTTGTTTTCCATAATCGTTTTTGTTACCATACATGATCCAGTTAATGTGGGTATTTAATGATAAACGGTCACATTTCAAATACACCCATTTTCTTACAGCTTTAATTGTTTTAGACATAATGGTCAGAAGTAACAATATAGTCATGCATAATTAAGAGATTATAAAATCCTTTGATCTAGTTGATAAGCGGGTGATTCTCGCAGCTAAGTCTCAAGCTTTTTGGTGAAACCGTTGAATTACATTAATAACTATTTGTGCGTCTTTCTTTCCATCAATACAAATAGCTCGCACCAATTGAACTACATATTTCTCGTGTTTTCTTCATAAGATACTTCTAAGTTTTTGAAGATGATTCAGATAAGAAAAAAGTTTTTAAAGATGATGACCACGTGGCATATAATACATGGCATTAAATTATATTATGCATGATAAGGCACCTCAACATAATTTGTCAATTGATGGTGGACCATTTTTAAATATGTTAATGGTGGGTGATATTGCTACGTATTTATTACTTTTGGGACAATATTGAGCCAAAAAAAAAAAATTCCAACTACCACATTTTGTGTGTGAAAATTTTCAGGTTAAAAATCACCTCCAACCCTTCATTTTTTGGATACTATAATTAAGAGTAAAATATTATAGGGAACTTAATCTTTCTGTCCTTATAATTTTGACCCATTTGTAACTTAATCTCTAAATTATAACTTAATCTCTATAGTTTTAACTCTATTATCAATTGTAACTTATTCTTTAAACTTTGAGTTACTGTAACACAGTCCCTCTAATTTAACCATTAAAATATTAGTTCCTATATTTTAGAAAATAAAATTATATATTTCATAAACTTGGGGGATTAAGTTTTAAATAATTAAAACTACATAGCATTTGAGTTGCAGTGTGATCAAGACTGAATTTCAACTGAGGTGAAACTAGAAATAGTAAGTTATATTGAGTTAAAATTTAAAAATTCAATAAAAACCAATCGAGTCAAAACTACATAGGCAAATGGATTAATTTTTCTAAAATTATATTAAGATTACCAGTAGCTGAGATAGCTATAGCTCTAGCCTAACTACTTAGACATATAATATGTTTTCAACATCAAATGTGGCAGTTAATTAAACTAACTAAACCGTTGAATGGAAGGTTGTGGAATTCAACTTATAAAATGATGAACATGGCTCATAATAGACATTCAATTAACTTATGATTGTGGGCATGAATTTGAATCAACACGTACCAGATATAGTGGCGTCTTTAGTTTAGCACCTTTATGATATTAAAAAAAGGCAAAAGCATGATTTAGACGTCAAACAGAAATCCCAATACCTCATTACCCAATCAAAATCAGACTTAAAGATTAAATGGAAGACAAAAAAATGACATAAACCGAAATCAACCATCTCTATTTGTTTTGTAAGCAATTGTTTCAATTATATTGTCCTTTTTTTATTTCTGAGAGAGTAAATCCACATCCATTTGAATTTTTTGAATTATTCTCTTTTTAGATTTTATAAAAATTCTGTAATTATTTGTTTTCATCAAGAATGATATATTTGTTATATTTTAAATTACTAGATGTGTTTGGCTACACTCATCGCATGGTAGCATTGTCCACTATCAACAACTTAATCTCTGGATAAATTATAGACCAAATTGTCTTGCTCAATAATTTAATGAAGTGTTCTTTTCGATCTTCCTTTTATTCTTTTCCATAGAACTTCATTGCTTAATAAACCCACCTCACCAACATCTCCAATAGCATTTTGTGGAACTTTCTTGAACCATCTTAAGTATTTTTCTACTATTTTCTCTTCAATTGAAGCCACTCCAACTCTTTATAGTATTTGTTCATTATGAATATTATCTTTTATAATGTAACCATATATTTATCTCAATATCCTCTTCTTAGTTATGTATCCACAGTTTATGCTCATATTGTCCATTTTAAACCCAACATTTATATAATATAACATTGTTGATCTTATAATAGTTCGATAAAATTGAATTCTTCTTTATTTTTAATTAATAACAGAAATTTAAGTTTATTCTATAAAGACCTTTTAATCCAATATCCTTTTGAATATCTAATTAATTTAATAGCATGTATGTTTAATTAGTTTATCCCATTGAGTTAACATCATTTTTTTGATAAAGCATAAGAAGGGGCATTATATCTCAATTGAGCCACTGGGAAGGTGCACATTACAAGGAATGGGAGTGGATCCACCATTTGGAAAAAGAATTAGAAAATTTTTTAGAGCTAATGATTTAGTTGTCCACAAGCAAAAGTGCTCCTGATCCAAGAAGTGTACCATCTGTCTTCTTGTGTCTTTGCATGTATCAGCCTTTTGGATGCTTACTTTTGGAGGTTTAGCTTATAATGCTGGTGGGGGACCCACCTTATTGCCTTGGTTGGGCATGTGGGTCCCAACACTAGGATGGTTTTTTGGACTCTTCCTATCCAAAAAAAAAAAAAAAACTCACAATTATTAAACTTTTTATATTATAACATTTATACTCGTTCCAGCATTATGTTAGGCATTTTGATCCTTGCCTTTGCGCTAAGTTAACTATTTTTAGGCATTTTGGTCCTTTTAAAATTAAAATAGAACATGGTTCTACCTTACCCCAGCTTAAAGTGATAAGGCGGGGCAAGATTTTTATTTAACAAAAATGAATCTAATAGAGTTGATGATATATAAATTTCAGAGTTGGATTTCGTATAGGTGAATATGACCGTGAGAGGATGTTTTGGTTGAGAAAGAAACCAAAGTGAAGGATAATAGTAAGGAACTAACCGATAAGATGGAGTAATTTGTGGTGAGTTGAGGATTAAGACAACTAAATTAGATGATAAAAAATGTAGGGCTGATGATCTAATATTAGAATGAAAAATTGGAGGAGTTTGATGAAAGAGTTTTAATTGGGTAACTCAACCTTTGAAAGAGTAAAGTGACATGCATATTTTATGCGCACACACATATATAATATATGCAATAGTAAAAGCTCTCTTATTTCAAAGGCTCTAAATTAAGTAAATATGTACATGCATAGTTAATATAGTAAGCATTTGAAATCAATTAGAAAACCTTTACTTGCATTTATTTTTATGTATATCTATATTTATATATGTGTATATACCCATATATATGCGCGCGCTCGCACACACACATATAATACAATAGTCATTAACTCATTCAAATATATGCATATCAACTCTGTTATACTCATCTTCATTAAATAAGAATATTTCCCCTTATCACTTCAAACTGGATAGGGAAAAGCCATGTTTCATATTTTAGGTCTAGAAGTGTAATATCCTAAATTTTATCCACCAAAATTTTTTGTACATTTGTTACATTAAATAGAATAAAATGGTGAATTTTAGTGCACTTAAAATGGTCAAAATATTAGAGATAGAGACTACATGAAATTTTGTTCAAGTAAAGACATAAAGGCTCAATTATATTTTTGTCTTCATAAAGGCATAATATTGTAGCCCAAAATTAAGAATGGAAGAGCACAATTTTTGGCCCAATATACTGAATAAAAAATTCAGCCAAAAACAAGAGGAAAGAAGGAAGACAATATTTAATTCAAAAATTGAATAAATGTAAGGGCAAAATGATCATTTGGCTAATAAATTAAAAGCCCTTATTTTATCTTTTATTTAGGGCCAAAGTCAGCCAAGAAGAGAAGAAGGCAAGGAAAAATATCATTTGGACACCCAGCATGCCATGTGGAAGCTTTTCTTGCCATATGGTAAAGGAAGAGCAAAAAGTAAGAGACATATGTAAAAATTTCAATAAAATAATATATTTTTAAGGAGGTGGAAGGAGTTAGTATAAGAGGCTATTTTCCTCTTTCAAAGGCCATATTTTAGACCAAGAACAAGAGAAGAGGGAGAGAGAGCAAGTTGGAAGAGACAAAGAGCAAGGAAGAAAGAGAAGGAATATAATCAAGAAGGAAAACTAGGTAAGTTGCAGTTGAATTCACTTGCTATGCCTTCAAACTCTTAGAAACCTTCTATAATATTCACATTCCTCTTGAAATCATGCAAAGCAAGAAGAAAATCAAAGGAAACAAGAAGGAGGAGGGGACAGTTTAGAGAGATAAACTAGAAGAATTCAAGGTAAGCTTAATAGCTTGTCTTCTCTTGTTGATTTGTGATTGGTATTGGTGATTTATGATGGTTATTGGCTTGGTTTGTTATGAATTTATGATTTGGGATGCATGAACCCTAAGGAGAGGTGCTACCCAAATTTTTATAAATCATGTTCAAGAGGTGTTTAAGTGATTAAATAAGTGATTTAGGGTGAAAAGAAGGTGATTAATGTAATGAAAACATGAAATTTCATATTTTCCCTAAATTTTCTAGATTTTTGGCCAGATGGATTTCTAGGTGTTTCTGTTGGAATTTGATGGATATGATGATTCCATTGTGTGTAGAATGAGAAATTATGTAGGGAACATGTGAAAAATGGAGTGTGGAGGTTTTAGGGTGTGAAATGATAATTTTACCCTTAAAACCTTAGCAATAGTGGTTGTCAAGGGTATTATGGGAAATGGAGTGTTATTTGGGTAAAAATGAGGTTAAAAATGGATTCTACACTCAAAATTGTGTAGGAATAGCTTGGTTCATATTTTTTGGTAAAGTACAATTATATTGAGTATACACTACTACAGAATAGGGATTTAACGTCACATAAAGACGTCCTTTCTTTGAAAAGAGAAGTAAAAACTGTACGTAGTGACATTTATGTAAATAAAGAGAAACTTTTTCATCTTTAGGCATCCCTTCTCCAAGAAGGGACGCCTAAAAGGTGCATGCCAGCCACGTGGCTGGCATGCACCCTATACTAGGCGTCCCTTCTTGAGAAGGGACGCCTAAAGATACACTGATGAAAAGACGAAGCAGGAATATTACTTTCGGCTGCCAATTAATATAAAAGGACCTATTTGAACTGCAACTAACACAGCAACCAGTAGTGGGAGTGGTTGGTGAAAGGAAGTAAATCTCAAGCCTTCTTATTTTCGTAGCCAGAGAGAGTTGTGTCATGTGGATAATGTTGATGGAGAGGAAGTTACCACCATTGCAACTGTCTTCCTCTGTTTTGCTTTTCATCATCATTGGCAGCATCACCACTGACCCCTCTCTATCTCCTACATATCACCACCATTTCCTCCGTCATTTACCGCCATCACCTACTGCCTTTTCTATCTTTCTCCTTCAACGTTACAACCACCATCTTAACTTTTCACCACCATTTCCCTTTTCACCGTAGCTCACCACCATCATCCTTGCTTTATTCTTTCTCACCTCAACTTGCTTCAACAACCGTTAACTCCTTCATGTCCGATGGTCTTAATTCTATGTTCTTCTACTGTCACCGTTCACATTTCCAGCCCCCATATTCCGGTGAGTTCTTTTTCCATCTACTTTGACCATCAACAACACCACTATCACTTCACCCTCTTCTGTCGAGAACTATCACCTTCACTATCAACACCATCGATCCTCTACATTTCATCACCACCTTCACTGCTTCTTCTTCCACCGGACCCCCCTCAACCACCATAATCACCGCCGGCAACTCCCAGTACCTCAACCAATCAGGAATGTCAACCAAACAGATCGGAGATCAACTTTATAGCGTCTAGCAGCCATAACTCCACCATGTCACGTGATTCCAGCTTGACTCTGAATTTTCCGGTGAAAACTCCGGCCCCTACTTCTGGTGAACTCTTGAACCAGCGAGAGAGAAAGAGAAAGAGAGAGCAAGGAGGAGGAAGGAGCATTGCTGCTGTGACTCCAGTTCATTTGTTTGAGTTTGCAAAATACAAGGGGAGTTATTTTCATGCTTGTTTCTTCATTTTGGACTTTAGGCGTCGCTTTTGGCAAAAGGGACGCCTTAAGTCCCTAATTTTTTTTTTAAAAATTCTAAACGGGGACTTTAGGCGTCCCTTTTAGCAAAAGGGACGCCTAAACCCAGAGCTTTACTCGTCCCTTTACAAAGGACTTATAAAGTCCAAATTTATTATGTCGCTGACATACACGTCCCCCCATAAAAGGACGTTAAAAGTCCCAAATAAGGGAAGTTAAAAGTGTTTTTTCTAGTAGTGATAAAAGGAGTTAAATCAGATTCCTAAGGGTATTTTGGTAATTATGTATTTTTGGGTAGAGATAACAAACTATATGAGTTTTGGAATAAGAAATGAATGATTAATAACTCATTTATTATAAATTTAGAATTTTAGGATTTAACATTTTTCTGAGCCGGACAAAGAGTTACAAGATCGATACTAGCTAGGCATTTGAAAGAATTTTAGGTAGTAACTCTACCTTTTATACATTATGTGATTATTTATATGCTTTGTATAGCCATGTTCTATGATATGAAATGCATGTTACAAATTCTTAGCTGTGATGTAGGAAAATCACAAGTACCAACAAGCCAATTGGGACCTAGTCAATGTAATTCATATAATTCTTCGTTGTAGTGTGGGAAAAACACAAGTACCACCCTATGTGAAAAACACAAGTACCATTACGCCCAATGGGACCCAGTTGAGGTAGTGAAACAAGTACGGACATGCTATTGAATGCTCCGGAATATTGCAGCAAATAAGGGCCAAACAAACATTTAATCTTGAACACAGAACAGACTGACAGGTTTACATCATTTATTTCTGTTGCATTATATGGTGTATTGCATGTTTATTTATTGCATTTGATATGGTTGATTGTGTATTACTATTGAGATTCATTTGAATCTCACCATTTTCCAATAATTTAAAATTTATTCAGCTAAAGGAAGCAGCTCCAAGGGCAAAGAGGTTGACACCGTCAACTGAGAAGTTTCTGTCCTGGTTATGAATTAGTGTTGGTTATCTATTGACCTTTTATGTATTTTGGAATTTGTAAATTATTATATACAAACCTTGTGGGGATTCCTGTAATGTAATCAAATACTTTATATCAGTATGTTTATGATATTCTGTATGCCCACTGAACTATGCGTTATTACTCTGATAAATGTCAAAATATTGAGGGGTTTGACAAGAAGGATAAAAATGCACAAGTATGGTGACACAACACCTAACCCAAGGGTAGCAGCATTCAACTTTAGTGAGCATGTGAAACAACCCTAACATCAACAATATGCAAGTGTTGTAGTAATTAAATCAACTAGATCAAACACTCAAAAATCATCTAATAACTCCTTAGGAGGTGGCCAAAAAAAAAAAAACAAGCAAGTAAAAAAAGTAAACCTAACAAAAACAAATACAAGAATTAAGATTTATTAAAATGGTAAGATACACGTGTTAGTTATAATAACTTCATTTTATATTGATTGTCATTGAATTTTTTGGGCTTCCTATTGAATTGATATTGCACCAAGCTTTTAGGCATATAAAAGGGGTTCTAGGAAACAAAATAAAACGTATATATGAAAAATATGTTCACTTTTAAAGATCAAATATGACAATAGTTGGTATAAAAAGTGGATATTTTTTTTAAAATTAAATGTCGGCTTTTTTAAACCGGTTACAATAACAACATGTCTAAACAATATTTTCTTAAACCAGGTGTAAGATGTTAAACCCCTCAATATTTTGACATTTATCAGAGTCTTAATGTATGGTTGAGTGGGCATACAGAAATATCATAAATATATTGATATATAGTACTTGATTACATTATAGGAGAACCCCTACAGGGTTTGTACATATAATTACAAATTCCAAGATAAAAGAAAGGCTAGCATATAACCAACAAAAAAACTCTTGATCAGCACCGAATCCCTCAATTGCCAGTATTAATACTCTTTGCCCTTCAAGTCGCTACCTCTAGCTGAATAAATTTTTATTTACGTAAAGGGTGTGATTAAAATGAATCTCAGTAGTAACACATTATCAATCATATAAAATATGATAGATAAATATTTAATGCAGCACATGATGCATCATATATTAATGATATGCATATGTGTGTCAATCAATGTTCAAGATCAAATGATGATTTTGTTTGGATCAAAATGATTGTTTGTCCCTACTCGCCTCACAGTGTTCACAATAAAATTTTGAAGCAGGCACCAACCTATACACACTTATAACAATAATATTCCAGAGCAGGCACCAACCTGTCCGTTGTAAGATCCCACTTACCACTTCCATTATCGGGGGGAGAAAAGCATATAAAGACTCATAAAGCGTACAACACAGAGGAAACAAATTGATGTATGGTACTAGTTTACATTACCGGAGGATTCCCCATAGGGTTTGATAACACATATATACTCATGTACAACAAAAAAACTCAAAAGTCCTAAGTACATGCTAGACGACTATAGCTGCAAGTAAAGCTCCGGGACCTTAATCACCGGTAGCCGTCGCTTTGCCTTTTGAGCTGCCTGCTTCAGCTAAAATATCTTTTATTTGGAAAAGAATGAGATTCGAGAGAATCTCATTAGCAACATGCTTACAAGCATATAAAATGCAAAAATAGATATGCAATGTCATGTCATGTAAGATGATCGAACGTGTGTGTGTACATTTGCCCAAGGTCAAACTACTTGTTTTCCCCTTGGTCGACTTAGTACCCCTGTTGGGTCTTTGACCATAACTTGGTGAATGGGTGTGTCTAGGACACTAGCTCATGTTACACTGTATGACATTCATAATGGGCATCACATAGTATTTGTAAGAAGGATGTTATTATTTGGTTGCTTTCTTTTTGAGTTATTTTCTCGTGTTTTGGAGCTTAGGCAAGTCTTAGCCTTCGGACCATCACCAAGTCCTACAATTTCTAATACATCCTAAATGAGTCATTACTTATTCAAACATAACCCAATCTTAGGTCATTGGTTAACTTAGCTTTTCACCGCTAAATTACCAAAATGCCCCTGTAGACCCTGGTCTACCTGGACCTCACCAAAAATTATGACATAGGCTATTCTTACATAATTTAATGTGTAGAATCAATTTTTGACCTTGAATTGGTCAAATTCAGGGCCAAATGTCAAAAATGCCATTGGTAGCCCTTCCTTTGAGTTTTAATAGGTAATTCGGTCATTTCTCATTCTTGGGCTTTTCTCACTTCGTCATCAACATATACCCCACACAATTTTATCGTCTAAACCTAATGAAATCATCAGAATTATCAAATTCTATCTCCTTTACCATGTTCAACACAGGGCTTAGATTTTAGATTCTCAGAAAAATTGTGTTAGTTTCTTGTTCTGTCTTACTTAATTACCTCCTTTCTACTTATAATCAAACTATTAGCTATTTAGACATTCATTGGATAAGGTTTGGAGAAACTTGGACAATAAGGTCCTTTATGTTTCATCATCTATCATTCACAAGAACAACCAAACCAAACCAAGAATAACACTAATAGCATCAACTTAAGTAAGAGAATCATGTTTGGAGGTTTACCTTTAGATTTCTTAACTTTCTCCCTTTACACTTCTGACTTCTCTCTCCCTCCTCTTAGATGTTGTCTTGAAAATCATGATTCCAAGGAAGAAAAAGTGAGTAGGAGAGATCACGGTAGGATTAGGAAGCAAGAATCACAAGTTTGTAAGCTTCCTTACCTTCGATCTTGAGAAACCTAGCTCTCCTTCCTGCTTCTCATTCTGCTCCGGCTCAATAGCTCTCTCTCACTCTCTCAGTTACATTTGCAAGAGGAATGGAATGGAGAATGGATGAAGGGAATAATTATATTAAGTTTAGTCAAATAACTTAATAGGTGGCACTACTCCATTGGTCCACATATGCCATTTCTTGTTTTAATATTTCATTTCCCTTCTTGCTCTTCATTTCACCGTAAAACATAAGGAAAGAAAGGGAATTATGGATCCCCACTATCCCATTGTCATCTTGCAAGTTATTGACTTTAGTCCTTTGACTTTTGCCTATTTGACCTTTCTTGATAATAATTCACCAAAATAGGCTTATTAATTATCAAGTATCCATTTCCCTCTTTTTAGTTCCCATATAGCTGAAATTATTAGAAAGATTAGGGAAAAATAATCGTTTCCCACTTTGTGGCAAAATTATTGGTTTGCCCTTACGTTTAATGATTTATTGAAATAAATCATTTCTTGCTTCTTTCCTTTGGTTTTTGTCGATTTTTGACATGTATATTAAGCCATTAGTCATGTCATCTCATATTCCAATTTTGGTTACAATAGCAGGCCTTTAGGTGGTCATTAATCGCTCATTTGTGTCCTTACTTAGTCGAATTGTGTGTAACCGACAATTGAAATATTATTGGAAATTTGTGCACACCACAATTCACCATTTTATTCCATTAAATGAATCAATACATAGGAGGAATATTGGTGATTAAAAATTAGGGTGTTACATCTGTACTTCTCACAATAATATCCCGGAACAAGCACCAACCTGTCTGTATTTGTCACACTATCTCAGCTGGGTCCCATTGGCCTCATAGTATTTTTGATTTTCCTATAGGGTGATACTTGTGCTTTTTCCACACCACAGCTCTAGGAATTACTACCATATACATTCAACAACACAGAATGTAAAGGACGGCTCGGAGTCTCAATCTCCTCTATCCAAGCGGTCCAGACTAGCATCTCAATCTTTATCTAGCAAGCTAGGAATTGTGAGCTCCCTGGTAGCCACCTGTACCTATGGTACATGTGGCTACCAGGTAGCTCTAAAGGTATGACTTATCCTCAAGTCGTGGCCTTGAGTCCCTGGGGAAGCAAAATAAATCCCCAAGAAAAGGGGACAGTTCCTGGCTAGCTAGACGGAGATTGAGATGCTAGTCCGTACCGCTTGGATAGAAGAGATAAAGACTACAGGCCTTCTGTTACATGAAAAGGCGTGATACAGGTGGTTACCAAGGAGCTCTTAAAGCATTACTTATCCTCAGGTTATGGCCTCGATTCCTTGGGGAGGAGAAATAAATCCTCAAGAAGAGGGGACAATTCCTGGCTAGCTAGATAGAGATTGAGATGCTAGTCTGGACTGTTTGGATAGAGGAGATTGAGACTTTGGGCCGTTAGTTGCATAAAAAGGCATAGTACATGTGGTTACCAAAGAGCTCTTAAAGCATGACTTATCCTCAAGTCATGGCCTCGAGTCCCTGGGGAGGCGAAATAAATCCCCAAGAGGAGGGGACAGTTCCTGGCTAGCTAGATAGAGATTGAGATGCTAGTCCGGACTGCTTGGATAGAGGAGATTGAGACTCTGGCCCGTTCGTTACATTAATTATGATGTAATTAATTGTATAAGCATGCCAAGTTTGAGAATGGAAAGATAATGCTGAAGATATCAGATTGTAAATGAGATTTGAAAGGCTAAATAAATGAATTAGTTCTTAATACTTGGTAAGCTTAAAGTATAGTTTTACCAAATGAATGGTAACTCAAGAATGTTAACGCTTCTGTATGTTAACTAAAAGGGCATAAAATTAAGGTGTTATAGTAGGTACTGCTTTGCATCCCAAATGGATTCATCCCATTTGTAGCTAATGCTAGGCAGAGGTTTCTTGTTTCTTCAAAAAATTTGGTATACTTAAAGTCAAACTTATTCCATTCCGTAGAGTCTGTAGGATGCTGAACATGTCTTCTTGAATCCTTTCATTCGCATGCCACCTTAAATATTTTGTTTCACTTGCATTGCTATACAAGCATCTAAATCTAGGTATAATTGGAAAATACCATAACACATTTTTTGGACTCCTCCCTTTCGCTTGGTAGTGTGAGACAAAACACAGAGGACACTCACTTAATGATTCATATTCTTTTATGAATAGAATACAATCATTGGGGCAAGCATGTATATTTTTATAACTTAACCAGTGGTATGCATCACTTGTTTTACATCATTAGTCTACCATGGCATATTGTTTCCCTAGTGGTAGCATTCTTCTCAAAAGCACAAGCAATTATGTGAAGCCTGAGTCACTCAACCCATATTTTTCTTTCTAGTTGTACAAGTTCAACACTGCAGATAATAATATGAACTCAGTACAATTCTCATGCAAAGGCTTCTCTGCATTGCTCTTCATCCTCTCAAACTTTTCTCATCATTCATTGAATTCTGATTTAATTCCATTAGCCATATCTTGAAGATGATTGGCCTTAAATGTACTTGTGTCGAAATTAGATGATTCACACCTTTCCAAATTCGGCTGACTAGCACTGCTGCCCACATCCTTCTCCCCATGTTTTTTCCAACACATATAAGTTTGATCAATTTCATACATCACTAAATGCAACTTACAATTGTCTGGATCAAAATGCTTTACAACGCCACACTTGATGCAAGAACAAATAATGAAACCGCGATCGTCAGCATTATTATGAATCACAATTCTTATGAAATCCCCTACCGTATCCCAGTACTCTTTAGATGGATGATTACTAGACATCCATTCTTTATTTGCAACCTCCATCTAGAGCATATATATATAAAAAAATCTTTACATACTCTTTCCCCAAATCAATATTAACAAATAATAACTTTAGTAACAACAAACACTTAAAAATTAGTGGCAAAACCCTATGCACATACAAAATCACTCAAAAACCAATCTTACATAGTCTTTACACAAATCAATACTAACAAATAATAACCTTAGTAACAAGAAATACTTAATATCAGTGGTAAAGTTGATAAGTAAAATATTTACATATTTATTTTCTCTTATATGATAATTTTGTGGATGATATTTGAGCTTAATACAATGAATTTAAGTGTAATAATTGATAAATAAATAAATATTTTGGAATAAATATTTTTATTAGTACTATAATTTTTATTTCCTTGCTTTTCTTTTGACAGGCACGTACAACACCACATTAAGAAGAATTAGAGAAGGCATTTAAGGGATAGGGGGCACTGTAGCAGTTACTATTTTATATGTAGTTTACGGTAGCATACGCTGTTTACTATAGTAGTGTACGCGGTTTACTATAGTAGTACTATTTATACTTATTTTTGTGCCTATAAATAGAGACATTGGGCATAGCAAAAGGGAAAAAGAGAGAGCGTCCTTCTCTGATAAAAGGAGGATGAGCTGGAGCTTAGAGAGAAGGGTGCTATTTTTGAAGGAGATATACACCATTTTAGAGTTTAATTTCATGCATTGTATTACTTTTTGCATGCCTCCTTTATGGAAGGCTTAGGTAGTCCTCCTTTATGGATGGTATAGGTTGCCACCTACATTGAAGGTTTTACCTCCTACATGGAAGGTTTAGGTAGTCCTCTTTTATGGATAATATAGTTTTTCACCTACATGGAAGGCTAGATTTTTTCATTTTCATACATCTTGTAGTTGTATCTTTATGTTTTAGAATTTAATAATCAAGTTTTCTGCAATGTTTATGAAGTTTTTAATTTATTTTGGTTGTATTTTTAATTTCATCATGAGCTAAATTTTCATATTCCTTGGGTGATGACGTAGCTTACTAATGATGGATTGAATATTAACTTATTAAATCTAGTTCTCATTTTTCCTTCATGATTGAGTTATAATTATTGTTCTTAATGCTTTCAATTGATTGGCCATCTTTTGAATGATTTCAATATGTATGTTGAGACCGGAAGGAGAAGCATGTATATAGATCCTATAATTAAAACCATAATTTGCATATGAAATAGGAATATATTCATATGGGTTGTGTAGTCTTAATGAGTTCTATAAATCTTAATACATGATTAATTATTTTAATTTATATAGGGATATATTGGATTAGCAATTAATTATAGAATTGCTTGACCTTAGAAAAGGCTCATAATTAAATTAGGAAAAATCGTGTAATATCCCGAATTTTGGGACTAAAGGCATAAGATTAAGCCTAGATCAAGTGGACTGCTAAGCCCCGGTTTAGCAAATGTCCCTATGAGGCATGTTTAAATTGCCCAAAATTCTTTATATCCTTGGATATTAAAATGAATTATATTGGTGAGCTAAAGAGCTCGGGGAATAACAAAATGAAGCGATTAGAAGTCACACATAATATAGTAAAGTGGAACACAAAGTAATTTTGCCACCGGTGAAATTCCCGGTATGGCAATGGTGATTGTGTGACATCGTTCGATAGGTAAATGATGGTGAAAAATTATGAAACTTTCCAGAATGAAAGTAGACTTATCAAGCTTCAATTTGATAGGTCATATAAGTCATTTGGAGTTGTACACAAAGAGAAATGAATTTTTGAAGTTAACCCAGCGAAATTAATTATTTTCTGGGACAGCATTCAAAGATTAAAATTCTGGGAAGAGTGAGCTTCCAATTGGCTAAAGGTTATATTTTTCCTTAAAACTAGACTCAATAAGGGTTGCATAGCCTTTGGAATCACTCCAATTGGACATTTGTACAATTAGATATGAATTTTCAAATTTTAATGAAAATTCTGCAAATTAAGCATTTTGAGCGAAAATTGAATTTTTGGGCCAATGAACTTGTGACACGTGGCAGATGAGAAAACTGATCAATTATCCATTAAATCATCATCTTGCTCGTCATTTTCTCACGGAAAACACAGAGAAGAGAGAGAAGGCTATGGAGAAAGAGAGGAAATAAAATTCCTTCCTCCGAAACACTGCCGAAACGGCATCCTCTCTCAAAGTACCCTTCAGGAAACTTCCTCTACTCATCGAGATCTTCATTTCTACGGTTTCATATTTTCATTTGGAGGTGTTTGGTGTCGTCTCCCTTGCCGGGGTGTTGCCGGAATTCCAAACCGTTTGTGAAAACGGGTAGAGGTAAGCGTAAGCTTCCTTTTTAACCGATTGATTTGTTGTTTGGATGAGTATAGAGGAAGTTGGGTACTATTCATGCTGATTTAAATTAGTGTTTTGAATGGCTAAACGATGTCCAATGGATGTATAAATAGCTAATCACTTGATTATGAGTAGTAAGGAAGTGATTAGGCAAGAGAAATCGAAGAAACAACAAACTCCATTTGAGAATTCAATTTCCTTCTGTTTCTGCCCTGTATTTTTCGTGTAGGAGGAGTTGGAATTTGATGATTTTAATGCTTCCATTGGATTTAGGAGGCAAAATTGTGTGGGTATACAAGTGTTCATGAATTTTGGACACTTGTACATGAATTTAGAAATTTTAGAAGTTAAAGGATTAATGCTGTGTATTCCGTTTTCTGGAGGCAGTGTTATGGTGACGTGTTTTTGAGTAGTCAAATATTATCCAATGACCATGAAACTTTTCAGTCTAAAATTAGAGACATAGACCTTTAATTTGATAGGTCATAATAGTTAATTGGACAAGTATGCTATGAGATATGAATTGTTGAATTTTGGTCCTGTTTCCTGGAAATTTCTGGAACAGTTGGTGTTTGGAAAAAGTTTGGGAATAGTGTGGTGGTGGCGTTTAAATTATAGTATTTTTATACAAAATTAAACTTAAAGGGCTTCAAATAGAGCTTTTAACCATCTCAATTGGAGTTCTATAGAATTAATTATGATTTTTCAAAGTTTGGTCACAAATGCTGGTAGATTGAGTACCATGCGAATTTGAGTAAGAAATTGGCCAAATATAATTGGAATGAACTCCAAGGGTGAAAGTAAGCCTATAGGGCTAATGTGGGCCATTGGGTATTCACTTTTCATGGCTCTAATGATGTTATCACTTTCCTAGGGCCATGAAGTGATAAAGAAGGATCAATGGTTGGCGGATCAAGGGACTAGAAGAGAAGGACATAAAGTCCACCAGGTAGTGAACTTATCTTTTCTGCATGTATGTGATATGTATGTCTTGCATTGATTATGTGACTGCTTTGCCTATTTGTATGGAACATGTATGATTGGTTGAAGCTCTGTTATATTTGTGCAATGGCCATATGTATGTCATAACATCGAGCATGCAGTATGTCATTATGTTGGCATGAAATAGTGTAGGCAAGCATGTCATGCATTCATATATATATCTGGCATGCATAGTGGTAATGTTTACTACTGAGATTCTCTCGAATCTCACTCCTCCCAACCAACCATTTAGACAGGTGAGCATTGGAAACATGCTGAGATCAGAAAAGAGGTATGCACGAAGAGGACTGTTGCTGGTTATTTGAAGGTCTGAATATATTGTGTAAACCCCTGGTGGGGGAAAATTTTGTATTATAATCAAGCAATATTGTATTAATATTATCAGTATATTCATGTTATTCCTGTGTGCCCATTGAACTACGCATTGCTACTCTGAGTAAGGTCAGTAATAAGGGATATTTGAGGCGGGTCGTTACAGTTGGTATCAGAGCAAGCGGTTCTGGCAACAGGATAGTATACTGATATGCTTGATTATAACATGACAAGAATAACGAAGTGGATTACTTCAGCTAGTTCACAATTAAGCACGGTGGGCGGTATAAGATTGTCCTGGATCCGCTGGGTAAGGCCAAAGTGTGAGCCTCATTCTAGAGTATGATCACCAATGGGCTGACCAGAGTCGGACAGATAAGTCACAGACAACCTTGTGGACTTTTGGGAGCATATTACAGGGTATGTGTCTAAGTACATCTACCAATACTAATATGCGGCCCAAGCATAGTATTTTGATGCCCGGAGGCGGTGGGCATAATGGTTTGGATAAGGGAAGCCATGGGGTACCGGTAGTCAAAATCAGCTCAAGCCGGTATCTTTATATTTACATGAGTACACAAAAGTTAAGCGTGCTCAACCCAGGAAAATCTTGGGATGGGTGACCTCCTGGGAAGTACCTTGAAAATCTCAAATCTTTTGATTAAAGGTTTGAAATTTTGATTAGAGGTTCTTAGATGACCTAAGTAATGATTATAGATATAGAGATGATGAAATAAGTGTTGATCCTTAATCTGAACATTTCTGGTGCAGAGATTACTGCCAGAAAAGTTCATCTAATAAGGTTACGAGAACTCAAGGCATAGTGATTATTTTGAGGTTTCTCCATATTAAGTAATGATCCTCAGTAACCCGCGGGGTTAAAGTCATAGGCATGATATACGATGATGCATGATGAGTGGTGATTATGCTGTATGTCTATCCTAGAGGATTTGAATTGATGATACTGAAGGTTGAGGATATGGTTGAATAAGATCTAAGCTAAAATGATGCTTAGGCCAGAATGTGAATAAGGTTACACTAGGGTTCTATTCCATAATGGGAGTATAAACCATGTGAACCTTATAGATGATGATGGACCTTCAGTAATTGTTTGAGGATATTACCTGGAACCGTAGAGGTTAGAATAGGCGCTATTGATTTTGATTCTTACCGTGCCTATTAGGTATGATTGAGGAAAGTGAATTTTCAGATTTACGTGATGTTGAGGTTCTAAGAGTTGAACCATAACCTGAGAATCAAATGTCATAGTTGAATTGATTCTTCAGGAAGTTAAGATAGCCTGAGTGGCTTGAGGTACTAGCATATAGTACATAATTGTGTATGAGGTTACTGGAGGTTGCTAGTTGCTAATCTAGCATAGGGAAAGATCTTGATCATAGAATATTCCCTTAAACTTATGATGATTGCCTGGAGCTGGACCGAAATTGAAAGTCCATATTAACTGACCCCAAATGAGATAGTAGATTACAGAACTGCTAAAGAAGAAGGACCTTATGAGATTTAGATCTTGTTATAATAATACTCCTATTCAGAGGCGACCAACCGGACAGAGCTACTTATGGAGGATTCTGATCAGAAAGGGCTACCTACAGGGAGTTCTAATCGGAAAGGGCTACCTATGGGGAGATCTGATTGGAAAGGGCTACCTACAGAGGGTTCTGACCGGGGGGGCTGACCAGGTGTATGGGCGCCTGCGTGAAGCACCGAGTGCAGTACTGTAGTGTGAAGCCACCATGACATCGAACTATAGTGTGTAGCCGCCGTGATGACAAACTGTGGAGTAAAGCCGCTGTGACGTTGAAACTGTAAAGTAGAGCTACGGGGATGTTGACTCTCAATAGTGGTATCTTATAATGAGTCTTCTATCGCATAAGTTTCCTTGAGAAGAAGGGTCGGGTGACCCAGTAAATTGTCATGGGGTGCTCCAGTGCCGAATGATGACAGAGATTAAGGAAAGCTACTCTTGCTCTCATATCCTGTGTAATGGTTCTGCATGTATGTGTTTACCATCACGTGTATTCGTGTTATGAATATACGGTAGGCAGTAAGACCTTTTGGACCAGCGTGTCCTTAGGCAGTCAGACCTGATGGGCGGAGGCCCGAGGCGGTAAGTCCCGTAATGCCTCTGGCATAGGGGTGATTCCCTGGGCAGTAAGACCTGATGAGCATTCAGAATTTGCGGGGTGGTCGCCTGGGGCCTATTGCGCGGGTGGACGCCCAGGCCATAGAGATTCCTATTTTGCACGAGCAGTCATCCGGGGCCTATTGCGTGAGTAGACGCATTGCGCGGGTGAACACTCGGGGCCATGGAACTCATGTGATGCACAAGTGGAATCCCGGGGCCTATTGCGCGGGTAAACACTTGGAGCCGAATGCTCATGTGATTATTGTTATGATGATGGTTTGTTTAGCATGCTTCGTGAACATTGCATAAGAGTATGAATGGCTTGAGTAGCAAGAGACGGAGCCCGAAATGAGAAGTTAGTTGGATGTCCCGTGCGACTGCAGCGTGAGCCGAGTGCCGTTGTAGTGGGCCTAGTGGGGCAATCCGTTGCATAAAGAGTTGAGCCCGTAGAAGGGTGGAAGTTGGTCGGATGTCCTGTGCGACTGCAGCGTGAGCCGAGCGCCGTTGTAGTGGGCCTAGTGGGGCAGTCCGTTACACAAAAATTTGAACCTCGTGGAGGGGTGGAAGTTGGTCGGATGTCCTGTGCGACTGCAGCGTGAGCCGAGCGCCGTTGTAGTGGGCCTAGTGGGGCAGTCCGTTACACAAAAATTTGAACCTCGTGGAGGGGTGGAAGTTGATCGGATGTCCCGTGCGACTGCAGCGTGAGCCGAGTGCCGTTGTAGTGGGCCTAGTGGGGCAGTCTGTTACATAAAAATGATACCAGGGTTTGTCGAGTGCAGTTTTAGTAGCGAATGTTGTGTGCTTGATACCTTAACAGGTTTCCTTTGGGGCATAATGGGTGTGATTATCCCATAAGCTTGCCGCACTCAGTCTTGGAGAGCCAAGGGGTGTGAACCAGACTCCCGTGCGGCTGCAGAGGGCGCCCAATGAGGGTAGCTCTGCAGTGGGCCTAGTGGGAGAGTTGTATTCAGCAAGGATGATGAACGGTATGTCCTAAAGCCATAAAACCTAGTGGGATAGTGAATCCTTAGGCTGGCAAAATGTGAGATATGATTAAGAATGAAGCCGAGTAGATGCTTGAGGCAATAAGACCCAAGATGCAAGTTTACATAGGGCGGTACCTTGGGCTATAAGACCTATATGTCTAAGCGCTGTGGTTGTTACTTAGAGTAATGACATGGACTAGTGCGTCCAAAATATTCCATGAAGATGGCAGAATATATAGGTTGTACCAGATTGTAGCAGAGGCAGTAAGCCTAAGATGCCTATGGCATAGAGGGTGAATCTCTAGGCTGTAAAGCCAGAATATCCAGCGTCTTGGAAGTTGAATAAGCCGTAAGGCTTGATGTGCATACAGTATGATATGGGTGAATCTCAAAGGGGCCGTAAAGCCTAGTATGCATACAAGATGGTTCGGGATAGTCCCGAAAGGGCAGTGAGGCCTAAGAAACCAAGCGCTGTGAGGTCGAACTAGTGAGTCCTGTGTGAGTGCTACATACTAGGTACAAAATGAGTGAACGTACTACATAATGAGTACAGAATGAAAGAATTAGAATGGGAGAAAGATGAACTAAATGTCTAACGATGGTTCTCTGAGGTACATATAGTACCATTTGATATCGAAATTTCGAGGATGAAATTTATTAAACGGGGGGAGAACTGTAATATCCCGAATTTTGGGACTAAAGGCATAAGATTAAGCCTAGATCAAGTGGACTGCTAAGCCCCGGTTTAGCAAATGTCCCTATGAGGCATGTTTAAATTGCCCAAAATTATTTATATCCTTGGATATTAAAATGAATTATATTGGTGAGCTAAAGAGCTCGGGGAATAACAAAATGAAGCGATTAGAAGTCACACATAATATAGTAAAGTGGAACACAAAGTAATTTTGCCACCGGTGAAATTCCTGGTATGGCAATGGTGATTGTGTGACATCGTTCGATAGGTAAATGATGGTGAAAAATTATGAAACTTTCCAGAATGAAAGTAGACTTATCAAGCTTCAATTTGATAGGTCATATAAGTCATTTGGAGTTGTACACAAAGAGAAATGAATTTTTGAAGTTAACCCAGCGAAATTAATTATTTTCTGGGACAGCATTCAAAGATTAAAATTCTGGGAAGAGTGAGCTTCCAATTGGCTAAAGGTTATATTTTTCCTTAAAACTAGACTCAATAAGGGTTGCATAGCCTTTGGAATCACTCCAATTGGACATTTGTACAATTAGATATGAATTTTCAAATTTTAATGAAAATTCTGCAAATTAAGCATTTTGAGCGAAAATTGAATTTTTGGGCCAATGAACTTGTGACACGTGGCAGATGAGAAAACTGATCAATTATCCATTAAATCATCATCTTGCTCGTCATTTTCTCACGGAAAACACAGAGAAGAGAGAGAAGGCTATGGAGAAAGAGAGGAAATAAAATTCCTTCCTCCGAAACACTGCCGAAACGGCATCCTCTCTCAAAGTACCCTTCAGGAAACTTCCTCTACTCATCGAGATCTTCATTTCTACGGTTTCATATTTTCATTTGGAGGTGTTTGGTGTCGTCTCCCTTGCCGGGGTGTTGCCGGAATTCCAAACCGTTTGTGAAAACGGGTAGAGGTAAGCGTAAGCTTCCTTTTTAACCGATTGATTTGTTGTTTGGATGAGTATAGAGGAAGTTGGGTACTATTCATGCTGATTTAAATTAGTGTTTTGAATGGCTAAACGATGTCCAATGGATGTATAAATAGCTAATCACTTGATTATGAGTAGTAAGGAAGTGATTAGGCAAGAGAAATCGAAGAAACAACAAACTCCATTTGAGAATTCAATTTCCTTCTGTTTCTGCCCTGTATTTTTCGTGTAGGAGGAGTTGGAATTTGATGATTTTAATGCTTCCATTGGATTTAGGAGGCAAAATTGTGTGGGTATACAAGTGTTCATGAATTTTGGACACTTGTACATGAATTTAGAAATTTTAGAAGTTAAAGGATTAATGCTGTGTATTCCGTTTTCTGGAGGCAGTGTTATGGTGACGTGTTTTTGAGTAGTCAAATGTTATCCAATGACCATGAAACTTTTCAGTCTAAAATTAGAGACATAGACCTTTAATTTGATAGGTCATAATAGTTAATTGGACAAGTATGCTATGAGATATGAATTGTTGAATTTTGGTCCTGTTTCCTGGAAATTTCTGGAACAGTTGGTGTTTGGAAAAAGTTTGGGAATAGTGTGGTGGTGGCGTTTAAATTATAGTATTTTTATACAAAATTAAACTTAAAGGGCTTCAAATAGAGCTTTTAACCATCTCAATTGGAGTTCTATAGAATTAATTATGATTTTTCAAAGTTTGGTCACAAATGCTGGTAGATTGAGTACCATGCGAATTTGAGTAAGAAATTGGCCAAATATAATTGGAATGAACTCCAAGGGTGAAAGTAAGCCTATAGGGCTAATGTGGGCCATTGGGTATTCACTTTTCATGGCTCTAATGATGTTATCACTTTCCTAGGGCCATGAAGTGATAAAGAAGGATCAATGGTTGGCGGATCAAGGGACTAGAAGAGAAGGACATAAAGTCCACCAGGTAGTGAACTTATCTTTTCTGCATGTATGTGATATGTATGTCTTGCATTGATTATGTGACTGCTTTGCCTATTTGTATGGAACATGTATGATTGGTTGAAGCTCTGTTATATTTGTGCAATGGCCATATGTATGTCATAACATCGAGCATGCAGTATGTCATTATGTTGGCATGAAATAGTGTAGGCAAGCATGTCATGCATTCATATATATATCTGGCATGCATAGTGGTAATGTTTACTACTGAGATTCTCTCGAATCTCACTCCTCCCAACCAACCATTTAGACAGGTGAGCATTGGAAACATGCTGAGATCAGAAAAGAGGTATGCACGAAGAGGACTGTTGCTGGTTATTTGAAGGTCTGAATATATTGTGTAAACCCCTGGTGGGGGAAAATTTTGTATTATAATCAAGCAATATTGTATTAATATTATCAGTATATTCATGTTATTCCTGTGTGCCCATTGAACTACGCATTGCTACTCTGAGTAAGGTCAGTAATAAGGGATATTTGAGGCGGGTCGTTACAAATCGACTATCAATCATGTGGAATAAATTGAACTAGAATATATAGGTGATTCAATCCAAAATTTGCTAAGTCAAATTTGATCCCTAGGGCTTTTTCTCATATTTTTTTTAATATTAATTGCATTTATATCTAATCATTTTTATTTTGTAATCCTAACACCAACTAATCGATCGGCTAAATAGTATTAAGATTATCAATTTTGGTACTTAATGATCAATCCTCGTCGGAATGATACTCTACTCACTTCTATATTACTTGTTTACGACAATGTACGCTTTCACTTTTTAATAAACCATTTACACATCGTAAAAAGTTTTTGGCATCGTTGCCGGGGATTGTTGTCATTAATATCAATACCAAGTAAGTTTAATACTAATTTGGTCTTCATATTACATTTGTTTTCCTTTTTGGTGTCTTGTGTTTCTTTTTAGGCTTTTCCTTAGTGTATGACTAGGTCAAAGGAGACTGAATTGAAATGTTTTGATTCTGATGTCGAGATAACTTGTCGAAGAAATCGAAGAGCTCGGAAGCAGTCTACTTCAATCCTAAGCAATCTGATGGCAAATCCAGCAGGAGAAGCAACATATACTAAAACACTCCGTGACTATGCAATACTAACAGTCATAGAGACAACTTTTGGAATCCGAAAACCACCAGTAGCAGCCAATAACTTTGAAATCAAGCCTGTAATTATCCAGATAGTGCAAGTAAATCAGTTCGATGGTTTACCAACAGAAGATCCTAACACACATATAGCCAGCTTTCTAGAAATCTGTAACACATTCAAGCATAATGGTGTTACTGATGATGCCATTAGACTTATACTTTTCCCTTTCTCACTTAGGGATAAAGCTAAGAGCTGATTACTCTATCTACTAGTGGGAAGCATAACTACATAGGACGTCTTGGTTCATAAATTTTTAGCAAAATACTTTCCTTCGGGAAAAACTGCTAAATTGAGGAATGAAAATACCTCATTTTCCCAGCATGAACTAGAAAGCCTCTATGAATCCTGGGAAAGATACAAGGAGTTGTAAAGGAGATGTCCTCATTATGGGTTACCATATTGATGGCAACTGTAAACATTCTATAACGGGAGATGCATACCTCCAGAATTCTTATAGATGTTGTAGCTGGAGGATCTTTAATGGGAAAAAGTCTAGATGATGCCTATAATATACTTTAGGAGATGGCGGCCAATGCATACCAATGGCCTTCTGAATGTAACATTTCAAAGAAAGTACTTGGAGTGTACGAGCTGGATATCCTTACAACTTTGTCTTCTCAAGTTGCATCTATATCCAAGCAAGTAAACTCATTGACAAACCAATAAAATGTAATCATCACTCCTCATGAAACCTCTGATCAATGTGGAGGACCTCATGTGAGCATGCACTGTCAAGAAGGACACCAATCTATGCCTTCTCAGTCGGAGCAAGCTCATTACATAAGAAATCAAAGGAATGACCCGTTCTCAAACACTTACAATCTAGGTTGGTGAAATAATCTAAACTTTAACTAGAAGAATAATCAAAATGTGTTTAAGCCGTACGGAAACTACCAGCAACAAGCTCTTCAACCACCAAATCTACCACAACAAAAAGTGAATGTAGAAGATGCACTGCCTCGACTAACCATGAATACATCTCAATTTATAGCTAGGACTGACGCATCACTCAAAAGCCAAGAAGCCTCAATAAAAAAACTTGGAGATCCAAATGGTCCAAATTGAAAATATGCTGAATTCCAGACAACCAGGTACTCTACTAAGTGACATTTAAAGAAACCCAAGAGAGCATGTGAAGGAAGTTACATTAAGGAGTGGAAAAGAATTGAAAGATCTTGTAATGAAGAAAGAAGAATGGCAGAGAAAAAGAAAGCAAAGAAGAACAGAAGGAGGAAGCATATAAACCTAAAGAGGATGATGTACTACAAGGAAGAATCAGCTTTCCAAATAACCCTCCTCTATATATACCACATGTTCCATACCCTCAAAGATTTGTGAAGGTAAAGCTAGAGAATAAGTTTGGAAAGTTTCTGGAGGTTTTCAAAAAGCTACATATCAACATCCCTTTCGCAGATGCTCTTTCCCAAATTCCGAGTTATGTAAAATTCATGAAGGATATTCTCTCAAATAAGAATAAACTGTAGGATTTTGAGATAGTTGCACTTACTGAGGAGTGAAATGCTATTATGCAAAAGAAATTACCACCAAAATTGAAAGATCTATGAAGCTTTTGTATACCTTGCACTATAGGTCAATGTAACTTTGAAAGAGCACTTTTTGACCTAGGAGCAAGTCTAAATCTCAACTCTATTTGTCTACAAAAAACTTGGTCTTGGAGAGGTAAAGCCTGCCACAGTTTTCTTACTTCTAGCTAACCAATCAATAAAACATCCGAGGGGAGTCTTAGAAGATGTTTTGGTAAAGGTGGACAAACTCATATTTCTAGCTGATTTCATCATAATCGACATGGAAGAAGACCAAGAAATTTCTATCATTCTTAGAAGGCTATTCCTAACAACTGGGAGAACTTTAATAGATGTGCAATAGGGAAAATTAACCTTGCAAGTTCAAGATGATCAAGTATCTTTCGACATTTTTAAGGTTTGGTCATTTCCAAATGAAGGTGACATCTGTTACAGAGTAGATACATTGACTAGCTGCACAAAAGATGTGGTGTATAAAATCTGTATGGATCAACCATTAGCAATGGGAATGGTGTATCAAAATCTACTAATCCTAAAGTCTTGGAGCACAAAGCATATTGGGTAATAAAAGCCTTAAATTTTGACTTAAAGGTAGCTAGTGAGAAGAGACTTCTCTAACTCATTGAGCTTGAAGAATTCAGACAGCAAGCTTATGAGAATGCCAAGTTATAAAAGGAGAAGACAAAAATGTGGCATGATAAAAGAATTTTGAGGAGAGAGTTCACGCCAGGACAAAAAGTATTGTTATATAACTCAAGGTTAAAACTCTTTCCAGGAAAGCTGAGATCAAGGTGGTCAGGGCCTTTTACTGTGGTCCAAGTATGGCCATATGGAACCCTGAAGATTCAAGATGGTGATCGAAAATTCAAAGTGAATGGGCAAAGGCTAAAAGAATATAATGACGGTGCATTCAACACTTTGAAAACTTTCATCACGGTTGAGGAATCAACAGGTAAGTTCTAAATCTGAAAAAAAAATCAATTGGTTTGGTTTTTGTCTAGCTAAAGACGTTAAAGAAGGGCGTCTATTTGGGAGACAACCCAAAACTTCTTTTCCTTACTCATTAATCTTTCTGTCTTACTTACTGAAGCACACTGCACTGTGTTAAAAATTTTAGTTTTCATCATTTTCATGAAGGAATCTCTTGCAAAGCTTAAAAACAGGTTCCCCACTCTTCCCAAAGATGTGCTCAGGAAGATCTATAGTTGTCGACTTGAAAGAATGAAGATATTCAAGCATTTGGGCCTTCTAAGGATGCACGCTGGATCATTAAAGCTAAGGTACATTTAACATATGAGATTCATAAGTCACTTATTAAACCTATGCCAGGAATGGGTAGACGTTCTTACTCCAAAAAGAGAAGAGTTAAAAGAATGAAGGTCTGCCATAAATGTGCAAGGTGGACATGTGATAAGCGCTGTCGAAGCAAATGTATGGTTTATAAAAATCGAGAAGATAAAATTCAATTCATAAAGGATGCACTTAGTAAGGAGTCATTGGATGATATTATTCAGACTCTTGAGACACCTCCTAGTGGTGATGTTTATGCTACTCTTCTTGATTTAATGAACTTATTTAACAAAGAGAAAGAGCACTACTGTCTTGGGAATCTGACATTAAAAGACCTTATTTGCCAGTTTATAAGAAAACTGGATGGGAAGCAAATCCTCGATTCATAAAAAGAGTTTAAGCTGTTACTAGACATAAAATCAAAGGAAGATGTGAGCCATAATTACAACTACTGTACATAATCATGCTTTTGTCTAATATATCTTATCTTTTCAATAACTTTTGACTTTGTTTTCTTATTTTGTTTAATTTCTTCATGCAACATTATGCCGGTTATTTGTGTTAGAAATTTTTTCAAAATTCTTTGAAAAATGTATGATTTGCATGATCTTATTGTCGCTATTTTAGTAATATAAATATGCACTCTTCCACTTGTAAACAAAAAATTTCTGAGAGTAAAGAAAAGAAAAAAGGTATCACACTAAAATAAAATCTATCTGCATTTTTTATGAAACTGACTTGGGAAAGGATGTAGAATTTCTACCTACAGCAAAAGAACATGGAAGTGCATTAGCTACTATAATGATCAACTTTGTATATGGGGGAGGCATTCAGGGCCTAAGGGGCAGTGTGGCCATTTCTACAACCATTAACGGTAGCAAGGGTTTGAGTGTAAGGATGAAGGAGTTGGAAGATCACATCTTTTCCTTAGGATAAGAGTTACAGGTTTTAAGCTTGCTTGAATGAATGGGACGTATGTTCTATAATGCTGAAGCTTTTGTTGCTCTACGCGATGGTTTGGAAATGTTGGATAGGATCTCTAGCATTGCATATTGAGCTAAACTTAGTTTTCACAGAAAGCCATTAGGTTTGTTAAATATTAATGATTTTTATGATAATTTGTTGTCTTTTTTTGACCATGTTGTGGAAATTGGATTCATACCCTAAGCGATTCACCATTCCATAATTTTTGCACCAACTGGTGATCAGCTGATTGATCAACTGCAAACCTATGAACCCAAACCAGATCTATTCATCAAGCAAATAGGTGGGGAATATTCAGACAGTAGTCATAAGTAGAATCCAGATACCACTCTCTAGTTGTAACTTTCCTTAATCTTATGGTTTTACTCTTAGCATTTTGGTTTACTTTATTGTGTGTTTAAGTTTTTGAATAAAAAATTTCTCTAATCTCTAAAAGACATTGAGGACAATGTCTAATTTAGGTTAGGGGAGGAGTACAAAAAAAGCATAATTTCTCTATTAGATAGTTAGTTAGTAAAACCATTAGATGCATGAGGTGTGTAAAGATGGAAGAGTAAAGAGTTATTTGTAACTCTTGAGACACATCTTATTAATTGCAAGTTTGTATAACCATTTAAAAAAAATGGTCCGACTTAAAAAAAATCTTGTCTAGGTGCTTTTCAATTATTTTAAGAAGTATATGAGTTCTAAGCATGGATCAATTAAATTTAGAGATTTCATAGTATGATTTAACAACTGATTGTTAGGATTGGTGATGAATTTTAAGATTGAATTAGCTGAATTTGAAAGCCCCTGACCTTGAGCTTTTGAGCCTACTTAATTAATAATAATTATTTTTCTTGTGTGTGATATTCACCTATTAAGTTGTCACTCTAGAACTTGCTTTAAATTTGGTTGAGATTACATGTCACATGCACATTTAAAAATGATAAAGGCATTCATTTTCTTTCTTTAGCCAGAGCCAAATAGCCAACATTGCAATTATATCATTGATAAGCCCCTTTGAGCCTAATTGATTATTTCTTTGTTCTCAACCCATTAACATGTATTTTAATCATATATTAAGTGCTTTTACCTAATTCGAAAGATTAGTAGAGCATTTGAATTTTTTTGTGAAATGGGTTTTTGACGAGTATGGGGTGTATATATCATCAACTGTAGAATTGCAGAAGTTATGCAAAAAAAAAGAGAAAAAAAAAGAAATTAAGTATTTGAATTAAAATTGTGGGTTGTTGTGATAAGATAAATTGTGGGTTATACAAAGGTTGTTCTACTCATCCCGAGCTTTGATTCTATGGTTTCAGATTCTCATTTGGAGGCTGTTGGTGCCGTCTCGGCTGCCGAAGCGTCGTCAGAATTCCGAACCGAATTCAGAAGCGGGTAGAGGTAAGCGTGTGCTACCTTTCTACCATTTCGGTTTATCATTTGGATGAGTATTTTGGAAGTAGTGTACTATTCATCTCTCATTCTATCCGTGTTTTGGGGGCTGAAATGATGTCCAATGGATGTCTAAACAGTTAATCATGTAATAAGGAGTAGAAAGGAGGGTATTAAGTCAAAGAAAATGAGGAACCGACACAACTCTTTTAAGAACTCTATAATGGCTGCCATGTATGGTTTATGAGGGTAGAGTTAGAATTTCATCGATTGGATGATTCCATTGAGTTTAGAGGGCAAATTGTGTAGGGTTCATGTTGAAGAGGAAGTGAGAAAAGGCCTCGAGGGGGAAATGACCAATTTACCCTTTTAGCTCTATATAGGAGCTGTCAAAGGGGTATTTTCGTCATTCAGGCCTGAATTTAACTAATCCGAAGTCATAAATGGATTCTACACGTGAAAATGTGTAGGATTGGCCTATGATTCTTGTAAAAGTACAGTTAGGCCAGGCTTCCGGGGGCATTTTGGTAATTTAGCATAATTGGGCTAAGTTATCAACTAATACGAGTCTAGAATGTTATATGGATGAGTAATGACTCATTAAATGTATTTGGATGGAATTCTAGGACTCAACGAAGGATGGTGCCCAAACCAGAGCAAAGACAAAGGATTGAAGACGAACGTGAAGTCCGACAGGTAGTTGACTTACTTTTCCTGCATGGGTGTGATATGTATGTTATATGCATTGATTGTGTGACTGTTATGCCTATTTGTGTTGAGCATATTTGATTGATTGAAGCTCTGTTATATTTGTGCGATGGCCATTGGTATGTCATAACATTGAGCATGCATCATGTCATTATGTTGGCATGAAATAGGGTAGGCAAGCATGTCATGCATTTATATATATCTGCCATGCATAGTAGTACTGTTTATTACTGAGATTCTCTCAAATCTCACTCCTCCCAAACAACCATTTTAGACAGGTGATGGATGCATGAAGATGCACGGAGGAGATATAGAGATGTGGAGTGGAAGAGAAGACTGTAGTGCGAGGCACTACCTCTTGTATTTAGTGTATATGTGTGTATATATGGATGTATGTGTATGTATGAATGTTGTATAAGCAGAGAATCGCTCTAATGTATTTGAGAAATTTTCTAGCATGAATAAGAGAACGGCTTTTAGTTTATTGATATAATCGCTCGCTTACTCTGATATAATGGAACTAAGAGCCGGTATGGTAAGTATATGGAAGGCTGTTTATATTTATGGTATCAGAGCTATTGAAAATGAGGTCTTACATTTTTGATATAAGAGCTATTAAAAATGAGGTGTCACACATCTCCTGTCACAGGAAGTTGTCAACCTACTGCTTTGACTAATGGTTCCTATTCTATTGATCTTTTTTGAAGTAACTTCAGAAGATATGAATCCCTAAGCAAATACCTCTCTTTTTTTGGAAGTATCCATATCTCTAGAAGTTACTTTGAAAAGATCTTTAAATATGAACAAGTGAATACCTACAGTATTTGTGATGTCACGACGCGGTAAAGCATTTAAGGTGACATATTAAATTGTTTTTTGTGAAGGTCCCTTTCCTTTTTTTGTATTGAGCAGATGGCACCAAGTTAAAAGCTTTAAAATTCAACATTGCGATAAGTCCTATAAACTCTTCAATATGATACTTCCTTAGCTACTTGGCCTCGATTCTATCTAATCGAGTAGTACTTCCTACATCTAGTAGTCATGAGATTCGGGACAAATCAAGATTTTCTAGGCTTTGTGGCTAGAATCAATCGCACTCCTGACCTATATATCTCATAATGTAAGTGTTTACTTATACCTTGTGTTTCTTCAGCAATTAAGCTGAAAAGCAAAGGTAGATAGGAACAAAGCAAATATCCCTATCAAAAAGGGTGTAGGGGGTATGCAAACCCTTAACCTCAATGGTTTTTCATACCCCTATGTCTTTTCTGATAGGGATATAAGTTTTTTCCCCAGAGGCCTTTGTTTTCCAAGGTTAATTCTTATGAAGAGACACAATTATAGGTCAACAATTACATTATCACATATACACATCAACAATTGTTATTGATTCTTCTCACAAAGCTTGGAATGTCTTGATCTATCCTAAATTGCATAGTCACTTAATGTGTAAGGTATTATTCTATTATATACAGATGAGTCCAACTAGCTCAGAAACTCGTATTTGAATAGTAGTCTCACATCCATACATTATGGTTATTATATAATAACTATTAGGTATTATAAAAGTTCACAATTCTTATTTAGAAACCATTATTTATGTACCAAATACATAACAGTTGTCTACTTGAGACGGTTATTTATTTTTATCAAAAGTCACAGTTCTTACATAAGATCCTTTATATATGTTATTGAATAAATAACGGTAATCAAAATGAGACCGTTTATCGTACAAGTATTACCATATATTATGAAAATTGTTCACGCGTGTATCCATTAATTATTATTGTAACAATGCGCATATCATGGCCTCACCAAGCTTTAACATATAACCGGTGTTATATCAAAATCGTCATAGTAGGTTCAGAATAAATAACGGCTCAGAGCCATAATTTATTGACCCTGGCATATATAGCATCCGCATATATAACATTTTGGAGTTATTGGCGAAAATAACATTATATATTGCGATTTTTGTAGTAGGAATTTTTAAAGTAAGTTATATTGATTTTTTAATTTATTCTATTGAATTATACAAACATTTTGTTTTTGTTTCTAAATTATACACACGCGCACACACGCATCTTCATTAAAAATAAAATTAACCTATAAGGATCTTTTTTAACTTTATTAAAATATATTTTTAAGATTTACAAAATGTGCACAAACCACAACAAAAATAAAGATATCAGAAACATTCTTTAATTTGACTATTGTTGTAATTATACAAATTCTCTTATAATTTTAATTAAGATATTTGTCTATGTTTTAGAAATAGATAGGAAACTATGCACTTTAAACAAACCACAAGAAAAGGATCATTATTTATTTTTATTGTCAACGAATTTCATTCAGATTTCAAAAATAAAATAGAGAAATGTGCAATTTTTCTTGAAAAAGAGAAATTTGTATTTTCTGAAATTAAAGTAGAATAGATATCTATGTAATTTTAATAAAACTTGAAAAATATTATATAATTTATTTTTCATCTTCATACTCACTTTTTTTTTTCTTCAAAAAGTTTAGGTGAATTGGATTTTAAGGGGTTCATAAGGGCCAAAACACGTACGCCTCCGCGCTTAGGGAGCACTTACAAAGATATTTACATATTACCCACCAATAAAGTCCTTACGTTAATGAGATTTGAACTCATGATCTTATGGGTTATGAGTTATGAGCAAACTCCTTACTAATTAGACTAACGGTTGTTGGCTCTTCATGCTTACTTTGCTCCCAAAGGTTGAAGAAAGTTTCTAGTTATGTAAGCACAAGCACTAGGTCACAAGTTTGAGATACTTTCAGGAGAGCTACTCTTATTTGAGCCTAACAATGCTCCAAGCTAACACAGAGACACAATCATATAAAAGAGAGGACATATATATTAATTTTATTATCTGGTTTAACGTTTAGTGCCATAGATAACAAAACAACAAAAGAGAAAAAAAATACAATGGTTATAGAAGGACGAAATAGGAGAAAGGTAATGGCACAATCAAAATGAGAGCGACGTTTGGTGCATTTTGAAAGAGCCAAAAATCTCACACTCTTCTTTCTCCATCATCTTAACATATAGTAGAAGATTCTGCAGAAACGTTCATTAATGGCAACTCCATCTCCATTAGTGAAAGCTTCTGATGCAGAAGCATCAGTACCAGCTGAGTCCATGCCTCCTTGTAATAACTTGGATTATCTTCAACTCTCAGATGACAAGTACTTCGCCTTCCATGGCGAGATCATGCTTCTGTTAGGGTTTTTGTTTGTCTTCCTTTACTTTTTTTTCATCAGCTTCTTCATGCCATTTCTCAAGTCTTTTGCTGCTAGCAGATCGGAATCAGAATATCATGAAGACGCCATCATTGGAAACCTGGAAATAGCTTCCTCTTGTGATACAGCAAGCAGTAGCAGAAAACTTCCAGTGTAAGAGGTTCATTTTTCGTTGTCTTATTCATCAGAAGATTAATCAGTGGCTTATTAATACAGGGCTAAATTTATATAGCCATGACGTTAAAGTTCTTGTGATATATATAGTGGTGTCTTGAATTTATGTTGTTAAATACATATTTGCTTGTTCTCTTTGAAATCGATACAGATCGATGGCTTTAATAATGAGTTTACAACAATTTTTGATTTCAACATTAATTAATATGGAAAAACAAAAAAGTCCCTACACCTGTAAGGGAGGATCATTACAAATTATCCTAATATCCCAACTGTCTAAACATGTTTTGCTAGCAAGCTAGTCTGCACAATTATTAGCTTCTTCTATGAAACCATGATCAATACTGATGATTCATTTTCACATGATAAGCTATATAATAATAATAATAAAAAAAACCAATTAGCCACAGAATTCGATCACTGATAAATTTGTTACAATTTATTTTACAATGAAATCATCAAATTACATTGCTAACAAGGGAACATGGGTGTAAACAGGCCAAGTTAGACTAGATTCTTGCCTTAACATGACCTTTTTTTGTTGAAAATTGTGTACATTATTGCCAAATATAATTTAACTGGCATTGTTATTTTAAATGGTATGTTTTTTCTAATTATTTTGTTGGGGATAATTTTTTGATTCGAAATTATAAAAGGCAAGGCTGGCCTTTTACTATTTTATTATTCGACTGCATCTAAAAATTATATATAAGTTAAATATATATAATTATATATAAAAATTCCAAGTCCCCATATCTTATATTATATTATATCTATTGATTATATAAAAAAGGAGGGATGTTGCAGCCTCCTCTTGCCATCTGGCATGCCTTCCTCTAGCCAACTCGAATGCAAAAATATCGTAATAACTAAAATCATAAACATAAAAAATTAAAATAGATTACAAAATGTTCAGAAATATTTATAAATCTTAATGAAACCGTTGTTTCAAAATACCTGGTTGTCACGGATCCCATCGTTATTAAAAAAATATAGATAAAAATAATAAAATGGATTACAACATGTTTAGAAATATTAAAAAAATAAAATATATTACAGAATGGTTAGAAATATTTAGAAATCTTAAATACTCAAATCAAGGACTAAAACCTTATATTGTACTGTTACGTCATCCTCAAGGATCACTTTGCAGTTAGTACAAAGTCTTCTATAAGGATTTTTTCCCCCCAAAAGAAGTGAATCTGTGTTCTGGCGGCTCCACGCTTGTATGTTATTAAATACTTATACTACTTCTTAAAGTAAATATTAACAATCTTGAGGTCATATATAAGAGAGAAATCAATAATAGATTGACCTCATTATTAAGCTCCCTAAATCCAAAACCACAATGAGCCTTTACATGAGGTCCTATCTCCCTACCAACATATCCATTAATATATCAACTAATAAAAATCTTTTTGTTAGTGGAATGCTCTGAATTAGCCCCTCCATATATTCTTAGGACTTTTCCTTAAGATATGTTTAATAAGTGCATATTTTATAATTAAATAGATATAGATTTTGGATTATATTAGATCAAATCTAAAAATATTTTATATCTATTTAATTTATTATATATATATATCTTCCCTAAATCAAATCTTAAGTACTAAAAGTAATATTTCTACAAAATCTATTCAAATATCTTTTATTTTGTATACAATATAATATCTTGAAGGCATATAGTCGTCAGTTGTGATTTTCTCCAAAAAGCCAAGAGAAGATGTAGGCACGTGGCGAAGGATCCTTGTAGAAATAGGTTCCTGAATCGTAATATCCGCAAAATATTTATAGAGCTGATTGGATGGGGCCTTAAGCCGTAATTTTCGCCATAATCCAAAAGCATAAAAAGATATGACGTAGGGATAAATCAAAGCAAATATCATATATTATTATATGGATATGTCAAAGAGTCACACGCCAAGAAGTTACTTCATCTATAAATATAGGCTCTATAGATCATTCTTGGAAATAATCACTACATGAAGAAGTTAATTTCTATTTATTTTTATTTGACTCTTTTATGAATTTCTATTTATGTATATATTTTAGTTTTTTTTAAATTATATTTATTTCTCTTGTTCTTCACATGATTTGCTTTGGTTGTCCACCAATAGAATCTAGGGTTAATGTAGAGATTTAATAAAGAACTATTTCTTAAAGTGCACCCAACACAACTAACTATTTTATGGTGCAAAATAGACATTATGAATTTTTAGGGTGCAAAAGTAGACATTATGAATTCTTTTTGGAGCAAAAATAACAATTTTGTTATCTATTTTGGGGTGCAAAAATTGCTATTTTTGCTCTAAAAAAATTCATAATGTCTACTTTTGCACCCTAAAAATTCATAATGTCTATTTTTGCTCCCTAAAATAGTTAGTTGTGTTGGGTGCACTTTAGAAAATAGTTCATTGCTATTTTTGCACTTTAACCCTAGAATCTAATATATAGGTAATCTCAAATGGACTGGGAGGTGAAGGGAGAACTTAGATCTAGAGAAATAGACATAGATTATTTAGGCTAGGGATAGTTTTGGATATTTGGGGTGATAAAAACTATAGATTCATGATTTAATTAGTTGTGAGTGTTGTGGGAACAAGTTCAACAATAATTAAAAATATCAAACCCCTTAATATTTCGACATTTATCAAAGTAATAATGCATAGTTCAGTGGGCGAACAAAAATAGTATAAACATATTGATATAAAGTACTTGTTTACATTACAAGAATCCCCATAGGGTTTGTACATAATATTTACAAATCCCAAAATAATATAAAAGAACTGCAGATAATCAACACTACTACTTGGTCGAGATCGGAACTCTCAATTGTCGGTATCTACATCCTTGCCCTTGGAGCTGCTACCTTTAGCTAAATAAATTTTAAATTTGTGGAAAGGGGTGAGAGTCATATGAATCCCAGTAATAACACACAATCAATCATATAAAACATGATAAATAAACATGCAATACACCATATCACGTAAATAGAAATAAAATGCTATAAACTTGTCTGTTTGCTCGACGTTCAGGATCAAAATGACTATTTTGTCCCTACTAGCCATAATGTGTTCACTGTTCAGGATCAAATGACTGTTTAACCCCTACTTGCTATAATGTTTTGAAGCAGATAAATATCTGTCTGTACTTGTCTCATTAGCTAAGATGGGTCCCACTTGACCTAATGGTACTTGTGCTTTTTCCATCGGGTGGTACTTGTGCCTTTCCCATACCACATATAGGTTTTGTAACAAACAATTCATATAACAGAATATGAAAACACAAAGCATATAAAGAATCACATAGTGTATAAAAGATAGAGTTACTACTGAACACCTTTCTAATTACTTGTCCTTAGTTATGAGTCTCTTGGCTGGTTTGGGCAAAGATCAAATCCTATAAGTTATAATTTATGACGAATGTGTCATTACTTGGCTAAACATATTCTAAGTCTAGTACATTAACTTAAATGACAATAAATAAGATCTACATTGGCTTCTATAACATGCCCTTATCTTTTAGAATCAAACTTGACTTAATTGGCTTTAAGCTTTTCAAATTCGTAGGTTAACCCAACTTGGCAGTTTTAACCCCCAACTTTAAAAATTCATAACTTTATGTAGAAAAATACAAAGAGGGTGATTCCAAGTCCTATGAAAATATATTTAAGTCCTTTTTCAAGGATAAATATCACTCAGGGACAATTATAGGGTCACAACCTCAAGAACTCACGACCAACATCACTACCTGAAAATGCATTCCAGTGCTTGTATATTAACTTCAACAAGGCATAACTCACAATTGACAAGGCCAAATGTCATATTTTACCTATCATCAGAAAGCCCAAGATGTCTACTACAACCTTAAAAAATATCATAGCAATTGGACAATTTTTGACCATTCAAAAAAAGCTTACAATCATAGTGCCATGAATTTGGCAAATCCAGCAACACCCTTTTAAATTCCAAAATTTGTATTTTGTAACCAATCATCCAAAACTCATGACCACATGCTATTATCCCTACATAATTTTAGCCATAGAATCCATTTCTAACATCAAATTAATCAAAATCCAACTCTAACCACACAAAACAGGGCTAGAAAAATATGAACCCTAAAACACAAATTGTGTTTTTGTAACTTTTAACCTTCAAACATGTAATTAACCACCATAAACCCTTTATTAACCATATATTCATCATCAATCAGCCATTAAAGACCAATTTAAGTATGGCCAAAACCCTCAAGGGTTAAGAACTCTAAAAATACTCAACAAAATAACAAGATATTATACTTATATTGAAGCTTACGATTACCTCTACACGTCTATCCAATCGGTTCAGAATTTTGGCAATACCACCTCCAAGTAGATGGCACCAAGGACCTCATATCAAAATTCTAAAACTATAGAAATGCTGCTTTCAATGAGTAGAAGAAGATTAATGTTGAAGCTAAAAATGTGATTTCGGGCTTCAAATCGGTGAAGAACACGAAAACTTCTCTCCTATTTCTTTTTCTTTGAATTTTTCTGATATTTACTTGATATTTTATGATGTTTTTGCAGCTCCAAAAAGGTATGAAATAATTTTAATAATATTTTTCACATATGGCAAAAAGTTAGGATGTTAGATGCTCCTTTTCAGAAATTATTAGGTAATCGACGATTCTGTGTACTAGATGCTCTTTCTTAACACTACATGGTACTCAGTACACCTCTTAAAATCTATCTTTATTTCCCCTTTAATATAATTGGGTGAATTCCACTGCCAAGGGAGAAGGATTCTTTTGGCTTCCAATACCGTAGTCGACGAAATCAGGTATATGGCCGGATTGGAGACCAGTAGGTTACAGTGGCTTTTCCAGCTCTATCAGATGTCCAATGGTAGATGTCGACATTTGATTGGCTAATCAGGGAAAATTTCAAAAGCTACTTTAATAAAACTACTTTTTAATATAAGGCCGCTAGTTTTACGACACGTGTCCTTCTTTAGGTTGAGTGGCACCATGTGTCCCCTGAATGCTCTAAGATGGTGCCACCTACCGCTGAGTCTCCAGGAACTTGCGAGTCTATGCAATGATTTTCCTTAGGAAATGTTAGGTCTTCGTGTGGGTCCCACATTTCCATATAGTGCCTTCCTCCTTTATGTTAGATTTCATGTTTTGATGATAACAAATCATGTTTTAGAAGTCCATGGATTTTATATCTGCAAAAGAAGTGATTAAAGTGATCTGAGGAAGATCACTAGAGTGATATTCAAGATCACTCGAGTGATCATTAAAATCACTCGAGTGATGTGGAAAATTTCCAGATCACTCAGTAATATGTGAAATCACTCGAGTGATGCGCCTAATCACTTCCAGTGATTGAAAAATCACTGCAAGAAAAATTCATTGTTTTGAAAATCACTTCCAGTGAATTCCAGATCACTCGAGTGATGCGCCAAGTTTTCCAAATCACTTCCAGTGATCCTGAATCACTCGAGTGATGCGCCAAATCACTTCAAGTGATTGAAAAATTACTGCAAGAAAAATTCACTATTTTGAAAATCACTTCCAGTGAATGCCAGATCACTCGAGTGATACCTGAAGAATTCCAAATCACTTCCAATGATCCTGAATCACTCGAGTGATATAGGATTTTCGCTGAATCACTTCCAGTGGATTGAAAATCACTGCAAGAATATTTTACTGTTTTCCAAATCACTTCCAGTGATCTTGAATCACTCGAGTGATGTTTGAAAACTTCCAAATCACTTCCAGTGGATTCAAAATCACTACAAGAAGAAATCACTATTTACAAAATCACTTCCAGTGATTCCAAATTAACTCGAGTGGAATATGGAAATTTCATGATCACTTCCAGTAAGTCTGTAATCACTGTCAGAAGGTTTTAACGTTTTCAAAATCACTCCCAGTGATATCATATTCATTCCAGTAATGTTTCTTTCTGCCAGTAACTCTGTCAAACAATTATTGTGATCCACTTGCAACTACTTCCATGAAGATCAACAGATTTTGTTAGCTAAATTCTGTTATTGATAACCATGACTAATTTCTCCAGATTGTTGTCAAAATCATATGGCATATTATTTCACCGCTCAGTTGCGAAAACAAAATCACTCCTGATGGTTTCCTTGATTTTCAGAAAACACTTCCAGTGAATCATATTATTATGTTGATATACAAATATTTTCTAACGGTAATATTCACAAGTGTGTTACAGCTGTACTCCACCATCATGCACATAACATGCAACTGAACACTCCATTCAAACGACAACTATTCATGGGTGTCAGCAAAACTTCAGAAGTAATGGAAGACAAATGCTGTTACATTTGACAGAAGCATTTTTGAATCAACGGATAAATTGACAACGGTCCTCAAAGTCTCTATTATATATGTCCAGCCATTCGAAAAATGAATGACGAAGAAAAATGCCTGAATACACTACAAGCAATATCTTTACAAGTGCTTCAAGCCTTTATCTGTACTTCATTCTTATCTACATACTCTGTGAGAGAGATTTTTCAGTCATACTTAATTATTTCCAATAGTGATAACTTAAGGTTGAGGGACCTTGAGTTGGGATTTAAGATTACCTTGTATAAGGGGGAGCGAGTGTCCAGAGGAACTTGCTGGTTGTACTGTGGTGCCAAGAACCCACTGAATCTTGGAAGATATAGTGAAAGGCTCAGAAGGATTTCTGAGGACTGGATGTAGGTCAAGTGGTTGAGACCGAACCAGTATAAATCTCTGTGTGAATCTTGGTGATATCTCTTCCTTTTTATTTACTGTGCTTAAAGTTTTCTAAATTGAATTTAAACTTCTGATTATTTTCAAATCACCCAATTCACCCCCCTCTTGGGTGAAAAGCTTGCTCTAACATTTGGTATCAAAGCACAGGTCTTCTTGTTCAGGTTTAACAACCTTAGAAGGATCCAATGGCAAGCATGAGTGAAGCAATCCTTCCTGACGGAGCTTCTATCACTAGACCACCAGGTTTTAGTGGTGAGCATTTTTCCTTCTGGAAAGCTAAGTTCCGTGTATTCGTAATGGCTACAGAATACGGACTATGGGATGTGATTGAGACTGGAAACTATGTGCCTACAAAGACTGAAGAATCTCGAAAAGTTCCTAAATCACTAGCAGAATTTGATAACAATGACAAAAGGCTAGTGACTCTAAACAGCAAAGCAATTTTTATGATTCAGAGTGCACTGAGTCAAAAAGAATACTTCAGAATCTGTACTCTTCAGACTGCTAAAAAGATGTGGCAAGCGTTGGAAGTAGCTCATGAATGAACATCTAGAATAAAAGAAAATCGAGTCAATACTCTAACTACAGAGTTTGATCTACTTCGTATGAAGGAAGGTGAGTCAATAGCTGAATTTGAACTTAGATATACTCATCTTGTTAATCAACTTGCAGCACTTGGAAAATTCTATGATCAGAATGTCCAAGTACGAAAAATATTAAACATACTCTCCAAAGAATGGGAGGCCAAAGTCACAGCAATAGAGGAGGCCAAAGGAGAATCAATGTAATCTGTAGCTTCTTTGTTTGGAAGTCTTTCTGAATATGAAAGCAAACTAAAATTCAAACGAGAACTAGAAGAAGTTGGTGACAGGAGGAAGAAAAGTCTTACACTAAATGTGACAAAAACAAAGGCAGAAAGCCAAGAAGAAGAAGAGGAGATCGATGATGATGAAATAGGCCTGATGATCAGAAGATTCAAGAAGTTTTATAAAGGCCAAGGGTTCAGGAATTCACAAAGAAGTGGAACTAGTGGCAGAAGAGACACCGAGGAGATCATCTGCTATGAATGTGGTAAACCTGGATATATCAAATCAGAATGTCTAGAGTTATTACAGAAAAATAAAGAAAAGAGAAACATCAAATCCTTCAATAGAAAGAAGGCATTTGTTTCTGCAATATGGGGAGATAGCTTCTCGGATGAAGAAAGCGATAATGAAGAGACAGCCAATATATTTCTGGTTGCTCAAAAAGAAACAGACGAGGAGATTTGTCTCAGAGCATCCAAATCAAACAAATGGTATATAGATAGTGGATGTTCAAGACATATGACTGGTGATCCTGAGAACTTCACCACATTAGTACCCAAGGAAGGTGGCAAGGTAAAATTTGGAGGAAATCAAACCGGAAGGATAGTAGGGCTTGGGGAAGTCAAGGATAAAACCAAAGATGTATATTATGTTGAAGGCTTATGTCACAATCTATTAAGTGTAAGCCAAAGCACAGATAAAGACAACTGGGTAATATTTGACTCAGAAGAATGTCTGATAGTCAGCAAAAAGGATCTGCATATTGAAAAGAAGAATTTGAAGTCAAAACTCAAGGAAAAAAGAGAAGGTAAATGCTATACTCTTGATATGAATGAAAATATCTCTGAAAATTATCTTTTGAGTAACACTGATGAGAGTTGGCTATGGCATAAGCGACTTGCCTATGTTAACATGCATCAATTAGGTAAATTACTCAAAAAGGATTTGGTAATTGGATTACCTAATGTAAATTTCAAGAATGATTTAATCTGTGATGCTTGTCAAAGATGTAAGCAAACTAATCTTCCTTTAAATCGAAAACTGAAATTACCACTAATAGACCACTTCAATTATTGCATATGGATCTGATTGTTCCAGCAAGAGTTAAGAATCTTGGTGTAAATTTGTACACTTTTGTTATTGTTGATGATTTCTCTAGATTTACCTGGAATATATTCTTGTCATCCAAAGATGAAACATTTAGTAAATTCATTACCTTTGCCAAGAAGGTGCAAAATGAGAAAGGTATGTTGATTGCAGGTATCTGGACAGATCATGGTGGAGAATTTGAAAATCAAGCATTTGCAGAATATTGTGATACAAATGGCATCGATCACAATTTTTCAGCACCAAGAACTCCACAACAGAATGGAGTCGTGGAAAGAAAGAATAGAGTTCTTACAGAAATGGCAAGAGCAATGCTCAACGAAAAGAATGTGTCTCAAGTCTTCTGGGCAGACGCTATGAGCACTGCATGCTACATCTCAAATAGAGCGTATGTCAGAACTAAACTTGGAAAGACACCATATCAACTCTACAAGGGACGGAAACCAAACCTTGCTCATCTACACATATTTGGTTGTAAGTGCTTTATTCATAACAATGGTAAAGATAACCTTGGAAAGTTTGATTCTAAGGCTGATGAAGGACTTTTCTTAGGCTATTCAAATCAAAGTAAAGCATATAGAATTTTTAATAAACGAACATGTGTTGTAGAAGAATCAATTCATGTTGTATTCGATGAACATGTGTCCTCTAGTAAAAACTTTGATGATGAGATAACTAGTAACCAACCCTCTGTTAACTCTCCCAATCTTGAGGTTGACAATTTTGAAAAAGAAGTTGAACTAAGTCATCCTGATCAACCTCGAGCCTGGAAATACATCAAGAGTCATCCTCTAGATCAAGTCATAGGAGAAGTTAATGAAGGGGTTAAAACTAGAAACAAGGTTTTAAACGAAGTTAGTTTTTCTGCATTCATTTCTTAGTTGGAACCTTCTAACATTGATGAAGCCCTATCAGATAATGATTGGGTGTTAGCAATGCAAGAAGAATTAAATCAATTTGACAGAAATCAAGTTTGGGATTTGGTACCTCGGCCTAAAGACCACTCGGTTATTGGCACTAAATGGGTATTCAAGAACAAACTTGATGAATCCGCAGCTATTATCAGAAATAAGGCAAGATTGGTCGCCAAGGGCTATAATCAAGAAGAAGGTATTGATTATGAGGAAACATATACTCCAGTAGCAAGATTGGAAGCTATACGAGTACTCTTAGCCCTTGCATGTATCAAAGGATTCAAATTATATCAAATGGATGTGAAAAGTGCTTTCTTAAATGGGTACATCAAGGAGGAATTTTATGTAGAACAACCTCCAGGTTTTGAAGACGTATCAAAACCAAATCATGTTTTCAAACTAAAAAAGGCCTTATATGGTTTGAAGCAAGCTCCTAGAGCCTGGTATGAAAGGTTAAGAAAATTTCTCATCGAATTTGGTTTTACTCGAGGAAAAGTCGATACAACTTTATTTATAAAATGAAAACTAAATGATATTTTAGTAGTTCAAATCTATGTTGATGATATTATATTCGGAGCTACTAATGATTCTCTGTGTAAAGAATTCTCTGAGATAATGCAGGGAGAATTTGAAATGTCTTTAATGGGAGAATTGACATTCTTTCTGGGTTTACAAATTAAACAAAGAAAGAATGGAATATTCATATCACAGACCAAATACCTTCAAGAATTGCTCAAGAAGTTTGGATTGGATGAAGCTAATGGTGCAGATACACCAATGAGTTCAACGGTACTTATGGATGCTGATGAAAAAGGGATTGACTTCAATATAACTCAATATCGAGGAATGATTGGATCATTACTCTATCTCACAGCCAACAGACCTGATATTCAGTTCATTGTTGGTCTATGTGCAAGATTTCAGTCATGCCCCAAAGTATCACATGCTAAATTAGTGAAAAGAATTTTCAGATATCTGGCAGACACAAAAGAGTTGGGTATATGGTATCCCAAAAGAGGTAACGAATATCTAGTTGCCTATTCTGATTCTGATCATGATGGTTATAAAACAGATAGGAAGAGCACAAGTGGGCAATGTCAATTCCTTGGAGGTGCAGTTGTTTCTTGGTTCAGTAAGAAACAAACTACAGTATCATTATCTTCAACGGAAGCAGAATATATAGCAGCCTCAAGCTGTTGTGCACAAGTACTATGGCTAAAACAACAACTTCAGGATCTTGGCATATATCTTAAAGAAATTCCTATTTACGGTGACAACACCAGTACAATAAGTTTGGCAAAAAATCCTGTACAGCATTCAAGGACCAAGCATATTGATGTGAGACATCATTTCATTAGAGATCATATTCAGAAAAAGGATGTCAAGGTATTATTCATACCTACACATTTGCAATTAGCTGATATTTTCACCAAACCTCTTGCACGAGAACAATTCATGTATATACGAAGGGAATTGGGAATGGTAAATCCCAATGAATTGTAAGTTGTTTAATCTTTGTAAAAGTTGATTTCATATTGTTTTGATGATCCCGTAACTAACTTAAGCATCGGAGTATCTATAAACTTGTTTTGCAGGATGCTCTGTAATATCTTCAAATAACAGAGACAAACAGAGAGGAAAACACTCAGGTGATGATAAAAGACCAACTCGAGTGAGTGAACAGTGAAATACTGCAACCATAGGTAAATCAAGTAATTAGATTGATAATCTTCTTACAGGTAAGTCACATGAAATGTTTTAATTAATTATCTTACAGTTACAGCGTGCCTTTAGATTATGTGAAGTAATTTTGGACTTCACTCGAGTGAAACCCAAAATCACTCGAGTGAATGTTAAAAACCTGTGTTATATCAGTTTTTCTCTCACGCGACTGTTCACTTCACTTCCTCCGTTCACTTTCACTCGCTCAAAATTCTCTCAAACTCTCTGAAATCTCTTGAACCCAGAAACCTAAATCCTTAGAACTCTACTTCACTGATAAAACCCACCTCACAAGTTCCTCCTTGTCGCTCTCTCCTCTCTCAATTTCCGACAGCGCCCTATCGTGCATCTCACAAATTTCCGACACCGTTCATCTCGCAAGTTCCCGACTGTACCAATGGCGAGAACCAAAAAACCCGGGCAATCTCCTCCATCCTCTCCTCCGTCTAAGAGGCCGAAAGCATCATCTGAACAAGAACCCATTCCGACCATTCACAAACCCAAAGGGATTCACATTGAAGAACCAACGGGGATGACTACCCGTTCTCATACAAGCTTGAAAGGCAAAGGGAAAGAGAAACAACGAGAAGCAGACATTCAAGAGTCTACATTGCAGAGGAAAATTACTCGTGCTGTCAATATCTTAGCTGCTTCAGTTCCTCAGAAATCACGGTATGCATCCCAAGCTTCTGGTAGTCGGTATTCTGAGTCCTTGGCTGAAGAAACCCCTGAAATCCTTGAACCACCTCCTGGGTTTAACACGGGTAACCTCAGAATTTTGAATTCCATTGTGTTTTCCTCACATTTTTCCAAGAGAGATTCCTGTCCTGTTGTCTGGGTAGACTTGGAAGAGCTGAAACAAAAATTTCATATTGATTTGACTCCTTATTTGAAACAATATGAACCATGGTTGAGACTGAGAATTTCTTATAATCCCTTGATTGTTAAGTATTTTTATTGTAACATGAAGATTGCGGATGTGAAAGATAACCATGGAAACACTATTGTCGAAAGGATTGAAACAAATATAAGAGATCAAAAAGTCCTACTATCTGGAGATCTTATAAACACCTACCTAGGCATAGAGGATGTACCTATGAAGCCTCCACTAGTCTTTAATATTCATGAGCTGGTTGACATTTTTAGACCAGGACAGCCTGGTGTGCCTCTACCCACTTCCCCAGCAGCTTTCACCAATGATCAGAGAGCCTTGTTCTATATTTATTCCCATGGCATGGTTAACAAGGCAAAGTGTAATATCCCAAATTTTGGGGCTAGAGGCATAAGAATAAGCTTGAATAAAGCAGACTACCAAGCCCACATTAGTAAAAGTCCCATAAATTATGACATATAGAAAGACTCTCATGGGCTATGAGATTTGGGCCTTACTGAGCAAAGGGCTCGGTATCTGTAGATAGTATGATTAGAATGTCGGTGTAGATGTGCACAAAACACATAGATGGTACCATTGGGTTGGTAGAAAGACGCCACCCAACTATGTCATGATGTAAGAGACCGATTAGTCGGGCGGAATATGCCGATATAGGTGTGCATATGCCATATTCAGGGCATATATGTGTACCCTGCGTTTTTGAATTGGACATCGGTATGTGGTGCCATATGGGGCCCACATACATATCTTGACCTGATGACATTTGACGGGCTTAAATATACGTGGCGCAATCTCGAGTAAGTCTCGAGTAGACACTGATAAAGTAACTTTATTAAAGTAACTTTAATAAAGTAAGTAATCATGACATAACTTTTATGTTGGCTAAATGAAAAGGTGACACATATCCCATTAATAATGAAATGTCATTTTGCCTTTTGTGTTGGCATTTTAAGATGGTGACATGTGGCACAAAAGTAAGGGGAATTCACCGGTCTCCGGTCGGGTCACCGACAACTTTCTCGAACACCTAGCCGGGGAGCTGGGGAAAATCATTAGACCCTTACTTCCTCTGAAATTTTGGATGGCTAAAGGCCCAAGAACAGATGTGGGACCCACTTTAGAAAAAAGAAGTGACACGTGCCCTCAAATCAGTGGAATACTGAACAAATGGCACCGTAACATCGCGACACGTGGCATAATTTTTCAAGACCCTTTCTTGGCCTTATATTTTTGTCCAAGATGCCCCAAATATTCAGAAAAATGATGGAAAAACGTTGAGAAATGGTGGAGGAGAGATGAAGAGTGAATAGTGTTTTCCAAGAACTTCAATCGGCCGAATCATTACCGAATCGGCGTTTTCTCTCAAAGTACCCTTCACAAACCTTCTTCTACTCATCCTAAGCTTCATTTCTAGGGTTTAGGATTTTTGATTAGAGGTGTTTGGTGCCGTCTCCCTTGCCGGAGTACTGCCGGATTTCCGAACCGATTGCGGAAACGCGTAGAGGTAAGCATAAGCTTCCTTTTGAACCGATTGGTTTGTTGTTTGGATGAGTATTTGTAAGGGTGGGATACTCTTCATTTTCGGTCCAAGGGGTATTTTTGATGTTTAATCATATATTTATGGTTAGATTATGATTTATGATGATATTGGACCAAGTTGTTGGACAAAATTCTGAATTGGTGAATTATTGTAGAAAACCCTGTTTTTCTGGTCTGAACAGAACGTCATGAAGAAGAGGGAATTTTATAATTTTGATGATTCCATTGGATTATACACAAAAAATTGTGTAGGTATACAAGTTTTCATGATTTTTGGATGCTTGTATATGAATTTGGAAATTTATGAAGTTGAATGTACATGTTGTTGATATGCCTTGTCTGGAACAGTTACATTGTGAGAGATTTTTCATAGGGTAAACCTTGTCCAAAAATTCTGAAAATTTTCAGAATTAAATTAGACATCATAAGTTTTAATTTTATAGGTATTTTGTAATTTTTGGACAAGTACATTGGAAGATATGAATTTTTGAAGTTGTGTCCTGTTTCTGGAATGAAATCTGAAACAGGTTATATTTGGAGAAATTCTGGGAATTTTGTGGCTGTGATATCCCGAATTGAGGATTTTTATGTGAAATAATATTGAAATATATTCAAATAGAACTTTGAAACACTCCAATTGGAGTTCTATAGAATTAATTATGATTTTTTCAAAGTTTGGTCAAAATGCTGGCAGCTTTTGACTACCATGCGAATTTGAGAAAGAAAGTGACCAAATATAATTAGTATGAACTCAAAGGGTAAAAGTAAGCCTTTAGGGCTAATATAGCCCATTGGGCATTCACTTTTCATGGCTCTAATAATGTCGTTACTTATCTAGGGCCATAAAGTGACAAAGAAGAAACTATGGTTGGAAGATCGAAGTATAAGAGGAGGAGGCAAAGTCCAAAAGGTAGTAAACTTACTTACTTGTATGTATGTGATGTTTATGTTGTGTATTGATTTGCTGTATTGATTTGCTTGATTATGTGAAGCATGTATGAATGAATGAAGCTCTGTTTCTAATTTTACTATGGCCATAAGTATGTTGTACGAAACATTGAGCATGCAGAATATCATTATGTGAACATGAGCCTATGTAAGGCAAGCATATCATGCACTAGCATTCATCTTACATGCATTGTCTGTATGTTTGCTACTGAGATTCTCTTGAATCTTACCCTCCCCCATCAACCATATAGGTATATGAACAGGAAAGAAGAGAATGCTTGAAGTTGATTCAGAAGGAAAGAAGACGAAGAACTGAAGACCAAATTGTGTTTAGATTACTGTGTGTATCATTATTTGCACACAGAGATTATTTGGTTGTAAGAATACACGTGAATTTGAATCAAGTCGTAATCGGGATCACTGAGAATAAGAATTAACTATGATATTCAGTAAGAATAAGTCGTGAATAAGTAATTACCCCTAACAAAGTAATAATGAATGCTTCCGTGTAGGTAATTAAGGGGTATGTAAGGCGGGTGTTACACAAAGAACTTCACTCAAATCACAGGGAAGGACCTTCAAATGATGGCATCTCTTATGACCAGAGAGAGAAGAAATGTGGGTGAGCTCATTTTTCAAGAAATGAAGAGGTTCAGGTTTCACTCCTCCAGGTCTACTACAATTCCCTATCCTCAGCTTGTGTCCTATATTCTCTCCATGCACAATATTTGGCACTTGACACCTGAGGGAGACAAAGTGAGGATTCCTAAGTTTGGGAAGATTCACCTCACTCGGATGGGAATCACTATTCCAACTGGAGCTTCTTCACAGCCTCAGAGACATCATTCACCACCTCTTGAGGCAAGCCAGAGAGATTATCATACAAAGAAGATGGATCCTTCACCTTCCAAGATGGATGAGGCTCAGTCTTTTAGAGCAGTATCTCATGGTCCTTCATTCACTCAGGCTACCCTTCAGACATATATTCAGGATGCCATCCAGTCTGCTGTCACTCAGTTGAGGAAGTCTAACACTGAACTGATTGATCAAGTCAACTACCAAGTTAAAGTATTAGTAGAGGCAGTAAATCACAACTTCCAAATACTTTTTGAGCGCTAGACAGATCAGACACAGAGGATCCAGAGGATTAAGGATGCACTCAGGTCTCACCTTCACATTCCTTTCCCTGACTTACCACCAACCACCTCACATGTACCTCCTTCATCAGACTCTCCACTTCCAGATCCTTCACTTTCTGATCCTCCTATCATTCCTTCAGACACTCCTCCTCTTGCACCTCCTATATCCTTTATATCTGACCCTATTCCTGCTGGTGATATTCCACAGGCTGATCCCATCCTCCAGACTCCATCATCTTCATCACATCACACTGCTTCCAGTTCTCATACTAAGGAGATTATTGTTGAGGATGTTACTACAGAGGTCATAAGACCTACTCATTCTACTTCCACCACTCCTCTTGAACCCTCTTATACGACCTTTTCCTTCCAGTCTCCTGCCCAGCTTTCTATCATTCCATATGTTCCACCTGTCTCCTTCTTTGCTCATTCATATACTCAGGCCTCTACGCCTTCTACCTCTCCTTTAGATGATGCCAAAAATGGGGAGAAGAACTGATATGATCATATGTATTTTTTAGTATGTAGTAGTGCAGTTTGTGTAGTTTCAGTATGTTTTCTGGACTGACATATACTTGTTCAAAGATTCTAATCTAATGAGAATATTGTCTTAATGCATTTGTGTTTATGTTTGCAGCTACCAATGTGATATCAGGAAAAGCAAGAAGTTATACTTCATATATGCATGTTTAAATTCTACTTATAATGATTTTTGAACCTTGAACTAACATCTTTTATTTTCTATATAAGGTCAAAAACTCTTAATCTTTAAAATAAATCCTTTTAGTCTTGCTAGTCAAGTTGTTGCAAAATTTTTGAAAAAGAGTTTGTTAGAAAATCAAAATTTTGAACATGATTATAAAATATGTTTTGTCATCATCAAAAAGGGGAGAATGTTAGATTTCATGTTTTGATGATAACAAATCATGTTTTGGAAGTCTGTGGATTTTATATCAGCAAAAGAAGTGATTAAAGTGATCTGAGGAAGATCACTTGAGTGATTTAGTTAATTACTCAAGTGATATTTAAGATCACTCGAGTGATCATTAAAATCACTCGAGTGATATGTGAAATCACTCGAGTGATGCGCCTAATCACTTCCAGTGATTGAAAAATCACTGCAAGAAAAATTCACTGTTTTGAAAATCACTTCCAGTGAATTCCATATCACTCGAGTGATGCGCCAAGTTTTCCAAATCACTTCCAGTGATCCTGAATCACTCAAGTGATTGAAAAATTACTGCAAGAAAAATTCACTATTTTGAAAATCACTTCCAGTGAATGCCAGATCACTCGAGTGATACCTGAAGAATTCCAAATCACTTCCAATGATCCTGAATCACTCGAGTGATATAGGATTTTCGCTGAATCACTTCCAGTGGATTGAAAATCACTGCAAGAATATTTTACTGTTTTCCAAATCACTTCCAGTGATCTTGAATCACTCGAGTGATGTTTGAAAACTTCCAAATCACTTCCAGTGGATTCAAAATCACTAAAGAAGAAATCACTATTTACAAAATCACTTCCAGTGATTCCAAATTAACTCGAGTGGAATATGGAAATTTCATGATCACTTCCAGTAAGTCTGTAATCACTATCAGAAGGTTTTAACGTTTTCAAAATCACTCCCAGTGATATCATATTCATTCCAGTAATGTTTCTTTCTGCCAGTAACTCTGTCAAACAATTATTGTGATCCACTTGCAACTACTTCCATGAAGATCAACAGATTTTGTTAGCTAAATTCTGTTATTGATAACCATGACTAATTTCTCCAGATTGTTGTCAAAATCATATGGCATATTATTTCACCGCTCAGTTGCGAAAACAAAATCACTCCTGATGGTTTCCTTGATTTTCAGAAAACACTTCCAGTGAATCATATTATTATGTTGATATACAAATATTTTCTAACGGTAATATTCACAAGTGTGTTACAGCTGTACTCCACCATCATGCACATAACATGCAACTGAACACTCCATTCAAACGACAACTATTCATGGGTGTCAGCAAAACTTCAGAAGTAATGGAAGACAAATGCTGTTACATTTGACAGAAGCATTTTTGAATCAACGGATAAATTGACAACGGTCCTCAAAGTCTCTATTATATATGTCCAGCCATTCGAAAAATGAATGACGAAGAAAAATGCCTGAATACACTACAAGCAATATCTTTACAAGTGCTTCAAGCCTTTATCTGTACTTCATTCTTATCTACATACTCTGTGAGAGAGATTTTTCAGTCATACTTAATTATTTCCAATAGTGATAACTTAAGGTTGAGGGACCTTGAGTTGGGATTTAAGATTACCTTGTATAAGGGGGAGCGAGTGTCCAGAGGAACTTGCTGGTTGTACTGTGGTGCCAAGAACCCACTGAATCTTGGAAGATATAGTGAAAGGCTCAGAAGGATTTCTGAGGACTGGATGTAGGTCAAGTGGTTGAGACCGAACCAGTATAAATCTCTGTGTGAATCTTGGTGATATCTCTTCCTTTTTATTTACTGTGCTTAAAGTTTTCTAAATTGAATTTAAACTTCTGATTATTTTCAAATCACCCAATTCACCCCCCTCTTGGGTGAAAAGCTTGCTCTAACATTTGGTATCAAAGCACAGGTCTTCTTGTTCAGGTTTAACAACCTTAGAAGGATCCAATGGCAAGCATGAGTGAAGCAATCCTTCCTGACGGAGCTTCTATCACTAGACCACCAGGTTTTAGTGGTGAGCATTTTTCCTTCTGGAAAGCTAAGTTCCGTGTATTCGTAATGGCTACAGAATACGGACTATGGGATGTGATTGAGACTGGAAACTATGTGCCTACAAAGACTGAAGAATCTCGAAAAGTTCCTAAATCACTAGCAGAATTTGATAACAATGACAAAAGGCTAGTGACTCTAAACAGCAAAGCAATTTTTATGATTCAGAGTGCACTGAGTCAAAAAGAATACTTCAGAATCTGTACTCTTCAGACTGCTAAAAAGATGTGGCAAGCGTTGGAAGTAGCTCATGAATGAACATCTAGAATAAAAGAAAATCGAGTCAATACTCTAACTACAGAGTTTGATCTACTTCGTATGAAGGAAGGTGAGTCAATAGCTGAATTTGAACTTAGATATACTCATCTTGTTAATCAACTTGCAGCACTTGGAAAATTCTATGATCAGAATGTCCAAGTACGAAAAATATTAAACATACTCTCCAAAGAATGGGAGGCCAAAGTCACAGCAATAGAGGAGGCCAAAGGAGAATCAATGTAATCTGTAGCTTCTTTGTTTGGAAGTCTTTCTGAATATGAAAGCAAACTAAAATTCAAACGAGAACTAGAAGAAGTTGGTGACAGGAGGAAGAAAAGTCTTACACTAAATGTGACAAAAACAAAGGCAGAAAGCCAAGAAGAAGAAGAGGAGATCGATGATGATGAAATAGGCCTGATGATCAGAAGATTCAAGAAGTTTTATAAAGGCCAAGGGTTCAGGAATTCACAAAGAAGTGGAACTAGTGGCAGAAGAGACACCGAGGAGATCATCTGCTATGAATGTGGTAAACCTGGATATATCAAATCAGAATGTCTAGAGTTATTACAGAAAAATAAAGAAAAGAGAAACATCAAATCCTTCAATAGAAAGAAGGCATTTGTTTCTGCAATATGGGGAGATAGCTTCTCGGATGAAGAAAGCGATAATGAAGAGACAGCCAATATATTTCTGGTTGCTCAAAAAGAAACAGACGAGGAGATTTGTCTCAGAGCATCCAAATCAAACAAATGGTATATAGATAGTGGATGTTCAAGACATATGACTGGTGATCCTGAGAACTTCACCACATTAGTACCCAAGGAAGGTGGCAAGGTAAAATTTGGAGGAAATCAAACCGGAAGGATAGTAGGGCTTGGGGAAGTCAAGGATAAAACCAAAGATGTATATTATGTTGAAGGCTTATGTCACAATCTATTAAGTGTAAGCCAAAGCACAGATAAAGACAACTGGGTAATATTTGACTCAGAAGAATGTCTGATAGTCAGCAAAAAGGATCTGCATATTGAAAAGAAGAATTTGAAGTCAAAACTCAAGGAAAAAAGAGAAGGTAAATGCTATACTCTTGATATGAATGAAAATATCTCTGAAAATTATCTTTTGAGTAACACTGATGAGAGTTGGCTATGGCATAAGCGACTTGCCTATGTTAACATGCATCAATTAGGTAAATTACTCAAAAAGGATTTGGTAATTGGATTACCTAATGTAAATTTCAAGAATGATTTAATCTGTGATGCTTGTCAAAGATGTAAGCAAACTAATCTTCCTTTAAATCGAAAACTGAAATTACCACTAATAGACCACTTCAATTATTGCATATGGATCTGATTGTTCCAGCAAGAGTTAAGAATCTTGGTGTAAATTTGTACACTTTTGTTATTGTTGATGATTTCTCTAGATTTACCTGGAATATATTCTTGTCATCCAAAGATGAAACATTTAGTAAATTCATTACCTTTGCCAAGAAGGTGCAAAATGAGAAAGGTATGTTGATTGCAGGTATCTGGACAGATCATGGTGGAGAATTTGAAAATCAAGCATTTGCAGAATATTGTGATACAAATGGCATCGATCACAATTTTTCAGCACCAAGAACTCCACAACAGAATGGAGTCGTGGAAAGAAAGAATAGAGTTCTTACAGAAATGGCAAGAGCAATGCTCAACGAAAAGAATGTGTCTCAAGTCTTCTGGGCAGACGCTATGAGCACTGCATGCTACATCTCAAATAGAGCGTATGTCAGAACTAAACTTGGAAAGACACCATATCAACTCTACAAGGGACGGAAACCAAACCTTGCTCATCTACACATATTTGGTTGTAAGTGCTTTATTCATAACAATGGTAAAGATAACCTTGGAAAGTTTGATTCTAAGGCTGATGAAGGACTTTTCCTAGGCTATTCAAATCAAAGTAAAGCATATAGAATTTTTAATAAACGAACATGTGTTGTAGAAGAATCAATTCATGTTGTATTCGATGAACATGTGTCCTCTAGTAAAAACTTTGATGATGAGATAACTAGTAACCAACCCTCTGTTAACTCTCCCAATCTTGAGGTTGACAATTTTGAAAAAGAAGTTGAACTAAGTCATCCTGATCAACCTCGAGCCTGGAAATACATCAAGAGTCATCCTCTAGATCAAGTCATAGGAGAAGTTAATGAAGGGGTTAAAACTAGAAACAAGGTTTTAAACGAAGTTAGTTTTTCTGCATTCATTTCTTAGTTGGAACCTTCTAACATTGATGAAGCCCTATCAGATAATGATTGGGTGTTAGCAATGCAAGAAGAATTAAATCAATTTGACAGAAATCAAGTTTGGGATTTGGTACCTCGGCCTAAAGACCACTCGGTTATTGGCACTAAATGGGTATTCAAGAACAAACTTGATGAATCCGCAGCTATTATCAGAAATAAGGCAAGATTGGTCGCCAAGGGCTATAATCAAGAAGAAGGTATTGATTATGAGGAAACATATACTCCAGTAGCAAGATTGGAAGCTATACGAGTACTCTTAGCCCTTGCATGTATCAAAGGATTCAAATTATATCAAATGGATGTGAAAAGTGCTTTCTTAAATGGGTACATCAAGGAGGAATTTTATGTAGAACAACCTCCAGGTTTTGAAGACGTATCAAAACCAAATCATGTTTTCAAACTAAAAAAGGCCTTATATGGTTTGAAGCAAGCTCCTAGAGCCTGGTATGAAAGGTTAAGAAAATTTCTCATCGAATTTGGTTTTACTCGAGGAAAAGTCGATACAACTTTATTTATAAAATGAAAACTAAATGATATTTTAGTAGTTCAAATCTATGTTGATGATATTATATTCGGAGCTACTAATGATTCTCTGTGTAAAGAATTCTCTGAGATAATGCAGGGAGAATTTGAAATGTCTTTAATGGGAGAATTGACATTCTTTCTGGGTTTACAAATTAAACAAAGAAAGAATGGAATATTCATATCACAGACCAAATACCTTCAAGAATTGCTCAAGAAGTTTGGATTGGATGAAGCTAATGGTGCAGATACACCAATGAGTTCAACGGTACTTATGGATGCTGATGAAAAAGGGATTGACTTCAATATAACTCAATATCGAGGAATGATTGGATCATTACTCTATCTCACAGCCAACAGACCTGATATTCAGTTCAATGTTGGTCTATGTGCAAGATTTCAGTCATGCCCCAAAGTATCACATGCTAAATTAGTGAAAAGAATTTTCAGATATCTGGCAGACACAAAAGAGTTGGGTATATGGTATCCCAAAAGAGGTAACGAATATCTAGTTGCCTATTCTGATTCTGATCATGATGGTTATAAAACAGATAGGAAGAGCACAAGTGGGCAATGTCAATTCCTTGGAGGTGCAGTTGTTTCTTGGTTCAGTAAGAAACAAACTACAGTATCATTATCTTCAACGGAAGCAGAATATATAGCAGCCTCAAGCTGTTGTGTACAAGTACTATGGCTAAAACAACAACTTCAGGATCTTGACATATATCTTAAAGAAATTCCTATTTACGGTGACAACACCAGTACAATAAGTTTGGCAAAAAATCCTGTACAGCATTCAAGGACCAAGCATATTGATGTGAGACATCATTTCATTAGAGATCATATTTAGAAAAAGGATGTCAAGGTATTATTCATACCTACACATTTGCAATTAGCTGATATTTTCACCAAACCTCTTGCACGAGAACAATTCATGTATATACGAAGGGAATTGGGAATGGTAAATCCCAATGAATTGTAAGTTGTTTAATCTTTGTAAAAGTTGATTTCATATTGTTTTGATGATCCCGTAACTAACTTAAGCATCGGAGTATCTATAAACTTGTTTTGCAGGATGCTCTGTAATATCTTCAAATAACAGAGACAAACAGAGAGGAAAACACTCAGGTGATGATAAAAGACCAACTCGAGTGAGTGAACAGTGAAATACTGCAACCATAGGTAAATCAAGTAATTAGATTGATAATCTTCTTACAGGTAAGTCACATGAAATGTTTTAATTAATTATCTTACAGTTACAGCGTGCCTTTAGATTATGTGAAGTAATTTTGGACTTCACTCGAGTGAAACCCAAAATCACTCGAGTGAATGTTAAAAACCTGTGTTATATCATTTTTTCTCTCACGCGACTGTTCACTTCACTTCCTCCGTTCACTTTCACTCGCTCAAAATTCTCTCAAACTCTCTGAAATCTCTTGAACCCAGAAACCTAAATCCTTAGAACTCTACTTCACTGATAAAACCCACCTCACAAGTTCCTCCTTGTCGCTCTCTCCTCTCTCAATTTCCGACAGCGCCCTATCGTGCATCTCACAAATTTCCGACACCGTTCATCTCGCAAGTTCCCGACTGTACCAATGGCGAGAACCAAAAAACCCGGGCAATCTCCTCCATCCTCTCCTCCGTCTAAGAGGCCGAAAGCATCATCTGAACAAGAACCCATTCCGACCATTCACAAACCCAAAGGGATTCACATTGAAGAACCAACGGGGATGACTACCCGTTCTCATACAAGCTTGAAAGGCAAAGGGAAAGAGAAACAACGAGAAGCAGACATTCAAGAGTCTACATTGCAGAGGAAAATTACTCGTGCTGTCAATATCTTAGCTGCTTCAGTTCCTCAGAAATCACGGTATGCATCCCAAGCTTCTGGTAGTCGGTATTCTGAGTCCTTGGCTGAAGAAACCCCTGAAATCCTTGAACCACCTCCTGGGTTTAACACGGGTAACCTCAGAATTTTGAATTCCATTGTGTTTTCCTCACATTTTTCCAAGAGAGATTCCTGTCCTGTTGTCTGGGTAGACTTGGAAGAGCTGAAACAAAAATTTCATATTGATTTGACTCCTTATTTGAAACAATATGAACCATGGTTGAGACTGAGAATTTCTTATAATCCCTTGATTGTTAAGTATTTTTATTGTAACATGAAGATTGCGGATGTGAAAGATAACCATGGAAACACTATTGTCGAAAGGATTGAAACAAATATAAGAGATCAAAAAGTCCTACTATCTGGAGATCTTATAAACACCTACCTAGGCATAGAGGATGTACCTATGAAGCCTCCACTAGTCTTTAATATTCATGAGCTGGTTGACATTTTTAGACCAGGACAGCCTGGTGTGCCTCTACCCACTTCCCCAGCAGCTTTCACCAATGATCAGAGAGCCTTGTTCTATATTTATTCCCATGGCATGGTTAACAAGGCAAAGTGTAATATCCCAAATTTTGGGGCTAGAGGCATAAGAATAAGCTTGAATAAAGCAGACTACCAAGCCCACATTAGTAAAAGTCCCATAAATTATGACATATAGAAAGACTCTCATGGGCTATGAGATTTGGGCCTTACTGAGCAAAGGGCTCGGTATCTGTAGATAGTATGATTAGAATGTCGGTGTAGATGTGCACAAAACACATAGATGGTACCATTGGGTTGGTAGAAAGACGCCACCCAACTATGTCATGATGTAAGAGACCGATTAGTCGGGCGGAATATGCCGATATAGGTGTGCATATGCCATATTCAGGGCATATATGTGTACCCTGCGTTTTTGAATTGGACATCGGTATGTGGTGCCATATGGGGCCCACATACATATCTTGACCTGATGACATTTGACGGGCTTAAATATACGTGGCGCAATCTCGAGTAAGTCTCGAGTAGACACTGATAAAGTAACTTTATTAAAGTAACTTTAATAAAGTAAGTAATCATGACATAACTTTTATGTTGGCTAAATGAAAAGGTGACACATATCCCATTAATAATGAAATGTCATTTTGCCTTTTGTGTTGGCATTTTAAGATGGTGACATGTGGCACAAAAGTAAGGGGAATTCACCGGTCTCCGGTCGGGTCACCGACAACTTTCTCGAACACCTAGCCGGGGAGCTGGGGAAAATCATTAGACCCTTACTTCCTCTGAAATTTTGGATGGCTAAAGGCCCAAGAACAGATGTGGGACCCACTTTAGAAAAAAGAAGTGACACGTGCCCTCAAATCAGTGGAATACTGAACAAATGGCACCGTAACATCGCGACACGTGGCATAATTTTTCAAGACCCTTTCTTGGCCTTATATTTTTGTCCAAGATGCCCCAAATATTCAGAAAAATGATGGAAAAACGTTGAGAAATGGTGGAGGAGAGATGAAGAGTGAATAGTGTTTTCCAAGAACTTCAATCGGCCGAATCATTACCGAATCGGCGTTTTCTCTCAAAGTACCCTTCACAAACCTTCTTCTACTCATCCTAAGCTTCATTTCTAGGGTTTAGGATTTTTGATTAGAGGTGTTTGGTGCCGTCTCCCTTGCCGGAGTACTGCCGGATTTCCGAACCGATTGCGGAAACGCGTAGAGGTAAGCATAAGCTTCCTTTTGAACCGATTGGTTTGTTGTTTGGATGAGTATTTGTAAGGGTGGGATACTCTTCATTTTCGGTCCAAGGGGTATTTTTGATGTTTAATCATATATTTATGGTTAGATTATGATTTATGATGATATTGGACCAAGTTGTTGGACAAAATTCTGAATTGGTGAATTATTGTAGAAAACCCTGTTTTTCTGGTCTGAACAGAACGTCATGAAGAAGAGGGAATTTTATAATTTTGATGATTCCATTGGATTATACACAAAAAATTGTGTAGGTATACAAGTTTTCATGATTTTTGGATGCTTGTATATGAATTTGGAAATTTATGAAGTTGAATGTACATGTTGTTGATATGCCTTGTCTGGAACAGTTACATTGTGAGAGATTTTTCATAGGGTAAACCTTGTCCAAAAATTCTGAAAATTTTCAGAATTAAATTAGACATCATAAGTTTTAATTTTATAGGTATTTTGTAATTTTTGGACAAGTACATTGGAAGATATGAATTTTTGAAGTTGTGTCCTGTTTCTGGAATGAAATCTGAAACAGGTTATATTTGGAGAAATTCTGGGAATTTTGTGGCTGTGATATCCCGAATTGAGGATTTTTATGTGAAATAATATTGAAATATATTCAAATAGAACTTTGAAACACTCCAATTGGAGTTCTATAGAATTAATTATGATTTTTTCAAAGTTTGGTCAAAATGCTGGCAGCTTTTGACTACCATGCGAATTTGAGAAAGAAAGTGACCAAATATAATTAGTATGAACTCAAAGGGTAAAAGTAAGCCTTTAGGGCTAATATAGCCCATTGGGCATTCACTTTTCATGGCTCTAATAATGTCGTTACTTATCTAGGGCCATAAAGTGACAAAGAAGAAACTATGGTTGGAAGATCGAAGTATAAGAGGAGGAGGCAAAGTCCAAAAGGTAGTAAACTTACTTACTTGTATGTATGTGATGTTTATGTTGTGTATTGATTTGCTGTATTGATTTGCTTGATTATGTGAAGCATGTATGAATGAATGAAGCTCTGTTTCTAATTTTACTATGGCCATAAGTATGTTGTACGAAACATTGAGCATGCAGAATATCATTATGTGAACATGAGCCTATGTAAGGCAAGCATATCATGCACTAGCATTCATCTTACATGCATTGTCTGTATGTTTGCTACTGAGATTCTCTTGAATCTTACCCTCCCCCATCAACCATATAGGTATATGAACAGGAAAGAAGAGAATGCTTGAAGTTGATTCAGAAGGAAAGAAGACGAAGAACTGAAGACCAAATTGTGTTTAGATTACTGTGTGTATCATTATTTGCACACAGAGATTATTTGGTTGTAAGAATACACGTGAATTTGAATCAAGTCGTAATCGGGATCACTGAGAATAAGAATTAACTATGATATTCAGTAAGAATAAGTCGTGAATAAGTAATTACCCCTAACAAAGTAATAATGAATGCTTCCGTGTAGGTAATTAAGGGGTATGTAAGGCGGGTGTTACACAAAGAACTTCACTCAAATCACAGGGAAGGACCTTCAAATGATGGCATCTCTTATGACCAGAGAGAGAAGAAATGTGGGTGAGCTCATTTTTCAAGAAATGAAGAGGTTCAGGTTTCACTCCTCCAGGTCTACTACAATTCCCTATCCTCAGCTTGTGTCCTATATTCTCTCCATGCACAATATTTGGCACTTGACACCTGAGGGAGACAAAGTGAGGATTCCTAAGTTTGGGAAGATTCACCTCACTCGGATGGGAATCACTATTCCAACTGGAGCTTCTTCACAGCCTCAGAGACATCATTCACCACCTCTTGAGGCAAGCCAGAGAGATTATCATACAAAGAAGATGGATCCTTCACCTTCCAAGATGGATGAGGCTCAGTCTTTTAGAGCAGTATCTCATGGTCCTTCATTCACTCAGGCTACCCTTCAGACATATATTCAGGATGCCATCCAGTCTGCTGTCACTCAGTTGAGGAAGTCTAACACTGAACTGATTGATCAAGTCAACTACCAAGTTAAAGTATTAGTAGAGGCAGTAAATCACAACTTCCAAATACTTTTTGAGCGCTAGACAGATCAGACACAGAGGATCCAGAGGATTAAGGATGCACTCAGGTCTCACCTTCACATTCCTTTCCCTGACTTACCACCAACCACCTCACATGTACCTCCTTCATCAGACTCTCCACTTCCAGATCCTTCACTTTCTGATCCTCCTATCATTCCTTCAGACACTCCTCCTCTTGCACCTCCTATATCCTTTATATCTGACCCTATTCCTGCTGGTGATATTCCACAGGCTGATCCCATCCTCCAGACTCCATCATCTTCATCACATCACACTGCTTCCAGTTCTCATACTAAGGAGATTATTGTTGAGGATGTTACTACAGAGGTCATAAGACCTACTCATTCTACTTCCACCACTCCTCTTGAACCCTCTTATACGACCTTTTCCTTCCAGTCTCCTGCCCAGCTTTCTATCATTCCATATGTTCCACCTGTCTCCTTCTTTGCTCATTCATATACTCAGGCCTCTACGCCTTCTACCTCTCCTTTAGATGATGCCAAAAATGGGGAGAAGAACTGATATGATCATATGTATTTTTTAGTATGTAGTAGTGCAGTTTGTGTAGTTTCAGTATGTTTTCTGGACTGACATATACTTGTTCAAAGATTCTAATCTAATGAGAATATTGTCTTAATGCATTTGTGTTTATGTTTGCAGCTACCAATGTGATATCAGGAAAAGCAAGAAGTTATACTTCATATATGCATGTTTAAATTCTGCTTATAATGATTTTTGAACCTTGAACTAACATCTTTTATTTTCTATATAAGGTCAAAAACTCTTAATCTTTAAAATAAATCCTTTTAGTCTTGCTAGTCAAGTTGTTGCAAAATTTTTGAAAAAGAGTTTGTTAGAAAATCAAAATTTTGAACATGATTATAAAATATGTTTTGTCATCATCAAAAAGGGGAGAATGTTAGATTTCATGTTTTGATGATAACAAATCATGTTTTGGAAGTCTGTGGATTTTATATCAGCAAAAGAAGTGATTAAAGTGATCTGAGGAAGATCACTTGAGTGATTTAGTTAATTACTCAAGTGATATTTAAGATCACTCGAGTGATCATTAAAATCACTCGAGTGATATGTGAAATCACTCGAGTGATGCGCCTAATCACTTCCAGTGATTGAAAAATCACTGCAAGAAAAATTCACTGTTTTGAAAATCACTTCCAGTGAATTCCATATCACTCGAGTGATGCGCCAAGTTTTCCAAATCACTTCCAGTGATCCTGAATCACTCAAGTGATTGAAAAATTACTGCAAGAAAAATTCACTATTTTGAAAATCACTTCCAGTGAATGCCAGATCACTCGAGTGATACCTGAAGAATTCCAAATCACTTCCAATGATCCTGAATCACTCGAGTGATATAGGATTTTCGCTGAATCACTTCCAGTGGATTGAAAATCACTGCAAGAATATTTTACTGTTTTCCAAATCACTTCCAGTGATCTTGAATCACTCGAGTGATGTTTGAAAACTTCCAAATCACTTCCAGTGGATTCAAAATCACTACAAGAAGAAATCACTATTTACAAAATCACTTCCAGTGATTCCAAATTAACTCGAGTGGAATATGGAAATTTCATGATCACTTCCAGTAAGTCTGTAATCACTGTCAGAAGGTTTTAACGTTTTCAAAATCACTCCCAGTGATATCATATTCATTCCAGTAATGTTTCTTTCTGCCAGTAACTCTGTCAAACAATTATTGTGATCCACTTGCAACTACTTCCATGAAGATCAACAGATTTTGTTAGCTAAATTCTGTTATTGATAACCATGACTAATTTCTCCAGATTGTTGTCAAAATCATATGGCATATTATTTCACCGCTCAGTTGCGAAAACAAAATCACTCCTGATGGTTTCCTTGATTTTCAGAAAACACTTCCAGTGAATCATATTATTATGTTGATATACAAATATTTTCTAACGGTAATATTCACAAGTGTGTTACAGCTGTACTCCACCATCATGCACATAACATGCAACTGAACACTCCATTCAAACGACAACTATTCATGGGTGTCAGCAAAACTTCAGAAGTAATGGAAGACAAATGCTGTTACATTTGACAGAAGCATTTTTGAATCAACGGATAAATTGACAACGGTCCTCAAAGTCTCTATTATATATGTCCAGCCATTCGAAAAATGAATGACGAAGAAAAATGCCTGAATACACTACAAGCAATATCTTTACAAGTGCTTCAAGCCTTTATCTGTACTTCATTCTTATCTACATACTCTGTGAGAGAGATTTTTCAGTCATACTTAATTATTTCCAATAGTGATAACTTAAGGTTGAGGGACCTTGAGTTGGGATTTAAGATTACCTTGTATAAGGGGGAGCGAGTGTCCAGAGGAACTTGCTGGTTGTACTGTGGTGCCAAGAACCCACTGAATCTTGGAAGATATAGTGAAAGGCTCAGAAGGATTTCTGAGGACTGGATGTAGGTCAAGTGGTTGAGACCGAACCAGTATAAATCTCTGTGTGAATCTTGGTGATATCTCTTCCTTTTTATTTACTGTGCTTAAAGTTTTCTAAATTGAATTTAAACTTCTGATTATTTTCAAATCACCCAATTCACCCCCCTCTTGGGTGAAAAGCTTGCTCTAACACTTTATTCTTTCTTAAATTGGCGCCATTTTAGGTGCCCACAAGAAGCTTTAAAGTGTTTTGAATTATTGCCAAGTTTCATATACAAGTATACACATATACATATATCTTAGACTGGCCCGTTCAACCGGTAAATTCATACAAACTCAAAGTAGGACAAGTCATGGAATTTTCAGTACATTACAAAAAAGGGACTAATAATTCGGGAGAATATTAGGACACAAATAGTTTGTCAATATATATAGTTGTCACTAAATAATGTTTTCTAATTTCTATTATTTTGAGTTGACTCTTTTAACTAATTATAATGACAAACTATTCCTAAAGTATCCTAATATTCTTCCGAATCATTAGTCCCTTTTTAATTAGTATTGAACTCATTCCCACGATACTCAAATAACTAATTAAACCATGAAGCTATAGTTTTTATCACCAAAAATATCTAGAGCTATTCCTAGCCTAAATAACATGTGTCTATTTCTCTAGATTTACGTTCTCCCTTCACCTCCCAGTCCATCAAAATTACTGATATATTAGATTCTATTGGTGACCAGTCAAAGTAAATCATGTGATTGACAAGAGAAATAAATATAATTAAAATAAAACCTACAATGTATTCATGAAAAATATTCATAAATAGAAATTCATAAAGAGTTAAACAATAATAAATAGAAACTATCTTCCCTGTCAGGCTACATTCTTCCCCCAACTGAGAAGTTTATAAACTCATAGAAAGAATATATTGCTAGTGAAGTTTTAAGAGTAGTGATTATGTCCCAAGAGTGACCCATGGGGCCTATATTTGTAGATAAAGTTACTTATTGGCATGTGACTCTTTGATATATCCATATAATAATATATTATATCTTCTTTGATTTATCTCCACTTCATATCTTTTTATGCTTTTGGATTCTAGCAAAAATTATGGCTTAAGGCCCTATCCAATTAGCTCTATCAATATTTTGGTATGAGGTCAGCGGTTAATGTTGACTGGTTGATGTCTGACTATTAACTATTGATTTTTGGAAAAAAATATTACTTTTTCAATTTTTTTTTGTAAAATACCACGTGGCGCGTTGGCCTTGTAAGGGCGGACTCTTTCCATGTGACAAAGTTTGTCAAACATATGACAGCATGTAGATAAAGGGCAGCTGACGCGTGCCATTAAAATAGGGCTACAAGGCAGTGTATGTATGACACGTTCATCCACTGAGAGTAGTTGGCATAGGAAATTTCCAATTTTTCAGTATTTTTCAATCCAGACACCTTTTTGGGCACACGTATGCATGTAAGACCTCTGATTAAGACATGACTTATTCCTAAAAATCCCTAAATTCGAAAGCTATAGTTTTATATGTAGTTTACATATTTTTAAAGCAAGTATGGATCTTATTTAGGTCAAGAAAGTGTCATTTTACACTTTGAAATTACTAAAAATGCTCATTTTAAGTTTGTATTGATTCTTTTTATTTTTGAAATAAGTTAGTATAACCACTAGGAAGCTTTCAACTGCAACATGCGGTTAATGTTAAAATATTCTTCTTTTTTATAAGAAGGTATTCAAATGAGCTTTTGAGTATGAGGTTCTATCCAATCTTGACTCATCAATTAAGATAAAACATAAAAATTACAGCAACTTGAACTTATTAAAGTCCTCCCAAGTTTTCAACCATAATAAGTCAATTCAGGTTGAAGTAGTGGCTTATAAGTCAACCTTTTTTCACATATATTGTGACAAGGGACAGGATAGGAAGAGATGTAGGAATCATTTCATCCAGTATGAGGTATAATACAAACACATCCAAGTGAGTGGATGTAAACATGGCTAAGAGAAGCTAAACATTGTAGCAAGACACTACATGAGTTTATATGGCCAGGAGAAGCCTATGAAGGGGGGAAACCAATCAAGAGACAACAATATGAGGCAAATTTCCAAGTAACTAGAATGTTCTGTTTCATTAAATTTATGGTTAAATTCTTTAATGTTAGAATTGAATTGAGTATAATCTCTTATATGCTGAACATTCATGTAGTTATTTTCTTAAGGGTTCTTATCTCATTATAATAACTGCTTCTAAAACATATCTAGAAATCCAAAGGGGAATGCGTTCAATAAAGATTATAGTTAAAAGGGTGGTGTACTAGCTACCATGAGTGGGATGGGAGTCAACCTAGTTGCCTCCTGAACATAAACTTAGTGAACTTATTATCTAATTATTCTTCGTCTTACTTGAACAAACAAAATTTGTATACCATAATCATTAAAGTGACCATATGAGGACAAAGTCCATTTGATTGAGCTTATGAAAATAAGCCAAATAGAGATATCTATAGAGTTAGAAACTCCCAAGTCTCTTGCATGTAAGCAGAATATAATGAGATGCCAGAGATATTTTAGCAACTAGTCTTTAGCATCCAAAGGCTAAAGCACACTGAAGGAAACATATATCTCATGCTACCAAGCATTGAAAGAATGAAATTGCTCAAATTTATGATGGCATGCCAATCTAAACAATATAATTCTATCCATACTGTATGGATAGTCTTGGAAGATGGAACTGACAGTCTTCTTCCATATAGTTAAAACTAGGTTAAGTTTTGATATTATGTACTAAATCCTATTATGTAGTTTAAGTAACACTTGAGGCAAATGTCAAACTAAGAAGTTAAGATAAACGTCCCAAGTTTTTTCTAACAAAAAACAAATGTATGTTGTGACAAGTCCCAGCGAGTGTGGGAGTATGCATGAGTAAATATTACTCATGATAAGCATATTGTAACCTTCAGTAATGTGGTCTAACACATTAAGCTGGAATATAAAAGGCTAAAGGATGCAAGATCTATTAATCGAACGTACTTAGCTAAAGAGTGGAAGGATTCATCCTCCAAGCCTAAATCAAACAGGGTGAGAAACTAGTAAAATAAACTTGATCTAGAAGATATCAAGAATAACATCTATAAAGATAAACTAATAATCATTTAAGGGTTATAGAAGAAATAGACCACGTGAATGGTGGGAGTTTCACAAAAGCATATGGATTCACAAAAGCATATGAAAAGTAAGAGAGATAATCAAAGGATTGGAACCTGTATGTTAGCTCTGCATAGATTAACCACCCTAATTCATTCTATGCAACATGTAAAATTCAAGTTATTTACCATACAATTAACCATTTTAAATCTATCATGTCTTAACATTATCATATATCTGATCCAAAATTCACATATAGTCATTATTATGATCATTAGACCTTAGGCACTTTCAAAGCCCAGTAACACTTCACCAATAGGCCCAATATAATTTCCCATAAATATAATCTCATTAACCACAATTAAAAACCTTCTTAAAGAATTCCATATATCAAAGTTTCACAAAAATGGGTTCATAATAAAAATCACAATTTAAAACCCATAGCCTTTGACCCCGTCTATTAGAACTCTACCAAGGTAAAGAAAAGAAAACAAATCATGCAAGTTTGGAAACCATTTTGCAAACGACATCAGAGTATGAATGGGTGCTAGGTGGCAATATACAAGTCAATACATAATTATCAAAAGAGGATGGTTTACAATGGCGAACTACAAACGTAAACCTTGAAAGCCTTCCCTGAACATATCACATTAATAAACCTTTCCTGAAAAAATGTTAAAAGCAATGGGGTGAGTTAGATGGACCTAATAACCATAATTCCAATTTAGCAAGTATGTAGGGAATGATTACAAGATAGTTGAGTGGGCCAAACAGACATTCATATAATAAATTAGTTTTCCAAAAACAATAAAAGTTCAAGAAATAATTAAACATACATATAACTCCCTCAACTATCCTTATAACCTCCTTATAACTTCTAACAGAACCTATGGGTTACAACACATAACAAGAGTTCTCTCTATGACAAGACTGTACCAAGCTCTCAATAATGAGGTATAGTCTTGCCAAGAACTACAGAACTCATATCAGACCATGGATTCCCTTTGCTACAAATATGGGAAGGTGTCACGTCCCTTCAGCTGACCCTTAACCCGACCAAAGGAAGGGTGATACCAAGGGCCCTGAGAATGTTAAAGCCATCCACTGTATGCATAGTGGTGGCTATATCACGTGGTATAAAAGAATCAAACCTCCCACAATCACATCTTATAACAACCCCACACACTTTAATATGTACTTCAATGTCATAAACTTCCACATCAATAATTTATTCTCATATTCATTATTCAATGATATGCATAATCAACATTACAACCACAAGATAAATAATTTAAGCCCACTTAACTAAAAAGTTAACTCACAAACATAATTTCATATGTATGCATTTTTCATATGTAAAATACTATAACATATACTTATAGCAATTGAAAATATCAACATACACTTATAATCACCTCAACAAGCTTACAAAGTAAATTGGAAAATCGTTGCCTCAAGTTTTTGACACAAGAACTAAACTTGAGAGAATTCAAGTCCAACAGGCCAAATTCAAGTTCGCTCTACAACAAATATATAATTATATGTTAATAATATTAATAAGAATGTTAACTAGTATAATAATTAAAATTAAACTCCTATGGTTGGGCTACTATAATATCCTTAGAAAATGACAACAATTTATCTATTCCTCAAATCATCCTTTCAAATCACAAATCCTAAAATTTCTCAACTCTATTTCGCTCAATAACATCTTTAACAATAATACTTTCCTTCAATCACCTTAAAATTCCCAAAGTTACTCACTTTAATCCTTGGTACAAATCCCATAAATAAATTCTTCCTCAAATCATCCTTACAATCACATTTCTTTCTTTGACAATTTATTTCTCACTTATTAGGATCACCAAAATACAACTATCTCCTCAATTTATTTGGAAAAATCCCATAATTCCACACTTAAAGTTTCATCCAAAATTTCATATTTCCTTATAAACATCAAATACAATCCATTTAATCCTTAATATAACCTCCAATAAATTAGAACTAAGTTATATGAATTCAAACTTAAAAGACCCATTGTCACAAATCTCAATTTTCCAACCAACTCCAACTTTAAGTTCCTCAAATCAACCACTTAGGTAAAAAATAAACCATATCCATTATTATTCTAGCACTATTATGGCCATTAAAAGCTAAATAATATATTGGAACACCCAAAGATTAAAAATCTTACAAACCCTAGATTCTTCACTATTAATAATCCTTGAAACTAAGAGAAAAATATGAAAAGAGGAAGCTAAATTACGTATCTTAGTAGACCCTAACAATCTCATCTTTTTCTTTCTTCCCTTTTCTCCCTCTCTCTCACCCTGTCCCCCTCTCACTGGTAATGGATGAAGGACCAGAGAAAACACGCACAACAGCATGTTTTTAATTTTGGGGGTGGGGGATTTCAGGTATTATAATATCCCCCACCCCAATATTCATTTAATGGTGGTGCGCCCATCATTAAATGTAATATTTTTTGTATAGTTTTTTTTAACCTTTTGTTTTTTTTTTCATTTCACAACTACTTAATTTTTTAACACTCCTAAAATTCAAGGAAGTTAGGTAAGTTTGTGTACTCTATCCAAATATATTTATATCATATTTAAATAATTAAAATATGTAATTTTGGATACATATTTAAAATAATTTTATTTAATTCTACCCAAATTTATAAACTTTCTCTTTAGAAAATTTAATTCTATTTTGAGTAAATTCCCCATACTGCAATATTACAAAATAATTTCCTCCTAATTTTAATCAAATCCCAAAAACAAAAATTGGGATGTTACACAACATGCAATCGACAACATTATATCTTTTTTATCTCTTTAGTTAAATATCGATAGGACTATAACTATCAAATCCTATAATGGGTTTATTGATTTCCTTTGTCTTGAGAATAACAATTCTATTTTTCTTACTACATGCACACATTGATCAACAGGAATTATCAAACAAGAAAAAGAGGATTTGCTAAGTGATAAGTGCTAAAGGGAGAACATCCTTATGAGAAGTTGATAACTTTCTCTAACTAGCAATAAAGATAAAAAAAAACTTTTTAACTAGAGTATATATCATATGCAATAAGTATACTATGACATTTTTGAACCAATAAATATGAGGGTAAAACATAGAGCCTAGTATTTCATTAACATTATGGATGTTTACTCAAAATGAGATTATGTTTATCTTATCTTAGGCAAATGTAAGGCTGTTAAATAATGGCTAAATCTAGTCTAGAACTAGTTAAATTAAAAGGTTAATACCTTTTTTTTGAACTAATAAGGGTTAAGAACACCCCACATCTATTGTCTTCACACTTAACCAAGTGCCCTCCAAGTTAGTCACTATCATGCCCTATGGTCTTAAGCACCATAAGGGTCAATAGCTTATATCCATAATCCTTCTTATGAATCAGAAAATTAGGCCATGGTATAAAAACTGTCTTCACGAGACGATCTAAAAATTTGAAAAGATATATCTTCATTAGTGAAATGATGATGTGTAAGTGTCTGAGAGAGAGTTATTGGACACAATACTCATAGAATACAAATTTCCTAGTAGGAAACTGTTAGAATCGGCTAACACCTAAGAGGGGGATGAATTGGGTGTAAGATAAAAACTTAGGAACTTTGAAAATATTTTCGCATCTTAGTGAAACTAATAAGTTTGAAGATAATGAGCCATAAAACCTTAATCAATTAAAAAACTTAGGTATGCTGGAAATATAAGAGATAAAGGAAGAGAATATGCAAATTGTAATTTATACTGGTTTGTTCCAATCTTCAATGACTTACATCCAATCCCCAGGCTGCACCTGAGATTTTCAATCTACTATCTTCTTGTTTAATCTAGGTACAAGAGAAGCCTCTACAATCCCGCAAGTTTAGTCAGGCACTTGTGAAATCTTTTACAAATCTCTCTTTGAGGTACTCTCCCTTACACACCATAAAGATACAATCTTAATGATGAAAAATTACAATGATCTTCACTCTCGAAAGTGAATTAAGATGAACATTGAAGTAAAATAAAAATAATGTTTCTCTCTAAAGTAGATTATGTAAACACTAAGAAACAAAGAGTATATCAGCCAGAATATTAGAGTCAAATTTTGCCATTTTGACAGTGATGGTGCAAGCTCTCTCTTTTCGGCTTTAAGTGATCTTCTATTTATAGTTGAGGGTTTTTTTATTATGTATAATGTTTTTCTAATCCATGGATTAATGTTGCCTTTGATCGGACAACATAAAAATTATATTATTGAAAAGATACATTTTTATTTCTAATCTTCATCATGTTTGATCTTGATCAGGTCTATTTTATCTTTATTTCATTGTTTATTGGGCTATTGTTCATGTTAAATATATAATTTAATTATATTTAAACTAGTCGTAGTGGAACAAGGTATAAATATGTTAATCTAAATTGTCGTTTAACTCTTAATCAGTGTAAATATTCTTTATTTTTTTAAGTTCACTTTTTATTTACACAGGATAAGATGAGAATCCGGTTTCGTAATTATTATTTAGACTACATTTCAAATACGACTGGTGTAAATACAAAATGTTTCAATTCCAACACCTTTTATCATGTCTTGTCATTGTTATATGAACTATTCAGCAACTAGTCTCATTCATAAATACTAAGACGCCTTTAGTTCCTAAGTTCAAATTCAAAAGTTCCTTTTTAATTCTCTCTTTTTTTAGGGGCAACACTTCTACTAATGGCAAGATCAAAGAGGCAGCATTCCTTCTCTCCTCCTCCAGTAGCAGCTACCAGCAATTCTTCTTCTTAGCCCCTTCCACCTATGATGTTAGAGGAAATTGATGAGGCCATCTCTTACCTCCAGGGCACCATTCTATAGGTAATGACGAGGTAATATCACTTCTTTGAATGAGTGAAGGAGGTGGCGGTGGTGTTGAACAACATCATCAACCGGTTGGACTAGGCGCGATGAGTCTCTTGTAATGATGATGATCTTCTGACGGCTTGGGTTTCACCCAACTTCCAATATACTCGTCCAAATAACAAATCAATCGGTTAAAAAGGAAGCTTACGCTTACCTCTACCTGTTTCCCTAAATGGTTCGGAATTCCAGCAATACTCCGGCCAGTGAGATGACGCCAACCACCTCCAAATGAAAATCCAAAACCGTAGAAATATAGCTCGTGATGAGTAGAAGAAGTTTCCTGAAGGGTACTTTGAGAGAAGACGCCGATTCGGCAGTGTTTCAGAGGTTAGAATTTTCTCTCTCCTCTCCCTCCATTTTTAGCTGCAGCGCTCTCTCTCTCTCTCTCTCAATTATGGTTCTTTCTATATGTGAGAATGAGGAAGGAGATGAAGAGTGGCTGATTAAATGAATCAGCAAGTGGATTGACAGGTGGCAGTTCCTCATTGGTCCAAATATTGAATTTTTGCACAAAATAGATAATCTGGCAGAATTTTCATTAAACTTTGAAAATTCATATCTAATTTTGTAGATATCAAATTGGGGTAGTTCCAAAGGCTATACGACTCTTATTGAGTCTAGTTTTAAAAAAATATAACCTTTAGCCAATTGGAATCTCACTCTTCCAAGAATTTCAATCTTTGGATGTTGCCCCAGAAAATAGTCAATTTCACTGGGCTAACTTCAAAAATTCATTTCTCTTTGTGTACAACTCCAAATGACATATATGACCTATCAAATTAAATTTTGATAAGTCTAATTTCCTTCTGGATAGTGTCATTATTTTTTAGACATAAATTGACCCTTTAAATCTGCTACACAAACACGACTGCCACATTAGGAATTTCACCAATAGCAACAATACTTTATATTCCACTTCAGTATGTTGTGTGTGACTTTCAATCACTTTGTTTTGTTATTCCCTGAGCTCTTTAGATCACCAATATAATTCCTTTTAATATCAAGGATATAAAGGAATTTTTTAGGGAATTTAAATATGCCTCGTAGGGACATTTGCTAAACCGGGGCTTAGCAGTCCACTTGATCTAGGCTTAATCTCAAACTTTTTGTCCCAAAATTTGGGATATTACAACTCGAGTGTCAATGATCACTTGCTCTATCTTGTTAAGTCACTTGCAAGATTTTTGAAAGTTATAATTCTTCACTCGAGTTTATCAGCTAGCACTGAAGTTATGAACAATACAAGAAGTGGTTTCAAACTGATGCACTTGAGTTATGAAAGAACACTCGAGTTCTTATAAGAATTGAACTCGAGTCCTGAAAGTTTTGATCTAAGAGTTTTTTCCTGAGAGTTTTTTGCATTATGCAGATTTGGCGAAGAAATCAAGTTGTAAATGAGCACTTGAGTTCTGAACATTAACTCGTAGTGTTTTACAGGTGACTCGCGCTAGCTCAGCAAGTTTCAGAAGGAACACACTCAAGTGGGTATGGATTCACTCGAGCGATAACATGCACTTTTAGTCACTACGCAAGTTGTGATACCTCAATTCCTCTAGCCTCATATAAGTACAAAAGAGCAACAAAATCATTTATGAAACCATGATTAAGTCTCGGATTCAGAAATACTGAAAAACATTCATAAATTCCAAACCTATCTCAGGATTTGAACCTCGGATTGGAAAGGAGTTTCGAGGGTAATAAAATTTTCTCAAACTTATTTCATAAACATTCACTATCTCATTAAGTCTCACCAACTCTTCTTTTCGTTTTATCAGAGTTTGCAAGCAATTCTCTTCTTAGTTCTCATGTTCCATATCTTAATTATGTTTCATTAGCAATCAGAAGCATAATATAACTAAACCATTCTGTTGTCATTGTACATAGCTCTATACATTATATATAATCCAATATATCCAAAATATCAAAATAGACAACCAACAAAAGAGACTAAAGTTTTTTGGCATTCCCAGCCTTTAGCCGTCCATATTTACCTTCTTCTTGCCCCTTGAGCTTTCTCCCTATATTGTAGGTGGTTTATGAAAAAGAGTGAGATTCCAAAGAATCTCAGTAGTAACATAGTGCCAATCATACAGATATAACATCACAAAGCATGCTACGCATACATCATACAACAAAATTATCACAACATCATTCAGTGCTTCACATGTAGTTCATAAACTATCGTAGCGCTAGTATGTTATAGGCTCCGAGGGATACCCATGAAAATAGGCCCCGGGTACACACTCGTGCATTAATGAACATTATATTGGCCTGAGCGTCCACCCATGCAGAAAAGCCCCGGGCATCCACCTTGCATAATCAAAATGTGTCAGCCAATTCATGATGATTTCACATAACATACAATGTATATTATAAACATATGAAAGACAAGTTACTACCTGGTTGCTTCCCTTGAGCAACATCCAACTATTTCTTAGAGCTCGAGCAAGTCTTAAGCTTTAAACATCTATTAGGTCATATAATTAGAATTTATGGACGATAGATTATTATTCCGTCCAATAGTTGTATAATCTAATTAATCAAGTTGGTTGTCATTTGGGTTAGTGCTTACGCCCAATTAAGTAATAAATGTGGTTATACTAGGCCCAAATACTAATCTTTACATTTAAAGTTCACCTTTACTATTTTTGGCTTAAAGCCCATTAAATTTGTATAGCCCACATGTTGAAAGGATTTTTCATTCAACTTTAAAAAATCATAACTAATTCTAAATAAGGTGGTTCAAAGTCCTATATGACCCCTATTAAGTCTAATTTATAGGAAAAATGATTACTCATGCAGTTTCCACGCACATAACTTCATATTTCACAATTACTCATCACTGTCCCAAGACAGCATCCAGAATCCTTACAAAAATTTTAAAAATTTGTATCTCCCAATGTACTAGTCCATTTATTAAAAATTACCTTTAAAATTAAAGCTTTATTGGTCTAATTTATTTTTGGAAAATATCATGGACATTGGAATTCAATTGGTGAGACAAACTTACGTCACAATAGGTTTGTCCCAGGTTAGCTTCCAGATTCAATGTCCAAATTTTAAGAATTATAATTAATTCTATAAAACTCAAAATTGATTAGTTCCAAGAAATTTGTAACCATATTTAAGTATATATTCAAGGAAAAATATCATTGTATAGAAGATAACAATACGATATTCCCATAAATTACCAAACCTCAATTGGTCCAGATTAGGTTTCAGAAACAAGACCAAACTTTGAAAATTCATAACTCTAAATTCACTTGTCAAAATACTAAAAACTACTTATCAAATTAAAGCTCTATGTCTCTAATTTAGTTTTGGAAAGTTTCAGAATTTTTAGACAATGTTTGACCCCTAAAATACCATACACAAATACATTATTCCAAACAGGGAAGATTGTCAATATGCACACATACACTTCATAAATTCCCAAATTCATATGCCAGCATCTAAAAATCATGAACACTTGCATACCTACACAATTTTTCCTTCTAAAGCTAATGGAATATCAAAATTATCAAATTCCTACTCCTTCTCCTTATCATGAACAGGGTAGAAAATAGGATTCTTAGGAGTAAGATGTTGTTTTCTTGTTTTCTCTTGCTTAATCACTTCCTTTCTACTTCTAATCACATGATTAGCTATTTACACACTGAAATGGACATGTTTGGAGGTAATTTGAATAGTAAGACCCCTTAGGGTTTTATCATTTAATCTTCACAAAACAACTAATTCCAAGCCAAGAACAACAACAACAAAGGCATAAGAAGCAATTTTGAAGTTTACCTTTTGATTCTTGTTGCTTCTCTCTCTAAAAATGTCATCCCCCTCTCTCTCTTCTCTTTGGATTTTTCCTTGAATCCATGAATTGGATAGAGTAGAAGAGATTAGAATAGGCTATAGAGGGATTAGGAAGCAAGAATCACAAGGTTACAAGCTTCCTTACCTTATATTTTGGAAATCCTAGCTCTCTTTGTGCTTGGAGCTCTTCAACCATTCTAGCAGCTCCCTTTCTCTCATTTGGTCTGTTTTTGATCGAAAATGGCAAGAGAAAGATGAGGGAATATGACTTAAAGAAGTCATCCTTCTTGCTTGACAAATGGAAGCATCTCATTGGTCCAATTTTCCTATTTCTTATATAATACTTCAAATAATTCCATTTCCCTTTTGCTTCTCTGGATCAACCAAAATTATTGAGAGATTAGGAAGAAAAATATTACTTTTGAACTATCCAATGCCATCTTGCAATTTGTTAACTTTTGGACCTTTGACTTTTCGACTATTTGACATTTCTTAATAATATTTTGCTAAAATAGGCTTATTATTTACCAAGTAGCTATTTACCTCTTTTTAATTCCCATTTAACTAAAATTATTGGTAATATGAGGGAAAAATAATTATTTATTGTTGTATGGCAAAATTATCATTTTGCCTATACGTTTTTATGATTTACCTAAAAAAATCATTTATTGTTCCTTTCTTTTGGTTTGACCTAATCTTTGACACTTGTTGAAGCCATTATATGTGTCATTTTATGCTCAAATTTTGGTTACAATATTAGGACTTTAAGTGGACATTAATTGCCTCTTCGTGCCCTTACTTGGCCGAATTATAGGTAACCAGCGATTGGAATATTTCTTTAAATTTATGTACACCATAATTCACTATTTTATCCCACTAAATATTACAAATATACATATAAGGAATATTTTTGAAAAATTGGGGTATTACACAAGTCACTCGCTATAGCTCAGCAGGTTAAAGGTAAAAATCACTCGAGTGGATAAGGTTGCACTCGAGTGATATCTTGCAACTTGCGGCAATTCAACTAGTCATCTTCTGATAAGATCATGAATGGGTTGTATTTCAGTAAGAAATCATAAAAGAGATTTTTACTCTCACTCAAGTGGTAGATACTCACTCAAGTGAACAAATATCAACTCAAGTGAAAGTTCATCGTCTTCTTCATAACCAATGTCTCAATTAATCTGAAAATCACCATAAATCTTATTACACATTGATTATTACTCTTTGATGGATTCAATATTACTAATGTTGTATATGTATAAGTTTTAGAAGCTTAAACCTTGGAGCAAATTCAAAATTCACCAAAAAGCAGACTTATGTCATAAATAATTAAATGCCCAACCATAAAACAAAATAGACCACCAGAAGAAGGATTACGTCTGAAGATTTATTGCTCAAAGACAAAAGCAACTCGATGCCAAAATCCCTCAACGGCTCTAAAGCCAATCTAATGGGAAGTTTAAGAGGTCTCAATGGTCATTAATACATATTACCTATAAATAGCAAAGCGTTCAATACAGAGAAACTAAGGAAGCCAATAAATAAACTTTCTTCATTTATTGCTCAATTAATTCTCTATAAAATTCTCTAATATTCCTTTAGTTCTTCAGTGACTATTTATCTGCTCTGTGAGAGAGTCATTACCGAACATCTTTTCACTTTGTAAAATCTCGAGGTAGCGGGACCTTGAGTGTGAGGTTTGGATTATAACGTGTAAGGAGGAGTGAGTCCTGTTAAGGATCATTCATTGTCACATATGTTGTATCATGGTTCCAAGACCCAAAGAATATTGGAAGAATAGTGAGAACTCAGAGACGCTATGAGGACTGGACGTAGGTCAGCGAGTTAAGACCGAACCAGTATAACCGTTGTGTACTTTATGGTGATATCTTTTCTTACTCTCATTCTCTATAGTATTTTATTAGTTAGTTTTGTTTGGATTAAAATTTTTAAATATCACCCAATTCACCCCCTTCTTGGGTGAAAGTTGGCACTAACATTTGGTATCAGAGCCAGGTCTTTCATTTCATGATTAACATCCCCAGAAGGATGCATGGAAGGAATATTGCCAGATGGTGCCTCCATAACAAGTCCTCCTAGCTTCAACGGAGAACACTTTTCATTTTGGAAGGAAAAATTCAAAGTATTTGTTATGGCTACAGAATACGGGCTATGGCAAGTAATTGAAGATGGAAATTATGTTTCGATGAAGAAGGTACAAGAATGATCAGTTCAAAAATCTCCTGATGTGTTTAATGATGACTACAAAAGACTGGTAACTATGAATAGCAAAAGCTATTTTAATGATTCAGAGTGCACTTAATTAAAAGGAGTACTTCCAAATTTGCAACCTCTTAACAGCTAAAGAAATGTGGGAAGAACTGGAGATTGCCTATGAAGAAACTTTTGGCATCAAGGAAAACAGAGTCAACACTCTGATAATTGAGTATGACTTACTCCAAATGAAATTTGGAGAAAGCATAATTGAGTTTGAACTTAGATATACATATCTGATAAACCAAATGGCCGCCTTGGGAAAAACATATGAACAAAAACCCAAGTGAGAAAAATCTTAAACATTCTTATGAAGGAATGGGAGGCGAAGGTCACTGCCATAGAAGAAGCTCGAGGAGAATCAGTGAGGTCAGTAGCGGCATTATTCGGAAGCTTGTTCGAATATGAAGGAAAAATGAAGTTCAAACGAGAATTAAATGAAATCGAAGACAACAAGAGGAAAGACATAGCTCTCAATGCTGTCAAGGAGAAAGAATCCAAAGAAATAAACAAACCTAAAGATGAAGAAGATAATCTTAGAATGATTGTTCGAAGATTCAAGAAATTCTACAAGAAGGATCAAGGATTCTGGAAGTATTACAAAGCAGGCCCAAGTAGCTGGAAGGAAACAAGAGATCAAGTCATATGTTATGAATGTGAAAATCTAGGACACATCAAATCTGAATGTCCTCTGCTTAAGAATAAAGAGAAGAAGAAAGGTAGCAATTTTAAAAAGAAAGCTTACGTCTCTGCCATATGGGGAGACATCTCATCAGATGAAGAGAGTGATGAAAAAGAAGTGGCTAACATTTGCCTCGTAGCTTATGATGAATCTGAAATTGAAGAGGTAAACAATTCTGAGCCTTCTTACAATGAATTATTATCTGTGTACAAAGCCTTACATTCTGAATTCATTAAAATAGTTAAGGAATTAGTTGTCCTAAAGAAAAGGGTTAAAGGTCTTGAACTTCAGCTTAATGAAACTTTGAAAAGTATGTGTGAATTATGTCTTGTTTTAGAAAAGAAGAATTATGATCTTAATTGAACTCTTGAGAAATTCACGAGAGGCAATAAAATGCTCAAGGTTATTCTGAAAGCTCAGAAATTCACAAATGACAGATTTGGTATTGGTTACAATCTAGACCTGGACAAAAGATAAGGGAAAAAGAAAAGGGGAGGTAAATCATATTTGAAATATTTTCAAAAATCTGTTCACTTATCTAACCCTTTTGCTCACTACAGCTATTGCAATAGAAAAGGACATAATACTTCCTCATGCTTTCACAAAAAAAGAAAAGTCTATAGGCATCTATAAATGGATTTTGAAAGGATCATATGTTCCTCCTACTTTCTGTACTAACCATAAAGGACCCAAGAAAAGATGGGTACCTAAAAAATGATTATCATTATCTGTAGGTATGTTTGAGAACATAAAAACCAATAAATGGTACATTGATAGTGGATGCTCTCGACACATGACTGGCCACATAGAATGGTTCGCTTCCATAATTCCAAAAGAAGGAGGCAGAGTCAAATTTAGTGGAGACCAGTCTGGAAAAATTGTTGGGATTGGTGAAGTTGAAGTCAAGAACATGATATAGATTAAAGATGTCTACTATATAGAAGGATTAATGCACAATCTTATGAGTGTCAGTCAAAGTGCTGACAAAGATAACTAGGTCATATTTGATTCTGAGGAATGTCTTATAGTGAGCAAAAAGGATCTCTACCAATAAAAAGGATGAACTGAAGATAAAAATCAAAGCCAGAAGAAAAAGTAATTGTTATACTATTGATATCAATAATCATGTGAGTGAAAATTGCTTTCTCAGTAATAATGATGAAACCTGGCTTTAGCACAAAAGATTAGCACATGTAAATATGCATTAGTTAGATAAACTTATAAGAAAATATTTAGTGATAGGTTTACCTAAACTGTATTTCAAAAATGATTTAGTATGTGCTCCTGTCAAAAGGGAAAACAAACTAAATCTTCTTTCAAAACCAAAAAGGAAATTTCAACAAAAAGACCATTACAGCTACTCCACATGGATTTGGTTGGACCAACAAGAGTAAAAAGTCTTGTGAGAAACATATATACTTTAGTTATTATTGATGATTTCTCACGATTTACATGGACTATCTTTTATCATCAAAAGATGAAACCTTTAATGAATTTACTATATTTTCCAAAAAAGTACAAAATGAGAAGGGTATGTCAATTGCAGCAATAAGAATAGATCACAGAGGAGAATTTGACAACCAAGCATTTAAAAACTTCTGTGACACACATGGCATTGATCACAACTTCTCAGCACCAAGAACTCCTCAACAGAATGGTGTTATAGAAAGGAAGAACAGAGTTCTCATAGAAATGGTGAGGGTGATGCTTAATGAAAAGGAGGTTTCACAAGTATTCTGGGCAGACGCAATGACCACTGCTAGCTACATCTCCAACCGAGCCTGTATAAAATCAAAACTGGGAAAAACACCATATGAGCTTTACAAGGGAAGAAAGCCCAAAATCAGTCATCTGTATATCTTTAGATGTAAGTGCTTTATTCACAATAATGGTAAGAAAAATTTAGTGAAATTCGATCCCAAAGCTGATGAAGGTATTTTCTTAGGATATTCTAATAGAAGTAAAGCTTATAGAGTTTTTAATAAATGAACTTGTATTGTTGAATAATCTATTCACGTCGTGTTTTCTACAATTGATTCATTTGTCAAAACCATAGATGATGAGCTAGAGTTTATTAGTTCTGAATTAAATCAAGTCTTTTCAAAATCTTCTCATGAGTCTTTTGACCATAATGAAAATTCTTGTCAACCATCTTCTTCTGAACAACCTAAAGCTTGGAAATTCGTTAGAAATCACCCAATAGACTATGTCATAGGCAATGTTGAAGAAGGAGTAAAAACTAGATAGAGTATTCTTAATGAAGTAAGTGTTTTGGCTTTTATTTCTCTTTTAGAACCTTCCAATATTGATGAAGCCCTATCAGATAATGATTGGGTTATAGCATTGTATGAAGAGCTTAATCAATTTGAAAGAAATTAAGTTTGGGACTTAGTACCTTGGCCTAAAGATTATACAGTCGTTGGCTCTAAATGGGTATTTAAGAAAAAACTTGACGAATCCGCAATCATTGTCAGAAAGAAGGCAAGATTGGTGGCCAAAGGCTATAATCAAGAAGAATGAATTGATTATGAGGAAATGTATGCTCCAGTGGCTAGATTAGAAGAAATTCGTGTACTTTTAGCCTTTACATGCATCAAAGGATTCAAACTCTATCAAATGGATGTTAAAAGTGATTTTCTCAATGGTTACATAACGGAGGAAGTTTATGTTGAACAACCTCTAGGCTTTAAAGATATTTTCAATCTTGACCATGTCTATAGATTAAGAAAAGCTCTTTATGGTCTTAAGCAAGCTCCAAGAGCTTGGTAGTAAAGACTAAGCAATTTTTGTGGTAATCATGGGTTTGACAGAGGGAAAGTAGATACCACTTTGTTTCTAAAACGAAAAGAAAATGATTTATTGACTGTAAAGATATATGTTGATGATATTATCTTTGGATCTTCTAATGACTATCTGTGCAAGAAATTTTTTGACCTCATGAAAGGAGAATTTGAGATGTCTATGATGGGTGAATTAACATTCTTTCTCAGGTTGCAAATCAAATAAAGGAAGAATGGAATATTCATTTCCTAAACTAAATATCTTAAAGAGCTGCTTAAGAAGTATGGAATGGATGAAGCTAATGGAGCTGACACTCCCATGTGCTCAAAAACCTTACTGGATGCAAACGAAAAAGGAAAAGCATTTGATATAACAAAGTATGGAGGAATGATAAGATCATTGCTCTATTTCACTCTAGCAGACCTGATATCCAATTCAGTGTTGGCATGTGTGCTCGATTCCAATCATATCCAAAGGAATCTTATGCCAAGAAAGTAAAAAGAATCTTTCGATACCTTGCTGACACAGTAGACTTGGGGATATGGTATCCTAAAGGAGCTAGTGAGTATCTAATTTCCTACTCAGACTCTGATTATGGTAGATACAAGGCAGACACAAAAAGTACAAGTAGATAATGTCAATTTCTTGGAGGAGCAGTAGTCTCTTGGTTCAGCAAGAAACAAACTACCATATCATTGTTATCAACAGAAGCGGAATTCATAGTTGTCTTTGGCTATTGTGCTCAAGTATTATAGTTAAAGCAGCAAGTACGAGATCTTGGCATCTTCCTCTAAGAGATTCTTATATACTGTGACAATACCAACACTATCAGCCTAGCTAAAAATCATGTACAACATTCAAGGACTAACAATATTGATATACGACATCACTTCATCAGAGATCATATTCAAAAGAAAGATGTCAAGCTGTTGTTTATACCAACTCATCTACAATTGGCTAATATCTTCATAAAACCTTTAGCAAAAGAAGAGTTCATCTACATTCGAAGAGAATTGGAAATGATAAATCCTAATGAATTGTAAGTTAAATCTTTTATTAAAATTAAATTTTAAGTATATTTTGATGATTAATTACTCACTTAAGCATCAGAGTGTCTAGTGATTTGTTTTGCAGGAGTCCTCTGTTATCACATCAAGAAACAGAGATAAACAGACATATTCAAGTGAATATGAAAGTGAAACATTTTCACTTGAGTGATTCTTAGTTAACTCAAGTGCCAAGGAATTCAACACAGGCAATCACGTTAGAACACAAGTATAGAAGAGGCTAACTCTGGTGGACCACTCGAGTAAGTAAATAAAGCACTTGAGTGATAAGGAAAACAACTAAGGCAATTGAAATCAGCATCCAAGTGGAGAAAGGCTAATCCAAGTGAATCACTCGAGTAAGCCACTTAAGCACCCAAGTACAGAAGAAATCAACAAAGGCAAGTGGAGTAAGAAAGCCATCATTCAAGTGGAGACATCATCTCTCGAGTGAACTACAAAGTTAATAGGTCTCTAGTGTTCACATTACACACTTGAGTGAGGTATTTTAGTTTTTAATTTTAAAATGCACTTGAGTGACATAGGATTCACCCGAGTGAATATTCATCACTCGAGTGATACCTTAGCCACTCAAGTAGAAACTTATATCAGTAGAGTATATCATCGTGTCTGTTAGCTTCTTCTTGAGTCTTTTGATTTCCTCTTTCAAAAACTCTCAACCTCTCAAGTTTTCAACTTACAAGTTGGTAACCGTTAGACCGTTTTCTTTTGATTCATTCCCTCGATCTCTCCAACTTCCTTGCATCATCATCTTCTCATCATTTTCAAGCATTTAAACTTACCCGTCTTCCTCATCTCACTCCATCGACAACCCTAATCGTGGTTCTCCAAAATCTTCTCTCAAATCAACTCTCAAATCTTGATTATCAATGAGAAAGGGAAGGACGAAGAGACCTGGAGTAGATAAGGAATCATCCCCTCCTCTTCCATTGAAGAAGGCAAAAGTTTCTCAATCCTCGAAGAGTCTTAAGTTCAAGCCAAAGGTTCAGAATTCTGAGACAACACTGATAGAAAAGGGGGTTGTGATTAAGGAACCCGCCATATCTCTACAAGCAACCAAGCCCTGTCTCTAGCAAAAGGAAAGAGAAAGAGGTTCTTGCTCGAGACACCGATATATAGGCCAGGCAGTTCATGACTAGCCTCAATAAGACATTCCAAAGATTTGCCTCTCAAAGCAAAAGTTAGAATTAGTCTGAGGTCTTACGTAAATCCCGATATGCCACTCCTTCTCAAGACGCCTCTACTAGTCAAACTAATCCAATTGCTTATGGGTCTACAAGTACTACACCCTCTCAGTTGGTCAAGGAAGCACAGCCATCAGTGCCTCCTCCAAACTTCATCATAGAGGAACTTAAGGTCTCTGATCAAACATTGTTCAAGGACGACTACAGGAACAAATCCTTTTGCCCCTCTGTCTACATGGACTTAAAAAAGTTGAAATCTGAATGCAATATGGATTTATCCTAGTATTTAGACCAGTTTGCTCCTCTATTGAAGATTAGAACTGTCTATTCTCCCACCGTGGTTAAAGTATTTTACTTTAACATGAAAATTTCAAATGAGAAAGATCATAATGGTAAGATTGTTAAGGATGTTCTTACAACCACTGTTAGAGGAAAAAATATTCGTCTTACAGTCAATCTTCTCAACACATATCTGGGCATTGAGAATGCATCTTCCGGTCTTTTCAAGGAATTTTCTGAGGCTGATATATTTAGTACCCTGAAGCCAAGAGAAGAATTAGGTTCTCTCACGTTCTGCAATACCTTATTTCCCAACACTATAGTAGAGTACTAATTAGCTAATACTTGTTGGATTTCATATTTTGATGATAACAAATCATGTTTTGGAAGTCCTTGGATTTGATTAAAACACATACAGCAACAAAAGAAGTGAGAAAAGTGATCTAAGCAAGATTACTTGAGTGATTTATGTAATCACTCGAGTGATTATAAAGATCACTCGAGTGATCATTAAAAATCACTCGAGTGATATGTAAAATACTAGATCACTCGAGTGATATGTGAAATCACTCGAGTGATGCATCAGATCACTTCCAGTGAATGAAAAATCACTGCAAGAAAAATTCACTGTTCCAGATTTCACTTCCAGTGATCCTGAATTACTCGAGTGATACGTGACTTCTGCTGAATCACTTCCAGTGAATCTGAAAACACCGGAAGAAAAAATCATTGTTTTGAAAATCACTTCCAGTGATTACCATATCACTCGAGTGATGCCTGAAATTTTATAAATCACTTCCAGTGAAATGAAAATCACTGCAAGAATATTTTACTGTTTGCAAAATCACTTCCAGTGATCTTGAATCACTCGAGTGATATACTATTTTAGCCAAATCACTTCCAGTGGATTGAAAATCACTGCAAGAAGAAATCACTGTTTACAAAATCACTTCCAGTAATGCTAAATTCACTCGAGTGATATATGAAAACTCATGTTCACTTCCAGTGAGTCTGTTATCACTTGCAGAAGATTTTAAGGTTTTTCAAATCACTTCCAGTGACATCAAATTCACTCCAGTGATGCTTCATTTTCTCAATATCACTCTCAGACAGTCACTGTGATTCACTAGCAATCACTTCCACGTAAATCAACAGATTTTGTTAGTTAGATTTTGATAGTAATTATCATTGCTAGTTATTCCAGATTACTGTCAAAATCATGTGGCATATTATTTCATTAAAATTACTCAATTGCTGAAATCCATCTCCAGTGAAAGCAAGATCACTTCCGATAGTTTCTTGATTTTCAGAAATCACTCTCACTCTGATGATATTCAAATATTTTCTAACGGTCATTTTCCTGAGTGTATTACAGGTGTACTCCACTACCACTCACATGACAAGCAACTGAACACACCACTCGAATGGCAACTAATCGTGGGGGCAGAAAAATTCATAAATAACAGAAAACAAATATTGTTGCATCTGTCAAAAGCACTATGAATCAATGGACAAATTTACAACGGTCTTCAAAGCCTCTGATATATATGTCCAGCCATTCAAAAAATAAGACGACGATGAACAAGGCTTGAACACACTGCATACAATACATTCATAAGTGCTTCGTCTCTTATCAACTCTTCATATGTACTTCAGTTTTCATCTATATACTCTATGAGAGAGATTAGTCAGTCATACACGCTTTATTTTCGACAGTGATAACTTAAGGTTGAGGAATCTTAAGTTGGGATTTGAGATTACCTTGTGTAAGGGGGAGCGAGTGTCCAAAGAAAGGAACTTGCTATTGTACTATGGTACCAAGAACCCACTGAATCTTGGAAGATATAGTGAAAAGCTCAGAAGAATTTGGAGGACTGGACGTAGGTCAAGTGGTTGAGACCGAACCAGTATAAACCCCTGTGTGAACTTCGGTGATATCTCTTCCTTCTTATAACTGTGATTTAAAGCTTTATAATTTAATTTAAGTATCTATTTATATTTTTTATCACCCAATTCACCCCCCCTCTTGGGTGAAAAGCTTGCTCTAACAATACTCACAGAATATAAACATCAGAGTTATAAAATTGCTAGAACTTTATACAATACCTCTGCTGGATATAAATATTCACATATAAACATATTCATACACAATTAATCTTACAACCCTCATATTCATTCTTCATTTCATTTCATACACAAACAACAACTTTACAATGTTCTCAAAATACATAACAGAAACTTGACAATCTAAACTAAGCTCTCTCGCCGTTGGGCCTCATCTCATCGTCATTTACCTTCTCTTTACCCCGCGAGCTTCCTCCCTATACTGGAGATTTGTTTTGGGAAAAGAATGAGATTCATGAGAATCTCAGTAGTAAGACATACAACATACAAGATAACACATACATAGCATGATCATCATACAATCTTCAATAAAATCATCACAACATTATTTAGTGCCATTTTCATGCAATTCACAAACCATGCTAGCGCTAGACAAGGACTTGGCCCCGAGGGGTACCTGCGTAAAGATAGGCCCCGGGCACTACTCATGCAATATGAATATTATCGCCTGAGTTTTAACACACGTAAAGATAGGCCCCGGGTGATTACTCCACATAATATAAAAATGTTAGACATTTTGATGATGTCAAGTAACACATATGCATGCCATGTCATATGAAGACGGTTACTACCTGGTTGCTACTTTATACAACTTTTCCCCTTGATTCAAGCTCAGGCAATCCTGGGGCCAGATTGGCTACCAAGTCCTGAAATTGCCAAACATCAACAAAGGGGTTATTACTCATCTGTATACCTTTCCAAACTCATTTTATTGGTGAATTTAGCCTATTGGTGCCAAATTACCAAAATACCCCTTAGGTCCTCATTATTAGTATTTTTCTCAAAATCATAATTTAGGCCATTCCTACACAATTTCATGTGTAGAATCCCTTTCTAACCTCGAATTGGCCAAAATCAAGCCCAAATGACAAAAATACCCTTGACAGCCCTCAAATAAGGCTTAAAAGGGAAATTCTGTCATTTTACTCTCCGAGCCTTTTCTTACGGCGGGGTCAACATAGACCTTACACAATTCGGCCTTCTGAATCTAATGGAAGCATCGAATTAGTCAAATTCCCACTCATTTTCTCAGTCCAACACAATGAAGGGAACCTAAATTCCCAGAAAAGTTGTGTCGGATTCTCATTTTCTTTGGCCTAATCACCCTCTTTCTACTTATCCTCGCAATATTAATTGATTAGACAATCATTAAACTTGATTTAAGGGAATTTCCATATTATGTTCATTTTGGTTTTCTTGATTTATCTCACATCAAATGAATCATAATCAAGCCCAAAACAACTCCACTAACCTTAATCAAGCAAGAGAAACAAGTTTTGGAAGTTACCTCTTGATTTTCTTCACTTTCTCTCTCTTGGACATTTTCTCTCTCTCCTTTACCTGCGCTTGATTCAGCTGTCCAGCAGGAAAAATAACGGTGGAGAGGTGAGGAGAAGGAACCTTAGAGGAGATATGAAGCTTAAATCACAAGATATAAGCATTCTTACCTCAACCTTGGATCAAACCTAGCTCTCCTTCTCTTTCGTTCTCAAGCTCTCGTTCTCTATGTCAAGCTTAAATCACGTTCTCCAGCTATCACTTACACTCTCATTCTTTAGGTCTGTTCGTGCGGGAATGAGAAGCTGAAGGATGAGAATTGTATGATATAAGACATATGGGTTTAATTAATTGCATATATGTCACAATACAAGTGGTCCACAATTGCAATTATTCATTAATTAATCAAATCTCTCTTTTCCCTTATGTATTCAGCTGAAAATCACATGAGAATTATAGGGAAATATTGGTTCTCCAATTATCTCATAGTACCAACTTGTAACTTGTTGACCAAGTAATTAACTTTTTGACTATTTGACCATTTTTTACCATAATTCACCAAAATTGATCCATTAATGATCAATTAGTCATTTTTCTCTTTTTAATTCCCATTTAACTCAAATCATTAGGAATTTGAGGAAAAATAATTATTTTCCACTTTTTCGGCAAAATTACCGTTTTGCCCCTACATTTTATGATTTACCGGAATAAATCATTTTCACCCATTTCTTTGGCTAAACCCCATTTTGATGCTTAAATGAGGCCATTAACCATATCATTAAATTTTTTGAATTTTGGTTACCATATTAGGCCTCTACTGGTCTCTTATACACTTATTCGGCTAATTTACACGTAACCAGCAATTGGAATATTTTTCATAAATTCACATAATTACATTCACATCATTTTCACCACTTTAATCCATTAAATATACATCAAATACACACATAAGTGTATTGGTGAAAAATGGGGTATTACACGTTCTCCCCAAGATCTATGAGTGATGAATTCTGAGTAGTGTGGTACATATACTCTCAGAGTTTGGTAAACAAAGGGAAGAACTTCTCTCACTTTACTAGCAAAGACTTGGTGCTCATGACTTCTATTCTCTCTAAGGAACCAAGGAATATAGGAGCATAGATTCTTGATAAAATGCGACAATTCAGGTTTCATTCCAACGTGACTTCTACTATTTCCTTTCTCACTAGTCTCATATATTCTATTTTTACACAATGTATGGTACTTGATTCTGGGGGAGAAAAGTGGCTATAGAGAAATTTAGAAAGGTATATTTTTCAAGGATGAAGATCTCGTTTACTGAAGCTACTGATCAATCAAAGCCAAAGTAGGTAAAAAGGATAGAATCCTCACCATCCAAGGAAGATGAGGCTTAATCATCTCAAGCAGGGTCCCGTGCTGCTGCTCATTTCTTTTTCAAGGGTAGCATGCAAGTTCAGTTGCAAGAGGCTATACAGGCTGCGATCCAATCATCTCACGATTCCCTGCTTACTATGATAGAATAATCTTAGGAATCATTTTTCCAGAAGTTCAATGAAGCCTTGATCAACTAAATTGATTATCAGATAAAGCTTGTGGTTAAAGGCCTGAATCACAATTGCAACATCCTCTTCAAACAACAAGAAGACTAAGCTATGAGATTACAAAGGATGGAGACCATTATGAGGACTCATCTAGGTATTCCCTTTCCTAACCCATATGGTATCCCATCTCACTCATTATCCACTCATGCCTTCACCACCACCACCACCACCACCGAACCAACTGTGGATCCTGTGATTACCTCTACCTCTCCTTCTTCCGCTGTGCCAGGCCATCATTCCTCATCTAGCTCTGCCGAGGCTGTGTTTATTGAACCTAAACCTACCTTCACTCCTCAGGGTCACTTCACTTTCTCCTCTGATACTTCCTCTCCTCTCTTTGATTCTATGACTGCCTTGGTTGTCTATACTCTTCCACCCTCCATTTTCACTTTTCCTTCCCTTTTTCCTGATGACAAAGGGGGAGAAGAGTAGCCACTGATGTGTTCTAATAATCTAATTATACTCTGCTCTATTTATGTAATAGTTACTATTGTTATTTTCATTTTAGAAGATTATCTATGATGTACTTGTTTATCCATAATATAATTGCATTTTGAGCTAATGTATTTCTTGCTGCTCTCTAACTATTTTCAAAAAGTATTAAAGCTTTTGAGCATATTCAAGTTTTTTCATCATTAAAAAGAGAGAGAATGTTAGTTCTCTAATTATGTTTTGATAATAACAAATCTTCATGACAATGAGGACACTTAAGTGAGTTTCTGGGCACTTAGAGTGAAATAACAATTTTAGGATCAAAACTTGAATCAATGAAGTTACTCACCTTCAGTGATCTGAGATGATCACTCGAGTAATGGTCTTCAACTTTCATTGATTTTGCAAGTCACTCACTGAAAACTCAAAAGTAAAGAAAAATCACTCGAGTAGCTAAGTCAGTAAAGTGATTCTCTCTCACTTGTAGTATTTCAGCAAGTCATTGGCAGGGTCTTTGAGAGTTAAGATAGAAGGTCACTCGAGTAAATAAGTGACCACTTGAGTGTCAATGATCACTTGCACTATCTTGTCAAGTCACTTGCAAGATTTATGTAAATTTATGTGCACCAAAATTCACCATTTTATTCCACTAAATATCACAAATATACATACAAGGAATATTGGTGAAAAAGTAGGGTATTACACAAGTCACTCGCTATAGCTCAGCAGGTTAAAGGTAAAAATCACTTGAGTAGATAAGGTTGCACTGGAGTGATATCTTACAACTTGCGGCAGTTCAGCTAGTCATCTTCTGATAAGATCATGAGTTGGTTGTATTTCAGTAAGTAATCATAAAAGAGATCTTTACTCTCACTCAAGTGGTAGATACTCACTCAAGTGAACAAATATCAACTCAAGTGAACAAATATCAACTCAAGTGAAAGTTCGTCATCTTCTTCATAACCAACGTCTCAATTTATCTAAAACTCACCATAAATCTTATTAAGCATTGATTATTACTCTTTTATGGATTCAATATTATAATGTTGTATATGTATAAGTTTTATAAGCTTAAACCATGGAGCAAATTCAAAATTAACCGAAAAGAGACTTCCGTCAGAAAGCATTAAATGCCCAACCATAAAACAGAATAGACATACCAAAAGAAGGATTACATCTGAAGATTTATTGCTCAGAGACAAAAGTAACTTAATGCCAAAATCCCTCAATAGCTCTAAAGCTAATCTAATGGGAAGTTTGAGAGGTCTCAACGGTCATCAACGGACATTAATACAGATTACCTAAAAATAGCAGAGCATTCAATATAGAGAAACTAATGAAGCCAACGAACAAACTTTTATCATTTATTGCTCAGTTCATTCTCTGTAAAATTCTCTAATATTCCTTTAGTTCTTGAGTGATTATTTATCTTCTCTGTGAGAGAGTCATTACCGAACATCTTTTCACTTTATAAAATCTCGAGGTAGTGGGACCTTGAGTGTGGGGTTTGGATTACAACGTATAAGGGGGAGGAGTCTTGTTGAGGATCATTCATTGTCACATACGTTGTATCGTAGTTCCTATAACCCAAAGAATCTTGGAAGAATAGTGAGAACTTAGAGATACTCTGAGGACTGGACGTAGGTTAGTGAGTTAAGATCGAACCAGTATAACCGTTGTGTACTTTACGATGATATCTTTTTTTACTCTCATTCTCTATAGTATTTTATTAGTTAGTTTTGTTTGGATTAAAATTTTTAGATATCACCCAATTCACCCCCCTCTTAGGTGAAAGTTAGCACTAATATCCTCAGGTTAGGTTGATTATTCCTCATTTTATGTTTCCTCCTTATTTGTTTCATTATTTACCGAGTGCTCCCTATCCTCGTTCTGCTTGGCTTTCACTTCTTGGAGCTCTTCCCTAAGTTCTTGTATCATGGCCCATTGTTCAGTCAGCATGCCAAGGATCTACTGAATAGGATCGGGTGGGTTTTCATTTACCACTACCTCAGCTTCCAGCACTACTGGTCTTTTTCTTGGTCAAACTATGATTTCTTTTCACTATTAAATAGAAATCATATCATTAATATCGTGTGTGTGTGTGTGTGTTCCTTAAACTTAAATATCACCATATTAATACAAGCAGGAATATACATATATTACTACAAATCGTCAAGCTAACCCTACTTTTACTAGTCCATATTAAACATCACATATAAATACATGTGATTAATAAAAGGAAAGAACTTAAAAGGACCCTGTACTATGATCTCATTCTTCTTCTTGACCCAAGAAGGTTGAAGAGATAGGCTAGTGTGGTTCGAATCTAAACATCATCAGTCATCCTTAGCCTATACTCAACCCTTTGCTCATACAACTTCTTTATTGAGCCTAAGAACGATGTATACCGTGCCATAGAGGAAATAAAATCATCAAAAGACCTTAGGTGTAGCCTCCTAAATTGCTCCTACAATTCGTCATCTGGGTAAGGGTCAAATGCTAAACCCACTACTGGAGCCCTAGACTTAGCATCAGAATCTGAGTGTTGTCCGACATCTTCTAAGTCTATGTTATCCGTGTCACCAATGGTAGACATGTCCTTAGAGGCAAGTCCGAACATCATCGGGATTCTGATTCTCTTTCTTGCAGTACGTATCATTAAATGGTCCATGTCCTTCTCTCTTAAAGAATACACAATGCTTACATTCTGGTATGTGCTCATCTACTAGAGACTAGTTAACAGATGGCGTGACCTACTTCTCTGTCTTCTCATATCACTATGACTTCTGGTCAATATGTCGGTATACCTAAGAAGATAGAGTACGTTAGCTTTTTCCAAGATCAACTACTCTGATACCAAAAAGTGTAAAATTGTCTCTTATAAAGCGTTTTATGAGTTATAGTCATGTAAAGTTTACAAACTTGAGACACTATTAAGCCATAGGTTATTAAAGTCTGAACTTCAATATAGGGTTTGATCATGTAATTAAGTGGGTTTTTCAAAAACTCTTAAAAATAATTATATGAAGTCTCATACCAGTTTACAAATCCATTACCCTTATCGGTTTCAAAATCGTTTATTAAAAATACAGAGTGTTTTCTGGCAATAGCCCTTGTAGTGGTGGTAACTTATGAGCTTTTGGTGTTTGGTTGCCCAATTTTAGTTCAATTATCAATTTTGAATATTAGCGCGTTATCAAAAGTTTAGCATACGGATTTCAACTATTACGGTCAGTGTCGCAGTTACTAGTACTTCTACCGCTACTTCTACTTACTTATATACATATTTTACAGTAATCCAAAATAAAATGATAACCAATAGTCCATAATTACTCTGCCTTCTCTTCGTCCATTCGTATTACCTTCTTGCCCTTAGAGTTGGACGCCTTTGCTATGTATCATTTATTGGAAAAGGGTAAGATTCCAAAGAATCTTAGTAGTATACCAATCACAAATATGATATGCAAAATGCTAAATATGGAAAACAAAGCATCACAGAGCACTTACAAATTATGCAGCAAACAAAGGGCTTAACCGACCCCTTATCACAAAATCACAACACTTAATGGTCACAGTCTGGCTGCCCAGGGCCTTTGCCCCATACAAGGTGGCTCCCCATACAAGGTGTAGCCACGAGGTTTTTTGCCTTAAGCCTTTTTGGCTCAAGACACCCCCTGGTAACTCTCAGTGCAACTTGTATTTATGGGTCTTACTGCCTAGGGACTAACTGTCCCGCACATGCACATGTGATAGAGAATACATACAGAGCAATACATAGGATATAAAGGATAGGGTACTACCTGGAAATCCTTCCAATTTACATTCTTGTTCCCTTTCTCTTAGGTGTTCTGGGAAAATAACGAATCTTATAATTTATAATTCACGGATGGCGAGTTATTATTTGTCCAAATTTTTAGTAACTCATGACACTTTGGCAGGTTATCAATATAGTTAATATATTAGGTCCAATGGATATTTAATGGGCCCACACCAATTCTAAGTGTTTAACTTGACCCTTAGAGTTCCAATTTATTACAAAAGTACCCTTACTTTTTTATTTTCGCACAATTACCCAATTCTGGTAGAATTTTCAATAATCTTTGAAAATTCATATGTTGACCTAGAAATATCTAATTAAGGTGGTTCTAAATTATATATATCAATTATTATGTCTATTTTAAGGGGAAAATACTTCTCACTACCACCTATCTACGCATCATTCCCATTTTCAAGCTTTTCCCATACGGCCAGAAAATATGTCCAGCTTTGATGGTCTAATTTCAAATACTCATATCTCCTAGTGTATTAATCAAAATCCTTAATATTATATATAATTTTAAAGCTAATTATGTCTAGTTTAAATCTAGAAATTATTACTATCAAAAAATGAAGTTTGAATAATGAAATTTTTGCCACTGAAAAATCTGCCAGTAAAAAATGTAATACTGGTAGCACCTTTAACAAAGTTTCAATCTTTTGATTTTTCATTCCAAATCATTCAAGATTAACTAGGATCTATTTGTGATACATTACTTTTAATGATCTTGGATGAGTATAAAAGAGTAGTGAAATCATGTGGGCGACCAGGTTTCAAACCCCGGCTACCCAAATTGCCAAAAATATTTGCAAATTTCTCACCCTCAACTCAAAAGTTAAACCTAGGGTTGGGAGGGTAGTAAAATTTTCACAAACCATTTTCACTATCTCGTTTGGTCTCACCGGTCCTTTCTTTATATTCATTTATCAAAGTCGGAGAGTGTTTATCTTAATTGCTTTTCGTTAGCGATGGGAAGCATAGACACACAATATCTATCATTCATTCATCATTCTACTTTTACATTATTGTCATGCTTACATGAACATATACACCATACACAACTCAAAATATCCAAAATAATTAAAGCCTTATATGCCTCGACTCTAGTCATCCATATTTACCTTCCGCTTGCCCCTCAAGCTTTCTCCCTGTCCTGAAAGTGGGTTTTTGAAAAAAAAGTGAGATTCAAAAGAATCTTAGTAGCAACATATATAAATCATACAACTATAACACTACAAGGCATGTAAACAATCATCATTCATTAGAATTATCACAATAGAAATCATGCATCACATGAAACTCTTAACTATCGTAGCACTAGATATACTATAAGGCCCCGAGGAATACCCAAGCAATAGGCCCCAGGATCCGCTCGTGCATCGGTGATCCTTATATTGGCCTGAGCGTCCACTCGTGTAAAGATAGGCCCCGGGAGACCACCCTGCATATTCAAAACATGTCAGATAATTCTTGATGAATGTGTTAGTTCTCAATGTTTTGATGATAACAAATCTTGATTAAAGCAATAAAGTATCTGGTAGTTCAAGAAATGCTTTGAGTAATTAAAGATTGATTTGAATGAAAATGGAAACTTGAGTCACAAGACACTCATATCTCTGTGATCACAGGAGATCACTCGAGTGATGGAGATATCACTCTAGTGGAGGCCTTTCAACTCTCAAGAGATTCTTGCAAGTCACTCGCCAAGATGCTGAAAGTGGAGGATAGTCCACTCAAGTGGATAAGTGGCCACTCGAGTGACAAGGCTCCACTTGCAAAAGAAAGCAAGTCACTTGCCATATTACTGAGAGTTGAGAAGAACCCACTCGAGTAAGTAAGTGGTCACTCGAGTAACCTGAGGTCACCTGCAATCTCTGGAAGTCACTCGCATCCTTTCTAAGAGTTGAGTTAAGAAGCCACTCGAGTGAGTAAGTAATCACTTGAGTGACCATGTTCACTGCCCATTTTCAAAAGTCACTCACTGGTTTTTCAAAGGTTATGGGGAGGCTCACTCGAGTGACAAAATTATCACTTGAGTGAATTAGTCTCAACTCGCTAGTTCAGAAAGTAACTCGCAGAGGGTTTTGCAAGTGATGAAGAGTAATCACTCGAGTGAAGTTAGTCACTCTGGCTTAACTCTCAAGTCACTTGCATCAGTTACGGGAGTTGTATCAATAGAACACCCAAGTGATGATCAGTCACCCAAGTGACAAATCATTAACTCACAATCTTCAGCAAGTCACTTCCAGAGAGCTCAAGAGTGAATTCTAGTTCCCACTCAAGTGAGACCCATCCACTCAAGTGAATAAAATTCCACCCGAGTTAATCATCTTCCACTCAAGTAAAGTCTTATCGTCTTCCTCTGTTTCTTAACATCCTTCCATGCTTTCTTTGACTCATTATATTATATGTATCATCATTTATCTTTTACATATTGTTTTAATATTACTAAACATCATCTGTGAATAAGTTTCAGAAGAATAGATAGATTAATTGATGGGGCATATTTAAATTTTTGTTTCCTGTCAGAAGCATTAAATGCTCCCATAAAATCAAAACGACAGACAGAAGGAAGGTTCTATCTAAAAAGTGCCTGAGGAATTTAATGCTTCAGAAAGCAGAAGTGATCTAAACGCTGAAATCCTCCAACGACTAGAAGATCAATCTAACGGATAGCTCAAATACTCTCAACGGTCATTTAAAGCTCCACCTATAAATACTTCTGCATTCAATACGGAAGAATAACGAAGCTATTTTGTACAACAACATCATTTATTACTCACCTCTCTGTGTTTGATAATCTGTTGTACTTCAATAATAATTAATAAGCTCTGTGAGAAAGTCCATTATTCATTCTCAATTCAGAAATATCTCAAGGTAGTGGGACCTTGAGTGTGGGTGTTGGATTGCATCGTGTAAGGGGGAGTGAGTCTAGGTTAGGATCACCCGCTGCTTGATACATTGTAATTGGTTTTCCAAGAACCTGATAACTCTTGGAAGTATAGTGGAAACTCAGATACGCTCTAAGAGAACTTGACGTCGGTCATAGTTGGACCGAACCAGTATATATCGGTGTTATCTTCTTCAACCTTATCTCTTATTATTTCAGTTAGTTTCTTACATTTTTAAAGCTTCACCTAATTCACCCCCTCTTAGGTGAAACTCAATCTAACAGAATGCACAAATCATTTAATGCATACCATAACATATGAAAGATAAGTTATTACCTGATTGCTCTTCTTTAGTAATTCCTTCCCCTCGGGCAAGCCTTGAGTTCTAGACCACAACCAAGTCCTGAAATCTCAAATATACCATAAATGAGTCATTACTCATTCGTGCATAATTCCAAATTCATAGTATTGGTTAACTTAGCCTAATAGTGCTAAATTACCAAAATGCCCCTTGAGACCCTGTCTCACTATACTTTACCAAATTTATGACATGAGCTAATCCTACACAATTTTGTATGTAGAATCCATTTTTAACTTCCAATTGGTCAAAATCAAGCCCAAATAATGAAAATTCCCTTGACAGCCTTTATTTAAGGCTTTTAAGGGGGTAATTGGTCATTTCACATTCTGAGGCTTTTTTTACTTTATGATCAACATAAACCCTACACAAGTTTGCCTCATAAACTCAATAGAAGCATCAAAATTATCAAATTCCTACTCCTTTACCATATCCAACACAGGGAAATCCAATTGGATTCCCATAAAAGTTGTGTCGGTTCCTTGGTTTCTCTTGCCTAATCACCTCCTTTCTACTTATAATCACACTATTAGCTATTTAGACATTTATTGAACTTGATTTAGAGAAACTTGACTATTAAGATCCTTTAGGATTCTTAAACTAACTCTTACCAAAACAACCAAAACCAAGCCAAGAACAACTCTAATAGCATCAATCAAGCAAGAGGAACAAGTTTGGAAGATTACCTCTTGATTTCCAATACTTTCTCTCTACACGTTTTTCATCTCTCTCTCCACAACTCTTGATTCATCTTGAAAACTATGGATTCAAAGGAGAAGAGATGAGTAGGAGAGGTTATCGAGGGATTATGAAGCTTAATACACAAGGTACAAGTCCCTTAACTTGAATTTTGTTGAACCCTAGCTTCCTCTTCACATTCTCAGCAGCTCTCTCACTCTTTTTTGGTTCAAATGGCATGAGATTGAAGGTTGAAGAGGTGAAGGAAAGATGATATAATACATAAGAGTTAATTGGTTTAATATGTGGCAAGTGATCATTGGTCCAAAATGCCAATTTATCTAATTATTTCATTTCCTCTTCTCCCTTCATGTTCAGCTGAGAATGCATGAGAAATGAAGGAATGAAATATTGGTCTTGCACAATTCCGTTGCCATCATGCAATAGGTTGACTTTTAGACCTTTGACTTTTGACTATTTGACCATTCTTGATAATAATTCACCAAAATAGGTTTATTAATTATCAAGTAGCCATTTACCTCTTTCTAATTCCCATTTAACTAAAATTATTAGGAATATTAGGGAAAAATAATTATTTCCCACTTTATTGTAAAATTACCATTTTACCCCTACATTTATGATTTATCGTAATTAATCATTTGCTCGCTCATTTCCATTGGTTTGACCCTATTTTGAAACTTAAATGAAGCCATCATTTATGTCATTTAATTCTCAAATTTTGGTTACAATAATATACTTTTAAGTGAGTATTAATCGTCTCTTTGTGTCCTTCTTTGGCCAAATTATATGTAACCGGTGAATTACCATTTTCTGTAATTTCATACATATCACAATTTACCATTTTATTCTAATAAATATCACAATATACATATAGGAAATATTAGTGAAAAAGTGGGATATTATACTATTCCCACACCATTTTTCTTATCGAATCTAACGATGAACTCAAAAATACCAAAATCATACTCCCTCTACCAGTTTTTACCTTTGATCAAAATTTGTCCCCAACACAAGAAAAAACAAGTTTGTGTTTTGACTACCAATAAGTCTAATAACATCATTATTCATCATATATCACCATATATATGATTAAAAATATCATTTTTCCTCAAAAACACCCTTTGGCTAAAATGTTAGAGGGGTCCAAGAGCCAAGTTAAACTCAACAAAATCACAAAGTAATCGGTTTAAAACGAATCCGAGGTTTACCTCTTCACGTTTGTACAACTAGTTTGGTATTCCAACGGCATTCTGGCTAACTAAAGGACATAAAACACCTTAGTTGAGAAATCGAAGACTATAGAATTGAAGCTCACAGTGAGTAGAAGAAGTTTCCTGAAGGACTTACTGAATGATAACGGTGATTTGGGGTCGGAATCGACTTTGGTACTAAGGAAATATTACTATTCCTCCTCCTCCTCTCTTCTTTCTATTTTCTCTTTTTCTCTACTTTTTCCCTCTCTCTTGCTGGCCGAAATGGCCTCTTAAAAGAGATTGAAAGGTGATGATTTGATCTTGAAATCTAATGGCCTTATGGTGTGCTAAGTATCACACACTAGTATAAATTATAGAATTTAAACCTATTTTTTACACCTGACAAAACAAGACACGTGTAGAAAGTCCTTTCCATCACATGTAAAAAGTCTTTTCTGCACTAGTGACATTTTATGAGATCATTATTTCCATATGTCATTAAGCTCTTCATATTCCTTTTTCTCTCTCTTAGGTGGCGCCACTTTTGTCAGGGGAAGGTAAAGGCCTAACAATTTCCCCAGACTCCCATGTTCAGTGTTCGGGAAGTCAAGTATGTGACCGAGCAGGAGACAGGTGGATTTCCTAAACTCAGGTGTTAGGTGGCACGCTCCAGAGATACCAACACAAAAGGCATAAAGGTTAGTGTCATCACGAGGGACACTTGTCACCTCCTTATTCATCCAACACAAAATTGTTAGTGTCCTTTGTAATGATTAGGGGATACTTTTCACCCTCATGTGAAGCCAACACAAAAGCTAGATCATGATTTCTTACTTTATTAACGTTACTTTAGTAAAATTACTTTATCGATGCTTACTTGAAACTCTACTCAGGTTTTACTCAGGACAGTGACACGCATATCGAGGCCCACCACACGACATCCCACTCCCTTAAATTTCAAAAATGGAACCATATGTACTTTGGCCACCGACGGATTTTCGTCTAACTACTTATCCTCAGAATTCATAACTCTAACTTCTTAATTTCTGCATATAACACCATGTGTAATACCCCATTTTTCACCAACATTCCCTATATGTATATTTATGATATTTAGTGGAATAAAATGGTGAATTGTGGTGAGCTTGAATTTCTTGAAAAATGGCAATCACCGGTTACATATAAATCATCTAAACAAGGACACGAAGAGATAATTAATGTACAATTAAGGGCCTATTATCGTAACCAAAATTTAAGAAATTAAATGACATGAATGATGGCCTCATTTAAGTGTCAAAATCGGGTTAAGCCAAAGAAAAGAGCGAAAATGATTTATTATGGTAAATCATAAAATGCAGGGAAAAAATGGTAATTTTGCTTTAAAGTGGGAAATAACTATTTTTCCCTATTATTTCCAATAATATGAGTTAAATGGGAATTAAAAAGAGTAAAATGACTACTTGATAATTAATGAACCAATTTTTGGTGAATTACGATCAAGTATGGTCAAATGGTCAAAAAGTCAAAGGCTTGGTCAACAAGTTATAAGGTGGCAATGGGATAGTTGGAGATCAAAACAATTCCCTCTTATTTCCATGATTTTTTCGGCTGGAATGAGAAAGTATGAAGGGAAATGGAATTAAAATGATAAATTGCATTTATGGACCAATGAGAAGCTTACACCTATTAAACCAAATAAACCCTTATGCATTATATCATCTTTTTCTCATCTCTTCAACCTCATTCACGATCAGAATTGAAAGAGAAAGAGTAAGAGAGAGCTGAGACGGTGGAAGAGAAAGGAAGCTAGGGTTCAACAAAGATCAAGGTAAGAGACTTGTACCTTGTGTCTTAAGCTACCTAATCCTTCCATAACCTCTCCTACTCACTTCTCCACCTTCGAATCCATGGTATTTCAGTTGATTCAAGAGTTGGAGAGAGAGAGATAAAAATGAGCAAGAGAGAGAAAGGGCAAGAAATCAAGAGGTAACTTCCCAAACTTGTTCCTCTTGCTTGATTAATGCTATTAAAGTTGTTCTTGACTTGATTTTGGGTGTTTTGGTACAAGATAATTCAAGAAAACCTATGAGACCTTAATATTCAAGTGTCTCTAAATTTAGTCCAATGAATGTCTAAGTAGCTAATAGTTTGATTATAAGTAGAAATGAGGTGATTAGACTAAAGAAAATGAGAAACCGACACAACTTTTTTGGGAATCCTATTGGATGGCCCTATGTTGGTGGTGGTAAATGAGTAGGAATTTTATAATTCTGATGCTTCCGTTGGGTTTAGAAGGAAAAATTATGTAGGGTCTATGTTGACCACAAAGTAAGAAAAGCCCCAGAAGGGGAAAAGACCAAATTACCCTTAAAAGCTCTAACTTTTAGGCTTGATTTTGACCAATCCGAGGTTAAAAATGGATACTACATGTGAAATTGTGTAGGAATAGCCTAAGTCATAAATTTTGGAAAAGTGAGGCAAGGCCGACTATAAAGGGGATAGACCAGGTCTCTAAGGGTATTTTTGTAATTTATCATTTTTAGGCTAAGTTTGCCAATATTATAAGTTTGGAATTGTACATGAATGAGTAATGACTCATTTATGGCATATTTGAAGATTTCATGACTTGACAACCGTTTGGAACGCAGTACTTGCCCGAGCTAAACGAGCAGGGAGAAGTTGCTAAAAGAAGAGCAACCAGGTACTAACTTGTCTTCATATGACATAACATGCATTGTGTGTTGTTTGAAATCATTACAAAATGTCTAACACATTTTGATTATGCAGGGTGATCACCCGAGGCCTATCTTTACACGGGTTGACACTCAGGTTATAATGTTCATAATTGCACGAGCGGTGCCCAGAGCCTATTATGTGTAGGTACCTCTCGGGACTAAGTAACTCGCCTAGCGCTACGATAGTTTATGAATTGCATTAAATGCACTAAATGATGTTGTGATAATTTTGTTGATTGATGAGTGTGAAGCATGATTTGTATTGTTATCTCTATATGTTTGACATGTGTTACTATTGAGATTCCTTCAAATCTCACCCTTTTTCTCCAAAAACCACCTTCAGTACATGAAGAAAGCTCAAAGGGCAAGAAGAAGGTAAATGGCGACGACTAGAGGTCGAGGCACAAAAGATTTTAGTCATATGGTTGTCTAGTCCCTTAGATTTTATGAATTCTTTTGGGATTTTGAAATGTAAATTATGTATATGTTGTAAAGATAACCTAGTAAATGAATGGTAGAAAGTTAGTAGTTTTGCTTCCTATCGCTAATGAAATGTGTATGTGAGATGGATTATATAAAGTCGGTACAGGTTAGCTCACAAACTCTGATGAATAATATAAAAAGGGAAAAACCAGTGAGTCTTAACGAGTTAGTGAAGTTTTAAGAAAATGATTGTGAACATGTTATAACCTTCTCAGCTTTAGGTTTACATCATAAAGTTGAGATCAGGGATTTTATAAGTATTTTTCAGAAGTTAGGTGTTCCGGGTTCAAATCTTGGTCTCCCGAGTGATTTCACTACTCTTTTGTACTCTACTATAGTTAAAGGGAATGAGGTATCACACGGTGTGTATCTGGGAATCCTACAAATTGCCCTATATGTTTCTGTAAACACCAGTAATCATTTTATTCCACTGGTTAAATATTTACAAATTATTATGATTACATAATTCAATATATTACAGACTCTATTTAATAGAGTAGTACTTCCCACATCAAGTAGCCATGCAATATGGGATGAATTAAGATTTTTTAGGCTTTATGACTTGAATCAATTGCACTCTTGATCTATATATCTCATAATGTTAGTGTTCACCTATACCTTATGTTTCATTAGCAATTAAGTCAGGAAAACAACGGGTTTGTGAAAAAAACACAAATATCCGTATGTAGGAAATGCCACAAGGAGTAAGCAAGACCTCTAAGGTTTTCTTACCCCTTACTTTGCTCAAGGATTCGCATACCCAGTGTGGCCTTTCTAATAAGGATATTCGTAGGTTTTTCCCTAATCCATTGCTTTCTAGGGTTAATTCATGTGAAGAGACATAATTTATAGGTAAACAACTACATTATCATTTATATAGGTCAACAGTTGCCATTGATTCACCCCACAAAGACTGGAATGATATGATCTATCCCATATTGCATAGAAACTTGATATAGGAGGTACTGTTCTATTATATATAGTCTAGTCTAACAAACTCAGAAACTCTCACTTAAAGAGTCTCACAGTCATATATCACAGTTAATATATAACAACCATCATGTATTATATAAGTCCACGGTTCTTATTTAGGAACCAGCTTTTACATTATTGAATAAATTACGATTGTCAAAATGAGACCGTTATGTATCATGTAAGTATTACCATATATTATGATCGTTGTTCCCATGTGCCTGTCAATTATTATCACAGCAATGTGCATATCATGGCCTCACTAAGCCTTAATACATAATGAGTGTTATATTATAATCGTTATAATAAGTCAAGAAAAAATAACGGTTAGAAAATGTAATTTATCTGTGCGGAGCAAATATAGGGCCCGTATATATAACGGTTCGGAACCATGAAGTATGACAGCTAATAACTGATAAGTAAAATATTTGCATATTTATTTTCCCTTATATGATGATTTTGGGGATGATATTTGAGTTTAATATAATCAATTCGGGTGTAATTAATAAATAAATAATGATTTTATTGCAGCTAAAGACAATACCGCATTAAGAAGAATTAAAGAAGGCACTTAAGGGATTTTTACTATTCATATGGTACTGTAGCACATACGGCACTATAGAAAAATACGAGAACTGTAGAAAGATATGACTGTAGCAGCTGACTGTTCACACGTGGGATTTAGTGTAGCATTTACTATTCAGAGTACGGTCAGTAGAGAATGCGTTTTCCTGTAGCAAATGCTGTAGCGGGTTACTATTCAAAACTCATTTTATTGTAGCAAATTAACTATAGCAGTCTGAAAATGAAGCCTATAAATAGAGCATCTTGGCACCCTAAAATGAAGGAGAAAGAAGAGAGAGAGAGAGAATTTCAATTTAGAGAGAGAGTTTTTATTTTAGAATTTATTTCTTACATTTTATTACCTTTTGCATGCCTCCTACATGGATGATTTTACCTCCTATATGGAAGGCCTAGGTAGTCCTCCTTTATGGATGGTATAGGTTGCCACCTATATGGAAGGTTTTACCTCCTATATGGTAGGCTAGATTTTCCATTTTCATGCATCTATTAGTTGTATTTTTATGTTTTTGTAATTAATTTTTATGCAATGTTTATGATGTTTTTATTTAATGTTTGTTTTGCTTTTAATTTCATTATGAGCTAATTTTCTTTTCCCTATGGTGATGACGTAGCTTACTAATAACGGATTGAATCTAACTTATTAAATCTAGTTCTAATTTTTCCTTCATGATTAAGTTTTAACTATTGTTCTTAATGTTTTCAATTGATTGACCACCTTTGAGATGATTTTAATATGCATGTTGAGACAGGAAGGAGATGCATGTGTGTGGATCCTATAATTAAAACCATTATTTGCATATAAAATAGAAATATATTCATATGGGTTGTGTAGTCTTAATGAGTTCCATAAATCTTAATGCATGATTAATTGCTTAAATTCATATAGGAATATAATGGATTAGCAATTAATCATAGAATTGCTTGACCTTGGAAGAGTCTAGTAATTAAATTAGGGAAACTCGACTATCAATCATGTGGAATAAATGGACTAGAATAGATAAGTGATTCAATCCGGAATTTATTAAGTGAAATATAATCCCTATGGCCTTTTCTCATATTTGTTTTCATATCACTTATATTCATATTTCATCATTTTTATCTTGCAATCTCAATCACAACTAATGACCGACTAAATAGTACTAAGATTACCAATTTTGATACTTAATGATCAATCCTCATGGGAACGATACTCTACTTACTTCTATATTACTTGTTTACGATAGTGTACACTTGCACTTTTTAAATACACCATCCTACACTCGTAACAATAACCATCATGTATCACGATTTTTGTAGTATTGATCACTCCAATTCCAATAACATGCATGTAACAAAAGAAAAAGAAATTTGATGCAGAAGTTTTATTTTTAACTAGGATATCTCGATATTAAAATTATTTGGCTAAGATTTATTGTTCATTGTTCATTGTTCTAAAGTGTTGATTAGATCATAGTGAATTGTACTAGTGTTATATACGTTCATGCACCGCTATATTCACAAAAATTGATGTGTAGTTCATTATTGATTTAGTAAAGAGTTGTCTTAGTTTGTTTCCAATGATCTGAATACATCTAACTAAAATATTTAAATTTTGGCATGTACGGGATCAAAATCAGATCTATAACTAATTACAAAATTTCTTTTAGGCAGCATAGCAACATTTCAATTTTTTTAAATTACTACATAAGAAATAAGTAGTTATTATGATAGGCTTTCTAAGTGATATTGATTACTATTTATAAAATATTGTGGTTAATATCATTGTTTGTCGTTAAAGTTTTATCAAATTTTGGTCTTTGCTTCTATAGTTTTATAAAGACTTGCTATGAGTTTAACAGCTAGTCTTCATACTTTTAACAAGTTTTTGTTTTAGTCCTTATATCTAAATTCATACCAAGTTTTTATGAAACTATAGGGAAAAAAATAATTTGAAATTATAGGGATTAAAAACAAAATTTGATCAAATTATAAAGACTAGCAATAGTATTTACTAACCCTAAAATATTTGTAATTTTTTTTGTAAGAGTGGTTATTTTTTGGGAAAATGGCTCCTAGGTCCCAAAGGATCAAAATAATAGCAATAAAGTCCCAAAGGGAATTCCCAAGTCAAAAAAGTCCCTAGGGACTTTTCTGTTATGAATTCCCAATGCGAAAAGATGACATTGCACCCAAAAAAATGAAATAGGAAACACATAGAAAGAGAAATGGAAGAAACACATAGAAAGAAAAATGTAGGAACACACAAAGAAAGAGAAAACGAAGGAACGCCACGGTGAAAGGGATCAAATCGCTACCCTTCTCGAGAATGGTCTCCACGACTCTACCCAAATGTTCGTAATTTCTAATTCCGCATCTGAAATTTTGTTTTGAACTAAAGAATCGTTTCTTTTCATTTCAGTGATAGACTAATACTCAAGTTGCATATGGACATGGTTGTTTTCTTGTTTCGTTACCTACAATTAATGCTGAAACCAACTTACACCTCAAAGCCGAGAGCCAAGTCTTTGGAAATTTCAATTTCTACATACCTTACTTTCTGTTTATTTCGTTTTCATTGCATTGCACTGAAATGCCCCCCCAAAGAGTTTGTCGAAGTTGGTACCTTTCTTCTTTTACAAGCGCTTCTTGGTGATTCGTTTTTCCGTCAAAGGGAGTGTCGCAAAGCCATTATAAGTGATCCCTTTCTCCTAAAATGGGTTTTGTGTATTTGAGGATTGAAGTCTTTTTAATCTCTTTTGTTGATAAGCAGCACAACTACAAGCAAGCTTTGCAATACTACAAGATGCTTCCCAAACAAAACACTCCCTCATCCTAAAGTTCTCTGTCATTAAACTGGTCTTCCTCTCCAAATTCTTACAATGTATCAGCAAGTAATGAAAATGAGGTGGAGTAATTTACTTCCATTTGTTTATAGTTGATCTCTATTAGAGTTCATTTGTAAAAACTTTAAAAGTATCTCATATTCAAATTGTTTTCCCCTTTTTTTTATCGATGAATAGATGAAGTTTAAAATTGTGTCATTTCACTATTCTCTGAATGAAAATAAGGCAGCTCTTGTCAAGGTTTGTATGTACTCTTCCTATCTTCCATTATATTTGGGGAGGGATTCAAGATGACCATGAAATGCTATAGATGGTTTTGCTTTATATATTTGCTCACTTGTAAGGCTCATTTTATGATGGGAAAGATGTTATGCCATTATAAGTTATAATTTTTTATACATTCTTATTTTGTTACCATTTCATTCATGTTTCACTAATTATTTGTCACTTGCACATTACAGATGGAAGGAATTCCAAGTAAAGCCAAAAATTTGCAGATGAATTTATTATTGGCAAAGCTTTATCAAAAATCTATACATAATTGAGCTGTTGTTGCCATTTACAAACAATGTCTAAGGTTTGTCAAGTAAAATCTATAAATTAAATTGATTGGTGGTTTAATTTGTTGGTAGTATTAAATTGAGATGGCGAAGATATAAAACATAAGACCTTGGTGTAATGAAAGTATTTCTTTACTTTTTTTTTAAGAATTTTGGCTTCCTTTTATTCCACTAAGTTTTCTTGGTGGGAAGAGAATAAAACCAGCTGAAAATATAAGTTTGAGAATGTTTTGAATCCTTTTTATTTTTTGTTTCAATGGTGCTTTATCATTAGTGGGGTATTTTTCCTGCTTTATGCGTTGTTCGGCTTTATGGATTTGTTAATTTTGTCCAATCTTTATGTACCAACAGGAGTACTTTTTTCATATGTTTTTGCATTTTTTCCAATTAATTATTTGTGATTGATGCCTAACTATTTGATGTCAAGATCCAAATAAAGGTGGTAGAGCTCAATATGATCATTTTGAATCATGTCGCTAGCTACAAGTAAGTTTTACTTAAGATAGTAAAAATTTTCCGTTGCCATTTTGCACCTAATTAAACATTGCCACTTAGAAACAATTTTTAAGTTTTTCTACTAGTTGCACATGAAGAAGATGATGACAATGATGTCAAAGATGCTTATGGAGACTAAGAAGATGCTGAACACTTATGAGTACTAGTGTCAAAATAATCTCAGGCATAACAAATGAATGTTGGTCATCAAGCTCATCACCATGACCATCTATCCCAAAAACTCCTTCAGAAGAAGGCATATTGCCTATGGTGGCTTGTGACACATGAGAGGAACAAACATATGTAGAAGGTCCTGTTCATTGTAGCTGGCAACCAACAAAGCAAGAGGAGGAAAGAGATATAGGACTTGTTCTGTTATGTTATACCGAAGCCTTCCTGTTATGTAAATATGTATTTTTCCAGCTCTATGTATTTTGAAGGAAATGCTTGTTATGACAATGACAACTGTTTGTGGCAAGTTATAACAAATTATGCAATATATACTTTTAGTTCCGCAACCATGTATCCTTACTGTTTATATGGTTTTAAACAACATATCCTGCTACATTTTAAGAGTGAGTCAGTCATATTCTCAACATCATAAGTTATATTTACAACTGCATAGTAATTCCTTGAGGCATTTGAAATTCAATGACTGCCTACGAAATTTCAAAAAATGTGATTTAGTGTATTTACAACTTTTTACCAGGTTTTAACAACTTCATTAGCCATATTTACAACCTTATCAGTCTTCATGAGCTACTGGCTAAGGTGACATGAACCAAGTCATTAGAAAAATGTGATTTGGTGTATTTAACACTTTTTCAGTAGCTTCTAACAACTTCATTAGCCATATTTACAACCTCAATTACTATGTCAGTTTATGCCCTTCAGGTTTTCTTACAACTTGTTCAGTAGGTTTTAACAACTTCTTTAGCCATACTTACAACATGATCAGTCTTCTTAAGCCTAAGGCTAAGCTGACATCAACCATGTCAGTTTATACCCTTTGGGTTTTTTACAATTTGTTCAACAAGTTTTAACAACATCTTCAGTCATACTTACAACATGATCAGTCTTCTTAGGCCTAAGACTAAGATGACATCAACCATGTCATTTTATACCCTTAGGGTTGTTTACAACTTGTTCAGCAGGTTTTAACAACTTCGTCAGCCATATTTACAACATGATCAGTTTTCTTAGGCCTAAGGCTAAGCTGACATCAACCGTGTCAGTTTATGCCCTTTGGGTGTTTTACAACTTGTTCAAGAAGTTTTAACAACATCTTCAGCCATACTTACAACATGATCAGTCTTCTAAGGCCTAAGACTAAGATGACATCAACCATGTCATTTTATACCCTTAGGGTTTTTTACAACTTGTTTAGCTGGTTTTAACAACTTTGTCAGCCATATTTACAACATGATCAGTTTTCTTAGGCCTAAGGCTAAGCTGACATCAACCGTGTCAGTTTATGCCCTTTGGGTTTTTTTACAACTTGTTCAGCAAGTTTTAAGAACTTTGTCAGCCATATTTACAACATAATCAGTTTTCTTAGGCCTAAGGCTAAGCTGACATCAACCATGTCAGTTTATGCCCTTTGGGTTTTTTTACAACTTATACAGCCGATTTTAACAACTTCATCAATCTTATTTACAACATGATCAGTCTTCTTAGACTTAAGGCTAAGTTGGCATCAACCATGTCAGCTTATGCCCTTTGGGTTTTTTTACAACTTGTTCAGCAGGTTTTAACAACTTTGTCAGCCATATTTACAACATTATCAGTATTTACAACTTGTTCAATAGGTTTTGACAACTTGTTCACTACACATTAACAACAACATTAGGTATCATTACAACTTAATGAGTTTTCTTTGACTAGTGGCTAACCTGACATGAACCATGTCACAAAATATGATTTTGTTGTTTACAATAGGATGTGCATATTTTGCCAAGTGCTTCAGCCACATTAACAACTTAAGTGTCAGTCCCGAGGGAAGTTCTAATTATTAGACGTGCCAATTGTCACAAAAGGATATTAGCATTTTACCAACTTTTTCTTCTTACTTTTTGAACAACTCATTGTGATAATTTCCACAGAAACTGACGCAACCTAGAATACAACTTGGTATTAACAATTGCATCACCAATATTAACAACTACCAAATCTAATATTAACAACAATAATTTTAAATCAATTCATCATTTTGTTATCACACAAACCACCATCACATTCATTCATTCTCACTTAAAACTGATTAATCCCCTCTATTACATTTCCCAAAACTAAATCAATCCCTCTATTACATATCCATGAAACAGAGAACATGTTATGTATTAACAACTACAACACTCATATTTACAACTACAAATGCACGTATTAATAACATTATTTTAATATCATAACAGCATTTTCTCATAAATCAACCCACCACATTCAACTATACCCACTACAACAAGCACAGTCCCTCTGTAACCTAACCCAAAAACAGAGCACATTAACATTCTCACACCCCAACCATGCATGTTAAAACCCCAACTTCAATTATCAAGGTCATATTTTCACCAAAATCTTAGCATTACTAATCTATCTCCTACCACATAGTCCACTATTGACTCTAAGCTCCAACCTTTGATCAACCCATCAATCTCAATGCACCTACCATACAACAATAACAACAAAGCCTTTATCCCACTAGGTGGGGTCGGCTACATGGATCACACGGCGCCATTGTGCTATGTCAAAAATCATAGATTTTGATATATTAATTAAAAGGTCTCTCTCTGTGACATCATTGAGCGTTCGTTTCGGCCTTCCTCGACCTCGTCTAACAGGACTCCTTACTGCTTGATCAACCCTTCTCACCGGAGCACTCAATGACCTTCGCTGAACATGCCCAAATCACCTCAAAATGATTTTCTACCATTTTTGCTTCAATAGGGGCCACTCCAACTCGTTCGCGTATATAAGTATTACGAATCTTGTCTTTTCTTGTATAGTCACACATCCATCCAACATTCTCATCTTAGCTACCCCCGTTTTATGTTCATGTTGTCCCTTTAAAGCCCAACATTCACTATCATATAACATTACTGGTCTTATAGCAGTGTGATAGAACTTTCCTTTTACTTTATTAGGTACTTTACTACCACAAATAACTCCAGTAGTTTTTCTCCATTTATACCATCCATCTTGAATTCTATGATTGACATCTCCATCAATTTCACCATCTTGTTGTATAATTGATCCCAAATATCTAAATTTTATCACTTGTGGGATGACTTGCCCTCCCAATTTAACTTCAACTTCTCTTTGGCCTTGTCTCTTATCAAACTTGCAATGCATATATTCAGTTTTGCTCCTACTAAAATGAAAGCCTCTCAATTCCAAAGTCTGTCTCCATATCTCAAGTTTAGAGTTAATTTCTTCCTTGGATTCAGCCATCAAAACTATATCATCCGCAAAAAGCATGCATTTAGGATCTCCTCTTTTATAGGCTCAACTAGCACATACCCTAAAATGCACCTACCATACAAAACGGAAAAAAAGGAAATTTTGATTTTACTATTCAGTCACTATAACAGTCCATAACGATGACAGAAGCTCCAACCGTTCGTGAGGATGTCATCACCAAACTTCAACTCTTCAACCCTTCAACCTTCTTGTTGAACCAACGTGGAGTTCCTGGAATGTGTTTTTCTCTATCTCGTTAATCACCGAAACGTGGAGTTACTACCTTCTGTGGGTTTTTCTTTCTTTTATTTCTGTGGGGGCATGATGGTATTTTTGCTTTGTGAATTCATATTAGAAAAGTCCCTAGGGACTTTTCTAACTTGACAAATTGCATTGGGTCTTCTTTACCATTTTTTTGGTCCCTTGGGACCTAGGAGCTATTTTCTCCTTTTTTTTTTTTAATCTGCACAAAGAGTATACATCAACGAGGATAGAATATCTCTTCTAGAGTAGAAAACAAACCGCAGAATAAAATCTAATATTTAATTTTTCATATAAGTGTTAAGAATTATCATAAACCAGTAAAGTTTAAAAAATTATTTTTCTATTTTAAAACTCTTTTTTAAATATTTTATTTTTATCATAAATGAAATGAACCAGAATAAGTGTTTTTTTTATATAGAAATGCGATTTTTTTGGAGCTTTTTTGAATTCAATTATAGATATTATGTCACTAATACCTGTACTCTTTTTTCTCTTAGCTTTTGTTTGGCAAGCCGCTGTAGATTTTCGATAAGGTCCTTGATTTGAATACGCTGTAGATATTATGCCAGTAATAGTAGTATCCTCCTTAACCATTATTAAAAACATACATTAATTGACCGAAGTATTAGTCTCAATGATTTTTTTATACCAAACTGAGATTTAATTTATTTTAATTTCTGAAGGTAAAAAAAAAAAATTATTTTGATTTCATAGATTAATAAAATCAATTTAAAAAAATCTATAGAATTAATTTAATTTTATTTTTAAAATTATTCATTAAATCCGTTGTCGTCCAGCGGTTAGGATGCCTAACTTTCACCCAGGAGACCCGGGTTCGATTTCCGGCATAGGAAAGCTAAGAATCTATATTTTATTCAGTAACGTTGCATTTGCATATTCTTCAGATCAAACCAAATGCTTCTTTATTATAATCTAAAATTTTTATTTTGAATCTACACACAAATTTATTCAACGAAGTACAAACTTTTCATATAAGATATTTTTAATATTTAATTGACTTGTATGGTTTTCAAATTAAATAACTTTTAAAACTTTAAAGTATTAAGCGATACATTTGTTTTATTGAAACCGGAACCTTTCTTTTTATATTCTAAACGTACTTATTTTTTATGGTCTAGCATCATTAATGGCATCTTCATCTCCATTAATGAAAGTTTCTGATGCAGAAGCAGCATCAGAACCAGCAGAGGCCAAGCCTCCTTGTAATCACTTGGATTATCTTCAACTCTCTGATGACAAGTACTTTGCCTTCCATGGCGAGATCATGCTTCTATTAGGTTTTCTGTTTGTCTTCCTTTACTTTTTGTTCATCTTCTTCATGCCATTTCTCAAGTCTTTTGCTGCTAGCAGATCAGAACCAGAAGATTGTGAAGATGCCATTGGAGACCTGGATATAGCTTCCCCTTGTGATTCACCTCGCTGTAGCTGAAAACTTCCAGTGTAAGAGGTTCGTTTTTTAGGTCTTCTTCAGAAGATTAATTAGTGCCTGATTAATAGGTACGGGGCTAAATATATAAAGCCATGAAGTTCAATTCAAGTTCTTGTGATAGATATAGTTCTCCTGAATTTATCGCACTACAAAAAAAAAAACTTTTAGCGACGACATTTGGCGGCGACTTTTGATGTCGCCGCTGAAAGTTAGACTTTCAGCGGCGACAAAAGTGTTGCCGCTAAAAGTCTATACTTTCAGTGGCGACACTATTGTCGCCGCTGAAAGTTATACCTTCAGTGGCGACAATATAATGTCGCTACTGATTGTAACACTTTCAGCGGCGACAATAGTGTCGCCACTGAAAGTATAGACTTTCAGCGGCAACATATTTTGTCGCCACTGAAAGTATAACTTTCAGCGGCGACTCTCTTGTGTCGCCGCCGAAACAGTGTTTCAGTGGCAACTTTAGGGTCGTTGCTGAAAGTCTTATTTATAATTTTTTAAAAATTTTAGTTTTTTCAAAAACTTATTATATTTATACAATAAATATGTTTATTGATGTAATTTCTTATAAAAAAGATAGAGCAAACATGTTTTTCTCTAAGACAACCTTTTTATAGTTTGTATGATAGGGAGAGAGGGAAAGTGAAAAATAATAAAAAATATTTATAATAAAATAAAAATAATAAAAAACAAAAAACATATTATAAAAATTTAGCAATAATCTTTCAAAAATAATTAAATAATTATTTTAAAATGAAAAAGAATTCCAAGTGAGAAATATGTGTGTGCATGTGTGTAATCTAATGTATAATTAACTTTCTTTCTTGAGCTATTTATATATGTAAATATATTTTATTATTTATTTATAAAAATTATATTTTAAACCATTTATCGTTTATTAATATATTAATCGAAAATTTTAAATGAAAAATATATTATATTAATTATATTATATTATTTATGTCCATATTTTAATTTAAAAAAATGTTTTAGGTATTATATTAATATATAAATTAATGCACACACATATATTAATATTATATATATTTGTATTAATATTAATAAAATTTATCAAAAAAAATATATTAGTAAAGATTTAATATATTATAAATAATACATGTGTGTGTGAGATGTTTTATATATATATATATATATATATATATATATATAATTTTTGCAATAAAAGATGCCAATTCATCCTAGCTCACATGGTTAAGAGCTTCCCTCTTTGACAAGGAGGTCCCAAGTTCGAACCTAGCTGAAGCACTTGGGGAGAAAAATATTGGTGGGTGATGTGGCGCGATGTGAAAGGGTGGGTGACGTGGCAGGTGACGTGGATGGTGGCAGATGACAAGTGGACAAGGTAGGTGGAAGGTGAGGTGACAAGTGTATAGCAGACATGGAATTTTTTTTTTAAAAAATTAATGCACTTTCAGCGGCGACAAAAGTCGCCGCTGAAAGTTGACTTTTGGTGGCGACATTATATGTTGCCACTAAAGCTAATCTTCAACGACGACACTAAAGTCGCTGCTAAATGGTGACTTTTAGTGGCAACATTAGTAAGTTTGCAATATTTTTATAGCAACATTAGTTAAGATGGAAAAATAAAAAGTCCCTGCTGTTAGAATTTTTGATAGAGGTATTTTGATAGGAATTTTAATTTTGATATATACCTGTATCTAAAATTCTAACAGCAGGGACTTTTTTGTTTAATTTTAGTTTTGATATATACCTGTATCTAAAATTCTAACATTGTATCAAATAAAGTGCCTGAGTCAACCTTTTATCTACCAAGTGTATCTCTTAAGTGAGTCTTGACTAAGTCTATCTCTTATGTGAGTCGGGGTTTACTGCAAATATTAGCTGTAGAATTACTACAATAGTATGATTAGTAGGTGTTATACCTTCAAACAAATTATAAATGATGTAGTAAGTTATTTGCAGTTTCACATGGTTTAACCTTTATTGACCTAATATCCCAACTGTCTCAACATGTTTTGCGAGCTAGCCCGTTTCCATGATCACTAGTGACGACTTAATTTCTCATGATAAGGTTGACATGGTCTTTGATATTTCTGATAGAGCTCTATGTTTAAGGTGTATATTTCTTTGTAGATAAAATTTCAAGCAAACGAAAAATTCAAATTGTGATTTTGAAGTGGTCAAACCCCACTTGGAATACGTTTCAGCATGTTCCATTCTTAAGGTAATGGAAATTCCTATGCTCATCAAGTAATCAATGAGATGATGAATGAGTGCTCTCCCAGCGTTGTAATATGATTGTAGTTAATAGTGTAGTTTAACTTCTCAAGTTTTTTTTAATAATTTATTATAGAAAAACAAAGTATGTAAGCTTGTCAACATTTCAACTGTTTATTAAAAAAAATAACAACTGATTTTTGTGTGTGTAAAAGTACAATTTTGTGTTTTCATTTAGTTCAAGCAAATTATACATTTGGTCCTTTAAATTTATGTCAAGTTTGAAGGTAGTCCCTTAAATTTAAAAACTACTTTTAGTCATTTAATCTTAACAAAGTTTCACAAACCAAAAAAAATTTGCTTGAACAATTTCAGTAATGACAAAACTTGATTAAAGTTTAATCATTTAATATAAGCAGCAGCATAAGCAAGAAGCTCAAACACAATTAAGATCCAGATTCTATGCTCAATTACAATCCATCAGGTTAGTTGCTTTATTTTCTGGAAGCATCAATTCTAATACCCATCTCATCTTCAGAATCTGTCGCTTGCTACTCATCACTGATTATATATGCAGTAAGAAAGTCAGCTTCTGCAGTGTCCTCCAAAATTACATCATGCCCATATGATGAACAAGGTATATGAACCATTGATCTCTATGCGAAAACCTCAAAAAGCAAACACAAATAATGATGTTGATGACTGGACCACCAAAGAACTATAGAGGTGTGCGAGTATATAATGTTGTGAATATTACATGGGTGTGTCAAAGAAACAAACGGATGGGAGTGGCTTCTCTCCATGAAGCGCACCGTTTTCTATGGAAAATGACAATAGGGATTCAATAATAATTGGATAGAAACCGTGTCCAGTGTGAAAGAGTTAGGAACTCCATGACGCAAAAAAAGCCAACCACACATTGCCAAGCTGAGGTAGTAATTAGTGGGGTTACAAAAATTCTCACTCAATATTTTAAGGGAAAATTTCACGGAAAGAATTTTAAAAATAGAAAAAAATAAAATAGTATTTTAAATATTCATAATATTAGAGAAATGTTATATCTGATTTGTTCTTTTTAAAATTAAAAAAAAAACGATACAAATGGCCTTATATATTTGTTTGCCAAAGATAACGAGGCCATTAGGTCACCAATGCATTTCAATATATACTAGACAAACAAATATATATAAGTTGACATTTTATCTTTGACTCAACCACATTTAAAAGTTTTGTTAAAGAATTCACGACATTTCATTAGGTTTTAACAACTTTTGTTTACCAAGTAAAAAATTCATACTATCAGGTCATTCATAAGTTTTGTTGAGAAATTCATAACATTTGATTAGTTTTTAACAACTTTCGTTTTCCCAGAAAAAAATTCACACTATGAGGTCATTCATAAGTTTTGTTATGGAACTCACCACATTTCATTAAGTTTTAACAACTTGTAAATTTTTTTATGGGAAAACAAAAATAGTTAAAACTTAATCAAATGTGGTGAATTTCTTAACAAAACTTGTGAATAACTTGATAGTGTGAATTTTTTTAAGGAAAATGAAAGTTGTTAAAACCCAATCAAATACCTTGAATTCTTTAACAAAACTTGTGTGTGATCTAATAGTGTGAATGTTTTTTGGGAAAACGAAAGTTGTTAAAACCTAATCAAATGTTAAGAATTCCTTAATAAAACTTGTGAATGAACTGATAGTGTGAATTTTTTTGGGAAAACAAAAGTTGTTAAAACCTAAACAAATGTCATGTATTCCTTAACAAAACTTATGAATGATCTGATAGTGTGAGTTTCATCTAAGAAAATAAAAGTTGTTAAAATCTAATCAAATGTCGTGGATTCCTTTACAAAACTTTTGAATGATTTGATAGTGTGATTTTTTTTTTGGAAAATGAAAGTTGTTAAAATGTAATCAAATGTTATGAATTCACTAGTAGAAAAAAGGTGTTTTAGGCCGGTTGAAATTGGGTTTTTATACCAAATTTTGGTTCGGTCTTATATCATGTAGTTTAAAAAGCCTGTCCTTTTTAAGATCACTCCTACAACCAGTCTTATAATTGGTCTTAAGAAGTTTCAATTTATAGTAAAAAGTGTCCACTTTGGTAATTTCATGCCTAGTCTAATAATTGAGCATTTTTTTAAAAAATGTATGTTTTATTTTGTTTTTCACAAGATAAAGTTTTTAAGTTTGTATATCAACCATGTTAGACTCAACTTCATTAAATAAGATACTCCACCTTTATCACCTAAAAATAAGGTAGGCCAAAGTCATATTTTATCTGAAGTTTCAAAAGAGCCAAAATGTCTAAGGTTAGTAAACTTAGCACCTAATCCAAGGGGCAACATTCGACTATAAGGATCGAATGACCCACGATACGAACTACACAGCTCATAGCCTCCCACATGTCAGGGTTAAAATTACAATTGACACTCTCATTGAACACTCAATCATAATCTTAGCCCTTTCAAGGAAGGTCATCCAAGAAAAAAACTTGAAAAATAACAAGGGCATGACAAACAAGATTCAATTAAACAACCGCATAAACAGATAAATATGATGATGATGATGATGATGAGAATGATACAATTTCATTAAATATGAATATATCAACTTGATGCTTTTAATAATATAACAGAACATGAGATAACATGTTATCTAATATTGATGTTGTGTTATATCTAAGGTTCTGAAACCTGGACCGATCATTGAAGCAGTCAGTGTATTGGGTCAAGGGTCAGTGAGTCAGATCGGAGTCAAACTGGAGCTAAATCGGGGCCAAACCAATGAGAAATTGAATATTTTAAGCTTATTAATATGAAATTCTAAAGAAAAATTTAAAAAATTAATTTTTTTTAAAAATAAAAAAGTACCGAACCTGGCCGGTCACCGGACTAGCCTAGTTTAGTAGTTGGGTGGCCAATTCTCAGGCTGGACCAGCCAGTTCAGTCCGAGTTCCAAAACATGGGTTATATCATGAGAAGTACTAACATATGTTAATGTTAAATGAAATTGTATGATTATCATAATGACAAGTTTAAATTTTTATCCATACTGTATTATTATATATTTATACCCGTGGAAGGAAGGCAACAACCACAAAGAATGCAGTAACCCTTGGCTTTTTGCATGTCTTTTTGCGACAACCCCTGTTTTCAATTACACATCATATTATATCAAATTATATAATGACATTCACATGTTTTTTCACAACTCAGAGGAATATATATGTAATGAAAACAATAATATGGATTGTAAAAGAAGTAGAAAAATATAATTGATAGCTACCGACACTTCCACATATAACATATATCGAACACTTCTCAAGCTCTTCATACTCTTTGCTATACATTATGCAATCATTAGGACATATGCAAATATTTTTCACAACCAAGTGAACAGAAAATCACATACAATATTGTTATATATACAAATTTACATACAAAAGAAATTTTTTGATTTACTCATGAATATATCTGTTTGAGGCTTATCCAGCCTCTGTGTTATGTATGCATGTCTTGTGTAAATTTTCATTGTAGGTTAAACCTTATAATATATGAGGTGGTCTTCGTAGGCCTGAATTGATCATACCCAAGTGATTAGGGCGTATGCCCCAATCAATACCATCACATATATGACTAGGTTGAACCTGTAATGCGAAATTGCAAATATTTTTCAAAATCAAGTGAACAAAAATTTGAATACAATAATTGCAATGACCAAAGAGAATATTGATCAAGTAGAAAACTTTTATTTATGTGGATGTAAGACAAAAAAAACTTTCAATCACGGTTTCAATAAAGAAGGAAAATGAGTAAGCATCAATGTTTCGACAAATAAATAAAAGTGGTAGATCCTATGCTTTGAAGATCAAAAAGCTTAAGAAAGATTAAGAAAGTGTTTTAGAGAAGGCACATTGGTTTAAAACATTTTTAAGCCTATTACTGAGAAAATCATTGTATCACTCAAGTGACCACTCGAGTGATGTGACAAAAGCTTGGTTATCTTATTTCTGAAGTAGTGATGAGGTGTTTATAAAAATCTCAATTGATCACTTGAGTATTTATAAAAAAAGCTTGGTGACCAAGATAGTGATATGATTTCTGGAAAATATTTTTTAAGAGATTATTTGAGTGATAAGATACAAAGTGTATCACTATCAGACAACCATAGTAAATCATCTGGTGATCAATTTTCTAGAAAGAGGTTTCAAACTAGATCACTTGAGTGATGTTTCAAAATTGTCATCACTATCACTTCACCACAATAGTCTTTCCTAATGATATGTTTTCTAAAAATCTTTCAAAGAGAAGATCACTCGAGTGATGTGTTAAATTTTTATCACCATCAATTCACCACAGTGATATGTTCTAGTTATAAGCCTCTAAAAATTTTCTAAGAGAAGATCACTCGAGTGGTGTATGTTAAAGAGTATTACTAGCACATCACCATATTGACTCTAGTAGGCTTCCTTTCTACCATTTCGGTTTATCATTTGGATGAGTATTTTGGAAGTAGTGTACTGTTTATCTCTCATTATATCAGTGTTTTGGGGGCCGAAATGATGTCTAAGGGATGTCTAAACGGCTAATCATGTAATAAGGAGTAGAAAGGAAGGTATTAAGTTAAAGAAAGGGAGGAACCGACACAACTCTTCTGAGAACTCTATATTGGCTGCCTAATGTGTGGCATGATTCAAGAGTTGGAATTTCATTGATTGGATGATTTCATTTAGTTCAGAAGAGCAATTTGTGCAGGGTTCATGTTGAAGGGGAAGTGAGAAAAGGCCTTGAGGGTGAAATGACCAATTTACCCTTTTAGCTCTACATAGGGGCTGTTAAGGGGTATTTTTATCATTTGGGCCTGAATTTGACTGATCTAAAGTCGTAAATGGATTCTACATGTGAAATTGTGTAGGATTGGCCCATGTTGTAATTTCAGTAAAAGTACAGTTGGCCGGGCTTCCGGGGGCATTTTGGTAATTTAGCATAATTGGGCTAAGTTATCAACTAAAAATGAGTCTAGAATGTTATATGGATGAGTAATGACTCATTAAATGTATTTAGATGGAATTCTAGGACTCGACAAATGGACGTGCCTGAATTGGAGCAAAGACGATAGATTGAGGACGGACGTGAAGTCCGACAGGTAGTGAACTTATCTTTTCCTGCATGTGTATGATATGTATGTATTACATTGATTATGTGAATGCTATGCCTGTTCGTGTTGAACATGTTGATTGATTGAATCTTTGTTATATTTGTGCAATGGTTATATGTATGTCATAACATTGAGCATGCAGCATATCATTATGTTGGCATCAAATTTGGTAGGTAAGCATGTCATGCATTTATATATATCTGCCATGCATAGTGGTACTGTTCGCTAGTAAGATTCTCTCAAATCTCACTCCTCCCAAACAACCATTTCAGACAGGTAGAAGAGTGCCTGGAGAAGTGCACGGAGGAGATATGGAGACATGAAGTGAAGAGTAGACCATAGTGCAGGGTACTACTAGTTGTATTTCATGTATATGTGTATGCATGAGAATGTATGAATGAATGTTGTATAAGCAGAGAACCGCTCTTGTGTAAAATCATGATGAACGGCTTTTAGTTTAATATATTCGCTCGTTTACTCTGATATGTGGAACTAAGAGTCGGTAAGGTAGTATAAGGAAAAGTGTCACATTTGGTGATTTCAGAGCGTAGGATAGTTTTATGCTCATATGTGACGGTCTTCACATTTATTTCAAAAGAAAAAGAAGCAAAGTCACTCAAGTGATCCTGTTACATTCATCATTACCAATTCACTACAGTGAAGTACCTAGTGATCTGTTTTCAAAAGAAACAATATCACTCGAGTGATCCTATATTTATACATCACTACCACATCACCACGGTGAATAATCCAGTAATGTATTTTTTTTCAAAATGACTAAGTAAAGATCATTCGAGTGACCATTCGAGTGATGCAATTTCAGAAAACAGATCATCAGATCATAAATATTGATACTTATTCATATCTACCCTAAACTTATTTCTTTGCTTCCAATTGTTATAACTTTTTAGTATATCAGTATTTGATTACATTACATGTGCTAATCAAGGATTAACAACAAAAAGAAAAAAGCACTTTATGTGTCAGAAGCATTAAATGCTCTGAGGTTCAAATGCTTCACATTCTCTTTATTCTCAACTGCTAATTCCAAAGACAAAGAATAATCTGACGGAACCAATGGCTAGAACCAAAGACCATATACTCCAATAGCTACATTCAAGAGCAACGGTTGTCAAACATTCTCACACTATAAAAAGAAGAGCACTGAAGACGAAACAACTAAAGAATACTATGCATTTACTGTTACATTTATTGCTAAGTCTCAAAGCTTAATTGTTATGTGAATTTGTACTTTATCGATCATTTATTTACTCTTATGAGAGAATATACTTAAGCATTTACCTTGGGTGAATTACTCAAGGTAGTAGGACTTCGAGTGGGCATTGATTACAAAATGTAAGGGGAAGCTTATGTTCTTTGTAGAAGAACTAGCTTGTACTGAAGCACCAAGAGCCGTGTGAATCTTGAAAATATAATGGAAATCTCAGAAAGGCTTTCTAGGGACTGGATGTAGGTCAATGATTGGACCGATCTAGTATAAATTGCCCGTGTCCATCTTTAGTGATATCTCTCTAACTCTTCTCTCTTTACTTAGTTTGAGTTAAAGTTTAAAATTCTTAAAATCACCCAATTTACCCCCTATTGGGTGAAAGGCTTGAACTAACAAAAATGAGTGAGCAGCAAGATCAACTGATTAAAACATCCATGTAAGAAAAAACAATGAAAAAAAAAACTCAATGAAAAATAACACTAAATTGAAGAATGAAATTACCTCATTTACTCAACATGAATTTGAGAGCCTCTATGAAGCATGGGAAAGATACAAGGAGTTGCTAAGAAAATGTCCTCATCATGGGTTACCAGATTGGTGGCAATTGCACTCATTCTATAATGGGATGACACATACAACCATAATTCTTGTAGATGCTGCAGCTGGAGGATCTTTTATGGGAAAGAGTCTAGAAGATGCTTACAATCTTCTTGAGGAGATGGCAGCCAATGCATACTAATGGCCGTCTGAATGTCATGTCTCAAAGAAAGTGCTAGGAGTGCATGAGCTGGATATCCTTACAACTTGTCTTCTCAAGTTGTATCTATATCAAAGCAAGTGAACTCATTGACAAGTCAATCAAATGCAATCAGTACCCCTCATGAAACCTGTGATCGATATGGAGAACCTCATGTGAGCACGTAATGTCAAGAAGGACACCCATCCATGCCTTCTTAGTCTGAGCAAGCCCATTACATCAGAAATCAAAGAAATGATTCATTCTCAAACACTTACAATCCAGGTTGGCTGAATCATCCAAACTTTGGCTAGAGGAATAATCAAAATGTGTTCAAACCGCAAGGGAACTACCAACAACAAGCTCTTCAACCACCAAATCCACCACAAGAGAAAGTGAATATAGAAGATGCACTGGCTCAACTAACCATGAATACATCTCAATTTATGGCTAGGACTGACGCAACATTCAAAAACCAGGAGGCCTCAATAAAGAACTTGAAGATTCAGATAGGCCAAATTACAAATATGCTGAACTCCAGACAACCAAATACTCTTCCGAGTGACACTAAAAAAAATCCAAGAGAGCATGTGAAGGCCGTTGCATTAAGGAGTGGGAAAGAATTGAAAGATCCTATAATTCAACAGAAGAAAGATGAAAAAAAGAAAGAAAGTAAAGAAGAACAGAAAGAGGAAGCACATAATCCTCAAGAGGATGATGTGGTATCAGGAAGAATCAGCTTTCCAGATAATCCTCCTCCATATGTACCTCCTGTTCCATACCCTCAAAAACTCGTAAAGGCAAAGCTAGATAAGCAATTTAAAAAGTTTCTAGAGGTTTTCAAAAAGCTACATATCAACATCCCTTTTGCAAATGCTCTTGACCAAATACCCAGTTATGCAAAATCATGAAGGAAATTCTCTCAAAGAAGAGTAAACTGGAGGAATTCGAGACAGTTGCACTTATTGAGGAGTGCAGTGCTATTCTGTAAAAGAAATTACCACCAAAGCTGAAAGATCAAGGAAGCTTTTACATACCTTGCACCATAGGTCAATGCAACTTTGAAAGAGCACTTTGTGACCTTGGAGCAAGTGTAAATCTCATACCTCTATCCATCTACAAAAAACTCAGTCTTGGAGAGGTGAAGCCTACCACGGTTTCATTACTTCTACCTGATCTATCAATAAAACATCCGAGGGGTATATTAGAAGATGTTCTAGTCAAGGTGGACAAACTCATATTTCCAGCTGATTTCATCATACTCGACATGAAAGAAGACCAAGAAATTCCTATCATTCCATTGAAAACATAATAAAACTTCCTCTTAAGATATTCAATCTTCTCATTGTAATCTATAGGATCAAGTTGAGAATAAGTAAACCATATTATATCAAACTTCATCTGTAGATCAAGAATGATTGCCATTGCAAGAATAACGCTACAATCACTCCAATATTTGTCAAACTTTCCAATCATGTTCAAAGCCATTTGTCAAATCATAGGGTCTTTATTATACACATGCTATTTTAGCAATAACTCAATGGTTGATAATTGCACAAAATACATGTTAAAAGTTGGATATGATGACCCATAAATCAACTCAATTATCACTGCAAATAGAGCCAAGAAGTTGCACATCTCCAATGCTTTAAACCACTCTTCATCTGTTAGAGAATGATTATAACTACTGTCATGGAAAGCTAAAGTAGCAAAAGCATCTCGATATGTAATTTCACTTTCCAACATTGTATATGTTGAATTCCATCTAGTTACAACATCTAACCTTAAACCCATAGAAGTTGTACTACCAACTTGTTCAACACATTTCTTGAAATTGATAGCCCTTGCCTCTGATGCCCTTACATATCTAATGCTATCTCGAATCTTTTTCACAGCTTCACTTATTACCTTCAACCCCTCTTGAATAATGAGATTCAAGATATGAGCACAACATCTGACATGAAAAAACTCACCATTACGTATCAAACTTTTACTCAAATTCAACCTATCTTTCAAAATCTTTTACATACTATCATTTGCTGAAGCATTATCCAAAGTAATAAAAAGCACTTTCTTTTCAATCCCCCAATCAACCATTAGATCATACACCTTCTTAGTCAATTCAACTCCAGAGTATGGAGGTTCCATGTGTGTGAATGCAAGTATTTTGCTATTAAGGTTCTATTTGTCATCAACAAAATGAGCAATAAAGTAAATATATCCTTCAGCAGGGATTGTAGTCCATAAATCAGTAGTTAACCATACTCTACAAGGATATTTTGCAATTATTTGTTTCAGCTTTTCCTTTTCTCTAAGATAGAGATTCCAAACATCTACCACAGAAGTTTTCCTAGTAATAAACCTATACTCAAGATTCAAAAATTGATTTATTTCGCTAACAACATCATATTCAGCATAAGAATAGGGAAAATCATATACAACAATAGCTTTAGCAACCAATTCCTGAAATTTTTTATAATCAAGATGTCTACTTCTCACCTTGGCAGTTTGGTCTAACATCATGTTACCAATAATCACGATATTTTGGAATTTCATGACATGAATCCATATGACGCCAAATTGTTAAAGTGGCATTTTTATTCCCCACAACAAATTCTTTTCCACACCCTTTACATTTAGCCTTTTCTTTCTCATCTTCTTGTATGCCCAGTTTAGTATAATACCTCTAAACATCATATGTGCATTTTTTAGCCCTCTTTGCAATAGTATCATGCACAAAAGAGTTAACTTTAGAGCCTTTTTCATCTCCTTCTGTAACACTAGGTTGACCCTCATTTGCAATATTCTTATCTATCTCACTCGACATCTTATTTCTGCAAATAAAACCAATTTGAGAATTAATATCACCAAATCTAATTCAATAAAACAGAGATAATATCCTGCTTTACTTTTAATTTCAACTCTTTAATCTTCCACAAGTTAGAAAAATAAAATAACATGGCGTTTATATCCTGCTCTTCACTATATAGACAATCAGAAGTCCAAGCAATGAAAACAGACCATTGCTAAAGCAACTATATATACAATTACAATGAATGAAAATATGCCATAGAATACAATCTACATAAGAAATACAAATAGAAATGACCAATCAAACCGTTAAAGCATTAAATATAAATGACCACAACAGTCTACATAAGAAACACAAAAGCATGGAATACTTAACAAGGAAAACAAGACAAGATTTGACACAACCAATCAATCCATTATCATTTGAAAACAAGGAAGATGAACAACCCACTCCCAGCTAACATTCTGGTTCTTTCTAGGAGAAAGAAAAGAGAGAAGAAGATTGTAACACCCTACTTTCGTAATCATTCTAATGAGTTTAACGCAACGGATTCGAACCACTAAGTGTTATTCTTTTATAACACTTTTTCAAATCCCAACCTCAAAATAGGATTTGAACCTATAGTTGAATGGGTTTTTCTAAAACTTTAAAACTTTTACGGAAGCGTACTCTACTGGTTCGCAACTTTATTACTACTAATCAATTCTTGTCTTTTTCCTTTAATTCAACTAGGGCTATTCTCCACTCAAACTTAATTCGTTCATTTACATACATAAAATGTGTAGCCACATAAGGCTATCAAAGTGTATAAATCAAATACAAATCAGTGCATTACACTTCAATATTCAATTCTTCTTCATATTTCCCCTTTTGCATATCTCCATGCATTCTTTACTTGTACTCAACCTACCTATATGGTTGGGTAAGGAAGAGTAAGATTCGAGAGAATCTCAGTAGTAAACAATGCTAACAAATGCATACAAGAAATGCTTTGTGCATGACATGCTTGCCAACATAATGACATATATGCATAGTCAATGTTTAACATGTTACACTAATGGCCATAGTATAAACAAAACAGAGCTTTACTCATTCACATATGTTTCATACAATTCATCAAAGCAAGCAACACGTCAATACACATGCACACATATCAAGTTATGCAAGTTAGGAAAGTTTACCACCTTATGGACCAATGTCCATTCTTTGTTTCCTCTTCTTCCCGCCATCGGGGTTACTTGGAGCATCTTCCATTCTTCTTCATGGACCTAGATACCCAATCACATCATTAGAGCCATGATTGTGAGTTATTGGAAGCGTATATTAAGGCCTAAAAAGTTAGGAAGGGCTAAATTGGTCAATTTCTTTTAAAAAACATGAAATGCTGAAATTGGAAGGCTTGGCCATGGCTAAGAATCCTTTGGCCACGGCCAAAAAATTATTGACCTCCTTAAAAATTCCAAAAATCATAACTAAATCTACAAAATTCTAAATTGAGTGGTTCAAAGTTCTATTTGACCCTCGTTAATTCTAATTTAAGGGGAAAAAACTTCACTCACTAATTACACTCCAAAAATTCCATATTTCTCAATTAATCCTTACTGCCACATAATTGATTCCAGAATCAATGCCTAACTTCAAAAATTCATAACTCACAATCTACTAACCCAAATGGCACATATCATATATCAAATTAAAGCTTAGGATGTCTACTTTCATTCTGGATATTTATGTGGTCATTGAATAACATTTGGCCACACAAAAACATAACACAAGAAACTTGCCCCCAAAAAACGAAATATGGCAGCATTGTTTCTTTAACTTAAGTTTTTGGGTTTTCAATCTAACCCTTCTAAAATCACAATCACACCTTAACCCCACACAATTTTGCCCAAGTAATCCATTGAAAACATAAAAAATTTCAAATTCACATTCCTTCTTCTTTCCCTGTTCTGGCCGAAAATTAGGTCACATGGCCAGAACTCACTAATTCACAATTTATTCAATATACTTGGTTTATATGCTTCCAAAACCTCATATAACCACATGTATATGAGCAAAGTATGATGAAAAAATAAATACCCTTATACAAATAAAATTAGGGAAGCAAGGAGGATTCCACAAAACTCAACCAAACAACATAATATATGGCCTAAATTAAAGCCTAAGCTCACCTCTTGCTCTTTCTTAAGCTCTTTTCTTGATTCTGCAACTTTGGCTCTTGCAAGAAGACTCAAAAAACCTCCCCTTGAAAATATAAAACTATAGAAATGAAGCTCTCATTAAGAGGAATAATGTTTATGAAGAGTATTTAAGCCATATAAGTGATCTACAAAGTCAAAATCAAGATAGAAGGTCTCAACTTGTTCTTGTTTTCTCCAACTCTTCTTCTCTCTTTCCTTGTATGTGTTGGCCGACTTGTTTAATGAATGGAAGAGAGAGTATATGGTTTAATATTCAATCCACATCCCATTTAAAACTTGGACGAAAATGAGCCCAAGCAAACAAGGAAAGATGATGTGTTATAATCTTGTGGTGTCTTGCAAAAAGTAGCTAGTTAATTAACCAAAGTTGGTTTAGTTAATTCAAAATTCACTCTTCCTTCTCTCCCCTTAGCTTAACCGTCCTTCTTAGAAGAAAGAGGAAGAAAATATGTTGACTAATTCCTCTCTTGAAATGTTACTTTTTGGTCAACTCCTAAGTTGTAACCAACAGCAAGTTTTGTTGACTTTTCTACTCTTCTTCTTTCTTTGCTTTTTGGCTTAGTCAAGGAGTATGGAATGCCTCTAATTAAATTGTCTTTCTTTCCCCCTAGTGTTACCATAAATACATCACAAAAGGAAAGGAAGAATGTTGACTAATTCTCTCTTCATGCTTCCTTTATGTTTAGCCACAATTTTTGACTTTTCAACTTGAAAAGTGAAGAAGTGTATTAATGAAATTCCCTTTCCTTCTTCCTCTTGTCTTGGACTTTTCTTAAGCTAGATGGATGAGATAAAATTATCTTTTCAATCTAATAATTACTTCTTACTTTTGAAGAGAAAATCTTGACGCTTCATTTTGTCTTCCAATTTTGACCTCAATATCACGTAGCAATTGTCTCTTTTGCCCTTGATAATGGCAATATTATTTCTTGTGCCATTAGTTCTTTTCTTTCTTTACATTTCTCTTTATTTCTACTTTCTAAACACCATTTCCCTTTTCCTTTGGATCTGGGTTAGGTTTTATGTGATACTGACATCTCCAAAAGGAATCGGGTACTTTGTTCCATCTAATTTGCATCAAAATTCACATTCTATTCGTGGTGCGATTTCTAATAGTCATTTTATTTCTTATTCATTCCTGGGGATCTTACTAAAATAGGCTTAGCGGTCTACTTTATTTATGCTTATTCTCTAGCCTCAAGTCCCAAAATTTGGGATATTACAAAGATACCTTGATGGTTTCAAATATAGTTCATAGATCAGAGATGACCTGAGCATGAAAAAAGTAAGGGACTGAGGCACTAAGTGAGGGATCAAAGCACGAAGAGAGTAAGGGACTAAACTGAGGTACTTAGCAAGGGATCAGACTATCAGAGCATGAAGAGAGCGACGGACTAAACTTTTTGGTCTGTTTGGTTCAAAGGACTGAGGCACTGAGCTAAGCACAAAGACAGTGAGGGACTGAGGCATTGAGCGAGGGATTGAAGCAAGAAGAGAGTGAGGGACTGAATTAAGGCATTGACTGAGGGATCAAAGATCGAACTATCAGAATCAGAGCATGAAGAGAGGTTTGTTTAGTTCAGAGGAGGAGTATACAAATACTACGTCTCGAAAAGCATTAATGGACAATGATGAATGACCTAGAAGGCTACAAAAATTAGATTGGGTCTTGTTTGGCCCTTCACCCTTATCTAGTTCAGCATACAACATAAGAAAATATATGGGCTAACCCACCAACCCAGTGGTCCAACCCGCCATGGGTTGAGACCATATGGGTTTGGGCCCCAAAGAATCGCTCCCAAATAGTCTAAAATTTGTAGAACCTAAACTGTCCATATTTATGGGTTTGGTGGGCTCATCCCATGTTCTCAACCCATATTACTGCCTCTAATTTTGCCTATACATTTTTCCTTATTTTCGCACTTGCTGGAAAACTGGGCAGAATTTTCATCAAAATTTGAAAATTCATAACTAATTATACAAAGGTCCAATTGGTGTGGCTACAAAGTCTATGTGACCTTTGTTAAGTCTATTGTTAAGGAAAAATATAGTATTTACCCAATTAGGAGCTTAACATTCCCAGAATTATTGTTTTTGGACGCTAACACTGAAAATCACCAGTTTTACTATGCTAACTTTAAAAATACATAACTCCTAATGTACAACTTCAAATGACTTATTATCAAATTAAAGCTTGTTAAGCCTACTTTTATTCTGGAAAGTTTCACAATTTTTGGACATCATTTTCCTAGTGAAAAATGCTACACAATCATGACAGCCACGCATGAATCTCACTGGCAGCAACACTAATTTGTTTTCCAATTAACTATGTTGTGTGCGACCTCTAATTACTTTATTTTGTCATTTCTCATGCTCTTTAACTCACCATTTTATTCCCTTTAAATGCCACCAAGTGTGTAAATGAGTTTTAGGAAATAAAACTATGCCTTACTGAGACACTTGCTAAACCGGGGCTTAGCAGTCTACTTGGGTCAGGCTTATTCTCAAGCCTCTAGTCCCAAAATTTAGGATGTTATAGATAGCTAATCCTCTACTACCTAGGATCAAATTTTCCTCAAAAAATAGGGGGTTGGTCTTAACAGAATCATGCCACCCATGTCCATAAACTTTCACCCTTAGCAGCAGGTCTGGACGAAGGCCCCTATTCAGGTTCCTCAGGCTGTATATGTTCATCCTCCTGTTTACTAGGATTATTTGCCACTCTATATCTGTATTTTTTTTGCTACACTTCTCACAGCTTATCCCTAAGATCTTGTATCATTATTCATTGTTCAGTTAACATGCCCAATATTTGCTATATTAGGTCAAGTCCAGCTTCTTGACCTACGTAGCACCTCTACCTCCTGGTCTACCTCCTGGTCTCACCATCTTTATGTTTCACTATATTAAAATAAGGAAGAGGTAAATTTTACATAGTCATAAGAGTACACTTGTTATTTCACAAATTTTTGGATACAAAGGTACTTTAAAATAACATACAACAGACATTTATAGCAGTTTAGGGAAAGCTTTTAACTACATATAGCCTATAGACCACTATATAACATGTTTATACTCTTTCCTATTACATAACTTAACATGTTCAAAAACTTCCCAGGGGGTCACCTATCTTAACATTTCCTTTGGTTGAGCATGTTTAACCTTAATGTTTTGGTGCAAAAATGTTAGTACAGGCTCCAACTGCTTCCTAGAGTTGGCACCCTATGACTGCCCTTATCCCAAAAATTCATGCCAACTGTCTCCAGATGACCAAATATTATTTAAAAGTTGTATATCAGTATTGGTACATGTATTCCAACACATATCTCATAATGTGCTCCATTAATTAAATAAAGCTAATTTGGACCCCGCTTTATAATCTCATTCTTCTTTTGGGCCCAAAATATAGTACCCGAGAAAAAGTATAATGTTGTGTGGATCAAATCGTCATCCATAAACTATGTTAAGTAATCCTTGATCCCAGTATAATGTGTCTACATCATGCAAATATTTTGCATACTGGGCCATTAGGGTATCCCATACACGAATAGCCCATAGGTACATGCTCCTAATGTACTCCCGTAGCTCTTGGTTTGGTTGTAGATCATGTGTCATGTGTACAGGTCTGGCTCTGGAATTGGTGATGGAATCCAGATCCGACTTTGTCTCATCGGTCAGTGGTTGCTTACTATCCCCTACAGATGAGTTGTGTAACACCCTAAAATTTTAAGACAAGGAAATTGAGAAGAAGCCTAATTTAAGAGAACTACTAGGCCCTGTTTTGGCCAGTGACCTAAATAGGCACGAGAAATTCTTACCAATAACGTAAGGGCAAAATGGTAATTTTTCCAATAAAGGAAGAAATGAGTATTTTTCCCAATGATTGTAATGAGATGGGAACTAAAAAGGGAGGGAAACGATTTCTAAGTAAATTAATACCCAAGAAAAGACAAAGAGCCATTAAGCTAAGGCTACGAGTAACCATGTAACGACCCACCTCATATATCCCTTATTACTTACCTTACTCAGAGTAGCAATGCGTAGTTCAGTGGGCACACAGAAATAGCATGAATATACTGATAATATTAATACAACATTACTTGATTATAATACAAAATTTTCCCCATCAGGGGTTTACACAATATTTACAGACCTTAATAACTAAAAGGCCTTCAAACAACCAGCAACATTCCTCTTCGTGCATACCTCTTTTCTGATCTCAGCACGTTTCCAATGCTCACCTATCTGAATGGTTGGTTGGGAGGAGTGAGATTCGAGAGAATCTCAGTAGCAAACATTACCACTATGCATGCTAGATATATATGAATGCATCACATGCTTGCCTACACTATTTCATGCCAACATAATGACATGTTGCATGCTCGATGTTATGACGTATATATGGCCATTGCACAAATATAACAGAGCTTCAACCAACCATACATGTTTCACAAAATAGGTAAAGCAGTCACATAATCAATACAAAATATACATATCACATACATGCAGAAAAGGTAAGTTCACTACCTGGTAGACTTTGTGTCCTTCTCATGTCCCTTGATCTTCTAATCATTGCTTCTTCTTTATCACTTTATGACCCTATATAACCAATCACATTATTAGATCCATGATTCAATGCTCTATTCAACCCTTTTTAGGTCACTTTCAAAGGAACATATAGCCATTAGCTATATGTGAACACTTTAACATGGAATTTCTCCTTTCTAATCTATGTTTCAAAATTTTAGTTAACTCGACTAACTTTGACAATTCACCATTAATTCTAGGAAACTCCAAATTGAGTGGTTTCAATTCTTATGTGAAGATATTTGAATATAATTTTACATAAAAATACTAAATTTTGGCTACCACAACCACAAAATTCTCAAAATTTCGCCCAACCACACAGTTTCAGGTTTCTTTCCAGAAAACATTTTAGACATTCAAAAATTCATATCTCCCAATATACTTGTTCAAAAATTAAAAAATACCCATAAAATTAAAGCTATATGTCTATAATTTAACTCTAGAAATTTTTAGAATTTTTGGATAAGGTTTTCCCTATGAAACATTTCTCACAACATCACTGTTTCAGATTCTTTCCAGAAAACAGGGAATATCTTTAACAATTCATATCCCATAGTATACTTGTCCAATTAACCATTATGACCTATCAAATTAAAGGTCTATGTCCCGACTTCTAGACTGAAAAGTTTCATGGTCATTGGATAACATTTTATTACTCAAAAACTCGTTACAATGACACTGCCTCCAGAAAACGAATTTCACAGCATCTACTCCACAAATTTCAAAAATTCCAAATTCATATACAAGCATCCAAAAATCATGAACACTTGTATACCTACACAATTTCGCCTTCTAAATCTAATGGAAGCATCAAAATCATCAAATTCTCACTCTTTCTCTATGTCACAGTACAGGGCAGAAAATCAGATTCTTCGAAAAAGTTTGTTGTTTCTTCATTTTCTCTTACCTAATCACTTCCTTGCTACTCCTAATCAAGTGATTAGCTATTTAAACACTCGTTAGACATCTTTTAGCCATTCAAAACACTATTTTATTATGAGAATTAATAGTACCCAACTTCCAATATACTCATCCAAACAACAAATCAATTGGTTAAAAAGGAAGCTTACGCTTACCTCTACCCGTTCCCGCAAACGGTTCGGAATTCAAGCAACACCCCGGCCGGTGAGATGGTGCCAACCACCTCCAAATGAAAATTTAAAACCATAGAAATGTAGCTCGTGATGAGTAGAAGAAGTTTTCTGAAGGGTACTTTGAGAGAGGATGCCGTTTCGGCAGTGTTTCGGAGAAAAGAATTTTCTCTCTCCTCTCCCTCCATTTCCCTGCACTCTTTCTCTCTCTTCTTTCAGATTTTTCTTCATGAAAATGCTGAGGAAGATGATGATTTAATGATTAAATGGGGTGTTAATTAGCTTTTCCACGTGTCACAAGCTCATTGGCCCAAATAATGAATTTTCGCACAAAATACCAAATTCTACAGATTTTTCATTAACTTTGAAAATTCATATCTAATTGTAAAAATTTCCAATTGGAGTGATTCTAAAGGCTGTGCGACCCTTATTGAGTCTATTTTTAATAAAAAATATAACCTTTGGCCAATTAGAAACTCACTCTTCCTAGAATTTTAATCTTTGAATGCTGTCCCAGAAAATAATTAATTTTGCTGGGCTAGCTTCAAAAATTCATTTCTCTTTGTGTACAACTCCAAATGACTTATATGACCTATCAAATTAAATCTTGATAAGTCTAATTTCATTCTAAAAATTTTCATAATTTTTCACCATCATTTACCCATTGAAACATGTCACACAATCATCACTGTCATACCGAAAATTTCACCGATAGCAAAATTACTGTGTTCCACTTTACTATATTATGTGTGACTTCCAATCACTTTTTTTTGTTATTCCCCGAGCTCTTTAGCTCACCAATATAATTTATTTTAATATCCAAGGATATAAAGTAATTTTGGGGAATTTAAACATACCTCATAGGGACATTTGCTAAACCGGGGCTTAGCAGTCCACTTGATCTAGGCTTAATCTTATGCCTTTAGTCCCAAAATTTGGGATATTACAAACCACATGAAGGTAGTACAATGGGTATAACGAGATAGTTTGAGAATAATAATTTTCCCTATGAGTCTCACTATTTTATTGGATGAAGATGCATGACAAAGGAGATGAATTATCATGCAAGAAAGCTAAAGAAGTGGACTAATTATTATAGCCATATAAGAGCCATTTTTAATGACTTATCATCCTTTCTCATTAAATCATTTCCTGCGTGCCATTTGAAATCAGATAAGAACGCAGAATGAATGAGAAATCGAGACAGAATGAGAAAACGAAAGAACGCAGTGACCTAAATTGAGTTGTGTAACACCCCAAAATTTTAAGACAAGGAAATTGAGAAGAAGCCTAATTTAAGAGAACTACTAGGCCATGTTTTGGCCAGTGACCTAAATAGGCACGAGCAATTCTCACCAATAACGTAAGGGCAAAATGGTAATTTTTCCAATAAAGCAAGAAATGAGTATTTTTCCCAATGATTGTAATGAGATGGGAACTAAAAAGGGAGGGAAATGATTTCTAAGTAAATTAATACCCAAGAAAAGACAAAGAGCCATTAAGCTAAGGCTACGAGTAACCACATGAAGGTGGTACAATGGGTATAATGAGATAGTTTGAGAATAATAATTTTCCCTATGAGTCTCACTATTTTATTGGATGAAGATGCATGACAAAGGAGATGAATTATCATGCAAGAAAGCTAAAGAAGTGGACTAGTGATTATATCCATATAAGAGCCATTTTTAATGACTCATCATCCTTTCTCATTAAATCATTTCCTGCGTGCCATTTGGAATCAGATAAGAACGCAAAATGAATAAGAAATCGAGACAGAATGAGAAAACGAAAGAACGTAGCGAGAACAAGAACGAACATGGAGGAGAGAGAGAAGAGAGAGAAATCTTTGGAGCGCCGAATCTCTATCAAAATGGAGTCTTCTCTCCAAGTACCTTTTTCTAACATTCTTCTACTCATCAAAAGCTTCAATTCTATGGATTCAGATTCTTGATTGGAGGCCGTTGGTGCCATCTCGTTGGAATTCCGAACCGAATTCATAAATGAGTTAAGGTAAGCGTATGCTTCCTTTCTACCATTCTGGTTTGTTGATTGGATGAGTATAGGAGAAGTTGGGTGCTATTCATCTCTCGTTCAATTATGCATTTTAACGGTTTAAATGATATCTAATACTTGCCAAACTAGTTAATCATGTGATTATAAGTAAAAAGGAGATGATTAGGCAAGTCAGAACAAGAAACCGACATAACTCTTCTGAGAACTCATAATTGCTACTAATTGTATGGCAAAAAGAACGAGTTGGAATTTCATCAATTGGATGATTCCATTGAGTTTAGAATAGCGAAATGAGTAAGTCTCATGTTGATGTCAGATTGAGAAAAGGCCTGGTGTGTGAAATGACCGAATTTTCCTTTAAGCGCTAAGAAATGGCTGTCAAGGGGTATTTCCGTCATTTAGGGCCTGAATTTGAGTAAAACGAGGTTACCAATCGATTCTACATGCAAAATTATGTAGGATCACCTTAAGTCAATAATTGGGTATAAATGGGCATACGCTAAGTCTTAGGGGTATTTTGTTAATTCTACAACCATGAGCTATGATAACCAACACTATGAGTCTAGAATGAGTTACGAGCAATCAATAACTCATTTATCCTAAATGTGCATTTTAGGATATATCGATAGATGAGCTATAATCGGAGTTGGACCAAGGACGAGCTGGAAAGGTCATATTCCAGGTAGTAACTTCCTTCTTACATATACTATGTGATAACTATTATGAATGTCATCCATTGTAGCATGAACTAATGTTCTAAACAACCATTCGCCATGTTGTGGTCAGGAACCCAACATGGGCACTAAGTCGACCAAGGTGCGGATGTATAGTTTCGCCTTGGGCAAGTGTACACACGAACATACGATCACCTTACATGCCATGACATTGCATATCTATTTTACATTCTATTTGTATGTAAGCATGTTACTACTGAGATTCTCTCGAATAGCCCTTTCCATACAAAATGTAAGTTTCCAGCAGTTATCAATGGCTCGATAAGCGAGGAAGGCGATTCCGTCAATTGGAGGTTGCAGACTAGAGCAAGAAGAGTACGTTGGTTATCTGAAGGTTGTGTATGATTTTAAGTTTGTAGTTATTTGTAACCCTTATGAAAACTATGTAGCATTATCAATCATTATTATTATCACTATTGTTATTGTAATAATATCAGTATAGTTATTCTATTGCTATGTGCCCTATGCTGTGAAATCGCGCCTCTGAGTAATATAATTGATGGGATGAGAGTCCCTACAATTCTTCCGTATTATGCTACTCTGAGCACTATCCATGATTGGACAATTGCATTGAGCAATTTTATGCTCATATGTGACGGTCCTTACAAGTTGACTGATGGTGTTGGTCTAGGATGAGGCCCAAACATTGGCCTTAGTCGTACCCACAATGGATGGATTTTATTTGCGCGCGCGCGCGCACACACACACATGTTGTGTGAATATTTACTTGATAAATATTTTTATGTGTGTGATAATATTATTATATTGTGTTAGTTTTAAATTTAGTTTTATCTGATAAATTAAATTTAATAACTAACATGATAAAGATATAATATTTCGGATTTAATTTATAAAGATATATTAAATTTATTTTCATTGGCTCTTTATTCAGATTAAATAAATAGTTTAAATTAAAACTGTTGGACAGATTTAATTAAACCAGATTTATTTAGTTTGCTTATCAAAACAATTAAGTGTTAGTTGATATGATATGGATTTTGAAATTAATTAATATTAATTTTAAAAATCCAATATCCATCATAAAATAGAGAATTTTGACTGGTTATAAAAAGTGAGAGCTATGGTTTTCTACATATGATGAAAAATAGATAAAGAGCCATGAGATAAAGAAAACTCTAAAGGGATGTTGGTGGTACAGCACACTGTTCATGTTGGATTCCTATTCATGTGGATACCGGTAGAGAGAGATGATCCGAGTTGTTAGCTCTTTGAGATCAAAAAGAAAGATTGTACACATAAGAAATGTATGTTTTCTACTACTTGATTTAAACGCCGTTGACAAATTCACAATAGAGATTGGAAATTTTTTTGAATTTTAACTTTCCACTGTGCCTACCAATTCCAATAGAATCTTGTTCCCCTCTTCAAGATCTTTATTTCTATGATTTTTATTTTTGAAGAGGAGGTGTTTTGAGCCATCTTGCAAGAGTAAAAGTTGGAGAATCAACAAAAGAGCTCAAGAATAAGCTAGAGGTGAGTAAGATCAACTTTTTGATGTATGTGTTATCTTGGTTGGTTGAGTTTTGGTGGGTTTTTTTGGCTACCATAATTTTATCCTTTTAGGGTTTTTAGGATTCATCAAGCTTTTATCATATACGTGTGATTATATGATGTTTTAGAAGCAAATGATCTAAGTTTGGTGATTGAAATGTGAATTGGTAACTTGCAACATCAAACCCTAATTCTTGGTCTGAATTAGACATCAAGAAGGAATGAAAATTTGATCGTTTTGATGTTACCATTATGTTCTACACGAAAAACTATGTGGGAATAGCCACGAGTTATAAATTCTAGATCATTAGAACTAAATTCTGAAAACTGGAATTTTCTGCCAGTGTAGGTTTCTGCATGGTAGTTTGGTTATGCTGTATTTTTGGGTAATAGAATGTTGTCCAATTTCCATGAAACTTTTGAGAATAAAATTTTACTTATCAAGCTTTAATTTGATAGGTCAAATAAGCTATTTGGAGCTATACACTAGGAGTTATCTATTTTTAAAGTTGGTCATGTAAAACTAGCATGTTTATGGGACAGAGTCCAATAAATGTTAATTCTGGAATGTTGTGTATCCAATTGGCTAAGGAAAATATTTTTCTATGAAAATAGACTCCATAAGGGTCATATAGCCTTTAGAACCATTGCAATTATACTTGTGTATATAAAGATATGAATTTTCAAAGTTGGTTGAAAATTCTGGCAAATTATCTTTAATATGCTAAAATAAAAAGTAATGGCAACCATGTAATTTTTTTGAACTCCAAGGGTAGAAATTAGCCCCTTAGGATAGTTTGATCAATTTAATACATTGTTTGACTTAGTAAATTAATCCTAATGATAACCAACATAAGAGTATGATTAATGAAAGAATTGGACTCAGTAATAACTCGCCATCCATAAATTCCAATTATAGGACTTGAAATATGTATGGAGCGTGAGGAATCAAAACAAGAACAAGACTGGAACGACCAAGGTAGTGAACTTACTTACTTGTATGTATGTGATGTTTATGCTATGTATTTATTTGATGTATTGATTTTCGTAATTATGTGAAGCATGTATGAATGAATGAAGCTATGTTTCTATTTTTAATATGGCTATAAGTATGTTGCACGAAACATTGAGCATGCAGAATGTCATTATGTGAACATAAGCCTATGTAATGAAAGTATATCATGCACTAGTATTCATCTTACATGCATTGTCTATATTTTTGCTACTGAGATTCCCCTGAATCGCACCCCCCATCAACCATATAGGTAAGAGAATATGACAAAGAAGAATACTTAAAAAAGAATCGGAAGGAAAGAAGATGAAGAATTGCATTTACTTTACTGTTTGTAAAATATTTACACTTGAAAAATACGTATGAATAAGAAAGTATAAAAATTCTTATTAGAATTGAACGGTAATCGGGATCACTAAAACTAAAAGTAGGAGCGGAGAAATATAACTAGCTCTGATATATAAACATGGTAAGAATAGCAGCTCAATAGCTGGAAATGAACCCCTAAAGAATTGAATAGTAACACTTTCGACGAGTATAAAAGGGGCATAAATGTAAGGTATCATATCTATAGTTGGTTATCTCTGCCCAAAAACGCATAATTGCCAAAATGCCCCTAGGGAACCCAATCTAATTCCCTTTATACCTAGTATAATTGTACTTTTCCAAAAATTGTGACCTGAGCTATTCCTATACAATTTCACATGTAGAATCCATTTTTGACCTCACTTTTAAAAAAATCACACTGTATTTCTAAAATTAACCTTGACAACCACAAAGCTAGGGTTTTAGGGGTAAAATTGTCATTTCACACCCTAAAGCCTTTATACTTCATTTTTCACATGTTCCCTATACAATTTTTTATTCTAAACATAATGGAATGATCAAATCCTTTAAATCCTAGCTCAAGCACAACAAAACTCAGTTGGCCAAAATTCTGGAAATTTTGGGAAAAATGAAGTTTCTTGATTTCTTTCAACAATTCACCTTCTTTTCACCCTAAATCACTTGCTTAATAAGTTAAACATCTCTTGAACATGATTAATCACAAATTGGATAGAACCTACCCTTAGGGTTTATGCATCCCAAATAAAAAATTCAAGAGAAACTAAGCCAAACAACCAACCAAAACACCAACAATCATCATGAATCAACAAGATAAGACAAGTTTTCAAGCTTACCTTGATTTCTTCTTCTTTCTCTCTCAAGGCTGACCACTTCCTCTCTCATTTCCCTTTGATTTTCTTCTTGATTTACATGATTTTAAGAAGGATACGAAGATTATAAAGAGTTTCCAAGAGATTGAAGGCAAAAACAAACAATTTCAACTACAACTTAGTTTTTACCTCTTGATTCTTCCTCTTTCTTCTTTGTTTCTTGTTCTTTACCAAGACTCTATTTTCTCTTGCTTGCTGGCTGAAAATGAGGCCTTGGAAGAGCTTAATTGCTCTTAAGAATATCCACCTCCACCTCCTTAAAAATATAATATTTTATTGTCATTTTAACACATGTCACTTGCTTTTTCTTCTTTTTCCATATGGTACAACAAGCTACCACATGGCATGCAAGATGGCATAATATTATTTCTCCTTGCCTCTTTATCTCTTTTGGCTGACTTTCTTCAATAATAAAGGGAAAATATTGGCTTTTAAATTTTATTAGCCAAATGACTATTTTACCCTTACATTTTCTTGAATTTTTGTACCAAGTGTTGTCTTCCTTCTTCCCTTTTTGTTTTAGCCAAAAATTTCATCATACTTTGGGCTAAAAATTGTGCTATTCCATTCTTAATTTTGGGCTACAATATTAGGCCTTTATGAAAACAAAAAATTGTGCTTTATGTCTTACTTAGCCAAAATTTCATGTAACCACTATTTCCAATATTTTGGCTATTTCAAGTACACCAAAATTCACCATTTTATTCCATTTAGTATAATCAAATGTATAAGAAATTTTGGTGAATAAAATTTGGCATATTATAGTAAATGGTTTCCATCTACACTTTTCAAGCATCAAACACTAACAAGAAAAGTAATTTTTTCAAAATGACCATGACAAAAAAGAATTGAATTAACTCATTTAAAAATTATATCATTTAAAACCACTTGAATTACTTATCTATGGTATAAAGTAGTACAACTAATCATTCATAAGTTATCATGGATAATAAAATATTTCTAAGTGAATTGCACACTAAACCTGTAACATCCCAAATTTTATTCACCAAAATTCCTTGTATACTTGTTACATTAAGTGGAATAAAATGGTGAATTTTGGTACACTTGAAATCGCAAAATATTGGAAGTAGAGGTTACATGAAATTTTAGCCAAGTTAAGATATAAAAGCCCAATTTTTATCTTCTTAAAGGTCCAACTTTGTAACCCAAAATGAAGAAAGGAAGATCATAATTTTTGGCCCAAATTATTGCTCAAATTTTGGCCAAAAAGGAAAAGGGAATAAGGAAGACAATATTTAATTCAAAATTTGACGAAATATATAAGGACAAAATGGTCATTTGGCTAATAATTCAAGAACCTCTTGTTTCATTCATGATTAAGGGCCAAAGTTGGCCAAGGAAGAAAACGAAAAAAGAAAATGGATTTTTGGACACAAAATATGCCATGTGGAAGCAATATTGGCTAAGTAGAAAAAGAAGAAGCAAAAAGTAAAAAATCATGTGTAAAATTTCATTAAACAATTTTTATTTTAAGGAGGTGGAAATAGATATTATTTTAAGGAGGTGGAAATATTGGCTCAGTAGAAAAAGAAGAAGCAAAATATGCCAGGTTGTAATTTTTGGTAAAGTACAGTTATACCGGGCATAAAGGGATTTAGACCCGATGCCTTAGGGAATTTTGGTAATTATGTGTTTTTTATAAAGATAACCAACCATATGAATGTAGGAATATTACATGAATGAGTAATAACTCATTTATTATAAATTTAGAATTTTAGGATTTGACATTTTCCCGAGCCGGACAAAGAATTATTAAACCTGATTAGCTACCAGTTGGAAAGGATTTCATGTAGTAACTCTATCTTTCATACACTATGTGATTGTTTATATGCTTTGTATTACCATGTTCCGTGATATGAATTGTTGTTACAAAACATAGTTGTGATGTGGGAAAAGCACAAGTACCATCAGGTCAAGTGGGACCCAACTGAGGTAGTGAGACAAGTAAGGACATGCAGTTATTTGCTCCAGAATATTACAGCAAGTAGGGTTCAAATAGTCATTTGATCATGAATAGTAAACACAGTATGGCCAGTTGGGACAAAATAGTCAATTGATCATGAATGTCAAGAAAGCAGATAAGTTTAAAGTATTATATTTCTATTACATTATATGGTACATTGTATGTTTATTTATCACATTTTATATTATTGATTGCGTGTTACTGCTGAGATTTGTGTGAATCTTACCCCTTTCTAAATATTTAAAAATTTATTCAGCAAGAGACAGCGGCTTTAAGGGCAAGGAAGCACATACCAGACACTGAAGAACACGGACCTACCCTAGAAGAGTATTGGTTATCTGTAGTTTTATGTTATTTTTGGATTTGTAAAATTACGTACAAACCCTATGGGAAATTCTTGTAATATAATCAATTACTTTATATCAGTATGTTTATGTTGTTTCTGTTTGCCCTTTGAACTGAGCATTAATACTCTAATAAGTGTTAAAATATTAAGGGGTTTGACACTTTTGGTATCAGAGCAAGCGGTTCTGGTAGTAACAGAGTAATATACTGATATGGTCTTGATTTTATGGTAAAAGGAGAGATGCGTGAAAGGAGGCGCCAGAGGAGTAGATCACCACCATTTATGAACCAGCCCCTAGAGGACTGGTGAATATCCGAAAGGTAACGAGTACTACAATACCATATTAGGGGGTGGTATAAGGATGTTATGAACCCATATCACGTCTTTTTTATCACACGATATTTTGATCAAGGATGAGGCATGGAGAATGTCATCCTTCTATTCCTGACCATCACTTTCTATATCCCTGAGTAGTTGTCTATAGAAATGGAAACTCCTTTCCATCATAGTATGGCCATATATTTCTCAAACTTACTCATTAAGGGGCCCACTAATATCTCTCTACTAATGTGAGGGACAAATTTCATCTCGACTATTTACATATCTCTTTGTGAAAACCACCAATCCCGAACATAGCCTTTATCATACCTGGTTAAAAGTGACTTTTGACTAGGTTAAAGTTGAGCAACTCTCATGTAGGAATCCATGATGAACTCAGGTAAAAGAGCATAGTGACGTGGTTATACATGAGACAAAATTATGACTTGATCCATGTAGCTTTCTCATAGTGGGTCGGTCCAGCACCTTGTACTCTTAGAAGTTCCTAGGACTTTGATTCGTATCTCTATACCTCTTCAAAGTCATACTGGTCTTATTTCATCTTTGCTCCTGCATAGATGACCGAACAGGGACATTTAGGACAATCATTATGATTTATCCAAGGATAGTTATCACATTGAACATGTAAATAATAAGATAATAAAATGAAGAAATTCATTAAATAAGAATGTTCAAAGTATAATGATTGGCCCCTATGGCATAATTTTCAACATTCTCTCACTTGCACTAGGTACAATCGTTAATTTGACTAATTCTCATTGTCCTAACATGACTCTCATGCTTTGCTTGTGCAAAAGGCTTAGTAAAAGGATTAGAAACATTCTCTTCTCCTGCTACTTTACATATTTTAATATAATCTCTATCATTGATTTTTCTAATGCGATGAAATCGCCTGAGTATATGCTTAGTCATTTAATGTGACCTAGGCTCTTTGGCCTATGCAATATCACCGCTATTGTCATAGAACAAATCTATTAGATTTAAGATGGTAGGCACTACCCCTAGTTCAGTAATCAACTTTTTGATCCAAACAACTTCCTTAGCTACATCTGATCCTGCTATATACTCAGCTTCTGTTACAGAATCTGCTATAGTGCTCTCCTTGGAGCTCTTCCAGCTTATTGCTCCAGTATTCAGGAGGAATATGGATCCAGATTGTGATTTAAGGTAATCTTGGTTAGTTTGAAAAGTTGCATATGTGTAACCAGTTATACAGAGCTTATCATCCAATCCACCATACACCAAGAATAAGTCTTTATTCCTTCATAAGTACTTTAGGATATTCTTGACAGGAGTCTAATGACCCTCACCAAGATCTTGTTTGATATCTACTGGTCACACTTAAGGCAAGTGAGACATTCGGTCGAGTACATAACATGGTATACATGATGGATCAAATGGCTGAGGCATATGAAACCTTGCTCATACGATCTTGCTGATCAGGTGTACTAAGACAAAGATCCTTGCTAAGATAAATGCCATGAGACATGGGCAAGTAACCCCTTTTTTAATCCTGCATACTGAACCTATGCAGTATCTTATCTATGTATGTGCTCTGACTTAGGCCTATTAGTATATTGGATCTATCTCTATATATCCTAATCCCTAAGATGTATATGGCTTCACCTAAGTCTTTCATCGAGAAAGACTTTCCTAACCAAGATTTGACACTCTGCAAGGTAGGAATGTCATTCCTAATGAGTAGGATGTCATCTACATAAAGTACTAGAAATACAACTATGCTCCTACTAACCTTCTTGTAAACACAAGGTTCATCGATGTTTTGAATGAATCTAAACTCTTTGACTACTTCATCAAAATGATGATTCTAGCTATAAGATGCTTGCTTGAATCCATAAATGGAACTTTAAAGCTTGTACACTTTACCAGAGTCCTCTAAACACACAAAGCCTTCAGGTTGTGTCATGTACACATCCTTAAGCAGCTTTTCATTAAGAAAGGTTGTTTTGACGTCCATTTGCCATATTTCATAGTCATAATATGTTGCAATAGCAAGAAGGATTCTTATTGATTTAGCCATTGCAACTTGGGAAAATGTTTCATCATAGTCTATACCATTAGTTAGAGTGAATCCTTTTGCAACAAGTCATGCCTTAAAAGCATTTACATTTCCATCCATGTCAGTTTTTTCCTTGAAAACCCATTTACACCTGATGGTTTTTACACCTTCAGGTGGATTGACTAAAGTCCATATCTGATTATCGTATATAGATTGCATTTCAGACTTTATCGCATTTAATCATTTCTCGGAGTTTGGTCTGACTATGGCTTCTTGATAGGTGGTTGGCTCATTTTGCTCAATGAGCAACACATCAATACTTTCAATAATCAGAAATCCATATCTATGAGGCTGATGCTGTGTCCTATCAGATTTGTGTAGGCCTTGTGTTACTTGAGGAGGCTCAGCAACTTGTTATGAGTCTTCTCTATTTTCCATTTGTGGTTATATGCTATCTTGTGACTCTCGAACTTCTTCAAGTTGTACCTTGCTCCCATTGGTTCTTTTAGAGATAAACTCTCTTTCCAGAAACATACCATTTCAAATAACAAACACTTTGCTATCGGTGGGATTGTAGACATAGTATCCCTTCGTTTCCTTATAATATCCCACAAAAAGGCACTTTGAGGATTTGTGAGCTAATTTATCTAAGGCTTGTTGCTTAACATATACCTCACATCTCCAAATTTTGAGAAAAGATAAACTATGTTTCTTTCCAGTCCATATCTCATATGGTGTCTTTTCAATTACCTTATATGGAACACAATTTAGTGTGAACACAACTGTCTCTAGGGCATGACCCCAAAAGGACGGTGGAAGATCTGTTTGACTCATCATAGATTGAACCATATCTAATAGTGTTCGATTTCTTTGTTCAAAAATGTCATTCCATTGTGGTGTTCCTGGAGGAGTTAATTATGAGATTATCTCACAACTCCTAAGATGATCAATGAACTCTTGGCTCAAATATTCGCCACCTCGATCAAATCGAAGTGCTTTAATTATTTTGTCAAGTTGGTTTTGTACTTCATTTTGGAATATTTTGAACATTTCAAAATATTCAGATTCATGTTTCATTAGATAGATATATCCATATCTACTAAAGTCATCTATATATGTAATGAAGTACTTATAATCTTCTTTGATAGCTATATTTAGTGGTCCACATACATCTATATTTATGAGGCCTAATAAATCAGTAGCCCTATCACTATGCCCAGTAAAAGGTACCTTTGTCATCTTTCCTAATAAGCAAGATTTATATGTACCATATGATTCAAAATTTAATGAGTTAAGAAATCCATCTTGATAGAGTTTTGAAATGCATTTCTTATTTATATGGCCTAGAAGACAATGCCATATATATGTCATATTCAAATCGTTCAAATTAATCCTTTTGGTAGTTACGTTATAGATATTTCTACTAGTAGGATGTCCCAAATTTAATATATAATGAACAATATGCAAATCACTATTAGCATAGAAAACGTCATTACGATAAATAGAATATTTACCATTCCCAGTAATGGAAGTATAACCTTCCATATCCAAATGAGAAATAGAAACAATGTTACTACTCAAAGAAGGAACATAATAGCAATTGTTCAAAACTAATAAAAGCCTACTGGGAAGAGCTAATTCATAAGTGCTTACAGGTAAAGCAGCAACTCTTGCTTGTTTCCAACTCGTAGGTTGTTACGAGTGTAGGATGGTGTATTTAGAAGTGCAAGTGTACACTGTCATAATCAAGTAATATAGAAGTGAGTAGAGTATCGTTCCCACGAGGATTGATCACTAAGTACCAAAATTGGTAATTTTAATTCTATTTAGTCGGTTGATTAGTTGTGATTAAGATTACAAGATAGAAATGATGAAATATGAATACAAGTGATATAAAGACAAATATGAGAAAAAGCCCTAGGGATTAGATTTCACTTAATAAATTCCGGATTGAATCACTTATCTATTCTAGTCCAATTTATTCCACATGATTGATAGTCGAGTTTCCCTATTTTAATTACTAGCCTTTTCCAAGGTCAAGTAATTCTATAATTAATTACTAACCCAATATATTCCTATATGAATTTAAGCAATCAATCATGCATTAAGACTTATGGAACACAATTAAGACTACACAACCCATATGAATATATTCCTATTTCATATGCAAATTATGGTTTTAATTATAGGATCCACACACATGTATCTCCTTCCGGTCTCAACATTCATATTAAAATCATCCAAAAGGTGGCCAATCAATTGTAAGCATTAAGAGTAATAATTAAAACTCAATCATGAAGGAAAAATTAAAACTAGATTTAATAAGTTAAGATTCAATCCGTCATTAGTAAGCTACGTCATCACCCTAGGAAAAGGAAAATTTAGCTCATGATAAAATTAAAAACAAAACCAAAATATATTACAAACATCATAAATATTGCATAAAAATTAATTACAAAAACATAAAAATACAACTACAAGATGCATGAAAATGGAAAATCTAGCCTACCATATAGGAGGTAAAACCATCCATGTAGGTGGTAACCTATACCATCCATAAAGGAGGACTACCTAGGCCTTTCATATAGGAGGTAAAACCATCCATGTAAGAGGCATGCAAGAAGTAAAAAAATGCAAGAAATAAATTCTAAAAATAACAACTCTCTCTCTCTTCCTTCCTCCTCATTTTAGGGTGCCAAGAAGCTCTATTTATAGGCTTCATTTTTGGACTGCTACAGTATTTTGCTACAGTGAACCGTACTGCTATAGTGAACTGACCACCCACTTGCTACAGTGCACCGACTGCTACAGGAACCGCACTGAACCGCCCCACTTCCACACACACCGACCGCTACAGTACAACGCAATGGTCCACTACAGTGAAACGCAATGGTCCGCTACAGTACCCCTGCTACAGTGCACAATGAACAGTACCGCATGAACAGTGCACAGTGAATAGTGACACATGAATAGTAACTTCCCCTTAAATTCCTTCTTTAATTCTTCTTAATCCGGAACTGTCCATGGCAGCAAGAAAATTATTATTTATTTATTAATTACACCCAAATTGATTATATTCATCTCAAATATAGTCCAAAAAATCATCATATAAGAGAAAATAAATATGCAAATATTTTACTTATTAAATTCCTCCACACTGAGCTCTTGGACGTCCTCGGACAAGAAAGAGTAACTAATAAGTGCTTCCAACAAAATCAGAAGTGTCAAGTCATAAACAAGGACACAATTAAAGAATAAAGAGATCATAGTATTCTTGAATCAATAAAAGTATAAACTGGTAACTTCATTTGAAAATAAATGAACCAAATTCATAATTGTGGCTCATTCTCTCAATCTCTCAAGTGTTTTAGGGTAAGTGTTTCGTTCAAATTCACCTGAAAAAATTGCACTACCATAAGCTTGCCAAAAATCTCAATCTCCACTACTTAATTCACATGCATAATTCAAATCAAAAGGACTTATTAAAGGTTGTAATGGAGTTAAGGTAAAAGAAATGTAAAAAGTGATATGAAGGGCTATATTTACTAAGTAAATAGAACAATTGAAAAATGGGTCATCTTATGAATAAACCTGGCCTATCTCATCCCAACAACCCATAAATTACATTTTTTTCTTTTTCTTTTTCTTTTTTTTCTTCTTTTTTCTTTTTTTTACAACTTCTGCACTTTTGTGGTTGATGATATATAGACCCCCACACTTGTCAAAAGCCCATTTCACAGAAATTTCAAATGCTCTGTTAATCTTTCGAATTAAGTAAAAGCACTTGATAAATCATTGAAACACATATTAATGGGTTGAGAATAAAGAAATAATCAATTAGGCTCAAAGGGGCTTATCAATGGTATAATTGCAAGGTTGGCTATTTGGCTCTGGCTAAACAAAATGAATGCCTTTATCATTTTTGAATGTGCATGTGACATGTAATTTCAACTAGATTTAAAGCAAGTTCTAGAGTGACAACTTAATAGGTGAATATTACACACAAGAAAGATAATCACTATTGATCATATAGGCTCAAAAGCTCACGGTTAGGGACTTTCAAATTCAGTTCATTCAGTCTCAAAATTCATCACCAAATTCAATAATCAATTGTTCAATCATGCTATAAAATCTCTAAACTCAATTGATCCATGCTTCAAACTTATATACTTCTTAAAATCATTGAAAAACACTCAAATTTTTTTATTTTTTTATAGATGAAACATAAAGAAAGAAAAAAAATTACAACTAATAAGATGCGTCTCAAGAGTTAAGAATAACTCTTTACTCTGCCATCTTTTCACACCCTATGCATCTAATGGTTTTACTACTAACTATCTAATGTAGAAATCATGCAATTTTTTTTTTAAATCCTCCCCCAACCTAAATCAGACATTGTCCTCAATGTCTTCTAAAGATTAAAGAAGATTTTTTTTGAAAACATAAACAAACAATAAAGTAAACCAAAATGCTAAGAGTAAAACCATTAAGATTAAGGAAAGTTTACAACCGGAGAGTGGTATCTGGATTCTACTTCTGACTGCTATCTGAAGATTGCCCACCTTTTTCTTTTACTAATAGATCTGGTTGAGGTTCATAGGTTTGCAGTTTATCTAGTAGTTGATCAGCAGTTGGTGCAAAAATGATGGAATGACGAGTCGCTTGGGGTATGAATCCTGTTTCCACAGCATGATCAAGAAAAGACAACAGGTTATCATAAAAACCATTAACATTTAACAATCCTAATGGTTGTTTATGAAAGTTCAGTTTAGCCCAATATGCAATGCTAGAGATCCCATCTAACGTTTCAAAACCACCGGGTAGAGCGATAAAAGCATCAGCACGGTAAAACATATGTCCCATTCGTTCAGGTAGGCTTGAAACCTCTAACTCTTGCCCTAAGGAGAAGATGTGATTTTCTAACTCCTTTATCCTTACACATAAACCCTTGCTACCATTAATGGTTGCAGGAATAGCCATACTTAACTTCAGGCCCTCGAGACCTCTCCCGTAGATAAAGTTGATTTTCCTAGCGGCTACTGCACGTCCCAGTTCCTGTGCTGCAGGTATAAACTCTCCATCCTTTCCTGAGTCAGTTTCACCAAAAATGCATATAGATTTAAAACTACATTTTAGAGTGATACCACTCCTCTCTTTTTCTCTCTCAGACATTTTGTGTTTTTTTACAAATGGAAGACTACATATTTATATTACAAAAACAACGACAACAAAATCATGCAAATCACACATTTTTCAAAAAACATTTGAAAAAAAAATTTCTGACATGAATGACCAGTGGGCCACTGTGCCAAGAAATTAAGTAAAGTGAGTAAAGAAAGTCAAAAGTTACTGAAAAAGATAAGACAGATTGACAAAAGCAAGATTCTGTATAATAGTTGTGATTGTGGATCACATCTTCCTCTGGTTTTACGTCCAGTAACGGCTTAAACGCTTTCTTTGAATCGAGGATTTGCTTCCCATCCAGTTTTCTTATAAACTGGCAAACAGGGTCTTTTAACGTCAGATTCCCAAGACGGTAGCGCTCTTTTTCTTTATTGAATATGTCTAATAAATCAAGAAGAACATGATGAACATCGCCACTAGGATGCGTCTCAAGAGTCTGAATGATATCATCCAATGACTCCTTACTCAGTCCATCCTTTATAAATTGAATTTTATCTTCTCGATTTATAGAAACCATACCTTTGCTCCTACATCGCTGATCATAATTCCACCTTGCACATTTAGAACAAACCTTCATTCTTTTAGCTCTTCTCTTTTTGGAGTAAGAGCTTCTTCCCATACCTAGCATAGGTTTAATAAATGAATCATGAATCTCACCTATTAAACGTACCTTAGCTTCAATGATCCAGCGGACATCCTCAAGAAGGCCCAAACGCATGAATGTCTTCATTCTTTCAAGTCGATAGCTATAGATCTTCCTAAGCACATCTTTGGGAAGAGTAGGGAACCTGTTCTTAAGCTTTACAATAATTTCCTCTATGATGAGACTAAAATTTAAAAATGCAATTTTGTGTACTTCAGTAAGTAAGAAAGAAAAACGAAAGATTAAGGAAAAGAAGTTTTGGGTTGCCCCCCAAATAGCCGCCCTTCTTTAACGTCTTTAGCTAGACAAAGACCAAACCAATAAAAAATTTTATTTTTTTTTATTTTTTTATTTTTTATTTTTTTATTTTTTATTTTTTTTAAAAAAAAAATTAGGACTTACCTGTTGTTTCCTCCAAAGTGATGACAGTTTTCAAAGTGTTGAGTGCACCGTCATTATATTCTTTCAGCCTTTGCTAGTTCACTTTGAATTTTTGATCACCATCTTGAATCTCCACTGCTCCATATGGCCATGTTTGAACCACAGTAAAAGGTCCTGACCACCTTGATCTCAACTTTCCCGGAAAGAGCTTTAACCTTGAGTTGCATATCAGAACTTTTTGTCCCGGCGTGAACTCTCTGCTCAAAATTCTTTATTCCTGCCACATTTTTGTCTTCTCCTTGTATAACTTTGCATTCTTATGAGCTTGTTGTCTGGATTTTTCAAGCTCATTGAGTTAGAGAAGTCTCTTCTTACCAGTTGTCTTTAAGTCAGAATTTAAGGCTTTTATTGCCCAATATTCTTTGTGCACTTCAAAATTAGTTGATTTTGAAACATCTACTATTCCCATTGCGAGTGGTTGATTCATGCAGCTTTTGTTCACCACGTATTTTGTGCATCTGGTTAATGTATCTACTCTGTAACAGGTGTCACCTTCATTTGGACATGACCAAGCCTTAAAAATGTTAAAAGATACTTGGTCATCTTGAGCTCATAAAGTCAACTTTCCCTGTTGCACATCTATTAAAGTTCTCCCAGTTGCTAGGAATGGCCTCCCAAGAATGATAGGAATTTCTTGATCTTCTTCCATGTCGAGAATGATGAAATCAGCTGGAAATATGAGTTTGTCCACCTTTACCACAACATCTTCTAAGACACCCCTTGAATGTTTAATTGATCGATCAGCAAGAAGTAGTGAAACTGTGGTAGGCTTCACCTCTCCAAGGCCAAGTTTTCTGTAGACAGATAAGGGCATGAGATTTACACTTGCTCCTAGGTCACAAATTGCTCTTTCAAAGTTACATTGACCTATGGTGCAAGGTATGCAAAAGCTTCCTAGATCTTTCAGCTTTGGTGGTAGTTTCTTTTGCAGAATGGCACTGCACTCATCAGTAAGTGCAACTGTCTCAAATTCCTCCAGCTTACGCTTATTTGAGAGAATATCCTTCATGAATTTTGCATAACTGGGCATTTGGGCAAGAGCGTCTGCAAAAGGGATGTTGATATGTAACTTTTTGAAAACCTCCAGAAACTTTTTAAACTGCTTGTCTAGCTTTGCCTTCACAAGTCTCTGAGGGTATGGAACCGGTGGTACATATGGAGGAGGGTTATCTGGAAAGATGATTCTTCCTTGTACCACATCATCTTCTTGAGGTTTCTGTGCTTCCTCCTTCTTTTCTTGTTCACTTTCTTTCTTTTCTCCGTCATTCTTATGTAGAATTACAGGATCTTTCAATTCTTTCCCACTCCTTAATGCAATAGCCTTCACATGCTCTATTGGGTTTTTCTAAGTGTCACTTGGAAGAGTACCTGGTTGTCTGGAATTCAGCATATTTGCAATTTGGCCCATTTGGATCTCCAAGTTCTTTATCGAGGCTTCCTGGCTTTTAAGTGTTGCATCAGTCCTAGCCATGAATTGAGATGTATTCATGGTTAGTTGAGCCAGTGCATCTTCCACGTTCACTTTTTGCTGTGGTGGATTTGGTGGTTGAAGAGCTTGTTGCTGGTAGTTTCCTTGCAGTTTAAACACATTTTGATTATTCCTCCAGCCAAAGTTTGGATGATTCCGCCAACCTGGATTATAAGTGTTTGAGAATGGGTCATTTCTTTGATTTTCGATATAATGAGCTTGCTCCGACTGAGAAGGTATGGATGACTGTCCATCTTGACTTTGCATACTCATATGAGGTCTTTCATATCGGTCACAGGTTTCATGAGGAGTACTGATTGCATTTGCTTGACTAGTCAATGAGCTCACTTGCTTGGATATAGATGCAACTTGAGAAGATAAAGTTGTAAGGATATCCAGCTCGTGCACTCCAAGTACCTTCTTTGAATTATGACGTTCAGAAGGCCATTGATATGCATTTACCGCCATCTCCTCAAGTAAATTGTAGGCATCATCTAGATTTTCCCCCATTAAAGATCCTCCAGCTGCAGCATCTCCAAGAATTCTGGTGGTATGCGTCATCCCATTGTAGAATGTTTGCTGTGTCCACCAATCTGGTAACCCATGATGAGGACATCTCCTTAGCAACTCCTTGTATCTTTCCCAGGCTTCATAAAGGCTTTCTAGTTCATGCTGGGAAAATGAGGTAATTTCATTCCTCAATTTTACAGTTTTTTTTACGGAAAGTATTTCGCTAAAAATTTATGTGCCAAGGCATCCCATGTAGTTATACTTCCCACTGGTAGAGAATGTAACCAGCTCTTAGCCTTATCCCTGAGTGAGAAAGGGAAAAGTCTAAGTCTAATGGCATCATCAGTAACACCATTATGCTTGAATGTGTCGCATATTTCTAGGAAGCTGGCTATATGGGTGTTGGGATCTTCTATTGATAAACCACCAAACTAATTGGCTTGCACCATCTGGATAATTACAGGCTTGATTTTAAAATTGTTGGCTGCTACTGGTGGTTTTCTGATTCCAGAAGTTGTCTCCATGACTGTTGGTGTTGCATAATCACGGAGTGTTTTGGTATCTGCTGCTTCTCCTTCCGGATTTGCCATTGAATTTATTGAAGTAGACTGCTTTCAAACTCTCCGATTTCTTCGAAAAGTTCTCTCGATCTCAGAATCACAAGGTTGTAATTCAGTCTTCTTCAATCTGGTCATATACTAAGCAAAAACCTGAAAAGAAACAAAAGACACAAAAAATGTAATATTAAGACTAAATTAGTATTAAAATTACTTGGTATTGATATTAATGACAATCCCCGGCAACGGCGCAAAAAACTTGTTACGAGTGTAGGATGGTGTATTTAGAAGTGCAAGTGTACACTGTCGTAATCAAGTAATATAGAAGTGAGTAGAGTATCGTTCCCACGAGGATTGATCACTAAGTACCAAAATTGGTAATTTTAATTCTATTTAGTCGGTTGATTAGTTGTGATTGAGATTACAAGATAGAAATGATGAAATATGAATACAAGTGATATAAAGACAAATATGAGAAAAAGCCCTAGGGATTAGATTTCACTTAATAAATTCCGGATTGAATCACTTATCTATTCTAGTCCAATTTATTCCACATGATTGGTAGTCGAGTTTCCCTATTTTAATTACTAGCCTTTTCCAAGGTCAAGTAATTCTATAATTAATTACTAACCCAATATATTCCTATATGAATTTAAGCAATCAATCATGCATTAAGACTTATGGAACACAATTAAGACTACACAACCCATATGAATATATTCCTATTTCATATGCAAATTATGGTTTTAATTATAGGATCCACACACATGTATCTCCTTCCGGTCTCAACATTCATATTAAAATCATCCAAAAGGTGGCCAATCAATTGTAAGCATTAAGAGTAATAATTAAAACTCAATCATGAAGGAAAAATTAAAACTAGATTTAATAAGTTAAGATTCAATCCGTCATTAGTAAGCTACGTCATCACCCTAGGAAAAGGAAAATTTAGCTCATGATAAAATTAAAAACAAAACCAAAATATATTACAAACATCATAAATATTGCATAAAAATTAATTACAAAAACATAAAAATACAACTACAAGATGCATGAAAATGGAAAATCTAGCCTACCATATAGGAGGTAAAACCATCCATGTAGGTGGTAACCTATACCATCCATAAAGGAGGACTACCTAGGCCTTTCATATAGGAGGTAAAACCATCCATGTAAGAGGCATGCAAGAAGTAAAAAAATGCAAGAAATAAATTCTAAAAATAACAACTCTCTCTCTAAAATAGAAACTCTCTCTCTCTCTTCCTTCCTCCTCATTTTAGGGTGCCAAGAAGCTCTATTTATAGGCTTTATTTTTGGACTGCTACAGTATTTTGCTACAGTGAACCGCACTGCTACAGTGAACCGACCACCCACTTGCTACAGTGCACCGACTGCTACAGGAACCGCACTGAACCGCCCCACTTCCACACACACCGACCGCTACAGTACAACGTAATGGTCCACTACAGTGAAACGCAATGGTCCGCTACAGTACCCCTGCTACAGTGCACAATGAACAGTACCGCATGAATAATGCACAGTGAATAGTCCACATGAATAGTAACTTCCCCTTAAATTCCTTCTTTAATTCTTCTTAATCCGGTACTGTCCATGGTTGCAAGAAAATTATTATTTATTTATTAATTACACCCAAATTGATTATATTCAGCTCAAATATAGTCCACAAAATCATCATATAAGGAAAAATAAATATGCAAATATTTTACTTATCATAGGTCCACTTCGCCCTTCTTAAGCGTTCTACTATCCTTAAGACCCTATACATTTCTACAAATGTGAGAACTACATGCAGTATCTAATACCCATGTAGATGATATAGAAAGATAAATATCTATAGTATAAATACCTAAAGAGATAGCCCCATTTTTTCATATCTTTGAGGTAGAGTTTGCAATTTCTCTTCCAATGATCGAGTTCATTACAGAAGAATCATACTTTTTCCTTTAGAGGTTTTTCCTTCTTAGCTGCAATCTTGGTTTCGGGGTTGTTTGATTCTTCATTCTAACTATCTGAGACATTACCCTTTCCCTTACCCTTGCCTTTCCTTTTCATACCCTTTCCTTTCTGAACTATCAAAATAATGTTGGGCTTTTTCTTAATGTTCTGTTCAGCAGTTTTAAGCATTTCATGCAGTTCATAAATTGATTTCTCCATGTTGTTCATATTGTAGTTCATAACAAACTAGTCATAACTTGTTGGGAGTGAGTTGAAGATCAAATCTGTAGCTAACTCCTAGATCATGAGAAATCCAAGCCTCTCAAGGTGATCAATGTAGTCTTTCATCTTTAACACGTGAGCACTAGCTGATGCACCTTCAGCTATCTTACAGGAATGTAAGGCCTTTGTGGTCTCATACCTTTCTTTCCTTTCCTGTTGCTAGAACATTTTCTTGAGATGTATAATCATATCATGAGCCTCCATAAGTTCCAGATCTCTTTGGAGCTTTGGAACTATGGTGGCAAGCATCAAGTAACCTATATCCATAGAGTCTTCCTTATGCTTCATGTAAGCATCTTTCTAAGCTCTTAGAGCATTGGCTGCAGGCTCTTTAAGAATAGGTTGATCTATAAAATATGCATTTCTTTCCTGCTTGAGAACAATTCTCAAGTTCCTAAACCAGTCAAGAAAGTTTGTCCTATTAAATTTATCCTTCTCAAGGGCTGATCACAATGATAGTGTAGCAGTATTGCTAGTCAACATGATTCTACAATAAAATATGCAAAGTTGGTTAGTAATCTCCCACTAAATTAACAACCCTCAATGTAATAATTAGTGGGCTAAGATCTATATTTTGATGAAATTTAAGTATGCTTTTGTAGGACTTTTAAATCAAGTAATTTATGTAGGTAACCTCTTTACCAATTACATCATATGTAACTCTTAGATCTTTATGGGATTCGATCATCATATGATCCAGCATGTTTAATCCCATCTAATGCCTTAAGATCCAAAACTGTTTTGTTAATCTCAATTAAGTCCAAACAATAATGAATCTTTGTGAGTAGCACCATTACTCACGCTTATCTTATCAAGATAACTCAAATGCATCTACTTTGGTGGAACCTATAATTGAGCGATTTAGGTTTTGACAAGTATTCATTAATTGACGGTATTATGACTTAAGATTTCATTTAGAGAGCTTAATTAATTATTTCTATATATGAATACATATATCGCGGTTGTATCTCATACAAATACACACACACACATGTATATATTATATGTGTAAATATATGTACTTGATATATATATATATATGTACATATATATACATATATAATATATACATATATGTGTATGTATGTATGTATGTACACACACACATATGTATGTACATACATATATGTGTGTTTTTGTATACACACATACACACACATATATATAATATGCATGTAATGATCTAATAAATAAATATAATTTAAACGTGACACAATATGGCTCACCTAACCTAAATCCTCTCAAGCCAATGGGTTGACCTCTCTAGTAAGAAAATACATCGAGAAACCTCGTTTAAACATATGAGGGGAGTGAGATAAGAAGAGAATGTACATCCAGACTATATAGTTGAAGGCACGACACGCAGGCCGTATTTAAAAATTTACAGCCCTTATAAAACTAGAGCCATATTGTTCACCATACCCAAACAATTTTAGAAATTAAAACCACAACAAATAACAATTTATATAATATAAAAAACAATAAATGTTATGATTACGTTGCGCTACGAATAGTTAGCAACGACAGTCCTGCTAAACTACCAGATGTTTCTCCTAAATTTGAAAAATTATAATTAAATATAGAAAAATCTAATTGAAGTGGTTCAAAGTTCTATGTGACCCTCATTAAGTCTATTTTGAAGAAAAATATATCCTTCAGAAAATTATACGTACAATATTCCAAAAACTCCAATTAATTCTCACTTCCACAGAAAATGTTCCAGATTCAATGCCTAAATTCAAAAATTCATATCACTTAATGTACTGACCTAAATGACACATATTATATATAACATTAAAGCTTAAGATGTCTACTTCATTCTGGAAGTTTCATGGTTATTGGACAAAATTTGATCATTCAAAAAGCCCTCACAATCAAACTGCCTCCAGAAAACGAAATTTGGTAACACTACTACTTTAACTTCAATACTTGGGTTTTCAATCTAAGCCTTCTAAAATCATGTTCAACTTATATATCACATATATGATCACACAATAAGCACTCAAACTCAATTTAAATGCACAATTGACCTTGCTCTGATACTACTATTGGGATTGGTAGGTACATCATAAAATTAAAATTAAAAAAAATTTCCAATCCCTGCTGCATATCTGTCAATGGTGTTTAATTCAAGTAGTAGAAAACGTACCTTTTTATGTGTTTAGTCTTTCTTTTAGATCTAAAGGAGCTAACAACTCATATTAGCTCCCTCTACCGATATCTACACGAATAGTGTGCTAGCACCACCAACATCCCTCTAGAGTTGTCTTTTTCTCATGACTCTCTATCTATGTTTTTCATCATCTGTAGAAGCCCTAACCCTCACTTTTTATAACTAGTTAGATTTTTCTATTTTATGATGGATATTGGATTTAAAATTAATCTAAATTAATTTCAAAATCCATATCATATCAATTAACACTTAATTATTTTGATAAGCAGATTAAATAAATCTGGTTTCATTAAATCTGTCCAACAATTTTAATTTAGCCTATTGATTTAATCTGAATAAAGAGCAAATGGAAATAGATTTAATTTCTCTTTATAAATTAAATGCAAGATATTATACATTTATCATGTTAGTTATTAAATTTAATTTATCAAATAAAATTAAATTTAAAACTAACACAATATAATTATATTATCAGATACATACATACATACATACATACATACATAGATACAACACACATATCTACATACATACATACATATACAATATGTGTGTGTGTATGTGTTATTATTAATTTTCTTTTTTGAATTTTTATATTACACACACATAAATATTTATAAGTAAATATTTACACATCATGTGTGTATGTGTGTCTATATGCATATAAAATTCATCTACCCTAAATAAACTATTATATTCATTAAATATAGACCCATATGAAGTTAGCTGTGGGCGAATCACTATTCTAACCTATAAGTCGTAAGCGACCTTTAGCAAGACATTATTACTACCTAATTCATATGAGGATTGATAAACTGATACAACCTGTTATACAACCATATCACGTCTCTTTTGTCACACAATATTTCAGTCAAGGATGAGGTATGGAGAATGTCAACTTCCTATTCCTGACCATCACTTTCTCGATCCCTGAGTAGTCTGACTATGGAAATGGAAACTCTTTTCCATCTTAGTATGACCATATATTTCTTAAACTCACTTATCAATAGCCGAGTAATATCTCTCTACTAATATGAGGGACAAATTCCATCTCGACTATTCACATACCTCTGCATGAAAACCACCAAGCCTGAACATAGCCTTTATCATCACCCGGTCAAAGGTGACTTTTAACTAGGTCAAAGCTTAGTGACTCTCATGTAGGAATCCATGATGATCTCAGGTCAAAGGGAATAGTGATGTGGTTATACATGAACAAACTTATGGCTTGATCAATACAGCTTTCTCATAGCAGGTCGGTTCAACACCTTGTACTCTTACAAGTTCCTAGGACTTTGATTCTTATCTCCATACTATAATATCCTGAATTTTTTGACCAAGGGTTTAAGAAATAAGCATGCACCAAGTGGACTACTAAGCCTCGGTTTAGCAAGAGTCTCAGGGAGGCATGACTTTATTCCCTAAAATTTCATATATCTTTGTGGCATTTAAGGGGAATAAAATGGTGAATCGAAGGGCACAAGTTATGACAAAATAATGCAATTAGAGGTTACACATAATACTATTATGTTGTAACAAAAAGTGTGACAATTTGAGATGTGCTGCCAATGGATTTCCTATATGGTAGTCTCGATTGTGTGACACTTTTTAATGGGAAAATGATGTCAAAAAATTATTAAAATTTCCAGAATGAAATTAGACTTATCAAGATTTAATTTGATAGGTTATATAAGTCATTTAGAGCTGTACACAAAGAGATATATATTTTGAAATTAGCCCAGTGAAACTGGAAATTTTCAGTGTAAGCGTTCAAAAATAATAATTCTGGGAATGTTAAGCTTCAAGTTAGCCAAAGGTTATATTTTTTCTTAAAACTATACTTAATAAGGGTCACATAGCCTTTAGAATAACCCTAATTGGATATCTATACAATTAGATATAAATTTTCAAAGTTTGATGAAAATTCTGCCCAGTTTTTCAGCTAATGCTAAAATGGGAAAAATTGTAAGGGCAAAAAGGTCATTTGACCAATAAAATCAAGTAGCCATTATTTTTCCCTTTAATTTTTGAACAATTTGGTGAAGAAGTAAAAAGGAATTAACAAATGAATTCCAAATGCAAAGTTAAAGTGTTTAAATCAAGCAAAAATGTGAAGTTTGAAAAGTCAAAAATTGTAGGCTAATGCTCTTCCAAAGGGCCATATGCAAGTCCAAATGGAAAGAGAAAAGGGAATAAATTTCTTGTCCATAAATTAATTTAAGAAGAGGAAAAATGAGAGCCAATGAAAAACAAGCACTTGTTAAAGCAAAAGCAAGAAGAGTTATTTAATTAAGCTATCATCTCTTCTTCTTCTTCATTTTCACATTTTCATCCAGCATCATTCCAAAAGATAGAGAGAAGAGTTTCAAGAGTTCAAGAGCACAAGGAGGAGTCTTAGGGTTCCTAGAGCCAAAATAAAAGGTAAGAGCATGTAAATCATGTGATTTTTCCTTATAATCTCCTTGGAACTTCCTCTAACCTCTTCTTCTTCTTGAAATCCATGCTTGGCAAGCTAAATCAAGAGAGAGGAGAGAGCGGGAAGAGGCATTTTATAGAGAGAAAGTGGTAAAATCAAGAGGTAATATCATAAACTTGATCTTCTTGTGCTATATGATGGTGTTGTTGTTGTTGTTGGTTTTGGCTTGATTTTTTGGTTGTTTTGTAAATTTGGGAAGATGAAACCCTAAGGGAAAATGCAACCAAAATTTCCTAAAATCATGGTCATTTAGTGTTTAAGTAGGTAAACATGTGATTAGAGGTGCAAAGAAGGTGATTAATGGAATGGAATCAAGAAACTCTCATTTTCCCAATTTATGGTGATTTTTGTCCAGACCTATTTTCACTGGGTTTAGAATGGATTTTGGTGTTTTTAATGATTCCATTGAGTTTAAAAGGGAAAATTTTGTAGGTATACATAAGTTCATGATTTTTGGATGTTGGTATGCAAATCTAGAAATTTTTGAAAATGGAATGAGATGTTGTTTGATTAACTCACTGAAGTAAGTGTTATTGTACAATGAAATTCGCTGGTCAAACTTGGTCCAAAAATTATGAAACTTGGCATGAATAAATTAGAGATTATAGCTTTAATTTGATGGATATTTTGTAATTTTTAGACAAGTAAATTAGGAGATATGAATTTTTAAAGTTGTTCCCTGTTTCTGGAAGACAATCTAGAACAGGAGAGTTTTAGAGAATTTTTGGAAAAATTGTAATGAAAATGGTTAGAACTAATTAGTTTTACATAAAATTAAACTTAAAATCTTCACATAGGCTATGGTCAGTCAATTTGGAATTTTCTAGAATTAATTATGATTTTCCAAAGTTGACTTGAAATCTACTAGTTTTCTGGAAAACAGTGAAACTGCAATGTACAAAATTATACTGAAATTATGATAAATAACTAGAAATGTGAGTTTAAAAAGAGTTATGAATGAATAAAAAATCATTTATTATAAATTTGGAATTTTAGGATCACAAAATTGTGCCCGAGCTGGACCGAAGATAGTGGAACTGACAGTGCATCAAGGAAGGGCAATAAAGGTAGTGAACTTTCCTAACCTGCATGTATTTGATATGTATGTTTTTGCATTGATTTATGTGACTTATTTGCCTAATTTTGTTGACCATATTTGATTGATTGAAGCTCTGTTATATTTATACGATGGCCATGAGTATGTTGTAATATTGAGCATGCATATATGTCATTATGTTGGCATGAAATTATGAAAAGCAAGCATGTCATGCATTAAATATATAGATATTGCATGCATAGTGGTATTGTTTACTACTGCGATTCCTCAAATCTCATCCTTCCAACCAACTATTTAGACAGGTGTGTACCGAAGGTGTGCTGAGAACAGAGAAGAGGACTGCACACAAAGGAATGTTGTTGATTAGCTGAAGACTTTTTTTTTCTAATTTCAAGGTCTATAAACATTATGTACACCCTTATGGGGGAAACTTCTGTATTATAATCAAGCAATATTATTAGTATATTTATGTTATTCTTGTGTGCCCACTAAACTGTGCACTGCTACTCTGGTTAATGTTAATAATAAGAGGTATGTGAGGTGGGGTGTTTTACATACATCTTTAAGTCATACTGGTCTTATTTCATCTTTGCTCTTGCATAGATGACTGACTAGGGACATTTAGGACAATCAATATAATTTATCCAAAGATAGTTATTGTTAGAACTGGCTGACACCCAAGAGGGGGGTGAATTGGGTGTGTGATAAGAAAGTATGATCTTCTAAAATCTTTTCGCAACTTATCAAATCAATACATACGAAAGTATAAAATCATATATGCTAGAAATGTAAAAGCTTAGGGAAGAGAATATGCAAACTGTGATTTATCCTGGTTCGGTCCAATCCACGATGACCTACGTCCAGTCCCCAGGTTCCTCCTGAGATTTCCAATCCACTATATTCTTGTTTAATCGGGACCAAGAAAAGCCTCTACAAATTCACAAGAGTAGCTCCACCTTACACACTGTAAGGTTTACTCCTTCTTACAGTAAGTCGAGCAAAGCAATCCAAAGACCTTTCTCTCCTTCTTAACTGTGCAAGTCTTATGAGCAGCAACATTCTCTCCTGCTTACACCACTGTAAGTCTTACGAGCAGCAACGTTCTCTACTGCTTGCACCTTGTAAGTCTTATGAGCAGAAAGTCTCTGACAATTCACTCTACAACTTCCCGTAAGGTAATCAGCCCTCTCAAGGTCCCTCTACCTTGAGTTCAATACAGAAGTATAGATGGTGTGTTTACAGACTCTCTCACAGAGTAGATAAATCCTCACTGAAGTACAATCAAAATATTCACTCTCAAATGTACATGATATATAAACAGATAAGAACAGAGAGTATGTGAGGCGGACGACTTATGATATCAGCATGTTGGCAGTTGGGTTCTCATTGCTCATGTGTTTGGTTACTGTCGTATCATCTCCTCTGATTGTTTCTTATTTGAATACATTGGTTTATATAGAAGATGGTTGAGAGCCGTTGGAAGCATTCAAACATTCTCCTGTTGTAAGCTGATCATGTGCTTAGACAGAAAGTTCAATGGTTATGCCCATTGATCATGGTGTTCTGACCGATGCTTCAGTATTTCCCGTTGTAATCTGTTTGTGCTTCTGACAGATGATTCATACCGTTGCTTTCTGTTTGCACGTTCTTGGTTGTTCATTTTAATTCTGTTGATAGCATCTCAACATACCCGTTGGAGTCGCACTGCTTGTTCTGACAGATTTCCACTTCAAAAAACTAGCCGTTATCAGTGGACGCTCGGCTTCTCGTGAAACAGCTTTTTGGCTCTTCTCATGATTTCTTCATGGTTAATCTGGAGAGACACCTTAATCATTGATACAATGAAATATTAGACATGAGTATATTGAACCTTTGGTCAAAAGCTGGTCTTATGCTTTCTGGGTCTCATCATTTTCAATTGACGAAGACTGCCGTGAGTCACCTCTAACCTTGAAGATTCAACCCAAACATTTGATCTCCTGTTTCACACTTGAAATAAATATCAAATCATGTTTAAGTTATAGCAACAAGTGTAAACATACTAATTTAGAGATTGAACTCTGAAATCCACTCTTGATTCAGTCAGCTTCTGGAGGTGCTTCTGATAGGAACTGAATCACTCGAGTGATTATACAGTCCACTGGAAGTGATTCTCTCAAACCAACATTTCACTCGAATGCAGAAGCATTTCATTGGAGGTGATCTGGGATGTCCGGATGTGATTCTGATTTGCTGCTACTGGAACTGATTCTCTCACAGTGGAGAGTATACTGAGTGATCACCGGAAGTTGTGTATCAAAATACCCATATCACTCAAACGAATCTGATCTGACTTGGAAGTTATTCAGTTTACTGTAATGACTTGGATATCAGTAGAATTTCATATCACTCGAGTGAATTCTATATCACTGGAAGTGATATTGAGAACAGTGAAAAATTCCTCCGGTGAATTCTGCGCCACTGGAAGTGAAATGCATTCTGATGCATTTCACTCGAGTGATTATAATGATCACTCGAGTGATCTTCCTGATCACTCGGGTGATTATAAAAATCACTCGGGTGTTCTCTGTCCAGATCACTTGAACTCGAAACTTCACTTCCAATTCGACAGCAAATAGGGGTCAAATTATAGATGTCATAAATCTTCGAATATAGCTCCAAAATTGTTGAATTATATATCAATAGAAAGCGCTTGAAGTCTACTTTCATATGGCACCGGTTTCAGCTCAATAGGATCAGTGGTTTGAGAGTTATAGGCAAAATACCAAGACTGTTCCAGAAAGTGACGCTGACATGAAGGTCCAATTCGAACACTTATATGTCCCTCATATGACCTCTTTTGATGTTGGTTCTGGTATCCAAATGACGCATTGGGAGTCTAGTTTCATATTCAATTGGTTTGGTCTCATTTGGAGTTTTATTGTGAGAGTTATGATCAAATAACCAGACCTCGCTCAGCTGGATGAAGAACAGAGTCTGAAAAACTGCATATCACTAGAGTGATTTGCTGAATCACTCAAGTGATTTCTATTTTTTCAGAATCACTCGAGTGATTCTGAAAATCACTCGAGTGATTTGTTAAAAATCACTCTGCTACAGTTCCAAACAGTGCCAAACAGTGCCAATTGCTACAGTAACCGTATTGCTACAGTAACCGTATTGCTACAGTACTCACTGCTACAGTACCATAAAAACTTGAATCTTCATATTTTTCATTAATTCTTGCAAGTTCTTTATTCCCCAATTTCTTTCTTCCATTGCTTGACTAATCTACACTATATGCAACATCTAGTCAATGTACTAGAAAAGTATACTATGCAAGCTTCTTATGCTTAATATTTGACATCTATATTTGTCATCATCAAAACTAATCATATCTAACAGTTATCACAGTGAACATGCAAATAATATAATAAAAAAATAGAGAAATTCAATAAATAACAATGTTCAAAGTATAATGATTGGCCCCATAGGACATAACTTCCAACATATTTATGAAGGTCACAAGAGCCATAGAAGTGGTTAAGAAGGTGAAAAGTGAGCTAGATAAGTACCTATGCTTATTGTCTTTCTTTTCTTTTGCTCCTTGCTTGCTTAGCCAAATGTTGGAGAGAGAGAAGAGTGTATAAATAATCAGATTTTTCTCTCCCTTTCGTCTATAATACTTGGCCGAAAGTTGGCCTTAGAGAAAGTGATCATGTGGCTCAAATTCACTCCTGTTACATAAGTTAATTCTATTTACCATATGTAATAAATTACCATAGTAATTCTATTGGATTTCTTTCCTTCTTTCTTTCCCTTTTTTAGACAACTTTTGGGCTGCCAAATGGGAAGGAATTTGTTGACTAATTGGCTCAATTTGCCTTGCCATGGGTCCATAATTTTTCAAGTTGGAAACTTTGAATTTTTGACTATACTATTCTCTTCTGTCTTTACCCTTAATTTAGACATCTTTTGTGACCTTAAGGGAAAGAAAATTTTCTTTTATATTCTTATAATTACTTACTTTTGAAGAGCCAATCCTAACCCTTTAATTGGCCTTCCAATTTTGACCTCAAGATCAAGTGGTAATTGTCTAATATTAATTCTTGTGCCTTTAATTATTTCAATTCTATTTCTTAATTCTTTCTAGACACTACTTCCCTTTTCCTTTAGATTCGGGTTAGGTTTTATGTCATACCGACATATCCAAAAGGAATCAGGTATTTTGTTTCAACTAATTCGCACTGAAATTCATACTTTATTTCGAGTGCGGTTTATAATAGTCATTCTATTTCTTATTCATTCATGGGACTCTTACTAAAATAGACTTAGTAGTCAACTTTCTTCAGCCTTATTCTTTAGCCTCTAGTCCTAAAGTTTAGGATATTACAATTCTCCCCCCGTTCAATAAATTTCGTCCTCGAAATTTGCTACCGGTCCAATTCTTAATAACATTTCAAAAGGACCACTGCAACATGGGTTTTATTTCTTTCTTTCTTCATTCTATTGACACCTCAAATTCTAGAGGCTTTCTCATTTAGTCATATTCCTATAGACCTTATTCATCTATCATGTATATAAGCTTCTTAAATTGAAGCTTACAGACTTCTTTCTTCCTAACTAGTACTACAGCTAGCAAATAATATCTGACTTTAACAAGTTCAAATTTCTAAATCCTTCTATCAGTTTCTATTCCTGTATCATCATGACCATCAACTGCACCACTTTTCAATTCAAAGCATCAGTGATGACAATCACATTACTGCTATTTCATTCTTCTATGTTGTCTCATATTCAATTTCTAATTTTTCAAATATTCAAAATTTTGGGGATCGCGGTACATTTACACAATCATACTATACAAAACAGTGATGTTATATTTTCAAAGAAAACTTAATCGCTGCCAACTTAAATTCATGAGTGGGGTAATTCATCTCGTGAGGTTTCAACTGTTGAGAGGCACACGATACCATTCCGTCCTGCTTCATGAAGACGTTTCCTAATCCTTTCTTTCTTTCTCATTCTCTTGCATACCATACTGGTCACTTCACTATAAACCTTACGGGTCACAATTCTCTACACACCACATAGGTTGCCTTATTCATTCTTTACAGACCACACATGGGTCATATTCTAGGATCAGGAATATTTAATACTAGTGTAAGTTTCAACTTCTCCTACAGCTTTATGAAATCCTCTCATAGACATCATCCTACTTAAGAAATTCTTTCTATAATTCTTTCTTTCAAGTGAGTGGCAAAGTAATTCAAGCAAAATTCTGAGTTCATCTGGTAAGACCCAGCAAACTGAGTATTTCTGCAACAGTTTCTGGCCTCTTCCAGTTTTGTACTGCTTCCACTGTTTCCTTTGAGGATCCCTTCTTTTGAGACAACATAGTTAAAAAATAACCACAACAAACTGGTCAAAAATTTTGTTAAAAAATTTAATTTTTGAAAAATTTTGTTCACAATTTAGTTTATATAATTCATGAAACTAACAGGTGCATTAGTTAGTTTAAAATTCAATTTTCATAGATACTCAGGAACTAGACAAATGTTTTAAAAGGTCATTCATTCTATATGCATTCTAGGCTCCACTCTTACTACTCAAGCCATTCATGAACCTTATGTAAAGTTCATGAAGCACACAAAACAAACCATCCATTCTCAAGCATTCATATTCATTTACAAGACATGCAGTCCGTTGTGAAATTCTTAGGACAACAGTCCCTTTTATTCCAGCCTTATGGCTATTATTTCTAGCCCTTCGGCTGTTCTATTCTAGCTTTACAGTCATTCTAGGACACTGCCCATAATTCTCAGGCTTTGCAACCTCTTCAAGACGCTGCCTGACAATTCTTGGTCTTACAACCTTGGGCTTCTACCCTTCTAATTCTAAATGCTTTTTGGGTATACCTACCACACGATGTCCTAAAAGGTCTAACTGCCTACCGTATATTCATAATAGTAAATACACTCGATGGTATATACATACGTCCAGAACCATTATATAAGATACGAGAGCAAGAGTTCACTTGACTTTTTTTGTAGAGACTGTTCTACCTTCATTCTCTTTTTTGTCTTTCTTTCAACAAACAACACTGGAGCACCCCATGGAGATTCACTGGGTTACATAAACCCTTTTCTCATTCTGCTATCTCCTTTATGGTCATTCTGTATGGACTTTCGATATTGATCCAACTCCAAGCATAATTCTACTTCCCTTACCAGGATAATCTACCCATGTCTTTCAGGGAATCCGTTAGTTACTAGCATATTCTATTCTCAGTCTCGATTATGAGACCATAATTTATGGTTATTCTCATTCATTGTTTTTAAGGAAATATTCTATGATCAAGATATTTCCCTATGCTAGATTAGCAGCTAGCAACCTTCAAAAACCTTATTCCCTTCTTTACTATATTCTAGTACCTCAAATCATTCAGATCAATTCAAATGCCTAAAAAAATCAATTCAATTATTGTTTGATTCTTAAGTCATGGTTCGGTTGGTAGCAACCCTCTGGATGTTTATCCAACTTTTAGGTTCATCAACCTAATTCTAGAACCTCAGCCATACCCAATAAGCATGCTAAGATCATCATGATTCATTCCTTCTATTCTATTCTCATAATATTAAGGTAATATCCTTAAATATTCCCCAAAGCATTGCTGATAGTTTTGTTGGAAATTGTGCCCTAGGGGCCAATCATTGTACTTTGAATAATTGTTATTTAATGAATTTCTCCATTTAGTTATCACATTATTCGCATGTTCACTATGATAACTGTATCCTTGGATAAATCATAATGATTGTCCTAAATGTCCCTAGTCGGTCATCTATGTGGGAGCAAAGATGAAATAAGACCAGTATGAATTTGATAAGGTATGAGGATACGAATCAAAGTCTTAGGCACTTGTAGGAGTACAAGGTGTTGGACAGACCCGCTATAAGAAACCTGCATGGATTAAGTCATAAGCTTATCTCATGTATAACCACGCCACAATGCCCTTGACCTGAGATCATCATGGATTCCTACATGAGAGTTACTAAGCTTTGACTTAGTCAAAAGTCACCTTCAATCGGGTGATGATAAAGGCTACAATTGGGTTTAGTGGTTTTCATGCAGAGGAATGTGAATGGTCAAGATGGAATTTGTCCCTCACATTAGTAGAGAGATATTACTGGGCCGCTCGATGAGTGAGTCTGAAAAATGTATAGCCATACTACGATGGAAAGGAGTTTCCATTTCTATAGTCAGACTACTCAGGGATCGAGAAAGTAATGGTCAGGAATAGGAGGATGACATTCTCCATGCCTCATCTTTGACCAAAATATCGTGTGACAAAAGGGACGTGATATGGTTATATGACAGGTTGTATCGTATTATCGATCCTCATATGAATTGGGTAGTCGTAATGTCTTGCTAGAGGCCGCTTATGACTTGTGGGTTGGTATAGTCATTAGCCCACTACCAACTTCGTATGGGCCTACAAGGTCGCACACAAGAATAGCCCAACACGAGCTATAATGTCTAGATTCATTGAATCTAAGATGCGTCTAAAATTCAATGAATACAATGTTTAATCTAGGGTGAATGAATTTTAAATATATATTTATTATATACACATGTTGTATGAATATTTATTTGATAAATATTTATATGTGTGTATATATATATATATTTATATTTTGAAAAGAAAATTAATAATATTATATACACATATGTATTTTTGAAATACATAAATACATATATAATATATATTATTTGATAATATATATTATATGAAAATATTATATTATATATAAAATGTATATTATTTGATAATATATATTATATATATGATAATATTATATTGTTTGTAATATGATAATATTATATATTATATATATTATATATATTATTTGATAATATATATTAAATATATGATAATATTATTATATTGTGTATATATAAAGATATTATATGATAATATCTCAGATTTAATTTATAAAGATAAATTAAATCTAATTCGATTGTCTCTTTATTCTAATTAAATAAATAGGTTAAATTAAAACTGTTGGACATATTTAATTAAACCAGATTTATTTAATTAGCTTATCAAAACAATTAAGTGTTAATTGATATGATAAGGATTTTGAAATTAATTAAGATTAATTTTCAAATATCCATCATAAAATAGATAACCCTAATGGTTATAAAGGTGAGAGCTAGGGTTTTCTACGGATGATGAAAAAATAGAGAGCCGCCAGAAAACCCTAGAGGGGCATTAGAGGCGCTAGCACGCTGCCGGTGTTGGGTCATATTCGTGTGGAAACCAGTAGAGGGAGCTAATCTGAGTAGTTGGCTCCTTAAGATCGAAAAGGAAAAACTCAAACAGATACAACTCTTTCTAACTTGATTTAAATGCCGTTGATAGATCCGCAATTGGGATTGGTAAACTTTTGCAATTTTAAAATTTTTAATTATTCCGCTGTGTGCCTACCAATCCTAACAAGTTTAGCATTACTCATAAGGTTCACAAGGTTTATACTTTCATGTATCCGAACCATAAAGCAACCATAATCACATTTCGATCTAAACACTATTTCAGCTTAGATCAGATTCAAGCCTATTCTCAACATTCACCATATTCATTCTAAAATTCTTATGGCATCCCAAAGGATCACAATATTTCATACCTCTAGGCACTCAAGCCTTTAATCAATAGGTTTTCAAAGTTCTATAAACTTCCTAGGGCGTTAGCCATCCAGAGATTACTTTAGCCTGAGCATGCTTAACCATAAAATTCCATTGGAATCTAGATCACAAGCCAGCTAAGTATCCAATTCTCCAGAGGTCATACCCTTCTCTACTGGGTATACTTTATTACTGCTCTATTTCATTCTCTATATATAGCTTTACCCTATCCTCTAAACCAGTCTGCCCAATTAGTGCTCAGGAAAATTCTATTTCTCTGGGCTCATCTCTAACCCATAATTCATTATAGCTATGGGATCACTAATAAGGTATTTGCATACCTATTCACAGCAGCAGAGCATACTATCCAAATGCTAGAATATCTGCTCTGATACTAAAAATTGTAATACCTTACATTTCTGCCCTTTTTATACGTGTCAGAAGCATTACTATTCAATTCTTTAGGGGTTCATTTCTCATTTCCAGCTATTAAGCTGTTACTCTTACCATGTTTATATATCAGAGTTAGTTCTATTTCTCAACTCTTACTTTTAGTTTCGGTGATCCTGATTACCGTTCAATTCTATTACGTGTTTTCATACTTTCTTATTCATATATGTTTGTCAAGTGTAAATAGTTTATAGAAAGTAAAGTAAATACAATTCTTCATCTTCTTTCCTTCTGATTCTTCTTCAAGTATTCTTCTCTGTCATATTCTGTACCTATATGGTTGGTAGGGGTGAGATTTGTTAGACCTGGCTGACACCCAAGATGGGGGTGAATTGGGTATACGATAATAAAGTATGATCTTTTAAAATCTTTTCGCAACTTATCAAATTAATATATATGGAAGTATAAAGTCATAAGCAGCTATATAAATATTATATACTGGAAATGTAAAAGCTTAGGGAAGAGAATATGCAAACTATGATTTATCCTGGTTCGGTCCAATCTACGATGACCTACGTCTAGTCCCCAGGCTCCTCCTGAGATTTCCAATCTACTATCTTCTTGTTTAACAGGGCACAAGAAAAGCCGCTACAACACACAAGTTTAACCGGGCACTTGTGTAGCCTACTACGGAGTTACTCTCCCTCACACACTGTAAGGTTCACTCCCCCTTACGACAAGTCTTAGGAGCAGAGCAATCCTCCTTACAGCTTCCCCATAAGGCAATTAACCCTCTCAAGGTCCCTGTACCTTGAGTTTAATACAGAAGTATATTTGTAGTTTTTATAGACTCTCTCACAGAGTAGATAAATTCTCACTGTAGTACAATACAAGTATTCACTCTGTCAAATATACATGATATATAAAATAGATAAGAACAGAGAGTGCAAGAGGCGGAAGACTCAGGATATCAACATTCTTCTATTTTTCTTTCTTCTGTACGCTAGTAGTCTCTGTTTGAATTATCTCCTATTTATAGCTGAGTCATAGAAGAAGATTATCCGTTAGAGTCTGTCACTGCATTTGACCGTTGAGAGCATATTCCTATTTGCCCGTTGATCCTGCTCTGACGTATGGTTCAGTATTTCTTACAGTTTTCCTATTGATTGTACTTTGACAGATGCATTAGTGGTGCTTTCTGTTTGCACGTTTGTTGAGTTGTTTGTTGAATCATTTGACCGTTAAGCCCATTCGGATATTTTCCCATTATTGAGCATTCTTCCGTTAAAGTCCCACTACTTTGTTTGACCATTGAGTGTATTTGAATATTTGTCTATTGATTACTTTCTCACAGATGAACGTTGCAATGTATCTGTTGTGGAGAGGTATGGGCATTTGAATTCTTTATGGGCTGTCAGACGGACGCACATGCAGATGTGTCTTCCGTCGTTGACTACTTTATGCGTTTTCCTAATCCGGATGTTGAAGCCCTGCTTCACACTTGAACAAACATTAAATGATGTCTACGAATGATAATTGATGTAGGTTTAATAGTTAAATAATGTATAAAAGTGTTCGGATTCATCCGTGACTTTACTCTTCCTCTGCTGACTCATGAACTCGAGTGCATGATTTCAAACTCGAGTGCATAGTATATTTTCACATTCTCCAGATGGTTTCTGTCATAAACTTCCAGAGTGTACTTCCATAACTCGAGTGCAAAATGTCTCAGAACTCGAGTGCTATCTGACGAACTCGAGTGCATCGTGATCTCTTCAGGATTTGGGCGTCTCTAGAATAAACTCTCTTGTCTTCACTCTCTAAACTCGATTGCAGTGAGATGGAGAACTCGAGTGCATAAATGGGAACTCGAGTGTGTTGCTGATTTCATGTGCATTGTTGATTGAGAACTCGAGTGCATGCCAAGAAACTCGAGTGTACCACATTTTCTTCATACAACCAGACTCTCAGGAATGAACTCTTACGTCAGAACTTTCATGACTCGAGTGCGTTGCTTCATAGAACTCAAGTTTTCATCCTTAAACTTGAGTGTACTTCATATCAGCTGATATTGCAAAGTCTCTAGAACAAACTCTCATTTCAAAACTCTCAGGACTCGAGTGCATCTGAAACATCTTACGGGTGTGTGAACAGCTGACTCAAAATATGATCAATTCATTTCTTCACTCCAAGTATGATAAATGATTGATCATTAGAGAGCTCTTGTTATTTCCATTCCAATGCAAAAGGAATCAGCTGCAAACTCTTCGGATTCTCCAAGATATGATCCGATAAGTGTAGACAACATATGTATTTTCTAGCATCAAGTTTTAGAAGTCATATTGTATTGAATATAACTCCAAAATTGACATATTATATATCCATGGAAATCTCTTTGAGTCTACTTTCAAATAGCACCGGTTTGAACTCATTTGGACTTGTAGTTTGAGATATATGTCTAAAATACGAAAATTGTTCCTAAATGTGATGGTGATTTTAATTTCAACTTCAAATATTCATATATGATTCATATGAGCTCCTTTGTTTTTTTTTCTAGTGTCAAAATGATGCATTGGGAGTCTAGTTTCATATGCCACTAGTTTCATCTCAATCAGAGTTGTGGTTTGGGAGATATGACTGAATTGTTGAAGCTCGCCCAAACTGAACGTAAAATAGGGATGAACAGAGTATGTTGTTCTTCGCTGTGAACTCGAGTTCTCATATCCAAACTCGAGTTCAGACCAATTTTTGTAGTGCTAAATAGTCCCGAACTCAAGTTATCCATAACCAACTTGAGTGCAAAGCTTAGGATACATCCAAAGATCATTTCTGAGCAAAACTCTCATGGAGAACTTCCTAAACTCGAGTGCTACAGTGCATAACTCGAGTTCTACTATTCAAAATCGAGTGCTACAGTTCCTCGAATGCTAGAGTGCTTGGTTTCTAAAGTATCTTATCGCTATAGTGACAATGCTACAGTGCCAAACAGTACACTGCTACAGTACCACTTGAATTCCCTTCTGAGCATAGAAACATCCGATATTTCTTCTAGGAGCTTGAATCTTAATATTCCCATTAGTTCCTTCAAGCTCTTCTTTCTCCAGTCTTTTTCTTGTTTTGCTTGACTAATCTATAAGATATACAACATTAAATATAGTAGTTAGTTAATATAAGGAGATTAATATATTAAGAAAACTTTTTACTCTTAATATCTGATATCTATATTTGACATCATCAAAACTAATCATATCTAACAAGATTTAGGGGAATCTTAGTAGTAAACATACAAATAATGCATGTAAGATAAATGTTAGTGCATGATATGCTTGTCTTACATAGGATCATGTTCACATTGAGTGATTCAGCGTCACTCACAGGATTTTGTGAGTGACTCGCAAGGAGATCTGAGAGTTGGAGCAAATCACTCGAGTGATGCTTTTGAGCACTCAAGTGATGCTTCCCAAAAAACACAACAATCCTTTATATCTTCTGAAAATTATTGGAATGATTATGTAACTTGTTGTTCTTTCTTCTAATCACTCTAACACTTCATTATATTAGTGATTAAGCATTTTCCAGGTGATCAAACAAGGATTAACACACAAATTGAAAAAGGAGATTTTGGTTAGAAACTTCCAATGGCTAGTTCAACAGTCATATTTTGAAAGCCTCAACGGACTCTAATGGATTAATGCTTACAACGGTCATCTTCTACAACTCAACTATAAATATGGAAGCATTCAAAGAAGAGAAGAAGGCACGAGAACACAATGACACAAATATGCTTATATCATGAGTCACCCTCTTCGATCAAACTACTCTTTGTTTCTTATATCATGTACATTTCAGAGTGAGATTATTTGTACTTCAGTGAGCATCATATCTACTCTGTGAAAGAGTTTGCAAACATTCTTAAATATATTTATGAGTTGATCTCAAGGTAGAGAGACCTTGAGTGGGTTGAATTCCTTAAGGGGAAGCAGTAGAGAGAATTGCCGGTAAGACCTTCTGCTCTTGAGACTTACAAGGTGTAAGCAGTAGAGAATGTTATTGCTCGTAAGACTTCCAGGAGTGTAAGCAGGAGAGAACGTTACTGCTTGTAAGACTTGTACAAGTAAGAGAGAGAGAACGGTCATTGGGATTGCTTAGCTCGTAAGACTTGTCATAAGGGGAGTAAATCTTACAGTGTGTAAGGGGGAGTAACTCTATAGTAGGCTTCACAAATGCCCAAATAAACTTATGGTTTTGTAAAGGTTTTTCTTGTGCCGGATAAACAAGAACATAGTGGATTGAAAATCTCAGGAGAGCCTAGGGACTGGATGTAGGTCATCGTGGATTGGACCGAACCAAGATAAATCACAGTTTGCATATTCTCTTCTCTGAGCTCTTATATTTTTAGCATATACGATTTACACAATTACTATACTTCCATACTTACTGATTTGATAAGATGCAAAAAGATTTTAAAAGAACTTATAATCATATCATACACCCAATTCACCCCCTATTGGATATTAATTGGTCCTAACAGTGTTGAAATTGTACAACTTTAAAGCACGCTATAGATTGAGTGATTCGGGTTTCACCACACTACTGGAACTTTTACAAGATATGCTTCCAAAAGAAAATGTACTTTCTACTAAGACATATAAAGCAAAGTGAATTCTTTGCACTATAAATGATATAGGTAATAAGAAGATACATGTATGCCCTAACAATTGCATATTATTTCAAAATCAGTATGCAACGTTAGAGAAGTGACCTAAATGCAATGTATCTTGATATAGGAAGAAGAAAGGAAAAAGTCCTTTGAAGGTCCTATGGTATTTTCCCATTATTACGATATTCAAGAGATTGTACAGTAATACAAAGATTACTAAGCAGTTGACATGGCATGCAAATGAAATGATTAAAGACATGAAGCTTAGGCACCCTGCAGATTCTCCTCAATGGAAAAAATTGATCATGAGTAGCCTGACTTTGTGAATGAAGTAAGGAACCTATGCCTTGCATTATTAACTGATGGAGTCAATCCATACGGTGTTTAGAGTAATACACACATCATATGGCCGTTGATATTGATGACTTATAACCTTCCTCCTCACTTGATCATGAAACGTAAGTTTATGATGCTATCCGTATTAATTTTAGGGCCAAGGAAACTTGGGAATGATATAGATGTATACTTGGCTCCTCTAATTGATAACTTGAAGTTGCTTTGAGGAGAAGGCATCAATGTATATGATGGGTATAAGGAAGAAAGTTTTGCTTTTAAAACCATGTTGTTTGGCACAATTAATGATTTCCTCACTTATAGTAATTTGTTTGGATATATCGTCAAATGATATTGTGTGTGCTCTATATGTGAAGATGAAACTCATTTAGTATGACAAGATCATTGTAAGAACAATTTCTACATGGGACATCCAAGATTATTGGAGGAAGTGGAAAAAGGCTTTCAATGGTGACTTAGAAGAAGGTAGCCCATTGAAGATGTTGACCGGTGCTCAGGTTTTTGAAAAGGTAAAAGACTTGGATAACAATTTTGATAAGCCTTTTGCAAAACAAATTGAGATAAGTTGTTGGAAGAAAAATTATATTTTCTTTAGACTTACAATATATTTGAGACATTTTCTTGATGTGATGCACATATATAGAAAAAAAAATATTTGTGATAGTCTAATTGGCATGTTGCTCAATATACAAGGAAAAAGTAAGGATAGTGTCAATACGAGGTTGGATTTAGTAAACTTGGGAATAAGAGAAGAGTTGGCATCAGTTGAGCGGGGGCGCAATACTTATCTACCTCTAGCGGCTTGTACTCTATCGAGGAAAGAGAAATTTTTTTTTGTAAATTTCTACAAGGAATTAAAGTTCTAGATGGCTACTCTTGAAATATAAATAACCTTGTATCAGTAAAAGAGTTGAAGTTAAAGAACCTTAAATCCCATGATTTTCGTGTGCTCATGCAAAATTTCTTACAAATTGGTACATAGTCTATTTTACCTAAAAAAGTAAGAAACAATATCACTAAACGTTGCATGTGTTTCAAGTTTATTTGCATTAAAGTGGTTTATTCAACAAAGTTGCAAGATTTGCAAATGCTCATTATTTGTACTTTGCATGAACTTGAATTGTATTTTTCACCTTCATTCTTTGACATTATGGCTAATCAAATTGTACACTTAGATAAAGAGGTTCCATTGTGTAGTCCAGTCTACTTGGATAGATATACCCGAATAAGCGATTCATGAAAATTTTAAAAGGGTATGTGAAAAATAGATATCGACTAAAGGGTTGTATTGCTAAACAATATATGGTTGAAGAAGTAAGTAACTTCTGTACTGATTTTCTATTAAATGTTGACTCTGTAGAGATCCCTAAGTCTCATCATGATGGGCGAAGATCAGAGAAAGGAACAAGTGGGAGGGATGTAATAAGGATATCAGTGATTGCATGGGAGCAAGCTCACTTGTATGTGTTAAATAACACTAATGAGGTTGAACTGAATGTTGAAGAATACAAGAATTCTCGTTGACAATTATATGGTGATAGAAATGAAAATTTGATAACAAAAGAACATAATCGACATGTTTCGAGTTGATTAAAAAGGTGCATTATGTAACACCCCATTTTAGTCACCAATATTCTTTCTATGTAATTAATACATTTAATGGAATAAAATGGTGAATTGTGTTGTACATGAATTTACAGAAAAATTCCAATTGCCGGTTACACACAATTCGGCCAAGCAAGGACACAAAGAAGCAATTAATGTCCACATAAAGGCCTACTATTGTAACCAAAATTGAGACATAAAATGAAAAAAAATAATGGCCTAATATGAGTGTCAAAAATTTGGCCAAACCAAGGGGAAAGGAGCAAGAAATGATTTATTACGATAAATCGCAAAAAAAAATGTAATGTCAAAATTGTAATTTGCCATAAACCAAGATGCAATTATTTTTCCCATAATTTTCCCTATATTTTCAGGCAAAAAGGGAATTAAGAAGAGGAAAATTGTTATTTGGTAATAACTAATTCACGTTGGAGCATTTGTTACCAAAGGGAAAATTAATTTGCAAAAGTCAAAACAAGTATGACACAAGTTGAATAATGTGGAAGAAACAATTATGGGAATTCAAGAAGCTAATATATTTTACCTTTCCTCTCTTATATTTTCGGTTAACCAAGGAAAAGGGAAGGAAATAATATATGTGTCCAAGATTTAATTGAGGAGGAGGAAAACAAATGTAGACCAACTAAATTTCATATGACAATTTACTATAAAGGATATTATTGCCTAAAGTGAATAAGGATAATTCAAGAAGCCAATGCATTTCCTTTTCCTCATCACAATTTTGGTCAACAAGGAAGATTAAAGGAGAATATAAATTTGATGAATAATACCCAATTCAAGAAAAAGCACAAGACCAATTTGAAACAAGCATGTGTTAAAGAAAAGTAAGATAAGTGATATAATAGCTAAGACTTCATTACTCTACCACTTCCACCTTCATTTTTGTCCAAAACAGAACCAAAAGGGGAGAGAGAGAGAGCTCAAGAGCATTTGAAACACAAGAAGCAAGGAGCTAGGGTTTCAAGCAAAATCAAAGGTAAGAATTTGCAAAATCTTGTGGTTTTTTCCTCCTAATTACTCTTAACCTCTTCTAATCTCTTCTACTCCCTTAAATAAATGATTTTCAAGACAAATCAAGAGCTTAGAGAGAGAAAGTAAAATTTCATGCAGGAGAGAGAAGGAACAAGATACTGGGATTCGTACATGCAGCAGAAGAAATTAACCGTTAAAATTTTCGAATCTCGAACACGGATCTATTAATGGCGTTTAAACTGAGTAGTTAGAGTCGTACCTTTTTCGCTTTACGACTTGTTCGATCTCTAGGAGTCAATGCTTCTTATTGTCTCCCTCTACTGGTATACACATGAACAAGACCCAACACGACAGCGTACTAGTGCCTTCAAGATGCCTCACCTCTCTAGGGTTTTCTCTTATGGCTCCCTAATACGTCTCTTACCCTAGGGTTCTCTAACCCTACATTTTATAACTATTGTGGGTCGTATTAGATATTCAAAATTAATCTTAATTAATTTTGAAATTCCAATTGGATTAAATGAATTTTGATTTAATTAAACCTGTCTAACATATTTAATCTAATCTATTTATTTAATCCAAATAAAGAGCCATTTGAAATAATTTACCTTTATAAATTAAATTTGAGATACGATATCTCTATTAGTTTTAGTTATTTAATTTATCAAATAAATTAAATATAAAACTAACACTACATAATAATATTATTATCTATATATAGTATTATTATTGTTTATGAATTTATATTATATATATATATATATATATAATCTGTCCTCCCTAGATTAAACATTATATTTATTAAATCTTAGACACATCTTAGATTCAATGAATATAGACATAATAGTTCGTGTTGGGCTATTCTTGTGTGTGACCTTGTAGGCCCACATGAAGTTGGCAGTGGGCCAATAACTATACTAACCCACAAGTCGTAAGCGGCCTCTAGCAAGACATTACGACTACCCAATTCACATGAGGATCGTTAATATGATGTAACATGTCATATAACTATGTCACGTCCTTTTGTCACACGATATTTTGGTCAAGGATAAGGCATGGATAGTGTCATCCTCCTGCTCCTGACCATTACTTTCCCGATTCCTGAGTAGTATGATAATAGAAACGGAAACTCCTTTCCATCACAGTATGACATATATTTCTCAGACTCACTCATCGAGGGGCCCGGTAATATCTCTCTACTAATGTGAGGGACAAATTCCATCTTGACCATTCATATTCCTCTACATTAAAATGCCTAAGCCGGATTGTAGCCTTTATCATCACCCGGTCAAAGGTGAATTTTGGCTAGGTTAAAACTTAGCAACTCTCATACAGGAATCCATGATGATCTCAGGTCAAAGGGCATTGTGACGCGGTTATATATGAGATAAGCTTATGACTTAATCCATGCAGCTTTCTCATAACGGATCGATCCTGCACCTTGTACTCCTACAAGTGCCTAAGACTTTGATTCTATCTCCATACCTCATCAAAGTCATACTAATCTTATTTCATCTTTGCTCCCACATAGATAACCGACCAGGGACATTTAGGACAATCTTTATGATACATCAAAGGATATTGTTATCATAATAAACATGCAAATGATATGATTACAAAATTGGAGAAATTATTTAAATAAAAATAATGTTTAAAGTACAATGATTGGCCCCTATGGAACAATTTTCAACACAAGAATCAAGAAGTAAACTTCAAAACTTGCTTCTCTTGGCTTGGTTGACGTTGTTGTTGATGTTGTTAGTGAATATTGCTTTTTTTTCTCTTGTTTTGAAAAAAGGGCTGAAGCTAAACCTAGGAAAAATGCTGCCTAAATTTCCTCTAAACATGTCCATGTAGTGTTTAAGTAGCTAATCATGTTATTAGAAGTAGAAAGGAAGTGATTAGGCAAGAGAAAACAAGAAAACAACATAAACATCTTAAGAACCCTAACTTTCTGCCTTGTGTGTGACGTGATGAAGGAGTAAGAATTTGGTAATTTTGATAATTATATTGGTTTTAGAAGGACAAATTGTGTAGTTATACAATTGTTCATAATTTTTAGATGTTTGTATACCAATTTGGAAATTTATAAATTGTGTATGTACATGTTGTTGATCTTCCCCTGTATGGCAGTGATATTATGCGTGTTGTTTCATGAGACAAACCTTATCGAAAAATTTTAAAAATTTTCAAAATTAAAGTAGAGATATAGAGATTTAATTTGATAGGTATTTTGTAATTTTTTGACAAGTATATTGGGAGATATGAATTTTTTAAGTTATGCCCTATTTTCTGGAAAACAATCTGGAATAGTGGTGTTTAACGAATTATTGGGAATGATTTGTCCATAATGAGCAAACCTAACTATTTTCTCTCAAATTTACATTGAAATATATTCATTTAGGCTTTGAAATTAGTCAAATTGTATTTTTTTAGAATTAATTTTGAATTTCCAAATTTGACTAAAAAATCTACCAGTTTCTAGGAAACAGTGAAACTGCACTGTACAGAATTGTATTGTGCAGAAACTGTTATAACTGCATTAAATAACTATCAGCATACAATTTAAAAGTAGTAATGCTACAAGTAATAACCAGTTTCTTGTAACTTTGATTTTGATAGGAATTGAACATAGTCCGAGCCAGAAACAAAGTCTAGGAAAATTTGAAAAAGATCCAAGTAGTAACTTCTTCTTGCATTTATTATGTGATTATTAAATGTTGAGTATGTCATTTTCTGTAACATGAGCTAGTGTCATAGACACACAAATTTTTCATGTTATGCTTAGGTACCCAACAGGGGTACCAAAATAGACTAAGGGGAAAATATGTAGTTTGACCTTAGGCAAATGTACACATATAGTTTCGATCATCTTAAATGACATGACATTGCATATTTACTTTCGCATTCTATATGTTTGTAAGCATGTTGCTACTGAGATTTCCTCAAATCTCATTCTTTTACAAAAGAAAACATTACAGCTAAAGCAGGAAGCTCAAAAGGCAAGTCGGTGGCTACCGGTGATTAGGGTCCCAAAGCTTTTTGTTGCTACTATAGTTATTTTTAGCATGTACTTTAGATACTTTTGAATACCCTATACATTTGTATATATTTATCAAACCTTGTCGGGAATTCTCCTGTAATGTAAACTTATATTTAATATCAGTATGTTTTCGTTGTTTATGTATGTCATTTGGAACTTTATGCTTATCAATCTATGAATATCGAAATGTTAAGGGGTTTGACACATCAATAATGAGATGGAGAGGAATCCTGATTCAGTTTTTGAAAAATTAATATTATTATCGAATGGACTAGGCTTAAATATATTATCTTACAATGGTTATGTAATCAACGGTTGCACATTCTATACACAAGACCATGATACATAGAGCACGATGCAGAATAGTGGGGTAACACTTGTTGCTGATTCTTGGTGTAGATACAGTGTTAAAGATGTAACACCCCATTTTTCACTAATACATTTATGTGTACATTTGGAATATATTCAGTGCAATGAAGTGGCAAAATGTGGTGTAAGAATTTATGTGAATTTATGGAAAAAAAAATATGTCAATCGTTGGTTACATGTAATTTAGCCGAATAAGGATATAAAGAGGCAATTAATGCACAATTAAGGGCCTATTATTGTAACCAAAATTTGAGAAATTAAGTAACATAAATGATGGCCTCATTTGAATGTCAAAATGGGGTTAAGCCGAAGAAAAGAGTGAAAAATGATTTATTTCGGTAAATTATGAGACGTAGGGGCAAAACAGTAATTTTTCCATAAAATGGTAAATGATTATTTTCCCCAAATATTCGTACTAATTTGAGTTAAATGGGAATTAAAAAGAGTAAAATGGCTACTTGATCATTAATACATCAATTTTGGAGAATTATTGTTAAGAATGGTCAAATAGTCAACAAGTCAACGACTTGGTTAACAAGTTACAAGTTGGCACAATGAGATAATTGGAGATTCACATTTCCCTTGTATTTCTCATGGGATTTTCGGCTGGAATAAGGGAGTATGAAGGGAAATGTAATTAATTAGAGAAAATGCATTTTTGACCAATTATAGAGTGCCACATGTGCAACCAAATAAACCCTTCATTAAACCATCATTTTCCTTCTTCAGCTCCATTATTATGATCAAACAGACCTAAAGAGAGAATGAGAGCTGAGAACGTGAAGAACGAAGGATAAGGCTAGGGATGCTTGGAAATTAAGGTAAGAGGTTGTTACCTTGTGTTTTAAGCTACCTAATCCTATGATACCTCATTTCCTAACACTACGGTAAAGTATCAACTAGCTAATACTCACCGAATTTATTATCATTCATTTTTTCCTTTTTCGTCTTTCTTTTCGTTACGAAACATCAGAGTTGCGAGCAATACCTCTGTCGGTATGAATATTTACATATATTCACATACATGCATAATTCACTAGATTTACTTATCCTTACAACACAAAACATGCCATCTATCTCTTCTACTTTATATACAAACTCAAAACTCATGAAATTCTTAAAATACACAACAGGAACGAGACAACCATAACTAAGTTCTTCCGCTACTCGGCCTCAACTCCTCATCATTTACCTTCTCTTTACCCCGCGAGCTCCCTCCTTGTACTGGAGATTTATTTTTTTGGAAAAAGGGTGAGATTCACAGGAATATCAATAGTAACACAATCATACATATAAAATAACACATAAAGCATGCTTCATACTTCATCAATCAACAAAATCATCATAACTTCATTCAGTGCATCCCATGCAATTCATAAACTGACTTAGCGCTAAACAGGTTCTCGGCCCCGAGGGGCACCCGTGCAAAGACATATGCATGCTATGTCATATGAAGACAATTACTACCTAGTTGCTTCTTTTTGCAACTTTTCCCCACTTGATCAAGCTCGGGAAAATATGCGCCTTAAATGGTTTTTGAGTCTTGAAATCTCCAAATACACCATCAATGAGTCATTACTCATCCCTATATCATTCCAAACTCATAACATTGGTAGACTGAGCCTAAGAGTGCTAAATTACCAAAATACCCTTAGAGACCCGATTATCTGTATTTTACTCAAAATCATGACTTATGCCATTCCTACACATTTTCACATGTAGAATTTATTTTTAACTCCGAATTGGCCAAAATCAAATCAGAATGATGAAAATACCCTTGACAGCCCTCAAATAGGGTTTATAAGGGGTAATTTTGTCATTTTACCGTCTGAGGCTTATCTCACTTCATGGTCAACATAGACCCTATACAATTTTGCCTCCTAAATCCAATGGAAGGATTGGAATTGTCCAATTCCCATCCATTTGACACGTCCAACACTAGAAAGGGGATTTGAATCCCCAGAAAAGTTGTGTTGGATTCTCGTTTTCTTTAGCCTAATCACATCTTTTCTACTTATAATTAATATATTAACTGATTAGAAATTCATTGGACTTGATTGGAGACATTTACATATTATGGTCTCTTTGGCTTTCTTCAATTATCTTATACCAAATGAATCATAATCAAGCCCAAAACAACTCTACTAGCATCAATTAACCAAGAGGAACAAGTTTGGGAAGTTACCTCTTGATTTCTTCAACTTTCTCTCTCCTACTCATTCTTGACTCTCTCTCTCTCTAGCTCTTGATTCAGCTGAAATATCATGGATTTAAGAGAGTAGAGATGAGTAGGAGAGGTTATGGAGGGATTAGGTAGCTTAAAACACAAGGTAACAATCTCTTACCTTAATTTCCAAGCAACCCTAGCCTTCTCCTTTGTTCTTCATGTTCTCATCTCTCACTCTCTCTTTAGGTCTGTTTGATCATGATAATGGAACTGAAGATTAAGGAAAATGATGGTTTAATGAAGGGTTTATTTGGTTGTACATGTGGCACTCTATGATTGGTCAAAAAATGCATTTTCTCTAATTAATTACATTTCCCTTCATACTCCCTCATTCTAGCCAAAAATATCATGAGAAATACATGGGAAATTTGAATCTCCAATTATCTCATTGTGCCAACTTGTAACTTGTTGACCAAGTCGTTGACTTGTTGACTATTTAACCATTCTTAACAATAATTCCCCAAAATTGATTTATTAATGATCAAGTAGCCATTTTACTCTTTTTAATTCCCATTTAACTTAAATTAGTGGGAATATTGAGGAAAAATAATCATTTCCCATTTTATGGCAAAATTACTGTTTTGCCCCTAAGTCTCATGATTTACCGAAATAAATCATTTTTCACTCTTTTCTTTGGCTTAACCCCATTTTGAAATTCAAATGAAGCCATCATTTATGCTACTTAATTTCTCAAATTTTGGTTACAATAATAGGCCTTTAATTGTGCATTAATTACCTCTTTATATCCTTATTCTGCCAAATTACGTGTAACCGACGATTGACATACTTTTTTCCATAAATTCACATAAATTCTTATACCACATTTTGCCACTTCATTGCACTGAATATATTCCAAATGTACACATAAATGTATTAGTGAAAAATGGGGTGTTACAGTTCTTCCCCCGTTCAATAAATTTCATCCCCAAACGAAATTTGTTACACCACTTACGGCATAAATTTCGTGAAACATCTTTGCATGTCTTCTTCTACTTCCCAAGTCACCTCCCTTGGCGATAATCTTTCCCAAACCACCTACACAAAGGGTATGATGCAACGTCTAAGTTGCCTTTCTTGTCTATCAATTATTCATTCCGGCATAGCCTTATAGGTGAGGTCGTCACGCATATCCACATCTTCATATTCAATAATGTGTTGAGGGTCCAATTGGTACTTCTTTAACTGGAAAACACATCATGTAATCTGCTTAGATTTGGGGGTATAGCAATCTTGTACATTACAGGCCCAACCCTTGCCAATATCTTGAATGGCCCAATGTAGCGAGGAATCAGCTTCTTTCTTTTTATTACTCTCCCGACACTGGTAACAGGTGATATCTTCATAAATACATGATCACCGACCTGAAACTTCAACTGTCTTCTCTATTTGTCGGCATAACTTTTCTGTCTACTATGGGCTGCAAGCAATCTCTGCTTGATAATTCTGATCTATTTAGTAGTCTGATCAACTATGTCCAGTCCATATGACCTCCTTTCCGATAATTCTATCCAGCAAGGAGGGGATTGACACTTGCTCCCATATAATGCTTCATACGAAGCCATTTGAATACTAGCATGATAGCTGTTATTATAGGAAAATTTTGCAAGTGGAAGGTTGTGATCCCTACTTCCTTTAAAATCCACTACACACGCTCTCAGCATATCCTCTAGCGTCTGTATGGTTCTCTCTGACTGTCCATCTATTTGAGGATGATAGCCTATACTGAAACTCAACTTAGTGCCCAAAGCATCATGTAGAGATCTCCAAAATTTTGAAGTAAATTGAGGATCTCTGTAAGAGATTATACTTTTTGGCGTTCCATGGAGTCTCACTATCTCCTTGATGTAGACTTCTGCCAGCTTATCTGGAGAATAGTTAGTGTTGATCGGTAAGAAATGTGCTAACTTTGTAAATCGATAAACGATCACCCATATTGTATCATGGTTCTGAATTTTGGGTAATCTGACCACGAGATCCATGGTTATGCTCTCCCATTTACATTCTGGAATTTTGGGACTTTGAAGTAATCCTGGTGGTTTCTGGTGTTCAATCTTTACCTTCTGACAGGTAAGACATCATGCCACATATTATGTCAAATCCTTCTTCAGCCCGGGCCACCAGTACATCACCCTTAAATCATGATACATCTTCACCATCCCTGGGTAAAGGGTATAACAACTCTTATGTGCGTCGTCGATGATTTTCTTTCTCAGATCATCCTTTCCTGGAATATAAATTCTTTGCTTGTACCGACTTAAACCACTTGGTGAAAAATCAAAATCCTGATTCTCTCCTCGCTTAGTTATAGCTTTGATTGACTTCACTTTCTCATCTTGTAACTGAGCTTTTGTAATCTCAGTCTTCAGATCATTTTCTTCTTGGCTAACACCATAACCAACACAGAGAATCTGATTTGATAGATTCAGATCCCTGAAATCTTCTATAAATTCCCTTTATCGTATCATCATAACTGCCATATGCACCGCTTTACGACTAAGAGCATCAGCAATGACATTAGCTTTACCTGGGTGATACTTAATCTCTAAGTTATAGTCTTTTAGCAACTCCATCCACATGCGTTGTCTCATGTTGAGTTATTTATGATCATATAGATATCTAAGACTCTTGTGGTCAAAGTATAATTCAACAATCACTCTATAAAGGTAGTGTCGCCAGATTTTCAACGCAAACACAATTGCTGCCAGCTCCAGATCATGTGTGGAATAATTCAACTCATGAGGCTTCAGCTGTCGAGAGGCATAGGCCATAACTCTGCCCTGCTGCATCAGGACACATCCCAGTCCCTGCTTACTAGCATAACTGTAGACTACATAAGTCAACTCAGAATTAAGGATAATCAACACGAGTGCAGTTGTCAACCTCTCCTTTAGCTCTATAAAGTTCCTCTCACAATGTTCGTCCCACTCAAATGGTTGATCTTTCTGTATGAGCTTGGTCATCGGCATGGCAATCCGAGAGAAATCTTGAATAAATCTCCAGTAATAGCCTGTAAGACCCAGAAAAATGCGTATCTTCGTGACAGTTTCTGGCCTATTCCAATCCAATACTGCTTCCACTTTACTGGGATCTAGCGAAACCCCTTCTTGCGAGATGTCATGGCTCAGAAATTTAACTTCTGAAAGCCAAAACTTACATTTGCTCAACTTTGCATAGAGTTGCCTTTCACGTAGAACACCAAGCTTAATTCTCAAATGCTCCTCATGCTCTTCTCTACTCTTTGAGTATATCAAAATGTCATCAATAAATACTACCATGAACTGATCTAAGTATTGGTGAAAAATACAGTTCATGTAGTCCATAAATACAGCCGGTGCATTGGTCACTCCAAAAGGCATCACTAAAAATTCATAATGTCCATATCAGGTTTAAAAAGCAGTCTTCGGTATGTCTTCTGCCTTTACTCACAGCTGATGATACCCTGACCTCAGATCAATCTTCGAAAATACGCTCGCTCCAGATAGTTGATCTAGAAGGTCATCAATCCAGGGAAGTGGGTACTTGTTCTTGACGATTACTTTGTTCAATTCTCTGTAATCAATGCATAATCTCAAGGTTCCATCTTTATTCTTAACAAACAATACCGGAGCTCCCCATGGTGACACATTAGGTCGTATAAACCCTTTCTCAAGCAATTCTTCAATTTTCTTCTTCAATTTAGCCATCTCATTTAGAGCCATTCGATATGGAGCTTTCGATATACACCCGTTCTAGGCATAATCTCGATTGCGAATTCAACTTCTCTTTCCAGAGGTACACCACTAAGATCATGTGGAAATACCTCAGGAAATTCTCTTACCACTGGAATGTCCTTCAGGGCTATTTTTGTATCTACTTGCACAGAAATGAATACTACATACCCCTGACATCCTCTTCTCAGACATTTCGTAGCTTCTGCCAACGAGAGGAAATTCAAGCTGACATCTCTATGGCTAGACTCTCAAGGAGTAGGATATATAATCCTCTTGTTTCCATAAGCTACTAACACATTATTTACCGTAAGCCAATCAAAACCCAGTATAACTTCCAGTTTTTAGAGTGGCAACAAACTAAGTCCACTGTAGACTCATGTCCCTCAATATTTATGATACAATTTAAACAGACATAAGTATTCAAGGTTTTAATACCTATTGGCATTGATACAATCAAATCAAATGGTAGTTTATGCATATGCAATCCTAGGCATTTAGCACAGTCATAAGCAATAAAAGAATGACTAGCACCTAAATTATACAATACTTGAAGTACACTACCATTAAGAAGAACTTTACCTTGAACTAGCTCTGGGGACTTCTTTGCTTCTTCTCAAGTTAAGGCAAATACTCATCCCTGATTTTGCTGTCTAGGATTGACAGGTCGTGGTGCTACTTGTTAAGGACAGTTTATCAATGGCCTTGCTTCTAGCAGGCATAACAGATCACTTGGCTTGTAGGAATACTGCACTATTTTCTTGGATGAGATTTACCACACCGAGCACACGTCTGAGATGTTGAGGGTTTTCAACCACCACAATTTCCAGACCAAAAGGGCCTTTTATTGCCTCCCTTCTGCGAAAAACCTTGTCCCCTTCACTTTTATGAGGTATCTCCATGTCTGGATTCACTACTCTGGCTAATACTCTTATTGGCCTGTACCCTTCTCAATTTCCCTTCTGTTAGTTAGTATGCTTCTACAGCCTTATTAAACTTTTTAAACTGTTGGGCTACCAATTTATCCTCCATCTCAGGCTTCAGACCCAGAATAAGCATATCTAAGTTCCATTTCTCATCATTTTTAAGGTTTAAATAGGAGGAGTAACGAGACGATCGGATGAACTGAGATAAGTATATATCAAAGGTCTCATTATCACCTTGGTGAATAGCCAAAAATTCTTTCTCTTTCTCAATTCTGACTGATATGGGGAAATACTTCTCATAAAATTTCTCTTGAAATGATTCCCATGTCAGAGGGATATTCCGAGTACGTAGTAGCAATGATGTATTCTTCCACCAATCATTACCATCGCTCACTAGCTTATAAATTACAATCTTGGCTTTCATCTCTGTCGGGCATCCGAGTACCTCGAAGATCTTTTCTAAATGATTTATCCAATTCTCTACAGCTTACTGGTTAAATCTCCCATGGAATGCCTCAGGCTGGTACTTGATAAACTTTGGCATCCAGTATTGGACAACATTCTCCCCTGGTTCTTGAACAACAGGAACATCAAAATTCGCTTCATATGACTTCGATGGCTCATCACTAGTTGACTATTCCTCATCTGTATCCCCTTCAGATTGGTTCCCTTCAGGTTGATTTCCATCAAGGGGATTCCCTTCTGCATTATTCCCTTCAAGGGGTGCCTCTTCTATATTTCATCTTTCCCTTAACTCCTGGACTTCTTCTCATAAGTTCTGGATCATAGTCTGTTGTTGACCCAGCATGGTAAAAACTTGTTGCATCATATTAGGCTCTGGATTATTTTTAGGTTCAAGATTTTTTGGCAAATTCTTCTTTGGTCTACCTCGTCCCATTGTTCCTTTTCACTATTAAAAGGAATACCGCATCAATATCATATCAACACTTATATGTATATACAACTTTCCAAAGTTCAGACACCAACATACATCAATCACATGCACTCAAGTAACTTGGTTTTTATATCAAAAGGAAATATGTTCTTCAACATAACTAGTCATATGTACAACAAGTGGTTTAATATTTACAAGCAAAGAATTTATATTCAAAGGTTGTCGAGTACGGTTTAAGTATCCAATGTCGTGTGTTCGATACCTGAAGAGACCTCCTTCAGGAGATAGCTAGTTAAGCGGCCAGTGAAGTTAGCCTTCTGGGCTCCCATTAAGGGGGTTCAGTTGGGCCGAATGTTGTACCCGTTTGCGGTTAGTTTAGGTGAGCTTAGAGCCGAGGCCTAATGGGTGTAGGCTTAGTGAATACTCATCTGAAAAGATGATAGACCAGTTAATTGGGAAGTAGCTATCCCATAAGTTTTTCGCACTCAATCCTGGTGAGCCAGGGGGTGTGGGCCGAATCTCTATGCAGCTGCAGAGGGCGCCCAGTGAGGGTAGCTTTGCAGCAGGCCTAGTGAGAGAGTTGTCATTCAGCAAAGATAATGGACTAAATTTCCCAATGCCCTAAGACCTTATGGGCTTGTAATTCCTTAGGCTGGCAGGATATAAGATATGATTGAGAATAAAGCTGAGTAAAGGCTTGAGGCGATAAGACCCGAGATGCAAATTTGTATAGAGTAGGTAAGACCCTATATGTCTAAGTGCTATGGTTGTTACCTAGCATGGTGACATTGGACGTACTTGTCCAAAGAATATGTTGAGATTGACAGGGTGTTTAAATTATAGCAGGTTGTAGCAAAGGCTGTGAGCCTAAGATGCCTATGGCATGGAGGGTAAATCCTTAGGCTGTAAAGCCAGAATATCCAATGTCTTGGAAGTTGAATAATTCGTAGGGCTTGGTATACATACAGTATGATTTGGAAGGAAATCCTAAGGAACTAGAAGGCCTGGTATGCATACAGTATGATTCGATAAAGTCCCGAAGAGGCGTGAGGCCTAAGAAACCAAGCGTTGTGAGATAAGACTAATGAGTCCTGTGTGAGTACTACATACTGGGTACAGAATAGATGAAAGTACTGCAAAGTAAATACAGAATGCCATTTAAGATTTGGTCTCAAGAATATGATTCTTGAGTTGCATGCTCTATGAGCTGTAAATGAAAGAGCTAGTCAATAAAATGGCAGTAATTTGCCACTGTGATCGAAGGTTCTCACTGCGTGAGAGTGAGATGAAGCGTTGGATTTTACCCAACACAGTAAAGGGGCTAAGTACCCTATTGTTGACCTAGCTGGAGGAGTTGATCAGGTGTATGGGCGCCTGTATGAAGCACAAATCATTGGTCAAGAAAAGAAGTTGAAAGATAAAGGCTAAGGTGTTGTATGTGATTCCCAGAAAGGGGTTAACATGCAATTTTTTTTTGTGTAGAATGGAAAGATAAAGGCTAAAGTAGGGACTTTAGGCGTCGCTTTTATCAAAAGGGACGCCTAAAATCCCCGTTTAGAATTTTTTTAAAAAAAATTAGGGACTTAAGGCGTCCCTTTTGGTCAAAGGGACGCCTAAAGGGGTTTTTTTCCCATACGGTGCCATTTGTATTGTTTCTGGCCATATCATTCTGAAAGCAAACAGCAACGTATACACAAAAAGGAAACATACAGCACCCCCAGTTTATAATTAACAAAACACAACATCCACCTCTAATGAAACATTCATGCACTACATTGTTGACAGAAATGTTGTCCACTAATATAATAAACAACTACTAAGTAAATGTATAGGAAACGATAAACTTCTACAAATCAATGTGTTGAAGAATCCTCCCAGCCAACAAGTCTCTGATCAAATTAATGTCTTCATATAAGTAAGCAGCATCATTATCAAAGATCTACAAATTAGAAAATATGATTATACGAAATCAATGAAATTAAAGGATTGTTTAGCAATTCAATTAAAATACAACCAAAATATTATCATTTGATTACCTGTTGAAAATCACTTGTAACGCCACTTTGAATGATATTATACATGTAAAGTAGAACATAATAGCCACATTCAGTACCACCTGGCTGTTGATGGCACTATAAATCAAAAGCAATTGGTTAAAATCAATAACATACATCATTTATAAAACAACCGTAAATAAAATAACTTAAATTATATTGGAACCACATACTTTGGGATAGAACCACTTTGGCTTGCGAACAACTCTACCCTCACATGACCCGCCAAGCATTCTATATGTTTGGGTCGCGCTACCATTAAAATGTAAAACATTTTAAGTTAGAACAACTTATTTAAATCAAGCATTTCTTTAATTAATAAAAAAGAAATAACTAACGTGTTGAAGACGGATTTTGTGTCCTTGTCGGGCTTTTTTGTCAAGGAATCAAACCAATAGATTTCATTGAGGCGTGGGTAAACAACACACAGGCTCCAATGGTAACTACAACAATACACAGATTAAAATGAAGTTTATATTAGAAGAAAATTATTTCTCAAACATCCAAAAATAAAATTTTTTACTACATACCCTTGAACAATTGGCGCTAGATAATATCGCAATTTGGTCGCTGCCATTGTGAAGCCCATATAATGCGTCCTTTGTGCGATATCATTTTTATCCGATGTCGTATTTGCCGGACACAAGAATCCGTATAAATTTGGTCTTTCCATATCAATGCACATGTGGTAGAAGGACCTTAAATAGAAATAAAATGACCAATGAATTATTGAACTTATGAAATCTTGAACTTAGAAAAGAAAAACTAACCAAATGGCAAGTTTGACCCATCCTGCATCTATCTCCTCCAAATGCATAAACTCCTTAAGATCTTTACTGTCGATCGTGTAGGGATACGTCAATTGTGTACCCACAATCCCTGGAGGCATATTGAAGTCGACTTGGGGAATACCTTTGTAAATCTGTTGGAGCCGTACTAGAAAGGGCCATCTCAGCGCATGTTGCTCCTCCTATAACCATAGAAAACAAAACCAATTATATTACAATGATGCCAATAAATGTCAAGTGATATGAATATAATTCCTACCATTGGTAGGGTTGCCAACGTGCCAATAAGATATTGAGGCCAAAGGATGAAACCTCCAATTACCTGACCCAGCATGACAATCTCAACGTCAGGGATAGGGATGGCTGCACCTTCTTCCCCTTCATGAACACGTGTCACTGTCACCCTACGTAAATACTGTGGAATTTGATTATGATGGCGGGTGGTAGCTTGTGTGTAAACGAGAGCATCGGCTACAACACGAATCATGGGGGCATCCAAATAGAGGATACACGATTCACCCGACTCCAGAGTGGCAGAAGGCTGGCCCAATGGTTTTGTTATGTGAGAAGGCTGGCCACAGGGTTCTGTACTATGGGAAGGAGCGGCAACAAGTTCTAGAGTGTGGGAAGGCTGGACAAGGGGTTCTGGATTGTGGAAAGCCTCGACAACGAGTTACGGAGTGTGGGAAGGCTGGACAAGGGGTTCTGGATTGTGGAAAGCCTCGGTAACGAGTTACGGAGTGTGGGAAGGCTAACAAGGGATTCGTCCGACGGGTTGTGACTTCCTTTAGTGCTGGGGAAGGCCGGGGATTCCTCGTTTCTAACCATAGTAGCCTCCATGTGATGAAAATCAAACCACAATTTCATTTCACCACGTAGTTGTGTCATTACCTCATCTCGGAGCTCTTCTCGAATTTGATCGCGAAGGTTAGCCACAAACTCTTGACTGGGTTCAGCTTGTGAAGAATATCACGAGGCTTTACCAAAATATTTTGAAATACCAACTCCCCTCGGCTCCCCTCTAACACGGCCGGGGTATTCAGCCTTCCCAATCGCCGTGGACAATATGTCCATCCGTCCACTTGGAGTAAACGACCCTTGGCTACTCTGCTCTTCGAGTTCGTCCTGTAGCATACAATTCGTTATGAACTAAAATTAAATGCTAGAAATGTGAAAGAATTTTACAATTAATTACTTATGCTATTACTACTTACAATCCTCGAGGAAACCTCAGCAATAGTAGGATTTATATATTTGCCACCCTTAATCCTCCCTTACATCAAGACAATGCCAATACGGAAGATCAAATAAAATTGACCTCTTCTTCCATATGTTCTTCTCACCCTTAGTCCTTTAATTTTTACCAAAGGTCACATTGACACGTTCTACCCGACTATAAACTTCCTCCCCGGTGAATGCCCTTGGTGCAACTCCATGTTCTGGTAAGCCATCAAAATGCTTTCTCAGCCTACGATATGGGTGGAATCGATGAAGAAACCTCCTGTGGCCAAGGTACACTATTTTCTTGCAATGCTTAAGTTGTCGAAAGTGTGTTTCTCCTTCACAGATTGGGCATGCTTTATGACCCTTCACACTTTACCCTGACAAATTTCCATATGCGGGGAAGTTGTTTATCGTGGTAAAAATCATTGCACGCAACTTGAAAGACTCTTTCTTATAAGCATCGAACACATCCACATCTTCCTCCCATAACTTCTTCAAGTCCTCAATCAAAGGAGCCAAATACACATCGATGTCATTCCCTGGCTGTTTTGGTCCAGAGATCATCATAGAAAGCATAACGTACTTGCGCTTTATACATAACCAGGGAGGTAAGTTGTATATTACAAGGAGAACTGGCCACGAACTATGTGTACTAGTAAGAGTTCCATACGGATTTATTCCATCTGTACAAAGTCCAAGCCGAAGGTTTCTCGGCTCGCTGCCAAATTGAGGGAACATTTCATCTATCTTCTTCCACTGTGGACAGTCGGTCGGGTGTCGAAGATATTTTCCGTCACAAATTCTCTCATCAGAATGCCATCTCAACTTCTTCGCTTTTGTTGCGGTCGCAAACAAACGCTTAAACCGTGGTATTATTGGAAGATACCATAACACCTTCGAAGGTTTCCTTTTACTTGTTGTCCCTTCTCTACAACCACCGTCTTTCTTCACTTTATATCGTGATGTTTTACAGTTAGGACACTCACTAAGACCTGCATACTCCTTTCTATATAATACACAGTCATTAGGGTAAGCATGTATCTTTTTGTACTCCATACCTATCGTAGACAAGATTTTCTTTGCCTCATACATACGGTTTGGAAGTACATTATCTTCTAGAAACATATCACACAATAATTCCAATAGTAATGTAAAACTACTATCGGTCCATCCACAAGTTTCCTTTAAGTTCACCAAATGCAATGTTCCCGTCAGTCGTGTGTACTTACTCCTACGGTATAATGGTGTCTCCGCATCACTCCGCAGGCTGTCAAATTCATGTGCCTGGGCGAAGGATTCAACCTCGGCATCATGAATCATTTTCTCCATTCTATCTTGCTCTATAACATCCACTCCTTCCTTCTTGTGCGACGGACAATCAGTTACTTCCTCACCATACCATATCCACCTTGTGTATCGAAGATTTATTCCATCACAAAGTAGGTGATCCCTTATATCATCAACATCTCGTCGACTCTCGTTTAAACAATTCACACAAGGACAAAAATACTTCCCATTTTTTGTTGGAGCATTCCTTCTAGCAAATTCAATAAACTCTTCCACCCCATTCTCATATTCTTCACTAGTTCTCAAAGCATTCATCCAACTATGATCCATTGTTTTACCACCTAAACCATTCCCAATAATACTCAAGTTTATAACAATTGTTAACTATGAGATTTCCTTTTATCACTTTTTTCAAAAAACATTTCGGCAGCATTTCCCATTAAGTGTAAGATCCCACAATTTTAATAACAAACCATTTCACCTTAATTCAAAAAAAAAAAAAGAAAGTAACTGAGGCAATTAAGGACAATATCAACAATTTAAAATATCAATTTTTCTTTAGGGAACTAATATGTTTAAATTAGTACAAGTTAAAAGTTCTATGCACCTACATAATATTAAAAGTTCTATACATGTATTCATTATTTCAAACCAATGAAATTAAAATCAATTGGTTAATGCTGAAAATTACTTGTTGATAACTTGTTTTATAAAATAAAACAAGTTCTATGTTTAGATTTTAGACTTAAATTGCATTTAGCACTCTAAAATGTGTCTTTTTATATAGCACTCAGCTTCCTAAACATGTTTTATTTTATAATTAAATAAATTATATAACTTATTTAATCTAATAAAATTAGTTAAATAGGTCTTACATTAAAGATATATATGATGAGTAACATTATTGATTAATTTATTTTAGTAAAACATATTGATGAGTGCAAATTTTCTAAATGTTTTATTTTCTAAAAAACTATTATTTTCTAAATTTTTTATAGCTTCCTGAACATGTTTTATTTTTATTTTTGAAAATGTATATAGAATTACCAATAAAGTCATTTCAATTTCAAGAAATAAAAATTAGTAATAAAATTACACAACAAATATTATTTAGTGTAAAATGTCAAACTATATGAACAAATGAGTAAACATATTTAAAGAGAAAGTTGCTTCACATAAATATATACATTTTCATTTATTCATAATTAATTTCAATCATGTATGTATGAAATTAAAATAATCAATGTATAAACTCATCTTCCTCATTAAATTATTGTAGAAACCAAGTCAACAGGTTTCTGGAATCTCTAGCATATATACATGTACTTATGGCATAATATGAGTGGCGTATAGTTTCTAGCAAAACTACTTCAAATTAAACGGTCATGACATTAACTAAAGTGAAAAAAAATAAACCAAAAGAAAAAAAAAAGCTTACAGCAGTTGGAAAATGGCGTGAAGAGGCTAGGAGGGAGGAGGTGCACCGCCGTGAGAGAGAGGGAGCGAGTCCGATGCTGCAACTGTGAGATGATAGAAGGAGGAGATGAGAGAAAATGAAGAAGGAGGGATATGGTGGAAGAGAGACGGTGGAAGGAGGGGCACGGCTGGAGACTGACGTTGTTGGCCTTGTGGTGGCCTTCTGCATCAGCTCGGTGTTTTTGAGAGAGGCAGGAAGAGTGAACGAAAGGAATGGAGGGAAATGAAGAAAAAAAGTGGAGAGAAATATGTTTAGGCGTCCCTTCTCCAAGAAGGGACGCCTAAACATACAAATAGGCGTCCCTTCATACAAAAGGGACGCCTAATGTAGGCTGCATGCCAGCCACGTGGCTGGCATGCAGCCTTTAGGGGTCCCTTCTTGAGAAGGGACGCCTAAAGATTAAAAAGTTTCTCTTTATTTACATAAATGCCACTGCGTACAGTTTTTACTTCCCTTTTCAAAGAAGGGACGTCTTTATGTGACGTTAAATCCCTATTCTGTAGTAGTGCTGGTTTAGCAAGTTTCCTAGTGAGGAATGGTATAATTTCCCAAAATTGTTTTATATCCTTGGATATTAAAGGGAATATTATGGTGAGCTGGAAAGCTCTGAGAAATATTAAAGGTAGGGGCAAAATGGTCATTTGACTAATGAGAGGCTAGTGCCACTATTTCCCTATTATTGATGCCCAGACTTGTCAAATGTGAAGAGAAATAAGGAAAAGGGACAAGAAATGGTTTATTATGATAAATCATTAAAGGTGAGGGGAAAATGGTAATTTTTCCATAAGATAAGAAATGATAGTTTTTCGCTAATATTCTCAATGATTTTGAGTGGAATGGGAATTAAAAAAGGGAAAATGACTACTTGATAATTAATAAGCCTGTGTAGGTGAATTATTATCAAGTAAAGTCAATAAGTGGAGAAGCTTAAGGCTTCGGTCGACCACTTAAGGTGGTATAATGGGATAGTTTGAAGGTGAATTATACTTTCTTATTTCTCCTTAATATTAGTGGAATGATTAAGGAAAAGAGAAATGAAACTTGTTATGTAAGTAATGACACAATTTGATCAATTGGTGGTAAGCCACTTGGATGGTTTTAATTAATCATCATCCTTCATCATTTATTCTCATTCTTTCCTGAGTTCATATTAAAATAGAAAAGAGAAGGGAAAAGAATCAGAAAACGTGAGAAAGAGAGAGAACGGAGAAAGAACGTGAACGCAGAGGAGAGAGAAGAGAGAGAAAGTTTGAGATCGCCGAAAATCTACCAAAACGGCGTCTTCTCTCAAAGTACCCAGTATAAACGTTCTTCTACTCATTCTGAGCTTCGATTCTGTGGTTTCAAATTCTCATTTGGAGATGGTTGGTGCCGTCTCACCAGCCAGAGCGTCACCATAATTTCGAACCGGATTCAGAAAAGTGTAAGGTAAGCGTAAGCTTCCCTTTGACCATTTCGGTTTGTCATTTGGATGAGTATTATGAGAGTTGGGTACTATTCATCTATCGTTCGATCAATGTTTTAGAATCCAAAACGATGTCCAATTGATGTCTAAATGGCTAATCATGTAATTAGAAGTAGAAAGGAAGGTATTAAGCTTAAGAAAGGGAGGAAATGACATAACTCTTCTGAGAACTCTAAAATGGCTGCCTTGAGTGTGGCATGAGGATAGAGTTAGAATTTCATCGATTGGATGATTCCATTAAGTTTAGAAGAGAAAATTATGTAGGGTTCATGTTGATGACTGAATTACCCCTTTAAGCTCTAAATAAGGGATGTCAAGGGTATTTCTAATATTTAGGCGTGAATTTGACTAATATGAAGTCATAAATGGATTCTACACGTGAAATTGTGTAGGATTGGCCCATGTCATAATTTCTGTAAAAGTACAATTGGGCTGGGCTTTCGGGGGCATTTTGGTAATTTAGCATAATTGAGCTAAGTTATCAACTAATGAGTCTAGAATGTTATAAGGATGAGTAGTGACTCGTGTATGCTATGTTTATGAATTCTAGGACTCGATGAATGGACATGCTCGAACCGGAGCAAGAACAAAGGATTGAGGACAGACGTGAAGTCCGACAGGTAGTGAACTTACCTTTCCTGCACGTGTATGATATGTATGTCTTGCATTGATTATGTGATTGTTATGCCTATTTATGTTGAACATGTTTGATTGATTGAAGCTCTGTTATATTTATGCAATGGCCATATGTATGTCGTAACATCGAGCACGCAGCATGTCATTATGTTGGTATGAAATAGTGTAGGCAAGCATGTCATACATTCATATATATCTACATGCATAGTGGTATTGTTCGCTACTAAGATTCTCTTGAATCTCACTCCTCCCGAACAACCATTTTAGACAGGTTGAAGGATGCATGGAGTTATGCTCGGAGGAGGAATTGCTAAGGTGAAGATCGTGGTGCGAGGCACTACTATTTGGATGTGATGTAATGGATTTACATTTGATAGCCTTGTATGGCTTGATGTATATGTGTATGTATGAGGATGAATGAATGACTGCTATTAAAGTAGAGAACCACTCTAATGTAATAAGAGAATCGCTCTAGCATAAATAAAGGAGAATGGCTTTTAGCTTATTTAAGTAATCACTCGCTTACTCTGATATTGTGAAACTAAGAGCCGGAGAGATAATGAAAATGAGGTGTCATAAAAGACATACACCCTATTCACGCACCAATGTCATCATACTTTGGTGTCATTGAACACATATGAAAGTTAGATTACTTTACGTTAAGGGTCCTTGTCTTCAGATATAAGTGGGTTAACAACAATAGTAGATTACAGACATATGAGAGTTATGATTTGTTTAAGTGGACCTTTATAAAGTTTGATATAAAGATGATTCTTTTATTTTAGCATCACAAGTAGAACAAGTGTTTTTCATTCTGGATCCTACTAAGAATGATTGGTCCATTTTACTCCCATCAAACCAGAATTATCAAGAACAAGTTGATGTTGAAAGTAATGAATATTTGAATATTATTAAGGATGATCCTTCTTTTGAAATGTTAGGGTCTGAAGATATTAGTGTAGATGAAGATTAAGATAAACCCTTATACACATGAGACATAATCATGAAGAGAGGACTTGGGTCAATCTATCAATTCCTACTACTATGAGGCTCAAGAGAAACACAATTATCAATTCAACAAGAATGATGAAGAATAAAATTTTAAATCAAACAAGAAAGAGGAAAAAGATCATGAGTGTCTTGACTTTTTTACTTGTATGTTTTAGATGTATTCATATATTTCAAATTAATTTACTTTCTTTGACATGATTGCCACTGTGCACTGATGTTTTATTTGGTTTAGTTAACATGCAGGAAAATGGATTCACTACATGAAGATGATGATGTTCCCATGAATATTTCTAGAAAAAGATTTGTGGGGCATGTAACCCATGGCAGGACTATAATGGCCAGGTTGATCAAACTGAGAAGTAAAAAGATTAAGTTAGAACTTAAATGAAATGCAAAGGAAAATCCAATTAAACCAAACAGTAGCTCCTTCAATAATTTCATTGGGACTACAATATGAGACAAAGTCTTTGTTACAATTCAAGATGGGAGACGGGTGAAAAAACAATATAGGAATGAAATATGGGGTGAAGTCCAGGTAACACATTAATTACTTTATTAATCGGGTTGTTTTGCTTCAAATAATTACAATCTAACAAATTATATATGTATGGTTTTTTATTACAGTATTGTTTTAATATTGATGGTGATGATCAAAAGAGCTTCGTGTTAAGAAAGCCGGTAAACTTATGAGAAAGTTTCATTCTAATCTTGTAAAATTCTTCATGAGGGATGATAATGCACTACTACAAAATGTAGATTTTACGTCCCTAAAAGACGTCCCTTTTTTAAAAAGGGAAGTAAAAAATAAAGACGGTGGCATTTTTGTAATTATGGGTAAGAATTAAGTAACTTTAGGCGTCCCTTTTGAAAAAGGGACGCCTAAAGTCTAAAAAAATTAAAACAAAATTAATTTTTTTACTTTAGGCGTCCCTTTTTGAAAAAGGGACGTCTAAAGTCAATTTTTTTACTTTAGATGTCCCAAATTTAAAAAGGGACGTCTAAAGGTAACGTACATCAGTCAAATTGATACTGACATCACTCTCTTGAAGCTCATTTTCCACCATAACTCTCTCTCTTACTCCCTTTCATTATCGTTGTTCTTTTTTTGAAAGTCGTCCTCCTCTATCTCCACCACCATCGTCTACCGTCTTCCTCTCCATTGTTGAAGCTCGTCGTCATTGTTCTTCCTCGATCTTTGATGCTGTTGGTTCCTCCTCCCTCCCTCTCCCGCCGTTGGCCTCCATCCTCCCTCTCCTACTATGGCCAAAAGGTATGGATAATTAATTTTTCTTTTTATAGGCTAAGTCTTAAACTGAGATTATTGTATATGTATTTTGTTGTGTTAAGATTTAGATTTATCTTCATTGTAGATTCATTTTGATTTATCATCCTTCACCAATATTAATCTGTAAGGATATTTTGGTTTATAAAAAACTGTTCGATCTTGTTTCTATATGTTATAATTGTTAGGCAGTGAAAAATATAAGCGAGTTTTTTTTTAAAAAAATAACTTTAGACGTCCCTTTTTAAAAAAAAGGACGTCTAAAGTTTTGTTTTTAAAAAAAAACACTTTAGACGTCCCTTTTTTAAAGGACGCCGTATCCTGACTTTTTTACATTCCTGGTATAGGCGTCCCTCTTTTTTTGGACGTTAAAAGGGCTAAAAAAAAGGACGTTAAAAGTGTTTTATGTAGTAGTGATGAGAATATCATTTCTACACTGTTGGATTTATATGATGGAATCATCACTCAAGAAATTTGGGATGAGTTTTTGAAAACACGTACTACTCATGAATTCCATATAATATAATATTAGACTTTATCAATTACTTGTAATCTATTTGTAATTAATGTTTACTCGTCTATTTCATTGTATTGTTGCAATGCCCTTTCTAACAAAATAACAATGATTACATGTATTACATCATGAAATTCATGAATGATATAATTACTCATGATCAGTTTGTTGTTCCTCCAAAAGTAAGTCATTTTAGTTGCAATTAATTTGTATTTTAAATTTAATTGAGTAATTCCTGATAATTAATTCTTAGTGATTTTAATTAGTTATGTGCATGATTGTATATATGTAGTATTATGAAGATCAACATTGTGACAATTTAACTTACCATTAAGTGAATGAAGTCATTGAGGAATGGTGTGAATATGTACTCAAACAATACTCTAGCTAACTACTATTTAAGTAGCTAGGTTGTTTCTTGCTTATTGTTGTATAGTTTATTTAACTAGAATTAGCTGTATTTCATTCACAATTGTTGTAAATATATATTTAATAATTATTTTGTTAATTACTTATTTTTTATATCATTTTGAAGTTATTTGATTGTAGTTTGCTTTTCTTTATTTCGCTTTGGATATAAAAATGTATATTTAAAGTGTGTTATCCACTATAATTATAGGGTTCTGAAGAAAAAATATGAAAAATTTATTTTTTAAAAAAATACTTATTGTGGCACTTCCTTAGAAAAGTGGCATAGGAAGCAAAAATCTAATAAATTAAAAAATATATATACACTTTCTGTGGCGCTTCCTTATATATATATATATATATATATATATATATATATATATAGACACACACACACACATGTTGTGGCGTTTAGAGAAGCATCATATATAACTTCTTTTAGTGGTGATAGAATAGATATGTAGCGCTTCCTAAGCACCACATTACTGTAAAAAGAAGCACCATAGCTGCATTTTTTTATAGAGTAGTGTAAGTAGAACTAATCTTTGTTTACAACCTCTTTGATAAGGTTATCTAAGACTGTGACTTCTTATTTATTTAGTTAACAGCAATGCACACAAGGTGTTGCAAGATATAAGTTATATCCTTCAATTTTTTTGTTTTTTTTTAAAAGTCACGTGCGACGCACTGCAGTGTATGTACATCATCGTAATATGTGATTCATTCATAGTTGGGGAAAAAATACAACTTTGTCTATGAATGTAAACATATACGGGTGCATGACCTTACGCGCGCATGCACAAATAAAGATTTCTTTCTGTGTGGAGATAAAAACACGTATGAGCGTTGCGCGCTCACAAACAAGAGCACAAGTTTCTCATTCTAAAATATCCCATTTTTCCTTAAATAATTTTTCAAATAATGAAAGAAAATAATTTTTCTTATAAATTTCAAATACACACACATATAAGTCAAGTGTAGAAATTTATTTTCTCAAGAATGCCCACTATATGGCTAAATTGGAAGGTGAAGCACGATTCTTAGAGGTGAATTTCGCTTCAAGATCTTTTCAATCTTGCATGAGAAAAATGATGATTAATAATGTTGATCTGATTAACATTGTTCGGTTGATTTAATTAGACAATCAAAATGTAATGAAAAACTTTATTATTTTCAATATAAGAATAAATAAGAGCAATTTGGATCGAGTGAATGGCAAATATTAATTCAAAATGAATCATTTTATAATCTTAAATAAAGGGAATACGAACTTTTAATTGCAATTGCTCCTTTGAATGGCGTTTATTTTTAAAAAATAATTTTCTTTAATTGATTCCCATGTTAAACTTTGTAACACATATAATATTCGGAGTCCTTTTGCAGAGTAATATTGGTGATCTTCGTTCGCAAGTTGAATTCGAGAATGATAAATTTGCATTACAAGTTCAACAACAGTCCATGAAATTAAAATATAATAGTCAAGAAAAAGAGAGAATTATTCAAGTAGGTAAGCTCTCTATCAACCTTTAATTTATTTCGTTGAAGATTATCATAAAATATGTTGTATGTCTTTAGTACTTATGAATCTATATATCCTAATAATGTTTTGGACCCAACATGAGATTATTTAATTGATGAGATAGAACAACAATTATGGAACTTAATCCTTCATCAATCTCTCTTGGATCCAAATCTAGTGGTAGCAAACTGTAAACGTACAATATTGATTAGAGGAGAATAACAAGAAAAATTAGGGGAAAACACCTCCATGACGATTAAGCAACATGTTTATATAACAATCTAACCCGCTTGGGTTTAATATGCTAATCATTCCTCACTTGAGGGTGATAAACCAATTCCACTTAGAGATTTGAGAGAGACTTCTCTTTGTAGAGAAAGACTCAAGCTACCTCTCCTTTTTTTTTTTTTTTTGGTAGAATATCCCCAAGTTACTTTGGACTTAAGCCTAATCTCTGTCAAGCCGAAAGCGTTAAGGTTAAAGTCTTTTCAATAAGTTTATTTTCAAAATTCAAACTTATGTTCTTCTCCTTAAAGGGGTAAGACTACTTATTATCTTAAACAACAACTTATTAGTGACCTTTGTTTACTTGGTGGGCGATTCCATGTCCCTTCACAACCAAAAAACACTTGTGAAGCCAACTATTTATAAAGCCTAAGCGATTAAACAATTAATTGAGATTAATATCTCCAACATAGACATAGTTGGAATTTTGTCTTTTTAGAGGCTAGCTCAGATTAGAGTAATACTCCCTCCAATCCTTTTTATAAGCAATTTTCTCTCTTTTGAGGTTGGTTCTTAATATGAGCAACTTTTTTTCTATCTCAAAATTTAAACTTCCTTTTTCTTTCCTACCTCTATTAAATACATATCTTTATATTAATTATCCTCGACTCATACTAATTCTCTTTCATTTAATCATTTATTATTCATTCTCTCATATATTTTTTATGCATCATCTCTCCTATACACTTTTCATAAATAGAGGCATATTTGAAAAAAGGCATAACATTTATTATCTTTAGATGAAATATAATTACTCCTACATTTCTCACGTACACAATCCCAGATTCATAATTACTCCCTACTATCCCAGGATAGCTTCTAAAATCTTTACCAAACTTTAAAAATTTGTATGTCCTAATATACTTGTCCAATTATTACAAATTACCTATAAAACTAAAGCTTGTTAGGTCTACTTTATTTTTGGAAAATTTTGTGGACATTGGAATTCATTTGTCTAGACAAAAATATGTCACAATGAGTCTGCCGCAGGACAACTTCTAGATTGAATACCCAATTTTCAAAAAATCATAATTAATTCTAGAAAACTCTAAATTGACTGATTCTAAGCACATTGTAAACCTATTTAAGTATAATTTCAAAAAAAATATCATTTTCTGAAAAATGCATCCACACGATTTCCATAAATTCACCAAACCTTAACTGTTCCAGATTTGGTTCCATAAATCATGCCAAAATTTAAAAAATCATAACTCTAAATCCACTCATCCAAAAATTACATTCTACTTATCAAAATTAAGCTTAATGTGTATAATTTATTTCTGGAAATTTTCTTAGCATTTGGAAGAGGTTGGATTATTCAAAAACACAACAAAACATTTCTACCTCCGTAAAGCAATTTATGGCAGCACAAATCCCTAACTTCCAAAATTTGGTATTTTCGATACAATCAGCCAAAATTCACAACCACATGATATTCCACATATTTGTTCATTTAGAATACAATGAAGTACTTTAAAACATAAAAAACCAACTCATTTTTCCCAATGTTTCTCAAAACCGAACATACCCCTTATTTTCTCAAAAATCAAGTTCTTGTTATTTCACCTTAAAATCATCATACAACAACATAAATCCTCTTCTAAGCCTATAAGCATCAACAAAAGAACATCAAAGCCCAAATACTCTCCTTGAATGAAAATCAAGGCTCCACAAATATTCAACAAAATGACACAAATCATAGCTTAAAATGTAGCTCTTACTCACCTCTTGCTTCTTCTAAGCTTTGTTCTTTGGTTCTACAACTTTACGTCCTTCAAGATCGCTCAAAACACCTCTTTTTAAGAAATAAAATCATAGGATTGAAACTTAGGATGAAGAGAACAATGTTTATGAATAGCATTTGAGCTAGAAAGAAGCTTAAGCATGAGAAAATCAAGCACCAAGTTCTTACCTTGATCTTGTTCTCCACCTTCTCTCCTCTACCAATTTTGTCTTGATTTTGTGAAATTTTTTTTTCTCGCTTTCTCCTTGGTTGCCAAAATTTTAATGGGCAATGAAGGGTTGAGATTGCATCACACTTTGGCTAGGTGTCACACTTAAGAAGCCTTAGTCTTTTGGTTAATTCTTAAGTTGACAAGTGGCTTGCTTTTCACCTACTTAGTTACACTAATAAGGAAGTTTAGTTAAGGCAACAAATCATTTTCTCTTCCATTTGGACAGCCCCCAAACAATATGTAAGAGAGAGAAGAAGGAAAAATGGTTTTTCTAATGGTCCATAGCTTCTTGTACAAAAGAAATTAAAGCTTATTATCTATTGGTTACTTAGTTGAATTTTCTTGTCTTCCTCTTCTCCTTATTTGGCTAAAAAATTATAACCATTTTAAGGGAAATATTTTGATTTTTGGGCATCATAATTACTTCACTTTTCAAGAGCAAATCATAGCCATTAATCTTGAGTTCTAATTTTAAACTCAAGATCAAAAGACAATTGTCTCTTTTGCCCTTGATTATGGTAACATTAATTAATTTGCCATTACGTATTTTCTTTTATTCTATTCTCTTCTTCCATACACTATTTCTTTCTCTTTTTGGATCCAAATTAGGCTTTTATATCATTATTTCCTTTAGATAAATGAATTGGACATTTCCTTTGGCTATTTGGAATCAAAACCTATACGTTTACTTTCCCCAAATTAGTCCCTAAAAGATATTATGTCTCTTGGACATTCTTGAGACTTTTGCAAATTGGGGCTCAGCAGTTGGCTTGAGTTAGACTTAATCTCAAGCTTCTGGTCCCAAAATTTGAGATATTACATTAGACATAATACAAAGAGTACTAAAGATATCCAACAAAGCTAAGTAAAGAACCAGAATAGAGATGGGTTAAGAATAACATAATCTTTATTTTGCCAAAATAGTTGGGATAAATAATGATCCATCTATTCATGAATTTTAAATTATAGGATTTGACATCATTTGCCGAAGCCAGAGAAGGACGTGATTGGTAAAGGTAAAGGATCGGAAAGGTATTTAGGTAGTAACTCTTTCGATCTCTCATATAGTATGCAGTGTTCTACATGTATGTTTTTTCCATCAAGTATGATGAGGACCAGTATATCCTGAGGCCCTAAGACATGATAGACCAGTGTGCCCTTAAGCTAGCTGATGCATTTAGATTGTATTTGACATTGTACCGGGGAAATAAGACTATGGATAGGGCCGTAAGACCGGGCAATATAATTTTTCGTTCAGCATTGTATCGGGGCAATAAGACCTTATATAAGGTCGTAAGACCAGTAATACAATGAGGAAGTAAGACTCAAGAGTACAAGTTTTCATAGGGCAGTGACCCTGGGCAATAAGACCTGAGCTAGGAAGTGACCCAAGGCTATAAGACTCGATATGCAACTTGTATAGGGCAAAGGCCCTAGGTTGTAAAGCTGGAATACCAAGCACTATGGTAATAGACCAGTGGATACCGTGTTTGTGTGTTTTATGCTATATATTGTATACTGAATGTTGACTGTGTTATGTGCTGAAGATATGATGGCTTATTTGGCATGCTTTGTGAACTTGCATTTTATATGATTGATTGTTGTTACTATTGAGATTCTTATAAATCTTATCCTTTCCAATAATTACTATACAAAGAAGGTCAGCGGCTCGAAAGGAAAAGAGATAAATATTGATAATTCAAGCATAAAGATGAGAGATTACGACTTTGTTGGTTATCTGTTGACTAGTTTCATATATATTATCTATAATGTAAAGACATACTATAGTAAGTTAGTACCCGAGTTGTGAAATCAGTGATATCAGTGCATACAGTGGTGGTACTAGTACCTAGCTTGGTGATATCATTTGTACCAGTACACATAGTAGTGGTACCACACTACTACAGAATAGAGATTTAACGTCACATAAAGACATCCCTTCTTTGAAAAGGGAAGTAAAAACTGTACGCAGTGACATTTATGTAAATAAAGAGAAACTTTTTAATCTTTAGGCATCCCTTCTTGGAGAAGGGACACCTAAAGGCTGCATGCCAGCCACGTGGCTGGCATGCAGCCCACATTAGGCGTCCCTTCTGTATGAAGGGATGCCTATTTATATGTTTAGCCAAGAAGGGACGCCTAAACATATTTCCCTCCACTTTTTTTCTTCATTTCCTTCCATTCCTTTCGTTCATTCTTCCTCCCTCTCTCAAAAACACCTAGCCTCCTTCCACCGTCTCCCTTCCACCATATCCCTCCTTCTTCATTTTCTCTCATCTCCTCCTTCTATCATCTCACAGTTGCAGCATCGGACTCGCTCCCTCTCTCACGGTGGCCTGGTGCGCCTCCTCCCTCCCAGCCTCTTCACACCATTTTCCAACTGTTGTAAGTTTTTTTTTTTTTTTTTTGCTTTTGGTTTATTTTTTTCACTTTAGTTAATGTCATGACCGTTTAATTTGAAGCAGTTTTGCTAGAAACTATACGTCACTCATATTATGCCATAAGTACATGTATGTATGCTAGAGATTCCAGAAACCTGTTGACTTGGTTTCTACAATAATTTAATGAGGAAGATGAGTTTATACATTGATTATTTTAATTTCATACATACATGATTGAAATTAATTATGAATAAATGAAAATGTATATATTTATGTGAAGAAACTTTCTCTTTAAATATGTTTACTCATTTGTTCATATAGTTTGACATTTTACACTGAATAATATTTGTTTGTGTAATTTTATTACTAATTTTTATTTCTTGAAATTGAAATGACTTTATTGGTAATTCTATATAAATTTTCAAAAATAAAAATAAAACATGTTCAGGAAGCTATAAAAAATTTAGAAAATAATAGTTTTTTAGAAAATAAAACATTTAGAAAATTTGCACTCATCAATATGTTTTACTAAAATAAATTAATCAATAATGTTACTCATCATATATATCTTTAATGTAAGACCTATTTAACTAATTTTATTAGATTAAATAAGTTATATAATTTATTTAATTATAAAATAAAACATGTTTAGGAAGCTGAGTGCTATATAAAAAGACACATTTTAGAGTGCTAAATGCAATTTAAGTCTAAAATCTAAACATAGAACTTGTTTTATTTTATAAAACAAGTTATCAACAAGTAATTTTCAATATTAACTAATTGATTTTAATTTCATTGGTTTGAAATAATGAATACATGTATAGAACTTTTAATATTATGTAGGTGCATAGAACTTTTAACTTGTACTAATTTAAACATATTAGTTCCCTAAAGAAAAATTGATATTTTAAATTGTTGATATTGTCCTTAATTGCCTCAGTTACTTTCTTCTTTTTTTTTGTTTGAATTAAGGTGAAATGGTTTGTTATTAAAATTGTGGGATCTTACACTTAATGGGAAATGCTGCCGAAATGTTTTTTGAAAAAAGTGATAAAAGGAAATCTCATAGTTAACAATTGTTATAAACTTGAGTGTTATTGGGAATGGTTTAGGTGGTAAAACAATGGATCATAGTTGGATGAATGCTTTGAGAACTAGTGAAGAATATGAGAATGAGGTGGAAGAGTTTATTGAATTTGCTAGAAAGAATGCTCCAACAAAAAATGGGAAGTATTTTTGTCCTTGTGTGAATTGTTTAAACGAGAGTCGACGAGATGTTTTTGTGTCTAGGAATATGTCAAGTTCTAGTGATTTAGGGAGCGACAGCGAGCAGCATAATGGAAGGCAAGAAGAGACACCCGCTCCGAGAAAAACAAGAGGTGCCACGAAGATGGCTGTATTGGCGAAGCACCACTACAAATGAACATGAGAGGGTTCACATAGAGTTTGATGCCAACATGAATCCAATGGGTCCTGAGGAAGACAACTTCATTAGTTATCTTGGTTTTATGGGTCGAAGTAAAGTCCGAATCATCTATGATAGTTGGAGGCAGGTTCCCAAAAAGAAGAAAGCCATGATATGGCAACATATTTTGGTACATAACTTTTGATACATTTGATGTATTTAGACCTTTCTTCCTATTCAAGTTTAATTGTCTCCGTTTTTGCAGCAAACGTTCGATGTTCCTGACACCACAGACATGTACAACCACTGGATGGGAGAGGTTCGTTTGCGTTGGAAGGATTTTAAAAATAAGCTCTCCAGGAAGTACCTTAGAGGTGACAAGAGTCATCTGGATCCTTGTCAGGAATATTCATATCTATCTCCAGAGGACTGGAGGTTGTTTGTAGCTAAACGACAAGCTCCTGAATTTTTGGTAAATTTTCTGTCTTCAGTATGAAAATTTATAATTTTAATATAGTTAATGCACTAATGACTTGTTTTTCCCTTTTTCCCTTAAACAGGAATTAAGTGCGACGAACACACAGAGGCAAGAAGCAAATCAGTACTAGCATTGCATGTCTTGGGGTGGCTACAGGAAGCTGGAGCGGATGATGATGGCAGAAGAGCTGGAAAAAATGAAGGAAGCTGCGAAATCGGATCCTTCCGTTGTTGTGCAAGCGCCAGCTCCTCCTCCACGTCACAAAAAATGGAAAGCAGGGAGGATTAAGGGTGGCAAATATATAAATCCTACTATTGCTGAGGTTGCCTCGAGGATTGTAAGTAGTAATAGCATAAGTAATTAATTATGAAATTCTTTCACATTTCTAGCATTAAATTTTCGTTCATAACGAATTGTATGCTATGGGATTAACTCGAAGAGCAGCGTAGCCAAGGGTCGTTCACTCCAAGTGGACGGATGGACATATTGTCCACGGTGATTGGGAAGGCTGAATACCCTGGCCGTGTTAGAGGGGAGCCGAGGGGAGTTGGTATTTTGAAGTATTTTAGTAAAGCCTCGTTATATTCTTCACAAGCTGAACCCAGTCAAGAGTTTGTGGCTAAGCTTCGCGATCAAATCCGAGAAGAGCTCCGAGATGAGCTAATGACACAACTACGTAGTGAAATGAAATCGTGGTTTGATTTTCATCACATGGAGGCTACTATGGTTAGAAACGAGGAATCCCCGACCTTCCCCAGCACTAAAGGAAGTCACAATCCGCCGAACGAATCCCTTGTATAGCCTTCCCATACTCCGCAACTCGTTGCCGAGGCTTTCCACAATCCAGAACCCCTTGTTCAGCCTTCCCACACTCCGCAACTCGTTGTCGAGGCTTTCCACAATCCAGAACCCCTTGTCCAACCTTCCTACACTCCAGAACTTGTTGCCGCTCCTTTCCATAGTCTTGTCCAGCCTTCCCATAGTACAGAACCCTGTAGCCAGCCTTCTCACATAACAGAACCACTGGGCCAGCCTTCTGCCACTCCAGAGTCGGGTGAATCGTGTATCCTCTATTTGGATGCCCCCATGATTCGTGTTGTAGCCGATGCTCTCGTTTACACACAAGCTACCACCTACCATCATAATCAAATTCTACAGTATTTACGTAGGGTGACAGTGACACGTGTTCATGAAGGGGAAGAAGGTACAGCCATCCCTATCCCTGACGCTGAGATTGCCACGCTGGGTCAGGCAATTAGAGGTTTCATCCTTTGGCCTCAATATCTTATTGGCACGTTAGCAACCCCACCAATGGTAGGAATTATATTCATATCACTTGACATTTATTGGCATCATTGTAATATAATTGGTTTTGTTTTCTATGTTTATAGGAGGAGCAACATGCGCTGAGATGGCCCTTTCTAGCACGGCTCCAACAGATTTATAAAGATATTCCCCAAGTCGACTTCAATATGCCTCCAGGGATTATGGGTACACAATTGACGTATTCCTACACGATCGACAGTAAAGATCTTAAGGAGTTTATGCATTTGGAGGAGATAGATGCAGGATGGGTTAAACTTGCCATTTGGTTAGTTTTTCTTTTCTAAGTTCAAGATTTCATAAGTTTAATAATTCATTGGTTATTTTATTTCTATTTTAGGTCCTTCTACCACATGTGCATTGATATGGAAAGACCAAATTTATACGGATTCTTGTGTCCGGAAAATACGACATCGGATAAAAATGATGTCGCACAAAGGACGCATTATGTGGGCTTCACAATGGCAGCGACCAAATTGCGATGTTATCTAGCGCCAATTGTTCAAGGGTATATAGTAAAAAATTTTATTTTTGGATGTTTGAGAAATACTTTTCTTCTAATCTAAACTTCATTTTAATCTGTGTATTGTTGTAGTTACCATTGGAGCCTGTGTGTTGTTTGCCCACGCCTCAATGAAATATATTGGTTTGATTCCTTGACAAAAAAGCCCGACAAGGACACAAAATCCGTCTTCAACACGTTAGTTATTTCTTTTTTATTAATTAAAGAAATGTTTGATTTAAATAAGTTGTTCTAACTTAAAATGTTTTACATTTTAATGGTAGCGCGACCCAAACATATAGAATGCTTGGCGGGTCACGTGAGGGTAGAGTTGTTCGCAAGCCAAAGTGGTTCTATCCCAAAGTATGTGGTTCCAATATAATTTACGTTATTTTATTTACGGTTGTTTTATAAATGATGTATGTTATTGATTTTAACCAATTGCTTTTGATTTATAGTGCCCTCAACAGCCAGGTGGTACTGAATGTGGCTATTATGTTCTACTTTACATGTATAATATCATTTAAAGTGGCGTTACAAGTGATTTTCAACAGGTAATCAAATGATAATATTTTGGTTGTATTTTAATTGAATTGCTAAATAATCCTTTAATTTCATTGATTTTGTATAATCATATTTTCTAATTTGTAGATCTTTGATAATGATGCTGCTTACTTATATGAAGACATTAATTTGATCAGAGACTTGTTGGCTGGGAGGATTCTTCAACACATTGATTTGTAGAAGTTTATCGTTTCCTGTACATTTACTTATAGTTGTTTTTATATTAGTGGACAATATTTCTGTCAACAATGTAGTGCATGAATGTTTCATTAGAGGTGGATGTTGTGTTTTGTTAATTATAAACTGCGTGCTGTATGTTTCCTTTTTGTGTATACGTTGCTATTTGCTTTCATAATGATATGGCCAGAAACAATACAAATGGCACCGTATGGGGAAAAAACCCTTTAGGCATCCCTTTTGCCAAAAGGGACGCCTAAAGTCCCTAATTTTTTTTAAAAAAAATCTAAACGGGGACTTTAGGCATCCCTTTTGATAAAAGCGACACCTAAAGTCCCTACTTTAGGCGTCCCTTTTGCTAAACCCAAAGCTTCAATCGTCCCTTTACAAATGACGTATAAAGTCCAAATTTATTACGTCACTGACATACGCGTCCCCCCATAAAAGGACGTTAAAAGTCCCAAATAAGGGACGTTAAAAGTGTTTTTTCTAGTAGTGCCAGTACTTGAGTGGTGGTATCAATGGTATCAGTGAGTAGTGGTACCAGTACTCAGCTTGGTGGTATCAATGATAATAGTGCACATAGTGTATTATCAGTATATACAATAGTGGTATCAGTATTGATATTATGCTCGGTAATCGAAAACTAAGAGTAGGCATTTGTATGTCAAGGGCCCAGAGACTAATCATCAATATTACAAGAAAATGAGCAGAGAATTCATAATCATAATTAATAAGGTTGAGGATTAATGAGTCATAATGAAGAGCGAAACCCTTATATGACTATTTTAAAAGTTCAAATTTTTCAGCTTAACTTATGTACCAAGATGAGAACTAGGGCCTAGTAATTCAAATTCATTGTGTAATGACTTGTCGAATCACACTAAGAATAGGGAAGTCACACCAAACAACCCAATTTCATGATTCCACTTCTCCAATCTCAATTCAAGTATACCAAACGGGCCATTAATTTTTTGGTTCATTAGGTTGTTCAAGTTCAACTTGTGATTGATGATTATCAAAACTTCGATGGCTCTACCCATCTTTTAACAAAAGCGTGTTAATTAAAAATAATCCATATAAACCTCACAAAAATAAAAGGTAAATAGATCAAATTTGATTTATAAACTTTGCAGGTAATTATGTTAAGTTTTTTTGTACTCGTATATAGAACTTACCATACAGTAAACAAATTAAATAATATATATCAGCTTTAACGGTTACAAAAAGCCTCCTTAAATTCTTCAATAATAATAAACTTCCTTTTTACTTCTCTACTTTTCCTTCTCTTCTACCCTTCTCCTCCTTAATTTTTCTCCTTTTTTTTAATTCTTAAACTCGCCAGCACAAATATATTTTTTACAAGTTAAAATTGATTTTTAACACGATTTTAGAATTGGTGCAAAAATAGGGGTGTAGAAAGTCTTTATTCTACACCATTTACAGAAAGCTAAAATAATTTGACATTTGCATTTATCAATTCTACTCTAAAAGCCATCGGAAAAATTACAAAAAACCACTGAAGATTGAACTTCATCAAATAAAAAGTATATATGTCAAATAAAAAAAAGTGTGCATGTGTGTCAATTCATCTAAAAAAATCTCACTGACATCCTGTATGAAAAGTTGTTAGACCTGACTGACACCCAAGAGGGGGGAATTTGGTGTATGATAATAAAGTATGATCTTTTAAAATCTTTTCGTTGTTTATCAAATCAATATGTATGGAAGTATAAAATCATAAGTAGTTATATAGATCATATATGCTGGAAATGTAAAAGCTTAGGGAAGAGAATATATAAACTGTGATTTATCCTGGTTCGGTCCAATCCAAGATTACCTACGTCCAGTCCTCAGGCTCCTCCTGAGATTTCTCATCCACTATCTTCTTGTTTATCCGGGCACAAGACAAGCCTCTACAAATCTCTTACAAAGTTACTCCCCCTTACACACTATAAGGTTTACACCCTCTTACGGCAAGTCTTACGAGCAGAGTAATCCTGAAGACCTTTCTCTCTTGCTTACTCATGCAAGTCTTATGAGCAGTAACGTTCTCTCCTACTTACAACCTTGTAAGTCTTACGAGCAGCAACATTCTCTACTGCTTGCACCTTTTAAGTCTTACAAGCAGAAAGTCTTATCGGCAATTCTCTCTACAGCTTCCCCCGTAAGGAAATCAACCCTCTCAAGGTCCCTCTACCTTGAGATCAATACAAATGTATAGATTAAGTGTTTACATATTCTCTCACATAGTAGATAAATGCTCACTAAAGTATAATACAAATATTCTTACTGTATACAAGATATTGAACACACAGAGAAGAGCAGAGAGTGGTCGGAGGTAGAAGACTTAGGATATTAGCATATTTCTGTTTTTCGTTCTTTTGTTTTCTGCTTCCTCTGTGTTTGAATCCTCTTCTATTTATAGCTGAGTTAGAGAAGAAGACCATTGTGAGAATTCTTCCGTTAGAGTCTGTCGCTTCATTTGACTGTTGAGCATATTTGAATATTTTCCCATTGATCGTGCTCTGACACATGCTTCAGCGTTTCTTGTAGTTTGTTGAATATGGTTGTTGACCATGATTTATTGTCGCTGAATCTTGATCTATTATTTGCCATGTCACTAATAATGCATAACAACTATAAAGAACTGAGAGATAGAGCCGTTACTCCTCATGCCCCGTAAATAGACTTTTGTCTCTTCGCATGAATTTTTCATTGTCAACCTGGAAAATACTTTAGATACTTATACAATGAAGTGTTAGACATGAGCATATTGAAACATTGGTCAATGACTGGTTTTCTGCTTTCTGGGTCTCATCATTTTCAATTGACGATGAATGTTCTTTGTGAATGACCTTTGTATATGAAGATGCAACCCAAATGTTTAATCTTCTGTTTCACACTTGAAATAAATGTTAGTTGATGTTTAAGATTGATAACAAGTGTAAACATAATGATTAGATAACCTTAAAGCATATTCGGATTGAACTCTGAAATTTTCCTTTGCTTCTGCATCTGCCAAACTCATGAACTCGAGTGTATAATTCTAAACTCAAGTGCATAGTATATTTTCACGTTCTCCAGATGACTTCTATCATAAACTTCCATAGTGAACTTCCATAACTTGAGTGCAATATGTCTCAGAACTCAAGTGCTATCTGACGAACTTGAGTGCATCATGTTAATCTGACTATTCAACTTCTCTAGAACAAACTCGATTGTCAACACTCTTATGACTCAAGTGCATCTTGGTTTAGAACTCGAGTGCATGCTAAGGAATTTGAGTACAATACTTGTTATTCTCATCACAAGACTCTCAAGTATAAACTCTCTCGCCAAAACTCTCTGAACTCGAGTGCAATGAAGTTTTGAACTCAAGTGTGTTGTTGGAAACTCGAGTACTACTCTTATACTTCACGGCTTCAATTCTCTTGGGCATAAACTCTCTTCTTAGAACTCTCAAGACTCGAGTGCCTAAATTCAAACTCAAGTGCAATGTATGTTTCACAGCATCAAGACTCTGTGGTATAAACTCTCACGTCAGAACTCTTAGGACTCGAGTTCTTCTGGAACATACTTGTGGGTGTGTGAACGGTGGACTCAAAATATGATCCATTCAGTTTTTACTCCAAATATGGAAAATGATTTATCATTGGAAAGCTCTTATCATCTACATTCCAATGCAAAAGGAATCATCTCCAAACTCATTGTATTCTCCAAGTTATGATCCAATGAGTGTAGACAGTGTATGTATTTTTGTGCATCGACTTACAGAAGTGATACCGCATTGAATATAACTCCAAATTTTACAAATTATATATCCATTGAAATCTCTTTTAGTCTAGTTTTATATCCATTGAAATCTCTTTTAGTCTAGTTTTATATGGCACTGGTTTGAACTCATTTTGACGTGTAGTTTGAGAGATACATCCAAACTACTAAACATGTTCCTGAATATGACAGTGATTTCAAGTTTAATTTCAAACATTCATATCTACTTCATCTAAGCTCATTTAATGTTGGTTTTGGTGTCACAATGACGCATTGGGAGTCTTTTTTATATGCCATTGGTTTCATCCCAATCGAAGTTATGGTTGGGGAGATATGGTTGATTAACTGGAGCTCACTCAAGCTAAATGTAAAACAGGGATGTACAGAGTATGTTGTTCTTCGCTGTGAACTCGAGTTCTCAGATCCAAACTCAAGTTCAAACTAATTTTTGCAGTTCTGAAAGTACTTAACTCAAGTAATCCATATCAAACTCGAGTGTAAAACTTCATAATCATCAGGAGGACGTTTCTGCCAAGAACTCACAGGAAGAACTCCTTGAACTCGAGGCTACAGTGCCCAAAACTTGAGTTCTTCTATTCAAACTTGAGTGTTACAGTTCCTGCTGCTATAGTACCTAGTTACTATAGTGTCAGGCCGCTACAGTAAAAGTGCTACAGTGCCAAACAATACCAACTGCTACAGTACCACTTGAATTCCCTTCTGAGCATAGAAACATCCAGTATTTCCTCTAGGAGCTTGAATCTTGATATTCTCATTAGTTCCTTCAAGTGTTTGCTTCTCCAATCTCTTTCTTGCTTTGCTTGACTAATCTATAAGATATGCAACATGAAATATAGTAGTTAGTCAATGTTGGAGATTAATACATTATGCAAACTTTTTGCTCTTAATATCTTATATCTATATTTGACATAATCAAAAATAATCATATCTAACATTCTCCCCCTTTTTGATGATGACAAATCCTACAAGAAAAATATGCATGAATGTGACTTGTACAAATATTATGTAACATATTTTTCTTGTCTCTCTCCCCCTATTTGTTATTAGCAAAAAGTTTAAGGGATAAGGAATACATATTTATAAAGAGATAAATATAAAAACAAATTTCAAATGTCTTTCTCTCTATTAATCAAAATAAACATGTTAAGAAAAAAAAATTTCTCTCTCCCCCTTTATGTTTTAATCTCATGCAAATGAAAGATAGTTTTCACAATTTTCAAATTTGAAACAAATATGCACATTTAAAGGTGTTTTCATGATCAAAGCAAATTTTTTTAAAAAAATATGCACAATGTTCTCAAGATATAAAGAGATAAGTTTAGAAATGCTCATTTGGATTTAGCAATCTGATGATAGATTCATGAAGTTCGGTCCACCACACTTTCACTGTATAACTCTAATCATGTCTCCAAGATGCTCTTGAGCTTCTGTTCCATATTTTTATCACAATATGCTTAATGTTGCTTTGCATTGGCATATATAAATTGGTTGCTTTGAATGTTGCAGCCAATATATTTTCCTTGATTGAGTGTCAAAGCATATATCCTCAAAGTTGATATGAACTCTTTTTGGTGTGTTGAGGAATGATCTTGGATAGAGTAAACTCTCCTGTCATAAGTTAAAAATATATTCTTGCAAGGAGAATGTTGAGTGCAATCAAGTATTAAAAATTTCATTTCTACAAAACATATGCAAATTAAGATCATGAAAAGAAAATGTATAAGTATCTCATCATCAAAACTAATCAATTGAGGGTAAATGCAATTGAGTATACTATAATGATTTTCTTCAAATAAAGGAGATAAGCTTTTAAGATATAAAACACATGTGAATGTGAAGCTCCCCCTTAATGAATGCATGGTCTTAAAAATTATCATGAGAAATACAGTTAAAAACTCTTATGGATTTGGAAAACCATTGAAAAATTTGAGTGGAAAGTCAAAAGATTTAGTGAGAAATCAAGCTTGAAAAATGATAATGCTATTTAGGGGTTTTAACAGTCATACCCCAACATCACTCAAGTCATCACTTCAGTGCTTGTTCGAGTGATACAACTCAGAAGATTTGAATTAAGGAATACAATATCTCACTCAAGTAATGTCGTAATTACTTGAGTATAGTCCTCCTCTTAGCATGCGCCTTTTGTTAAGCAATATTTGGAAGTTTTAGTTCGCACATAGCTCCCTTATTTGAAAAGTTGGATTCATCATCTTAAATATAACTTTGAAATTTTGGTTCACAATTGCCTCATTTTATCAAATTTGATACATCTTGTATCACATATTCTTCTTTTAGCTTTTACTGCAAATACAGCCAATCATGCCTACTTTATTGTCCTATGATCTTTACATTCATAAGTAGAGCATTTTGGTCAACTCCTGCAAAAGTATATATACATATACTCTTTTGGTACCCAACTTCTCTTGAGTCCACAATATTAGACATACCAACTCTTATGTGTTATCTATGATTAGTTTTGATGATGTCAAATATAGATATCAAATATTATGAGAGCAAAAGTTTGCATAATATACTTATCTCTTATATTGACTAACTACTATATTTAATGTTGTATATCTTATAGATTAGTCAAAGATATTGGAGAAAGAAGAGCTTCAATGAACTAATGGGAATATCAAGATTCAAGTTCCCAGAAGAAATACTGATCAGAAGGGAATTCAGAAGTCACTGTAGCAATTTGCACTGTTTGGAACTGTTTGGCACTATAGCATCGAGTGATTTTGGCACTATTTGGCACTGTAGCGTCGAGTGATTTAATAATCACTCGAGTGATTCTTGAAATAGTAAAAATCACTCGAATGATTCACTAATTCACTCGAGTGATGTTCAGTGTTTCATGCTCTGTTGTTCGTCAAGCTGAGCGAGGCCTGGTTATTTGATCATATCTCCCGAAATACAACTCTGATTGAGACGAAACTAGTTGCATATGAAAATAGACTACCAATGCATCATTTTTACACTATAAGAAACATCAAAGGAGCTCATATGTTGGAGATATAATTGTTAGAATTTGGCATTCATATGAGCGTCACTTTCTGGAACAGGTTTGGTATGTTGGCTGTAACTCTCAAACCACTGATCCTATTAAGCTGAAACTAGTGCCATATAAAACTAGACTTTAATAGATTTCCATTGATATATAATACAGCAATTTTGGAGTCATATTCAAAGAGTTATGACATCTGGAAGTTTACCCCTGTTTACTGTCAAATTGGAAGTGAAGTTTTGAGTCCAAGTGATCTGAACAGAGAGCACCTGAGTGATTTTTATAATCACTAGAGTGATCAGGAAGATCACTCGAGTGATCATTAATAATCACTCAAGTGAAATGCATCAGAATGCATATCACTTCCAGTGGCGCAGAAATCACCGGAGGAATTTTTCACTGTTCTCAATTTCACTTCCAGTGATATGGGATTTTTCAGAATCACTTACAGTGAATCAAAAATCACTGCAAGAAAAGTTTACTATTTGCAAAATCACTTCCAGTGATGCCAAAATCACTCGAGTGATTATGTTGTTTTCGTAGATCACTTCCAGTGGATGATGAATCACTTCCAGTGAATTTCACTCTTTCTCAAATCACTTACAGTGAACCAGAATGCACCTCCAGTGAAAGCCAATATGCCTCAGATCACTACTGATGAACCAATATTTACTCAAGTAATATGAAGATCTTTCACTTCTAGTAATCATGCAATGCACTGCCAGAAAAATATAGTGTTTGTAAAAATCACTACCAGAGAATCTGAATCACCTCCGATGAAACAAAGATCACTCCCACTGGATATCAATTGCATCAGTTCACTATCTGTCAGATAATATCCAAGCAAGTGATTATGATGATTTTGCATATCACTTCCAGCGACGTGCCAAGATCAACCGATATGAAGTTTTGTCAGTTTCACTTCTTGTCAGCATCTATGATCACTCAGTGCACTCTTCACTAAATCGAAATCAGTTCCAATGACAGTCACATTCAGAAATCATGATTACTGCCGGTGAAATGCTTCTGCAGTCAAGTGTTAATTATTTTATCAAAATCACCTCCAGTGAAGTTACACCGCACTCAAATGATTCTCATGTTTCAGAATATCACTGCCAGTGAATTATAAGTTAACTCAAGTGATTCACTTTTCTTATCAGAATCACTTCCAAAAGTATGACAGAAACAAGAAAACAACTCAAATGATTTCATGGTACACTCGAGGGATGTTGATCACTGCCAGTCAAATATTATCTTCTGAAAATCACCTCCAGTGAAATCAAGTTTACTTCCAGTGATTCTTTAGTTTTTCAAGATCACTGCCAGTGAAGTCTGTAATCACCCGAGTGATGTTTTCTAACGGCTATTTCTCTGAGTGGATTTACAGGTGTTATGCACTACCGATCACATGGCATACACTGATCAATATTCAGCGACAACTAATCATGGGCACTAGCAATATTCAACAAACTGCCTAATGCTGAAGCATCTTTCAGACCAATGGGCAAACTGTAAGAAATGCTGAAGCATATGTCAGAGCATGATCAACGGGAAAATATTTACATACACTCAACAACCATACAAAGCAATGGGACTCCAACCGAAAATGAAGTAGTGCATGTCTAAGCATCAGATGGGATTACAACAGAAAAATATCTGAATGGGCTTAACGGTCAAATGAATCAACAGACTTTAACGGATGGATGTTTACAACGGTCATCTTCTACAACTCAGCTATAAATAGGAGAGGATTCAAACACAGAAGGACGGACAATATGATGAGAACATGAACATGCTGATATCCTAAGTCTTCAGCCTCCGACCACTCTTTGCTCTACTTCGTCTTCTATATTATGTATATTTAAGAGAGTGAGAATATTTTGTATTGTACTTCAGTGAGCATTTATACACTCTGTGAGAGAGCTTGTAAATACTTCATTTGTATTTCAGAAGTGTTCTCAAGGTAGAGGGACCTTGAGAGGATTGATCACCTTACGGGGGAAGGTGTAGAGCGAATTGTCAGTAAGACCTTCTGCTCGTAAGACTTCCAAGGTGCAAGCCGTAGAGAACGTTGCTACTTGTAAGACTTATAGTGGTGTAAGCAGGAGAGAACGTTGCTGCTCGTAAGACTCGCACGGTTAAGCAGGAGAGAAAGGTCTTCGGGATTGCTTTGCTTGACTTGCCGTAAGAGGGAGTTAACCTTACAGTGTGTAAGGGAGAGTAACTCCTGTAAGTTTTGTAAAGGCTTTTCTTGTGTCCGGTTAAACAAGATAGTGGATTAGAAATCTTAGGATAAGCCTGGGGACTGGACGTAGGTCATCGTGGATTGGACCGAACCAGGATAAATCACAGTTTGCATATTCTCTTCCTAAGCTTTTACATTTCCAGCGTATATGATTTACATATCAGCTTATGTTTCTATACTTCCGCATGTATTGATTTGATAAGTTGTGAAAAGATTTTAAAAGATCATACTTTCTTATCGCACACCCAATTCTACCCCCTCTTGGGTGTCAGCCAGTTCTAACATTATGCTCTTATACAATTAAATCATAGAGCTAAGAGTATCATTAACCAACAATGATTAAAGTATAATTTTACCCAATAAGTAAATTCATGCAATTGAATTGTAAAGGGTAATAAGAAAATGATATCAATTAAGAATGATGTTTTTCAATTATCAATGACAACTTGTAAATACAATTTATGTAGAAAATATGTCATTGATAAGGTTTTCATGCAATCTATGTAAGTTGGTTCAAAAGAGTAGAAAATCAATCCATAATGACCAACTTTTAATGAAATTATAAATTATGAATGAACATATGCAAATTATTTCAAAATCTCAAATGTTCTTTCAAACCATGAATATGCATTATGACATTAAGATTTTGAATGCATGAAAACTCATTTATGAAATTTGTTAAATATCCATGCTCATGCTAAAAATGGTGGAAGTCAACAGTTTAAGTGTATACATGTACCAAAAAGCTTCCTTCTTAAAGAATAATTAAGATAGCATGTTTGAGAATCTTTCCAAGAGCAAAAGTCATATGGAAAATGAATTAGTCAAAAGCATTAGCTCAATAGACATATATGAGTACAATGACTTTGCTATTGATCAAGTGATAATCTTGTCTCTTAAAATTGAGTCATCAAATATATAAATATTCAAGGCAAGAATTTGAATACAAGATTCTAGTTACTAAAAAATAGATGAAAACAAATGATGCATTTGAGTAACAATATGAGTATAATGGTGTATAGATGATAAATCAAATATTCATTAGTCCAAATGACTAGAGTTCCAAAATATCATCCTAATATATTATTCCACTATAATGGTTAATGCATTAGCATTTATTCAATGCATTAATGAACATTTATAATGCTTGGAATAGCTCAACCAATAAGGATTTATGCATTAAGAACAATACTTTCACATATTGAATTCATCTCTGGGGAAATATACTTAAAACTCATATTGATAAAATCTAACTCGTTAGAAAAAAAGGATTGAGGAGTTCAAGCCTAGGATAGCATATTGAATATCAATGATCAATATGTCAATGATAGGGAAATAACCTAGAGGATGAATTTGAAGCATTTCTGACATTTAGTATACAAAAATATTAACTTCCAATTTTGGAATCAATTTTGATGCTGACAAAATATGAATAATTTTCAAAATATGATTATGTACTTTTATAAAATAAGATGAATTGAAATCAAAACGCATTTTTAGATTGTGCATTTCAAACTCAAATGTATAGAAAGATTATGCACAATATCATCTTCAATTCATTTAGCAATCTGAAACATTTTGAAAACCATAAAAGATTGATTGCTAATTATATGAAATTATGAACAAGTAATTAGCACATAAATTGAGTTGGAAAGAATGGGTACAACGGTTGAGCTTTAGGAAACTGATATAAAACATCCAACACTCGAGTTCTTCCCATAGAACTTGAGTTCATATACACTCAAGTTTGGCCCTCCAAACTCAAGTTTATATGGATTCGAGTTTGCTACTACAAACTCGAGTTCTGCAGTTAAACTCTCATACTAAACCAGCATACCTGGCTTGAGTAAGGCTCATAGACACTCGAGTTAGTTTTTAATTTCTTGTTTCTTTGTACTCAAGTCCTCCAAGATCACTTGAGTAATCTATGCTCATAAATCAAGCTTTTCTACAAATTTCTTCAAGAACTTCTTATGAACTAGAGTTTTCACTTAGAGTACATGTATTCTCTATTTGTTCCTGCTTTACTGATCAAAAACTTTCATTTCTTCTTCCTACAAAAACATATATATCTTTTTCTTCTTTCGGTATCCAGGTTTATTTGAATCCGCTTATGGTTAGCTTGTAGGAATCATAATTCACATGCTTTAGGAATATAATCAATTTGAAGAAATTGAGCATAATGAATCAAATATGACTTTATGCATAAAAATAATTTCTCTTGAAGTATGCCACATGCATAAAGTGTTAAATTATTGAACATTGCAATTTTTCATGAATAAATTTTCTGAAGATTGTAAAAACATATGTGCAATGTTCATTCATAAGGTAACAAGGTATAAACCTCAATATATAGTAAAGACAACAATATAGGAGGTTTTACCATTTTGCATGTCTACCTTAGGTGTTTGGAGGATTGCCTTTGCATACCCATGACATCTTTCTTTGAAGCTTTGTTTTTGCATATTTAGCTTTGGGATTAAGCAAAGTTCTCTCATATGTTGTAGATTCAGTACATATTTTTGTACGAGAGAGCCTTATTCTCTTGTTCTCCTCAATGTAGATGAATGGTACTCTATGGTAGCCCTTTGTTGAGGTGGAACATACTGTTTTTATCCATTGCCCCTTTCTGCGGTTATGCTTTATAGCTCCATCAGTAAATGCTTCAAGAGTTCTCGGTGATATAAACCTCTTTATTGGTGCATAAGAACTTCTTGGCTTCTTAATCATCTTTGTACTCTTATGTCGATTTCTTTTTTATCATTCTGCATACATAAAGTACTAGATGGACATTTTGGTACCCACATATACTTGGGTCCTTGATTATTAGTATTAGACTCCACATGACCTTTTGGAACCCAAACATATTTATTTCTCACATTTGAATTTCTTCTAATATAGCACGTATGAGAAATATGACCGGATTTACCACAATAATTGTAAATAACATGATGATATACATTGTGAGGTTCTGTGCCAGTATTGTATTGTTTGAGGGATGACAATCTAAAATATCCAGTTTGCCTACGTTCTTTCTTCACATATAAATTTTCAGCATATTTGAAGTCATTTTTGCTTTTCATAGTAGAATTGATAATTGGTTGAAAAATAACTTTATGCAAACTTAAAAGTTAGTTTTATGAAAATCACAAGAGGAATTGAAGCTTTTTACCTTAAGTTCATCTTGAGCTCTAAAGAGTGATTTCTCATGTCCATCTGTAATAAGCTCTTTTTGGGAATCCTTATTTCCTTGTCTATCTATGTTGACTGTATGGAAATGTTGTATGATATCTCCATCTTCATCATCAACTTCTAATCATTCATGCACCATAGATGCGCAACTTGTAATTTCACATGAACTGTCAACACTTTCAACTTCAACACACTTGTTAGAAGTATATATAAAATCAAGATTGTCCCATATATCTTTAGCATTAGAACAAAATCTAATTTTCTCAAAATTATTTTCTGTCACAGCATTATAAAGAAACTGCATTGCTCTAATATTCAATGAAAACATTTTCTTTTCATTGTTTGTCCAATCCTTTCTCAGTTTATTATCAAAAGCATTTGTAAAAATATTTCACATATCAAAATCATATGATTTTATAAAACTAGTCATTCTAGCTTTCCAGAAACAAAAATCAATGTCTTTCAAAAGAGGTGGAATAGTATAATCAAAATCTTCTGGAAGCATAAAATAACCAAAGTCATCCATTATAACTCTTGAGACAGTTAAGTCATTTAAACAAGAGCCCAAGCTCTGATACCAAATGTTAAACCTGACTGAATCCCAAAAGGGGGTGAATTGGGGTATGATAATAAAGTATGATCTTTTAAAATCATTTTATAGTTTATCAAATCAATATGTATGGAAGTATAAAATCATAAGTATTTATATAGATCATATATGCTGGAAATGTAAAAGCTTAAGGAAGAGAATATGCAAACTGTGATTTATCCTGGTTCGGTCCAATCCAAGATTACCTACGTCCAGTCCTCAGGCTCCTCCTGAGATTTCTCATCCACTATCTTCTTGTTTATCCGGGCACAAGACAAGCCTCTACAAATCTCTTACAAAGTTACTCCCCCTTACACACTATAAGGTTTACACCCTCTTACGGCAAGTCTTACGAGCAGAGTAATCCCGAAGACCTTTCTCTCTTGCTTACTCATGCAAGTCTTATGAGCAGTAACGTTCTCTCCTACTTACAACCTTGTAAGTCTTACGAGCAGCAACATTCTCTACTGCTTGCACCTTTTAAGTCTTACAAGCAGAAAGTCTTATCGGCAATTCTCTCTACAGCTTCCCCCGTAAGGAAATCAACCCTCTCAAGGTCCCTCTACCTTGAGATCAATACAAATGTATAGATTAAGTGTTTACATATTCTCTCACATAGTAGATAAATGCTCACTAAAGTATAATACAAATATTCTCACTGTATACAAGATATTGAACACACAGAGAAGAGCAGAGAGTGGTCGGAGGTAGAAGACTTAGGATATTAGCATATTTCTGTTTTTCGTTCTTTTGTTTTCTTCTTCCTCTGTGTTTGAATCCTCTTCTATTTATAGCTGAGTTAGAGAAAAAGACCGTTGTGAGAATTTATCCGTTAGAGTCCATCGCTTCATTTGACTGTTGATCATATTTGAATATTTGCCCGTTGATCGTGCTCTGACACATGCTTCAGCGTTTCTTGTAGTTTGTTGAATACGGTTGTTGCCCATGATTTATTGTCACTGAATCTTGATCAGTTATTTTCCATGTCACCAATAATGCATAACAACTATAAAGCACTGAAAGATAGAGCCGTTACTCCTCATGCTCCGTAAATAGACTTTTGTCTTTTCGAATGAATTCTTCATTGTCAGCCTAGAAAATACTTTAGATACTTATACAATGAAGTGTTAGACATGAGTATATTGAAACATTGGTCAAAGTCTGGTTTTCTACTTTCTGGGTCTCATCATTTTCAATTGACGATGAATGTTTTTTTTTTGAATGACCTCGTATATAAAGATGTAACCTAAATGTTTGATCTTCTGTTTCATACTTGAAATAAATGTAAGTTTATGTTTAAGATTGATAACAAGTGTAAAAATAATGATTAGATAAACCTTAAAGCATATTCGAATTGAACTCCGAAATTTTCCTTCAAACTCATGAACTCAAGTGTATAATTCTAAACTCGAGTGTATAGTATATTTTTGTAATACCCCATTTTTCACCAATATATTTTATGTATATATTTGATGTATATTTAGTGGAATAAAATGGTGAAAAATGATATGGATGAATTTATGAGAATTTATGGAAAATATGCCAATCACCGGTTACACGTAAATTGGCCGAATAAGGGTATAAGGAGGCAATGAATGTGCCATTAAATGCCTATTATGGTAACCAAAATTCAAGAAATTTAATGACATGAATAATGGCCTCATTTAAGTGTTAAAATGGGGTTAAGTCGAAGAAATGGGCGAAAAATGATTTATTTCGGTAAATCATTAAATGCAGGGGCAAAACGGTAATTTTGCCGTAAAGTGGAAAATAATTATTTTTCCCCAATATTCCCACTAAATTGAGTTACATGGGAATTAAAAAGAGTAAAATGACTACTTGATCATAAATAAATCAATTTTAGTAAATTATTGTCAAGAATGGTCAAATAGTCAAAAAGTTAATGACTAGGTCAAGTTACGAGATAGCACAATGAGATATTGGAGATTCAGATTTCCCTTGCATTTCTCATGCATATTTCGGCTAAAATAAGGGAGTATTAAGGAAATGTGATTAATTAAGGAATTATGTCATTATGGACCAATTAGATTGTGACACATGGCAAGATTATCTAAAGCCATTTTAATATATATCAATCTTCATTCTCATCAGCTCTCATTCATGCACGAAACTGATCCAAAAAGATTGAGAGAGAGCTAGAGAATGAGAACTGGACAGAAGAAGAAGGGAAGCTAGGGTTCATCCAAGATTAAGGTGAAGCTTATATCTTGTGATTTAAGCTATATATCTCCTCCATGATCTCTTCTCTTCATTTCCTTACCATTAGAGCCACAGTATTTCAGCTGAATCAAACGCTGGAAGGAGAGAGAGAAAATGTGTAGGAGAGAGAAAGTTAAAGAAATCAAGAGGTAACTTCCTAAACTTGTTCTTCTTGCTTGATTAAGGTTAGTAGAGTTGTTTTGGGCTTGATTATGGTTCATTTGGTATAAGATAATTGAAGAAAGCCAAAGAGAACATAATATGTAAGTGTCTCCAAATCAAGTCCAATGAATGTCTAACTAATTAATATATTGGTTATAAGTAAAAAGGAGGTGATTAGACCAAAGAAAATGAGAATCCGACACAATTTTTTTAGGAATTTATTTTTATTTCCCTGTGTTGGACGTGACAAATGGATAAGAATTTGATAATTCTAATGCTTCCATTGAATTTAAGAGGCCAAATTGTGTAGGGTCTATGTTGACCCCAAAGTGAGAAAAGCCACGGAAAGTGAAATGACAAAATTACCCCTTATAAGCCTTATTAGAGGGTTGTCAAGGGTATTTTCATCATTTGAGCTTGAATTTGGCCAATTTGAGGCTAGAAATTAATTCTACACACGAAAATGTGTAGGAATGGCCTAAATCACGATTTTGAGAAAATACTGCTAAACAGGACCTAAGGGGTATTTTGGTAATTTGGCATCATTAGGCTAAATTTACCAATATTATGAGTTTGAAAGGATGTATGGATGAGTAATAACTCATTTGTGGTATTTGAAGATTTCAGGACTTGACAACCGGTCTGGCCTCAGTAGTTGCCCGAGCTTGAATCAAGTGGGAAAGTTGCATAGAGAAGCAACCAGGTAGTAACCGTCTTCATATGACATGACATGCATATGTATTGTTTGTATCATCATCAAAATTTCTAACATGTTTAGATTGAGCAGAGTGATCACTTGGGGCCTTTCAGAGGTCGGGCTGACACTCAGGTGAAATGTTCATAAATGCACGAGCGGTTCCCGGGGCCTATTTATGCGCGGGTACCCCTCGAGGCCAAGAGAACTTGTCTAGCGTGATGTCAGTTATGAGATTGCATTATATGCACTGTGCACAGATGCCCTCGAGGCTAAGAGAACCTTTCTAGCGCGATGTCAGTTTATGAATTGCATGTATTGAACTAAATGATGTTATGATGATTTTTGTTGATGATTGTGTGAGTAAAGCATGCTTGTGTGTGTTATCTTATATGCTTGATTGTGTTACTACTGAGATTTCTATTAATCTCATTCTTTTCCCAAAAAAAAATCTCCAGTACAGGGAGGAAGCTCGCATGGCAAAGAGAAGGTAAATGATGATGAGCCGAGGTCGAGCGGCGGAAGAGCTTAGTTTAAGTTGTCAAAATCCTGTTATGTATTTTTGGACTTTTATGAGTTTTGGGTTGTATATGAAGTGAAGTAGTGAGAGGATATAACTATTGTAAGATAATAGTGTATGAATGTGCTTATATGTGAATATTTATATCCAGCAGAGGCATATTATAAAGTTCTAGCATTTTGGCATCTGACGTTTATATTCGGTGAGTATTAGCTAATTGGAACTCTACTATAGTGTTGGGAAGTGAGGTGTCACAATTTTCACGTTCTTCAGATGACTTCTATCATAAACTTCTAGAGTGAACTTCCATAACTCGAGTACTATCTGACGAACTTGAGTGCATCATGTTAATCTGACTATTCAAGCTTCTTTGGAACAAACTCGATTGTCAACACTCTTATGACTCGAGTGCATCTTGGTTTAGAACTCAAGTGCATGCTAAGGAATTTGAGTGCACCGCTTGTTATTCTCATCACAAGACTCTCAGGTACAAACTCTCTCGCCAGAACTCTCTGAACTCGAGTGCAATGAAGTTTTGAACTCAAGTATGTTGTAGGAAACTCAAGTGCTACTCTTATACTTCACGGCTTCAATTCTCTCAAGCATAAACTCTCTTCTCAGAACTCTCAAGACTCGAGTGCCCAAATTCAAACTTGAGTGCAATGTAAGTTTCACAGCATCAAAACTCTCTGGTATAAACTCTCACGTCAGAACTCTCAGGACTCGAGTGCTTCTGGAACATGCTTGCGGGTGTGTGAACGGTGGACTCAAAACATGATCCATTCATTTTTTACTCTAAATATGGAAAATTATTGATCATTGGAAAGCTCTTATCATCTACATTCCAATTCAAAAGGAATCGGCTGCAAACTCATTGTATTCTCCAAGTTATGATCCAATGAATGTAGACGGTGTATGGATTTTTGTGCATCGACTTACAGAAGTGATACCGCATTGAATATAACTCCAAATTTTACATATTATATATCCATGGAAATATCTTTGAGTCTAGTTTCATATGGCACCGGTTTGAACTCATTTCGACGTGTAGTTTGAGAGATATGTCCAAACTACTAAACTTATTCCTGAATATGACTGTGATTTCAAGTTTAACTTCAAACATTCATATCTGCTTCATCTGAGCTTGTTTAATGTTGGTTTTGGTGTCACAATGACACATTGGGAGTCTTTTTTCATATGTCACTGGTTCATCTCAATCAAAGTTGTGGTTGGAGAGATATGGTTGAATAATTGAAGCTCACTCAAGCTGAACGTAAAATAGGAATGAACAGATTATGTTGTTCTTCGTTATGAACCCGAGTTCTCATATCCAAACTCGAGTTCAAACCAATTTTTACAGTTTTGAACAGTACCAAACTCGAGTTATCTATATCCAACTCGAGTGCAAAACTTGGGAATCATCAAGAGGACGTTTCTGCCAAGAACTCGCAGGAAGAACTCTTTGAACTCGAGTGTTACAGTGCCCAAAACTCGAGTGCTACAGTACCTGATTGCTATAGTGAAAATGCTACAGTGCCAAATAGTACCAATTGCTACAGTATCACTTGAATTCCCTTATGAGCATAGAAACATCCAGTATTTCTTCTAGGAACTTGAATCTTGATATTTCCATTAGTTCCTTCAAGTGTTTGCTTCTCCAATCTCTTTCTTGCTTTGCTGAACTAATCTATAAGATATGCAACATGAAATATAGTAGTTAGTCAATGTTGGAGATTAATACATTATGTAAACTTTTTGCTCTTAATATCTTATATCTATGTTTGACATCATCAAAACTAATCATATCTAACAAAAGCTTAATCAACCTCCTAATTTTCTTCAATTAATTTCTTTTTCTTCTTCATACATTACTTTCCATAGGAACATTTGACCAAATTTGATCGTTAATTAAACAACTTTGATGATTAAAGGGTGATTTTGCCGTGAAGTTTGTTTAAAGAGCAATTGTATCCTAATTTTGTTATTGGAGAAATGTTTTTGGGTAATTAATGTTCAAATCAGAAGAAGGATAACCCGTTATAAAGATTTCTGGTTTTCCAAACCTGCTCATGAACATGTTTGGACTTGCTCACGGGCGCAAACTAAGGATAGGTCCGAACTTTGCCTAACACTCGAGCATAATTGGTTTTGTGTCCAAACAACTTTAAGCAAGGCATATAGTTAGAATTTGGGAATACGAATCATATTTTGAAATGTCAATAACAAGTTATTGGATCCTTCTTCAACTTACCGTTTCTTCTTCATACACGTTCCTATCAACTTTGACCGTTAATTAAACAATTCTAAAGGTTAAAGGGAGATTTTGCCACGGAGTTTGTTTGAAGGAGAAATTGGTATAATAATTTATGGCATATTGTTAGCGGGTTATTAATGTTCAAATCATAAAAGATAATAAAATGTTATAAATCCAAAATCAAAAGAAGATTTCGGGTTGCCCAAACATGCTCATGCACACGTTTGGACTTGCTTACGGACAAACTAAAGGTAAGTCCGAACTTTGACTTAACACTTGAGTACAGTTAGTTTTGCGTCCTAACAACCTCAAGCAAGGCATATATAGTTAAAATTTGAAAATACAAATCATATTTTTCAACGTCGATAACAAGTTATTGACATTTCGGGTAATTATTACCATAAATACATAGATGTTTAATTTTACGGCTTTAACTGCATAAATATTTAATTAAAAATGAAATTAAAAATCTTAATAGAAAAATAATCCTTACGCAAATAAATTCAGCCAATAACTTTGTAAGGAAGCACCCCATGGGCATCTCTGCTGTCCACGTGCCAAAGCTTATTGAGAAATGAAACTTTCTTCATTATTATTTTACTCCAAAAATCTCAGTTACAATGGGACCATTGTCCTCGTGTATTTTGTGGTTTGAATACAAGAGACAGCTATTTTTTTTCCCTTAATCAGTATATTTGTCTCTAATTTAACATTTAATAAAATCAGCACAACTGTATATGACATAGAATAGAAGGAGCTCAAAAATAAAATGCACAAAAAAAAAAAAAAACCATCAATCAATATGTATCTTATCTAACAAGGAAGCAGCAGCATCTAATTAATTTACTAAAATACCCCTTTTTACACGTTTTTACAAATAAGTATATATTTATTTAAAATTATTGTTTTTTAACGCAAGTCTGACAACTTTCCTTATAATTACAAATTACCATATATTTATTCATGGCTCTTATAAGAGTTTTTCCATAACCAACATTATAGATGCAATGAAGGACTTTTTTGCCATTTAATGCAGACGCTTCACTATACCAAGACAAGTCCACACTTTTTCTTTATATAAATCTTTCATTTCCTGATTCTTTTGGCGTCTGTGTTTATTTCTTGATACTTTGCAAGCTTTGAAAATGGAAGACTCTCACAGCAAAAAGCCCTTAACTGGTCCACTTTTATTCTTTATTATCATAAGGTTTCTGTGTATAATAATTCTTTTAAAATCTTCACTAATGGCGTCTCTCTACGCTAATTTAATTTCCTGTTAATTATTTTGCAGACTCTGACATGGAAGACAAGTGTGGAAACAATAAACTTTACTTATTACCATTATCGTCGTCAAAGCCCCCTTTGGGACCAGTTCCTTTACTCCTGAAAAAACCTAATAATAATAATAATAACTCTGACCCTTCTCTTTTTCCTGCCATTGAAGCTGTTTCTGCTAATAACTCAGAACAAGACAAGAACCAAGATGAGTCTCCTGCTCACAAGAATAATAATGTCGCTCTCAATGATGCTTCTTCTCATCATGAAACCTCGAATCTCGAAACTAAGAACCAACATGAACCAACACAAGTATCTGATCCTTCAGAAGAAGCCAGGAAGCTCAAGCGGTACGTATATATGTGTGTGTGTGTGTGTTTTCTGATACATATGAATGTTAATCATAATTAGCTTTTTGCTGCTTCCAGAGTGATTTCAAATCGGATGTCTGCCCATAGATCAAGATTGAGGAAGCTTGAACATGTGGCTAATTTGGAGAGGCAATGCGTACAATTGAAGGTCATATATGCACACACACATAATACATTTGCAGAAACACGTTATGTTTCTGATATATATATGTATGTATGTATATGTCTAAGATGTTGCCTTATGAGATTTTTATTAAACTGAACTTTCTGTGCAGAATCAAATAACTGTTCTTAAGCCTCAAGTTGAAGCATTTGGCAATCTTAAGCACATGTTGATGTTGGAGCAAACAGTCTTAACGCAAAGAGTTGAAGCTCTGGAAAATGAAAGTTTGGTTAAACAAGGTGATCCGCATTAACTCTCTCCCCGCCCCCCCGCCCCCCACACACACACATATCCATTTTAATTATTTTCTTTCCCACCTTGGTCTGTGTAGTATATATTTCTGTGTGTGTGTGTGTTAGGCTTTCTTAGGTGCACCTCTCACACTCTCACATTGAGTTGGTGTGAATCTAATTAGTACTTTAATTTGTTATATATATTGTCAAAGTATTGTTCAGAATATTATGTTTGAGTGACTGAAATGCAAATTTATGTAACGTAAAACTGAGAAGGGTTCAGAGTTTGAATTTGCAGCTGAAATTGAAAGGAATAAAGAAGAAGTGTATAGGCTGAGGGAAATAGAGAAGGGACAAAAGGAGGAAGAAGCTCATCAAGCAATGATGGCTTTTTCAAATTGGGAGATCACTCTTCCCAATAATAATCACCAAATCTTGGTTGATACAAATTTTCCAGCTCATGGTAAGCAAACATCTATTTATATTTTAACATATTAATATTTTTTTAATATTTCCATATATATATATATATATATATATATATATATATATATAAATTAAACCAACAAATTGTTTGTTGTTAAAGTGGTAAGTGCATGGCTTCACCTCGTCATGGGATACCCTTAATTAAATCAATACACACACACATAACATAATTTATTTATTTATTTATGCCATTGTGAATAAGAGCCTCATCATTAGACATTCATGATATACTTCAATCAACAAACTTTTTGTTTTGGTTTGACAAGCTACGGCTTGCAGACACCCTTCGTGCCACTGCACCACAAAAGGTGCTGGAGCTAGTCATACAATTGAAAAACATATACTACTTATTCATAATATAATATTAAATTGATTAATTTTGGAATATTAAAGAAGCTACATAAATTTATTTAAAATATTTGTGTTTATCACTTTTCTCCAGACTATTTTGTTTAACTTACAAACTAATACACACACATAAGTATTACGGAGAAATTATATAACATATACTATAATTAAGTAATTTATTTAGCTTCATTATTCTCTTTAAATTAGTCAATTAGGTTTTATATTAAAAAGAATTAAAACTAGAATAATATGAAATTTGTATTATTTTTTCTTTCTGGGAAATGTACAATATCTATATAATAGTGAGGAAAAAAATTAAAAACATGGGGACTATGACCCTTGGTAGTCCTTCCTTTTTCACTATAGTATTTAGTTGAATGGATAACAACTTGATAAAAAAAAGTACCTGCCAATATTTATATTAGTTAAAAGCAAATGAAATTCTGATTACATAATTTTTGATCTATTTTTATATATCTCACCTTTTATATAATATATATATATATATATATTGTGTTTGAAGGTTTTGAAAACATAGAAGGAACGTCAGGAATGGAGGTGGATGAGCAGACAATCAACATGAACAGTTTTGCCTCAATGAATGAATTGGACGCCATTGTTAACCCTCCAAAGCTCTCCGACGATGATATGGCTAGCTCAGAGTTTCGCTTTTATTTTTAATTTTATCGTTTCTTCATATATTTCTTCTCTTTTTTTAAAAAAAAACAAAAACAAAATGTTCTCGTATAGATTCAGGGTTCTTTCTTTCCAAAAGGATTCCCTGAATAATTATATTATGGGTCGTATGCCTTTGCTTTTATAGATCCTGGACAAATGTTTATGTACTCGCCTTTCAGGTTTTTAATAATAGTAATCTCGTTTTTTATTGGGTTTTAAATTTTTTGCATTTCATTTGCTTTTCAGTTGGCTAGAAATTTTTCGTGTCCAAAAAATGTTTGGGGTCCAAAAAATTAAAAAAATCAATGTATAACAATATCAATTGTAAGATAAGTAGTACTTTTTATTTTCTTTTAGGTCCAAATATATACTTTTTCATATACTAATATTGCGCCTTTTTTATAATTTTTTTCCGTTAGTTTCATCCAAAACGAATAGTGCTGCAACTAGAGCCGGAAAATCGGATCGAGCCCGTCGGGCCAGCCCTTTTAAACCATTTTAAATTACGGGCCGAACTTGAAAAATAGAGCTTCAAAAAGAAGTCAGGCCTAAAAGGGCCGGCCCTACAGCCCTTTAACTTTGTTTTTTGTTTTAATTTTATTACCCTTCCTACTCATACCCTTGCTGATTCCTCCCTAAGAACCTTAAAATTGCTAAATTTACATATGATGGTAATTTACCAATTCTTGATATTTTTACCCTTTAAATAGAGTCTACTACTTAAAGTGAAGTACAATCAAAATTCCTTGAAATTGATGATAGTAGCGAAGAATATGAAAACGATAGTTTTTATAATCATGTTACTTAGAGTGTTTAGCTTTTTGTCTTCTTATGCTTTGTATAAGGCTGTGAATCACTTGTACACAATATTTTTTACCTATAATTATAAATTAATAACTTTATTTATTTTATTGCATAAGGTGTGTAGACGTATAGTTAAATTTTGTGAAAATGACTTTTGGCCCTACGGGCCGGACTTTAAAAAATAACAATTTTTCTTTCTTCGGGCCATATAAGCCCGGCCCTTTTAGGCCATGGCCCGTCAAGGGCCGACCCTGATTCCCTCCTCTAGCAGCAACCATCTCAACATGACAGTCCATGTCAACATTAAAAAAATAAAAGAAAAAATTAATTATTTAATCCTTATAATTTTATCTTATATATAGTCTCAATCTTTTGAGTTTCCAAATTTTTATAAAGTACTTGAGCCATTCATGACTCGTCCCATGTGGCAATTTTGTCAGTGTCACATCTCTCTCCTTTGACTGTAGCATACCCCTTTTCCTGTTCTTCATCAATATCAGAGAACGCAATATCCAAACCCAAATCTTAGAGTAAGATGATATCATTAGTTATTGAACAAATGAAAATCCAAAAATAAATATATTTGGGCATTATCTTTCATTCAGATAGCTAGAGTCTTTCCATATGAATGTCATTAATTTGTAGGGAAAAAAAAAAAGAATGTCATTAATTTACTAACAATTTCAAAAACAAGGAAAATTTTTTCTTTTGATAGATGCAATTGTTTCGTTTACTTTCTCGCCCCTTTTTATATGTCATTTGATATTATATATTCATCCTCAAATTTTTATTATATTAACAATGTTACATTTCCGTTTTAAGTTTAAGAATAATTCTGGACTATGTATATAGTTGTTATTCATGACCCCAAAAAAAAAAGGCTTTCAGCGCTGAAAGCCGCGAAAACAACGAACAATCAAGCTGCTGTTGTAAGCAGTAAACGATACTAGTGGGTTTGGAAATCAAGCTGGGTCATATATTTCATAGGAGAATAATGTTTGGAAGGCAACTTAATTGTGATTGCTTGTAAACAAAAATAATCAAAATTAATTGATTAAACAATGATATTTTAATTTGGAAGCAAGAATGAACACTTTCATGTGAAGACAGAAGAGTTGGAATCATTGATGGCTTAAACCATTGTTGGGAGGAAAAATCCACCTAAGTCAAAGCATTCCACCACATTTAAAACAACGAGAACACTGAGTTGAATTTACAAAAAATGAGATGAGTTGGGGTTTAAAGTTTTTAGTTAATTTTTCCCACTCTTTTATCTTACATATTTTTTTTATTAAAATTTTGTAATCTCACTTCTCCAATATTTTTAAATCCAACTTATAAAAGTTTTTCCTTCCCTCATTTCTCCTTTAAATCCCTTATACCAAATAGACCATAAGAATTATAAAATCTCATATTGGGAAGTCTCACAAATGTCATGTCTTTTATAAGTTAAGAGATTCTCTCTCTTAATAAATTAGTCTTTTAAAATACACTCTCCCTTTAAATTTATATTCATCATATTAGTGATTTCATTGAAAAGCTAAGCCAAAGGATTACCCATGGTGGGTTTTAATATGCATATTAGCTGGCCTATCAAATGAATTATAACAACTTTGATGCAGGAGTTTTTTTATGACCGTGCAGGGACCTCTTAATTTTCTCTTTTCTGCATGGCCTCGTTAATTGTTATTCAAGAAAAAATAAATAAATAAAATAACACAACCCTTTTTTTATCCCTTTTACTAAACATTATTGGACAAGGCCCATCATGAGATGGGCCCCAAGAAAAGAAAAGTATAATTAGGGGGAAATGTACATGTTACCATTTTTGTTTTTTCCTTGGTTTGATTTGAAATTACCAAGGTTATTAAATTTGGATCGGTCACTGAATCGATCGGGGTATTAGGTTAAAGGTTAGTGGGTTAGACCGGAGTCAAACCGGAGCTAACCGGGGACTAAACCGGTGAGAAGTTGAATATTTTAGACTTATTAATATGAAATTCTAAAGAAAAAATAAAAAAATTAATTTTTTTTAAAAAATAAAAATAAAAAGGTGACCCGGACCGGTTTACCGGCCGGTTTCCAGTCCTGTCCGGGTCTGAGAACACTGGAAATTACTCTTCCTAACTCCAAAATGAAAGCCCTAGAGCTCATTAGCCCTCCATTGGTTCTCAATTGAGCTAAGTCCAAGTGAGCTTTTAAGCTGTGAAATTTTATAAATCACATGTACCAAGCTCCACTTATTCAATGTTCATAATTTCATTTAGATAAAAAAAAATGTTCATAATTTCATCCGTTCAATGTTTCAAATCACTAAAATAGTGAAGTGAATGTTGAAATAATAGTTTGCCGCATTACTATTATTAATAATAATACAATGTTGCTGGTAAAAAAAATAATAATGCAATGTTCTGTCTCGTCTATAATTTTGTAGAACAAAAAAGTAATAAAACATAAAAATTAAAAAAGAGGTTCTATTTTTTTTTTCAGAACAAAACTATTTTTTAAAAATTTTTTCAGAATACACAGCTCAAAACACACAATTTCAAACATATTTTTTCTTTTTCAAAACGAAAAGTTATTTGGGAAAATGGTTAAAAAATATCATTTAAGCAAATTAATTGATAAATGGTACCAATGTGCAAGCAAGCATCCACCATGTGCAATCAGCATCCACATGTGCAAAAAGCATCCCTGCGAAAGTGCAAACATCATCCCTAATGTGCAACATAGCATCCGCCCATGTGCAACATACCACCCACCGTGTGCAATGGTAGCAATGAGCAATTAATTTGCTTACAAGGTTTTTTTTAGCAATTCTCCCAAGTTATTTTTAATACAGGAAATCAAAAGGGTCCGTAATTTTTTTGTTTTCCTTTTTTTGGTTATGACAATCATACATAGTCAACTTCAAACCTTAAACTGATAATGGCAATTACGTAAGATTTAAGATTAAAAAAAAAAACACACACACACACACACACGCTCTTCACACTCCAACAAGCTCAAAAGTCAAAACAATACCTCAAATTCAAAATTTACCCTAAAATATTATCCTCGTAACTGTTCATTCATTTGATTAATTATTCACCATATCAGAAAATTCAGAACACATACGACTTTGCTTTTATTACAAGTGCACCTGCAATGACACGTATAATCCTAAAACATGTGATTGTAATGTACTATGCTCTTGATTTTATTTTATTTTTTTAATTTTCTGCTGCAGAAGGACTGTGGTATTGATGATCATTGGATACTTTGAAAAGAAATTAAATATTGGTTGTTAGTTGTTATTCTTATGAATATTTGTCCTGAGCTAGCTGGAGCCATCGAAGCATGGGATGTTCGTTACCACATCAAGCTCTTCTTACTAAACAACTTTGGAGAATCGTGTCTGCTCAACATCGCTCTCTCCTTGCGCATACTTTGAGGGTTAAATATTTAAGCTATCACCATAAAGGAAACCTTACAACTCATCTCAAATTTGGAAAGGTTAATGAGAGTTTGGAGAATAAAAATATAATAGTCAGCAACCTGAATTTTTGGTTGACTCTTAAATTCCTCTCAACCACCATCTTTAATGGCCTATGCATTCAGGATCGACAATTATATTGCCAATGAATTTGCTTAAAGTTGCTGATCTTATACTGCATATCCCTTTTAATTAGAGATCTTTTTGTTGGAACATACTCATGGTAAGAAGCCTCTACTCATGATAATAAAGTGTGTAATTTGAGTCATGTCTAAGGACATTATCGTTAAAAGCTATTTTGCTACTACCAACTGATAGAAAGCGGTACTCCCTATGATAAAATAGATTCTTGCTGCAAGCACATGTGTACAGAATATCAAAATATAATAGCAATCAGTAGGCAAAGAGAATATGAAAACGAAGAGAAAGCCAGCAAGCTCAAAAGAGGAAGGGAGTGCGTGAGGTTTCCAAAACCAGGTGCCTTGAACCTATGGAGACTCTACCTTTTATAGATGGTGAACTAAGGCACCCATTGGGCAGGAACTTAAAACCATTAAACTGGTTGATGACAATTTAATCTCTGGTTACAAAGGTTACATCTAGTGGAATGCCACTAGTTGAGTTGCATACATGGGTTGTATCTAGTGATCATTTGGATTATACATTAAACCTAGACTAATATCACTTAGTATATAGAGATATCAGTGCTCCTACGAAATTTTAACTCATACCTTTTAGGTATATACTAGAGGCCTTAGTAGTAAGATTATACCCCCATATGTCGCCATTAACATGCTTTTGCAGGTTAAGAAGGCCATGCTTTTTTGCATGTACTCATGGTAAGAAGCCTCTACTCTCCTCACATTGCTGACTCGATTCTTCTAGGAATCCTATTTCTTTCTCAATGAAAGATTATTGCTTTTGTTGGACTGGTAATTTTTCTAGAGTTTTTAATGCTAAACACTGTTTTAAACATGCATTTAATGATCTTATCTTCCCAGCATAGGATCCTTTGATTCCTTTTGAATATTTATTTGGTCAATTTCACTTCCTTTCAATTAATTACTTCTCATATAGAAGCTACTGCACAATAGTCTTCCTTCAAAGTGACATTGTTAATTGTTACCATCTAGCTGCTAATAATCAGTGTCCTTTTGGCTGTAATGTTAAAGAAACCTTGGATCACATTTTCGTCACATGTTCTTATATTCGAGCAATATGGTTGCGATGTTTGTCAATCATGCTCACTAATTATGGAATTAGTTCTCTCCACTCTTGGCTTAAACCAACCTTGACACATCTCACAATGACATGTATTATCTTTTTTATTAAAAGGTGCCATCATTCTCATCAATACTATTTAGGATAGAAGGAATATTCACTACTAGAAAAAAAGGTTTTAAGACGGGTTGAAATTGACTTTTTAAAACATATTTAGATTTAGTCTTATATCAACCAGTTTAAAAAAATTTCATTATTAAGACTGGACCTACAATTGGTCTTAAAAGTTAACCTTTCAAACCAGTTGGTTAGATGACCGTTGTTTAAAAGTTTCAATTTATAATAAAGAAATGCCCACCTTTTAAAATAGATAATTTCATATCCGGTCTAAAAAGTGGACATTTTTAAAAAATTTATGATTTATTTTTGTTTCATAGAAGCCCTATTGGATATTATTATTATATCTTAAATTCTACAGATAGAGATAGTACTAAACAAAAATGCAATTGACATAAAAAATATAAATATAACTAATAACCATAAATCTAAAGCCCTTTATTATTAGATAATTAGTGAATCTTAATTCCGACATTTGTTTTTTCAAGGTTATTATTATTATTATTATTTTGCTTGCATTTTCCCCACTTCCAAAGGAGTTAGATGACTTTTGAGTGTTGGATTTAGTAGATGTAATTTTAGCCCCCGCATATGCATGTTGTTTACGTATGATTTATATTGTGAGCATCCCTACAGTTGAATGCGGCTACCTATGGGTTAGCTGTTAGGTTATCATACTTATGTATTTTGATTCTTTTGAACCTTAAATATAAATAGCTCTGCCCTACCCCAGTCTCAGGTGATAATGGAGAAGATTCTTATTTAATGAACCGGAGTATAACAGAGTTAATATATAAGTATGAGAACTTGATTTTATATGTGTGGATATAATCTCATGGGGAGGTTTTGATTGAGAAGGAAACCAAAATGAAGGCCAATAATAAGGAAGTAATAACCAACAAGGTGGAAATACTGTCAAACCCCGCAGAATTTAGAAATTTAATATAGTATCAATCACACAGTTCGATGGGTATACAGAAATAACATAAACATACTGATATAAAATTCTAGATTATATTACAGAAATCCCCACAGGGTTTTGTACATAACATAATACATAACCCAAAGTATATGAAAAATTACAAGATAACCAACACAAAAGTTCCTTTAAGAGCCAGTCTTTTCAATTTTCAGGGTCTACTTCTTTACCTTTCAAGCCACTTTGCCTTGCTCTATAAATTTTATTTATGGAAAGGGATGAGAATCGAGCAAATCTCAGTAGTAACAGATAATCAATAATATAAAATGAGAAAAATAAACATGCAATGAGCATATATCATGATATAACAATTAATAATGCCAAGCACATGTCTGATAATGTTTAGGAACAAAGCGATGACTTTGTCCATATCAAAATGATTGCCTGATCCCTACCAGCACACATCTTATCACATTGTGATCACATCAATGTTCCGAAGCAGGCATCAACCTGTCTGTACTTGTCATGCTATTCAAATGGGTCCACTTGTCCTCATGGTACTTGTTGTTCCCATGGGGTGGTACTTATGCTTTTCTCACACCCAGCGAGAAATAATGCCACACAGAAATATCATATTGGCCGACCTAGACTGGATACCCACTGGCTAAGAGGTACTTGTGCTTTTTCCTCAATATGGTACTTGTACTTTTCCCACATCCCACTCTAGGATACTTACCGCCTTACACATATCATTGCACATAACATGACAAATAATGCATATTAACAATCACATAGAATATAAGAGATAGAGTTACTACCTTACACCTTTCCCTGCCTAACTTTTACCATTCTTTGTTTTCTAGTCCGGCTTGGCAAATATCAAACCCTAAAATTTCTGAAGTGATTGCAAATGAGTTATTACTCATTCATACCTCATTCAAGAATTTATAAGTTAGTTATCTTACACAATTACAACCATTTCTACACAGTGCAATTCTGCACAGGCCATTTTCGCAACTTTCCAGATACTGCCAGCTTTTCAATCAACTTTGAAAATTCATAATTAATTCTAGGAAACTTCAAATTGATTGGTTATAAATTCTATTTAAATATATTTAAGTTTAATTTCAAATGAAAATACTCAAATATGGCTATTACAGCCACAAAATTCTCAGAATTGCATCAAATATCATCTTTTTCATATTTCATTCCAGAAATAGGGCTTAATTTTGAAAAATCACATCTTTTAATCTATTAGTCCAAAAATTATGTTCTACCCATCAAATTAAAGTTCTAAATATCTAATTTAATTATGTAAAATTTCATAAGATTTGAACTAGGTTTGACCAATGAAAAACACCTTTCAACCAAACTGCTTCCAAAAAATAAATCAAACATCACCCTTTCTTAACTTCCAAAAATTCTAGATATATATATAATCATCCAAAAATCACAACCACATGTAATTACACACAATTTTCCCTTCTAAATCCAATGGAACCATTTAACACAAAAAATTCCAAATCTACCCTTCATCTCTGTGATTGGCCGAAACTTTGGAAAGAAAAGGGAAAAATGTGTTTTCTTGATTTCACTTGCTTAAACTCTTCCTTTTCACTTATAATCACATGTTTAATCATTTAAACACTCATTAATCATGTTTTATGGAAATTTGGGTTGCATAACACCTTAGGGTTTCATCATCCCAATTTAAAAAATCATGGAAACAAAGCACAAATCCAACAAACAACCACTCCACAACAACAACTTATTTATCAAGAGAAGACAAGTTCTTGTGCTCACCTTGATTCTCTTGACTTTCTCCCTCTAAAAACCGTGCACCTCTATCTCCCTTCCCTCTTGATTTCGCTTGCTACAAGGGTGATTCAAGATGGCATAGAGATTAGAAGAGGTATTACATGAATTAGAAGGCAAGAACTCATGAATTTCACACTAACTTACCTTGATCTTTGCTCTTGAACCTTTGCTCTTCCTTCTTGGCTTCTATGTTCTTGAACTCTCTTTTCCTCTCTATTTCTTAGTGTTGGCCAAAAATGAGATGGGAATGGGCAAAAATAATGCCCTATTTATAACATATTCACCTCCTCCCTTTTATCATTATTTTATTGCATTTTCTTGAGCACTTGGCATAATTTTGCTTCATCTTTCCTTTATGCCTTTTCTTTTCTTCCACTTGTCCTTACATGTGGATAATTCTAGTGCCATCTTGCTTCTTCCTCTCCCAAACAACTTTCTCTTTTATTTAAGGGAAAATACTGAATTTTATTTTATTTAGCCAAAATGACCATTTTGCCCTTACATTTTCTTAAATTTTTGAAACAATTACTACTTTCTTCTTGACCAAATTTTTGCAAAAATTGTGCTATTTCATACTTAATTTTAGGCCACAATGTTAGGCTTTTACCAAAGTAAAAAGTGGACTTTAGGTGTTTCTTAGCCAGAAATTTCATATAATTTCTATTTCCACTATTTTGGCTACTTTAAGTACACAAAAATTTATCATTCTATTCCATTAAATATAAATAAATATTCATGAAATTTTGGTGATTAAATTTGGGATATTACAAATACTAGTAACGGGGTGAAGACTAATAACTCTAAATTGGAGGATGATAAACATAGGGCTGATAATCTAGACTTGGAATGACAAATTTATTGACTTAAATGACCTAGCATTGATTGTAACAATTCACTCATTTTAAAGTTGATTTGCCTAATCATCACTAGGTCATCTAGTTCAATGATTTTTTCCTTCCAAAGCTAGATTATCGACCCTACCTTTTTCATTGTCTAATTTAGACGTCTTAATCATACCAGTTGTCACTTGTAACTCTTTCTAGTTAGGTAGCTCCTTATTATTGGCTTTCACTTTGATTTCCATATCAACTAAGACCTTATCACATGATCATATTCAACCATACAAAAAAAAATCTCAAGTTTTTATATAAACCATGTTAGTACTTAACTTCATTAAATAAGATACTCCACATTTATCACCTAAAACTGAGGTTGGGCAAAGCCATATTCTATCTAAAATCTCAAAGGAACCAAAATGCCACATATTAGTAAACTTAGCACCCAGTCCAAGGGTTGCTGCAATCGACTCTAAGGATAACTCATGATACGAACCACACATCTACAACTCCCACATGTTTGGGTTAAAATGACAATCAACACTCCCACCCAACACTCAATAATCATCTAAGCCCTTTCAAGGAAGGGGCATAGAAGGAAAAAAAAAACCTTGAAAAGAACAAAGGCATGTCAAACAAGATTCAATGAACATAAGTGTATGCAAACTTTTTTCTATGGAATTCGTAAAGATTGGATTTGTGAAACTTGCCATTATGAGAATGATCAATGAAATTGCATCATTGTCATAATCACAAGTTTCACAATCCCAACCATAATTCCATAGACAAAAATAGCTTACAATAACTACAACAGCCATAAAGATTATACAACCAACAGAAAAATGTAAACTTTCATGTATCACACAAAGAACATATAAGAAGGCAACAAGTACAAAAGGAATATCATTTATACCTGTGGAAGGAAGAGCTTGCATGTATCTACAATCTCCAACTGTGTTCATCTGATCCCCTATTTTCAATTACACGGAGTTACATGTTATATCATATTTCAAATACATAAGTGATAGCTACAAAAAAAACACTCATCTTAAAGAAGCAAATGAAATAATACTAGCATCTTTATAAACTCTTCACACTGATGAAAATATAGTCTGTTTGGCACTCATCTACTGTTTGTGCTATATGTGGTGGTGTTGATTGGCCAGAATTATCATTACTTGCTTCAAATTCAATGTATTATGTACATACCATATGTTAACAAGCTACATTGAACTTGAAGCAAGCATGAATATACTGGCCTACCCACACCACCACATATATCACATATTGGACACTTCTCAACTCATGAATATATGGTATGTTTAGTGCTTATCCAGCTTTTGGACTATGTATGCATGTCTAGTGTAGATTTCCATCACAGGTTGCACCTTGTAATATATGTGATTCAGATTAAGATCGAACAAGATGAAGATTATAAATAAAATTTTTTTTTCATCAATAATATATTTGTATGCTGTCCGATCAAGATCAGCATTAGTACATAGATTAAAAATATATTTTACATAAGAAAAAAACCCTCAATCTTCCTCCTTATTGCCAAAGGTAGAGAAGGAAAAACAAGAAGAAGAAAAGGTAGGGTCATCCAAAAGATTATACTTGACATCGTTGGAACCGAGTACAAGGAGCTTGCTATTGACAGTGTGGAGCAACACGACTAGTCTTTAGAGGCTTCTGTCTGTATGACATACCCTCGCATGGAGCTACTGAAGAAGCTGATTGACTTAAGGTGGCGGAGGAGGCGATGGAGGTGGTTGTAAAGGAGGAGGAGGAAAAGGAGGACGAACAGAATTAGCCCTCCCACATACCATATTGATGTTCTAGGGATAAGAGGAAGAGGAGCTAAATCTGAAGAAATGAAAGCAATGAAGAGTTTAAATACAAGATAGATGATGATTACATTTATTGAAGTGCCATCAGATTTCAAAAAGAACCGTAGTTAGGAAGTTTACATGGGAAGCTGAAGGGAGTCTAAAACATTTAACACTAAATATAAAGAAACGAAGGTATGTAAAAGAATATGTAACCTAAATGTTATAGCGCCCGGTGTAAAAAGAATTTAAAATTTAAAATTTTCTTAATATTTAATACTTATTGATGCCATATTAACTCACAACCGGTCTAGAAAATATTATTTAGATCACACAAAAGCGAGACAGATGTTAAGTCATATCAATATTTACAAAATACTACCGGTTATACTTTTTAAACAATCTCCGCCTATAGAGATCTAAATGTAGTGGTCTTATAGGCCTTTTTTTTTAGTAGTGATTGCACTTCATGATAGGAGAGTTTGTTCATATATAAAATGTTGTAATTCAAGAAATTCTTAGCTCTATGACTTTTTCAGCAATAGCCTTCTCATGTACTAGCAGTCCTCAAAAGCCTCAATCAATCTACCACTCCCGTTGTCATTTATAACAAAGGTTGGGCTATATACTACTAAAAAAAAGGCTTTTTAGATAAGTCAAAAATAATTATTTAAACCATTTTTAGGTTCGGTTTTATATTAGGTGGTTTAAAAAGTTTGGCACTCTTTAAACCGGATAATAGACAAACAGTGTAAAAATAAATTTAAAAATAAAAAAATCAGAAAAATCGAGATTTCAAAATCATGTTGAAGAAGCGATTTTGAGATCTGGATTTTTCTTTTTTTCTTTATTTTATATTTTAGAACAGGTTCTTTGCGAAGATGTTTAGATATGAATTTTGAGCTCTAGATAAGATATTATCTAACCGCAGAAGAGAATCTATGATTTTATGAGATCTCATAATAAAATTCATATCTTAATAAAATAGAAGATAAATTTGAAAAATTTAAGAAAAAACATATCAAATAAAATCACAAAAACCATCCAACAATAAAAATAGTAGAAGAGTTGAAAATATTATATCAAACAATACATTCAAGTTTTCCACATTTAGATAACAATAATATATATGATGAAGTTAAAACAAAAAGGAAAAAAGGAATTTGATTCATTATCTTAGAATAAATCTAGCAGCAGCACATATGAACGTAGATTTGGGTGACGACTCGATGAGAGTTTGAAATAGCGCTATATGGATATGAAGTGCATAGATTTGGACTCGATGAGCACATCTCTAGACATGACAAGCGTAGATCTAAGAAAGCCAATGAGCAAGAAGAAGCCAATGAGCATGAAGAGTTAGCTTTCTTAGCCCAAATTAATTAATTAAACCACAAAGAGATTGATAAAAGAGAGAAATTAATAAATTTAATAACCTAATTGAAACATGGGAAACCCTCAAGCTCAATAACACTTACTCCACTAGAAAAATCATAATGAAATAAGCAGTGGCTAATTAAACTCATTAAAAACCAATCATAATTAGTGTGTTTGGGTGCACTACAAAAAAGTACTTTTTTCTCAAAACCATGGTTTTGAGGGGAAAACAATCCAAACACTCAAAAAAATGCCAAAAGTTATTTTTTAGCCAAAACCGTGGTTTTGGAAAAATTTAATTTTTTTGCTTTTTTTGATAGGTGGGCCCCATCAGCTCTCTCTTATTGGTCCTTTTTCATGTAGGTGGACCCCACACCTCTCCCTCTCATCTCTCCCCTCTTTTTTTTCGGTTAAGTTCAAAATTTTCTCTCTCATCCATCCTTTTGTTTTTCATAGAATTTTAAAATTTTAATGCTCATTCATATCCTTAATATAAGACTTATTTATCTAATTTGATTATATTAAAAAAATTATTTAAGTTAATTAATATCACATATTTTTTATTATTTCATTTTTGGTATTTATTATGAAATTTACTGTTAAATCATGGGTTTCACCTAACACATTAGGAGTTTTCTTCTCTTATATTTGTGCTAGACACCCCTCAGGAAAAACTTGGTTATTAAATTTTCACCTTAACTCTTAAATAATATATAAAATATAATCTTATCATTTGTATGTAATTATCATAAAAGCTAATGTCCTTTTAGTAATTAACCACTAAAAAAGTGATTCTCAACCTAATACCCAAACACTCTCATTTTATCAAAATCACTTTTTTCCCATAATTAATTCTTCTCATAATCTATTAAAAAAAATCACTTTTTTCACTTTTTCTCTAGAAGCTATTCTCAAAAGCTAAATCCAAACACAGTAGTTTCAAAATAATCTTGGAAATCTTGTTTACAATTATCCAATTGAACAACTAGACAACTAACCAACCCAATTAAATAATCAAGAAGATAAACAAAATTGATAATTGAATTAATAATAATAACTCAATTAATAGTTCAATTGACAATCTAAATATTTGCAAACAAAAATTCCAGCAATTGTCTTAGCAATCAATCCAAATATCAATCCAATTTAAAAGAGATATATGTTTACAATTAAAAACTAGATTATTCTCAATTAATACAACTCAAAATCATTTAAAACTAAACAATCACAAGTCTTAAATCAAAATAATAATTGGAAAGACACTCCCTTGTGATCTTCAAGTGCAAGTCCTAAGCTCTAGATTCCTCCATGCTCCTCTCAAGTTATCTCCTAAATAAGCTTAAGCTGCTATGAATTTCTCCTTTTCAAGCTAATTCATGCAAGTCACATCCATGGAATAAATTAATGATGGAATAATGAGGTGTTGAGAGTGGCATTTGTTCTTGAGGAATGGAATCAAGGCATTAATGTTGGTGGGTGGAAAGATGAGGTGGTATGATGAGGGATCATGCTAAGATGGAGATTGAACTCCAAAGCAAGAGAAAGGCATGGAGATAGAAGCTAAAGCTCCAATATGGAAGTCCAATGTCCCAAAAGATCCATTACAAAGCGTTGGAGGCCCAATGATAAGAGCTAGGACTAAAGCTATGAAAGAGGCCCTGAATTGTTTGATAAGAAAGCTTAAAGAGTTGGAGCCCATCTATTTGGAAGAGGCATCCTTTAATATGTCCAACAAGAGCCCAATAATGGTGATCACATTGCTAGAAGCCCAACAAGATGATGTACAAGGCCTATGTGGTGTCCAGATTGAAGAATTCACTTAAAATCCCATGTGCTGAGAAAGTGCCTTGGAGGGTGATCATAAGTGAGATCCAAAGAGCATCTAGAAGGGATCCTTAGGCATCAAATCTGATTTGATTAGTTTCCTATTTTATTTGCATTAAATAAGGCCTTGTGATCAAAGATTGCTCTTGAAGAGTTTGTTTTAGTTTTCTATATTTAGGTAGCTGATTTAGTTTTGAAGAATAAGTAATTTTCTAATTACTTTAGGCTTGAATGGTGCCAACCAAGGTAATCAATCATCATTAAGGCATCATTTATTGCATTTATGACTAGGTTTAGAGTTCTAGAGTGTTCTTTTGTTGCCTATATATGAAGGCTACGTTTTTGTACATAAGGATGGAGAAGATGATAATGATATGAATAAGAACTTTATTCTTAGAGAATTTTATTTCTCTTGTGTGAGCTTTGCTTGCATCCTTGTATTCTCGTATGAATACTTTGATTGTATCAAGGACTGATCATCCTTGTGGTGTCTTTATGGTTAGGGTTGTAAGAGATAGGTTCTCTAAAGGTCCTACCTTTGATCATCTGTCCCGTTCATGTCTTCAAACTTGATTTCTAGCCGGTCTGTTCCCCCATTAATATCAAGTGGCATTAGACCTTAAGGTTTGCTAGATTTCAAGTTCTATCCTTTTGTTTTCCTTCTTTGCTTCCGTTTTTCCTTCTTTCCTTGTTTCCATCATCTTCCTTCCTTCTTGTGTTTTCTCATTCTCTTCTTTCCTCTTCCACCTATATACTTTGTGTTTGTTGTGTGACTTTGTTAGCTCTTCAATTACCAAAAAAAAAGTTTGTGAAAAAAAAGAAGTCTTGTGCTGGAAAAAATATCTGAGCAGAAAAAAAGATGAAAAAAAAATTTTGAAAATTCAAAAAAAAAAGTGAGAGAGAGAGAGAGGAAAGAGCTGCAGGTTTTTGGAAATTTGAATATTGAAGGCAAGTTTCCTAATTTTAGTACTTCTATTACAAATCACAAAACTTTCTTAATTCTTCCTTCTCTCCTATTTGATTTCCTTTCCCTTTTTTTCCCCTGATTCCTTTTCCCTTGTTATTTCCCTTCTTCCTTTCCATCATTATCACAGTTTTCCCTTTCCATCTTTCATCCCATATTTCTCTCCTTCCTCACATATTCTCTAGTTCTTATAATTTCTGGTTATGAAGATTACCACATACTAACATTGTCTCTTGATTTGTTGAGTTTCAATCAAGAATACTATAGGAGGCAAGCTTGAGTGGTAAAAGGCAAGAGTGATGCATCAAGTTAAAAGCCATATTTGTGTGAAACATGAGTGATTATATAACTTTTGAGTGAAACATGTGAGTAGAGTGGTAAGGTTCCATATTACTATATTTCCCTATCATTATCAAACTAACATCTAAAATTAAAGATGAGTGACCAGGAATCCAAAAGAGAAGAATTCACTACAGACTTTAAATTATTCATGAAGGCCATGTAAGAGGAGTTCTTCAAACTCAAGATAGACATGGAGGAGTTAAAGGCATCAAAAGCATCTAGCAGCGAGGAGCAAGTGAGCCAATATGAATCTTCATCCTCAAAGGGTAAAAGAAGACATTCTAAATATGACATGGATGCATCTGATCCAAAGATCAAGTACCCTACCTTCAAGGGAAATACGAATCCAGATGCATACCTCGATTGGGAGATGAAATTTGAGGAAATCTTCAGAATGAATTATTGTCCTAATGAAAAGAAGGTAAAATTAGCTTCATTCTAGTTTTTTGACTATGTTGTTGTTTGAGCAAATCTTCAGGGCATAGGTCCACCTCGTACATGGGAGAAGTTGAAGAAACTTATGCGCAACAAGTATGTCCCAAGTTACTACTACCGAGAGATAAATAGAAAGTTGTGATTGTTTAGCTAAGGCTCTATGACTATGGATGAATATGTACATGAGCTTGACCTTTTTAAGATGCGTGCTAGAGTAAAAGAAGGTGAAGTAGCAAGCATGACCAGAATTATTGATGGTTTGAGGCCTGAAATAAGAGATAAGGTAGAGATGTACATTTTTGTTGGTAAGGAGGAGCTGGTGCATAAAGCCATTAAAATTGAGAAGTGGGTTAAATAAAAATGTTCTAAATCCTCTTCTTGTGGCTGGAACGACTCTAAATTAATCTCCAAGTAGAAGGATTCTAAGGCTAAAGATGACACCAAATTTACGCCTAAAGCCAAGGAGGAATCCAAAGCAAAAACTGATGGTGGTAAGAAGTCTGACTCTAAAACTTTTTCTTCTGATAAAATCTCTTCTCTACAATGCTTTAAATATCATGGGAAAGGCCATATTGCTTCCCAATGTTCCAACAAGAGGGCCATGATTCTTAAGGATAATGGCGAGTATGATAGTATGCATTCTAATAGCAAAAGTGATGATGACATGCCTTCTTTGGTGACTGATTCTGAATTAGAGATTAATGAAGCTAAACCTGTTAAAGGAGAAGCATTGGTGGCTAGGAGAGCCCTTCACATGCAACTAAAAGAAGATAATGAGTAAGAGCAGCGAGAGCTCATCTTCCATATTAGGTGCTTCATCAAAAATAAGGTTTGTAGCATGGTTATTGATAGTGGTAGTGTCACCAATGTTGCTAGTACCTTGCTTATTGATAAGTTAAACTTACCTACTATAAAGCATCCTAAACCTTATAAGTTGCAATGGTTGAATGATAGTGCAAAAGCTAAAGTCAATAAGCAAGTTTTGGTTTCCTTCTCTATTGGGAATTATCATGCTAAAGTTTTATGTGATATTGTCCTTATGCTTGCTGGGCATCTTTTAGTTGGAAGACCATGGCAATTTGATAGTAGGGCGTAACATGATTGTTACAAAGATTGATATTCTATACCCTTTAATGGGAAATTCATTGTACTGAAACCACTTAGACTTAGAGAAGCTTATGAAGATCAAGTGAGGATTGAGTAGGAGTGCAAAAAAGAGATGAATTGAGTAAAAAAGAGAGTATGCAAAAGAAAGAAAATAGAGTGAAAGAAAATAAAAAGAAAGAAAAAGAGAAAAGTGAAGAAAAGAGAGTTTATTTTCAGGGAAAAGTAAGATTAAGAGAGTACTGTTGAGCGAGCAAGTCTTAGTGCTTGTATGTAAGGATGCTTACTTTTCTACTAATGAACTTAACCCCTCTTTGCCTTCTAGTGTTTTGTCTTTATTGCAGGAATTTGGTGATTTATTCCCCGATGAGATACCTGATGGGCTTCCTCCCTTGACAGGAATTGAGCATAGGATTGATTTCATTCCTGGAGCTTCCCTACCTAATAGACCTGCTTATAGAGCCAATCTTGAAGAAACTAGAGAAATTCAACGTCAAGTAGATGATCTTATGAGAAAAGGCTTTGTAAGGGAAAGTTTAAGCCCATGTGTTGTCCTGATGCTCCTAGTGCCCAAGAAAGATGGTTCGTGGTGGATGTGCGTGGATTGTAGAGTCATCAATAAAATAACAGTTAAGTATCGTTATCCTATTCGTAGATTAGATGACATGTTAGATGAGTTGCATAGTGCTGTATTATTTTCTAAAATTGATCTTAGGAGTGGTTATCATCAAATTCGCATGAAAGAGGGAGATGAATGAAAAACTGCATTTAAAACTAAGTTTAGATTGTATGAATGGTTAGTTATGCCCTTTGGGTTGACTAATGCACCTAGTACTTTCATGAGCTTAATGAATCATGTTTTTTGTTCATTTATTTGGAAGTTTGTGGTTGTCTACTTTGATGATATTTTTGTGTACAGTAGAACATTAGATGACTATGTTATACACTTGCGTGAGGTTTTCCAAACTTAGGGAGAATAGCCTATACGCTAATTTTCAGAAGTGTTCCTTTTGCATGGATTATGTTGTGTTTCTTGACTTTATTGTAGGTGCCTAAGGGATCCGTGTAGATGAAGAAAAGGTAAACACTATTAGAGATTGGCTGACTCCAACGAATGCTAATAAAGTCAGAAGCTTTAATGGATTAGCAAGTTTCTATAGGAGGTTTGTTAAAGATTTTTCCACCATTGTTGCACCTCTAAATGATCTTGTGAAAAAGCATGTGACCTTTAAATGGGGTGAATCACAAGAAAATGCTTTTAACAAAGTTTTTGAAATTGAATGTGATGCTTCTGGAATTGGCATCGGTGCTATTTTGATGCAAGAATCTAGGCCTATCGATTACTTTAGTGAAAATTTGAGTGGAGCTTCCTTGAGTTACTCTACTTATGATAAGGAACTCTATGCTTTGAAAAGAACTTTGAAAACTTGGCAACATTATTTGTGGCCTCGAGAGTTTATCATTCATTCTGACCATGAAAGTTTGAAGTTTCTAAAGTCTCAAGGTAAGCTTAACAAGAGGCATGCTCGCTAGTTAGAGTTCATCGAGACCTTTCCATATGTGATCAAGCATAAACAAGGTAAAGAGAATGTTGTTGCTGATGCTCTTTCTAGAAGGTATGGTCTTATTACCTCTCTTCATGTTAGATTACTTGGATTTGAATTGTTGAAAGGATTGTATGACTCTGATTGTGATTTTGCTAAGATTTGGTCTTCTTGTGAAAAGCATGGTTTGCATGACTTTTATAGAACTGATGGGTTTCTTTTAAAGAAAGATAAATTGTGCATTCCTAATTGTTCTATGCGTGAATTACTTGTAAAAGAAACCCATGGTGGTGGTTTGATAGGTCCTTTTTGGAATTTATAAGACGTTAGCTCTTTTGCATGAACACTTTTATTGGCCTCATATGAGGAAAGATGTAGTTTCTGTTTGTGCTAAATGTGACATGTAAGCATGCAAAGTCTAAGGTTCAACTCCATGGATTGTATTTCCCATTACCTGTGCCTTCCCAACCTTGGGTAGATATTCCTATGGATTTTATGTTGGGTTTACCTATATCTCAATCTGGCAAGGATAACATCTTTGTTGTGGTTGATAGCTTTAGTAAAATGGCTCATTTCATTCCAAGCTAAAAAATAAATGATGTTGTGCATATTGATGATTTGTTCTTCAAGGAAATTGTTAGATTGCATGGATTGCCTAAAACAATTGTGAGTGATAAGGATGTCAAGTTTCTTAGCCATTTTTGGAGGACTCTATAGAGTAAGCTAGGAACAAAGTTATTGTTTTCTACTATGGCACATCCCCAAACGGATGGGCAAACTAAGGTAGTAAATAGAACACTCACTACTTTGTTGCGTGCAATAATTCAGAAAAACTTGAAAAATTGGGTAAATTGTTTGCCTCATATAGAATTTTCATACAATAGAGCTGTTCATTCCTCTACTTCCTTCTCTCCATTTGAGATTGTTTATGGCTTTAATCCTTTATCTCCTTTGGATATCTTACCACTGCCATCTAGTGAACGAGCTAACCTTGATAGCAAGAAAAAGGAAAAATTTGTACAAGGATTACATGCTAAAGTGGGAGCCAACATTGAGAGGAAGAATGAACAATATGCCAAGCAAGCTAACAAAGGGCGCAAAAAGGTTGTTTTTTAGCCTGGAAATAGGGTTTGGGTACACTTGCGAAAGGAGAGGTTTCCAGAACAACTGAAATCTAAGTTGCAACCAAGAGGAGATAGCCCTTTCTAAGTCTTAGAGTGCATAAATGACAATGCTTATAAAATAGATCTCCCAAGTTCCTATGGCAATATTAGTGCTACTTTTAATGTAGCTGACTTATCTCTCTTAGATGTTGCAGATTCGAGGACGAATCCTTTTGAGCAAGGAGAGAATGATGAGGGATCATGCCAAGATGGAGATGGAGCTATAAAGTAAGAGAAAGGCATGGAGATGGAAGCCTAAGCTCCAGTATGGAAGTCCAATGTCCTAAAAGATCCATTACAAAGCGTTGGAGGCCCAATGACAAGAGCTAGGACTAAAGCAATGAAGGAGGCCCTGAATTTTTTGATAAGAGAGCTTAAAGAGTTGGAGCCCATCTATTTGGAAGAGGCATCCTTTAATATGTCCAACAAGAGCCCAATAATGGTGATCACATTGCTAGAAGCCCAACAAGATGATGTACAAGGCCTATGTGGTGTCCAGATTGAAGAATTCACTTAAAATCCCATGTACTGAGCAAGTGGCTTAGAGGGTAATCATAAGTGAGATCCAAAGAACATCTAGAAGGGATCCTTAGGCATCAAATCTGATTTGATTAGTTTCCTATTTTATTTGCATTAAATAAGGCATTGTGATCAAAGATTGCTCTTGAAGAGTTTGTTTTAGTTTTCTATATTTAGGTAGTTGATTTAGTTTTGAAGAATAAGTAATTTTCTAATTACTTTAGGCTTGAATGGTGCCAACCAAGGTAATCAATCATCATTAAGGCATCATTTATAGCATTTATGACTAGGTTTAGAATTCTAGAGTGTTCTTTTGTTGCTTATATATGAAAGCTACGTTTTTGTACATAAGGATGGAGAAGATGATAATGATATGAATATGAACTTTGTTCTTAGAGAATTTTATTTCTCTTGTGTGAGCTTTGCTTGCATCCTTGTATTCTCGTGTGAATACTCTGACTATATCAAGGACTGATCATCCTTGTGGTGTCTTTATGGCTAGGGTTGTAAGAGACATGTTCTCTTAAGGTCCTACATTTGATCATCCGTCCCATTCGTGTCTTCAAACTTGATTTCTAGCCGGTCCGTACACCCCCTTAATATCATGGTAGCTTATGAAGAAGAAATAAAATAAAAGGTGGGAGAATGAATTGGTTTTATGGTGTTCCGTGTGCAACAACTAAAAACTTGAGAAATTTAAGCTGACAATGTGTGTCCCGAGAGAGAGCGCTTTGGCTCTCAATGAGAGCTTGAGCAATCTTAGTGTTTATGTATTTTTATAGGAGAATAAGAAAGTTTAGGGTATACCAAGATTTGAACTAACTAGAATTGGATTGACCCATTCAAACTTAACCATTAGATTTTTGTTAAACTTCCAAAAATAATTCTGCACCATAGGATTTCCTAATATGCTTTTTCTTAACCTGTAAGAATTAAATAAGATCATGATCTATCATATATTTAGAAATATTATTCAATCACAAGATAGGTAATTAAAATATTAACAATTTAATCCCAATAATCTCATAATCAATTCAGATTTATATTATTTCCTAAAATTGGCTAACAATTCAAATATTATCTAATGAATCAAAATTAGCCTAAAATAGTCCCCAGAATAAATGAATAAGGTAGAATAAAATATATAAAATTTAGGATTTATCAGGGTTCACTTTCGATAAGCCCCTATCTGCATATTACATGCATATAAAACAGATTACAAATCCAACAAAAACCAATTATAGACACCATTTAAACATATACATTCCATGCAATCATCAAAAAGTACATATACAAAATTGTACATTACAAAAACAAAAAGCTAATCCAAATTACCAACCACCAAAAGCAAATCAGTTAGAGCAAAAGAGAAAACAAAATAGAAAACAAAAGCAGGAACCAAAACTATTATAACCAACTCTATAGCATCCTTGATGATTACAAATATTACTCTATAGCAAACTTATGCTCTCATCCATTGACGATAAACTGTCATAGCCAACTCTTCTATGACTTCTTCAATTTGTCCGAGTGAATATTGCTCAAAATAACTATCCTCAAAGTACTACATGCAAAAAATAAAGTATGGTTAGTGATTATATATGACTTTACTTTTAATTTAACTTAAGCATGCACACAAGCAAGCAAGCGCACCTATTTTAGTATCAATTGAGCCGGGATTGTGGGTGACTATGTTCTTCATGAACTTCATTACATAGTACCTATAATAAGCACTCAGATGTAGTTGCCATAGACACTATAAACAAATAAATGAAATGTCTCAGTCTAACACAAAAAACCAACTCTAACAAATCTAACACAAAATAGTAAGTATTGGTGAATTACCACTACTCTACTCCATTTGTAAGTGGATGCAATGCCTTTGCCTTTTAACAAGGAGCAAGCGAGGCCTTTATCTGCAGCATAATATCAAACAACTATGATAAGATATATCATGATAAGAAATTCAGGCACCAAATTCATAATAAAATATGAATAAAAATATCAAATTTAAATTCATCAACTTACTTATTGAGACAACCTCCTGCATACAAGGATTGTAAATATTGCCCTCTTTGCTTTGCCTCATAATAGCCCACAACACTCCACGGTTGATAGTCACATCTAGTCTTGACCCCTACTTCTCTATCAATTGCTGCTCAATACTCGCATACCCCATACGTTGTCCATGGTATGGGTATTCTTTGTTCTTCACCCTCTCACGGTTTTGCTATGCTTAATGCCTATGGATAGAAACAACAAAGATGTTAGAGTTACACATTACATTAAATTTAATTTACCTTGAAAGCTAGAGAGTGTCATGACCATACAAAAGCAGCCCATTCAAGTCGTTTGACAACTTCCTTTAGCAGTATTAGAACCATCGACTCATCTACAGAGTCGAGTTCCAATAAAAATTTATTTGTCACAAACCCTCAGAATGAGCGTATAATCCTGCTAGCCTTCTCAAGCACATAATCTTTCTTCTCCTCATCTATATGGAATATAGACTATAAAACACACAAATCATTGTTAGTGTTAGGCATATCGGTTAACAAGATATTATTAACTATATAGCATCATGTATTACCGATACTTCATCCCATATATTCTTCCTCAATGTATCAATTGCCTTCTTTCAATTATTTAAAGTGATAGGCATGTTGGTTTTCGTCACATACCCGAGGTAGTTAACAAACTCGTCAGATTTCACAACTTTCCCTTTCTTGTTCGATCCCATATTAAGTTTCCTCCCCTCTCTATTTGCTTTCAAGACTTCCTGAATCACAACAAGGCCCTTTCTCAGTACTCTTTCATCTTGTGCTATAAGTAGTGCGTCATCATCCTGCTACGCACTAGAAGGGTTAGCGGAAGGGTTAGGACCCTTAGTACCTGAGCCATTATCGGATGCTGACATAGTAACCTGTAACAATCCAAATACTCAATCGATTCGAAATAATGGTTTAAGCTTCCAATTTAGTTTCTATACGTTAAAATACAACAATCATCAACCTGTTTAAACTTCCAGCTCTACATAATCATTTTAACCTTCATTCTAACATTATCTTGACACTTAAACAACATTTCAATAAATTTAACTATTCTTTTTAACACTTAGTCAAAAAAATTTGAACCCATTCAGCTTTCACAACAACTTGAAATTAGTTCTCAGCCCCAACAATTCAAATTTAGTGGGCTTATATAATCACATTACTGATTTAGTCACTTAATACCATTCCCAAGAGAAAACTGAATGTACTTCTCCTAGAAAAAGGAACTAAATCAATCAATGATAGCAACATCAGCATCATCCTAACACTAGATCAAAAAGAGCTTCTAACCCTAAATAAACTTCAGAGCTTCAAACTAAACCCATAACCCAGAACAAGCAAAAACTTCAGAGCTTTGAACTAAACCAATAACCTAGATCAACAATAATGCATAAATGAATGTAGCATCAAGTTCAAAAACATTAACTCTAGTTTTGGGTAGAAATTCCTCACCTTTATGTGAATTGACATGAAACTTTTATGGCTTTAAAGAACCTAGAACAAGCCACATATGAACGTCTTCACAGATAGCCATAGACATAGAAATGAGAAGAATCACAATATCAACAACAATAGAGAGGGAAATAATAGTGGAGATTCTAGAAAAGAGTGGTCGGAGGTGTTCTTTGAGCACATGAAGAAAATGTGGGAATTTGAAATCACAAGAATAGGGTTCATAAAGGAATTTTAAAGATCTATATTTGACAGTTTATTTTGAAAAACTGTGAAATATGAAAGTTTAACAGTTTTTGGATAAACAACCATCATATATTGATAGCCTATATTTAACGGTTTTTCATATACAACCGTCAAATAAATTATACCATTTTTCCAACAAGAACAAACTTGTATATCACAGTGATCATATAAAACCATCAAACATTGTCTCATATACTTAACGATTGTCTTAAATAACCGTTGTATATTGCTTTCCTATAATTTTGCCGCTTTATATTTAATAGTTTCATGAAAACCATTAAGTATATATGGAGCGTCAAATATACGCGATTCTGTAGTAGTGTCTTTGCAACAAATTATTTGGAAATTATTTTCTTCCTCCCATGTTCATTGCATATTGCTTCCATGGTACTTTATCATGGTTGGCACATATATTCTGCCTCCATCTAAAGAAGAAGCATTGCAAGTAATCTGTATTGGGAAAAAACTCATCTCCTTGTATAGATTGTGACACCAGTTGGATCTACTATTTGGCACCACGTCTACCATTTGTTTTTGTTTTTGTTTTTTTTTTTTTTTTGGGTGAAGAGTTTAAATTCATATAGCAATGCTGTTGATATCAAAATCCATATAAATAGATGAGATACTTCTAGTGTAAGTTAAAAAAATGTTAGAAAAAAAAATATTTCATGTGACTTTTTTCTCGAGATATTGATTATTTATTTATTTTAATTTATCTTATTTTCAAGTTATCTTCACCACCTCGCTTAAACACATTGTGGTAGTTGATTGTCTTATCAAAATGAACCTGTTAGTAGAGACATCCACATGAAAGCAAACTTTTGAAATAATATATATTTAAACAATTTCATAAATGAAAATTTGAAATATTTTCAAATCAATTACGATCACTTGAAACCAAGTGTGCTAATATAATATACAAGTCTTTGGATTTAAATATTATATATTTATTTAATAAATGCCTTTTTCATTTTAAAAAAATTGATGGATAGAAAATAATGGAATCTCAGTTTTCAGACGCATTTTTATCATATTTATCAAAATGAAAAATGCATTACAATAGAATATCTCAATCCAAAAATCAAGTGCTCCTAAACCATGAAAATTATTCCTTTCTATAACCTGAAATACAATTGTATATTAAGCAAGCATGTTTATCGAGTTATAAAAATGTGATGATGCTTTTTTTTTTTAATTATTATCTTTGTTTTCCATCTACTTATCTATAATTATATTATTTGAATCTTAAGATAGCATATGGTGAGAAAGGCGAAAATATAAAATTTAACTTTATTTTGGTTTAGCATCTTAATTTTATAAAGCATGTTTTGAGTCCCCTGATCCTAATAACACTATTAGTCTCAAATGATGATTTTTATGTCAATTATTGTTGTTTTTTTTAAAAATTAAATGTAATTTGTTCGTATTTTTGAATATCTTATCAACCTTTAAAATTTCAATAACGGTATTTTTTTTATTAATGAAAGTGACAATCTTATGTTTAGAAAACTACACAACACTTTATAAAATTAAAGAATCAAAATAAATTTTGTATAAAAGGTATACTTATGTGAAATTAAGAGAAAAGAATATAGTGCAAGCGAATAAGTAGTCTCACTTTGTGCAAAAAAAAAAAAATAAGTAGTGTCACATGATGATTGTGGGGACGTGATCCTTATTCTTGTCATTGTGAGATATATATATATATTATTTAAGTTATATATGTGTGTGTATTCTCTCTTACCTTTATGGTTTTTTTTTTTGGAACAAGAACAGCAACTTGGCTTAATTTAGTAATTATTCTTCTGTGAGTAAGAATATTATCATGTGAAATTCTAACAAAGATATTTTATATGGAGGGATCTCAATAACATGTGGTGTACTCTAAGAGATGTCTATTCAAGAATGTTTGTTCAATAAAAACATAATAATTGGAGTTCAGTAATTCTTTTGGAAATTATACTCAGAATTGAAGTTCGAATTTTTATTAATGGATAAGAAGTATGACTTTGTTCAAGGGTATATATGTTTGGCACCAGAGATATGGAAGGGAGGGGAAAGAAAAATTTAATGAGTTCAATTTAAAAGAAATAGATACGTAGAATTGAAAATTTTAAAAAAGAAAATATGTAAGATAAAATAGTAAAGAAAATTAATTAAAAGCTTTTAACCCTATTTTTTGAATTTTTTAAAATTGAACTCATTCAATTTTTTCCTCATATCCCCTTCCTTTTCCTCACATCAAACAGGTCCTAAATTTCAAAATTGGTTAAGAAGAAAGTAAAATTTGAATAATGTTTAAATAATAAGAACTCATAATTAAAAAGGAAATAGTTTTTGGGAAAAAAGTATGGAAGAGGCAGATAGTTAGGAAAAAGTAGGAAGATGAAGGAAGCATATCAATGAAGAAAAGAGGATCAAAATATAACCAAAATTAAAGAAAAGAGGATCAAAAGATATGCGATAATATGTTAAGAGTTTTTATTTTCCATCATCAGAGTTATTTTGAAAGGCTAAATCTATCTACCTATACAGAAACACATGTCTTCGCATTTAGGGGGAAAAACAGCACGTGTCTAGTTTTACTCCTCTAATAACATCTAGGGTTAAAGTACAAAAATGCCTATATATTTTTTCTATATGAGCATCTAATATCATAAACTTTATTTAGGTACAAAAATACCCATAAGATTTTTAAAAAACAATAATATAGGCCCTACCAACAAAAAGTAACAGAGTTTGTCAATAAAATTAAGATGTAAATCTTCTTTGGAAGTACTGGTAAAATCTCAATATAGCCCTAAAAGGTTTTTTTTCCTCAATGTCACCCGAAAAGTCTAAAATCATGGCAATCTCACCCCTCTTATTTTGGCTATAAATGCTTATTACCTAGCAGCCACGTGTATTCTTATTTTTTCACCTCATCATCACACCTCATCTTTTGTCTCCCCCTTTCTCTCCCCTCCTTTAATCTTTCTTGTAAAAAGAAGGGCGAGATTACTACATTTTTAGACTTTTAATTTAGGATTACATAGAGAATTTGTGAATACTTTCAGAGTGGATTTAAGCCTTAACCCTTTGTCACTATTAATGGAGGTGGCATCCCCCCCCCCCCCACTTTAAAATTTTATGGGCAATTTACACCCAAGTAAAGTTTATGGTGCTAGGTGGATGCTCTTTTGGAAAAAGTATATAAAGTATAGACATTTTTTCACCTTAACCCTAATATTTATAAAGCACTTTCAACATATTTTAAAGGAATTAAAAAAACCTTAAACTTTATTAATTCTATCTTAAAATTTAATAATCAACCAACTTTATCCCTATTTAATATATATACTTTAACAGTCAACATAACAATAAATTGTGCATAGTACATGTTCATATATTAAATTTAAGTAAAAAACTCTATAAAAGACAGTTGAATTCCCCCCTATTATAAATAACCTAAAATGGGATATTAATATTTCATAATTTTACCTGTCATCGTTTGATTCTCTCTCCTCTTCCTCCTCCCATCCACATTCACTTCACATCTCACCTGCTTCCTCTACACGTTGCCACGTCGGTAGTGTCTACTGCTCTTCCGTTCTTTTTCTAGTCCCTTTCCTGATTCTCTATTTTTATTACTCCCCTATTGTGTCACATTCTACTTTACAATGTCCATTCCTAATCATTCTCTCAGTCTCTTGGCCATGGATGACAGATCTCCCTCTCTCCTTTTACTGCTCTCAATCCTGATTGCTTGTTCTACTAATTCAAATATTTTCTTGTTCATTTTTTTATATGAGATGGGTTTCAAGTGAAGCTTGAAAGTTTGTGTTGGAATTGCTTGAGGGGGATGGAGGGACGTCACTTTGGACACACGATAAATCGACAGCCACTTGGTGACAAGGAATTGAGTTTTGTGAGATGTGGAGGCTTTGGAATTGATGGAGGCACTGGAAAATTTGTTTTCTGGGTGTTATGTTGGCCTCTGATTCTAACAAGCATTTTGATTTAAAATCATCGGCAGTAGTGTCGGTCTTCTTGAGTTCCTTGCTAAGTTGCATATACATGACTACTCAAATGCTTTATTTGTTCATTAATTTTGATATTAAACAGAGGGCTTGTGCGAGAATGGTTAATAGTGGATAGAACACTATTACATAAATCACGATATATGACGGTTATTATCTGTGATAAATCACACTTTTGAACAGTCAGATATATAGGCGCTACATATGCTCTGTGCAAATAAATTACAATTCTGAACTGTTATTTATCCTAAACCTATTATAATGCTTCTAATGTAACACCAGTTATGTATTGAAGCTTAGTAAGGTCATGATATACGCATTGCTATAATAATAATTAACGGGCACACATGAATAACTGCCATAATATATGGTAATGTTTGCATGTTACATAACGGTCTCATATTAACAACCGCTATTTATTCATTTATATATATAAAAAAACCTTCATAATATATGTTAATTCTTACACAATATGTAACACCCCAAATTTTAAGATAAGAGAACTGAGAATAAGCCTAATTAAAGAGAACTACTAGGCCCTGTTTTGGTCAGTGACATAAATAGACACGAGTAATTCTCACCAATAATGCAATAACAAAATGGTAATTTTTCTAATAAAGCAAGAAATGAGTTTTTTTCCCAATGATTGTAATGAGATGGGAACTAAAAAGGAGGGAAACAAATATTAAGTAAATTAATACCCAAGAAAAGACAAAGAGCCATTAAGCTAAGGCTACGAGTAACCACATGAAGGTGGTACTATGGGTATAATGAGATAGTTTGAGAATAATAATTCTCTCTATATATCTCACTAATTTATTGGATGAATAAGCATGACAAAGGGGATGAAATATCATGCAAGAAAGCTAAAGAAGTGGACTAATGATTATAGCCACATAAGAGCCATTTTTAATGACTCATCATCCTTTCTCATTAAATCATTTCCTGTGTGCCATTTGGGATCATATAAGAACGCAGAATGAATGAGAAATTGAGACGGAATGAGAAAACGAGAACAGAGAAATGAGAACGCGGAAGAGAGAGAGAAGAGAGAGAAATCTTTGGAGCGCCGAATCTCTACCAAAACGGCGTCTTCTCTCCAAGTACCTTTTTCCAACATTCTTCTACTCATCATGAGCTTCAATTCTATGGATTTAGATTCTTGATTGGAGGCCGTTGGTGCCGTCTCACCGGTCAGAGTGTCGCCCGAATTCCGAACCGAATTCATAAACGAGTTAAGGTAAGCGTATGCTTCCTTTCTACCATTTCAGTTGTTGATTGGATAAGTATAGAAAAAGTTGGGTACTATTCATCTCTCGTTCAATTAATGCATTTTAATGGTTAAAAAATATTTAATGCTTTCCTAACTAGTCAATCATGTGATTATAAGTAAAAAGGAGATGATTAGGCAAGACAGAACGAGAAACCGACACAACTCTTCTGAGAACTCATAATTGCTACTAATTGTGTGGCATGATGAAGAAATTGGAATTTCATCAATTGGATTATTCCATTGAGTTCAGAAGAGCGAAATGAGTAAGTCTCATGTTGATGTCAGAGTGAGAAAAGGCCTAGTGTGTGAAATGACCGAATTGCCCTTTAAGCGCTAAGAAATGATTGTCAAGGGGTATTTTCATCATTTAGGGCCTGAATTTGAGTAAACCGAGGTTACCAATGGATTTTACACGTGAAATTGTGTATGATCACCTTAGGTCAATAATTGGGTACAAATGGGCATAAGCCAAGTCTTAGGGGTATTTTGGTAATTCTACAACTATGAGCTATGATAACCAACACTATGAGCTGGAATTGGAGCTTGACCAAGGACGAGCTGGAAAGGTCATATTCCAGGTAGTAACTTCCTTCTTACATATACTATGTGATAACTATTATGAATGTCATCCATTGTAGCATGAACTAATGTTCTAAACAACCATTCGCCATGTTACGGTCAGGGACCCAACAGGGGTACTAAGTCGACCAAGGTGCGGACGTATAGTTTCGCCTTGGGCAAGTGTACACACGAACATACGATCATCTTACATGCAATGAAATTGCATATCTATTTTTACATCCTATTTGTATGTAAGCATGTTACTACTGAGATTCTCTCGAATCTCACCCTTTCCATAAATATGTAAGTTTCCAGCAGCTGTCGATGGCTCGATAAGCGAGGAAGGCGATTCCGTCAACTGGAGGTTGCGGACTAGTGTAAGAAGTAGACGTTGGTTATCTGAAAGTTGTGTATGATTTTAAGGTCTGTAAATAGTTGTAAACCCCTATTATGAGAACTATGTATCATTATCAAGCATTATTATTATCATTGTTGTTGTAATAATATCAGTATGGTTATTCTATTGCTATGTGCCCTATGTTGTGTTATCGCGACTCTGAGTAATACAAAGATAGGATGGGAGTCCCTACAATTCTTCCGCATATGCCACTCTAAGCACTATCCATGATTGGACAAGTGCGTTGAGCAAGTTTATGCTCTTATGTGAAGGTCCTTACAGTTTTGGTAGCAGAGCATAAGATAGATTTATGCTTGTAAGGACGGTCGTTACACAATACATAACGGTCTCATATTGACAACCGTTATTTATTCAGTAACATATATAATGGTTCTTATATAAGAACTGTTACTTTTAAAAAAATTGACGGTGTCATATAGAGAACCATTATGTATTTAGTACATTAATAACGGTTTCTATATATGAACAATGAACTTTTATAATAAATGAAAGTTATTATTTAACAACCGTAATGTCTGAATGTGAGACTCTTCAAGGGAGAGTTTTTGAGCTAGTTAGACTAGATTGTATATAATATAATAGTACCTCCCATATGTGCAATTCGGGATGGACTAAGACATTACAGGCTTTGTGGGGAGAATCAATGGCAACTGTTGATATATATATGTGATAATATAATTGTTGATCTATAAATTATGTCTCTACACAAGAATTAACCATGGAAAGCTAAGGTTGCAGGGAAAAATGAAAGAATATGCTTATAGGAAAGGACTTTTTGGGTATTCAAACCTTTGAGCAAAGCAAGGGGTATGCAAACCCTTGAGCTGCTCAAGCATTTGATTACCCCGTGCAGCCTTTCCTATAGGGATATTCATTTTTTTTTCACATAGTCGTTGCTTTCCTGGCATAGTTGCTGAAGAGACACAAGGTACAAGTGATGAACACTTACAGTATAAGATATATAGGTTAGAAGTGAGATTGATTCACACCATAAAGCCTAGAAAATATTGGTCTATCCCTAATTTCATAGCTACTAGGTGTGGGAAGTACTACTTTATAAGATATAGTCAAGACTAAGTAGCTCAGAAACTCTCACATTACAGAGTCTAAGACTGATCACAATGTTGAATTTTAAAGCTTTTAACTTGATGCCACCTGTTCAATACAAAAATAGGAGAGGAACATTCGATCAAAGCAATAATGGGTTTCCAAAAAAAATATAACTTCACAAAAGTAATTTAATATGTCATATTGAATGCTTTATCACATTGTGACTTCACATATACTGCAAGTATTCACTTGCTCATGTACGACTCTCGATATAACTGAAATAGTTTATTCATCACATCCTTATTGATCTTTTTGATGTAACATCCATGAATATGGATATTTCCATAAAAGGAAATGCATTTGCTTAGGGATCCATATCTCTCAAAATCACTTCAAAACATATCAATAGATTATGAACTGTAAATTAAAGTGATGATTTGACAACTTCTTGTAATAGGAAAGGAACATTCAATAAGAGAAATACTAGGTTTTCCGAAAAAAAATATAACTTCACAAAAACAACTTAAGGAACCTTCGATCAGAGCAATACTAGGTTTTCTAAAAAAATTAACTTCACAAAACCAATTTAATGTCACCTTGGATGGTTTATCGCTTCATAACCTCACAAAGGTAGCCCAATTAGCTAGGTTGAACACTGTAAGAAACATGAGAGGAATCGTTAGAAGTGAATGTAAGAAGGATGATGTGAAATGGATTAGGGAAATTATAACTATACCTAGCTAGGGCTCAAGAACGAAAACATTCACACTATAGTCATTGAGATAAGAGTCAAGTGTATATACTAGTATGGTTGTCACTGAGAAGTCGGATGAAGGTTTTTTATGGTGGGATTCGACTAAAAATAACTCCTGAAGGACATAAAAGACAACATGAGTCGTCGGGTTATGATGTTGTGCATTTCATTTGAATAGACTAAATGTCAAGTGTATTCTATTTTAGACATTTAAATAGAAGAGGAATGGTAGGGGTTTTTAGGTTATAATGCCTAACACTTTACATCACAATTCATCCTTAAGAACTGTTATTCATTTGTTTACATTTATTAAGGTTTTTTTGTTAATAACTATTATGTATTTCACTTTTTTGACAAAAATTTGCAACCACCATTTTACAAATAAAAAAGACAAAGCATATAAAAAAAATAAAAATAACAAGTTATAGAGATGTTTTAAGAATCTGATACATCATCAAATTCTCCTTCCCTGATAACTTGTCTACCTTCTCATTTAAATAGCGAATAAGAGTGATAAGTTCCTCCAAGCACTGGTTCATACATCCTTACTCTTACATATAAATTTGGACCATATGATGGAGCTTGTAGGTCGCGTAGATGAGCCCTTCAATACTTATTGGTAGAAGGAGTTCATCTTTGGTTTCTCTTGAGATGACGAGGCATATGTTCTATTGCATTTGTCCATAAGTTTAGTGAAGAAGAACAAAAGCTTGTAGTTGAAATGGAAGTGGAAAAGTGAAGTTAAATTTTTAGATGTTTATATAGAGAGGGTTTTATGGATTATCGAGTTGTCGCATCCTTTATATTTAATTCTCCTTTTTAATAATTTTTATTAATTTGTCATTTTTCCTGCGTGAGTTACATGATGGTTGCCTCAATAGAATCGTTATTTATTTGCGTATTTATGACAGTTGTTAAGAAAGAATAGTATAAGAACTATTATTGTTAAGAAAAAAATGATGAAACGAAAAAAAGGAATAGTGACGAGTAGCCTGATGAACTGATGAGATTATCAGTTTAATCGTCACGAGAGGAATAGCCAGGATCATTGTTAGGATCATGGCCAATCTCATACTCATCAAGTATGATATTAGCCTTCCTATTCATATCGGAGAGGTATCCAGAAAGCCTCCTCACGACATGGTCAGCCTGATGTGCATGTTGCAACATTGCCTCTAGTTAAGGAAGCATATGTTGAAAATTGTGCCATAGGGGCCAATCATTGTACTTTAAACATTGTTATTCAATGAATTTCTCCATTTTGTTATCATATTATTTGTATATTCATTGTGATAATATCCTTAGATAGATCATAATTATTATCCTAAATGTCCCTGGTCGATCATCTATATGGGAGGAAATATGAAATAAGACCAGAATGACTTTGAAGAGGTATAGAGATACGAATTAAAGTCCTAGGCACTTGTAAGAGTACAAGGTGCTTGACCGACCTACTATGAGAAAGCTGCATGCATTAAGTCATAAGCTTGTCTCATGTATAACCACGTTACTATGCCATTTGACTTGAGATCATTATGAATTCCTACATGAGAGTCGCTCAACTTTGACCTAGTCAAAAGTCATCTTTAACCGAGTGATGATAAAGGCTATGTTCAGGCTTAGTGGTTTCCATGCAGAGGAATGTGAATGGTTAAGATGGAATTTGTCACTCACATTAGTAGAGAGATATTATTAGGTCCCTCGATGAGTGATTCTAAGAAATGTATGGCCATACTACATAGAAAGAAGTTTCCATTTCTATAGTCAGACTACTTAGGGATCGAGAAAGTAATGGTCAGGAATAAGAGGATGACATTCTCCATGCCTCATTCTTGATCAAAATATAATGTGACAAAAGGGACATGATATAGTTGTATGACAGGTTGTATCGATTTATCAATCCTCATATGAATTGGGTAGTCGTAATGTCTTTGCAGAGGCCGCCTACGACTTATGGGTTAGTATAGTCATTGGCCTACTGCCAACTTCATATGGGCCTACAGGGTCACACACAAAAATAGTCCAACACGAGCTATAATGTTTAGATTCATTGAATCTAATATATGTCTAGCTTTAATGAATATAATAGTTAATCTAAGGTAGACGAATTTTACACACACATACATGTTGTATGAACATTTACTTGATAAATATTTGTGTGTGTGTGTATTTCGAAAATACATATATGTATATATAATATTATTTAATTTATATATATATATAATATATATATATATATATATATTATAATCTTGTTATATTGTGTTACTTTTAAATTTGGTTTTATCTGATAAAGTAAATTTAATAACTAGCATGATAAAGATATGATATCTTGAATTTAATTTATAAAGATAAATTAAATCTATTTTCAATGGCTCTTTATTCAGATTAAATAAATAGGTTAAATTAAAACTGTTGGACAGATTTAATTAAACCATATTTATTTAATTCTCTTATTAAAAACAATTAAGAGTTAATTGATATGATATGGATTTTGAGATTAAGATTAATTTTAAAAATCCAATATCCATCATAAAATAGAAAACATTGACTAGTTATAAAAGGTAAGAGCTAGAGTTTTCTACTAATGATGAAAAATATATAGAGATCCGTGAGAAAAAGAAAAACTCTAGAGGGATGTTGGTGGCACTAGCACATTGTTCATGTTGGATTCTATTCTTGTAGATACCGATAGAGGGAGCTGATCCAAGTTATTAGCTCCTCGAGATTGAAAGGAAAGACAAAGAAGCATAAAAAAGATCAGACATGTCAAGCCGACTTGTTTAAGCCTATTTAAATGGAGGATTAAGCTCATGATTTAAGGCCTCTAAAGAAATATTTACATGGTTGGATCGAGAAGCATAAGAAATGTACGTTTTTCCTACTACTCCATTTAAACGTCGTTGACAGATTCGTAGTAGGGATTGAAAAAAATTTTAATTTAATTTTCCACTATGCCTACTCATCCCAACAATGGTATCAGAGGCAGGTCAATTATGCATTTAAATTGATTTTGAGTGCTTATTGTGTTCTTATATATGTGATATATAAGTTAAACATGATTTAAGAAGGGTTGGATTGAAAACCCAAAGATTGAAGTTAAAAGTAGTAGTGCTGCCATATTTCAATTTCTGGAGGCTGTCTGATTGTGATGAGTTTTTGAATGCTCAAATATTATCCAATAACTATGAAACTTTCCAGAATAAAAGTAGACATCTTAAGCTTTAATTTGATATACAATATTTGTCATTTGAGTTAGTACATTAAGAGATATGAATTTTTTAAAGTTAGGCATTGAATCTTGAACGTTTTCTGTGACAATGAGGATTAATTGGAGTTTCTGAAACAATGTACTTATAATTTCTTGAAGGATATATTTTTCTTCAAAATAGAACTTTGAACCACTGCAATTGGATTTTTCTAGATTTTATTATGATTTTTAAAATTTAGGTGAAAAAAGATGGCAATTTAGCGGGACCACCATAGCTAACTATTCGTAGCGCGACATAATCATAACATTTATTATTTTTCATATTATATTGTATGAATTGTTATTTAATGTAGTTTTAATTTCTAAAATTTTTTGGGTATGGTGAACAATATGGCTCTAGTTTTACAAGGGTTGTAAATTTTTAAATACAGCCTACGTGCTATGCCTTCCTTTATATAGTATGGATGTAAATTCTCTTCTCATCTCACTCTCCTCATATGTTTAAACGAGGTTTCTCAATGTACTTTCTTTTCTTACTAGAGAGGTTCTCTCATTGGCTTGAGAGGATTTAGGTTAAGTGACCTATATTGTGTCACATTTAAATTATTTTTTTTATTAGATCATTACACACATATTTTACACACACACACACACATATATATATATATATGAGATACAACCACGATATATGTATTCATATAAATGAAATAATTAATTAAGCTCTCCAACTGAAATCTCAAATCATAATGCCGTCAATTAATGAATACTTGTCAAAACTTATATCACTCAATTGTAGGTTCCACCAAAGTGGATGCATTTCAGTTATCTTCGTGAGACAAGCATGAGTAATGGTGCTACTTACAAAGATTTATTATTGTTTTGACTTAATTGAGATTAACAAAACGGTTTTGGATCTCAAGGCATTAGATGGGATTAAACATTGTAGATCATATGATGATCGAATCCCATAAAGATCTAAGAGTTACATATGATGTAGTTAATAAAGAGGTTACCTACCTAAATAACTTGATTTAATCGTCTTGCCAAAGTGCATTTAAATTTAAGCGAAATATGGATCTTAACCCACTAATTATTACATTGAGGGTTGTTAATTTAGTGGGAGATTACTAAGCAACTTTGCATATTTTATTGTAGAATCATGTGGACTAGTAATACTGCTACACTATCATTACGATCAGTCATTGAGAAGGACAAACTCAATGGGACAAACTTTCTTGACTGGTTTAAGAACTTGAGAATTGTTCTGAAGCAGGAAAGAAAAGCATATGTCCTATATCACGAAGCATAAGGAAGACTCTGTGGATGTAGGTCTCTTGATGCTTGCTACCATAGTTCCAGAGCTCCAAAGAGATATGGAACTTATGGAGGCTCATGAGATGATTGTGCATCTCAAGGAAATGTCTTAGCAACAGGAAAGGCAAGAAGGTATGAGACCACAAAGGCCTTACATTCCTGTAAGATGGCTGAAGGTGCATCAGTTAGTGCTTACATGTTAAAGATGAAATGATCACCTTAAGAGGCTTAGATTTCCCATGAGCCAGGAGTTAGCTACAGATTTGATCTTGAACTCACTCCCGGAAAGTTAATGACTAGTTCGTTATGAACTACAATATGAACAACATGGAGAAATCAATTTCTGAACTGCATGTGATGCTTAAAACTATTGAACAGAACATTAAGAAAAGCCCCAGCATTGTTTTGATGGTTTATGAAGGAAAGGGTATGAAAAGGAAAGGCAAGGGCAAGGGAAAGGGAAAAGGCTCAGGTGATGAGATCAAAGGGTCAAACAAGTCTGAAACCAAGCCTGCAGCCAAGAAGGAAAAGCTTCCAAAGGAAGAAATGTGCTTCTTCTGCAATGAACCCGATCATTGAAAGAGGAATTGCAAACTCTATCTTGCAGATCAGAAAAAGAAGAAGAATGATAATGAGGCTATCTCTTCAGGTATTTGTGTCATAGATATTCATCTTTCTACTTCCTCTACATAGATATTAGATACTATATATGGTTCTCACATTTGTACAAATGTGTAGGGTCTTAAGGATAGTAGAAAGCTGAAGAAATGCGAAGTAGACCCATGAGTTAGAAACAGAGTAAGAGTTGGTGCTTTAGCTGTAGGCACTTATGAATTAGTTCTGCTTAGTGGGCTTTTGTTTGTTTTGAACAATTACTATTATATTCTTGCTTTTAGTTGTAACATTGTTTCTCTTTCTTATTTGGATATGGAAGGTTATACTTCCATTATTATGAATGGTAAATGTTTTATTTATCGTAATGACATATTTTATGCTAATGGTGATTTGCATATTGGTCATTATATATTAAATTTAAAACATCCTAATAGTGGAAATATCTATAACGTAACTACCAAAAGGATCAAGTCAAACTATTTGAATCCGACGTATCTATGGCATTGTCGTCTAGGCCATATAAATGAGAAACACATTTTTAAATTCCATCAAGATAGATTTATTAACTCATTTGATTATGAATCATATGATACATGTGAATATTGCTTATTAGGAAAGATGACAAAGACACCTTTTATTAGGCATAGTGAGAGGGCCATTGATTTATTGAGCCTCATACATATAGATGTATGTGGACCATTGAATACAGCTACCAGAGGAGGTTATATGTACTTCATTACATTTATAAATGACTTTAGTAGATATGGATATATCTATCTAATGAAACATAAATCTGAACCTTTTAAAATGTTCACAATATTCCAAAATGAAGTACAAAACCAACTTAGCAAAACAATTAAAGAACTTCGATCTAATCGAGGTGGCGAATATTTGAGCCAAGAGTTCATTGACCATCTTAGGAGTTGTGGGATAATCTCACAATTGACTCCTCTAGGAACACCACAATAGAATGACATTTCTGAATGAAGGAATCAAACACAATTAGATATGGTTTGATCTATGATGAATCAAACAGATCTTCCATTGTCTTTTTGGGGCCATGCACTAGAGACAACCGCATTCATACTAAATCCTGTTCCATTTAGGGCAATTGAAAAGGCACCATATGAGATATAGACTGGAAAGCAACCTAGCTTATCTTTTCTCAAAATTTGGGGATGTGAGGTATATGTTAAGAAACAGGCCTCAAATAAATTAGCGCCTAAATCCACAAAGTGCCTTTTTTATGAGGTATCTTAAGAAAATGAAGGGATACTATGTCTACAATCTCACCGATAATAAAGTGTTTGTTATTCAAAATGGTATGTTTCTAGAAAGAGATTTTATCTCTAAAAGAACCAGTGGGAGCAAGGTACATCTCAAAGAAGTTTAAGAGTCACAAGATAGCATAAAACCACATATCAAAAACAGAGAAGACTCAAAATAAGTTGCTTAGCCTCCTCAAGTAACATAAGTCCCATGCAGATCTATTAAGACACAACATCAGCCTTAGAGATATGGATTTCTAATTACTGAAAGTCATGATGTGTTGCTCATTGAGCAAAATGAGCCAACCACCTATCGAGAAGCCATAGTGGGACTAAACTCCGAGAAATGCCTAAATGCCATAAAGTCTGAAATGCAATCCATGTATGACAATCAGGTATGGGCCTTAGTCGATCCACTTGAAGGTGTAAAAACCATTAGGTGCAAATGGGTTTTCAAGGAGAAAACTGACATGGATGACAATGTAAATATCTTTAAGGCATCGCTTGTTGCAAAAGGATTCACTCAAACTCATAGTGTAGATTATAATGAAACCTTTTCCCAAGTTGCAATGGTCAAATCAATGAGAATTCTTCTTGCCATTGCAACATATTATGACTATGAAATATGACAGATGAACGTCAAAATAGCCTTCCTTAATGGAAAGCTGCTTGAGGATGTGTACATGGCACAACCTAAAGGCTTTGTGCGCTCAGAGGACTCTGGTAAAGCGTGTAAGCTTCAAAGATCTATTTATGGATTTAAGCAAGCATCTCGAAGCTAGAATCATCATTTTGATGAAGTATTCAAAGAGTTTGGATTCATTCAAAACATCGATGAACCTTATGTTTACAAGAAGGTTAGTGGGTTGTATTTCTAGTACTTTATATAGATGACATCCTACTTATTGGGAATAACATTCCTACCTTACAGAGTGTCAAGTCTTGGTTTGGAAAGTTTTTCTCGATGAAAGACTTAGGTGAAGCCATATACATCATAGGGATTAGGATCTATAGACATAGATATAAGACACTAATAGGCCTAAGTCAGAGCACATACATAAACAAGATACTGCATAGGTTTAGTATGCAGGATTCAAAAAGGGGTTACATGCCCATGTCTCATGCCATCCATCTTAGCAAGGATCTGTATCCTAGTACACCTGATCAACGAGATCACATGAGCAAGGTTCCATATGCCTCGACCATTGGATCCATCATGTATGCCATGTTATGTATTTGACCAAATGCCTCATTCGCCTTAAGTATGACCAGTAGATATCAGCAAGATTTTAGTAAGGGTTATTAGACTATTGTCAAGAATATCCTGAAGTACTTAAGAAGGACTAATGACTTATTCTTGGTATATGGTGGATTGGATTATGAGCTTTGTATAACTGGTTACATGGATGTAAGTTTCCAAACTGACCAAGATAACCTTAAATCACAATCTGGATACATATTCCTCCTAAATGGTATAGCAGTAAGCTGGACTAGCTCCAAGCATAGCACTGTAGCAGATTCTGCAACAGAAGCTAAGTATATAGGAGCATTAGATGCAACTAAGGAAGCCATTTGGATAAAAAAAGTTCATTACTGAACTAGGGGTGGTGCCTAACATCTTAAATCCAATAGATTTATTCTGTGACAACAGCGGTACTATTGCATAGGCCAAGAAGCCTAGGTCACATCAAAAGACTAAGCATATACTAAGGTAATTTCATCTCATTAGAGAAATCAATGATAGAGGTGATATAAAAATATGAAAAGTAGCAGGAGACAACAATATTGCTGATCCTCTTACTAAGCCGCTTATATATGCAAAGCATGAGCGTCATGTTAGGACAATGAGAATTAGGCAAATTAATGATTGTACCTAGTACAAGTAGGAGAATGTTGGAAATTGTGCCCTAGGGGCCAATCATTGTACTTTGAATATTGTTATTCAATAAATTTCTCTATTTTATTATCATATTATTTGTATGTTCACTGTGATAACTATCCTTGGATAGATATTAATGATTGTCCTAAATGTCCCTGGGTCGATCATCTATGTTGGAGCAAAGATAAAATAAGACCAGAATGACTTTGAAGTGGTATAGAGATACAGATGAAAGTCTTAAGCACTTGTAAGAGTATAAGGTGTTGGACCTATCTGCTATGAGAAACTTGTATGGATCAAGTCATAAGCTTGTCTCATGTATAACCACGTCACTATGCCTTTTGACCTAAGATCATCATAGATTTCTACATGAGAGTCGCTCAACTTTAACCTAGTCAAAAGTCACCTTTGACTGGGTGGTGATAAAGGCTATGTTCGAGCTTAGTGGTTTTCATGCATAGGAATGTGAATGATCAGGATTGAATTTGTCCCTCACATTAGTAGAGAGATACTAATGGGCCCCTCGATGAGTGAGTTTGAGAAATATATGACCATACTATGATGAAATTAGTTTCCATTTCTATAATCAGACTACTCAGGGATCGACAAAGTAATGGTTAGGAATAGGAGGATGACATTCTTCATGCCTCATTCTTGACCAAAATATTGCGTGACAAAAGGGATGTGATATGGTTGTATTACTTTATCAATCCTCATATGAATTGGGTAGTCGTAATGTCTTGCTAGAGACCACTTATGACTTGTGGATTAGTATAGTCATTAGCCCACTGCCAACTTTATATGGGGCCTACAGGGTTGCATACAAAAATAACCCAACGCAAGCTATAATGTCCAGATTCATTGAATCTAAAATATGTCAAGATTTAATGAATGTAATGGTTAATCTAGGGTAGGCGAATTTTATACACACACACACACATAATGTGTGAATATTTACTTGATAAATATTTATATGTGTGTGTGTATATATTCAAAAAGAAAATTAATAATATTATATATACATATATGTATTTTCGATAATACATATATTAAATTTAATAACTAACATGATAAAGATATGATATCTTGAATTTAATTTATAAAGATAAATTACATCTATTTCCATTGGCTCTTTATTCAAATTAAATAAATAGGTTAAATAAAAATTGTTGGACAGATTTAATTAAACATATTTATTTAATTCTCTTATAAAAATTAAGAGTTAACTAATAGGATATGGATTTTGAAATTAATTAAGATTACTTTTAAAAATCCAATACCCATCATAAAATAGAAAACCCTAACTAGTTATAAAAGGTGAGAGCTAGGGTTTTCTACTGATGATGAAAACTAGATAAAGAACTGTGAGAAAAAGAAAAACTCTAGAGGGACATTAGTGACGCTAGCATGTTGTCCGTGTTGGATTCTTATTTATGTGAATACCGGTAGAGCTGGCTGATCCAAGTTTTTAGCTCCTTGAGATCAAAAGGAAAGACCAAGAAGTATAAGAAAGATCAAGCATTTCAAGTTGACTTGTTTAAGGCTGTTTAAGTTGAGGATCGAGCTCATGATTTAAGGCCTCCAGAGCAATATTTACATGGCCGGATCGAGAAGCATAAGAAAGGTATGTTTTTTCTACTACTCAATTTAAACGTCGTTGACAGATCCGCAATAGGGATTGAAAACTTTTTGAATTTAATTTTCCGCTATGCGTACCAATCCTAATAGCATAGCATGTAGAGGTGGCGATAGCGGAGGCGGGTGATAGGGAGGAGAAACAAGAGGTAGAGGTGGAGGATGATACCAAGAGTTTTCTAACATGTCTTCCCCACATCGTTTCATCTTGTCAATTCAGCTAGAAAACAAAGAGGAGGAAGATGAAGAAAACATAGGAAAAACAAAATGAAAATGTAGAGTTTAAATAATAGACATTTGGAAGGGACGTGAAAAAGCCATCATTGCACACATTGCAAGTTGAACAGGGCATAATGAAAGGGTACCTGTTTTTCCTGATGGTCATCATATAACAAGTAGGCACCTATAGCACGTACGAGGAAGAGGAAAGGTTTCGAAAGCTTTAATTAACGTTTATTAAGTTAGAACTATTAAGTATGTCACTAGTACAGGAAAGACTTTTTACACTTGACGTACAACAGATGTAGAAAGAACAGATGTAGAAAGTTTAGACTTTCTACACGTGTTCTAAACACAAGTATAGAAAGTGAACTTTCTACACCTCTCCTTATTCGTCAAGTATAGAAACTCATTGTTTTAAAAAAAATTATTTATTTATTATGCTATAAATCCATTTACATTATAATGAATAACCAAACACCTGACAAATAAAAATAATTATAACAAAACTAATATGAAATATCAAATTTATTAACTTCATCAATCTGTAATTAAACTATACAACACCAAATATAACAATATAATAATTTTTAGTACAATTACAACAATTTAGACCAAATCATCAATAAGTTGGATAATTTACAACACCAATTACAACCAGTGGCTGCACTTAACATTATCTCTTTATGCTATGTCACCACAGGTAATGATGAATCATTCTTATTCTCACTTTCATTATTCCTTTTGAATCTTTAAGTTATTTCCCAAAGAAAAATTTTGAGAAACTTCTTCCTTTTTCTGGAAAACCAACTTGCAAGACCATTTTCACGGTCAGCTGTTAACTACAATGCCGGAGCACAAACAACAGTCTCAAACATAACAATGGCTACAGCTGTGCTTGTGACCCTTCTGTTCCTCATGCTTCTGTTTATTACACACCAAATGTTGTCTTAGCAGCCATTATCATTACTGCTGTGATAAGACTAATAGATTATCAAGCTGCATATAAATTGTGCAAAGTCGATAAGCTCGATTTCTTGGCTTGCATTTACTCTTTCTTTGGTGTTCTGTTCATCTCAGTGCCTCTAGGCCTTGGCATTGCAGTGAGTTCTCAATACTAACAGTATATTAATCAGAGAAAAATATTGTAGATTATTTCCAAAGAAACTGAACCTAGAATTTTAGTTACTTATTGACTTGTGCCAAAACTTCAGGTTTCAATTTCAGTGTTCAAGATTCTGCTTCATGTGTCTCGACCGAACACTTTAGTGTTGGGGAACATATCGGGGACACAAATATTTCATAGCATAAATAGATACAGAGAAGCTTTAAGGGTTCTTTCATTTCTCATTTTGGCTGTTGAATCTCCCATCTACTTTGCTAATTCAACATACTTGCAAGAAAGGTAAGTTAAGCTAAGCATCCTCATGCTTGAATATATATGAAGTTTAGCAGAAGCAGTTTCTGAGTGATGTGATTTTAAGAGAGCTTGTCTCGGTGCAGGATACTGAGATGGGTCAGAAGAAGGAGCGTATAAAAGAAAACAATGAAAGTACATTGACGTGCATAATTTTAGATATAACAGGTACATTTTAAGAACATACAATGGCCATAAAAAGAATCCATCCATTTACAACATTAATAATAGAAATTTTTTAGTCATTTTGACTTATCAAATGTGATTTTCTCAACTGAGACAGCCATAGACACAATTGGAATCGACACATTATGTGAACTTGGAAAGATTCTAGAAAATATATCACTTCAGGTATTGAACAATTAAGATGCAACATTTTAGAAGGCCCCTGAGAGAGACTTACCAAAGTTGCAACTTTTCCCACTAATCTTTGTTAATTTTTTTGCAGGTAGTATGATGGAAAAGTTGCATCATTCAAATATATTGGATTCCTTTAGGTAGAAAGGACTGTATCTCACAGTGGGAGAAGTAGTGGCTGACATTTCTTTGTCCTGGAAAGCTTCACCTTGATCAATATCAAACAATATTCAATAAGGCTCATTACTAAAACAAAGGCACGCCCCACTCAATTAAGGGATCCACTTTTAAATGCAAAGAAAATGAAGAGCAATGCAAAGGGACTTCATATATATATATATATATATATATATATATATATATATATATATAATAAACACAATGAAGAGAAATGCTAAACAATTTCATTGTTAATTATATTTAAATAAACAAGTATACCAAACAAAAAGAGAAGTAGTGGTATATACAAGTTTACAAGCATGAACTCTCTCCAAGAAGAACGGTGGGAATAAAATCAAAGAGGCGGGATATGAAAAACAAGGGTAAAAATTCAAGAAGATAGAACCTCAATACGGTCATCTGAAAATGCCTCTAGAGAAAATGAAAAAAAAGCATCTTGATACAATTGACATAACAACTACTTTATCCTAACAAGATGACAATTACATTCCATGGAACTTTAAGTTTGTACTTCGTTGTTGATTGTTAGTGAACAACCAAAATAGAGATCAAAGAACATCACACAATAACAAAGAATCAGGAAGCCACATAATTTAAAAATTGGGAGAGCTGAATTAACACACAATCACTTTCATTCATATGCACAATGAATAGCATATTTAGCTTATTTCACAGCTTAGTTCCTCCACCTGTTAAGTTATTTTCAATACTACTTTTTTAGAGTTAAGAAGTAGGGGGATAAACAAAGAAAAGCCTTGATGTAGTTCACTTTCAAAAGTCATGCCATGAACAAGATGACAACTTAGTGCATATAGACTGCAAGACTCGCACATGAAACCAAGCTCATTTAACTTTAACAGTAGAAGAAAATAAACCAATAATATCACAATATTGCACATATGTGTAGGTGTGTGCCTCCAGTCAAAGGGCTACACACATTACCATTCAAAGAGTTATAGTCTCAGGTGAAATATTTGAAATGAATTGCTCAAGTCCGATTAGCATGTTAGGGTGAACAAATGACAAACCTCTATTAGACTGGAGGATTTCCCTCTTTTTCTTCAACATTTTCCTTGATTTGGTCAATGGTATCAGTCGGCTCAATGTCTATTTCAATCTCTTTTCCTGTTAAAGTCTTCACTTTAATCATTGTCCCTTCTCTAAGCCTTAGAACCAAGTGAAGCGTTGATTCCTTTTGGATTTATAATCAGCAAGTATATGACCATCTTCCAGCTGCATACCAGCAAAAATCACCCTTTGCTAGTCAGGAGGAATACCTTCCTTGTCCTGCAAATAAATGCTCCACCAACAGTTAGAAGCCAACCCTGCAACTTTCAAAATTGAAGACAATTTTATGAATCTCATGACTAATAAATCTCCTGTGAAGTTAGTAGCATTGCATGATGTCATATAAACACATAAATATATCACTGACAAGGAAGAATCAATCTACTATACAACAATTTCTGACTCACGATAACCTACTATACAAGAGGAAACTACTGTTTGAAAAATTAGAGTACTATTCTAAACCTCTAAAATGGCATGAATTTGGCGAGGGCATAGAGTGGAGCTTCAGCAAAACCCCTAAAATAGCATTGTGTATCAGCGGGGAATCAAATATCAACAAAATCACTCAACCTCCAGTAAAATCCTCCAGAATTTGAATCTATCAAGAAAAACAAATGGCAGTAAGCATGGGAAAAGCAAAGGAGAACCTGAATCTTGGCCTTGACATTGTCGATCGTGTCACTGCTCTCAACCTTGAGAGTTAATCTAATGCTAATCGTGGGGCTTGTAGAGGGCCATACGCACATCTTTGGCTAGAGCTCTTCTCCTAAGGGTGTCTTCCTCGTCTTGGATCAACCACAAGGACCTCCGTTTCTGATGCTTCTGAGGAGAAGCCTTTGGAGTACGACTTTGACTATGCGAACTATGTGTAGCACCCGAGGTCAAATGGTTCAATTCCGGATCAGTAGAAGCTATGGCGATGATAGGATAAAGGAATGAGAGGCGTAGAGAAAGAAAGAAAATGCAAGAATCGATCGTGGTGATATTTGTTAACACAAGAAACGCAAAGAAGCGTAGGAGACTTTCTACACCGGTTGGAAGCCAACCGGTGTAAAAAGATTTTTTTATTTTTTACACGGGTTGGGCTCCCAACCTGTGTAGAAAGTAATATTTTATTTTTAAAAAATTTTTAAAATAAAATTAAAGACATTAATTATGTTTGATTCCAAAAACACATCTAAAAATGCTAATTTATTAAAGAAAAATATTTTAAATTTACTTTCTACACGTGTTGTCTTTTCAACACGTGTAGAAAGTTCCTGCATCTCCATATATTTATGAAAATGTCACCGGTCACACTTTCTACACGTGTCATATTTTGACAGGTGTAAAAAATAGGTGTAAAATCTATTTTTTGTACTAGTGTGTTTACAAGAATACTTTACGATTTTTAACTAATAACCATGAATTACTAAGTTTTTTTTGTTAACTTTATTATTAGCTTAATGTTTATTAAGTTAGAACTGTTAAATATGTTGGCAATGCAAGAATACTTTATAGTTCTTAATTAATAACTGTGAATTATAAAGTTTTTTTTTGTTAACTTCATCTCTCTCCTCCTCCGATGAGAATGAAGATAAGGTAGAGGAAGAAGACGGCAGGCAAGAATACTTTACTATTCTTTATTAATAACTTTGAATTATTAAGTTGTTTTTCTTATTAACTTCATTTTTAATATTTAAACAAATGATGATGATGTTTAGTTGTCACCACTACTGTCGTCATCATCCTCCTCTTCCTCATTTTCATCCTCATCATCGGAGGACAAAGATGAAGGGTTTGACTGCAAGTTATATTCAATATCATTGAGATGAAGTATGTGGTTAAACTTCCTATTCAGCGTGTTGGTATATGCCACAAGACGCCTTGTGTGGTGATCAATGCCTGCTAACAACTGCATTAGAGCCTCCATTCATGAGAAGGCGGAGGAGGTAGTGGTGATGGAAGAGGGGGCGACGACAATGGAGGAGCTCCCTAAGAACTTAAGGAGAAAAGGAGGCTGATAAAGAAAAGTGGTAAAAATCAAAAGGAATAGGTGAGTTTAAATAGATGTGTAACAGATTATGAAGGATTATGAGTTATACCTTATGAAGGTTTGACGATGTTATAAAGGGTTTTGAAAGTGTTAAATGACGGTTGATTTTGAAGACCATTATGTCTTATCTTTGCTGATGTAAGAGATTGGAAGATGAATCGTTTGTAAGGGTTACATGACCCATCATATGTGTCACTAAATAAATGACGGTTATTAACTACAACTGTTATTTTTTTGTTTTTGTAAATTGCGCCTATGAATACATAACGATGTACATTTTTAACCGTTAGGTTTTAATGTTATATATTATTACACAACCTCATCCTCGACATGCATAACGTTTATTCGCCATAACCGTTATTTATTAAGTATTATATATGCCCAAATCTGTAGTAGTGGAACCAATTGGGGTGCCTTTTCTACGCAGGAACAGTAACTATATCCAAAGCAAGAACTTATTGAGAGTCAAATATGGCATTGGAAAAGCAAATTGATTTTGAAAGTTACCGAAAATTGAAGACTGATGTTTGGCTAGGTGGCAGTTATATCTGCATGAACTAACGTGAATGAAGTGGCATGGATGGAAGAAGCACGGATGATTGAACTAAATCAAACTCTAAGGATTCCCCCCCCCCCGGGGGAATCAAAAGTGATTAGTTTACCCTTTTTAATAACATGGGGCATGTGATAATTTGACTCAATTTTAAAATCCTATTTAATTGCATGTAACCTGGTTAATAATTTTTGAAGTTTAACAACCCAAATTAGAAATCGATTATTTCAATTTCTTTTTAAAGGAATTTTTTCTAATTTAATGAGGTAAGTATATACTAAAGATTAAAAAAATACTCTTTCTTTACTTTAGAAATAGGACGACAGGAGTATGTATTATTAGCATTAACATCGCATTCCATATATACAATACATATGGCTCAATCTACATAGATTAATAATAATTGTATTCATTATTAAGAATTCAAATATACATACACGCTATTATAATAAGAAGATACAAATAGAATATCAAATTAAGAAATTAATTTGTTAACAATGTGATGAATCTTTAACCTTGTATATGAATACATTGAACCTATATAGTACTAGATGCATATAAATTTCACAAAATCATGAGGAATATTTGCCCCCTCATTACAAATGCAGCTTTGTGAATTTGCTTAAGAAAATAAACTTTATTACTAATAATATAGTATGTCAACAATTATAACTTATTTTAAAAAAACCATAAAACGTCTATCATATAAAAGAAATACATCTGTATCATATGCATATATTATACTGTTTTTGTCATGATCCAGCTATATACCTTTCATGATTGCATACTTTCCAGTTATTGATCGAATCTTTTTGGATGACAAGTGCCAGTGATTTATAAATATTCTGAGTTGTGATGAATTATTAAAACAAAAAGAAAAAGGAAAATGGGTTAGCTAGATCAGATGGACATGTACGTAGCCTTTTTTCCCTAATCCCTTCAATTAATATAATTAATTATATTTAATTCATACGTCCATTACTATTTGCCATTGGACTTCAAAAGAATTCGATTCTTTTTTATGTCACTAAAAGAAAGAAGATGTGGTCAAGCATTTTTGTATGCACATTCACGTGTTGTGGAGATGTTGTGGCCAATATTTTAGTCACGCGTGTATGATATATTCAGCAATATATATATATATATATATATATATATATATATATATATATATATATATATAAAGAGGAAAACAGTCACACTGTTTTAACATTATAAATAAAGATATCGAAAGGGTAAAAAAAGCCCAACTCATGAACATGCATCTTTCTAACATATCTGTAAGATTGGTTAATAAATCTGATGTTTATATTTAATAATATAATCATTTTTTAGGCGGGAAAAAATATAATCATTTTTAATATGAATATATTAATCAACCTTTAAAATTTTATATTCATTTACACACACACATATACACACATATAAAATAAAGGTAGAAGTACACATTTACCTTTAAATTTGTATAAATTTTTACTTTAGTCCCTTAATTTAAAAACGCATATTTTTTATCTTTTAACTCTAATATAGTTAGTCTCAAATGATGATTTTATTTTATAATATCATTGTTATTTTAAAAATTAAATTCAGTATGATAGCATTTTAATTTTTTTTAACATTTAAGATCTTAATATATCATTATTTTTTATTGATGACGTTAGGGTTAAAAAATTAAAAAGACATCTTATAAATTTAAAAAATAAAAATGTGTATTTTTGTCAAAATTAAAATATATATACTGAGTCCTCTGCTTACAAAAGTGCGATGATTGCAATTTATTCATCAAATTCTGTGTTAAAAACAAACAAGTCTAGTATTAAATTATATCCAATGAGAAAATCAAGATAGTTATGGAAATTGGAATCCCTTCCCTTTTCTCCAAACAAAAGCTATCATGAGTCGCTTTTCTTCAAATGGTGATCACCACCACATATTGGTTGGATGTCAAATCACTTTTTCTTTTTCTGTTTTAAAAAAAAAACATTTTCTTTTTTTATGAATATAAGGTGGATTATTATAAATAGATAATTGAGGAAGATCTTTTAATTTCCTTCAAATTAAGTCAACTAATTATACTGTTACACTCACAATTCCATAGTTGCAACATAAACGTAATTGGATAATAACTTTATTCTAAGAAAATAATTTTAATAAGTTTTTAATATAGAGTTATAAAATATATACCAATTCTATGCATTGCAGAGAGTCTAGAAAATGAATCATATTGATTATGAGATGCAAAAATTAGATTTAGTTATTTAACTTTATACAAAATTTTAATTTAGTCCCTTAATTTTATAAAATATCTATTACTCATTTAACACTAATATTATTAGTATAAAATGATATTTTATATTCCAATCCTTATTATTTTTTTTTAAAAAAATTAAATTGATTATGTCAACATTTGTAAATGTTGTATTGATATTCGAATTTTGGTGTCGATATTTTTTTTGTTAATGAAACTTACGGTGTTAAGGTTAGAGAATTTAAAAGACATTTTATAATTTTAAAGGGTTAAAATAAAATAATGTGTGAAGTTACCAGCAAGTAATTGGTTATAGTGGTAATCTGTCTCTTTCAACTCTTATAAGGAAAAAATACAAGTTTAAATATTAAGAAGTATAATTGTTGGGAGAGGCAAAAACACATCGTGCTTTAAATTTTGAAATGGGTTACACATTTAATTAAATAATATAAACTAGTAAAAAAATTTTAAATATTTTAAATGACCGAAGAAATGTGAGTCTTTAAACTTCAAACATAATTAGTATAGTGAATAGTTTTTCTCATTCTTTTATGCATATAACCCCTTAGTGGCCACCCACCTCGCTCTCTTGAAAATTCAACAAAGTTAAGTTTTTTTTCCCCTGAAAAAATGTTAGACTTTTGCATTATCAATAAAAAAATATATAATCAAATTTACTATATATAAAAACAAACCACTATTCTTACTTCCATGTTTTGATTCCCAGTTAACCGACAAGTTATTCTAGCAACTGAAATTTGAATGAGCATTTAAACATGCGTTTAATTATTTTGACCATAATATGTGCATTTAAATATGCCTTAATTGAATATAAACTCAAGCATCTTCTAAAATGACCCATTTTTTAAATTAAAAAGCAGAAATGACTCCTCCGTTTGGTGTTGATAAGACCGCTTAACATAAAATATTTGAAATTGGTTATCTCAACTTACTCCACCCAATGCACCTTTGCTTGATATGCAAATTCCATCTTATTGCAATTTGCAAATTTTGTGGTTTAATTAACCCCATGATGATTAACCTTCCTCAGATTCCCCAAAACCCAAAAAACAAAAAAGAATTTTTTTTTTTTAATAAACAAGAGGAAGAATCTGATAATGGAACTAGTTGACCAAAATCATCTTGCCCTGTCGTCTCTCCCATTCATTGGAGTTGTTCCATCGTGAGGAATTACGTGTACTGTCCTCTCTCTCTCATCTTTTTCTGTGAAGGCACAATTCTGTGGAGTCGTTGGCCTCCAAATTGTTGGTTTAGCCTTTCTTTGTGTAAAGCGCAGACCAAGACCGATCTCTTTTTCACACAATCTCACATTATATATAGATATATAAAGCCTGAGATTATCACACCCATTTACAGCTTTAAAAAAAAAAAAAGACCAGTTTAGGCCATTGATTTGCATCAGAATCAATCACCCCCACCATCTTTGCCTTCTCCCCCCGCCCCCCGTTTTTTTTTTTTTGCATTTTTTGCCTGGAATATAGTAATGAAGTAATCGTCTTTCTTCTTTGTTTTTCTGCTTTCTGGGTTTCTTCTCAGCTTCTTTTCAGTTTATGGGCGTTCCAAGCTATCGTCTTTCTCATAAGGTCTTTTAAAAAACAGAGTATATATTCAATGAAGAAGATGCGTGGTTTGAATCTCACTGAACGATTCAAGAGCACACAAGTTCATGCCCTTAATTCTTCAGACACCAGTGAAATAAGTGAAACCTCTAAGCGAAGTAGATATCGAATCCAATCATTTGGGTCAAAACCCAAATCCAGAATCAACTCAATCTCAGAAATTGCCAAGAATCTTCCTTCCCCACTACCTTCCTCCGACTCCATCGAACCCCCCATTGACCCTTACCTTAAACCCATCAATCTTGTCGAGACTTTATCAGACCTCTATTCCCGCCTAGAAAATTGCCCACAGTTCCAGAAACCATTGCTCTGCATCGAACAGTACTCTCTTCTTCGGGGTCTCGGTGACCAGAAGCTGCTTCGTCGATGTCTCCGAACAGCCCGACAGAACGCCGACGATATTCCGATAAAGATTGTGCTTTCGGCTTGGCTAAGGTTTGAAAGGAGGGAGGATGAATTCGTTGGTGTCTCTTCGATGGATTGTAATGGGTACATTCTAGAATGCCCAAAGGCCAATTTAGTATCTGGGTATAGTCCCTGTTTGGTTACAAGTCGTTGCCAGTGTCTCCATCAGCCAAATGAGGACTTTATTACCATTTCAGAGGAAAGTTTGAGTTTACTTGATGAAGAAAGTGATGTTTCGTTTTGTATTGGCAACGAGGAAATTAACTGCGTTCGTTACAAAATCGCAGCTTTATCAGAACCCTTTAAGGCTTTGCTTTATGGTGGTTTTGCAGAGTCCAAAATGAGAAAGATTGAATTTTCACTAAATGGGATAAGTCCAGAGGCGATGAGAGCAGTGGAAATTTACAGCAGAACTAAAAGGTTGGACCTTTTCTGTGTTGAGACTGTTTTGGAGCTTTTAACTTTCTCTAATAGGTTCTGTTGTGAGGAAATGAAGTCTGATTGTGATGCCCATTTGGCCTCAAGTGTTGAAAGTCTTGAAGATGCATTAATACTCATTCACTATGGATTAGAAGATAGAGCTTCCGTTCTTGTGGGATCATGTTTACAGGTATTACTTAGAGAATTGCCAAATTCTTTGTATAATTCTAGAGTTAGCAAAATCTTTTGTAGCTGTGAGGCTAAGGAAAGTTTGGCTTCAGTTGGGTATGCTTCTTTCTTCTTGTACTATTTCCTAGGCCAAGTGGCTATAGAAGAAAGCATGGCATCTAAAACAACACTCATGTTACTAGAAAGATTAGGAGAATTTGCTGTGGAAAAATGGCAGAAGGCTCTTGCATTTCATCAGTTAGGCTGTGTGTTGCTTGAGAGGAAAGAATATAATGAAGCACAACATTATTTTGAAGCAGCGGCTGAGGCGGGCCATGTCTATTCTATGGCTGGTGTGGCTAGAACAAAGAACAAGCAAGGTCAACCATATTCAGCTTACAAGTTGATAAGCTCTATCATATTTGAGTATAAACCAGCTGGGTGGATGTATCAGGAAAGGGCTTTGTATAATATAGGAAAGGAAAAGAGTTTTGATTTGGATGTCGCAACCGAATTGGATCCTTCACTTTCGTTCCCTTATAAATACAGAGCTCTGGCTAAGGTGGAGGAGAAGCAGATAAAGGCAGGGATTTCGGAACTGGACAGGATTATTGGATTTAAGCTCTCCCTGGATTGCCTTGAATTGAGGTGTTGGTTGTTTATTTCGGTCGAGGATTATAAAAGTGCCGTGAGAGATGTTCGAGCATTGTTAACTTTGGAACCAAATTTTGTGACATCACATGGAAAGATCAAAGCAGAATACTTGCTTATGCTTCTCACCCAAAAGGTTCAGTCAAAGAGTCTAGCTGACCTCTGGATGCAGCTATATGAACAATGGTCAGCTGTCGATGATATCCGTTTGCTGGCTATTATACATCAGATGCTGGAAAACGAACCGGGAAAGAGCCTTCTAGAGTTTCGTCAGTCTCTACTCCTTTTAAGGTGAGAATATAGTTATCTTTCTTCAACTTTAAATTGATGTTGTTGAGTTGAGTTATGCCTGTCTTGAACATTCTGAGCATGACTAAATTAAGGAGAATTGAAACAAATGAACTGTTTCATTAAAATAAAAATGGAACCTTCTGTTCACTTCATTTATTTTATTTCCGTTTTTGTCAGTTCAAAAGCATCCTTAAGCTTTAGTACTGCCGATATCATTGTTGCTTGTATCTAGATACTTTGTTCATCTGAGTGCTTGTTGATATCTCTTTACAATGGAGCTATTGTCTACATTAAAATGAGTTTCTTGCCTCTCTGAAATTTTTAAGGTTAAACTGTCAAAAGGCTGCAATGCATAGTCTTCGGTTGGCTAGAAACCATTCTAGTTCCATACAAGAGAGGCTAATATATGAAGGTTGGATTCTCTATGATACTGGCTATCGAGAAGAAGCTCTGGCTCGGGCTGAGAGGTCCATTTCTATTCAAAGATCATTTGAAGCCTTTTTTCTTAAAGCATATGTGTTGGCGGATGCTAATCCCGACCCCGTATCTTCTTCAAACATTATCCAACATCTAGAAGAAGCTCTTAAATGTCCTTCTGATGGACTTCGTAAAGGACAAGTTAGTGATCTCTGGCTCGCTTCTAACTACTTTATATTGCTCATCAAGCGTTTGTTCTAATATGTATCTGATCGAGTACTGCCATGTTTTGCAGGCGTTGAATAATCTGGGTAGTATTTTAGTTGATTGTGGTAAACTAGACCTCGGGAAAGAATGCTACACAAATGCCCTTGCTATTAGACACACGAGAGCTCATCAAGGCCTGGCACGCATTTATCATCAGAAAAATCAGCGTAAATCCGCGTTTGATGAAATGACAAAGCTGATTGAGAAGGCGGTGAACAATGCCTCAGCGTATGAGAAACGATCAGAATACTCAGATCGTGAGATGGCAAAGTCTGATCTTGATGTAGCGACACAACTAGATCCTTTAAGGACATATCCCTACAGATACAGAGCTGCAGGTACTTCTTGCCTTCAATCTATCTCATCTGTCATTTACTTTGAAGTATGCAAAATTTTGCTCATTTATCAGTTTTGCTGTGGAGCAAGGAAAGTTGGTGATATCAAATCCGATGAACCCAATATTTTAAATACTACTTCTGGTCCTTAATGTAAGATCCACTCGACTAATTTGGGTAGATTAAGAAAATTAGTTAAATTAGTTATTTGTCAAAAATGTGTATTTTTTCCCCTGAAATATCCTATTAAATCATTACTTCGGTATATATATGATACATATGGGAGACAAATTGAATTGAGATAATATATTTAGGACTAAATCTAACCCCCCTAACTAGTTCTTATATTAAGGATTGGAGTTAATGCATCGGGGTATGTATGCCGAGGTTACCTCAGTTGTTTGGTTATTACGCTAGGCGCTGTCACAATCAGACACAGTCATACTGCTGCCCTCATTTTTAACATGAATTGAGATTTCTTACTATATATGAAAGGCTAAATTTTCAGTGGATAATTATAAATTTGCATTAAATATTGATGATGCTTTTTGCTTGACTCTGGTTATTCTGTATACAATATAGTGAGGATTCAACTTACTTGGAAAGATTCATAATACAATGAAGTTTTTGGACACTAAGTAAGAAGTTTCAGAGTGGTAATGAAATTTATAGCTGTATGTACGTTTTTCCTCTTCTGTATTGTGGTTAAATTTCTCATTGTAAACCAGTAAATGCAATTGAATTCTATTATATTTTGTTTTCGGTAAAGCAATTGAATTATATTCATTTGTTATAAAGCCACTTAAACTATTACTTGGCAATAGCTTTTTCTATCAATATGTATCACCTATGCTTAATCTTGACTCTTTGGGCGACTTGTTTTTAGCAAGTATTCCCTCCGGTCTTTTTTCCAAGCAACTTTTTTCTTGATTACGCAAAACGAACTAGTAGTTAAGATTAGTTAAACACAATAAATGTGTCAAAAATGTCATATTTCTTCTATTTATACCCCTATTTATGAAAGAGCATAGGAGAGAGAATGAGTATAAAATATGAGAATGGGTATAAAATATGAGAGAGAATGGGTAATAAATGATTAAATGAAAGAGAACTAGTGATAAGCTGGGGATAATTAATATAAAGATATGTATTTAATTGGAGTAGAAAAGGAAAAAGTAGTTTAAATTTTGAGACAAAAGAAAAAAGTTGTTTATATTAAGGACTAGCCCCAAGAGAGAGAGAAAGTTGCTTATAAAAAGGATTGGAGGGAGTAGTTCGATAAAATGGAAATAGATTAGTAAATGAATTAGTGAGAAATTTTATTCTGCTTACCCATTAGAAACAAGATCAGAATACATGTGCATGTGGTGCTTCAAAAGGATGATTAGGGAATAAAAGAATGGCTGATGCAATGCTATGACATTGTCATACATAATCTGTACCTCAACCTTATTTTATGTTCAATCCAGAAACACACACATGCCCTTGTATACAAGGTATTGTACCTAACATGCAATGTCCTTTATGAGCAGTTATGATGGATGAGCAAAAAGAAAGTGAAGCTGTGGAAGAACTCAACAAGGCCATAAACTTCAAGCCTGATCTGCAAATGCTTCATCTGAGAGCAGCATTTTACGAGTCCATGGGCGATCTGGCATCGGCTCTCCAAGATTGCCAAGCAGCTCTTTGCTTAGATCCGAATCACACGGACACGCTTAATCTGTACCGGAGGACACAAAAGTCGAGCTAGTAGTAATATAATATCTCAGCACAAAACAGTCAAGCCATTAGAATCAAAAGTCTTGAGATGTTGAGCTTTCTTGTGGAGAAAATTGCATTTGAGGAATCTCATAATAGCCAAGCCAAAAGATTAAAAAAAAAAAAAAAAAAGATTACGGCATGAGAATGGATAGATGAAAGTGATGAACTTATGCCTTAGGAGGATGATTCAAGTGAAAATCAGATTTTCATAGAAGAAACTCCACTGATGTGTATTCTTGTGAGCCATGGCTCACCAATTACACCCTCTTGTACAGTAATATATTTATGAGCAGATTCAAATATTATTTTTACCCACATTTTACTTTATTTTGTGAGCTCATGCTCTAGTTTTTGCCAAAGAGAATATTTCATTCGGGTTATATCCATCAAGCACAAATGGAAATAATACAATATCTCCAGATGAGTTTTAAGGAAAAGATTCCATTCATCATAAGATCTATTTAGTTTGTCATTTTTGTTGGTCCATTGAAATCACAATATTTAGCTGTTCAATACTCAAACTCAGAATCTTTGCTGTAAGAGAAGAGATATAAAGAGTGATAAACGACAAATTAGTAAACAAATACACAATAAATTTTAAGTATTTACAAAAGTCAATTACAAGCAAAGACAAGCAGTCTTTTATACACATTAGTCTTGTTAACCTCCGCAGAAATGGTTAATACAATGTTTAATTCTTATAAGTTACTCTCATTTTGATTTTGGTAACTATAGTTTCAAACCATAAGTTTAATCCCCAAGGGACAAAATGCTCCATTTTCCTATAAAAATGAGAGTAAAATATATAGATCAAACATTGCATTAGTCCTAGATACTCAGCTGCCCAATCTGTAAGAACCCCATTGTCCCCTGTATATGGAATCTTACCTGTTATCAGTTCAAAAAGAATTAATCCAAAGCCATAAACATTGCCCTTTGTGTAAGCCAATGGTGTCTCCAAGAGCCGTGTGGCCGCGGAAGAACCCCGTTTAATGGAAGCAACAATGTCATTCCAAAAACTAAGATCTGTTATTTTTGCAGCATAATCTTCAGTTAGGCATATAGATGAAGATTGTAGGTTTGTGTGAGCAATAGGAGGGGTTAGTTGATGATGCATGTACTGAAGGCAATAAGCTGTTCCCATAGCTATCCTCACTCTCATTCCCCAATCAAGTTGCTCTGCTTCTCTAACTGCAAATTGATAAAGAGAAATAAGGAAGAAAAGTCTTTATTAAATTATAAAATCAGAATCTAATTTCACAAATGAATGAAGATGAAGGGAATTCTTCGTTAGAATATGAGTAAGAATTTTAAACTCATAATTAATAAAGCCTTGGGAGAACCTCCACTCATGAAGTAGATGCTAATTTTATTTTCTGATTTATAAATGAGGTAAAACTTAATATTTATAGCTAGAAAAAAAAAGGGAAAATGGCTCAAAAATACCTTGTAAGAAAATTATTTGCTGATTAGTACCACGGGTGCAAACAAGCACCCCTTATGTGCAAACATCATCCACATATGCAAAATTCATCCCTGCGAATGTGCAAACACCATCCCTCGTGTGCAAAATATCATCCACCCATGTGCAACTTATCACTCACAATGTGCAATGGTAGCAATTAGCAATTAATTTGCTTGCAAGGTAGTTTTTAGCAATTCTAAAAAAAAAAAAACCTAATGACTCCTACAAATACTCCTAAAACTGCCCCATTAATCAACTACTCAGACAATGGTAATAGCTACCTAAAAATAAATAAGTAAATCAAATTATTGACATAATATGCAAGTATCATAATCCACTACTCCTAAATTTGAGGGCCGCTCAACAAATCAGAAAAATAACATGAAAGAAATATAAAATATCTAAAATAAGTTGAATAAATATTCATTTCTAATGTTTCTCCAAACCCTAAAATCACTCATTATTCCACAATAATCAGTACTCTATCAACTCATAAATCTATTTGACAGAAAGGACATACTAGAGCTGAGGAAAGCAAGTAAGAATTTGAACATTAAATACTCACTGTGCAGATGTTCATATAGAGTTCCATTTGGAGCATATTCAAAAACCATCATTCTTGTGAAGGGCTGCTTCTCCTCACAGAACCCTATTAGATTCACAAAATTCTTGTGGTTTACTCTGGATAATGTTTCTAACTGGAATCAGGAGAATGAAAACAATGTTATATATAGACCTAATAAAGAAATGATATATATATATATATCGCTACATTTATTGCTTGGGTATACCTTCTTTTTAAATTGGGCTTCCATATGTTTGGACCAGTTTTGAGGTGAGATTACTGCTGTGGATACTACAGCTATCTCAACTCCACTGGAGAGAGTTCCCTTATAAATAGTACCCTCTGGAAGAGATCCAATAATGTTGCTGAAATCTTCACATGCTGCTTCAAGTTCTGTTCGTTTGAGACTTGGCACACCTAAATCATATATGTTTAATAAGTGTGCATATTCCAAATCATTGTTAATAAAATGTACTCTCAGCTTGAAATGTAGATTATGAGCAAATAACATATTAATCATATCTATAATTCAATCCTTGTGAGTATCCATTCTTCTTTTCAACACAAGTTATGATCAGTTTATGCTTTGTATACTTAATTCAAGGAACTTTCTCGAGAGAACATGTTAAATATTTATAATAAAATTAAGGGTTAAGGGGTATTTTTACCTTCAGCTTAGCAGGAGGGAAATGGAGGGGAAGGGTCCGAGGAAAATTTTTTATGAGTTAGATTTTAAAAAATTGGAGAAGTGTGGTTATAAAATTTCAATAAAGATAAGATGTAAAATAAAAAGGTAAGAAAAAGTAATTAAAAATTTCCAAACCCACTTCTTTAATTTTCTTAAATCCAAGTTATAAAAGTTTTCCCTCCTCTCTCTTCTCCTTTAAATTCCTCATACCAAACAGCCTCTTAAAGTATTCATAAAGTAGGTGTGGGTATCCAATTTTTTTTTCCTCAATATCTCTCCGGAAGTGTTATAAAAAAGTGATATCACTTTGACCATTAAAAAATGTTAATGATCGGTGTTAATTTATTAACAGTTCGAACAATATTGTTCCTTTTTTTTTTTTTACAACGAGATCTATTTCTTGTGTTTTACACGGGTTGATTAATCTGTTATGATTAAAATCCATTAGAACATTAATCAAATGATTAATTTATTGTCAAATCTAAGGGTTTTTTTTAATATTATATGTAGATCTTGTTACTTCATTAAGATTTTCTGTATTTTATTTTAATCACAACTTTCAGAGTTGAATTAAAATTTGAATAAGATGACTTCAATCTTTATAGTTAATCATTCTAACTTATTCAAACAAAATGAATAACCGATAAACCCAAAATGTGAACAAGCATGAGATTTTATTTTTGAAACAAACTTTTAAAATAATGATTAACTTAAGAAATATTTTTTATTTCATTTCTACTGCATCATTTAAAAATAATTTAACTAATTTTTAATAATTATAAATTATTAAAATAAATGCTTATCAAAAAGATAAATTATTATAAGAAACAACGATATTAATAATTTAATTATTGTAATTATAATTTAATTATAAGATTTTATTTTTAGAACAAACTTTGAAGACACAAATCAATGAAATCGTATGAGCAGTAAAAAACAATCTTATAAACAGTAAAACAATCAAATCATATGAACAGTTAAAAACTTATAAACAATGTTATGAACAGTAAATGGTGGAAGTTAATAATATAATTATCAATTATTGTAATTATAATTTAATTATAAGATTTTATTTTTGAAACAAACTTTGAAAACATAAATCAATGAAATAGTATGAACAGTAAAAATAAGCTTATGAACAGTGAAACAATCAAATTGTATGGACAGTAAAAAAAACTTATAAACAATGCTTATAGACAGTAAATGGTGGAAATTATTGTAATTATAATTTAGGGTTTAGGATTTTATTTTGGGAAAATGGTTAAAAAATACCTTTTAAGCAAATTAATTGCTAAATGGTACCAACGTGCAAGCAAGCATCCATTATGTGCAATTAGCATCCATATGTGCAAAAAGCATCCCTGTGAAAGTGCAAACACCATCTCTTGTGTGCAAAATATCATCCGCCCGTGTGCAACATACCACCCACCGTGTGCAATGGTAACAATGAACAATTAATTTACTTGCAAGGTGTTTTATAGCAATTCTCCCTTTTATTTTTGAAACAAACTATGAAAGCAAAATTCAATGAAATCGAATGAATAGTAAAAAACTATAAACAGTAAACGGTGGAAATTAATAATTTGATTATTAATTATTGTAATTATAATATTTTATTTTTGAAAGAAACTTTTAAGACATAAATCAATGAAATCCTATGAAAAGTAAAATGTATAAACAGTAAAACAATCAAATCAATGAAAACTTATGAATAGTACAATAATCAAATTGTATGAATAGTAAAAACCTTAAAAACAGTGGTTATGAACCGTAAATGGTGGAAAATGGAAATTAATAATTTATTTATTAATTATTGTAATTATGATTTAATTACAAGATTTTATTTTTGAAACAAACTTTGAAAATACAAATCAATGAAATCATACGAACAGTAAAAAATTTGTGAATAGTAAAAAGCAAACATATGAACAATAAAACAATTGAATCGTATAAACAGTAAAAAACTTGTAAACAATGTTTTATGAACAGTAAATTGTGGAAATTAATAATTTAACTATTAATTATGGTAATTATAATTTAATTATAAGATTTTATTTTTGAAACAAACTTTGAAAACATAAAATAATCCAATCGAATGAACAGTAAAATAATCAAATCGAATGAACAATAAAAATATGTGTAAACAATATGTGTGAACAATTGTCATGAACAATGATGAGTGAAATATATTTTATAAATATCCAAGACAATATTGATCTAAAAGAATAAAACTTCTAAATACCCATAACTTCTTATGGAATACTTACTTTTATGACAAAAAAGACCCTTAACCCTAAAATTAAACAATGGGTTTGAAGTTTGAAATATGTTTTTGATTATATTCACGAGGTGAACAAAGTAAATATGAGGCAAAAAGACTGAGTTGTAGAGAGAACTAATTACCTGTAACAAAAGCTTTCTGCAGCTGCCCACTCAAGCTTATGGGCCAAGGTTTTACAGTCACAACCTTGGTATTACAGAAGCAAGCAAAAGCAATTGCTGACACCAAAGCCAATAAGGAGAAACCACCAACTGTAGAGACCAAATTATCATAGAACGATGCTTTGGCTTAGAACTCCCTTGGTTTGAAAATGAAGTAGGAGAAGAAGACTGTGGAGGATTTGATTCAACAAAAGGTGGATTTGCTGGTGATGCTTCTGGAGTTAGTGATATTATTGGTGTAGGTGAAGTTTCAGTTTCAGGTGGAGGTGGAGGTGATGGTGAAGGTGAAGGTGAAGGTGAAGGTGAAGGAGAAGATGAAGATGCTGGTGAAGGCGAGGGAGGGGGAAAAATGGAGGGAGATGATGATGGTGGAAATGATATGGGAGCTGATGCAGATGGAGGATTTGAGGGAGATTCAGATGGTGAAAAAACTTGAGAATCTGATGGTAATGAAAAGGGAGGATTTGATATTTGAAGAAGTTGCCTGTTGTACCTATGAAAGTGAATGTGAAAAATGCATTAAGAGAAAGAGTGATACAAGAAAATGAAGTGATTGTGTATAGGATTAATAATTAGATATAGGGCTTGTCACTAACATATAGTTAGTCTGGTAGTGTAAGGTTCCGTTAGATTACTCTGGGACTCGAGTTCATATTCCAGATGAGACCCCTATGTTTGAAAAGGAGATATAGCGCTTGTCAATTTACCTTTTGCTCTCCATCTCACTCTTTTTATTTTTCTAAATTGATCAATGGTATCACTAAAAGCTCATGTTAGAATGGGATGGCATTTTTTTAAAAAAAAAAAATCAGAGAATGTTACTTGATAAATTTTGAAGTACCAAGGAGACCAGTGAGACATGTCACTTGTTTCTAGTTGTAATGGATGTTTAGCTCAGACTAGATCTGCTTACACATGCTCCTTTTGACAAGTCTTCATTAACATGAGATTCAGAAATCATCTTGCGCTCAAATATGTCTGGATTCAAGTTAGCTGCTAGATGATCATTGTGGTCCAAGAAACTGCAATATATGGAAGTGTAATTATATAAGCAATTAAATTGGAACTGAAAAAAAAAAAAAACACAAGAAGAAGAAGACAATAACAAGGGTTTTGATATGAAACTGAGGATTTGCATGACTTACAGGCTAGTCAAGGAAGGATTGGTTTCAAATGGAAATGATCCACTAAAGTTGTTGTATCCCAAGTCTAGTACTTCTAGTTTCTCTAATTGTGTAATCTTATTTGGTATTTCTCCATAGAAAGAATTGTTGCGCAGAATTCTGCAAAACATGCAGAAATTGAAAGAATGAATTTGTATGTCTGCAACAAGATGATTTAGTGATGGTTTCAAGTGAACCGCATTATTCATGACTTATAAATTATGCGACTCTGTAAAAGATAATTCTTACATAAATTTGATGTGAGTTAGCTTCAGAATTTCAGGGGCTTTTGTTCCTTGAAGACACATGTCTTTTAGATTCCTGCAAATTGAAATATTATTAATTCAGCAATAAAAAGAAGGAAATCTTTGGCCAACACACATTTTAAATAAAAATTCCATGAAATGCATATGAAATGCCAAACAAAGTATATGAAGAAGCAGATTGGTAGTTTTGTAGAAAAACACCCATGACATCATCAAGGAAAGAAAGAAAATAATTACTTGAACAATTTTTAATTGGGAAAATTCTAAATAAATACCATTTGAACTTGGAAAACCCCAAAAGGTCTAGTAACAAATGGAAAGAACAAATAGGTCTAAAGGGATTAATATGAAATTTTAAAATGTTGCGCTTATACGAAAATGCTCCTCAATTTTTTTAAAAAAAAGAAAGAATCCTCACCGTTGCCGTCAGAGTTTTCCTACCGGCATCACCCTATTGGCGGGCTTGCAGCCAGAGTTCGGGTAACAACTTGAGTAATATGATTGACTACTTGAGGTTCATAAACCCTACCTGATGTCGTTGACAAGTTGAATAAAGGTAATGACAACTTGAGTATAACAATTGACAACTTATGCTCTTGAGGTTGTTAATGGCTACGCTCAAATTGTCATTGTCAATACTTAAATTGTTATTGCATTTATTCAACTTGTCAAAGAGGCTTGATAGAACTTAGTGAACTCAAGTAGTCAATTCATATACTCAAGTAGTAAATCTTATTACTGAAATTGTCACTGGAGCTTCGGTACCGGCAAGGGTTCTGTTTTTTTAAGAAAAAAACTTGAGGGGCATTTTGGTAAAAGCACAACGTTTCAAAATCTCATAATAGCCCCTTGAGATCTATTTCTCCTTTCCATATGTTAACAAACTTTTTTGGGTTTTCTTAATTCAATTGGTAATTATTTTTCTTTTTCCCTTTTTAATTTTATTTAACTTTTTTTCTTTTTTTAATTACCCTAAAAATATGTGTTGAATTTAAATTTAATTTTTTTAAGTTTAAATTACTTGTATTCCTCAACCGTAAACATATTTTTTCACGCGAAAATGGGATCTAAACAATGTCATTATCATAGCCAATTTGTTTTATTATATTTAAAAGTAGTATTTAAATTTTTTTAAAAGTAAACTGATGTTGGTGTTAAATTCAATTTCTCCATGTCACTCTGTTTTTTGTAAATTATTACTAAATAAAAATTATAATTGGTATTCTTATAAAAAATTAAAATTGGTAATCTTAGATTTACACACACACATTAGTAAAGTATTTAAAGATAATAAAATTACAAAGAAAGACTTTAAAATAAAATTTATAGTTTTAAATTTGAAACACTATTCATTTAGTCAATGCAATTTTGATTCGGCTGCAACTCACTCCTTAAACTTTAACTTAAAGCAATTTAGCTCTTATAATTTTGACTCAGTTGAAATCTAATCATTAAACTTTAATTTGGTGACACTTAGTTATAGTTTAAATAATTTAAAATGTTAGTCCCTATATTTTAGGAAATAAAATTATAAAGATTAAAGTTAATTTTTAAAACTTAGGCACTAATGTTTCAAATGGTTAAAGTACAAAGATCGGGTGGCACCGAATTAAAGTTTAAGAATTAAATTTCATTAAAATTAAAATATATGGGTTGACTAAAAATTAATTAAGACAAAACTAGAGGAACCATATAATTAATTTTCCCATTATAAGCTTTTGAAATAATTCAATATAAGATATCAATATCAATCAATATAAAATATATTAGATGTGAATAATGCAAATTGTTAGATCTCATGTTTTGATGATAAAAAATAGTGTTACAAAATAATTGATAATGAACAAAAGGTTTTTAAACAACTAAACCATGTTTTTTGTGACAAACAGTGCCATCACTCAAGTGATGAACTAAGAAAGATACTCTGCTTAAGTGAGGTTCTTTGTCAGATTTTGGAAGGGATCACTCGAGTAATGAAGAAAAAGCATCACTAGCATAACACTGGAATGATTCTAAAAGTCATCTACTGTTGCAATGACATATCACTCGAGTGATGTCTTATTTTCAGATAACTAGCAGAGCACTAAGTGATATATCAAGTGATTGATAATTAGCAGAGCACTCGAGTGATGAATCTAGTGAATTATCACTAATCGAGTGATCACTCGAGTGATGGGAATAGTAGATCACTAACACAACACTCGAGTGATCCATCCAGTGATATGTTATATTATGTGCATTGTTAAGACAGATCACTCAAGTGATGAGTTCTGTCAAAGATCACTCAAGTGATCACTAGAGTGATGAGTCCTAGAAAGTCATAAATTCAGTCTCTAATGATTGATCCAATATATTCATATCTAAAACTTCATTGTACTAGTGTTTAAAGCACTTTGTAGGATAACAATGAAGAGATCATGCGAAGAGACAAAAAGCTACTTTACGGAGCGTCAAGAGAGTCCGAACGTAACGGCTAGTTTTCAAATACGATAACGGTCAAAAGTAACAGCGCACTCCAATGAATAAGTTGAAATATTCACAATGATCATATCCTACTCAACTATAAATATAGAAGCATTCAAGCAGAGCAAAACATACAACAACATACAAGAACATACAAGAACGAACAACAATCAATCTACACACTTGCTCTGTCTTTCATTCTTTTATTCTCCATACTTCAATAATTATAAATTTTTTCTTTGAAGAGAGATTTCTTATCACAAACTCAATATCCTTTATTGAGACAACTTAAGGTTATGGAACCTTGAGTTGGGGTTTGGATTATATCGTGTAAGGGGGAGCAAGTCTTCGGGTAAGGAACTTGTGTTGTACTGAGGTGCCAAGAACCCACTGAATCTTGGAAGTTATAGTGAAAATCTCAAAGGAGCTATGAGGACTGGACGTAGGTCAAAGTGGTTGTGACCGAATCAGGATAAATTCCAATGTACACTTTGGTGATATCTTCCTTAACCTTTAACTCTTGTTTAAATTTTGCAAATTATTATTCACGCCAGAGCGTAGGTCTTCTTGTTCAGGTATAACAACTTAAGAAGGATCCGATGGCAATCATGGGTGAAGGAATACCTCTTGATGGAGCTTCAATCACTAGACCACCATATTTCAATGGCGAACACTTCTCTTTCTGGAAAGCGAAGTTCAGAGTATTCGTAATGGCTACAAAATACGGACTTTGGGATGTGATTGAAAATGGGAACTACGTACTTGTGAAAATTGAAGAATCATAAACAATTCCTAAGTCACTAGCAAAATATGATGACAACGATAAAAAGCTCGTGACTCTCAATAGCAAAGCAATCCTGATGATCCAAAGCGCTTTAAGTCAAAAAGAGTATTTCAGGATATGCACACTTCCAACAGCTAAGGAAATGTGGCAAGCTCTGGAGATAGCTCACGAAGGAACTTCAGGTATAAAAGAAAACTGGATTAATACTTTGGTTACAGAGTTCGACCTGTTTCAAATAAAGTCAGGGCAATCAATAGTTGAGTTTGAGCTCAGGTACACTCATTTTGTAAATCAACTTGGAGTACTTGGGAAATTCTATGATCAGAATACTCAAGTGAGGAAAATACTAAATATACTCTCTAAAGAATGGGAGCCCAAAGTCACGGAAATAGAGGAAGCTCAAGGCCAATCAATGCGGTCGGTAGCCTCTCTATTCGGAAGTCTCTCTGATTATGAGAGCAAGTTAAAATTCAAATGGGAACTAGAAGAGACCAATGACAAAAAGAAAAGAAAAGCCTCGCACTGAATGTGATAAAGGAGGAGAATCAAGAAGATGATTAAGATCTTGACAATGATAAAATGGGCCTAATAATAAAAAGGTTCAAGAAATTTTACAAGAAAGGCCAAGGATACAAAAATCTTTAAAAAGGAGGAACCAGTAGCAGAAGGGAGACTAAAGAAAGTATAATCTACTATGAATATAGAAAGCTAGGACACATCAAATCAAAAAGCCCAGAACTACAACAGAAAAACAAAGAAAAGAGAAAAGGTAAACTTTTCAACAAAAAGAAGAAGTGGCCAACATTTGTCTAGTTGCTCAAGAAGAGGAGGAAGAGGTAATTGACTATGATCCTACCTATGATGAGTTACATTCTAAATATAATGCTTTACATTTTGAATTCATTAAGATAGTCAAAGAACTAGTTGTTTTCAAAAAGAAAAACAAATTGCTTGAAGAAAAACTTAATGAAGTTTATGAAAAAGATTGTGAAAATTGTCCTTTGAAAAAGAAAAATACTGATTTCACTAAGACTCTTGAAAAATTTACAAAAGGAAGTGAGTTAAATGTTTTTTAAAAGCTCAGCATTTTGTAAATGATCAGTCTGGTATTGGATATGATCCCAAATCAGACAAAAAGAAAGGCAGAAAGAAAAAAGGGGCAAAACATATTTAAATTATTTTAGGCATTCTGTACATATATCTAATCCTTTTACACATTATAACTTTTGCAATAGGAAGGGTCACTATACTTCCTCGTGCATTCATAAAAAGAAAGGAAAACATAGGAACCTACAAATGGGTACTTAAAGGTTTATATGTTCATAAAGTAATTTGTACTAACCCAAAAGGACCCAAAAAGATATCAGTACCTAGGACTTAATTGTCCTTAATTACATATATGTTTCAAAGCATCTAGAGCCAATAAATGGTATATAGATAGTGGATGCTCCTGACATATGACTGGTGATCCCAAAAATTTTACCATATTAGAACCTAATGAAGGAGGAAAGGTAAAATTTGGAGGAAATTAGTCTAGTAAGATAGCAGGGATTGGTGAAATTGGAAGTAATAAAGGAATTCAAGTCAAAGATGTATATTACGTTGAAGGCTTGTATCATAATCTGCTAAGTGTAAGTCAAAGCACAGACAAAGACAATTAGGTAATATTCGATTCAGAAGAATGTCTTATAGTCAGGAAGAAGGACTTATAAATAGAAAAGAAGAACCTCAAAGCAAAAATCAGAGCAACAAGGGAAGGTAACTGCTATACCCTTGATATAAACAATAATCCTTCTTAGAGTTGCTTTCTAAGTAATGCCAATAAAAGTTGGTTATGGCATAAGAGATTGTGATGTATGTCAGAAGGGTAAACAAATAAAATCATCTTTTAAATTGAAAAAGGAAATTACGACAAACATACCACTTCAACTGCTTCATATGGATTTAGTAGGACCAACAAGAGTCAAAATTCTTGGTGGCAATTTATATTCATTAGGTATTGTTGATGATTTCTCTAGATTTACATAGACTATTTTCTTATCATCGAAAGATGAAACTCTTAGTGAATTTATTGTATTTTCCAAGAAAGTGCAAAATGAGAAAGGTATGTCCATTGTAGGTATCATGATAGATCATGGTGGAGAATTTAAGAATTAAGCCTTTGGAGAATAGTGTAATACCAACGACATTGATCACAACTTCTCAGCACCAAGGATGCCACAATAAAATGAAGTCGTTGAAAGAAAGAATAGAGTTCTTACAGAAATGGTCAGAGCTATGCTGAATTAAAAGAATGTGTCTCAAGTTTTCTGGGCAGACGCTATGAGCACTGCATGCTATATTTCAAACATAGCGTATATCATAACTAAACTTGGAAAGACACCATATGAACTTTACAAAGGAAGGAAACCAAACCTAGCTCATCCGCATATCTTTAGTTATAAGTGTTTCATTCATAACAACGGTAAATAAAACCTAGGAAATTTTGATTCTAAAGCTTATGAAGGAATATTCCTACGCTATTCTAACTAAAGCAAAGCCTATAGAGTTTTTAATAAAAGAACATGTGTTGTTGAAGAATCAATTCATGTTGTATTTGATGAATTTAAATCCTCTAACAAGACTATTAACGATGAGTAGGAAATAATCACGAGTGAAGAGAATATGCAATCTATTCCTAACCCATCCAATCCAAAGGTGGGCAAAACAGATAATAAAGATCAACCACGTAGACTAGGTCAACCTAGAGCCTGGAAATATAACAAGAGTCATCCCCTAGATCAAGTCATAGGAGATGTAAATGAAAGAATAAAAACTAGAGACAGAGTGTTGAATGAAGTTAGTTTCTCTGCATTCATTTTAGAGATTGAACCTTCAAGCATTGATGAAGCCCTATCAGACAATGATTGGGTGATAGCAATGCAAGAAGAACTCAATCAATTTGAAAGAAATCAAATTTGGGATTTGGTACCTAGACCTAAAGATCACCTAGTGATTGGTACTAAACGGGTATTCAAGAACAAACTTGATAAATCCATAATTATTGTCAAAAACAAGGCAAGATTATTGGTAAAGGCTATAATCAAGAAGAATGTATTGATTATGAGGAAACGTATGCTCCAGTAGTAAGATTGGAAGCTATACGAGTACTCTTAGCCTTTGCATGCATCAAGAAATTCAAACTATATCAAATGGATGTAAAGAGTGCATTCTTAAACGGTTATATTATGAAAGAAGTATATGTAGAACAACCTCTAGGATTTGGGGATGTAACTAAACTTGATCATGTTTTCAAACTAAGAAAAGCTTTATACGGTTTGAAACAAGCTTCAAGAGCATGGTGTTAGATATGATTAGTTTTAATGATGACAAATATAGATGTCAAATATTAAGAGAGCAAAAGTTTGCTGATATACTTGTCTCTTACCTTGACTAACTACTATTTAATATTACATATTTTGTAGATTAGTCAAGCAATGAAAGAAAGAGATTGAGGAATGAAGAACTTGTAAGAATTAATGAAAAATATGAAGATTCAAGTTCTTCGGGTACTGTAGCAATGGACACTGTAGCATACGGTTACTGTAGCGTATTTCACTGTAGCTTACTGTAGCAGTACTATAGCATCGAGTGATTTTAACAATCACTCGAGTGATTTCAGAATTACTCGAGTGATTCTGAAAATCACTTGCAGTTATTCACTGTTCACTCGAGTGATTTGCATTTTTCAGACGCTGTTTTTCATTCAGCTAAGCGAGGCCTGGTTATTTTATCATATCTCTCAAAATACAACTCCGATTGAGACCAAATCAGTTGCATATGAAAATAGACTCCCAATGCGTCATTTTGACACTAGAAGAAACATCAAAGGAGCTCAGATGAAGGAGATATAAGTGTTCGAATCTGGCCTTCACATCAGCGTCACTCTCTAGAACAAGTTTGGTATTTTGGCTATAACTCTCAAACCACTCATCCTATTGAGTTGAAACCAGTGCCATATGAAACTATACTTCAAGAGATTTCCATTGATATATAATAAAGAAATTTTGGAGCTATATTCAAAGAGTTATACCATCTGTAAATTTACCCCTGTTTGCTGAAGAACTGGAAACGCGACAAAGAGATAAAGTGATCTGAACAACAGATCACTCGAGTGATATGCCAGAAATTGCAGATCACTTGAGTGATTCCAGAATTCACTCGAGTGATATGGCTTATTCCACAGATCACTTCCAGTGGCGCCAGAATCACTGCAGGAATTTTTCACTGTTTGCAATTTCACTTCCAGTGATACCGAAATCACTCGAGTGATATGAGATTTTTCAGAATCACTTCCAGTGAATCAAAAATCACTACAAGAAAAATTCATTGTTCTCATTTTCACTCCCAGTGCAGTTGAATTCACTCGAGTGATTAGTCATTTCTGCAGATCACTTCCAGTGCAAGGCGAAATCACTTCAGGAATATTTTACTGTTTTGAAAATCACTTCCGGTGACATGAATTTCACTCGAGTGATCGTCCATTTTAGCTGATCACCTCTAGCACAGTTCTTGATCACTCCCAGTGATAATATCAGTATACCTCATATCACTACCAGTCAGATATTATATGATCAAGTGATATTATGTTTTTTGACAGAAGAAGCTTGAACGCACTACCAGTGAATTCCAACTGAATCAGTATTGCTTCCGGTGAATCTCAATCAGGTCGAATGATTTGCCTGTTTCTTAAAATCACTTTTTGTCGAGTGATATGCCAATTTCTCAGTATCACTTCCGGTGAACTTCAAATCACTGCCAGAGAATATGAACATGAACCAGATTAACTCAGAACATCTCCAGCGTCTTTTAATCACTTCTAATCAGATCAGCTTTATTCATGTTATGGTTCATCACCGCCAGTGGATTACAGTACACTCAATTAATATGCCTACCCTTACAGATTCACTACCAGCGAAATGCTTATGCAGTCGAGTGATTTATTATTTTATCAAAATCACCTTTAGTGAATCAAATACCTTCCAGTGATGACTCAGTGTACTCTCCACTATGACTAAATCAGTTCCAGTGGCAGCTTATAAGAATCACCTTCAGAAACTTCACAGAATCATGGAAATTACTCAAGGGATCATCATTACCAGTCACTGCCAGTAGAATACTATCTTCATGAAATCACTACCAGTGAAGTATGTAATCACCTGAGTGATGTTTTCTAAACGGTCATTTCTCTGAGTGCTTTTATAGGTGTTATGCATTACCGATCACATGCCATACAATGGATCAACATTCAGTGACAACAAATCATGGGCAACATGAATATTCAATAAACGTTTCAGCGAATATGCACAACAGAAAGAAAGCAACACTGAAGCATATGTCAGAGCACGATCAATAGGAAAATATTTAAATACACTCAATGACCATACAAAGCAATGGGACTCCAACCGAAAATGAAGTAGTATCTGTCTAAACATCAGATAGGATTACAACAGGAAAATATCCGAGTGGGCTCAACGGTCAAATGAATCAACAGACTCTAACAGATGGATTTTTACAATGGTCATCTTCCACAACTCAGATATAAATAGGAGAGGATTCAAACACAGAAAAATGGATAATACGATGAGAACATGAACATGCTGATATCCTAAGTCTTCAGCCTTCGACCACTCTTTGCTCTACTTCGTCTTCTATATTATGTATATTTAAGAGAGTGAGACTATTTTGTATTGTACTTCAGTAAGCATTTATACACTCTGTGAGAGAGCTTGTAAACACTTCATCTGTATTTCAGAAGTGTTCTCAAGGTAGAGGGAACTTGAGTGGATTGATTACCTTACGGGGAAGCTGTAGAGTGAATTGCCAGCAAGACTTTCTTCTCAGAATAACAAGGTGCAAGCAGTAGAGAACGTTGCTGCTTGTAAGACTTACAGTGGTCTAAGCAGGAGAGAACGTTGCTGCTCATAAGACTTGCACAACTAAGCCGGAGAGAAAGGTCTTCGGGATTGCTTTGCTTGACTTGCCATAAGAGAGAGTAACCTTACAGTGTGTAAGGGGGAATACTTTGTAAGAGATTTGTAGAGGCTTATTTGTGCCCAGTTAAATAAGAAGATAGTGGATTGGAAATCTCAGAAGGAACCTGGGGACTGGACGTAGGTCATCGTGGATTGGACCGAACAAGGATAAATTACAGTTTGCATCCTCTATTCCCTAAGATTTTACATTTCCAGCATATATGATCTATAGATCTGCTTATGAATTTATAGTTCCATATGTATTGATTTGATAAGCTGCGAAAAGATTTTAAACAATCATACTTTCTTATCGTACACCCAATTCACCCCCCTCTTGGGTGTCAGCCAGTTCTAACACATGGTATGAGAGATTTAATAAATTTCTCATTGATCAAGGTTTTGTACGTGGAAAAGTCGATACAACATTATTTATAAAATGAAAATGAAATGATATTTTAATAGTTTAAATATATGTTGATGATATTATATTCGGTGCTACTAATGATCTTTTGCGTAAGAAATTTTCTAAGATAATGCAGGGGGAATTGAGATGTCAATAATGGGAGAATTAAACTTCTTCCTCGGCTTGCAAACTAAGTAAAGGAAGAATGGAATTTTCATATCTCAAACAAAATATCTAAAGGAACTATTGAAGAAGTATGTGATGGATCAAGCAAACGGACTAGACACGTCTATGAGTTCAACTATGTTGCTTGATGCTGACATCAACAAAGTAGACTATGACATCACAAAATATACATGAATGATTTGGTTCACTACTCTATCTCATTGCAAGTAGACTTGACATCCAATTCAGTGTTGGAATACGTGCAAGATATCAATCAGCTCCAAAGGAATCACATGCTGAAATTGTTAAAAGAATCTTTAGATATCTTGCAGAAACAATTAAGTTAGGTATATGGTATCCTAAGGGAGGAAATGAATATCCGGTTGCATACTCAGACTCTGATCATGGATGATACAAGACAGACAGAAAGAACACCAGTGGGTAATGCCAGTTTCTTAGAGGTCACTAGTATCATGGTTTAGCAAGAAACATGACACATTGTCTCTTTCATCAACAGAAGCTAAGTATGTTACTGCATCAAGTTTTTGTGCACACGTACTTTGGCTAAAACAACAACTTCAAGATCTTGGTATTCACTTATAAGAGATACCTATCTACTGTGACAACACCAGTACGATAAGCTTGGCAAAGAATCCTATTCAATACTTGAGGACCAAGCATATAGATGTCAGACATCATTTCATTAGACATCATATTCAAATGAAAGATGTCAAAGTGATATTCATCCCAACACATCTTCAAATAGCTAACATTTTCACAAAACCCCTCGCAAAAGATCAATTTTTATTTATACAAAGAGAATTGGGAATGGTAAATCCCAAGGAATTGTAAGTTGTTGCATGTTTACAAAGATAATTTGATTATGTTTTGATGATAACTGACTTAAGCATCAGAGTATGTAGTAATTTGTTTTTATAGGAGATTGAAAAATACTCTGTTACAAGGTAAGGAAAATAGAGCTTAATAGAGAAGGTGATCACCACGACATCACTCGAGTGATGTCTGCCAGTGATCATCACTATGACATCACTTGCATGATGTCTGCCAGTAATGAGCTCTCATCACTCGAGTGACCACTCAAGTGATGACCTGAAGGGTCAGGGAAGTTGAAATGATTCAATTTAAAATGGCATAACGGTTGAAATTAAAAAGGTGGGAGTTAAAAGGACGTATCACTCAAGTGACCACTCAAGTGATCAAGCAAAATCACTTGAGTGATTATCAGAGCAGAAGAGAAATCAATCTATTTTCTACTTAATTTAGCAATCCAGAGGCTACAATCAAGCATGAAATCATCCATGAGTAATTACAATATTACTCATGCCAGGTATGTCTTAATTTTTAAAAGATTTTCAATTGTTTGGTATGATCACTCGAGTGACCATTCGAGTGATGCCTAAAGATCACTCTAGTGATCACTTGAGTGATGTTGGGCACAGTAGCCTATGTCGGTAGTCATAGTGTCATTTTCACCAAATCACTTTCAATGACTCTCCTAGTGCACTGCCAAAAATCTTTCACAATCTTTCACCCATACAATTACTGACAAAACCCATTGATTTCTACCTTCAAAAACGTCCTAAGTTACTTTGATTCTTCTTCCCTAACTCTTGTCTATCACAACTCTAAAAAGGGAAAAATTAAGTCTGAGATCAAAACTCCTGATGGCAAGAACCAAGGCTAGCCGTGATCATTCATCTGAGTCTCTACCACCTCCTCCATTAAAGAAACAAAAGAAATCACTAACTCCAAAACCCAAGACACACCCATGGCCAAAGGTACTAGAGCAAGGACCACCGGATCCACAACCTAAGGTAAAGGGAGTTGTGATTCAAGAACCAATAGTCACAAGAGCAAAATCAAAGCTAGTGACAGAAGGAAGACAAAGGTCAAAATTCCCTCCAACTCTACCATCCTCTGACTTCGACACACTTTCCTGGATCGAGAGGGATCCTAAGGGTTCTAAATATGATGCTTAGATCACAAAGGCCATGGAAAATATGTTAGAAGAGGCCTTATTGTCAAAAGGAGTCAAGCAAGGGAACCAGAGGTTTTTTAAAAAAGGGGATAATAAAGAGGGACTTGAAGAGGACAGTGAAAAGGAATAAGACGTAACCGTACCACCAAAGAACTACAACTCAAACAAACTTGAGGATTCAAAGAAGTTAACCGACCACTTTGCACGAAGAAAAATGTGTAAGATGTTTTATGTGGATCTGGGTGTTCTACTTGAAGCTATAAAGTTTGATTTGAGTGATTATTTAGGACATTACATGCCCTGGTTGTCTATACATTTACCATATTGTGCAAAGTGGTAAGGTACTTCTATTGCAATCTTGAGTTAGTTGAAGATTGCTTCGTGAGAGGTTCAATAGTAGAGGAGGAACTTGAGACCAAAGTGAGAGGGAAGAAATTCCTAATCTCTACCTCCAGGATCAACAAATGGCTAGTGATCCAAAAGGCACCAAAAGACAACCCCGCCAAACTTACACTGAACCAGATATTCATTTTGAGGCCTGGTGAGAGAATAGGGCCACTGATATTCAATCTGAGGGATATGTGTGATCTTCATAGAGTATTTTGGTACATATACTCTCGAGCTATAGTGAACAAGTCCAATAACTTCACGCACTTCATCGATAGAGACTACAGGAATATGGCTTTTATTCTTTTGAAGGAGAAGAGAAATTTAAGAGAAATGATCTTCTTAGAGATCAAGAGATATCGATTCCTCGGTACTCACACTACACCTATGCCATACCCTCAGTTGATCTCCCTGTTCCTCAAGGCCAACAAGATATGGTACTTAGAACCTAATGAGCCAGTTGAGAGATTGTTGCCAGTTGGAAGGAATTAAATAGGGAAGTTGAGGATTGAGTTGCCTTTTAAGCATGCACTGGCTACTACTCCGAAGAAGAAGAAGGCAACGGAGACTGAGACGAGTAGGATGGATGATACGCAGTCCTCAACCCCTGCCACTACCACAACCCCTTCATTCTTTGGCTCTACAATTTAGACATATTTAAAGGAGGTGCTTTAGGGATTCCACATGGACATTGCCAACACCAACGCAAAGCTTATGACCCACATGAATCACAAGATGGCACAGATATGTGAGGTATTAAACGAGCATAATAGAGCAATGCTAGCTCAGTAGGAAGCTTAGAAAAATGCTTTGATAGAGGTTACCATCATTCTTAGATCTCTTCATGAGAAGGTTGATGTACTGGTATCGAGCTCTTCCATCCCTAGTTCATCTATCCCAGCCTCAGCCCAGCCTTTATTTTTATCCTTGTCACTGAGCCTCATGACATCCCACACACCTTACCAAGCAACATTCTTTTTACTATGGATGATCCTTAATCTTCTACACAGGTTCACATTACCTTAGATGAGCTTGTACATGTCCAGCCCAGCTTAGTACCTATACTAATTATCTCTCCCTTAACTACAGAGCCACTACCCTAGACACATTCACATCACTCTCATCATTCTGATGATACTGAGGAGTTAGTGGTATCTATATCTGCTCAGCCTTCATCACCACCTTAGCACACTCCCTTATATGTACCTCACCCAAAGGATCTAGTTCAAGTCCCTCCACTTGTCTTACTTGAGCCTGACCCATCTTCGCATGATTCATCCACCTATGCTGCACATCAGGGTGACACTCAAGATGATGCATCCTCTCCTATCCCCACCATACCTATCACCTCCATTGACCCATCTTCATTACCCAGTACTAGCTCTACTTCTCATGCTTAGTCCACCCTTTTTGATGATGTCAAAAAGGAGGAGAAGAAATAGAAAGTGATTTTGGTGATGTTAGTATCTTCTTTTGAGTGATTTTGGTGATTTTAGTGTCTTCTTTTGATATAGCATGGGTGTATGGGGGTCTTATTTTATGAACTTTATGAATATGATGAATGACATTCTAAGTTATTTTTATTGATTGCAAAAGCATTATCAAGTATGCTTGTCCATATGTTATTGAACTTTAAGATGAATGAAATTCTGAGTTATTGATTGGAAAGTGATATCAAGTATGCCTATTTAAGATTTCTCATGGTTATAACTTGTATATCTACATGACGTTTAAGTAGGTTAACCTTTGAATTCAAAAATAGACTCAACTTTGCAAAATGATCACTTTTGAAATATTTAGTTTAAAACCAATAAGTTTTGTCATCATCAAAAAAGAGGAGAATGTTATATCTTATGTTTTGATAATAACAAATAGTGTTGCAAAAGAATTGATAACGAACAAAAGGATTTTAAACAACTAAACCATGTTTTATGTGACAAATAGTGCCATCACTCGAGTGATGATGTAAGAAAGATACTCTGCTTAAGTGATGCTCTCTGTCAGATTTTAGAAGAGATCACTCGAGTGCTGGCCCTGGATCACTCGAGTGATGAAGAAAAAGCATTACTATCATAACACTGGAGTGATTCTGAAAGTGACCTACTGTTGCAATGACAAATCACTAAAGTAACCACTTGAGTGATGTTTTATTTTTAGATCACTAGTAAAGCACTCAAGTGATACATCAAATGATTGATCATTAGCAGAGCACACGAGTGATTCATCTAGTGAATTATCACTGATTGCTCGAGTGATCACTCAAGTAATGAGAATAGTGGATCACTAACACAACATTTGAGTGATCCATCCAGTGATATGTGACATTCTATGCACTGTCAAGATAGATCACTTGAGTGATGAGTCCCAGAAAGTCAAAAATTCAGTCTCTAATGATTGATCCAATATATTTATGTCTAACACTTCATTGTACTAGTGTTTCAAGTACTTTGCAAGATAACAATGAAGATATCATGCGAAGAGACAAAAAGCTACTTTACAGAGCATTGGAGCGTCCGAACGTAACGGCTAGTTTTCAAATATGATAATGGTCAAAAGTAGTAGCAGGACTCCAACAGATAAGTTGAAATATTCACAACAATCATGTCCTACTCAACTATAAATACAGAAGCATTCAAGAAGAGCAAAACACACAACACATAAGAACGAACAACGATCAATCTACATACTTGCTCTGTATTTCATTCTTTTATTATCTGTACTTCAGTGATTATAAATTTACTCTTTGAAGAGAGAACTATAATCACAAACTCAATATCCTTTATTGAGACAACTTAAGGTTGTGGAAACTTGAGTTGGGGTTTGGATTATATCATGTAAGGAGGAGCGAGTGTCCGGGTAAGGAACTTGCGTTGTACTGAGGTGTCAAGAACCCTCTGAATCTTGAAAGTTATAGTGTAAATCTCAGAGGAGCTCTGAGGATTGGACGTAGGTCAAAGTGATTGAGATTGATCCAGGATAAATCCTGGTATACACTTAGGTGATATCTTCCTTAACATTTACCTCTCATTTAAAATCCGTAAATTATTATTTACGCTTCCGAAATATTTTATCACCCAATTCACCCCCCCTTTTGGATTAAACACTTGCACTAACACAAATTACTTTTTCATATTTTATGTAGGGGCTACATGCTCTCTATCAAGAACAAGACTCATATCAAATTTTGGATATAAAACCAATATGACAAATAAACAAGTTACAAAGCTCATAATTTTTTTCTTTAAAGGCTTGTTTGGTTGAGCTTATGCTTATGCATAGGCCTGATTCATATAAATCGAGATAAAACTTCTCCACATATTTACTTCGTAGACCGTAAAAGCTATATCATAAACTGTAAAAGCTACCTCGTATTCCGTAAATCATGATTGAAAAGCCCTTATTGATGCAACCTAACACCTAAGAATGTTGATATTAACAAAAAACTAGTTTGTGCTCCCCCATGCGTTGCACGGGTGCTTGTACTTGTAGAACAAATTTATGCTAAATAGTTTAATTTTGCATGAAATAAATCCTTGTACAAAATACATTACATTAATCTTAACTAATGATAACATATGTATATTAGAACAAAATGAAATATGCATAAGAAGTATATACATATAATGATAACATATGTACATATGATAAGGTTATGATAACATATGTTTCATTAATCTTAAATTGTTTTGTCATTAATTGATCCATGCTTAAAACATATGCTTCTTAAAATGATTAAAAAACACCTAGACAAGATTTTTTAGGTCGAACCCCTTTTTTTAAGATGAAATAAAAACATGCAACTAATAAGAAGCGTCTCAAGATTTAAAAATAACTCCTTACTCTGCCATCTTTGTACACCCCATGCATCTAATGGCTTTACTAACTAACTATCTAATAGAGAAAGTTACAACCAGAGAGTATGATATCAACATTCTGCTTCTAAATGTTGTCTGAATATTGCCTACCTATTTGCTTGACTAATCGATATGATTTGGGTTCATAGATTTGCAGTTGATGAATTAGCTTATCAGTAGTTGGTACAAAAATTATAGTATAGCGAGTGGCTTGAGGTATGAATCTCATTTCCACAGCATGGTCAAAAAAAGACAACAAATCATTATAAAAATCATTAACATTTAACAATCCTAATGGTTTTTTTGTGAGAATTTAGTTTAGCCCAGTATGCAACGCTAGAAATCCCATCCAACGTTTCCAAACTACTGAGTAGAGCGATAAAAGCTTTAGCATGGTAGAACATACGTCCCATTCATTTAGGCAAGCTCGAAACCTACAACACCTATCCAAGAGAAAAGATGTGACCGTCTAACTCCTTCACACGAACATTCAAACCATTGCTTCCATTAATGATTGCAGGAATGGTCATACTTCCCCTTAGGCCATGGATGCCTCCCCCATATACAAAGTTGATCTTTCTAACAGCTAATGCATTTCTAAGTTCTCTTGCTACAGGTAGAAACTCTCTATCCTTTCCTAAGTCAGTTTTACCAAAAATGCAGATAGATTTCAATCTACATTTTAGTGTTATACTCTTTTTCTCTTCTTCACTCTCAGACATTTTATGTTTACACTTTTTCTCTTCTTTACTCTTAGACATTTTGTGTTTATAAGTGGAAGAGTATATATTTATACTACTAAAGTAGCGACAACAACATCATGTAAATCATGCAATTTTCAAATAAGTTTGAAAAAAATTCTGACACAATTGACTGGTGTAATGCTGAGTAAAGAAGTTAAACATAACGTGTAAAAAAAGTCAAAATTTACTAACAAGAAAAAACAAATTAGACAAAACCGATTTTAGTGTGATTCAAATTTTTGAATTTTGAAACTGAAACTGGAATTGAAGTTTTTGAATTTTAATAAGGTGTAATTTGGGCGGGGAATGAAGTTGGAAGTAAAATTTTCATGCCCACCAATATGTTGAAGTTTTGAATTTCAACATTGCCAATATCCCACTAAAACCTGCAAATTAGTTAGTGATAGGAAAGAGAGATAGAAACAATAGAGAGAGGGGAATGGCAGAATGTGGATGCATTGAAAACATATTTGTTTGCAACATCCATCGCTCTCTTTGTCAATTTCAAATCATGAAAACTTACGTCATAACTTGTAGGAGTGTAAATGTCATGTTTTCTGGCTTTAGGACCATCCTTATGCCTTCATCATGATGAGTCCCACTTTCCTTCTTGATATAAGAATATATGCTAATTTTTTCCTACCTAAACTATGACTTTCTTTCCATTACATTACCTACTTTTTTGACATTTGAACTTTTTCCCCCCTGAAAGGTAATAGCTAGAAGAAGCAAGGGGAATGGAGGAGTTGAAATTTTCAACAACTTTGTTAAATTGTGATCCACGTACCCAACTTTCTTGAATATCTGACCACATTATGGTGTTTGGCTTGAGATCATATTTGATTACGCCAAGTAATAATGACAATAATGGAAAATGTAATCATATTTGATTACGCCAATTTTGTACTCTTCATATTTGTTTAAACATATAAGCCAAAATTTTTAATTTTATCAGGTAAAATTTAAATTTTTATAACTATTGAGATCAATTAGTTAATACCTTATTTTTACAATTTGGCTTAATTTGATGATATTGTATTATTTTGGATAAATCATTTATATGATGTTTTCATTACTAAATTAAGTGTTAATATTATTGTTCATCCTCATAGTTGGATCAAATTTTAGTTTTAGTTTCTATAGTTTCAAATTGTTAATTTTAATTTGATACCTACAATTTTAATAGGATTTTAATAAGATTTGATTTGAGTTTTAGTTTCAAGAGTTTCAAATTGTTTAGTTTTAATGTAGTGGTTCAAAAAAGTTATGAATTACATGGTCAATCTTCATATTTAAAGCAACGATTTCATAAAACACTTTTAAGATATTTAATAACTACCATACCATAACTGAGAATGCTGGTGTTCATAGCTTGATATAGGATAAATCACTTTATATAACACACGAGCAAATATTTTATTCAGCAAATCCCATCAACTTGAGAACTTCCAACAATAATAATTATGATTATGTATAATAATTTCTACATTAGAGATAATAAAATATTTGATCTAATATATTCATAGTAACAACATTTTAATTTTCAATAAACACAGGTCTTGACAATCATTGTGATTCATAAAGTCTTTTTAGATCACTGTGAAAGTCATCATCTCCACATTCAAACAAATAACACGATGTAGCTAATTGCCTTAAATCACACACTCACATATTATTATTGCTAATAAAATTTTACTTTTTCATAGCTAATTGCCTTCAATCCACCCTTCCACATTCAAACAAATAACACTCTGTAACTAATAAAATACGTCTCAAGAGTTAATCTTTACTCTATCATCTTTGTATACCCATGTATCTAATGTTTTTATTAACTAACTCTAATAGAGAAAGTTACAATCGGACAGTGATATCTGGATTCTGCTTCTGACTGCTATATAAATATTGCCCACATGTTTTTTTAACTAATGGATTTGATTTGGGTTCATATATTTGCAGTTAATCAATCAGCTTGATTTGCTTCCCATCAGCTTTCTTATAAACTCATAAACATGGTCTTTTAATGTCAGAATCTCAAGACAGTAGCGCTCTTTTTCTTTAGTAAATACATTCATTAAATTGAGAAGAATAGCGTGAACTTCACCACTAGGATGTGTCTCAAGAGTCAAAATAATATCATCTAATAACTCCTTACTCAGTCAATCCTTTATGAATTAAATTTTATCTTCTTGATTTATAGAAACCATACATTTGCTTTGACAACGGCCATCACATGTCCACCTTGCACATCTATGGTAGACCTTTTTTTTTTTGCTCTTCTCTTCTTAGAGTAAGAACTTCTTCCCATTTCTGACATAGGTTTAATAAATGACTCATGAATCTCACCTGCTAAACATACCTTAGCTTCAATGATCCAACATACATCCTCAGGTAGGTCCAAACGCTTGAATGTCTTCATTCTTTCAAGTCGATAGATATAGATCTTCCTGAGCACATCTTTGAAAAGAGTGGGGAACTTGTTTTTAAGCTTTGGAAGATATTCCTCCATTAAAATGATGAAAAATAAAGTTTTCGACTAGATGATAAGGAAGAATGGAGATGATAAGGAGAAGATGCTAAAGACAATGATCAGATGGAGATGATGCACATGCAGATAAAGGAAAAAGAAGAAGAGAGAGAGAGAGAATGTGTTGTGTTGAGCGGATGCTTTTGGTTTGGTATTGTGGAAGTAGGTAATGTTTTTAAGTAGAAGTCTCATGTTGCTATTGTGGGATCTGAATTTAAATTTCAAATTCAAATGGGGGCAAATATGTTGGTTAGTGGGAAGAAGCTAATGAACAGTACTTGTTCTTTTTTAATATGTTTCTCATCTTATACTTACTTTTTACATATTATATTTAGCTATTTCAGTTGAACTGAACATGGAAGATTCGCCAATTGGACCTTTTAGAACATATGATGATCAAAATGTACTATTTAATAATATTGTAATAGAAAAATTATCATTAGATCAACAACATGAAATAGCTATTTAAATTTTTCATCACTTTCAATTTCTTATACACTTTTTCAAATTTTAGTTGTCTTGTGTTGTGTTTTGAATAAAATGTATCTATTTTATAAATCAAATTGGCAATAAAAAAAGTATCATATCTTCTTAAGTTGATAATTTACTAATTAGTAATCAAAGTTTTCTTTACTCACTACTAATTAGTAAATTATCAACTTAAGACATGATGTTTTTTTCTATTCTCTACTAAATTAGCATGTACAAAAATTAGCATATGTTCTTATATCAAATTTGTTGCATATGAAAAAAATAATAAACATGACATGGACACTTTTCAATCATCTCAAATTTTCTTTTCTATTTTAAAAATTATTGTTCATACTTTTAACTATAAAAGCCATTAAATTTTAATTTATTTTTATATGAATAAGGAAGCCCACATGTTGTAGGGTCCACCACGTGTTGTGTGTTCAGATTTCTTCCTCCAGTTGTTGCTTTTGTTCCCACCCCTTCCATTTCTACTTTGATACGATGAAAGATCATATTGTCCTATTCAATATTTTTAAAAGAAGATTAAAAAAGGTAAATAAATTATTTAATTATATCATATGTTATATATTATTATATTATATATTAGTTTACAAGTCAGATAAATTATTTTAAGAAAATAATTATAAAAATAAATTATTTTAACTAATTTAATTATTATTATATCAATCTCTATTAATTTATCGGATAAAAATATTTATTTATTTTAAATTAAAATTCTAGAATTTCCAATGTTACTATCTTTAATATAAAATTATTAATTATTGTAAGGATAAAAAAATATTATTTATGTTAAATTAAATTCTAGAATAAAAAATATATTTAATGTAAAAGTATTTAATTTTAAGGATAAAAAATATTTTTATTTTGAATTAAATTCTATAATTTCCAATGTTAAAATATTTAACCTAAAATTATTAATTATTTTAAGGATAAACAAATTTCCAACGTAACTTTTTCAAGAGAAAGTTAAAGGTAGAAGAATAACCTACAAAAGTTTAAAAATATTTTTTTAAAATTAAATTCTAGAATTTCCAACGTTAATATCTTTAACCTAAAATTATTAATTAGTTTAAGGATAAACAAATTTCCAATGTAACTTTTTCAAGAGAAAGTTAAAGGTAGACTAATAACCTATAAAAGTTTGAAGAAGTAAATTAAGCAGAACCTAATTTATCTTGGTATTTAAACAGAGACAAATGAATATGATTAAGACAAAAGAAAATGAGCAACATCCTTCATGATGATGTTGGATGAAGCTTCAAGGACTTTTTCGTTCAAGAGATGATCCTTTATTATTTGTACAAATATCCAAAGGAGCTCTGAATGGGAATAGTTTTAATATCTATAATCTAAAAGTATCAAATTTTAATGGATAACAAATATTATTTATTTTCAAATACTGTTTTCTTTTAATTTTTCTGTCTTGAAATTCCATGATTTTGCCTTATTTCTGTCTATTTATTGATAAGCTTGGTTGTTTCAGTCAGACTTTAACATCACTAAAGATTTCCAATAATTGGAATTCCATGCCAGAGAAATAAATTATTTCTTTGTCAACTATAGTTACTTAACATGAGTTACTTTTTGAAAAAATTGCATAACTTTAGTCATTTGGTCTTTTACCTGTTGGCCATCTTCTTCCTTTGTCTCCTTCTATTTTCTTCTAGCTAACAATAATTGCGTTCTTGATGAGTTAATTCTCTATGTACAATAGGAAATTAACAATTGAATAATATAAAACTTAATTATGACCTATAAAATATTTTAAGTGTGGGTTTGAAATGATGGAATGTCATATGTTTTGATTATGTTGAAATTTAAATTTTTTAAATTAATTCAGCTGGGGTAGGGCTCTAAACTCACAAACACACATGATTCTCTTTCAAAATAAATCCATCTTTTTCGGTGGCTATATTTTTAATATATCCTTAGTTCTTGCGTGCAAGTGTGCTACAACACACACAATCTCTCTCTCATCATGTTATTTTAGGGTTTGCTATAGTTTTGAGTTTTTTTAATAATTATATGAGGATGTGATGTGACTTTGAAACCATACACACTAGATTATAGAAACCAAATTTGGGTTTGCTTAGTCAGGGACTGGTGGGAATATTTCGACATTTTCCCATTAAATTTGGATGAGATTACTATTTATTATATTTTTATGACAATATTTCTTTTCCATGGAAAAAATTAATTTACGACTAAATTTTAATTGCAACTCAATTTCTTTTAAATTTTTAGGAAGATTTTTTTTGACATTAATATGCCAAAATATTTTATTTATTTTTTATTGAAACCTCAAAATATAAATCTTACAGCATTACATAAAATATATCTTTCCATCTCAAAAAAAAAAAAATAAAGATCTTAAATTTAAATATCCAATTAATCATGGGACAAGATTAATCATTTTCATATATAGTCTAATGTATGTACATGAAATGGTCAATGGAGTGGGTTTGAGACAGTTGGACGTTGCAGGGTTTGAAAAACATATTGTTGGCAAAAAAATAAAAAGAATAATTTATTCAAATTGCAAAGAAAACAGAACCTGGAATTTTGGCATTTATTATACACTCTAATTTATTGTACATGCTAATTTAGTAGAGAATAGAAAAGAAGTATCATGTCTTCTTAAATTGATAATTTATTAATTAGTAAGGAGAGTTATCTATGTAATTTTGGAATATTTTTAAGAGATTATAAGGATATAAGATCAAATTAATTTGATAGTCAAAATATTTTTGCCACGTGAGGGAGCATAAAGATCTAGGGAAATAGTTTATTACTTAGAGGTAGAAAACTTCAAATAGGATCCCATACATAGCAATGTTAATAGAAAACAAAGATGACAGCCACGTGAAAGTAGAGGCTAATATTATAGGAAAATACCCTTTTTTGTCAAATTTCTCATATAGCCACATGCAGAATTTTATTTTCCTCAATCATCATTACTTTCTTCACGGTAGCGGGTAGGAGTCTTCCATCACCACACCACTACCATCTCCATCCCTCACTAGTGCAAAATAGCGTTTTTAGACCGCATTATTTAGACCGGTTATTACGGATAAGGTCTAAAAGAAACACGTGGTGACAATTCCGTAATTAAAAGTAATGTTTTAGACCGGTTGTCTAAACAACCGGTCTAAAAAAATATTATTTAGACCGGTTATACAAACACATGGTCTCAAAAACAAATTAAGACCGGTTTTTTAAATAACCGGTCTTAAAAGTCAATAATTTAAGACCGGTTATTTAAATAACAGGTCTTAAAAGTCTAATATTCAAACCTAGTCGGCCGCGAAAGTTCATTTCATCAGTTACGTTTCACTTCCCCCTCTGCTTCCACCACCGCGAACTGCTCAAGTCCAACGCAGTAGGTGATATTCCGCCTTATTCTGCGGCCACCCTTCCAGTCGCCGCCGCCGCTTCTACCTTCTTTTCCATATTCTGTTGTCGGCGTTTGAAATACTCCCTCCTTCTCCGTTCGTACTTGTCGTTGCTGCGAAGAAGTCGCCGTGAGTACCATCGTGAAGGGCGGCTGAGCATCTTATTTCCCCAGCCTTTATCTCACTCCGGTGTGTTTTCCAGCCACTATTGCCCCTCTCCTCCTGTGCCTCAAGCCACTGTCCAAGTTACTTCAAACAGGTAATGTCCCCTGTCTCAATGCTCCGTATAAATAGACATTGTGTATTCACTGTCTGTCCAAGAATAATCTGTACTATAATTGAACTAGAAATTAAAATAGAAATAGAGAAAAAATGACATTTACTCTGATGGAAATTAATTGGTGAAGCTTAATTAACAGTGTTCTGAACTGGTGTGATTTGATTATTTAAGGATCAAGGTACTGATAATTGCTAGTTTTCATAGTCTCTAGATTTCTTAAGTTATTATGTCAAATTTCTTGGCATGTATGCTTATGAATGGCTGGTTAGAAAATTGTTACATAATATTCAGTTAGTTTTGAAACTAAATTTGAAAGGTAATTTGAGGTTTAGACTAAAGCAATTCTTGTGTATGTGGTCTAATTTAAGTCCTGAAATTGCTAGTGTATGTTGATACATTTTCCATATTACTTGACGAAAATGGAACAGACTGCAATTATATCTTATGCAGAATTCTAATGAAGAATTCTGTTAAACTAGATAAATTGATGAGTGTAACCTTTTCATACTCTCATCATACTCCTGCCTTTTCCAGGGCAGTTAATATACAGAAGAGAAAAAAAAAAGGTGTTGAAATATATGGATCGTAGTTGGATAAACGCTAAACGGACTAGTGTTGAATATGATAATGGGGTGAGGGATTTTTTGGAATTTGCTAGAAGAAATTCTGGTAATGATGATAGTGGGATGTTTTATTGTCCTTGTGTAGAATGTCTGAATGAGAAGCGACTTAGTGCTGCAGATATATATACACATTTAATTTGTGAAGGATTTTGTAAGAGTTATACAGTATGGGTATGGCATGGTGAAGAAATAGAAATTCCAAGTGCAACTCAACAAGGGGGTCACCTTTGATGATAATGACACGGTTCTGAATGACCGGATAGAAGATATTATTCGTGATGTTGGAGAAGAGGCTTTTGAGCAATCATATGCATATGGTAATATGTGCAGTGATTCTGAGAAGCCGCTGTACCCGGGGTGCACAAAATACCAATTGTTGAAAGCTGTATTAAAATTGGTAAACTTGAAAGCACGGCATGGATGGAGCGACAAGAGTTTTTCAGAAGCACTTGAAGCCTTCAAGGACATGCTTCCATATGATAACGTGCTGCCTTGCCGATACTATGATGCGAAGAAAATACTGTGTCCACTAGGAATGAAGTATAAAAAGATCCATGCATGCCCTAATGATTGTATATTGTACAGAAAAGAGCATACAGAGAAAGAGCAGTGTCCGATATGTGAAACCCCCAGATACAAATCAAATAAGGCCCCTGCAAAAGTGTTATGGTATCTTCCTATCATACCGAGGTTCAAACGGATGTTTGCTAATGAAATTGATGCCAAAAATTTGAGATGGCATGCGGATGAGAGGATTTCTGATGGCAAGCTTCGACATCCAGCTGATTCTTCTCAGTGGAAGAAAATTGATCAGTTGTTTCCTGACTTCGGCAAAGAGCCTAGGAATCTTAGGCTTAGGCTTAGCACGGATGGCATGAATCCTTACGGTAGCCTAAGCAGTATACATAGTTCATGACCTGTTTTGTTGGTAATTTACAACTTATCTCCTTTGTTATGTATGAAACAAAAGTACATCATGTTGTCTATGTTGATTTTGGGACCAAAACAACCCGAAAATGACATAGATGTTTACTTAGAACCCCTGATCGAAGACTTGAAAGAGTTGTGGGATGAAGGTGTCGACGTTTTTGACGCGAATAAGAAGGAGATGTTTAAAATGTGAGCCTTGATCTTTTGTACTATAAACGACTTCCCTGCTTATGGAAACTTGTCAGGATATAGCGTTAAAGGCCACAAAGCTTGTCCTATTTGTGAAGAAGGCACATGCTACCATCAACTTCAACATGGAAGAAAGACTGTTTATCTTGGTCATAGGAGATTCCTTAGACGGGCCACCCATATTGCAGATTAAAGAAGGCCTTTTTTGGTGGCCAAGAGTTTAAAGATGCTCCAGAGGCTTTTACTGGGGAGAAAGTGTATGAAAAGGTCAAAAATATCAATGTCATCTTCGGTAAGACTTCAAAGAGTCGAAATGAAAAAAATATATGGAAAAAGAGGTCTGTTTTCTTTAACCTTCCATATTGGCAGAATCTTGATGTCAGACACTGTATTGATTTCATGCATGTGGAGAAAAACGTGTGTGATAGTATTGTTGGGACACTACTCAACATACAAGGAAGTTCTAAGGATGGCGTTAAGGCAAGATTAGTTTTGCAAGAAATGGGAATACGGGAAGACTTACATCCGAGGCCACATGGTAAGAGAACTTTTTATCCTCTAGCTTCTCATACTTTGTCCAAGGATGAGAAACGAAGTTTTTGTGAGTGTTTACATGACATCAAAGTTCCCTCAGGGTATTCTTCAAATTTTAAGAAGCTTGTGTCTATGAAAAACTTGAAGTTAGTAGGGCTGAAGTCTCATGATTGTCATGTCTTGATGCAACAACTACTCCCAGTGGCTATTCGAGGCATCGCCGAATATGATCTTCAACACATATTGACCAGACTTTGTTTCTTCTTCAATGTGATTTGTAGTAAAGTTATTGAGATAAAAATGTTGGATGAATTGGAAGATGAAGGTTACCTGATCTTGTGCCAGCTTGAGAAGCTTTTTGTTCCTTCCTTTTTTGACATCATAGTACATCTAGTTGTTCATCTAGTGAGGGAGATAAAATTGTGTGGGCCTATCTATTTTTGATGGATGTACCCAATTGAAATAACTATGAAAATTCTAAAAGGATATGTGAAGAACCCTAACCGGCCTGAAGCTTCTATTGTTCATAAATATGTTTCTGAAGAAGCCATGGAATTCTGTCAACATTATTTGGCAAATGTAGGACATATCGGCCTTCCTAAATGACATGATGAAGAAGGGGGTAGGCGCGGGGCTACCATCAAGAGTGTGGATCCTGATGAATTACAACAAGTCCACTTATACATTTTGAATAATGTTGATGCAATTCAAGATTACATAAATGCTCATAAAGAAATTGTACGGAAAGCGAACAGTCGATTGACTGAACAAAGGTTAATTAGGGAGCATACCAGGACCTTTGCACATTGGTTTAAACACAAGGTTGACGGAGAAGAATGTGTTTCTGATACAATTAAATGGCTAGCACGTGGTCCTGAGTTTGATGTCATAAGTTGGACTTCGTTTGTGATCAATGGGTATACTTTTTACACAAAGTCCCTGGATGATAGGAGCACTGTCCAGAACAGCGGTGTTATGTTAGTAGCTGAATCTATGCACTTCTCTAGTTCAAAAGATAAGAACCCTACATTGGCAGCCATACCTTATTATGGGGTTATTGACAAGATTTGGGTGGTTGACTATGTTAAAATTAAATTTCCCATTTTCAAATGTAAGTGGGTTGATGTCAATAATGGTGTGAGGATCGATAAGTCAGGGTTTATATTAGTTGATTTGAACAACAAAAGTTTTAGAGATGAACCTTTCATTATGGCCGATCAAGCGAAACAAGTGTTCTATATTATTGATCAGGCAAATAAAATGTGGTCTGTAGCTCTCCAAGGAAAAAGGGTCATCGATATTGAAGAGGAAAGTCGTTCAAATTATGATCTTCTCGAGACCCCTTCTTTTTCTAGGGGTCTTCCTGCATTAAACGAAGAAGATGAAGCTGATAATGAACACAGCACAAGAAATGATCATCGTGAAAGGATATGGGAGGATATCTCTTTATAAATCTACTTTAAATGTTAGCTATCTATTTAAAGTCATTATCGTTATAACTTATATGCAGATTATATATATAGTTATTTTATAACTTACTAACTCAACAATTTGTCTTAACAGTACAATAACGGATCCGGTGCATCCTACAGCAGAGGATCCAGTGCATCCTACAGCCGAGGATCAGGTGCATCCTACAGCCGAGGATCAGGTGCATCCTACAACTGAGGATCAGGTGCCTCCTATAGCAGAGGATCAGGTGCATCGTACTGCTCAGCACAGCGAGCCTCAGAGTGTTAATCAGGGGCAGTCATCGGGTGGCCGAGTCACCAGCCTAGACGGAGGGGCAGGACGGCCACACGGTTGAGGGATGTTTCCCTGAGTTGGTCTGCCAGGGAGAGGATACCGATCCAGTTTGATCAATACTGGAAACTGATCGGGCCGAATGCCAGTCGTTTTAGGAGTTTTGTCGGCCTCCTCGCACGGAATAAGCCTAGTATATTGATAGAAGAGTGGAGGAATGTCGACAAAAAGGTTAAGCAGCATATTTGGGACACTATTCAGATATAAAATTCCCTCTGTATGTTTCTTTTATCAAATTCGTTTCATTACTATCACTAACTCCTTTCATTCATGAATAACAGCTCACCTACGACGTTCCTCAGAGTGAGATCTTGTATCACAAGACTATGACGTATTGTTGTGAGCGCTGGAGGAAGTTCAAGACGACTCTGGCCAACAATTACGTGCATATCGAGGTGCCAGCTGGTAAGCCCCGTCCTACTCCTTGCAGCAAGTACTCGTACATCGATGAAGCGACATGGCAGGAGTTTTTTAGGCTTCGGACTACTCTAGAGGCTTTGGTGAGTTAACTTATTTTGTACTTTATTTACTTATCTTTTGTCTTTACTGTTTGTAACCTTTTTTTCCCTTTTGTTATTCGCAGGCAAGAAGGCAAAAGGCACAAACGAGTGGCAGGAAGAATGATTGCCCCCACACAATGTCTCGTGGGGGATACGCAAAGGCCGAGAAAGACTTGTTGGCGGCCAAACGGAGGAGATTGGAAGAAGCATCTCAATCCGATCCTTCTGTTCTGTTATCTCCACCATCTTCGATACGGCGCGAAGAGTTGTGGTTGCATGCTCGCCGGAAGAGTGGTGGATCCTATACGAGTGACCAGTCTCGTATAGTCGGTGAAAAAATTGTAAGTATCGTTGTTCTTATTAACTGTTTAATAAACATGTTTCATTACTCATGTGTGTTTTTTGTATATCTCACAGGAGGAACTTCAAAAAAAGAAAGCCGAGGGAGCCTTCAAGTCGGAGGGGAGGAATGACATTCTCACGGTTGCTACTGGAAAAACGTGAGCATCCAGGCCGCGTTAGGGGAGTTGGAGGAAGGGTGGGTATAAAGGATTACTTTGGATCCTCCTCACGCAGTTCCTCCTCCAACGTGGTCATGAGAGACGAATTGGAGCGTATGTTGGCCACTGCGAGGGCGGAAGCAAGGGCCGAGGCAGAAGCATCATTTGATGCACTATTGGATGCCCGGTTGAGTAAGATAAAGGATAAGGTATATGCCATGGTGAGCACAAGACAAGACACCGCTCTTGTCCAGGCACAGTCGCTTGATCGCCATAAGCAGAGCACCAAAGGGAGTTGTTGCAATGTGGGACAGTCATCAGAGGGTCCTGGAAAGGACGATGCTGAGCCTTGTGATTTATATGTTGAGGATCCTCTGAGACGGTTGTTGCACGGGGGAGTGTGCACAACCTAGGATCAACTGTTCACCACCTCGAGATGACAGATGATCAGGTTAGGGTGTCAGTTGAGGAGGTTATTATCTCAGACGCACCTGTCCCTATCCCTTTTGAGGAGTTCAAGATTGTGGCCGATGTCTTGGGTACTTTCATATCATGGCTGAAGAACCTTGTTTCTGTTGGAGCTGCGAATTCCCCGATCAGAGCCCCAAGTCTAGCTCCCGTCCCTCGTGAAGTTTCACAGCCTCCACCACTGAATGTGATGCAGCAAGTGATTCTGATGGCATTTGATACATCTTTCCTGACTAAAAATTGGCCTATGGATTCAGTTGTTGGACCGTTAGGGGCAACATGCTATCTTGAGAGGGATGATTTAATGTCCATGGTCGCTCCTAGACAAAATCTTAAGATTGCGATTGTCCAGCTTTTTTTGATGTAAGTATCTTCTTTAAATGGAAGTAAATATCTTAAAAATTACGCTATGTAACCTTAATTTATGTGCTTCCATTTTTGTAGGTACATGAATCATAGGTTGGTTTCCTCTGGGCAGAGCGCTAAATTTGGATTCATGTGCCCAGCTCATGCCACGGAGAAAGGGACCACTTCTGCCATCAGACATAGATATTTATCACAGAGGCTCAGTGAAACAGAAACTGACTGTTTCTTGGTTCCTTATGTGCATGGGTAAGAAACATCAAATTTATATTCTGAAACATCACATATAATGCTTTATATTTGCTTAACATTCATTTCTTTTTTTCAGGGATCATTGGCAATTGGTTATTCTGTGTAAGGCTAGTTACACAGTGATCCTCCTCTGCTCCCTCCACTTCAAATCGGGGACTGACTTGAATAAGACCATGAACTCGTAAGTTTTCTTGCTTTATTACCTTTTGTGTGCAAAGTTTGTGTGCTGAATAAGTAATCTTTGTGATTTTGATCATAGGGCTATGCGGACTTTCCTACACGCTAAGTGTGGTAGGCATGTTCGTGACTTAAAAGACCCTACATGGATCACGCCAAAGGTTAGTACATATTTTTTTTCTTTAAGATGCGTTTTATAAGCTATGCTTTTATGCTTGCTTTGATGATATCATGTTCTTTTTCAGACCCGTAGGCAACCACCGGGCTCCAACTTATGTGGTCTTTATATATTGAGGAAAATTTACAATATTATCAGCCTAGGCACGAATGACTTTACCGAGGAGGTAATAAATGTATATTTCAAATATTTGTATTACTTTATTGTTTTTAAGTTAGTAAGTTAATGTTTTGTTTGGCTTCGGTGTTACACATACAGATGTTTGATCTTGCTGATCAATTTCCTGAAGAAGATATTGATTTCATCTGCAATTGTTGTGCTGAATTCATTTATGAGCTTTTACAAGATTAGTAAGTTTTTGAATCAGATTTATGTTGTTCTAATAATACTTATGGTTTTCATATATATCTAACTTGGTTTATATCTCTGTTTAGGACAAATTCTTGGATATTGACGATACTAGTTAGCTATTGATTCAGGCAGGGGATCACTATTGTAAATTTTCCTCCACTTTTTTCATTTCTCTGTAAAGCTTAGGAATTTTTTTCCATATAATGAGAAATATTTCTTTTCCTCCTTCTCTTACAAGCTTTGGGATTGCAAGTTCACACAATGTCGCAATTTTCCTGCTATCATTGTTTAATTGTGTTGCTGTAGTTCAAAACGCCTGATAATTATAAATTGTTAATATTGTACTGTTTCTGAGAATTGAATAAGTTGATCATGTGTTATTGGTAGTCATTGGAATTGAATGTGTTTATTTTCAATGATTTTTTTCATAATGTTCATTCTTTGATTGTTGAGAGTCGAGGATTGTAAGGGCCAAGTGTTTTTCCCTTAAACAGACTGACATTTATAGGTTCATACCGATTATGATAAATAAGGTCATATTTAACAAAAGAGGGAAAGGGGAACTAATAAGGATTTTAGGCTTCATGATTCTATATTTGGAGCAAGTTTGCATTCTGAGAAATACCAATTATTTTTGGAAATAAAAATGCTGTTGTCACTGCTTCTGATTGTCAATATATACATATATGCATGTGTATGTAATGTGGCACAGGGGGGATGTTGTTGAATATGGCTTACTGGCCTGGGTAAGATTGAAACAGATAAAACGAAAAAAAGACAAAATTTTTAGACCGGTTCTAAGAATAACCGGTCTTAAATATGAATTTAAGACCGGTTATTAAGAGAACAAGTCTTAAAATATTAAACTTTAAGACCGGTTATTCTTAGAACCGGTCTTAAATTGTTATTTTTTTACACTAAAATTTTCCTACTTGTTCCGTTAGTTAAACTTTAAGACCGATTGTTTTAGAACCGGTCTAAAAAGTTTAATACTTTTTAGACCGGCTGTATCAAGACCTGATCAAGAACCGGTCTAAAATATCATTTTTAACCGGTCTTAAAAGTGATTTTTGTACCGGTGCCTTCACCTTCCTCTTCTTTTGGGCTCTGGTGAACCACGTCACTTTGAAAGAGAGACTGGAGAGGTTGGAGGCACCAGAGCACCCACACCACCATTATCGTCACCTCCTCTGCTTCAGTACCACCTCCAGTGAACTTCTTTCACCATTAACCACTACCGTCGGACTTTCTCTTTCCGGCCCCCATTTTCGGTGACCCACTCACACTAATAACCACCGTAACCGTCTTCAACTTCCTTCAACACCATCGTCAATCATCCGAGTATCATAACCTCTTCCTTCCTCCTCCTTCTTCCTCCTCCCCGGCGACTTCACCTTCACTATTGCCAGCAAGAGTCTTCCATTACCATACCACCACCATCTCCATCCCTTTACCGGAGAGGTTGGAGGCACCAGACCACCCACACCACCATCAAAGCTCATACTCGGAAATCATGGAAAAAGAAGGTTGGAGGCACCAGACCACCCACACCGCCAATGACTCTGAGAGAGAGAGCAAGGAGGAGCAGAGGAAGAAGAAAGAAGAAGAGGGAAGGGGTGCAGGAAAGAAAAAGTTTTTTCTTATTTATTAAGTACGAAATGTAAACAATTTAAATTTGAATTTGAATCACAAAGGCGGGATTTTTTCTTTGGAAGACATTGTAAGTGGTTTATGAATAGTGAATGTAGCTTATAAATAGTGATTGATAGAACAGATTTTATATATATATTGATGGTTCAATGGAGTTTAAGTTTGGTACAAAGTACAAACAAACACAGACATTTTGCCATGTGTGTGCCAGAATCTAACTGGTCCTCCAATGTAGCTATTGTGTGTCTTAAATAATACATGCAACAGTATAATTACTATTATTAATTTTTTTTATAACTATTACTATTATTAATTATTATGTTGATAAATTTATATTATATTTTCATGTTAACCAATAACCAAGCCCCAATTGATTGACGATTCGGCCGTGGCAGGCCTTCTAGGCCAGAACTCATATTTACTCAAACTCATTTTTTTATATAATTTTTACTATAAGACTCTTTGTATAATTTAATAAAAATATTTATATATGATAAAAAAATGGTATAGCTTTGAATTTTTGTAATGAAATAAAAATAATATTCCATTTTCAAATCCTACAGTTAATTCACACGAGACAATCAAAGCACCAAATCCGGGTCTGTGGTTCAGCTCCGTGGAACTTGGAAGTCAAGTCAAAAAATCTCTCCCTTCAATAAGATTGAATACAAATTTCAAACGTATAATTGATTCTCCCTTAAATAAAACATTTCATTCTAGCCTTTTCCTTTTAGTTTATTTCCTTTTTAATCTCACTCTCAATTTGGGTTTAAGCATAATTGAGGAAAAAATTAGCTACTCAAATCCTAAATGTATAAGGTAAATAAAAAATTTAGAGAGATTAAAAAAAGGACTCAAATTATGAATTTGTTAAAAAATGCGTTGGTTTCTTAAAATATCTTTCTTAATAAGCAAAATGTTCTTTGCACTATAAACTACTCCCCTAATAAATAAATATCCTTTAACATGTATAATTGTAAAAATTCAGAAAAAATTAAAAAAGTTAGAAAAAAATTAAATTGAAGTCTTATATTTTATATTTACAATTAAAACAAGTTTTTCTAATTCTTTTATATTTAACGTGGGATGAGTTATAATTAATTGATTACTTTTGTTTGGAAGGTAAGAAAAGGAAAGATAGAACAGAGGAACAGAGTATAACCAGAAGAATAAGTTTGGTTCTTCAAAACACAAATAAAGGACACTCTCTTTGTCACTTAATATAACATTTAATTCAATTTTTTTTATTAAAATGATGTTATATTAAGAATAAGGTAATATATAATTGTATACTCACAAGGTAACGATTTTGCCTTGCCAACATTGTATTCCGAACCAAGAACATGGATCAATGTATCCATCTTTAGAATTCCAATTCGTTAAAGCTCCAAATGGATCACTCACGACTCTGTCTCTGAACCTAAGCAGAGCCAAACCTACAAATTTGTTTCGCCAATCAAATCAAACCGAAACTAAAATACCATGAATAAAAAAAAACCCGGTTCAACTCGGCTTAATCGATATGGCTCAATCTGATTCAGAATCGGTTCAGTTGAAGGGCAATAATACCTTCGGTGTTCAGAGACAGAGAAAAGCTCTGTTTTGAGGCTACAGAAAACAGAGAGAGCGCCACCGCCATGAAAACCACCGTGAGCAGCTTCAAGCGCGTGAAACGCCACGCTTCTTCTTCTTCTTGCATTGAAAGATTGATAAAAAATGGAAATTATTCTTACAGAGACGATATGACCTGAGATATGAATTGGTTTAGAATCAAACAGAGTAAAAGAGTTGCGAGACAGAGTCCAACAAAGTTGTGTTAGAATTTATAAGCAGTGAGAGACCCCTCTGTTTTCGCTTTTTAATGTTTCTTTTTTGTTAAATAATCTTGTGGCTATCTTTTTTTCTTCTCAATAAAACTATTTATTTGAACTATATATTTTATTGCAATTGAATTTTTAGGACAACTATATATTACCAAACATAATGCATATTGATTACACGATAACTACAAAATAAATATATGATACAATCAATTCTTATCAATTATAATCAATAAAAAGTCAATCATAATCACTGTTATACGTTAAAATTTTTAAAGTTTTTAATTTTTTAAAACAAAATTTATATGGTATTTACTAAAAACATAAAATGATCATTATCATCAATATTTACATCAATATTATATATTAAATGTAAGTTAAACTGCCTTATTCACAAATCATAATACTCATTTTTTTAAAAACAAAAAATTAGTATGATATCACAAGAAAACGTGTTTAATTTGTAACAACATAAACTAATTAGAAAGTAATAACTAGGAGTCTAGAGTATTTACAATTTGTTCACAATTTGGTACTTGTTTGAGAATATTGTGCTTTCTAAGGTAAAATTCTTCTCACATATCTTATCTTATATAATGGAAAATTACTTAAAACAATCTAATAAGGTTTTGTTCGTAGTTTGTTTGTTTGTTTTGTTTTTTTGATTGCTATGCCTATCTTATTTACATCGGAGGGCAACTTCTATAACCACATTCGGCGTTATGAAATTGTTAGTTACAATTAGATTAAAATATTTAAATAATTCTACACATATTCTTACAAATACCTTATTTATTTTTTGGCACAAAGAGACTAGTTTATTTGAACTTAACGATTCTATTTTTTTTTTCTCAAGTTGTGTTATGCATATTTTTCCTTTTACATTAATTTAAAAACAATCTGAAATACTTAAAAAAGTAAGAATCATTTCAAAACCATAAATAAAAATAAAAAATGATCAAGGCGTCCACTAGAAATTAAGATTTTAAATTGAAATGATTGAATATTGAATTGTTAAAGTAAAATAATAAAAAATCAAAATAATAGTAATTAAATCCAGAAAATACATAGAAGTGCTTTAATTGACTGCTTATACGTTACTCCAACATGGGCCAATTCTAAGTTTAAAAGATAAGGTAGTAGAAGTGAATCTTCTGCTAAAGATGTAATAAACTTAAATTTTACGTTAATGGCCAACTTCATATAAGATTTTTAAATCAGATGCGAAAAGAATCTGAAATGGTCCACAATAATTGAATTTGGTACAATTTAATATGGGAGTATCTAGAGTTAACTCAAGTTTTTTATTTTTCTGACATGACCTAAGGCCTGCACCAACTTTACCATTCAACCATTCAAATACAGTTAAGTGGAGTATTAGTTCGAATTCCAATAACATATATTGAGCTGGGGAAGTAAAATTGAGGAAGTTGATATGTATGCATGCATAGTAATATAAGAAAATATAATATCATCCTAATGAACACATATATGGAAAAGAGTTGGCTTGATGTCCGTTAAAGAGAAAATTGTAAAAAATTATATTGTTTAAGGTGGTTTGGACATGTGTAAAAAAGATAATTGGATGAGCTAATTGAGAGGGTTGAATGAAAAATATCTTAGAGGAGGAAGATTAAAAAAAATATTCAATAAAGTTATTGAAGAGGACATTTTGACTAACAATATAAATTAAAATTGAGTTATTGATAAAACATAATGAAGTCATGCAATCCTTAAGACTGATTCTTCATATTAGAATAAAGTTTGTTATTGTTCTCAACATAAAATCATATTGATCAATGATCAGAAGTTAAATGTTCAATTCTACTTATAGTATCAAATCATTAGTGTTTGCATCTTTAATTAAAAAAAAAATCACAGGAGTATACCAATTTGATCAGAACTAGTAAAAATGGGGTGGGAAGCAAGAACATTTTATCGTTATATACTATTTTATATTTACTTTAATAAATATATGTATTAAACCATATTTGAATTAATAAATTTTAAACTAGTACTTCCATGAATTCAATGATTAGTTTGGCTTTAGCACACTTTTTAGGTTTTAATTTTTCTTAGACGACCTAATTTTGATATATTTCTTATTTTAATCACAATTTTAAAATTCATAACCAAGAAATTCTTTTTTTATTATGTATTTTTTAATAATAAAATCTTTAGTAAAATTTTGTCATTATAAGTCGTAACTCATTCCAATGCTAACTATAACTAAAAGTTTGTTATTAGTGCTAAAGTGATATGAGCACCATTTCTGATAGCGTGAAAGCAGACAAGCACACAAGTTGGGGTTGGGTGTATTAACTAAAGTGTAACTTTATAATTTATGTATTTTATATGAAAAAAGATAATTGAACTTCTTTGAATGTGACCCCATATTATATTATGTAGGTTACTCCTTTTTCTAACATATTCCTTTATATATAAAAAGTGATAAGAGATTGTCGAATCACAGAAGAAATCCAAATAGATTTCTATTATAAACTTTCATTTTTTTAAGAATTATCTTATTTTATTTTATTTTTATGCATAGTAAAGATGAATATTTTGAACTGTCCTCAAAAGAGGACGAAGAATGAATAAATTTTCTTTGTTTGAAGGAAATATATTGTATTTTTCTTCTTTGTTTGACTTAGGTTTTGATTCAACTCCTTAAGATTCCTAGGAATAGTCTTTCCTAGAATAATCAACATATATATTAATGTCAGCATATATTTTTAATGATTTTATTTCAATATAATCATGTTTGGTTGATCTGTTTTTTTTTTGCCAGCGTTTGGTTGATCACAACTATGCATGGGAGTAGTCTCTCGTCATCATAACAAATCATTTCTTAAAAATTAGGAATTTAGATTCATGAACTTATACATGTCGATCCTTATTCTCACATATTTATTAATTCATTACCCTTTTTTTTTGAAAAAAAATTGTATGTGCAGTAGTTATTATCATTTTAATCAAAGCTACACTGAATTATATTTAGAAAAAAAAATTCATCATGTTACCTAACAAGTACTACAAATTAATGCCACATAAGGATTGGAAGTTTTGTGTTGTGAGTTGTGAAGTAGAAAGTCTTACTCTTGAATTGTAGTTATAAGTAGGTGTAGTTTGTCACCTCAAGTGGGCCAAAGTTTTAGTGTGCTTCATCTTTTTTTTTTTTTATTGAAGAATTGGATTACATTAATACAATATCAAATATAACAAATACAAAGAACCTATCTAACCACCCCCTGATACGTAAGTGGAGGTATATCAAATAGAATGACATTTTCCTCAAGGTTATGAACTAATTTAGCCAAATGATTTGCTAAACTATTCTCTTCCCTTGGAATGTGCTTAATCAAAACCTTCCAGTTCTTTAACAAACAAAGTCTGACATAATCAATAATATCTTTAAAGGGATGATTCTAATTATAACTCATAGTAATAATATTAACAGCTTCAACACAATCAGATACCACAATCACCTTCTTGTACCCACGATCCTAGTATATTTGTAATCCTTGGATGATAGCAATAATTTCCGCTATTGTTGGAGGAACAAATATAAGTTTTCATGAAAACCCGCATATCCAACTTCCATCATCTCTGCGAATAGCACCTCCGCAACTACTTCTTCTTGACTCAAGTAGTGATGCATCCACTTCGAGAGAGAAAAAACCATTATGACGTTCTTGAATTACCAAACTATTAGCATTGGAACTAGTATATAATTTATAGTTTGATACTAAATCTCTATCCCAGTTGGCACGAAAGAGGCTATTATAAGCATTAGTGCTATCACCGTCTGCCTCTTCTCCAAACTGTTTCCTGCATCGATTCACCCATATATCCCAGTAGACATACCCGAGCAAGATTGGCCATTGGACTTTCTTGGTAAAATCTATGCCTGCTTCCTGCTTGAGGTTCCACCGTAGCCATTCCATGCCATTAAGTGTTGAAAACTTCTCCCATAAAACCGGTTTAATAATTGAGATCCATCATTCCCTGGCATTGCAGCAATCCCTCATTAAATGCATTAAATCCTCATTCTGGTCGCATCCAAACGAGCACCTCGATGTCACCTCAATTCCTCTATGTGCTCTTAGTTGTGCCGTATGAACTCTTCCATGTGCAAACATCCACATGAAAGGTTTGATCTTCTCCGGTACTGTCAATTTCCATAATAACTTCCAAATAGGTTCTTCATCTCTATAAGTACCTGCAAAAAGAAAATGGTATGCATATTTTACAGAAAACGTACCGTCTGAAGCTGGCCTCCAATAGTATTTATCCTCTTCTCTAGCTGCACAAGGGGGATGAACACACATGATTCTATCAACCACTGACGGTTGAAACCATCTGCTCAATTTACTTCTATCCCACTTTCCTCACTGGTCCAAATAATTAGTTACTTTGTCATTTTCTTCCACAAATTCTTCATATCCTGGAATAAGCTCAATGAGGGGTCTATTCAATTCGGACCAATTGTCAAACCAAAAGGAAGTTGATTCACCATTACCAATTTTGACCCCGACCCCCTTATTAAATTTATCCCATATAGAATTTATTCCTCTCAACGTGTAAGAAATTCCATCCTTTTTTCGAATATTAGGTTTAAAACCTTCCCCTCAGTTGTATTTATTTCGAAGAACCCTGACCCATAAGGCCTCCTTGTTCGTCAAAAGATTCCAACAAAGTTTCATCAGAAAGGCTTCATTTTATTTGCTTAAATCCTTTATTCCCAGTCCTCCATCTTTCTTATCTTTTTTAATTTGCTCCCAAGAAATAAGATGGATCATTTTTTCTTTAACATCGTCACCCCAAAGGAAGTTTTTACTATTCTTTTCCAGATTCTTGATCAACCCTTTAAGAAGAAGCATAGTTTGCATAAAATAAGAAGGTAAAGTAGTTAGTACTGCTTTAATAAGGGTAGTACGTCCTGCAAAACTCAAACATCCACGCTTCCATCCTACCAATTGCTTCTTAGTTTTATCTAGGATCAGACTAAAAACGACATTAGAAGCTCTATTATGAATCAAAGAAATGCCCAAATATTTACCTAAATCTCCAGTAAGACCAACTTCCATCTTTTGACTAAGATGAAGAGCTCTAGATCCGTGACCATTTCCGGAGAAACAAACTTTAGTCTTATTCTTATTCATTAGATGACCAGAAGCTCCGCAAAACATTTGTAAACAATCCATCATTCCTTCAACCTGACCCTCTGAAACTTCACCAAATAAAAAGAGATCGTCCGTAAAAAATAAGTGGGAGATAGGTGGACCTTCCTTCTTAAGCTAAATTGGCTTCCAAGTACCATCCTCAATAGCATCCTTAATAATATGATTTAATCTCTCCATACATAAAGTAAAAATATATGGAGGGATAGGATCTCCTTGTCTTATGTCTCTAGAAGATGTGAAAGTCTCTGTAGCTTCCCCATTCCATAGAATTTGGAACGACGAAGTAGTAATGCAAGCCATAATAGCATTACACCACTTCTCATCAAAACCAACGATTGCGAGAGTACTTCGAATAAAATTCCACTCAAGTCTATCATATGCTTTTTCTAGATCAACTTTTACTACCATCTATCCCTTCTTCCCAGTTTTAGTTTTCATGGAGTGAATAACCTCTTGGGCAATAATAATGTTATCACTACTTTGTCTCCCTACAATAAAGCTGCACTCATGATCTCCAACAAACTTCCCCACCATAGTACGAATACGCCGACTAATAACTTTAGTAATAATCTTATAACTCATATTGCATAAGGATATAGGTCTAAAGTCCTTAATAGTTTCTTGATTTTCCCCTTTCGGAATAAGGACAATGTTCATGTTATTTATATCCTTCACCCTTTGTGGCTCCTCAAAAAATCTATTGACCAGATTACAGATCGAGTCTTCTACCAAATTCCAATACTCATGATAAAACATAGCCTGAATACCATCTAGACCTGGAGCTTTAAAATCTCCAAGATTAAAAACAGCGGCTCGAATATCATCCTTAGAAACATCAGCATAAAGAAGATTTAGCTCTGCTGTATTAAGATTAGGGAACTGAGAACGTGTCCTAAAATGACAAGTATCATCCAGCTCCGTCTTAAACAGTTCCTTGTAATACTGAAGAGATATGGTTTTGAGAGTATGCTGGTAAAAAACCCATCTTTCATCCATGTCTTTAAGTCCATCAATCCTGTTCCTTTTTCTTTTTCTGATAGTAGCTGTAGTATGGAAAAATTTTCTATTTTTATCTCCCTTTTTGAGCCAGTTACATCTAGATTTTTGAAACCACACCAATTCTTCTTGAGCCAAAACTTTGTTATAATCATTCCAGAGTTCCTTTTCTGTTTGAACAAGATACTGGTTGTCTCATCTCTCCCTTGATCTTTCCACTCCCTCTATTCTCCTAAGGATATTCTTCTTTTTCATACTTAAGTTCCCTACTCTTCTCTTATTCCATTCTTTGGCCAATGCAGCAAAACTTTCAATGTTGGTATTCTACTGCTCATTTTCCCAACTTTGCTTCACAATATCACCAAAAATTTCTTCAAGAAACCAAGCAGCATGATATCTAAAAGGTGTTTCAACACGTCAAAACCTAGTATCATAAGAACTCTTGAAAAGAATTGGTATATGGTCTGAACCAAACTTATTCAAATGAAACAACTTAGATAGAGGATATATACTATTCCATTCAACTTTCGTAAAAGCCCAGTCAATTCTTTCTTTAAGTAAATTCCTTTCCAACTATATCTATCCCCAACAAATTCAGTATCAATCAATTGAGCATGATCAATGCACTCTCCAAATTGTCTCATCGATCTAAAATTAGCCCGAGATCCGCCTTTTTTATCTTCCATCAAGAGGTAAGCGTTAAAATCACCCATAACAACCCAAGGCCTATTAACATTATTACTCATATCAATAAGCTCACTCCATAAATGACATCTGAGCATGCAATTAGGCTCCACATAAATGCAAGATAAAAGGAAACTCTCAAAACTTCTGGAGGGAAAAACTTTAAGGTGAACAACTTGCGTGGAAGAAGAGATATAAGATATATAAATTACTTATTTATTCCAGAGAATCCAAATGCCTCCTGCATAACCCGTAGCTTCTAGTCTCAACCAAGTGTTAAATCCCAACTTGCTGATGACTTTATCAGCCATTTGACCACAAATGTGTGTTTCGGAAAGGATAATAATCTTAACATTCCTTCCAAACATCACATCCCTTACTCTTCTATTAAAATATTTTGATGCTGCATCCCTACAATTCCAAGATAAGATATTCATAATTAAACAACATAAAAGAAAGGAAGAAAGGAACCTGGGCAATTAATGTCCTGATACTGATACTTCCATGTCTTCATTAATTCCCTGCATATCTCCTTTTGCTACAACTTGATTTCCAGCCCATATATCATTTTGAATATATATCTCATTATACGTAGAAGAAACATGACTTTCTGAGATGTTATCAAGAGATTGATCATATTCTGGAACTTGACTTGCTATCTCTTGATTTTGACTAGGAGTATTCTGAATGTTAACATGAACTTGATCTACTTCTTGCATATCTTGACCTCTTGAATCTGCTCTTTGACATACCTGCTCTAAAGCTTGGTCTATGATGGACGACCCACCCTTTAATAACGAACCAAAGACAATCTTATACACCCGACCCACTTTCTTTCTCTTCAACGTGTTAGGTATCACCTTTGTTGATGAAATATTTCCTTTCTTTTTACTCGTCCTTGTTCTTCTTTCCAAACCCCTATTTTCCTCCAATATAGGCTAACTTTTATTGTTACTCCTTTGCTCAATATTGATACCGCTATTTGTCTCTTTCTCAGTCTGCTTAGTTTCCTTCTCATAGCTGTCTGTATTAACTTTCTTTGTCACAACTTTTTCCATCGCAGGTGAACTTGTAATCTACAAATCCTTTTTGGTATTAGATGGTTGTCCGATCTCTTTCCTCCTCTACTGTAAATCATTTCCTCTTTTCGTGTTAATCGTTTTTCCTTCTTGTTGATGTATTTTCTGCATCTGTTTCCCTCAGGATGTCAAATCTTGTCCCAGCTAACTTCACACCCTGTTTCATGTTTACTCGGCCATTTCCATTTAGTTTGGGGATCTGTGGTTGAAAAGAATCATTTTTATGGCCTCGACATTTAGTTTTGGTGACCTTCATCCACACTCCATATTCTTCTTCTACTGGAATACCAGGCACACTGACAGCTAGTTGCCTCCCTTCCTTATTGTCTTCCTGCTATGTTAAAATCATGTGCAACTCTCCCTGGTCAGTTGTTTGTATTGACTTCTGCAACCTTTGTGGACAAGCCTCCTGTGTATGCCCATATATTCCATAAGTGAAACATATAGTATCTAGTCCCTCATATTCCACCGGGTAGATTTGATTTCGAAGAGAAAATCTAGCTTGAAGATGTTTATTTAAATATACTTCCACACTCACTCTCGCATATTTTCCTCTTTCCACACAGTGTTGATTATTTTCTTTTTGTGATAAAGTATGGAGATCTACCTTTAGAGCACATCCAATTAAATTGTCAATCTCCATCATACACTTTTCTGAATACATGTGTAATGGAAGGGTGGGAATCCTAACCCAAACCGCTACCTTACGCACTTTGTTACAGTAGGGGTTAAAGTTTGGACTCCATCGCTGAACTGCAAGATAGTATCCCTGTATAAGCCATGGCCCATCAAACATTAACTTGCTACACAACCCTTCTTCCGCTGTTCTGAAAACATAATAATAATTTAGTAGATCAATGAGCTCAAAATTATTAGAACACAACAGTGATTTGACCCTGTCCTTCATCATCTCAAGGTTGGTATTTTTTCCCAAAACTGTTAGGATTAGATCATCTTTTCACGGTTTACAAAGCTCATTAAGACGCTCATCTGAAATATTAAGTCTGGGAATAGATCTTATGATTTTCTTTTGTTCGTCTGTCAGCTCCGGTGCTGTCTCTTCTTCTTCTTGTAACCACTCCTTCATTTTTTCCTCAAGGTTTTTATCAAAAGCCCTTTCTTCATTTCCCAGAAGTTTAGCCTGGTAGGAAATCTGAGCTTTGAATGTCAATTTAGCTTTAGAACTCATTTTTGGTACATGGACTTTCATTCTATCATCCATTTTGATTTTTCCAGATTGGCTCACTAATAGATCAATATTACCCCTATCATCTTGCATTTGTGTATCAACTAACATTTGATTACAGGTCTGACCCATAATATTTTCCTCATCAGCAATAATTTCCCCTTCTCCCTAAAATTTAGACTCTTTATTGTTTATCACCAAATTATGCTCATCTAACTTTCCCATCACAGAAATCACTACCCCTCAGAAAAGGGTAAAAGAGCACACAGAAAAGACACCACAGCAAGAATCCGGCGGAGTAAGACCAAAGCAACAATTTCAGATTCAAACACAGAAAAGCTACCCCTCAGAAATGGTTAAATAAACACACATTAACAGTACAACCAATAAGAGATCGCAGCTTACTTCCTCTCAGAGCAAAATTAATCCAGTTTCCAGAATAAAAAATGCAAAAGAAACAGAAACCAGAAGAAAAATGCAAGGACCAAACCAGAAACCAGAAAATTGTAAATCAAAAAGAAGATCAGAGTAAGAGCAAGAGCAGACTTATCTGGTAAAGAGAAATGTAGATTGACGGGCTGAAACAGATGATGCCAGGCATATTAAAAAGCAAACCAGGAACAGGAGCCGAAAGCGAAGGAAACAGACAGAACACATGAAGCTTTGATTCGCCCGTCAGCTTCCTCCTTCTGAAATCCTACTGCCTCAAGCTACCTCCGCTAATAGGCGGTGGCCGGAGAGAAGCTCCAAGACCATTGCAGGAGGCAACGATCAAATTCGGTGAAACTTCGATTCAGAGAGAAAGCTTAAAGCCCGACAGATTCCATGTTAAAACAAAAAAGGCTAGTGGATCTCATTAGTTTTTATGGCTTAATCAGTTGAACTTTAGTCATACCGATCACATAATAATTAAATAAAAATATAATAAAAATAATTATATGAATTTATAATAACATATATAAAAAATTAAATTTATAATAATTAAGTATAATTGTCAACTTAATAATACTATAATATATGAAGTTTTTAATAAAAGAATATCATATGATTACAAATGATCTCAAAATATATTTGGCTTTTTGAGAGGACGGTTAATTCGTTTTAATTTTTTTTGACAACTTTTTTAAACTTTTTAATCTTTCTTTCCATAAGCACAAAACTCACATGGTTCTTTAAGGTTATTCTTGGTTTCGACTCAGAGGTGGCTTAACTCCAACCCAACCTGACTTAATTATAAAAATAATTGGGAAAATGACTCTCAGGTCCTAAGGGACTAACATAATAGCAATGAAGTCTCATTATAAATTGTCAAGTCAGAAAAGTTCTTAGGGATTTTTCTGTTATGAATTTCCTATGTGAAAATACAATCTTACCCTTAGAGTTTAAACCAGAGTGTATGTGTTCAAATTTTTACAAGTGAATCATCTATATTGTCAACAGTATGACTATACTGCCTTGTTTTACAAGTTTATAGTTATATTTATGACTGAATTGTAATTCCTGAAGAAGTTTAGAAATTATACAAGTCCCTACTTTCACATCTGGTAATCAGAATTTTAATAACATGTTGTGCCTATTTTGGCAAGTCCTTGAGTTATTTTGCGAACTACATTTTCATTCATAGAGTGCATTTGAAATTTCACAACTCCCAATGGTCATAAATGCTTATCAGAAGTTTAACATCTGTATCAGTCATTTTAACAACTTCATTAGCTACTTTCACAACTATGTTTTCCTTCATAGAGTGCATTTCAAATTTCACAAGTCGTAACAGTCACAATTGTTTATGAGAACTTTAACATATGAATCAACCATTTTAACAACATCATTATCTATTTTCACAACAACATTAGTTATTCCCCTAGGGTCTAGCACAACAGCTAGTCTGGGTTTAACAATTTGTTCAGCATTTTTTTAACAAGTGAATTAGTCATATTTACAATTGCATGAGTTATTCCTGGAGGAGTGTAGAACTTGACAACTCCCATGTCACAACATCTGATTTTGTTTTAACAACTTGTTCTACATTTTTTAACAACTGAGTTCATCATATTTACAATAACATGAGTTATTCCCATAGGGTCTGCCACTATAGCTTTTTTGGATATTAATAATATGTTGTGTCTATTTTGACAAGTTACTGAGTCATATTTACAACGGAATTGTAATTCTCGGAGGAGTTTATAAATTTCACAAGCCCCAACTGTCACAAAACCTTATCAACATTTTAACACCTTGTGCCTATTTTTTAGAAGTCATTGTGCCAATTTTGGCAATAACTGGCGCCTGTTTTCACAATTCCTAATGCATCTTTTCACAATTACATAAGTTATATTCACAAGTTGATTTTCCTCCCTACAGGAGCCTACAAATTTCACATCCCACTTATCAGTACAACATATCAGGAATTAACAACTATAACAACAATATTTACAATTACAACTGCACATATTAACCACACTTTTTTATTATCATATTAGCTTTTTCTCACCAAACAAACCACCATCACATTCAACCATTCCCACTTAAAATAGAGCACCCCCTTTATAACTTGTCCAATAACATAACAATCTATCTATTACATTTCCTAAAAATAGAGCATTGTACTAGCAACTACAACAACAATATTAACAACTACAACTGCACATATTAACAATAATTTTTTAATATTATATCAACATTTTCTCAGCAAATAAACCCCCATCACATTCAACTATTCCTACTCAAGATACAACACTCCCTCTGTAACTAACCCTAAAAACATAGCACAATAAAATTCTCACAACCCAACCATGGTGAAACCTCAACTTCAATGGTTAAGATCATATTTTCAGCAAAATCTTAGTATTATTTATCTACCTCCTAGCACATATTCCACTATTGACCCCAAGCTCTAACCTTTCACCAACCCCTCAATCTCAATGCACCTAACATACAGATCGAAAAAAAAAATTTGAGTTCACTGTTCAACCTCTATAACAGTAGATGAAGACTGAAGGTCTAACCTTTGGCCAGGATATGATCATCAAACTTCATCCCTTCAACATTGCTGCAGGCACTACAACGACGTTCCTCCATTTTCTCTTTCTGTGTGTTTTCCTCCATTTTCTCTTTCTGTTCATCTTCTCTTTTCGTGCGTTTTCTCTTTCTTGTGCATTTTCCTTGTTTTGTTATTTGGGGGCATGCTCATCTTTTCATATAAGGAATTCATAACAGAAAAGTCCCTAGGGACTTTTCTGACTTGACAATTTGCAATGGGACTTCATTACTATTATTTTGGTCCCTTGGGACCTGGGAGTAATTTTCCCAAAATAATTTTATGATCCGAACTGAGCTGATAATAAGTTCAACCCAACTACCTAGTTTAGCTTGGTTTTCAAAACAATGCTTATAACATATTCCCACTTGCATAGCTTGTTTTTGTTTCAAACATATATACATTCAAGGCTTATGTTCACTTATTTAGCTCAATCAACAAATAAAATACTTTTATATATGTTAATTTTTAGGATAGTCAATACTTATCTTCAGTTGTAGACACTCAGACTTGATATGTCCTGGATTTTCGCATTCATAACATATGATTTGATCTCTTGATTCCCTCTTACTACTTTGTCCTGCTTTAATGAATCTTCAGAATCCTTGATCCTTTTTGTAGAATTTTCTAAATCTCTGAATGATCATTCCGAGCTCATCATCTTCATCTTCCTGCTCATCCACTTCCTTTTCTTTGACTGCTTTGAGCGCTATGCCTTTCTTCTTGTTTTCATTAATTTCATTTAATTCTCGTTTGAATTTCATATATCCTTCGTATTCAGAGAGACTTCCAAATAGTGCTACTACGAAATTTATTGATTCTCCTCTTACTTCTTTTATCACTGTGACCTTAGCCTCCCATTTCTTTGTAAGAATATTCAAAATCTTTCTCACTTGGGTATTTTGTTCATATGTTTTACCCAAGGTAGCCAGTTGATTTATTAGATGTGTATATCTAAGTTCAAACTCATTTATACTCTCACTAGGTTTCATACGGAGTAGGTTATATCCAGTAACCAGAGTGTTGACTCGGTTTCCCTTGATTCCAGAAGTTCCTTCATGGGTAATCTCCAATGCTTCCCACAATTCTTTTGTCTTTGAGAGATTGTAAATCTAGAAATACTCCTTCTGACTGAGAGCACTCTGAATCATCAAGATGGCTTTGCTATTCAGAGTTACTAGTTTTTTTTCGTCTTCATCAAACTTAACAGGAGAATTTGGAACTGTTCGTTGTTCCACCTTTTTCAGAGGGACATAGTTTCCATCTTCAACGACTTGCCATAGCCAGTATTCTGTTGCCATCATAAACACTTTGAATTTCACTTTCCAAAATGAAAAGTGTTCCCCATTGAAGCTAGGAGGCCTTGAGATAGAGGCACCATCAGGCAATATTCCTTCCATAGATCCTTTTCAGGAAAAGAGAAAACTTATCTCTGATACCAAATGTTATTTTCAACTTCACCCAAGAGGGGGAATGAATTAGGTGATTTATAAAAATTAAGATTAACCCAGATAGAGTATAAAAATGAAGGTAAGAAAAATATCACCATAAATGCACAATAAATGTATACTGGTTCGGTCTTAACTCAATGACCTACGTCCAGTTCTCAGTGTGTCTCTGAGTTTCCACTATTCTTCCAAGATTCTATAGATTCTTGGTACCTTAATACAACTTATCAAGCAGTGGATGATCCTCACCAGGACTTACTTCCGCTTACACGTTGTAAACCGACAACCACACTCAAGGTCCTACTACCTTGAGATTTTACAGAGTTTAAGAATATATCATATAAAAGACTCTCTCACAGAGAAAATTAATTATCACTGAAGCAATAAAGAATTATCAAAGAATGTTACAGAGAACTAAGAAATAAATGATGTTTTGACGTTGGATAGCTTCGTTAGTTCTTCTGTATTGAATGCTTCAGTATTTGTAGGTGAGCTTCATTAATGACCGTTGTGAGCATTCGAACTATCTGTTGGATTGGCTTTAAAGCTGTTGAAGGATTTTGGTGTTAAGTTGCTTTAAACTCTGAGCATTAAATCATCACGTAATCCTTTTGGTGTGAGTTTGGTATGTCTAGTGGATGAGATCATTTAATGCTTCTGATAACCACCATGTTTTTGAGGAATTTGGATTTGCTTCATCGTTCAAGCTTCTGAAACTTATAGAAAAGTATGATTAGTAATATCAAAATGATATATAAGTGATAATCAATGATTAATAACATTAATAAAGTGAATCAGAGTTTAAGAAGATGTTGAAACTGGAGTAGACGATGAGACTTCACTTGAGTGAGTAGAAATTCACTTGAGTGGAAACTTATTCACTTGAGTGAATGTGTATGACTTGAGTGGGAACTATAATGCACTCTTAAGTTTCCAGGAGGTGACTTGCAGAATGTCATAAGTTTGCAGGTTATCACTTGAGTGGGAATTTGTTCACTTGAGTGGGAACTATAATACACTCTTGAATTTCCAGAAAGTGACTTACAGAATATCATGAGTTATAGGATGTCACTTGAGTGGCATCTGTCTACATGAGTGATCTTTAGCTTTGACTTCTAAACCTACCGCGAGTCACTTGAAAATAGATGTAGAGTTAATGTTTTTCACTCGAGTGAATACCTTGGGTAACTTGCTCATCTGCCGCGAGTAACTTAGAGATTCTCTGAGAGTAACATTCTTCACTCGAGTGATCACTTACTCACTCGAGTGAGTGCTATTCATAACCTTCAGAGATCCCGTGAGTGACTTCTTGAAACCTGCAAGTGATGACTTTCCACTCGAGTAGACACTTGTCACTCAAGTGAGTTTTCTCATAACTTTTGTAAAACCAGCGAGTGACTCTTGAAAATCATGCAAGTGGGTGTATGTTCACTCGAGTGAGCTCTTGCTACTCGAGTGATATTTGATGTTACTTTCATGGTACCCATAGTGACTCACAGAGGCCATTGTAGGTGATCTTTTGTCACTAAAGTGGCAACTTATCCACTCGAGTGACCTCTGTTCTCAACTCTCGGTAATCTCACAAATGACTTGCTGAGATTGTGCAAGTGAAGGGGAATCACTTGAGTGAAGTCTTAGACACTCGAGTGATTTTTCCTCACTTCCTAATTTTCAGTGAGTGACTTGCAAAACACTGAAAGTTGAAAATCATCACTCGAGTGAATTACTTATCACTCAAGTGATCATCTAAGATGACTGAAAGATGAATATCTTTTGATTCAAGTTTCTTTCTAAATTGATTTCTTTTGTTTCAAACATACTTTAATCTTTCAGAAATTTTCTTATCTCACTTGAATCACAAAGTACTCATTATTTATCAAGATTTGTTATCATCAAAACATTTTGAGAACTAACATAAGGGCCATTAAAAAAAGGAAGTCTAAAAAAAGAAAATGTAAAATTGAAGAAAAACCAGGCAGTGCCCTTTAATTTTAAATAGGGCATGTGGGGTATTGATTTAAACCTCCATCCCCCATATAACACTTGTTCCTTATACCCCTTTATTATACATCGAAAGCATTAACTTTATTATTATGGCTCAGGGGAATCAATAAATAAAGCTCCCAGCTAAAAACTTACACACTTATCTTGGGCACTGTTTATTCGGTAAAATCATATTTACCAAATTAATTAACTTTATTCACAGGGTTACTATTCACTTTAACTTTTCAATTCTTTGATTCATTATTATTAGGGTTTTTCTCAACTTATCAATTCCTCTGCTTACTTAACTAATGGACTCCTACTGTGTGGTTACCCATTCCTAGTTCATTTAACACGCTCGAATAATTAATCCCTTCGTTATGCGGGTTATACAGTTAGCCACATAAAATGTTAATACATAATGGAACATCGCGTAATAATTTCTTAACTTTTTATCTACAACTTCTTCTGGTGTATTATCTTGCACTCCTTTCTTGTGCTCACCTACCTAAATGTTTGTTGGGGGAGGGTGAGATTTGGGGGAATCTCAGTAGCAAACAATATCACTATGTATGCAAGATATATATTTAATGTATGACATGCTTGCCTTACATAATTTCATGCTAACATAATCATATATCTGCATGCTCGATATTACAACATACTCATGGCCATATCATAAATATAACAGAGCTTCAATCAATCAAATATGCTCAACACAATTAGGCAAATAAGTCACATAAATCAATACACAAACATATATATCAAAGATATGCAGGTTAGGTAAGTTTACTACCTTTTATATTCGAGTCCCCTTTTTTTATCTTTTCTTCTAATTGCTGAATGTAACATCCTAAATTTTGGGACTGGAGGCTTGAGAATAAGCTTGAGTCAAGTGGACTTCTAAAACTCAGTTTAGCAAGTATCCCAGAAAGACACAATGTTATTCCCTAGAATTTCTTTACACCTGTGGTGGAATTTAAGGGGAATAGAATGGTGAGTTAAAGAGCACAAGAGATGACGAAACAAGGTAATTAGTGGTCACACACAACATAATTATATTGGAACACAAATTAGTGTTGTTGCGAGTGAGTTTCCCTGTGTGGCAGTCGTGTTGTGTAACATTTTTAAATGGGCAAATGATGTCCAAAAATAGTGAAACCTTACAAAATTAAATTAGACTTATCAAGCTTTAATATGATAGGTCATATAAGTTATTTAGAGCTGTACACAAGGAGCTATGTATTTAGAGTTGTACACAAGGAGCTGTACACACAAAGACAATAATTCTGGGAATGTTGAGCTTATAGTTGGCCAAATGTTATATTTTTTCTCAAACCTAGACTTAATAAGGGTCACATAACCTTTAGAAACACTCCAATTGGATATCTATACAATTAGATATGAAATTTCAAAATTTGATGAAAATTCTGCCAATTTTCTAGCAAGGAGGGAAAATGGAAAAAATTGTATGGGCAAAATGGTCATTTGACCAATAAAGAAAGAAGCAATTATTTTCTCAAATATTTAGGATATATTTTTGGTCAAATGAAGGAAGAGGAGGGTATTAATTTACTTGGTGGATATTAATTCAAGAAGGGAGGAATTTTTGACCAAGTAGGCACATGTAACATTTGTATTAAACTATATTATTTCATAAAGCAAATGGAGATGTTTCAAGAAGCCATATTCCTTTTGCTTCTTTATTTATTTTGGTCAAAAAAGAGAAATTAGAAGGAGATAGAATACTTGGCCATAGTTAATTGAAGAGGAAAAGAAAAAGAATAGCCAAGTATTTCATGCACATGTGAGTTTGCATTAAACAATAATATTTCTAAAGCAAATAGAGATATTTCAAAAGCTCTTTGTTCCTCTTCTTTCCTCCTTCATTTCGGCCAGCACATGAACAATAGAGAGAGAGAATAGTTTGATGAAGCTTGAAGAACATAAAGAGGAGCTAGGATTCAAAAAGCAAGAATCAAGGTAAGAAGCTTGATTTCAAGTGTTCATGCCCTTTAAATTCACCTATAACCTCTTCTAATCTCTCCTCCATCTTGGAAACCATGTTTAGTAAGAAAAATAAAGAGGAAAGAGATAGATGAAGATGGCGCCTTGAGAGAGAAAGTCAGACAATCAAGAGGTAAGCTCAAGAACTCTAACCCTCTTGCTATATGCGTTGTGTTGTTGGTGGTTGTTGATGATTTTATGGTTGTTTTGGTTTGGTTTTCATGATTGGGAGGCTCAAACCCTAAGGTTTTATGCTACCCAAGTTTCCATGAATCATGTTTAATAAGTATTTAAATGGCTAAACATGTGGTTAGGATTAAAAAGGAAGGAGTTTAAAGGGTTAAATCAAGAAAACACATTTTCCCTTTCTCCTTGGTATGTTTTGGCTAGTGCTGAAACTATAGGAAGGAGCTGAAATTTCATCAATTTGATGGTTCCATTGTGTTTAGAAGGGAAAATTGTGTAGGGTTCATGTGGATTGTGAAGTATGAAAATCCCTAGAATGTGAAATGACCAAACTACCCTTAAAACCTTAAGTTAGGGGCTGCCAAGGGTAATTTCATAATTTGAGCCTGAATTTGACTAATCTAAGGTCAAAAATGGATTCTACATGCAAAATTGTTTAGGATTAGCCTAGACCATAATTTTTTGTGAGGTACAATTTGATCGGGTACAAAGGAACTTAGACCGAATCCCTAGGGGCATTTTGATAATTTCACAGTCTTGAGTCAAGATAACCAACATATTGAGTTTACAATGAGTTATGCATAAATAATAACTCATTTATCCTAAATTTGAAATTTTAGGATATAACAGTAGCCCGAGCAAGACAGACAGAGATGGATCAATAGTCAGGCAAGGAAAGGGTGTGTTCCAGGTAGTAACACTTTCTTTCATGCACTATATGATTATTATATGTTTGAGTATGCCATTTTCTATAACATAAGTACTATGTCTTAGACACGCATATTAGCTTAGTTGTGGTCTGAGACCCAACGAGGTGCAGAGTTAAGCTGGCACAACATTCTATAATCTTACACAACATAGTACATGACGTATTTATTTTCACATCGTATATGTTTGATTGTATGTTAGTACTGAGATTCCCCTGAATATCACCCATTTCCATAAATACATAAAGTTTTCAACAATAGTTAGCTGCTCGAAGCGCAGAACTATAAAGTTCCGGCAACTGAAGGTTCCGATCTAGTACAAAAGAAGTAGTTCGTTATCTAAAGACCATTTTGTTTTTGTAAGGTCTGTATTCATTATGTTCACCCCTATGGGAAATCATGTATATAAAAAATCATATTGTATTAATAAAATTAGTATTTATGCTATTCCTATATGCCCACTGAATACGCAATTGCTACTTTGGTTAATATCAATAATGAAGCGAGATTTTACACTGAAGTTACTTACATTGCATTTTCTTTGTCATCTCATGGCCTTAGATAAATGGTCATATCATTAGAGCCATGAAAAATAAATGTCCAATGGGCTACTTTAGCCTTTAGGACTTGTCTCTTCCCAAATTACCTTAAATGCCATTACTTTCTTATTTTCGCACAATTTCCAAAAGTTGGCAAAATTTTCAAAAAAATTTGAAAATTCATATCTTTTTCTAAAAATATTCAAATTAGGTGGTTCAAAGACCTAGGTGACCCTTATTAATTCTATTTTATGGGAAAAATGAATCCCACTACCACCTAGAAATATAGTTCCAGAATTCACATTTTATCCTTATTGCCACATAATAGTACCAGTTTTAATGGCTTGATTTCTAAAATCCATAACTTAATCTCTAGAACTCCAAATGGGGTGGCTCAAAGTCTCATGTGAATATTTTTAAGTATTTTTTATAGGAAAAATATCCTTTACTGCTATTATGAGCACATAGTTACATAAACCTCAAGCAACAACCCAGTCTTAGGATTCTTTCCAGATTCAATGCCCACACTTTAACAAATCATATCTCATAATATACAAACCTAAATGACACAAATTATATATTAAATTAAAGCTTATGATGTTTACTTTAAATATAAAAAAGTTTCATAAATGTTGGTCAAGGTTTAGTCTTCCAAAATTTCACTACAATAATATGACTTATAGAAACATAATTTGGCAACAACTAACCTCAAAGATACTTGATTCAAAATCATCTTCATTCCATAGGTTATGGGTCTGAACAAGAATAAGAAAAATATGAAAACTCAATAAAACCCCAAGATACTCAGTTCAAAATGAAGCCGAGACTTACCTCTTCATGATTCTACAACCGGTTCAGAATTTTGGCGGCACTTTGGCTAACTAGAATGTAAGAAACACATCATATTAGAAAATTGAGATAATATAAAGAAAGCTCTCAGTGAGTATAACAACATTTGTGATGGGCTTACTGATTGTAGACGGTGATTCGGGGCTAAAATCAGCTTCAGATCTCAATAACTTTCACTATTCATCCTTGCTCTTTCCTTTACCAATCTTTTATAATTTTTTTGCTATTTTTCCTCCCTCTCTCATAGTTTGGCTAAAAGTTTAATAAGGGAGGGGAGATGTTGGATTTTTTCCAAGTGTCCATTACTTTAATCCAATGGTGCCAAGGTGTAACAAGTGTCTTGTGATTAGCTCACAAGATGCCAAGTGTCCCCCCTTTCTCTCTCCTAGATACTACTTTTGTCAGGGGAAGGAGAGGCTTGATAAATTCCCTTGTCTCCCTAATTTGATGTTAAGAAAAGTCAAGTACGTGTCCAGGATGGAGACCAGCGAATTCTCAGACTCAATGGCTAGGTGGCGCCTTCAGGGAGTTCCACCTCAAAAGGAAAAGAGTAACCCTCATCAATAGTGGACATGTGGCATCTCATGGATGAACTAACACAAAAGTAGAAATAGTAAGTGTAATCATTATGGACATGTGTCACTTTCTTATTTGTCCAACACAAAAGTTATGCAAACATGATTCATCATTGCTTACTTTATTAAAGCTACTTTAATAAAGTTACTTTATCGATGTTTACTCTGGTTTTACTTGGGATTGCTTCACATATACCAAGACTTGCCAAATGACACTAGGTCAAAGTGTGCGTGTAGCCCCACATGGTGCCACATGCGATGTCTTTTCCAAAAATGTAGGGTACACATGCTTGCCTTGAAAAGGCTATGTGCCCACCTATACCAGCATATTTTACTTGACCAATCAATCACATACCTCATGACATAGCTGTGTGACATCTTTCTACCAACCCAATAGCACTCACTGTATATGTGTCCTATACATATCTGCACCTACACTTCAATCCTATTGGCTACGCATACTAGGCCCTTTGCCTGGTTAGGCTAGATCACATAGTCCCTGAGAGTCTTTCTAACTCTTATCAATATGTTAGATTTAGAGTTCTTATGATAACAAACTTAGATTATTCAAATAAAGCTTTACATTTATGCTTATAAGTTTTTACTCTATGGACTATCTGAATAGTCATGTAACTATTTGAATAGTAAAGGCAATTCTCAGTTAGCAACTATCCTGATAGTTCTTAGACTATTCGAATAGTCAGAGTATTATCATGATAGTGCCTAAGTTATTCAAATACAAATATACTATTGCAATTCAATAGTATTCAAATAATCAATCACTATTCAAAGTGAACAAAGCTTTCCAGAAATTATTTCAAGAAAAGAAGTATTCGAATAACCAGAGTATTATCTGAATAGCCTGTATGCTTTCAAGTTCAATTATAAAAATGTTATCCAAATAATATGATAACTATTCGAATAGTAAGCTGAGTATCTGAATAGTATTTCAAAACCAATACTTCAGATTTATCCGAATACTATGAATTTTATCAGGATATTGGGAAAAGTATTCGGATAGTAAATCAACTATTTTAATAGTATATTGTCCTTAAAGTAAACATTTTGCAAGTTAAGGGGGTAGGACCTTAAGTTGGGTATTATCTTACATCGTGTAAGGGGGAGCGAAGTGTCCTTGAGAAGGATCTTGCTTTGTAAAGTGGTGCCAAGAACCTAGTGAATCTTAGAAGTTATAGTGAAAAGCTTAGAAGGAATTTGAGGACTAGACGTAGGTCAGAATTGTTGAGACCGAACCAATATAATCCTTGGTGTACACTTTAGTAAAATCTCTCTAACTCTTAAACTTGTTATTGTGTTAAATTTCCATTATTTGTTAATTTTCAATTTAATTTTTATTATAACCTAATTTACCCCCTCTTGGGTGAAACGCTTGCCCTAACATTTGGTATCAGAGAAAGGTCTTCTTTGTCAGGTTTAACAACCCAAGAAGGATCATATGGCAAGCATGGGTTAAGGAATACTCCCTGATGGAGCCTCAATCATTAGACCTCTGTGCTTTAATAGAGAACACTTCTCCGTCAGGTTTAACAACCTAAGAAGGATCATATGGCAAGCATGGGTTAAGGAATACTCCCTGATGGAGCCTCAATCATTAGACCTCCGTGCTTTAATAGAGAACACTTCTCCTTCTAGAAGCTAAGTTCAGAGTGTTTGTTGTGGCAACATAATATGGACTCTGGGAGGTGATTCAAAATGGAAATTAAGTACCTCTGTAAAGACTGTAAAAGGGAAAGCTATTCCTAAAACTCCAGATGAATTTGATGACAATGATAAAAAGCTCATAACTCTTAATAGCAAAGCAATTCTAATGATTCAAAGTGCTTTGAGTTCTAAGGAATACTTCAGGATTTGCATACTTCCAATTGTCAAGGAAATATGTCAAGCATTGGAAATAGCACATGAAGGAACCTCGGGCATCAAAGAAAACCGAATCAATACTCTTGTTACTGAGTATGATATGCTTTACATGAAATTTGGAGAATCGGTAGCTGAGTTTGAACTTAGGTATACTCATCTTGTAAATCAACTTGGAGCCCTTAGAAAGTTCTATGACCAGAATACTCAAGTTATAAAGATATTAAATATTCTCTCTAAAGAATAGGAGGCTAAAGTCACAGCAATAAAAGAAGCTAAAGGCGAGTCTATGCGATCAGTGGCTTCTCTTTTTGGAAGCTTGTCAGAATATGAAAGCAAGCTAAAGTTTAAATGTGAAGTAAAGGAGATTGATGACAAGAAGAAGAAAGGAGTAGCATTAAATGTCATCAAAGAAGAAACACAGCTAAAAACAGAAGAAGAAATTGACGATGAAGAAATGGGAATGATAGTGAGAAGATTTAAAAAGTTCTACAAAAAGGGCCAAGGTTTTAAAAATTTCAACAAAGGAGGCCATAGCAGCAAAACAAAAGAACATATCATATGCTATGAATGTGGAAAGCCTGGACACATCAAATTCGAATACTTGGAATATTTGAAAAAAAGGAAGAAAAACAAATTTGCCAAGTAGAAAGCTCTCATCTCAGCCATCTGAGGAGACAGTTCTTCTAATGAAGAAGAAAGTGATGATGATGAAGTTGCCAACATATGCCTCGTAGCTCAACAACATTCAGAGGAAGAAGAGGTAAGTGAAAATCCTACCTATGATGAATTACATGATGAATATAATGATTTACATAGCGAATTTATAAAAATTGTAAAAGAACTTGTGAGCCATAAGAAAGGTAAAGATACTTGAGGAACAATTCAAGGAATCAAAACTACTTTCTTGTGATTCTTGTTTGATTTTAGAAAAAAAAATAATGATCTTAGCAAAACCCTTGAAATGTTCACAAGAGGTAGTGAAATGCTCAAGGTGATTTTGAAAAGTAAAAAATTTATCAATGGAAAATCTAGAATTGGATATGATCCAAAGTCAAACAAGTCAAAAGGAAAGAAAAAGGTTGGTAAACAAACATACTTAAACTATTTTCAAAAGTCTGTACATGTTTCCAATCCCTTCATTCACTGCAATTTCTGTAATAGAAATGGGCATTATACTTCTTCATGTTATCATAAAAAGGAAGAACTATGGGAACCTATAAATGGATACCAAAAGGATCATATTTACCGAAGAAAATCCAAACTAACCACAAAGGACCCAAGAAAGTATAGGTACCTAAAACTTGATCATTTCTTTATGTAGGTGTGTTTCAAAGCATCCAAAGGGAGCAAATGGTATATAGATAGTGGGTACTCACGACTCATGATTAGTGACATAGAGAGATTCACCTTCATAATTCCAAGAGAGGGAGGCAGAGTCAAGTTTGGTGGAGATCAATATGAAAAGATTGCTGGGGTTGGTGAAGTTAGAGTCGAGAACGGGATTCAAATAAAATATGTCTACTATGTAGAAGGTTTAATGCACAATCTACTGATAGTAAGTCAGAGTGCTGACAGAGACAATTGGATCATATTTGATTATGAGGAATGCCTCATAGTAAGCAAGAAAGATCTATCAATCAAGAAAGACAAACTTAAGGTAAAAATCGAAGCTAGAAAAGAGAAGGTAATTGTTATACCATTGATATCAATAATATCTTTGAAAATTATTTTATGAGTAATAATGATGAAAGATGGCTTTGACACAAAAGATTAGCACATGTAAAAGCCTTGGGGGAAACTTATATACGTTGATCATTATTGATGATTTCTCTAGATTTACATGGACTATCTTTCTGTCGACAAAAGATGAAACATTTAGTGAATTTATTATTTTTGCCAAGAAAGTGCAAAATGAGAAATGTAAGTTAATTGTAGCGATTAGAACAGATCATGGAGGAGAATTTGACAACCAAGCATTTGGAGACTATTGTGATACAAACACTATTTCAAAATAGCCCTTTTAGACCGTAACATTTAGACCGGTTATTATAGACAAGGTATAAAAAGTATGACCGGTGACAGTTTTATAATTATAAAGAACTTTTGAGACCAGTTCTTAAAATATACGGTCTAAAATATATTATTTAGACTGGTTATTCAAATAACCGGTCTAAAAAGATAAAATTAATTAAAAATTAAAAAAATTTGAAACTTTTTAGACCAATTGTGACTAATAACCAGTCTAAAAGATAAAACATTTTAGACCGGTTATTGATTATAACTTATCTAAAAGATGAGGAATTAAAAAATTAATTTTTTTTCCTTTTAAGACCAGTTATTACTAACAACCGAACTAAAAGGTGAAACTTTTTAGATTGGTTATTCATAGTAACCATTCTAAAATATTGATTTAAGACCGGTTGTTTTGTATAACTGGTCTTAAAGATGTTTCAGCGCCCTAAATTCTGAATCCCCTCTTCTTCGTGCCCAGAGCTCTTTGTATCTAAAAGTCTTCAAGGTCAATTACTCTGTGAGCTTCGGTGGGTTTTTTCTCAACTTCGCCATCCCTCTTTCTCTCTGAATGTGAAGCTCCTCACTGTTGGAAATTGTGCCATAGGGGCCAATCATTGTACTTTGAATATTGTTATTTAATGAATTTCTTCATCTTGTTATCATATTATTTTCATGTTTATTGTGATAACTGTAACTTTGGATGAATAATAAAGATTGTTTTAAATGTCCCCGGTCAGGTCATCTATGCAGGAGAAAATATGAGATAAGACCAGTATGACTTTAACAAGGTATGGAGATACAAATCAAAGTCTTAGGCACTTGTAAGAGTACAAGGTGCTGGACCGACCCACTATGAGAAAGCTACATAGATCAAGTTATAAGCTTATTTCATATATAACTACGTCATTATGCCCTTTGACATAAGATCATCATGGATTCCTACATGAGAGTTGCTAAGCTTTGACCTAGTCAAAAATCATCTTTGACCGGGTGATGATAAATGCTACAATCAAGCTTGATGTTTTACATGCAAAGGAATATGAATGGTCAAGATGAAATTTGTCTCTCACATTAGTAGAGAGATATTACTGGCCTTATCGATGAGTGAGTCTAAGAAATGTATGGCCATACTATAATGAAAAGGAGTTTCCATTTCTATTGTCAGATTACTCAGGAATCGGGAAAGTAATGGTCAGGAATAGGAGGATAACACTATTCATTCCTTATCCTTGGCTGAAATATCGTGTGACAAAAGGAATGTGATATGGTTGTATGACAAGTTAACGATCGTCATATGAATTGGGTAGTCGTAATGCCTTGCTAGAGGCTACTTACGACTTGTGGGCTAGTTCAGTTATTGGCCCACTGCCAACTTCATATGAGCCTACAGGGTAGCACACAAGAATAGTTCAATATGAGCTATAATGTCCAGTTTCATTGAATCTAAGATGTGTCTAAGATTCAATGAATATAATGTTTAACTTAGGGTGGACGAATTTTATATATATGATATAAATTCGAAAAAGGAAAATAATAATATTATATATATCTAGATACATGTATACACACACATACATATTTACACACACACACACATGTACATACAGATGTAGATATATACATATGTATATATATATACATATGTATATATATACATATATACATATGTAAACGATATAAATACATATATACATATTTACACACACACACATGTACATACAGATGTAGATATATACATATGTATATATATATGTATGTATGTATGTGTGTGTGTGTGTGCGCATTTATGTATGTATGTAGACAAACACACACACACACATACATATACATATATATATATATACACATATACACATACATATATATGTTCATATATAGATATATGTACACACACACACATATATGTGTGTGTGTATCTATATATATGTGTACACACACACACAAATATATATATATATATATATATATATATATATATGTGTGTGTGTGTGTGTGTGTGTGTGTGTGTGTGTGTGTGCACGCGCGCGCGCGCGTGTACACACAAACACACACACACATATAGATACACACAGACATACATACATACATACATACATACATACATACATACATACATACATATATATATATATATATATATATATATATATATATATATATTATGTAGTGTTAGTTTCAGATTTAATTTTATTTGATAAATTAAATAACTAACATTGATAGAGATATAATATCTTAGATTTAATTTATAAAGATAAATTAAATCTATTTTCATTGGCTCTTTATTCGGATTAAATAAATAGGTTAAATTAAAACAATTAGACAGATTTAATTAAACCAAATTTATTTAATTAGCTGATAAAAATAATTAAATTTTAATTGATATAATATGGATTTCAAAATTAATTAAGATTAATTTTGAAGATCCAATATAGCCCTTATCAGTTATAAAATCGCAGGGCTAGAGAACCCTAATACGAATAATAAATAAAGAGTCGCAAAAACCCTAGAGAGGTATTGGAGGTGCTAGTATGTTGTCCGTGTTGGAGTCATATTCGTGTAGATACCGGTAGAGGGAGCCGATATGAGGTGTTGGCTTCTAGAGATCAAAAAAGCAAACCCAAAAGGTATGATTCTTTCTAACTCGATTTAAACGCCGTTGATAGATCCATGTTCTCGATTGGGAAAAAGGTATAATTTCTTCTGTTGTGCCATCTAATCCCAATACTCTCTTCCTCTATCGCTTGTAGCTCCTCCGTCATTACCAACATCGCTCCTCTCTTCCTTTATCGCTCGTCATTCCTTCATTGTCACTGCAAAGGAAGAAGGCAATAGAGCCCTACAAGAAGCCATAGATTCTTGTCCAGGTGAGTATTCCAAATCCCTTTCATATTTCAATCGTTTTGGGTGCTAATTTTTGGAATTGGAGAAATTTTTGAATCCCCTATTATTCGCGCCTAATAGAGCTCTTTGTGTCTAAAACAGTCTTCAAGCTTGATTACTCTATGAACAAGCCTTGTAATATACTTCTTTAATTCTACCATATCATTTGTGGTAATTCTGCATGGGTTTTTGATATTGGTCCAGATCTAGGCATAGTCACAAATTCAACTTCCCTTATCGGGGTACTTTACCCACATCTTTTAAGGAATCTATAATATCTCAAATTTTGGGACTAGAAGCTTGAAATTAAGACTAACTCAAGCCGACTGGTAAGCCTCAGTTTGCAAAAGTCCCAAGAATGTCCAAGAGATATAATATCTTTTAGGGACTAATTTGGGAAGAACAAAATATGGATATTGGTTCCAACGAGCTAAAGGAAATACCTAATTCCTTTATTTAAAGGAAAAATGATATAAATCCTAATTTGGATCCAAAAAGAGAAAAAATTGAGTATGAAAGAAAGAAAGAAGAGAATTAAAATGAAATAAAAGAAATAATGGCAACTTAGTAAATGTTGCTATAATCAAAGGCAAAAGAAACAGTTGCCATTGGCTCTTGAGCTTAAAATTGTAGCCCATATTAAGGGCTAGGATTTGTTCTTGAAAAAGTAAGAGTAATTATGAGAAGAGAAAATATAAGACAAGAAAATTCACTAAGAAAACCATTGGACAAATAAGAAGGGAGACAAGAAAATTTAACCAAGTATCTAATGGATAATAAGCTTCTTTTTGTACAAAGAGCCAAGAACCTTTGGGTAAAGCATTTCCTCTTCTCTCTCCCTTTAATTTTGAATCAAGAAGGAAATGGAAGAAGAAACAAATGCTTTTGGTGTAACCAAAACTCCTTTGGTTAAACCAACCAAACTATAAAGCAAGAAGGAACTAAACAAGGACATGTCATCATCATTTTTCTCTCCCTTCTCTCAAATATTTCAGCCAACAGACCCAAGAAAAGAGAAATAAGTGTTTTAACCACATCATTCCTTCCATTAGCTTCATTTAGACATCTAAAAAGCAAGAGGAAGGAGAGAGAAACCAAATATAGAATTTCAAGGGCTCAAGAAAGGTAAGCACCTTGTCTCTATATTTTCACCTTCTTACTGACCTTTCTAGCCAAAAGTCTCTTCATGAACATTGTTTTTATTGGTCTAAGCTTCATTTCTATGATTTTATTTTTTAAAGAGGAGGTATTTTGAGGCATTTATAAAGGTCAAAAGTTGTGGAATCAAGAAACAAAGCTTAAAAGAAGCAAGAGGTGACTAAGAGCTTCCTTTCGAACCATATATTGTGTGGTTTGGTGGAGCTTTTGTGGAATGGGTATTTTTTCCCTAATTTGCAGTTATATAGTTATTCTTAGAGTTCATGGTGGTTCGGTCTTGTAAATGGTGTTAAATAAGGCTAAGAAATGAAAAATCACAAATTTGGAACTTAAGAGTAGTGCTGCCATATTTTATTTTTTGGAAGGCAGCAATGTTGTGGCATGTTTTTGATTAGTTAAACCTGGTCCATATGTTATGAAAATTTTCAAAATGAAATTAGACATCTTGAGATTCATTTTGATATATATAATGTAATTTTTGGACTAGTGGATTTAAAGTTATGATTTTTCAAAGTTAAGCCTTATTTCTGCAATAAATTATAGAACAGATAGGGTTTGACGAGTTTCTGGAATTTTATGGTTGTAATTGCTAGATGGTGATATTTTTTCCTACAAATATACTTAAAGAGATTTATTTTAATATATTAAATGTGTCATTTGGACAAGTAGATTGAGAGATGAATTTTTAAATTTTGGTAATGATTCTGGAACTTGTCCTATGACAGGCTGGGTAATTACAAAATTTTGGGTTTTGGTGGTTCAAGTTTTCAATGAACCATATTTTTTCTTGATAAAGGACTTAAAAATATTTAAATATTCACTGGAACATCTCATTTGGATAAGTACACTAAAAGTTATGATTTATTGAAGTTGGACGTTAATTCTATGATGACTTTTTTGGCAAAAGGGAATAATTATGAATTCTAGAATTGTGTGCATGTAATTGGCTATAATGGATATTTTTCTATTAAATCAGACTTAAAGAAAGTCACATAGGACTTTGAACAACCCCAATTAGAGTTTTCTATACAAAGTTATGATTTTTTAAAGATAAGTGAAAAATCTGCCAGCTTTTAATTCCATACGAATTTAAAGCAAAAAGGGTAAAATGTAATAATTATGAACTCTAAGGTTTAGGATTAGGCCCTTAAAGTGGTTGAGGGCCCATGTAGCCACATTGGTTATTCATTTATCATGGCTATAATATATGGTTATGTACCTAGGGTCATGAGATGACAAGGAAGAGAAAAATGGAAGGGATCCTTAGTAACTTCAGTGGTTGGAAGAAAAGGTCCAAGAGGGGACTCAAAGATAAAAGGTAGTGAACTTACCTTATTTGCGTGTATTGATATGCATGCTTATGTGTTAATGTGCACGATTGCTTTACCTACCTATGTGTTGTGATACCCCACTTTTTCACCAATATTCCCTACATGTATATTTATGATATTTGGTGGAATAAAATGGTGAATTATGATATGTGTGAATTTACAGAAAAATGGCAATCGCCGGTTACATATAATTCAACCAAACAAGGACACAAAGTGGCAATTAACGTCTATTTAAAGGCCTACTATTGAAACCAAAATTTGAGAATTAAATGACATGAATAGTGGCCTCATTTAAGTGTCAAAATTGGGTCAAACCAATGGAAATGAGCGAGAAATGATTTATTTCGGTAAATCATAAAACTTAGGGTCAAAATTGTAATTTTTCCATAAGTGGGAAATAAGTATTTTTCCTAATATTGCTAATAATTTTAGTTATATAGAAATTAAAAAGAGGGAAATAGCTACTTGATAATTAATAAACCTATTTTGGAGAAATATTATCAAGTAAGCTCAAATAGTCAAAAGTCAAAGGACAAAAGTCAACAATTTGCAAGTTGGCAATGGAATAGTGCAAGATCAATATTTTCCCTCTTCAATTCTCATCATTTTTGGCAGTGCAAGAGAAGCATGAAGGGAAATGAATATTAAACAAAAGAATTAGCATTATTGGACTAATGAAAAGCTTACACATGTATTAAACCATGTTATCTTTATTATATCATCTTTCCTTCATCTCTTCAGCTTCATTCTCAACCGAAACTCAATCAAAAAGAGTAAGAGAGAGCTGAGCATGGTGAAGCAAGAGAAGGCTAGGGTTCTTCAAGATCAAAAGTAAGGGAGTTGTAATCTTGTGGTTTAAGCTTCCTAATCCCTCCATAACCTCTTTTACTCACCTCTACTCCTTTAAATTTATGGTTTTCAAGAGAAAACAAGGGTGTAGAGAGAGAGAGAGAAGAAAACATTTAGGACAAAGAAAGCTGAGAAATCAAGAGGTAACTTTCTAAACTTATTTCTCTTGCTCTAGTTGATGCTATTGGCATTGTTCTTGGCTTGGTTTGGTTGTTTTGGTGAGAGATAGTTCATGTAGCCTAAGGGTTCTTAATATTCAAGTTTCTCCAAATCAAGTCCAATGAATGTCTCAATAGCTAATAGTGTGATTATAAGTAGAAAGGAGGTGATTAGGGAAGAGAAAACGAGAAACCGACATAACTTTTCTTGGAATCCTATTGGATTGACCTGTGTTAGGTGTGTGAAAGGAGTAGAAATTTTATACTTCCAATGCTTCCATTAGGTTTAGAAGATAAAATTATGTAGGGTTTATGTTGATGATAAAGTGAGAATAGCCCCAGAATGTGAAATGACTAAATTACCCCTTAAAAGCTATAAATAAGGGCTGTCAAGGGCATTTTCATCATTTAGGCCTGATTTTGGCCAATCTGAAGTCAAAAATGGATTACACATGAAATTGTGTAGGATTGGATTGATTCATAATTTTGAGTAAAGTACAGGTAGACCGAGTCTTAAAGGGCATTTTGGTAATTTGGCATTGTAAAGTTAAATGAACCAATAGCATGAGTTCAGAAGTAATGGATAGATGAGTAATAACTCATGTATAATATATTTCAAAGATTTAAGGACTTGGTAGTTTTCCAGAACTCAAAGCTTGCTCGAGCTTGGACAAGTGGGAGGAAATTGCTAAAGGAAAGGAATTAGGTAGTAACTTGTCTTTCATATGTTATGATATATAATGTATGGTTTGTGTGTTCATCATGAATTGTCTAACGTATTCTAAATATGTGGGGTGGTCTCCAGGGGTCTATTTTGCACGGGTGGATGCTCAGGACAATATAACGCTCACTGTTACACGAGTGGGTACCTGGGGGCTATTGCACGGGTATCCCTTGGAGCTTGGTAATATATCTAGCGCTACGATAGTTTACGAGCTACATGTGATGCATTGAATGCTGTTGTGATGATTCTTATGAATGATGTTTGTTTAGCATGCCTTGTGATGTTATAAATTTATGATTGATATATATTGCTACTGAGATTCTTTTGAATCTCACTCTTTTCTAAAAACCCACTTTCAGTACAGGGAGAGAGCTCAAGGGGCAAGCAAAAGGTAAATGCAGATGACTAGAGTTGAGGCATTGAAGACTTTAGTCATTTTGGGTTGTCTAGTTCCATATGTTTTGGATATTGTGAGTTGCATATGGTGTATATGTTCATGTAAGCATGACGACAATGTAAAAGTAACTTAATGAATGAATGGTATATAATATTTGTTTATGCTTCCCATCGCTAACAAAATGTGTATAAGTAATGGAATATGAGAATTAAGCAGAAGCACGCTTGCAAACTCTGGTAAACAAACAAAAGGAAGAGCCGGTGAGACTTAATGAGATAATGTATATTTGTAAAAATGGTTTGTGAAAACTTTACTATCCTCCCAACCTTAGGTTCAAGTCCTGAGAAGAGGGTGGGGATTTGTAAGTATTTTCAAATATTGGGTAGTCTAGGTTCAAATCCTGGTCTCCTGAATGATTTTACTACTCTTTTGTACTCATCATAGGCTATAGGAAATGAGGTATCACATGTGTAACATAGTTGAATGATTGAAGCTCTATTTTCTACTGATGCTATGGCCATATGTAAGAAATGTGAAGCATTGAGCATGCAGATATGTCATTATGTTAACATGAGCCCACGTAAGGCAAGTATATCATGCGTTGTTATTTATCTTACATGCATTATTGGTATTGTTTACTACTGAGATTTCCTTGAATCTCACCCTTTCCAACCAACCATCTAGGCAGGTAAGCCAAAGAAAGGAGAGTAGGACAATGCACCGTAAGAAGAAGTTGCGGATAAAGAGATAAGGAATTATTACACGTTAATCTGTGATCTACTAATATTTGATGTTTTTAATTGTATAACCCGCATGTCGAAGGGATTAATTATCCAAGCGTGTTAAATGAACTAGGAATGGGTAATCGAATAGTATAAGCCCATTAGTTAAGGGAATTAATAAGCAAAGAAAAACTCTGATAGTAATGAATGGAGTGAAGAATTGAATTGTAACACCGGAATAAAATATTTTGGTAAAAAGGGCTTCACCAAATGAATAGCGACCCTACAAATTGAAAATAAAATCACCGGTAATGCTTCTGCAATGCATAACAAAGAGGCATAGGGACGGGCGTTTCAGAATCTATTAGCCACTAGCAATATGCGATTATCTGTCCTAGTCATAAGACCATAACTCGTAGCTACTCTGGTTCTCTCTACCACTTGGTTCCATCAAGGAACAAACTCTCAATCGTTCTTTCTAAGGGAATATTCTAAGATTACGATCTTTCCCTATGCTAGATCAGTAGCTAACAACCTCTAGAAATCTCATACACTTTTTTGTACCACATTCTAGTACCTCAAGCCACTCAGGCTATTCCGAATTCTTTGAGAATCAATTCAACTATTGTGTTCGATTCTCAGGTTACAATTAAACTCTTATAACCTTAGAATCTTAACATATGCTGAGCTAAAAAATCATGTTCCCAAACTATACCTAATATACACGCATACTAGAATCAGGATTCACAACCCCTATTCTAATCCTGAAAACATTCAGATTATATTTTCATAGCATCAGCGTTTTTCATGAGGTTTTATTTCTACCTCAATCCTCAATATTATAAAGGCATATTCTAATCATCATTCTTTCACCTCAAAGTCAATAGTTGTCATGTCTATATCATGAGTGAGGTATTCTATCTCGTGAGACTTCAGCTGTTGAGAGGCATCTGCTACCATTCTTCCCTTCTACACTGGCACATCCTAATCCCATATACTCATTTCACTGTAACCCATACCAGTCGATTGATTTGTAGACAACTCAGGTCGCTTCTCTACAGACCACACTGACCGTACTAGGATTTGGGATAGTCATCACTAGTGTGAATATCAATCTCTCCCTCAGCTTTCGGAAGCTTACTTTCACAATTATCGTTCCCCTTAAACACAATTCTCTCATTCATATGAACTCTATCAATGGCAAAGTGATTCGGGAGATATTCGAAATCAATCTCTGGTACTAACCAGCAAGACCTAGATAACTGCATATCTCTATACCAGTTCCTGGCCTCTTCCAGTTAAATACTGTAAATTATACTTATATGCCTTTGAATATGATTCACCCAACTAAGATGATCATTAGTTATGGAGAAATCTTAAGCAATCACTATTCCTTAAGTCTCCATGACTGTACCAGCTTAACTTCTCAGGGGGTCACCCATCCCGAAATTGCTCTCACCCGAGCACGTTTAACCTCAAAGTTCCAATAGGATCCACGGCAATAGTGCTAGTACAGATCCACATATCACTAAGTATTGGTAGCTCATATATGTCTTGATCCCAGTATAACATATCTGCCTTCCCAGAAATGCTAAGTACTATCTCCACAAGGATACATAAATAGTACCAGCTTCTTGGTACAACTCCCTTATGTATTCCTGTAACACAGGGTGGGGATCTAAGTCATACTCTAACTCAATATCTGGAGCCCTAGAGTTAGCAATATAATATCATGTGTTATCTCATCTATATCTAGAGTCTCAATTCACAAGAGCTTGAACCCTCTTCCTCAGGGTATGTATTACTGCTGCTCCATTTCATTCTCTAGATACATCTCTGCCTCTTCCTTTATCAGGCTAACTACTTAACAAGGGAAGATCTATCTTTCTGGGTTTGTCTATCACTCCTATCTCTTAATCCTACATCACTCAGGATTATTCAAGTATCAACACAGATACTATTTACATCATTAGAGCATACTAGCCAAATGCCAGAATCTCTGCTCTGATACCAACAAATGTAACACCTATTCCTTGTGCCCCTTTATTATGCATAGGAATCGTTTAGCCTCTAGGACTTGTCTCTATTCTTTGGGCCTATACTTTTCCCAAATTACATTAAATGCCATTACTTTCTTATTTTTGCACAATTTCCAAAAGTTGGCAGAATTTTTAACAAATTTTGAAAATTCATATATTTTTCTAAAAATATTAAAATTAAGTGTTTCAAAGACCTAGGTGACCCTTATTAAGTCTATTTTATGAGAAAAATGGATCCTACTACCACCTGAAAACAAAGTTCCAGAATTTCCATTTTATCCTTACTGCCACAGAATCGTCCAAGTTTTAATAGCTTGAATTCTAAAATTCATAACTTAATCTCTAGAACTCCAAATGGGGTGGTTAAAAGTCCCATGTGAATCTATTTAAGTATATTTTAAAGAAAAAATTATCTTTTACAGCCCTTTATGATTACTAAGTTATAGAAACCTCATGAAACAACCCTATCTTAGGATTCTTTTCAGATTCAATACCTACATTTTAACAAATCATATCTCATAATATACAAACCAAAATGATGTATATTATATAAAAATTAAATCTTATGATGTCTAATTTAAATATGAAAATTTTCATAAATTTTTATCAAGGTTTAGTCTTCCAAAATTTTGCCACAACAATCTGACTTTCGGAAACATAATCTCGCAACAACTAACTTCAAAGATATATATCTCTTAATATACTCATCCAAATGTCACATATTACCTATCAAATTAAATCTTCAAAGGTCTACTAAAATTATGTAAAGTTCCATGGCCATTTCACAAGATTTGGTCACTCAAAATCTCATCACAAACAGACAACCTCCAGAAAGTAAAATCTAGTAGCACTACTACTTTGACTTCAATCTTTGGGTTTTCAATCAAACCCTTCTAAAATCATGTTCACAACCTATTCCTACATAAGATCATGTATAGAATCCATTTCTAATGTTAAAAACACCAAAATCACCTTATTTCCATAGGTTATGGGTCTAACCAAAAGTAAGAGAAATATGAAAACTCAACAAAACCTCAAGATACTTGGTTCAAACGAAGCCGAGGCTTACCTCTTCACGATTCTACAACCGGTTCAAAATTATGGCGGTACTTCAGCTAACTAGACAACACAAAACACCTCATGTTAAAAAACTGAGACCATAGGAAGAAAGCTCTCAGTGAGTAAAACAACGTTTGTGAAGGGCTTACAAGTCATAAGCGGCAATTTAGGGTCAGAAAAGTCAAGTACATGTCTGGACCAGAGACCGACGGATTCCTAGACTCAATGGCTGGGTGGTCTCTTTAGGGAGTGCCACCTCAAAAGGCAAAAATTAACCCTCGTCATTGGTAGACATGTGGCATCTCATGGATAAACCAACACAAAAGTAGGAATAGTGAGTGTAATCATTACGGACATGTGTTACTTTCTTATTTGTCCAACACAAAAGTTATACCATCATGAGTCATCATTATTTATTTTATTAAAGATACTATAATAAAGTTACTTTATTAGTATTTACTTAGGTTTTACTCAAGATTTCTTCATGTATATCAAGGCCTACTAAATGACACTAGGCTGGAGTGTATGTGTAGCCCCCCATATGGTGCCACATACTGATGTCTTTTCAAAAAACGAAGGGTACATATATTTGCCCTGAAAAGGCCATGTTCCCACCTATACCGACATATTTTACTCAACCAATCAGTCTCATACCTTATGACATAGTTAGATGGCATCTTTCTACCAACCCAATGGCACCGTATATGTCCTATGCACATCTGCACCGACACTTTAATCTTATTGCCTACGCATACTGGGCCCTCTGCTCAGTAAGGCCGGATCACATAGTCCTCGAGAGTCTTTATAACAACTCTAATCAATCTCAGGGACTCTTCTCAAACTGGGCTTAGCCGTTTGCCTAATATAGGCTTATCCTTAAGTCATTAGGCCTAAAATTCAGGATATTATAGCACATGCATCTCTCATTGTGGTGAGAGAAAGAGTTAGAAATAGTGTAATATCTCATATTCTAAAGAATTAATTAAAGCATTATGAAGGAAAATATTTAAAGAAATAGTAAAGTTGAATTGCCCAAAAATAAATCATTGGTCAAAATTTTGATTTCAGCCAAGATTTTAAGGAAAGTAATTATCTAAAAACTAGTCAAAGTGTAATATGTGATGCCTTATTTTCCAAACACTACGGTAGAGTACTAATTAGCTAATACTCACCGAATATCAACATCAGAGTTATAAAATTGCTAGAACTTTAAACAATGCCTCTGCTGGATATAAATATTCACATACAAGCATATTCATACACAATTCATATTACAACACTTATATTCTCTCTTCCACTCCACTTCTTATACAAATCCAACCCATAAAAGTCTTAAAGTGCATAACAAGAATTGACAACATAAACTAAGCTCTTCCGCCGCTCGGCCTCAGCTCATAATCATTTACCTTCTCTTTGCCCCGCGAGCTAACTCCCCGTACTAGAGATTTGTTTGGGAAAAGAATGAGATTCATTGGAATCTCAGTAGTAATGCAATCAAGCATATAAGATAACACACACAAGCATGCTTTATTCACACAATCATCAACAAAATCATCAAACATTATTCAGTACAAACATGCAATTCATAAACTGACTTCGCACTAGACGGGTTCTTAGCCCCGAAGGGCGCCTGTGCACAATCCATACAATGCGACTTCATAACCGACATCGCGCTTGAAAGGTTCTCTTGGCCTCGAGGGGTGCCCATGCAAAGATAGGCCCCGGGTCCTACTCGTGCAATTATGAACATTTCACCTGAGTGTTTACCCGACCTTTGATAAACCCCGGGTGTTTACTCTGCTCAATCTAAACATGTTAGACATTTTGATGATGATAACATACAATACATATGCATGTCATGTTATATGAAGACGGTTACTACCTGGTTACTCCTCTGTGCAACTTTCCCACTCGATTCAAGCTCGGGCAACTACTGAGGCCAAATTGGTTGTCAAGTTCTGAAATTGCCAAACATCGCAAATGAGTTATTACTCATCCGTATACCTTTCCAAACTCATTTCATTGGTAAATTTAGCCTATTAGTGCCAAATTACCAAAATACCCCTTAGTCCTTGTTATCAGCATTTTTCTCAAAATCATGATTTAGGACATCGCTATACATTTTCGCGTGTAGAATTCATTTCCGACCTCAAATTGGCCAAAATCAATCCCAAATGACGAAAATACCCTTGACAGCCCTCAAATAAGGCTTAGAAAGGGCAAATTGGTCATTTCACTCTCTGATCCTCTTCTTACTTCGGGGTCAACATAAACCCTACACAATTCGGCCTCCTGAATCCAATGGAAGCATTGAATTGGTCAAATTCCTACTCATTTCCTCAATCCAACATAATGAAGGGAACATAAATTCCTGGAAAAGTTGTGTCGGATTTTCGTTTTCTTTGGCCTAATCACCTTCTTTCTACTTATCCTCACAATATTAGTTGATTAGGAAATCATTGGACTTGATTTAGAGTCATTTCTACATTATGCTCTCTTTGGCTTTTCTCAATTATCTCACCTAAAATGAACCATAATCAAGTCCTAAACAACTCCATAACGTTAATCAAGTAAGAGGAACAAGTTTTGGAAGTTACCTCTTGATTTCTTGGACTTTCTCTCTCTTGGACAATTTCTCTCTCTCCTTCCAATGTTTGCTTCAGCTGCTCTTTAATGGAGTTTGATGGTAAGGAGATGAAAAGAAGAGACCATAGAGGATTTATGAAGCTTAAATCACAAGATATAAGCATTCTTACCTCAACTTTGGATCAAACCTAGCTCTCCTTCTCTTCCGTTCTTAGGCTCTCATCCTCTTAGCATGTTTGATCGTGAATGAGCAGCTGGAGGTGAGGAAAGGTTGATATAATTAAAGGGATTAATGAAATGTGACATGTGGCACATTTTGATTGGACCAAAATTGCATTATCTCTTAATTAAATTCTCATTTCCCTTTCATTCTCCCTAATAGCAAAAAATCACCTGAGAATTATAGGGAAATATTAGTTCTCTAATTATCCCATTGTGCCAACGTGTAACTTGTTGACCAAGTCATTGACTTTTTGACCACTTTTAACCATAATTCACCAAAATTAGTCTATTAATGATCAATTAGTTATTTTTCTCTTTTTAATTCCCATTTAGCTCAAATCATTGGGAATTTGAGGAAAAATAGTTATTTTCTACTTTTCGGCAAAAATTACCGTTTTGCCCCTACATTGAATGATTCATCAAAATAAATCATTTTTCGCCCATTTCTTTGGCTCAACCTTATTTTAACACTTAAATGAGGCCATTAACCATATCATTTAATTTTATGAATTTTGGTTACCATATTGGGCCTTTACCAGTCTCTTATACCCTTATTCGGCCAATTTACGCGTAATTGACGATTGGAATATTTCCCATAAATTCACATAAATACATTCACATCATTTTTCACCATTTTATTCCACTGAATATACATCAAATATATACATAAATGTATTGGTGAAAAATGGGGTATTACAGTTCTCCCCCCGTTTAATAAATTTTGTCCCCGAAATTTGCTACACTACTTGTGGCATAAATCCCGAGTAACGTCTTTGTATATCCTCTTCTGCTTCCCAGGTCGACTCTCTTGGTGATAATCCTTTCCAGACCACTTTCATAAATGGTATGCCCCGATGTCTGAGCCGTATTTCTTGTCTGTCAATGATCCGTTCTGGCTCAGCCTCATATGTGAGGTCATCTTGCATATCCAGATCTTCATATTCAATAATGTGTTGCGGGTCCGGTTGGTACTTCTTCAACTGGGAGACAAGAAACACATCATGTAATCTGCTCAAATTTAGGGGTAGAGCAATCATGTACGCTACAGGCCCAACTCTGGCCAATATTTTAAATGGCCTAATGTAGCGAGGACTTAGCTTCTTTCTCTTTATTGCTCTTCTGACACCAGTTACAGGTGATATCTTCAGAAATACATGATCACCTACCTGGAATTCTAATGGTCTTCTCCGTTTGTAGGCATAACTTTTCTACCTACTTTGGGCTGCAAGCAATCTCTGCTTGATAATTCTGATATGCTCAGTCGTCTGATCGACTATATCCGGCCCATATAATCTTCTTTCTGAAAATTATGTCCAGTAGAGAGGGGATTGACACTTCCTCCCATACAATGCTTCATACGGAGCCATTTGAATGCTCGCATAATAGCTGTTATTATAAGCAAACTCTACAAGAGGAAGGTATTGATCGCAACTTCCTTTAAAATCCATTACACACGCTCTTAATATATCCTCTAGTGTCTGTATAGTTCTCTCTGACTGTCCATCCGTTTGAGGATGATAGGCCGTGTTGAAACTCAACCGAGTGCCCAAAGCATCATGTAGAAATCTCCAGAACTTGGATGTAAACCGAGGATCTCTGTTAGAGATTATACTCTTTGGTGTCCCATGGAGCCTCACTATCTCTTTCATACAAATTTCTGCCAATTTATCTAGAGAATAGTTAGCACTGATCGGTATAAAGTATGCTGACTTCGTAAAACGATCAACGATTACCCAGATTGCATCATAGTTCTGAATTTTGTGTAATCCGACTACCAGATCCATGGTCACGCTCTCCTATTTCCATTCTGGAATTGCAGGACTTTGTAGTAATCCTGGCGGCCTCTGGTGTTCAATCTTTACTTTTTGACAGGTAAGGCATCGTGCCACATATTCCGTCACATCCTTTTTAATTCCAGGCCATCAGTATACTGCTTTTAAATCATGGTACATCTTTACCATTCCTGGATGGAGAGTATAGCGACTCTTATGCGCATCATCGAGAATTTTCTTTCTCAGATCATCCCTCGGTGGAATATATGTTCTTTGTTTATACCAAATTAATCCACCAGGTGACATATCAAAATCTCGAGTCTCTCCTCGTTCAATCATAGCTCTGATTGATTTTTCTCACTCATCTTGCATCTGAGCTTCCGCAATTTCTACTTTCAAGTCATTTTCAACTTGGCTAATATTATAGCTTGACACAGAGGATCTAATTTGACAGATTCAGATCTCTAAAATCTTCTATCATTTCCTGTATCATCATAGCTTCCATCAGCACCGTTTTATGACTAAGAGCATCAGCAATGACATTAGCTTTACCTGTGTGATACTTAATCTTCAGGTTATAGTCTTTTAGCAACTCCATCCACCGACATTGTCTCATGTTGAGCTCTTTCTGATCATACAGATATCTAAGACTCTTGTGGTCATAGTATAGTTCAACAGTCGCTCTATATAGGTAGTGCTGTCAAATCTTCAATGCAAACACAATTGCCACTAGCTCCAGATCATGTATGGGATAATTCAACTCATGAGGCTTCAGCTGTCAAGAGGCATAGGCCACCACTCTGCCCTGTTGCATAGGGACACATCCCAGTCCCATCTTACTAGCATCACTTTAGACTACATAAGTCACCTCGGGATCAGGGATAATCAATACTGGTGTAGATGTTAACCTCTCCTTCAGCTCCCTGAAGCTCCTCTCACAATGTTCGTCCCACTCAAACATATGATCTTTTCGCATGAGCTTGGTCAATGGCAAGGCAATCCGGGAGAAATCTTGAATAAATCTCCGGTAATAGCCTGCAAGACCCAGAAAACTGCGTATCTCAACAACATTCTCTGGCCTTTTCCATTCTAACACTGCTTCCAATTTACTAGGGTCTACTGAAACCCCTTCTTGCAAGATCAGATGACCCAAAAATTTAACTTCTGACAGCCAAAACTCATATTTGCTCAACTTCGCATAGAGTTGATTCTCACACAAGATACCGAGCACAATTCTCAAATGCTCCTCATGCTCTTCTCTACTCTTAGAGTATATCAAAATGTCATCGATAAAGACTACCACGAACTGATCTAAGTATTGATGAAAGATACGGTTCATGTAGTCCATAAACACTGCTGGTACATTAGTCACCCCAAAAGGCATAACTAAAAACTCATAGTGTCCATACTGAGTTTGAAAAGTAGTCTTTGGTATGTCCTCTGCCTTTACTCACAGCTGATGATACCCTGACCTCAGATCAATTTTCGAGAATACACTCGCTCCAGACAGTTGATCTAAAAGGGCGTCAATCCGAGGAAGTAGGTACTTGTTCTTGACGGTTACTTTATTTAATTCCCTGTAGTCAATACACAACCGTAGAGTTCCGTCTTTCTTCTTAACAAATAATACCGGTGCTCCCCATGGTGACTCACTTGGTCGTATAAACCCTATCTCAAGTAATTCTTCAATTTGCTTCTTCAATTCAACCATCTCATTTGGAGCCTTCGATATGGGGCTTTGGATATAGACCCAGCTCCAAGTATAATCTCGATTGCAAATTCCACTTCTCTTTCTAGAGGTATACCACTCAAGTCATCTGGAAACACCTCAGGAAACTCCCTTACAACTGGGATGTCCTTCAAAGCTATTTCCATATCTACTTGCATGGAAAAGAATACGACATACTCCTGACATCCTCTTTTCAGGCACTTCGTAGCTTCTTCCAATGAGAGGAAATTCAAGCTGACATCTCTGTGGCTAGACTCTCGCGGAGTAGGATATATAATTCTCTTGTTTCCACAATCTACTAGCACGTTATTTGCTGTAAGCCAGTCAAAACCCAATATGACTTCGAGTCTTTGGAGTGCCAAATAAATCAGGTCTACTGTACACTCATGTCCCTCAGCATTTATAACACATTTTAAATAAACATCAGCAGTTAAGTTTTTAACACCCATCGGTGTAGATACAATCAAATCGAATGGTAGTTGATGCACATGCATTCCTTGGCGCTTAACACAGTCATAAGCAATAAAAAATGACTAGCACCTGAATCATATAATACTTGCAATACACTACCATTAAGAATAAATTTACCTTGAAATAGCTATGGGGACTTTCTTGCTTCCTCTCAAGTCAAGGCAAATACTTGACCCTGACTTTGTTGTCTAGGCTCGGCAGGTCGTAGTGCTACTCGTTGACGACAATTCACAGCCAAATGGTCTGACTTATGGCAGGCAAGCAAATCACTTGGCTACTAGGAGTATTGCACCATCGTCCCAGATGAAATTTACCACACCGAGCACACATCTATGATGTTGGGGGGTTTTCGACCACCACGGTTTCCAGACCAAATTGTCCTTTTATTGCCTCCCCTTTATGAAAAACCTTGCCCTCTTCGCTTCTATGAGGTCTCTCCACGACTGAATCCACCTCTTTGGCTCATACCCCGGTTGAATTGTACTATTTTCAAGTTTCCCTCAGTAAGTCGGCATGCTCAGCCTTGTTGAACTTTCTGAATTGCTGGGAAACCAACTTATCTTCCATCTCAGGTTTTAGTCCTCCAATGAGCATGTCTGAGCTCCATTTCTCATCGTTCTTAAGATTCAAGTAGGCAGAGTAACGAGACAATTGAATAAACCGAGACAAGTATGAATCAAAGGTCTTGTTATCGCCTTGATGAATTGCCAGAAATTCTTTCTCTTTCTCAATCCTCACCGACCTCGGAAAATACTTCTCATAAAAATTTTCTTGAAACAATTCCCATGTCAGGGGGATATTCCGAGCACGCAACAGGAACGCTGTATTCTTCCACCAATCATCGGCATCGCCCACTAGCTTATAGATGGCCATCTTGGCTCTCATTTCTGTCAGGCATCCAAGTACTTCAAAGATTTTCTCGAGATAATTGATCCAATTCTTCACAACTTATGGGTTAAACCTCCCCTAGAATGCCTCAGGCTGGTACTTGATAAACTTAGGCATCCAGTATTGGACCATGTTCTCATCCGGTTCTTGAAAAATAGGAACATTCATGTTCACTTCATGCAAATGCGGTGGCTCGTCATTAGATGACTGTTCCTCATTTGTATCCCCTTTTGATTGGTTCCCTTCAGGTTGATTTCCATCAGGAGGATTCCCTTCCAGATTATTCCCTTCAGGGGGTGCCTCATCTGTCCTTCATCTTTCCCTTAGCTCTCGGACTTCTTCTCGCAAGTCCTGTATCATAGTTTGTTGTTGAGCCAGCATCATAAAAACTTGCTGCATCATATTAGGCTCTGCATTATTTTCCGGTTCAGGATTTTGGGGTACATTCTTCTTTGGTCTACCTCATCCCATTGTTCCTTTTTACTATCAAAAGGAACACCACGCCAATCATCATTTCAACACTTCTATGTACATATAATATTCCAAAGTCATATACCAACATGTATCAATCACATACACTCAAGTAACTATGTATTTATATAAAAAGGAAACATATGCTTCAACACACTTAGTCATATGTACACAAGTGACTTAATATTTACATCAAAATAAGGCCATACTACCTTACTGAGTATACTCTCATCTTTCACTCTTTATGCATATTAATCACCATATACATAGTCATATGCTCGATGAAAGGTAAAAACTCAAAGGGACCCATCATTACAATCTCATTCTTTTTCTCGACTCAAGAAGTGAAATCAGGAAGAAAGGCTAATGTGGTTCGGATCCAAATATCGTCATCCATCATTAGCTCTAACTCCTTTCTTTGCTCATATAGCTTTTGTACTATTTCCAAGAATGTTGTATAATGCATTGTGGGAGTGAAGAATTTTATAAAAGCCGTCATATATAGGTCCTTCAATTGCTCCTATAGTACATCATTCGGATGTGGATCAAAAGCCAACTTCTCTACTGGTACATCTGACTCCACAGCTGATTCTGGATGTTGGAAACTATCCTCCGAGTCCACATCATCTTTGTCCACAATTGTGGCTTCATCCTTAGCAATAGGACCAAAGTAGGGCGGCCACTTGACACTCTTCATATGAGTCCACGCCATCCTTGGTCCACGTCCTCCTCTATCGAGGATCACGCCAACTCTACCTTCCGGGATTTGCTCTTCTGGAGGAACTTGATTGACAGAAGGAAGTGAGGGTGATCTACTTCTCTGTCTCTTACTGGTTGACTCATCTTCCTTCTTGATCACCATAGGAGCTGGTATGCTTTTACGAGCTATTCGCCTTACTCTTGTTACACCGGCTCCCCTATACTCCACCATATGTGGGTCCATGGTCTGCAAGGAAATAATTGCATTAAACATATCATAATGTGTCAAAATTTCTAAAGAAACATCATACAAAGGCTCATGCAAAAATACTGGAAAACATCACTACACTCGAGTTTGGGGTGCATGGACTTGAGTTATGGCCAGTAACTCAGGTCCTGCAGCTTGCACTCAAGTTTATTTTCGAAAAATCAAGTTTTTTTTTCAACTTTTCCACATGACATGAAAACTTGCACTCGAGTTCACCACGGCGCACTTGAGTTCACATGCACTTAAGTCCATGGGTTAGCAATTGAGTTCTGGTGAAATGTTACACTCGAGTCCAGCGAGTTTAAAGGATCAAGTTTCTTCCAGAGAAACTTCAACACTCGAAACCATAGGCATGAACTCAAGTTCACCATTGTGCACTCGAGTTCTGCACCTGAAGTACACTCGAGTCACGCAAGTCATGGCCTAGAAGTTTCCACCCGAGAAACTCTAACACTTGGAACAACAGACGCGCACTCGAGTTCTCCATGCAGCACTCGAGTTCTCACTGAGACTGCACTCGAGTTCATAGCCTTCACAACACTCAAGTCATGCGAGTTCCAGCTTGGAAGTTTTCCCCAAAGAGTTCTACACTCAGTAAAAATCGCCATTCACTCGAGTCCTTCACTTAGCACTCGAGTTCACCGCGTCCATTGCACTCGAGTTCAGCCTGACAAACTCAAGTTTACTAGCCGTTTTCCCATATGAATTCTCTTCCAAAACTTCCCAAACTTCCTTATAACCATCCAACCAACTCTAACACTTCTTTCACTCCTTCATGACACTTCATACCCATATTCTAAACCATCTCAACCCTTTCAACTCTAATAAATTGTGCAATTTCCTTAATCCAAGCAGAGGATTTCTAGCAAGTACTAGCCTATTGCCATAACCATTGCTCAGATACCAAAAATGTGATGCCTTATTTTCCAAACACTACGGTAGAGTACTAATTAGCTAATACTCACCGAATATCAATATCAGAGTTATAAAATTGCTAGAACTTTAAACAATGCCTCTGCTGGATATAAATATTCACATGTAAGCACATTCATACACAATTCATATTACAAGACTTATATTCTCTCTTCCACTCCACTTCTTATACAAATCCAACCCATAAAAGTCTTAAAGTGCATAACAAGAATTGACAACATAAACTAAGCTCTTCCGCCGCTCGGCCTCAGCTCATCATCATTTACCTTCTCTTTGCCCTGCGAGCTTCCTCCCTATACTAGAGATCTGTTTGCGAAAAGAATGAGATTTATGGGAATCTCAATAGTAACGCAATCAAGCATATAAGATAACACACACAAGCATGCTTTATTCATACAATCATCAACAAAATCATCAAACATTATTCAGTGCAAACATGCAATTCATAAACTGACTTCACGCTAGACGGGTTCTTAGCCCCGAAGGGCGCCTGTGCACAATCCATACAATGCGACTTCATAACCGACATCGCGCTTGAAAGGTTCTCTTGGCCTCGAGGGGTGCCCATGCAAAGATAGGCCCCGGGTCCTACTCGTGCAATTATGAACATTTCACCTGAGTGTTTACCCGACCTTTGATAAACCCCGGGTGTTTACTCTGCTCAATCTAAACATGTTAGACATTTTGATGATGATAACATACAATACATATGCATGTCATGTTATATGAAGACGGTTACTACCTGGTTACTCCTCTGTGCAACTTTCCCACTCGATTCAAGCTCGGGCAACTACTGAGGCCAAATTGGTTGTCAAGTTCTGAAATTGCCAAACATCGCAAATGAGTTATTACTCATCCGTATACCTTTCCAAACTCATTTCATTGGTAAATTTAGCCTATTAGTGCCAAATTACCAAAATACCCCTTAGTCCTTGTTATCAGCATTTTTCTCAAAATCATGATTTAGGACATCGCTATACATTTTCGCGTGTAGAATTCATTTTCGACCTCAAATTGGCCAAAATCAATCCCAAATGACGAAAATACCCTTGACAGCCCTCAAATAAGGCTTAGAAAGGGCAAATTGGTCATTTCACTCTCTGATCCTCTTCTCACTTCGGGGTCAACATAGACCCTACACAATTCGGCCTCCTGAATCCAATGGAAGCATCGAATTGGTCAAATTCCTACTCACTTTCTCAATCCAACACAATGAAGGGAACATAAATTCCTAAAACAGTTGTGTCAGATTCTCGTTTTCTTTCGCCTAATCACCTTCTTTCTACTTATCCTCGCAATATTAATTGATTAGGCAATCATTGGACTTGATTTAGAGTCATTTCTAAATTATGCTCTCTTTGGCTTTTCTCAATTATCTCACCCCAAATGAACCACAATCAAGTCCTAAACAACTCCATTAACCTTAATCAAGCAAGAGGAACAAGTTTTGGAAGTTACCTCTTGATTTCTTGGACTTTCTCTCTCCTGGATGATTTCTCTCTCTCCTTCCAGTGTTTGCTTCAGCTGCTCTTCAATGGGGTTTGATGGTAAGGAGATGAAAAGAAGAGACCATAGAGGATTTATGAAGCTTAAATCACAAGATATAAGCATTCTTACCTCAACTTTGGATCAAACCTAGCTCTTCTTCTCTTCCGTTCTTAGGCTCTCATCCTCTTAGCATGTTTGATCGTGAATGAGCAGCTGGAGGTGAGGAAAGGTTGATATAATTAAAGGGATTAATGAAATGTGACATGTGGCACATTTTGATTGGACCAAAATTGCATTATCTCTTAATTAAATTCTCATTTCCCTTTCATGCTCCATAATAGCCAAAAATCACCTGAGAATTATAGGGAAATATTAGTTCTCCAATTATCTCATTGTGCCAACATGTAACTTATTGACCAAGTCATTAACTTTTTGACTATTTGACCACTTTTCACCATAATTCACCAAAATTGGTCTATTAATGATCAATTAGTCATTTTTCTCTTTTTAATTCCCATGTAGCTCAAATCATTGGGAATTTGAGGAAAAAATAGTTATTTTCCACTTTTCGGCAAAATTATCGTTTTGCCCCTGCATTTAATGATTCATCGAAATAAATCATTTTTTGTCTATTTCTTCAAATCAACCCCATTTTAACACTTAAATGAGGCCATTAACCATATCATTTCTTATACCCTTATTCGGCCAATTTAGCGTAACCGGTGATTGGAATATTTCCCATAAATTCACATAAATACATTCACATCATTTTTCACCATTTTATTCCACTGAATATATATCAAATATATACATAAATGTATTGGTGAAAAATAGGGTATTACATAATACGTCAAATTTTGGGACTAGAAGCTAGAGAATAAGTCAGAATAAAGTAGACTACTAAGTGTAGTTTAGTAAGAGTCCCAAAAATGCAAAAAAAAAACATAATGAATTTTAGAAACCGCGCTTAAAATATAATATAAATTTTGGTGTAAATTAGTCGAAAGAAAGTACCTGATTCCTTACGATTTGTCAGAATGACATAAAACCTAACTTGGATCCATAGGAAAAGGGAAATGGTGTCTAGAAAGAATTAATAAAGAGAAAGAAAAGAACCAATGGCACAAGAATTAATATTGCCATAATCAAGGGTGAAAGAGACAATTGCCACTTGATCTTAAGGTTAAAATTAATAAAGGGCTAGGATTTTCTCTTTAGAAGTAAGAAGTAATTATGAGAACGAAAAGCATTTTTTTTCTTTCTCTTGGTCCATAAAAAATGTCCTCATTGAGGGGTAAGGAGGGAAGAGAATAACTTGGTCAATTAGTCAAAGTTTTGCCAACTTTTCCAACTTGGAGAAAAATTGACTAATGGCAAGATAAAGAAAACAAAATGGTCAACATTTCCTCTCCCATTTTGAAGAGGAAATTCAGCCAAATAGAGAAGAGGGAGGAAAGAGAAAGCTTCATCAAATTAACCCAACTTACGTTAGTTAATTAACCTTACAACTTTTCAAGAAGCCATAGATTGTTGACACATAGACTCTTCTTGCTTCCTTAGACTAAATTATGGCCATGTAAATTGCAAGAAGGCAATAATGAATATTAAAACATTTCACACTCCCTCACTCGCTTAAGAATTCGGCCAACATCCACAAAAATAGAAAAAATAAGTGGAAAAAGAAAAAGGAAAGAGAAAAGGGAAAAAGGAAGAGCATCAAAGCAAGGTAAGTACTCTTGCTCAATTTTCACCTCCTAGATTACCATTCAAACCTTTGAGGCCTTCATAATAGTTGTTCCCCTCACTAAGAGCTTCCTTTCTATGATTTTATTTTTCTTAATAAAGGTGTTTTATGCTATCTACAAAGTGTCAAAGTTGGAGAAACCAAGAACTAGCTCTAAAAAAGGCAAGAGATGACTATAAGCTTTGATTTGAACTATATATTGTGTTGATTGGGTGAGTTTATGGAATCCTCTTTACTGCACTAATTTTAGTTGTAATATTGTTTTAGGGTTTTATGATGCTTTGTTCATATACTTGTAGTTATGTGATGTTTCGGAAGCATATGGACCTAGTTTGGTGAATAAATTGTGAATTGGTGAATTGTTGCTTTATGCCCTAATTTTTAGTCAGAACAGGGCATGAAGAAGGAGTATGATTTTGCTGTTTTTGAGGTCTCTAATAGATTCTTTAGGAAAAATTGTGTAGGAATAGGTTGTTGGTATAATTTTAGAAAGAATGGATTTGAAATCCAAAAATTGGAATAATATTGCTAATTAGGGTTTTCTGCGTGGCAGTCTGAATGTGCTGTATTTTTAGGTAAAAGAATGTTGTCTAATGGCTATAAAACTTTCCATAATAAAATTAGACTTGTCAAATTTTAATTTGATAGGTCATTTGTGCCATTTGGATCAGTACACTTGGAATTATGATTTATTGAAGTTAGGCATAGAATCTGTAATGAATTTTGTGGCAGTGAGGCTTTAGTCATAGTTCTGGAATTCAATGGCTATAATTGGCTCTGAGTAATATTTTTATTATAAAATAAACTCAAAGAGATTTGAATAAGAATTTGAACCACCCTATTGGAGTTCTATAGAATTAGTTATGAATTTTCAAAATTTGGTTAAAATACTGACATCTTTTACCATGCGAATTTAAGAAAAGAAGGGCAAAATGTAATTAGTATGAACTCCAAGGGTGAAAGTAAGTATATGGGACTAATGTAGCCCATTAAGAATTCATTTATCATGGCACTAATTAAATGATTATATATATCTAGGGCCATGAGAAGTCAAGAAAGAAGAAGAATGGAAGAATTTCCAAGAAGCTACAATTGTTTGAAGAAAAGGAGACAAAAAGGACATTAGTCCACAAGGAAGTGAACTTATTTAACTTGCATGTATTTGATGTGTATCTATTTATTGATATATGGTATTACTTTGCTTGATTTTGTAAAGCATGAATGAATGAATGAAGCTTGTTTCTGTTTATAACGTGGCAATAAATATGTTGCACAAAACATTGAGCATGTAGAAACGTCATTATGTGAACATGAGCTTATGTAAAGCATATCATACACTAGCATTCTTCTTGCATGTATTGTTATTATCATTTGTTATTGAGATTCTCCCGAATCTCACTCTTCCCCACTAACCATATAGGTTTAGGAATACGAGACAGAAGGAATACTTGAAGATGAATAAGAAGGAAAGAAGATGAAGAATTGAAGAAGAAATAATATTTATTTCACTATGTATAAATTATTTACACTCGATAAAGAATTGGATGAATACATGAATTAGAATTTAAGCTGTAATCGGGATTGCTAAATCACTGAAAGTAAGGATAAGAACCAGAATAAGAACTAACTTTGATATATGAATCTCGTAAGAATAATGACTAACAAGTCGTGAAGAAGTAGTTAACCCCTAAGTAATTAAAGAATACCGCTTATGTGTACGTAATAAAGGGGTATGTAAGACGGGTGTTACATAAAGGCCTAGAGATGATTAATGAATCATTATGTAATCTTATTTAAGGATTTAGAAAAAAAACATGGAGAGGTTTAGTTTCCCAAAAAGTGGCCTAAACAATTTTAAAACTATTTTCAAAAATTAAAGGCCAATTTTCTTGGAAAATCAAGAAAAATAGTTAGAGATTATCATTTGGTCTAAACATTTTAGGGAAATTGCTATATGGCTCAAAGAAGCTAATTAAGGAAGAAATCTTTTATAATGTGATACAGAAAATTTTCTAGAAAAATTATTTAGTCTTTCAATATATTGAGAAAAGGACTAAATTAAAAACAATCTCTCACTCTCTCAATTTCAATAAAAAACGCAAGAGACAAAGAAAGAGAATAGAGAGATCATCGCCGGAGAACAAGAAGAGGGGCCAATTTCCCACATGCAATCATAGATGCCGGTCTACGTGAGTCTTCTGAGTCTCTTTTCGTATATTGTTTCTTTGATTGGAGTGGCTTCTGAATAGGACAAGTTCCTTAATCTTGGGTCTGAGACGAATAAGTTGGTGATTAATGGTTCAAAATGGTAGCTTAAGGTAGATTATAACTTATATTCATGACTATTGGTGATGCATGTGTTTGATTAGCTCTGTTCTAAGATAACATAATCTCAAACTTATGTTTCAGTGACCCTAGTTCGGCGTTCTCTGAAACAAGCTTTAAAAAAAAACAGCTCAATATTCATGAAAATAGAGTATGGGAGTGTAGAGGCCTATTAAGTGATTGTATTTTGATTAATTGCTATTGAATTGTATATACCGAAACAGGGGGTTTGTCAATCAGGAAGTTTGGCATCAGTGTTCATGAAGTAGTGGATATTTGTGTCATTGGATGTTAAATGATAGTTTTTATTATTTAAGTTTGTCTATAACTAGAAAATTAATTGTGAATTGAAATATATGTGTTTTAATATTGGAATTGATGTTGTTCGAACTTTGGGAGTGCCTTTAATGAATCTGAAATAGTTTATGGGAGCTTTATGCTATTAGAATATGTTGTACAATCTCAATATGAGGCTTGAGGAAAAGCTTTTAAAGCTTGATAATGCCAAACTTTTAAAAAGGGGCTGCGTGAGTGTATTATATTGGAATTACTTTGATGATAATTTTTTTTACAAGGGAAATATTTTCCAAATCATGTTCTACTGTTTGAACATTTTAAAGGCAAAACATTGGTTTAAATTTTGATTATATATAAAAGATAAGCATGTGATTGATGCTGTTCAAACTCTGGAAATATATGTTTGGATGAGACCTCTAGATTGATGTAATATGACCGAACCCAAAACTATATGTTAATGGGTGTAGCAGCAGATTTCATTAAAAAGAAAAGTATAAATTGGGGTGACTGAATGTGATTGTGAGAGTGGTGTAGTGCTATTGCAAGGAAAATGAATGAGTACTAGTGTAATATGATTTTTTAGAAAAAGGTATGTATAGGATGATTTGTGTTAAACAGATTTAGGCTCTGAACTGTGGAAGTCTAATATTAGTCATAAGTTGTTGTCTTGAGTATTTCTAAATGTTAAGCAAGGGTCCTGAAGTGTTAAGGCATGATTAAGGATGCCAAATGATAATTTAACAATGCTTCGAATAGTTTCAAATCTATATAAAGAGGCTGTCCAAGAATTAATTTAGGGATAGAAGCACTTATGTGATTATGGAATAGCATGATTAGGTCTCCAATATGCCAAAAATTATGAAGATGGTTCAAGATTATTGTAAATACATATATGCATGCGCTGTGTTGGTAAAGCATGAAGCTGGAATTTCTGGTTGCTGTGAGGATCATTGAAAACTGAAATATTGTTTCGAGATTACCTTGTGATGCTGTTTGGAAAATTTTTAAATGTTAAGACTAATCATTATTGCTTTTTGAGGTTCCAAAATGACAAGCTAGTGACTCAAGTGTTAAAGCATGCATAGGAATATTTAAAAGATTGAGTCTTTGGGTGCTAGACTTTATTTAAATTTCTCTTTGTGGTCTCTAAATGCTTAACAACTATTTTAGTATTCCATCTATAATTGATAACTTGACTGTTTGTTCTTAAATCCTAGATTTGAACAAACTCTACCCTTATTTAAAAATGGTTGGCCATCTTGAAAAACTTGTGTTCATATATTGTTTAGGGACATTTGGAATGTCCTACCACTCCTTAATTTCATACATATATACATACATGCATGCATACAAAAAATGTAACACCTTAATTTTCAAAGCCTTTATATGTGTTTTAATGTATAATGACTTTAAATCCGAAACTAATGTTCATTTAAATATAGTTGAAGTCCCAACTTCAATACAGGGTACGAATCTACTTTTGAGTAGATTTTTGGAAATATATATATATATATATATATATATAAAATAATTATGTGTGGTCCCATACTAGTTTGTAAATTTATTACCCTCATCGGTTTCAAAGTCATTTATTCAAAATGCAGAGCATTCTCTGGTAATAGCCCGATAGTGGTGGTTAACTTATGGGCTTTTAGTGGTTTAATTTGTTACCCGATTCTAGTTCAATTATCGCTTCTGGATACTAGCGCGTTACTGAAAGTCTAGCGTACTGATTACAACTTATACAGTCAGTGTTGCGGTTACTAGTACTACTACTGCTACTTCTACTTAATTTTATATATATATATATATATATATATATATATATATATATATTACAGTCATCCAAAATAAAATGATAACCAAACAGTATATAATTAATATGCCTTCTCTTTATCCGTCTGTATTACCTTCTTGCCTTTGGAGCTGGATACCTTTGCTGTATATTATTTGTTAAAAAGGGGTGAGATTTAAAAGAATCTCAGTAGTACACAGATCATTAATATAATATGCAAAATAATGTAAAACAAATCATCAAACATTACAACTTATAGGAACGCAGCAAATAAAAGGGCTTAATTGGTCCCTTATCACAGACTCACATCGCTTGAGATTCACAATCTGGCTGACCAGGGCCTCTACCTCATACAAGGTACAATCACGGACTTTCTGTCTCAAGCCTTCTTGGCTTAAGACACCCCTAGGTAACTCCCGTTGCAGCTTGTACTTATAGGTCTTACCGCCTATAGACTATTTGTCCCACACGTACACCAATGATATGGTACACATACACAGCAATACATAAGATATAAGAGATAAGATACTATCTGATGGTCTTTCCAAATTTAGTTCCTATTCTCAATCTCTTTGGCGTCCCAGACAAATGTCAAATTCTATAATTTATAATTCACGAACGGGGTGAGTTATTAATTGTTCCAAATTTTTAGTAACTCGATATACTTTGGTAGGTTATCATTATAGTTAATACATTATACCAATGGATATTGAATGAATCCACACCAACTCCAAGTATTTAACTTGACCCTTAGAGTTTCAATTTATTACAAAAGTACCCTTACTTTTTATTTTCGATCAATTACCCAATTCTGGCAGAATTTTCAATAATCTTTGAAAATTCATATCTTGAACTAGGAATATACAATTAAGGTGGTTACAAATTTTATATGTCACTTATTAAGTTTATTTTAAGGAAAAAATACTTTCCACTGCCACATGTTCATGAATTATTCCGAGTTTTAAGTTTTCCTATACTGCTAGAAAGTTTTTCCAGCTTTGTTGGTCTAACTTCAATAAATCATAACTTTTGGTGTACTTATCCAAATGAGATGGTTTTAATGGCTACTTAAATATTTTCAAGTCCTTTATCAATGAAAAATATTACCATTTCACAATTACAGCTACAAAACTATCAGAATTTCGTCAAACTTTATATGTTCCAGAATTCATTTTAGAAACAAGGCTTAACTTTGACAAATCATAACTAGAAATCCACTGGTCCAAAAATTACATTCTACCTATAAAAATGAACATCAAGATATCTAATTTAAGAGAAAAATAATCACAGAAACAAACCATCAGATTAAACTTGCGAAATTCATCCCTTTTTCTACTGCTAGAACCTGAACTTCTAGAATTTCCCCTGTTTCTGGACCTATCTTTCAAAAATCATAATTTGTTCTACAGGTATCTAAATGATTCATGCTATGACTCATTTTAAAGATTTTGATGTCTACTATTTTCCTGAAAAATTTCATAAACATTGGGTAATATTTGTTTGGTCAAAACTCAACACAAAACAGACCGGCTTTCAAAAACGTTAGTTTTGAAAATCTGAGTTCAAAACTCAAGAACTCATTCAATGGAAGAAAATTGATCAATTATTTCCTACCTTTGGCGAAAAACTTAGGAACCTTAGACTTGGGTTTAACATAGATGGCATGAATCCTTATGGTAGCCTAAGCAGTATACATAGTTCATGGCCTATTCTGTTAGTAATTTACAACTTATCTCCTTTGTTATGCATGAAACGAAAATACATCATGTTATCTATGTTGATTTCGGGACCAAAACAACCCGAAAATGACATAGATGTTTACCTATAACCCTTAATTGAAGACTTCAAAGAGTTGTGGGATGAAGGTGTCGATGTTTTTAACGCGAACAAGAAAGATATTTTTAAAATGCGAGCCATGATTTTTTGTACTATAAATGACTTCCCTGCATATGGAAAATTGTCAGGATATAGCGTTAAAGGCCACAAAGCATGTCCGATTTGTGAAGAAGTCACATGCTACCATCAAATTCAACATAGAGAAAGATCGTTTATCTTGGCCATAGAAGATTCCTTAGACGGGGCCACCCATATCGTAGATTAAAGTTTTTTGGTGGCCAAGAGTTTGAAGATGCTCCTGAGGCATTGACTAGGGATAAAGTTTATGAAGAGGTATAAAATATCAATGTTATCTTTGGTAAGGCTACAAAGAGTAGAAATGAGAAAAATATATGGAAAAAGAGGTCGGTCTTCTTTAATCTTCCATATTGACGCAATCTTGATGTGAGACACTGTATTGACTTCATGTATATGGAGAAAAACGTATGTGATAGTATTAATGGGACACTGCTCAACATACAAGGTAGTTCTAAGGATGGTGTGAAGGCAAGATTAGATTTGCAAGAAATGGGAATATGAGAAGACTTGCATCCGAGGCCACATGGTAAGAGAACCTTTTATCCTCCAGCTTGTCATACTTTGTCCAAGGATGAGAAAAGAAGTTTTTGTGAGTGTTTACATGGAATCCAACTTCCGTCAAGGTATTCCTCAAATTTTAAGAAGCTTGTGTCGATGAAAGACTTGAAGTTAGTAGGGCTAAAATCTCATGATTGTCATGTATTAATGCAAAAACTACTCCCAGTAGCTATTCGAGGCATTGTCGAATATGATCTTCAACATATATTGACTAGACTTTGTTTCTTCTTCAATGCAATTTGTAGTAAAGTTATTGAGACAGAAAGATTGGATGAATTGGAAAATAAAGGATACCTGATCTTGTGCCAGTCTGAAAATCTTTTTCTTCCTTCTTTTTTTGACATCATGGTACATCTAGTGAGAGAGATAAAGTTGTGTGGACCTATCTATTTCTTGTGGATGTACCAAATTGAAAGAACTATAAAAATCCTAAAAGGGTATATGAAGAACCCTAACCGCCCTGAAGCATCTATTGTTCAGAAATATGTTTATGAAGAAGCCATGGAATTTTGTCAACATTATTTGTCAAATGTAGGATATACCGGCCTTCCTAAACGCTATAATGAAGAAGGGGGTAGACGCGGGGCTAGAGTAAAGAGTGTGGATCCTGATGAATTATAATAAGTTCACTTGTATATCTTGAATAATGTTGATGCAGTTTAAGATTACATGAATGCTTATAAAGAAATTGTATAGAAAGAAAACAGTCGAATGACTGAACAAAGGTTAATTAGGGAGCATATAAGAACTTTTGCACATTGGTTCAAACATAAGGTTGACGGAGAAGAATTTTTTTCTGATACAATTAAATTTCTAGCACGTGGTCCCGAGGTTGATGTCATAAGTTGGACTTTATTTGTGATCAATGGTTATACCTTTTATTCGAAGTCCCTGGATGATAGGACCATTGTCCAGAACAGTGGTGTTATGTTAGTGGCTGAATATATACACTTCTCTAGTTCAAAAGATAAGAACCTTAAATTAGCAGCCATACCTTATTATGGGGTTATTGAGGATATTTTGGTGGTTGACTATGTTAAAATTAAATTTCCCATTTTCAAATGCAAGTGGGTTGATGTCAATAATGGTGTGAAGATTAATCAGTTAGGATTTACATTAGTAGATCTGAACAGTGGAAGTTTTGGAGATGAACCTTTCATTATGGCAGATCAAGCGAAACAAGTGTTCTATATTACCAATCAGGCAAATAAAATGTGGTATGTAGCTCTCCAAGGAAAAATGGTCTTTGATATTGATAAGGAAATTCACTCAAATTACGATATTCTCGAGACTCCTTCTTTTTCCAGGGGTCTTCCTGAGTTGAACGAAGAAGATGAAACAGATAATGAACATGGCACAAGAAATGATCATCGTGAAGGGATATGGGAGGATATCTCTTTATAAATCTACTTTAAAAGTTAGATATCTATCTAAAGTAATTATCATTATGAGTTATATCTAGATTATATATACAATTATTTTATAGCTTACTAACTTAACGATTTGTCTTAACAGGACAATGACGGATCCGAGGCGTCCTAGTGAGGAGGCTCAAGAGTAACCTAATGCTCATCAAAGCGAGCCAACGAGTATTAATCAGAGCCAGAATCAAAGTGAGCTGAGTAACCAGTTCGTACGGAGAGGTAGGAGGGCTACACGGTTGAGAGACATTACCCTCAGTCGAAGTGCCGATGAAAAGATACCGATTGAGTTTGATCAATATTGGAAACCAATCAGGCCTAATGCAAGCTGATATAGGAGTTTCATCGGTCTTCTAACACGTAATAAGCCTAGTATCTTGATAGAGGATTGGAGAAATGTCGACAAAAAAGTGAAGCAGCATATTTGGGATACTATTCAGGTATAAATTTCTCTTCTGCATGTTATAATTATCAAATTTGTCACTAACTGTGTTAACGCATGCATAACAGCTCACCTACGACATCCCTCAGAGTGAAGTCTTGTACAACAAGACTGTGACGTATTGTTGTAAGCGCTGGAGGAAGTTCAAGATGAATCTTGCCAATAATTTCATGCATATCGAGGTGGAAGCTAGTAAGCCCCATTCTACTTCGTGCAGCAAGTATTCAGATATCGATGAAGCCACCTGGCAAGAGTTTTTGAGGCTTCGGACTACTCCAAAGGCTTTGGTGAGTTAACTTATTTTGTATTTTATTTTCTTATCAATTGTCTATACTGATTGTAACCTTTTTTTTTGTCCCAATTTCTTATTCACAAGCATGAAGGCAAAAAGCATAAGAGAGTGGTAGGAAGAATGATTGCCCCCATATAATGTCTTGTGGGGGATACGCAAAGGCCGAAAAGGACTTATTGGCGGCCAAATGGAAGAGATTAGAGGAAGCATCTCAATCCGATCCTTTTGTTCTTTTTTCTTCACCATCTCCACTACGACACGAAGAATTGTGGTTGCATGCTTACCGAAAGAGTAGTAGGTCATATACGAGTGAATAGTCTCGTATAGTCGGTAAAAAAAATTGTAAGTATCGTTGTTGTTATTAACTATTTAGTAAACATGTTTCATTACTCATGTGTCTTCTCTGTATATCTCACAGGAGGAACTTCAAAAAAAGCAAGCTGAGTGATCCTTTAAGGCGGAGGGAAGGGATGATATCCTCACAATTGCTATTGGAAAATGTGAGCATCCAGGCCGTGTCAGGGAGTTAGAGGAGAGGTGGGCATAAAGGATTACTTTGGAGCCCCCTCACGCTATTCCTCAAATGTGGTGACGAGAGACGAATTAGAGGGTATGTTGACCACTGCGAGGGCGGAAGCAAGGGCTGAGGCAGAAGCATCATTTGATGCACTATTGGATGCCCAGTTAAGAAAAATAAAGGAGGAAATGTATGCCATAGTCAGCACTAGACAAGATACCAGTGCTCCCCAGCACATTTGCTCAATCCTAAAAAGCATAGCACTAAAGGGAGTTGTTGCAATATTGGGCAGTCATCAGAGGGTTCTAAAAAAGAAATTGCTGAGCATTGTGACATTTTTGTCGAGGATCATCTGAGACGATTAGTTACACGGGGGAGTGTGCACAACCTTGGATCAACTGTTCACTACCAGCAAATGATAGATGATCAAGTCAGGGTGTCAGTTGAAGAGGTTATCATCGCAGACGCACATGTCTCTATCCCTTCTGAGGAGTTCAAGATTGTGAGCGATATCCTGGGTACTTTCATATCATGGCCGAAGAACCTTGTTTCTGTTCGAGCTGCGGAATCCCCGATCAGAGCCCCAAGTCCAGCTCCCTTCCCTCATGAAGTTTCACAGCCTCTATTGAATGTCATGCAGTAAGTGATTCCGGCATACGATACATCCTTCCTACCAAGAAGTTGGCCTACAGATTCAGCTGTTGGGAAGTCAGGGGTGACATGCTATATTGATAGGTAAGATTTAATGTCCCTGGTCGCTCCTAGACAATATCTTACGGTTGGGATTGTCCAACTATTTTTAATGTAAGTATCTTCTTCAATTAGGAGTAAATATTTTAAAAATTACGCTGTTTAACTTTGATTTGTGTGCTTGCGTTATTGTAGGTACATGAATCGTAGGTTGGTCTCCTCTGGGCAAAGTGATAAATTTGGATTCATGTGCCCTCATTAAGTCTAAGAGAAAGGGACCACTTCTACCATCAGACATAGATACTTATCAGAGAGGCTCAGTGAAACAGAAACTGATTGTTTCTTGGTTCCTTATGTACATGGGTAAGAAAAAAATTTATATTCTAAAACATATAAAATGCTTTATATTTGCTTAACATTCATCTCTTTTTTTTAAAGGGATCATTGGCAATTGGTTCTTCTGTGTAAGGCTAGTTACACAGTTATCCTTCTATGCTCCCTCTACTTGAAACCGGGAAGTGACTTGAAGAAGACCGTGAACTCATAAGTTTTCTTGCTTTATTATCTTTTATGTGCAAATTTTATGTGCAAGATAAGTAATCTTTGTGATTTTGATGATAGGGTTATGCGGACATTCCTACATGCTAAGTGTGGTAAGCATGTTCGTGACTTAAAAGACCCTACATGATCACACCAAAGGTTAGTACATATTTGTTTTCTTTAAGATGTGTTCCATAAGTTATGCTTTGATGATGTCATGTTCTTTTTCAGAGCCATAGGCAACCACCGAGGTCCAACTTATGTGGTCTTTATATTTTGAGGTAAATTTACAATATTATCAACCTAGGCACGACTGATTTTACCGAAGAGGTAATAAATGTATATTTCAAAAATTTTGTATTACTTTATTGTTTTTAAGTTAGTAAGTTAATGTTTTGTTTGGCTTGTTTTACATATACAGATGTTTGATCTTGCTAATCCCTTTCCTGAAGAAGATATTGATTTCATCCGCAACTGTTGTGATGAATTCATCTCTGAGCTTTTACAAGATTAGGAAGTTTTTTAATCCAATGTTGTTCTAATAATACTTATGGTTTTCATATCTAACTTGGCTTATATCTCTACTTAGGACAATTTCTAGGATATTAGTGATACTAGTTGCGGTTGCTGATACAGTCATGGGATCACTATTGTATATTTTCTTCCACTTTTCTATAAAGCTTAGGAATTTTTTGCACATAATGAGAAATTTTTCTTCTCCCTCTTTTCCTTAGAAGTTTTGGGATTGAAAGCGCACAATGTTGAGATTTTCCTTCTATCATTGTTAAATTGTGCTTCATTGTGTTTCAAAATACCTGATAATGATAAATTATTCATATTGTTGCTGAAAATTGAATGAGTTGATAATGTGTTATCAGTTGTCATTGGAATTGAATGTATTGATTTTGAATGATTTTTATTGATAATGTTTCTTCTGTGAAATGTGGGTGTAGTAATGCTGCTGCCATTACTTCTGATTGTTAATATATATGTGTTGTTGCTTGTGTGGAAAGGAGATTATCGTTAAAATGGCTTACTAGCCTGGGCAAGATTGAAACCAAAAATAATTATTAAAAAATCATATTTTTAAGACCGGTTGTCAACAAAACCGGTCTTAAAACTACAAAAGAAGACCTTTAAGACCGGTTTTGTTGACAACCGGTCTTAAAAATAATGTATTTTTAAGACCGGTTGTCAACAAAACCGGTCTTAAAGGTCATCTTTTGTAGTTTATGGTCTTATTGTCAGACTTTTAAGACCGGTTGTGGTCACAACCGGTCTTAAAAGTTATGACTTTATAACCGGTCTAAAAAGTCACAGACTTTTTAGACCGGCTGTATCAAGACCGTTTCTAGAATCGGTCTAAAATGTCTTTTTTAACCGGTCTAAAAAGTGTTTTTTGCAATAGTGGTAGGACATTCCAAATGTCCCTAAACAAAATATGAACACAAGTTTTTCAAGATGGCCAACCATTTTAAATAAGGGTAGAGTTTGTTCAAATCTAGGATTTAAGAACAGACAGTCAAGTTATAAATTATAGATGGAATAAGGGTTAACCTACCCTTATACCTATGCTAAATGATAGGTTTTGACATTTGCCCAAGCCTACCAAGAAATTATCAAAGAAAGAAACAAGGAGAAGGAAATACAGAAGAAAGAGCAATAGGTAGTAACTCTTTTCCTCTCATGTTATTGTGTATTGTGTTCCACATGTTTGTTTGTGCCATTTTGCTGTAGTTAAGCCTGAGAACATGTAAATTATTCTTGCATAGATATTTGCCATAGCCATGTGCAGCAGATAGATTGGTAGAGCAGTTATCTTCCTAGTATGTGCACTAGTTTTTTATTCATTTTCTCAATTTATAAAATGAATGTGCACAAATTATTTATACAGTTTATCTATCTACAAAAGATTGTGCTCTAGTTAGTTATTCAGTTCAGTTGTCAGTAAGATATATGTGCACAAATTAGCTTTTCAACTCAATTATTCACAAGGTCTTGTTCTCTATGGCTTGTTTTTACATGCATAATTATTAACCTTGTATGATTTACACGATGAAAAGTATTTGCTACTGAGATTTCTCTGAATCTCACCTTTCTTCCATGATATACAGTAAGGGCAAGTACCTCTAAGGGTAAGGGAGTAGTGGTTGGTGAAGTTTAAGGGAGGAGAAAGCTATGGAAGCTTATATTTTGTATTTATATTAAGTTTATAGAACCTGAAGTTTAGTTATACATCTATTTTGGTAATACACTTATGTATGAATATATGTATTTTGGGCATGTAAATACCTCCATAAGGAGGAGAGATAAGATTGTGATAGCCTACAGTAATGGTAAGAAAGTATGCTTATAAGGTTAATAGTTGCAGTAATTATTAGTTGGTAAATATAATCTTATTTAGAAACTAGGGAAATTCCATGTGAAATGCCCTGAGGTGTTTACATGCTAGAGTTATTTGTTCTAGTTTTGAATTAACGGGTAGTTAGATATAGAACGGGTGATTTTTGCTTTGAAGAAAGCATAGTTTACCCGTAGTCTCGTTGTAAGTTTCCATAAAGCATTATATAAGAAGCTTGAACCCCTTGTTTTTATTGAGTTTATTCAATCTTCCATTCTTGATCTAGAAAAGTTTCGAATTATTTAAAAGTTTTAAAAATTTTCAGGTTTTGAAGGTACATAATGGATCATTAGTGGTCAAGATCAATCAAACACTTATATCAAGTCTCCCTCGAGTAATGTATTACAAACAGTGAAGTGAAGCGGCACTTCAGGCGCTATTTTTCCTCCATCTCTAGGGCAAGTTTTTGGGTTCATTTTGGTAAGTAGAACCACTTCTATTCACTAAAGTCTCTTCATTAATATTGTTATATTCAATTAGTACATTTTTAAAGTGATTAAAACAAGACTTTGGATTACAGTTTGGAACAAGTGTTGAGTTTTAACAATATATGACCATAAGATTATAGAGCTATTTTAATAGTCAAGTTCTGTGGGTTTAGATTTATTTATTCATTATCTTGAGAATTTAAATTTTTCATTTGTATTTAAAAATTTAAGCTTTTGATTTATATGATATTTTAACCGATTAATTAATTTTGAGTTAAATGATTCATTTAAGCTTAATGGACGTATTATTAAATTATTTTGATGGTTTAGTCTTGAGATTTAAGCTTAAAATTTGAAGGTTGGGATTTTAATGGAATTTTTATTCTTAGAATTTTACAATTTTTGTGAAAATAAGCTATTTGGGAGTTGTTAAGGATTTAATTGAGTAATTTGAATTGTTAGAGAAAATAGAAATTGTGTTAAAATGATTAGTTATGGGCTATATGGGAGATTTGACAATTTTTCTTTATTTAGAGAGTACAAAGTTTAACTATATAAGTAAATATATGGTTGAAATGTTTTGGTTATATAATATATATATATATATATATATATATATATATATAACAAATATTAATTATTAATTTGGAAATTAGAAATTAGTAATAAATTACTCTAAATAACTAAATGAGTTATTAATATGTGCTTATATAATTGTGTAGGTTGATAGCGAATGGCTGGTATTAAGCACGTGGTGTGTTATTTGTGCTAATATCTCTTTGCTTGGTGAGGGGTGTAAGGACCGTCACATATGAGCATAAAATTGCTCAACGCACTTGTCCAATTATGGATAGTGCTCAGAGTAGCATAATGCGGAAGAATTGTAGGGACTCTCATCTCATCAATTATATTACTCAGAGGCGCGATTTCACAGCATAGGGCACATAGCAATAGAATAACTATACTGATATTATTACAACAACAATAGTGATAATAATAATGCTTGATAATGCTACATAGTTTTCATAAGGGTTACAAATAACTACAACCTTAAAATCATACACAGCCTTCGGATAACCAACGCCCTCATCTTGCTTTAGTCCGCAACCTCTAGTTGACAGAATCGTCCTCCTCGCTTATTGAGCCATCGCCAACTGCTGGAAACTTACATTTTGTATGGAAAGGGTGAGATTCAAGAGAAACTCAGTAGTAACATGCTTACATACAAATAAAATGTGAAATAGATATGCAATGTCATGGCATGTAAGATAATCGTATGTTCGTGTGTATACTTGCCCAAGGCGAAACTATATGTCCGCACCTTGGTCGACTTGGTGCCCCTGTTGGGTCCATGACCATAACATGGCAAATTAGTTGTGTCTATGACACTAGCTCATGCTACAATGTATGACATCCATAATTGGCATCACATAGTATAAGTATGAAGGAAGCTACTACCTGGAATACGACCTTTCCAGCTCGTCCTTGGTTCAGCTCCGATTACGGCTCATCTATCGATATATCCTAAAATGCACATTTAGGATAAATGAGTTATTGATTGCTCGTAACTCATTCTAGACTCATAGTGTTGGTTATCATAGCTCATGGTTGTAGAATTACCAAAATACCCCTAAGACTTAATGTATGCCCATTTGTACCCAATTATTGACTTAAGGTGATCCTACATAATTTTGCGTGTAGAATCCATTGGTGACCTCGGTTTACTCAAATTCAGGCCCTAAATGATGAAAATACCCCTTGACATCCATTAATTAGTTCTTAAAGGGCAATTCGGTCATTTCACACACTAGGTCTTTTCTCACTCCGACATCAACATGAAACTTACTCATTTCGCTTTTCTGAACTCAATGGAATCATCCAATTGATGAAATTCCAATTCCTTCATCATGCCACACAATTAGTAGAAATTATGAGTTCTCGGAAGAGTTGTGTCGGTTTCTCGTTCTGTCTTGCCTAATCATCTCTTTTTTACTTATAATCACATGATTAACTAGTTAGGCAAGCATTAGATATCGTTTAAACTGTTAAAATGTATAATTGAACTAGAGATGAATAGTACGCAACTTCTCCTATACTCATCCAATCAACAAACTGGAATGGTAGAAATGAAGCATACACTTACCTTAACTCGTTTATGAATTCGGTTCGGAATTCCGGCGACACTCTGACAGGCGAGACGGCACCAATGGCCTCCAATCGAGAATTCGAATCCATAGAATTGAAGCTTGTGATGAGTAGAAAAATGTTAGAAAAAGGTACTTGGAGAGAAGATGTCGTTTTGATAGATTTGGCGCTCCAAAGATTTCTCTCTCCTCTCTCTCCTCCGTTCTTGTTCCGTCGCTGTGTTCTTTCGTTTTCTCATTCTGTCTCAATTTCTCGTTCATTCTGTGTTCTTATCTGATTCCAAATGGCATGCATGAAATGATTTAATGAGAAAGGATGAGTCATTTATAGCGACTCTTATGTGGCTATACTCATTAGTCCACTTCTTTAGCTTTCTTGCATGATAATTCATCTCCTTTGTCATGCTTCTTTATCCAATAAAATAGTAAGACTCATAAAGAGAATTATTATTCTCAAACTATCTCATTATACCCATTGTACCACCTTCATGTGGTTACTCGTAGCCTTAGCTTAATGGCTCTTTATCTTTTCTTGGGTATTAATTTACTTAGAAATCGTTTCCCTCCCTTTTTAGTTCCCATCTCATTACAATCATTGGGAAAATACTCATGCTTTATTGGTAAAATTACCATTTTGCCCTTACGTTATTGGTGAGAATTGCTCGTGCCTATTTAGGTCACTGACCAAAATAGGGCCTAATAGTTCTCTTAAATTAGGTTTCTTCTCAATTTCCTTGTCTTAAAATTTTGGGGTGTTACAAGGGGTAACTACTTTTCACTTGTTATGTGTGCTGGTATGTTGTTTGTGAGTATTTTGTGAAGTAATTATGAGAATGAAAAGGGTATACTGATATTGATTATATGCTTCAGTGAGTACTTTGAAATATTTGTTGAGATTGATAAATTATTATAATGTTGATAAGTATTTTGATAGAAATTGCCTTGTACAACCTTATAATTTGAATTGTGAAATGTGGGTGGGTGTGTGAGTGTGTGGTCTCCATTAATGCACGATGGTTGACTTTTTATTGTTCCACTAGTTTAATGAAGGACTGCCCCACTAGTTCAGTAAGGGGCTGTGACACCTACTAGTTCAACGAGGGGAAAAAGCCCATAGTCAGGGCATATGCTCTGTGGATTTTAGTCAATCATCATTATGTAATTAGAAAGCTTTTTGAGGCCTAGGACTAAGACCGGGTTACTAGATTGGTCCAGGTTGGTTTAAAAAAAAGTGTTTCTACAAAAAACCAGCCCCTCAAGAAAAAAGTTAATTGTGCTATTGGGAGAAAAAGAGTAAGTGAATGAGGAAGAAGTAGTAGACAACAAAATAAGGAAAATTATGCTAAATTCAAAGTAAATAATTATAAACAAACCATTATTAAAATTTACTACTGTATGTACTTGTTTTAATTATTATCAATGTTAATATTTTTGTGCCAAAGCATCAAATATACTAATATAACATTTGGTGACATTTTAAACTCTTTTGAGTTTCACACCTTAAAATTTTTCCAATAATATACTTTTCTTGCATGCATCTTACCTACTATTACTAATACATTTTTTTAAAAAAGAAATTGTTGGATGAAATTGAAAGGAAGCCTGTTGTAATGATGTAAACTAATTGGTAAACAAGAATTTAATAACTTAAAATCCACATAGATAGCAACATTAAACATCCATAAACAAAGTAAATTTCTAAGCAAGAAATGGTTAATGGAATAATTAATTCCATAACACGTAAGAATTGAAAATGTGGCAGCCAAAAGGCTATTAAACAATATGATTAAGAAGAAAATGCACTGCTTGCTTTAAATCATCATTGGGTGGACATTTAAGAATTTATCATTAACCTGTAGTAGTTTAGTGATCCAAACTTCAAAGCATATACAAAAGCTAGGTAAGTCACCTGTACAAGCAATCCCAATAATAATGACCAAAAGCTACCAAAAGTTACGATTAGTAGTCATCAAAAGCTAACTATTGAATCGATCAAAAGGGTGTCAACCTACACAATTGATTCAACAAAAAAATCCAGCAATGGATGTAAAAAGGAAATTGAAACTGAATCTTTGAAAGTGACATATCCTCTCCCATATGTTAGTAACACTAGAATGATCCGAAAAATATGAGAAACATATGTAATCAATGACATTACAATAAAACACATACCAAGAAATGATTATAAATACAACAGAATAAAATATAAATAATCATTTGCATGATGACACGTAGCAACCTGCACCACACCATGTGTCTCTTGAAAGTTGTCAAATTCATGAAGCATTGATGCAAATTTAGAGAGAGTCTAGCTAGGAAGTAGCCAATTCTAGGAACATACAAGTGCTTCAGTCATCGATGGTGATAGTGAACTCATATAAGAGTCCACTACACATCCTCCTGTGCTGGAGGCTGCTTCTAAGGCCCACTAAAGACACTGAAACAACCAAGACATCACGTGCAATCTTAGAAAGAACTTTATATCGAAATCATCATCATCAATAGGAGTCATCAGCTGAATTAAATGGAAGATATCTATCTAATTCTGATTGTGTCTTCACATGAGCTGGGTGTTTTTCTTTCTTAAAAGCTAACCATCTACGACCTGGATCTCCACCCTCTTGGCCTAGCACAATTGATGATGTTTGGGATGTCGAAGAAGCATTGCTTGCAACACTACTTGTTTGTTGTTACGAGTGTAGGAAGGTGTATTTAGAAGTGCAAGTGTACACTGTCGTAGTCAAGTAATATAGAAGTGAGTAGAGTATCGTTCCCACGAGGATTGATCACTAAGTACCAAAATTGGTAATTTTAATTAGTCGGTTGATTAGTTGTGATTGAGATTACAAGATAGAAATGATGAAATATGAATACAAGTGATATAAAGACAAATATGAGAAAAAGCCCTAGGGATTATATTTCACTTAATAAATTCTGGATTGAATCACTTATCTACTCTAGTCCTATTTATTCCACATGATTGATAGTCGAGTTTCCCTATTTTAATTACTAGCCTCTTCCAAGGTCAAGTAATTCTATAATTAATTTCTAACTCAATATATTCCTACATGAATTTAAGCAATCAATCATGCATTAAGATTTATGGAACTCAATTAAGACTACACAACCCATATGAATATATTCCTATTTCATATGCAAATTATGGTTTTAATTATAGGATCCACACACATGTATCTCCTTCCGGTTTCAACATGCCTATTAAAATCTTCCAAAAGGTGGCAAATCAATTGTAAGCATTAAGAGCAATAATTAAAACTCAATCATGAAGGAAAAATTAAAACTAGATTTAATAAGTTAAGATTCAATCTGTCATTAGTAAGCTACGTCATCACCCTAGGAAAAGGAAAATTTAGCTCATGATAAAATTAAAAACAAAACCAAAATATATTACAAACATCATAAATATTGCATAAAATTAATTACAAAAACATAAAAATACAACTACAAGATGCATGAAAATGCAAAATCTAGCCTACCATATAGGAGGTAAAACCATCCATGTAGGTGGCAACCTATACCATCCATAAAGGAGGACTACCTAGGCCTTCCATATAGGAGGTAAAACCATTCATGTAGGAGGCATGCAAGAAGTAAAAAAAATGCAAGAAATAAATTCTAAAAAGAACAACTCTCTCTCTAAAATAGAAATTATCTCTCTCTCTCTTCCTTCCTCTTCCTCCTCTTCTACCTCCTCTTCCATCCTCTTCATTTTAGGGTGCCAAGAAGCTCTATTTATAGGCTTCATTTTCGGACTGCTACATTATTTTGCTACAGTGATTTGCTACAGTGAACCGACTGCCCACTTGCTACAGTGCACCGACCACACCGTCCGCTACAGTACCCGCACTGAACTGCCCCACTTCCACACACTGTCCGCTACAGTAAACTGCAATGGTCCGCTACAGTGAACCGTAATGGTCCGCTACAGTGAACCGTAATGGTTCGCTACAGTGAAAACTGCTATAGTGCACAGTGAACAGTTTCCGCATAAACAGTGCATAGTGAATAGTACCGTGTGAATAGTAACTTTCCCTTAAATGTCTTCTTTAATTCTTTTTAATCCGGTACTATCCATGGCTGCAAGAAAATCATTATTTATTTATTAATTACACCCAAATTGATTACATTCAGCTCAAATATAGTCCACAAAATCATCATATAAGGGAAAATAAATATGTAAATATTTTACTTATCATTTGTCCAACAGAATACTCATTAAACATGCAGTATAAGACATCTGTGATCTTCATTTTCATGGTCATGCAAACATTTACATCATGAAAAAGATCTTCAAGTATATCATTCATATAAGCAATCTTGTATCGAGGATCCAAAATCACAGCTACAATAAGCAAATGATTCATATTCTCAGTTTGTCCCCAATATTTCTCATATTTAGTTCTCATACTAACGGTCAACTCCATAAGCAAAGGATCAACACTTGTGACGTTCTCTTCCAACGACTCATGAATTAGAGTAATTTGGTGGAAACATGTGTTAGAAGTCACATTTACGTAAATCGAGATAAAACTTCTCTGTTTGTCCCAAATATTTCTCATATTTATTTCTTAAGGCTTGTTTGGTTGTGTTTATACTTATGCATAAGTCCGATTTACGTAAATCATCGAGATAAAACTCCTCTACATATTTACTTCGTAGATCGTAAAAGCTACATTGTAGACCGTAAAAGCTACCTCGTATTCCGTAAATCATGATTGAAAAGCACTTATAGAGAGTTTGAAAAGACCAAGGTTATGTCATAGAATGCCTTCAAGAATTTTAGAAACACTTTTACCTTATCTCAATCACTGAGGGCCTGCACGCTTAGATTTTTGTCCTTTGGAACTTTCCTCTTCATTCTTAGAACTGCCATCTTTATTCCTAGAATTTCTAGTAAAGTGTGCCCTATAATCATCATTTTCATCTTCTAACCATTCAAAAGCCTTGTAAAACTTCAACACAGATTCTAACATCAAGAAAGTTGAGTTCCACCTAATAGAAACATCAAGAACAACAATGCTAGTGGTGTCCAATTTTTCTAATTCAGCCAACCTTTTGAACTTTAGGAGATGAGATGGAGAAGAATTAACATATTTAACAATATTGCTGATGGAATCAAAGCTATTCTTCAACTCTTTTAACCCGTCATTAACCACCAAGTTAAGTATATGTGCAGAGCATCTAAGTTGAAGGTAATCACCCCCACAAACCATGCCATTCCAATTCCTAAACTTCCTTTTCATATATGACAAGGCAGCATCATTAGATGTTGCATTGTCCATGGTTATGGTAAACACCAACTCTATTTCCCATTCCAATAAGCACTTTTCAATTGTTCCTATGGTTTTCAATCATGCAAAAATTCAAAATCCTCTTATGCTACCTCTACTCAGGATCAATGAAATGACAAGTCAAACACAAATAATTTAAATTCTGGGAGGACGTCCAACAATCAATTGTTAGACAAACCCGATGTGCAGACTTCTTCAATGCTTGCTTCGATATCTTGGCTTCCCCATGGTATAGTTGCCAAACATCTCTGGCAACTGTTGTGCGTGAACGGATTCAAAATCTTGGTTCTAACTCTTTCACAAAGGCCCTAAACCCATGCTTCTCAACTACCCTAAACGGCATCTCATCACAAATAATAAATTCAACTAGCGCCCTTCTACATAGTTTTTTATTGAAAACATGAGGGACTAAACTTGCCCCTTGCCCACCTGGTGCCACATAATTCAACATTGATTGCTTCGGTATTGTGTTGGTGATGTTTGGGTTTTTAGGACATTTGGGAAGGTGCCTTTTTTAAGGATGTTGAGTCGTGTTTGTCTTGGTCACATAAATAAGCTCTACCACAATATTTGCAAGCGACCTTAACATCTCCATTTGTTTCTTCCAAAGGTAACTTCTCAAAAAATCCCAAACTTTTAATTTTGTGTTTCTATTCTCAGGGGCTTTTCTTTTTCTACTCATATTCTCTCTACTAATATCTTGTGCATTGATAGAAGCAGGATCAACATTAGCATGAAGAGGATGAATTGGTTCAGTAGGAGCTGACATTTCAGTTGCGTCATTGCCCATTACTTGTGTTTGCGAGGGTACGTTAATAGTAGCCGAAGTTTCACCCACCATCTCTAACATTTAAGACAAAAAAAAAAAAAAAAATCAAACAGAGAAAGCAAACCAATTAAACCTGTTTCAATGTTAACTATAATGAATCTACAATTCCACATCAATATATCTCAATCATACGTGCTAATATACTCATACATTTCAGTAATTGAAATTAACAAATAAGCTATCTTACTCATTAACCAAAATGGAATGGAAGCTCAAGATTCAAGAAATGAAAACCTTTTTGTCCTATCTCACTGAAACGTGTCTGTATGCGTGCCAATTTATAAAAGTGGCAATCAGTGTCCAAGGTTGTTGGTGTTAATAGGGGTAGACAAACTGAGATTGCTAATTTTTTAAATGAAGAATAAGATGAAGCACATAGAACCCTTTTTTTATTGTCTGATTAAATTCCTTTCCAAGGACATAATTTTTGAACTGCATATAATCTTGATATGATCCAAAAATCATTATAAAAATATTAATACCTCTGTTTCAAAGTAATTGTCGTTTAAGGTTATGCAACATATTAAAAAAAGTAAACAATCAAATTAGTTTTTATTTGCATGCTCAAACAACTCTTAGTTAAAGAAAGACAGAAGAGATAAAAAAATAAAAAAGGATTAATGTAGACATAAAAGCTTCAATAAGTGAGAAAAATCAAATTTTCAAAGTAAAAAAAGCAACATTAAGTGAGAAAGATCAAAGCTTCAGTTATAAACTCAACAATAAGTGAGAAAAATCAAACTTTCAGAGATAAAAAAACTAACATTAAGTGAGAAAGATTGAAGCTTTAGACATAAACTCCACAATAAGTGAGAAAGATCAAACTTTCAGAGATAAAAAGGCAACATTAAGTGAGAAAGATCAAAGCTTCATACATAAACTTAACAATAAGTGAGAAAGATTGAACTTTCACAGATAAAAAGCTAACATTAAGTGAGAAAAATCAAAGCTTCATACATAAACTTGACAATAAGTGAGAAAGATCGAATTTTCAAAGATAAAAAACCAACATTAAGTGAGAAAGATCAAAGCTTTACATATAAAAATTCAACAAAAAAGTGAGAAAGATTGAAGCTTCAGAGAAAAAACTCAAATGGTGAATGTAGAGGAAGAAGAAGCATACCTTACCAAATATGATGAAGATGAAGACATTCTTGTAGTTGAGAATGACCAAAGCGCCGACCACCTGAAGCACCTCAAAGAATGACGGCAAACCATGACCAAGGAAAGTAGCTCAACGATGAGGGGGGTGGGTACGAGTTCAAAGAAGTCAGCCAAGACGACTAGATGGGTAAGAGGAGAGATTAAAGATTATGGTTCAAACATGGAGGGAGGCAGAGGTTGAGAGCTATGATGCGAATAGGAATTAGGAAGAAGTAAAGGACTGTATGAGGAAAAATAAGGAAAGAAAAGGAAATCAAAATGAAATAGAATAATAGATTGATAATTTAATATGCATAAATGAAAAATAAATATATTATACTATATCACACACACACACACAAAAAGCATCGGGGCGGGCAGACTAATTCAATCTGATGGCAGTGCCCAAAGTCCAGTCCAACCCGATAGTCAGGTTGGACCTGATCTTGTCTTGTTTCCCATTGAACTGCTTTTCTCAGATCAGGTTTGTTCACAAGTGAGAGCACGTAGGGTCGAGCTGGCGGGTTACCGGGTTGGCTATTCAGCCATATCAATGACATAAATAATAACTTAGCCTATGGGTCTAATTAATAAAAATAAAGTAGTTTGGTTAAATTGATGGGAGGCAATTTGAAAAATTGTAATATGGAATTTGTGATATATATGGAATTTATGATACGAAATTTGTAAGTTATATATCTAATATTTTGTTATATAAATTGTTCTACTTGACACCTTATAAGCACATATTAGTATGTGTAATAAGTTGGATAGCTGGCTATTGAGATTTTTTCACACTCGGATTTAAAACCTTTTGTTGTCTCAAGTTAAATCAAAATAAACCAAATTATGTAATGAAGGGCATAACTCAGGTCGTGTTCTCTTAAAGAATCTTTTATTTAATTTATAGTATAAACTAAGTGATAAAAATATTGAAAATGGTTTTGAAATTGATTTTCTTTTTAATAATGGAAAAAAACCTAAGCTATTTTTTTTTGTTTTTGAGAAATTTTTAAAATAAGTAATGAAATTTAATTTAAGTAAATTGATAATAAATACTTCTTGGAAAGTGGAATATAAGTTATTCTTATTCAAAATGATTTGGAAGTTAAATTATTCTCACCAAGTCAAAAAGCAAACCTTAGCAACTGGCTAAGTGTAGCGATATTAATTAGTAATTATTCCTAGAACTTTAACTAGATAATCACTTCTTAATACACTATGTAATACCATTTAGTATGCAATTTAATATCAGTCAGATTTATGCAACATGTTTCTTTATGCAATAAACACTCCACTTGGACATTCAAATAAGCTCAATGTAGTCACAATACTCATCGAAACTATAAAAAAATAACACAACCACATTAAATTGAACTATGAAAGAAATCTCAAGAATAATAATCCAATTCAAACAGTAACTGTTCAATCTAAATTAAGATAAATAACTTACAATTTTAATAAATTAACCACATATATAAATCATAACTTAAAAAATCCATTACATAGCTAAAATCAAAGGATTAAAATAAATAACTCCCTTGATACCCAAACCCAAATCATCTATCTCCAAAAAGCATGAAGGAATTAGCCTCTCATGGAGTTAAACACAGCCACCCCATGGAGTTAAACACAGTCACACCTCCTTCAAAGAATTGAGAATCCATAGAATTGAGGTAGAAGGAAGATATGTGGGATGAATAATAGATGGAAGGAGAGAGTAGGAGAAGAAAAAGAAGAGGAAGACAAATCTATGATAGAGGATGTGATTCCGGCGATGGTGGTGGCTGGAAGGCGCTGTGGTGAAGGTGGATTGTCGATGGCAGCGTTGTCTCTCCTCTTCCTCTCTAAGTCAGCCTCTTACTTTCTCTATCTCTCCTCTCAAAATATTGACCCAAAAAACCCCAGCTGAAAGTGTCGACTGGATCCTCCCTTCAATTACAACAAATTTTTCTCCGAATTTCTTCCCTCCAAATATAGACCAAAATCTCTCCTAAAATTCCTCGAGTCGCGGCTGTATTCTTCTTTTCTTAAGGTGTCCACCCCTTTTGGAAGAGAATATCCCAAGATAAAGATCTGATTTGCCCTAATTTTCACTTGGGCAAAACGCTGAATTTCGGGTTTCGGGCTTTTTCTGCAGTTTTTAGAAGTTATGGCCATTTTCTGTAATTTTCTCTGATCCTTTTCTGCTCTAAAAGTAACGGCTAATTCTCCAAAAAAAAAAAGGCCCTTTGTTTCTATCCTAATTCAGATATAGCAACAAGTAGAATTTTTTTTTTCATTTTAGTCTTGATGCATCATTATTTTTTTTGTCCTTTAGCTCCAACTTTTCTCAAATCACCTACAATTCAAAATCAATATCTTATAATATCTTTCATTCAAAAATCAAATATTTAAGAGCAATCACAGGATGATGACAATTATATTCTTTTAAACTATATTTTCACACATTCATCTTTAATTCAAATTAATCATAATAAATGTTATTTATCCCAAAATTAATGATATAAATTTCTAAATAAGATATTAAATATTATGATAAAATAGAGATATATTACACCCATTGATTTAACATTTTTTATGTGATAGTTCTCGTGTTGGTATGTTAGATAGAGCTCCTAAGGCATAGATATTGCTCCATATATCTGTATAGTCTCTCTTTGCTTATTATGTGATGGATTGATGTATATTACCATTTATAAGGCCCATATTTTTTAAACTTTGATTTAGATGCATACTTTTGATTAAACTATCACTGGCTGGTATGCTAGTAAAAATTGCATGTGATTGGATGTATATCAATGAACTTATGTTTTATAAACTTTTGATTTTGGTACTACGATATGGATGCTATGAAGAAATGGGTTTTGTTCCTGGACTTACGGTGAATGTTATATTCTGAGTTTTGAGAAACTCAAGGTCGAAGTATTATTCTATAAAATCTTAGTTAAGAGAAGTTTTATTTAGATATACATATTATGTGGGTTTTGCATGTTGGAGTTATGAAACTCATATGGGTGTATCAAATCAAACAGGTCACACATTGTTTGAGAGTAAGAGAGTCTAAATGGGCTAAGAGAAGGGGTGATCTCTTACGTATGATATTGGGCAACGTGGAAATCTAGCAATTTCCCTTGCGCTGAGTTAAATGCGGACCAAGCACATAACCTTATATTATTTTTGCAAAAAATATAAAAATATTTTTGTTGAACAAAAGTGCTTATCAAAAAAATATTTTTTTGCTAACCTTTAATTATAGAATCTGGACGTTGAACATGGGAATGGTAATAAACTTTAAGAGCTCTGATTGTTGAAACGTATTTACAAAATTCTTTAATAGGTGCAATGGGTTTTAATATATGGAACGTATTTAAATGGATTGCATGATGAAATTTAAATAGATGTTATTGACCAAAGTTCTCTATTTAAAGGGATTAGCTTCTGAAGAATAGCTTTTACGATTTATGAGATAAGTATGTGAGAGGAATTTTGTCTCGATTTGCGAAAAATAACTTCTGAAACCATGGTTTCCATGGTTCCTAAACACTACCTAAATAGCTTTCTATAGCCAACGATTAGAATATGTTTTTTTTATCACATTTAATGTGATGTTTTGAAACAAATGTACAGTGGATGTTGCCTACAAAAGGAGCTTCAATTAGAAGTTCTAAACTTACCACTTTGGAACTTTGGAGCACTTCTCTTCCTCCTCTTGAATATCTAGTGCTTTCTAAGTTCTATTTATTTGGGTTAAATGCCATTTTTGCCCCGGAAGTATTGGTTCAGAGGCAATTTTGCCTCGGAAGTTTCATCTGGGGCAATTTTGCCTTGAAAGTTTTAAATATGGGGCAATTTTGCCTAACCGTTATCGCATTTAAGTTGACTGTTAGTTGACCAAATTTAGGGGCAAATTTTCTCTAAAGTGAAAACTTCCAGGGCAAATTTTCCCCTGAGATAACGACAAAATTGCTTTGGAAGTTTCAACTGAGGAGTAAATTTGCCCTAAAATTTGGTCAATTAACGATTAAACTTAATTGGAATAACGGTTAGGGAGAAATTGCCCTACATTTGAAACTTATGAGGCAAAATTGCCCCTAAGTCAAGACTTCCGAGGCAAAAATGACCTTTAACCCATTATATTTCGTTTTTCTGTTCATCTTGTTCTTGCAGGAAAGATCTATTTTATCTTGGGGAATGCTCCTTCTTATTTGCTGGTAGTTGTGGAATAGCTCATAAGAATAGTATCCCTAGACGCAATTAGGATTAACAAATTTTTTACAGGTGCTACCGCTAACAAGATTTGAGTAGCATCATGGAAGAGTTGAAAGATCTACTATATTGCAAGAGGATTTAGGTGCTGACAGCAACATTGCCTTCTTTCTAACATGGTTTGATTTGTAAAATGTCTAGAAAGGTATTTTATCCCTGATCACCTTCGAATGTTTAGATTATCTCCTTTTTCTTTTTTTATCATGGATGACTTTAGTTTGAAATGTGAAACTCTATATAATCATGGAAGATTCTTTGAATGGTTTGTTAAACTTTGTTTTTACCATGGTTAACATTTGAAAGATTAGTTATATTTAAAAATTTAGAGAATGATTTTATACACTCACCCAATCAAGACCCATTATCTCCAGTGCAACCAATAATGCATAGGAAAATATCTTATAACATATTTTGCTCACATACTTCCATAATAGTAACCATAGTGCAATGTCTTATTCCAAAACTCTTCCTTCCAATCAAAATAATATGTCCCACAAGATCAATTCCATATTTCAAAGATATATAATCATTCATGGTAGATCATATATAACAATTCAATATCTCATGTAAAAAAAATAGTCCAAAATATTATATACTAAGTATATAACAAATGGAAAGTGGTTGGTTACATTTCACCAAAGCAATGGGAATTACCAACAAAATCAAGCCCCGTGCTTAAACTGCTAATCATAATCAATCTACACAATGCACATTATTATTAAACTAATTGAGTGGTTAGCAACAATGATTTGATAAAACTATGGGAAAGTCATTGAGTTCTCCCATCAAACCTATGTTTTTTGAACTAGTTCATGTTGTTATAAACTATATTTTTGACGTGTTCACCATGACGGATGTGCACTTTTGTTGTGGAGATCGACGCAGAGGTTGCAAGTCTAAGACTAGTAACATTTGGCATGACGAACGGCACAAAGACATCACACACTTGAAAGATATCATTTGTTGCAATGAACAACATAAAAAGTTGTTCCCCAAGCAAACCAACCTCAAAACCTCATTTTACACCTCAAGGACTTAGCTAATCAAAATTAATCACTCAATTTCCCACACAAATCAGGCTTAATTAACATTGAACCTCATAATTAAAATTTAGGATCTTACACCTTGGTTATGTAATATGCTTCTCCAGCTGTATTGTGCGGCTGTATTGTGTTTAATTAGTTGTTTCTGTTAGGATTGATATGCACAACGGAAAATTAAAATTCAAAAGTTTTTCAATCCCTATTGTAGATCTATCAACAATGTTTAAATCGAGTAGTAGAGAAACATACCTTTCTTATGTGTTCAGTCCAGCCATGTAGACATTGCTCATAAGGCCTTAAATCATGAACTCGATGCTCAACTTAAATAGGCTTAAACAAGTTGGCTTGACATGCCTAATCTTTCTTATACTTCTCGGTCTTTCCTTTCTATCTCGAGGAGCTAACAACTTGGATAAGCTCCCTCTACCGGTATACACACGAATAGGAATCCAATGTGAACAATGTTATAGCGCCACCAACGTCCCCCTAGAGTTTTTCTTTTACTCATGGCTCTCTATCTATTTTTCACCATCGGTAGAAAAACATAGCTCTCTCTTAAATAACTAGTTAGGGTTTTCTATTTTATTATGGATATTGGATTTTTAAAATTAATCTTAATTAATTTCAAAATCTATATCATATCAATTAACACTAAATTGTGTTTTATAAGAAAATTAAATAAATATGGTTTAATTAAATATGTCAAACATTTTAATTTAACATATTTATTTAATCTGAATAAAGAGCCTATGAAATTAGATTTAATTTATCTTTATAAATTAAATCCAAGATATTATCATATAATATCTATATATACACAATATATATATGTATGTATGTATATATACATACATATACATACATATATATATATGTGTGTGTGTGTGTGTGCGTGTGTGTGTGTGTATCTCTATATATGTATGTATTTATGTATATGTATGTATGTATGGATACACACACACACACACACATAAATTAAATATTCACACAATATATGTGTGTGTGTGTGTAAAATTTGTCTACCATAGATTAACTATTACATTCATTAAATCAAGACATATCTTAGATTTAATGAATCTGCACATTATAGCTCAAGTTAGGCTATTTTTATATGCGACTTTGTAAACCCATATGAAGTTGGCAGTGGGTCAATGACTATACTAACCCATAAGTCTAAGCGGCCTCTAGCAAGACTTTATGACTACCCAATTCATATGAGGATCAATAAACTAATACAACATGTCATATAAACATATCATGTCCCCTTTGACACACGATATTTTGGTCAAAAATAAGGCATGGATAATGTCATCCTCCCATTCCTGACCATTACTTTTTCGATCCCTAAGTAGCCTAACTATAGAAATGGAAACTTATTTCTATCATAGTATGGCCTTACATTTCTCAGAATGACTCATTGAGGGGCCAGTAATATCTCTCTACTAATGTAAGGGACAAATTCCATCTTGACCATTCACATTCCTCTGCATGAAAACCATGAAGTTTGAACATAGCATTTATCATCACCCAATCAATTGTGACTTTTGACTAGGTCAAAGCTAAGTGACTCTTGTAACGGCACAGCTTCTCCCGGACTGTCTTTACTCAGCCGGGTTCATGGCTGATCGGGGACTTGCGTCTTTACTCGCAATCCCAGGCTCACTCCGCCTCCTGCGGAATTATCGCCGAAGCGAGCCTCCCCAGGTCTCGAGGACACTACCTGGGGGTAAGTAGTTCCTAACGTGAGACCTGGTACCATTGAGCCATCATGGATCACATTTCAGACATCATGGCATATAGCCATTTCTCGGAGTTCGGTCCCACTATGGCTTCTTGATAGGTGGTTGGTTCATTTTTCTCAATGAGCAATACATCATGACTTTTAATAATTAGAAATTCATATCTCTAAAGCTGATATCATGTCCTATCATATTTGTGTGGGCCTTGTGTTACTTGAGGAGGCTTAGCAAATTGTTGTAAGTCTTTTCTATTTTTCATCTGTGGTTTTGTGCTATCTTATGACTCTCAAACTTCTTCAAGATGTACCTTGTTCCCACTGGTTCTTTTAGAGATAAACTCTCTTTCTAGAAACATATTGTTTGGAATAACATACACTTTGTTATCGGTGGGAATATAGACATAGTATCCCTTCATCTCCTTAGGATACCCCACGAAAAGGTACTTTGAGGATTTGGGGGCTAATTTATCTAAGGCTTGTTACTTAACATACATCTCACATCCCCAAATTTTGAGAGAAGATAAACTAAGTTTCTTTTTAGTTCATACCTCATATGGTGTCTTTTCAATTGCCTTAAATAAAACATGATTTAGTGTGAACATAGTTGTCTCTAGGGCATAGCCTTAAAAGGACGGTACAAGATCTATTTGACTCATCATAGATTGAACGATATCTAATACTGTTTGATTCCTCAATTCAAATACACCATTCCATTGTGGTGTTTCTGGAGGAGTCAATTGTGAGATTATCCTATAACTCCTAAGATGGTTAATAAACTCTTACACTACAAAAAAATGTGTATTAGTAGCGGTTAAAAATGTATATTTATGGCGGTTATAACCGTTGCAACAAACATTTGTAGCAGTTACACAAACCGCTACTATATCCACTGTTGCAAGCAATTTTGTAGCAGTTAACCATAACCATTACTCAAGAGAGAGAACCCGCTAGTAAATCCGTAGCGGTTACAGATCACCGTGACAATATTTGGATGATGAGTATCACATTTTTTGAATATTTAGTAGCGGTTTATTGATCGCTACCAATGTAACACTAAAATTAGTAGCGGTTAAATAACCGCTACTAATTTACTAATTTACAAAAAGTAAATAATTTAGAATACTGCCAAAATTTTGTAGCGGTTATGTAAACCGCTAAAGATATTTGGTTAAGGTAGGAAATGAAAATTTTTGAATGTAGTCTGTAGCGGTTACATGACCGCTACTAAGTTAACCGCTACTAAATAATATTCTAAAAATTGGCGGCAAAAGTTTAAACATATTTGAAATTTCACTGTTAACTTTGTAGCGGTTACAAAAACCGCTACTAGTTGTCATGAATAATTAAAAAAAATACCCACTAACATAATTTAATTGTTATAATATTTTTTTAAATGTTAATTAGTTATATAACTAAATTAAAAATAGTTATTATTTAAGAAAATTAAATTAGGTATAGAAAAAGATTAAATTGAGATGCATAAATATCAAAATTATATGCATAATAATGAGAAAGTGTTAGTAATGTTATGTAGTTGTAGGTAATATGTACTTATTTTGTTGCCCCCTAGATGTAGATCGTCTTGGAAGTAGAGTTTCTGAGAAATAGTTCGTTAATATCTTGAAAAAAATTAGTATGAATATTATAAGAAGAATAAAAAAAGAAGAGATGAAAGAATTGATAAGAAAAATTACAATGTATGATGATCAACTTACTTAGATCTAGAGTTGTTGGAAAAAAAAATCCTGAATGCAAAAAAATAAGAGAGAAGAAGAGAGGAAAGAAATGGAGAAGTGTATGAAAAGAGTGGATGGGAAGGTATTTATATAGATGTGTGTGACATTGGTAGCGGTTAATATAACTGTATTTGTAGCGGTTATATTTGGTAGCAGTTAATTTGTCATGTATTGTAGCGGTTAATTTGTCAATTTGTAGCGGTTATACAACAACTACAAATTTGATTCTTTTTTTTAAAAAAAATTGTAATACATATCATATTTGGTAAAACAAAATCATTGTTCATCTTAATCATTCTTCTTCGCCATCCCTACAAAAATTTTGTCAAAGAAATATTAGTATGATATTGTTGTGTAGAAAATATTAAATTTAAATGATGTAAACTTATAAAATCTCACCTAACTATAGGTAAATCATTATAACCTTTAGGGAAGAAATTTTTGAAATTGGCGGGATGGAATGGCTCACTCTTGTAGGTGATGTTGTCACCATCACCCATGTCGTAAAGGTCTTGAGGCTTTAAGTGAACCACCATGTTCCAATCCCTGTACCTCTCATCCTAGACATAATAAACTTCGTGTGCCTTTGAGGCAATAATATAGAGCTCATCATCTTCAAATTGACCGGTATAAATTAGAGAGAAAAATTTACTGATGTGATCCCTAAATCATCTGTTGTGAGTCCCCGGGATGTGGTCGTATTTGCCCACAAATACTTGAAAAGCGTAACAGTAAAATAGCCTTGGTAATTTAGTTTGACGACATCCACAAGCTTTCCATAGTAAGAGACACCTCCGAACTGCATGTTGCCGTCACTGCTGCTCGCGTAACTCCTTGTCCCAAAGGTACAAAAAACACTCGAATTTTGAGTTTGCAATCCTTGATCTCATGATACCGTGTAAAACTTGAAACCATTGACATTGTATGCTGTAAACCTTTTTGCATGGTCAAGCTGACCGATTGCGAGGGATCTGAAGTATTGCGAGTGCAGGTTATGGTCATTTAATATTCTGCGCGTAAACCAGGTAGGGAATTCTCTATGAACCTTGTTGTCAATTCGGAGGATGTTTGTGTTCACATTCTTAGTTGATGCTTTACATGAATTTTGAATTCCCTACAATTAATCATGGGAAGATGGTCATGAAATGTAAATTAAAAATGTAAGGATAGTTGTATAATAAGATATGAGTGTACGATTCTTAATGAAGGAAGGGTTCAACTTGAGTGCAATTAATCAACACATGTCTATGTGCCTACAACTTCTCAATTGATGTTAGTTTGAAGTTCTCACTTCCTTCAATTGGTTTACCAACTCAAGGGATTAACAACTCTGTCGATGTTTTTGGCTTAGGTTCAAGACAATCGTCGACACAAGACAGTCGGTTGAAAGTCATCTCAATGTCATCAAAGTACCTTGAGCCGAAATACAGGACTTCATCCCTTATATAATAACCTTTAGCCATAGAACCTTATGGCCACGCCTTATTTCTTACGTAAGATTTCAATTCTCCAAGAAACCTGTAAAGTAAAGAGGAAAATGTGATACAAAATGGTGAAATGGGCGAGTAGCAAATTTAGAAAGTAATGATGACGCACATATGTAAATACAGTACCACTCAATAGGATACATCCATCGATATTGTATCGGGCCAGCGAGCTTTGTTTCATGAACAAGGTGGACTGTCAGGTGGACCATCACAGTAAAAAATAAGGGAGGAAAGAACATCTCTAAATGACAAAGGGTAACAATGATTTTGGACTGCAATTGATCAAGCTCCTCGATGATCAAAACCTTAGAACACAACTTTTAAAAGAAAGAGCACAGCTCGGTCAAAACAATGGACACATCTGGAGGAAGCGCATTCTTTATAGCCAGCGGAAGTAACTGTTGCATAAGAACATGTGAGTCATGACTCTTTAGGCTAGCAACCTTTTGTGCCTATATGTCAGTACATCATGAAATGTTGCTTGAATAGCCTTCAGGAACTTTTATTTTCTTCAACATGGCAAGGAAGACTTCCTTATTCGATTTTGTGAGGGTGAACTTTGCCGGTTAAAACTTGTCATGCTCATCAAGCTATGCATCTTCACGAACTCGCATGGCCCGTAAATCTTTCCTTGCTTGAAGATGATCTTTTGACTTGCTGGGTTCGTTAAGCAGCGTGTATAACACATTGTGGCATACATTTTTCTCAATATGCATGACATCAAGACTGAGGTGAAGTAAATTAGTTTTCCAATATAGAAGAGTGAAAAAGATACTTATCTTTCGCCATTGTTTAGGTGCAAAACCCGAAGTAGTCCTCCTTCTCTTTGGCCCTGCTATTGCTGAATTGACGCTTTTTCCAAACTTGAATTCAACGTCTTGAAGCTGCTGTAAGATGTTTATACCGGTTAAAGTCTGAGGAGGTCCTCTTTTTTTTGTTTCCCCATTAAAATGATTCCATTGCAATCTAAACTTGTGCTCACCATTGAGAAACCTCTGATGACCCATAAAGCACCACTTTCGACTGTGGAGAAGGCGGACTGCGTCGGAGTCAAAATTGCAAACTGGGCACACCATCCCTGTATGCACATTCCACCCGGATAACGTTCCTAGCCCAGGAAAGTCACTTATTGTCCATATCAAGGCTGTACGTAAGTTGAACAGTGACTTCCCATATGTGTCATATGTCTCGATCCCAACCTGCCACAGGTCCAACAATTATGTAATAAGCGGTTAGAGATAGACATCGATGTCATTACCTGGTGCTTTTTTTCCTGGGATTATCATAGACAAGATGAAGGATATTTGTTTCATACACATCCAGGGGGAAAGTTGTAGGGAACTAAGACTACCTGCCAAATACTGTAAGTTATACTAAGATTCTCAAAGGGATTAAAACCGTGGGTCACCAAAGGAAGCCAAACATTTTTAGGGTCAGCTGCGAAAGATGGGAATTCAGCATCAAACACTTTCCAAGCTTCTGCATCCCGTGGATGTCTTAATTTTCCAACTTCATTCTTATCAACATCATGCCACCTCATGTGCTCAGCTATTTTCTGCGACATAAACAATCTTTGTAACCTAGGCTTGAAAGGAAAGTACCTTAGAATCTTTGCAGGTTTCTTCTTCTGCCTTTTCCCTTTCTGAATTGTCTTGTACCTCGATGTGTGATATCGCTTGCAATCCTCCCTGATGGCTTCTTCTCCCCAATACAACATACAATCGTTGGGACATGCATCAATTTTCTGGTAGTTCAATCCTATTCTGTTAATAATCTTCTTGGCCTCGTAGAACGATGTTGGGATCTCGGCGTTGAGGAACAAATCTTGCAATAATTCCAGCAACATCGATATTACCTTATCTGTGATTCCACACAAGCACTTAATGTGATACAATTTGATCAAGAAAGATAATTTGTAGTATTTTGGACAACCTTGATATAGAGGACGATTTGCGTCATCTATGAGGGTGAAAAAATCCTGTGCCTCTTCATTTCTAAAAAACACAGGATCTAAACCATATACTTCTTCATTGAAGTTGTCATCCTGAAAACTGAATGCATCACGGATAACATCATTAATAGGATCATGTTCATTTACTTGAACTCCTACTTGTGAACTTTAAGGAAGAGCATCATCGTATCTCATATAAGCCATCTCACCATGAACTCTCCAGAATGTATACTCTTCCGGGAAAGGCTTCACAAGCAAATGTTCCTTAAGAACTTCTCGTGTATGCCACTTCTTGAACTTGCATCTCCGACATGGACATACAATCTTTCCATTACAACTGGCATAAGAGTAAACAAAATCTAAGAAGTTGTTTAATCTGTCTAAATAAGCTGGAGAATTGTGTAGCAACTTGATCCATGATTTATCTATAGCTAGAGGAATGAATTTAATGCATAAAATGAGTGAAATTACGAATGAGATGTCACGAGATGCTTAAATTGAAGTTTCACAACGTTCAAAAATTAGTAGCGGTTAACAAAACTGCTACCCAAACCGCTACTAATTAATGTCATGTGACCGTTGGCGAGGTTTCTCCAAATCCAAAATTCAAATATTTTCACAACTACTAGCGGTTAATGGTTTGTAACTGCTACAAATTATTGTCACAAATATATGTGACCGTTGGCGGGATTTCTCTAGATTCAAAATTCAAATATTTTCACAGCTACTAGCAATTAATTGTCTGTAACTGCTACAAATTATAGTCACAAATATATGTGCCCGTTGGAGGGTATGTCAGATTCACAACGCTCAAATTTTATATCTGTAAATCTTGGTAATGGTTAATAATAGTAAACCGCTACAAATTAACGTCTCCTTTATAGTGGGTATTAAGCTTAATAGTCACTACAAATTTATATAACAGTTGTAGCGGTTGTATCTAGTAACCACAACTAATGTTTGGTTATTTATTTATTTTTTTAGAAATTGATTTTACAAACGACATTCTAACCGCAACTAATATTTGTTTTTTTTAAATTGATTTTGCAAACAAAATTTAACCGCTACTAATATTTTGTTATTTGTTTATTTTTTTAGAAATTGATTTTGCAAATGAAATTAAATAACCTAATTAACCAAAAAATAAAAAACTTTGAAATAACATAATTAAATTAATTCAAACATTTTGGTATAATTTAAAAAAAGGAAAAATCCTAAATAAATAGAGCTAACTAGCTGGAGCGTCATGGTCAGGCCCTGTCTCAGTGGGGGTACGATCAGCAGGCTGGCGAACATGTCCTGTCTCAGGGGCGGAACCATCAGCAGTCTGGTAAGCATATCCTGTCTCAGGGGCAAGCGGAGGACAAGGCTAGGTAGAGTAAACAGAACCATCATCGAATGGGGGACGAGCGGGCTATACAACGAACCTCAGGACGGGGGAGACCTCTAGGAACTCCTCATTGAGGAACAGGCGCCTCAATGCCTTGTCGAGCATGGAGTTCGTGATATCCCGCCATTACGTTTGCTGCGCGTATAAGTGATTGGCTTGCTTTTGCAACTGCTGCGCCATCACGGTAGATGCCCTCGCAACCTCCATCTGAATCTCCTCAATGGTCTCCTCCCTCGGACGTCTGCTACCAGATGCCCGTGCTCAAGAAGGTCCCGTCTCAGAGCAGCCGCTCCTCCCATACACCATGCTAGGTTTGGTGCCTAACCCCATCCCCCTCACACGGCCTGGGTACTCAATCGATCCTAAACCAGCCTTCAGTGGAGCAATGGGGTCCACAGACCCCTGAGACTCTTGGGTCTGGGTCTGGGTCTCTCTCAGTTCAGCCTGAGACTGCTAAATCCTCGCCTGAAATTTTATGCAACAAGTTATTATAATCATTATTATTATCAATAATAATTTAGTTGTTTTGAACAATCAATTAACAATAATTCTAATTATGGTACTTACAATGGCTCCTCTACCTGCTAAGACGTCGGAGTCCCGTCCTGGTGCCTGTATGTCACTCTTGATAACTCTCCGTAATCGGTCTGACAGTTCTCCTCTTGAGCCTTCTGCTCCTTAAACAATCGAAAAATAAAATTATTATTATAAATATTTAATCAAAATTAAATTATTATTATTAATGTAAAATTAACTAAAATGGTAAAAACATACCAATTCGTTATAGGTCACAGTAAATGTCTTCGATCCAGCCGTGTGGTAGATCGCCTGCTGGTCGCGGCTCACCGTGTTTCTCTGAGATAGAGCCTACATACATTTCTCAAATAAAAATTATTAAAAAAATTAAAAAGAAAAAAAAATGGTCAAATAATATTTATTTTAAAAAAATTACCCGCCCCTCCGGACTCCTCCTGTAATGAACAAAACATGTCCAGTCATTTAGTGGGACATCGTCCGGCACGTCCTCGATCAGCTGCTCCAGAGGAATCATCCCATCCCTGTTCTTGAGGTGGTAGAGATTATTCTTATTGTTCTTATAGACTTCTCCCAGCTTCAACAGCGTGTACCTCTTATAGCTTTCCTCCACGGCAAACCTACCTTGAAATACAATTAAATAAAAATATCTAACTACAATTATTTCAAATATATAAAATTCAAAAATAATAATTAATAAAATTTAATTAAATTAAATGCAATTATTAAATTACCTTAACCTCCTCATCTCACGCTTTATCCTTCAGCCCCTTCGAAACTTGCTTCTAAGTCCTAAAGTGAATGGGGAACCACATCCAATTCGAGCCCAAGTCGTGCAGGAAGTAGTTGAACAGGTGACCCCTATTCTCGATGGGCTAGTCCATGGGCTCGTTCCACAGAACCACAACTCGTAATCTTCGGTCCATGCTTTTCAGACCGGTTACATCCAGCCTCCTCGAGGAAATATTCCCCTGCTCATCTGCACAATTATCATATACGTTACTTAAATTTAAATTCACATATGACTGAACTGTATTTAAAGAAAATTTAAAAAATAAAATTACATTTACCTCTCACGTGCACCTCAAACCCAGTAGATCGGGAAGATGACCGTCGTGTATGGTCCAGAGCTGGCCTGGCCTCCTCATCTAGAAACCGCTCTAAATTGCTTAGAGGAAAGTTTTTGAAGTTGAACATATCCTGATCCTCGTCCTTATAATCGCTGATGCTGATCTCACCTCCCTCCCTCTCATGATGGCCCAGTGGAGCGGTCCCCTCCTGTAAGGCCGTCTACTAGGGTTGTAGTAGGGGCGCCTCCTATAGGGTCGTATGTTGTGCCTGCGCTGGGCCCTCCTCCTGTCGCTGCTCTAAGCCAAACTGTAGTCATACGGCCCTACTCCCCCTACGCTGGCTCCTGCCCTGACCCCCACCTCCTCTACTCATGTTGCCACATAGAGATCTGCAGGGTGGAATAACCTCCTTCCCCTTTCCTCTATCTCCTAAAGCCATATGTAGAAAGGTAAAATTTTGAGGAAAAGTCGTTAGAAATCCATATTGTAAGTAATATAAGAATAACGGTGCTGTTATATAGATTTAGAATTTGTAGCAGTTATACCATAAAACCACTACAAAGATCACCTCATGAATTGTCGCTCATAAATGAGCCAAATATTTGTAGCGGTTTAAGTTATATAACTGCTACAAGTGCCAAAACCGCCGCAAATATGCTGACTATTCATATAGCCAGACAATAATTGTAGCAGTTTATATCAACTAACCGCTACACTAAACCAGTCTTCTGACATTCTGTGGCGGTTACTACACAAAACTGCTACAAATATGTTGACTATTTATAAGCCCAGACAACATTTATAGCAGTTTATGTCAACTAACTACTACATAAACCTGTCTTCTGACATTCTGTAGCGGTTACTTTATAAAGAGTTTAACTGCTACAAAATAGCACTAAAGCAAACCATCATTAATTAGTCTATTTTATAGCAGTTTCTAATGATAACCGCTACTAAGTGCCAGCTTTTGTAGCCAAAGCTAACAATAGCCTTGAAAGTCGTTGTTGCCCACCTGAAATAAGGGAAATGGCCTATGAGTAAAATGAGATGAATCATATGCCTTTTTCTTTTTTTCAGGGTATCAGTACCTTTGAAGGCTATTGTGATCTTTGGGCTGCTAATTCTTTTTTACGATTTTTAGTTTGTATGGATTTTTATAGTGATTATATTTGTAGCAGTTATTTAGTTAACCACAACAAATAATTATCTATTTGTATTCTATAGCGATTAGTGTATGTGAAACCATAACTAAATGAAAAAACAATAGGCCCCTCAGCTTCGCGCCGTTTGGCGGTTAATATTTCTAGCGGTTTAGTCCAAGTAACCGCTACAAATTAATCACTGCAAATGGTACACCACCTTCGCGCCTTTAGCATCGGTTTTTTGTCTAGTAACTGCTACGAATAAATCGCCCGCCATGTGGCACCAAGTTGGCGTGAAATTGGTAGCGGTTTTGTTTAATGTACCCGCTATAAAGGGTACGTAAAACACGACTCACTATTTTCTGGTGCAAATTAGTAGCGGTTTTGGTTTTAACCACTACAAATTTCAGTATTGGTCGCGGTTTCTTCCAACCGCTACTAATCGTCATTTTTTTATAGTATTGGCTGAAATATTCGCCACCTCAATTAGATGGAAGTACTTTAATTGTTTTGCCAAGCTGGTTTTGTACTTCGTTTTGGAATATTTTGAATATTCCAAAAGATTCAGATTTATGTTTCATTAGATAGATATATCCATATATACTAAAATCATCTATAAATTTAATGAAGTACATATAACCTCCTCTGGCAGCTGTATTCAGTAGTTCACATACATCTGTATGTATAAGGCCCAATAAATCAGTAGCCTTCTCACTATGCCCAGTAAAAGGTGTCGTTGTCATCTTTCATAATAAGCAAGATTCACATGTATCATATAATTCAAAATCAAATGAGTTAAGAAATCCATCTTGATGGATTTTAGAAATGCGTTTATCATTTGTGTGGCCTAGACAACAATGCCTTAGGTTTGTCAGATTTAAATTGTTTGACTTGATCCTTTTGGTAGTTACGTTATATATATTTTCACTATTAGGATGTTCCAAATTTAATATATAATGACCAACATACAAATCATCATTAGCATAGAAAACATCATTACAATAAATAGAATATTTACCATTCACAGTAATGGAAGTATAACCTTCCTTATCCAAATAAGAAAGAGATACAATGTTACTACTTAAAGCAGAAACATAATAGCAATTGTTCAAAACTAACAAAAGCCCACAGGGCGATATTGGAAATTGTGCCCTAGGGGCCAATCATTGTACTTTTGACATTATTATTTAATGAATTTCTCCATTTTGTTATCATATTATTCACATGTTTATTATGATAACTTTATCATTGGATAAATCATAAAGATTGTCCTAAATGTCCTTGGTTGGTCATCTATGTGGGAGCAAAGATGAAATAAGACCAGTATGACTTTGATAAGGTATATAAATACGAATCAAAGTCTTAGGAATTTGTAAAAGTACAAGGTGCTAGATCGACTCGCTATGAGAAAACTATATGGATTAAGTCATAAGCTTATCTCATATATAACTATGTCACTATATCCTTTGACCTGAGATCATCATGGATTCCTATATGAGAGTCGTTAAGCTTTGACCTAGTTAAAAGTCACCTTTGACCGGGTGATTATAAATGCTACAATCGGGCTTAGTGGTTTTCATGCAGATTAATGTGAATGGTCAAGATGTAATTTGTCTCTCACATTTGTAGAGAGATATTACTGGGCCCCTCGATGAGTGAGTATGAGAAATATATAGCCATACTATAATGGAAAGGAGTTTCCATTTCTATAGTTAGACTACTTAGAAATCAGGAAAGTAATGGTCAGGAAAAGGAGGATGACACTTTCCATGCCTCATCATTGGCTAAAATATCGTAGGACAAAAAGGATGTGACATGGCTGTGTGAAAGGTTAAATCATGTTAAGGATCCTCATATGAATTATATAGTCATAATATATTACTAGAGGCTACTTGCAACTTGTAAGCCAATACAATTATTGGCCCACTACCAATTTCATGTAGGCCTACAGGGTCGCACACAAGAATAGCCCAACACAAGCTATAATGTCCATATTCATTGAATCTAAGATGTGTCTAAGATTCAATGAATACAATGTTTAATCTATGGTAGACAGATTATATATATATATATATATATATATATATATATATATATATATAAAATTCAAAAGAGGAAAATAATAATAACAATATTATGTAGTGTTAGTTTAGGATTTAATTTTATTTGATAAAAATAAATTTAATAATTAACATAGAGATATAGTATCTCAGATTTAATTTATAAAGATAAATTAAATCTATTTCCATTGTCTCTTTATTCAGATTAAATAAATAGGTTAATTAAAACTGTTGGACAGATTTTAATTAAACCAAATTTATTTAATTAGCTCATAAAAAATTAAATGTTAATTGATATAATATAGATTTCAAAATTAATTAATATTAATTTTGAAGATCTAACATAGCCATCATTAGTTATAAAAAATGAAGGGTTAGAGAACCTTAGAGGGTAGAAGAGAAATAGAGAGCTGCAAGAAAACCCTAGAGAGGTATTGGAGGCGCTAGCACGCTGTCGATGTTGGGTCCTGTTCGTGTAGATACCAGCAGAGGGAGTTGATCCAAGTAGTTGGCTCCTCAAGATTGGAAAAAGACAAACTTAAAAATGTATGAATCTTTCTAACTCGATTTAAAAGCCATTGATAGATCCATGTTCGGGATTAGGAAAAATTTTAAAGGTTTAATTTCTTCCGCTATGTAATATCCCAAATTTTAGAACAAGAGGCTTGTAATACCTTATTTTCATAGCATCAGATGAGTGCAAATGAGAAGTGAAATCATTTGTGGGACCGGGATTACCCAACTCTTGAAAATGTTCACAAATCTCTAATCTCAACTTATGACTTGAACTTAGGGTTGAGAGGGTTTTTTAGCGGGTAAAAAAAACATTTCAATTATTTTCACAAGTTTTACTACATCATAATGTCTTACCGGATCTTAATCTCATTATATCAAAGTATGTGAGCGATTCTACCTTTAATTTAATTAGAGTGATTCTCTACTTTACCACATTTATACATCCATATACATACAACAAATGTATAATCTCACAGGTAATACAACCTTTACATTAAATACAATGGTAGTGCCACGCACTACGACCTTCACTTCACCTCTCAGTTCCTCCTGCACTCTTCAACCCTTCTAAAATGATTGTTTGAGAGGAGTGAGATTGAGAGAATCTCATTAGCAAATATTACCACTATGCATGCCAGATATATATGAATGCATGACATGCTTGCCTACACTATTTCATGCCAACATAACGACATGCTGCATGCTCGATGTTATGACATACATATGGCCATTGCACAAATATAACAGAACTTCAACCAATCATACATGTTCCATACAAATAGGAAAAGCAGTCACATAATCAATGCAAAGACATACATATCACATACATGCACAAAATGTAAGTTCACTGCCTCTCATACTTTATGTCCTTCTCTTCTTGTCCCTTGATCCGCCAACCATTGCTTCTTCTTTGTCACTTCATGGCCCTAGGTAAGTGATAACATCGTTAAAGCCATGAAAAGTGAATGCCTAATGGCCCACATTAGCCCTAAAGGCTTACTTTCACCCTTGAAGTTCATACCAATTACATTTGTGCCATTAAGTCTTAAATTTGCATAAGACATCAGGTTGACAGATTTTTCACCAAATTTTAAAAAATCACCATTAATTCTAGGAAACTCCAAATTGAGTGGTTCTAAATTCTATGGAAATATATTTCATTCTAGTTTCACATAAAAATACTAAATTTTATCTATCACAACCAAAAAATTCCCAGAATTTCTCCAAACTCAACCTGTCCAAATCACATTCCAGAAACAGGGCAGAAGTTCAAAACTTCATATCTAAATACAAAAAAATCCAATTGAGCTGGTTCCAAGTCCTTATTGACCTTTGTTAAGTATGGTTTCAAGAAAAAATATAGCCATTAGATATACATACACTAATTAATAAATTATATTAACTTTCTACACATTATTCCAGAAAATTCCATTTTTGCATGACCTAACTTCAAAAACATAGAACTTCTAGCACACAAATCCAATTGAGCATTATAACCTATCAAATTAAAATTCTGTGTCTACTTTTTAGATGGAAAGTTTTAGAATTTTCAGAAAATTTTTTTCCCTTGAATTATCACGCACAGTAACAAGGCTCCTGGTAGACAAATTAATCTCATGAACAAGCTTTCTTCATAAATTCCCAAATTTATATACAAGCATCAAAAAATCATGAATACTTGTATACCTATACAATTTTTTCTCCTAAAGCCAATGGAAGAATAAAAATCACCAAATTCTCACTCCTCCTACATGAAATAGTATAGGGCAGATCTAAGGATTCCCGAAAGTAGTTTGTTGTTTTCTCGTTTTCTCTTACCTAATTACTTCCTTGCTACTCCTAATCAAATGATTAGCTATTTAAAAACTCATTAGACATGATTTATCCATTGAAAAAACCATTTTCTTATGAGAATAAATAGTACCCAACTTCCAATATACTAATTCAAACAACAAATCAATCGGTTAAAAAGGAAGCTTACGCTTACATCTACCCGTTTCCACAAACGGTTCGGAATTCTGGCAATACTATGGCTGGTGAGATAGAACAAACCACCTCCAAATAAGAATCTGAAACCATAGAAATGAAGCTCATGATGAGTAGAAGAAGTTTCCTGAAGGGCACTTTGAGAGTAGACGCTGACTTGGCAATGTTTCGGAGACTAGAACCTTCTCTCTCTACTGCTTCCATTTTTGTTCAATTTTCTTTCTCTCTCTTCTGGTCTAATTCAAACTTAAATATGAGGAAGAAGATGAGGAATTATTCATTAAATGGGTGTTCAAATTGGTTTGCCAAGTGTCAGCTCCTGATTGGCCCAAAAATCAAAATTTCGCACATAATACCAAATCTAGAAGAATTTTCATCGAATTTTGAAAATTCATATCTAATTGTAAAAATGTCCAATTGGGGTAGTTCTAAAGGCTATGCGACCCTCATTGAGTTTAGTTTTAATTAAAAATATAAAATTTTGCCAATTGGAAGGTAACTCTTCCCAGAAGTTTAATCTTTGAATGATGCCCCAGAAAATAATTAATTTCACTAGGCTAACTTCAAAAATTTATTTCTCTTTGTGTACAACTTCAAATGACTTATATGACCTATCAAATTAAATCTTGATAAGTCTACTTTCATTTTGGAAATTTTCATAAATTTTGGACATCAATTACCTATTGAAAAAAATGTCACACAATCAGCACTGCCACACCAGGAATTTCACCGATAGCAAAATTACTTTATGTTACAACATAACTATGTTGCGTGACCTCTAATTACTTTTTTTTGTCACTCCCAATGCTCTTTAATACCCCCAGGGGTACAAATAAATTTTAGGGAATTTACTTGTGCCTCATAGGGACACCTGCTAAACTAGGGCTTAGCAGTCCACTTTATTAAGGCTTAATCCCAAGCCACTTGTCTGAAAATTTGGGATATTACAAGGCTTGAGACTAAGCCTTGATTAAGGGGACTACTAGACCCTAGTTTAGTGAATTGCCTGGTAAGGCATGATATTATTTCTGAAAATTCCTTTATATCCTTGGATATAAAAGGGAATATTATGGTGAGCCAATGAGCTCGGGGGAAATATTAAAGGTATGGGAAAAATGGTCATTGGACCAATGAGATTATTTCCCTATTATTATTTCCCAATTCAGTTAAATGGAGAGGGAAATAAAGGAAAGAAACAATAAATTGTTTATTTCGATAAATCATTAAAAGGTGAGGGCAAAATGGTAATTTTGCCATAAGATGAGAAATGATGGTTTTTCCCTAATATTCCCAATGATTTGAGTTGAATAAGAATTTAAAAGAGGGAAAATGACTACTTGGTAATTAATGAGCCTATATTGGTAAATTATTATCAAGCAAAGTCAAAGAGCCAAAAAGCTCAAGGCTTTGGTCGACCACTTAAGGTGGTATAGTAGGATAGTTTGAGAGTGAATTATACTCTCTTATTTCTCATTAATATTAGTGGAATGATGAAGGAAAAGAGAAATGAAACTTGTTATACAAGTAATGAGATAGTTGAACCAATTGGTGGTAAGCCACTTGGATGATTTTAATTAATAATCATTTCCTTCATTCTTTTATTATTTCTTGTACGTTCAGAATCAAAATAGAAAGGGAAAGAGAAATTAGAAATGAGAAAGAGAGAGAGAATGAGAACGGATGAGAAAGAGAAGAGAGAGAAAGCTTCAGCTCGCCAGAAAACTGTTAAAACAACGTCTTCTCTCAAAGTGCCTTATACAAACATTCTTCTACTCATCTTAAGCTTTAATTTGGTGATTTTAGATTCTCATTTGGAGGTGGTTGGTACCCTCTAGCTAGCTGGAGTGCTGCTGGAATTCCAAACCGAATTCAGAAACGTGTAGAGGTAAGCATAAGCTTCATTCTGAACCTATTGGTTTGTCATTTGGATGAGTAGTATGGGAGTTGGGTACTATTCATCTCTCATTAAAATGGTGTTTTAACGGCCCAAACGATATCTAATAGATGTCTAAATGACTAATCATGTAATTAGAAGTAGAAAGGTGGTGATTAAGTCAAAGAAAGGAAGAAACCGACACAACTCTTATGAGAACTCTAAATTGGCCACCTTGTGTGTGGCACAAGCAAAGAGTTGGAATTTTATGAATTGGATTATTCCACTAAGTTCATAAGGGCAAATTGTGTAGGGTTCATGTTGATGATGAAGTGAGAAAAGGCCTAGAGGGTGAAATGACCAAATTACCCCTTAAGGCTCTAAGTGAGGGCTATCAAGGGTATTTCCATCATTTGGACCTGAATTTGACTAATCAGAGGTCATAAATGGATTCTACACATGAAATTGTATAGGATTGGCCCAGGTCATAATTTTTGAGAAAGTATAGTTGGGCCAGGCTTTCGGGGGCATTTTGGTAATTTAGCATAATTGGGCTAAGTTATCCACTATAATGAGTCTAGAATGATACATGGATGAGTAGTGACTTATTTATTGTATACTTAGAATTCAAGACTCGACGGATGGTGCCCGATCTGGAGCAAGGATGATGGTTTAAGGACGGATGCAAAGTCTGAAAGATAGTGAACGTACCTTGCCTGCGTGTATGTGATATGTATGTGTTTGCATTGTTGATGTGATTGCTTGATTGATTGATGCTTTGTTATATTATACAATGGCAATGAGTATGTTGTAACATGAGCATGCATGAAGATGTCATGATAATGGTATGATTTTAGAAATAGCAAGCATGTCATGCATCATATATATATATATATATATATATATATATATATATTACATGCATAGTAGTAATGTTTGCTACTAAGATTCTCTCGAATCTCACTCCTCCCAATAAACCATTTAGATAGGTGAAGAGTGCATGGAGATATGCACTGAGGAGGAACTCTCGAGTTGAGGTGAAGATCGTATTGCGAGGCACTACCATTTGTATTTGATGTAAATATGCGGTGTTTATGTATAGTTATAAATTTGATGTATATAAACACATATATGAAGTAAAGCAGAGAACCACTCTAGTTTAATTAAAGGAGAATAGCTCTTAGTTTGATTAAAGTAATCATTCGCACACTCTGATGTTCTGAAACTAAGAGCCAGTGAGGTATTAATGATGTTGTGAATCTTGTGGAAATATATTTAAAGTTATCTACCCTTCAAAAAACTCTCTCGACCTTAGGTTCAAATCCTGAGTTGAGGGCTAGGATTTATGAACGTTATTGAATGTTGGGTAGTCCAAGGTTAAATCCTTGTTACACAATCGATTTCACTCCTCATTTATACTCATTTTGGAGTATTAGAAATAAGGTGTCATGTTGTGCCTTCCGATCCCAACAGGTAGAACTAATTCATAAGTGCCTACAACTAAAGCAGCAACTCTTTCTCTGTTTCTAATTTGTAGCTCCACTTCGCCCTTCTTCAGCTTTCTACTATCCTTAAGACCCTGCACATTTGTACAAATGTGAGAACCACATACAGTTTCTAATACCCATGTAGAGGAAGTATAAAGATGAATATCTATAACATAAATACTTGAAGAGATAGCCTTATCATCCTTCTTGTTCTTTTTCATATCTTCGAGGTACAGTTTGCAATTCCTCTTCCAATGACCGGGTTCGTTGTAGAAGAAGCATACTCCTTCCTTTGGAGGCTTTGCCTTCTTGGTTGCAGGCTTGGTTTTAGGCTTGTTTGACTCTTTGGTCTCACCACCTAAGCCTTTACCCTTCCCCTTCCCCTTGCAATTCCTTTTCATATCCTTTCCTTTCTGAACCATCAAAATAGTGCTAGGCTTTTTCTTAATGTTATGCTCAGCAGTTTTAAGCATCCCATGCAGTTCAGGAATTGGTTTCTCCATGTTTTTCATGTCGTAGTTCATAATAAATTGATCATAAATTTCTAGGAGTGAATTTAAGATCAAATATGAAGCTAACTCCTGGCTCATGGGAAATCCAAGCCTCTCAAGATAATCAATGTAGCCTTTCATCTTTAACACATAAGCACTAATTGATGCACCTTCAACAATCTTACAGGAATGTAAGGCCTTTGTAGTCTCATACCTTTCTTGCCTTGCTTGTTGCTGGAATATTTCCTTGAGATGCACAATCATCTCATGAGCCTCCATAAGTTCTAAGTCTTTTTTCAGCTCTAGAATCATGGTGGCAAGCATTAAGCAACCTGCATCTACAGAGTCTTCCTTATGCTTCGTGGTAAGCATCTTTATGAGCTCTTGGAGCATTGGTTGCAGGCTCCTCAAGAATGGGTTGATCTAAGACATATGCTTTTCTTTCCTACTTGAGAACAATTCTCAAGTTCTTGAACTAGTCAGAAAGTTTGTCCTTCTCAAGGACTAATCACAATGATGGTGTAGCAGTATTACTAGTCGACATGATTCTACAATAAAAAATGCAAAGTTGGTTAGTAATCTCCCACTAAATTAACAACTGTCAATGTAATAATTAGTAGGCTAAGATCCATATTTCACTTAAATTTAAGTCTGCTTTGGTAGGACGCTTAAATCAAGTTATTTAGGTAGGTAACCTCTTTACCAATTACATCACATGTAACTCTTAGATCTTTATGGGATTCGATCATTATATGATTTGGCATGTTTAATCCCATCTAATGCCTTGAGATCCAAAACTATTTTGTTAATCTCAATTAATTCGAAACAATAATGAATCTTTGTGAGTAGCACCATTACTCACGCTTGTCTCACCAAGATAACTCAAATGCATCCACTTTGGTGTAACCTACAATTGAGTGATCTAGGTTTAGAAGAGTATTCATTAATTAATGGCATTATGACTTAAGATTTCATTTGGAGGGATTAATTAATTATTTCATTTATATGAATACATATATCGATGTTATATCTTATACAAATATTTATATATATGTGTGTGAGAGAGAGAGAGAGAGAGCACGTGTGCGCTCACACACAGACGCACACATATGCATACTGATATATATGTATACATATGTGTATGTGTGTGGGTAGGTGTGCACTTGTACGTGTACATATATATATATATACATATGTATATATATATATATATGTATGTATGTATGTATGTATAGAAGACACGCGCACAGATATGTGTGTGTGATACATATATATGTACACATTCGCATACACAACCACACACAGATGTGTATGTGTGTGTGTGTAAAATATGCATGTAATGATCTAATAAAAAAAAATTTAAATGTGACACAATATGACTCACCTAACCTAAATCCTCTCAAGCCAATGAGAGAACTACTCTAGTAAGAAAATAAAATACATTGAGAAACCTCGTTTAAACATATGAGGGGAGTGAGATTGAGAAGAGAATGTATATCCAGACTATGTAGAGGAAGGCACAATGTCAAACCCCTTAACATTACAATATACACAGAGTAATAAGCGTAAAGTTACGTAGGGCATACAAAAATAGTGGAAACATACTGATATTAAGTACTAGTTTACATTACATGAGAATCCTCGCAGGGTTTGATAAATATATACAAATATACAGAGCATTCAAAAGTAGCCAAAATTATATGCATAAATAATTATAGCAGCAACAGAGTGCTATGAGACCTTAATCACCGGAAGCTATCGTCTTGCGTTTCGACATGCCCGCTTCAGCTATGGAGTTTTTGTTTTGAAAAAGAATGAGATTTGAGAGAATCTCAATAGCAACATGCTTTCAATCATATAGAATACGAAAATAAATATGCAATTCCATGTTATGTAAGATGATCGAAACTATGTGTACACTTGCCCAAGGCCAAACGATATGTTTACACCATTCTACTTGGCACCCATATTGGGTCCCTAACCACAAGTTGGCAAATTTATGTGTCCAAGACTCTTGGATCTTGTTACAGAGAAAAAAATATTCAAACATTTAGTAGCACATAGTATATGTAAGAAGTTACTACCTGAGTTTTTTCCAAATTTTCCTGTTTGCCCTACACTTGGTTCCCGGCTCGAGCTATGTCTAATTCCTATAAAAATTAAGGTTACAAGTAACTGGTTATTACTTGTAGTATTACTACTTTTAAATTAAATGCTTTTGGTTATTTAATACAATTATAATAGTTTCTACACAACACAATTATGTACAGTGTTGTTTCACTATTTTCCAGAAACTGGCAGATTTTCTAGTCAAATTTGAAAATTTATAATTAATTCCAAAAAAATAAAATTTGAATGATTCCAAATCATAAATGAATATATTTCAATTTTAATTTGAGGAAAAATATTTATGTTTGACCATTGCAACCATATTATTCTCAGTAATTCACCAAAATCTACTGTTCCAGTTTGCATTCCAGAAAATAGGGCACAATTTCAAAAATTCATATCTTCCAATATATTTGTCAAAAAATTATAAAATACCTATAAAATAAAGCTCTATGTATCTAATTTAATAATAAAAATTTTAAGAATTTTTGGACAATTTTTTTCCTACAAAATATATTGCACAATGTCACTAACTTGCAGAAGATAGATCAAACAACATGCATATTCAACTTCATAAATTTCCAAATTTGTATACCAACATCAAAAAATCATGAACACATGCATGCCTACATATGTTTTCCTTCTAAAGACAATGGAACTATTAGAATCACAAAATTCTAGCTCCTCATTCATGTTATGCCTCTTATCGAAATAGGGTCTTAAGAAGGAACATGTTGTTTTCTTGTTTTTTCTTGCTTAATCACTTCCTTTTCACTTCCAATCACATGATTAACTACTTAAACACTAAATGAACATGTTTAGAGGAATTTTTGGCTGCATTTGCTATAGGGTTTGCTTCAGCCCATATTTACAAATCAAGAGAAAATAAAGGCAAAACCACCACCAATAACAACAACAACATCAAACAAGTCAAGAGGATAAAGCTTTGAAGATTACCTCTTGGATTTATCTCTTTCTCTCTCCTAGATGAAATTTATCTCTCTCTCTACACTCTTGATTTGTTTTGAAAAACATGAATTTCATGGAGGAGAAGAGGTTAGAAGTGGTTGTAGAGATATTAGAAGGAAAGAATCACTAAGTTTGCAAGTTCTTACCTTTAATCTTGCACTTACAACCCTAAGACCTTCCTCTTTTTCTCTTAGAGTGTTTGAAGCTATTCCTCTCTCTCTCTTTTTTTTTTTTCAGATTTTGGCCAAAATGATGAGAGGAAAGAGAAAGAGTTAGCTTTTTGAATTAACCTTTGGCTTATGTCATAATTGGGTTTAATAGAAATCTAATTAAGTAAATTCACTTGGCCATCCTTTTTCCTTCCTCTTGCTTTAATTGTGACCACACAATTATTTCTCTCTTCCCTTCCTCTTTTTACCGAAAATGCTAGGAAAAATGGGAATAAAAATTTGTTTCTTGAATTATCTTAAAGTTGCATCTTTTAAGTTGTCAAAATTGATCATATTGCTTTTTGACCTTTTGACTTTCTACTTTTCCTCTTCTTTCTTTAATATTTACCAAACAAGTTAATTTCCCCTTGCTTTTCTTTGTTTGACCGAAACTTGAAGAGGAATGGAAATATTTAATTGCTCGTTGTATTGCCAACCATTACATACTTATTGTCATGCTACTTTTTGACTTTTGCTACTTAATTTTTTTCCCTTAGTAATAATACTCCAAATTGTGCTCACTAATTACCAAGTGGCCATTTTTCCCTTTTATTTTTCCTCCTTGGTTGAAATTATTGAGAAAATTAGGGGAAAAATGTTTGCTTCTTGTGTTATGGAAAATTATAATTTTTCCATTACATTTTTGTGATTTATTGAAATAAATCATTTCTTGCTCTTTTCCTCTTATTTTGGCCGAGTTTCTGACATGTATACAACAATGTACCATTTTATTTCATTAAATGTATTAATTATATGGAAGGAATATTGGTGGTTCAAAATGGGGTGTTACAGATCTCGCCCTCTTAAATAAATTTCGTCCTCAAAATTTGTTACAAGTACTAACTCATAAATTCCGGGAAACGCTTCTGCATGTCTTCCTCAGCTTCCCAAGTAGCTTCTCTAAGAGATAACCCCTTCTATACTACTTTGATGAATGGGATATTCTTGTCCAGCACAAGGGTGATTAACACTTCCTTCCATACAACGCTTGTCGGGAGCCATTTGGATGCTTGAATGATAATTGTTGTTGTATGCGAATTTCGTCAAAGAAAGAAACTGGTCCCAACTGCCTTTAAAATCTATCACAAACGCCCTGAGCATATCCTTTAATGTTTATATTGTTCTCTAAGTTTGCCCGTCTGTCTGAGGATGAAAGGCCGAATTGAATCAAAGCTTGGTACCTAAAGCCTCATGCACTGCCTTCCAAAACTTGGAAGTGAATCAAGGATCTCTGTCTGATATGATGTTCTTTGGCATACCATATAGATGCACTATCTCCTTGATATAGATATTGGCAAGTTTATTGGGAGAGTAGTGAATGATGATTATGAGAAAATGAGTTATCTTCGTGAATCGATCCACTATCACTCAGATTGTATCATGATTTTAAACCTTTGGTAGTCCTATCATGAAATCCATGGTGATACTCTCCCATTTTCACTCAGGAATTACAAGGTTTTGCAATAGCCCTGAAGGTCATTGATGCTCTGCTTTAAATTTTTGGCAAGTAAGGCAATGAGCAATGAACCTTATCACGTCCCTTTTCTTGCCTGTCCACTAATATGTGGACTTCAGATTATGGTACATCTTAGTTGCTCCTGGGTGAAGAGTGTATTTACTCTTATGCGCCTCCTCCAGGAATTACCATTTTAGTTTTATCTGCAGTGGAACATATATTTGTTTGTGGTACCTGACTAGCCCACTTGGTGACAAATCATACTCCTGAGTTTCTCCCTTTGCAATTAGGTTTCTGATAGATTGAGCACATCTATCCTGCATCTGAGCTTCTTCTATATCCGTTCTAAGATTGTTCTTTACGTAGATGATATTGCTACTGTTAATCATAATATGATTTCATAAGTTGAGATCTCGGAAGTTCTCAATTCATCTTTGCTAGTGTATCATGAGGGCTACCATCTGCATTACTTTATGGTTTAATGCGTCTACCGCCATATTTGCCATGCCTGGATGATACTTGATCTCTAAATTATAGTCTTTAAGTAACTCCTCCACCTGTGTTGCCTCATGTTAAGCTCTTTTTGATCGTATAGATATTTCAAACTCTTATGGTCACAGTATAGCTTTACGGTCGCCCCATAGAGATAGTGTCTCCAGATGTTAAGTGTGAATACAATCGCTGCCAACTCAAGATCGTGTGTGGGATATCTTTTTTTGTGAAGCTTCAGCTGTTATGATACGTATGCCACTACATGGCCTTGCTACATTAGGACACATCCCAATCCATGCCCATTAGCATCTGAGTAAACTACGAAGGTTAATTACAGATTTGAAATTATCAAAATTGGTGTTGTCGTTAGCTTTCATTTCAGCGAAGCTCTTCTCACAATTGTTGTCCCACACAAAATGCTAAGTTTTTTGTGTTAGCTTAGCCAACGATAAAGCTATTCTAGAGAAGTTCTGTATAAATCTTCTGTAATAGCCTGCGAGACCCAGAAAACTGCGTATCTCAAATACTGTTTATGGCCTCTTCCAGTTCAGTATTGCTTCCACCTTGTTTGGATCTACTACGACCCCTTGCTATGAGACTATATAACCTAAAAATTTAACTTCTGAAAGCTAGAACTCACATTTTCTTAGCTTAGCATAGAGTTGCTTGCTCCGCAATATGTTCAACACAGTTCTCAAGTGGTATTCTGCTTTGTTCTAGGAGTGCACCAAAATATCATCGATAAAGACTACCATGAATTGGTCCAAGTACGGACCAAAAATTTGATTGACGTAATCTATGAACACTGCAAGTGCATTGATCAGCCTAAATGGCATTACTAGAAACTCATAATGGCCATATCGTATTTTGAAAGCAGTCTTAGACACATCATCTACCTTCACTCTAAGTTTGTGATAGCCTGATCTTATATCAATCTTCGAGAACATACAAGATCTTGACAGTTGATCTAGCAAATCATTGATTCTGGGAAGTGGGTACTTGTTTTTTATAGTCACCTTATTCAACTCCATGTAATCGATACAGAGTCATAAGATTCCGTCTTTCTTTTTAACAAAAAGTATTAGAGCTCCCCATGGCGAGACACTGGGTTGGATAAACCCTTTCTCTAGCAGCTCTTCAATCTGCTTTTTCAACTCTATCATCTCTCTTGATGCCATTTTATATAGGGCTTTAGATATCGAGCCTACTCCAGGATTAGTTTCAATCGTGAATTCCACTTTCCTGTCTAGAGGTAATCCATTGATATCCTCTAGAAATTCATCAGGAAACTCATTCATGACAGGGATACTCTCCAATATTGTTCCTACCTTGATTTCATAGAGAAAAATACGATATACCCCTGACAACCTTTGTCTATGCATCTCTCAGCCTCAGTTGTGGAGAGAAAGTTTAGGTTGATTTCTACATTAGCCTTTGTTGGTCGATTAGGGTAAATGACCATTTTTCTTCCACATACTAGCAATACGTTGTTTGCAGTTAGCCAGTCGATTTCGAGTATCATTTCTAGTCATTTCAATGGTGAGTAAATCAGGTCTACTGTGGACTCGTGTGCCTTAATGTTTATTATGTAATTTAACCAAACTTTTGTTGTGACAAATCTGTTACCCATAGGCGTAGATACCGTTAGATCATAGGGTAATCTATACACGCTCAAGCCTAGTCGTCTTACACAGTCGTATGCAATGAATGAATAACTAGCTCCTGAATCAAACAATGATTGTACTAGATTACCATTGACAGAAATCATACCTCTGATCAACTCTGGTCATTTATGGGCTTCCTCTTATGATAAGGAAAATACTCTACCTGGAAATTGCTGCCTCATCTCTCTAGGCTCTTGTCGTTGTCGATAATCCTTAGCAAAATGCCTTGGCTTGTTGCAATTGTAACAAACAATCTGCCTTGTTACTGTCAAGGCTTGTTTTGCTTATGCGCATGTTTGGCTAAGATAGAGAAGGTTCCCACAATATATGTACATTATGTTCCTAGGGGGTCTTTGGTTACTGAGGCCGTCAGGCTGGTATGGCTTCTTATTGCTGCCACTTGAAGAAATACCATGGTATTGTCACTTCTGGGAATTCCCGCCGCTAGATTGGTTGTTGCTGCCAATACTTCTATAGGTGTGCATCTGCAATAGGTTATACTCTGTTATTCAGCACTCTTTGACTGCCTTATTGAACTCCGTCAAGTACCAAGAAACAAGTTTCTCTTTCAACTCTAGCTTCAACCCTCATATCATCATGTCTGAACTCTACTCTTCATCATTGCAGAATTTAGAGTAAGAGGAATATCGAGACAACCGGCTATATCTGGCCAAGTATTCATCAAAACCTTCCTTTTCACCTTACTGGATCATCAAAAATTCAGTCTCCTTAGCCAGTCTCACTGACCGGGGAAAATAGTTGCTGAATTTTTCCTTAAATACTTCCCAGGTTATGGGAATATTTCATGCTTGCAGGATTGCCTTGATGCTTTCCTACCATCTGTTAGCATCACCTTCAAGCTTATAGATAGCTAGTCAGGCTTTTATGTTGTATGGGCACTCTAGAACCTTGAAAATATTCTCCAACTGGGACAACCAATCCTCCACGGCTTGGGGGTCAAACTTCCCTCGGAATATAGTTGGTTAGTGCTGATTTAATTTGGTTACCCAGGTCTGCATGCTATCAACTTCCATAATAGGACCCTCAAGAACCTCAGGGTCAGGCTTTGGAGGCTGCAAGGGACCTCCTCCTTTTCCACTAGGGTTGTTATTATGAGCTTCCGCATCTGCATTTTGCTTCTGTTGCACCTCTCTCAGGTTATTTCGTAGTTCGTTCAGTGTATTTTGTTGTTCTATCATCATTCTCATCAATTATTGTGTCGGGTCGGGTCTAGCGCCTAGTTCCTCATTATTGTCCCCGTTTCTACCACCAGTCCTACCGCTAGCTCTACAGCCTCTACCTTGGCCTCTACAATCGGTTTGTGTACGCGCCATCTCTTTAATTCAATATACATGAAAATAGAGAAGGAATAAATCTCATATAGATGCAAGGGTGTTTTTGTCATTTCAAAAAAAAATTTCAAGTACATAAGTTTTTCATTGCAATACATAACATGTATATACAACAATTAGGTAGTCATACCACACATCATACATCCTAAAACTATTGTACAACAAGTCTTTGTTACTTTTATACAGCAAGTCCTAACTATACATATAGCTTCCCAGGGGGTTACCCATCCCAGGATTACCCTGAGGTAAGCACACTTAACTTTGACTATACTTGATCAAAACACAATCACCAGCTTTATCAGCTTCTGTCTACCAATTCCTTACGACTACCCTTACCCCAAAAGATGTACCGGTTACCTCCGGTCACCCAAAATATGATGCCTGAACCCCGTACTACTACTGGTACATGTGCTCTTGTACAAACTCTATGATATGCTTTATGAACTCCCAAAATGGTCATTCAGGCCTCTCTCGATGATATCGTTCTTTTGGTGTTCCATAAGTCTGTGTCTGGGAAGAAGTCTATGGTAATAAAAATCCAGAACTCGTCTAGTAGATTAATCTCTAGTGGCACCTACTTCCAGTAAAGGCTATCAATTGCATTTAGGTATGTCAAGTACTGCTTGACTGGGGTGGCATATGCCTATATTGTTCCTCTGTATCGCCCATGTATGTACTCCCACAACTCTTTATCAGGCTGCAGGTCATATAGCACATATATTTTCTTTGTCCTGTAGCCCTTACCAGCAGGAGGATTAGATGCTTGGCCGTCTACATGTGGCTACTCTAAGTCATTGACTGTTGCATTAGGGATCATCTCTAGGGGTAGGTGTGGTCCATACACTGGCATAAGCTTGATGCTCTTCGGACGCATTTTCAGTACTTTGCAACCTCCTGGTCTCGTAAGCCATATTGCCCTTCCAGAATCTGCTCCTTAGGAGGACACTGATTCACTAAAGGTGGTGATCAATCTCACTATCGTCTTTATCTACTCATGATTCCCTGTCACCATGCAAACAAGACCATATCAATATTTCATTATATAAATGCCATAACAACTTTAAGCTATGATACCAAAAATGTCAAACCCCTTCTTAATATTTTGATATTCGTAGAGTAAAAAGCGTAAAGTTTCGTAGGACATACAGAAACAAATGAAACATACTGATTTTATGTACTAGTTTACATTATAGAAGAATCCCCGCAGGGTTTGATAAATATATACAAATATACAAAGCATTCAAAAGTAGCCAAAATTACAAGCATAAATAATTATATCATTAATAGAGTGCTTTGGGACCCTAATCACTGGAAGCCACCATCTTGCCTTTCAAGCCGCCCACTTCAGCTGTAGAGTTTTTGCTTTTAAAAAGAATAAGATTCGAGAGAATCTCAGTAGCAACATGCTTTCAAACATATAGAATGTAAAAATAAATATATAATGTCATATCATGTCATGTAAGATGATCGAAACTATGTGTACACTTGCCTAAGGACAAATGGCATGTTTGCACCCTAGTCTACTCGGCGCCCATGTTAGGTCCCAACCACAACTTGGCAAATTTTTATGTCCAAGACACTTGGCTTATGTTGCAAAAAAGGACATATTCAAACATTTAGTAATCATTTAGTATAAGAAGTTACTACCTGAGTTTTTTCCAAATTTTCCTGTTTATCCTACACTTGGTTTCTAACTCGGGCTGTATCCAATTCCTATAAAAATTAAGGTTACAAGTAACTGGTTATAACTTGTAGTATTACTACTTTTAAATTAGATGCTGCTAGTTATTTAATGCAGTAATAACAATTTCTGCACAACACAATTCTATATAGTGCAGTTACATTGTTTTCCAGAAATTGACAATTTTTCCAGTCAAATTTGGAAATTTATAATTAATCCTAAAAAAATCCAATTTGACTAATTCCAAAGCCTAAATGAATCTCTTTAAATTTAAATTTAAGAAAAAATATTTAGGTTTGACCATTGCATCCATATTATTCTGAGTAATTCACCAAACTTTACTGTTCTAGTTTACATTCCAAAAAATAGGGCACAACTTCAAAAATTCATATCGTTAAATGTGCTTGTCAAAAAATTACAAAATACCTATCAAATTAAATCTCTATGTCTCTAATTTAATCTTGACAATTTTCAAAATTTTTGGACAAGGTTTGGCCCACAAAATACATTGTACAATGTTAATGACTTGCAGGAGATAGATCAAACAACATGCACATTCAACTTCATAAATTTTCAAATTTGTATACCAACATCCAAAAATCATGAACATATGTATGCATACACAATTTTTCCTTTTAAAGACAATGGAATTAGTATAATCACAAAATTCTAGCTTGTCCCTCCTATTCTGCCTCTGACCGAAACAGGGGTCTTAAGAAGGAACATGTTGATTTCTTGTTTTCTCTTGCTTAATCACTTCCTTTTCACTTCTAAACACATGATTAACTACTTAAACACTAAATGAACATATTTAGAGGAAATTTTGGTAGCATTTCCCTTAGGTTTTGTTTTAGCCCATATTTACAAATCAAGAGAAAATCAAGGCAAAACCACCACCACCACCACCAACAATAACATCAAACAAGTCAAGAGGATCAAGCTTTAAAGATTACCTCTTGGATTTAGCTCTTTATCTCTCTTGGATGAAAATTCTCTCTCTCTCTCTACACTCTTGATTTGTCTTGAAAAATATGGATTTCATGGAGGATAAGAGGTTAGACGTGGTTGTAGAGAGATTAAAATGCAAGAATCACAAAGTTTGCAAGTTCTTATCTTTGATCTTGCACTTGGAACCCTAAGACCTTCCTCTTTTTCTCTTAGAGTGTTTGAAGCTCTTCCTCTCTCTTTGTTTCAGATTTTAGTAGAAAATGATAAGAGGAAAGAGAAGGAGTTGGCTTTTTGAATCATCCTTTGGCTTATGTCACAATTATTTCTCCTTCCTCTTACTTTAATTGTGACCACACAATTATTAAGTAAATTCACTTGGCCATCTTTTTTCCTTCCTCTTGCTTTAATTGTGACCATACAATTATATCTCTCTTCCCTTCTTTTTTTTACAAAAAAATGCAAGGAAAAATGGGAATAAAAATTTGTTTCTTGAATTATCTTAAAGTTGCATCTTTTAAGTTGTCAAAATTGGTCATATTGCTTTTTGACCTTTTAACTTTCTACTTTTCCTCTTCTTGCTTTAATATTTACCAAACAAATTAATTTCCCCTTACTTTTCTTTGTTTGACCAAAACTTGAAGAGGAATGGAAATATTCAATTGCTCCTTGTATTGCGAACTATTACATACTTATTGTCATGCGACTTTTTGACTTTTGCTACTTAATTTTTTTCCCTTGGTAATAATACTCGAAATTGTGCTCACTAATTACCAAGTGGCTATTTTTCCCTTTTATTTTTCCCCCTTGGTCAAAATTATTGAGAAAATTAGGAGGGAAATGTTTGCTTTTTGTGTTATGGAAAATTACAATTTTTCCATTACATTTTTATGATTTATTGAAATAAATAATTTCTTACTCCTTTCCTCTTATTTTGGCCGACTTTCTGACATGTATACCATAATACACCATTTTATTTCATTAAATGTATTTATTACATAAGAGGAATATTGGTGGCTCAAAATGGGGTGTTACACACAGCACATATGTCAAATTTAAAAATTTACAACCCTTGTAAAACTAGAGCCATATTGTTTACCATACCCAAACAATTTTAGAAAATAAAACCACAACAAATAACAATTCATACAATACGAAGAGCAATAAATGTTATGATTATGCCATGCTATGAATAGTTAGCTACGGCAGTCCTGCTAAACTGCCAGATTTTTTACCTAAATTTGAAAAATCATCATTAAATCTAAAAAACTTCAATTGAAGTGGTTTAAAGTTCTATGTAACCTTCATTAAGTCTATTTTGAACAAAAATATATCCTTTAGAAAATTATACGTACAGTGTTCTAGAAACTCCAATTAATCCTCATTGCCACATAAAACATTCCAGATTCAATGCCTAACTTCAAAAATTCATATCTCTTAATGTACTAACCCAAATGACACTTATTATATAGCAATTTAAAGCTAAAGATGTCTACTTTGATTATGAAAAGTTTCATGGTTATTGGATAAGATTTGATCATTCAAAAACTCATCACAATTAGACTGCCTCCAGAAAATGAAATCTGACATCACTACTGCTTTAACTTCAATATTTAGATTTATTGCTCTTCGTATTGTATGAATTATTATTTGTTATGGTTTTATTTTTTAAAATTTTTTGTGTATGGTGAACAATATGGCTCTAGTTTTACAAGGGTTGTAAATTTTTAAATTCGGCCTGTACGCCATGTGTAACAACCAATTTTGAGCCACTAATATTCCTCTTATGTAATTAATACATTTAATGCGATAAAAATGATGTTCAACTTATATATCAAATATATAAGCATATGATAAGCACTCAAACTTAATTTAAAAGAACAATTGACCTGGCTCTTATACCACTGTTAGGATTGGTAGGCACAGCGAAAAATTAAAATTCAAAATTTTTCCAATCCCTACTGCGGATATGTCAACGACATTTAAATCTGGTAGTAGTGAAACATACCTTTCTTATGTGTTCAGTCCGACCATGTTAGTATTGCTCTAAAGGCCTTAAATCATGTGTAAGACCCCACTTCATTATTAATATTAATTAGAGTAACATTTGTGTAGTTCAATAGGCATATAAGAATATCATAAATATACTGATATTATTAAAGTAATATGCTTGTTTATATACAGCAATTCCCCATAGGGGTGTACAGAATAATTATAGACCTTACAATAATAAAAAGGCCTTCAGATAATCAACTGCTCCTCTCGTACTGGTCCAGAACCTTCCGTTGTTGAAAATTACAGTTTTGCCCTTTTAGCCGCTACTTGTTGCTGGAAACTTTATACATTTACGGAAAGGGTAAGATTCGGAGAATCTCAATAGTAACATACAATTAGACATATAAAATGTGATAATAAATATATCATGCACCATGTTATGTGAGATGATAGAATGTTGTGTATACACTGTTCAAGGCCAGACCACTGTTTAGACCCTAGCTTATCCGCATGCACTATCACTGGATCCCAGATCACAACTAGGCTAATATGCCCCTGGCACTATGCTCATGTCACAAAATATGGAATACTCAAGGCATATATTAATCACATAGTGCATGAAAGAAAGTGTTACTTCCTAGAACGTGTCCTTTCCGTGCCTTTCAATCGGTCCAGCTTTGTATCTGGTTTAGGCTTTTGATATATCCTAAAATTTTAAATTTAGGATAAATAAGTTATTATTTATTCATAACTCATTCCAAACTCAATGTGTTGGTTATCTTGACTCAAAAATGCAAAATTATCAAAATACCCTTAGGACCCTGTTTAAGTCCCTTTGTACCTGGTCTAACTGTACTTTACCAAAAAATTATGAATTGGGGTAATCCTACACAATTTCATGCATAGAATCCATTTGACTTCAGATTGGTCAAATTTAGGCCCAAATTATGAAATTACCCTTGACAGCCCCTAATTAAGGTTTTAAGGGTATTTGTGACATTTCACATTCTAGGGCTTTTCACACTCCACACTCCATAATCCACAAGAACCCTACACAATTTTGCCTTCCAAACACAATGGAACCATCAAATTGATGAATTTCAGCTCCTTCCCATACTTTCAGCACTAGCCAAAACATACCAAGGAAAAGGGAAAATTGGGTTTTCTTGATTTAACCCTTTAAACTCCTTCCTTTTTACTCCTAATCACATGTTTAATCACTTAAACACATTTCTTACATGATTAATGGAAAATTGGGCAGCATAACCTCTTAGGATTTAAGCTTCCCAAAATCACAAACCAAGCCAAAATAAAGCCAATCAACAACCATAACATCCATCAACAAGCAAGAATCAATAAGAGGAGCAAGGTTTATGGCTTTACCTTTGATTTCTCTTCTTTCTCTCTCTAGGCGCCACCTATCTCCTCCTTCTTGCTCTTGTTTTTGCTTTCTAAGCATGTATTTCAAGATGGCATATAGATTAGGGAGAGTGATCGTGAAAAAGAAGGCAAGAACAAGGAAGATTTGCTTGCAAACTCACCTTGTTTTGGCTTCTTGATCATTGCTCTTTCTCATTGTTATTATATGTTTCTCCATATCCCTTTCTCTCTTGGCTCCCATATTTGGACGAAAATGATGAAGAATGAAGGGATATTAGCTTCATCAAAATATCCCACCTTGCTTTATGTTAATATTATTTAATGCCAAAAGTTCATATGCTTGAAATACTTAGTCATAATTAATTCTTCTTCTTTAAATATAGGCCAAGTAAATTAATTCCTCTTTCTTCCCATTTTGTTGACAAAATTTCTCAGCAAAAAAAGGGAAAATAATGGATTTTTGCTTCATTGGTCAAATGACCATTTTGCCCTTACATTTTTACCAATATTTTGCACTTGCTAAAAAACTGGGGAGAATTTTCATCAAACTTTGAAAATTCACATCTAATTGTATAGATATCTAATTTGGGTGGTTCTAAAGGCTATGTGACCCTTATTAAGTTTAGTTTTAAATAAAAATATAACCTTTAGCCAAATGAAAGTTCAAAATTCCCATAATTATTGTTTTTGGATGCTGCCACAGAAAATTACATATTTTACAGGGCTAAATTTAAAAATACATAATTCTTTGTTTATAGCTCCAAATAACTTATATGACCTATCAAATTAAAGATTGATAAGTCTACTTTCATTCTAGAAAGTGTCACAATATGTGGACATAATTTTCCACTGAAAATTATCACACAATACGACTACCTCACTGGAAAACTCACTGGCAGCAATACTAACTTGTGTTCCAAATATAATTATGTGGTGTGTGACTACTAATTGCCTTGTTTTATCACTTAATGTGATCTTTAATCCACCATTTTATTCCCCTTAATGCCACCAAATTGTAAAAGAATTTTAGGGAATAAAGTTGTCTTACTGGGATACTTGCTAAATCGGGGCTTCGCAGTCTACTTGATTTAGGCTTTTTTCTCAAGCCTCTAGTCCAAAAATTTGGGATGTTACATCATGAGCTCAATCCTCAACATAAAAAAACTTAAACAAGTCGACTTGACATGCCTGATCTTTCTCATGCTTCTTGGTCTTTCCTTTTGATCTCGAGGAGCTAACAACTTAGATCAGCTGCCTCTACCAGTATCCACATGAATATGAATCCAATACGAATAGCGTGCTAGTACCACCAACTTCCCTCTAGAGTTTTTCTTTTTCTCATGGTTCTTTATCTATTTTTCAGCATTCATAGAAAACCCTAACTCTCTTGTAAATAACTAGTCAGGGTTTTCTATTTTATGATGGATATTGGATTTTTAAAATAAATCTTAATTAATTTTGAAATCCATATCATAGCAATATAAGCAAATTAAATAAATATATTTTAATTAAATATGTCCAATAGTTTTAATTTAACCTATTTATTTAATTTGAATAAAAAGCCAATGGAAATATATTTAATTTATCTTTATAAATTAAATCTGAGATATTATCATATAATACACACACACACACACAATATAATAATATTATCATAATATATATATATATAGACACATGTATTTTAAAAATACATATATATAATATTATTAATTTTCTTTTCTGAACACACACACACATATATCAAGTAAATATTGACACAACATGTGTGTTTGTGTTTGTGTGTGTATATATATATATGTAAAATTCATCTACCCTAAATTAACCATTACATTCATTAAATCAAGACATATCTTAGATTCAATAAACTTGGACATTATAACTCATGATGGGCTATTTTTGTATGCGACACACTTTAGGCTCAAATGAAGTTGGCAGTGGGCTAATGACTATACTAACCCACAAGTCGTAAGCGGCCTATAGCAAGACATTACGACTACCTAATTCATATGAGGATTGAAAACCGATACAACCTGTCATATAATCATATCACGTCCCTTTTGTCGCACGATATTTTGGTCAAGGATGAGGCATAGACAATGTTGTAACATCCCAAAACTTTGGGACAGAGGCTTGAGATTAAGCCTGATTTAAGTGGACTACTAAGCCCCAGTTTAACAAGTATCCCAAGAAAACATAATTTATTCCCTACAACTCTTTACACCTTTGGTGGTATCAAGGGGAATAAAATGGTGAGTTAAAGAGCACATTAAGTGAAAAAACAAGGCAATTAGAGGTCACACACAATATGGTTAATTGGAACACAAAGTAGTGTTGCTGCCAGTAAAATTTCTTGTATGGCAGCCCTGTTTGGTGACCTTTTTTCAATATGCAAATGATGTCAGAAAATTATGAAAATTTCTAGAATTAAATTAGAATTATCAAGCTTTAATTTGATAGGTCATATAAGTCATTTGGATCTGTACACAAAGAGTTATGTATTTTTGAAGTTAGCATAGAAAAACTAGAGATTTTTAGTGGAAGCATCCAAGCTTAGGATGAGTAGAACAACATTTGTACTGGACATTTCGAGAGAAAACGCCATTTCGAACGGGTTCCAACGAATTATAGTTTTCTCTCTCTCCTCTCGTTCTTCATTCTTTCTTTCTCTCTTTCGTTTCTCATCTATTTCTTTCTTTTCCCTTTTATTTCTGATCACACGGGAAAGAGAATTAATTGATGAAGGATGATGATTAATTAAAATCATCTAGGTGGCCTTTACTCAATTAGTCCACCTATCACATTACTTGCATAACAAGTTTCGTTTCTCTTTTCCTTCATCATTCCATTAATAATAATGAGAAATAAGAGAGTATAATTCACTCTCAGATTATCTCATTACCCTACTTCAAGTGGTCAACTGAAGCCTCAAGCTTCTCCGCTTATTGACTTTACTTGATAATAATTCACCCGCTTGGGCTTATTAATCATCAAGTAGTCATTTCCCTCCTTTTAATTCCCATCCAACTCAAATCATAGGGAATATTAGGGAAAAACCATCATTTCTCAACTTATGACAAAATTACTATTTTGCCCTTACCTTTTATTTCAATTTTAATATCCAAAGATATTAAGGAATTTTGGGATAAATATCATTCCTCGCTTGGACATTCGCTAAACTGGGGTTTAGCAGTCCACTTAATCCAGGCTAAACCTCAAGCCTCTAATCCCAAAATTCAGGGTATTACACCAGGGCAGTAAACCTTACAGTGTGTAAGGGGGAGTAACTTCGTAAGAGGTTTGTAATAGGCTACACAAGTGCCCGGCTAAACTTGTGGAATTGTAACGATTCTCAAGTACCAGTTAAACTTGAGGGATATAGTAGATTGAAATCTTAGGAGGAGCCTGGGGACTGGATGTAGGTCATCGTGGATTGGACTGAACCAGGATAAATCACAGTTTGCACATTCTCTTCCATAAGCTTTTATATTTTCAGCATATATGATTTACATAATTTCCTATGATTTTATACTTCTATACTTATTGATTTGATAAGTTGCTAAAAGATTTTAAAAGATCATATTTTCTTATCGTATACCCAATTCACCCCTCTTGGGTGTTAGCCTATTCAAACATTTTTCTTTTATATAATTTAAACCACATGTTAACTAAGCAAAGAGTGTGTTAAAAAAACAAAGACAAAAAATATAGTGTTACCCAATTAATTCAAGCCATTGAGTAAAAAGGGTAACAATCTAATGATATCAAGAAATCATGAAAAAATTATGTTTTTCAAAGATTAATGACAATTTTTAAATACACTTTTTATGAAAAATATGTCATTGATAAGATTTTCATACAATCCATGTAAGTTAGATAAAAGAGAGTAGAGAATCTATCCATAATGACAACTTTTTATAGGATGAAATCAATATTTCTAAGAATGATAAAGAATTATGTAAATTGTTTCAAATCTCAAAAGCTCTTTCAAACCATGATAATGCATTATAAAATTGAGATTTTAAGTGCATGAAAAAATCATTTTTAAAACATGTTTAAAATCAATGCTTATGCTAAACATGGTGGTAGTCAACAAGTTAAAAATACATAAAAAAGCTTCAGTTTTGAAAAACATGTTGAACATTGAAGTTAACATATTGAAAATTTTTTCCAAGAGCAAAAGTCATAAGGGTAAAGCATTAGCCAAACAGGCTTAGCACAATAGAAATAAATGAGCACAATGACTTTGCTATTGACTAAGATAATATTGACTCTGAGAGTTCTGTTTTGAAGAATAGGAACATCAAGTTAAGGATTTGAGTATATGAAGCTAGTTACTCGAAGATAGATTATATACTCTGTTAAAGTATTCGAGCAACAAAAGCAAGCATATGGATTTATTAAATATAAAGCATAGGCTCATTAGTCCAAATGACTAGAGTTCTAGAATATTATCCTAGTAAGTTATTCTACTATAATGGTTAAATCATTAAGATTTAATGCATTAATGAACCTTTCTAATACTTGAGATAACATGGCCAACTAAGGATTTATGCATTAGGCATAAGGCTTTCACAAATTGAATTTTTTTTCTACAAAATAGACTTGAAACTCATATGATCAACTTGTTAGACATGAGGTCTGACTCATTTAGAAAGTAAAGATTATGAAGTTCAAGTACAAGATAACACATTTAAGACCAACAATCAAGATGTTAATGATGGGGAAGAACTCTGGTAGATGAGTTTGAAGCATTTCTAACGCTTAGTACACAAAAAATATTAACTTCTAATTTTAAAACTAATTTGAATGCAAACAAAATATGAATAATCTTCAAATCATGTGTATGCACTTTTATAAACAGGATGGTTCAAAGAAAAATTTTGAAATATGCATTTCAAAAATCAAATACATATAGAGATTATGCACAATTTCACTTTAGCAATCAGAAAATATTTTGAAAACCATAAAAGGTTGATTGCTAATGGTTTGCAAATAGTGAATAGGTATTCATTACCCAAATTATATAATTCATATAAGCACAGTATAATGTAATGATATAATGAAAAGATTGGAACATTGCACTGGAAGTAGATCTTCAAGTGAGAGTGAGAAGTGATGTTGTGATAGGGGTTTTTTCTTCAGGAACCCCGATATCACTTGAGTAGGAACTGGAGTGATCATGCTTGACCATCACTCGAGTTGTCACCCGAAAGATTTTGATAGAGTAAGAGAACAATATCTTACTCAATTAATCCTGTAATTACTTGAGAAATTATTTATTGAAGTTTAATTGAGCATAATTCCTTTTCAATTGGTTTGATCACTTGGACAGTTACTCCCAGTTGTCACATAGTGATGATGGTCACTCGAGCGAGTGATTACTCGAGTGATACTTTACTGTGCATCTTTTCTTCCTTTATCACTGATTAGGCACTCATAGTGATTCCTCGATTGCTGCCTTTTTTGTTTATATGATCAAAGTGAAGCTTCAAAGTCTAACTTCACCAAGATTTGGGTTAATTTCTATGTAGTCACAATCTCGAGATGAAGCTCTTCCTTTCTTCTTCCTATAAAACAATATAGATCTTTTTCTTCCTTTGGTATCTAATTTCACTTGGATCTATTCAAGGTTATCTTATAGGAAACATAATATAATATTCACATGCTCTTAGAATATAGTTAATTTGGAAGAATTTTAGGATAGTGAATTTATAGTGGCTTTATGCATAAAAGAAATATGTTCTTTTCAAATCATCATGTATGCATAAAGAACTCAACTATTGTACATTATAATTCTTTTGGAATAGATTTCAAAAAAAAAAAGGATACAATGTTCATTCCTAAGGTCACTAGACAAAAACCTCAATAAATATTAAAGATAATAGTACATGAGGTTTTACCATTGTATACCTTTGCTTTAAGTACTTGGAGGATTGACTATGCTAACCCATTGCATCTTTATTTGACACTTTGTCTTTTCATATTTTGCCTTGGGATCATACAATGCTCTCTCATATGATGTGGACTCCGAGAGTCTTTTCTTTTATGCACGAGAGATCCTCCTTTTCTTGTTCTCTTCAAGGTAGTTTAATGGTACTCTATGATAGTCCATCTTTGAAGTACAACGTACTCCTTTTCTCTATTGCTCCTCTTTATAATTAAACTTTGTAATTCTAGTAATAGGTGTACTAAGAAATTTCTTGATTGATTTAGACTCTAAGAGTCTTCTTCTAAATGAGTAACTATCTCTCTTAGGCACTTCCTTTTGCTTTAGACCAATTTGTCCATTCTTAGTAGTATCCTGCAAGATTAAAATACTAGAAGGACACTTTGGAGTCCTTGATTGTTAGTATTGGACTTTACTTGTCCTTTTGGAACCCTAACAAATTTATTTCTCACATTAAAATTTCTTCTAATATAGCATGCATGAGAAACATGATCAAATTTTCCACAATAATTGCAAGTAATATAATGATATACATTATGTGATTTTATGTAAGTATTGTGTCGATTATGTGAATAAAAACTCAAGTAATTTTTATTTAAACGTACTTTCTTCCCAATATATTTCCCAACATGATCAAAAACATTTTTGATTTTTCAAATTAAATCAATAATTGGTTAAAAAGCTATTTTATAAAGACTATGAAAATTAGTTTTCCAAATATCTCCAGGAAAATTGGAATTATTTACCATATGTGCATCTTGAGCTCTAGAGAATGATCCATGAAATTCGTCCGAAATGAGTTTTTCTTGGGAATCCTCTTCCTTTTGTTCTTCTTTGTTGATTTGCTCATGGAAGTGTTTGATGATTTATCCTTCTTCATTCTCAACTTCCAATTATTCATCAATCGTAGATGTGTATATTATAATTTTTGATGAACTATCAACACTTTCAACTTCAACACATTTGTTAGAAGCATAAATAGAATTAAGAGTATCCCAAATGTCTTTAGCACAAGAGCAAAGTTGTATTTTCTCAAAATCATTTTCACTTAATGCACTATATAAAATTTTCATTTCTTTAATATTCAATGAAAACATTTTCTTTTCTTTTCCAGCCCAATCCTTCCTTGGTTTGAGATCAAAAGCATTTGTAAAAACATTTCACATATCAAAATCAGATGCTTTAGTAAAACTAGTCATTCTAGCATTCCAAAACCAAAAATCAATATATTTTAAAAGAGGTGGAATTGTATAGTCAAAACCTTCTGAAAGCGAGTAATACCCAAAATCAGCCATTGATAACTCTTGAGATGGTTAAGTCCTTTAAAAAATAGCCCTACTTTGATACCAAATGTTAGAATCGGCTGACCAAAAAAGAGGGGTGAATTGGGTGTAAGATAAAAACTTAGGAATTTTGAAAATATTTTTTCATATTAGTGAAAATAATAAGTATGAAGATAATGAGCCATAAAACCACAATCAATTAAACAAATAAGGTATGCTGGAAATACAAGAGATAAGGGAAAAGAATATACAAACTGTGATTTATACTGGTTCGGTCCTCTCCTTGATGGCTTATGTCTAGTCCCCAAGCTCCACTTGAGATTTTCAATGCATTATCTTCTTGTTTAATCCAGGCATAAGAGAAGTCTCTACAATCCAACAATTTTAACTAGCACTTAGATAATTAATTAATCCATCATGCAAGTTATACAATTAATCACCTTGAACAATAATGTATACATGACAATTAGTGTGTAAATAATTCTTCTCTTCTTTGTTGCAACTTCTTCTCTTGGCACAACATCTTGCACTCCTCGTCTATCTTCAGCTGCCTATATGGTTGGTTGAGGGATAGTGAGATTCGAGGGAATCTCAGTAGTAAACAATACCAGCAATGTATGTAAGATAAATGCTAGTGCATGATATACTTACCTTACATAGGCTTATGTTAACATAATGGCATATCTGCATGCTCAATGCTTCACATTTCTTACATATGATCATAGCATCAATAGAAAATAGAGCTTCAATCATTCAACTATGTTAAACATAGACAAGTAAAGTAATCATGCACATCAACATACAAGCATACATATCAATACACGCAAGTAGGGTAAGTTCACTACCTTTGGTCTTTGTGTCCTCCTCTTGTACCTTTACTTCCAACCACTGAAGTTACTTGAAGAAACTTCCTTGTCATCTTATAACCCTAGGTATATGATTACACTATTAGAGTTATGACAAATGAATGTCTTATGTGGCTATATTAGTCTCTAAGATATGTCCCTTATCTTTGGGAACCATACTTGTCACAAATTACTTTAGATGCCATAATTTCATGGGTCTACCTAACTGCTAGATTCTTCACCCAACTTTGAAAAATAATAATTAAATCTCTAGAATTCCAAATAAGGTGGTTCAAAGTCCTAAGTCACCCTTATTAAGTATATTTAAAGTAAAAATATCTTCTTCTGCCCATTATGAGCACACGATTCCAAAATTCATGACAAACATGGCTACCTCATAATTATGTCCAGTTTTAATTCCCTAAATTCCAAAAGTCATAACTAAATCTACAAATTTCCAAATGACATGATTCCAACTTCTATGAAAAATTGTTTAAGTCCTTTTTAAAGGAAAAATATGAACCACTATCAATTATAGAGCTAAATTTCTAGAAACCTTGAACAAACCTCACTGCCAGAAAAATGTTCCAGATTCAATGCCTAACTTCAAAAATTCATATCTCACAATCTACTAACTGAAATGTCACATATTATATATCAAATTAAAGCTTATGATGTCAAATTTAAAGGTGGAAATTTTTATATCCATTGGATATCATTTTCTTAGCAAAAAATATGTCACAAGCAGACTGTCTTACAGAACTCGAATCTGGCAGCACTTAAACTAGTCTTATATTATCATCAAAAATTATATATCATCATATATTCATGATTAAAATATCATTAGACCTTGAAAAATCCTTCTAGACAAAACCTTAGGGTGGTCTAAGAGTCCATAAAAACTTAACAAATTCACAAGACAATCGGTTCAAAATGAGGCTTAAACTTACCTCTTCACGTTTCTATAGTTGGTTTGAAATTCCGATGACACTCCGACCAGCTAGATGGCACCAAAATCCTTAGATTAGAAAATTGAGACCATATAAATAAAGCTCTCACTGAGTAGAAGAAGTTTATAAAGGCTTCGTCGGTCGGAAATGGTGATTCGGGGTCAGAATCGGCTCCAGAGCTCATGAACTTTCACTATTCACACACCTCCTCTCTTCTTTCTATTTTCTCTCTATTTTCTCCAAATTTTTTTCTCTAATTTTTCTACCCTTGTCTAAAATCTTAAAGAAGAATGGAGGATTGAAATTTAATCTTACATTTGATAGTCACTTTATTTGCCAAGTGTCAAAGGATAAGAGCACGAGATGCCAAGTGTCAATTAAGCATATTATCTTCCCTTTCTCTCTTCTATATGGCGTCCTTTCATGTGTTAGGGAAAGGAGAGGCTTGGAAATTACCCCAGACTCCCAGGTTAGGTGTTCGGAAAAGTCAAGTATGTTAGAGCAAGCTTTTCACCCAGAGGGGGGTGAATTGGGTGATTACAAAATAATCAGAAATTTAAATAAAATTTATAAAACTTTAAGGCACAGTTATAAGAAGGAAGAGATATCACCGAAGTTCACACAGGGATTTATACTGGTTCAGCCTCAACCACTTGACCTACGTCCAGTCCTCAGAAATCCTTCTGAGCCTTTCACTATATCTTCCAAGATTCAGTGGGTTCTTGGCACCACAGTACAACCAGCAAGTTCCTCTGGACACTTGCTCCCCCTTACACAAGGTAATCTTAAATCCCAACTTAAGGTTCCACAACCCTAAGTTATCACTATTGGAAATAAAATGCATATGACTGACAAATCTCTCTCACAGAGTATATAGATAAAAACTGAAATACAGATGAAGAGTTGAAGCACTTATAAAAGTATTGTTTGCAGTGTGTTCAAGCGTTTTTCATCGTCCTTTTATTTTTTGAATGGCTGGACATATATATCAGAGGCTTTGAAGACCGTGGTAAATTTGTCCTTTGATTCATAGTGCTTCTAACAGATGCAACAATATTTGTTTTTTGTTATTTATGAATTTCGCTGCCACCCATGAATAGTTGTCGTTTGAATGGAGAGTTCAGTTACTTGTCATGTGGGTGATAGAGGAGTACAGCTGTAATACACTTGAGAATATTACCATTTAGAAAATATTTGAATATCATCAGAGTAATGTGATTCACTGGGATGGATTTCTGAAAATCAAGGAAACCATCAGGAGTGATCTTCCTTTCACTAGAGATGGATTTTAGAAACTGAGTAACGAAAGAATATGCCACATGATTTTGACAGTAATCTGGAATAATTAGTAATGATTATCAATATCAAAATCTAACTAACAAAATCTGTTGATTTCCGTGGAAGTAGTTGCAAGTGGATCACAGTGATTGTCTGAGAGTGTTACTGGCAAAATGAAACATTACTGGAGTGTATTTGATGTCACTGGAAGTGATTTGGAAAACATTAAAATCTTATGCAAGTGATTACAGACTCACTGGAAGTGAACATAAGATTTTATATGCCACTCGAGTGAATTTGGAATCACTGGAAGTGATTTTGTAAACAGTGTTTTCTTCTTATAGTGAATCTCAATCCACTGGAAGTGATTCAGCTAAAATACTATATCACTCGAGTGATTCAAGATCACTGGAAGTGATTTTGCAAACAGTAAAATATTCTTGCAGTGATTTTCATTTCACTGGAAGTGATTTAGAAAATTTCAGGCATCACTCGAGTGATCTGGTAATCACTGGAAGTGCTTTTCAAAATAGTGATTTTTTCTTCCGGTGTTTTCAGATTCACTGGAAGTGATTCAGCAGAAATCACGTATCACTCGAGTGATTCAGGATTTCTGGAAGTGAAATCTGGAACAGTGATTTTTTCTTGCAGTGATTTTTCATTCACTGGAAGTGATCTGACGTAGTACTCGAGTGATTTCACATATCACTCGAGTGATCTGGTTATCTTCCATATCACTCGAGTGATTTTTAATGATCACTCGAGTGATCTTGATTATCACTCGAGGGATTAACCAAATCACTCGAGTGAGCTTGCTCATATCACTTTTATCACTTCCTTTGCTGATGATGCATTTGTTTTAATCAAATCCAAGGACTTCCAAAACATGATTTGTTATCATCAAAACATGAAATCTAACATTCTCCCCCTTTTTGATGATGACAAAACATATTATATGATCATGTTCAAAATTTGATTTTCTAAAACTTTACTAAATCTTTTTCAAAAAAAATTTGCAACAACTTAACCGCGGCAAAGGACTAAAAAGAATTGTTTCAAAGATTGAAAGTTTTTGACTTCATATAGAAAATGAAAAGTATTAGTTCAAGGTTCTTAAACCATTATAAACAGAATTTAAACATGCATATGTGAAGCATAACTTCTTGCTTTCCATGAGATCATATTGATAGCTGCAAACACAAACACAATTGCATTAAGACTATATTCTTATTAGATTAGAATCTTTGAATAAGTACATGGTCAGTTCAGAAAGCATACTGAAACTACACAAACTACACTACATGACAATAAACAGAACACTATATACTACATAAAACACATATGATCATATCAGTTATTTTCCCCCTTTTTGACATCATCTAAAGACGCAGAAGGCATAGATGCCTGAGTAGATGAAGAGGAAAAGAAGGAGATAGGTGGAACATATGGAATGAGTGAGACATGGGCAGGAGACTGGAAAGAAAAGGTCGTAGAAGAGGGCTCAACAGGAGTGGTGGAAGTGGAATGAGTAGGTCCTATAATCTCTGTAGTAGCATCCTCAACGACAATCTCCTCAGTATGAGAACTGGAAGAGGTGTAATGTGATAAAGATGATAGAGTCTGGAGGATGGGATCAACCTGTGGAGGATCACCAGCAAGGATAGGGTTAGAGATAAAGGATGTGGGAGGTGCAAGAGGAGGAGTGTCTGAAGGAATGATAGGAGGGTCAGAAAGTGAAGGATCTGGAAGTGGAGGGTCTGATGTAAGAGGTACATGTGAGGTGGTTGTGGTAAGTCAGGGAAAGGAATGTGAAGGTGAGAACTGAGTGCATCCTCAATCCTCTAGATCCTCAAAAAGTATATTGAAGTTGTGATTCACTGCCTCTACTAACACTTTAACTTGGTAGTTGACTTGATCAATCAATTCAGTGTTAGATTTCCTCAACTGAGTGACAGCAGACTGGATGGCATCTTGAATATATGTCTGAGTAAAAGAAGGACTATGAGATACTGCTCTGGAAGACTGAGCCTCATCTATCTTGGAAGGTAAAGGATCCATCTTTTTAGTATGATGATCTCTCTGGCTTGCCTCAGGAGGTGGTGAATGATGTTTCTGAGTCTGTGAAGAAGCTCCAGCTGGAATAGTGATTCCCATCCGTGTGAGGTGAATCTTCCCAAACTTAAGAATCCTTACTATGTCCCCCTCAGGCGTCAAGTGCTAAATGTTGTGCATAGAGAGAATATAGGACACAAGCTGAGGATAGGGAATTGTAGTAGACTTGGAGGAGTGAAACCTGAACCTCTTCATTTCTTGAAAAATAAGCTCACCCACATTTCTTCTTTCTCTTGTCATAAGAGATGCCATCATTTGAAGATCCTTCCCCGTGATATGAGTGAAGTTCTTTGCCTTATTAACCATGCTACGGGAATAAATGTAAAATAAGGCTCTCTGGTCATTGGTTAGAGCTGCTGGGGAAGTGGGTAGAGGCACACCAGGCTATCCTGGTCTAAAAATGTCAACCAGCTCATGAATATGAAAGACTCGAGGAGGATTCATAGGTACATCCTCTATGCCTAGGTAAGTATTTATAAGATCTCCAGACAATAGGACTTTTTGATCTCTCACAATTGTTTCAATCCTTTCAACAATCATGTTTCCATGGTTATCTTTCACATCAGCAATCTTCATGTTACAGTAAAAATGCTTAACGACCAAGGGATTGTAAGACATTCTTAGTTTCAACCATGGTTCATACTGCTTTAAATAAGGACTCAAGTCTATGTGAACTTTCTTTTTCAGCTCGGCCAAATCTACCCAGACAACAGGACAGAAATCTCTTTTAACAAAATGGGAAGCAAACACAATGGAATTCAAAATTCTGAGATTACCCGTGTTAAACCCAGGAGGAGGATCAAGGATTTCATGGGATTCTTCAACCAAGGACTCAGAATGATACCGACTACCAGAAGCTTGAGATGCATACCGTGACTTCTGGGGAACAAAGGCAGCTAGAATATTGACAGCACGTGTAATCTTTTCCTGCAATGTAGAGTCTTGAATGTCTGCTTCTCGTTGTTTATCTTTCCCTTTGCCTTTAGAGATTGTATGTGACCGTGTAATCATCTGAGTAGGTTTTTCGATGCGAATGCCTTTGGGTTTTTGAAAGGTCTGATCGGATTCTTGTGCAGATGCTGTTTTCGACTTATTAGACGGTGGAGAGGATGGAGGTGATTGACCGGGTCTTTTGGTTCTCACCATTGTTGAACGAGAGAAGAATCTTAGGGTTTTGTCAGAGATTTTATAGAGAGAAATAGGTACGATTAGGAAGATCTGACGAAATGAGATTAATCGGTGAAGCAGAGAGTTTTGAGGATTTGGGTTTCTGGGTTCAAGAGATTTCAGAGAGTTTGAGAGTGATTATGCGAGTGAGAGTGAACTAGAGAGTGAAATGAACAGTCACGGGAGGAAAAATACGATATAACCAGTTTTTTTAACATTCACTAGAGTGATTTTGGTTTTCACTCGAGTGAAGTATAAAAATCACTCGAGTGAAGTCCAAAATTACTTCACAGAAGCTAAAACCACACTGTAACTGCTTGACTATTGATTAAAAGAACTCAAGTGACTTACCTGTGGTGATATTATCAGTCTAATCACTTGATTTACCTGTGGTTGCAGTATTTCACTGTTCACTCACTCGAGTTGGTCTTTATCATCACCCGAGTGTTTTCCTCTCTGTTTATCTCTGTTATTTGAAGATATTACAGAGCATCCTGCAAAACAACTTTGTAGATACTTCGATGCTTAAGTTAGTTATGAGATCATCAAAACATTATGAAATCAATATTTATAAAGGCTAAACAACTTACAATTCATTGGGATTTACCATTCCCAATTCCCTTCGTATGTACATGAATTGTTCTCGGGCAAGAGGTTTGGTGAAAATATCAGCTAATTGCAAATGTGTAGGTATGAATAACACCTTGACATCCTTTTTCTGAATATGATCTATAATGAAATGATGTCTCACATCAATATGCTTGGTTCTTAAATGCTGTACAGGATTTTTTGCCAAACTTATTGTATTGGTGTTGTCACAGTAGATGAGAATTTCTTTAAGATATATGCTAAGATCCTGAAGTTGTTGTTTTAGCCATAGTACTTGTGCACAACATCTTGAGGTTGCTATATATTCTGCTTCCTTTGAAGATAATGATACTGTAGTTTGTTTCTTACTGAACCAAGAAACAACTGCACCTCCAAGGAATTGACATTGCCCACTTGTGCTCTTCCTATCTGTTTTATAATCACCATGATCAGAATCAGAATCAGAATAGGCAATTAGATATTCGTTACCTCTTTTGGGATACCATATACCCAATTCTTTTGTGTCTGCCAGATGTCTGAAAATTCTTTTCACTAATTCAGCATGTGATACTTTGGGGCATGACTGAAATCTCGCACATAAACCAACACTGAACTGAATATCAGGTCTGTTGGCTGTGAGGTAGAGCAATGATCCAATCATTCCTCGATATTGAGTTATATTGAAATCAACTCCTTTTTCATCAGCATCCATAAGTACCGCTGAACTCATAGGTGTATCTGCACCATTAGCTTCATCCAATCCAAACTTCTTGAGCAATTCTTTTAGGTATTTAGTCTATGATATGAATATTTCATTCTTTCTTTGTTTAATTTGTAAACCCAGAAAGAATGTCAATTCTCCTATTAAAGACATTTCAAATTCTCCCTGCATTATCTCAGAGAATTTTTTACACAGGGAATCATTAGTAGCACCGAATATAATATCATCAACATAAATTTGAACTACTCAAATATCATTTAGTTTTCATTTTATAAATAAGGTTGTATCAACTTTTTATCGTGTAAAGCCAAATTCGATGAGAAATTTGCTCAACCTTTCGTACCAGGCTCTAGGAGCTTGCTTCAAACCATATAAAGCCTTTTTTAGTTTGAAAACATTATTTGGTTTGGATACGTCTTCAAAACCTGGAGGTTGTTCTACATAAACTTCCTCCTTGATGTACCCATTTAAGAAAGCACTTTTTCACATCCATTTGATATAATTTGAATCCTTTGATGCACACAAAGGCTAAGAGTACTCGTATAGCTTCCAATCTTGCTACTGGAGCATATGTTTCCTCATAATCAATACCTTCTTCCTGATTATAGCCCTTGGCGACCAATCTTGCCTTGTTTCTGATAATAGCTGTGGCCTCATCAAGTTTATTTTTGAATACCCATTTAGTGCCAATAACCGAGTGGTCTTTAGGCCGGGGTACCAAATCTCAAACTTGATTTCTGTCAAATTGATTTAATTCTTCTTGCATTGCTAATACCCAATCATTATCTGATAGGGCTTTTTCAATGTTAGAAGGTTCCAATTGAGAAATAAATGCAGAAAAGCTAACTTTGTTTAAAACTTTGTTTCTAGTTTTAACTCCTTCATTAACTTCTCCTATCACTTGATCTAGAGGATGACTCTTGATATATTTCCAGGCTCGAGGTTGTTCTGGTTGACTTAATTCAACTTCTTTTTTAATATTATCAACCTCATGATTAGGAGAGTTAATAGAGGATTGGTTACTAGTTATCTCATCGTCAAAGCTTTTACTAGAGGACACATATTCATCAAATACAACATGAATTGATTCTTCTACTACACATGTTCGTTTATTAAAAACTCTATATGATTTACTTTGGTTTGAATAGCCTAAGAAAAGTCCCTCATCATCCTTAGAATCAAACTTTCCAAGATTATCTTTACCGTTGTTATGAATAAAACACTTACAACCAAATATGTGTAGATGAGCGAGGTTTGGCTTCTGTCCCTTATAGAGTTCGTATGGTGTCTTTCCAAGTTTGGTTCTGACATACGCCCTATTTGAGATGAAGCATGCAGTGATCAAAGCATCTGCCCAAAAGACTTGAGACACATTCTTTGCGTTGAGCATTGCTCTAGCCATTTCTGTAAGAACTCTATTCTTTCTTTCCACGACTCTATTCTGTTGTGGAGTTCTTGGTGCTGAAAAATTGTGATCAATGCCATTTGTATCACAATATTCTGCAAATGCTTGATTATCAAATTTTCCACCATGATCTGTTCGGATACTTACAATTAATATACCTTTCTTATTTTGCACTTTCTTGGCAAAGGCAATAAATTTACTAAAAGTTTCATCTTTGGATGACAAAAATATATTCTAGGTAAATCTAGAGAAATCATCAACAATAACAAATGTGTACAAATTTCCACCGAGACTCTTAACTTGCTGGACCAATCAGATCCATATGCAATAATTGAAGTGGTCTGTTAGTGGTAATTTCAGTTTTTGATTTAGAAGATGATTTTGTTTGCTTACCTCTTTGACATGCATCACAAATTAAATCATTCTTGAAATTTACATTAGGTAAATCAATTACCAAATCCTTTTTGAGTAATTTACCTAATTGATGCATATTTACATGGGCAAGTCGCTTATGCCATAGCCAACTCTCATCAGTGTTACTCAAAAGACAATTTTCAGAAATATTTTCATTCATATAAAGAGTATTGCAGTTACCTTCTCTTTTTTCCTTGAGTTTTGACTTCAAATTCTTCTTTTCAATTTGCAGATCCTTCTTGCTAACTATCAGACATTCTTCTGAGTCAAATATTACCCAGTTGTCTTTATCTGTGCTTTGGCTTACACTTAATAGATTGTGGCATAAACCTTCAACATAATATACGTCTTTGATTTTATCCTTGACTTCCCCAACTCCTGCTATCCTTCCGGTTTGATTTCCTCCAAATTTTACCTTGCCACCTTCGTTGGGTACTAATGTGGTGAAATTCTTAGGGTCACCAGTCATATGTCTAGAGCATCCACTATCTATATACCATTTGTTTGATTTGGATGCCCTGAAGCAAACCTGCAGTTAAGGATAATTAAGTTTTAGGTACCCATATCTTTTTGGGTCCTTTTGGGTTAGTACATACAACTTCCTGTTCATGAACCTTCTTAGGTATCCATTTAGAGGTTCCTATAATTCCTTTCTTTTTATGAAAACATGAAGAAGTGTAGTGTCCTTTTCTATTACAGTAATTACAATAAGCAAAAGGATTAGATGTGTGCACAGAACGTGTAAAATAACTTAAATATGATTTACCTCCTGTCTTCTTCTTACCTTTTCTTTTGTCTAAATCTGGATCATATCCTATACCAGACTTATCATTCACAAGACGTTGTGCTTTTAAAATAACATTTAACATCTCACTTCCTTTTGTAAACTTTTCAAGAGTTTTAGTAAGATCAATATTTTTCTTCTCAAGAGACAAACACTTTTCGCAACCTTTATCTAAGGATTCTTTAATTCTTTCTTTAAGAAATTTATTTTTCTTTTTACATGCAATCAAATCTTTAACAATTTTGACAAATTCAGAATGTAAAGCATCATATTCATTTTGTAATTCATCATAAGTAGGATCAGGATCATTTACCTCCTCGTCTGTTTCCTCTTGAGCAACCAGGCATATATTGGCTATCTCTTCATTGTTGCTTTCTTCATCTGAGGAGCTATCTCCCCAAATTGCAGAAACAAATGCCTTCTTTCTGTTGAAGGATTTGATGTTTCTCTTTTCTTTATTTTTCTGTAACAACTCCGGACATTCTGATTTGATATGTCCAGGTTTACCATATTCATAGCATATGATCTCCTTGGCTTCTCTTCTGCCACTAGTTCCACCTTTTTGTGAATTCCTGAACCCTTGGCCTTTATAAAATTTCTTCAATCTTCTAATCATCAGGCCTATCTCATCATCATCGAACTCCTCGTCTTCTTCTTGGCTTTCTGCCTTTGTTTTTGTCACACTTAGTGTAAGACTTTTCTTTCTCCTATCACCAACTTCTTCTAGCTCTCGTTTGAATTTTAGTTTGCTTTCATATTCAGAAAGACTTCCAAACAGAGAAGCTACATATTGCATTGATTCTCCTTTAGCCTCCTCTATTGCTGTGACTTTGGCCTCCCATTCTTTGAAGAGTATGTTTAATATTTTTTGTACTTGGATATTCTGATCATAGATTTTTTCCAAGTGCTGCAAGTTGATTAATAAGATGAGTATATCTAAGTTCAAATTCAGCTATTGACTCACCTTCCTTCATACAAAGTAGATCAAACTCTGTAGTTAGAGTATTGATTCGATTTTCTTTTATTCCTGATGTTCCTTCATGAGCTACTTCCAAAGCTTGCCACATCTCTTTAGCAGTCTGAAGAGTACAGATTCTGATGTATTCTTTTTGACTCAGTGCACTCTGAATCATCAGAATTGCTTTACTGTTGAGAGTCACAAGCCTTTTGTCATTGTCATCAAATTCTGCTGGTGATTTATGAACTTTTCAAGATTCTTCAGTCTTTGTAGGCACATAGTTTCTAGTTTCAATCACATCCCATAGCCTGTATTCTGTAGCCATTATGAATACACAGAACTTAGCTTTCCAGAAGGAAAAATGCTCACCACTGAAACCTGGTGGTCTAGTGATAGAGGCTCCGTCAGGAAGAATTCCTTCACCCATGCTTGCCATCGGATCCTTCTAAGGTTGTTAAACCTGAACAACAAGACCTATGCTTTGATACCAACTGTTAGAGCAAGCTTTTCACCCAAGAGGGGGGTGAATTGGGTGATTACAAAATAATCAGAAATTTAAATAAAATTTATAAAACTTTAAGGCACAGTTATAAGAAGGAAGAGATATCACCAAAGTTCACACAGGGATTTATACTGGTTCGGTCTCAACCACTTGACCTACATCCAGTCCTCAGAAATCCTTTTGAGCCTTTCACTATATCTTCCAAGATTCAGTGGGTTCTTGGAACCACAGTACAACCAGCAAGTTCCTCTGGACACTTGCTCCCCCTTACACAAGGTAATCTTAAATCCCAACTTAAGGTTCCTCAACCTTAAGTTATCACTATTGGAAATAAAATGCGTATGACTGATAAATCTCTCTCACAGAGTATATAGATAACAAATAAAATACAGATGAAGAGTTGAAGCACTTATAAAAGTATTGTTTGGAGTGTGTTCAAGAGTTTTTCATTGTCCTTTTATTTTTTGAATGGCTAGACATATATATCAGAGGCTTTGAAGACCATTGTAAATTTTTCCGTTGATTCATAGTGCTTCTGACAGATGCAACAGTATTTGTTTTCCGTTATTTATAAATTTCGCTGGTGCCCACGAATAGTTGTCGTTTGAATAGAGAGTTCAGTTACTTGTCATGTGGGTGATAGAGGAGTACATCTGTAATACACTTGAGAATATTATCGTTTAGAAAATATTTGAATATCATCAGAGTAATGTGATTCACTGGGATTGATTTCTAAAAATCAAGGAAACCATCGGGAGTGATCTTGCTTTCACTAGAGATGGATTTTAGCAACTGAGTAACGAAAGAATATGCCACATGATTTTGATAGTAATCTGGAATAATTAGTAATGATTATCAATATCAAAATCTAACTAACAAAATCTGTTAATTTCCGTGGAAGTAGTTGCAAGTGGATCACAGTGATTGTCTGAGAGTGTTACTGGCAAAATGAAACATTACTGGAGTATATTTGATGTCACTGGAAGTGATTTGGAAAATATTAAAATCTTCTGCAAGTGATTACAGACTCACTGGAAGTGAATATAAGATTTTATATGCCACTCGAGTGAATTTAGAATCACTGGAAGTGATTTTGTAAACAGTGTTTTCTTCTTGTAGTGAATCTCAATCCACTGGAAGTGATTCAGCTAAAATACTATATCACTTGAGTGATTCAAGATCACTGGAAGTGATTTTGCAAACAGTAAAATATTCTTGCAGTGATTTTCATTTCACTGGAAGTGATTTAGAAAATTTCAGGCATCACTCGAGTGATCTGGTAATCACTGGAAGTGATTTTCAAAATAGTGATTTTTTCTTCCGGTGTTTTCAGATTCACTGGAAGTGATTCAGCAAAAATCACGTATCACTCGAGTGATTCAGGATCACTGGAAGTGAAATCTGGAACAGTGATTTTTTCTTGTAGTGATTTTTCATTCACTGGAAGTGATCTGAAGTATCACTAGAGTGATTTCACATATCACTCGAGTGATCTGGTTATCTTCCATATCACTCGAGTGATTTTTAATGATCACTCAAGTGATCTTGATTATCACTCGAGGGATTAACCAAATCACTCGAGTGATCTTGCTCATATCACTTTTATCACTTCCTTTGCTTATGCATTTGTTTTAATCAAATCCAAGGACTTCCAAAACATGATTTGTTATCATCAAAATATGAAATCTAACAAAGTACATGTTCAGGTCGGAGATTGGTGGATTCCCTGAACTCAGGGTTAGGTGTCACCTTTTCAGAGTGCCACCTTAAAAGGAAAAAAGAAAGCGTCATCATGAGGGACACTTGTCATCTTCTTAGCATGCCAACACAAAAGTGATCTTGTACTTTGTTATGATAAGAGGACACTTGTCAATTTCTTGTGGTGCCAACCAAAAAGTTGTGTCATGATTAGCTATCATGACTTACTTTATTAAACCTACTTTAATAAAGTTACTTTATCGGTATCTGCTCGAGACTATACTATGGTTTTTCTTAGGAATGCGGCACATAGATCAAGGCCCGCCAAATGACATTCTAGTTAGAGTATGTGTAGGCCCCACATGGCCACATTCCAGTATCTTTTTCTAAAATTATAAGGTACACCTGTCTGCCCTGAAAAATGCCATTTGCATACCTACACCGCATATGTTGCTCGACCAATCAGTCTCATACCTTATGATATATTTGGGTGGAATCTTTCTACCAACCTAATGACACCATATATGTGTCCTATGTACATCTACACCGACATTTTGATCTTCTTGCCTACACATATTGGGCCCTCTTCCTGTAGGCCAAATCACATAGTCCTGAGAGTCTTTCTATCTCTCGTCATTCTTGGGACTCTTCCTAAATTGGACTTAGTAATCTGCCTGATATAGGCGTATCCTTAACTCTCTAGACCCAAAATTTAGGATATTGCAATTCTACCCCCATTCAATAAATTTAATCCTTGAAATTTTGAACATCATATGGTACTATCTGTACCTCAGGAATTATCTTTAGACACTCAGTCTATCTCTTTCATTCTAGCTCTTTTATTTTCCTGCTCATAGTGCGTGTAACCTAATAATCATATTATTATATCTCCAATAGTATTCAGCATTCTCATTCATTCAGTACACAGTATGTAGTATTCTAATATAGGACCCACTGGTTCATTCCCACAATGCTTGGTTTTGAAGGCCTTACTTCCTTTATGGGATGCTGGCTGGATCACACCGTATGTGTACTAAACCTTATGACTCATTCTACTCCCACAGCGCTGGATATTCCAAGGAATTACCCCCATGCCATAGGCATCTCAGGGCTTACTGCCTCAGCTATAACTTGGTACATTTTGAATGTTTTTCCAACCTCAAGGTATACTTTAAATACACTAGTCTAATGTCACTACTCTAGGAAACAACCATAGCGCTAAGTTCACAAGTATTACTGCCGTCCGGTAACCTAGGGCCTCTACCTTATACAACTTGCATACTGATTAGGTGGCTAGCTATAGCCCCCACCCTCACGGTTTTGTTTCTCTAGAGTCTCAATCTCTTCTATCCAGAAAACACATCTTACCACCTCGAGCCTCTGCTTGTCACAATTCTTAAATACATGGCATGCTGCCGGCCCAAGGATATACTAGTCCATTAGGTTTTATGGTCTTAGGACATGTTGTCCATCATCTTTGTTGAATACTATCGAGTTTAGCTACTTAGGACACACAATCTATTAGGTATTCTGAATTCATTATAGGATCTCCCTCTTACATCTCAAACCCTTCATATAGCTATATAATGTTCACGAATCACACAAAACAAACCATCTTATAATAGTCAATCAATCAATACTCAGCAATCACAGGACATACAGTCCAATGGGAAATCATAGGACACACTGTCCATTATCAACTATCCAGGTAGCCTATGAGGTCTTATAGCCTAGGGAATACATCGGGACTTATGGCCTCAGGTCTCTGCCTATCTGCCACTAGATATTCATTAAGCCTTATAGTCCAGGGTAACTACCTATACAATGTGTACTCATGGGCTTTCTGCCTCAAGCCTACCTGGCTTAAGACACCCCTTGGTAACTCCCCATGCAACTTGTACTTACGGGTCTTATTGCCTTGGGACTTACTATCCTGTCATTCTCACGCTTTACAACCTCTTCGGGACAATGCTTGGAATCTCATGTATCAGGTCACTCCTGGAATCTCATGCTTTGAGTCACTGCCCATAATCTAAAGTTTGGATTGCTCAACAAGTCTTACGACCCTGCTCTGAACGTATACTAGACCTTATGACTTAAGGACATATTGGCTATCAGGTCTTACTACCTTGGGCCCACTGCCCATCAAGTCTTACAGCCTAAGGACACGCTAGTTCAATAGGTCTTACTGCCCACCGTATATTCATAATACGAATATACTCAATGGTAAACATATACATGTAGAACCATTACATAAGATACGAGAGCAATAGTTGATTGACTTTCTCTATCTCATTAAGCATGTTTTACCTTAGTCTCTCTTTTTTCTTTTTGTCAACAATCAGCATTGGAGCACCCCATGGCATTTCACTGGGTCACACCAACCCTTCTTTCAAGGAAACCCATTTGGCCATCTTATCTAGAGTCATTATGTTTAGACTTTAGATATCAGTCTAGCTCTAGGCATATTTACAAATTCAACTTCCCATACCGGGGCAATCTACCCATGTCTTTCAGGGAATCCATTAGCTACTAGCATATATGCTATTATCCGTCTGAGTTATAACATCATAACTTGTGGTTGCCCTGGTTCTATCTACTACTTTTTTCCATCAAGGAATAAACTCTCAATTGTTATTTCTAAGGGAATATTCTATGATCAAGATCTTTCCCTATGCTAGATTAGCAACTAGCAACCTCCAGAAACCTCATGCATATCTGTACCACATTCTAGTACCTCAAGCCACTCAGGCTATTGCAAATTCCTAGAGAATCAATTCAACTATTGCATTTGATTTTCATGTTACAATTTAACTCTTAGAACCTTAACATCTGATAAGCTAAGAAATCATGTTCCTCAATTATACCTAACATACACACATACTAGAATCAGGATTTATCATTCCTATTATAATCCTCCAATATTCGGATTATATTCTCATAGCATCAGCATTGTTCCAAGGTTCTAATTCTACCTCAATCCTCAATATTATAAAGGCATATTATAATCATGATTCTTTCACCTCAAAGACAATCGTTGCCAGCTCTATATCATGAGTGGGTAACTCATCTTGTGAGGCTTCATCAGTTGATAGGCATCCACTACCATTCTACCCTACTACACTGGGCACATCTCAATCCCATATACTCATTTCACTGCAACTTATATAGGTCACTTTATTTACAGACTACTTAGGTCTCATCTCTGCAAACCATACTGGCCGCACTAGGATCTAGGATAGTCATTATTAGTGCAAATACCAGTCTCTCCCTCATCTTTTGGAAGCTTACTCTCACAGTTAACATTCCACTTAAACATAATTCTTTCATTCATATAAGCTCTATCAATAGCAAAGCGATTCGAGAGATATTCTCAATCAATCTCTAATACTAACCAGCAAGACTGAGACAACTGCGTATCTCTGTACCAGTTCTTGGCCTCTTTCAGTTTAGTACTTTTCATCATACCTATATGCCTTTGAATACGATTCATCTAAGATGATTATTAGTCATGGAGAAACCTTAAGGCAATCACTATGCCTAAAGTCTCTATGACCTTATCAACTTAACTTCCTAAAGGGTTACCTATCCCGAGATTACTCTTACTTAAGGACACTTAACCACAGACTTCCGTTGGAATCCGGGTCATATGCTAATCTAAAATCACATACACCAGAGCTTATACCCTTCTCCACTGGGTACACATCCCTACTACTTCATTTCTTCCTCTACATTTGGCTCTGCCCCTTCCTTCAGCAGACTAATGAGATCTACTTCTCTAAGTTTGTCTGTTACCCAAAACACCTAATCCTATTATCACTCATGACTATTCCATTATCACTCACAACTATTCCAGTAGCACTCACGGATACTATTCACATTAGTAGAGCATACTAACCAAATGCAAGGAACTCTACTCTAATACCACCAAATGTAACGCTCATCCTCAGGCCCCTTTATATTGCATTATGGAAGCATTACTGACATTTTTCTTTTAATTCATGAGGTCGCTATTCATTTGGTAAAACCATTTTTACCAAAATATTTAACTTTATTCACGAGGTTACTATTCACTTTAACTTTTCTATTATTCCATTCATTACTATCAAGGTTTTTCTCAGCTTAACCATTCCTGTGCTTACTTGACTAATAGGCTCATATTGTGAGATTACACATTCCTAGTTCCATTATCAAACTTAGATAATCAATTCATCTATTATTCAGGTTATACAATTGATCACTTTGAACAATAATGTATACATGGCGATTAGCGAGTAAATAATTCTTCTCTTCTTCGTTGCAACTTCTTCTCCTGGCACATCGTCCTGCATTTGTCTATTGTGTTAAGCTTCCTATATGGTTGGTTGAAGTCTCAGTAGTAAAAAATACCAACAATGTATGTAAGATAAATGCTAGTGCATGATATACTTGCCTTACGTAGGCTTATGTTAACATAGTGACATATATGCATGCTCAATGCTTCATATTTTCTTACATATGGCAATAGCATCAATAGAAAACAGAGCTTCAATTATTCAACTATATTACACATAGACAAGTAAAGCAATCATGCACATCAATATACAAGCATACATATTGTGAACACCTTATTTTTTCTAGGCCCCACTTAAAAATAAAAATAACAAAATGCAAAAATAAATGAAAATCCTCTCATTGATGATGATTGATGTTTAAATTGGCAATCATCATTAAAGAGAAAAATTAAAAAATAGAGAAAATAGGAAAATGCTCTCATTAATGATGATCAATGTCTAAATTGGCAATCATTGTTAAAGGGAAAAATAACAAAAATAAAATAAAATAAAAAGTCCTCTTATTGATGATGTTTGGTGTCTAAATTTGCAATCATCATTAAAGGGGAAAAAAGTAATCTTATTAATGATGATTGGTATCTAAATTGGCATTGTCATTTATTAAGGGAAAATTAAAAAAAATATAAAAATATATATATATAAAAATACCTTTCATTCATAGGTTTTAAATTAGGAAATTGTTTGTAAGGAAAATATAAGAAAATAAATGAAAAATGAAAATAAAAAATAAAAAAATATCTCTCATTTTGTTGATAGGTTTAAATTAGGAAATTACTTGTGGGAAAAATAAAAAAAATTAAAAAAAAATCTCTCATTATTGGTCAAACTAGGAAGTTTTATTAATAGAAAATACAAAAAATAAAAAATGAAAATTAGAAAAAAAAATCTCTCCATTGATGGTAATTGGGTTAAGTTAGAAGAACATTTATGAAAAAAACCCTACCTTGAGACTAATAAATAAGGGAGCAAAGGTTGAAGCAAGGGACACAAAAAGAAATTTGGGAGAAAAGGGAGACAATAATTTTGGGAGAGCAAAGAGGCAAGGTAGAGAGCTATTCTGTTGTGCCATCTCTCATAAAGTTAAAATAAAAGGGGCTCTCCTTATGGGTTAAGGAAAATGATGACACTATCTTTGCTCCTCTATTGCTTATTGAATGGAGAAATGAATTCTTGACCTTGTTTGGCCCCATCTAAGCCCATTGTTCACCTTGTTTCTCACATCACTTCATCTCTTGGAATGTTAAGTTCATCTCAATGTGGTCACAGTGTTGATAATACTCCTTTTTCCCTTCTTGATGATTATTCCATAATCTCAAGAAATTAATTAAAAGTGGAAGTATTGAGAAAATAGGCAATATTGCACAAGAGAGTTATTCATGAGTAAACTTATTTGTTGCATTAGAACTTATCTATTTATGTTTTGAAGCCAAGCACGTTGGAACATAAGGTATGAGTCTCCTTTTCTATTGTGCTTCTTTATATTCAATAATTTCATGATAAATTGATTTTAGATATGTTTTTTTCTCTCTTCTCATCTTTGGCTTCCCATTCTTTTAACATGTGTTTTTGTTTTCTTTACCCCTTTCCTACATTTTCTTTCCCAAAAAAAAAAGAAAAAAATATTTTAGCACATTTTTATAAATGAAAATAAAAAGAAAATACTCTCTTCTTATTAAAAAAATATCATAAAGATATTTTTTTAAAAAAAAATAAAAAATACAAACCAAACAAAACATATTTTTCAAAATAAATTAAATAAATATTTTTCTAAAAAAATACCAACCAAGTGACACACCTTTCTACCCCTAACTAACTAAGTGGGCTTTAATCCCTCTAAAGGGTACATAGGACATAGGCTTTTGCATAGGTCAAGTCTAACAATGTAAATAATTAATTATTTTTTTTATTTTTTAAATATTTTATTTTTGGGTAATTATGATGAAATTTTAAAAGGCTATATTTATTTTTAAATAGTTAACTTATGGTAACCATTCTTATGAATGGGTGTTGTGGGGTACCTAACACTTTCCCCATGCACAATCGAATCTTGAACCCTGAATAGTTTTTGTAGACCAATTTTTGTTTTTTAAACAGGTTTCCAAAATTACCCTTTTCTAAAATTTTGGTGCTCCATGTTTTCCAAATTCTAGGCGCTACAACCTAGGAGGAAAATCTAGGGCCTATGTACCATTTGAAGGAATCAAAGCCCACGTAGTTTGTTAGGTAAAATGGCATGTCACTTTGTTGGTTTTTTTAGAAAAAATGTTTATTTAATTTATTTGAGAAAAATATTTTTTGTTTGGTTTGTATTTTCTTATTTATGAAAGCAATTTCTTTATTTTTCATGAAAGAGAGCTTTTCCATTTTATTTTCTTTGATAAAAATGTGTTAAAATCATTTTTTTCATTTTTTGAAAGAGAACCTAGGAAAGGGATAAAGAAAAAAAAGAAAAAAAAAACACAGCACAAGTTAAAAGAATGGGAAGCCAAAGATGAGGAGATTTGTGCATAACTTTTATCCTTGCATACTTATGACTTGTAAGCTACATGAGACACCAAAGTAAGGGGGCAGAAAGAAACATAGAAGAAATATACAGTCATATGCAATTCATTCATAAGCAAACTCAGCCCTTAATTCATATCAAGGTGCAACTGATATATTCATCATGTAATACGAGCATCCAATAATAATCAAAATGCAAACAATACACCTCAAGAAGTACACATGGCCTACAAGCATAACTTTAGTCAACAAGCCATTATTTTATAAACCAAATGTTGCTGGGTGAGAAGAGAATAGAGAAAGGAACAAAAATAATATAAGAAAAGAGAAACAACAAGTAATATACTTGTGGATATTTGCCCAATATTTTAGTAAGAATGCCTCCATTCTTATGTAGAGATGTTCATTAGCTTGGCAAAGAATCTCTTTCTAAACAAAGATGTGACACCCTTCCTTTCATCACCTCACCGGCTCTTAGTTCCACATATCAAAGTAAGCGAGCGATAATTTAAATAAACTAAAAGTCGTTCTCTTCATTTACACTAGAGCGATCCTCTGCTTATACAACATCCATACATATCAAAATACATCCCATATACATACATACATGTATAATTTCCCGTTAATACAATCACTGTATAAATACACCAAATACAAGCTAGCGCCTTGCGCTTCAAGCTTTACTTATCTTCATATTTCCTCCGTGCAATTCTCCAGGCACTCTTCAACCTATCTAAAATGGTTGGTTGGGAGAAGTGAGATTTAAGAGAATCTCAGTAGCTGTAACACCTCATTTTCCAATAGCTCTGATACCAAAAATATAAGGACCCTTCCATATACTTACCTTACCGGCTCTTAGTTCCATTATATCAGAGTAAGCGAGCGATAAATTATTAAACTAAAAGCCGTTCTCTTATTCATGCTAGAAAATTTCTCAAATACATTAGAGTGATTCTCTGCTTATACAACATTCATACATACGCATACATCCATATATACACACATATATCAAATACAAGAAGTAGTGCCCCGCACTACGGCCTCCTCTTCACTTCACGTCTCCATATTTCCTCCATGCATCTTCATGCATCTTCACCTGTCACTATGGTTATTTGGGAGGAGTGAGATTCGAGAGAATCTCAGTAGTGAACAATACTACTATGCATGGCAAATATATATGAATGCATGACATGCTTGCCTACCCTATTTCATGCCAACATAATGACATGCTGCATGCTCAATGTTATGACATACTAATGGCCATCGCACAAATATAACAGAGCTTTAATCAATCAAATATGCTCAACAAAAATAGGCATAGTAGTCACATAATCAATGCATATAACATACATATCACACCCATGCAGGAAAAGTAAGTCCACTACCTGTCGGACTTTACTTCCGTCATCAATCCTTCGTATTTGCTTCGGTTCGGGCACGTCCATCCATCGAGTCCTAGAATTCCCAAACATTCAATACACGAGTCATTACTCTTTCTTATATCATTCTAGACTCGTATTAGTTGATAACTTAGCCCAATTACGCTAAATTACCAAAATTCCCCCGGAAGCTCGGCCCAATTGTACTTTTACAGAAATTACAACATGGGCCAATCCAATATAAGTTCATGTGTAGAATCCATTTATGACTTCAGATTAGTCAAATTTAGGCCTGAATGATGAAAATACCCCTTCATAGCCCTTATATAAAGCAACAAGGGCAATTTGGTCATTTCACCCTCTAGGCCTTTTCTCACTTTCCCTTCAACATGAACCCTACACAATTTACTCTTCTGAACTCAATGGAATCATCCAATCGATGAAATTCCAACTCTATCCTTATGCCACGCCCAACGCAGCCCATAAAGATTCTCAGAAGAGTTGTGTCGGTTTCTCCCTTTCTTTGACTTAATATCCTCCTTTCTACTCCCCATTACATGATTAGCCGTTTAGACATCCATTGTGTAATACCTTACTTCCAATAACCTCAAATGAGTGCAAAAGAGTAGTGAAATAAATTGTGAAACCAGGATTTAATCCCAAACTGAATAAACTTTAAAAACATTAATGAATCCCAACATTATCTCAGGAGATAAATCTAGGATTGGGTAGGTTTTTCATATGGAATAAAAAATTTTCAAACATTTTTCACAAATATTCATTGTCTCATTTAGACTCATTAATACTTCCTTTCATTTTATCAGAGTATACGAGCATGTCTCTGCTTCAATCTCACGTTGCATTCATTCGTTAATGTTTCTCTAACGATTAGGAAGTGTTATGTAACTAAGTTATCTCTTTATTACATTACCATCCATTTACCTGGTTACAAGTACTATCAGTTCAACCACTATATTATTGTCACAATTACCGATTTATACAATATATACATGTCCAAAATATCCAAACAGACAACCAACAGAGAAAGTAAATCTTTCAGCTTCATCCTCTAACTGTCCGTATTTACCTTCTTGCCCTTTGAGCTACCAGCCTGTATTGTAATTTGTTTATAGAAAAAGAGTGAGATTCAAAAGAATCTCAGTAGTAACAGGTAGTCAATCATATAAATATAAAATCACAGAGCATGTTACACAGTCATCATATAAAAGAATCATCACAACATCATTCAATTCAACATGTAGTTCTCATACCATCATAGTACTAGGTATATCACAAGGCTCTGAGTGTTACCCGTGTAATAGGCCCATCATTCACTCGTGCATCACAAACAAATTCAATGGCCTGAGCGTCAACCTGTGCAATAGGCCCCGGGCGACAACCCCGCATAAATAAAATGTGCTAGACAATTCATGATGAAACTACACACATACAATGTATCTTACAATATATGAAAGACAAAGTTACTACCTGATAGCTTCTCTTGAGCAATATCCAATTGTTTCACTAAGCTTGGGTAGGTCTTAAACTTTGAACAGTATTAGGTCCTATAAATGGAATTTACGGACGACAAGTTATTATTTCGTCCAATACTTGTATAATTCAAATACTCAAGTCGGTTGTCATTAAGGTTAGAATACTAACCCAAAATCAAAGTCAAAAATGGTTCAACTATATCAAGTTGGTTAGTTTTACCCTTAAAGTTCATTACAATTACATAATACCATTGCATCTTTTATTTTCGCACATTTGAGTAAATCTGCCAAAATTTTCTTCAATCTTTGAAAATTCATAATTAATTCTAAAAACCTCCAAATGAGTTGGTTCTAGGTTCTATTCAATCATTTTCAAATCCTATTGTAAATAAAAATATTACAAGGCACTAACTATAACCACCAAATTCCAGAAAATTCGTCAAACCCAATCTACCACAGATTCCATTCCAGAATCAACCTTAAACTTTGAAAAATCATATTTCTCAATCTACTGGTCCAATTGCATCATATTACCCATCAAATTAAACCTTAGGAGGTCTAATTTCATCATGTAAAATTTCATAAGTTTTAGACAAGGTTTGGTTACTAAAACATGCATAGCAACAAATCTACTCCAGAAAAACAAGTCTAACAGCAGGGTCATCTAACTTTCAAAAATTCCATAATTTTGTATAATTATCCAAAAATTATAAGTACATGCTTTTCCACATAATTTTTCATGTAGAACTCAATGGAATGATAAAAATCATAAAAATAATAAAGCTTTAGCCCTAAAACCCACTGGCAAGACAGAATCATTTTCAGCAAAATTACCAAAACATAATTTTGTTGAACAACTTAGTCCAATATCATCATAAATTATCAGTAAACCATAAATACATGATTAATCCTTTAAAATTTTTTTTGGATGAAAATGAACAGTACCCCAACCTTCATAAAGACTCATCCAAATAACAAACTAATCGGTTCAAAATGAAGCTTACGCTTACCTCTATACATTTCCACAATCGGTTCGGAAATCCGGCAGTACTTCGTCCGGTGAGATGGCACTAAACACCTCCAAATAAAAATCTAAAATAGTAGAAATGAAGCTTAGGATGAGTAGAAGAAGGTTTGTGAAGGAAATTTTGGAGAAAACACTGATTCGGTAGTGTTTCGGTGGATTGAACTCAAGAACATTCACTATTCATGTTTTCTCTTTCCTCTAACTATTTCTCAACGTTTTTTCTGATTTCTTCCTATTTTTGCTGATGATAAATGAAATAATGGAGTTTAAAGAGTCATAAAGGTGTTCCAACATGTGTCAGAATCTTATGGTGCCACATATTCGGTGATTTAGCTAAACGGTGACATGTGTCCTTTCTTTTAATCAAATGGGTCTTGAGTTGTCTTAATGGTCAGGGAAAGTGAGAGCCCGATGATTTTTCCCCGACTCCTGAGTTCTGTGTTCGGGAAAATTAGTCGGGTGACCAGACCAGAGACCGGTGGATTTCCCCGGCTCGGGGCAATGTGGCACCCTCCGGTGATGACAACTCAAAAGATAAAGTAACTTTGTCAAAAAGAGGAAACAAGTGTCACGCTCTTATTTGGCCAACACATTAAAGTCAAAAGCACCTTTTCTCTTCTTCCTTAAGATGACGCCAAGTGTCCCTTATGTGGGACCCATCCCTATCTCTTCCCTCCACCTAACTGTCCACTTTATCAGGGAAAGGAAAGTCAGGGAATTTTCCCCAGGTTCACCTACGAGGTGTCCTCCTTTGTGGTCCCTACACAAAGTAAGATTATTTTATTTAATTATTACTTTATGACAACCAATAAAATCTTGCTAAGTGTCCTCTTTATCAAAATAACACCATATACACAACACTGGCACCGGTGAATTTTCTTCCGACTAATTACATTTTCCAGCAGTTCTTGTTGTTCATATTTCAGTATGTTACACAATGGACATCATTTCGGCTCCCAAAACACAAATAGAATGAGAGATGAACAGTACACTACTTTCAAAATACTCATCTAAATGATAAACCGAAATGGTAGAAAGGTAGCACACGCTTACCTCTACATGCTTCTGAATTCAGCTCGGAATTCCGGCGACGCTCTGACTGGCGAGACGGCACCAATGTCCTCCAAACGAAAATCCAAAACTATAGAATTGAAGCTTGGGATAAGTAGAACAACATTTTTACTGAACATTTCGAGAGAAAACACCATTTCGGACGAGTTCTGGCCAATCAACACTTTCTCTCTCTTCTCTCTCTCCCGTTTGTTCTCCATTCTCGTTCCTTCTCTTTCTTTCTGATTCTCATTCTCATTTGTTCCGATTTTACTTTCCTTCTTTCTCTTTTATTTCTGACCGCAGGAAAGAAAGGGAATTAATTGATAAAGGATGATGATTAATTAAAATCATCCGGTGGCCTTTACTCAATTAGTCAACCTATCTCATTTCTTGCATAACAAGTTTACTTTCTATTTTCCTTCATCATTCCATTAATATTAATGAGACTTATGAGAGTATAATTCACTCTCAAATTATCCCATTACACCACCTCAAGTGGTCAACCGAAGCCATAAGCTTCTTCATCTTATTGACTTTACTTGATAATAATTACCAACATGGCTTCATTAATTACCAAGTAGTCATTTCCCTCCTTTTAATTCCCATTCAACTCAACATATTGGGAATATTAGGAAAAATCTATCATTTCTCAACTTATGGCAAAATTACCATTTTGCCCTTACCTTTTATTTCTTTTAACATCTAAAGATATTAAGGAATTTTGGGATATAAACCATGTCCCACTTGGACATCTGCTAAACCAGGGTCTAGCAATCCCCTCAATCCAGGCTTAATCTCAAGCCTCTTATCCCAAAATTTGGGGTATTACAGTAGCGAACAATACTACTATGCATGGCAAATAAATATGAATGCATGGCATGCTTGCCTACACTATTTCATGCCAACATAATGACATGATGCGTGCTCGATGTTATGACATACATATGGACATTACACAAATATAATAGAGCTTCAATTAATCAAATATGTTCCACACAAATAGGCAAAGCAGTCATATAATCAATACATAAACATACATATCACACACATACAGGAAAGGTAAGTCCACTTCTTGTAGGACTTCATGTCCTTCCTCAAATCATCGTCTTTGCTTCGGTTCGGGCATGTTCGTCCATCGAGTCCTAGAAGTCCAAACATGATAAATGAGTCACTACTCATCCTTATAACATTCTAGACTCGTATTAGTTGATAACTTAGCCCAATTACTCTAAATTACCAAAATGCCCCCAGAAGCCCGGCCTAACTGTACTTTTACAGAAATTATGACATGGGCCAATCCTATACAATTTCACGTGTAGAATCCATTTATGACTTTCGATCAGTCAAATTCAGGCCCAAATGAAAAAAAAATCCTTGATAGCCTTTATTTAAAGCCTTAAAGGGGTAATTTGGACATTTCACTCCCCAAGTCTTTTCTCACTTCCCCTTCAACATGAACCCTACATAATTTGCTCTTCTAAACTCAATGGAATCATCCAATCGATGAAATTCCAACTCTTTACTCATGCCACACTCAGGCAGCTAATATAGAGTTCTCAGAAGAGTTGTGTCGGTTCCTCCCTTTCTTTGACTTAATACCCTCCTTTCTACTCCTTATTACATGATTAGCCATTTAGACATCCATTGAACATCATTTCGGCCCCCAAAACACAAATAGAATGAGAGATGAACAGTACCAAACTCTCAAAATACTCATCAAAACGAAAAACCAAAATGGTAGAAAGGAAGCTTACGCTTACCTCTACGCCTTTTTGAATTCGGTTCGGAATTTCGGCAACACTCCGGCTGGCGAGATGGCACCAAACATCTCCAAACATGAATCCGAAACCATAGAATTGAAGCTCAGGATGAGTAGAGTAATGTTTGTACTGGGTACTTGGAGACAAAACACCGTTTCGATCGAGTTCCGGTGAATCATAACTTTTCTCTCTCCTCCGTGTTCTCTTGTTCTTTCCGTTCTCTTTCTCTTTCTAGTTCTCATCTGATTCTCTTTCCTTTCCCTTTCTCTTTTAATCCTGATCGCATGAGAAAAATGAGAATTGATGATAAAGGATGATGACTTAATAAATCATCCGGTGGCCTTTACTCAATTAGTCCATCTATCTCATTTCTTGCACAGCAAGTTTCCTTCCTCTTTTCCTTCATCATTCCATTAAAATTAATGAGAAATAAGAGAGTATAATTCACTCTCAAATTATTCCATTATACCACCTTAAGTGGTCAACCAAAGCCTTAAGCTTTTCCACTTATTGACTTTCCTTGACAATGATTCATCCACTTGGGCTTATTAATTACCAAGTAGTCATTTCCCTCTTTTTAATTCCCATTCAACTCAACTTATTAGGAATATTAGGGAAAACCATCATTTCTCATCTTTTGAAAAAATTACCATTTTGCCCACACCTTTTATTTCCTTTTTAATATCCTATGATATTAAGGAATTTTGGGAAAACATCATTCCTTACTTGGACATTTGCTAAACCAGGGTCTAGCAGTCCATTTAATCCAGTCTAAACCTCAAGCCTTTAATCCCAAAATTCGGGGTATTACAAAAGACAAAATGACTCTATCCTTAACTACCCTTCCCCATGCACATTATGCCTGAGTAAGAAATGTGAAAATCATATTAGCTCTCTACCTTGCCTATCTTTTGTCCTAAAATTCTTTTTGTTTTCTTGCTTCAACCCTTGCTCCCCTATTTATAGTCTCAAGGTAGGGTTTTTTTTTTATAAATTCTCCTTCTAACTTGACCCAATTACCATCAATGGAGATTTTTTTTCTAATTTTTTTATTTTATTGTATTTTCTAGTAATAAAACTTCCTAGTTTGACCATCAATGAAAGATTTTTTTTATTTTTTTATTTTTCCCTCAAGTAATTTCCTAATTTAAACCTATCAACATAAATGAGATATATATATTTTTTATTTTTTTTTTATTTTTAAATTTTGCCTTAATGAATGATAATGCCAATTTAGATACCATCATCATCAATAAGAGCATTTTTTTCCTTTTAATGATGATTGATAATTTAGACATCAATTATAATCAATAAGAGGACTTTTTTTAATTTTTTGATTTTTTTTATTTTCCCTTTAATGATGATTGCCAATTTAGACACCAATTATCATCAATAAGAGGACCTTTTTTATTTTTTATTTTATTTTTTATTTTTATTTTTTCTTTAATGATAATTGCCAATTTAGACACCGATCATCATTAATGAGAGGATTTTTCCATTTTCTCTTTTTTTTCTTTAATGATGATTGACAATTTAGACACCAATCATCATCAATGAGAGGATTTTCATTTATTTTTTATTTTTATTTTTATTTTATTTTTTAAGTGGGTCTTGAACAAAATAGGGTGTTCACAGTTGCCCCTCTTTACCTGTTTCGTAGCTGAGAAAAGTGAGATTCTCGTCTATGAAGCAAGTAAAGATAAGAACACGTATTTTGTCTGGCCAAAAGAACAAAGTTCCCCCCCTTTGGAATCAAAGAGGGTTTGGACAAAATACAATGCACATGCCCCTCTTTACTTGGTTCATAGGGGAGAAGAATGCCGATGGAACTAGATGATTACCTAGAGTAGGAGTGAAGCGCCCAATTACATAAGACTTTGGCAGGGCGTAAAAGAATTGTGCCAACTGTTACTGGGCTTTGAGAGTATCTACTGATGCAGTGCTTTGAAATAATAGTTCCTGCCATTACAAGGCTTTAAAAGAATTATGACAGCCGTTACTAGACTTAAATGGTACTTGCTAATACAGGTCTTTGAAAGGGTACCAGTCGTTACTAGGCTTTAAGGGTACCTATTGATACAGGGCTTTGAAAGAATAGTTCCTGCCATTATAAGGCTTTGAAAGAATAGTGCCTACCATTACAGGGCTTTAAAAGAATTGTACCAGCCGTTACTGGGTTTTGAGGGTGCCTGATGATACAAGGCTTTGAAAGGGTACCTACCGGTACAGGGCTTTAAAAAGGGTGCCATCCGTTACTGGGCCTTAAGGGTGCCTTTCGATACAGGGCTTTGAAAAGGGTGCCAGCCTTTACTGGGCTTTGAGAGTGTCTGCCGATAAAAGGCTTTAAAAAAGTGACAGCCGTCACTAGTGTAATATCCTAAATTTTAATCACCAAAATTCCTTGAATATTTAATTATATTCGATGGAATAAAATGGTGAATTTTGGTGCACTTGGAATAACCTGAATATTGGAGAAATGAACTATATGAAATTTTTTGCCAAGAAAGACCTAAAGCCCAATTTTATTTGTGGTGAAAGCCTAACTTTATGGCCTAACATTTAGTATGAAAGAGCATAATTTTTGGTGTTAAGACAATACAAAAATTTGGCCAAGATGGAAGGAAAAGGAGATATTAATTGTTCCAAAAATTCAAGAAATGTAAGGGCAAAATGGTCATTTTGGTCAAATAAAATTTAGTAATTTTAATCAAAAATTAAGGAGAAAGTTGGTTTGGAAGGAAGGAGTAAGAAGATGGAAGAATACTCTAGACAATGCAAGGGAGGAGAAGCTTGTAAAAGAAGCTTGTAAAAAATAATAATATCATATAATCACATATTAAACATCTAATAAAATATAATAATAATAATAATAAAAGAAGACATGAGAAAATTCTAGAGAAATATTCTTAATCACTTTAAAGGCACCTAAGGTTGGCCAAATTGAGAGAAAAGGAGAGAGGAAGAGACTTGGAGAAAGTTAAGAGCAAGGAGAGAAAACAAAGATCAAAAAGCAAGATCAAGGTAAGTAGGTAGAAATTTCTACTTTTTCTTGTTCTCTAATTCATGGAAACTCTTCTCAACCTTCATATCATCTTGGATTAGCTATCAAACAAGTAGAACTCAAGAGGAAGGAGGAGAAGGGTGTCAATTTTGAGAAGAGGAAGGAGAGGAATGAAGGTAAGCCAAGAAAACCATGAAATTCTTGTTGAAATCAAAGTTGTGATTGTTGTTTGGTTGGTTGTTGGCTTGTTTTGGTTGGATTTTGTAATTTGAGATGTTCAAATTCTAAGGGGATATGCTGCCCAAATTAACACTAATCATGTTTAAATAGTGTTTAAGGGGTTAATCATATGATTACAAGTGGAAAGGAAGGTATTATAAAGGTTAAAACATGAAACTTCCATTTTTTTCAATTTATTCCATATTTGTTGTGGTGTGTTGTTGTATGGCCAAACCTGGTCCAAAATTTATTAAATATTATAAGATAAAAGTAGACATCCTAAGATTTAATTTGATAGGTATTAAAGCCATTTGAACCAGTGGAGTGAAAGATATGATTTTTCAAAATTTGACCATAAATCTAGAATGAATTCTGTGGCAAACTAGGTTTGATGAATTTTTTGGAATTTTGTGGTTATAACTGGTGCTTTGTTATAATTTTCCCTAAAATAAGACTAAAAGAGATTTACATAGAAGCTAAAACCACTTAATTTGAAATTTTCTAGATTTAGTTATGAATTTTCAAATTTGACTGAAAAGTTAGAAAATTTTCTAGAAAACCTATGAATATGACAATTTTGTCCCTAAAACCCTAAATTGGTGGCTGCTAAGGGTAATATGGTCATTTGAGTATGAATTTGTAAAAAATAAGGTTAAAAATAGATTTTATACATGAAAATGTGGAAGGTTAGTCTATGTCATAATTTTTGAAAAAGTACAAATATACCAGATAAAAAGGGAATTAGATCGGGCTTCCTAGGGGCATTTTGATAATTATGCGATTTTGAGATAAGATAACCAACTTGTAAATTTTAGAATGAGATATGAGTGAGTAATAACTCATTTACAATTACCTTGAGAATTTTAGAATTTGATACTTGCCTGAGCCAGATGAAAAGTTATAGGACAAGTAGTAGCTAGGCTTTGGAAAGGAGTCCAGGTAGTAACTCTATCTCTCATATTCTATGTGTTTTTTAATATGCACTGTTTACCATGTTATGTACAATGAGATGTGTTGCATGTGTGGCATTGTATTTCCTGTATGGCGAAGTATTTGCCTATATGACAATGTGATCACATTATGATTTGTTGTGTGCAAGTAGGGATCAGGCGATCATTTTGATCCCAGGAAAAATCATCGTTTTGATCTTGAGCACTTATCATACATGTGCTTGGCATTTTGATTGCTGCATCATGATAAATGATGCTATGCATGTTTACTTTTCACATTTTATATGATTGATAGCCTGTTACTATTGAGATTCGTATGAATCTCACCCTTTTCATAATTCAAAAATTAATTTAGCTAAAGGAAACAACTCATAGGGTAAAGTAGCTGATACTATTAGATGAGGGTCTGATACTAGTCAAGAAATTTTCTGTTGGTTATCTGTTAGTCCTTCATGGTATTTGGAATTTACATTGTAACTTATACAACCCTATAGGGCTATTATGTAATGTAATCAAGAATTATATATCAGTATCTTCTACTATTTATGTATGCCTATTGAACTACGCATTAATTCTCTAATAAATGTCAAAATATTAAGGGGGTTTAACAACTTCGCTTTGAGGGTTCCTGCCAGTATATGGCTTTAAAAAGGGAGACAGTCGTTACTGGGCTTTGAGGGTTCCTGCCGATACAGGGCTTTAAAAGGGTGACAGCCCTAACCGGGCTTTGAGGGTGCCTGCTGGTACAGGGCTTAAAAAAGGGTGCAAGCCATTACTGGGCTTTAAGGGTGCCTTCTCGTACAGGACTTTGAAAGGGTGCCAGCCGTTACTGGGCTTTGAGGGTGCCTGCCAGTACAGGGCTTTGAAAAGGGATGCCATGAACATGTGATACCCCTTAAAGTAGTGCTTATGATAATGCCAATGCAGATGATGACACTGATAATGAAGTGCTAATGATGATGTCATAAATGTAGATGATGATGACACTAAGTGTGCAATACCCCTATATGAGAAGGTTTATGCACTATGATGTTGATAAATATGATGGTAGTGGTAATGATGATGTCAATGGTGATGTTGATAATGAAAATGATGAAATGCTAATGAGGATGAGTGTAATAATGGTGGTGTTAAAAAATAGCCTAGCAGATAATATTGCTCCTTCTTCGTCCAGGCGCCTAACCAGAACCCCTTTACTTATGTTGTCTTGTAGGACGTATAAAGGTGCGTATAATGAGATTCACATAGATGCCACTACTTAGGATCCTCAGTTTAAATGGTGTCCTTTTGTCAAATGTTTATCCCCAAAACAGAAATTCCAGTTGGGACCTTCGCTAATGATCTTGTAATTACACAAGTTAATTAGGAGTAGAGGATGTTACGAGTATAGGATGATGTATTTAGAAAGTGCAAGTGTACACTGTCGTAAACAAATAATATAGAAGTAAGTAGAGTATCGTTCCCATGAGAATTGATTACTAAATACCAAAATTAATAATCTTAATACTATTTAGCCAGTCGATTAGTTGTGATTGAGATTGCAAGATAAAAATGATAAAATATGAATACAAGTGATATGAAGACAAATATGAGAAAAAGCCCTAGGGATTAGATTTCACTTAACGAATTCCGAATTGAATCACTTATCTATTCTAGTCTAATTTATTCCATATGATTGATAGTCGAGTTTTCCTAATTTAATTACTAGCCTCTTCCAAGGTCAAGTAATTCTATAATTAATTGCTAACCCAATATATTCCTATATGAATTTACAATTAATCATGCATTAATATTTATGGAACTCATTAAGACTACACAACCCATATGATATATTCCTATTTCATATGAAAATTATGGTTTTAATTATAGGATCCACACACATGCATCTCCTTCCGGTCTCAACATGCATATTAAAATCATCCAAAAGGTGGCCAGTCAATTGAAAGCATTAAGAACAATAATTAAAACTCAATCATTAAGGAAAAATTAAAACTAGATTTAATAAGTTAAGATTCAATCTGTCATTAGTAAGCTACATCATCACCCTAGGAAAAGGAAAATTAGCTCATGATGAAATTAAAAACAAAAACAAAATAAATTAAAGACATCATAAACATTGCATAAAAATTAATTACATAAACAAAAAAATACAACTACAAGATGCATGAAAATGGAAAATCTAGCCTACCATATAGGAGGTAAAACCTTCCATGTAGGTGGCAACCTATACCATCCATAAAGGAAGACTACATATTCCTTCCATATAGGAGGTAAAACAATCCATGTAGGAGGCATGCAAAAAGTAATAAAATGCAAGAAATAAATTCTAAGATAAATATTCTCTCTCTAACTTGAAATTCTCTCTCTCTTTCTTCCTTCCTTCGTTCTTCCTCTTCATTTTAGGATTCCAAGAAGCTCTATTTATAAGCTTGAATTTTTAGATGCTAAAGTGATTTTCTACAATGATTTGCTACAATGAACCGCATTGCTACAGTGAACCGACCACCCACTCGCTACAGTGAATAGCACTAAACAGTCCCATGTCTAAACCACCGACCGTTATAGTACCGTGTCTTCTATAGTGTATTTTGCTACAATGCCATATCTATTACAGTACCGTATGAACAGTATTTTGCTACAGTTCAATAATTTTCTCAATATCTGCTTAATATGATGTTGTATGGCCTGTCAGAAGAAAATTATTATTTATTTATCCACTACACCCAAATTCATTATATTAAACTTCAATATCGTCCCCAAAATCATCATATAAGAGAAAATAAATATGCAAATATTTTCCTTATCAGAGGACACCATGTATGTCACTGTGAGCGTTTATCTAGACAAAAGTTGTACTTTCATTAAAAAGATTTACCCTTATACAAATCATGACACAAAGTTTAACATGTGATTTAATGAAAGGAAAATGGATACTAAGGATGAAGATTCATTTGAAATAAATGATCTTCTAATATTCAAGTGGACGCATAATAGTGAGCATATATCAGTGTAGACGTGATGCTATTAGGAGGTCCTTCGCTTTTGATTCCGTGTAGTCCCCTTGATGGTGTCTTGCTTAATTGCCAGAGATACTTTTTATCAAGTTATAACGGAGTCAGCTAAGTAAAACAAAATAGAGAGATTCATGAGGCCAAGACGAATACATTTGTGTAAGTTGTCCTTTCAGGTTTTTGACCTAGTGAACTCTCAATTTTGTGCTCTGATTTTTGCTTAAGCCACCCTTTCAAGTTTTCAACTTAGCGAGCCCTTTTTTTTGCTCTAACTTCTTCCTAAGTCGTCCTTTCGGGTTTTCAACTTAGCGAGCCCCCTTTTTTATGCATAATATTTCTTTATAGCATATGAATTGATCGGTCTTGGTAAATCTTGGCCATTAATGTCTGTCAATATCAATGCCCCTCCAGAGAAAGCCTGCTTAACAACATACAGGCCTTCATAGTCAGAAGCCCATTTACCTCTGTCATCTTAATTTGGTAGGATCTTCTTGAGAATTAGGTCTCTTACTTTAAACCCCCTGGGCCATAGTTTCTTATTAAAGGCCTTTACCATTCACGACTGATATAACTACCCATGACATATTACTGCTGGTCTCTTTTCTTCAATCATATTTAATTGTTCAATCTGAGAGCGTATCCATTCACTTTAATCTAGGCCTGATTCAGCCAAGATTCTTAGGGATGGTATTTCCACTTCAAATGAAGTGACAGCGTCCATGCCGTAAACTAAAGAGTAAGGGGTTTCCCCAGTTCAAGTACGCATTATGGTATGATACATGTTTAATGCATATAGAAGCATCTCATGCCAGTGCTTATAGGTCATTGTCATTTTGCCGATAATCTTCTTAATATTTTTATTAGATGCCTGAACTACGCCATTCATCTGTGGCCTATATGGTATCGAATTATGATGTTTGATCTTAAACTGATCGCATAATTCTTTAATTGATGCCCCATTGAGGTTTGGTGCATTGTCAGTTATGATCCTTTCCGGTGACCCATATCTACATATAATATTGTCCTTTAAGAATTTGATGAAGGCCTTCTGAGTAATACTAGCAAAGGAATTGGCTTCTACCTACTTAGTGAAATAGGCAATAGCAACAAGGATGAAACGATGGTCATTCGAGGCTTTCGAGTTAATCGGCTCGATGACATTAATCCCCCACATGGAAAACGACCATGAAGACATAAGACTATGCATTAGAGTTGGAAGGGCATTAGTTTTGTTGGCGTATATCTAGCATTTATGACACTTTCTAACATAATTGATATAATCCTTCTCCATAGTTACCCAATAGTAGCTGAATCTTCGAGCTTGTTTAGTTAATGAGTGGCCATTTGCATATGTACCGCATATTCCTTCGTAGATGTAACACCCCATTTTTAGTCACCAATATTCCTTGTATGTAATTGATACATTTAATGGAATAAAATAGTGAATTATGATATGCATGCAATGACAGAAACACTTCAATCAGTGGTTACACACGACTTGGCTCATCTAGGACATAAAGAGCAACTAATGTCTACTTAAAGGTCTAACATTGTAACCTAAATTGGAGCCTAAAATGACACAAATAAAGGTCTATTATGAGTGTTAAAATTTGGCCAAATCAAAGGGAAAGGAGCAATAAATGATTTATTTCCAATAAATCATAAAATGTAATGGCAAAATAGTAATTTACCAATAAAATAAGAAGCAAGTTATTTTTTCCTTTTTCCTTATTATTATTGACTAAATGGGAGAAATAAAAGGGAAAATGAATATTTGGTAATTAATAATCCCATTTTTGAGAATTATTACTAAGTGAAATTAAAGTTGGAAAAAGAAGCCAAAAGTAGCATGACATTAATTAATAATTTGGAAGAAGTGATCATGGAAATTCAAGAAGCAAACCAATTCTCTTTTTCTCTTACATGTTTGGTCAAAAAGGCAAGCAAGGGAAATATTATATGAGGTATACATTAATTCAAGAAAAGAAAAAAAAAGATGAGCCAAGTAATTTTTCACATGTAATTTCCATTAAAGCATATTATTACATAAAGCAAAAGGTGATATTTTAAGTAGCCATATCACTTCTTGCTTCTTCATTTACGGCCAACTCTATCAAAAGAGAGAGAGAGAGAGAGTTTAAGAACACTTGAAGAACACCAACAAGAAGCTATGGTTCCAAGAACCAAAATCAAAGGTAAGAGCTTGAAATCAAGTTGTGTTTGCCTTCTAATCTCCTTAGAACTACCTATAACCTCTTCTTCTTCTTGAAATCCATGGTTAGCAAGCCAAAACAAGAGAGAAGAGAGAGAGGGTAGAAGGTGTGCTAGATAGATAAAGAAGTAAAATCAAGAGGTAATCTCATAAACTTGATCATCTTTTGTTATAAGTTGTTATTGTGGTTGTGGTTAGTGGATTTGCCTTGTTTTGTAAATTTGGGCTGATGAAACCCAAATGGGAAATGCTATCAAAATTTCCTCAAGTTATGTTCATTTAGTGTTTAAGTAGTTAATCATGTAATTAGAAGTGGAAGGAAGTGATTAAGCAAGAGAAATCAAGAAAACACATTTTTCCTCTTAAGTGGCCAGCTGCTAAACAATAGGGAGGAGTTGGAATTTTACAACTTTGATTATTCCATTGGCTTTATAAGGGAAAATTTTATAGGTATACATGTGTACATAATTTTTGGATGTTGGTATGCACATCTGGAATTCTTAGAAATTGAAAGAGCATGCTGTTAGATTGCTTCCAGTGAAGCAGTGTTACTATTCAAAAAAATTCGCTAGACAAACCTAGTCCAAATATTATGAAACTTGGTAAGATTAAAGTAGAGATGTAAAGCTTTAATTTGACATGTATTTTGTAATTTTTGGACTAGTATGCTAAGAGATATGGATTTTCAAAGTTGTGTCCTATTTCTAGAAGGCAATCTGAAATAGTGGAGTTTGGCGAATTTCTGGGAAAAATATGTTGATATTGATTTAAAAGCAGTATTAGTATAAGTAAAAACCATTTACTTATAAATTTAATTTTTATAGAATCTGGAAATAGCCTGAGCCAGAACTCGAGTTTAGGACAGACCGAGAAATTGGAAAAGGAGTCAGGTAGTAGCACTTTCTTTTATATACTATGTAATTGTTGTATGCTTTATGTACGCCATCTTCTGTAATATGACATTAGCCTAGCTGTTATCTAGGACCCAGTAAAGGTACATGCAAATAAGCCAAGCTTCAAACATGACGTTTGACCATGGACACGAGTTAAGCCGGGATGTAAACAGTTTTTTGGCCTTAGACAGTGTATGCACAACACGAGTTAACATCTTACATGGCATAATGTATTGCATATTTATTATTGCATTCTATATGTTTGAAATGTCTGTTACTACTAAGATTCTCTCGAATCTCACTCTTTTTCATACTAAAAACACATTACAGCTGAGGCTCGCGGCTCGAAAGGCAAGGAAGTAACTATCCAGAGTAGGGTTTTGGAGCATTCTGAAGCTGATTCTGGTTAGCTATGTTATACTTTTATTTTTTGAATCACCCTGCACATTTGTATATATATTTTTTAAACCCTACTGGGATTCTCCTGTATTGTAAACAAGCACTTAATGTTAGTATATTTCCGCTATTTTTGTATGCCTTACGGAACTTTACTCTTATTACTATGCGAATATCAAAATGTTAAGGGGTTTGATAGTGGATCTCTTCCATCATCTTACGCACCTCTCTCATATCTATACAGCGTAGCAATGTCCCATCAAAGCTTCTCTTATATAGGATGTCATTACTAATAAAGCCCATGGCCATTCGCCGGATGGTCTTCTTTCCATTTTGTATTGTATATGGAGGGTAAGTACTATGTTCCATATACATCTTGACACTATGATACCAAGGTTGTTCGTCATTCTCTTTCCCAATATTGAAGTAAAAGGCTGGCGATCTTCTAGTCCCAATCTGAATTGGATGAACTTGGACCCTACATTCGAGTTGGATTATAGCTGCTAGGGTAGCTAAAGCGTCGGTAAAGCGATTCTTTTCTCTGTCCATATGATGGAAATTGATCACTTCAAAAATTCTTACTCAACTCTATCAAGTACTTTTTATAAGGGATCAACTTTGAGTCTTTATTTCACCAGTCACTTGATAAATTATAAGAGCTAAGTTACCATAGACTTTTCGGTTTTTTATTCCAAGATCAATGGAGACTTAGAGACCATTACTACAAGCTTCATATTCTGACATGTTATTTGTGCAATCAAACCCTAACTTTATAGCAATTGGTAATTTCTTCCCTTCTGAGGATATGAATACTACCCCTACACAATTGCTATGCATATTTGCCACACTATCAAAATACATCTCCCACTCCTTTGACTTGTTTTCCTCATTTAGGTCATCTGTAGTACATATGTCTTTATCTGGGAATTTGAAATATAGTGGCTGGTATTCATCTATGGGGTTTTCTGCTAAGTGATCTACTGTCGTACCACCCTTGACAGATTTCTGAGTGACGTACCTTATATCATATTCAAACAATATTACCTGCCACTTAGAGACTCTTCTGGCTACATGTGGGCTTTCAAGGATGTATTTAAGTGGGTCCGCTCTAGAAATTAACCAAGTGGTGTAATAAAGCATGTATTGCATTAACCTCCTTGTAGCCTAGACTAAACCACAACAAGTTCGCTCAATCATCTAGTAACGTGACTTACAGTCGTTAAACTTCTTGCTCAAGTAATAAATTGTTTTTTCTCTTCGCTTAGATGCATCGTGTTGCCTCAGCATAGCTCCCATGGAGTTGGTTCATATTGTTAAATAAAAAATTAAAGGTCACTGGTATAGGACGAACTAAAATTGGGGGATTTAGAAAATAATCCTTAATTCTATCAAATACTTGTTGGAAATCTTCATCCCACTTCTTTGTGCAGTTTTTCTTCAAAAGCTTGAATACCAGCTCACAAGTTGAAGTCAGGTTGCTAATGAATCATGCAATGTAATTCAACCGCCCCAAAAGCTTTGAACTTCTTTTTTTTTGAAGAGGGGGCATTTCCCATATTGCTTTTACTTTGTCTAGATCTACTGTAATCCCTTTTTGACTTACAATGAACCCTAACAATTTCCCAGATAAAGCCCCAAAGACGCACTTCTTAGGATTTAGTCGCAGCATGTACTTGCGTAGCCTTTCAAATAGTTTTCTTAGCAACACAACATGGGTTTCTCCCTCAGAAGATTTAGCTACCATATCATCCATGTATACTTCAAGTTCTTTATGTATCATTGTTGGAATTGAAAGGCACACACAATGGAAGATTTTAAAATTAATTGCAAAAGTATTTTCAATCCCAATTGCAAATCTATAAACAGAGTAGTTAGAATACTACATTTACGTTCTTCGCCTTTTTTATCTCTAGGAGCTAACACTTTAGATCAGCTCCCTCTACTAGTATCCACACGAACAAGACCAACACTGGCAGCGTGCTAGCTCCTCCAATGCCTCTCTAGGGTTTTCTTGCGACTCTCTATTTTTCTCTTGCCCTAGGGTTCTGTATCCCTACGTTTTTTTATAACTGATATGGGCCATATTGGATCTTCAAAATTAATCTTAATTAATTTTGAAATCCGCATTATATTAAATAAATTTGATTTAATTAAATATGTCCAACAGATTTAATTTAACCTATTTATTTAATCCGAATAAAAAGCCAACAGATTTAATTTATCTTTATAAATTAAATCTAAGATATGATATCTCTATCAATGTTAGTTATTTAATTTATAAAATAAATTAAATCTAAAACTAACACTACATAATAATATTATTATTTTCGTTTATGAATTTTATATTATGTTATATATTATTTTATACACACACACACACACACACACACACATACATACATACATAAAATTCACCCACCTTAGATTAAACATTATCTTCATTGAATCTGAGACACATTTTAGATTCAATGAATCTGGACATTATAGCTCGTGTTGGGCTATTCTTATGTGCGACCCTGTAGACCCAAATGAAGTTGGCAATGGGCCAATAAGTGTACTAGCTCACAAGATGCAAGCGATCTCTAGCAAGACATTGTGACTACCTAATTCTTATGAGGATCGTTAACATGATGCAACTTGTCATACAACCATGTCACGTCTCTTTTTTCAAATGATATTTCGGCCAAGGATAAGGCATAGATAGTGTCATCCTCCTATTCCTGACCATTACTTTCTCAATTCTTGGGTGGTCTGACAATAGAAATGGAAACACATTTCTATCGTAGTATGGCCATACATTTCTCAGACTCACTCATCGAAGGGCCCAATAATATCTCTCTACTAATGTGACAGACAAATTTCATCTTGACCATTCACATTCCTCTGCATAAAAACCACTAAGCCCGATCGTAGTTTTTATCATCACCCAGTCAAAGGCAACTTTTGACTAGATCAAAGCTTGGTGACTCTCATGTAGGGATCCATGATGATCTTAGGTTAAAGGTATTGTGACATGGTTATACATGAGATAAGCTTATGACTTAATCCATGCAGCTTTCTCATAGTGGGTCAGTCCAGCACCTTGTACTCTTACAAGTGCCTAAGATTTTAATTTGTATCTCCATACCTTATCAAAGTCATACTGGCCTTATTTCATCTTTGCTCCTGCATAGATGATCGACCAGGGACATTTAGGACAATCTTTATGATTCATCCAATGATACAATTATCATAAGAAACATACAAGTAATATAACAATAAAATGGAGAAATTCATTTAAACAATAATGTTCAAAGTATAATGATTGGCCCCTAGGGCATAATTTCCAATAATCATATCATGGAAGAGTGCTACCATGGCACTTTGATAAGTTGCCCTGCATTCTTTAGCCCAAATGGCATGACACGGTAACAATAAGTACCCCATTAAGTAATAAAGGTGGTTTTTTCCTTGTCATATTCATCCATAGGGATTTGTTTATACCCTAAATATCCATCTATGAACGAGTACCTATAGCTACAGGCCGTATTATCAACTAGGACATCAATATAAGGAAATGGAAAATCATCTTTTAGGCTAGTTTTATTCAGATCTCGATAATCAATACACATTTGAACTCTACAATCCTTCTTTGGTACAAGAACAACATTTGCTATCCATTGTGGGTATTTAGCTACTTACAAGGAACCCGCCTCTAATTGCTTCATCACCTCATTTTGAACAACTAAAGACATGTCAGAAGTGAGCCTCCTCAATTTCTGCTTTTTGGGCTTGGTATCTGGGAATAAGGGAATCTTGTGAGAGGCAATCCCTGGATTAAGGCCTGGCATATCTCAATAGGACCATGCGAACACATCCATGAATTATTTAAAGAGTTCAACCATTTTCTCTCTTTCAGGATTATCTACTATCTTTAATTCTCTCTTTTCTTCCTCTTTGCCCAATTTTATTACTTCAATTATGTCTTCATGCAGACATATTCTATCGTCATCATATTTGAGGATTTTTGTGTATACTTGAATAATCTCATCGTTATCACGCTCATAATCATGCATATCGATGGCAACAAGCAAATCATCATTAAGAGACTTAGAAACTTCTGTGTTGGACAAGTGTTCCGAGGAAATCAATTTCCTAGAGGGTGAAAATGAACAATGAATGATAGAAAGGAAGAAAAAAGAAGAATGGATATAAATAAATGAATTTTGTTTGCATATCATTATTCATGGTTCATATAAGAGCTTGCCTAAAGGCACATAAAACCATAAAAAAGATAACTTTTAGCTAGACATGTTACTCTAAAGTAATAGAATTGAAGGTGTCCTCAAACTCCCAATTTTCTAGAGCCCTTCCAAAATCATCAGCTGAAATCCATGTACAAGTATTTTCGCCTATTGGTGAAACCATTGCAATAGTCGTCTTGTTTAGCACTTCGGAGGATGTTGGGAATGTCTTCCTTATGTGGGGGATTTTAGAGTGCTCATCCTCCCTCCCTATCTTCAAGCTTGCTTGCTCTTTCAAATATCTTAGCCACCCTTGGCACTTATGATTCTCTTGCAGATTTATAGGGGACTTGATGCCTTAGAGGTGAGTGCCCAATCCTCCCCCATGCTTGAACCCATTCTTCTCCATTATCTTGGTTATTATGGAGTCAACATTTTTATATCCCTTGGGTCTTTCGATTTCAAAGACTTGGAAAATTTTTCTTTCCTCATGTTGTAGCAGCATCAATGTATGAAGAGAACTTGCTTTGCTCACCATGATTTCCTCTTCTCCTTTAATTATTACTATCTTTCCATTGTCAATGAACTTTACCTTCTGGGGTAAGGTAGAAGGTACTGCCCCAGTTGAGTGTATCCATGACCTCCTCAACAGTATAGAGTAGGATGGATCAATGTTCATAAGCTGAAAGTCTAATGTGAATGAGGTTGGTCCAATCTGTAAAGGCAAACGTACTATTCCCAACACATCCCTCTGAGTACCATCGAACCCTCTGACTACCATGTTGCTCTTCTCAACCTCTGACGTCTCTACTGATAAGTGCTCAAACGTGGATAGTGACAAAACATTTAATGCTTATCCTCCATCTATTATCACGTTGGCTACAATAAACCCTTTGTATTTCAGGGTAATGTAGAGGGCTTCATACTGATTAACGGCTGATTAAACAATTTATTTTCCTAAAAATGTGATGGTGGACAACGCCCTTTCCAAACTCATAATGCTCGCCACCTTCTCTAGGGTCACACTAGACTACACACATGCTTCATCTAGGGCCTTCTGTAGTACATGACAATGTGGTTCAGAGCTCTAGATCAAAGAGAAAATTGAGATCTTGGCTGGAGTTTTATTCAATTGGTTCACTATGCTATATTTACTCTGCTTCATAATTTGAAGGAATTCTTCATCGTTCTTTCCCATCTCTTTTATACCAGAACTTGACGGAGTATCAACACTAGCCTGCTTTCCCTTCTTTAACAGTCCTATATTTTGCAGCAGATAAGCTTTCCCGCTTCGTGTGACTCTTGTTGGGCAAACTATTATTTCCTTGTTGGCCTTTGCTTCCATTACTTGCCCTGAGGGATTCTCAACAATACCTTTATACCTCCATGGTACGACATGATTACTTTGATATGGAAAAGGGGTTGGTACCTTAATGGTCACTGAAGGCTGTTGTAATGCTGTCAAGATGGTCAAAGATGAGATACCTTATTTCCTATGACCTTGTATGAGTATAAAAGAGTAGTAAAATCATGTGGGAGACCAGGATTCAAACCCGGCTACCCAACTTTCAAAAATATTTGCAAATTTCCTACCCTCAACTCAGGAGTTGAGCCAGGGTTGACAATTTTTGATGAATACACAAATCATTCAATGCATATCATAACATATGAAAGATAAGCTACTACTAGATTGCTTTCTCTAGCAACTTCCTCCCACCTTTCCAAGCTCGGGCAAGCCTTGAGTTCCGAATAATTACCAAGTCCTAAAATCTTGAATACACTGTAAATGAGTCATTACTCATTCATGCATAATTCTAAATTCATAATATTGCTTAACTTAGCCTAATAGTGCTAAATTACCAAAATGCCCCTTAAGACCCGGTCTCACTATACTTTACCAAATTTTTGACCAGTGCCAATCTTACATAATTTTGCTTGTAGAATCCATTTTGTACTTCCAATTGGTCAAAATTAGGCCCAAATGAAGAAAATGCCCTTAACAACCCTTACTTAACACTTTTAAGGAGTAATTGGTCATTTCACATTCTTGGGCTTTTCTCACTTAATCCTCAACATAGACCCTACACAATATTGCCTCCTAAATCTAATGGAAGCATCAAAATTATCAAATTCCTACCCCTTTATCACATCCAACACAGGGCAATCTAATAGGATTCCCAGAAAAATTGTGTCGGTTTCTCATTATTTTTGCCTAATCACCTCCTTTCTACTTATAATCACACTATTAACTATTTAGACATTCATTAGACTTGATTTGGAGAGACATGAACATTAAGGTCTCTTAGGTTTCATGAGCTAACTCTTACCAAAACAACCAAAATCAAGCCAAGAACAACTCTAATAGCATCAATCAAGCAAGAGGAATAAGTTTGGAAGATTACCTCTTGATTTCCAATACTTTCTCTCTCCTAAACATTTTTATCTCTCTCTCCACAACTCTTGATTCAGCTTGAAAATTATGAATTCAAACGAGGAGAGATGAGTAGGAAAGGATATGGAGAGATTAGGAAGCTTAAGACACAAGGTAACAACTTCCTTACCTTGATTTCTTGAGAACCCTAGCTCCCTTGGCTCTTTACCGTGTTCTTCATGTTCTCAGCTCCCTCTCTCTCTATTTTGATCAGATGGCACGAGAATAAAGAGGAAGAGATGAAGAAATGGCAATATAATGCAACAGTTATTTGACTTAACAAATGTGAGCTTTTCATTGATCCATAAGTATAATTTCCTTAACTCAATATTTCATTTCCCTTTTCTTCCTTCATTCCATTATAAATGAATGAGAATTGAGATAGAAACATTGATCCCAAACCATCCCATTGTGCCAACTTACAAATTGATGACTTTTGTCTATTTGACCTCACTTGATAATAATTCACCAAAATAGTTTATTAATTATCAAGTATCTATTTTCCTCTTTTTAATTCCCATTTTACTGAAATTATTGGGAATATTAGGGGAAAATAATTATTTCCCACTTTATGGCAAAATTACCGTTTATGTCCTTGTTTGGCCGAATTATATGTAACCGGTGATTACCATTTTTCATAAATTCATATATATCACAATTCACAATTTTATTCCACTAAATATTATAAATATACATGTAGGGAATATTGGTGAAAAATTGGGGTATTACAAAAGAGACAACATTGGAATTTCTTTTTTCGCACGGTTCCTTAATGACAAACTCGACATGTCTCTTTTCCACTATACCTACTTCATTCTCCTCTTGAGGTATATAACCTGCTGCCTTTAAACGATCATAGATATCTTCTCCTACTGGTAAAGAATTCTTAGAGAACTCAATTTCATCAATAGCATTTACTTGGCTTTCGTGGCTTGGAAAAGGATTGACGTTGATAGTAAAGTTGTTGTTCTTCTTCAATTGAATGTGATTAGAATCAATTAAGTCTAATACATTCCTCTTAAATGTTGCACAGTCCTCTATTAAGTACCCTGGGGCGCCCATATGGTATTCACATCGGACATTGAATGGTTAAAGCTGCTTGTAAGTACATGGCCTTATCAATTGAGATTCTAAAAGTTAGAGATATAGCTCAGTATTTATCATGCCAAGGTCTGTCCATTGGCAATTATCTCATTGCTTCCAATTCCTTCATCCACCGATTTGACCTTACCTATTCGGTGTTGAATTATTCTTCGTCTGTCGAAACCCATCATTTCCACCTTGATGTATTGCTTTGAGCTATCTAGTAGTTTGGATAAAGTTGACAGCGCCTTCCTTTTTCTTTATGTTATTCCCCTTTCTGATATTGCTCTCGTTTTGAGAAATCTTGCCATCCCATATGTCAGCGTCAATTTGCTCACCAATCTTGATCAAACCAGAAAAGTCAGTGACGTGTGTCCCAACCATGTATTTGTAGTAAGGTTCCTGCAAGGTACGGATGAAATAGGACTGAGCTTATATGGTATAAGGGGAGGTTAAACTTGTGATGCGGTCATCCTCTATCTTTGGGCATAATCTTTGAAAGCTTCAGTGGCTTTCTTGCTCATTGACTTCAGTTGTTCTTTGGTGGGGGCAGTGTCAAGATTGAATCTGTATTATTTCATGAATACATCAGTCAAATCTCTCCAACTTTTTATCTTTGTCTGATCGAGCTGCATGTTCAATTCTAGTGTTGGGCCCTTTAAGCTCTCATGGAAGAATAGTAGCAAAAAGTTTTCATCTTGCGACTATACAAACATCTTAGTGCAATAAGCCTTAAGATGTATATCAAATTTCCTATACCATTGTACTTATCGAAGTTTGGCATCCTAAATTTCTTGGGAATTGAGATATGTGGTGACAAGTATAAATCCTTTAGATCAAGTGAACCCCAAGTGTTTGGTCCTTAGAGGGCTTTTAGTTAGTCTTTTACTTCACCCAACTCTTCCTTCCATTCGTCCTTTTCAGCTGATAGGGAAGGAATGTTGAAAGTGTATGTTGAATCTTTACCTAGTTACTCCTTCTTAGGGCTCGGAATTCGAGGATTCTATTTATTCTGAGGCTCTTTTATCATTTTTTCTTTCTTGCCTTTTTCTGGTATGTTTATCTCATCATTTTTCAATGGATCAGATGTTTCTGACTCTTTCTCATTATTCTAGGCTTGAAGAGCTATAGTCAAGGTGGAAATCATTTCTTTCAAATCTGTCATTTATGCCTCTATATAAGACATCCCATTATTCATATTAGATTTGGCATCACTGGTATTGACTGCCATCTGACAACTACGTGAGCGTGTATTGTATAAATGCGCAGGCGGTAGCTAGTTAGGATGTTTAGATGGAGCAATATTGTATCACCTACTTAAAAAGGAACAAAATATCATTAGTTTATTTGAACTTACAATTCAAGCAGGTAGAGTGAGTTATCCACGATGTATTGGCATAAAGGTCTTCTGGCATAAGTATCCTCTAGCTTCCTCAGGGAATCTATTATTCTATAGGGAGATCTAGAGTTGATCATTAGACATGAGGGACCTTGAGTCTCATCCTGGCCAAGATCTTGTCATTGATTAGTATTGAGTCGGCATATAGTCTTCCAGAGCAAGTGTCCTCTAGCCTCCTCAAAGAATCCATTATTCTACAGGGAGAACTAGAGCTCATCATTAGACAGGGGGAACCTTAAATCATATCCTAGCCCAAGATCTCGTTATTGATCGTAGTGACAAGGACGTAAAAAAATATATTAAATGGAGCAAGATACACTTTTATTTGATAATATCAAAATTTAGTTATAAGTTTGAGTTCCTCTACTATTTGATTACATAAGTTGAAAAATTCAACAATCTTTACTGGTGGATTCAAAGGAATAATCATGCCTTCAATGCGCTTGAATGTGCTAGCAAATTATGGGATCTTGGTGTTAGCAAAGTTCATTAAGTTACCACACCTCTTTACCCATTCTTCTATCACAACAACTTGTCTGTGGAAGAGGAGTTCCTAGTTGGCTAAAACTTTCCTTTTATGATTCAGTTTGTCTATGAGACTCTGGATGGTTTTAGCACTACTGGCTCTTACAGCAACTAATTCACCCTTCTTGCTTTTTAAGAGTTGAGTAAAAATATCAACTTCCCCTTGCAGTTTCTTAAGGGGGCATTGCCTTGCAGTTTCTCTTTGAGCAACTCTTTTTCTATAGTCATCTTCATTAGTCGAACTCTATTATTCTTTATTTGCCTGTCATTTTCTTGCATAGCCCTTTTTAAGCTTTTGTTTTCTTTCTCCAGCTTCATGATTCTTAAGCGTTCTTCTAAATCTCTTCTCTTTCTCTTTTCTGTCAATTTTTCTTGAAGGGATGCGCATTTGTCCTCTAGCTGACTCATCTTTCTCTTATTTTGAGATTCCATCACAGACAGCTCCTCCAGCTCCTTTTCTATTATTTCCAGGCACCTTGCCAATTCTTTGTTTACTTCTTGGGCATCGTTTCCTAATAAAGGATCTTGGAGAGAATAAGATGGATTGGCTCCTTTAATTCTGTCCTTGAGCCAATCCTTATAGCTTGAAGTTGTACCTAATTCTCGCTTCCCCAACTCAGCCTTTTCCCTTGTATTCTATCTTGCTCCAAGCTTCTTTGATTTCTTGACATAAGTCCCTCACACCATCTTCTTCATACAAGAAATGTATGGCTTGCACTTCTTCCTGAGAGGGGGCTTTTTGCCAAAATGCTTATTACCTTAATGATAAAGAAGGGTTGTAATTAATACATCCTCTTGGTCCTATGAAAGGCACATTAGAAAAGTCCCCATAGTGATGGATAATCTCTTCATCCTCCCACCATTCAATTTTTCATAAGAGGGAATCTTCTATTAATTGTGAGAAATCCTTCCTCCAATCATTTTTTTTTAATTGAAGATGATTGAAATCCATGAGTTGATTAGTAAACTTGTCATGCATTTCCCTGAAGTACTTATTCTTTCCATACAAGTGACTCAACATCCATACTTCAAGTAATGCAAGGCAACATTTTGTTTGACCTCCCTTCTTTAAGAGGCACTAAGATAATGACATGTAGGTCTCTTCAAAGATTGCGGATACTGGGTTGATTTGAGAATATTCAACCGATTGGAAGATACTGATAGCTCTAAAGTTAATTATTCCTGCTGATGAAGGAAAGAGGATCATGCCATAAATAGCAAAGGCAAAGACCATGCAAAAACTCTCCTAATCTTTACACTCCACTAATCTTGCTAAGTGAGCTTCCACTATGGTTCTTTTAATCCCCTTGACCTGTCTGGTGCCTACAATTTATACTTCCTCCATGTTAACCCCCAACAACTTCGTTATTCCTCTCAGAAAAGGTAGCCAGCCTGGATAATTATAGATCTTATCATTCCTTTTAATTGGTACCCTAAGGATTTCCCCGTATTCTTCAAGGGTTGAAGCTAGTTGAAAATCAGAGAAAGTGAAGCATCTTAACGAGGCGTCCCAATACTGGCCCAGTTCTATTATAACATTAGTATGCATAAGTTAATGTAACAAATCAATGATGTTTCCATACTTCTTCATGAAGCCCAATTTGACTAAACCTTGAATGTAGCGACTTAACCGAATCAGTCCATCAAGTGGTTCTACTTCTACAATTACTCTGATGCCCTTTCCTCTATACACCTTTCCTGTAGGAACTTGACTTAAACCTGATTTTTGTGTCATTTAACCTTTATGCCAAATTTTTCAGTTGTTGGATAACTCACTTGTCCTTCATTAAAGGAAAGGAAGGAAGGGTTAGAAAATATTTCCAAATGCATGCTATACATGTGTTTCCAAGTCTTGATATGTGTGATGGACATCAAGAGATCCATTACCTTATAGGGAGGATGAAGTGCCCATAAACTTACGAACGGCCCAAGCTATTACACGTCTAAGGGTTTTGTAAAATGATTATTATGTCTAAGGCCCATATCAAAATAAAGCTAAAATTCCTATGAATTATGTAATGATATGATACCTCATGAGTCCTAAAAGATTATCTCTCATTGAGATATTTTCTAACATGATAGATGTGATAAGACCATGGTCTTTTAAGGTCATAGACCCTTAGACTAAGGTTGGCTATCTAATGCATACACTTTCTTTGTGATGTATCTTTATATGGAGTGATGCTAGAAACATACTCAGGTGAAGCGACAGTTAGTCACTTGATCATAAGGGTTTCATTGATTATGCATCAATGGCAATAAATATTATCAAAAATAAATAAATATATGCCCTCCAGTGTCCTATTTTAGGAATAACCCTAGGTTGGGGAGTATCTATCCTAAGAAAGTCAAGTACTAATTAATTAGGTAGGTCGATAATTTCCACTAATAGGTGTAATGGTTTCAAGATGGTTCTAATTCTTACAAATAAAGGTCTCCTAACTTCCCCCATCGTAAATATGAAAACCCCATTTGACAAAATTGACCTTTAGGGGGTTCTATAAACCCCACAAGGAGACCGCTAGAAACTTCAACTCACCTAAGGAACTCACAGACCCGGGTATAGGGCATAAAATGTGTGTAAGGAGAATAGTGTATGTGTTTAGTGTGTGTAGAGAGCATACTAACCTGTGGCCTAAGTTCTACCCAACCCTCATCTGTTAAGCAGATCACAAGATAGATAGAGAAAAAGAATAAACAAATAAATGAATAGAGGATTTAATAAATAAAACAAACAAGCACACAAAATAAAATAAATAAATAAATAAATAAATAAATGATAATTAAAATAAAATTCAGACCACATTATTTTTAAACATTTAACTTAAACAGGCTTAACTCTCAAGCTGTCTTGAGTGGAATCGCCAAGCTATAGCACCCAAAATTTGGAAAACATGGAGCTGCCACCAAAATTTTAGAAAAGGGTAATTTTGGAAATCCTTTTTTAAAAAATGGAAACTAGTCTACAAAAACCGTTTAATGTTTGGGAGTCGATTATGTATAGGGAAGGTGTTAGGCACCCCACAACACCCATTCATGAGAATGGTTACCCTAAGTTAACTATTTAAATATAAATATGACCTTTTAAAATTTCATCATAATTACCCAAAAACAAAATATTTACGAAATGAGAAAATAAAATTAATTATTTATATTGTTGGATTTGACCTAAGACAAAAATCTAGGGCCTATGTACCCTTTGAATGGATCAAAACCCACGTAGTTCATTAGATAAAAAGGCGTGTCACTTTGTTGGTTTTTTTAGAAAAAATATTTATTTAATTTATTTGAGAAAAATATTTTTTGTTTGGTTTGTATTTGTTTTATTTATGAAAGCAATTTCTTTATTTTTTATGAAAGAGACCTTTTCCATTTTATTTTCATTGATAAAAATTTGTTAAAATCATTTTTTTTCATTTTTTAAAAGAGAACATAGGAAAGGGATAAAGACAAAAAAAAGAAAAAAATAGCACAAGTTAAAATAATGGGAAGCTAAAGATGAGGAGATTTGTGCATACCTTTTATCCTTGTAGACTTATGACTTGTAAGCTACATGAGGCACCAAAGTAAGGGGTAAAAAGAAACATAGAATAAATATATAGTCATATTCAATTCATTCATAAGCAAACTCACCTCTTAATTCATATCAAGGTGCAACAAATATATTCATCATGTAATACGAGCATCCAGTAATCATCAAAATGCAAATAAGACACCTCAAGAACTACAAATGGCCTACAAGCATAACATTAGTCAACAAGCCATTATATTATAAACCAAATGTTGCTGGGTGAGAAGAGAATAGAGAAACGAACAAAAATAATATAAGCAATGAGTAACAACAAGTAATATACTTGTAGAGATTTGCCCAATATTTCAGTAAAAATGCCTCAATCTCTATGTAGAGATGTTCATTAGCTTGGCAAAGAATCTCTTTCTAAACAAAGACAGAATGGCTTTGTCCTTAACTACCCTTCCGCATGCACATTATGATTGAATAAGAAATGAGAAAATCATATTAGCTCTCTACCTTGCCTCTCTTTTCTCCCAAAATTCTTATTTTTCTTACTTCAACCCTTGCTCCCCTATTTATAGTCTGAATGTAGGGTTTTCTTCATAAATGCTCTTTCTAACCTGACCTAATCACCATCAATGGAGATTTTTTGTTCTAATTTTCAATTTTATTTTTTTTTATTTTCTATTAATAAAACTTCCTAGTTTGACCATCAATGAGAGATTTTTTAAATTTTTTTTAAATTTTTCCCACAAGTAATTTCCTAATTTAAACCTATCAACATAAATGAGATATATATATTTTTATTTTTTAATATATATTTTTTAATTTTTCCTTAATGAATGACAATGCCAATTTGGAAACAAATCATCATTAGTAAGAGCATTTTTTTATTTTTTATTTTTTTTCTTTAATGATGATTGCCAATTTAGACACAAACCATCATAAATAAGAGGATTTTTTTCATTTTTTATTTTTCATTTTACTTTTTCATTCTTTTCCTTTAATAATAATTGCCAATTGAAGCACCAATAATAAGAGTGAGCTTCCAATTGGCTAAATTTTATATGTTTTCTTAAAACTAGAATCAATACGGGTCGCATAGCCTTTGGAACCACCCCAATTGGATATCTACAAAATTAGATATGAATTTTCAAAGTTTAATGAAAATTATGCCAGATTATCTATTTTGTGCGAAAATTCAATATTTGTGCCAATCAGGAGCTGACACGTGGCAAAACCAATTTGACCACCCATTTAATGAATAATTCCTCATCTTCTTACTCAGATTTTAGTGTGAATCAGACTAGAAGAGAGAGAAAGAAAACTGAATGAAAATGGAAGGAGAAGAGAGAGAAAGTTCTAGTCTCTGAAACACTGCCAAATCGGCGTCTACTCCCAAAGTGCCGTTCAGAAAACTTCTTCTACTATTGCGAGCATCATTTCTACAGTTTTGGATTTTATTTAGAGGTGGTTGGCGCCATCTCACTGGCCAGAATATTTCTGAAATTCCGAACCGTTTGCGGAAACGGGTAAAGGTAAGCGTAAGCTTCCTTTTTAACCGATTGGTTTATCGTTTGGATGAGTGTAGAGGAAGTTGGGTAAAGTTCTTGGCTAGTTTTAAATGGTTTTTTCAATGGCTAAATCATAACTAATGAGTGTTTAAATAGCTAATCATTTGATTAGAAGTAGAAAAGAAGTGATTAAGCGAAAGAAAATAAGAAAACAACATGTTGCACCTAAGAATTTGATTTTCTTCCCTGTATTGTGACGTAGTTATGGGTTGAGAATTTGATGATTTGGATGCTTCCATTAGCTTTAGGAGTAAAAATTGTGTAGGTATGCAAGTGTTCATGAATTTTGGATACTTGTATATGAATTTTGAAGTTTTATAAGTTAAATGGTGCATGTTGTGAAATCAGTCTTTTGGAGGCAGTGTCCTTGTGACATGTTTTTGAAGTGGTGAATGTTTTCCAATGATAATGAAAATTTCCAGACTTAAATTAGACATGAGAAGCTTTAATATGATATGTAATATGAAAGATTTGGACAATTATGCTAGAAGTTATGAGTTTTCAAATTCTGGTCATGTGAATTTGGACAATTATGGGGCAGTGTCCAATTGAATAGATCTCTTTGATTATATCAGTTGATTTAGCTTGTGTATATATTTTCTCCATAAATTATACTTACAGAGGCTTAAATAGAGCTTGGAACCACTCAATTTGGAGTTTTTTACATTTAGTTATGATTTTTACAAGTTCGGTCAAGAAACAAGAAGTTCGAATTCTGGAACAGAGAGGTTATTGGCCGCGGCCACATGTTCTTGGCCACGGCCAAAATGTTTCTGACATGTTTTTGGTCATGGCTAGCCACTTTTGGCCACAGCCAACACCCCCAAATTCCAGCATTTCATATTTTTGAAGGAAATTGACTTAACTAGCCCTTCCTAGCCTCTTAGACCTTATTATACACTTCCAATAACCCACAATCATGATTCTAATGATGTGATTGGGTATCTAAGACTATGGAGAAGTCAAGAAAGAAGAGGCATGGAATAATTTCCATAGAGGAAGAGGCATGGATGAATTTTCAAGAAGCTCCAAACTTGGGAGGAAGAGGAAACCAAGGATAGACTTTGGTCCACTAGGTAGTGAACTTACCTTTTCTGCATGTATGTGAGATATATGTCTTGCATTGATTATGTGACTGCTTTTCCTATTTGTGTAGAACATGTATGATTGGTTGAAGCTCTGTTATATTTATACAATGGCCATATGTTTGTCATAACATCGAGCATGCAGCATATCATTATGTTGGCATGAAATAGTATAGGCAAGCATGTCATGCATTCATATATATCTTGCATGCATAGTGGTAATATTTGCTACTAAGATTCTCTTGAATCTCACTCCTCCCAACCAATAATAGTGATAGGTGGAGATATGAGGTTGAAGTGAAGCTTGAAGCGCAAGGCGCTAGCTTGTATTTGGTTGTATTTATTAGGTGATTGTATTTATAAGAAGTGATACATGTATATGTGTATGTATGAGAATGTACGAATGAATGTGTTTAGTAGAGAATGACTCTAATAGATAGCTCTTAGTTTACTTTATGTAATCATTGCACACTCTGATATTGTGAAACTAAGAGCTGATGATGTATTGGTGACGTAGTTAATCTTGTGGGAATGATTGTAAACTTGCTACCCTTTTGAAAAACCCACTCGACCTTAGGTTCAATTCCTAGTTGAGAGTAGGGATTTGTGAACGTTTTGTAACGTTGGGTAGTTTAGAGTTAAATCCTGGTTCCACAATCGATTTCACTAGTCATTTAGAGAAGGGTGTCACATTTAATGGTATCAGAGCAGTGATTCTGGCAATAGAATCATCTGCGTAGGGATAAGACCCTATTAGAGCATTGGTTATTGCAATATTGGGTAATTGCTAGAGTTCTCTGCTAAAGATGATTGGTTATAATCCTTGTTAGATGCCTTGAGTTAGGAGGTATGGTGGTAGAACTATGTTTAAGAGTGACACCAAGTGGAAAAGCAAGGATTGGAATAACCTATGCGTAAATTCAAATTGAATTCTGAAGGGTATTCAGCTTGGGATAGCTGATGAACTTGAATTTAGCTTGTTGAACTCGAGTTTATGGACTTAAACTTGAGTGTAGACCGAATGCGAAGGATAAGGAAGTATGCCTTGGCACAATGTTTCCTATGAGACTTTCCTAACATGTCACGTGGTGGTTAAGGTAGTATAGGATGCCAATACCCAGTGACATATGATATGATGTTAGCGATATATCATGTGGTGGTTGAGGTAGTATGGGATACCGATACCCAGTGATAAATGATATAAGATTATTCTAGCATGAATGCCCTGGATTCCATCAGAACTCCATAGTTAAGCAAGCTTAGAAGAGGAAACATTGTGTGAAAGCTCTACGTAGCTTCTCTAATTATGGGTTAGAGTCCAATGCCACTGTAGCGGGCACCCAGTGAGGGTATCGTTACAGTTGGACCTAGTAGAGGTCAATTAAACAGGGTTGAAACTCTGAATAGAGGTTATTAGATGATCTAAGAAATGATGAGAGGCATGAGATGATAAAGTAAGTTTGATTTTTAATCCAAACTCTTTCTGTTGTAGTAGATACTTCTCAGAAAAGTTCATTGAATGAGGTTATGAAAACTTGAGGCACAGTAATTACTTTGAGGTTTCTTCATACTAAGTGATGATCCTTAGTAACCTGTGGGGTTAAAGGTATGTAGGTAAGATATACGATGAGGTATGATGAGTGGTGATTATACTGTATATCTATCCTAGAGGATCTGAATTGATGATATTGAACCTTCAGTAATTGTTTGAGGATGTTACCCGGAACCGTGGAGGTTAGAATAAGTGCTATTGATTTTGACTTTTAGCATACTTATTGGGTAATGTTGAGGTTCTAGGTATTGAACCATAACCAGAGAATTAAATGTCATAGTTGAATTGGTTCTTCAGGAATTTGAAATAGCCTGAGTGGCTTGAGGTACTAGAATATAGTACAGAAATGTGTATGAGGTTACTGGAGGTTGCTAGTTGCTAATCTAGCATAGGGAAAGATCTTAATCGTAGAATATTCCCCCAGAGTTATGATCATGCCTGAAGCGGGACTAAAATTGAAAGTCCATATTAAATGACCCCAAATGAGAGAGCAAATTATAGAACTGCTAAAGAAGAAGGACCTTATGAGATTTAGATCCTGTTATAACGATACTCCTATTTAGAAACAACAAACTGGACAGAGCTACTTACAAAGGATTCTGATCGGAAAGGGCTACCTATAGGGAGTTCTAATCAGAAAAGGCTACCTATGGGGAGATTTGATTGAAAAGGGAAACCTACGGAGGGTTCTGACTGAAGGGGCTGACCAGGTGTATGGGTACCTGTGTGAAGCACCGAGTGCAGTACCATGTGTAGAGCCACCGTGATGTTGAACCATAGTGTGCAACCGTTGTGACAACAAACCGTAGAGTGAAGCCACCGTGACGTCGAAACTGTAGAGTAGAGCTACGGGGACGTTGACTCTTAATAGTGGTATCTTATAATGAGGCTTCTATCGCATAAGTTTCCTTGAGAAGAAGGGTCGGGTGACCTAGTAAATTATTATAGGGTGCTCCAGTGCCGATTGATGAAAGAGATTAAGGAAACCAACTCTTGCTCTCATATCTTATGTAATGGTTATGCATGTATAAATTCACCATCAAGTATATCCGTGTTATGAATATACGGTAGGAAGTAAGACCTTTTGGACCAGCGTGGCCTTAGGCAGTCAGACCTGACGGGCGGAGGCCTAAGGCTATAAGACCCATGTTGTCTATGACATAGGGGTGATTCCTTGGGCAGTAAGACCTAATGAGCATTCATAAGTTGCAGGGTGGTCGCTCAGGGCCTATCTTTACGCGGGTGAACACCACAGAGATTTCTATTATACACGAGTAGTCGCTCGGGGCCTATTTTACGCGAGTAGATACTCGGGGCCATAGAAACTCCTGTTATGCACAAGTGGAATCCCGGGGCCTATCTTTATGCGGGTGAACACTAAGGGCCATGTGACTTGTGGGACGAACGTCCAGCAGCTGTCGTGAGGCTATATGCTAAGATGACGGATACTCTTGTGATAATGATGGTTTGTTTAACATGCTTCGTGAACATTGCATAAGAGTATGAATGGCTTGAGTAGCAAGAGATGGAGCCTAAAATGAGAAGTTTGGGTTAAACTTCCGTGCGACTGCAGCGGGCCTAGAGGGAGAATTCTCGTGCGGATGCAGTAGGCCTAGTGGGAGGGTTGTTATATAAGTTTGCCGCACTCAGTCTTGGTGAGCCAGGGGGTGTGAGCTGAACTCCTGTGCCGATGTAGAGGGCGCCCATTGAGGGTAGCTCTACAGTTGAGCTTAGTGGGAGGGCTATTACATAAATACAAAACAAGGATTTCATTCCTTCATATTTTGCGGCTGCAGGGGGCCAGAGAGGGTAGCTCTGCAGTGGGCCTAGTGAAAAAGTTGTTATTCAGCAAAGATGATGGACTAAATGTCATAAGGCCATAAGACCTAATAGGTTAGTAAATCCTTAGGCTGGAAAAATGTGAGATGTATTGAAAATGAAGCTGAGTAGAGGCTTGAGGCAATAAGACCCGAGCTGCAAGTTTGCATTGGACAAATGTCCAGAGGCTATAAGACCTATATGTCTAAGTGCTATGGTTGTTACCAAGCACGGTGACATGGACTAATGTGTCTAGAAAATATATTGAGATTGATAGAGCGTATAGGTTGTACCAGATTGTAGCAGAGGAAGTAAGCCTAAGATGCCTATGGCATAAGGGATGAATCCCTAGGCTGTGAAGCCAGAGTATCTAGCACCTTGGAATCTGAAAGAGCCGTAAGACTTGAAGTGTATACAATATGCTTTGGGAAGAGTCCCATGGAGGCAATGAGGTCTGAGAAACCAAGCACTGTGAGGTCAAACTAGTGAGTCATATGTGAATGCTACATACTGAGTACAAAATGAATGAAAGTGATACAAAGTGAGTACATAATGAAAGAAATAGAATGGGGGAAAGATAGACTAAATTTCTAGAGATAGTACCATTTGATATTCAAAATTTTAAGGACGAAATTTATTAAACGGGGGGAGAACTGTAATATCCCAAATTTTGGGACAAGAGGTTTGGGATTAAGCCAGGATCAAGTGAACTGCTAAGCCTCGGTTTAGCAAATATCCCTATGAGGCATGTTTAAATTTCCCAAAATTCCTTTATATCCTTGGATATTAAAATAAATTATATTGGTGAGCTAAAGAGATCGGGGAATAACAAAACAAAGTGATTGGAAGTTACACACAACATAGTGAAGTGGAAAACAAAGTAATTTTGCTACCGGTGAAATTCCCGTTATCGTAGTAATGATTGTGTTATACGTTTCGATGAGTAAATGATGGTGAAAAATTATGAAACTTTTTAGGATGAGAGTAGACTTATGAAGATTTAATTGTATAGGTTATATAAGTCATTTGGAGCTGTATACAAAGAGAAATGAATTTTTGAAGTTAGCCCAGTGAAATTAACTATTTTCTGGGGCAGCATCCAAAGATTAAAATTATGGGAAGATTGAGCTTTTAATTGGATAAATTTTATATTTTTCCTTAAAACTATACTCAATAAGGGTAGCATAGCCTTTAGAACCACCCCAATTAGATATCTACAAAATTAGATATGAATTTTCAAAGTTTAATGAAAATTATGCCAGATTATCTATTTTGTGCGAAAATTCAATATTTGTGCCAATCAGGAGCTGACACGTGGCAAAACCAATTTGACCACCCATTTAATGAATAATTCCTCATCTTCTTACTCAGATTTTAGTGTGAATCAGACTAGAAGAGAGAGAAAGAAAACTGAATGAAAATGGAAGGAGAAGAGAGAGAAAGTTCTAGTCTCTGAAACACTGCCAAATCGGCGTCTACTCCCAAAGTGCCGTTCAGAAAACTTCTTCTACTATTGCGAGCATCATTTCTACAGTTTTGGATTTTATTTAGAGGTGGTTGGCGCCATCTCACTGGCCAGAATATTTCTGAAATTCCGAACCGTTTGCGGAAACGGGTAAAGGTAAGCGTAAGCTTCCTTTTTAACCGATTGGTTTATCGTTTGGATGAGTATAGAGGAAGTTGGGTACTATTCATGGATAGTTTTAAATGGTGTTTTCAATGGATAAATCATACCTAATGAGTGTTAAAATAGCTAATCATTTGATTAGAAGTAGAAAAGAAGTGATTAAGCCAAAGAAAACAAGAACACAACATGTTGCACCTAAGAATTTGATTTTCTTCCCTGTATTGTGACATGGTGATGGGTTGAGAATTTGATTATTTTGATGTTTCCATTGGCTTTAAGAGGAAAAATTGTGTAGGTATACAAGTGTTCATGAATTTTGGATACTTGTATATGAATTTTGAAGTTTTATAACTTAAAGGGTGCATGTTGTGAAATCTGTCTTTTGGAGGCAGTATCCTTGTGACATGTTTTTGAAGGGATGAATGTTGTCCAATGATAATGAAACTTTCCAGACTTAAATTAGACATGATAATCTTTAATATGATATGTAATATGAAAGATTTGGACAATTATGCTAGAAGTTATGAGTTTTCAAATTCTGGTCATGTGAATTTGGACAATTTTGGGGCAGTGTCAAATTGAATGGACCTCTGTGATTATATGAGTTGATTTAGATTATGGCTATATTTTTCCATAAATTATACTTACAGAGGGTTAAATATAGCTTAGAACCACTCAATTTGGATTTAGTTACATTTAGTTATGATTTTTACAAGTTCGGCCAAGTATCAAGAAGTTTGAATTCTGGAACAGAGGGGTTCTTGGCTGCGGCCAAAGGTTCTTGGATGCGGCCAAAATGTTTCTGACCTATTTTTAGCCTTGGCTAGCCACTGTTGGCTGCGACCAACACCCCTAAATTCCAGGACTATGGAGAAGTCAAGAAATAAGAGGCATGGAATAATTTCCATAGAGGAAGAGGCATGGATGAATTTTCAAGAAGCTCCAAAGGTGGGAGGAAGAGGAAACCAAGGAAGGACTATGGTCCACCAGGTAGTGAACTTACCTTTTCTGCATGTATGTGATTTTTATGTCTTGCATTGATTGTGTGACTGCTTTGCCTATTTGTGTGGAACATGTATGATTGGTTGAAGCTCTGTTATATTTATGCAATGGCCACATGTTTGTCATAACATCGAGCATGCAGCATGTCATTATGTTGGCATGAAATAGTGTAGGCAAGCATGTCATGCATTTATATATATCTTGCATGCATAGTGGTAATGTTTGCTACTGAGATTCTCTCGAATCTCACTCCTCCCAACCAACAATAGTGACAGGTAGAGATGCATGGGGGAGATATGAGGTTGAAGTTAAGCTTGAAGCGCAAGGCGCTAGCTTGTATTTAGTTGTATTTATTGGGTGATTGTATTTATAAGAAGTGATACATGTGTATGTGTATGTATGAGAATGTATGAATGAATGTGTTTAGCAAAGAATAACTCTAATGGATAGCTCTTAGTTTACTTTATGTAATCATTGCACACTTTGATATTGTGAAACTAAGAGCTGATGATGTATTGGTGACGTAGTGAATCTTATGGGAATGATTGTAAACTTGCTACCCTTTTGAAAAACCCACTCTACCTTAGGTTCAAGTCCTAGTTGAGAGTAGGGATTTGTGAACGTTTTGTAACGTTGGGTAGTTTGGAGTTAAATCCTGGTTCCACAATCGATTTCACTAGTCATTTAGAGAAGGGTATCACATTGTGCAAGTGGCTACCAGGTTCTCATTAAGGCGCTGCTTACCCCCAGGTAGTGGCCTCGAGACCTGGGGAGGTCCCTTCGGGGATAGGTGGTTTTGGGAGCCACTAAAGCTTGCTGCACTCTTAGGCCAGGTTGCAGGAAGTGTGGGCCGGACCACCGTCAGACCAGGTTGCGGGCGGTGGGGCCGTTACATAAAAAGGCGCTTTTTTATGTAACGGACACCCACCAGTGCAACCTGGCCCCCACCGTAACATCACGAGGGACACTTGCTATCTTCTTATCATGCCAACACAAAAGTGATCTTACACTTTGTCATGATAAGAGGACACTTGTCAATTTCTTGTGGTGAAAACCAAAAAGTTGTGTCATGGTTAACTATCATGACTTACTTTATTAAAGCTACTTTAATAAAATTACTTTATCAGTGTCTATTCAGGACTCTACTTTAGTTTTGCTCGGGAATATGACACGTATATCGAGGCCCACCAAATGAAATCCTAGTTAAAGTGTGTGTGAGCCCCACATGGTGTACATTCCAATGTTTTTTCCCAAAAATGCAGTATACACCAGTCTGCCCTGAAAATTCCACGTGCACACTTATACCGGCATATGTTACTTGACCAATCAATCACATACCTCATGATATAGTTTGGTGGCATCTTTATACAAACCCAATGGCACCATATATGTATCCTATGCACATCTGCACTGACATTTTGATCCTCCTTCCTACACATATTGGGCCCTCTACCTAGTAAGCCAAATCACATAGTCCCCGAGAGTATTTGTATCTCTTATCATTCTTGGGACTCTTCCCAAACTTAGCTTAGTAGTTTGCCTAATATAGGTGTATCCTCAAGTCTTTATGCCCAAAATTCTAGATATTACACTTAACCTTAGTAGCTGAGCATCCTATCAACTAAGACACATTACAATAAAAAAAATTATTGATCACTTTTTACTTGAATCAAATGCGTTGTATGAACTTTGAACCTAGAAAGAAGTTAGATAATCAGTGACAATGATGAACAATATAAGGGAACATTAAATAAATAAAAATTTGGAATATACTTTGACTCAGTCATAAGCACTTCTTTTTGGAAAGAAGTTAGATAATCAATGACAATGATGATCTCTTAGTGGGAATGATAACAAAGATTAGCTGGTTAATTCTGGAGCCAGAAATTGAGAAACCTTGGAGAAACTTTGGCTACCTCCAGGATTACTATCCAGGCTACATAATAGAGCAAGGATTAAGGTTGGCATAAAAAAGAAACCGCATCAAAAGCACAAAATATTAGACTCAAGAAAAATATAACTAAACTTGACAATGAACATTTGTGTTAACCCCTCAAAGGTGCCATCAAAGAGTTCAAGAAGTCTAACACTTATCTAGTTAATCATATGGATTACCAAGTCAGAGTCTTGGTAGCTATTGTGAATCACAACTTCAAGTAGCTCTTTTACCTCCTAGTAACTCAAGCGCTCATATTACAGAGAATGGAGAATATGATGAGGACTCATCTTGGCATTCCTATCCCTGAGACTTCTATTGCCACCACCATTATCCCTGATACCACCACCACCATCATTCCAAATATAACCATCACTACTCCTGATACCACCACTATCGCTCATACCACCATTATTATTCCAAATACAACCATAACTACTCCTGATACCATTATTATCCTTGATACCACAATCACCATTCTAGCAAATCCTGATACCATGCCTGATACTAACCCTTCCACCACACTCATATCTAACACCATTCTAGGTAGGGACCTACCTCATGGGGACTCACTTCTTCAATCTCCATCTTACTCATCTCCTCTTCGGTCTCACCATTCTAACTCTAGCCCTTATACAGAGGAGATCAAGATTCATGATCAAGCAACCACTTCTGCACTCTTGAATCTGATCCCATTCGTTCCACCAAGTCAGCACCCATCTTACCTTTATCTCCCACACTTACTCCATATTCCCCTACACACTCTACCTCTCATGAACATACTTCAGCTCCTATTGACCCCATGCTAACCATTATCTTCTACACCCCTCCTTTATTCTCTTTTGTGGGAGACCCTCTTCCTCCACCTTCTCTTCTTTACCCTAATCCACCTCCACCTTCTAATATCACTTTTCCATGACCCTTCACCCTTTCTGTTGATGACAAAAAGGGGGAGAAGAACTTGAGTGATGTTGGGGGTTTACTAGATGATTGACATGTCTGAGTTTTCATTATGTTGATTAGTTGCATATGATGCTCACTATGTAGGTGTTAAATTCTAATTCTATGAATATCAATAATAAGGTTTTTGGACATCAAAGTGATAATATGACATAGTGATCTTTTCAATGATAATTGTATCCATTTATCAACTTTGTATATGTGACAAAATATGAGCACTAACTATTCTTACATTTGTTTTGATTCTGTTTGCAGAAAATTTCAAAATCCTATATCTTAGTTTTATCATCATCAAAAAGGGGCAAAATGTTGGCTCTTATAATATTTTGATGATAGCAAACCTTAATATCTTAGTATATTTTAACAAACAAGAAGGATGATACAAAGTTGACTTAATGATTCAAGTCACTCAAGTGAAGATTTCATGCACTCAAGTGATGTAAGTGTTTATTAAAAAACTTAAAACAATAAATCACTCGGGTAATGTTTTCCCACTTCAAGTGATTTGAAAATAGAAAAGTGGAACTTCGTGGTGATCTTTTCAACCTTGGAAGAATCACTCGGGTAATGGTTGTAGCACTCAAGTAATAATCAAGTAGAATCAATGTTAACCAAAGAGGATCACTCAAGTGATAATGGATTCACTTGAGTGATGAAGCTTCACTTTCAAAAATCCAGCGAGTCACTCGATAGTGATTAAATCAAGTAATAAGTTAAGAGATAAAATCACTCGAGTGATGGAGTAAGCACTCGAGTAATGATTATCACTTACAAATCACTTGCAAGTAATCAGAAAGTTCATGATCTGATAAGAGCATATCACTCGAGTGACAAGTTTGATCACTCGAGTTATACTAACATCCTCACTCGAGTGACAGAAGGATCACTTAAGTGATGACCTTCACTTGCAAGTCACTCACAAGTGATTTTGAGGTGTTGTGATCTTCAATGTAAAAATCACTCAAGTGGATGATAAATCACTCAAGTGATTCAAGATCACTTGCATGCCACCCGTAAGTGATCTGAAAGTGTTGAAATGTTCTAAAGGAAGATCACTCGAGTGATGGTTTAAGCACACGAGTGATATGAATCACTTGTAAGTAACTTGGTAGTGATAAAAATCATTTTCAAAACCCAAAACTGCCAAGTCACTAACTAGTAATTATTAGTGTTCCTTAACTAAGATCACTCGAGCACTCAAGTGAATAAAATAAGCACTCAAGTGATAAAAGATCACTTGAATGTTTAAAGTCACACTCGAGTCATTGTTCTTTGGAACATAGAATCAGCGTCTTTATAATTTTGATACCTATTCTAAACATCTTGATTAACACCATTACCTCTTATATTACTTTCAAATATTAGTAATCAAACATATGTATGAGTTTCACGTGCTTAATCTTTAGATTAGCTTCAAAATTTCAAAAAGAAAAATGTTGTCATAAGTATTAAATCCAAAGTAGCCTCAACCAACCTGAATAGTCTCTTTCATCAACGGCTACATTTATTCTCTAGCGGATAGATTTGAATTCTCTCAATGGTCACTAAAGTCATTTTACCTATAAATACCAAAGCATTCAAAATGGAGCAACTAACCAACAATAAAAAAAATCTATTGCAATAAGTGATCTATTTTTCTGATATTATCTAATAACTTTGATATTCCTTTGTTCTTCAGTGTTTATATATCAATTCTTTAAGAGATAATTTGTAAAAACATTTATTACTCTTGTGAAGAGAATCTCAAGGCAGTGGGACCTTAAGTGAGGGTATTTGCTTACAAAGTGTAAGGGGAAGTGATTTTCCTGTTAAGGAGCTTGCTTGTAATATGGTGACAAGAACCCACAAATCTTGGAACTTTAGTTGAAAATCTCAGAGGTATTCTGTCAAACCCCTTAATATTTTGACATTTACTAGAATATTGTCGAGTAGTTCAATGGGCATAGAGAAATAGTAAAAATATACTGATATACAATTCTTGATTATATTACAGAAAATCCCACAAGGTTTGTACATGTTACAATACAAATCCCAAATACAAAGAAAGACTAACATATAACCAACAGAAAATTTCTTGATAAACACTGGACCTTCAGTTGCCGGTTACTGTCGTTTTGCCCTCTAAGGCTTCCTCAAGCTGAATTAATTTTAAATTATGGAAAGGGTGAGATTCATATGAATCTCAGTAGTAACATGCTATCAATCATATAAAATACGAAAAGTAAACATGCAATGCATCATATATAATGCAGTAAATAATAATGACGTGCACATGTCTATCAATGTTTAAGATCAAAGTGATGATTTTGTCCGGATCAAAATCATCGCCTAATCCCTACTTGTCACATCTTGTCATATTGTGATCACATCAATGTTCCGGAGCATGCAACAACCTGTCCATACTTGTCATGTCTCATTACTGTTCCGAAGTAGGCAACAACTTGTACGTACTTGTCATGTCGCTCAACTGGGCCCACCTGACCTTATGGTACTTATGTTGTGCCCATGGGGTAGTACTTGTACTTTTCCCACACCCAACGAGAAATTATGCCATATAGGAATATCATCAATCACATTGGCCGACCTAGACTGGATACCCACTGGCTAAGAGGTACTTGTGTTTTTCCCTTAGAGTGGTACTTGTGCTTTTACCACACCCAGCTCTAGGAATTACCACCATTCACATATCATTGCACAGAACATGACAAACAATACATATTAACAATCATATAGAATATGAGAGATAGAGTTACTACCTGGTCTCATTTCCAATTGTCTAGCTACTATCGGTCCTTTAACTTATATCCAGCTCGGGCAAATGTCAAATCCTAAAATTCTCAAAATGATAACAAATGAGTTATTACTCATTTATCTTATTTTAAAACTCATAAGTTAGTTATCATTTCTAAAAAAACTCATAATTATCAAAATGCCCTTAGGGCATCCGGTCTAATTTCCTTTATACCCGGTATATTTGTACTTTTTTAAAAATTATGACTCGTGCTGTTCCTACACAATTTCATGTGTATAATCCATTTTTGATTTCATTTTTGAGAAATTCACACTGCATTTTCAGTTTTACCCTTGACAGCCACTAATTAGGATTTTAGGGGCAAAATTGTCATTTCATACTCTAAAGCCTTTATACTTCTTCTTTCACTTATTCCCTACACAATTTTTCATTCTAAACATAATAGAATCATCAAATCCATGAAATTCCAGCTCAAACACAGAATTTAAAGCCCTAGCCAAAATTTATTAAAAATTGGGAAAATTGGAATTTCTTGATTTTAATCAACAAATCACCTTCCTTTCAGTTCTAATCACTTATTTAACCATTTCAACACCACTTGCACATAACCAATCAAAGTTTGGGTAGCACCTCCCCTTAGGGTTTATGCATCCAAAATCACAAAACCAAGCCAATCCAAGCCACACAATCAACGAAAATACCAAGAACAATCATAAATCATTAAAAGATTATAAGTTCTTAAGCTTACCTTGTTTTCTCCTTCTTTCTCTCTCTAGGCCGTGCACCTTCCCTCTCTCTTCCCCTTTGATTTTATTCTTCTTAACATGATTTCAAGAAGGATACATGAGTTAGGGATGGTTTTCAAGTGATTAGTAGCAAAAACACTTGAATTTCACTACTACTTACCTTGATTTTGCTTCTTGCTTTCTATTGTCTTCTTCTTCTTCTTCTTTTTTTCCTAAGCTCTTTCTCTTGTTTTGGCCATATATATGGCCTTGTGGAGGTGTTAAATGAAATCTTCTAGTGTCTTCCTCCACCTTCTTAAATAAATATTATTAAATTAGGATTTTGGCACATGTCACATTTTTTTAAGACTTCTTTTTCCATATGGCATATTCTTCTTCCAAGTGGCATGATATGTGGCAAAATTTCATTTTCCCTTGCCTCTTCCCATCTTGACCAAAATTTTAAGCCCCTTGACGGAGTAAAATGGCTTAAAGAAGCATTTTCTACCTCCTCAAAATAATACTAATTTATTCTAATTTTATCACATGTCTTGGAATATTTTATTTATTTCTTTTTGACTTGGCTTTTATGCTTCCACATGGCATTATTTATGTCCAAAAATTCATTTTGCATCCCCCTTTTCCTCTCTTGGCTGAAATTGGCCATTAATAATGGAAAAATCAAGAGCCTTTTTAATTATTTAACAAATGACCATTTTGCCATTATATTTAGTGAATTTGTGTACCAAGTATGGTTTTCCTTCTTTCCTTTTCTTTTTAGCCAAATTTTTCAATGTAAATTGGGCCAAGAATTGTGCTCTTCCATACTAAATTTTAGCCTTCAATGTTAGGCCTTTGTCATGAAAAAAATTGGGTTTTATGTCTTTCTTAGCCAAAAATTTCACAGTCACTATTTTCAACATTTTGGCTATTTCAAGTGCATCACAATTCTCCATTTTATTCTTTTGAGTATAATCAAATGTCCAAGGAATTTTTGTGAATTAAATTTGGGGTGTTACATATTCTAAGGACTGGACGTAGATCAAGTGGTTGAGATTGAACCAATATAAATCTCCTGTGCACACTTCGGTGAAATATCTCCAACTCTCATCTCTAGAGTAAATTTATTAATTAAATTTTTTAAAATTTTTAACATCACACAATTTACCCCCTCTTTGGTGAAACATTGACACTAACACTATTTTCTCCTAAAATGGTGGCTTACGGAACGGCTTTTAATGGTGTTACTATGAATATTATAAAAGATATAGATAGGATTTTGATTTCAAATTCAAACATAAATAGTTACTACTCTGGTTCTTTTTATAAGTCTATTTTACCTAATTATCACGTACCAATAAAAAGTTATTTAACTCATTAAATATGTCCTAAATTAATGCATTTTTCATATTTTAACCTCATTTATAAATGATATTATCAACCATCTCTCTCATCTTTCTATATTTCCAACATGAAATAATTCATTTTTTCATTACATTTAATAGGGCTCAAATTGTAACTTTGTCATTAATTACTCATTTGATGGACTTATAATAAGAAGCAATTTTTTTTAAAACTGGACTATAAAAAAGATCACAGTGGTATTACTTATTGACATGTTACCCCAAAAACTTTAAGTGGATAAGAGAGCCAATATTGACTTTTATAGGAAGAACCTGTGATACCCCGAATTTTGGGATAAGAGGCTTAAGGTTTAGTCTGGATTAAATAGACAGCTAGACCCCGGTTTAGTAAATGTCCTAGTAAGGAATGATATTTATCCTAAAATTCCTTAATATCTTTGGATATTAAAATGGAAATAAAAGGTGAGGGTAAAATAGTAATTTTGCCATACCATGAGAAATGAGGATTTTTCCCTAATATTCCCAATGATTTGAGTTGAATGGGAATTAAAATGAGGGAAATGACTATTTGGTAATTAATAAGCCCAAGCGGGTAATTATTATTAAGTAAAGTCAATAAGAGGAAAGGCTTAAGGCTTTGGAGGACCACTTGAGGTGGTATAATGAGACAGTTTGAGAGTGAATTATACTCTCTTAATTCTCATTAATATTAATGGAATGATAAAGGAAAGGAGAAAGGAAACTTGCTATACAAGAAATGAGATAGGTGGACTAATTGAGTAAAGGCCACCGGATAATTTTAATTAATCATAATCCTTCATCAATTAATTCCCTTCCTTTCCTACGGTTAGATTAAAAGGGAAAAGAAAGAGAAACATATCAGAACATATGAGTATCATAAAGAAGAGAAAGAACAGAACGGAGATAACGAGAACAAAGGCGGTGGAGAGAGAGAAAGCTTGTATTGGCTGGAACTTGTCCGAAACGGCGTTTTCTCTCAAAATGTCTAGTACAAAGGTTGTTCTACTCATCCCGAGCTTTGATTCTATGGTTTCAGATTCTCATTTGGAGGCCGTTGTTGCCATCTCACCGTCCGGAGCGTCGTCAGAATTCTGATTCGAATTCAGAAGCATGTAGAGGTAAAAGTGTGCTACCTTTCTGCCATTTCGGTTTATCATTTGGATGAGTATTTTGGAAGTAGTGTACTGTTTATCCCTCATTCTATCCATGTTTTGGGGGCTGAAATGATGTCTAAGGGATGTCTAAACGACTAATCATGTAATAAGGAGTAGAAAGAAAGATATTAAGTCAAAGAAAGGGAGGAACCGACACAACTCTTCTGAGAACTATAAAATGGCTGCCTGAGGTGTGGCATGAGTAAAGAGTTGGAATTTCATCGATTTGATGATTCCATTGAGTTCAGAAGAGCAAATTGTGTAGGGTTCATGTTGAAGGGGAAGTAAGAAAAGGCCTAAAAGGTGAAATGACCAAATTGCCCTTGTTGCTCTATTTAGGGGCTATTCAAGGGGTATTTTTGTCATTTGGGCCTGAATTTGACTAATCTGAAGTCATAAATGGATTCTACACGTGAAATTGTGTAGGATTAGCCCATATTGTGATTTCTGTAAAAGTACAGTTAGGCCGGGCTTCTGGGGCATTTTAGTAATTTAGCGTAATTGGGCTAAGTTATCAACTAATACGAGTCTAGAATAATATAAGAAAGTAATGACTCATGTATTAAATGTTTGGGAATTCTAGGACTCGATGGATGGTCGTGCACGAACCGGAGCAAAGACGAAGGATAGAGGACGGACGTGAAGTCCGACAGGTAATAGACTTACTTTTCCTGCATGGGTGTGATATGTATGTTATATGCATTGATTGTGTGACTGATATGCCTATTTATGTTAAGCATATGTGATTGATTGAAGCTCTGTTATATTTGTGCGATGGCCATTGGTATGTCATAACATTAAGCATGCAGCATGTCATTATGTTGGCATGAAATAGGGTAGGCAAGCATGTCATGTATTCATATATATCTGCCATGTATAGTAGTACTGTTCACTACTGAGATTCTCTCGAATCTCACTCCTCCCCAAACAACCATAGTGACAAGTAAAGATGCATGAAGATGCACGGAGGAGAATTGGAGACGTGAAGTGAAGAGGAGATCGTAGTGCGGGGCACTACTTCTTGTATTTAATATATGTGTGTGTGTATGAATGTTGTATAAGAAGAGAATCACTCTAATGTATTTAAGAAATTTTCTAGCATGAATAAGAGAACGGCTTCTAGTTTAATAATTTATCGCTCGCTTACTCTGATTTAATGGAACTAAGAGCCGGTAAGGTAATATAAGGAAGGGTGCTTACAGAACCTCATGGGGGAGTATGTACTCTTTATAGATGAGTGTGTTACAGAAACAGAATGATATCGATTAGTGACTTAAACCCACTAAAGTTAGTGGATTCTGAAAAGTTTCACATGGTGCACCCGTACTAAATAAAAGTTGTCCCCAAATTATTTATTTTTTGACATAATAGCTTGGGCCATATGGTAACTTTTAATATTGTAAATTTTTTAAAAAAACAAATGCTGAATAATTATTACAAAATTCATTAAAGAGGTATCATAAATTTGTTTAAGCACCCAAGTGTAACCTATTTTTATGAGTAAAATTTTTCTTTAGCTATATGTAACATATCTTTAACTATGTGTAAAATGAAAAACATTGACACATAAGTGAAAATATATTGTATACAACTGAAACAAAGCTACAACGCTCAATAACTTAGGTCGTTATGAACTTTTAGAACAATAAATTTGTCACTAAAGGATTTCTTAAAAAAAATTTATAACCTATATTGACTCTAATAAAAAAAATACAATCACTTAAACATTAGATTCTAGAAATGAATTTATATAAATATAGAAAATATTTTTATGAATATGTGTCTTATGAATTGAATCCAAATCAGTCGAAATATGATGTTAGTAAATAATTGTAAAAAAATTAAGAAATTGTTTAATAAATCTATAAGACCAAAAAAAACATAGGATTCAGAAATTTACTGAAAATTTATAGTATATTAACATAGAAAAATATATTTGAGCCTATTTTTGTTTTCTAGGCTTTACATGCCAGGCATGGCATGATTTGACCTGTCAAAATATGCCACAATCTAGAGACAGATTGGATTTTTAATAGATAAAAATTAATTTTTTTAGTTAAAATAAAACTTATTATTTTTTATATATCATTTGAAGTCCAAATAATGAATTCATAATTTATAAATAATATAACTTACCAAATATATATAACATAAGGCTTCAATGTTCAAAGAAAAGCAAAATTATAGTTGAGAGTTGAGCATATTGATTCCAATATGTTTATATTAATCATATTATTCCAATTTAGATTCTAAAATACTACCTTCAATCCTTAATAAAAAAAAATTTTATAATATAAATTTTACTACAAATGAATTCTTATATAAAGGGCTACAAAGTACAAACGAGCTCTTATATAAAGAATTAGAGGCATCAAGATATAGTATAATTGTTTATATACCTGTAAGTTTTTTGTTACAAAATCATCTAAATATTCATTTCCTGAAGTACTATACATTTTCCTTAAACAAAGGATTTGAGTTCAGAGAGTAGTCAAGGAGGTGAGAAAATCTATCTGCTACGGTGCTACCACACAGCTTAGCTTGCCATGATGCTTAGTTGGGACTTGGGAGGGATCTCAGTCTTCATTTTTTATTTTTAATGTCTTAAGGTTAAACAATTTACTATTTAATTAATTGTTACAATTTAGTCTCTTAATTTAATCATCATCTCTGTTACGTCCACTATTCACTCTTAGTATTAAAAGTTTAAGGCAATTAACTACTCTTTTAGTGGTTAATACACATATTTATTTAATTTGAGAAAATTAAGTAATTTAAAAAAATTACTTAATTATAATATATAAGACATGACGTCTTAAAAATATTTTTATGTAATATTATATTATACATCAATTTATAAGTTAGACAAATTAGTTTAAATGAAAAAAAGTCTTACATTTATGACCTAAATTCATCTCACACATTATGTCTTACATTTAGAATTAGAAGAGTATTATTTTAATCAAATCTTTGTTCTTGTTTTTTAACCCCATACAAGATTGTTATACAAGATACCAGCCGTCAAACCCCTCAGAAATTTGACATTTAACAGAGTACCAACATATAGTTCAAGTGGGCATAAAGAAATAGCATAAACATACTGATATAAAATTTTTTATTACATTACTGAAAATCTCCACAGGGTTGTACATTTTAATTACAAATCCCATAAAAACATAAGAAGTTTACAGATAACCAACACAAAATTCTTGCTATGAACCGGAACCCTCAGTTACTGGTGTCCACTTCTTTGCCCTTTAAATCGCTTCCTCTTGCTAAATAAATTCTTATTTACGGAAAGGGTGAGATTCAAATGAATCCCAGTAGTAATATACAATCAATAATATAAAATATGAAAGATAAATATGTAATACAACATATAATGCAACAAATATTAATGTTATGTTCATGTCTATCAATCAATGTTCAGAATCAAATGATGATTTTTCCCAGATACAAATGGTTGTTTGTCCCTACTTGCCTTATAGTTATCACAATAATATTCCGGAGCAAGCACCAACCTATCCGTATTTGTCACAATAATATTCTGCACCAAGCACCAACTTGTTCGTACTTGTCTCACTACCTCAACTAGGTCCCACTAGCCTCATGGTACTTGTGCTTTTCCCATTGGGTGTTACTTATGCTTTTCCCACACCACAGCGAGGAATTATATCAATCACATTGGCCTACCTAGACTAGGTCCAAGTTGGCCTAGTGGTACTTATGTTTTTCCCACTAGGTAGTACTTGTGTTTTTCTTACACCATAGCTCTAGAAATTAGGGGTTTTCAAAGTATCTCAGTCCTAGATGTCCCAGTCCAGTCCCGAATGTAACGGCACAGCTTCTCCCGGACTGTCTACAATCAGCCGGGTTCATGACTGACCAGGGACTTGCGTCTTTACTCGCAATCCCAGGCTCACTCCGCCCCCTGCGGAATTATCGCCGAAGCGAGCCTCCCCAGGTCTCGAGGACACTACCTGGGGGTAAGTAGTTCCTAACGTGAGACCTAGTACCATTGAGCTATGTCCATGACTGATCGGGGACTTGCATCTTTACTCGCAATCCCAGGCTCACTCCGCCCCCTGCGGAATTATCGCCGAAGCGAGCCTCCCCAGGTCTCACGTTAGGAACTACTTACCCCCAGGTAGTGTCCTCGAGACCTGGGGAGGCTCGCTTCGGCGATAATTCCGCAGGGGGTGGAGTGAGCCTGGGATTGCGAGTAAAGACGCAAGTCCCCGGTCAGTCATGAACCCGGCTGATTGTAGACAGTCCGGGAGAAGCTGTGCCGTTACATAAAAAGGCGCCTTTTTATGTTAGTAGTTCTTGAAGGCATAGACTTATCTCTTTTGTATTGCATTAATTAGTAGATAATCAAATAAGATCCATCTCATTAATGATAGGATCATCTAGGTAGTTTGTGCCATCTAGATTATTTTATCTTGACCAGTAAGTTAGAGTATTCTAGTAGATCATTTGACTTTTAGGTAAAATACATCAACTTCCCCTCTATTTACTCTAAATTACAGAAAACTCCCCTCTATTTTAAAAACCTATAAGAATCTCCCGTAAAATCAAAATATATGTGGCATAAACCTCAATTCTAATTTTGATTTTAACTTTCATCTATCTAACCGTTAGTTGACTGTTAAATCATAGCATTGACCTATCATTTTGACTAAACTGCCCCTCATTAACAAAAATAATACTTAATAATCATTTAATTCCATATCTTCATCCAAAATTAAAAAATTATTTTAATATATATATTTTTAATTTTTCACATAAAAAGTACTTCAATTTTTTCTAAGTTTAGTAAAAACATTAAATACATCATTAATAAATATTAATATTAAAAGATAAATTAGGGATTTGACATATAAGATTTTTTCTAATATAGTTTTTAATTACAAATAAAATTTAAGAATCATTCTTGAATTCTTTAACAGTGTTAATGATTTGAACTGAAGTTAGAGCTGGTAATTCCCGTAGGCTAGCCCGCACCAGCCCGCAGGCTATCTGGTGGCGCCTGTGAGGCCCGTACTTACACGGGTTGGGAAATCACCAACCCTAACCTGCATGTACAAGTTCGCAGGACAGCTCGCGTTCCACAAAAAAAATTTAAGGTTTACTATTTTGCAGAAGCCTTTAATTAAAGATAGAGGATAGTTACAAAGAGAGAGCCCTCAAATTAACCTAACAGCACGTCAGAACTCAGATTCTTAGAACCTAGTGGACAAAAAAAAAACCCAACAAAACCTACTCAACCTAGTAAAGATAGAAACAGTCCAATTGTCCATATATAATTAGTCAATACTCAATTATACATTATACAACACAATACTATTAAACAACAATAACCTCAACAAAATCAACAGAGTTACAGAACCTTAAATCCTTCAAAACATAAAAAACAAAAGCCATATAGGCATTTACAGGAATTCTGGAAATGACCAAAAGTTCAAAAGTCTTGTGATTAACTGTTTTTGTATCATAAAGATGAATCAACAAGGAACAAATAAGTGGAGCTCAAATCAAGTGCAAACCTACTTCTAAATCTAGTCAGAGTTTCGTGTATGGAAGAGGAAAAAATTATTATCAGAACTCACATATACGATGATCAGCAATCGACCACCATAATTCCGAGAAGCACTGGAGAAGGTGATGACTTCAGGAGTGAGTAAGGACTACGGTGACAACTGACGAAGGTGGAGCGGCAGAGAAGGCGATGGCCGACGGGCTGAGGTTGAGGACGATGACAACCAAGGCGATTAGGCTTAGGGTTTTCAGTGAGATGAGATTTGAGAGAAGAGACTTGCTTTTGTTAGTGAGATGAGAGTTGAGAGATGAGGGAAGAAGACACGACGAGCTGACGATGGTGAGAGGTGACACCGGTACACCGTAACTCTGCTTGGCCAATTAGGGTTAGGGCCGGAATCTAGAATTCTATATGAGAGTCTGAGAGATTAAGAGTTGAGCGAGTGAGAGTACTGAGTGCGAGAGAGAATCTAAAGATGATATTGAATATTGAGTGAGGTCAATGTCATAGACTCATTATTAATCAAAAAAAAATCCTCCCGTAACCCAAACTATCCAAGACTCCAAGCCTAACAAGCAATAACCAAAATCAAAAAACAAGGGCATAAGGCATCCCTGTTAAAAAAACGCAGGCCAACCGCATAACCCACCGATTGAGCAGTGTAGGCCTATGCAGCCAGCATTTTTTCAGGATGAAAAACTTCAACCCTAACCTTGTCAAAATATGCGGGTTGCAGGTTGAAGGTTGAGCTTGCGGGTTAACCCGTTTTACCAACTCTAACTAAAGTGTATGTTTTCAAAATAGAGGGGAAGTAAGGCAAAATAGAAGGATTATTAGAATATTTTACTCTTGACTTCTTTATTTTTCATTGTATTTCCGCATCTATTTTTCATGTATTTTGTTTACTTAGTGTTTTAGGCTCAAACAACTTATAATGTCTTTTTTCCCTGTAAAGCTATTAATTAGGGTTTTCTTTCAAGAGTCTTAACTTATGAATACTTCATTATGAATAAAAACTTTATTTTTTGAGAATATTTATTTCTCTTTGTATGAGCTTTCCTTGCAGCCTTATATTATGGTGAGAATACTCAGATTGTACCAAGAGCTAATCATCCTTGTGATGTCTTTCTGGATAGGGTTGTAAGAAACATATTCTCTTTAGGTCCTACCTTCGATCATCCGTCCTGTTTATTATGTAATACTTGTTTTCTAGCCGATCTATCCCCATTGTATCAAGTGGCATCATAGTTTTGGATTGCTAGATTTCAAAGTCTATCATTTGGTATTTTTTTATCTTGTTGCTTTCGTTTTCTTATTGCATCTATCTATCATTTTTGTTCTTCTTTCCATCAATTTTGTTTTCCCCCTCTCCTCTTTAATCCCACATATTTTGTGTTATGTGACTCTGTTTGTTCTATGTAATAGCAAAAAAAAGGTGTTATTATCTTACTAAAAAAAAGTGAGCAGTAAAACAAAGAGAGAGAAATTTTTAAAATAAAAAAAAGAGTTACAAGTTTAGAAATTAAAAGATTGAAGGCAAGTTTCCTAATTTGAGAACTTCCATTGCAAATCACAAAACATTTCCTAAATCTACAAAATTGGGTTTTAAGAGTCTACTTTCCTAATTATTTCTTCCTTTATGCTACCTCATTTCCTATAGCCTCATATGAGTACAAAAGAGTAGTGAAATCACTAGTTGAACCAGGATCAAGCCTCGGATTAGAAAAACATTTGCAAATTCCAATCCTATCTCAGGATTTGAACCTAGGACTGGAAAGGAAATCCGAGGGTAGTAAAACTTTTATCAAATCTTTTTCACACATGTTCACTATCTCCCTAAATCTCATCAGTACTTAAGTCTATTTTATTAGAGTATGCGAGCGTGTCTCTACTTGCGTGTCTCTATCAAAATCAAAGTTACAAGTAACTGGTTATTTATTGTAGTATTACTGCCTTTAAATCAAATTCTGTTGGTTATCTAAACCAATTATAACAGTTTCTGCATAATACAATTCTGTATAGTCAGTTTCATTGTTTTCCAGAAACTGGCAGATTTTTCACTCAACTTTGAAAATTCATAATTAATTCTAAAAAATCCAATTTGAATAATTCAAAATCATAAATGAATCTCTTTATATGTAAATTTAACAAAAAATAGTTAGGTTTTCCCAATGTAGACAAATCATTCCCAAACATTCGTTACATATAACTATTCCAAATTGCTTTCCAAAAAACAGGTCATAACTTCGAAAATTTACCATTAATTCTAGGAAACTCAAAATTGCATGGTTCAAAATTATATACAAATATATTTCAGTCTAGTTTTACATAAAAATACTCAATTCTAGCTATCATAGCCACAGAATTCCCATAATTTCTTCAAACACAACCTGTTCTAGATTACATTCCAGAAACAGGGCACAAATTCAAAACTTCATATCTCCCAATGTACTTATCCAAAAATTACAAAATATATATAAAATTAAGGATATATTTCTATAATTTAATTATGGAAAGTTTCAAAATTTTTGGACAAGGTTTGACCCCTGAAACATCACATACAATAACAGTGTTCCAAACAGGCAGATTTAACAACATGTTCATGCACACTTTTTAAATTTCCAAATTGATATAGAAGCATCAAAAAATCATGAACACTTGTATACCTACAAAATTTTTCCTTATAAAGCCAATGAAATTATCAAAATTACAAAATTCTTACATCTTTATCACATCATAATATAGGGCAGAATTGAAGATTCTTAGGTGAAAGTTGTTGTTTTCTTGTTTTCTCTTGCTTAATCACCTCCTTGCTACTTCTAATCAAATGATTAGCTATTTAAAACCTCATTTGACATTTTTAGAAGGAGGTTTAAGAAACAAGACCCCTTAGGGTTTTCATCATCCAAACTTCACCAAACAACCAAATTAAGCCAAAGAACAACAACAACAAAGCATAAGAAATATATATATTTTGGAGTTACCTTTTGATTTCTTGTTTCTTCTCTCTCTAACATTTCAGCCCTCTCTCTCTCTCTTCTCTTGGAATTTTGGTCTTGAATCCATGGAATTAATATAGGAGAAGAGATTAGAGAAGGTTATTAATGGATTAGGAAGCTTAAACTTCAAGATTACAACTTCCTTACTTTAGATTTATGCCTTGATCTCTTGAACTTTTCCTCTCTTGGTATCTTCCTCCCAACTCTCTCTCTCTCACACTTTTAGTTCTGGTTTCTGATCGAAAATGAGAAGGAAAGATGGAGGAAATATGACTTAAAGAAGTCATATGCTTACTTTACACATGGTGGCATTCCATTGGTCCAAAACATTGAGTTTTCATCCATTATTTTATCTCATTTCTCCCTTCTTCATTCCACCATAAATCTAATAAGAAATAGGAGGAAAAATATTACTTTTAATTCCTAATGTCATCTTGCAAATTGTTGACTTTTTTAGACTTTTGACTTTTTGACTATTTAACCTTTCTTGATAATAATTTACCAAAATAGGCTTATTAATTATCAAGTAGCATTTTTCCTCTTTTTAGTTCCCATTTAACTAAAATTATTAGGAATATTAGGGAAAATAATTGTTTCACATGTTATGGTAAAATTATCGTTTTGCCCTTACATTTTATGATTTATCGAAATAAATCATTTCTTACTCCTTTTCTTTGGTTTGGTCTAATTTTGAAACTTATATGTAGCCATTATTTGTGTCATTTTATGCTCAAATTTTAGTTAATATATTAGGCCTTTAAGTGGACATTAATTGCCTCTTTGTGTGATTAATTGCCTTTAAGTCAAAACCCAGTATAACTTCAAGTTTTTGGAGCGGCAAACAGATCAAATCAACTATAGACTCATGTCCCTCAATATTAATCACACAGTTTAGACAAACACCAGCAGTCAGAGTTTTGACACCCATCGGCGTCGACACAATCAAGTCAAATGGCAGTTTATGCACATGCAGTCCTAGGCGCTTAAAATAGCCATAGGCAATCAAGGAATGACTAGTACCCGAATCATACAAAGCTTGCAACAAACTACCATTGAGAAGGATTTTACCTTGAACTAGCTCAGGAGACTTCTTCGCTTCTTCCTGGGTTAAGGTAAATACTCAGCCCTGATTCTTCAGTCTGGGCTCATCAAGTTATAGTGCTGCTCGTTGGGGACAATTCGCTGCCAAATGGCCTGGCTTCTTGCAGACATAACATATCACTTGGCTTGTAGGAAGATTGCACCATCGTCTTGGATGAGACTTGCCACATTGAGGGCATGTTTGAGACGTTGGGGGTTTCTGGCCACTACAATTCCTAGACCAAAAGGGCTTTTTGTTGTCTCCCTTTTGTTGGAATCCTTGTCCCTTGCGCTTCTGTGAGGTATCGCCTTAAGTAGGTCCACCTCTTTGGCTAGTACTCTTACCAGCATGTACTCTCTTTAGGTTTTCTTCTGTCAGTCGACACACTTCTACAGCCTTATTAAATTTTTTAAACTGTCGGGCAACAAATTTCTCTTCCATTTCGGGCTTCAATCCCCGAGTTAACATATCAGAGCTGTACTCCTCATCATCTTTAAGTTTCAAGTAGGAAGAGTAACGGGACAATTGAATGAATCGAGACAGGTATGCATCGAAGGTCTCGTCGTCACCTTGTTGAATTGCTAGGAATTCTTTCTCCTTCTCAATCCTTACTGACCTCGGGAAGTATTTCTCATAGAATTTCTCCTGAAACAATTCCCAAGTCAGCGGGATATTCCGGCATTGCAATACAAGTGTTGTATTTTTCCACCAGTCACCAGCATCACCTTCTAATTTATATATAGCCATTATGGCCTTCATCTATGTAGGGCATCCCAACACCTCAAAGATTTTCTCTAACTGGTTCAGCCAATTTTTCACAGCTTGTGGATTAAATTTCCCCTTGAATGCCTCATGTTAGTACTTAATGAATTTGGGCATCCAATACTAGACAGTATCCTCCTCACATTCTTCAATAATAGGAATTTCTGAATTCACCTCATGGGACTGCGATTGCTCGTCACTTGGTGGTTGTTCCCCATTTGGATTTCCGTCAAGATGGTTCCCTCCAGGGGGATTCCCCTCCAATTTATTCCCTTTATGGTTGTTAGGTTGTGCCCCATCCGCATTCCACCTTTCTCTTAGTTCCCAAACTTTTTCTCATAAGTCTTGAATCATAGTTTGCGTCTAAGTCAGCATTCCAAGAACTTACTGCATGATGTATGACCTCACATTATTCTAAGGTTCAGGATTAGGTAGTACATTTCCCCCTCTTCTAGGTCGCACCATGGTTCCCCTTCACTATTAAGAAGGAACACTATGTTAATAACACATCAACGCATATATGTACATATGTACTTCTCAAGATTTCTAAATACCATTACACAACATATATATATATATATAAATATATATATATAGCAAACATTCATATTTGCATTAAAGTGGCTTGGTATTCACATCAAAAGAAGCCTGTCCTACAACAGAAACCAGTCATATGTACAATAAGTGGCTTAACATTTACACCAAAAGAAAGCCTATGCTATATTACTAAGCATACATTTATCGTTATATCCCATTATCCCTCGTGCACATTAAACAGTACATATAAAATCATATGCATAATAAAAGGCAAAAAACTCAAAAGGACCTATAAGCATAATTTCATTCTTTTTCTTGACCCAAGAAGTGAAGTGGAGCAAATGGGCTAATGTAGTTCGAATCCAAACATCATCAATCATCATTAGCTCAAGCCCCTCCCTTTGCTCATACAGCCTTTGTACCGAGTCCAAGAACATTGTGTATTGTGTCGTGGGGGTAAAAAAATCATTAAAAGCTGTCACATAAAAATCCTTAAGTTGCTCCCAAAGTTAATGATCAGGGTGTGGGTCAAAGGATAAGTTCTCTACCGAAGCATTCGACTCTATAGCTGAGTCTGGGTGCTACCCAGTGTCGTCTGACTCTAAATCATTTGTGTCAAACACAGTAGCCTCGTCCCTAGCGATAGATCCATAGAATGGTAAGTACTTAAAACTCTTCTTGCATGTACGCAAAATCCTCAGTCCATGTCCAAGCCCTCCTCTGTTAATAACTACATAGGCCTCACCCTCTGGTATCTGCTCCTAGGGTGGAGGTTGGTTAACTAATGGAAGTGAGGGTGACCTACTCCTCTATCTTTTACCATCAAATATGCCTCCTAGCTTGATAGAGATAGGAGCTGGGACACTCTTCTAGGAAGTACGCCTCACTCTCGTCACTCGTACCATTCCATATACTATTGTCCTTCTATCAGCTATGCTTCCTAACACAAAGCAGCTAACGAAGGGTTAGAACTCATCAACATAAGCAAATGACTCTAGCAAATACCTATTATTGCCAGAATCAACACTCTAATACCAAAAATGTGATACCTCATTTCCTATAACCTCATATGAGTGCAAAAGAGTAGCAAAATCATTTGTGAAACCAGGATCAAGTCTCTGATTAAGTAACTTTTGAAAATGTTCGCAAATTCCAAACCATCTCAGGATTTGAACCTAAGACTGGAAAGGAGTTTTTGAGAGTAATAAAATTTTCTCAAACAATTTCAAAAATATTCACTATATCTCTAAGTCTCACTGGTTCTTCTTTCTATTTTATTAGAGTTTACGAGCGATTCTCTGCTGAGCTTTCATGTTTCATACCTTAGTTAAGTTTCGTTAGCGATCAGAAGCGTAATATAGCTAAACTATTCTTTTACTAGTCTACCGGTATTACCAATTTTACTATTGTAGCATGTTAGAGTTACAGCTACTCATACTATATACAGATGAAGTACAAGAAACAAACAACCAACAAAACGACTAAAGTCTCTCACATTCCCAGTCTCTAGTTCTCTGTATTTACCTTCTTCTTACCCCTTGAGTTATCTCCCTATATTGTAGATGGTTTATGAAAAAGAGTGAGATTCCAAAGAATCTTAGTAGTAACATAATGTCAATCATACAAAGAGAACATCACAAAGCATGCTACACAGTCATCATACAATATAATTATCACAACAGCATTCAGTGCATCATTTACAGTTCACAAACTACCATAACGCTAGGTAAATTAAAGGCCTCGAGGGATACCTGCGCAATAGGCCCCGGGCACTCACTTGTGCATCATAGAACGTTATTGGCCTGAGCGTCCACCAGCGCAGAAAGGCCCTAGGCGACAACTCTACATACCCCAGAATGTGCTAGATAATTCATGATGATTTCACACAACATACAGTGTATATTATAAAGATATAAAAGACAAGTTACTACCTGGTCGCTTTCCTTGAGCAACATCCAACTGTTTCTTTGAGCTCGGGCAAGTTCTAGTTCCTATCAAAATCAAAGTTACAAGTAACTGGTTATTATTTGTAGTATTACTGCCTTTAAATCAAATTATGTTGGTTATCTAAACCAATTATAACAGTTTTTGCATAATGCAATTCTGTACAGTGCAATTTCACTGTTTTCCAGAAACTGGCAGATTTTTCACTTGACTTTGAAAATTCATAATTAATTCTAAAAATATTCAATTTGACTGAATCCAGGGCCTAAATTAAGATATTTCAATTTAAATTTGAGAAAAATAGTTATATTTTTCAATGTAGACAAATCATTCCCAGACATTTGTTATATATCACTGTTCCAGATTACTTTCTAGAAAATAATAGGTCATAACTTCAAAAATTTACCATTAATTCTAAGGAAACTCCAAATTGAGTGATTCTAAATTATATACAAAGATATTACAGTCTAGTTTCACATACAAATACTCAATTCTAGCTACCATAGCCACATAATTCCCAGAATTTCTCCAAACACAACATGTTCCAGATTACATTCTAGAAACACGGCACAACTTCAAAAATTCATATCTCCTAATGTACTTGTCCAAAAATTAAAAAAATACATATCAAATTAAATATCTATGTCTCTAATTTAATTCTGGAAAGTTTCAAAATTTTTAGACAAGGGTTTGGCCCCTGAAAAATCACGTACAATAACAGTGTTCCAGACAAGCAGATTTAACATGTTCATGTACACCTTTTAAATTTCCAAATTGATATAGAAGCATCCAAAAATAATGAACACTTGTATACCTACACAATTTTGCCTTCTAAAGCCAATGGAATCATCAAAATTACCAAATTCTTACATCTTCATCATGTCATAATACAGGGCAGAATTGAAGATTCTTAGGTGAAAGTTGTTGTTTTCTTGTTTTCTCTTGCTTAATCATCTCCTTACTACTTCTAATCAAAAGATTAACTATTTAAAACCTGATTGAATATTTTTAGAAGGAGGTTTAAGCAATATGACCCCTTAGGATTTTCATCATCCAAACTTCACCAAACAACCAAACTAAGCCAAAAAACAACAACAACAACAAAGCATATTTTGGAGTTACCTTTTGATTTCTTGTTGTTTCTCTCTCTAAAATGTTATCCCTCTCTCTCTCTTCTCTTGGAATTTTTTTCTTGAATCCATGAAGTTAATAGAGGAGAAGAGATTAGAGAAGGTTATGAAGGGATTAGGAAGCTTAAACTTCAAGATTACAACTTCCTTACCTTAGATTTGTGGCTTGATCTCTTGAACTCTTCCTCTCTTGGTCTCTTCGTCCGAGTTGTCTCTTTCACTCTTTTTGTTCTGGTTTCTAATCGAAAATGAGAAGGAAAGATGGAGGAAATATGACTTAAAGAAGTCATATGCTTACTTTACACATAGTGGCATTCCATTAGTCCAGAACTTTGACTTTTCATCCATTATTTCATCTCATGTTTCCCTTCTTCATTCCATCGTAAATCTAATAAGAAATAGGAGGAAAAATATTATTTTTAATTCCTAATGTCATCTTGCAAATTGTTGACTTTTTTGGACTTTGGACTTTTTAACTATTTGACCTTTCTTGATAATAATTTACCAAAATAGGCTTATTAATTATCAAGTAGCAATTTTCCTCTTTTTAATTCCCATTTAACTAAAATTATTAGGAATATTAGGGAAAAATAATTGTTTCACATGTTATGGTAAAATTATCGTTTTGCCCTTACGTTTTATGATTTATCAAAATAAATCATTTCTTACTCCTTTTCTTTGGTTTGGTCTAATTTTGACACTTATATGAAGCTATTATTTGTGTCATTTTATACTCAAATTTCGGTTAGAATATTAGGCCTTTAAATAGACATTAATTGCCTCTTTGTGTCACTACTCGGCCGAATTATGTGTAACCGGAAATTGAAACATTTCTGTAAATTTACGCACGACCATTCACCATTTTATTCCACTAAATATCACAAATATATATATAACATTGGTGAAAAAGTGGGATATTACATATTGGCATAAGCGTCCACCCGTGCAAATAGGCCCCGGGCGACCACCCCGCATGTTTAGAATATGTCAGACAAGTCTTGATGAATACACAAATCATACATTACATATCATAACATATGAAAGACAAGTTACTACATGGTTGCTTTCCTCTAGCAACTCCCTTCCGTTTGTTTGAGCTCGAGCAAGTTTTAGGCTTTGGACCGTCGTCAAGTCCTATAATCCCCAAATGTACCATAAATGAGTCATTACTCATCCATGTATTACTCCAAACTCATGCTATTGGTTAACTTAACCTAAAAACGCTAAATTACCAAAATACCCTTGTAGACCCGGTCTCACTATTGTAAAAATCACATTTAAGACCGATTAAAAAAGACATTTTAGACCGGTTCTGGATCAGGTCTTGATACAGCCGGTCTAAAAAGTATCTAACTTTTTAGACCGGTTAAAAAATTGATCTAAAATATATATTTTTAAGACCGGTTCTTAGACAACCGGTCTTAAATCTGACAAACAGAGGCGTTCTTGTGGATTAAAATTTAATTTTAAGACCTGTTCTAATAGAACCAATCTAAAATAACTGCTACTTTAAGACTGATTTTGTAAATAACCGGTCTTAAATATTAACTTAAGACCGGTTATCACAAGAACCGGTCTTAAAGTATCAGTTATTTTAGACCGGTTCTCAATAGAATGGGTCTTAAATCAATATTTAAGACCGATTATCTTGAGAATCGGTCTTAAAGTATAGAATATTAAGACCGGTTCTCAATATAACCGGTCTTAAATATTACTTTAAGACCGATTCTTATGAGAACCGGTCTAAATTTTTTTTTCAGTTTTGTTGTTTCAATCTTGTTACCGAGGCAGTAAACCATATTTAACAACAATCCCCTCTCCACACACACAAGAAACAACACATGTATGTATATTCACAATCAGAAGCAGTGACAACCCTCACCTCTCAATAATCATATAATGAACATTATGAATACAATTCACTTCCAATGACAACCAATAACACATGATGAACTTGTTAAATTCTCAGCAACAGTGCAATATGAACAATTTATAATCATCATGCTTTACAGAGAAATGAAAAAAATGGAAGAAAATTTACAATAGTGATCTCATGCCTGTATTGACATCCATCTAGTATGACCAATATCCAAGAAATTGTCCTAAGCAGAGAAATATATAAACCAAATTAGATATTTTACTTCGTTAATGTTTCTGATTGCTACGTTTTTATATTATCTTGAGGAAGAAGACTTAGCACTCAACAGGTACGAATTAGCGATTATTATCAGAATCTTTCTTCGTCAAGCACAAAACAGGTATCTCTTAACACCCGTGCATAGATGGGATCCAGTTTCATACAGATATTTTTTATGTTTATTGACTGTTTTGATTGTTCAGTTCTTAAATTGGTTAGCCAATCAGGAGCTTGAACGATCATTATACATAAGATATCTGATACAGCTAATACAACTGGTATTAGAACAGGAAAATCGACTTTATCAAAGTACACCACCAGAATTTAGGAACGAAGATAGGTTTCTGAAGTTCCTACAGTTTGTTCTTTTTATTATAGATGCTTTAGAAGTAATTTGATGTCTATACATGATTTAAATTATAAAAAGGTATTAAGAAGAACAGAATTAATTGGTGAACAGTCATGTAAGCCTGCTATAGGTTTGACTACAAAACAAATAGAGTTAGGGGAACCAGCACAGGTAGGAGATAAGATCCTCATAAGGCAGAATAACATTATTATTGAACAATTAATTGATATCAGGCAACTCTTAGGGGTCTTAGTTGTTCAAACAACTCGTGATCCACAGGAAAAGGCCTTATTAACATAAGTCACAGAACAGATTAAATCCTTGTCAATAGGGAAACAACCCAGGAGTGTATATAGTGGTCCTCGCTTAGTTTGGAAGAAAAATGAGTAATATGGAACTCATAGGAATTTCCACTTTTAGGGAAATAGCCAGAACAGATAATATCCAAAATTTTAGTATCATTTCAAAACTTGCCAACAAATGGAATGGATATAAAATCAGACAATTAGATAGGTTAATAGATCTTGATAAACAACTTGAAGTCCTATAGACTTGTAGGCAGGACTTACACCAGCTGAAATATTGTATCCTCATGGTATATGGGAAACAAAACAAAAGGTGTACGAACACTTCAGTGAAGAAACAATAAGGTGCACAGGTGAAGATTAGGTAAATCTTCCTTTCATTAATAATAGGAGAAGGCATGTTCTTTTAGAAAATCAATATATAATGATTCATGTGTGACTTGTCTTGATAAAAGTCACAGGATTAACTAGATCACATGCAGGAGGATAGTTTTGATAAATCTTGTTGATACTAGGTATGATGATCTACAGAAATCTATTATAGGAACCATGGAAATTGATATGACAAATAATTGTGGTATTATATACATGGCTCCTAAAATACAGATGACAATTAAAGATTTTACTAAGCATTTTCAATTAATAATTAAGACAAGAGGATATGAACATTTTTACGAAGGACAGAATCTGTGTATAACAAAAACCCTTACAGGCAGATTAAGTAACAATAGTAATACCAATTTTAAATTACAAATAGATAGGGTAATGCAACATTTGGCTAGTCAAGGGATAAAGGCTATTGAAGGAAAAGCATTTTTCAGCAGAGATCTAATCGGTCATGAATGGAAAGTGGTATTACCAGCAGCAACAAGACTAGTGCCAAACGGAACGAGTTTTTGGGAAAACTCAGACAGATCTATAAGTATTCATTTTTCTGATTATTCCGCTAATAGTACTAATCATGAATAGGAATCTGATGAAGAAACAACACAAGAGTGCATACTTTTCTTTCAAGATTCAAATGTCACAGATAATAATCTATAATTATTATACAGTTATTATCCTGATTATGATTGGTCTATTGATTTTGAGGAAATACCTCACCCAGACGATTGTCACCTGTTGATACAGTATAAATATCATGGTGATTATCCTAAAATTTTCTTTAACCCCTTTGCATTAGAGTCGCAACGAAGCATGGTGGGTAGTAAAGATACAGAGTGTAAAGATACATTTTCTATTTATACGAAGAATTAATAAATTGAGATAGGGCAAATTACCTAAATGTAGTGACCTTGGAGGCTTGAGGAGCAGGAGGAGAGGGGTTGCACCGGCCTCACGATAGCGTACAAACTCACGACCTTCACGATGGTGACTCACGGCGGAGTACTTCACAGAACAGGGCCGTCGAATGGAGGAGGGAGTATTGTTAAACAATGGGAATATGAACTGAAAAAAGGAGAAGGAGGATGTGGCGGTGGCGGCGGCGGCGGCTGGAGTAGTGGCCGAGGATGATGGGGAACACTCACCGGAAAAGAAGGCGAATAACTCAAACGGTGATATTTTGCGGCTGTGTGGAATGAGAGGGAAAACAAAATGCAAGGCTGTTAGGTTGAAAAGAAGAGTTTTAAGACCGGTTATCTAAATAACCGGTCTTAAACCTTTAAGATCAGTTATCTAAATAATTACTTTTAAGATCGATTGTAAATAAACCGGTCTTAAAAATATACTGATTTTTAACTTTGAATTTTAATTCCATATTTAAAACCGGTTATTTAATAATCGGTCTTAAAATACTGAATTTTAAGATCGGTTATCTAAATAACCGGTCTTAATACTAACATGATTTTTTTTTCAACAAAATTATTTTGATTTTGAGACCGGTTGTTTATATAACCGGTCTAAATAAATTTTTTTAGACTGGTTTTTTAGACAACCGGTCTAAAACATTGCTTTTAATTATGGAATTGACACCGCATGTTTCTTTTAGACCTTATCTGCAATAACCGGTTTAAATAATGCAGTCTAAAAACGCTATTTTGCACTAGTGTCTACACCCCTTTGTACCCAGTCTAACTGTACTTTACTCAAAATTATGACTCAAGCCAATCCTACACAATTTCATGTTTAGAATCCATTTTTGACCTTAAATTGTTCAAATTCAAGGCCAAATGACAAAAATACCCCTGGCAGCCCCCTACTTAGAGCTTTTAAAGGTAATTTGGTTACTTCACATTCTAGGGCTTTTCTCACTTCACCATCAACATAAACCTACACAATTTTGTCTTCTAAACTCATTGGAAACATCAAACTTACAAAATTCATACTCCTTCAACACACCTAGAACAAGGAAGAAATTTAAGGTTCTCAGAAAAGTTATGTTGATTTCTCGTTTTCTCTTACTTAATCACCTCCTTTCCACTTCTAAACACATGATTAGCTGTTTAGAAATTCATTGGACATGGTTTGGAGAAACTTGGACAACAAGGTCCCTTAGGTTTTATCATCCATCTTTCACAAAACACCTAAAACCAAGCCAAGAACAACATCAATAGCATCAACTAAAGGCAGAGAAATAAGTTGGGAGATTTACCTCTTGATTCCTCCTCTTTCTCTCTCTACAAGTTTTCTGTCTCTCTCTCCAAAGCCTTGATTTATCTTGAAAATCATGGTTCCAAAGGAGTATAAGTGATTAGAAGAGGTTATAGAAGGATTATGAAGCTTAAACCTCAAGGTTACAAACCTCTTACCTTAGATTTTGGAGAACCCTAGCTCTTCCTTGCCTTCTTCCTTATTCACCGTTCTCAAACCCTCTCTTACTCTTTCGGTTCAGTTCAGCACGAGCATGAAGGGAAAAGATGAAGGGAATGTAACTTAAAGCAATTATGTAACTTGCTTTACAAATGGCAAATTGTCATTAGTCTATACTTCTATTTGTTTTTCTAAATATTTCATTTCCCTTCATGCTCTCTTAATCAACCGAACTTCATGAGAAATGAAAGGGAAAATATTGATATTCAATTATCTCATTGTGTCAACTTACAATTTGTTGACTTTTGGACCTTTGACTTTTGACTATTTGACATTCCTTGATAATAATTTGCTAAAATAGGCTTATTAATTATCAAGTGACCATTTCCCTCTTTTTAATTCCTATTTAACTGAAATTATTGGGAATATTAGGAAAAAATAGTTATTTCTCACTTTATGACAAAATTACCATTTTGCCCCTACGTTTTATGATTTACCAAAATAAATCATTTCCTTGCTCATTTCTTTTAATTTGGCCAAATTATATGTAACCGACGATTGAAATATTTTTATAAATTTACACACACCACAATTCATTATTTTATTCTACTAAATATCATAAATATACATATAAGAAATATTGGTGAAAAAGTGGGGTATTACATCTTTCCTATTTTGATTTCCTCCCCTTTTCCCCTTTACATGGTTTCCCCTCCTTTTCTTCCCCTTCACATTTTTTTTCCTATTTCCCTTCTTTTATCACATATTCATTTCCTATCTCTTATAATTTATGGTTGTTGAGATTACCACATACTAACATTTGTCTCTTGTTTTGTTGAGTTTCAATTTTTTTTTAAAAAAAGTACTATAGAAGGCAAGCTTGAGTGGTAAAAGGAAAGAGTGTTTATATTAAGTTAAAAGCCAAATTTGAGCGAAACATGAGTGACTATATAACTATTGAGTGAAACACATGAGTAGAGTGGTTAGGTCTTTTATTACTATTTTTCCTCTTTGCTCATTCTAAAATTTCATGTTAAAGATGAGTGAAGAAGAAACACTTGCAGATTTCAAGTTGTTCTTAGATATCATGACAAATGATCTCTCTAAGCTACACAAAGAGGTGGGCAAATTAAAGGCATCATCCCCTTTTAAACTTTACAAAGAATTGTAGGACCTCAAGCAAGGTTCCATGAGTGCTAAAGTATTCTTTGTAAAATGCAACTCATCAACGTATTCTTTGACGCTCATGAAACCTTGCTTGAGCTCATGCAATTCTTTGTAGAGTTTAAAAGGGGATGAGCCCATTAATTTGCCTACATCTTTTTATAGCTTTGAGAGGTCATTTGTCATGCTTTTCAAGAACAACTTGAAATCAACAAATGTTTCTTCTTTACTCATCCTGAACAGGAAATGTTAGTTTGAGCAAAGAGAAAATAATAATAAAGGACTTCACCACTCTACTCACATGTTTCACTCAACAGCTATATAGTCACTCGTGTTTCACTCAAATTTAGTTTTTAACTTGATGTAAACACTCTTACCTATTACTACTCAAGCTTGCCTCTTATAGTATTTTTGATTGAAACTCAACAAAAACAAGAGACAATGTTAGTATTTGGTAATATTCACAACCATAATGTAAGAACTATAAATTATAGGAGATATAAAAGAAATTTGTGATGAAAGAAGAGAAATAGGACCAAAAAACCTGAAAGGGAACAAAGGGAGGGAAAAATGTGTAAAGAGAAAAAGGAAAGAAAATAAATAAAAATAGAAAGGAAATCATAATAGGAAAGAAGAAAGAATTAACAAAATAGAGTCTTGCCACCCAAGTTTATAGATTTAGAAAAATTTTTATGACTTGCAATGTAAGCTATCAAATTAGGAAACTTACCTTCAATTTTTAAATTTCCAAACTTATAACTCTTTTTTGTTTAATTTTCCAATTCTCCCCCACCCCCCAACAACATGATATTGCACATATTTTTTCTTTTTCTTTTTCCTATCACACAGAACAAAAGAGTCACACAATATAAAATATATGGGGTGGAAGAGGAAGGGAGGGAAATAAAATTTATGGAAAGAAGCGGGGGAAACAACAAATAGATGAAACAAAGAAAACGAAAGCAACAAGATAAAAAAAACAACACCAAAGGATAAAAATTGAAATACAGCAAACTGAAGGTTTGATGCCACCACTTGATACGATGGGGAATGGGTCAGCTAGAAAACAAGTATTACACAATAAACGGGAGAGATGATCGAATATATGACCAAAGAAAACTTGTCTCTTACAATCCTAGCTATAAAGAGACCACAAAGATTATTAGTTTTTTATAGAGTCAAATTATTATCACCATAATACATAAATGCAAGCAAAGCTTACACAAAAAGAAATAAGCATTATCAAATAACAAAGTTCTTATGCATCCAAATCTTATCTCCATCTTGAATAGAGTACATAATGAAGTATTTATAAATCAAGGCCCTGTTTGGTACAAGGCATTGTAGGTGTTGATAATGGACTTGACACATGTATTTTACCCATTTTGTGATGTTTGGCATGAGAGATTGAGGATAATTTGAGATTGAGAGTATTATAAAAGTGGGATTGCTGCAAAATCATCTCACCCTAGTATTTAAAAAGCTATCCTATGATTGGAAAATCTTAAGACAAAACTATGCTTATTTATGATAAATTTTGGACATAAAAGTGCCCTCCCTTCTTGGTGGCCCTAAATCCCCCCCCCCCCCCCCACAAAAAAAAACACCTCCTCCTTCGCAGCAAATATGGGGCTGGTGCCTGAGCTTCAGAGAATTTTGATCCTACCTCTAAAAAACAGACGCTTTCCAATGATTGCTGAACTGCGCAGCTCGTCCTGTTCTACTTTTATTTTTTCTTCTACTTCTTCCAACACTCAACAATTAAATGCACACCACATTATTCTGCTCAACCTCATGGCAACGACTTGGAACAATCCCCTGCAAGATTCATTTTTTATTCTCCTCTTGAAAGATTAAAGTTACCTTCTTTCTTTTTGTTGTGTATTATTCTTTCCCCTTTTAATTCAATTTTAAGAGAGAAACAAGAGCAAAGAGAAAAGAAAGATCAATCACGTTGGTATCGGGGATGTGTTTCTTTTGGAGGAATTCTTAGCTTGGGTCGTCTTCTTCTGCAGCTGGTGATGCAGAGATAAATTTTGCCTTTAGGGCAAAAGTTATTATGGTCTTTTGATAACTTAGAATACTATAAAATAAAATTAACCAAATTATTCATTTTAAATATTACCTTATACCAAACACAATTTTAAATTATCAATCTTAATCCTCAATTCCCATACCAATCCTAACCCATCCAAATTCAAGTCCACCTACCAAATGGGGCCTAAGACTCTTAGAAAAAAAAACCCTAATTGATAGTCTAAGCCCAAAAACCCATTATAAGCTTATTGAACCTAAAACACTAACTAAACGAAATACATTAAAAATAGATGTAAAAATACAATGACAAATAGAAAAGTTAAACGACCATCTAGAATACTCTAACTTGCTAGTTAAAATAGAATAATCTAGATGGCACACTACCTTGATGATCCCATCATTAATGAGATAGATCTTATTTAACTCTCTACTAATTAATGCAATACAATACAACATAAGAAACTAATTAAAACAAATAGAATCCTATTTAATATCACATAAGGTCTTTTTTTTATATTATCATCTAAGTATTTGGTTTGGGATTCGTGGCTGTCCCTCTCACTACAGGTTCTTCTTTAGAACTCAAATTCGATATTCAGAGAGATCTAGTAGAGCCTTATAGACCAACCTTGTGTTGGTTATAAGACTATTCTTGAAGCTTCTTAAATTTTCTTGGACATTCTAAATAGATCTTCGTCTCACTATTCACGTTCATGACCATGGGCCTTTTAGACATCCATTTGGGTTTGAAAATGGTTGAATCACGTTTTGGAACTGTCATGGTCTATTACACAATACATTTGGGCCCCAATTTGAAAGATTATAACCGTATTGGACTCCTCCATGCACGTATTGTATTGGGCCAATACAAACGTGGGATATTTAGTTTAAATGCTCCTTTTGGGCTCTTAAAAGTTAAAACATGATTGGGGGTTGATGAAAGAATCATGTTTTGCATCGGCAAAAAAAAAAAAAAAAAAGAATCTTGTTTTGTTAGATACCCATGTAATGTCTCTCTATGAGTTATGACATCCCGTTGTATTAAAAAAAAAAAAAAAAGTTAAAACATGATTTTGTCTTTGGCAAATGCTAATGACTTGCATGTCATGGTGGCTTCAAGGATATGCCTTGTCAGGTGTCACGTTATGCTCCACATATAAAATTGTCCAGATCATCATCCAAGCAATAATCCATGTTATCTTGCATATAATAAGGCATTCTAAAGGTATAAATTCCTTGAATATCTTGGAGGGCTTGTTAGGCCTGGTTGAATTCTTTGTGGGCTTTATGACCTCTATATTGACTATCCATTGATATACTATCACTTGTATTTTAAAAAGGGTAAAGGTGTAAATTTAGTAATAAATTATTTTTTAATGTGCCCCCAGCATAATTAATTTTATTGGGTTCAAAACTAGATATAATCAATTTTTTAAATAGTAGATATAGGAAGGCCATTAATCTAGGTTAACATCAATTACTCTTTGCACTGTGGATTCCGTTAATCTTTTTCATTTTCTATTATTTTAATATATTCTTAGAAATAAGTTCATTTTTTATCGGTAAGTACCACTTAGACCTATGAAAGTAATTTTATTTCAGTCAACTCCCAAAAGATCCTAACATTTCATTGCACCCACTTAAGTCAAAATGAAATTAAGTTTTGTTAATAAATAAACAATATTACCCTTACTTATTTTTTCATAAGAACATTTAGAAGACAAATAAGAGCATTTACAAGATAAATTAAGGGATTTAAAATATTATATAGCAAGTTAAAAAATTTTGATTATTCACTTATTTATCTTGTAAAAAATTGTGTTAAGGTGTTAATTTTCCCTAAAAGTCTTCGCTGGGAAATAATGTTGCTCTGAAAGTTTTTTCAAATTCAGTGTTACCCGGAAGTTTCAAAACATAACAATATTGCCTCATACCGTTATAAAACCAACGTTGACCAATGGTAAGGGAAATATTATTCCATTTTAACACTATCGAGGCAATATTGAACCTAAAAAAAACTTCCAGGATAACATCACTCCTCTGCAAAACTTCCGAAACAAATTTGCACCTTAACCCAAAATTTTTTAACTCCATGGATTCCTTTAAATCCCTTTATTGGAAATGTGAATAGCCTTATTTGTCTTATAAATGCTCTTATGAAAAATAATAATAATAAAGGGCATTACACTATTTTCAGTGACAAAACTTAATTTCATTTTAACTCAATGAAATTTAGTGAATTTTCATAATCTTTTGGGGGTTGACTGAAACAATTTTTTTATAGGATCTAAGTGATATTTTTCCATTAAAAAGGACACATATTTCTAAATTTATTATAAAATAATAGAGAGTGAGAATACCGATGACACTCACAGTGCAAAAAGTAATGAAACTTAATATAGATTATGTATACTTTTGAACCCAACAAAAGTTAATTGAATAGTTCATTGCTAATTGAAAAGTTAATTGTGTTGAGTGCACATTAAAAAATACATTAAAAAATAGTTCATTGTTAAATTTACTCCTTAATATATTTAAAAAAAAAGTTGTGGTAAAGGACTCTAAGTACTCAGAATTATTAATTGAAGTCAATTTTTTCATAAAACTTGATATAATCTCTAGCATTCCTAATTCCCCTAAGAAATTTATAGAAAAGAAATATATAATAGCATAGCATGTGCTTACTTCCTAAACGAGACTGTTCTAAGGGAATTTAAATCCAATATTTATATCTAGCTTATTTGAGAGATTGATTATTATGTAACAAAGGAACTTGAAGAAACTCATAATTACAATTTCCTTCATGTTTTTATCTTGTATATTTTGTGTTGGGATATACGAGTTACTCACACTAATAGCCTATTTGGTTCGATTACATAAGAGAGAATTACATGTAATCCTGATGTAATAGCACGATTATAATGTTTGGTTAGGTTTATGTAATGTAAAAAATATTACATTGTGTAATCCTGATTACATTTTGATGTAATCAGAATTATATTGCTAAGACTGATGAATAGGGATGTAGACATTCTGTAATCCAGTGAAAATGAAACTATTGTTATGATAATTTTTTAAATTAACCAAAATGCCCACCCATAAATGCGGTTAAATATTAAATTATTTTAATTACCACCATTAAATATTAAAAAAATTAATAATATATATATTTAAGAAATATTCCCCCATTCAAAAATTTTAAAAAATTATATTCCACCATTAAAAAAATATTAAAAGATCTCATTAAATAATATTCTCATTATTAAATATTAAAAAATTAACATGAATCCAATTTATACACTATATAATATTTCCACCATTAAATATTAAAAATTACTATGAACCCACCGTGTACACTGCACGAAATGAAAAAAATTATCATGAACCCAACATGTACATTACTATATGTGTAGAAAAAGATAATTTTGTCACTTGCTATATGTATAGAAAAGGGCAATTTTGTCACTTGTTATATTATTCTCATATATTAACGTTTTTATGTATATGCATCATCTTTCCCTGATGACGAACCAAACAAATTATGTAATCATCATTACATTACATTATATTACATTATATTACATTACATTACTTCCAATTCCGTGAACCAAACGGACACCAAGTAATTGATATCTATGTCGGCACATTTTTAAAATCTAAAATAAATCAGACTATTCACAAACACTGGAAAGTGCTTGGGGATGTATTTGATACATTTTTGTTTTATGCATTTCTTGTGCATCTCTAATTTTATTAAATAAGGGGATGTAGAAGATGGAAAAATTGTATATGATATATTAGTTAACAATATATTAAGACATGAAATAATTAGTATATACATAAAAAGTGCACTAGATCCATCCATCTTCTTCATATAGCCCTATATCTAGTTTAAGTATATATTAATTAATGAAATAGTATTTAAATTTTTTTATGTGAATTTTGAAAATAATTAATTAACTCTTTTAGGTTGGTATTATCATGATCTTCCAAAAAGAGAAATTAACTGCCGAAAACTGAGAATTATGTATTATAGAGCATCATGTCCTCAATTCTCTAGTTGGCTGCACAATGGAATTTGTAACTCTTTTTGGTTAGGGTGTATGTATCTTTTTATTGGATGCAACTTCCACTATCGATATTAAATATTAAATATGGGCATCTCTCCAGGTAAATGTTTAAATCCTTGTGAATCTTAATTCTTTTATGAAAGCTATCGTTTCTTTAGATTTAATTCCAGTTGGTGAGTATTTGTGATGTTTTCTTTTTATTTTTTGGTACAATATATTTGTGATGGTGTCCACACTCTTCCATGTTGTCTTTTAGTTTGGGCCGTTGTGGGATTTTCTTTCTCAGTGTGGGTATGGGCTTCACTATTTCCCCCATGGTTATGTAGCCCCATGTCGTGGTCCCTGTGTTCTTGTTTCCCTCGTTTATGTTTACCTTGTACACTGTTATTTATCAAGCAAATGTTTTTCATGCACTTGCTCTATTTATCCAAATATATATATATATAGACACACCAGATTCTGTCGATGTCGATAGAACTCGAGAAGGGCTACTTCCTTATATATACTATTGTCACAAACCTTGTTAGAATTTGAAGGACTAAAGTGGAGAGGAAATAAAAGCTTCTGAATATGATTGAATCCCTAATACTCGATCATTTGAATCAATGGGAGTACAAGAGCCTTTATATAGACAAAGTATAACTTAAACTAATCCTAGAATATAACCTAATCTAATCTGAATAAATCTTAACCAAATATAAACTATAATAATAATATTTTTAAAATATAACAAATATCTCTCCACAAAAATATATCAAATATTAATATAAGATATATCTTAACACCCCCTTCAAACACAAGAAGATCCTGAGTTTGTCAACTAAAAACAGTCAAAAGATCAAGTTCTAAAAACAGTCAAAAGATCAGGACAGAACTAGATGGTTAAAAGATATGGGTGGAACTAGATGGTCATCAAAGAAAAGAACACGTACATAGCAGCGCCCACTACACAAAGGAGGGAGGAAGGTAACCGGAGTCAAGAACTCTTTCATAAGCCAAGACGACCCCCAGAACAACCAAGAGAGAATGAGGAAAAGCCAATCTTGTCAAGAAAAAGAAGGTTCATGAGCTCTCAACGCTCAAAGAAGTATAACAACTAGATAGTAGATTTACTACTATGATTGAAAAGGAATGGACGGACTAAAGTAGAAAGGAAACAAGAGCCTTTAAATATGATTTAATCCTTAATACTTAATTCTTTGAATCAATGAGAATACAAGAGCCTCTATATAGGTAAAGCATAACATAAACTAATCCTAGAATCTAATCTAATCTAAATAAATCTTAATCAAAGATAAACTCTAATAATAATATTTTTAAGATATATCAAATATCAACAAATGATATATAATATCTCAACTCGTACTTCAAACCAAAGAGACTTGAAGTTGTTCACCCCCGGGGGAAAAACAATAAAACAAACAAACACAAAAGTTTATTAGTACTTTAGTGGTTTAACTTTTTTTCCCCTGTGAATACATGAGATGAAAGTCAAGAAAAAAGTAATCTATCTCAACAACTTTCCCAAATGGTTGTGGACTATTAGAAAAAGTTAAAAGTAATTTGTTTGAAAGTGAAAAAAATAGAGTAATTAGAGGAACGTGCTTTTAACAAAGTTGATTAGATTGAATACATAAAGATAAAGAGTTAAAAAGGATATATATATATATATAAGAAAATTGAGGCCAAAAGAACTTGACAGTTTCACCACTCAAAAAAGCATAATTGAAAAGAGACTCCACTCAGGGCCCTCAAGATACCCACCAAACAAACAAAAGGGGAAACCTATAAATGATGGTCCTCATCTCAGTCCACCAGCTGTGGCCCCAAAAACATCTGCTTTTTCTAATCCCTATCCTAATTTTTACAAAATAATTTCAGGTATCACTCATGACACCCTAATAATGCAGGTTTATAATGGCAGAGATAATTCTAAGAGGGGTATGAAGAAATGATACAAAATTGCCAAATATGAAAAACTTTACACCTTCATTTCATTTAAAAAAAAGCATCAGGGTTCCTGACATGGAAGCTTAGTATCATCAGTATTACTATCCACAGATAAGATTCCATAATTACCTATTGGTATTGTTTGAACGCAAGAGCGTAGCCAATATTTCAGAGAACTGAGGGCGTTTTGAAGGTTGATTGTTCCAGCACTTGGTCATGAGGGTTTTCAGACTCTGAGGACAGTCTTTTGGGATCTCAGGTCTGAGGCCGCAAGCAGCTATGCCCACTGCCGCCTGTACAGGTGAATATGCAGAATAGGCTGCTTCACCAGTAACCATCTCCCAGAGGACCATGCCAAAACTGTAAACATTACTCATCCATGTCTCTGTCACACTCTCTGGGTCACCTGCAATTATCTGTTTAACAAAAAAAATAAAAAAGCAGGTCAGCTTTTGGAGACTAGGTAATATAATCCATCAAATAAGAGCATATTGAATAAAAAAAGGAAGACTAACAAGACGGAAACTTATGCAATCAGCCAGATATAAGTGCAAAACAAGCAATGGGTATCCAGGTCAGAATAGAGATTACTTCAGCCAACGTGGGTTCCAAATAATGGCTTTACCAGATAGTTTTTATCTGTTCTTTTTCTGCCTGCACACGAGGTGTGATTGTTTTTGTAGGAGCTTTAGCAATAGGACAATAACTAGAAAACTGGGACAAGCGTCATGCTAAAGCTTTACAACATGCGGGCTCCATTCAATTGTGGTATAATTGGCGTCACACGGGGACACTGAGTTGCTTGACACAGGAATGCTTAAATAAAGGTCTAACAAAAATAAAGGGAAAGAGAAAATAATCGTGAAAACATGTTAGGCATGCTCAAACAAATGATGCCAGGACAAGCGACATAAAGTTTCTTTTATCAGCAGACTAATTTAGTAATATGCTTCACATACGATGGATCTCAAAAGCCATCAGACAATAAAAACTATGGAAATTTACTCTAAATTTCCTTAAAGTAGAACATATAATACGTCTTTTCGGCCCACTAAGGGCAGACAGCATAGATAATTGAGCTCAAATACGTTAGACTGGAAGTTAAGTCACAAACAGGTGAGAATGAGGACATGCAGAACACCAAAATGGAGAGTTTATATAAGATTTTTGTGGCTGGGCAGACTAAATATATGTTGTGAATAAAAAAACATAGTTTAATATTTTATTAATCATAGAAGAGTAAATATGGGGTAGATTGATTGTGTATCATAGGAATCTATTTTCTTTGATTTTGCTCCTTCTTTAACGGGATTTGCATTCCCACTGCTAAATATATCACGACAAAATCGTTTGTTAATACCAATAGTTGTTGGTCCTAGTGAAAGGGGTTTTGACCACTTAAGCATGAGGTCTCAAATTTGAATCCGTGTGAATACAAAAAATGCTCTTGGGAGAGGTACTCCTAATGAGACACAATAATGCTCAAATATGACTCAATCAGATAAACATATAAAAATAACCCTTGTTAAGAAGAAAATGGCCTCTATTTTATAAGGTATCAAAGCCAATCAACTCCCATAAACTTTTTGATAATGAGATCACCTCGAACAAGTCAGACCCAAGTCATATGATGGGGGAAACGTCAATCCCGATGTCCAAGAACGACAAATCCTCAACAAGTGATCCGTGCCAAGCCGGTGGTCCCTCTAGGTTGACTACTAGCTTCAAAGGATCGTTTGTGCTCATGTTGTTGAACAAATTGAATAGAACCAATTACCGTGAATGGGCTCAAGCTATGAAGTTGGCAAATAGGGGCACGACTAAAATGTGTTTTCTCATTGAAGCAATGAAAACACTAGACAAAATCAACGCCCAAGCAATCTAATAGTGGCACACTAATAATTCTCTCATCACTTTGTGGTTGATCAATGTGATAATTCTGAAGATCAAATGAAGCTTCATGTTTCTTTCAACAACTCACAAAATTTGGGAGGCAGTCCGTGACTCTTATTCTAATGGAGAAAACTTTGGCATGCATGAGACTAAAACGAAAATTTGGGAATTGAATCAAGATGATCATGATGTCACAATATATTGATTGGAAATTTCCATCATGGAATGAATGGATTTGATGTCAAATGAAGAATGGGAGTGCACACGTGATGCTGCTTGCTATAAGGAACAAACAAAAATGGAGCAAGTGTTCTAATATCTTGCAAGGCTAAATAAGTCTTTGGATGATGTTTGGAGTTGTATTTTGAGTCGTGTACCTCTTCCATCAATGAGAGGATTTTTCTAACGCATGTCATAAGGCCTCGAGGAACAAGGTAATGTTAACTAATGCTACTCCATCTTCTTTACCAAGAGTAATAACTTGAATCCACGAGGGTAGATGCTCAAAGTCACTTGTGAACATTGCAAGAAGCTCGTTGGGATCTACATGGGAAGCCACCATATTGGAAACCATGAAAGGGAGAGCCTCATGGCTATCTAGCATCTCATGAGCATCCACAGGAATGATCGAACTCAACACGATGCCTCAAGTGGATAAAGAAGAGCTAGGTAAGTTATCAATCTTACAAAAGATGGAGCAATCCTATAAACCAAGTCATATGACTTCAGTGGCTTATAAAGGTACTTTGCTCTCCTCTCACTACTAGAAATTTCACATGGATTGTTGATTTTGGTGTTTCAGACCATATGACATCATATTCTAATACTTTTATCACCTACCTCTCGAGCACTGGTAACAAGGAGATTGTTGATATAGAGATATAATAGACTTGTTGAGAAACTGATTTATCTCTCCCATACAAGGCCTGGTATAGCATTTGTTGTAAGCATAGTTAGCCAATACATGAGTAATCCGAGGAAGAAACACCTAGAAGTAGTGAACATTGTACAAGATTTGAGGTATCTGAAAGGGCCTCCCGATAAAGGATTGCTATTCAAGAAGCAAGACCAGAAGTCAATAGAAATCTACATATGTACAGCTTGGGTAGGAAACTATAAGGATAAAAGATCACCTTCCAGCTATTGTTCATTCTTGTGGGGAAATATTTGGTCACTTGAAAAAAGTCGATATAGAGAGTTGCATCTAAAAGGAGTGCTGAATTTGAATTGAGAGTGTTGATCAAGGAATTGTGAATAAAAAGAGTCATGGATGAGATACATATCAAAGTGGATCCTCCACTGAAGCTGTAATTTGATAACAAGGCTTCAATAAGTATGGCATTAAACCATGTTCAACATGACAAATCAAAGCATGATCAGATAAATAGACATTTTATTAGAGAGAAAACGGAAGGGATAATCTGTTCGAAGTATCTGCCAACAGGACTACAAGTTGTTGATGCATTGAGTAAAGGGTTACATAAACCTACGTTTGAGAGTTGCATAAGAAAGTTGGGCATGATTAGCATCCATGAATCAACTTGAGTGGTTGGGCCGACTAAGCACAAGTTGTAAATAGAAAATATTTAGTATAATATTTTATTAATCATAAGAGAGGTTATACTGGGTAGATTGATTGTGTATCGTAGGAATTCATTTTCTCTGACTCTGCTCCTCCTTTCATGAGGTTCACATGCCCTCTTCCATATATATCACGATGTAAGCCTTTATTAATCAATAAGAGAAGCAAACGCCTCTCTTCTATAAGGTACCAGGGACAATTGACTCCCCTAAACATTCTAATAGTGAGAGCACCTCAAGCAAGTTGCACCCAAGTTGTGCAACAGGAGAAGCGTAACCCTAGTGTCCATGAATGACGGGTCCTTGATGAGTGATCCTCACCAAGCCAAAAGTCCAGAGACATTAAAACATTAAGCATTAGTAACATGGGGTGAAAAGCTTTACTTTTTCCGTGTTGGATATAATAGAAATCTATTATAGCTTTTCATCCTTGCCTAAACCGAATAACTTCAGCAACTATAAGAATTAGAAATTAAGCACATAATATTTAATTGTATATGCATTTTCCTAGTCATAGGAACAGGACAATTCTGATTTTCTACCAGTAATAATGTTCAAAAAGAGATCAGCGCCAGATAAAGATTTGGCACAGTAGTAGCTAGTAGGGTAAAGGCCTAAAGCTCATTGCCTTCTTTTATAGCATTTTTATAAAAAGCATGCTCATTTAGATGACGTGTCTAGGTGATAAACTATAGGAATGGAGAAGGAGCAATTTTTTCAAAAAGGGAGAGTTGACACTTTAGGAGCATGGTTTTTACTTTTGTGTTTTTCCTCTTTTCAGAGAACAATTGAAGACAACATCATGGACCATTTATAGCAAATACAATACAGGTAACTAGAACAAATTATTTTAATAATTTTGAGAACTTTGCTAAAGTTGTAATCAGTGAGATTATGGGCAAAGTGGCAAACCTCTGGAGCCAGCCACCGGTAACCATCAGTTTCATACTCTGTTGCCTCGCCAACATTTTTGCAAGCAGTGATTACACCCATATCTCCCAAGCAAGCATTTCCATGGCGATCCAATAGAATCCTCTGTGTGTTGAGGTCCCTGTATGCAACGCCATGATCATTCATGAACTTGATGCCCTCAGCCACATCAACAGCAATTCTAATAATTTCCTTTATCTGGAGCTTCTTGTTCTTTAGCATCAAATCATGAACTGAACCACCTTCCATGAACTTTGTCACCACACATAACCCATGATTTTCATCCACAGAAACACCACAAAATTGCAGAATCTTTCTGTGCCCACAAGTCATCAGTTCTAACAGATCTTGACGGAGCTCAAACTGATAAGAATTACCTTTGTCACACCCTTTAAGCTTCTCAATTCCAACCCTTCTACCCATGTGGACCCCTTTATATGAATTGGGTCCAGTCTGTTCTACAAACTCAAGACTATCTGAGTTCAATAGCCATTTTTTGGTCTCTTCCCCACCAGATTGAATTGTCTGCCATTCATCTACGGATACAATAAAAGAGGAAGTAGGTAAAGGTACCTGTAGCTGAACTTTTTGGCTAGAATTCTCAAAACCGTTTCCATAATATGCATCACCGCTGTCTTCTTCAATCTCTCCAAGTTCTCTCCCTTTGGAATTCTCTTCTTGACATCCACAAAGGCCAAAGGGAAGCTTCACTGTACTGGTTTTGGGCTTCTTCATTGCAAATTTTAGAGCATTCTCAACTCGAACTCTGATCAATTTATCTTGCCCAGGCTGAACAAGAAGAAGGACAATCCCAAGGGTGACACTTTTTTTCTCAAATATCTGTATCTTCTTGCAGCAAATGCATGAACTGTCCAGTGCACTGGACATTGAAGGCCATGAAATTGGAGAGTTGCAAGCAAAAGTCAGCTTAAATATACACCCTTGAATTTCATTATCTGGTTCTTCTTGGATAAGGATTGCAGGCTGATCATCTACTGATGCTTGCTCCATCAACTTGATGTGCAGAAATACATCTTTCATATCAAATCCCGCCTGAGCATAGCTGTGAAAACGAAAGGAGGGGGAAAAAACGGTTTAATCAGAAGTAAACGAGGACTATATTTGTTTACTTGAGTTCTAGCACCTAAATGCTCCAGTCAGTTTTGAAGGAGAAAAAATCACCAAGAAATGAACCCAAGTGTTTATAACACCATCACTTTCAAAGTTAACACAAACCTAACTGTGAATCAGGCTACTTATTTTGAGTTAAAGAGTAAGGCCGTTTATTTTGAGTTCAAGAGCTGCTTCCAAAACCATACAGAATCTAATCTCAATCAAAAGACAATAGAATGTTAAACAGAATCCCACCTGAGAGGCAACGAATCGTAATGCTTGCGAATATTGGACATGAGCTTCTCCGGCAGTTGGCTACCTGGATAAAGCTGAGTGAGATTCCGGACAACACTTCCCCACACAACTTTCCGAGAATTATCCACCTTCGAAGGAGGCGCTGAGTCACGAGTAGAATCCAGATTGAGTGAGTTCTTGAACAACGCTATAGCTTCGGTAACATTCCGACTCAGCCTCTGAAATTTCTTCTGCACCTGCGAAGTCTCCTTGAGTCCACAAGCAGCAGCGGAAGAGCTCTCCGACGTCGTTTCGCCCTCGGATCTATCCTGCGTCCTCATCAGAACCTGCTCCACCATTTCCTCGTCCGTACTGGCACGGCTGGACCAACACTCCAAGGCAGCAGCCATTGCTGGATGAAGAGGAAGAAGCAAATGTGGGTCAGATCCAATTGTGTGGGAGCCGAAGAGTGAAGAGAATCACAAGGAAGAAGAAACGAAGGACAGGGGCGTAAATTTCAGATTTGTGACCGTGGCCATTGTCTTCGTCTTTTTTTTTTGGGCTCTGACAGATATGGAAACAGGAGAGGGATTGAAAGATATAGAGACGGTAGTGTGGGCAGAGAGTGTAATAAATGCAGTGGGATGGGCATGATGATAATAGGAAATGGACGTCCGCTTGTTTTAGTGTAATTTAAAAAAATGGGGGTAAATTTTTTATTTTTTTATTTAAAAAATAATATCTAATATTTTAAAATATCTTTTTAGACGTATTTAATATTTTAAAATATTTTTTAAGTAGTATCCAGTATTCTAAAATAATTTTTAGTATTTTTAATTATTTAAAATATTTTTTTAGTTATACCCAATGTGTTAGCAGATTGATTGCAATTTTATCAATAATTTATTTTTTCAGCTTCAAAAATTATTTTAAAATATTTTAAGAGTAAAATTGCAATCAGTCGGCTAACCCATTGGGTACAACTGAAAAAATATTTTAAAAATTTAAATACTACAAATTATATTAGGATACTATATGCTACTTAAAATATATTTTAAAATACTAGATACGTCTAAAAAAATATTTTAAAATACTAGATACTATTTTTTTAGGAGACTGATTGCAATTTTACTCTTAAAATATTTTAAAGTAATTTTTAGAGCTGAAAAAATAAATTATTGGTAAAATTGCAATCAGTCTGCTAACACATCGGGTACAACTGAAAAAATATTTTAAATAATTAAAAATACTAAAAATTATTTTAGGATACTACATACTACTTAAAAAATATTTTAAGATACTAAATATATCTAAAAAAACTAGATATTATTTTTTTAGATAAAAAAATTTACCCATTTTCTCCAAACTACACCAAAACGGTGTAGTTTAAAGAAAAGGTGATGCAGCGGACGTCCATTGCAAAGGACGTCAGCCATTTGCAATATAAACTACAATATGAATGAGATGTTATATTAAGGACTATAGTAATAATACTGTTTTATTTTATTTTATTCATAACTAATTTATCTCTCCAATATAAAACATTTGAGGAATTGAGAGAAATAGATATTTTAGGGATGGAAATTACACACACATATAAATGAAACAATAAGATTATTACATTAATTTTTTTTTTGAAAGTTATCATTATTAAACCATGTTTTGCTAGAAACAATAGCATTTATCATATTTTGGAAGTTGAGGGAGAGGAGGGTGAATGACAAGATATATGATTTTGTTTTTGTTTTTGATTGGACTGAAAATGAGTGTGAGAGTGGCTTGTTAGTTGAGGTCAAATGTATAATCGAACTAGATCATATTCTGATGATATAAAGTTGGGCCTATAGCTTTCAAAAGACCCCAAAACCCTATAATCAATACAGCCCAGGAAATCCCGCAAGGTCATTTTCTGTTAGCACCCCACATAACTCTTAAGAAAGCCCATTATCCTTAAGAGAAACATCTCAGTGATCCTTCTGCATTGGATTGAGTCCCAGATTAAGCCCATCATCCATTGAAAAATTTAATAGACACAATCTCAACTTCAAAAGTTATTTATTTCCTATCATCCAATGAAAATTTTAAAATAACATTATCCAGAACCCTCATTTTATTTTCCTACACCGTCTAGCACTACAATCTCATTTACTATCCATCCAACACCTTGAAATTATTTTTCCAGTTCATCTAACACCCCCTAATTAGATGATCTTTTAACAGCTTCATAATCTTAGCCTAGTCCTCTTGGTTCAATGAAAACATGCATAAGTTCTCCCATTATTCCATTTAATTTAATACAAATATTCACATTTAACCTAAGAAAACTTATGAGCGTAGAACAAATCTTTTTGTACACATTTTCCTTTGTGAGAACAAATTATATGCCCAATTTCATTCTAAAAGTCAATAAAAGAAGAGGAAAATATGCTAAAATGATATCAATTTCTTAAAGTAAGATTGTCAAACTCACAAATTCGAGCAAACTAATGGCAGTAATATGGACTTATATCGTGAATTCGAATTATAAACTCATATGAATTTATTTTTATCAATAAATAGGTATTAATAATATACAATTAAATAATTGAAATATAAAAACTGACAAAAGTTTAATTAAATATATTTTAAATCTAAATAATTGAAATTAAATTCATCAACATTCATAATTTATCATACTCAATAAAACTATTTCTATAAAATTCATATATAAAGTCACTACATATGATAATATAAAAAAAATAGTACGGTTTAAGAGTGAGTTAATACGATTTTGTAATATAGAAATATAAAAATGACAAACTCATAAGTTTAACCGAGTTTACAACTAGTATAAATTTAAGAGCAACTCAGTCCACATGATTTTATAAATTAAAATCGTAAAAATAGTAAACTTAGAGAATCAACTTGCGAGTTTAACAACAATGTCTTAGAATTAACAATGGTTTATAAGTGTCAGATGCACGATAGATAAGATCAGGATGTTGGAAACACAAGAAAAATTATATCAGGAGATTAAATGGGCCATAAATAAAATTAAGGGGTTGAATGCAATTGAGAAACAACATCAGGGTGTTGGTTTTTATTTTACTCATATTCATGTATAACATAATTAGATATACTTTCCTATCAGTTTGTAAAAAAGTGTAGTTTCAGTCTTGAATTATGAACTTGACTTATTTTAAATTTTATTATATATTAATCTATTATTGATTTATCGAATGACAATATTGATTATATGTTTATTAGTTCTTAAAACTTCTAGTCTTGCCAAAAGGAAAAATTTGTAGGTCTAAGTTTATCTTTGATGAGTTGGACTATTTGATTAGGAAATAAATAACCTTATCAAATAGGAAATAAATCCCATTAATTATAGATTTGTTAATTGAGAAATAAGTAATTATATATTAGGAAATTAATCAATAATTAATTTCCTGATTATTACTTTGAGGACAAGTAGGAGTATATATAATTTTCTAATTAGTGGTCTCCCTAGATCTCTATAAATAGGATGTGTCTCTCTCAGTTGAAATTCACTCCTATCATTAAGCTATTTGGCAATCTCTCATCTCTCCTACCATTTTTTTTGTTTTGATGATCTACTGTGCAAATCCCAATTAGGCTCTAGTAATCTAATAGTTATGTAAGCATTATTATGTATGAGTTATGGAGCATGGACCCAGATTCGAATGTGGATTCGCCTTGGTACGCAAGTCTCTCATCTCTCCTAATTTTTTCTTCATTTATAGAAGTGACTTTGATGGTACTAAAATTTAAATGAGCACCACAAGTACACGAGACGTAGAAATAGTATAATAGCAAATCAAGTCGTCTTACAGAGATTCAAGTAAACTAGTAATTAGGCATTAAAATTTTCATTTTCATTTAAGTTGAGTAAATAAAAAGATAAAATAGAATTTGAAAATCAATTTAAACCAAAGTAAAAGTAGTAAATATAATGTTTTCAAGATTCCAATAGATGAAAAAAATTCCTAGAATGATTAATCCCTCCTTCAAGTTTAAAAGCATATATTTACCCAAATAAAAGTACTTAATGTTATTTGTTAATCTAGAGTTTAAATGGATATAAATATTTTCCAATTACTCATGCCCATTTTTCAAATTAAAATTGCTATTTCTAACTAATTTACTCAAGAGACAATAAATATACAACTTCACTCTAATAAGATTATATGAGTCTAATAGGTATATTTCTATCTTATTGGCAAATTAGAATAAATTTTAATCTCACATTACTTAATCATATGGTTCAATTAAGATCCCTCTTTCAAGGCTAATCTAAATTCCCCAATTTCATAGTTAGTGGTGATCAAACACTAAATAAACAAACATAATAAGATTAAATAAATAAAATATAATAAAACATAATTAATTAGTTCATATATATTCAAATCCTCTATTATTAGTTTATAACTATTCTAGGTCCAAACACAACTAGCTACACATGACTTTATGCATCATCACAATAGCATCAAAATTCAGATTTAAATCCATACAAACAGTGAATAAAATCGGAGAGAAAAATAGAACTACAATTGGAACAGTTGAATCCTCTGATTCAGCTGGGCAACAGTATCTGTGTAGATAAGGAAGCAAGAACCAGTCTAATCTCCAATAGCATTCTGCCACCAGCTGAAGGAAGAACGACCCAGCGAATCCATCAACGGCTTCCTTCCCCTGCGATTTCGATTCACCACCTCCAGAAGACTCAGGTTCGCAGCCACCAAAAGCGCGTCCTCATCTCCTTCGCTCTCTTCACTGGTTCACTCAATGTCGACGGCGCCGCTGCCGCCGAACTCTGTTCATCTCGCTCTAATCGGACTGATGAAGAAGAAGAGTGAACAGTGATTCTCCAATTTGGCTCAGGAAGATAGTGAATAGTGCTACCCACAACCAGTGACTCTCACCCACTCTGTCTCGTGCTCTATCCGTCGCCCTCTAGCTCCCTTTTTTTTTTTTCAGCCCAGTCGCCGCCCTAAGCTCTCAAGTTCAACGATCGGCGATGACTCCTCTGCGCCAATTGTCAGTTGTTTCTGCTCAAGCCAACGCCTTCCACCACTCTCTGTCGCACTCTGCTCTCAGCTTGCCATGATGATGATCGCCTCCGCCATAATTTCCAATGTCGGCCTCCCAGTCCAGCGATTGCTTTTCACTTTTTCTCCCTTAGGTTAGATGGCAATTAATTCAGAGAGAACAAAATGATGTCGCACCTTGTCCAAAAATATCCAAATGCTGTCACCGGCGCTTGCCGCTCTCCTCAATTAATGTTCTCAAACGCAATATGATGGACTTAAGGAGTGAGCTTAATTAGAATAAAAGCAAATAAATGAAAAAGAAGAAAATCGTAATTACTAATAATAACACACAAAAAAACGCATTTTAATATAGGGAGAATTCTAAAAAAATACCATTTAAACTTTAAAATTTCAAATAGGTGATTTAACAACAAAATGATTTGTTAATTGCATTATCATTCTTGTTAATCCCATTAACGAATTTGTTAATGGGATTTTGAAGTTTAAATGATATTTTTTTGGCATTCTCCCTTTAATATATATATATATATATATATATATATATATATTAAATTTTTGTATTTTATTTTCATATATTATATTAAAATCCTCAAATTATGTACCACTTTGATTTGATCTTGTAACAATAAAATCTCATAGAAATCTTCCAAAATTACATAGATAACTCTCTAAATATCTTCAAAATTTATTAATATAATAGCCAAAACACAAACATAACAGTTATATCAATTGACAGTTAAGCATGAACAACAAAAGCGACATTTCATAATAAACAATCATCATGTAAAGATAACTCAATAAATCACATTTTCATAACCTCGTTTAGTCTAACGCAAAGTACATTTCAACTCTATTTAAATTAACCTATTTGCTTTGTTCTTAGTACTTTTCTTCATTGATGACCTCGTCCTTCTCTCCTTTATCATGATTAGATGCCAAAGAGCTTTTTCCACTCGCCCTCCTCCTCTTCCACAAGCTCCTCCTCTTATTCATCATCCTCACCCTCCTCCTCCTCCACCACCTCCTCCTCCTCTTCCGCCTACAATTTGAGCAGGAAGTTGAACCCCATCCTTCATCACAATCAGGTTGTATACGACTACTTCCAGTCATACCCTTCATCTATTTCCTCTGATGTCGATGATGTGCCGAGCGAGGGGGAGGGGTAAGAGGAGGAGGACAACAGTAATGGTGATAAATGAAAACCACTACTATTTTTTTAATATTAAAAAAATTAATCATTAGGGCAAAGTAGCCAAAAAATATTTTTAAAAAAATTGCCACTTCACAGTTATTATTAAACAACCGCTACTAATGAAGGTCATGTTCACGGTTATTAATCAACAACAATTACTTATGGCAATTTACAAGGATAAGTTGGGCCGTATAACCCTTCCATTCCAAAGGACACATTCTGCTGGATGATCCACGAAACCCCTTTCTATTCCACTTCTATTTAATTAAGAAGAAATGATCTTTATTACTAAAGGATGCATTCAACAGTGAGATAATCCATGAAACCCTTTATATTTAAATGTCAGAAAAATGAACTCTACTTATCCACTTCTATTTCAACTTTTTATATCCAACTTCTGACTTTTGTTCTTCATCGATATCATGGATAAATGCAAGAGATCTTTTGTTTCATCGTATTTTGATCTCCCTGTGTTACCAAAAGATGATTGCATCCACCGAAGGGCATTAAGTTAGATATGACTAGTTTTGGTGATGTCAAATATGGATGCCAAATATTAAGAGCAAAAAGTTTGTATAATGTATTTATCTTATACTTTGACTAATTATTATATTTAATATGAGATATCTTGTAGATTAGTCAAGCAAAGAAAGAAGATATCAAGCTGGATTTTGGAGAATTATCAAGAAGAAGAAGAAGATATAATATATTGAAGAAAGAAATTATCAAATATGGGGAGAGGAAGTCAAGAAAGAAAGAAATTATCAAATTGAATTACAAAGAATGATTAAAAGGAAGAAGAAGAAAGAGATTGAAGATATTTATCAAGAAAAAGCAAAAAGCAAAGAGTTATCAAAAGGGATTGTGGAGAATAATCATGAAGAAAAAGAGAAGAGATTGAAGAAAAAAGAAAGTGCAATATATAATGTGAACATAAAGACTCAACTTCATAGATTTGATATTAAATGCTACTATGCTCAAATGGAAGTTGGAATGAATTAATTCAAAGTTAAAATAACTCATATGGAAGTTATATCAACTTCACTCTAGTAACACACCTAAGGAGATGAATTTTTGATGATCACTCGAGTGATGACCACTTTGTTCTTGTATGTTTTCGTTTAGCAAGACGGAGGTTCTGTAATTTGGATATATCTCCAAAACCACAACTATGACTGAGATGAAACTAAACTTCAAGTGAGATTCCATGACACCAAGATCAAGCTCAAATCATATCAAATGAAAGATATATGAATTTCAAAACTTGGTGCTCAAAATTTACATATTATTCCAGACTAGCAACCATTCTTTAGATTATAACTTTCGGAAGACAATGCATTTTGGACTTAAACTTCTTTCATATGAAGCTAGGCTCAAGAAGCATTTTAAATACATTAAGATCAAGCTCGAATAAATTAGATGAAAGATATATGAATTTCAAAATTTGACACTCAAATATACACCTTATTCTAAACAAGCAATCACTTTTCAGATCATAACTGTTGGAAGACAATGAATTTTGTACTGAAACTTGTTGCATATAAAACTAGTCTCAAGAGACATTTCAAAGAAATTAAGATCAAGCTCAAAGAAATTTGGATGTAAGAGATATAAATTTTGGAATATGACACTCGAATATAAACCTTGTTCTAGATCAGCAACTATGGATTTGATCATAACTTTCGCAATACAATAAATTTTGAACCAGTTCTTGTTGCATTGGAAAATAGACTTAAAGAGATTTTTGGGGATAGGTTATATGCTAAATTTAGGGTTAAAATGTGTCTATCACTAGTAGGAACACTCCAGTGATATGAAAGTGATGCACATTACTTCCAGTGATGCACTGTGTACTTTGAAGATCCTAAAAGATCACTCGAGTGAGCATTCAAATGATAACCTATCATTAGCAAGATCATTCTAGTGATATGAAAGTGATCATAATTTTCTTATAAGATCACTCGAGTGACAAGCAAAATGGTTATCACTTCTACATCACTTAAGTGATTTTGGGAGTAATGCTATTAAGAGTTTTTATCAACATCTCGGATTTATTTGATTTTTTTCCAAAGTTTTATAAAACTTGATTATATTGTTCATAATCATCACTAATTAAGTTTATATGAAGATTATAGGTGATTAAACACAGATTAAGCTTTAGTGAGCAAAAAACAACTTTTATGTTAGAAAAGTTCTAACGGCTAGTTTTCAATGGGAAGAAGAAAGTCTCAACAACCTAACTGTAATGGACGTCCTGGAGTCTCAATCTCCTCTATCCAAGCGGTCCAGACTAGCATCTCAATCTCCATCTAACTAGTTAGGAATTGTCCCCTCCTCTTGGGGATTTATCTCGCCTTCCCAGGGACTTGAAGCCACAACCTGAGGATAAGTCATGCCTCAAGTGCCCCTTTTTCTTTTCCTAGTCTTAATAATGTTAACGCTCTTGTTAGTAACAATTATTTTCTTTAATTTGTGAAGCAACTTCCCCCTCTTTGAAATCCAAATTCCTTCATTGTGGTTATGCCTAACATACAGAGATTCATCCTCATTGAATCGAGTTTCAAGTGACGTCCCTTAGAGAGGATCATCCTTATCGAAGTCACCTTCTACATCCTTGTCAAACCCCTTAATATTTTGACATTTATCAGAATATTAACATGCAGTTCAATGGGCATACAGAAATAGTAAAATTATACTGGTATAAAATTCTTGATTACATTATAGGAAATCCCCAAAGGGCTTATACATAATACAATACGAATTCAAAATACAAAGAAAAACTAACAGATAACCAACAGAAAATTTCTTCATCAGCACCGAACCCTCAGTTGTCGGTTACTGCTGCTTTGCCCTCTGAGTCGCTTTCTCTAGCTGAATTAATTTTAAATTATGGAAAGGGTGAGATTCAAATGAATCTGAGTAGTAACATGCTATTAATAATATAAAATGTGAAAGATAAACATGCAAAGCATCATATATGATGCATCAAATAATAATACTATACACATGTCTACCAATGTTTAAGATCAAAGTGATGATTTTGTCCAGATCAAAATGATCTCCTTGTCCCTACTTGCCACATCGTGTTCATATTAATGTTTTGGAGAAGGCAACAACCTGTCTGTACTTGTCATGTCGCCTCAAGCTAGGTCCCCCTGGCCTTATAGTACTTGTGCTGTTCCCATAGGGTAGTACTTGTGCTTTTCCCAAGGGCTTTTGTCCCTGTATCATCATGTCCGACATGCATAATCATCACGATACCTTAGATAAGAAGAGTATTGAAACAATCAAATGTAGCGTGCTAGATATTCATCAAAATTTTCCTTCTTATCTTGCTGAATGGTAAGAAATTCTATTTTCTTTATAATTTAGACTGATCGGGGGGGGAGTGGTTTTCATTGACCTATTCTAAAAACAATTCCTAAATGATAGGAATATTTTGGACTTGCAGAATCATTTCAGTGTTTTTCTCGCTATTTGTCTGCATCACCTTCTAGTTTATGGATTTCCAGCTAAGCTTTGATATTATCTGGCATTCCAGAATTATGGAAATTTTCTTAAGATGAGATAAATAGTCCTATGCCATATGAGGATCAGATTTGCCTCAGAAAGGAAGGGGTTATTGCTGGTAGAATCGTGCTATCCATATTTGTAAACTATCAGCCTTAACAATAGATTTAATTAGAGGCTGCTCCTGAGTAGGATTCTCAGGTTGATTAAAGTCAATCACCTCAGGGCGATCGAATACTGTATAAGTCGTACATCAGTATTGGTACATATAATCGAACACATACTGCGTGATGTGCTCCATGAAGGTAACAAAGTTGTCATTCGGACCTCGTTCCATAATATCATTCTTTTTTTGGGTCCAAAATGCAGTATCCGGAAAGAAGTATAACATTATACGGATCCAAATATTATTTAAAATCTCCAAATAAAAATATCCCTGACCCTGGTATAATGTATCCACTTTGTCCAGATATGCTATATACTGAGCCACTGGGGTGTCCCAATCATGGGAAGGCCACAAGTATATGCCTTTGACGTACTCTTGTAACTATGGATCCGTCAGCAGATCATATCTCATGTGCACGGGTTCCGCCCTATAACTAGTGGCACTGTATGGATCCATCTCCGATCCATCTGACGGTAACTATTTATTGTTACCAACAGAAGAACTGGTTGTTAGCTCCAGTTTGGGTTGTAGTTTGTAATATGAACTTGGTGGCATAGGCTTTCTTGCGGTTCGGAGTACCCTAAGACCTCTCCTGACCTGATGTGGTCGAACTAACTGTCCTTCAGATATCTACTGGTACTCCAAAGGTTGGTTCACTGATGAAGGGGATCTGTCCCTCTGACGTCGTCTACCGCTCAAGGTTTCTGTTACAACATAATCAAAATCATATCAGTATACCATTTTGTTATTGCCATAATTGCATGCTCTGATACTAAAAACGTCAAACCCCTTAATATTTTAAAATTTATCAGAGTACTAACCCGTATTTCAATGGACATACAAAAATAGTAAAATTATACTGATATAAAATTCTTGATTACATTAGAGGAAAACCCCATAGGGCTTGTACATAATACAATAAAATCCAAATATAAATAAAAAATAATAGATAACCAACATAAAATTTCTTGATCAACACCAGACCCTTAGTTGTAGATTACTATCACTTTTCCCTCTGAGCCGCATCCTCTAGCTGAATTAATTTTGAATTATGGAAAGGGTGAGATTCAAATGAATCTCAGTAGTAACATGCTATCAATCATATAAAATAGGAAAGGTAAACATGCAAAGAAGCATATATGATGCAGCAAATAATAATGCTGTGCACATGTCTGCCAATGTTTAGGATTAAAGCGATGATTTTTTCTGGATCAAAATGATTGCATTGTCCCTACTTGCCACATCGTGATCACATCAATGTTCCAGAGCAGGCAACAACTTGTTCGTACTTGTCTCAATTTTGTTCCGAAGCAGGCAATAACCTGTCCGTACTTGTCTCAATACTATTTTGAAGCAGGCAACAACCTGTCCGTACTTATCATGTCACTTAAGCTGGGTACCCCTGGCCTCATGGTACTTGTGTTGTTCTCATTGGGTGGTATTTGTGCTTTTCCCACACCCAGCGAGGAATTATGACATACAGGCTTTTTATCAATCATATTAGCCGACCTCGACTATATACCCTTGGGCCAAGAGGTACTTGTGCTTTTCCCACACCCAGCTCTAGGATTTACCACCATTCACATATCATTGTACAGAACATGGCAAACAATGTATATTAACAATCACATAGAATATGAGAGATAGAGTTACTACTTGAAATCCTTTCCAGTGCCTAGTTAGTTAGTAAACTAATTCTTGATCTAGCTCGGGCAATTGTCACATTCTAAAATTCTAAATTTATAATAAATGATTTATTACTCATTCATGACTTATTTCTAAATTCATGTAGTTGGTCATCTTTACCCTTAGAGTTCAAGGTAATTACATTGTGCCATTACCTTTTAATTTAGCACATTACTAAAGGCTGGCAAAATTTTCATTAAACTTTGAAAATTCATATCTTTTTGTACAGATGTCGAATTGTAGTGATTCTAAAGGTCATGTGACCCTTATTAAGTATATTTTGAATAAAAAATATTTTTTTATCCAATTAGGTGCACACCATTCCATAATTACCATTTATTAGACACTATCATAGAAATATGTTAGTTTTACTTGGCTAACTTCAAAAATACATAACTCTTAGTGTACAAGTCCAAATGAGATATATGACCTATCAAATTAAATCTTATCAAGTCCTCTTTCATTCTGAAAAATATCATAGGCATTGGAAACCATTCAGTTACTCAAAACACATTGAAAACCTCTGCCTAACAGGGGAAACTCTAATTGAACAACAATATTGAAACTTTCAATTTGTATTCCAATGACCTATAATTTATAACCATGGCCTATTCTCACACCATTTTTTGTGTAGAACAAAATGGTACTATCAAAATCATTAAATTCCAATTCCTTATTAATTTCCTATTCAAACCAGAAAATTAGGGTTCCACTCAACAATTCAAGAATTTACAATTTAACCACTAAACTTAGCTTATATGCTTCCAAAAAAAAACATATAATCACATGTGTATGGTCAAAGCTTCATGAACTCTAACAAACCCTAGATGACTAAAATTAGGGCAGAAATAAAAAGTCCCAAAAACTCAACCAAAGCAACATATATGCCAAAATGATGCTCTTGCTCACCTCTTGCTCCTTCTTGAGTTCTTTTCTTGATCTTCTAACTTTTGCTCTTGCAAGATGGCTCAAAACACCTTCTCTTCAAAAAAAAAAAAACCATATAAATGAATCTCATGAAGAGGGGAACAAGATCCATGAAGATTTTTTGAGTTAGAAAGGTGGTTTACCTAGTGAAAATGGATCAAGAAGCTTGTCTCTTGCTCTTGTCTTCTTCTTTCTTCTTTGTTCTTGCCTTGTTCAAGATGCTTCTCTCTCTCTTCCCTCTCTCTTTGGCAAGAAATATGGCCCTTTGGGAAGGGTTAATGATTTTTTCTAGTTTCATCTTCTACCTCCTCAAATATATATTATTTTATTGAATTTTTGCACATGTCACCTATTATTTTATTCCTTCTTTTTCCATATGGCACTTTCTTGCTTCCACATGTCCATATATGTGGCAAAATCATGTGCCCTCTTGCACCTTCCTTCCTTGGCCGAATTTCCTTGATATTTTAGGGAAAATATTGGTTTTTTATTTTATTTGGCCAAATGACCATTTTACCCTTACATTTTCTTGAATTTTTGAAACCAATTACCATTTTCTTCTTCCCCTTTATTTTGGCTGAAATTTTCAATGCTTGTTGGGCCAAAAATTGTGCTCTTTCATATTAAATTTTAGTCTTCAATTTTAAGCCTTTATCAAGACAAAGATTGAGCTTTATGTTTTTCTTTGCCAAAATTTCATATAATCACTATTTCCACTATTGGGCTACTTCAAGTACACCAAAATTCACCATTTACTCCATTGAATATAATCAAATATTCAAGGATTTTTGGTGAATAAAATTTGGGATATTACAATCGTCATTTGTTTTGTTTGATAACAAAATAATAGACCATTATTTATTAGCAGAATCATGAACATAGAACACCTATTTAGCTTAAGAAGCCAAAATGAAAGGCTATTCTTTATACCCTTACTTGTTCAAATTCAATTGTATCAACTTTAATTCATCAACTTTCAAAGCATTATTATTGTTGACCCACTTGCACATGAAAATCGAAACCTAAAATCCTACGTAATCTAACTCCCAAATGTGCTCAACTACCCTAAAGTTTAACATATTCACATATATAGGATTTTCATCTTTTATACTTGATACATGCATGGTGTTAGCAACAATAATTACCCCACTATTTTGCATTTTGCTTCGGGCATCCTACTCTTTAGTGTAGAAGGTGTATCCATTGATGATGTAGCTTGAGAAAGAAAGCACATGTCTATTTAGATCATGTGCCTAAAACATTACTTTCCCAAGAACTGAATTATGATAAACATTGTACTTGTCATCTACATGCTGCTTCAACCATGCTATGAATTGTTTATTATGTTTTTTGGCATACCAACTCGTACTCTGTTGGATTTTCCCTCCTAAGCTCATCTATATGAATACCTACATACTTGTCAATCTCTTTGGAGTTGTGTAGTACGTATATGTGTGCTTTCTCCCACTATTGGTTTGAGATAGACATAACTTTCCTAAGCTCATCTTAAATTTTTTACATCAATTACATTGCTATAAAAGCGTCTAAATCTAGGTATAATTGGAAAATATTGTAACACCTTCTTTGTACTCTTCCCATTTGCTTGGTAGCGTGAGGCAAATCACTGAGGGCACTTGGTTAAAGATTTATATTCTTTTTTGAGCAAAATACAATAATTGGGGCATGCATGTATCTTTTCATAAATCAAGTTAGTAGTGCGCATCACTTGTTTTGCATCATAAGTCCCTCGTTGGCATAAAGTTTCCCGATGGTAGCATTTATCTCAAAAGCACAAGCAATTCTGTATTTTGGGCTTGGAAGAAGAAAGAGATTATCGAACGGGGGTCTGAATGATAACTTTATTGCTTTTATAGAGCACATCACGAGGTGCATGTTGGACTACATGTATCTATAATGATACACGACCTATATTTAGTATTCGGTTATCTTGAGACAATTGGCATGACTTTTTGGGACAAGGGCAGTCATAGGTGTTAGATATGATTAGTTTTGATGATGACAAATATAGATGTCAAATATTAAGAGAGCAAAAGTTTGCATAGTATACTTCTCTAGTACATTGACTAACTACTATTTAATATTACATATCTTGTAGATTAGTCAAGCAATGAAAGAAAGAGATTAAGGAATGAAGAACTTGCAAGAATTAATGAAAAAGTATGAAGATTCAAGTTTTATGGGTACTGTAGCAGTGGGCACTGAAGCATACGGTCACTGTAGTGTATTTCACTGTAGCTTACTGTAGCAGCACTGTAGCATCGAGTGATTTTCAGAATCACTCGAGTGATTTTCAGAATCACTCGAGTGATTATGAAAACAGTGAAAATCACTTGTAGTGATTCATTGTTCACTCGAGTGATTTGCAGTTTTTCATACTCTGTTTTTCATCCAGCTGAGCGAGGCTTGGTTATTTGATCATATCTCCCAAACTACAACTCTGATTGAGACAAAACCAGTTGCATATAAAAATAGACTCCTAATACGTCATTTTGATACTAGAAGCAAGATCAAAGGAGCTCAGATGAAGGAGATATAAGTGTTCGAATTTGGCCTTCATATCAGTATCACTTTCTGGAACAGATTTGGTATTTTGGCTATAACTCTCAAACCACAGATCCAATTGAGTTGAAACTGGTGCCATATGAAACTCGACTCCAAGAGATTTCCATTGATATATAATATAGCAATTTTGGAGTCATATGCGAAGAGTTATATCATCTGGAAGTTTACACCTGTTTGCTGAAGAACTGGAAACGCGACAAAGAGATAAAGTGATCTGAACAACATATCACTCAAGTGATTTTTAGTAATCACTCGAGTGATATGCTAGAAATTGCAGATTACTCGAGTGATTCCAGAATTCACCTGAGTGATATGGCTTATTTCGTAGATCACTTCCAGTAGCGCTCGAATCATTGCAGGAATTTTTCACTGTTTGCAATTTCACTTCCAGTGATACCGAAATCACTCGAGTGATATGAGATTTTTCAGAATCACTTCCAGTGCGAGCCAAATCACTGCAAGAAAAAATCACTGTTCTGAATTTCACTTCCAGTGGTTGCTGAATCACTTCCAGTGAATATTAAAATTCCTCATATCACCTCCAGTGCCGTAACTGATCTTTTCCAGATATTACCAATATGCACCAGATCACTTCCAATGAACTAATATCCATTCAAGTGATCTTTCGTTTGTGAGATATCAGTGAATGAACTGATAATTCAAGTGATGTGTTGATTTTGATAAATCACTTTCAGGCTTGATAGAAACATGAAATCACCAGAGTAATATTGTGAGCCATCCTAGTGAAATGTTGTTTCATGAAAATCACCTTCAGTGAAGTAATGCTGCACTCAAGTGAATTGACTTCACAACCAGAGAATTTACTGATAGATTGAGTGATTCACTATTTCTATCAGAAACACCTCCAGAAGCTGTCTGAACATTCGAGTAAAATACTATCCTGAGAAAATCACTTCTAGTGCTAGTAATCTAGTGCACCTCCAGTGAAAGCCATCTCAGAATCACATAACCAAGAACTCTGAATGCAGCCAGTGAATTCCAACACAATCAGAATTGTTTCCAGTGAATAAGAATCACTTCCAAATCAAAGGGGATCACTGCCAGTCAAATATTATTTTTTGAAAATCACCTCCAGTGAAATCAAGTCCACTTCCAGTGATTCTCCAGTTTTCAGAAATCACTGCCTGTGAAGTCTGTAATTACCCGAGTGATGTTTTCTAACGGCTATTTCTCTAAGTTCTTTTATAGGTGTTATGCACTATGATCACATGGCATACATGCATCAATATTCAGCGACAACAAATCATGGGCAACATGACTATTCAATAAACGATTCAACGAACGTGAAAAATAGAAAGAAAGCAATGCTGAAACATTTGTAAGAGATCAACAGGAAATGTTGAAGCATTTGTTAGAGCACCACGATCAATGGACATAACCGTTGAACTTTCTGTTTGAGCATACGATCGGCTTACAACGGGAAAATATTCGAATGCTCCAACGGCTCTCAACTTATCATATATAAACCGAAGCATTCAAGAAGAAGAGATAGAGATTTACAAAGAAATACTACAGCGAACAGAAATGATGAAGTAACGAGAACCCAACTGCCAACATGCTGCTGTCATGAATCTTCATCTCTCACACTCTCCGTTAATATCTGTTTTCATTGTCATGTACATTTGAGAGTGAATATTTGTATTGTACTTCAGTGAGGATTTATCTACTCTATGAGAGAGTCTGTAAACACTTCATCTATACTTCTGTATTGATATCAAGGTAGAGGGACCTTTAGAGGGCTGATTATCTTATGGGAAAGTTGTAGAGAGAATTGCCAGTAAGACTTTCTGCTCATAAGACTTACAAGGTGTAAGCAGTAGAGAACGTTACTGCTCATAAGACTTACAGTGGTGTAAGCAGGAGAGAACGTTACTGCTCATAAGACTTGCACGGGTAAGCAGGAGAGAAAGGTCTTCGTATTGCTCTGCTTGACTTGTTGTAAGAAGGTGTAAGCCTTACAGTACGTAAGGGGGAGTGACTTCGTAAGAGATTTGTAGTGGTTGTTCTTGTGCCCGATTAAACAAGAAGATAGTAGATTGAAAATCTCAGGAGGAGCCTGGGGACTGGACGTAGGTCATCATGGATTGGACTGAACCAGAATAAATCACAGTTTGCATATTCTCTTCCCTAAGCTTTTACATTTCCAGCATATATGATCTATATATCTGCATATGATTTTATAGTTCCATATGTATTGACTTGATAAGTTGTGAAAAGATTTTTAAAAGATCAGACTTTTTTATCGTACACCCAATTCACCCCTCTTGGGTGTCAGCCAGGTCTAACAATAGGGTGCCAGAGCTCAGAAGCAGTTGGAACTGGTACCAGCGCTTTGTACCAGTACTATAAGGTTAAGTGTGCTCAGCCCAGGGAAATGTTAGGATGGGTGACCCCTGAGAAGTTACTTGTACATGTTAAGTTATGTAATGTAAAAGAGTATAAACATGTTATATAATGGTTTATAGGCTGTATGTTGTTAAAAGCTTTACCTAAACTGCTATAAATGTCTGTTGTATGTTATTTTGAAGTATCTGTGTATCCAAAATTTTTTGAAATGACTAGTATGCCCTTATGATTATGTGAAATTTACCTCTTCCTTATTTTAATAGAGTAAAACACAAAGATGGTGAGACTAAGAGGTAGACTAGGAGGTAGAGTTGCTAGGTAAGGTCAAGAAGCTGGACTTGACCTAATGAAATGAATATTAGGCATGCTAACTGAATAGCGGACAATAACACATGATCTTAGGGATGAGTTGCGAGAAGTACAATAAAAACAAAACACAGATAGGGAGAGGGAAAATAATCTTGGTGGATAGGAGGATGAACATATATGGCTTGAGGAACTTGAACAGGGGCCTCTACCTAGACCTACTGCTGAGGGTGAAATTTTATAGACATGGGTATCATGGTTCTGTCAGTAGCAACCCCTTATTTTTTGAGGAAAATTTAACCCCCAGATAGTAAAAGATTGGCTATCTTGGCTAGAGAAAATTTTTAGAATTTTAGAATACACGGATAACATCAAAGCTCAATTGGCTATTTACAAATTAGAAGGAGATGCAAACAGGTGGTGGAAGAATACTGAAATGATTCTTCAGGCACGAAATGTTCCTATAACATGGGACTTATTTCAAGAAAAATTTAATAAGAAATATTTTCCTTAATAAGTCAGAATCACAAAGGAAATGGAGTTCCTATTGATACAACAAGACGAGAAAGAAAATTTTGATGAGTATTTGGCTCAAGTTAAGGTACCGTGATGATGAGGGATGAAGCTTAGATATGATGATTCGAGAACTTAACCGGAGCTGAAAGAGAAGCTAGTCTCTAAACAATTTATAGACTTTAATAAGGCAGTAGAAGAATGCCGGATCATAGAAAGCAATTTATTGAATCTGTATTATGACAGAAATGCTAGCAGTAAGGGTGTATTGATAGTAGGAATTCTTCCCAGAAATACAAGAATCAGAGAGGTCCATCCAGAGGAAATAATAAAAATCTATATCAGTCCGATAGACGTAGCAATTAAAGATTCCTTAAGAACAGAACATGTTGGCACTGTGGCAAGTCATATCATCTTAGAAGGCCATGTGGTGCTCCAGTAAAGCAGACAGTCTGTTATAATTGTTAGTAACTAGGACATTTTGCTAAAGATTATGCATAAAAATATAGGGTAGGGGAACCTATACAGAGAGCTCAAGGCAGAGTCTTTGCAATGACTCAAGATGAAGCCAGGAAATCTCTTGAATTAATTCAAGGTATGATTTTACTTAGTGGTAATTTGGTACAAATATTGTATGATTTAGGTGCTAGTCATTCATTTACTGCATATGACTGTGCAAGATGGCTAGGACTGAGTGTGCATCGATTACCATATGATCTGGTTGTATCTACACCCACAGGTCTCAGATTTGTCACAACCAATGTTTGCCTGAATTGTATAATAAATGCTGGAGGACACGAATCAATTGTATAATTCTCAGTATTGACTGGTTGACAACAAACAATGTTTTGCTAGACTGCAGAAGCAAAATGGCCATTTATCCTAATCCTCAACCTAATGTCAATATAGAAGTCAACCTTAATTTTCTCTTAGCAGCTGAGGCTGAGAAATGTCTGCATAAAGGTTGTAAGGGGTATATGGTATTCTTTTCTATGCAGTCAGAAGTTGGAACAAAGCTTGAAAATATCCTTGTAATAAATGAGTTTCCTGAAGTGTTTCCTGAAGTGTTTCCAGAAGATATCAGAGGACTACCTCTAGAAAGGGAAGTGGAGTTTGTAATTGAAACTAAGCCTGGAACAAGACAAGACCAATATCCAAAGCCCCATACAAGATGGCTTCAAATAAGATCGCAGAATTGAAAAAGCAGATCAAGGAGCTATTAGAGAAAGGGTTCATTCGACCCAATGTCTTGCCATGGGGAGCTCTAGTGCTCTTTATTAAAAAGAAAGATAGAAGTCTACGACTATGTATTTGATTACAAGGATTTAAACAAGGTGACCATTAAGAACAAATACCCACTTACTAGAATTAATGATTTTCTTGATCAGTTATTTGGTTCTTGTATTCTCAAAAATTATTTTGAGATCAAGATATCATCAACTTAGAGTAAAAGCAGAGGATATACCAAAGACTGCTTTCAGAACCAGATATGGTTATTACGAATTTTTGGTAATGCCATTTGGGCTGACCAACACACTTGTAGTGTTTATGGACTACAGTAATTGAATTTTTCTGTCTGTATCTAGACTAATTCATAGTAGTCTTCATTGATGATATTCTAGTATACTGTTGTTGAAATACGCAGTTTTTGGGTCTTACCAGTTTTTACAGCCGGTGCATTAGTAACTCCAAAAGGCATTTTTAGAAATTCATAATGTCCATACCGAGTTCGAAAAGTAGTATTTGGTATATTTTTAGTTGATGATACCTTGACCTCAGATCAATCTTCAAAAATATACTTGCTCCAGATAATTGATCTAGAAGATCGTCAATCCGGGGAAGTGGGTACTTGTTCTTGACTGTTACTTTGTTCAATTTTTAGTAATCAATGCATAACCTCAAGGTTCCATCTTTCTTCTTAACAAACGATACCGGAGCTCCCCACGGTGACACACTGGGTCTATAAACCCTTTCTCAAGCAATTCTTCAATTTGTTTCTTCAATTCAGCCATTTCATTTGGAGCCATTCTGTATGGGGCTTTCGATATATACCCCATTCTAGGCATAATCTCAATTGCAAATTCAACCTCTCTTTCCGGAGGTACACCATTAAGATCATCTGGAAACACATCAGGAAATTCTCTTACAACTGGAATATCTTTCAGGGCCATTCCCGTATCTACTTGCATGGAAAAGAATATCACGTATCCACGACATCCTCTCCTTAGGCATTTTTCAGCTTCTGCCAATGAGAGAAAGTTTAAGTTGATATCCCGGTTATTAGATTCTCGCTGCTTAGGATATATGATCCTTTTGTTTCTGCAGTCTACTAACATAATATTTGCCGTAACCCAGTCAAAACCTAATATGACATCAAGTTTTTGAAGCGGCAAGCAAATCAAGTCCACTGTAGACTTATGTCCCTCAACGGTTATGACACATTTCAGAAAAACATCAGTAGTTAAAGTTTTGACACCCATCGGCGTCAATAAAATAAAATCAAATGGTAGTTGATACACATGCAATCCTCGGCGCTTAGCAAAATCATAAGCAATAAAGGAATGACTAGCACCCGAATCATACAATGCTTGTAATATACTACCATTAAGGAGGACTTTACCTTGAACTAGCTCTGGTGACTTCACTTCTTCTTGAGTCAAAGCAAATACTCGACCCTGATTTTATTGTCTAGTCTCAGTAGGTCATGGTGCTCTTCTGTGAGGATAATTCGCTGCCAAATGACCTGGCTTCTGGCAGGCATAACAAATCACTTGGCTTGTAGGGATATTGCACCATCGTCCCGGATGAGACTTACCACACCGAGCACATGTCTGTGACGTTAGGGGTTTCCAACTGCCATGGTTTCCAAAGCAAAAGGGTTTTTTATTACCTCCCCTTTGTGGAAATCCTTATCCTCTCCGCTTCTGTGAGGTATCTCCTTGACTAGATCCACCTCTCTGGCTAATACTCTTATTGGCCTGCACTCTTCTCAAATTCCCTTCTGTTAGTCGGCATGCTTCTACAGCCTTATTGAACTTTTCAAACTGTTGAGCTACCAATTTCTCTTCCATCTCGGGTTTCAATCCCCGAATGAGCATATCTGAGCTCTATTTCTCATCATTTTTAAGGTTTAGATAAGAAGAATAACAGGACAATTGGATAAACCGAGACAAGTATGCATCAAAGGTCACGTTATCACCTTGATGAATTGCCAAGAATTCTTTCTCTTTCTCAATTCTTACTGACCTTGGGAAATACTTCTCATAAAATTTCTCTTGGAATAGTTCCTACATTAGAGGGATATTCCGAGAACGTAGTAGTATTGCTGTGTTCTTCCACCAATCATGAGCATCGCCCACTAGCTTATAAACGACCATCTTGGTTTTCATCTCCGTCGGGCATCCGATGACCTCAAAGATTTTCTCGAGATGATTCATCCAATTCTCCACAGCTTGTGGATTAAATCTCCCTTGAAATACCTTAGGATGGTACTTGATAAACTTTAGCATCCAGTATTAGGTAACATTTTCATCTGGTTCTTGAACAACATGAATCTCTGTGCTCACCTCATGTGACTGCGATTGCTCGTCACTAGATGATTGTTCTTCATCTGTATTCCCTTCTGGATGATTCCCTTCAGGAGAATTTCTTTCCAGATTATTTCCTTTAGGTTGTACCTCATCCGCATTTCATCTCTCTCTTAGTTCCCTGACTTCTTCTCGTAAGTCCTGAATCATAGTTTGTTGCTGAGCAACATCGTAAAGACTTGTTGCATAAGATTTGTCTCTGCGTTACCCTCTAGTTCAGGGTTTTATGGTTCATTCCTCACTGGTCTATTCTTTACCATTGTTCCTTTTCACTATTAAGAAGGAACATAACGTTAATAACACATTGACACTGGTATGTACATACAACTTCTTTAAATTTCAAATACCAACATGAATTCGTCACATGTACTCAAACAACTTGGTATTTTATATCAAAAGGAAATATGTTCTTCAACATAATTAGTAATATGTACAAGAAGTGGCTTAATATTTACATCAAAATAAGCCTATGTTACCTTACTGAGCATACTACTATCCTTCTACTCCTTGTGTATATTAAACACCACATACATAATCATATGCTCAATAAAAGGTAAAAACTCAAAAGGACCCATAACGACGATTTCATTTTTCTTCTTGATCCAAGAAGTGAAATCAGGAAGATAGGCTAATGTGGTTTGGATCCAAACATCATCGTCCATCATTAGCTCTAGCTCCTCTCTTTGCTCATACAACTTCTGCACTGACTCCAAGAATGTTGTATACTGGGTCGTAGGAGTGAAGAATTCTGTAAAAGCTATCATATATAGATCCTTTAGTTGCTCCCACAATTCGTCATTTAAATGTGGATCAAAGCCAACTTCTCCACTGGAGCATCTGATTCCATAGTCGAATCTGGATGTTGTACACTGTCATCCAACTCCACATCGGCTGTGTCCACCACTGTAGCTTTATCTCTAGCAATGGGACCAAAATATATTGGCCACTTGACACTCTTCCTGCGTGTACGTGCCATTCTTAGTCTACGTCCGTCTCTATTAAGAGTCACATAAGTTCTACCTTCTGGGATCTACTCCTCAGGTGAAGGTTGATTGACAGAAGGAAGTGAATGTGACCAACTTCTTTGTCTCCTACTATCTGACTTACTTATTTTCTTGATAGCAATTGGAGCTGGAACACTCTTTCGAGCTGTTCGTCTTACTCTTAACATTCTTGCTTTTCTATACATCATTGTATCATAATCCATACTGCAATGATAATCAAACACTGCTGAGATATTTCACAAGAGAATACTTAAATTGAATAAGGTACAATGTATCAAAACCCTTAAAGAAACATTACACAAGACGTACTTCATATTCCTTATCATACTATAGAACTCGAGTTCCAACAAATGTACTCGAGTTTTGCTCCTTCACTAGAGTTCTGTCAGCTTCACTCGAGTTCATTCAGTGTTTTCCTATTGAAAACTTATATGATTAAACACATAAGGTAAGTCCACACTCGAGTTTCACCTTCAAACTTGAGTTCTCCAAGGTTTCTCCATACTCGAGTTTGAGAGTGTGAGAGAAGAAGTATGTTCCAGAGAATCTCCCAGACTTCAACAACATGTGTCACACTTGAGTCCTGATAAAATATCACACTCGAGTCCAGCGAGTTCAGAGGAATAAGTTTGTAGCTGAGAAACTCCAACACTTGAAGCAATGGATACACACTCGTGTTCACCATACAGCTCTTGAGTTCTTCACCGGGAGTGCATTCGAGTCTTACGAGTTCAACTGTGAGAGTTTCAGCCTGAGAATTCTAAGACCGAAAATGGAAGACATCAACTCGAGTTCCTCTTTGCATACTCGAGTTCTTAGTCCCCACTGCACTAGAGTCACGAGAGTTACCACTTGGAAGTTTATGCCTGAGAGATTTGAACTAAAGGAAATCTAGCGTGCACTCAAGTTTCTATTCCAAACTTGAGTCCTTAGGCATTTTACACTCGAGTTCACTTTTGAACTCCCACGAGTTTCTGTCCAAAAACACTTGATTTGTGGGAAAATACCTCTTGCACTCGAGTTCATCATTACCAACTCGAGTTCTAGGCTAAAATGTACTCGAGTTCTTCCTGTTAAACTCGAGTTCACCAGTCGTACTCCCAATTGAAATCACTTCTAAACTTTCCAAAACATCTACACAAGCCACCAAACCAACTCCATCACTTGACACCTCTCTTTTACTATATCTCATACTTATGCTTCCAATCCCTCAATGCTAATGAAAGTATAAATCTCTTAAACTTATGCAGAGGACGTCTAGTAAATACCTATTGTTTTCAGAATCTAGGCTCTGATACAAAAAATGTGATACCTCATTATTTTTAACTACGGTAGAGTACAAATGAGTAGTGAAATCACTCGGGGGACCAGGACTTGAACCTGGAACACCCAGCTTTCAAAAATACTTATAAATTCCCCTGCCTCAACTCGGGATTTGAACCTAGAGCTGAGAGGTAATAAAGTTTTCTATAATCATTTTCATAAAACTTTATTAACTCGTTAAGAATCACCAGTTTTCCCTTTTATTATTATTCATCAGAGTTTGTGAGTGAACCTCTGCCGAGTTTATATAATCCATCCCACATACACATTTCATTAGCGATATGAAGCAAAACTACTAACTTCTATCATTCATTTGTTAGGTTATCTTTACAACATATACACCATATACATCATTTACTACATATACAATCCAAAATATGTATGGACTAGACAACATACTATAGTCTTCAGCGCCTCGACTTCTAGTCATCGCCGCTTACCTTTTCCTTGCCCCTCGAGCTTCCTCCCTATACTGAATGTGGTTTTTGGAGAAAAAGGGTGAGATTCAGAGGAATATCAGTAGTAACACAAGTTATACATACAAGATAACATACAAAGCATGCTTTACACACATTCATCAATGAAATCATCATAACATCATTCAGTGCATTTAATGCAATTCATAAACTATGCTAGCGCTAAACAAGTTTTCGTACCCGGTCTTACTCCATTTTACCAAAATTTATGACTTGGGCTATCTCTACACAATTTCGTGTATAGAATCCATTTTTAACATCGGATTGGTCAAAATCAAGCCCAAATGACGAAAATGCCCTTAACAGCCCTTATTTAGAGCTTTTAAAGGGTAATTCTGTTATTTCACTTTACGTGGCTTTTCTCACTTCGTGCTTAACATAGACCCTATACAATTTTGCCTCCTAAACCTAATGGAAGCATCAGAATTATCAAATTCCTACTCAATTACCATGTCTAATATAGGGCAATCCATAGGATTCCCAAAAAAGTTGTGTCGGATTCTCGTTTTCTTTAGCCTAATCACCTCCTTTCTACTTATTAGAAATATATTAACTATTTAGAAATTCATTGGATTTGATTTGGAGACACTTACATATTATGGTCTCTTAAGTTTTCTTGAATTATCTTATACCAAAACAACCAAAATCAAGCCAAGAACAACTCTACTAGCATTAATTAAGCAAGAGGAACAAGTTTGGGAAGCTACCTCTCTATTTCTTCAACTTTCTCTCTCTTGGTCATTCTTCTCTCTCTCTCTCTAACTCTTGATTCATCTGAATATCAAGGGATTCAAGAGTAGGGAAGTGAGGAGGAGAGGTTATGGAGGGATTAGGAACCTTAAGACATAAGGTACAAGCCAAACCTTGATTGTTGATGAACCCTAGCTCCTCTTCCATTCTTCACGTCCAGCTCTCACTCTCACTCTTTTTGATATGATCGTGCATGAGAATGAGCTGAAAAGATGATGAATGAATGATATAATTAAAGGGTTAATTGGTTCAACACATGTGGCATACTCCTATTGGTCCACAAATGCCAATTCTCTTTAATTAATTCTATTTTCCCTTTTCTCTTTATGTTTCAGCCAAAATATGCATGATAAATATAGGGAAAATCTGGATCTCCAATATCTCATTGTGCCATCTTATAGCTTGTTGACCAAGTCGTTGACTTTTTGACTATTTGACCATTCTTGACAATAATTCACCAAAATTGGTTTATTAATGATCAAGTAGTCATTTTACTCTTTTAAATTCCCATTTAACTCAAATTAGTGGGAATATTGGGGAAAAATAATTATTTCTCACTTTATGGTAAAATTACCATTTTGCCCCTACATTTCATGATTTACCGTAATAAATCATTTTTCGCTCATTTCTTCGGATTAACCCCATTTTAACCCTTAAATGAGGCCATCATTCATGTCATTTAATTTTTTCAAATTTTGGTTACAATAATAGGCCCCTAATTGTGCATTAATCGCCTCTTTGTGTCTTTATTCGGCAAAATTACGTGTAACCGGCGATTGGAATATTTTCCATAAATTCATATAAACTCATACACACCACATTTTACCCCTTTCATTTCACTAAATATCACTAATTCACATACAAAAGTATTGGTGAAAAGTGGGGTATTACAATCTCAGTCTATCTAATCAAATTATGATTAGTGGAAGCAATGTCAGTCAAGTAGAAAATGATCTAAGAACATCAATTGAAGAAGCTTAAATGTAGGATAAAAATGCATAGTCCATCATGAACATGATTGAAAAGGGAGAAACTCAGGAATATGACTTGTCACCGAGTGGACTGATCAGATACAGGAAGCAGATATATGTCCCACTGCAAATAGAACTGAGATGGCAATTCCTGGATGAAGCACACAAGAGTAAATATACTCTACACCTAGGAGCAATTAAAATGTATCATAACTTAAAGTCCATGTATTGGTAGCCGGGGATGAAAAGAGTTGTGATAAAAGTTATGGCTCATTGTCTCACCTGTCAAAAGGTGAAAGTCGAGCATCAAAGACAGTTAGGGCTTTTGCAAAATCCCAAAATTCCTAAGTGGAACTAAGAGAGAATTACCATGAATTTTGTGACAGGATTACCCAAAATTAGAAATCATGATGCAATATGGGTCATCATCGATCAATGAACGAAGATAACTTATTTCCTACTAATTAGTATTAACTACTTTCCTGATAAACTAGCTGAGATTTATATCAAGGAGATTGTACAATTGCATGGTATGCCAAAAAATATAATTTTTGATCGAGATCCTTAATTTACGTCTAAGTTTTAGAGATCATTACACAAGGCTTTGGGTACTAAACTCAGATTCAGTAAGTCTATCATCCTTAGACAGACGGACAAACAGAAAGAATAATACAGACACTAGAAGATATGTTGAAGGCGTGTGTATTAGATTTTAAAGGAAGTTGGGATCGATTCCTTCTACTTGTAGAATTTGCATACAATAACAACTATTATTTAAGCATTGAAATGGCTCTATATAAAGCGTTGTATGCAAGGAAGTGTCAATCGCCCTTGTGTTGGGTAGAACTGTCTGAGAGGAACTTGTTTGGGCCAAATATAGTAGATCATGCAATAGAGAAGATTAAGTTAATAAAGCAGAGATTGTTGACTGCTCAGAGTAGGAACAAAAGTTATGCCAACAAGAGCCGGAAGCCTCTAGAATTTGAAGTTAGAGATCATGTATTTCTGAAAGTCTCACTTGTTACTGGTATTGGTAAGGCATTAAAGGTAAAGAAATTAAGCCCTATGTACGTTGATCCATTTGAAATATTATCAAGGATCATGCTAGTAACATATCAAATAGCTTTACCCCCAAATTTGAGCAGATTACATGGTGTCTTCTATGTCTCACAGTTAAATAAGTATCAGCCCGACCTAAAGCACGTAATTAAATATGAAGATGTAGATGTGCGGGATGATCTTACATATGAGGCTGAACCTGACCAAATCATTTATTGGCAGGAGAAGCAACTCAGGCTCATGAGTATTTTGTGAAAGTAGTTTGGAAGGGATTATCTCTTAGGGAAGCTACTTGGGAAGCGGAGAAAGATATGCAAAGACGTTACCCGAGATTTATGAATATGTTCATGTAGCAAATTTCAGGGACGAAATTGTATTAACGGGGAGAGAGCTGTTGTAATATCCCGAATTTTGGGACTAGTGGCATAAGATTAAGCCTGGATTAAGTGGACTGCTAGACCCCGGTTTAGCAAATGTCCCTATGAGGCATGTTTAAATTCCCCAAAAATTCTTTTATATCCTTGGATATTAAATGAATTATATTGGTAAGTTAAAGACCTCGGGGAATAACAAAACGAAGTGATTAGAAGTCACACATAATAGAGTAAAGTAGAACACAAAGTAATTTTGCCACCGGTGAAATTCCCTGTATGACAGTGATGATTGTATGACATGTTTCGATGGGTAAATGATGGTGAAAAGTTATGAAACTTTCCAGAATTAAAATAGACTTATCAAACTTCAATTTGATAGGTCATATAAGTAATTTGGAGTTGTACACAAAGAGAAATAAATTTTTGAAGTTAGCCCAGTGAAATTAATTATTTTCTGGGACAATATTTAAAGATTAAAATTCTGGGAAGAATGAACTTCCAATTGGCCAAAAGTTATATTTTTCCTTAAAACTAGACTCAATAAGGGTCGCATAGCCTTTGGAATCACTCCAATTGGATATTTGTACAATTAGATATGAATTTTCAAAGTTAATGAAAATTCTGTAGAATTTGGTATTATATGCGAAAATTCAAATTATGGGCGAATCAAATGCTGACACGTGGCAGCTGAAATATCTGATCAATTATCCATTAAATCATCATCTTGCTCGTCATTTTCACACGGAAAACACAGGGAAGAGAGAGATAAAGCTGAACCAAAAATGGAGGAGGATGAGAGATGAATTTCTTTCTTCCGAAACACTGCCGAAACGACATCCTCTCTCAAAATACCCTTCAATAAACTTCCTCTACTCATCGAGATCTTCATTCCTACGGTTTCGGATTTTCATTTGGAGGTGTTTGGTGTCGTCTCCCTTGTCGGGGTGTTGCCGGAATTCCGAACCGTTTGTGGAAACGGGTAGAGGTAAGCGTAAGCTTCCTTTTTAACCGATTGGTTTGTCGTTTGGATGAGTATAGAGGAAGTTGGATATTATTCATATTGATTTAAATTGGTGTTTTGAATGGCTAAATCATGTCTAATGAGTATTTAAATAGCTAATCACTTGATTATGAGTAGTAAGGAAGTGATTAGGCAAGAGAAATCGAAGAAACAACAAGCTTTTTCGGATAATCTCATTTCTGCCCTGTACTGTGACGTGGAGAAAGAGTGATAATTTGATGATTTTGATGCTTCCATTGGCTTTAGGAGGCAAAATTGTGTGGGTATACAAGTGTTCATGAATTTTGGTCACTTGTACATGAATTTAGAAATTTTAGAAGTTAAAGGGGAAATGCTGTGTATTCCGTTTTCTGGAGGTAGTATTATGGTGACGAGTTTTTGAGTAATCAAATGTTATCCAATGACCATGAAAGTTTACAGTCTAAAGGTAGAGACATATACCTTTAATTTGATAGGTCATAATGGTTAATTGGACAAGTATGCTATGAGATATGAATTGTTGAATTTTGGTCCTGTTTCCTGGAAATTTCTGGAACAGTTGGTGTTTGGAATAATTCTGGGAAATGTGTGGTGGTAGCGTTTGAAATCGAGTATTTGTATGTAAAACTACACTTAAAGGGCTTCAAATAGACCTTTTCTGCATGTATGTGATATGTATGTCTTGCATTGATTATGTGACTGTTTTTCCTATTTGTGTGGAACATGTATGATTGGTTGAAGCTCTGTTATATTTGTGCAATGGCCATATGTATGTCATAACATCGAGCATGCAGCATGTCATTATGTTGGCATGAAATAATGTAGGCAAGCATGTCATGCATTCATATATATCTGGCATGCATAGTGGTAATGTTTGCTACTGAGATTCTCTCGAATCTCACTCCTCCCAAACAACCATTCAGACAGGTGAGCATTGGAAACGTGCTGAGATCAGAAAAGAGGTATGCACGAAGAGGAATGTTGCTGGTTGTTTGAAGGTCTATAAATATTATGTAAACCCCTGGTGGGGAAAATTTTGTATTATAATCAAGCAATATTGTATTAATATTATCAGTATATTCATGTTATTCCTGTGTGCCCACTGAACTATGCATTGCTACTCTAAGTAAGATCAGCAATAAGGGATATATGAGGCAGGTCGTTACAGTTGGTATCAGAGCAAGCGGTTCTGGCAACAGGATAGTATACTGATATGCTTGATTATAACATGACAAGACAGCGAAGTGGATTACTTCAGCTAGTTCACAATTAAGCCCGGTGGATAGTATAAGATTGTCCTGGATCCGTTGGGTATGGCCAAAGTGTGAGCCTCATTCTTGAGTAAGATCACCAATGGGCTGACCATAGTCGGACAGATAAGTCACAGACAACCTTATGGATTTTTGGGAGCATATTACAGTGTATGTGTCTAAGTACATCTACCAATACTAATATGCGGTCAAAGCATAGTATTTTGATGCCCGGAGGCAGTGGGCATAATGGTTTGGATAAGGGCAACCATGGGGTACCGGTAGTCAAAAGCAGTTCAAGCCGGTATCTTTATATTTGCATGAGTACACAAAAGTTAAGCGTGCTCAACCCAAGAAAATCTCGGGATGGGTGACCTCTTGGGAAGTACCTTGAAAATCTCAAATCTTTTGATTAAAGGTTTGAAATTTTGATTAGAGGTTCTTAGATGACCTAAGGAATGATTATAGATATAGAGATGATGAAATAAGTGTTGATCCTTCATCTGAACCATTTCTGTTGCAGAGATTACTGCCAGAAAAGTTCATCTAATAAGGTTACGAGAACTCAAGGCATAGTGATTGTTTTGAGATTTCTCCATATTAAGTAATGATCCTCGGTAACCCGTGGGGTTAAAGTCATATAGGCATGATATACGGTGATGCATGATGAGTGGTGATTATGTCGTATGTCTATCCTAGAGGATCTGAATTGATGATACTAAAGGTTGAGGATATGGTTGAATCATATCTAAGCTTAAATAGTGCTTAGGTCAGAATGTGAATAAGGTTTCACTAGGGTTCTATTCCATGATGGGAGTCTAAACCATGTGAACCTTATAGATGATGATGGACCTTTAATAATTGTTTGAGGATATTACCCAAAACCGTGGAGGTTAGAATAGGTGCTAATGATTTTGATTCTTAGCGTACCTATTGGGTATGATTGAGGAAAGTGAATTTTCATATTTACGTGATGTTGAGGTTCTAAGAGTTGAACCATAACCTGAGAATCAAATGTCACAGTTGAATTGATTCTTCAGGAAGTTAAGATAGCCTGAGTGGCTTGAGGTACTAGTATATAGTACAGAATTGTGTATGAGGTTACTAGAGGTTGCTAGTTGCTAATCTAGCATAGGGAAAGATCTTGATCATAGAATATTCCCTCAGAGTTGTGATAATTGCCTGGAGCTGGACCGATATTGAAAGTCCATATTAAATGACCCCAAATGAGAGAGCAGATTACAGAACTGCTAAAGAAGAAGGACCTTATGAGATTTAGATCGTGTTATAATGATACTTCCATTCAGAGGCGACCAACCGGACAGAGCTACTTATGGTGGATTCTGATCAGAAAGGGCTACCTACAGGGAGTTCTAATCGGAAAGGGCTACCTATGGGGAGATCTGATTGGAAAGGGCTACCTACAGAGGGTTCTGACCGGGGAGGCTGACCAGGTGTATGGGCGCCTGTGTGAAGCACCGAGTGCAGTACTGTAGTGTGAAGCCACCATGACATCGAACTATAGTGTGTAGCCGCCGTGACGACAAACTGTAGAGTGAAGCCGCTGTGACGTTGAAACTGTAAAGTAGACCTACGGGGATGTCGACTCTCAATAGTGGTATCTTATAATGAGTCTTCTATCGTATAAGTTTCCTTGAGAAGAAGGGTCGAGTGACCCAGTAAATTGTCATGGGGTGCTCAAATGCCGAATGATGACAGAGATTAAGGAAAGCTACTCTTGCTCTCGTATCCTATGTAATGGTTCTGCATGTATGTGTTTACCATCACGTGTATTCGTGTTATGAATATACGGTAGGCAGTCAGACCTTTTGGGCCAGCGTGTCCTTAGGCAGTCAGACCTGACGGGCAGAGGCCTGAGGCGGTAAGTCCCGTAATGCCTCTGGCATAGGGGTGATTCCTTGGGCAGTAAGACCCGATGAGCATTCAGAATTTGCAGGGTGGTCGCCTGGGGCCTATTGCGCGGGTGGACGCCCAGGCCATAGAGATTCCTATTTTGCACGAGCAGTCATCCGGGGCCTATTGCGTGAGCAGACGCATTGCGCGGGTGGACACTCGGGGCCATGGAACTCATGTGATGCACAAGTGGAATCCCGGGGCCTATTGCGCGGGTGAACACTTGGGGACGAATGCTCATGTGGTTATTGTTGTGATGATGGTTTGTTTAGCATGCTTCGTGAACATTGCATAAGAGTATGAATGGCTTGAGTAGCAAGAGACGGAGCCCAAAATGAGAAGTTAGTCGGATGTCCCGTGCGACTGCAGCGTGAGCCGAGCGCCGTTGTAGTGGGCCTAGTGGGGCAGTCCGTTACATAAAGAGTTGAGCCCGTGGAAGGGTGGAAGTTGGTCGGATGTCCCGTGCGACTGCAGCGTGAGCCGAGCGCCGTTGTAGTGGGCCTAATGGGGCAGTCCGTTACACAAAAATTTGAACCTCGTGGAGGGGTGGAAGTTGGTCGGATGTCCCGTGCGACTACAGCGTGAGCAGAGTGCCGTTGTAGTGGGCCTAGTGGGGCAGTCCGTTACATAAAAATGATATCAGGGTTTGTCAAGCGCAGTTTTCGTGGCGAATGTTGCGTGCTTGATACCTTAAGAGGTTGCCTTTAGAGCATAATGGGAATGATTATCCTATAAGCTTGCTGCACTCAGGCCTGGTGAGCCAGGGGGTGTAGGCCAGACTCCCGTGCGGCTGCAGAGGGCGCCCAATGAGGGTAGCTCTGCAGTGGGCCTAATGGGAGGGCTGTATTCAGCAAGAATGATGGACGGTATGTCCTAAGGTCATAAGACCTAGTGGGATAGTGAATCCTTAGGCTGGAAAAATGTGAGATATGATTAAGCATGAAGCCGAGTAGAGGCTTGAGGCAATAAGACCTAAGATGCAAGTTTACATAGGGTAGTACCTTGGGCTATAAGACCTATATGTCTAAGTGCTGAGGTTGTTACCTAGCATCGTGACATGGACTAGTGCGTCCAAACTATGCCATGAAGATGGCAGAATATGTAGATTGTACTAGATTGTAGCAGAGGCAGTAAGCCTAAGATGCCTATGGCATGAGGGATGAATCCCTAGGCTATAAAGCTAGAATAACCAGCGTCTTGGAAGTTGAATAAGCCATAAGGCTTGATGTGCAAACAGTATGATATGGGTGAATCCTAAAAGGGGCCGTAAAGCCTAGTATGCATAAAAGATGATTCAGGATAGTCTCAAAGAGGCAGTAAGGCCTAAGAAACCAAACGCTGTGAGGTTGGACTAATGAGTCATGTGTGAGTGCTACATACTGGGAACAAAATGAATGAAAGTACTACATAGTGAGTACAAAATGAAAGAATTAGAATGGGAGAAAAATAGACTAAATGTCTAACGATGGTTCTCTTAGATACATATAGTATCATTTGATGTCGAAATTTCGAGGACGAAATTTATTAAACGGGGGGAGAACTGTAATATCCCGAATTTTGGGACTAGTGGCATAAGATTAAGCCTGGATTAAGTGGACTGCTAGACCCCGGTTTAGCAAATGTCCTTATGAGGCATGTTTAAATTCCCCAAAAATTCTTTTATATCCTTGGATATTAAATGAATTATATTGGTAAGTTAATGACCTCGGGGAATAACAAAACGAAGTGATTGGAAGTCACACATAATAGAGTAAAGTAGAACACAAAGTAATTTTGCCACCGGTGAAATTCCCTGTATGACAGTGATGATTGTGTGACATGTTTCGATGGGTAAATGATGGTGAAAAGTTATGAAACTTTCCAGAATTAAAATAGACTTATCAAACTTCAATTTGATAGGTCATATAAGTAATTTGGAGTTGTACACAAAGAGAAATAAATTTTTGAAGTTAGCCCAGTGAAATTAATTATTTTCTGGGACAATATTTAAAGATTAAAATTCTGGGAAGAATGAACTTCCAATTGGCCAAAAGTTATATTTTTCCTTAAAACTAGACTCAATAAGGGTCGCATAGCCTTTGGAATCACTCCAATTGGATATTTGTACAATTAGATATGAATTTTCAAAGTTAATGAAAATTCTGTAGAATTTGGTATTATATGCGAAAATTCAAATTATGGGCGAATCAAATGCTGACACGTGGCAGCTGAAATATCTGATCAATTATCCATTAAATCATCATCTTGCTCGTCATTTTCACACGGAAAACACAGGGAAGAGAGAGATAAAGCTGAACCAAAAATGGAGGAGGATGAGAGATGAATTTCTTTCTTCCGAAACACTGCCGAAACGACATCCTCTCTCAAAATACCCTTCAATAAACTTCCTCTACTCATCGAGATCTTCATTCCTACGGTTTCGGATTTTCATTTGGAGGTGTTTGGTGTCGTCTCCCTTGTCGGGGTGTTGCCGGAATTCCGAACCGTTTGTGGAAACGGGTAGAGGTAAGCGTAAGCTTCCTTTTTAACCGATTGGTTTGTCGTTTGGATGAGTATAGAGGAAGTTGGATATTATTCATATTGATTTAAATTGGTGTTTTGAATGGCTAAATCATGTCTAATGAGTATTTAAATAGCTAATCACTTGATTATGAGTAGTAAGGAAGTGATTAGGCAAGAGAAATCGAAGAAACAACAAGCTTTTTCGGATAATCTCATTTCTGCCCTGTACTGTGACGTGGAGAAAGAGTGATAATTTGATGATTTTGATGCTTCCATTGGCTTTAGGAGGAAAAATTGTGTGGGTATACAAGTGTTCATGAATTTTGGTCACTTGTACATGAATTTAGAAATTTTAGAAGTTAAAGGGGAAATGCTGTGTATTCCGTTTTCTGGAGGTAGTATTATGGTGACGAGTTTTTGAGTAATCAAATGTTATCCAATGACCATGAAAGTTTACAATCTAAAGGTAGAGACATATACCTTTAATTTGATAGGTCATAATGGTTAATTGGACAAGTATGCTATGAGATATGAATTGTTGAATTTTGGTCCTGTTTCCTGGAAATTTCTGGAACAGTTGGTGTTTGGAATAATTCTGGGAAATGTGTGGTGGTAGCGTTTGAAATCGAGTATTTGTATGTAAAACTACACTTAAAGGGCTTCAAATAGACCTTTTCTGCATGTATGTGATATGTATGTCTTGCATTGATTATGTGACTGTTTTTCCTATTTGTGTGGAACATGTATGATTGGTTGAAGCTCTGTTATATTTGTGCAATGGCCATATGTATGTCATAACATCGAGCATGCAGCATGTCATTATGTTGGCATGAAATAATGTAGGCAAGCATGTCATGCATTCATATATATCTGGCATGCATAGTGGTAATGTTTGCTACTGAGATTCTCTCGAATCTCACTCCTCCCAAACAACCATTCAGACAGGTGAGCATTGGAAACGTGCTGAGATCAGAAAAGAGGTATGCACGAAGATGAATGTTGCTGGTTGTTTGAAGGTCTATAAATATTATGTAAACCCCTGGTGGGGAAAATTTTGTATATAATCAAGCAATATTGTATTAATATTATCAGTATATTCATGTTATTCCTGTGTGCCCACTGAACTACGCATTGCTACTCTAAGTAAGATCAGCAATAAGGGATATATGAGGCAGGTCGTTACAGCTGTAATATCCTAAATTTTATTCATCAAAATTCTTTGTATATTTGTTACATTAAATAGAATAAAATGGTGAATTTTGGTACACTTAAAATGGAAAAATATTAGAAGTAGAGGTTACATGAAGTTTTGCTAAGTTAAGACACAAAAGTTCAATTTTTGTCTTCTTAAAAGCCTAATATTGTAGATCAAAATGAAGAAGGGGAGATCACAATTTTAGGCCCAAATTATTATGTCAATTTTGACCAAAAACAAAAAGGGAAGACAAAATTTAATTCAAAAATTGAACAAATGTAAGGGTAAAATGGTCATTTGGCTAATAAATCGAGAAGCTACTTGATTTCTTCAATTTTAAAGGCCAAAGTCGGCCAAAAAGAAAGAAGGGAAGAGAAAATGAATTTTTGGACACAAATTAAGCCAAGTGAAAAAATATGAGACCAAGTGGAAAAGGAAGAAATAAAATATTCATGACGTGCAAAAATTCTATTAAATAAATATTATTTTAAGGAGGTGGAAATTGATATTTCAAGAAGCCATTTAACTCCTCCAAGGGGGCTTAATTTCAGCCAAAAAGAGAGAGAACACAAGTTTGAAGAATAAAAAACAAAGAGAAAAGATAAGGAATCAAGAAGAAAAACAAGGTAAGTTCGTTTGCAAAACTCACTTGTTCTTGTCTCTAAATCATTAGGAATCTCTTCTAATCTGTAAGACCCTATCTTATTAATGATATTAATCAGAGTAGCAATTTTGTAATACCCTATTTTTCACTAATACATTTATGTTTATATTTGATGTATATTTAGTAGAATAAAATGGTGAAAAATGATGTGGATGAATTTATGAGAATTTATGGAAAATATGTCAATCGCTGGTTATGTGTAAATTGGCTAAATAAGGGTATAAGAGACCGGTAAAGGCCCAATATGGTAACCAAAATTCACAAAATTAAATGATATGGTTAATAGCCTCATTTAAGTATTAAAATAGGGTTGATCTGAAGAAATTGGCAACAAATGATTTATTTCGATGAATCATTAAATGCAGGGGCAAAACGGTAATTTTGCCGAAAAGTGGAAAATAAGTATTTTTCCTCAAATTCCCAATAATTTGAGCTAAATGGGAATTAAAAAGAGCAAAATGACTAATTAATCATTAATGGATCAATTTTGGTGAATTATTGTGAAAAATGGTTAAATGGTCAAAAAGTCAATTACTTGGTCAACAAGTTACAAGTTAGCACTATGAGATGGATGAAGAATCATATTTTCCCTATGTTTCCCATGCATATTTCAACTGTTATATGGCATGGAGAAGGGAAATATAATTAATTGGAGAATTATGTCATTTTGGGCTAATTGTATCATGCCAAGTGTCCAATTAATTAAACCAATGTAATATATATCATTTAATCTCCATCTCCAGCTGCTCACTCACGCACGCACAGAATTGAAACAGAAAAGAGAGAGCTTGAGAAAGAGAACTCACGAAAGAGAAGGAGAGGAGCTAGAGTTGATAGAAGATTAAGGTGTGGGACTTGTGTCTTGTGATCTAAGGCTCTAAATCTCTCCATAGCTTCTCCTTCTCATCTCTCTATCATTGGTTTGCTTGAATAGCAGCTGAATCAAACGCTTGAAGGAGGAGTGAGAAATCGACCTAGAGAGAGAAAATGAAGAAAGTCAAGAGGTAACTTCCAAAACTTGTTCCTCTTGCTTGATTAAGGTTAATGGAGTTATTTTGGGCTTGATTATGGTTCATTTGAGTGAGATAATTGAGAAAAACCAAAGTGAACCAAATGTGGAAATGTCTTTAAATCAAGTACAATGATTTCCTAATTAATTAATATTGCTAGGATAAGTAGAAAGAAGGTGATTAGGCCAAAGAAAATGAGAATCCGACACAACTTTTCTGGGAATTTATTTTCCCTTTATTGTGTTAGATAAGGTAAATGAGTGAGAATTTAACCAATTTGATTCTTTCATTGGATTCAGGAGGCCGAATTGTGTAGGGTTTATGTTGACCCCGAAGTGAGAAGAGGATTAGAGAGCGAAATGACAAAATTGCCCTTTCTAAGCCTTATTTGAGTGCTGTCAAGGGTATTTTCGTCATTTGGGCTTGATTTTGGCCAATTCAAGGTTGGTAAGGGATTCTACACGCAAAATTGTGTAGAAATGGCCTAAATCATGATTTTGAGAAAAAAATACTAATAATGAGGACCTAAGGGGTATTTTGGTAATTTGGCACCAATAGGCTAAATTTACCAATTTGGAAAGGTGTATGGATGAGTAATAACTCATTTGTGATGTTTGGCAATTTCAAGATTTGACAATCGGGTTGGCCTCAGAAGTTTTTTCCCGAGTTGAATCAAGTGGGAGAGTTGCGTAGAGTAGCAACTAGGTAGTAACTGTCTTCATATAACATAGTATGCATATGTGTGATGTGTTATCATCAAACGTCTAACATGTTTAGATTATGAGGAGTAATCACCCAGGGCCTATCTTTGCGTGGGTTGATACTCAGGCGATAATATTCATATTGCACGAGCGGTGCCCGGGGCCTATCTTTGCGCGGGTACGCCTCAGGGCCAAGTCCTTGTCTAGCGCTAGCATGGTTTGTGAATTGCATGAAAATGGCACTAAATAATGTTATAATTATTTGATTGATGATTGTATGATGAGCATGCTATATATGTGTTATCTTGTATGTGTTACTACTGAGATTCCTGTGAATCTCATTCTTTTCCCAAAACAAATCTCCAGTACAGGGAGGGAGCTCGTAGGCCAAAGAGAAGATAAATGACGATGAGTCGAGGCCGAGCAGTGGATAAGCTTAGTATAGGTTGTCTAGTCCTTTTTTTTTTAATTTGAAAATTATATAAGATTTTAGGTTGTATTGAGAGAGAGAGAAGATGATGTATATGAGGTTTTGTGTCTAATGAATTGTGCATGTATGTAAATATTTGTACCAACACAGGTATTGCTCGCACTCTGATAATTATATTCAGTGAGTATTGGCTATTGAGTACTCTACCGTAGTGTTGGGAAATAAGGCATCACAAATTGTGCAATACAGTGGGCACATAAGAATAGCATAAAAATATCGATATTATTGATACAATGTGCTTGTTTATATACAGTAATTCCTCCATAGGGGTGTACATATTAATTACAGACCTTAAAAAACAAAAATAACCTCCCAATGCCTCCTCTCGTGCTGGCCTAGAACCTTCCGTCACCGGAACTTCATAGTTATGCCCTTCGAGCTGCTGCCTACTGTTGGAAACTTTATGCATTTATGGAAAGTGTGAGATTCAGAGAATCTCAGTAGTAACAAGAAATCAAATATATATGATGTGAAAACAAGTAATTCATACACCATGTTGTGTAAGATGCTAACTCATGCTGTATGCATACTATCCAAGGCTAAACGACTATTTAGACTTTGGCTTATTCGCGTGCACCATCGCTGGATCCCAGATCACAACTAAGGTAATGTGCGTGTCCAAGACACTATGTTCATGTTATAGAGGATGGTATACACAAACCATATATATATAATCACATAGTGCATGAAAGAAAGCGTTACTACCTGGAACGTGCCCTTTCTGTGCCTGTCAATTGATCCAGCTCTGTTTCTGGCTCGGGCTTTTGCTATATCCTAAAATTTCAAATTTACAATAAATGAGTTATTATTTATGTATAACTCATTATAGACTCAATGTGTTGGTTATCTAATGCAGTTTCAACAAGTTATGCACATTACAACTCTGTACATTACATTTTTACTGTTTCCTGAAATTTGGCAAATTTTTTTAGTCAATTTTGAAAATTCATAATTAATTATAGAAAAATCCAATTTGAATGATTATAAAGCCTAAATGAATCTATTTATATTTTATTTTAAGGAAAAATAATTAGGTCTAGCCGTTGTTATCATATTTTTCCCAAACATTTGTCAAATTCTACTGTTCCTAACTTTTCTTCTAGAAACAAGGCATAACTTCAAAAATTTATATATTTTTGTAAACTTATCCAAAAATTAAAAAATATGTATCAAATTAAAGATATATATCTCTAATTTAATCCTTCTAAGTTTCATAATTTTTGGACAAAGTTTGTCTAACGACATATGTTGCAAAATCAGACTGCCTCCACTGGAATCAATCAAACAACATTGCTTCAAATTCATTAAATTCTAAATTTAAACATATCCATCCAAAAATTATGAACTCATATATACCTACACAATTTTCCATTATAAAGCCAATGGAGTCATAAAAATTACAAAATTCCATCTCCTCCCTGTTTCTCTACTTCTGGCCGAAAGTTAGGGTTTAAGGAGGGAAAATGTGTTTTCTTGATTTCTCTTGCTTAATCACTTCCCTTCCACTTCTAATCACATGATTAACTACTTCAATACTAAACAAACATGATCAGAGGAAATTTTGGTAGTATTTCCCTTAGGGTTTTTTTAATATCAAAAAATGTACTCAAAGGCTAAGTGCACAAATAGATAGTGAAATTAATGATAAGATTGTCCTTAGAAATTATATAATGACTTTAGTCTTTGATTAGCTATCGGTAAATTACCTAATTTTGACCTAAAATTAGGAATGGCCAAAACCCTGATTGGAACATAAGAATATATGGGAAATAGTATGAAATAGGACAAGAAGAATGAAGAAAAAATATTAATGGCACAATAATTAATTTTTCCAAGAACAAGGATCAAGAAAGAAGTAGGAAAAAATTGGTCAAACATTCAACACCCTATATGGATACAATATTCAATTAATACCTCCTTACTTTTCATTTGAAGAGGCAAACAACACAAGCAAGGAAGAGAAAAGAATAATAATATAAGAACATCGACCAATATATTCAAGAGAAAAGAAGGGAAGAAAAGTCAAAAAGTAAAACAACAATAGATGATTGGTCCATTTTTTCCTACCTTGTTAAAGAGCATGTTTTGTCAATAATTCCTCTTGAATTGGGCAGCCACTTTAGGTCAAAAGAAAGGAAGAGGAGGAAATGAAAAAGTTAAACCAAGGTAACCAAACCACTTTAGGTTAATTAACCACCAACTTTTCAAGTAGCTACCAAGTTGTGACACATGGCATTTTTCCTTTATTCTCTTGGTGATTCACAGCTAAGAATTAAGGAATGAAGGAAAAAGAATGAAAATCAGATCATATCACTCTCTTTCTCATTCTCAAAGTCGGCCAAGCTCTTGAGGAAAGAGAAAAGGAAGAACCAAGTTGAGGTAAGATATTCCTCTTTGATTTTGACCTAGTAGATCACTTTTATTGCTCAAAATCTCTTTATGAATATTGTTCCCCTCTTCAAGAGCTTTATTTCTATGGTTTTTTTTGAAGAGGAGAAGTTTGGAGCCATCTTGCAAAAGCACAAGTTGAAGAACTAAAGAAAGAACCTAAGGAGGAGCAAGAGGTGAGCTTTAGCTTCATATTGAGCTATGGATTGTGTTGGTTGGTTAAGGATTTTGTCATGTGAAATTTTTTTCAATTTTTGATCAAGCTAGGGTTTTGAAAATTCATGGTGTTTTATGATGTTTAGAAGGCATATGAAACTAGTTTGAAGATTCAATTTGAAGTTTGGTAATTGTTGGATTATATGTCAAATTTGTGCCCTGTGCATGCTGTGATGAAGGAGAGGTAATTTGGAAATTTTCATGTTTCCATTGGCTTTAAAAGGAAAAATTGTATAGGTATACAAGTGTTCATGATTTTTGGATACTTGTATATGAATTTGGGATTTTTGAAAACAAAGAGTAAAGGTTATGTAATCAGCCTTCTAGAAGCAGTATGGTTGGGTGATGCTTCTTAATAGGAAAATGATGTCCAATAAATGTGAAACTTTCCAGTCTAAAATTATACTTATTAAGATTTAATTTAATAGGTCATAATGGTCATTTGGATATGTATGTTGGAAGTTCTAAATTTTTAAAGTTGGGCCATGTAAAACTGGGAAATTCTGAGCCAGTATTTAATAAGAAGGAATTATGTATTAATGTATGTCTATTTAGATAATGACTATATTTTTCTCTGAAATTATACTTAATCATGGTAACATAGAACTTAGAACCACCTCATTTGAATTTTTTTAGATTTATTTATGATTTTTGGAATTTTGGTCAAGAATCAGGGGATTCTTGGCCGCAACTAAAGGATGTCTTGGCCGGGGCCAAAAAGTTTCTGACCTGTTTTTGGCCGCGGCTAGGTACTTTTGGCTGCGGCAAAGACCCAAAATTTTTCATATTTTATATTTTCTAAGATGTGATGAATGTATGGCCTTTCCTAACCCTTTAGGCCTTTGTTTAAGCTTACAAGGGCTACCTAAATTACTCAAATGATAACCAACAAGTTAAAATCAAGGATAAACATAGGAATGAGTATGTCACTGTTGACCACACATATCAAATCATGATAGACCACATAGGTCATACTGCAATATGGGATGATCAACACTGGTACAACTAACAACCTCTCCTACAACTCTCAAAATTACATATAGATTTATTATGCTTCTGTTGCGCCACTCTAATATGCTATTTCCTCATAAGAGCTAGCAATGTCAAGATAATCCCATAGGAGTTCTATACGAACCTCCTATGACATCTGACTGAACCTAAATAAATACTATTAAATACAATATTAATGGGGTTGTACTGTCTGCCCGCACTTGTCTTACTATCTTAATATTACACAATGTGGAAATCACTTTCCTTAATTATACCCAATAGGCATGCTAAAAACAATCAAGATCAATTACGCCTATTTTAACCTTCACGGTATTTGGGTAATCCTCAAAACATTACTAAAGGTTCAACATCATCCATAAGATTCACAAGGATCAGCTTCCTTCATGAAACAGAACCATAGTGTAACCTCATTCACATTGCGACCTAAGCACTATTTCAGCTTAGATCTGTTTAAAACCTATCCTCAACCTTCAGTGTCATCAAATCGGATCCTCTAGGTTAGATATACGGCATAATCAGGACTCATCATGCATCACTGCATATCATACCTATATGCCTTTAACCCCACGGGATAACTAAGGATCATTGCTTAGCATGGAGAAACCTCAAAATAATTTCTAAGCCTCAAGTTTTTATAAACTCATTAACTAAACTTTTATGGGTAGTACTCACTGCAACATAAATGGTTTGAATTAAAAATCAATACTTATTTCATCATCTCCATGCCTCTAATAATTCATTATGTCATTCGAGAACTGCTATTCAAAATTCTAAACCTCTAATTGTAAGATTCCAAATTTCCTCATAACATGAGGTTGTATTGGTAATTTTACTATGTGATGGGTATACAAGTACTCCTGTAATAACATATAATAGAGGTTTATAGTAGACATGGAAAATCTGTAACATACAGCCTCTGAACTACTATACAACATGTTCTTGCTCCTTTGAAGTCCACCAAGTTGTCTGTTATAGAGTGAGGCCCGTACTTTGGCATTACACAGACCTGCTTCCTCAGGATCCGTGACCTCTTTATACCGCCCTCAGACCGGTATTATGATACTGGCTGCCCTCCGGGTACATATTATTGCTCTGGGGCTTATCTATTCCGGGCCTTGTCTATTCTTTTCAAGGGTTTGTTGGTGAACCAGCTGAAGTAATTCACTTTGTTGTTCCCGTTACTATATAATCAAGTATATCAGTATACTATTCTAGTGCCAAAACTGCGTACATTATGGCCAGAACTACCGTTTTGATACCAAAAATGTAAGACTTTGTCTCATTAATGATATTAATTAGAGTAGCAATTGCACAATTCAACGGGCATATAAGAATATCATAAAAATACTGATATTATTGATATAATGTGCTGTTTATATTTAGTAATTCCTCGATAGGAGTGTACATATTAATTACAGAACTTAAAAAAACCTCAAATAATCAACGCCTCTTCTTATACTAGCCAGGAACCATCCGTCACTGGAACTTCACAGTTCTACCCTTCGAGCCACTGCCTGCTGCTGGAAACTTTATGCATTTATAGAAAGTGTGAGATTAAGAGAATCTTAGTAGTCACAAGTAATCAAACATATACGATGTGAAAAAAAATAATTCATACACCATGTTGTGTAAGATGCTAACTCGTGTTGTATGCATACTGTCCAAAGCCAAACGGCTGTTTAGACCCTGGCTTATTCGCATGCACCATCATTGGATCCCAGATCATAACTAGGATAATGTGTGTATCTAAGATACTATGCTCATGTTACAGAAGATGGTATACACAAACCATACATATAATCACATAGTGCATGAAAGAAAGTGTTACTACTTGGAACGTGCCCTTTCCGTGCTTGTCAATTAGTCCAGCTCCATTTCCAACTCAGGCTTTTGCTATATCCTAAAATTTCAAATTTATGATAAATGAGTTATTATTTATGCATAGCTCATTATATAATCAATATGTTGGTTATCTAATGTAGTTTTTATAGTTTCAACAAGTTATGCACAGTACAACTCTGTACAGTACAGTTTCACTATTTTTTGAAAATTGGCAGAATTTTTTAGTCAATTTTGAAAATTCACAAGTAATTCTAGAGAAATCCAATTTGATTGATTCTAAAGCCTAAATGAATCTATTTAAATTTTATTTTAAGGAAAAATAATTAGGTCTAGCCGTTGTCATCATATTTTTCCCAAAAATTCTTCAAACTCCACTGTTCCCAGATTTTCTTCCAGAAACAGGGCATAACTTCAAAAAATTATATATTTTAGTATACTTGTCTAAGAATTACAAAATACCTATCAAATTAATGATCTATATCTCTAATTTAATCTAACAAAATACATTGCAAAATCAGACTGCCTCCACTGGAACCAATCAAATAGTATTGCTTTCTACTTTAATAAATTCTAGATTTAAACATATGCATCCAAAAATCATGAACTCATATTACCTATACAATTTTACCTTCTAAATCCAATGGAATAATCAAAATTACAAAATTCCATCTCTTCATTACTGCTCTGCTTCTGGCCGAAGTTAGGGTTTAAGGAGGGAAAATGTGTTTTCTTGATTTCTCTTGCTTAATCACTTCCTTTCCACTTCTAATTACATGATTAACTACTTAAAAAATAAATGAACATGATTAGAGAAAATTTTGGCAACATTTCTCTTAGGGTTTCCATCAGCCCAAATTTACAAACAATGAAAAACCAAGGCAAAATTCACAACAACAACAACAACATTTTATAAGGTAAGAGGATCAAGTTTTGGTGATTACCTCTTAGATTTAAGCTCTTTATATCTCCTCACACCTTCTGTCCTCTCTTTATACACTCCTATTTTGGATTAATAACTATGGATTTTAAGGAGGAGAAGAGGTTAGAGGAGGTTGTAGAGAGATTAGAAGGCATAAATACCAAGATTACAAGCTCTTACCTTTGATTTTTGCTTTAGAAACCCTAAGACCCTTCTTGGCTCTTCAAATACTCTTGAACTCACTCTCTCTCTATTTTGTTCAGCTTTGGCCGAAATAAAGATGAAGGAAGAGGTAATGAAATGTTATCATAATATCTCCCTCTTGCCTTTTTACTTTAATACATGTGCTCATCTTTAATTGGCTCTTGTCTTTCCCCTCTTGAATTAAACATTAACCTTATATATTATTTCCCTTCCAACTCCCTTTTTTTGACCGAAATATGAGAGGAAAGAATGGTTAATAGTTTGCCAAAATATCTCTCTTTCTTTTTGATATATTAGTGTTTAATGCCAAAATTTGCCATGTGTCTATTTTGCTTGGTCAATAGTTTTCCTCTTGAATTAAATATAAGCAAAGTAAATTATTTACCTTTATTGCTCCCTAATTCAGCAAAAATTTATCCCAATTAAAGGGAAAAATAAATGGATATTTTCTTTATTGGTCAAATGATCATTTTTCCAATACATTTATTGCTATTTCTTCACTAGCTGAAAAAATGGGCACAATTTTCATCAAACTTTGAAAATTCATATCTAATTGTATAGATATTTAATTGGGATATTTCTAAAGGCTATGTGACCCTTATGAAGTCTTATTTTAAGGAAAAATATAGTATTTAGCCAACTAGATGATCAAAATTAGCAAAATTATTATTTTTGGACGCTGACACTGAAAATCGCCTATTTTACTAGGATAACTTCAAAAATACATAGCTCCTTTTGTGCAGATCTAAATGAATCATATGACCTATCAAATTAAATATTGATAAGTCTAATTTCATTATGAAATTTTCACAATTTTTAGACATCATTTTCAGATTGAAAAATGTTACACAACACGACTGCCAGACAGGAAAATTCACTGGTAGCAATACTACTTTGTGTTCCAATTAACTATATTGTGTGTTTCCTCTAATTGCTTTGATTTTCCACCTAATATGCTCTTTAATTAACTATTTTGTTCCCCTTAATGCCACCTAGGTATAAAGATTTTTTAGGGATTAAAATTATGGTTTACTGAGACTCTTACTAAACCGGGGCTTAGTAGTCCACTTGATCTAGGCTTATTCTCAAACCTCTTGTCCTAAAATTTGGGATGTTACATAATCCTCATGCCCCTTTTGAAATCACATGAAGCAAGAAGAAAATCAAAGAGAACAAAGAGGAGGGAGGCACGATTTTAAAGGAAGAAAAGAATCAAGAGGTAATCCAATAAACCTTGACTTACCTGTTGGTTTGTAGTTGTTTTTGTGGATTTGGTTGATTGGTTGGCTTGATTGTCATGATTTTTGATTTAGAATGCATAAAACCTAAGGGGAGGTGCTGCCCATATTTTGATTAATCATATGGGAAGAGTAATTAAAAGGTTCAAGAAGTGATTTAGGGTGAAAATGAGGTGTTTTGTTGAATAAAAACATGAAACTCTAATTTTTCTAAAACTCCTTGAATTTTGGCTAGGGGTGTTTTACATTGTTTAGGATGGAATTTAATGAACTTGATGATTTCATTATGTTTAGAATGAAAAATTATGTAGGGAATATGTGGAAAATGAAGTATGAAGGCTTTAAGGTGTGGAATGACAATTTTACCCCTAAAACCCTAAAATAAGTGGCCGTTAAGGGTACTTTAGGAAATTGAGTGTGATTTTGGAAAAACTGAGGTTAAAAATGGATTCTACACATAAAATTATATGGGAATAGCCTAGGTCATAATTTTTAGTAAAGTACAGCTATACCAGGTATAAATAAAGGGAATTAGACTAGATTCCTAAGGGTATTTTGGTAATTATGCATTTTTTATAAAGATAACCAACCTTATGAATTTAGGAATAAAACATGAATGAGTAATAACTCATTTATTATAAATTTGGAATTTTTAGAATTTGACATTTACTCAAGCCGGACAAAGAATTATTAGACTTGACTAACTAGCAATTGGAAAGTATTTCAGGTAGTAACTCTATCTTTCATACATTATGTGATAGTTTATATACTTTGTATTGCCATATTCTGTGATACGAATTGTTTGCTACAAAACCTAGTGTGGTGTGGGAAAAACACAAATGCCATCAGGCCAAATGGGACCCAGCTCAGGTAGTAAGACAAGTATGGACGGACAATTATCTACTCTAGAACATGACAATAAGTAAGGTTCAAACATTCATTTGATCTTGAACAACATACACAATGTGGTTAGCAGAGACAAACAGTCATTTGATCCTGAAAGCTGAACAAATAGACATGTGTGTAGTATATTAGTTCTGTTACATTTTATGGTACATTGCATGTTTATTATCAAATTTTATATGATTGATTGTGTGTTACTAATGGGATTCGTATGAATATCACCCCTTTCCATAAATTTAAAATTTATTCAGCTAGAAGAAGCTGCTCTAAGGGCAAGGAGATAGATACTGGCAACTAAGAGTCTCGTTCTTGTTCAAGTGTTAGTGTTAGTTATTTGTAGTTTTATATCATCTTTTGGGATTTGTAAATATTACATATAAATCATGTGAGGATTTCTGTAATATAATCAATGAAAAATTACACTGTAGTCCCAAGCAACTAAATATACGAAGAAATGGTCCTACGAAATCGTAAAATGAAAAATTGGTCCCAAGGAGTTGTTAATGGAGCCCCTTAAGTTGTCAATTAACAACTTGAGGGGCTCCATTAATAACTCCTTCAGACCAATTTTTCATTTTGCGATTTCGAGGGACAATTTCTTCATTTTCTTTCTTATTTGGGACCTCAGTGTAATTTTTCCTATAATCAAGTACTTAATATTAGTATGTTTATGCTATTTCTGTTTGCCCATTGAACTGCACAGTAATACTCTAATTAATTTTAAAATATTAAGGGGTTTGACACCATTCACCCAATTAGATTATTCAAATACTCTAATTGAAATATCCTCAGTATATCATTTATCCTTAATCATATCTATCATTATCTTTCATTACACTTTTGGGTTGTTTAGATTAAAATATTATTTTTAGAAGAGTCCTAGTGAGTTAAGAGTTCTAGTTTAAGTAAGTTTATTGGGTTATAAGTATCCCTTTTATGTTTGCTATTTTAAGAAAAAGTTCATTTATGGAGTTATGAATAATAACTTCTTTTAACAAGTATTCATATTTGTTAGTTATGTATTCTTGATAGAATACTGAATGACGCAAGAGCTTGATCGACTCTTGTGTATATACTTTGAGTTCTTGGGTTGTATTTCCTTTGGGTGCTAGGTTTTATATACTCAGTGTTCTATGGAATGGGTGTTCACAGGGTTCATAGTTTCTAGATCATTTTCATTTTGTCTTTATTTGTTATTAATTTGGTTTCGTATCTAACCTTTCTATAATTTCTAGATTTTCAAGGATAGGTTCCTATTAGGTCTAGATCAACTTGTGTTGAAGTTAGGTGATTCACACCTTTCTGAATTTGGTCGACTAGTACTACCCACATCGGTCTCCCCATGTTTTATCCAATAAGTATAACTTTGACCAATTTCATACATCACTAAGAGCGACTCATAACTTTCTGGATCAACAAGCTTCACAATGTTACACTTGACGTAAGGGTAAATAGTCATATTGTGAACGTTAGCACTTTTACAAAATGCTATCCTTATGAAATTGCTCATCCTATCCCAGTACTCCTTTGATAGATGATTGAAAGATATCCATTCTTTATTTGCACTCCCCATCTAGAGCATATAATGTATGTGGAGGGAAATGTGATAACAACTTAACAAAATCACTCAAAAACAATATTTCCAGAAACTTTATTCAATTCAATACTAACAAAGAACAACTTTAATAACAATAAACACTTAAAATCAGTGGTAAAACCCTATACACATACAAAGTCACTCAAAAAACAATCTTTACATACTCTTTACTCAAATTAATACTAAAAAATAACAAATTTAACAACAACAAACACTTATAATTAGTGGCAAAAACTATGCACATACAAATCACTAAAAAAATCTTTAAATACTCTTTGTTCAAATCAATATTGAAAAGGGGAGCTCAAAAATCACTAGTAGGAGAAACTAAATTGAAATCACCTTTAGGAAGAAGAGACGAGCTCAAAAACTAAACCCACAAACCCCGGAAGAAGAAACCAACCCAGACGCCACTAGTAGAAGCACCTACGAACCCAGAATAACTCTAGAACCCACAAAAACTTGAATGATAAAAGAGAGCTACAAGGGAGACTGACGGAGAAGATCAGTAGAATCACCAAGGGAGTGGCAAAAGAGAGTGAAATGGTGGTGGAGAAGCCAGAATGAGTCATTAACGGTGTTGGCGGTGAGCTTTCTGTAACTTGTAATTTTCAAATGTCGAATGAATATAGGTCTCCAAGGGGTTTTTTAAAGACTATACTTAACAATTATTATTAAAAAATGGCTCAAATGACGAGTAAGACTTTTGTTGCTAATCTCGTAAGAGGAGACAGGCTGAATGGTGAGGACTTCGGCATGTGGCACCGTAAGATCTCATATGTCTTGGAAGAGAAAGATGTCATAGATATCTTGACGAATGTGCTTCAACAACCTGATGCTAATACATCACGAAGGGACCGGGAAGCTTTTACAACCTAGAAAAGAAAGGATACCATTGCTTGGATAACAATGCTTGCAGCTATGACCGATAATGTGATATATCAATTTGAGGGACATGTCATTGCCTCTATCATATAGACACAACTAAAAGAGGAGTTTAAGGGCAGTTTTGAAGTGAGGCTCAGTAGGATTACCGTCAAGCTTGATAATTATAAGTTGGGTCCAAACACTACTATCAGGTAGCATTTGAGGAAAATGTAGAACATGATAAGGGAACTTATTGAGGCAGGAGGAACCCTTTCTGAAGCATAGCAAGTGTAAGCTGTTGTGAGATCACTCCCTGTAAATTGGAATCATATGAAACATACTATAACTTACAACAATACCATCAAGACATTTGCTGACGTCGCTCGTCACATCTAACTAGAGGATGACCGTATGGACGGTGCAAAGACCAACAATCAATCACTTTTAACTGAGGGAAAAGGGGCTTTATCCTAGAAGCATAAACCCTAGTCTACCAGATTTATCACATGACTTGTTCTCTTTAAGAACTTTAAAATTCGGGTATCAACCCTAGTCTACCAGATTTATCACTCAATTTTGAAGATTGTAACATGATCTAGAAAATTCCAATTGAGGTGGTTTCAAGTCCTATAGAAAGCTCTTTAAGTCCTATTTAAAAGGAAAAGTATCACCCACTATCAACTATAAGCATAAGTGTCCAGAACTCTCAATCAACAAAACTATTCTAGGATTTGTTCTAGATTCAATACTCTAATTTCAACAAATCATAACTTTCAATCTATCAACCCAAATAATGTGCTTTATGTTAGATATGATTAGTTTTGATGATGACAAATATAGATGTCAGATATTAAGATAGTAAAAGTTTGCATAATATACTTGTCTCTTACCTTGACTAACTACTATTTAATATTGCATATCTTGTAGATTAGTCAAGCAATGAAAGAAAGAGGTTGATGAATGAAGAACTTGCAAGAATTAATGAAAAATATGAAGATTCAAGTACAGTGGACACTGTAGCGTATTTCACTATAGCTTACTGTAGCAGCACTGTAGCATCGAGTGATTTTTAGAATCGCTCGAGTGATTCTGGAAACAGGGAAAATTTGTGGGAGTGAGTCACTATTCACTCGAGTGATGTTTTTTCATATCTCTCCAAATACAACTCTGATTGAGACCAAACCAGTTGCATATAAAAATAGACTCCCAATGCGTCATTTTAACACCAGAAGAAACATCAAAGGAGCTTAGATGAAGGAGCTATAAGTGTTTGAATCTGGCCTTCATATCAGCGTCACTTTCTGGAACAAATTTGGTATTTTGGCTCTCAAACCACAGATCTAATTGAGCTGAAACTGGTGCCATATGAAACTAGACTTCAAAAGCTTTCCATTGATATATAATATAGCAATTTTGGAGTCATATTCAAAGAGTTATTTCATCTGGAAGTTTACCTCTGTTTGCTAAAGAACTGGAAAAGCAACAAAGAGCTAAAGTGGTCCGAAGAACAGATCACTCGGGTGATATGCCAGAAATTGCAGATCACTCGAGTGATTCCATAATTCACTCGAGTGATATGGCTTCTTCCACATATCACTTTCAGTGGCGCAGAAATCACCAGAGGAATTTTTCACTGTTCTGAATTTCACTTCCAGTGATCTCCAAATCACTCGAGTGATATCTCAGTTTTGCCAAATCACTTCCAGTGCGTCTGAAATCACCGGAAGAAAAATACACTATTTTAGAAATCACTTCTAGTAATGTCAAATCACTCAAGTGATATTTAAAATTTCCAGATTCACTTCCAGTGGATTGAAAATCATTGCAAGAAAAATTCACTGTTTGCAAAATCACTTCTAGTGATGCCAAATTCACTCGAGTGATATATGAAATTTGTCATATCACTTCCAGTGGTTGTTGAATCACTTCCGATGAATATTAAAATTCCTCAGATCACCTCCAGTGTCGTAACTGATCATTTCCAGAGAATACTAACATGCACCAAATCACTTCCAATAAACTGATATGCCATTTTCTCAGTTTTACTTCCAGTCTCAGATCACTTTCAGTCAAGTGTTATCCAGTCAATGATATGCTAATCTTTCAGTAGCACTTCCAGTGATATCCAAGTCATTACAGTGAACTGAATACCTTCAAGTCAGATCAGATTCGTTTGAGTGATATGGTTATTTTGATACACAACTTCCGGTGATCACTCAGTATACTCTCCACTGTGACAAAATCAGTTCTAATGGCAGCAAATCAGAATCACATCCGGAAATCAAGATCACTACCAGCGAAATGCTTATACAGTCGAGTGATTTATTATTTTATCAAAATCACCTCCAGTGAAATCAAAATCACATCCAGTGATTCTTCCATTTTCTGAAAATCACTCCCAGTGAAGTCTGTAATCACCCTAGTGATGTTTTCTAACGGCTATTTCTCTGAGTAGATTTATAGGTGTTATGCACTACCGATCACATGGCATACACAGATCAATATTTAGCGATAACAAATCATGGGCAACAAGAGTATTCAATAAACGATTCAACGAACGTGCAAAACAAAAAGAAACAACGCTGAAACATTTGTCAGAGCACGATCAATAGAAAATGTTGAAGTATCTGTAAGAGCACACGATGGGCTTACAACGGGAAAATATTTGAAGGCTCCAACGATTCTCAACGCATCCCCTATATAAACTGAAGCATTCAAACAAGAAGTGTAGATGAGGCAACAACGACAAACACACAGACACAACAAACAGAGATGATGAAGTAACGAGTACCCATCTGCTAACATGTTGCTGCCATGAACCTTCATCTCTTACACTCTCTGTTAATATCTGTTTTCATTATCATGTATAATTGAGAGTGAAAATATTTACATTGTACTTCAGTAAGCATTCATACACTCTGTGAGAGAGAGCTTGTAAACACTTCATCTGTATTTCAGAAGTATTCTCAAGGTAGAGGGACCTTGAGAGGATTGATTACCTTACGGGGGAAGTTGTAGGGCGAATTTTCAGTAAGACTTTCTGCTCGTAAGATTTACAAGGTTCAAGCAGTAGAGAACGTTGATGCTCGTAAGACTTACAGTGGTGTAAGCAAGAGAGAACGTTGCTGCTCGTAAGACTTGCACGGGTAAGCAGGAGAGAAAGGTCTTCGGATTGCTTTGCTTGACTTGCTGTAAGAAGGAGTAACCTTACAGTGTGTAAAGGGGAGTACTTTGTAAGAGATTTGTAGAGGCTTTTCTTGTGCCCAGTTAAACAAGAAGATAGTAGATTGGAAATCTCAGGAGGAGCTTGGGGACTAGACGTAGGTCATCGTGGATTGGAACGAACCAGGATAAACCACAGTTTGCATTTTCTCTTCCCTAAGCTTTTACATTCCCAGCATATAAGATTTACATAGATGCTTATGATTTTATACTTCCACATGTATTGATTTGATAAGATGCAAACAGATTTTAAAAGATCACACTTTATTATCGTACACCCAAATCATCCCCCTCTTGGGTGTCAGCCAGTTCTAACACTCTATGCCTCAATTTAAAGCTTAAAATGTATAATAACACCCTGTAAATCATGATCATTGGATAAGTTTTAATCATCCAAAATCATGTCACAAACAATCTGTCACCCAGATAACATAATCTGGTAGCACTACTTCAATTTCAAATTTAGGGTTTATATCTAGTCATTCAAAAATTATAACCACAAGCTATTCCTACATAATTTTCCATTCTAAATCTAATGGAAACCTCAAAATTGAAAAAAAATCACATTCCTTCATGGTTCCTTGTTTTGGACGAAATTCTACACAAGGGGAAATAGGGTGATTTTTCATCTATTAGCCATAAAACACACTTATCTTCCATCTTAGCAAACTTTAACCTCTATTAACTTCATATTCATGTGATTAAGATCATTAAACCCTAAAATCACCCTCTTGGCTGAAAATTTAGGGCAACAACATAACCTCATAAAACTTAATAAAACCTCAAGATACTATACTCAAATCAATGCTTGTGCTTACCTTTCCTCGATGTTATAATTGATTCTTGATTCTTGCATCACCTCAACCTTAGAGACTATACAAAAAATCCCCCTTTCAAGAAACTAAAATAGTAGAAACATAGCCCTCAACGAGTAGAACAAATTTCATGATGGCTCAATCGGCTAAAAATGTGACTTTGGAGGTAAAAATCACTCGGGAGCTCAAGAACACACCAACTTCTCTCCTCTTTCTTTTTATCCCTATTTTCTCTTATTTCTCTCTTATTTCCTACCCCCTTGCATAAATTTAAGGAGTTGGAGTGGTGTTGGGATGTTTTAATGACATGTGTCTAAGTGTGTAAGTCACACGGTGCTCAACGCCCCTTCTTGAAAAATCTATCCCCTCCCTCTCCCTCTTGCTTAACTGACTTTGGCTCCCTCTCTTAGACCTTTGGTTGACTTTATATGTCAGGTGAGAGGAGGTTTGATGATTTCCTCTGACTTTCGTGTTTGGTGTTCAGGAAAATCAGGCACGTGGTCGGACCGATGACCGGTGAGTTGTCCCGGCTACTTGCTAGGTGGCACCACACCACTGAACCAACTAAAAAGCAAAAAGCTGAAGGGGCTGAGGTGTTGGATTCCAGTGGTTCCAACCCAAAATCTACTTTAATAAAGCCACTTTTGTAGTGTGAACCTTAGACACCGCCACATGTATACTTACACCTCTAAAATGCACCATGTGTCTATGCAGGCCAATAAGGGCACTAAGTATACATAGACACCGATAAAATTCCTTCGACTACTAACACACAAGGTAACTTATCATTGCGCCAACCTAAAAGCTATTTTTACATATGTGGGACCCATATGGCGCCATGCATGCCCTCATGTGGCCCAACCAAATGGCATCAAGTATGCCAAGGTGTACTTGTACCAGTATATTTTATCCAATTACTTTCACATACTGAGCCCTCATATAATCTATGTGACACCTTCACTTTCAATACCTCACCTGCTCTTAGTTCTATTAAATCAAAGTAAGCGAGCGATAAATTTAAATAAACTAAAAGCCGTTCTCTTTCTTTATGCTAGAGTGATCCTCTTATTACATTAGAGTGGTTCTATGCTTTAATAAAAATCATTCATACATGCCTATACATATACATATACTTCAAGCCACACAAAGTTATCAAATGTAAATCCGTTACATTAAATGATCTTCTCCTCAGTAATTCCTCCTCCGAGCATAACTCCATGCATCCTTCAATCTGTCTAAAATGGTTGGTTGGGAGGAGTGAGATTCGAGAGAATCTTAGTAGAGAACAACACCACTATGCATGGCAGAACATATGAATGCATGACATGCTTGCCTACGTTATTTCATGCCAACATAATGACATGCTGCGTGCTCGATGTTATGACATACATATGGCCATTGCACAAATATAACAGAGCTTCAACCAATCATACATGTTCTACACAAATAAGTAAAGCAGTCACATAATCAATGCATACACATACATATCATACACATGCAGGCAAGGTAAGTTTACTACCTGTCGGACTTCACGTCCGTCCTCAATCCTTCGTCTTTACTCTGGTTTTAGGCACGTCCATTCGTCGAGTTCAAGAATTCCAAATACATTTAATGAGTCACTACTCATCCATATAACATTCTAGACTCATTTTCAGTTGATAACTTAGTCCAATTACGCTAAATTACCAAAATACCCCCGGAAGCTCGGCCCAACTGTACTTTTACAAAAATTATAACATGGGCCAATCCTACACCATTTCACATGTAGAATCCATTTTTGACCTTGGATTAGTCAAATTCAGGCCCGAATGAAGGAAATACCCTTGATAGCCCTTAGAGCCAAAAGGGGTAATTCGGTCATTTTACTCCCCAGGCCTTTTCTCACTTCATCATCAACATGAACCCTACACAATTTGCTCTTCTGAACTCAATGGAATCATCCAATCGATGAAATTCCAACTCTTGGCTCATGCCCCATTCATGACAACCCATATAGAGTTCTCAGAAGAGTTGTGTCGGTTCCTCCCTTTCTTTGCCTTAATATCTTCCTTTTTACTTCTTATTACATGATTAGCCGCTTAGACATTCATTGGACATCATTTCGGCCCCCAAAACACAAATAGAATGAGAGATGAATAGTACCCTACTCTCAAAATACTCATCCAAACGACAAACCGAAATGGTAGAAAGGAAGCTTACGCTTACCTCTACGCTTTTCTGAATTTGGTTTGGAATTCCAGTGACGCTCCGGCCGGTGAGATGGCACCAACCATCTCCAAACAAGAATCTGAAACTACAGAATTGAAGCTTGGGATGAGTGGAGCAACATCTGTACTGGGTACTTTGAGAGAAAACACCGTTTCAATAGAGTTCTGGCGATATATAACTTTCTCTCTCTTCTCTCTCTCTCGTTCTCTGTTCGTGTTCTCGTTCTTTCGCTTCTCTTTCTCTTTCTTGTTCTGATCTGTTTCTCTTTCCTTTCCCTTTTAATTTGACCGCACGAGAAAGAATAAAAGGATGAAGGAAATGATGATTAATTAAAATCATCCAGGTGGCCTTTACTCAATTAGTCTACCTATCTCATTTCTTTCACAACAAGTTTTCTTTCTCTTTTCCTTCATCATTCCATCAATATTAATGAGAAATAAGAGGGAATAATTCACTCTCAAATTATCCCATTATGCCACCTTAAGTGGTTAACCAAAGCCTTAAGCTTTTCCACTTATTGACTTTCCTTGATAATGATTCACCCACTTGGGCTTATTAATTACCAAGTAGTCATTTCTCTCCTTTTAATTCCCATCCAACTCAAATCATAGGGAAGATTAGGGAAAAGTCCTCATTTCTCAACTTATGGCAAAATTACTATTTTGCCCTCACCTTTTATTTCTTTTAATATCTAAAGATATTAAGGAATTTTGGGATAAATATCATTCCTCACTTGGACATTTGCCAAACTAGGGTATAGCAGTCCACTTAATCCAAGCTAAATCTCAAGCCTTTAATCCCAAAATTCAGGGTATTACAATCTAGAGAATCATTATCTACCCATAAGACTAAATCATATAGTCTTGAAAAATTATTCTATCTCTCAAACATTCTTTGAACTCTTGCCAAACTAGGCTTAGTAGTCTACTTGATTTAGACTTATTTTCAATTTTCTAAGCCCAAAAATTTAGGATATTACAAAGTTCTTACTACTTCCATTCCTAGAAAATATCTCAAGGATCTAAAACCTTTGATTTCAAATTCAGTGCCCAAATTAAGTTTCAATCTGATAATTTCTTTTACAACATCACCGATTACAACAATATCATCTATATAAACAGTTAAGGCTATTACCTTATTATCATAGTATTTGATAAACAAGGTATCATCATACTAATATTAGGCATAACCCTAAGACTTAATTGTTCGAGTAAATCTTTCAAACCAGGCTCTTGGTGATTGTTTTAACCCATAGAGATATTTATATAGTCTACAAATTTGATGTGAGCTTTTAGAAGTTCTCACCCCTAGAGGAATCTCCATATATACTTCCTCTTCAGGATCTCCATTAAGAAATGCATTTTTCACTTCTATTTGATGAAGAGGCCAATCAAAGTTTGCAACTAACAAAAGTAACACTTTAATAGTGTTAAGTTTTGCTACTAGGGCAAAAGTTTCTTAGTAATCAGTGTCATATGTTTGTGTAAACCCATGAGCCACTAAACTAGCTTTATACTTGTTTACACTTTCATTAGGGTTATACTTAATATTAAATACCTACATGTTGCTCACTACAGATTTACCTTCTGGTAGATTTGTAATTTTTCATGTTCCATTTTTATTTCGAGCTTTTAAATTTTCATTTATAGCTTGCTTCCATCTTGGATCCAAAATAGCCTCTTCAAACCCTTTAGGTATAGTTTCTTTTTCAACATTAGTCACAAAAGTCTTCATATGAGGTGAAAGCTTTTAATAAAAGACATACTTAGGTATAAGGTAATGAGTGCAGCTTCTTTTTCCCTTCCTCAAGTCTATTGGAAAGTATAAATCCTCAAGACTTGGTTCAGGTATTGAGGCATAGGTTTGACTCAATATAGAATTGGAATTTACTTGATTTGCAGTGTCACAAGGTTTTGCCATCTTAATCTCAATTTCATCTGTATCAGAAATTTGATATAGTAGTTCAAATGGGTAATTATATACAATTTCTGGATTTGAATCATGAATTCTAGGTGGTTTAGATATGTTCCTTAAAGAAGAATTGTAAGATGCAGACCTTGGAAGGGAATTATGGTGGCTATTTCTGATAGGATTAGGATTCGAATTGTTTGGATTTGATATGTTCCTAGAAGAGGAGTTATGAGGCGTGGAATTTGTGTTGAGATTATCTGTATTATTTAAATAGACAGTAATAAATGGAGTGTTCAGTGGTGTTTGAGATTCATCAAAATTGCCAGAAACTCACTAGTTAGTGGTTTTAATATTTACTTGATCATCATTAACATTGCAAATAAGCCATTCCCTTTCTTCCTCTTTTCTACTTAACTCTCCATAAATGGTTGATTTGGGATAATAATAAGGCTGGTGTTCAAAAAATTTAACATTAATCATAATATAGACCTTATTGGTGAGAGGAGAGTAATATTTATATCCTTTTTGAGTAGGAAAGTATCCCAAGAAAATACATTTGATAGCTTAAGAATCCAATTTCCCTCCCCTTTTGTTATACATAAAAAATTGTACAACCAAAAACTTTATTGGGAATTGGAGTTATAAGAGGTGAGTTAGGGTAAATTTCATCAAATTTTTGAATTGGCATACAAAAATTTAGGACTCTGGAAGGTAAATGATTGATTGGATAAGAAAATGTAAGAATTGCATTCCCCCTAAACCTATGTGGCATATTACTTTCAAACATGAATGACCTAGCCACTACTAGGAGATAACGATTTTTGCTTTCAGCTACCCCATTTTGTTGAGGGGTGTGAACACATGAGGTTTGATGATGAATCCTGTTTTCAAGTAAAAAATCTTTGAAAGCTAAATTGACATATTCTTTACCATTATCGCTACGAAGAATCTTAATTGATCTTTGAAACTGGTTTTTTTTAATATGTAAAAGTTTTTGAAAATGGTGAAGACCTCTGATTTGTATTTAAAAGAGTGACCTATATGAGTCTAGTGTGATCATCAATAAAAATTACAAACCATTTAGCCTTTGAGTTAGTTTCAATTTTTAAATGATCCTAAACATCACTATGAACCAAAGAGAATGGAGAGGATGGTGTATAAGAATAAGAAGGATAGGAATTTTGGATTTGTTTAGCAAATTGGCAAGAGTCATAAATAAAATTCAATCTAGAATTATTGACAATACTTAGAAATAGAAATTTCACGTAATTGAGACTAGGGTGGCCTAACCTAAAGTGCCACAACTTTAGATCATCATATGACATTGCTGAAGTCAATGCACGAGCTTTATTTGGAAATGATCCTTAGATGTAATAGAGTCAATTCCATACTTTAGCATTCCCAATCCTTTTCCCTAATGCTAGGTTCTAAAAATCACAACCAGATTTGTCAAAAGTCACAAGACAATTTAATTGTTTTGCCATACAACGAACATAAAGCAGACTACACTTAATATCTGGCACATAAAGAACACTTTTCAACATAATATTTTCAAAAATACACACATGACCAGATCCTAAAACCTTTGCAAGTTGTCCATTTGTAACTTCTATGTTACATGTTTAGAGTACTCAGTAAATTCAGAGAATAGTCATTTAAAACCTGTTATATGATATGTTACACTAGGATCTACAATCCAAATATTTTGAATTATAGGACTAAGATTGTTCATGAGAGTAATACCTATTTAGGCCATAGTCACAAAAGGAGAATGATTCTCACATAATTTCAAAGAAGATGATTAATCAAAGTGCTTTTCTAAAAGCTTTTCCAGTATTGAAAGTTCTTCACTGCTCAACAAGTCTTTGTCAGAGTCTCCGTTGCTAATCAATAGCCCCTTTTCATCAAACCTACCTCTATTTTTAGTGTTGGAAGGTCTGCCACGAAGTTTCCAACACTCATCTCTAGTGTGGCCACTCTTTCTATAATGATCACACAATTTTCTGCTTTTCTTATTCTTTATATCATCGGTAACAAAGGCTAAGGCGTCAATGTTACTAAAGAAAGGTTCATATATTGCTTTAGCTAAGGAGTGATGACTTTCCTCATTCTTGACCATATAGAAGGCATCTTCTAGAGAAAAAAAAACGGTTTTAGATTTATTATTTGAGCTTGGATTGGCGCAAATGAATCATAGAGGCAAAGAAAGAAGTCTATGGAGCGAGCTCGATATGTGATTACTCGAAAGTAAGTAGTTGAGACATGGCAAGGTCATTCATGAACTTCTTACATGTTGATATGCTGTCATAGTTTCATTAAAGAACTATAATAAAGAGTAATTGACTTTTCATCTTGAATTAAGCCATGAAGAGAACGCTTAACTTGTAAGATAGCAGCAATATTATATTTTTCTGAATATAGAAGGCAAGCTAAGTCATAAATATCCTTTGCTGTGGATGCTAGATGTAATACCTTATTTCCAATAGCCCTAGATGAGTTCAAATGAGTAGTGAAATCATTAGTGGGGCTAGGATTCGAACCCGGATTACCCAACTTCAGAAAATGTTCACAAATTTCCAATCTCAACTCAGGAGTTAAACCTAGGGTTGAGAGGGTTTTTCAGAGGCTAAAAAAAAAATTTCCATGAGTTTCACTATGTCAATAACTCTCAACGGCTCTTTGTTTCATTATATCAGATTATGTGAGTGATTTTATGCTTAAACTTAATACATTCATTTACATACATGGAATGTATAGCCACATATACATCAAATGTATAATTACACATAACCACCATACTCTTACATCAAATACAAATAGTAGTGCTTTGCATTACGATCTTCACTTCACCTTCATATCTCCTCCGATACATATCTTCCTGCACTCTTCACCTGTCTAAATGGTTGGTTGGGAGGAGTGAGATTCAAGAGAATCTCAGTAGCAAACATTAGCACTATGCATGCCAGATATATATGAATGCATGACATGATTGCCTACACTATTTCATGCCAACATAATAACATACTGCATGCTCGATGTTATGACATACATATGGCCATTGCACAAATATAATAGAGCTTCAACCAATCATACATGTTCCAAAAAAATATGAAAAGAAGTTACATAATCAATGCAAGACATACATATCACATACATACAGAAAATGTAAGTTCACTACTTCTCGGACTTTATGTCCTTCTCTTCTTGTCCCTGGATCCGCCAACCATTGCTTCTTCTTTGTCATTTCATGGCCCTAGGTAAGTGATAACATCATTAGAGTAATCAAAAGTGAATGCTCAATAGCCCACATTAGCCCTAAAGGCTTACTTTCACCCTTGGAGTTCATACCAATTACATTTGTGCCATTAAGTCTTAAATTCACATAAGACATAAAGCTGACAGATTTTTCACCAAACTTTGAAAAATCACAATTAATTCTATAGAATTTTAATTGAGGTGGTTAAAATACCTATGTGACCCCTATCAAGTCTAATTTACATTAAAAATCATTACTCTTGTAGTAATCATGCCTAAAAGCCCATATTTCATGATTACACTCAACTGCCCCAAAACAACTTTCAGATTCAATATCCAAATGTCAAAAATCATGAATAATTCTAAAAAAACTCCAATTGCACTGATTCCAAAGCATAAATGAAGATATTTAAATTTAAATTTAATTAAAAATAGATAGGTTTCCCCAATATAGACAAATTATTCCTAGAATTTTGTTGAATACCACTGTTCCAGATTTAGTCCTAGAAATAAGGCCAAATTTTAAAAATTCACCATTAATTATAGAAAATTTAAAATTGAGTGGTTCTAAATTATATGTAAATATATTTAAATATAGTTTCACATAAAAATAATAAATGTTAGTTATCAGAGCCAAACCATTCTCAATATTTTGAAAAATCACCATGTTCCAGATTCCTTCCTAGAAAAAGGGCACAAGTTCACAAATTCATTTCTAAATCCAAACAAATTCAATTAAGGTGATTCTAAGTCTTAATTGACCCTTATTAAGTCTAATTTAAGGGAAAAATACTCCCATAAACTAAATGCACTCACATAGTTATAGAGTTCAATTCGTTTGAATACTGCTCCAGAAGTTCCCAGATTCACATGATCAGAATTTAAAAAATCATAACTCCTAGCCTACTTTTCCAAAAATTACAAAATACCTATCAAATTAAATCTCTACATGTATTATATAAGCATGAAAAATTTCAGAATTCTTGGAAAAGTTTTAAGCTTTAAAATATCACACCTAACACTTACTGCCACACAAGGCAGATTAAGCAACATGCACACATATGTTTCATAATTTCCCAAATTCATATACAAGCATCCAAAATTGATGAACACTTGCATACCTACACAATTTTTCCTCTTAAAGCCAATGGAAGCATAAAAATCATCAAATTTCAACTCCTTTCCCACAAAACAGTACATGGCATAATTTAAGATTCTCAGAAAAAGGTTGTTGTTTTCTCATTTTCTCTTGCTTAATCACTTCCTTGCTACTTCTAATCAAATGATTAGCTATTTAAACACTCATTAGACATGATTTAGGAGATATTTTGACAGAATTTCCCCTAAAGTTTCATCAGCCCCCAATTTTGAAAACAAGAGAAATCAACACTATATTGACCAAGAACAACACCAACAACATCTAATCAAGCAAGAGAAATAAGTTTGGAGGAGTTACCTCATGATTTCCACCACTTTTATCTCCTCCACATTTTCATCTCTCTCTCTAAAACCCTTGATTCAGCTCAAATTCCATGGTTCCAAAGGTAGAGAAGTGATTAGAAGAGGTTACGAGAGGATTAGGAAGCAAGAATCACAAGGTTACAACTTCATTACCTTTAATTGTTAGAACCCTAGCTTCCTTCTCCTTCTTCTTGTTTCACGTTTTCAATGCTCTCACTCTTGCATTCTAATTCTATGTGAAAATGGCTGAAGAGATGAGGGAGTAATAATATATTACAAGGGTTAATTGGTTTGGACATATGGCGTCCTCTGATTGGTCCAAATAATTAATTTTTGCACATAATACTAGATTTTACAGAATTTTCATTAAACTTTGAAAATTCATATCTAATTGTACAAATGTCTAATTGGGGTTTTTTCAAAGGCTATACTACCCTCATTGAGTTTAGTTTTAATAAAAAATATAACCTTTAGCCAATTGAAAGCTAACTCTTCTCATAATTTTAATCTTTGAATGTTGTCCCAGAAAATAATTAATTTCACTGGGCTAACTTCAAAAATTCATTTCTCTTTGTGTACAACTCAAAATAACTTAAATGAACTATTAAATTAAAGCTCGATAAGTATAATTTTATTCTATAAATTTTCATAATTTTTAAACATCATTTGCCTCTTGAAATCTACCACACAAGCACAACTGCCAGATCGAGAATTTCACCGATAGCAATAATACTTTGTATTCCACTTTACTATATTATGTGTGACTTCTAATCACTTTATTTTGTTATTCCCCGAGCTCTTTAATACCCACAAGGATATAAAGAAATTTTAGGAAATTTAAACATGCCTCATAGGGACATTTGATAAACCGGGGCTTGGTAGTCCACTTGATCCAGGCTTAATATCAAGCCTTTTATCCCAAAATGTGGGATATTACACTAGAAGGTAATTTTCACTATTCTCAATCATCATGGAGTTCACGGGACAATACATGACTATATTAGCCATGTCTCAACTAGTTTTGGACATCGGTACCCCTGGGTTGTCCTCGTCCTGATTAGCCGGGTCAACCATCTCCGAGCGTCTAAATACGATGTATAAATCATTTATTAATATCGGTACATATAATCCGATACATTCATAGTCATATGCTCTATCAGCTCTATAAAGCTGTTATATGGATCCTACTTTATAAGATCGCTCCTTCTCTATGTCATATGGATCTAATCTTCATATGGGAACTCTATAGGAGTATCCTGAACACGGAGAGCCCACATATATCTTCTTAACTCCTAATCCTAGGACTTGTGGGTTATGGGCCTATGTAAATATATTCCCAATACATCTTATTAACTCCTGAAATGTTCATAGGTCATAACCCATACATATGGGTTCTCTTCTAGAACTGATAACCTTGTATAGCTCTGACTCTTTTCCCATAGACAGCAGTTGGAACGCATCATCGGCAGATGGTTTTGACTGTTGGCCCTGCTTTAGATTGGGCCTATATGCTAACTCTTGCCACATCCATTTCCTTGAAACCCGTAGCTTCCTAGTACTAGTCTAGCTGGGCATAGTCATCCTGACTGCCCTTTAGGCATCCTCTAAATCTTGGAGAAAATTTTCCCAATAACAGTATCTTACTCCTCTGTTACCTTACTCTGTTCGTCTTTCTCAGTATAATGTAATCAAGATCATATCAATATACTATTCTGTCATTACCAGAACCGCATGCTCTAATACCAAAAATGTCAAACCCCTTATTACTTTGACATTTATCAGAGTATTCACGTGTAGTTCAATGGGCATACAGAAATAGTACATTATACTGATACAATATTCTTGATTACATTACAAATAATCCCTACAGGGTTTGTATATAGTACATTACATATCCAAATACAAAGAATAGCTATCAGATAACCAACGAAGAAATTCTCAAACCATCAACGAACCTTTAGCTGCCAGTATCCACTACTTTGCCCTCTAAGCCGTTTCCACTTACTGAGATAAATTTTTTTAAATTTATGGAAAGGGGTGAAATTCATACGAATCTCAGTAGTAACAGGCTATCAATCATATAAAATGTGAAAAGTAAACATGCAATGAAATATTTATCATAATGTAGCAATCAAAATGCCAAGCACATATATGATAATGCCCAAGAACCAAATGATGATTTTGTCCAGATTAAAATGATCATCCGTTCTCGAGATGCACAAATCATAAACTCGTACACAGGAATTCACTACTAAATTCACATATGTAATATGATCACAAAAATCCACCGGCTATGCAACACACAGATAAGCACAACTAGGTTATACAGCACACATGTAAGTATAGCCTCCCCACCACCAAATCACTTAATTGGGTCTCGCAGGCCATATGATACCTTACTCATCCCATAGGGTGGTACAAGCGTCTGCCTATACCCAATGAGTATTCATACCACATGCAACAAATTGTACAGAACATGGCAAAACAATGCATATTAACAATCACATAGAATATGAGAGATATAGTTACTATATGAACTCCTTTTTAAAGCCTCGCTTCTACCGTCCTTTAACCTTTTGTCTGGCTCGGGCAGATATCAAATCCTAAATTAATAATAAATGAGTTATTACTCATTCATATCTTATTCTAGAATTTAAAAGTTGTTATCTTAACTCAAGATCGCGTATTTACCAAAATACCCTTGGGGAACCCGGTCTAATTCCCTTTTTACCCGATATTTTTGTATTTTTCCAAAAATTACAACCTGGGCTTATCTTACATATTTATGCATGTAGAATCCATTTTTATCCTCAAATTAGGAAAATTCTAGCTCAAATAACAGATTCTCCCTTGGCAGCCCTAACTTGGAGTTTTAGGGGCAAAATTGTCATTTCACATTCTAGGGCTTTTCATGCTTCACAATCAACATGAACCCTACACAATTTTCCCTTATAAACATCATGGAACCATTAAAAACATAAAATTCCAGCTCCTACCCTTGTTTCTGGTTCTAGCCGAAAGTTTCAAGAATATTAGAAAAATTGGAGTTTTCATGATTTCAACCTCTAAAGCATCTTCTTTCTACATGTATTTACTTATTTAGCCACCCAATCACAAGTTTAACATAATCAATAGAAGTTTGTGTAGGATCTCCCTTTAGAAATTGGACATCACAAATTTATAAAGTTGACAAAAATAACTAAATAACTAGACAGAACAAAGTCACAACTCAGTTTTTAACAAGAATTTCAAGGTTTCAACAACTTACCTTGCTTCTTCTTATTCCTCCTTCCTTGGAAGACTCCTCCTTCCCTCTTTTCTTTTGTTTTTATTGGTTAGGAAGCTAACCCAAGATGGTATGGAGGTTTGGAAGGAATTTCACAAGCTAGAGCATAAGAATAAGTACAGATTTCGACCTACTTACCTTGTGCTTGCTCTTCTTTCTCTTCCCTTTCTCCTTGAACTCTTCCTCTTCTTCTTCCTTCTCTTTGTGGCCAAAATGGCGCTTCAATAAGTAGAACTCAAGAGTTCTCTAGATGAGCTTAGGTGTCCCTTAGCAAATTATAATTTATTCCCTTTTTTATCACATGACACATATATATATATATATATATATATATATATATATATTATTTGTGATATTTCCATGAGTAATTCCATAAGACTCTTTCATTCTTTATTCCATATGTCCATTCCATCTTACTGTATAGAAAATTGTAAAATTTATTTATGTGGCCAAAATGACTATTTTACCCTTGCATTTTCACATATGCAGAAAAATTGGCAGATTTTTTACCAAACTTTGAAAATTCATATCTAATTGTATAGATATCCAATTGAGATGATTTTAAAGGAAATGTGAACCTTATTAAGTCTAGTTTTAGGAAAAAAAATATAAAATTGGCTAATTAGAAGCTCATAATTTCCAAAATTTTTGTTTTTGAGCACTACCATAGAAAATTTCCAGTTTCACTTGGCTAACTTCAAAAATTCATATCTCCTTGTGGAAAACTCCAAAAATTCTATATGATATATCAAATTAAATATTATTATGTCTAATTTCATTTTGAAAATGGTCATAATTTTTGACATCATTTTCCTATTTAAAAATATTACTCAACATCACTGCCTCACAGGGAACGTTACCACAACATACTTAACTTATGTTCCAAATAGTTATGTTGTGTGTGGCCTCTAATTGCCTTTTTTTCTCCTCTTAATAGGCTCTTTAATTCACCATTTTATCCATTTAATACTACTAAGGTATAGAAGAATTTTGGTTACTGAAATTTGAGATATTACAATTGTTGCCATTGAAACAGTGTGTAACCATAACTTGTGTGAGGGACTCTGGCACCGTACCACATATCCCTAAAGGCAGAGACAGGTTAGCACCAATCAAACCCCTAGAATTTGGTGTGTCCAGCCTTTTTGAGCCATCACTGGTTGAAGTGGCTAGTTGTTCTCCATCATTAATAGTAAAAGCTCGCGACTGGGCATTTAGAGCTGCATGGTATGACATATGGAACCTGGCTTTGATACCATGAAATAAATAGATAAATTATGTAGTAACTCTATATGGTTATTCATTGATCGTGTAGAATAATTATAAGGTGATACTGAGAAGGGTTTAGTCTAAATAAACCTAACAAAATATCTCCTATAATCAAGGAGTATTCAAAATTCAAATAAAAACAATATAACGGAATAATATAATAATCCTAATAATAATAAAAAATATGATAATTAACCTAACTCTAATTAGGGTTAGGGTTTCTGCCATCATGGGCCGAATAGGGTCTAACTTCCAACATTGTGATGTTTCTACAAGGAGCTCAATGCTTCTATAATTTTCATAGCGGTATTAAGAGTAATGTAAACTCCTCATTAAAATTTTAGATATATGTACTCATTGAAGTTGTCTTTCTATTAAAATGATTTAAGTCAGTTAATAGGATATACCTCACTTCTTTTGAGTCTTAGATCTATATAATATTCTTTTTTATGCAATATCCATATTTTTTCCTTCTTCTTCTTTTTTTCCCTCACATGCCAAATGATTCTTGATATTATATTATTGAATTTTTAAATATATGTATAGGTTAAGGTTGTCTTTCTATAAAAATGATTGAAGTCATTGATAGGACATACCTTAACTTTATGTACATCTTCAATAATTAATGTCCAACTAATTGATATAAGATTCTTTCTTTTAACATATTCTAACACTCCTGGCAACTAAGCTTGCTTCATATATGAGAATTGAAATTGAACCCCCCAATTACTTGCTAAAGAGACAAGAGTCGCTGTTGCTTATGCAAACTTGAGTTGGTATATAAAACTCAACTTTACATTATCCTTTCAAAAAGGACACGATTTTTGAAGACAAATAAGTTTATAATATACTCTTAAGATGTATAAATATGGCCAAAAACATAAAATATATACATGTCTGAAGTAGATTTATTATGTAGAACCAAGGCAGTAAATTCCGGCCATAAAAAATCAATCGGGATAAAGTATGAAGTGAGGGCCCATATTTAATGTGAAAGATCCAAACTTGCACGCAAGAGTTAGCAATTTGTGAAAGCAACACAACACCACGAAATTTCTCATTCAATTGATAGAGTTTGCTTCATGGTGAAAAGCATCAATCAATAACTAGTTTGATTCTTGTGTACATTGTAATAAAGTGAATATATCATTTCTTTAGTTTCTTTATTTTTTGGGATAGAATGAATAATACAGGTACAGCATTTCTAAAAGAAAGAAAATGATATGGTAGATAAGAGTGGATATATAACGTTTATCTCTTTCATTTTTATACATTTTATGCGGGAAACACATTACATATCTATGCAAGAGATTTGTCTAAAATTTGAATTGTTGGCTTAATCTAATGGTGAGAAAGCTTGATGTGTAATGTACAATGAAGTACGTAATAGATTTTAGGCACTAGATCAACGCGAGATCAAGACCAAGCTTATCACCATAAGGAAGATTTCATATAAAAAATGATATATCTTATTTTTGTTAAATATTTTGTATGAGTTTTTCCCTCACTTATCATGCATATCTTAAGATAATAAATTTATGAATTATTCTACTTAAATATATATTTTTCAACCCAACTCTATTCGACATGGAAGTCCGGACGGGACGGGCCTAGTTGGTCACCGGCCTAGTTGGTCAGAGACCTGATGATATGCCCACTTGAGTCTAAATAATCAATTAACCAGAGGGAGGAGTGATTTTGAATGAATTAACTTGATGTGTTGAAAGAGTTAGATAGGTTTTATTTTATATAGTTTTCCTCTTGTTAACCTGAAATAATTTCTTTCTGAGTTTTAAAAAAATAGCAATTCATGATATTTGTGCTTTAATAATTATGCTATGTTAGATTATGTATGTGTTATTTATGCATGAATGTTCTATACATTTATTTTTTTCTCTTTTGTTTTCTCTTGTGGCTGTTATAATATGCTATACATCTTTTCATTTTTCATTTGCTTTATTATTATTTAAATTAGACAAGATTAAATTAAGCAAGATTGTCTCTGACATTTGGAACCTGATTGTCTTGAGCCCAATTATGATAGTGCGTTGCATCTGTTCCTATTGATGTTGCCTTGTCATAATAATTATATATCTGACTTTAATTTCAACTTTCATCCGATTCTCAATCACAACACCTTCTCGTTATTCAGAGATCAGTGACATACTTTTTTCCCCAAAATTTTAGTTTTCCTTATTTGCTTGTTCCATTTTAAATTCAACATATATATGTTTTTCTGTGCATTATATATATATATATATATATATATATATATATATATATATATATATATATATATATTATCTGTGCATTATACATAATCAAAAGTAAGACATATATACACTATTTGTTATTAATTAACCAATTGAAATTAATTACTCTCGAACTTTGTAATAATAAATATATGTATAGCCATCAATTTTTATGTCCTAAGAAATTAATGTGCCATGGTTTCAAATTGTCTTTAATGGTTGTATATGAACACTGTGGAACAAACAACAAAACAAATAATTGTGAGATGAATAAAATTTTAATGGAACAATCCAATGTCAAACAGTCAATTTATTGAAAGGCAGAGCCCTTTAAACTTATAAATCACACTTTATTTATGAGACTTGTCATATAGGACTCATAACACACCACTAGTTATGTACAAAAATGAGGAGTGACGTAAAAAATATGTACTTTAGAGTGTGAAAATTTATTTATTTTAATCTCAGATTTTTGTTTAAAGACAACTAACTGAGTTATTGCTCTGATAAATTAATGTAGAGAGGGATAGAGTCGTTAATAGAAGAATGCATACATTTCTTAAAACAACTAACTATTTATGTCAAAATAATTTCTTGGCCTCTTGGCAAGAAAAAAATTGATGGACACTGTTTTTTTAATATAAAAATACAAAATGATATAATAACCATGAAGTTTAGAGAAAAACTAAAGAAATTGAACTATTGATGGACACTGTTCAAGTTATATTTGCACTACTACAGAAAAGGGATTTAACGTCATATAAAGACGTCCCTTTTTTTGAAAAGGGAAGTAAAAACTGTACTCAGTGGCATTTACGTAAATAAAGAGAGATTTTTTAATCTTTAGGCGTCCCTTCTTGTAGAAGGGACGCCTAAAGGAGACATTAGGCATCCCTTCTCAAGAAGGGACGCCTAAAGGGTGCATGCCAGCCACGTGGCTGGCATGCACCCCACATTAGGCGTCCCTTCTCTATGAAGGGACGCCTATTTATATGTTTAGGCGTCCCTTCTTAGAGAAGGGATGCCTAAACCCAGCCCTTTAGGCGTCTTTTTACAAAGGACGTCTAAAGTCCAAATTTACTACGTCGCTGGCATACGCGTCCCCTCATAAAAGGACGTTAAAAGTCCCAAATAAGGGACGTTAAAAGTGTTTTTTCTAGTAGTGTTGGGAATGTTGGTCCCAATTTCTCTTTTCATACAAGTACTCAAGCAATAAATGATTTAAGACATTTTCTATTAGTTTGTGGGCCAAAAAAAATATTATAGATCACATATTTGGGAAGCTGATTTTAATCCTAAATATAAGACATATTTTTTATATTTGTCAATTTTTTTCTTAATTTACCCCTACTATTGATATTCCTCAACAATAACTAAGGAAGAGAGGGAATGAGGGAATTCAGGAATATGACTAGAATGTTTTAGAAAACACATGTTATATTAACTAACTTTCTTAATCTAATCAAATTAGATAAATATGTTTTATATTAAGGATATAAGTGAGTATCAAGTATCATTTATTTTAATTTACTCAAGTTATTAATATTTCATTATATATAGTTTGAGTAGATGAAAACAGAAAGAACATGCCCTTAAGGCTGTATATCAATTTTTTTTATTTGATCAAGAGTTTCCCTCTTGAGGCTTAGAGAGCAAAGAGTTCTCACATTTCCTAATAAGTGCGCTCTCAGGATTCGAACTGGTGATTTCTCTTACCACTTCAACCAATAGCTTGTTGGCGGCTGTTATATCAAGTATGACAATTATGGAAAACATATTGTTTATCCCTTAGATCAAACTTATTTTTATAGTGTAAGTAAAAAAAGTTAATAATTTTATCTTTATTTTCTACAATGAAAATTAATTTTTATCACTAGAGGAATCTAAATCTTCTAGCTTTTTATATCAAAATATGTTACTGGTAAAACAAATTATGAACCCTATTGTAATGTTCATTCTTAATTAAATTATTAATATAGTAATATATAAAATATAAAACAAATGTATTGTTCAAAAGTAATAAATAATACAAATTATTTTTCAAACTTTATGTAATATATGAAAAAATTTGCTTAATATATATATATATATATGTGTGTATGTGTGTGTGTGTGTGTGTGTGTGTGTGTGTACATATATAATATATCCTATCTTTATTGTAAAATAATATGCATTATATGAAAACAATATATGCTAATTTCTTTTTGGCTTGGTAAGCTATATATTATTCACAAGTCATAAACAATACAATAGTTTATTTTCTTAACTTGTAACAATACAAAAGGACTTGTCTTGTTTATATCTAATCTGAATTGTTTATAATTTTAAAAAATAATTTTTAAGCTGAAAACTAGAAGAATATTTTTTTTTATAGTTTATGTTGACATAAAGCTATAACATGATAGAATAATATCTAAATCTAATTTAAATAAAAAAATCCAAGCTCAATATAGGAGTATCATATATATGCTCGATCATCTAATATCAGATAAGCATAAAATCCAAGATGTGCTTGCAGAAGTACACTTAATCAGGATAATAATTTTCTTTTTTATTTCCATTTCTTCTTGTTCTGTTTTTATTTTGCCATTATGTTCACTGAAGGAAACATTGGATGCATGCATGCACTTCTTAAAATAACTTATTATTTTTCATATATATCACAAACTTTGTTGACTTTGTACAACCTGATCTGGATCAAGTTACTTGGGAATGTTGGTCCCAATTTATCTCTTTAATCTTTATAGAAACTTTATCTTTTTTTTGGTACGCCATTTTGGAGTTTTCATTGATATATAATTAATCCAATTTGGCCCCATTATATAGATAATTAAATTAGTTAAATACGTGATTTTATTCTCGACAAGGGATCACGAATATGAGGAACAAGAGACCCACAATACGAATATTGTATTAAAATAATGCCAACAGAATCGCAGCTTTTTCAATTTAAAAATGAAATATCTCGTCATTTAACTCAAGCTAGCTTGGATAATATAATTGAAGAATGTTAATTATTGTCATGCAAGTTGACAATAAGTTGATTTGACCAAAATAAAAACTTGGGACAGAGTAATTTTGATGCCTCTTATTTGCTTGGTGTACATACACATGTGTACATATTTTTGAGTCACTTTCTGGTCTAGTATTTCAAATTTTTATTTCTCTAATGACATAGAGCTGAGTCACCTTATGTATATATGTGTCTACGTATTTCTCTAATGACATAGATTGAGATGATGCTTAGCTTTAAATTGCAGATCTAAATCGTGAATTGGCAAACTAGCTAGCACGGGGTCTTGAATTGTGATTGTGTTTTTTTTGCTTTAGCAACAAGTAACCTTTTTTCCACTTATTGTGTTGTTGGTATGCTATCTTGTGAGTACATTTGAACTGTATAATTGAGTAAAACTGTTGTATGTATATTGCAGTATGGAATCCGAGATATTTAGGAAATTGTCTTGTGGGACTCAATCCTTTAAAACTATGCTTGCTTCAAAATTCATGATATTTTAATATATGCTCTGGAATATGACTAGATTTAATATGCTGTTATTGTGAATTAATGATGATAGGAGGATTAATATGGAGCTCTATTTTTGTTACCAAATGGTACGACATCCATATGGTGCGATATGGCTAAGCCCTTTTACTTGTCCCATCTGTTTACGAGAGACTTTGATACCCATCATTATATGAGGGGGAACCCATGGTCCAACATATCCTTAATAGTATTTTTGCCAGTCCATATCATACGCACATAATATGTCTCTACTTTACTATATATTTTTATATCTATTTATGGGATTTTATCATTATTCTTGTGCTTAAATGTAATTAATATGATTATTTTGGATTAGAAAGTGTTGCATAAAATGAACACTAAAAGGGGTAAAATTGTCATATTTCATTTCTCTAGATTAAACTAATGTGCAAGAAAGCATTTTTGGTTGTATTTATTGTAAGGAAATATAAGAATTAAAGTTAAAAAAACAATATATCAGACCTAGAAAGAGGATGAAGAACCATAAAAAGGATGAACATTCATATAGGCTAAAGGACCCGTGAAAAATAATGCCTTAAGAATGCTTTTAGGCCAAATTACATCATGGTTATAGACCATATATGTTAACTTATCACTTATGCTCCCTAAATGGGCCCTATGACCATCACTTAAGCCCAAATGCATGTCTTCAATGACTAATGAAGAGCAAAAACGTCGCCACTTATAATTAATGAAGGGTAGGAAGGTGATTTTATAAGGTTACATCCTCTCCAAGTTGGAAGAAGGAAGCACCTCGTTAAAGAAGGGCATGAGGTCATTTAACATGGTTTCTTCTCCTACAAACTATCATATGGTGCCACCTAAGGAGGATGAAGACCAAGTCAACCAAGCCATGCATCCCAAGTTGTCACATGTTGTCATAAGAATTAATTAAAGAACAAGAACTCAAGCCATAAGATTCATCGTCAAAAATAGGATTAGTTAACCACACATGGTGGAAGAAGAAGAGAAGTGTGGTGTGTGGTTACACCCTTGGAATGAAGGTTTGAGGTCCATTTTATAGGCATCAATGGTGTGTTGGAGAAGAAAAAGACAATTTGTACGTATTTAAGTTGCAAGTCAAACCCTTCAATATTTTGACATTGATTAGAATATTCATGCGTAGTTCAGTGGGCGTATAGAAATAGCATAAAACATACTGATATAAAGTACTTGATTACATTACAGGAAATTCACATAGGGTTTATACATAATAATTTACAAATTTCAAAATACACTAAAAGATAGGTAGATAACCAACACTAAAGTCTTGATCAGCATCAGAACCCTGAGTTGCTAGTATCTACCGCTTTACCCTTTGAGCCGCTTCCTACAATCAATCATATAAAATATGAAAGATAAACATGCAATATAGTAATTAATAATGTTGTGCACATGTCTATCAAACAATGTTCAGGAATGTGAATGTCTGTACTTGTCTCAATAATATTCTAAAGCAAATGACTGTCTGTTCGTACTTGTCACATTGGCCTACCTAGACTGGGTCCAAATTGGCCTAGTGTTACTTGTGTTTTTTCCACTGGGTGGTACTTATACTTTTTCCACACCAAAGGTCTAGGAATTACCGCTATATACATTCACATCATAGAACATGTCAAACAATGCTTATAAATAATCGCATAGTATATGAGAGATAGAGTTAGTACTTGGACTCCTTCCCAATTGCCTAGCTAATATTGATCCTTTAACTTTTGTCCGACTCGGGCAAATGTCAAATCCTAAAATTCTAAATGGATAATAAATGATTTATTACTTATTCATACCTTATTCCAAGACTCATAAAGTTGGTTATCTCTACCCAAAATGCATAATTACCAAAATGCCCTTAGAGAACTGGTTTAATTCCCTTTATACTCAGTATAATTGTACTTTTTCAAAAATTATGACCTGGGCTATTCTTACATAATTTCGCGTGTAGAATCTCTTTTTGACCTCAGTTTTTGACAAATTCATACTGCATTTCTAGAAATACCCTTGACAGCCACAAAGTTATGGCCTGTTTGGTATGATGGAATTGGGGGATATGGAAATGGAATTGGATCTCAATTCCAAGAAGATGTTTGTTTGGTATAATGGAATTGGGTCTCAATTCCAATTCTATGTGGAAGCCAAAATTGTCAATTCCACCAAAATGGCTTCCACCTCTAAACCTCAGATTTGTAATTCCATTTCCATCACACCTATTTTTACCCCTGCCTCTGCCCTCGATCTTCATCCCACCATGTACCTCCTCCTTTCACCTGGCCGATGAAAACTGCCCATGCCACTGCCAGCGACCTTCCCTTCTGCTGGTGACGTCAACGACAGTGGCCTCCTCCAACAAATTCCTACTTGTGCGACGCCGATAGGGACCTATGGAGGACACAATGATGACAGTGGGGACATAGTGAGATCTGGCTTCTCTTCACCCATATCTCTAACTACCCTCCTCTTCTGTGTGACGGCAACAAGGATTTGAGGAGGAGACAACGATGACAGTGGGGGCGGTTGTGAGATCCAACAACAGCAAGGAAGCAAGGAAGCCACATGCTTTAATCAACCATGACGGTGGAGGATGGTGTCAATGATGATGATTGTGGTATGGTGACTGATGGGTTCTGAAGAGTGAAGAGCTTCGACGATAGAGACTGATCGAGCTTCATCAATGGCAGCTACAAAGATGGGTTTGTTTTTGGATGGGCAGATGTGTATTGTGGACGAGAAAGATGGGTCCTTTTTTAGGATTAAAAAACTTAAGATGGGTATTGGGGACTTTTAACATAAAAAATGTATATTTTAATTAAAAAATTATATCTCATTTCCATATCCATTTCCATATCCATTTCCATATCCATCTCCATATCCATCTCCATTTCCATTTCCATTAAAATCAATTCTAATGTACCAAACGAGCCCTTAGAGTTTTAGGGACAAAATTATCATTTCACACCCAAAAGCCTTTATACTCCATATTTCACATATTCCTTGTACAATTTTTTATTCTGAACACAATGGAATCATGAAATTCATCAAATTCTAGCTCAAACACACCAAAACAGGGTTGGATGAAATTCTAGAATTTTTTTAGAAAAATGAAGTTTTTCAATTTCCATACAACCAAACATCTTCTTTCCACTTATAATAACTTGTTTAATCACTTAAACACCTTTTGAACATGATTAATGACAAACCAAGCCAATAACCAACACAAACCACCACCAACAATCATGAATTAACAAGAGGTGATTAGTTTTCAAGCTGACATTGATTCTTCATTTTCTCTCTCTAAAGCTGTGAACTCCTCCTCCTCTTTCCCTTGATTTTCTCCTTGATTTACATGATTTCAAGAGGAATATAAGGATTAGAGAGAATTTCCAAGAGTTTGAAGGCAAAACACATGAATTTTTCTACCTACTTACCTTGATTTGCTTCTTGATTTCTCTTTCCCTCTTTGATAACTCTCCATTTTTAGTACATTTAAAGGATATTTTAGAGATATTTGGAGAGCTATCTAGGAAACTTTTGAGAGATTTTTATGAGATTATAGGAGTAAATTAAATTAGTGAATCATTCGGGGATTTTATTTTAAATATTATAGTTTTAATTTAAAATAGAAATAATTTAATTTAGGCTAATAATAGTAAGGATTCACTATTCTAAAAAAGGAAAAATTATAGAAACGATCTGGTATTCTCAGGAAATTCTAATTGAGCCCTAAAATATTTCAAAATATTTCACTTTAGTCCCTCCTCTAAAGTTTCAAATATTTTCCTTTTAGTCCCTTAGTCAAAATGCACGTTTTGACCAAAGGGACTTAGGTCTTTTGCAAAAATGCTGAAACGAACAAGATTGGCACCAAGAGGAGGATTGGAGTGGCATGAAATAAACAAAGTGAGCGTGGAGATTGGGACTGGGTCATTGTTGAACCAGAAAGAAGGGAGAGAAGTGCCATTTGTCTTTCTTTACAGTATCGTCATATCGTAAATCAGAAGAAGGCAGTAGATTCATGGCAAATTGAGGTGACCACTGTCTTTGCTTTCCCAGCCGTCATCATTAAATGAAGATGAGAGCAAAGTGTAGCGCTGCGACATATCTGGGAGCTGAGGGAGAGATTTGAGAGCTGAAGACTATCACTGTCACCATCATCATCCATCATACCCTCTTCCATTACCGGTGAAATAGAGCTGGAATGCGACAGTTTTAGAACACAACTATCAGATCACCAACATCACCTTCAGTCTCTTTCTTTCGTCAACCACTTGGGCCTTTATTGCCATCATCGCTAGAGGTAGAGGAGATGAACGAAAGAAGTTGGTGAGAGAGAGAGAGAGAGGTCGGCAGAAGCTGAGCATCAATTGGAAAAGAGGTAGATCACTATTCATCATCTTCAACGGGAACCACTTCCAGAGAACTTCATCATCCTCTTCTTCGACGCCAGTGACTGTCTTGGACACAAATTTACAAAGTTTTAGCATCACGAATCAGAGTAAGAGTAATAGAGAACCAGAGGAAGTTTCAGGTGTGATCTGGACCAGAGATGGAGAATGTTGTTCGTTGGGTTCATTCTTTCAAAAAATTATATATGTTACAAATTTGTATCATCCTCATTATGTCTCTGAGTCTAGTTATTGATTTTGCTGATGGTGTTACTGTGTGTAAAACGATCTCCGGCTAATTCTCTTTAATCTAGAGTAGCTATGAAATAATTTGGGGATTTGAGCATGTATGAACCAATTAATTGTACTTATTGTTATTTTTTTACTTAATCTTGTATTATTTTATCTACTTAGTGCTTGATCACCACTAAGTAGAAAATTAGAGAATTTAGATTAGCCTTGGAAGAGGGATCTTAATTGGACCATAAGATTAAGTAATGTGGGATTATAATTTATTCTAATTTGCCAATAGGATATGAATATACCTATTGGACCCATATATATTAGAGTGAAATTAAACATTTATTGCCTCTTGAGTAAATTAGTTAGGAATAACAATTTTAACTTGAGAGAGGGGTATTAGTAATTGGAAGATACTTATATCCATTTAAACTCTAGATTAACATATTAACATTAAGTACAATTATTTTGGGTAAATACATGCTCTAAGCCTTGAAAAAGAGATTAGCCACTCTAGGTTGTTTTCCTCCATTGAAATCTCAAAAACATTAATTTTAGTACTTTTGTTTTTGTTTAAATTGATTTTCAAATTCGTTTCCTTCTTTGATTTGCTCACCTTAAATGAAAATGGGAAATTTAATGCCTAATCATTAGTTTACTTGAATCTCTATTGAATGACCTTAATTTGCTATTATACTATTTCCACGGCCCGTACACTTGCGATGCTTATTTAAAATTTAGTAGCATCAAGTTTTAGGCGTCGTTGCCGGGGATTCAAGGTAATTTGTGAATATTTTTATTTTCACTATTTCTTTTTTGTCTTTGAAAAAAGAAAATAAAAAAAAAGATTATTCACAGCATTCATTTGGTTCAATCAGTGATAAATTGTGCTATCTTGGTTCTTTACAAGGAATGCATGTGGATGGAATGAAACATGAAAATATAAATGCTTGTTGGATTGAAAATGTTGATTCTTCTCAATATAATTACTTTTCTTGTGTTTATTGTGGAAAGAATCATTCATACGAGCATTGTCCATATAACACTACCAATCATTATGTGAGAGATTATTTCACTAGGCACCAAACTTGTTTTGACTATCCTTTTTGTCCTAGTGGAAGTTTAGAGCAACAAGAGCTTCTGAATCCTCATTTCAATTCCAATTCAACAGAAATTACCCCATTTTTTCACTCTCATCCTCATTTTGAAGAAAACACCCTTGAATATGAAGAAAAGTCTAATTTAGAAAGGTTATTTGAGGAGTATGTGGAATCATCAGAGAGATTTAGTAGAGAGTAAAGGGAATTTGCTATAGATTTTGAATCAAGGGTCCAAAATATTGGAGAATGTGTGAATCAACTTGTTTCGACCCTTGAGACTATGAGACAAGATAATTCTTTAAGCATGATGAACACTTCTTGTGTTGATGATGATTATTGTGAGGAAATTGAGGATGTACAATTCCATGAGACTTTTGATAATGTGAAAAATGAATGTGAGCCTAAAATTAATTTGGAAGGGAATAATGGGTGTAGTCTAAAAGAGGTTTCGGTTGTGGAACCTAATTCTTATCATTTTGATGTTGAAATTGATGTGGATGTCCCAAAAGCTATTATTCATGATTATCCTATTGACTCTTTGACTTTTACTGATAAGAGTCAAGTGGATTTTGTAGGATGCTATAAATTGTTGGAAGCTCCTAAATCTGTTTGCAAAGATGTGCATGTCATGTTTTATTTGAATTTAGTGAATACTTGTACTCTTAAATTGTCTATGATTGAAGAAGTACAAGTAAGTAACTTGAATGATCATTTATTGTGTCTGAAACCTGATTGTTTGAAAAGAAATGAAGACAAGGTAATCATGATATTTGATACTTATGATTAGTGGTTGTTTTGAGTACTATGGCTGAAAACTTTAAACTTAGCGCTTCTTAGGAGGAAACCCAAGGTTTGATTTAATGTGTTGTTTTTATTTTGTAGGACTTTTGTAGCCCTTGATGATGTATTCCACATTGATAGCCACAAGCAAGAGCATTCAAAAGCACAAGACAAGGATTGAGAAGGGAGTATTCTTCTGCTTTTCTTTGTTTTGTTCGAACTGATTGTTGATAATATGTTCTAGGATATAAATGTTGATTATAGTCTAATTTTACATGTGATTGATACTTATTATTGACTATTGAGTTGAGTGATGGCACTTGTGACTTGTGCTTAATTGGTGAAAATTTGAGATTTTAGAAACTTTTGCTATCCCTACACTTGGATATGGTTATTTCTTCACTTCCATTAATTAGTGTTACTTGTTCACTTTGAGGACAATGTGACATTTAAGTGTGGGGGTGAGAGGTACCATTTATTACTTTAGTTAGTGCTAAGTAAAGCAATTTTAGAACAAGAGTGAAGGGATTAGGAAGTCAGTGTATGTGAATTGGTGTAGAAACTTTTTTTTTAAAAAAAGAAAAAAAGTGAAATAGAAAGAAAAGAAAGATTGAAAGAAGTGTGAATATGAAAAAAAAGATATATAAAAAAATAGAATGAAAAAGAAAAATAGAAGAAAGAAAAAAAAATGGTGAGGTTAAATGAATAAATGTTGTTTATAATGTAAGTGATTTTGTTTTCTTGAAGTAATTATTCCTTCATTTTTCATGAATTTCATTGAATTGCTTGGCACTAATTAAAGTATTCGTCTATATTATTTGCCTACTTTCATTTCATTATCCTACCTTATTCATTACAACACTTGGAAAAGTCCTTTTGATTTGAGTATACAATGGGATAATGTAGTGGAGATTGAGATGATAAACAAGCCTATGGTAGATAGGTTGCAATAGGTGGAATTGAGTGAAACACAAGCCAATTATTATCTTGAGAGATGAGTGCAAACACTTACCTTGTGAGGGACATTCTATTGTGATTTCTCTTTCTCAAATTAATTGCCTTGCTACTTGCATTTTTAGAAGATGGAAAAGAGTTCTAATAAAGCTTCATTCTTGAAAATTTGAATTACTTTCAATTTTGTAATTTTTTTTAAAATCTCACTTCCATGAGCTTTTTTGCTTGTTTTAAACTTTTGAAATCTTGAGGACAATATTTGATACAAGTTTGGGGATGTGATAACTCTCCATTTTTAGTACATTTAAATGATATTTTATAGATATTTGGAGAGTTATCTAGGCAAATTTTGAGAGATTTTTATGAGATTATAGGAGCAAATTAAATTATTGAATCATTTGGGGATTTTATTCTAAATATTATAGTTTTAATCTAAAATAGAAATAATTTAATTTAAGCTAATAATAGTAAGGATTCACTATTCTGAAAAAGGAAAAATTATAGAAACAATCTCGTATTCTCAGAAAATTCTAATTGAGCCCTAAAACATTTCAAAAAATTTCACTTTAGTCCCTCATCTAAAGTTTCAATTATTTTCCTTTTAGTCAAAATGCACGTTTTAAAAGAATCCTAGTAGTACATAGATCACTCATATGATATGCATAATACTAAGCATGTAAAACAATCATCACATGAAAACTTACAAAATGCAGTAAACAAAGGTCCTAACTAGTCCCTGATCATAGAACCACATCACTTGGCAATATCAATCTGGAAGCCCTTGGCCTCTGCCCCATATAAGGTGCACTCACGGGCTTCTTACTCCAAGCCAACCTAGCTTAAGACACTCCGAGTAACTCCCGGTGCAACTTGTACTTATGGGTCTTACCACATAAGGACTAACTGTCCCGCACATAAGCAGATGACAGAGAATACATATAGAGTAGTACATATGATATAAAAGATAGGGTACTACCTGAACGCCTTTCCAAATTTTGTCCTTGTTCCAAATTTAATGGACGTCTTGGGCAAATGTCAAATCCTATAAGTTAGAATTTACGAACACCTAGTTAATACTTGTTCCAATTCTCAATAACTTATAACTTCTATGTTGGTTACCTTTAAAGTAAATGCATTAAGCCCAATGTGTAGTTAATGGGCCTACACAAGCTTTATGGCCTTAGCTTAACCTTTGAAGTTCCTATTTATTACATTTAACTATAATTGATTCATTTTCGCTTATTAACCAAAAACTATTAGAATTTTCCATAAACTTTGAAAAATCATAACTTTATCTAGGGAACTCTAATTGGGATGGTTCAAAGTCCTATGTGTCACTCATTAAATATATTATGAAGGAAAAATACCTCCTTCAACTAGTCTCATGCACAGAAATCCAAAATCATCAATGACTCCCACTGCCCCAGATTTTCTCCAGTTTTTAAGGTCTAACTTCAAAAATTCCTATATCCTAATATAATAATCCAAATAGTATAAATGACCTACCAAATTAAAGCTTATAATGTATAATTTAAATATAAAATTTTTTATAGCCATTGGATATCATTTGATAGTCAAAAACATGTCACAAGCATACTACCTCATAAAACTCAAATATGGTAGCACTTATACAAAAATTTCAACTTTTGGTTTTTCATTCCCATTCATTCAAGATCTTTACCAGGGCTATTCCCACACCTAGAATCTATTGGTGACATCAAAAATACCAAAATCATACTCTTTCTTTAAGTTCTGCTTCTGACCAAAATTTATGTCCAAACTAGCAAAAACCAAATTTGCATTTTGATCACTTATACTAGTCTTATATTATCATCAAATACCATATATTATCATATATTCATGATTAAACACATATGATTCTGAAAACCTAGCTTGGATGAAACCTTTAGGCAACCCAAGAAAGGTTTAAAACTCAATAAAACCTCAAGACAATCGGTTCAAAATGAAGCTTAGGCTTACTTCTTCATGATTCTACAACTGGTTCGGAACTCCTGCACCACTCTGGCCAACTAAATGGCACAAACACCTTTGATAAAAAAACTAAGACCATATAAAGAAATCTCTTTATGAGTATAACAACATTTGTGAAGGGCTTACTGGTCGAAAACGACGTTCCAAGGTCAGAATCGGCTTTGGAACTCAAAAACTTTCACTATTCACTCTCCATCTCTCTTCTTTCTTTTTTCCTTGATTTTTCTCCTCTCTCTTTCTTGGTTGCCAAAATCTTGCTCTTGGGAGGTGTTAAATAAGCCTTAATCACATATATTTAGTTCTTGTGTTGACATGTGTCTTATGCTTGAATCCTAAAATGCCAAGTGTCTTTTTTGGTTTTATTTTTCTCTTATTTTCTCTTCTTTTAGGCATCACTTTAGTCAGGGGAGGGAGAGGCCTAATGAATTCCCTTGACTCCCAGGTTCTGTATTCAGAAAATTCAAGTATGTGGCTAGGCTGGGAACCGGTTGATTCCCTTGACTTAGAGGCTAAGTGGCACCTCCTTAAAGTGCCAACTCAAAATGTAAAAAAAAAGTGCCATTATGAGGGACACTTTCCATCCTCTTGGCAAGCCAACACAAAAGTTAAGTATTACTTTATTATGATGAGAGGGCACTTGTCATCTTCTTGTGAAGCTACGACAAAAGTTATGTCATCATTTTAGCTATCATGACTTACTTTATTGGTGTTTACTCAAGATTGAGGCAAGCATACCGAGGCTTGCCCAATGATGCCATGAACTCCTCCTTAATCTACTAAAATGGCGACAAGTATCTTGATAGATACCGATTCATCTCCTCTAACTTCTTACACTCGTATTTTGTAACCCTGACTTCGTAATTTCAGTAAAAGATACCATACGTGTCTGGGATCCCATAAATAACTCTATATTCATATACATAAAAACCAGTATTCATTTAATTTAATTAATTACATGTACAGACTCTAACAATTACACAGTTCGGTATATTACATAATCCATATACTCAAGTAGTTAATCCCATTACTCAAGTTGTCATTGGAGCTCCAGCAGCTGAGATGGAACTCTGACAGTCGGCAATGGAGCTCCAACAACCAGTCGCTGGAGTCCTGTCGTGAGGTGGTGCTTGCCACTAGATCTCCAACACCAGTGAGCGTTTTTTCTTGTTTTAAAAAAACTTTTGAGGGGTATTTTGGTAAAAGCACAACATTTCAAAATTTCATATTAGTCTCTTGGGACCTATTTGTTATTTTCATGTGTTAACAAATATTTTTGGGGTTTTCTAAGTTTAAATGATATTTATTTTGAATTTTTCCTAAAAGAAATCTAAACTGATAGAAATTCAATTTAACTTCCAAACAATAAAACCCAATGTTCATTGTGTCTCGAAATTAGTTTGAGCACAATTGATCATCAATCCCAATTTCTACCTAAACCCTATCTCTAATATTCACTATATTTGAAATTCAACAAAACTAAAAAATTTAACCACTTTATCTAGTTCCATTAGTCTATTTAAACCTAAAACATTCTGTCAAATCCTCTTAAATTTTGAATCCAATCAAACCCTAAACATTTAACCACAACCAAAACTCAAAAACTAAGAGAAAGGTAGAAATCAACATCAAATCACAAACTTTGATATTAGAAAGCTTGAAACCACTTCCAAATAGTGAAAAATTGATGCCCTAATAATAGAGCCCACATACTTCTTACCCCTTTTTATGTTTTTTTTTGGTTCACTTTACTTCCCCGTTGACGAAAATCTGATTTGAGTGCCTAGGCAATGATTATTGATGCCAGAGCCTCCATCGATATGATGATTTTAAGAGCATAGGTAGTGATGTTTGCTACCAAAACCTCTACCTTGGCGATAAAAACTTTGCCTAGGCCATGTTACCTATTATGCATATGAAAAATCTCTTCATATGACCAACATAGATTGGGTCTAGTAGAAGGAGCTAATCCCTCACAATATGACGAATCAAAGTTTGAATTTCCATTGAAAAAGGTACCCACATTTAATATACAATAGTATCTCAAATAGGATTGGCTCTAATAGGAGGATACTTATGCCTAGGAAAAAAAATCTCTTCATATGTTTCATACCTTTTCATATACTAATTCATTATTTCTCATTCCTAAGTGTTATAATATTAAATCCAATAATTAAACAACTCTAAATGCCCATTTACTATGAAAATCATATACTAATGTCACTTTAATTCTATGAAAAAAATTCGAATATTGTTGCACTTACTTTTTTAGAGGAATTTTTTTTTTTCTACAGATTTCATATGACTGGAAGAGAGCTAACTGGATTCTTATTTTTTTTGTTAACTTTTTTTACACTGGTGGTTCAATAACCGATGTAGAAAGTCTTGCACTTTCTACAGTTTCTATATATATATATATATATATAGGTTGGAGAACCAATATTAAAGAGCCTTTCTACACTAATGTAACTACAATTTTCTTTTGAGTACCTATAATTCCTCAAGAAATAATTTTGGGATAAAACTAAACTATAACCTTTCAAAATTTTGATTTTTTATTCAACATATTTAGAAATTTTAAAAAAATAAATTTTAAATTTTAAAAAATAATTATTAAAAATACAATATATTATAAAAAAATTGTTCGTTTTGATGATATTTGTGTAATCTAAATCAATACAAAAGATAATAATATAAAAAATATATATTGTTTTTAAAAAGTTAAAAAAACTTAAGAAATTCACATGGAATTTCCCCCATAAATGCTGGTGGTACAAGAATCAGGGCAAGTCAATGAGGATCTATTATATAACCTTTACAACATAATACAACCACCAAGAAATATCAATTATAGATTATATATAAGAATATGTGTGTATACACCGGTGGAAAGATTAATTTCTAGACTGGGTAAAAATGACTTTTAGATTGGTTCTATATGAGATCTTGATACAGCTAGTTTAAAAAGATTAATTTCCCAACCCATGACGCGTTGGTGGGTTGGCCCTTTTTTTTTAATGTTGTCTAGTGTCTATTGGACAAGGGAGATTGGGTGAAGGGTCAAAGGCAAATAAGACTCAATCCAATTTGCGTAGTCTTTTGGGTCATTTATTATTGTCCATTCAATTGATGCTTTTTGGGGTTGTGACTTGCTGTCAGTTGCCTAGTTTGAGTCTTTGAGAGTTAAGATGTGGTATTCGTAATTTAGTATATTCCTCCTCCCTTGGATTTATGTTTTTTTAATTTAGTATACTAAAATATTGATAACTTTTGGATTTATGTCTTTTTTGTTATGTGTGGACTTGTGATTAATGTTTGATTTTTAATGAATTTTTAATTTCTTTATGGTTTATGTTTGTAGAAAAAATAATTTTTAGTATATTGTGTTAAAAAAAATTTTAAAAAATAATATGGGTTGGGCAGGCCAACCCACCAAACCAGTGATTATGGGTTGGTTAAATGCCAACCCATATTAATGCGGTTCTTTTGGGCCCAACCCATATGGTCCCAACCCACGACGGGTTAACCCAAACCCAGTGAGCTGGACCATATTACCACCTCTACCGCACACAGATGCGTTCCTGTTTACTCGACACACACATATACGCTTCTCTCTCCAAACCATTTGGCAATTTTAAATTGTTTTCAATTATTAAACTGTTTTCAATTTTAAAAAAATTTTCAATTATTCTCTCCTCAATAATTATTAAACTTTTTTCAATTTTAAAAATTTTATTTAAATTTTTTTAACATCAATTATAACAATATGTACACAAATAATATATATATATATATAGTATTCAACAATGTTCATACCATTTTCAGTCATTTTTCATCCAAATGGGTTTTTCAAAAGCTAATCCAAACAGGTTCTACTTTAAAAAAAAGTCACTTCTCCACCGTCAATCTAAACACAAATTACATTTACAATCTGACTTTTTTTCAAAAGAGCTTCTGCAAAAGCCCCATTAAAATAAAAAGCCACTTTTTCACCATGTTACAAACACGCACATTGTATTTCCTTTCTGAATTTGTGGGAGCTGAACATTACTATTGGAGGGACAAATAGGGACTAGGTAGAGACAAAGAGACAACTTGGATATCATATCACCATTATTGAAACTTCTAAAGGTTTGATGAATCAGAGACACCTGAAACTCCAAACCATCTCGGCTTAAAGTTTGTGAAGCCACTAATAACAGGGGCCATCAAAATCTCTCCCACACTACATATATTTATAAAACTCTGAGCAAGTCCTACGAAACTGTTTCTACTTACCCTCTGTTTATCTTTTTTATTTTACCTGAATTAATTTAGGAGCAGATGCATTTGACTCTATGGTCAACAGACACAGACACAGATATGTAAATTAAATATTGTTAACTTACAGTTACTGATAGAAGAAATAAAGAAACTTAAGAGTGATTCTGATACAAACAGTGTCGAAGACTGTTGTCATTCTTGCGAAGCTAGAAGGGCTCTTGATCCTATTCGGAAATGTAAATGTTAGATTTTCAGTGTATTAAATTTAAATCATCGGTAAAGAAACAAAAAAAAAAAGAAACAGAAATATTCATATAAATAATCTTACAACAGAATAATTGGCTCAAGTTCAACATCCCATCAGATTTCTCAAACTGATAAAATCGCCCCATGAGATCAAGACCAATCCCCAGAACACGTGTGATTAAAACACTACAATAATTACTATATACTTTTTTTCCCCCCAAAACAGTGTGAAGTTGCAATCATAAAGTAATTTTTCTAAACAGTGTGCGTGAGAATTAGCTTTTGAAGTAATTTTACCGTATGTGATAGGAATTTTATCTAGCATTATATAAAATCACTTTTTTTTAAGCTAAAACAAACAAACACTTATCAATGATTGTATAAAATCACTTTTTTTTTAAACTAAAACAAACAAGCACTTATCAATGATATGGTTTCTCTGCAAATCATACCCTACTATCTCTGCATATCATCTGCAGATCAAATCAAATGATTTGTTTTTTATAGATTTAAAAACTAATTTTTACTCTTTCTCTAGGAAAAGAAAAGGCATGTACATTGATTCATAGAGAGAAGGTTTTTAGCAAAGGTATTAGACTCTCCATTTATCTGATTGTTGAATCAGTCTCAAAGAAATGTCTATAATTTACTTATCATGAAGGTTGTTATAAATTAAATAGCCCAATTTTGCTACCCCTAGAGTTGTGCGCACATACAGATAAACTAGTTGGAGCTTTTTTTCCAGCTTCTCATCAATGCATGCATTTTAATAACATTTTAATTGTCCAGCTACCGCACATTAGAGGTGGTAATATGGGTTGGGACCACGGGCCGAGCCCGCCCAACCCACAAATATGGGCGGTTTGAGTTCTGAAAAATTGGGACAATTTGAGAATGGTTTTTTTGGGCCTAAATAACTTTTTAGACCGGTTGTTTGGACAACCGGTCTAAGAAGAATGTCATTTTAGACTGGTTGTTATGAACAATGTCATTTTAGACTGGTTGTCCAAACAACCGATCTAAAAGGTGGACAACCGGCCTAAAAAGTTATTTTTAAGACCAGTTGTTATGCAACTAGTCTAAAAAGTTCTCTCTCTTTTTTAATATGTTTGTATATTATCGTGATTATTAGAGATCATTTACTCTATGTTAGTCAAATGAACATTAACTATACTCTGAGAGTAATCTAATATGGGTGGTCATGATTACACATCCTAAAAGCATACTTCTAAGGCCATACTGAGGCATATAATTACTTATCATTCATACTTACATATCCAAATATATAGGCCAAGTCCCCATATTTAATTTATGCAACTCATGGAATTTGTTATGCAATCAACAATTTATAACAAAATAAATGTTTATATAGGGAGTTCATTTCTCCTTCCACTTACCATTGCCTCTTTCTTTAGCTTTCTCATTGAAAACTTGTAACCTAGCATGGTTAGTTATTGGAGGGTGAGATTGAAAGAATCCTAGTAGTGAACATTTACCACTTAATCATATATGGAAAAGCTTGGCAATACAACATGCTTGCAACTTAACATGCACCTTCATCATGTAATGACTTGTTTAAAACTATCATGGATTAATTGTAAAACACATAGGCCTATAACATATCTCAAACAAGTTCACATTTATAAATGCATGATTTCACCTAATCACATAAAAATAACAAACATGTCAATTCATGTAAGCAATAGCTAAAGTTATTTGCTACCTTTAAGATTTAACTTCTCGTACTTTATTTGTTTTCCTCTCCTTCCATACTATGAGTTTCATTATACAAGCCTCCAATTCCACTTCCATAACATACAACGATCCTAAGTAAATATCAGATATTAATTGCAAAACTTATTATGACCATTGAAATCATTAACATCACAAAACTACTCTTACTTGTCACTTAAATCTCAACTTTGAACTTTCAATTCCATAAGTTTAAAAATTAATCGAGCATCCTTATCCCCCGTATTTTTGCATATAGATTCCATTTTTAAACTCAAATGAAATCTCCTTCCCCTTCAATTACTCAAAACAAAACATAAACTATACTCTGAGAACTCATGTATTCTTTTTATTTTTAATTGAAATACTACAACAATAATGACAAAATCTCATAAGTTTTACAAAAAATCAGGGGGAAGAAAAAGTACAGAGGTCGATCCTGCAAATCCTATGCCTGTATCAACATGTTTTACTGGCAGAGGTTTAAGAGATCCATTAGACCCCTTATTGAACTGTTAGGAAAAAAGAGAAGGAAAATGAGAAGACAAGGAAAAGCTTATTAGTAAGCATTTCTCCAAAAGGCAAGTTAGATATTCTAATAGAAAAAAAATAGATTTGCATATTGTGGTGCACTCTGACTAGATCATCAAATTCATAAAAGGAAATGACTCAAAATATCAATAAGACGGTAAACATCATACTTGTATCACCTATCTCCTAAAAATTATCCTACATAGAGACATAAACCCATTTAGATATGGAAACCACAAGTGTTCCTACATAGATCATCAGCAGCTAATAATCCAGCACACATCATGTAATTGAAATTACAAAAACACATTATAGTTCATATATTGAAATGCAACTTGTGACAGCAAAGAGTTCAAATATTACAGCATAAGCAATACGTATTAGCACAACATTGGATTCAAAAACTCACTATTGTTGTAAAAGCTCATAAATGAATTCCGTAAAATATTTGCGGATGAAATCAATATCTTCTTTAGGAAATGGATCAATACGATTAAACATCTGTAATACCAAAGTCATACAAAACATTAACTTGCTAACTTAAAAAGCAATAAAAGTAATACAAAATTTTTGAAATATACATTTACCTCTTGAGAAAATTCAATCATGCCTAGGGTGGTAATATTATAAATGTGTCTATGGTTCGGATATCACAACATTAATAAAAGCGTCTTGTAACATATACACAAAGAAAATTAAAAGGTAGAATTCAGTTCCTAGAAACATTTTTTAATTTTGATAAATGGTATTTTAGTATTATGCTCCTTTGTACAGTGACTAATGCCCACATGCTGAAATGAGCTAATTTATATTCCTATATGGTTATGACACTTTAAATTCCGGCCTTCAATTTTCATTTAAAGTACTATATTAACATTATAGACTTTGCTAAATCCTTGTTGGCGCTTAAGTATCGTACATTGCATCAAAATACCCAATTCTAAATAAATTTCCAACTTTTTATAATTCTCTCAATCACCCAAAAACTTTCTCATTAAAATCAGGAATTTTCCAGCAACTGCATATAGTTTAATTGTCTCTAACTTTGCTCTTGAAACTTATATTTTAACTTGTTAGGAGTGGTAGCCATACAGCGAAAGAATTAAAATTTAGAATTGCAAAAGTTTACCAATCCCAATTGCGGATCTATCAAAGGCATTTAAATCGAGTTAGAAAGAGTCGTACGTTATTCATGTTTGTTTGAATGCCCACAATCATCAACGTATTGCGAGTTCTTAAATCTCCATGCTTGGTTGCTCCTGAAATAATTTCCCCGGCATCTACATGTCCGCTAATTCTTCTTAGAAGAGCATCAATCTCTGTGAGTATGAGATTAACCATCCCCAACATCAACATGTCAACTAGTTCTTCTTGGAGTTTTTCCTTTTTCTATCTTGAGGAGCCAACTACTCAGATCATTTCCCTCTATTGGAATCCACACGAACATGACCCAATACCGGCAGCTTGCTAGCACCTCCAATGCCCGTCTAGGGTTTTCTTGTGGCTCTCTATTTTTTCATCATCTGTAGAAAATCCTAGCTCTCATCTTTTATAACTAGTCAGGGTTATCTATTTTATGATGAATATTGGATTTTTAAAATTAATCTTAATTAATTTCAAAATCCTTTTCATATCAATTAATACTTAATTGTTTTCATAAGCTAATTAAATAAATCTAGTTTAATTAAATATGTCTAACAGTTTTAATTTAACCTATTTATTTAATTAGAATAAAGAGCCAATCGAATTAGATTTAATTTATCTTTATAAATTAAATTTGAGATATTATCATATAATATCTTTATATATACATAATATAATAATATTATCATATATATAATATAATATTTTCATATAATATATATTACCAAATAATATATATTATATTTGTATGTATGTATTTCAAAAAATACATATATGTATTATAATATTATTAATTTTCTTTTCAAATATAAATATATATATACACACATATAAATATTTATCAAATAAATATTCACACAACATGTGTATATAATAAATAAATATATATATAAAATTTGTCCACCCTAGATTAAACATTGTATTCATTGCATCTTAGACGCATCTTAGATTCAATGAATCTGTACATTATAGCTCGTGTTGGGCTATTCTTGTGTGCGACCCTGTAGGCCCATACGAAGTTGGCAATGGACCAATTACTATACTAACCCACAAATCGTAAGCGGCCTCTAGCAAGACATTACGACTACCCAATTCATATGTGTAATATCCTGAATTTTGGAACAAAAAGTTTGAGATTAAGCTTGGATCAAGTGGACCGCTAAGCCCCACTTTAGCAAATGTCCCTATGAGGTATGTTTAAATTCTCTAAAATTTCTTTATATCCTTGGGGGTATTAAAGATCTCGGGAAATAACAAAGTAAAGTGATTAGAAGTCATACTTTATAGTAAAGTGGAATACACAGTATTGTTGCTATCGGTGAAATGCTCAATGTGGCAGTCGTGTTTGTGGGGCCGATTTCAAGTGGCAAATGATGTCTAAAAATTATGAAACTTTCTAGAATGAAATTAGACTTATCGAGATTTAATTTGATATATCATACAAGCCATTTGGAGTTGTACACAAAGAGAAATAAATTTTTGAAGTTAGCCCAGCGAAATTAATTATTTTCTGGGACAGTATTCAAAGATTAAAATTCTAGGAAGATTAAGCTTCCAATTGGCTAAATTTTATATTTTTTCTTAAAACTAGACTCAATGAGGGTCGTATAGACTTTGAAACCACCCCAATTGGACATTTGTACAATTAGATATGAATTTTCAAAGTTTAATAAAAATTCTGTCAAATCTAGTATTATGTGCGAGAATCAATTATTGGACCTATTGGAAAGTGACACTTGTCCAAGAATATTAACTCTTCATTAAATCACTAAGTTCTCATCCCTTCAGCCCCATTTTCACGATCAGCTGAATCAGATAGAGTGAGAGGGTAGTTGAAAACATGAGACAAGATGAAGGAGAAAGAAGCTAGGGTTCCAACAATCAAAGGTAAGGAAGTTGTAACCTTGTGATTCTTGCTTCCTAATCCTCCCATAACCTCTTCTAATCACTTATCTACCTTTAGAACCATAGAATTTGAGTTGAATCAAGGGTTTTGGAGAGAGGACTGAAAACGTAGAGGAGAGAAAAGTGGTGGAAATCAATAGGTAACTCCTCCAAACTTATTTCTCTTTCTTGATTAGATGTTGTTGGTGTTGTTCTTGGTGAATATAGTGTTGATTTCTCTTGTTTTCAAAATTGGGGCTCATGAAACTTTAGGGGAAATGTTGTCAAAATCTCCCCGAAATCATGCCGAATGAGTGTTTAAATTGCTAATCATTTGATTAGAAGTAGCTAGGAAATGATTAAGCAAGAGAAAATGAGAAAACAACAACCTTTTTCTGAGAATCTTAAATTATACCCTGTACTGTCTCATTAGGAAGGAGTGGAAATTTGATGATTTTTATGCTTCCATTGGATTTAGGAGGCAAAATTGTGTTGGTATGCAAGTGTTCATGAATTTTAGATGTTTGTATATGAATTTTGGATGTATGTTGCTTAATCTGCCCTGTGTGGCAGTAAGTGTTGGGCGTGATGTTTCAAAGCCTAAACCTTGTCCAGGTTGAGTTTTGGATTTAGAAATGAATTTGTGAATATGAACCCTGTTTTTGGAATATAAGCTGGACAGGTTAAGTTTGGAAAAATTTTGGGAATGTTGTGGCTGTGATAGTTAGAATTTGTTATTTTAATGTAAAACTAGAAGGAAATATCTTTTTTTAGAATTTGGAACCACTCAATTTGGAATTTTCTATAATCAATGGTGAATTCTTAAATTTTGGCCTTGTTTCTGGGACTAAATATGGAACAGTGGTCTTCAACAAAATTCTGGGAATAAGTTTTTACATTGGGGAAAAATATCTATTTTTCCTTAAATTTAAATTGAAGTAGCTTCATTTAGGCTTTGGAATCAGTGCAATTGGAGTTTTGTAGAATTATTCATGCTTTTTGACATTTGGACATTGAATCTGAAAGCTGTTTTGAGGCAGTGGATTGTAATCATGAAATCTAGGCTTGTGGGCATGATTACTGAAAGAGTAATAAATTTTAATATAAATTATACTTGATAGGGGTCACATAGGCCTTTGAACCACCTCAATTGGAGTTTTATAGAATTAATTGTGATTTTTCAAAGTTTGGTGAAAAATCTGTCAGCTTTGTCTTATGTGAATTTAAGACCTAATGGCACAAATGTAATTGGTATGAACTTCAAGGGTGAAAGTAAGCCTTTAGGGAAAATGTGGGCCATTGGGCATTCACTTTTCGTGGCTCTAATGATGTTATCACTTATCTAAGGCCATGAAGTGACAAAGAAGAAGCAATGATTGGCGGATTAAGGGACAAGAAGAGACAGACATAAAGTCCGAGAGGTAATGAACTTACTTTTTCTACATATATGTGATATGTATGTCTTGTATTGATTGTATGACTACTTTTCCTATTTGTGTGGAATATGTATGATTGGTTGAAGCTCTGTTATATTTTTGCAATGGCCATATGTATGTCATAACATCGAGAATGCAGCATGTCATTATATTGGCATGAAATAATGTAGGCAAGCATGTCATGCATTCATATATATCTGGCATGCATAGTGGTAATATTTGTTACTGAGATTCTCTCAAATCTCACTCCTCCCAACCAGCCATTTAGACAGGTAAACACTGAAGAGGTGCTGAGAATAAAGGAAGAGGAATGCACACAGAAGGATGTGGTTGATTACTTGAAGACCTTTTTGCTATTTTAAGGTTTGTAAATATTGTGTAAACCCCTATGGGGGAAACTCGTGTATTATAATCAAGCAATATTGTATCAATATTATCAGTATATTCATGATATTTTTGTATGCCCACTGAACCGCACATTGCTACTCTGAGTAATGTCATTACATAAGAAGTATGTAAGGTGGGGTCTTTACAGTTGGTATCAGAGCAAGCGGTTCTGGCAACAGGATAGTATACTGATATGCTTGATTATATCGTGACAAGAACAATGAAGTAGATTACTTTGGCTAGTTCACAGTTAAGCCCTAGTGGGCGGTATAAGAATGTCCCGGATCAGTTAGGTAAGGCCAGAGTGTGAGCCTCATTCTAGAGTAGGATCACTAATAGGCTGACCAGTGTCAGACAGATAAGCCACAGATAACCTTATGGACTTTTGGGAGCATATTACATGTTACGTGTCTAAGTGTATATACTAGTACTGATATACAGCCTAGGCATAGTATTTTGATACCCGGAGGTAGTGGGCATAATTTTTGAGATAAAGGCAGTCATAGGGTACCAGTAGTAAAAAACAGTTAAAGTTGATGTATGCATTTTCGAACGAGTACACAAAAGTTAAGCGTGCTCATCTCAGGGAAATCTCAGGATGGGTGACCCCCTGGGAAGTACCCTGAACATTTCAAATCTTTTGATTAAAGGTTTGGAATCGTTATTAGAGGTTCTTAAATTACCTAAAGAATGATTACATGCATAGAGATGATGAAGTAAGTGTTAATCTTTAATTTGAACCATTTCTGTTGCATTGAGTACTGCCAGAAAAGTTCATCTAATGAGGTTATGGAAACATGAGGTATAGTGATTATTTTGAGGCTTCTTTATGCTATGTAATGATCCTTATAACACAAGGGGTTAAAGGTATGTAGTTATGATATACGATGATGCATGATGAGTGGTGATTATGCCGTATGTCTATCCTAGAGGATCTGAATTGATGATACTGAAGGTTGAGGATATGGTTGAATCAGATCTAAGCTAAAATTATGCTTAGGCCAGAATGTGAATAAGGTTATACTATGGTTTTGTTCCATAGAGGAAGTTGAACCCTGTGAACCTTGTGAATAATGTTGAACCTTCAGTAATGTTTAAGGACTTGAAACCGTAGAGGTTAGAATAGGCACTATTGATTTCGATTCTTAGCATGCCTATTGGGTATGATTGAGGAAAGTGATTTTCTGACTGACATGATGTTGAGGTTCTAAGAGTTGAACCATAACCTGAGAATCGAATCCAATAGTTAAATTGATTCTCCAGGAATTTGAAATAGCTTGAGTGGCTTGAGGTACTAGAATATAGTACAGAGATGTTTATGAGGTTTATGGAGGTTGCTAGTTGCTAATCTAGCATAGAGAAAAATCTTAACCATAGAATATTCCCTTAGAGTTGTAATATGCCTTGAGCTGGACTAATATCGAAAGTCCAATGAATTGACCCCAAATGAGATAGCAGATTACAGAACTTCTAAAGAAGAAGGACCTTATGAGATTTAGATCTCGTTATAATGATATTCCTATTCAAAAATGACCAACTGAACAGAACTACCTACAGAGGATTTTGATCGGAGAGGGCTACTTGTAGGGAGTTTTGATCGGAACAGGCTACCTGTGGGGAGATTTGATCGGAAAGGGCTACCTACAAGGATTTCTAATTGGAGGGGCTGACCAAGTGTATGGGCGCCTGCATAAAGCACCGAGTGTGATACCGTAGCGTGGAGCCACCGTGATGTCAAACCATAGTGCACAGCCGCCGTGATGACAAACCGTGGAGTGGAGCTGTCGTGACGTTGACACTGTAGAGTAGAGCTATGGGGACGTCAACTCTAAATAGTGGTATCTTATAATGAGTCTTCTATCACATAAGTTTCCTTGAGAAGAAGGGTCGGGTGACCCAGTAAATTGTCATGGGGTGATCTAGTGCCGAATGATGACAGAGATTAAGGAAAGCTACTCTTGCTCTCGTATCTTATATAATGGTTCTGCATGTATGTATTTACCATCGAGTGTATTCGTGTTATGAATATACGGTAGGCAGTAAGACCTTTTGGGTCAGCATGTCCTTAGGCAGTCAGACCTGATGGGCGGAGGCCCGAGGCTGTAAATCCCGTGATGCCTTTGCATAGGGGTGATTCCTCAGGCAGTAAGACCTAGTGAGCATTCAGTTCTTATGGGATAGTCACTCAGGGCCTATTGTGCGAGTGAGCGCATTGTGCGAGTAGATGCCCAGGACATAGAAATTCCTATTTTACACGAGCAGTCGCCCGGGGCCTATTGCGTGAGTAGACGCATTGTGCGGGTGGACACTTGAGGCCATGGAACTCATGTGATGCACAAGTGGAATCCTGGGGCCTTTTGTAACATCCCAAAATTTATTAAAAGGTTAAATTCCCAAAAAGAAAATTAAATGGTGCTAGAGATTAATCTTGGGAATTGAAAGCCAAATTATGAAACCTATGAAGTATATGGGATCTTAAATTAGACAAAGCGAAAAATTACGGCAATGTATGTGTAATTAATAGGATAAAAATATACCTATATATAATAATAATAATAAAAGCACACACATCTACCTACACTTCACACGCCATACACACACACACATTCATTCAATTAAATAAATACATACTTACCTCATGGCACACACTTCACATATTTTTATTCCATTTAGTCAACACCCACATACTCACTTTTCTCTTTCTTTCACACACTTCTTCTGCATTCTAAGTTCTTCCAAGACGCACAGAAGAATTTGAGAAACAGAAAAATATAGAGAAAAGAGAGAGTGAGTGAAAGAGAGAGTCATAAGAGTGATAGGTGCCATTGGAGGAAGGAAGAAGAGATTACAAATCCCACACAACTTCATATCATAATATAGGTAAGTTTCCTTCACATATTTTCAACTCTTTCTAGTTGATTTAAGGCTATTTTTGGGTAGCTTGGGAAATAAAAGAACTTGGTATAGTGAATAAATTGTGAAATAATGAATTATTGTCTTGTGAGGTTTTATTTTGACCAAAATAGTGCATGAGGAAGGAATGAGAATTTGAAAAACTTGAGGTTTCCAATGAATTCTATACGAAAAATTATATGGGAATACATGTGATTATGATTTTTGGATGATTATATATAAGTCTGGAATTTTTAGAAAATAAGAGGAGTTGTTGTTTGGTTAGTTTCTCTAGAATCATATTGGTTTTAAAATAACTTTTAGTGGCCAAACCTATTCCAAAAATTATAAAATTTTTGATCATGAAATTAAACATCCTAAGCTTTAATTTGATATATAATATGTATCATTTGGGTTTATAAATAGTGAGATATGAATTTTTAAAATTAGATGATGAATCTGGAACGTTTTCTGGTACAGATGGGGTTTGAAGAAATTATGGAAATTTTGTGGCTATAATTTCTAAATAATATTTTCCCCTGAAAATATACTTAAATAGGATCATATAGGATTTTGAATCATCCCATTTGGAGTTCTAGATATTTAGTTATGAAGTTTAGAAGTTAAGCTATTGAAATTGGAAAGATTTTCTAGCAGTGTGAGAAAACTTTAAAACTGGGAATTATTCATGGATAGGTGGTAGTGAAACGTATTTTTATATTAAAATAGACTTCATAATTGACACATAGAATTTAGAACCACCTTAATTGGATATTTTTAGGCCAAGATATGAATTTTCAAAGATTATTGAAAATTCTGACAGAATTGAGTAATAGTGCAAAAATAAAAAGTAAGGGTATTTTTGAAATAATTGGGACGCTAAGAGTCAAGTTAAATACTTAGAGTTGGTATGAGTCAATTAAATATCTATTGGATTTAAGGTATTAGCTATAATGATAACCTACCATAGTGTCTTAAATTATTTTGGAACAAGTAATAACTCGCTCGTCCGTGAATAATAAATTATAGGATTTGACATTTGCCCGAGACGCCTAAGGGACTGAAAACAGGAACCAAAATTTGGAAAGACTATCAGGTAGTACCTTTTCTCTTATATCATATGTGATGCCATGTATGTGTACCATATCATCTGTATATGTGCGGGACAGATAGTCCATAGGCAATAAGACCCATAAGTACAAGTTGCACTGGGAGTTACCTGGGGGCGTCTTGAGCCAGGTAGGCTTGAGACAGAAAGCCCGTGACTGTACCTTGTATGGGGCAGAGGCCCTGGGCAGCCAGATTGTGAATCTCAAGCGCTGTAAGTTTGTGATAAGGGACCGGTTAGGCCCTTTAATGTGCTGCATTCCTGTAAGTTGAACTATTTGATATTTTTTTTACATGCTTAGTATTTACATATTATATGAGTGATCTGTATACTACTGAGATTCTTTTGAATCTCACCCCTTTTTCAACAAATGATATACAGCAAAGGCGTCCAGCTCTAAGGGCAAGAAGGTAATATAGACGGACGAAGAAAAGATGAATTAATTATGGACTATTTGGTTATCATTTTATTTTGGATGACTGTAAAATATTTATAAGTACTAGTAGTAGCGATAGTAGTACTAGTACCCACGACGCAAATTGTATAAGTTATAATCAGTACGCTAGACTTTCGATAACGCGCTGATATCCAAAAGCCCATAAGTTAACTACCACTATGCGAGCTATGGATAGATAATGCTTTGCATTTTAAATAAATGATTTTGAAACTGATAAGGATAATGAATTAACAAACTAGAATGAGACCACACATATTTATTCCAAATTTTTTTAAAATCCTATACAAATATAAGATTAAACTCTTTCTTAAATTGGGACTTTAAATTGTTTTGGTCTCAGGTTTGAAATCATTATATATTTAAACTAATCTGAAGGCTTTAGAAATTAAGGTATTACACCTTTTGCACGGGTGAACACTTAGGGCCAGTGGTTGCCGTTAGGCTATATGCTAACGTGTTGAATGCTCTTGTGATAGTCGTGATGATGATGGTTTGCTTAGCATGCTTCGTGAACTTTATATAAGAATCAGAATGAGATGAGTAGCAAGAGATAGAGCCTGAAATGAGAAGTTTGGGCTAGACTCCCATACGAATGTAGCAGGCCTAGTGGGAGGGCTATCATATAAGTTTATTGCACTCAGTCCTGGTGAGCCAGGGAGTATGGCCCAAAATCCCTTTCTGCTATAGAGGACACCCATTAAGGGTAGCTCTGCAGTTGGGCCTAGTGGGAGGGCCGTTTCATAACTCCCGTGCCACTGTAGAGGGTTCCTATTAAGGGTAGCTCTGCAGTTGGGCCTAGTGGGAGGGCTGTTTCATGATTCCCGTGCCACTGTAGAAGGCACCCATTGAGGGTAGCTCTGTAGTTGGGCCTAGTGGGAGAGCCGTTACATAAATACAAAACATGGATTTCATTCCTTTATATTTTGCGGTTGCAGGGGCACCCAGTGAGGGTAGCTCTGCAGTGGGCCTAGTAAAAGGGTTGTTATTTAGCAAGGTAATAGACTAAATGTCCTAAGGCCATAAGACCTAATGGGTTAGTAAACCCTTAGGCTGGCAAAGTGTGAGATGTGTTGAGAATGGAGTCGAGTAGATGTTCGAGGCAATAAGACCCAAGGTGTAAGTTTGTATGGGGGCAATGTCCCTAGGTGATAAGACCTATATTTCTAAGTGATGTGGTTGTTACCTAGCATGGTGACAATGGATTAATGTGTCCAAAGTATATATTTTGATTGGCAGTAAAGCCACAATACACAGCGCTATGGTAAAGTGAGCCGTAGGGCTTGGTATGCATACAGTGTGATTCGGGAAAGTCCCGAAGATGTTGGAAAGCCTAGTATGGATATAATAATCTGGGAGAGAATTTTGAAGAGGCAGAAATGCTTGAGAAACCAAGCATTGAGAGAATGGACCAGAGGGTCTTGATATTGAATGTTACATACTAGGTACAGTATGAACGAAAGAACTAGAATGGGAAAGATAATCTAAATATCTAGAAATGGTTCTCTAAGGTACCGATAGTACTATTTGATGTTCAAAATTTTGAGGACAAAATTTATTGAACGGGGGGAGAGCTGTAATATCATGAATTTTGGAATAAAAGGCTTGAGATTAAGCTTGGATCAAGTGAACTGCTAAGCCCCAGTTTAGCAAATGTCCCTATGAGGTGTAATATCCCATTTTTTACCAATACACTTATGTGTGTATTCGATGTATATTTAATGGAATAAAATGGTGAAAAATGATGTGAATGAATTTATGTGAATTTATGGAAAATATTCCAATTGCCGGTTACGCGTGAATTTGCCGAATAAGGGTATAAGAGACTGGTAAATGCCCAATATGGTAACCAAAATTCACAAAATTTAATGATATAATTAATAGCCTCATTTAAGCATCGAAATGGAGTTTAGCCAAAGAAATGGGCGGAAAATGATTTATTCTGGTAAATCATTAAATGCAGGGGCAAAACGGTAATTTTGCCGAAAAGTGGAAAATAATTATTTTTCCACAAATTCCCAATGATTTGAGCTAAATGGGAATTAAAAAGAGAAAAATGACTAATTGATCATCAATGGACTAATTTTGGTGAATTATGGTCAAAAATGGTAAAATAGTCAAAAAGTCAATTACTTGGTCAACAAGTTACGTGTAGGCATAATGAGATAATTGGAGATTTAGACTTTCCCTATAATTCTCATGTGATTTTTGGCTGAATACAGAAGGGAAAAGAGAGATGGGATTAATTAATGGAATTAAGCATTTGGACCAATCTTTTTGTGCCATATGTCCAAATTAATTAAAACCTTTAGTTATATTATCATCTCATTCACTCGTCAGCTCTTATTTCTCGTCCAAACTGATCTAAAGAGTGTGAGAGAGATGGAGAACATGAGAACTGCGACGGAAGAAGGAAAGGAGTTAGGGATTTCCAAAGATCAAGGTAAGGGACATGCTACCTTGTGATTTAAGGCATCAACTCCTTGTATGATCTCTTCTCCTCATCTCCCTACCATTAGTTTTCATGATGCTCAGTTGAATCAAACGTGGTGGTAGAGAGAGAGAAAACATCCAGGAGAGAGAAAGTCCAAGAAATCAAGAGGTAACTTCCCAAACTTGTCCCTCTTGCTTGATTAAGGTTAGTAGAGTTGTTTTGAGCTTGATTATGGTTCATTTGTTACAAGATAATTCAAGAAAGCCAAAGAGACCTTAATATGTAAGTGTCTCCAAATCAAGTCCAATGAATGTTTAACTAGTTAATATATTGGTTATAAGTAGAAAGGAGGTGATTAGGCTAAAGAAAACGAGAATCCGACACAACTTTTCTGGGAATTTATTTTCCCTTCTATGTGTTAGACATAGGGAATGGCTTAGAATTTGACCAATTTGATGCTTCCATTGGATTGAGGAGGCTGAATTGTGTAGGGTCTATGTTGACCCCGAAGTGAGAAAAGGTCTGGAGAGCAAAATGACAAAATTGCCCTTTCTAAGCCTTATTTGAGGGATGTCAAGGGTATTTTCATCATTTGAGCTTGATTTTGGCCAATTCAAGGTTGGACATGGATTCTACACGCGAAAATGTGTAGGAATGACCTAAATCATGATTTTGGAGAAAATACTGATAATAAGGACCTAATTGGGGTATTTTGGTAATTTAGCACCAATAGGCTAAATTTACCAATGAAATGAGTTTGGAAAGGTATACGGATCAGTAATAACTCATTTGTAATGTTTGGCAATTTAAGGACTTGACAACCGGTTTGGCCTCAAAAGTTGTTGCCCAAGCTTGAATCAAGCGGGAAAGTTGCGTAGAGAAGTAACCAGGTAGTAACTGTCTTCATATAACATGACATACATATGTATTGTTTGTTATCATCATCAAAATGTCTAACATGTTTAGATTGAGCGGAGTGATCACCTGGGGCCTATTGCAGGTGTGGTTGACACTCACGCGAAATGTTCATAATTGCACGAGCGGGACCTAGGGCCTATCTTTGCACGGGTAGCCCCTCGGGGCCAAGAGAACCCGTCAAGCATGATGTCGGTTATGAAGTTGTATTGTATACATTGTGCACAGGCACCCTTTGGGCTAAGAACCCGTCTAGCGCGAAGTCGGTTTATGAATTGCATGTTTGCACTGAATAATGTTTAATGATTTTGTTGATGATTTTATATGAGTGAAGCATGCTTGTGTGTGTTATCTTATATGTTTAATGACGTTACTACTGAGATTACCATGAATCTCATCCTTTTTCCCAAAAAAAAAATCTCCAATACAGGGAGGAAGCTCGCGGGGCAAGGAGAAGGTAAATGATGTCGAGTTGAGGCTGGACAACAAGAGAGCTTAGTTTAGGTTGCCAAGTTTCCATTATGTATTTTGAGAACTTTGTATGTATTTTGAGATTGTATATGAAGACTATGAGTTGTAAGTGAATTGTGTATGAATTGTGCATGTATGTGAATATGTATATCTAGCAGAGGTATTGTATGGAATTTCTAGCATTTTCCACACTCTGATGTTTATAGTTGGTGAGTATTAGCTATTTAGTACTCTACCGTAGTGTTGGGAAATAAGGTATCACATGAGACATGTTTAAATTCTCTAAAATTTCTTTATATCCTTGGGGGTATTAAAGAGCTTGGGGAATAATAAAGTAAAGTGATTAGAAGTCATACATAATATAGTAAAGTGGAATACAAAGTATTGTTGGTATCGGTGAAATTCCTAATGTGGCAGTTGTGCTTGTGTGGTAGATTTCAAGGGGTAAACGATGTCTAAAAATTATGAAACTTTTCAGAATGAAAGTAGACTTATCAAGATTTAATTTGATAGGTCTTACAAGCAATTTGGAGTTATACACGAAGAGAAATGAATTTTTGAAGTTAGCCCAGAGAAATTAATTATTTTCTGAGATAGTATTCAATGATTAAAATTCTGGGAAGATTGAGCTTCCAATTGGCTAAATTTTATATTTTTTCTTGAAACTAGACTTAATGAGGGTCGTATAGACTTTGAAACCACCCCAATTGGACATTTGTACATTTAGATATGAATTTTCAAAGTTTAATGAAAATTCTGTCAAGTCTAGTATTATGTGCGAGAATTAATTATTGGACCAATTGGAAAGTGACACTTGTCCAAGCATATTAACTCTTCATTAAATCACTAAGTTCTCATCCCTTCAGCCCCATTTTCACGATCAACTGAATCAAATAGAGTGAGAGGGCAGCTGAAAATGTGAGACAAGATGAAGGAGAAGGAAGCTAGGGTTCCAACAATCAAAGGTAAGGAAGTTGTAACCTTGTGATTCTTGCTTCCTAATCCTCCCATAACCTCTTCTAATCACTTCTCTACCTTTGGAACCATGGAATTTGAGCTGAATCAAGGGTTTTGGAGAGAGGGCTGAAAACGTGGAGGAGAGAAAAGTGGTGGAAATCAAGAGGTAACTCCTCCAAACTTATTTCTCTTGCTTGATTATATGTTGTTGGTGTTGTTCTTGGTGAATATAGTGTTGATTTCTCTTGTTTTCAAAGTTGGGGCTCATGAAACTTTATGGGAAATGCTGTCAAAATATCCCCTAAATCATGCCGAATGAGTGTTTAAATAGCTAATCATTTGATTAGAAGTAGCTAGGAAATGATTAAGCAAGAGAAAATGAGAAAACAACAACCTTTTTATGAGAATCTTAAATTATACCCTATACTGTTTCATTGGGAAGGAGTGGAAATTTGATGATTTGTATGCTTCCATTGGATTTAGGAGGCAAAATTGTGTAGGTATGCAAGTGTTAATGAATTTTGGATGCTTGTATATGAATTTGGGAAATTATGAAACATATGTGTGCATGTTGCTTAATCTGCCCTGTGTGGCAGTAAGTGTTGGGTGTGATGTTTCAAAGCCTAAACCTTATTCAAAAATTCTGAAATTTTTCAGGCTTATATTAGACATGTAGAGCTTTAATTGGATAGATATTTTGTAATTTTTGGATAAGTAGGCTATCATGTGAATTTGGGAACTTCTGGAGCAGTGTTCAAACAAATTGAACTATGTAATTGTGTAAATGCATTTAGCTTATGGGCGTATTTTTTCCTTAAATTAGACTTAATAAGGGTCAAGCAGGGCTTATAATCACCTTTATTGGATTTTTTTTTGGATTTAGAAATGACTTTATGAACATGAACCCTGTTTTTGGAATGTAAGTTGGACAGGTTGAGTTTGGAGAAATTCTGGGAATTTTATGGCTATGATAGCTAGAATTTGTTATGTGGATGTAAAACTAGAAGGAAATCTTTGGAACCACTCAATTTGGAATTTTCTATAATTAATGGTGAATTTTTAAAATTTGGCCTTGTTTCTGGGACTAAATCTGGAACAATGGTCTTCAACGAAAATCTGGTAATAAATTTTTACATTGGGGAAAAATATCTATTTTTCCTTAAATTTAAATTGAAAGAGCTTTATTTATGCTTTGGAATCAGCACAATTGGAGTTTTGTAGAATTATTCATGCTTTTTGACATTTGGACATTGAATCTGAAAGTTGTTTTGGGGCAGTGGATGTAATCATGAAATCTTGTCTTGTGGGCATGATTATTGCAAGAGTAATAATTTTTAATGTAAATTATACTTAATAGGGGTCAAATATGCCTTTGAACCACCTCAATTGGAGTTCTATAGAATTAATTGTAATTTTTCAAAGTTTGGTGAAAAATCTGTCAGCTTTATGTCTTTTGTGAATTTAAGACCTAATGGCACAAATATAATTGGTATGAATTCCAAGGGTGAAAGTAAGTCTTTCGGGTGAATATGGGCCATTGGGCATTCACTTTTTACGACTCTAATGATGTTATCACTTACCTGGGGCCATGAAGTGACAAAGAAGAAGCAATGGTTGGCGGATTAAGGGACAAGAAGAGAAGGACATAAAGTCCGAGAGGTAGTGAACTTACCTTTTCTGCATATATGTGATATGTATGTCTTGCATTGATTATGTGACTGATTTTCCTATTTGTGTAGAATATGTATGATTGGTTAAAGATCTGTTATATTTGTTCAATGGCCATATATATGTCATAACATCGAGCATGCAACATGTCATTATGTTGGCATGAAATAGTGTAGGTAAGCATGTTGTGGATTCATATATATCTGGTATGCATAGTGGTAATATTTGCTACTGAGATTCTCTCGAATCTAACTCCTCCCGACCAACCATTTAGACAGGTAAACACTGAAGAAGTGCTGAGAACAAAGGAAGAGGAATGCACACAGAGGGATGCAGTTGATTACTTGAAGACCTTTTTGCTATTTTAAGGTATGTAAATATTGTGTAAACCCCTATGGGGGAAACTCATGTATTATGATCAAGCAATATTGTATCAATATTATCAGTATATTCATGCTATTCCTGTATGCCCACTGAACAACACATTGCTACTCTGAGTAATGTCATTACATAAGAAGTATGTAAGGCAGGGTCTTTACAATATGAGGATCGACATTACGATACAACCTGTCATATAACCATATCACGTCCCTTTTATCACACGATATTTCGGTCAAGGATGAGGCATGGAGAATGTCATCCCCCTATTCCTGACCATTACTTTCTCGATCCTTGAGTAGTTTGACTATAGAAATAGAAACTCATTTCCATTGTATTATGGCCATATATTTCTTAGACTCAATCATCAAGGAACCCAGTAATATCTCTCTACTAATTTGAGGGATAAATTCCATCTTAACCATTGACATTCCTCTGCATGAAAACCACTAAGCCCGATTGTAACCTTTATCATCACCCGGTTAAAGGTGACTTTTTACTAAGTCAAAGCTTAGTGACTCATGTAGGAATCCATGTCGATCTTAGGTCAAAGGGTATTGTGACGTGGTTATACATGAGATATGCTTATGTCTTGATCCATGCAGCTTTCTCATAGCGAGTCGGTCTAGCACCTTGTACTCCTACAAGTGACAAAGACTTTGATTTGTATCCCCATACCTTATCAAAGTCATACTGGTCTTATTTCATCTTTGCTCCCACATAGATGATCGACCAGGGACATTTAGGACAATCATTATGATTTATCCAAGGATACAGTTATCACAGTGAACATGCGAATAATGTGATAACTAAATGGAGAAATTCATTGAATAACAATGTTCAAAGTATAATGATTGACCCCTAGGGCATAATTTCCAATATCCTCCCACTTGCACTAGGTACAATCATTAGTTTACCTAATTCACTTTGTCCAAACATGACGCTCATGCTTTGCCTGCGCAAGTGGCTTAGAAAGAGGATCATCAATATTGTCTTCTCCTACTACTTTGCATATTTTTATATCACCTCTATCATTAATTGCAATCTAAGATCATCTGGGTCAGTTTGGAAACTTGTATCTATATAACAAGTTATACAAAGCTCATCATCCAATCCACCATTTGATAGAACAAGCTTTTCACCCAAAAGGGGGGGTGAATTGGGTGACTATAGAATTAGCAGTTACTTAATAAACATTATGAAGCTTTAAAACACAGTTATAGGTAAGGAGAGATATCACCAAAGTGGACACAGGAGTTTATACTGGTTCGGTCACAAATACTTGACCTACGTCCAATTCTCAGAGATCCTTCTGAGCCTTTCACTATATCTTCCAAGTTTTAGTGGGTTCTTGGCACCTCATTACAACAGCAAGTTCCTCTTTGCACACTCGCTCCCCCTTACACAAGGTAATCCCAAATCCCAACTTAAGACTCCTCAACCTTAGGTTATCACTATCAAAAATAAAGTGTTTATGACATACGAAACTCTCTTATAGAGTATATAGATGAAAACTGAGGTACAGATGAAGAAATAATCAGATATAAAGCACTTATGAGTATAATGTTTGTAGTGAGTTCAAGTATCGTCCGTCTCTTTGATTTTTGAATGGCTGGACTTATATCCGGAGCTTTAAGGATTATTGTGGATTTGTCTGTTGATCGATTGTGCTTCTGACAGATACAGCAGTATTTGTTTTTCACTTTGCACGTTGATAGTTATTTATGAATATTGTTGCTGCCCATGATAAGTTGCCGTTGAGTGTTGTTCATGTTGGAAATCGTACACGCAGCGGAAAAATTAACCCTTTAAAAACTCGATTCCCAATCGTGGATCTATCAAAGACGTCTAAATCGAGTAGATAGAATAGTACCTTTATGTTTCTCGTGCTTTCGCTCTATAGGAGTCAACACCTCTGGTCGCCTCCGTCTTTATGTTTCTCGTGCTTTCGATCTATAGGAGTTAACACCTCTGGTTGCCTCCCTCTACCGGTATCCACACGAACAAGACCCAATTCAGCAGCGTGCTAGCGCCTCCAAGATGTCTCTCTAGGGTTTCTCGCGGCTCTATAAGTTCTTCGTACGGCCTTAGGGTTTTTAACCCTTCAAATTTTTTTATATCTGATGTGTGCCGTATTTGAATTTCAAATTAATCTTAATTAATTTGAAATTCAAATTAAATCAAATAAATCTGATTTAAATCTGTTAAACAGATTTATCATATTCATTTAATTTAATTAAAGAGCCAATAGATTTAATTTATCTTTATAAATTAAATCTAAGATATGATATCTTTATTAGCTTTAATTATTTAATTTATCAAATAAATTAAATATAAAACTAACATCTTATAATAATATTATAATCTATATATATTATTATTATATACATTTTTTTCGAATTTATATATATATATATATATATATATATATATATATATATAATTCATCAACCCTAGGTCAAATATTATATTCATTGAATCTTAGACACATCTTAGATTCAATGAATCTGGACATCATAGCTCGTGTTGGGCTATTCTTGTGTGCGACCCTGTAGGCCCACATGAAGTTGGCAGTGGGCCAAAACTATTCTACCCCACAAGTCGTAAGCGGCCTCTAGCAAGACATTGCGACTACCCAATTCACATGAGGATCGATGATACGATGCAACCTTTTATACAACCATGTCACGTCCCTTTTTGTCACACGATATTTCGGTCAAGGATGAGGCATGGACAACGTCATCCTCCTGTTCCTGACCATCACTTTCCCGATTCCTGAGTAGCCTGAAATTAGAAATGGAAACTCCTTCCCATTACAGTATGGCCATACATTTCTCAGACTCACTCATCGAGGGGCCCAGTAATATCTCTCACTAATGTGAGGGACAAATTCCATCTTGATCACTCACATTCCTCTTCATGAAAACTCCTAAGCCCGATTATAGCCTTTATCATCACCCGGTCAAAGGTGACTTTTGACTAGGTCAAAACTTAGCAAGTTTCATGCAGGAATCTATGATGATCTCAGGTCAGAGGGCTCTGCGACATGATTATATGTATGAGATAAGCTTATGACTTAATCCATGCAACTTTCTCATAGCGGGTCGGTCCAGCACCTTATACTCCTATAAGTGCCTAAGACATTGATTTGTATCTCTATACCTCATCAAAGTCATACTGGTCTTATTTCATCTTTGCTCCCGCATAGATAATTGACCAGGGACATTTAGGATAATCTTTATAGTTTATCCAAGGATACAATTATCACAGCAAACATGCAAATGATATGATAACAATAAGGAGAAATTCTTAAATAATAATAATGTTTAAGGTACAATGATTGGCCCTTAGGGCACAATTTCCAACATCCTCCCACTTGCACTAGGTACAATCATTAATTTGCCTAATTCCCATTGTCCTAACATGACGCTCATGTTTTGCCTGCGCAAGCGGCTTGGTGAGAGGATCAGCAGCATTGTCTTCTCCTGGTACTTTGCATATTTTTATATCACCTCTATCATTGATTTCTCTGATAAGATGAAATCGCCTGAGTATATGCTTGGTCCTTTGGTGTGACCTAGGCTCCTTGGCCTGTGCAATAGCACCGCTATTGTCACAGAACAAATCTATTGGATTTGAGATGGTGGGTACCACCCCTAGTTCAGTAGTGAACTTTCGGATCCAAACGGCTTCCTTAGCTGCATCTGATGCTGCTATATACTCAGCTTCTGTTGTAGAATCTGCGACAGTGCTTTGCTTAGAGCTCTTCTAGCTTATCGCACCACCATTCAAAAGGAAAATATATCCAGACTGCGATCTGAGATCATCTTGGTCAGTTTGGAAACTCGCATCTGTATAACCAGTTACACAGAGCTCATCATCCAATCCACCGTATACTAAGAATAAGTCCTTAGTCCTTCTTAAGTACTTAAGGATATTTTTTACAGCAGTCCAATGACCCTCACCGGGATCTTGTTGATATCTGCTGATCATACTTAAGGCAAATGAGACATCTGGTCGAGTACATAGCATGGCATACATGATGGATCCAATGGCGGAGGCATATGGAACCTTACTCATGCGATCTCTTTGATCAGGTGTACTAGGACACAGATCTTTGCTAAGATGGATGCCATAGGGAAGATTGACCCCCATGATGCAGAGAATTGGTTTTCTAAGCTTGAGAAAATTTTTCAAATCCTAGACTGCCTTGATAATGTGAAAGCTGAACTAGCAATTTACAAATTGGAAGGAGATGCAGATTTGTGGTGGAAAAGTGTAGAGGTGATTATGCAAACCCAGAATATTCCCCTCACTTGGGAATATTTTCTGGTACGGTTCCGTGAAAAGTATTTCCCCATTCAGTACAGATCACAAAGGAAATAGAGTTTCTAATCATTGAATATGGTGAGAAAGAAAGTTTTGATGAATATCTTGCTCGCTATCTCTGGCTGTCTAGATATTCCTCTTATTTGAAAGTCAGGGATGATCAAGGGTGGAAGTCTGATATGTTGATTCGAGGGCTGAAGCCAGAGTTAAAGGAAAAGCTAGTTTCAAAGCGATTCAAGAAGTTCAACAAGGCGGTAGAGGAGTGTAGAATCACGGAGAATAATATGCGAAACCTCTATGTTAGTAAAAATGCTAATACTAACAAAGGGGCATCTGGTAGTGGGAACTTTAGTCAGAAACGTAGAAACTCTGGAGGATTATATCACGGAAACAATAAGAAACCTTATCAACCCGGGAATCATAGTAGTCAATGACCTACCGAAAATCCACAATATGGAAGATGTGGCAAACCTTTCCATCCTGGTAGACCATGTGAAGTAATTTGCTACAACTGCAATCAACCAGGACACATTGCTACCTATTTCCCTTAGCAACAGTGAAAGGTAGAACAACCAAGACAGAGGGCCCAGGGAAGAGTCTTTGCCATGACTCAAGATGAGGCCAGAAAATCTCCTGAGTTAATTCAAGGTATTTTTTTTCTTAATGGAAATTACGTGCAAGTATTATTTGATTCGGGTGCCATTCATTCATTTATTGCTTACAATTGGGTTTGGTAATATAGCGGTTACCATATGATCTCGTTGTATCAACACCTACGGGAAATAAATCTAAAGTTTGTTTAAATTGTGTTCTGAATGTTGAGAAACGAGAGTTGACAGTGGATTTAATCTGCTTGCCCCTTCAAAATTTAGAAGTAATCCTTGGCATTTATTGGCTAAATGCCAATAATGTATTGTTGGATTGTGGAAATAAACGAATTGATTGTCCTACTCCACAACTAACAACCAGTCATTGTAACCTCAACTTTCTTTCAGCAGCTAAGGTTGAAAAACAATTACAGAAAGGATGTCAAGAGTATATGGTATTATTTTCTATCCAGACAGAAGCTGGATTAGCTCTGAAAGATACTCCAGTGGTAAGGGAATTTCCTGAGGTATTTTCGTAAGATATTAGTGGACTGCCACCAGAAAGGGAAGTAGAATTTGCAATCGAGGCTAAGCTAGGGGTAGAAACAATCTCAAAGGCTCCATACAGAATGGCATAGAATGAGATGGCAGAGCTAAAGAAGCAGATTGAGGAGTTACTCGAAAAAGGGTTCATTAGACCATAAAGAATAAGTACCCACTGGGAGCCCCAGTGCTCTTTATTAAAACGAAAGATGGAAGTCTACGATTGTGTATAGAATACAGAGAGTTGAATAAAGTGACCATAAAGAATAAGTACCCACTTCCTCGGATTGATGATATGTTCGATGAATTATCAAGCTCGTGCTTGTTTTCAAAGATTGACTTAAGGTTCGATTATCATCAGTTGCGGGTAAAAGTGGAAGATATACCCAAGACTGCTTTTCAAACTAGATACGGGCATTATGAATTCATGGTGATGCCATTTGGGCTGATCAATGCACCTACAATATTTATGGACTATATGAATTGAATTTTCCGTCCATACTTAGACCAGTTTGTAGTGGTCTTTATTGATGATATACTTGTATACTCGCGGACTAAGGCAGATCATGAAGAAAATCTGAGGACTGTATTGGGTATGTTACGTAGTAAGCAGCTCTATGCCAAGTTGAGTAAATGTGAATTCTGGCTTACAGAAGTAAAATTCCTTGGCCATGTCGTTTCTCAAGAAGGGGTCTATGTGGATCCCGGTAAAGTAGAAGCAGTGCTGAATTGGAAAAGACCAGAGAATGTGGCTAAAGTACACAGTTTTCTTGGTCTAGCTGGTTACTATCAGCGATTTATACATAATTTCTCCAGAATCGCATTATCTTTGACAAGGTTAACCCAAAAAGCTCAACGTTTTGAATGGGATGAGAATTGTGAGAGAAGCTTCATAGAGCTGAAGGGGAGATTAACAACAACACCCGTGTTGGTGATTCCAGATCCATAATTGACCTATGTGGTATATAGCAATGCTAGTAAGCATGGATTGGGTTGTGTCCTGATGCAGCAGAGCAAGGTGGTAGCATATGCCTCCTGTCAGCTGAAGCCACATGAAATGAATTATCCCACCTATTACCTTGAGCTAGCAGTTGTGGTGTTTGCATTGAAAATCTAGAGACATTATCTCTATGGTGGGACCGTAGAGCTATACTGTGACCACAAAAGCTTGAAATACTTATACGACCAGAAAGAGTTGAATATGAGACAACGACGTTGGATGGAGTTTCTTAAAGACTACAACCTAAAAATTAAATATCATCCAGGTAAGGCCAATGTTGTTGTAGATGCCTTAAGCAGGAAAACAATGCAAGTGGCAGCCCTGATGTTACAGGAACAGAAATTAATCGAGGACTTCCGAGACCTTAATTTGTGTAACCAGATTATGATAAGTGGCATTAGTTAGGTAGAAAGTGACCTGTAAACTGCCATTAAGGAGGCTCAATTGCATGATGAGAAAGCTCTGAATATGAAGAATATGATAGAAAAGAAAAAACTCAGGATTATGATCTTTCACCGAGTGGATTAGTCAGATACAAGGAACTGATATATGTCCCCCCACAAGCTGAATTAAGATGACAAATCCTGGAAGAAGCTCATAAAAGTAAATATACTTTACATCCAAGGGCAATTAAAATGTATCATAACCTGAAGTCTACACTACTACAGAATGTAGATTGTACATCTCTAAAAGACGTCCCTTTTTAAAAAAGGGAAGTAAAAAATAAAGACCGTGGCATTTTTGTAATTCTGGGTGAGAATTGAGTAACTTTAGACGTCCCATTTTTTAAAAATAATGCCTAAAGTCAACTTTAGGCGTCCCTTTTTGAAAAAGGGAAGCCTAAAGGTAAAAAAAATTAATTTTTTTAAAACTTTAGACGTCCCTTTTTGAAAAAGGGACGTCTAAAAGTAACGTAAATCAGTCAAATTGATACTGACATCACTCTTTTCAAGGTTATGTCTACCCCCGTAACCTAGCTTCCTCGATTTAAATTTTAAAACTCTCATTTTCTCTTGAAGCTGCTTCTTCCACCACTCTCTTAAAGCTCATTATCCACCATAACTCTCTCTCTCTCACTCCCTCTCATTATCGTTGCTCTTTTTTTAAGGTTGTCCTCCTCTCTCTCCACCACCATCCTCTACTGTCTTCCTCTCCACTGTTGAAGCTCGTCACCATTGTCCTTCCTCGATCTTTGATGTCGTTGGTTCCTCCTCCCTCCCTCTCCCGCCGTTGGCCTCCCTCCTCCCTCTCCTACCGTGACCAAAAGGTATAGATAATTGCTTTTTCTTTTTATAGGCTAAGTTCTGAACTGAGATTATTGTATATGTATTTTGTTGTGTTAAGATTTAGATTTATCTTCATTGTAGATTCATTTTGATTTATCATCCTTCACCAATATTAATCTGTAAGGACATTTTGGTTTATAAAGAAATGTTCGATCTCGTTTCTGTAGGTTCTAATAGTTAGGTAGTGACAAATATAAGCGAATTTTTTTTTAAAAACAACTTTAGAAGTCCCTTTTTAAAAAAGGGACGTCTAAAGTTTTGTTTTTTGTTTTAAAAAACTTTAGACGTCCCTTTTTAATGGATGCCGTATCCGGAATTTTTTACGTCTCTGGCATAGGCGTCCCCCTATTTTTAGACGTTAAAAGCGCTAAAAAGGGACGTTAAAAGTGTTTTCTGTAGTAGTGCTACATACTGGTGGCCGGGAATGAAACGGGATGTAACCCAGTTCGTAGCAAGTTGCCTTACGTGTCAAAAAGTCAAAATCGAGCATCAACAACCATCAGGATTGCTACAAAACCTTGAGATTCCTGAGTGGAAATGAGAAAGTGTTACAATGGATTTTGTAATAGGTTTACCCAAAATATGAAATTACAATGCTATTTGGGTAATCGTTGACCGATTTACCAAGGCTGCTCATTTTCTACAAATCAGTATCAATTACTCTCCTGAAAGGTTGGCAGATCTCAATATAAAGGAAATTGTACGGCTACATGATATTCCAAAGAATATCATTTCTGATCAGGACCTTCGATTTACTTCAAAATTTTGGAGGGTAGTGCATGAAGCATTAGTTACAAAACTTAATTTTAGTACTGCATACCATTCCCAAACAGATGGACAGACAGGAAGAACGATATAAACATTGGAAGATATATTGAGAGCTTTTGTGTTGGATTTCAAAGGATGCTGGGATAGATTCCTTCCACTTGCTAATTTTGCATACAATAATAGTTATCACTCAAGTATACAAATGGCCCCTTATGAAGCATTGTATGGTAGAAAATGTCAGTCACTATTATGCTGGACAGAATTATCTGAAAAGAAGGTGTTTGGGCCAAATATAGTTGATCAAACAGAGACTATTAGCATCCCAAAGTAGACATAAAAGTTATGCAGACAAAAGACGGAAACCATTAGAGTTTATAGTGGGAGATCATGTATTTCTAAAGGTTTCACTGGTCACTGGAGTTGGGAGAGCTTTAAAGACAAGAAAACTAAATCCTCGATACATCAGACAATTTGAAATTCTATCTAGAGTCAGACTGGTGGCCTACCAAATTGCCTTACCCCCAAATTTTATTCATTTACATAATGTTTTTCATGTCTCCCAATTGAAGAAATATCAACCAGATTCAGAACATATTATGGAATATGAAGATATTGATGTGCGAGATGACCTTACTTTTGAGGTCGAGCCTGAACAAATTATTGATCAACAAGAGAAACAACTTAGGCATAAAACTATACCATTTGTAAAAGTGGTATGGAAAGGGTTATCTTCAAGGGAAGCTACCTGGGAAATGGAAGAAGATATGTGAAAGCGATGGCCAGAGTTTATGAATATGTTTGTATGACAAAATTTTGAAGACGAAATTTTATTGACGGGGGGAGAATTGTAATGTCCCAAATTTTGATCATTAAGTTTCATGTAGCTATTATGGTATTTCAAGATAAAATAACATATAAGGTGACAAAGCAAAGTTAATAAGATTACATACGACAAAATAGTTGTTATCCAAGTTAGTTGGTGAATTTCCTATTAAGGCAGTCAAATTATATGACACTTTTAAATTAGTAAATGACCTCCAAAAATTCTGAAATTCTCTAGAAATAAATTATATATTATAATATTTAATTTGATAGGTCATATGGAATTTTTAGAGTTGTATACAAGGAGAAATGAATTTTTGAATTCTGCCCAGTGAAATTGACTTTTTTCTAGAACAGATTTTAAAAATAAACAATTATGGGTATAGTGACATTCTAATTCACTAAATATTATATTTTTACCTAAAATGAGACTTAATAAGGGTCACATAGACTTTGGAACAACCCCAATTGGATATCTACACAATTAGATATGAATTTTCAAAGTTGGTGATAATTCTGCCAATTTTTGCAAATGTTGCGAAAATGGAAGAAATTGCAAGGGCAAAATGGTCATTTTGACCCAAATAAAAATAATCTTTATTTTTTTAAATATTTTACATAAAATAGAAGACATATGGCTCATGGAGAAACATTACATAATTCATTATATAATTAAAACATAACATGTGCCATAAACAAAATAAGGACCAATAAGAATTAGACACCACATGGCACTAGAGAATTCCATAAAATTCTTCACATTTGGCTATTTAAGAGCCAAGTCATCCATTTTGAAAACAGAAAGGTAGGAAGAAGGGACTTGGGAAAAAGAAGAGGAAGAAGAGGAAGTAGTGATCAAGAAGTTAGAACTAGGTAAGTACACCGAAATCTTTGCTCAATCTTGTGTTATACCTCATGAATCCTCTTCTTAATCTCCTTATTCTCTCGATTAAGCCATCCAACAAGAAAAACTCTAAGGAAAGAAGGGAGAAAATTCGACAGAGTAAGGAAGAAGACTAACAAAGGGGCATGATGAAAACTGAGTTACTGTGGTGTTCTAGCTAGTTGTTTGTTGTTTTTTATGGTTTTGTAAATTTGGAATGTCCAATTTCTAAGGGGAAATGCTGCCCAAATTTCCATTGATTATATCATAATGATGATGGGATGATTAAACAAGAGGAAACAAGTAACAAGAAGGTGTTTTAAGGGTATCAAGAAAAATCCAATTTTTCCCAAAAATCATGAATATTTTAGTCAGGCCTAAAAATGAGGGTTAGGATTGGAATTTCATGACTCTAATAGTTCCATGATTTTTATAAGGGAAAATTGTGTAGGGTTCATGAAGAGTGCGAAGTGTGAAAAGAACCGGATTGTGAAAATGACGATTTTGCACACAAAACCCTAAGTTGGACTATCAAGGGAAAAATTGTAATTTGATTTGAAATTGATCTGATTTGAGGTCAAATATGGGATTTACACATGAAAATAGGTGGAATGGACCTAATTTGTAATTTTTGGAAATGTACAAATATACCGGGGCAGGACCGGGTCGTAGGGGCATTTTGGTAAATTTTGTGATTTTGAAGGAAATGATAAAGTTGTAAGTCTTAAGGTGAGATAGACTTAAATAGTAGACTAATTACAAATATTTTGATTAATTTTAGGATTTGACATATGCCTGACGGAATCTACAAGGACAGATAAATTAGAAAGGGAAAGGCATTTAGGTAGTAACTCTATCTTTCATATACTATGTGAATGTTAAGATGTGATGATTTCCATGATCTGGTCAATGTATTGCTTTGTGGTTTTGATACTCTCTAGGTGTGGATGATAAGTTAAACTACCCCATGGAATCTTTGAGGTACCATGAGGCCAGGTGGATCCAGTTGAGTGACTTGATATGTACGGAAAGGTGTTGACCTGCTCCAAGTTGTGATAGTACAGATAGGTATTGACCTGCTCCAAGTTATTGTGATCACATTATGATATGATATTGTGCAGATCAGGAATAGATGATCATTTTGATCCGGACAAAATCATCGTTTGTTTCCTGAGTATTGTTAGATAGGCTTAGGCATTTTGATTGTTGCATCATGATAAATGCTGCATTGCATGTTTCCTATTTTCATTTTATATGAATGATTTTCTGGTTACTACTGAGATTCATTCGAATCTCATTCCTTTCCTATAAATAAATTATCCTGCTAGGAATAGCAATTCCAAAGGCAAGGAGAAAGTCAAATACAAAGACTGAAGACAAGCAGTTGATAAAGTTATCTCAGTGTGCAGCATAGTATATGCTACTAAATTTTTGGGATGTAATATATAACTTACTAATACTTTTTAGTTTCCTGTATTATAATCAAGAAACATGTATCAATATATTTGTATAAATTTTGTTTTCTTGTTTGAACTATGCAATGATGCTTGATGAAATGTCTAAATTTTGTAGGGTTTGACAACTGGAACTTGCCCGAGCTCAAAGAAACGGTTGGATGTTGCTCAAAGGAAGCAACGAGGTAGTAACTTGTCTTTCACATATTTATAAGAAATACTATATGTTCTATGTATTCATCATAAATTGTTTGGGACATTCTGGTGATGTGGGGTGGTCACCTAAGGCCTTTCTGCACGGGTGGATGCTCGGGCCAATAAAGTTTTGTGATGCATGAGTGGTTGCCCGGAGCCTTTTTGCATGGGTATCCCTCGGGGCCTTGTAATATACCTAGCGCTATAGTGATATATGAACTGCATGTGATGCACTAAATGTTGTTGTGATGATTCTATGTATGATAATTGTGTGGTATTCTTTTATGATGTTATATTTGTATGATTGACACTATGTTACTACTAAGATTCTTTAGAATCTCACTCTTTTTCAAAACCAATTTATAGTACAGGGAGACAGCTAAGAGGCAAGAAGGTAAATGTGGACAGCTAGAGGCTGGATAAAGAATTACTAAACTTTTTGTTTGTTGTCTATTTTTGATATTTTTTAATATTTTCGCACTGTAAATGATATGCATAACTATGTAACCCTGACTATAGTATGGTAGTAGAACAGGTAATGTTGCTAGGCTAATAAAAGTATAGTATTTAAACTAAAAGGGTAGTTTAGCTAAATTGCTCTTCCGATCGGTAATGAAACATAACTAAGGTATGGAATGTGAGAACTAAGTAGATAATTTATTGTAAACTTTGATAAAACAAGAGGATGAGCCGATGAGACTTAGTGAGATAGTGAATGTTTGTGAAATTGTTTGGGAAAAATTTATTACTCTAAAAAATCCTTTCCAATCCGAGGTTTAAATCTTAAGGTAGGTTTGGAATTTGTGAACGTTTTCCAAAGCTTGTTTAATCTGGGACTGGATCCTGGTTTTACAAATGATTGCATTACTCTTTTGTACTCATCTAAGGCTATTGGACATAAGGTGTTACAGACATCAATAAAACTAATCATATCTTACATTCTCCCCTTTTTTGATGATTGCAAATCCTTAAAGAAAAATATGTGTGAATATAACTACACAAATTTAGTGCAACATATTTTTCTTGATTTTCTCTCCCCCTATTTGATATCAACAAAAAGTTTAAAGTATAAGGAAAAAATGCTTGTGGAGAAGTAAATATGAAAACAAATTAGAAATTCCTTTCTATCCATTAATAAAATTTAATGTGTCAAGAAAACAATTTTCTCTCCCCCTATTTGAAAGTAATTTCATTTTTAATGTGATGCAAATGAAAACTGGTTTCCATTTTTCAAATTTGAAACAATTTGAAGATGTTTTCAAGAAAAATGTCATAATCAAAGCAAATTGAAATCAAAGATATGCAAAGTATTCTAAAAATATAAAGAGGAAGGGTTTAGAAATGCTTATTTAGATTTGACAAGCAGATGATTGATCCATGAAGTCCATTGCTATACTACATCCATGATATTATACTCAACACACTTTTGCTATGCAACTCTGATATATATTCATGTTGTCTCCAGGATGTGCTTATTGAGTTATGCTTCTATTCCATATTTTTATCACAATATGCTTAATGCTCCTATGTATTGGCATGTGTATTTGTTGCATTGAATGTTGCAGCCAATATATTTTTCTTTGATTAAGTGTTAAAACATCTTTCCTCAAAGCTGATAGTTTCTTTTTGTACTACATTGAGGAATGATTTCGCATAGAACAAGTTCTCCTGACATAAGTTAAAATCATTCCTGCAAGGAGAATGGTTAGTGCCATCAAGTATCAAATATTTGGATTTGAAAAACGATTGAAAAACTTTGTAGAGAAATTGAGTATGAAAGTCTGAAGATTTGGTGAGAAATCAAGTTTTGAAAATGATGATGATATTCAAGGGTTTTATGGTTGAAATCCGATATTGCTTGAGTGGTTACTCAAGTGATCCTACTTGACCATCACTTGAGTGCTCACTCAATTGATGCAACTCAGAGAATTTTAATTAAGCAAGAATACAATACATCACTCGAGTAATGTCATAATCACTCGAGTCATAGTCCTCTGTAGTCCATTGATACATTGTTGGCTAGTCATTGTTTGATGATGTGATCAGTACTGAGGGATTCTGAAGTGTAGTCTTTGTAGGTACTTAAGGATACCAAGATGACCTCAGAGTAAGGCTTTAAGTGCATTCATCAACTTAGTGTGATCCCTTGCTTAGCAATCAACCATAGCATAACTTTCTCACAACGCTAGCTTGTTCCTGTAACATCTTAGTCTGAGCTTCTTAAATTGAACTCAGCTGGGACTATTAAGATGTCTTCCTCCTCTTTCTCTTTCTCTTTCTCTGACTGCACTACTAGCTAGCCACTTGCTAGTGATGGGTTGTCACTCGAGTGATACCACAGATTCTGCTTCTGCTTATACTGCATCACTGATAGTCACGCCTACTCAATTAGCCTCTTTTCTTTACACTTGAAAGCATAGCATCTTGGTCAACTCATGCAAAAGTATAACTACATGCTCTTTGGTACCCAACTTCTCTTGGGTCCATACAATATTATACATAACAACTCTTGTGCTCTTATACAATTAAACCACATGATATTTTAGCAAAGAGTATCATAAAACAAAAAAGACCAAAATATAATTTTACCCAATTAAATAAATTCAAGCCATTGAATCATAAAGGGTAATAAACAAATGTTATCAGGAATGATGATTTCAATGATCAATGACAATTTTATATAGAACATATTTGATAAGATTTTCATGCAATCTATGTAAGTCAGATTAAGAGAATAGAGAATCTATCCATAATGACCAACTTTTATGAAATGGTAAATCGTGAATGAAACCAAGTTTTCAAGAATAAAATATGAAAATTATTTTAAATCCCAAATGTTATTTAAAATCATGACAATGCATTGTAAAATTGAGATTTTGAATATATGCAAATCTCATCTTTGAAACATGCATGTTTACAATTGATGCTCATGTTAAAAATGGTGAAAGTTAATAGTTTATATATATATATATATATAAATCAGAAAGCTTTTCTTAGAGAACAACTAAGATAACATGTTAGACATTTGAGTTAACATGTTTGAGAATTTTTCTAAGAGCAAAAGTCATATGGAAAATGAATTAGCTAAAAAGGGCTTAACTTGATAGACATATATAAGCACAATGACTTTTATAAATAGGATGGATTGAAATCTAAGCAAATTTTTGAAATATGCATTTCAAACTCAAATAGATAGAAGGATTATGCACAATTACACTTTCAGTCTATTTAGCAATTTGAAAATATTTTGAAAACCATAAATGATTGATTGCTAATGGTATACAATAATGAGCAAGTATTCATTATCTAAATTAGTTAATATGAGCACAAGATATGAAAATATATAATAAGATTATTCGAATAGAGCATTAGAAGTTAATCTTTGAGTGAGAGTGAGAAGTGATGTTGTAATAAGAGTTTTAACTTTAGGAACCCGATATCACTCGAGTGGGGCACTTGAGTGATCGTGCCTAACGATCACTCGAGTGATAGAGCCCTAAAAATTTTGATAGAGTCAGAAAACAATACCTTACTCAAGAAATCTGGTAATTACTTGAGAAATTATCCTTTGAGGTTCAGTTGGGCATAATTCTTTAACTCTTGCCTTCTAATATTTCAATTAGTCTGATCAATTGGACAGTCACTCTTAGTTGTCATATAGTGATGAAGATCACTTAAGTGATCACTCTAGTACTCTAGTGATGCTTTACTGTGCATCTTTTCTTCATTCATTACTAGCTAGGTACTCCTAATGATATCTCAAGTTCTACTTCCATTTTGCATGCTCAACATCAAATTCAAGCTTCAAGATCCAACCTCATCAAGATTTGAAATAATTTCTATGTAGTAAAATCTTGAGATAAAGCTCTTCCTTTCTTCTTTCTACAAAACAATATAACTCTTTTTCTTCCTTCGGTATCCAATTTTACTTGGATCCACTCATGGTTAGCTTGTAGGAATTATAATTTATATGCTCTAAGAATATAGTCAATACGAGGAAATTGGACATAATGAATTAAACATGACTTTATGCATAAAAATATTTTCTTTTGAAGTATTTGTATATGTATAAAAAGTTAAACTATTGAACATTACAATCCCTTTATGAATTTATTAAATGGATTTTCTAAGAGATGTGAAAACATATTTTCAAAATAGTTTCAATGCTCATTTCTAAGGTAACAAGGTATAAACCTTAATAAAATATGAAAGATAATAGTGTAGGAGGTCTTACCATTATATACTTTTACCTTAGGTGCTTGGATGATTGCCTTTTCATACCCACAACATCTTTCTATGATGTTGATACTTTGAATCCCTTGCTTTAAGTGCTGGTAACCTTCTCTCAAAAATCCTAGACTCTAGGAGTCTTTTACTTGATGCTTGAGAGATCCTCCTTTTCGTATTTTCCTCATGATAGTTGAAAGATACTCTATGGTCGTTTGTTCTTGAGATGGAAGGTACTCCTCTTGTTTTTATCCATTGCTTCTTTTGATTTGAAGATGAGGTTGTAGCAATGGCTTCTCTATGAGTTCTCATAACTAATATGAATCTCCTTTTAGTTTCACGAGAAACTCTTGGATTCTTCTTCCTCTCTTCTGTACCCTTATGTCCATTCTTTTTTGAATCTAATTTCACATACAAAGCACTAGATGGACATTTTAGTACACACATATACTTGGGTCCTTGATTGATAGTATTAAACCTTACATGTCCTTTAGAAACCTAAACATATTTATTTCTTACATCAGATTTGTTCTAATATAGCATGTATGAGAAATATGATTGGATTTACCACAATAATTGTAAATTGTATGATGATATGCATTATGAGATTTTATGCAAGTATTGTGTCTGTCATGATAGTAAAAACCCAAATAAATTTCATTTGAACATTATTTCTTCCCAATAAATTTTCTATCATGATTGAAAACATTTTTTACTTTTCAAAATAGAATCAATGATTGGTCGAAAAACAATTTTATGCAAAATTTCAAAATCATTTTTCTTAGAAGCACAAGAAGAATTAGAACTTTTTGTCAAACTCCTCAATAATTCGACATTTAACAGAGTATCAACACATAGTTCAATGGGCATACAGAAATAACATAAATTTACTGATATAAAATTCTTGAATACATTATAGGAAATCCCCAGAGGGTTTGTACATAATAAAATAGAAAACCCAAAAATACACAAAAAGGATGTAGATAATCAACACTAAACTCTTCTTCAGGACCGGAATCCATCAGTTTTTGGTGTCCTCTTCCTTTCCCTTAGAGCCGCTTCCTCTTGCTGAATAAAGTTTATTTATAGAAAGGGTGAGATTCAAATAAATCTTAGTACTAACATACAATCAATAATATAAAATACGAAAGATAAACATGTAATGTATCATATAATGTAGCCAAAATTAATGTTGTGCACATGTCTGTCAATCAATGTTCAGAATCAAACGACAATTTTGTCCAAATCAAAATGGTCATTTGTCACTACTTGCCTTATAGTAACCACAATAATATTCCAAAGCAGGCACTAACATGTTCGTACTTATCATAATAATATTTCAGAGCAGACACAACATATCCGTACTTGTCACACTACCTCAGCTAGGTCACATTGGCCTCATGGTACTTGTGCTTTTCCCTTACCATAGTAAGGAATTATATCAATCACATTGGGCTACCTAGACTGGGTCCAAACTAGCCTGGTGGTACTTGTGCTTTTCCTACTGAGTGGTATTTATGCTTTTCCCACACCATAGCTTTAGGAATTACCTCTATATGCATTCCACAATAGAGAACATGGCAATACAATGCATATAAACAATCAAATAGTATATGAGAGATAAAGTTATTACCTTGACTCATTCTCGATGCCTAGCTAATATCGGTTCTCTAATTCCTGGTCAAAATTGGGAAAAAGTCAAATCCTAAAATTCCCAAGTTGATAACAAATGAGTTATTACTCATTCATACCTTGTTCTAGGATTCATAAAGTTAGTTATCTTTACACAAAAACGTGTAATTACCAAAATGCCCCTACGGAATCCAGTCTAATCTCCTTTACATCCGGTATAATTGTACTTTTCCAAAAATTATGGCCTGGGCTATTCCTACACAATTTTGTGTGTAGAATCCATTTTTGACAAAATCTTGCTGCATTCCTCGATTTATCCTTGACAACCACAAAGTTAGTGTTTTAGGGATAATATTGTCATTTCACACCCTAAAGCATCCACATTTCATTTTTCACACGTTCCTTACACAATTTTTCATTCTAAACACAATGGAATCATCAAATCCATTAAATTCCAGCTCTAATCCTTAAAACTACCCCTCACCTAAAGTTTGAAAATTTTAGGAAAATTGTTGTTTTCTTGATTTCATTCAACCAAACACCTTCCTTTCACTTCTAATCACTTGTTTAATCACTTAAACACCTCTTGAACATGATTAGTGATAAATTGGATAGCACCTCCCCTTAGGGTTCTTGCATCCTAAATCACAAACTCAAGCCAATATAGGCCAAACAACCAACCAAAACACTAACAATAAACATAAATCATTAAGAGGGAGAACAAGTATTCAAGCTCACTACTCTTTCTCCTTCTTTCTCTCTCAAGGACGTGCACTTCCTCCCTCTTTTTCCTTGATTTTTTTCTTACTTTACATGATCTCAAGAAGAATATAAGGATTAGACAAGGTTTACAAGAGATTGAAGGTAAGAACACAAGAATTTTGGCTACTAACTTACCTATTGCCTTCTTGAATCTCTTAGCTCTTCCTTCTTGCTCTTATTTGTCCAAGCTCTCTCTCTCTTCTTTTCTCAATTCTGGCTGAAAATGAGGCCTTAGCAAGGGAAATAACCTCTTATAATATCTCTTCCACCTCCTTAAAGAAATATAATTCCTTCTTGTGTTTTCTTTTTTCCATAAGCATATAATGACTCCACATGGCATGCAAGATAGCACTACATAATTTTTGCTTTTCCTTCTCTTCCTTTTGGCCGATTCTGGCCTTTTACTAAGGGAAAATATTTACTTTTTAATTTTATTAGCCAAATGACTATTTTTACACTTACATTTTCCCCAATTTTTGTACAAGTTGTTGTGTTCATTCTTCCCATTTTTGTTTTAGACAAAAGTTTCATCATTTATTGAGCCAAAAAAATGTGCTCTTCCATTCTTAATTTTGGGCTACAATATTTGGCTTTTATCAAGACAAAAATTGAACTTATGTTAACTTATCCAAAACTTCAATGCACCAAAATTCACCATTTTATCCCATTGAATATAATCAAATGTACAACGATTTTTTGTGAATAAAACTTGGGATATTACAGCTCTTACCATGTTAATAAAATTTCTTCCCTGAAATTTTTGCTACATGAACTCCAGGTAACGCTTTTGCATGTCTTCTTCCATCTCCTAAGTAGCTTCTTTAGGACATAACCCCTTCCAAACCAGTTTCACCAATAGGATATTCCTGTGTTTGAGTTGTTTCTCCTGCTGATCAATGATTTAGTCAAGTTCAACCTCATTTGTAAGGTCATCCCGCATGTCAACATCTTCATATTCAATAACACGTTCTGAGTCAGGTTGATACTTCTTTAACTGTGAGACTTGGAAGACATCATGCAATCTGCTCAAATTCAGGGGTAAAGCTATCTGATATGCCACTGGTCCGATCCTTGACAAAATCTCAAATTTACTGATGTACCTAGGGCTTAACTTTACTTTCAATACCCGACCAATTCCAGTGACAAGTGAAACTTTTAGAAACACATGATCCCTGACTATAAATTCTGGAGGTTTTTGCCTCTTGTCGCATAACCTTTTTGCTTACTATGAGCAGCTAATAACCTTTCTGTTTGATAAACTTTATCTACTCTATCGTTTGATCAACTATATCTAGCCTATACATCATTCTCTCAGACAATTTTACCCAACATAAGGGCAATTGACATTTCCTTCCTATAATGCTTCATATAGATCAATTTAAATGCTCGAATGATAACTGTTGTTATATGTAAACTCTGCAAGAGGAAGGAATTGGTCCCAACTTCCTTTGGAATCTAATACATAAACCCTCAGCATATCTTCTAGTGTTTGTATTGTTCTTTTTGTTTGTTTGTCTGTCTGAGGATGATAAGCTATACTAAATTTGAGTTTTATACCTAAAGCCTCATACAATAACCTCCAAAACTTGAAAGTAAACTGAGGATCTCAATAAAAAATTATATTATTTGGCATACCATGGAATCATACAATCTCCTTAATATAGATCTATACCATCTTATCAGGAGGATAGTTAATACTAATTAGTAGGAAATGGGCTATCTTTGTAAATCGACCAACAATTATCCATATTGCATCATGATTACTGATCCTGGGTAATCATGTCACAAAATCCATGGTAATACTCTCCCATTTCTTCTCAAGAATTTCAAGGTTTTGCAAAAGCTCTGATAGTCACTGATGCTCAACTTTCACCTTCTAGCAAGTGAGACAATGAGCCACGAACTCTGTTACTTCTCTTTTCATTCCCAGCCACCAATACATAGACTTCATGTCATGATACACTTTGAATGCTCATAGGTGCAAGTATATCTACTCTTATATGCTTCATCTAGGATTTACTACCCTAATTTTGTTTGTGGTGGAACATATATCCGCTTTCTGTATTTGACTAGTCTACTCGGTGATAAGTCATATTCCCGAGTTTCACCCTTTTCATTCAAGTTTCTGATAGACTGTGCCTTTTCATCATGCATATGAGCTTTCTCAATTTTTACTCTAAGGTAATTTTATACCTGACTGATATTACTGCCACTAATCAGAATCTGATTAGACAGATTAAGATCTCTGAAATCCTCGATCCATTTCTGCTCTTGAATTATTAGGGCTGCCACCTATACTATTTTATAGCTCAATGCATCTGCAACTACATTAGCCTTTCTTGAATGGTATTTAATCTCCAGGTTGTAATCTTTAAGCAACTCCATCCATTTGTGCTGTCTCATGTTCAATTCTTTCTGATCATATAAGTATTTCAAACTCTTGTAGTCGTAATATAGTTTTACTGTTGCCTCATAGAGATAGTGTCTCATATTTTTGATGCAAATACTATTGCTGCTAACTTAAGATCATGAGTGGAATAATTCAATTTATGAGGCTTCAGCTAATGAGAGGCATATGCCACAACTCTACCCTGCTGCATCAAGTCATATCCCAATCCATACTTGCTTACATCACTGTAGACCACATAGGTCAATTGTGGATCAGGGATTATTAACACTGGTGCTATTATCAATCTCCCCTTAGAATCTGTGAAGCTCCTCTCACAACTTTCGTCTCACCTAAAATGTTAAGTTTTCCATGTCAACTTAGTCAGAGGCAAAGCAATTCAAGAGAAATTCTGTATAAATCTTCTGTAATAACCATAAGACCCAGAAAGATGCGTATTTCAACAATGTTCTTAGGCCTTTTCCAGTTCAGTACTACTTCCACTTTACTGGGATCCATCGAGACCCCTTCTTATGAGACTACATGACCCATAAATTTAACTTTCGAAAGCCAAAACTCACATTTGCTCAGCTTAGCATTGAGTTGCTTAGCTTTCAATGTGCTTAGCACTGTTCTCAAATACTCTTTGTGTTCTACTTCGCTTTGTGAGTATAGAAGTATGTCATCAATGAAGACTACTACGAATTGGTCCAGATATGGATGGAAAATTTGATTCATGTAATCCGTAAACACTGCAGGTGCATTAGTTAGCCCAAATGGTAGTACTAGAAATTCATAATGACCATATATGATTCTGAACATAGTTTTTGGTATATCTTCTGCTTTTACGTGAAGCTGATGATACCCTTACCTCAAGTCAATTTTTAAGTATATACAATAACCTAACAACTGATCGAACAAATCATCAATTCTAGGGAGTGGTTATTTGTTCTTGACGGTCACCTAATTCATTTCTTTGTAATCAATATAAAGGTGTAAGCTTCCATCTTGCATTTTAAGAAAAAGCACTGGAGTTCTCCATGGTGAAACACTAGGTTTGATAAACCCTTTTCTAATAGCTCCTCAATGTGCTTTTTCAACTCTACCATTTTATTTAGAGCCATTGTGTATTGGGCTTTAGATATTGGTCCAACTCTAGCCTTAGTCCTAATTGCAAACTCCACATCCCTTTTCGGAGGTAATCCACTGATATCTTTGGAAAAACCTCAGGAAACTCATTTACCACAGGGATATTTTCAAGTGTTATTCAACCTCTGATTGCCTAGAAAAGAACACTATATACCCTGAAACCTTTATGTAGACATCTCTAGCCTCAGCTGCTAAAAGAAAATTAAGGTTGAGTGCGGGACTGATATGTAATTGTGGATTTGGATAAATAACCTCTTGCTTTCGTAGTTTAGCAGAACATTATTCACTGTCAACTAGTCAATATCTAGAATTACTTCCAATTTATGCAGTGGTAGATAAATCAAATTCACTAATTATGCAATTTAAACAAACCTCCACGATGACAGATTTGTCACCCGTGGGTATAGATACAACCAGATCATATGGTAATTAATACACACTCAGGCCTAGCCGTCTCACACAGATGTAAGAAATGAATGAATGACTACACCCAAATCATACAATGCTTGTATAGAATTACCATTAAGCAGAAATGTACCTTGGATTAACTCAGGAGACTTCCTAGCTTCCTCATGTGTTATGGCAAAGACTTTGCCCTGAGTTCTCTACCTCGGCTCCTTTGCCCTTTGTTGTCATGGATATTTGCTAGCATAGTACCTTTGTTGCTGATAGTTAAAATAAATTATCTGCCTTTCTGGAGTACCATATGGCCTGCCAGGATGGTAGGGCCTACCACAGTGCCAACAGGTTCTATTTCCAGGAGGTTTTTTATTATCATGGTTACCAGGCTGGTATGGCTTTTTATTATTCCCTTTGGATGATCCTACTAGATTTTTACATTTCTAGGAAAAACTCCCACTGACAGAAACTCCCTTACTGCCACATTTCCTATTCGTGTACAAATTCAGCAAGTTACTTTTAGAGATTCGATATTCCTCTACTGCCTTGTTAAATTCAATGAACTGCTTGAAGACTAATTTTTCTTTTAGCTATGGCCTCAGTTCTCAAATCATCATGTCTAAACTCCAACCTTTATTATCAAAATACCTCAATATAAAGAGTATCGAGACAATCGAATGTAACAAGCCATATACTCATGAAAACTTTCCTTCTCATCTTATTGAATGGAAAGGAACTCAGTTTCTTTTAAATTATGAACTGACCAGGGGAAGTATTTTTCATTGAATTGCTCCTGAAATGATTCCTAAGTGAGAGTAATATTTCAGGACTGCATAATCATCTCAGTTTTTTTCCACCATCTATATGTATCCCCTTCTAATTTATAAATAACCAGCTACACTTTAATGTCATTCAGACATTCCAAAATTCTAAAAATTTTCTCTAGACGAGATAACCAATCCTTTGCCGCCTGAGAATCAAACTTCCTTCGAAAGGCAGGAGGTTGTTGCTGACAAAATCTTGTTACCCATAACTGTCACTTTCAGCCTCAACAACAGGTCTAATTGGAGGCTATTCCTGCACAGGATTGTCAGGCTAGTTAGGTTCATTCTCCTATCCACAAGGACTGTTCTCCCTTTCCCTATCTGCATTCTATTTCTGTTCCACTTCTTACAGCTTGTCCTTCAAATCATAAATCAGTTTATATTGTTCAGTAAGCATGCCCAATATTTGCTGTATTGGGTCGAGTCTAGCTCCCTGACCCCACCAGCACCTCTACCTCCTCGTCTCACTATTTTTTTCTCACTATATTAAAATAAGAAAGAGGTAAATTTCACATATCCATAAGGGCATATTTATCATTTCATAAAATTTTGATACACAGATAGTCAAAAAATAACATACAGCAGATATTTACAGCAGTCTAGAGAAAGCTTTTAATAATACACAGCCCATACATTACTGTATAACATGTTTTTATTACATATCTTAACATTTTTAAAAAATTTCTAGGGGGTCACCCATCATTCTATTTCCCTAGGCTGAGCACGATTAACCAAAATATACCGGTGCAAAAAAGCTAATACCGGCTCAAATTGCTTTTAAACATCGGTACCATAAGACTGCCCTTATCCCAAAAATTCGTATCAACCATCTTCAGGTAACCAATATAGTATAATAATGCTCTATCAGTGCAGGTACATATATCATAGTATATAGTCTGTCATATGATCCCCGAACTCTATAAAACTATCTCTCAGGCAACGCTCTATAATGTAGTTCTTTTTTAGAGCCCAAAAAGCAATGTCTGGGAAGAAATATAGTGTCGTATGAATCCAGTCACCATCTACAAACTCTAAACCGAGAAATCCCTGATCCCAGTATAGTGTATCCACGTCATACAAAAATTATGCGTACTAGGCCATCGGGGAGTCACAAACATAGAGAGCCTTCATATACAGGTTTTTGATATACCCCCATAACTCCTGATCCGGCTGAAGGTCATATCTCACATGTATAAGTTCTACCCTGGAACTAGTGACACTAAATGGATCTAACTTCATTCAGTCTGACAATGGCTACTTGGTATCAACAACAGAAGAACTGACTCTTAGCTCTGGTTTAGGCTGTAGTCTATAGATTGTTCTAAGAAGCACTCATTTCATTAGGGTTTGAAGTATTTTAGGACCACCCTTAACCCAACATGGTCGTATTGGCAGCCCTTCAGATGTCCGCTGATCCTTAAAGGGTTAATTCAATGATGGCGGTAATCTACTTCAATGGCGTCACCTTTTACTCATGGTTTCTGTTGCAACATTATTAAGACCATATCAATACACTATTTTGTTACTGCCAAAACTGTATGCTCTGATACCAAAAATATCAAAACCCTCAGTAATTTGACATTAAATAGAGTACAAGCTGTTAGTGCTAACTTTCACCTAAGAGGGGAGTGAATTGGGTGATATTTAAAAATTTTAATCCAAACAAAACTAACTGATAATATACTATAGAGAATGAGAGTAAGAAAAATATCACCGTAGAGTACACATCAGATTATACTGGTTCGGTCTTAACTTATTGACCTGCGTCCAATCCTCAGAGTATCTATGAGTTATCACTATTCTTCTAAGATTCTTCAAGTTCTTGGAACTACAGTATAATGTATGTAATAATGAATTATCCTCAACAGGAATCACTCCCCCTTACATGTTGTAATTCAACCCCCATACTCAAGGTCCTACTACCTTGAGATTTTACAGAGTGAAAAGATGTTTGGTAATGACTCTCTCACAAAGCAAATAAATGATCACTGAAGAGCAAAATAAATATAAGAGAATTTTACAAAGAATGAACTGAGCAATAAATGAAGAGAGAATTTTTATTTGCTTCATTCGTTCTTCTGTATTGAATGCTTGACTATTTATAAGTAATCCGCATTAATGACCATTGATGACCGTTGAGAGCTTTCAAACTTCCCGTTAGATTGGCTTTAGAGCCGTTGAGGGATTTCAATTTTGATTTGCTTTTATCTCTGTGACAATAAATCTTCAGACGTAATCCTTCTGGTGTGTCTACTTTTCTTTATAGTTGAGCATTTAATGCTTCTGATAACAAATATGCTTTTTTGGTGAATTTGAATTTTCTCCATGGTTTAAGTTCCTGAAACTTATACAAATAAATCATTAGTAGTATTGAGTTGATGAATAAGAAATAATGAGTGCTTAATAATTTTCATCTTAAGTTTTAAGTTAATTGAGGCGGTGATTTTCAAAAAGACGATAAACTTGCACTTAAGTGACTCCTTTCTCACTTGAGTGATAATATAGCCTTACTCGAGTGCCTATTAAATTTGAGTTCTGGTAGTATAGTGTTGAAGAAATATATGTTCATTATAAAGTTTTCAACACTATCAAACTCGAGCATATTTGGATAGTTTGAAGTTCACTGTACTCTTTCTTTATTAGAAGGTGACTTGCTGTAGTATCGCAAGTTACTTGCCATCACTTAAGTGGCACCTTAATAACTCGAGTAAGATCTGTTGGATCTCATATTTTGATGATAACAAAATAGTGATGATATGTTTTGCAAGAAAATAAGAAGTATTAATTGAAGATATTAAGTGGATTTTATCAATGGAAACAAATTAGAACTTATGGTTTATATTCTCTGTCAAATTGCTGCTACACTTGAGTGCTCTCTGCCAAACTCGAGTTATGACAATATCACTCGAGTTCTGACATAGTCACTCAAGTTCTGTTCAAAATTTCCTATACAATTACTGTTGAGAACTAATGAAATCTGAAGTGTAATGTTTATCAGGTCTATAACACTCAATTTTGTCAATATCTACTCGAGTCCTGAAGAGCTATACACTCAAGTCTTGAGAGTTACAGGATAAGAGTTTCTGACCGTGAGATAAGACTATGGAAGAACAGGTACATCACTCGAGTTTGCAGCGTGCACTCGAGTTCTTAGCATATGTTACACTCGAGTCCTGGAAGTGCAGAGATGAAAGTTTGGACCAAAGAAAAAGTGACTTAGATAATAAGCAATGCACTAGAGTACTATATTATTCACTCGAGTTTTGTGAGTTATGACATGAAAGTGTGAACTCAAGAGATATGGTACTAAGAAGTATTATAATTATAATGTGCACTCGAGTGAAGGAAGTGTTATAATTGAAGTATGTATCCGAGGGACTTGTAAACCTGAAGAAGTAAGTTGCACTCGAGTTCTACAGCAATGGCACACTCGAGTTATGCGAGTTCTTGACTTGAGAGTTTTCACCCGAGAAGAGCTAATCTAAGGAAACAAGGTTGACACTCGAGTTCTAATAAGTATACTCGAGTTTCTATGATATTATGTACTCAATTCCTGCGAGTGTTGGTTTGGAAGTATACACCCGAGAATATCTATCTTGAGTAAACATGATGTGATGTGCACTCGAGTTCTGTTTCACGCACTCGAGTCCTTTAACAATTTACACTTGAGCTCTCTTCATAATAACCATCAGAAGCAAGAATAGAATAAAGAAAAATAGCTTGTACTCAAGTACATCATTCAGCACTCGAGTTCATGATTATATTCACACTCGAGTTTGAAGGGATCAACTCGAGTTCATGACGCTGTCAGAAATATAATCATTTGAAGATGAATTCTAAAATGTTTATATATTATTTATTCATTGATTATTCATATTTTAACATATTTGAGCTTTGTTCTTAGTGGGAGACAGACATTATGCAAGTAAACATGCACAAACAAGTGGGACCACAAACTACAGAAAACGCAGAGAAATCAGGCACTACATGATTGAATGTCTTAAAAAATTCAAATTCCTATTATGATGTTATCAACGAAAGTATTTGCACCAGTCAGAAAGAGATCTATAAAAGCTGTCCTTCTCAAATACACAAAAACAGATTTTTGCTGAGTGAACTTCAAGTGCAATATACAACGAGCTTATTTGTTTTCAATCTTTCTCAATTTGCATTGTAAGCTTCAGTGATTATACATATGCTCTGTAAGAGAGTGTGTTCTATAAATCTTTTCATTGTAATCTTCATCTCAAGGTAAAGGGACCTTGAGGGTTGAGTGTTTCCTTATGAGTGAAACTGAGAGAGTTTATTGAAAACACTCTGCTCATAAGTCTTGTCGTGAGGGGGAGAGAAAGTTTTGAGTTGAAGAACATTTCTGCTCATAGTCCTAATAAGGACATCTGTTGTATTGTGCTCTCCAAGAGCCAACTGAATCTTGGAAGAATAATAAAAATCTCAGCAGGTGGAAACCTCTGGGGACTGGACGTAGGCAGTGATTTATGGCTGAACCAGTATAACTTTCCATGTGCAAATTCCTTCATCTTCTCTTTCACCTTGTTCAGTTTGAAATCAAAAAATTTGGTATCACCCAATTCACCCCCCTCTTGGGTAAAACTTGTCCTTTACATTTGGTATCAGAGCAAGGTCTTCTCCGAAGAGCTTAACGGCTTGAGAAGGATCCGTATACATGGCAACCATGAGTGAGAACATTCTTTCAGAAGGATCTTCTATTATTAGACCTCCTAGTTTTAGCGGAGAGCATTTTTCATTATGGAAGGCCAAATTTAGAGTATTTGTAATGGCAATTGAATATGGTTTATGGAATGTAATACAAAATGGTGATTATGTTCCAACAAATAAGGTTGAAGATAGAATTGTGAAGAAGAGTCCAGAAGAGTTTGACGAGAATGACAGAAGGCTAGTTACACTAAACAGTAAAGCTATTCTCATGATTCAGAGTGCACTCAGCCAAAAAGAATACTTCAGATTATGTACGTTGAGTACGGTAAAAGAAATGTGGGAAGCTTTAGAAATTGCACATGAAGGTACCTCCGGAATCAAAGATAATAGAATTAATACTCTAACTACTGAGTATGATTTATTTCAAATGAAACCTGGAGAAATAATATCTGAGTTTGAACTTAGATATACTCATCTAGTCAACCAGTTAGTAGTACTTGGAAAGATCTTTGATCAAAATGTCAAAGTAAGGAAGATTTTGAACATTCTTACCAAAGAATGTAAAGCAAAAGTAACAGCTATAGAAGAAGCCAAAGGAGAACCAAAGAGGTCTGTAGCTGCACTCTTTGGAAATCTTTCAGAATATGAAGGTAAGTTGAAGTTCAAAAAGGAACTAGAAGATTTAGATGATAAAAAGAAAAGAGGAATTGCCCTCAAAGCCAAAAAGCAGAACTATCTGAAAGTTAAGAATAAATCAATGATGAAGAGATGGGGATGCTTGTCAAGAGGTTTAAAAATTCTACAGAAAGGGACAACGGAATTTTAGGAATCAACATGGAAGTTCAAGCAAGAAAGAAAATAAAGAGCAACAGGTTATATGCTATGGGTGTAGAAAGCCAGGACATATCAAGTCTGAATGCTTCAAAAATAAAGATAAGAAATAGAGAAAGAAAGCATATATTTCCGGGTGACAGTTCATCAGAAGGAGAGAGTGATAATGATGAAGTCGCTAACATATGCCTAGTAGCTAAAGAAGAAGAATCAGACACAGAGGTAAGTGATTCTGAACCTTCTTATGATAAACTCTTATATGAATATAATGCACTGCATTTTGAATATGTTAGGATTGGTAAGGAAATGTTATGTTACAAAAGAAAAGTTGAAAGTTTTGATAGTAAAAATTATAACAGCATGCTACAATCATCATGTGCATCATGTGAAAATAAAGATAAGAAAATTAATGATTTGACAAAAACCTTAGAGAAATTTTCTAAGGGAAGTGAAACTTTGAAAATGATTTTGGAATCACAACGTGTGGTACATGATAAATCTGGAATTGGATATAAGCCTATTCAACAGAAAGACAGAAGAAAGAAACAGGGAAGTAAGACATATTTGAAATATTTTAGAAATACTGTCTACTTATCAAACCCATTTGCATCAAGCAACTACTGCAATAGAAAAGGTCATTATACTTCATCATGCCATTTTAAAAGAGGAAAGAATATCGGTACGTACAAATGGATTCCAAAAGGAACCTATTGTTAGATATGATTAGTTTTGATGATGTCAAATATAGATATAAGATATTAAGAGCAAAAAGTTTGCTTAATATATTTATCTCCAATATTGACTAACTATTATATTTAATGTTGCATATCTTATAGATTAGTCAAGCAAAGAAAGAAAGAGATTGGAGAAACAATCACTTCAAGGAATTAATGGGAATATCAAGATTCAAGCTCCTAGGAGAAATATCATATGTTTCTATGCTTAGAAGGGAAATAAGAAGACTATACCAGTGTATTGTTTGGCACTGTAGCATTTCACTATAGCCGTCAGATACTGTAGCGTCTGAAAGACTATAGTACTCGAGTTGGTACTGTAGCAACTCGAGTTTTGGGCACTGTAGCACTCGAGTTCAGGAAGTTCTCCATGAGAGTTTTGCTCAGAAACGATCTCCGAATGTATCCCAAGTTGTGCACTAGAAGTTGGTCTTGATAAACTCGAGTTGGTACTGTTCATAGCTGCATAAATGGGCTAGAACTCGAGTTTGGGGATTAGAACTCGAGTTTGGTATGAACAAAAGTATACTCTGTTCATCCCTGTTTTACGTTCAGCATGGGCGAGCTTCAGTAAATCAAACATATCTCCTAAACCACAAGTCTGATTAAGATGAAACCAGTGGCATATAAAAATAGACTCTCAATGCGTCATTTGGACACTAGAACCAATATCAAAGGAGCTCAAATGTATCCAATATGAATGTTTGAAGTAGAACTTAGAATCACCATCATATTCCAGAATGATTTTTGTATTTTGGACATATCTCTCAAACTACACCTCCATTTGAAAGTATACTCAAATATCTTTCCATGGATATATAATATATCAATTTTGGAGTTATATTCAATGCGGTATGACTTCTGGAAGTTGATGTTCAAAAATACATATGTTGTCTACACTCATCGAATCATAACTTGGAGAATACGAAGAGTTTGGAGCTAATTCATTTTGCATTAGAATGTAGATGATAAGATCTTTCTAATGATCAATCATTTACCATGTTTGGAGTAAAAAATTAATTGATCATGTTTTGAGTCCACTGTTCATACTCCCGCAAACATCTGATATACACTCGAGTAATGAGAGTTCTGGAATGAGAGTTTGTTCCAGAGATTTCATGAGAATCAGCTGATATGAAGTGCACTCGAGTTTGAGGATGACAACTCGAGTTCTATGAAGCTTTGTACTCGAGTCTTGAGAGTTTTGAGAAGAGAGTTTAAGAGAATTAAAGCCGTGAAGTATGAGAGTAGCACTCGAGTTCCCAACAACGCACTCGAGTTCTTATTGCTTCTGCACTCGAGCTGTGAGAGTTCTTCATTGAGAGTTTATACCCGAGAGTCTTGTGATGAGAGGAACAAGCTGTGCACTCGAGTCCTACAACATGCACTCGAGTTATATGGTAAATTGCATTCGAGTCCTGTATTGCACTCACGAGAGTTTACATTAGAAAACCTTGCAGAAACTTGAAAACTCAGGATGCACTCTAGTTCATTGTTCAGCACTCAAGTTCTGAAGCAAAGTGCACTCGAGTTCCAGAAGTGCATTCTTGCGAGTTCATGTCCGAGACTACCTGGAGATGTTGAAACAGATGTGTTCACTCGAGTTTCATAATGAGAACTCGAGTTTGGAAGACGTAGAAGTAAAATGATTTCCAGCAATCAATCCGAACATGCTTAAATGATATCCAATGATTATGCTTTCACTTGTTATAACTCTTAAACTTGATTTAATGATTGATTCCAAGTTTAAGACAGGTTTGCAACGTTCAAATAGACAAAACACATAAAGAAGCCAAACACGACGGACACTATGAAATGGGTAATTGTCATCTGCACATGAGTCTAACCAACACCAAGTAGCTCTCGCACACTCTAATAGCCCGTAAAGAATTCAAATGCCCACACCTCTCTACAACGGATACATTGCAACACTCATATATGAGAATGCAACGAACGACCAAATCTTCAAATACACTCAACGGTCAAACAAAGCAATGGGACTTTAATTGATGAATGCTCAACAATGGGAAAATATGCGAATGGGCTCAACGGTAAAATGATTCAATAAATAACTCAACGAACATGCGAACAGAAAGCAACGGTATGAATAATCTGTCAGAAGCACGATCAGATTACAACAGGCAAACGTTTTCTCCAACGGTTCTCAACACATCTCCTATATAAATTAAAGCATTCAAAGAAGAAGATGAGAGGATGCAACGGTGACCAAACACCCAGACACAGCGAACAGAGATGATGAAGTAACGAGAACCTAGCTGCTAATATGCTGCTGTCATGAATCTTCATCTCTTACTCTCCGTAAATATATGTTTTACTTATCATGTACATTTGAGTGTGAATATTTGTATTGTGCTTCATTGAGCATTTATCTACTCTGTGAGAGAGTCTGTAAATACATAATCTATACTTCTGTATTGATCTCAAGGTAGAGGGACCTTGAGAGGGTTGATTACCTTACGGGGAAGTTGTAGGGAGTATTGCTCTGCTCGTAAGACTTGCTGTAAGGGGGAGTGAACCTTACGGTGTGTAAGGGAGAGTAACTTCGTAGTAGGCTACACAAGTACCCGGTTAAACTTGTGTGTTGTAGCAGTTTTTCTTGTACCCAGTCAAACAAGAAGATAGTAGATTGGATATCTCAGGAGGAGCCTGGGGACTGGACGTAGGTCATCATGGATTAGACCGAACCAGGATAAATCACAGTTTGCATTTTCTCTTCCCTAAACTTTTACATTTCCAGCATATAAGATTTACATAACTGTTTATGATTTTATACTTCTATATATATTAATTTGATAAGCTGCAAAAAGATTTTAACATATCATACTTTATTATCGTACACCCAATTCACCCCCGTCTTGGGTGTCAGCCAAGTCTAACATTTGGTATCAAAGCTTAAATTCTTGTTTAAAGGACTTAACCGTCTCAAGAGTTATAATGGCTGACTTTGGGTATTTTATGCTTCCAGAAGGTTTTGATTATACTATTCTACCTCATTTGAAAGATATTGATTTTTTGTTCTGGAAAGCTAGAATGACAAGTTTTATAAAAGCATTTGATTATGATATGTGGAATGTTATTACAAATGTTTTTGATCATAAACCAAGGAAGGATTGGACAGATAAAGAAAATAAAATGTTTTCATTAAATATTAGAGCAATGAAGATTTTGTATAGTGCTGTGACAGAAAATGATTTTGAGAAAATTAGATTTTGCTCTAATGCTAAAGATATATGGGACACTCTTTATTCTATATATAATTCTAACAAGTATGTTGAAGTTGAAAGTGTTGAAAGTTCATGTGAAATTAGAAGTTGCACATCTATGGTACATGAACAATTGGAAGTTGATGATGAAAATGGAGATATCATACAACACTTCCATACAGTCAACATAGATAGATAAGGAGATGAGGATTCCCAAAAAGAGCTTATTACAAACGGACATGAAAAATCACTCTCTGGAGCTCAAGATGAACTTAAGGTAAAAAGTTCCAATTCTTCTTATGATCTTTGTAAAACTGAGTTTCAAATCTTACACTAAACTATTTTCCAACCAATTGTTGATTCTATTGATAAAAACAAAAATGTTTTAAATCATGCTGGAAATTTATATGTGAAGAAAGAACATAGGCAAACTGGATATATGGTATTGTCATCCCTCAAACAACAAAATACTTGCATAGAACCTCACAATGTATATCATCATGTTATTTGCAATTATTGTGGTAAATCCGGTCATATTTCTCATACATGCTATATTAGAAGAAATTCTAATGTGAGAAATAAATATGTTTGGGTTCCAAAAGGTCATGTGAATTCAAATGCTAACAATCAAGGACCTAAGTATATGTGGGTACCATAATGTCCATCTAGCACTTTATGTATGCAGGATAGTCCAAAAAGAAATGGACATAAGGGTTCAAAGAAAATGAAGAAAAAGGCAAGAGTTTCTCATGCACCAATTAAGAGGTTTGTATCATTGCAAAAGAGAACTCTTAAAGCATCCGTTGCTAGAGCTGCAAAGCATAACCACCAAAAGAAGCAATTGAGAAAAGACATGTGTTCGACCTCAAGAATGAACTACCATAATGTACCATTCAACTACATTGAGGAGAACAAGAAAAGGAGGATCTCTCGTACAAAGATACGCATTGAATCTACAACATATGAGAGAACGTTGCTTAATCCCAAAGCTAAATATGCAAAAACAAAGCTTCAAAGAAAGATGCAATGGTATGCAAAGGTAATCCTCTAAGCACCTAAGGTAAATGTGCAAAATGGTAAAACCTTCTACATTATTATCTTTAATATTTATTGAGGTTTATACATGTTACCTTAGGAATGAGCATTGCAAACTATCTTAGAAATATGTTTTCAAATCCGTTGAAAAATTCATTTTGTAAACCTATTTGCAAAGGGATTGCAATGTTCAATAGTTTAGTTCTTTATGCATACATGTCTATTTCAAAAGAAAATATCTCTACTTTAATGCATAAAGTCATGTTTAATTCATTATGCTCAATTTCTTCAAATTAAATGTATTGCTAGAGTATGTGAATTATGAATCTTACAAGCTAACCTTAAGTGGATCCAAGTAAGATTAGATACCAAAGGAACAAAATGGGTTATATAGTTTTGTTGGAAGAAATTTGTAGAAAAGCTTGATTCATGAGCATAGGTTACTCAAGTGATCTTGGAGGACTTGAGTACAAAGAAACAAGAAATTGGAAAGTAACTTGAGTGTCTACGAGTCACACTCAAGCCAGGTACACTGGGTTAGTATGGGAGTTAAACTGCAGAACTCGAGTTTACAGTGGCAAACTCGAGTCCATATAAACTTGAGTTTGAAGGGCCAAACTTGAGTGTAGATGAACTCGAGTTCTGTGGGAAGAACTCGAGTGTTGGGACTCTATGTCAGTTTCTAGGTCTCAATCACTGATTTGTTCCTCCTAACTAAATTTGAGTAGTTGCTCATAATTGTATATCATTTGCAATCAATCATTTATGTTTTTAAAATGTTTTGGATTGCTAAATGAACCAAAAGTGAAATTATGTATAATCCTACTATGAATTTGAGTTTGAAATACATATTTTAAAATTCTACTTGAATTTCAATCCATCTTATTTATAAAAATGCATACACATGATTTGAAGATTATTCATATTTTGTTTGCATTTTCAAAATTGGAAGTTAATATTTTTGTATACTGAATGTCAGAAATGCTTCAAATTCATCCTCCAGGGTATTTCCCCATCACTGACATATTAATTATTGATCTTCAATATGCTATCCAAAGCTTAAACTCCTCAATCTTTATTTTCTAATGAGTTAGATCTTATCTATATGAGTTTCAAGTATTTTACCCATACAATAATTCAATATGTGAAAGTATTGTTCCAAATGCACAAATTCTTATTGGTTGAATTATTTCAAGTATTCATTAATGCATTAACCATTAGAGTGGAATAATATATTAGGATGATATTTTGAAACTCTAGTCATTTGGACTAATGAATATGTGCTTTATCATCTATACACCATTATACTCATCTTGTTACTCAAATGCATCAACATTTGTTTTCATCTATTTTTGAGTAACTAGAATCTTGTATTCAAATTGTTTCCTTGAATATTTATGACTCAATTCTAAGAGGCAAGATTACCATTTGATAAATAGCAAAGTCATATATTTCTATCTAATCCTTTTGGATAATTCATTTTCCATATGACTTTTGCTCTTGGGAAAACTCTCAAACATGTTAATCCCAATGTTTAACATGTTATCCTAGTCGTTCTCTAGTTGAAGTTTTCTGAGATATGTAAACATCTATTGACTTACACCATTTTGAGCATGAGGATTTATTCTTAACAAATTTCATAAATGAGTTTTCATGCATTCAAAATCTTAATGTCATAATGCATATTCATGATTCAAAAGAACATTTGAGATTTTGAAACAATTTGCATATTTTTATTCAAGATTTATTATTTCATAAAAAGTTGGTCGTTATGGATTGATTTTCTACTTTTTGATCCGACTTACATAGATTGCATAAAAACCATATCAATGACATATTTTCAATATAAATATATTTACAAATTGTCATTGATAATTGAAATCATCATTCTTGATATCATTTGCTCATTATGCTTCATGATTCAATGACTTGAATTTATTGGATAAAATTAAATTTTGGTCTTTATTGGATTATGATACTCTTTACTCAAATATCATATGATTTAATTGTATAAAAGTAAAAGAGTTGTTATATCTAATATTGTGGACCCAAGAGAAGTTGGGTACCAAAGAGGGAGCATGTATATATACACTTTTGTAGGAGTTGACCAAAATGCTCTACTTATGGATGTAAAGATCATAGGACAATAAAGTAGGCATGATTAGCAGTGTTGCAGTAGAAGCTAAAAGAAGAATCTATGATACAAGATGTATCAAATTTGGTAAAATTAGGTGGGTGTGAACCAGAACTTTAAAGTTTCTATTTAAGATGATGAATTAGACTCTTCATATAAGGGAGCTATGTACAAACCGGAATTTTCAAATAATACTTGACAAAAGGCGTATACTAAGAGGATAAATGAATATGAAGCCTTTCTCCAAGCTCATCTTCTTGTTTCTACTCTTAAGTGTTCCCTAGAGATCACACACTCAGATTCCTTCAGTACTGATCAAGTCACCAGATGATGATTGGCAATAGTGCATCAATAAGAGGATCACAACTCAAGTAATTACAACATTACTTGAGTGAGGTATTGTATTCTTTCATAAGTGAAATTCTCAGAGTAAGGGCTTTAAAAGACATATTCATTCTTTAATTCTACCATCCTATCTGGATAGTATTTAAAGTTCATGTCATTTAAATTTTCTGACTCGAATAATATTAGAATACAATTGCTAAAATCCATGAATAGCATCATCATTTTCAAATTTGATTTCTCTCTAAATCTTCGAATTTCAGTCTTAAAGTTTTTAATGGTTTATCAAATCCAAAAACATTTTTGTAACTATATTGCTCATGATAATTTTTACAACCATGCATATATTAAGGGGAAGCTTCACATTCACATATGTTACATCTTAAAAGCTTATCTCCTTTATTTGAAGAAAATCATTATAGTAGACTTATCTACATTCACCCTTAATTGATTAGTTTTGATGATGAGATACTTATCCATTTTCTTTTCTTCATCTTAATTTGCATATATTTTATAGAAAGGAAATTGTTAATACTAGATTGCACTAACCATTCTCCTTACAATAATTTTTTTTAACTTATGACAGGAGAATTTGCCCTATGCAAGATCATCATTCCTCTACACACTAAAAGGAGAATATAACCTTGAGGACATATGCTTTGATGATTAATCAAGAGAAATATTGGTTACAACATTAAAAGTAACAAATTTATCTGTGCCAATACAAAGAAACACAAAGCATATTATGATGAAAATATGGAACAAAAGCTCAACTCAATAAGAACTTCCTGGAGACATCATCAGTGTTATACAACGAAAGTGTGATGGACCAGACTTCATGAATCTATCATCAGCTTGTCAAATCCAAATGAGCATATCTAAACCCTATCTCTTTAAATTTTAAAGATATTGTGCATCTCTTTGATTTCATTATGATAATTTTTCTTGAAAATATCTTCAAATTATTTACTCATTTGTATCACATTAAAATATAAAGGGGGAGAGAGAAAATTGTTTTTCTTGACTTGTTTATTTTGTTTAATAGAGAGAAAGACATTTCAAATTTGTTTTTATATTTATCTCTCTATAAGTATGTATTCCTTATCCCTCAAACTTTTTGCTAATGACAAATAGGGGGAGAGAAAGGCAAGCAAAATATGTTGCATAATATTTTTACAAGTTACATTTATACATATTTTTCTTGTAGGATTTGACATCATCAAGAATGGGGAGAATGTTAGATATGATTAGTTTTGATGATGTCAAATATAGATATAAGATATTAAGAACAAAAAGTTTGCTTAATATATTTCTCTCCAATATTGACTAACTACTATATTTAATGTTGCATATCTTATAGATTAGTCAAGCAAAGAAAGAAAGAGATTGGAGAAACAAGCACTTCAAGGAACTAATGGCAATATCAAGATTCAAGCTCCTAGGAGAAATATCATATGTTTCTATGCTCAGAAGGGAATTAAGAAGTACTATAGCAGTGTATTGTTTAGCACTGTAGCATTTCACTATAGCAGTTAGATACTGTAGCTCACAAGCACTGTAGCGTCTGAAAGACTGTAGCAACTCGAGTTCTGGGCACTGTAGCACTCGAGTTCAGGAAGTTCTCCATGAGAGTTTTGCTCATAAACGATCTCTGAATGTATCCCAAGTTGTGCACTCGCGTTGGTCTTGATAAACTCGAGTTGGTACTGTTCATAGCTGCATAAATGGGCTAGAACTCGAGTTCGGGGATTAGAACTCGAGTTTGGTATGAACAAAAGTGTACTCTGTTCATCCCTGTTTTACGTTCAGCATGGGCGAGCTTCAGTAAATCAATCATATCTCCTAAAGCACAAGTCTGATTGAGATGAAACTAGTGGCATATAAAAATAGACTCTCAATGCGTCATTTGGACACTAGAACCAACATCAAAGGAGTTCAGATGAATCTGATATGAATGTTTAAAGTGGAACTTAAAATCACCATCATATTCCAGAATGATTTTTGTATTTTGGACATATCTCCCAAACTACACCAGTATTTGAAAGTATACTCAAATATATTTCCATAGATATATAATATATCAATTTTGGAGTTATATTCAATGCGGTATGAATTCTAGAAGTTGATGTTCGAAAATACATAAGTTGCTACACTCATCGGATCATAACTTGGAGAATACGAAGAGTTTGGAGCTGATTCATTTTGCATTGGAATGTAGATGATAAGATCTTTCTAATGAACAATCATTTACCATGTTTGGAGTCAAAAATAAATGGATCATGTTTTGAGTCCACTGTTCATACTCCCACAAACATCTGATATACACTCGAGTGATGAGAGTTCTGGAATGAGAGTTTGTTCCAGAGATTTCACGAGAATCAGCTGATATGAAGTGCACTTGAGTTTGAGGATGACAACTCGAGTTCTATGAAGCTTTGTACTTGAGTCTTGAGAGTTTTGAGAAGAGAGTTTAAGTCTGAGAGAATTGAAGCCGTGAAGTATGAGAGTAGCACTCGAGTTCCCAACAACGCACTCGAGTTCTTATTGCTTCTGCACTCGAGCTGTGAGAGTTCTTCATTGAGAGTTTATACCTGAGAGTCTTGTGATAATAGGAACAAGATGTGCACTCAAGTCCTACAACATGCACTCGAGTTATGTGGTAAATTGCATTTGAGTCCTGTATTGCACTCACGAGAGTTTACATCCGAAAACCTTGCAGAAACTTGAAAACTCAGGATGCACTCGAGTTCATTGTTCAGCACTCGAGTTCTAAAGCAAAGTGCACTTCAGTTCCAGAAGTGCATTCTTGCGAGTTCATGTCCGAGACTACTTGAAGATGTTGAAACTGCTGTTTGCACTCGAGTTTCATAATGAGAACTCGAGTTTGGCAGACGTAGAAGCAAAATGATTTCCAACGATCAATCCGAACATGCTTAAATGATATACAATGATTATGCTTTCACTTGTTATAACTCTTAAACTTGATTTAATGATTGATTCCAAGTGTAAGACAGGTTTGCAACGTTCAGATAAACAAAATGCATAAAGAAGCCAAAAATGACGGACATAATGAAATGGGTAACCGTGATCTGCACATGAGTCTGACCAACACCAAGTAGCTCTCGTACACTCTGACAGCCCGTAAAGAATTCAAATTCCCACACCTCTCCACAACAGATACATTGCAATACTCATATATGAGAATGCAACGAACGACCAAATCTTCAAATACACTCAATGGTCAAACAAAGCAGTGAGACTTTAATGGATGAATGCTCAATAATAGGAAAATATCCGAATGGGCTCAACGATAAAATGATTCAACAAACAACTCAATGAACGTGTAAATAGAAAGCAACGGTATGAATAATCTGTCAAAAGCACGATCAGATTACAACAGGCAAATATTTTCTCCAACGGTTCTCAACACATCTCCTATATAAACCGAAGCATTTAAAGAAGAAGATGAGAGGATGCAACGGCAACTAAATACCCAGACACAGCGAACAGAGATGATGAAGTAACGAGAACCCAACTGCTAATATGCTGCTATCATGAATCTTCATCTCTTACACTCTCCGTAAATATATGTTTTACTTATCATGTACATTTGAGTGTGAATATTTGTATTGTGCTTCAGTGAGCATTTATCTACTCTGTGAGAGAGTCTGTAAACACATGATCTATACTTCTATATTGATCTCAAGGTAAAGGGACCTTGAGAGGGTTGATTACCTTACGAGGAAGCTGTAGGGAGTATTGCTCTGCTCGTATGGTTTGTCGTAAGGGGGAGTGAACCTTACGGTGTGTAAGGGATAGTAACTTCGTAGTAGGCTACACAAGTGCCCTGTTAAACTTGTGTGTTGTAGCAACTTTTTTTGTGCCCAGTTAAACAAGAAGATAGTAGATTGGAAATCTCAGGAGGAGCCTGGGGACTGGACGTAGGTCATCGTGGATTAGACTGAACCAGGATAAATCACAGTTTGCATTTTCTCTTCCCTAAGCTTTTACATTTCCAGCATATAAGATTTACTTAACTACTTATGATTTTATACTTCCATATATATTAATTTGATAAGCTGCGAAAAGATTTTAAAATATCATACTTTATTATCGTACACCCAATTCACTCCCCTCTTGGGTGTTAGCCAAGTCTAACACGTATGTACCAAACTAGAGTCATACTAACCATGAAGGACCCAAGAAAGTATGGGTACCTAAATTTTAACAATATTGATACAGGTATGTCTCAAAGCATCACGAGCAAATAAATGGTACATTGATAGTGGATGCTTGAGACATATGACTGGTGACAGAGAAAAGTTCACCACACTGGTACCTAAAGATGGAGGAAAAGTAGCCTTTGGAGGCAATCAATCTGCATACATTGCTGGAGTTGGAGAATTTGGAAGATCAAATGGTGTTTCAATCTGATCGAGAATTTTCAAGTTCTCGCAAAATAACTAGTTTCAATAAGAATTTGCAGTATAGAGAACCTGGATCGTTTCCCACGGAATTCACATGCGGTCTAAAACAGTTGAACAATGATCGATTAGGGGGTTTTTTTATTAACCTATTAATGAACAATAAAATCATATTAAAAATAGAAATAAAAAATGACTTGGACAAAACAGATTAAAACAACTGACCTAGAATTGGGATTTCATAGTTTCCTACCATCATCGGACAAAGAATTTATAACGAAACTCGTGATTGATTCTGGACGAACCAAAATCTCTGCATTCTTCTAGAGAATTCCTTGACTAGACAATCGTCTAGGTTTTGTTCTTATATGTGGCATGCTACTGTGCGATTGCACAGTATCACTGTAACCCGATTAGAACTGTGTCCTTGGGATGTACCAATCCAAACATTAAAACAAACATCCGAACTATTTCCAGAAATTGAATCCGATTAGAGTAAATAGAAATGAGTTACATTACCAATTTAAGTATGTCCTCTGATTGGAAACGTGAATCCTTAATCCATAGGTTAATCACAGAAGCTTAGCCGGACATGGCTGGAAAATCCGAAGAATGAATGAAAAACGCGAAGAACATTTTTTTCAGAGAATTCTTAACTTCTGATTTCAATCCCAAAATTGTCCAATCCATCCTCTCTCTATTGTTTCAGCTAACTAAAGTAAATACCTAATTGACAAATGGATCAGAGCCCACCAGTTCAGCCCAAAATGAAAATAACTAATAATTGGTGCTTCATTACAAAATTCAGGCCCAATAAAAATCCAGAAAAATACATATAACGTTAACTACAATTTTGACTATCCTCTTGTCCAAATATGCCTTTCAAGTCTTCATATCAATTGTTGCTCTATGAATCATCTAAAAAATGAGACAAGAATGAGATCAGTCGGATATATGGTTCAAGAGTTATGATCAAAATAAAGAAGGGTTGTAAATCTGGAATTTTTATCATTAAAATATGTTAAATCTAATAAAACACCCAAAGCCCAAATAAGCATAAAAGCCCATTATTTATTAACTAAAAAATCTAAATTTATTAATCAAGAGATACAAATAAGTGTAATAAATATTCAATTATCACAATCAACGATGTTTATTATGTGGAAGGATTATGTCATAATCTTCTAAGTGTAAGTCAAAGTACTGAAAAGGCAACTAGGTAATCTTTGATTCAGAAGAATGTCTGATCGTCAACAAGAAGGACCTACTGCTTGACAAAGAATCCATTAAAGCTAAGATTCGAGCTCAAAGAGACGGTAACTGTTATACACTTGACTTAAAATCCAGTTCTTCATAAAACTGTTTTCTAAGTAAAACTGAAGAAAGTTGGTTATGGCATAAACGTCCTGCACATGTCAACATGAATCAACTTGAGAAATTGATTAGAAAAGATTTAGTTATTAGTCTTCCCAAGCTAAAATTAAAAAATGACGTGATTTGTGTTGCTTGTAAAAAAGGCAGGCAGACTAAATCTTCTTTCAAAATCAAAAATGAGATTTCAACTTCTAAACCTTTACAATTGCTTCATATGGATCTGATCGGTCTACCTCATGTGAAAAGCTTTGGAGGAAACTTATATACTCTAGTAATTGTCAATGATTTTTCAAGATTTACATGGACTATATTTCTTGTATCAAAAGTTGAGACATTTGTTAACTTTGTTTCTTTTGCCAAGAAAGTCCAAAATGAGAAAGGTATTTCTATTGTGTCTATTAGAATAGATCATAGAGGAGAGTTTGAAAATCAACTCTTTGAAGATTACTGCAACCATCAAGGAATAGATCATAACTTTTCAGCACCAAGGACACCTCAACAGAATGGAGTAGTAGAAAGAAAGAACACAATTCTCACGGAGATGGCAAGAGCAATGCTTAATGATAAAGAAATGTCCCAAGTGTTCTGGGTAGATGCAATGGGCACAACTTGCTAGATCTCCAACCGAGCATATATACAAAAGAAACTCAGAAAGACTCCATATGAGTTATACAAAGGAAGGAAGCCTAATCTTGTTCATCTACATATTTTCGGATGCAAATGCTACATCCATAACAATGGTAAAGATAATCTAGGTAAATTCGATCCTAAATTTGATGAAGGTCTATTTTTAGGATATTCAAATAGGAGTTAGGCATATAGAGTATTTAATAAAAGAACATGTGTAGTAGAAGAAACCATTCATGTTGTGTTTGACGAATATGAGTCTCATACAAAGTTACTTGATGAAGAAGAAACAGATTTTGTTAAGAAAACTAAAGAGGTAACTTTATCAGATCAAAATTCTTCTGAAAAATCAAATGATATAAATGAAGATGCTCAGCCTAGAGCATGGAGAATGTGAAAGATCATCCAATTGATCAAGTAATTGGAAATGTTCATGAAGGTGTTAAAACTATAAATAGAATTTTAAACGAAGTAACTTTTTCTGCATTCATTTCTAAACTAGAACCATCTTGCATTGATGAAGCACTTTCTGACAATGATTGGATACTTGCTATGAATAAAAATTGAATCAATTTGAAAGAAATCAAGTTTGGGATTTAGTACCTCGTCCAAAAGACCGACCGATCATTGGAACTAAATGGGTATTTAAAAACAAACTTGATGAATCAGCAATCATTGTGAGAAACAAGGCAAGATTAGTTGCAAAAGGTTATAATCAAGAAGAAGGTATTGATTATAAGGAAATATATGCTCCAGTGGCTAGATTGGAAGCCATACAAGTACTCTTAGCTTTTGCATGCATAAAAGGTTTTAAACTTTATCAAATAGATGTCAAAAGTTCATTTTTAAATGGTTACATCATGGAAGAAGTTTATGTAGAACAACCTCCTGGTTTCAAAGATGAATCAAAACCATATTATGTTTATAAACTCAAAAAGGCTTTATATGGTTTAAAACAAGCACCAAGAGCTTGGTACGATAGATTAAGCAAGTTTCTTCTTGAGCAAGGTTTTGTTAGAGGTAAGCCAGATACAATGTTATTCATTAAACACAACAAGAATGACAATTTAGTAGTTCATATTTATGTAGATGATATCATATTTGGTGCTACTAACGAATCTCTCTGTCAATAATTTTCTAAGCTTATGCAGGGTGAATTTGAAATGTCTATGATGGAGAATTAACCTTCTTTTTGGGACTTCAAATCAAACAATGGAGTAAAATAATCTTCATTTCTCAGACCAAATATTTGAAACAACTGTTGAAGAAATATGGAATGGAAGATTCTAATGGAGCTGAAACTCTGATGAGTTCAACTACATCATTAGATGCAGATGAGAAGGGCAAAGTATATGATATAACCAAGTATAGAGGAATGATAGGTTCATTACTCTATTTAACAGCAAGTAGACCATATATTCAGTTCAGCGTTGGAATGTGCACAAGATTTCAGTCAGCACTAAAAATATCTCATGCTGAAAATGTGAAAAGAATCTTCAGATACTTAGGAAGTACCACAGAACTTGGATTATGGTATCCAAAAGGAGGGAATGAGTATCTCGTGGCTTACTCGGACTCAGATCATGCAGGATACAAAACTGACAGAAAAAGCACTAGTGGATAGTGTCAATTCCTTGGAGGCTCCTTAGTATCTTGGTTTAGAACAAAGCAAACCACCATTTAAGTGTCTTCTACTGAAGCTGAATATATAGCAGCAGCAAGTTGTTGTTGTCAAGTGCTCTGGCTAAAGCAATAACTCCAAGATCTAGGAATCGATCTAAAGGAAATTCCTATTTTGTGCGACAACACAAGTACTATTAGCTTAGCAAAAAATCCTATACAACACTCAAGAACTAAACATATTGATGTCCAACATCACTTTATACGTGATCATATTCAAAGAAAAGATGTTTGTGTGGAGTTCATTCCAACTGATTTCCAGCTTGCTGATATTTTCACAAAACCTCTGGAAAGAGAAAAATTTATGTACATGAGAAGAGAATTAGGAATGACTAGTCCCAATGAATTGTAAGAAGTTCATTAAAGGTTATTTATATTATATTATTTATGTTTTGATGACTGGATTACTAGCTTAAGCATCGGAGTATCTATAAGTTTGTTTTGCAGGAAATGCTCTGTTTTTGTAAAGCCAAACAGAGGTTAACAGAGAGGATATGAACTCTAAGCTTAACACTCGAGTTCATAAAGAAGTGTAAGACTAAACTTGAGTTCACCAGGGACAACTCAAGTTCACAACTGAAAATTTTGTGCAAATAGTCAGACTCAGCAGCTGGGTTACTCAAGTGATCTTGGAGGACTTAAGTACAAAGAAAACTAGGAGTTGGAAAATAACTTAAGTGTCTACAAGCAACACTCATGCTAGGTACGTTGGGATAAAATGGGAAATTTGCTGCCAAACTTGAGTACAAATGAACTCGAGTTCTTCATTGAGAACTCGAGTGCATTTCAACTCAAGTTCTTAAGTTTAGAACTCGAGTATCGGGCTATATATATCAGACCTGAGAACTCAAAAAACATATTATTTCTTCTCCCACTCGATTGCATCAGTTCACTTGAAACCCTGAACCAAAAATCCCACTGTTTCAACTCTCTCAAACAGCTCATTCACAACAATTAATCACCCGTTACATTGCTTCATCTACTCCAATCGGTGCATTATGTCCATAAATCTCCCATTTCGGAAGAACCTTTGGTATTGCCTTCTTCATTCTTGCTTAGTTGCTCTGTGAAATTTTTTTTTCGATATCATCTGAAATCTTTGTCTAAGCTTATTATTTTTATTGCCCAAAGATGATAAGCAAGAATCTTGAACTTCACTCTTCTTCTTCCACCGGGCTCGTTCAAAAACCGATGAAACCCCTTTGAAGTCTGTTTCTCGATCGGGTTCTCCGTCCCCTTCACCATCTCCATCTCCATCTCCTACTCCACCACCGAAAATATCATCCAAATCCAAAAAACACCCTCGTTCACAATCCAGAGTGGAAGAACCACCACCTAAGAAATCAAAGCCTGTGAACAAACTAACATCAGGTTAAAAAAAGCTTACAATCAAGGAAACTATTGTAACCCGGTCTAAATCCAAGCCTGTACAATGAAAAGGAAAAGGTGCTACTCCTCTAACTTCCTCTGAGAATTCCTCTTCATATGACCAACCTCATCAAGAAGTCTTATGTGCTTCCAAGTTGGACACACTTGTGAAGAAGATTGTCTCTCAAGCAGGCACTTCCGTTGGTCCTTCCATGACACACAAGCCATCTCAATCAGCTGTCTTTGTATCCCAAGCACTGGAAGTGGAAGAAGAAACAGAACCACCGGAAGGATTCCACACCTCTGCTATTAAACCCGTAAACAAGAAGGTATACAATGATGAATTTTCTCATAGGAAATTTTGTCCAGTAGTATATGTTGATTTGAATTACCTGTATTCGACTTATAACATTAACTTGAGGCAATACCTGGATTTTTTATGAACGATGGCTTAATGATCATCTATTATATTCACCTACTATTATTCGAATCTTTTACTCGAACATGAAAGTGAAAAATAAATTTTCAACTAAAGGTGAATTAATAGAAGAAGGCATTGAGACTACTATTCATGGCCAAGTCATCAAAATCGCTCCTACCATCATTAACCATATTCTTGGCTATGACGACCCACCTCCTGAGCCTTCCATCGAATTCACACTAGCCAAGGTATTTCAATTACTGAGATCTAGAGAGAAAGTGGGTCCTCTGAATTTCAAACCTATCCAAATGCCTACCCTCCACCGTATCCTCTTTTATATCTACACCCGGAGTATAGTCAACAAATCCAAGAACTTTACCCATTTTGCTCACAAGGACTATTTCATGATGGCTTCCTTGCTTGCGGAACATCAGAGGAATGTAGGGGAACTGATATTTCAAGAAATGAGGAGATTCCATTTTTCATCAACTCTGAATACATATATTCTACTACCTCAGATTGTTTTCCGCATCCTTAGGCACAACAAGATTTGGTATTTAGAAAAGGAAGAGAAAGTCAGGGTACCATGTTTTGGAATGACTCGATGTATCGAATGGGTATATCTCTTCTACTCTCATGTCACTCTCCTTCCACCACTGCTGATGAAGCCTAATCTTCCACTCAAAACCAACCCCCGTCTCCTTCCTTCATTGGTGCCTTTATTCAGAACTATGTGGGGGACTTGATCAACAAGGTAGTTAGTGGTCTTCAAACTGAAATGATGGAACAGTTTCATCACTTGAATTTCAATGTGAGAAGATGGTTGAAACTCTCGATCAACAGTTAGGCACATTGGTTCAAAACTCCAATCATAACTTTGATCTTATTCTGCAGCACCAAGAGGAGCATACCAAGCAGTTGCATGAGTTAACTGATTTGATTCGGGCATCATCAACATCTACTCCACCTCCTACTCCTACATCACCATCCTTTACACCCTCTACTCAAGCTATGGTTCTTTATGTTCCTACTCCTCCTCAACCAGATGCTGACAAAAAGGGGGAGAAGAGGGATTGATGGATTCTGAGTTTCTCAGGGGGCTTTATATTGTTTTTTTCTTTTGTTGTTCTTTCCTATGTATGGACCTTGGATTGTAATGAGGATTATATGTATTTAACTTTGATTTATTGGTATTATGTTGATGCTTCTGAATTTTAAATGAGCATCGCAAGTGTACGGGCCGTGGAAATAGTATAGTAGCAAATCAAGGTCATCCCACAGAGATTCAATTAAACTAATAATTAGGCATTAAATTTCTCATGTTCATTTAAGTTGAGCAAATCAAGAAAGAAAATAATTTGAAAATCAATTTAAGCAAAAGCAAAAGACCTAAATTTAATATTTTTTTTTGAAATTTCAGTGGAGGAAAAACAACCTAGAGTGGCTAATCCCTTTTTCAAGGTTAGAGCATGTATTTACCAAATTAAATGCACTTAATGTTAATTTGTTAATCTAGAGTTTAAATGGATATAAGTATCTTCCAATTACTAATACCCCTCTCTCAAGTTAAAATTTTTATTCCTAACTAATTTACTCAAGAGGCAATAAATGTCCAATTTCACTCTAATATGATTATATGGGTCCAATAGGTATATTCCTATCCTATTGGCAAATTAGAATAAATTCTAATCCCACATTGCTTAATCCTATGGTCTAATTAAGATCCCTCTTCCAAGGCTAATCTAAATTCCCCAATTTTCTACTTAGTGGTGATCAAGCACCAAGTAGATAAAATAATACAAGATTAAGTAAACAAACTAATATTAAGCATAAAATTAATGAGTTCATACATGCTCAAATCCCTAAATTAGTTCATAGCTACTCTAGGTTTAAAAATAATTAGTCACACATTGCTTTACACACAGTCACAACAGCAACATTTAGAATCAGATTCATGAATGCAAGAGAAACAGAAATAATCACTGTGCAATACGTTTTCTCTTTTCTTAAAAGTCTCCTCTGAAGCTTCGATTTTCTTTTAGTCAGCTATGCTATGTTCTTTTAATCTTGCTGCCATCCCAATCTGATCTTCCGATATAACAAAGAAGAAGCATGAACCGTACTGTTGCTATCCTTCTCTCCAAAATATCAGCGTTCTCAAGGTTGAGAACGATCAACCAACCACCACAGTGCCAGCCTTCTCCTTTATTTCTTCTCTTTTCTGGTTCAGCTCTGATCACTCAGGCAATGGTGGCAATGAAGGTCCAAGTGGTTGACGGAAGGAGACCAGAAGCGATGTTGGTACGCCGATAGCTGTGCTCTGAAACCATCGCGTTCTAGCTCTGTTTCTCCGGTAATGGAGGATGATGAGGCAGACAACAATGGTAACAGTGATGGTCTTCAGCTCCCAGATATACCACGGTGCTGCCTTCTTTTTCAGCTATCTGTTCTTTTATTCCAGCAGCACCTCCTAAAATAGCCGCCTCCCCTTCTAAAACTAGCACCTCCTCTGGTTTGTGAGCTTTCAAAGTCTGCTAGTTTAAGCTCTGCAGAAGATCATCATGAAGCTCCTTTCTCTCGGCCCAGCTCTCTCCAACTACCATCTCTAAAACCAGCCGCCGCTCCTCCAACTCCTCAATATTGCAAAACCAGTGGCTCTCTCCTTCTTCAATTGCTGGCCTCTCCCTTCTCTCTCATTCTTTCCTCCAGCTCCGTTTCTGAAGACCTAATAAATCCCTTGGTCAAAACGTGCGTTTTGACCAAGGGACTAAAATGAAATTATTTGAAAAACTTTAGAGGAGGGACTAAAGTGAAATATTTTAAAATGTTTTGGGGCTCAATCAGAATTTCCTGAAAATACAAGATCTTTTCTATAATTGTTCCTTTTTCAGAAAAGTGAATCCTTACTATTATTAGCCTAAATCAAATTATTTCTATTTTAGATTAAAAACTATAATATTTAAAATAAAATCCCCAAATGATTCACTAATTTCATTTTCTCCCATAATCTCATAAAATCTCATAGAAATCCTTCAAAACTTGCTTAGATAACTCTCCAAATATCTCTAAAATATTCTTTAATTGTATTAAAAATGGAGAGTTATCATATGTTTAACTAATGATATTATATTACTTATTTCTTCATAAACATGTTGAGTTCAATTTTTGCATAAGTATCTCAAAAGATTTTACTCTCAAATCCATCACTAAGGTTTTGTCATCATCAAAAAGGGGGAGAATGTTGGATCTCATGTTTTGATGATAACAAAATAGTGATGATATGTTTTGCAAGGAAATAAGAAGTATTAATTGAAGATATTAAGTGGATTTTATCAATGGAAACAAATTAGAACTTATAGTTTATATTCTCTATCAAATTACTGCTATACTCGAGTTCTCTCTGCCAAACTCGAGTTATGACAATATCACTCGAGTTCTGACATGGTCACTCGAGTTCTGTTCAAAATTTCCTATACAATTACCGTTGAGAACTAATGAAATCTGAAGTGTAATGTTTATCAGGTCTATAACACTCGAGTTTGTCAATATCCACTCGAGTCCTGAAGAGCTATACACTCGAGTCTTGAGAGTTGCAGGATAAGAGTTTCTGACCGAGAGACAAGACTATGGAAGAATAGGCACATCACTCGAGTTTGTCAGCATGCACTCGAGTTCTTAACAGATGTTATACTCGAGTCCTGGAAGTGTAGAGATGAAATTTTGTACCCGAGAAGAAGTGACTTAGATAATGAGCAATTCACTCGAGTTCTATATTATTCACTCGAGTTCTCAGTCATTTTAGCACTCGAGTTCTGCGAGTTATGACATGAAAGTGTGAACCCGAGAGATATGGTACCAAGAAACAAGTTCTTTACTCGAGTCCGATATCTAGCACTCGAGTTCTAATTATAATGTGCACTCGAGTGAAGGAAGTGTTATAATTGAAGTATGTATCAGAGGGACTTGTGAACCTGAAGAAGTAAGGTGCACTCGAGTTCTACAGCAATGGCACACTCAAGTTATGCGAGTTCTTGACTTGAGATTTTTCACCCAAGAGCTAATCTAAGGAAATAAGGTCGACACTCGAGTTCTAATAAGTACACTCGAGTTTCTATGATATTCCATACTCGAGTCTTGCAAGTGTTGGTTTGGAAGTATAAACCCGAGAATATCTATCTTGAGTAAACATGATGTGTACTCGAGTTCTGTTTCATGCACTCGAGTCCTTGAACAATTTACACTTAAGCTCTCTTTAGAATAACCATTAGAAGCGAGAATAGAATGAAGAAAAATGGCTTGCAATCGAGTTCATGATTGTATTCACACTCGAGTTTTAAGGGATGAACTCGAGTTCATGACGCTCAGAAATATAATCATTCAAAGATGAATTCTAAAATGTTTATATATTATTTATTCATTGATTATTCATATTTTAACATATTTGAGCTTTTTTCTCAGTGGGAGGCAGACATTATGCAAGTAAACATGCACAAACAAGTGGGACCACATAAACTACAGAAAATGCAGAGAAATCAGGCAGTGCACGATAAAATGTCTTAAAAAATTCAAATGCCCATTATGATGTTATCAACGGAAGTATTTGCAACAGACAAAAAGATATCTATACAAGTTGTTCTTCTCAAATACACAAAAACATATTTTAGCTGAGTGAACTCCAAGTGCAATATACAACGAGCTTATTTGTTTTCAATCTTTCTCAATTTGCATTGTAAGCTTCAGTGATTATACATATGCTCTGTAAGAGAGTCTGTTCTATAAATCTTTTCATTATAATGTTTATCTCAAGGTAAAGGGACCTTGAGAGGGTTGAGTGTTTCCTTACGAGTGAAACTGAGAGAGTTTATTGAAAACACTCTGCTCATAAGTCTTGTCGTGAGGGGGAGAGAAAGTTTTGAGTTGAAGAACATTTCTGCTTATAGTCCTAACAAGGACATCTGATGTATTGTGCTCTCCAAGAGCCAACTGAATCTTGGAAGAATAGTGAAAATCTCAGCAGGTGGAAACCTCTGGGGACTGGACGTAGGCAGTGATTTATGGCTGAACCAGTATAACTCTTCGTGTGCAAATTCCTTTATCTTCTCTTTTACCTTGTTCGATTTGAAATTGAAAAATTTTGTATCACCCAATTCACCCTTCTCTTGGGTGAAACTTTCCCTTTACAAAATCTGTTTCTCTATTTGAAACCTTCTGGACCATCGCGAGTGACTTGTAAAGGTACTGGAAGTTGACACCATCACTCGAGTGACAACTTACGCACTTGAGTGATCTTTGTTTACAACTTGCAGAGCCATCGCGAGTGACTCTTGAAAATCCTGCAACTAAGCTCTTTCACTTAAGTGATCACTTATTCACTCGAGTGACCTCTTTTCATAACCTTTAGAACACATGCGAGTGACTTGCAAAAACCATGCAAGTGATCACTATCACTTGAGTGATCACTTATTCACTCGAGTGACTTCTATCTTAACTCCTAGAAAACTTGTGTGTGACTTGCTAAAATTCTGCAGGTGGACAAGTATCACTCGAGTGCTGGCTAAACCACTAGAGTGATTTTATACTACTTTTGAGTTTTCAGCGAGTGACTTGCAAAATCACTGAAAGTTAAGGAACATCACTTGAGTGCATTGCCTAATACTCGAGTGATCATCTCATATCACTGAAGGTGAGCAACTTTCTGATTCAATTTTTGATTCCAAAATGGCTGTTTTACTTCAAGTGCCCAGAAACTCACTTAAGTTACTTGAATATTTAAGCACTCATTGTTTATCAAGGTTTGTTATCATCAAAACATAATATGAGAACTAACATTCTCCCTCTTTTTTATGATAACAAAACTTGAATATGTTCGAAAGCTTTAATACATTTTGAAAAATGATTTGGAGATACAAAGAACACACATTAGTACAAATAAATCATTAGTATTAAGTTGATAAATAAGCAATAATCAGTGCATAATAATGTTTATCTTGAGTTTCAAGTTAATCAAGGTGGTGATTTTCAAAGAGACGATGAACTTGCACTTGAGTGACTCTTTGCTCACTTAAGTGAGTATCAATCACTTGAGTTACTTTATAGCCTCACTCGAGTGCCAGATAAATCTTTAAGTTCTGGTGGTGAAGTGTTAAAGAAATATATGTTCATTATAAAGTTCATATTTAAATCACTTGCATTTATCTGCAAGTGATCTTGAATCACTCAAGTGATAGCTAAGGACACTTAAGTGAACTCTTGTTTGAAATTCACTGCACTCTTGCTCTATCAGAAGGTGACTTGTGTAACACCCCAAAATTTTAAGACAAGGAAATTGAGAATAAGCCTAATTTAAGTGAACTGCTAGGCCCTGGTTTGGCCAGTATCATAAATAGGCACAAGTAATTCTCACCAATAACGTAAGGGAAAAATGATAATTTTGCTAATAAAGCAAGAAATGAGTATTTTACCCTATGATTGTAATGAGATGGGAACTAAAAATGGAGGGAAACGATTTCTAAGTAAATTAATACCCAAGAAAAGACAAAGAGCCATTCAGCTAAGGCTACGATTAACAACAGGAAGGTGGTACTATGGGTATAATGAGATAGTTTGAGAATAATAATTCTCTCTATATATCTCACTAATTTATTCGATGTATAAGCACGACAAAGGGGATGAAATATCATGCAAGAAAGCTAAAGAAGTGGACTAATGATTATAGCTACATAAGAGCCATTTTTAATGACTCATCATCCTTTCTCATTAAATCATTTCCTGCGTGCCATTTGAAATTAGATAAGAACGCAGAATGAACGAGAAATCGAGACAGAATGAGAAAACGAAATAATGCAGCGATGGAACGAGAACGGAGGAGAGAGAGAGGAGAGAGAAATCTTGGGAGCACCGAATCTCTATCAAAACGGCATCTTCTCTCAAAGTACCCTTTTCTAACATTCTTCTACTCATCACGAGCTTCAATTCTATAGATTCAGATTCTCGATTGGAGTTGGTGTCGTTTTGCCGATCGGAGTGTCGCCAGAATTCTGAACCGAATTCATAAACGAGTTAAGGTAAGCGTATGCTTCCTTTCTACCATTCCGATTTTTTGATTGGATGAGTATAGGAGAAGTTGGGTACTATTCATCTCTCGTTCAATAATTTATTTTAACGGTCCAAACGATATCCAATGCTTGCCTAACTAGTCAATTAAGTGATTATAAGTAAAAAGGAGATGATTAGGCAAGACAGAACAAGAAACCGACACAACTCTTCCGAGAACTCATAATTTCTACTAATTGTATGGCATGATTAAGGAATTGGAATTTCATCAATTAAAAGATTCCATTAAGTTCAGAAGAGCGAAATGAGTAAGTTTCATGTTGATGTTGGAGTGAGAAAAGGCCTGGTGTGTGAAATGACCGAATTTCCCTTTAAGTACTAATTAATGGCTGTCAATGGGTATTTTCATAATTTAGGGCTTGAATTTAAGTAAAACAAGGTCACATATGGATTCTAAAAGCGAAATTGTGTAGGATCACCTTAAGTCAATAATTGGGAACAAATGGGCATAAGCCAAGTCTTAGGGGTATTTTGGTAATTTTACAACCATGAGCTATGATAACTAACACTATCAGTCTAGAATGAGTTATGAGCAATCAATAACTCATTTATCCTAAATGTGTATTTTAGGATATATCGATAGACGAGCCGAAATCGGAGCTGGACTAAGGACGAGCTGGAAAGGTCATATTCCAGGTAGTAAATTCCTTCTTACATATACTATGTGATAACTATTATAAATGTCATCCATTATAGCAGGAACTAATGTTCTAAACAACCATTCGCCATATTGCGATCGGGGACCCAACAGGGGCACTAAGTCGACCAAGGTGCGGACGTATAGCTTCGCCTTGGGCAAGTGTACACACGAACATACGATCATCTTACATGCCATGGCATTGCATATCTATTTCACATTCTATTTGTATGTAAGCATGTTACTACTGTGATTCTCTCGAATCTCACCTTTTCATACAAAATGTAAGTTTCCAGCAGTTGTCGATGGCTCAATAAGCGGGGAGGACGATTCCGTCAACTGGAGGTTGCGGACTAGAGCAAGAAGAGGACGTTGGTTATCTGAGGGCTGTAGTGTATTTTAAGGTTGTTGTTATTTGTAACCCCTATGAAAACTATGTAGCATTATCAAGCATTATTACTATCATTTTTGTTGTTGTAATAATATCAGTATAGTTATTCTATTGTTATGTGCTCTGTGCTGTGAAATCGCGCCTCTGAGTAATATAATTGATGGGATGAGAGTCCCTACAATTCTTTTGCATTATGCTACTCTGAGCACTATCCATGATTGGACAAGTGCGTTGAGTAATTTTATGCTCGTAAGGACGGTCGTGATAGTTTTGGTATCAGAGTTAAGGTTCTGGCTACATATATGTATCTCAGATCCAAGGTTTTAGCTACATATAATAACTCAGAGCTAGTGGTTCTGGCCACTAAGTGAGCGATACTAACTCAGAGCAGTGGTTTGAGCCACTGAGTATGCAATTCGGGCCATAGAATAGTATACTGATAAATGCTTGATTACATAGTGACAATGATAGCGAGGTGAATTACTTTGGTCAGTTCAGCATTATGCCCATGAAAGGAATAGACAAGCCTAGTCAAGTAATGAGTATTGTATGGTTAAGAATGACCATGAATGAAAAAGCGAGGAGTTGGACCACCTACGGATGATTTCAGATCAATTTCTGAAGTGAAATCAGCTTTGGGCAGTTGATCAACTCGAGTGGGAGCTTGTAAACTCGAGTTCATGAGGCAATTTCTAGTGTATTTGGGGGCGACAACTCGAGTTGATAAAGCAAAACTCAAGTACAATTGGTGGTGAACTCGAGTTTGGGCAAGTGAACTTGAGTGTAATGAGTATTTTGGTCGTGAACTTGCGAGAGTGCAAGACGAAATTTGAGTGCAATGGGGTTAGAATTTGAGTGCGAAGATTATGAACTTGAGTGCACTCCAATATTGTCAAGTTAGAAACCTCTCGGGAGCAAACTCTCTCCCCATAACTCGCGAGATTCGAGTGTGGGCAAGCTAAGAACTCGAGTGCTGAAGGGTAAACTCGAGTGCAACGATGATTTGATAATATCCGAGAGTTTTTGGAACTAACTTCCTCTACCATACTCACAGGAATCGAGTGTAATTGGACATGAGAACTTGAGTACTAATGATCAAACTCGAGTGCAATGCTTGGTTAATGACAAGTAAGAGTTTCTGGAACAAACTCTCACTATCACACTCTCAAGACTTGAGTGGTGATACTATGAGAACTCGAGTGTAGAAATGAGAACTTGAGTGCATAAGTGAAAACTTGGGTGTAAATCCTGGACAGAACTCGAGTGCGGAATATTGAACTCGAGTGCAACGCATGTTTGATGAAACTAAAGGACTCTCTGGAACGAACTCCCACACTTACACTCTCAATACTTGAGTGCGAATCAATGGACTCGAGTACTATGTCTGTGTGGTGAGTGCAAAGTTTGAGAATCAACTAAGTCTCAGCGAAGAAACCAACGGAACTCGAGTGTGATTTGGGTGAACTCTAGTGTGAAGTTAGGACTCGAGTGCTTGAGGAAAAACTCGAGTACAAGCCTTCATGGAAGGTACAAAGTTGGGAAAAATTAGCTAAGTCCTCGTGGAGAACTCGGCAGAACTCGAGTATATGGGAAAACTATAGTGTGAAGCTGGAACTTGAGTTCTTAAGAATGAACTCGAGTGAATATCGATTTCGATGAACAAGGACATGTGATCTAGTGCTATGCTTTGCTAGAGACTTAACCCAATGAGAAGCAATGTTAAGAAGCTAGTACTGCTTATGCTTTTCCAATGGGGGACAACATCTAGCACGATTGAGACTGGATAACATGACTATGGTTGAGGTAGATATGGGCTACCAATAACTAGTGACGAATGATGTAAGCACGAATGCTATGGAAATGTCGTGGCTAAGTGTGCTAAGAGAGGAATGAATTGAGATTTTTCCATGCTGAGCAATGATCTTAGTTATCCCGTGGGGTTAACGCTATATGATCACAATATGCGGTAGGGCATGAGGTGTGGTGATTATACCGTATATCTAACCTAAAGAACCCGATTTGAAAATATTGAAGGGTGAGGAAAAGTTTGAAATAAGATCTAGGCTGAAATAGTGCTTAGATCACAATGTAATTAAGTTTCACTATGGTTCTATTCTATGAGGATGATGAACCTTGCAATCGATGATGGAACCTTTAGTAATGATTTGAGGATATCACCCAAATACCATTAAAGTGGTATAGAAGCAATTGATCTTGGATGATCCACTATGACTATTGGACCCAATTGAGTGAAGTACCTATCATGGTTAGCTCTTATGAGGAATTAATATATTAAGAGAGGCACAGCTAAAGCATAGTGAATCTATGCATCAATCTTGTAAGTTACAAGAGAGGTTGTCAATCGCACCAGTGATGATCGTCCCACATCACAATGAGATCTGCTATGATTTGACTTGAGGTCAATAATGGCACAACGTACATGGTGTATAGTATGACTTGTGTGGTTACAATGAGACACAACTATTTCTAGCTGCGAGTTGCGGTTTGGGCGCTGTGCCATAGTCTGATTATCGTACGTCTGGGATGGGGCGACAATATAACCAATAAGGTATACCATGACACCACCTATGTAGCCAACAATCACACCACCTATATGATTTGTGGTAACAAATGTGAACAAAGATGGGGATGAGTCCTAGAGCAATAAGGCGCGATGGTGACGATTTCCTCTCAATAATATGATGACAGTAAACTGAGAACCATAAATGATCTTAGTGATCGCAAGTTGTGAGTGAGCACAAATTGGAATGCGAGTTGATGTAGCCAAGCCAAGTAATGGAGCATACATCACAACAAATGTAGCCTCACAAAGCTAATCTCCTCACTTATGTTGTAGAGCTAACGACGAATGACATTGATTTGAGAACATGAGGCAACTACAGACGGATTGATGTCTGTCCCAAAGTGATGCATACAATATGAGCAGCAAGTGCATAATAAGTAATGCACACAGAGTGAGCAACAAGAGTCAAAAGAGTAATTTGACTTCGAGTAGTGCACTAAGGATAAACATACCGGGTAGTGTCCCGAACAAGTAAGGAGCAATAGAGTTGCAAGTGGATTGTGTGTCCACAGACTATGAGGCCAATTGGATTGATATGTCCACAAAATAGCAAATCGCAAAGCCAATGAAGTTAAGTCGAACAGTAAACTATATGATCACTGATTGTAAAGCTCAAGGATATGTTAGCGGATCACTAAGCAATTAATGATGTGTCGCACTGGGAACAAAGGTAGTAAGGCCTGATGAGCACCTTATGCTATAATGAGCAAGGTACACAATATGGTTAGTAGGGATGCAATGGTTAATCCTGAATGCCAATGATCAGTAAGGCAATGAGGTAGGTTAATGCCTACACAATTAAGGGAATGTGATGTTCAAATTTCGAGGATGAAATTTCATTGACAAGGGGAGAAATGTAACACCCTAAAATTTTAAGACAAGGAAATTGAGAATAAGCCTAATTTAAGTGAATTGCTAGGCCCTGGTTTGGCCAGTATCATAAATAGGAACGAGTAATTCTTACCAATAACGCAAGGGCAAAATGATAATTTTGCTAATAAAGCAAGAAATGAGTATTTTACCCTATGATTGTAATGAGATGGGAACTAAAAAGGGAGGGAAACGATTTCTAAGTAAATTAATATACAAGAAAAGACAAAGAGCCATTCAGCTAAGGCTACGATTAACCACAGGAAGGTGGTGCTATAGGTATAATGAGATAGTTTAAGAATAAAAATTCTCTCTATACATCTTACTAATTTATTGGATGAATAAGCATGACAAATGGGATGAAATATCATGCAAGAAAGCTAAAGAAGTGGACTAATGATTATAGCCACATAAGAGCCATTTTTAATGACTCATCATCCTTTCTCATTAAATAATTTCCTGGGTGCCATTTGGAATCAGATAAGAACGCAGAATGAAGAGAAATCGAGATAGAATGAGAAAACTAAAGAACGCAGCTACGAAACGAGAACGGAGGAGAGAGAGAGGAGAGAGAGATATTTGGAGCACCGAATCTCTATCAAAACGACATCTTCTCTCCAAGTACCCTTTTCTAACATTCTTCTACTCATCACGAGCTTCAATTCTATGGATTCGGATTCTTGATTAGAGGCTATTGGTGCCGTTTCACCGGTCAGAGTGTCGCCGGAATTCCGAACCGAATTCATAAACGAGTTAAGGTAAGTGTATGCTTCCTTTCTACCATTCCAATTTGTTAATTGGATGAATATAGGAGAAGCTGGGTACTATTCATCTCTCATTCAATTATGTGTTTTAACGGTCCAAACGATATCTAATGCTTGCCTAACTAGTCAATCATGTGATTATAAGTAAAAAGGAGATGATTAGGCAAGACAGAACGAGAAACCGACACAACTCTTTTGATAACTCATAATTGCTACTAATTATGTGGTATGATTGAGGAATTGAAATTTCATCAATTGGACGATTCCATTGAGTTCAGAAGAGCGAAATGAGTAAGTTTCATGTTGATGTCAGAGTGAGAAAAGGCCTGGTGTGTGAAAGACCGAATTTCCCTTTAAGTACTAATTAATGGCTGTCAAGGGGTATTTTTATCATTTAGGGCCTGAATTTGAGTAAACTGAGGTCACCAATGGATTCTACACGTGAAATTGTGTAGGATCACCTTAAGTTAATAATTGGGTACAAATGGGCATAAGCCAAGTTTTAGGGGTATTTTGGTAATTCTACAACCATGATCTATGATAACCAACAGTATGAGTCTAGAATGAGTTACGGGCAATCAATAACTCATTTATCCTAAATGTGCATTTTAGGATATATCGATAGACGAGCTGGAATTGGAGTTGGACTAAGGACGAGCTGGAAAGGTCATATTCCAGGTAGTAACTTCCTTCTTACATATACTATGTGATAACTATTATGAATGTCATCCATTGTAGCATGAACTAATGTTCTAAACAACCATTCACCATATTGCGATCGGGGACCCAACAGGGGCACTAAGTCGACCAAGGTGCGGACGTATAGCTTCGCCTTGGGCAAGTGTACACACGAACATACGATCATCTTACATGCCATGGCATTGCATATCTATTTCATATTCTATTTGTATGTAAGCATGTTACTACTGTGATTCTCTTGAATCTCACCTTTTCATACAAAATGTAAGTTTCCAGCAGTTGTCGATGGCTCAATAAGCGGGGAGGACGATTCCGTCAACTGGAGGTTGCGGACTAGAGCAAGAAGAGGACGTTGGTTATCTGAGGGCTGTAGTGTATTTTAAGGTTGTAGTTATTTGTAACCCCTATGAAAACTATGTAGCATTATCAAGCATTATTACTATCATTTTTGTTGTTGTAATAATATCAGTATAGTTATTCTATTGTTATGTGCTCTGTGCTGTGAAATCGCGCCTCTGAGTAATATAATTGATGGGATGAGAGTCCCTACAATTCTTCCGCATTATGCTACTCTGAGCACTATCCATGATTGAACAAGTGCGTTGAGCAGTTTTATGCTCGTAGAGATGGTCGTGACAACTTGCTGTAGTGTCGTAAGTTACTTGCCATCACTCGAATGGCACCTTAATAACTCGAGTGAGATCTATTTGAAACCTTCTGGACCATCGCGAGTGACTTGCAAAGGTACTAGAAGTTGACATTATCACTCGAGTGACAACTTATGCACTTGAGTGATCTTTGTTTACAACTTGCAGAGACATCACAAGTGACTCTTGAAAAGCCTGTAAGTGAGTCTTTCACTCGAGTGACCTCTTTTTGTAACCTTCAGAACACATATGAGTGACTTATAGAAACCTTGCTAGTGATCAATGTCACTCGAGTGATCACTTATTCACTCGAGTGACCTCTATCTTAACTCTCAAAAAACTTGCAAGTGACTTGCTGAAATTCTACAGATGGGAAAGAATCACTCGAGTGCTGACTGAGCCACTCGAGTAATTTTGCACCACTTTTGAGTTTTCAGTGAGTGACTTAAGGATTATCACTCAAGTGCATTGCTTATCACTCGAGTGATCATCTCATATTATTGAAGGCGAGTAACTTTGCTGATTCAAGTTTTGATTCCAAAATGGCTATTTCACTTTAAGTACCCAAAAACTTACTTAAGTGACTTGAATCATTAATTTCTCATTGTTTATCAAAATTGTTATCATCAAAACATAATCTGAGAACTAACACAAACGCATAGTTCAGTAGGCATACAAAAATAGTATAAACTTACTGATATAAAATTCTTGATTACATTACAGGAAATCCTCACAGGAATTGTACATAATAAATCACAAAAATCAACAATACACAAAAAGGACACATATAACCAATACTAAACTCTTCTTTAGAACCAAAACCCTTCAGTTACCGATGTTTACTTCCTTGCTCTTAGAGCCGTTTCCTCTTGCTGAATAAATTTTATTTATGGAAAGAGTGAGATTAAAATGAATCTTAGAAGCAACATATAATCAATCATATAAAATATGAAAGATAAACATGCAATATAACATATAAAGCAGCAGAAATTAAGGCCATGCATATGTCTGTAAACCAATGTTCAGGATTAAATGATGCTTTTATACGAATCAAAATGGCCGTTTTTCCCTACTTGGTTATATTGATCATAATAATATTTTAGAGTAAGCACCAACCTATCCGTACCTGTCACAATAATATTCCAGAGCAGGCACCAACCTGTTCGTAATTGTCATAATAATATTTCGAAGAAGGCATTAACTTGTCCGTACTTGTCATACTACCTTAGCTGGGTTCTACTGGCCTCATGGTACTTTTGCTTTTCCCATAGGTTGATACTTGTGCTTTTCCCACACCACATCGAGAAATTATATCAATCACATTGGTCTTCCTAGACTGGGTCCAAACTGGCCTATTGTTCTATGTGCTTTCCCACTGGGTGGTACATATACCATTCCTATACCATAATTCTAGGAATTACGGCGATATGCAATCCACAACAAAGAACATGGCAATACAATGCATATAAACAATCATGTAGTATATGAGAGATAGAGTTATTACCTTGACTCCTTCCTGGTGCATAACTAATATCGGCCCACTAACTCCTGGTCCGGCTAAGGTAAATGTCAAATCCTAAAATTGCCAAATTGATAACAAATAAGTTATTACTCATTCATACCTTATTCTAGGACTCATAAAGTTGGTTATCTTTATCCAAAAATGCGTAATTAACAAAATGCCCCTATGAAATCCGGTTTAATCCCCTTTATATCCGGTATAATTGTACTTTTCCAAAAATTATGACCCAAGCTATTCCTACACAATTTCATGTGTAGAATCCATTTTTTTACCTCAGTTTTGACAAAATTTCACTACATTTCTAGATTTACCCTTAACAACTATAAAGTTAGGGTTTTAGGGGTAATATTGTTATTTCACACCTTAAAGCCTCCACACTTCATTTTTCACATGTTTCCTACATAATTTTTCATTCTAAACACAATAGAATCATCAAATCTATAAAATTCTGACTCTTACCCCTAAAACTTCCCCTCACCCAAAGTTTAAACAATTTAGAGAAATTGGTGTTTGCTTGATTTCATTCAATAAAACACATTCGCTTCACTTCTAATAACTTGTTTAATCACATAAACACCTCTTGAACATAATTAATCACAAAGTGAGCAGTACTTCCCCTTAAGGTTCATACATCCCAAATCATAAATCCAAGCCAATACAAGCCAAACAACTAACCAAAACACCAACAATAAACATAAATCACTAAGAGGGAACAAGTATTAAAGCTCACCTTGCTTTCTCCTTCTTTCTCTCTCTAGGATGTGCACTTCCTCCCTCTTTTTCTCTTGATTTTCTTCTTGCTTTACATGATTTCAAGAAGAATATGAGGATTAGAGAAGTTTTACAAGAGATTGAAGGCAAGAACACAAGAATTTTGGCTACTAACTTACCTATTGCCTTCTTGAATCTCTTAGCTCTTCCTTCTTGCTCTTATTTCTCCAAGTTCTCACTCTCTCTTCTTTGCTCAATTTTGGCCGAAAATGAGGCCCTAGCAAGAGGAAATAACTTCTTATAATATCCCTTCCACCTCCTTAAAGAAATATAATATTTTATTGCATAATTTTTACACATGGCTTTTTCTTGTGTTTTCTTTTTCCATATGGCATATAATGACTCCACATGGTAGCACATAATTTTTCCCTTTCCTTTTCTTCCTTTTCGCTGACTTTGGCCTCTTACTAAGAGAAAATATTGTCTTTTTAATTTTATTAGGCAAATAACTATTTTACCCTTACATTTTTCCCAATTTTTGTACAAGTTGTTGTCTTCCTTCTTCCCTTTTTGTTTTGACCAAAATTTTCATCATTTATTGGCCCACAAATTATGCTCTTCCATTCTTAATTTTGGGCTACAATATTAGGCTTTTATCAAGAAAAAAGTTAAACTTATGTCTTAACTTAGCCAAAACTTCATGTAATCACTATTTCTACTATTTTGGCTACTTCAAGTGCACCAAAATTCACCATTATATTCCATTGAATACAATCAAATGTGCAAAGATTTTTTGGTTAATAAAACATGGGATGTCACACTTTTTACCTTAAGTTCATCTTGAGCTCCAGAGTCTGATTTTTCATATTCGTCTATAATGAGCTCTTATTGGGAATCCTCTTCTCCTTGTCCATCTGTGTTAACTGTATCATAGAAGTGTTTGATGATTTATCCTTCTTCATTTTTAACTTCCATTTGTTCATGAACTGTAGATACGCAGCTTATAGTTTTAGATGAATTATCAACACTTTCAACTTCAACACAATTGTTAGAAGTATAAATAGAATCAAGAGTATCCCAAATATCTCTAGCAGTAGAGCAAGATCTAATTTTCTCAAAATCATTTTTGGTTAAAGCATTATACATAATTTTCATTACTTTAATGTTTAATGAAAACATTTTCTTTTCTCTTTTTGTCCAATCCTTTCTCGGCTTGAAATCAAAGGCATTTTCTAAAAACATCCCACATATCATAATTAAAGCATTTTATAAAAGATGTCATTCTAGCTTTCCAAAACCAAAAATAATATCTTTTAAAAGAGGTAGAACTGTATAATCAAAACTTTTAGAAAGCATATAACACCCAAAATCAGCCATTGATAACTCTTGAGATACTTAAGTCCTTTAAGCAAGAGTCCAGCTCTAATACCAAATATTAGAATGACTGACACTTAAGAAAGGGGTGAATTGGGTGTAAGATAAAACTTAAGAACTTTGATAATATTTTTGCATCTTAGTGAAAGCAACAATTATGAAAGCAATGAATCAAAAATCAACAATCATTTTATTAAATAATATATGCTAGAAATATAAGAGCTTAGGGAAGAGAATATACAAATTATGATTTATCCTAGTTAAGTCCAATCCACAATGACCTACGTCCAGTCCCTAGGCTCTTCTTGAGATTTTCAATCCATTATATTCTTGTTTAATCTAAGTACAAGAGAAGCCTCTAAAAATCCATAAGTTTAGCAAGCACCTATGAAGCCCTTTACAAATCTCTCACCAGGTAACTCCCCCTTATAGACCGTATGGATACAATAGAGTTACTCCCCCTTATACACCATAAGGATATAATCTTGATGATGAAGGATTACAATCAATATTCTTTCTCAGAAGTGAATAAGATGAACACTGAAGTACAATTCAAATAATCTCTCTCTAAGGTAAATGATGTCGAAGCTAGATAAACAGAGAGTATTCGTGTTGAAGTGGATGATTCATGATCTTAGCATTTTAGCATTGCTGCTCTGTGTCTCATCGACTTTGAATGCTCTTCTATTTATAGTTAATGAAGATCAATAACTATTGAGCTTTTCTTCTTCCCTTTGAGGCTTCCAAAATATGACTGTTTAACTAACCGTTGGAAGTTTCTGACGAAAAAGCCCTTTTCCCAAGTTGTATGTTAATCCTAATTTGATCACTTGGAAAATGTTTAATCACTAATATAATAAAGTGTTAGAGTAATTAGAAGCAATAAGAATAAGTCACATAATCATTCTAATGATTTTTCAGAAGTTACAAAGCATTACTCTATTTTATGGAAAGCATAACTCAAGTGATCTAGGAATATCACTTGAGTGATCCCTTCTAAATTCTGGCAGACGCTTTTTCAACTACATCACTCAAGTGATCTACTTATTTTGACTCCAAATATGGAAAATGATCTCTCATCATGAAGGTCTTGCCATCTATATTCCAATGCAAAAAGAGTTAGCTCCAAATTTATTGTATTCTGAAAGTTATGATCCAAATAGTATTTACTGTTTTAGATTGAGTTTTCTAGCATCAACTTCCAGAAGGTATACCACTTCGAATATAACTACAAATTTGACAAATGATATATCCAAAGAAATCTCTTTAAGTCTATTTTCATATGAATCAAGTTTCACCTTAATTGGATGTTTGGTTTGAGAGATATATCTAAAATACCAAACCTCTTTGGGAAAACAGCGGTGATTTGATTGTCATTTTCCAAAACTCATATCTCTTTCATCTAAACTCCTTTAAAGTTTATCATGGTGCCTATGTGACACATTGAAATCTAGTTTCATATGAAACAAGTTTCAACTATATCGGATGTGTGGTTGGAGAGATATATCTAAAATATCAAACCTCTGTCATACTGAATGAAAACAAAGCACAACAGAGTGTTAATCACTCTAGTGATTATGCATCACTCGAGTGATCATCTCTAGGGTGCCATAACTTTCATATAAATCATTTTAGCTTCGTATTGACCTATTCCAACTTCCATTTGACCATAGAAACCTCGAGTATCACTTCTAAGAGCTTAAATCTTGATATTCCCATTAGTTCTTGCAATTTCTTCTTTCTTCAATCTCTTTCTTCTTGATTTTCCTCTTGATGATCATTCTCCATAACCCAATTAGATAGCTTCTTTATTTTATTGACTATCTTCAATCTTCCTCTTTCTTTGCTTGACTAATCTACAAGATATTTTAATTAAATATAATAGTTAGTTCATGTAGGAGATAAGTATATTATGCAAAATTTTTGCTCTTAATATTTGGCATCTATATTAGACATCATCAAAACTAATCATATCTAACAACGTCCCCATTGTAATAGTCAAACTAAGTGTGTGTTTAGAATTAGCTTTTGAGAATAGCTTTTATGATTTACGAAGTACGTATGTGAGAGGAGTTTTATCTTGATTTACGCAAACCATGGTTTTGTGTGTTTCCAAACACACACTAAAAGTAGTATTGTTGGATAAAACAAGAATTTCCCTGCTTCCTTTTTTTAATCAACTTGCTTAACCCATTAGCCTTGACTTGCATGTAAAACTCATATTCAATAGTTTTGGTTAATTCTCTTTCATCGAGGAACTTTCTCTTATTTATATTTTGCTTAACATCTTGGAAGTTGTCTTTTAAGGGATTGCAGGTTATAGGCTTATGCTTCTTGTCGGATGCCATGATTTGCAAAGATGACAACAAAAACGTGTACACAAACAACACTTAACATCAATGAAATCAAACAAAAAGAAACAAACTTGACCTAAACTATCCTAACATAAAGGGAAAAATACCCCAAACTAGAATTCTTTCTAATCCAAAACTATCTACTATGATTCCAAGCCTAATATAATCCTCACTAACTTAAATATCTATTGGTCAGCTCAAAATCAAATTGTAAAACAATTAAGACTTAGCTGATCACACACATGTCATTGTGGTAAACCAAATAAATCATTTTTAGTTTATGAATGGATCAATTCAAAATCAAGAGAAAAGAAAAAGGTCATTATTGGAAACTCAAATAAAACAAACCTTAACTAACCAAAAAAATTTATTTGAAATAATAAAAAAATTTTCTTAGTTAAAAGCAAATGATCCAAAATAGAAACTGGGTGCAAATGATTATCTCTGAGTATTTTGCCAATGCCCATAAATAACTTAATGAATAGCACTTTGGCTTTCCATAATGAAAAGATTTAAGCACATTTTGAGAGCACAATTAATTAATTAAGCACTAGTGCACAAAATCGCAAAATTGATTATAGTCTTGCTCAAGTACTCTACTATTCAATATGTTATAAAGCCTTTTTAAATGGGGGCAAACACGGTTTCCACAAACAAGAAGTATACTTCCCTTTACACATCAGTATCTAAAGTATATTTTTATGGGTCAAAAATTAAGTTCAAGACTTTCTATTTAAAAATTAGCCACCCAGAAATATCATAACATCATTACTTAAGAGGATGTGACAACGCTTAATTAACAAATCTTGCTAAGAAGAACATGGAAAATAAGCAAAATGAACCAGTAATTCCAGAACCTATTTTAGCAAGCAATCATTAGTAATCGTTTTTTGCTAAACCTCAACTCATATACCCAATTCAAGCCTAAATTTCAACAATTCTTACATGTCAAAGCATAACTTCTAAAATCACTTAGCATATGTAGGTAATCAAGAGAACATTTCTAAACATGAGCAATTTGACAAATTTCCACTTTTTTGTTTAAATTATTGAGCTTCAAATTTAAATTCTGAAACTTCAGATTAGGATGAAAGATGTGATTCTAGTAGAGACTGCATTTTTAAAGTTGTAACAAGGGTGAAATGGATTTACACACTAAAATTTTGTAGCCTTTGATACATTTCTCAAAATAATCACAAGTTTCATAACTAAATAATTTTTTTTCAATTCTCATGAAAGGAAAACGTTCAGTTGTGAAAATTCATTAAACTCCTGCTATAAACTTGGAAACAAAGTCACTTTAGCAACCTCAAGTGATCAAAATTCAATTATACTCCTTAATTCTCATGAGAACCAATCATATATAGAGTGAGCCAGAAAATTAAGAGACCAAACCTGTTTATTTTAGAGACTACCCAAGCAAGCAATGTACACACTAATCCTCATATCAAACCCTGTCAGTTCAAGCTAAAGTTTAGCATGTTCCTTATAATATTTAAGATCATATTTCATAATTAACCAAGTGCACTCACACTTCCATAATGATTAGCAGATTAAAGAAAATGTTATAGCCATGCTTCATCTATTCAATCCTAGGTTCGAATACTTCTAAAAAATAATGACCCAAACTAACTAAAAGTATAGCAAGAGAAGATTGAGCCAGAAAAGGCGATGTGAAATACCTTAAAGAAATGAGTAAACACAGAAGCAAAATGAATGAGAAGGGAAAATGTGAACACATCCATAAAGTTAACCCAAATTGATATTAGCTGAGAAAAACAAAGGCGATGGTGAACAGCAAGGATGGAGAATGACAGAATACAAAGAAGGGTGAAAGTGAGAGGTTGAACGAGTGATTGATGATGGTGGTTAGGGTTTGGGTAGGCTAATGTGAGGAAATAGAGAATGTGACCATGTTAGGGCTAAGGTTTATGAGGGATATGGAGAGAGAGTAGCTACGGAGGTGATAAAGAATGAAAGGTAAGGCACACTGACGTCAGTGGCATCGATAGTAATGGAGTGACCTAAGAAATGAAGAAAGCAGAGTAACTATCACTATTGCAAAAATGACTTTTAAGACTGGTTAAAAATGACTTTTTAGACCGGTTCTGGAGGAGGTCTTGATATAGCCGGTCTAAAATATAAGACTTTTTAGACCAGTTGTCATACAACAGGTCTAAAAAATATAGTGTTCTTAAAAAATATTTTGTTAAAAATTAAATTTACCTAAGCCTGTAGACATTTCAAAGGCATCATCCATCCAACAAGACAACAACCCATATTCTTATGACATAAATTCCATAACTTATGACAATAAATATATATGTCAGATTAAATCATAAGTGATCATTAAATTTAGCTAGGATAGCTCACACATGCAGAAGCTTAAAAGTGCACAACAAACATAGACCCAACGGAAATTCATAGTAGTGCAACAACTAGTAATAACCAAGGAAAAGCTTTAGAAATTTCAATACTCAGTGCAACTACAGAATTTCATAACAATAAAAATGAAACCTTAACTCATCCTCACAACAATCTTTCTTTCTCTATGTTTTGTAATCAAGCCCTAGATAATGGTAGTAAGTCCACAGCAGACTAAACCTACTAACAGTCATACAACTACAGTAGAAAGAATCTTTAACCACATTTCCATAGACCCAAAATCATAACTTGCAGTCCAACTCTCAACAAATGATAGCAATGAGAGGAGTATGTACTAGCCAAGAGTAACCTCAATGAATTTAGCAATTGTATCATATAGAAACTCAACACGAAAGAAAAAATTTTCTCCTCAATCATTTATTAATGGCAACCATGATATTTGACAATAAAATTAACAAATCAATGAACAAGATTTAACTCTTTAATAACAATTTCTTAGAAAATACAGAGAATGCAGTAGCTCAACTAGTTATAAGAACAAGTAATAAGGTCAATCACATCCCATGCCTGTATCAACAACCAGCCTGTATCACCCATATCCCAGAAAGTTTCCTACACAAAGATATAAACCAAGTTAGATATGAAAACCACAAGTATTTATTAAAACAACATTGGATTAAAAAACTTACTACTCTTGTAAAAGCTCATATATGAATTCGGCACAACAATTACTGATGAAATCAATATCTTCTTCAGGAAAGGGATCAGCAAGATTAAACATCTATATATAAAACCAAAGCCAGACAAAATATTAACTTGCTAACTTAAAAAAAATAAAGTAATAAATATTTTTTGAAATATACATTACCTCTTCAGTAAAATCAGTTATGCCTAGAGTAATAATATTGTAAATGTGCCTCAAAACATAGAAACCACATAAATTGGACTCTGGTGGTTGCCTACGGCTCTGAAAAAGAACATGACATCATCAAAGCAAGCATAAAAGGATAGCTTATAGAACACATCTTAAAGAAAACAAATATATACTAACCTTTGGGGGTATCCATGTAAGGTCTTTTAAGTCACTGACACGCTTACCACACGCAGCGTGTAGGAATGTTAGCATAGCCCTATCACTAAAATCACAAAGATTACTTATTTTACACACAAACTTTGCACATAAAAGGTAATAATGCAAGAAAACTTATGAGTTCAAGGTATTCTTCAATTTATTCCCTGGTTTCAAGTGGAGGGAGCACAAGAGGATGTCGATGTAACTATTCTTGTATAGAAGAACCAATTGCCAATGATCCCTGAAAAAAGAGATGAATGTTAAGTAAATATAAAGCATTATATGCGTTGTTAAATATAAATTTGTTTCTTAGCTATGCACATACAGAGCCAAGAAATACTCAATTGCAGTTTCACTAAGCCTCTTTGAAAAGTATCTATGTCTGATGGCAATAATGGTCCCTTTCTCTTGGACTTGAACTGGGCAAACAAATCCAAATTTATCAATATTGTCAGAGGAGACCAACCTACGATTCATGTACCTACAATAATGCAAGCACACAAATCAAAGTTAAACGGCATAATTTTTAAAATATTTACTTCCAATTGAAGAAGATACTTACATTAAAAGTAGTTAGACAATCGCAATCGTAAGATGTTGTCTAGGAGCCACCAAGGATATTAAGTCATCCCTCTAAAGATAGCATGTCACCCCTGACTTACCATTAGCTGAATCCGTTGGCCACTCTCTTGTTTGGAAAGATGTATCGTATGCTATCAGAATCACTTGTTGCATGACATTCAATAGAGGCTATGAAACTTCATGAGGGAAGGGAGTTGGACTTTGGGCTCTGATAAGGGATTCCTTAGCACAAACAAAAATAAGGTTATTCGGCCACAATATGAAAGTACCTAAGACATTACTCACTCTCTTGAAATCATCAGAAGGGATAGGGACAGGTGCGTCTGCAATGATCACCTCTTCAACTGACAGTCTCACTTGATCATCTTCCATTTATTGGTGGTAAACAATTGATCCTAGGTTGTGCACACTCCCCCGTACAACTAACCATCTCGTAGGATCCTCAACAAAAATGTCACAAGACTCAATAATTTCTTTTCTAAGACCCTCTGATGACTGCCCCATATTGCAACAACTCCCTTTAGTGCTTTGCTTATTAGGAGCAACTGATTATGCCTGGGGAGCACTGGTATCTTGTCTTGTGCTCATAATGGCAATCATTTCCTCCCTCATCTTGCTCAACCAGGCATCCAATAGTACATCAAATGATGCATCTGCCTCGGCCCTTGCTTCAGCTCTCGCAGTGGCCAAAATACGCTCTAATTCCTCCATAGTCACCACGCTTGAGGAATGGCGTGAGGGGGCTCAAAAATAATCCTTTATGTGCACCCCTCCTCCAATGCCCCTGACACGGCCTGGATACTCATGTTTTCTTGTAGCAACTGTGATGATATCATTCCTCACCTCTGACCTAAAGGATCCCTCAGCTTTGTTTTGAAATTTCTCCTATAAGATATAGATAATACACATAAGTAATAAAACATGTTTACTAAATAGTTAATAACAACAACGATACTTACAATTTTTTCATTGACTATACGAGACTATTCACTCGTATAGGACCCACTACTCTTTTGGCGAGCATACAACCATATTTCTTTGTGACGTATCAAAGATGGTGGAGAAAGAAGAATAGAAGGATCGAATTGAGATGCTTCTTCCAATCTCTTCCGTTTGACCGCCAACAAGTCTTTCTCAGCCTTTGCATAACTCCCACGAGACATTGTATATGGGCAATCATTCTTTCTACCACTCTATTGTGCTTTTTGTCTTTTTTCCTGTGAATAAGAAATTGAAAAAAAAGGTTACAATCAATAAAGATAATTGATAAGTAAATATAATACAAAATAAGTGAACTCACCAAAGCCTCTGGAGTAGTTTGAAGCTTCAAAAAATATTTCCAGGTCAATTTATCAATATATGAATACTTGTTGCACGGAGTCAGATGATGCTTACCATCTTCTACCTCAATATGTACATAATTGTTAGCCAAATTCGTTTTGAACTTCCTCCAGCACTACAACAATACGTCATAGTTGTAATCACCTACTGTTTCACCAATGTTTCTCATGTATATTTATGATATTTAGTGAAATAAAATGGTGAATTATGGTATGCCTAAATTTACAGAAAAATTCCAATCGCCGGTTATACATAATTTGGCCAAGAAAGGATACGAAGAGGCAATTAATGCCCACTTAAAGGCCTAATATTGTAACCAAAATTTGAGTATAAAATGACACAAATAATGGCTTCATATAAGTGTCAAAATTAGACCAAACCAAAGGAAATGAGCAAGGATGATTTATTACAATAAATCATAAAATGTAGGGGCAAAACGGTAATTTTTTCATGAAATAAGGAAATAAATATTTTTCTCTAATATTCCCAATAATTTTAGTTAAATGGGAATTAAAAAGAAGAAATGGCTAATTGGTAAGTAATAAGTCTATTTTGGAATAATATTACTAAAGGATAATTAAATATTGGAAAAGAAGTCAAAAGCAAAGGCATGGGACTTTGATCAACAACTTGTGAGATGATATTATGTGACAAGTCAAAAAAAATATTTTCTCCTCTAATTCTCATGCATTTCAAATGTCAAGGAAAGGGAAAAGGGAAATAGAGATATTGAATAAAAACCACATGATTTGGACCGATAGGATGCAACCATGTGTGAAGCAATTGAACCAACCATTAAACCATTGCATTAAGTCATCATCTTTTTCATCTTGTCATTCTTCATTCCCATGCAAACTGAGCTGAACAAAGAGAAGCAAGAAACACACACAAAAGATTAGGGTTCTCACAAAATCTAAGGTAAGGAGTTGCAATCTTGAAGTTTATGCTTGCAAATCATGTAGGAACCTCTACTAACCTCTTCTCCTCCTTAAAAACCATGATTAGCAAGCTTAATCAAAGGTTTAGAGAGAGAAACCACAAGAATCAAAGGTAAACTTCAAGTTCTTGCTTTCTTGTACCTTTGTTGTTGTTGTTGTTTACTTGAAATTGATTGTTTTGTAAAGATTGGATGATGAAACCCTAAGGGGTCCTAATGCTCAAATTTCTTCTAATCATGTGTAATGAGTGTTTAAATAGCTAATCATTTCATTAGAAGTAGTAAGGAAGTGATTAAGCATGAGAAAACCAAAAAACAACAAACTTTTTTTGAGAATCTCAATTTTCTGCCTATACTGTGATATAATGAAGATGAAGGAATTTGGTAATTTTGATGACTCCATTGGCTTTAGAAAGAAAAATTGCATAGGTATACAAGTGTTCATGATATTTGGTACTTGTATATGAATTTTCGTGAATGATTTGTCTACATTGGGAACACCTAAATATTTTTTCTCAAATGTAAATTGATATAGCTTCATTTAGACTTTGGAATCAGTCAAATTGGAGTTTCATAGAATTAATCAAGAATTTCCAAATTTGATTGAAAAATTTGCCAGTTTCTAGAAAACAGTGAAATTGCACTATATAGATTTGTATTACGCAGAAACTGTTATAATTGCTTTAGATAACCAACAGAATTTGATTTATAGGTAGTAATAGTATAAGTAATAACCAATTACTTGTATCTCTAATTTTGACAGGAGCTAGAACTTGCTCGAGCTCAAAGAAACAGTTGGGTATTACTCAAAGGAAGCGACCAGGTAGTAACATGTCTTTCATATGTTATAATATGCACTGTATGTTACGTGGAATCATTATGAGATGTATAACACATTCTAGTTATGTGAAGTGGTCGTCCAGGGCCTATTGCACAGGTAGACGCTTGGGCCAATAACATTCTGTGATGCACGAGTGGATCCCAGGGCGTATTGAGTGGGAATCCCTCCGGCCTTTAATTTTCCTAGCGCTATGGTAGTTTACGAATTGCATGTGATAAACTGAATATTATTGTGATGATTCTGTTGTATGATGACTGTGTAGCATGCTTTGTGATGTTATATCTATATGATTGGCATTATGTTACTACTGAGATTCTTTTGAATCTCACTCTTTTTTATACACCATCTACAGTTTGGGAGATAGCTCAAGGGGTAAGAAGAAGGAAAATACAGATGACTAGAGATTAGAACATGAGAGACTTCATGATTTCTTTTATTGGTTGTCTGTTTCTTGTACTTTTAATATTTTGGACTTGTATATAGTATGAATAGCCTGTAACTCTGACAGTGCTACGATAATGAAACAGGTAATGCCGGTAGACTAGAAATAGAACAATTTAGCTATATTATGCTTCTAATCGCTAACGAAACTTAACTAATGTATGAAACTTGAAAACTAAGCATAGAATCGCTTGTAAACTTTGATAAAATGAAAAGAAGAATCGGTGAGACTTAGTGAGATAGTGAATGTTTGTGAAATTGTTTGAGAAAATTTTTATTACTCTCAAAAACGTCTTTCTAGTCCCAAGTTCAAATCATGAGATAAGCTTGGAATTTACAAACATTTTCTAAAGTTACTTAATTCGGGACTTGATCCTGGTTTCACAAATGATTTTACTACTCTTTTGTACTCATCTAAGGCTATAGGAAATGAGGTATCATAATAGTCTTCTTGTACAAGATTTGACTCAAAGGAATGTCGAAGGTTAGATGTTATCCATGCATTGAAGGAGTTAGTGACAAATTTGATAATCATTACATGCAGAAGATAACTTTATACTTGAATAGTGTCCCAAATATGCTGCTTCACTTTTTCATCGACATTTATCCACTCTTCTATCAAGATCATAGGCTTGTTGCTTGCTAGGAGACTAACAAAACTCCTATATTGGCTGCATTAGGCCTTATTGGTTTCCAATATTTATCAAACTCAATCGGTATCTTTTGGCTAGCACTTCAACTCAGGGTAATATCTCTCAACCGTGTGGCTGTCCTACCCTCCGTACGAACTGGTTACTTAGCTTACTTTGATTCTGGCTATGATTAACACTCGCTGGCTCGCTTTGAAGAGCACTGGTGACTCCGGAGCCTCTGCACTAGGATGCCTCGGATCCGTCATTGTCCTATTAAGATAAATCGTCAAGTTAGTAAGCTAAAAAGACTATATCTATAAAATAACTATATACATAATCTGGATATAACTCATAATGATGATTACTTTAGCTAGCTAACTTTGAAAGTAGATTTATAAAGGGATATCCTCCCATATCCCTTCACAATGATCATTTTTTGTGCCATGTTCATTATCTACTTCATCTTCTTCGTTCAATTCTGGAAGACCCCTGGAAAAAGGAGTCTCAAGAAGATTGCAATTTGAATGACTTTCCTCATCAATATCAACGATCCTTTTTCCTTGGAGACTACAGACCATATTTTATTTTATTGATCGGTAATATAGAATACTTGTTTCACCTGATCTGCCATAATAAAAGGTTCATCTCTAAAACTTATACTATTCAGATCTATTAATGTAAATCCTAACTGATTGATCTTCACACCATTATTGACATCAACCGACTTGCATTTGAAAATGAGAAATTTAATTTTAACATAGTCAACCACTCAAATCTCGTCAATAACCCCATCATAAGGTATGACTGCCAATTTAGGGTTCTTATCTTTTAAACTAGAGAAGTGCATAGATTCAACCACTAACATAACACCACTATTTTAAATGGTGCTCCTATCATCCAGGGATTTCGTGTAAAAGGTATAACCAATAGTGGACTTGTTACAATTCATCAGAATCCACACTCTTTATTGTAGCCCCGCGTCTACCCCCTTCTTCATCATGGAGTTTAGGAAGCCCAATATATCCTACAATTGACAAATAATGTTGACAAAATTCCATGGCTTCTTCAGAAACATATTTCTGAACAATAGATACTTCAAGCCGGTTATGGTTCTTCACATACCCTTTTATGATTTTCATAGTTCTTTCAATTGGGTACATCCATCGGAAATAGATAGGCCCACACAACTTTATCTCCCTAACTAGATAAACAATTAGATGTACCATGATGTCAAAAAAAAGAAGGAAGAAAAAGCTTCTCAAGCTAGCACAAGATCAGGTATCCTTTATTATCCAATTCATCCAATCTTTCTGTCTTAATGACTTTACTACAAATAGAATTGAAGAAGACATAAAGTCTAGTCAATATTTATTGAAGTTCATATTCGACAATGCCTCGAATAGCTACTGGGAGTAGTTGTTGCATTAAGACATGACAATCATGATACTTCAGCCCTACTAACTTTAAGTCTTTCATTGATACAAGCTTTTTAAAATTTGAAGAATACCCTGAGGGAACTTTGATGTTATATAAACACTCACAAAAACTTCTTTTCTCATCCTTAGACAAAGTATGAGAAGCTGGAGGATAAAATGTTCTCTTACATATGGCATCGGATGTAAGTCTTCTCATATTCCCATTTCTTGCAAATCTAATCATACATTCATGTCATCCTTAGAACTACCTTATATGCTTAGCTGTGTCCCAACAATATTATCACATATGTTTTTCTCCACATGCATGAAATCAATACAGTGTCTCACATCAAAATTGCGTCAATATGGAAGATCGAAGAAGACAAACCTCTTTTTAAATATATATATTTTTTCATTTCTACTCTTTGAAGTCTTACCAAAGATAACATTGTTATTTTTCACCTTTTAATACACTTTCTCCCCAGTCAATGCCTCTGGAGCATCTTCAAACTCTTGGCTACCAAAAAAGGCTTTCTTTAATCTACGATATGGGTGGCCTCATATAAGAAATCTCCTATAGCCAGATAAACGGTCTTTCTTCCATGTTGAAGTTGATGGTAGCATGTGCCTTTTTCACATATCAGACATGCTTTATGTCCTTTAACACTATATCCTGACAAGTTTCATATGCAGGAAAGTCGTTTATAGTACAAAAGATCATGGCTCGTATCTTAAAAATCTCCTTCTTTTTTGTGTCAAAAATTTTGACACCTTCATCCCATAACTCTTTCAAGTCTTTGATCAAGGGTTCTAGGTAAACATTTATGTCATTTTAGGGTTGTTTTGGTCGCAAAATCATTATGGGCATTTCTTCTAGCAAATTCCAAAAAATCCCTTACCCCATTATCATATTCAACACTTGTCCATTTAGCGTTTACCCAACTATGATCCATATATTTCAACACCTTTTTTCTTCTCTTTTGTATATTTTTTCCCTTGGAAAAGGTAGGAGTATGATGAGAGCACAAAATCATTACACTCATCAATCTACCTAGTTGAACTACTATATAATGACCAAAATTTCTTATTTTACCCATGTTAAATCAGGTACTAAAGAAGAGAGAGAAATATAAAGAGACAAATAAGCATTAACTGCTTTCTAAGTAACTTATACTATAGACTAAACTATTCTTCCAGAAGTGGTTTATATTGTGGGCTAAAAGGAGTACCTTGGCCATGGCTAAGGAGTTGATTTCATTTCATATTTATGTTTAGAAAACAAAAACCTACTTTACCATTTACAAAACAACATGAAGAACCATAACCAAAATAAAAAAAAACAAGATAAGAGATATGATTTGAAGATACAACTAAGTAAAGAAACAAAACCATAAATATATAAGCTCATTCAATCGTAAATCATTATGTGTTAGGCATCACTTCAATTATGTAATGGTAAAGACTAATTAAATTACCTATCAATCACTCAAAGAAAGGCTATGAAGATCGGAAACTACACAGTAAATATCAGCTTGATATGATTGGGAGGACAACACATGGGAAGAAAGGCTTTAAAGACTGTGGAAACTACACAGCAATAACCAAATACAACTTTATGAAATTGCTTGTTGGATATATATAGTTCAACTTTGTTTAAACTAGCCTAATAGACTTAGTCTTTTAAAATTAGACTTTCCCTTTAAGTTTGTAATCATTACATTGATACACTATCATAAAATTTTAGCATGATACTAGAAGCAATTTACTATAGGCATAAAAAAAGCAATATATGCGTGGAAAAAAACAAGTAACGAGCAGTCATAATTACAAAAGAAAAAAACCACGAAGTCTATCACATACCTGATTAATAAATCACTATGAAACTAACAGAAACAACTAGTAATTAAGATATCACATTGTGTTTGTTAAATAGGGGAAATTCTTATAGATGAAGGGAACATAATTTTAACCAATTACATAGATATTGCCTCCCAAGTTGTTCAAGGTCGCTCCAAAAGGGTAAATTTTAGTTAAAGTGTAAATATGCCTGGGAAATTTTCACTAAAGAGCAATGAGTTTTCAAAAGTTTCCATATTGTATTTGGAGATTGAGTTATGTATTGTTTTGGTCATCTAGGAGCATTTTTGTCTTCACAAAATTATTTTTCACTGATTGAGGTCTCTGTTGTAATTTATTGAATTCAGGATCTTTGAGTGTAATTTTCCTTTAGAATAATATATCGGGTAATTAGTTATCAATTATTATGAATTTTTTGAGTCCATAATAAAACTTAAAACTGATTGCTCATCCAATTGCTCTGACTAATCCTTACCTTCAAGTAGCTATCAATATATACATATAACACTGTATCCCTTTTTTATTAACTTCAACTCCCACAATTATATTCCACTTACTTAATCTTTGCTTTCGCCACCCCTAATGATTTCCCATATATTTATAACTAATACACATACTAGATTCTTTATAAGCTATACATGCACTTGCACGTTAGAGGCAAACCAAGCTTCATGCTAATGAAATTCACAACCACTATAGTCAAATAACAACAACTGCTTTCATTATTCTTAACCAATAGGATTCAATATACTCATTTTCATTGGCCCTAAAAAAGATAGGCATAAAGAGGGGCTTAAAGAGTACTCCATCCGTCTAATTATTGATTGAGACTTACAAGATGAGTTGCATTTACGTGTTTAGGCATTTTATCAAACAGCTTGCAGGCACCCAAAATGTAATCATAAAATAAAGGCTGATTTATAATGTTTTTGCCCGTTTATTTTCTCTTAACAATAGAAACCACCATTACAAACAAAGATTAGAGCATACCGTGTACAAATAGTTTGAACTTTACACCAACACTTTAGAAAAGGAGGACGTGCATCCATGGGTTAAGTTCAGCCATTAAAAGGTCATTTCCGTATCCTTTAGAGTCAGTTAAGGACGAAAAGAAAGAGAAGTCTCTAGAAAGGTACTGCCAGCAAACAAGCAGAAAGACAGAGAAGAGCGATGAGATGGAGGAATGGCCATGTCAGGGAATCAGAGAACTTGTGAAATTGCAAAAAAAGAAAAAAAGGAGTGAAGGGAAAAATACCTGTTGCAAGAGATTTAGGGCTTCAACAAATTGCCCACATAAATTTCACTACTGAAGCAACAAGAGAATGAATGGAAAAATATCTCGCACATCGTCGCTAATGCAAACCAAGCACCAAAGAAGATAGAGCGGCAGAGGAAATTTTGAGAAGAAAAGGCACGGGTTTGATTTTATCATACTTTTAAGACTGGTTATTCAAATAACCAGTCTTAAAAGTAATTTTAAGACCCGTTATTTGAATAACCGGTCTTAAAAGTCATTACCGTAATAACCGGTCTTCAAAAATGACTTTTAAGACCGGTTAGCAATATAACCGATCTTAAAAAAATAGTTCTTTTTATTCATTTTTTCTGACACTTTTTAGACCAGTTTCCAGTTATAACCAGTCTAAAAAGTTCTTCATTTTAGACCTGTTGCCTAGTTCAACCGGTCTAAAAAGTAAAACAAAATATTTTTAAATAGCTTTAATTCATGTAATATATTTGACGAGTTATTCATAAAAATGGTCTAAAAAATATGTTTCTTTTATATATAATTTTTAATTATTTTACTTATTAGACTGATTCTTTGTAAAATTGGTCTAAATAATGTTTTTTAGACCGGTTTTCTAAAGAACTGGTCTCACAAGTTTCTTATAATCACAAAACTGCCACCGTATTTTTCTTTTAGACCTTATCCGTTATAACTGGTCTAATTGTCCAGGTCTAAAATTTTTTTTTGCACTAGTATCTGGTGGATGCGGTAGGGTTTCATTGGCCATAAAAGAGTGAGAGTGAAGGTGAAGTTGATTCTAAAGTAAAAGGGAAGTGAGGAAAGAATGTGTAAGAGGAGGAGTATAGGGTTTGAAAGGAAGGAGTGAAATTACATATGGACTTTGAGAATTTTAAATTGAGAATGAATGAGTAAAGGGTATAATGGGAATAATTAAGAAAAATAAAGGGCAAAGAAGGAGGATAATATTTATGATTTCTAAATCCTTTTTTTTAAAATATTTTTTAATTATTGTATTATTTTTTTAGATGAGACAGATACACATGGCACATAAAAAATGGATTAGCTTAAGCCAACACCTTGTATGGAAAATCTAATAACACATAGAGAAAATATTTAGCGAGGAGAAAATTAGCTTCGGCTAACAATCTAAGTACTGAAGCTAATGAAATTGGGCGTAAAAGTTCTAACAATTGAGGTGCTTCAGCTAACAATTTTTTTGTCAAAGCTCATGACATAGACAACAAAACATTAGCTTGGCTTTAGCACACATATCTGCTAAAGCTAGAAATTATTGACAGAATCAAACAACGAAATAAACATGAAATACAGATCCAAACTCATCCCAAATCCATCAAACATGCATACAACTTTCATTTAAAGACCAAAATTAACTTATCATATCCAAACCTAATGCAACACAAAAAATGCATAATGAACAAGAGGGTATTCAAAAAATTTAGTAGCATCCAAATACTTTTCAATACATAAAGCACAATCATCACAAGTTCATTGTTAACTCTTAGAAATTGATGACATTCTAGCACATTTTCTTCTCTTTTGACCTATTTTTGGATTGAAAATGGAATAGAAACAAGTTTATCGGAGAAAATATGCATATCAAAGTATCAAGGAAAACTCAAAGAAATTTTTGTTATAACCTATATAATTTATGATTAAACTGGGAATTTATGAATCCTCTCTCTTTTGTAGGAGGATAGAGAGAAGTTTTGAAGCTCTTTAATAACGAAGAAGTAAGAGCAAAGGAAGTGAAGCTGATGACTCCCCATTTTTAATAGAATTTGAGATATATTTTGGCATATTTGGGGAGTCATCAATGCAAAGTTAAAGGGACTTATTGAAGATTATGATAGGATATTCATTTGGTACATTATTTAGGGGATTTTAATGTAAATATCGTAGTTTTTAAATAAAAATAGGAATAGTTTATTTTAGGATAAAAATAAGATGTTAAAATCTTCTTAAAAAATGATGATTATAATAATAATTATTAATATCATTATATATTAATTTCTTCTTTTCTTTCCATCTTTCTATGCGAAGCATCTTGGTGGGAGTTTGAGACCTAAACAAAAGAAGGGCAGCAAGAGAACTAGAGGGAAGAGCAACAAAGGAGGAGGTGGCATTTTCAGGAAGCTAAGAGCAGAGTGTGGCAGCAAGAGAACTAGAGGGAGAGCGAAAGCTTAGAGGGAGTTTTCTTCTTCAATCATAGACATTGACCGGAGTGAGGACGAAAGGAACTCCGGTGTGCCGTCACAATCCCCTGTTTCTTGTTCTTTATTGGAGTCAAGTTCATCGGAGGGGAAGACAATTTTGGAGGTAACCAACAATGTTGACTAGAGAGAACTTCATCTCATTCATTGAGCAGTAAGAGTATAGTAGAAATAGCAAGCAGAGAGCTAGGAAGAGCGACAGTCTGAGAGAGCTTGGAGGAGCTGTTTTTCTTCACGGTCTATCATCATTATCGCAGAGCTCATGAGAGAGAGGAGAAGACCGGAGCTTGAACCAGAAAGTCAAAATCAGAGAGCAAGTTTCATTGTCTTCATATGGTAGAGAGACCACCAGCATCATGAATAAGAGCAAAAGCTACAGGAACAGAGGAGCTTGAACTTAAATCTTCATCATCTATGAACAGTGGTAGTGTTTTGTCCTATTCTCTTTTATTGTTTTATAATTTGATGATTTTGGACTGATTTGCTGCTGTGATAGATGAATTTGCTTAAAGCCATGTATGGCTAATTCCTTTTGAATCTAGAGTACTTATAAACTAATTTGGGGATTTGAGTATGTATGAACCAAATAATTTGTGCTTATTGTTATTTTATTTACTTAATCTTATATTATTTTATCTACTTAGAGCTTGATCACCTCTAAGTATGAAATTGGGGAATTTAGATTAGCTTTGGAAGAGGGATCTTAATTGGACTATAGAATTAAGTAATGTGAGATTATAATTTATTCTAATTTGTCAATAGGATATGACTATTGTAACAAACAGCCCCACCCTACTGGGTAGTAGCGGTTCGGACCACTGGGTGCATACGATGACACAATAGCCATAATATAAATAGAAATAGAGCTTCATTCACTCAAATGTACTTTACATAATCAAGAAAAATAATACACAAGCATAAATATCAAATACATGTAAGTAAGGTAAGCTTATTACCTTAATTACCCTTCTTTCATCTACCATCTTTGATCCGGCTCGAGTAAAACTGTCTGGTCCTAAAATTCCCAAATGTATAATAAATGAGTCATTACTCATCCATGTATTATTCCAAACTCATATTGTTGGTTATCTTTCAAAATTTCAACAGTTTCTGCACCGTACAATCTTGCATAGTGCATTTCACTGTTTCTAGAAAATTGTCAGATTTTTTCAGTCAATTTTGGAAAATCATAATAAATTCTAGGAAAATCCAATTTGATTGATTCCAAAGCATAAATGAATCTCTTTAAATTTTATTTTGGGTAAAAATTCTTTGGTCTGACCATTAACACCATAATTTTCCCAGAAATTTGTCAAACTCAACTGTTCCTATATTTACTTCCAGAAACAGGGCACAATTTCAAAAATTCATATCTTCTAATGTACTTGTCCAAAAATTACAAAACTACCCATAAAATTAAAGCTCTAAGTATATAATTTAATCCTACCATGTTTCATAATTTTTGGACAAGTTTTGCCTCATGAAATACATTGAACAATGTCACTACCTTATAGGAGGCAGATCAAACAACATGCACATTCAACTTCATAAATTTCCAAATTTGTATACAAACATCCAAAAATCATGAACACTTGCATACCTACACAATTTTTCCTTATAAATCCAATGGAACCATCAAAATTACAAAATTCTAACTCTTTCATCATGTCCTGTTCTGACCAAAAAATTAGGGTTTTTTACAACATAACCAATTCACAACTTAACACTACTACAGAAAAGGGATTTAACGTCACATAAAGACGTCCCTTCTTTAAAAAGGGAAGTAAAAACTGTATGCAGTGGCATTTACGTAGACTTTTTAATCTTTAGGCGTCCCTTCTTGAAGAAGGGACGCCTATTTATATGTTTAGGCGTCCCTTCTTGGAGAAGGGACGCCTAAACATATTTCCCTCCACTTTTTCATCATTTCCCTCCATTCTGTTCGTTCACTCTTCCTCCCTCTCTCAAAAACACTTAGCCTCCTTCTACCGTCTCCCTTCCACCGCTGTATCCCTCCTTCTTCATTTTCTCTCATCTCCTCCTTCTATCATATCACTTCAATACTCACCCTGTATCTTTCTCTTCCGCCTTACTAACTTCTTGCAGCGAGAAAGTACAGTCTTCTCTTCTTTCTTTTTTTCCCCAACTAAGGAGACGAAGGTCAGCTCCCCACCAGTGAAAGCCTCATTTCCTTCTTTTCATAGTTTGCAGCAAGGGAGTTCCCTCTCTTACGGTGGTGCACGCGCCTCCTCCCTCCCAACCTCTTCATCACGCCATTTTCCAACCTGTAAGCTTTTTTGTTTTTTTTTTGCTTTTAGTTAATGTCATGATCGACCGTTTAATTTAAAGTAGTAGTTTTGCTAGAAACTATAAGCCACTCATATATGCCATAAGTACATGTATGTATGCTAGAGATTCCATAAGTACATATAGTTTTGCTAGTTAACTAATTCTATTAGATTAAATAAATTATATAATTTATATAATTATAAAATAAAACATGTTTAGGAAGCTCTGAGTGCTATATAAAATAACACATTTTAGAGTGCTAAATGCAATTTAAGTCTAAAATCTAAACATGCACATAACTTGTTTTATGTTATAAAACAAGTTAAATATCAACAAGTAATTTTCAACATTAACCAATTGATTTTAATTTCATTGGTTTGAAATAATGAATACATGTATAGAACTTTTAATATTATGTAGGTGCATAGAACTTTTAACTTGTACTAATTTAAACATATTAGTTCCTTAAAGAAAAATTGATATTTTAAATTGTTGATATTGTCCTTAATTGCCTAAGTTACTTTTGTTTTGTTTTGTTTGAATTAAGGTGAAATGGTTTGTTATTAAAATTGTGGGATCTTACACTTAATGGGAAATGCTGCCAAAATGTTTTTTGAAAAAAGTGATAAAAGGCAATCTCATAGTTAACAATTGTTATAAACTTGAGTGTTATTGGGAATGGTTTAGGTGGTAAAACAATGGATAATAGTTGGATGAATGCTTTGAGAACTAGTGAAGAATATGAGAATGAGGTGGAAGAGTTTATTGAATTTGCTAGAAGGAATGCTCCAACTAAAAATGGGAAATATTTTTGTCCTTGTGTGAATTGTTTAAACGAGAGTCGACGAGATGTTGATGATATAAGGGATCACCTACTTTGTGATGGAATAAATCTTCGATACACAAGGTGGATATGGCATGGTGAGGAAGTAATTACTGATTGTCCGTCGTACAAGAAGGAAGGAGTGGATGTTATAGAACAAGATAGAATGGAGAAAATGATTCACGATGCCGAGGTTGAATCCTTCACCCAGGCACATGAATTTGACAGCTTGCGGAGTGATACAGAGACACCATTATACCCTGGGAGTAAGTACACACGACTGACGGGAACATTGCATTTGGTGAACTTAAAGGCAACTTGTGGATGGATCGATAGTAGTTTTACATTACTATTGGAATTATTGGTGATATGTTTCCAGAAGATAATGTACTTCCAAACCGTATGTATGAGGCAAAGAAAATCTTGTCTACGATGGGTATGGAGTACAAAAAGATACATGCTTGCCCTAATGACTGTGTATTGTATAGAAAGGTGTATGCAGGTCTTAGTGAGTGTCCTAACTGTAAAACATCACGATATAAAGTGAAGAAAGACGGTGGTTGTAGAGAAGGGACAATAAGTAAAAGGCAACCTTCGAAGGTGTTATGGTATCTTCCAATAATACCACAGTTTAAGCGTTTGTTTGCGACCGCAACAAAAGCGAAGAAGTTGAGATGGCATTCTGATGAGAGAATTTGTGACGAAAAATATCTTCGGCACCCGGCTGACTCTCTACAGTGGAAGAAGATAGATGAAATGTTCCCTCAATTTGGCAGCGAGCCGAGAAACCTTCGGCTTGGACTTTGTACAGATGGAATAAATCCGTATGGAACTCTTACTAGTATACATAGTTCGTGGCCAGTTCTCCTTATAATATACAACTTACCTCCCTGGTTATGTATGAAGCGCAAGTACGTTATGCTTTCTATGATGATCTCTGGACCAAAACAGCCAGGGAATGACATCGATGTGTATTTGGCTCCTTTGATTTTGGACTTGAAGAAGTTATGGAGGAAGGTGTGGATGTGTTCGATGCTTATAAGAAAGAGTCTTTCAAGTTGCGTGCAATGATTTTTACCATGATAAACGACTTCCCCGCATACGGAAATTTGTCAGGGTATAGTGTGAAGGGTCATAAAGCATGCCCAATCTGTGAAGGAGAAACATACTTTCGACAACTTAAGCATTGCAAAAAAATAGTGTACGTTGGCCACAGGAGGTTTCTTCATCGATTCCACCCATATCGTAGGCTGAGAAAGCGTTTTGATGGCTTACTAGAACATGGAGTTGCACCAATGGCCTTAACCGAGGAGGAAGTTTATAGTCGGGTAGAACGTGTCAATGTGACCTTTGGTAAAAATCAAAGGACTAAGGGTAAGAAGAACATATGGAAGAAGAGGTCAATTTTATTTGATCTTCCGTATTGGCATTGTCTTGATGTAAGACATAGTATTGATGTGATGCATGTGGAGAAAAATGTGTGTGACAGCCTTATAAGTACGCTTTTGCACATCCCAGGTAAGACCAAGGATGGAATGAGCGCGAGACTTGACCTTGTTGATATGGGAATAAGAGATCGGTTGCATCCACAACTAAGAGATGATGGTAGGAGGGCATATATGGATCCAGCTGCGTATACGCTATCAAAAGCGGAGAAAAGAAGTTTGTGTGGATGTCTGCATGAAATTAAGGTCCCACAGGGCCACTCTTCTAATGTTAGCAGATGCGTGTCAATGGACGATTTGAAGTTAGTGGGAATGAAGTCCCATGACTATCACGTGTTAATGCAACAATTGTTACTAGTAGCCATTAGAGGCATTATGAAAGAAGAAGTGCGAACTACTATAACCAGATTGTGTGTTTTCTTTAATGCTATCTGTAACAAAGTCATCGACACTGAGAAGTTGGATGAACTAGAAAATGAGGGTTATATAATTCTGTCCCAACTAGAGATGCATTTTCCTCCATCATTTTTTGATATAATGGTGCATTTGGTAGTTCATTTAGTAAGGGAGGTAAGGCTTTACGGTCCAGTTTATTTAAGGTGGATGTACCCTTTTGAGCGATACATGAAGATCTTAAAAGGGTATTCTAAAAATCCTTATCGACCTGAAGCCTCAATAGTTGAGCGATATGGAGTTGAAGAGGCTATGGACTTTTGTAAAGATTATCTATCTGGTAAAAAGGAACAGTCTCGGCATGAAGATGGGAGAAGCAAGGGAACACGAGGACTAAAAGTGAAGACTGCGGATCGTGAAGAGGTGTTGCAAGCATACTTATATATCTTGAATAATATGGAAGAAGTTTAGCCATACATAGATGAGCACAAAAAGACTTTGAAGAACTTGAATCCAAAGAAGAGTGACATGCAAATAGCTATTGAGCAAAACAAGACATTTGTTAAGTGGTTTGAGGAGAAGGTTTCGCATGAGATCGGTGTGTCCGAGACAATCAACTGGCTAGCCTAGGGGCCTTCATTTCAGGTTGTTACTTAGACTGGTTATGACATAAATGGGTATTCATTCTACACAAAAGAGCAAGATGACAGAAGTACCATGCAAAATAGTGGGGTGATGGTTGAAGCTGAAGCTATGCACTTTTCCAGTTCGAAAGAAAAAAACCCATATGTGTATCAATGATTTATTATGGAGTTATAGAAGAAATATGGGAGATGACCTACAACAAGTTCAAAGTTGCTTTGTTCAAATGTAAGTGGGTTAGCAATGCTGCTATGGTAATAGATCCACAATTTGAATTTGTCTCAGTCTTTATTCGAAGAGTTGGTTATAGAGATGAGCCCTTCATTCTAGCAAGCCAGGTGAAGCAAGTGTTTTATGTCACAGATCCTACAAATAAAAATATGTCCATTGTACTTCAAAGCAAAAAACAAAAGTATGGTGATCCAACCTTCAACCTTGACGACACACCACCTTTGACAACAAATCCACCTATAGGAAGTGAGGTCGAGTTGGTAGATGATGAAGATTATTCTGCAAGAAATGATCATTGTGAAGGAATATGGGAAACAATATGAAGTAAGACCTTTAACTATATAAAACTGTATTATGTCCTATGTGCTTTTTTCCCTTAATGTAGTTTATACAGATACCTGCAATCTACTTACCTCTCTGACAATTATTTTTTTGTGTCTAGGAATATGTCAAGTTCCAGTGACTCAGGGAACGACAGCGAGCAGCATAATGGAAGGCAAGAAGAGCCATCCGCTCCGAGAAGAACAAGAGGTGCCACGAAGATGGCTGTATTGGCGAAGCGCCACTACATTGAATAGGAGAGGGTTCACATAGAGTTTGATGCCAACATGAATCCAATGGGTCCTGAGGAAGACCACTTCATTAGTTATCTTGGTTTTTTGGGTTGAAGCAAGTGTCCGGCAAATACGACATCAGATAAAAATGATGTCGCACAAAGGACGCATTATGTGGGCTTCACAATGGCAGCGACCAAATTGCGATGTTATCTAGCGCCAATTGTTCAAGGGTATGTAGTAAAAAATTTTATTTTTGGTGGATTGAGAAATAATTTTCTTCTAATCTAAACTTCATTTTAATCTGTGTATTGTTTTAGTTACCATTGGAGCCTGTGTGTTGTTTGTCCACGCCTCAATGAAATCTATTGGTTTGATTCCTTGACAAAAAAGCCAGACAAAGACACAAAATCAGTCTTCAACACGTTAGTTATTTCTTTTTTATTAATTAAAGAAATGCTTGATTTAAATAAATTGTTCTAACTTAAAATGTTTTACATTTTAATGGTAGCGTGACCCAAACATATAGAATGTTTGGCGGGTCACGTGAGGGTAGAGTTGTTCGCAAGCCAAAGTGGTTCTATCCCAAAGTATGTGGTTCCAATATAATTTAAGTTATTTTATTTACGGTTGTTTTATAAATGATGTATGTTATTGATTTTAACCAATTGCTTTTGATTTATAGTGCCCTCAACGGCCAGGTGGTACTGAATGTGGCTATTATGTTATACTTTACATGTATAATATCATTCAAAGTGGCGTTACAAATGATTTTTAACAGGTAATCAAATGATAATATTTTGGTTGTATTTTAATTGAATTGCTAAACAATCCTTTAATTTCATTGATTTCGTATAATCATATTTTCTAATTTGTAGATCTTTGATAATGATGCTGCTTACTTATATGAAGACATTAATTTGATCAGAGACTTGTTGGCTGGGAGGATTCTTCGACACATTGATTTGTAGAAGTTTATCGTTTCCTGTACATTTACTTAGTAGTTGTTTATTATATTAGTGGACAACATTTCTGTCAACAATGTAGTACATGAATGTTTCATTAGAGGTGGATGTTGTGTTTTGTTAATTATAAACTGCGTGCTGTATGTTTCCTTTTTGTGTATACGTTTCTGTTTGCTTTCAGAATGATATGGCCAGAAACAATACAAATGGCACCGTATGGAAAAAAAACCCTTTAGGCGTCCCTTTTTGCCAAAGGGACGCCTAAAGTCCCTAATTTTTAAATAAAAAAATTCTAAACGGGGACTTTAGGCGTCCCTTTTGGCCAAAAGGGACGCCTAAAGTCCTTACTTTAGGCGTCCCTTTTGGTCAAAGGGACGCCTAAACCTAGCCCTTTAGGCATTCTTTTACAAAGGACGTCTAAAGTCCAAATTTACTACGTCGCTGGCATACGCGTCCCCTCATAAAAGGACGTTAAAAGTCCTAAATAAGGGACGTTAAAAGTGTTTTTCTAGTAGTGTAATCATTAAACTTAGTTCATTTGCTTCCAAATCAACTTATAATCACATGTATGAGATGAAAGCATCATGACCCTAATAAACCCTAAAAGACCAAAAATAGGGCAGCCAAGAAAATTTACCATACTCAACCAAACAACACAATATATAGCTCAAATCAAAGCTTAAGCTCACATCTTACACTTTCTATGGCTTGTTCTTGATTTCTTCAACTTTGGTATTTTGTAGACAACATAAAGAACCTCCTTTCAAGAAACTAAAACTATAGAAATGAAGCTCTTAGTAAGAGGAACAACTTTTATGAAGACCTCAAGAGATAGAAATGTGATTTGGAAGGTGAAAATCAAAGTAGAACACCTTACCTTGTTCTTTGTTCTTCATTTTTTTTCAGCTCTCTCTCTCTCTCTTGGCTGCCATGTTTGGACGAAAATTAGGCTTAATGAAAGAGAAGAGCTCTTACAAAAATATCCTTTTACCTCCTTATGAATATAATATTTTAATTGTAATAAACATGTGTCAGTTGCTTTATATCATCATCTTTTCTCTTTCTCCTTCATATCATACAAATATGTGGCCCTTTTATTTCAAATTATCATCTTTTTGTATTGGCCTACAATTTTTGACCAAATATGTGTGTTTGAAGAGCTAAAAAGAGATTCTTCACCTATCATATTTTTGCCTCCTCGCAATTCCACTTTTAGTTGAAATTGTTGGCCAAGTCTTCACCTTTTACTTATTCCTATATGTGTTTCTCCTTCTCTCTCTTTTTTTCCCTCTTTCTTTTCTCGATGCCATATGAAATATAGTATATGAAAGATGATGATGATAGTATATAAATGTCATATTGCAATATAATATTTAATTGTCAACCAACATGTGTTAATTTGACTAAAACCATCATCTTTCTTTACTTGGCCATTAATCCTTCCATGTGGCATCTTTTGGGCCCAAGTAAATATTTCCTCTTCTCTCATGCTTTTTTGACAGAAAATATCCCCAAATATAGGGAAAAATAATTAGCTTCTTGATTTAGTGGTTAAATGACCATTTTGCCCATACATTTTTGTGATTTTTACACAAGCTGAAAACTGAGCATAATTTTTACTAAATTTTGAAACTTCATATCTAATTGTACAAATGTCCAATTAGGGTGGTTCTAAAGCATATATGACACTTATTAAGTCTTTTTTTAAGGAAAAATACAACCTTTGGAAAACTGGAAGATCATACTTCCCATAATTATTGTTTTTGGATGCTGCCACTGAAAATCACCAGTTTTACTTGGCTAACTTTAGAAATACATATCTCTTTGTGTATAGATCCAAATAATCCTTATGACATATCAAATTAAATATTGATAAGTCTACTTTCATTCTAGAAAATTTCATAATTTTTGGACATCATTTGCCTATTAAAAATGTCACACAACATGACTGCCTCACTGGAAAACTCACTGGTAGCAATACTAATTTGTGTTCCAACATACTTATGTTGTGTGTGACCCATAATTACCTTGTTTTTCCATCCCCTATGCTCTTTAATATCCCAAGGGTATAAATAAATTTTAGGGAATAAAGTCATGCCTCACTAGGACACTTGCTAAACTAGGGCTTAGCAGTCCACTTGAGTCAGACTTAATCTCAAGCCTCTGGTACCAAAATACAGGACATTACAAATATACCTATTGGACCCATATAATCATATTAGAGTGAAATTGGACATTTATTGTCTCTTAAGTAAATTAGTTAGGAATAACAATTTTAACTTAAGAGAGGGATATGAGTAATTGGAAGATACTTATATCCATAAAAACTCTAGATTAACAAATTAACATTAAGTGCATTTATTTTAGGTAAATACATGCTCTAAGCCTTGAAAAATGGATTAACCACTCTAGGTTGTTTTCCTCCATTTGGATTCTTAAAAACATTAGATTTAGTACTTTTGCTTTTGTTTAAATTGATTTTCAAATTTGTTTCCTTCTTTGATTTGCTCAAATTAAATGAAAATAGGAATTTTAATGCCTAATTATCTATTACCTTGAATCTCTATAGGACGACCTAAATTTGCTATTATACTATTTCAACGGCCCGTACACTTGCGGTGCTTATTTAAAATTTAGTAGCATTAATTTTTTGGCGCCGTTACCGGGGATTCAAAGCAATTGGTGATTAGAATTATAAATCCTTTCGTAGTTTAATCTTGAGATTTTGTGAATGTTTTTATTTTGTTTTCTTGTGTGTGATTTTCTTTATTTTCAATGTTTCTTATTTGTCTTTAAAAAAATGCATTATTTATAGCATTCAATAAGTTAAATCAGTGATCAATTGTGCTATCTTGGTTCTTTACTAGGAATTCATGTGGATGGAATGAAACAAGAAAATATAAATACTAGTTGGATTGAAGATGTTGATTCTTCTCAATATAATTACTTTTCTTGTATTTATTGTAGAGAAAGTCATTCATATGAGCATTGTCCATATAGCACTACCATTCATTATGTAAGAGATAATTTCACTAGGAACCAAACTTGTTTTGATTATTCTTTTTGTCTTAGTGAAAGTTTTGAGCAACAAGAGTCTTGGGATCCATATTTTAGCCATTATTCAAAAGAAATTATCCTATCTTTTCAAGCTCATCCTCATTTTGAAGAAAACACCCTTGAATATAACGAAAAGTCTAACTTAGAAAGGCTATTTAAGGAGTATGTGGAATCATTATAGATATTTAGTAAAGAGCAAAGGGAATGTGCCACTAGATTTGAATCAAGAGACCAAAATATTGGAGTCTATATGAATCAATTGTTTCTTCCCTTAAGACTTTGAGGTAAGATAATTCTTTAAGCATGATGACCACTTCTTATGTTGATGATGATTATTGTGAGGAAATTGAGGATGTTAAATTGAATGAGACTTTTGATAATATGAAAAATGAATGTGAGCCTAAAATTAATTTGGAAGGGAATAATTGGTGTAATCTAGAAGAGGTTTCGGTTATGGAACCTAATTCCTATCATTTTGATATTGAAATTGATATGGATATCCCAAAAGCTATTATTCATGACTATCCTATTGACTCTAACTCTTACTGATGAGAGTCAAGTAGATATTTTGGGATGCTATAAATTATTGGAAGCTCCTAAATCTGTTTGCAAAGATGTGCATGTTGTGTTTTATTTGAATCCACTGAATACATATACTCTTAAATTGTCTATGATTGAAGAAATACAATTAAGTAACTTGAATGATCATTTTTTGTGTCTGAAACCTTGTTGCTTGAAAAGAAATGAAGATAAGGTAATCCTAGTGCTTGATACTTATGTTAAGTTGTTGCTTTGAGTAGTCTGACTGAAGACTTTAAGCTTAGCACTTCTTGGGAGGCAACCTAATGTTTGGTTTGATGTGTTGTTTTGATTTTGTAGGACTTTTATAGCCCCTGATGATGTCTTCCATATTGGTAGCCAGAAGCTAGAGCCTTCAAGAGCACAAGACAAGGATTGAGAGGGGAGTGTTCTTCTACTTTTCTTTGTTTTGTTCGAATTGACTGTTAATAACATGTTATAGGATATAAGTGCTGGTTATAGTTTAGCTTTGTGTATGATTGATATTTGTTATTGAGTATGGATTTGAGTAGTGGCACTTGTGAGTTGTTCTTAAGTGGTGAACATTTGAGATGTTAGAAACTTTTGCTATCCCTACACTTGGATGTAGTTATTTCTTCACTTCCATTACTTAGTATTACTTGTTCACATTGAGGACCATGTGACATTTAAGTATAGGAGTGAGATGTACCATTGATTTTGTATGACTTGTCCTCAATTTTGACAAATTTCTTTGGTTTAGCACATAAATAGAAAAATTTTGACAAATTTTGAACAAAAAAATTTGTTTTTCATGGAAGCTCGAAGTTTACTCTTGAGCATTGTCAAAGTTGGGTTGATTTGAATTTAAAAAGGATTGAGTTTTATTAGAATTTGGTTTTATCTTCTTGGAATGTTAGAAGATAGACAAAGAATTTGACTTAGATAATTTACTTTAGGATGTCAAATGTCGGTGAGAAATTTGAGCCTAAATATTCATTTCTTTTGAGAGGGAGTACACTTATTGTGATTTCATCTCTAGAACTTGTCTTGAATCTATTGTGAAGCTTAAAAACCTTTTGCATACAAAAAAGATGATTTAGGCATTCATTTCCTAGCTAGTTAGGCCAAATGATCATCCTTGTCATATGAAAATTCTTTACTTACCCCATTTGAGCCTTAATTTTTTTTTAAAGAAAATTGTATAGAGTAAATAGCCCTTTATTTGGTAAATTCAATTTTATAATCTTTTCCTTCCCATTTATTTGTTACTTTAGTAAGTGCTAAGTAAAGTAATTTTAGAATAAGAGTAAAGGGATTAAGAAGTCAATGTTATGTGAGTTGGTGTGGATACTTGAAACAAAAAAGAAAAAAAAAGAAAAAGTGAAAAAGTGAAATAGAAAGAAAAGAAAGATAGAAAGAAAGGTGTATATTAAAAAAAAGAAAATAAAAAATAATAGAAAAAAAGAAAGAAAAATATTATTGAGATTAAATGAATAAATGTTGTTTATAATGTAAGAAAGTTGTTTTCTTTAAGTGGATATTCCTTTATTTTTCTTTAATTTTATTGAATTCCTTGGAAATAATTAAATTATTCCTCCATATCATTTGACCACTTTCATTTCATTATCTTACCCTATTCATTACAACCCTTAGAAAAGTCCTTTTGATTTGAGTATGCAATAGGATAATGTAGTGGGGATTGAGATGATAAACAAGCCTATAATAGATGGGTTGCAATAGGTAGAATTGAGTGAAACACAAGCCATTTATTATCTTGAGAGATGAGTGCAAACACTTACCTTGTGAGGGATATTCTATTATGATTTATCTTTGTCAAATTAATTGCCTTGCTACTTGCATTTTTAGAAGGTGGAAAAGAGTTTTAAGAAAGCTTCATTCTTGAAGATTTGAATTGGTTCCACTTTTGTAGTGTTAAAATTCTACTTCCATGATTTTATTTGATTATTTTAAACTTTTGAAATCTTGAGAACAGATTTGATGCAAGTATGGGGATGATCCTAAAGTTATTTACTAAAGTCCCCGGCAACGTCGCTAAAAACTTGATGCTACTAAATTTTAAATAAGCACCGCAAGTGTACGGGCCATTAAAAATGTATAATAGCAAATCAAGGTCGTCCCACAGAGATTCAAGGTAATAGATAATTAGGAATTAAAATTCCTATTTTCATTTAAGTTGAGCGAATCAAAGAAGGAAACTAATTTAAAATTCAATTTAAACAAAAACAAAAGCACTAAATTTAATATTTTGGAGATTTCAATGGAGGAAAACAACCTAGAGTGGCTAATCGATTCTTCAAGTCTTAAAGCATGTATTTACCCAAAATAAATGCCCTTAATGTTAATTAGTTAATCTAGAGTTTTAATGGATATAAGTATCTTCCAATTACTCATACCCGTCTCTTAAGTTAAAATTGTTATTCCTAACTAATTTATTCAAGAGGCAATAAATGTCCAATTTCATTGTAATATGATTATATGGGTTTAATAGGTATATTTATATCCTATTGGCAAATTAGAATAATTCTAATCCCACATTACTTAATTCTATGATCCAATTAAGATCCATCTTCCAAGGCTAATATAAATTTCCCAATTTCATACTTAGAGGTGATCAAGCTCTAGGTAGATAAAATAATGTAAGATTAAGTAAACAAAATAACAATAAGCACAAATTATTTGGTTCATACATACTCAAATTCCCAAATTAGTTCATAACTACTCTAGATTCAAAGGGAATTAGCCATACATGGCTTTAAACAAATTCATCATAGTAACAAATCAATTCAAAATCATCAAATTATAAAACAATAAAAAATAATAGGACAAAACACTGCCACTATTCACAGATAATGAAGATTCGAGTTCAAGCTCCTATGTTCCTATAGCTTTTGCTCTGATTTGTGATACTGGTGGTCTATCTACCATATGAATACGATGAAACTTGCTGTCTGATTTTGACTTTTTAGTTTAAGCTCCGGCCTTCTCCTCTCTCTTGTGAGCTCTACGATAATGATGATGGACTGTGAAGAAAAACGGCTCCTCCAAGCTCTCTCAGACAGCCGCTCCTCCCTAGCTCTCTGCTTGCTATTTCTGCTCTACTCTCGCTGCTCAAGGGACGAGATAAAGCTCTCTCTAGTCAACAGTGTCGACTGCCTTCAAAATCATCTTCCCTTCTGATGAACTCGACTCTAACAAAGAATAAGAAACAGGGGATTGTGACGGCACACCAGAGTTTCTTCCATCCTCACTCTAGTCACCGTCAATGATTGAAGAAGAAAACTCCCTCCAAGCTTTCACTCTCCCTCTGGTTCTCTTGCTGCTACACTCTACTCATAACTTCCTGAAAATGCTGCCTCCTCCTCTGTAGCTCCTCCCTCTGGTTCTCTTGTGGCCCTTCTTTTTTTTAGGTCCCAAACTCCCCCTAAAACACTGTGTATAGAAAGATGGAAAGAAAAGAAGAAATTAATATATAATGATAATAATAATAATTATTATTATAATCATCATTTTTTTAAGAAGAATTTAACATCTTATTTTTATCCTAAAATAAACTACTCCTGTTTTTATTTAAAAGCTACGATATTTACATTAAAATCCCATAAATAATGTACCAAATCAATATCTTATCAAAATTTTCAATAAATATCTTTAATTTAGCATTGATGACTCTCCATTTTTAATAGAATTTGAGATATATTTTGGTATAAGCATCAAAAAAGTAGAAGAAGGAAAGAACCTGTGCAACTTGCCTCAGCAAGTTCATAACTTGCTAAAGCAAGTAGAAGAAAAACAAGAAGTTTGCTCTCTGTATCACTGGCCTCAGCAAGTGGAAAACTTGCCAAGGAATGTAAAGAATATGAAGGAAACTTTTCTCTCTGTGTTACTGTCCATAACTAGTAAAACTCACCGAGGATGGTAAGGAAATATAGTGCATTGCTTTTTGATTTTTGAAGCAATAAAAGCCTTTTTAACCTAGAAAAAAGCACCGAAAACAAACATTTTACAATTTGGAAACTTGGCGCATGGAAAATAAGAGCTTTGGAAGGGGTTCTTAAAGAGTGTGAAGGCTTGAGTGATCATTCTAAAAGAGATTTTGAGAGTTTTACCTTGTATTTGTCACTTTTGTCCTCTTTTCTACTTAGCTTAACATGTATTAAGTGGTTTTGTATTGATTTTCTTTACATTTAGACATGAGTAGCAAAGCATTTCTCTTATAGGGTTACTTTAAACCTCTATATGGATTGAGACCTTGTTATTCTCTCTTCTCTAGCATCTAATGAAGTATTATGTGTTGATTTTTGGGTTAAGGGGCAAAAATACTCACGTGCTTTTCTCAAATAGGCACCTAGCATCAAATGCTTTTTTTGGGTGCAAAAGTGCCCATGAACTTTTTAAAATGGGGCAAAAGTGCACATACCGTTAATAAGTATAAACGTCCATTATATAGGACCCACAATATTATTTTTTGAGGTACAAAATTACCTATGAATTTTCTTTTTAGGTGCAAAAATGCTCATACCGTTAACTGGTACAAACTTCTGTTTTGTAGGAACAATATTATTGTTTTTAATGATTATTTAATTTTTTAAAAAAAACTATCCACCCTCTTTCTCTCTTCCCCACCCCTCTTCCTCTGATTTCCCGTGAGACCCTATCCAGAATGTTCACTCTTCGTTGCTCTTAATCTCTCTATGGAGCGTCATCTCTCTTTACCTCACGCTTCTTTGCAAACTTAGGCCTAGTCTTCTAGAGAATAACCCTGCTTCTTCATTTAGTCAAACTAATAGAGCATCAAAAGAAAGAAGCCCTAAAGTCATTGACTGCAAATCACTGATCAGTATCGCGTCACCTATCACCAATATCTGTAAGAGTTTGATTATTTGAATTCAAATGAAACAAATTATTGCATAGTGTTATCACCGGTACAAAAATCACTTTTAAGACCGGTTAAAAAAGACATTTTAGACCGGTTCTGGATCAGGTCTTGATACAGCCGATCTAAAAAGTATTTAACTTTTTAGATCGGTTAAAAAACCATTCTAAAATATGAAATTTTAAGACCGGTTCTACAACAACCGGTCTTAAAGTTTAACTAACGGAACGAGTAGGGAAATTTCAGTATAAAAAAATAACACTTTAAGACCGGTTCTAAATTTAACCGGTCTTAAATATTAATTTAAGACCGGTTATTAAGAGAACCGGTCTTAAAAGTTTACTTCTTTAAGACTGGTTCTCTTAATAACCGGTCTTAAATATAGATTTAAGACCCGTTAAATTTAGAACCGGTCTTAAAGTTTAATCTTTTAAGACCGGTTATAGTTAGAACCGGTATAAAAATTTTGTTTTTTTTTTGTTTTATTTGTTTCAATCTTACCCAAGCCAGTAAGCCATATTCAACAACAATCCCCCGTGTCACATTACATACACATGCATATATATATATTGACAATCAGAAGCAGTGACAACAACATTTTTATTTCTAGAAACAATAGCTTATAAAACGCATCTTAAAGAAAACAAATATGTACTAACCTTTAGCGTGATCCATGTAGGGTCTTTTAAGTTACGAACATGCCTACCACACTTAGCGTGTAGGAAAGTCCGCATAGCCCTATGATCAAAATCACAAAGATTACTTATTATGCACACAAACTTTGCACACAAAAGGTAATAAAGCAAGAAAACTTAAGAGTTCATGGTCTTCTTCAAGTCATTCCCCGGTTTGAAGTGGAGGGAGCAGAGGAGGATCACTGTGTAACTAGCCTTACACAGAATAACCAATTGCCAATTATCCCTTAAAAAAAGAGATGAATGTTAAGCAAATATAAAGCATTATATATGATGTTTTGGAATATTAATTTGATGTTTCTTACCCATGCACATAAGGAACCAAGAAACAGTCAGTTTCTGTTTCACTGAGCCTCTGTGCTAAATATCTATGTCTGATGGCAGAAGTGGTCCCTTTCTCCATGGCATGAGTTGGGCACATGAATCCAAATTTAGTACTCTGCCCAGAGGAAACCAACCTATGATTCATGTACCTACAAAAATGGAAGCACACAAATTAAGGTTATACAGCGTAATTTTTAAGATATTTACTTCCATTTGAAGAAGATACTTACATCAAAAAAAGCTGGACATTCGCAATCGTAAGATTTTGTCTAGGAGCGACCATGGACATTAAATCATCCCTCTCAAGATAGCATACCGCCCCTGACGGTCCAACAACTGAATCCATAGGCCAATTTTTAGTCGGGAAAGATGTATCAAATGCCATCAGAATCACTTGCTGCATCACATTCAGTGGTGGAGGCTGTGAAACTTCACGAGGGAAGGGAGCTGGACTTGGGGCTCTGATCGGGGAATCCCCAGCTCCAATAGAAATAAGGTTCTTCAGCCATGATATGAAGGTACCCAAGACATCGGCCACAATCTTGAACTCCTCAGAAGGGATAGGGACAGGTGCGTCTACGATAATAACCTCCTCAACTGACACCCTAACCTGATTATCTGTCATCTCGAGGTGGTGAACAGTTGATCCTAGGTTATGCACACTCCCCCGTGTAACTAACCGTCTCAGAGGATTCTCAACATATAATTCATAAGGCTCGGCATCGTCCTTTCCAAGACCCTCTGATGACTGTCCCATATTGCAACAACTCCCTTTGGTGCTCTACTTATGGCGATCGAGCGATTGTGCCTGGACAGGAACGGTATCTTGTCTTGTGCTCACTATGGCATATACCTCATCCTTTATCTTGCTCAACCGGGCATCCAATAGTGCATCAAATGATGCTTCTGCCTCAACCCTTGCTTTCGCCTTCGCAGTGGCCAACATACGCTCCAATTCGTCTCTCGTGACCACGTTGGAGGAGGAACTGCGTGAGGAGGATCCAAAGTAATCCTTTATACCCACCCCTCCTCCAACTCCCCTGACGAGGCTTGGATGCTCACGTTTTCCAGTAGCAACCATGAGAATGTCATTCCTCCCCTCCGACTTAAAGGCTCCCTCGGCTTTCTTTTTTTGAAGTTCCTCCTGTGAGATATACAAAAAACACACATGGGTAATGAAACATGTTTATTAAACAGTTAATAAGAACAACGATACTTACAAATTTTTCACCGACTATACCAGATTGGTCACTCGTATAGGATCCACCACTCTTCCAACGAGCATGCAACCACAACTCTTCACGCCGTATTGGAGATGGTGGAGATAGCAGAATAGAAGAATCGGATTGAGATGCTTCTTCCAATCTCCTCCGTTTAGCCGCCAATAAGTCTTTCTCGGAATTTACGTATTCCCCATGAGACATTGTGTGGGGGCAATCATTCTTCTTGCCACTCGCTTGTGCCTTTTGCCTTCTTGCCTGTAAATAAGAAATGGGAAAAAAGGTTACAAACAGTAAAGACAAAAGATAAGTAAATAAAGTACAAAATAAGTTAACTCACCAAAGCCTCTGGAGTAGTCCGAAGCCTAAAAAACTCCTGCTATGTCGCTTCATCGATGTACGAATACTTGCTGCAAGGAGTAGGACGAGGCTTACCAGCTGGCACCTTGATATGCATGTAATTGTTGGCCAGATTCATCTTGAACTTCCTCCAGCGCTCACAACAATACGTCATAGTCTTGTGATACAAGATCTCACTATGAGGAACGTCCTAGGTGAGCTGTTATTCATGAATCAAAGGAGTTAGTGACAGTAATGAAACGAATTTGATAAAAGAAACATACAGAGGGAATTTTATACCTGAATAGTATCCCAAATATGCTGCTTAACCTTTTTGTCGACATTCCTCCACTCCTCTATCAATATGTTAGGCTTATTCCGTGCGAGGAGGCCGACAAAACTCCTATAACAACTGGCATTCGGCCCAATCGGTTTCCAGTATTGATCGAACTGGATCGGTATCTTCTCCCCGACAGACCGACTCAGGGAAACATCCCTCAACCGTATGGTCGTCCTGCCCCTCCATCTGGGCTGGTGACTCGGCTCACCCGATGACTGCCCCTGATTAACACTCTGAGGCTTGCTGTGCTAAGCAGTAGGGTGCACCTGATCCTCTGCTGTAGGATGCACCTGATCCTCTGCTGTAGGATGCACCTGATCCTCTGCTGTAGGATGCACCTAATCCTCTGTTATAGGATGCACCGGATCCATCATTGTACTGTTAAGACAAATTATTGAGTTAGTAAGTTATAAAATAACTATATATATAATTTGCATATAAGTTATAACGATAATGACTTTAAATAGATAGCTAACATTTAAAGTATATTCATAAAGAGATATCCTCCCATATCCCTTTACGATGATCATTTCTTGTACCGTGTTCATTATCAGCTTCATCTTCTTCGTTCAATGCAGGAAGACCCATAGAAAAAGAAGGGGTCTCGAGAAGATCATAATTTGAACGAATTTCCTCTTCAATATCGATTACCCTTTGTCCTTGGAGAGCTACAGACCACATTTTATTTTCCTGATCAATAATATAGAACACTGGTTTCGCTTGATCTGCCATAGTGAAAGGTTCATCTCCAAAACTTTTGTTGTTCAGATCAACTAATGTAAACCCTGACTTATCGATCCTCACACCATTATTGACATCAACCCACTTACATTTGAAAATGGGAAATTTAATTTTAACTTAGTCAACTACCCAAATCTCTTCAATAACCCGATAATAAGGTATGGCTACCAATGTAGGGTTCTTATCTTTTGAACTAGAGAAGTACATAGATTCAGCTACTAACATAACACCGCTATTCTGGAAAGTGCTCCTATCATCCAGGGACTTTGTGTAAAAGGTATACCCATTGATCACAAACGAAGTCCAACTTATGACATCAAACTCATGACCACGTACTAGCCATTTAATTGTATCAGAAACACATTCTTCTCCGTCAATCTTGTGTTTAAACCAATGTGCAAAGGTCCTGGTTTTCTCCCTAATTAACCTTTGTTCAGTCAATCGACTATTCGCTTTCCGTACAATTTCTTTATGAGCATTTATGTAATCTTGAACTGCATCAACATTATTCAAAATGTACAAGTAGACTTGTTGTAATTCATCAGGATCTACAATCTTGACAGTAGCCCCGCGCCTACCCCCTTCTTCATCATGTCGTTTAGGAAGGCCGATATGTCTTACATTTGCTAAATAATGTTGATAGAATTCTATGGCTTCTACAGAAACATATTTATGAACAATAGAAGCTTCAGGCCGGTTAGGTTTCTTCACATATCCTTTTATGATTTTTATAGTTCTTTCAATTGGGTACATCCATCAAAAATAGATAGGCCCAAACAATTTTATCTCCCTCACTAGATGAACAACTAGATGTACTATGATGTTAAAAAAGGAAGGAACAAATAGCTTCTCAAGCTGGCACAAGATCAAGTAACCTTCATCTTCCAATTCATCCAACCTTTCCGTCTCAATGACTTTACTACAAATCGTATTGAAGAAGAAACAAAGTCTGGTCAATATGTGTTGAAGATCATATTCGGCGATGCCTCGAATAGCCACTGGGATTAGTTGTTGCATCAAGACATGACAATCATGAGACTTCAGGCCTACTAACTTCAAGTCTTTCATAGACACAAGCTTCTTAAAATTTGAAGAATACCCTGAGGGAACTTTGATGCAATGTAAACACTCATAAAACTTCGTTTCTCATCCTTGGACAAAGTATGAGAAGCTGGAGGACAAAAAGTTCTCTTACCATGTGGCCTCGGATGTAAGTCTGCCCATATTCCCATTTCTTGCAAATCTAATCTTGCCTTAACGCCATCCTTAGAACTTCTTTGTATGTTTAGTAGTGTCCCAACAATACTATCACACACGTTTTTCTCCACATGCATGAAATCAATACAGTGTCTGACATCAAGATTCTGCCAATATGGAAGGTTAAAGAAAACAGACCTCTTTTTCCATATATTTTTTTCATTTCAACTCTTTGAAGTCTTACCGAAGATGACATTGATATTTTTTACCTTTTCGTACACTTTCTCCCCAGTCAAAGCCTCTGGAGCATCTTTAAACTCTTGGCCACCAAAAAAGGCTTTCTTTAATCTGTGATATGGGTGGCCCCGTCTAAGGAATCTCCTATGACCAAGATAAACAATATTTCTTCCATGTTGAAGTTAATGGTAGCATGTGCCTTCTTCACAAATAGGACAAGCTTTGTGGCCTTTAACACTATATCCTGACAAGTTTCCATAAGCAGGGAAGTCGTTTATAGTACAAAAGATCAAGGCTCAAATTTTAAACATCTCCTTCTTGTTCGCGTCAAAAACGTCAACACCTTCGTCCCACAACTCTTTCAAGTCTTCGATCAGGGGTTCTAAGTAAACATCTATGTCATTTCTGGGTTGTTTTGGTCCCGAAATCAACATAGAAAACATGATGTACTTTCGTTTCATACATAACAAAGGAGATAAGTTGTAAATTACCAACAGAACAGGCCATGAACTATGTATACTGCTTAGGCTACCGTAAGGATTCATGCCATCTGTGCTAAGCCCGAGCCTAAGATTCCTAGGCTCTTTGCTGAAGTCAGGAAACAACTAATCAATTTTCTTCCACTGAGAAGAATCAGCTGGATGTTGAAGCTTTCCATCGGAAATCCTCTCATCCGCATGCCATCTCAAATTTTTGGCATCAATTTCATTAGCAAACAGCCGTTTGAACCTCGGTATGATAGGAAGATACCAGAACACTTTTGCAGGGGCCTTATTTGATTTGTATCTGGGGGTTTCACATATCGAACACTGCTCTTTCTCTGCATGCTCTTTTCTGTATATTATACAATCATTAGGGCATGCATGGATCTTTTTATACTTCATCCCTAGTGGACACAGTATTTTCTTCGCATCATAGTGGTACAGTGGCTTCTCAGAATCACTGCACATATTACCATATGCATATGATTGCTCAAAATCCTCTTCTCCAACATCATGAATAATATCTTCTATCCAATCATTCAGAACCGTGTCATTATCATCAAAGGCGACCCCCTTGTTGAGTTGCGCTTGGAATTTCTATTTCTTCATCATGCCATACCCATACTGTATAACTCTTACAAAATCCTTCACAAATTAAATGTGTATATATATCTGCAGTACTAAGTCGCTTCTCATTCAGACATTCTACACAAGGACAATAGAACATCCCACTATCATCATTACCAGAATTTCTTCTAGCAAATTCCAAAAAATCCCTCACCCCATTATCATATTCAACACTAGTCCGTTTAGTATTTATTCAACTACGATCCATATATTTCAACACCTTGTTTTTCTTCTCTTCTATATATTAACTGCCCTGGAAAAGGCAGGAGTATGATGAGAGTATGAAAAGGTTACACTCATCAATTTATCTAGTTTAACAGAATTCTTCATTAGAATTCCGCATAAGATATAATTGCAATATGTTCCATTTTCTTCAAGTAATATGGAAAATGTATCAACATACACTAGCAATTTCAAGACTTAAATTAGACCACATACACAAGAATTGCTTTAGTCTAAACCTCAAATCACCTCTCAAATTTAGTTTCAAAACTAACTGAATATTATGTAACAATTTTCTAATCAGCCATTCATGAGCATACATGCCAGGAAATTTGACACAATAACTTAAGCAATCCATAGACTAAGAAAACTAGCAATTATCAGTACCCTAATCCTCAAACAATCAAATCACACTAGTTCAGGCTACCGTTAATTAAGCTTCACCAATTAATTTCCATCAGAGTAAATGTCATTTTTTTTCTCCATTTCTATTTTAATTTCTAGTTCAATTATAGTACAAATTATTCTTGGATAGACAATGAATACACAATGTTTATTTATATGAAGGATTGAGACAGGGGACATTACCTGTTTGAAGTAACTTGGACCGTGGATTGAGGCACAGGAGGGGAGGGGTAGAAGTGGCTGGAAAACACGCCGGAGGGAGATAAAGGCTGGAGAAATAAGAAGCTCAGCCGCCCTTCACGATGGTACTCACGGTGACTTCTTCGCAGCAACGGGCACGTACGAACGGAGAAGGAGGGAGTATTTTTAAAAGCCGACAATAGAATATGGAAAAGAAAGTGGAAGCGGTGGCGGCGACTGGAAGGGTGGCCAGAGAATAAGGCAGAATATCACCTACGATCTTGGACTTGAGCAGTTCGTGGCGGTGGAAGCAGAGGGGGAAGGAAATGAAACGTAACTGATGAAATGAACTTTCGCGGCCGACTAGGTTTGAATATTAGACTTTTAAGACCGGTTATTTAAATAACCGCTCTTAAATTATTGACTTTTAAGACCGGTTATTTAAACAACCGGTCTTAATAATAACGTGATTTATTTATTCATTTTAATAATTTTGTTTTTCAGACCGGTTGTTTAAATAACCGGTTTTAAATTATTGACTTTTAAGACTGGTTATTTAAACAATCGGTCTTAATAATAACGTGATTTATTTATTCATTTTAATAATTTTTTTTTTCAGACAGGTTGTTTAAATAACCGGTCTTAAATTATTGACTTTTAAGATCGGTTATTTAAACAACCGGTCTTAATTTGTTTTTGAGACCGTGTGTTTATATAACCGGTCTAAATAAGGTTTTTTTAGACCTGTTGTTTAAACAACCGATCTAAAAAATTGATTTTAATTACTGAATTGCCACTCCGCCTTTCTTTTAGACCTTATCCACAATAACCGGTCTAAATGATGTGGTCTAAAATGCCTATTTTGCACTAGTGTATGAGTCCCACATCAGAAAATCTCACAAGTAGAGTGTGGTTTATAAGTTTGAGGGGCTTTCCCTTCCAATAGGCTAATCTTTTGAGATGGGCTGTCCCTTGGTCTTGTGATAATCATATTGGTGTTTTCATTGAATGCATACTAGGAGCCTAAAACTTGGTGGAGAGTTTGAGAGTATCGAAGAGTGAATCGTTGAAGTCATTGAGTGCTTTTGAGAGTTCTTTTAAAAAATTAAATAATCATTAAAAACAATAATGTGGATCCTACAAAATAGAAGTTTGTACCAATTAACGGTGTGGGCTTTTTACCCTATTTTGAAAAGTTCATGAGCATTTTTACACCCAAAAATAAAGTTCATGGGTATTTTTGTACCTTAAAAAATAATACTATGGGTCCCACATAACGGAAGTTAGTACTCATTAACGGTATGTGCATTTTTGCCCCATTTTAAAAAGTTCCTGGGCACTTTTGCACCCAAAAAAATATTTGATGCTGGGTGCCTATTTGATAAAAGCACGTGGACATTTTTACCCCTTAACCCTTGATTTTATTCTTTAGTTAATGCCTCTAAGTGTATGATCACCACTTGGTTGATTTGTTGAATGGGATGATGCTTGAGAGAGATTATCTTATTTTTAGAACTTGGATAAAACCAGACTAATCTTGAGATTCATGCTTGGGTAGACATGTTATTAGTTGAAAAGAGATCTATCTATTAACCTAGTATTATTATTATAAGATTGGGTCTTAATGACTATTTTCACTAGCTTGTTGCAAGAGATTAAATGAGTTCTTTAAAAAATAGATGTTGGTCTTGATTTGAGAAAGCATTTCTAATACTTGTGACTCTTAGACAAACACTCGGTGTTTTGTTAGAGCTAGTTTAGGGGGAACTAATTGGTCTTTTGAAGTATAGAAGGGAGTAATGATCCTAGAGCCTCATGTTCTTGGAGTTAGAAACAAATCTTATCTTAGTCCAATTCACCTTGTTTTGAACCAAAATTGTTTTCACAAATTGAAATATTCGAAATGACTTTGTCAAACCTAATTAAGAGTATAATTGCATTAATTAGCCTACTTTTTCCTTGGTCCTCATGGGAACAATAGCTTTTTATAGAAAAATGGAAAACAAGTAAATGGTGATGCTGCAGGGGACTTTGGCTTAAGTACTTTGAGCTAATAGTTGGTGTAATTATGCTATTAGTTACGCTTGGGATTTTCTTTTTTTTTTTGTCTTAATTTTTACAATTTATCACTTCTCTTTGTTGTGAGAAGTTTGATACTAGGTGTTTGACTTTGTTGCTTATAGTACCTCTGTGTCTCATGCTAACTGATTTAGAAGTTGTTCTTGACGGGGTAGTGGAAGAATATTTTTATGATGATATTGACATGGTACCTTAAACCCTACCTCAAGTATGTTCTGTTCCACATCACCCACCTTTGAGAGAATAACCTATCTTGCACATTCAAGCACCTGAGCCTATTCTTGAACTACTACTCCAACAACTACCACCTCCTCATCGATAATACAATGTGGAAAATCCTAATGATAATGATTTAGAGCGCACTTTGGATGTGAACATGGAGCAAGAGAGCTCCACTTATCAATTCAGAATCCATTTCCTGGCCATTATAGCTAGAAACTTTACGTTGAAGCTAGCCATTATAGCTCCACTTGTTTGCGAATTTTGATTCCTCATTGTTTAGCGTAGAGTTTGATAGAGTAGAAGAAGAACTACTACTACCGTGTTTGGAAGAGAAAGAAAAGACATAATTTAAATCACATAATTTAAATAGACATAATGTAAAGGCATAATTAAAAGGACTGAAAGTAAAGGCTGAAATAATAAGGCATAATTTTAATAGCAAAAGTAAACGAAAGAAAGATTTAGATGTAAATCTCCCTTGCCTTGATATCTTCACCATCTGGATCTATAGGGGTGTAATAATTAAATATTTATCAGTTTTTATGATTCAAAATGTTATATTAAGATATTAATAAGATTTCTCAGATATGATTCTAGCCAAGTAAAGTATATAATATATGTACCCATCATACACTACGGGTGGGGACTAATTACCTGCCTCAACTCACGGGACTTATGGCTTTAACCATCCCCACAAGGGCTCATGCATGATAAGTAAGAACCATATACATATGGACAGAGTCCATATGCTATCAAATACAGATCTTTAAATCATATTAATTTGCTAATAAAACTTCTGAAGACATAAAAACAGATCCAGATCTAATTAAAACATCTCTACTTCACCTTCTTCATCTTCAGAACAAATTCTTCAGCATCATTAATATATATATATATATATATATATATATATATATATATATATATTCGTAAGGGCATTTTTGTCATCTCATAAAATTTAGATGCACAAATAGTCCATAAATGACACACAACAAACATTCATAATAGTTTAGGGAAAGATTTTAACATTATATAACATGTAAGTTGTAATACCTCATATCCCATAGACTCATATGAGTGCAAAAAGGAAGTGGAATAAGTTGTGAAACCAGGGTTTGGTCCTAGATTACTCAAACTTTTAAAAATGTTTACAAATCTCAATCTCAACTCAAGAGTTAAGCCTGGGGTTGAGAGGGCTTTTCATAGGATTAAAAAACTTTTCAATTACTTTCACGAAGTTTCACTACGCCACTAATTCTATTTACTAGTACAAAAAAGGATATTTAGATCGACATATTTAGACCGGTTATCACGGGTAAGGTCTAAAAGAAACATGCGGTGGCAATTTTATAATTAGAAGAAACTTCTGAGACCGGTTTTTTAAATAACAGGTCTTAAAAAAATTATTTAGACCGGTTTTATAAATAACCAGTCTTAAAAATAATAGAAATAAAAATTATTTTTAGAGGAAATATATTTTTTAATTTTTTAGACCGGTTGCAAATGAAAACCGGTCTAAAATATAGTAATTTTTAGACCAGTTATCATATAAAACTGATCAAAATATTAATAGAGAAATTGAAAAAAAAATTCTTTTTTTAAGACCAAATATATGATAACCGGTCTTAAATAAAGACTTTTAAGACCCGTTATGAATATAACCGGTTTAAAGAATTAGACTTTTAAGACTAGTTATCCAAATAACCGGTCATAAAAGTCTTTTTAAGGCTGGTTATATGTATAATCGGTCTTAAAAATACTTTTAAGACTGGTTACTTTTAAGATCGGTTTTCTGGATAATCGGTCTTAAAAGTTTGATAATTCAAACATAATCCCTCTCTATTTCGTTTCCCTCCCGCTCATTTTCACTACTGTGAAAGCTCCATCTCAGCTCTGCACTTTTTTCTCCGGTCATATTTAACCATCTTCTCTAGCCTCTGCTTCTGCCACTGCCACCGTAGCCACCGCTACCACCTCCTGCTCCATTTTCCAACCTAAAATCCTCCCGCCTTCCGGTCATTCCCCCATTGCCTCCAAAGCTCCATCTGTGCCTTTAGCTATCTTTCGCTGCTAGATTCATATTTCAGCGTTATCTCTGGCTTCTGATCCAACCGCCGCAACCGCCGCCTCCTCTTGCTCCTCAAGCCACAGTGGTTGATCATCCATGGTCACTTCCTCCAGGTAAGAGTTTCTGTCTCCTTGTCTCGGTTAGTTCTTTGTATAAATATTGGCTCTAGCTGCTAGTTTTACTACCACTGGATAGCAAACAATTGTTTGAAGTTGTGGGTCTGTGATTTGCAAATTTGGATGTTATGAATCTGTTGAATCACTTCTTGGCCTTTCGCATTTTGCATATCAATTTCTTTTTGTTGAAGATGTAATTATGCTGTTAATTTGTCAATTTCTTTATGTTGAATCTGTTGAAGATGTAATTGCGTTGTTAATTTGTCAATTTCTTTCTATTGAATCTGTTGAAGTGGTCTCTTAAAGATGTTATGAATCTGTTGAATCATTTTCTTTCTTGAGTCTATCAATTTTGCTGTTTAAATATATAGATCGTAGTTGGGTACAAGCTAAACGGACTTGTGTTGAATATGATAATGGGGTGAGGGATTTTTTGGAATTTCTAAAAGGAATTTCGGTAATGATAGTGGGATGTTCTATTATCCTTGTGTACAATGTTTGAAAGAGAAGCGACTAAGTGCTGCAGATATATATACTAATTTAATTTGTGAAGGATTTTGTAAGAGTTATACAGTATGGGTATGGCAAGGTGAAGAATTAGAAATTCCAACCGCAGCTCAACAAGGGGGAGTAGCCTTTGATGATAATGACACGCATCTGGATAATCAGATAGAGGATATTATTCTTGATGCAGGAGAAAAGGCTTTTGAGCAATCACATACATACAGTAATATGTGCAGTGGTGCTGAGAAGCCGCTGTACCCAAGGTGCACAAAATACCAATTGTTGAAAACAATATTGAAATTGGTAAGTTTGAAAATATGACATGGATGGAGCGATAAGAGATTTTCAGAAACACTTGAGGCCTTTATGGATATGCTTCTAGATGATAATGTGTTGCCTTGCCGATACTATGATACTAAGAAAATACTGTGTCTACTAGGGATGAAGTATAAAAAGATCCATGCATGCCCTAATGATTGCATATTGTATAGAAAAGAGCCAGAAGAAAAGCAGTAGTGTCGATATGTGAAACCCCTAGGTACAAATCAAATAAGGCCCCTATAAAAGTGTGTGGTATCTTCCAATCATACCGAGGTTTAAATGCATGTTTGCTAATGAAATTGATGCCAAAAATTTGAGATGGCATGCGAATGAGAGGATTTTTGATGGAAAGCTTCAACATCCGACTGATTTTTCTCAATAGAAGAAAATTGATCAATTATTTTCTACCTTCGGCAAAGAACCTAGGAACCTTAGACTTGGGCTTAGCATGGATGGCATGAATCCTTATGGTAGCCTAAGCAGTATACATAGTTTATGGCCTGTTCTGTTGGTAATTTACAACTTATCTTATTTGTTATGCATGAAACGAAAATACATCATGTTATCTATGTTGATTTCAGGACCAAAACAACCCAGAAATGACATAGATGTTTACCTAGAACCCTTGATTGAAGATTTGAAAGAGTTGTGAGATAAAGGTATCGATGTTTTTTACGCGAACAAGGAGATTTTTAAAATGCGAGCCATGATCTTTTGTACTATAAATAACTTCCCTACATATGGAAACTTGTCAGGATATAGCGTTAAAGGCCACAAAGCATGTTCGATTTGTGAAGAAGGCACATGCTACCATCAACTTTAACATGGAAGAAAGACTATTTATCTTGGCCATAGGAGATTCCTTAAACAGGGCCACCCATATCGTAGATTAAAGAAAGCCTTTTTTGGTAGCCAAGAGTTTGAAGATGCTCCAGAGGTATTAACTAGGGAGAAAGTTTATAAAAAGGTACAAAATATCAATGTTATCTTCGGTAAGGCTACAAAGAGTAAAAATGAGAAAAATATATGGAAAAAGAGGTCGGTCTTCTTCAATCTTCCATATTGGAGTAATCTTGATGTGAGACACTGTATTGACTTCATGCATGTAGAGAAAAATGTATGTGATAGTATTGTTGGGACATTGCTCAACATACAAGGTAGTTCTAAGGATGGCGTGAAGACGAGATTATATTTACAAGAAATGGGAATACGAGAAGACTTGCATCCGAGGCCATGTGGTAAGAGAACTTTTTGTCCTCTAGCTTGTCACACTTTGTCTAAGGATGAGAAAAGAATTTTATGTGAGTGTTTACATGGAATCAAAGTTCTGTCAGGGTATTCCTCAAATTTTAAGAAGATTGTGTTGATGAAAGACTTGAAGTTAGTAGGGCTAAAATCTCATGATTGTCATGTATTAATGCAACAACTATTCCCAGTAGCTATTTGAGGCATTGTAAAATATTATCTTTAACACATATTGACTAGACTTTATTTCTTCTTCAATGCAATTTGTAGTAAAGTCATTGAGACGGAAATATTGGATGAATTGGAAAATGAAGGATCCCTGATCTTGTGCTAGCTTGAAAAGCTTTTTCTTTCTTCTTTTTTTGACATCATGGTACATCTAATTGTTCATCTAGTGAGGGAGATAAAGTTGTGTAGCCCTATCTATTTTCTGATGGATGTACCCAATTGAAAGAACTATGAAAATCCTAAAAGAGGATGTGAAGAACTCTAACCGGCCTGAAGCACTATTATTCAAAAATATATATGTTTCTAAAGAAGCCATGGAATTTTGTTAACATTATTTGTCAAATATAGGACATATCAGCCTTCCTAAACGCCATAATGAAGAAGGGGGTAGACGTGGGGCTACAGTAAAGAGTATGGATCCTGATGAATTACAACAAGTCTACTTGTACATCTTGAATAATGTTGATGCAGTCAAGATTACATGAATACTCATTTTCAAATTGTACAGAAAGCAAACAGTCGAATGACTAAACAAAGGTTAATTAGGGAGCATATCAGAACTTTTGCATATTAGTTCAAACATAAGGTTGATAGAGAATAATTTATTTCTGATACAATTAAATGGCTAGCATGTGGTCCTGAGGTTGAGTCATAAGTTGGACTTCATTTGTGATCAATGGTTATACCTTTTACACGAAGTCCCTGGATGATAAGACCACCGTCCAGAACAGTGGTGTTATGTTAGTGGCTGAATTTATGTACTTCTCTAGTTCAAAAGATAAGAACCCTAAATTGGCAGACATACCTTATTATGGGGTTATTGAGGAGATTTGGGTGGTTGACTATGTTAAAATTAAATTTCCCATTTTAATATGCAAGTGGGTAGATATCAATAATGGTGTGAAGATTGATTAGTTAGGATATATATTAGTAGATCTAAATAGTAGAAGTTTTAGAGATGAACCTTTCATTATGGCAGATCAGGTGAAACAAGTGTTCTATATTACCGATCAGGCAAATAAAATGTGGTCTGTAGCTCTCCAAGGAAAAAGGGTCTTTGATATTGATGAGGAAAGTCGCTCAAATTACGATCTTCTCGAGACTCCTTCTTTTTCCAGGGGTCTTCCTGAATTGAATGAAGAAGATGAAATAGATAATGAACACATCACAATAAATGATCATCGTGAAGGGATATAGGAGGATATCTCTTTATAAATCTACTTTAAAAGTTAGTTATCTATCTAAAGTAACTATCATTATGAGTTATATCCAGATTATATATACAATTATTTTATAGCTTACTAACTTAACGATTTGTCTTAATAGGATAATGACGGATCTGAGGCGTCATAGTGTGAAGGCTTAAGAGTCACCTAGTATTCATCAAAGTGAGCAAGTGAGTATTAATGAGAGCCAGAATCAAAGTGAATCAAGTAACCAGTCCGTACGGAGGGGTAGGAGGGCTACACAGTTTAGAGACGTTACCCTCAATCAGAGTGCTGGAAAAAAGATACAGATTGAGTTTGATCAATATTGGAAACCAATCAGGCCTAATGCAAGCCGATATAGGAGTTTCGTCGGCCTCCTAGCATGCAATAAGCCTAGTATCTTGATAGAGGAGTGGAGAAATGTTGAAAAAAAGGTGAAGCAACATATTTGGGATACTATTCAAGTATAAAGTTCTCTTCTGCATGTAATAATTATCAAATTTGTCACAAATTTATCACTAACTGTGTCAATGCATGCATAACAGCTCACCTACGACGTCCCTCAGAGTGAAGTCTTGTACAACAAGACTATGACGTATTTTTGTGAGTGCTAGAGGAAGTTCAAGACGAATCTGACCAACAATTATGTGCATATCTAGGTGGAAACTGGTAAGCCTAGTCCTACTCAGTGCAGCAAGTATTCATATATCGATGAAGCCACCTAGCAAGAGTTTTTTAGGCTTCGGATAACTCTAGAGGCTTTGGTAAGTTAACTTATTTTGTATTTTATTTTCTTATCAATCGTCTATATGATTGTAACCTTTTTTTGTCTCAATTTCTTATTCTCATGCAAGAAGGTAAAAAAGCACAAGAGAGTGGTAGGAAGAATGATTACCCCCATACAATGTCTCGTAGGGGATACGTAAAGGCCGAAAAGGACTTGTAGGCGGCCAAACAGAAAAGATTGAAGGAAGCATCTCAATCCGGTCCTTCTGTTCTCTTTCTCCATTATCTCGGCTACGACGCGAAGAATTATGGTTGCATGCTCATCGAAAGAGTAGTGGGTCATATACGAGTGAACAGTCTCGTATAGTCGGTGAAAAAATTGTAAGTATTGTTGTTGTTATTAACTATTTAGTAAACATGTTTCATTACTCATGTGTGTTCTCTGTATATCTCCAGGAGGAACTTCAAAAAAGCAAGTTGAGGGATCCTTTAAGGTGGAGGGGAGGGATGATATCCTCACTGTTGCTACTGGAAAACGTGAGCATCCAAGCCGTGTCAGGGGAGTTGGAGGAGGGGTAGGCATAAAGGATTACTTTGGAGCCCCTTACGCTTTTCCTCAAACATGGTAACGAGAGAAAAATTGGAGCGTATGTTGGCTACTGTGAGGGCGGAAGCAAGGGTTGAGGCAGAAGCATCATTTAATGCACTATTAGATGCCTGGTTAAGCAAGATGAAGGAGGAAATGTATGCCATTTTCAGTACTAGACAATATACCAGTACTCCCCAGGCACATTCGCTCGATCCTAAAGAGGAGAGCACTAAAGGGAGTTGTTGCAATATTAAGCAGTCATCAGAGGGTCTTGGAAAAGAAATTACTGAGCCTTGTGATATTTTTTTTAGGATCCTCTGAGACGGTTAGTTACACAGGGGAGTGTGCACAACCTAGGATCAACTATTTACCACCAATAAATGACAGATGATCAAGTCAGGGTGTCAGTTAAAGAGGTTATCATTGTAGACACACATGTCCCTATCCCTTCTGAGGAGTTCAAGATTGTGAGAGATGTCCTGGGTACTTTCATATGATGGCCAAAGAACCTTGTTTCTGTTCGAGCTGTGGAATCCCCGATCAGAGCCCCAAGTCCAGCTCCCTTCCCTCATGAAGTTTCACAGCCTCTATTGAATGTCATCCAACAAGTAATTCTGATGGTATACAATACACCCTTCCTAATAAGAAGTTGGCTTACAGATTCAGCTGTTGGGAAGTCAGGGGAGATATGCTATCTTGATAGGGAAGATTTAATGTCCCTAGTCGCTCCTGGACAATATCTTACAGTTGGGATTGTCCAACTATTTTAACGTAAGTATCTTCTTCAATTAGGAGTAAATATTTTAAAAATTACACTGTTTAACTTTGATTTGTATGCTTGCATTATTGTAGGTATATGAATCGTAGGTTGGTCTCCTATGGGTAGAGCGATAAATTTGGATTCATGTGCCCTCATCAAATCCAAGAGAAAGGGACCACTTCTGCCATCAGACATAGATACTTATCAGAGAGGCTCAGTTAAACAAAAACTGACTATTTCTTGGTACCTTATATACATGGGTAAGAAGTAAATTTATATTCCAAAGCACATATAATGCTTTATATTTTCTTAACATTCATCTCTTTTTTTTAAAGGATCATTGGCAATTGGTTCTTCTGTGTAAGGCTAGTTACACAGTCATCCTCCTATGTTCCCTCCACTTGAAACTGGGAAGTGACTTAAAAAAGACCGTTAACTCATAAGTTTTCTTATTTTATTACCCTTTGTGTGCAAGATAAGTAATCTTTGTGATTTTGATGATAGGGCTATGCGGACATTCCTACATGCCAAGTGTGGTAAGCATGTTTATGACTTAAAAAACCCTACATGGATCACGCTAAAGGTTAGTACATATTTGTTTTCTTTAAGATGTGTTCCATAAGCTATGCTTGCTTTGATGATGTCATATTCTTTTTCAGAGCCGTAGGAAACTACTAGGGTCTAACTTATGTGGTCTTTATATTTTGAGGCAAATTTACAATATTATCAGCCTAGGCACGACTGATTTTACCGAAGAGGTAATAAATGTATATTTCAAAAATTTTGTATTACTTTATTGTTTTTAAGTTAGTAAGTGAATGTTTGCTTGGCTTCGGTGTTACACATACAGATATTTGAACTTGCTGATCCCTTTCCTGAAGAAGATATTGATTTCATCCGCAACTGTTGTGCTGAATTCATCTATGAGCTTTTATAAGATTAGTAATTAGTAAGTTTTTTAATCCAATGTTGTTCTAATAATACTTATGGTTTTCATATCTAACTTGGCTTATATCTCTATTTAGGATAATTTCTGGGATATTAGTGATATTGGTTGCGGTTGCTGATACAGTCATAGGATCACTATTGTATATTTTCTTCCATTTTTCTGTAAAGCTTAGGAATTTTTTGCACATAATAAGAAATTTGTCTTCTCCCTGCTTTTCTTTAGAAGTTTTGGGATTGAAAGTGCACAATGTTGAGATTTCCCTTCTATCATTGTTAAATTGTGCTTCATTGTGTTTCAAAATGCCTGATGATGATAAATTGTTGATATTGTTGCTGAGAATTGAATGAGTTGATAATGTGTTATCAATTGTCATTGGAATTGAATGTAATGATTTTGAATGATTTTTATTGATAATGTTGCTTCTGTGAAATGTGGGTGTAGTAATACTGCTGCCATTGCTTCAAATTGTTAATATATATGTGTTGTTGCTTCTGTAGAAAGGGGATTGTCATTAAAATGGCTTACTGGCATGGGCAAGGTTGAAACCAAAAAAATTAAAAAAAATATCATATTTTTAAGACCAGTTGTCAACACAACCAGTCTTAAATATTATTTTAAGACCGGTTTTGTTGAGAACTTGTCTTAAAAGTCATGACTTTAAGACCGATTGTCACAATCGGTCTTAAATATTATTTTAAGACCGGTTTTGTTGAAAACTGAGTCTTGAAAGTCATGTACTTTCAAGACCGGTTCTCAACAAAACCGGTCTTAAAGGTCGTGACATTAAGGACCTTTGTAGTTTACTGGTCTTATTGTCAGACCTTTAAGACCAGTTGCAGTCATAACCGGTCTTAAAAGTCATGACTTTTAGACCCATTTCTTAATCAGTCTAAAAATTCTGTGGTTTTTTAGACCGAATGTATCAAGACCTTTTTCAGAACCGGTCTAAAATGTCTTTTTTAACCAGTCTAAAAAGTGTTTTTTGCAATAGTGATTGGTACTCAATTCCATTTTATCAGAGTATGTGAACGTGTCTATGCTTAAATATCACATTGCATTCGCTAGTTAATGTTTCTTTCATCATTCGAAAGCGTCATCTAGCTACTGGTACTACTAGTTCTACCAGTGTACTATTGTTAGGCTTACAGAGTTATGTACATTATATACATATCTAAAATATCTAAAATAGACAATCAATAGAGAAAATAAATCTTGCAGCTTCATCCTTAGCTGTCCATGTTTACCTTCTTGCCCTTTGAGCTAATAGTCTGTACTGTAGATTTGTTTATAGAACAAGAGTGAGATTTAAAAGAATTTTAGTAGTAACAAGTAGTCAATCATATAAATAAAAATTCATAGAGCATGCCACAAAATCATCATATAAACAAAATTATCACAAAATCATTCAGTACACAACATGCAATTCAACATATCACTATAGTGTTAGGTATGTCGTAAGGCCTCGAGTGTTACCCATGCAATAGGCCCCAGGCATCCACTCGTGCATCATAGAAATTTCCAATGGCCTGAGCGTCCACCCGTGAAATAAGCCCTAGGTGACCACCCCATATAATCAGAATGTGTCAGACAATTCATGATGAAACCACAAACATACAATGTATCTTATAACATATGAAGGATACATTTATTGCCTGGTCACTTTCCTTACAAAATATCCAACTATTTTTCTGAGCTCGGACAGGTCTTAGACTTCAGACAGCTATTAGGTCCTATAATTGGAATTTACGGACGACAAGTTATTATTTCGTCCAATAATTATGTAGTCCAAACACTTAATTTGGTTGTCATTAAAGTTAACATACTAAGACAAAAGCAAAGTCAAAGTGGTCCAACTATCCCAAGTTGGTTAGCTTCACCCTTAAAGTTAAACTTAATTACATAGTGCCATTACATTTTTTCTATTTTCGCACATTTATTCAAATCTGCCATAATTTTATTCAATATTTGAAAATTCATAACTATTTGTAAAAATGTCCAATTGTGATGATTCTAAAGTCTATGTGACCTCTAATTTGTCTATTTTCAGGGAAAAATATAGAAATTAGTCATCTAGACGTACATTAATGTAGTATTTCACTTTATTGACAACTACTCCAAAATTTGACAGTTTTGTTGACCAGATTTTGAAATATCATAATTAATTCTATTAGCCTCCAAATGGGTTGGTTCTAGATTCTATAAACATCCATTTAATTAATATTTCAATGAAAAATATCATAAGGAACCAGTTATAACTACCCAATTCCAAAAATTTTGTCAAACCCAGTATGCCATAGATTTCATTCAACAATCAACACCAAAGTTTGAAAATCATATCTCTCAATACATTAGTCCAATTGTGTCATATTACCTATCCAATTAAAGAATAGAATGTTTAATTTTATCATGTAAAATTTCATAAAGTTTTTACATGGTTTGACTGCTAAAAAACACATCACAACAACTCCACTCCAAAAAAATAAATCTGGCAGCAAGGTCATCCAACTTCCAAAAATTCCATAATTATGTATAATTATCCAAAAATTATAACCACATACTTTTCCATATAATTCTTCATGTATAAAACAATGGAATTATCAAAAATATCAAAATCCACACTCTTCCCAAAATTCTGGTAGGACCCTACAGACCCTAACTTCTACCGAAAATGGATTCTTGCAATTTTGTCAACCAGAATCTTCATAAATCATCATCTAACCATAAACACATGATTAAATATCAGCAACTCTTAAGAATACCAATCATGAAAACATATAAAAAAAACAAACTAATTGGTTCAAAATGAAGCCTACGCTTACCTCTATACGTTTTTTCAACCGGTTTGAAAATCCGGCAGTACTTTATCTGGCGAGATGGCACCAAAAACTTCCAAAAAAAATTCTGAATTCATAGAAATGAAGCTTATGATGAGTAGAACAAGTTTTGTGAGGGGTGATTTGGGAGAAAACATCGATTCGGTAGTGTTTCGGTATATTGAAGTTTGAAAAGTTACAATTCACTCTTCATCTCTCCTCTAACAATTTTTGATATTTTCTGTTCTTTTCCTCCTATTTAAGCGGCTGGCTGAAAATATATGGCCAAGAAAGAGTCTTGAAAAGTAATGCCACATGTCGAATTCCTATGATGCCATTTGTCTGGTGAACCATTCATTCTGTGATAATTGTCACTTGCTTAAATAAAGTGGGTCCCGCCTCTTTATTCAGGCCTTTAGCCATCCAACTCGTCAGGTAAAGTAAGGGTCTGATGATTTTCCCTTGGCTTCTAGTTCAGTATTTAGGAAAGTTAGTCAGGTGATCAGACTTGAGATCGGTGGATTTCCCCAGCTTGGGAAGAGGTGGCACCCTTCGGTGATGACAACTCAAAAGGTAAAGTAACTTTTATCATCATGAGGACACAGTTGTCATGCTCTCATTTAGCCAACACATAAAGTCAAAAGTAACTTTATGACTCTCCCTCTTAAATGGCGCCATGTGGCACCGTTTATGTGGGACCCACATTCTTTTTCCGTGTTCCACCTAACCATCCACTATGTTGGGGAAAAGAAGGTCAGGGGATTTTCCCAGGTCCACCTATGAGGTGTCATCTTTCATGGTCCCCACATAAAGTAAGATTATTTAATTAATTATTTAATCATTACTTATGAATCAACAAATAAAATTACACCAAGTGTCCTCTTTGGCCATACACATATTGTTTGGCTTTAGCGAATTTTCTTTTGACTATTTATATGCTCTGAGCCTCATGCACCTAGAGACTCATTCGTTTACCCGGATATAGTCCCTAAAAGTCATTATATCCCCTCAACATGTACTGCATGTTTCCACCCCCTTACATTACATAACATAACATGTACATATGACTTCCTAGGGGGTCACCCATCTTGATATTTCCCTGGGCCGAGCATACTTAACCTTAATGTACCCATGCAAAAAAGCTAATACCAGTTTTAACTGCTTCCGATCTACGGTATCCACTGACTACCCTTATCACAAAAGTCATGCCAACTATGCCTGGGTGACTAATTTCTGAGTATAAGCCATATATCAGTACTGGTATATGTAATTGAACACGTACTTCGTGATGTGCTCCAAGAAAGCATCAAAGTTATCATTCGGACACTGTTCCATAATCTTATTCTTCTTCCAGGCCTAAAATGTAGTATCCGAAAAAGAAGTATAGCATTGTAAGATCCCAATATCATCTATAATCTCTAAATCAAAATATCTCTGACCCCGGTATAATGTATCTACTTCTTCTAGGTATGCTATATATTGAGCCACTGGGGTGTCCCAATCATGGAAAGCCCGTAGGTATATGCCTTTAACGTACTCCTACAACTCTAGATCCAGTTGCAAGTCATATATCACGTGCACAGGTTCCGCCCTGGAACTGGTGACACTATATGGGTCTATCTCTGACCCATTCAACAGTAGCTGCTCAATATCACCAACAAAAGAACTGATTGTTAGAAATAGTCTGGGTTGTGGTTCGTAGACTGATCTTAGCAACACATGCTTCCTCGAGGTATGCAACCTCTTAGGACCAATCCCAACTTGGTAAGGTCATATTGGCTGCCCTTCAGGTACCCGATAATCCTTTGAGGGCTGATTTACTGACAGCGGTGATCTACTTCTTCGATGCCTTCTTCCGTTCATAATTCCTAATATAATCAATACCATATCAGTATACTCCTGTTACCACCAAAAGCCCCATGCTCTGATACCAGAAATGTCAAACCCCTTAATATTTTGACATTTATCATAGTACTAACGCATGGTTCAGTGGGCATATAGAAATAGCATAATTATACTGATATAAAATTCTTGATTACATTACAGGAAAACCCCATAAGGTTTGTTAATAATATAATACAAATCCCAAAAATACAAAGAAAGGCCAACAAATATTCAACAAAAAATTTCTTGATTAGCACCGAACCTTCAGTTTTGACAACTTCATACTGCATTTCTATAATTACCCTTGACAGGCACAAAGTTAGAGTTTTAGGGGAAAAATTGTCATCTCACACCCTAAAGCCTCCAAACTCTATTTTTCACATGTACCCTACACAATTTTCCATTCTAAACACAATGGAATAATCAAATCCATGAAATTCTAGCTCAAACACCTAGAAATACCCTCAGCCAAAATTCATGTACAATTGGAAAATTTGGAGTTTCTTGATTTCAAGCAACAAAACACCTTCTTTTCATCTTAAATCACTTCTTAAACCCTTTAATTACACTTCCCACATGATTAATCAAAATTTAGGCAGCACCTCCCTTTAAGGTTCATGCATCCCAAATCATAAAATAAAGTCAACCAAACCAAGAATTCAACCAAATTCATCAACAATAACAATTAATCAACAAGTTAAGCAAGGTTTCATGATTACCTTTTAATTCCTCTTCTTTCTCTTCCAAAACCGCCACCCTCTTGTCCTTGTTTTTCTTGATTTTCTTCTTGTGTCTCATGATTTCAAGAAGAATTTAAGGATTAGAAGAGGTTTTTAAGAGATTAGAATCAAGAACACATGAATTTTATTACCAAACTTACCTAAGTTTGCCTCTTAAACACCTTGTCTCTTCTTTCCTTGTTTGGCCGAAATTATGGCCTCTTGAAAGAGTATAATGGTTTGTTGAAATATCTCTTGCCACCTCCTTAAAATAATATTTTTTTATTAAATTTTTTGCACATGTCATAATATTTTATTTTATTATTTTTCCACTTGGCCCATAATGCTTTCATATGGCATTATTTGTGTCCAAAAATTCATTTTCCATCTCCTTTTTCTCTCTTGGCCAAAATTGGCCATTAATAATGGAAAAATCAAGAGCTTTCTTAATTATTCAACAAACGACCATTTTGCCCTTACATTTCTTGAATTTTTGTACCAAGTATTGTTTTCCTTCTATCCTTGTCTTTTTAGCTGAAATTTTTATCATAAATTGGGCCAAGCGTTGTGCTCTTCCATACTTAATTTTAGGCTATAATGTTAGGCCTTTATCAAGAAAAAAATTGTGCGTAATGTCTTACTTGGCCAAAATTTCATATATTCACTATTTCCAACATTTTGGCTACTCCAAGTACAGCCAAATTCACCATTTTATTCCTTTAATCAAATATACAAGGAATTTTAGTGATTAAAATTTGGGATATTACAAAAGTCATTAGAGGAAGGAATGTATGAGATCCCCTATCCTTTGGTGCCAAATCCTCCCTTGTTCCCATCTCAACCATGTCTAACCATGCATTTATATCATCCTTCAATTTCCTAGGAATATGGAGTAACGTCCCAAGAAGACTCAAACACATTTTTCTCAATGTGCGTAAAATCAAGAAAATGTCTAACATTGAGGGAACTCCAATATGACAGTTCAAAGAAAATAAACCTTTTTCTTTCACCCAATTGTCCTAACATATTTCCCGAATGGCTTCTCAAATTTATTGTCTATATATTGCATTTTTTTCCAAAGCCTCCTCCCTAGTCAAAGATTCATGTGCCCTCCTTTCCTCTAATTCCACATTGAAGTATTTTCTTATAAGGCAATACAGATAACCCATTTGCAACCATATGTGATGTTCCATGTATGAATTCTTTAAACCATGCTTAAATTTAAAGGTTTCATTCCTATGAGCATCATATACATTCTCCCCACTGTCCTACAATTTCTTCAAGTCTTCAATTAATGGCATAAGGTATACATATGTGTCATTATCTAGTTGCCTTGACCCTAAGATTAAAATTGACAACATCATATACTTTCATTTCATCAAAAGACAGAGAGAGGTTATATATAAACAACATAGCCGGCCATATAAGGTAAGTACTGTAATACCCCACTTTTTCCACCAATATTCCTTGTGTATATTTGTGATATTTAGTGGAATAAAATGGTGAATTGTGGTGTACATAAAATGATGAAAGCAATCCAATTAGTAGTTACATATAATTGGCTAAGCTAAGACATAAAGGTGCAATTTTTGTCTACTTGAAGGCCTAATATTGTAACACAAATTGGAGTATAAAATGACACAAATACTGGCCCAATCATATTGCATCAATTTTGGCCAAAATAAGAAAAAAGGAAGGAAGACATGAATTTTTACAAAAATATAAGGGAAAAATCACAATTTTCCTTAACATAAAAACAAATATTTTCCCCCTAATTCTCTTATTATTTTCAGGCAAAGGGGAAAAATAAGAGAGGAAATAGCTACTTGATAATTAACAAGTTCATATTGGAGTATCATTACCAAGGAAAAAATCAAAATTGGAAAAGTCAACAAATGCAACTAAAGCTAAGATTTGTAGATACAATTGTGAAAAGTGTGAGAAGCATTATTAATTCCCTTTTTCCATTGTAGTTTCGTTCAAGACAAAGGGAGTAAAGGGAAATACATATATTTGTTGACTAGTATTGTTTCAAGGAGAAAATGCTTGGCCAATCACAAGCAAGTAAAATTGTTGTTAAAAAGTCAAAAGTGATTGTCAGAAAGCAAAGTCCTACATGCAAATTGATAGGGAATAAATGGCGATATGGCAAGACCATTTCCTATTGACATTTGAAGATGCTTCCTATGATCAAAAAGAGAAAAAGCAAGGGAAATAGAATTTAGTAGCTAATATTATATAAAAAGAAAAAATGTGAACCAATGGGAAATAACCATATGTAAAGCAAGAGTAAATGGGAAGAAACTTAATAAATCACCATCTCTTCTCTTTACCTATCATTCTCGACCAAAAATCTAAATGAAGAGATAGGAAGAGATCAAGAACACCAAGCTTCAAGTAGGTCTAGGGTTTCATAGATCAAAGGTAAGACGCTTGTAATCTTGAAGTTTTTGCCTCCTAATCACTCTATAACCTATCCTAACCTCTTTTACTCCATTAAATTCATGATTTTCAAGACAAACCAATAGCTTAGAGAGAGAAGGGATTTTCGTTCAAGATAAAGAAGGAAGAAGAATCAAGAGGTAAACTTCAAAACTTACTTCCCTTGCCTTGTTGGATGTTGTTGGTGTTGTTATTGGTAGATATTGCCTTGTTTTCTCTTGATTTTCAAAAATGGGCTGAAGCAAAACCTAAAGGAAATGCTACTCAAATTTCCTCTAAACATTTCTTAGTATTTAAATGGTTAATCATGTGATTAGAAATGGTAATGAGGTGATTAAGCAAGAGAAAACAAGAAAACAACATGTTCCTCCTAAGAACCCTAACCTTCTGTTCTGAACAGGACATGGTGAAGGGGTTGGAATTTTGTAATTTTAATTATTTCATTTGTTTTAGAAGGAAAAATTTTGGATGTATGTAAGTGTTCATGATTTTTGGATACTTGTATATAAATTTGGAATTTTTGAAAGTTGTGAAGTAAATGTTGTCCAATTTGTTTTCTGCTAGCAGTGTGGTTGTGACGTGTATTTCATGGGTCAAACCTTGTCCAATAATTATCAAACTTTCTAGAATTAAAGTATAGATATAGAGCTTTAATTTGATAGGTATTTTGTAATTTTCGGCCAATTATGCTAAAATATATGATTTTTCAAATTTATGCCCTGTTTCTGGAAGAAAATCTAGAACAGGTTGGATTTGGTAAAATTCTGGGAGTTATGTAGCTGTAATGGCTAAAATTTGGTAATTCTATATGAAATTATATTGAAATATCTTTACATAAAATTTATAACCACTCAATTTGGAGTTCCCTAGAATTGATGGTGAATTTTTGAAGTTGACCCAAAAGCTGGCATAATCGAGAACAAGGCTTATGAAAAAAATGTAATGGCATAAAAGTAATTAAATTGAATTTTGAAGGTGGAGTTAATCAACTTGGGATAATTCGACCAACTTGACTTTGCTTTTGGTATAATATACTAACTTTAATGACAACCAACTTGACTAATTGCATTATGCAAGTATTGGACGAAATAATAACCTCTCGTCCATAAATTCTAATTATAGGACCTAATAGCTGTCTGGAAGCTAAAACTTGCCCGAGCTCAAGGAAGTAATTGGATATCGCTCGAGGGAAGTGATCAGGTAGTAACTTGTCTTTCATATATTTATAATATACATTATATGTTGTGTGAAATCATCATGAATTGTCTGGCACATTCTGATTATGCGAGGTGGTCGCCTGAGGCTTTTGTGTGCGGGTAGACACTCAGGCCAATATAATGTTCATTAATGCATGAGTGGGTGCCCGGGGCCTATTTGCGTGGTTATCCCTTAGGCCTTTGTAATATACCTAGCGCTATGGTGATATATGAATTACATGTGATGCACTGAATATTGTTGTGATGATTCTGTGTATGATTACTATGTGGCATGCTTTGTGATGTTATATCTGTATGATTGGCTATCTATTATTACTGAGATTCTTTCGAATCTCGCTCTATTTTAAAACCAATTTACAGTACAGGGAGACAGCTTGAGGGGCAAGAAGGTAAATACGGACAACTAGAGGATGGATAGAGAAAGACTTAAACTTTCTATGGGTTGTCTATTCTTAATATTTTGGAATATTATGGAACTGTAAATGATGTACATATCTATGTTACCCTAACTACAGTATGGTAGTGGAACTGGTAATGACGATAGGTGAGTAAAAGTATAGTACTTAAACTAAAAGGACAATTTAGCTAAATTACACTTTCGATCGCTAACAAAATATAACTAAGGTATGGAACATGAGAACTAAGCAGAGACTCACTAACAAACTCTGATAAAATGAAAAGAAAAGATGGTGAGGCTTAATGAGATAGTGAATGTTTGTGAAATTGCTTAGAAAAAGTTTTATTACTCTAAAATATCCTTTCCAATCCCAGGTTTAAATCCTGAGGTAGCTTTGGAATTTACCAACATTTACCGAAGCTTGTTTAATCCGGATCCTGGTTTCACAATTGATTGCACTACTCTTTTGTACTCATATAAGGCTATTAGACATAAGGTGTAACAAGTACTGCTATGCATTCCATATAGGTTCATCCCATTAGTAGCTAATACTGGCAGAGATTTCATTTTTCTTCAACAAATTTAGAATACTTAAGGTCAAACTTACACCATTTAGTAGAATCAGAAAGATGTCAAAGCATGCCGTCTCAAATACTTTCATCCACATGCCACCTTAATTTTTTTGCATCATGTGCATTGTTATACAAATGTCTAAATCTGGGTGTAATTAGAAAATACCACAACGCCTTCTTTTGAATCTTCCTATTCTCTTGGTCGCATGACGTACAACACTGAGGATACTCGGTTAATGATTCATATTCTTTTTTAAATAAAATACAATAGTTGGGGAAAGTATATATCTTGTCATAAATCAAGCTAGTGGTACCTATAACTTATTTTGTGTCATATGTCTTGTGTAACACCCGATACTTAGACCCTTTTTTATGCCTCGCAGAAGTACTACGGCTTAGGGGAAAACATTAGTTATAGCCCCCAAACCTAAACTTGCACTTTTCTTTCAGGATCACTATTCATTTAGTAAACCGTATTTATCAAATTGCTTATTTTTATTCACGGGGTTACTAACTTCACTCCATTCATTACTATCAGAGTTTTTCTCTACTTATTAATTCCTCTGATTACTCAACTAATAGGCTCTTACCATGTGATTACACATTCATAGTTCAATTATTGTGCTTAGTAAAACCAATTCTCCATCATGCAAGTTATACAATTAAACTTCATTAAACATTAATGTTTACATAACAGATTAGCACGTACTAATCTTCAACTCTTCACTGCTACTTCTTCTGGCACATCATTCTGCATTCCTCTTCTATGCTCATGTGCCTATATGGTTGGGAGGGTGAGATTTTAAGAGAATCTCACTAGCAAACAGTACCAGATATACATGTAAGATAAATGCTTATTATGTGACATACTTGCCTTACATAGTCTCATGCTAACATAATGACATATCTACATGCTCAATGTTTCATGCAACATACTCATGGCTAGAGCATAAACAGAAATAGAGTTTCAATCATTCATGCATGCTTCACATAATCAAGCAAAGAAATTATACATATCAATACACAAGCATAAATATCAAGTACATGCAGGTTAGATAAGTTTACTACCTTTATCTTTATGTCCTCCTCTTGTACCTTTTCTTCCAACCACTGAAGTTGCTTGGGAAACCTTCCATTCCTTTTTCTTGTCATCTATGACCCTAAATATATAATCACATAATTAGATTCATGACAATTGAATGTCAAATGTGGCTACATTAGCCATTAAGACATGTCTCTTATCTTTAGACCCATTCTTATCTCAAATTGCCTTAAATGCCACAAATTCATGGCTCACCCTAATTTAATAAATTTCATTGACCAGCTTTGGAAATTCATAAATAAATCTACAATAATCCAAATGGGGTGGTTCAAAGTTATATGTGACATTATTTAAGTCTACTTTAAGGGGAAAATATCCCTATGGCCACTTACACGCACACAATTCCATATTCCTCAATCATATCTCACTGATCAAGAATTAATTCCAGATTCAATGTCTATATTTTAAAAATGCATATCTCCTAATGTACCAACCCAAATGGCACATATTACCTATAAAATTAAATCTCAAGATGTCATTTAATAGCCTATAAAATATTATAGCTATTGGACAAGATTTTGCCATAAAAAACACATCACAAGTATACTATAACCCATAAAACGAATCTGACAGCACTACTCCTTTAACTTCAATTTTTGGGTTTTCAATCCAACCCTTCTAAAATTATGTTCACAACCTAATCCCATACAATTTCATTTGTAGAATCCATTTATAACCTCAAAAACACCAAAATCACATTCTTTCTCTATTAATTAGGTATGGAAAAAAATAGGGTAGCCCAAGAACTTTATGAAAACTCAATGAAACTTCAAGATATTCGGTTCAAATTGTAGCTTAGGCTTACCTCTTTCTGATTCCATAACTGATTCAGTATTTGGGTAGCACCAACCCTAGGTAGACGGCTCTAAGAACCTCCAATTAGAATCCAAAACCATAGAAAGGAAGCCCACACCAAGTAGAAGAAGATAAGTGAAGACTCTGTCGGTCGGAAAGAGTGATTCAGCAGTGAAATTGAAGGTTGATCTCAATGACACTTTGGTTTTCCTCTCCTTCTCTCCTCTTTCTTTTTCTTGGAAGTTTTCCTATTTTTCCTCTTCTTTCTCTTGATTGGCCAAACACTTAAGGAGAATTGTAGGGCTAGCATTTTATCTTGCATTTTCCAAAGTCTCATAGTGTGCCATGTGTTAGAACTGGCTGACACTCAAGAGGGGGTGAATTGGGTGTATGATAAGAAAGTATGATTGTTTAAAAATCTTTTTGTAGCTTATCAAATCAATACATATGGAACTATAAATTCATAAGCAGATATATAGATCATATATGCTAGAAATGTAAAAGCTTAGGGAAGATAATGTGCAAACTGTGATTTATCCTAGTTCGATCCAATCCATGATGACCTACGTCCAGTCCCCAGGCTCCTCCTGAGATTTCCAATCCACTATCTTCTTGTTTAACCGGGCACAAGAAAAGCCTTCACAAATTTCTTACGAAGTCACTCCCCCTTACACACTGTAAGGTTTACACCCTCTTATGGTAAGTTGAGCAAAGCAATCCTAAAGTCCTTTCTCTCTTGCTTACCCGTGCAAGTCTTACAAGCAGCAACGTTCTCTCCTGCTTACACCACTGTAAGTCTTACGAGCAGCAACGTTCTCTACTGCTTACACCTTGTAAGTCTTACGAGCAGAAAGTACTACTAGCAATTCTCTCTACAACTTTCCCGTAAGGTAATCAGCCCTCTCAAGGTCCCTCTACCTTAAGATCAATACAGAAGTATAGATGGTGTGTTTACAGACTCTCTCACAAAGTAGATAAATCCTTACTAAAGTACAATACAAAATATTCTCACTCTCTCAAATATACATAATATAGAAGACAAAGTAGAGCAAAGAGTGGTCGGAGGCTGAAGACTTAGGATATCAGCATGTTCATGTTCTCATCGTATTATCTGTTGTTCTGTGTTTGAATCCTCTCCTATTTATAGCTGAGTTGTGGAAGATGACCGTTGTAAACATCCATCCGTTAGAGTCTGTTGATTCATTTGACCGGTGAGCCTATTCGGATATTTTTCTGTTGTAATCCCATATGATGCTTAGACAGACACTTCTTTATTTTTGGTTGGAGTCCCATTACTTTGTATAGTCGTTGAGTGTATTTAAATATTTTCTCGTTGATCGTGCTCTGACATATGCTTCAGCGTTGCTTTCTTTCTGTTGTGCACGTTTGCTGAAATGTTTATTGAATATTCATGTTGCCCATGATTTGTTATCACTGAATGTTGATCCGTGTATTCCACGTGATTGGTAGTGCATAACACCTGTAAAAGCACTCAGAGAAATAGCCGTTAGAAAACATCACTCGGGTGATTACAGACTTCACTGGTAGTGATCTTAAAAAAAACTAAAGAAACACTGGAAGTAAACTTGATTTCACTGGAGGTGATTTTCAGAAGATAATATTCCACTGGCAATTATCAGCATCCCTTGAGTGTACCATAAAATCATTTGAGTTGTTTCCTTGTTTCTGTCATACTTCTGGAAGTGATTTACAGAAGCATTTCACTGGCAGTGGCTTTGTAAGAGTAAGCATATTAATTTAGTATATTGTAATCCACTGGCGGTGATGAACCATAACATGAATGAAGCTGATCTGATTTGAAGTGATTAAAAGACGCTGGAGGTGCATTTAGATTCACTGGGAGTGATCTCATCTTCATGGGAAGTGATTATGATTCATACTGATATAATGGCAGTGATTTGATGTCAACCGGAAGTGATACTGAGAAAATAGCTAATCACTCGAGTTAATTCAGCTGCACTGGGAGTGATTTTTAGAACAGTGAAATTTTCTTCCAGTGATTTCAGAGCCATTGGAAGTGATACTGAAAATTTCACATATCACTCGAGTGATTTGGAGATCACTGGAAGTGAATTTTGAAACAGTGATTTTTGATTCACTGGAAGTGATTTGAGAAAGTGTGAAATTCACTGGAAGTGATTCAGCATCCACTGGAAGTGATCTTTGAAAACAACATAATCACTCGAGTGATTTTGGCATCACTAGAAGTGATTTTGCAAACAATGAATTTTTCTTGTAGTGATTTTAGGCGCACTGGAAGTGATTTGGCAAAGCTGAGATATCACTCGAGTGATTTGGAGATCACTGGAAGTGATTTAGCGGAAATCACAAATCATTCGAGCGATTCAGGATCACTGGAAGTGAAATCTGGAATAGTGAAAAATTCCTGCAGTGATTCTGGCACCACTGGAAGTGATTTGCCATATCACTTGAGTGAATTCTGGAATCACTCGAGTGATCTGTTCTTCATATCACTTTTACTTCGTTGTTGCGTTTCAGTTCTTTAACAAATAGAGGTAAACTTTCAGATGACATAACTCTTCAAATATGGCTCCAAAATTGCTTTATTATATATCAATGTAAATCTCTTGAAGTCTAGTTTCATATGGCACCGGTTTCAGCTCAATCGGATCAGTGGTTTGAGAGTTATAGCCAAAATACCAAACCTGTTCCAGAAAGTGACGCTGATGTGAAGGCCAGATTCGAACACTTATATCTCCTTTATCTGAGCTCCTTTGATGTTTCTTCTAGTGTCAAGATGACACATTAGGAGTCTATTTTCATATGCAACTAGTTTGGTCTCAATCAGAGTTATATTTAGTGAGATATGATCAAATAACCAGACCTCGCTCAGCTGGACGAACAACAGAGTTTGAAACACTGAACATCACTCGAGTGAATTAGAGAATCACTCGAGTGATTTTTATTTTTTTTTCAGAATCACTCGAGTGATTCTGAAAATGACTCGAGTGATTCTGAAAATCACTCGAGTGATTGTTAAAATTACTCGATGCTACAGTAACCGTATTGCTACAGTGCCAAACAGTAACTGCTACAGTAACTTCTTAATTCCCTTATGAGCATAGAAACATCCAGTATTTCTTCTAGAAGCTTGAATCTTGATATTCCCATTAATTCTTCAAGCTCTTCATTCTCCAATCTCTTTGACTAATGTATAAGATATACAGCATTAAATATAATAGTTAGTCAATATAAGAGATAAGTATATTTTGCAAACTTTTGCTCTTAATAATATTTGATATCTATATTTGTCATCATCAAAACTAATCATATCTAACAATGCCATGTGTCTTGTGATTAGATCATAGAGTGACAAGTGCCCACTTTGATTTACCTTTCCTCTCTCTTCTCTCTCCTAGGCATCCTTTTTGGGTCTAGGAAAGAGAAGCATGATGAATTCCCCTAACTCCTGAGTTTGGTGTTCAGGAAAGTCAAGTACAGGACCGAACCGGAGACCCGTGGATTCCCCTAACTCAGAGGCTAGGTGACACCTCTTTAGAGTGCCAACTCAAAAGACAAAAAGAAAGTGCAATCATGAGGGACACTTAGCATGTCATACCTTATTTCATATGACCTTAAATGAGTACAAAAGAGTGATAAACTCATTAAGTCTTACCATTTTCTTTTTTTAATTTTACTAGAGTTACGAGTGATTTTCTGCTTAGTTCATTAGCGATGGAAGCAAAATACAATCTATCATTGTAACATGTCAAGTTATAAGGCATTTACAGTATATATATCCCAAAATATATTTGTACACAACTAAAGTTGTGCAAAATCATAACACTAACAAAACTCCAATCTGTAACGCTCATGCCTCCAGTCTTCCGCATTTATCTTCAACTTTCCCCTTGAGCTCCCTCCCTGTACTGGAGGAGGATTTTATAGAAAAAGAGTGAGATTCGAAGGAATCTCAGTAGTAACACATGTCAAACATATAGAGATAATATTACAAGTATGCTTCACACTCATCAATAAACAAAATATCACAACATCATTCAGTGCATTTAATGCAATTTATAAACTACCGTAGCGCTAGGCAAGTTACTTGGCCCCAAGGGGTACCCGTGCAAAAATAGGCCCCGGGTAGCGCTCGTGCAATTATGAACATTATATTGGCATGAGTGTCAACCCGCACAAAGATAGGCCCTGGGTGATCACCCCGCATAATCAAAACGTGTTAGACATTTTGTGATGATTTCAAATAACACAATGCATGTTATGTCATATGAAAACAAGTTACTACTTGGTTGCTCTTCTCTAGCAATTCCTTTTCGCTTGTTCCAAGCTCGGGCAAGTCCTGAGTTTTGGACCACAACCAAGTCCTGAAATCTCGAGTATACCATAAATGAGTCATTACTCATTCATGTACAATTCCAAAATTACAACATCGATAAACTTAGCCTAAAAGTACTAAATTACCAAAATACACCTTTAAGACTCGGTCTCACTATACTTTACTAAATTTATGACCTATGCCAGTCCTATATAATTTCGCATGTAGAATCCATTTTTGACTTCCAATTGGTCGAAATCAGGTCCAAATGACTAAAATACCCATGACAACCCTTAGTTAGAGCTTTTAAAGGGTAATTCGGTCATTTCACATTCTGGGGCTTTTCTCACTTCATCATCAACATACATCCTATACAATATTGCCTCCTAAACCCAATGGAAGCATCAAAATTATCAAATTCCTACTCCCTTACCACATCCAATACAGGGCAGGGAATTTAGGTTACTAGAAAAATTGTGTCGGTTTCTCATTTTCTTTTGCCTAATCACCTCCTTTCTACTTATAATCACACTATTAGCTATGTAGACATTCATTGGACTTGATTTGGAGAAACTTGACCATTAAGGTCCTTTAGGTTTAATGAGCTATCTTGCACTAAACATCCAAAACCAAGCCAAGAACAACTCTAATAGCATTAACCAAGCAAGAGGAACAAGTTTGGAAAGTTACCTCTTAATTTTTACCACTTTCTCTCTCCTCAACATTTTTGTCTCTCTCTCCATAACTCTTGAATCAGCTGGAAATCTATAGTTCTAAAGGTGGAGAAGTGAGTAGGAGAGGTTATGGAGGGATTTGGAAGCTTAAGGCATAAGGTAACAACTGCTTACCTTTGATTCCAAGAAATTGTCTCTCTCTCCATAACTCTTGAATCAGCTGGAAATCTATAGTTCTAAAGGTGGAGAAGTGAGTAGGAGAGGTTATGGTGGGATTAAGAAGCTTAAGACACAAGGTAACAACTTCTTACCTTTGATTCCAAGAAAACCCTAGCCTCTTCTTCCTTCCACTGTCTCAGCTCTTTCTCACTCTTTATGTTTCAGTTTGATTGTGAAAATTAGGCTGAAGAGATGATAATATGATCATATATTGTAAGAAACAATTAGCCAATATATGTGTAAGCTCCTCATTGGTCCAAAAAGGCAATTTCTTTAATCAAAACTCATTTCCTCCTCATGCTTCATGTTCAGCAGAGAATCATAGTAAATGAGAGGAAAATATGGATCTCCAGTATCCCATTGTGCCAACTTGCAATATGTTGACTTTTGACCTTTTGACTTTTTGACATTTCCTTGATAATAATTCACCAAAATTTGTTTATTAATGATCAAATGGCCATTTATCTCTTTTTAATTCCCATTTAACTAAAATTATTAGGAATATTAGGGAAAAATAATTATTTCCCACTTTATGGAAAAATTACCGTTTTGCCCCTACATTTATGATTTACCGTAATAAATCATTTCTCACTCATTCCCATTAGTTTAACCCCATTTTGAATCTTAAATGTGGCCATCATTCATGTCATTCAAATTCTCAAATTTTGGTTACAATATTAGGCCTTAAGGTGGACATTAATTGCCTCTTCGTGTCTCTATTTGACCAAATTATGTGTTACCGGCGATTGAGATTTTTCAAGAAATTCAAGCTTACCACAATTCACCATTTTATTCTACTAACTATCAAAAATATACATTTAGAAATATTGATGAAAAAGTGGGGTATTACATAGCACTTCTTATCAAGCCAATATAAAAGTAGAAAAAGTGAGTATAATGATTAGGGATAAGTGTCATTTTCCTATAGTACCAACCAGAAAATGGAATAATCATTACTACTTTATTAAAGTTACTTTAATAAAGTTACTTTATCGGTGTTTACTCAGGATCTTACTCAGCTTTTCCTTGGAATGATACTCAGAATTTACTCGAGATTTATTTGGAAATTGTGTTGTATATACCTGGGCCTACCAAATGGTGCCCTTGTGCACCCATGTCCTATAAGATGGCGCCATATATCCTTGTAGGGCCTGGATGGCGCCACGTGTCTTATAGGCACTGATAATTTCTCCTAACTAATTTCACACGGCGGGCCATTATATAATGTATATAATCATTCTCTACCGATATAATCCCTAAAAATCATTCTATCTCTCAGGAATTCTTGGAACTTCTCCCAAACCGGGGCTTAGTTGTCTACCTTATATAGGCTTGTCCTCAAGTCTCTAGATCCAAAATTTGGGATATTACATCTTGGTTGGCATATCATTCACCAACGATAGATATACCGACCAAGACATATCAGTGTTAACTAATGAGAAATAAATCAATGTTCACCAATGAGACTTCTTTATGAGTAAACACTAAAACTGGTAGGCTTCTTCGTAAGGGCTCATATACTCATATACTTTTGTCCTTCTTTTCAATTAATGTAGTTAGCATATTCAAAACTTTAGACTTTCAATATAAGTTTATATTGGATTTCTTCGAACAGAGATTGCATCCTTCTTAACTTGTTGCCTTTTCCAAAATTCTATTTGCAACTGATCCTTAATGTTATTGTGATGCCAGAACTTAATTCCTTCCTCAACCATATTATAATTTTAAAAAAAATTGTATTTTCTTATGTTTAGCTCCTTTTCTCCTTGCTTATCCATCTATTTAGAATTATAATTATGTTCCCTAAAAAAAGTGCTTGAGGTGAATCACACTATGTATAATAATTATGCCTTTTGAATGAACATGCAAGGAATTACACTTGATAGAAAAGTAATAAATATCAGTATGATAAATATATGGTTGTCTTCAAATTAATTATCTAATATCCCCTATTTTAGTAATTAAATGATTATTATTTTTACCTATAAGTGTACTATGCTTTAGAACATGAATTTGAATATTCAATAGTGTTTTGGATTGCCTAGAGATTCATTTTTACAAGTTTCAATCTTAAGGGATATTATGTGTTACATGAGGTATCTTTTTCCATTGCACTTTATTTATGGTTGCCCAATGCCATATGTCCCATCTAGATAGTTTGTTTCCAATATTTCTTATTCAACTAATGTACATTTACATAACAAACTATACATACTAGCAGAAACTTGGTAGAAAATGCTTTACCTACATCAAATAATATTGATCTTGGATAAATATGAAATTCCTCCTACTTTTCTTATAAAACTCTAGCAGCTATTGGCTATATAATTAGAAGTTTCAAGGGGCATTTTAATAGTCAAATTATTAGTTTTTTCTTTTCCATTGTCAACCATGTTGACAGGGCCGTGCGACTTCTGGATTTTTCATACTATAGGAAGGGTGCATGATGGCAAGTACATATATATTGTATGATGAAATATATATATATATATATATATACATATATATATATATATATCATTGTAGTTTTTGTTTTGCATTTTTTAAAATATCATGATACATTTTTTGAAGATTAGGTAATATGTTTATATATATCAATGTATTTTGGTGGAATAAATAGATTTAACTTAAACCTATCAAACAAAATGATTAAAAAAAATAAATATCAATTATACTCTATATATATTCATATTTTTTAACCAGTATCCATACAATGTTAAAGAGCGAGTTATGACATCATTAGTAATAAACATCATCAATTTTAAATCTTTAGTGTTTGGATAAGAACTTGATTATAAGTTATAGTCCTAATAAAATATTTCTTTAATTATATGTTGAATTATCAAGAGTGAGAAGTATGGATGAATTGAAATACTTGTGCGTAAAAGTAAAGGTCGGTCTTAAAATATGCATCTATAATGAAATTTTAATGTATCATGTAAAGGTGAGTCTAGAAATCTTAACACATCATCCTTTCTTAGTCATATTAATTATAAAATTTTATTAAGAAGAATTTGTTGGTATTAATTAATAATTACGATTTAGTTGCAATTATTTGTGGTTCAAATAATATTGCATGAAGACAATAGTATTACTGACAAAGTAGGAAATAAAGGAAGAACATATTAATATGTAAAAGCTCCTCATGCAATGTATGGAAAGAACATGCTTATTCTTCTTAAAAGTACAAGCAATTCTTTGAAGCCTAAGTCACTCCACCCATTTTTTACTTTCAAGTTGTACAAGTTCAACATAGACAATAATAATAACTCACAACAACTTTCATACAAAGGCTTCTTTTGTATTGTTCTTCATCTGCTCAAACTTTTCTTGGCATTCATTGAATTCTGTTTCAATTGCATTGACCGTATCTTTAAGACGATCGCCATCATATGTACTTGTGTGAAAGTTAGGTAATTGACACCTTTCCAAATGTTCCCGGATAGTATTGCCCACATCTGTTTCCCCTTATTTTGTCTAACATGTATAACTTTGATCAATTCCATACATCACTAAGTGTGACTCACAACTGTTTAGGTTAACATGCTTCATAACAACATACTTTACACAAGGGCAAATAATCATACTACAAACGTTAACATTATTATGAACTACAAACCTTATAAAATCTCCCACTCCATCCTAATATTCCTTGGGTAGATGATTGGTAGACATCCATTCTTTATTTGCACTCCTCTCTAGAGCATATCATGTATATAAAGGGAAATTGATAACAACTTAACAAATAACAACTTTAATGACACCAAACACTTAAAATTAGTGGCAAAAACCTTTGCACATACAAAATCATTCAAAAAACAATATTTTATGAAACTTTACTCAAATCAAAATCTACAAAACATACCAAGAAACTCATATCAAAGAAGGATGAAACTTAACTCACCTTTAGGAAGTAGAGATGGTCTTAAAAAATATCAAACCTACGAACCTAGAAGCTACAAAGCCAAAACCCAAAACCCACAGCAAACAACCCCAGAATCAACTTCAATGAACAACGAGCAATGGAGGAAAGACACGTAAAACCACTAAGGGAGTGATGGAGGAGAGCAAAATGGTGGTGGAGAAGGCAGAATAAAGTCATTGGTGGTGTTGGGAGTGAGCGGTCTATAACTTGTTACTTTCAAATGTCGAATGAAAATGGCTCTGGTAAGGGATTTTAAACTACTATACTTCATAGTGAATGTTTAAGAATCATGAAATATACTATAGTAAAGGTTGTTAAAAGACTATATTTCCCTGTTGTTTAAAAACCACTGTGAAATATCTGTGAACATTATTTTACAATTGTTCACATATAATTGTGAAGTAAATGATACAATTTTTTTTTAAAAAAGAAACTATTGTTTCATAGTTGTCATATACAACCGTGAAATATTTATGCATATACTTCACGATTATTCTAAATATCTGTGAACTATTTAATTACCATAACTCTATCACTTTATATATTTCATGGTTTCCTTATAACCGTTAAGTAAGGACTATAAAATAAAGACAAATCTGTAGTAGTGATAACTAAATTGATTAAATCCTTAATCTAGTTCATATAACCCATTTAAACTTACATATTCAATCAAATATCAATAAAATTCATAATCCACATGAAATTAACCCTAGGTTTCCAAATCTTAAATATGAAAAATCTAAGAGAAATCGAATGAAAAAGGTTGGTGACACTTTCTCAACTGCTTGGAAGTTAGAAAACACTCCTAAAGGTTGAATTCTTGAAGTTCTAGTAGAGCAAGCCTTGAACTCCCTCTAAACCCTTATGTTTATGAGTTGTTATGTATTGGAATATGCCTGGTCTATCCTTAGTGGATCAAGGGCCAAGCCCAATTTAGTTGGGCCTAGTTTGGGTCTAAATGAGAAGTTTTATCCTTATGATTTGAAATTCAAATCAGGATAACTTCCCTACATAATATACGGGATTATCATCAGTTAGTATGTAGTGGTTGAAACCAATGTTAGAATGCCTGGAGGTGTTACAAAGAACTTTCCTATAAGGATTGGACTATATCAGGGATCAGCCTTGAGCCCTTATTTGCTTAATCTAGTGATAGATGTGCTAGTTGAGACTATAAAAGAGGAGATCCCTAAATGCATGCTTTTTACGGATGATATAGTTCTTTTGGCTGAATCTAAGGAAGAAATTAACTCTAAACTTGAGATATGGAGACAAACTTTGAAATTGAAGGGCTTTCGTCTTAGTAGGAGAAAAACTGAATATATGCATTGCAAGTTTGATAAGAAACAAGGCTAAAGAGAAGTGGAAGTTAAATTGCGAGGGCAAGTCATCCCACAAATGAAAAAATTTAGATATTTGGGATCAATTAGACAACAAGATGGTGAAATTGATGGAGATGTCAATCATAGAATTCAAGCCGGATGGTATAAATGGAGAAAAGCTACTGGAGTTATTTGTGATCGTAAAGTACCTAATAAAGTAAAAGAAAAGTTCTATCGCACTACTATAAGACCAGTATTATTATATGGTAGTGAATGTTGGGCTTTAAAGAGACAACATGAACATAAAATGGGGGTAGCTGAGATGAGGATGTTGAGATGGATGTGTGGCTATACAAGAAAAGATAAGATTTGTAATACTCATATACGCGAATGAGTTGGAATGGCCTCTATCGAAGAAAAAATGGTAGAAAATCGTTTGAGGTGGTTTGTACATGTTCAGCGAAGGCCATTGAGTGCTCTGGTGAGAAGGGTTGATCAAGCAGTATGGAGTCCTGTTAAATGAGGTCGAGGAAGGCTGAAACGAACACTCAATGAGGTCATAGAGAGAGACCTTTTAATTAATAATATATCAAAATCTATGATTTTTAACAGAGCACAATGGCGTCGTGTGATCCATGTAGCCGAACCCACCTAGTGGGATAAAGGCTTTGTTGTTGTTGTTGTTGTTGTTGTAGTGTGTAGTGGTTGAAAATATGACAAGAAAACTTCTAAAAACTCCTCTCTTTAGTTCTTCTTCGTCGAACGGTGATTCTTCTGTATGATCGTGATTAGAGTCTATATCGGTGCTCTGATCTCGTGTGGGTACTCAGCGAGTCAATGGATTCCATGTACGCCCAAAATCCTTTAGTGGTATCAGAGCAAGGTTAATTATCTGTCCTGAGGTTGAATTAATTTTTCTGAATATGTTTATGAATAGTGAATATTTTTATCCTTCAGTTCATGTTCATAGATATATGAAAGTATAGGATTCTAACTCATATATATACCTTTATGTATGATTAGTTTATACTTTAATCACCGGTACAAAAATCGTTTAAGACCGGTTAAAAATGATATTTTAGACCGGTTCTGGATTAGGTCTTGATACAGCTGGTCTAAAAAGTATTAAACTTTTTAGACCGGTTAAAAAACCGGTCTAAAATATGAACTTTTAAGACTGGTTCTACAACAACCGGTCTTAAAGTTTAACTGAGGAACAAGTAAAGAAATTTCAGTATAAAAAAATAACAATTTAAAACCGGTTCTAAGAATAACCGGTCTTAAATATATATTTAAGACCGGTTATTAAGAGAACCGGTCTTAAAGTTTAATATTTTAAGACCGGTTCTCTTAATAACCGGTCTTAAATTCATATTTAAGACCGGTTATTCTTAGAACCGGTCTAAAAATTTTGTTTTTTTTTCGTTTTATTTGTTTCAATCTTACCCAGGCCAGTAAGCCATATTCAACAACACCCCCCCTGTGCCACATTACATACACATGCATATATGCATATATTGACAATCAGAAGCAGTGACAACAGCATTTTTATTTCCAGAAACAATTGGTATTTCTCAGAATGAAAACTTGCTCCAAATATAGAATCATGAAGCCTAAAATCCTTATTAGTTCCCCTTTCCCTCTTTTGTTAAACATGACCTTAGTTATCGTAATCGGTATGAACCTATAAATGTCAGGCTGTTCAAGGGAAAAACACTTGGCCCTTACAATCCTCGACTCTCAACAATCAAAGAATGAACATTATGAAAAAAATCATTGAAAACAAACACATTCAATTCCAATGACTACCAATAACACATGATCAACTTATTCAATTCTTAAAAACAGTACAATATTAACAATTTATAATTATCAGGCATTTTGAACCACAGCAACACAATTAAACAATGATAGCAGGAAAATTGCGACATTGTGTGAACTTGCAATCCCAAAGCTTGTAAAGAGAAGGAGGAAAAGAAATATTTCTCATTATATGGAAAAAATTCCTAAGCCTTATAGAGAAATGAAAAAAGTGGAGGAAAATTTACAATAGTGATCCCCTGCCTGAATCAACAGCCAACTAGTATCGCCAATATCCAAGAATTTGTCCTAAACAGAGATATAAACCAAGTTAGATATATATGAAAACCATAAGTATTATTAGAACAACATAAATCGGATTCAAAAACTTACTAATCTTGTAAAAGCTCATAAATGAATTCAGCACAACAATTGCGGATGAAATCAATATCTTCTTCAGGAAAGGGATCAGCAAGATCAAACATCTGTATGTGTAACACCGAAGCCAAACAAAACATTAACTTACTAACCTAAAAACAATAAAGTAATACAAAATATTTGAAATATACATTTATTACCTCCTCGGTAAAGTCAGTCGTGTCCAGGCTGATAATATTGTAAATCTGCCTCAACATATAAAGACCACATAAGTTGGAGCCCGGTGGTTGCCTACGGGTCTGAAAAAGAACATGATATCATCAAAGCAAGCATAAAAGCATAGCTTATGAAACGCATCTTAAAGAAAACAAATATGTACTAACCTTTGGCGTGATCCATGTAGGGTCTTTTAAGTCACGAACATGCCTACCACACTTAGCGTGTAGGAAAGTCCGCATAGCCCTATGATCAAAATCACAAAGATTACTTATTCTGCACACAAACTTTGCACACAAAAGGTAATAAAGCAAGAAAACTTACGAGTTCATGGTCTTCTTCAAGTCAGTCCCCGGTTTGAAGTGGAGGGAGCAGAGGAGGATCACTGTGTAACTAGCCTTACACAGAATAACCAATTGCCAATGATCCCTGAAAAAAAGAGATGAATGTTAAGCAAATATAAAGCATTATATGTGATGTTTCGGAATATAAATTTGATGTTTCTTACCCATGCACATACGGAACCAAGAAACAGTCAGTTTCTGTTTAACTGAGCCTCTGTGATAAATATCTATGTCTGATGGCAGAAGTGGTCCATTTCTCCGTGGCATGAGCTGGGCACATGAATCCAAATTTAGAGCTCTGCCCAGAGGAAACCAACCTACGATTCATGTACCTATAAAAGTAGAAGCACACAAATTAAGGTTACAGAGGGTAATTTTTAAGATATTTACTTCCAATTGAAGAAGATACTTACATCAAAAAAAGCTGGACAATCGCAATCGTAAGATTTTGTCTAGGAGCGACCATGGACATTAAATCATCCCTCTCAAGATAGCATGCCGCCCCTGACGGTCCAACAACTGAATCCATAGGCCAATTTTTAGTCGGGAAAGATGTATCAAATGCCATCAGAATCACTTGCTGCATCACATTCAGTGGTGGAGGCTGTGAAACTTTATGAGGGACGGGAGCTGGACTTGGGGCTCTAATCGGGGAATCCGTAACTCCAACAGAAACAAGGTTCTTCGGCTATGATATGAAAGTACCCAAGACATCGGCCATAATCTTGAACTCCTCAGAAGGGATAGGGACAGGTGTGTCTGAGATAATAACCTCCTCAACTAACACCCTAACCTGATCATCTATCATCTCGAGGTGGTGAACAGTTGATCCTAGGTTGTGCACACTCCCTCGTGCAACTAACCATCTTAGAGGATCCTCAACATATAAATCACAAGGCTGAGCATCGTCCTTTCCAGAACCCTCTGATGACTGTCCCACATTGCAACAACTCCCTTTGGTGCTCTGCTTATGGCGATCTAGCGACTGTGCCTGGACAGGAGCGGTGTCTTCTCTTATGCTCACCATGGCATATACCTTATCCTTCATCTTGCTCAACCGGGCATCCAATAGTGCATCAAATGATGCTTCTGCCTCGGCCCTTGCTTCCGCCCTCGCAGTGGCCAACATACGCTCCAATTTGTCTCTAATGACCACGCAGGAGGAGGAACTGCGTGAGGAGGATCCAAAGTAATCCTTTATACCCACCCCTCCTCCAACTCCCCTAACGCGGCCTTGATGCTCACGTTTTCCTGTAGCAACTGTGAGAATGTCATTCCTCCCCTCCGACTTGAAGGCTCCCTCGGCTTTCTCTTTTTGAAGTTCCTCCTGTGAGATATACAAAAAACACACATGAGTAATGAAACATGTTTATTAAACAGTTAATAAGAACAATGATACTTACAATTTATTCACCGACTATACGAGACTGGTCACTCGTATAGGATCCACCACTCTTCCGACGAGCATGCAACCACAACTCTTCGCGCCATATCGGAGATGGTGGAGATAGCAGAATAGAAGGATCGGATTGAGATGCTTCTTCCAATCTCCTCCGTTTGGCCGCCAATAAGTCTTTCTCGGCCTTTGCGTATCCCCTAGGAGACATTGTGTGGGGGCAATGATTCTTCCTGCCACTCGCTTGTGCCTTTTGCCTTCTTGCCTGCGAATAAGAAATGGGAAAAAAAGGTTACAAACAGTAAAGACAAAAGATAAGTAAATAAAGTACAAAATAAGTTAACTCACCAAAGCCTCTGGAGTAGTCCGAAGCCTAAAAAACTCCTGCCATGTCGCTTCATCGATGTACGAGTACTTGCTGCAAGGAGTAGGACGAGGCTTACCAGTTGGCACCTTGATATGCACATAATTGTTGGCCAGAGTCGTCTTGAACTTCCTCCAGCGCTCACAACAATACGTCATAGTCTTGTGATACAAGATCTCACTCTAAGGAACGTCGTAGGTGAGCTGTTATTCATGAATGAAAGGAGTTAGTGACAGTAATGAAACAAATTTGATAAAAGAAACATACAGAGGGAATTTTATACCTGAATAGTGTCCCAAATATGCTGCTTAATCTTTTTGTCGACATTCCTCCACTCCTCTATCAATATGCTAGGCTTAATCCCTGCGAGGAGGCTGACAAAACTCCTAAAATGACTGGCATTCGGCCCGATCGGTTTCCAGTGTTGATCGAACTGGATTGGTATCCTCTCCCGGGCAGACCGACTCAGGGAAACATCCCTCAACCGTGTGGCCGTCCTGCCCCTCCGTTTAGGCTGGTGACTCGGCTCACCCGATGACTGCCCCTGATTAACACTCTGAGGCTCGCTGTGCTGAGCAGTACGATGTACCTGATCCTCTGCTATAGGAGGTACCTGATCCTCGGCTGTAGGATGCACTTGATCCTCGGCTTTAGGATGCACCGGATCCTCTGCTGTAGGATGCACCGGATCTGTCATTGTACTGTTAAGACAAATTGTTGAGTTAGTAAGTTATAAAATAACTATATATATAATCTGCATATAAGTTATAACGATAATGACTTTAAATAGATAGCTAACATTTAAAGTAGATTTATAAAGAGATATCCTCCGATATCCCTTCACGATGATCATTTCTTGTGCCGTGTTCATTATCAGCTTCATCTTCTTCGTTTAATGCAGGAAGACCCCTAGAAAAAGAAGGGGTCTCGAGAAGATCATAATTTGAACGACTTTCCTCTTCAATATCGATGACCATTTTTCCTTAGAGAGCTACAGACCACATTTTATTTTCCTGATCAATAATATAGAATACTTGTTTCGCTTGATCGGCCATAATGAAAGGTTCATCTATAAAACTTTTGTTGTTCAGATCAACTAATGTAAACCTTGACTTATCGATCCTTACACCATTATTGACATCAACCCACTTACATTTGAAAATGGGAAATTTAATTTTAACATAGTCAACCACCCAAATCTCGTCAATAACCCGATAATAAGGTATGGCTGCCAATGTAGGGTTCTTATCTTTTGAACTAGAGAAGTGCATAGATTCAGCTACTAACATAATACCACTGTTCTGGACAATGCTCCTATCATCCAGGGACTTTGTGTAAAAGGTATACCCATTGATCACAAACGAAGTCCAACTTATGACATCAAACTCAGGACCACGTGCTAGCCATTTAATTATATCATAAACACATTCTTCTCCGTCAACCTTGTGTTTAAACCAATGTGCAAAAGTCCCGGTATGCTCCCTAATTAACCTTTATTCAGTCAATCGACTGTTCACTTTCTGTACAATTTCTTTATGAGCATTTATGTAATCTTGAACTGCATCAACATTATTCAAAATGTACAAGTGGACTTATTGTAATTCATCAGGATCCACACTCTTGACGGTAGCCCCGTGCCTACCCCCTTCTTCATCATGTCATTTAGGAAGGCCGATATGTCCTACATTTGCAAAATAATGTTGACAGAATTCCATGGCTTCTTCAGAAACATATTTATGAACAATAGAAGCTTCAGGCCGGTTAGGGTTCTTCACATATCCTTTTAGGATTTCCATATATTTTTTTCATTTCGACTCTTTGAAGTCTTACCGAAGATGACATTGATATTTTTGACCTTTTCATACACTTTCTCCCCAGTCAAAGCCTCTGGAGCATCTTCAAACTCTTGGCCACCAAAAAAGGCCTTCTTTAATCTGCGATATGGGTGGCCCCGTCTAAGGAATCTCTTATGACTAAGATAAACAGTCTTTCTTCCATGTTGAAGTTGATGGTAGCATGTGCCTTCTTCACAAATAGGACAACCTTTATGGCCTTTAACGCTATATCCTGACAAGTTTCCATAAGCAGGGAAGTCGTTTATAGTACAAAAGATCAAGGCTCGCATTTTAAACATCTCCTTCTTGTTCGCGTCAAAAACATCCACACCTTCATCCCACAACTCTTTCAAGTCTTCGATCAGGGGTTCTAAGTAAACATCTATGTCATTTCCAAGTTCTTTTGGTCCCGAAATCAACATAGACAACATGATGTACTTTCGTTTCATACATAACAAAGGAGATAAGTTGTAAATTACCAAGAGAACAGGCCATGAACTATTTATACTGCTTAGGCTACCGTAAGGATTCATGCCATCCGTGCTAAGCCCGAGCCTAAGATTCCTAGGCTCTTTGCCGAAGTCAGGAAACAACTGATTAATTTTCTTCCACTGAGAAGAATCAGCTGGATGTCGAAGCTTTCCATCAGAAATCCTCTCATCTACATGCCATCTCAAATATTTGGCATCAATTTCATCAGCAAACAGCCATTTGAACCTCGGTATGAAAGGAAGATACCACAACACTTTTGCAGGGGCCTTATTTGATTTGTATCTGGGGGTTTCACATATCGGACACTGCTCTTTCTCTGTATGCTCTTTTCTGTACAATATACAATCATTAGGGCATGCATGGATATTTTTATACTTCATCCCTAGTGGACACAGTATTTTCTTCACATCATAGTATCGGCAAGGCAGCACGTTATCATCTAGAAGCATGTCCTTGAAGGCTTCAAGTGCTTCTGAAAAACTCTTATCTCTCCATCCATACCGTGCTTTCAAGCTTACCAATTTCAATACAGCTTTCAACAATTGGTATTTTGTGCACCCCGGGTACAGCGGCTTCTCATAATCACTGCACATATTACCATATGCATATGATTGCTCAAAAGCCTCTTCTCCAACATCACGAATAATATCTTCTATCCGGTCATTCAGAACCGTGTCAATATCATCAAAGGCGACCCCCCTTGTTGAGTTGCGCTTGGAATTTCTATTTTATTCACCATGCCATACCCATACTATATAACTCTTACAAAATCCTTCACAAATTAAATGTGTATATATCTGCAGCACTAAGTCGCTTCTCATTCAGACATTCTACACAAGGACAATAGAACATCCCACTATCATCATTACCAGAATTTCTTCTAGCAAATTCTAAAAAATCCCTCACCCCATTATCATATTCAACACTAGTCCGTTTAGCGTTTATCCAACTACGATCCATATATTTCAACACCTTTTTTTCTTCTCTTCTATATATTAACTGTCCTAGAAAAGGCAGGAGTATGATGAGAGTATGAAAAGGTTACACTCATCAATTTATCTAGTTTAACAGAATTCTTAATTAGAATTCCGCATAATATATAATTGCAGTATGTTCCATTTTCTTCAAGTAATATGGAAAATGTATCAACATACACTAACAATTTCAGGACTTAAATTAGACCACATACACAAGAATTGCTTTAGTCTAAACCTCAAATCACCTCTTAAATTTAGTTTCAAAACTAACTGAATATTATGTAACAATTTTCTAATCAGCCATTCATAAGAATACATGCCAGGAAATTTGACACAATAACTTAAGCAATCCAGAGACTATGAAAACTAGCAATTATCAGTACCCTGATCCTCAAATAATCAAATCACACCAGTTCAGGACACCGTTAATTAAGCTTCACCAATTAATTTCGATCAGAGTAAATGTCATTTTTTCTCCATTTCTATTTTAACTAGCATTCCTATCATGGATGCTAGTTATAACAAAATAGTACATTTGGTCATTAATATAAGACCTAATTTACTAATTTTGAGAGATTAAATAAGCTAAATAAATAATTTAAAGTATATATATTTATTATTTTTCTCTAAAATATTTTACCTTTTTTCTCTAAACTATATATACACATAAGCATTTTAGAGAGTGATCATATAATAGGTTCTATAATTAAGTAATTTATTTATATTTTTTAATTTTTTTAAATTAGTCAACTGAATCTTACATTAAGCACTAAAGGTAGTAATATAGAAATAAGAAGCTGAAGATCAGAACAATGGAAACATTTATGGTGTATTTCTCCATGAACTTTCACTCATTTTTTTGCATATGAATTCTTTCACTCATTACATTGTTTTCGCCAACAAAATAAATAGACTATGCGAACAGCGTATCAAACCCAGACTTGATTCCGTACAAACAATGAGATACACACAACAATGGATTTCTTGAATAATTTGGTTGAAGGAGCATTCCTATTTTAATTTCTAGTTCAATTATAGTACAAATTATATTCTTGGACAGACAATGAATACACAATGTCTATTTATACGGAGCATTGAGACAGGGGACATTACCTGTTTGAAGTAACTTGGACCGTGGCTTGAGGCGCAGGAGGAGAGGGGCAGTAGTGGCTGGAAAACACGCCGGAGTGAGATAAAGGCTGGAGAAATAAGATGCTCAGCCGCCCTTCACGATGGTACTCACGGTGACTTCTTCGCAGCAACGGCAAGTACGAATGGAGGAGGAGGGAGTTTCAAACACCGACAACAGAATATGGGAAAGAAGGTGGAAGCGGCGGCGGCGGCTGGCAGGAGAATACGGCGGAATATCACCTACTACGTTGGACTTGAGCAGTTCGCGGCGGTGGAAGCAGAGGGGGAAGTGAAACGTAACTGATGAAATGAACTTTCGTGGCCGATCTAGGTTTGAATATCAGAATTTTAAGACCGGTTATTTAAATAACCGGTCTTAATAATTACTTTTAAGACCGGTTATCTAAATAACCAGTCTTAAATTATTGAATTTTAAGACCGGTTATTCAAATAACCGGTCTTAATAATAAAGTGATTTTTTTATTCATTCTAATAATTTGTTTTTCAGACCGGTTGTTTAAATAACTGGTCTTAAATTATTGACTTTTAAGACCGGTTATTTAAAAAACCGATCTTAATAATATCGTGTTTTTTTAATTCATTTTAATAATTTATTTTTAGACCGGTTGTTTAAATAACTGGTCTTAAATTATTAACTTTTAAGGCCGGTTATTTAAACAACTGGTCTTAATTTGTTTTTGAGACCGGTTGTTTGTATAACCGGTCTAAATAAGATTTTTTTAGACCGGTTTTTTAGACAACCGGTCTAAAACATTGCTTTTAATTACGAAATTGCCACCGCGTGTTTCTTTTAGACCTTATCCGTAATAACCGGTCTAAATAATGTGGTCTAAAAATGCTATTTTGCACTAGTGAATGTGCTATAAAAGGACATTCTTAGTTCAAATCAATTGTGAATAACCCTATGAGTGAGATGATTTAAGTAACTAAGCTAAGGAAGGCTGCCAAGAACAAGAATGTTAATTAATAAACTAAATGGGGACAGTTTGTGATATCTGGCATTATAAAGTCTCATATAAATAAAAGATTTATAGTAAAGGGACAATGACTATATTTCCATTGTAAATATTCCATTATGATGAATGTAGTGCTATGTGTGAGGGAAAGAGATGGAGCTTAACATTTTATAACTCTTATTGAGGACTATTCATGATATGATCATACTTGTTTGATTTTGCATATGTCTGAAGTTTAAGTATTCTGGACTGTGAATTAATATGTTGCAAAATCAAATTGAATCAATTATTTCATGAATCAAATAAGCTCTGTGATAGAAGAAAGAGAGTTAGATAGCACTTCATTTTCGAATGGAGTTACTAAAAGGCATATTGATATACTATTAAACATGGTTAGGTATGTGATTATTCAAGTTAACCCACCAAATGTGAGTAGGAGAGTATTTAATATTATGATATCCACTTTCAGTGGATTACTACACATACTTGATTTCATCAAGTGTATGTGGTATTAAACTTAACCATGTGCCCTTTAAGTTGGTTACTTCTATACCTTATGAATTATGGTCAAAGTGCAAAATTGGATTTGACTCTCCGCAGACCATTGGGGCCATTTGCATTATGTTTGTAAGTGAGAATTCAATAGGGTTACGTCTTACTTTTTGCATGAGTAACAAGATGGAATTATGACTAAAAAGAATTAAAAGGTACCATGTTTATTATGCATCAGTTTCCAAACAAGGGACAAACTAATGACTACGTGTCTCTTTATGAGACACATAGACAAGGTAATACAAAACTAGCCGACAATTCTCAATCATCCTTCTGAGTGTGAGCTTAGAAGGGTCAAGAAAGAGAATTAAATAAGAGAAGCAGGAACTTTTGATAAGAAGGATTAATTGAGAAAGGAGTTTATGCCTACTCTAGAAGAAAGAGTCATGAAGCAATAGAAGTAATGATTCATTGAGAAAGAATCATGTTTGAGAATTAGTTGATCTAATCCAAGATCAGAGGCATTATATTAATATGATCAAGCTACACTACATGGTTGTTTTGTGCTAGTCTCTGTGAAAGGGATTCCTAGTACAAGACACCCAAATGGAGACGTCATGCCCATGTGGTTACGGCACAACACTTAGTATGAAAGAAGGATGGAAGAGAAAGAGATTTGACCCATAACATCTGATTCACCAAGTATGAGTGGGAGATGTTGGAATATGCCTGGTCTACCCTTGGTGGATCAAGGGCCAAGCCTAGTTCAGTTGGGGCTATTATATAATTCCAAGAAAAGTCTGGGTCTAAATAATGAGTTTTATCCTTATGATTTAAAATTCAAATTAGGATAACTTCCCGTACATAATATATGGGATTATCATCAGTAAGTGTGTAGTGGTTGAAAATATGACAAGAAAACTTCCAAAAACTCCTCTCTCTGGTTCTTCTTCCTCTAAATGGTGATTCTTCTATATGAACGTGATCAGAGTCCGTATCAGAGCTCCGATCTCGTGTAGGTATTCAGTGAGTCAACGGATTCCAGGTACACCCAAAATCCTTTTATTATGTAACTTATTTATGTAGAAATGGATGCATTTCCTGTTGAAAATGACACAATAACTTGAGCAATATTCACTAAGGCAAATAGCTTAAAAATTTGTTCCCTAAATGCTTCCACACTAATCATAGCTTAATTAACACTAAACCTTGGATTTAAATTTTAGGATATTACAATTTCCAACCTTGAAGATAATCTCACTTAGAACTTGTTTTTAGGCCATCACTAAACTGATGGTCTAACTCTTTCTCATATATATGCCTTTGTTTGACTATCTCTACCTCTTACAAATAGAATCGCCATATTTGTAAGCTCCTTTATTATAGCTCTAACCACACCTACTAAGCTTATCTCCTTTTGTTCCAATTCTAAAAATCTTGAAAGACCTGCAATAGCCCCTTCTCTTACATAACTCTATCTTCTCCTTCCTATCTTCTAAACCATATGTCAAGGCCTTGAGCCATCGTCTATCCCTTGTAAGAGGCAAGTTTCACCCAAGAAGGGGGTGAATTGGGTGATATAAATTTTTTGCGTTTGATACGGCTATGTTAATTTGAACGAAGAGAGTATAGAGATGAGAGAAATTGGACACAGAGATTTATACTGGATCATCCTCAATCCCTGGCCTACGTCTAGTCCCCAGAAGTCAACACCTACTGAGCCTTTCACTAATCCTCCAAGATTCAGTCGGCTCTTGGAACGCACGATACAACAATTGTCCTCGCAAGGACTACGAGAAGAAATGTTCTATACTTAGAACTTTCTCTCCCCCTCATGGAAATTCTTATGAGCAGAGTAATTCCAATGAATCTTCTCTCCCACTTACTTGTGCAAGTCTTACAAGCAGCAACGTTCTCTCTTGCTTACACCACTGTAAGTCTCACAAGCAACAACGTTCTCTCCTGCTTGCACCTTGTAAGTCTTACAACCAGAAAGTTGTCCAAGGAACTCTCTCAGCTTTTCCCGTAAGGAAACTCAACCCTCTCAAGGTCCCTTTACCTTGAGATGAAGATTACAACAAAAGTACTTACAAAAAATCTCTTACAAAGTATATAAGATAATCATTTATGCTCACAATATGAATACAACGGAATTTCAAAGATTTGTAAATTGGTAAGCTCTATCATGTGTGTTCTCTCTTTTCAGTTAGTTTGTGGAAGTTCTTTATATTAGTGTACAGAATATGAACGTTGCAATGTATCTATTGTGGAGCGGCATGGGCATTTGAATTCTTTACACAGGCTGTTAGAGTGTGCGACAGTTACTTGTGGTAGTTGTTGCCCCATGTTCAGTGACAATTAGCTCATATCATTGTGTCCACCATTTTTGACTTCTTTATTCATTTTTCTTATACGATCATTAAAGACCTGTCACATACTTGAAACAAATATTAAACAATATCTAAAAGTGATAACTAGTGAGAGTACTGTTAGAACTGGCTGACACCCAAGAGGGGGGTGAATTGGGTGTGTGATAAGAAAGTATGATCTTTTAAAATCTTTTTGCAACTTATCAAATCAATACATGCGGAAGTATAGAAACATAAGCTGATATGTGAATCATATATGCTAGAAATGTAAAAGCTTAGGGAAGAGAATATGCAAACTGTGATTTATTATGGTTCGGTCCAATCCACGATGACCTACGTCCAGTCCTCAGGCTCCTCCTGAGATTTCCAATCCACTATCTTCTTGTTTAACCGGGCACAAGAAAAGCCTCTACAAATTCACAAGAGTAACTCCCCCTTACACACTGTAAGGTTTACTCCTTCTTACAGCAAGTGGAGCAAAGCAATCCGAAGACCTTTCTCTCCTGCTTACTCGTGCAAGTCTTATGAGCAGCAACGTTCTCTCCTGTTTACACCACTGTAAGTCTTACGAGCAGTAACGTTCTCTACTGCTTGCACCTTGTAAGTCTTATGAGCAGAAAGTCTTACTGACAATTCTCTCTATAACTTTCCCGTAAGGTAATCAACCCTCTCAAGGTCCCTCTACCTTGAGTTCAATACAGAAATATAATTGTAAGGATTTACAGACTCTCTCTCAGAGTAGATAAGATACTCACTAAAGTACAATACAAATATTCTCACTCTCTCAAATATACATAATATAGAAGATGAAGTAGAGCAAAGAGTGGTCGGAGGCAAAAGACTTAGGATATCAGCATGTTCATGTTCTCATCGTATTGTCTGCAGTTTTGTGTTTGAATCCTCTCCTATTTATAGCTGAGTTGTGGAAGATGATCGTTGTAAGAATCCATCCGTTAGAGTCTGTTGATTCATTTGACCATTGAGCCCATTCGGATATTTTTCTGTTGTAATCACATCTGATGCTTAGACAGACATTACTTTATTTTCGGTTGGAGTCCTATTGCTTTGCACGGTCATTGAGTGTATTTAAATATTTTCCCCTTGGTCGTGCTCTGACATATGCTTCAGCATTTCTTACAATTTGCCCATTGGTCTGACAGATGCAATAGTATTTGTCTTCCGTTACTTAGGAATTTTGCTGCCACCCACGAATAGTTGTCGTTTGAATAGAGAGTTCAGTTACTTGTCATGTGCATGATAGTGGAGTACAGTTGTAATACACTTGAGAATATTACCATTAGAAAATATCACTCGGGTGATTACAGACTTCACTGGGAGTGATCTACATCAGCTGAGTACACCATAAAATCCTTTGAGTAAATTATTCAACTTGATGTACGTCACTTGGAATGTTCAGACATCTTCTGGAGGTGATTTTGATAAAATAATAAATCACTCGACTGTATAAGCATTTCACTGGTAGTGATCTTGATTTCCGGATGTGATTCTGATTTACTGCCACTGGAACTGATTCTGTCATAGTGGAGAGTATACTGAGTGATCACCGGAAGTTATGTATCAAAATACCCATATCACTCAAACGAATCTGATCTGACTTGAAGGTATTCAGTTCACTGTAATGACTTGGATATCACTGGAAGTGCTACTGAAAGATTATCATATCATTGACTAGATAACACTTGACTGGAAGTGATCTGAGACTGGAAGTGAAACTGAGAAAATGGAATATCAGTTTATTGGAAGTGATCTGGTGCATGTTGGTAATATCTGGAAAAGATCAGTTACGGCACTGGAGGTGATCTGAGGAATTTTAATATTCACCGGAAGTGATTCAGCAATCACTGGAAGTGATATGGAAAATTTTATATATCACTCGAGTGAATTTGGCATCACTGGAAGTGATTTTGTAAACAGTGAATTTTTCTTGTAGTGATTTTCAATCTACTGGAAGTGAATTTGGAAATTCATAATATCACTCGAGTGATCTGACATCACTGGAAGTGATTTCCAAAACAGTGTATTTTTCTTCCGGTAATTTCAGACGCACTGGAAGTGATTTGGAAAAATCTCATATCACTCAAGTGATTTCGGTATCACTGGAAGTGAAATTGTAAAACTGAGATATCACTGGAAGTGATTTGGAGATCACTGGAAGTGATTTGGCGGAAATCACAAATCACTCGAGTGATTCAGGATCACTGGAAGTGAAATCTGAAACAGTGAAAAATTCCTGTAGTGATTCTGGCGCCACTGGAAGTGATTTGCCATATCACTCGAGTGAATTCTAGAATCACTCGAGTGATCTGTTCTTCAGATTGTTTTTGCGTTTCCAGTTCTTCAGAAAACAGAGGTAAACTTCTAGATGACATAAATCTTAGAATATGGCTCAAAAATTGCTGTATTATATATCAATGGAAAGATCTTGAAGTCTAGTTTAATATGGCACTAGTTTCAGCTCAATATGATCAGTGGTGTGAGAGTTATAGCCAACCAAACTTGTTCCAGAAAGTGACGCTGATATGAATGCCAAATTAGAATAATTATATCTCCTTTATCTGAGCTCTTTTGATGTTGCTTCTAGTTTCAAAATGACGCATTGGAAGTCTATCTTCATATACAACTGGTTGGTCTCAATCGGAGTTGTATTGTGAGAGATATGATCAAATAACCAGACCTTGCTCAACTGGAAGAACAACAGAGTGTGAAACACTGAACATCACTTGAGTGAATTAGTGAATCACTCGAGTGATTTTTAGTTTTTCCAGAATCACTCGAGTGATTCTGAAAATCGCTCGAGTGATTGTTAAATCACTCGATGCTACAGTTCCAAACAGTTCCAAATAGTGTCAATTGCTACAGTGACTTCTGAATTCCCTTCTGATCAGTATTTCTTCTGGGAATTTGAATCTTGATATTCCTATTAGTTCCTTGAAGCTCTTCTTTCTCTAATCTCTTTGACTAATCTATATAATATACAACATTAAATATAGTAGTTAGTCAATATAAGAGATAAGTATATTATGCAAACTTTTTCTCTCATAATATTTGATATCTATATTTGTCATCATCAAAACTAATCACATCTAACAAGTACAATGAATGGTTAACATATAAGAGTATTTGGATTCATCATTGGAAATTACTTGGCTTCTGTCAGTGTAAGGACTTGAGTTTAGAAGCTCAAACTCGAGTGCAAAAGATGCAAGAACTCGAGTGCTTATTGGTAAACTCGATTGCATAACATTTTTCACCATACTGTCATTGTTTCTGATAAGAACTTTTGAGAGTGCAAAGAAAAAACTCAAGTGCACTTGATATCTTCAGCATATGAATGTCTCTGGAACAAACTCCCTTGTCATATCTCTCATAACTTAGTGTAAAAGATATAGAGAACTCGAGTGTATGGTTGAGAACTCTAGTACATGCTTGATTTCCTTAATATCATCTTTCAGGTCTAAACTCAAGCTGAAACTCTCTTAACTCGAGTGTAGCTGTAGCTAAGAACTCGAGTGTATGCCTTTTGCTTCTAACCTAATGACTCTAAGGTATAAACTATTTGTATAAAACTCTCAGGACTCAAGTGCAAATGATACACAGAACTCGAGTGCTACTTTCCAAACTCGAGTACAATACTTGTGTTTCAGAAACAAGACTCTCGGGTATAAATTCTCACATCAAAACTCACAGAATTGGAGTATACTTGGTATGTAGAAGATGAGTATACTTCATATCTGCCCATACTTGCTGAGTCTTGGGAACAAAGTCTCATTTCAGCACTTCCAAGACTGTAGTGCATATCTTATGAGGACTCGACTGTGTCAGTGAAAACTCAAGTGCAATGGTTCCTGACATGTACACAATTAAACTATCACTTAAGTCTCAACGGTACTTGCATAGGAAAATATCAACCAAACTTGAGTGCATGTTCTAAAACTCGAGCTCAGTAGGCAAAACTGGAGTGCATGGCTTCAAACTCGAGTTTATCAGAAATTATACAAAATATGTAAGTGTGATTTTATGCAATGCTTTCTTTAGATATTTTAACATATTCCAGTTCATTTAACTTGATCATTTCCTTGCAAATCAATTCATCACTATTTGTTTTTCATCAAAACATAGATTCCAACATTCTCCCTCTTTTTGATGATGACAAAACCTTAGTGAGGGATTTAAACTTTGAAATTTGTTTAACTTCAAATTAAGTTTTCAAAAACACAAACATAATACAGAAATGATCTGATTTTGAATTCTAAGTTCTTGACAATCAATTTGGTTATATTCCTCTTCAATGTTGTCGAACTCACTGATCTTTGAAATCTGCAAGACTTCATCATTAATCTTGAGAGATGCAAGAATATAGAATTCAAGAGTCTAATTACACAAACACTAAGTGAATATTCTTAAATCATAAAAATACCATACACGAAGTGTATTAAACTTAATACAATCTTTTCAAATTAAAAAAAACTTACTCAAATTGACTACATAAACTGACTCCTCCTTAATCAAAATATAAACATAGACTCCCAACAGAAATAAAGACTATAAGACTCCCCTCAATTAAAATATTAAGACTCTAGGAACTCCCCCTTAAACTAGCATGGACACGGAGAGAACTCAAATGCCATCACTTCTTCTTCTCCCCCTTTTTGTCATCATCCTTAGAGGGTGGTACTGGGAAGGTAATATCAAATGATGATACTGGTGGAGAGTAAACAACCAGTACAGTGGATGGATCAAATGGTGCTGGTGTGAACAGTGGTGATGATGGCTGAGTGGGAGTGGGGTCTATCTCAGCAGTGACAAGGGTGATATCCACATGGGAAGAGGTAATGGGATCAGTATATGTAAATAGAACAGTAGGATATACAGGGGCAGGAGTAGTAGAGGAGGGTGGAATACATGTAGACGGACCAAGAATGTCATGAGTGGCCTGAAGGAGCACTTCTAAGTCATCTATCCTCTTAGAATGTTCTACCTGAGTATGTATGATGATCTTGAAGTTGTGATTAGTCTTTCTCACAAGTTGACCAACATGTTGTTCCATCTTAGTGATCAACCCCTCAAATTGCCTTGTCAGTTACTAATACTGTTGAATCATTTCAGCTCTGAGTCCTTTAACAGCCTTAGTGATCAGCTCCCTAACATAATTTTGAATGGATGCACCAATAAAAGAAGGAGATTGTGGTCTTCTTTATGCAAATGATTATACCTCATTAGCGGTAGGAGAGTGTCTATTCTCAGTCTCCAGAGGAAGTGTGATATCCATTCGATACATCTAAATCATACCAAATCTCGGGATCCTCACTTTCTCACCCTTTTCCAAATACCATATCTTATTATACCGAAGGATGAGGGAGACAATATGAGGCAGGGGTATGTAGGTGTTCAAGGAAGATGAGAATCGAAACCTCCTCATCTCTTGGAAAATCATCTCTCTTACATTTCTCTTTTGGCCTGAGAGCAATGAAGCCATCATGTAGTAATCCTTGTAGACAAAATGGGTAAAGTTCTTTGACTTGTTCACAATACTTCTGGTGTAAATGTAGAACAAAATTCACTGGATGGTAGGAATTTAGACAGGCTTAAAATTCAAGGGTCCTACATTCTCACCAGGTCACAAGAGAAAATAAACTTGGGCAGGTGTAAACTTAAAAGTGGGCTCAGGTGGTGGATCATTATAACCAAGGATGTGGTTAATAATGGTGGAAGTAATTCTGATCAACTGTCCACGAACAGTGGTTTCAATAGCCTCCTCTAATAATTCACCATTTTTTGAAATCATGTTTTTCATAGTCATATTTGAATAAAAGGTTCGAACAACAGTGGGTGAATACAAGAGATGACTATTAAGCCACGGTTCATAGTAATTTAGATATTCTCAAAGGTCAATATGATAGTGGGTATACCTTCTTGTCCAATGGTTTAAGAGAAGAGGTGTTGAAGCCTTCTGTTGGCTCAGTCTCTTCTTCTTCTTCCGGTGATTGAGAAGTAGGGGGAGCGGCAGAGATGGAAGGACCAGTAAATGTGCCTGCTCGAGAAGAATCTTTTTCACTAAGGCATCCAACTTTGAAGCACATTGATCGAGAATTGTCGAGTTCTCACAAAATAACCAGTTTCAATAAGAATTTGTAGTATAGAGAACCTGGATCGTTTCCCACGGAATTCATATGTGGTCTAAAACAGTTGAACAATGATCGATTGGGGGTTTTTTTTAACTAAACTATTAACGAACAATAAACTCAGATTAAAAATAGAAATCAAAAATGACTTGGACCAAACATATTAAAATGACTGACCTAGAATTGGGATTTCATAGTTTCCTACCATCAACGGACGAAGAATTTATAACGAAACTCGTGATTGGTTCTAGATGAACCGAAATCTCTGCATTCATCCAGAGAATCCCTCGACTAGAAGATCGTCTAGGTTTTTTTCGTATGCGTGGTGTGCTACTATATGATCGCACAGTATCACTATAACCCGATTCAAACTGTGTCCTTGGGATGTACTAACTCGGACATCAAAACAAACATTCAAACTATTTCCAGAAATCGAATCTGATTAGAGTAAATAGAAACGAATTACGTTATCGGTTTAAGTATGTCCTCTAATTGGAAATTTGAATCCTCAATCCATAGGTCAATCACAGAAGCTTAGCCAGATATGGCTGGAAAATCTGAAGAATGGACAAAGAACGCGAAGAACGTGAAGAACATTTTTCAGAGAATTCTTAACGTCTGATTTCAATCCAAAATTGTCCAATTCGTCCTCTCTCTCTTGTTTCAGCTAACTAAAGTAAAAACATAATTGACAAATGGATCAGAGCCCACCAGTTCAGCCCAAAATGAAAATAACAAATAAATTGTGCTCCATTATAAAATTCGGTCCCAATAAAAATCTAGAAAAATACATATAATATTAACTACAATTTTGACTGTCCTCTTGTCCGAATATGCCTTTTAAGTCTTCATATCAACTGTTGCCCTCTGAATCATCTAAAACATGAGACAAGAATGAGATCATTTAGATATCTGTTTCCAGAGTTATGATCAAAATAGAGAAGGTTTATAAATCTGGAATTTTTATCATTAAAATATGTTAAATCCAATAAAACACCCAAAGCCCAAATAAGCATAAAAGCCCACTATTTATTAACTAAACAATCTAAATTTATTAATCAAGAGATACAAATAAGTGTAATAAATATTCAATTATCAAATTCCCCCACACTTATCATTTTGCACTCCTGAGCAAAACTAAAAGAAAAACTTCTCCTTTCTAACAATTGCCAACAATGCAAAATGGAACAATGGACACATAGTTCAAAAGACCAACCAATTAAAACTGAAATCCTTTCATATATATCAAATTACAAAACATGGTAGTCTCAATCAATGATGCCACTCACATAAGATGGTCTCTCAAAGAATTCTCTCAATAACTCTCTAAAGTGTATAGGGTAAATAAGTATATCACTCAAATTCTACTCAAGAAATTGTCCTACCATAGGCTTGCTCAATTTCTACTTCTCCACTACTTATATCACATACATGCACAAATCAAGAGAGCTTATTATTCAAGGTTGTAATGGGGCTAAGGTGAAGGTGTGTATAAGTACGGATATGTGAGGCTAAGCACCAAAGAAATTTGAAAGAGCACGATAATAATAACATTCAATTCAATGGAATATCCCCTTTCAAGTATACACCTCTCCTTCTCCTTCTTTCTCTCTTTTTTTTGTTTTTGTTTTGTTTTGTTTTTATCACAATGACCCAACTCCCAAATAAACATCCCATCATAATGACCTAACTCAGAAATTAAACATGCCCCCACACTTAAATTGTTGCACTCCTGGGCAACCCCCACATGTAAACAAAAAACTAAGGTGAAACCAATGCTCAATAAATTTCCAAGGTGCGGTATAACATGGTTTTACACTTTGTCTAGTAATGTGGTTTAAGAAAAGAATGAGTCAAAAAGGCACAAAGGGACTAACAAAGGGAATATAATAGTGTAAGGGAAGGCTATTTGGTGAAAGTGGCAAATGAAAGAAAGAAACTAAACAAACCTCCATCATATTTATTCATGTAAGTGAAACATGTAGTCTTAAAAAGAAAGAGAGCAAGTTCTGGAGAATATAAATTAGGAGCAGATGCACATAGAAAAAGGAAGAATGGTAAAAGATGAATCCCATTCATATAGGCCTAAAATCTCACAAAGGTAAATACCAAATCATGTAATCAACATCACTAAAATCAACTACCAAAAGTAAGGAATTCAGTCCAAACAGTATAATCCATCAAAACCAACATGTCCAAGTCCACAATATACATAGCTAAACAATCATAGAAGGAGAAAGTGTATTATTTAGAAAATCTATGCTAAGTGTGAAAAAGAAAATTGAAAAAGAAATGCAAGAAATAACAGAAAAGGGAAATAGAGAAAGAAGAATACTCCCCAGGTGTTTACAGAGGTTAAGTGGCATCAGTGAGTATGAAGTCTGCTTCTTCAGGTTCCTGCTGTGATCCCTCATAAAATGGTTTGAGTAGATGTCTATTCACTTTGAAGGTCCTCCCTGTAGGTAGATCGCACAACTCAACAGCACCAAAAGGGAAAACATTAGCAGAGTCTAGCACTTTCTTAGCAGTCCTTTGGGGTCCAAAGTGACCACCACAGGCAGAAGCATGACAAAAATATAATATGGAGTCAAACTCATGATTAGGTACACATCACCTAACTACTTGGTTACTACAAAATCTCCACAGATAAGGGTCATCCCAAATATAATATTTAGATTCACTTTTCAATTTCAGAGTTTGGGTCCTAGTGGAATCAGAAGGTAAAACACCAGCAACCAAGTAATTAACTAAATCAGCATACCATGGAAGCTTACCTTGCAACTGTAAAAGCTGTTCATCAGGAAAATCATCCTCAATGGAAGAGGGGGAAGAGGAATGAGTGATACGACTCAAATGATCAGCCACCCAATTCTGTGCTCCACTCCTATCTCTGATCTCAACATCAAATTCTTGGAGCAATAACATCCATCGAATAAGTCGAGGCTTAGCATCTGTCTTTCTCAAAAGAAACTTTAAAGCAGCATGGTCAAAGAAAACAATTACCCTACTGGCTAGCAGATATGACCAAAACTTATCAAAAGCAAACACTATAGTCAATAGTTCTTTCTCAGTGGTGGTATAATTGGATTGGGCAGGATCCAAGGTCTTGGATGCATATGCAATGACATGAGAAACCTTGTTGACCCTCTGAGACAAGATAGCCCCAACATCATAATTGGAAGCATCACACATCAACTCAAACGGGAGAGACCAATCTGGTGGTTGGATCACTGGAGTGGTGGTCAGGCAATGCTTCAAGTGATCGAACGCTATCTTACACTCAGCATCAAATACAAACTCAGTGTCCTTATACAGAAGGTGAGACAGGGGTCGGGCAATCTTGCTGAAATCCTGAATAAAGTGTCAGTAGAAACCTGCATGGCCAAGAAAAAAACAAACTTCCCGCACAGATATGGGATAAGGCAAAGCAGTAATAACATCAATCTTAGCAGGATCTACCTTAATACCCTATTTATACACAATGTGTCCCAATACTATTCCTGACTCAACCATAAAGTGACACTTTTCAAAGTTTAGCACAAGATTATATTCAATTCATCTATTCAAGACTCTAGACAAATTAGCCAAGCATGCATCAAAATCATACCCATACACAGTAACATCATCCATGAAAACCTCCATGCAATCCTCTAGAAATTCAGAAAAGATACTTACCATCCAACGCTGAAAGGTACCAGGTGCATTGTAGAGGCTAAAAGGCATTCTTCGGTAAGCATAGGTTCCAAAGGGGCATGTGAAGGTCGTCTTCTCCTGATCCTCAGGAGCAATATGGATCTGGAAGTACCCCGAGTAACCATCTAAAAAGTAGTAGTGAGACTTACCAGCCAAACGCTCTAATATCTGATCAATGAAAGGTAAAGGATAGTGATCCTTGCGGGTAGCTTGGTTGAGTCTCCTGTAGTCTATGCATACTCTCCAGCTGTTCTGGACTCTTGTAGGAATGAGCTCTGATAAGTAAAATATTGGCATATTTATTTTCCCTTATATGATGATTTTGTAGACTATATTTGAGCTGAATGTAATCAATTTGGGTGTAATTAATAACTAAATAATGATTTTTTTGCAGCCATGGAGAGTACTGCATTAAGAAGAATTAAAGAAGGCGTTTAAGGGGAAGTTCCTATATATGCGACTATTCACTATGACTGTTCATGCCTGGTACTGTTTGTAATCACTGTAGCGACTGTAGCAGGGGGGACTGTAGCGGACACTATATTTCATTGTAGCGTGCGGTTGGTGAAGTGTGGTAGGTGAAACGCGGCACTGTAGCAGCCGGCTTTCACTGTAGCAGCTACTGTAGCACCTGAAATGAAGCCTATAAATAGAGCTTCTTGGCATGAAAAGAAGAAAAAGAGGAAGGAAGAGAGAGAGAGAGCTTCTATTTTAGAGAGAGTTGTTATTTTAGAATTTATTTCTTGCATTTTCTTACTTCTTGCATGCCTCCTTGATGGATGGCTTTACTTCCTATATGGAAGGCTAGATAGTCATTTCTTGCATTGTATTAATTTTTGCATGCCTCCTGGATGGATGGTTTTACTTCCTATATGGAAGGCTAGATAGTCATTTCTTGCATTGTCTTACTTTTTGTATGCCTCCTACATGGAAGGTTTTACCTCCTACATGGTAGGCTAGATTTTCCATTTTCATGCATCTTGTAGTTCTATTTTTTATGTTTTTGTAATTAATTTTTATGCAATATTTATGATGTTTATAATTTATTTTGTTTTTGTTTTTAATTTTATCATAAGCTAAATTTTCTTTTTCCTAAGGTGATGACGTAGCTTTCTAATGACGGATTGAATCTTAACTTATTAAATCTAGTTTTAATTTTTCCTTCATGATTGAGTTTTAATTATTGCTCTTAATGCATACAATTGATTGGCCACCTTTTGGATGATTTCAATATGCATGTTGAGACCGGAAGGAGATACATGTGTGTGGATCCTATAAATAAATCATAATTTTCATATGAAATAGGAATATATTCATATGGGTTGTGTAATCTTAATTGAGTTCTATAAATCTTAATGCATGATTGATTGCTTAAATTCATATAGGAATATATTGGGTTAGCAATTAATTATAGAATTACTTGACCTTGGAAGAGGCTAGTAATTAAAATAGAGAAACTCGACTATCAATCATGTGGAATAAATTGGACTAGAATAGATAAGTGATTCAATCCGGAATTTGTAAAGTGAAATCTAATCCCTAGGGATTTTTCTCATATTTGTGTTTATAACAATTGCATTTTTATTTAATCATTTTTATCTTACAATCTCAATCACCAACTAATCGATTAGCTAAATAGTATTAAAATTATCAATTTTGGTACTTAGTGATCAATCCTCGTGGGAACGATACTCTACTCACTTCTATATTACTTGTTTATGACAGTGTATACTTGCACTTCTAAATACACCATCCTACACTCGTAACAAGTTTTTGGCTCCGTTGCCGGGGATTGCTATCATTAATATCAATACCAAGTAATTTTAATACTAATTTGGTCTTCATATTACTTTTTTTTTGTTTGTTTCTTTTCAGGTTTTTGCTTAGTATATGACCAGATCGAAGAAGACTGAATTACAACCTTATGATTATGAGATCGAAAGAACTTGTCGAAGAAATCAGAGAGTTTGAAAGCAGTCTACTTCAATCAATTCAATGGAAAATTTGGAAGGAGAAGCAGCAGATACCAAAACACTCCGTGATTATGCAACACCAACAGTCATGGAGACAACTTCTGTAATCAAAAAACCACCAATAGTAGCCAACAATTTTGAAATCAAGCCTACAATTATCCAGATGGTGCAAGCAAATCAGTTCAGTGGTTTATCAACAGAAGATCCCAACACACATATAGCCAGCTTCCTAAAAATATGTGACACATTCAAGCATAATGGTTACTGATTATGCCATTAAACTTAGACTTTTCCCTTTCTCACTCAGGGATAAGGGTAAGAGTTGGTTACATTCTCTATCAATGGGAAGCATTACTACATGGGATGCCTTGGCACATAAATTTTTGGCGAAATACTTTCCGTCAGGAAAAACTGCTAAATTGAGGAATTAAATTATCTCATTTTCCCAGCATGAACTAGAAAGCCTTTATGAAGCCTGGGAAAGATACAAGGAGTTGCTAAGGAGATGTCCTCATAATGGGTTACCAGATTGGTGGACACTGCAAACATTCTACAATGGGATGACGCATACCACCAGAATTCTTATAGATGCTGCAGCTGGAGGATCTTTAATGGGAAAAAATCTAGATGATGCCTACAATTTACTTGAGGAGGTGGCAGCTAATACATATCAATGGCCTTCTGAACGTCATAATTCAAAGAAGGTACTTGGAGTGCATGAACTGGATATCCTTACAACTTTATCTTCTCAAGTTGCATCTATATCCAAGCAAGTGAGCTCATTAACTAGTCAAGCAAATGCAATCAGCACTCCTCATGAAACCTATGATCGATGGGGAGGACCTCATGTAAACATGCAAAATCAGGAAGGACACCTATCCATGTCTTCTCAGATGGAGTAAGCTCATTACATTGGAAATCAAAGAAACGACCCATTCTCAAACACTTATAATCCAGGTTGGCGGAATCATCCAAAGTTTGACTGGAGGAATAATCAAAATGTGTTTAAGCCACAAAGGAACTACCAACAACAAGCTCTTCAACCACTAAATCCACCATAGCAAAAAGTAAATATAGAAGAAGCACTGGCTCAACTAACCATGAATACATCTCAATTTATGGCTATAACTGACGCAACACTCAGAAGCCACGAAGCCTCAATAAAGAACTTGGAGATCCAAATGGGCCAATTTATAAATATGCTGAATTCTAGACAACCAGGTACTCTTCCAAGTGACACTGAAAAAAACCTAATAGAGCATGTGAAGGCTATTGCATTAAGGAGTGGGAAAGAATTGAAAGATCCTATAATTCTACATATGACAAAGAAAAGAAAGAAAGTGAATAGGAAAAGAAGGAGGAAGCACAGAAACCTCAAGAAGATAATGTGGTACCAGGAAGAATCAACTTTCCAGATAACCCTCCTTATGAAGGCAAAGCTAGACAAGCAGTTTAAAAAGTTTCTGGATGTTTTCAAAAAGTTCATATCAATATCCCTTTTGCAAACGCTCTTGTCCAAATGCCCAGTTATGTAAAATTCATGAAGGACATTCTCTCAAATAAGCGTAAGCTGGAGGAATTTGAGACAGTTGCACTTACTGAGGAGTGCAGTGCCATTCTGCAAAAGAAATTACCACCAAAGCTGAAAGATCCAGGAAGCTTTTGCATACCTTGCACCATAGGTCAATGTAACGTTGAAAGAGCACTTTGTGACCTGGGAGCAAGTATAAATCTTATGCCTTTATCTGTCTACAGAAAACTTGGTCTTGGAGAAGTAAAGCCTACCACAGTTTCACTACTTCTTGCTGATCGATCAATTAAACATCTGAAGGGTGTCTTAGAAGATGTTTTGGTGAAGGTGGACAAACTCATATTCCCAGCTGATTTCATCATAGTTGACATGGAAGAAGATCCAGAAATTCATATCATTCTTGGGAGGCCATTCCTATTAACTGGGAGAACTTTAATTGATGTGCAACAGGGAAAGTTAACCTTATGAGCTTAAGATGACCAAGTATCTTTTAACATTTTTAAGGCTTGGTCATGTCCAAATAAAGGTGACACCTATTACAGAATAGATACATTGACCAGCTGCACAAAAGATTTGGTGAACAAAATCTGCATGGATCAACCACTCACAATGAGAATAGTAGATGTTTCAAAATCAACTAATCCTAAAGTGCACAAAGAATATTGGAGAATAAAAGCTTTCAATTTTGACTCAAAGGCAGCTAGTAAAAAGAGACTTCTCCAACTCAATGAGCTTGAAGAATTTCAACAACAAGCTTATGATAATGCCAAGTTATACAAGGAGAAGACAAAAATGTGGCATGACAGAAGAATTATGAGCAGAGAGTTCACACTGGGATAAAAAGTGCTGTTGTATAACTCAAGGTTAAAGCTCTTTCTAGGAAAGTTGAGATCAAGGTGGTCAGGACCTTTTACTATGGTTCAAATATGGCCATATGGAGCTGTGGAGATTCAAGATGGTGATCGAAAATTCAAAGTGAAGGAGCAAAGGCTGAAAGAATATAATGATAGTGTACTCAACACTTTGAAAACTGTCATCACTTTGGAGGAAACAACAGGTAAGTCCTAATTTTTAAAAAAAATTAAAAAAAAGTAAAAATTAAAAAATTAAAATTATAAAAAAAATTAAAAAAATTTATTGGTTTGGTCTTTGTTTAGCTAAAGACGTTAAAGAAGGGCGGCTATTTGGGAGGCAACCCAAAACTTCTTTTCCTTACTCTTTCATTTTTCTTTCTTACTTACTGAAGCACACAAAACTGCATCTTTAAATTTTAGTCTCATCATGGAGGAAATTATTGTAAAGCTTAAGAACAGGTTCCCTACTCTTCCCAAAGATGTGCTTAGGAAGATCTATAGCTGTCGACTTGAAAGAATGAAGACATTTAAGCGTTTGGGCCTTCCTGAGGATGTTCGCTGGATCATTGAAGCTAAGGTACGTTTAATAGGTGAGATTCATGAGTCATTTATTAAACCTATGCCAGGTATGGGAAGAAGCTCTTACTCCAAAAAGAGAAGAGCTAAAAGAATGAATGTTTGTCCTAAATATGCAAGGTGGAATTGTGATCAGCGCTGTAGGAGCAAAGGTATGGTTTCTATAAATCGAGCAGATAAAATTCAATTTATAAAGGATGGACTGAGTAAGGAGTCATTGGATGATATCATTCAAACTCTTGAGACGCATCCTAGTGGTGATATTCATCATGTTCTTCTTGATTTATTAGACATATTCAACAAAGAAAAAGAGTGCTACCGTCTTGGGAATCTGACGTTAAAAGACCCTGTTTACCAGTTTATAAGAAAACTGGATGGGAAGCAAATCCTCGATTCATAGAAAGCGTTTAAGCTGTTACTGGACGTAAAACCAGAGGAAGATGTGAGCCACAATCATAACTACTGTACATAATCTTGCTTTTGTCTAATTTGTCTTATCTTTTTCAGTAACTTTTGACTTTCTTTACTCACTTTACTTAATTTCTTCGCATAGTGGCCCACTGGTCATTCGTGTCGGAAATTTTTTTTCAAACTTTTTTGAAAAATGTGTGATTTGCATGATTTTGTTGTCGTTATTTTTATATAAATATGTAATCTTCCATTTGTAAAAAAAACATAAAATGTCTGAGAGAAAAAAAGAGAGGAGTGGTATCACACTAAAATGCAGTTTTAAATCTATATGTATTTTTGGTGAAACTGACTCAGGAAAGGATGGAGAGTTTATACCTACAGGACAGGAACTAGGACGTGCACTAGCCGCTAGGAAAATCAACTTTGTCTACGGGAGAGGTCTCGAGGGCCTGAAGTTAAGTATGGTTATTCCTGCAACTATTAATGGTAGCAAGGGTTTGTGTGTAAGGATAAAGGAGTTAGAACATCACTTCTTCTTCTTAGGCCAAGAGTTAGAGGTTTCAAGTCTTCCTGAACGAACGGAACGTATGTTTTACCGTGCTGATGCTTTTATCGCTCTACCCGGTGGTTTTGAAACGTTGGATGGGATCTCTACCATTGCATATTGGGCTAAACTGAACTTTCATAAAAAACCATTAGTATTGTTAAATGTTAATGGTTTTTATGATAACTTGTTGTCTTTTCTTGATCATGCTATGAAAATAGGATTCATACCCCAAGCGACTCATCATTCCATCATTTCTGCACCAACTGCTGATCAACTACTTGATAAACTGCAAACCTATGAACCTCAACCAGATCTATTAGTAAAAGAAAAAGGTAGGCAATCTTCAGATAGCAGTTAGAAGCAAAATCCAGATACCACTCTCCAGTTGCAAACTTTCCTTAATCTTAATGGTTTTACTCTTAGCATTTTAGTTTACTTTATTGTTTGTTTATGTTTTCAAAAAAAAATCTTCTTTAATCTTTAGAAGACATTGAGGACAATGTCTGATTTAGGTTGGGGGAGGATTATAAAAAATTTTTTTTGCATGATTTCTACATTAGATAGTTAGTAGTAAAACCATTAGATGTATGGGGTGTGAAAAGATGGCAGAGTAAAGAGTTATTTTTAACTCTTGAGACGCATCTTATTAGTTGCAATTTTTTTTCATCTAAAAAAAAGAGGTCCAAAAAAAAAATTTGTGTGCAAGTGTTTTTCAATGATTTTAAGAAGTATATAAGTTTGAAGCATGGATCAATTAAGTTTAGAGATTTTATAGCATGATTGAACAATTGATTGTTGAATTTGGTGATGAATTTTGAGATTGAATGAGCTAAATTTGAAAGTCCCTAACCGTGAGCTTTTGAGCCTATATGATCAATAATGATTATCTTTCTTGTGTGTGTTAGTCACCTATTAAGTTGTCACTCTAGAACTTGCTTTAAATCTTGTTGAAATTACATGTCATATGCATATTCAAAAATGATAAAGGCATTCATTTTGTTTAGCCAGAGCCAAATAGCCAACCTTGCAATTATACCATTGATAAGCCCCTTTGAGCCTGATTGATTATTTCTTTATTCTCAACCCATTAATATGTGTTTTAATGATTTATCAAGTGCTTTTACTTAATTCAAAAGATTAACATAGCATTTGAAATTTTTGTGAAATGGGCTTTTGACAAGTGTGGGGGTCTATATATCATCAGCTGTAAAAGTGCAGAAGTTGTAAAAATAAAAGAGAAACAAAAAAAAAGATATGTAAATTGTGGGTTATTGTGACGAGATAAGTCTATTTATAAAATGACCCATTTTTCAATTGCTTTATTTACTTCTTAAATGTAGCCCTTCATATCACTATTTAGATTCCTTTTATCCTAGCCCCATTACAACCCTTAATAAGTCATTTTGATTTGAATTATGCATGTGAATTAGGTAGTGGAGATTGAGATTTTTTTGCAAGCTTATGGTAGTGCAATTTTTTCAGGTGAATTTGAGCGAAACACTTACCCTAAAACACTTGAGAGATTGAGAGAATGAGTCACAATTATGAATTCGGTTCATTCATTTTTAAATGAAGTTACTTGTTTATACTTTTGTTGATTCAAGAATACTATGATCTCTTTATTCTTCAATTGTATCCTTGCTTATAACTTAACACTTCTGATTTTGTTGGAAGCACTTACTTATTAGTTACTCTTTCTTGTCCGAGGACGTCCAAGAGCTAAGTGTGGGGGAATTTGATAAGTAAAATATTTGCATATTTATTTTTCCTTATATGATGATTTTTTGGACTATATTTGAGTTGAATGTAATCAATTTGGGTGTAATTAATAACTAAATAATGATTTTCTTGTAGCCATGGAGAGTACTGCATTAAGAAGAATTAAAGAAGGCATTTAAGGGGAAGTTACTATTCATGTGAACTATTCACTATGCAATGTTCATGTCTGGTACTGTTTGGAATCACTGTAGCGACTGTAGCAGGCGGTACTGTAGGGGACACTGTATTTCACTGTAGCGTGCGGTTGGTGAAGTGTGGTTTTACCTCCTATATGGAAGGCTAGATAGTCATTTCTTGCATTATGTTACTTCTTGTATGCCTCCTGCATGGAAGGTTTTACCTCCTACATGGTAGGCTAGATTTTCCATTTTTATGCATCTTGTAGTTGTATTTTTATGTTTTTGTAATTAATTTTTATGTAATATTTATGATGTTTATAATTTATTTTGGTTTTGTTTTTAATTTTATCATGAGCTAAATTTTCCTTTTCCTAAGGTGATGACGTAGCTTACTAATGACGGATTGAATCTTAACTTATTAAATCTAGTTTTAATTTTTCCTTCACGATTGAGTTTTAATTATTGCTCTTAATGCATACAATTGATTGGCCACCTTTTGGATGATTTCAATATGCATGTTGAGATCGGAAGGAGATACATGTGTGTGGATCCTATAATTAAAACCATAATTTGCATATGAAATAGGAATATATTCATATGGGTTGTGTAGTCTTAATTGAGTTCCATAAATCTTAATGCATGATTGATTGCTTAAATTCATATAGGAATATATTAGGTTAGTAATTAATTATAGAATTACTTGACCTTGGAAGAGGCTAGTAATTAAAATAGGGAAACTCGACTATCAATCATGTGGAATAAATTGGACTAGAATAGATAAGTGATTCAATCAGGAATTTGTTAAGTGAAATCTAATCCCTATGGCTTTTTCTCATATTTGTGTTTATAACAATTGCATTTTCATTTAATCATTTTTATCTTACAATCTCAATCACCAACTAATCGATCGTTTAAATAGTATTAAAATTATCAATTTTGGTACTTAGTGATCAATCCTCGTGGGAACGATACTCTACTCACTTCTATATTACTTGTTTACGACAATGTACACTTGCACTTCTAAATACACCATCCTACACTCGTAACAACCTCATCCTTTTGATTGGCTACCACGGTTACTCCAGACTTCTTGGGAACGACCTAGACCGGGCTAACCCACTGGCTATCAGATATGGGATAGATGATGCTAGCTTGTAGAAGCTTAGTCACTTCCTTCCTAACCACTTCCAAAATGAGAGGATTAAGATGTCTCTGGGGTTGTCTTACTGGCTTAGCATATGCTTCCAACAAAATCCGATGCATGCACATAGAAGGGCTAATACCAACAAGGTCAGCTAATGTCCACCCAATTGCCTTCTTATTGGCCTTCAACAAGCTCAGCAGCTTCTCTTCTTGATCAGGTAGAAGGTTGATGGCCACAATGACTAGAAGTTTCTCATCTGCCTTTAGAAAGGCATATTTCAAGTGAACTGGCAATGACTTCAACTCTGACTTAGGCGGCTGCTGAATGGAAGGAAGAAGCTTAGGTATTTGTACCATTTCTGAAGTGTACACACCTGTAATACCTGAAACTACATGCATAAAAGCAAAACTGTGGCTAGGCAGCTCACCGTTAATATTGGAGTTCAGTTCATAATCACAACGAACATCAGAATAAAGCTCAGCTTCACCATAATCAATATCAGAATCTACAAGTAAAGTAGAATCAGAAATCAAGTCAATATCTTCATACAATGCATCATCAATCTCAGTGCAAACAGGGCATTATTTAGTGTCAGAACATGCACATATAACAGAATCTCCGACCGATATAAGTTCAGGAAAATCAGCATACCAAGCAGAAAGAACATCATCAACAGTCTCATCTATCACATCAATGCACAAAACAAAATTCTCTTCCTTAGGATGTCTCATGGCATCAAAAATATTAAAAGTCACAACAATATCACCAAATTCCATGGAAAGAGTACCAGAATGCACATCTATCTTAGTCTTAGCTGTTTTCACGAAAGGTCTCCCTAAAATGATTGGGGACCTATTGCTAGAAGATTCATCCTCCATATCTAAAATGTAGAAGTCATCAGGGAATATAATTCATTGACTTTAACCAAAACATCTTCAATCAGACCAGCAGGATGAGCATTACTCCTATTAGCTAGTTGGACAACAACACCAATAGGTCGCAAGGGACCAAGACCAAGGGATTTATAAATAGATACAGGCATAACATTAATGGAAGCACCTAAATCAGCCATGCAATTATCAAATCTATAATTACCAATAATGCAAGGGATAGAAAACGTACCTGGGTCCTTGCACTTGTGAGGCATGGGTTGTTGGAGGAGCGCTGAGACATTCTAGTTCAAGCTCACTCGTTCAGTCCCCCTCAGTCGCCTCTTATTGGTACACAACTCCTTTAGGAACTTGGCATACTTGGGAATCTATTTGATGGCATCCAAGAGAGGAATGTTAATCTCATATTTTTTGAATGTCTCAAGGATATCATTGTCTTGCACTTTTTCTGCCAACTTCTTGGATTGAAGGGCTCTCTGAGGGAAAGGAAGAGGAATAGGAATTTCAGACTCCTCTTCACCTTGCTTTACTGCCTCTTTATTTCTAGAGTCAATCTTTACTTTTTCTGACTCTTTTTCTGATGTGGATTCAGTCACATCTGCAGTTGGTTTATGCCCTTGTAATTGCTTACCAGACCGTAGGGAGATAGCACTAATGTTTCCCTTCGAATTGGGAATTGTCTGTGAAGGGAGAGTATTGGATCCCTGAGGCTGGAGTTGGTTCAATGATGTTGCCAACTGCCTAATCTGAGTCTGCAAACTCTGGATAGAAGCCTCAGTCTGTTGCTGGAATTGAAAACTATTTGCTTCAAGCTGCTTCATCATTTCTTCCAGTGAAGAACCACTGCTACTAGTCAGCTGTTGTTGTGCTGGCTGTGGAGGTGCGAATTGTTGGAAATTCTGTCTGTTCTGTGGAAACTATCTCTGTTGGTAATTTCTAGAACTCTGCTGCACATGACTATTATGGTTCTGAATCTGATTCGGATTCTGGCTCCACCTAAAATTTAGATGATTTCTCCAGCCAAGGTTATATGTACTGGAGAAGGCATTATTTTGCTGCTGGTGCTGTGGCTTCCCTGGAAAAATGCCTACAGCAGCCACTGACTGATCTTGATATATGGTGTCTTGCAAGGTGGGGCAAGAATCAGTAGGATGAGAGGGATCAGAACAGAAACCACATGAATATGAATAGCTTAACTGTGGAGTGGAAGACTGCACTATCTGAGTCACTGCCAGTTGCCTCACCAAGGAGGTCAGATTATCAATTCTATTTTCTAATCTCTAGTGAGAATCATTACATCCGCTGATATGGAACACAACATTACTATTTGCTCTAGTGCCAAATTGTTGAGAGTTAGCTGTAATAGTGAACATTAAATCTCATGCCTCTTGGGGTGTCTTGTTAACTAAGGCTCCACCACTATAAGCATCCACCAAATTTCGGTCATTGGGTAGAAGACCTTCATAGAAATAAGTAATCAAGAGCTGCTCAGTTATCTGGTGATGGGGGAAGCTAGCACACAACCTCTTGAATCTCTCCCAGTACTCATGCATATTCTTGCCATTAATTTGCTTAACTCTACTGATTTCTTTTCTGATTGTAGTGGCTCTTGAAGAGGGGATAAATCTCTCCAGGAACAATCTCTACATATCAGCCCAACTTCCAATAGTTGAAGGTTGAAGATTATATAACCAGTCCTTCGCTCTATCCTCAAGAGAGAAAGGAAAAGCTCTCAGTTTAATGTGGTCTTCATCAATATGTTGCGATTTCATTGTGCTGCAAACCACATGGAATTCCTTCAAATGCTTGTGCGGTTCATCACCTGCAAGACCATGAAACTTGGGCAACAAATGGATAAGACCAGATTTAAGTTCAAGGTTAGCACCAAGGGCAGGGTATTGGATACACAAAGGCTGATAATTATCACCAGGTACAGTCAATTGCTTTAAAGTCCTATTATTGCCCTGATCTGCCATAGTGTCTGAGTGAACAGAAGTGCTACCAGAATCAAATGAATTAGAAGTGCCAATAGAATCAATGTCAGAATCAGAAACAAGTTCAGTAATAACCCTCTGACTTAACCTAACAGCCCTTCTAGCAGCAAGAATTGTGCGTTCTATTTCAAAATCTCTGTCCAACATATCAGATGCATTAGTACTGATCAGAATGCCCAAGTGGTCTAGATGATGGAATTTTGGAAAATTAGGGGTGATCTCACTTCCAAATGGAAGTAACTTTTGCTCAGAATGCCCAATCCCTTTAAAAAGACCTAGGCTGAGTGATTTGGTTGAGATACAAATCTGCCAAATCACCAGAACCACCTAACTCAAACTATGGAATTCTACAATACACTACTGTTAATGCTAGACCGATGCAAATTCCCCGGTAACGGTGCTAAATTTTGATCAAGAATTGTCGAGTTCTCACAAAATAAACAGTTTCAATAAGAATTTGTAGTATAGAGAACCTGGATCGTTTCCCACAAAATTCACATGCGGTCTAAAACAGTCAAACAATGATTGATTGGGGGGTTTTTTTAACTAAACAATTAACGAACAATAAACTCAAATTAGAAATAGAAATCGAAAACAACTTGGACCAAACAGATTATAACAACTAATCTAGAATTGGGATTTCATAGTTTCCTACCATCATCGGATGAAGAATTTATAACCAAACTCGTGACTGATTCTGGACAAACCAAAATCTCTGCATTCGTCTAGATAATCCCTCGACTAGACGATCGTCTAGGTTTTGTTCATATATGTAGTGTGCTACTGTGCGATCGCACAATATCACTATAACCCGATTCGAACTGTGTCCTTGGGATGTACTAATCCGAACATCAAAACAAACATTTAAACTATTTCCATAAATCAAATCCGATTAGAGTAAATAGAAACAAGTTACGTTACCGGTTTAAGTATGTCCTCTGATTGGAAACATGAATCCTCAATCTATAGGTCAATCACAGAAGCTTAGTCAGACATGGCTGGAAAATCTGAAGAATGGATGAAGAACGTAAAGAACATAAAGAACATTTTTCAGAGAATTCTTAACTTCTGATTTCAATCCAAAATTGTCCAATTCGTCCTCTCTCTCTTGTTTCTGATATCAATTGTTACCCTCTGAATCATCTAAAAAATGAGACAAGAATGAGATCAGTCGGATATCTGGTTTAAGAGTTATGATCAAAATAAAGAAGGGTTGTAAATCTGGAATTTTTATCATTAAAATATGTTAAATCCAATAAAACACCCAAAGCCTAAATAAGCATAAAAGCCCATTATTTATTAACTAAAAAATCTAAATTTATTAATCAAGAGATACAAATAAGTGTAATAAATATTCAATTATCACACATATGGCTTCTTGGAGTGCTCAGCCATTATCAGATGAGGAATGCTTAGAATATGGTTCAATGGCAATGTCTTTGCCTTTTCCTTTTACCGGTTTTGTCTTGGACCGAGTCACAATTGGTTCTTTGATGGAGAGTGCTTTGGGCTTTTTGGCTGGAGGCCTAAAGACTTTAGTTTTCTTGGCAGGAGGTTCAGAGGCTTTGTATTTTGGCTTCAGGTGACTCTTCCTCTTAAATGGAGTTTTTGGTGGAGGAGATGGGGATGGAGACTAGGATGGTGTCGAAGAAGCCAAAGGTGTCGGTGATGGAGACTCGTCGGAGTTTGAAATTGGTGATAAATATTGAGAAGGAGAGGGAGTATGATCTTGAGGATGCTTGCTTCTAGCCATTGTGGAAGAAAAGAAAGAATGAAGAATTTAGAAGACACATTACTAAAAGCTTGAAGTCGGAGGATGAAAAATTGGTGTGAGAGATTTAGGGCTTGGTGGAGGAGATTTATAGCGATAATATGACATTTGGAGATGATGGAACAGATGCAACGTTTGATTAATGGCAATGAAAGAGCCGTTTGTGAGTCCAATCGGTGAGAATTTCAATATGTAAGTGCAGGAGTGAAGAGATACAATCGAGTGAGCAAAGAATTATGACAGTTTTGAACTCTTGGAACTGATGTAAACCCCTGACACTCAAGTTCTTCACTTAAGAACTCGAGTTCTATTTCACTCGAGTTTGGTTATCCAAACTCGAGTTTATATGGACTCAAGTTTGCCACTGCAAACTCAAGTTCTATAGTTGAACTCTCATACCAAACTAGCGTACCTGGCTTGAGTGTGACTTGTAGACACTCAAGTTAATTTCCAACTTCTTGTTTCTTTCTACTCAACTCCTCCAAGATCACTTAAGTAAGCCAAGCTGCCATTTTTCACCTATTTTCAAGTCTTACATTGACTTTTTCTCAGTGAACTCGAGTTTTCTATAGTGAACTCGAGTTTTGTGTCTCTAAACTTCTTATGAACTCGAGTTTTCACTTAGAGTTCATATGCACTCTGTTAATCCCTATTTCACTGAACATATACAAAGCATTTCCTGCAAAACAAAATTCTACATACTCCGATGCTCAAGTCACTAAACTAATCATCAAAACATGAACATAAATACATTTAAAATATATAAACATCAAAACATGCTCAAGTCTTACAACTCATTGGGATTAGCCATTCACAATTCTCTCCTTAAATACACAAAATTTTATCTTTCTAATTATTTTGTGAAATGTCAACAAGTTGGAAATCAGTTGGAATAAATTCAACGTTGACATCCCTTCTTTGAATATGATCACGTATAAAATGATGTCGGATGTCTATATGCTTGGTCCTTAAATGTTGTACAGGATTTTTCCCCAAGCTAATTATACTTGTGTTGTCGCACAGAATAGGTATCTCCTTTAAAGTAGATTCTCAAGTCTTAAAGTTGCTACTTTAGCCACAGTACTTGAGAACAATAACTTGATGCAGCTATGTATTCAGCTTCAGTCGATGATAATGAAACGGTAGTATGCTTCTTGCAGAACCATGACACTAAAGATCCTCCAAAGAATTGACACTGTCCACTTGTGCTCTTTTTGTGAGTTTTGTATCCTGCATGGTCTGAATTTGAATATGCTACCAAATACTCATTTCCTCCCTTTGGATACCATAGACCAAGTTCTGCAGTGTCTCCCAAGTACCTGAAAATTCTTTTCACATTTTCAGCATGAGATAATTTGGGAGCAGATTGATACCTTGCGCACTTTCCAACATTGAACTGTATGTCGGGTCTACTTGCTGTTAGATGGAGTAATGAGCTTATCATTTCTCTATATTTGGTTATATCATATGCTTTACCCTTCTCGTCTACATCCAATGAAGTAGTTTAACTCATTGGAGTGTCAGCTTTGTTGGAATTTTCCATCCAATATTGTTTCAACAATTGCTTTAAATATTTAGTTTGGGAAGTGAAGATTCCTTTCTTCTATTGTTTGATTTGTAGTCCAAGAAAGAAGTTTAATTCCCTTATCATGGACATTTCAAATTCTCCCTACATAAGCTTAGAAAATTCTTGACAAAGAGATTCATTAGTAGTACTAAATATTATATCATCTACATATATATGTGCTACTAATATGTCATTCTTGTTATGTTTGATGAATAACGTAGTGTCTGCTTTACCTCTAACAAAATATTGCTCAAGAAGAAATTTACTCAACCTTTCCTACCAAGCTTTTGGAGCTTATTTCAAACCATATAGGCTTTTTTAAGTTTGAAAACATGATCTGGCTTTGAATCATCTTTGAAACTAGGAGGTTGTTCTACATAAAATTTCTCCATTATATAACCATTCATAAATACACTTTTAACATCCATTTGATAAAGTTTAAAACCTTTTATGTATGCAAAAGCCAAGAATACTCGTATGCTTCCAATCTTGCCACTAGAGCATATGTTTTCTCATAATCAATACCTCTTCTTGATTATAGCCTTTAGCTACTAATCTTGCTTTGTTTCTCACTATGATTGATGATTCATCAAGTTTGTTTTTGAAAACCCATTTAGTTTCTATGACCAGACAGTCTTTAGAGTATGCGGTAGTTACTCGTAGTGGTTGTTGGCCCATGTGCAGTGACAGCTAGCTCATATCATTGTGTCCGCCCTTTTTTACTTCTTTATCTATTTTTCTTATATGATCATTGAAACCTGTCTCACACTTGAAACAAATATTAAACAGTATCTGAAAGTGATAACTAGTGAGAGTACAATGAATGGTTAACATATAAGTGTATTCGGATCTATCGCTGGAAATTACATAGCTTCTGTCAGCATAAGGACTTGAGTTTAGAAGCTCAAACTCAAGTTCAAAAGATATAAGAACTTGAGTGCATAGCATTATTCACCATATTTTCATTGTTTCTGAAAAGAACTTTTGAGAGTGTGAAGACAAACTCAAGTGCATTTTATCTCATAAGTCTATTGTACTTGATATCTTCAGGATATGATTGTCTCTGGAACAAACTCCCTTGTCATAACTCTCATAACTCGAGTGTAAAAGATATAGAGAACTTGAGTGCATGACTGAGAACTCGAGTGCAAGATTGATTTCCTTAATATCAATCTTTTGTGTATAAACTCTCAAGATAAAACTCTCTTAACTCAAGTGCAGTTGTAGCTAAGAACTCAACTGTGGCTTTGAGGACTCAAGTACATACCTTCTGCTTCTAGCCTCATAACTCTCGGGTATAAACTCTTTATATAAAACTCTTAGGAATCGAGTGCAAATGATACACAAAACTCGAGTGCTACTTTCCAAACTCGAGTGCAATACTTGTGTTTCAGCAACAAGACTCTCAGGTATAAACTCTCATATCAGAACTCACAAAACTCGAGTGTACTTGGTGTGTAGAACTCAAGTGCTTCTCATGAAACTCGAGTGTACTTCATATGTGTTAGAGCAAGCTTTTCACCCAAGAGGGGGGTGAATTGGGTGATTACAAAATAAATCGAAAGCTTAAATTCAATTTATAAAACTTAAAGCACAGTTAATGAAAGGAAGAGATATCACCGAGATTCACACAGAGATTTATACTGGTTCGGTCTCAACCACTTGACCTACGTCCAGTCCTCAGAAATCCTTCTGAGCTTTTCACTATATCTTCCAAGATTCAGTGGGTTCTTGGCACCACAGTTCAACTAGCAAGTTCCTCTAGACACTCGCTCCCCCTTACACAAGGTAATCACAAATCCCTACTTAAGGTTCCTCAACCTTAAGTTAACTCTATTGAAAATGATTAAGTATGAATGACAAATCTCTCTCACAGAGTATGAAGATAAGAACTGAAGCACAAATGATGAACTGAAGCTTTTGTGAGGATATTGCTTTTTGGAGTATTCAGGCGTTTTTTCTTTATTGTTGTACTTTTCAAATGGCTGGACATATATAATAGAACCACTTGAAGACCGTTGTAAATTTGCCCGTTGATTCAAAGATGCTTCTGACAAATGTAACAGCATTTGTCTTCCGTTACTTTTGAATTTCTGCTGCTACCATGAATAGTTGTCGTTTGAGTGGAGTGTTCAGTTACAAGTCAAGTGCGTGATGGTGGAGTACAGCTGTAACACACTTATGAATATAACCGTTAAGCAATATTTGTATCTCAACAAATTAATATGGATCACTGGAGGTGTTTTATAAAAAGTGACAGAATAAAACCATAGAGAGTGATCCTATTTTCGCAACTAAGTATTAAAATGATATACCATATGATTTTGATAGCTATTTGGAGAAATCAGTAATAATAGAATTTCACTAGTAAAATCAGTTGAGGTAAAAGCACATGGAAACAATAGATCATTATATGAGCAAGTGCAATATCACTGGAAGTGAATATAATGTCATTGGGAGTGATTTTGAAAACTTTGAAAACTTCTGTCAGTGATTGCTGGTTCACTGGAAGTGATATTGGAAATTGCATATTTCACTCGAGTGAATTTGGAATCACTGGAAGTGATTTTGTAAATAGTGATTTCTTCTTGGAGTGATTTCCAATTCACTGGAAGTGATTTACAACTTTTCAAACTTCACTCGAGTGATTCAAGATCACTGGAAGTGATTTGGTGAACAGTGAAATATTCTTGCAGTGATTTCCAATTCACTGGAAGTGATTCAGCGAAAATCCAACATCACTCGAGTGATTGAGAATCACTGGAAGTGATTTGAGAATTTTGGCGGATCACTCGAGTGATCTGAGCTTCACTGGAAGTGATTTGCAAAACAGTGGAATTTTCTTGAAGTGAATTCTAGATCACTGGAAGTGATTGGCCGTATCACTCGAGTGATTCACAATCACTGGAAGTGATTTGGCGCATCACTCGAGTGATTCAGAATCACTGGAAGTGATTTTCAAAATAGTGAAATTTTCTTGCAGTGATTTCGCGATCACTGGAAGTGAAATTGTGGATCACTTGAGTGATTTCCCATATCACTCGAGTGATCTGTTATTTTTCGCAATCACTCGAGTGATTTCAGCGATCACTCGAGTGATCTTGAATATCACTCGAGTGATTAATAAAATCACTCGAGTGATCTTGCACAGATTACCAAAATTGATTGCTTTGCTGGTAATTAATCCATGAGCTTCCAAAACATGATTTGTTATCATCAAAACATGAAATCTAACATTCTCCCCCTTTTTGATGATGACAAAACATATCATATGATCAAGTTTAAGATTTTGATTTTATAATACACTTTACTTGATCTTTTTGAAAACTTTTGCACTAATTTTGATTTGCAATTGCTAAGATGAGTTTGTTTAAAAGATTAAGAGTTTTTTTGACCTTTGGAAAGTAAAAGATGTAAGTTCAAAGTTCAAAAACCATTGTAAACAGAAAATGCACATAAGTGATTTTTTTTTTAAATCATTTTGGCGGCTGCAATACACTAGGATTTCCATGAGATCATGTTGGCTACTGCAATCATAAACACAGATGCATTAAAAATTTCATGAGATCATATCATAAACTCATATTTCCATTAGATTAGAGTCAGTTCAGATTACACAAGCTACACAATGACAAGTTCTTGGAAAAGTAAACTACATAACTTGGAATTACAAACTAGAACACATATGCATCAAAAGAAAATATATCATATCAGATCTTCTCCCCCTTTTTGGCATCATCTAAAGGAGAGGTAGACGGTGTAGAGGCTTGAGTGGATGTAGAAGCAAAGAAGGAGGTAGGTGGAACATTTGGAATAATGGAAAGTTGTGGAGGAGATTGGAAGGAAAATGTGGTAGAAGATGGCTCAAGAGGAGTGGTGGAAGTGGAGTGAGTAGGTCCTATGACCTCTGTGGTGGCTTCCTCAGCTATAATTTCCTCAGTATGAGAACTAGAAGCAGTATGATGTGAAGAAGATGATGGAGTCTGGAGAATGGGGTCAGTGTGTGGAATATCACCAGCAGAAATAGGATCAGAGATAAAGGTTGTGGGAGGTGCTGGAGAAGTGTCTGAAGGAATAATGGGAGGAATGATGGGAGGATCAGAAAGTGAAATCTCTGGAACTGAAGAATCTGATGGAGGAGGTTGTGAGGAGGCAGGTGGTAAGTCAGGGAAGGGGATATGAAGGTGAGTCCTGAGAGCATCCTCAATCGTCTGAATTCTCTATGTCTGCTCAGTCAGGCGCTCAAAGAGGAGATTGGAGTTATGATCCACTGCTGCCACTAAGATTGTCACTTGATTATTGACTTGATCAATCAGTTGAGCGTTAGAGTTCTTTAACTGAGTGACTGCAGACTGAATGGCCTCCTGGATATACGTATGAATAGCAGCCTGAGTAAAAGAGGGACCATGGGAGACTGCTCTAGAGGACTGTGCCTCATCCATCTTGGAGGGTGAAGGGTCCATCCTCTGAGGTTCTCTCTGGCTGGCCTCAGGAGGAGGTGAATGGTGTCTCTGTTGTGAAGATGCTCCAGCAGGAATGGTAATTCCCATCCGAGTGAGGTGGATTTTCCCAAACTTAGGAATCCTCACAATATCTCCCTCAGGTGTCAAATTCCAAATGTTGTGTATGGAAAGAATGTAAGACACAAGCTGAGGATAGGGAATAGTAGTAGACCTGGAGGAGTGAAATCTGAACCTCTTCATCTCTTGAAAAATGAGTTCCCCCACGTTTCTTCTTTCCCTTGTCATAAGAGAATCCATCATCTGAAGATCCTTCCCCGTGATATGAGTGAAATTTTTTGCTTTGTTAACCATGCTACGGGAGTAAATGTAGAATAAGGCTCTCTGGTTGTTTGTAAGAGAGGCTGGGGAATTAGGTAAAGGCACACCAGGCTGTCCTGGTCTAAAGATATCAACTAATTTATGAATATTAAAGACACGTGGAGGCCTCATGGGAGCATCCTCTATGCCTAGATAGGTGTTGATAAGATCCCCAGACAGAAGAATTTTCTGATCTTTAATACTTGTTTCAATTCTCTCAGCAATGATGTTTCCTTGGTCATCCTTTACATCAGCAGTCTTCATGTTACAGTAAAAATATTTGACAACCAAAGGATTGTATGACATTCTCAATCTCAGCCAAGGTTCATATTGTTTCAAATATGGGGTTAGATCAATATGAAATTTTTGTTTTAGTTCCTCCAAATCAACCCACACAACAGGACAGAAGGTTCTTTTAGCAAAGTGTGAGGCAAACACAATGGAGTTCAAGATACTGAGATTACCAGTGTTAAATCCAGAAGGAGGTTCAAGGAGTTCTGTGGTTTCTTCAGCCAGAGATCCAGATTGTCGACTACCAGTGGCTTGACTTGCATACCGTGACTTCTGAGGAACTGAGGCTGCCAAGATATTCACTGCCCGTGAGATTTTTCTTTGCAAGGTAGACTCTTGGACATCTGCTTGTCGCTATTTTTCTTTCCCTTTCCCTTTTATGCTGGTATGCGAACGGGTAGCCATTCCCGTTGGTTCCTTAATCCGAATCCCCTTGGATCTTGGTCTGGGTGAATTGGGTTCTGGTTCAGCGGGGGCTTTCGCCCTCTTAGACGGAGGTGGAGGTGGAGGAGATTGCCCGGGCCTTTTTGTTCTTGCCATGGGTACCGACACTTGGTGGAGGCGAAGGTTTTGACGCTGGGTAGACTGAAATTTTGACGCTTGGTAGACTGTCGGAAGCAAATGGTGAGAGAAAAGCGAAAAGGAGACTGTCGGGAATGAAGGGTGAAACTGACGGAAATGGGAGGAAGACTTTAAACTGAAATGGGCTGGCTTTTGAGGGGATTTGTCGGTTAGGAGTAGTAAAGAAGATTTCCGTTACTAGGTTCAAGAGGTTTCAAGGAAAATGAGAGGATTTCAGCGAGTGGAGGTGACGGTTTGAAGAGAGTGAACAGTCGCGAGAGAGAAAAACTGATATAACAGAGTTTTTAACATTCACTCGAGTGATTTTGGTTTTCACTCGAGTGAAATATAAAAATCACTCGAGTGAAGTACAAAAACACTTCACAGAATCTCAAACCATGCTGTAACTCCAAAATTAATAATTAAAATACTCATGTGACTTACCAGTGATAAATTTATTAATTTAATTATCTAATTTACCTGTGATTGCAGTGTTTCACTTTTCACTTACTCCACTGTCTTCCTCTTTGTTTGTCCCTGTTACTTGAGGATATTATAGAGCATCCTGCAAAACAACTTTGTAGATACTCCGATGCTTAAGTTAGTAATGGGATCATCAAAACAATATGAAATCAACATTTATAAAGATTAAACAACTTACAATTCATTAGGATTTACCATTCCTAATTCCCTTCGTATGTGCATGAATTGTTCTCGGGCAAGAGGTTTGGTGAAGATATCAGCTAATTGCAAGTGTGTGGGTATGAATAACACCTTGACATCTCTTTTCTGAATATGATCTCTAATGAAGTGATGTCTCACATCAATATGCTTGGTCCTTGAATGCTGTACAGGATTTTTTGCCAAACTTATTGTACTGATGTTGTCACAGTAAATAGGAATTTCTTTAAGATATATGCCAAGATCCTGAAGTTGCTATTTTAGCCACAGTACTTGTGCACAACAGCTTGAGGCTGCTATGTATTCTGCTTCCGTTGAAGATAATGATACTGTAGTTTGTTTCTTACTGAACCAAGAAACAACTGCGCCTCCAAGGAATTGACATTGCCTACTTGTGCTCTTCCTATCTGTTTTATAGCCACCATGATCAGAGTCAGAATAGGCAACTAAATATTCATTACCCTTTTTGGGATACCATATACCCAACTCTTTTGTGCCTGCGAGATATCTGAAAATTCGTTTCACTAATTCAGCATGTGACACTTTAGGACATGATTGAAATCTTGCACAAAGACCAACACTGAACTGGATATCAGGTCTGCTGGCTGTGAGATAGAGTAATGATCCAATCATTCCTCGATATTGAGTTATGTTGAAGTCAACTCCTTTTTCATCAGCATCCATCAGTACGGTTGAGCTCATAGGTGTATCTGTACCATTAGCGTCATCCAATCCAAACTTCTTGAGCAATTCTTGAAGATATTTGGTCTGTGATATGAATATTCCATTCTTCCTTTGTTTAATTTGTAAACCAAGAAAGAAGGTCAATTCTCCCATTAATGACATTTCAAATTCTCCCTGCATTATCTCAGAAAATTCTTTACACAAGGAGTCATTAGTAGATCCGAATATAATATCATCAACATAAATCTGAACTACCAAAATATCACTTAGTTTTCGTTTTATAAATAAAGTTGTATCGACTTTTCCTCGAGTAAAACCAAATTCGATAAGAAATTTGCTCAACCTTTCGTACCAGGCTCTAGGAGCTTGTTTCAAACCATATAAGGCTTTCTTGAGTTTGAAAACATGATCTGGTTTGGATACGTCTTCAAAGCCAGGAGGTTGTTCTACATAAACTTCCTCCTTGATGTACCCATTTAAGAAAGCACTTTTCACATCCATTTGATATAATTTGAATCCTTTGATGCATGCAAAGGCTAAGAGTACTCGTATAGCTTCCAATCTTGCTACTGGAGCATATGTTTCCTCATAATCAATTCCTTCTTCCTGATTATAGCCTTTGGCAACCAACCTTGCCTTGTTTCTGACAATAGCTGCGGATTCATCAAGTTTGTTCTTGAATACCCATTTAGTGCCAATAACCGAGTGGTCTTTAGGCCGGGGCACTAAGTCTCAAACTTGATTTCTGTCAAATTGATTTAACTCTTCTTGCATTGCTAATACCCAATCATTATCTGATAGGGCTTCTTCAATGTTAGAATGTTCTAATTGAGAAATGAATGCAGAAAAACTCACTTATTTTAAAACTTTGTTTCTAGTTTTGACACCTTCATTAACTCCACTATCACTTGATCTAGAGGATGACTCTTGATGTATTTCCAGGCTCGAGGTTGATCTGGATTACTTAGTTCAACTTCTTTTTCAAAATTGTTATTTTCAAGATTTGGAGAATTAATAGATGGTTGGTTTCTAGTTATCTCATCATCAACGTTTTTACTAGAGGATACATATTCATCGAATACAACATGAATTGATTCTTCTACAACGCATGTTCGTTTATTAAAAACTCTAAATGCTTTACTTTGATTTGAATATCCTAGGAAAAGTCCCTCATCAGCCTTAGAATCAAACTTTCCAAGATTATCTTTACCGTTGTTATGAATAAAGCACTTACAGCCAAAAATGTGTAGATGAGCGAGGTTTCGTTTCCGTCCCTTGTAAAGTTCATTGGGTGTCTTTCCAAGTTTGGTTCTGACATATGCTCTATTTGAAATGTAGCATGCAGTGCTCATTGCGTCTGCCCAGAAGACTTGAGAAACATTCTTTTCGTTGAGCATTACTCTAGTCATATCTGTAAGAACTCTATTCTTCCTTTCCACGACACCATTCTGTTGTGGAGTTCTTGGTGCTGAAAAATTGTGATTGATGCCATTTGTATCACAATATTCTGCAAATGCTTGATTATCAAATTCTCCACCATGATCTGTCCTAATTCCTGCAATTGACATACCTTTCTCATTTTGCACTTTCTTGGCAAAGGCAATAAATTTATAAAAGGTTTCATCTTTGGATGACAGAAATATATTCCAGGTAAATCTAGAAAAAGCATCAACAATAACAAATGTGTACAAGTTTCCACCAAGACTCTTAACTCTTGCTGGACCAATCAGATCCATATGCAATAGTTGAAGTGGTCTATTAGTGGTAATTTCAGTTTTTGTTTTAAAGGAAGATTTAGTTTGTTTACCTCTTTGACAAGCATCACAGACTAAATCATTCTTGAAATTAACATTAGGTAGTCCAATTACCAAATCCTTTTTGAGTAACTTTTGTAATTGATGCATATTAACATGAGCAAGTCGCTTATGCCAAAGCCAACTCTCGTCAGTGTTACTCAAAAGGCAATTTTCGGAAATATTTTCATTCATATCAAGAGTATAGCAGTTACCTTCCCTTTTTGCCTTGAGTTTGGTCTTCAACTTTTTCTTTTCAATTTGCAGATCCTTCTTGCTGACTATCAGACATTCTTCTGAATCAAATATTACCCAGTTGTCTTTATCCGTGCTTTGACTTACACTTAATAGATTGTGACATAAACCTTCAACGTAATATACGTCTTTGATTTTATCTTTGACTTCCCCAAGTCCTGCTATCCTTCCAGTTTGATTTCCTCCAAATTTCACCTTGCCACCTTCCTTAGGTACTAATGTGGTAAAGTTCTCAGGATCACCAGTCATATGTCTTGAACATCCACTATCTATATACCATTTGGTTGATTTGGATGTTCTGAGACAAACCTGCAGTTAAGGATAATTAAGTTTTAGGTACCCATATCTTTTTGGGTCCTTTTGGGTTAGTACAAATAACTTCTTGTTCATGAATCTTCTTAGGTATCCATTTATAGGTTCCTATAATTCCTTTCTTTTTATGAAAACACGAAGAAGTATAATGTCCTTTTCTATTGCAGTAATTACAATAGGCAAAAGGATTAGATGTGTGCATAGAACGTGTGAAATAACTTAGATAGGATTTACTTCCTGTTTTCTTCTTACCTTTTCTTTTGTCTAGGTTCGGATCATATCCTATACCAGACTTATCATTCACATGACGTTGTGCTTTTAAAATAACATTTAACATTTCACTTCCTTTTGTAAATTTTTCAAGAGTTTTAGTAAGATCAATATTTTTCTTTTCAAAAGACAAACACCTTTCGCAATCTCTTTCCAAAGGGTTTTTAATTCTTTCTTCAAGAAATTTGTTTCTCTTTTTACAGGCAATCAAAGTATTAACAATTTTGATAAATTCAGAATGTAAAGCATCATATTCATTTTGTAACTCATCATATGTAGGGTCAGAATTCATTACCTCCTCGTCTGTTTCTTTTTGAGCAACCAGACATATATTGGCTGTCTCCTCATTATCGCTTTCTTCTTCTTCTGAGGAGCTATCTCCCCATATTGCAGAAACAAATGCCTTCTTTCTGTTGAAGGATTTGAAGTTTCTCTTTTCTTTATTTTTCTGCAATAGCTCCGGACATTCTGATTTGATATGTCCCGGTTTACCACATTCATAGCAGATGATTTCCTTGGCATCTCTTTTGCCACTTGTTCCACCTCTTTGAAAATTTCTGAATCCTTGGCCTCTGTAGAATTTTTTAAATCTTCTGATTATCAGGCCCATTTCATCATCATCGATCGCCTCTTCTTCTTCCTGGTTTTCTGCCTTTATTTTTGTTACACTCAGTGCAAGACTTTTCTTCCTCATGTCGCCAACTTCTTCTAATTCTCGTTTGAATTTTAGTTTGCTTTCATATTCTGAAAGGCTTCCAAACAGATAAGCTACAGACTGCATTGATTCTCCTTTGGCTTCCTCTATTGCTGTGACTTTCGCTTCCCATTCTTTGGAGAGAATATTTAGTATTTTTCTTACTTGGACATTCTGATCATAGAATTTTCCAAGTGCTGCAAGTTGATTAACAATGTGAGTATATCTAAGTTCAAATTCAGCTATTGACTCACCTTCCTTCATACGAAGCAGATCAAACTCTGTAGTTAGAGTATTGACTCGATTTTCTTTTATTCCAGATGTTCCTTCATGAGCTACTTCAAGCGCTTGCCACATTTCTTTTGCAGTCTGAAGAGTACAGATTCTGAAGTATTCTTTTTGACTTAGTGCACTCTGAATCATTAGAATTGCTTTACTGTTGAGAGTCACTAGCCTTTTTGTCATTGTCGTCAAATTCTGCTGGTGATTTAGGAACTTTTCGAGATTCTTCAGTCTTTGTAGGCACATAGTTTCCAGTTTCAATCACATCCCATAGTCCGTATTTTGTAGCCATTACGAATACACGAAACTTAGCTTTCCAGAAGGAAAAATGTTCACCACTGAAACCAGGTGGTCTAGTGATAGAAGCTCTGTCAGGAAGGATTGCTTCACCCATGCTTGCCATCGATCCTTCTAAGGTTGTTAAGCCTGAATTAGAAGACCTGTGCTCTGATACCAAATGTTAGAGTAAGCTTTTCACCCAAGAGGGGGGTGAATTGGGTGATTACAAAATAAATCGAAAGCTTAAATTCAATTTATAAAACTTAAAGCACAGTTAATGAAAGGAAGAGATATCATCGAGATTCACACAGAGATTTATACTGGTTCGGTCTCAACCACTTGACCTACGTCCAGTCCTCAGAAATCCTTCTGAGCTTTTCACTATATCTTCCAAGATTCAGTGGGTTCTTGGCACCACAGTACAACTAGCAAGTTCCTCTAGACACTCGCTCCCCCTTACACAAGGTAATCACAAATCCCTACTTAAGGTTCCTCAACCTTAAGTTAACTCTATTGAAAATGATTAAGTATGAATGACAAATCTCTCTCACAGAGTATGAAGATAAGAACTGAAGCACAAATGATGAACTGAAGCTTTTGTGAGGATATTGCTTTTTGGAGTATTCAGGCGTTTTTTCTTTGTTGTTGTATTTTTCAAATGGCTGGACATATATAATAGAACCACTTGAAGACCGTTGTAAATTTGCCCGTTGATTCAAAGATGCTTCTGACAAATGTAACAGCATTTGTCTTCCGTTACTTTTGAATTTCTGCTGCTACCATGAATAGTTGTCGTTTGAGTGGAGTGTTCAGTTACAAGTCAAGTGCGTGATGGTGGAGTACAGCTGTAACACACTTATGAATATAACCGTTAAGCAATATTTGTATCTCAACAAATTAATATGGATCACTGGAGGTGTTTTATAAAAAGTGACAGAATAAAACCATAGAGAGTGATCCTATTTTCGCAACTAAGTATTAAAATGATATACCATATGATTTTGATAGCTATTTGGAGAAATCAGTAATAATATAATTTCACTAGCAAAATCAGTTGAGGTAAAAGCACATGGAAACCTTAGATCATTATATGAGCAAGTGCAATATCACTGGAAGTGAATATAATGTCATTGGGAGTGATTTTGAAAACTTTGAAAACTTCTGTCAGTGATTGCTGGTTCACTGGAAGTGATATTGGAAATTGCATATTTCACTCGAGTGAATTTGGAATCACTGGAAGTGATTTTGTAAATAGTGATTTCTTCTTGGAGTGATTTCCAATTCACTGGAAGTGATTTGCAACTTTTCAAATATCACTCGAGTGATTCAAGATCACTGGAAGTGATTTGGTGAACAGTGAAATATTCTTGCAGTGATTTCCAATTCATTGGAAGTGATTCAGCGAAAATCCAACATCACTCGAGTGATTGAGAATCACTGGAAGTGATTTGAGAATTTTGGTGGATCACTCGAGTGATCTGAGCTTCACTGGAAGTGATTTGCAAAACAGTGGAATTTTCTTGAAGTGAATTCTAAATCACTGGAAGTGATTGGCCGTATCACTCGAGTGATTCACAATCACTGGAAGTGATTTGGCGCATCACTCGAGTGATTCAGAATCACTGGAAGTGATTTTCAAAATAGTGAAATTTTCTTGCAGTGATTTCGCGATCACTGGAAGTAAAATTGTGGATCACTCGAGTGATTTCCCATATCACTCGAGTGATCTGTTATTTTTCGCAATCACTCGAGTGATTTCAGCGATCACTCGAGTGATCTTGAATATCACTCGAGTGATCTTGCACAGATCACCAGAATTGATTGCTTTGCTGGTAATTAATCCATGAGCTTCCAAAACATGATTTGTTATCATCAAAACATGAAATCTAACAATATGTGCCCATACTTGCTGAGTCTCAGGAACAAACTCTCATTTCAGCGCTTCCAAGACTCGAGTGTATATCTTCTGAGGACTCGAGTGTGTCAGTGAAAACTCGAGTGCAATGGTTCCTGACATGTACACATTTCAAATATCAGTTAAGTCTCAAAGTTACTTAAATAGGAAAATATCAACCAAACTCGAGTGCATGCTCCAGAAGTCCAGTTAATTAGGCAAAACTCAAGTGCATGCCTTCAAACTCGAGTTTATAAGAAATTATATAGAATATGTAAGCCTGATTTTATGCAATGCTTTCTTTAGATATTTTAACACATTCCAGTTCATTTAACTTGATCATTTCCTTGCAAATCAATTCATTACTATTTTGTTATCATCAAAACATGGATTCCAACATCCCCTTCTTCATTCACAACCTCGTCACCCTCTGAGCCATCATTCTTCATCTGCTCTTCATCTTGCATAAAGCATCCTTCTTCGCTTTACAGTTTTATCTTATATGATTAAATCTAAAACAATTGACACATAGAAATCTCATGCTCTCAAATTCAATTCATTTTATCTCTCCTTCAATAGCATATTAAGGCAATAGCTACTTCGTTAAGTCAACCCTCATACAAATCTAAGCATACATTCCTCTTGCTCATAAGGTATCAATCTTCAGAACCTTTCTAATTACACTTTCGACATTCCATATGAAACTACTATTCGAAGTACTTCACTAAAATGCCTGAAAGCCACACCTATACTACAATCTTCGAGATCTCCTCCTTATTGAAATCTGGCCTCCACCTCATTACACTCAGATATGTATCCATTAAGGTCCATGAACCTACAATTAGGGCTTGCATATAGTCATCAGAATCCTAAAATCCTACCATAAAGAAATCATTATCCATATCAGATACCTTAACCTTTCCATGCTTCCTCCATATCATCTAAAAATTTATGCTTTAGGGATGCCAAGGATACTGTTAGGCTAATCAACTTCACCACTAGTGTGACACCTTACTTTCAATTCCCCAAATGAGCATAAATGACTAGTGAAATCGATTGTGGAGCCAAGACTAAACCACGATCTACCCAATATTTGAAAACATTCATAAATCCTAGCCCTTAACTCAGGATTTGAACCTCAGGTCGAGAGGGTTTTTTCAAAGGGTAGAAAACTTTTCTATCAATCCACAAACCTCACTACGTCACTAATGACTCATTGGCTCTTAATTTTAATATATCAGAGTACATGAGAGCGTTTTAGTTTTTAATTAAACTAGAGCGATTCTCAGCTCATATTACATTCCTTTGTTCATATACATATACGTCAAATGTATAATCACATAAATACTACCAAAACATTTATATTGATACCAATAGTAGTGCCTTGCACTACGATCTTCACTTCACCTCCATATCTCCTCCATGCATCCTTCACCTATCTAAAATGGTGGGTTGGGAGGAGTGAGATTTGAGAGAATCTTAGTAGCAAACATTACCACTATGCATGCCAGATATATATGAATACATGACATGCTTGACTACCTTACTTCATGACAACATAATGACATGTTGCATGCTCAATGTTATGACATACATATGGCCATTGTACAAATATAATAGAGCTTCAATCAATCAAATATGCACAACACAAATAGGCAAATCAGTCATATAATCAATGCAAAAACATACATATCACATACATGCAGGTAAGGTAAGTTCACCACCTTGTGGATCACTGTCCTTCCTTTGTTACCTCTTCTTTCAACCATTGAATCTTCTTGGAAATTCTTCCATTCCTCTTCTTTCTTGACTTCTCCATGGCCCTAAATACCTAATAACATCATTAGAGCCATGATTGTGAGTCATTAGAAGTGTATATTAAGGTAGAAGACGCTAGGGAGGGCTAAATAGGTCAATTTCCCTAAAAAACATGAAATCCTGAAATTTAGGGGTGTTGGCCGCGGCCAAAAACTAGACAGAAACATTTTAGCCGCGGCCAAGAATCTTGCTGTTCAGAATTTCACCATCTTAATTCTTGGCCGAACTTGTAAAACTCATAACTAAATGTACAAAACTCCAAATGAGGTGATTCCAAGTTCTATGGAACCATATTTAAGTCTAATGTTAGGAACAAATATAGCCACAAGATAAAAACACTCCTATAAGTACAAAATTTCATTTAATTGGACATTGCTCCATAATTGCCCAGATTCACATGACCAAAGTTTGATAAATCATAACTCATAGCATACTTGTCTAATTAACCAATATGAACTATCAAATTAAAGGTCTATATTTCTACTTTAATTTTAGAAACTTTCATTGTCATTGGACAATATTTAGTCACTCAAAACACATCACAAAGACACTGCCTCCAGCAGACAGATTTTACAACGTGCACCCTTTAACTTCTAAAACTTCCAAATTCATATACAAGTATCCAAAATTCATGAACAATTGCATACCTACACAATTTTGCCTCCAAAATCTAATGAAAGCATTAAAATAATTAAATTCTTAACCTATCACCATGTCACAATACAGGGAAGAAAATCAATTTCTTATATGCAACATGTTGTTTTCTTGTTTTCTTTGGCTTAATCACTTCTTTTCTACTTCTAATCAAATAATTAGCTAATTAGACATCCATTGGACATCATTTAGCCATTGAAAAAACTAATTTAAACTAGCCATAAACAGCACCTAACTCCCCATATACTCATCCAAACAACAAATCTATCGATTTAAAACGAAGTTTACGCTTATCTCTACGTATTTCTGTAGACGGTTCAGAATTTTGGCTACACTCTGGCTAGTGAGATGGTACCAAACACCTCCAAACGAGAATTTGAAACCGTAGAAATGAAGTTTATGATGATTAGAAGAAGTTTCATGAAGGGAACTTTGAGAGAAGACGCCGATTCGGTAGTGTTTCGGTGGATTGAAGTTTCTCTCTCTTCCTTCTCCATTTTCATGTGCTCTATTTTCTCTCTTTTTTTGGTTTTCATGTAGGAAATGGATGAAGAAGATGAAGGTAATGGTTAAATATAATTAACCAACCACTTGCCACATGTCATCCCTCCATTGGTCCAAATATCCCATTTTCACACACAATACTAAACTTGGCAGAATTTTTATTAAATTTTGAATTTATATCTAATTGTAAAAATGTCCAATTGGGGTGGTTCTAAAGGTTATGTGACCCTTATTGAGTATAGTCTTAAATAAAAATATAACCTTTGGCCAATTTTAATCTCACTCTTCCTAGAATTTTAATCTTTGGACGCTGCCCAAGAAAATAGCTAATTTCACTGGGCTAAATTTAAAAATTCATTTCTCTTTGTTTATAGCTCCAAATGACTTATATGACATATCCAATTAAATCGAGATAAGTCTACTTTAATACAGGAAAGTTTCATAATTTTTTAACATCATTTACATATTGAAAAATATCACACAATCACCACTGCCACACCGGGAATTTCACCGGTAGCAACACTACTTTGTGTTCTACTTTATTATATTGTGTGTGACTTCTAACTACTTTGTTTTTGTCACTCTCAAGCACTTTAATTCACCATAATATTCCCTTTAATATCCAAGGATATAAAGGAATTTTGGAAAATAATACCATATCCCACTAGGATATTTGATAAATCGGGGTCTACACTACTAGAAAAACACTTTTAACATCCCTTTTTTAGGACTTTTAACGTCCTTTTATGGGGGGACGCGTATGTCAGCGACATAGTAAATTTGGACTTTACACGTCTTGCTGAAAGGAACACCTAAAGTGAGGCTTTAGGCTCCCTTCTTTGAGAAGGGACGCCTAAACGTAGAACTTTAGGCGTCCCTTTTGTGAAAAGGGACGTTTAAAGCGAGCGTTAAATTTTTTTTATAATTATTTACTTTAGCCGTCCTTCTAGGAGAAGGAACGCCTAAAGTTGACATTAGGTGTCCCTTCTAGCTAGAAGGGACGCCTAAAGTTTTTTTTTAAAAAAAGGATGTTATTTATATTGTTTATGCCCATACTAAAAGCGATGAACAACAGTCTCCTTACACAGTAAGGAAACATACAGCAAGCAGTATATAATTATCTCCTACAACATCTAGCAGTAAGGAAACATTCATGCACAGTGTTGTCAGAAATGTTGTCCACTAAACAACTACATACTAAGTAAACATATAGGAAACCATAAACTTTTATAGATCTAGGTGTTGAAGAAGCCGCCCAGCCAACAAGTCTCTAACCAAATTAATGTCTTCATATAAGTAGGAAGCATCATTATCAAAGATCTGCAAATTAGAAAATACGATTAGATAAAATCATTAAAGTTAAAGAATTGTTTAGCAATTCAATTAAAATACATCCAAAATTTATCATTTGATTACCTGTTGAAAATCACTTGTAACGCCGCTTTGAATGATATTATACATGTAAAGCATAATATAGTAGCCACATTCCGTACCCCCTGGCTGTTGAGGGCACTATAAATTAAATCCAAAGCAATTGTTTAAAATTAATAACATACATAATTTCTAAAACAACCCTAAATAAAAGAACTTAAATTGGGGATAGTACCACTTTGGCTTGCGAACAACTCTACCCTCACGTGACCCGCCAAGCGTTCTATATGTTTGGGTCGCGCTACCATTAAAATGTAAAACAATAAAAATTAGAACAATTTATTTAAGTCAAGAATCAATTTAATAAGAAAGAAATAACTTACATGTTGAAGACAGATTTTGTGTACTTGTCAGGCTTTTTTCTCAAGGAATCAAACCAATAGATTTCATTGATGCATGGGCAAACAACACACAGGCTCCAATGCTAACTACAACAATACACAGATTAAAATGAAGTTTAGATTAGAAGAAAATTATTTCTCAAACATCCCAAAAAATAAAAATACAACTACATACCCTTGAACAATTGGCGCTAGATATCATTGCAATTTGGTCGCTGCCATTGTGAAGCCCACATAATGCGTCATTTGTTGCACATCATTTTTATCCGATGTCGTATTTTCCGGACACAAGAATCTGTATAAAGTGTGTCTTTCCATATTGATGTATAAGTGGTAGAAGGACCTAAAATAGAAATAAAATGACCAATGAATTATTGAACTTAGGAAAGAAAAACCAACCAAATGGAAAGTTTGACCCATCCTGCATCTATCTCCTCCAAATGCAGAAACTCCTAAGATCTTTATTGTTGATCGTGTAAGGATACGTCAATTCTTTACCCACAATCCCTGGAGGCATATTCAAGTCGATTTGGCGAATACCTTTGTAAATCTATTGTAGCCGTGCTAAAAAGGGCCATTTCATCGCATCTTGCTCATCCTATTACCATAACATACAAAACCAATTATATTATAATGATGCCAATAAATTTCAAGTGATATGAATATAGTTCCTACCATTGGTAGGGTTGCCAACGTGCCAATAAGATATTAAGGCCAAAGGATGAAAGCTCCAATTACCTGACCCAGTGTGGCACCCTCAACGTCAAGGATAGGGATGGTTGCGCTTCTTCCCCTTCATGAACACATGTCACTGTCTCCCTACGTAAATACTGTGGAATTTGATTACGATGGTGGGTGGTGGCTTGTATCTGAATGAGAGCATCGGCAACAACACAAAACATGGGGGCATCCAAATAGAGGATACATGATTCGCCCGACTCCGGAGTGGTACGAGGCAGGCCCAGTGGTTCTGTTGTGTGAGAAGGCTGGCTACAGGGTTCCGTAATATGGGAAGGATGGATAAGACTGTGGAAAGGAGCGGCAATGAGTTCCAAAGTGTAGGAAGGCTGAACAAGGGGTTTCAGATTGTGGAAAGCCTCACCAACGAGTTGCGGAGTGTGGGAAGGCTGTCCAAGGGATTCCTCCTATGGGTTGTGACTTCCTTTAGTGCTGGGAAAGGGTGGGGTTTCCTGGGTTCTAACCCTAGTACTATCCATTTTAGAATCAAACAATAATTTCATTTCACCATGTAGTTATGCCATTAGCTCGTCTTGGAGCTCTTCTCGGATCTGATCGTGAAGCTTAGCCATAAACTCTTGACTGGGTTCACCTAGTGATGTTGTTTGTGAGGATTTTCCAAAATACTTCGCGATACCAACTCCCCTGGGCTCCCCTCTAACACAACCAGGGTATTCAGCCTTCCCAATCGCTATTGCCAATATGTCCATTTATCCACTAGGAGTGAATGAACCTTGGTTACTCTGCTCTTCAAGTTTGTCCTGTAGCATACAATTCGTTATGAACAAAAATTAAACGTTGGAAATGTGAAAGAATTTCAAAATTAATTACTTATGCTCTTACTACTTACAATCCTCGAGGCAACCTCAGCAATAGCCGGATTTATATATTTGACACCCTTAATCCTCCCTGCTTTCCATTTTTTGTGATGTGGAGGAGGAGCTGGCTCTTCTACAACAACGGAAGGATCCGATTTCGCAACTTCCTTCATTTTCTCCAGCTCTTCTGCCATCATCGTCCGCTCCAGCTTCCTGTAACCACCACGAGACATGCAATGCTGGTACTGATTTGCTGCTTGCCTCTTTATGTTTGTTGCACTTACTTCCTGTGTAAGGGAAAAAAGAAAAAACAAGTCATTGATGCATCAACTATATTGAAATTAAAAATTTTCATATTGAAGACAGAAAATTTACCAAAAATTCAGGAGCTTGTCGTGATGCCACAAACAACCTCCAGTCCTCTTGAGATATATATGAATATTCCTTACATAGATCCAGATGTCCCTTCTCTCCTCTAATATACCTCTGCGTGAGCTTATTTTTAAAATCCTTTCATCGCAAACGAACCTCCCCCATCCAGTGGTTGTACATGTCTTTGGTGTCAGGAACATCGAACGTTTGCTGCAAAAATTAAGACAATTAAATTTGAATAGGAATAAAGATCTAAATACATATAATGTATCGAAAGTTATGTACCAAAATCTGTTGCCAAATCATGTCTTTCATTTTTGGGGGAACCTGCCTCCAACTATCATAGATGATTCGGACTTTGCGTCGTCCCAAAAAACTAAGATAGCTAATGAAGTGGTCTTCCTCAGGACCCGCTGGATTCATGTTGGCATCAAAGTCTACGTGAACCCTCTACTATTCATGGTGGTGGCGTTTCACCAATATACTCATCTTTGTGACACCCCTTGTTCTTCTCGGAGCAGGTGGAACTACTTGCCTTCCATCATGATGCTCGCTATCGCTCCCTGTTTGACTAGAACTTGACATATTCTTGCACACAAAAAAGTCATTGTCAAAGAGGTAAATAGATTGCAAGTATTTGTATAAACTTCATTAAAGGAAAAAAGAACGTATGACATAATACATTTTTATATAGTTAAAGGTCTTACTTTATATTCTTTCCCATATTCCTTCACAATGATCATTTCTTGCAGAATACTCTTCATCATCTACCAACTCGGCCTCACTTCCTATAGGTGGATTTGTTGTGAAAGGTGGTATGTCGTCAAGGTTGAAGGTTGGATCACCATACTTATGTTTCTTGCTTTGAAGTACGATAGACATTTTTTATTTGCAGGATCTGTGACATAAAACACCTGCTTCGTCTGGCTTGCTAGAATCAAGGGCTCATCTCTATAATCAACTCTTCGAAGATTGACTGAGACAAATCCAAATTGTGGATCTATTACCATAGCAGCATTGCTAACCCACTTACATTTAAACAAAACAACTTTGAACTTGTTGTAGGTTATCTCCCATATTTCTTCTATAACTCCATAATAAGCCATTGATGCAAATATGGGGTTTTTGTCTTTGGAACTGGAAAAGTGCATAGCTTCAGCTTCAACCATCACCCCACTATTTTTCATGGTACTTCTGTTATCCAGCTCTTTTGTGTAGAAAGAATACTCGTTTATATCATAACCAGTCCAACTAACAACCTGAAATGAAGGCCCCCAAGCTAGCCAGTCATCGTCTCGGACATATCGGTCTCATGCGAAACCTTCTCCTTAAACCACTGTACGAATGTCTTGTTTTGCCTAATAGTTATTTGCATGTCACTCTTCTTTGAATTCATGTTCTTCAAAGTCTTTTTGTGTTCATCTATGTACGGCTGAACTTCTTCCATATTATTTAGGATATACAAGTGTGCTTGCAACACCACTTCACGACCCACAGTCTTCACTTTAAGTCCTCGTGTTCCCTTGCTTCTCACCTCTTCATGCCGAGACTGTTCCTTTTTACGAGATAGATAATCTTTACAAAAGTACATAGCCTCTTCAACTACATATCGATCAACTATTGAGGCTTCAGGTCGATAAGGATTTTTAGAATACCCTTTTAAGATCTTCATGTACCGCTTGAAAGGGTACATCCACCTCAAGTAAACTGGACCGCAAAGCCTTACCTCCCTTACTAAATGAACTACCAAATGCACCATTATATCAAAAAAGGATAGCGGAAAATGCATCTCTAGTTGGGATAAACTTATATAACCCTCATTTTCTAGTTCATCCAACTTCTCAGTATCAATGACTTTGTTACATATAGCATTAAAGAAAACACACAATCTGATTATAGTAGTTCGCACTTCATCTTTCATAATGCCTCTAATGGCTACTGGCAACAATTATTGCATCAACACATGACAGTCATGGGACTTCATCCCACTAACTTCAAATCGTCCATTGATACACACCTGCTCACATTAGAAGAATACCCCTGTGGGACCTTAATTTCATGCAGACACCCACACAAACTTCTTTTCTCCTCTTTTGATAGCGTATGCGCTGCTGGCTTCATATATGTCCTCCTACAATCATCTCTTAGTTGTGGATGCAACTGTTCTCTTATTCCCATATCAACAAGGTCAAGTCTCATGCTCATTCCATCCTTGGTCTTCCCTGGGATGTGTAAAAGCGTACTGACAAGGCTATCACACACGTTTTTCTCCACATCCATCACATCAATACTGTGTCTTTCATCAAGACAACGCCAATACGGAAGATCAAATAAAATTGACCTCTTCTTCCATATGTTCTTCTCACCCGCTGTCCTCTGATTCTTACCAAAGGTCACATTGAGACGTTCTATCCGACTATAAACTTCCTCCCCGGTTAATGCCCTTGGAGCAATTCCATGCTCTAGTAAGCCATCAAAATGCTTTCTCAGCCTACGATATGGGTGGAATCAATGAAGAAACCTCCTGTGGCCAAGGTACACTATTTTTTCCAATGCTTAAGTTATCGGAAGTGTGTGTCTGCTTCACAAATTGGGCATGCTTTATGACCCTTCACACTATACCCTGACAAATTTCCGTATGCGGGGAAGTCGTTTATCATGGTAAAAATCATTGCACGCAACTTGAAAGACTCCTTATAATTATCGAACACTTCCACACCTTCCTCCCACAACTTCTTCAAGTCCTCAATCAAAGGCGCCAAGTACACATCGATGTCATTCCCTGGCTGTTTTGGTCCAGAGATCATCATAGAAAGCATAACATACTTGCGCTTCATACATAGCCAGGGAGGTAAGTTGTATATTACAAGGAGAACTAGCCACGAACTATGTGTACTAGTAAGAGTTCCATATGGATTGATTCCATCTGTACAAAGTCCAAGCCGAAGGTTTCTCGACTCGCTGCCAAATTGAGGGAACATTTCATCTATCTTCTTCCACTGTGGAGAGTTGGCCGGGTGCCGAAGATATTTTTCATCACAAATTCTCTCATCAGAATGCCATCTTAACTTCTTCGCTTTTATTGTAGTCACAAACAAACACTTAAACCGTGGTATTATCGGAAGATACCATAACACCTTCAAAGATTGCCTTTTAGTTGTTGTACCTTCTCTACAACCACCGTCTTTCTTCACTTTGTATCGTGACGTTTTATACTTAGGACACTCACTAAGACCTGCATACTCTTTTCTGTACAATACGCAGACATTAGAGCAAGCATGTATCTTTTTGTACTCCATGCCCATCGTAGACAAGATTTTCTTAGCCACATACATACGGTTTGGAAGTACATTATCTTCTGGAAACATATCACACAATAATTCCAGCAGTAATGTAAAACTACTATCAGTCCATCCACAAGTTGCCTTTAAGTTCACCAAATGCAATGTTCCTATCAGTCGTGTGTACTTACTCCCAGGGTATAATGGTGTATCCGTATCACTCCGCAGGCTGTCATATTCATGTGCTTGGGCTAAGGATTCAACCTCGGCATTGTGAATCATTTTTTCCATTCTATCTTGATCTATGACATCCACTCCTTCCTTCTTGTGCAGCTAACAATCAGTTACTTCCTCACCATGCCATATCCACCTTATGTATCGAAGATTTATTCCATCACAAAGTAGGGGATCCCTTATATCATCAACATCCCATCGACTCTCAATTAAACAATTGACACAAGGACAAAAATACTTTTCATATTTTGTTGGAGCATTCTTTCTAGGAAATTCAATAAACTCTTCCACCCAATTCTCATATTCTTCACTAGTTCTCAAAGCATTCATCCAACTATGATCCATTTTTTACCTAAGCCATTCTCAATAACGCTAAAGTTTAGAATAATATAATTGACAACAATGGGATTTCCTTTTATAACTTTTTTCAAAAAAAAATCGGTAGCATTTCCTCTTAAATTTAAGACATCCCAAAATTTGAATAACAAACCAGTTCAACTAAATGCAAAACAAAAACAAGCTATCTGAGACAATTTAGAACACTATCAACAATACTATCCACTAATTTTTCATCATTAAACTAAAAGATTCAAAAGGAAGTGTTAAAAAATTTAGACTTATATTATTATTATTTTTATGACACAACAATTATTTTAACTTTGTAGTGAACTATATCAAGAGACATATAATGGAATCAAAATTATCATTCTACTAAATATGAGTTTTTGTGTGTGCATATATATATAACTTTGAGAGTATTTTTTATTTTTTTCATATAAAATAATTAATCACAACAAAATCCATGAAAACATAATTATGCATATTGATAATTATAAGTGTACATGTTCAGTATTACAAAACTGAAATAGGAGAAGCAAAAATCCATACGCGATTTTTTTTGTTCATAATTGCTGATATTACAAAATCCATAGGCTTCAGTATTACAAACTCCGTACGGCATCAAGACATAATTGCTTATATTTGTTCATATTCAAAACACACCCTTAAATAACCATAAAAAATCCCAGTCTACAAAAAAAAAACCAATGCAAAATCCATGCCAATGACAAACATAGAAGATAATGGTTGCAGCGTCAAAGATAAAAGGAGAGGGAGGCGCGAGAGCTGTACCTTGGAGGAGGTTCACTGAAGCCTAGCTTGTCGTACATAGAGATGGTCAGAGAGGGATGGATGAACAGCTACCGTGGTGAGATCGATCGAGGTGGATGAGCTTCTTGAGAGAGGAGGGAGGAGGAGGCCGTCGCTATAGCAGAGTTTTTTGAGAGAGGGAGGATGACGGACTAACTCGTGACCGTGAGAGGAGATAATGAAAATTATTGAAAGCTGGAGGGAAATGAAGCAAATCTCCGGAGGGAAAATGAAAAGGGAGGGAAGCACAAGAAGGGACGCCTAAAGGCCGCATGTCAGCCACGTGGCTGACATGCAGCCTTTCTCTCCCTTTAGAGAAGGGACGCCTAAAGGGACCCCATTAGGCGTCTCTTCTATAAGGGACGCCTAAAGGGACCCATTAGGCGTCTCTTCTATAAGTAGGGACGCCTAAAGGGACCCCATTAGGTGTCCCTTCTATAAGAAGGGACGCCTAATATGCTATTTACACGTCCTTTTTCATTCTTAGGACGCCTAAAGGAACAAAAAATTTTCTTTATTAACTTAAATTCCACCGCGTCTAGTTCTTACTTCCCTTTTATAGAAAGGGATGTCTTTTAGTGACGTTAAATCCCCAATCTGTAGTAGTGCTAGTAGTCCCTTTAATATAGGCTTAATCTTAAACATCTTGTCCCAAAATTTGAGATATTACAACTAATGTTTGTGCAAGTGGATCAAACAATTGTTGATGTTCTTCCTCTATAACAACACAAAGTTTTGTCTATTCAGAACAAATCTATCAAAAGTAATTCATTCACTCCAATCCTTGAAAGTATCAAATTATGTATCCGCTGCATCCTCTAACTCCATGTAAAAGAGGAAACTTCGCTCAGTCCTCTCCTCCCTCCTCCACACATAGTTCCACCCTCTTATGACAATTGTGGGAAATCCACATCCCAAGAAGCTGTCCTAACCTTTCTTGCCTTCTTCCTACTTCACTCTAGCACGTTCCTTTCCTCCTTCATCACCGCCACTTTCAAGATTGGCAACCCTCCAACAGTTTCCATAAGCATCACACACACTTTCTCTCTCTCAAAGAAATTGTTTCTCCACGCTAATTGACTTTTATTTTAATTTTAGTTTGTAAAATATAATTAGATAAAAGTCACTTTTACAAACATTAATCTAAATAAACTGAGAGTTTACAAAGATATTTCAAATTCACAAACATTTTCATCTAGAGAACCAGTAAAGTAGGAAAAAATCAACTATACTAACATTTACTTGTTTATAAAGATGGTCAATATAATAATGATCAAGTCTTTAACTATGATAATGTCTCCTACCATAATGTATAGTTTAATTTCCATGTTAATGATCGGAAACCATCCAATTTTATGATTAGACATGTGAGTACGTCACAAACACAAACCAACAGACGCCTTCCCCACTTCCTTCCCTTAAGAAAATTAAAACCGCGAGTCTTTGAAGGGAATGGTGGATATTTTGAGTCACTCAGAAAATTAGTTTATTCCATTCACACATCCAAAATTAGCTTCTAGGAGAACAACTTTTTTATTTTTTATTTTTGGGTTTTGGTTAACATTGAAAAGAATTACGTATAATATATTTAAAAAATAAAAGATAAATTTAATACACACTCACGAACACACTTTCATTTATCACTCTCTTTTTATTAATAATTTGAATTATTAATTATAGCTTTATTCAATTAAATTGTTAGAGCTATATTAAATTAATTCTGAAGTAAAGTAAATAAAAAATAACATAATAAATTAAAATTAGCCATTGAGTTTCATATTATATGCTGAATTATGATAGTTTTAAATGCTTGTTGGTCACGGGGGAGATTTTGTCAAGAGACACATTGAAAATGGTGTGTGTGTGTGTATTTATTCAAACCTAGTAGGATATTGCGAAGATAAATCATTGGTGAGTTATATCGACGAATAAGACTTAACGCTTGATGGTGCATTATAGTTTTCAAATCCAAATTATGATGTGACGTAGTTTAATTCGAGTCATTATCACTCACCGAGATCGAATAATGCAATATTATTCCCATCACAACGCCGTTTTCATATGTTGTCCTCAATATATAAAGCCAATTTTCTTTTTTATATAATACTATTAGCTATTTGATACTATTTAATAAGTTATGGGTATTGTCAAGTTGAATTGATGAAGATAATTTTAATAAGATAGTATTGAAATATTGAGTACAATGAATTTTAGCTCATTAATGAGTGGGTACATACATTATAAATAGATTATTACCATCTATCTGGTAGTAAGTTTTGCATATATTATTCATAACATTTATGTTTGGATTAATACAATACTTGGTCCCTAATTGTCCTCATTTTGGTTTGTTCCCATAATTTTAAACCATATATTTTACTCCCTTAAAGGCTTAAAGGAAAAAATTAGTCATGTTTTTATTAAAATATGTTGACCAATATTTTAGACAGAAAGAAACTCAATAAACTAAAACTCAAAATTTAAAACTATTGGGATTAAAACCAAAATGAGGGTAAATTCTAAGGAACAAACATTGTATTACCATTTACACTCTTGTAGTTATATAAATGATTCAAATCTTATTTTTGTGATTTTATACCCTGATAATGTGTATTTATAGTATATCATTTTCAAATTGCGATTTATATCATCTCTATTTTTCATTTATGAGTTTCCATAATAGTAACTATTTATATCGGTTTCTAATTTTGATTGAAGCATGGATGATGGATTTATGTATGTGTGTGTATGTTATATATATAAAATGTGTAATATAGTAGGTGTGACGTTTATTACCCACTATTATATGTAAAAGGAGATATATGTACACTACTAGAAAAAACACTTTTAACGTCCCTTATATGGGACTTTTAACGTCCTTTTATGAGGGGACGCGTATGCCAGCGACGTAGTAAATTTGGAGTTTAGACGTCCTTTGTAAAAAGACGCGTAAAGGGCTGGGTTTAGGCGTCCCTTTGACCAAAAGGGACGCCTAAAGTAATGAGTTTAGGCGTCCCTTTGGTCAAAAGGGACGCCTAAAGTCCCCGTTTAGAATTTTTTTATTTAAAAATTAGGGACTTTAGGCGTCCCTTTTGGTCAAAGGGACGCCTAAAGTAAGGACTTTAGGCGTCCCTTTGGCCAAAAGGGACGCCTAAAGTGTTTTTTTTTCAGAACCATTTTTATTGTTTCTGGCCATATCATTTTGAAAGCAAACAAAAACGTATACACAAAAAGGAAACATACAGCACGCAGTTTATAATTAACAAAACACAACATCCACCTCTAATGAAACATTATGCACTACATTGTTGACAGAAATGTTGTCCACTAATATAATAAACAACTACTAATAAGTAAATGTACAGGAAACGATAAACTTCTACAAATCAATGTGTTGAAGAATCCTCCCAGCCAACAAGTCTCTGATCAAATTAATGTCTTCATATAAGTAAGCAGCATCATTATCAAAGATCTACAAATTAGAAAATATGATTATATATACGAAATCAATGAAATTAAAGAATTGTTTAGCAATTCAATTAAAATACAACCAAAATATTATCATTTGATTACCTGTTGAAAATCATTTGTAAAGCCACTTTGAATGATATTATACATGTAAAGTAGAACATAATAGCCACATTCAGTACCACCTGGTTGTTGAGGGCACTATAAATCAAAAGCAATTGGTTAAAATCAATAACATACATCATTTATAAAACAACCGTAAATAAAATAACTTAAATTATATTGAAACCACATACTTTGGGATAGAACCACTTTGGCTTGCGAACAACTCTACCCTCACGTGACCCGCCAAGCATTCTATATGTTTGGGTCGCGCTACCATTAAAATGTAAAACATTTTAAGTTAGAACCATTAAAATGTAAAACATTTTAAGTTGGAACAATTTATTGAAATCAAGCATTTCTTTAATTAATAAAAAAGAAATAACTAACGTGTTGAAGACTGATTTTGTGTCTTTGTCTGGCTTTTTTGTCAAGGAATCAAACCAATAGATTTCATTGAGGCGTGGGCAAACAACACACAAGCTCCAATGGTAACTAAAACAATACACAGATTAAAATGAAGTTTAGATTAGAAGAAAATTATTTCTCAAACATCCAAAAATAAAATTTTTTACTACATACCCTTGAACAATTGGCGCTAGATAACATCGCAATTTGGTCGCTGCCATTGTGAAGCCCACATAATGCGTCCTTTGTGCGACATCATTTTTATCTGATGTCGTATTTGCCGGACACAAGAATCCATATAAATTTGATCTTTGCATATCAATGCACATGTGGTAGAAGGACCTAAAATATAAATAAAATGACCAATGAATTATTGAACTTATGAAATCTTGAACTTAGAAAAGAAAAACTAACCAAATGGCAAGTGTGACCCATCCTGCATCTATCTCCTCCAAATGCATAAACTCCTTAAGATCTTTATTGTCGATCGTGTAGGGATACGTCAATTGTGCACCCACAATCCCTGGAGGCATATTGAAGTTGACTTGGGGAATACCTTTGTACATCTGTTGGAGCCGTGCTAAAAAGGGCCATTTTTTCGCATGTTGCTCCTCCTATAAGCATAGAAAACAAAACCAATTATATTACAATGATGCCAATAAATGTCAAGTGATATGAATATAATTCCTACCATTGGTGGGGTTCCCAACGTGCCAATAAGATATTGAGGCCAAAGGATGAAACCTCCAATTGCCTGACCCAGCGTGGCAATCTCAACGTCAGGGATAGGGATGGCTGCACCTTCTTCCCCCTCATGAACACGTGTCACTGTCACCCTACGTAAATACTGTGGAATTTGATTATGATGGTGGGTGGTAGCTTTTGTGTAAACGAGAGCATCGGCTACAACACGAATCATGTCTGTGGTGTCCAAATAAAGGATACACGATTCACCCGACTCCGGAGTGGCAGAAGGCTGGCCCAGTGGTTCTGTTATGTGAGAAGGCTGGCCACAGGGTTCTGTACTATGGGAAGGCTGGACAAGACTATGGAAAGGAGCAGCAACAAGTTCTGGAGTATGGGAAGGCTGGACAAGGGGTTCTGGATTGTGGAAAGCCTCGGCAACGAGTTGCGGAGTGTGGGAAGGCTGTACAAGGGATTCGTCCGGCGGGTTGTGACTTCCTTTAGTGCTGGGGAAGGCCGGGGATTCCTCGTTTCTAACCCTAGTAGCCTCCATGTGATGAAAATCAAACCACGATTTCATTTCACCACGTAGTTGTGTCATTAGCTCATCTCGGAGCTCCTCTCGGATTTGATCGCGAAGCTTATCCACAAACTCTTGACTGGGTTCAGCTTGTGAAGAATATAACGAGGCTTTACCAAAATACTTCGAAATACCAACTCCCCTTGGCTCCCCTCTAACACGGCCTGGGTATTCAGCCTTCCCAATCGCCGTGGCCAATATGTCCATCCGTCCACTTGGAGTGAACGAACCTTGGCTACTCTGCTCTTCGAGTTCGTCCTGTAGCATACAATTCGTTATGAATACCCATTTAAATGCTAGAAATGTGAAGAATTTTACAATTAATTACTTATGCTATTACTACTTACAATCCTCGAGGCAACCTCAGCAATAGTAGGATTTATATATTTCCCACCCTTAATCCTCCCTGCTTTCCATTTTTTGTGACGTGGAGGAGGAGCTGGCTCTTGCACAACAACGGAAGGATCCGATTTCGCAGCGTCCTTCATTTTTTCCAGCTCTTCTGCCATCATCATCCGCTCCAGCTTCCTATAGCCACCCCGAGACATGCAATGCTGGTACTGATTTGCTTCTTGCCTCTGTGTGTTCGCCGCACTTAATTCCTGTTTAAGGGAAAAAGGGAAAAACAAGTCATTAGTGCATTAACTATATTGAAATTATAAATTTTCATACTGAAGACAGAAAATTTACCAAAAATTCAGGAGCTTGTCGTTTAGCTACAAACAACCTCCAGTCCTCTGGAGATAGATATGAATATTCCTGACAAGGATCAAGATGACTCTTGTCACCTCTAAGGTACTTCCTGGAGAGCTTATTTTTAAAATCCTTCCAGCGCAAACGAACCTCTCCCATCCAGTGGTTGTACATGTCTGTAGTGTCAGGAACATCGAACGTTTGCTGCAAAAACGGAGACAATTAAACTTGAATAGGAAGAAAGGTCTAAATACATAAAATGTATCGAAAGTTATGTACCAAAATCTGTTGCCATATCATGGCTTTCGTCTTTTTGGGAACCTGCCTCCAACTATCATAGATGATTCGGACTTTGCTTCGACCCAAAAAACCAAGATAACTAATGAAGTGGTCTTCCTCAGGACCCATTGGATTCATGTTGGCATCAAACTCTATGTGAACCCTCTCCTGTTCATTGTAGTGGCGCTTCGCCAATACAGCCATCTTCGTGGCACCTCTTGTTCTTCTCGGAGCGGGTGGCTCTTCTTGCCTTCCATTATGCTGCTCGTTGTCGCTCCCTGAGTCACTGGAACTTGACATATTCCTAGACAAAAAAAATCATTGTCAGAGAGGTAAGAATCATGTCAGAGAGGTAAGTAGATTGCAGGTATCTGTATAAACTACATTAAGGGAAAAAAGCACATATGACATAATACAGTTTTATATAGTTAAAGGTCTTACTTCATATTGTTTCCCATATTCCTTCACAATGATCATTTCTTGCAGAATAATCTTCATCATCTACTAACTCGACCTCACTTCCTATAGGTGGATTTGTTGTCAAAGGTGGTGTGTCGTCAAGGTTGAAGGTTGGATCACCATACTTTTGTTTTTTGCTTTGAAGTACAATGGACATATTTTTATTTGCAGGATCTGTGACATAAAACACTTGCTTCGCCTGGCTGGCTAGAATGAAGGGCTCATCTCTATAACCAACTCTTCGAAGATCGACTGAGACAAATCCAAATTGTGGATCTATTACCACAGCAGCATTGCTAACCCACTTACATTTGAACAAACCAACTTTGAACTTGTTGTAGGTCATCTCCCATATTTCTTCTATAACTCCATAATAAGTCATTGATGCACATATGGGGTTTTTGTCTTTCGAACTGGAAAAGTGCATAGCTTCAGCTTCAACCATCACCCCACTATTTTGCATGGTACTTCTGTCATCTTGCTCTTTTGTGTAGAATGAATACCCATTTATGTCATAACCAGTCCAAGTAACAACCTGAAATGAAGGCCCCCAGGCTAGCCAGTTGATTGTGTCGGACACACCGATCTCATGCGAAACCTTCTCCTCAAACCACTGAACAAATGTCTTGTTTTGCTCAATAGCTATTTGCATGTCACTCTTCTTTGGATTCAAGTTCTTCAAAGTCTTTTTGTGCTCATCTATGTATGACTGAACTTCTTCCATATTATTCAAGATATACAAGTGTGCTTGCAACACCTCTTCACGCTCCGCAGTCTTCACTTTTAGTCCTCGTGTTCCCTTACTTCTCCCCTCTTCATGCCGAGACTGTTCCTTTTTACCAGATAGATAATCTTTACAAAAGTCCATAGCCTCTTCAACTACATATCGCTCAACTATTGAGGCTTCAGGTCGATAAGGATTTTTAGAATATCCTTTTAAGATCTTCATGTATCGCTCAAAAGGGTACATCCACCTTAAATAAACTGGACCGCAAAGCCTTACCTCCCTTACTAAATGAACTACTAAATGCACCATTATATCAAAAAATGATGGAGGAAAATGCATCTCTAGTTGGGACAGAATTGTATAACCCTCATTTTCTAGTCCATCCAACTTCTCAGTGTCGATGACTTTGTTACAGATAGCATTAAAGAAAACACACAATCTGGTTATAGTAGTTCGCACTTCTTCTTTCATAATGCCTCTAATGGCTACCGGTAACAATTGTTGCATTAACACGTGATAGTCATGGGACTTCATTCCCACTAACTTCAAATCGTCCATTGACACACACCTGCTAACATTAGAAGAGTAGCCCTGTGGGACCTTAATTTCATGCAGACACCCACACAAACTTCTTTTCTCCGCTTTTGATAGCGTATGCGCAGCTGGCTCCATATATGCCCTCCTACCATCATCTCTTAGTTGTGGATGCAACCGATCTCTTATTCCCATATCAACAAGGTCAAGTCTCGCGCTCATTCCATCTTTGGTCTTACCTGGGATGTGCAAAAGCGTACTTACAAGGCTGTCACACACATTTTTCTCCACATGCATCACATCAATACTGTGTCTTACATCAAGACAATGCCAATACGGAAGATCAAATAAAATTGACCTCTTCTTCCATATATTCTTCTCACCCTTAGTCCTTTGATTTTTACCAAAGGTCACATTGACACGTTCTACCCGACTATAAACTTCCTCCCCGGTTAAGGCCCTTGGTGCAACTCCATGTTCTGGTAAGCCATCAAAACGCTTTCTCAGCCTACGATATGGGTGGAATCGAGGAAGAAACCTCCTGTGGCCAAGGTACACTGTTTTTTTGCAATGCTTAAGTTGTCGAAAGTGTGTGTCTCCTTCACAGATTGGGCATGCTTTATGACCCTTCACACTATACCCTGACAAATTTCCGTATGCGGGGAAGTCGTTTATCGTGGTAAAAATCATTGCACGCAACTTGAAAGACTCTTTCTTATAAGCATCGAACACATCCACACCTTCCTCCCATAACTTCTTCAAGTCCTCAATCAAAGGAGCCAAATACACATCGATGTCATTCCCTGGCTGTTTTGGTCCAGAGATCATCATAGAAAGCATAACGTACTTGCGCTTCATACATAACCAGGGATGTAAGTTGTATATTACAAGGAGAACTGGCCACGAACTATGTATACTAGTAAGAGTTCCATACGGATTTATTCCATCTGTACAAAGTCCAAGCCGAAGGTTTCTCGGCTCGCTGCCAAATTGAGGGAACATTTCATCTATCTTTTTCCACTGTAGAGAGTCGGCCGGGTGCCGAAGATATGTTCCGTCACAAATTCTCTCATCAGAATGCCATCTCAACTTCTTTACTTTTGTTGCGGTCGCAAACAAACGCTTAAACCGTGGAATTATTGGAAGATACCATAACACCTTCGAAGGTTGCCGTTTACTTGTTGTCCCTTCTCTACAACCACCATCTTTCTTCACTTTATATCGTGATGTTTTACAGTTAGGACACTCACTAAGACCTGCATACTCCTTTCTATACAATACACAGTCATTAGGGCAAGCATGTATCTTTTTGTACTCCATACCCATCGTAGACAAGATTTTCTTTGCCTCATACATACGGTTTGGAAGTACATTATCTTCTGGAAACATATCACACAATAATTCCAATAGTAATGTAAAACTACTATCGGTCCATCCACAAGTTGCCTTTAAGTTCACCAAATGCAATGTTCCCGTCAGTCGTGTGTACTTACTCCCAGGGTATAATGGTGTCCCCGTATCACTCCGCAAGCTGTCAAATTCATGTGCCTGGGCGAAGGATTCAACCTCGGCATCGTGAATCATTTTCTCCATTCTATCTTGTTCCATAACATCCACTCCTTCCTTCTTGTGCGACGGACAATCAGTAATTACTTCCTCACCATGCCATATCCACCTTGTGTATCGAAGATTTATTCCATCACAAAGTAGGTGATCCCTTATATCATCAACATCTCGTCGACTCTCGTTTAAACAATTCACACAAGGACAAAAATACTTCCCATTTTTAGTTGGAGCATTCCTTCTAGCAAATTCAATAAACTCTTCCACCCCATTCTCATATTCTTCACTAGTTCTCAAAGCATTCATCCAACTATGATCCATTGTTTTACCACCTAAACCATTCCCAATAACACTCAAGTTTATAACAATTGTTAACTATGAGATTGCCTTTTATCACTTTTTTCAAAAAACATTTCGGGATCATTTCCCATTAAGTGTAATATCCCACAATTGTAATAACAAACCATTTCACCTTAATTCAAACAAAAAATAAATAAATAAAGTAACTTAGGCAATTAAGGACAATATCAACAATTTAAAATATCAATTTTTCTTTAGAGAACTAATATGTTTAAATTAGTCAAGTTAAAAGTTCTATGCACCTACCTAATATATTAAAAGTTCTATACATGCATTATTTCAAACCAATAAAAGTTCTATAGCACTCAGAGCTTCCTACACATGTTTTATATAATCAAATAAATTATATACTTATTTAATCTAATAAAATTAGTTAACTAGCAAAACTCCCATATGTACTTATGGAATCTAGCATACATATGTACTTATGGCATATATGAGTGGCTTATAGTTTCTAGCAAAACTACTATTTTAAATTAAACTGTCGATCATGACATTAACTAAAGTGAAATAAAATAAATCAAAATAAAAAAAAAGCTTACAGGTTGGAAGAAATTAAAATGGCGTGATGATGAAGAGGTTGGGAGGGAGGAGGCGCGCTAGCCACCGTGAGAGAGGGAGCTCCGATGCTGCAAACAATGAAAAGATCAAGGAATATGAGGCTTTCACTGGTGGGGATAGCTGATTAGCTAGTTGGAAAAAAAGAAAGAAGAGATCGAACTGTACCGTAATACTTCTCAGCTGATCAGCTCGCTGGAACAAGTTAGTAAGGCGGCGGAAGAGAAAGATACAGGGGGTGAGTATTGAAGTGAGATGATAGAAGGAGGAGATGAGAGAAAATGAAGAAAGAGGGATTGAGCGGTGGAAGGGATATTCGGTGGAAGGAGGCTAAGTGTTTTTTATCAGAGAGGGAGGAAGTAGAGTGACGAAAGGAATGGAGGGAAATGATGAAAATGTGGAGGGAAATGATGTTTAGGCGTCCCTTCTGTAAGAAGGGACGCCTAAACATATAAATAGGCGTCCCTTCATAGAGAAGGGACGCCTAATGTCCCTACATTAGGCGTCCCTTCTCAAGAAGGGACGCCTAATGTGGGGTGCATGCCAGCCACGTGGCTGGCATGCACCCTTTAGGCGTCCCTTCTGAAGAAGGGACGCCTAATATTGGGTGCATGCCAGCCACGTGGCTGGCATGCACCCTTTAGGCGTCCCTTCTCAAAGAAGGGACGCCTAATGTCCCGACATTAGGCGTCCTTTCTCTAGAAGGGACGCCTAATGTCTCCTTTAGGCGTCCCTTCTTCAATAAGGGACGCCTAAAGGTTAATAAGTCTCTCTTTATTTACATAAATGCCACCGCGTACACTTTTTACTTCCCTTTTTAAAGAAGGGACGCCTAATTGTGACGTTAAATCCCTTTTCTGTAGTAGTGGTATGTGTGTGTGTATAATGTGTAACATAGTAGGTAAGATGATTATTCCCCATCAAAGGATATGAGATGTTAGATGAAATTACAGTTGTAATTACATGCTTTTGGAATTATTAGACCTGTGATTTCCATTTTTTTTCTTCTTTCTTTTTTTTCCCTTTCTATAGTTAATTGTGCCTTCTTGAAAATATGTTTTCAAAAAACTCTAGTGTGCTTTTGTTTAACTTCCGTGCACTTTGTTATTCATACCCTCACTAAGTTAGTGGTAGACTCATTCCTCTCTTCATTTTATTTAGATGATGAAGCTCGCAAAATTGGTTATTGATGCGTCTTGAGAGATCTTGTGACGTCATGACTACTATGGGCGTATTGGAGTCTTGTTGTTGTTAAAACTATGCCTGAGAATCTGTATGATTGTTTAGGCTTGCTAGGCTAAATGGGATTATTCGGTTTAGCCTATGTGCCATTCACAACTTGGATTTTGTGTCGTTACACGCTACTACAGGCTATAGTTTTTACTACCCCAAAGGGCATCCATTTTTTAGAAAGGGAAGTAAAAACCAAAGGCGTTGGCATTTTTGTAAAACAAGGCTGGAAGTGAAAAGCTTTAGGCGTCCCAAATTTCAATTGGGACGCCTAAAATGTCATGTTAGGTGTCACAAGTCAAATTTCAAATGGCAAAATTTATTAGCGCCAAGCTTTAGGTGTCAAAAATAATTTTGGGACGCCTAAAGCAATTCCCTAGGCGCCAAAAAAATTTTAGTGGGTGCCAAACGCCTAACTTTAGTCATCCCAAAATTTTTTGGGACTCCTAAAGTTGGCTTTAGGCGTCCCAAAATTATCTAGAATACCTAAAGAACCCCTAGGTTGCAAAACTGGGCGCCAAGCGCCTAGCTTTAGGCATCCCAAAAAACTTTGGGATGTTTAAAGCCTTGGGTTTTGGTGTCCCAAATTTGAATTTAGGACGCCAAAAGTTCCGCCACAACACCTTTAGGTGTCCAAAATTCAAACTTGGGATGCCAAAACCACCCTTATATCTCTTTTTTCCACTTCAGTCCATCACTCTATTTTGCTCTCCCTCACTATTGTCCTCTCTTTTCTCTCCTTCACCGTCCCTCTCACCGTCGTCCTCTCTCCCTCTCTCACGCCATCGGACTCACTCCCTCTCTATATCGTCAGACTCCCTCCCTTTCTCATAGTGTTGTAGCGCCGTCGGCATTCTCCCTTTCTCATGGTATGCGCTTTAATTTTTTTTAAAATACAATGTATGTTTAAAATAACTCTTTCCTAGCTATATATTTTTGTTTTGCATTTATTGGAACTTTGAATGTATGTTTGGCTTTTTACATATAGCGAAATTGAAAAATATAGTTATATAGCGATAGGTTTATTAGGGTCATCAGCAAGAGGATTAGGATTGCACTAAGAGAAAATAGAATGATAAAACTTATTTTTCTACAAAGAATTTTCTTCAATGTGGGATAGGGTAGAAATATTTTTTTCTAGAAACAATGTAAGAAACCATTTTTGTGTTTGATAATTCATTTTAATACAAATTAAAATAAAAATAAATATGGAAAAACTATAAACCATTTTAGGACTTCTCTTTGAGATTTAGAGAGAAAGGATCAAGGTTTTCCTTTTCAAAATTTGAAAGAGAAGCCGCTTAGCACAAATTTAAAAATTTTATTAAATACAATGAATTGAATTAGAGTATTAGTAGTATTTTTTATATATAAAAACATGTTAGGTACTTTTTGTCAATAACATAAAACTTTTAACTTTTACATTCTTCATAATCATCTCATTTTAAAACTTGTGGATAATTATTTTTTATTTAGAAACTATTTGTAATTCTCTCTTTTAAGAAAATGATGAAGTAATGATAGAAATTATTGTTCCTGATGAGAAAGTAAATAAAAACAATTAAATTCATTCTCTAACTATTAATGTGTTCATTTATACATCACATTAATACAAGTCACATTCCCTAAAGAAAACCCAGTTATATTTCATTGATTCTCTATTTGTCTAAGAAATTGCTTGTAATACCCCACTTTTCCACCAATATTCCTTATATGTATATTTGTGATATTTAGTGAAATAAAATGGTGAATTATGATGTACATAAATTTACAGAAATATTCCAATCGCCAGTTACACATAATTCGGCCAAGTAAGGACAGAAATAGGCAAATAATATCCACTTAAAGGCCTAATATTGTAAAAAAAATTGAGCATAAAATGACACAAATAATGGCCTCATACAAGTATAAAAAATTTGTTCAAACCAAAGGAAATGAGGAGGAAATGATTTATTTCAAAAAATCATAAAACGTTAGGGCAAAACGGTAATTTTGCCATAAAACAAGAAACAATTATTTTCCCCCAAATATTTCCAATAATTTCATTCAAATGGGAATTAAAAGAAGGAAAATGACCACTTAGTAATTAATAAGCCTATTTTGAATTATTATTACCAAGGAAAAATCAATGTTGGAAAAAGTCAACAAATGCAACTAAAGTAACATTTGTAAAAAGAAATTGTTGGAGATGCAAGAAGCCATTTAATCCTTTCTTTCCTTTGCAATTTCTGTGGAAAAGGGGCTTGGCAAAGGGAGTATACATGTTGACTTGAAAGCAATTGAAGCAAGAAGGAAAAGAGGTTAAAAAGTCCAAAGGTCAAAAAGGCATAAGGCTTTGGTCAACAATTTTCAAGATGACATTATTGGATATTTCAAGAGGAAACATTCATTCCCTTGCCTCTTTATTTTCGGTAGACTAAAGGAAATAAAAGGAAAATCAGAATATTTAGGAAATATTATGCAAAAAGCAAAAGGTTGGACCAATAAGAAAAATGCACTTGTAAAGAAAGAGGTAAGAGTAAGCAATTCATTAAAGCATCTTTTCCTCTCTTTGGCTCTTCATTTTCGGTGGAAATCTACAGCTAAGAGAGAGAGAGAGAGAGCTCAAGGAAAAGGGAAGCACACCAAGCATAAAGAAGGCTAGGGTTTCACAAATCTAAGGTATGAACTTACAAAACATTGTGATTTTTGCTTCCTAATCACTCCATAACCTCTCATAACCTCTTCTACTCTATTAAATCCATGGTTTTCAAGAAAAATAAAGAGCTAAGAGAGGGAGTAAAATTTCATTTAGGAGAGAGAAAATGTGAACATCAAGAGGTAAACTTCAAAACTTGCTTCTCTTGCCTTGTTGGATGTTGTTGGTGTTGTTGTTGCTAGATATTGTCATGTTTTCTCTTGTTTTTCACAAACAGTCTGAAGGAAAAACATGGATAAATGCTGCCCAAATCCCTTTAAATAAGTCCATTTAGTGTTTAAATAGCTAATCATGTGATTAGAATTAGAAAGAAAGTGATTAAGCAAGATAAAATAAGAAAACAACATAAACCTTCTACGAACCCTAACTTTCTTCCTTGTGTATGATGTGATGAAGGAGTGAAAATTTGGTAATTTTTTTGGAGTCAAAATTATGTAGGTATGCAAGTTTTAATGATTTTTAGATGTTTGTATGCCAATTTGGAAATTTATAAAGTGTGTATGTACATGTTGTTGATCTACACCTGTGTTGCAACAATATTATGCATGGTGTTTCATGGGACAAACCTTGTCTAAAAATCCTGAAACTTTCTAGAAATAAATTATAGACATAGAGCTTTAATTTGATAGGTATTTTGTAATTTTTGAACAAGCACATTGGGAGATATGAATTTTTGAAGTTATACTATGTTTTCTGGAATGCAATCTGGAACAGTGGAATTTGGTGAATTTCTGGGAATTACATAAGTCTAGTGGGCAAACCTAAGTAATTTTACTCAAATTTAAATTGAAAGAAATTCATTTAAGCTTTGGAGTCAGTCAAATTTGATTTTTTTAGAATTAATTATGAATTTTCAAAGTTCATGGAAAAATCTTCCAGTTTCTGGAAAACAGTGAAACAGCACTGCACATAATTGTATTGTGTAGAAAATGTTATAACTATTTTAAATAACTAGAAGAATTTGATTTAAAGGTAGTAATAGTGCAAGTAATAACCAGTTACTTGTAATTCTAATTTTGATAGAAACTGGAACTTGCTCGAGCTCAAAGAAACGGTTGGATATTGCTCAAGGGAAGCCATGATACCTCATCTCCTATAGCCTTATATGGGTACAAAAGAGCAGTAAAATCATTTGTGAAATCTGGAATAAGTCCCAGATTAAGAAATACTAAAAAAAATTCACAAATTTCAAACCTATCTCAGGATTTGAACCTGGGATTGGAAAGGAGTTTCGAAGGTAATAAAATTTTCTTAAACTATTTTCACAAACATTCACTATCTCATTAAGTCTTACCTGCTCTTCTTTTCATTTTATCAGAGTTTGCGAGTGATTCTCTGCTTAGTTCTTATGTTTCATACCTTAATTATGTTTCGTTAGCGATCAAAAGCGTAATATAACTAAACCATTTTGTTGTCATGGTAAATAGTTATATACATTACATACAATTCAAAATATCTAAAATATCAAAATAGACAACCAACAAAAGAGACTAAAGTCTTTTGGCATTCTCAGTCTCTAGCCATCCGTATTTACCTTCTTGCCCTTTGAAATTTCTCCTTGTCCTATAGATGGTTCTTGAAAAAGAGTGAGATTCAAAAGAATCTTAGTAGTAACATATTGCCAATCATACAAATATAACATCACAAAGCATGCTACACAGTTATCATACAATAGAATTATTGCAACAGCATTTAGTGCATCATATGCAATTCACAAACTACCGTAGTGCTAGTCAAGTTATAGGCCCTAAAGAATACCCGCGCAATAGGCCCCGGGATTAACTCGTGCATCACAGAACATTATTGGTCCGAGCGTCCACCAGCATAATAGGCCCCGAGCGATGACTCCACATAACCAGAATGTGTTAGACAATGCATGATGATTCACACAACATACAATGTATATTATAAATATATGAAAGACAAGTTACTACCTGTTGGCTTTCCTTGAGCAATATCCAACTGTTTCTTCGAGCTTGGTCAAGTTCTAGTTCCTATCAAAATTAAACTTACAAGTAACTGGTTATTACTTACACTACTACTACATTTAAATCAAATTTTGTTAGTTATCTAAAGCAGTTATAACAGTTTCTGCATGATACAATTATGTACAATGCAGTTTCACTGTTTTCCAGAGATGACAGATTTTTTAGTCAAATTTGGAAATTCATAATTAATTTTAAAAACATCCAATTTGACTGATTCAAAATCCTAAATGATTCTAATTAAATTTAAATTTGATGAAAAATAGTTAGGTTTTTTCAATATGGAAAAATCATTCCCAGATATTTGTTATATATCACTGTTCCAGATTACTTTCCAGGAAACAGGTCATAACTTCAAAAATTTACCATTAATTCTTGAAAACTCCAAATTCAGTGGTTCTAAATTCTATACAAATATATTTCATTATAGTTTCACATAAAAATACTCAATTCTAGTTACCATATCCACACAATTCCCAGAATATCACCAAACAGAACCTGTTCTAGATTACATTCCAGAAATAGGGCACAATTTCAAAAATTCACATCTCCCATTATACTTGTCAAAAAATTACAAAATGCATATAAAATTAAATACCTATGTCTCTAATTTAATTCTAGAAAATTTTAGAAATTTTGGACAAGGTTTGACTCCTGAAACATCATGTACAATAACAATGTTCCAGGCAGGCAAATTTAACATGTTCATGCACACTTCTTAAATTTCCAAATTGATATAGAAGCATCCAAAAATCATGAGAACTTACATACCTATACAATTTTTTATTCTGAATCCAATGGAGATATAAAAATTACAAAATTCTTACATCTTCATCACATCACAATCAGAACAGAAAATCAGAGTTCTCGAGAAAAGTTTGTTGTTTTCTTGTTTTCTCTTGCTAAATCACTTCCTTTCTACTTCTAATCAAATGATTAGCTATTTAAATACTCATTGAACATGTTTTAAAGGAAGTTTAGCCAGCAAGACCCCCTTGGGATTTCATCATCCACTCCTCACAAAACAACAAATTCCAAGCTAACAACAACTAAGACAAGAGAAGCAAGTTTTGAAGTTACCTCTTAATTCCAACTCTTTCTCTCTCCTCAACGTCTCTAGTATCTCTCTCTATACTCTTGATTGAGCTTCCTAACTATGCCTTTTAAGTTGGAAGCATAAACTTTAAGTGTACATGCTTCTTACCTTGAATTTTGGAAAACCCTAGCTCTTGTGTGCTTAAGAGCTCTTGAGAATGGCTGAACACTTCCCTCTCTCATTTGTGCAGATGATGATTGAACATGAATGGAGAAAGATGAGGAAATGAAGACTTAATGCATTAGTCAAATTGCTTTACACATGGGTACTCCTTATTGGTCCAAAACATATGGTTTTTGTTTAAATATTTCCATAATTCATTTGCCTCTTTCTTCCTCTTTTCTGCCGTCCATAAGGAAATATGATGGAGTATATTTTGGTCTTGTATTATCCTATGTGTCATCCTACACTTTGTTGACCAAAGTCCTATGCCTTTGCTTTTTGTCCCTTTGACTTTTCTTGATAATAATTTACGAAAATATGTTTATTAATTACCAAGTAGCCATTTTTCTCTTTTTAATTCCCATTTTACTAAAATTATTGGGAATATTATGGGAAAATAATTATTTCTTGATTTATTGGTCAAATGACAATTTTGCCCATACATTGTCTTCCATTTTTGCACTTAATGCAAAACTGGGCAGAATTTTCATCAAACTTTGAAAATTCATATCTAATTGTATAAATGTCTAATTGGGGTGGCTCTAAAGGCTATGCGACCCTTATTGAGTCTAGATTTAAGGAAAAATATAAAATTTAGCCAATTAGAAATTCATCATTTCTAGAATTCTCTTTTTCAGAAGCTGACACTAAAAATCACCAGGTTCACTAAGCTAAATTAAATAATAAATAATTCCTTGTATACAGCTCCAAATGACTTATATAACCAATCAAATTGAAGCTTGATAAGTCTTATTTCATTTTAGAAAGTTTCATAATTTTTGGACATCATTTTCCCCTTGAAAGATGCCACAAAAACACGACTGTCACACCAGAAAATACTCACTGGTAGTAACACTACTTTGTATGTGACTTCTAATTGCATCTTTTGTCATTCCCTAGGCTCATTAATTTACCATAATATTCCCTTTAATATCCCAAGGGTATAAAAGAATTTTAGGGATTGCAAGTATACCCTACTAGGACATTTGTTAAACCGAAGCTTAACAGTCGACTTAATCCAGGCTTAATCTTAAGCCTCTTGTCCCAAAATTTGGGATATTACATTTCTCCCCCCGTTCAATAAATTTCATCCTCAAAATTTTGAGCATCATATGGTACTATATGTACCTCAGGGAATCATCTCTAGACACTCAGTCCATCTTTTCCATTCTGGCTTTTTCATTTGCAAGCTCATAGAGCATGCAACTCAATAATCATATCCTTAACACAAAATGTCATATAGTATTCAGCACTCACCATACAACACCTTCATTCATTCTATTCCCAGTATGTAGCATTCAAACTCAAGACCTACTGGTCCATTCTCACAACGCTTGGTTTCTTAGGCCTCACTACCTCTTCGAGACTCTCTCCCGGATCACACTGAATACATACCAAGCCTTCTAGCCTATTCAGGACTCTCCCAGATCATCACGTATGCACACCAAGTCTTATGGCTCACTCTACTACCACAACGTTAGATATTATGGCTTTACTGCTGAGGGGATCACCCCCTTTTCCACAGGCATCTCAGGGCTTACGACCCTAGCTACAACTTGGTACAGTCTGAATATTCTACTAGCCTCAGTATATTCTCTAGACACAATGGTCCAATGTCATCGAGCTAGGTAATAACCACAGTGCTATACATACAGGTCTTATGGCTCATAGATATTGTCCTATACAGACTTGCAGATTGGGTGTTATTGTCTCGAGCAACTGCTCGACTCCATTCTCAACACATCACTCTCCGCCAGCCTAAGGACATACTAGTCTGTCAGGTCTTATGGCCTCAGGACAATCAATCCACCATCTTTATTGAATACATATCGAGTTCAGCTACCCAGGACACATAGTCCCCTAGGTACTTTGAACTCATTATAGGCTTCATCTCTTGCTACTCAACCCATTCACACTCTTATGTAATGTTCACGAAGCATGCTAAAAAAACCATCATCGCATCAATCACCATAAGAGCATTCGGTATGTTAGCATATAGCTTAACGGCATCTGCTGGACTTTCATCCCTACAAGTCACAGGGCCCCAAGTGTTCACCCGCGCAATAGGCCCTGGGATTCCACTTACGCATAACAAGAGTTTTCATGGCCTCGAGTGTCTACCAGCGCAATAAGCCCTGGGCGACTGCTCATGTATAATAGGAATCTCTATAGCGTCCATCCACGTAAATTCTGAATACTCATAAGGTCTTACTTCCCAGGGAATAACCCTATACCATAGGCATTACGAGACTTAATGCCTCGGCCTTTTCCCATCAGGTCTGAGCTCAATAAGTCTTACTGCCTACCGTATATTCATAACACGAATATACTCGATGGTAAACACATACATGCAGAACCATTATATAAGATAAGAGAGCAACATTCACTCTCCTTTCTACCATTGAGCTCATTCTTCCTTAGTCTCTTTCATCAATTGGCACTAGAGCACCCTATGACATTTCGCTGGGTCATATAAACCCCTTTCCCAAGGAAACTCACTCGATGGAGGACTCATTACAATATACCATTATTGAGAGTTAACGTTCCCATAGCTCTACTCTATGGTTTCAACGTCTCGGTGGCTTCACTCCAAGGTTTGTCGTCACAGTGGATGCATACTATGTTTCGACATCACTGTGGCTCCACACTATGGTACTACACTTGGTACTTCACTTAGTAACCTGATTAGTCAGTCCCCCCAGTCTAATCCCACTGTAGGTAGCCTTTTCCGATTAGAAGTCCCCATAGGTAGCCCTCTCCGATCAGAATCCTCCGTAGGTAGCTCGTTCTGATTGGTTATCTCTGAATGGAAGTACCATTGTAATAGGAATCCAAATCTCATGAGGTCCTTCTTCTCTAGTAGTTTTGTAATATGCTCTCTCTAATTTCTGTCATCTTATCTGGGGTCAATTTATTTGGACTTTTGATATTGATCTCACTCCAGGAAATAATCACAAATCTAAGGGAATATTATATGATTAAGATCTTTCCCTATGTTAGATTAGCAACTAGCAACCTCCAGAAACCTCATACACATTTCTGTACTATATTCTAGTATCTCAAGCCATTCAGACTATTTCAACCTCCTGGAGAATCAATTTAACTATTGCAATTGATTCTCAGGTTATGATTCTATTCTTAGAACCTCAACATCACCTGAGTCAAAAAATTAGGTCTCCTCAATTATACCCAATAGGTACGCTAAGAATAAAAATCAATAGCACTTATTCTAACCTTCACGGTTTCTGGGTAATATCCTCAAAACATTACTGAAGGTTCACATCATCTGTAAGGTTCACAAGGTTCAACTTTCTTCATGTAACAGAACCATAGTGCAACCTTATTCCCATTTTGACCTAAGCACTATTTTAAGCTTAGATATGTTTTAAATGTATCATCAAATCGGATCCTCAAGAACAGATATACAGTATAATCTTCACTTATTATACATCACCGTATATCATACCCATATTCTTTTAACCCCACGGGTTACTAAAGATCATCACTTAGCATAAAGAAACCTCAAAATAATCACTTTGCCTTGAGTTCTCGTAACCTTATTAAATGAACTTTTTTTGCAGTACCCACTACAACAGAAATGGTTCAAATCAAGATCAATACTTACTTCATCATCTCCATGCCTCTAATCATTCCTTAGGTTATATAAGAACCTCTAATCAAAATCCTAAACCTTTAAGCAAAAGGTTTCAAATTTCTAAGGTACTTCCCAAGGGGTTACCATCCCAGGATTTCCCTCGCTTGAGCACTCAACCACGGAGTTTCAATGAGATCTGACACATCAGTGCTAGCAGCATACCATATATCACTGGATGTCGGTAACCCATACATACCTCAACCCCAATATGACATGTCAGCCTCCCCAGAGATGCTTAGTATTGTCCCCACGGGGAGATATAAGCAGTACCAGCTTCCTGGTATAGCTCCTCAAGGTGTTCTATACCTTACTATAATCACATCTTTAGTTATACGCTTATCCTCAGAGATTTGGTTAGCTGAAGAAGGTAATTGACTTCTCGACCTTACCCTAGTAGATAAGCTTCCTACCATAAAGTAGCTAATCAAAGGTTGGAATCTATCAACATAAGCAGAAGACTCTAGCAAATACCTACTGTTGCCAGAATCATTACACTGCTACCAAAATTGTGATACCTCATTTCCTACAGCCTCAGATGAGTACAAAAGAGCAGTGAAATCATTTGTGAAACCAGAATTAAGTCTCAAATTAAGAAATACTGAAAACATTTACAAATTCCAAACCTATCTTAGGATTTGAACCTGGGATTGGAAAGGAGTTTTGAGGGTAATAAAATTTTCTCAAACTATTTTCACAAACATTCAGTATCTCATTTAGTCTCGCCGGCTCTTCTTTTCATTTTATCAGAGTTTGCGAGCGATTCTCTGCTTAGTTCTCATGTTCCATACCATAATTATGTTTCGTTAGCAATCGAAAGTGTAATATAACTAAGCCATTTTATTCTCATGCTACATAGTTATATACATTACATACAATCCAAAATATCTAAAATATCAAAATAGACAACAACAAAAAGAGACTAAAGTCTTTTGGCATTCCCAGTCTCTAGCCTTCCATATTTACCTTCTTCTTCCCCCTTGAGCTTTCTCCCTATACTATAGATGATTTATGCAAAAGAGTAAGATTTAAAAGAATCTTAGTAGTAACATATTACCAATCAAACAGATATAACATCACAAAGCTTGCTACACAGTCATCATACAACAGAATTATCACAACAGCATTCAGTGCATTATATGCAGTTCACAAACTACCATAGCGCTAGGTAAGTTATAGGCCCTGATGGATACCCGTGCAATAGGCCCCAGGATCCACTCGTGCATCACAAAACATTATTAGCCCGAGCGTCCACCTGCGCAATAGGCCCCAGGCGACTACTCCGCATAACCAAAATGTGTTAGACAATGCATGATGATTCACACAACATACAGTGTATATTATAAATATATGAAAGACAAGTTACTACCTGGTCGCTTTCCTTGAGCAATATCCAATTGTTTCTTTGAGTTCGGGCAAGTTCTAATTCCTATCAAAATTAAAGTTATAAGTAACTGATTATTAATTGCACTATTACTGCCTTTAAATCAAATTTTATTGGTTATCTAAAGCAGTTATAACAGTTTATGCATGATACAATTTTGTACAGTACGGTTTCACTGTTTTCCAGAAACTGTCAGATTTTTCAGTCAAATTTGGAAATTCATAATTAGTTCTAAAAAAATCCAACTTGACTTATTCAAAAGCCTAAATTATTCTCATTCAATTTAAATTTGAGGAAAAATAGTTAGGTTTTCCCAATGTAGACAAATCATTCCCAGATATTCGTTATATATATATCACTATTCCAGATTGCTTTCCAGGAAACAGGTCATAACTTCAAAAATTTACCATTAATTCTAGAAAAATCCAAATTGAGTGGTTCTAAATTCTATATAAATATATTTCAGTATAGTTTCACATAAAAATACTCAATTCTAGCTACCACAGCTACATAAGTCCCAGAATTTTGTCAAACACAACATGTTCCAGATTACAGAAGCATCTAGGTAGTAACTTGTCTTTCATATATTTATATGATACACTGTATGTTTTTTGTGTTCACCATGAATTATCTGGCACATTCTGGCACAAGTGGATGCACGGGACCTTTCTGCGCGGGTATCCCTCAAGGCCTTATAATATACCTACCGCTATGGTGATATATGAACTGCATGTGATGCACTGAATGTTGTTGTGATGATTCTATATATGATGATTGTGTGGCATGATTTTTGATATTATATATATATGATTGGTACTATGTTACTACTGAGATTCTTTTGAATCTCACTCTTTTTCGTAAACCTATCTACAGTACAGGGAGATAGCTCAAGGGGCAAGAAGAAGATAGCTAGAGGCTGAAACATGAAAGAATTTAGTTTTTTGTTGGTTGTCTATTTTAATGTACTTTGGATATTTTAGATATATATATAGTATAAATAGCTTGTAACTCTGACAATGTTACGATAGTAAAATGGTAATGCCGGTATACTAGTAAGCGGATGGTAATTAATCTAAAAGGGTAGTTTAGCTAAATTACGCTTCCAAATGCTAACAAAGCATAATTAAGGTATGGAACATGAGAACTAAGCAGTGAATCGCTTACAAACTTTGATAAAACAAAAAGAAGAGCTGGTAAGAATTAGTGAGATAGTGAACATTTGTAAAATTGTTTCGGAAACATTTTATTACTTTAAAAAATCCTCTCCAATCCTAGGTTCAAATCAAGAGATAGGTTTAGATTTTGTGAATGTTTTCTAAAGTATATTTAAACCTGGGCGAATCTTGGTCTCACGAATGATTTCACTACTACTTTACACTCATCTGGGGCTATTGGGAATAAGGTGTCACATTGCTTACATCATAATCTCATATTAGTTTCCTAAAGAAAAATTATTGGATTAAATTATTGATATTGTTCTGAATTGCCTCAGTTAGTTTGTTTTGTTTGAATTAAGCTGAAATGGTTTGTTATTGAATTTTTGGGATGTCTTACTTTTAAGGATCATAGTTGGATGAATGCTTTGAGAATTAGTGAAGAATATGAGATGAGGTTGAAGAGTTTATTGGATTATCTAGAAGAAATGCTCCATGTAATATGCCAAATTTTATACAACAAATTCCTTGTACATTTAACTCATTAAATGGAATAAAATGGTGAACTTTAGTGCACTTGAAATAGCCAAAATATTAGAAGTAGAGGTTACATGAAATCTTGGCCAAGCTAAGATATAAAGCTCAACTTTTTGTCTTTATAAAAGCCTAATATTGTAGCCTAAAATTAAGAATGGAAGAGCACAATTTTTGGCCCAATAAATGATGAAAAATTTGGCCAAAACAAAAAGAAAAGAAGGAAGACAACAATTGGTTCAAAAATTGAAGAAAATATAAGAGTAAAATAGTCATTTGGCTAATAAATTAAAAATTCAATATTTTTCCCTTAATAAGAGGCCATAGTTGGCCAAAAGAAGAGAAGAGGCAAGGAAAAAATAAAATTAGGACACCTTGCATGCCATGTAGAGGTTTTTCATGCTATATGGAAAAGAAAGACATAAAGTATTGCCATATGTAATAATTAGCAATAAAATAATATCAAATTAAGGAGGTGAAAGATTATTTTTGTTTAAGAGCATTTCAGCCCTCTCAAGGCCATATTTTGGCCAGATTTGGAGAAAGAAGGGAGAGAGAGAGAGCAAGTGAAATACAAATAACATGAAGAAAGCTAGAGGAATCAAGAAGGAAAATTTGGTAAGTTATAGTTGGAATTACTTGTTTTTTCCTTTAAACTCTAGGAAACCTTCTCTAATCTTCATATTCCTCTTGAAATCATGTAAAGCAAGACAAAAATCAAAGGAAACAAGGAGGAAGTGGCGGTTTAGAGAGAGAAAGAAGAAAAAATCAAGGTAAGCTTAAGAACTTGTCTTCTCTTATTGATTCATAATTGTGATTGATGTTTTGGTTGGTTGTATGGCATGTATTGGCTTGAATTTTTTATTTGGGATGTATGAACCCTAAGGCGAGGTGCTGTCCAAATTGTCATTAATCATGTTCAGGAGGTGTTTAAGTGATTAAACAAGTTATTAGAAGTGAAAAGAAGATATTTGGTTTAAAGGAAATTGAAAATTCCATTTTCCATAAAAATTCCAGATTTTTAGGGAGAGCTATTTTGGGGTGTTTGGGCTGGAATTTGACAGATTTGATTATTCCATTTGTGTTTAGAATGAAAAATTATATAGGGAACATGTGAAAAATGGAGTATAGAGGCTTTAGGGTGTGAAATGACAATTTTACCCATAAAACCCTAGCTTTAGGACTGTTAAGGGCATTCTGGGAAATGTAGTATGGTTTTGGAAAAGCTGAGGTCAAAAACGGATTCTACACGTAAATTTGTGTAGGAATAGCCCGGATCATAATTTTTGAAAAAGTACAATTATACCGAGTATTAAGAGAATTAGACCGGATTCCTAAGGGTATGCATTTTAGGTAGAGATAACCAACTATATGAATCTTGGAATAAAGCATGAATGAGTAATAGCTCATTTATTATAAATTTGGAATTTTAGAATTTGACATTTACCCAAGCAGAATAAAGAGTTAGAGGACCGATACTAGCTAAGCACTGGAAAGGATTTCAGGTAGTAACTCCATCTTTTATACATTATGTGCTTGTTTATATGCTTTGTATTTCCATATTCTTTGATATGAAATGCATGTTACAAATTCCTAATTGTGGTATGGGAAAAGCACAAGTACCACCCTGTGGGAAAGCACAAGTACCAACAGCTCAGTAGGACCAAGTCTAGGTATTGATATAATTATTTGTTATGGTGTGGGAAAAGCACAAGTATCACCCTATGGGAAAAGCAAAAGCATCAGGCCAGTGGGATCCAACTGAGGTAGTGAGATAAGTATGGACAAGCTGTTGTTTACTCTAGAACATTACAATGATCATAGTGTGGCTAGAAAGGACAAAATAGTCATTTTGATCTTGAACGTCAACAAGTTTATAGTATTTATTTCTGTTGCAATATATGGTGCATTTCTTGTTTATTTATCGCATTTTATATGATTGATTTTGTATTACTACTGAGATTCATATGAATCTTACCCTTTCCATAAACTAAAATTGACTTAGCTAGAGAAAGCGGATTTAAGAGCAAGGAAGTCGACACTGGCAACTGAGAAGTTTCGGTCTGAATCAATAATTTAGTGTTGGTTATCTGCTGACCTTTTATGTATTTTTGGATTTGTAATTAATATATACAAACCCTTTTCGAATTCATGTACTGTAATCAAGTACTTTATATCATAATGTTTGTGCTATTTCTGTATGCCCACTAAACTATACGTTGATACTCTAGTAAATGTCAAAATATTGAGGGGGTTTGACACTCCAAAAAAAAATGGGATGCATTTTTTCCTTGTGTCAATTGTTAAAATGAAACTCAATGGGATGTTGATGTTATAAGGGATCACCTACTGTGTGATGGAATAAACCTTCGATACACAAGGTAGATATGGCTTAGTGAGGAAGTAACTGATTGTCTGTCACACAAGAAGGAAGTTGTGGATGTCATAAATGGAGATAGAATGGAGAAAATGATTCACAATATTGAGGTAGAATCCATTGCACAATCGCATGAATATGACAGCCTTCTGAGTGATGCAGAGATACCTTGTACCCTGGGAGCAAGTACACACGGTTAACAGGAACATTGCATTTGGTAAACTTAAAGGAAACTTATGGATGGACCGATAGTAGTTTCACATTACTGCTTAAATTATTGTATGATATGTTTCTAGATGATGATGTACTTCCAAATCATATGTATGAGGCTAAGAAAATCTTGTCTACGATGGGTATAGAGTATAAAAAGATACACGCTTGCCCTAATTATAACATCCCAAATTTCAGTCACCAAAATTCCTTTATACCTTGATAGTATTAAAGGAGATAAAAAGGACATTAAGTGATAAAACAAGACAATTAGAGGTCATACACAACATAGTTATTTGGTAAAAAAATTAGGGATGCTACCTGTAAGTTTCCTTGTGAGGCAGTCATGTTGTATGACATTTTCAAATAAGTAAATGATATTCAAAAATTGTGAAAATTTCCATAATGAAAGTAGACTTATCAAGCTTTAATTTGATAAGTTATATAAGTCACTTGGAATTGTATACAAGGAGATATGAATTTGTGAACTTAGCCCAATAAAACTGGTGATTTTCAGAGGCAGCATCCAAAACCAATAATTTTGGGAAATATGATATTTCAATTAGCCAAAGGTTATATTTTTTCTTAAAACTATACTTAATAAGGGTGACATATACTTTGGAACCACCCCAATTGGATATCTATACCATTAGATATGAATTTTCAAAGTTTGATGAAAATTCTGTCAATTTTTCCAACAATGGCGAAAATGGAAAACATGTAAGGGCAAAATGGTCAATTTGGCTATATATGATAATTGTTCCTTAATAATTAAGGAAGATGGCAGATTTGGATGAAGGGGATAAGAAGGAAAATAATTTTTTAAAGAAAGGGACAAGAGGAAGAAGAAGGAAAAGCTTGTAAAAGTCATGTGACAAAAATGAAATAGAATAATATTACTTAAGGTTTAAGGGAGAGAACTCTAGAACATTATCCATCTCACTATTTAAGGCCATATGCATGACCAAGAAGAGAAGAGAAGAGGGAAGAAGAGACTTGGAGGAGAGAAGGAGCAAGAACTAAGAAAATAGGTATAAATTTCTACATGTTCTGTTCTTTAGCTATAGAAATCCTTTCTCAATCTCCCTACCCTCTTGAAATAGATATCAAACAAGAAGAAGTTCAATGAGAAGAGAAGAGAGGGACGGTCAAAGAAGGAAAAAGAATAAGAGTTAAGGTAAGTTGTAAAAAAACTCTAGTATTCTTGCTGGAAACTGAGTTGTAGTTTATCTCTGGCTGGTTATTTGACTGCCTGTGATAGTTTCTGTAACTTGGGATATTCAATTTCTAAGGGGAGATGCTACCCAAATTTCTATTGATTATGTTAAATTGATGATTAAATGGGTAAACAAGTGAAAACAAGTGGAAATAAGGTGATTTAAGGGATGAAATCATGAAAAATTCAATTTTTCCTAAAAGATATAACTTTCGGCCAGATCTGGAAAATAGAGGTTAGAGCTAGAATCTTGTGTTTTTTATGGTTCCATGATGTTCGGAATTGAAAATTGTGTAGAGTTCATGTGAATTGTGAAGTATGAAAAGCCCTAGAATGTGAAATGACAATTGTACTCCTCAAACCCTAAGTTAGGGCTATCTTGGGAAATCTATAATTTAATCTGGAATTTGCCTAATTTGAGGTCAAAAATGGATTCTACATGCGAAATTATGTAGGAATAGTCCGAGTCATAATTTTTGGAAAAGTACAAATATACCGGATAAAAAGGAAATTAGACCAAGTTCCCTGAGGGCATTTTGGTAAATATGCAATTTTGGGCTAAGATGACCAACTTATAAATTCTAAAATGAAGTATGAATGAGTAATAACTCATTTACAATTACTTTGGAAATTTTAGGATTTGATAATTGCCCGAGCCAAACGAAGAGTTAAAGGATCTATAATAGCTAGGCTTTAGAAAGGAGTCTAGGTAGTAACTCTATCTCTCATATTTTATGTGAATGTTAATATGCACTATTTGCTATGTTCTGTATAATGAGTTGCATGTGGTATGAGTACTCACTGGGAATGAGACAAGTATGGTACCACCCCATGGGACAAGCAAGGCACCATGTGGCCAGGTGGACCCAGTTTAGTGGTTTGATAAGTACGGATGGGTGAATTCCTGCTCCAAGTTATGATAAGTACAGATAGGTGAATTCCTACTCCAAGTTGTGATAAGTACAAACAAGTGAGTTCCTGCTCCAAGTTATGATTGTGCACTTTAAGAATGAATGATCATTTTGATCCCTGGCAAAATCTTTGTTTATTCCTGAACATTATCATATTTGTGCTTGCCATTTTGATTGATGCATCATGATAAATGCTGTGTTACATGTTTACTTCTTATATTTTATATAATTGATAGCCTGTTACTACTAAGATTCATATGAATCTCACCCTTTCCATAAATTTAAAATTTATTCAGCAAGTAGAAGCGGCTTAAAGGACAAAGTAGTAGATACCGGTAGATGAAGGTCTGGTGTTGGTTCAAGAAATTCTTCTTTGGTTATATGTTAGTCCTTCTTTGTATTTGGATATGTACTATAATATGTACAAACCCTGTAGGGATTTTCTGTAATGTAATCAAGAATATTATATCAGTATAATGTATTGTATCTGTATGCCAATTGAAATGCATGTTAATACTCTGATAAATGTCAAAATACTAGGGGTTTGACACTAATGACTATGTATTGTATAGAAAGGAGTATGAAGGTCTTAGTGAGTGTCCAATGTGTAAAACTTTATGATACAAAGTAAAGAAAGATGGTGGTTGTGGCGATGAGACAACTAAAAGGCAACCTTCAAATAATACCACGGTTTAAGCATTTATTTGTGAGTGCAACAAAAGTGAAGAAGTTGAGATGGCATTTTGATGAGAGAATATGTGATGGAAAATATCTTCGGCACCCGGTTGACTCTCGATAATAGAAGAAAATAGATGAAATGTTCCCTTAATTTAGCAGCGAGATGAGACACTTTTGGCTTGGACTTTGTACAAATAGAATCAATCCATATGGAACTCTTACTAGCACATATAGTGTGTGGCTAGTTCTCCTTGTAATATACAACTTACCTCCCTGGCTATATATGAAACGCAAGTATGTGATGCTTTCTACAATGATTTATAGACCAAAATAGCCAGGGAACGATATCGATGTCTACTTGGCACCTTTGATTGAGGACTTGAAGAAATTATAAGAGGAAGGCATAGATGTTTTTGATGCATATAAGAAGGATTTCTTCAAGCTACGTGCAATACTTTTCACCATGATAAATGACTTCCCTGCATACAGAAATTTGTCAGGGTACAGTGTGAAGGGGCATAAAGCATGTCTGATATGTGCAGCAGACACACACTTCCATTAACTTAAGCACGGAAAAAAATGGTATACCTTGGTCATAGGAGATTTCTTCATCGGTTCCACTTGTATTGCAGGTTAAGAAAGCATTTTAATGGCTTACCGGAGTATGGAATGGCTCCAAAGGCAATAACCAGAGAGGAACTTTATAGTCAGGTGGAACGTATCAATGTCATCTTTAGAAAGAATCATAGGACTATGGGTGAGAAGAATATATGAACGAAGAGATCAATTTTCTTTGATCTTTCATATTGGCGTAGTCTTGATGTGAGACATAGTATTGACATGATGTATGTTGTAATATCCTGAATTTTTGGTCTAGAGACTTAAGGATAAGCCTATATCATGCAGACAAATAAGCCCAGTTTGGAAAGAGTCCCATGATAAGAGATATAAAGACTCTCCGGGATTATGTGATTTGGCCCTACCAGGAAGCGGGCCCAGTATGTATAGGCAGTAGGATCAAAGTGCCGGTGCAGATGTGCACATGACACATATACAGTGCCATTGAGTTGGTAGAAAGACGCCACCTAGATATGTGATGAGGTATGGGACTGATTGGTCGAGTAAAATATGCTAATATAGGTGTTCACATGGCATTTTCAAGGCAAACATGTGTAACCTGCGTTATTGGAAAAGACACTAATATGTGGTGCCATGTGGGGCCCATACACACTCCAACCTGGCGTCATTTAGTAGGCCTCGATATGTGTGTCGTAGTCCTTAGTAAGCATCGATAAAGTAACTTTATTAAAGTAGCTTTAGTAAAGCAAGCAATCATGACACAACTTTTGTGTTGGATGAATAAGAGAGTGACAAGTATCCTCTCATAATGACAAAGTACAAAGTGCCTTTTGTGTTGGCTTGCCAAGAAGGTGACAAGTGTCCTTCATGATAAGGGTTACCTTTTTTCCTTTTGAGGTGGCACTCTAGGAAGATGACACCTAGCACTTGAGTCCGGGGAATCCGCCAGTCTCTAACCTAGTCCGTACTTGACTTCCAGAACACCGAACCCAGAGTCAGGAAAATTTTTCAGGCCTCTCTTTCCCCTAACATGAAAAAGGTGCCACCTAAGAGAGAGAGAAAGAAAGAAAAACTACTTGAGGACACATGGAAATCTTGAGTTCACATCTTATGACACTTGGCACACTAGGAGAACATCAAATTGTAGGATGAAATCAAATCACAACCTTCCATCCCTCTTTATTGGGATTTGTTGCTAGCTATAGGAAAGAGAAAGAAAATGAGAAAAATGGAAGGAAAATGGAAGAGGAAATAGAAAGTATGAATAGTAAAATCCTCAGAGTTCCAAAGTCGATTCAGACCCCAAATCACCGTCATCGACCGGTAAGCTCTTCAGGAAATTTGTTCTACTCACTGAAAGCTTCATTTCTATAGTCTTAGTTTTCTAATTTGATATGTTTTGTGCCGTCTAGTTAGCTGGAGTTCCACTGGAATACCGACCCGGTTGTAGAAACATGAAGAGGTAAGCCTCGATATCGTTTTAAATCGTATATGCTGTGATTTTTTTAAGTTTTTATGAACCTCTGATTTTTGTCCAAAACTAAAACCTAGAGAAATAGTGTGATTTTGGTGTTTTTGAGGTTATAAATGGATTGTACACATGATCTTTTACAGGAATAGGAGGTTAACATGATTTTTGAAGGGTTGGAAAGAAAACCCAAAGATTGAAGTTGAAATGGTGGTGCTGCCAGATTTCATTTTCTAGAGGCAGTCTGCTTATGACGAGTTTTTGAATGATCAAATCTTGTATAATGGTCATAATACTTTTCCAAATTAAATTAGACATGATAAGCTTTAAATTTATAGGTAATATGTGCCATTTGGGTTAGTATATTAAGATATATGAATTTTTCAAATTAGTTGTTGCCAAATTATGTTTCTAGAAGTCAGATTGTTTCTGATGAAGTGTTGGAAAACTAACATTTGATCAAAAATTATGAAAATTTTCAGATTTCAATTATACATCATAAGCTTTAATTTGGTATATAACATGTGTCATTTGAGTTTGTATATTGTGAGATATAATTAGTTAAATTGTGAGCATTGAATCTAAAAAAGAATCCTAAGACAAGGTTGTTGCTCAAGGTTTTTTGAAATTTTTTGTTCATAATGTGAAGCATAAAATATTTTTATTTTAAAATAGACTTAAATAAATTCATATGGAACTTTGAACCACCCTATTTAGAGTTCTAAATATTAAGTTATAAATTTTAGAAGTCGGGCTATTAAAATTGGGACGATTTTGTGGAAGTAAGGGTAAAATGGGAATTCTGAAACTGTACATTTCCAGGTGTTAATGGGATCCCTTTTTCCCATAAAATTGACTTAATAAGGGTCACCTATGTCTTTGAACCATCTAATTTGTATATTTGTAGAAAAAGATATGAATTTTCAAAGTTTATTAAAAATTCTGCCAACTTTTGGAAGTTGTGCGAAAATGAGAAAGTAATGGCATTTAAGGTAATTTGGGACAAGTATAGACGTAAAGAATAGAGACAAATACTAGAGGCTAAAGTAGCCCATTGGAAATTTATTTGTCATGGCTCTAATGATATGGCCATTTATCTAGGGCCATGAAATGACAAAGAAGAGGCAATAGCAGCAACTTCATTAGTTGGAAGAAAAGGTACAAAAGGGAACTCGAAGACAAAAGGTAGTGAACTTACCCTACTTGCGTGTATTGATATGTATGCTTGTGTGTTAATGTGCATGATTGTTTTACTTGTCTACGTGTTACATAGTTGAATGATTGAAGCTCTGTTTTGTATTGATGTTATGGCTATGTGTAAGAAATGTGAAGTATTGAGCATGCAGATATGTCATTATATTAACATGAGCCTACGTATGGCAAGAGTATCATGCACTAGCATTTATCTTACATGCATTGTTGGTCTTTTTTACTACTGAGATTCCCTCGAATCTCACCCTCCCCTAACCAACCATTTAGGGAATGAGCACAAGAAAATATTAGATCTGGCTGACACCCAAGAGGGGGGTGAATTGGGTGTAAGATAAAAACTTAAGAACTTTGAAAATCTTTTCGCATCTCAGTGAAAACAAAAAGTAAGAAATTAATCAGGCATAAATAATAGTGAGTCATTTAAGTAATGTATGCTGGAAATATAAGAGTTTAAAGAAGAAAGGATGCAAACTATGATTTATCCTGGTTTGGTCCAATCCTTGATGACCTATATCCAATCCCCAAGCTCTACTTGAGATTTTCAATCTACTATCTTCTTGTTTAAACCGGGCACAAGAGAAGCCTCTACAATAACACAAGTTTAGTCGGGTACTTGTGAAGTCATTTACAAATCACTCACCAATAGATACTCCCCCTTACTCACCGTAAGGACACAACCTTTATTTTGAAGGGTTACAAGTAATCTTCTCTCTCATAAGTGAATAAGATGAACACTGAAGTACATTACAAATAATCTCACTCTCTATGATAAATTACAAGATCACTGAGAAAACAGAGAGTAAATGAGATAAACATCAAAGTATTGGCATTTTGACAGTATGGGTGCAAGCTCTCATCTTTACTCTGACTTCTTCTCTATTTATAGTTGTTGTAGATCTGATGACCATTGAAGTATCCATTAGGCCTCGTTCTAATTTTGTCGCTTTAGAAAAATTTGACCATTGGAGTTTATGACATAAAATGCTTTTTGGCCATTGAGCTCTAATTCATGTTCAATCACCTATAATCCTTATGTAAACTTGAATAGTAATAATTAGAAGCAACATAATTAAGGTTTAAATGAGTTTGCAAGATTATAGAGAAATCAGAGATAATGATTAAGAGAATCTGCGATTAGTATCACTCGAGTGCATGAAATGTAACTTCAGTGATCTTCTGTTGAGATACACTGCACTTAATCAAATCAGAAGGTGACTTGCCATAATGTCACGAGTTACAAGATATCACTCTGGTGGCATATGTTTACTCGAGTGATCTTTATCTTTAACCTGTTGAGTTATCGTGAGTCACTTGCACATAGGTGGAGAGTGGACCTTTGTCACTCGAGTGGATGCTGGTCACTCAAGTGAACACTAGATGTAACTTGCTCATCTCCCGCGAGTGACTTAAGGAATATCTGCAAGTGACATACTTCACTCTAGTAATCACTTACTCACTCGAGTGGCTTTCTGAAATCTGCAAGTAATGTCTTCCCACTCGAGTGGACACTTATTCACTCGAGTGAACTTTTCACACAACTCTCAGTAAGATCAGCAAATGACTTTCAAAAATTGGTGAGTGAGCTCTTCTCACTCGAGTGTTCTCTTATCACTCGAGTGAGCTTTAATCATAACTTTCAGGAAATCAATGAGTGACTTGCAAAATCCTTGCAAGTGTGGAAGGATCATTCAAGTCACATCTGATTAACTTGAGTGCATATTAGAAATGAGTGACTTCATGAGATTCCTACAAGTAATCTCCATCAGAATTATCATTCACTACACTGAGATATTATTTCCAATCCATTTGCAAATCTATCAATATTTAGGTCTTCGAATATAACTTCAAATTCAAAAAATGATTTATCATTGGAAAGCTCCTGCCGTTTACATTCCAATGCAAAAAAGAATTAGCTCCAAACTTATTGGATTATGTAAGTTATGATCCAAAGAGTGTAAATAGTGTATGCATTTTTTAGCACCATATTCCAGAAGACATATGGCTTTGAATATAACTCTAAATTTAACATATTATATATCCATAGAAATCTATTTAAGTCTAGTTTCATATGCCACCAGTTTTAACTCAATTGGACATGTAGTTTGGGAGATATGTTCAAAATACCGAACCTATTTTGGAAAGTAATGGTGATTTGAAGGTCAACTTTAAAAATTCATATCTCCTTCATCTGTGCTCCTTTTAACTTGATTTTAGTTTGAAAATGACTTTTTACAAGTCTAGTTTTATTTACCACTGGTTTTGTTTCAATTGGAGTTGTATTTTCAGAGATATGGCCGAATTACCAAACCTCATCCATACTGAATGAAGAACAAAGCTGAACAGAGTAGCTGAAAACTGACATTCCACTCGAGTGACTGATGTTCCACTCGAGTAAATCATTAAAATTTCACTTCACTATAGTGAAAATGAGATATCACTCAAGCGAAGAGGTGTCACTCAAGTGATATTGAAATTTCACTCGAGTGAACATCCAAAAACCTCCAAATTGAGTATTTTAACTCCAAATTGATCCATTTGAACTTCCATTTGATCATCCAGACTTCCAATATCAAATCTATGAACTTGAATACTAATATTCCTACTATATTGTGTAAGTTCTTCTTTCTCTTTCTTCTTTATCATTCTTCATAACCCAACTCAACTAGATAGCTTATTTGTTTTCTTGAATATCTTCAATCTTTTTCTTCTTCTTCCTCTTGATCAATCTAACTCAATATCTTCTATCTTAATCTTCTTCTTGATCATTCTCCCTAATTCCACATAATATCTTCTAGTCTACATTAAATATAGCAATTAGTCAAGGCAAGAGATAAATATATTATGTAAACTTTTTGCTCTCAATATTTAATATTTATATTTGACATCATCAAAACTAATCAGATCTAACAGAAAGGAGTATAGAACGATGCACCGAAAGAAGAAGTTGACGATGAAGAGTTCAGGAATTAATACTTGCTATTCCGTTATGTATTAATATTTTATATGGTTAACTTCATAACCCGCATAATAAAGGGATTAATTATCTGAGTGTGTTAAATAAACTAGGAATGGACAATCACACAGTACGAGCCCATTAGTTAAGTAAGCAGAGGAATTAATAAGCCGAGAAAAATCTTGATAATAATGAATGGAAGAATTGAAAAGTTAAAGTGAATAGTAATCCCGTAAATAAAGTTAATTAATATGGTAAATATGGTTTACCAAATGAATAGCAACCCCACAAATTGAAAGAAAAATGGCCGGTAATGCTTTCGCAATGCAATATGAAAAGGAGCCTAAGGACGAGTGTTACACAAGTAGAGAAAAGCATTTGTGACATCATTGTCAGTACGCTTTTGCACATACCAGGGAAGATTAAGGATGTAATTAGTGTGAGACTAGACCTTGTTGATATGGGAAAAAGAGAACAGTTACATCCACAACTAAGAGATGATGGTAAGAGGGCATCATAGAGCCAGCAGCGTATACACTATCAAAAGCCGAGAAAAGAAGTTTGTGTGGGTGTTTACATGAAATTAAGGTGCCACAAGGGTATTCTTCTAATATGAGAAGGTGTGTCTCAATGAATGATTTAAAGTTAGTTCAATGAAGTCCCATGATTATCATGTGTTGATGCAACAACTATTACCAGTAGCTATTAGAGGCAATATGAAAGATGAAGTGCGAACTATTGTAACAAGATTGTCTATTTTCTTTAATGTTATTTGTAATAAAGTTATTGACACTGAAAAGTTGGATGAACTGGAAAATGAGGGTTATATTATTTTTTTCTTAACGAGAGATGCATTTTCCTCCTTCATTTTTTGATATAATGGTGCATTTGATAGTTCATTTGGTAAGGGAGGTAAGGCTTTACGGTCCAGTTTACCTAAGGTGGATATACCCTTTAAAGTGATACATAAAGATCTTAAAAGGGTCTTCTAAAATTCCTTATCAACCTAAAGCATCAATAGTTAAAAGATATGTAGTTGAAGAGGTTATGGATTTTTGCAAAGATTATCTATCAGGGGCAAATGCACAATCTCGATATGAAGAGGAGAGAAGCAAGGGAACATGAGGACTAAAAGTGAAGAATATGCCTCGTGAAAAGGTGTTGCAAGCACTCTTATATATCTTGAATAATATGAAAGAAGTTCAACCACATACATGAACACAAAAAGAATTTGAAGAACATGAATCCAAGGAAGAATGACATGTAGATAGCTATTAAGCAAAACAAGACATTCATACAGTGGTTCAAGGAAAAGGTTTCGCACGAGACCGATGTGTCTAAGACAAGCGAGTAGTTAGCTTGGGGACTTCATTTCAAGTTATTACTTGGACCAATTATGATATAAACGGGTATTCTTTCTACACAAAAGACCAAGATGACAAAAGTGCTATACAAAATATTGGGGTGTTGGTAGAAGCTGAAGCCATTCACTTTTCTAGTTCAAAGGACAAAAACCCCATATTAGCAACCATGGCCTATTATGGAGTTATTAAAGAAATATAGGAGATTACCTACAACAAGTTCAAAGTTTCTTTATTCATATGTAACTGAGTTAGCAATAATGTTGTTGTAATAGATCAACAATTTGAATTTATCTTAATTGATCTTTGAATAGTTGGTTGCAGAGATGAGCCATTCATTCTAGCAAGTTAAGCAAAACAAGTGTTTGATGTCACAGATCCTGTAATTAAAAAAATGTCCATTGTACTTCAAAGTGAAAAAATAGAAGTATGGTGATCCAATCTTTAACCTTGATGACATACCACCTTTCACAACAAATCCACCTAGAACAAGTGAAGTAGAATTGGTAGATGATGAAGAATATGCTGTAAGAAATGATCATTACGAAGGAATATGAGAAACAATATAGAGTAAGACCTTAGCTTAGAAATAGTAATGTGTGCCTTTTGTTTTAATCCTAGTTAGTTTATTCATTTAATTACAATATATTTACCTATCTGGTAATGATTTTTGAGTTAACAGGAATATAGACAATTCTAGTGACTCATAAAGTGATAAGGAGGATCAAATAGAAAGAGGCGAACCTATTACGAGATGGGTTAGAGGCAGCACAAAAATGGGAGCATTGGTTGTATGTCATCAATATCAACAAGAGAGGGTGCAAGTCGACTTCGATGATAATATGAATCTACTTGGTCCTGAAGAAGACCGATTCTTTAGCTACTTAGGCTATTTGGGTCGAAGCAAAGTTCGCACTATCTATGATAATTGGAAGTTGATTCCACAAAAAATGAAAGACATGATTTGGTAGCAAATTTCAGTATATAACTTTTGATATATCGGCATTTGTATCTTTATTCCTATTGCTTCAAATATAATTATCTTATGTTTTACCTTACAGCAAACATTCAATGTCCCAGACATGAAGGTAATGTATAAGCACTGGATGGGGGAGGTTCGTCAATGATGAAAGGATTTCAAGAACAAGCTCACACAGAAGTACCTTCGAGCAGCAACGAGGGGTGAGGATCCATGTAAAAAATATTCATATCTTTCTTCATAGGACTAGAGGTTGGACGTTGTTTGTGGGATCATGGAAAGATCCTCAATTTCTAGTACATTTTCTTTCATCATAGTATAGAACTTTTTATTTGAATATTCTTGACATCATTGACTCATTTTTCATTGTTTTCCTTTCACATGAACTAAGTGTAGCAAATACAGAAAGGCAAGCAGGAAATAAGTATCTGCATTACAGGTCTTGTGGTGGTTATCAGAAGCTTGAGCGGAGGATGATGCAAGAAGAGTTGGATAAAATGAAGGAAGCAGCGAAATCATATCCTAGCATTGTTTTCTAGGCCCCAGTTCCTCCTCCACGTCACAAAAAATGGAAAGCAAGGAGGATTAAGGGTGGGAGTACATAAATTCAGCTGTTGCTGAAGTTGCCACAAGGATTGTAACTAGTTAAAGTATAAGTATTTAATTTTGAAAATTTTTCATATTAGGAGTGTTGTTGAGGTTGCCACGAGGATTAAAGGTAGGAAATACATAAATCCTGCAAATACAACAAGGGATACTAATACTTTGGAAGCAAAGACGAGCTATATGGGCTACGCAATGAGAAAGACTAAATTTTATTATCTAGTACCAATTGTTCAAAGGTACGTATTTTAATTTTGTTTATTTAAGATGTTTAAAAAATAATTTCCTTGTCATTTAACTTCATTTTAATCTATATATTTTGTTATAGTTACCATTAGAGTCTGTATGTTGTTTGTCCTCAGCTCAACATCGTCTATTGGTTTGATTCCTTGGGTAAAAAGCCAGACAAAGAAACAAAATCTGTTTTCAATACGTAAGTTCTTTTGTTTGTATTTCATTGATTCTTTACTTAAATGAATTGTTCTATTGTCAATTGATTTTCATTTTAATGATAGTATGACCCAAACATATAGATTCCTTAATGGATCACGCGAGGGTAAAACTATTAGAGACTCAAAGTGGTTTTATTCGAAAGTAAGTAGTTTCAATTCAAGTTCTTCATTGACAGTCATTTTAGATATGCCTTTATTGATTTTAACCATTTGCTTTTGATTTATAGTGCCATCAACAACTAGGAAGCACTGAATGCGGATACTATGTTATACTTTATATGTATAACATCATTCAAAGTAGAATTACAAGCGATTTTCAACAAATAATCGCTTCTTCATTCTCAAATGATAATATTTTGGGTGTTATGATTGAATTGCTAATTAATTCATTCACTTGATTGATTTTATCTTAGCTTATTTTCTAATTTGCAGATTTTTGATGATGAAGCTACCTACTTATAAGAAGACATTAATTTGATCAGAGACCTTTTGGCTATACTTCTTCTTCAACACATAGATAAATCAAGTGTATTTTTATATTAATTAGTATAGTTGTATAGTAGACAACTTTTTGACACTCTGGTGGTTATTGTACATAGTATGAGGTAGTAGGAGTTAACACTTTAATTAGCTAGTGCTGGATGTTTCCTTACCTTTTGTAAGGACATTGTGGTTTTTGAATAATTCTTCGATCCTGTTTCCCTAGTTTTTAATTATTGGGCAGTGAAAAAAATAAATAAATTTTTTAAAGAAAACCTTTTAATATCCGTAAACGAAAAGAGACGCCTAAAGTGTCACTTTAAGCATCCCTTTTTGGAATAGGGACGCCTAAAGTCACTTAAGACATCTCTTTTTTTAACAGACGTTATTGCCATAATTTACTACATTGCTCATATAGGCATCTCCCTATAAAGGACATTAAAAAAAACATATACTAAAAGTGCTTTCTATAATAGTGACAAGAATAGCGCTTAGAAGAGGATAAGATTAGAAAATGTCAATGCACACCCACTTCATAATATAATTGGCACACATAGATCCTTTACATGATGCTTATAATTTTCAAGGCCCTTTAATATAAGAAAATTGATCTCACCTTATGCATGAAAGGAGCCTCTAAAGGATTTGTCGTGAATACCACAGTGCCTAGTATCAAACCCCTTAATATTTTGACATTTATCAGAGTAATAAAGCACAGTTCAGTAGGCAAATAGAAATAGCATAAACATACTGATATAAAATACTTGATTATATTACAAGAATCCCCACAGGGTTTGTACGTGATATTTACAGAACCCAAAATAACATAAAAGCTATAGATAACTAACACTACAACTTGGTCAAGACTGTGATCTTTAATCGCTGGTATATGCTCTCTTGCCCTTAAAGCCGCTGTCTCTTGCTAAATAAATTTTTAAATTTATGGAAAGAGGTGAAATTCATACGAATCTTAATAGTAATAAGCAATCAATCATATAAAATGTGATAAATAAACATGCAATGTACTATATATTATAAATGAAATATAATTTTGTAAACTTGTCTGCTTGCTCGATGTTTAGGATCAAAATGACTATTTTATCCCTACTAGCCTTACTGTGTTCACTATTTGGATCAAATGACTGTTTGACCCCAACTTATTGTAATGTTTCGAAACAAACAACTACCTCTTTGTACTTGTCTCGCTATCTCAGCCGGGTCCCACTTGGCCTAATGGTACTTGTACCTTTCACACAGGGTGGTACTTGTGATTTTCCCACACCACAGTGAGGAATTATAACAAACTTGTCTTACTACCTAAGCTAGGTCCCACTTAGTCTGATGGTACTTGTGGTTTTCCCACAGGGTAGTACTTGTGATTTTCCCACACCACACTAAATTTTGTAACATGCATTTCACATCACAAAATATGCAACACAATGCATATAAACAATTACATAGTGTATGAAAGATAGAGTTACTACCTGAACACATTTCCAATTACTCATCCTTATTTGAGTTTATTGGCTGGCCCGGGTAAAGATCAAATCATATAAGTTAGAATTCATAACAAATGTGTTATTACTTGTTTGGGCACCTTTTATATCTTGTACATTAAGTTAAATTACAATAGATAGGGTCTACATTGACTTCTAGCATATGCCCTTATTGTTTGAAATCAAACTTTCCTTAATAGGCTTTAAACTTTTCAAATCCGTAGGTCAACCCAACTTGGTAGTTTTAACCCCCAACTTTGAAAATTCATAACTTTATGTAGAAAAATCAAAATAAGGTAGTTCTAAGTCCTAAGGAAATCTCTTTAAGTCCTCTTTCAATAAAAAATACACTCAGGTCAATTACAGTCTTACAACCTCAAAAACTCATGACAAATATCACTACCTCGAAATACATTCCATTGCTTATGTCTTAACTTCAATAGGCATAACTCACTATTAACAAAGCCAAATGATGTAAATTACCTATCAATAGAAATCCCAAGATGTCTACTGACAACCTTGCAAAATATCATAGCAATTGCATAAGTTTTGACTATTTAAAAATAGCCCACAAATAGACTGTCACGAATCTGGTAGATTCAACGACACCCTTTTGAATTCTAAAATTTGTATTTTCTAACGAATCATCCAAAATTTATGACCACATATATCCCTACACAATTTTAGTCATAGAATCCATTTCTAACATCAAATTAATAAAATTCTAGCTCAATCACCATGAAATAGGGCTTTCCAAATTTGAACGCTAAAACACAAATTGTATCTTAGCAACTTGTAACCTTCAAACATGTAATTAACCACCATAAACCCTTTATTAACCATATATTCATCATCAATCAGCCCTTAAAGACCAATTTTAGCACCTTGGCTAAAATCCTAAAGGGTCAAAAATTCCAAAAATACTCAGCAAAATAGCAAGATGTTATACTCATATTGAAGCATACGATTACCTTTATGCGTCTATCTGATCAGTTTGGAATTTCGGAAGTACCTCCTCCAAGTAGATGGCACCAAACACCTTAAATCAGAATTCTAAAACCATATAAATGAAGATCTTAATGAGTAGAAGAAGTTTAATGAATGCTTCAGGAGCTAAAAACATTATTTCAGGCATTGAATCGACCAAAAACACAAAGAACACGAAGAACTTCTATCCTCTTTCTTTTTCTCTGAATTTTTCTGATTTTACTTTTTTTTAGCTTGGCTGAATTTTAAGAAGAGGGAGAATGATCTGAAATATTTTATTAAATTATTTCACATGTCTTAAAAAAAGTAAGGTGATAGGTGCTCCTTTTCAGGAATTATCGGATAACCAGCGATTCTATGTACCAGATATTCTTACTCTACACTGTAGGGTATCTAATGCACCTCTTAAAATATGTATTCATTTCTCCTTTAACATAATTGTGCAAATTCAACTATCAAGTAAGAGGGATTCATCTGGCATCTGGTACCGCAGTCAAGAAAATTAGGTATATGGCCGAATTGGAGACCAGTGGGTTGCACTGGCTTTTCCACCTTTATAAGATATCCAATGGTAGATGTCAGAATTTGATTGGCTAATCAAGGAAAATTTTCAAAAGATACTTTAATAAAACTACTTTATTAGAGCTACTTTTATATATAAGACCATTGGTTTTATGACACCTGCCCTTCGTTCTTTAGGCTAAGTGGTGCCAAGTATCCCTGAAGACTCTTAAAATGACACCACCTACCCCTGAGTCTTGGGGAACTGCCGAGTCTATTTACTGATATGCCTCAGAAAATGTCAGATCTTCTTATGAGTCCCACATTTAGTCATAGAGCTATGTATGCTTACATTTCCCTATATAGCGCCTTCCTTAAATCTTAAACAAATGACACCAAGCTAGTAGTTCTTTAAAAATGCGGGTACATGCACCTGCCTAGAAAATTCCATGTACACTCACATACCAACATATTCTATCCGACTAATTATCCACTTATGTCTATATCTTCAAAAATGCACCAAATATGTACCTGTGTGACATAAGATGGTGCAAATACCTCAAAAACTATCACATATACTGGCATCTTTTTTCCGACTACTTATACCACTGAGCCTCATGTAATCTGAAGACTCGGTCTCAACTCAGAAGAGTGAATCATATAGTCCCATAAAACTCATTCTCTCTTTGGGACTCGTACCAAAATAGGCTTAGTAGTCTTCTTGACTTAGGATTATCCTCAAATCTCTAGGCCCAAAATTTGGGATATTACACTTCTCCCGTTCAATAAATTTTATCCTCAAAATTTCATTGCATAATCTAAAATACAAAATCTAAGTATCATTTTCTCATGTCTTCTTCTATTTACCAAATAGCTCCCTTAGGAGATAATCCCTTCTAAACTACTACAGGATACTCTTGTGTCTGAGTTGATTTTCTGCCAATTCATGATTCGGTCAGGTTCAACCTTATATGTAAGATCATTTTTTATCTGACTGACATCGCTACCACTAATCATAATTTGATTAGACATATTGAGATTCTTGAAATCCTCAATCAGTTTCTTCTCTTGAATCATTAGGACTGCCACCTGCATTGTCTTGCATCTCTATGCATCTAAAACTACATTACCTTTCCTGGATGGTATTTGATTTCTAGGTTGTAATCTTTAAGCAACTCCATCCATTTGCGCTATCTCATGTTTAACTCCTTTTGATCATACAAATATTTCAAGCTCTTGTGGTTGTAGTACAACTTTACGATTTCCCCATAAAGATAGTGTCTCCAGATTTTCAGTGCAAACACAATTTCTTCTAACTTAAGTTCATGAGTAGGATAGTTTAGTTCATGAGACTTCAGTCGACAAGAGGCATATGCTACAACTAGAGTTGGAAAAATGGGTCAAGCCCGTCGGGCCAGCCCTTTTAGGCCCTAATTTATAAGGGCCAGACTTAAGATTTTAGCCCTAAAACTGAAAGCGGGCCTAAAAGGGTCAGTCATGTAGGGCCACGGGCTGGCCCTTTAGGCCCTTATATATTTTTTTTATTTTTAAAATTATTTATATGATGATAATATTATTGATTTTTTATGTTTTGTTGATGATGTTGCAAATATTTAGTTGTTATTATCATTTTAGAATTAAATTTCATAAGAATATTTTGTATTAAGAATCCTAAAAAATAAAAATTTATAAAAGTTATTTCTTATTTTATAAGAAAAATGCATTAGATATTTCTTATTTACTCCAAAGTTTCACATATGATGGTAATTTACTAATTTATTTGTATTTTATATTTGTTATAAATTATTTATCATTTTACTCCTCAAGCAAACCCTACTACTCAAAGTGAAGCATAATTGAATTTCCTTGAAATTGATGATAATGGCGAAGAAGATGAAAATGATAGTCATCATATTCATATTGTTTAGAGTGTTTAGCTTATTGTTATCTTATACTTTGTATGAGACTGTGAATTATTTGTAGACATTATTTTTTACCTTTGATTATGAATTAGTAATTGTATTTGTTTTATTGCATGAGGTGTGTAGACATGTAGTTAAATCTTATGAGAATAGCTTCCGGCCCTGGCCCTCATGCTCTCAGGCCAGGCTTTGAAAAAGAATAATTTTTCTTACCTAAAGCCCTGTAGGGCCGGCCCTGTAAAGCTAGGCCAGCCCTGATTCCTAACTCTAGATACAACTTTACCCTGCTACATCAGGACACATCCCAATCTTTGCTTGCTTACATCACTATAGACCACATAGGGCTACTGTGGATCAGGGATTGTTAATACTAGTGTTGTTGTCAATCTCTCCTTCATCTCTATGAAGCTCCTCTCACAACTATCGTTCCACACAAAAGGTTGATTTTTATGTGTTAACTTTGATAAAGACAGAGCATTTCTAAAGAAATTCTAAATAAATCTTTTGTAATAACCAGCAAGACCCAAAAAATTGCATATTTCAGCAACATTCTCTGGTCTCTTCCAGTTTAGTACTGCTTCCACTTTGCTAGGATCTACCTAGACCCCTTCTTGTGAGACTACATAACCCAGAAATTTAACTTTCCAAAGCCAAAACTCACACTTACTTAACTTGGCATAAAGTTATTTATCTTTCAATATGTTTAGCACTATTCTTAAATGCTCTTTATGCTCTGCTCTACTTTGATAAAGCACCACATAGCCTTCCAAGATAATGTTGCTTGCCACAGTGCCAGCATGTTCTATTCCAAGGGAGTCTCTGGCTACTGTGGCTATCAGACTGATAAGGCTTTTTGTTACTCCCTTTTGATAGACCTCCCTGATTCTTTCATTTCTAGGAAGAATTCCCACTTCCAGATGCACCCTTACGGCTAGCATTTTTGTCAGTATATAGATTCAACAAATTACTTTATGTGATCTGAGATTCTTCTACTACTTTACTAAATTCTGTAAATTGTTTAGAGACTAGCTTCTCTTTCAGCTCTGGCCTCAATCCCTGAATCATCATATCCAAGCTCCATCCCTTATCATCATGATACCTCAGGTAAGAAGAGTATCAAGAAAATCGGATATACTGAGCTAAATATTGATCAAAGCTTTCTTTCTCATCTTGCTAGATAGAAAAGAACTCGGTTTCCTTTGCAATTCAGACTGATTGGGAAAATATTTCTCATTAAATTGCTCTTGAAATAAATCCCAGGTGATAGGAATATTTCTTGCCTGAATAATCATTTCAGTATTCTTCCGCCACCTGTTTGCATCGCCTTTTAATTTGTAAATTGCCAACTGAGCTTTTGATGTTATTAGCGTATTCTAAAATTTTGAAAATTTTATCTAGCCGGGATAACCAAACCTCTTCTACCTAGGGATCAAACTTCCATCAAAAAATAAGGGGTTGTTGTTGACAGATTCGTGCTACCCATGTCTGCAAACTTTTACCCTTAACAGAAGGTTTAGGTGGAGGCCCCTGTTCAGGTTCCTTAGGCTATATATGTTCATTCTCTTATCCATCAGGGTTATTTTCCCTCTCCCTATCTTTATTTTGTTTTTGCTATACTTCTCACAGCTCATCCCTAAGATCATGTATTATTGTTCGTTGTTCAGTTAACATGCCTAATATTTGCTGCATTGGGTAAGGTCCAGCTTCTTGACCTTGCCCAATACCCTTACCTCCTAGTATACCCCTTTATTTCACCATCTTTATGTTTCACTATATTAAAATAAGGAAGAGATAAATTTCACATAGTCATAAGGGCATACTTGTCATTTCACAAAAATTTTGGATACACAAGTACTTCAAAAATAACATACAACAGACATTTATAGCAGTTTAGGGAAAGCTTTTTACAATATACAGCCTATAAATCACTGTATAACATGTTTCTACTCCTTTACATTTCATGACTTAACATGTAAAAGTAACTTCCCAGGGGGTCACCCATCCTAACATTTCCTTGGGCTGAGCACGCTTAACCTTAATGTACTAGTGTAAAAATGCTGATACAGACTTCAATTGCTTCCGAATATTGACATCCCATAACTGCTCTTCTCTTAAAAACTCATGCTAACTGTCTCTGGACAACTGACTATTGTATAAAAGTCATATATCAATACCGGTACATATAGTCCAACACATCCTCTATGATGTGCTCCATAAAGTCCATAAAATGTAGTATACGGGAAGAAATGCAACGTTGTGTGGATCCAAGAGTCATCTAAAATCTCTATGTCAAGAAATCCCTGATCCTATTATAATGTGTCTACATTGTGCAAATACTATGCATATTGGGCTATTGGGGTATCCCAGACATTGATAGCTCACAGGAACATGCTCCTGATATACTCCCTGGTCGAGTTGTAGATCATATGTCACGTGTACAGGTTTGGCTCTGGAACTGGTAACAGTATCTGGATTCGACTCCATCTCATCAGTCAAAGGCTGCTTAGTGTCTCCCACAAATGAGATGACTGATGGTGCTAGTCATACCCGCTTCATCAAGGTTCGTATCATCCTTAGACTACCCCTAATCTAGTATTTTCATACTCGCTGCCTTTCAAGTATTCTTTCATCCTCTGGGACTGGCTCACGAATAGGGGTAATCCACTCCTTTGGTGCTTCTTTCCGCACATAACTCCTGTTACCATATAATCAAGACCAAAACTATTTTGTTACTTCCAGAACTGCTTTTGCTCTGATACCAAAAATGTCAAACCCCTTAATATTTTGACATTTATCAGAGTAATAACGTATAGTTCAGTGGGCGAACAGAAATAGCATTAACATATAGATATAAAGTACTTAATTGCATTACAGGAATCCATAAAGGGTTTTTACGTCATATTTACATAACCCAAAATAACATAAAAACTACAGATAACCCACACTGTAACTTGGTCAAGACCACGATCTTTAATCGCTGGTATCTGCTATCTTGCCCTTGGAGCCGCTATTTCTTGCTGAATAAATTTTTAAGTTTATGAAAAGGGGTGTGATTCATACAAATCTCAGTAGTAACACGCAATCAATCATATAAAACGTGATAAATAAAGATACAATGCACCAGATATTGTAACATAAATATAATTTTGTAAACTTGTCTGCTTGCTCGATGTTCAAGATCAAAATGACTATTTTATCCCTACTAGCCTTTTTGTGTTCACTATTCAGGATTAAATGATTTTTTGACCCCTACTTGCTGTAATGTTCCAGAATAGAAGACTGCATGTTCATACTTGTCTCACTACCTCAGTCGGGTCCTACTGGACCTGATGGTACTTGTTCTTTTTACATAGGGTGGTACTTGTACTTTCCCATACCACAGCGAGGAATTGTAAAAAACTTGTCTCACTACCTAAGCTGGGTCCCACTTGGCCTAATGGTACTTGTGCTTTTCTTACAAGGATATACTTGTGTTTTTCCTATACCACAGCTAGGTTTTGTAACATGCATTTCACATGACAAAACATGGTAACATAATACATATAAATAATCACATAGTGTGTGAAAGATAGAGTTACTACTTGAACACCTTTCCAATTACTCGTCCTTAGTTGAGTCTCTTGGCTAACCCGAGAAAAGATCGAATCCTATAAGTTAGAATTCATAACGAACGTGTTCTTACTTGGTTGGGCATCTTCTAAGTCTAGTTCATTAAGTTAAATGACAATAAATAGGGTCTACATTGGCTTCTAGCACATGTTCTTATCTTTTGGAATCAAACTTGACTTAATTGGCTTTAAACTTTTCAAATCCGTAGGTCAACCCAACTTAACAGTTTTGACCCCCAACTTTGAAAATTCATACTTTATGTAGAAAAATCAAAATAAGGTGATTCAAAGTCCAATGGAAAGCTCATTAAGTCCTCTTTCAAGGGAAAATACCACTCATGTCTAATTACAGGGTTACAACCTCAAAAACTCATTACCAATATCACTACCTAAAAATACATTCCATTGCTTGTGTCTTAACTTCGATAGAGCATAACTCACTATTAGTAAAGCCAAATGATGTAAATTACCTATCAATAGAAATCCCAAGATGTCTACTAAAAACCCTGCAAAATATCATAGCAATTGCATAAGTTTTGACCATTTAAAAATAGCCCACAAACAGACTACCACGAATCTAGTAGATTCAACAACACCCTTTTGAATTCTAAAATTTGTATTTTCTAACCAATCATCCAAAATTCATGACCACATGCTATTCCTACATAATTTTAACCATATAATCCATTTATAACATCAACTTGATCAAATTCTAGCTCAATCACTATGACACAGGGCTAGCCAAATCTGCACCCAAAAACACAAATTATGTTTTTGCAATTTTTAACCTTCAAACAGGTAATTAATTACCATAAACCCTTTATTAACCCTATGTTCATCATCAATCTGCCATTAAAGACCAATTTTAGCACCTTGGCCAAAACCCTAAAGGGTTAACAATTACAAAAATACTCAGCAAAATAGCAAGATATTATACTCATATTGAAGCTTATGATTACCTTTACATGTCTATCCGATCGATTCAGAATTTTGGCAATACCTCTGCCAAGTAAAGGGCACCAAACACCTCATATCAGAATTCTAAAACTTTATAAATGAAGCTCTCTATGATTAGAAGAATTTTAATGAAGACTTCAGGAGCTGAAAATATGATTTAAGACTTTGAATCGGCTGAAAACGCAAAGAACATGAAGAACTTCTCTCCTCTTTATTTTTCTCTGAATTTTTATGATTTTCCTTGAATTTTTATGAGCTTGGACAACTTTAAGAAGAGGGATAATGATATGAAATATTTTATTAAATTATTGCACATGTATTAAAAAAATTAAGGTGATGGGTGCTCCTTTCCGAGAATTATCGGGCAACCGGCGATTCTGTGTACCAGATATTCTTACTTTACACTACAAGGTACCCAGTGCATCTCTTAAAATCTGTCTTCATTTCTCCTTTAACATAATTGGGAAAATTCAACTTTCAAGGAAGAGGGATTCATTTGGCTTCTGGTACCGCAGTCGGGAAAATCGAGTATATGGCTGGACTAGAAACCAGTGGGTTGCACAGGCTTTTCCACCTTTATAAGATATCCAATGGTAGATGTCAGTATTTGATTTTCTAATCAGGGGAAATTTTCAAAAGATACTTTAATAAAGCTACTTTATTAAATCTTCTTTTTGATACAAAGCCGTTGGTTTTGTGACACGTGTCCTTTAGGTTGAGTGGCGCCAAGTATCCTTGAAGACTCTTAAAATGAAGCCACCTACCCCTGAGTCTCAGGGAACTACCGAGTCTGTGTACCGATATGCCTCAAGAAATGTTGGGTCTTCGTACGAGTTCCACATTTGGTCATGGCGCCATGTATACTTGCATTTCCCTATATGACGCCTTCCTTAAATCTCAGACAAATGACACCAAACCAGTAGTTCTTCAAAAACGTAAGGTGCATGCACCTGCTTAGAAAATGCCATATGCACTCACACACCGGCATATTCTATCCGACTAATTAGCCATATATATCTATATCTTCAAAAATGTACTAAATATGTACCTGTGTAGCATAAGATGGTACCACATACCTCAGAAACTGCCACATACACTAGCATCTTTTATCCAACTACTTATACGCACTAAGCCTCATGTAATCTAGAGACTCGATTTCAACTCAGAGGATTGAATTATGTAGTCCGATAAAATTCATTCCATCTTTTGGACTCTTGCCAAACTGGGCTTAGTAGTCATATTGACTTAGGATTATCCTCAAGTCTCTAGGTCAAAAATTCAGGATATTACACCTAGTGAGGTTTTTGGAAAATAGAGGCGGAGGAGGATGCGAGTTAGTGGGGAAGGGGATGCTAATTTTTATTTTTTTTAATTTATGTAAAATCCGCCTAAGAAATTTTTAACAATATTTTAACATTTTTTTTGCTACACAGGATGACTCAGAAACATTAGGGGCTAAATTGCAAGCAAGTCAAAAGTTCAAAGACTGAGATATATGTGAGTCATAACTTTAAGGGCTAAAATGTCAAACCCTTTAGAATTTGGACATTTAATAAAATATCAATGCATAGTTTAGTGGGCATACATAAATTGCATAAATATAAAAATATAAAAACTCTTGATTATATCACAGGAATTTCCCACAGGGATTGTATATAGTCTATTACAAAACCCTAGAGTACATACAAAATACAAAGATAACCAACAAAATTCTTCATCAGACCTGGATCCTTTAGTGGCCGGTGTCTACCTCTTTGCCTTTAGAGCCACTACCTTTTGCTGAATAAAATTTTAAGTTTTGGAAAAGGGTGAGATTCAATCGAATCTCAGTAGTAACAAGCAGTCAATCATATAAAATGTAAAAGATAAACATGTAAAGTAGCATATATGATGCAACATATAGTAATGCTATGCACATGTCTGTCAAACAATGTTCAGGAACAAGCGATGATTTTTTCTGGATCAAAATGATTGCCTCACCCTACTTGTCATATCGTGATCACATCCAATATTCCCAAGCGGGCATAAACATGACCGTACTTGTCATGTAACTTAAATTAGGTCCACCTAGCCTCATGGTACTTGTGTTGTTCCCATAGGGTGATACTTGTGCTTCTCCCATACCCAGTGAGAAATTATGCAATACAGGCTTATCATTTATCATATTAGCTGACCTAGACTGGATATCCTTGGGGCCAAGAGGTACTTGTGAATTTCCCTCAATGTGGTACTTATTTTTTTCCTACACCCAGCTCTAGGATTTACCGCCATTTACATATCATTGCACAGAATATGGCAAACAATGCATATTGATAGTCATATAGAATATGAGAGAAAGAGTTACTACGTTACACCTTTCTTGGCCTAACTATTATCGGCCATTAGTTTCTAGTCCGGCTCAGCAAATATCAAATTCTAAAATTCCCAAATTGATTACAAATGAGTTATTACTCACTCATACCTTATTCTAAAATTTTTAAGTTGGTTATCTTAGCTCAAAAACACATAATTACCAAAATGCCGCTAGGGAATCCGGTCTAATTCCCTTTATACCTAGTATAATTGTATTTTCCCAAAAATTATAACCTAGGTTATTCTTATAAAATTTCACATGTAGAATCCATTTTTGACTTTAGTTTTGACAGAATCACACTGCATTTTCAATTTTACCATTGACAGCTACCGATTAAGGTTTTAGGGGAAAAATTATCTTTTCATACCCTAAAGCATTCACACTCCATAATCCACGTGTTTCCTATAAAATTTTTCATTCTAAATACAATGGAGCCAACAAAAATACAAAATTCCATCTCTAATCCTATCAACCACAGCGGGCCAAAAATCTGGACAATTTTAGAGAAAATGAAAGTTTCATGATTTCACTTGATTAACCACCTCCTTTTCACTTATAATCTCATGTTTAACCCCTTAAACACCATTTGAACATGATTAGTGTCAATTTGGGCAGCATCTCCCCTTAGGGTTTGAGCATCCCAAATCATAAAATCCAACCAATACAAGCCAAAAATCAACCACAACCACCAAGAACAAGTGTAAATCATCAAGAAATAACAAGTTCTTAAGCTAACCTTAATTCTTCCCAACTTTCTCTCTCTAGTCGTCCCTTTTCCCTCCTCTTTCTCTTGATTTTGTGCTTGCTACATGTGTTTTTAAGGAAGACATAAGGTTTAGGAGGTGTTTTCATGAATTAGAAGGTAAGAACAAGTGAATATTTCAACCTAACTTACCTTGATTGCTTCTTGAACTCTTATTCCTTCTCTTTATTCTTGTGTTTCCTCCAACTCTTTCTCTCTCTTTTGGCTCTTATTTTGGCCAAAATTAATGGCCTTTGGAAGAGTTTTATTGACTCCTCTAGAACTCTTTTCCACCTCCTTAAATAATTATTATTTTATTGGTATTTTTGCATGTGATTTTTCTTTTGCTTCTTCCTTTTTCTACTTAACTTATCTTGCTTCCACTTGACTAATTCCTTGGCCAAATATTCATTTTTCTCTCTTTCCTTTCTCCTTGTCCGAATTTTCCCTATTAATTAAGGGAAATTATTGAATTTCATTTTATTTAGCTAAATGACCATTTTGCCCTTACATTTTTGTGTTAAATTGTGTCTTCTTCCTTTCCTTTCCATTTGGCCGAATTTTTACAATATCTTGGGCCCAAAAATTATACTCTTTCATACTAAATTTTAAGCTCCAATGTTAAGCTTTGATCTTGGCAAAAAAAAGGCTTTAGGTCTTTCTTGGCCAAAAATTCCATATAATCACTATTTCTACTATTTTGACTACTTCAAGTGCACCAAAATTCACCATTTTATTCCATTAAATATAATTAAGTGTACGAGGAATTTTGATGATTAAATTTGGGATATTACACAAAATATTAATTTTCCCCATTGTAAAATAAAAGGAAGTTAGTTTGGTTTAACGATTTTGCCCTAATTTTGAAAGTTCATTATTACTTTTGCTCTAAAAAAAATTTTATAATTACTTTTACAATTTTGATAAAAGTTGAAGGTTATTTTTAGTACTTTAACCCTTGTTTGAAAGACATAAAGATAAAAGGCTGAAGCAGATTTCATAATTGATATATATATATATATATATATATATATATATATATTAGAATACCTTTAATAAATAAGAAAAACATATTTATATTATTTGAGAAACTCTATAATTATAATTAGAGGTAAGGAAAACCAAAACTGAATGTTGTGGTCACTTAACGGGTAAAAAAATGACAACAAATTTATTAATTCAACTAATTCATACATTTTGTTTGGTTATTATTACGAAGTAGCATGATTTTTAGGACAAATTTTTATTTGTGTTCTTTTATACTATTATTAATTATTTACTTAATTAATTTACAAATTGAATTACTAGTTGACTATTTTGAGCTCAATGAGTGATTATAAAAAAAATTTTGACAGAATATGTAAACTACAAAGTATACAAGTCATCACAACTCACAAAGTAACAAGAAGTAAATAAAGATATATTCGTGAAAAGATTTGGCATTTAATTCCGATTTAGTACTCATATCACACGTTGGCATTGATTCTTGGAAATCATATGTATTAGAGTTATTTTTTTAGTTGTATGAAATTTTCTTCTTAAATAAAACTATTTAAATAATTCTTATATTAAATAGGGTCATTCCAGTCCCAAAAAAAAGTTTAAGAGTTAAAACTTCACAGTGAACTAAAGGTTAGAAAAATGAGAATAAAGTATCTTTACAAAAACAAGCACAAATTCCCCTGCGCTTTGAGCGTGTGCATCAACCGCATTACATATCAGAACATACTGACATTCCACTCATCCAATGTGATCAACACTAATAGTAGAATGGAATGCAACATCATTTTATTGGCTACCAAAAATATTACATTAAAGCACATCATTCACATAATTCAGATAGCCATCTACAAAAAGTAAAACTTTAAGAACACAGTAAAAGGGAATAAAAATTCCCCACAAAATTCAGTCGGCCATGAAAAACATTATCGCAACCACCAAGAAAAAAAATAAGATACCACTGCTTGAATGGTAAAAAACAAAAATTTGAAATTCTTATTAAAATCCTTACTTGTCTAACTCTATAAAAAGAACAATTGTTCTCATGTTTTCCATAATTAAGTATAATTCTACTCTTAGTTGTGGCATACATTAATGCTACCTAGTAATAATAACACTACTACAAAAATCACTTTTAACGTCTCTCTTTTGGGCCTTTTAACGTCCCTATTTTGGGGGACGCCTATGCGAGCGACATAGTAAATAATGGAAATAACGTCCGTAAAGATATGGAAGCCTAAAATCCACACTTTAGGCATCCCTATTGCCCTTAGGGACGCATAAAGTCTACACTTTAGGCGTCTCTATTGCCTTCAAGGACACCTAAAGTATGTTATACTTTTCTAACAGCATCCATTCAATGAATGTTTTTTTATCGTAATCTCTACCATATGTTCCATCTTCATCCACTAAAGATGTAGTTGGCAATCTAATTGGTATCGCAATTCTCATCCCATAACCACCATTGCGTTCATTCAATCTTAATATATCCCTTTGAGATGCAAGATATTCAAGAGTTTCAAGGATACTTCACATTTTGGATTCAATTTCCTTCTCAAATGAATTAACAGGAGCACTAAAGAAGTACCTTGCCAATAGCACTGGCTTGACTCTTTTGTTCAGCTTCCAGCTTGCATTTGGACATTTCATAATCAATCTCATCCAAGACATCCTCAGCATCAAACATCGCATCTTTAACCATGTCAATCCAGTCTTTCACCTTGGGATTAGTGATCTACTTTTGCTCTGCATCGTCAACCATAGCATCGATGGATAACAGCACAATCTTCAACTTCTTGAGCAATGTCTGGTTCAATTTTGGTTTTTTGAAGAAGTCCAAAACATGGCGAGAAGCTAGCCTATCAAAAGCCACTTGAAGAAAAGCAGAAAGAGAAAGACCACCAACTCAAGCTCCCGCCATAGATGAAGTCATTGTGCTTATGCGCTTATAGAGATGAAATCAACTTGGAAATGCAAAACCAACAAGAAAAAGATGAAAAAGCAGAAGTGGGAAAGGTTATTGTAAGAAGTGTGCCTTAGGTTCAACCTGTAAGCCTTAGGTTCAACTTGCACACCTCAGCCTTGCACCTGCGCCTGTCATGGCTGATGTGATAGCCATGATAGGCTTTAGACATCCCCAATTTGATTGGTGATGCCTAAAGCACCATTAGGCATCCCTAGTCAATCTGAGGATGCCTAAAGGTTTATCCAAAATTGAGCTTCAAAAGCTGGCGCCAAAATTCAACTTTTGGAATCTCTTAGGTGTCCCAACTATGATTTGGGACGCCTAAAGTTGTATTTGAAGCATCCCAAATTTTAAAGGGACGCCTAAAATGGAATTTAGGCATCCTCACCTTGACTTAGAATGCATAAAGTCTCAAAATTCCCTTCCAAAATTACATAAATGTCACCGTCTTAATTTTTTACTTACCTTTTTAAAAAATGGATGTCTTTTAGGGTAGTAAAATGTGTTTCCTGTAATAGTGTAAGCCTTGAAATCTTTGAATTTATAGGTCTAAAGTCCAAAAAACACATAACACTAATTGTCACGAGGAAAAAAATGTTATGGTCATCATAATCAACACTGATTTTCATAAGGGGGAAAATTTCATGCTCATCATAATTAAAAGAACCTGGTAAAAAATAGTAATTTCCATTAGATGATTAATATTCCATCTACAGATGTTGGTGCTAACTAAATATCATTCAAAATGATAGGGATCACAAAAAAGGAGATTCATCCAATAACTTGTACATCTATCCTTTCAAAACAAAATTCCTCCCATCTTACTTAAGTAGCATATGGCATTCGTTACATAATGAACCATGTTGCAAAAAAGCTACATCAAAAGCACAGTCCAAACCTAATACAAAATACTATAACAAAGTTAGAACCATTTGGTCAATTTTTTTCCTGCTTAATTGATTTGATTGGCTTAGAAGATGACATTGTTGGGGACACAAATACAAATGGAATATCCTTTAAACTCATACTATTACGCTTCTTAGAAAAAATCTTCCTCTTCCCCTTTAAAGGGACTGCATTCAACACTTCAGAAATTGTTACTTCCTCTAACTCAACAGTAGGGAAACTATCAAATAATATAACAGAAGCATCAGTGTCTATTGGACTCTTATCATTAAGAGTTGCATTCCTCACAAACACAAAATCATCTTCCAAGACATTTTCTACCCTACTAGGTTATCTAGCCTAATCAATAAATAAGTGGCATAACAGTTAGTATAGTAACAACCATTAAAGTAGTTAATCAAATCTGAGTTAAATTGGATACAAAAAACCTCTTTAGCAGCTTCATCAAATTCATCCATAGGGTCTACACATTCAGTATATGTTTCAACCAAGACACTTGAATTAGGATGATCGTTGTTGTACTTGTTCAACTTCATCTTCAGAATCATTTCCTTCCTAATTAAGCTGTTAAGTTCATTTGGGAACCCAAAACAAAGATCCTCCTAATATTTAAGACAAACAAACATCCATGTAAGATAAAGAGAATAACCAAGAGCATATAATAAAAACATAATTAATATCTCAGGAAGGAATGTTAGCTTTTAATTTAGCAACACTTTTCTTTAAAAGCTCATATTCATGCTTGTCAAAGAAGACCACTGAAGCAGTTCTAGACTTATCAACAATGAGGTAATTCAGCTTGAACCTCTTTTAACAGACATATTAGTCAACTAAAAATCATACAAAACAATAATAATAAATGATAGAAACCAAACCATTCTTTAATTGGATTGAAATTGGTTTCCCCTTACAATAATTGCTATTGCATGAAACCAAACCTTTGTATTTGTTGGGCTTAGTTCCACACCTTGAGCAACCCTCATAGACCCAGCCATGCCTCATTTCAAATTTCTTGATCTCACACAAAACAAAAAAATATTTCTCCTACATATAATTATAATACATCTACTTAACCATCCGCACTAAAAATAACTTTATAGCTACTACAGTATGAAACACATTGCTTCCTAATTTGGAATCTTAGATATTTTGATTCTCCTCACATTCTTGAGTATAGCGTCAACAGCAGAATTAGACTTTTGTGTCTCAATAGTTTGACTAAGTGAACTAATTGTCGATCAAGGGAGGTTTGAGCACTATAGACATTTACTACCAAAGTCAATACTACATACAAAAAATAACAACAACTTATCCAAGTTCATCCCATAAAATATCAATTATATTATTTGTGCCACACAACTAGCAATAAACTGGTCCAACTTTGAGAACTTCCCATTCAAATATATCTTTGTTACATGAAATGAATTGCATACTTCTGGGTGACCTTAAAAATGACATGCACAAATAGAATAAACTGACATACTCATTGCATGGCATAAAAAAATAGAACATATAAAAAAACTAACCCTTTTCATCAAAACTAATCCTTGCAAGTTGAGCAAGCAACACAATAGGCTTCTACATGGCATTAAAATAATTCATACAGAAATTCACTGCACACTCATCATACAAAAACATCTTGACATAATTTCCCTATTGCACATACAGGTTCCCATTAAAAAGTCATAAAACAATGCTCTGGACCATGAAAAAATATAAACCACATCTTTTTATACCTCTCATCAGCCAATATCAGCCGTATCTTGTTCTTATCTTAAATACTAAATGATATTCCTTTAATGGACCAATGCTTATGATGAAGCCAATGACGTCTGTAAAAAAATATAGTTTCATATAGAGAAGTTCAAAGTTTAGACATATAAAAAAAACTCACCAAACAGGTACATGGTATGCTTCTCTACAGCTTACTTTAGAATATCTCTTATAGGAAAGAAGCTGAAAACAATCTGGAATAGGAGCAGCCTCTTCCTTCACATATGTAAATCAGTTAAACAACAACTTGAACATGTGCTTATCAACCTAGTATTTCTTCCCATTTGGTATCACCTCTAAGCTAGCCATGAAGTATAAATGACCCTCAACATGATCTTTTTTTGTATTACTTAAACATATACTTGTTCATTATTGAAGCTTAGATCTTATTACCCTTTATACAATGATGCAAACATCAACATTAATTATAAATAGATAGAAATAGAATAAACGAAAAAAAAAGCAATCACTTAACCAATAAACCTTTTGGTCAACCAACAGCAAACAGATCACATATAGCTTAGATGACAATTCCCTTTGATAACTATTCTACCTTCTCAACACACAAACCACAATCCTCCACATATCAGTGCTATCATCAATATTTTTAATTATTGAACACTTCCTACCCACCATTGAGGATGCAAAATTGTACTTATAATGGTTAAAAATCACACTACACTTCTGAATAAAGCTCAAACTACCAATTATGATAACTTATATAGCTAAATTCACTCTTAAATAGGCATGAAGTTTAAGGCAGGAAGATAATTTTAATTTTCAAAAATCAACTCTCATCACCATAGACATGGAGGGTGATATACATTGGAACCAAAAGATATGGCCACTGTTTGAAGATCATAAACTATGGAACACTCTATATCACCTAGTTTCTTAGTACACAGATTTTGAACCTACACCTATTTCCTACTACACAAAGATGAGGCTACATCTAAAACAAAATCAGGGAAAATCTTACTAAATCCACTCTGAATGACCGACATTAAATTTGTGTTCATAGATACGAATAAAAATGACCTACTCTTCGGATTATAAGGATTTTGCAGATGCAACTATCATATTGAAAGAAAAAAATGTTTCTCCAATATGCATAGTTTTTTATTGATTAAGATAGGGAAAATGAAAAACAACAAATGAATTAACTTTTATTACCACCCGTTATTCTGCAGTATGACTGATTAAGGTAAGCAACATTAATAAATTTTCCTCCTTGAGTCTCCAAGCATGCCTTAAGACGATTTAGCCACTTTCAATATGTAAGAATTCCTTGAGTCTCCTTGAGTAAAATTAGTACTTCCCTGCGTAAGTAAAAATTCTTTTTTAATCACATTATGTGCTTCATACATATTCAAGGAATTATATATAATATAATCACATTCATAAGTCTGTAAATTTAGTCCCTCTTTAAAAACTATATAACATTATTTAGCTACTTTCAATATCATATGAATCAAATGTGTAAAACCATAATGATTCATATTGAAAACAAAGTGAAATACCATTAACCTTACTTAATATTACTAAATAGTTGTGAAGCCAAATTTAAGAAAGTTGGCTTCGACTTTCAGAAAAAAAAAAACATAATACATCAGGAATAAAGGCCATGCAAGACCATGGGGTTCTATTGGCATATACACCAACAAAAAATAACACTCCTCACTTTAAAACATAGATCCTAGTCATCCTCTTTGACATCAAGACACACCTCAAAGGAAGGATCTCATTGAACTTGGGGTTCCAGAAAATCCTCGTTGTAGAACGGTAATTGACCATGAAAATTTTCCCTAAGCAAAATAAAGTTTACATAGATCATAACATGTTTTATATGTAAAGACCAAAAAATAAACTAATCATTGAAATTTTTTGCCTAACTCTTTCTTCATCAATCTATACTGGACAATAAGAGTGAGGTTGGACATTTCAGCAACAACCTCAAAATCCTTCCTAGCTTTTTTAAAACGCTCACCATGTATAATAGTCAATTGATGGCCACTATATTAGAAAAGTATCAACAAAAACAAAAGTCCTTCTAAAAATAGCATAACAAAATGTTGGAATGATGAATGAATAATACAAATGAGAGCTAAAATGTCATCATCCCTCTAACTGTAACTTTCCTCAATGGTTGAATTGTACAAAGAAACCCCATGACATTAAGAATAATGAATGAATAATGAGATCACTTGCAACCCATAAAAAAACATGCAAGTATAATCTTTCACCTCTAACCTTACAAGGAGGATACCACTCCTTTTGAAGATCGACCACGTCCTATGTAATACCCCGAATTTTGGGATTAAAGGTTTGAGGATTAGCCTGGATTTAGTAAACTACTAGACCCCGGTTTAGCAGATGTCCTAGTGGGACATGATACTTATCCCAAAATTCCTTAATATCTTTGGATATTAAAATGAAAATAAAAGGTGAGGGAAAAATGTTAATTTTGCCATAAGATGAGAAATGATGGTTTTCCCTAAGATTCCTAATTATTTGAGTTGAATGGGAATTAAAAGGAGGGAAATGACTACTTAGTAATTAATAAGCCTGTGTGGGTGAATTATTATCAAGGAAAGTCAATAAGAAGAAAAGCTTAAAGCTTTGGTAGACCACTTGAGGTGGTATAATGGGATAATTTGAGAGTGAATTATACTCTCATAATTCTCATTAATATTAATGGAATGATAAGGGAAAAGAGAAAGGAAACTTGTCATGCAAGAAATGTGATAGGTGGACTAATTGAGTAAAAGCCACCGGATGATTTTAATTAATCATCACCCTTCATCAATTAATTCTCATTCTTTCCTTCGTATGAATCAGAAATAAAAGAGAACGAAGGAAAGAGAAATATGATAGATGAGAACGAGAAAGAGAAAGAAAGAACGCGAGAATGAACGGAGAATGAGAGGAGAGAGAGGAGAGAGAGAAAACTATGATTCGTCGGAACTCGTCCGAAACGGTGTTTTCTCTTGAAATGTCCAGTACAAAAGTTGTTCTACTCATCCCAAGCTTCATTTCTATGATTTTGGTTTCTCAATTGGAGGCCATTGGTGTCATCTCACCGGCCGGAGCATCGCTGGAATTCCGAACCGAATTCAAAAGTGGGTAGAGGTAAGCGTAGGCTTCCTTTCTACCATTTCGGTTTATCATTTGGATAAGTATTTTGGAAGTAGTGTACTGTTCATATCACATTATATCCATGCTTTGGGGGCCGAAATGATGTCCAATAGATGTTGAAACGGCTAATCATGTAATAAGGAGTAGAAAGGAGGATATTAAGTCAAAGAAAGGAAAGAACCGACACAACTCTTCTGAGAATCCTTTATGGGCTGCGTTGAGTGTGGCATAAGGATAGAGTTGGAATTTTATCTATTGGATGATTCCATTGAGTTCAGAAGGGCAAATTGTGTAAGGTTCATGTTGATGAAGAAGTGAGAAAAGGCCTAGAGGGTGAAATAACCAAATTATCCCTTAAAGGCTCTAAGTAAGGGCTATCAAGGGTACTTTCATCATTCAGGCTTGAATTTGACTAATATAAAGTCATAAATGGATTCTACACGTGAAATTGTGTAGGATTGGCTCATGTCATAATTTCTGTAAAAGGAGGGTTGGGCCGGGGTACCGAGGGCATTTGGTAATTTAGCATAATTGGGCTAAATTATCAAATAATATGAGTCTAGAATGATATAAGAAAGAGTAATGACTCATGTATGCTATGTTTGGAAATTCTAGGACTCGATGAATGAACGTGCCTGAACCGGAGCAAAGACAAATGATTGAGGACAGACATGAAGTTCGACAGGTAGTGGACTTACATTTCCTACATGTGTGTGATATGTATGTTTATGCATTGATGATGTGACTGCTATGCCTGTTCGTGTTGAACATGTTGATTGATTGAAGATCTGTTATATTTATGCAATGGCCATATGTATGTCATAACATTGAGCATGCAGCATATCATTATGTTGGCATCAGATTTGGTAGGTAAGCATGTCATGCATTCATATGTATCTGCCATGCATAATGGTACTATTCACTACTGAGATTCTCTCGAATCTCACTCCTCCCAAGAACAATAGTGATAGGTTGATGGAGGCATGGAAGAGATATGGAGACGTGCAGTGAGGTGAAGAGAAGATCGTCGTGTAATGTAATAGATTTACATTTGATAGCCTTGTATGGCTTGATGTATATGTGTATGTATAAATGATTGTTGTTAAGCAGAGAACCGCTCTAATGTAATAAGAGAATTGCTCTAGCATAAATAAAGAGAACGACTTTTAGTTTATTTATATATTCGCTTGCTTACTCTGATATGTGGAACTAAGAGCCAGTAAGGTAAGTATAAGGAAGGGTGTCACATTTGGTGGTATCAGAGTATAGGATAGTTTTATGCTCATATGTGACGGTCTTCACATCCTACATCTTGAAACAATGTTTGGGAAATAGAGCTATGTGTTGTATGACCTTCAAAATTGGAATCAAATTGATTAGGTACTTGTCATGGATGCCTTCACCACAGGACATCACCATAAAATATTTTATCAAGAACTCTCTGTCCTCCTTAAGTATATTGCAGGATCAGGATACCACCTCGTCACCACAAAGTCTCAAGATCATGCGATTTCCCTTAATAACATGAACCAACATGCAAAACCTTAAAACATGATTAATAAAAAGCAAATGACAAGGCAGTTCAGCTAAGCCTATAATAGAATAAAAAAAGTTACATTTTAGTTGAAAACCACATAGTCAATCAAATTAACCTTCTTCGGGTAACCACAATCCGTGCCATATATATCAAAATATGTCCTCCAAAACTCCCAGGCACCCTTCACCAGAATTGTCCACTCAATCTTGTGTGGCACTATAGCATCAAGGCTTTGGTTGTTCATATCCATTTTTAGAAAAGAGAACGAAAAGAAGAAACATATTTTCAGTAAGAGGAAAAGAAAGCTTAGAGAGAGAAAGAAACTATTGTGACAGTGAGTATGGCTGAACACAATGAGACACCACTCCCTTTACATAAAAAACCCATATTAACCACATCAAACCAACCATACATGAAATACATAAATTGCACATGTTCTTTTGCATTAAACAATATTAAAATAAAACGCAAGAAGAGATATTTGCTAAAGCTTTTATCACTCTTCCTCTTCTTCATTTTGTTCAAGACATACCAAATAGAGAGAGAAGAGAGTTTGAAACACTTGAAGAACAAAGAGAAAGAGCAAGGAGCAAGGAGCAAGATCAAGGTGAGTTGGTTGTAGAATTCACTTGTTTTATCTTCAATCTCTTGCACATCTCTCCTAATCCCTATTCCTTCTTAAAATACATGTTTAGCAAACAAAATCAAGAGGGAAATGAGAGAGAAAACCTATGGCTAGAGAGATAAAGAAGAGAAATAAAAGGTAAACCCATAAACATTGCTCCTCTTGTTGATTCTTGATAGTTGTTGGTATTGGATTGGATTTGTGGCTTTGTTTTCATGATTTTTGGATTTTAGGATGTTGAAACCCTAAGGGGTTATACTACCTAATTTTCTAATAATCATGTTTAAAAGGTGTTTAAGTGGTTAAACATGTGATTAGAAGTGAAAAGAAGATAATTGGTGGATTGAAATCAAGAAAACACATTTTCCATCATAATATGTTGATTTTCAGCCAGACCTATTTGGGAGGGTTATATCTTGAATTTTATGGTTTTGATGATTCCATTGGGTTTAAAATGGAAAATTATGTAAGGAACATGTATAATATGGAGTATAAAGGGCCTAGAATGTGAAATGACAAAACTACCCTTAAAACCCTAAGTTAGGTGCTGTCAAGGGTAAATCAGTAATTTGCTCTAGAATTTGACTAATCTGAGGTCAAAAATGGATTCTACACATGAATTTTGTAGGATTAGCCTGAATCATAATTTTTGGTAAAGTACAGTTAGACCGGGTATAAAGAGACATAGACCGGGTCCCTAGGGGCATTTTGGTCGTTTAGCGTTCTAGAGTCAAGATAACCAACACATTGAGTTTAAAATGCGTTATGAATAAATAATAACTCATTTATCCTAAATTTCAAATTTAGAATATACCAAAAGCTCGAGCCGAAGACGGAGCTAGACCGATTGACATGCAAGGAAAGGGCATGTTCCAGCTAGTAACTGTAATACCCCACTTTTTCAACAATATTCCTTATATGTATATCTGTGATATTTAGTGGAATAAAATGGTGAATTGTGGTGTGTGTAAATTTATAGAGATATTTCAATTGCCAGTTACATATAATTCGGCCAAATGAAAAGAAATGAGCAAGGAAATGATTCTTAAATCATTTCAATAAATCATAAAACATAGGGGCAAAATGGTAATTTTTCCATAATCAGGTTTCTCCTCCTCGTCCTCCTCCTCCATTCTCTCTCTTCACCAATTTTTCCTTCAGCTTTCAAGAATCTTCTCTTTTTGTTCTGTTAAATTGATAACTTATACTTTTTCTCTACTTTTGATTTATTGTTTCTTATTTTAGGGTAAATGATTCCTTTGTAAGTTATGTATGCTATAATAAAATCAAATCTATAGTTTCATGATTTATGTTTCAGCGTGTTGAACTTATCTAGATTTAGAAAATGATGCCACTATATTCCCATCTACCGCTTGCCAATCATCATAACTTATTACTTTGAAAGCTCAATTAACTGGAGGTTCAAATGATAGCAAGGATTTTATAAATTTTATTTTTGTTCTGTTTTTGACAAGATAGAGAACAACAGTGAACAAATTAATAGAAGAGGCAATATTAGATGCTAAATTATGTGGAGCTAAAATATTGAGTCTTGGGCTTCTTAATCAGGTAATTAGAAATATAAATATTACACAAATAACTTCAGTTAAGCTGAATTACGTGGAGCTAAATTATTGTTCTAATTTATTTTACACAAAATATATATGTAAACATTGGATCCGGAAGAAGAGTTGAATGCATATGGGCAACTTTACATCTATAAGTTTCCAAAGTTGAAGATTAACGTTATAGATGAAAGTAGTTTAGTTGCAGCAATTGTTGTGAACAACATTCCAAAGAACACAAGTGCTTTTTCGAGGAAACTTTAATAAGGTTTCTTTAGCTGTATGCGACACTCTCACCAAAAGAAATATTTGGGTAAGTTTTATATACATTTACATATTTAGGGACAGACCCACATTTGCTGAATAAGGGCAATGCAATTAAATGCACCAATGAAGTTTAAAGAAACCATGTTATTTGAGTCTCCTAAAGCAAATGACTTGTTGACTTAGACAAATCCTATACCAAATTTGTGAAAATCCACATCTTTGTCACTCATTCTTTAGAACATTAGATGTCATAAATTAAAAACTGCATAATACAAATGATTATCTATATTGATAAAAGACAATAAGACTAGAAGGCATAAGAAGAGAATAACTTTGCAATTTACTTGCAGACTACATTAGGTAAATAATTTGGGAGCTTGAAGATTAGCCAAAAGAATTTACCCAATCTGCAATGTGATTCAGCTTGAAATGAATGATAATGTGAGTATGAATAGCCCAGAAATGTAGTGGATCTTTTAGAGAGTGGTTGGATTAGTCTCTGCATAAAACTAAGGTGTATATGCCTAATTCTTGGAAATAGCCAGCAAACCAAGTATGTAAATCAAGGGCAACATTTAATTTCCTTTTGTTTTTCCTTGAAAAATAATTGACATAAGCTTGCACATTAGTTATTGCTTGTTTTATGATTGGGGGTGTTCACGCACCAATGTGTTTGTGAAGATACGTAGGAAGAGGAATTTTATTGGATTAAAATTGTTCACCTCAATATTGAAACTTAGATAGGTTTGGATATAGTTCGAATTCACACACACACATATTATCTAAATTCGATAATATTCATTAAATGATTGAACTTATAAGTATACTCTTCATGAAAAGAACTAAAGCTCAAGCTTTCCTTTCTCTTTTAAATTGAGGGTTGACATGTTGTGTTTGGGTTGTTAAAGATCCTTATAGAAACTATTTAAGGAATAAGAACTTATGTTTGAATGTTATTAGTTAACATATGAAATAGTTAATATGAATAAGAAGAAAGTGGTAGTATATTTTTAAATGGAAGATTATGGCTTGTCTTATAAAACATGGGGAATGAATAACAATGATCTTGTTTTGGATATTAGGGGACAAAGTATGCTAACTAACAAAACTTCTACAACAGATAGATGATGATGTGTAGAGGTTTCTTTTACATAGTGTAGTAGTTTAGAGAACTTTTAGACACTTGATTATATTTGTTTAAGTTTATCCATGTTTTAGTTTTTGAGCACTTGATTATATTTATAAACTACTAGATGTATATATACTTTCTTAGTAGTGTTATGTTTTGGGTATGTATATGTATATTTTCTGGTAATTGGTGGTTTTTCAAAGGTTGTGGGAAGAAAATACGAATAATATGTTTAAAAAAATGACTTTCAACGTCTATTTGCAATAAAACAGTCGTTGTAAGTCTGAAATATACAACGACTATTTTCAAAAAATAGTCATTGTAAGTCACATATAACGACTATTTTCAAAAAAAAAGTCGTTATATGTTTCAGACTTACAACGATTAGTTTGAAACAGCTTGTAAGTTACTTACAACGATTATTTTGAAACAATCGTGTATTTCAAAATTTTTAACGACACTCACATACACGTCCCCCTGAAAACGGTTGTTTAAAGGGCATAAAACGGACGTTAAAAGTGCCTTATATAATAATGAGAGAAGATTGAGTGATAGAGAGATCCGGAAAGTGTCATATAACTCAGGGGCATAAAGGTCTTTTTGGAGACATTTGTTAATCCTAGATTACTTCTATGGTTTAGCATGAGATTTGGGATATTAGAGTAACTGATATGTCTTTTATATATTTTAAGTTTTTTTCTTCGATTTTTCCAAAGTAAATCTACAATTTTTTTTTGGAACTATTAAAATGGAATGTCATAAAAATCCTTGACATTTATTCAAGCCCCACCATATTCAAATGAAGTTTCTTAAAACCACAAAAACATTAAATATTGATGAAAATTTCCAATTACAAAATTTAAGTACCTCAAATTAGTTTAAGAACTCATGTGTAACTGATGTTGTTATCAAACTTGCGAGTTGACTCTTCGAGTTTACCATTTTTATATTTCTAACTTAAAAAATCGTGTTGATTCACTATTAAACTCATACTAGTTGTAAATTTAGTTAAACTCGCAAATTTATACAAAAAGTTTATAGTTTACATTTGTTGTTTAAAAAATTGTGTTAGCTCACTCTTAAATTTGTACTAAGTTTTTTAATTTGATCATACTGAATCGCTTTATATATACATTTTTGTATAATTTTCTTTGTTGAAAATGATAAATTGTGAATGTTGGTGGATCTAATTTCAATTATTTAGATTTAAAATATATTTAAATCAAATTGTTGTCATTTTCATATTTTAATTCTTTATTATTAATATCTATTTATTGATAAAAGTAAACTATTATACATTTACAATACATCATCGTTATGAGTTTATTTAAACTTGTAAGTTTGATAGCCTTGGGTGTAACTTTTCTTCACTAGTATGCATCCTATCTTCAATCATATATAAAATTGAAGACATTTATGCATAACTAAAAATATGGTACACACAAATGAAGTAGAGCTACATCTGTTTAAGAAGTGAGTAAGATTATCAAACTTACGAGTTTAATTAAATTGGTAACAATGATATAAACTTGTATCGTGAACTCAAATCTTAAACTCACAAGAGTTTCCTTTAATCAATAAAACAATTTAATTTAAATATATTTTAAATCAAAATAAGTGAAATTAAATCTTTCAACTATCATAGTTTATCATTCTCAACAAAGAAATTTTTATAAAATTTATATATACAATCATTGAGTGTAATCAAACTGAAAAAAAGTTAGCATAAGTCTAAGAATGAGTTAACATGATTTTATAAGTTATAAATCTAAACACAGTAAACTTAGTGTATAAAATGGCAAAGTTAACCAAGTTTACGGAATACGATGTAGCTTTTACAGTCTACGAAATAAATATGTGGAGAAGTTTTATCTCGATTTACGTGAATCGGGCTTATACTTACCAAACAAGCCTTATATCACAAGTTAGTAGGTAAAACACCAAGGTTAATCGAATTTATATCCAGTACGAGTTTAACAACCACTTGACACAATTTTGTAAGCTACAATGTTAAACATGGTCAATTTTGAGAGGAAGCTAGTGAAGTTTACAATAGTTATGTAAGCAAAAGTGGGAGATTAAAAATATATTTAGATTAGTTTATTTAAAGCTTATAAGTATTTATATATGTAAGTTGAGATAATACTCCTCTTATATACTTATGTTATATACTTTAGATCAAGATTAAAAAGTTATTTTAAAGTAGGACTAATGGCAAAGAAATATTGTTTAGAATCCATTAAATGCCATCAGATCCACACCACATTGCAAATCCACGTCGAGCCAAGTGCGTGTTCACCACGTGCCGACATCCCCCTGCTGCTTAACGTAAGGAGCGTGAACCACACGACAAGAAAGAGAGTGGCAACTGCCGGTAGTGGTGAATAGTAAACCTGTCACGTCACTAGGGGCCACCATGTGAAATTGAGTGATCACTGTTCATATTACTCTCTCTACTCCCACTCGCCCAGCATTCCCAACCCCCTCCCCTCTTCCTCTCCGTCTCATTCTTCTTCATTCATTCATTCATCTGTCCTTTTTTACGTCCCATCAACAAGTCCCCTCTCTTCACACACTCTCTCTCTCTCTCTCTCTCTCTCTCATTCATTTTCTTCCTCCTTTCTTCCTCTTGCTTCTTTCCCTCTCACGAAAACCCTTTTCCCGTGAAACTCCCCTCCTCCAGATACGCAAATCTCAACCCTATTCCTATTCCTGATTACACCCCACAACCCCGAAAGTCTTCATCTTCACCTCCAAATCAAGCCCCCATATTGTGTCACTAGTTAAGTTCTGGATCGTGTATTTTCCATTTTGCTTGCTTGGGTTTCGACAATTGGATCGGCTTATATATTGATTGTGGATCATGGATTCGGCATCAGGAGGAGGAGCGGGGACGAGTGCATCCGACCCGAATAGTGCTTCTGCGGCGGTGGCGGTGGTGCCGCAAGTAGAAGCGTCGTTGGCCGGGGCGCCGCCGAGCCGGTATGAGTCGCAGAAGAGGAGGGACTGGAATACCTTTTTGCAGTATCTGAGGAATCACAAGCCGCCATTGACGTTGGCAAGGTGCAGTGGAGCTCACGTTATAGAATTCTTGAAGTACTTGGACCAATTCGGTAAGACTAAGGTCCACATCACCGGGTGTCCGTATTTCGGGCACCCGAACCCGCCGGCGCCATGCGCGTGCCCGTTGAAGCAGGCGTGGGGGAGCCTCGACGCTCTGATTGGACGCCTCCGAGCCGCCTACGAAGAGAATGGTGGACGGCCGGAGTCCAACCCGTTCGGCGCCAGAGCCGTCAGGATATACTTGAGGGAGGTCAGGGAAGGACAAGCCAAAGCTAGAGGCATCCCTTACGAAAAGAAGAAGCGAAAAAGAAGCACCGCAAGCACCACTATGGTCAGCACCAATGTGTCGGCAGCAACCAATATCGGTGGTTCTGCTGCCCCTTCAAGCAGTGGTGATGGTGGTGGTGGAGGAGGAGTTGACACCGGTGGTGGTGGTGGTGTCCTAGTTTCTGCTAATACTACAACTCCATCAGTTAGTGCTACGACGACAACTACTATAGTATAGTATATCTAGCTAGTAGTATAATTCTGATCAAATTCTCTCACAGTTTTTTTTTTTTTTTTTGGCTAGCACTATCTAAATTTGTTCTCAGTGATATTAATTATTGTCCATCACAGCCATCAATCCCATATCTAAGGCCATTTTCTCAATTGCAAAAGTTCAGTTTAAAACGCTGTTCTGGACTGTCTCGGGGTTATCATTCTCTCCCTCTCCCTCTCCCTCTCCCTCTCCCTCTATATATATAAGCTAATAATTATAATATCGGTGTGTATTGTTTTTGTTTTGTTTTATTTTAGGTTATTGGAAGGGAAAGATCCAAAAGCAAGGCTTTCATTTTCGTATGTTGAACCTATTCTTCGTCTTTTTTTTCTTCAATTCTTATAAATTTCCTTCTAATTCATTCTCTGTGGCTGTGTTAATTCGATCTCTACATTATATATTCTGTCTATGATAATGCCTAGCTAGGGGAACACATCACTTATTGATTTCAGTATTTTGCTTTCATTATTATTATGACATTTCGTTTTTGTCTTGACCTGATGCTCATCGCTCCAATCAGTGGATTGCACTTGGATCACAATTTGCTGAAAGTAAGAAGGAAAAAAAAGATACAGGATTTGACCCTTCCACTATAATTAATTTAAACTTCTCAATGATGCAGCACCTATATTAATTAATTAATTAATTAATAATTAAATTAAACTCTCTCTCTCTCTATGTCAGATAGGAATAATCCTTGGGACTACCCTTCTCTGCAACTGTTCATATGGTCCCCAGGGAGGCTGAATCTATGTAGATATATAGATCTGCTGGGCTCAAAATCTAATCTATCTCTCTGTAACGAAGCACACGTGCGGTTATCATTTACATATTTTTTGAACTCCCGTTTCAGGTGCTGCTAATTCATACCTACGTTACTGTAGTAAGTAACCTTTATTATTACTACAACGCCATTAACCTTCCTTTATATAATTTTTTTTCTCCCCTTATTCTTTGGTTTCTTTAATTTGTTGTTGTTATTGTATTTGGGGCATTAAGATTTTGGCTTATCATTCTCTTCGTTTTTGGATCCAGTAGTATAGGTTTTAATTTAAGATTTTAGGTCATTGTATTCATCACTTCCCCTTCCATTTCTCTCTCTCTTTTGGTTTCAGATCAAATGGTCTTATTATTTTCAGAATGCACTCAAAAAATACTCTACACACACACACATGGGGGTAATGCAACCACAAAAGCCATATTTACCATCCTTTTCTATATTGGAAAGAAAAGCACCCACCCGCTACACGCTTTCCGGGATTCAAATCTACAACCTTCCTGTTATAGGAGGTTAGGAACGAATCTAAAAGTTTGACATGTTGGGGGGCCAAAAATGAAAAGCTAAAAGAAAGTAGGGGTGGTAAAATTCATTTTCATATGGTTTACACCGATAACAAATTTTATTTCAGTAGGTGGGGTGGGCCACATATGATTGTTTGCATCACATCATTGTACTCAATCAATAAAAAAATATTTGAATAGATTGTTAATTAGATGGTCTTAATTAATAACTTCACTGAATATTTTATTTTGTCTTCCTCTATCCCTTTTTAACCATTTTCTTTTATTTTCTATTTAATATGTGCCACCTACATACACTTTCTTTTATATAATCATTCCAAATCTTATTATTTTTCCTTAGATGACTACGCGTGTATCTCAACACCTTCATCTTTGCCTTCCCAACTTTATACTCTTGTTGTCTCACTTGTGGCACTAACATATAGAGGTTGCAAATGGCTTTATAGCCTAGTGACATGAATAATCCTTGTAAATGGGAGGGTCATGGATTCAAACCCGTTTGTAACCTCATGCTGTTAGTGTCTGACCCTCTAAAAGAGATAACAAGATCAAGAGAGATTAAAAGAGAAGTCTCTCTCGGTAAGAGAGAAGATACCTAGCTAGTCATAATTGGCATTTCTTGCTGTGAAAACATCACCTATAAAAGGAATAAGCTACAAACATCCATGAGGATAAAGTATTGGATCCCTTTTGTGTGTTGATTATGTTCTTATTTCTTTATTATTTCGGTAACCACCATCTTAGTGCGTAAAAGACCATTAGCCAACCATTTGTTATGTTTTATATGTTTATATATTGTTTTACTTAATTATTGCATATATTTAAGCCAGCTATGATTTTATTATGTTGTATTTGTTATAATGTGTGTGTGTGTGTAGCATAGACCCACCAGCCACTTCAAAACAAGATTACATTTCTGGATTTTTGTTTTGCTTCTTGGACCCATTTCGATTATATTTATAATTTATACCCATCTTCCAAGTATGATAATAATGTACTGCAAATTATTGCTTGGAGTACTCTTTTGTTTGATTCTTTATTTTCCTTGCATGATTTTATAGAGAAAATTGATTCCAAGGATTATGTACTTGTTCATACATTTTTTTCATCTCTCTCCTCTGTCTCTCTCTCTCTCTCTTTCTCTCTCTATATGTGAGAAATGGAAGGCATATATATATATATAAGTGTGTATGTGTGAAATGATCCATGATACTTTTGCATTTATCAGGGAACTTTCGCTTTCTGGCCTTTTGTTGAGCCACATAATTATTTCATATAGCCCACTTTATTTCTCACTCTCTTCTCTCTTTATTTTTCTTTATTATGTTCGGTGGCCACTTTAACCATTTGGATTTCCAAAAAGTCAAAAGAAAAAAAAAAGGATATATCCTTATTCTTATTTAATCCTTATTAATTAATTAATTACACACACATGTATGCACCAATGTTTCACTCCTTTTCTCTCTTCTTCCTCCATCTGTACTGTACATTACAAATAAAACATCTCCAGACTTTACCCCCACAACAGTGACCCATGAACAAAAGCTTTTTAACTACTGCTGCATGTTCCTCAAATCAGAGGTTATTAAAAGAAAAACAAAAAAGGAAAGACATGCATATACATATACATATACACACTATTGAGCATAATTGATCCAAAGAGAAAAGTATCTATTCCAAAAGACTAGCTTGTAGGGTGGAAGAACTCCTAAAACTTAAAAATCATACTTCACTCCATGAACATCAGCATCTTATTAAGAACACCAATGTTACAAGTACAAATCTAAAGGAATAACTCATTCCAAAACCTAATGTGGTAGGTGAGAGAATTCATTGAATTTATAAATCACACTTCACTTATGAGATTTCTGCACAGGAACTCATAACACATATATATGCTCGTGCGCACACTATATATATATATATATATTATATGGTAGTTTTTTTTCCCCTCATGATCATGAGCTGCAGAAAGTGGGACAGGGGAGATCTGAGTAGTGTTAAGTGCGAAAGGAGCAATATCGCAAGGTTTTTGAGTAAGGGGCAAAAGGATCTGAGGGTGTGGGGCACTGAATTTGCTTGCCTCTTACAATTTGTCGCCACATAGAATAGCATTCATTCATCTCTCATCAGTCCTCTTGTTGTACTATAATATCTGCCCCATTTCTTCATACTTCATTTATATGAATCTTCTCTCCTATATGACTTCATATATACACATATATATGCTTCATTGAAGAGAAAGGGATCGCTAATAAATTAATTTTCTGGTGTTTGGTGGTCATATGAATGGGGTTGGGACCAATTATTTCCAAGGCTTTTAGCGTTCTACTAAGATATATCAATATAATATTTTATAATATCATATCAGATTTGAGTATTGTTGGATTTAATCAGTGATAGTTCATTTAACGTGACTTTTTTATCAACCCAGCGACTATCAATAAATATGGTCATTATTGAGTACTTTTTTTATGTGAGGAAATATATAGAGGCATATAAAATTTAAATTTTATATAACCCATAAACTTTATGTAATGTATAGATAACCTTATTAACCTTTCAAAATATACTAATATTTATGCAGATATAACTCTCCCGCCACTAATTTTATTCATTACTTATACATACATTTATAGCTTAAAATTTAAGAGAGATATTTACATATAACTCAAAGTTTTAGAAATTATATGTGCACAAAAATAAAGTTTTTAATGGGGATATAATTATTAATGATTAGGGGCAATTCTATGCAAAAACAAAAAACATTAGGAGCAATTAGCACATACTTAAATGGTTAAGGAGGTTCATTATTAACTTACATAGACTAAAAGGTTTATTTGTACATGATCTGAAGTTCATTGGAATTTTGTATATTTTAGTTTAAATTAATTATTTAGTTTTTAATGGAAGACGTAATTAGCTAATATGAGTAGATTAATGATTTGGTTATGTTAGTTAGTATAATATGCTTTTTTTCTTAATCACCCTAATCATTTTCTTTAATTCCTTCCCTCCCTCTCCTAATTGATTATTATTGAGAAAATATTAATAGAATTAATTTGGAAAACAAATTGATAAACTTGTGACATGGATGTTACACCACTACAAAAAAAAATCAAATTAGCGACGGAAATTCCGTCACTAATTATTTTAATAATGAAAATTAGCAATGGATTAGTGACAGAACCATATTAGCAACGAAATTAGCGATGAAATTTGTTCTGTCGATAAAAAGGCCGTTACTAATTGATTAATGACGGAATTTTGAATTCCGTCGCTAATTTGCAACGAATTAGTGAAGGAAAATTCCATCACTAAATTCCGTCTCTAATTAGCAACGGAATTCATTAATTAGCGACCGAATTTCCGTCTCTAATCCGTCGCAAAATATTTTTTTTTATATAATTTAAATTGTCATATATCCTTACTATAAGCCTCCACATGTCCCTCGCCAGCGGCCGCCAAGTGTACCCACTGTTAGCCATGTGTCCATGTCAGCCACCGCCACCTCGCCTCCAGCCGCCACGTGTCCCAGTCAACCGCCGCATGTCACACTCCATCGCACACCATGTGTCACGCTCAATTGTGCGCCACATGTCCAAGTTAAAAATTGGTTGTATTTTGTGACCAAGTTGGGATTCGAAGCCATGATTTCTTACGCGTATGCCGGTTCTTTTGCTAGTTAAGCTAAGGAGAACCTGTGAAATTTAAATGCAAAATTATATATATATTTTTAAATATTTTAATTTAGTTTTTTTATTTTATTTTATGTAAATATTCTACCTAAATTTTTATTATTAATATCTTTTTTTATTCATTTTATTATATATTTTATTTTTTTTTGTATTTATAAAATTTGTATTTTTATTTGTATATAATATATTATTAAAAATTAAAATATATTATATTATAATTTCAATTTCAGAAATAAATATGAATTAATAATTTTTATTTATTTATTTTAATATTTATATTATAAATTTGTAATAATTTTAAATTTTAAATTTAAATTATTTAAAAAATTTATAATTATGAAAAAAATATAATTATTGAAAAATTTTAATTATTAGTGACGGAAACTAGAGATGGATTAGCGACAGAAATTAGTGACGAAATAATTTAGTCACTAATTTCCATCGCTAATATTTACTGATGGAATTAGAGACAGAATTTAGCGACAGAATGTAATTTCGTCGCTACTCTGTCATTAAAAAAAATTCTATTACTAATTTTTAATGACTGAATAAGAGACGGATTAATGACAGAATTTAGCGATGGAATATAATTACGTCACTAATTTAGTGACAAAAAAATTCCGTCTCTAATTTTACTGACAAAATTTATGAGGGATTAGTGACGGATTTAACGATAGAATGAAATTCCATGACTAATTTTATGTTTTTTTTGTAGTATACTAGGGACCAGAGTAGCACGCATTAAACTATCTCGAGTGCAACATGGGGGCTGAGATGTTACTAACATCTTCAATGCTGGTTCAGAGATGAGGACACTGTGTTTTATGTTTTGAGATAAGATTTGGCTCTTCAGATATTTAAGCATTTTTTGAAACCAAATTCAGATATTTAAGCTGACGAACAGTTTAAATTTCATGTTTTTTAAATTTTTATTTACAGTGAAAAATCATTTTGAAAAGTTGCATGACCATATTAAAGTAAAGAGTGACTTTCTATGTTCTATATATATATATACTCATACTATAGTATAAAAGATATTAAAATAAATGAAATCTAAATTATTCAATTTTAATTTTGATGCTTCAAATGAAGGATGAGCACAAATATAATGAGTGGTTATCTTTGAAATAATACTGAATTCAGATTTCTGGGGCTTGTAACTCCCTCTAATGCCTATTGTAATACGTCTCAACCTCTCAAATGTTTTTATTTTTTCTGAAAAATAGTAAAAATTTTAAAAATGCACCATTTCATCACCATACAATATCAACATATCATTCATTTTAAAAATGCGCCATTTCATCACCAAATGATCTAGAAATATAAAACGATTTAAAGGAGTAAAAATTTTATATGAAATTTATATTTATTTATCTTCCACATCCTTAATTTTACTTTATATTATACAAAAAAATTTTAAATTTTATTTTAAAACAATTTGAGTATTAAATACTAATTCGCATTTTACTTGCCCTTAAAATCTAAGGTAAACTCATGTGGCATATATATACTCGTATATTGGAAGATTTCAAATATTACTATTTATTTTGATAAAAAAAACAGTACTATTTATAGGGACACCAATAAATGGATACTACTTACACCCGTGGGATTGGATCCCCCAAACAGGCATATATAAATTTAAAAGGATGTTGACTCACGGAGTAAGTATGACTTATTTTGAGCTTTATATAAACACAAAATTAACATATTATTTTTTAAAATTTCTTAACCACCCTCTTTAATCTCTATAAAAAGTACAGTAAATATAAAAACTTTGTTGTTAATAAGTTATAAATAATATGACTTTTCATGCTAAATTTTATGGAAGTAGTCACACACCGGGTTGCCTATTTTTCTTTTTTCTTAAAGAGGTACACTTGTATCTAGCTATGACTCTTTGGATTTGAATGCATTGATGAACCACCATTCAAACTTAGGGAAGAGAGGACAAGTTTTGGTGACAAATGGTTTTGTTTATGAAGGGAAATGCAAAGTGAAGTGTGACAATCAAATTTTGACTTCTTTGTATAACAAATCGTTCTCTAATTTTCCAAATAAAGTGATGAATATTGGAGAGAAGTTGGTTTATATCTTATAAAGAGTTCAATATTTTGTATTTGACGAGAGATTTTTGTTAGTAGATGATGATATGTAAGTAGGCATTACTCTCTTCATACCTAAGTGTTAGAGCTAGTTGAAGGGCTTAGATTGCTTTAGTTTAGTCATAAATATGAAATCTCAATTCACTTTATTTTCTCAAATTTATAAATTATCCTCCATGTTGCTTTTATTGAATAAATATATATTAAAACACGTTTTTCATTTTAAATGTGGTATTTTAAAAAAATCAATACATATTTATTATAAATAACTAAATAAACTGATTTTCTGTAAATTAGTTATATCTAATTTCTATATTTAGAGCTAAGGGAGTATTTAATAGGTAGAAATTGATCAATCGAAAAGCTATAGATATGTGATAGTGAGGGCAGAAATTATGAAGTTTAGGTGTGTGTTGATGGATGGTGGTGTTTGGTATGTGCATGGTAAAGCATTATGAGTGAGTGAATTGCAATATTGATGTGAGAGTTAGTAGCCAAAAAGGACTTAAGAATGTAAAGATGCTAAAAACAATGGGGACAAATGAGTGGAAAGCTTGTAAAGAGGCTATAAAGCATTTGATCCCAATTATTGATTGCTCATAAAAGTGTGCCCTTTTCTTGGGAGCATCACTTTGTAATTCATTTTCATCAACTATTACATAAAATACTTTTAACGTCATTTTTTTAATCTTTTTAACATCTAAAAATAGGGGGACGCCTATGTCAGAGACGTAAAAAATGCAGGATACGGCGCCCATTAAAAAAAGGACGTCTAAAGTTTTTTTTTAAAAAAAAACTTTAGACGTCCATTTTTTAGAAAAGGGACGTCTAAACTTTAGACGTCCCTTTTTTAAAATGGACCTCTAAAGTTGTTTTTTTTAAAAAAAATATTTGCTTATATTTTTCACTGCCTAACAATTAGAATCTACGGAAAATAGATCGAACTGTTCTTCATAAACCAAAATGTCCTTACAGATTAATATTGGTGAAGGATGATAAATCAAAATGAATCTACAATGAAGATAAATCTAAATCTTAACACAACAAAATACATATACAATAATCACAGTTCAAAACTTAGCCTATGAAAAAAAAAATAATTATCCATACCTTTTGGCCACAGTAGGAGAAGGAGGAGGGAGGCCAATGGCGGGAGAGGGAGGGAGGAGGAACCAACAGCATTAAAGATCAAGGAAAGACAATGGCAACGAGCTTCAACAGTCGAGAGGAAGAGAGGAAGACGGTAGAGGATGGTGGTGGAGAGAGAGGAGGACGACCTTCAAAAAAGAGTAAAGATAATGAGAGGGAGTGAGAGAAAGAGTTATTGTGGAAAATGAGTTTCAAGAGAGTGGTAGAAGAAGCAGCTTCAAGAGAAAATGAAAGTTTTAAAATTTGCATCGAGGAAGCTAGCTTGCGGGGGTAGACATAACCTTGAAAAGAGTGATGTTACACTAGTACAAATTAACCTTTTTAGACCGCATCATTTAGACCGGTTATTGCGGATAAGGTCTAAAAAAATGATCGGTGGCAGTTTCGTAATTATAAAGAATTTTTTAGACCGGTTCTTAAAATAACCGGTCTAAAAGATATTATTTAGACCGGTTATAACTAATAACCGGTCTTAAAAGTAAAAAATATATAATTTTTTTTAATTCCGCATCTTTTAGACCGGTTGTCACTAATAACCGGTCTAAAAGATAAAAATGTTTAGACCGGTTGTTATTAACAACGGTCTAAAAGATGCGGAATTAAAAAAATTAATTTTTTTTACTTTTAAGACCGGTTATTAGTTATAACCGGTCTAAAAGATAAAACTTTTTAAACCGGTTGTTAATAATAACCGGTCTAAAAGACGCGGAATTAAAAAAATTAAATAGTTTTTATTTTTAAGACCGGTTATTAGTTATAACCGGTCTAAAAGGTGAACTTTTTAAGACCGGTTTTGTTAAATAACCGGTCTTAAAAGTCCGCCATAATATTTAAAATCCTTTCTCGCGGCTTTAGCTGGCGCCTAATTTCAAATTTGAAATCTGATATTTATCAAGCTTTTTGTAAACCCCCCTATGTCGCGGCAACTCCTCCTTCCCACATCGCTCCTCCATCCTTAACCATCTCCGCCGTCAAACGCAGAGGTACGGTGGAATCCATTACTGTAAGGCTCAACTTTTCTTCCCTCCAATTGGTTTAAGGTAAGTGTTTTACTTAATTAGTTTTATACATACTTCATATTAGCTACCGTTATACTTTAGATCGATTTCTATTACAAAATTTTATACTCATATTTGCTGCAGGCTTACGATTGCGACATTTGAGAGAGTTTACAAATTGGATTCTTCATTAGTAGGGGCCGAGGTTAGTATTTTCTTCTGTCATTTTCCCTGTTTCTAAATATTTATTCTCCGACAAAATTTCTTAAATACAAAGTTATCTTCCAACTTATGATCTAATTACTTTCTTTTCTAACTCATTTTCTGATATTATTTCATATTATTGAGCCATTCGCAACTCATTATGTATTTGCTTTGGGTGTTGCAGGATTCCTAAGATATGTTCATTGGGTTCTTCATGTATGACTTCACCAGGATATATTCGTGACAAGTAATTATAAGTATGGCCTTAAAAACATGCTTTTAGAATATGTACAAATTAAGTATAATAACGTAATTAATGGACTAAAAAATTTAAAAAAGACACTTTTTAGATCGGTGATTTAAATAACCGGTCTTAAAAGTCACATTTTTAAGACCGATTCTCCACATAACCGGTCTTAAAAGTATTTTTAAGACCGGTTATTTAAATAACCGATCTAAAAACTCATATTTTTTAGACCGGTTGTTGGAACAACCGGTCTAAATGTGACTTTTTAGACCGGTTGTTCCAACAACCGGTCTAAAAAGTGTTTTTTAGACCGGTTGCATAACCGGTCTAAAAAGTATCATATTTTTTAGACCGGCTGTATCAAGACCTCATCTAAAATCGGTCTAAAAAATCATTTTTACCCGGTCTAAAAAATCATTTTTCTACCCGTGTCAGTATCAGTTTGAGTATTTACGTTATCTTTAGACGTCCCTTTTTGAATTTGGGATGTCTAAAGTAAAAAAAATTGACTTTAGACGTCCCTTTTTGAAGAAGGGACGTCTAAAGTTAAAAAAAATTAAAAAAGATAATTTTTTTTACTTTAGGCGTCCCTTTTCGAAAAAGGGATACCTAAAGTGTTTTTTAAAAATTAATTATTTTTATTTTATACTTCCCTTTTCCAAAAAGGGAAGTATAAAGTCAGACTTTATACTTCCCTTTTTGAAAAAGGGAAGTATAAAGTAAAAAAAAAATTCTTTTAATATTTTTTTAAAACTTTAGACGTCCCTTTTTAAAAAAAGGATGTCTAAAGTTATTCAATTCTCATCCAAAATTACAAAAATGCCACCGTTTTTATTTTTTACTTCATTTTTTTAAAAAGGGACGTCTTTTAGGGACGTAAAATCTATATTTTGTAGTAGTGATCATTTCATTCCCTTTAATTTTAGTTTTAATTTCTTTGGCTATATATATAATCCAATAATTTATACACACAAAAAATTACTTGCACACGCACATGTATGCATGTGCATCTCTTTCCTTAAGTATATATTATTTTAATTTCTTTCAACAAAATTACACAAAGTATCAATTTTTAATATAAAAATAAGTTGAATATTCTTACTAATTTTACATAAACAGTAATAACTTTTATTAAAGTAAATTTAATCATATATATTTATATAATAGGTAGTTATTGAAGTATATATTATCATATAATTAATTAACTCTCAATAAGTTCTAATACTTGTAAAAAGTACTCTTATATTTGTTGCATTACAATAACAAAGAAATGTTGAAGTACATATATTTTTATAATTTTCATCAAATAAACTAGATTCGTTATGATGATGTATTCCATTTTTTCTTAAAAAAAATCGAAAAAAAAAGATATGATTCAGTATGAAATTTGCTTTCGTCTTCACACACACTCTCACATATCTTCCTTCGGTATTGAGTATAAGACATATTTTAGGGTTGATCTTTGACCTAATTATAAAATATATTTTATTAATATTTTTTTAATTTATCTCTATTAATATTTTTTAATTATAAAATATCTTTTGACCTAATTAATATTTTAGGGTTGATCTTCAACAACAATTAAAGAGGAGAGAGAATTAAAGAATTATAGAAAATAAGTAGGATATTTTAGAAAATACATATCATATTAAATAACTTAACTAAATTCCTTAATCTATCAAATTAAATAAATACATTTTATATTAAAAATTAAAAGAGTATGTGTATGTGTGGACGATCACGCACAGATACATACATGTCTATATTTTCTCTTCTTTCTATTTCTGAATAATATCTACAATTATCATCAGTGTCAGGATAATAAATCCAAATTGTACTATGCATACATTATTACTGCAATTATATTAGAAGCCATGTTAAATTATAGTGTTACATGCGTCCAAAGGATAATAAAAATATGTACATAACTGAAATTTGAACATGTCTAGTATTGAACAGTGCGTTGATCACAGGATAATTGTCGGAATATATGTCAAATGGACCACCAAATTAATTAGCAGAAAGCATGGTATTAATTCATTAATTCAACATTCTCGACTTTAACAAGATTCCTCCTTCAAAGGAAAGAAGGCAAAAGAGACAATTATACAGCAAGGACGAACTAGTTCCCAATAAAATTTGTTTAATTAATTATCATACTATGGACATTAATCCTTTCTCATCAAATTAAATGACTTAATATCTAGTTAACTGCCCTATGTACCTATTTAAGAATCAAATTAAAGGAGTACTTTTTCTGTGTCTGTACTGCTGTACATAATGGGAATGCAATACGGATGCTAAGTAAGTATATACTTAATTATCCATTTTCTAATGTACTTCTTATTTTTTTTACTCCTGATTTTTGTGGAAATTAGGTAAGCCTCTTAAAGCGCACATAATGAAAAATTTGTTATTGAAATACGAGACTCGTATCATTCTACACGCTCACGCATATGCATAGATACACACACACAATACAAATTTCATTTATCCCGCTTCAACCATGTACAAATTAAAAAGAAAAAAGGTTGAACATTTGTGATCAGAATATTTAGTAATATTCTCAATTCTGTTCATAAAATATTTTTAGAAATTTATTGTGATGGTGTTCAATATAAAATCGTTTATAACATCCATAAAGCTTTTCTAGGTTTTTTTTTTTTTTTGAAATATGTCCTTTAACTGCACCTCTCTCTCTTTCTATTAGAAGAAATGTATTTAAATTTGCCATGGGTTAAAGAATTTATTAAAGGGAGAATTGTTCATAAAGACTTCATTAGAAATTTATTTGCTAAATGGGACCTTAGGGAAGATCTTTTGTATATAAGGGAAGATTGTTCGAACACAAGGGAATGTCACATGAGGAAGATATATTAAACACACGGGAAGATTATTGAACACAAGGGAAGATAGTTTGCACACGGGAAAGATTGTTTGCACCCAAAGGTTCCATTTAGCAAATAAGATTCTAATGATGTATTTATGGACAATTTTCCCTTTATTAAAAGTTAATTATAAAATGTTATAACGTCTTTTGATAAAATAATAAATAACAACTAGTTTTGATTATCTTTCTTCATAATTTGTGTGATTTGATTAAAAAGGTTTAATAAATGAAATTTTTAAAAGAGATGCACAAAGTTGAGTTATTGGTTAATTATTGAGTACCAAACCGAGCTTTTCATATATGGGAATAGATCTTGACATGTCGAAAACTGTGTACGTTGTCCTCTTCCCCCAGTCTCTTGTTTGAAAAATTTGGACTATCTGATTGCTGGGTCTAATAATTATGAAGGGGAGAATTAATGGCCCCTTGCAATTTTATCCAACCTTTGAACAGAACAGAGTAACATATTTCTTGACAGGGAGATGACATAATCCTTGACATACACTATGTATAAAGCTAATATGAGTATGTGCATTGAATACAATATGATATGAAATGTATGATAAAGTAATTTTAAAAATTTCAGGATGCCGGACACATGCACATGTATATTCTTTATGCATAAATAAACAAATTAACTCATCTTTTTCGATCTTTAACCATGGTATTAAAATTTAACCCAACTTGGTCGATCATATGATTCGAGTAAATTTGTTTGGGATGATATTGTAATTTCATTGTGTTGAAGAGACAAAGAACCTATAAAAATCATGTAAGACTGCAACTCATGAATTTATACGAGTAAATGGATTTTGACAAACGAAAGGATTAATATTAATAGAGTTTATATATGTCCCCAACTTGGTATTAAAAATTGGTTCCTTGTTTGGAACTATGGTTGCTTATGATTCGTCCTGTTTTCATGCTCAAAGTGGGTCAAGGGATAAAATTCTTCTGCCTGAGCGTCTTTCCCTTCCTTCGGTTAAGGGTTTCATTCTGGAATTTGGTAAGTTCATTCCTTGCTTTTTGAGCATCTTGGAAACTGTTGTCTGAGGTGTGGCTTGGTGGGTGCTTCTTGCTGGCACTATTCTTGCTGGCACTATTCTCAGTCGACTAACACTCCAAATTTTCACTTTCGGCTTGTGAGTCCCCTTTCTAGCCATGTCTCCTTTTCCGAGGGTCTTTACTCTCTAAACCGTCAGTTGGGCTTTCTTTTATGGGCTCGGGCTTCTTCCTTTGCCCCCTCCTCTTCTCGCCCATCTTCTCTTACCTTGACTAACTACTATTTAATATTGCATATCTTATAGATTAGTCAAGCAATGAAAGAAAGAGATTGAGGAATGAAGAACTTGTAAGAATTAATGAAAAATATGAAGATTCAAGTTCTTTGGACTGTAGCAGTGGGCACTGTAGCATACGGTTACTATAGCGTATTTCACTGTAGCTTACTGTAGCAGTACTGTAGCATCGAGTGATTTTAACAATCACTCAAGTGATTTCAGAATCACTCAGGTGATTATGAAAATCACTTGCAGTGATTCACTGTTGACTCGAGTGATTTGTAGTTTTTCAGACTCTGTTTTTCGTTCAGCTGAGCGAGGCCTGGTTATTTAATCATATCTCTCAAAATACAACTCCGATTGACACCAAACTAGTTGCATATGAAAATAGACTCCCAATGAGTTATTTTGACACCAGAAGCAACATAAAAGGAGCTCAGATGTTAGAGATATAATTGTTTGAATTTGGCATTCATATCAGCATCACTTTCTGGAACAAGTTTGGTATTTTAGCTATAACTCTCAAAACACTTATCATATTGAGTTGAAACTGGTGCCATATAAAACTATACTTCAAGAAATTTCCATTGATATATAATACATCAATTTTGGAGCCATATTCAAAGAGTTATGTCATCTGGAAGTTTACCCCTGCTTGCTGAAGAATTGGAAACACAACAACGAAGTTAAAGTGATCTGAAGAACAGATCACTTGAGTGATTCTAGAATTCACTCGAGTGATATGGGTTATTACGCAGATCACTTCTAGTGGCGCCAGAAACACTGCAGGAGTTTTTCACTGTTCTGGATTTCACTTCTAGTAATGCCAAAATCACTCGAGTGATATGAGATTTTTCAGAATCACTTCCAGTGTGCCTGAAATCACTGCAAGAAAAATTCACTGTTTGCAAAATCACTTCCAGTGATGCCAAAATCACTCAAGTAATTATGTTATTTTCGTAGATCACTTCCAGTGGATGATGAATCACTTCCAGTGAATTTCACTCTTTCTCAAATCACTTCCAGTGAACCAGAATGCACCTCCAGTAAAAGCCAGTATGCCTTAGATTACAACTGATGAACCAATATTTACTCAAGTGATATGAAGATCTTTCACTTCCAGTAATCATGCAATGCACTGCCAGAAAAATACAGTGTTTGTGAAAATCACTACTAGCGAATCTGAATCACCTCCGATGAAACAAAGATCACTCCCACTGGATATCAATTGCATCAGTTCACTATCTGTCAGATAATATCCAAGCAAATGATTATGATGATTTTGCATATCACTTCCAGATACGTACTGCCAAGATCAACTGATATGAAGTTTTGTTAGTTTCACTTCTTGTCAGCATCTATGATCACTCAGTGCACTCTTCACTAAATCAAAATCAGTTCCAACGACAGTCACATCCAGAAATCAAGATTACTGCCGGTGAAATGCTTCTGCAGTCAAGTGTTAATTATTTTATCAAAATCACCTCCAGTGAAGTTACACCGCACTCAAATGATTCTCATGTTTCAGAATATCACTGCCAGTGAATTATAAGTTAACTCAAGTGATTCACTGTTCTCATCAGAATCACTTCCAGAAACTTGACAGGAATAAGGAAACAATCATAATGATTTCATGGTGCACTCTACTGATGTGGATCACTTTCGGTGAAGTAGTTATCCACTCGAGTGATATTTAAAATATTCTCTAACGGCTATTTTATGTTAGCGCATTACAAGTATTCCACTACAGTTCACATGGGAAGCAACCGACCAATATTTAATGATGAAGAATCATGGGCAATATCAATATTTAACAGACGAGTCAACGAACGTGCAAACAACTGAAGCATTTGTTAGAGCACGATCATGGGCAACGGTTGAACTACTTATCAGAGAGCACGATCAGATTTCAACGTAAAACACTAAAGTATCTGTCAGACACATGATGGGCTTACAACGAGAAAATATTTGAATGCTCCAATGGCTCTCAACCTATCTTCTATATAAACTGAAGCATTCAAGAAGAAGATATATATGACAGTGACAAAATACACGAGCAAATAGAAATGATGAAGTAGCGAGAACCCAACTGCCAATATGCTGCTGTAATGAATCTTCGTCTCTTACATACTCTCTATTAATATATGTTTTTCCTTGTCATGTATAATTGAGATTGAGAATATTTACATTGTACTTCAGTGAGCATTTTACCCACTTTATAAGAGAGCTTGTAAACACTTCATTTGTATTTTAGAAGTGTTCTTAAGGTAGAGGGACCTTGAGAGGATTGATCAACTTATGGGGGAAGTTGTAGAGTGAATTGTCAGAGACTTTCTGCTCATAAGACTTACAAAGTGCAAGCAGTAGAGAACGTTGCTGCTCGTAAGACTTACAGTGGTGTAAGCAGGAGAGAACGTTGCTGCTCATAAGACCTGCACGGTTAACCAGGAGAGAAAGGTCTTCGGGATTGCTTTGCTCGACTTGGCGTAGGAGGGAGTAACCTTACAGTGTGTAAGGGGGAGTACTTTGTAAGAGATTTGTAGAGGCTTATCTTGTGCTCAGTTAAACAAGAAGATAGTGGATTAAAAATCTCAGGAGGAGCCTGGGGACTGGACGTAGGTCATCGTGGATTGGACCGAACCAGGATAAATTACAGTTTGCATCTTCTATTCCCTAAGATTTTACATTTCCAGCATATATGATCTATATATCTGCATATGAATTTATAGTTCCATATGTATTGATTTGATAAGCTGCGAAAAGATTTTAAACAATCAGACTTTACTATCGTACACCCAATTCACCCCCTCTTGGGTGTCAGCCAGTTCTAACAAGGGGGAGTGACTTCGTAAGAGATTTGTAGCGGCTGTTCTTATGCCTGATTAAACAAGAAGATAGTAGATTGAAAATCTCAGGAGGAGCCTGGGGACTGGACGTAGGTCATCGTGGATTGGACCGAACCAGGATAAATCACAGTTTTCATATTCTCTTCCCTAAGCTTTTACATTTTGAGCATATATGATCTATATATCTGTATATGATTTTATAGTTCCATATGTATTGATTTGATAAGTTGTGAAAAGATTTTTAAAAGATCAGACTTTCTTATCATACACCCAATTCACCCCCCTCTTGTGTGTCAGCCAGGTCTAACATTTGGTATCAGAGCTTGGGCTCTTGCTTAAAGGACTTAACTGTCTCAAGAGTTATAATGGCTGACTTTGGGTATTTTATGCTTCCAGAGGGTTTTGATTATACAATCCCACCTCTTTTAAAAGATGTTGATTTTTGGTTCTGGAAAGCTAGAATGACTAGTTTTATAAAAGCATATGATTTTGATATATGGAATGTTTTTACAAATGCTTTTGATCATAAACCAATAAAGGATTGGACAGATAAAGAAAAGAAAATGTTTTCGGTGAATATTAGAGCAATGCAGTTTCTGTATAATGCCGTGACCGAAAATGATTTTGAGAAAATTAGATTTTGCTCTAATACTAAAGATATTTGGGATACTCTTCATTCTATATATACTTCTAACAAGTGTGTTGAAGTTGAAAGTGTTGACAGTTCATGTGAATTTACAAGTTACGCATCTACAGTGCATGAACGATTGGAAGTTAATGATGAAGATGGAGATATCACACAACACTTCCATACAGTCAACATGAATAGACAAGGAGATGAGGATTCCCATAAAAAGCTCATTATAGACAATCGTGACAATTCACCCTCTAGAGCTCAAGATAAAATTGAGGTAACAAGTTCCAATTCTTCCTATGATCTTGTAAAACTGATTTTCAAATCTTACATAAAACTGTTTTTACACCAATTGTTGACTCTACTATGAAAAGCAAAAAAGTCTTCAAATATGCTGGAAACTTATATGTGAAGAAAGATTGTAGGCAAACTGGATATTTTAAATTGTCTTCCCTCAAAAAACCCAATGCTTGCATAAAACCTCATATGGCATATCATTATAGAATATGCAATTATTGTGGTAAGACTGGTCATATTTCTCACACATGCTATATCAGAAGAAATTCTAATATGAGAAATAAATATATATGGGTTCCTAAAGGACATATAAATTCGAATGCTAACAATCAAGGACCCAAGTATATGTGGGTACCAAAATGTCCATCCATTACTCTAAGTATGCAGGATGATAAGGAAAGAAATGGACATAAGGGTACAGAGAAGATGAAGAAAAAGCAAGAGTTTTTCATGCACCAATTAAGAGGTTTGTATCATTGCAAAAGAGAACTCTTAAAGCATCCGTTGCTAGAGCTACAAAGCATAATCACCAAAAGAAGCAATGGAGAAAAGGCGTATGTTCTACCTCAAGAATGAACTATCATAGAGTGCCATTCAACTATCTTGAGCAGAACAAGAAAAGGAAAATCTCTCAGGTATCAAACATAAGACTTTTGAAGTCTATATCTTTTGAGATAGCTTTGTAGACACCCTTGGAAACACATATGAATGATCAACATAACATAAAGAGACAGTGGGTAAGCAAAGCCAATCCTCCAAGTACTTAAAGTAAAGGTACATAATGATAAAACCTCCTATGTCATTATCAGTAATATTTATTGAGGTTTTGTAATTTAGAACCTTAGGAATGAGCATTGCAAACTATTTTGAAATTATGTGTTCACATATCTTAGAAAAATCCATTTGATAAATTCATACAATGATTACAATGTTCAATAGTTTAACACTTTATGCACGTAGCATACTTCAAGAGAAATTATTTTTATGCATAAATTCATATTTGATTCACTATGCTCAATTTCTTCAAATTGAAAGTATTGCTAGATTATGTGAATTATGATTCTTACAAGCTAACTATGAGTGGATCCAAGTAAGATTGGATACCAAAGGAACAAAATGAGTTATACAGTTTTGTAGGAAGAGATTTGTAGAAAAGCTTGATTCATGAGTATAGGTTACTCAAGTGATCTTGGAGGACTTGAGTACAAAGAAACAAGAAATTGTAAACTAACTTGAGTGTCTACAAGTCACACTCAAGCTAGGTACGTTGAGTTAGTGTTGGGAGTTTATTTCAGTTTCCTAAGCTTAATGTTGCACCTATTCTTCCCAACTCAATTTGATTGGAAAATACTTGCTCTTTACCGCATACTATTGGCAATCAATCTTTTATGGTTTTTCAAAATATTTTGGATTGCTCAATGAATTGAAAATAGAATTGTGCATAATCCTTCTATTTATTTGAGTTTGAAATGCACAATTCAAGAATACATTTTGATTCATATTGTCTTTATAAAAGTGAATACACATGATTTGAAAATTATTCATATCACATTTGCATTCAAATCATTTTCAAAAATTGGAAGTTAATGTTTCTGTGTACTAAGTGTCAGAAATGCTTCAAATACATCTAGAGTATTTCCCCATCATTGACATCTTGATCATTGATCTTCAATATATCCTAGGCTTGAACTCCTCAATCCTTATTTTCTAATGAGTTAAATTTTATCTATATGAGTTTCAAGTATATTTCCTCAGAGATGAATTCAATATGTTAAATTATTGTTCCTAATGCATAAATCCTTATTGGTTGAGTTATTCCAAGCATTATAAATGTTCATTAATGCATTGAATGAATGCTAATGCATTAACCATTATAGTGGAATAACATATTAGGATGATATTTTAGAAATCTAGTCATTTGGACTAATGAGTATGTGCTTTATCATCTATAAATCCTTATACTCATTTTGTTACTCAATTACATTAACATTTATCTTCATATATTTTGGAATAACTAGAGCCTTGTATTCAAATTCTTACCATGAACTCTCATATGTTTCATGACACAATTCTAAAAGGCAAGATTATCTCTTAGTCAATAGCAAAGTCATTGTACTCATATATTTCTATTGAGTTAATCCTTTTTTGCCAATTCATTTTACATATGACTTTTGCTCTTAGAAACATTCTCGAACTTACTATTTTAATTGTTCTTTAAGAAGGAAGCTTTTTGGTACATGTATACACTTAAACTATTGACTTCCACCATTTTTAGCATGAGCATTGATATTTAACAAATTTCTTAAATGAGTTTTCATGCATTCAAAATCTTAATGTCATAATGCATATTCATGATTCAAAAGAACATTTGAGATTTTGAAACAATTTGCATACTTTCATTCATGATTTATTATTTCATAAAAGTTGATCATTATAGATAGATTTTCTACTCTTTTGATCCAACTTACATAGATTGCATGAAAACCTTATCAATGGCATATTTTCAACATAAAGTGTATTTACAAGTTGTCATTGATCATTGGAAAACATCATTCTTAATTGATATCATTTGCTCATTACCCTTTATGATTCAATTGCATGAATTTACTTATTGGGTAAAATCATACGTTTCTCATTGTTGGTTAATGATACTCTTAGCTCCATTATCATATGATTTAATTGTATAAGAGCATAAGAGTTGTTATATATAATATTGTGGACCCAAGAGAAGTTGGGTACGAAAGAGGGAGCATGTACTTATACTTTTATAGGTGTTGATAAAAAAGCTCTACTTCCAGATACAAAGATTAGAGGATAACAGAGGAGGCATGATTGGCAGTATTACAGTGTGAACAGAAGCAAAATCTGTGCAAGTGATAGAGTAAAGGTTAAGGCACCCAGAGATGATGAATTCAACTCCTCAAATAAGGGAGTATGTGCAAACCAGAATTTCCAAATAGTATTTGACAAAAGGCGTATACTAAGAGGATAAATGAATATGAAGCCTTTCTCCAAGCTCATCTTGTTGCTTCTACTCTTAAGTGTTCCATAGAGATCACACACTCAGATTCCTTCAGTACTGATCAAGTTACCAGAAAATGATTGGCAATAATGCATCAATAAGAGGATCATAACTCAAGTAATTATGACATTACTTGAGTGAGGTATTGTATTCTTTCATAAGTGAAACTCTCTGAGTAAGGGCTTTAAAAGACATATTCATTCTTTAATTCTACCATCCTATCTGGATAGTAATTAAGGCTCAGGTCATTTAAATTTTCTGACTCGAATGATATTAGAATACAATTGCTAAAATCCATGAATAGCATCATCATTTTCGAATTTGATTTCTCTCTAAATCTTTGACTTTCACTCTTAAAGTTTTCAATGGTTTTCCAAATCTATAAGAGTTTTTTAACTGTATTTCTCATGATAAGTTTTAAGACCATGCATTCATTAAGGGAGAGCTTCACATTCACATGTGTTTTATGTTTTAAAAGATTATTTCATTTATTTAAAGAAAATCATTATAGTAGACTCATCTACATTCACCCTCAATTGATTAGTTTTGATAATGAGATACTTATCCATTTTCTTTTCTTCATCCTAATTTGCATATATTTTATAGAAAGAAAATTGTTAATACTTGATTGCACTAACCTTTCTCCTTGCAAGAATGTTTTAATTTATGATAGGAGAATTAGCTCAATACATGCTCACTCCTCAACATACTAAAAGGGAGAATATATCAATCTTGAGGACATATGCTTTAACGTTGAATCGAGGGAACTATATTGGCTGCAACATTCAAAGCCCTATGCCAATACAAAGGAACATTAGCCATATGTGATAAAAATATGGAATAGAAGCTCAAGAGCATCCTGGAGACATGATCAGAGTTGTATAGCAAAAGGATGGTGAATCGGACTTCATGGATCTACAATCAACCTACCAAATCCAAATGAGCATTTCTAAACCCTCCTCTCTCTCTTTATGTTCTATGCATACCTTGCATATCTTTTATTATGAAAGCTTTCTTGAAAACATTTTTTTATTTACATCACTACTTTCAAAAAGGGGAGAGAATATTGTTTATTTTGATTAATGGAGAAAATGACATTTCTAATCTATTTTTATATTTAATTCTCCATGAAACTTTCTTCTTTATACTTCAAACTTTTTGCTAATGTCAAATAGGGGGAGAGAAATGGAAAAAATATGTTGCATTCAATTTGTCTATTCACATTCAAGCATATTTTTTTTTAAGGATTTGCCATCATCAAAAAGGGGGAGAATGTTAGATATGATTAGTTTTGATGATGACAAATATAGATGTCAAATATTAAGAGAGCAAAAGTTTGCTAATATACTTGTCTCTTACCTTGACTAACTACTATTTAATATTGCATATCTTGTAGATTAGTTAAGCAACGAAAGAAAGAGATTGAGGAATGAAGAACTTGTAAGAATTAATGAAAAATATGAAGATTCAAGTTCTTTGGGAACTGTAGCATACGGTTACTGTAGCGTATTTCACTTTAGCTTACTGTAGCAGCACTGTAGCATCGAGTGATTTTAACAATCACTCAAGTGATTTCAGAATCACTCCGGTGATTCTGAAAATCACTTGCAGTGATTCACTGTTCACTCGAGTGATTTATAGTTTTTCAGACTCTATTTTTTGTTCAGCTGAGCGAGGCCTGATTATTTGATCATATCTCTCAAAATACAACTCCGATTGAGACCAAACCAGTTGCATATGAAAATAGACTCCCAATGCATCATTTAGAAACTAGAAGAAACATTAAAGGATCTTAGATGAAGGAGATATAAGTGTTCAAATCTGGCCTTCACATCAGCGTCACTCTCTAGAACAGGTTTGGGATTTTGGCTATAACTCTCAAACCACTGATCCTATTGAGTTAAAACCAATGCCATATGAACCTAGACTTCAATATATTTCCATTGATATATAATACAAAAATTTGGGAGCTATATTCGAAGAGTTATGCCATTTGTAATTTGACCCCTGTTTGCTGTCGAATTGGAAGTGGAGTTTCGAGTTCAAGTAATCTGAACAGAGAGGACCCGAGTGATTTTTATAATCACTTGAGTGATCATTAATAATCACTCGAGTGAAATACGTCAGATTGCATATCACTTCCAGTGGCGCAGAAATAACCAGAGGAATTTTTCACTGTTTGTAATTTCACTTCCAGTGATATGGAATTCACTCGAGTGATATGGGATTTTTCAGAATCACTTCCAGTGAATCAAAAATCACTGCAAGAAAAATTCACTATTTGTAAAATCACTTCCAGTGATGCCAAAATCACTCGAGTGATTATGTTGTTTTCGTAGATCACTTCCAGTGGATGCTGAATCACTTCCGGTGAATTACATACTTTCTCAAATCACTTCCAGTGAACCTGAATGCACCTCCAGTGAAAGCCAGTATGCCTCAGATTACTACCAGTCAGATGTTATATGATCGAGTGATATGATGATTTTTGACAGAAGAAGTCTGAACGCACTGCCAGTGAATTCCAACTAAATCAGTATTGCTTTTGGTGAATCTCTATCAGCTCGAATGATTTGCTTGTTCCTTGAAACCACTTTCTGTCAGATAATATCCTGATATACTTATTTTTGGTTCATCACCACCAGTGGATTACAATGCACTCTGGAAGTTTATGATAGAAGCCATCCAGAGATATTAAAGTTTCTCTATGCACTTGAGTTTGGTATGAGGAACTCGAGTTCTTGTGTTGTCGTAGCAAAATGGAATACAACGATTAATCTAAATGTGTTCATATGTTATGCAATCTTTGTGTTTTCACTTGCTATCATTCTTAAACATTTCTTAATACTTATTTCAAGTGTGAAATTGGGGCTCAAGCGTTTGGGTTAAATCTTCAAGTTTGGAGGTAACTCACGGAAAACATCGTCACTCGAAGTGATGCAACCCAGAAAGCGAAAATCCTGTCTTTGGCCAATGATTCAACATATTTATGATTAATAATTCATTGTATTGATAATGTATTGTTACAGAAAGAACAATGAAGAGACCATAGAGAAAGGAAAAACCACTTCACGAGAAGCCGAGCGTCCACTGATAACGGCTAGTTTTTCAAAAGTAGAAATTTGTCAGAACAAGCAGTGTGACTCTAACGGGTATGTTGAGATACTGTCAATGAATCATGGGTAGAAACAATATTCAACAAATCGGTTCAACAAAACAGGAAGAAAGCAACGTTGATACATTTGTCAGAGCACGATCAACGGAAAACACTACAGCATTTGTCAGAGCACACGATGGGTTTGAACGGGCAAATATCTAAATACACACAACGATCAAATGGAGCAATTGACTCTAACAGATGGATGCTCAACAACGGACCTCTTCTATAACTCAGCTATAAATAGAAGAGGATTCAAACTCAGAAGATAGTGTACAGAAGAAAGAAAAACAAAAGCATGTTGATATCCAGAGTCTTCCGCCTCTTGCACTCTCTGTTCTTATCTATTTATATATGATGTATCTGTGAGAGTGAGATTATTTGTATTATACTTCAGTGAGCATGTATCTACTCTGTGAGAGAGTCTGTAAACACACCATATATACTTCTATATTGATCTCAAGGTAGAGGGACCTTGAGAGGGTTGTTACCTTACGGGAAAGTTGTAGAGAGAATTGCTAGTAGTACTTTCTGCTCGTAAGACTTATAAGTTGAAAGCAGTAGAGAACGTTGCTGCTCGTAAGACTTACAGTGGTGTAAGCAGGAGAGAACGTTGCTGCTTGTAAGAATTGCACGGGTAAGCAAGAAAGAGAGGACTTTGGGATTGCTTTGCTCAACTTACCGTAAGAGTGTGTAAGCCTTACAGTGTGTAAGGGGGAGTGACTTCGTAAGAGATTTGTAGCGGCTGTTCTTGTGCCCGATTAAACAAAAAGATAGTAGATTGAAAATCTCAGGAGGAGCCTGGGGACTGGACGTAGGTCATCGTGGATTGGACCGAACCAGGATAAATCACAGTTTGCATATTCTCTTCCCTAAGCTTTTACATTTCCAGCATATATGATCTATATATCTGCATATGATTTTATAGTTCCATATGTATTGATTTGATAAGTTATGAAAAGATTTTTAAAAGATCAGACTTTCTTATCATACACCCAATTCACCCCCCTCTTGGGTGTCAGCCAGGTCTAACACATTTCCCACTTTCTTTCATCAACCAGATGTTAGACTGATTAGCTGGCAAGGAATTCTTTTATTTCTTAGATGGATACTCAGGTTATAACCAAATTGTTGTTGCTCCTAAAGATCAAGAAAAGACAACGTTCACATGTCCTTATGGTACCTTTGCCTTCAGAAGAATTCCATTTGGTTTGTGTAACACCCCTGCTACTTTCCAAAGATGTATGATGAGCATATTCTCTTATATGATAGAAGAGATAATGGAAATCTTCATGGACGAATTCTTGGTCTTTGGTGAATCATTTGAAGAATGTTTCATACATCTGGATAAGGTATTAAGGAGATGTGAAGAGACGAATTTGGTTCTCAATTAGGAAAAGTGTCATTTTATGGTGACTGAAGGGATAGCCCTTGGGCATAAGGTTTCTAAAAAGGGTTTAAAGGTTGATAGAGCAAAGACTTCTGTGATTGAGCAACTTCCTCCTCCTTCTAATGTCAAAGCTTTGAGAAGTTTCTTAGGGCATGCTAGATTCTATCATCGATTCATTAAACATTTTTCCAAGATTTCAAATCCTCTTTCACAATTACTTGAGAAAGATACTCCTTTCCACTTCAATGAGGAATGTATGAAGGCTTTTGAAGAATTGAAGAGTCGATTGATTTCAGCTTCTATTATTATGGCTCCTGATTAGTCACTACCATTTGAAGTGATGTGTGATGCAAGTGACTATACTGTTGGAGCTGTGTTAGGGCAGAGGCGTGCTAAGATCTTCCATCCCATCTACTATACAAGCAAGACACTAGTTACAGCTCAGGTAAATTACTCTACTACTGAAAAAGAAATGCTTACTATAGTGTTTGCTTTTGAAAAGTTTAGAGTCTACTTGATGGGTGCTAAGATTTTAGTTCACATTGATCATGCTGCTATCAAATATCTGTTAGGGCTGTGTTTGCCTAGATTGATTAGATGGGTTTTATTGTTACAGGAATTTGAAATACACATAGTTGATAGGAAAGAAACTGAAAATCAAGCTGCTAATCATTTCTCTAGGATTCTGAACTCTTCTGATTGTGTGAATGACTTGTTGGTCAATGAATATTTCCCTGATAAAGAGTTGTTTGCTATCAGTAGTTATGGTTTGCCTTGGTATGCTGATATTATGAATTATCTTGTGTGTGATCTGTTACCTCCTGATTTGACTTTCTATCAAAGAAAGAAAATTTTGCATGATGTTGCCTACTATATATGGGAAGAACCATTTCATTTTAAGAGATGTGCTGATTTGATTATTAGGAAATGTGTGCCTGAGGTTGAATAAGAGGCAATTTTAACTGAATTCCATGCATCTGCATATGGGGGACATTATGGGGGCAAAGAACTGCATCTAAAGTGCTTGATTCTGGTTTTTATTGGCCTTCTTTGTTTAAGGATGCTCACCATTTTGTTTCCAAGTGTGATAGATTCCAAACAACATGTAATATTTCTAAGAGACATGAGATGCCTCAATCTGGGATCTTAGAGGTGGAGCTATTTGATGTTTGGGGGATGGATTTCATGGGTCCTTTCTTGTCTTTAAGAGGAAACCAATATATTCTTGTTGCAGTGGACTATGTGAGCAAATGGGATGAAGCTATTACTTGTCAAGCCAATGATGCTAATACAGTAATTAACGTTTTGAAGAAGTATATCTTCTCAAGATTTAGCACTCCTAGAGCGATCATTACTGATGAAGGGACTCATTTTAACAACAAGAATTTCAAGGCTCTCTTGGCAAAATATGGAGTGCACCATCGGATGTCACTTGCATATCATCCTCAAACTAATGGCTTATGTGAGTTGGCTAACAAGGAGATTAAGAGAATTATTGAGAAAACTGTAGGTCCTACAAGAAAAGATTGGTCTAATAAACTTGATAATGCTTTGTGGGCTTACATAATAGCTTTTCGTACTCCAATTGGCATGTCATCTTATTGGTTGGTTTTTGGGAAAGCATGTCATTTTCCACTTGAGTTAGAGTATAAAGCATAGTTGGCAACCAAGAAGTTGAATATGGATCACAAGGAAGTAGGAGCTAAAAGGTTGTTGTAGCTAAATGAGTTGGAAGAATTGCAAATTCAGGCATATGAGAGTGCAAGATTATATAAAGAAAGGACAAAAAAATGGCATGAAAAGCATATCTTGAAGCAAAATTTTGAGCCTGGGCAATTGGTTCTTGTCTTCAATTCAAAACTCAAGTTGTTTTGTGGAAAGCTTCGATCTATATGGTTTGGTCCGTTTAGAGTGGTTTCTATGTCATTAAAGGGTGCAATTGAAGTTAAAAATGAGAGTAGAAGAAATTGCTTTAAAGTGAATGGGCAAAGACTAAAGCACTATCATGGTGGTGAGGTGGATCAGCAAGCAATAGTTCATCACTTGGCACAACCTCCCTGAGTTTCTGACATAGCCTGGCTGAGGACTATAAACCAAGCGCTTCTTGGGAGGCAATCCAAGGTTTGGTTTGATGTGTTGTTTTAATTTTGTAGGACTTTTATAGCCCCTGATAATGCATTCCGTATTGGTAGCCACAAGCTAGAGCATTCAAAAGCACAAGATAATGATTGAAAGGGGAGTATTCTTCTACTTTTCTTTGTTTTTGAATTAATTGTTGATAACATGTTCTGGGATATAAGTGATAGTTATAGTCTAGCTTTGTATGTGATTAATATTTGTTGTTGACTATTTAGTTGAGTGGTGGCATTTGTGAATTGTGCTTAATTGGTGAACATTTGAAATCTTTGAAACTTTTGCTATCCCTATACTTGGATATGGTAATTTCTTCAATTCCATTACTTAGTGTTACTTGTTCCCATTGAGGACAATATGAAATTTAAGTGTAGGGGTGAGGGTACCATTGATTTTGTATGACTTGTCCTAAATTTTGATAAATTTCTTTGGTTTTGCACATAAATAGAAAAATTTTGACAAATTTAAAAAAAAAAATTCATGGAAGCTTGGATTTTACTTGTGAACATTGGCAAAGTTGGGTTAATTTGAATTTGAAAAGGATTGGTTTTGTTAGAATTCGGTTTTATCTTCTTGGAATGTTAGTAAATAGGCAAATAATTTAGCTTGGATAATTTATTTTAGAATGTCAAATGCCAATGAAAAACTTGAGCCTAAATATCTATTTCATTCAAGAGAGAGTACAGTTATTGTGATTTCATCTCTAGAACTTTTCTTGAATCTCTTTTAAAGTTTAAAAACCTTTTGCATGCACAAAGATGATTTAGGCATTCATTTCATAGCTAGTCAGGCCAAATGACCATCCTTGTCATATGAAAATCCTTTGCTTTACTCCATTTGAGCCTCAAGTTGTTTCTAAAAGAAATTGCATAGAGTAAATAGCCCTTTGTTTGAGAAATGCAATTTTGGTATCTTTTCTTTTCCATTCATTTGTTACTTTAGTAAGTGTTAAGTAAAACAATTTTAGAACAAAAGTGAAGGGATTAGAAAGTCAATGTTATGTGATTTGGTGTGGATACTTAAAAAAAAAGAAAAAAAGAAAAAGTGAAATACAAAGAAAAGAAAGAAAGAAAGAAAAGTGTATATGAAAAAAAAAGATTGTTAAGGTTAAATGAATAAATATTGTTTATAGTGTAAGTGACTTTGTTTTCTTTAAGTAGGCATTCCTTCATTTTTCATGAATTTAATTGAATTGCTTGGCACTAATTAAAGTATTCCTCCATATAATTTGCCTACGTTCATTTCATTATTCTATCATATTCATTACAACCCTTGGAAAAGTCCTTTTGATTTGAGTATGCAATGGGATAATGTAGTAGAGATTGAGATGATAAACAAGCCTATGGTAGATAGGTTACAATAGGTGGAATTGAGTGAAACACAAGCCAATTATTATCTTGAGAGATGAGTGCAAACAATTACCTTGTGAGGGTCAATCTATTGTGATTTATCTTTGTCAAATTAATTTCCTTGCTACTTGCATTTTTAGAAGATGGAAAAGAGTTCTAATAAAGCTTCATTCTTGAAAATTTGAATTACTTTCAATTTTGTAATTTTTGTTTTAAAAATCTCGCTTCCATGATCTTCTTTGGTTTTTTTTAAACTTTTGAAATCTTGAGGACAAGATTTGATACAAGAGTGGGGGTGTGATAACTCTCCATATTTAGTACATTTAAAGGATATTTTAGAGATATTTAGAGAGTTATCTAGGAAAATTTTGAGATATTTTTATGAGATTATAGGAGCAAATTAAATTAGTGAATCATTTCAGGATTTTATTTTAAATTTTATAGTTTTAATCTAAAATAGAAATAATTTAATTTAGGCTAATAAGCATGAGGATTCACTGTTCTAAAAAAGGAAAATTACAAAAAAGATCTCGTATTTTCAGGAAATTCTGATTAAGCCCCAAAACATTTCAAAAAATTTCACTTTAGTCCCTCCTCTAAAGTTTCAAATATTTTCACTTTAGTCCATTGGTCAAAACGCACGTTTTGACCAAGGGGACTTAGGTCTTCAAGAGTGACGGACTAGAGAGTTGAGAACGGAGGGAGGCGGTTGTTTGAGAAGGAGCTGCTGGTTTTGGAGAGAGCAGCTGAGGGGATTGGGAAGAAAGGAAAGGAACAGAGGTGGCTTTACACAAAGGGGGACGACGATCTTCTTAATGGCTGTAACGAGAGATCCACATTTAGAGAGTGAGCTGGTTTTTGGAGGTAGCCAAATGAGAAGGCTGAGAATAGAGGGAGTCAGCTGGATTGTTCTTCATCTTCACTATTGCTGAATTGAAGAATGAGAAAAGCAGAGGAGGCGTCACTGCAATGTGTGTGCTTTTGGACCATGAACTCGAAGCTTGGGAGATCGGGAATGGCGGCATTTCAGAACCAGTAAGGAGGGTCGGCGGCTACTGTAATCAGCTGGCCCACCATCTTCTGAGAGCCGAGAACCAGAGTAGACAGAGCTGAGAGGCTGCGAGAAGCTGATGTTGGAAATTGTGCCCTAGGGGCCAATCATTTTACTTTGAATATTGTCATTCAATGAATTTCTCCATTTGGTTATCACATTATTCGCATGTTCACTGTGATAATTGTATCCTTGGATAAATCATAATAATTGTCCTAAATGTCCCTGGTCGGTCATCTATGTGGGAGCAAAGATGAAATAAGACCAGTATGACTTTGATAAGGTATGGGGATACTAATCAAAGTCTTAGGCACTTGTAGGAGTACAAGGTGCTAGACCGACTCGCTATGAGAAAGCTGCATGGATCAAGACATAAGCATATCTCATGTATAACCACGTCACAATACCCTTTGACCTAAGATCGACATGGATTCCTACATGAGTCACTAAGCTTTGACTTAGTCAAAAGTCACCTTTAACCGGGTGATGATAAAGGTTACAATCGGGCTTAGTGGTTTTCATGCAGTTGAAAAGACACCATATAAGATATGGCCTGGGAAGAAACCTAGTTTGTCTTTCCTTGAAATTTGGGGATGTGAGGTTTATGTTAAACAATAAACCTCTAATAAATTATCACACAAATCCTCAAAGTGCCTTTTTGTGGGGTATCCTAAGGAAACTAAGGGATACTATGTCTATAATCCCACCAATAATAAAGTGTTTGTTATCCAAAATGGTATCTTTCTAGATAGGGAGTTTATCTTTAAAAGAACCAGTGGGAGTATGATACATCTCAAAGAAGTTTGAGAGTCACAAGATAGCACAGAACCACTGATGGAAAATAGAGAAGACTCACAACAAGTTGTTGAGCCTGCTCAAGTAACATAAGGCCTACGAAGGTTTGATAGGACATGACATCAGCCTTAGAGATATGGATTTCTGATTACTAGAAGTTGTAATGTGTTGCTCATTAAGCAGAATGAGCTAACCACCTATCAAGAAGCCATAATGGGACCAAACTCTAAGAAATGGCTAAATGCCATGAAGTCTGAAATGCAATCCATATACGACAATCAAGTATAGACCTTAGTCGATCCACCTAAAGGTGTTAAAACCATCAGGTGCAAATGGGTTTTCAAAGAAAAAAAAAACCGACATGGATGGCAAAGTAAATGTCTTCAAGGCACAACTGGTTGCTAAAGGATTCACTCAAACTCATAGTATAGACTATGATGAAACCTTTTCCACAGTTGCAATGGCCAAATCAATCAAAATCCTTCTTACCATTGCATCATATTATGACTATGAAATATGACAGATAGACGTCAAAGCAGCCTTCCTTAATGGAAAGCTCATTCAGGATGTGTACATGACACAACCTAAAGGTTTTGTGCATCTAAAGGATTCTGGTAAGGTATGCAAGCTTTAAAGATCCATTTATGGATTAAAGCAAGCATCTCGGAGTTGGAATCATTGTTTTGATGAAATAGTCAAAGAGTTTGGATTCATCAAAACATCGATGAGCCTTTTGTTTATAAGAAGGTTAGTGGGAGCACAATTGTATTTCTAGTGCTTTATGCAAATGACATCCTACTTATTGGGAATGACATTCCTACCTTGCAGAGTGTCAAGTCTTGGTTAGGGAAGTCTTTCTCGATGAAAGACTCAGGCGAAGCCACTTATACCCTAGGGATTAGAATCTATAGAGATAGATCCAAGAGGCTAATAGGCCTAAGTCAGAGTAGTGAGGGTCATTGAACTGCTGTCAAGAATATCTTAAAGCACCTGAGAATGACTGAGGACTTATTCTTGGTATATGGTGGATTGGGTGATGAGTTCTATGTAACTGGTTATACAGAGATGATCTTAGATCGCAATCTAGATATATGTTAATTTTAAATAGTGGTGTAGTAAGCCGGAAGAGCTACAAGTAGAGTGCTGTAGTAGGTTCTGCAATAGAAGTTGAGTATATAGCAGCATCAGATGCAGCTAAAGAAACTGTTTGGATTAAAAGTTTGTTATTGAACTAAGGGTGGTACCTACCACCCAAATCCATTAGATTTGTTTTGTGAAAATAGCGAAGCTATTAAGGACCAAACGTATACTCAAGGGATTTCATCTTATCATAGAAATCAATGATAAAGGTGATATAAAAAAATATACAAAGTAAGAGGAGAAGACAATGTTGTTGATCCTCCTTTTAAGTAGCTTGCACAAGCAAAGCATGAGCGTCATGTTAGAACAATGCGAATTAGGTAAACTAATGATTGTACCTAGTGCAAGTGGGAGGATGTTGGAAATTGTGCCCTAGGGGCCAATCATTGTACTTTGAATATTGTCATTCAATGAATTTCTCCATTTGGTTATCACATTATTCGCATGTTCACTGTGATAATTGTATCCTTGGATAAATCATAATGATTGTCCTAAATGTCCCTGGTTGGTCATCTATGTGGGAGCAAAGATGAAATAAGACCAGTATGACTTTGATAAGGTATGGGGATACTAATCAAAGTCTTAGGCACTTGTAGGAGTACAAGGTGCTGGACCGACCCGCTATGAGAAAGCTGCATGGATCAAGTCATAAGCTTATCTCATGTATAACCACGTCACAATGCCCTTTGACCTGAGATCATCATGGATTCCTACATGAGAGTTACTAAGCTTTGACTTAGTCAAAAGTCACCTTTAACCGGGTGATGATAAAGGCTACAATCAGGTTTAGTGGTTTTCATGCAGAGGAATGTGAATGGTCAAGATGGAATTTGTCCCTCACATTAGTAGAGAGATATTACTGGGCCCCTCGATGAGTGAGTCTGAGAAATGTATGGCCATACTACGATGGAAAGGAGTTTCCATCTCTATAGTCAGACTACTCAGGGATCGAGAAAGTAATGGTCAGGAATAGGAGGATGACATTCTCCATGCCTCATCTTTGACCGAAATATCATGTGACAAAAGGGACGTGATATGGTTATACGACAGGTTATATCGTATTTTCGATCCTCATATGAATTGGGTAGTCGTAATGTCTTGCTAGAGGCCGCTTACGACTTGTGGGTTAGTATAGTCATTGGCCCATTGCCAACTTCGTTTGGGCCTACAGGGTCGCACACAAGAATAGCCCAACACGAGCTATAATGTCCAGATTCATTGAATCTAAGATGCGTCTAAGATTCAATGAATACAATATTTAATCTAGGGTGAATGAATTTTAAATATATATTTATTATATACACATGTTGTGTGAATATTTATTTGATAAATATTTATATGTGTGTTATATATATATATATTTATATTTGGAAAGGAATATTAATAATATTATATACACATATGTATTTTTGAAATACATAAATACATATATAATATATATTATTTGATAATATATATTATATATATATGATAGTATTATATTATATGATCATATGATAATATTATATTATATATATATAATATATATTATTTGATAATATATATTGAATATATGATAATATTATATTATATGATGATATTATTATATTGTGTATATATAAAGATATTATATGATAATATCTCATATTTAATTTATGAAGATAAATTAAATTCCATTGGCTCTTTATTCTAATTAAATAAATAGGTTAAATTAAAACTGTTGGACAGATTTAATTAAACCAGGTTTATTTAATTAGCTTATTAAAACAATTAAATGTTAATTGATATGATAAGGATTTTGAAATTAATTAAGATTAATTTTAAAAATCCAATATCCATCATAAAATAGATAACCCTACTAGTTATAAAATATGAGAGCTAGGGTTTTCTACTGATGATGAAGAAAACTAGAGAGCCACAAGAAAACCCTAGAAGGATATTAGAGGCGCTAGCACGCTGCCAGTGTTGGGGCCCTATTCGTGTGGATACTAGTAGAGGGAGCTGATATGAGTAGTTAGCTCCTCAAGATTGAAAAAGAAAAAACTCCAAGAAGAACTAGTTGACATGTTGATGTTGGGGATGGTTAATCTCATACTCATAGAGATTGACGCTCTTTTAAGAAGAATTAGCGGACATGTAGATGCCGGGGAAATTATTTCAGGAGCAACCAAACATGGAGATTTGTGAACTCGCAATACGTTGATGATTGTGGGCATTCAAACAAACATGAATAAGGTACGACTCTTTCTAACTTGATTTAAATGCCGTTGATAGATCCGCAATTGGGATTGGTAAACTTTTGCAATTTTAATTTTATTTAATTCTTCCGCTGTGTGCCTACCAATCCTAACAGCTAAAATCGAGAAGCAGCTATGGATTACACGGTGGACAATGTTCTTGAGCTTCATCTTTAGTTGAACCAGAAAAGAGACCTAGAATCTTCTGGATGTCACAAATCAAAATTGGATTGGGAGGAAGAAATGGTTTCGCTAAGTTGTTATTCCTTGAGATGGTGGCAAAATGAAATTAGAGATTAGACTAGTTCTTGCTATCTATTCTTCGCTGATATTATTTCTAATCTGAATCAGAGGATTCAACTGTTACAATTGTAGTTTTGTCTCCAATTTTATTTACTGTTTGTATGGATTTAAAGGTGAATTTTGCTGCTGCTGTTATGATTGTAATTAAAGCCATGTGTGGCTAATTCTCTTAGAACCTAGAGTTGCTATGTACTAATTTGAGCATGTATGAACCAAATAATTTGCGCTTATTGCTATTTTAGTTTACTTAATCTTGTATTGTTTTATCTATTTAGTGCTTGATCACCACTAAATATGAATTCAGGAATTTAGATTACCCTTGTAAGAGGGATCTTAATTAGACCATAGGATTAAGTAATGTGGGATTAGAATTTATTCTCATTTGCCAATAGGATAGGAATATACCTATTGGACCTATATAATCATATTAGAGTAAAGTTGAGCATTTATTGCTTCTTGAGTAAATTAGATAGGAATAACAATTTTAGCTTGAGAGCGGGGTATGAGTAATTGGAAGATACTTATATCCTGAGTTATTAAACCTGGACCGGTCCGGCCTAGAAACCGGCGACCCGAGCAGGAAATCGGTCTGGTCCGGGTAGTGAACTGGTCTGTTTTTTTAATAAAATTAATTTTTTTATAATTTCATATTAATAAGTCTGAAATCTTCATTTTCGCATCGGTTTGGTCCCGGGTTAGCTCCGGTTTGACTTTGGTCTGATCCACTAACCCTTAACCCAGTACCCTGACCGGTTCACTGACCGGTTCCGGTTTAATAACCTTCCTTATATCCATTTAAACTCTAGATTAAAAAATTAACATTAAGTGCAATTATTTTGGGTAAAATACATGCTCTCAGACTTGAAAAAGGGATTGGCCACTCTTGGTTGTCTTCCTCCATTGAAATTTTATAAACATTAAATTTAGGACTCTTGCTTTTGTTTAAATTGATTTTCAAATTAGGTTCTTTATTGATTTGCTAAATTTAAATGAAAATAGGAATTTTAATGCCTAATTACTTATTATCTTGAATCTCTCTGGGATGACCTTGATTTTCTATATACTATTTCCATGGCCCGTACATTTGCGGTACTTATTTAAAATTTAGTAACACAAGTTATTTTACATAACTTAACTGAGATGCCATAAAATTGCATTGTTTTGGGCCAACCAGAAGATTCATGACTGCCTTGAGCTTGTTCACTATAAATTTAGAGATCACTTTGAAGCTTATATTGCATAGAAAAATATGTTTCATTTCCTTCAATGATGTTGGCACCTTTACTTTTGATATCAACACAATATTTTTCTGATCAAATTCCCCAATTGTAGAAGTTATGCGAATCAACAGGTTGTCTCTTCAACCTCAAGTGATCTTTTGCAAATTCCAAGTAGACCAATCACAAGAAAAAGAGCTAATAAAACTAAGGAAGCATTAAATGAGCTAGTGCAAGAGAGATGGACAAGGAAAATTCCAATTGGATCAAATATGAACAAAAATGCTAAAAAGGTCACTAATTTCATTTGGCCTAAAAATGGAGCTAATGATCAAGTTTTGTGGTTGGAGATTTCAAACTAAAGAGCTTGGATGAAGTACTACACATGGGAGAATACATTTCGGCCTAAAAAAATCACATTTTGGGCTTTAAGAATAGATTCTATTTTTTTTATTTTATTTGTATGAAATTTACAAGTCGGTCAGATTTGTGGCATTTAAATACATTATTCCTCCTTATTTGTAATCAGACTTGACTTTTGGAATGAAAAGTTGCATTTCTGTACTTTAAATCTTGAGAATGGATTCTCTCTAGGGTTCTTGTTAAAACTAACATACTTATAAAGGCTTGATAAACCTTGTAGTGTCTTTCAACACTTTGGGTCCTTGTTCTTTCATGCTCAAGGGTTCAAATGGATTACCAGATTTTTGTTTAACTTTCTTGGGGTTAGTATATCTCATATTGGTTCTAGGTTCGTGGAATCTTTCCCTTGTGGTTTTGCACCATCTTGGTATTAGAGCTTCAAATCTAAACGCAAGTCATATCTTTATGTTCTTTGTTTTCATTTTCATTCATTCTTTGTGCCTTTTCAATGTGTTTGTTCATTTTTATATATTATGTGCGTGCACAAAATTTCTGTCTCTGTTTGTCAAGTGTTTTGTTAAATTTTCTTATGTGTAATAGGTTGATTTCGTAGTTCACAATGTCATCTTTCTCCTCATTTTGGAATCATTTCAATTTGAGTTTCCATTTGTTAGTATATCTATTTTAATATAGACCTGTTTTCTAGAATTTCTTGAGTCTACATCTGATTTTCTGTTCAACACCAACTTTCTGTCCTTGTTCAACCAATTTTCCTTTCAGTCTTACAATAATTAATAGTTCATTTTTATTGTTTAGAATCTCTTTTTTTCTCATTTTGGAATCACCTCAATCTGAGTTGTTAAAAATGAGATACATCCTTTTAGAAAAGAACAAATTTTCTAGAATTTTTGGGTTGATCTTGCTTCTATTCATCTGGTTAGGTTATCTTTCATAAAAAAAAGCAAAAAAATAAGTTTCAGAAAAAGAGAAAAAATATATTAAAAACACAAAGAAGTTCTAATTGTTGTGTGGGAAGTGTTCTGATCAATTATTCATCTTCATACTCAGAATTTGCTTTAATATCTGAAATCTTTATGTCATTTGAGCTCTTGATTTCCTTTAATCTCCTTTTCCAATACTCACTTTGATTTATCAAATTTCTAAGTGTCGTGTTGATTCTACAAATTTGTGACAGTTTTGATTAAATTGCTTAGTTCCTTAAAGAGCCTCAGAGGAATTTAAAAGTGGAAAAAGGCAAGAGTGACATACATCACTTTAAAAGCCAAATTTAAGTGAAACACAAGTGTAGAGTGAATTTCTTGAGGGAAACACATGAGGAAATTTGTAATCAACTTTATTTCACTAACATCTTTCTTACATATACAATGTATAATACAGAAGAAGCATCTAGTGGTAGTAGAAATCCAATGGATGTGGAAAAAACCTTAGGGCTATGCAATAATAATTTGAATGTATGGATGTGGTTTTTGGAGAAATAAGGGATATGATGGATAGACAAGATGAAAGGATTGAAAATTTACAAAGAGGTTGACCAAATCCTAGAAGGCATGACAATGATGGATAGACAAGATGAAAGGATTGAAAATTTACAAAGAGGTTGACCAAATCCTAGAAGGCATGACAAGCAATAGAGTGTTTCGATGGATGGATATGAATTTGAAAATGAAGTAAGTGGTGCTAGTGAGGAAGAATTCGAATATGAATCTGAATTGGGAAGAGATAGGCATAGAGGTTATAGGTATAGGAGAAGACATGGTGGAAATATTCCTAGGGAGAGAAATAGAGTGGATGGGAACCTTAAAAGCATCAAAATGAAAATACCACCTTTCTAAGGTAGGAGTGATCCTGAACCATATTTAGAGTGGGAGAAGCAAAATAGAAATGATTTTTCAGTGCCAAAATTATTCTCAAGCTAAAAAGGTGAAATGACAGCAATATAATTAATTGATTATGTCAATGTTTTGTGGAATACATTGGGCATTAATAGGAAGAATAATGGTAAGAGGCATGTAGCAACGAGGAGAGAAATGAAATCTCTGATGAGGAGGAGATTTATTCCTAACCATTACTATAGAGAGCTTTATCCAAAATTACAGACCCTTACACAAGGCTCTAAGAGTGTAGAGGAATATTATAAAGAGATGGAATTAGCTTTGATAACATCTAACGTGCAAGAAGATATAGAACCTATAATTGCTCATTTTCTGAATTTGCTAAATAAAGAAATTCACTACTATAAAAGAGGTTTTAAGTGGCGCACATTTAATGTCACTTCTCAAAGAAACGCCGTAGGTAATTGTTTATTTAATGGAACAAATATATATATTATAAGCTATGGCGCCTTCTATTATAAGCGTCATAACTTAGTGGTAGGATTGTATGGCACTTCCTTAAGAAACGCCAAACAAGACCTTTTCTTTTTTTAATATTAAGTATATCAGCTATAGTGCTTTGTAGCAAAGCGTCATAGCTGGTATACATCAAAAATGATTTAAAATTATTCTCAACGTTATATGCTACTTAGCTTGTATACATGTAGTTAGCAAACTTTCACCAACTTATTTATTTCTATTGTTTTAATTATGAAGTAAAAAATAAATAAAGTAAAAATTTAAAGAATAAATTAACTAAAGAGATATAAAAACTTTATCTAAAAAATACAGTAAAATTTTAATCCCTGAACCAAATCAAACAAAAATTAAAAATGCATGCCTCAGTGAAATTTTTTAACTTAGATGACCTTAGATTCCTTGCCAAGATTGAATAAGTTGGCCTTGGCAAGAGAATCCAAGGCCACTCACGTGGCCTTTGGCAGCCTTTGACTTTTGGCAAAGGCTGCCAAAAGCTTTTGAAAAAGCTTTGTCTTATCCTGCGCTTTACAAAGCGCCGGATAAGGGCTGGCCAAGGTGTGCCCTTGGCCGATGCTTGTAAAGAAGCGCCGGCCAAGGGCTGTTATGGGTCAGCCAAGATATGGCTTTGGCCGGTGCTTATAAGGAAGCACCGGCCAAGGCCCTATTTTTTTTCCTTCCATTCCTTCCTTCTCTTTTCAATTGTCAGTTGCTTTCATCCTATATCTTCATTTCTATCTTTATTTTGTAGACTTCAGTAATAATTTCAGTTTGAGGACTCTATGAAAGCGAGCTCTCTTTTCATGACTTAGCTTCTAATCTTTTCGTCATCTTTCTTTTTGCCAAAACCTTGAAAAAATTATTTTTGTTTGTTGTTTTTGCTCTTCTTTCATATAAATACACTTCCACTTATAATGTTACACGCCGAGGTTACATTAGTTTGCTTTGGGCAATTTGAGATAATATTAGCTACTTTATTATTGAATGTCTAATATCCTCCATTCTCAATGAACTTATGTTGATTCACTTTTTTATATATATAAGAGATGTAGGAAAAATTTTGTATTCAATTCCTCTTGTTCAAAATAAATTGTGAAACTCATGGTTTCGTAGGAATGAATTTATCCACGGGAATTAATATTGTCTCACACCTGATATTCCTTAAAACCTTAAAATGCAATGTGATGCTTTTTAAGTTATTTTATTTTTAAAATGTATGCCTTTAGATGACTCTTTAAAATTAAGCGCCATCTATTGACATACTTTTTAACAAATTTAAAATTTGTCTTACCCCATCATAACTGCAGTATCGTTCTTTTTTTTTTTATATAAAGTATGGCTTTGGACGGCGTTTTCTTTGCAAGTGCCTTACAAGGAGATATAAATTCATTCTCAAGGCGTGGGAGAGGCATTTTTTTCATTTTCTCCCGCATCTCCATTCTATTTGACGGCGGCAAGCAAAAGCTTCTTTGGTCCCCACCTTTTAATTTTTTTATTCTTGTCTCCTCTGATTTCTCCGTGAGCATATGATTTCTTCAAAATTTGGGCGCCACTTTGGTTGCAATTTAAAGCTTCCTGTCCAACATGTTGTTTTCAACTTCCGTCGCCTCCTACTGAAGGATTTTTTTCCTATACGTGCCTTTTTTCCCAAAATGTGTCCACACTTTTTTTTGTCTTTTTAGTTAAAATTTGTCCAAAATATGAATCGTGTGAACCATGTATAGCTCAAGCTTGAGCAACTTAAATGCTGGAGTTCTTGTGAATGGTCTTTAATAAATAGTTTTTTGCTGAACAATAAAAAAAGGGGTAAAATATGAGCGTCCAGCAATCAAAGAGAGAATGTTGAGATTGTTGAAGTAAAGAGAGAAATTAATGTTGAGGATATGATAGGTGGATGGTGAGATGAGAGAAAGGAAGTGCAAATTAAAATAGTTGTAGAACATGCATACTCATTTATATTCCTTTATATTTTTGGCACATTATAATTTTTGGTTTTGTCATATACGTGGTGCTGCTTATTTTTTAAACCTCTGTTGTTGTTTCTAGTTATTACAAGTTTGAATTGTTTGGATGTAATTAAATTTTTGGTTAAAGTATATTTCTAGTCGTTTTAAGTTCACAGAAAGTATACTTTTAATCTCTTAATTTTATAAATATGATGTTGTTGGATTAATAATTAGTTGATTATTTGTGACTTAAAGAATGTGTTTAATATTTGGAAAACTTCAAATTTTAGGATGTTATGATGGAAATATTTTTGAAATAAATAGTAAAAGATAAAAGTAATTAGTAACTGCATTAGACAAGCAACTAGCCACTTATAAAAATATGTTTAAGGTATAGATGGATAAAAAATGGATGTCATCTGATTAATGCTTAAGGGAATATATAGATGGTGTGAAAGAATTTATTAGATTTGTAAGAGAGCATACAAATGATCCTAACAAAATCTTGTGTCCTTACTTATCTTGTTGTTATGGAAAATGAATTAGTCCACCTGATTTGCTAGATCATTTAGTCTGTCATGGAATTGATCAATCATATACAAGATGGACAAGACATGGTGAGATGGATGATTCACATAGTGATCAGGTGCATACCACGACTGGTGCTTCGAATGAGTTAGACCCAAGCATGTGTGATGAGGACGATGACCTTTAAGAAATGCTAAGTACGATCGAAGGGGTGCTTCATAACCATTCTAAAGAATTTGAGAAGTTGAAAGGTGATGCAGAGAAACCATTATATGCTGGTAGTACTAAATATACAAGATTGCTAGTAGTTTTAAATTGTATAACTTTAAAGCGCGCTATGGATTGAGCGATTATGGTTTCATCGTACTTCTTGAACTTGTGCAAGACATGCTCCTAGAAGAAAATGTACTTCCTACCAAGACATACAAGGTAAAGCGAATACTTTGCTCTACAACTGGCATGGGTTTTGAGAAGATACATGCATGCCCTAACGATTGCATATTATTTCATCATCAATATGCAACGTTAGAGAAGTGCCCTAAATGCAATACATCTTGACATGAGAAGAAGCAAGGGAAAAGTCCGTCGAATGTTGTATGGTATTTTACCATTATTATGAGATTTAAGCGATTGTACAGTAATATGGAGATTGTTAAGCTGTTGACGTGGCATGCAGATGAAAGGATTGAAGACACGAACCTTAGGTACCCTGTAGATGCCCCTCAATGGAAAAAAAAAGTTGATCATGACTACCCTGACTTCACGCATGAAGCAAGGAACTTCCACCTTGCACTTTCAATTGATGGAATCAAACCCCACGAGGTTCAGAGTAGTACACAGTACGTGGCTGGTGATATTGATGATTTATAACCTTCCTCCTTACTTGATCATGAAACGTAAGTTTATGATGCTATCCATGTTAATTTCTGGTCCAAGGCAACCTGGGATTGATATAGATGTATACTTGGCTCCTTTAATTGATGACTTGAAGCTGCAGTGAGAGGAAGACGTCAATGTGTATGATAGGCATAGGGGAAAAAGTTTCACTTTGAAAGCTATGTTGTTTGGAAAAATAAATGATTTCCCTGCTTATGGTAATTTCTTCGGATACAGCATCAAAGGATATTGTGCATGCCCTATATGTAAAGATGACACTTATTCAGTAAGAGTAGATCACTGTAAGAAAAATATCTACATGGGACGTTGAAGATTCTTACCATCAAAACATCATTGGAGGAAGTAGAAAAAGGCTTTCAATGGTGAGTCAGAAGAAGGTAGCCCACCAAAGATGTTGACCGGTCCTCAGGTATTTGAGAAGGTCAAACACTTGGATAACAATTTCAACAAGCCTTTTGCAAAACAAGTCGAGACAAGCGGCTGGAAGAAGAAGTCTATTTTCGTTTAACTTCCATATTGGAAGTCCTTATATGTGAGATACTTTCTTGATGTGATGCACATAGAAAAAAATATATGTGATAGTCTAATTGGCACGTTGCTCAATATGAAAGGAAAAAGCAAGGACAGTATTAATACGATGTTGGATTTGGTTAAATCGGGCATCAGAGAAGAGTTGGCACCGATTGAATAAGGGCATTGTACTTATCTTCCTCCAATGACTTATACTCTATCGAGGAAAGAGAAAAACTTATTTTGTGAGTTTCTTGAAAGAATCAAAGTTCCAGAGGTCTATTCTTCAAATATAAAGAATCTTTTATCAGTAAAAGAGTTGAAGCTAAAGAACTTTAAATCTCATGATTGTCATGTGCTCATGCAGAATTTCGTACCCATTGGCATATGGTCAATCTTACCCAAAAAAGTAAGGAATACCATCACTAGACTTTGCATATTCTTCAAGCTGATTTGCATTAAAGTGGTTGATTCAATGAAGTTACAAGATTTGCAAAGGCTAATTGTTTGTACTCTGTGTGAACTTGAAATATACTTTCCACCTTTATTTTTTGACATTATGGTACATCTCATCGTACACTTGGTGAAAGAGGTTCAATTGTGTGATCCAATGTACCTAAGATGGATATACTAGAATGAGCGATTTATGAAAAATTTGAACGGGTGTGTGAAAAATAGATATCGACCAGAGGGTTGTATAGCTGAACATTACATGGTTACAGAAGCAAGTGACTTCTGTGCTAATTTTCTATCAAATGTTGACCAACAGGGCTCCCAAAATCTCGGCACAATAGGCGAACATCAAGGAAAGGAATAAGTGGGAAGGATGTAATCAGGATATCAGTGATTGAATGGGAGCAAGCTCACTTGTATGTGCTACATAACATTGATGAGTTTGAACCGTATGTTAAATAAAACAAGGATGCTCTTTGATTGGTACATGGTGATAGGAATGAAAATTTTATAACAAAAGAGCACAACCGACATTTTCCAACTTGGTTATAAAGGTGCATTAATGATGAGGTGGAGAGGAATCCTGATTCAGTTTCTAAAAACTTGAGATGGTTATCGAATGGACCGAGTTTAAATGTATTGTCTTTCAATGGTTATGCAATCAATGGTTATACATTCTACATACAAGAACATGATACAAGGAGTACAATACAGAATAGTAGGGTAACAGTTGTTGCTGATTCTTAGCATAGAGCCAGTGCTAAGGACATACACCCCATCTACGCACCAATGTCATACTTTGGTGTTTTTGAATGAATATGGGAGTTAGATTATACTATGTTGAGGGTCCTTATCTTCAGATGTAAGTGGGTTACCAACAACAATAGATTGTAGACAGAAGAGTTAGGGTTTGTTCAAGTGGACCTTTCTAAAGTTTGGTATAAAGATTATCCTTTTATTTTAGCATCACAGGTTGAACAAGTGTTTTTCTTGATCCTGATAAGAAGAATTCGTCCATTGTACTTCCATCGAACAAGAATCATCAAGAACAAGTTGAAGCTAAAAGTAAGCAATATTTGAATATTCCTGAGGATGATCTTTCTTTTGAGATGTTGTGGTCAAAGTATATTGATATAGATGAAGATTAAAATGAGGTTGAACCCTTATACATGAGACATGCTCATGAAGAGGGGACTTGGTTTTTAAATCAAATAAAAAAGAGGAAAAGATGATAATGACTACCGTATTTTCTTGCCTTGTATGTTTTATTACATGTTTATTAATATATTTTACATGAATTTACCTTCTTTGTTATGATTGTCACTATGCACTGATGTTTTATTTGATTTATTTAACTTGTAGGAAAATGGATCTTGATAATGTAGATGAAGTTCCTCCTATTGAACAGCATGGTCATGCCACATTTGAGGCTGACGTAACCCGGGGAAGGATCATAATGAAAAGACTTATCAAGCTAAGGAGTAAAGGCATTAGTTTAGCGCTTGAATGGAATGACAATGATAATCCAATCAGGCCTAATGCTAGCACATTTAATAATTTCATTGGGACTACGGTTAAAGAAAGAGTCCCTATTACATTTTCAGATTGGAGACAGGCAAAGAAACATTATGCACATGTCATCTTGGATGCAATTAAGGTAAACAATATTTACTTTATTATTCAAGTTATTTAGTTTCATGAAACTACAATCTAACAAGTAATATGTACTTTTTTTGTTACAGTCTTGTTTCATTATAGAAGAAGAAAAAGAGAAATACATGCTGTAAAAATGCGGCAGACTTTTAATAAATTTTCATTATGACCTCATCAGATTATACTTGCGCGATAACAATGGTAGTATCAATCTTACAATGCCCGAGTTGTATGATGGCATAATAACACAAGAACAGTGGGATGAGTTTGTCAGCTCACATACTACAGCACAATTTATGGTAACATAATATTTACTTTTACAGACTACTTGTAATGTATTTGTAACCTATATTTATTGATATGATTGATTTGAATCTAAACAGGAAAGAAGTGAGCATAACCTGGAAAGCGCGTCCAACATGCCATACCGGTACATGAAAGGAGCGGTATCATATGAAGTATTGGAGCAAAGATTAGTAAGAACTAATCATTATTTCATAGGAATATATTTTATATGACTAATTTTTCACTAAAACTAACTTTAACATGCAGATACAAGAGTCCTAATCTGAAGTCACACATTTAGCACATAATGATTTGTGGCTGGCATGTTGCACAAATAACAAGGGCAAAATTCCCAGAGAGCAAGCTAGAGTAGTTGCATATTACTGTGTAAGTAGTTGATCATACATACAATAAAGATTTAGCTTTACTTAAATGATTCTATTTTATAATAACTAATATTGTTATAATTCTTTTTATGATAGCGCACAATGACGCAGGACCAACCGGAGTTGCAGAACTATGTTTTTCATGACGACTTGCTTAGTAGAGTGCTTGGAGCTCCTGAGTATGGTGGTCATCTTTGGGGTACTGGTTTTGGAGTCACCCGAACATCTTACTTCGGCTCCCAAAAGCGACCCAACATTCTTCAACTAAAGGAGAGATTTCTGGCTACAAGCAACAACTAGAGAAGCATATGAGTGGCTACAAGCAAGATGTAGAAGAGAAGATTAGTTGCTACGAGCATTAAGTTGAACAATTTAATGATTATATGCGGTCGCTGCAAGAGCAAAATGCATTGTTAAGGGCTCAAATTGACGTCTTGATGCAATCTAGGCCAGCACTAAGTCCAATGTGTGACAATACTAGTGTTAGAGATAGTTACCCCTCCACACCTAAAGTTCGCATTCCTTTGGTAATTAATTTCTTCTCTAGTTAACTTTTTTTTACTTTATAAATTAGTATACCTTCATATATTAACTTTATTTTTTATAGGGTGAATCAACGTGCAAGTTGCACGTCGATGATTCTTTCAAGAACGCGGTTGCTATAGGCGTGGCTTATAACACTGACAACAACACACTGCATAAATCACCATTGCCCCCAAATACACTCTGAGTAAGGGTTGACATATGCATATAAGACGATGCCCTCCTACCAATCCCTTCTCAGGATGAAGAGATAATGGTGAAAGATGTTGTTGGTGGCTATGTTGCATGGCCAATTGGTCTAATTGAGCCAGTAAAAAAGGTAGTTAATTTACAATTCCTTCAACTTTTTCTATGCACTTTCATCTAAAACTACATGATTTAATTTCATTATTTTTTTAGGTTGCTCATCCTGAAGGAAAACAAGTTGAAGGGTGTGGGAAGAATTCAGACTACTCAGCAACACAACAGAAGTCCCAACCCTCAACCAGTAACAGAAGCAACAGACGAATAGTCTCATATCGACAATAATTGAGGTTAATGGCACCAGATTTCATCCATCAAGGAGGTCAGGAATTAATTTTCGATGCCAAAATCTATTATACAAGTACTTTTGATCATGTTGGTGGTAAAGTCCTGAATAAAGTGCTTAGTCATACATGGCTTAGTGCGACGGCCATCAACATATGGGTTAGGTACTTTATCATCATCATCTATTACTGTTATTATTATTCATCATTCAAATTTTTGGTCTTAATGACATTGTTCATTTTCTATAAAGGCACTTATACCATGATCTGTTAGTGGGCACGGAAATGGCAAATAAATTTGTATTTGTCAGCCCACACCTCCTTAGCTAACATACGGGGACTAATTTGGACATACAAACCCATAATCTTAAGGACTAGTTCACGTAGAGAGCAACCCCTACTAAAATATTCATTGTGCCATACAATCCTGGGTAAGTTATTTGCGACATTATTGTATGTTTTTTTTATTCTTTCACTTTTATCATACCATTATTGTCAAAGTAATATGTTCAAAATGTTTTAGGGCACATTGGATTTTGCTTGTAATCCAGCCTGCAATAACTGGAGACCCCCGCATTTTCTATTTAGATCCTATAAAGACTGGTTATCGAGAGAACCGACAAGATATTGTGATTATGATTAATGGGTAAGTGTATGAGTGTATGTGTAAATATTTGTGTGTGATTATTGAATAACATAAATTAATCAGTCATAACTTGTTTTGTTCGTGTATTGGCCGCATATAGATACAATGCTGGATTGTCCTATCTTATTAAACGCACTGACAACTCCAGGGCTTGGAAGAAAATTAAAGTATATGAATTTACTCAAATTTTGTTATTCACAAATTTTTCTTCAAACAATGACTTAACTATTATTTTGTATTGTTACAGTGTCCATTCCAGCCAAACAATAATAATTGTGGTTACTACATCATAAAATTTATGAAAGATGTAGTTACTCATAATCTAAATCATGTTCTAGTGAGAGTAGTACTTTTACTTACATATTTATACTGTGTTTTGAATTTAACTGACAATTGAAGTGCATGTTAAGTTAATTGCTTTATAGTGATTTTAATTTGTTCTGTGCATGATATTTATGTCGTATTATGAAGATGAACATTGTAACCAATTGACTGATTATCAAGTGGATGAAATCATTTAGGAATGGTGTCAATACATGGTTAGCCAAATATCACCTAATACTTAGGCACATACGTTAGTTAGGTTGTGTGTCACTTACATATTTCTTGTGTTGTTTAGTCTCCTAAAATTAGTTGTTCATACAATTGCATGTTATATTGTAATTGGATACATTTAATACTGATTTTATTAACTATTCATGTATTATTTAATTCTAATTTGATTTGGTTTTTTGTTTTTATCGATTTGTATTATATATTCCTGCATGTGGATATCAATTAATAGGATGAGTTTAGCAGGTAAAGAAATTTAAAATAAAATTATATAAAAAAATGTCACATCTTATACCACTTCCCTGAGAAGCGGCATAGGAGGTGTTTAATATCCTCCTACGACGCTTCCTGTGGCAGCGCCGTAGGAGTTTTCATACCTCCTATGATGCTCCCTGAGGAAAGCATCATAGGAGGTTCATGCTTTCATTCAATTTAAAAAACAATAAAATATAAAGCATTGGCGCTTTCAAAAAATAAACAAGCGCGGAGGTTGTTTTCATGGCGCTAAAAGCTGTGTCGTTTGCCAAACGCCATAATATTTGTAAAAATAAACGTCATTTATCGTGTTTTTTGTAGTAGTGATTGTTGACATAGTGGAATTGCATCAATATGTGCAGTTAGACGACATGGTGCATATAGCAATTAAAGTGGAAAAGCAACTCTTAAGCATAAAGGTGCTTTAAAATTCCATTCTGGATCAATTTATTCATTGAAACAAAATTAGAAGAAGGGAGAAAAACTTATGCCACTAAAGGCAAAGAAGAAGCTTCATCAAAGAGAAAAGGTAAATCTAATTCCCAAATATCTATAAATAGATATATAAAATGTTTTAAGTATTTGAGTACAAATCATATTGCTTCTCAATGCCCCAACAAGAGAGTCATGGTTCTAAAAAATAATGAAATTAGTGACATTTTCAGCATTTTTGTTCATACTTGATCCAATTGTCATTTGCCTTGTCCATGTCTCTTGTACACTACTATAGAAATCATGATATATAATGGCTATTATCTTCCATATATCATAGTTCCAAATCGTCATATATTCGGGCACTATATATGCTCCACGCAAATAAATTATGGTTCTTAACCATATATATTCTTGACCTATTATAATGGTTATAAGATAATACCCATATTTATTGAAGTTTGGTGAGATCATGATATACGCATTGATATGATAATAATTGATGGGAACACGTGAATAACCGTCATAATATGTATTACATGATACATAACAATCTCATTTTGACAACCGTAATTTATTCAATAACATAAATAACGGTTTTTTTGTAAAAACTGTGATTTTTAATAACATAGAATAACGACCTCACATAGACAACCGTTATGTATTTAGTATATAAATAATGGTTCCTAAATAAGAACCAAGAACATTTATAATACATGACAGTTGTTATATAATAATCGTGATATATGGTTGTAAGACTCTTCAAGTAAGAGTTTTTGAGCTAGTTGGACTAGACTGTATAATAGACTAGCACCTCCCACATCGATTTTTTATGTAATATGGGATAGATTAGGACATTCCAGACTTTGTGGGGAGAATCAATAGCAACTATTGACCTATATAAGAGATAATGTAACTGTTTACATATGAATTGTGTCTTTTCAAGAGAATTAACCCTAGAAAGCAATGGATTGGGGAAAAAAATCTATGAATATCTATATTAGAAAGGCTACATGGTATATATGAATACTTGAGCAAAGTAAGGGGTAAGCAAACCCTTGAGCTGCTCAAGGGTTTTCTTACCTCTTGCAGCCTTTCCTATATACAAATATTCGTGTTTTTTTCTACCAACTCGTTGCTTTCCTAGCTTAACTGCTGATGAGACACAAGGTATAGGTGATGAACACTTATATTGTGAGATATATAGATCAAGAGTGCAATTGATTTAAGCCACAAAGCCTAGAAAATCTTGATCCATCCCATATTACATGGCTACTCAATGTGGGAAGTACTACTGTATTAGATAGAGTCAAGACCAAGTAGCTCAGAAACTCTCACATTGAAGGGTCTAAGACTGATCACAATGTTGAATTTTAGAGCTCTTAACTTAGTGCCACTTGCTAAATACAAAAATAGGAGAGAAACCTTTAATCGTAGTAATAATAGGTTTTCCAAAAAAACATAATTTCACAAAAGCAATTTAATGTCACCTTAAATACTTTATCAGGTCTTGGTACAACTGAATTAGTGTATTAATCCCCAATGGCATAGAGCCTAATGTATGTTGCAGTGTTTGTGTTATGTTTTATATGTCTCTGCAAGGCCTTTTTGTCAAACCTCTTAATATTTTGACATTTATCAGAGTATTAACGCGCAGTTCAATAGGCATACATGAATAGCAAAATTATACTGATATAAAATTCTTGATTACATTACAGGAAATCCTCACAGGGTTTATACATAATAAATTACCAAACCCAAAATATATAAAAGGGACACAGATAACCAACTCAAAACTCTTGCTCCGGACCGGAAAGTCTTACGAGCAGAGCAATACTCCCTACAGCTTCCTCGTAGGGTAATCAACCCTCTCAAGGTCTCTCTACCTTGAGTTCAATACATAAGTATAGATGAAGTATTTACATACTCTCTCACAGAGTTGATATGATACTCACTGAAGTACAGTACAAATAATCACTCTCAAATGTACATGATATATATAAAACAGAGAAGATCAGAGAGTACGTGAGATGAAGATTTATGACAGCAACATATTGGCGCAGTTGGGTTCTCGTCTCTATATATATATTGTCTACGTTTGAATGCTTCCATATATGTAGCTGATTTATAGAAGATAACTGTTGAGCTTTTCTTCTTCCTCTTGAACTTGTCCTTCAAAAAATATAACCGTTGTAAGCCCATTGTGTATCTGTCAGATACTCGTGCATTTTCCCATTTATCCGACAGATGCTTCAATCGTCAATTAGCAGGTTGTTGGTTGTTCATTGAATATTTCCGTTAGAGTCACACATGCTTATTCTGACCATTTTCCACGTTTGAAAAACTAGCTCTTATTAGTAGACGCTCGGCTTCTCGTGAAACAACCTTTCGCCTTTTCCCATGATTTATTCATTGTTAATCTGGAGAAGCACTTCAATCATTGATACAATAAACTTTAAGACATGAATACATTGAATGAAATAATTGAGAAAAGATTTATGCGTTCTGGGACTAATCACTTCCTGTGTCGACATTTGCTGTGAGTGACCTCTAAACTTGAAGATGTAATCCGGATGCTTAATCTTCTATTTTAAACTTGAAATAAATGTTAGTTGATTTTTAATCATAGTAACAAGTGAAGACGTAATGATTAAATGATGTTTAACCATATCCGAATTGATCTCTGAAGTTCACTCAACTTCAGGTACTGGCGAACTCAAGTTCTCACGATGAAACTCGAGTGTATGATGATGTTTCATTGCATTGAGGTGGTCTCGGCCATAAACTCATAAGAGTGCACTTCTGGAACTCGAGTGCACTTTACTTCAGAACTCAAGTGCATCATAAGTTTTCAAGTTTCTACAACGTTCTCTGGTTGAAACTCTTGCAAGTGTAAAACTAAACTTGTGAAAATCTCCACAGAACTCGAGTGTGCTTGACTGGACTTGAATGCTTCATGATAATCTGACCTTTCAAGCTTCTCTGGAACTAACTCGTGTGCCAACACTCTCTAAACTCTAGTGCAGTGAGATGGAGAACTTGAGTGCATTACATTGAACTCAAGTGCACTTCCTTTTCTTCACGGTTACAAATCTCTCATAACTCGAGTGCATATTGATTAAGAACTCGAGTGCAAACATGAGCACTCGAGTGTACCACATTTTCTTCAGACTGCAAGACTCTCGGGCAAAAACTCTCTTGGCAGAAATTCATGACTCGAGTGCATTGCTTCATAGAACTCGAGTTGTCCTCCTCAAACTTGAGTAGACTTTATATTAGTTGATTCTCGTGAACTCTCTGGAACAAACTCTCATTCCGGAACTTCCATCACTCGAGTGTATTCAGATGTTTGTGGGAGTATGAACAGTAGAATTAAAACATGATGCATTCATTTTTTACTCCAAATATGATAAATTATTGATCATTATAAAGCTTTCATCGTCTTTATTCCAATGCAAAAGGAATCAGCTCCAAACTCTTTGTATTCTCCAACTTATGATCCAATGAGTGTAGATAGCATACGTATTCTCAAGCATCAACTTCCAGAAGCCATACCATATTGAATATAACTTCAAATTTGACATATTATATATCTATGGAAAGCTCTTTGAGTCTACTTTCATATGGCACTAGTTTGAACTCATTTGGACGTGTAATTTGAGAGATATGTTCAAAATATGAAAGTTGTTCTGGAATATAATAGTGGTTTGAAGTTCCACTTAAAACATTCATATATGCTTCATATGAGCTCCTTTCATGTTGGTTCTGGTGTCAAAATGATGCATTAGTGTCTTTTTTCATATGCCACTAGTTTCATCTCCATCGGAGTTGTGGTTAGGGAGATATGATTCAATTACTGAAGTTTGCCCAAACTGAACGTAAAACAGGGATGAACAGAGTATGTTGAACTTCACTGTGAACTCAAGTTCTCAGATCCAAACTCGAGTTCAGTCTAATTTTTGCAATGCTGAACAGTCCCAAACTCGAGTTATCCATAACCAACTCGAGTGCAAAACTTGGGAATCATCCGGAAGTCGTTTTTGACCAAAACTAGCATGCAAAACTCCTTGAACTCGAGTGCTACAGTGTAGAACTCAAGTTCTACTATTCAAACTTGAGTGCTACAATGACAACTCGATGTTACAGTGTTTGACTACAACAGTACTAACGATACAGTACCAAACAGTCCAAATAGTGCCAATCGCTACAGTGACTTCTGAATTCCCTTCTGAACATAGAATTATACGGTATTTCTTCTAGAAGCTTGAATCTTGATATTCCCATTAGTTCCTTGAAGCTCTTCTTTCTCTAATCTCTTTCTTGCTTTGTTTGACTAATCTATATGATATACAACATTAAATATAGTAGTTAGTCAATATAAAGAGATTAATATATTAAGCAAACTTTTTGCTGTTAATATCTTATATCTATATTTGACATCAACAAAACTAATCATATCTAATGTTCTCCCCCTTTTTGATGATGACAGATCCTACAAGAAAAATATGCATGAATGTGACTTGTACATATATTATGAAACATATTTTTACTTGCCTCTCTCTCCCCCTATTTGTCATTAGCAAAAAGTTTGAGGGATAAGGAATACATGCTTATAGAGAGATAAATATAAAAACAAATTTGAAATGTCTCTCTCTTTAAAATAAATGGGTCATGAAAACAATTTTTCTCTATCCCCCTTTATGTTTTAATGTGATACAAATGAATAAATAATTTGAAGATATTTTCAAGAAAAAAAATTATCATAATGAAATAAAAAAGATGCACAATATCTTCAAAATTTAAAAACATAGAGTTTAGAAATGCTCATTCGAATTTGGCAAGTTGATGATAGATTCATGGAGTCCGGTCCATCACACTTTTGTTGTATAACATTGATGATGTCTCTAGAAAGTTCTTATTGAGTTGAGCTTCTGTTCCATATTTTCATCATAATATGCTTTGTGTTCCTTTGTATTGGCATAGATAAGTTTGTTACTTTGAATGTTGCAGCCAATATTTCTCTTGATTGATCATCAAAGCATATGTCCTCAAAGTTGATATAAACTCTTTTTAGTATGTTAAAGAGTGATCCATGTATAGAACATATTCTCCTATCATAAATTGAAAGTATTCTTGCAAGAAGAATGGTTAGTGCAATCAACTATCAAAAGTTTTCTTTCTATAGTGTATATTCAAAATAAGATCATAGAAAAGAAAATGTATAAGTATCTCATCATCAAAACTAATCAATTGAGGGTAAATGCAAATGAGTATATTATAATCATTTTCTAAATAAAGGATATAAGCTTTTAAGATGTAACACATGACTGTGAAGCTCCCCCTTAATATATGCATGGTCTTAAAAATTATCATGAGAAATACAGTTTAAAAAAATCTTATGAATTTGGGAAACCATTGAAAACCTTGAGTATGAAAGTTGGAGGATTTGGTGGAAATCAAACTCTCAGAATGATGATGGTTCTATCAATTATATCACAATATCACTCAATCATCATTTCAGTGCTTACTTCGAGTAGTGCAACTTGGAGAATTTAAATTAAGAAAGAATATAATACCGTGCTCAAGTAATGTCATAATTATTTGAGTTGTGATCCTCTTATTGATGCACTGTTGTCAATCATCGTCTGATGACTTGATCAGTACTGAAGGACTCTGAGGGTGTGATCTCTATGATATACTCAGGATACTAAGATGATCACATAATAAGGCTTTATGTGTATCCATTAGCTTTGTTTGTTCCCCTTGCTTAAGAAACACCATCGGGAAATTTTAATTTTTTCATATAACATAGCTCCCTTATTTTGTCATCTATCAAGTCAAATAGAGCTTTAAAGTTCTGGTTCACAGCTACCTCATCTTATCAAATTTGATGTATCTTATATCACATATTTTGTTTCTGCTTATATTGCAACACTGCCAGTCATGCTTCCTTGGTTAGTCTTTGATCCTTTTTATCCGGAAGTAGAGCATTTTGGTCAACACCTATAAAAGTATAAATACAAGCTCCTTCTTTGGTACCCAACTTCTCTTGGGTCCATAATATTAGACATACCAACTCTTATGCTCTTATATAATTAAATCATATGATAATTGAGCAAAGAGTATCATAAAACAACAAACACCAAAATATAATTTTACCCCAATTGGAATGAATTTAAACAATTGAATCATAAAGGGTAATTTACTAACAAATGATGCAAAGATTGATATTTTCCAATTATCAATGATAATTTGTAAATACACTTTCTATTGAAATAAGTCATTGATAAGATTTTCATGCAATCCATGTAAATTGGATCAAGAGAACAGAAAATCTATCCATAATGACCAACTTTTATAAAATGATAAATTATGAATGAAAATATGCAAATTGTTTCAAAATCTCAAATGTTCTTTCAAACCATGAATATACATTATGACATTAAGATTTTGAATGCATGAAAATTCATTTATGAAATTTGTTAAGAATCAATCCTCATGCTCAAAATGGTGGAAGTCAATAGATATAAACTGTGTCATAAAGCTTCACTTTGGAATTCAACTAAGATAACATGTTGCTCCTCAGAATAAACATGTTGGAGAATTTTTCAAAGAGCAAAAGTCATATGGAAAATGAATTAGCCAAAAGTGACTTGACATATATAAGCACAATGACATTGCTATTGATCAAGTGATAATCTTGCCGCTTAGAAATGTGTCAAGAATATATGATCATTCATGGCAAGAATTTGAATACAAGGCTCTAGTTACTCAAAAATAGATGAAGAAAAATGTTGATGTAACTGAGTAACAAGATGAGTATAATGGATTTATAGAGGATGAAGCACATACTCATTAGTCTAAATGACTAGAGTTCCAAAATATCATCCTAATATGTTATTTCACTATAATGGTTAATGCATTAACATTCAATGCATTAATGAACATTCATAATACTTGGAATATCTCAACCAATAAGGATTTATTCATTAGGAACAATACTTTCACATATTGAATTCATCTCTAGGGAAATATACTTGAAACTCATAAAATCTAACTTGTTAGAAAATAAGGATTGAGGAGTTGAATGTTAGCATATTGAAGATCAATGATCAATATGTCAAGGATAGGGAAATATCCTAGAGGATGAATTTGAAGAATTCGGACATTCACTATACAAAAATATTAACTTCCAATTTTGAAAATGATTTAGATGCAAACAAAATATGAAGAATTTTAAATCATTTGTATGCACTTTTATAAAGACAATATGAATCAAAATGTATTCTTGAATTGTGCATTTCAAACTCAAATGAATAGAAGGATTATGCACAATTTTATTTTCAGTTCATTTAGCAATCTAAAATATTTTAAAAACCATAAATGATGATTGCTAATGATATGTAATTATGAGCAAGTATTTAGCACACAAATTGTTTTAGGAAGAATAATAGGTGCAATGATTAAGTTCTGAAAATTGATAAAAACACCCAACACTCAAGTTCTTCCTACAGAACTTGAGTTCATCTGCACTTGAGTTTGGCCCTCCAAACTCGAGTTTATATGGACTCGAGTTTGCCACTGCAAACTCGAGTTCTACAGTTAAAGTCCCATATTAATCCAGCGTACCTGGCTTGAGTGTGACTTGTAGATACTCAAGTTAGTTTCCAATTGCTTGCTTCTTTGTACTCAAGTCCTCCAAGATCACTTAAGTAACCTATGTTCATGAATCAAGCTTTTCTATAAACTCTTCCTACAAAACTGTATAACCCATTTTGTTCCTTCGGTATCCAATCTTATTTGGATCCACTCATGGTTAGCTTGTAAGAATCATAATTCACATACTCTAGCAATACATTCAATTTGAAGAAATTGAGCATAATGAATTAAACATGACTTTATGCATTAAAGTAGAGATATTTTCTTTTGAAGCAAACATGTATGCATAAAGAACTAAACTATTGAATATTGCAATCCCTTTGCAAATAGGTTTACAAGATGAATTTTTCAAATGATTTGAAAACATATTTCTAAAATAGTTTGCAATGCTCATTCCTAAGGTAACATGTATAAACCTCAATAAATATTAAAGATAACAATATAAGAGGTTTTACCATTTTGCACATTTACCTTAGGTGCTTAGAGGATTACCTTTACAAACCCATTGCATCTTTCTTTGAAGCTTTATTTTTGCATATTTATCTTTGGGATTAAGCAACGCTCTCTCAAATGATATAGGCTTTGAGAATATTTGTATATGAGAGATTCTCCTATTCTTATTCTCCTTAAGGTAGTTGAATGGTATATTATGGTAGTCCTTTCTTGAGGTAGAACACATGCCTTTTCTCCATTGTTTCTTTTGGTGGTTATGCTCTGCAGCTCTAGCAACGGATGTTCTAAGAGTTCTCTTTTGTAATGATACAAACCTCTTAATTGGTGCATGAGAAACTCTTGGCTTCATCTTCTCTGTATCGTTATGTCCATTTCTTTTCGGATTATCTTGCATACATAAAGTACTAGATGGACATTTTGGTACCCACATATACTTGGGTCTTTGATTGTTAGTATTAGACTTCATATGACCTTTTGGAACCCAAACATATTTATTTCCCACATTAGAATTTCTTCTAATATAGCACATATGAGAAATATGACAGGATTTACCACAATAATTGTAAATAACATGATGATATACATTGTAAGGTTCCATGCAAGTATTGTGTTGTTTGAGGGATGACAATACCATATATCCAGTTTGCCTACTTTCTTTCTTCACATACAAGTTTCCAACATATTTGAAAACATTTTTTTTCATTGCAGAATCAACAATTGGTTGGAAAACATTTTTATGCAAACTTTGAAAATCAGTTTTATAAGAGTCATAAGAAGAATTGGAACTTGTTATCTTAAGTTCAACTTGAGCTCCAGAGAGTGATTTTTCATGGTTTTCTGTAATGAGCTCTTTTTGGGAATCCTCATCTCCTTCTACATCATTAACTTCCAATTGTTCATGTACCGTAGATGCGCAACTTATAGTTTCACAAGAACTGTCAACACTTTTAACTTCAACACACTTATTAGAAGTATATATAGAATCAAGAGAATCCCAAATATCTTTGGCAGTAGAGCAAGCTTTAATCTTCTTAAAATCACTTTCAGTTAAAGCACTATATAAAATTTTCATTGCTCTAATGTTCAAAGTAAACATTTTCTTCTGTTCTTCTGTCCAATCCTTTCTTGGTTTGTAATAAAAAACATTTGTAATAACACTCCACATATCATAATCAAATGCTTTTATAAAACTAGTCATTCTAGCTTTCTAGAACCAAAAATCAATATTTTCCAAAAGAGGTGGAATAGTATAATCAAAACCTTCTGGAAGCATAAAATACCCAAAGTCAGCTATTGTAACTCTTGAGATGGTTAAGTCCTTTAAACAAGAGCCCAAGCTTTGATACCAACTGTTAGAACTGGATGACACCCAAGAAGGGGGGTGAATTGGGTGTACGATAATAAAGTATGATCTTTTAAAATCTTTTCCCAGCTTATCAAATCAATATATATGGAAGTATAAAATCATAAGTGGTTATGTAAATCTTATATGCTGGAATTGTAAAAGCTTAGGGAAGAGAATATGCAAACTGTGATTTATCCTGGTTCGGTCTAATCCACGATGACCTATGTTCAGTCCCCAGGCTCCTCTTCAGATTTCCAATCTACTATCTTCTTGTTTGACCGGGCACAAGAAAAGCCGCTACAACACACAAGTTAAACCAGGCACTTATGTAGCCTACTATGGAGTTACTCTCCCTCACACACTGTAAGGTTCACTCCCCCTTACGGCAAGTCTTACGAGCAGAGCAATACTCCCTACAGCTTCCCCGTAGGGTAATCAACCCTCTCAAGGTCTCTCTACCTTGAGTTCAATACAGAAGTATAGATGAAGTGTTTACAGACTCTCTCACAGAGTGGATATGATACTCACTGAAGTATAATACAAATAATCACTCTCAAATGTACATGATATATATAAAACAGAGAAGATCAGAGAGTACGTGAGATGAAGATTTATGACAGCAACATATTGGCGCAGTTGGGTTCTCGTCTCTCTATATATATATTGTCTGCGTTTGAATGCTTCCATATATATAGCTGAGTTATGGAAGATGACAGTTGAGCTTTTCTTCTTCCTCTTGAACTTGTCCTTCAAAAAATATAACCGTTGTAAGCCCATCGTGTATCTGTCAGATACTCGTACATTTTCCCATTTATCCGACAGATGCTTCAGCCGTCAATTAGCAGGTTGTTGGTTGTTCATTGAATATTGGGTTAGAGTCGTGCTTGCTTATTCTGGCCAATTTCCACATTTGAAAAACTAGCTGTTATTAGTGGACACTCGGCTTCTCGTGAAACAGCCTTTCACCTTTTCCCATGATTTCTTCATTATTAATCTGGAGAAGCACTTTAATTATTGATAGAATGAACTTTAAGACATGAATACATTGAATCAAATAATTGAGAAAAGATTTATGCGTTCTGGGACTAATCACTTCCTATGTTGACATTTACTGTGAGTGACCTCCAAACTTGAAGATGAAATCCGAATGCTTAATCTTCTGTTTCAAACTTGAAATAAATGTTAGTTGATGTTTAATCATAGTAACAAGTGAAGACGTAATGATTAAATGATGTTTAACCATATCCAGATTGGTCTCTGAAGTTCACTCAACTTCAGTTACTGGTGAACTCGAGTTCTCACGATGAAACTTGAGTGTATGATGATGTTTCATTGCATTCAAGTGGTCTCAGCCATAAACTCGCAAGAGTGCACTTCTGGAACTTGAGTGCCCTTTGCTTCAGAATTTGAGTGTAGAACTACGAACTCGAGTGCATCATGAGTTTTTAAGTTTCTGCAATGTTCTCTAGTTGAAACTCTCAGAAGTGTAAAACTGAACTTGTGCAAATCTCTACAAAACTCAAGTGCGCTTGACTAGACTCAAATGCTTCATGATAATCTGACCTTTCAAGCTTCTCTGGAACAAACTTGTGTGCCAACACTCTCTGAACTCGAGTGCAGTGAGACGGAGAACTCGAGTGCATTACGATGAACTCGAGTGCACTTCCTTTTCTTCACGGTTGCAAATCTCTCAGGTACAAACTTTCATGTGTTAAATCAAGCTTTTCACCCAAGAGGGGGGTGAATTGGGTGATTACAAAATAATCAGAAATTTAAATACAATTTATAAAACTTTAAGGCACAGTAATAAAAAGGAAGAGATATCACCAAGGTTCACACAGGGGTTTATATTAGTTCGGTCTCAACCACTTGACCTACGTCCAGTCCTCATAAATCCTTCTGAGCCTTTCACTATATCTTCCAAGATTCAGTGGGTTCTTGGAACCACAGTACAACCAGCAAGTTCCTCTGGAAACTCGCTCCCCCTTACACAAGGTAATCTTAAATCCCAACTTAAGGTTCCTCAACCTGAAGTTATCACTATTGGAAATAAATGTGTATGACTGACAAATCTCTCTCATAGAGTGTATAGATAAAAACTGAAATACGAATGAAGGTTTGAAGTACTTGTAAAAGTATTGTTTGCAATGTATTCAAGCGTTTCACTTCGTACTATTATTTTTCGAATGGATGGACATATATATTAGAGGCTTTGAAGACCGTTGTAAATTTTTCCGTTGATTCAAAGATGCTTCTGACAAATGTAACAGCATTTGTCTTCCGTTACTTATGAATTTTGCTGCCTCCCATGAATAGTTGTCGTTTGAATGGAGAGTTCAGTTACTTGTCATGTGCGTGATGGTGGAGTACAGCTGTAATACACTTTGAGAATATTACCGTTAGAAAATATTTGAATATCATCAGAGTAATATGATTCACTGGAAGTGTTTTCTGAAAATCAAGAAAAACCATCGGGAGTGATCTTGCTTTCACTAGAGATGGATTTCAGCAACTGAGTATCGAAATAATATATCATATGATTTTGACAGTAATCTGGAGTAATTAGTAATAATTATCAATAACAAAGATTAACTAACAAAATCTGTTGATTTCCATGAGAGTAGTTTGCAAGTGGATCACAGTGATTGTTTGAGAGTGTTACTAGTAATAGGAAACATTACGGGAGTGAATATGATGTCACTGGAAGTGATTTGGAAAACATTAAAAACTTTTGTCAGTGATTACAGACTCACTGGAAGTGAACATGAGATTTTCATATTCCACTCGAGTGAATTTTGAATCACTGGAAGTGATTTTGTAAATAGTGATTTCTTCTTGCAGTGATTTTCGATCCATTCGAAGTGATTCAGCGAAAATACTATATCACTCGAGTGATTCAACATCATTGGAAGTGATTTGGCAAATAGTAAAATATTCTTGCAGTGATTTGTATTCCACTGGAAGTGATTTGAAAATTTTCAGGTATCACTCGAGTGATCGGGCATTCACTAGAAGTGATTTCCAAAACAGTGAATTTTTCTTCCAATGTTGTCAGATTCACTAGAAGTGATTTGGCAAATATAAGATATCACTCGAGTGATTCAGGATCACTGGGAGTGAAATCTGTAACAGTGATAGTTTCTTGCAGTGATTTTTCAATCACTGGGAGTGATCTGGCGTATCACTCGAGTGATTACATATATCACTCGAGTGATCTGGTTATTTACCATATCACTCGAGTGATTTTAAAGATCACTCGAGTGATCTTGATTATCACTCGAGTGATTATCAAAATCACTCGAGTGATCTTGCTCAGATCACTTTATCACTTCCTTTGCTGATATAAAATCCAAGGACTTCCAAAACATGATTTGTTATCATCAAAACATGAAATCTAACATCATGGTCATACTCTCGTAACTCGAGTGCATTATTGATTAAGAACTCGAGTGCAAACATGAGGACTTGAGTGTACCACTTTTTCTTCAGACTACAAGACTCTCAGGCAAAAACTCTCTCAGCAAAACTTTTATGACTGAGTGCATTACTTCATAGAACTCGAGTTGTCCTCCTCAAACTCAAGTAGACTTCATATTAGCTGATTCTCGTGAACTCTCTAGAACAAACTCTCATTCCGGAACTTCCATCACTCGAGTGTATATCAGATGTTTGTGGGGGTATGAACAGTGGACTTAAAACATGATGCATTCATTTTTGACTCTAAGTATAATAAATGATTGATCATTAGAAAGCTTTCATCGTCTAATTTCCAATGCAAAAGGAATTAGCTCCAAACTCTTTGTATTCTCCAAGTTGTGATCCAATGAGTGTAGATAGCATACGTATTCTCAAGCATCAACTTCCAGAAGCCATACGTATTGAATATAACTTCAAATTTGACATATTATATATCCATGGAAAGCTCTTTGAGTCTACTTTCATATGGCACAAGTTTGAACTCATTTGAACGTATAGTTTGAAAGATATGTTCAAAATATGAAATTTGTTCTGGAATATAATGGTGATTTGAATTTCCACTTAAAACATTCATATCTGCTTCATATGAGCTCCTTTCATGTTGGTTCTAGTGTCAAAATGACGCATTGGAGTCTTTTTTTCATATGCCACTGGTTTCATCTCCATCGATGTTGTGGTTAGGGAGATATGATTCAATTACTGAAGTTTGCCCAAACTGAACGTAAAACAGGGATGAACAGAGTATGTTGAACTTCACTATGAACTTGAGTTCTCAGATCCAAACTCAAGTTCAGACCAATTTTTACAGTGCTGAATCGTCCCGAACTCGAGTTATCCATAACCAACTCGAGTGCAAAAATTGGGAATCATCCGGAAGTCGTTTCTGACCAAAACTCGCATGCAAAACTCCTTGAACTTGAGTGCTACAGTGCAGAACTCAAGTTCTACTATTCAAACTTGAGTGCTACAGTGACAACTTGATGCTACAGTGTCTGGCTGCTACAGTAACAAACAGTGACTTCTGAATTCCCTTCTGAACATAGAATCATACGGTATTTCTTCTAGAAGCTTGAATCTTGATATTCTCATTAGTTCCTTCAAGCGCTTCTTTCTCTAATCTCTTTCTTCCTTTGTTTAACTAATCTATAAGATATACAACATTAAAATATAGTAGTTAATCAATATAAAGAGATTAATATATTAAGCAAATTTTTTGCTCTTAATATCTTATATCTATATTTGACATCATCAAAACTAATCATATCTAACAAACATAACAAGCTTTAAATGGATAGGTAATATGGAATTTTTAGAGTTGTACACAAGGAGATATGAATTTTTGAATTTAGCCTAGCAAAACTGAGAATTTTCTGTGGCAGAATCCAAAAATGGAAATTTTGGGAATTATGAGCTTTCAATTAGCCAACTTTTATATTTTTACTTGCAACTAGACATATTAAGGGTCACATAACCTTCAGAACCACCCTAATTGGATATCTATACAATTAGATATGAATTTTCAAAGTTTGACATAAATTCTGCCAATTTCTCCAACTATTATGAAAATGGAAAGATTGCAAGGGTAAAATAGTCACTTTGATCAAATAAATAAATCTGATATTTTTAGAGGGAATGGACAGAAGGAATGAAGGAAATGGAAGAAGCTTATGGAATTATCATTAAGAAAATATCATGAAATAAAATAATAATATGATTTTGACATATGTTGGAATTGAAATTCAATATTAATAAAGAGGGACACCTAAGCTTGTTCTAGACAACTCTTTAAAACTATCCAAGAGGCCATAAATTTCATCCAAACTCAAGGGGGAAAGATGGAGAAGTGATCTTGAAGAGCAAAGAGTAAGAAGAGAAGAACAAAGATCATGAAGCAAGATCAAGGTAAGTAGGTAGAAATTCCTACTTGTTCTTGTGCTCTGGTTCATGAAACCTCTTCTTAACCTCCATATCATCTTGATTTAGTCATTAAACAAGTAGAGACTTAAAGGAAGAAGAAGCATGGTGATGGTTTGGAGGAGAAGAAGGAGGAGAATCAAGTTAAGGTGAGCAAACTTTGAAATCCTTTTTAGAACTATAGTTGTGATTGTTGTCTAGCTGGATATGGTTGGTGTATGTTAAGATTTGTAATTTGAGATGTTCAATTTCTAAGGGGAGATGCTGCCCAAATATCTATTGATCATGTTAAATTGATGAATAGATGATTCAATATGTGAATATAAGTGGAAAGAAGATGCTTTAGGAAGAGAATTCCTGAAAACACCATTTCCTTCAAATTGTGAAGTATTTCGGTCATGTCTGAAATTTGGGGTTAGATCAGGAACTTCATGAATCTAATGGTTCCATGATTTTTAGCAGGGAAATATGTGTAGGGTTCATGTTGACTGCAAAATGTGAAAAGGGCCGGAATATAAAATGACAATTTTGCCCCTAAATCCCTAAGTTAGGACTGCCAAGGGAAAATCTGTAATTTAAAGTGTATTTTTCTTAATCTAATTTCAAAAATGGATTCTACACATGAAATTTTGTAGGAATAGCATGTGTCATAATTTTTGGAAAAGTACAAAATACCGGATAAAAAGGGAATTAGACCGAGTTCCCTAGGGGCATTTTGGTAAATATGCATCTTTAAGCTAAGATAACCAACTTATAGATTCTAGAATAAAGTATGGATGAGTAATAACTCATTTGTAATTACTTTGGGAATTTTAAGAATTTGGTATTTGCCCGAGCCAGAGAAAAAGTTAAAGGGTCGGTAGAAGCTAAGCAATGAAAAGGAGCCAGATAGTAACTCTATCTTTCATATTCTATGTGGTTATAAATATGTAATGATTTCCATGATCTATTCAATGTATTACTTGTGGTGTTCATACTCTCTAGGTATGGATGATGAGTTAAACCACCCCATGAAACCTTTGGGGTACCATGTGGCCAGGCAGACCCAGTTGAGTGACTTGATAGGTACGGACAGGTATTGACCTGCTCCAAGTTATGATGAGTATGGAAAGGTTTAGGCCTGCTCCAAGTTGCTGTGATGACATTATGATATAATATTGTGCAGATCAGGAACAAATGATCATTTTGATCCGGATAAAATCATCTTTTGTTTCCTGAGCATTGTCAGATAGGCTTAGGCATTTTTATTGTTTCATCATGATAAATGCTGGATTGCATGTTTATGTTTCACATTTTATATGATTGATATTCTATTACTACTGAGATTTGTATGAATCTCACTCTTTCGAAAAATTAAAATTTACTCAGCTAGAAGATACGGCTCGGAAGGAAAAATAAAGGAAATCAATGACAAAAGGTTTGGTGTAAAACAAAGAGTTTTGTTGGTTATCTCTTAGTTTCTTATTGTATTTGGGATTTTTTTGGATTTGTATAAACCTTGTGGGTTTATCTATAATGTAATCAAGAATATTGTATCAGTATATTATATTATTTCTATATGCTCATTGAACTGCACGTTAATTCTTTGATAAATGTCAAAGTATTGAGGGGTTTGACATTTTTGGTATCAGAGCATGCGGTTTTGGAGTGATAGAATAGTATACTAATATGATCTTGATTACATTGTAATAAGAAAGACGAATGGAATAAGGTGACAGAAGAATAGGTTACAGTTATCAGTAAATTTTCTCAAAGGATCAGAGGGTACCTAGAGGGTAGTCAGGGTGACTATACCTAGTTGGAAATAGTTCATAAAAGTTGTGGGCTTCAAGAAAGTGAATGTGATCTTAAAGCTATAGGCCCTAACTTGGACCAGGCTTGACAACTAAGTTATTTGCAGATCAATGAAGTGAAGTGACCATTTTTTGTTGGAATGAAGCTAGATTCATACAAGGTTATTAGCCTCAGAGCTGAACCCATACACATATGATCTACGGTCAGATTAGGAGTTGAGAAGATGCATCAAGATTATGCTCATATGGGATTTCTGTGTTTAGAATACTCTGATCACCCTGATATGCTCAATACTTGCGTGGTATCGACACATCACACCAGGAGTAGGGATTATATAGCATAGATTTCCCATATGAAGATCATATCCATTCGACATGAGAGTTCTTCTTCGGCACTACATTCTGGGCATGGAGAAGGAGTGACCTTATAAAATAGGATCCATATGACAGCTTTATGGAGTTGATGAAGCATATGAGCAAGTACATAGCAGATTATATGTACTGGTATGATAAATAATTTATACATAATATTGGACGCCCAAAGATGGTTGGCCCAACTAATCAGGACAAGGGCAGTCTAGAGGTACCGATGCTCAGAAGCGGTTGAATTCGATACACACATTTTTGCACTGGTACATGAAAGTCAAGTGTGCTCAGCCCAGGGAAATAGAAGGATGGGTGACCCCCTGGGAAGTTGTTGAAATGTTAAGTCATGAGATGCAAAGGAGTATAAACATGTTGTACGATCACTTTTGGGCAATATATTACCTAAAAGTCATTTCCAAACTGATGTAAAGGACTGTTATATGTTAATATTGAAGTAACTGTGTGTCTAACCTTGTGAAGAGACAAAAATGCCCATGTGAATATATGGAAATTACCTCTTCCCTACTTTCATCTAGGAAGACATAGAGATGGTAAGAAAAAGAGGTAAAGATGCGGGGTAAAGTTAGGAAGTTAGACCTGACCCAATAAAACTGATAATAAGAAAAGTTAATGGAGCAGTGTATAATGGAAATATGATCTAAATGACAAGTTGTGAGGAGTGCAGCAAAAGTAAGATGAGGATAAGAAAAGGGGAAACAATTCTGGTAGCAGGGTAATGAACGCAGATAGCTTGTAAACTTTGACCAATAGCCTTCATTTAGGATTTTTTTTTCCAGAATAGCTGTTTATAATAAAAGTCCATAGACATGGGTGGCATGATTCTACCAAGAATGATCTCCTGGTTCTAAGGGAAGTTCCATGTTCAGATAGAAAAGGAATAGTGGCTCGTATAGAGGAAATTTCTAGAATTTCACTAAAGTGCAACTGACAATTCATAAGCTAAAGAATAATGCAAATGGATAGGAAATAACATATTAAAAGGGTTGCAGATAGATAGGAGTGGAGGAAACCTTCAGGATTCTATCAGAGTTCCACAACGGAAGCATAATAGACTGATAATCCACAGGACCCAGGAGGCTGCAAGCTACAAGAAAATAAGGATGCCAAGGCTTGTGTTTAAGCCTCACCTCAGTTTGGCATCAACAGCTAATACATCCGTGGATGATGAGGAGTAAGTACAGATATGATAGTACATAGATTGAGATCAGGACTAGAAAAGGAATTAGTCTCCGAACAATACATTGAATTTAATAAAATAATGGAGTAACACTAAGTCATTAGAAATAACTTACTAAATGTGTATACGAGCAGTAAAGCTGGCCATAGGGAGTAAATCCTGTTAGCATTATGATTAGCCCCATTATTCGGGGAGCCATATAGTACTTTAGCTAAATTATTAATCTATGTTAGTAATTGAGGAATTTATCCAGTAGTTATCCACATCGGCAATGGATAGAAGAGTTGAGGTAGAGAACTCAGGGTAGAGTTCGCGACGACACCAAAGAAACTGGTAAGTCTCTGGAACTGAACGAAAACATGGATCTACCCAATAGCAATTCCGTACAATTATGGTGTGAATCAAATGATAATACTTCCTTAATGGAATAAGGATAAGTGAGATAGCAACCCCTGAGTATACATTAGCTACACCATGAATTGGTTATGTCTACACCTACCGGTGTCAGATTTGCTAGAGCTATGTTTATGAAACATGTAATAAATGCTATAGGACCAGCATTGACAATGGAACTGATTAGTCTATAATGAAATGAGAATATTCCTGGTAATAATTGATTGATGATAACAATACTTTGCTAGATCGTAGAAGCAAAGATATTAAACTAAGTCTACGACCATATGACAATACAAAAGACAATTTTTAATTTTCTTCCAGCAGTTAAAGCTGAGGTATGTTTGTTTAAGGATTATCAAAGGTACATGATATATTACTCCAAGCAATTATAGGCAGGAATAGCACACATAAATATCCTAACAATAAATGGGTTCCGATAATAACCCAGAGGATATCAATAAGATAACTCCAGAAAGGGGAGCAAAGTTTGTAATTGAGATTAAACTTAGAGAAAGAACCAGCCCAAAGTCTCATATGGCTTGGTTTCAAATTATATGACAGAGTTGATAAGTGATTATTTCATTAGGTAGGGCTCTAGTGCTCTTTCACAAAATTAGAAAGGCAGAAGCCTGAGAAATTACCGACAGCATTTTGGAACAGCCAGAAGGCTAGAATAAAAAGAACTTTATATTTTAAGGAATGTTATGATGGACTATATGTCCTATGAATGTCGAATTCGACCAATTAGGTCTTGTGAATAAATGAGAAGCAATGATGTCTTGTGTGATTACTAAGCAAAATAAATCACGAAGGGTACTTGAATACAGTACAGAGCATATTGTGGGATAAGCAACTCTATATCAATGTAGGTTTTGGCTTTTAGAAATTAAGTTTCTAGGCCATGTAGTCTCACAAAAAGGGGACCTATTGGCTCCTAGTAAAAGTGGATACTGAACCGAAAGAAAAACCATAAAATTGTAGTTTTCTAAGTCTTGATAATTATTGTGAATGAGTTATGTGGTATTTCCCCAATATTGTTTTTCCTTTTATAAGGCCAATGTGATTACTTAACATTTTATGTAGGATGATAGTTGTGAGAGGAGCTTCACAAGACTAAGAGAGGAATTGATGATACTATTGACCTATGTGGTCTTAATTTGCAATTGACATGTGTGGTCTAGATTTAAAGTTGACATATGTAGTCTGTGTTAATATGAATAAGAAGGAGTTAAAATGTATCCTGATGCAGTAGGATGACATTGTAGTATGAACCTCTCATCAACTGGAGCTTCACAGACTAAAATATCCTACATATGAATTTGGAGATAGTAATAACTGTTTGTGTATGGGGAAATCTGAAGATATTGTTTCTACTGGACATCATGGAATTCTACTGTAACCACTTGAGTTTAGAGTAACTGTGTGATCATAAGGAGTTGAATATAAGATAACACTAATGGATAGAGTTGCTTAATGATTTTAACCTGGAAGTTAAATATTGTCCAGGAAGTGTTAAAGTGTTAATGTGTTAATGTGATTGTAGATGCATTGAATAGAAATAATGGAGGTCAAGGAATTTTTGGTTTCCATACCTAATGTGTAAGCATTTAGGTATTGGGAAAATATAGTAGGCGGTACGATCTATTGGGCTAGTAAATCCAAAGGCCATAAGACCTATAAGTAAACAGGGCAGGGTCATAAGACCTATACTATAGATCAAATCCTAAAAATTTAAGTAATGATTTGGGACCTGAAGATTCAGAAATATGGGAGCTATCAATGCTCAATATACGTGAGACTCATAATGTAGTGTTATATACTTTGAGAAATTGCAGAGGAAGAGAAAAGACTAAGTTGTGAAGCAAATGGGATGCATAATGAGAAGTAACCCCCCCAAAGTATAGTTAAATCTATACTTTATTCAAAACTTCGAGGATGAAATTTTATTGATGGGGGGAGAACTGTAATATCCTAAAATTTTAAATACCAAAATTCCTTGAATATTAATTATATTCAATCGAATAAGATGATGAATTTTTGGTGTCGTTTGGCAAGCCTTGATATGCGTGTCGTAATACCGAGTGGAAGCTCAGTTAAACACCGAAAAAGTAACTTTGTTAAAGTAGCTTGAATAAAGTAAGAAATGATGGCATAAAGTTGTAATGATGACAATTAAAGTAACTTTTGAAAAGTAGTTTTTTGGGGAAAATGGTTAAAAAATACCATTTAAGCAAATTAATTGCTAAATGGTACCAATGTGCAAGCAAGCATCCATCATGTGCAATCAGCATTCATATGTGCAAAAAGCATCCCTGCGAAAGTGCAAACACCATCCCTTGTGTGCAACATATCATCCGCCTGTGTGCAACATACCACCCACTGTGTGCAATGGTAGCAATGAGCAATTAATTTGCTTGCAAGGTTGTTTTTAGCAATTCTCCCTAGTTTTTTGACGGACCAATAAGAAGCTGACATGTGACCTCGCCATAATTACAAGCGCTGAGTCAACAGGTTACTTTTAAAAAGTAGCTTTTGTGTAGACTAATGAGAAGCCTCTGCGTAACCTTGGCATAATTAAAGGTGCTGAGTTAATGGGACACCTTGCGGTTAACATATTTGAGGATGCTGAGTCAGCAGGACACCTCGCGATACCTGTAAACCTCTAGTCATGGCATGTGTTTGATTATCCTAAACACCAACTCTAGGAGTCAGGGAATGTAAAATTCCAAACTTTAATCACTAAAATTCCTTTATGCCTTGGCGATATAAAACAGGATAAACTGGTGAATTAAAGAGCACATTAAGAGAGAAGACAAGGCAATAAGAGATCACACAACATGGTTATTTAGTACACAAGTTAGTGATGTTGCCAGTGTGTTCTTCAGTGAGACAGTCAGGTTTTGCAAACTTTTCATATTATTAAATGATCTCAAAAAGTTATGAAACTTTTCAGAATAAAAGTAGACATGACAAGATTTAAATAGATAGGTAATATGGAAGTTTTGGAGTTGTACACAAGGAGATATGAATTTTTGAATTTAGCCCAGCAAAACTGAGAATTTTCTGTGGCAGCTTCTAAAAATAGAAATTCTGGGAATTATGAGCTTTCAATTAGCAAAATTTTATATTTTTACTTGCAACTATACATAATAAGGGTCACATAGCCTTTAGAACCACTCAAATTGGATATCTATACAATTAGATATGAATTTTCAAAATTTGACAGAAATTCTGCCAATTTCTCCAACTATTGCGAAAATGGAAAGATTGCAAGGGTAAAATAGTCACTTTGATCAAATAAATAAATCTGATATTTTTAGTGGGAATGGATGGATGGAATGAAGGAAATGGAAGAAGCTTATGGAATTATCATTAAGAAAATATCATGAAATAAAATAATAATATGATTTTGACATATGTTGGAATTGAAATTAAATATTAATAAAGAGGGACACCTAAGCTTGTTCTAGACAACTCTTTAAAACTGTCCAAGACACCATAAATTTCATCCAAACTTAAGAGGGAAAGAGGGTAGAAATTCCTACTTGTTCTTGTGCTCTGGTTCATGAAACCTCTTCTTAACCTCCATATCATCTTGATTTAGTCATTAAACAAGTAGAGACTTAAAGGAAGAAGAAGCATGGTGATGGTTTGGAGGAGAAGAAGGAGGAGAATCAAGTTAAGGTGAGCAAACTTTGAAATTCTTATTAGAACTATAGTTGTGACTGTTTTCTAGCTAGATATGGTTGGTGTATGTTAAGATTTGTAATTTGAGGTGTTCAATTTTTAAGGGGAGATGCTACCCAAATATCTATTGATTATGTTAAATTGATGATTAGATGATTAAATATGTGAATATAAGTGGAAAGAAGATGCTTTAGGAAGAGAATTCATGAAAATACCATTTCCCTTAAATTGTGAAGTATTTCGGTCATGTCTGAAATTTGGGGTTGGAGTAGAAAATTCATGAATCTAATGGTTCCATGATGTTTATAAGGGAAAATTGTGTAGAATTCATGTTGAATTCAAAATGTGAAAAGGGCCGGAATGTAAAATGACAATTTCGCCCCTAAAACCCAAAGTTAGGGCTGGCAAGGGCAAATCTGTAATTTGAGGTGGAATTTTCTTAATCTAATGTCAAAAACGGATTCTGCACATGAAATTATGTAGGAATAGCCTGGGTCATAATTTTTGAAAAAGTAAAAAAATATAGGATAAAAAGTTAATTAGACCGAGTTCCCTAGGGGCATTTTGGAAAATATGCATCTTTAAGCTAAGATAACCAACTTATAGATTCCAAAATAAAATATGGATGATTAATAACTTATTTGTAATTACTTTGGGAATTTTAAGAATTTGGTATTTTCCCGAGTGAGAGAAAAAGTTAAAGGGTCGATGGAAGCTAGGCTATGGAAAGGAGCCAGGTAGTAACTCTATCTTTCATATTCTGCGTGGTTATAAATATACAATGATTGTCATGATTTATTCAATGTATTGCTTGTGATGTTGATACTCTCTGGGTGTGGATGATGAGTTAAACCACCCCATGGAACCTTTGGGGTACCATGTGGCCAGGCAGACCCAGTTGAGTGACTTGATAAGTACGGACACATATTGACCTACTCCAAGTTATGATGAGTATGGACAGGTTTAGGCCTGCTCCAAGTTATTGTGATCACATTATGACATGATATTGTGCAGATCAGGAACAAATGATCATTTTGATCCGGACAAAATCATTTTTTGTTTCCTGAGCGTTGTCAAATAAACTTAGGCATTTTGATTACTGATTCATGATAAATATTGTATTGCATGTTTATTTTTCACATTTTGTATGATTGATATTCTATTACTACTGAGATTCGTATGAAACTCACTCTTTCCAAAAATTAAAATTTACTCAGCTAGAAGATACGGCTCAGAAGGCAAAATAGAGGAAATCGATGATAGAAGGTTTGGTGCAAAATAAAGAGTTTTGTTGGTTATCTCTTAGTTTCTTATTGTATCTGGGATTTGTTCTGGATATGTATAAACCTTGTGGGTTTATCTGTAATGTAATCAAGAATATTGTATCAGTATATTATATTATTTCTTTATGCCCATTGAACTGCGCATTAATTCTGATAAATTTAAAAGTATTGAGGGGTTTGACACTTATAATTTTCATATCCTCCTTGGAAACACATGTAGCAAGCTCAAACACAAGGGAAAGGAGGAAGGGTGCCATGGTTTTGAGAGAGGAAGAAAGAGAAAGAAAAGGTAAATCATAAACCTTGATTATCTTGTTGGATTCAAGGTTGTAGTTAATGTTATGGTTGATTTGTGATTTGCTTGGTTGGTTTTGTAATTTTAGGAAACACAAACCCTAAGGGGAGGTGCTGTCTAATTTCACCCTAATCATGATTAATAAGTGTTTAATTGATTAATCATATGATTACAAGTGGAAATGAAGGTGTTTTTAAAGTTAAAACATGAAACTTCCATTTTTCCATTTTATTCCATATTTTTGTGGTGCAATGTTGAATGGTCAAACCTAGTTCAAACCTAATGAAAGTTTACAGAATGAAAGTAGACATCCTGAGGTTTAATTTGATAGGTTATATAAGTCATTTCAACAACTGAATTGAAAGATATGATTTTTCAAAATTTGACCATGAATCTAGAATGAATTATGTGGTAGACCAGATCTGATGAATTTTTTGGACTTTTGAGGTTATAATTGGTGCTCTGTGATATTTTTCATTAAAATAGGACTGAAAGGGCTTTACACAAAAACCGAAACCACTCAATTTAGAATTTCCTTGATTTAGTTATGGATTTTCAAAGTTGACTAAAAAGGTGGAAATTTCTGGAAAACCTGCGAAAATGACTTTTGCAACTAGTTGATGACAGAATCTTTGGGTACAGAATTTTATTATGGAAACCAAAAATGTCAAACCCCTTATTTATTTTGACATTAACCAGAATAACAATGAGCAGTATAGGCACAAAGAAATAATATAAATATACTGATAATATGTGCATGATTACATTACAAGAATCCCTAAAGGGTTTTGTACACAATATTTACATACCTTAAAATAATAATAAGCCTGCAGATAACCAACTACTTCTCCTGAACTGGACCAGAACCTTCAAATGTCGATAATTATAACCTTGCCCTTTAAGCTGCTTCCTTCAACTAGATAAACTATATCTTTTGAAAAGGGGTAAGATTCGAAAAAATATCAGTAGTTGTTAGAGCAAGATTTTCACCCAAGAGAGGGGGTGAATTGGGTGATTACAAAATAATCGAAAGCTTAAATTCAATTTATAAAACTTAAAGCACAGTTAATGAAAGGAAGAGATATCACCGAGATTCACATAAAGATTTATACTGGTTCGGTCTCAACTACTTGACCTACGTCCAGTCCTCAGAAATCCTTCTGAGCTTTTCACTATATCTTCCAAGATTCAGTGGGTTTTTGGCACCACAGTACAACTAGCAAGTTCCTCAGACACTCGCTCCCCCTTACACAAGGTAATCACAAATCCCTACTTAAGGTTCCTCAACCTTAAGTTAACTCTATTGAAAATGATTAAGTATGAATGACAAATCTCTCTCACAGAGTATGAAGATAAGAACTGAAGCACAAATGATGAATTGAAGCTTTTGTGAGGATATAGCTTTTTGGAGTATTCAGGCGTTTTTCTTCGTTGTTGTATTTTTCAAATGGCTGGACATATATAATAGAACCACTTGAAGACCGTTGTAAATTTGCCCGTTGATTCAAAGATGCTTCTGACAAATGTAACAGCATTTGTCTTCCGTTACTTTTGAATTTCTGCTGCTACCATGAATAGTTGTCATTTGAGTGGAGTGTTCAGTTACAAGTCAAGTGCGTGATGGTGGAGTACAGCTGTAACACACTTATGAATATAACCGTTAAGCAATATTTGTATCTCAGCAAATTAATATGGACCACTGGAGGTGTTTTATAAAAAGTGACAGAATAAAACCATAGAGAGTGATCCTATTTTCGCAACTAAGTATTGAAATGATATATCATATGATTTTGATAGCTATTTGGAGAAATCAGTAATAATAGAATTTCACTAGAAAAATCAGTTGAGGTAAAATCACATGGAAACAATAGATCATTATATGAGCAAGAGCAATATCACTGGAAGTGAATATAATGTCATTGGGAGTGATTTTGAAAACTTTGAAAGCTTCTGTCAGTGATTGCTGGTTCACTGGAAGTGATATTGGAAATTGCATATTTCACTCGAGTGAATTTGGAATCACTGGAAGTGATTTTGTAAATAGTGATTTCTTCTTGGAGTGATTTCCAATTCACTGGAAGTGATTTGCAACTTTTCAAACTTCACTCGAGTGATTCAAGATCACTGGAAGTGATTTGGTGAACAGTGAAATATTCTTGCAGTGATTTGCAATTCACTGGAAGTGATTCAGCGAAAATGCAACATCACTCAAGTGATTGAGGATCACTGGAAGTGATTTGGAAAACAGTGAAATTTTCTTGAAGTGAATTCTAGATCACTGGAAGTGATTGGCCGTATCACTCGAGTGATTCACAATCACTGGAAGTGATTTGGCGCATCACTCGAGTGATTCAGAATCACTGGAAGTGATTTTCAAAACAGTGAAATTTTCTTGCAGTGATTTCGCGATCACTGGAAGTGAAATTGCAGATCACTCGAGTGATTTCCCATATCACTCGAGTGATCTGTTATTTTTCGCAATCACTCGAGTGATCTTGAATATCACTCGTGTGATCTTGAATATCACTCGAGTGATCTTGCACAGATCACCAGAATTGATTGCTTTGCTGGTAATTAATCCATGAGCTTCCAAAACATGATTTGTTATAATCAAAACATGAAATCTAACATTCTCCCCCTTTTTGATGATGACAAAACATATCATATGATCAAGTTTAAGATTTTGATTTTCTAATACACTTTACTTGATCTTTTTGAAAACTTTTGTAATAATTTTGATTTGCAATTGCTAAGATGAGTTTGTTTAAAAGATTAAGAGTTTTTGACCTTAGGAAAGTAAAAGATGTAAGTTCAAAGTTCAAAAACCATTGTAAACAGAAAATGCACATAAGAAGCGAATTTTTTTTGAAATCATTTTGGCGGCTGCAATACACTAGGATTTCCATGAGATCATGTAAATCATAAACACAGATGTAAAAAATTTCATGAGATCATATCATAAACTCATATTTCCATTAGATTAGAGTCAGTTCAGATTACACAAGCTACACAATGACAAGTTCTTGGAAAAGTAAAGTACATAACTTGGAATTACAAACTAGAACACATATGCATCAAAAGAAAATATATCATATCTATCATATCAGCTCTTCTCCCCCTTTTTGGCATCATCTAAAGGAGAGTTAGATGGTGTAGAGGCTTGAGTGGATGCAGAAGCAAAGAATGATGTAGGTGGAACATATGGAATAATGGAAAGTTGTGGAGGAGATTGGAAGGAAAATGTGGTAGGAGATGGCTCAAGAGGAGTGGTGGAAGTGGAGTGAGTAGGTCCTATGACCTCTGTGGTGGCTTCCTCAGCTATAATTTCCTCAGTATGAGAACTAGAAGCAGTATGATGTGAAGAAGATGATGGAGTCTGGAGAATGGGGTCAGTGTGTGGAATATCACCAGCAGAAATAGGATCAGAGATAAAGATTGTGGGAGGTGCTGGAGGAGTGTCTGAAGGAATAATGGGAGGAATGATGGGAGGATCAGAGAGTGAAATCTCTGGAACTGAAGAATCTGATGGAGGAGGTTGTGAGGAGGCAGGTGGTAAGTCAGGGAAGGGGATATGAAGGTGAGTCCTGAGAGCATCCTCAATCCTCTGAATTCTCTGTGACTGCTCAGTCAGGCGCTCAAAAAGGAGATTGGAATTATGATCCACTGCTGCCACTAAGATTGTCACTTGATTATTGACTTGATCAATCAGTTGAGCATTAGAGTTCTTCAACTGAGTGACTGCAGACTGAATGGCCTCCTGGATATACGTCTGAATAGCAGCCTGAGTAAAAGAAGGACCATGGGAGACTGCTCTAGAGGACTGTGCCTCATCCATCTTGGAGGGTGAAGGGTCCATCCTCTGAGGTTCTCTCTGGCTGGCCTCAGGAGAAGGTGAATGGTGTCTCTGTTGTGAAGATGCTCCAGCAGGAATGGTAATTCCCATCCGAGTGAGGTGGATTTTCCCAAACTTAGGAATCTTCATAATATCTCCCTCAGGTGTCAAATGCCAAATGTTGTGTATGGAAAGAATGTAGGACACAAGCTGAGGATAGGGAATAGTAGTAGACTTGGAAGAGTGAAATCTGAACCTCTTCATCTCTTGAAAAATGAGTTCCCCCACGTTTCTTCTTTCCCTTGTCATAAGAGAAGCCATCATCTGAAGATCCTTCCCCGTGATATGAGTGAAATTTTTTGCTTTGTTAACCATGCTACGGGAGTAAATGTAGAATAAGGCTCTCTGGTTGTTGGTAAGAGAGGCTGGGGAATTGGGTAAAGGCACACCAGACTGTCCTGGTCTAAAGATATCAACTAGTTCATGAATATTGAAGACACGTGGAGGCCTCATGGGAGCATCCTTTATGCCTAGATAGGTGTTGATAAGATCCCCAGACAGAAGAATTTTCTGATCTCTAATACTTGTTTCAATTCTCTCAGCAATGATGTTTCCTTGGTCATCCTTTACATCAGCAGTCTTCATATTACAGTAAAAATATTTGACAACCAAAGGATTGTATGACATTCTCAATCTCAGCCAAGGTTCATATTGTTTCAAATATGGGGTTAGATCAATATGAAATTTCTGTTTTAGTTCCTCCAAGTCAACCCACACAACAGGACAGAAGGTTCTTTTGGAAAAGTGTGAGGCAAACACAATGGAGTTCAAGATGCTGAGATTACCAGTGTTAAATCCAGAAGGAGGTTCAAGGAGTTCTGTGGTTTCTTCAGCTAGAGATCCAAATTGATGACTACCAGTGGCTTGACTTGCATACCGTGACTTCTGAGGAACTGAGGCTGCCAAGATATTCACTGCCCGTGAGATTTTTCTTTGCAAGGTAGACTCTTGGACATCTGCTTCTCGTTGTTTTTCTTTCCCTTTCCCTTTTATGCTGGTATGCGAACGGGTAGCCATTCCCGTTGGTTCCTCAATCCGAATCCCCTTGGGTCTTGGTCTGGGTGGATTGGGTTCTGGTTCAGCGGGGGCTTTCGCCCTCTTAGACGGAGGTGGAGGTGGAGGAAATTTCCCGGGCCTTTTTGTTCTTGCCATGGGTACCGACACTTGGTGGAGGCGAAGGTTTTGACGCTGGGTATACTGTCAGAAACAAATGGCGAGAGAAAAGCGAAAAGGAAACTGTCGGGAATGAAGGGCGAAACTGACGGAAAAGGAAGGAAGATTTTAAACTGAAATGGGTTGGCTTTTGAGGGGATTTGTCGGTTAAGAGTAGTAAAGAAGGTTTCCGTTACTGGGTTCAAGAGGTTTCAAGGAAAATGAGAGGATTTCAGCGAGTGGAGGTGACGGTTTGAAGAGAGTGAACAGTCGCGAGAGAGAAAAACTGATATAACAGAGTTTTTAACATTCACTCGAGTGATTTTTAATATTCACTCGAGTGATTTTGGTTTTCACTCGAGTGAAATATAAAAATCACTCGAGTGAAGTACAAAAACACTTCACAGAATCTCAAACCATGCTGTAATTCCAAAATTAATAATTAAAATACTCATGTGACTTACCAGTGACAAATTTATTAATTTAATTATCTAATTTACCTGTGATTGCAGTGTTTTACTTTTTACTTACTCCACTGTCTTCCTCTCTGTTTGTCCCTGTTACTTAATGATATTACAGAGCATCCTGCAAAACAACTTTGTAGATACTCCGATGCTTAAATTAGTAATGGGATCATCAAAACAATTATGAAATCAACATTTATAAAGATTAAACAACTTACAATTCATTGGGATTTACCATTCCCAATTCCCTTCGTATGTGCATGAATTGTTCTTGGGCAAGAGGTTTGGTGAAGATATCAGCTAATTGCAAGTGTGTGGGTATGAATAACACCTTGACATCTCTTTTCTGAATATGATCTCTAATGAAGTGATGTCTCACATCAATATGCTTGGTCCTTGAATGTTGTACAGGATTTTTCGCCAAACTTATTGTACTGGTGTTGTCACAATAAATAGGAATTTCTTTAAGATATATGCCAAGATCCTGAAGTTGCTGTTTTAGCCATAGTACTTGTGCACAATAGCTTGAGGCTGCTATGTATTCTGCTTCCGTTGAAGATAATGATACTGTAGTTTGTTTCTTACTGAACCAAGAAACAACTGCGCCTCCAAGGAATTGACATTGCCCACTTGTGCTCTTCCTATCTGTTTTATAGCCACCATGATCAGAGTCAGAATAGGCTACTAAATATTCATTACCCTTTTTGGGATACCATATACCCAACTCTTTTGTGCCTGCGAGATATCTAAAAATCCGTTTCACTAATTCAGCATGTGACACTTTAGGACATGACTGAAATCTTGCACATAGACCAACACTGAACTGGATATCAGGTCTGCTGGCTGTGAGATAGAGTAATGATCCAATCATTCCTCGATATTGAGTTATGTTGAAGTCAACTCCTTTTTCATCAGCATCCATCAGTACGGTTGAGCTCATAGGTGTATCTGTACCATTAGCGTCATCCAATCCAAACTTCTTGAGCAATTCTTGAAGATATTTGGTCTGTGATATGAATATTCCATTCTTCCTTTGTTTAATTTGTAAACCAAGAAAGAAGGTCAATTCTCCCATTAATGACATTTCAAATTCTCCCTGCATTATCTCAGAAAATTCTTTACACAAGGAGTCATTAGTAGATCCGAATATAATATCATCAACATAAATCTGAACTACCAAAATATCACTTAGTTTTTGTTTTATAAATAAAGTTGTATCGACTTTTCCTCGAGTAAATCCAAATTCGATGAGAAATTTGCTTAACCTTCCGTACCAGGCTCTAGGAGCTTGTTTCAAACCATATAAGGCTTTCTTGAGTTTGAAAACATGATCTGGTTTGGATACATCTTCAAAGCCAGGAGGTTGTTCTACATAAACTTCCTCCTTGATGTACCCATTTAAGAAGGCACTTTTCACATCCATTTGATATAATTTGAATCCTTTGATGCATGCAAAGGCTAAGAGTACTCGTATAGCTTCCAATCTTGCTACTGGAGCATATGTTTCCTCATAATCAATTCCTTCTTCCTGATTGTAGCCTTTGGCAACCAATCTTGCCTTGTTTCTGATAATAGCTGCGGTTTCATCAAGTTTGTTCTTGAATACCCATTTAGTGCCAATAACCGAGTGGTCTTTGGGCCGGGGCACCAAATCCCAAACTTGATTTCTGTCAAATTAATTTAACTCTTCTTGCATTGCTAACACCCAATCATTATCTGATATGGCTTCTTCAATGTTAGAAGGTTCTAATTGAGAAATGAATGCAGAAAAACTTACTTCGTTTAAAACCTTGTTTCTAGTTTTGACACCTTCATTAACTTCACCTATTACTTGATCTAGAGGATGACTCTTGATGTATTTCCAGGCACGAGGTTGATCTGAATTACTCAGTTCAACTTCTTTTTCACAATCGTCATCTTCAAGATTTGAAGAGTTAATAGATGGTTGGTTTCTAGTTATCTCATCATCAAAGTTTTTACTAGAGGATACATATTCATCGAATACAACATGAATTGATTCTTCTACAACACATGTTCGTTTATTAAAAACTCTAAATGCTTTACTATGATTTGAATATCCTAGGAAAAGTCCCTCATCAGCCTTAGAATCAAATTTTCCAAGATTATCTTTACCGTTGTTATGAATAAAGCACTTACAGCCAAATATGTGTAGATGAGCAAGGTTTGGTTTCCGTCCCTTGTAAAGTTCATATGGTGTTTTTCCAAGTTTGGTTCTGACATATGCTCTATTTGAGATGTAGCATGCAGTGCTCATTGCGTCTGCCCAGAAGACTTGAGAGACATTCTTTTCGTTGAGCATTGCTCTAGTCATGTCTGTAAGAACTCTATTGTTTCTTTCTACTACACCATTCTGTTGTGGAGTTCTTGGTGCTGAAAAATTGTGATCGATGCCATTTGTATCACAGTATTCTGCAAATGCTTGATTATCAAATTCTCCACCATGATCTGTCCTGATTCCTGCAATTGACATACCTTTCTCATTTTGCACTTTCTTGGCAAAGGTAATAAATTTATAAAAAGTTTCATCTTTGGATGATAGAAATATATTCCAGGTAAATCTAGAGAAATCATCAACAATAACAAATGTGTACAAGTTTCCACCGAGACTCTTAACTCTTGCTGGACCAATCAGATCCATATGCAATAGTTGAAGTGGTCTGTTAGTGGTAATTTCAGTTTTTGTTTTAAAGGAAGATTTAGTTTGTTTACTTCTTTGACAAGCATCACAGACTAAATCATTCTTGAAATTAACATTAGGTAGTCCAATTACCAAATCCTTTTTGAGTAATTTTTGTAATTGATGCATATTAACATGAGCAAGTCGCTTATGCCAAAGCCAACTCTCGTCAGTGTTACTCAGAAGGCAATTTTCGAAAATATTTTCATTCATATCAAGAGTATAGCAGTTACCTTCCCTTTTTGCCTTGAGTTTGGTCTTCAACTTTTTCTTTTCAATTTGCAGATCCTTCTTGCTGACTATCAGACATTCTTCTGAATCAAATATTACCCAGTTGTCTTTATCCGTGCTTTGACTTACACTTAATAGATTGTGACATAAACCTTCAACGTAATATACGTCTTTGATTTTATCTTTGACTTCCCCAAGTCCTGCTACCCTTCCAGTTTGATTTCCTCCAAATTTCACCTTGCCACCTTCCTTAGGTACTAATGTGGTGAAGTTCTCAGGATCACCAGTCATATGTCTTGAACATCCACTATCTATATACCATTTAGTTGATTTGGATGTTCTGAGACAAACCTGCAGTTAAGGATAATTAAGTTTTAGGTACCCATATCTTTTTGGGTCCTTTTGGGTTAGTACAAATAACTTCTTGTTCATGAATCTTCTTAGGTATCCATTTATAGGTTCCTATAATTCCTTTCTTTTTATGAAAACACGAAGAAGTATAATGTCATTTTCTATTGCAATAATTACAATAGGCAAAAGGATTAGATGTGTGCACAGAACGTGTGAAATAACTTAAATAGGATTTACTTCCTGTTTTCTTCTTACCTTTTCTTTTGTCTAGGTTCGGATCATATCCTATACCAGACTTATCATTCACATGACGTTGTGCTTTTAAAATAACATTTAACATTTCACTTCCTTTTGTAAATTTTTCAAGAGTTTTAGTAAGATCAATATTTTTCTTTTCAAAAGACAAACACCTTTCGCAATCTCTTTCCAAAGGGTTTTTAATTCTTTCTTCAAGAAATTTGTTTCTCTTTTTACAGGCAATCAAGGTATTAACAATTTTGATAAATTCAGAATGTAAAGCATCATATTCATTTTGTAACTCATCATATGTAGGGTCAGAATTCATTACCTCCTCGTCTGTTTCTTTTTGAGCAACCAGACATATATTGGTTGTCTCTTCATTATCGCTTTCTTCTTCTTCTGAGGAGCTATCTCCCCATATTGCAGAAACAAATGCCTTCTTTCTGTTGAAGGATTTGAAGTTTCTCTTTTCTTTATTTTTCTGTAATAGCTCCAGACATTCTGATTTGATATGTCCCGGTTTACCACATTCATAACAGATGATTTCCTTGGCGTCTCTTTTGCCACTTGTTCCACCTCTTTGAAAATTTCTGAATCCTTGGCCTCTGTAGAATTTTTTGAATCTTCTGATCATCAGGCCCATTTCATCATCATCGATCTCCTCTTCTTCTTCCTGGTTTTCTGCCTTTGTTTTTGTTACACTCAGTGCAAGACTTTTCTTCCTCCTGTCGCCAACTTCTTCTAATTCTCGTTTGAATTTTAGTTTGCTTTCATATTCTGAAAGGCTTCCAAACAGAGAAGCTACAGACTGCATTGATTCTCCTTTGGCTTCCTCTATTGCTGTGACTTTCGCTTCCCATTCTTTGGAGAGAATATTTAGTATTTTTCTTACTTGGACATTCTGATCATAGAATTTTTCAAGTGCTGCAAGTTGATTAACAATGTGAGTATATCTAAGTTTAAATTCAGCTATTGACTCACCTTCCTTCATACGAAGCAGATCAAACTCTGTAGTTAGAGTATTGACTCGATTTTCTTTTATTCCAGATGTTCCTTCATGGGCTACTTCAAGCGCTTGCCACATTTCTTTAGCAGTCTGAAGAGTACAGATTCTGAAGTATTCTTTTTGACTTAGTGCACTCTGAATCATTAGAATTGCTTTGCTGTTGAGAGTTACTAGCCTTTTGTCATTGTCGTCAAATTCTGCTGGTGATTTAGGAACTTTTCGAGATTCTTCAGTCTTTGTAGGCACATAGTTTCCAGTTTCAATCACATCCCATAGTCTGTATTCTGTAGCCATTACGAATACACGGAACTTAGCTTTCCAGAAGGAAAAATGTTCACCACTGAAACCAGGTGGTCTAGTGATAGAAGCTCCGTCAGGAAGGATTGCTTCACCCATGCTTGCCATCGGATCCTTCTAAGGTTGTTAAGCCTCAATTAGAAGACCTGCGCTCTGATACCAAATGTTAGAGCAAGCTTTTCACCCCAGAGGGGGGGTGAATTGGGTGATTACAAAATAATCGAAAGCTTAAATTCAATTTATAAAACTTAAAGCACAGTTAATGAAAGGAAGAGATATCACCAAGATTCACATAGAGATTTATACTGGTTCGGTCTCAACTACCTGACCTACGTCCAATCCTCAGAAATCCTTCTGAGCTTTTTACTATATCTTCCAAGATTCAGTGGGTTCTTGGCACCACAGTACAACTAGCAAGTTCCTCAGACACTCGCTCCCCCTTACACAAGGTAATCACAAATCCCTACTTAAGGTTCCTCAACCTTAAGTTAACTCTATTGAAAATGATTAAGTATGAATGACAAATCTCTCTCACAGAGTATGAAGATAAGAACTGAAGCACAAATGATGAATTGAAGCTTTTGTGAGGATATAGCTTTTTGGAGTATTCAGGCGTTTTTCTTCGTTGTTGTATTTTTCAAATGGCTGGACATATATAATAGAACCACTTGAAGACCGTTGTAAATTTGCCCGTTGATTCAAAGATGCTTCTGACAAATGTAACAGCATTTGTCTTCCGTTACTTTTGAATTTCTGCTGCTACCATGAATAGTTGTCGTTTGAGTGGAGTGTTCAGTTACAAGTCAAGTGCGTGATGGTGAAGTACAGCTGTAACACACTTATGAATATAACCGTTAAGCAATATTTGTATCTCAGCAAATTAATATGGATCACTGGAGGTGTTTTATAAAAAGTGACAGAATAAAACCATAGAGAGTGATCCTATTTTCGCAACTAAGTATTGAAATGATATATCATATGATTTTGATAGCTATTTGGAGAAATCAGTAATAATAGAATTTCACTAGAAAAATCAGTTGAGGTAAAATCACATGGAAACAATAGATCATTATATGAGCAAGAGCAATATCACTGGAAGTGAATATAATGTCATTGGGAGTGATTTTGAAAACTTTGAAAGCTTCTGTCAGTGATTGCTGGTTCACTGAAAGTGATATTGGAAATTGCATATTTCACTCGAGTGAATTTGGAATCACTGGAAGTGATTTTGTAAATAGTGATTTCTTCTTGGAGTGATTTCCAATTCACTGGAAGTGATTTGCAACTTTTCAAACTTCACTCGAGTGATTCAAGATCACTGGAAGTGATTTGGTGAACAGTGAAATATTCTTGCAGTGATTTCCAATTCACTGGAAGTGATTCAGCGAAAATGTAACATCACTCGAGTAATTGAGGATCACTGGAAGTGATTTGGAAAACAGTGAAATTTTCTTGAAGTGAATTCTAGATCACTGGAAGTGATTGGCCGTATCACTCGAGTGATTCACAATCACTGGAAGTGATTTGGCGCATCACTCGAGTGATTCAGAATCACTGGAAGTGATTTTCAAAACAGTGAAATTTTCTTGCAGTGATTTCGCGATCACTGGAAGTGAAATTGCGGATCACTCGAGTGATTTCCCATATCACTCGAGTGATCTGTTATTTTTCGCAATCACTCGAGTGATTTCAGCGATCACTCGATTGATCTTGAATATCACTTGAGTGATTAATAAAATCACTCGAGTGATCTTGCACAGATCACCAGAATTGATTGCTTTGCTGGTAATTAATCCATGAGCTTCCAAAACATGATTTGTTATCATCAAAACATGAAATCTAACAGTAGTAACACACAATCAATCATATAAAATGAGATAAATAAATATACAATGCACCATAAAGTGTAACAGCAATAACACTGTAAGCATGTGTGTGTGCACTATTCAGGGCCAAATGACTATTTAGACCCCTACTTGTCCATTTACCTCAGCTGGATCTCAAACCATAGCTAGGTAATGTGCCCCAGGCATTGTGTTCATGTCACAAAAGATGGAAATATAAAGCATATAAACTATCACATAGTGTATGAGAGATAGATTTACTACCTTAATTGCCCTTTCCTGATCCATTGTCTATTCCACTATCTTTGATCCGGCTCGGGCATAACTGTCCGCCCTAAAATTCCCAACTGAACAATAAATGAGTCATTACTCATTCATGTATTATTCTAGACTCATTTTTTTGGTTATCTAGCACATTCATATCACTTTCTGTAATAAAATTTTGTACCCTAAGATTCTGTCTTAAACCACTTGCAGCAAAAGTCATTTTCGCAGGCTTTCTAGAAATTGCTAGCTTTTTAGTCAAATTTGAAAATCTATAACTAAATCTAGAAAATTCTAAATTGAGTGATTCTAGTTTCTATGTAAATCTCTTTCAGTCCTCTTTTAAGGAAAAATATCACAGAGTACCAATTATAAAAAATTCCAAGAAATTTGTCAAAGCTATTCTACCATAGTATTCGTTTCAGATTTATGGTCAAATTTTGAAAAATCATATCTTTCAATTGACTGCTCCAAATGGCTTGTATTACCTATCAAATTAAAGCTTAGGATATCTACTTTTATCCTATAAAATTTCATAAGTTTTGGACTAGGCTTAACTATTCAACAACACGCCACAACAAATTTGGAATAAAATGAAAAAAAATGGAAGTTTCATGTTTTAACCTTTAAAACACCTTCCTTTACACTTGTAATCATATGATTAATCACTTAAACACATATTAATCATGATTAGGGTGAAATTGGGCAGCACCTCTCTTTAGGATTTGTGTTTCCCAAAATTACAAAACCAACCAAGCAAACCACAAATCAACCATAACATTAACTACAACCTTGAATCCAACAAGATAATCAAGGTTTATGGTTTACCTTTGCTTTCTCTTTCTTCCTCTCTCAAAACCATGTCACCCTCCCTCATTTCCCTTGTGTTTGAGCTTGCTACATGTGTTTCCAAGGAGGATATGAAGATTATAAGAGATTTCCAAGAGGTTGAAAGCAAGAACAAGTGAATTTTACTACCAAACTTACCTTTAATTTGTCTTTTTGAACCCTTATGCTTTCTCTTTGTGTTCTTGTTCTTCAAGCTCTCTCTCTCTTATTTCTCATGTTTTTAGACATCACTTGTGGCCTTGGAGAGAGGATAAGAAGCTTTAAAAATATCATCATCCACCTCCTTAAGATATAATATTTTGTTGCTAATAATCACATGTTAAACTTTTGACTTTTCTTCTTCCTTTTCACTTGGCAACAATTGCTTCTACATGGCATGATTCATGCCCAAATATTCATTTCCTCTTCCCTCTCTCCATTTTGGATGTCATATGGCCCTTTTAAAAGAGCAAAATTAGCTTCTTGAAGAAGCTATTTCCACCTCCTCAAATAACATTAATTAATTGTAATTAACATATGATAATTGACTAAAGTCATCATCTTTTTTCCATATGGTCAAAAATTCCTCCATGTGTCACATATTATGGCCAAGTAAATATTTTCTTCTTTATTTCCCTTGTTGGCCGAAAATAATTCCCAATTAAGGGGAAAAATAAAAGCTTTTTGCTATCTATTTTGGCTGAATTCTTGCAAGTAATTGGACCAATAATATGTGCTCTTTTATCTTTATTTTTAGGCTACAAGATTAAGCCTTTGTTGGAACAAATTTTCCATCTTGTGTCCCAAACTTCATGATGTTGTATGTGACCACTAATGTCCTTATTTTTTCATTTCATGTGTGTCAATATTCACCATTTTATTCCCTTTAATACCACAGAGGTGTAAGGAATTTTGGTGAATAAAATTTGGGATGTTAGATTACTAACAAATTGAGTCTAGAATAATACATGAATGAGTAATGACTTATTTATTGTACATTTTGGAATTTTAGGGCTGGACAGTTATGCCTAAGCCGGATCAAAGACAATGGATTAGGAAAGGGCAATTAAGGTAGTAACTCTATCTCTCATACACTACGTGATGGTTTATATGCTCTATATTGTCATATTTTGTGATATGAATACAGTGCCTAGGGCACATTACCTAGCTATGGTCTGGGAGCTAGCTGAGGTACACGGACAAGTAGGGGATCCAAACAGTCATTTGGCCTAAATAATGTGCACACATACGATATAGTATGTATTTTCATGTTACATTATGTGGTGCATTGCATAATTATTTATCGCATTTTATATAATTAATTATGTGTTACTACTGAGATTCTTGCGAATCTTACCCCTTTCCACAAATATATTATTTATTCAGTTGAAGGAAGTAGCTCAAAGGGTAAAGTCATAATTACCGGCATCTGAAGGTTTTGGTCTAATTCAGGAGAATCATAGTGCATCCTTATTCTCATTTCGACCTAAGCACTATTTCAGCTTAAATATGATCCAAACCTATCCTCAACCTTCAGTATCATCAGATCAGATCCTCTAGGATAGATATACAGCATAATCACCACTCATCATGCATCACTGCATATCATACCTATATACCTTTAACCCCACAGGGTTACTAAGGACCATTACTTAGCACGGAGAAACCTCAAAACAATCACTATGCCTCGAGTTTCAATAACCCCATCAAATAAACTTTTCTAGACAGTACTCAGTGCAACAAAAATGATTTTTATTAAAGATCAATACTTATTTCATCATCTACATGCCTTTAATCATTCTTTAGATCATCAAAGAACTTCAAGTCAGAATTCCATGTTAGATTTCATGTTTTGATGATAACAAATCATGATTTGGATATTCTTGGATTTGATTAAAAGGAATACATCAGCAAAGGAAGTGAGAAAAGTGATCTGAGTAAGATCACTCGAGTGATTTGTGTAATCACTTAAGTGATTATGAAGATCACTCGAGTGATCATTAAAAATCACTCGAATGATCCATGAAATTACTCGAGTGATGTTGGTAAATTCACAGATCACTTCCAGTGCAAGCCAGAATCACTTCAGGAAAAATTCACTGTATTGAATTTCACTGCCAGTGATCTCAAATCACTCGAGTGATGTCTGAAATTTCCAGAATCACTTCAAGTGCGTCTGAAAATCACCGGAAGAAAAATTCATTGTTTTGGAAATCACTTCCAGTGATAGACAGATCACTTGAGTGATCTTTGAATTTTCCAAGTTCACTTCCAGTGGATTGAAAATCATTGTAAGAAAAATTTATTGTTTGCAAAATCACTTCCAGTGATGCCAAATTCACTTGACTCGAGTGATATATGAAATCTCAAAATCACTTCCAGTGGATCTGTAATCACTTACAGAAAATTTCACTTTTTTAAATCACTTCTAGTGATATCAAATTCACTCCAGTGTTATGTCATTTTATCAGTTTCACTTCTAGGCAGTTAATGTGATCTACTTGCAATCACTTCCACAAAAATCAACAAGTTTTGTTAGTAAAATATTGGTAGTGATAGTCATTGCTAGTTAATCCAAATTACTTTCAAAATCATGTGGCATATTATTTCGTTAAAATCACTGCCAGTAGAATAACATTCACTGAAAATCATCTCCAGTGAAAACAAGTTCACTTCTGATGATTCTTTGATTTTCAGAAATTACTCCCAATGAATCACAATCATTCTAGTGATATTCAAAGTATTTTTCTAACGGTCATTTTCCTGAGTGTGTTACAGGTGTACTCCACTACCACCCACATGACAAGCAACTGAACAATACTTAATGGCAACTAATCGTGGGCAGCAAAAATATTCAAAAATAACTATCAACGTGCAAAGAGAAAAGCAATATTGTCGCATATGTCAGAAGCACAATCGATCAACGGAAAAATTCACAACGCTCTTCAAAGCTTCTGAAATATAAGCACATCCATTCAAAAAATCAACATATGGAAAACGCTTGAACACATTGCAAACAATATACTCATAAGTGCTTTGTCTCTTATTATTTCTTTACCTGCACTTCAGTTTTCATCCATATACTTTGTGAGAGAGATTTGTCATTCAAAAACTCTTTATTTCCGATAGTGATAACTTAAGGTTGAGGAGCATTGAGCTAGGATTTGAGATTACCTTGTGTAAGGGGGAGCGAGTGTCCAAAGAGGAACTTGCTGTTGTAGTGAGGTGCCAAGAACCCACTGAATCTTGGAAGATATAGTAAAAGGCTCAAAAGGATTTCTGAGGACTGGACGTAGGTCAAGTGATTCTGACCGAACCAGTATAAGCTCCTGTGTCCACTTCGGTGATATCTCTTCTTACTTATAACTGTGCTTTAAATTTTTATAATTTTTAATTAAGTATCTGGTTATTCTGCAATCACCCAATTCACCCCCCTCTTGGGTGAAAAGCTTGCACTAACATTCCAAACCTTTAAACAAAAGGTTTTAGATTTCTAAGGTACTTCCTAGGGGATCACCCATCCTAAATTTCCCTCGCTTGAGCATGCTTCCAATAGAATTCGGGGTATTAATTCTTGTACCAGCCTGCATATCTCTAGGCATTGGTATCCGTATATAGCTTGATCTCAATATACCATGTTATCTTACCCAGAAATGCTAGATACTATCCCCACAGGGAATATAAGCAGTACCGGCTTCTTGGTATAGCCCCTCTATGTGTTCTCATAACACAGGAGAAAAATATAGGTCATACCCTAACTCAATATCAGGAGCCCTAGAGTTAACAACAGAATCTAAATCATGCACTTCCTCTTCTATCCTTCGGGTCTCATTATTATTGTTACCAGTAGAGGAATCCCCACTGGGACTAGGCACTACTAACATCCATGTCAAGCGGAGCCACTTCCTCTATATAGACCTTGCCCCTTCCTTCAATAGGCTGATTAACAGACAGGGGTGGTCTAATTCCTTAGGTTCCTCTACTATCTGTAACTCTCAGTTATAGTAGCACTAATAAGGAATCAATATACTATTCACATGAGCAGAGAATATAACCTATAGTCAATACCCTTTGCTCTGACTGGACCTTTACCTCTGAGCAGACAATTCTATTGCCAGAATCACTGCTCTGATACTATAACATGTAACACCTTACATTTTACACTTGTTCTGATGATTTTTACGCAACAAATTTGAACCACTAAACAATGTTTTTTTATAAAGATGTTTCAAATCCCAACCTCAAAACATTATTCAAACCTATAGTTCAGTGGATTTTTTCTTAAAATTTCAAAATCTTGCGGAAGCGTATTCTAGTAGTTCATAACTTTGTAGTGACTCATCATCTTTTAATTCATTTTATAAATACTAAAGCATTTCTTTGCTCATTATCAGTTTATTCATATAATATACACCAAAGTGTTTGGGTCTAATACATAAACAGTGCATTGCACTTCAATCTTCAATTCTCCTTTTTATTTCCCCTTTGCATATCTTCATGCATTCTTCACATGTACTTATCATACCTATATGGTTTGGTGAGAAAGAGTGAGATGCAAGACAATCTCAGTAGTAAGCAGTGCTAACAAATGTATACAAGAAATGCTTTGTGCATGAAATGCTTGGTTACATAACTCATGCCAACATAATGACATATATGCATGCTCAATGTTTAACATATTACACTAATAGGCTATAGTATAAATAGAAATAGAGCTTCACTCCTTCACATATGCTTCATACAATTCATCAAAGCGATTAACACATCAATACACAAGCACACATATCAAGTTATGCAAGTTAGGAAAGTTTACTACCTTGTGGACCAATGTCCTTTGTTTCCTCTTCTTCCAACCATCGAAGTTACTTGGAGTATCTTTCATTCTTCTTCTTTCTTGACTTCTCCATGGCCCTACATACCAAATCAAATCATTAGAGCCATAATCGCAATTCATTGGAAGTGTATATTAAGGCCCAAGAAGTTAGGAAGGACTAAATAAGTCGATTTCTTTCGAAAAACATGAAATGCTGGAATTTAGGGTCTTGGCCGCGGCTAAGAATCCTTTGGCCATAGCCAATAGAGGTTAGAATTTTTAGGCCACGGCCAAGAATTCATCTAGTCGCAACCAAGAATTCCCTTGCTTCTTGGCTAAAATTCCAAAAATCATAACTAAATCTACAAAATTCCAAATTGAGTGGTTCAAAGTTCTATGTGACCCTCTTTAAATATACTTCAAGGGAAAACTACTTGTTACCAATCATATTCCCATAATTATGGAATTCTCAATTAATCCTTACTACCATAGAATTGATTCCATAATTCAATGCCTAACTTCAAAAATTCATAACTCACAATATACTAACACAAAATGAATATATTATATATCAAATTAAAGACTCTTAGGTTCAGTGTTTGAGAAGTTAAGTATGTGAATAAGCCAGAGATCGATGGATTCCTCAGACTCAAGTGCTAGGTGGCGCGCTCCAGAGATGCCAACACAAAAGCCATAAAGGTGAGCGTAATGATAAGGGACACTTGTCACCTCCTTATTTATCCAACACAAAAGTGTCATTGTCCTTTGCAATAATTAAGGGACACTTGTCATCCTCTTACTTAGCCAACATAAAAACTAGTCATCATTACTTACTTTATTAAAGTTACTTTATCAGTGTTTACTCGGAACCACGACATATATATCGAAGCCCCTCAAATAAGCCCTCTGCCCGGTAAGATTAAATCATATAGTCCCTGAGAGTCTTTCTATATCTCATCATTCTTGGGACTCTTCCCTAACTGGGCTTAGTCTTTCACCTTATACAGGTGTTTCCTCAAGTCTCTAGGCCTAAAATTCGAGATACTACATTTTGTATGAGTGAGAAAAATTCTTATTTACCAGCAAACAGAGTAGAGATTTTGTTAAGGGTGTTCCATATGAAGCTGAAATCTTTAATGAAGATCCTTAAGACAAAATGTATTGTTGGCGAGGTTTGTGTAGGTATATGCACTCTTAATTTGTTTTTAGCTATTTTATGTTTGCTTATTTTTTTCAAGATTTCCTAACATCATGATTGCTTTTAGATATGTATACAATAGAGTTTCAAAAAAGAGGTTTACCATATGCACATATTTTCTTTTGGATTGATGAGTAGGACTGAATGAAGTAGACATATGAGGTAGACAAGATTATTTCTGCAGAGATTTTTAATAGGTAGTCATGCCCTATGTTATATGATCTTATCTAGAGATTTATGGTACATGGCCCTTATGGCCACTTGAATCTTAAAGCATATTGCATGAAAGATAAAAAATGTAGCAAATATTTCCCTAAGAGGTTCATTGAGCATACAAGCATTGATAAAGAGGGTTACCCTGTTTATAGGAGAAGGGATGATGGGCAGACAATACAACTTAAAGGTATTCCCCTAGACAATAGATATGTTGTCCTATAGAAACTGACATTATTTTCCTTGTATCAATCTCATATTAATGTTGAGAAGTGCAACCAATCTAATGCAATTAAATACCTATTTAAGTATATAAGCAAGGGCAATGATAGGGTTGTCGCGTTAATGTATAATAGCAATAATGCTGGCAATCCAGAAAAGATCGTTGGTAAGATTCAACAATATTACAACTTTAGATATATCTTTGCATGTCAAGCTACTTGGTGTATTTTTTTCTTATGACATACATCATAGGTATCCAGCTGTTGGAAGGTTGAGCTTCCATTTACCCAATCAACAGTTTCTGTTTTACACCAACTATGATGATATAGGAGAACTTTTGGACAACCCTAGAGTATGTGAGTTAATACTCCTTGCATGGATGAAGATGAATAATGATGGCAATGATGATGAGCTTGCAAGAACATTGACCTATGCTGAGTTCCCTCAACATTATGTTTATTAGCGATCTAAATGAGAATGGAAATGTAGGGAAAAAGGCTTTGTTATTAGCAGGTTGACTCATACATTGCCTTCTTTTAGGGAACTTTGTTACCTTTGTATTCTTATCTGTAAAGTTAAAGTCCCAAATTCATCTGAGGAGATTAGAACTGTAAATAGTGTTATCCATGCCATATTTAGAGATGCATGCTTTGTGTTGGGGTTGCTAGATGATGATGATGAATATGTTAATGCTATAAAGGAAGCCTCAGTTTAGGCCTCAAGGAAATTGTTGAGAGGGATATTTGTAAGCATGCTTTTGTGTTCTTTCTTAAGTATACCAGAAATTATTTGGAAGGAGACTTCCAAGATTCTGTCTGAAGACTTGCTTTATATGTCACAAAACAATCCCTTGTCATCAAGTAAGTTTACATTTCATATGTTTTTTTGGGTCAATGTAGTATGTTTATTTTTGTGTGCTAACTATTTTTTTTTTTGGATTTTCTCATACTTGGTAGGTGTTAATATATCATATATAGAGAGATAGCATGTCGCTCTTAAAGAGATTTATCAGGCATTCCAAGATAATGGGAAGAGCTTGCAAGACTTCCCGTCACTACCTACTCTACGAACATGTGCTGATTTGATTATTCGAATCATCTCATTTTGCAAGAGCTAAGTTATGATTGTGTTGCCCTTTGAGAAGAGTCAAGGAGACTGGTGTGTTAACTTAATGTTGAGGAGAAGAAAATCTTTGATACGGTGTTGTCTTCTTTGTCATCCATATCAAGTACTGTTTACTTTGTTCATGGATATGGAGGGACAAGCAAGACATTTTTGTGGAATGTATTGACATTAACACTACGTGCAAGGGGGAAATTGTTATTGTAGTGGCTTCAAGTAGGATTGCAACAACATTGTTACCCACATGTAGAACTGTGCACTCTAGGTTTACAATTCCCATTCAAGTTACTAAGGATTCTATTTGCAACATTAGCTAAAATTCTATATTAGCTAATTTAATTAACTGTACAAAGTTGATTATATGGGATGAAGCCCTTGTGGTTCAACGATATTGCATTGAAGCCTTTGATCATTCCTTGAGAGATGTTATACATTGTAATTATCCATTTGGTAGGAAGTGTGTTTTGCTGGGTAGTGACTTTCGCCAAACCTTTCAGGTTATACCTCAAGGATCGAGAGAAAATATAGTCAATGTATGTATTAGCTCATCGTATCTATAGGATCATTGCTCCATCTTCCAATTGATAATGAACATGTGGTTATCTTCAACCTCATGTGGAGAAGACGCTGACAAGGTGTGTATCTTCTTAAAGTAGCTCTTAAATGTTGGTGATGGTAAGTTAGGAGTGCCACATGATGGCATAATAGACTTTGAAATCCCTCCTAAGTTGTTGACTGATGATTTCTCTGATCCCGTTGTGCTATTGTGGATTTATAATGCCCAGATTTGCTCAACAATCTAACAAAAGCTTATTACTTTAATGACAAGGTGATCCTAGTACTGACAATTGAAATTGTTAATCATATGAATGAGTACATGTATTCATTGTTGCCTGGTGAATATGTTAACTACATAAGTTGTGACCTTATTTGTAAAACTTTCCAGGATCATGATGGATTCAAAGATTTGTACACTCCTAAGTTTTTGAATAATATAATTTGTTCAGAGTTACCAATGCATAAGTTGTCAATGAAGGTGGGACCACCTATTATGCTATTACGAAATATTAACCAAGCTGCAAGGCATTGTAATGGAACGCGTCTACATGTTAAGCACCTTAGTCAATCAGTAATAGAGGTTGTAATGTTGAATGGGTCGAAGATGAATAAGAAGGTCTTAATTCATAGGATGGATATGAATCCTCCTAACAGTCGTTGCCCCTTTGCAAGAGGCAGAGGTTGTTCCCAATATCGGTTTCTTTTACAATGACTATAAATAAGAGTCAAGGGCAATCATTATGGTTTGAGGGTTTTTATCGTCCAAAGCCAATATTCACTCATGGACAGTTGTATGTTGCTCTATTAAGGGTTAGGAGCATGGAAGGTTTAAAGATTTTGGTACATGATGACATGAATCGGGTTATCCATACAACAACCAATGTCTATAGGGAGGTCTTTCATAATTTGAGCAACTTGAATTGATCTTTTTGTAATGATTATGTTGCTACCTTTTTTTGTCTTTTCAATTTATCTTAATTTGCAAGATGGATTCCCTTTTTCATTTGTTTTTTCAATTTTGTTTATACCCCTAAATATATATGCTATGGTTATCTACTTCATTAGTATTCAATGCATTCCCTACAACATGTAAGTAGTAAATGCTCGTTACCTCTAATAAAAGCATATTTGTATCTATGTAAAAAAAAAGTGAATATAGTTGAGTATATAGTTAAACCTAAACGACATTGTTTTGTTGCCTATAAGGTTTGTGTGTATGGAGAAGTGCTATATACGAGTATAATTAACCTTTTCATTTAATTAACTTTATATGATAATCTTTCCCCACTGTCATTTATCAGTTAAGAATAATTTGTTTGAAATAAACTCTAGAAGAAACATTCATCCTTGATTATGAAGAAAATAACCTCGGATTTTGTTGTTACTTATTTAATATATATATATATATAAACTTTGGTGGAGTTGGAAAGTAGAAAATTAGGAAAATTTCAGTTAGTCCCTTATACAACAAATTAATTTCAGTCAACCTTTAAAACTTTATGAAACTTTACTACACCCCATGGTCAAAATGAAATTAATTTTCATAGGTAAAAAGATAATGATACCCTTCTTTTATTCTTTTATATTACAACACAAATAAGAGCATTTACAATATAATAAAGATATTTACAAGATAAATAAAGAGATTTGAAAGAACTTAAAGAATTAAAAATATTTTGTTTATTTACAAGACAAATATGAAAATTCACAAGATGTTATAAAAAATCAGGAAAATATAAGGGATGAAGGAAGAAGGAGATGAGAGAAAGTTGGAGAGAAAACAAGGAGGAGTTCTTATTCACTTAATTTGGATGCAACCAAAGTGTAGTGCATAGTGCACTATTTATAGGCTCTCAACCACAACCAAAAGTTACATAAAGTAAATGGAAAACTTTAATCATCATGAATACACATATTATAACCTTTGAATTATGGGTATGAAGACTCCTAAAGACTATTTATTGGGGAGGTTATGGAGTATAGAAAATGATAGGTCAAGAGTTGGGAGTTTATGGACATCCACCTCAATTAGTATTTTTACAACATTCCCCCTTAGATGTCCATGAACGAATATTGTACCTCATTAAAAACCTTTCTAGGAAAAATCCATTAGGACAAAAACCTAATGAAGGAAAAAAAGTACACAATACATACTAAAGCTGCCTCATTAAAAACCTTGCCAGGAAAACCCTTTGGGACAAAACATTGGTCAAGGAAAAGAGTACAACATGATATATACTGTACTCCCCCTGATATGGTGCTTATATCTAGTTTACTTCTCCAAAGTACAATAATATTTTTTTACTCCCCCTGATAACAACATTCTTTTTATTCCACTTAATGACAACATCACCCTTTGTCATTTTATTTCAATAGTATTCTGATTCCTCACGTTGATTATCTCCAACACCTTTTCAAGCATATCTTCCGGATATATCTGAAAATCACAAAGATATATTTTGCACCTATATGATCAATTTGCTGTGAAGAAAATAATCTCATTAGACTATTTCATAGAATTATCACTACAAATCTCAATTTCATTGTCCACTTGCATACCTGCAGGAATTTAGTCATAACATGAAATATCAACAAGATATGTAAATATCATGAAAGAATAAATATATAGGATCTCTAGTTAAATTCAATATATTTTTGTAAGCAAAATCATCATTGCAAAATTCATGATTTTTAAATCATTGAAGTACTCAAATTATTTTGATCCACATAACATTTTGTATATTAAATGCCTTTCTAGGACATGCTTCTAATATTTTAGGATCCTTAAAGGATTCTCATGTAAACTTTTCTATTTACTGAGCCATATGCATAAGCTATAACAACATCCAATAGACTCATATTTTATTTTTATATACTCCCAGATTTCTAATATATGCAAAGATTATTACATCCACCACCATAAATTAATATATCTCAAAATAATCATCATCAGACCTTTGTGAAAATATTTATTTTCACTTAAATATTCATATATCACAAACAACTTTATATTTCACGTGTTTGGATTGTAGTTCCATAACTTTGAAATGTTAGAAGAACATAATCCTATTTTTATTGTGTTTTTTCAATTTTTTCTTTTGGCTAATCACATTTTTGTCTAGCGACATATCTATGTATAAGATCCTCGTCTAATCATGTGATATTATAATCAAAACTATTGTCAACAACTTATTTTGCGGTTCCTATTTTTCCTATGACATAACTTATTGAGATCTCTTTATTGTTTTCAGGTACCTGAATCTCTTTTGAGATTTTTGCAATTAGTTATGTCTTGACTTCTTCTGGAGTACTCGCCTCCTCAATATGATTATTTTGATTATTTTCTCCTTTCTTTTTTCTTTTGGAACCGATTATTCTCTCATGCTTCGGGCATGTCTCACTTTCATTTATGCTGATTAGAGCATTTTCAGTTGGAATATGAGATTTAGTAATTCTCATTTAGATCAGTAATTGCATCTGGCATATTTTATGAAATATTTCATAAATGCAAAATCTATATTCGAGGATCTATAATTGATAGTAATAATGCATTCCTTTTGTTCTCTTTTCCAGCTATTCAATTTATCCTCCTCATGTTAGGAAAACTTTGTCAAATGACAATTGATTAATCATGCAGTATAAGTCTCCTAAATCCATTTGTTTCTATTAGAAACATCATTTTGTTTCATTTAGAGACAAACAAGAAGAAGGTTCTTATCCAACATTTATCTCAATTTTCTTAAAATAACCATCTATGTGCATTGTGATAGATCAATAGGAATGCACATTCAAACCTTTTGAGATGGAAAATACCTAGCTTCTGATCAAAAGTTGATTTTATTCGGAGAATTTGGTTGGCTAGTATAAGTGCTGCAATACGTAAGATCAAATATGCCAACATTGAAATAGAAATTGTGTTCTCATAAGTATTAATCTTGCAATTTATGGAGGCTTCAATGAATGAATCGTATAATCTAAAAATTGCTCTTAACATAATGATTTATTCAAACATTCTTACAAACTTCAGGCTGCAAACTAATAGTAATCTCACTTGTAACCATCTTATAGATGCATCTATTAAATTTATTAAACACATATATAGTTTGCATGCTATTCAATGGGCCTATATATTTCAGTTTGATATGTTTCTAGAAATGTAGAGATCTATTTCAAATCACAATTAGTGATAATCAATTTTCTTTGAAAACAAATAGCACATGAGAATTCTTGAATTATATAATATGTTATTATTCATGAAGAATTTGCTGGTTCTTCCATGAATATCATTGCATAATCTCAATAATTTGTTGTATCATATATATGGCTCAGATGATCACACGAGTCATGCCAACAATAATTTTATGATTATCAGTAAACATCTTGTTTACTATATCATATTTCTTAACCAACAATAAAATTTTCACTTTTTCATAACATATCGATTTAAAATCTTAATCTAACACCCACTCTGGGAGATCAATTAGAATTTAGAGGAAGTATATAAGTAGGTCTTTTTATTATTAACTCAGAAGTATATGAGTAGGTCTTTTTATTATTAACTCACTTGTATTCTAACGATCTCCCCCTCAAATGAGTTATATAAATTTACTTCAATATATAGTAGGTCAATAACCTATTTTTCACTTGAAAGTTCAAGTATTTCATACCTCACCTATAATAATAGATTTTAATCCAATCGGGCTATCACTTTCAGATCCTTTAATGAATCAAAGCTTTTATGTAAATTTGTGGATCATAAATTTTTGGGGTCAATTCTTCTTCCGCTCATAAAAGAACTTTCATTAATTCTTCAGGAACTATATCAATTTTGTTACATAAAGTTCTTCAGGAACTACTACATATTATTCCATCAGAATAAAATTTCGTTATTTAGTAATAATATACTTCAATTTGGTTCTTTTGATACACATTTGACACATAAGTATAACCGATTTAAGATTATCCACAACATATATATTTTCTCATAATCTTTTATGATAACTCAATAAATCATAATAAGTATAACTAAATCTCACATCCTTACTATAGAAATTACTTAAAAAAATTACATTTATCCTTCTCACATAATCATAATATATGTATTTAACGAATAATAAATTCATCCTGCACACCAAATTATAACTCACAAGGGTATGTTATGCCAAATTAAACAAGTAATGAAAACAACATGTACAATTGTCTTCACCAATACAATACTTATAAAGTGAATTTCATATTCATATGTTACATTTCAAAAAAAATATTTATAACATAAATTGTCTTCATTCATATGTTATGTTTCAATATAAATTATGGGCTTATTATTATTTCAATCACTTATGTCTTACTTGACCAATAAATATAACTCAATAAATATTTGTGCAAAATATGGAAATAAATATTCATAAAGTAAAGATACCTAATCAATCGTGTTTAATGTTGGTGATAAATTTAGGAGATATTAACAAGGAGGTTATGTATTATTAAAATCAATATATTCATCAAGCAAAATAAATTCACCATGTAGAAAATAAGTTACCAATATAATGCAACAAAGTAAATATTGCTCATACACATATATAATGCAATAATTACATAGTAACAACACTTTAATATTAAGATTAATAAAGGAAAAATCAATAAACCATAAATATAAATATATATGACAAATGCCATACATGCTATGCCAAATTAATAAAAAAAAATATTGTATCACTAAGGTTGTGTAAACAAAACTTATAAAGGAGAAAAATACTTTTCATAAATCATAGCCTTCTTTGTTTTATCTTGGATATCGTAAACAAAAAACTCACAAACTCTTAATTAAATATCCATCTCATTTCTCACATACAAATGTATCTCAAGGATATATAGGACTTGTTAGAAAGAAATAATATTACTATTAAGAGACATTTATCAAAACTATAAACTCAAATATATTCACACACCTTATAAATTGGTATATATTCATACAAATAAATTTCAAAATGTCCAATAATTCCCATAATATCAAATACTTATAATAGGATGTATTCACAAATTAATTAGAATAAATTTAAATGAAAATAAAAAGTAAATATCACAATATCATATAGCATTCTAGGCCTAATGTTATTTCTTTTGGCTTTACAATAACTTTGGTCATCTTTCTCCACAACTTATTGTTTTAGGCATCATAATTACTTTTAATATTGTTCACAACATCTTATGGCCTTTTTGGCTTTTATAACAATTTTAATCTTTATTTTCAATAAATTGATACATATTAGTCTATATGACTTTTGTCATATTGTACCATTTTTTTATCCATATGACTTCTAGTCATAATACACTAGTGCAAAATAGGCTTTTTAGACCGCATCATTTAGACCAGTTATTGCGGGTAAGGTCTAAAAGAAATGCAGGGTGGCAATTTTGTAATTAAAATCAATTTTTTAGACCAGTTGTTAAAAAAACTGGTCTAAAAAAACTTATTTAGACAAGTTATATAAATAATCGGTCTCAAAAACAAAATAATTAAAATGAACAAAAAAATCACGTTATTATTAAGACCGGTTATTTAAATAACCGGTCTTAAATATCTAATATAATTTAAATTAAAATCTATGTTGTTAAAATTAATTATTTAGATCGGTTGTCTAAATAACCGGTCTTAAATTATGGAACTTTAAGATCAGTTATTTAAATAACTAGTCTTAAAGGTACTTTTAAGACTGATTATTTAAATAACTGGTCTTAAAAGTCTAATATTTCAAACCTAACTGGCCTCGAAGCTCATTTCATTAGCACATTTCATTTCCTTCTCACTCTCCTTCCACAACTGCGAAAGTTCATTTCAGCTCAAGTCCAGGATTTCCGGTGATATTCCCCCTTATTCTCCGGCCACTGCTCCAGCCGCCGCCACCGCTTCCACCTCCTTATCCATTTTCTATTCTGTGCCGTTTAAAAATACTCCCTCCTTCCCCGTTCGTCTACCCATTGCTGCGAAGAAGTCCGCTGTGAGTACCATCGTGAAGGCCGACTGAGCTTCTTATTTCACCAGCCTTTATCTCCCTCTGGCGTGTTCTCCAGCTACTGCAACCCCTCTCTTCCTGCTCCTCAAGCCACGGTCCAAGGTTACTTCAAACAGGTAATGTCCCCTGTCTCAATCCTTCATATAAATAGAAATTTAGTATTCACTGTCTATCCAAGAAGAATCTCTACTATAATTGAATTAGAAATTAACATAGAAATGGAGAAAAAATGACATTTACTATGATAGAAATTAATTGGTGAAGCTTAATTAACAGTGGCCTGAACTGGTGTGATTTGATTATTTGAGGATTAGGGTACTGATAATTGCTAGTTTTCATAGTCTCTGGAATGCTTAAGTTATTTTGTCAAATTTCCTGGCATGTATGCTCATGAATAGCTGATTAGAAAATTGTTACATAATGTTCAGTTAGTTTTGAAACTAAATTTGAGAGGTGATTTAAGGTTTAGACTAAAGCAATTCTTGTGTATATGGTCTAAATTAAGTCCTGAAATTGCTAGTGTATGTTGATACATTTTCCATTTTACTTGAAGAAAATGGAACAGACTGCAATTATATCTTATGCGGAATTCTAATGAAGAATTCTGTTAAACTAGATAAATTGATGAGTGTAACCTTTTCATACTCTCATCATACTCCTGCCTTTTCCAGGGGAGTTAATATACAGAAAAGAAGAAAAAAAAGGTGTTGAAATATATGGATCGTAGTTGGATAAACGCTAAATGGACTAGTGTTGAATATGATAATGGGGTGAGGGATTTTTTAGAATTTGCTAGAAGAAATTCTGGTAATGTTGATAGTGGGATGTTCTATTATCCTTGTGTAGAATGTTTGAATGAGAAGTGACTTAGTACTACAGATATATATACACATTTAATTTGTGAAGGATTTTGTAAGAGTTATACAGTATGGGTATGGCATGGTGAAGAAATAGAAATTCCAAGCACAACTCAACAAGGGGGGGTCACCTTCGATGATAATGACACGATTCTGAATGATCGGATAGAGGATATTATTCATGATGTAGGAGAAGAGGCTTTTGAGCAATCATATGCATATGGTAATATGTGCAGTGAAGCTGAGAAGCCGCTATACCAAGGGTGCACAAAATACCAATTGTTAAAAGCTGTATTAAAATTGGTAAGCTTGAAAGCACGACATTGATGGAGCGACAAGAGTTGTTAGAAGCACTTGAGGCCTTCAAGGACATGCTTCTAGATGATAATGTGCTGCCTTGCCGATACTATGATGCTAAGAAAATACTGTGTCCACTAGGGATGAAGTATAAAAAGATCCATGCATGCCCTAATGATTGTATATTGTACAGAAAAGAGTATACAGAGAAAGAGCAATGTCCGATATGTGAAACCCCCAGGTATAAATCAAATAAGACCCCTGCAAAAGTGTTGTGGTATCTTCCTATCATACCGAGGTTCAAATGGCTGTTTGCTAATGAAATTGATGCCAAAAATTTGAGATGGCATGCGGATGAGAGGATTTCCGATGGAAAGCTTCAACATCCAGCTGATTCTTCTCAATAGAAGAAAATTGATAAGTTGTTTCCTGACTTCGGCAAAGAGCCTAGGAATCTTAGGCTTGGGCTTAACACGGATGGCATGAATCCTTATAGTAGCCTAAGCAGTATACATAGTTCATGGCCTGTTCTGTTGGTAATTTACAACTTATCTCCTTTGTTATGTATGAAACAAAAGTACATCATGTTGTCTATGTTGATTTCAGGACCAAAACAACCCGAAAATGATATAGATGTTTACTTAGAACCCCTAATCGAAGACTTGAAAGAGTTGTGGGATGAAGGTGTCGACGTTTTTTATGCAAACAAGAAGGAGATATTTAAAATGCGAGCCTTGATCTTTTGTACTATAAACGACTTCCTTGCTTATGGAAACTTATCAGGATATTGCGTTAAAGGCCACAAAGCTTGTCCTATTTGTGAAGAAGGCACATGCTACCATCAACTTCAACATGGAATAAAAATTGTTTATCTTGGTCATAGGAGATTCCTTAGACGGGGCCACCCATATCGCAGATTAAAGAAGGCCTTTTTTAGTGGCCAAGAGTTTGAAGATGCTCCAGAGGCTTTGACTGGGGAGAAAGTGTATGAAAAGGTCAAAAATATCAATGTCATCTTCGGTAAGACTTCAGAAAGTCGAAATGAAAAAAATATATGGAAAAAGAGGTCTATTTTCTTTAACTTTCCATATTGGTAGAATATTGATGTCAGATACTGTATTGATTTCATGCATGTAGAGAAAAATGTGTGTGATAGTATTGTTGGGACACTACTCAACATACAAGGAAGTTCTAAGGATGACGTTAAGGCAAGATTAGATTTGCAAAAAATGGGAATACGGGCATACTTACATCCTAAGCCATATGGTAAGAGAACTTTTTGTCCTCCAGCTTCTCATACTTTGTCTAAGGATGAGAAACGAAGTTTTTGTGAGTGTTTACATGGCATCAAAGTTCCCTCAGGGTATTCTTCAAATTTTAAGAAGCTTGTGTCGATGAAAGACTTGAAGTTAGTAGGGCTGAAGTCTCATGATTGTCATGTCTTGATGCAACAACTACTCCTAGTGGCTATTCGAGGCATCGGCGAATATGATCTTCAACACATATTGACCAGACTTTGTTTCTTCTTCAATGCGATTTGTAGTAAAGTCATTGAGACGGAAAGGTTGGATGAATTGGAAAATGAAGGTTACCTGATCTTGTGCCAGCTTGAGAAGCTTTTTGTTCCTTCCTTTTTTGACATCATGGTACATCTAGTGAGGGAGATAAAATTGTGTGGGCCTATCTATTTCTGATGGATGTACCCAATTGAAAGAACTATGAAAATCCTAAAAGGATATGTGAAGAACCCTAACTGGCCTGAAGCTTCTATTGTTCAGAAATATGTTTCTGAAGAAGCCATGGAATTTTGTCAACATTATTTGGAAAATGTAGGACATATCGACCTTCCTAAACGACATGATGAAGAAGGGGGTAGGTGCGGGACTACCGTCAAGAGTGTGGATCCTGATGAATTACAACAAGTCCACTTGTACATTTTGAATAATGTTGATGCAGTTCAAAATTACATAAATGCTCATAAAGAAATTATATGGAAAACGAACAGTCGATTGACTGAACAAAGGTTAATTGGGGAGCATACCAGGACTCTTACACATTGGTTTAAACATAAGGTTTACGGAGAAGAATGTGTTTCTGATACAATTAAATGGCTAGCACGTGGTCTTGAGTTTGATGTCATAAGTTGGACTTTGTTTTTTATCAATGGGTATACCTTTTACACGAAGTCCCTGAATGATAGGAGCACTGTCCTGAATAGCGGTGTTATGTTAATAGCTGAATCTATGCACTTCTCTAGTTCAAAAGATAAGAACCCTACATTGGCAGTCATACCTTATTATAGGGTTATTGACGAGATTTGGGTGGTTGACTATGTTAAAATTAAATTTCCCATTTTCAAATGTAAGTGGGTTGATGTCAATAATGGTGTGGGATCGATAAGTCAGGGTGTACATTAGTTGATTTGAACAATAGAAGTTTTGGAGATGAACCTTTCATTATGGCACATCAAGCAAAACAAGTGTTCTATATTATTGATCAGGCAAATAAAATGTGGTCTGTAGCTCTCCAAGGAAAAAGGGTCATCGATATTGAAGAGGAAAGTCGTTCAAATTATGATCTTCTTGAGACCCCTTCTTTTTCTAGGGGTCTTCCTGCATTGAACGAAGAAGAACCTGATAATGAACACGACACAAGAAATGATCATTGTGAAGGGATATAGGAGGATATCTCATTATAAATCTACTTTAAATGTTAGCTATCTATTTAAAGTAATTATCGTTATAACTTATATGCATATTATATATATAGTTATTTTATAACTTACTAACTCAACAATTTGTCTTAACAGTACAATGACGGATCCGGTGCATCCTACAGCAGAGGATCAGGTGTCACCTACTGCTCAGCACAACGAGCCTCAAAGTGTCAATCAGGGGCAGTCATCGGGTGAGTCGAGTCACCAGCCCTGACGGAGGGGCAGGACAGCCACACATTTGAGGGATGTTTCCCTGAGTCGGTAGGTCGGGGAGAGGATACCGATCCAGTTTGATCAATACTGGAAACCAATCGTTTATCAAATTCGTTTCATTACTGTCACGAACTCCTTTGATTCATGAATAACAGCTCACCTACGACGTTTCTTAGAGTGAGATCTTGTATCACAAGACTATGACTTATTGTTGTGAGCACTAGAGGAAGTTCAAGACGAATCTGGCCAACAATTACATGCATATCGAGGTGCCAGCTGGTAAGCCTCATCCTACTCCTTGCAGTAAGTATTCGTACATCGATGAGCGACATGGCAGGAGTTTTTTAGGCTTCGGACTACTCCAGAGGCTTTGGTGAGTTAACTTATTTTATACTTTATTTACTTATCTTTTAACTTTACTGTTTGTAACATTTTTTTCCATTTCTTATTCATAGGCAAGAAGGCAAAAGGCACAAGAGAGTGGCAGGAAGAATGATCGCCCCCTACACAATGTCTCGTTGGGGATACGCAAAGGCCGAGAAAGACTTGTTGGTGGCCAAACGGAGGAGATTGGAAGAAGCATCTCAATCTGATCCTTCTGTTCTACTATCTCCACCATCTCCGATACGGCGCGAAGAGTTGTGGTTGCATGCTAGCCAGAAGAGTAGTGGATCCTATATGAGTGACCAATCTCATATAGTCGGTGAAAAAATTGTAAGTATCATTGTTCTTATTAACTATTTAATAAACATGTTTCATTACTCATGTGTATTTTTTGTATATCTCACAGGAGGAACTTCAAAAAAAGAAAGCCGAGGGATCCTTCAAGTCGGAGGGGAAGAATGACATTCTCATGGTTGCTACTAGAAAACGTGAGCATCCAGGCCACGTCAGGGGAGTTGGAGGAGGGGTGGGTATAAAGGATTACTTTGGATCCTCCTCACGCAGTTCCTCCTCCAACGTGGTCACGAGAGACGAATTGGAGCGTATGTTGGCTACTGTGAGGGCGGAAGCAAGGGCAGAGGAAGAAGCATCATTTGATGCACTATTGGATACCCAGTTGAGAAAGATAAAAGACGAGGTATATGCCATGGTAGCACAAGACAAGATACTACTCCTGCTCAGGCACAGTCGCTCGATCGCCATAAGCAGAGCACCAAAGGGAGTTGTTGCAATATGGGACAGTCATCAGAGGATCCTGGAAAGGACAATGCCGAGCCTTGTGAATTATATGTTGAGGATCCTCTGAGATGGTTAGTTACACGGGGGAGTGTGCACAACCTAGGATCAACTGTTCACCACCTCTAGATGACAGATGATCAGGTTATGGTGTCAGTTGAGGAGGTTATCATCGCAGACGCACCTGTCCCTATCCCTTTTGAGGAGTTCAAGATTGTGGCCGATGTCTTGGGTACCTTCATATCATGACCGAATAACCTTGTTTCTGTTAGAGCTGCGGATTCCCCGATCAGAGCCCCAAGTCCAACTCCCTTCCCTCGTGAAGTTTCATAGCCTCCACCACTAAATGTGATGCAGCAAGTGATTCTGATGGCATTTGATACATCTTTCCCGGCTAGAAATTGGCCTATGGATTTAGCTGTTGGGCCGTCAGGGGCGGCATGCTATCTTGAGAGGGATGATTTAATGTCCATGGTCGCTCCTAGATAAAATCTTATGATTGCGATTGTTCAGCTTTTTTTGATGTAAGTATCTTCTTCAATTGGAAGTAAATATCTTAAAAATTACGCTGTTTAACTTTAATTTGTATGCTTCCATTTATGTAGGTACATGAATCGTAGGTTGGTTTCCTCTGGGCAGAGCGCTAAATTTGGATTCATGTGCCCAGCTCATACCACGGAGAAAGGGACCACTTCTGTCATCAGACATAGATATTTATCACAAAGGCTCAGTGAATCAGAAACTGACTGTTTCTTGGTTCCTTATGTGCATGGGTAAGAAACATCAAATTTATATTCCAAAACACATATAATGCTTTATATTTGCTTAACATTCATCTCTTTTTTTAAGGGATCATTGGCAATTGGTTATTCTATGTAAGGCTAGTTACAAAGTGATCCTCCTATGCTCCCTCCACTTCAAACCGGGGAGTGACTTGAAGAAGACCATGAACTCGTAAGTTTTATTGCTTTATTACCTTTTGTGTGCAAAGTTTGTGTGCAGAATAAGTAATCTTTGTGATTTTGATCATAGGGCTATGTGGACTTTCCTACACTCTAAGTGTGGTAGGCATGTTCATGACTTAAAAGACCCTACATGGATCACGCCAAAGGTTAGTACATATTTGTTTTCTTTAAGATATGTTCCATAAGCTATGCTTTTATGCTTGCTTTGATGATATCATGTTCTTTTTCAGACCCATAGGCAACCATCGGGCTCCAACTTATGTGGTCTTTATATGTTGAGGCAAATTTACAATATTATGAGCCTAGGCACAACTGACTTTACCAAGGAGGTAATAAATGTATATTTCAAAAATTTTTTATTACTTTATTGTTTTTAAGTTAGTAAGTTAATGTTTTGTTTGGCTTCGGTGTTACACATACAGATGTTTGATCTTGCTGATCCCTTTCCTGAAGAAGATATTGATTTCATCCGAAAATGTATTGCTGAATTCATCTATGAGCTTTAACAAGATTAGTAAGTTTTTGAATCCGATCCTATGTTGTTCTAATAATACTTATGGTTTTCATATATATCTAACTTGGTTTATATCTCTGTTCAGGACAATTTCTTGGATATTAGTGATGCTAGTTGGCTGTCGATTCAAGCATGGGATCACTATTGTAAATTTTCCTCCACATTTTTCATTTCTCTGTAAAGCTTAAGAATTTTTTCCATATAATGAGAAATATTTCTTCTCCTGCTTCTTTTTACAAGCTTTGGGATTGCAAGTTAACACAATGTCGCGATTTTCCTGCTATCATTGTTTAATTGTAGTACTGTGGTTCAAAATGCCTGATAATTATAAATTGTTAATATTGTATTGTTTCTAAGAATTGAATAAGTTGATCATGTGTTATTGGTAGTCATTGGAATTGAATGTATTTGTTTTCAATGATTTTTTTTTCATAATGTTCATTATGTGATTGTTGGGAGTCGAGGGTTGTAAGGGCCAAGTGTTTTTCCCTTGAACATACTGACATTTATAGGTTCATACCAATTACGATAACTAAGGTCATATTTAACAAAAGAGGGAAAGGGGAACTAATAAGGATTTTAGGCTTCATGATTCTAAATTTGGAGCAAGTTTTCATTCTGAGAAATACCAATTGTTTCTGGAAATAAAAATGTTGTTGTCACTACTTCTGATTGTCAATATATATGTGCATGTGTTGTTGCTTGTGTATGTAATGTGGCACAAAGGGGATTGTCGTATATGGCTTACTGGCATGGGTAAGATTAAAACAAATAAAACAAAAAAAAACACACAATTTTTAGACCGGTTCCAAATATGAACAGGTCTTAAATATGAATTTAAGACCATTTAAAGTTAGAACCGGTCTTAAAGTCCTATTTTTTTAAGACCGGTTCATAAAAAACCGGTCTTAATAGTACTGAAATTTTCCTACCCTTTCCGTTAGTTAAACTTTAAGACCGGATGTTGTAGAACCGGTCTTAAAATTTCATATTTTAGACCGGCTGTATCAAGACCTGATCCAGAACCGATCTAAAATGTTTTTTTTAACCAGTCTAAAAAGTGATTTTTGTAATAGTGATATAACATTTTCTCATAATTTTAATCACCTTAGAAATGTTATTATATCCAAGATTGTGATTCAATAGTCAAGCTAAAGTATTATTGGCTTTCAACTATCAATTTCGTCAATACAATGTGATCAAGTTCATTTTCACTCTTATAAACATATTCTTCGCTTTCAATAGTATATAATCAATTTCTCCAAATATTGGTCTTCAGGACCATAGCAAAAATCTTGCAAAGCTAAAAAGTTTTTTTGTTTCCCATTTAGTTTGATATTTGAACTTTTAGCCTTCTGGGCTTTGATATTTATAACAATTAAATAATCAAAGTGCCAAAGTTTTTCTTATCAATCATACCATTTAATAAAAACAATAGTATTATTTTATATAAGAACTATTATAAAAGTGATGTGACTTCTAGTTATCTGATCACAAAATTAAGAATATTATGACTTCTGGCCTTTCAATAAAATTAAAATACTATAAAATAAATTAAGTAAATTTATAATGAAGTATAAACAACAGTTAAGCCCCTGAACATATAGATCACATTATATGGTCATATATAATACTATTATATATTAATGTAATAATAAACAAATAAAATATTGTCATAATGATCTAACAATAATATATTAATAGAAATAAATGAAATGTAAATAAAATAAAAATGAAAATGAAATAAATTATTAATAACATAAAATAAATAAACAATAAAATGTAAATAAAATAAATAAATATAAGTGTTAAATAAGTAAATAAGCAAATGAAATGTAAATAACATAATATAACAACATAAAATGTAAAGAATACCAAACTATAAAATAAAGAAATATAAATGTTGCATAAATAAGATATTCCTGAAAAATGATAAATAAAAGTGAAAAGAAAACTTGCGAAGGAGAATAAAGCAACAACAATATTCAATCTTAGCTATGGAACCTGATATATAAAATAATCAGTAAAATATATCTTTAATTCCATATAGTGGCTTAGATTATCCTAGATATACATGTAAGAGATAACAATAGAAAAAATAAAAATAGATGGTAAAATAAAAATAATATAGAATAACATATCGATAATGTAAACCATAGATAAAATAACAAAGATAATAAACAACATAAAATATAGTATAGAAATGAAAAAGTTAGAGAGTAGAAGAAATAGAAAACTAGACCACAGGTATTCTAAGCGAACTCGTACTGATAACATGTTACAAAAATTAGGAAAATATAAGGGATGAGGGAAGAAGGAGATGAAGAAGATGAGAGAAAGTTGGAAAGAAAACAAGGAGGAGTTCTCATTCACTTCATTTGGATGTAACTAAAGTGTAGTGCATAATGCACTATTTATAGACTCTCAACCACAACCAAGAGTTACACAATGTAAATGACAAACTTTAATCCTCATGAATGCACATATTGTAACATTTGAATTATGGGCATGAAGACTATTCATTGGGGAGGTTATGGAGTGTAGAAAATGAAAGGTCAAGAGTTGGGAGTTTATGAACATCCACTTCAATTAGTATTTTTACAACACAAGACAAATAAAGATATTTATATAAGACAACTAGAGAGATTCAAAAGAACATAGGAAGTTAAAAACATTTTGGCCATTTACAAAACAAATATGGGCATTTACAAGACAAATAAAGGGATTCAAAAAAATATAGAGTTAAAAAGATTTTGGCCATTTACAAGAAAAATATAAAAATTCACAAGACAAATATGAGAATTTACAAGATAAATAAATTAAAATGATTCAAAAGAACCTCCGGAATTAAAAATATTTTGGTCATTTACAAGATAAATATAAAAGTTCACAAGATAAATTTGTGTATTTACAAGATAAATAAGATAATTTATAAGACAAATAAAGTAGATCATTATTGTCTTTTCACTTATAGAAATTAATTTTAATTTGATTATAAGGTGCAATAAAATTTTAAAAAGTTTTAATATTTACTAAAATTAATTTACTATCAAGGCACCGGCTGAAATTTTTCCTAGAAAATTTATTTTTGTATAAGAAAAGTTAAACAAAAATTTATAAAAGAAAAATTTAAGGGTGGGGTATGTTCAGAAAGTGACGGCTCTATTTATTATTCGCCAATCGGCACCCAGAAGTGCATAAGTATTGTCTATTGTTATTTTCATATTTGATTTGATTGAGGGTAGAATCTTAAAAAACATAAAATAAAATAAAAAAATCCTATTTATTATAAAATATTAATAAATTAAATGCCAGATGAGATTGTGAAATGATATGGGATCTGACGCGGCACTATCCATTAATGGAAATGCCATCTGAACCCCTAATATCCCATTCTTACAATTTTACTTTTCACTGAAAATTATTTTTAGGTCATATTTCACTTGAAGTTATTATTATTTTAAATCGGGAAGCTAAGCTAAATGGGTCTCAGTTTTCATTGTTAAACTTGTTAAACCAGTGATAAAACAGATGACATATTAATTAAACACAAAACTAATAAAGATCATCATATAGAAATAAATCCAAATAAATTTAACTGTCAGCATAAAACACTATTATATATGAATTTTTCAATGAATTAATACCAAATGGCCATAAATCGTCCGAAAATATATTGAGCTCTTGGTAAAGATCAATTTTTTTAATTTTGATTTTTTTTTATTTTTTTCAACATTTTTAATTAACATTAGGACCAAGACCCGTATGATTTTTCTAACAGCCCTTCTTGTTTCCAATTTAATTTTGGGTTTTAGCTTAATAACAGCAGAAATTTCAGTATAACATAGCTCAATCACAAAGACGACTTCTGATCCAAATTAAGCTCCAAGCCAATCTAATTCATTCTAATTGTTTGATCATTGATCATACATGTAATAAAAAACATATATTTTTTCTTGCCAACAGAAAAAATAGATTAAATTAAATTTAAGAATATGAACTTTACATGTGAAACAGTCCTTTTTTTCCTTTCTTTTTAAAAAACATCATACCATACCGCTGATATAATAAATGCATTTGGGAACAATAAGTCAAAAATAAACACACACTGACATATGTTTAGAACTGGGAATTTGGGCCGGGCTAACGGGCCGAGCCCGTTAGCCCGGCCAAATAAACGGGCTCGGGCTTGAAAGTCCGAGCCCGTTTATTTATTCGGGCTAAACGGGCTCGGCCCGTTTAGCCCGAAAGTTAAACGGGCCTGCCCGTTGGGTAAACGGGCCGGCCCGTTTAACTATTTAAAAAAATAAAAAAAAATTTTATATATTTTTCAAATAAGTTAGATCTCAATGTTTTCAATTCTTAGTGATGTTGTGTTTAAAGACTTCCATTTTTTTTATTTGACACTTTTTTCATATTATGTCTATTTATTTTACTATTATTAAATTTTAAAAAAATGTATTCACATGTTTTTGTGATGTAAGTAGACAAAAAAAAAGAAAGTAAGAACAAATTTGGTTTTGTAGCATGAATATATAAAAGAAAATAAGTGTGACATAAATGGATAAAAGAGAAAGGGAGTAAAAATTTTTTTTAAAAGGGAGTAAAATTTAAAAAAAAACAAAAAAAAAATAAAAACGACGGGCTAACGGGCCGGCCCGTTAGCCCGTCTAAACGGGCTCGGGCTGGCATTTCGCCAGCCCGTTTATAAACGGGCTAAACGAGCTTGGGCCCGTTTAGCCCGTTATCCCAACGGGCCAGCCCGACGGGCCCGGGCTGGCCCGTTTTCCCAGTACTACATATGTTTGTGTTTGAGAGGATAATTTTCTCAACGTCAAAAATTTAGTAAAGGGGGTCCCCAAGATCTCGATAAGATTCTCTCTATTTGTGTCAGCCAATGAAGTAAAACAGTTTTGTATATTATGCTATACAGTATTTCATTATCATCATGCATGTTAGTTATATATATATATTGAAATAACGTTATTTGAGCATGATATATATGAGCACAAACATTCCTATGAACCTCACGAATTGACTCCCCAGGTATACTGTTTTTATGTTTCTAACTTACAAAATTGAGTTGAGTGGATCTTAAACTTGTGCTAATTATAAATTCGATTAAAATCGCGAGTTAACACACTGAGTTTACAATTTTTACATTTTTAACTTACAAAATCGTGTTAAATCACTCTTAAACTTGTACTAACTTTTTCGTTTTGATCATGCTCAATAGCTGTATATACAAATTTTATATAAATTTATTTGTTAAGTATGATACATTATAAAATGTTGATGAATTTAATTTCAACTATTTAGATTTAAAATATATTTATCAGTTTAAAACTCAAATTGTTTTTTTCATATGCATAGTATCCACACTTATGAAATTATAAAATAATATAATAAGGGACCTATCTCATACATCAGCATGGGTATGTATATTTTAGGTAATATTCCTTTCACCCATATATCACTTTGATATGAACCAATCACTTTCCTAGCAAAATACCTTTAGATCACATCAATTATGATCATAGGACAAAATGCTAAAGTAGCAGTCACTAAAACATATTTCCATAATAATATCAAAGTCAAAAGACATCATTGAAAGGGTTAACCTTTCCGGGACTCACACAGCAATGAGGCAGGGATCTATTCACTTGCTTCTCATTTGTGGTTCTTTAACACATATGGTACGAATTGCATGCTATGGTGTTACTTTTATACTTTAAGAGCATATGTTGTTTTGATTCTACCATTAACACCATATATAGACTCAGTATCTAAACCCAAATTCTTCAACTCTACTCACTTAACATCAATTTTGAAGAATTTGTTGTCTAGTGATAGGTACCATGAATGCGGGTTACCATGATTCAATCCATATTTATAATCATATATCTCATCTTGACTTGCTACACTTTAAGTTGAGGTGACAAATAGTTTGTGCTTCTTCTTTACTATATTAATACTTTCACTGCTTTATTGGTGAATACAATTGTCTCATTTTTGCACGTACTTCTCCTAAGTATCAAAGGCAGTACACCCGTGTTCTTTGGCACTGTTCATTCGGTAAAACCATATTTATCAGATTAATTAACTTTATTCACGGGGTTACTATGCACTTTACTTTAACTTTTCAATTCTTCCATTCATTATTATCAAGGTTTTTCTCGGTTTATCAATTCCTCTGCTTACTTAACTAATGGGCTCGTACTGTGCGATTATCCGTTCCTAGTTCATTTAATGTGCTCGGATAATTAATCCCTTCGTCATACGGGTTATGCAGTTAACCACATAAAATGTTAATACATAACAAAATAGCGCGTGATAATTCATCAACTCTTCATCCGCAACTTCTTCTGGTGCATCGTTCTGCACTCCTTTCTTGTGCTTACATGCCTAAATGGTTGGTTGGTGGAGGGTAAGATTCGGAAGAATCTCAGTAGCAAACAATACCACTATGCATTTAAGATATATATTTAATGCATTGCATACTTGCCTTACACAATTTTATGCCAACATAATGACATATTTCCATGCTCAATGTAATACCTTATATCCAAGAGACTCATATGAGTGCAGAAGAGTAGTGAAATAAGTTGTGAAATCAGGATTCGATCCCAGATTAAGCAGACTTTTGAAAATGTTCGCAAATCCCAAACTTATCTCAGGAATTGAACCTGGGATTGAAAGGTTTTTAAGTGGAATAAAAAACTTTTCGAACATTTTTCATAAACATTTACTGCCTCACTAAATCTCATCAGTTCTCAGTTTCATCTTATCAGAGTGTGTGAACGATTCTTTACTTAAGTGTCACATTTCATATATTAATTCTGTTTCGTTAGCGTTCAGAAGCGTTGTCTAACTATATTATCACATTATAAAGTTACCGGTACTACTGGTTCCACCACTGTACTATCGACAGGTTTATAGAGTTATATACATCATATACATAACACAAAACATTCAAAGTAGACAACCAATGGGAAATAAAATCCTTCAGCTTCGTCCTCTAGCTGTCCATGTTTACCTTCTTGCCCTTTGAGTTGCTAGCCTGTACTGTAGATGTGTTTATAGGAAAAGAGTGAGATTTAAAAGAATTCCAGTAGTAACAAGTAGTCAATCATATAGATACAAAATCATAAAGCATGCCACACAGTCATCATATAAATATAATTATCATAACAACATTAGTACACAACATGCAGTTCAACATATCACCATAGCGCTAGGTATAACAAATCACATGGCCCCGAGTGTTACTCGCGTAAAAAGCCCTGAGCATCCACTCGTGCATCACATAAATTTTCAATGGCCTGAGCGTTTGCATATTCAGACTGTGTCAGATAAATTCATGATAAAACCATAAACATGCAATATATCTTATAACGTATGAAAGACAAAGTCACTATCTGGTAGCTTTTCCAGAGAAATATCCAACTGTTTCTCCCCTAGCTTAGGCAAGTCTTAGCTCCTGGACAACTATTAGGTCCTATAATTAGAATTACGGACGACAAGTCATGACTTAATCTAATCCTTTTGGTATAATGTAAACTAAATTATTCTTGGTTTAGCATGTTGGTTGTCATTTGAGTCACTTAGGTATCCCTTGGAAGCCCAAAAAAATACCTATGAGATTGGAAAAGACCATATCAATCAACACCTCTTGGAAAATATGAAACATAGAAAAATTTGGGTCTTGGCCGTGGCCAAAACAGGTCAGGTGCTTTTAGGATGCGGCCAAGAATCCCCTATTTCCTGACCGGACTTCCAAAAATCATAAATAAATTTAAAAAATTAAAAATGAGGTGGTTGCAAGTGCTACATGACCCTGTTTAAGTACAATTTCATAGAAAAATGTAGCTATTATCCAAATGGACACACATCAATACAAAATTCCCTTTTATTAGAAACTGCTCTAGAATTTTCCAGTTTTACATGACTAATCTTCAAAAATATAGAACTTCTAGTGTACACACCCAATTGACACAAATGATATATCAAATTAAAGCTTGACATGTATAATTTTAGATTGAAAAGTCTCAAAATTTTTTGACATCATTTTCCTATTCAAAAATGTCATATAAACAGACTGCCCTGTACATAACACATACTGGCAGAGTTACAGTTTTTCAATATATATTTCCAGTGGTTTAGAATTCACAACCAGGGGCTATTCCCATACATTTTCCCATTCTAAACACAATGAAAATGTCAAAAATATCAAAATCACAAAGCTTCAGCCCCTGACCCTCCTGACCGAACATAATCATTTTTAGCAAAAATCACCAAAACAGAATCTTGTCTAACAACTTGGTCCAATATCATCATAAATCAGTATCTAACCATGAATACATGATTAAAACATGATTAACGCATAAAAATACCCCCTAGATGAAAATATCAAGGCCCCAAACCCTCATGAAAACTCATCAAAATCACAAACCAATCTGTTCAAAATAAAGCCTACGCTTACCTTTTCGCGTTTCCGTAACCGGTTTAGAAATCTGGCAGTACTTCATCTGGTGAGAAGTCACCAAACACCTCCAAACAAAATTATAGAATCGTAGAAATGAAGCTTATCATGTAGAAGAAGGTTTGTGATGGGTGTTTTAGGAGAAAATGCCAATTCGGTAGTGTTTCAGTGAATTGAAGTTCTAGAAAATCACTATTCACCTCTTCTATCTCTTCTAACAATTTTTCTTGATTTTTCCTTGATTTTTGATGATGATGGCCAAATTATATAACCAAGAGGGAGTTTTGAAAAGTAATTGCCACGTGTCAAATTCCTATAGTGACATTTGTCTGGTGATCCAGTGATTCGGTAACACGTGTCACTTACTTTAATTAAGTAGGCCCCGCCTCTTTTCTTGGGCCTTTAGTCATCCTTTTTGTCAAGAAAATTAAGGTTCTAATGATTTTTCCCAGCTTCTGGTGACCGAACCAGAGACCAGTGGATTTCCACAGCTTGGGACAAAGGTGGTATCTTCTGGTGATGACAACTCAAAAGGTAAAGTAACTTTATCATCATTAGGGGATAAGTGTCATGCTCTTATTTAGCCAACACATAAAGTCAAGAGTAACTTTATGCTCCCTCCTCTAAGATGGTGCCATGTGTCCCCCTATCCATGTTTTACCTAACCGTCCCCTTTGTTAGGGAAGGAATGTCCAGGGATTTTTCTCGGGTCTACCCACAAGGTATCATCTTTCATGATCCCCACATAAAGTAAAATTAATTTATTTAATTATTTAATTATTACTTTATGGGTCAACAAGGAAAATATTGCCAAGTGTCCTATTTATTCAAATTGGTTCCATATACACACATACTTGGCACCAGTGAATTTCTTCTAACTATTTATGCACTCTAAGCCTTATGTATCTAGTGTAACATCCCAAATTTCAATCATCAAAATTCCTTTATACCTTGGTGAATTAAATGGCACATTAAGTGACAAAACAAGGCAATTAGATGTCACACATAACACTAGTTATTTGGTACACAAGTTAGTGTTGCTACCAATTTGTTTTTCCAGAGAGGCAGTCATGTTGTGTGACATGTTTAAATAGGAAAATGATGTCTAAAAATTTTGAAAATTTTCATAATGAAATTAGACTTATCAAGATTTAATTTTTAGGTCATATAAGTCATTTGGAGCTATACACAAGGAGATATGTATTTTTAAAGTTAGCCTAGTGAAACTGGCAATTTTTTGGGGTAGCGTCCAAAAATGGAATTATGGAATTGTTGAGTTTCTAGTTGGCTAAAGGCTATATTGTTTCTTGGAAATAGACTTAATGAGGGTCACATAGCCTTTGGAATTACACCATTTGGATATCTATACAATTAGATATGAATTTTCACAATTTGATGAAAATTTTGCCCAGCTTTTCAACATGTGCGAAAATGAAAAAAATAAGTGTATGGGAAAAATTGTCATTTTGGTTAAATAAATAAATTCAGCAATTTTTCTTAATTATTAAGGAAGAAGTTGGTTTTGGCTTAATGATTAAGCAAGACAGAGACTTTTTTTTATGAAGATGGACAAGTGGAATCAAGAGAAGAAGTTTGTAAAAAAAAATATTATTCTAAATGTCACATGATGAAATTCATAATAAAAAAAAACAAGAAATGGAAGAATAAAGAGAGCTCTAGAGAACTCTCCATAACTCTTCTAAAGGCCATAATATTTGGCCAAGAGAAGAGAAAAGAGAGAGGAGGAGACTTGGTCAAAGGTAAAGAGCAAGGAGAGAAGAACAAGGAACAAGGTGCAAGATCAAGGTAAGTAGATGGAAATTCCTACTTGTTCTTGTTCTTTAATTCATGAAACCTCTTCTCAATATTTATGTCATCTTGGATTAGCCATTAAACAGGAAAAACTCAAGAGGAAGGAGGAGGAGGGTGACGGTTTTGAAGAAAATAAGAGGAGAAATCAAGGTAAGTCAAGGAAACCTTGAAATTCTTGTTGAAAATGAAGTTGTGATTGTTGTTTGGTTAGTTATTGGTTTGTTTGGTTAGATTTTGTAATTTGGGATATCTAAACCCTAAGGGCATATGCTGCCCAAATTTATACTGAACATGTTTATTTGGTGTTTGTATGATTAAACAAGTGAATACAAGTGAAAGAAAGGTGTTCTAAGGGTTGAAATCATGAAAATCCAAATTTTCCCAAATTTTGGAATAATTCGAACAAACCTGGAAAATAGGGGTTAGGTCTGGAAATTTGTGTTTTTGATGGTTCTATGATGTTTAGAATGAAAAATTGTTTAAGGAACATGTGGATTTTGGATATGTAAAGGTCTTAGGGTGTGAAATGACAATTTTGCCCCTAAAACCTTAAACTAGTGGCTGCCATGGGTAATCTGGTCATTTGAGTGTGAATTTTTCAAAACTAAGGTAAAAAATGGATTATACATACAAAATTGTGTGGGGTTAACCCGGGTCATAATTTTTAAAAAAGTACAAATATATTGAGTATAAAGGGAATTGGACCAAATTTCCTAAGGGTATTTTGGTAATTATGCGATTTTGAGATAAGATAACCAACTTGTAAATTTTAGAATGAGATATAAGTGAGTAATAACTCATTTACAATTACTTTCAGAATTTTAGAATTTGATATTTTCCCGAGCCAAACGAAAAGTTAAAGGATCAATCATAGCCAGGCTTTGAAAAGGAGGCCAGGTAGTAATTCTATCTCTCATATTCTATGGGAATGTTAATATGCATTGGTTGCCGTGTTCTGTACAATGAGATTTGTTACCTGTGTGGCCAATGAAATTTTCCTATATGGTGTTGCCTGTGTGGCGTTGATTTGTGTATGTGGCATTTCCTGTGTGGCGTTAATTTGATTGTGTGGCAATGTGATCACATTATGATTTGCTGTGTTCAAGTAGGGATCAGACGATCATTTTGATTAGAACAAAATCATCGCTTTGATCTTGAGCAATTGTCAGACATATACTTGGCATTTTGATTGATGCATTATGATAAATGCTGCTATGCATGTTTACTTTTCACATGTATATGATTGATAACTTGTTACTACTGAGATTCGTATGAATCTCAAGCTTTCCATAATTTAAAAATTAATTCAGCTAGAGAAAGCGGCTCAGAGGCAAAGTAGCAGATACCGGTGACTAAGGGTCTGGTGCAGATCAAGGAATTTTCTGTTGGTTATCTGTTAGTTTCTCTTTGTATATGAGATTTGTATTGTATTATGTACAAACCCTGTGAGGATTTTCTATAATGTAATCAAGAATATTATATCAGTATATTGTACTGTTTTTGTATGCCCATTGAACTACGTATTAATACTCTGATAAATATCAAAATATTAAGGGGTTTGACATTTTTGGTATCAGAGCCATACGGTTTTGGCAATGACAGAATAGTATACTGATATGATCTTAATTACATTATAATGAAAAATACAAGCGGAATAAGGTGATAAAGAGTAAACACTACTAACAGTCAGGACGACTATATTAAGTTGGGAGTGGTTTCAGGAAGATGCAGGCTCCAAGGAAGTAGATGTAGCAAAGGTTAGTATACGGGCCCTGCTCCGAACCAGGGCCGACAGTCAAGTTATTTGCTGATGATGCGGAGCAACTACTGTCTACGGGAATAGAGTCGAATCTATACAAGGTTACCAGTTCTAGAGCAGAACCTGTATACATGGGATATAACCTGCATCCAGATCAAGGATGGAGAAAATACATCAGGATTAGGTTTATGCTGGCTCTCCGTGGTCAAGATACTCCGATCCCCTCCTAATATGCATAGTATGTACATGATATGGACACATTGTACGGGGAGCATGGATTACACCGTATAGAGTTTCTAGATGAAGATCGGATCCATAGGACACTTGAAGTTCTTCTTTGATACTGCGTTCTGGGCACGGAGGAGGAACGACCTTATAAAGTAGGGTCCACATGTTAATTTTATAGAGTTGGTGGACCATATGGCCGAGTATGTATTGAACTATATGTACCGGTATTAATATATGAATTATGCATAGTATTTGGTCACCCAGAGATGGTTGACCCAACCAATCAGGACAAGGGCAGTTTAAGGGTACCAACACTCGAAAGTGGTTGGAGTTGGTACTTGTGTTTTTACACCGGTACATGAAAGTTAAGCGTGCTCAGCCTAGGGAAATGGAAAGATCGGTGACCCCCTGGGAAGTTGTTGAAAATGTTAAGTCATGAAATGTCAAAGAGTAGGAACATGTTGTACAGTTACTTATGGGCAATGTATTACCACAAGTCTTTCTCAAACTGCCGTAAAGGTCTAGTATATGCTATTATTGAGGTACCTGTGTGTTCAAATTTTGTGAAATGATAGAAGTACCCTTGTGAACACATGACAATTACCCCTTCATTATTTTTAAATAATGAGACATAGAAATGGTGAGACAAAGAGATAAAGGTGCCGAGTAGGGTCAAATAGTTAGACCCGACCCAATACAGCAAGATAAAAAGCATGTTGACAAAGCAACATACTATAATATATTATTTGAGTAACAAATTGTCAAGGTGCAGTAAAATAAGATGCAGATAGGAGAAAAGAGGAAACAATCCTAGTAGACAGGGGAATGAGCATATATAGCTTGTGAACCCTAACCTGCAGCCTCCGCCTAGGCTTCTACATGGACCTGCTGTTGAGAGTGAAAGACTGCAGACATGAAAGACATGATTTTGTCAGCACAATCTCTTGCCTATGAGGGAAGTTTGATCCTAAGATAGCAGAGGATTAGTGGTTTTGTATAGGGGAAATTCTTAAAATTTTAAATATACCCAGATGACATCAAAGTTCAGCTGGTAATCTATAAATTAGTAGGTGATACAAATAGATAGTGGAAAACACTAAGAGGACTTTACATACCAAAATATTCCTACTACTTTGGAATTATTTCAGCAATGGTTCAATGGAAAATATTTCCCCGATCAGTTTGAGCTGCAAGGGAAAATAAGTTCTTACTAGTCAATGAGACGAGAATGAGAGCTTTGATGAACACCTGACTCACTACATCTGATTGCCTCAATACTCCTCTTATTTGAGGTATCGTGGTGATGAGGAGTAGAGCACACACATAATGATACAGAGACAGAGACTAGAGAAATTGATTTCTAAACAATTTATTAAATTTGATAAAGCACTAAATGAATGCCAACCATATCATTAATCTATTATAATTGTCAAAAATTGGGGGCACTTAGCCAAGAGCTGTCTATGGCAACGATAGACAGATGAGTTCAGCTGGATAACTCATAATAAATTTTTATAGTTGCACAAGGGGAAAGCCAACAAGTCTTTAGAACTGATCTAGAGTATGGGTTTTACTTGATGGTAATTCTATACAAGTATTATGTGATTCAGGTAGTAGTCATTCATTTATTGCATATGATTAGGTGAGATGACTACCCCTGAGTATACATTAACTACTCCATGAATTGATTATGTCTACACCCATGGGTGTCAGATCTATGATAGCTAATGTTTATGAAACATGTAATAAATGCCAAAGGATAAGAGCCAGTAATGAATCTGATAAGCCTATAATTGTATGAAATGGGAGTAATTCCTGGTAATGATTGATTGATGGCAAACAATGTTTTGCTAGATTGTGAAAGCAAAGATATTTAACCTAATCCATAATTATATGTCGATGCAAAAGGCAATCTTAATTTTCTTTCAACAACTAAAGCTGAGAAATGTTTACAGAAAGATTTATCAGAGGTACATAATGCATTGCTTCAAGTGGTTAGAAGCTGGAGTAGCACTTGAAGATATCCTGATAATAAACAGGTTCTCTGTAATGTTCCAAAAGATATCAATGAATTAACTTTGGAGAAGGAAATGGAGTTTATAATTGGGATTAAAACCCGGAACGGGATTAATGCCTAAATTCTTATATGGAATGGTATTAAATTAAATGGCAGAATTGACAAGTGATTATTTCACTATGGGAGTTACATCACTCTTTGCCTAAAATTAGAAAGATAAAAGCTCGAATATTGTTGGCAGCATTCTAGAATAGTCAAAAGGCTGAAATAAAATAACTGTGTGACTTGAGAAATGTTGCAATGGACTTTATGTCCTATGAATGTCAAACTTGACCAATTAGGTATTATGAATGATTAAGAATCAATGATATCTTATGTATTAATAAGCAAGGTAAAACACGAAAAAGTGTTGAAAGCAGTATTGAGCATATTGAGAAATAAGCAACTCTATGCCAAACTGAGCAAATATGAGTTTTGGCTTTTAGAAATTAAGTTTCTGAGCCATGTAGTCTTATAAGAAGGGGTTTTGTTGGATCCCAGCAAAGTGGAAGCAGTGCTAAACTAGAAAAGCCAGAGAATGGTAGTTTTTTTAGGTCTTAACAGTTGTTATAAATGAGTTATATTGCATTTCTCCAGTAATGTTTCCCCTTTGATAAGGCTAATATGACAACTCAACATTACGTATGGGATGAAAATTGTAAGAGGAGCTTCACCGAGCTGAGAGAGGAATTTGATGACAAGATAAATGTTATTGACTTATGTGGCGTTCATTTGCCTGTGTGGCTATGTGATCACATTATGATTTGCTGTGTGCAAGTATGGATCAAGCTATCATTTTGATCTTAACAAAATCTCACTTTGATCATAAGCAATTGTTAGACATTTTGATTGCTACATCATGATAAATGTTACTATGCATGTTTACTTTTCACATTTTATATGATTGATAGCTTGTTACTACTGAGATTCATATGAATCTCACCCTTTACATAATTCAAAAATTAATTCAACTATAGAAAGCGACTCAGAGGCAAAGTACTGGATACCGGTGACTGAGGGTCTGGTGCAGATCAAGGAATTTTCTGTTGGTTATCTATTAGTTTCTCTTTGTATCTAGGATTTGTATTCTATTATGTACAAACCCTGTGAGGATTTTTTGTAATGTAATCAAGAATATTATATCAGTATATTGTACTATTTCTGTATGTCCATTGAACAGTACGTTAATACTCTGATAAATGTCAAAATATTAAGCGGTTTGACACTTAGAAACTCATTCTTTACCTGAATATAGTCCCTAAAAATCATTTTATCTCCTCAATATTCTTGGGATTCTTACTAAACTCAGGCCTAGTAGTTTTCCTGATATAGGCTTGTCCTTAAATTCCTAAGCCCAAAATTCGAGATATTATAATTGTCCCCTTGTTCAATAAATTTTGTCCTTGAAATTTCAAATATCTATACCTCAGGGAATCATGCTAGACATTCAGTCCATCCCTTTCTTATGCTGGCTCGAGCATGCAACTCAAATCATCTTAATCTCAACATAATCTCAGATAGTATTCAGCAATCACCAAACGGCATTTTCATTCATTTTGTACCCGTTATGTAGCATTCAACATAGGACCACTGGTCCATTCTTATAGCGCTTGGCTCTCAGGCTACACATCCTCTTCAGGACTTTACCCGGATCACACTGTGTGCATACTAGGCCTTACAGTCTAGGGAATCACCCCCATGCCATAAGTATCTTGGGACTTACTGCCTCGGGTACAACCTAGTATAGTCTGAATGTTCTGCCAGTCTCAAGGTATACTCTAGACATACTGGTCCAATGTCATCATGCTAGGTAATAACCATAGCACTAGGAACCTAGGTTTTATGGCCCAGGGACATCGCCCCATGCAAACTTGCATATTGAGTCTTATCGCCTTGAGCCTCTACTAGCAATAATTCTCAAATGCGTAACATTCTGTCGGCCTAAAGACATACAAATCCCTAAGGTCTTGTGGCCTCAGGATAGTCGGTCCATCATCTTTGAAAATACCTATTGAGACTAACTACCTATAGACACATAGTCCATTAGGTATTCTGAATATATCTCAGGCTCTAACTCTTGTTACTCAAGCCATTCATATACTTATGAAACATTCTTAAAGCATGCTAAACAAACCTTCTTAATTATGTAACATTCTTAATTATTACTTTATGGGTCAACAAGTCAAATCTTGCCAAGTGTCCTCTTTATTCAAATTGGATCTATAGACACACATACTTGGCATCGGTGAATTTCTTTCGACTATTTATGCGCTTTGAGCCTCATATACCTAGAGACTCATTCTTTACCTGAATATACTCCCTGAAAATCATTCTATCTCCTCAATATTCTTGGGACTCTTACTAAAATCAGGCCTAGTAGTCTTCCTGATATAGGCTTTTCCTCAAATTCCTAAGCCCAAAATCTGGGATATTACACTCAATGTTACAACATACTCATTTCCATAGCATAAATATAACAGATCTTGATCAATCAAATATACTCAACACAATTAGGTAAAGTAGTTGCATAAATCAATGCAAAAACAAACATATCAAATACATGCAGGTTAGGTAAGTTCATTACCTTTTGTTTTTGAGTCCCCTCTTGTACCTTTTCTTCCAACTACTGAAGTTGCTCGGGACCCTTTAATTCCCTCTTCCTTGTCAACTCATGACCCTAGGCATATGATTACACTATTAGAGTCATGACAAATGAATATGCTATGTGGATACATTAGCCTCTAAGACATGTCTCTTATTTTTGGGCCCATACTTGTCCCAAATTACTTTAAATGCGATTACTTTCTTATTTTCGCACAACTTCCAAAAGTTGGCAACATTTTCAACAAACTTTGAAAATTCATATCTTTTTCTACAAATATCCAAATTAGGTGATTCAAAGACCTTAGTGACCCTTATTAAGTCTATTGTATGGGAAAAAAGGATCCTACTACCACCTGGAAACGTATAATTCTAGAATTCCCATTTTACCCTTACTGCCATAGAATCGTTACTTCTAAAATTCATAACTTAATCTCTAAAACTCTAAATGGGGTGGTTCAAAGTCTTATGTGAAGCTCTTTAAGTATATCTTAAAGAAAAATATCTCCTGCTACCTATTATGAGAATAAAGTTCCATAAACCTCGAGCAACAACCCTATCTCAGGATTCTTTCTAGATTTAATGCCTACACTTTAACAAGTATGTGTATGGGCCGGAGATCGATAGATTCCCCAAACTCAATGGCTGGGTGGCACCTTCAAGGAGTGCCACCTCAAAAGGCAAAAAGTAACCCTAATTATTGTGGACATATGGCATCTCATGGGTGAGCCAACATAAAAGTAGGAATAGTAAGTGTAATCATTATGGACATGTCACTTTCTTATTTGTCCAACACAAAAGTTATGCCATCATGAGTCATCATTTCTTTCTTTATTAAAGCTACTTTAATAAAGTTACTTTATTGGTGGCTACTTGGGATTCTACTCGGATTTTACTTGGGAGTGCAACATGTATATCGAGACCCGCTAAATGACACCAGGTCAGAGTGTGTGTGTGGGCCCTTCATGGAACCAAATACTAGTGTCTACTCTAAAATATAGGGTTTACATGTATGCCCTAAAAATGCCATGTATAAACCTTCACCGCCTTATTTCGGTCAATTAATCAGTCCCTTACCTCATGCTTAGCTAGGGGCATTTTTCTACCAACCTAATGGCACTGTATATATGTCTTATGCACATTTGCACCGAAACTTTAATCCTTCTTCCTATGCATACTAGGCCCTCTACCCGATAGGGTCAAATCACATAGTCCCCTAGAGTCTTTTTTATCTCTTGACATTCTTGGGACTCTTCTCGAATTGGGCTTAGTTGTTTGCCTTATACAGGCTTATCCTCAAGTCTTTAAGTCCAAAATTCAGGATATTACATCTCATACAATTATATTTTTGCATTTATTCTCGCTATGATAATTAAGGTCTCTTATTTAGGTAATGGTTGTTACTCACAATGCATTAGTAGTAAATTTTCACTTTCAAATTGAACATGTTCCATGAGTATCACCAACCATATGACCACTTTGTACTACCGTAGTACATACTTTAAATATGCATAATCAATATACCCTACAAGTATTTCAAGACCCTTATATGAAACTATTTAATGTCTTTCACAATGTTGGACTAGTACTATCTTACAAGTCCTATCATGAATAGATATCAGTCTCACACATATCATTGCATATGTAATATCCTAAATTTTATTCACTAAAATCACTTTTACATTTATTACATTAAATGGAATAAAATGGTGAATTTTGGTACACTTGAAATAGCCAAAATAGTGAAAATAGATATTACATGAAAATTTGGCTAAGTTGAGACAAAAAGCTCAATTTTGTTTCCATAAAGGCCTAGTATTATAGCCTAAAATTAAGAATGGAAGAGCTTAATTTTTAGCCCAATAAATGATGAGAATTTTGGCCAAAACAAAAAGGAAAGAAGAAAGACAACAATTGGTTCAAAAATTCAAGAAACTATAAGGGTAAAATAGTCATTTGGCTAATAAAATTAAAAAGCCATAATTTCCTTTTTATTTGAAGAAAACGTCAGCTAAGATGGAAAAGCAAGAGGAAAAATATCAATTAGGATAGCTTGCATGCCATGTAGAGGGTTTTTATGCCATATGGAAAAAGAAGACATGAAATATTGCCATCTGTAACAATTTGTAATAAAATAATATTAATGATAAGGAGGTGGAAGAGATATTATAAGATGCTATTTTCCTCTTGCAAGGGAAAATATTTTGGCCAACATTGAAGAAAGAAGAGAGAGAGAGAGCAAGTGAAGACAAAGAATAAGAAGAGAGCTAAAGGAATCAAGAAGGTAAAACTAGGTAAGTAATAGTTGAATTCTCTTGTTTTTTCCTTCAATTTCTTGGAAACTCCTTCTAATCCTCATATCCTTCTTAAAATCATGCAAAGCAAGAATAAAATCAAGGGTAAAGAAGGAGAGGGTTGGACAGTTTTGAGAGAGAAAGAAGAAGAATTTAAGGTAAGCTTGAAAGCTTGTTTCCTCTTGTTGATTTTATGGTTGTTGTTGGTGGTTTGTTATGGTTATTGGCTTGGTTTGTCTTGAATTTGTAATTTGGGATGCATGAAACCTAAGGGGAGGTGCTGTCCCATTTTTCATTAATCATGTTCAAGAGGTGTTTAAGTAGTTAAACAAGTGATTAGAAGTGGAAAGAAGATGTTTGATTGATTGGAAATTGAAAAACTTCTTTTTCTAATAAGTTCCAAATTTTCGGCCAAATGTAATTTTTGGTGTTTTAATTGGAATTTGGTGGATTTGATGATTCCATTCTTTTTAGAATGAAAAATTGTGTGAGGAACATGTGAAAAATAGAGTATGAAGGCTTTAGGGTATGAAATGACAATTTTACCTGTAAAACCCTAACTTTATGGTTGTCAAGGGCATTTTGGGAATACAGTATGAATTTTTCAAAACTGAAGTCAAAAATGGATTCTACACACAAAATTGTGTAGGAATAGTCAGGTCATAATTTTTGGTAAAGTACAATTATACCAGGTATAAAGGAAATTAGACTGGATTTTTATAGGCATTTTGGTAATTATGCGCTTTTGGTTAGAGATAACCAACTATATGATTCTTGAAATAAAGCATGAATGAGTAATAACTCATTTAGTATAAATTTGGAATTTTAGGATTTGACATCTACTGAGCCAGACAAAAGTTAGAGGACCGAAAGCTAGGTAATTGGAAAGGATTTTCGGTAGTAACTCTATCTTTCATATAATATGTGATTGTTTATATGCATTATGTTGCCATGTTATGTGATGTGAAATGCATATGATATAATTTCTAGAGTTGTGGCACAAGTACCATCCTATAGGAAAAGTGTTAAACCCCTTAACATTTTGACATTTATGAGAGTATTAATGCGCAGTTCAATGGGCATACAGAAATAGTACAATATACTGATATAAAATTCCTAATTACATTATAGAAAAATCCCCGGAGGGTTTGTACATAATACAATTTTAATCTCAAATACACAGGAGACTAACAGATAACCCACATGAAATTTCTTGAGTCTGTAATAGACCTTCTGTCACTGGTATTCTGCTATTTTTTCCTTTGAGCCGTTCCCACTAGCTAAATAAATTTTTAAATTTATGAAAAGGGTGACATTCATACGAATCTCAGTAGTGACATACAATCAATCATATAATATGTGGAAAGTAAACATGAAATGCAACATTTATCATGATGCACCAATCAAAATGTTAAGCACATGTTAATTAATGTTCAGGAATCAAATGATGATTTTGTCTGGAACAAAATAATCATCTGTTCCTAATCTGCACAATATCATTTCATAATATGATCACAACAACAACTTGAAGCAAGCCTATACCTGTTCGTAATCATCATAACTTGGAGAAGGCCTATACCTGTCTGTACATATCAAATCACTCAACTGGGTCCACCTGGCCACATGGTACCCTAAAGGTTCCATGGGGTGTCATCCACACCTAGAGAATATAAACACCACAAGTAATACATTGAACATATCATAGCAAACATTGCATATTAACATTCACATAGAATATTAGAGATAGAGTTACTACCTGGACTCCTTTTCAAAGCTTAGCTATAATAAGTCCTTAACTTTTCATCCGACTTGGGCAATTATCGAATCCTAAAATTTTCAAAGTAATTGAAAATGAGTTATTACTCATTTATAATTTATTATTGAATTTATAAGTTGGTTATATTGGCTCAAAATCACATACTTACCAAAATGCCCCTAGGGAACTCGATCTAATTCTCTTTCGATTCGGTACATTTGTACTTTTCCAAAAATTATGACCCGGGCTATTTCAACAGAATTTTTCATGTAGAATCTATTTTTTACTTTAAATTAGGAAAATTTCAGCTTAAATTATAGTTTTGCCATTGACAACCCTAAATTGGGTTTTATGGGCAAAAAATTGTCATTCCACAATCCGAGGCTTTTCACTCTTCGTATCCTTCATGAACCCTACACAATTTTACCATGGAACCATTAGAATCATGAAATTCCAGCTCTATCCCACAGTTCTCACTCTGGCCGAAAGTTTCAAAGAATTAGGGAAACTCACATTTTCATGATTCTAGCTCTTAAAACATCTTCTTTCTACATGTATTCACTTGTTTAACTATCCAATCTCAAGTTTAATAATAATCAATAGAAATTTGGGTAGAATTTTCCCTTAGAAATTGGACATCCCAAATTTACAAAATCATCAAAAACAACAAATAAACCAGCCAGAGAACTACCACAGCTCAGTTTTCATCAAGAATTCCAAAGTTCTAGAAACGTACCTTGCTTTTCCTTCCTTTTCCTCACTTGGCCAAAAATCTTCCTTTTTCTCCTTAATTTTTTTGCTTGTTTAATGGCTAATCCAAGAGAATAGGAAGGTTAAGGACAGGTTTCTGGAACTATAATACAAGATTGGGTAGAGATTTTCACATACTTGCCTTGTTTATGTACCTAAGTCCCCTCCTCTTCCTCTTCTTCCTTTTTCCTTTAGCTCTCCTCTTCCTCTTCCCTTCTTTGCTTTGGCCGACTTGGGCTTTAAGTAGACAAGAGAAGAGAACTTTTGAGTTTTCTAGTGTTGCACACATGTCCCTTCATTATTGGCTCTTAATTCCACTTATGTCACATGTTATAATATAAATGGATATTTTATTATATAATATTTTTATGAGTTCTCTCTGTCCATACCCTCTTTAATTATTCATAAAATCACAAAATTATATTTATTTGGTCAAAATGACCATTTTGCCCTTGCAATTTTTTCCATTTTTGTAATACTTGAGAAAATTGGCAGAATTGTCACCAAATGTTGAAAATTCATATCTAATTGTATAGATATCCAATTGGGGTGGTTCTAAAGGCTATGTGACCCTTACTGAGTCTAATTTTAAGGAAAAATATAACCTTTAGCCAAATGGAATTTAAGCATTCCCAAAATTATTATTTTTGAATGCTGCCACTGAAATTCACTGGTTTTGCTGGGCTAAATTCAAAAATATATATCTCCTTGTGTACAACTCCAAAAATTCCATATAACCTATAAAATTGAATATTATTATGTATAATTTAATTTTGGAAAGTTTTAAAATTGTTAGACATTATTTACTATTTTAAAAATATTACACAACATGACTAGCTCACAAGAAAACTTACCGGCAACATCCTTATCTTATGTACCAAATAACTATATTGTATGTGACCTTTAATTGCATTGTTGTGTCTCTTGATATGCTTTTTGATTCACCATTTTATTCCTTTAATACCACTAAGGTATAAAGGAATTTTGGTAATTGAAATTTGGGAAATTACAGTTATCCCCCGTCAATAAAATTACGTCCTCAAAATTTTGGGACATTGTATAAACTCAGTTATGCTTTGGGGAGTTACTTCTCATTACATATTCCATTCTTTTCATACTTGCTCCTTTTGTGAAATTTATCATAGAATCTTTTAAAGGTTGAGTATTGGTAGCTCTTATATTACGGATCTGAAGTCCTCAGAATCCGCAGATAGTTCTAAATATCCCTTAGTAATTTTCAAAACAACTTCCTTGGATTTTTTAGTCCAATACCATATTAGAGCTTTTACTCCTTGCAATTTTACACACCACGTTTCATCGTATCTAGCTTCTGCTCGTCATAATATGAATATTTCTCAACTTGCAAGCCTGAGGACACATTGGTCGGATAGGTTTTACGGCCTTTGGACTTCCAGTCCCATATCTATACTGAATGCATATCAATATTTATAACTTTCATACAATCTTACAACTTTCCTGAGCACATCTCAAATTTCAACTATTGCTATTCAGCCATTTATACGTCTATAAATTGTTTACAAAACATTCAAAGATAACTTCTTCAACGACGATCAACTCATTAACTTTAGTAATCACATGACACATAGTACATCAATAATCATAGAACACATCGCTCATCTATTACTGAATACCCATAAGGTCTTATATTCCAAGTAACTTTCCAAGCAAATTATGCTTAGGGGTCTCATCATCTTGGAACTTATTGTTCCATCATCCTCTGGTGTTATACTATTTCTTTAAGATACTGTTTATATTCTCTTACATTGAGTTATTTTCTAAAATTTATACTTCGAGTCATTACTCAAATTCTCAAGATTTGGGCTACACTGTAAGTCTTATGACCTTATCCTATTTGCTCAAAAGGTCTTAAAGCCTTTAGACATACTGGCATAATAGGTCTTACTGCCTATTGTATTTTCCCAATACCTATGAACTCATATATATATACTAAGCCACTACATTAAATATGGAAGCAAAGTTTCCTTGACCTCCATGCAATCATATTAACACTTCCTAGATAGTATTTAACTTCAGGGTTAAAATCGTTAAGCAACTCTATCCATTAGTGCCATCTCATATTCAACTCTTTATAGTCACACAGTTACTTCAAACTATAGTAGTTGCAGTACAACTCTATGGCACTTCGTAGAAACAATACCTCCAAATTTCTCATACACAAACAATTGTTGCTATATTAGGACTCATATATAGGACATTTTAGTCTATGAGGCTCCAGCTGATGAGAGGTTCATGCCATCATGTTATCCTGCTTCATCAAGACACATTCCAATTTATATCTTACTCACATTTTTATAGACCACATAGGTCAACTGCAATTCAAGACCACACGAGTTAACTATAAATCAAGACCACACAATCAATTACAAATCAAGACCATTTAGGTTAATATTATCATCAATTCCTCTCTCAGCTTTATAAAGCTCCTCTCACAACTATCATCCTACATAGAATGTTGAGTTATCATGTCAACCTTATCAAAGGCAAAACAATACTGGAGAAATACAACTCATTTACAATAGTCATCAAGACCCAAAAAACTACCATTTCCTGGCCTTTTCCAGTTCAGTACTGCTTCCACTTTATTGGGATCCAATAGGTCCCCTTCTTATGAGACTACATGGCTCAGAAACTTGATTTCTAAAGGCCACACCCATATTAGCATAGAGTTGCTTATTTCTCAATGTGCTTAGCACTGCTTTCAAACATTTTTTGTGCTTTACCTTGCTTAATCAACACAAGACATTCTTGGTTCTTAATTATCCATAAGACTTATTTAGTCAAATTTATCAGTCGTAGGACATATAGTCCTTTGCCACATTTTCAAAGTTATATGCTCATTTTATTCTGGTTATTCCAGAATGTTGCCCGTAACTCTCGAGCTTCAATCTTTCCAAATTTTAAAAAAAAGAACTAGAGTTCCTACTCTAAGTTTTAATCTCAATTATAAATTCCACTTCCCTTTTTGGAGGTATCATATTGATATCTACTAGGATATCACTGGAAACCTGTTTATTGTCAAGATATTGTCAAGTGCAATTTCAGCCTCAATCTGCTTGATATAAAATATCATATACCCCTGAACATTCTTATAAAGACATTCCTCAGCTTTGACTGCTGAGAGGGAATTTAAGATTACCTTTTACATAAACATATGATTGTGTATTAAGTTAAATAAATTTTCTTCCATGATCTATCAAAACATCGTTATCATCACTTGACCATTACTAGGAATTACCCCCAATTCATACCATTATAGGCCAGTTAGATCCATTGTCAACTTTTGTCCTTTGGTGTTTACTACATGTTTCATAAATATTAGCTCTAATGGATCTAACACCCATAGGTGTAGACATAACTAATTCATGGGGTATCTAATACATACTTAGGGGTAGCCCTCTCACCTAGTTTCATGTCATAAATAGGATATTAGAATCTAGTTCACAAAATACTTATATGGAATTACCTTTAAGTAGATCCGTACTTTGAATCAGTTCTAGAGATTTGCTGGCTTTCTACTATGTCATTGTAATTCTACCTTGAGTTCTTTCCTTAACTCCTTTGTCCATCATCGCCATGGAAAATTGATAAGTAAAATATTTTCATATTTATTTTCCCTTATAAGAAGATTTTTTGGATGATATTTGAGCTTAATGTAATGAATTTGGGTGTAATTGATAAATAAGTATAGATTTTGACATAAAATACAATTCATTGAAAATACTAAATTTTGACCATATTCTAGTTTTTAGGCAAAACCCAGTTCTACCCTCAGGAGTTCTGACTTTTGCTTAGAATTTGAGCACATGAATTTGTCTAAGTTTGACCTTTGTCCACTAATTTGGCCATAATTGAAGCTACAAATGTTGAAATAAGGAGCTCTTACATGTGTTTTCAAGGTAAGATTCAGATCTACAACTTTCATAAAGAAAAAAATGTGAGATTCCACCGTTTTAATTGTCAAAATTCAGCTGCAATCAAGGAGTAAGGTGGTCATAAGGTCAACATCGGTGGCTTATAGTCAATATTCTTACTTAACAAGTGGAAATTTTTGCACCCCATTCATCTATAAATAGAGGAGTGGAAGACACAATGAGACACACCATCTTATAGTGTAATTTCATGCATTTTATTGTTCTTACATACCTCCTTCATGGAAGGTTTAGGTAGTCCTCCTTTTTGGATGATATAGGTTGCCACCTACATGGAAGGTTTTACCTCCTATATGGAAGGCTAGATTTTTTCATTTTCATGTATCTTGTAGTTGTATCTTTATGTTTTAGAATTTAATAATCAAGTTTTCTGCAATGTTTATGAAGTTTTCAATTTATTTTGTTTTTTTTAAAATTTCATCATGAGCTAATTTTCATTTTCCTAGGGTGATGATGTAGCTTACTAATGACAGATTGAATCTTAACTTATTAAATCTAGCTCTAATTTTTCCTTTATGATTGAGTTTTAATTATTGTTCTTCATTCTTTCAATTGACTGGCCATCTTATGAATGATTTCAATATGCATGTTGAGACTGGAAGGAGATGCATGTGTGTAGATCCTATAATTAAAACCATAACTTGCATATGAAATAGGAATATATTCATATGGGTTATGTAGTCTTAATGAGTTCCATATATCTTAATGCATGATTAATTGTTTTAATTCATATAGGCATATATTGGATTAGCAATTAATTATAGAATTGATTGACCTTGGAAGAAGTTTGTAATTAGATTAGGCAAGCTCGACTATCAATCATGTGAAATAAATTAGACTAGAATAGATAGGTGATTCAATCCAAAATTTGCTAAGTAAAATCTAATCCCTAGGGCTTTTCCTCATATTTGTTTCATATCAATTGCATTCATATTTAATCATTTTTATTTTGTAATCTCAATCACCAACTAATCGATCGACTAAATAAAATTAAAATTACTAATTTTGGTACTTAGTAATCAATCCTCATGGGGACGATACTTTACTCACTTCTATATTACTTGTTTATGACAGTGTATACTTTCACTTTTTAATAAACTATCTACACATTGTAACAAGTTTTTGGCACCGTTGCCGAGGATTGTTGTCATTATTAATATCAATACAAAGTAATTTTAATACTAATTTGGTCTTCATATTACCTTTGTTTTCTCTTTGGTGTCTTATGTTTCTTTTCAGGCTTTTGCTTAGTGCATGACCAAATCAAAGGAGACTGAATTACAACCTTTTGATTCTAAGATCGAGAGAACTTTTCGAAGAAATCAAGAGTTCAAAAGCATTCTACTTTAATCCTAAGCAATCTAATGGAAAATCCAGGAGAAGGAGCAACAGATACCAAAACCCTTCGTGACTATGCAACACCAACAGTCATGGAGACAACTTCTGAAATCAGAAAACTGCCAGTAGCAGCCAATAATTTTGAAATCAAGCCTACAATTATCCAGATGGTGCAATCAAATCAATTTAGTAGTTTGCCAACAGAAGATCCTACCACACATATAGCCAGGTTTCTAGAAATCTATGACACATTCAAGCATAATGGTGTTACTAATGATGCCATTAGACTTAGACTTTTCTCTTTTTTCACTCAGGGATAAGGCTAAGAGCTGGTTACATTCTCTACCAGTAAGAAGCATAACTACATGGGATGCCTTGGCGAAGAAATTTTTATCAAAATACTTTTCTTCAGGAAAAACTGCTAAATTAAGGAATGAAATTACCTCATTTACCCAGCATGAACTAGAAATCCTCTATGAAGCCTGGGAAAGATACAAGGAGTTGCTAAGGAGATGTCCTAATCATGGATTACCAAATTAGTGGCAACTACAAATATTCTATAATGGGATGACGTATACCACTAGAATTCTTGTAGATGTTACAGCTAGAGGATCTTTAATGGGAAAAAGTCTAGATGATGCCTACAATCTACTTAAGGAGATGGTAACCAATGCATACCAATAGCCTTCTAAACGTAACATTTCAAAAAAAAAACTACTTGGAGTGCACGAGCTGGATATCCTTACAACTTTATCTTCTCAAGTTGCATCTATATCTAAGCAAGTAAGCTCATTGACAAGCCAAGAAAATTTAATCAACACTCCTCATGAAACTTGTGATTGATGTGAAGGACCTCATGTGAGCACGCAATGTCAAGAAGGATACCCATCCATGCCTTCTCAGCCGGAGCAAGCTCATTACATCAAAAATCAAAGAAATAACCCATTCTCAAACACTGACAATCCAGGTTAGTAGAATCATCCAAACTTTGGTTAGAGGAATAATCAAAATGTGTTCAAGCCATAAGTGAACTACTAGCAACAAGCTCTTCAACCACCAAATCTGCCACAGCAGAAAATGAATATGGAAGATGCACTGACTCAACTAACCATGAATACATCTCAATTCATGGCTAGGACTGACGCAACACTCAAAACCAATGAAGCCTTAATAAAGAACTTGGAGATCCAAATAGGCCAAATTGCAAATATACTGAATTCCAGAAAACCAGGTACTCTACCAAGTGACACCGAAGTAAACCTAAGAGAGCATGTAAAGGCAATTGCATTAAGGAGTGGGAAAGAATTGAAAAATCTTGAAATTACAAAGAAAGATGGAGAAAAGAAAGAAAGCGAAGAAGAACAGAAAGAGGAAATACATAAACCTAAAGAGGATGATGTGGTACTAGAAAGAATATGCTTTCCAGATAACCCTCCTCTATATGTACCATCAGTTCCATAACCTCAGAGATTTATGAAGGTAAAGCTAGACAAGCATTTTATAAAGTTTCTAGAGGTTTTTAAAAAGCTACATATCAACATCCCTTTCACATATGCTCTTACCCAAATACCCAGTTATACAGAATTCATGAAGGATATTCTCTCAAATAAGCGTAAACTAGAAGAATTTGAGACAGTTGCACTTACTGAGGAGTGCAGTGCTATTCTATAAAAGAAATTACCACTAAAGTTGAAAGATCCAGGAAGCTTTTGCATACCTTGCACAATAGGTCAATGTAACTTTGGAAGAGCACTTTGTGACCTAGGAGCAAGTGTAAATATCATGCCTCTATCTATCAATAAAAAACTCAATCTTGGAGAGCTGAAGCGTACCACAATTTTATTACTTCTAGCTGACCGATTAATAAAACATCTAAGGGGTGTCTTAGAAGATGTTTCGGTGAAGATGGACAAACTCATATTTCTAGCTGATTTCATCGTACTCGACATAGAAGAAGACCAAGAAATTCCTATCATTCTTGGGAGACCATTCCTAGCAACTGGGAGAACGAAAGCATCTTTTTAATAGATGTGCAACAAGGAAAGTTAACCTTATGAGTTCAAGATGATCAAGCATATTTCAATATTTTTAAACCTTGGTCCTTTCCAAATAAAGGTGACACCTATTACAGAGTATATACATTGACTAGCTACATAAAAGACGTGGAGCATGAAAGCTGTATGGACCAACCATTAGCAATGGGAATGGTAGATATATCAAAATCTACTAATCCTGAAGTACACAAATAATATTGAGCAATAAAAGCCTTAAATTTTGACTTAAAGGCAGATAGTGAGAAAAAACTTCTCCAACTCAATAAGCTTGAAGAAATCAGACAACAAGCTAATGAGAATGCCAAATTATACAAGGATAAGACAAATATGTGGCATGACAAAAGAATTTTAAGGAGAGAGTTCACACCGGGATAAAAAGTGTTGTTGTATAACTTAAGGTTAAAGCTCTTTTTAGGAAAGCTGAGATCAAGGTGGTCAGGACATTTTACTGTGGTCCAAGTATGGCTATATGAGAACGGTGAAAATTCAAGATGATGATTGAAAATTTAAAGTGAATGGGCAAAGGCTAAAAGAGTATAATGATGGTGTGCTCAATACTTTGAAAATTGTCACCATATGTAAGGAACCAATAGGTAAGTTCTAAACCTTAAAAAAATGAAAAGAAAATGAAAAGAAAAAAATTTGTTTTTTTGTCTAGCTAAAGACGTTAAAGAAGGGTGACTATTTGGGAGGCAACCCAAAAATTCTTTTCCTTACTCATTAGTCTTTCTTTCCTACTTACTAAAGCACACTACACTGTGTTAAAAATTTTATTTCTCATAATCTTCATGGAGGAATTTCTTGCATAGCTTAAAAACAGATTCCTACTCTTCCCAAAGATGTGCTCAGGAAGATCTATAGCTGTCAACTTGAAAGAATGAAGACATTTAATAATTGAATATTTATTACAGTTATTTGTATCTCTTGATTAATAAATTTAGGATTGTTTAGTTAAATAATGGGCTTTTATGCTTATTTGGGCTTTGGGTGTTTTATTAGATTTAATTCATTTTAATGATAAAATCCCAGATTTACAATACTTCACTATTTTGATCATAACTCTTGAACCAGATATCCTATTAGCCTCATTATTGTCTCATTTTTTAGATGATTTAAAGAGCTACAATCGATATGAGACTTGAAAGGAAAATTCAGACAAGAAGACAACCAAAATTGGAGCTAAAGTCAGATGCGTTTTTCAGGGATTTTTTTATTAGGCCCGAATTTTGTAATTAAAGACCATTTGTATTTCTTTCCGTTTTAGGCTAGACTTGTGGAACCCTGATCCATTTTCAATTAGGTTTTTACTCTAGTTGGGAAAAACATGTGTTATGACGTTTTGGCAGAATTCTGGATTAAATACAGAAGTTTTAAGATCCTCTGAAATGTTCTTTGCATTCTTTATTCATTCTTCATCTTTTCCAGCCATGCTTGGCTAAACTTCTGTGACTGACCCATGGATTGAGGACCCACATTTTTGTCCAAAGGACACACTTTAATCGGTAACGTAACTCATTTTTATTTACTCTAATCGGATTCGATTTCTGGAAATAGTTTGAATATTAGATTTAATATTCAGATTGATACATCCCAAGGACATAATTTGAACTGGGTTGCAGTGAATTCTGTGCGATCGTACAGTGATTCCACGTGTTGAAACGAACCCTAGATGATTGTCTAGTCGAGGAATTTTCTGGATGAATGCAGAGATTTCGGTTCATCCATAATTAATCATGAGTTTAGTTACAACATTTTCATTCGATGATGGAAGGAAACTCTGGAATCCCAATTCTGGTTTATTCATTTTAATCTGATTGATTTTTGTCTTTAGTTCTAGTTTATTATTTCATTGATAGTATATTGAAAACCCCCCAACCAATTTTTGTTTACTGTCTCATCGATTGATAATGTTAGACCGACTGTGAATTCCGTGGGAAATGATCCAGGTTCTCTATATTACAAAATTGTAATGAAACTGGTTATTTTGTGAGAGTTCGATAACTCTCGATCAAAACTTGGCGCCATTGCAGGGGAATTTACATCGGTCTAGTATTAATAGTAGTGTAGGAAGTAATGTAGTGTAGAATAGGATATTTTAGATTAGGTGGTTCTGGTGACTGGGCAGATCTCTATCTCACCCAAATCACTCTGAACAGGTCTTTGTTGAATGAATTGGGCATTCTGAGCAAAAATCATTTCCTTTAAGAAGTGAAATCACCCCTATTTTTCCCAAATTCCATTATCTATACTACTTTTTCACTGTTTTTTGGTCTCGGTGGGACGTATCTGATATTTCAGAAATTGTTCTAGGATTTCTACTAAAATTTGTAACTTGCTCCGATTGGGCTGATTTTTGGTGAGCTGAAGCAAAATGTTCCTCTGAGCAGAACTCATGTTTTGCCATAAGCACCCACCTAACTTTTCCAAATTCCATCGTTTAGACCACTTTTTCATTTTTTTAGTTTTTTATTGCATTTTTGGGTTCCTAAATAGTGTAGAAGTTGTTCTGTGAAAGTCCCATAATTTTTAAAAATCATTTGGTAGTGTTTTCGAATTTGTTTTAGTTAATTTCTAGCGTAAACTTGTGATTTTGCGTTTTTATGTTTTAGTGGTAGTCTTGATTCTACCTTATGCCAATGCTATATGACTAGGAGTAGTACTAGTGCAACTGATTTGTTAGACATAGATCCTAAAATAGAGAGAACAATTCTTGCTGCTATAAGGGCTGTTAGGTTAAGTCAGAGGGTTACCACTGAACTTGTTTCTGATTTTGACCTTGATTTTAATTGTGTCTATTCTATTGTCCTTTCTAGTTCATCTGATTCTAGTAACATTGTTGCTCACTTAGATACTATGGAAGATCAAGAAAATAATAGAACTTTAAAGCAATTGACTGTACCTGGTGTTAACTATCAATCTTTGTGTATCCAATACCCTGAACTTGATGCTAACTTTGAACTCAAGTCTGGTTTTATCCATTTGTTGCACAAGTTTCATGGTCGTGCAGGTGAGGATCCGCATAAGCATTTGAAGGAATTCCATGTGGTTTGCAGCACAATGAAACCATAACAGATTGATGAAGATCACATTAAACTGAGAGCTTTTCCTTTCTCTCTTGATGGTGGAGCCAAGGACTGGTTATATTATCTTCAACCTTCATGCGTTGGAAGTTGGGCCAACATGGAGAGATTGTTTCTGGAGAGGATTTTCCCCTCTTCAATAGCCACTATAGTCAAAAAAGAAATAACTAAAATCAAGCAGTTCAATGGGGAGAATATGTATGAATACTGGGAGAGATTCAAGAGGCTATGTGCACTACTACATAAAACACTTTTAACGTCTTTTTTTAGCCCTTTTAATGTCCAAAAAAAGAGGGACGCCTATACCAGGGACGTAAAAAAGTCAGGATACGGCGTCCTTTAAAAAAGGGACGTCTAAAGTTTTTTTTTTAAAAAAACAAAACTTTAGACGTCCCTTTTTTTAAAAAGGGACGTCTAAAGTTATTTTTTTTTAAAAAAATCGCTTATATTTTTCACTGCCTAACAATTATAACATACAGAAACAAGATCGAACAGTTTTTTATAAACCAAAATATCCTTACAGATTAATATTGGTGAAGGATGATAAATCAAAATGAATCTACAATGAAGATAAATCTAAATCTTAACACAACAAACTACATATACAATAATCTCAATTTAAAACTTAGCCTATAAAAAGAAAAATTAATTATCCATACATTTTGGCCACAGTAGGAGAGGAAGGATGGAGGCCAACGGTGGGAGAGGGAGGGAGGAGGAACCAACAGCATCAAAGATCGAGGAAGAACAATGGCGACGAGCTTCAACAATGGAGAGGAAGACGGTAGATGATGGTGGTGGAGATAGAGGAGGACGACTTTCAAAAAAAGAACAACGATAATGAAAGGGAGTAAGAGAGAGAGTTATGGTGGAAAATGAGCTTCAAGAGAGTGATGTCAGTATCAATTTGACTGATATACGTTACTTTTAGACGTCCCTTTTTAAATTTGGGACGTCTAAAGTAAATAAAATTGACTTTAGACGTCCCTTTTTAAAAAATTTTAAAAAATTAATTTTTTTTTACTTTAGGCGTCCCTTTTTGAAAAGGGACGCCTAAAGTCAAAAGGGACGCCTAAAGTCTAAAAAAAATAAAAAAATTAATTTTTTATACTTTAGGTGTCCCTTTTTAAAAAGGGACGTCTAAAGTCCTGACTTTAGATATCGCTTTTCAAAAAGGGACGCCTGAAGTCTAAAAAAATTAAAAAAATTAATTTTTTTTTTAATTTTGTTAGACTTTAGACGTCCCTTTTTGAAAAGGGATGCTTAAAGTTACTTAATTCTTACCCATAATTACAAAAATGCCACCGTCTTCATTTTTTTCTTCCCTTTTTAAAAAAGGGACGTCTTTTAGGGACGTAAAATCTACATTTTGTAGTAGTGGTGCCAGCTGTCCATATCACAAGATAACTGAGCAGCTCCTGATCACTTATTTCTGTAAAGATCTTTTACCCAATGACAGAAATCTGATAGATGCTTCTAGTGGTGGGGCTTTAGTTAACAAGATACCTGAAGAGGCCTGAGACTTAATATCCACTATCGCAACTAACTCTCAATAGTTTGGCACCAGAGCAAATAGTAGTACTGTGTTCCAGTCAATGCATCCTCTAATTCCCACCAGAGAATGGAAAATAGAATTGAGGATTTGACCTCCTTAGTGCGGCAACTAGCAGTAACTCAAATAGTACAGTCTTCCACTCCACAGGTAGGCTACTCATGTGGGTTCTATTCTGATCCCTCTCATCCTACTGATTCATGCCCTACTTTGCAAGATACCACCTATCAAGACCAGTCAGTGGCTACTGTGGGTATTTTTCTACGGAAGCCACAGTACCAGTAGCCAAATAATGCATTTTCAAGTACCTATAACCTTGGTTGGAGAAATCATTCAAATTTTAAGTGGAACCAGATTCAGAATCAGAACCATAATAGTCATATGCAGCAGAATCCTGGAAATTACCAATAGAGACTGTTTCCATAGAATAGACATAATTTCTAACAATCTGCACCTCCACCACCAACACAACAGCCGACTAGCAGTAATGGTTCTTCACTGGAAGAAATGATGAAGCAGCTTGCCTCAAATAGTTTGCAATTCCAGCAACAAACTGAGACTTCTATACATAACTTGCAAACTCATATTGGGTAGTTGCAACGTCATTGAACCAACTCCATCCTCAGGGATCTAACAACCTTTCTTTACAAACAATTCCCAATCTGAAGGGAAATGTTAGTGCTATCTCCATATAGTCTATTAAGCAATTGGAAGAGCCTAAACAAGTTGCAGATGTGACTGAATCTACATCAAAAAAAGAGTCAGAAAAATGAAGACTGACTGTAAAAAAGAAGAGACAGTGAAGCAGGGTGAAGAGGAACCTGGAATTCCCATTCCTGTTCCTTTCCCTTAGAGAGCCCTTCAATCTAAGAAGTTGGCAGAAAAAGTGCAAGAAAAGGATATCCTTGAGAAATTCAGAAAAGTTGAGATCAACATTCCTTTCTTGGATGCCATCAAATAGATCCCTAAGTATGCCAAGTTCCTAAAGGACTTGTGTACAAACAAGAGGCGACTGAGGGGAACTGAACGAGTGAGCTTGAACCAAAATGTCTCAGCACTCCTCCAACCCATGACTCACAAGTGCAAAGACCCAGAGACGTTTTCTATCCCTTGCATTATTGGTAATTATAGATTTGATAATTGCATGGCTGATTTAGGTGCTTCTATTAATGTTATGCCTCCTTCTGTTTATAATTCTCTTGGTCTTAGTCCTTTGCATCCTACTGGTGTTGTTGTCTAATTAGCTAATAAGAGTAACGCTCATCCTGCTGGTTTGATTGAAGATGTTTTAGTTAAAGTCAATGAATTGATATTCCCTGCTGACTTTTACATTTTAGATATGGAAATTGAATCTCTTAGCAATAGGTCCCCAATCATTTTAGGGAGACCTTTCTTGAAAACAGCTAGGACTAAGATAGATGTGCATTATGGTACTCTTTCTATGGATTTTGGTGATATTATTGTGAATTTTAATATCTTTGATGCCATGAGACATCCTAGGGAAGAGAATTATGTTTTGTACATTGATGTGATTGATGATTAACCTGTTGATGATGTTCTTACTTATTGGTATGTTGATTATCCTGATTTTTCATTTGTGGGTGATTTTGTCATGTGTGCCTATTCTGATAAGGAATGGTACCTTGTTTGCACTAAGATTAATGATGCATTATATGGAGATCTTAACTTGATTGCTGATTCTGCATTACCTGTGGATTCTGATGTTGATTGTTGTGAATTTGAGCTAAATTCTGATTCTGATTATGATGTTCATTCTAATATTGTTTCTGATGTTTATTATGATTATGAGCTGAATTCTGATGTTAACATTGAGCTTCCTAGATACAGTTTTACTTCTGTGCATTTTGTTTCAGGCATTGCAAGTGTACATACTTCAGAAATAGCGTAAATACCCAAACTTCTTCCCTCCATTCAGTAGCCGCCTAAGTTAGAGTTGAAGTCATTGCCAGCTCATTTGTAATATGCCTTTTTGGAGGTAAATGAGCAACTTTCAGTCATTGTGGCCAACAACCTTATACCTGATCAAGAAGAGAAGCTGCTAAGCTTATTGAAGGCCAATAAGAAGGCATTTGGGTGGACATTGGCTGACATCATTGGCATTAGCCCTTCTGTGTATATGCATCAGATTCTGTTGGAAGAAGATGCTAAGCTAGTGAGACAACCCCAGAAACACCTGAATCCCCTCATTCTGGAAGAGGTAAAGAAGGAAGTGACCAAGCTTCTACAAGCTGGCATCATTTACCCCATCTCTGATAGCCGGTGGGTTAGCCCGGTCCAGGTCGTTCCGAAGAAGTCCGGAGTAACTGTGGTAGCCAATCAAAAAGATGAGCTCATACCTACAAGAGTTCAGAACAGCTGGAGAGTATGCATAGACTACAGGAGACTCAACCAAGCTACCCGCAAGGATCATTATCTTTTACCTTCCATTGATCATATGTTAGAGTGTTTGGATGGTAAGTCTCACTATTGCTTTTTGGATGGCTACTCGGGCTATTTCCAGATCTATATTGCTCCTGAGGATCAGGAGAAGATGACCTTCACATGCCCCTTTGGAACATATACTTACCGAAGGATGCCCTTTAGCCTCTGCAATGCACCTGGCACCTTTCAGCGTTGCATGGTAAGTATCTTTTTTGAATTTCTAGAAGATTGCATGGACGATTTCACTATATATGGGTCTGATTTTGATGCATGTTTCACTAATTTGTCTAAAGTCTTGAACAGGTGCATAGAATCTAATCTTGTGCTAAATTTTGAAAAGTGTCATTTTATGGTTGAGTCAGGAATAGTGTTGGGACACATCGTGTCTAGTGAGGGTATTAAGGTAGATCCTGCTAAGATTAATGTTATTACTGCTTTTCCTTACCCCACATCTTTGTGGGAAGTTCGTTCTTTTCTTGGTCATGCAGGTTTCTACCAATGCTTCATTCGGGATTTCAACAAGATTGCCTAACCCCTGTCTAACCTTATGTATAAGGACACTGTGTTCATATTTGATGATGAGTGCAAGATGGAATTCAATTACTTGAAGCATTGCCTAACCACAACCCCAGTGCTCCAACCACCAGATTGGTCTCTTCCATTTGAGTTTATGTGTGATGCTTCCAATTATGCTGTTGGTGCTATCTTGGCTCAGCAGATCAACAAAGCCTCTCATGTCATTGTATATGCATCCAAGACCTTGGATCCTTCCCAATCCAATTATACCACCACTGAGAAAGAACTTTTAGCTATAGTGTTTGCATTTGATAAGTTTAGGTCATATTTGCTAGCCAGTAAGGTAATTGTTTTCTCTGACCATGCTGCTTTGAAGTTTCTTTTGAAAAAGGCAAATGCAAAGCCTCGACTTATTCGGTGGATGTTATTACTCTAAGAATTTGATGTTGAGATTAAAGATAAGAGTAGAGCATATAATTAGGTAGCTGATCATTTGAGTCGTATCACTCATTCTTCTTCTTCCCCCTCTTCCATTCAGGATGATTTTCCTGATGAGAAGCTTTTACTGCTGTAAGGTAAGGTTCCATAGTATGCTGATTTAGTTAATTATTTGGTTGCTGGTGTTTTACCTCCTGATTCCACTAGGGCCCAAACTCTAAAATTGAAAAGTGAATCTAAATATTATGTTTGGGATGACCCTTATTTATGGAGATTTTATAGTGACCAAGTAATTAGGAGATGTGTGCCTGATCATAAGTTTAACTCCATCTTATACTTTTGACATGCTTCTGCCTATGGTAGTCACTTTGGACCCCAAAGAACCGCTAGGAAAGTACTAGACTCTAGTTTATTTTGGCCAACCTTGTTTCATGATTCTCATCTGTTTTGTAAGTCATGTGATAACTGTCAGATAGCAGGTAGTATTTCTCATAGGCATAAGATGCCCCAGCACCCTATACTATTTTGTGAAATTTTTGATGTTTGGGGTATTGACTTTATGGGTCCATTTCCTGCTTCTTATGGTTTCACTTACATATTGCTTGCTGTTGATTATGTTTCAAAGTGGGTTGAGGCGAAAGCCACCAAGACTAATGATTCTACTGTGGTCGTAGATTTTGTCAGGTCTAACATTTTTTGCAGGTTTGGTATTCCCAAAGCCATTATCAGTTATAAGGGCTCTCATTTTTGTAACCGAAGCATGGGTGCTTTGTTACGGAAGTATGGAGTAATTCACAAGGGGTCCACAACATACCATCCTCAGACTAATGGTTAAGCTAAAGTCTCGAATAGAGAGATTGAGCAAATCCTTCAGAAGATTGTTAACTCTACCTGGAAGGATTGGAGCAAGAGACTAGATGATGCTTTGTTGGCATATAGGACCGCCTACAAGACTCCGATTGTGATGTCCCCAAATTGGCTTGTCTTTGGTAAGGCATGTCATCTTCTGGTTGAGTTAGAGCATCAAGCCTATTAAGCCACTAAGAAGTGTAACATGGATTTGGCTAAGTCTGGGATGGAAAGAAAGCTCCAGTTGGAAGAGTTGGATGAGCTTCGATTGGATGCCTATAAGAGTTCGCAGTTGTACAAGGAAAAGACAAAGGCATTCCATGATAAGCATATCCTGAGGAAAGAATTTTTTGTGAGCCAGAAATTTCTTTTATTTAATTCTCATCTCAAGTTTATGCCTGGTAAGCTTCAATCTAAATGGGATGGCCCTTTTGTGATTACTAATGTTTTCCCTTTTGGTGCTGTTGAGTTGTGTGATCCACCCACAAGGAGGACCTTCAAAGTGAATGGACATCGACTCAAACCATTTTATGAGGGATCGCAGCAGCCACCTAAAGAAGCAGACATCATACTCACTGATGTCACTTATCCTCTATAAGCATCTGGTTAGTATTCTTCTTTCTTTCTCTATTTTCCTTTTCTTTTATTTCTTCCATTTTTCCACTCTTCTTTTTTAAAATCAACTTAGATTTTGTAAATAATATAGCTTCTCTTTCTATGATTGCTTAGCTATGCATATTGTGAACTTGGACATGTTGGTTTTAATGGGTCATTCTATTTGGACTAAATTGCTTACTTTAGTAGTTGATTTTGTGATGCTAATTGCATGATCTGGTATTGACCTTTGTGAGATTTTGGGCCTACATGAATGGAATTCATCTTTCACTATTCTTTCTTTTATGTGTACTTCTGCTCATGATTTATGTTCTCTAGAACTTTCTTTCTTTCTTTTTAAAACTACATTTTTCACTTACATGCATAGATATGATGGAGGCTTGTTTATTTTCCCACTTTGACCAAATAGCCTTCCCTTACATTATATTACCTTTGTTAGCCCCTTTGTGCCTTTTTGACTCATTCTTTTCTAAAACCACATTACTAGCCAAAGTGTAAAACCATTTTCTACCGCACCTTGGAAATTTATTGAACATTGGTTTCACCTTAGTTTTATGTTTAAGTGTGGGGGTTGCTCAGGAGTGCAACATCTTAAGTATGGGGGGAGATGTTTGATTTTGTGCCATTCATTGTATGGCATTGATATGGTCATTGTGATTCTAAAAAAAACAAAAAAACAAAAAAACAAACAAAAGAGAAAAAGAAAAAGAAAGAAGGAGGATTATGAAAAAAATTCTTTTCAAATTGAGTGATGTTAAATATGATTAGTTTTGATGATGCCAAATATAGATGTCAAATATTAAGAGAGAAAAAGTTTGCATAATATACTTGTCTCTTACCTTGACTAACTACTATTTAATATTACATATCTTATAGATTAGTCAAGCAATGAAAGAAAGAGATTGAGGAATGAAGAACTTGCAAGAATTAATGAAAAATATGAAGATTCAAGTTCTATGGGTACTGTAGCATACAGTTACTGTAGCGTATTTCACTGTAGCTTACTGTAGCAGCACTGTAGCATCGAGTGATTTTAACAATCACTCGAGTGATTTCATAATCACTCGAGTGATTCTGAAAATCACTTGCAGTGATTCACTGTTCACTCAAGTGATTTGCAGTTTTTCATGCTCTGTTGTTCGTCCAGCTGAGCAAGGTCTGTTTATTAGATCATATCTCTCAAACTACAACTCTGATTAAGACCAAACCAGTTGTATATGAAAATAGACTTCCAATGCGTCATTATGACACCAGAAGAAACATCAAAAGAGCTCAGATGAAGGATATATAATTATTCGAATTTGGGCTTCATATCAGCGTTACTTTCTAGAACATATTTGATGTTTTAGCTATAACTCCCAAACCACAGATCCGATTGAGCTGAAACTGGTGCCATATGAAACTAGACTTCAAGATCTTTCCATGGATATATAATAAGGCAATTTTATAGCTATATTAGAAGAGTTATGATATCTATAATTTGACCCATGTTTGCTGTCGAATTTGAAGTGGAGTTTTGAGTTCAAGTGATCTGAACAGAGAGCACTCGAGTGATTTTTATAATCACTCAAGTGATCATTAATAACCACTCGAGTGAAATGCGTCAGAATGAAGATCACTTCCAGTGGCGCAAAAATCACCAGAGGAATTTTTCACTGTTTGGAATTTCACTTCCAGTGATATCGAAATCACTCGAGTGATATGAGACTTTTCAGAATCACTTCCAGTGAATCAAAAATCATAGCAAGAAAAATTCACTGTTTGCAATTTCACTTCCAGTGATACCGAAATCACTCGAGTGATCTGAGATTTTTCAGAATCACTTCCAGTGAACCAAAAATCACTGCAAGAAAAAATCACTGTTCTGAATTTCACTTCCAGTGATCTCCAAATCACTCGAGTGATATCTCAGTTTTGTCAAATCACTCCCAGTGGCTCTGAAATCACCGGAAGAAAAATACACTGTTTTGGAAATCACTTCCAGTGATATCAAATTCACTCGAGTGATATATGAAGTTTGCCATATCACTTCCAGTGAATGCTGAATCACTTCCAGTGAATATTAAAATTCCTCAGATCACCTCCAGTACCGTAACTGATCATTTCCAGAGATTACCAATATGCACCAGATCACTTCCAATGAACTAATATCCATTCAAGTGATCTTCCGTTTGTGAGATATCAGTGAATGAACTGATAATTCAAGTGATGTGCTGATTTTGATAAATCACTTTCAGGTTTGACAGAAACATGAAATCACTAGAGTAATATTGTGAGCCATCCGAGTGAAATGTTGTTTCATGAAAATCACGTTCAGTGAAGTAATGCTGCACTCAAGTGAATTGATATCACAGCCAAAGAATTTACTGATAGATCGAGTGATTCACTATTTTTGTCAGAAAGACCTCTAGAAGCTGTCTGAACATTCGAGTAAAATATTATCCTGAGAAAATCACTTCCAGCACTAGTAATCTAGTGCACCTCCAGTGAAAGCCATCTCAGAATAAGAATCACTTCCAAATCAATGGAGATCACTGCTAGTCAAATATTATCTTAAGAAAATCACCTCCAGTGAAATCAAGTTTACTTCCAGTGATTCTTTAGTTTTTCAAGATCACTACCAGTGAATTCTGTAATCACCCGAGTGATGTTTTCTAACAGCTATTTCTCTAAGTCGATTTACAGGTGTTATGCACTACCGATCACATGGCATACACGGATCAATATTGAGCGACAACAAATCATAGGCAACATGACTATTCAATAAACGATTCAACTAACGTCCAAAACAGAAAGAAAGCAACGCTGAAACATTTGTAAGAGATCAACAGGAAATGTTGAAGCATCTGTCAGAGTACTACGATCAATGGGCATAACCGTTGAACTTTCTGTCTGAGCATACGATCGGCTTACAACGGGAAAATACTTGAATGCTCCAACGACTTTCAACCTATCTTATATAAGCCAAAGCATTCAAGAAGAAGATAGAGAGATTTACAGAGAAATACTACAGTGAACAGAAATGATGAAGTAACGAGAACCCAACTGCCAACATGCTGCTGTCATGAATCTTTATCTCTTACACTCTCCGTTAATATCTGTTTTATTGTCATGTACATTTGAGAGTGAATATTTGTATTGTACTTCAGTGAGGATTTATCTATTCTATGAGAGAGTCTGTAAACACTTCATCTATACTTCTGTATTGATCATGAGGTAGAGGGACCTTGAGAGGGCTGATTACCTTACGAGAAAGTTGTAGAGAGAATCGTCAGTAAGACTTTCTGCTCATAAGACTTACAAGGTGCAAGCAGTAGAGAATGTTGCTACTTGTAAGACTTACAGTGGTGTAAGCAGGAGAGAACGTTGCTGCTCGTAAGACTTGCACGGGTAAGCAGGAGAGAAAGGTCTTCGGATTGCTTTGCTCGACTTGCTATAAGGAGTAAACCTTACAGTGTGTAAGGGGGAGTTACTCTTGTGAATTTGTAGTGGCTTATCTTGTGCCCAGTTAAACAAGAACATAGTGGATTGGAAATCTCAGGAGGAGCCTGGGGACTAGACGTAGGTCATCGTGGATTGGACCGAACCAGGATAAATCACAGTTTGCATATTCTCTTCCCTATGCTTTTACATTTCCAGCATATATGATTTACATATATGCTTATGTTTCTATACTTCCACATGTATTGATTTGATAAGTTGCGAAAAGATTTTAAAAGATCATACTTTCTTATCGCACACCCAATTCACCCCCCTCTTGGGTGTCAGTCAGTTCTAACAAGTGATACACTTATCCATATTGAGTGATTGAGTGATTTTTTTTATTATTAGTTCTCTTTTGATTTTTTTGGTGCTTAGCCTCACTTATCCATATTTACACACACCTTCACCTTAGCCTCATTACAACCTGGAAAAATAAGCTCTCTTGATTTGTGCATGCATGTGATATGAGTAGTGGAAAGGTAGAAATTGAACAAGCCTATGGTAGGACAATTTTCTTGAGTAGAATTTGAACGATACACTTATTTACCTTATATACTTGAGAGATTGATTGAGAGAATCCTTTGAGAGACCATCTTGTGTGATTAGCATAATTGATTGAGATTACCGTGTTTTGTAATTTGAGATGAAAGGATTTCAGTCTTAATTGGTTGATCTTTTAAAGCTTTGTGTTCCTTGTTCAATTTTTGCATTGTTGGAAATTGTTAGAAAATAGAAGTTTTCTTATAGTCTTTATCTTTTAATTTTGCTCCGGAGTGCAAAAGGATAAGTGTGAGGGGATTTGATAATTGAATATTTGTTACACTTATTTGTATCTCTTGATTAATAAATTTAGGATTGTTTAGTTAATAAATAATGGGCTTTTATGCTTATTTGGGCTTTGGGTGTTTTATTAGATTTAATTCATTTTAATGATACAATCCTAGATTTACAATGCTTCACTATTTTGATCATAACTCTTGAACCAGATATCCTATTAGCCTCATTCTTGTCTCATTTTTTAGATAATTCAAAGAGCTATAATTGATATGAGACTTGAAAGGAAAATTCAGACAAGAAGACAGCCAAAATTAGAGCTAAAGTCAGATGCATTTTTTCTGGGATTTTTTTTATTGGGCTCGAATTTTATAATTAAAGACCATTTGTATTTATTTCTGTTTTGGGCTGCACTTGTAGAGCCCTGATCCATTTTCAATTAGGTTTTTACTCTAGTTGGGAAAAACATATGTGTTATGATGTTTTGGCAGAATTATGGATAGAATACAGAAGTTTTAAGATCCTCTGAAATGTTCTTCGCGTTCTTCATTCATTCTTCATCATTTCCAGCCATGCTTGGCTAAACTTCTGTGACTGACCCATGGATTGAGGACCCACATTTTTGTCCAAAGGACACACTTTAATTGGTAACGTAACTCATTTCTATTTACTCTAATCGGATTCGATTTCTGGAAATAGTTCGAATATTTGATTTAATATTCAGATTGATACATCCCAAGGACATAATTTGAACAGGGTTGCAGTGAATTTTGTGCAATCGCACAGTGTTTCCATGTGTTCAAATGAACCCTAGACGATCGTCTAGCCAAGGGATTTTTTCTGGATGAATGCAGAGATTTCAGTTCTTCAAAAATCAATCATGAGTTTAGTTACAACATTTTCATCCGATGATAGAAGGAAACTCTGGAATCCTAATTATGGGTTAGTCGTTTTAATCTAATTGATTTATGTCTTTAGTTCTAGTTTATTATTTTGTTGATAGCATAGTGAAAACCCCCCAACCAATTTCTATTTACTATCTCATCAACTGATAATGTTAGACCGAATGTGAATTCTGTGAGAAATGATCCAGATAGATATTACAAAATTGTATTGAAACTGGTTATTTTGCGAGAGCTCGGTAACTCTCGATCAACATTTAAGCGTTTAGGCCTTCCTAAGAATGTACGCTGGATAATTGAAGCTAAGGTACATTTAGCAGGTGAGATTCATGAGTCATTTATTAAACCTATGCCAGGAATGTGAAGAAGTTCTTACTCTAAAAAGAGAATAGCTAGAAGAATGTAGGCCTGTCTTAAATGTGCAAGGTGGAATTGTGATAAGCGTTGTCGAAGCAAATGTATATTTTTTATAAATCGAGAAGATAAGATTCAATTCATAAAGGATGGACTGAGTAAGGAGTCATTGGATGATATTATTCAAACTCTTGAGACGCATCTGAGTGGTGATGTTCATCGTATTCTTGTCAATTTATTAGACATATTCAACAAAGAAAAAAAGCGCTACCGTCTAGGAAATCTGACGTTAAAAGACCCTATCTGCTAGTTTATAAGAAAACTGGATGGGAAGCAAATCCTTGATTCATAGAAAACATTTAAGCCATTACTGGACGTAAAACCAGAGGAAGATGTGAGCCACAATCACAAATACTGTACATAATCATGCTTTTGTTTAATTTTCTTATATTTTCAGTAACTTTTGACTTTCTTTGCTTATTTTGTTTAATTTCTTCACGCAACAGCCTACCGGTCATTTGTATCCGAAATTTTTCAAACTTGTTTGAAAAATGCATGATTTGTATGATCTTGTTGTCACTATTTCAGTGTTATAAATATGCACTCTTCTACTTGTAAACACACAATGTTTAAGAGAAAAGAAAGTAACAAGGGTATCACACTAAAATGTCGATTTAAATCTATCTACATTTTTTGTGAAACTAACTTGGGAAAGGATGGAGAGTTTCTACCTGTAGCAAGAGAACTTGGAAGTGCATTAGCTGCTAGAAAGATCAACTTTGTATACGGGGGAGGTATTCAGGGCCTAAGGGAAAGTGTGGCTATTTCTGCAACCATTAACGGTAGCAAGGGTTTGAGTGTAAAGGAGAAGGAGTTGGAAGATCATATCTTTTGCTTAGGACAAGAGTTACAGGTTTCAAGCTTGCCTGAATGAATAGGACGTAAGTTCTATAATGCTAAAGCTTTTATCTCTTACCTGATGGTTTGGAAATATTGGATAGGATCTCTAGCGTTGCATATTGGGCTAAACTGAACTTTTATAAAAAACCATTAGGATTGTTAAATGTTAATGGTTTTTATGATGATCTATTGTCTTTTTTTGACCATGTTATGGAAACAGGATTTATATCCCAAGCGATTCTTCATTCCATAATTTCTACATCAACTGCTGATTAACTACTTAATCAACTGCAAACCTATGAACCTAGAAGAGATCTATTAGTCAAGCAAATAGGTGGGTAATCTACAGACAGCAGTCAGAAGTAGAATCTAGATACCATTTTCCAGTTGTAACTTTCCTTAATCTTATGGTTTTACTCTTAGCATTTTGGTTTGCTTTATTGTGTGCTTATGTTTTTAAATAGAAACCTTCTCTAAACTCTAGAAGACATTAAGGATAATGTATGATTTAGGTTGGGGGACTAGTAAAAAAAAGTATAATTTCTTCATTAGATAGTTAGTCAGTAAAACCATTAGATACATATGGTGTGCAAAGATGACAGAATAAAGAGTTATTCTTAACTCTTGAGACGCATTTCATTAGTTGCATGTTTTTGTTTTATCTTAAAAAAAGGGTCTGAACTAAAAAAAACATATTGTCTAGGTGCTTTTTAATGATTTTAAGAAGTATATAAGTTCGAACCATGGATCAATTGCATTTAGAGATTTCATAGCACGATTGAATAGCTGATTGTTAAGATTGGTGGTGAATTTTGAGACAAAATGAGTTGAATGTGAAAGCTCCTGAATGTGAGTTTTTGAGCCTATTTGATCATTATTATTTTTGTGTGATATTCACCTATTAAGTTGTCACTTTAGAACTTGCTATAAATATAGTTGAGATTACATGTCACATGCACATTCAAAAATGATAAAGGCATTCATTTTCTTTCTTTAGCCAGAGCCAAATAGCCAACCTTGCAATTATATCGTTGATAAGCCCCTTTAAGCATAATTGCTTGTTTCTTTATTCTCAACCCATTAACATATGTTTTAATGATATATCAAGTGCTTTTACCTACTTCGTAAGATTAGCAGAGCATTTGAATTTTTTATGAAATGGGCTTTTGACAAGTGTTGGGGTGTATAGATCATCAACTTTAGAATTGTAGAAGTTATGTAACAAAAAAGAAAGAAAAAAAAGGTGAAAAAAAGAGAAAAAAGAAGAAAAAGAAAAGGAAAGATGTTAAGTATTTGAATTAAAATTATGGGTTGTTGTAATGAGATAAATTTATTTATAAGATGACCCATTTTTCAATTGCTCTATTTACTTCTTAAATGTAGCCTTTCATATCACGTTTTACATTCCTTTTACCTTAACCTTATTACAACCCTCAATAAGTCCATTTGATTTGAATTATGCATGTGAATTAGCTAGTAGAGATTGAGATTTTTAGCAAGCTTATAGTAGTGAAATTTTTTCAAGTGAATTCGAGCGAAACACTTACCTTTAAACACATGAGAGATTAAGAAAATGAGTCGCAATTATGAATTTGGTTCATTCAATTTCAATAAAGTTACTAGTTTATACTTTTGTTAATTCATGAATACTATGATCTCTTTATTCTTCAATTGTGTTCTTGCTTATGACTTTACACTTTTGATTTTGTTGAAAGCATAGTAAGAACTTATTAGTCACTCCTTGTTGTCCAAGGACATCCAAAAGCTAAGTGTGGGGGAACAATTACTGACTAAATGCCCCAGTACTTATAATAAGTTAATAATCTAGTTAGAACATTTTATGTTTTTCAAAATAATGAGGCTTGCCACAATGCCAATAGGCTTTGCCCCTAAACTTGAGCCGTCTACATGACGTTTTCCATGTCTCCCAATTGAAGAAATATCAGCTAGACCTAAAATGTAACACCCCAAATTTTAAGACAAGGAAATTGAGAATAAGCCTAATTCAAGAGAACTACTAGGCCCTGGTTTGGCCAATATCATAAATAGGCATGAGTAATTCTCACCAATAACACAAGGGCAAAATGGTAATTTTGCCAATAAAGCAAGAAATGAGTATTTTCCTATGTGATTGTAATGAGATGGGAACTAAAAAGGGAGGGAAACGATTTCAAAGTAAATTGATACCCAAGAAAAGACAAAGAGCCATTAAGCTAAAGCTACGATTAACCACAGGAAGGTGGTACTATGGGTATAATGAGATAGTTTGAGAATAATAATTCTCTCTATATATCTCACTAATTTATTAGATGAATAAGCATGACAAAGGGGATGAAATATCATGCAAGAAAGCTAAAGAAGTGAACTAATGATTATAGCCACATAAGAGCCATTTTTAATGACTCATCATCCTTTCTCATTAAATCATTTCCTGCGTGCCATTTGGAATCAGATAAGAACGCAGAATGAACGAGAAATCGAGACAGAATGAGAAAACGAAAGAACGAAGCGACGGAACGAGAACGGAGGAGAGAGAGAGGAGAGAGAAATCTTTAGAGCGCTGAATCTCTATCAAAACGGAGTCTTCTCTCTAAGTACCCTTTTCTAACATTCTTCTACTCATCATGAGCTTCAATTCTATAGATTTGGATTCTCGATTGGAGGCTATTGGTACCATTTTGCCGGTCGGAGTGTCGCCGAAATTCTGAACCAAATTCATAAACGAGTAAAGGTAAGCGTATGCTTCCTTTCTACCATTCCTGTTTGTTGACTGGATGAGTATAGGAGAAGTTGGGTACTATTCATCTCTCATTTAATTATACGTTTTAACGGTCCAAACGATATCCAATGCTTTCCTAACTAGTCAATCATGTGACTATAAGTAAAAAGGAGATGATTAGGCAAGACAAAACGAGAAACTGACACAACTCTTCCGAGAACTCATAATTGCTACTAATTGTGTGGCATGATTAAGGAATTGGAATTTCATCAATTCGATGATTCCATTTAGTTCAGAAGAGCGAAATGAGCAAGTTTCATGTTGATGTCGGGGTGAGAAAATGCCTGGTGTGTGAAATGACCGAATTGCCCTTTAAGTACTAATTAATGGCTGTCAAGAGGTACTTTCGTCATTTAGGGCCTGAATTTGAGTAAACCGAGGTCACCAATTGATTCTACACGTGAAATTGTGTAGGATCACCTTAAGTCAATAATTGGGTACAAATGGACATAAACCAAGTCTTAGGGGTATTTTGGTAATTCTACAACCATGAGCTATGATAACCAACACTATGAGTCTAGAATGAGTTACGACCAATCAATAACTCATTTATCCTAAATATGCATTTTAGGATATATCGATAGACGAGCCAGAATCAGAGCTAGACTAAGGACGAGCTGGAAAGGTCATATTCCAGGTAGTAACTTCTTTCTTACATATACTATGTGCTAACTATTATGAATGTCATCCATTGTAGCATGAACTAATGTTCTAAACAACCATTCGCCATGTTGCGGTCGGGGACCCAACAGGGGCACTAAGTCGACCAAGGTGCGGACTTATAGTTTTGCCTTTGGCAAGTATACACACGAACATACGATCATCTTACATGCCATGACATTGCATATCTATTTCACATTCTATTTGTATGTAAGCAGATTCTCTTGAATCTCACCATTTGCATACAAAATGTAAGTTTCCAGCAGTTGTCGATGGCTCAATAGGTGAGGAGGACGATTCTGTCAACTGGAGGTTATGGATGTAAGGACCGTCCTTACTAGCATAAATCTATCTTATGCTCTGATACCAAAATATGTCACGACCCTCAATACCAAAAATATAACGCATATGTCCCCTTGTGGGATAGTGCTCAGAGTAGCATAATGCAAAAGAATTGTAGGGACTCTCATCCCATTAATTATATTACTCAGAGTCACGATTACACAGCACAGGGCACATAGCAATAGAATAACCATACTGATATTATTACAACAACAATGATAATAATAATGCTTGATAATGATACATAGTTCTCGTAATAGGGGTTTACAAATAACTCCAACCTTAAAATACATTACAGCCCTCAGATAACCAACGTCTTCTTCTTGCACTAGTACGCAACCTCCAGTTGACGGAATCGCCTTCCTCGCTTATTGAGCCATCAACAACTGCTGGAAACTTACATTTTGTATGGAAAGGGTGAGATTCGAGAGAATCTCAGTAGTAACATGCTTACATACAAATAGAATGTGAAATAGATATGCAATGTCATGGCATGTAAGATGATCGTATGTTCGTGTGTACACTTGCCCAAGGTGAAACTATACGTCCGCACCTTGGTCAACTTAGTACCCCTATTGGATCCCCGACCGCAACATGGTGAATGGTTCTTTAGAATATTAGTTCATGCTACAATGGATGACATTCATAATAGTTAGCACATAGTATATGTAAGAAGGAAGTTACTACCTGGAATATGACCTTTCCAGCTCGTCCTTAGTCCAGCTGCGATTCTGGCTCGTTTATCGATATATCCTAAAATGCACATTTAAGATAAATGAGTTATTGATTGCTCGTAACTCATTATAAACTCATAGTGTTGGTTATCATAGCTCATGGTTGAAGAATTACCAAAATACCCTAAAGACTTAGCGTATGCCCATTTGTACCCAATTATTGACTTAAGGTGATCCTACACAATTTCACGTGTAGAATCCATTAGTGACCTCGGTTTACTCAAATTCAGGCTCTAAATGACGAAAATACCCCTTGACAGCCATTTCTTAGCGCTTAAAGGGCAATTCGGTCATTTCACACACCAGGCCTTTTCTCACTCCGATATCAACATGAGACTTACTCATTTCGCTCTTTTGAACTCAATGGAATTATCCAATTAATGAAATTCCAACTCATTCTTCGTGCCACTCAATTAATAGCAATTATGAGTTCTCGGAAGAGTTGTGTCGGTTTCTCGTTCTATCTTGCCTAATCATCTCCTTTTTACTTATAATCACATGATTAACTAGTTAGGCAAGCATTAGATATCGTTTAAACTGGTAAAACACATAATTGAATGAGAGATGAATAATACCCAACTTCTCCTATACTCATCCAATCAACAAACCGGAATGCTAGAAAGGAAGCATACGCTTACCTTAACTCATTTATGAATTCGGTTCGGAATTCTGGCGACACTTCGACCAGCAAGACGGCACCAACGGCCTCCAATCAAGAATCTGAATCCATAGAATTGAAGCTTGTGATAAGTAAAAGAATGTTAGAAAAGGGTACTTGGAGAGAAGACGCCGTTTTGATAGAGATTCGGCGCTCCAAAGATTTCTCTCTCTTTTCTCTCTCCTCCGTATTCATTCTTGTTCTCGCTGCATTCTTTCATTTTTTCATTCTGTCTTGATTTCTCGTTCATTCTGCGTTCTTATCCGATCACTTAGACGCATGAATGAATAAAGAAATAATGATGAGTTATTAATAGCGACTCTTATGTGGCTATAATCATTAGTCCACTTCTTTAGCTTTCTTGCATGATATTTCATCCCCTTTGTCATGCTTATTCATCCAATAAATTAGTGAGATGTATAGAGAGAATTATTATTCTCAAACTATCTCATTATACCCATAGTACCACCTTCCTGTGGTTAATCGTAGCCTTAGCTTAATGGCTCTTTGTCTTTTCTTGGGTATTAATTTACTTAATATTTGTTTTCCTTCCTTTTTAGTTCCCATCTCATTACAATCATTGGGAAAAATACTCATTTATTGCTTTATTGAAAAAATTACCATTTTGCCCTTACATTATTGGTAAGGATTACTCGTGCCTATTTAGGTTATTGGCCAAAACAGGGCCTAGCAGTTCTCTTAAATTAGGCTTCTTCTTAGTTCTCTTATCTTAAAATTTGGGGTTTTACAGCAGACTAGAGCAAGAAGAGGACGTTGGTTATCTGAGGGCTATAATGGATTTTAAGGTTGTAGTTATTTGTAACCCCTATGAAAACTATGTAGCATTATCAAGCATTATTACTATCATTTTTGTTGTTGTAATAATATCAGTATAGTTATTCTATTGCTATGTGCCCTGTGCTGTGAAATCGCGCCTCTGAGTAATATAATTGATGGGATGAGAGTCCCTACAATTCTTCCGCATTATGCTACTCTGAGCATTATCCATGATTGGACAAGTGTGTTAAGCAATTTTATGCTCGTAAGGACGGTCGTGACAATTTTTGGTATCAGAGCAAAGGTTCTGGCTACATATATGTATCTCAGAGCCAAGGTTCTGGCTACATATAAGAACTCAGAGCTAGTGGTTCTGGCCACTAAGCGAGCGATACTAACTCAGAGCAGTCATTTGAGCCACTGAGTATGCGATTCTGGCCATAGCATAGTATACTAATAAATGCTTGATTATATAGTGACGAGGATAGTGAGGTGAATTACTTTGGTGAGTTCACCATTATGCCCATGAAAGGAATAGTTATACCCAGTCAAGCAACGTGTATAGATGGTTAAGATGACCATGAATGAAGAAGCGAGAGTTGGACTACCTACGGATGATTTCAGATGGATTTTTGAAGTGAAATCAGCTTTGGGCAGCTGATGAACTCGAGTGGGAGCTGGTAAACTCAAGTTCATGAGGCAATTTCCAGTGCAACTTGTGCCGAGAACTCGAGTTGATGAAGTAGAACTCGAGTGTAATTAGTAGTGAACTCGAGTTTGGGCAAGTGAACTCGAGTGCAATAAGTATTTTGGCTGTGAATTTGTAAGAGTGCAAGACAAAATTCAAGTGTAATGGGGTTAGAACTCGAGTGTGAAGATATGAAGTCGAGTGCACTCTAATATTGTCAAGTTGAAAACCTCTCGGGAGCAAACTCTCTCCCCAGAACTCGGGAGATTCGAGTGTGGGGAAGCTAAAAACTCGAGTGCTGAAGGGTAAACTCGAGTACAACGATGATTTGATGATATTCAAGAGTTTCTGGAACAAACTTCCTCTACCATACTCGCAGGGCTCGAGTGCAATTGGACATGAGAACTTGAGTGCTAATGATCAAACTCGAGTGCAATGCTTGGTTAACGACAAGTAAGAGTTTCTGGAACAAACTCTCACTATCACACTCTCAGGACTCGAGTAGTGATGCTATGAGAACTCGAGTACAGAAATGAGAACTCGAGTGTAGAAGTGAAAACTCAGGTATAAATCCTGGACAGAACTCGAGTGCGGAATATTGAACTCGATTGCAGCACATGTTTGATGAAACTGAATGACTCTCTAGAACGAACTCCCATACTTACACTCTCAATGCTTGAGTACAAGAGAACTTGAGTGGGAATCTATGGACTCGAGTGCTATATCTGTGTGGTGAGTGCAAAGTTGGAGAATCAGCTAACTCTCAGTGAAGAAACCAACGGAACTCGAGTGTGATTTGGGTGAACTCGAGTGTGAAGTTAGGACTCGAGTGCTTAAGGATGAACTTGAGTGCAAGCCTTCATGGAAGGTACAAAGTTGGGAAAAATTAGCTAAGTCCTAGTGGAGAACCCGGCAGAACTCGAGTGTGTTGGGAAAACTCGAGTGTGAAGCTGGAACTTGAGTTCTTGAGAATGAACTCAAGTACATAGCGATTTTGATGAACAAGGGCGTGTGATCTAGTGCTATGCTTTGCTAGAGACTTAACCCAAGAGGAGCAATGTTAAGAAGCTAGTACTGCATATGATTTCCCAATATAGGACAACATCTAGCACGATTGAGACTGGATAGCATGACTATGGTTGAGGTAGATATGGGCTATCGATAACCAGCGACGAATGATGTAAGTACGGATGCTATGGAAATGTCGTGGCTAAGTGTGCTAAGAGAGGAACGAATTGAGATTTTTCCATGATGAGCAATGATCTTAGTTATCCCGTGGGGTTAATGCTATATGATCACAATGTGCGGTAGGGCATGAGGTCTAGTGATTATACCGTATATCTAACCTAGAGAACCCGATTTGAAAATACTGAAGGGTTAGGAAAAGTTTAAAACAAGATCTAGGTTGAAATAGTGCTTGGATCACAATGTAATTAAGTTGAAACTATGGTTCTATTTTATGAGGATGATGAACCTTGCGATCGATGATGGAACCTTCAGTAATGATTTGAAGATATCACCCAAATACCATTAAAGTGGTATAGAAGCAATTGATCTTGGATGATCCACTATGACTATTGAACCCAATTGAGTGAAGTGGCTATCATGGTTAGCTTTTATGAGGAATTAATATATCAAGAGAGGCGTAGCAGAAGTATAGTGAATCTATGCATCAATCTCTTAAGTTACAAGAGAGGTTGTCAATCGTACCAGGGATGATCATCCCACATCGCAATGAGATATGTAAGATCTGCTATGATTTGACTTGAGGTCAACAATGGCACAACGTACGCGGTGTATAGTATGACTTGTGTGGTTGCAATGAGACCCAACTATTTCTAGCTGTGAACTGCGGTCTGGGCACCGTGCCGTAGTCTGAATATCGTACGTCTGGGATGGGGTGACAATATAACTAATAAGGTATACCGTGACATCACCTATATAGCCAACAATCACGCCACCTATATGATTTGTGGTGACAAATGTGAATAATGATTGGGATGAGTCCTAGAGCAATAGGGCATGATGGTGGCGAATTCTTCTCAATGATACGATGATTGAAAACTGAGAACCACAACTGATCTTAGTGATCACAAGTTACAAATAAGCATAAATTGGGATGCGATTTGATAAGCCAAGCCAAGTAATGGCACATGCATCACAACAATTGTAGCCTCACAAAGATAATCTCCTCGTTCATGTTGTAAAGCTAACGATGAATGATCTTGATTTAAGAACATGATGCAACTACGGGCGGATTGATGTCTGTACCGTAGCAATTCATACAATATGAGTAGCAAGTACACAATAAGTAATGCACACATAATGAGAAACAAGAGTCAAAAGAGTAATTTGACTTCTAGCAGTTCACTAAGGATAAACATACCGAGTAGTATCCCGAACAAGTAAGGAGTAATAGAGGTCCAAGTGGATTATGTGTCCACAGACTATGAGGCCAATTGGATTGATATGTCCACAAAATAGCAAATCACAAAGCCAATAAAGTTAAGTCAAATAGTGAACTATATGATCACTGATTGTAAAGCTCAGGGATATGTTATCGGATCATTAAGCAATTAATGATGTGTCACACTGGGAACAAAGGCAATAAGGCCTGATGAGCGCCTTATGTTATAATGAGCAAGGTATGCAATATGGATAGTAGGGATGCTAATAGTTAATCCTGAATGCCAATGATCAATAAGGCATCGAGGTAAGTGAATGCCTACACAATTAAGGGAATGTGATGTTCAAATTTCGAGGACGAAATTTTATTGACAATGGGAGAAATGTAACACCCTAAATTTTAAGACAAGGACGTTGAGAATAAGCCTAATTCAAGAGAACTACTAGGCCCTGGTTTGGCCAGTATCATAAATAGGAATGAGTAATTCTCACCAATAACACAAAGGCAAAATGGTAATTTTGCCAATAAAGCAAGAAATGAGTATTTTCCCATGTGATTGTAATGAGATAGGAACTAAAAAGGCAGGGAAATGATTTCTAAGTAAATTAATACCCAAGAAAAGACAAAGAGCCATTAAGCTAAGGCTACGATTAACCACAGGAAGATAGTACTATGGGTATAATGAGATAGTTTGAGAATAATAATTCTCTCTATATATCTCACTAATTTATTGGATGAATAAGTATGACAAAGGGGATGAAATATCATGCAAGAAAGCTAAAGAAGTGGACTAATGATTATAGCCACATAAAAGCCATTTTTAATGACTCATCATCCTTTCTCATTAAATCATTTCCTGCGTGCCATTTGGAATCAGATAAGAACGCAGAATGAACGAGAAATCGAGATAGAATGAGAAAACGAAAGAACACAGCGACGGAACGAGAACGGAGGAGAGAGAAAGGAGACAGAAATCTTTAGAGCGCTGAATATCTATCAAAATGGCATCTTCTCTCCAAGTACCCTTTTCTAACATTCTTCTACTCTTTACGAGCTTCAATTCTATGGACTTGGATTCTCGATTGGAGGCCGTTGGTGCCGTTTCGCCAGTCAGAGTGTCGCCAGAATTCCGAACCGAATGCATAAACGAGTTAAGGTAAGCATATGCTTCATTTCTACCATTTTGGTTTGTTGGTTGGATGAGTATAGGAGAAGTTGGGTACTATTCATCTCTCATTCAATCCAAACGATATCCAATGCTTGCCTAACTAGTCAATCATGTGATTATATGTAAAAAGGAGATGATTAGGCAAGACAGAACGAGAAACCGACACAACTCTTTCGAGAACTCATAATTGCTACTAATTGTGTGGCATGATTAAGGAATTGGAATTTCATCTATTGGATGATTCCATTGAGTTCAAAAGAGTGAAATGAGTAAGTTTCATGTTGATGTCGGAGTGAGAAAAGGCCTGGTGTGTGAAATGACCGAATTGCCCTTTAAGTACTAATTAATGGCTGTCAAGGAGTATTTTCATCATTTAGGGCCTGAATTTGAGTAAACCGAGGTTACCAATGGATTCTACACGTGAAATTGTGTAGGATCACCTTAAGTCAATAATTGGGTACAAATGGGCATAAGCCAAGTCTTAAGGGTATTTTGGTAATTCTAAATGTGCATTTTAGGATATATCGATAGACGAGTCGGAATCGGAGCTGGACTAAGGACGACCTGGAAAGGTCATATTCTAGGTAGTAATTTCCTTTTCACATATACTATGTGATAACTATTATGAATGTCATCCATTGTAGCATGAACTAATGTTCTAACCAACTATTCGCCATGTTGCGGTCGGGGACCCAACAGGGGCACTAAGTCGACCAAGGTGCAGATGTATAGTTTCACCTTGGGCAAGTGTACACACGAACATACGATCATCTTACATGCCATGACATTACATATCTATTTCACATTCTATTTGTATGTAAGCATGTTACTACTGAGATTCTCTCGAATCTCACCATTTGCATACAAAATGTAAGTTTCCAGCAGTTATCGATGGCTCAATAAGCGAGGAGGACGATTCTGCCAACTAGAGGTTGCAGACTAGAGCAAGAAGAGGATGTTGGTTATCTGAGGGCTGTAATGTATTTTAAGGTTGTAGTTATTTGTAACCCCTATGAAAACTATGTAGTATTATCTAGCATTATTACTATCATTTTTGTTGTTGTAATAATATCAGTATAGTTATTCTATTGCTATGTGCCCTCTGCTATGAAATCGCGCCTCTGAGTAATATAATTGATAGGATGAGAGTCCCTACAATTCTTCCGCATTATGCTACTCTGAGCATTATCCATGATTGGACAAGTGTGTTAAGCAATTTTATGCTCGTAAGGACGGTCGTGACATAAAACATGTTTTGGAATACAAAGATATCAATGTGTAGGATAATCTTACCTTTGAACTAGAACCTGAATGAGTCATTGATCAACAGGAGAGGCAGCTCAAATAGACCCATTTGATAAGGCTATTCCTACTCCATATTCAAAATGTAGTGCCAAAGCAGAACTTTTATGTCATATGGATCTGATCTCCATATGGGAACTTCATACTATATAACTCTTGCTCTTAGTGTATTGTGTCGATATTATGCACATATTGTGCATACTAGAGGGTTCAGAATATCCTGGCCACGAAAAGCCTGTATAAACCTAATCCTGATGCACCTTCTCTATCCTTGATTCGGCTTCAGGTCGTATTCCATATATACAAGTTCTGCTCTTAAGATTGGTAACCTTGAAAGTATCTGACTCCACTTTAATAGACAACAGTTGCTTCGCATCATCAATAGATGATTTTGACTATTGATCTTAGTCTGGGCTAGGGCCCAACCTTTCCCACATCTATATCCTTGAAGCCCTTAGCTACCTCGCACTATTTCCAATTGGCCATAGTTGTCTTGACAGCCTTCTAGGCATACTCTGATCCTCCAACAAAATTTATCAATAATGGTGACTTACCTTTCTGTCACCATATTTCGTCCATTGTTCTCATTATAACGTAATCAAGATCATATCAGTATACTATTCTGTCATTGCCAGAACCGTATACTCTGGTACCAAAAATGTCAAACCCCTCAACATTTTGACATTTATTAGAGTATTAACATGCAGTTTAATAGGCATACATAAATAGTACAATATACTGTTATAAAATTCCTAATTACATTACAAAAAATCTCCGCTGGGTTTGTACATAATACAATTTAAATCTCAAATACACAGGAAACTAACAGATAAACAACACAAAATTTCTTGAGTCTTCAACGGACCTTGTGTCACTAGTATTCTGCTATTTTGCCCTCTGAGCCGTTCCTACTAGCTGAATAAATTTTTAAATTTATGGAAAGGGTGATAATTATATGAATCTCAGTAATAACAGACAATCAATCATATAAAATGTGGAAAGTAAACATGCAATGCAATATTTATCATGAAGCAGCAATCAAAATGTCAAGCACATGTCAATCAATGATTACGAATCAAATGATGATTTTGTCCGGATCAAAATGATCATTTGTTCCTGATATGCACAATATGATCTCATAATGTGATCACAACAACAACTCAAAGTAGGCCTATACCTGTGTGTAATCATCATAACTTGGAGCAGCTCTATACGTGTCCATACATATCAAATCACTCAACTAGGTCCACCTAACTACATGGTACCCTAAAGGTTTCATGGGGTAGTTTAACTTATCATCCACACCCAAAGAGTATTAACACCACAAGCAATACATTGAACAGATCATGGCAAACATTGCATATTAAAATACACATAGAATATGAGAGATAGAGTTACTACATAGACTCCTTTCCAAAGCTTAGCTATAATCAGTCCTTAACTTTTTGTCCGGCTTGGGCAATTATCGAATCCTAAAATTCCCAAAATAATTGCAAATGAGTTATTACTCATTTATACTTTATTCTTAAATTTACAAGTTGGTTACCTTAGCTCAAAATTATGTATTTACCAAAATGTCCCTGGGGAACTCAATCTAATTCTCTTTTTATCCGATATATGTCTACTTTTCCAAAAATTATAACTCGGGCTATTTCAACATAATTTTGCATGTAGAATCCTAAAATCCCAAAATAAATGCAAATGAGTTAACACTAATTTATACTGTATTCTTGAATTTACAAGTTGGTTATCTTAAGTCAAAATCACGTATTTACCAAAATGCCCCTAGGGAACTCGGTCTAATTCCCTTTTTATTCGGTATATTTGTACTTTTTCAAAAATTATGACCCAGGCTATTTCAACACAATTTTGCATATAAAATCTATTTTTGACTTTAAATTAGGCAAATTTTAGCTTAAATTACAGTTTTGCCCTTCACAGCCTTATCACAATTGAAGGCTTTTCACACTTTGTGCCCTTCATGAGCCCTACACAATTTTCCCTTCTAAACACCATGGAACCATTAGAATCATGAAATTCCAGCTCTATCCCATAGTTCTCACTCTGGCCGAAAGTTTCAAAGAATTAGGGAAAATGACACTTCCATGATTCTAGCTCTTAAAACATCTTCTTTCTACATGTACTATCCAATCTCAAGTTTAATCATCATCAATAGAAATTTGGGCAGCATTTTCCCTTAGAAATTGGACATCCCAAATTTACAAAATCATAAAAAACAACAAATAAACCAGCCAGAGAACTATCAAAGCTCAGTTTTCATCAAGAATTCCAAAGTTCCAACAACGTACCTTGCTTTTGCTTCGTTTTCCTCACTTGGCCAAAACTCTTCCTTTTTCTCCTTAGAGTTTTTGCTTGTTCAATGGCTAATCCAAGAGAATAGGGAGGTTAAGGAGAGGTGCTTGGAACTATAATACAAGATTGGGCAGAGATTTTCACATATTTACCTTGTTTATGCACCTAAGTCCCCTCCTCTTCCTCTTCTTCCTTTTTCCTTTAGCTCTCCTCTTCCTCTTCCCTTCTTTGTTTTGGCCGACTTGGCCTTTAAGTAGACAAGAGAAGAGAACTTTGGAGTTTTCTAGTGTTGCACACATGTCCCTTCATTATTGGCTCTTAATTCCACTTATGTCACATGTTATAATATCAATGGATATTTTATTATACAATATTTTTATGAGTTCCATCTGTCCAGACCCCTTTTAATTATTCATAAAAATAGTGCTTCTAGTATCAATTTTTGATGTTCTTGGTGTCTATCTCTTCATGTTTTTAAGGATCTACACAATGATATCAATTTTGTGGCCTAGAAACACCATTTTCTAGGGACTCAATCTCAAAAACTAAAGACGGTAAAAAATGATTATGTTCTTATTGTTTTTTTTCTATTTCTATATAATTCTTGGGTATGGAACCTTCATTTTCTTGTCCTCTATTTTTTTATAACAATCTATTATTGTCTAGAAACTTTGGTTTTCCTATGACTGAATTCTATAATTTGTAAATGTGATGTCCAAACTCTTTACATTTTCTTTGTTTTTAATTACTAAACTTCATATATAAACAATATATATATACACGTTCTTTGCAAACATTGTAAATAATAGTGTGCATGAAAGACAGAGCAATGAACAAAAAAAATGTGGTCCAACCAAATCATCAAACAAACAATATACATATATAGCAACTACAAGGTTAGATGTCCACGTGGTTGGCAATAGTCCATATGGCTAGCAATATCCATGTGGCTTTCCTTATTTTTTTTAAGTCTAGGAGTGATGTAATAACTTTGGTTTATTTTTTGTAATAAAAAGTTTATCACGGTTATTTTGGTAATTGGTACCAAATAGGCTTCTTCTCTCTCTCCTCTCTTTTCCTTTTTTTCCTCAATCTTCATCAAGGTCTATGCCGAAAAATTCATCTACATTGTCTAGGAGCAAATATCATTAGTTAAGCTATAAGTGAGGAGAAAATTCCAACTGGTATCAAAGCCAGAGGGGCAAGTAGGAATATAGTGGTAAACATAGATTAAGATTTATCTTATTAAGCTTTATGTTAACGTAGTGTTACCCTGATGACTCCGAATCTGATAGCACATATCACTCTATGAGTAAAACCGTGAATTGATTTATATTGAATATTCATGAGGTTGTGAGGTTATGGTAGTAATTCCCAATATATAGGTGGTAAGTCCAAATTTTAGTAGAAACTCACATGCATGAATGTTCTCTACAATATTAATCACTTAATTCGGTGGCTAAGATTGAGTATTAGTTTGGTATTAGTACCTTAACATCTAGCTTAATAGATAGATCTTGATTGATATTTTCCTTTACCTTCCTATAGAAAATGAAAGTAATGATATCATAACAAGGAGATTCGACAACAAATATGCTTAGAAAATTTTCATTCTCCAAACGTTCTTCCATCTCCAGGTATTGTTCTCTCCTTGAAATAGGTCCTCCTCATCCACCAACATATTGAAGGAAGAAATCCACTTCCAAGACAATAACCAAGATGTTGATGAATGGAAAATTCTAGAAATCCACAGAAAATCCCTCCATAAACCTAAAGGATAATTCTTTACCAAATCTGATTACATCATCAGGTCAGTAGAGGATGTAATTCCTATCAACCTATCAAAAGAGGAAATCTTCTCTTGTCCCATGATTAAATCAAACATCACAAGAAGAATTACAAATTCTTACATATTAGATGCATCCAGATTGCCATCAAACCATTAGTTAGAGAAGGGTTAAATGTATCTTGTTGTAGCAGACGAGGAAGACCCAGATGAGGGCCTTATTTCTCTATCCTAACTCCTTGAAAAACTAGAAAAAAAACAGGTTACTATTAACCTAAGCCTAAAGGATAAACAAGTAGCCAAATTACTAAAACTTGAATAAAAAACCTAGCCTGCCTTATCAAAATACATCCCAAGATATTATAAAGCCATGGATATCATCCAAATAGAATCTGAATTTTATGTTGAAAACAACCCCAACTAGGTGACTAGAAAGATATTCCCTCCAGAATTCCATTTCAAACCCCTGGCATCAAATGAGACACAACAATTCTATGATCCCATCCTCATATACACCAAATCTATGTCCTTAAACTACAAACTAGATAAGGTCAATAGAAAAAAGGACCACTCAACCTAGAACCACTCCATAATCTAGATCCTTAAAGTCCTCACTCCTTCATATTAAGGACTGGACCTAAACAAACCCAGAAAATTTGAGGATATACAACTTGATCATATTGGGTTTAATTAGTGGGATTACATAGTGCTCATTTGGAATAGTGATTGAAGTCTTCAAAAGTAACTTTTCAATCATCATTTATGAAATACAAGGTAAGTATATTAGAAGAGTGTTGTATCGACTTAATTGCATGAGCACTTATAAGCCTTTTAAAAGCTCTACCAAAAAAGCTTATAGATGTTTGGTATAAAACCTTATGGTATCAAAGTAAATATACCCGCCACACTTAGTTCATATATTTCAACAAAAGCCTAATCTACCATTTCCCTCAGTGGTACCATAAATGATGGGACTATGTTAGACTCACAAAGGAAATTTGTATGCCCAATATCCTAGAAGGGTTCCAGTACTTCAAGGATCATGTTAACTTTTCAGATAATGCCTTACCATTAACCCTTTATTTTTAGTCCAAGATGTCCATGCTATGGGTTTTTGCTTGGCATTACAAGTACAATACCCCTACCAATAGGTACCCTGTCCTCCAGAGAATCCCATATATGAAATGGTATGCAAGTTTTGAGGACTGTAGGGTCGATGTAAATGCTATCAAAGACTAGTTTAAAGACAACCCACAATGTTTGATAGCTTTAGAGACAAGCAAAATTTTAAACCAAAAGAACCATATCCATACCAGTTTCATATCTATCTCAAACAAACAAGCCTACATGAACCATTTGAAGCAAGCCCTTCTTCTACTCAAAAAAGAGGATATGCCTTCTTCTCCAACCCCATCATCCTACCTAGAGTATAGCTAAGAAAATTTGCTCCAAGAGAATGAAGATGACTACTTCAGCATAGACCTTACCAAAGATTAAAGGAGGAAAAAAGGAAAAGAGAGAGGGGAGAGAGAAGAAGCCTATCTAGTGCCAGCTACCAAAATAACATCGATAAAGCCCTTATTACAAAAAAAAACAAACCAAAGTTATTACAGCACTCACAGAATTTTAAAGAAAACAAAGAAAGCCACATGGATATTACTAGCCACATGGACTATTGCCAGCCACGTGGACATCCAACCTTGTAAAAGCAGCTGCATGGGGACATGCATGCCAGATAAAGCTACACACAAAAACAAACAAAGACATGCAGACCGTCATATCAAATGAACTAAGAGTTATAAATCAACATCAAGCCTCTATAAAAAGCCAATGTAAGGTCCCTATCAGGACTACGCTTGTTTTTAGAGAGAGTTTTGTATTGTAAGAGTGTCTGTAGAGTGAGATCCTCTTGTAAGCCTCTTTGTGTTTTCTATTATTCTGTTTCATTTTTTTTCTTTTGTTCTTCTGTTTTCTTATGTTCTTAAATAAAGCCTTTCGTTAACAATTTCTTATTTGCATTTACTTTCCTGCATTTTATTTTCTATTCTCAGTTAAGATGGTGTGGATTACCGCCTTTCTGGCATCATTTTAATTTCCATTTTCAACATTAACTTGCTTATTGTTAAAATGGTATGGATTACCACTTTTCTAGCATTTTAAGCATTAAGTTATTTACTTCTATAGTTTTCTGCACTCATCCTGGATTTTTCTTTAATGATTTCTTTATTAACCTATCCAATTAACCCAGCAGTCCATCTGCTTCCTAATTCTCAATCCTCTTATACTCCTCACATCCCTTTTTTGGACCTCTACTCTAACTTATATATATATATATAGGTATTTTACACAATCAAGCATTATATAATCATAGAAAGGAATTGTGATATCCCGAATTTTGAGACTAGAGGCTTAAGATTTAGCCTGGATTAAAGGGGACAACTAGACCCCTGTTTGGTAAATGTCATAGTAAGACATAATATTATTTATCAAAATTCCTTTATATCCTTGGATATTAAAAGAAATTATATTGGTAAGCTAAAGAGCTCAGGGAATAACAAAACGAAGTAATTGGAAGTCACACACAACATAGTGAAGTGGAATACAAAGTATTGTTGCTATCGGAGAAATTCTCGATGTGGCAGTCGTGTTTGTGTGGTAGATTTCAAGGGGAAACTGATGTTCAAAAATTATGAACATTTCCAGAATGAAATTATACTTATCAAGCTTTAATTTTATAGGTCATATAAGTCATTTGGAATTGTACACAAAGAGAAATGAATTTTTTAATTTAGTCAATGAAATTAACTATTTTCTGGGCAGCATCCAAAGATTAAAATTATGGGAAGAGTGACCTTCCAATTGGCCAAATATTATGTTTTTCCATAAAACTAGACTCAATGAGGGTCGCATATCCTTTAGAACCACTTCAATTGGACATTTGTACAATTAGATATGAATTTTCAAAATTTAATGAAAATTCTGTCAGATTATGTATTATGTTCAAAAATTTGATTTTTGGGCCAATTATAGGTTGACATACGGAAAATGAGATGGCTGATTCATTTATCCATTAATTCATCATCTTCCTCCTCATTATTCTGTGCAGAAAAATCTGAAAAGAGAGAGAGAGGGATCAGATTGGAAAATGGAGAGAGAAGAGAGAGAAAATTATATTCGCCAAAACTCTACCGTAATGGCATCCTCTCTCAAAGTGCCCTTCAGGAAACTTCTTCTACTCATCGCGAGCTTTATTTCTATGGTTTCAAATTCTCATTTAGAGGTGGTTGGCACCATCTCATCAACCGGAGTATTACCGAAATTATGAACCGTTTGCGGAAACGAGTAGAGGTAAGCGTAAGCTTTTTTTTAACCGATTAGTTTGTCGATTGGATGTGTATAGAGGAAGTTGGGTACTATTTATGGCTAGTTTTAAAGGATGTTTTTAATGCTAAATGATGTCCAAAAGATGTCCAAATAGCTAATCATTGGATTAAAAGTAGAAAGGAATAGATTAAGCCAAAGAAAACAAGAAATCGACAAACTCTTCCTAAGAACTTTGAATTTTATGTTCTGAATGTTTTATAGAGAAAGAGTGGAAATTTGATGATTTTGATGCTTCCATTGGCTTTAGGAGGCAAAATTGTATAGATATGCAAGTGTTCATGAATTTTGGATACTTATATATGAATTTGGGAAATTATGAATTATAGGTGTGCATGATACTTAAATCTGCCCTGTGTGGCAGTCAGTATTGTGCCTGATGTTTGAAGGTTTAAAACTTGTCCAAAAATTATGAAATTTTCAGGATTAAAGTAGACATGTGGAGCTTTAATTTGATTAGTAGTTTGTAATTTTTGAATAAGTATAATAGGAGATGTGAATTGTTGAAGATATGCCTATGTTCTGGAAAGAATCTGAAACTATGATATTGTGCGAAATGTTTCATAGGGCAAACCTTGTTAACAAATTCTGAAACTTTCCAGAATTAAAGTAGAGACATAGATATTTAATTTTTGAACAAGTGTGATAAAAGATGTGATTTTTCAAAGTTATGCCCTGCTGCTGGAAGAATATCTGAAACAGTTGGTGTTTGGAAAAATTCTGGGAATGTTGTGGTTGTGGCGTTTGAAATTGAGTATTTTTATGTGAAACTAGACTAAAGTATATTTGTATATAGCTTTGAACTACCTCATTTTAAATTTTTTGGAATTAGTTATGGTTTTTCAAAGTTAGGTGAGAAATCTGTCAGCTTTATGTCTTATCCGAATTTAAGACTTAATGGCACAAATGTAATTGATATGAACTCCAAGGGTTAAAGTAAGCCTTTAGGACTAATGTGGGCCATTGGGCATTTAATTTTCATGGCTCTAATGATGTTATCACTTACCTAGGGCCATAAAGTGACAAAGAAGAAGTAATGGTTGGCGGATCAAGGGATAAGAAGAGAATGACATAAAGTCCGAGAGGTAGTAAACTTACCTTTTCTGCATGTATGTGATATGTATGTCTTGCATTGATTATGTGACTGATTTGCCTATTTTTGTGGAACATGTATGATTGGTTGAAGCTCTGTTATATTTGTGCAATGGCCATATGTATGTCATAACATCGAGCATGCAGCATGTCATTATGTTGGCATGAAATAGTATAGGCAAGCATGTTATGCATTCATATATATCGGGTATGCATAGTGGTATTGTTTGCTACTGAGATTTTTTCAAATCTCACCCTTCCCAAACCAACCATTTAGACAGGTGGAGAATGCCTGGAGATATGCAAGGAGGAACTCTGAAGGTGAAGGGTGGATCGTAGTGCAAGGCACTACCTTTTGTATTTGGTGTAATATTTGATATTTTATGATTATACATTTGATATGTATGTATATGGATGTGTGAATGAAGTTTAGTAGAGAACATTTCTAAGAGAACTGCTCTAATTAAATTAAAGGTAAAACGCTCACATATACTCTGATACAATAAATTATGAGCCAATGAGTTTTGATGATATGGTGAAAGTTGTAGAAATTTTGAAAAGTTATTGTTTACCTCTGAAAAACCCTCTCAACCCTAGGTTCAACTCTTGAGTTGAGATTGGGGATTTGTGAACATTTTCAACAGTTGAGTAATCCGGGTTCGAATCCTGGTCTCACAAACGATTTTACTATTCATTTGAACTCATCTAGGGCTATTGGAAATAAGCTATTATAGGAATATCTGTCATATTGAAGATAGAGGCAGTTTCATATTTCAAACACACAAACACGTGCATGCGCATATTTCAAACACTCTTATGCGAATGGGTTAGTAAAAATTTTGGGATAATCACCACTGTATTTTTGCTAAATCAAAAATTCACAATCAAATGTATGTATGTATGTATGTATGTACATATATGCACATACACACATATATATACATATATATATATATATATATATATATATATCTACACATATATGTACATATATGTGTAGATATATATGTGTGTGTGTGCGTGTATAGATATAGATATGTTGTATATATATATAATTTTGTAAAAATTAATTGACTTTAAATATATTGATTGGGATTTTAATTTATAAGATAGTGTCAATATCCCCCAGTTTCTAGATAGGTTGAAAAAGAAACAAAAATAAGTTTACTCTATGTCACTATTAATTTGGCATTAATTAATAATACTATCAATATAACCTTCAATTCATAAAAGTTGAACCTTAGGACCTACTCTATATATTCATACATTAGGCTACCTCCAAGCACATTCAAATTCATAACCCCCCACCCCCATTAAAAAAAAGCCCCAGCTCTAGGTAGGAATTTTATCTGTAGACTCATTTTTTTTAACCTGAATCAGCCTACTTCGCCCTTGTGGATTCGGACCAGTCAGCCAGGTTTTAGTCTTGTGACTTATGGGTTTTTCTTGGATAATTCAAAACTTCAAAATAATTTCACAAAGGTTTTCCATTTGCATTATGACTCATCAGCCTTGAATCCTTTCTATTAATGTCAGTGTGTCACTGCGGATATTTATATTCCATTTATCATTATCAAAGAACTTCTTTTCTTATACGCATATATGCTATGGATAATCAATCTAACAATACTATTCAACTTGGCAATGTCATACCATTATTCACATTACATGATAGTTTATACATACAACATATTATCATGTAGCAATCTCAAATTCCTCGTCACATTTCCCTTTTCACATCTTCATGCGTTCCTTCTTTGTGTTCAACATACATATATGGTTGGTAAGGGAAGAGCGAGATTCGGAAGAATCTTAGTAGCAAACAATACCAGCAATGCATACAAGATGAATGCTAGTGCATGACATGCTTGCCATACATAGGCTTATGATCACATAATGACATATTTGTATGCTCAATGTTTCATGCATAACATGTGATACCCTATCTCCAATAACCTCAAATGAGTAAAGAAAGCTATTGTGGAACTAAGATTTCAACCCGGACTACCCAACTTCCCAAAACATTTACAAATTCTCACTCTCAACTCAGGATTTGAACCTAAGGTCGAGAGAGTTTTTCAAAGGGTAGAAAACTTCTCAATCATTTCCATAAGACTCACTACATCATTAATACCTCAACGGTTCTTAGTTTCAATATATCATAGTATGCGAGCGTTATACTTGCCTTTATTTCAATTAAGGCTATTCTTTGCTCAACTTCATTCATTCATTCGTTCATATACATAAAATGCATAATCACATAAACTATTTGAACAATTACGCCAAATACGAATAATAGTGCCTTGCACTACGATCTTCACTTCCCCTTCGCAATTCCCCTTCGTATATCTCCAGGCATTCTTCACTTGTACTCATTATACCTATATGTTTGGGTGAGGAAGAGTGAGATTCGAGAGAATCTCAGTAGTAAACAATACCACTATGCATGTAAGATATACATATATGATGCATGACATGCTTGCCTTTCATAACCTCATGCCAACATAATGACATATATGCATGCTCAATGTTATGACATACTCAGCCATCACATAAATATAATAGAGCTTTAATCAATCAAGTATGCTCAACGCAAATAGGCAAAGCAGTCACATACAACAATTCAAACACATACATATCAAAATACATACAGGCTAGGTAAGTTCACTACCTCTTGGACTTTGTGTCCTTCCTCAAACCATTGTCTTTGCTCTGACTCGGTATAATCCGTTAGGTCCTAAATTTCCAAATACAATAAATGAGTCATTACTCATCCATGTATCATTCCAAACTCATATTATTGGTTAACTTAGCTTAATAATGCTAAATTACCAAAATGCCCCCAGAGACCTGGTCTACGCCCTTCCATACCCAGTCCAACTGTACCTCACCATCAATTATGACCCAGGCTAATCTTACAAAAATTTATGTGTAGAATCCATTTCTAACCTCGGATTTATCAAATTTTGGCCTAAATGATGAACATACCCCTAACAGCCTTACTTAGAGCTTTAAGGGTAATTTGGTCATTACACATTCTAGGAATTTTCTCACTTTATCATCAACATGAACCTTACACAATTTTCCCCTCTGAACGTAATGGAAACATCAAATTGATGAAATTCCAACTCTTTGTTCATACCACACATAAGGCAACAAATTAGAGTTCTAAGAAGAGTTGTATTGGATTAATGTAATACCCAATTTTTCACCAATACACTTATGTGTATATTTGATGTCTATTTAGTGGAATAAAATGGTGAAAAATGATGTGAATGAATTTATGAGAATTTATGGAAAATATGTCAATCGCCGGTTACGCGTAAATTTGCTGAATAAGGATATAGAAAGGCAATTAATATACTGATAAAGGCCTATTATGGTAACCAAAATTCAAGAAAATAAATAACATGAATGATGGCCTTATTTAAGTGTCAAAATGGGGTTAAACCGAAGAAATAGGTGAAAAATAATTTATTTCGGTAAATCATTAAATACAGGAGCAAAACGGTAATTTTGCCGTAAAATGGAAAATAATTATTTTTCCTCAAATTTCCAATAATTTGAGTTAAATGAGAATTAAAAAAAGTAAAATGACTACTTGATTATTAATAAACCAATTTTTGGTGAATTATGGTCAAGAATGGTCAAATAGTCAAAAAGTCAATGACTTGGTCAACAAGTTACAAGTTGGCACAATGAGATAATTGCAGAATCAATACTTCCCTCTTACTCTCATGTGATTTTTGACTATTCTGTGGAATGGAGGGAAATAGAATTAATTGGAGAATTATGCCATTATGGACCAATGAAAGCATGCCAAGTATCAAGTTAATTAATCAAAGGATTATATCATCCTTTTCTTCATTCCCATCAGCTCATTTTGCACGATCAAACAAACCTAAAGAGGGAGAGTGAGCTGAGAATGAGAGCTGAGAATGTGGAGAACATAAAAAGAAGGGAAGCTAGGGATCATCTAATCTTGAGGTATGGGACTTGTGTCTTGTGATCTAAGGCTCCTAAGCTCTCCATAGCCTCTCCTCCTCACCTCTCTATCATTGATTTCCTTGTTGGACAGCTGAATCAAACGCTGGTGGTAGAGAGAGAGAAAGTCTAAGAAATCAAGAGGTAACTTCCTAAACTTGTTCCTCTTGCTTGATTAAGGTTAGTAGAGTTGTTTTGGGCTTGATTATGGTTCATTTGGTACAAGATAATGGAAGAAAACCAAAGAGAACATAATATGTAAGTCTCTCCAAATCAAGTCCAATGAATGTCTAACTAGTTAATATATTGGTTATAAGTTGAAAGGAGGTGATTAGGCCAAAGAAAACAAGAATCTGACACAACTTTTCTAGAATTTATTTTTCCTTCCCTGTGTTGGACATGGGAAATGGATATGAATTTGATAATTTTGATGCTTCTATTGGATTTAGAGGCCAAATTGTGTAGGGTCTCTATTGACCCCGAAGTGAGAAAAGCCACGGAAAGTGAAATGACAAAATTACCCCTTATAAGCCTTATTTGAAGGCTGTCAAGGGTATTTTCGTCATTTGAGCTTGAATTTGGCCAATTCGAGGTTAGAAATGGATTCTACATGCAAAAATATATAGGAATGGCCTAAATCACGATTTTGAGGAAAATGCTGATAATAAGGACCTAAGGGGTATTTTGGTAATTTGGCACCATTAGGCTAAATTTACCAATAGTATGAGTTTGTAAGGATGTATGGATGAGTAATAACTCATTTGTGATATTTGAAGATTGCAAGATTTGACAACCGGCTAGGCCTCAGTAATTGCCCGAGCTTGAATCGAGTAGGAAAGTTGCATAGAGGAGCAACCAGGTAGTAACCCTCTTCATATGACATAGCATGCATATGTGTTGTTTGATATCATCACAAAATATCTAACATGTTTAGATTATGTGGGATGCTCACCCGGGGCCTATCTTTACACGGGTTGACACTCAGGCTATAGTATTTATATTGCGTGAGCGATGCCCGAGGCCTATCTTTGTGCGGGTACCCCTCGGGGCCAAAAATTATCTAGCACTAGCATGGTTTGTGAATTGCATGAAAAGCACTAAATGATGTTATATGTGTTTTCTAGTCTTATATAAGTATTCTAAGGACTTTTAAGAGCATTTTGAGTTTTGTATATGGAGTGGAGTAAAGAGAGAATATAAGTATTGTAATATGAATTGTGTATGAATGTGTTTATATGTGAATATGTATATCCAGCAGAGGTATTGTATGAAGTTTCTAGCATTTTCCGCATTCTGATGTTTGGTATTCGGTGAGTATTAGATAATTAGTACTCTACCATAGTGTTGGAAAATAAGGTATCACAATTATCACTTTCTCTTTCTTAATGGCTTTCTTTTTACTTCTAATCATATGATTAGCTATTTAGATATCCATTGGACATCGTTTAGACCTTGAAGACACCATTTTAGATGAGGATGAACAGTACCCAACCCCCACAATACTCTAAACAACAAACCAATAGGTTCAGAAGGAAGCTTGCGCTTACCTCTACACGTTTCTGAATTCAGTTCGAAATTTTGACAGCACTCGGCCAGTGAGACAGCACCAAACACCTCCAAATGAAAATCTGAAACTGCAAAAATGAAGCTCGGGATGAGTAGAAGAATGTTTGTGAATGGTACTTCGAGAGAAGACTCCAATTCGGCAATGTTTCGGTGGATTGAAGTTTCAAAAACACTATTCACTCTTCTCTCTTTCTCTTTCCCTTTCCCATTCTCTCATCCGTTCTCTCTCCCTCTCCCTTCTGATTTTACACGAAAGAATGAGAAGAGGAAGGATAAAGGATGATGGTTAAATGAATTAACCAAGTGGCCATACCCTTTTTGTCCAATTCTTTAAATTTCTTGCATGATAATTCATTTCCCTTTCATTCTTCTTCATCCACCGAAAATAATGAGACATGAGAGAGGAATATTACTCTCAAACTATCCCATTATACCACCTCACAAGTGGTTGACCAAAGCCTTAAGCTTTTAACTCATTGACTACCCTTGATAATAATTCACCAAACTAGGCTCATTAATTACCAATTAGTCATTTTCCTCATTTTAATTCCCACTCAACTGAAATCATTGGGAATATTAGGGGAAAATACTCATTTCTTGTCTTATGGCAAAATTATCGTTTTGCCTTTACATTTTATTCCATTTTCGCACTTATTGCAAAACTGAGCAGAATTTTCATTGAACTTTGAAAATTCATATATAATTGCAAAAATGTCCAATTTTGGTGGTTCTAAAGGCTATGTAACCCTTATTGAGTCTAGTTTTAAGAAAAAATAAAACCTTTGGCAGAATGGGATGTCATAATTCCCAGAATTCTCATCTTTGGAAGCTGACACTGAAAAACATTAGTTTCACTGGGCTAACTTCAAAAATATATAACTCTGTGTACAGCTCTAAATTACTCATATGAATATCAAATTAAAGCTTTATAAGTCTAATTTCATTCTAAAACTTTTCACAATATTTTGACATCATTTTCCCCTTGAAATATGTTACACAACACAACTGCCACACTTGGAAATTCACCAGTAACAACACTACTTTGTGTTCTAATTCACTATGTTGTGTGACTCCTCATTGTATTATCTTGTCATTCCCCCAAGCTCTTATAATTCATCATGATATTCCCTTTAATATCCCAAAGGTATAAAGGAATTTTGGGGAATACAAGTATGTCTTACTTAGATAATTACTAAACCAGGGTCTAGTATCCCACATAATACAGGCTTAATCTCAAGCCTCTTTTCCTAAAGTTTGGTATATTACATCACACCTGTGGCCATAATTTAACAAAAACAGAGCTTTAATCATTTATACATACTTCACATAATCAAGAAAAGAAATCATGCATATCAATAAACAAGCATACAAATCAAATACATATAAGTTAGATAAGTTCACTGCCTCTTGTCTTTATATCTTCTTCTTGTTCCCTTTTCTTCCAACCATTATAGTTGCTTGAAAACCTTCCATTTCCTCTTTCTTGACCTCTCATAACCCTAGATACCCAATCACATCATTAGAGCCATGATAGCAAGCTATTGGAAGTGTATATCAATGTCCAAGAAGTTAGGAAGGGCTAAACAAGTCGACGTCTTTTCAGAAAAATATGAAAGGCTAGAATTGGGGTTTTGGTAGCAACCAAAAAGAGGTCAAAAGCTTTTAGGAAGTAACCAAAAAGTCATCTTTGCCGCAACCAAGAAGTAGCTCAGGTGCTTGGCCGCAGCCAAAATCTGGACTTCCAGATTTCCCCTGTATATTTCTTGGCTAAAATTCCAAAAATCATAACTTAATCTACAAAATTCTAAAGGGACTGATTCAAAGTTCTGTGTAACCCTATTTAAGTCTACTTCAAGGTAAAAATACCTCCTACTACCAATTATGTGCACACAATTCCATAACTACAATTCAATTCACACTGCCACATAATCATTCCAGTTTTTAATACCTAACTTCAAAAATTCATAACTCTTCGTGTACAGCTTTAAATGACACAAATGACATATAAAATTAAAGCTTGACATGTATACTTTTATTCTGGATAGTTTTATGCCCATTGGATAACATTTAGCAAATAAAAAATATACCACAGGTAGACTGTCTTCTAGAAACTTCAACCCAACAATCAACAGGTTTGCAATTTTACTATCAAACTAGCCTAATATCATCACTAACCCTCATATATCATCATTTTTATGATTAAAAAAGAATATAACCCTAAAATCCTAGTTTGGAAAAAATCATAGGGCAGCCCAATAAATGCTTAAAGCTCAACAAAATCGTAAAACAATTGGTTCAAATCGAAGTTTAGACTTACCTTAACTCAATATTGTAGCTGATTCATAATTTTGGCAGCACCTACCCTAGGTATACAGTACTAAACTTCTCCAAACGAAAATCTAAAACCATAAAAAGAAAGCTCTCATCAAGTTGAGCAATGTTTGTGAAGGGCTTATTGGTCGAAAATGGCATTATGAAGTCGGAATCGGCTCTGGAACTCAGAAACTTTTACTATTTGTAAGACCTCACTTCATTATTGATATTACTCAGAGTAGCACTTGCGTAGTTCAGTGGGCACATAAAAATAGCATGAATATACTGATATATTGAGACTATATTGCTTGATTATATATAGAATTCCCTATAGGGGTCTACAGAATAATTACAAACCTTAAAAAAATAGAAATGTATTCAGATAACTAATGCCTCCTGTCATACTGGCCCAGAACCTCCAGTTTTCAGAAATTATCATTATGCCCTTCGAGCTGCTACCTGCTGCTGGAAACTTTACATGTTTATGCAAAAGGGTGAGATTTAGGGGAATCTCAGCAGTAACTAGCAGTCTAGCATATACGATGTGAAAATAAATATGTCATGCACCATGTCATGTAAGATGATCAAACTATATGTCTACACTTGCCCAAGGCCAAATGACATGTTTGCAACCTGGTCTACTTGGCGCCCCTGTTGGGTCCCTGACCAAACCTTGGTAAATTGGTGTGTCCAAGACACTTAGCTCATGTTACAGAGAATGGCATACTCAACACATATAGAGAATCACATAGTTCATGAAAGAAAGTGTTACTACCTGGAACACCCTTTCCTTGCCTGTCAACCAGCCCAGCTTTGTATCTGGCTCAAGCTATCGGTATATCCTAAAATTACAAATTTAGGATACATGAGTTATTATTTATTCATAACTCATTCTAAACTCGTTATGTTGGTTATCTTGACTCAAAACCACAAAATTACGAAAATACTCCTGGGGACCCAGTCTAAGCCCCTTTGTACTCAGTCCAATTGTACTTCACCAAAAATTATGACATGGGCTAATCCTACACAATTTTATGTGTAGAACCTATTTTTGACCTCATATTAGTCAAATTCCAGCCCAAATTATAAATTTACCCTTGACAGCCCCTAACTTAGGGTTTTAAGGGTAGTTTGGTCATTTCACATTCTAGGGCTTTTCTCACGTCGCTGTCTACATGAACCCTATACAATTTTTCCTTCTAAACTCAATGGAACCAAAAAATTATAAAAATTTGAGACCAAACAGGATGAAAATGCCCCTGGACCAAATCTGGAAAATTAAGAGAAATGTTGTTTCTTGATTTTAAATCCATAAACCTCCTTCTTTTCACCTCTAATCACTTGTTTAATCAATTAAACACTAATTGAACATGATTTGGGAAAATTTTAGTAGCATTTCCCCTTAGGGTTTCATCTTCCCAAATTTACAAAACTAATCAAAACCAAGCTAAATTCAAGAACAACAACTATAACAACATCTTTTAACACAAGAGGTTCAAGTTTATGAGATTACCTCTTGATTGCACCACTTTCTCTCTACAGAAAGCCTCTAACCTCTCTCTCTCTCTCTCTCTCTTGCTTTGCTGTGTTGGACAAAAATGAAGAAGGAAGAGGAGATAATGAAGTCTTCAAAATATCACTCTTGCTTTATGTTTTAATATTGTTTAATACAAATTTCCATGTTTCCCTTTTTAATTGCCATTATCTTTTTCTCTTCCTTTTATTTCCTTTGACTGAAAATGATGAATGGAAGAGGATGGATGTTAGTTTATCTAATAACCTCTTCTTGTTTTACTTTAACATGTGCTTAGTTCTAATTGGCACTTGCTTTTCTTTTGCTCAAATTAAATATAGGTCACATAAATTATTTCCCTTTCTTACTCCCTACTCCAGCCATAATTTATCCCAATTAAAGGGAAAAATAAATGGCTTCTATCTTTATTGCTCAAATGACCATTTTTCCCATTTTCACACTTGCTGGAAAACTGGGCAAAATTTGCACCAAACTTCGAAAATTTATAACTAATTATATAGATATCTAATTGGTATGGTCTAAAGGTTATGTGACTCTTATTAAGTATAGTTTTAAGAAAAAATATATCATTTAGCCAACAAGAAGCTTAACTTTCAACAAATTATTGTTTTTGGACTCTACCACTGAAAATCGCTAGCTTCTTTGGGCTAACTTCAAAAATACATATCTCTTTGTGTATAACTCCTAATAGCTTATATGACCTATCAAATTAAAGCTTGATAAGTCTACTTTCATTCTGGAAATTTTCATAATTTTTGGACATCATTTTCCTATTAAAAAACATCACAAAACAAGATTGCCACACAAGGAAATTCACTGTGGCAAATATCATTTGTTATAATTTGTGCTTCCACATAATTATGTTGTATGTGACATCTAATTGCTTTGTTTTATCAATTCCTATGCTCTCTAACTTTCTATTCAATTCCCTTTAATTTTAGGGAATAAAATTATTCCTTACTAGTGTTAGAACCGGCTGACACCCAAGAGAGGGGTGAATTGGATATACGATAAGAAAGTCTGATTGTTTAAATTCTTTTCGCAGCTTATCAAATCAATACATATGGAACTATAAATTCATACACAGACATATAGGTCATATATGCTGGAAATGTAAACGCTTAAGGAAGAGAAGATGCAAATTGTGATTTATCCTGCTTCGGTCCAATCCACGATAACCTACATCCAGTCCCCAGGCTCCTCCTGAGATTTCCAATCCACTATCTTCTTGTTTAACTAGGCACAAGATAAGCCTCTACAAACTCACAAGAGTTACTCCCCCTTACACATTGTAAGGTTTACTCCCTCTTACGGAAAGTCGAGCAAAGCAATCCCAAAGACCTTTCTCTCCTGCTTACCCGTGCAAGTCTTATGAGCAGCAACGTTCTCTCCTGTTTACACCAATGTAAGTCTTACGAGCAACAACGTTCTCTACTGCTTGCACCTTGTACGTCTTATGAGTAGAAAGTCTCTGACAATTCACTCTACAACTTCCCCCGTAAGTTGATCAATCCTCTCAAGTTCTCTCTACCTTGAGATCACTTCTAAAATACAGATGAAGTGTTCACAGACTCTTTCACATAGTGTATAAATGCTCATTGAAGTACAATACAAAAAATCTCACTCTCCAAATACATGATATAGAAAATAGATAAGCACAGAGAGTATGTGAGGTGTAAGACTTATGATAACAGCATGTTGGCGTAGTTGGGTTCTCGTGTTTCTGTTCGCTGTAGTCTTTTTTCTGTAAATCTCACTCTCTTCTTCTTTGATGCTTCAGTTTATATAAGATGGGTTGAGAGCCGTTAGAGCATTCAAATATTTTCCCGTTGTAAGCCAATCATGTGCTCAGGCAGAAAGTTCAACGGTTATGCTCATTGATCGTAGTGCTCTGACAGATGCTTCAGCATTTCCCGTTGATCTCTTACAAATGTTTCAGCGTTGCTTTCTTTCTGTTTTTCACGTTCGTTGAATCGTTTATTGAATAGTCATGTTGCCCATGATTTGTTGTCACTGAATATTGATCCGTGTATGCCATGTGATCGGTAGTGCATAACACCTGTAAAAGCACTCAGAGATATAGCCATTAGAAAACATCACTCGGGCGATTACAGACTTCACTGGCAGTGATTTCTAAAAACTGAATAATCACTGGAAGTGATTTAGATTTCACTAGAGGTGATTCTAAGAAAATAATATTCCATTGGCAGTGATCTTGACAAAGCAATATTCTACTGGCAATGATCAGCATCCCTCGAGTGTACCATGAAATCATTTGAGTTGTTTCCTTGTTTCTGTCATATTTCTGGGAAGTGATTTGCAGAAGCATTTCACTAGCAATGGCTTTGTAAGAGTAAGAGATAAGTTCCAAATACGCTACAGTAACCGTATGCTACAGTACCACTACTACAGTACCCCCAAAGAACTTGAATCTTCATATTCTTCATTAATTCTTACAAGTTCTTCATTTCTCAATGCAACATTAAATATAGTAGTTAGTCAATGTAAGAGATAAGTATATTATGCAAACTTCTTGCTTTGTCATCATCAAAACTAATCATATCTAACATTCTCCCCCTTTTTTATGATGGCAAATCCTTAGAGAAAAATATGCTTGAATGTGATAGGCAAATTGAATGCAACATATTTTTCCATTTCTCTCCCCCTATTTGACATTAGCAAAAAGTTTGAAGTATAGAGAAGATATTTTCATGGAGAAGTAAGTATGAAAATACATTTAGAAATGTCATTTTCTCCATTAATCAAAATAAATAATTTTCTTTCCCCTTTTTGAAAGTAATGATATTTGAATGTGATGCAAATGAAAAATAGTTTTCACATTTTTTAAATTTGAAACAAATATGCACATTTAAAGATATTTTCATGATCAAGGCATATTGGAAACAAAATGCATAATGTTCTCAAAATATAAAGAGATGAGATTTATAAATGCTCAGTTGGATTTGGCAAGTTGATGATAGATCCATGAAGTCCAGTCTACCACAGTTTCGTTGTACTATTATGAGCATGTCTCAAGAATGCTCTTGAGCTTCTGTTTGATATTTGTATCACATATGGCTAATGCTTATTTGTATTGGCATAGGGTTTTGAATGTTGCAGCCAATATATTTCCCTTTATTGATTGTTAAAGCATATGTCCTCAAGGTTGATATATTTTCCTTTTAAATGTGTAGAGGGATGATGATCTTGCATAGAGCAAATTCTCCTGGCATAAGTTAAAAGTATTCTTGCAAGGAGAATGGTTAGTGCAATCAAGTATCAAAAGTTTCCTTTCTAAAGGATATATTCAAATTAAGATCAAGAAAAGAAACTGTATAAGTATCTCATCATCAAAACTAATCAATTGAGGGTAAATACAAATGAGTATACTATAATGATTTTCTTTAAATAAAGAAGATAATCTTTTAAAATATAAAACAAATGTGAATGTGAGGCTCTCCCTTAATAAATGCATGGTCTTAAAGATTATCATGAGAAATACAGTTAAAAACTCTTATAGGTTTGAAAAACCATTGAAAACTTTGAGTGGGAAAATCAAGTGAGAAATCAAATTTTGAAAATGATGATACTATTCAGGGATTTTAACAATTATATCCCAATGTCACTCGATCATCACTATAGTGCTTGCTCAAGTGATGCAACTCAGAGGATTTGGATTTAAGAAGGAATACAATACCTCACTCGAGTAATGTCGTTATCACCTGTGTCATAATCCTCTATAAGACACTTAAGGATACTAAGATGAGCATAAAATAAGGCCTCATGTGCAAATGTGCACCCATTAGCTTACAAAACAAGATTGGGAAATTCTGATTTCACTATAGCACCCTTATTTCTGTCTCTTGCTGTTCAGATTGAACTTTGAAGTTCTAGTTCACAGTTGCTTCATCTTATCAAATTTGATGCGTCTTATATCATATATTTTGTTTCAGCTTATATTGCAACACTGCCGGTCATGCCTCCTTTATTAGCCTTTGATCCTTTTTATCCGAAAGTAGAGCATTTTGGTCAACACCTACAAAAGTATAAATACATGCTGCCTCCTTGGTACACAACTTCTCTTGGGTCCACAATATTAGACATATGACTTATGCTCTTTATGCAATTAACTCATGTGACATTTAAGCAAAGAGTATCATAAAACCAACAAAGACCAAAATATAATTTTACCCAATAAATTTAAACCATTGAATCATAGAAGGCAACAAACAAATTATATCAAGAGTGATGATTTCAATTATCAATGACAATTTTTAAATATATTTTTATTGAAAATATGTCATTGATAAGGTTTTCATGCAATCTATATAAGTTGGATCAAAAGAGTAGAAAATCAATCCATAATGACCAACTTTTATGAAATGACAACTTGTAAATGAAATCAAGTTTTCAAGAATGAAATATGTAAAGTATTTCAAATCTCAAGTGCTATTTCAAATCATGACAATGCATTGTAAAATTGAGATTTCAAATATATGCAAAACTTATTTTTAAAACATGTTTACAATCGATGCTTATGTTAATAGTAGTAGAAGTCAATATATGTGTATATATATTAGAAAGCTCCATGTTAGACAATGGGATTAACTTGTTTGAGAATTTTCCCAAGAGCAAAAGTCATATGGAAAATGAATTAGGCAAAAGGGGCTTAACTATATAGACATATGTAAGCACAATGACTTTGCTATTAATCAAGAGATAATCTTGCCTCTTAGAATTGAGTCATGAAACATATGAGCATGTACGGCAAGAATTTGAATACAAGACTCTAGATACTCAGAAATGAATAAAGACAAATATTAATGCATATGAGTAACAAGATGAGAACAATGATTTATAGATGATGAAGCACATACTCAATAGTCTAAATGACTAGAGTTCCATAATATCATCCTAGTATGTTATTCCACTATTATGATTAATACATTAACAGTCAATGCATTAATGAACATTCACAAAGCTTGGAATAACTCAACCAATAAGGATTTATGCATTAAGAACAATAATTTCCATAAATTTAATTCTTTTCTAGGATATAAACTTGAAACTCATACAGATGCCTAACTTATTAGATATGAGGTCTAACATATTGCAAAAGAGTTCAAGTATGTAATAGCACCAAGAAATAACACGATGATGGGAAAAACTCTAGCGAATGTATTTGAAGCATTTTGATATTCAGTTTACAAAAATATTAACTTCTAAGTTTGAAACGAATTTGAATGCAATCAGAGTATGAATGTTTTTCAAAAACATGTGTATGCACTTTTAAAAAACAAGATAAATTGAAACAAAAACACATTTTTGATTGTGCATTTCAAAACTCAAGTACACAAAAAGATTATGCACAATTTCACTTGTAGTCAATTTTAGCAATCTGGAACATTTCAAAAATCACAAATGATTGAATGCTAATGATGTGCAGTAATGAGCAAATATTTATTACTCAAATTGAGTTGGAAAGAACGAGTGCTATTAAGAGCTTTGAAATTATGAAACAAAGTTATGACACTTGAATTCTATAGAAAGTTTTACATACTGGTACAGTGTACCTGGCTTGAGTGTAACTTGTAGACACCCAAGTTAATTTCTATCTCTTTGTATCTTTGTACTCAAGTCCTCCAACATCACTTGGATAAACCAAGCATTCTCTCCTTCTTCCTACAAAACTATATAACCATTTTTCTTCCTTCAGTATCTAATCTTACTTGGATCTACTCACGGTTAGCTTATAGGAATCATAATTCACATGCTCAAACAATATAGTCAATTTGAAGAAATTGAGCATAATGGATTACACTTGACTTCATGCATAAAAAACATTCTTTTAAAGTATACGTATATGCATAAAGAGTTAAACTATTGAACACCGCAATCCTTTTATAAATTTATTAAATGGATTTTCTAATGGATGCAAAAATGTAATTTTAAAATAGTTTGCAATATTCATTACTAAGGTAACATGATATAAACCTCAATAGATATTACAGAAAATGACATGGGAGGTTTTATCATTGTGTACCTTTGCCTTAGATACTTGGAGGGTTGGCTTTGCTTAACCACTGCTTCTTTCTATTATGTTGATTCTTCATATGAGTTCCCAAGGGTGTCTACAAAGCTCTCTCAAAAGATGTAGACTTCAAAAATCTTATGTTTGATACCCGAGAGATTCTCCCTTTCTTACTCTTCTCAAGATAGTTGAATGGTACTCTATGATAATCCATTCTTGAGGTGGAACATACTCCTTTTGTCTATTGCTTCTTCTTATGGTTATGTTCTGTAGTTCCAGCAATGGGTGATTCGAGAGTTCTTCTACTTGATGTGAATTTCCTTTCAAGTGCATTAGGAATTCTTGGAATCTTCTTAATTTCCTCTCTACCCTTATGTCCTGTAAAGACCCGCCTCATATATCCCTTATTACTAACCTTACTCAGAGTAGCAATGCTTAGTTCAGTGGTCACACAGGAATAGCATGAATATACTGATAATATTAATACAATATTGCTCGATTATAATACAAAATTTTTCCCCACTAGGGGTTTACACAATATTTACAAACCTTAATAACTAAAAGGCCTTGAAACAACCAGCAACATTCCTCTTCGTGCATACCTCTTTTCTGATCTCAGCACGTTTCCAATACTCACCTGTCTGAATGGTTGGTTGGGAGGAGTGAGATTCGAGAGAATCTGAGTAGCAAACATTACCACTATGCATGTCAGATATATATGAATGCATGACATGCTTGCCTACACTATTTCATGCCAACATAATGACATGCTGCATGCTCGATGTTATGACATACATATGGCCATTGTACAAATACAACAGAGCTTCAACCAACCATACATGTTTCACACAAATAGGCAAAGAAGTCACATAATCAATGCAAAACATACATATCACATACATGCAGAAAAAGGTAAGTTCACTACCTTTCGGACTTATGTCCTTCTCTTCTTGTCCCTTGATCCGCCAACCATTGCTTCTTCTTTAACACTTCATGACCCTAGATAAGAATGACATCATTAGAGCCATGAAGGGTAAATGTTCAATGGCTACATTAGCCTCAAAGGCTCCCTTTTTCCCTTGGAGTTCTAATCAATTACATTTGGCCAATTTCTTACTCAAATTCGCATGGTAATCAAACTACCAGTATTTTTGACCAAACTTTGGAAAATCATAACTAATTCTATAGAACTCCAATTGAGGTGGTTCAAAGCTCTATTTGATATTAGTTAAGTATAATTTCAAGAAAAAATATCACTTTCTAGAAACTACCAACACAAAATCTCCATAAATTTTCCAAACATCAACTGTTCCAAATTTAGTTTCACAAATAAAGTCAAACTTTAAGAATTCACCATTAATTCTAGGAAACTATAAATTGAGTGGTTCCAAATTCTATGAAAATATTCTAGTTTCACATAAAAATACTAAATTCCAGCTATCACAGCCACAAATTTCCCAGAATTTTGCCAAACTCAACCTGTCCAAATTACATTCCAGAAACAGGGCAGAAGTTCCAAAATTCATATCTAAATCCAAAAAAATCCAATTGAGCTGGTTCTAAGTCCTCATTTACCCTTGTTAAGTATAGTTTAAATAAAAAATATAGCCATTAGCTATATATACACGAATTAGTATAGTATATTAACTTTCTACACATTATCCCAGAAACTTCCAGTTTTGCATGCTCAAACTTTGAGAATGTAGAACTTCTAGCACATAAATCCAATTGATCATTATGACATATCAAATTAAAGGTCTATGTGTCTACTTTCAAACTGGAGAGTTTCATTGTCATTGGATAACATTTGGTCACTCAAAAACACGTCACCATAACACTGTCTCCAGAAAACGGAATACACAACATTTACCCTTTAACTTCTAAAACTTCTAAATTCATGTACAAGTATCCAAAATTCATGAACACTTGCATAGCCACACAATTTTTCCTGCTAAAGCCAACGGAAGCATCAAAATCATCAAATTCCAACTCCTCCTACATGAAACAATACAGGACAGAAACAGAACAGGAAATTAGATTCTCATAAAGAGTTTGTTGTTTCTTCGATTTCTCTTGTCTAATCACTTCCTTGCTGCTCCTAATCAAATGATTAGCTATTTACACACTCATTACACATGATTATAAGCAATTTGGGCATTAAGATCCCTTAGATTTCATCATCCATATTCCACAAATCATCCCAATCCAAGCCAACAACAACAACAACAACAATCACAATAAAGGCACAAGAGGCATATTTGGAAGTAAAAGAGATTAGAGAGGCTAGAGAGTGATTAGGAAGTTTAAACCTTAAGATTACAACTTCCTTACCTTAGATTTTGAAGAACCCTAGCTCTTCTTTGCTTCCATATTCTCGTTCAGCTCTCTCCCCCTCTGTTCTGTTCTATTTGCATGAAAGAATAGAGATGGAAAGATGATAATTGATTATTAAAGGAAGTGTTAAAATGGCTTGCCACGTGTTAGCACCTGGTTGGCTCAAATATTAAATTTTCGCACAAAATATCAAATTCTGCAGATTTTTCATTAACTTCGAAAATTCATATCTAATTGTACCAATGTTCAATTGGAGTGATTCTAAAGGTTATACGACCTTTATTGAGTCTAGTTTTAAGGAAAAATATAAAATTTAGCCAATTAGAAGCTCACTCTTTCCAGAATTTTAATCTTTGGATGCTGCCCTAGAAAATAATTAATTTCACTAGTCTAACTTCAAAAATTCATTTCTCTTTGTGTACAACTCAAAATGACTTATATGACCTATCAAATTAAATCTTGATAAGTCTACTTTCATTCTAGAAAGTTTCATAATTTTTCACCATCATTTACCTATTGAAACATGTCACACAATCATCACTGCCATACCGGGAATTTCACCAATAGCAAAATTACTTTGTGTTCCTCTTTACTATATTATGTGTGACTTCCAATCACTTTGTTTTGTTATTCCCCGAGCTCTTTAGCTCACCAATATAATTCATTTTAATATCCAAGGATATAAAGGAATTTTGGGGAATTTAAACATACCTTATAGGGACATTTGTTAAACCAGGGCTTAGCAGTCTACTTGATCTAGGCTTAATCTTATGCCTTTAGTCCCAAAATTTGGGATATTACATATCCATTTTTTCTAAAATCAATCTGCACACATGAAACACTAGACAAACATTTTGGTACACACTTTACTTTGGGTCCTTGATTGTTAGTATTAGACTTTACATATCCTTTCGGAACCCAAACATATTCATTTCTCATACTAGAGTTTCTTCTGATATTGCATGTGTGAGAAATATGACCTGATTTACCACAATAATTGCAGATAACATGATAATATACATTTTGAGGTTTTGTGCAAGTATTGTGTAGTTTAAGGGAAGACGTTCTCAAATCATCAGTTTGCCTAGGTTCCTTCTTCAATAATAAATTTCCAGCATGTTTGACAGCTTTTTTGCTTTTCTCAATAGACTTAACAATTGGTTGGAAAACAATTTTATGCAAACTTTGAAAATCAGTTTTACAAAAAATCATGAGAAGAATTTAAACTTTGTACCTTAGGTTCATCTTGAGCTCCAGAGGGTGATTTTTCATGTTCGTCAATAATGAGCTCGTTATGGCAATCTTCTTGTCTATTTGTGTTGACTATATGGAAGTATTCTGTGATTTCTCTTTCTTCACTGTCAGCTTCCAATTTTTCATGAACAGTAGGTGCACATATTTTGATTTCACATGAACTGTCAACACTTTTCACTTCAACATCATTGTTAGAAGCATAAATAGAGTCAAGAGTATCCCAGATATCTTTAGCACTAGAGCAATATTTGATTCTCTCAAAATCATTTTTAGTTAAAGAACTATATAAAAACTTTATTGCTCTAATATTCAGCGAAAATATTTTCTTTTCTTTTTCAGTCCAATCTCTTCTCGGTTTGAAATCAAAAACATTTGTAAGAACAATCCACATATCAAAATCAGAAGCTTTAATAAAACTTGTCATTCTAGCTTTCCAAAACCAAAAATCAATATCTTTCAAAACAGGAGGGATTGTATAATCAAAACCTTCTGAAAGCATAAAACACCCAAAATCATCCATTGCCAACTCTTGAGACGGTTAAGTCCTTTAAACAAGAGCCCAACCTCTGATACCAAATATTAGAACCGGCTGACACCCAAGAGGGAGGTGAATTGGGTGTACGATAAGAAAGTTTGATTGTTTAAAATCTTTTCACAGCTTATCAAATCAATACATATGGAACTATAAATTCATAAGCAGACATATAGATCATATATGATGGAAATGTAAAAGCTTAAGGAAGAGAAGATGCAAACTGTGATTTATCCTGCTTCGGTCTAATCTACAATGACCTACGTCCAGTCCCCAGGCTCCTCTTGAGATTTCCAATCCACTACCTTCTTGTTTAATTGGGCATAAGATAAGCCTCTACAAACTCACAAGAGTTACTCCTCCTTACACATTGTAAGGCTTACTCCCTCTTACGGCAAGTGAGCAAAGCAATCCCAAAGACCTTTCTCTCCTGCTTACCCGTGCAAGTCTTATGAGCAGCAACGTTCTCTCCTGCTTACACCAATGTAAGTCTTACGAGTAACAACGTTCTCTACTGCTTCCACCTTGTAAGTCTTATGAGTAGAAAGTCTCTCACAATTCACTCTACAACTTCCCCCATAAGTTGATCAATCCTCTCAAGTTCTCTCTACCTTGAGATCACTTCTAAAATACAGATGAAGTGTTCACAGACTCTCTCACAGAGTGTACAAATGCTCACTGAAGTACAATACAAAAAATCTCTCTCTCCAAATACATGATATAGAAAACAGTTAAGCACAGAAAGTATGTGAGGCGGAAGACTTATGATAACAGCATGTTGGCGTAGTTGGGTTCTCGTGTTTCTGTTCGCTGTAGTCTTTTTTATGTAAATCTCACTCTTTTCTTCATGAATGCTTCAGTTTATATAAGATGGGTTGAGAGTCGTTAGAGCATTCAAATATTTTTCCATTGTAAGACGATCATGTGCTCAGACAAAAATTTCAACGGTTATGCTCATTGATCGTAGTGCTCTGACAGATGCTTCAGCATTTCTCGTTGATCTCTTACAAATATTTCAGCGTTGCTTTCTTTCTGTTTTGCACGTTCGTTGAATTGTTTATTAAATAGTCATGTTGCCCATGATTTGTTGTTGCTGAATATTGATCCGTGTATGCCATGTGATCGGTAGTGCATAACACCTGTAAAAGCACTCAGAGATATAGGCATTAGAAAACATCACTCGGGTGATTAAAGACTTCACTGGCAATGATTTCTGAAAACTGAATAATCACTGGAAGTGATTTAGATTTCACTATAGGTGATTCTTAGAAAATAATATTCCATTGGCAGTGATCTTGACAAAGTAATATTCCACTGGAAATGATCAACATCCCTCGAGTGTACCATGAAATCATTTGAGTTGCTTCCTTGTTTCTGACATATTTCTGGAAGTGATTTGCAGAAGCATTTCATTGGTAGTGGCTTTGTAAGAGTAAGCATATCACTTGAGTGCATTGTAATCCACTGTCCATGATAAACCAAAATAAGCATATAAGAATATTATCTGACAGAAAGTGATTTCAAGGAACCAACAAATCACTTGAGCTAGATTTACTGGCAGTGATGTTAGATATCATTGGAAGTGATTCTGATTTAGTGAAAGCAATTCTAATTCTGTTGTAATTCACTGGTAGTGTGTTCAGGCTTCACTTGAAAGTGTTCTATCAAAATCATTATATCACTTGAGCTATCAGTTCATTCATTGATATCTCAAAAACAGAAGATCACTTGAATGGAGATGAGTTTATTGGAAGTGATTTGGTGCATATTGGTATTATCTGGAAATGATCAGTTACGGTACTAGAGGTGATTTGAGGAATTTTAATATTCACCAGAAGTGATTCAGCATCCACTAGAAGTGATATAGCAAACTTCATATATCACTCGAGTGAATTTGGCATCACTGGAAGTGATTTTGAAAACGGTGAATTTTTCTTACAGTGATTTTCAATTCACTGGAAGTGTATCTGGAAATTTTCAAAATTACTCGAGTGATCTGACTATCACTAGAAGTGATTTCCAAAACAGTTTATTTTTCTTCAAGTGATTTCAGACGCACTGGAATTGATTTGTAAAATCAACAGAATCACTCGAGTGATTTCAATATCACTAAGAGTGATTTTGAAAACAGTGAAAAATTATTCCGGTGATTTCTATGCCACTCAAGTGATCTTCCATCTGACACATTTCACTTGAGTTATTTTTAATGATCACTCGAGTGATTATGTAAATCACTCAAGTGCTATCTATTCAGACCACTTGAACTCGTAGCTCCACTTCCAATTCGACAACAAACAGGGGTCAACTTCCAGATGACATAACTCTTCGAATATAACTCTAAAATTGCAATATTATATATCCATGGAAATTTGTTTACGTCTAGTTTCATATGGCACCAATTGCAGCTCAATTGGATCTGTGGTTTGAGAGTTATGTCCAAAATACCAAACCTGTTCTGGAAGGTGATACTGATTTTAGTTTTATCTTGCAACACTCATATCTTCTTCATATGAACTCTTTCGATATTGGTTCTAGTGGCAAAATGATGCATTGGAAGTCTAGTTTCATATGCAACTAGTTTTGTCTCAATCGAGGTTGTATTTTGAGAGATATGATTGAATTACCGATCTCGCTCAACTGGACGGAAAACAGAGCATAAACATTCAAAGATCACTCAAGTAAATAGTGACTCACTCCAACAAAATTTTCCTTGTTTTCAGAATCACTCGAGTGATTCTGGAAAATCACTTAAGTGATGTTCAAAATCACTCGGTTGCTACAGTACTACAGTATACTGCAATGTAAAATACGCTACAATAACTGTATGCTACAGTACCACTACTACAGTACCCCCAAAGAACTTGAATCTTCATATTCTTCATTAATTATTACAAGTTCTTTATTTCTTAATCTCTTTCTTTCATTACTTGACTAATCTACAAGATATGTAACATTAAATATGTTAGAACTGGCTGACACCCAAAAGGGGGGTGAATTGGGTGTACGGTAATAAAGTATGATCTTTTAAAATCTTTTCGCAGCTTATCAAATTAATATATATGGAAGTATAAAATCATACGCAGTTATGTAAATCTTATATGCTGGACATGTAAAAGCTTAGGGAAGAGAATATGCAAACTTGATTTATTCTGGTTCGGTCCAATCCACGATGACCTACGTCTAGTCCCAAGGCTCCTCCTGAGATTTCCAATCTACTATCTTCTTGTTTAAACGGGCACAAGAAAAGCCGCTACAACCCACAAGTTTAACCGGCCACTTGTGTAGCCCACTACGGAGTTATTCTCCCTCACACACTGTAAGGTTCACTCCCCTTTACGATAAGTCTTACAAGCAGAGCAATCCCGAAAACCTTTCTCTCATGCTTACCCGTGCAAGTCTTACAAGCAGCAACGTTCTTTACTGCTTGCACCTTGTAAGTCTTACGAGCAGAAAGTATTACTAGCAATTCTCTCTACAGCTTCCCCATAAGGTAACCAACCCCTCAAGGTCCCTCTACCTTGAGATTAATACAGAAGTATAGATGATGTGTTTACAGACTCTCTCACAGAGTAGATAAATGCTCACTGAAGTACAATACAAATATTCACTCTCTCAAATATACATGATATATAAAAATGATAAGAACAGAGAGTGTGTGATGCGGGAGACTTGTGATAACAGCATATTGAGTTACCGTCACTCTGTTTTTTATCCTTCTATCCACACCTTCCTTCTTTGAATGCTCTTCCATATATAGCTGGGTTGTGGAAGATGAATGTTGTTAGCATTCTTAGTTGGAGTCTGTCACTGTATTTTACCGTTGAGCGCATATCCACATTTTCCCGTTGATCCAGCTTTAACGTATGCTTCAGCATTTCTTGCAATTTGCCTGCTGACAGATGCATTAGTGGTGCTTTCTGTTTGCACGTTCGTTAAGTGATTTGTTGAATCATTTGACCGTTGAGCCCATTCAGATATTTTCCTGTTGCAAGCATTTCTCAATCACGTTCCTTTAGTAGATCTGTTGCCATTGAATATTGGTATTTAGAAGATGAATGTTGCAACTGTATCTGTTATGAATGTATGGGCATTTGAAATCTTTACGAGATGTCAGAGCGTACGAGAGGTACTCAGTGTTGGTCGAACCCATATGCAGATGTCTATATCATTATGTTTGATGTTTTTGACTTTATCATGTGTTTTTTCAATGTGAACATTGAAGACCTGTCTCATACTTGAAACAAACATTAAACAATGTCTAAAAATGATAACAAGTGAGAACATAATCATTGGATAACATTTAGACATGTTCGAATCGATCACTGGAAATTAGTCATTTTCTAACAATGCGAGAACTCGAGTGCATCAAACCAAACTCGAGTACGTAGTGAGCTTTTGTACTGTCCAGGTAGCTTCTGTCATAAACTCGCAAGAGTGTAAAACACCAACTCGAGTGCAAACACATAAGAACTCGAGTGCAAGCTAAGGAACTCGAGTGCACCGCTTGTTCTTCTCATCACAAGACTCTCGGGTACAAACTCTTTATGGCAGATTTCTCAGGACTCGAGTGTAAATGATGTATAGGACTCGAGTGCTTCTTGCCCAACTCGAGTGCAACATTTGTTTCCCAGCAACATGTATCTCGGGTATAAACTTCTACATCAAAACTCACAAAACTCGAGTGCATCTCCTTAAACTCGAGTGTACTTCATATCAGCTCTTTCTTACTGAATCTTGGGAACAAACTCTCATTCCAGAACTTCCATCACTCGAGTTTATATCTTCTGAGGACTCGAGTGTTCAGTTCAAACTCGAGTGCAATGTCAGATTTTGATCAACCGGAACGAGCTTGCGGGAGTGTGAACAGTGGACTCAAAATATGATCATTCATTTTTGAATCCAAATAAGATAAATGATTTATCATTAGAAAGCTCTTGTTGCTTACATTCTAATGCAAAAGGAAGAAACTCCAAATTCAATGTATTCTTCAAGTTATCTTCCAACGAATGCAAAGAGTGTATGCTTTTTCGAGCATCATCTTCCAGAAGCCATACCGTATAGAATATAAATCCAAATTTGACTTATTATATATCCATGGAAAGATCTTTGAGTCTACTTTGATATGGAACCAATCTTAGCTCAATTGAACTTGTAGTTTGGGAGATATATTCAAAATACAAAAATTGTTCTGGAATATGATGGTGATTTGAAGTTCCACTTCAAACATTCATATCTACTTTATCTGAGCTCCTTTCATGTTGTTTCTAGTGTCAAAATGATGCATTAAGAGTATCGTTTCATATGCCACTGGTTTTATCTGAATCAAAGTTGTGGTTTGGAAGATATGATTTAATTACTGAAGCTCGCCTAAACTGAACGTAAAACAGGGATGAACAGAGTACACTTTTGTTCGTACCAAACTCAAGTTCTGATCCCCAAACTCGAGTTCTAGCCCATTTTTATAGACCTCAATAGTACCAACTCGAGTGCAAAACTTGGGATACATCTGAAGATCGTTTCTATCAAAAACTCACACAAAGAACTCCTTAAACTCGAGTGTTACAGTCCCCAAACTCGAGTTCTACTATTCAAACTCGAGTGCTACAGATTTCTCGCTGCTACAGTGTCTGACTGCTACAGTGAAATGCTATAGTGCCAAATAGTGTCAACTGCTACAGTACCACTTGAATTCCCTTATGAGCATAGAAACATCTAGTATTTCCTCTAAGAGCTTGAATCTTGATATTATTCCCATTAGTTTCTTCAGGTGTTTGCTTCTTCAATCTCTTTCTTGCTTTACTTGACTAATCTATAAGATATGCAACATGAAATATAGTAATTAGTCAATGTAAGGAGATAAATATATTAAGCAAACTTCTTGCTCTTAATATCTCATATCTATATTTGACATCACCAAAACTAATCATATCTAACATTCTCCCCCTTTTTGATGATGACAAATCCTACAAGAAAATATTTATAAATGTAACTTGTACAAATATTATGCAACATATTTTGCTTGCCTTTCTCTCCCCCTATTTGTCATTAGCAAAAATTTTGAGGGATAAGGAATACATGCTTATAGAGAGATATAAAAATAAATTTGAAATGTCCTTCTCTCCATTTATAAATGTGTCATGAAAACTATTTTCTCTCTCCCCCTTTTATGTTTTAATGAGATGCAAGTGAATAAATAATTTGAAGATGTTTTCAAGAAAAATTATCATAATGAAATCAAAGAGATGTACAATATCTTCAAAATTTAAAAAGATAGAGTTTAGAGATGCTCATTTGGATTTGGCAAGCTGATGAGTCCGATCTACCACACTTTCTCTGTATAATTCTTATGAATATCTCCTGGGTGCTCTTGAGCTTATGTTCCATATTTTTTATCATAATATGCTTAATGTTTCTTTGTATTGGCATATATAAATTTGTTACTTTGAATGTTGCAGCCAATATTTCTCTTGATTGATCATCAAAGCATATGTCCTTAAAGTTGATATAAACGAGTGATACATGTATAAAACAGATTCTTCTGTCATAAATTAAAATCATTCTTGCAAAGAGAATGGTTAGTATAATCAAGTATCAAAGATTTCCTTTCTATAGGATATATTCAAATTAAGATCAAGAAAAGAAAATGGATAAGTATCTCATCATCAAAACTAATCAATTGAGGGTAAATGCAAATGAGTATACTATAATGATTTTCTTCAAATAAAGGAGATAAGCTTTTAAGATGTAACACATATGAATGTGAAGCTCCCCCTTAATGTATGCATGATCTTAAAAATTATCATGAGAAATGCAGTTAAAAAATCTTATGGATTTGGAAAATCATTGAAAACCTTAAGTATAAAAGTTGGAGGATTTGGTGGAAATCAAACTTTCAGAATGATGATGGTTCTATCAATTATATCCCAATATCACACAATTATCATTTCAATGCTTACTTCGAGTGGTGTAACTTAGAGAATTTAAATTAAGAAAGAAAACAATATCGTACTCAAGTAATGTCGTAATTACTCGAGTATAGTCCTCTGTAATCTATTGATGCATCATTGGCAGGTCACTGTCTAATTATGTGATCTGAAAGCATAATCTTATGTGTAACACATAGCACCCTTATTTCTGTCTCTTACTGTTTAAATTGAGCTTTGAAGTTCTAGTTCACAGTTGCCTCATCTTATCAAATTTGATGCATCTTATATCACAGATTTTGTTTCTGCTTATATTGCAACACTCCCAGTCATGCTTCCTTTGTTAGTCTTTTATCTTTTTTATCTGGAAGTAGAGCATTTTGGTTAACACCTACAAAAGTATAAATACAAACTCCTTCTTTGGTACCCAACTTCTCTTGGGTCCACAATATTAGACATACCAACTCTTATGATCTTATACAATTAAATCATATGATAATGGAGCTAAGAGTTTCAATAACCAATAATGATTAAAGTATAATTTTACCCAATAAGTAAATTCATGCAATTGAATCATAAAGGGTAATGAGCAAATGATATCAATTAAGAATGATGTTTTCCAATGATCAATGACAACTTGTAAATACACTTTAGGTTGAAAATATGCCATTGATAGGTTTTCATACAATCTATGTAAGTTGGATCAAAAGAGTAGAAAATCTATCTATAATGACCAACTTTTATGAAATAATAAATCATGAATGAAAATATGCAAATTGTTTCAAAATCTCAAATGTTCTTTTGAATTATGAATATGCATTATGACATTAAGATTTTGAATGCATGAGAACTCATTTATGAAATTTGTTAAGAATCAATCCCCATGCTCAAAATGGTGGAAGTCAATAGTTTAAGTGTATACATATACCAAAAAGCTTCTCTTTTTAAAGAATAATAAGGATAACATGTTAGACATTGAAGTTAACATGTTTGAGAATTTTCCAAGAGCAAAAGTCATACAGAGAATGAATTAGCCAATAGTGGCTTAACTAGATAGACATATCTAAGCATAATGACTTTGCTATTGATCAAGAGATAATCTTGCCTTTTAGAATTGTGTCATGAGAACATATAAGCATTCATAGCAAGAATTTGAATACAAGGTTCTAGTTACTTAAAAATAGATGAAGACAAATGATGATGCGTTTGAGTAACAAGATGAGTATAATGGTGTATAGATGATAAGGCACATATTCATCCTAGTATGTTATTCCACTATAATGGTTGATGCATTAACATTCAATGCATTAATGAACATTTATAATATTTGGAATAACTCAACTAAAAAGGATTTATGCATTAGGAACAATAATTTCACATATTGAATTCATCTCTGAGGAAATATACTTGAAACTCATATAGATAAAATTTAGCTCATTGGAAAATAAGGATTGAGGAGTTCAAGCCTAGGATATATTGTAGATCAATGATCAATATGTCAATAATAGGAAAATACCCTGGAGGATGAATTTGAAGCATTTATGACATTCAGTATACAAAAGTATTAACTTCCAATTTTGAAAATGATTTGATTGCAAACAAAATATGAATAATTTTCAAATCATTTTTATGCAATTTTATAAAAACAAGATCGATTGAAATTCAAATAACATTTTAAAATATGCGTTTCAATTTCAAATTCATAGAAAGATTATACACAAATTCATTTTCAGTCCATTTAGCAATCTAAAATATTTTGAAAACCATAAATGATTATTGCTAATGATATGCAACAATGAGTAAGTATTTAGCACACAAATTAAGTTGGGAAGAATAGGTGCAACGATTATGCTCAGAAAACTGAAATAAACTCCCAACACTCGAGTTCTTCCCAATAAACTCGAGTTCATCTACACTCGAGTTTGGCCCTCCAAACTCGAGTTTATATGGACTCGAGTTTGCCATTGCAAACTCGAGTTTTGCAGTTTAACTCCCATACTAACCCAGCGTACCTGGCTTGAGTGTGGCTCGTAGACACTCAAGTTACTTTCCAATTTCTTGTTTCTTTGTACTCAAGTCCTCCAAGATCACTTGAATAACCCATGCTCATGAATCAAGCTTTTCTGTAAATTTCTTCCTACAAAACTGTATAACCCATTTTGTTCCTTCGGTATCCAATCTTACTTGGATCTACTCATGGTTAGCTTGTAAGAATCATAATTTACATACTCTAGCAATACATTCAATTTGAAGAAATTGAGCATAATGAATTAAACATGTCTTTATGCATTAAAGTAAAGATATTTTCTTTTGAGACATACATGTATGCATAAAGAACTAAACTATTGAACATTGCAATCCCTTTGCAAATAGGTTTACAAAAAGAATTTTTCAAAGGATTTGAAAACATATTTCTAAGATAGTTTGCAATGCTCATTCCTAAGGTAACATGTATAAACCTCAATAAATATTAAAGATAACAATGTAGGAGGTTTTACCATTTTGCACATTTACCTAAGGTGCTTGGAGGATTACCTTTGCATACCCATTGCATCTTTCTTTGAAGCTTTATTTTTGCATATTTAGCTTTAGGATTAAGCAACACTCTCTCAAATGATATAGGCTTTGAGAATATTTGTGCACGAGAGATCCTCCTCTTCTTGTTCTCCTCAACGTAGTTGAATGGTACATTATAGTAGCCCTTTCTTGAGGTAGAATGTACTTCTCTTACTATTGTCCATTGCTTCTTTTATTTTGACAATGAGGTTATAGCAATGGCTTTTCCATGATTTCTCTTTTTTGATGATATCACATTCCTTATTGGTGTATGAGAAACTCTTAGCTTCATCTTCTTTGTATCGTTATGTCCATTTCTTTTTGGATTATCCTGCATACATAAAGCACTAGATGGACATTTTGGTACCCACATATACTTGGGTCCTTGATTGTTAGTATTAGACTTTACATGTCCTTTCGGAACCCAAACGTATTTATTTCTCACATTAGAATTTCTTTTAATATAGTATGTGTGAGAAATATGACCAGATTTACCACAATAATTGCAGATTGTATGATGATAGGCCATATGAGGTTTTATGTAAGTATTGTGTTGTTTGAAGGATGATAATCTTAAATCTATAGTTTACCTATGTTCTATCTTCGCATATAAGTTTCCAGCATATTTGAAGTCATTTTTGCTTTTATCAATAGAATCAACAATTGGTTGAAAAACGGTTTTATGTAAAGTTTGAAAATCAGTTTTAGACAGATCATAAGAAGAATTGGAACTTGTTACCTCAAGTTCATCTTGAGCTCTAGAGGGTGATTTGTCATAGTCGTTTGTAATGAGCACTTTTTAGGAATCCTCTTCTTTTTCTCTTGTGTTAACTGGATCATAAAAGTACTTTATAATTCCTCCTTCTTCATTCTCAACTTTCATTTGTTCACTGATTTTGGATATGCAGCTCATAGTTTCAAGTGAACTGTTTACATTCTCAACTTCAACATGCTCGTTAGAAGTATATAAAGAGTCAAGAGTATCCCAGATATCTTTAGCATTAGAGAAAAATCTAATTTTCTCAAAATCATTTTCAGTCACGGCATTATACAGAAAATTCATTGCTCTAATATTCAACAAAACATTTTCTTTTCTTTATCTGTCCAATCCTTTCTCGGTTTATGATCAAAAGCATTTGTAAAAACATTCCACATATCAAAATCATATGCTTTTATAAAACTAGTCATTCTAGCTTTCCAGAACCAAAAATCAATCTTTTTGAAAAGAGGTGGAATAGTATAACCAAAACCTTCTGGAAGCATAAAATACCCAAAGTCATCTATTATAACTCTTGAGATGGTTAAGTCCTTTAAACAAGAGCCCAAGCTCTGATACCAAATGTTAGAACTGGCTGACATAAAAGAGGGGGTGAATTGGGTGTACGGTAATAAAGCATGATCTTTTAAAATCTTTTCGCAGCTTATCAAATTAATATATATGGAAGTATAAAATCATAAGCAATTATGTAAATCTTATATGCTGGAAATGTAAAAGCTTAGGGAAGAGAATATGCAAACTGTGATTTATCCTGGTTCGGTCCAATCCACGATGACCTATGCCCAGTCCCCAGGCTCCTCTTGAGATTTCCAATCTACTATCTTCTTGTTTAATCAGGCACAAGAAAAGCCGCTACAACCCACAAGTTTAACCGGATACTTGTGTTGCCTACTACGGAGTTACTCACCCTCACACACTGTAAGGTTCACTCCCCCTTACAACAAGTCTTACGAGCAGAGCAATCCCGAAAACCTTTCTCTCCTGCTTACCCGTGCAAGTCTTACGAGCAGCAACGTTCTCTACTGCTTGCACCTTGTAAGTCTTACAAGCAGAAAGTATTACTAGCAATTCTCTCTACAGCTTCCCTGTAAGGTAATCAACCCCTTCAAGGTCCCTCTACCTTGAGATCAATACATAAGTATAGATGATGTGTTTACAGACTCTCTCACAAAGTAGATAAATGCTCACTGAAGTACAATACAAATAATCACTATCTCAAATATACATGATATATAAAAATGATAAGAATAGAGAGTGTGTGATGCGGGAGACTTATGATAACAACATATTGAGTTCCTGTCACTTTATTTTTCGTCCTTCTATCTACACCTTCCTTCTTTGAATGCTCTTCCATATATAGCTGGGTTGTGTAAGATGACCATTGTTGGCATTCGTCCGTAAGAGTCTGTCACTGTATTTGACCGTTGAGTGCATATCCATATTTGCCCGTTGATCCTACTCTGACATATGCTTCAGCATTTCTTGTAGTTTGCCTGCAGACAGATGCATTAGTAGTGCTTTCTGTTTGCACGTTCGTTGAGTGGTTTGTTGAATCATTTGACCATTGAGCCCATTCAGATATTTTCCCGTTACAAGCATTTCTCAATCCAGTTCCTTTAGTTGATCTGTTGCCATTGAATATTGGTATTCAGAAGATGAATGTTGCAACTGTATCTATTATGAATGTATGGTCATTTAAATTCTTTACGGGTTGTCAGAGAGTACGAGAGGTACTCGGTGTTCATTGGACCCATGTGCAGATGTCTATATCATTGTGTTTGCCATTTTTGACTATATCATGTGTTTTGTCAATCTGAACGTTGAAGACCTATCTCATACTTGAAACAAACATTAAACAATGTCTAATAATAATAACAAGTGAGAACATAATCATTGTATAACATTTAGACATGTTCGGATCGATCACTGGAAATTACTCAGTTTCTAACAATGCGAGAACTCAAGTGCATCAAACCAAACTCGAGTGCGTAGTGATTTTTTGTACTGTTCAGGTAGCTTCTGTCATAAACTCGCAAGAGTGTAAAACACCAACTCGAGTGCAAACACATAAGAACTCGAGTGCAAGCTAAGGAACTCGAGTGCACCGCTTGTTCTTCTCATCACAAGACTCTCGGGTACAAACTCTTTATGGCAGATTTCTCAGGACTCGAGTATAAATGATGTATAGGACTCGAGTGCTTCTTGCCCAACTCGAGTGCAACATTTGTTTCCCAGCAACATGTATCTCGGGTATAAACTTCTACATCAAAACTCACAAAACTCGAGTGCATCTCCTCAAACTCAAGTGCACTTCATATCAGCTCTTTCTTATTGAATCTTGGGAACAAACTCTCATTCCAAAACTTCCATCACTCGAGTTTATATCTTCTAAGGACTCGAGTGTGTCAGTTCAAACTCGAGTGCAATGTCAGATTTTGATCAACCGGAACGAGCTTGCGGGAGTGTGAACAGTGGACTCAAAACATGATCATTCATTTTTGACTCCAAATAAGATAAATGATTTATCATTAGAAAGCTCTTGTTTTTTACATTCTAATGCAAAAGGAATCAACTCCAAATTCAATGTATTCTTCAAGTTATATTCCAACGAATGCAAAGAGTGTATGCATTTTCGAGCATCATCTTCCAGAAGCCATACCGCATTGAATATAACTCTAAATTTGAATTATTATATATCCATGGAAAGCGCTTTGAGTCTACTTTGATATGGAACCAATCTAACCTCAATTGAACTTGTAGTTTGGGAGATATGTTCAAAATACAAAAAATTGTTCTGGAATATGACGGTGATTTGAAGTTCCACTTCAAACATTCATATCTGCTTCAAATGAGCTTCTTTTATGTTGGTTCTGGTGTCAAAATGATGCATTAGGAGTCTAGTTTTATATGACACTAGTTTAATCTCAATATAAGTTATGTTTTGAGAGATATGATTGAATTACTGAAGCTCGCCTAAACTAAACATTAAACAGGGATGAACAGAGTACACTTTTGTTCATACCAAACTCGAGTTCTGATCCCCAAACTCGAGTTCTAGCCCATTCTTACAGTTCTAAACAGTACCAACTCAAGTTTTACATGGCCAAATCGAGTGTAAAACTTGGGATACATCCAAAGATCGTTTCTGTCAAAGTCTCGCAAGAAGAACTCCTTAAACTCGAGTTCTACTATTCAAACTCGAGTGCTACAGTTTTCTCACTGCTACAGTACCTGGTGCTACAGTGTCTGACCGCTACAGTGAAATGCTACAGTGCCAACTGCTACAGCCTACTTGAATTCCCTTATGAGCATAGAAACATCCAGTATTTCCTCTAGGAGGTTGAATCTTGATATTATTCCCATTAGTTTCTTCAGGTGTTTGCTTCTCCAATCTCTTTCTTGCTTTGCTTGACTAATCTATAAGATATACAGCATGAAATATAGTAATTAGTCAATGTAAGGAGATAAATATATTAAGCAAACTTTTTGCTCTTAATATCTTATATCTATATTTGGCATCATCAAAACTAATCATATCTAACAAAATATAGTAGTTAGTCAATGTAAGAGATAAGTATATCATGCAAACTTCTTGCTTTGTCATCATTAAAACTAATCATATCTAACAACTAGGACATTTGCTAAACCGGAGCTTAGCAGTCCACTTGAGTCAGGCTTATTTTCAAGCCTTTAGTCCCAAAGTTTGGGATGTTATACTATTCACCTTCCTTCTCTCCTCTTTCTTTTTTCCAACTATTTTTTCCCTCAATTTTTAGGTGCTGCATGACTTGTATGAGGAGGGAGGAAGTTTTTAATCTTTATCCTCACTTAAGAAAAATGCTTAGTCCACAAAGTACCAAGTGTCAAATTCTTGTAGTTCCTTGAAAAAGTAAGGTGATTAATCACTAAGTGCTTGTTTGGGTCAATTGAATTTTCTCTTTCCTTCTTTCTCTTGGTCTTGACCGAATTCCTAACAAAAGAAGAGGGAAATGTTTGCTTGGTTGATTGAAATGACCTTCTCTCTCTCTTCCTTGTCCTTGACCGAAATTAGACATATAAGGGGAGGAAGTACTTTGATTTAATCACCTTCATCATTTCCTCTACTTTTCCAATGGTAAATCTTGACCCTTCATCTTAATTCCCAATTCTAGCCTCAAGATCAAGTGGCAATTGTCTCTTTTACCCTTAATTATGGCAATATTATTTCTTATACCATTAGTTCTTTTAGTTCTCTTTCTTACTTCTTTCTAGACATCATTTCCCTTTTTCTTTGGATCCAAGTTAAGCTTTATGTCATTCTAACACATCTTAAAAGAATTGGGTACTTTCTTTAGACTAATTCGCACTGAAATTCATACTTTACTCTTGGTGCTGTTTAGGATTCTTTCTAAACTAGACTTAGAAGTCTACTTTATTCAGACTTATTCTCTAGCCTCTAGTCCCAAAATTTGGGGTATTACATACATTCTCTTTGGTTCTAAATATAAAAGTTAATTAGGAGGTTTTCTTTAGTTTAAAATATAAAATATTAATTTACTTTATTTCTTTAATTTATAACATCCCTAAACTCCTTATTAAATGAAAATAAGAAGACAATTTTTATTAAAGGTAGTTCTAATGTGAATAATGATTAAATAGGGTATTTTTTTAAAAAAAATCAACATACAATTTGTAGGGATAGGAAGACACAGCAGAAGAAATTAAATCTTTAAAAAAAATTTTCAATCTCAAACACGGATCTATCAACGGCTTTTAAATCGAGTTATAAAGACTCGTACTGTTTTAAGTTTTTCCTTTTTCAATCTTGAGGAGCCAATTACTCGGATCAGCTCCTTCTACTGGTATCCACATGAACAGGACCCAATACCGGCAGCGTGCTAGTGACTCTAATGCCTCTCTAGGATTTTCTTACGGCTCTCTATTTCTCTTCTGCCCTTCGGTTCTATAGCCCTTCATTTTTATAATTGATGAGGCTATGTTGGTTCTTCAAAATTAATCTTAATTAATTTTGGAATTCATATTATATCAATTAACATTTAATTTTTTTATGAGCTAATTAAATAAATTTGGTTTAATTAAATATGTCCAACAGTTTTCATTTAACCTATTTATTTAATCCGAATAAAGAGCTAATATAAATATATTTAAATTATCTTCATAAATTAATTCTGAGATACTATATCTCTATGTTAGTTATTAAATTTAATTTTATCAAATAAAATTAAATATGTAACTAATACAGCATAATAATATTATCATTAATTTTTGTTTTACGAATTTATAACATATATATATATATATATATATATATATATATAATTCATTCATCCTAGATTAAACGTTGTATTTACTGAATATTAGACACATCTTAGATTCAATGAATTTGGACATTATAGCTCATGTTAGGCTATTCTTATGTGCGATCCTGTAGGCCCACATGAAGTTGGTAGTGGGCCAATAACTATACTAACCCACAAGTCGCAAGCGGCCTCTAACAAGACATTGCGACAACCCAAATTATATGAGGATCGTTACCACGATTTAACCTATCACACAACCATAGCACGTTCCTTTTATCCTACCATATTTCAACTAAGGATGAGGCATTGATAGTGTCATCCTCCTATTCCTGTTCCTAACAATTACTTTCCTAATCCCTGAGTAATCTGACTATAGAAATAGAAACTCCTTTCCATTATAGTATGGCCATACATTTCTCAGACTCACTCATCGAAGGGCCTAGTAATACCTCTCTACCAATGTGAGGGACAAATTTCATCTTGACCATTCACATTCCTCTGCATTAAAACCACGACCTCATGTAGGAATCCATGATGATCTCAGGTCAAAGGTGTAATACCTTTAATTTTGGGATTAAAGGCTTGAGGTTTAGCCTGGATTAAGTGGACTGCTAGACTCCAATTTAGCAAATGTCTAAGTAAGGGATGATATATTTCCCCAAAATTCCTTAATGTCTTTGGATATTAAAAACAAATAAAAGGTGAGGGCAAAATGGTGATTTTTTCATAAGATGAGAAATGATTATTTTCCCTAATATTCCCAATGATTGGAGTTGAATGGGAATTAAAAGGAGGGAAATGACTACTTGGTAATTAATGAGGCCATATTGGTAAATAATTATCAAGTAAAGTCAATAAGTGGAAAAGCTTAAGGCTTTGGAGGACCACTTGAGGTGGTATAATGAGATAGTTTGAGAGTGAATTATACTCTCATAATTCTCATTAATATTAATGGAATGATGAAGGAAAAGAGAAAGGAAACTTATTGTGCAAGAAATGTGATAGGTGGACTAATTGAGTAAAAGCCACTTGGATGATTTTAATTAATCATCATCCTTCATCAATTAATTCTCATTATTTCCTATCGTTCAGATTAAAAAGGGAAAGGAAAGAGAAATCAGATAGAATGAGAAAGAGAAAGAACAAGAATGAGAAAGAGAACGGAGAACGAGAAGAGAGAGAGAAGAGAGAGAAAATTATAATTCACCGGAACTCGTCCGAAACGACGTTTTCTCTCGAAATGTCCAGTATAAATGTTGTTCTACTCATCCCAACCTTCATTTCTATAGATTTGGATTCTTGATTGGAGGTCGTTAATGTCGTCTCACTGGACAGAGTGTCGCCAGAATTCCGAACTGAATTTAGAAGCTGGTAGAGGTAAGCGTAAGCTTCCTTTCTACCATTTTGGTTTATCATTTGGATGAGTATTTTGGAAGTAGTGTACTGTTCATCTCTCATTCTATCCATGTTTTGGGGGCCAAAATGATGTCCAATGGATGTCTAAACAGCTAATCATGTAATAAGGAGTAGAAAGGAGGATATTAAGTCAAAGAAAAGGAAGGACCGACACAACTCTTCTGAGAATCCTTTATGGGCTGCGTTGGGCATGGCATAAGGATAGAGTTAGAATTTCATCAATTTGATGGTTCCATTAAGTTCAGAAGGGTGAATTGTGTAGGGTTCATGTTGAAGAGAAATTGAGAAAAGGCCTAGAGGGTGAAATGACCAATTTACCTTTTTAGCTCTACATAGGGGCTGTCAAGGGGTATTTTTGTCATTTGGGCCTGAATTTGACTGATCTGAAGTCATAAATGGATTCTACACGTAAAATTGTATAGGATTGGCCCATGTTGTAATTTCAGTAAAAGTAGAGTTGGGCCGAGCTTTCGGGGGCATTTTGGTAATTTAGTGTAATTGGGCTAAGTTATCTACTAATACGAGTCTAGAATGATATAAGAAAGAGTAATGACTCATGTATGCTATGTTTGGAAATTCTAGGACTCGATGAATGGACGTGCCTGAACCGGAGCAAAGACGAAGGATTGAGGAAGGACATGAAGTCCGATAGGTAGTGAACTTACATTTCATGCATGTGTATGATATCTATGTCTTGCATTGATTATGTGACTACTTTGCCTATTCGTGTTGAACATGTTGATTGATTGAAGCTCTGTTATATTTGTACATTGGCCATTGGTATGTCATAACATCGAGCACACAGCATGTCATTATGTTGGCATGAAATAGTGTAGGCAAGCATGCCATGCATTCATATATATTTGCCATGCATAGTGGTACTGTTCGCTACTGAGATTCTCTTGAATCTCACTCCTCCTAAACAACCATTTCAGATAAGTTGAAGAGTGCCTGGAGAAGTGCACGAAGGAGATATAGAGACGTGAAGTGAAGAGGAGGCCGTAATGCGGGGCACTACTTTTTGTATTTCATATATGTGTGTATATATGGATGTATGTGTACGTATCAATGTTTTATAAGCAGAGAACCGTTCTTGTGTAATTAATGAGAACGGCTTTTAGTTTATTGATATATTCGCTCGCTCACTCTGATTTAATGGGACTAAGAGCCTGTAAGGTAGTATAAGGAAAGGTGTCACATTTAGTGGTATCAGAGCATAGGATATTTTTATGCTCATATGTGACGGTCTTCACAAAAGGGCATAGTGACATGGTTATACATGAGATAAACTTATGACTTAATCCATACAACTTTCCCATAGTGGGTCGGTTCAGTACCTTGATCTCTTACAAGTGCCTAAGACTTTGATTCATATATCCATACTCTTTGATTTGTATCTCCATACCTCATCAAAGTCATACTGGTCTTATTTCATCTTTGCTCCCGTATAGATGACTTACCAGGGACATTTAGAACAATCTTTATGATTTATCCAAAGATAAAGTTATCACAATAAATATACGAATAATATGACAACAAAGTGGAGAAATTCATTAAAAAATAATGTTCAAAATACAATGATTGACCCCTAGGACACAATTTCCAATACAATTTTTACAAGGCCTTATTTTCTGAATTGGTCTGTCTCTATTTATAACGTCCTCTTTGGGATTACATGAGCATTAAATACATTTTTACGAATATTAGCCCTAATTAATTTTTGCATACACTCTTTTTCATTGTTTTTCTTATTATTACTCTCTTTCATTTACCCACTTATTGATCAAGGCATATTTGGAAAAAAATTATATTTTCTATATATATATATATATATATATATATATTACATTTAATTAATTTTAATAACAAAATTTGATTAATAGAATCTTATAAATAAAGATGGATATAATAACTGAAATTTAAGTTTTCTTGATCTTTTATAAGTCTCACTTGAGGTAGTTTGATATACCTATTAGGCTCTTACAAAAATGATGGGAGGAGTACAAAACACGGTAGGAGTGAATCAAAGCCAAAAAAGTTTCCGCAACAAGTACGTAAGTGAAGCTGTGTGTTGTGTTTTACTTGAAATATGACTGCTAGCATGTTTTGATAGCCTCCAAAAGTGCTTTTCGATCATAATTTACGGAATACAAGGTATCTTTTACGGTCTACGAGGTAACTTTACGGTCTACGAAGTAAATATGTAGAGGAGATTTATCTCAATTTATGTGAATCAGGCTTATACATAAGCCTGATTGAACCAAACAAGCCTTGCGTCTTGAATTGTCCTCCCAATTCCAAAACAGTGCCATATGGTTACAATTGAAGACTTGAAGGGAAGTGATGCTATTAAAGTTAAAATTAAAATTTGCGAAAAGAAGACAACAACTAATAAGTGGGCTCCATTTCCAAAGTCCTTTGGAGAAGCGCAGATTAACGTATTGATGACATGTGCATTTCTTGATACGTCATATATACATACCGTATGCTCTCCTTTGGTCTTCTTTCAACATTTTCATGTGGGATTATCCTCAGGTAGAGTTGGTTTGGAACTAATTATAATTCGATTAGGGGGTAATTTTATCTCAGAAATTATCACGAAAGGGTAATATTATATTGAAAGTTTTTTAGAGGGAAATTTTAACCTTGAAAGTGTTAAAAAGAGAATAATTTTTCCCTGACAGTTATCCGGGTTAATTTTGACCATTAGTTAACCAAATATACTGAGATAACAGTCCACATGTCATCCATATCATTATTGCTAAGGTCCAAATTGTTTCCAAACGTTTTAAATCTAACTTTAGAAAAAAAAGATGGAAGTAGATAACATATGAACTTCCAGGGAAAATTTGTACTTTAACAAAAATAACATGGATGACATGTAGACTGTTATCTCAGTATATTTGGTCAACTAACGATCAAAATTAACTGAGATAACGGCCATGGTAAAATTGCTTCGAGGGCAAAGTCCCCCAAAAAAAAACTTCTAGAACAAAATTGTCCCCAACGTAACAACTTTGGGACAAAATTGCCACTTAACCATTTTTTCAATATTATTTAGAATCATGAAGTTTTTTTTTTGTGAAATTTCACTTCAAAGTATTTTTCTCAAAAGAAAGAATGCTATAAATAAAGGATACTTGAGTACTAGTGAAAACATATTTTAGAATGTTAGATATACTAGAGTTAAGAGGTAATTTTTCCTTGAAAGTTTAAAAAAAGAAGCAATTTCACTCTGGTCGTTATCCTAATTAATTTTGATCATTAGTTGATCAAATATGATGAGCTAACGGTTCACATATCATCTACGTCATTTTTGTTAAGGTATAAATTTGTACCGGAACTCCATGTGTCTACTTCATTTTTTTTAAAGTTAGGTTTAAAACTTCTGGGGGCAAATTTGTACCTTAACAAAAATGACATTTGGATTGTCAGCTCAGCATATTTGATCAACTAACGGTTAAAGTTAACAAGGATAATGGTCAAGGGTAAAATTGCTCCCTTTTTTATATTTCCAGGGTAAAATTGCCTCTCAGTGACAACTTTCAAAGCAAAATTGCCCTTAACCCTATACTAAAGATCATTTTACAATATTGAATACTAGCGGAAAAATTAGACTATTAATAATAAGTGCTATTGAAAAAATATTTGTGAGTAAATAATGCTACTTAACCCTATTTTTAATTACACTAAGAAGGGCTAAATTAAGTCTATCAACCTGTGGTTGGAAACTTTAAGGAAAATTATTTAGTAAGTCAAAATCAAGGTTTTGTAACCTACTTCTTTTATTCTATTATACTCAAAATCTATTTCTTCACAATTTATTTTTTAAAATCTAATCCAAACACAACCATATAACAAAAGGGGATTAGACCCAAAAATTTCTTAGTAACAAGTTGTTATCCTTGCTTTTATTTGCATTGTTCTCAGGCTTTCATTATATTACTACAAACTATGTTCCACATTTAGAATTGTGTGTGTCTGCACGGGCACACGCTCGCACCGTGGGATGAGTATATATCATTTGTAGGCAGCTATACAATTGAAAATATCCTTAAGCCTGTAAATCTTGACTTCATACAAGTGGCTCAAAAATGTTATGCCCCGTTTGATATGTTGGAAGAGTTTTTGATGGAATTAGAAGTGGAACTAGAAGTGGGAGTAGAGGTGGAAGTAGGTTTTAAAGTATATTTGGTATACTCGTGGAAGTGAGGTATTATTTTTAATTATATATGCAAATAAAATATGAAATTCCTCAAATGCCCTTCCCACAAAAGACAAACTTCCTCTCACATAAGCTCATCCACCATGAAAAATCTTGCCAATAAAATCAACGGGGAAACATCTTGCCAACAAAATCAAGACCCAGTGTAATACCTCATTTCCAATAGCCCCATATGAGTGCAAAAGAGTAGTGAAATCATTCTTGAGACCAAGATTTGAACTCGGATTACCCAACTTTTGAAAACATTTACAAATCCCCGATCTCAACTCAGAAGTTGAACCTAGGGTTAAGAGGGTTTTTCAAAGGATAAAAACTTTTTCAAATAATTTCACGAGTTTTACTACGTCACTAAGTCTCATTGGCTCTTAATTTCATTATATCAGAGTTTACGACCGATTCTCTGCTTAAGACTCATGTTCCATACTTTAATTCAATAAAGAGTATTCTCTGCTCAAACCTCATTTGTTTATTTACATACATAAAATGTATAGCTAGACAAGGCTATTGAAATGTCTAAATCAAATACAATACAGTGCCTTGAACTCCCATCTTCAACTCTTCTTCGTAATTTCCTCTTTGCATATTTCCATGCATTCTTCACCTGTCTAAATGGTTGGTTGGGAGGAATGAGATTTGAGAAATATCAGTAGTAAACAGTGCTAACAAATGTATACAAGAAATGCTTTGTGCATGACATACTTGCTTACATAAATTTATGCCAACATAATGATATATATGCATGCTCAATGCTTAACATGTTATACTAATGGCCATAGTATAAACGGAAACAGAGCTTCACTCATTCACATATACTTCATACAATTTATCAAAGTAATCAACACATCAATACACAAGCACATGTATCAAGCTATGCAAGTTAGGAAAGTTCACTACCTTTTGGACTTTATGTCCTCCTCTTGTACCTTGATCTTCCAACCATTGCCTCTTCTTTGTTACTTCATGGCCTTAGATAAGTATTGACATTAATAGAGCCATGAAAAATGAATGCCTAATGGACAATATTAGCCTTATAGGCTTACTTTCACCCTTGGAGTTCTTACCAATTACATTTGGCCATTTTCTTTCTCAAATTCGCATGGTAATCAAACTACCAACATTTTTTACCAAACTTTAAAAAATCATAAATAATTCTACAAAACTCTGAATTAAGTGGTTTAAAATTATTTGTAAATATATTTTAAAATAATTTCACATAAAAATACTCAATTTTGGCTATCACAACCAAAAAATTCCCAGAATTTCGCCAAACACACTGTTCTAGGTTTCTTTCCAGAAAACAGAGCAGAACTTCAAAAATTCTTATCTCACAACATACTTGTCTAAAAATTACACGATACCTATCAAATTAAAGCTCTATGTCTGTAATTTAACTCCAAAAAGTTTGAGAATTTTTGGACAAGGTTTACCGAATGAAACACCACGCACAACATGACTATTCCAGACAAGGCAGATTATCAACATGCATATACAAACTTCCTAAATTTTCAAATTCATATACAAGCATCCAAAAATCATGAACACTTGGGTACCTACACAATTTTACCTCCTAAATCCAATGAAAGCATCAAAATCATCAAATTCTTAGCCCTTCTTCACGTCACACACAGAACCCCAATTTAGGATTCTCATAAAAGTTATGTCGATTTCTTGTTTTCTCTTGCCTAATCACTTTCTTTCTACTTCTAATGAAATGATTAGATACTTAGACACTCATTAGACATGATTTAGGAGATATTTTGGCAGAATTTCCCCATGGTTTCATCAGCCCCAAATTTCCAAAAACAAGAGAAAACAACACAATATCCACCAACAACCTCAACAACAACATCAACTAAGGTAAAAGAAGCAAATCTTGGAGTTTACATCTTGATTCCTCCACTTTCTCTCTCAAGGATGCCACTGCTCATCCTCTCATCTCTCTTGATTTTGTCTTGAAAACCTTGTATTTGAAGGAGGATAAGAGGTTAGAAGTGGTTATAGTGTGATTAGGAGGCAAAAACTTCAAGATTACAAGCTTCTTACATTGGATCTTTAGCTTGATCTCCCTTGGTTCTTCATGTTCTTCATGTTCAGCTCCTCCTCTCTCTTGGTTCTGATTTCATGATGGAATAAGAAGAGGAAGATGAAGAAATGGTGATTTAATGAATTAGTCACATTTTGCTTTACACATGCTCACATCTCATTGGTCCAAAAATGCTCTTTTTGTTTAAATATTTCATTCCCTTTTTCCTTCTCATTTCTGCTTAAAATTGCATGAGAATTGAGGGAGAAATATTTCTCTTGGATTATCACATAATACCATCTTACAACTTGTTGACCAAAGTCCCATGCCTTTGCTTTTTGACTTCTTTTTCCAAGCTTTAATTTTCCTTTGGTAATAATATTCCAAAATGGACTTAATAATTACCAAGTGGTCATTTCCTTTTTTAAAATCCCATTTAACTAAAATTATTAGGAATATTAGGGAAAAATATTTATCTCTTGATTTATTGGTCAGGTGACCATTTTGCCTTTACATTTTATTTCATTTTCGCACATGATGCAAAACTTGGTAGAATTTTTGTCAAATTTTGAAAATTCATATCTAATTGTGTAGATATCCAATTAGGGTAGTTCTAAAGGACATGCGACTATGATTGAGTATAGTTTTAAGGAAAATTGTAACCTTTATCCAATTGGAATCTCACTCTTTCCAGAATTATTTTTTTTGGATGCTGCCACAGAAAATAGCCAATTTTGTTGCCCTAACTTCAAAAATATATAATTTATTGTGTATAGCTCCAAATGACTTATATGACCTATCAAATTAAAGCTTGAAAAGTATACTTCTATTCTAGAAAGTTTCATAATTTTTTAACATCATTTTCCTATTGAAAGATGTCACACAAACATGACTGCCACACAGAGAAATTCACCGGTAGCAACACTACTTTGTGTTATAATATAATTATGTTGTATGTGACCTCTAATTGCTTTGTTTTGTCATTTCTCGAGCTCTTTAATTCACCATAATATTTCCTTTAATACCCCAAGGGTATAAAGGAATTTTGGGGAATATTATTATGCCTTACTGGGACATTTACTAAACCAGGGTTTAGTAGTCCACTTAATCCAGGCTTAATCTCAAGCCTCCTATCCCAAAATTTGGGATATTACACCCAACACCAAATCATAGTATAACAATCAAATTGAAAAGAATCATTTCAATGAAAAATTAATCGCAATCAATCTAAAATAAACCCATACGTTTAAAAACATTAGGAAACAGAACTTGAAGCTTCGAAACCGAGAGTTGAGACTTTCTCATGCGAAAGCTGATGCCAGCTTGTCCAAAAGGCCAAACCTGTCAACACCACAAGCTTCCGATATACCTGCAAAGAAGGCGGCCATGGTTTCCTCAAGGTCTCCTTCAAGTAGTGCTAACACGACAAATAAAAAGTCTAATATGTCTTACCAAGGTTTGCGAGCAAACAAAATTGTTGCCCATAAGAAACTGGAAACCCCCAGAGGTGAGAAAATGAAAAAGAGCAAGGCAAAAAGACTAGCAATTGCTGCCAAAAAGGTTAGAGATTGAACCAGATAACAAATTTGAGGGTAGAATCAAGTATATGTCCAAAAACGAGAAACAAGAACCTGAAATCGAAGGAAGAGGATCAAACGCCATCGTTGAAAACAGAACTAACATATATAGTCAACCTTGTTATAACCATCCTTGGGTTTTCCATAGAAGAAGATCTAACCATTGCCTCCGCACATCAACCAGAGGTTTGTCATTGCCGTTGCTAGTGGAGGAACGTCGTCATCAGTGATGGTGGAGGTCCGTCAGCGCTGCCGCTATGGAGGACAATTGTTGTCGGTGGAGTGGAGGAGAAAGATCAGAAGGGCAAGGGAGGAAATAAACCATGGAAGTGTAGTTGGAACTCAGTTCCATAAGAAGAGGCAACGAACTTACTTCCATTGTTTTTTATGGAAGTGAGTTTCATAAGGAAGTAGCTTATAGGATACCAAACGGACTAAAATATAGGTTCCACTTCAACTTCCACTTCCCAACCCCCAATTCCTTAGTACCAAACATGGCATTAGTAACATAGAAAGCCCATTAAAATATTAAGCCCATAAAATAAAACCATTATAAAACCTGTGAAATATCGACAAAGAAGCTTTCAAGGCTTGAAACAATTACAGCTAGATATCTGTACTTGTTCCATCATGTAGGTGTAAGTTAAAAAATTTTGAAAGGTTCGACTTAAAAGTGTGTAAACTAGAAAGTGTAATTGTTTTTAAGTTTATTATGACGTGATGTTTTTTGGCTCTGTATTATATTACAGTAACTTGTTGCAATTTTCTTTTAAATAAATGTTGCAATTTACTTGGGAAAAGATGGAAAATTAGGTTGATTAGATTTTTTTTAGAGAAGGTTCAATTTTATCCATAAATATTTTTCAAAATAGCTATCAGCACCGTAAGTATTTTTTGGGTGTAAAAATATCCATGAACTTTAAAAAATAGATCGATAATGTCAATTCTGTTAACTTTGCTTGTCGGCGTTAGTTTTTTGTTCATATGGGCCCCACCTATTTTTTAACAAAAAACTAATGCCATCAAGCAAAGTTAATGGAATTGGCATTATCAGTCTACTTTTTAATGTTCATGGTATTTTTGTACCTAAAAAATGGTTATGATCTAGTAGTTCTTTCAGGAGATGTTTATGGGTAGAATTGTACATTGTCCCTCTTTTTTTATAAAAGACAAAATGATATTAATTATAGGGTGAATGATCAATTTTACCCATAAACATTTCTCAAAAGAACTACCAGCACAGTAAACATTTTTCAGAGTAAAAAAATACCCATAAACATTAAAAAGTAGATCGGTAATGCTAATTGGATTAACTTGTACTACAGCGTTACTTTTTTGTTCATGTGGGCTCCACCTATTTTTTAACAAAAAACTAATGACGTCTAGCAAAGTTAACGGAATTATCATTATTGGTCTACTTTTTAATGTTCATGAGTATTTTTGTACCTAGAAAATGTTTACTATGTTGATAGCTCTTTCGGAAAATGTTTATAGATATAATTGCACATTTCTCCATTGTAAGTTAAATTAGGTTGATTAGGCTGATTAGCCTTTTTCTTTACTACTTCCTCCACTTCTATATATATAAAATAAAAATGGTTAAATTATGTAAATAAAAATTAATTAAAATTAATTAAAAGTAAGGTAAGTACACAAAAAAGTATATTATTTATAAAAATATTTTTATTTATGGAGGAGGAGTGAGAATGAGTAGGGAAAAAAGTTGAATGAAGAATAAATAATGACATGATAAGACATATAATTAATGTTGCGAAAAAAAGGAAAAGAGATAATTAAAATTTTAGATATTTTTAAAAGTAAATCTTATAAATAGAATCATATCACCCCAAAAACCACCATATCTTATAAATAGGATTGGGGTAGGAGTTATTTTTTTTTAATATATATGGTGATACCTATAAAGTAAATTTAAAGGTCAAGATTGGGAAAGTTCTAAACTATATATGGTGATACCCATAAAGCAAATTTAAAGGTTAAGATTGGGAAAGTTCTATCATATAAATATGGAAAAATTACATTAAGGTCCCAAATAAGAAAGAAAATAAAGAAATGGTCCCTCAAAATCGTAAAATGAAAAATTGGTCCCAAGAAGTTGTTAATGGAGCCCCTCAAGTTGTTAATTGACAACTTGAGGGGCTCCATTAACAACTCATTGGGACCAATTTTTCATTGTGATTTTGAAGGATCATTTCTTCGTATTTTTTGTTACTTATGACTCCAATGTAATTTTCCCTATAAATATTGATGCACTAAAATTCCGCATCAAGTAACTAAATGAACTAAACGAGTGTTAAATCCTTTGGCCCTGTTTGGTATGAAGTACTGGGGAGTAGGGATTGGGAAATGATCAGGGATTGGGCTAGAATATATTGTTTGGTACGAGGGACTACAAATAATCAGGGATTAAGAGTACCACGAAAGTAGGATTGCTGCAAAGCTACCTCCCCCATGGTACTGCATTTTCAATCCCTGGATTACAAAATTGTATAGACAAAAATATCCTGATTAAAATAATTTAATGACAAAAATAACCCTTCCTAATTCTAACCTAAAACCTATCCCTCACCATTGTTGTTCACCATCGTTTCCGTTTGACAATCAGATTTTCATAAGAGGAGAGGAAAAAGTGAATGTCTTTACTTCATCATCCACAAGGTATAATGATTGAGCTCGTCTTTCTCTTTAATTTATCTTATAATCAATCTATCTGCTATAAGTTTGAGTTGTAAGATTGGGTTTTAAGTTGGTGATTGTTTTGTCTAAGGATTATTCTTTCACTTGGTTTTTTTATAATTTCGATGCCTCCTAAACAAATTTGATTTGGTGGCTCTGTGTCTTTGCAAGAGGAAGCATCAAATATCCATTATCCAATTATGTATATGTTATTTCTGATTATTGATTGATACGTAGTGTGCGTTGGAGAGTCTAGCCCATCTTTGTTTGTAACACTAGAAGTAAAGATGGGTGGGTGAATAAAGAATCTGCAGAAGAAATGTTTTAGCTGGCTATGCAGTTTTGTAAAATAATGCAAGTTTATAGTATTGGTCTTGTTTGGGTTGGGGCAAGCATCTCTGGCACTGGTGGGTTTCTCATGTTTTTAAAGAGAAATTATCGATGTAATACCCCATTTTTCACCAATACACTTATGTGTATATTTGATGTATATTTAATGGAATAAAAATAGTGAAAAATGATGAGAATGTAATTATGTGAATTTATGGAAAATATTCCAATCGCCGGTTACGCGTAAATTGGCCGAATAAGGGTCTAAGAAACCGGTAAAGGCCCAATATGGTAACTAAAATTTACAAAATTTAATGACATGGTTAATAGCCTTATTTAAGAGTCAAAATGGGGTTAAGCCAAAGAAATGGGCAAAAAGTGATTTATTTCAGAAAATCATAAATACAGGAGCAAAACGGTAATTTTGCCGAAAAATGGAAAATAATTATTTTTCCTCAAATTCCCAATGATTTGAGCTAAATGGGAATTAAAAGGAGCAAAGTGACTACTTGATCATTATTAAACTAATTTTGGTGAATTATGGTCATAAATGGTCAAATGGTCAAAAAGTCAATTACATGGACAACAAGCTACGTGTTGACATAATGGGATAATTGGAGAATCAGACTTTCCTTTCATTTCCCATGATATTTTCGGCAGATGTGAAGCATAGAGAAGGAAATGGAATTAATTATGAATAATGGCATTTTTGGACCAATGACATGATGCCACATGTCACATTTCATTACTTTCTTTCATTATATCATTTCCTTCTCATCTCCAGCTGCTCACTCACGATCAATTTGATCAAAAAGAACGAGAGAGTGAGCTGAGAACGAGAACTGAGCGGAAGAAGAATAAGGAAGCTAGGTTTCATCAAGAATCAAGGTAAGGTGCTTGAACCTTGTGATTAAAGGACTCTAATTCCCCTATGATCTCTTCTCTTCACTTCCTTACCATTAGAGCCATGATGATCAGCTGAATCAAGCACAGGAAGGAGGAGTGAGAAATCGACCTAGAGAGAGAAAGTGAAGAAAATCAAGAGGTAACTTCCAAAACTTATTCCTCTTGCTTGATTAAGGTTAGTGGAGTTGTTTTAGGCTTGATTATGGTTCATTTGGTACAAGATAATTCAAGAAAGCTAAAGAGACCTTAATATGTAAGTGTCTCCAAATCAAGTCTAATGAATGTCTAACTAGTTAATATATTGGTTATAAGTAGAAAGAAGGTGATTGGGCTAAAGAAAATGAGAATCTGACATAACTTTTCTGGGAATTTATTTTCCCTTCCCTGTGTTGGATGTGATGAATAAATAGGAATTTGACCAATTCAATGCTTCCATTGGATTCAGGAGGCCAAATTGTGTAGGGTCTATGTTGACCCCGAAGTGAGAAGAGGCCCGGAGAGCGAAATGACAAAATTGCCCTTTCTAAGCCTTATTTGAGGGCTGTCAAGGGTATTTTCATCATTTGGGCTTGATTTTGGCTAATTCGAGGTCAGAAATGAATTCTAAATCACTTCCAGTAAAATGAAAATCACTGCAAGAATATTTTACTGTTTGCAAAATCACTTCCAGTGATCTTGAATCACTCGAGTGATATACTATTTTAGCCAAATCACTTCCAGTGATGCCAAATTCACTCGAGTGATATATGAAAACTCATGCTCACTTCCAGTGAGTCTGTTATCACTTGCAGAAGATTTTAAGGTTTTTCAAATCACTTCTAGTGACATCAAATTCACTTTAGTGATGCTTCATTTTCTCAGTATCACTCTGAGACAGTCACTGTGATTTACTAGCAATCACTTCCACGTAAATCAATAGATTTTGTTAGTTAGATTTTGATAGTAATTATCATTGCTAGTTATTCTAGATTACTGTCAAAATCATATGGCATATTATTTCATTAAAATTACTCAATTGCTGAAATCTATCTCCAGTGAAAGCAAGATCACTTCCTATGGTTTCTTGATTTTTCAGAAATCACTCTCTCTCTAATGATATTCAAATATTTTATAACGGTCATTTTCCTGAGTGTATTACAGGTGTACTCCACTACCACTCACATGACAAGCAACTGAACAAACCACTCGAATGGCAACTAATCATGGGGGGGCAGCGAAATTCATAAATAACAGAAAATAAATATTGTTGCATTGCGAGAAGCACTATGAATCAACGAACAAATTTACAACGGTCTTCAAAGCCTCTGATATATATGTCCAGCCATTCAAAAAATAAGACGACGATGAACAACGCTTGAACATACTGCATACAATACATTCATAAGTGCTTCGTCTCTTATCAACTCTTCATCTGTACTTCAGTTTTCATCTATATAATTTGTGAGAGAGATTAGTCAGTCATACACGCTTTATTTCCGACAGTGATAACTTAAGGTTGAGGAATCTTAAGTTGGGATTTGAGATTACCTTGTGTAAGGGGGAGCGAGTGTCCAAAGAGAGGAACTTGTTGTTGTACTGTGGTATCAAGAACCCACTAAATCTTGGAAGATATAGTGAAAAGCTCAGAAGAATTTCTAAGGACTGGACGTAGGTCAAGTGGTTGAGACCGAACTAATATAAACCCCTTTGTGAACTTCAGTGATATCTCTTCCTTCTTATAACTGTGATCTAAAGCTTGATAATTTAATTTAAGTATCTATTTATATTTGTTATCACCCAATTCACCCCCCTCTTGGGTGAAAAGCTTGCTCTAACATTTGGTATCAGAGCCAGGTCTTCTTGTTCAGGTTTAACAACCTTAGAAGGATCTGATGGCAAGCATGGGTGAAGGAATTCTTCCTGACGGAGCCTCTATCACTAGACCACCAGGTTTCAGTGGTGAGCATTTTTCTTTCTGGAAAGCTATGTTCCGTGTATTCGTGATGGCTACAGAATACGGACTATGGGATGTAATTGAAACTAGAAACTATGTGCCTATAAAGACTGTAGAATCTCGAAAAGTTCCTAAGTCACCAGTAGAATTTGATGACAATGACAAAAAGCTCGTGACTCTCAACAGTAAAGCAATACTGATGATTCAGAGTGCACTCAGTCAAAAAGAATACTTCAGAATCTGTACTCTTCAAACTGCTAAAGAGATGTGGCAAGCCTTGGAAGTAGCTCATGAAGGAACATCAGGAATAAAAGAAAATCGAATCAATACTCTAATTACAGAGTTTGATCTACTTCGTATGAAGGAAGGTGAGTCAATAGCTGAATTTGAACTTAGATATACTCATCTTGTAAATCAACTTGCAGCACTTGGAAAAATCTATGATCAGACTATCCAAGTACGAAAAATATTAAACATACTCTCCAAAGAATGGGAGGCCAAAGTCACAGCAATAGAGGAGGCCAAAGGAGAATCGATGCGATCTGTAGCTTCTTTGTTTGGGAGTCTTTCCAAATATGAAAGCAAACTAAAATTCAAATGAGAGCTAGAGGAAGTTGGTAACAGGAGAAAGAAAAGTCTCGCACTAAGTGTGAAAAAAACTAAGGCAGAAATCCAAGAAGAAGATGAGGAGCTCAACGATGATAAGATAGGCCTGATGATCAGAAGATTCAAGAAATTTTATAAAGGCAAAGGTTTCAGAAATTCACAAAAAGGTGGAACTAGTGGTAGAAGAGAAGCCAAGGATATCATCTGCTACGAATGTGATAAACCTGGACATATAAAATCAGAATGTCCGGAGCTATTACAGAAAAATAGAGAAAAGGGAAACGTCAAATCCTTCAACAGAAAGAAGGCATTTGTTTCTGCAATATGGGGAGATAGCTCCTCAGATGAAGAAAGCGATAATGAAGAGATAGCCAATATATGTCTGGTTGTTCAAGAGGAAACAGACAAGGAGGTAAGTGATCCTGATCCTACTTATGATGAATTACAAAATGAATATGATGCTTTACATTCTGAATTTGTCAAGATTGTTAAAGAATTGATTGCATGTAAAAAGAAAAATAAATTTCTTGAAGAAAGAATTAATGAATCCTTAGGTAAGGGTTGCGAAAAGTATTTGTCTCTTGAGAAGAAAAATATTGATCTTACCAAAACACTTGAAAAGTTTACAAAAGGAAGTGAGATGTTAAATGTTATTCTAAAAGCGCAACGTCTTGTGAATGATAAGTCTGGTATAGGATATGATCCAAATTTAGACAAAAGAAAAGGTAAGAAGAAGACGGGAGGTAAATCATATTTAAGTTATTTCACACGTTCTGTGCACACATCTAATCCTTTTGCTTATTGTAATTACTGTAATAGAAAAGGTCACTACACTTCATGTTTTCATAAAAAGAAAGCAATTATAGGAACCTATAAATGGGTACCTAAGAAGTTTCATGATCAGGAAGTTATCTGTACTAACCCAAAAGGACCCAAAAAGATATGGGTACCTAAAACTTAATTATCCTTAACTGCAGGTTTGCTTCAGGGCATCCAAATCAAACAAATGGTACATAAATAGTGGATGCTCTAGACATATGACTGGTGATCTTGAGAATTTTACCACATTAATACCAAAGGAAGGTGGTAAGGTAAAATTTGGAGGAAATCAAACTAGAAGGATAGCAGAACTTGGGGAAGTCAAGAATAAAGTCAAAGACGTATATTATGTTGAAGGCTTATGTCACAATCTATTAAGTATGAGCTAAAGCACAGATAAAGACAACTGGGTAATATTTGACTCAGAAGAATTTTTGATAGTTAGCAAGAAGGATCTGCAAATTGAGAAGAAGAATTTTAAGTCAAAACTCAAAGCAAAAAGGGAAGGTAACTGCTATACTCTTAATATGAATGAAAATTTTTCTGAAAATTGCCTTTTAAGTAACACTGATGAGAGTTGGCTATGACATAAGCGACTTACCCATGTAAATATGCATCAATTAGGTAAATTACTCAGAAAAGATTTGGTAATTGGCTTACCTAATGTAAATTTCAAGAATGATTTAATTTGTGATGGCTGTCAAAGAGGAAAGCAAACAAAATCTTCCTTTAAATCGAAAAATGAAATTACCACTAACAGACCACTTCAATTATTGCATATGGATCTTATTAGTCCAGCCAGAGTTAAGAGTCTGGGTGGTAATTTGTACATATTTGTTATTGTTGATGATTTCTCCAGATTTACCTGGAACATATTTTTTTCATCCAAAGATGAAACTTTTAGTAAATTTATTGCATTTTCCAAGAAAGTGCAAAATGAGAAAGGTATGTTGATTGCAGGTATCCGGACAGATCATGGTGGAGAATTTGATAATCAAGCATTCGTAGAATATTGTGATACAAATGGTATCGATCACAATTTTTCAGTGCCAAGAACTCCATAACAGAATGGAGTCGTGGAAAGAAAGAATAGAGTTCTTATAGAAATGGCCAGAGCAATGCTCAACGAAAAGAATGTGTCTCAAGTCTTCTGGGCAGACGCTATGAGCACTGCATGCTACATCTCAAATAGGGCGTATGTCAGAACCAAACTTGGAAAGACACCATACGAACTCTACAAGGGACGGAAGCCAAACCTCGCTCATCTACACATATTTGGTTGTAAGTGTTTTATTCATAACAATGGTAAAGATAATCTTGGAAAGTTTGATTTTAAGGCTGATGAGGGACTTTTCTTAGGCTATTCAAATCAAAGTAAAGCATGTAGAGTTTTTAATAAGTGAACATGTGTAATAGAAGAATCAATTCATGTTGTATTCGATGAATATGTGTCCTCTAGTAAAAGCCTTGACGATGAGATAACTAATAACCAATCTTCTGTTAACTCTCCCAATCCTGAGGTTGATAATATTGAAAAAGAAATTGAATTAAGTCAACCAGAAAAAGCTCGAGCCTGGAAATATATCAAGAGTCATCCTCTAGATCAAGTAATGGGAGAAGTTAATGAAGGAGTTAAAACTAGAAACAAAGTTTTGAACGAAGTTAGCTTTTCTGCATTCATTTCTCAATTGGAACCTTCTAACATTGACGAAGCCCTATCAGATAATGATTGGGTGTTAGCAATGCAAGAAGAATTAAATCAGTTTGAAAGTAATCAAGTTTGGGACTTGGTACCTAGGCCTAAAGACCATTTGGTTATTGACACTAAATGGGTATTCAAAAACAAACTTGATGAATCCGCAGCTATTGTCAGAAACAAGGCAAGATTGGTCGCCAAGGGCTATAATCAGGAAGAAGGTATTGATTATAAGGAAACATATGCTCCAGTAGCAAGATTGGAAGCTATACGAGTACTCTTAGCCTTTGCGTGCATCAAAGGATTCAAATTATATCAAATGGATGTGAAAAGTGCTTTCTTAAACGGGTACATCATGGAGGAAGTTTATGTAGAACAACCTCCAGGTTTTGAAGACGTATCCAAACCAAATCATGTTTTCAAACTACGAAAGGCTTTATATGGTTTGAAGCAAGCTTCTAGAGCTTGGTACGAAAGGTTGAGCAAATTTCTCATCGAACTTGGCTTTACACGAGGAAAAGTCGATACAACCTTATTTATAAAACGAAAACTAAATGATATTTTGGTAGTTCAAATTTATGTTGATGATATTATATTCAGTGCTACTAATGATTCCCTGTGTAAAGAATTCTCTGAGATAATGCAGGGAGAATTTGAAATGTCTATGATGGGAGAATTGACATTCTTTCTGGGTTTACAAATTAAACAAAGAAAGAATGGAATATTCATATCATAGACTAAATACCTAAAAGAATTGCTCAAGAAGTTTGGATTGGATGAAGCTAATGGTAAAGATACACATATGAGTTCAACGGTTCTTATGGATGCTGATGAAAAAGGAGTTGATTTCAATATAACTCAATATCGAGGAATGATTGGATCATTACTCTACCTCACAACAAGTAGACCTGATATTCAGTTCAGTGTTGGTTTATGTGCGAGATTTCAGTCATGTCCCAAAGTATCACATGCTGAATTAGTGAAAAGAATTTTCAGATATTTGGCAGACACAAAAGAATTGGGTATATGGTATCCCAAAAGAGGTAACGAATATCTAGTTGCCTATTCTGATTCTGATCATGGTGGTTATAAAACAGATAGGAAGAGAATAAGTGGGCAATGTCAATTCCTTGGAGGTGCAGTTGTTTCTTGGTTCAGTAAGAAACAAACTACAGTATCATTATCTTCAACGGAAGCAGAATATATAGCAGCCTCAAGCTATTGTGCACAAGTACTATGGCTAAAACAACAACTTCATGATCTTGGCATATATCTTAAAGAAATTCTCATCTACTGTGACAACACCAGTACAATAAGTTTATCGAAAAATCATGTACAGCATTCAAGAACCAAGCATATTGATGTGAGACATCATTTCATTAGAGATCATATTCAAAAAAAGGATGTTAAGGTGTTATTCACACCTACACATTTGCAATTAGCTGATATTTTCACCAAACCTCTTGCCCGAGAACAATTCATGTACATACGAAGGGAATTGGGAATGGTAAATCCCAATGAATTGTAAGTTGTTTAGTCTTTGATTTCATAATGTTTTGATGATCCCATAACTAACTTAAGCATCGGAGTATCTATAAAGTTGTTTTGCAGGATGCTCTGTAATATCTTCAAATAACAGAGATAAACAGAGAGGAAAACACTCAGGTGATGATAAAGACCAACTCGAGTGAGTGAACAGTGAAATATTGCAACCACAGGTAAATCAAGTGATTAGACTGAAAATATGACCACAGGTAAGTCACTTGAGTGCTTTTAATCAATAGTCGAGCAGTTACGACGTGGTTTTAGCTTCTGTGAAGTAATTTTAGACTTCACTCGAGTGATTTTTATACTTCACTCGAGTGAAAACCAAAATCACTCGAGTGAATGTTAAAAAAACTAGTTATATCGTCTTTTTCCTCCCGCGACTGTTCATTTCACTCTCTAGTTCACTCTCACTCACATAATCACTCTCAAACTCTCTGAAATCTCTTGAACCCAGAAACCCAAATCGTCAAAACTCAATCTTCACTCTCTGCTTCATCAATTAATCTCATTTCGTCAGATCTTCCTAATCGCACCCATTTCTCACTAAAATCTCCGATAGGACCTTAAGATTCTTCTCTTTTTCAACAATGGTAAGAACCAAAAGACCCGGTCAATCACCTCCATCCTCTCCACCGTCTAAGAAGCCGAAAACATCATCTGCACAAGAACCCGATCAGACCTTTCAAAAACCCAAAGGCATTCGCATCGAAGAACCTACTGGGATGATTACACGGTTACATACAAGCTCTAAAGGCAAAGGGAAAGAGAAACAACGAGAAGCAGACATTCAAGACTCTACATTGCAGACAAAGATTACACGTGCCGTCAATATTCTAGCTGCCTCTGTTCCCCAAAAGTCACAGTATGCATCTTAAGCTTCTGGTAGTCGGTATCATTCTGAGTCCTTGGTTGAGGAATCCCTCGAAATTCTTGATCCTCCTCCTGGGTTTAACACGGGTAATCTCAGAATTTTGAATTCCATTGTGTTTGCTTCCCATTTGTCAAAAGAGATTTATGTCCTGTTGTATGGGTAGATTTGGCCGAGCTGAAAAAGAAATTTCACATAGACTTGAGTCCTTATTTGAAGCAGTATGAACCATGGTTGAGACTAAGAATGTCTTACAACCCCTTGGTCGTTAAGCATTTTTACTGTAACATGAAGATTGCTAATATGAAAGATAACCATGGAGACATTATTGTTGAAAGGATTGAAACAATTGTGAGAGATCAAAAAGTCATATTGTCTGGAGATCTTATAAACACTTACCTAGGCATAGAGGATGTTCCTATGAATCCTCCCCGAGTCTTTCATATTCATGAGCTGGTTGACATTTTTAGACAGGGACAGCCTGGTGTGCCTCTACCCACTTCCCCAGCAGCTCTAACCAATGACCAGATAGCCTTATTTTACATTTATTCCCGTAGCATGGTTAACAAGGCAAAGAACTTCACTCATATCATGGGGAAGGACCTTCAAATGATGGCATCTCTTATGACAAGAGAAAGAAGAAATGTGGGTGAGCTTATTTTTCAAGAAATGAAGAGGTTCATGTTTCACTCCTCCAAGTCTACTACAACTCCCTATCCTCGGCTTGTGTCCTATATTCTCTCTATGCATAATATTTGGCACTTAACGCCTGAAGGGGACATAGTGAGGATTCCTAAGTTTGGGAAGATTCACCTCACACAGATGGGAATCACTATTCCAGCTGGAGCTTCTTCACAGACTGAGAGACATTATTCACCACCTCTTGAGGCAAGCCAGAGAGATCATCATGCTAAGAAGATGGATCCTTCACCTTCCAAGATGGATGAGGCTCAGTCTTCCAGAGTAGTATCTCATGGTCCCTCTTTCACTCAGGCTACTCTTCATACATATATTCAGGATGCCGTCCAGTCTTCTGTCACTCAGTTGAGGAAATCTAACACTGAATTGATTGATCAAGTCAACTACCAAGTTAAAGTGTTAGTAGAGGCAGTGAATCACAACTTCAATATACTTTTTTGAGCGCCAGGAAGATCAGACACAGAGGATCCAGAGGATTGAGGATGCACTCAGGTCTCACCTTAACATTCCTTTCCCTGACTTACCACCAACCACCTCATATGTACCTCTTACATCAGACCCTCCACTTCCAGATCCTTCACTTTCGGACCCTCCTATCTTCAGATACTCCTCCTCTTGCACCTCCCACATCCCTTATATCTGACCCTATCCCTGCTGGTGATCCTCCACAGGTTGATCCTATCCTCCAGACTCTATCATCTTCCTCACATCACACCTCTTCCAGTTCTCATACTGAGGAGATTGTCGTTGAGGATGCTACTATAGAGATTATAGGACCTACTCATTCCACTTCCACCACTCCTGTTGAGCCCTCTTCTACGACCTTTTCTTTCCAGTTTCCTGCCCAGCTCTCACTCATTCCATATGTTCCACCTATCTCCTTCTTTGCCTCTTCTTCTACTCAGGCATCTATGCCTTCTGCGTCTCCTTTAGATGATGTCAAAAAGGGGGAGAAGAACTTATATTATCATATGTGTTTTATGTAGTATGTAGTATTCTGTTTATTGTCATATAGTGCAGTTTGTGTAGTTTCAGAATGCTTTCTGAGCTGACCATGTACTTGTTCAAAGATTCTAATCTAACGAGAATATAGTCTTATGCAATTGTGTTTGTGTTTGCAGCTATCAATATGATCTCATGGAAAGCAAAAAGTTATGATTCATATGTGCATGTTTCAATTCTGGTTATAATGGTTTTTTGAACCTTGAACTAATATTTTTTATTTTCTATATGAAGTCAAAAACTCTCAATCTTTGAAACAAAATTTTTAGTCATTTACCATGGATAAGTTGTTGCAAAATTTTTGAAAAAGATCAAGTAAAAGTTTTAGAAAATCAAATTTTGAATATGATCATATAATATGTTTTGTCATCATCAAAAAGGGGGAGAATGTTGGATTTCATGTTTTGATGATAACAAATCATGTTTTCGAAGTCCTTGGATTTGATTAAAACACATATAGTAGCAAAAGAAGTGAGAAAAGTGATCTAAGCAAGATCACTCGAGTAATTTATGTAATCACTCGAGTGATTATCAAGATCACTCAAGTGATCATTAAAAATCACTCGAGTGATATGTGAAATCACTCGAGTGATGCGTCAGATCACTTCTAGTGAATGAAAAATCACTGCAAGAAAAATTCACTGTTCCAGATTTCACTTCCAGTGATCCTAAATCACTCGAGTGATACGTGATTTCTGCTGAATCACTTCCAGTGAATCTGAAAACACCAGAAGAAAAAATCATTATTTTGAAAATCACTTCCAGTGATTACCAAATCACTCGAGTAATGCCTGAAATTTTCTAAATCACTTCCAGTGAAATGAAAATCACTGCAAGAATATTTTATTGTTTGCAAAAGCACTTCCAATGATCTTGAATCACTTGAGTGATATACTATTTTAGCCAAATCACTTCCAGTGGATTGAAAATCACTGTAAGAAGAAATCACTGTTTACAAAATCACTTCCAGTGATACCAAATTCACTCGAGTGATATATGAAAACTCATGTTCACTTCCAGTGAGTCTGTTATCACTTGCAGAAGATTTTAAGGTTTTTCAAATCACTTCCAGTGACATCAAATTCACTCTAGTGATGCTTCATTTTCTCAATATCACTCTCAGACAGTCACTGTGATTCACTAGCAATCACTTCCACGTAAATCAATAGATTTTGTTAGTTAGATTTTGATAGTAATTATCATTGCTAGTTATTCCAGATTACTGTCAAAATCATGTGGCATATTATTTCATTAAAATTACTCAATTGCTGAAATCCATCTCCAGTGAAAGCAAGATCACTTCTGATGGTTTCTTGATTTTAGAAATCAATCTCACTCTGATGATATTCAAATATTTTCTAACGATCATTTTCCTGAGTGTATTACAGGTGTACTCCACTACCACTCACATGACAAGCAACTGAACACACCACTCGAATGGCAACTAATCGTGGGGGGGGGCAGGAAAATTCATAAATAACAAAAAACAAATAATGTTGCATCTGTGAGAAGCACTATGAATCAACGGAAAAATTTACAACAGTCTTCAAAGCCTCTGATATATATGTCCAGCCATTCAAAAAATAAGACGACGATGTACAACGCTTGAACACACTGCATACAATACATTCATAAGTGCTTCGTTTCTTATCAACTCTTCATTTGTACTTCAATTTTCATCTATATACTCTGTGAGAGAGATTAGTCAGTCATACACGCTTTATTTCCGACAGTGATAACTTAAGGTTGATGAATCTTAAGTTTGGATTTGAGATTACCTTGTGTAAGGGGGAGCGAGTGTCCAAAGAGAGGAACTTGCTGTTGTACTGTGGTGTCAAGAACCCACTGAATCTTGGAAGATATAGTGAAAGCTCAGAAGAATTTCTGAGGACTGGACGTAGGTCAAATGGTTGAGACCGAACCAGTATAAACCCCTGTGTGAACTTCGGTGATATCTCTTCCTTCTTATAACTGTGATCTAAAGCTTGATAATTTAATTTAAGTATCTATTTATATTTGTTATCACCCAATTCACCCCCCCTCTTGGGTGAAAAGCTTGCTCTAACAATATTTTATTCAAAACGGAAGAGCCTGTGGCAAAAGACTCTAATGATGATAAGTGGAAATGGTTCAAGGTATATAGATATATATGTTATATATTCATTAAAATTTGTATAAACATATGGATAATTTGTAATATTTTTTTTTCTATTTGACAGCATTGTTTAGGAGCGTTAGATGGAACTCATTAAGGTCAGAGTTTCTGCTTTGGACAAGGCAAGATACCATAATAGGAAAGGAGACATAACCACAAATGTACTGGGTGTTTGCTCACAAGATGGCTATTTTATATATGTGTTGCCTGGTTGGGAAGGGTCTGCAGCAGATGGAAGGGTTCTTCGTGATGCCATTAGTAGGAGGAATGTCTTAAGAGTTCCACATGGTCAGTATTACTTGGTTGATACTGGATATGCCAATTTTGAGGGATTTCTTGCACCTTATCGAGGACAAAGATACCACTTAAGTGAATGGAGAGAAAGGCGATATCCTAGAAGTACACAAGAGTGCTTCAATATGAGACATTCATCGGCACGAAATGTCATTGAGAGGTGCTTTGGCGTTTTGAAGTTACGGTGGGCTATTATGAGGAGTCCATCATTCCTCTTACACAACTTAATTCATCAAGACGTCGTAGATCCACTTGAAAATGAAGTAGATGACCTGGAAGATGGTGTGGATAGGATGTACAAACCCCCAATTCAAAACATAGACAGCTCTAATCAATGAGCTACTTTTAGGAACAATCTTGCTAATGAAATGTTTACTGCTTTTACTTCTAATAGAACATTGAGCTAAAAGATATGTGTATTTTGTACAACATTGAGTTGAAATGTTTATTTTGTGATGATATCATTGAGCTAATGAAATGTTTACCACTTCTACTTCTCCTTTTATGCATACTTTATGTGTTCTAACATGTCTTATAGTTAACCAACATGTCAAAAAAATCTAGAAAGTCAGATATTCACAAATGGACAAGTGCAGAGAATGAGTTGTTAATCTGTTTCATGCTAGAATTGCATGAAAAGGGTGAGCTTGTTAGTGAAAATGGTCCTAGGTCTGGTGTCTTGAACACATTAAAAGAGAAATTTCATGAGACAATACCTGGATGCCTTATTCAGGCCCATCCTCATATCCAATCCAAATATAAAAAGTTAAAAGCTTACTATGGTGTGGTGACTGATCTTCTCAACTTATCTGGGTTTAGTTGGAACTTTGAAACGAAATGTGTGACTGCTCCTAAGAAAATTTGGGATGAATATATAAAGGTAAATATAATTAATTATATTTATATATAGAGAGTTTATTGTTAATCAAATTTACTTAGTCCTGATATCAAATTTATGTAATGTGCTTGCAGGCTCACAAGGGTGTTGCTAAGTTTAGGCATAAGTCTTTCCCTTATTATGAGGAGTTCATCCTTATATTTAATAAGGATCGTGCACAAGGTAAGGAGTCTGAACAATATGATGATGCCGTTGAAGAGATAAATAATCAACCTGGTTTGGAGGAGTATAATGATGGGGACATACATATATCCCATGAGAATAATTTGCAATTTGAGCAGACTCCAGATGAGCAACCGCCATTTGAGCAGACTCCTGATGAGCAAACTCCATCTGCTGCAAGTACAGGGTTGAAAAAGCGAAAGCGAAATAATGCCAATCGTGAAGACTTTTTACTCCAAGGCATGGAGAGAATTGCTCATACATTTGCTGAAGGCTTTAAAGAGGCAAGTGAGCGATTAGCGATGTACATGAACAAAGATGAATGTGAGAAGCGTATTGAAGAACGGGAGAAGCGTTTGGATGACATGAAGGACTCTCTTTATACTGATATTTTGCAAGTTGAAGGACTTTCAGACCAACAACGAGATTCAGCTTATATCAAGTTGATGTCCGATGAGAAATTGTTGATTGCATTCTATGGCACACCTCAAGAGGGAAAAGCTCGTGTACTTCGCCAAATGATAGCATAAATACTCTAATTTCTAAGATTTATTATTTATTTAACTTTATGGTAGATTTTGTTCATTGATTATTCATTATGAGCAAAAAATTCTTATTATTAGACTTCTGGTCATTTCAGTAATAGATATTTTTTCATTGATTATTCATTAGTCTTTTTTATTATACTTTTGCATACAACAAAATGTATACGGTACCTTTAAGAGACGATACAAGATAGGCAGATAGAACCTTCAAGAGATGCACGTACAGAGAAGAAATAAATGTGTTTCACTTTGCTTGCCTTTTGTATTTAAAAAATGATAATATTTAAGTGAACAAAGAACCAGATCAGAAAACTGAAATGCCTGATGCATGAAAGTGAAAAAATTGAAAAGGATAATAATGGCATGCATAACTTGCTATGTTAGGAATCTGTTCATGAGAAAACTCACGCATTGTTGTTCCTTTATGCAAATTCTTTACAAGACTACTAGCAATGTCAACTTCAAAATCAGACAATTTACCTCCCACCTAACATAGAAGACATAAGAAGCCACCCAAACTTTTTTTATTATACTATAGGTATACACTACCACAATTCTATATTCATTATCTCTACACCAATCAGATAAAGGTGTCGAGCAAATATTTTTTCCAATACTATAGATATTGCGGATATTGTAAATGTGTGATCTCTCAATTTACAAAAGATCCCAATCAAACAACACGAAAATAACTTGATAGTCTCTTCAGATCATCGTAATGCCTCTTCCAATGGAAACCTGGAAAAAAAAAGCAATATTAGATTCAATTTTTTCCCACTTTTAAGGCTGTTCAGATCTCATGTGGCAAAATTAGCCAATAGTAGATAAAATATCCCTCATATGTCTTACAAGTATTACATATGATTTCAAATTTCATTTATTCAAGTCTAGCAAAATTGAATTGGATAAGTTCATTCGAAGGTAATGAAAATTATAATAAAAAGGTCAGAAGGTCTGAGTACACACCTCAAACACAGAAACTTGTGCTTTTCAGGTATACCTAATATACCCTTCAAATCTTCAATCATAATGACTTAGCAGTAAACAAAACTACTAGAAGGGACAATTTGAATTTAAATTCTTGATGCTTAAATGACAAAGCAAATATTAATAAAAATAACTAAACGTTACTCTATTGGCAATCTTGCTAAAATGATGAGAAAATAAAAATCCATGACTTCAATAGTCCCTATCTTAACAAGTTCCCTATAGCCTATTTCATATAAAGGGACGAGGGAGGGTGATGGATTTTTCATTATGTTGAAACTTTGTTAAAGATAGTTTTGTTTTCCATAAGCTACGATAAAGTTGTTCAATAGGAGTTCTATCTCAAAAAACACACGATTCTACAATAAATGCTTTCCACATAAGTATTATCATCCTACAGGATTAGATAGCGCCCATAGATGAAAGGCCCTTCAAGATGTTTTAGTCCCAACTACTTCAAAGGTTCATACACACAAACGCATGTGCACACAATTATATGAATCTATTTAAACCTTCTTTTATTCATTACTCAAACACCCATGAAAATTATCTCAATACACTCTTACACCATTATTGACAAATCTGCAATGGAATGTAATTATCATTCACTTTTATCTATAAAATTCTTACAGTAAATGAAAGGACTTTTCAATAAAATAAAAATCAATTAAAGCATGCTACAACAATTAACAACATATGATAGAGACTAAGGTGCTCACATAGTTCCAAACCGGCTTGTCTGTGCTGCACCACCATTAGCACAAAATGAATATAAGAAACAACAATGAAGGGAGAAATTTCTAATGCTAACAACTAAAATATTGCAAGTAATCACTCAAATATGTAAGCACTAACTGAAGACATGCACTCACATACTGGGTTGATATATAAGAGCAAATATATTACACAATGACATTAACTAATCATACAGTAATTACTTTACAAATAAAAATTTTGAATCTGCTATATGACAGAAAATATTAGATGTGATAACCAAAATCATGATAGATGAAAGCTTGGAGGGGGGAATTTGTACCTAACATAGGTCCTACAAATATGTGGACTGTCAAAAACTAAATGCATGTAAAGAAAGTTATATAGTAAAGATGCACTTTTATTTATGCTCAAGCAGGAAAAACTTATACACTTCACCAAAAATAAAATATGTCAAAAAAAGTCTATATATTAATATCATGATATTATTGTTGAGTAGAACATCTGCATTCCACATAATGAATCATGATTAGCTAGAATAATCATAACAAACCCAAGAGGCTTTTCCAGGACTTAACTGATTTGAAGTCTTTGTGTGGAAAGCCTGCTCTCCAAGAGATAGACAAGCAATCCACTTATCCTTGAACTACATCTCCGCCTACAATCAGAAGATTTACATTTCACCATATTTAAATAAAATATGTGTGTTATACTAGAATTCTGATAAGGACACAGATTGGCTTCTTTTTGGTAAGGAATTCTAATAGACGTTTTTGTACTAACTGCAAAGTGATCCCGAGGGATGGCGTGACAACACAACATAGGATTTTGGTCTTTGATGTGAATATTAAGTATGTAAAATAAAAGCGCTGGCAAGTTTTAAACCCAAGGGTCAGGTGGTGGCAACTGAAGGGAGAGAAAATGGAGATTTTTAAGAGAACTCTCCTGGAGGAAGGAGAGTGGGAGTTTCAGAGTAATGCTAATGTTATGTGGGAAAATATGTCTAAAAAAGTCCAACAGGTTGCTAAAGCAACTTTGGGAGAATCAAAAGGTCTTGGTCGACAAGACAAAGAGACTTGGTGGTGGGATGAAAGTGTTCAAGAGAAAACCAAATATAAGAAAGATTGTTTTAAAGCCATATACTTATGTAATAATGTTAAAAATTGGGAAAGGTATCGCATGGCTAAAAAGGAGACTAAAAAGGCCATGAGTGAGGCTCGTAATAAAGCATATGAGGATTTTTATAAGGAGTTAGAAACAAAGGCGGGAGAGCGCAAGATTTACAAGATTGCAAAGAACAAGGAGAGAAAATCGAGAGACTTGGACCAAGTGAGGTGTATAAAAGATGAAGAAGGAAAAGTTTTGGTTACTGATGGAGATATTAAGGATAGGTAGGAAGCCTACTTTTATAAGATATTCAATGATGGTGGGGAAGGGTTGCATTGTGACACGGAAGATTTGACGACTCGAGGAAGTGATCTCAATTTGTCATTTTACCGCAAGATTCGAATTAGCGAGGTCAAGGAAGCTCTTAAGAAAATGGAAAATGGTAAAGCTGTCGGACCTGATGATATTCCTATTGAAGTTTGGAAATGTTTGGGCGAAGAGGGTGTGTTATGGCTCACAAAATTATTTAATGAAATCTTACGAACCAAGAAAATGCCGGATGAGTGGAGAAAAAGTACTTTGGTTCCTATTTATAAGAATAAAGGGGATATCCAGAATTGTGCAAACTATAGAGGAATTAAGCAAATGAATCATACAATGAAATTGTGGGAAAAAGTGATTAAACACATATTAAGGTTGGAGACGGATATCGCTGAAAACTAATTTGGATTCATGCCAGGAAGGTCTACAACAGAAGCGATTTATTTATTAAGGGGGCTAATGGAAAAGTATAAGAGCAAGGGAAGACATTTGCATATGGTCTTCATTGATTTGGAAAAAGCGTATGACCGAGTACCAAGAGATGTACTTTGGAAAGCCTTGGAAAAGAAGGGGGTGAGGGTTGCTTATATCAAAGCCATTCAGGACATGTATGAGGGGGTTACAACCAATGTTAGAACGCTTGGAGGTGTTACAAAGGACTTTTCTATAAGGATTGGACTACATCAGGGATCAACGTTGAGTCCTTATTTGTTCAACCTAGTGATAGATGTTCTAACTGAGCCTATAAAGGAGGAGATCCCTACATGCATGCTTTTTACGAATGATATAGTTCTGTTGGCTGAATCCAGAGAATATATTAATTCTAAACTTGAGATATGGAGACAGACTTTGGAATTGAGGGGCTTTCGTCTTAGTAGGAACAAAACTGAAGATATGCATTGCAAGTTTAATAAAGGACAAAGCCAAAGGGAAGTGGAAGTTAAATTGGGAGGGCAAGTCATCCCACAAGTGACAAAATTTAGATATTTGGGATCAATTATATAAAAAAATGGTGAAATTGATGGAGATGTCGATCACAGAATTCAGGCCGGATGGTATAATAGAGAAAAGATATTGGAGTTATATGTGATCATAAAGTACCTAATAAGGTAAAAGGAAAGTTCTATCAGACTGCTATAAGACCAACAATGCTATATGGTAGTGAATGTTGGGCTTTAAAGGGACAACATGAGCATAAAATGAGAGTCGCTGAGATGAGGATGTTGAGATGGATGAGTGACCATACAAGAAATGACAAGATTCGTAATACTCATATACGTGAATGAGTGGGAATGGCTCCTATTGAAGAAAAAATGGTAGAAAATCATTTGAGGTGGTTTGGACATGTTCAGCGTAGGCCTTTGAGTGCTCCAGTGAGAATGGTGGATCAAGCAGGATGGAGTCCTATTAGACGAGTCGATGAAGGCCGAAACGAACGCTCAATGAGGTCATAGAGAGAGACCTTCTAATTAATAATATATCGAAATCTATGGTTTTTGGCAGAGCACAATAGTATCGTGCGATCCATGTAGCCGACCCCACCTAGTGGGATAAATGCTTTATTGTTGTTGTTGTTGTACTAGAAAACAACGACAACGACAACAACAACAACAACAACAAAATATATACCTTTCCCAATAAAGAAATAAGCTAAAGGCAAAAAACTTTTTTTGGGCTTTAATTTCACCTTCGCATAACAAAAGCAGGAAAAAAAGGAAGGAAAAAAAATAGTTCTTACCACCTTAGACCCAACTCAAACTTTTTTTCGGCTTTAATTTCACCATCGCACAACACACCTCCTAAACCCAACTCAAGCTTCATATATAGTCTCCAAACAAAAATCACCAAGGAAGGAAAAAAAATCTCTATAAACTCAACTAAAATGAAAGACAATTAACACATGTCAACAAGAATTACCGCTACCGCAGCCTCGATCGGAAATCTTTGTCCCCCATTATTGGGTCAGTCCACTGTTGACGAGGGCGTGGATGAAGTAGGGATGGAGAGGAAGATTGGAGAGGTACGGTGGGCTAAGAAAAAGGAAAGAGGTTTGTTATTTTTTTTAGTCATAAAGACAATACAGTCTTTTTATAATTTATGATTAATTATGAAATAAAATTAATTTAAACAGTACCTCTAAATATTACCATGCACCAAACACAATTTAAAACTTTAATCCAAGTTCCATTCTCAGTCTCAATTCCAATTCCTGACTCAATCCCAATCCATTAAAATTCAGTGCTTCTTACCAAACATTCCTTGGGTTTCAAGTTTAAGCTCCGGATTCTCGTTCTCAATTGATCACTAAACACGTGGTTGAGATAGATTCGACCGGCTTCACTTTTCGACAAAACGACAGCGTTGCAGTGTGTGTGATTTTTTTTCTGCCGGGTCGGAATATAGTTGTCCTGCTTCCCTGCCACTTCACTGTTGAGTATCCAAGAACGACGGCATGTCGAAGGTGGTGTGCGTCACCGGCGGCAGCGGCTGCATTGGCTCTTGGCTCGTCCATCTCCTTCTCGAACGTGGATACACTGTTCACGCTACCGTCAAAGATCTCAGTTACGATCATCTCTTCGATTTTTTGATCTTCTATTTTTTGAGTGTTAACCGTAATTCATGCTATCATTAGTTTTTAATTTTTCTTGTTTGTTTTGAATGGTAGATGATGATTCTGAAACCAAGCACTTGCAAGGCTTTGAAGGCGCTGACAATCGCCAACGTCTGTTCCAGATCGACCTCCTCGATTACAATTCCATCGTCGCAGCCGTCGCTGGCTGCGCCGGCGTTTTCCATCTCGCTTCTCCTTGCATCGTCGACCGAGTCCAAGATCCTCAGGTCCAATTTTCACCCCCAATTCCTTTAAATTTCGTTGATAATTTCTCATTTAGCCGCTTTTCCCCCCTGTTCTAGCAGAAAGAGCTGCTGGACCCGGCGATTAAAGGCACGATCAATGTGCTCACGGCGGCTAAGGAAGCTGGAGTGAGCCGTGTCGTGGTAACTTCATCTATCTCTTCCATTACTCCGAGCCCTAAATGGCCATCTGATGTTATTAAGAATGAAGATTGCTGGACCGATATCGAATACTGCAAGGAAAACCAAGTGAGGATTTATTTCTGTTTTTTTTTTCGATTTATTCTTGTTGGTTTTGGTAATCACCTTTGTAGTATAAATGTGTGACCTTAGCTTTGAACTGCTGTGGGCCAGTTATGGTATCCGATGTCAAAAACATTGGCTGAGAAATCTGCTTGGGAATTTGCCAAGGAGAAAGGTTTGGATATTGTGGTGGTGAATCCTGGCACTGTCATGGGTCCTGTGATTTCTCCAAAACTTAATGCAAGCATGACAATGCTTGTACGTCTACTTCAAGGTAAGAAAACTTTCCATTTCCCATTCAAGCATAGTAATGATTATTTTCTTAAAATTCCATTTGAATTTTGTAAAATTCAATTCCTATGCCAAACTTGATGCTGTTGAATTTCTATCTTTAATGCAACGGCTGATGTAGCTTCTAAAATTACTATTTTGAAGACTGCAATTTCAAAAGCCAATTTTATCCTATCTCTTGGGCTGTTTTGTGAGGACTCGCTCTGTTTGGTACTTACCCTCTTAGGCAGTTTTGTCAAGGGGTAAAACTAAGTACATAGGGGTGTTTGATTTGCTTTTTTACGCGCAGCATGGAGGTGAGATCAGTCCATCTAATGAGATTGGAGTCCCTCTAGGCTTCCAAAGTCTTCATGCCATACCTCCAAAAAGAACAACCAATTTAATTATACTTGATTAACCGGAAAATTCGCCCTTGGTATAAAATAGTATTTGAGACATATAAGCTAATTTTTCTGGCTGCTTATTTTTTTTTTCTTTTTTGGAATTACTATTGTTTTTCTTTTGTGTTCTTATTACAGGCTGCACTGAAACATATGGGGACTTCTTTATGGGATCAGTCCACTTCAAAGATGTGGCCTTAGCTCATATTTTAGTGTACGAGAACAAAGCAGCATCTGGGAGGCATTTGTGCGTTGAAGCCATCTCTCACTATGGTGACTTTGCAGCAAACTTGGCTGAACTTTATCCAGAGTATAATGTGCCTTGGTAAGTAAACTGAGATACCTCACAATTGCTAAATTTATGAAAATCAGGATGTTATAATATCAGGATATGAATCAGGAAACCGTTGGTAGGTAGTGCTGTTAGTGAAGGAAGCACATCTGCACTATTAATTCATGAATAAACACTTCATTCTTATTTGGCATTAGGCAGCTCAGTTTATGCTGGGAGAAATCGTTTTCAGCAATTCTCTCGTGAATCTTGTATGCCATCAACCATAATTCCCTAGTCACTCTATGTGCTATTATGGTAGGGGGTATTTATAACCAATCCTCTCTCTTAACCTCTTCAATTACTCCTCTAGTTCTTAATATAAGACATATTTGGAGAGTTGTTCTTAGCCATAATTATGAGAGATAATTTTTATATTTGTCAATCTTTTCCTAATTTACCCTCATTGATACTCCCTTAATAATAATCAAAGAGAAGAGGGAATGAGAGAATTAAGGGAGATGAGTAGGGTATTCTAGATAATAGATATCATATTAACTTATTTAACTAACTTTTTAATTTAATTAAATTAGGTAAATATATTTTATATTAAGGACCGGAGAAATGTTATGTAATAGAAGTGGTTATGCCAATTGTGTTATTAATTACTTACTCAATAGGCGAATGACCCTCCTTAATATCACTGACACTAATAATTACACCCCTTAGAAAAACATCCTTGTCCTCAAGGATGGTATTGGATAGAGTAGCTGCTGTTGACGCAGACAATATCCAAAACCACATTAACTAATTTTACAAGATGTTACATCGTTTTTCTGCTTCAAAATAGGTAAATAGCTTTCCTTTGGCTTCATTCTCACATATGGAATAGGGATAAAGTTTAGTCAATCATAGTATAATTTGAAGTGATTTTCTTGTTTTAATTCTGCCATACGTTATCGCCCGTATTAATACCAAAAGGGTGTTTGAGATAGCTGTAACTTATTTTATAAGTGCAATTCACATAAGTCGAGACAAAACTCATCTCACATACTTAACATCGTTTACCGTAAATCACGATTGGAAATCACTTTTGAGGGTTCCAATCGCTATTCCAAACACTTACCAAATCATCCTGGTATATTACCCCAATTGCAAAGCCTCCCTAATAAGAAGTTATTGATTGGATTTAAACTATATTCTATTTAATTTAACAATTTAACCCTTCCCTATTAATGCTATTACTTAGAGGACTCAGAGTTTACTTTCTTGTTGAATCAGAAATACAATCATAATCTTTCCTAAACTAGAGAGCCAAGAATCAAGGATATGATAGAGCTAAAATTATGGGATTGTGATTTCCAACACTCCCCCTCAAGCTGGAAAGTATATGCCAATCATTCCCATCTTGCATCGAAATTCTTCAAATTTAGTCCTGCATAGTGGTTTTGTCATTACATCCGCAATCTGATCTGTAGATCGTATGTAAGATATGTAAGATAGGTTCATGATGCCTGCTTCAACATTCTCTTTAATAAAGTGCCTGTCTATCTCAATATCTTTCGTTTGATTATGATAAACAGGGTTCTTCATCATTTTGATGCTGGCCTTCTTGTCACACTAGGGTTGCATAAGTCCTTCATGTGGAATTCCCAATTCTGTCAATAACCTAACAACCCAAAGTCCCTCAAACACTCCTTCGTTAACAGCTCTCAGCTTTGTTTCTGCACTTCTTGAAACCACAATTTATTTCTTGCTTCTCCATGTAATTAGATTTCCCCACACATATATGCAGTGTCCTGAGGTTGACCTCTTAGTTTCTCTATCTCTTGCATAGTCTGCATCAGTGTAGATTTCAATATTTCTTTCAGTGCCTTTATTAAAGAAGATTCCTTTTTCAGGATCAAGTTTCAAATAGCTCAGAATTCTATACACAGCCGCCATGTGCTCTTCCTATGGCTGGTGCATGAACTTACTATTTCAACTGCATAACTAATGTCTGGGTGTGTGTGGATTAAGTATACGAGTTTCTTGAAAAGTTTCCTGTATTGTTCTGAGTTAATTGGGACACCATTTGGTTTGATCTCTAGGTGACAACCTTCTTCCATAGGTGTTCCTTCAGGTTATGCCCCTAACATACCTGTTTCATGTAGTAGATCTAGGATATACTTTCGCTGGGACATGTTGATGCCATGTTTAGATCTTGCCACTTCCATACCCAAGAAGTATCTCATTTGGCCAAGATCTTTCACTTGGAACTCACATCATAGGTCCTTCTTAAGTCGGACAATGGAATCTTGTCAATCCCTGTAATAACTATGTCATCTACATAGACAATCAGGATAGTGATTTTTCTATTATCTCATTTAATAAATAGTGTGTCATCTGCTTGCCCCTGTGTATACCGAAGTTTCTTTACTGCATTGGAGAACTATATGAACCATGCCCGTAGAGATTATTTTAGCCCATACAAAGACTTGGTAAGTTTGCATACAGAGGCACTTGGAGCTAGAACTCTATCGGGAACTTCCATGTAGACCTCTTCTTCCAAGTCGCCATTCAGGAATGCGTTCTTGACATCTAATTAGTGTAGTGACCAATCTAAGTTGGCTGTAGCCGATAACAATACTTGGATTGTATTGAATTTAGCTACCGGAGCAAATGTCTCCTAGTAATCGATCCCATAAGTTTGAGTATATCCTTTTGCAACCACGACTTTGTATTTGTTGATACTTCCATCCGGATTGAACTTTGGGGGTGAAGATCCACTTGCATCCTAATGGTTTCTTTCCTGTGAGACGAGCTAAGATTTCCCTAGTTTTATTTTCCTCAAGTGCATTTAACTCTTCTTTTGCGGCTTGCTTCCAATTTAGATCAACCATAACTTGTTGGAAGGCAGTTGGAATCGTAAGTTGTGCACTGTTTATAACAAAGCTCTGCATCTTCGTAGACATATTACCATATGAGACAAACCGTTGAATTGGATGTTGGGTACAAGATTTTACCCCTTTTCTTATTGCAATAGGCCATCCCATATCTTCAGGATCTAATCCTGGGTCAGAGTCATGGTCATTCTTTTGAGTAGAAGAGACATTTTTACTGTTGTCTTCTTATCTGGGCTCTCCTTCTAAAGTGCCTCCTCTATCCACCCCAAAATTGATTTCAACTTGTGTTTCCAGTTCATTAGGTCTAGATTCGGGTTGGTTGCTTGGAAAAGTAGGCTGATCAGGTGTGGATAAGGATAATGTATCAGGTGTAATATCCCACTTTTCACCAATGCTATTTGTATGTGAATTTGTGATATTTAGTGGAATAAAATGGTGAAATGTAGTGTGTATGAATTTATATGAATTTATGGAAAATATTCCAATTGTCGGTTACACGTTAATTGGCCGGGATAAGATATAGAGGCAATTAATGTACAATAAAGGGCCTATTATTGTAACCAAAATTTGGGAAAAATTAAATGACACGAATGATGGCCTCATTTAAGTGTTAAAATGGGGTTAAGGCGAAGAAATGGGCGAAAAATGGCTTATTACGGTAACTCATGAAATGTAAGGGCAAAATGATAATTTTGCCATAAAGTGAGAAATAATTATTTTTCCTAATATTCCCACTAATTTGAGTTAAATGGGAATTAAAAGGAGTAACATGACTACTTGATCATTAATAAACCAATTTTGATGAATTATTGACAAGAATGGTCAAATAGTCAAAAAGTCAAAGATTTGGTCAACAAGTTACAAGGTGGCAATGAGATAGTTGGAGATTAATATAATCTCTCCTAATTCTCATGCATATTTACGGCTGAAACATGAAGAGAGAGGGGAAATGAAATTAATTAAAGTATATTGCATTTTTTGACCAATTAGAAAGTGTCAAGTGTCCAAATTCATTTAATCCTTTTATTATATCATCTTTCCTTCATTTCTTCAGCCCTCATTCATGATCAGCTGAAACAGAAAGAGTGAGAGAGAGCTGGAGTCGGTGAAGAGAAGAGGAAGGTTTAGGGTTCATCCAAGATCAAGGTAAGAGACTTGTACCTTGTGTTTTAAGCTACCTAATCTCTCCATAACCTCTCCTACTCACTTCTCCACACTTGGAACCATGGATTTTCAGCTGAATCAAGAGTTGTGGAGAGAGAGAGAAAAACGTGCAGGAGAGAGAAAGTGTAAGAAATCAAGAGGTAACTTTCCAAACTTTTTCATCTTGCTTGATTAATGCTATTAAACTTGTTTTTGGCTTGATTTTGGGTGTTTTGGTACAAGATAATTCAAGAAAACTTAAGAGACCTTAATATACAAGTGTCTCCAAATCAAGTCCAATGAATGTCTAAATAGCTAATAGTTTGATTATAAGTAGCAAGGAGGTGATTAGGCTAAAGAAAACGAGAATATGACACAATTTTTTTGGGAATCCTATTGGGTGGCCCTGTGTTGTACGTGGCAAATGAGTGGAAATTTGATAATTATGATGCTTCCATTGGGTTTATGAGGCAAAATTGTGTAGGGTCTATGTTGACCACGAAGTGAGAAAAGCCATAGAAAGTGAAATGACTGAAATACCCTTTAAAAGCTCTAACTAAGGGCTGTCAAGGGCATTTCCGTCATTTGGGCTTGATTTTGACCAATCCGAGGTTGAAAATGGATTCTACATGCAAAATTGTGTAGGAATAGTCCAAGTCATAAATTTTGGTAAAGTGGAGTGAGACCGGGTACAAAGGGGTAAGCCAGGTCTCTAAGGGTATTTTGGTAATTTAGCACATTTAGGCTAAGTTTACCAATATTATGAGTTTGGAATGATACATGGATGAGTAATGACTTATTTACGGTATATTTGGGATTTCAGGACTAGACAGTCGTTTGGAACACAAACCTTGCTTGAGCTTGAACAAGTGAGAAGAAGTTGCAAAGGAAGAGCAACCAGGTAGTAACTCATCTTCATATGATCTAACATGTATTGTGTGTTGTTTGAAATCATCACAAAATGTCTAACACGTTTTGATTATGCGGGGTGATCACTCGGTGCCTATCCTTGCGCGGGTTGTCACTCAGATTATAATATTCATAATTGCACGAGCGGTGCCCGGGGCCTATTTTGAGCTGGTATCCTTCGGGGCCAAGTAACTTTCCTAGCGCTATGGTAGTTTATGAATTGCATTAAATGCAATGAATGATGTTGGGATAGTTTTGTTGATGGATGAGTGTGAAGCATGCTTTGTATGTTATCTCTATATGTTTGACATGTGTTACTACTGAGATTTCTTCGAATCTCACGCTTTTTCTCCAAAAACCACATTTAGTATAGGGAGAAAGCTTGAAGGGCAAGAAGAAGGTAAGTGACGATGACTAGAGGCCGAGTTGCTGAGAATTTTTTTAGCTATATGGTTGTCTAGGAAAGAGCTTTGATAGGTACGCAATCTTAGGCGTAGACATATGTATTGCTGATGATAGGGTCACTTCTGTCTACCGTCAGGTAGTCAATGATCTAGGTGTTGAGATATCAGCATAAAAATCATTGATTTATGATACTGGTGGAGCAGAATTCGCTAAGCGTTTTCGGTGTAAGAATATGTCGGTGGATCTTTTCCCGATATCATTCTGAAACCTTCTGAACGCTCACCATATTCCAAGAGTCAACTCCTTAGTACACATGTACCCTAAAAACGAATTTAGTACATTGTGTAGATTATATGGTGCAGGGTACAAGACCCTGTCGCGATTATCCCATACCATGTCTCCTCGATACTTACGTATTAAGGCGATATGGGATAGGAAGCGGCTGCCATTCGATATATGGCTTGGCCGATTGAGGCATTTTTTTCCTTATTTACGAGGATAAACCTTCGTGAAGCTTATAAGCCTAAGGATCTCAAAGTGGCGCCTCAAGAACTTTACGAAAGTGAAGTTTTTGAGTACCTATCTAAGATCACCTTAGTAAGGAATTGGATGTCTCAGTGGCTGAACTATGTATGAGGGTATTCTACCGTCGCTATGCATCCTGGTGTCTCCTTTCAGGACTTCTTCTCCGCTCCTATTGTAACGAGTAAGTGGAATACTACTCCTTGTGAATGCTTTAGGTTTTGGGATTGTATATGAAGCAAATCATGTATATGTTGTTAAGATAACCTAGTGAATGAATGGTAGAAAGTTAGTAGTTTTTCTTCCTATCACTAATGAAATGTGTATGTGCGATTGATTATATAAAGTCGGCAGAGGTTCACTCACAAACTCTGATGAATAACAAAAAGAAAAAAAGAAAACCGGTGAGTTAACAAGTTAGTGAAGTTTTATGAAGATGATTGTGGAAATTCTATTACCCTCTCAGCTCTAGGTTCAATCTTGAGTTGAGGCAAGGGATTTTATAAGTATTTTCAGAAGTTGGGTGTTCCCGGTTCAAATCCTGGTCTTCCGTGTGATTTCACTACTCTTTTGTACTCAACTGTAGCTAAAGGGAATGAGGTATCACATCAGGGATTGGTAAGGTGTTGGGAGAAGGAGAAGTGGGTGATGGTTCATGTTAAATTAACCATTCAATATCTGAGTGCTTCCCGTGAATGGGTAATTTGGGATAATAGGCATCCTCCTTATAGAATATGGTATTTTTGGAGACAAAGAGTTTCTTTGCAATAGGACAATAGCATCAGTATCTGGTTGGACGAATAGCCGAGGAATATACACTTTTAGACACAAGCATCAAATTTTCTTCCATCATGTGTATGGATAAAAGTCAACGCATCCAAACACTCTTTGGGGTAATGGATTGATAAGAGGGAAATTGGAAAAGGCATCAAGGAGGGTTTGGATGGGAATGGCATATTGGAGGACTTTATAGGACATTCGGTTGATGAGATAGGCGGCAGTTAAGATTGCATCACCCCAGAATATCATGGGCACATTTCGTTCCATTAGTAAAGTTTTGGTTACCTCCAATAAGTGGTGGATCTTTCTTTCAGCAACCTCGTTCTGTTGAGGTGTGTAAGGACATGAGGTTTGATAATGAATTCCTTATTGATCAAGAAAGTCTTTAAAGGTGTCATTTAGATATTCTCTAGCATTGTTACTTTGAAGGACTTTGATGGAAGTTTGAAATTGGTTTTTTACAAAAGTATAGAAACTTTGGAAAACTTAGGCTACCTCATATTTTTCCTTCATTAAGTACACCCACGTGATTCTGGTATGATCATCAATGAAGGTTACAAACCATTTTACATTGGTTAGGGTTTTTATTCTTGCTGGATCCCAAATGTTATTGTGTGAGATAGAAAGGAATAGAAGGTTTGTATGGTTGTTTTGAGCAGGAGGATCGGGTTTGTTTAGCGTATTGACAAGTCTCACATTTAAAAGGAATATAATTCTTATTGAATAAATTTGGAAACACATGTTTCATATAATCAAAATCAGAATTTTTATATCAAAACTTTTATTGCTTGAGCGACAATGCCATAAGAGTACATCTTTTTCCTGAGAACTTGAGCTAGCCAGTGCCTTGCATGCATTCCAAGTGTCTTTATTTTGCAACTCTGGTCTTTCCAAGTATAAAAGTCCATCCTACTCTCTAGAAGTCCTAATTGTCTTTCCCAAGTTTAAATCCTGAAAAAGACAACAATCATCATCAAAGATTACTTAGCATATACGACCTTTGGTTAATTTACTCAGATATAAAATTGCAAGTAAGTGCGGGCACAAAGAGGGCATTGTGAATTCTTAGAGAATCAGATAGTATGATTGTGCCAATTCTCTCAACTTTGGTGTATACATCATTAGCAACTTTGACTCAATGATTCTCATGTCACAATTTGAGAGTAGAATCCATTTTTTGTCTTCAGTCAGTGTAATATAGTTGTTGAGACAATTGAAAAAGGTATTTACTTGTTCCACGATCCGTTTCCTATCATGTGATTTGTTGTTCTTGATTCAACAATCCATGTATTCTCACTAGCCCGTACAACATTTAAGGCTATAATAGAATTACCTGATTGTACCAGGTTGACACTAGGTATAGAGTTAGACTTTATTTTGTTTATCTAGTATCCTACGAAGCATCTGTAGTTCCTCTTGGCTTAGGGAATCAGCATCTCCAGTCTTCTGCTCAATGGTAGGGAGATGACTTTGTTTGCTAGTCGATGGCTTTCCATGCAGTTTCCAGTAATCCTCTTTGATGTGTCCTTTCTTCTTGCAGTAATTGCACCATTTATTATTTATGCGTTCCTCTTATGGTCCTTTTGCTGCAAGAGCTGAACTTTCATTTTGGCTCGAGCTACTTTAATTAAAGACCTTTCTGCTTTCTTTGAACTGCACATGGTTGACGACATCAAACAAATGTGGTAAAAGTTTCAATCCCATGATCCTTCCTTTTATCTCCTCAAAACAATCATTGAGCCTAAGGAGAAAGTCATGTACTCTTCCTTTTTCCACGATCTTCTGATACAATTGATCGTCTTCGACATTTTTCCACGGGTACACTTAAAACAGGTCCTGTTGTTGTCAAAGTTCCAACAAGGCATTATAATAATCAATCACGGTCATGTGACCTTGTCAGAAATCTCGGAGTATCAAGAGAAGAGTAGGTTCTTCTAGTAGCACCCCATATTTCCTTCGCAGTGTTTGTCAGGAGATAGCCTTCACTGATTTTCACAGTCATAGAGTTACATAACCAAGTCATAACTTGGTTATTTTCAGCAAACCATGTATCAAAATTTAGATCATTTGGGGTTAGTTGAGGTGTTGCCCCATTAATATGTTTCTCCTTTTGCTTGCCACGAATATACCTCAACACGCTTTGGGACCACTGAAGATAGTTTCTTCCATTAAACCTATGGTTAATGGCCATAATCTGACTCTGAGGATTCTAGTGTCATTACAGTACTGTTGGCAGTAGAGGAGCTAGAGGAAGAAGATTAGTTTTGAATTTCAGAATTTGCACCAGACATGAGTGTCGTTGGAGTGGCCTCAGTTTTGGTTGAATTTCTAAGGATAGAGCGGAAAAGAGAAAATTCGGAGGGATTCATGGTTCTAGGAAAAACAAAAAACTCACCAGAAAATTGCATTGTAGCCACACGTAGGTATTGTGGTGGCGCGTGAAGGCCACGCGTTGCTCTAATCGCCGTTGCTCTTCTGGGTTTCACCGATTGGCTGTCTCCGGTCCTCCCTATACCGGCAGTGCACACCCACTCACCGTCCTTCACCGGTTTTTGGTTACCGGTATCCTTCTCTCTCTCTCTCTCCCCCTCATTGTTTCGACCGCTGCTTCTGGCTGTGGATGACCGGCCAGCGCTCTAATACCATATTATTTAGAGGACTCAGAATTCTCTCTCTTATTAAATCAGAAATACAATCATAATCATTCCTAAACTAGGGAGCTAAGAACTATGGATACGATAGAGCTAAAAATTGTGGGATTGTGATTTCCAACAAATGCAAATAGATTACGGCAAAGCAAACAAATATCTCCACTAGATGAAATAAGATTCTCTTTGAAAAGTAGTTTTGTTCCATCTGCTAGAGGTTGAAGACTTCCAAAGGACCGGCATATTCAGATCCAATACACTGTTGTTTCCCTGCGGATATTTCTCTTTCTAATCATACAATCACTAACACACCTATTATGATTCCCAATACAAGAGTCAAAATAGGGACAAGTATTCATATAATTCCATACACCTCTTTTAAAGATTCCAATCTTGGATGTTACTTTGAAATAACTCATCTTGTGAAATAAGGATTTTTTATTATTATTGTTGTTGTGGTCATTGTTCAAGTGAATTTACCCTTTTTAACTTTTTCCCTGTGAAGTTTGCCTCGAGATACTCAACCAGGATTGTTGAGAGCAAAAGATGCGTCCAAGAAACTGATGAATTTGGGTTTGAAATTCATTCCAATGGAGCAAATTATCACGGAAGCCGTGGAGGACTTGAAGAGCAAGGGGTTCATTTGATCATTTATTGAATGACTCTCATTTGATTGCAAATGGAGTATGAGTACTTATTGGCTTATGGGCATATGACACTTGTAATGGATGTACTCTTATGGTTTTTGATGTAAGACCTAATTAACTAATTCGAATAGATCTAGAACGTTAGTTCAGTTTGTTAATATAATATGTATTTTTTAAAAAAAATACCTTAATCATCTTTCTTAATCCCCTCCCTCTCCTATTTGGTTATTGTTCATGGAATATCAATAGGGTTAATTTGAAAAAAATGGGTAAAAATGTGAAATAGCTCTTATATTTAGAATCAAATTCAACTTTATAATTATGTTCTATATTAAGGACTAAGCGAGTACAATAATGTCCAATTAGTATTCGAGCATGTAGCTTAGTTGGTAAGGAGCCATGTTAGCTTAACTAAAATAAGGTGTAGCTTTTTATCTATTTACTCTTTAGCTATGGGAAATCTAGTTGAACCCTTTTAACCTAATACATGTACAATATTTTCCTTAGAAAAATAGGAAAGGCTCAAGGGCTTTAAAATTTAGGAGTTGTTTGATTTTCTTTTTTAAAACTTTTTTTTAAAGCAATAAAACATGTTTGGTAAATTGTTTTAAAAAAAATAAAAAAGTTATTTTTAAAAACTAAAAAATATAAAAACAATTTTTGGTTATTTTCTTGATTTTTTTTCTTATTTTTTATTTGAGGCTGTCACTTATCTACTATTGTCACTACATTACTAATGATGACCAACGCCATATCACTATCTCGCAACCACATCGTCACGTCACTTTAAAAATAGATTTTTCAAAATAATTATCTAAACATTTTTTTTAAGTTTTAAAACTTGTTTCCAAAAATTGTTTTATAAAACTGTTTTTTAGAATAAAAAATAGAGAATATAATCAAATAAGCTCTAGTTTCCTACCACTCATATGAAAGTTTCAAATAGCTCTCTAAATATTTATTTTGGACATAGAAACATCTAAGTGCCCGTTTGGATTAGCAGTGGAGAAGTAGCTTTTTTTACAATATGACTTTTGTAAAAGTCAGATTGCAAATGTGATTTGTTTTTGGATTGACAGTAGCAGAAGTGACTTTTTTTTTTACCTTAAACCTGTTTTGATTAGTGTTTGATAAACCTGTTTAAATAGAAAATGACTGAAAAATGCATAAATCTTATTGAATACTACATATATATGTATGTGTGTGTGTGTGTGTGTGTGTGTGTGTATTGTGATAATTGAAGTGAAAAAATATAAATAAAATTTGATAAAATAAAAAAAAAGTTTAATTATTATTTTAAAAAATAAAAATACACTAAAGTACTTCATTAAAAATTGATAAAATTGTATTTAAATTAGAATGCATACATGAAGTAGATCATTATTGGATCACTTATCCCTAACAAGTTGGTTTCTGATTCTGTCACGAACATGATTTATTTGTGTTAAAGAAGGGAGAGCTAAGAGAAACACGATGATTGAACCATATTTTTATATGATATTTCATAATTAAATTGGGATTTTAATGCATTTTTTGGGATATTATTACATGATTAAGCACTAATTTGAGTTAGGGACATTTGTATTGAATTAATTGTAATTAGAGGCAAAATGGTCAAAATTTGTTAATTATTCATACAAATGATCTCTTGAATTTTTGATGCTACCTTGTGCTTAATCTTGCATTGTAGGTGCTTAATAAGAAATTGGAGATTATGGAGGGTCAGAATTAATATTTTGAGGACTGGAGAAAATTACAGAAAATGTCCCTAGAATTTATGGAAATTACAAGTGAATGAAGAAAGGGGATGGGGAAATCACATAAAATGACCCATATGTTTTAGAAATTACAGTTATACCCTAAAAATATTTCAAAAATTTTCATTTTAATCCCTCCTCGAGAACTTTTGAAGTTTTCAATTAAGTCCCTGATCAAATCCTAATTTGACCAAAGCTTCTTCCTTAGAACAGAGACCCGAACCAATAATGAAAACAGAGCAGAGCTTCATTCCAAGAGCTTCATTCCAGAGCTTCATTGCATTCATCAAAGAAAGGCTACGACCTCAACTTAGACCAACCCACTAACGGCGACCTTGACTTGCCACCTCCGACGACCCCTTCCACTCAACGGCACTAACGGTATGTTGAAGACCCAAAGTTGAAGAAGTTGTTGATCAAGGCTCTGTGAGGCAGCTGAGCTATAATGGTTTTGGACGAGGAGTAGCTGAGGAGAGTAATGGTTTAGGAGGGATGACACTCGAATGACATTAAGGGAGTGACTAAAGCTAACCTCCGCTTCACCGTGGAGAAAAAGTAGGGAAAGTGGGCTTCTTCAAGAAGCTTCTTTTGAACCTGAAGCCCAGTGAAATCCAACGTTTTTCCAAACATTACAAATTTCTCTCACCGTGCGTTTCCCTCCTCTCACCGCTAACACAAACAGAGCCTAATACTAGAAATAGAACTTCTTAAAAACTTAAATGTGGTAATAATTAAATTCAGTTTGGGTGTTAAATTGAGTTTGGGTGCTCATAACTTTACCAAACCAGTTCTAGTAATGACTTTACCAAAATTATTTTACTATTATATGAACATGTATCAAAGCTGCTTTACTCTATGCCAAATCCTAGATCTTGGATTGTGTGACATATTTCTATGCTCCTATTTATAAGGTAAAGAGAATGATTTTCTTAGTTTTATTTGAAAGTCACGTTATTAAATTTTTAATCAATTTGACGAGTACTAGACTAGATTTGGTAATGACTTTACCAAAATTATTTTACTATACAAACATGTGTTAAAAGCTGCTTTGATCTATGCCAAATCCTAGCGGTATTGGATTGTGTGATGTATTTCTATGTTCCACAAAGAGAATGATTTTTAGTCTTATTTAGAAATCACATCATTAAATTTTTTATTTGGATATATAGTTTTACTATTCATTTATTATTGTATATTTTTTTTCTTATGGAGTATAATATATATTAAATATGGGGTGGGCAAAAAAAATTAAATAGAGGTAAAATTAAGAAATAGAAATTTAATATTAGAGTCAAAGAGGTTTAACATTTTTTTTTGTTTTAGTGAAATATGTTGAAAAAGACTTACAAAAGAAAATTTTACTGGTGTGATCTTGTAAATTAAAGTCAAATGTTTCTAATTGTCTCCAACACAACAATAAATAAATAAAGTGTGAATATTTAACTTCATGTATTTCTAATTTTTCAAGCGTATAAAGACATGATTTTTTTAACCTCAAATCATATCACTATATAAGCAGCATCATTACTGAGCCCAGGGAGTTTAATCAGATCTCCATTAATGCCTAAGGCTCTATTTGGTTGGGGAGGGGAGGGATTTTGCTCCCCTCCCCTTGATTGGTAAGGGAAAAAATTTAGGGGGGGAATATTTGAAATTTTCCCTTCCCTTCTCTCAAAACCCCTCCCCCCAAATTAGGAGGATTTGGAAGGGAGGTTAAAATTTTATGTGCCATTAGACTACTATTTTTGTGATAACCCAACACTGCTCTTGTTCATTTTTATTCTCATTTTTGTGATCTTTTACGCTGGCTGTTGTTGTAGCCATCAAAGCTAGAACATGAGTGTTTGGAAATTTTTGTTTCAATATACTAAGGCATTGGATCAATTAGCAAAATGATTAAAATTCTAACAAAATGTCAACTGATATTGGACAAATTTTAAAAGCACAAAAGCTCTAACCTGATAATCTAGTCTAAAATCATGCCCCAATTGGCTGACACAGTAAGCTTCATCAATTACAATACTAGAAAGCAACTCATGAACATACAAACTTTCTAATTGCCTCAAAAGAACATCACTTCTGTAGTAAAAAAAGCAATAGAAGTTTATGAAAAGAAAAATTTTCCGCAAAATTTATTTTTGGACATAAAAATTTATTTATATTTAAAATTTATTATACATTTAATAGAGTTTGAATAAAATCACTTATAACATAAGGATAAAATTGTTCATGTAAAAATAATTCTCCTCCCCTCCCCTCTTGAATCAAACATGATAACATTAAAATCCCTCCCCTCCGCCGAAGAATAGATCCTAAAGGGGTTCGTAAATACATACCCCAACGCGTGCCTAGAAGCTGAATCCATGAATCAACAAAATAGAACCTGTGATTTTTGTTTCTGAATAAAAGTGAAATCTTATATTATAACCACAAAAATAGATCCATCATCAGGGAGAAAACAAAAGAACAATAGCAAGAGAGCCAAGTTTCCTTCTTATCATTCGCCATGGCTATTCAGTTAGAGACTGTATGGTATTAGAGACTGTTTGGTATGGCGGATTTAGATGAAAAGTGAGGGGAGGAAAAAATTTTATGAATTAGATTTAAGAAAATTGGAGAAGTGATGTTATAAAATTTTAATAAAAAGAAAATATAAAAAAAGAGTAAGAAAAATTAATGAAAAACATTCAACTCAATTTCTCTAATTTTTTTTTTGGAAGATGAGTATTCTAAAGAGCATAATCACAAATAAATGAAAGCCAAGCACATAATCCAAAAAGGAAAAACTCATTCACATCCTAAGTATAAGAAAAAATATAAAAAAAAGTTTTATTATAGATTCCTCTGTCAAAAAAGTCTCTAGAAACCTTAATGATATAGATTCAAAATGTGAACTTACTTTTATTAATAAGTGTATGTAACTATATTGACAAGTCAAAGAGCGGTCATTGACAAGCTCATATATATTAACTAAAATAGTTTTTATTGATAAATGTATGTGACTATATTGACAAGTCATAGAATGATCATTGACAACCACATCTATATTAACTAAGCTAGCTCCCATTGATAAATGTGTACTATATTAATAAGTCGTAGAGTAGATATTGATAAACTCATCTATATCAATAAGATAACTAAAGATTTTTTTTTATAGAGGAATCTATAATAAGATTTTTTTTTATATTTTTTTTTAATTCTTGGGACTGAGTGAGATTTTCCCCAGAATTAAATGACTAAGCAACCATGTCCCATGGACAATACAGCGATACAATGAACCAAAACAGCTCATTGAACCATATATAAAGATAATCATGACACGTAAGCAAATCACCAATCTAAGACACAAAATCCAATGAACCGAAACTATTCAATGAACTACATACAAAGATAATCATGGCTATGTAAGCAAATCATCAAGGGCGCTACTAAAGCACGTGGAAAGAACCCGAGATTTATAAAAGTATATTAATGATTGATTAACTGATGTTCGATGATTTTAATGGAAAAAGTTTTTGTTTTTAATTTTATATTAATAATAATTTGTAAAATAGATTATGTGCTATAGTGGCAACTATTGTAATTAATTCAATCATATATATCTTTATTTGTAAAAATATAAAAATAACTTTATTTTACTCTCCCTCGTATCCTTAATATAATCAAGGTATTAAAAACTGAACCGGCTAGTAAATCGATTGAGGTGGTAGTTTAAGGGTCAGTGGGTTAGATCGGGGTCAAATCGGAACCAGACCGATGATAATTAAAATAATTAAAATTAATTAAAATAGGTCAAGTATTCATATTTTGGTTATAAAAAAATATTTAATATTTAAATATAATAGATATTTTCCTATGATAAGAATTCTATATGCAATAACATGAATCATCTAACTTCTCTCTTAGAACACGCATGCATAGGCAATGTCCGATAAGACTGAAATGCAGCACTAGAGCACTCATTCTTTCTTTTTTTTTTCGCCTCTCTTCCTCCATTCATCCTCTCATCTTCCACAAGCATCGGTGAAGACAGCAGCGGCTGCCACAAGTGCCAACAATGATGATGACGATAGAAGGGAAGAGAGACACCGATGCCGGCATCATGAGCACAAGCACCGGCGAAGTTTGATGATGGCGAATGTGGATGAGTTTTCAGTTGTCGCCATGGATGTCTTGTTTTCTTCCTTTCTTTTCTTTTGTTTTTTTTTAAATTTTCTTAAAGATACCGACTAACCCGCGCTAACTCACCAACTTGGTGGGTTAGCCAGGTTATTCCCGGTTCACACCACTTTCGACCGAATCACATCGAGTCAATTTTTTCCTGGTTTGGGGGTCAACCGGACCAGCAAGGTGGACGAGTTGCTGGGTTCCGATCCAAACCAGTTGGTTCAGTTTGGATTTTAATACACTGAATATAATACATATTTATCTAATTTAATTGGATTAAAGAAGTTAGTTAATATATATATATATATATTAAACACCATGATCATCTTCCTTAGTTTTTTCATTCTTTCTCCTCCTTAATTATTATTGAGGGAATATAAATAGGGATAAATTAGAAAAAAAGTTGATGAATATAAAAATTATATTTTATATTAAAGACCAAGATCAACTCCTCAAATATGTTTCATATTAAAGACATGAGGAGTATTAACTTTCCTTTTTACAAGTTCAGTTGGTAAAAAGTTTTTTGTTTTAAACAAGCATTTAATCCCCCCTTGCCTTGCACGGGTAGAATTAACTTCACCATTATATCAAATGAATTTCCTGATACAAATTCCTTTATAACCCCAAACAACTTCTCAAGGATATGCTTCCTAAATAATTAATTAAAAAACCATTGTTTACCGTTAGTGTATGGGATGCCTTCACTAAAATGTACTAAAATAATATTGTTAATTACAACAATTCTTTAAAACAATTCATTAGCATGAGATGCCTTCACTCCATGCATTGAATAATATTGTTCATTACCACAATTCATTAGCATTTACTCACCCTAACGAATTAAGTTCATTGTGTATTATCAAATTATTCCTTTTCAACATTCATTCAATTACTATCACTCCCCTGTTCATTACCACAATTCATTAGCATTTACTCACCCTAATAAATTAAGTTCATTATGTATTATCAAAATATTCCTTTTCAACATTCATTCAATTACTATCACTCCCCACGGTAATATTCACTTAAAACTAAACACATTAGGGGGAAATACCACCAACTTATAACACAATGCACCAGCATGTCACGAGCTTAGAGTCCAGCGCAGCTCACAGCGCCCGTGCGGCGTCTCGAGGGTACCACTTCCCCCAAGGACCAGCCTTACCAGATACGGTGCCAACTGGTTTCGCCCTGCCATGGGCTCATCAGGGGGACGGCATCAGCCCCCGACCAGTTGAATCCTTAGATTGGCTTCAGCCCCCTCACAGTGAGACCTTAGCGTCTAAGGAGAACAACGCCCAAATACTAATGTCGTCCTCCCATCACCCAATGGCAAGACCAGATGGCCCGTCTTTTATTTGGTCTTACACGGTCACGCCAAACAGGTCGTGACATTCTCCCCCACCCAACATCTAGCACGCCCTCGTGCTAGGGGGAGAAGGACTCTGCCCAAGGATCTTCCTCGAACCAGCCAATGTGGGACTTGCCAGGGTCGTGGCACTTTTTGACGGTCCCAGCCCCTCCCACACAACCCTTTGTGGCTGCTTAGCGCCCCGCCTTTTATAGGCCCTAAAACCCCTGACAAGCTCCCCCACCCAAACCACGCGATGCCCCCATCGCCAAGTAGGGGTCCATCCCATTCCATCAACGGGAGGCCACCACAACGGTCATGGAGCGAGGTTGGCTCTGATACCACTTTGTCACGGGCTTAAAGTCCGGCGCAGCTCACAGCGCCCGTGCGGCGTCCTGAGGGTACCACTTCCCCCAAGGACCAGCCTTACCAGATACGGTGCCAACTGGTTTCGCCCTGCCATGGGCTCATCAGGGGGACGGCATCAGCCCCCGACCAGTTGAATCCTTAGATTGGCTTCAGTCCCCTCACAGTGAGATCTTTAGCGTCTAAGGAGAACAACGCCCAAATACTAATGTCGTCCTCCCATCACCCAATGGCAAGACCAGATGGCCCGTCTTTTATTTGGTCTTACACGGTCACACCAAACAGGTCGTGACAAGAAAAAACAGTACCCAAACATAGTCAACCAAGATAAAAAAATTCACCAACACCTGGGTACCAAAAAAACACTAGGCAAATGTAATGGACTCGACCAAAAAAAAAAACAACTAAACCACTAATAAACCCTAAACCCAATAATAAAATAACCAAGAGGCCTAATACCATGATATTGCACACGACCAGTCACTATATTCTCAATCACTTCTTGACCCAACATATGGAGCAGACAGTGAACAACGAATATTTACCAAAAAAAAAAAGATGAATTGAATCATTGTTGCGGCGTCTCTGGAGTTCCACTCCAACCTGATACAACTTGGCAATCGACTTGGCGACCTCTATTCCCTGAATTAATGCCTCACCTAGGGCGATCGACTTGGCGACAACACACATTGCAGTCCTTCGATGCTGTGAACACACCACTATGAGGACCAGATTGGCGACGATCGACGGCATCCTAATGGAAGAAGGAGACACATGGAAGCAGCCCATATAGGAACAAAAATAAAAAAGTAAGTTCCGAAAATGTAGATCCCACTTGGTGTCTGAAAATACCAACGATTTGATATACTTTCCCCTTCTACTATCAAATTCATGTAGAAAAACCTACAAAATCAAATATAACTCATTCTCTGGATTTAACAACGATGGTTTGATCTTGAAAAATGGGAAATGGGATATTTGATCTTGAAATCTAACATCGATGCATATAGATATATTTTCTTGAATTAATTTTTGTAATTTGTCATGCCAGCTATAGTCTGGAAAATTCCCCATAGTTGTACCACTCATGAAAAATAACATCTCCCAAATTATGATGGTCAGATTATATGAGTTTATTACATTTATTATTGTTGGCCCAATTATGAATGCCATATTATATTATCTAATCAATAATTACCCTCCAAATTTCCTGATTCAACAAACACTATCAATGAAACATGATCATGAATCGAAACATCTGTAGGAATTCTAATCAAATGCAAATGTACAGATAAATGCAGCCTAATATATATAAACTATAAAACAATAATGATAAGCAACATAATACTCACCTCCCTTCTTGAGCCACTTCATCAGTAATCACAATCTCCCACTGTTTGCGTAATACGCACACGACCCTCTCAGGAAAAACAAAAGTCCAATATTTCAAGAAACCATATATGTATATAACAAAAGAAAACCATAACCTAAAGCATCATTATTTGGTGTCTACATAGAAACAGAAATCGAACGGAACAAACATACGAAGGTGTGCCACCTCTGTTGGATGACAGCACAAGCGTTGAAAAAATTTGTTCACTTCAACTATTTCAACGACTTCAGTTTTCCTTTCAAATGAAATATTAACTCGCCTTCACGTCCCATACCGACAACGTTGACAACGGACCCGAAAATCTTATGAAGAGATCATTCTTCCAGCTTCTTAGCAAGTTCTTCATTATGCGCCGTTTCCATTAACTGCAACAATATACGATTATTCTGCATACAGAAAATATAGACCTGAAAAACAATTTCACCCATCATTAAAAAAATAATAAGTTACACTCACCTTTGCCTCAAAAAAATCATCGACTATTAATTGAAGCTCCGTCGCCTCTCCGAAAATAGGAAGTGTATACCACACCTTGAACCTACTAAACTTACGGTCAACTTTAAGTATGAATGACTAACTGCATTTACCTCCAGTTCGTCTTCCACCTCCATGCCGTTCTCGCCGCTTTAGAAGAGATCAAACCAAGCACAACACACACCTTAAGAAAAAATTTCCTTATCAATGAATATGAATCCCTTATTTTCAAAATATGGTTGACAGCTGACACGTCTTGTCCAATAATTAATGGGATGCATTAAATGTCAAAATCTAATCCAAGAACCCACAACTATACCGCTGCGACAACAAACCTCGAAATAATCTATATTTCTTCCTTTACCTACCACCGATCAACTCACAAGCAGTATACCTAATCGATAAGTCATTTTGAAGAGCCTTGGGAACTAAATAATTGTTAGTCTATCAATATATAGTGACCTCTGTATTTCTTCCTTTACATACCTCCAATAAACTTCACTCACTTATCTCACAGTCATGGGAACTCAGCAAAATCTTAAACAAAGCTAATTCACTAAGCATAATCTAACCTGACACTATACCTAACATGCTATTACTCAGAATCACCAAGCAAATCTTATGACTTCCCCGCAAAATGTGTTACTCTCCCAGTACATAAAATTTCACCACTTGTACTTCATTCCTATTTGAATGAAGCTTGACATGCAAGTTCTTTTAACCTACAACTTAGTTGAAGCACTTCCATGAAATTATTTCCACCCCTTGAATTTTGTTACAGCACTGACATTTATTATGCCTTTAATTATTGCAATCATATTGAGAATATTGGTAATATACATTTATGTAAACTCTGCATTCCTTTGAAGTTGGCATTTATTAGATCTTTAATGGTTGGAATCATATTCAGAATATGGTAACCCATGTTCATAGACACTCATAAGATTCAACAATCTTGATAGCATATATATCCCTCCAGTCTATTTCTGTATGAAAATCACATTTATTTAAGGTTGTTTATTTGAAGGCATATATGGGAGATTATTTTGATATTTTGAACTTATCAATCCTCTACATATGTTTAAGGTTGCCATTTACTTTTTTTTTGTTTGTGATCATCCCTGTGCATTTCATTCACTTCATATTTTAGGATATTACATGAACTTATATTAAATTTCGACGACTGAACACTTTGGAAGACAAACTTATATTACCATCCACTACTTATACAAAATAAGTCCATCTGTCGCCAATATGAACCATTATCACATTACAAACTTTCTTGGGAAACATGTATTGAAAGACCAAGTGAAACTCCCATCCAATACATTCCTACCCTGTTACATCAATTTACAAAAGGAAAACCCAAAACACCCAAGAAACACATACAAAAAACAACAATTCCTTTATCCATAATAACTCGATCAGCCGCTAATATGTCCTCAAAAACCTATTCCCCATCAAGTACCTTCTCAGAGGGAGTAATTCATTAAATCGAGGGTTCCAATATACTCTAGTTGTAGCTGCATAGTTAACCATCGAAACTAATCCTGCATCATGCAAATAAGCAAAAAAAAAAAAAAAAAAACACTTGGTGGATATAGGTCGTACTCTTTCCATGCATCATTAGCAATGTCACCATACAACTCAACTTTCAAAAAATGGTGCTTGCAGATACAACAAATAATAAGAACATAATAGAAATGAACAACATACTTAACACATTATAAACAACCACTTCACCTCCGGTCTTAAACCATGAATGAGGGTTTATAGGTGATCATATCACCCATGTGAAGAATCTCCAATGGCTCAATCCGACGCAGAATCCTTAACATCTGTTCATCTAGCTATATCACTTTGAATGGCCATTATAAATAGGTATATTCGAATTCAATGTATTGGTACCTCTAACACGGATCTCCAGACCAGACTCCTCCACCATATCTGCAACATCCATAAGCCAGAAGCAGTGATTCGGAAAAAGGGTGGGGCACTCTCTCACCTTGGTCACATTCGTCAATGATATATGATATTAATCGTGAATGCCCTCTCCACCAACACACACCTTGAAATCCTTAATAAGAAACTCTCCCCCAGCCCTAACATGTTAGCATAACGGTCCAAAACGTCATCACCACACATTCTCAAAATCATCCTCGTGCCCTGCTTATACAAACAGAAAATCGTCTTATTCATGATGCTAACATTTTTACAACTAATGATTTAAAATACACAACAGTAAGAACAAACAAACAACCTTTCCATCAAATACAATAGCATCAACAAATATGACCTTCTCTGGATACCCACAGTCCTTGGCACCCAAGTCATAGTAGGTCCTAAAAGCACCCTTTCCACCCTTACCAACACTGTCCAATATGTCTTGTTCGGTGCAACCTCGTCAAGCTTGATTTTATTCTAGAACATTCACACGAAGCCATTAAGGAGTAAACAAAATAAAAGCTTGAAAAGTAGACAAAAACTATACTTGGAAACATAACGACACAAAGTAGACAAAGAACTCAGACTATACCTGCATGAATGCTTCTTCTTCCTCCCAAGACACTTACACCAATCCTAAAATAATGCCATCAGTGAAATGCAACCTCTTGCCAAAAACCCACAATATACAGAGCAAACCCTTCAACCAAACAACTAAATACCACATCTTCAATATAAGTTGATGGCCATACCCCTAACATATAGGTTTAACAGTTCCCCGAGTGCACACAGGCAAAGAATGGCTACACTGGCTTACAACATAAAGCCCAACGCGAAGCCAGAACTATTCATAAAGGCAATAACCGGCTAAAAGAATAGTAATATCAGTGAGAAGTCGTGCAAGCATCGGCGCAGAGAACAGTAAATGAGCAAAAGATTTAATATGTATATAGATATAAGTTTGAGAGTCATTAATGACCATTTTTTAGTTTTATACCTGCTGAATGAAAACAAATATGTGAGAGGAAATGCATAGCATTAGTTTTAATAATAAGGATAAATTTAGAAAATTCAATTAATCTAAGAGTGTCGTCTTGATATGTGAAATTAAATCAATATGGAGTTATAATAAACCATAGTGGCCCAATATTGTTTTTGGGTACAATATTAATTTTAGACGAAAAATTCCCTCATAATTCAGGTTTGGCCTTGGTCCCCAACTCCCCCATCATTTCTGCTCATCACATAAATGCAATAGCTCAAAGAAAAGCGGGATAAGTAATGAATAATGCCATAGAAGGAATAAATGTCCATTTTGTCCCACTTCCGGAGGCCGGAAATATCTACTATTCTATTCTACTTTGCTCAGCCAACTCAGCCAATGATGGCTTCATCGTCCAACTCGGCTATGCCTCCTTACAATTTTTGAACTAAATGTTATAATTACTGTACTCAACTGCCCCAATTCTCCCACTAAAATCAGCATTTCCTTCTTTTTCCGGCGTCTGAACTCTGAACCCTCTTTTTCTACTTGTTGTCACTCTCACCAGTCACTCCCAATGCCCACCAATTCTTGTTTCATCTTCTTCTTCTTCGCCATTACGAGCATGGTTTGTAGGGTTCGAGCAGTGGGTGTGAACTGGGGTACTTTAGCATCACACCCCCTACCTCCCCGCAAGGTGGTGAGCCTCTTGAAGTCCAACAACATCAACAAGGTCAAGCTCTTCGATGCTGACTCAAATGTTCTTCAAGCGCTTTCTGGGTCTAACATTGGCGTCACTTTGGGTATTCCTAACACTATGCTTCGAAGCCTGAACTCTTCCAAGAAGGCTGCTGATAGCTGGGTCCATGATAATGTCACTCGATACTTTTCTAATGGGGGAACCGGAGTCCGAATCGAGTATGTTCTGTATCTATGTGCTTTATAGTTTTGTTCATGGGTTTGGTTAGATATTGCGTTTTGATTTCTGGGTGATTTTGTTTATTCTTGATTTTGATGATGGCAGAGGTTAATCTCCTGAGTTGGTTGCCTATTTTGCTTGTGGTTCTTCCTTGTTATTTCTTATGAATTTCACATTGGTCCATCTTAGCCTTGATGAGGCCCTGAAGAACAAAAGAAGAGTTTAATGACACCATAAAGTTTGAGATAGTTAATGTGTAAAGGAAAGAACAATGCTGTAAAACATGATGACACAGTTTCCATAAGCAACTGCTGAATCTTATTTAGCTTTAATTGTATTGGATTAATCATAGCGCTAGGAGAAGCTAGTTGAATAGCCTTCTTAAGTGATCAAAGGATTCTTGGAAGCAATGCTTTGGTTTGAGTCTACGCCTAACCTATGGAACCTCCTGCATGGCACGTACACACTAATTGTAGGATTAGGAGTATAAAATCCTTATTACCATTTTTTCCTACAAAACCAAAAAGAAAAGAAAAGAAAAAGAATGGATATAAAAAGAAAACTCAAGTTTAGTTCTTAGGTTTGGAGTTGAGACGGTAGACCAAGAAGAATACCATATGATAGATTATTATAGTTTCACTTTCCTTCGTTTACACTACCTTGGCAGTTTTTCAAATGCAGTACAAATTGGGTCATGCATTTTCTGGTGTCTGGCCGGTGTATGTTTTCTTTGCTTGTAGCCTGATTATCCTTAGGTGAAGTTGTGTCTACTACTTCAACCTCTGCTTTGTCTCCTGGTCCAAATATGGTGATGATAGTATCTGGCGGAGATGTTATAACATGTTGCATTGCATTTTCAGCTACCACTTCTGCCACTAGCTGAAACATGGTTCTGATGCAGAAGAAAGTGTAGCATTTAGTTTCTATAACATATATAATGCACCTTCCAGTCTCATGAAAACTTTATGTTTGGGGTGTGTGATTTTTAAAGATTTCAATCTGTAACTTGGTCAAATCAATTGCTAGTGCTGCAACCCGAGAATATTTTGCTATGGAATATCTGGTTAGTTTGCAGGCTTGTCTTATGATACAGTCTTGGTGTAGGCTTTTTTCTAAGATAGATTGTTTAATGGAATTTGTATCTTGTTTTAAGATACAGATTGCCCTTGTATAATATTTGTACTTCGTTCTTCTGCTGCTGGAAAGAATTCATTTCTTCCCTTCCCTTGCCTTTCTAGCAAAATTTTCAAACAGACTTGCCTTGTCCCACCAAGTCCCATTCAATAACTTTATTACTGAAGACAATCATAAACATTTAAAATATAAGACAAAGTAAAATGATGATTTCCTAGTTTCAAAATAATGATTTAATGATAGAGATAATACTTCTAGATACCAATTCTTTCATCCTTCAACAGAATCTCATAAAGATTGGTTACTTCTAGCTAATGTGACAGAACCCCATACCCTTGATAAACATAGAACAAACCAGAAGACTATAAATAGACTATTCAAACCAATATTACTGGATAATAATAATAAGTCAGATTACTATGGAAGCAAACAAGGAACATCACAAAATACAAAGCATAAAAACACAGAACATAAGCTACTGGACTTCCGAGAGACCAGTCCTCTACCAAGCTCACTCCACTCACCAAAAGATTGATCTCTCTCTCTCTGGACTAAAGGGAAGATTTAAAGACCTAAAAAATTACAACAAACATTACCCCTACTCTTAGCTGCACGTAAAGTCTATTACTCAAATAACTTCTTTTTTCTCTTGTGGCCGGGAACCATTGGGTAATCTTCTAAACCAGCTGTACCCCATTTATCCCCGTTTTCTTCCTTGACTTTCTACTATATTGGTAGTAATAAATTCAGCAGTTCTATCATAATGGAACCTATGTAATTTGCCCAACAACAGCTGAAGCGAAAACTGTTGTACGTATTTTAAAATTAGGTTTTGGGGGCAGATGGAGGGATGGCCTTGTGTCATCTTTCTATTTCTTGTTGGTTTAATCAGCTAAACAGGTTAATGAGAACTTCATCTATGTGTTATATAATTCAGTAGTCTGGTTGGAGGCTTAGAGCCACTTAATTGTACATTCATTCCTTAGCCTAATTTGAAGAGGTGAATTATCTTTGAAGAATGATCTAATTATGGTCCTAAAAATTACTTATGCAGATATATTGCTGTAGGTGATGAGCCATTTCTCCAAAGCTATGGTGAGCAATTTCATTCTTTTGTCATCGGAGCGGTCACAAACATTCAGGCGACTTTAGTGAAAGCGAAACTGGATAGCAAAGTGAAAGTCGTGGTTCCATGCAGTTTTGACAGTTTCCAGTCAGAATCTAACCTTCCCTCTAAAGCACACTTCAGAGCTGACCTCAACAAAACCATGATTGAACTCCTGTCATTTCTCAATAAGCATGAATCCCCTTTCTTTGTGACCATTTCTCCATTCCTAGAACACCTTCAGAATAAAAACACACTGCTGGACTTCGCGCTCTTCAAGGAAACCGCGCACGTTCGTCATGATGGCCATAAAACATACAAAAACAGCTTTGACTTGAACTATGATATGGTGGTGACTGCATTATCAGCAGCAGGATTTCAGAACATGGACATTGTCGTGGCGAAGATCGGTTGGCCAACAGATGGAGCAGCCTATGCGACTTCATATCTTGCAGAGACTTTTATGAAGGGTTTGATGAACCAACTTCATAGCAACTTGGGCACCCTGCTTAAACCTCGGCATCCACCCGCTGAAACATACCTTTTTAGTCTTCTCGATGAGGACCAAAGGAGCATTGTTTCTGGAAACTTTGAGAGGCACTGGGGTATATTCACTTTTGATGGCCAAGCAAAATACCAGGTGGATCTTGGCCAACAAGGTTCATCATCATCATCCAAGAACCTTGTGAATGCACAAAACGTTGAGTATCTTTCTTCCAAGTGGTGTGTGGTGAATAACAATAAGGACTTGTCCAATGCCACTTCTGGTGCTGCATTTGCCTGTTCAAATGCCGATTGTACTGCCGTATCTTCGGGTGGATCTTGCTTTAACTTAAGCTGGCCTAGCAACATATCATATGCTTTCAATAGCTACTATCAGCAGCATGATCAGAGAGCAGAAAGCTGTGACTTTGGTGGTTTGGGTTTGATCACAACTGTTGATCCATCGATAGATCGCTGTAGGTTTCCGATTGAGATTCGCACCTCTCATTCTGAATTTCTTGGGGTCCATCATTATCATCAGTTGTTCACCTTACTAGGAGCTTTCCTCTTGGCATGTTTTTGCAGTTTGACATAGGTGAGATGAAGATCATTTTTGCAGCTCTCCGGCATATATTATTAAGTTCAGCTGCAAAATGTTTCTTCTTGTACTAAATGGTTCAGTCTTGAAAGCCTTTTTGCCTAAGCATGGTTATTTTTGTTTTTTTCTTCCCTACATTTGAGATTAAGTGAAATTATATGCCATGAAATTTTGGGCAAAGTGGCTTCTTTACTCTACTCCTTTTACTTTATAATCTCTAGTTTGGTTGTTCTAATCAGATTTAGATAGTCTAGACCTTTTACTTTATAATCTCTAGCAGCAGCGGCAGTTATTGACATTTTTTTTTGGAAGCATGATGATTTAAAATGATAATTTTTAACATTTTAACAATTTAAAAAAATTTGGACTGTTCTTGTTCAATCTAAATGACTCAAAAATTGAATTGATGAATAAGAAAAAGTAGGCACAATAATCAAAGAAATCGGGTGTTATTTTCGCCTACGTTGATTGTGCTGGAGAAAGATTCACTTTAGCTGGGTTAATTTTTTATGTTATAATTGAGGTAAAACATAGCGGATTAAATAAATTCCTAAATAGAGATTCAAGTTTTATTTAATTAAATTAAAAATAACGGATTGTTGACTCAAACAATTTATATATTTTTAATGTAATTATAAGATCTATGTTTTTATTTTTTGTCAATAAATATATGTTTTGATTTATATAATTTAATATAGGGCAAAGGGGCAAAAATGCTCATATGCTTTTCAGAAAAGGGCACCCAGTACTAAATTCTTTTACTGGGAGCATAAATGCCCATCAACATTTAAAAAGAGAGTTAAAATGCATATCCATCTGCCACATCATCATATTTTTTTGGAAAAATAGTGAAATTTTGCAATTTTATCCTTAGCAATTGTGTGACACTTTTAAATTAGTAAATGACCTTCAAAAATTTTGAAATTTTTCAGAATAAAAGTAGACATGATAAGCTTTAATTTGATAGGTCAAATGGAATTTTATTTGGTCAAAATGACCATTTTGCTCTTACAATTTTCGCAATACTTGAAAAATTAGCAGATTTGTCACTAAACTTTAAAAATTCATATCTAATTGTATAGATATAGAAATGAATTTTTAAATTTTGCCCAGCGAATTTAACATTTTTCTGGAGCAGACTTCAAAAATAAAAATTCTGGGAATTTTGAGGTTCCTATTGGCTAAAATTTATATTTTTTCATAAAACTATACTTAATAAGGGTCACATAGGCTTTGGAACCACCCCAATTGGATATCTATATAATTATATATGAATTTTTAAAGTTTAGTGACAAATCTGCCAATTTTTCAAGTATTGCGAAAATTGTAAGGGCAAAATGGTCATTTTGACCAAATAAAATTCCATTTGACCTATCAAATTAAAGCTTATCATGTCTACTTTTATTCTGAAAAATTTCAGAATTTTTGGAGGTCATTTACTAATTTAAAAGTGTCACACAATTGCTAAGGGTAAAATTGTAAAATTTCACAAAATTGTAGGCAAAATGGTTATTTTTCCCTAAAAAAATGATGACGTGGCAGATGGATAGGCATTTTAGCTCTCTTTTTAAATGTTGATGGGCATTTATGCTCCCAGTAAAAGAATTTGGTGCTGGGTGCCCTTTTCTGAAAAGCATATGGGCATTTTTGCCCCTTTACCCTTTAATATAAGGTGCCCAACTATGTAAGCAAGTACACCAAGTGTGACTCTCTTATTCTTAACATGATCCAATGAGTCATTACACAATAGATTCGAAAATACTAAGTTAGGTTTCCGTCCTGGAACACGTGTTTATCTGAAAAATTTAAACTTTCAAAATCGTCTCATAGTGGTTCGCTCTCCATTATGACTCATCAATCGTTAACCTTAATTATTATTATTAGAGTACTTCTCTGCTCATTTTCTACTATATTAATGATTAGTTTGTGGGCCCTTGACATACAATTGTCTACTCCTAGTTTTTGATTACTGAGCATAATATCAATACTGATACCACTATTGTATGTACTGATATTACACTATGCTCACTATTACCATTGATACTACCAAGTTGAGAACTTATACCACCACTATGTACACTGATACCATTGATACCACCACTCGGGTATTGATACCATTACTATGCATATTAGTACCACTGATACAACCAAGTTGGGTACTGTAACGACCTGCCTCATATATCCCTTATTGCTGATCTTACTTAGAGTAGCAATGCGTAGTTCAGTGGGCACACAGGAATAACATGAATATACTGATAATATTAATACAATATTGCTTGATTATAATACAAAATTTTCCCCACCAGGGGTTTACATAATATTTATAGACCTTCAAACAACCAGCAACATTCCTCTTCGTGCATACCTCTTTTCTGATCTCAGCACGTTTCCAATGCTCACCTGTCTGAATGGTTGTTTGGGAGGAGTGAGATTCGAGAGAATCTCAGTAGCAAACATTACCACTATGCATGCCAGATATATATGAATGCATGACATGCTTGCCTACATTATTTCATGCCAACATAATGACATGCTGCATGCTCGATGTTATGACATACATATGGCCATTGCACAAATATAACAGAGCTTCAACCAATCATACATGTTCCATACAAATAGGCAAAGCAGTCACATAATCAATGCAAGACATACATATCACATACATGCAGAAAATGTAAGTTCACTACCTGGTGGACTTTATGTCGTTCTCTTCTTGTCCCTTGATCCGCCAACCATTGCTCCTTCTTTATCACTTCATGGCCCTAGGCAAGTGATAACATCATTAGAGCCATGAAAAGTGAATACCCAATAGCCCACATTAACCCTATAGGCTTACTTTCACCCTTGGAGTTCATTCCAATTATATTTGGCCAATTTCTTACTCAAATTCGCATGGTACTCAATCTACCAGCATTTGTGACCAAACTTTGAAAAATCATAATTAATTCTATAGAACTCCAATTGAGATGGTTCAAAGCTCTATTTGAAGCCCTTTAAGTTTAGTTTTACATACAAATACTCGATTTCAAACGCTACCACCACACATTTCCCAGAATTATTCCAAACACCAACTGTTCCAGAAATTTCCAGGAAACAGGACCAAAATTCAACAATTCATATCTCATAGCATACTTGTCCAATTAACCATTATGACCTATCAAATTAAAGGTATATGTCTCTACCTTTAGACTGTAAACTTTCATGTTCATTGGATAACATTTGATTACTCAAAAACTCGTCACCATAATACTACCTCCAGAAAACGGAATACACAGCATTTCCCCTTTAACTTCTAAAATTTCTAAATTCATGTACAAGTGACCAAAATTCATGAACACTTGTATACCCACACAATTTTGCCTCCTAAAGCCAATGGAAGCATCAAAATCATCAAATTATCACTCTTTCTCCACGTCACAGTACAGGGCAGAAATGAGATTATCCGAAAAAGCTTGTTGTTTCTTCGATTTCTCTTGCCTAATCACTTCCTTACTACTCATAATCAAGTGATTAGCTATTTAAATACTCATTAGACATGATTTAGCCATTCAAAACACCAATTTAAATCAATATGAATAATATCCAACTTCCTCTATACTCATCCAAACGACAAACCAATCGGTTAAAAAGGAAGCTTACGCTTACCTCTACCCGTTTCCACAAACGGTTCGGAATTCCGGCAACACCCCGACAAGGGAGACGACACCAAACACCTCCAAATGAAAATCCGAAACCGTAGGAATGAAGATCTCGATGAGTAGAGGAAGTTTATTGAAGGGTATTTTGAGAGAGGATGCCGTTTCGGCAGTGTTTCGGAAGAAAGAAATTCATCTCTCATCCTCCTCCATTTTTGGTTCAGCTTTATCTCTCTCTTCCCTGTGTTTTCCGTGTGAAAATGACGAGCAAGATGATGATTTAATGGATAATTGATCAGATATTTCAGCTGCCACGTGTCAGCATTTGATTCGCCCATAATTTGAATTTTCGCATATAATACCAAATTCTACAGAATTTTCATTAACTTTGAAAATTCATATCTAATTGTACAAATATCCAATTGGAGTGATTCCAAAGGCTATGCGACCCTTATTGAGTCTAGTTTTAAGGAAAAATATAACTTTTGGCCAATTGGAAGTTCATTCTTCCCAGAATTTTAATCTTTAAATATTGTCCCAGAAAATAATTAATTTCACTGGGCTAACTTCAAAAATTTATTTCTCTTTGTGTACAACTCCAAATTACTTATATGACCTATCAAATTGAATTTTGATAAGTCTATTTTAATTCTGGAAAGTTTCATAACTTTTCACCATCATTTACCCATCGAAACATGTCACACAATCATCACTGTCATACAGGGAATTTCACCGGTGGCAAAATTACTTTGTGTTCCACTTTACTATATTATGTGTGACTTCCAATCACTTCGTTTTGTTATTCCCCGAGCTCCTTAGCTCACCAATATAATTCATTTAATATCCAAGGATATAAAAGAATTTTTGGGGAATTTAAACATACTTCATAGGGACATTTGCTAAACCGGGGCTTAGCAGTCCACTTGATCTAGGCTTAATCTTATGCCTCTAGTCTCGAAATACGGGATATTACAGTTCTCCCCCCGTTTAATAAATTTTGTCCTCGAAATTTCGACATCAAATGGTACTATCTGTACCTCAGAGAACCATTTATAGACATTTAGTCTATCTTTCTCCCATTTTAATTCTTTCATTCTGTACTCACTATGTAGTACTTTCATTCATTCTGTACCTCAGAGAACCATTTATAGACATTTAGTCTATCTTTCTCCCATTTTAATTCTTTCATTCTGTACTCACTATGTAGTACTTTCATTCATTTTGTACCCAATATGTAGCACTCACACAGGACTCACTAGTCCGACCTCACCGCGTTTGGTTTCTTAGGCCTCATTGCCCCTTCGGGACTATCCCAAATTATCTTATATGCATACTAGGCTTTACGGCCCCTTTGGGATTCACCCATATCATAGTGTATGCATATCAAGCCTTACAACTTATTCAACTTCCAAACGCTGGATATTCTGGCTTTACAGCCTAGGGATTCATCCCTCATGCCATAGGCATCTTAGGCTTAGTGCCTCTGCTACAATCTAGTATAATCTATACACTTTATCAATCTCAATATATTTATTTTTTGGATACATTGATCTATGTCACCGTGCTTGGCAACAACCATAGCACTTAGACATATAGGTCTTATAGCCCCTAGACATTTGTCCAATGCAAACTTACATCTCGGGTCTTATTGCCTCAAGCCTCTACTTGGCTTTATTCTCAACACATCTCATATTTTACCAGCCTAAGGATTCACTATCCCACTAGGTTTTATGGCCTTAGGACATACCGTCCATCATCCTTGCTGAATAGAACTCTCCCACTAGGCCCACTGTAGAGCTACCCTCATTGGGCGCCCCCTGCAACCGCATGGGAGTCTGGCCCACACTCCCTGGCTCACCAGGTCTGAGTGAGGCAAGCTTATGGGATAATCACACCCATTATGCTCTAAAGGCAACCTCTTAAGGTATCAAGCACGCAACATTCGCCACGAAAACTGCGCTTGACAAACCCTGATATCATTTTTATGTAACGGACTGCCCCACTAGGCCCACTACAACGGCACTCTGCTCACGCTGTAATCGCACGGGACATCCGACCAACTTCCACCCCTCCACGAGGTTCAAATTTTTGTGTAACGGACTGCCCCATTAGGCCCACTACAACGGCGCTCGGCTCACGCTGCAGTCGCACGGGACATCCGACCAACTTCCACCCTTCCACGGGCTCAACTCTTTATGTAACGGATTGCCCCACTAGGCCCACTACAACGGCGCTCGGCTCACGCTGCAGTCGCACGGGACATCCGACTAACTTCTCATTTTGTGCTCCGTCTCTTGCTACTCAAGCCATTCATACTCTTATGCAATGTTCACGAAGCATGCTAAACAAACCATCATCACAACAATAACCACATGAGCATTCGGCCCCAAGTGTTCACCCGTGCAATAGGCCCCGGGATTCCACTTGTGCATCACATGAGTTCCATGGCCCCGAGTGTCCACCCGCGCAATGCGTCTACTCACGCAATAGGCCCCGGATGACTGCTCGTGCAAAATAGGAATCTCTATGGCCTGGGCGTCCACCCGCGCAATAGGCCCCAGGCGACCACCCCGCAAATTCTGAATGCTCATCAGGTCTTATTGCCCAGGGAATCACCCCTATGCCAGAGGCATTACGGGACTTACCGCCTCGGGCCTTCGCCCGTCAGGTCTGACTGCCTAAGGACACGCTGGCCTAAAAGGTCTTACTGCCTACCGTATATTCATAACACAAATACACGTGATGGTAAACACATACATGCAGAACCATTACATAGGATATGAGAGCAAGAGTAGCTTCCCTTAATCTCTGTCATCATTCGGCACTGAAGCACCCCATGACAATTTACTAGGTCACCTGACCCTTCTTCTCAAGGAAACTTATGCGATAGAAGACTCATTATAAGATACCACTATTAAGAGTCGATGTCCCCGTAGCTCTACTTTACAGTTTCAACGTCACAGCGGCTTTACTCCACAGTTTGTCGTCACGGCGGCTACACACTATAGTTCGATGTCATGGTGGCTTCACACTACAATACTGAACTCGGTGCTTCACACAGGGGCCCATACACCTGGTCAGCCCCTCCGGTCAGAACCCTCTGTAGGTAGCCCTTTCCAATCAGATCGCCCCATAGGTAGCCCTTTCCGATTAGAACTCCCTGTAGGTAGCCCTTTCTGATCAGAATCCTCCATAAGTAGCTCTGTCCGGTTGGTCGCCTCTGAATAGGAGTATCATTATAACAGGATCTAAATCTCATAAGGTCCTTCTTCTTTAGCAGTTCTGTAATCTGCTCTCTCATTTGGAGTCATTTAATATGGACTTTCAATATCGGTCCAGCTCCAGGCAATCATCACAAGTTTAAGGGAATATTCAATGATCAAGATCTTTCCCTATGCTAGATTAGCAACTAGCAACCTCCAATAACCTCATACACAATTATGTACTATATACTAGTACCTCAAGCCACTCAGGCTATCTTAACTTCCTGAAGAATCAATTCAACTATGACATTTAATTCTCAGGTTATGGTTTAACTCTTAGAACCTCAACATCACTTAAATCTGAAAATCACTTTCCTCAATCATACCCAATAGGCATGCTAAGAATCAAAATCATTAGCACCTATTCTAACCTTCACGATTTCGGGTAATATCCTCAAACAATTACTGAAGGTCCATCATCATCTATAAGGTTCTCATGGTTTAGACTCCCATCATAGAATAGAACCCTAGTGTAACCTTATTCACATTCTGACCTAAGCACCATTTAAGCTTAGATCTGATTCAACCATATCCTTAACCTTCAGTATCATCAATTCAAATCCTCTAGGATAGACATACGGCATAATCACCACTCATAATGCATCACCGTATATCATTCCTATATGACTTTAACCCCACGGGTTACCGAGGATCATTACTTAATATGGAGAAATCTCAAAACAATCACTATGCCTTGAGTTCTTGTAACCTTATTAGATGAACTTTTCTGGCAGTAATCTCTGCAACAGAAATGGTTCAGATGAAGGATCAACACTTATTTCATCATCTCTATATCTATAATCATTCCTTAGGTCATCTAAGAACCTCTAATCAAAATTTCAAACCTTTAATCAAAAGATTTGAGATTTTCAAGGTACTTCCCAAGAGGTCAGCCATCCCGAGATTTTCTTGGGTTGAGCACGCTTAACTTTTGTGTACTCATGCAAATATAAAGATACCGGCTTGAACTGCTTTTGACTACCGGTACCCCATGGTTGCCCTTATCCAAACCATTATGCCCACTGCCTCCGGGCATCAAAATACTATGTTTGGGCCGCATATTAGTATTGGTAGATGTACTTAGACACATACCCTGTAATATGCTCCCAAAAGTCCACAAGGTTGTCTGTGACTTATCTGTCCGACTCTGGTCAGCCCATTGGTGATCATACTCTAGAATGAGGCTCACACTTTGGCCTTACCCAGCGGATCCAGGACAATCTTATACCGCCCACCGTGCTTAATTGTGAACTAGCTGAAGTAATCCACTTCGTTATTCTTGTCATGTTATAATCAAGCATATCAGTATACTATCCTGTTGCCAGAACCGCTTGCTCTGATACCAACTGTAACGACCTGCCTCATATATCCCTTATTGCTGATCTTACTTAGAGTAGCAATGCGTAGTTCAGTGGGCACACAGGAATAACATGAATATACTGATAATATTAATACAATATTGCTTGATTATAATACAAAATTTTCCCCACCAGGGGTTTACATAATATTTATAGACCTTCAAACAACCAGCAACATTCCTCTTCGTGCATACCTCTTTTCTGATCTCAGCACGTTTCCAATGCTCACCTGTCTGAATGGTTGTTTGGGAGGAGTGAGATTCGAGAGAATCTCAGTAGCAAACATTACCACTATGCATGCCAGATATATATGAATGCATGACATGCTTGCCTACATTATTTCATGCCAACATAATGACATGCTGCATGCTCGATGTTATGACATACATATGGCCATTGCACAAATATAACAGAGCTTCAACCAATCATACATGTTCCATACAAATAGGCAAAGCAGTCACATAATTAATGCAAGACATACATATCACATACATGCAGAAAATGTAAGTTCACTACCTGGTGGACTTTATGTCGTTCTCTTCTTGTCCCTTGATCCGCCAACCATTGCTCCTTCTTTATCACTTCATGGCCCTAGGCAAGTGATAACATCATTAGAGCCATGAAAAGTGAATACCCAATAGCCCACATTAACCCTATAGGCTTACTTTCACCCTTGGAGTTCATTCCAATTATATTTGGCCAATTTCTTACTCAAATTCGCATGGTACTCAATCTACCAGCATTTGTGACCAAACTTTGAAAAATCATAATTAATTCTATAGAACTCCAATTGAGATGGTTCAAAGCTCTATTTGAAGCCCTTTAAGTGTAGTTTTACATACAAATACTCGATTTCAAACGCTACCACCACACATTTCCCAGAATTATTCCAAACACCAACTGTTCCAGAAATTTCCAGGAAACAGGACCAAAATTCAACAATTCATATCTCATAGCATACTTGTCCAATTAACCATTATGACCTATCAAATTAAAGGTATATGTCTCTAACTTTAGACTGTAAACTTTCATGGTCATTGGATAACATTTGATTACTCAAAAACTCGTCACCATAATACTACCTCCAGAAAACGGAATACACAGCATTTCCCCTTTAACTTCTAAAATTTCTAAATTCATGTACAAGTGACCAAAATTTATGAACACTTGTATACCCACACAATTTTGCCTCCTAAAGCCAATGGAAGCATCAAAATCATCAAATTATCACTCTTTCTCCACGTCACAGTACAGGGCAGAAATGAGATTATCCGAAAAAGCTTGTTGTTTCTTCGATTTCTCTTGCCTAATCACTTCCTTACTACTCATAATCAAGTGATTAGCTATTTAAATACTCATTAGACATGATTTAGCCATTCAAAACACCAATTTAAATCAATATGAACAATATCCAACTTCCTCTATACTTATCCAAACGACAAACCAATCGGTTAAAAAGGAAGCTTACGCTTACCTCTACCCGTTTCCACAAACGGTTCGGAATTCCGGCAACACCCCGACAAGGGAGACGACACCAAACACCTCCAAATGAAAATCCGAAACCGTAGGAATGAAGATCTCGATGAGTAGAGGAAGTTTATTGAAGGGTATTTTGAGAGAGGATGCCGTTTCGGCAGTGTTTCGGAAGAAAGAAATTCATCTCTCATCCTCCTCCATTTTTGGTTCAGCTTTATCTCTCTCTTCCCTGTGTTTTCCGTGTGAAAATGACGAGCAAGATGATGATTTAATGGATAATTGATCAGATATTTCAGCTGCCACGTGTCAGCATTTGATTCGCCCATAATTTGAATTTTCGCATATAATACCAAATTCTACAGAATTTTCATTAACTTTGAAAATTCATATCTAATTGTACAAATATCCAATTGGAGTGATTCCAAAGGCTATGCGACCCTTATTGAGTCTAGTTTTAAGGAAAAATATAACTTTTGGCCAATTGGAAGTTCATTATTCCCAGAATTTTAATCTTTAAATATTGTCCCAGAAAATAATTAATTTCACTGGGCTAACTTCAAAAATTTATTTCTCTTTGTGTACAACTCCAAATTACTTATATGACCTATCAAATTGAAGTTTGATAAGTCTATTTTAATTCTGGAAAGTTTCATAACTTTTCACCATCATTTACCCATCGAAACATGTCACACAATCATCACTGTCATACAGGGAATTTCACCGGTGGCAAAATTACTTTGTGTTCCACTTTACTATATTATGTGTGACTTCCAATCACTTCGTTTTGTTATTCCCCGAGCTCCTTAGCTCACCAATATAATTCATTTAATATCCAAGGATATAAAAGAATTTTTGGGGAATTTAAACATACTTCATAGGGACATTTGCTAAACCGGGGCTTAGCAGTCCACTTGATCTAGGCTTAATCTTATGCCTCTAGTCTCGAAATACGGGATATTACAGGTACTGGTACCACCACTGTGTACACTGATACCACTATTTAGATACTAACTTATTATAATGTCTTTACATTACATACAATACATATGGCATTAACTGACTCATATTAGGTCAAATTTTTCAATCAATTTGTTATGTGTCCTATTTTGTTCACATCATCATTTAATCTCAACTCCCCGTCAAATTACTGTTATCTTCTTAAAGTTTCTAAAAATAAATAAAACATAAACCAATCTGCCGCTCACCTCTTCTCCTAAGATCTTAACAAAAATATTTGAAGCAAAGGATAAAGATCTCCCAAAATTGAAAAGTTGAAAAAGAAACAATGCCGGAGGAAAAAGAGTTGAACTGCAAATAGCCAAATAACATAACTTTAATATATTTTTAGAAGCTTGAGGTAACCATAGTTTTTTTTAATAAATTCCATTAATACTAAAACAAACAATACGAAGACAAATGGGCTTAGTGAGTTGATTATCATTGAGACCCACACTTGTATTTATAAGCTCGAGTTTACAAAAGTAATTTTTTACAGATGACAACTATGATAAGTTATAACTGACATGTGAAGTAATAGCTGTCATCTTCTAAAATCTAGTACATCTTCTAAAGTTTAATACATAACTGAATATGCAAAGCTGACACGTCTGCATATCATCTTAAATCCCCTCAAGCGACAGTATAAGTTGTGATGATGTCGAGCTTGCTTTGAAGCATCCAAAATCTCATATGAGGGAGCACCTGTGTTATACAATTTGCCAACTAATCTTTTTGATGGAACATGACCCACAATAACTCGCTTTGCAAGAACTTGCTCTCGAATAAAATGAGCATCCAACTCTATATGTTTTGTTCGAGCATGAAAAACGAGATTGCTCACTAGAGCTTGGGCACTAGTGTTATCATACTAGATTTGAGGAACATGAGTGATAAGGAATTGTAGTTCATACAACAATGACTGAAGCCACATTAACTTTCAAGTTAGATTGGTCGGAGCACGATACTCTGACTCCAAGCTTGACTTTGACATAGCTCGTTGCTTTTGAGAGTTCCATAAAACTAGTGTGTCACCGAAGAAAAAACAATAGCCTCCAACAGAACATCAGTCATTTGGACATGCCGTCCAATTTGCATTTGAATAACCTGTGAAATTAAGATCCTTGCAATGTTTGATTTCAAGACCAATTGTTGCAATACCCTTCAGATAACAAAGTACACATTTTACGTCTTGCCAATGAGTAGTTGTAGGACAGTGCAAAAACTAACTTAGCTTCTTTACAACAAATGCAATGTTTGGCCAAGTTTGTGTCACTTATTGTAATGTTTCAACTACACTTCGATACTGAGTAGAATCTATTAATGGCTCTCTATCATAAGTAGACAATGATTTTCCAGAAACTATGGGTGTTGGACATGGAGCACAGTTTAGCATTCCATATTTTTTTAAAGTATATTAGATACATATTTTGTCTGACACAAGAACAAGCTACATAAACTATGTTTTACCTTCATTCCAAGAAAATAGTATAGAGCTCTCATATCTTTTAGAGAAAACTTCGTATGCAACTCTCGAATGAACCATTTGATTCTTATGGAGTCATTACCAATGATAATAATGTCATCAACATACACCAAGACCGAGATGATAACACTAGATTTCTTAAACTAGAAAAGAGAAGTGTCATACTTCGTATTCTCAAATCCCCTGCTTAGCTACATATTCTTAACACTAGATTTCTTAACTCTAGGCGCCTGATGTAACCCTCGACCATGACCTCTGCTATTTCTACCACAATAATGTGATGATCCTCGTTAATCATGTGAGTTGTCTGAACCCTTTGCCTCGGCTATGTTAGCAGAAGATATATAAATATAAAGATTATCCATAATCTTGTAAAGATAAAGATGACATTCAAAGGTAAGTAACTCAGATTGTAATATAACCTAAGTAAGATCATGCTGACTAGACAAAGTACGAACAATTGAATTATACTCTAGATCTAATCCAGATAGAGTAATAGTGATTAATTCATCATTCGAAATAGGAGCTCCAACAAGTCCCAGTTGATCAATTAGGTGTCTGACTCAATTAAGATAGTCATCTATAGTCATGGAATTCTTTTGAATTTGTTGTAACTCAGATATGTGCATCAACACTTTTGACTATGTGTCCCAATGAGTTCTCTGGCCATCTTCCAAATTTCTTTAGATATGTGATAGTGAACCAACTTTCTTCCTATCTCTTGAGTCATACTTGCTAGGAGCCATCCAAAAGAAGTCTCATCAATATCAATCCATTCCTTAAAGAGCGGATAAGCTTGTAACTTGTCTTCTGTAAGCCTCGTCTTAGGAGAAGGTTTCACACTAGTAACAAAACCATTAAGATGCTTTCCTCCTATATAGAGAAATATAGAATGCTAGCACATGAAATTATTCCTACCTAGCATGATAGGAGATGGTTGAGCAACAAAATTAGAAGGAGAAGAGGAGAAAGATGAAGGTAATAAAGAGAAAAGTTTGGGAAGAGAAATGGAGGAAGATGAACTGGCCTTTGGAATGAGAGAAAAAAATGAAAGGCTCTAGTACCAAGTGGAAGTTTGAATATTCTAAGTGAAATGGGTTTAGTGACTTGATTAGCACTAAGACCCATGCTTGTAATTATAAGCTCAAGTTTACACAAGTAATTGTTGGAAATTGTGCCCTAAGGGCTAATCATTGTACTTTGAACATTATTGTTATTTAATGAATTTCTTCATTTTGTTATCATCTTATTCGCATGTTTATTATGATAATTGTATCCTTGGATGAATCATAAAGATTGTCCTAAATGTCCCGGTCGGTTATCTATGTGGGAGCAAAGATGAAATAAGACCAGTATGGCTTTGATAAGGTATGGAGATACGAATCAAAGTCTTAGGCATTTGTAAGAGTACAAGGTATTGGACCGACCCGCTATGAGTAAGCTGCATGGATTAAGTTATAAGCTTATCTCATATATAACCACGTCATAATGCCCTTTGATATGAGATCATCATGGATTCCTACATGAGATTCGCTAAATTTTGACATAGTCAAAAGTCACCTTTGACCATGTGATGATAAATGCTACAATCGGGCTTAGGGGTTTTTCATGCGGAGGAATGTGAATGGTCAAGATTGAACTTGTCCCTCACATTAGTAGAGATATATTACTGGGGTCCCTCTATGAGTGAGTCTGAGAAAGGTACGTCCATACTACATTGGAAAGGAGTTTTCATTTCTATAGTCAGACTACTCAGGAATTGGGAAAGTGATGGTCAGGAACGGGAGGATGACACTATCCATGCCTCATCCTTGACTAAAATATCGTGTGACAAAAGGGACGTGACATGGTTGTATGATAGGTTGCATCGTGTTAATGATCCTCATATGAATTTGGTAGTCGTAATGTCTTGCTAGAGGCTACTTACGACTTGTAGGCTAATACAGTTATTGGCCCACTGCCAACTTCATATGGGCCTACAAGGTCACACAAAATAATAGCCCAACACGAGCTATAATGTCTAGATTCATTGAATCTAAGATGTGTCCAAAAATCAATGAATATAATGTTTAATCTAGGGTGGACAAATTATATATATATATATATATTATAAATTTGAAAATAATAATAATATTATATACAGATAATAATATTATTATGTAGTGTTAGTTTTATATTTAATTTATTTGATAAATTAAATAACTAAAGCTAATAGATATATCATATCTCAGATTTAATTTATAGAGATAAATTAAATCTGTTGGCTCTTTATTCGGATTAAATGAATAGGTTAAATTAATTTTTTAGGACAGATTTAATTAAATCAAATTCATTTAACCTAATTCAAATTTCAAAAATTAATTAAGATTAATTTTGAAGATCTAATAAATGACGAAGGGCTAGAGAACCCTAGGGAAAGTGTATTAGAGAGCTGTAAGAAAAAACCCTAAAGTGGCATTAGAGGAGCTAGTGTTGGAAATTGTGCCCTAGGGGCCAATCATTGTACTTTAAATATTGTCATTCAATGAATTTCTCCATGTGGTTATCACATTATTTGCATGTTCACTGTGATAATTGTATCCTTGGATAAATCATAATGATTATCCTAAATGTCCCTGGTCGGTCAGCTATGTGGGAGCAAAGATGAAATAAGACCAGTATGACTTTGATAAGGTATGGGGATACTAATCAAAGTCTTAGGCACCTGTAGGAGTACAAGGTGCTGGACCGACCCGCTATGAGAAAGCTGCATGGATCAAGTCATAAGCTTATCTCATGTATAACCACGTCACAATGCCCTTTGACCTGAGATCATCATGGATTCCTACATGAGAGTTACTAAGCTTTGACTTAGTCAAAAGTCACCTTTAACCGGGTGATGATAAAGGCTACAATCGGGCTTAATGGTTTTCATGTAGAGGAATGTGAATGGTCAAGATGGAATTTGTCCCTTACATTAGTGAGAGATATTACTGGGCCCCTCGATGAGTAAGTCTGAGAAATGTATGGCCATACTACGATGGAAAGGAGTTTCCATTTCTATAGTCAGACTACTCAGGGATCGAGAAAGTAATGGTCAGGAATAGGAGGATGACATTCTCCATGCCTCATCTTTGACCGAAATATCGTGTGACAAAAGGGATGTGATATGGTTATACGACAGGTTATATCGTATTGTCAATCCTCATATGAATTGGGTAGTCGTAATGTCTTGCTAGAGGCCGCTTACGACTTGTGGGTTAGTATAGTCATTGGCCCACTGCCAACTTCGTTTGGGCCTACAGGGTCGCACACAAGAATAGCCCAACACGAGCTATAATGTCCAGATTCATTGAATCTAAGATGTGTCTAAGATTCAATGAATACAATGTTTAATCTAGGGTGAATGAATTTTAAATATATATTTATTATATACACATGTTGTGTGAATATTTATTTGATAAATATTTATATGTGTGTTATATATATATTTATATTTGGAAAGGAATATTAATAATATTATATACACATATGTATTTTTGAAATACATAAATACATATATAATATATATTATTTGATAATATATATTATATATATATGATAGTATTATATTATATGATCATATGATAATATTATATTATATATATAATATATATTATTTGATAATATATATTGAATATATGATAATATTATATTATATGATGATATTATTATATTGTGTATATATAAAGATATTATATGATAATATCTCATATTTAATTTATGAAGATAAATTAAATTCCATTGGCTCTTTATTCTAATTAAATAAATAGGTTAAATTAAAACTGTTGGACAGATTTAATTAAACCAGGTTTATTTAATTAGCTTATTAAAACAATTAAATGTTAATTGATATGATAAGGATTTTGAAATTAATTAAGATTAATTTTAAAAATCCAATATCCATCATAAAATAGATAACCCTACTAGTTATAAAATATGAGAGCTAGGATTTTCTACAGATGATGAAAAACTAGAGAGCCACAAGAAAACCCTAGAAGGATATTAGAGGCGCTAGCACGCTGCCGGTGTTGGGGCCCTATTCGTGTGGATACCAGTAGAGGGAGCTGATATGAGTAGTTAGCTCCTCAAGATTGAAAAAGGCAAAAACTCCAAGAAGAACTAGTTGACATGTTGATGTTGGGGATGGTTAATCTCATACTCATAGAGATTGATGCTCTTTTAAGAAGAATTAGCGGACATGTAGATGCCGGGGAAATTATTTCAGGAGCAACCAAACATGGAGATTTGTGAACTTGCAATACGTTGATGATTGTAGGCATTCAAACAAACATGAATAAGGTACGACTCTTTCTAACTTGATTTAAATGCCGTTGATAGATCCGCAATTGGGATTGGTAAACTTTTACAATTTTAATTTTATTTAATTCTTCCGCTGTGTGCCTACCAATCCTAACAGTGGCATCAGAGCCTAGTCAATTGTGCATTTAAATTGAGTTTTAGTGCTTATTGTGTGCTTATATATGTGATATATAAGTGGAACATGATTTTAGAAAGATTGAAGTCATAGTAGTAGTGCTGCAGATTTTCGTTTTTTTAGAGGCAGTATGATTGTGACGAATATTCGAATGCTCAAATCTTATCCAATAATCATGAAAATTTCCAGAATAAAAGTAGACATCCTAAGCTTTAATTTGATATATAATATATGCGATTTGGATCAGTATATTAGGAGATATCAATTTTTGAAGTTAGGCTTTGAATCTGTGACGTTTTCTCTAGCAGCGAAGATTAATTAGTGTTTCAGGAACAGTGGACATATAATTTTATGAAAATTATATTTTTCGTTTATAATATACTTAAGGATGGTCAAATAAAGATTTGAACCACTACAATTGGAGTTTTTGAGATTTAATTATGATTTTTCAAATTAAGATAAAAAATCTGACAGCTTAGCGGGACTGCCGTAGCTAATTGTTCGTAGCTCAATCACGACATTTATTACTTTTCATATTGTATGAATTGTTGATTGTTGTGGTTTACTTCTCTAAATTGTTTGGGTATGATGAACAACATGGCTCTTAGTCTTTACAAATGTTGTAATGTTTAAATATGGCCTGCGTGCCATGCCTTTCTCTAAATATTCTCATTGTACATTCTCTTCTCATCTCACTCCCCTCGTATGTTCAAACGAGGTTTCTATCAATGTAATTTTTTCTCTTCTTATTTAGAGAAGTCCTCTCATTGGCTTGGGAGGATTTTAGGTTAGGTGAGCCATGTCGTATCACGTTTAAATTATGCTTTTGATTAGATCATATCATGCATACTTTTGTAGTTATGTGTATGAGATACAACCGCGATTACATTCACATAAATGAAACTAATCAATTAAAGCCCTCCGAATAAAATCTTAAGTCATAATGCCGTCAATTAATGAATACTTGTCAAAACCTAGATCGCTTAATTGTAGGTTCCACCAAAGTGGATGCATTTGAGTTATCTTGGTGAGGCAAGCATGAGTAATGGTGCTACTCACAAAATTCATTGTTGTTTTGACTTAATTGAGATCATCAAAACGGTTTTGGATCTCAAGGCATTAGATGGGATTAAACATGCTAGATCATATGATGATCGAATCCTATAAAGATCTAAGAGTTACATATGATGTAATTGGTAAAGAGGTTACCTACCTAAATAACTTGAATTTAAGCGTCCTGCCAAAGCGGACTTAAATTTAAGCAAAATATGGATCTTAGCCTACTAATTATAGCATTGAGGGTTGTTAATTTAGTGGGAGATTACAAAATAACTTTGCATATTTTAATTGTAGAATCATATCAACTAGTAATACTACTACACTATCACTGCAATCAGTCCTTGAGAAGGACAAACTCAGTGGGACAAACTTTCTTGATTGGTTTAGGAACTTGAGAATTGTTCTCAAGCAAGAAAGAAAGCATATGTCCTAGATCAACCCATTCCTAAAGGGTATTAAAAGGAAAGGTGAGGGCAAGGGAAAGGGTAATGGCTCAGGAGGTAAAACCAAAGAGTCAAACAAGCCCGAAACTAAGCCTGCAGCCAAGAAGGTAAAGCCTCCAAAGGAAGGAGTATGCTTCTTCTACAATGAAACCGTTCATTGGAAGAGGAATTGCAAACTCTACCTCGAAGATCTGAGAAGAAAAACTAAAAGGATCAGGTCAATCGATTTGAATCCGACTTACCTATGGCATTGTCATCTAGGCTATATAAATGAGAAACACATTTCTAAACTCCATCAAGATGGATTTTTTTCATTTGATTTTGAATCATATGATACATGTGAATCTTGCTTATTAGGAAAGATGACAGAGGCACCTTTTATTGGGTATAGTAAGAGGGCCACTGATTTATTGGGCCTCATATATAGTGATGTATATGGACCAATGAATATAGCTTCCAGAGGAGGTTATATGTACTTCATTGCATTTATGGATGATTTTAGTAGATATGGATATATCTATCAAATGAAACATAAATCTGAATCTTTTGAAATGTTCAAAATATTCCAAAATAAAGTACAAAAACCAACTTGGAAAAATAATTAAAGCACTTCAATATGACCGAGGTGATGAATATTTGAGCCAAGAGTTTATTGACCATCTTAAGAGTTGTGAGATAGTCTCATAATTAACTCCTCCAGAAACACCACAATGGAATAACGTTTCTAAGCAGAGGAATCGAACATTATTAGATATGGTTTGATATATGATGAGTTAAACAGATCTTCCACCGTTCTTTTGGGGCCATGCCACAGACATAGTTGCGTTTACACTAAACGTGTTCCATCTAAGGCAGTTGAAAAGACACCATATAAGATATGGCCTGGGAAGAAACCTAGTTTGTCTTTCCTTGAAATTTGGGGATGTGAGGTTTATGTTAAACAATAAACCTCTAATAAATTATCACACAAATCCTCAAAGTGCCTTTTTGTGGGGTATCCTAAGGAAACTAAGGGATACTATGTCTATAATCCCACCAATAATAAAGTGTTTGTTATCCAAAATGGTATCTTTCTAGATAGGGAGTTTATCTCTAAAAGAACCAGTGGGAGTAGGGTACATCTCAAAGAAGTTTGAGAGTCACAAGATAGCACAGAACCACTGATGGAAAATAGAGAAGACTCACAACAAGTTGTTGAGCCTGCTCAAGTAACATAAGGCCTACGAAGGTTTGATAGGACATGACATCAGCCTCAGAGATATGGATTTCTGATGACTAGAAGTCGTAATGTGTTGCTCATTAAGCAGAATGAGCTAACCACCTATCAAGAAGCCATAATGGGACCAAACTCTAAGAAATGGTTAAATGCCATGAAGTCTGAAATGCAATCCGTGTACGACAATCAAGTATAGACCTTAGTCGATCCACCTAAAGGTGTTAAAACCATCAGGTGCAAATGGGTTTTCAAAGAAAAACCGACATGGATGGCAAAGTAAATGTCTTCAAGGCACAACTGGTTGCTAAAGGATTCACTCAAACTCATAGTATAGACTATGATGAAACCTTTTCCACAGTTGCAATGGCCAAATCAATCAAAATCCTTCTTACTATTGCATCATATTATGACTATGAAATATGGTAGATGGACGTCAAAATGACCTTCCTTAATGGAAAGCTCCTTGAGGATGTGTACATGACACAACCTAAAGGTTTCGTGCGTTCAAAGAATTTTGGTAAAGTATGCAAGCTTCAAAGATCCATTTATGGAATAAAGCAAGCATCTCGGAGTTGGAATCATTGTTTTGATGAAGTAGTCAAACAGTTTGAATTCATTCAAAACATTGATAAACCTTGTGTTTACAAGAAGGTTAGTGGGAGTACAGTTATATTTCTAGTACTTTATGCAAATGACATCCTACTTATTGGGAATGACATTCCTACCTTGCAGAGTGTCAAGTCTTGGTTAGGGAAGTCTTTCTCAATGAAAGACTCAGGCGAAGCCACTTATACCCTAGGGATTAGAATCTATAGAGATAGATCCAAGAGGCTAATAGGCCTAAGTCAGAGTAGTGAGGGTCGTTGGACTGCTGTCAAGAATATCTTAAAGCACCTGAGAATGACTGAGGACTTATTCTTGGTATATGGTGGATTGGGTGATGAGTTCTATGTAACTGGTTATACAGAGATGATCTTAGATCACAATCTAGATATATGTTAATTTTAAATAGTGGTATAGTAAGCTGGAAGAGCTACAAGTAGAGTACTGTAGTAGGTTCTGCAATAGAAGTTGAGTATATAGCAGCATCAGATGCAGCTAAAGAAACTGTTTGGATTAAAAGTTTGTTATTGAACTAAGGGTGGTACCTACCACCCAAATCCAATAGATTTGTTTTGTGAAAATAGCGAAGCTATTAAGGACCAAACGTATACTCAAGGGATTTCATCTTATTATAGAAATCAATGATAGAGGTGATATAAAAATATACAAAGTAAGAGGAGAAGACAATGTTGTTGATCCTTCTTTTAAGTAGCTTGCACAAGCAAAGCATGAGCGTCATGTTAGAACAATGCAAATTAGGTAAACTAATGATTGTACCTAGTGCAAGTGGGAGGATGTTGGAAATTGTGCCCTAGGGGCCAATCATTGTACTTTAAATATTGTCATTCAATGAATTTCTCCATTTGGTTATCACATTATTCGCATGTTCACTGTGATAATTGTATCCTTGGATAAATCATAATGATTATCCTAAATGTCCCTGGTCGGTCATCTATGTGGGAGCAAAGATGAAATAAGACCAGTATGACTTTGATAAGGTATGGGGATACTAATCAAAGTCTTAGGCACTTGTAGGAGTACAAGGTGCTGGACCGACCCGCTATGAGAAAGCTGCATGGATCAAGTCATAAGCTTATCTCATGTATAACCACGTCACAATGCCCTTTGACCTGAGATCATCATGGATTCCTACATGAGAGTTACTAAGCTTTGACTTAGTCAAAAGTCACCTTTAACCGGGTGATGATAAAGGCTACAATCGGGCTTAATGGTTTTCATGTAGAGGAATGTGAATGGTCAAGATGGAATTTGTCCCTTACATTAGTGAGAGATATTACTGGGCCCCTCGATGAGTAAGTCTGAGAAATGTATGGCCATACTACGATGGAAAGGAGTTTCCATTTCTATAGTCAGACTACTCAGGGATCGAGAAAGTAATGGTCAGGAATAGGAGGATGACATTCTCCATGCCTCATCTTTGACCGAAATATCGTGTGACAAAAGGGATGTGATATGGTTATACGACAGGTTATATCGTATTGTCAATCCTCATATGAATTGGGTAGTCGTAATGTCTTGCTAGAGGCCGCTTACGACTTGTGGGTTAGTATAGTCATTGGCCCACTGCCAACTTCGTTTGGGCCTACAGGGTCGCACACAAGAATAGCCCAACACGAGCTATAATGTCCAGATTCATTGAATCTAAGATGTGTCTAAGATTCAATGAATACAATGTTTAATCTAGGGTGAATGAATTTTAAATATATATTTATTATATACACATGTTGTGTGAATATTTATTTGATAAATATTTATATGTGTGTTATATATATATTTATATTTGGAAAGGAATATTAATAATATTATATACACATATGTATTTTTGAAATACATAAATACATATATAATATATATTATTTGATAATATATATTATATATATATGATAGTATTATATTATATGATCATATGATAATATTATATTATATATATAATATATATTATTTGATAATATATATTGAATATATGATAATATTATATTATATGATGATATTATTATATTGTGTATATATAAAGATATTATATGATAATATCTCATATTTAATTTATGAAGATAAATTAAATTCCATTGGCTCTTTATTCTAATTAAATAAATAGGTTAAATTAAAACTGTTGGACAGATTTAATTAAACCAGGTTTATTTAATTAGCTTATTAAAACAATTAAATGTTAATTGATATGATAAGGATTTTGAAATTAATTAAGATTAATTTTAAAAATCCAATATCCATCATAAAATAGATAACCCTACTAGTTATAAAATATGAGAGCTAGGGTTTTCTACAGATGATGAAAAACTAGAGAGCCACAAGAAAACCCTAGAAGGATATTAGAGGCGCTAGCACGCTGCCGGTGTTGGGGCCCTATTCGTGTGGATACCAGTAGAGGGAGCTGATATGAGTAGTTAGCTCCTCAAGATTGAAAAAGGCAAAAACTCCAAGAAGAACTAGTTGACATGTTGATGTTGGGGATGGTTAATCTCATACTCATAGAGATTGATGCTCTTTTAAGAAGAATTAGCGGACATGTAGATGCCGGGGAAATTATTTCAGGAGCAACCAAACATGGAGATTTGTGAACTTGCAATACGTTGATGATTGTAGGCATTCAAACAAACATGAATAAGGTACGACTCTTTCTAACTTGATTTAAATGCCGTTGATAGATCCGCAATTGGGATTGGTAAACTTTTACAATTTTAATTTTATTTAATTCTTCCGCTGTGTGCCTACCAATCCTAACAGCTAGCACACTGCCGGTGTTAGGTCTTGTTCGTGTGGATACCAATAGAGAGAGCTGGTTCGTGCAGTTGGCTCTTAGAGATCGAAAAAGTTACAAAATGTAAAGGTACAATTCCTTGTAACTTGATTTAAATGCCATTGATAGATTCACAATTGAGATTGTAAATACTTTTGCAATTTAGGTTTTTGAATTCTTCCACTGTGTGCCTTCCAATCCCAACAGTAAATTGTTACAAATGATATATGTGATAAGTTATAGCTAACACGTGAGGTAACAACTTTCATCTTCTTTAATACAAACTGAATTTACAAAGCGTTTGTATATCATCCTAACGCCTCATTACACTCTACTTCTTGTCTAAAAGGTATAGGATGATCAAATATATCAAAGGTTATCTCCATGTCATGGGAGGATTTAGTAAAGTAATTAGCAAAGAAAAGATATACAATGAGTATGAGTTAGCAAGATTTATTAGTCACTATAGTTATTTAATTTAGTGTTATCAATAATATCTCTAAAAGGTTGATTACCATCGCATCCTGTAGTGGTAAAATTAATGGCTTCATACAATGAGAATAAAAATTAAAGCTAAATTTCTATATGGCCTTTAGTTCAACACAAATTGAAACCATGCATAATGCTTGTCAATTTTGTACACAAATTGAGGAAGCTAATGGTTATAGGAAACTTGGGTTAAATGATGATTAAAAAATAGTACCCATGACAAATGTGATTTGGGAACTAAATCTAATGTTTATAAGAAACTTGACCTACATTTTGTCTATACTGTTTTTTTGGGTATGTATAATACTTTTATGAGTTATCTTACTATTTGTATAGGTGAAGGAGCAAAAATACTCATGTTAATTTGTTAAAAGTACATCTAGCACCATATTAAAACACTAGGTGCACAAGTGCCTATGTAGATTTGAAAATAGTGCAAAAGTAGTACAAACTTTAACACTACCAAATGTCTGTTAATTTATTTCAGTGGGGCCCACACTCATATTTAGGTGTCCATCAATGTGCCACATCCTTAGTACACTCCCCAATAAAAACATAACACATCATACATATTGATTGTTTCCCTACTCAAAACATAGCTTAGCAAAAGAAAAGCCTCTCCAATTCCTCTCTCCTCCTACAACACCCCTTACAATCCTCCATATCTTCTTCAATGGTGAACCCTCTACATTTCTCCATCTCTTCTTTAATGGTGAACACGCTCCATTACTCTTGACTATCAAGAACATTACCACATCCAACACCTGCCTTCGCTACGATGAAGACTGGAGCACCGTGAATAACGCTGTACCCAACACCACCATCAATGCCAATGAAGACTAGATTGAACACGATCGTACCCAGCATCATTCCTAATGAAGAATTGACCACCATGAACATTGCCACACCTAGCACCCACCACCACCATTGCCAATGAAGAATGACCTAACACCCATTGTCGCCGTTGATGAAGATCAGACCGCTATGAACTAATCCACACCTACAACCACCACCACTATCTCTGCCCCATCTTTACCACCATTATTTGCATTCATCAACCCATGATTCTTATTCTCCTATTGTTTTATCATCAACTTCCAGTCACTCCTTTGACAATCTCACTCTTTTTCAAATTTAATGTACAACCTTGTGGTTCCATCGAAGAGAGAATGTGGATAGGAAGTGGATGTTAAAGAGGTAGGCTTCACTTTATAGAGGTCCATAGCTGCCATTGACATCATATTTTGGCGAAAATCCTACATTTGGTGTTTGGAGTAGGTGGTAGAGGTTGTAATCTAATGTAGAACGATGATGAGGTTAAAGGGTGGAGAGAGAAAGGGTTAAATAGTAAAAGAGGATGATGAGAAGTGCATTTGGACACAAGTGGGACCATAGAAAAAAAAGATAATGGACGTTGGGGTTAATTAACAGTTGTGGCATTTTTGAACTATTCTATAATTACGTAAGCATTTTTGTACCTAATGTTTTAATATGGTGCTATCCACACTTTTGATAAATGAACATGGGCATTTTTGACCTACATAATGATTTCTAATCACAAAGCCAGGTTTGGACCTAAGGAGGAATCATTTTCAAAAATAGTTGGAAAACTTAACCCAAATATAAGGTTTGAACCTGTAAAATGAATGGGCTTTTCAAAAAAATTTAAAACTTCCTAAAATAATTAATCAGTGGTTCAAACTCTTCATTAAAACTCATTATTTGTTAGACTAGATTTAATAGTATCAGAGTTCTTTTATGCTATCATATTTAATCTAATGCTTGTCAAGTTATGGGCTCGATTCATACATGTGCCTATCATTGTATCGATGATTAAGCATAATAATAATAATACTGATACTATTATTATATGTACTGATACCATTACTATGTATGATTGTACTATTACTATGCATACTGATACTATCATTATGTGTACTGACTCCATACCAAATTTCACAGACAGAGGAAATCGTTTGCCCTGTCAAAACCTGACTCGAAACCGACTACCTCTCTGACCCTCCAGAATTGTCATGCTATCAAATTACCTCATTTCAACCACTTATTCCTCCTTAATATAAGTTCTTTTTAGATTTATCTTTTAAAACACTCATTTAACCCTCTGAACCTCAAAGAAACTAACCCATAATCACCTAAAAACTCAAGCTTTTGTTTTTGAAATCACATGCATATGGCACTTTGTTTTTTGGTTAAGAAGATAAGAAGGAAAAGAGGACATGAAACCTCAAAATCATGTCTAAACCTATAGAATTTTGACCCCTTCAAACCTAGAATGCATGCCCTATTTTAGTGAATTAATTGAAGAACAAAAGAACCTAAAATCAAACCTTATAACTGATATGCAATGGCTCAACTCTACCTTTCATAGTGGCAGGAATTTCCTTCAAAAAACACCCAACTTCCAACAACAATTTAACCTCAAGAACATCACAAATCAACTAAAATAAAGTTGGAAAAGGGTTTAGGATGTTTTCCTTAGTTTAGATTAAGCTTTGTATGTAAGAAATTCCTCTTCTTCTTCCCTTTTTGGCCTTCGCCCGAGCTCTCTATCTCGGCTCTCTGTCTCCCTCTCTCACTCTGTTTTTGTTGTGCAGGAGAAAAATAAAGGAGTGGGAGTGTGTGAGTCAAGAATGAAGGAAATATGAAGGAAACCCGAATATATATTAGCCTTATGACCAATTTAACCCTTTAGCTTTTATTCTAAATTTCATTATTTATCTATTATTCCAAAATCCCCCAGTAATTTCTGGAACTTGATCCTTACTACATTATAAAGAGTTTCTTTTTGGATGAATGATTAGATAATGAGAGAAATAAGAGAGTTAAATGAAAGGAGGCAGCATGTGTGAGTGTTGTGTGGGTGCTAAAAAGACTAATTTGCCCCTCTACTAATCCTTTATTTGCAACTTGGTCCCTTTTCTCAATACAATGAAAATACTAAGTAAGTGTTAAAAATTAATCCTTAATACCATATAAGGATTTTCTTCCTCAATTAGCTTATTTACCTCAAAATATCTTTCCTAAAATTTATAGGCTAAAAATTAACCTCTAACTACTTTTCCTTGAATTTTTGGGAAAATAGGCTCTTAATTCCTAGAAATTAACTTTAAAATTATTTGTCACTTTTAGGGAATTAAGCTTCTTCATAATTTTTGGGATGTTACATTAGATACTTTCCAATTACAAATAACTTCAATAGAGTTTCTTCATTTATACCATCCAGTTTGAATTCTATGATTAACATCTCAATTAATTTCACCATCTTGTTATATAATCTATTCCAAATATCTAAATTTTGTCACTTGTGGAATGACTTTCCCCTAAAAAAAAAAATTTAACTTCCACATCACTTCTAGCTTATCTCTTATCATAATTGCAATACATATATTCAGTTTTATTTCTACTGAAATGAAAGCTCTTCAATTCTAGAGTCCATCTCCATATCTTAAGTTTAAAATGAATTTCCTCCCTGGATTTAGCCAACAGAACTATATCATCTGCAAAAAGTATGCATTTAGGGATTTCCTCTTTTTTAGGAAAGTCTTTTGTAACACCTCTAGGCGTTCTAACATTGGTAGTAACCCCCTCAAACATGTCCTAAATGGCTTTGATATATACAACCCTTACCCCCTTCTTTTCTAAGGCTTTCTAAAGTACATCTCTTGGCACACGATTATACATGTTTTCCAAATTAATGAAAACCATATGAAAATTCCTTCCTTTGCTATGATACTTTTCCATTAGAACTTAATAAATAAATCGCTTCTATTGTGGACCTTCCTGGCATGAATCCAAATTGGTTTTTAGCAATATCAATCTCCTACCCCAACCTGTGTTCGATCACCTTTTCTCACAATTTCATTATATGACTCATAAGCTTAGTTCCTCTGTAGTTTACACAATTATGAATATCTCATTTATTCTTATAAATATGGATCAAAGTACTTTTTCTCCACACATCTGACATTTTCTTGGATTGTAAAATCTCATTAAATAATTTTATGAGCCACAATACAACCTCTGATATGTATGTATGTATGTATGTATGTATGTATGTATGTATGTATGTATGTATGTATGTATGTATGTATAGCCTAATTTGATGAGAAGTTAACAAGATTAGAACATATGTTCATTAAAATAGAACTAAAAGTAATATGTTACTCGCAGATATATTAAAAAAAAATAATTATAAAATATTTAATAATGAATTTTTTATATCATTATAATAATATTTTATTTTAAAAAAAATTTATCATATTGTAATATAAATATTATTGAAAGTAAACTATTGAGATTTGTGTTGGTAGATGTAGTCTTATATTTTTCAAAAGCATTTTGATTAAGAAAACAGATTTTGCAAATAATTATATACATTTAAAATTTAAATAATGATTTACTAAAAAATTTTAATAATGAATTTTTATGCCTATATTTTACCTAAAGAGTACCCTACTACTTATAAAAATAAACGTGCAGCAGTTGGGAGATGGGATTTGATGGAATGAGAAAACTGATGACCCTTGAGAATCACAACTTGCATTGCTATTTATTTTCTATCATGTACCGCCTTGATCCTTATTATAAGTCTATTTTAACTAATTCCCACATACCAAAAATTGTTTTCTCTCCCATCCTTCCATGTCAACTCTCAAGTCCTGGCCACTTTTCCTTACTTACTTTTCTCTCTCTGTTTCCTCTTAACCTTATACCTTTCTCATCAAAGTGCCTCCTCATCTCCTCTTCCAACTTATCATAATGTCTTCAAAGATGTGAATCATATGGTTGAGTTTAGAAACTTTCATTTTATCATTTTGTCTAAAAATTTCAGATCATTTAGGTAACTATTTTTTTGTGGGTTAAAAGCAGCTCCTAGCTAAAAATTTGTCTCAAGATATTGCTGTTAGAACGGCTGACATCCAAGAGGGGGAGGGGTGAATTGGGTGTACGATAAAAGTTGAGAACTTTAATAATCTTTTTGCATCTTAGTGAAAGAAACAATTATAAAAGTAATGAATCATAAATTAACATCCAGTTTATTAAATAATATATGATGGAAATATAAGAGCTTAGGGAAGAGAATATGCAAACTGTGATTTATTATAGTTCAGTCCAATCCACCATGACCTACGTCCAGTCCCCAGGCTCCTCCTAATATTTTCAATCTACTATCTTCTTGTTTAATCTGGGAACAAGAGAAGCCTCTACAAACCCACAAGTTTAGCTAAGCACTTGCAAAGCCTTTTAAAAATCTCTCACTAAGTAACTCTCCCTCACAAACCGTAAGGATACAACAGAGTTACTACCCATTACACACTATAAGGATACAACCTTGATGATGAAGGATTACAATCAATCTTCTCTCTTAGAAGTGAATAAGATGAACACTGTAGTACAATACAAATAATCTCTCTCTCTTTAAGGTAAATGATATCGAAGCTAGATAAATAGAGAGTATTCGAGGTTTATGTGGATGATTCATGATCTTAGCATTTTGGCGTTGTTGCTCTGTGACACATCAACTTTGAATGCTTTTCTATTTATAGTTGATGAAGATTGATAACCGTTGAGTTTTTCTTCTTCGCGTTGAGCTTTCAAAATATGACCATTGAACTAGCCATTGGAAGTTTCTGAAGAAAAATCCCTTTTTCTAATTTGTATGTTAATCCTTATTTGATCACCTGGAAAATGCTTAATTACTAGTGTAATGAAGTGTTAGAGTGATTAGAAGTAAGACCAATAAGTTGCATAACATTCTAATGATTTTTAGAAGTTATGAAGCATTGCTATGTTTTCTAGGAAAAGCATCACTGGATGGATCACTCGAGTGATTTAAATAGATCACCTGATATATTACTCGAGTGCTCTGCTAGTAATGTTGTTTGACGCATCACTCAAGTGGTCTCAAGTCATGACTTGAGTGTTCACTTGAGTGATTTACTCATTTTGACTCTAAATATGGAAAATAACCTATCATCAGAAAGCTCTTGCCGTCTACATTCCAATGCAAATAGAATTAGCTCCAAATTCATTGTATTTTGCAAGTTATGATCCAAATAGTGCCTACTATTCTAGACAATGTTTGAATTTTTGAGCGTCAACTTCCAGAATGCATATTGCTTTGAATATAACTCTAAATATGACAAATAACCTATCCACAGAAATCTATTTAAGTCTAGTTTCATATGAATCAAATTTCATCATAATAGGATATGTAGTTTGAGAGATATCTCTAAAACACCGAACGTATTATGGAAAACAACGATAATTTGAGTGTCATCTTCCAAAACTCATATCTCTTTCATATGAAACTTTTTGAAGATGATATTTGTATCTATGTGATGCATTGTAAGTCTATTTTCATATGAAACAAGTTTTAGCTCAATAGGATGTATGGTTGAAGAGATATGTCTAAAATACTAAACCTCTGTCATGCTGAACGAAAACATAGCACAACAGAGTGGTAATCACTCGAGTGATGATGAATCACTTGAGTGATCATCTCTGGAGGTGCTATAAGTTCCATATAAGTCATTTTAGCTCCATATTGACCCATTTCAACTTCCATTTGACCATAGAAACCCCCAGTATCACTTCTAAGAGCTTGAATCTTGATATTCCATTGGATCTTACAAGTTCTTCTTTCTTCAATCTCTTTCTTCTTGATTTTCCTTTTGATGATCATTCTCTATAACCCAACTAGATAGCTTCTTTATTTTCTTGACTATATTCAATCTTCCTCTTTCTTTGCTTGACTAATCTATAAGATATTTCACAATAAATATAGTAGTTAGTCAATGTAAGAGATGAGTATATTATACAAACTGTTTGTTCTTAATATTTGGCATCTATATTTGACATCATCAAAACTAATCATATCTAACATTCTCCCCATTTTTTGATGATGGAAAATCCTTTAAGAAAAATATGTGTGAATACAGCAATAAATTAAATGCAACATGTTTTTGTTTCCTTTCTCTCCCCTTATTTTACATCAACAAAAAGTTTGAAGGATAAATAGAAATGACTCTTAGAAAGTAGATGTGGAAATAAGTAAGAAATGCCTTTTTCTCCCTCAATCAAAAGAAATGTGTAAAAAAATATTCTCTCCCCTTATTTGAAGGTATTTTCATTTTTAATGTGATGCAAATAAAAGAAGGTTTTCATGAAAACAAGTTTGAAACAATTTGAAGAGGTTTTCAAGAAAACTTTCATAATCAAAGCAAATTATAATCAAAGATACACAAAGTATTCTCAAAATATAAAGAGGAATGTTTTAGAAAATCTCATTTGGATTCAACAAGAAGATGATTGATCCAAGAAGTCCATTGCTATGCTAGATCCATGATATTATGTTTAGCACACTTTTGCTATGCAACTTTGATATATATTCATGTTGTCTCCAGGATGCTCTTACTGAGTTGAGCTTCTATTCCATTATTTTTATCACAATATGTTTAATGCTCCTTTGTATTGACATATGTATTTATTGCTTTGAATGTTGCAGCTAATATATTTTCCTTGATTGAGTGTTAAAACATTGTTCCTCAAAGTTGACAGTTTCTTTTTGTATTATGTTGATGAATGATCTCACATAGAACAAGTTCTCCTGCCATAAGTTAAAATCATTCTTATAAAGAGAATGGTTAGTGCCATCAAGTATCAAAGTTATTTTTTTCGATATGATATGTTAAAATTAAGATCATGAAAGGAAAATATAAGGGTAACTTATCATCAAAACTAATCAATTGAGAGTAAATGCCGATGAGTATGATATAATGATTTTCTTTAAATAAAAGAGATAAGCTTTAAAGATATAAAACATATGTGAATGTAAATCTCCCCCTTAATGAATGTATGGCTTAAAAAAAATCATTATGAGGAATAGAGTTAAAAACTCTCATGGATTTGCAGAACTATTGAAAAACTTTGTAGAGAAATTGAGTATGAAAGTCTAAAGATTTGGTAATAAATCAAGTTTTAAAAATGATGATGCTATTCAGGGGTTATAATAGCTATACCCCAATATCACTCGAGTGATACAACTCAGAGAATTTGAATTGAGAAAGAATACAATACCTCACTCGAGTAATATCATAATTACTCGAGTATAGTTCTCTGTAGTCTATTGATATATCATTGGCTAGTCATTGTCTGATGATGTGATTAGTTTAGAGGAATTCTAAGGTGTAGTCTCTGTAACACACTCAGGAGCAAAGACAAAAAGATGAGCTTGAAGTAAGACTTCATATTCATCCATTAACTTAGTGTGATCCCTTGCTTATCAATCAACCATAACACATAACTTTCTCATAGTGCTAGCTTGTTCCTATAGCATCTTGGTCTGAGCTTCTTGCCATTCAAATAAGGCCTTAAAGTTCTAATTGATCAAGTCATAAAGTTTCCTAATCTTGCCATTCACAGAAGTGATGAACTCAACATTGTTTGTAGCTCAGTATAAGATTGTTGAAGCTTTTCTATCATATAGCACTAGATGAATAGACCAAGGAATGAAGGACTAAGGGGATCAGCTTTAGAATATTATGTCTCATATATCCTTGAAGTCTTAGCTTCCATTCTTTATATATACAGCTTCTCAAACATGGAAATCCTATCTAGCTGCTCATTTTTCTTCAAGTTATAGGTCATGTTCATCAAGCTTGATGATTCTGTACATCTTAGGCTCATTGTACTCCTTGAAAGGTCTAGTAGGGGCTTCTTGATCCCTAACCATTTATTGATCATTGAGGATAAGATGGTGACCTTTTATTCTCTGCTTGTTGTCTCTAAGGTTTCCTCAATTTAAGTGTCTTCCTCTGAACATCTTTATTGACTCCATATCATAGTAGAAATGTTTGATCACCTTAGGACAATAAGGAAGATGGATCGATAACTAAGGCTCATAATAGCTAGATTGTTCTTGGCCTTGAGCTTCTTTGAATTGAACTCAGTTGGGACTATTAAGATGTCTTCCTCCTCTTTCTCTTTCTCTGACTGCATCACTAGCTAGTTACTTGCTAGTGATGGGGTGTCACTCGAGTGATACCACAAATTTTTCTTTTGCTCACACTACAGCACTGCCAGTCATACCTACTCTGTTAGCCTCTTTTCTTTACACCCGAAAGTAGAGCATTTTGGTCAACTCCTACAAAAGTATAAATACATGTTCTTTGGTGCCCAACTTCTCTTAGATCCATACAATATTAGACATATCAACTCTTATGCTTTTATACAATTAAACCACATGATATTTGAGCAAAAAGTATAATAAAAAAACAAAGACCAAAATATAATTTTACCCAATTAAATAAATTCAAGCCATTAAATTATCAAGGGTCACAATCAAGTGATACCAAGAATGATGATTTTCAATGATCAGTGACAATTTGTAAATACATTTTGTATAGAAAATATGTCATTGATAAGATTTTCATGCAATCCATATAAGTCGGATCAAGAGAGTAGATAATTTATCCATACTGACCAACTTTTATGAAATGATAAATCGTGAATGAAACCAAGTTTTCAAGAATGAAATATGAAAATTATTTTAAATCTCAAATGTTTTTTCAAATCATCACAATGTATTGTAAAATTGAGATTTTGAATATATGCAAAACTCATCTTTGAAACATGTTTATAATTGATGCTCATGTTAAAAATGGTGAAAGTTAATAGTTAAAAAATATATATAGTAGTAAACTTCTCTTAGAGAACAACTAAGATAACATGTTAGACAATGGAGTTAGTATGTTTGAGAATTTTCCCAAGAGCAAAAGTCATATAAAAAATGAATTAGCCAAAAAAGGCTTAACTTGATAGACATATATAAGCACAATGACTTTACTATTAACAAAGAGATAATCTTGCCTCTTAGACTTGGGTCATGAAACATATGAGCATTCAAGGAAAGAATTTGAATATAAGGCTCTAGTTACTCGGAGATAGATAATATCAATTGTTAAAGTATTCGAGCAACAAAAAAAATATCTAGATTTATTAAATATGAAGTACAGGCTCGTTAGTCCAAATGACTAGCTTGCTAGAATTTTGTCCAAATAATATGTAAATTATTCCACTACAATGATTAATGCATTAATGAACATTTGTACTATTTGGAATAACTTGGCTAATGATAATAAACATGTTAATCATAAGGTTTTCAAGCATTAAATCATTGTCTAAGATATAGACATAAAACTTATATAGATAATCAACATGTTAGACATGAGTTCTAACTTATTAGAGAGTAAGGCAAAAGAGTTCAAGCATGTGATAGCACATTGAAGACTAAGGAATAACATGATGATGGGGAAAACTTCAGCGAGTAGAGTTAAAGCATTTCTGACTTTTAATACACAAAAATATTAAATTCCAATTTTGAAACCAATTTGAATGCAAAAAAAAAACTATGAATAATTTTCAAACCATGTGTATGTACTTTTATAAATAGGATGGATTGAAATCTAAGTAACTTTTTAAAATGTGCATTTCAAACTCAAATACATAGAAAGATTATGCCTAATTTCACTTTCGGTCCATTTAACAATCTGAAAACATTTTGAAAACCATAAATGATTGATTGCTAATGGTATGCAATAATGAGAAAGTATTCATTGCCAAAATTAGTTCATATGAGCACAAGATATGAAAAGATATAGTGAGATGATTTAAATAGAGAACTAGAAGTGAATCTTTGAGTAAGAGTGAGAAGTGATACTGTAATAGGGGTTTTAACTTTAGGGACCCGGCATCACTTGAGTGGGCACTCGAGTGGTTGTGCATCACTCAGTGGTCACTTGAGTGATAAAACCTTGAACATCTTGATGGAGTAAGAAAACATTACCTTACTCGAGCAAACTTGTAATTACTCAAGAAATTATCCTTTGAAGTTCATTTGAGTATAATTTCTTGACATTTGCCTCTTAATCTTTCGGTCGGTCTGATCACTTAGACATTCACTCCCAGTTGTCATACAGTGATGATGATAACTTGAGTGATGCTATACTGTGCATCTTTTCTTTCTTCATCACTAGCTAGGAACTCACAATGATGTCTCATGTAATATCCTAAATTTAATCACCAAAATTCCTTGTATATTTAATTATATTCAAGGGAATAAAATGGTGAATTTTGGTGCACTTGAAGTAGCCAAATAGTGGAAATAGTAATTATATGAAATTTTTGGCCTAGAAAGATCTAAAGCCTAATTTTTTCCTTGGAAAAAGCCTAACATTGTGGCCTAAAATTAAGTATGAAAGAGCACAATTTTTGGGCATAAAATATTGCAAAAATTCGCCCAAGTAGAAAGGAGAAGAAAAAAAGGCAATTGTTTCAAAAATTGAAGAAAATGTAAGGGCGAAAAGGTCATTTAGAAAAATAAAATACAAATATAATAATTTTCCTTAAATGTTAAGGGAAATTTGGTCATGAAGGGAGAAGCAAGAAGGAATAAGAATTTTCCACATCTATGGATATGTGGAAGAATAAGAAAGGAATATAAAAAAGATTGCATGAAAAATTACCAAGTGTTTAAAAATTTGCAATAAAAAATATTAAATTAAAGGAGGTGGACATGATATTTTAGGGCAATATTTCTGCCCATTTCTTCTTCATTTTCATAAAACACAAGAAGCAAGAGAGAGAGAGGAAGTGTCTTGAGGAAACAAGAACAAGAGAGAGAGAGCAAGTGTTTAAGAAGCAAAATCAAGGTAAGTAGTAGTAAAATTCAAGTGTTCTTGTCATCAATCACTTGCAAACTCTCCCTAACTCATATATCCTTCTTGGAATCATGTTAAGAAGAATAAAATGAAGGGGAAGAGAGAGGGAAGTTGCACAGCTAGAGAGACAAAGTTGGCAAGAATCAAAGTAAGCTTAAGAACTTGTTATTTCTTGATGATTTACACTTGTTCTTGGTGGTTATAGTTGATTATTGGCTTGTATTGGTGGGATTTTTTGATTTGGGATGCTCAAACCCTAAGGGGAGATTCTGTCCAAATTAACACTAATCATGTTCAAATGGTGTTTAAGGGGTTAAACATGAGATTATAAGTGAAAAGGAGGTGGTTAATCAAGTGAAATCATGAAACTTTCATATTTTCCAAAATTTCCTAGATTTCGACCAGCAGGAGTTGACAGGGATAGAACTAGAATTTTATGCTTTTGATGATTCCATTTTTTTTAGAATGGAAAATTGTATAGGGAACATGTGAACTATGGAGTATGGAGGCTTTAGTGTGTGAAATGATAATTTTATCCCTAAACCCTTAATTTCATGGTTGTCAAGGGTAATCTGTTCATTTGAGTGTGAATTTTTCAAATTTGAGGTCAAAAATAGATTCTACGGTGAAATTTTGTAAGAATAGCCCATATCATAATTTTTGAAAAAGTACAAATATACCGTGTATAAAAGGAATTGGATCGGATTCCTTAGGGGCATTATAGTAATTACATTGTTTTGAGTAAATATAATCAACCTATAAATTTTAGAATGAGGTATGAACTGTTAGTGCCAAATTTCACCCAATAAGGGGGGTGAATTGAGTGATATTTTAAAATTTTTATCCAAACATGTCTAACTGATAAAATACTATAGAGAATGAGAGTAAGAAAAATATCACCGTAGAGTACACAACAGATTATATTGGTTTGGTCTTAACTCACTAACCTACGTCCAGTCCTCAGAGCGTCGCTAATTCTCTCTATTCTTCCAAGATTCTTCGGGTTCTTGGAACCACAGTAGAACGTATGTAATAATGAATAATCCTCAACATGACTCACTCCCCCTTATATATTGTAATTCAACCCCTACACTTAAGGTCCCACTACCTTGAGATTTTATAGAGTGAAAAGATGTTCGGTAATGACTCTCTCACAGAGCAAGTAAATGATCACTGAAGAGCTAAATGAATAGAGAATTTTACAGAAATGAACTAAGCAATAAATGAAGAGAGAATATTCTTTGGCTTCGTTAGTTCCTCTGTATTGAATTCTTGGCTATTTATAGGTAATCCGCATTAACGATAATTGATAACCGTTGAGAGCTTTCAAACTCCCCATTAGATTGGCTTTAGAAATGTTGAGGGATTTTGGCGTTGAGTCGCTTTTGTCGCTGTGGCAATAAATCTTCAGACGTAATCCTTCTGGTGTGTTTGCTCTGTTTTATGGTTGAGCATTCAATGCTTATGACAACAAATTTACTTTTTGGTGAATTTGAATTTTCTCCAAGGTTTAGTTCCTGAAACTTATACAAATAACTCATTAGTAGTATTGAGTTGATGAATAAGTAATAATTAGTGCATAATAATGTTATTATTTGAGTTTTAAGATAATCGAGGTGGTGATTTTCAAAGAAACGTTGAACTTGCAATTGAATGAATTCTTGCTTACTTGAGGGAGTATTCATCACTTGAGTGATTTGATAGTTAAAATACATTTCACTCTTTCTCTATTAGAAAGTGACTTGCTGAAATTTCACGAGTTGCCTTCCATCACTTGAATGACAATTTACACACTCGAGTGAGCTGTATCAGTAACTTGCTGAATCACCGCGAGTGACTTGCAAAGATATTGAGAGTTGACACCCTCACTCGAGTGACAACTTACTCACTTGAGTGATCTTTGCTTATAACCTGCAGAGCCATCGCAACTGACACTTGAAAATCTGTAAGTGAGCTCTTTCACTCGAGTGATCACTTATTCACTCGAGTGACCTCTTTTCATAACCTTCAGAACACATGCGAGTGACTTGCAGAAACCTTACAAGTGATCATTGTCACTCTAGTGATCTCTTATCTTAACTCTTAGAAAACCTGTGAGTGACTTGCTGATATTCTACAGGTGAGGAAGAATCACTTGAGTACTGACTGAGACACTCGAGTGATTTTGCGCCACTTCTGAGTTTTCAGCGAGTGACTTGCAAAATCACTGAAAGTTAAGGATCATCACTCGATTGCATTACCTGTTACTCGAGTGATCATCTCAGATCTCTGAAGGTGAGTAACTTTACTGATTCAAGTTTTGATTTCAAAATGGTTATTTCACTTCAAGTGCTAAAGTGACTTGAATCATTAAGTTCTTTTTGTTTATCAAGATTTGTTATCTTCAAAATATAATCTGAGAACTAATATGAATAAGTAATAACTCATTTGTGATCAATTTGGAAATTTTAGGGTTTGATATTTGTCAAGTAAGACTAGAAAAGTAAGGATTGACACTAGCTAGGCAAGGAAATGTGTTAATGTAGTAACTCTATCTCTCATATCCTATATGACGTTAATATACATTGTTTGCTATGTTCTATGCAATGACATGTGAATGGAAGTAATTCCTAGAGCTAGATGTGGGAAAAGAACAAGTACCACCCTGAGGTAAAAGCACTAGTACCTCTAGGGCCGGCACGTACCCAATCTAGGTAGGCTAGTGGCAAGTACGGGTAGAACATCATCTGCACCAGAATATTATGGAAAGTAGGGTTCATAAAAGCATGTGATCCTGAATTGAGCATGCAATAAGGTCAGTAAGGGACAAACATTCATTTGTACCTGAACCCCAAGTTAAGAGCATTGTGATAACTGATTGGCAAGTAGGGACAAACAACCATTTTGATCTAGACAAAATCGTCATTTGATCCTGAATGTTGTTTGACAGACATGTGCATAGCATTTTTAATTGTTGCATCTTATATGCTTTATTTCATGTTTACCTTTAACATTTTATATGATTGGTTGCTTGTTACTACTGAGATTCGCTCGAATTTCACCCCTTTCCAATAGTTATAATTTATTCCGCAAGAGGTAGCGGCTCCAAAGGCAAAGAGACAGACACCGGCCACTGAACGATGTAACAGCCATCCCTAGACCCCTTTGCTATGCGTTGTGAAAGCATTACCGGCATTTTATTTCAATTCATGGGGTCGGTATTCATTTGGTAAAGCAGTTTTTACCATAATATTTTATTACGGGGTTACAATTCAATTCTTTTCGTTCCTTATTAACAGAGTATCTCTCCGTTTATTAAATCGCTTTGCTTACTTAATTCCTTTAATTAATGGGCTCAAACTGTATGATTATCCATTTCTAGTTTATTTATCATGCTTCAAAAAAACATTCATCCACCATGCGGATTATACAATCAACCATTTTGAATATTAATTACACATAACTGATTAGCACGAAATAATTCCCTAACTCTTCAACTGCAACTTCTTTTTCTTGTGCATCATCCTACACTCCTTTCTTATGCTCCCATGCCTAGATGGTTGGTTGGAGGAGGGTGAGATTCAGGGGAATCTCAGTAGTAAACAATACCAACAATGCATGTAAGATAAATGCTAGTGCATGATATACTTGCCTTATGTAGACTCATGTTAACATAATGATATATCTGCATGCTCAATGCTTCACATTTCTTACATACAGCCATAACACCAATAGAAATAAGAACTTTAATCATTCAACTGTATTACACATAGACAAGTAAAGCAATCATGCACATTAACACACAAGCATACATATCAATACAGGCAAGTAGGGTAAGTTCACTACCTTTTATCTTCGAGTCCCCTTTTGTACCTTCTATTCTTCTTCCTTGTCATCTCATGGCCCTAGGTACATAATCATACATTAGAACTATCATAAATGAATGAACATTGTGTCTACATGGGCCTTCAACAACTTTAAGGGCTTAATCTTGACCCTTGGAGTTCTTAATTATTACATTTTACCCTTTTTACTTTAAATTCTCATGGAATTGAAAAGATGGCAGATTTTTCACTTATCTTTGAAAAATCATAAATTTGTGCAGGAAACTCCAATTAGAGTGGTTCAAAATCTTATTTGACCCTATTTAAGTCTAATTTAATGAAAAAATATTCATTACGACCAATTATATGTACAAAATTCCAGAATTCACAATTATTCTCTTCTGCCACAAAAGTCTTCACAGAGTTAATGTCCAATTTAATTAAATCATAACTTTTTTGTGTACTTATCCAGTTAGTACAAATTACCAATAAAATTAAATATTATTGAGTCTAATTTATTTTTGAAAGCTTTCATGGACATTGGAATTCATTTAGCAAGAAACAAACACATCACCATCAGTTTACCACAGAACAACTTCCAGGTTCAATGCCCAATTTTCTAAAATCATAATTAATTCTTGAAAACTCAAAATTGACTGATTTCAAGTCAATTGTAAACCTTATTAAGTTTAATTTCAAATAAAAATATCATTTTCTAGAAAATATAGCTACACACTTCCCAGAAATTTATCAAACCCTATCTATTCCAAAATTCATTCTAGAAACATGGCTTAACTTTGAAAAATCATAACTTTAAATATATTGGTTCAAAAATTATATTCTACCTATAAAAATAAAGCTAAAGATGTATAATTTCATTCTAAAAAGTTTCATAATATTTTAACCAAGTTTGGCTGATAATAAATGTGCTATAACATCACTGCCTTCTAGAGAACAAAATCTGGCAGTACTACTCTTAAGTTCCAAATTTTTGATTTCTCATTTCTAAACCTTATTTAACACCATTTACTAAACCAAAACATAATAAACCCTAAAAATACTCAAAGAACCAAAATTTAGAATAGTAACACCCATTCCACAAAACTCAACCCAACCACACAATATATGGTTCAAAAGAAAGCTCTTACTCACCTCTTGCTTCTTCTAAGCTTTGTTTCTTAAATCCACAACTTTGGGTCTTTCAAGATGGCTCAAAAAATCTATCCTAAAGAAAATAAAACCATATAATTGAAGCTTATGATGAGGAAAAAAATGTTTATGAAGAGCTTTTGAGTTAGAAATGAGATTTGGAAGGTGAAAATCTAGAGAGAAGTTACCTTGGTGTCTTGAACTTCTTAGATCTACTTTCTCTCTCTTTCTCTTGAGTTTGGCCGTCCAAAATGAAGCAAATAGAAGTGAATGAGGTGTTTTAATCATTTATCTTCTCTCTTCATATGGACTGGCCAAAAATGAGAGAGATAGAACGGGAAAAATATAATGATTTGTCCTCATATAGCTACTTCTTGCAACTTTGTTTGGTTGGCCTAACTAAGTGTACTTGGGTTGGATAAAAGTGATCATTTCCTCTTCCCTTTTTGCATGTGTGACTGAAAATTAGAGGGAGAGAAAAGAGGGAATTGTTTTACCTAATGGTTCATGGCTTCTTGTACACAAGGAAGCCTATTATCCAATGGTTACTTTGCTAAATCAATTTGTCTCCCTTTTTCTTCTTTAGCCGAATTCTTAAAATAATTAGGGGGAAATTAATTTAATCTTTGAGCCTCATAATTACTTCATTTTTTAAGAGCAAATCCTAGCCCTGAATCTTGTGTTCCAATTTTAACATCAAGATCAAAAGGCAATTTTCTCTTTCGCTCTTTTACATGACAATCTTATTTGAATTGCCACCAGTTCTTTTCTTTTTCATTTTCATTCTCATACACCATTCCCTCTCTTTTTGGATCTAAATTAGGCTTTATATCATATTTTCATTTAGATAAATGAATTGGGTATTTCCTTTAGCTCTTGAGAACCAAATTCCATACTTTGTTCTTTCCAAATTAGTCCCTAAAAACATTCTGTCTCTTGGAAATTATTGGGACTTTTTCAAATTGGAGCTTAGCAGTCAGCTTGAGTTAGTCTTCTTATCAAGCTTCTGGCCCCAAAATTTGGGGTATTACAAATGATCCGTGTTAGATAAAGATTTTGTTGGTTGTCTTTGTACTCTATATGTACTTTTAGTCTTTGTATAAACCCTGTGGGGAATTCCAGTAATATAATCAAGAATTTTATATCAGTATGTTTATACTATTTTTGTATGCCCATTGAATTGTGCATCGGTACTTTAATAAATGTCAAAATTCTGTGAGGTTTGACATTTTTGATATCAGAGCATGCGGTTCTAGCAATAATAAAATGGTATATTGATATGATCTTGATTTTATGGTAACATAAACTATGAGCGGAGGACAGTAACGCAGGAGTAGATCCCCGCCATCAGTGTATCAGCCCTTGGAGGGATGATGAGCACAATCGCGTCAGGCTAGGAGAGGCCCTAGGGTATTGCATACTCCAAGGAAGCGTGTACGACTGAGACCAGTCTACGAACCCCAGCCGAGGCTAGAGTCGACGACTAGTTCTTCACTGGGTGATAAGGAGCAGCCATTATCAGATAGATCTAAGTCAGACCCATATAGTATTGCCAGCTCTAGGGTAGACCCAGTATACATAAGGCATGACTTAAGACCGGATGAGCAGTTATGAGACTACAACAACAACCTATGCATGCGGGTTCTTCGTATATGGGACACTTCACTGATGTAGTACGGGAAGTTATTGTATGACATATATACTCTATATTGGGACCAAGGGTTCCTCAGCATAGAGTTCCCTGATGATTACTGGATTCGGACTATACTATATTTCCTTTTGGATACAGTGTTCTGGGTCCGGAAGGCAAATGATATTCTGGAGCGGGGCCCAAGGGACATCTTCCCAGAGTTTAAAGAACATATGATAGGTTTTGTACTATGACATATGTACCTAGACTAATATATGACTTATACATAGTTTTTGGTTGGCTAGAGACAACTGACATGACTAATTAAGACGTGGATAGTCATGAGGTACCGATGCCCAAAAATTGTTAGAGACGGTATCAGTGTTTTGTACCAGTATAGTAAAGTAAAGCGTGCTTAGCCCGGGAAATGGAAGGATGGGTGACCCTGGGAAGTTTTTGGAAAATGTTAAGTTGTGTAATAAAACATGTTGTATAATGACTTGTATGCTATGTAATGTTAAAATCTCTCCCTAAACTGCTATGAATGTTTGTTATGTGTCATGTTTGGACTATTTGTGCATCTAAATTTTATGAAATAATGAAAATGCCCTTATGAATATATATTGAACTATTTCTTCCTTATTTCAATATAGTGAACTATAAAGATGGTAAGACGTGGAGGAAGAGGTGTGGGCAGAGGGCAAGAAGCAAGACCCGACCTAATGGAACAAATATTGGGGCATGCTTACAGAATAGAGAACTATAATTCATGACTTGAGGGATGAGCTGAGAGAAGTACATCAAAAATAGGAAGCAGACAGGGAAAAAGTAAATAACCCTGGGGGACCAGTAAATAAACCTGACCAGCCAGAGAACCCTATTCTGGAACAACCTCTAATCAGACCTGCTGCTGAGGTTGAGAGTTTGCAGTCATGGGTGACAAAATTTAGTCAGCAGGGACTACTGGCTTTTCGAGGGAAGTTTGACCCTCAAGCAGCAAAGGACTGGTTGTCTCACCTAGAAAAGATCTTCAGAATCCTGGAATGTCCGGACAATATAAAAGCGTAATTGGCGATATACAAACTAGAAGGGGACGCCAAACGGTGGTGGAAAAACACTGAAATGATCATGAAGGCATGAAATATTCCTCTTATTTGGGAATATTTATAGGAACAATTGAATGAAAAATATTTTCCTTGGTCAATTCGGATTGCTAAGGAAACTGAGTTCCTGACCATCTAACAGGATGAGAAAGAAATTTTTGATGAATATCTTGCTTGGTACATCTGTTTATCTTGATACTCTACATACTTAAGGTTTCAAGATGATGAAGGCTGGAGTTCAGATATGATGATTTGGAGGTTAAAACTGGAGTTGAAAGAAAAGCTAGTCTCTAAACAATTCACTAAGTTTAACAAAGTAGTAGAGAAGTGCCAAATTACTGAGAGTAACTTGCTGAACTTGTATATGGTAAGGAATTCTAATAGTAAAGAGGCATCAAGTAGTGGAAATTCTTCTAAAAAGCATAAAAATCAGGGACGACCATCTTGAGGAAATGATAAGAGGCCATATCATCTCGGTAATTGTAGTAACTAGAAACCCTTCAGAAATAGAACATGCTGGCACTGTGGCAAGCCTCACCATCCTGGTAGGCCATGTGGGTTAATCTATTTCAAATACCAGTAACCAGGGCATTATGTTGTTAGTTGTCTATAATAGCAGCAAAGAGCAGGAGAGCTGAGGCAGAGAGCTTAAGGTAGAGTCCTTGCCATGTCGCAGGAGGAAGCCAGGAAATCCCCTGAGTTAATCGAAGGTACGATTTTGCATAATGGAAATTCTGTACAAGCATTGTATGACTTAGGTACTAGCCATTCATTCATTGCATATGATTGTGTGAGACGGCTAGGCCTGAAAGTGTATCGATTACCATATGATTTAATAGTGTCAACACCCTTGGGTGCTCAATCTATTACTGCTGAGGTTTGTTTAAATTGCATCATAAATGCTAAAGGACATGAATTGATAGTGGATTTGATATGTCTGTCACTGCATAAATTAGAAGTAATTCTTGGTATTGATTGGTTAAAGACCAATAATGTTTTATTGGACTGTGGAAGCAAACGAGTTATTTATTCTAATTCGCAACTGTATACCGATCAAGAGATCAATTTTAATTTTCTTTCAGCAGCTAAGGTTAAAAGATATCTGTATAAGGGTTGCCAGGGATATATGGTTATCTTTTTCTTGCAGTCAGAAACAGGAGTGACACTTAAGAATGTCCCTGTAGTGAATGAGTTTCCCAAGGCATTTTTAGAAGATATCAGTGGTTTACCTCTAGAAAGGGAAGTAGAATTTGCAATTGAGACTAATCCTAAAGTAGAACTAATATCTAAGGCCCTATACATAATGGCTCCAAATAAGATGGAAGAACTAAAAAAGAAGATTAAGGAGTATTAGAGAAAGTGTTTATCAGACCTAGTGTTTCACCATGGGGAGCTGCAGTACTTTTTGTCAAAAAGAAAGATGGAAGCTTGCACCTTTAGATTGATTATAGGGAGCTGAATAAGGTAACTGTAAAGAACAAGTATCCACTTCCTAGAACTGATGACTTGCTCGATCAATTGTCTAGTTCATGCATATTCTCGAAGATTGATTTGAGGTCAAGGTATCATTAACTTCTAGTAAAAGCAGAAGATATACCAAAGACCGCATTCAAAACCAGATATGGGCATTCTGAATTTCTAGTGATGCCATTTGGGTTGACCAATACACCTGTAGTGTTCATGGACTACATGAATCAAATTTTTTGTTTGTATCTAGACCAATTCATGGTAGTCTTTATTGATGGCATTCTTGTGTATTCACGAAGCAAAGAAGAGCACGAAGAGCATCTAATAACAGTGTTAGGCACACTAAGAGATAATCAATTCTATGTTAAGCTGAGCAAGTGTGAGTTTTGGGTTTTGGAAGTTAAATTCCTAGGCCATGTAGTCTTACAAGAAGGGGTCTTAATGGATCCCAACAAAGTGGAAGCAGTACTAAATTGGAAAAGACTAGAGAATATTTCTGAAATACATAATTTTCTACGTCTTGTTGATTATTACCGACAATTTATATAGGATTGCTCCAGAATAGCATTACCTTTGACAATGTTAACATGAAAGACTCAACATTTTATGTGGGATAAAAGTTGTGAGAAGAGCTCCACAGAGCTGAAAGAGAGATTGACAACAACACCTGTGCTGATAATTCCCGATCCATAATTGACCTATGTGTCTACAATGATACAAGCAAGCATTTATTGGGATGTGTTTTGATGCAATAGGGCAGATTTATAGCATATGCGTCTCGACAGCTGAAGCCTCACGAACTGAATTATCCCACTCATGATCTTGAGTCAGCACCAATTGTATTGGTATTGAAAATCTAGAGGCATTATCTCTATAGGGAAACCGTAGAGCTGTACTGCGACTATAAGAGTTTGAAATGTTTGTGTGATAAAAAAGAACTAAAAAATGAGGCAGTGTAGATGGATAGAGTTGCTTAAAGACTATAACCTGGAAATCAAATACCATTCAGGAAAAGCTAATGTAGTTGCAGATGCATTAAGCATAAAGACAGTGTAGGTAGCAGCCCTAATGATACAAGAGAAAAAAAATATTGAGAATTTTAAAGATCTCAACTTGTCTAACCAGATCTTAATCAATGGTAGTAGTATTAGTCAGGTAGAGAGCCATTTACGAACAACAATTGAGAAAGCTCAGTTTTAAGATGAAAGAGAACAATATATGAGAAACATGATTGAAAAGGGTGAAACTCTAGAATATGACCTATCACCAGGTGGATTAGTCAGATATCGAAAGCGAATATATATTCTACTATAGGTTAAATTAAGACAACAGATCCTGGATGAGGAATACAAGAGTAAGTTACCTTGTATCCAAAGGCAATTAAAATGTATCATGACTTGAAGTCCTTGTATTGGTGGTTAGGGATGAAAAGAAACGTGATAGAATTTGTGGCATGTTGTATCACTTGTCAGAAGGTGAAAGTTGAGCATCAACGACCATCAGGGCTTCTACAAAACCCTGAGATTCCTAAGTGGAAATGGGAAAACATCACTATGGATTTTGTGATAGGACTACCCAAAGTTATAAATCATGATACAATCTGGGTAATTGTTGATCGATTCATGAAGATAACCCATTTCCCACCAATTATTATCAACTATTCTTATGATAAGCTGGTAGAGCTTTATATCAAGGAGATCGTGAGGTCATATGGTACACCAAAGAACATAATTTCTAATCAAGATCCTTGGTTTACCTCTAAGTTTTGGAAGTTGTTACATGAGGTTTTGGGAACCAAACTCAAATTTATCATTTCCTATCATCCTTAGGAAGACAGACAAACAGAGAAAAAAATACAGATACTAGAAGATATGCTGAGACCATATGTATTAGATTTTAAAGGAAGTTGGGACTGATTCCTTTCTTTAGCAGAATTTGCATATAATAACAGTTATCATTCGAGCATTCAAATGGCTCCATATGAAGCTCTGTATGGAAGGAAATGTCAATCACCAATATGCTGGGCAAAACTAACTGAGAGAAAGATATATTGGCCAGATATAGTCGATCAGATGACAGAGCAGATTAAACTAATTAAGCAAAGATTGCTAGCTGCTCAAAGCAGACATAAGCGTTATGCTGATAAAAAGTGAAAACCTTTAGAATTTGTAGTTAGAGATCATGTGTTTTTGAAGGTTTCACTAGATACTGGGATTGGTAGAGCATTGAAAACAAAGAAGCTAAGCCCTAGGTGCATTGGTCCATTTGAAGTCTTGTCAAGAATTAGGCTAGTAGCGTACCATATAACTTTACCCCCAAACTTGAGTAGATTGCATGATGTCTTCTATGTCTCTCAATTGAAGAAGTATCAACCTTATCCTAAACACGTAATTGAGTATGAGGATATAGATATGCGAGAAGATCTTACGTTTGAAGTTGAGCCTGATTAGATTATTGATCGGCAAGAAAAACAACTCTGGCACAAGAGTATTCCATTTGTAAAATTGTAAAAGTAGTCTGGAAAGGGTTATCTCCTAGAGAAGCTACTTGGGAGATGGAAGAAGACATGCAGAAGCATTACCCAAAATTCATGAATATGTTTATACAGTAAATTTTAGGGATGAAATTTTATTGACGGGGGGAGACATGTTATATCCCAAATTTAATTACCAAAATTCCTTGTATATTTAATTATATTCAAGGGAATAAAATAGTGAATTTTGGTGCACTTGAAATAGCCAAATAGTAGAAATAGTAATTATATGAAATTTTTGGCCAAGAAAGATCTAAAGCCCAATTTTTTCCTTGGCAAAAGCCTAACATTATGGCCTAAAATCAAGTATGAAAGAGCACAATTTTTGGGCCTAAAATATTTTAAAAATTCGGCCAAGTAGAAAGGAGAAGAGATAATGAAGCTTTATTGATAATATCTCTTCTTGCTTTTGTGTTTAATAGTAAATGAACATGTGTCATTTTTACTTAGCTCCTATTGTTCCTCCTTCTTGAATTAATATATACCAAATAAATATATTCCCTTTTACTCCCTTTTTAACCAAAAATTAAGGGAATTAGGGAATTGAAATTGCTTCTTACATTGCTACTTAATTATTTCCTCTTTACAATTACTCTGGTCTTGGTTACTTTTTGACTTTTCCACCTCAAGTACTTGGCCACAAATTCTCCAAAATTTTTTATTTATCCTTCAAATATTTATTTTCCTTGCCCTTTCTAATTTGGCCTAAAATTAGCCCAACTATTAAGGAAAATAATTAGTATCTTGTTTTATGGAAAATTACCATTTTGCCACTATATTTTATTATTTATTGAAATAAATTATTTCTTTCTCTTTTTCCTTTGATTTGGAAAAATTGTAACACTATTTTTGGGCCATTATTTGTGTTCTTTCATGCTCCAATTTAGGTTACAATGTTAGGCCTTTAAGTGGACATTTATTGCTCCTTTGTGTCCTAGCTTAGCCAAGTTGTGTGTAAGCAACGATTGGAGTGTTTTTGTTATTTCATGTATATCACAATTCTTCATTTTATTCCATTAAATGTATTAATCAATTACATAAAAGGAATATTGGTGACTAAAAATGGGATGTTACAAGGGGGAGTGAATTACGTGTAAGATAAAACTTAAGAACTTTGATAATCTTTTTGCATCTTAGTGAAAGCAAAAATTATGAAAGTAATGAATCATAAATCAATAGTTTGTTTATTAAATATTATATGCTAGAAATATAAGAGCTTAGGGAAGAGAATATACAAACTGTGATTTATCCTGGTTCAATCCAATCTACGATAACCTAAGTCCAGTCCCCAGCCTCTTCCTGAGATTTTCAATCCACTATCTTCTTGTTTAATCTAGGCACAAGAGAAGCCTCTACAAACCCACAAGTTTATCCGGGTACTTGCGAAGCCTTTTACAAATATCTCATCGAGTAACTCTCCCTTACAGACCGTAAGGATATAACAGAGTTACTCCTCCTTACACACCGTAAGGATACAACCTTGATGATGAAGGATTACAATCAATCTTCTCTCTCAGAAGTGAATAAGATGAACACTGAAGTATAATACAAATAATCTCTCTCTAAGGTAAATGACATCAAAGCTAGATAAATAGAGAGTATTCAAGTTGAAGTAAATGATTCATGATCTTAGCATTTTGGCGTTGTTGCTATATGTCTCATCAACTTTGAACGCTTTTCTATTTATAGTTGATGAAGATCAATAACCTTTGAGCTTTTCTTCTTCCCGTTGAGGCTTTCAAAATATGACCGTTGAACTAGCCATTGGAATTTTTTGATGAAAAAGCCCTTTTTTCCAATTTGCATGTTAATTCTTATTTGATCACCTGGAAAATGCTTAATCACTAGTATAATGAAGTGTTATAGTGATTAGAAGCAAGAACAATAAGTTACACAATTATTCCAATAATTTTTAGAAGTTACAAATTGTTGCTCTTTTTTCTAGGAAAAGAATCACTAGATGGATCACTCGAGTGATTTAAATAGATCACTTAATGTATCACTCGAGTGCTCTGCTAGTGATGTTGTTTGACACATCACTCAAGTGGTCCCTCAAGTAATCTACTCATTTTTACTCCAAATATGGGTAATGTCCTATCATTAGAAATATTTTTCTGTCTACATTCCAATTAAAAAGAATCAGCTCCAAATTCATTGTATTATGCAAGTTATGATCCAAATAGTGCCTACTGTTCTAGATAGTGTTTGAATTTTCGAGCGTCAACTTGCAGAAGGCATACCACTTTGAATATAACTCCAAATTTGACAAATGACCTATCCATAGAAATATATTTAAGTATAGTTTCATATGAATTAAGTTTCATTATAATAGAATGTGTAGTTTGAGAGATATCTGAAAAACACCAAACCTATTATGGAAAACAGCCGTGATTTGAGTGTCATCTTTCCAAAAAACATATCTCATTCATTTGAACATTTTTGAAGATGATATTTATGTTTATGTGATGCATTATAAGTCTATTTTCATATGAAACAAGTTTAAGCTTAATCGGATGTATGGTTGGAGAGATATGTCCAAAATATCGAACTTTTGTCATGCTGAACACAAACAGAGCACAACAAAGTGGTGATCACTCTAGTGATGCTCTGGAGGTACCATAAAAATAAGTCATTTTAGCATCATATTGACCCATTCCAACTTCCATTTGACCATAGAAACCTCTAGTATCACTTATACGATTTTGTATCTTTATATTCTATTGGATATTGCAAGTTCTTCTTGATTTTCCTTTTGATGGTCATCCTCTATAACCCAACAAAATAGCTTCTTTATTTTCTTGACTATCTTTAATCTTCCTCTTTCTTTGCTTGACTAATATATAAGATATTTCACAGTAAATATAGTAGTTAGTCAATGTAAGAAATGAGTATATTATACAAACTTTTGCCTCTTATTATTTGACATCTATATTTGACATCATCAAAACTAATCATATCTAACAAGTCCAAAATGACTGAAAGCTTTAAACAACTCAATGATTTGAAATGGCTCAGTAGACCCTCCAACTAACAGTCAGCCAACTGGACCGTCTAGTCCGATCTGGGTTTTCAAACATTGATTTGAGCTTGTATTCTCCTTCTTATAGAGGTTAGGTTGCTTACTACCTTAACTACAATCTTATTAGTTACTTTATTTTTATTTCTGTATCTATCTCTTATTTTGATTTGCATGTTATTTTATTTGGATTTCTTTTGTTGAAGATTCTTTTCAAATCAATATTAAAAAAATTATTTTAGGAAATTAATCATCCCTTAGGTAATTAACTATACCATGCAAATATGGAGGAAAATACCTTTTACATTATATCTAGAGCCATTGGGTATAAAGAAGATTTGGGAAGGAATGGGAAAATGCTATATCTTCTATGGTAGAGGATTGTTTGGATGCAACATCTTCCAGGAAGGCAACTTTTGGCAGCTGTACATTTTCCATCATCCATGGGAAGCCTTCTTCCCCCTATTTTGGGTGGGAACTGATCTTTCTAGGTAGGAAATTCCTAAATAACCCTCTTCCTCTTCTTCCTCAACTATTCATCATATCTATGCCTTCCTCGTTCCCTCACACATAGAATTTCCTTCTTAAAGTCATTTGCAGATCTGCTTGTTGTCGGCATGACTTTTTCTCCAGTGCTTGTTGTTTCCAATGACTAACTCTTTTGCTATCGTTGTTGCCTCCTATTATTGTTAAATAAAACCCTAACCCACAACCTTCTAAACCCATAGTTTATTATATTACACCATTGCTATAGATCCTACCAATTGTTCTTCAACACCAAACTCTTAGCCAACAACATTAGTGATTGAGAGAATGAGATAGAGGAATTGTTTGTCACACCGTATCAAATTTTTGATGTTAGATTATATTTTTGTAGTATCAAACTGAGAATATGAAATAGGAATGTGATTTAGAGATTTTTTGGATTGTGATTTGATTTGAATTGTGATTTCATTTTTCCTAGATTTTAGGATTTGTGTTTACTGATTTGGTTTGTTGGAGCATGTATTAAAGGGATATAGATTTGATGTTAAGGGAAGAAATTTCATGCTTTAAATGAGGATAAATTGGACATTTCATTTTTTTATTTTTAATTCTCATTTTCCTTTTCCTTTCTTTACCTCCTAAATGTGTCAGTGGTTAGCATTTTCCCCTTCCCTTCCCTCCATTCCTTTTCATCAACATAGATTCCTTGTACCAAATAGGCCCCTAGAGTATTTAGTTGGTATACAGAGCATTTTTTTGATAGGACATTTTTACACTATATTTGGAATAAAGTTTTTGAAAGGAAGGGGAAGGGAGGATAATTGCTACCCTCCCCTCACTTGGCTGGGGATACTTTTCAACTTCCCTTCCCTCTTTCGGCTAGGACATATTTTAAGGAGGGGGTTGTTAAATATAATGAAGGCAGTATCATAAACATAAAATTTTATTATTTTTTCATTTAACGATGATTGTTGAAAAACTTTAAGAACTCATTTGAATAAAATAAAGGGTTAAAGTGCAATTTTAACAATGAAATTTTTTTTAATGGACATCTAGCAGCATTAAGTTTGTGTAGGAAAAAATATACACAAATGTTATAAAAAAGCAATGTTTCCATCTCCGTTATATGCCTTAAACAATTGTTACATTTTGTTTTGGAGGCTTCTACCTAGGCTCCAAGTGTTGGTTGCATAATTTCTAGGTGTAATCTGTTAGTTGGACTTATGGTGCTATCAACCAACGGTAGGATCCGAATTGTCAAGGCATTACTATAAGCGTTTCTCTACCATCCTTGCAAGGGTAGAGTGAATCAAAAATTGTTGAAGCCTTCTCACTCAGGCTTCTTTCCAGTCTAGAAGAATATCTAGTAAAGAAGAAACTAACCCCAATTTGATGAATCTCTTTTTCATTTTGTTGATTGAAAAAGAAGATGATGAAAACCAAATAGGAAACTATAGTTTATGAAATTTTTGTAATGTTTAGACCAACTTTTTTGTGATAAATCCTACCAATAGTTCATTGTTTCCTTCAATTTCTTCTAGAACATTCAAATGTTCTTTATTTTGAAAGAGAAAAGCTCCTTAAGAGTAATAATGGACTTCTCTTTCCCTGTGAGATCATAATGCTTCAAAAACCACACCATACAACATAATCAAGCTTGTGAGCCCAACAATTTATGAGATTCCATTTGAAGTGGAAAAATTTGATTTAGAAGCAGACAAACTCTCTTCTAAAGTACTTAAATCCTTCTCAATTAAATCATTCGCAAACTCGATAAAAGTATAGGCTAGAGACTGGTAGCTCCTTTTTCAATTATACACTTCTTATTCCTCTTACTTTGTTCATCCTATTTCTCCATTTTTATAACTAATTTGAGACACTTGTTCTGATCCAAATATCTCTGTAATTTCACAAGAAGAAGAGGCTCGATAACTTGGACTGGGGAAATGGGAATTATTGAATTTTTGATTTTCTATACAACTATCATGAATCAGAGTGTAATTGAGAATGTGAGATTAAAGCTCTTGAGAACTTGATTGGTAACATGGCAAGTGGAATTGTCATCAAGGAACCACCTTTCAATTTTTTGTGATCCTTGGTGACATAGGTAGACAATGTGACAAGATCTTTTATCAAATCAAGGGAAAATGGACATAAAAAGTGGTTGGGCACAATGAGCTTGAGGTAAAATTTGACATTGTGACATTTGTTCTTTCTCTTTTTCCATCCAAGAACTATTTAAAAAGGCTAAACGAAAGACAAGAAGATTAAGGAAAAGGAAGTTCAGGTGGTTGAGAAAAAATAATGGCCTTCTACCTTGTATAAACAACGCCATGTAGACACCATGTGGTACTCACTAAATGAACATTTGCAATAGTTAATAAAAATGGGAAAATTGCATTGTTTTATAACATTTATGTATATTTTTGTATCCATGCAAATGGTGGCCAAAACTTCATTGTTGAAATTTCACCATAACCCTAAAATAAGGACCTAATTGAACAACTTGGGAATAGTTTTTTTTTGTTATAAGTCTAAATTTTGGGAAAATCCCAAATAAATACCTTTAAAATATAGAAATCTCAAATTATTGATTCCAATGCCCCTAATTCCAAATCAAGTTTAGGACTTTAAAAATGTTACAGGAAAGACATCATTTCCCTTCACTCTAGTTTGACTTTTAACTACTCTTATTTCAAAAATTTAAAAAATGTATTTAGAATATTTTCGGTAGCCAGCCAAAGTAGTCAACATTGAAACAAAAGTAGTTATTAGGAAATGTTCAGCAACAAGGACCCTATTTACTACTTTAGTTAAATGACTAAACAAATTGGACTGGGCCAGATGGTATAACCAGAAAACCGGTGAATCAATTACCAATCTAGTCTTGTTCATGTCCTGAACTGGGGGTTGGATTGACTCACAAAAACCAATTTGACTCGCCTAAACCATTGTTAACTTGGAAAAATCGGTGACTCGAATGTAACATCCTAATTTTTGTAGCAATTAAAGTTAGTTGTAGCTTAAGTTTTATGTAGTTAAAAAGTATATAATAAATTAATAATTTAAAAGATGTATCAAGTTCTAAATATTTATTCTATAAACATTAATAATACAAATGAAATACCTCCTTAAAATAATTATTTTCAATGTATGAGCATATGTGTGTAAATTTATCTTATCATTAGAATAAATATCATTAAACAAAAAAACAGTTGTGTAAAATCTAAATATTACTACTACTATTATTTTATTATGGGTTAAGGTACTAAAATAACATTCAACTTTTATTAAAAGAGCAACAATAACCATAAACTATTTTTTAGAGAAAAAGTAACTATAAACTTTTAAAATTTAAGCAAAACCGTTAAACCTAATAAATTTATGAACTTATGACTCATTTGAAACTCAGTCCCTAATGTTTTTGAGTCATCCTATATGGTAAAAAAGTTACAATACTGTTAAAAATTGCTTAGGTGGATTTTACATAAATTGAAAAAAATGAAAAAAAAACAGTATCCCAATCCCTACTAACTCATATCCCCCTTCACCTTTGTTTTCAGAAACCTTGTTGGGCATTTGTAGCGTCCATGATAGATCCTTTTGAAGCACTAGAGGATAACTATGACTTAGATTGGATAACATGTTGAAGCCACTTATAAGGCTTCTTTGATAAAGCACCCAAGTATGCAATGAAAATCCACTGTGGAGAAGAGATTTCTTAACTTTTGAATGATAAATGATGAATAGTGCTTGAAAGAGGATGAAATTAGAAAGAGTCAAAGCACACCCACTTCACAATATAACTGGCACACAATCTCTTGTTTTAATTAATAATAAATGTAACTATATATCCTTTATATGGTGGTCATAATTTTGAAGCCCTTTTAACATAAGAAAATTGATCTCACCTTATGCGTGAATACCCATAAAGGTTTTTGGAAAACAGCGGTAGAAAGGGATGCGAGTGGAAAATAGTGGTAGAAAGGGATGTGAGTGGGTGGGGATGGTGACGCTTTTTAATTTTTTTCAATTTACATAAAATTCACCTAAGCAATTTGTAATAGTATTTAACAGTTTTTTGCCACACACATTGACTCAGAAACATCAGGGACTAAGTTGCAAGTGAGTTAAAAGTTCAGGGACTGAGTTATAAGTGAGTCAAATCTTTAAGATCCAAAAGATTAATTTTCCCCATTGTAATAGATGGAAGTTACTTGGGTTTAATGGTTTTTCCCTAATTTTGAAAGTTTATGATTACTGTTGCTCCAAAAATTTATTTATGGTTATTGTTGCACTTTTGGTAAAAGTTGAAGGTTATTTTAGCACCTTAACTATTTTATTATGTTTTAATAAGAATATTATTTTAATAGGAGCAGTCAAACCTTAACCCTATTCCTATAGAATCCCCTTTTCCTCTCACCGCAAGAACACCTTCGATGCCGCATTGCTCTCACATAATATGCAAGGGCATTTTTCTCCCTTTCTTATCTCACTTATGCTAGGCCCCATTTGGTTCAAAGAAGACGTTGGAAAGGAATGGAATTGAAAGGAAAAGAATGGAAAGAAAGGGAAAATATTTTTCCACAAAGGTGTTTGGTTGGCATTGGAAAAGAAAATGGGTTTATAGGAAATTTTTGTTTGATTGGAAGAAAATATTTTTGTAAAGGCCACGAGACCTATGCACCATCTACAATGTTCCTCATCTACTATATAACACTCGACATAGGGCCCACTGGTGGGAGGGAAGATATTCGATGAATATTGGAGAGTGAATGCTAATGGGAAGATGGCAGAGGAGGGAGCTGCGGACAATGGGTTTGAAGGAGGAAATAGCCATGTATCTTGCGTATGGACCCCTGAAGTAGATGAGATTCTTATTGATTTGCTGGTCGAGTTGGTACTCAGAGGTGAACAAATGGATGAGAGGGGCTTTAGACCTGGTTATTTAGTTTATCTTGAACTCAAGATGGAAGAAAGGTTTCTCAGATATGGCTTTAAAGGGAACAATGACATCCTCTATCACCTGAAGATGTTGAAGGCATAATGGGTGACAATGTTTGATATGTTGTATGGGTAGGAGGGGCATAATTTCATGTGGGACTATGCCACGATTGTGTTATCGTCAATGATGCTATGTAGGAAGCATATATTGCTATAAGCTCCTTAATTTAGTATGTAAGTATGATTGTTTTAGGACCTATTGCTAATGGATTGCACACCATTTACTCTTTGATTTATAGGTGAATCGTAGAGCTACCAAGTACATGACCAAGACTTTTCCATACTTTAGGAATTTATGCATTATGTTCAATAGGCAAGGAATGGTGTGATAGAGGAATGGTGATGGATATGTAGGTTAGAGGAGCAAAAGATGAGTTTGAGTGTATTGTAACTTGGTTTTATGTTTAATTAATTATACACTAGTTAAATTAAGGCTTTGATATGTAAAACTATAGAAAAATGGATAGATGGATGTATTTATAATGTGCTTTATTTTTAATTTTCAATGTTGAGCTTCCAATATTTGTAACGTGCTCTGCTTTCAATTTTCAACTGTGGTCTACTTACCACATGCTTGTAGTTATAAATGATAAACTCCATTTGAATGCATGAGGCTATCATGCTATGCAAGTTGTGGGTATATGCTGGTTAAGATACATTAGTGGATCTATTTATAATGTCCTGTGTTTGTCATTTGTAACCATTACATACCCATCACGTGTATATGGCTAAGCATGGTAGGAACTGGCATGATCATGGGCAAGCAATTATTACATTTGGTTAATTTGAGTTTGCAAACCTTCTTTCCCTTGAGCGGCTTATGGTTGAACTAGTTTGGAAATGGCCTTGACCATGGGCACGTCAAGGTTACATTATGGTTAATGTGATAATGAAGTAATTTGGCGTCAGGGGATTTGACCATATGCAACAACTATGACACATCTACCATTTACATATAGTTATAGATGTATAAATCACTTGCAATGAAGTGGATTTAACTACGGCCAATTTATGGGCACATTATGTTTATAACAAGGTAAAGGAAAGGCTAAACAAAGTTAAATTGAAAAAAGTGCAAGTAACAAACACAAACACCTACTTATCAATTGAACATTACAATACACCATATACTGCACAGTTTAATAAAGAAAAATTGAAGACCTAAACTTATAATCTATGACACGTAATCATTTCTAGGTTTTGTTGAGGCACTTCCAATATGCTACTGATTAGCGAAAGGGGTTGGGGGAAGGTTGATGTCATGAATAGGTTGAATTAGCCTAGATGGAGTAGGTGATGGGTGTAATAGAGGGAATACAATGATTGCGATGGGGATGCTTAGCTCTGCATCTACCAGAGTTGAGTCTAGAGGAACCACTTAGGAAGGGCTTCTGATGCAGATGGAGTAGCTTGGTTACAACATTAAGAGGCTGGATGAATGAGTTCTGCAGCCAGATTAATGACTTGCTTAGTAGGTTCAGAGGCTTGAGTATCTTTAGATGTTGTAGGAATGCCTTGGTTATTGGCTTGTTAAGTGCCCTTAGAGGCTTGGGCATTTACTTCTTCATGTTGAGATGATGGCTGAACATCCATGGGTTGGTTACAGTCAGTTAGAGCTTCAGTTTTTTTGGGTGAATTAGGAACCTAAGTTCCATTAGGTTCATCCTTAGAATGACATTTTAGAGAGTCATCTTGGATTTTGTTAACTTAAGAGGGACCACCTGTGTCCTGTGGCATCAATATGGCCTTGCCAACAAAGCTTCACTCAAAGCTTAAAGCATCATCTTATATCTTTCTAAGTAAATATGCATGGATTTCTCAACCTAAGCAACACATAAGTCAAACTCACCCAAACATTCCATGACAACATCAGTCACTTAGAACATATTTTTGACCACCTCTTTGGCTATATTGGCCTGTCTTTCCTTAAAGTGATTTGTAAACAAATTCTTTATAGAGGTAGCCTGTCTTACCTTATACGCATCAAGCTCCTCCCTAAATATATTCTTTATAGAGGCAGCAAAAATAGGGGGCCAGTAGCATGGGCAGGTTCTGATGGTGGAGGCTGAGTTGAAGTTCCCGATTCCTTCACATTCCCCTTTCCCTTTCCCTTTCCCTTTTCAGATGCATCCAGCCTAGAGGAACTAATGAATAAGATGTGCATTCCTATCAGGTATAACTTGACAAATTCAAGGATCATGCAAATCTCATCATCGTCCTTAAGGTACCAAATGTTATGACAGTATAAAATGAATGACTCTAATTGAGGGTAAGGTAGGGGACTTTGAGTGGATTTTGACTCAACCACCTTCTTCATCTCCTTGTATATCATTGTCCTGATGTCTGTCTTTTCTATTACGGTGATGGAAACCAGCATTGGATAGTCATAGTCATTAAGGTGTGAGTAGTTGAAACACTTGTTGACCAAACACCTTAAGTAAATGTAATGAATTACCTTGATGTGGTTTCTAGGAGTTCAATTCATACTCAGTAGATCTTGAGTACCTAGGTGATCATTTTTGACAGCACCACTTAGTATAATTGTAATACCCTACTTTTTCACCAATATTCCTTTATATATATTTTGATATTTAGTGAAATAAAATGGTGAATTATGGTGTACATAAATTTACAGAAATATCCTAATTGCCAGTTACATATAATTCAGCTTAGTAAGGACATAAAGAGGAAATTAATGTCTACTTAAAGGCATAATATTGTAACCAAACTTTGAACATAAAATGACACAAATAATATCTTGATACAAGTGTCAAAAACTAGGCCAAACCAAAGGAAATGAGGAAGAAATGATTTATTTCGATAAATCATAAAATGTAAGGGCAAAACGGTAATTTTGCCATAAAACAAGAAATAATTATTTTTCTCTAACATTCCTAATAATATTAGTTAAATAGGAATTAAAAAGAGGGAAATGGATACTTGGTAATTATTAAGCCTATTTTGGTGAATTATTTTCAAGGAAAGTCAAAAAGTATAAAGGTAACTATTTGCAAGATAGTATTATGGGATATTTCAAAAGCAATATTTTTGTCTCATTCCTCATGCAATTTTCAACTGATCAAGAGAGGAAAAGGGAAATGAATTATTATTGGTAATATTATGCAAGAAAAGTCAAAACTTGGAGCAATGAAAAGCTAACATTTGTAAAGCCATTTGACCAATTCATTTAATCATCATCTCTTCATCTTTTTCCCTTCATTCTTATGCAAAGTCTGAACCAATAAGAGAGAGGGAGCTGGAGAACATTCCAAGAGCTCAAGCACATGGAAGAGCTAGGGTTCCAAAGATCAAAGGTAAGAAAACTTGTAATCTTAAAGTTTAAGCTTCCTAATCACTCTATAACCTCTCCTAATCATTTTTACTCCATTAAATTCATGGTTTTCAAGAAAAAGTCTCAAGAGAAGAGGGAGAGTGGGTAGAAGTTCTAGTGAGAAAAAGAGTTGGAATCAAGAGGTAAACTTCAAAACTTGCTTCTCTTACCTTAGTTGTTGTTATTGTTGTTGTTCTTGGCTTGAAATTGGTAGTTTTGTGAAAATTGGATGATGAAACCCTAAGGGATCTTACTGTTCAAATTCCTTCAAAACATGTCCAATGAGTGTTTAAGTAGTTAATCATGTGATTAGAAGTAGAAAGGAAGTGATTAAGCATAAGAAAACAAGAAACCAACATGTTCTCTTAAGAACACTAACTTACTGTTATGTGTGTGACATGAGGAAGTAATGGGAATTTGGTAATTTTGATGCTTCCATTGGCTTTAGAAGGCAAAATTGTGTAGGTATGCAAGTGTTCATGATTTTTGGATGTTTGTATGCCAAATTGGAAATTGTTGAAGAACTGTTTCATGGGTCAAACCTTGTCCAAAAGTTCTGAAACTTTCCAAAATTAAATTAGAGATATAGAGATTTAATTTGATAGATATTTTTTAATTTTAGACAAGTACATTGAGAGATATGAGTTTTTAAAGTTTAGTCATGAAAAACTGGCAATTCTGGAAAGGGGTCAAATAGAATGGAATTCTGTACTTATGTGAATTCATTTAACTTATGGCTATATGTTTCCCTAAAATTAGACTTAATAAGGGTCATGTATCACTTAAAAACACCTCATTTAGATTTTTCTAGATTTAGTTATGATTTTTGAAATTTCAGTCAAGAACCAGGGTTTTCTTGGCCGCGGCCAAAAAGTTTCTGACCTATTTTTTGCCACGGCTAAGACCCAAATTTTTTTAGAATTTCATATTTTTCAAGAGGTGTTGATTTTTATGGTATTTCCCAACCTTATAGGCCTTTGTTGGGACTTCCAAGGGCTACCTAAGTGACTCTATTGACAACAACCGAGCTAAACCAAGAAAAATCTAGTTTACATTATACCAAAAGATTGGATTCAATAATCACTCATTGTTCATAATTCTAATTATAGGACCTAACAACTATCTAAAGTTTAAGACTTGCACGAGGTTAGACAAATAGGTGGAAACTGCTCAAGGGAAGCAGCCAAGTAGTAACTTGTCTTTCATATGTTATAATATGTACTGTATGTTGGTTGAAATCATCATAAATTGTTTGGCACATTCTGGTTATGCGGAGTGGTCACCAGGGACCTTTCTGTATGGGTGGACGCTCGGGCTAATAACGTTCTATAATACACAAGTGGATGCCTGGGGCCTTTCTGCATGGGTATCCCTCAGGGCTATTGAACTTACCTAGCACTATGGTAGTTTATGAACTGCATGTGATGCAATGAATGTTGTTGTGATAATTATGTTGAATGATGACTGTGTAGCATGCTTGGTATGTTATATCTATATGATTGGCACTACGTTACTACTGAGATTCTTTTGAATCTCACTCTTTTCATAAAACCATTTACAGTATAGGGAGAGAGCTCAAGGGGCAAGAAAAAGGTAAATGCTGATGGATAAAGGCTGGGACGCGAAAGACTTTCACTTTTTGTTGGTTGTCTGTTATGTATATTCTGGATATTTTGGATTTGTATATATTACAAATGGCTTGTAACTCTGACATGTTACAATAGTTAAATTGGTAATGTCTGTAGACTAATAAAAGGCTAGTATAGTTATATTATGCTTCTAATCTCTAATGAAACATAATTAAGGTATGAAACTTAAAAACTAAGCAAAGAATCTCTCACAACCTCTGATAAAATGAAAAGAAAAGCACGGTGAGACTTAGTGAGATAAAGAATATTTGTGAAAATGGTTTGAGAAATTTATTACCCTAAAAAATCCTTTCCAATCCCAAGTTCAAGTCCTGAGGTAGGTTTGAAATTTATGAACGTTTTTGGTATTTCTTAATCCAAGACTTAATCCTAGTTTCATGAATGATTTCACTACTCTTTTGTACTCATATGAGGCTATATGAAATAAGGTATGACATTTTTGGTATCAGAATATTGATTATGGAAATAATAGGTATTTGCTAGGGTTCTCTGCTTATGTTGATAGGTTCTAACCTTCATTAGTTACTTTGTGTTAGGAGGCATGGTTGATAGAATGACAGTGGTATATAGAATAGCAAGAGTGACTAGAGTAAGGTATACCTCCCAGAAGAGTTTTCCAGCTCCTGTCTCTATTAAGTTAGGAAGCATGTCAGATAGTATAAGACAAAGGAGTAGGTCACCCTCATTTTCATCGATTAACCAGCCTCCACCAGAGGAGTAGATACCAGAGGGTGAGGCCTATGTAGTTATTAATAGAGGAGGGCTTGGACGTGGACCAAGGATTGTGCATACGCGAAGGAAGAGCATTAAGTATCCAGTGTTCTATGGTCCTATCGCTAGGGACGAAGCAACTGTGCTGGACACAGATGACTTAGTCAGAGGACAGTGTGCAGCACCCAGACTTAAGATACAGAGTTGAATGCTTAGTCAAGAAGCTAACATTTGACCTACACCCTGATCATGAATTGTGGGAGCAACTTAAGGATTTGTATCTGACAGCCTTTAGTGATTTCTTCACTCCCACGACACAGTACACAGTGTTCTTGGACTCGGTACATAAGTTGTATGAGAAAAGGGAAGAGTTTGGGCTAATGATGATAGACGATGTTTGGATTAAGACTATGTTAGCTTATTTGCTTGACTTTACGTCTTAGATCAAGAAAAAGAATGAGATCATATTTATGGGTCTTTTTGAGTTTTTTCCTTTTATTGGGCATATGACTTTGTATGTATTGTTTAATATACAGAAGGGATAATAGGGAGAACGATGACAGTATCTTAGTAAGATAGCATAGGCTTTCTTTTGATGTAAATGTTAAACCACTTATTGTACATGTGACTATTTCTGTTGTAGGATAGGCTTCTTTTGATATAAATACCAAGCCACCTTAATGCAAATGTGTATAATGGATATATATATCTGCTGTGTGATGGTATTTAGGAATCTTGAGAAGTACATATGTATATATATGTGTTGATGTGGTATTAATGTAGTGTTCCTTCTTAATAGTGAAGGGGAACCATGTTGCAACCTAGAAGAGGGGGAAATGTACTACCTAATCTTGAACCTGAGGATAATGCAAGGCCTGATCTTATGCAATAAGTTCTCATAATGCTTACTCAACAGCAAACTATGATTCAAGACTTGCGAGAATAAATCTGGGAACTAAGAGAAAGGTGAAATGTTGATGGGCCACAACCTGAAAATCCTTCAGGGAACAACCTTGAAGGGAATCACCTGGAAGCGAATCATTCTGAAGGGAACCACACTAAAAGAAACTCAGATGAAGAACAACCCCTAAATGAAGAGCAATCGCAGTCACATGAGGTGAATCTATGAATTCTTATTATTCAAGAACGTGAAGAGGATACCGTTCAGTATTGGATGCCCAAATTCATTAAGTACCAGCCTTTGGCATTCAAGGGGAGATTTGACTCGCAAGCTGCTGAGAACTGGCTGAACCAGTTAGAGAAGGTCTTTGGGGTATTAGGATGCCTTACAGAGATGAAGGCCATAATGGCTATATATAAAATGGAAGGTGATGCTGATGAATGGTGGAAGAATATGACACTCATACTACAAGCCCAGAATATCTCATTAACCTAGGAGTTATGCCAGGAAAAATTTTATGAAAAATATTTCCTAAGGTCAGTAAGGATTGAGAAGGAGAAAGAATTCTTGGCAATTCAACAAGGTGACACTGAGACCTTCGTGTCTCAATTCATTCGACTATCCCGTTATTCTTCATACTTGAAACTTAAAGATGATGAGGAGTAGAGCTTTGATATGCTAATTTGGGACTGAAGCCCCAAATGGAAGAGAAACTTGTTGCCCGACAATTTAAAAAATTTAATAAGGCTTTGGAAGTGTGTCGACTGACAGAAGGAAATCTAAAGAGAGTGCATGCTTGTAAGAGTACCAGCCAAAGATGTGGACCTAGTCAAGGAGAAACCTCACAGAAGTGTAAGGGACAAGGATTCCTATAAAAGGGAGACAATAAAAAACCCTTTTGGTCTGGGAACCGTAATGGCCAGAAACCCCCGACGTCCCAAATATGTCCTCAGTGTGGTAAGTCTCATCCGGGGCAATGATACAATCTTCCTACAAGCCAAGTGATATGTTATGCCTACCAGATGCTGGGCAATTTGGCAGTGAATTATCCCTAACGAACATAACCAAAACCTATGGAGCCCAAACAAAAGAATCAAGGCTGAGTATTTTGCTTGACCCAGGAAGAACTGAAGAAGCCTCCTGAGCTGGTTCAAGGTAAAATTCTTCTCAATGGAAGTTTGTTGAAAGTTTTATATGATTCGGGTGCTAGTCACTTCTTCATTGCATATGACTGTGCTAAGCACTTAGGATTGCATATACATAAACTATCATTTGACTTGATTATGTTGATGCCGATGGGTGTCAAAACTATGATTGCTAACGTTTGTCTGAATTGTGTAATAAACCTTGAGGGACACGAGTCTACAGTTGATTTGATTTGTTTTTCGCTCCAAAAACTTAAAGTTATACTGGGTTTTGACTGATTGACGGCAAATAACATGCTGGTAGATTACAAAAATAAGAGAATAATATATCCTACTCAGCGGGAGTTCAATGACATAAATGCTAGTCTAAATTTTATCTCATTGGCAGAAGCTAAGAAATGCCTGAAGAAGGGATGCCAGGGATATATTGTGTTCTTTCTTATACAGACAGAGATAAAAATAGCCCTGGAAGATATTCTGGTTGTAAGAGAATTTCCTGATGTGTTTCTGGATGACCTTAGTGGGTTACCTCTAGAAAGAGAAGTGGAATTCACGATCCAAATCATACCTAGAGCGGGGTCCATATCGAAAGCCCCCGTATCAAATAGCTCCAAACGAGATGGCTGAGCTAAAGAAGCAGATCGAAGAATTGCTTGAAAAAGGGTTCAGTCAACCCAGTGTGTCACCGTGGGGAGCTCTGATGCTATTCTTCAAGAAGAAGAATAGGAGCCTAAGGCTATGTATTGATTACGGAAAGCTAAACAAGGTAATCGTCAAGAACAAGTACACACTTCCCTAGATTGATGACCTTCTAGATCAACTGTCTGGAGCAAGTATGTTCTCAAAGATTGATCTAAGGTCGGGGTATCATCAGTTGCATGTGAAGGAAGAAGACATACCACAGACTACTTTCAAAACTCGGTATGGGCACTATGAGTTCCTAGTAATACCCTTTGAGGTAACTAATGCACCAGCCATATTTATGGACTATATGAACCATATCTTTCACCAATATTTAGATTTATTCATGGTAGTCTTTATCGATGACATTTTGATATATTCCAAGAGTAGAGAGGAGCACGAGGGGCACTTGAGAATCGTGCTAGGTATTTTGCGGGAAAGGCAACTCTATGCAAAGTTAAGCAAATGTGAGTTTTGGCTTTCAGAAGTCAAATTTATGGGCCATGTTATCTTAAAAGAAGGGGTTACAGTGGATCCCAGTAAGGTGGAAGTAGTGCTAGATTAGAAAAGGCCAGAAACTGTTGTTGAGATATGAAGTTTTCTAGGTCTTACAGGCTATTACTGGAGATTTATTCAGAACTTCTCTCAAATTGCCTTGCGGTTGACCAAGTTCAAGTGGAAAGATCAACCGTTCAAGTGGGACAATCGATGTGAGAAGAGCTTCATGGAGCTGAAGGAGAGGTTGACAACTGCACCCATGTTAATTATCCCTAATCCTGAGTTAACCTATGTAGCCTACAACGATACTAGCAAGCAGGGACTGGGATGTGTCCTGATGCAGCAGGGTAGAATGGTGGCTTATGCCTCTCGACAGCTAAAGCCTCATGAGATGAATTATCCCATACATGATCTAGAGCTGGCGACAATTATGTTTACACTTAAAATCTGGCGACACTACCTATATGGGGTGGTTGTTGAACTGTATTGTGACCACAAAATTCTTAAGTACCTCTATGAGCAGAAAGTGCTCAACATGAGACAACATAGGTGGATGGAGTTGGTAAAAGACTACAACCTGGAGATCAAATATCACCTAGGAAAAGCTAATGTTGTCGTTGGTGCTCTTAGTCAGAAGACAGTGTAGGTGGCAGCTATGATGATACAGGAGAGGAATTTAATAGAAGATTTCAGAGATTTAAACTTGACAAATCCAATCCTTTATGCTGGTTATGGTATTAGCCAAGCAGAGAGTGACCTTAAGACTGAGATTGCAGAAGCTCAAAGGCAAGATTAGCAAGCATAGTCTATCAGATTGGGATGATTCTAAAAGCTATGTGACCCTTATTAAGTCTCTTTTTAAGAAAAAATATAACCTTTGGCCAATTGGAAGCTCATAATTTCCTGAATTTCCATATTTGGGTGTTCCCACAGAAAATTTGTAGTTTTACTAGGATAACTTTAGAAATTCATATCTTCTTGTGTACAACTCCAAAAATTCCATATGATATATCAAATTAAATATTGTTATGTATTCTTTCATTCTAAAAAGTTTCAAAATTTTTGGACTTTATTTTCTATTTTAAAAATATTACACAACATGACTACCTCATCGGAAAACTTACTGGCAAGATCCTTTATGTGCCAAATAGCTATGTTGTGTGTGACCTTTAATTGCCTTGTTTTGTCTCTTAACACACTTTTTAATTCATCTTTTTATTCCTTTAATCCAAGTAAGGTATAGAGGAATTTTGTTGACTAAAATTTGGGATATTACAGTTTTCCCCCGTCAATAAAATTTCGTCCTGAAATTTTGGACATTGCATAAATTCAATTATGATTTAGGGAGTTACTTTGAATTACTCGACCCATCCTTTTCATACCTTAGCCTCACTTTTCTTGTGTAGTTCCTATAATATGTAATATATTCATTATGAATCTTACAATTGTTGAATGTCGGTAGTTTCCACGTTTTAGATATGGAGTTCCTAGAATCCACTGACAATTCCAATATCCTTTAATAATTACCAAAATAAATTCCTTGGATTTATTAATCCAATAACATGTTAGAGCTTTTTCTCCTTGTAAGTTTACACACCAAGTTTCACTATATCTAGCTTCTGCTCGTCATAAGTTGGATAGTTCTCAATTTATCGGCCTAAGGACATATCAATCTAGTAGGTTTTATAGCCTTTGAACTTTCAATCCAATATCTATATCGAATACATATCAAGATTCATAACTATCAATACAATTTTGCAACTATTTTGAGCACAACTCAAATTTCTAAGTTTTGCTATTTAGCCTTTATCTTTATAAATATTGTTTACAAAATATGGAGGGACAAATCATCTAGCTACAATCAACCTATTCACATTTAGTAATCATAGGACACACAGTCCCTAGGAAATAATAGGGCATCTTGCCCATCCATTACTTGAATACTCATAAGGTCCTATAACCTGAGTAACTTTTCATGCATACTACGTTTGTGGGTCTTATTACCTTAGGACTTATTGTCCTATTACCCTCTAGTGTTACAATCTCTTTGAGATATTATTTGTAATTTTGGCATTGGGTCACCTCTTGAAATTTCATGTCCAGAGTCATTTTCTGTCATTTAGACTACATTGTAGGTCATTCGACCTTACCCTGCTTGCTCATAAGGTCTTATGGCCTATGGGCATACTAGCCTAATAGGTCTTACCACCTACTGAATTTTCTCAACACTTATAGGCTTACGAATGCACTCATATATACCGAGATACTATATTTGTTATGGAAGCACAAGTTCCCCTTAGCTTCTACTGTTGCAGTTCAATACATCTATAAACACATTAACATTACTTGGACAGTATTTAACTTCCAGGTTAAAATCGTTAAGCAACTCTATCCATCAGTGTTATGTCATGTTCAACTCTTTATGATCATACAGTTACTTTTCTAGTGGTTGCAGTATAACTTTAAGGTACTCCGTAGAAACATTCTCTCTAGATTTCCCATGTATGCAAACAGTGGTTACTATCTTATCATATGTATGATATCTTAGTCTGTGAGGCTTCAGCTGACAAGAGGTTCATGCCACAGTGTTATCCTGCTGCATTAGGACACATTTCAAATTCACATTTATTCTCATTAATACAGACCACATAGACCAACTGTAAATCACAACCACATAGGTCAATCATAAATCAAGACCAATTAGGTGAATCACACATCAAGACCACTCAGGTCAATATTTCCATCAATTCCTCTCTCAGCCTTATGAAGCTCCTCTCACAACTATTATCCCACATAGAATATTGATTTATCATATTAGCCTTATCAAAGGAAAATTAATACTGGAGCAATGCTACACAATCTCAAGCATAACAATCATCAAGACCCCAAAAACTACAATTTTCTGGCCTTTTCCGATTCGGTATCGCTTCCACTTTAATGGGATTTAGAAAATCCCCTTCTTATGAGATTACATGGCCCAGACTCTTAATTTCTGAAAGCCAAAACACATATTGGCATAGAGTTGCTTATTTCACAACATGTTCAATACTGCTTTCAAGCACCTTTTGTGTTTTACCTTGCTTAATGAACATAAGACATCATCGGTTCTCAATCACCCACAAGTCCTAATTGGTCAAATTTATCATTTATAAGACATACACTCCCTTGCCATCATACATACTCATATGTAAATGGAAATGACTATCACCGTAGTTGTACTATACTTGTACAAAATTACCATTAGGTAGAACCGTACTTAAGTTAAGTTTTATAGACTCATTGGCTTCCTTTTGCTTCGTCTCAAAATTCTATCCAAAGTTCTCTATCTCAACTCCTTTTTCCATTGTTGCCGTAGATAGGTACTGGCTAAATGCTCCAGTTGCCATTACTTATAACAAATTAATAATCTAGTTAGGACATTACATGATCTCTAGAATAATGGGGCTTACATAATGCCAACAAGAGTGGTTTGATTGTTAATGAGATGAGGCCTGAACATAAGCCTTGGTTGCCTAGCTTCCTCGAAGTTCGTATCCTTTTTAATGTGTTACTCTGTATGTTTGCATGATCCTTTGGTTTAAGAACTACTAGTTACACTTTGATAGAATTTTAGAAATCTCCTCCATACGAGGCCATTATTCTTTTACTGTTTGAGGATCAAACTTCCCTCAATGGCAATAGGTTATTGCTAGCAAAATTATGTTGGACATGTCCACAGACTTTTATCCTCAGCAATAAGTTCATGTGAAAACCTAGACGAAGGTTGCTGGTTAGGGTATATGCACTTACTTCCCTGTCTACTAGAGTTGTTTCCTCTTTTCCTATCCTTATCTTACTTTTGCTACACTCTTCATAGCTTATTACTCAAATTATATTTCCATTATACATTGCTCCATTAACCTGCCTATTATCTGCTGTATTAGGTCAGGTCTAGCTCCCGACCTTACTCCGTATCTTTATCTCTTTGTCTCACCACCTTTATGTTTCCCTATATTAAAATAAGGAAGCTGAGAGGTAAATTTTACATGTTTACAAGGGCATTTTTGTCCTTTCACAAAATTTGAACATAGAGATACCTCAATAATAACCTATAGCAGACCTTTACTGCAGTTTAAGGAAACTTTTGGGTACTACACTACTCGTAGGTGGTTGTACCGCATGTTTCTACTCCTTTACATCTCTTGACTTAACATTTTTCAACAACTTCCCGGGAGGTCACCCATCTTTCTATTTACCTGGGCTGAGCACGCTTAACTTTCATATACCAATGCAAAAATATTGGTACTGACTTCAGCCACTTTCGAACATCAGTACCCCTAGACTGCCCTCGACCTGATTAGTCGGGTCAACCCTCTCTGGGCGACTAAATACTATGTATAAATCATTTATTAATATCGGTACATATAATTTGATATGTACTTAGTCATATACTCCATCAACTCCATAAAGCTATCATATGGATCCTACTTCATAAGATAGCTCCTTCTCTGCACCTTAAATGCAGTGTCGAAGAAGAACTTCCTTGTCGTATGGACTTGATCTTCATATGGGAACTCCATACCGTATCATCCTTGCTCCTGGTGCAATGTGTCAATATTATGCACATGCTGTGCATACTGGGGGTCCCTGTGGGTTATGGGCCCACATCAACATAATCCTTATGCATCTTCTCAACTCCTGACTCGGCTGCAGGTTATATCCCATGTGTATAGGTTCTACTCTAGGATTGGTAACCTTGTACAGATCCGGCTCCACTCTTATATATAGCAGTTGCTCCACATTATCAATAGATGACTTTGACTATTGGCCCTTATCTGGGTTAAGACCTATATATGAACTCTTGCCGTAAACTACTTCCTTGAAGCCCATAGCTTCTTGGCACCATTTCTGACTTGGCATAATCATCCTAACTGCTCTCTAATCATCTTTTGATTCTCTGAGAAAAATTTACTACTAGCGGTGACTTATCCCTCTGTCACCTTATTCCATTTGTCCTTCTTATTATAACGTAATTAAGATCAGTATACTATTTTGTCATTGCCAGAACCGCATGCTCTGATACCAATAATGTCAAATCCCTCTATATTTTGACATTTATCAGAGTATTAACGTGCAGTTCGTTAGGCAAACAGAAATAGTACAATATACCGATATAAATTCTTGATTACATTACATAAAATCCCCACAAGGTTTGTACAAATTCCAATACAAATCCCAAATACAATAAGAAACTATGAGATAACCAACAAAATTCCATTCTCTGCCTTGGACCTTCTATTTTTGATATTCTCTATTATTCCTTCCGAGCCATTTCCTCTAACTGAGTAAATTTAGGAATTTACAGAAAGGGGTGAGATTCAAAAGAATCTGAGTAGTAACAGTGTATCAATCATATAAAATGTGAAAAGTAAACAAGTAATACAACATTTATCATGATGCAGCAATCAGAATGTGAAGCATATGTCTCATAATGCTCAGGATCCAAATGATGATTTTTTCTAGATCAAAATGGTCATCCGTTCCTAATCTGCACAATCATCATCCTATAATGTGATTACAACAACTCGACTGGAGCAGTGCTATACCAATCTGTATATATATCACAACTTGGAGCAGGCCTATACCTGTCTGTACATATCAAGCCACTCAACTGGGTATACTTGGCCACATGGTACCCTAAAGGTTCCATGGAGTAGTTTAACTCATCACCCACACCCAGAGAGTATTCAAATCATATGAAACACATTGTACAAAACATGGCAACAATGCATATTAACATTCACGTAGAATATGAGAGATAGAGTTACTACCTGGACTTCTTTCCAAAGCTTAGCTACTATTGGTCCTTTAACCTTTCGTCTAGTTTGGGCAATTACAAAATCCAAACATTCCCAAATTAATTATAAATGAGTTATTACTCATTCATACTTTATTTTAAACTCTTAAGTTGGTTATCTTTTCTCAAGGCGCCAAATTACTAAAAATGACTCTGGGAATCCAGTCTAATTCTCCTTATACCTGGTATAATTGTACATTCTCAAAATTATGCCCAGGCTTATCCTATACATTTTGTGTGTAGAGTCCATTTTTTACCTTAGTTTGCACAAATTCACACTTAAATGACTAGATTACACTTGATAGCCACTAATTAGAGTTTTAGGGGCAAAATTGTCATTTTCGCAGGTTTTCTAGAAATTTTCAGCATTTTCAGTCAATTTTGAAAATTCATAACTAAATATAAAAAATTCCAAATTGAGTGGTTCTAGTTCCTATGTAAAGATATTTCAGTCCTCTTTAAATAAAAAATATCAAAATCCACTAGATATATCCACAAAATTCCAGAAAATTCGACCAAGCTGATCTACCACAGAATTTGTTCGAGATTCATGGTTAAACTTTGAAAAAACATATCTTTCAATCCACTTATCTGAATGGCTTAAAATACCTATCAATTAAATATCAGGATGTCTAATTTCATCCTGTAAAGGTTCATAAGATTTGAACCAAGTTTGGTTACTCAAAAACACGCTACAACAATCTGGCACAAATTGGAAAAGAGAAGTTTCATGTTTTAACCTTTAATACACCTTCATTTCCACTTGTAATCTTACAATTAACCCTTTTTAACACTATTTGAACATGATTAGTGTTAATTTGGGTAGAATATCCCCTTAGAAATTGGACATCCCAAGTTTACAAAGATTGCCAGAAACAACAAATAACCAACCAAAGAATTACCACATCTTAGTTTTCATCAAGAATACCAAAGTTCTAGCAACATACCTTGCTTTTCCTCTTCTTCCTAGCTTTGGCCGAAATCCTTCCCTTTTCTCCTTGGAGTTTTAGCTTTTTTAATAGTTAATCTACTAAGAGAATAGGGAGGTTAAGAAGAGGTTTCTAGAACTAGAACCTAAGATTAAGCAAAGATTTCTACATACTTACCTTGTGCTTGAACTTAGGTCCCTTCTTTCTCTTCTTCTTCTCCCTTTTCTCCTTAGCTCTCCCCTTTCTCTTCTCTTCTTTTTGTAATGGCCCTACCTCCCACCACCATAGGCTGACTTGCCGGCACCCCCACCTCCCGCCATCGCAAGCCGATGTGTATAGGTATTGTTCCCTCCTCTGGGGTATTTATTCCTCTAGGCATATACTAACACTAGATGACGCCTCCCCAAGGGCTCAAATCCAAAACATGAGGATAAGTCCAAACCTTAAGAGCTACTTGGTAACCACTTGCACTATGTGTTAATATGTGCCCAGAGGACCACTTAGCAACTATGGTACAAGTGGTTACCATGTAGCTCTTAAGGCTTAGACTTTTCCTCAGGTCCTAGCTTCGAGCCCTTAAGAAAGCATCCTCTGGTGTTAGTATGCACCCTGAGGAACAAATCCCCTAGAGGAGGGGACAATACTTGCTCCACGTTGGCCTGCGATGGCAGGAGGCGAGGTGCTAGTACATCGACCTGCGGTGGAAGGAGGTGGGGCCGTTACATAAAAAGGTGCCTTTTTATGTAACGTCCCTGACTCCCGCCACCGCAGGCTAACATCCCAGCACCCTGCCCTATGCCACCACATGACTGATGTAGTGCAGGTATTATCCCCTCCTCTAGGGGATTTGTTCCTCTGGGAGCATACTAACACTAGATGACACCTCCCCAAGGGCTCCAAGCCAGGACCTGAGGATATGTCCAAGCCTTAAGAGCCACTTGGTAACCATTTGCACCATGGGCCGTTACACTTTTCCCTTAATCGAAATGGTCCTTCTTTATAGAGAATGTGAGAGTTTTCTAGAAATGCTTAGTTGTTCCTTGATTTTTATTATTTTAATGTCATAATTATCACATGCTTTAATTTTAATGTTTCTTTATTCCATATATGCATATCCCTTTTGAAAAATATCCTCTTCTTGCATATTTATTAATACAAATATATTATATTCTTTAATTATTAAGGAAAAATGACCAAATTTTATTTATTTGGTCAAAATGACCATTTTGCCTTTACATCTTTCCAATTTTCGCATGTGTAGGAAAAAATAGCAGAATTTTCATCAAATTTTGAAAATTCATATCTAATTGTATAGATATACAATTGGGATGGTTATAAAGGCTATATGACCCTTATTAAGTCTATTTGTAAGAAACAAATAACCTTTGGCCAATTGGAAGCTCATCATTGCTTGAATTTCCATTTTTGGACGCTGCCACAGAAAATTTTCAGTTTTACTAGGTTAAATTTAAAAATTCATAAATCCTTATGTACAACTCCAAAAATTCCATATAATATATCAAATTAAATATTTTTATTTCTAATTTCATTATGGAAAGTTTCACATTTTTTGAACTTTATTTACTATTTTAAAAATATTACATAACATGACTGCCTTACCGGAAAACTTATCGGCAACATCCTTATATTATGTGCCAAATAACTATATTGTGTGTGAGCTTTAATTTCTTTTTTGTGTCTCTTAATACACTTTTTAATTCACCATTTTATTCCTTTAATACCACTAAGGTATAGAGAAATTTTGGTAACTAAAATTTGGGATATTTCACAGACTCTCCAAATCTTACCCTCCCTAGCCAACCTTTTAGACAGGTGAGCACTGGAGGTGTGTTGAGAATAGAGAAGAGGAATGTTGTTGATTAGCTGAACACCTTTTTATTATTTCAAGGTCTATAAACATTATGTACACCCCTGTAGGGGAACTTCTATATTATAATCAAGCAATATTGTATCAATGTTATCAGTATATTTATGTTATTTCTGTGTGCCCATTGAATTGCGCATTGCTACTCTGGTTAATGTCAATTATTAAACGTATGTAAGGTGGGGTGTTACATATGTTTTTTTACGTTTTTCTCGATAACCATGTCAAAACCATATGTAACCCGTAGTTAGGCAAAATTTAAATGGCAACGGTGGCCAGGATGCATGTAAATGATGTCAAAACTATATGATTTTCACTTTCATCCCCATAATCATAGGCACCCCATGGGTATGCCATGGTTATGATGCAATGGAAACAATTCCCTCTTAACTGTAAACACTAGGTGAAATAATTTTAACATATGTAATTCATCTATACCTAACCAGGATGTGCCCATGTGTATGTGACCATATTTTTATTTAAAAAAGTGGGCATCTAATTTGAGGTTTGAGATTTGATGAATTAATGTTCTGGTAGTAAGTGTTCTGATATCTAATAGTTAGAATAAAGCTCAAGTGAATGTTCTACATTGCTTATTCCAAAAGTGGTTGTCTAATACTAATGTAGAGTAAGTTTTCCTTTTGCCAAGGAATGTGGTAGTTTTTTTTGGGAGGTCCAACATTAATTAGGATAAATACAGTTAGTTGGCAGTTATTTATGATTGTACTTATAAATGTATGATGAGTGTTATGGTGCTTTTCGTATCCTTTCAGTTGCTTTCAGTTGCTTTTAGTTTATCAGTTTTTTTACTCTAAATTGTTGTTGCTTTATTTTGTTTTTATTGCCTATACATGTATGTTATGGTGGGATCATATGAATTGCTTGATCAAATTTCACCTCGATTAAATGTTCAAAGGGTATTGGTGAAGGTTGACAGAATGTAACTGAGGATATATTATGACATTGCTAATAAGGATTGGGGATGGACAAAGAACGTGGTTTGATAGACACCATCATTTTTTATGAAAATGTACAATTTATATAATGTTCTTTTGTTTTCCAATTTTTTATGCAGAACAACCATGTCTTCATGAGGATGGATGGGAGGGAAGTACTTAATCAATTTTGTAAAGAGATTAGTCCAGAACATATATATGATGTTAGGGAATTTGCTATTTGTGAAACTGGCAAGGCAGTTCATGAAAGGTTTCACATTTTGTTGCTTCTAACTGTTAGAAATTGTGCCTTAGGGGCCAATCATTGTACTTTGAATAATTGTTATTCAATGAAATTCTTTATTTAGTTATCACATTATTCGCATGTTCACTGTGATAACTGTATCCTTGGATAAATCGTAATGATTGTCCTAAATGTCCCTGGTCCGTCATCTATGCTGGAGCAAAGATGAAATAAGACCAGTATGACTTTGATAAGGTATAGAGATACGAATCAAAGCCTTAGGAACTTGTAGGAGTACAAGGTGCTGGACCGACCCGCTATGAGAAAGCTGCATGGATCAAGTCATAAACTTATCTCATGAATAACCACATCACAATGCCCTTTGACCTGAGATCATCATGGATTCCTACATGAGAGTTACTAAGCTTTGACTTAGTCAAAAGTCACCTTTAACCGGGTGATGATAAAGGCTACAATCGGGTTTAGTGGTTTTCATGCAGAGGAATGTGAATGGTCAAGATGGAATTTGTCCCTCACATTAGTAGAAAGATATTACTGGGCCCCTCGATGAGTGAGCCTGAGAAATGTATGGCCATACTACGATGGAAATGAGTTTCCATTTCTATAGTCAGACTACTCAGGGATCGAGAAAGTAATGGTCAGGAATAGGAGGATGACATTCTCCATGCATCATCTTTGACCGAAATATCGTGTGACAAAAGGGACGTGATATGGTTATATGACAGGTTGTATCGTATTGTCGATCCTCATATGAATTGGGTAGTTGTATTGTCTTGCTAGAGGCCGCTTACGACTTGTGGGTTGGTATAATCATTAGCCCACTGCCAACTTATTATGGGCCTACAGGGTCGCACACAAGAATAGCCCAATACGAGCTATAATGTCTAGATTCATTGAATCTAAGATGCGTCTAAGATTCAATGAATACAATGTTTAATCTAGGGTGAATGAATTTTAAATATATATTTATTATATACACATATTGTGTGAATATTTATTTGATAAATATTTATATATGTGTATATATATATATATTTATATTTTGAAAAGAAAATTAATAATATTATATACACACATGTATTTTTGAAATACATAAACACATATATAATATATATTATTTGATAATATATATTATATGAAAATATTATATTATATATAAAATTTATATTATTTGATAATATATATTATATATATGATAATATTATATTGTTTGTAATATGATAATATTATATATTATACATATATAATATATATTATTTGATAATATATATTAAATATATGATAATATTATTATATTGTGTATATATAAAGATATTATATGATAATATCTCAGATTTAATTTATAAAGATAAATTAAATCTAATTCGATTGGCTCTTTATTCTAATTAAATAAATAGGTTAAATTAAAACTGTTGGACAGATTTAATTAAACCATATTTATTTAACTAGCTTATCAAAATAATTAAGTGTTAATTAATATAATAAGGATTTTGAAATTAATTAAGATTAATTTTCAAATATCCATAATAAAATAGATAACCCTAATAGTTATAAAAGGTGAGAGCTAGAGTTTTCTACGGATGATGAAAAAATGGAAAGCCGCCAGAAAACCCTAGAGGGGCATTGGAGTCGCTAGCACGCTGCCGGTGTTGGGTCCTGCTCGTGTGGATACCAGTAGATGAAGCTGATCTGAGTAGTTGGCTCCTTAAGATCGAAAAGGAAAAACTCAAAAAGGTATGACTCTTTCTAACTTGAATTAAATGTCGTTGATAGATCTGCAATTGGGATTGGTAAACTTTTACAATTTTAAAACTTTAATTCTTCCGCTGTGTGCCTACCAATCCTAACACCAATGAGTATGGTAAGAGAGTTTTGCGGCAAGTTTGTCAAGATTCCAGAGATAAATATTGGGATGGTGCTGAGGAATAGAGTTATAGGTATGTGATTGCGATTGTTGCCATTTTATAGGCTCTTGTTTTGCCTTATGTTTTTTTAAATGTGGTTATATTTTGCTACAGATGTGAAGGATAAATTACATACTAAGGGGAAGTTGGGTTGGAGTGGATTGATGGTCTCCTAACTCAGAAGTTTTAACTTTGGGTAGAAGATGATAAGTGAGTTATGATTATATTAATGTTATTAGACAGTTTTGTATTATGTATGACCATGTATGTGATTTCTTTTCCTTACATCATTTGTAGCATGAACTTCATTAAAGTGGTTCTATATGGGGACGTGGCAGAAGACTCATGGAACATATTCTAGCCTTATTTAGGCACTCCAAATTAGGTTGTCAGTTTTCATTATGTGTTGGTAAAAAGGGAAGGAGGTCTTTATTTATTGGGTAATTATAGTCGTGCAACCAGAGTTTTCTGGCATCCTAGGTTTAGGGAAGTTAGGGACCTACTAAGTTTGTCTTTATAAATATTAAGGGGACTTGAATCCAATTGTAGCTTGGTATATATGATAATGGTCAATGGATTATGTATATATACTTGTTTCCTTTTGTGACTTCCACTAAATGACACTTTAGCTTTCTTACGACTTTCATATACTTTGTCATAACTATTGCATTCCCATCTCATAGTTATGGTTAAATTGACTTAATTGTAATTAATTTACACTTTTGTAAGCATATGCACATGGTGGTTGCATCATGGTTATTGTAGTTTTCAAATTAAAGCCCTCACCCATGGCATTCCCAGTACTTGCATATGGTTACAGTCTTAACCAGTACAAAGGGACTAAAATTAATGAGTTTTATTGATAAAGGGAAAATGCCATTAACCATAGATACATTAAACTTAACATTTAAATTCATCTACCCATAACCATAATGTGCCTATAGGCTGTATACAGTTTTCCCTTTCGAAATAGTATTTTGCTTATCCCTGTTTCCTTTGAGTTATAATAGAGCAAAGGTTTTCACACTAGTATGCAACAAAAACATGAATATCCCTGCACAGGTCTTTCACTTATACATATCATTGTAGCTTACATACATCATGTTGTCAAAATTATGGGGTTGTGATTGCAATCACATATTTAGATTGCCTTTACAAGAGGTATACTCGAAGGACATAAAAGAACCAAAACACAAATAACGTTGAAACTCACAGACCAAAGGAATGAGAAGAAGGTCCAAAGTCTCCTAATGATTTTGACCTTTGGTTCATTGTATCTTGAAGCTATTCTCTCGTCAAGCTCTAACTCTATGAAGGTCCGGTGGTTTCCCTTGACTCTCAAAACTCACATCGCTTTAACTCTACAACTCCATCTCTTTCCCTCGTGCCTCAAGCTCTCTCTTCAGGATCTCTAGCTCTGGTATGTGTTGCAAGTGTCTGGGGCTCAATCACTGAAAATTCTTCAAGTTAGTGTAGCAGTGGCGCTCACTCTGTTCTCTTCGAGAATGATATAAGGGAGGTCATTGGCGATTATGGTGGAGGGAGAAATGGTCACCGATGACAAATGAAGAATCATAGAGGAACTATAAGCTCTCCTTCTAGTCCTTTAATCCATGGTGCTTAGAAGGTTTTTTTAGGACCAAAAGTATGTAGTCTAAGAAGAAGAAAGAGAAGAAGACCTAATTTTGAGGGACCTGAAAACTTCAAAAGTTCATGGAGGGACTAAATTGAAAGTTTTTGAAATGTTTGTAGGGCTGGATTGTAATTTCCAAAACCTCTAGGTACTTTTTTGTAATTTTCTCTTGCATTTTCTTCATAGATTTGCAATTTCTAAAAATTTTAAGGCCTTTTTTGTAATTTCCCCAGTCCTTAAAAATATTAATTCTGACCCTAATTGACATTTTCCAAAATTTCCAATTTTCTTCTTAAATACCTATAATGCAAGATTAAACACAAGGTAGTATCAAAAGTCCAAGAAATCATTTGTATGAATAATTAACAAATTATGACCATTTTGCCCCTAATTACACTTAATTCAGCATAAATGTCCCTAACTCAAATTAGTGCTTAATCATACAATAATGTCCTAGGAAATGCATTAAGAATCCTAAATTATCATGAAAAAGTATATCAAAATATGGTTTAATTAGTTGGGTTTGGGAGTTCGAATGAATTCAGCTTTGCATCTAATAAGTCAGCAATATTCAATCTTCGAATAAGATTATAAAGTAGGCAACATGCCAAAATATATTTATTCTGAATATTGATCGAGTAGGATGAAGGGCTTCAAAGAATTGCCTATCTTAACTTCAGAATTCTAAAGCACTGTTCAATTACATTACGAGCTGATAAATGTTGCAAGTTAAAAGCATTACGTCGGGGTCTGGGGTTGGTGCCCTTGTCTCTAGTCATTTAGGTGGTAACATTGGCCTCAGTAAGGAGTAAGAAATCCCTCATTGTTAGTGTAACTAGCATCAACTAAATAGTAATTCCCTACACATCAACAATGTCATCTTATTTTAACCCAAACCAAACTTGGTCACAGTATAACACAATGAAAAATTGGCCATTAATCTTTAACGCACCGGCTGGAACTTTCAGACCATTTCTCGTCCTTATGATATCTCTAAGGACCCTTTCACCTGTAGCTAATCCTTCCCATCTAGGCAACACAAATATAAATTGGGCATCTAGCGGGCATACTCCAAGAACATTCGATGTTATATCTCCCTATTTTTTTATACCAACAATTATGCTTTGCAAGCATTTCTACTCATATATAAGTACTATCCAAAGCACCTAAACACCCCTGCCATTAACAATAACTATATTAACATGCAATCAATAATAGAAATGCAAATTGACATAACATAAGTGGTGAGTATTGTAATACCTCATTTCCTATAGCCTAAGATGAGTACAAAAGAGTAGTGAAATCATTTATGAAACCAGGATTTAATCCCGGATGAAAAGTACATTGGAAAACATTTGCAAATTCCACTTCCTACCTCCGGATTTGAACTTGGGATTGGAAAGGATTTTCTAGGGTAGTAAAATTTTCTTAAATCATTTTCACAAACATTCACTATCTCACTAAGTCTCACCGCACTCTTTTCTTTGTTTTATCAAAGTTTGCGAGCGATTCTCTGCTTAATTCTCATGTTCCATACCTTAATTATGGTTCGTTAGCGATCAGATCATAATATAACTAAACCGTTCTTACTCGACTACTGGCATTACCAGTTTAACTATTGTAACATGCTAGAGTTACAAGATATTTACAACATATACTTATCCAAAATATATATATACATATCCAAAATACACATAATAGACAACCAGCAAAACAGGAATCTTTGGCGTTTAATCCTCTAACTATCTGCATTTACCTTCTTCTTGCCCCTTGAGCTTTCTCCCTGTACTGAAGGTGGGTTTATGGAAAAAGAGTGAGATTCAAAAAAATTTCAGTAGTAACATAATGCCAATCATACATAAATAACATCACAAGGCACACTTCACAGTCATCATACAACATAATCATCACAACAACATTCAGTGCATTTCAAGAAGTTCATAAAGCACCGTAGTGCTAGGCAAGTCAATAGGCCCCGAGGGATACCCATGCAAAATAGGCCCCAGGCACCCACTCGTGCATTACTGAACATTATATTAGCCTGAGTGTCCACCCATGCATATAGGCCCTGGGTGACCATCCCGTACAATCAGAATATGCCAGACAATTCAAGATGATTTCAAACAACACACAATGTATATTATAACATATGAAAGACAAGTTACTACCTGGTTGCTTTCCTTGAGCAACTTCTTCCTGTTTGTTTGAGCTCGGGAAATTCTCAGGCTTCGAACCACTATTAGGTCCTATAATTTCATATTGAAATTAATCAAGTTGGTTGTCATTAAATTTAGCATATTAAGCTAAAATCAAAGTCAAGGTGGCCCAACTATCCCAAGTTGGCTATTTCCACCCTTGATCTCAAATTCACTAACTTTGTTTAACTTCAAAAATTCATCATTAATTCTAGGATACAAATTAAGTGGTTCTAAATTATATGTAAATATATTTCTATATAAGTTCACATAAAAATATCTAACTTTGATTATCATAACCACAATATTCCTAAAATTTTTCCAAACATCACTGTTCCAGGTTTCTTCCCATAAAACAAGGTATAATTTCAAAACTTCACCATTAATTCTAGGAAAATCCAAATTAAGTGGTTATAAATTATATGTAAATATATTTCAGTATAATTTCACATAAAAATACTTAATTCTAGCCATCAAAGCCAAAACATTCCCAGCATTTCACCAAACATGACTTGTTCTAGATTACATTCTAGAAACAGGGCCTGACTTCAAAAATTCATATATCCCAATGTACTTGTCCAAAAATTACAAAATACCTACAATATTAAATATATATGTCCTTAATTTAATTATAAAAATTTTCAGAATTTTTGGATGAGGTTTGACCCCTAAAACACCACGTACAAACACATTGTTACAGACAGAGCAGATTAGCATTATGAACAAACATACTTCATAAATTCCCAAATTCATATACAAGTATCCAAAAATCATGAACACTTGCATACCTACACAATTTTGCCTTATAAAGCTAATGGAAGCATCAAAATGATCAAATTCTTACTTCTTCATCACGCCACCTATAGGGCAGAAAATTTAAGTTCTTAGGTGACTTATGTTGTTTTCTTGTTTTCTCTTGCTTAATCACTTCCTTGCTACTTCTAATCACATGCTTAACCATTTAAAAACTAAATGGAAATATTTTAAAGGAGTTTAAGCAGTAGGACCCCTTAGGGTTTCATCATCCAAACTTCACAAAACAACTAATTCCAAGCCAAGAACAACAACAACAACAACTAACAACAAAGGCACAAGAAGTAAGTTTTGGAGTTTACCTCTTGATTCTTGTTGCTTCTCTCTCTAAAAAATGTCAGCCTCTCTCTCTCTCTTCTCTTATATTTTTCCTTGAATACTATAAATTTGATGAAGTAGAAGAGATTAAGAGAGGTTATATAGTGATTAGGAAGCTTAAACTTCAAGGTTACAACTTCCTTACCTTTGATTGTGAGAACCATAGCTCCTTCTTGTAGCTTCTTGTTCATGACTATGGCTGAACTCCCTCTCTCTCTTGCTTCATTTTCTTGCACGAAAATGAGAAGGAAAGATGACTTAAAGCAATTGGTTATCTTGCTTTACAAATGGTAACATCTCATTGGTCCAAAACTTTGACTTTTCATCCATTATTTCATTTCTTTTTTTCCCTTCTTCATTTCAGCCGAAATGAATGAGAATTGAGGGAGTATATGTGGCTTTTGAAATATCCCATAATACCATCTTGCAAATTGTTGACTTTTTGGACTTTTACTTTTTGATTCTTTGACCTTTCTTGATAATAATTTACCAAAATAGGCTTATTAATTACCAAGTAGCCATTTCCTCTTTTTAATTCCCATTTAACTAAAATTATTGGGAATATGAGGGAAAAATAATTATTTCACATTTTCTGGCAAAATTACCATTTTGCCTTTACGTTTTTATGATTTATTGAAATAAATCATTTCTTTCTCCTTTTCCTTTGGTTTGGTTGAATTTTTTACACTTGTATGAAGCCATTATTTGTGTCATTTTATACTCAAATTCTGGTTACAATATTAGGCCTTTAAGTGAACATTAATTACCTCTTTGTGTCCCTACTTGGCCGAATTATGTGTAACTAGCGATTGAAATTGTTCTATAAATTTATGTACACCATAATTCACCATAATATTCCCTTTGATACCCCAATGGCATAAATAAAGGAAATTTTGGGGATTACAAATATGCCCTACTAGGACATTTGCTAAACTAGGGCTTAGAAACCCACTTAATCTAGGCTTAATCTTAAACCTCTTGTCTCAAAATTTGGGATATTACAAGTATTTACCTTAAACCATTCCCAACGATCATTGATGGAATCCTCGCTAATAGGCTCTAATCTTTTGAAAAGCTCATTTTGCAGTTTTAGGGTGGTATTCAATACGAGCTTAAAGTATGCTAATTTTTTCACTAGACTTTCCAAACTTAAATTGTATTACTCTACTTTTCATATGGTGCACTAAAATGTGCAAGAACATTGTGGCTTGCTCATCAACTAACATATGCCTTGTAGTTTTCAACCACCAATTGTGTCCAGCATGTGCCACAGTTGGTTAAATGTCACCATGTACATCCTAATCTAGTTGAAGTAAGTAGTATAACTACTATATCTCATTGCTTATAGGTTTGCTCTCTTCGAGTAGAAATCTAGCCTAAATGAGCTATAAGGAGTTTCTCTACAATGGCCAGCAATTTTCGTTGCCATAAACATTGTAACAACCGCTTTCCTTATCACCAAAACCAAACAACCAGCCAATACATCAAATAAACATTCATCCATTTCTCTGTCCATCACCTATAAGGTTTCTGGCCAAGCAACAAGATTTCACTCAAATTAGAAGAACAAGTATAGGAGATGTGGTGACACAAATTTTTTATGAAAATAAGTTCTTTTACCCATTAGCAACCCCATCACGACTATGGTCAAAGCCGAATAATCTTGCAAGGTCACCCAGATGCACTTGCTGGGTGGCTGGTGGTTAAGGCACATTAAGAGCATATTTACTCATACCCATGACATACCCATAAGTCAATTATAGTCATACATAAATGTATGAATGTTAACCATATGTGTCTGATGGGTCGCTTATGGTTACGTACAACTGAAAAAATAGTACTCTAACCATTACATACCCATTATTCACTTATGGTCACAACCACTTTCTGTGGTCTAATTTAACTCATGGGTGTGTCATGGTTATAGGATAGTTATATAACTTGACTCTTAGCCATTGCATACCTATCAATCATATATGGTTAAGACTACTTCCCTTGTGTGGAATATCACATATTTAACCATGTTCACCATATGGGTACTTTATGGTCATTCTATAGTCGACCAACTTTTCTCCCAATTTGAGATCCCCCATTGCTAGCTACTCTAGATCAGCTCTGATGAGCAATAGCCTCTTTGCTTAACTCAAAATACTAAGGATAATGGGTGCATTACATTCAACACAAACAGAACACAATAACCACAACGATAGAGAAGAAGAAACCCACTTGTTCTTTGGGATTAATCAGATACAGTGTTGTCATCTGAAAAAGCCCCTCTCCCTCTCTATTATTCACCACCCTCTGGTTTTCTAGCTCCATCCATGTAAATTTCTCTTAAAGTCATCACCTTTTTATATCACATCGTCATCACATCAGGGCATTTAGGTCTTTGGCTGATTCTGAATTTCATTCAAACATGTGAAAATAGGCGCAGGCGAGAAAATGAATTCTAAGGAAAATGGAGATCCAAACAAAAATATTCCCTTTCCTGCCTCTCAGTTTCTTTAATCCAAACATGCTCTTATGCACCCTTTTTGCCTTCATTTCTCAAGATGTCTTTTCAATCATTTTATCTCATCTTTCTTTATTATCATTATTTTGTCTTACTTGTTAAGTCAATCCTCTCACTCTATTTTATTGTGTGTAGGTGTGTGTATAGGTCAATGTAGTGTCATTATTTTTCATACACACTCCCCTTTTCTTGAAATTGTTTGTAATGTCTTATTTCCGTAATTGTTCTGATGAGTTTTACGTAGTGAATTCTCTTCCCTTACTCCTCTTTTCTTGAAATTGTTTTCAAAGCTCCTTGCTCCGACGTTTTGAGTAAGATAAGTTCTATAATTTCTCTTCCCTTGCTACTTAATACTTGGCCAAAAAATGGCCTAAAAGAAAAAGAAGAAGATGTGACCACAATTCCATCTTCTTACACAAGCCAAATTAATTTACTATGAAGTTTAATTTCCAATTTGTTGACCTTTTCTCTTTCCTCTTCTCTTCTTCTTTTTGACCGAATTATGCTGCCTAATAGAGAGGAATTGTTGACCTAATTAACTTACTCTATCTTGCCATTAGTCAATTAATTTCTAAGTTGGGAAAGTTGACAAAACTTTGAACGATTGATCTAACTTGCCTCTTCATTCTTTGCCTTATTCTTGACCAAATTTGTGGCCTTCAGGAAGAGAGAAAATTTTCTTTTCTATTCTCATAATTACTTCTTACTTTTGAAGAGAAAATCTTGGCCCTTCATTTTGTCTTCCAACTTTAACCTTAAGATCAAGTGGAAATTGTCTCTTTTGCCCTTGATTATGGTAATATTATTTCTTGTTCCATTAGTTCTTTTATTTCTCTTTATTACTTCTTTATAGACACCATTTCCCTTTTCCTTTGGATCTGGGTTAAGTTCCATGTCATTCCGACATATCCTTAAGGAAATTGGATACTTTCTTTCAACTAATTCACACTGAAATTCATATTCTATTATGAGTGTTGTTTCTAAAGGTCATTATGTTTCTTATGCATTCCTAGGACTCTTAATAAACTAGACTCAGTAGTCTACTTTATTTAGGCTTATTGTCTACCCTCTAGTCCCAAAATTTGGAGAATTACATTGTTGGTGTGTCTAAGTATATATGCATTAATAATTCTTTATTCATTCACCATGCCCAACTCCTTTGTCTTCACTCTGAACTTCTGATGATGTTGCATGTATAGATAAAGCTACTTCTTCATAACCCCATTTTGAATAACCCAATTTTTTGTTCTTTTCTCTACCACCCCATACATCATGCGTATCCTTTTTTGTTTTGCGTGCATATACTGATATACATATATTAATTTCTCATATAGTTGAAACCTTATTGTTCTTTATATCTTATTTTATTTTATTTTTTTGGGTTTATCTCCACTATCCAATACAATTTGAATTCACGGCTTGTAAAACAAAACTAACGCCTTTTTGTCCACTCCCTCGTGTGTATAATAGTCATAAAGCTTAAATATTTTTTTTTATTAAGCCTTACTTCTAAAATCTTTTCTACCTCTATTTTATATGTCCTAATACTAGCAACAAATACAAATACAAATACTGAAATGTATTTGGACTCTTAGATTTGAATCAGTTGCTATAAAAATTAGATAATCCTTATTTTTAGCCAACAAAAAAATATTGATTTGTATAACTTATATATATTGTTGACTTTTAGCCTTAGTTTTAAGGCTTTATAGTATATTTGGGTTATATATTGATAGATATTTACATGTGTGATTTTGTAGGCTCTCTTATGGGAATCATAAGAGAACTAGAAGAATCCCATAATGATTTGAAGACTATCACACTTAATGTTGAAGATTTGAACTATCATACTTAATGTTAAAGATTTGAAGACTATCAAACTTAATGATGATTTAGTGTCATTTTCATTATGGTCATTTATTTTGATTTTGATTTTAAATCTTTTATCATTATTATATTACATTCCAGAACCTTCTGCTATTAAATTCTATGATTAGAGTTGAGGCTACAAATAGCCCTCAACACTTCTCATTTTGCTCACCTTTGAATGATTGAATAAGAATTTCCCTTGCTTTCTCTATGAGTTTCTCTCTTCTCTCTAAATATCTCTCTCCCCTCTTTCTCTTCTCCCTCCTCCCCTTCCCCATTCTGCATCATTTGGTATCAAAACCACCATGACTAGCCATGATGACAATGGAAAGGCTAACATAAACCATGTGGACTGTTTGGTTAAGGAATCAGCTCATGGGACTAATGCTAGGATTGATGAGACTAACAATAAGATTAAAGCTCTTGGTACTAAGTTTAATACTAAGTTAAAAGAACTTATGTTGACCATTCATCTTTAGGGGCACTGTAGTGCAGGAAAAAAAAAAGAGGACCCACTTCCAAATTCTCAAGAAGGGTTAATTCTAAACCCTAAATAACTTCAAAATCCCCAAGAAGTGGTTACATCCAAAGCCTAACAAGGATAAAAGGTCAAGGGTAGATTGACCCAGGTAGGTCATCATCATCTTTCTATGAGCATTAGAACTAGCCATAATTAATCATTCCAATATAGGCTTAATGTCCAACAATTTAAGGATGAAGAAGATCTTTGGGATGATGATGAAGTTGTAGAGTCCCCTTCTAAGTATGATAGAGGTTACCCTAGATGTGGTTATATGGAAGATGTCACTAAGCTTGAGGTAGATGCCCCTGAATTTGATGGTTGGTTAAACCTGACTATATTCTTCGATTGGTTAGCCAACTTAAAGGATTACTTTGACTACTATGATATGAATAAAAACCAATGAGTGCATTTCACCAAGATGAAAATTGTTGGAGCTGTACGCAAGTACTGGCATACTATTCAGATAACCCTGGAACACCAAGGTCAGCCACCAATTACCATGTAGGCCAGAATGATAATGAAATTAAGGGAGAAGTATGTGCCAAATTGATATAAGTGCCAATTAGTTAGCCTGCTCTATAATCTATGATAGACCACTACTATTACTGAGTATATAGCCCGTTTTGATGAACTTATCAAAAGGTATGGGTTGAAGGAAGAGCCTTTGTCATTGTTGACTCAATTTATTAATGGTCTTAGGCCTGACATTAAAAGGGAACTTGAGTTAAAATTTCTTAAAACTCTTTAGGAAGCTTACGAAAAGGCTCAGAGAATAGAATCTTTGCCTAGATACTCTTCTTTTAGATGTCTTACTCCACAGGGCACGTAGTTTCAATAGAGTTGCAATTTTCTTCACAATGATAGGACTATAAGGTCCTTGTCTAGGACAACTTCTCAACTCCCTCTAAGTCAAATGTATGGTCTTAAAAGTGCCATAAAAATTCCCATTGAATCTATAGGTTCTAGCACTTATCCTAGTGGCTCAACCATTGAATGCTTTAAATGCCATGCTCAGGGTCATATCGCTTTAAATTTTCCGTAACGTACCTTGCTCCTTGAGTCTCATGATAATGACAAAACTACTGAGGATTCTCCTAACATTTTAGTCTATCCTGCTAATTACCCCTCAAATGTGGATGAAGAAATCATTGTGGATGAAGAAATCATTGTATAGGAAAGTAAGGAGGTTAACATCATTCTTGTTGTTTTATCTAAGGCTGTCTCCCCCTCCACAGTTATTGCTAAGGATCTACTCAAAGAGGTATCCTAATTACTAGACGAATTTAAGGATGTCACACCTATGGGGCTACCCCTTGATTTTCCACCTTTAAGGGATATCCAGCATGCAATCAATTTGGTTCCTAGGTCTCAACTCCCTAAATTTCCATACTGTAGGATGAACCCTAAAGATGGTGAAGAGCTTAATCGACAAGTCATTGGGTTGATGGAAAAGGGTTACATTCAACATAGCCTTAGCCCATGTGTTGTACCCGCCCTATTGACACCCAAGAAGGATGGTACTTAGACAATATGTGTCAATAGTACAAGATCACTATTAAGTACTAGTTTTAATTTCCATCCCTAGCCTTGAGGTTATGCTTGATCTCATATCAGGTTCTTACTCATTTTCCAATATCGACCTTTGTAGTGGATTCCACCATATTAGGATTCATCCTGGAGATGAATGGAAGACTGCGCTTAAGACACAAGATGGCTTGTATGAGTAGCTAGTAATGCCTTTTAGCCTTACTAATGCCCCTAGTACTTTTATGTGGGTTATAGCCTACCTCCTCTGACCTTACTTTGAAAAGTTTCTTGTCGTCTATTTTGATGACATTATAATCTTCAACAAGTTAGAAGCTGAGCACTTGACTTATCTGTGCTAGGTGTTCGTTACCCTTTGACAAGAGAAATTTTATGCCAATCTTCCCAAATGCTCTTTCCTTTAGCAGCAAGTTGTTTTCCTTAGATTCATAATTTTTGCTAAGGGTTTAGCTATTGATCTCAAAATGGTAAACACCATATGCGATTGGCTTGAATCCAAATCCCTTCAAGAAGTGTATAGCTTTCATGGCTTGGCATCTTTCTACTGATGTTTCATTTAGGATTTTAGTACCATTATGAGTTCTATCACTGATTTTCTCAAGAAGGAAAAGTTCCATAAGGCTTCAGCTTCATCACAAGCTTTCTAAACTATTAAGCAAAAGCTTTTCAAGGCACCAGCCTTAGCTTTACTTGACTTTTCCAATTACTTTGAGGTCGCTTGTGATACCACAGGAATAAGGATCAATGGTATCTTAAGTCAAGAAGGTCACATGTAGTTGTCTTTAGTGAGAAGCTTAATAAAGCTCAGCAAAAGTATTACGCTTATGATAAGGAATTCTATATTTTTCATATCCTTTAAGCATTGGAAGTACTATCTCTTGCCCTAACAATTTGTGGTTATGGTGTACTCAAACTATCAAGCTCTTAAACTCTTGAACTCCTAGAGATATTTGTATCCAAAGCATATAGAGTGGGTTGAATTTCTTTAAGTATTCATCTTTATTGTTAAGCACTCTGCTGGAATTGAAAATAAAGTAGCTGATGCTTTGAACCATCGGATCAATCTCTTACAGACTATGAGTGTTAGCATTGTTGGCTTTAATCACTTGAAGGATGATTACACCTCATGCCCTAACTGTAGCATTATTTATTAGGAGGTTTATGATGGAACCCATCAAGGCTACATTGACTTCCTTCTTAAAGACGATTACCTCTTTTATGGTATTAAGTTGTACATTCCCTGAACATCCCTGAGAGACTTTCTTATTTGAGAGCTCTATGCAAGAGCTATAGATAGTCATTTTAGGAGAGACAAGACCACTACTATAGTTGAGGATATGTTTTATTGGTCTTCTCTTCAACGTTATATTGCTCGAATTATATCCCAATGTCATACTTGTCAAACTTCCAAGGCTCTGAAGCAGAATACTGGTTGGTACACTCTTTTACCTATCCTTGCCGTACTATGAAAGGACCTTAGTATGGACTTTGTCTTAGGATTTCCCCAAACTATTTGACAACACAACTCCATATTTGTTGTTGTTGATAGGTTCTCAAAGATGGCACACTTCATTCCATGAAGTAAGACCACAGATACCTCCTACTTAGCTGAGCTTTTATTTAAAGAAAATTGTGCACTCACATGGGTTTCCCCCTTCTATTGTATCAAGTTACTTTTGGAAAGAAAATTATGCCCTTACATGGGTTACATGGGTTTGATAGAGTTGTCAAGTTTATCAGCTACTTTTGGAAGACACTTTCAAAGCTTTTTGGTACCCAACTGAAATTCTCTTCTGCCTTCTACCCCCAAACTGATGGTTAAACATAAGTGACCAATCGCAATCTTGGAAACTTAATTTAAAGTGTATTTGGGGACAAGGTATGGAATTTGGATCTCATCTTGCCTACAGCTGAGTTTGCTTATAATAGTTTTGCTAATCAGTCTATATGTAAAAGCCCATTTGAGATTGTTGAAGGTTTTAACCTAAAATAGCTCATCAACTTAGTCCCTCTCCCTTTGATGGCCTATACTTTTAAATCAACCGAATCCCAAACACATTGCCTTCATGAATTACATGTTGAGATTAAACGCAAATTAGCACTTAGTAATAATCAATATAAATTAACTGTTGATGTTTATCGTTAAGCTTAAGCTTTTAATGAAGGTGATTATGTAATGGCTCATATTCACACTAAACAATTTCCCAAAAATTCTTTCAAAAAGTTGCACACCCGTGCCTCAGGCACGTTTGTATTGTCCAAAAACATGGTCCTAATACTTGAATTACCTCCTAATATCCATTAGCCCAATTTTTAATGTTGACAATTTTGTTTCTTGCTAAGGTACTTTTGAGCCTCCCTATAAACGCCCTATTTTTTCTAGGCCCCACTCAAAAAAAATAAAAATAAAAAAAATAAAAAAAAAAAGAAAATCCTCTTATTGATAATGATTGGTGTCTAAATTGGCAATCATCATTAAAGGGAAAAGTTTAAGAAAAGAGAATAAGAAAATCCCCTCATTGATGATGATTGGTGTCTAAATTGATAATCATTATTAAAGGGAAAAGTAGAAAAGAGAGAAAATAAGAAAATTCCCTCATTGATGATGATTGGTATCTAAATTGACAATCATCATTAAAGGGAAAAATAAAAAAAAGAGAAAATAAGAAATTCCTCTAATTGATGATGCAGATTGGTGTCTAAATTAGCAGTCATAATTAAAGGAGAAAATAAAAAAAATGAGAAAATAAGAAAATCCTCTGATTGATGATGATTGGTGTATAAATTGGAAATCATCATTATAGGGGAAAATTAAAAAAATATCCTCTTATTGATTATAATTATGGTCTAAATTGGTATTGTCATTCATTGAGGGAAAATAAAAATATACAAAAAAATATCTCTCATTTTGATATATTTAAATTAGGAATTTACTTGTGGGGAAAATGTAAAAAAAATTAATTAAAAAATAAAAATTTAAAAAAAAAATCTCTCATTGATAGTGATTAGGTCAAGTTAAGAAGTTTTATTAATAGAACATAAAAAAAATAAAAATTAAAAAAAAGTTCCTTGTTAATGTTGATTAGGTCAAGTTATGAAGTTTTATTAACATAAAACACAAAAAAAAATTAAAGAAATGAAAATTCAAAAAAGAAAGAGCATTTATGAAGAAAACCCTACCTTGAGACTATAAATAGAGGAGTAAGGGTTGAAGTAAGATACACAAGAATTTTGGGGAGAGCAAGGAGGCAAGGTAGAAAGCTATTCTATTGTGCCATCACTCAAAAAATTAAAATAAAAGGGTTTCCCCTTATGGGTTGAGGAAAATATAAGTTTGTTGGAAACGCCATTTTATCCCTTTTCACCGGATGTGCCTAGATGTTTTGTATTCCGATGAATATATCCATGAGATGATTGTATCCATAAGATGGAGGTGAGTAAATACCAAGCTCTAGGCATGTACTCATCTTTTTCTTTTATTTTATTTTTTTTCATGCGTTTTTATTGAAGTTCAAGGGTGCTTATAATTTGATTATTCCTATTATATTGTTTGGCTTTTACAACTTATTCATCAGTGATATGTCAGCCTTATGGAGATGAACATTGCTCCCTCTTAACACTCAATTGCTAACATATCTTCTATTCCTAAATGTTCATTTGATTCTCTTCTATTATTTCTTGTTTGCTTGATTAAAGTGGATGTATCTATAAACCTGACTTTATCTAATGTCACAAATTATGTTTAACTTACCTATTGTCTTGCTACTAACTGTTTCATTTTTAGGCCAAAAAGTAGCGAACTATCATGTATGAATATTGTGAACTTGTGGTTATTTTGTAAGTTTCATACTTTTATTATATGATCCCTTCACTTTATCTCTTTTGTAGCAAGGCTTAAAGTACAGGACGTACATGCTTTCACCATATCTTTATTTATTTTCTTGCTATCTTGGACTTTCTACAATGAATGATATGAGGAGAATGAAATTACTTGTTGGCTTGATGAACTCTTGTTTTTTCTTTTGCAAATAAAAAGTTCCAAAATAAAAAAGAAATGTTCTTTTCTTAAAATAAACAAATTTGGTTTCATATGAGAAAAATAAGGAAAATATTTTTTTAAAAAAAATTTAAAACAAACAAAAAAATATTTTTCTCAAATAAATTAAATAAACCTTTTTTCTAAAAAAATACCAACCAAGTAACATGCCTTTCTACTCCCCCCCTGAACTACATAGGCTTTGATCACTCTAAAGGGTACGTAGGCCCTAGGCTTTCTTTTTAGATTAAGTCCAACTTTGTAAATAAATAACTTTTCTTTTAATAATTTATTCCTTTTGTAAATATTTTCTTAATTTCTTTTCTTATTTGGGTAATTATGATAAAATTAAAGGCCATATTTATTTTTAAATAATTGACTTAGGGTAACCATTCTTATGAATGGGTGTTGTGGGGTGCCTAACACCTTCCCCACTCACAACTGACTCCCAACCTTAAATCGTTTTTATAGACTATTTTTTATTGTTTTTAAAAGGGTTTCCAAAATTATCCTATTTTAAAATTTTGGTGGCGGCTCTATATTTTTCAAATTTCGGGTACTTCAGCTTGGCGACTCTACTTGAGACTTTTTCTTTTGTTTTTTTTGAAAGTTAAGCCGATTTAACTTTAATTTTTAAAAATAATATGGCCTAAATTTTATTTTAATTACCCTTTATATTTTTTGTGATGATTTGTTTTTAATTATTAAATTCTTTATTCGTTTATTTATTTATTTTTTTCTCTATCTATCTTATGGTCTGCATAGAAAATGAGGGTTAGGTAGAACCTAGGCCCACAGGATGGTATGCTCTCCATACACACTGAACACATAAATTATTCTCCTCACACACATTTTGGGCCCTATACCCGACTATGTGAGTTCCTTAGGTGAGTGGAAGTTTCTAGCGGTTTCCCTATAGGGTTTTAGAATACCTAAGGTTACAATGAAGACTTCATCCTAACTATTACTCATTTGGCAAGTTGATCCCTGTAGGGTGTTTAGAACCCCATAAAGGTCAATTTCCTCATATGGGGTCTTTATCTTTCAATGGGGACAATTAAGAGACTTTTATCTGAGAATTAGAACCACCTTGAAACCATTGCACCTATTAGTGGAAATTATCGACCTACCTAATTAATTAGTATAGGCTTTTCTTAGGATAGATACCCCCAACCTAGGGTTATTCCTAAAATAGGACACTGGAGGGCATATATTTATTTATTGTTGATAATCTTTATTGTCATCTATGTATAATCAATGAAACCCTTAAGATCAAATGACTTATTATCGCTTCACCTGAGTATGTATCTAGCATCACTCCACATAAAGATACATCACAAGGACGGTATATGCATTAGATAGCCAACCCTAGCCTAAGGGTTTATGACCATAAAAGACTATGATCTTATCATATCTATCATGTTTGAAAATATCTCAATGAGACATAATCCTTTAGGACACGTGAGGCATCATTACATCATTCATAGGAATTTTAACTTCACTTGATACGGGTCTTGGACATGATAATCATTTTTCAAAACCCTTAGCCGCATAATAGCCGTTCACAGGTTAATAGGCACCTCATCTACCCTATGAGGTAGTGGATCTCTTAAGGAGAAGTTATTTTTCTTAATGTCCATCACCCATATCAAAGCTTGAAAGCACATGTAATCATTTGCATAGCATGCACTTGGAAATATTTTCTAACTCTTCCTTCTTTTTTCTTTACTAAAGGGCAAGCAAGTTATCCAACAACTAAAAGTTTGGCATAAAGGTTAAATAGCACAAAAACTAGGTTAAAATCAAGTTGCTATAGGAAAGGTGTATAGAGGGAAGGTCATCAGACTGACTGCAGGAGTAAAACCACTTAAAGGCCTGATTCGATTAAGTTACTACATTTAAGGTTTAGCCAAATTGGGATTCATGAAGAAGTATGGAAATATCATTGATTTGTTACATGTGCCTGTACATAATGATGCTTCGTATAGCTAGCCCAGCATTGGGATGCCTCTTTAAGATGCTTTACTTTCTTTGATTTTCAACTAGCCCCAACCCTAAAAAATAAGGGGAAATCCTAGGATACCAATTGAAAGGAATGATAAGATCTACCGTTATCTAGGGCGACTACATTCTCATAGAGGAATAGCCAAGCTGTTGGGGGTTCACATGGAAGAAGTGTAGATTGTAGGCACCATACAAGTCAAAGGGATTAAAAGACATAGTAGAGGCTCACTTAGCAAGATTAGCATAGAACAAAGATTGAGAAAGTTTTTACATGGTCTTTGCCTTCGGTATTTATGGCATGATCCTTTTTCCTTCATCGATCGGAATAACTGACTTTGGAGCTATTAGTGTCTTCCAATCGGTTGAATATTATCAAATCAACCAAGTACCTACAATCTTAATAGAGACCTATATGTCGTTATCTCAGTGCCACTTAAAGAAGAAAGGTTGAATAAAATGTTGCCTTGCATTACTTGAGGTATAGATGTTGAGTCACATGTATGGAAAGAAAATGTACTTTCAGGAAAAGGCATGACAAGTTTACTAGTCCACTCACAACATTCAATCATCTTCAGTTAAACAAAAATGATTGGAGGAAGGAGTTCTCACAGATAATAGAAGATTCCCCTTATGGAAAATAGAATGGTAGGAGGATGAAGAGATTATCCAGCACTACTGGGATTTTTCTAATGTGCCTCTCATGGGAACAAGAGGATGTATTAATTACAACCCTTCTTTAGCATTAAGGAAATTAGCATTTCAGAAAAAAAAAACTCTCTCTCAGGAAGAATTGCAAGCCATACATTTCTTGCATGAAGATGTCGTGACAAATTTATATCAAGAACTCAAAAAAGCTTGGAGCAAGATAGCATACAAGGGAGAGTTTGAGTTAGGGCAGAGTGAAATAGGTAAAACTTTAGGCTATAAAGATTGGCTCAAGGATAGAATTGAAGGAGCTAATCCATCTTATTCTCCCCAAGATCCTTTATTAGGAAACAACGCCCAAGAAGTAAACAAAGAAATGACAAGGCACCTGGAAATAAGAGAAAATGAATTGGAGGAACTTTTAGATATGGAATTTCAAAATAAGAGAAAGATGAGTCAGCTAGAGGAAAAATGTGCATCCCTCCAAGAAAAATTGATAGAAAAGAGAAGAGATTTAGAAGAACGCTCAAGAATCATGAAGCTGGAAGAGGAAAGCAAAAGCATAAAAAAGGCCATGCAAGAAAATGATAGGCAAATGAAGAACAATAGAGTTTGACTATTGAAGATGACTACAAAAAAAGAGTTTCTTGAAGAGAAATTGCAAGATAATAGCCTATAAGAAATTACAATGGGAAGTTGACATTGTAACTTCACACTTAGAAAGCAAGAAGGGTGAATTAGTTGTTGTAAGAGTGAGTACTGCTGAAACCATCCAGAGCCTTGTGGACAAGCTATAATACCTTATTTCCAATAGGTTTAGATGAGTGCAAAAGAGTAGGTCAATAAGTTGTGAAACTAGGATTCGGTCCCTGATTAAGCAAACTTTTGAAAACATTTACAAATCCCAACTTATCTCAGAAATTGAACCTGGGATTAAGAGAGTTTTTCATAGGATAAAAAAACTTTTCAAACATTTTCAAAAAGTTCACTGTCTCCCTAAGTCTCATCGGAACTCAATTCCATTTTATTAAAGTGTGCAATCATGTCTTTGCTTAAGTCTCACGTTATGTTCATTAGTTAATGTTTCTTTGTCGATCGGAAGTACTATTTAGCTAAGTTATCCCTTTATTATGTTACTGTTCATTTACTAGGCTACTGGTATTACTAGTTCTACCATTGTACTATGTTCAGGTTTACAAAGTTATATACATCATGTACATATTCTAAAATATCTAAAATAGACAACTAACAATGAAAATAAATCTTGCATCTTAATCCTTTAGCTGTCGGTGTTTACCTTCTTGCCCTTTGAGATGCTAGCCTATACTATAGATTTTTTAATATAAAAAGAGTGAGATTCAAAAGAATCTTAGTAGTAACAGGTAGTCAATCATATAGATACAAAATCATAGAGCATGCTCTACACAGTCATCATATAAACAAAATTATCACAACAACATTCAGAACACAATATGCAATTTAACATATTACCATAGCGCTAGGTATACCAAATCACATATCCCTGAGTGTTACTTGTACAATAGGACCTAGGCATCCACTCGTGCATCACAGAAAATCTCAATTGCCTGAGCATTCACCCGTGCAATAAGCCCTGGGCAACCACCCTGCATAATCATAATGTGTCAGAAAATTCATGATGAATCCATAAAACATGTAGTGTATCTTATAACATATGAAAGATAAAGTTACTACCTGATCACTTTCCTTAAGAAATATCCAATTGTGTTTCCCTAAGCTCAGGCAGGTCTTATATTCCGGACAGCCGCCAGGTCCTATAATTAGAATTACAGACGACAAATTATTATTGGGTCTAATTCTCTTACAATCCAAGCACTTATGTTAGTTGTCATTAAGGTTAGAATACTAAGTCAAAAGTATGGTCAATGAGGTCCAACTATGCCAAGTTGGTTAACTTCACCCTTAAAGTTCAATATAATTACATAATGCCATTACATTTTCCTATTTTCGCACATTTATTCAAATTTGCCAGAATTTTTATAAATTTTTGAAAATTCATAACTCCATGTACAAAGGTCCAATTGCACCCATTCTAAAGCTATGTGACCCCTAATTAGTCTAGTTTTATGGGAAAATATGGCCATTAGCCTTCTAGATGCACACCAATATAGAATTCCATCTTATTGGCTACTGTTCTAGAACTTGCCAATTTTACATGACCAAATTTTAAAAATACAGAACTTACAGTATACACACCTAAATGACACAAATGACATATCAAATTAAAGCTTGAAAAGTTTAAGTTTATATTGAAAATTTTTAAAATTTTTGGATATCATTTTCCTATTTAAAAAGGTCATACAAATAGACTGCCTTGTATAGAACACACACTGGCAGATTTACAGTTTTGCAGTATATATTTCTAGTGATCCAGAAATTACAAATAGGGGCTATTCCTAAACAATTTTTCATTCTAAACACAATGGAAATGTAAAAAAAATCAAAATCAAAATGCTCCAGCCCCTAATCATATTGACCAAACAGACCCCTTTCAAGCCAAAATTACCAAACCAGAATGTTATCCAACAACTTGGTCTTATATAATCATAAATCACTATCTAACTACAAATACATGATTAACCTTAATAATACACTCCAAAAAATAATTTCAAAGCCCTAAACCCTCATAAAAACTCATCAAAATCACAAACCAATCGGCTCAAAATAAAGCCTATGCTTACCTATACGTATAAGTAAAGTCACCAAACACCTCCAAACAAAATTATGGAACCATATAAGTGAAGCTTATAATAAGTAAAAGAAGCTCCGCGAAGGGTATTTCGGGAGAAAATGCCAATTCGGTAGTGTTTCGGCGGATTGAAGTTCTAGGAAATCACTATTCACCTATTCTCTCTCTTCTAACACTTTTTCTTGATTTTTCATTGATTTTTTTGAAGGATGGTAAAAAATTATAGGTCATAAAAGAGTCTTAGAAAAGTGATTTCCATGTGTCAAAATGTTGTGGTGCCATTTTTCCGGTAATCTAGTTATTCGGTGACATGTGTCACTTCCTTTAAATAAAGTAGGTCCCACCTCTTTTCTCGGGTCTTTAGCTATCCAACTTGTCAGGGAAAGTGAGGGTCTAATAATTTTCCCCGACTCCCAGGTTCAGTGTTAGCAAAAGTTAGTCGGGTGATTGGACCGAAGATTGGTGGATTCCCCAGCTTGTGACAAGGTGGCACCCTCCGGTGATGACAACTCAAAAGGTAAAGTAACTTTATTATCATGAGGGGACAAGTATCATGCTCTCATTTAGCCAACACATAATGTCAAAAGTGATTTTATGGTCCCTCCTCTTAGATGGCTCCATGTGTCCCCCTATCTGTGGGACTCACTTTTTTTTTGTGTTCTACCTAACTGTCTACTTTATCGAGGAAGGAAAGTCCGGGGATTTTTCCCAAGTTCACACATGAGGTATCATCTTTTATGGTCCCTGAATAGAGTAAAATTAATTAATTTAATTATTTAATTATTACTTTGTAGGTCAATAAGTTAACTCTTGCCAAGTGACCTCTTCATTCAAATTGGCGCCATATACACACATACTTGGCACCAGTGAATTTCTTCTGACTACTTATATTTACAAGCAATAACGGGCACTCATATTTTAGTGTGTTACAACTCCCCCCTGGTACAATAAATTTCATCCCTGACATTTGTTACAAGATTTAAAATATAAATTATGGGTAGTACTTCTGCAAGTCATCCTCCGTTTCCTAGGTTGCCTCTCTAGGTGATAACCCCTTCCAGACTACCTTCACGAACGGAATACTTCTATGCCTGAGCCATCTCTCATGTAACTTGATAACTTGTTATGGCTCAACCTCATATGTGAGATCATCTTGTATATCCACATCCTTATACTCTATAACATGCTGGGGGTCTGGTTGGTACTTTTTCAATTGTGAAACGTGGAAGGTATCATGCAATCTGCTCAAGTTTGGGGGTAGAGCAATCTGGTATGCTACTAGCCCAATTCTTGACAAAATTTCAAATTGCCTGATGTATTGAGGGCTTAACATCTTTCTTTTTATTGCTCGTCTAATAATGGTAACAGGTGAAACCCTTAAGAATATGTGGTCATCAACCTGGAAATCTAATGGTCTTCTTTGCTTGTCGACATAACTCTTTTGTCTACTCTGGGCTACAAGTAGTCTCTACTTGATGATCTTGATCTGCTTAGTGGTCTGATCTACAACCTTCTTTTAGATAACTCTGTCCAACAAAGAGGGGATTAACACTTCCTCCCGTATATTACTTCATGCAGAGCCATCTGAATGCTCACATGATAGCTATTATTGTAAGCGAATTCTGTAAGTGGAAGGTAGTGAACCCAGCTTCCCTTGAAGTCAATCACACACACTTTTAACATATCTTCTAGCATCTGTATGGTTCTCTCTGTTTGTCTATCCGTCTGAGGATGATAGGCCGTACTAAATTTCATCTTAGTGCCTAAAGCTTCTTACAGAGATCTCCAAAACTTAAAGTGAAGTGAGGATCTTTGTCAAAAACTATACTCTTTAGCATTCCATAGAGTCTCGCTATCTTCCTACTGTAGATCTCTACCAGTTTATCAGGAGAATAACTGGCATTAATCGGTATGAAATGCATTTACTTTATGAAATAATCAACAATTACCCAGATCGCATCATGATTTTGAATTCTGGGTAACCCTACCATAAGATCCATGGTTTCGCTTTCCCACTTCCATTCTAGAATCTCATGACCTTGAAGCAGTCCTGGAGGTCTATGGTATTCAATCTCACTCAACCCTGGTTCTTAGGTCTGGGCTCAGCTGATCGCTGGGGATAGTTTACTATAAAGTAGCCTGGCTTCTAGCAGGCATTTCAAATTACCTGGCTCATAGGGATATTACAGAGCCGTCCCAGATGCGGATTACCACACCTAAGGCATGTTTGAGATGTCAGGGGTTCTTGATTGCTATGGTTCCCATACTAAAAGGGCTTCTTATTATTTCCCTTTTGTGAGAATCCTTGCCCGTTATGCTTTTGTGAGGTATCCCCCTGACTAGGTCTAACTTGATTCTTGGCATTCTTATTTGAACACATCCTCCTCAGGTTACCCTCTGTCAGCCAATAAACTTCCATGGCCTTTTTGAATTCGATGAACTATTGGGATACTATCTTTTCTTTCATCTCATGATTCAGTGCCCGAATCAGCATATTGGAGCTCCACTCCTCATCATCATTGAATTTCAGATAGGAAGAGTAACAGGACAATCGAATGAGTTGAGACAGGTACTTATCAAAAGTCTTATCGCCACCGTGCTATATAGCCAGGAATTATTTCTCCTTCTCGATCCTCACCGAATGAGTTGGAACAACTCCCAGGTCAACGGGATGTTTTGAGCAGGCAATATGATCAAGGTATTCTTCTACCAGTGGTCTATGTCGTCTTCCTGATTATATATAGCCATTATGACCTTTATCTCTATAGGGTACCCCAGTACCTCAAATATTGTCTCTAAGCGTATCAACCATTCCTCAGCAGCTTACAGGTCAAATCTTCCCTTAAATGCCAGAGGTTGGTACTTTGTCAAATCCCTCAACATTTCGATATTCGCAGAGTAATAAGAACATAGTTCATAAGGTATATAGAAATAGCGGAACCATATTGACATTAAGCACTAATTTACAGTATAGGAAATCCATGTAGGGTTTGAAAAATATATACAGAGTCATAAAGAAACAAAGTATAATTAAGATAACTAACAGCAGCTTCTGCTTGCACCAGGGCTCTTACTCGCTAGTAACTACTGCTTTGCCCTTAGAGCCACTACCTTCTGCTGGAATGTTTTTAAATGTTGAAAAAGGGTGAGATTCAAGCAAATCTCAGTAGTAATAGACAATCAGGCATATAAGATAAGAACATAAATATACAATGCACCATGTTATGTAAGATGAAAATTTATACTGTGTTATGTGCACATTTTCCAAGGTAAACGACTGTTTGGATCCCTGGCTTATCTCTGTACCTAGCTGGGTCATAGACCACAACTAGGTAATGTGCCCCAGGAACTGTGTTCATGTCCCAGACACTATGTTCATGTCATAAAAGATGGTATACACAAAGCATATAGATATTCACATAGTGTATGAAAAAAAGAATTACTACCTAAATCCTTTTTATATTCTACTGTCAGTCCAAAACCCTTGATCCGTCTTGGGCTATATCAATACCTATCAATTTAAGTTTACAAGTAATTGATTATTTCTTGCATTACTAATATTTTTTAATCACATTTTACTGGTTATCTAACATAGTTACAATAATTTATACACAGTATAATTATGCACAATGCATTTTCACAGTTTTCTAAAAAACTGCCAGATTTTCAGTCAAGTTTGAAAATTCATAATTAATTTTAAGAAACTCCAAATTGACTAGTTCTAGATTCTATGTAAATCTATTTAAGTTTTATTTTATGGAAAAATACTCAAGTCTAACCATTACCATCACATTATTCCCTGAAATACGTCAAACCTCCCCTATTCCAGATTTCCTTCCAAAATTAGGGATCAAATTTGAAAAATCATATATTTTAATCTACTAGACCAAAAATTATGTTCTACACATCAAATTAAAGCTCTTCATATATACTTTAAGCCTATAAAATTTCATGAATTTTGGACCAGGTTTGACCAATGATAAATAATTCACAACAGTACTGCTTCTAGGGAAACCAACCAAACAACACCCCTCTTAACTTCTAAAATTTCCAAATTTATATACAATCACCCAAAAATCACAAACACATGCACTGGCTCATGAATTCCGTGTAACGCTTCTGCATGTCTCCTTTAGCTTCCTAGGTAGCTTCCCTAGGGATACTATTATGCCTGAGTTGTTTCTCCTACCGATCAATGACTCAGTCAAGTATGACCTCACACGTAAGATCATCCCACACATCGACCTCTTCATATTCAATCACATGGTTTGGGTCAGGTTGATATTTCTTCAACTGTGAGACATGGAAGACATCATGCAACTTGCTTAAACTTAGGGGTAAAGCTATTTAGCATGCTACTGGACCAATCTTTGATAAGACTTCAAATGGACCAATATACCTAGGGCTCAACTTCTTCTCCTTTAGCGCCCTACCCATACCAGTAATAGGTGAAACCTTCATGAACACATGATCTCTTACCTCAAACTCTAGAGGTGTCAGCCTCTTGTCAGCATAACTCTTCTACTACTATGAGCAGCCAACAATCTCTGCTTTATCAACTTGATCTGTTCTATTGTCTAATTAATGATATATGGCCCATATAACTGCCTCTTAGACAGCTCTATTCAACACAAGGGCTACTGACACTTCCTTCCATACAATGCTTCATATGGAGCCATTTGGATGCTTGAGTAATAACTATTGTTGTACTCGAATTTCACAAGTGGAAGGAATTGATCCTAACTGCCTTTGAAATATAGAACGTACTCCCTTAGCATATACTCTAGCATCTGTATTGTTCTTTCTGTTTGTCTGTCTTTCTGAGGATGATAAGCCGTACTGAACTTAAGTTTGGTACCCAAAGCCTAATGCATCGCCTTCTAAAACTTAGAAGTGAATCGTAGATCTCTGTCAGATATTATGTTCTTTAGTGTACCATGTAGCTATATAATCTCCTTGATATAGATCTCTGTTAGCTTATCAGGAGAATAGTGAATGCTGATTAGGAGGAAATGGGCTATCTTTATGAATCTATCAACTATTACCCAAATCGCATCGTGGTTCCTGATCTTAGGTAATCCTTTCACAAAATCGATGTGATACTCTCCCATTTACACTCAAGAATTTCATTGTTTTGCATAAGCCCTTATAGTTATTGATGCTCGACTTTCACTTTCTGATAAGTAAGACAACGAGGAACGAACCTTGTCACATCTCTTTTCATGCTTGGCCACCAGTATGTGGAATTTAGATTGTGATACATTTTAGTTGCTCCTAGATATAGAGTATATTTACTCTTGTGCTTTTTCCAGGATTTTCTGTTTCAACTCTATTTATGGTAGAACGTATATCCTTTTCTTGTATCTGATTAGTCCACTTGGTAACAAGTCATATTCTTAAGTGCCTCCCATTTCAATCATGTCTCTGATAGCCTGTACTTATCTATATCCTGCATCTGATCTTCTTCTATAACTTCTCTCAGATAATTCTCTGTCTAACTGACATTATTGTTGTTAATCATAATCTGATTAGACAGGTTGAGATCTCTGCAATCTTCAATTAGTCTTTGCTCATGAATCATGAGGGCTACCACCTGTATTGTTTTGTGGCTCAATGCATCAACTACTACATTAGCCTTGCCTAGATGATATTGATCTCCAGGTTGTAATCTTTAAGCAGCTCCATCCATCTAAGCTGTCTCATGTTGAGCTATTTCTGATCATACAGATATTTTAAGCTTTTGTGGTTGCAGTACAACTCTACTGTTGCCCCATAGAAATAGTGTCTCCATATTTTCAGTGCGAATACAATCGCTGTTAACTTAAGATTATGTGTAGGATATTTTTGTTTGTGAGGCTTTAGCTGACAAGACGTATATGCCACTAATCGGCCCTGGTGCATCATAACACATTCGAATCCATGCCCACTGGCATCTGTGTAGACCACGAAGGTCAACTGCAGAACTGGGATTGTTAACACTGGTGTTGTTGTTAATTTATGTTTCATCTCTATGAAGCTTCTCTCACAACTATTGTCCCATACAAAATGTTGAGTTTTATGTGTTAACTTTGTCAACGGTAAAGCTATTATGGAGAAATTCTGTATAAATCGCCTGTAATAACCAGCAAGACCCAGAAAACTGCGTATCTCAAAAACAATCTCTAGCCTCTTCCAATTCATTACTGCTTCCACCTTGTTTGGATCTAATGAGACCCCTTGCTATGAGACCACATAGCCCATAAATTTAACCTTTAAAAGCTAAAACTCATACTTACTTAGCTTGGCATAGAGTTGCTTATCCCTCAATATGTTCAATACTGTTCTCAGATGGTGTTTATGTTCTGTTCTACTTTGTGAGTATACCAGAATATTTTCAATAAAGACTACCACGAATTAGTCCAAATACGGATAGAAAATTCAATTCATGTAGTCCATGAACACAACAGGTGCATTGGTCAGCCCAAATGGCATTACTAAAAACTCGTAATGACCATATCTAATTCTAAAAGCAATCTTTGATACGTCCTCTACTTTTACCTTGAGTTCGTTATATCCTGATCTCAAATCAATTTTTAAAAACACATAGGAACCTAATAACTGATAGAGCAAATTATCGATTCTGGGAAGTTGTAACGGCCCTCCCACTAGACCCACTGCAATAGCACGGGAGTCCGTCCCACACCCCCTGGCTTACCAGGACTGAGTGCAGTAGGCTTACCGAGAGCCTACCTTAGATATTCCCTAAAGGGAACCTCCCCATAAGCATGATTTCATTCTTTTTCTCAACCCAAGAAGTGAAGTTAGGCAAATGGGCTAACATAGTTTGAATCCAAACATCATCAGTCATCATTAGCTCAACCTCCTCCCTTTGCTCATACAGCCTCTGTACCGAGTCCAAAAATGTTGTGTATTTTGTCATGGGGGTAAAGAAATAATTAAAGGCTATCACATACAAATCCTTCAGTTGTTCTTAAAGTTCATGATCAGGGTGTAGGTCAAAGGCTAACTTCTCTACCAGAGCATTCAACTCTATAGCTGAGTCTGGGTGCTGCCCAATATCGTCTAACTCTAAATCATCCGTGTCAAACACAGTAGCCTCGTCCCTAGTGATAGGTCAATAGAACAGTGGGTGCTTAATACTCTTCCTACGAGTTTTTATCTTCCTTAGTCCATGCCCTCCTTTATTAAGGACTACATAGTACTCACCCTCTGGTATCTACTCCTCTAGTGGAGGCTGGTTAATCGATGAAAGGGAGGGTGACCTACTCCTCTGTCTTTTGCTATCAGACATTCCTCCTAGCTTGATAGAGATAGGAGCTAGGACACTCTTCCAGGAAGTACACCTTACTCTCGTCACTCTTGTCGTTCTATACACCACTCTCCTTCTATCAGCCATGGTTCCTAACACAAAGGAGTTAACGAAGGGTTAGAACTCATCAACATAAGTAGAAGACTCTACAAAGTACCTACCATTACCAGAATCAATGCTCTAATACCAAAAATGTGAAACCTCATTTCCTATAGCCTCAGATAAGTGCAAAAGAGTAGTGAAATCATTCATAAAACTAGGATTCAGCCCCGGACTAAACAAACTTTGGAAAACATTCACAAATTCCAAACCTATCTCAGGACTTGAATTTAGGACTGGAAAGGAGATTTTGAGAGTAGTAAAATTTTCTTAAACAGTTTCATAAACATTCACTATCTCATTGAGTCTCGCCAGCTCTTCTTTTCCTTTTATCAGAGTTTGCGAGCGATTCTCTGCTTAGTTCTCATGTTCCATACCTTAGTTGTGTTTCGTTAGTGTTCAGAAGCGTAATATAGCTAAACTATTCTTTTACTTGTCTATTGACATTACTAGTTTCACTATTATAGCATGTTAGAGTTACAGGCCATTTATACTATATACAGATCCAAAATATCAAAAATACAAGAAATAGACAACCAACAAAAAGACTAAAGTCTCTCGCGTTCCTAGTCTCTTGTCGTCCGTATTTACCTTTTTCTTGCCCCTTAAGCTATCTTCCTGTACTGTAGATGGTTTATGAAAAATAGTGAGATTCAAAAGAATCTCAGTAGTAACATAATGCAAATCATACATATATAACATCATAAAGCATGCTACACATTCATCATACAACAAAATTATCACAACAACATTCAGTGCATCATATGCAATTCACAAACTACCGAAGCGCAATAGGCCTCGGGCACCCACTCGTGCATCACAAAATGTTATTTGCTTAAGCATCCACCCATACAGAAAGGCCTTGGGCGACCACTCTGCTCAACCAGAATGTGCCACACAATTCATGATGATTTCAAACAACATACAATGCATGTTATAACATATGAAAGACAAGTTACTACTTGCTTGCTTCCCTTGAGCAATATCCCACTCTTTCTTTGAGCTCGAGCAAGTTCTAGTTCATATCAAAATTAGAGTTACAAGTAACTAGTTATTACTTGCACTATACTGCCTTTAAATCAAATTATGTTGGTTATCTAAAGCAGTTATAACAGTTTCTGTATAATACAATTCTGTACAGCGCAGGCAGATTTTTCAGTCTACTTTAGAAATTCATAATTAACTCTACAAAATTAAAATTTAACTGATTTTAAAGCATAAATGAAGCTATTTTAATGTAAATTTGAGTAAAAAATAGTTACGTTTTCCCAATGTATAAAAATAATTCCTAGTAATTTGTTAAACATCACTGTCCCAGATTGTTTTCCAGAAAACATGCATAACTTCAAAAATTCACCATTAATTCTAGGAAACTCTACATTGAGTGTTTCTAAATTATATGTAAATATATTTCAGTATCATTTCACATAAAAATACTCAATTCTAGCTATCAAAGCCACAGAATTCCCAGAATTTCACCAAACATGACCTGTACCAAATTACATTCCAGAAATAAGGCCTGACTTAAAGAATTCATATATCCCAATATACTTGTCCAAAAATTATAAAATACCTATCAAATTAAATATTTATGTCTCTAATTTAATTCTGGAAATTTTTGGAATTTGTGGACAAGGTTTGGCTCTTGAAATACCATGAACAATAACATTGTTCTAGACAGGTCATATTATCACTATGAACACAAATATTTCATTAATTTCTAAATTCATATACAAGCATCCAAAAATCATGAACACTTGCATACCTACACAATTTTTCTTTTTAAAGCCAATGGAAGCATCAAAATTTTTAAATTCTTACTCCTTCCTCATATCACAAATAGGGCAGAAATTTAGGATTCTCGGGAGTAGTTTGTTGTTTTCTTGTTTTCTCTTACTTAATCACTTCCTTTCTTCTTCTAATCAAATGATTAGCTATTTAAACACTAAATGAACATGATTTAGGGGAATTGTGGCAGCATTTCCTCTAGGGTTTCATCAACCCAAATTTGAGAAAACAATAGAAACAAGCCAATATCCACCAACAACATCCAACATGGCAAGAGATACAAGTTTTGAAGTTTACCTTATGATTCCAACTCTTTCTCCCTCCTCAACGTTTCTGGCCTCTCTCTCTATTCCCTTACTTGAGCTTGCTAATCATGGTTTTTAAGGAGGAGAAGTGTAATACCTTAATTTCAATAGCCCTATATGAGTATAAATGAGTAGTGAAATCATTGGTAGGGCCAGGATTCGAACCCGGGTTGCCCAACTTCAGAAAACATTCACAAATCACCAATCTCATAAGATCCTTCTTCTCAAGCAGTTCTATAATCTGCTCTCATTTGGGGTCATTCGACGTGGACTTTCAATATCGGTCCTACTCCAGGCATAATCACACCTCTAAGGGAATATTCGATGATTAAAATCTTTCCCTATGCTAGATTAGCAACTAGCAACCTCCAAAAACCTCATAAACATCTCTATACTATATTCTAGTACCTCAAGTTACTCAGGCTATCTTAACTTCCTGAAGAATCAATTCAACTATGACATTTGATTCTCAGGTTATGGTTCAACTCTTAGAACCTCAACATCACGTAAATCGAAAAATCACTTTCCTCAATCATACCCAATAGGCACGCTAGGAATTAAAATCAATAGTGCCTATTCTAACCTCTACGGTTTTGGGTAACATCCTTAAACAATTACTGAAGATTCAATATCATCAATTTAGATCCTCTAGGATAGATATACAGTATAATCACCACTCATCATATCTCATCGTATATCTTATCTACATACCTTTAACCCTATGGGTTACTAAGGATCATCACTTAGTACGAAGAAACCTCAAAGCAATTACTATACCTCAAGTTTTCATAACTCTATCAAATAAACTTTTCTAAGCAGTATTCACTGCAATAGAAAGGGTTCAGATTAAAATCAAACTTACTTTATCATCTCCATGTCTCTCATCATTTCTTAGATCATCTAAGAACCTCTATTCAAAGTTTCAATCCTTTATAACCGACCTCTACTAGGCCCTACTGTAGCGCTACCCTTATTGGGAGCCCGCTACAGAGGCATTGGACTCTAACCCACAACCGGGTAAGCTATATAGAGCTTTCCCATAATGTTTCCTCTTCTAAGCATGCTTAACTATAGAGTTCTGATGAAATCCAAGGCATTCATGCTAACAACATCTTATATCATTTATCACTGGGTATCGATATCCCATAATACCTCAACCACCACGTGACATGTCAGGAAAGTCTCCTAAGAAATGTTGCACCAAGGCATACTTCCTTATTCTTCGCATCACTTTGCACTCGAGTTTAAGTCCATGAACTCGAGTTCAGTGGGCTAAATTCAAGTTCATCAGCTATCCCAAGATGAATATCCTTTAGAATTCAATTTGAATTCACTCATAGGCTATCCAATCATTGTTCTTCCACTTGGCATCATTCTTAGCCTTAGTTGTACTATCATGCCTCCTAACTCAAGGCATCTAACAAGGATCATAACCTATCATCTTTAGCAGAGAACTCTAGCAATTACCCAATATTGCCAGAACCAACGCTCTAATAGGGTCTTATCCCTACGCAGATGATTCCATTTCCAGAATCATTGCTCTAATACCATTAAATGTGACACCTTATTTCCAATACTCATAAATGAGGATTAGTGACTAGTGAAATCATTTGTGGAAGCAGGATTTGAACCCGGACTACCCAACATCTAAAATCTTTTACAATATTCCACTCTCAACTCAGGATTTGATCCTAAGGTTGAGGGGTTTTTCAAAAGGGTAGCAAACTTCACAATCATTCCCACAAGATTCACTACGTCGCCATTACCTCATCGGCTCTTAGTTACCACATATCAGAGTGTGCAACGATTATGTAAAATAAACTAAGAGCTATCCATTAGAGCCATTCTCTGCTAAACACATTCATTCATACATTCTCATACATACAAATATACATGTATCACTTCTTATAAATACAATCATCCAATAAATAAAACCAAATACAAGCTAGCGCCTTACGCTTCAAGCTTCACTTCAACTTCATATCTCCTCCATGCATCTTCATACATCTCCACCTGTCACTATTGTTGGTTGGGAGGAGTGAGATTTGAGAGAATCTCAGTAGCGAACATTACCACTATGTATGCCAGATATATATGAATGCATGACATGCTTGCCTATACTATTTCATGCCAACATAATGACATCCTGCATGCTCGATGTTATGACATACATATGGCCATTGCACAAATATAATAGAGCTTCAACCAATCATACATGTTCCACACAAATAGGCAAAGCAGTCACATAATCAATGCAAGACATATATATCACATACATGCAGAAAAGGTAAGTTCACTACCTCTTGGACTTTATGTCCTTCTCTTCTTATCCCTTGATCCGCCAATCATTGCTTCTTCTTTGTCACTTTATGGCCCTAGGTAAGTGATAGCATCATTAGAGCCATGAAAAGCGAATGCCCAATGGCTCACATTAGCCCTAAAGGCTTACTTTCACCCTTGGAGTTCATACCAATTATATTTGTGCCATTAAGTCTTAAATTCACATAAGACATAAAGCTGATAGATTTTTCACCAAACTTTGAAAAATCAAAATTAATTCTATAGAACTCCAATTGAGGTGGTTCAAAGCTCCATTTGATCCTCTCTAAGTCTACTTTCTGGAAAATACCAACACAAAATTCCCATAATTTCGAAAAACATCACTGTTCTAGATTTGTTTCCAGAAAATAGGACAGAACTTCAAAAATTCATTTCTCTTTGTGTATAGCTCCAAATGACTCATATGACCTATCAAATTAAATCTTGATAAGTCTTTTTTTATTCTGGAAAGTTTAATAATTTTTCAACATCATTTACCCATCGAAAAATGTCACACAATCACCACTACCACAACAGGAATTTCACTGGTAGCAACACTACTTTGTGTTTCACTTATTATACTATGTGTGACCTTTAATCGCTTTATTTTGTTATTCCCCGATATCTTTAATACCCCCAAGGATATAAAGAAATTTTAGGGAATTTAAACATGCCTCATCAGGACATTTGCTAAACCGGGGCTTAGTAGTCCACTTGATCCAGGCTTAATCTCAAGCCTTTTGACCCAAAATTTGGGATATTACAAGAAGAGGTTAGAAGAGGTTTCTACATGATTTGGAAGCATAAACTTCAAGTGTACATGCTTCTTACCTTGAATTTTGGAAAACTTGGTGTTCTTCTTAAGCTCTTACAAGTCCAGCAGCTGCTCATCTCTCCTTTAGGTCTGTTCTAATAAAAAATGAGGTTGGAAAGATGAAGGAGATGATATTATAAAATATTAATCAAATGGCTTTACATGTGGCAATTCTTCATTGGTCAAGAGCTTGACTTTTTGTCCAATATTACACTAAACTTCATTTCCCTTTTTGCTTGCTCTTAGTCTACCAAAAATATATGAGAATTGAGGGAATATATGTGGCTTTTGAAATATCCCATAATACCATCTTGAAGTTTGTTGACCAAAGCCTTTGACTTTTGACTCTTTGACCTTCCTTGATAATAATTCACCAAAAATAGGCTTATTAATTATCAAGTAGCCATTTCCCTCTTCCCTCTTTTTAATTCCCATTTAACTGAATTTATTGGGAGTATTAGGGGAAAACATTCATTTCTTTATTTTACTGCAAAATTACCATTTTGCCCTTGCGTTTTTATGATTTATCGTAATAAATCATTTCTTGCTCCTTTCCTTTGATTTAACCTCATTTTTGACACTTGTATAAATTCATTATTTGTGTCATTTTATGCTCAAGTTTTGGTTACCATATCAGGCCTTTAAGTGTACATTCATTATCTCTTTATGTCCCTACTTGACCAAATTATGCGTAACCGGTAAATGGAAATATTTATGTAAATTTATGCACCACAATTCACCATTTTATTTCACTAAATATCTTAAATATACATATAAGGAATATTGGTGAAAAGTGGGGTATTATAGCTCTTCCTCGTTCACTAAATTTCATCCCCGAAATTTGTTACATCTCATATGGCATAAATCCCGGGTAACGTCTTTTCATATCCTCTTCTACTTCCCTCGTAGGTGAGATCATCTCGTATATCCACATCTTCATATTTAATAATATATTGGGGGTCTGGTTGGTACTTCTTCAATTGTGAAATATGGAAAACGTCATGCAATCTGCTCAAATTTGGAGGTAGAACAATCCGATACGCTACGAACCCAATTCTTGACAAAATCTTGAACGTCTTGATGTAGCGAGGGCTCAGCTTCTTCCTTTTTATCACCCTTCCAACACTGGTAACAGGTGAAACTTTTAGAAATACATGATCACCAACTTAGAATTCTAACAATCTTCTTTGCTTGTCAACATAACTCTTTCTACTCTAGGCTACAAGCAGTCTCTGCTTAATGATTCTGATCTGCTCAGTGGTTTGATCTACTATATCTAGCCCATACAATCTTCTTTCTGATAATTCTATCCAGCAGAGAGGGGATTGGCATTTCCTTCCATGTAATACTTCAAAAATCACCCATATCGCATCATGATTTCAGATTCTGGGTAATCCTACTACAAGATCCATGGTTATGCTCTCCCATTTCTACTTTGAAATCTCAAGACTCTAAAGAAATCTTTGTGACTTCTGGTCCTCAATCTTTACCTTCTGACAGGTAAGACATCGTGCAATATATTCCATCATGTCCTTCTTTAATCTAGGCCACTAGTACATCACCTTCAAGTCATGGTACATTTTTACCATCCCTGGTGGAGGGTGTAATGACTCTTGTGTGAGTCATCAAGGATTTTCTTCCACAGATCAACTTTTAGTGGAACATTAGTTCTGTTCTTGTAACGAACCAGTCTACTTGGAGATAGAACATAATCCCGAGTCTCTCCTTGTTTGATCATAGTCCTGATAGATTGTGCTTGCTCATCTTGCATTTAAGCTTCTATAATCTCAGTCTTTAGATCACTCTCTACTTGACTAACCCATAACTAGCACAGAGGATTTGATTTGTCAGGCTTAGGTCTCAGAAATCTTCTATTAATTTCCTCTCATGTATCATCACAGCTACCACCTGCACTGCTTTCTGACTAAGTGCATCAGTGACGACATTATCTTTACCTGGATGATATTTGATCTCCAGATTGTAGTCTTTTAGCAACTCCATCCACCTGCATTATCTCATGTTAAGCTATTTTTGATCATACAGATACTTAAAACTTTTATGGTCACAGTACAGTTCAACAACCACCTCATATAGGTAGTGTCGCCAAACTTTAAGAGCAAACACAATTGCCGCCGGCTCCAGATCATGTATGGGATAATTCAACTCATGAGGCTTCAGTTGTTGAGAGGCATATGCCACCACTCTGCCCTACTACATCACGACACATCCCAGTCCCTGGTTACTAGAATCGCTATAGACCACATAGGTCAACTTGGGATCAAGGATAATCAACACGGGAATAGTTGCCAACCTCTCCTTCAGCTCCATGAAGTTCTTCTCACAACGATCGTCCCACATAAATGGTTTATCTTTCCACATTTTCTTGGTTAACGACAAGTCAATCCAACAGAAATTTTGAATAAATCTCCGGTAATAGCCAGCAAGACCCAAAAAATTGTCTATCTCAACAACAGTTTATGGCCTTTTCCAATCCAGCATTGCTTCTACCTTACTAGGATCCATTATGACCCCTTCTTGTGAGATAACATGGCCCAGAAATTTAACTTCTGCAAGCCAAAACTCACATTTACTAAACTTCGCATAGAGCTGCCTTTCTCGCAAGATACCTAGCACAATTCTCAAGTACTCCTCGTGCTCTTTTCTACTCTTGGAGTATATTAGAATGTCGTCGATAAAGACTACCACAAAATGATCTAAATACTGGTGAAAAATGCAGTTCATGTTGTCCATAAACAATGCTGGTGCATTGGTTTACCCAAAGGGCATTACCAGGAATTCATAGTGCCTATACCAAGTTCTGAAAGCAGTCTTCAGTATGTCTTCTGTCTTCACACACAGCTGATGATACCCCGACCTTAGATCAATCTTTGAGAACATACTTGCTCTAGAAAATTTATCCATAAGGTCATCAATACGGGGAAGTGGGTACTTGTTCTTGACGATTACCTTGTTTAGCTCTCTATAATCAATACATAGTCTCAGGCTCCTGTCTTTCTTCTTGACGAATAGCACCGGAGCTCCCCACGGTGATACACTGGGTTGAATGAACCCTTTTTCAAGTAATTCTTTTATCTGCTTCTTTAGCTCAGCCATCTCATTTGGAGCCATTCGATACGAGGCTTTTGATATAGACCCAATTCCTTGCATGATCTCGATGGCAAATTCTACTTCTCTTTTCGGAGGTAAACCACTAAGGTCATCTGAAAACACATTAGGAAATTCTCTCAAAACTAGAATATCTTCCAGGGCTATTTCTATCTCTTCTTGCACAAAAAAGAACACGATATATCCCTAACATCCCTTCTTTAGACATTTCTCAGCTTCTGTCAATTAGATAAAATTCAGACTAGCATTTTTTTCATTAGGCTCCCACTGAGTAGGATATATTATCCTCTTATTTCCACAATCTACCAGTATGTTATTTGTCGTCAGCCAGTCAAAACCCAGTATAACTTCAAGTTTTTAGAGCAACAAACAGATCAAATCAACTATAGACTCATGTCCCTTAACATTAATCACACAGTTCAGACAAACGTTGGTAATTATAGTTTTGACAACCATCGGCCTCAACACAATCTAGTCAAATAGTAGTTTATGCATATGCAGTCCTAGGCGCTTAACACAATTATAGGTAATGAAGGAATGACTAGCACCCGAATCATATAAAGCTTGTAACGAACTACCATTGGGAAGGGTTTTACCTTGAACTAGCTCAGAAGACTACTTTGCTTCTTCCTTGGTTAAGGAAAATACTCAGCCTTGATTCTTTAGTCTCGGCTCAGCAAGTTGTGGTACTGCTCACTGGGGACAATTCACTACTAAATAGCCTGGCTTCTTACAGGTATAACAGATCACTTGGCTTGTAGGAAGATTGCACTATCGTCTCGGATGAGACTTGCCGTACCCAAAGCCTATTTAAGACGTTGGGGGGTTTTTGGCTGTTACGGTTCCCAGACCAAAAGGGTTTCTTTTTGCCTCCCTTTTATGGGAATCCTTGTCCCTTACGCTTCTGTGAGGTATCGCCTTGACTAGGTCCACCTCTTTAGCTAGTATTCTTGCCGGCATGTACTCTCTTTAGATTTCCTTCTGTCAATCGACAAACTTCTATAACCTTATTAAATTTTTTGAACTGCCGGTCAACTAATTTCTCTTCCATTTTTGGCTTCAATCCCCGAATTAATATATCAGAGCTCCAGTCCTCATCATCTTCAAGTTTCAAGTAGGAATAGTAACGGGATAATCAAATGAATCGAGATGGGTATGCATCGAAGGTCTTGTCATCACCTTGTTGAATTGCTAGGAATTCTTTCTCCTTCTCAATCCTTACTGACCTCGAGAAGTATTTCTCATAGAATTTCTCCTGAAAAAATTCCCAAGTTAGCAGGATACTTCGGCTTTGCAATACAAGTGTTGTATTTTTCCACCAATCATCAGCATCACCTTCTAATTTATACATAGCCATTATGGCCTTCATCTCTGTATGGCATCCGAACACCTCAAAGATTTTCTCTAACTGGTTCAGCCAATTCTTCGTAGCATGAGGATTAAATTTCTCCTTGAATGCCTCAGGTTGGTACTTAATGAATTTGGGCATCTAATACTGGACAGTATCCTCCTCACGTTCTTAAATAATGGGAATTTCCAGATTCACCTCTTGCGACTGCGATTGCTCGTCATTTAATGGTTGTTCCTCTTCTGAATTCCCCTCAGGGTGATTTCCTTCCAGGTTGTTCCCTGTAGGATTTTCAGGCTGTGCTCCATCCCCATTCCGCCTTTATCTTAATTCCCAGACTTCTTTTCATAGATCTTGAATCATAGTTTGCTACTGAGTCAGCATTCTGAGAACTTCTTTTCAGGCTGGCCTCACATTATTCTCAGGTTCAGGATTGAATGGTATATTTCCTCGCTCTTCTAGGTCGCACCATGGTTCCCCTTCACTATTAACAAGGAACTGTTAAATATGATTAGTTTTGATGATGCCAAATATATATATATAAAATATTATGAGAGCAGAAGTTTGCATCGTATACTTTTCTAATACATTGACTAACTATTTGATATTGCATATATTATAGATTAGTCAAGCAATGGAAGAAAGAAATTGAGGAATGAAGAACTTGCAAAAATCAATGAAAAATAGCAAGTTTCAAGTTCTACGGTTACTGTAGCACTCGAATCCTTGTGAAAGATCAATTGGGAATGATTAATCCCAATAAGTTAAGAGAATATTTGTTACTTATAATGTCTCTATATATATTCATGTGCTTGATGATTGCTGTACTAACTTAAGCATCAAGGTATGAGGAAATTTGTACTCAAATGAAAGATGTTATCACTTTAGTGATAATGATGCTACAGGTAGGTAACTCAAGTGTTCTCAGTCAAGCACTCGAATGAGGTAAGTGATTGGAGTAAGTTGTGAAGTAACGCTGGACATCAGTGATTTTTTACAACTTCACTCGAGTGAATTGTTGCTATCACTCGAGTGATTCTGGTTCAGAAGAAAATCACTCGAGTGAATGGAAAAATCACTCGAGTGAATGATAAAAATCTCTGAAATTCTCTTAAATTCAGTATTCCTTCTTATGCAAACTATCAACCTCATCTCCTCATATTTAATTTCAATCACTTCCCAATTATTCATGCATCATTTTCAAAACGGGACTAAAATCTTCAAAATTTCATGCTTTATATCTCTCCACAGTTTCTTCAATGGTTCTTCAAATCCATGAGAATTCTTATTTGAACTCCTCATTTTTCTTAAAGCCATGCACTCATTAAGGGGGAGCTTCACATTCACATATGTTTTATATTTTAAAAGCTTATCTCCTTTATTTGACAAAATCATTTTAGTATACTCATTTTCATTTACCCTCAATTGATTAGTTTTGATGATGAGATACTTATCCATTTTCTTTTCAATGATCTCAATTTGCATATACTTTATAGAAAGGAAATTTTTGATACTTGATTGCACTAACCATTCTTCTTGTAAGAATGCTTTTTAGTCATAGCAGGAGAATTTACTTTATGCAAGATCATTCCTCAGTATGCTACGAGAAGAATATATCAATCTTGAGGACATATGCTTTGATGATCAATCAAGAGAAATATATTGCCTGCAACATTCAAAGCCCTATACCAATACAATAGAGCATTAACCATATGTGATAAAAATATCGAACAGAAGCTCAAGAGCATCCTGGAGACATCCTCATATTAGTACAGCGAAAGTGTGATGGACTGGACTTCATGGATCTACCATCAACTTGCCAAATCCAACTGAGCATTTCTAAAACTCATCTCTTTATATTTTGAGAACATTATGCATTTTTTCCCAATATGCCTTGATCATGAAAACATCTTTAAATGTGCATATTTTGAAAAATGTGAAAACTATTTTTGTACCATATTCAAATATCATTACCTTCAAAAAAGCGGACAATAAACTGTTTATTTTGATTAATGGAGAAAATGATATTTCAAATGTATTTTCATAAATACTTCTCCAAGAAACCTTCTTCTTTATACTTCAAACTTTTTGCTAATGTCAAATAGGGAAAGAGAAATGGAAAAATATGTTGCATTCAATTTGTCTATTCACATTCAAGCATATTTTTCATTAAGGATTTGCCATCATCAAAAAGGGGGAGAATGTTAGATATGATTAGTTTTGATGATGCCAAATATATATATATCAAATATTATGAGAGCAGAAGTTTGCATAGTATACTTTTCTAATACATTGACTAACTATTTGATATTGCATATATTATAGATTAGTCAAGCAATGGAAGAAAGAAATTGAGGAATGAAGAACTTGCAAAAATCAATGAAAAATAGCAAGTTTCAAGTTCTACGGTTACTGTAGCAGTAGTACTGTAGCATACGGTTACTGTAGCATTTTCACTGTAGCTACTGTAGCATCACTGTAGCAATCGAGTGATTTTGGAAATCACTCGAGTGATGTTGAGAATCACTCAAGTGATTTTGAGAACAGTAAAAATCACTTGCAGTGATTTACAGATCACTCGAGTGATTTTCATGCCCTGTTCTTCGTCCAGCTGAGCGAGGTCTGGGTATTTGATCATAACTCTCACAATACAAATCCAATTAAAACCAAACCAGTTGCATATGAAACTAGACTCCCAATGCGTCATTTTGACACCAGAAAAAACATCAAAGGAGCTCATATGAGGGATATATCATTGTTTGAATTTGGGATTCATATTAGCGTCACTTTCTGGAACAGACTGGGTATTTTGGCTATAACTCTCAAACCACAGATCCAATTGAGCTGAAACCGGTTCCATATGAAACTAGACCTCAAGAGCGTTCCAGTGATATATAATACAGAATTTTTGGAGCCATATTTAAAGAGTTATGGCATCTGGAAAGTTACCCCTATTTGCTGAAGAATTAGAAACGCAGCTGAAGTGATCTGAACAACAGATCACTCGAGTGATTTCAGAATTCACTCGAGTGATATGCTAATTCACTTCCAGTGGCACCAGAATCACTGCAAGAAAAATTCACTGTTTTGAAAATCACTTCCAGTGGAGCTCAGATCACTCGAGTGATTCGCCAAAATTTCCAAATCACTTCCAGTGATTCTGAATCACTCGAGTGATGCGCCAAATCACTTCCAGTGATTCTGAATCACTCGAGTGATGCGCCAAATCACTTCCAGTGATTGGATTTCACTTCAAGAAAAATCTACTGTTTTACAAATCACTTCTAGTGAAGCTGAGATCACTCGAGTGATCCGCCAAAATTCTCAAATCACTTCCAGTGATCCACAATCACTCGAGTGATGTTGGATTTTCACTGAATCACTTCCAGTGAATTGGAAATCACTGCAAGAATATTTCACTGTTCACCAAATCACTTCCAGTGATCATGAATCACTCGAGTGAAGTTTGAAAAGTTGCAAATCACTTCCAGTGGATTCAAAATCACTGCAAGAAGAAATCACTATTTACAAAATCACTTCCAGTGACTCCAAATTCACTCGAGTGATATATGAAGTTTGCCATATCACTTCCAGTGGTTGCTGAATCACTTCCGGTGAATATTAAAATTCCTCAGATCACCTCCAGTGCAGTAACTGATCATTTCCAGAGAATACCAACATGCACCAGATCACTTCCAATGAACTGATATGCCAATTTCTCAGTTTCACTTCCAGCCTCAGATCACTACTAGTAAGATATTATATGATCGAGTGATATGATGATTTTTGACAGAAGAACCTTGAACGCACTGCCAGTGAATCCCAACTGAATCAATATTGCTTCCGTGCATTAAAATGCACTCAAGAGATATACTTACTCTTACAATGTCACTGCCAGTGAAATACTGATCACCTCCAGTGAAGTGACACCACTCTCAAGTGAATTGATATCACCGCAAGTAAATTTACTGATAGTTAGAGTGATTCACTATTCTTTACAGAATCATGGAAATTACTCAAGGGATCATTATTATCGAGTCAATGATATGCTTATTCTTAGAAAGCTACTGCAAGTGGTATGCTTATGTAAATCACTTCCAGAAGTATGACAGAAACAAGGAAAATGATTTCATGGTACACTCGAGGGATGCTGATAATTACCAGTGGAATATTATCTTATGAAAATCACCTCCAGTGAAATCAAGTCCACTTCCAGTGATTCTCCAGTTTTCTGAAATCACTTCCAGTGAAGTCTTTAATCACCAGAGTGATATTTTCTAACGACTATTTCTCTAAGTGGATTTACAGGTGTTATGCACTACCGATCACATGGCTTACACGGATCAATATTCAAATGACAACTATTTGTGGGCAGTAGCAAAATTCATAAGTAACGGAAGACAAATACTATTGCATCTGTCAGACCAATGGGCAAACTGTAAGAAACGCTGAAGCATATGTCAGAGCACGATCAACGGGAAAATATTTAAATACACTCAACGACCGTGCAAAGCAATGGGACTCCAACCGAACATGAAGTAGTGTCTGTCTAAGCATCAGATGGGATTACAACAGGAAAATATCCAAATGGGTTCAACGGTTAAATGAATCAATAGACTCTAACGGATGGATGTTTACAACGGTCACCTTCCACAACTCAGCTATAAATAGGAGAGGATTCAAACACAGAAAGCTAGCAATACGATGAGAACATGAACATGTTGATATTCTAAGTCTTCTACCTCCGACCACTCTTTGCTCTATTTCATCTTCTATATTATGTATATTTGAGAGAGTGAATATTTGTATTGTACTTCAGTGAGCATTTATCTACTCTGTGAGAGAGTCTGTAAACACACCATCTATACTTCTGTATTGATCTCAAGGTAGAGGGACCTTGAGAGGGCTGATTACCTTACAGGAAAGTTGTAGAGAGAATTGCTAGTAGTACTTTCTGCTTGTAAGACTTACAAGGTGTAAGCAGTAGAGAATGTTGCTGCTCGTAAGACTTACAGTGGTGTAAGCAGGAGAGAACGTTGCTGCTCATAAGACTTGCACGGGTAAGCAAGAGAGAAAGGACTTTAGGATTGCTTTGCTCGACTTACTGTAAGAAGGAGTAAAACTTACAGTGTGTTAGGGGGAGTTACTCTTGTAAATTTGTAGAGGCTTTTCTTGTGCCCAGTTAAACAAGAATATAGTGGATTGGAAATCTCAGGAGGAGCCTGGGGACTGGACGTAGGTCATCGTGGATTGGACCGAACCAGGATAAATCACAGTTTGCACATTCTCTTTCTTAAGCTTTTACATTTTTAGCATATATGATCTATATATCTGCTTATGAATTTATAGTTCCATATGTATTGATTTGATAAGTTGCGAAAAGATTTTAAACAATCAAACTTTCTTATCGTACACCCAATTCACCCCCCTCTTGGGTGTCAGCCGGTTCTAACAGGAACATTGTGTTAATATCACATTAATGCATATATGTACATATGTACTTCTCAAGATTTCTAAATACCATCACACAACATATATATATATATATATATATATATTATAGCAAACATTCATATTTGTATTAAAGTGGCTTAGTATTTACATCAAAAGAAGCTTGTCCTATAACAGAAACTAGTCATATGTACAATAAGTGGCTTAACATTTACACCAAAAGAAAGCCTATGCTATCTTACTAATCATACATTTATCGTTCTATCCCATTATCCCTCGTGCATATTAAATAGTACATATAAAATCATATGCCTAATAAAAGTAAGAAACTCCAAAGGACCCAAAAGCATGATTTCATTCTTTTTCTTGACCCAAGAAGTAAAGTTGGGCAAATGGGCTAACATAGTTTGAATCCAAACATCATCAGTCATCATTAGCTCAAGCTCCTCCCTTTGCTCATGCATCCTCGTACCGAGTACAAGAATGTTGTGTATTGTGTCGTGGGGGTAAAGAAATAATTAAAGGCTGTCACATACAAACTCTTCAATTGCTCTTAAAGTTCATGATCAAGGTGTGGGTCAAAGGCTAACTTCTCTACCGGAGCATTTGACTCTATAGCTGAGTCTGGGTAATGCTCAATGTTGTATAACTCTAAATCATCCGTGTCAAACATAGTAGCCTCATCCCTAGCGATAGGTCCATAGAATAGTGGGTACTTAACACTCTTCCTACGAGTTTTTATCTTCCTTATTCCATGCCCTCCTCTATTAAGGACTACATAATACTAACCCTCTGGTATCTGCTCCTCTGGTAAAGGTTGTTTAATCGATGGAAGTGAGGGTGAGCTACTCGTCTATCTTTTACTATCAAACATGCCTCCTAGCTTGATAGAGATAGGAGCTGGGACACTCTTCCAGGCATTACGCCTTACTCTCGTCACTCTTGTCATTCTATACACCATTGTCCTTCTATCGGCCATGGTTCCTAACACAAAGCAGCTAACGAAGGGTTATAATTCATCAACATAAGCAGAGGACTCTAACAAATACCTACTATTTCCATAATCAATGCTCTGATACCAAAAATGTGAAACCTCATTTCCTATAGCCTCAGATGAGTGCAAAAGAGTAGTGAAATCATTCGTGAAACTAGGATCCAGGCCAAGACTAAATAAACTTTGGAAAAGGTCCACAAATTCCAAACCTATCTCAAGACTTGAACTTGGGACTGGAAAGGAGATTTTGAGAGTAATAAAATTTTCTTAAACAGTTTCACAAACATTCACTATCTCAATGAGTCTCACCAGCTCTTCTTTTCCTTTTATTAGAGTTTGTGAGCGATTCTCTACTTAGTTCTCATGTTCTATACCTTAGTTGTGTTTTGTTAGCGTTCGGAAGCGTAATATAGCTAAACTATTCTTTTACTAGTCTACCAGCATTACCAGTTTCACTATTGTAGCATGTTAGAGTTACAGGCTATTCATACTATATACAGATCCAAAATATAAGAAAAAGACAGCCAACAAAAAGATTAAAGTCTCTCACGTTCCTAGTCTCTAGTGTTAGATTTCATGTTTTGATGATAACAAATCATGCTTTGGATATTCTTGGATTTGATTAAAACAAATACATCAGCAAAGGAAGTGAGAAAAGTGATCTGAGTAAGATCACTCGAGTGATTATAAAGATCACTCGATTGATCATTAAAAATCACTCGAGTGATATGAAAATTTATCAGATCACTCGAGTGATCCATGCAATCACTCGAGTGATGTTGTAAAATTCGCAGATCACTTCCAGTGAATTGAAAATCACTGCAAGAAAAATTTACTATTTTGGATTTCACTGCCAGTGATCTTAAATCACTCGAGTGATGTGTGATTTCTGCTGAATCACTTCTAGTGCATCTGATATCACTGGAAGAAAAATTCACTGTTTTGAAAATCACTTCTACTGATAGACAGATCACTTGAGTGATCCTTAAATTTTCCAAATTCACTTCCAATGGATTGAAAATCACTGCAAGAAAAATTCACTATTTTGAAAATCACTTCCAGTGATAGACAGATCACTCGAGTAATTTTTGAAAATTCCAAATCACTTCTAGTGGAATGAAAATCACTGCAAGAAAATTCACTGTTTGTAAAATCACTTCCAATGATGCTAAATTCACTCGAGTGATATATGAAATCTCAAGATCACTTCCAATGGATCTGTAATCACTTGCAAAAAATTTCAATGTTTTCCAAATCACTTCTAGTGACATGAAATTCACTCCAGTGATATGTCAGTTTATCAGTTTCACTCTCAGACACTTACTGTGATCCACTTGCAACCACTTCTACGTAAATCAACAAGTTTTGTTAGTAAGATATTGGTAGTGATAATCATTTCTAGTTAATCCAAATTACTTTCAAAATCATGTGGAATATTATTTCATTAAAATCACAGCAAGCCGCTGCAAATCATCTATGGTGAAAGCAAGCTCAGTTATGATGATGCTTTGATTTTTAGGAATCACTCGTAGTGAATCACAATCACTCCAGTAATATTTAAAGTATTTTCTAACAGGCATTTTCCTGAGTGTATTACAGGTGTACTCCACTACCACCCACATGACAAGCAACTGAACAACACTCAACGACAACTTATCGTGGGTAGCAGCAATATTCAAAAATAACTATCAACATGCAATCGATCAATGGACAAATCCACAACGGTCCTCAAAGCTCATGATATAAGTCCAACCATTCGAAAATCAAAGAGAGAGATGACACTTGAACTCACTGCAAACATTATACTCATAAGTACTTTGTCTCTGATTATTTCTTCATCTGTACTTCAGTTTTCATCTATATACTCATAAGAGAGTTTCGTATGTCATAAACACTTTATTTCTGATAGTGATAACTTAAGGTTGAGGAATGATAAGTAAAATATTTGCATATTCATTTTCCCTTATATGATGATTTTGTGGACTATATTTGAGCTGAATGTAATCAATTTGGGTGTAATTAATAAATAAATAATGATTTTCTTGCAGCCATGGATAGTACCGGATTAAAAAGAATTAAAGAAGGCATTTAAGGAAAAGTACTATTCATGTGGTACTATTTACTGTACACTGTTCATGCGGACTGTTCACTGTGCACTGTAGCAGTTTCACTGTAGCGGACGGTGTGGTCAGTACTGTAGCAGTGCGGGTTACTGTAGCGGACGGTGTGGTCGGTTCACTGTAGCAGTCACTGTAGCAAAATCACTGTAGCAATCCGAAAATGAAGCCTATAAATAGAGCTTCTTGGCACCCTAAAAGGAGGAGAGGAAAGAAGGGAGGAAGGAAGAGAGAGAGAGAGTTTCTATTTTAGAGAGAGAGTTGTTATTTTTAGAATTTATTTCTTGCATTTTTTTACTTCTTGCATGCCTCCTACATGGATGGTTTTACCTCCTATATGGAAGGCCTAGGTAGTCCTCCTTTATGGATGGTATAGGTTGCCACCTACATGGATGGTTTTACCTCCTATATGGTAGGCTAGATTTTCTATTTTCATGCATCTTGTAGTCGTACTTTTATGTTTTTGTAATTAATTTTTATGCAATATTTATGATGTTTGTAATATATTTTGGTTTTATTTTTAATTTTATCATGAGCTAAATTTTCCTTTTCCTAGGGTGATGACGTAGCTTATTAATGACGGATTGAATCTTAACTTATTAAATATAGTTTTAATTTTTCCTTCATGATTGAGTTTTAATTATTGCTCTTAATGCTTACAATTGATTGGCCACCTTTTGGATGATTTTAATATGAATGTTGAGACCGGAAGGAGATACATGTGTGTGGATCCTATAATTAAAACCATAATTTGCATATGAAATAGGAATATATTCATATGGGTTGTGTAGTCTTAATTGAGTTCCATAAATCTTAATGCATGATTGATTGCTTAAATTCATATAGGAATATATTGGGTTAGCAATTAATTATAGAATTACTTGACCTTGGAAGAGGCTAGTAATTAAAATAGGGAAACTCGACTATCAATCATGTGGAATAAATTGGACTAGAATAGATAAGTGATTCAATCCGGAATTTATTAAGTGAAATCTAATCCCTAGGGCTTTTTCTCATATTTATCTTTATATCACTTGTATTCATATTTCATCATTTCTATCTTGCAATCTCAATCACAACTAATCAACCGACTAAATAGAATTAAAATTACCAATTTTGGTACTTAGTGATCAATCCTCGTGGGAACGATACTCTACTCACTTCTATATTACTTGATTACGACAGTGTACACTTGCACTTCTAAATACACCATCCTACACTTCGTAACAAGGAACCTTAAGTTGGGATTTGAGATTACCTTGTGTAAGGGGGAGAAAGTGTCCAAAGAGGAACTTGCTGTTGTACTGAGGTGCCAAGAACCCACTGAATCTTGAAAGATATAATGAAAGGCTCAAAAGGATTTCTAAGGACTGGACGTAGGTCAAGTGATTGTGACTGAACCAGTATAAACTCCTGTGTCTACTTCGGTGATATCTCTTCTTACTTATAATTGTGCTTTAAAGTTTTATAATTTTTATTTAGTAATTGGTTATTCTCTAATCACCCAATTCAGCCCCCCTCTTGGGTGAAAAGCTTGTTCTAACATCTAGTCGTCCGTATTTACCTTCTTCTTGCCCCTTGAGCTGTCTCCCTTTACTGTTGATGGTTTACAAAAAAGAGTAAGATTCAAAAGAATCTCAATAGTAACATAATGCCATACAGGTATAACATCACAAAGCATGCTACACAGTCACCGTATAAGAAAATTATTACAACAGCATTCAGTTCATCATATGCAGTTCACAAACTACCATAGCACTAGGTAAATTACAAGGCCCCGAGAGCTACCTACACAATAAACCCTGGGCACCTACTCGTACATCACAAAATGTTATTTGCTTGAGCATCCACCCATGCCGAAAGGCTCCGGGCAACCACTCCGCTCAACTAGAATGTGCCACACAATTTGTGATGATTTCAAACAACATACAATGCATGTTATAACATATGAAAGACAAGTTACTACCTGGTTGCTTCCATTGCGCAATATCCAATTTTGTACAGTGCAGTTCACTGTTTTCCAAAAAACTGGCAGATTTTTCAGTCTACTTTGGAAATTCATAATTAATTCTAAAAAATTAAAATTTGACTGATTCCAAAGCATAAATGAAGCTATTTTAATGTAAATTTGAGTAAAAATAGTTAGGTTTTCCTAATGTATAAAAAAAATTCCCAATAATTCGTTAAACATCACTGTCCCAAATTGCTTTTTCAGAAAACAGGCATAAGTTCAAAAATTCACCATTAATTCTAGGAAACTCTAAATTGAGTGGTTCTAAATTCTATATAAATATATTTTAGTATAATTTCACATAAAAATACTTAATTATAGCCATAAAATCCACAAAATTCCCAAAAATTTTCCAAACATGACCTATTCCAAATTACATTCCAGAAATAGATCCTGACTTAAAAAATTCATATCTCCCAATATATTTATCCAAAAATTACAAAATACCTATAAAATTAAAGCTCTATGTCTCTAATTTAGGTCTGGAAATTTTTCAAATTTTTGGACAAGGTTTGACTCCTAAAATACCACGCACAATAACATTGTCTAGACAGGGCCGATTATCACTATGCACACAAATACTTCATTAATTTCCAAATTCATTTACAAGCATCCAAAAATCATGAACATTTTCATACCTACACAATTTTGCATTTTAAATTCAATGGGAGCATCAAAATTTTCAAATTCTTACTCCTTTTTCACATCACAAACAGGGCAGAAATTTAGGATTCTCGGGAGTAGTTTGTTGTTTTCTTGTTTTCTCTTACTTAATCACTTCCTTTCTACTTCTAATCAAATGATTAGCTATTTAAAAACTAAATGAATATGATTTAGGGGAATTTTGGAATCATTTCCTCTAGGTTTTCATCAGCCCAAATTTGAAAAAACAAGAGAAACAAATCAATATCCACCAACAACACCAACAACAAATTGTGTCGGCTGCCTTTGATCACCCAAAGTATTGTGTCAGGACCATGAATCACTCCTGATACATGTTTCTCCATACATAGTATGCCATGTGCTATATGAACTCCCTAAAGTGTTCATTCGGGCCCCGCTAGACAATATCATTCTTTTTCTAGTTCTAAAAAGTCGTGTCCGGAAAGAAATCCATCGTGGTAAAGATCCAAACTCATTCGGAAGATCCAAATCCAGCAATACTTGCTTCTAGTAAAATGTGTCTACTGCATCTAGATGTGCAAGGTACTGGTTAACTGGGGTATCATAAGCTCATACTGCTCGTTTATACGCGCCTCGAACATATTCCCAAAGCTCCTCATCTGGCTATAGGTCATAAGGCACATGTATTGTCTCTGCTTGAGAGCTATCAATGATACTTGTGTCAGACTCTAGGTCATCTAACAAAGGCTGGTCAGTACTCCTACTGATACATCAGATACTGCCTCTGGTCGCGGCTAAGGCCCGTACACCAGCCTGACCTGGACCCTCTTCCTAGATGTCCTCAGTACTCTGGCATCTCCTAGCGTCCTGACCTATACATGATGTTGTCCCTCAGGGATCTACTACTCTGGGGGAAGCTGGTTCACTGATGGGGGTGATATCTCTCATGTTGTCATTATCCGCGCATGATTCCTATCACTATATAGACAAGACCATATAAGTATATTATTCTGTAAATCCAAAACAACTTTAAGCTCTGATACCAAAAATGCCAAACCCCTTAACATTTCAATATTTACAAATTAATAGGCGAATAATTCATAATGTTAGCGTAAGTGTTCACCCAAGAACGAGGGTAAATTGGGTGATAATGAAAATTTAATCGCAATTAATAAATTATGGAAATTTAACGTAATAACAACTTTAAGGGTTAGACAGATTTCACCAAAGTGTACACCAGAGATTATACTGGTTTGGTCGTAATAATTCTAACCTGTATCTAGTCCTTAGATTCCTTTGAGCTTTTTCACTATCACTACAAAGCAAGTTCCTTCACAGGACACTTCGCTCCCCCTTACACTATGTACAATGATACCCAACTTAAGGCCCCATCACCTTAAGTTATTTCTCAATAAAGAGTATTGAGTTTAATGTAAATCTCTCTCACAGAGTAGATGAAATAATCACTGAAGTACAATAATATCAAATGGACAATAAAATAGAGCACTTAATACAGGATATTCTTTATGATATTTAGTTATAGCTATTGTCCGTTAATACAAGATATTCTTTATCATGACAATAAAATAGAGCACTTAATACAATAGCTTAATACAGGATATTCTTTATGATATCCTTCATAACGAGTTTAATAGTCGTTGTGAGACATTCCAATTGTCCGTTACTCAGTAAATACTTCTCAGGATATTCTTTATGATATTTAGTTATAGCTATTGTAGTAGAAGCATCAAAGAGAACGTGTTGGTTGGAGTTCGGCTTTAGCATTTAATGCTTCTTACACAATATCTACCTTTTTTTGGATTTCAAATAACTGAGGCATAAACTGTGTGAAACTTGCTTTAAACAATTGTTAATCATGAAAGAGAACAATAATAAGAAAGTTTATCACATATAACAAAAGTTTCATTGATTTCATAAATCTTGGTGTAATACTCTGTTTTCTGGAAAAACATAGTATTCAAATACTAGCAATACTATCAAGATAAAAACCTAATTTCTTAGTTATGAACTATTCAGATAGTTATCTTACTATTTCAATAGTATTGAATGTATTTGAACTGGGGCTATTCGAATAGTCTGCTCTACTATTCGAATAGTATCTTTGAAAACAAATGTAAGGTTATCTTGATAATGCTTCTAACTATTCGAATACATTATTAGATTAAATTGAAAATAGTAGGAATTAAAGAGTTTAACACTATTCGAATAGTTGCCTTACTATTCAAATAGCCTTATACGTTGATGAACTAAAATTATTCTCATGTATTATGTGACTATTCGAATAGTATTCTGAAATTGAGTTTAAAGTGAGTTGACTTTGAAGATTGTATACTATTTGAATAGTTCTTTACTATTCAAATACTCTCTCCTAGTATCCAGATAAGCTTCATGGTATTCGGATAATTCTGAAGTATAAGTTGAAACACTATTCGAATACTCAGCTTACTATTCGAATAATATCCTTACTATTCAAATAGTTGTCATATTATTCATATAACATTTTCACAAACTAATCTTGAAAGCAAAAAGGCTATTCAGATAATACTCTGGTTATTCGAATACTTCTTTTCTTGTAAAACCTTTTGAAAAGTTTGGTTCATCATATTATTCAAATAGTCAATTGACTATTCGAACACTATTGAATTGCCACAGTATATTATTATTCGAATGCCTTAGATACTATTCTGATAATACTCTGACTATTCGAATAGTCTGAGAACTATCAGGATAGTTGCTAACTAAGAATTGTCTATACTCACTACTACAAAATACTAAAGTTATGGCGCTTATAATAATATTATCTGTGGCAATTGACAAGTGCCACATATTCCAACGCCACTAAAACAAGTTATGGCACTACCCACAAACGCCACATCATCTAATTTTTCTTTTATTTAAAAGAACAAGGAAGTGCCAGAGGAAGTTCCAACTTCACATGGCACTTCCTCAAGGAAGTGCCACCACAGCCTCATAATTTTTTTTAATTTAGTTACGATGAATTTTTTTTATTTTAAATGTGGCACCTAGGGTGGCACTTCCTTGAGAAAGCACCACCCTAGCCTATTTATATTTTAATTTTCTTACGTTGGGGTTTTTTTACTTGAAATATGGCACCTAGGGTGGCTCTTTCTCAAGGAAACGCCACCCTAGCCTTTTTTTTAAAAAATTTTCTTACGTTGGGGTTTTTTTTATTTGAAATGTGGCACCTAGGGTGGCACTTTTACAAGGAAGCGCTACCCTATATTTACCTAGGGTGGTGCTTCCTTGAGGAAGTGCCACCCTATAGATATTTTTTTTAAATAAGTTTCTTGTTTTTTATCAGACCCTATATCATGACAGTGAAAACACAAATTTCTATACCCAAGCAAAACACAATGGAATAACTCAAAATTGATACAAATAGATAACTAATTAATAAAATCAAAACTAAATATATATTTACTCAAATGTGGATATAAGACAGTAATGAATTCAGCTACTTAAATACACAATAACAACAATAGGCAAATAAACAACCTAGCACCTTATATAGTATTGCTAGCTAGAATATTGCTTGAGCACATATTTACACCATTCCTCGATGAGTTCATTGGTTTGATTGTCAGTCAAATTGTTACAACGCTAATCCTTATAATACTACACAGATACAATGATGCAGACAATGAACTAAAATAACTAAACATTAATTATCACACAATTAATTAAATTTAAAACACAATATGAATTATACGAAAATGACTTACTTTTGGTGGAACTTGAAGCTGATCATTAGTAATTATATCCTTCATGAATTTCTTTATAAAATACTCGCAATCATCAGTATTAGGCTGGAAAAGGCACTGCAACAATATAATAAAATAGTTAACTAAATTTTTGAATAAAATTTTGTTAAAATCAAAATGCAATTAAATTCCTATATCAGTACCTTTATCTTTGAGGTATCGCTATGGGCAGGATCTGCAGATCTAGCAAAGCTTAAGCTGGCAAAGGCGCTATATGTAATCAATGCACTAAGAAAATAAATAGATGTTGATTACTTTTGGTTATTTAGTGACTTACACAAATATATATTTACACACACATACATAAGTATATATACTTACCTATTGATCAACGCAACATATGAGGACGGTCAGCAGTAACACCTTCACTTAAAGGATCTATATAGTAAATATGAGGGCCAGAAGATGCCGCTGCATTGATCACAATCAAGATCCAATGTGCCCTAAAATATTTTGAAAGTTTTTCTTCAACCAATCATGATATGGTAAAAGTGATACAATATAAAAATATAAAGTGAAATACTACCACTAACAATAACTTAATTACCCTATATTGTATGGCACCAGAAATAACTTTTGCCCCCGTGATGTCCAATAAGATAAGGGTTGACAAATGAGAACTGGACCTTGTGTACGTCTACCAAGATGTCATGGTACAAGTGCCTTTACTGCTAGTGCAGAAAAGACTTTTTACATGTGACAGAAAGGACTTTTTACACTTGATGTACAATAGGTGTAGAAAGTCTGGACTTTCTACACATGTTCTAAGATAGGTATAGAAAGTAGCACATTCTACACCTGACGCGAGACAACACATGTAGAAAGTCCCACTTTCTACACCTGTTATCTCATGTCAGGTGTAGAAAGTAACTTTTTACACATGTTCTCTCATGTCTTTCTACACCTCTTCTTGTTAGTCAAGTATAGAAACTCATTTTTTGAAAAACAAATTGTTTGTTTATTATGCTACAAACCCAAAAACATGATAATAAACAACAAAACACCTGACAAATAAAAATAATTACAACAAAACTAATATGTGTTCATATAAAATAAGATTTAACTTGCCCCAGCCCCAGCCAAATCAAACCTTTTAGAAGCCAAAAACAAGAAATAGAAAAAAGTTTCAGATGTATAGAAAGTAATCACTTTTTGTTAAGTGTTTAAAATTATTTGTGTACAATTAATCATGTTGTCGTACTTATCTAGAAGGAACAATTGTGGAGGGCCACGACATTTTTCATATGAATCCATTACAAATCGAGGCAACTAATCCCTGCAATGCGATTAGAAAATGCATATAACTTAGTTTGGGATAAAGTGTTTCAATTTACTCTTCTTCTTTTTTTGCGATAAAGTACTAAGTTTTAGTCCCTAACTTAAGTGAAAGACGATAATATCTAACCTCCCTTAGAGAAGAATGATAAATTATGAGTTTGGGATAAAAAAAGCCTTCTCAAGTGAAGGAACTTCAGCCTCAATCTGTTGGACATGAGCCATAAGACCTTAACCTCTTGCAGCAGTGACCATCACTTCTTTATATAGGTCATAAAATATCTCAACAGCAAATCTAACCAGAATAATGTTGTTAGGCCAAGAATGGCAGGAAATAACACCAGATATTCTTTAAGAAACATATGAACCCTTACAAATAGAACTAACACTTTAATAAGCCAGGATTATGATAATGCTCATCAGATGGGTACATTTTCCTTACCAAAAGAATTTGAAACCCACTTACAAAAATCAGCCTAAAAAATTAGTTCAGTTGGTTGTGAGATGATTGTGGATAGAAGAAAACTGCAATTTATGTACTGCTTACTTCTTGTTTCTTCCCTTCTGTGTTGTATTCATGTTCTAATTAATTATCTTCTTTCATATGGGTAAGGTACTAAATAATTAATTTCCTACAGTTGTGGACTTATAATTGCCCTTTGATTTCCTGTTTCAGAAAACTTTATCATGTAAAAAAAAAGATCCAAAAGTAAGAGAGAATTAAGGGTTATGAGATAGAAAAAGATGATAAAAGAAAAAAGGTGAACCACAATCAGAGAATAACGAGATGAAATCAGTTGCTAGAATTCAGATATAAAAATCGACAAACGAAATGTCGAGAGCCCAATTTATCCGCTTAACATATTATACATCCACTTTCTTCCAATTCCGAACAAGATCCATCTTTTTGGGTGATATAATGACCAAATTGATAACATGCTAAAATCCAAGAAACAGTTAATGTAGCACAAAAACACAAAAGTCTAGTTGAACAAAACCTAACTTAGAAAAGATTATGCAAAGACTCTCAGCTAAACGCACATTCAAACAAGTATAATAACGAACTACACTAAACACAACTGCTATCAAAATCATGAATGACGAAAGTTCAAAGAAATAAAATAATTACGAAATGGAGAAGGAACTGACTGAGAAAGGTCACCGAGCTGGCGCAAGAGGCCGGTGAGTCTAGCCATGGCGATGGTTTCCAAGAGAGTTTTTGGATCATCCTTATCGACGGCTCTGTACAGCTTAGGGTTACCCAAACTGAGCTCATTCAATTCATTATTCTCAACACTCCCCTGTCTCTGCCAACAACAAGCTAAGACTGTAATACCCCATTTTTCACCAATACATTTATGTGTATATTTGATGTATATTTACTGGAATAAAATGGTGAAAAATGATGTGAATGAATTTATGAGAATTTATGGAAAATATTTGAATCACCGGTTATGCGTAATTTGGCCTTCATTGTGAGTATAAGTAGAAAGGAGGTGATTAGGCTAAATAAACCGGGAATCCGATACAACTTTTCTGGGAAATGATTTCCCTTCATTGTTTTGGACAAGGTAAATGAATAGAAATTTGACCATTCTGATGCTTCCATTGGATTCAAGAGGCAAAATTATGTAGGGTCTATGTTGACCCTGAAGTGAGAAAAGGCTCAGAGAGTGAAATGACAAATTTACCCCTTATAAGCCTAAATTGAGGGCTGTCAAGTGTATTTTCATCATTTGGGCTTGATTTTAGCCAATTTGAAATTAAAAATGGATTCTACATGTGAAAATGTGTAGGAATAGCCTAAATCATGATTTTGAGAAAAATACTAATAATCAAGACCTAAGGGGTATTTTTGTAATTTGGCATCATTAGGCTAAATTTACCAATATTATGATTTTGGAAGGATGTATGGATGAGTAATAACTCATTTGTGGTATTTGAATATTTCAGGACTTTACAACCGATCTGGCCTCAGTAGTTGCCCGAGCTTGAATCGAGTGGGAAAGTTGCATAGAGGAGCAACCAGGTAGTAACCGTCTTCATATGACATGGCATGCATATGTGTTGCTTGATATCATCAAAATGTCATACATGTTTAGATTATGCGAAGTGGTCACCCGGGGCCTATCTTTGCACGGGTACCCCTCAGGGCCAAGTCCTTGTCTAGCGCTAGCATGGTTTTATGAACTGCATTAAAAGCACTAAATAATGTTATGATGATTTGATTGATGATTGTGTGTAAAGAATGCTTTGTATGTGTTATCTTATATATTGATTGCGTAACTACTGAGATTCCTGTGAATCTCATTCTTTTCTTAAAAACAAATCTCCAGTACAGGGAGGAAGCTCAAGGGGCAAAGATAAGGTAAATGACGATGAGTCGAGGCCGTGCAGTGGGAGAGCTTAGTCTAGGTTGTCAAACCCCTTTCATGTATTTTAAGATTTATATGAATATTTTGAGTTGTATATGGAGTAAAGAGAGAATATAAGTGTTGTAATATGAATTGTGTATGAATGTGTTTATATGTAAATATGTATATCCAGCAGAGGCATTGTATGAAGTTTCTAGCATTTTTCGCTTTCTGATGTTTGGTATTTGGTGAGTATTAGCTAATTAGTACTTTACCATAGTGTTGGGAAATATGGTATCACATTTTTTGTATCAGAGCAATGGTTCTGGTAACGATGGCTATTGTCAAAGTCATAGAGCATAGATTTTGGCAATCGGTTACAATTGCTTGAAATCCTCTACTTGGATTGAGAAAGTGCACAATTCATTAGTGTTGAAATGGTTGGGATAGTTTAGAATATGAGTATGAAGTATGGTGAAAGAGTGGAGGAAGTGATGAAGTTGGTTTGAGGATTGTGAGGAAGTTTAAGAATATTTGGAAGGGAATTCAGATGGGAAAACGCTGGTGAACTCGAGTTTATCAAGATGAACCTGAGTGCATCTCAGCCTAGAACTCAAGTTGATGGTTGAGAACTCAAGGGCAAGAGGAATTTTCCCACAAATCATGTGCTTTTGGGCAGAAACTCGCGAGAGTTCAAAAGTGAACTCGAGTCTGCATAGCCTGAGAACTCGAGTGCCATGTGAAGGACTCGAGTGCATGATGATTTCCGCTGGGCATTGAGCTCTTAGGTGGAAACTTCCAAGCCCAAACTCGCGTGACTCGAGTGCGATGGAGTCTGAGAACTCGAGTGTTGATCTGAGGACTCGAGTTAATGACTTCTATTTTCACTCTTAGGGTTCTCGGGTGGGAACTTTCATGGGTGAAGTTGCGGGACTCGAGTGCACTTTTGGTATAGAACTTGAGTGCTCCATGTTAAACTCGAGTGCATGCCTGTTGTTTCAAGTTTTGGAGGTTATCAGGTATAAACTCGTTCCTCGGAACTCTCGAGACTCGAGTGTGATATTCCATCAGAACTCGAGTGCTGATTCGTGGACTCGAGTGCAGTACTTGGTGAGATCTAGAGATTTTATGGAATAAACTCTTTTCCAGCACTCTTCAAACTCGAGTGCATGATCTTGAGAAGGACTCAAGTTTTCTCATGTAAACTCGAGTGCGACATTAGAGAATCAGTTGGGTTTCAGCGGTAGACCAATAAAACTCGAGTGCAAGTTGCAGGACTCGAGTTACTGGCCAAAACTCGAGTTCATGCACCCCAAACTCGAGTACAGTGGTAGTTTTTCTACATGAGTACATGAACCTTTGCGTGATGATTTCTTTAGAAACTTGGACACATTATGCTATGTTTAATGCAATTACTCCCTTGAAGAATATGGATCCACGCACGATGATGTACAATGAAGCAGGTGTAACAAGAGTAAGATGAACAGCTCATAAGAGCATACCAGCTCCCGTGGCGATCAAGAAAGGAGATGAGTCAGATACTAGACGATAAAGGAGCAGATCACCTTCACTTCCTTCTGTCAATCAAGTTCCTCGGAAAGAACAAATCCCAAAAGGTAGAGTTGGTGTGATCCTCAATATAGGAGGACGTGGACCAAGGATGGCGCGGACTCGCAGGAAGAGTGTCAAGTGGCCACCATACTTTGGTCCTATTGCTAAAGACGAAGTCACAGTGCTAGACAAAGATGATGTGGACTCAGAGGATAGTTTTCAGCACCCAGACTCAGCTGTGGAGTCAGATTCCCCAGTGGAGAAGTTGGCCTTTGATCCACATTCAAGTGACGAGTTATGGGAGCAACTGAAGGATCTATATATGATGGCTTTTACCAAATTCTTCACTTCTACAATGCAGTATACAACATTCTTCGAATTAGTGCAAAAGTTGTATAAGCAAAGAGAAGAGTTAGAGCTAATGATGGATGATGACGTTTGGATCCAAACCATATTAGCCTATCTTCCTGATTTTACTTATTGGGTCAAGAAGAAAAATGAGATTGTAATCCTAGGTCCCTTTGAGTTTTTACCTTTCATTGAGCATATGAATATGTATGTGGTGATTAATATGCATAAGGAGTAGAAGGATAATGATATCCTCAGTAAGGTAGTATGGGCTTATTTTGATGTAAATAGTAAGCCACTTGTTGTACATATGACTAATTATGTTGAAGAACATATTTCCTTTTAATATGAATACCTAGTTGTTTGAGTACATGTGATTGATGTATGTTGGTATATGAAATTTGGAAAGTTGTATGTATATATAAGTATTGATATGACATTGACATGGTGTTCCTTCTAATAGTGAAAAGGAATAATGGGACAAGTTAGACCAAAGAAGAATATGCCGTAAAATCCTAAACCTGAGAATAATGCAGATCCTAATATGATGTATCAAGTTTTTACCATGCTGGCTCAACAACAGACTATGATCCAGGACTTACGAGAAGAAGTCAGGGAACTAAGGGAAAGATGAAATACAGATCAAGCACCCCCTGAAGGGAATAATTCGAAAGGGAATCCCCCTTATGGAAATCAACCTAAAGGGAACCAATCAGAAAGGGATACAAATGAAGAACATCCAACTAATGACGAGCTATCGCAGTCACATGAAGCGAATATAGACGTTCATATTGCTCAAGAACCAGATGAGAATATGGTCCAATACTAGATGTTAAAGTTTATTAAGTACCAGCTTAAGGCATTCCAGGGCAGGTTTAACCCGCAAGCTGCAGAAAATTGGATTAATCATCTGGAGAAAATCTTCGAGGTACTCAAATGCTTGACTGAGATGAAAGCCAGGATGGCAATCTACAAGCTAGTAGGCAATGCCGATTATTGGTGGAAGAATACAGTGTTGGTATTATGCGCTCAAAATATTCCTCTGACGTGGGAACTATTTCAAGAAAATTTTTATGAGAAGTATTTTCCAAGGTCGGTAAGGATTAAGAAAGAGAAAGAATTCATGGCAATCCATCAAGGCGATAACGAGACCTTTGATTCATACTTGTCTCGGTTTATTTGACTGTCTCGTTACTTTGCCTACTTGAATCTTAGAAATGATGAGAAGTGGAGCTCAGATATGCTCATTGGATGATAGAAACCTGAGATGGAAGAAAAATTGGTTTCCCAGCAATTCAAAAAGTTTAACAAGGTTGTGGAAGCATGCCGACTTACAGAAGGGAATTTGAAAAGGGTACAAGTCAACAAGAGTATGAGCCAGAGAGGTGGATCCAGTCATGGAGAGACCTCATAAAAATGAAGAGGACAATGTTTTCCACCAAGGGGAGGCAATAAAAGGCCCTTTTGGTTTGAAAACCGTGGTGGTCGAAAACCCTCAACATTACAGATGTGTGCTCGGTGTGGTAAATCTCATCCGAGACGGTGGTGTAATGTTCCTACAAGCCAAGTGATTTGTTATGCCTGCCAGAAGCCAGGCCATTTGGCAATAAATTGTCCTCAATGAGCTACACCACGACCTTCATAGCCTAGACAATAAAGTCAGGGATGAGTATTTGCTTTGACTCGAGAAAAAGCAAAAGAATCCCCAGAGCTAGTTCAAGGTAAAGTTCTTCTTAATGGTAATGTATTGCAAGTATTATATGATTCAGGTGCTAGTCATTCTTTTATTGCTTATGACTGTGTTAAACACCTAGGAATGCATATGCATCAACTACCATTTGATTTAATTGTATCTACACCGATAGGTGTTAAAACCTTGACTACTGATGTTTGCTTGAACTATGTTATAAATGTCGAGGGATATGAGTCAACAGTAGACTTGATTTGTTTGCCACTCCAAAGACTCGAAGTTATATTGGGTTTTGGCTGGCTTACAGCAAATAATGTGCTAGTAGATTGTGGAAACAAGAGGATCATATATCCTACTCCATGAGAGTTTAGCCACAGAGATGTAAGCTTGAATTTCCTCTCATTGGCAGAAGCTACGAAGTGCCTGAAAAGAGGATGTTAGGGATATGTTGTATTCTTTTCTGTTCAAGTAAATACGGAAAGGGTGCTAAAAGACATTCCCATTGTAGAATAATTTCCTGAGGTGTTTCCAGATGACCTTAGTGGTATACCTCCAGAAAGAGAAGTGGAATTTGCAATCGAGATTATGCCTAGAGCTGGGTCAATATCCAAAGCCCCATATCGAATGGCTCCAAATGAGATGGCTAAATTTAAGAAGAAAATTGAAGAATTGCTTAAGAAAGGGTTTATACCACCCAGTGTGTCACAGTGGGGAGCGCCGGTATTATTTGTTAAGAAGAAAGAAGGAACTCCGTGGTTTGTGTATTAACTATAGAGAATTGAACAAAGTAACCGTCAAGAATAAGTATCCACTTCCCCGGATTGACGACCTTCTAGATCAACTCGCTGGAGCGAGTGTATTCTCAAAGATTGATCTGAGATCAGGGTATCATCAGCTGCGAGTAAAGGCATAGGACATACTGAAGACTTCTTTTTGAACTCGGTATGGACACTATAAGTTTTTAGTGATGCCTTTTGGGGTGACCAATGCACCAGCGGTGTTTATAGACTACATGAATCATATCTTTCATCAATATTTAGATCAGTTCGTGGTAGTCTTCATCGACGATATTATGATATACTTTAAGAGTATAGAAGAGCATGAGGAGCATTTGAGAATTGTGCTCGATATTTTACGTGAAAAGCAACTCTATGCGAAGTTGAGCAAATGTGAGTTTTGGCTTTTAGAAGTTAAATTTCTGGGCCATATGATCTCACAAGAAGGGGTTTCAGTAGATCCTAGTAAAGTGGAAGCAGTGTTAGACTGGAAAAGGCCAGAAATTGTTGCTGAGATACGTAATTTTCTGGGTCTTATGGGCTATTACCAGAGATTTATTCAAGCTTTCTCTCAGATTTCCTTGCTGTTGACCAAGCTCACACGGAAAGATCAGTTGTTTGAATGGGATGAATGTTGTGAGAGGAGCTTTATAGAGCTGAAGGAGAGGTTGATATCTGTACCAGTATTAATTATCCCTGATCCTGAGGTGACTTATATAGTCTACAGTGATGCTAGCAAGCAGAGATTGGGATGTGTCCTGATTCAACAGGGAAGAGTGGTGGCCTATGCCTCTCGACAGCTGAAGCCTCATAAATTGAATTATCACACACATGATCAGGAACTGGCGGCAATTATGTTTGCGCTAAAAATTTGGTGGCACTACCTATATGGGGTGACTATTGAACTATATTGTGACCACAAGAGTCTTAGATATCTGTATTATCAAAAAGAGCTCAATATGAGACAACGCCGGTTGATGGAGTTGCTGAAGGACTATAACCTGGAGATTAAGTATCATCCAGATAAAGCTAATGTCATTGCTGATGCTCTTAGTCAAAAAAGGGTGCTGATGGAAACTATGATGATATAGGAAAGAAAATTGATAGAAGATTTTAGAGACCTGAATCTTTCAAATCAGATCCTCTATGCCGACTATAGTATTAGCCGAGTTGAGAACAATTTAAAAACTGTAATTGCAAAAGCTCATATGCAAGATGAGCGAGCGAATTCAATCAAAGCTATGATTGAACAAAGAGAGACTCGAGATTTTGATATGTTTCCTGGTGGATTAATTCGGTACAAGCAAAGAACTTATGTTCCACCGAGGGATGATCTGAGGAAGAAAATTCTCGAAGATGCACATAAGAGTCATTATACTCTCCATCCAGGAATGGTAACGATGCACCATAACTTGAAAGCGATATGCTGGTGGCCTGGAATGAAAAAGGATGTGACAGAATATGTGGCACAGTGTCTTACCTGTCAGAAGGTAAAGATTGAACACCAGAGACTGCCGGGATTACTTCAAAGTCTCACAATTCCAGAATGGAAATAGGAGAACGTGACCATAGACCTGGTACTCAGATTACCCAAAATTCATAATCATGATGCAATTTAGGTGATCGTTGATCATTTTACGAAGTCATCATACTTTATACCAATCAGTGCTAGCTATTCTCCTAATAAGCTGGAAGAAATTTATATGAAGGAGATAGTGAGACTCCAAGGGATACCGAAGAGTATAATCTCTGATAGAGATCCTCAATTTACATCCAAGTTTTGGAGATCTCTACATGATGCTTTGGGCACTCGATTGAGTTTCAGTATGGCCTATCATCCTCAAACGGATGGACAGTCAAAGAGAACCATACAGATACTAGAGGATATGTTAAGAGCATGTGTAATGGATTTCAAAGGAAGTTGGGATCAATACCTTCCTCTTATAGAATTTGCTTATAACAATAGCTATCATGCGAGCGTTCGGATGGCTCCGTATGAAGCATTATATGGTAGGAAGTGTCAATCCCCTCTCTGCTGGACAGAGTTGTCAGAGAGAAGGTTATATGGGCTGGATATAGTCGATCAGATGACTGAGCAGATCAGAATTATCAAGAAGAGATTACTTACAGCCCAGAGTAGGCAGAAAAGTTATGCCAACAAACGGAGAAGACCGTTGGAGTTTCAGGCTGGTGATCATGTATTTCTGAAAATATCACCTATTACCAGTGTCAGAAGAGCAATAAAAAGAAAGAAGCTAAGTCCTCGCTACATTGGGCCATTTAAGATATTGGTAAGAGTTGGGCCTATAGCATACAAGATTACTCTACCCCCGAATTTGACCAGATTACACGATGTATTTCATGTTTCCTAGTTGAAGAAGTACCAACTGGAACCTCAGCACCTTATTGAATATGAAGATCTGGAGATACGTGATGATCTCACTTATGAGGCTGAGCCAGAACGAATCATTGATAGATAAGAAAGGCGGCTCAAACATCGAAGCATACCATTTGTGAAAGTGGTATGGAAAGGGTTATCGCCAAGGGAGGTGACTTGGGAAGTAGAAGAAGATATGCGAAAATGTTACCCGAGATTTTTGCCACAAGTGGTGTAACAAATTTCGGGGATGAAATTTATTGAACGGGGGGAGAACTGTAATACCCCATTTTCCACCAATACATTTATGTGTATATTTGATGTATATTTAGTGGAATAAAATGGTGAAAAATGATGTGAATGAATTTATGAGAATTTATGGAAAATATTTCAATCGCCGGTTACGCGTAATTTGGCTAAATAAGGATGTGAGAAGGCGATTGATGTACCGATAAAGGCCTATTATTGTCACCAAAATTCAAAAAATTTAATGACATGAATGATGGTCTCATTTAAGTGTCAAAATGGGGTTAAGCCGAAGAAATGGGTGAAAAATGATTTATTTCGGTAAATCAGGAAATGTAGGGGCAAAACGGTAATTTTACCGAAAATTCAGAAATTATTATTTTCCCCAATATTCCCACTAATATGAGTTAAATGGGAATTAAAATGAGTAAAATGACTACTTGATCATAAATAAATCAATTTTGGTGAATTTTGGTAAAAAATGGTCAAATAGTCAAAAGTCAATGACTTGGTCAATAAGTTACGAGATGGCACAATGGGATATTAGAGATTCATATTTTCTTGGTATTTCCCATGAGCATTTCGGTTGGAATGAGGGAGTATGAAGGAAAAGGGAATTAATTAAGCATAATTGCAATTTTGGTCCAATTGGAAAGAGACACTTGGCATGACTAATAAACCATGGCATTATATCATTAATCTTCATCTATCAACTCCTCATTCCCACATGGATTGAATCAGAAAGAGTGAAGGATGAGAGCTAAGAACGTGAAGCACGGAGGAGCTAGGGATCATCCAATCTCAAGGTGAGAAGCTTATACCTTGTAATCTAGGACTTCTAATCTCTCCCTAGCCTCTGCTCCTCATCTCTCTACCTTTGGATTCATTGATAAGCAGCTAAATCAAATACTGGAAGGAGAGAAAGAAAACGTGTAGAGAGAGAAAGTTGAAGAAAATCAAGAGGTAACTTCCCAAACTTGTTTCTCTTGCTTGATTGTTGTTAGTAGAGTTGTTTTGGGCTTGATTATGGTTTATTTGGTATGAGATAAATCAAGAAAACCAAAGATAACATAATGTGGAAGTATTACTAAATCAAGTCCAATGAATGTCTAATCAATTAATATTGCGAGTATAAGTAGAAAGGAGGTGATTAAGCTAAAGAAAACGGGAATCTGACACAACTTTTCTAGGAATTTATTTCCCTTCATTGTGTTGGACAAGATAAATGAATGGGAATTTGACCATTCTGATGCTTCCATTGGATTCAGGAGGAAAAATTGTGTAGGGTATATGTTGACCCTGAAGTGAGAAAAGGCTCAGAGAGTGAAATGACAAATTTACCCCTTATAAGCCTAAATTGAAGGATGCCAAGGGTATTTTCATCATTCCGGCTTGATTTTGGCCAATTAAAAATTAAAAATGGATTATACACGTGAAAATGTGTAGGAATGGCCTAAATCATGATTTTGAGAAAAATATTAATAATCAGGACCTAAGGGGTATTTTTGTAATTTGGCATCATTAGGCTAAATTTACCAATATTATGAGTTTGGAAGGATGAATGCATGAGTAATAACTCATTTGTGGTATTTGAAGATTTCAGGACTTTACAATCGATATGGCCTCAGTAGTTGCCCGAGCTTGAATCGAGTGGGAAAGTTGCATAGAGGAGCAACCAGGTAGTAACCGTCTTCATATGACATGGCATACATATGTATTGCTTGATATCATCAAAATGTCATATATGTTTAGATTATGTGAAGTGGTCACCCGGGGCCTATCTTTGCGTGGGTTGACACTTAAGCTATAATATTCATATTGCACGAGCGGTGCCCGGGGCCTATCTTTACGCGGGTACCCCTCGGGGCCAAGTCCTTGTCTAGCGCTAGCATGGTTTTGTGAATTGCATGAAAAGCACTAAATAATGTTATGATTGATGATTATGTGTAAAGCATGCTTTGTATGTGTTATCTTATATGTTGATTGCGTTACTACTGAGACTCTTGTGAATCTCATTCTTTTCCTAAAAACAAATCTCCAGTACAGGGAGGAAGCTCAAGGGGCAAAGAGAAGGTAAATGATGATGAGTCGAGGCCGAGCAGCGGGAGAGCTTAGTCTAGGTTGTCAAATCCCTGTCATTTATTTTAAGACTTTTATGAATATTTTGAGTTGTATATGGAGTACAGAGAGAATATAAGTGTTGTAATATGAATTGTGTATGAATGTGTTTATATGTGAATATGTATATCCAACAGAGGAATTGTATGAAGTTTCTAGCATTTTCCGCTTTCTGATGTTTGGTATTCGGTGAGTATTAGCTAATTAGTACTATACCACAGTATTGGGAAATAAGGTATCATAAAGACCATTCCCTTCATTTCCCCCTTTTTAACCACAACTTTCAGTCTCTGATCTCTCATTCCAAATGCAGCAAATGAAAAAAAAAGAAAAAGATGAGTTGGAATAGAGTTCTTGGTACTTACCTGAGTCTAGATCTAAGCTTGTATATGGATTAGAGCTCACTTTCTTCCTTCTTTCCAACGACTTCCTCTCCGACTTTCATTCTTGCTCTCTCTTCTCTGTCGCTAGCCAGGTATAAGAAATGAAATGGAGAAAGTGAGGGAGTATTTAGGGTCTTGCCTATTCAACTACCTTTACTAAGATTGTGGCCTCAGTCTTGTGAGGAGCCACAACAGCAAGCCTTTAATCTTGTGCAAAAGCCTTAGGTACAGAACAAACACAATAAGAGGAAAAATGCAACAAAAGGTTAACCAATTGCAATATTGAAAGTAAGGAAAAAAATTTAAACAAAGCCATTTTTCTTTCTTCATCACCCAAAAATTGATTGCATTCTTCATACCGGTTCTGATTTTGGCGTTTCTCCACCTGGCGAGCTCTCTTTGCTACCGCGAGAAGTAGAAGCACCGCAAGGAAGAAGAGAGGAAAGATTGAAGAGCAAATGCGTCTAGGTGAATTAGAGGGCTTGGGGGCCAGAATTAGAGGGTAGCCAGGGAGGGAGGGAGGTTGTCTAAACAAAAATTACAGGGGTTTTGGCGGCTTTTGAGGACAAAGAAAGCTAAGGCGAGCACGGGAGTTCTGAAATTTTCTTAATAACACTTTCTACACTGGTTGGGTCTTAACCGGTGTAGAAAGTGAGGTTTTACACCCATTGGATCTCCAACTGGTGTAGAAACTCAAGTTTCTACACGGGTTGGGCTCCCAACCAGTGTAGAAAACTTTCTACACGGGTTGTAAGTCCAACCTATGTAGAAAGTTGCATTTATTTTTAGAAAAATTTTTAAAATTTAAAAATATTTTGTACCAGTGTTTTCTACATGGGTTGGGCTGCCAACCCATGTAGAAACACAAGCTTTCTACAGGAGTTGGGCAGCCAACCCGTGTAGAAAGTATTTCTTATTTTAAAAAAATTAAATTTTTTTTAAATAAAATTAAATGCATTAATCACGCTTTATTCCAAAAATACATCTAAAAATGCTAATTTATTAACGAAAAAATATTTTAAATTTTCTTTCTACACGTGTTGTCTTTTCAACACGTGTAGAAAGTTCCTTCATCTCCATATATTTACGAAAATGCCACCAGTCACACTTTTTACATGTGTCATGTTTTGTCACGTGTAAAAAATAGGTGTAAAATATATATTTTGTACTAGTGTATACAAAGACCAAAAAATGTGATTACAATAAAAAAATTGAAAGATAAATAATAATAACAGTGATAAATAATGATAATAAAGTACCTAATCTATATGTTGATAACTGAAGCACCAAGCCATCCACGATTAAAAATTTCCCCCAACACATCAGCAGTAATATGTTCAGTTATGCCCTGAACACCATAGATGTGTCTATCAAATGGTAATGACAGACTTCTTTGTGTATCAACTTATGTATAATGGATTCCAACTGATCGTGATATGAGATCATTTGTCTTCTGCTTTGTTGGCTAGCTGAGGCTTTGGAATTTGGCAGTGCTGTCGAACACTTTGAGACCTTCCCATGCATTTGAATTTGTTTTCCTTTAGAATGTTCAACCTATAAAAATCATGAAATTAAATGATGTAGTGCATAGGAAAAGTATAAGGAAATGCAAATGAATTACACCGGTACAAAAATCACTTTTAAGATCGGTTAAAAAAGACATTTTAGACCGATTCTGGATCAGGTCTTGATACAGCCGGTACAAAAAGTATTTAACTTTTTAGACCGGTTAAAAAACCAGTCTAAAATATGAAATTTTAAGACCGGTTCTACAACAACCGGTCTTAAAGTTTAACTAACGGAACGAGTAGGGAAATTTCAGTATAAAAAAATAGGACTTTAAGACCGGTTCTAAATTTAACCGGTCTTAAATTCATATTTAAGACCGGTTATTGAGAGAACCGGTCTTAAAAGTTTACTTTTTTAAGACCGGTTCTATTAATAACCGGTCTTAAATATCGATTTAAGACCGGTTAAATTTAGAACCGGTCTTAAAGTTTAATCTTTTAAGACTGGGTCTCTTTATAACCGGTCTTAAATTAGAACCGGTCTAAAAATTATGTTTTTTTTTCTGTTTTATTTTTTTCAATCTTACACAGGCTAGTAAGCCATATTCAACAACAATCCCCCTATGCCACATAACATACACATGTGTGTGTATATATATATATATATATATATATATATATATATATATTGACAATCAGAAGCAGTGACAACATCATTTTTATTTCCAGAAACAATTGGTATTTCTCAGAATGCAAAATTGCTCTAAATATAGAATCATGAAGCCTAAAATCCTTATTAGTTCCCCTTTCCCTCTTTTGTTAAATATGATCTTAGTTATCGTAATCGGTATGAACCTATAAATGTCAGTCTGTTCAAGGGAAAAACACTTAGCCCTTACAATCCTCGACTCTCAACAATCACAGAATGAACATTATGAAAAAAATCATTGAAAACAAACACATTCAATTCCAATGAATACCAATAACACATGATCAACTTATTCAATTCTCAGAAACAGTACAATATTAACAATTTATAATTATCAGGCGTTTTGAACCACAGCACCACAATTAAACAATGATAGCAGGAAACTTGCGACATTGTGTGAACTTGCAATCCCAAAGCTTGTAAAGAGAAGAAGGAAAAGAAATATTTCTCATTATATGGAAAAAATTCCTAAGCTTTACAGAGAAATGAAAAAAGTGGAGGAAAATTTACAATAGTGATCCCATGCCTGAATCAATAACCAACTAGTATCACCAATATCAAAGAATTTGTCCTGAACAAAATATAAATCAAGTTAGATATATATGAAAACCATAAGTATTATTAGAACAACATAGGATCGGATTCAAAAACTTACTAATCTTGTAAAAGCTCATAAATGAATTCAGCACAACAATTGCGGATGAAATCAATATCTTCTTCAGGAAAGGGATTAGCAAGATCAAACATCTGTATGTGTAACACTGAAGCCAAACAAAACATTAACTTACTAACTTAAAAAAATAAAGTAATACAAAATATTTGAAATATACATTTATTACCTCCTCGGTAAAGTCAGTCGTGCCTAGGCTAATAATATTGTAAATTTGCCTCAACATATAAAGACCACATAAGTTGGAGCCCGATGGTTGCCTACGGGTCTGAAAAAGAATATGATATCATCAAAGCAAGCATAAAAGCATAGCTTATGAAACGCATCTTAAAGAAAAAAAATATGTACTAACCTTTAGCGTGATCCATATAGGGTCTTTTAAGTCACAAACATGCCTACCACACTTAGCGTCTAAGAAAGTCCACATAGCCTTATGATCAAAATCACAAAAATTACTTATTCTGCACACAAACTTTGCACACAAAAGGTAATAAAGCAAGAAAACTTACGAGTTCATGGTCTTCTTCAAGTCATTCCCCGGTTTGAAGTGGAGGGAGCAGAGGAGGATCACTGTGTAACTAGCCTTACACAAAATAACCAATTGCCAATGATCCCTTAAAAAAAGAGATGAATATTAAGAAAATATAAAGCATTATATGTGATGTTTTGGAATATAAATTTGATGTTTCTTACCCATGCACATAAGGAACCAAGAAACAGTCAGTTTCTGTTTCACTGAGCCTCTGTGATAAATATCTATGTCTGATGGCAGAAGTGGTCCCTTTCTCCGTGGCAAAGGTCCTGGTATGCTCCCTAATTAACCTTTGTTCAGTCAATTAACTGTTCGCTTTCCGTACAATTTCTTTATGAGCATTTATGTAATTTTGAACTGCATCAACATTATTCAAAATGTACAAGTGGACTTTTTGTAATTCATCAGGATCCACACTCTTGACGGTAGCCCCGCGCCTACCCCCTTCTTCATCATGTCATTTAGGAAGGCCGATATGTCCTACATTTTCCAAATAATGTTGACAGAATTTCATGGCTTCTTCAGAAACATATTTCTGAACAATAGAAGCTTCAGGCAGGTTAGGGTTCTTCACATATCCTTTTAGGATTTTCATAGTTCTTTCAATTGGGTACATCCAACGAAAATAGATAGGCCCACACAATTTTATCTCCCTCACTAGATGAACAACTAGATGTACCATGATGTCAAAAAAGGAAGGAACAAAAAGCTTCTCAAGCTGGCACAAGATCAGGTAACCTTCATCTTCCAATTCATCCAACCTTTATGTCTCAATGACTACTACAAATCGTATTGAAGAAGAAACAAAGTATGGTCAATATGTGTTGAAGATCATATTCGACGATGCCTCAAATAGCCACTGTACTACTACAGAATAGGGATTTAACGTCACATAAAGACGTCCCTTCTTTAAAAAGGGAAGTAAAAACTGGACGCAGTGGCATTTATGTAAATAAAGAGAAACTTTTTCCTCTTTAGGCGTCCTAAAAATCAAAAGGGACGTGCAAAGAGATCTTTAGGCGTCCCTTCTTGAAGAAGGGACGCCCAAAGATTAGCCTTTAGGCGTCCCTTACGCCCAAAGATTAGCCTTTAGGCGTCCCTTCACAAGAAGGGACGCTTAAAGGCTGCATGCTAGCCACGTGGCTGGCATGCAACAAACAATAGGCGTCCCTTCTTGAAGAAGGGACGCCTATTTATACCTTTAGGCATCCCTTCTCCAAGAAGGGACGCCTAAAGGTTTTCCCTCTAACTTTGTTCATTTCCCTCCATTCCAGCATTTTCGTTCACTCTTCCTCCCTCTCTCAAAAAATCGAGCTGCAGAAACTTACAACATTTTTGTTCAATCCCCTTCCTCCCAAGATTATTAAGGCGCCATCCCCCTCCTCGATCTTCTCTCTGGCGTCGTACCCTGTATCTGTCCACCACAAGGCCAGCAGCATCATTCCGGCCGTCCTCAGCTCCAAGGTACAGCGGTACCCCTCCCTTTATCACCACAAATCCAGCAGCGTCGACTACCCATCTGTGTGACCACCAAAGGTTTTTTTTTTGTTTTTTTTGTATAGTTGGATTGTTTTTTATGTGGTTATTTTAGTGTCTGAAATGTCACTTATGTGTTCGTGCCTTATAGATTTTTGCTTCTCCTATTACATTTAGAAAAGACATATAATATTTATAATATATGATATTTATTACTGAACTTGGGTTAGCTGGTTACATCTAAACAAAGGAAGACACTTGTGTATTTTTATGGCTTTTGCACATGACATATATATATATGTAGATAATTATAAAATATTTTGTAAGTGAAAAATATGTTGGAATTTGTTGAAAAGTGACTATTAGAAAATTATAAAACTCATTACTTGTTTAGCTCCAAAGTATATATGTAATAGAATGAAAAATGAATGAGATTAAAAGGTAATAATTAATTATTTCAAATGTGAAATGCTATATATGTCTGGAAATAAAAATATTTTTGAGAAATAATGATTGTGTCATAATAATAGTAATATATAAGTATAAATTTTTTAACATGTCCTTTTGAATTTTTTAGTTTAATGATGAAAAATTAGTGTATTGTAATTTTTATGTTTAAAATAGTTATAACAGGAAATCTCATTGTTGTCAATTATTCTAAACTTTAGCGTTATTGAGAATGGCTTAGGTTAAAAATGGATCATAGTTGGATGAATGCTTTGAGAACTAGTGAAGAATATGAGACTGGGGTGGAAGAGTGTATTGAATTTGCTAGAAGGAATGCTCCAACCATAGTACAGAACCCTGTGGCCAGCCTTCTGCCACTCCGGAGTCGGGCGAATCGTGTATCCTCTATTTGGATGCCCCCATGATTCGTGTTGTAGCCGATGTTCTCGTTTACACACAAAATACCACCCACCATCATAATCAAATTCCACAGTATTTATGTAGGGTGACAGTGACACGTGTTCATGAGGGGGAAGAAGTTGCAGCCATCCCTATCTCTGACGTTGAGATTGCCACGCTGGGTCAGGCAATTGGAGCTTTCATCCTTTGGCCTCAATATCTTATTGGCACGTTGACAACCCCACCAATGGTAGGAATTATATTCATATCACTTGACATTTATTGGCATCATTGTAATATAATTGGTTTTGTTTTCTATGGTTATAGGAGGAGAAACATGCGCTGAAATTGCCCTTTCTAGCACGGCTGCAATAGGTTTACAAAGGTATTCGACAAGTCAACTTCAATATGCCTCCAGGGATTGTGGGTACAGAATTGACGTATCCATACACGATCGACAATAAAGATCTTAAGGAGTTTTTGCATTTGGAGGAGATAGATGCAGGATGGGTCAAACTTGTCATTTCGTTAGTTTTTCTTTTCTAAGTTTAAGATTTCATAAGTTCAATAATTCATTGGTCATTTTATTTCTATTTTAGGTCCTTCTACCACATGTGCATTGATATGGAAATACCAAATTTATACGGATTCTTGTGTCCGAAAAATACGACATCGGATAAAAATGATGTTGCAAAAAGGACGCATTATGTGGGCTTCACAATGGCAGCGACCAAATTGTGATGTTATCTAGCGCCAATTGTTCAAGGGTATGTAGTAAAAAAAAATTTTGGATGCTTCAGTGCTAATAATTTTCTTCTAATCTAAACTTCATTTTAATCTGTGTATTGTTGTAGTTACCATTGGAGCCTATGTGTTGTTTGCCCACGCCTCAATGAAATCTATTGGTTTGATTCCTGACAAAAAAGCCCGACAAGGACACAAAATCTGTCTTCAACACATTAGTTATTTCTTTTTTATTAATTAAAGAAATGCTTGATTTAAATAAATTGTTCTAACTTAAAATGTTTTACATTTTAATGGTAGCGCGACCCAAACATATAGAATGCTTGGCGGGTCACGTGAGGGTAAAGTTGTTCGCAAGCCAAAGTGGTTATATCCCAAAGTATGTGGTTCCAATATAATTTAAGTTCTTTTATTTAGGGTTGTTTTAGAAATGATGTATGTTATTGATTTTAACCAATTGCTTTTGATTTATAGTGCCCTCAATAGCCAGGTGGTACTGAATGTGGCTATTATGTTCTTCTTTACATGTATAATATCATTCAAAGTGGCGTTACAAGTGATTTTCAACAGGTAATCAAATGATAATATTTTGGGTGTATTTTAATTGAATTGCTAAACAATCCTTTAATTTCATTGATTTCGTATAATCATATTTTCTAATTTGCAGATCTTTGATAATGATGTTGCTTATGTATATGAAGACATTAATTTGATCAGAGACTTGTTGGCTGGGAGGATTATTCAACACGTTGATTTGTAGAAGTTTATCATTTCCTGTACATTTACTTAGTAGTTGTTTATTAGTGGACAACATTTCTTTCAACACTGTAGTGCATGAATGTTTCATTAGAGCTGGATGTTGTGTTTTGTTAATTATATAATGTGTGTTGTATGTTTCCTTTTTGTGTAATAAGGAGACTATGTTGCTATTTGCTTTCAGAATGGCCAGAAACAATACAAATAGCATTGTATGGTTAAAAAAACCTTTAGGCGTCCCTTACGCTAAAACGGACGCCTAAAGTCCCTAATTTGAAAAAAAAAGTTCTAAACGGGGACTTTAGGCATCCCTTTTAGCAAAAGGGACGCCTAAACCCTGACCTTTACTCGTCCCTTTACAAAGGACGTCTAAATCCAAATTTACTACGTCGCTGACATACGCGTCCCCCCATAAAAGGATGTTAAAAGTCTCAAATAAGGGACATTAAAAGTGTTTTTTCTAGTAGTGCTGGGAGTAGTTGTTGCATCAAGACATGACAATCATGAGACTTCAGCCCTACTAACTTCAAGTCTTTCATAGACACAAGCTTCTTAAAATTTGAAGAATACCCTGAGGGAACTTTGATGCCATGTAAACACTTACAAAAACTTCGTTTCTCATCCTTGGACAAAGTATGAGAAGCTAGAGGACAAAAATTTCTCTTACCATGTGGCCTCGGATGTAAGTCTGCCCGTATTCCCATTTCTTGCAAATCTAATCTTGTCTTAACGCCATCCTTAGAACTTCCTTGTATGTTGAGTAGTGTCCCAACAATACTATCACACATGTTTTTCTCCACATACATGAAATCAATACAGTGTCTGACATCAAGATTCTGCCAATATAGAAGGTTAAAGAAAACATACCTCTTTTTCTATATATATTTTTTATTTCGACTCTTTAAAGTCTTACCGAAGATGAAATTGATATTTTTGACCTTTTCATACACTTTCTCCCCAGTGAAAGCCTCTGGAGCATCTTCAAACTCTTGGCCACCAAAAAAGGCCTTCTTTAATCTGCGATATGGGTGGCCCCGTCTAAGGAATCTCCTATGACCAAGATAAACAGTCTTTCTTCCATGTTGAAGTTGATGGTAGCATGTGCCTTCTTCACAAATAGGACAAGCTTTGTGGCCTTTAACGCTATATCCTAACAAGTTTCCATAAGCAGGGAAGTCGTTTATAGTACAAAAGATTAAGGCTCGCATTTTAAACATCTCCTTCTTGTTCGCGTCAAAAACGTCGACACCTTCGTCCCACAACTCTTTCAAGTCTTCGATCAGGGGTTCTAAGTAAACATCTATGTCATTTTCGGGTTGTTTTGGTCCCGAAATCAACATAGACAACATGATGTACTTTCGTTTCATACATAACAAAGGAGATAAGTTGTAAATTACCAACAAAACAGGCCATGAACTATGTATACTGCTTAGGCTACCGTAAGGATTCATGCCATCCGTGCTAAGCCTGAGCCTAAGATTCCTAGGCTCTTTGCGGAAGTCAGGAAACAACTGATCAATTTTCTTCCACTGAGAAGAATCAGCTGGATGTCGAAGCTTTCCATCGGAAATCCTCTCATCCACATGCCATCTCAAATTTTTGGCATCAATTTCATTAGCAAACAGCAATTTAAACCTCGATATGATAGGAAGATACCACAACACTTTTGCAGGGGCCTTATTTGATTTGTATCTGGGGGTTTCACATATCAGACATTGCTCTTTCTATGTATGCTCTTTTCTGTACAATATACAATCATTAGGGCATGCATGGATCTTTTTATACTTCATCCCTAGTGGACACAATATTTTCTTCGCATCATAGTATCGGCAAGGCAGCACGTTATCATCTGGAAGCATGTCCTTGAAGGCCTCAAGTGCTTCTAAAAATCTCTTGTCGCTCCATCCATGCCGTGCTTTCAAGCTTACCAATTTTAATACAGCTTTCAACAATTGGTATTTTGTGCACCCTAGGTACAGTGGCTTCTCAGCATCATTGCACATATTACCATATGCATATGATTGATCAAAAGCCTCTTCTCCAACATCACGAATAATATCCTCTATCCGATCACTCAGAACCGTGTCATTATCATCAAAGGCGACCCCACTTGTTGAGTTGTGCTTGGAATTTCTATTTCTTCACCATGCCATACCCATATTGTATAACTCTTACAAAATCCTTCACAAATTAAATGTGTATATATATCTGCAGCACTAAGTCGCTTCTCATTCAGACATTCTACACAAGGACAATAGAACATCTCACTATCATCATTACCAGAATTTCTTCTAGCAAATTCCAAAAAATCCCTCACCCCATTATCATATTCAACACTAGTCCGTTTAGCGTTTATCCAACTATGATCCATATATTTCAACATCTTTTTTTTCTTCTCTTTTGTATATTAACTGCCCTGGAAAAGGCAGGAGTATGATGAGAGTATGAAAAGGTTACACTCATCAATTTATCTAGTTTAACAGAATTCTTCATTAGAATTCCGCATAAGATATAATTGCAGTCTGTTCCATTTTCTTCAAGTAATATGGAAAATGTATCAACATACACTAGCAATTTTAGGACTTAAATTAGACCACATACACAAGAATTGCTTTAGTCTAAACCTCAAATCACCTCTCAAATTTAGTTTCAAAACTAACTGAATATTATGTAACAATTTTCTAATTAGCCATTCATGAGCATACATGCCAGGAAATTTGACACAATAACTTAAGCAATCCAGAGACTATGAAAACTAGCAATTATCAGTACTCTAATCCTCAAATAATCAAATCACACCATTTCAACCCACCGTTAATTAAGCTTCACCAATTAATTTCCATCAGAGTAAATGTCATTTTTTTTCTCCATTTCTATGTTAATTTCTAGTTCAATTATAGTAGAGATTATTCTTGGATAGACAGTGAATACACAATTTCTATTTATACGAAGGATTGAGACAGGGGACATTACCTGTTTGAAGTAACTTGGACCGTGGCTTGAGGGGCAGGAGGAGAGGGGTAGCAGTGGCTCGAAAACACGCCGAAGGGAGATAAAGGCTGGAGAAATAAGAAGCTCAACCGCCCTTCACGATGGTACTCACGGCGGACTTCTTCACAGCAACAGGCACGTACGAACGAAGGAGGGAGTATTTTTAAACGCCGACAACAGAATATGGAAAAGAAGGTGGAAGGGGTGGCGGTGACTGGAAGGGTGGCCAGAGAATAAGGCGGAATAACACCTACGATCTTGGACTTGAGCAGTTCGCGGCGGTGGAAGCAGAGTGGGAAGGAAATGAAACGTGCTGATGAAATGAACTTTCGCCGCTGACTAGGTTTGAATATTAGACTTTTAAGACCAGTTATTTAAATAACTGGTCTTAAATTATTGACTTTTAAGATTGGTTATTTAAATAATCGGTCTTAATAATAACATGATTTATTATTCATTTTAATAATTTTTTTTCAGACCGGTTGTTTAAATAACCGATCTTAAATTATTGACTTTTAAGACTGGTTATTTAAATAACCAGTCTTAATTTTTTTTTGAGACCGTTTGTTTATATAACAAGTCTAAATAAGGTTTTTTTTAGACCGGTTGTTTAACAACCGGTCTAAAAATTGATTTTAATTACTGAATTGCTACTCTGCCTTTCTTTTAGACCTTTTCCGCAATAACCGGTCTAAATGATACGGTCTAAAAAGCCTATTTTGCACTAGTGTTACCTTCTGACATGGCTCTATCAAACCTATTGGCCAAGCAACATAGCCGCCTACAACATCTTTAACCATTGTCTCATCATTCGGAGAAGGGATGGGTAATAGTGCATCATCATCCGTGCAAACATCGACCCTTACTTGGATTGTATTCTCAGGCAATGGTGAATTATGGAGGGTATCATTGTCTGTGTTGTAGGAAACACTCACCACAAATACGTGCTTTCCAAAATGTTCAACATATAACTTGCACGTTGATTCGCCCTATGAAAGATAGATCAGTTAAGGATGTTATGTTATACACTAATTGATAATGTAACAATTAATTAGAGAAGAAATTAATTACCAAATAGAAATGGACTTTAGGGATAGAAGTAAAACTATCTCTCACACTTGGGCTGTCACAAGGAGGAACATCTGGTATTGCCTTATAATGCACTAAATGATCAATGTGCGCCCTCAGCTGCACTTTTTTTTACAACAAATGCATTTCCTCTTTAAATTGTTCTTGCATTTGATGCTTGAAGCAGTTTATCTCCTTGCGTAGCTATAAAAAGTCACTCTTGTTCAAGCACTTCTAGCGGCCGAAGTATGTTGTTTGTGTCAAGCTAAAACCTGTACCTCGAACATGACCATCGTACTCAGGTACACCCAATGCTCTGCTTAGCAGATCATCACAACCAACATAAGTTACCAACTCTGGCACCTCTTGTGTCATTGATCGCTAGCACAAAAAGAATTACAACATTATTAGTTATTATAAACCATAATCATTTAAGAAGTGTTAATTATTTATTGTACGTACTCATATGTTTCAATACTTACACAATATTATACAACTCTTCTTGCTTCTTCACTTTGAATTTCCCCTTTTTTGTTTGTGCAACCAGTTACCCACAAGTCATGTCGTGGAACTTGTGTAATATATGAATTTGATTCTTCTATCTGCTTATGAAAGTTAATTGAAGTTAAAATTTAGTCATACAAATTAAAGAAATAATCATTAGTTCTTACAATTTTTTGCTCTAACTTTCCATAAGATACAGGTCCTTGTGTGTAGCGGTATGACATATTGATTGCATTGGAGTGATTCTTCTCACTTCACTCCTATTTAGATCCAAATGATTCATATTAATAAATATAAATTACAAACATATTACAAGTAGTTTGTAAAGTATAATATCACATCACCTGAAATTCTTGACTTATATGTGTTCTCACAAAATCATCCCACATTTATTGATTGATGATCCTGTCGTATAATTTCAGCAGTGTTGAAATGATATTCTCATTATCATCCCACAAGAAATATTTCACAAGATCGTAATGAAAATTTCTCATGAGTTTGTCGGCTTTTTTGAGCATGAAGTTCTTATGATCATCACCATCAATAACAAAACAAGACTATGCCATAAAACCAAAGATAATTTGTTAGATTGTATTTATATGAAACAGAACAACCCGAATAATAAAGTAATTAATGTCTTACCTGAACTTCACCCCAAATTTCATTCCCATATTGTTTCTTCACTAATCTCTAATCTTGAATTGTAATAGGAATTCTGTCTCAGATTGTAGTCCCAATGAAATTATTGAGAGAACTATTGTTCGGTCTAATTGGATTCCCTTTTTCATTCCAATCAAGTTCTAACTTAATGCCCATGCTTCTCATCTTGATCAACCTCGCCACTATAGTCCTGCCATGGGCGACACGCTCAACAAATCTTTGTCAACCAAGATGAGTGGGAACATTGTCATCTTCATGCGGAGAATCTATTTTCCAACAAGTTAAACAAATAAAAGAAAATATAAGTACACAGTGACAATGAGAAAACCATCTATGCCTTCAACCTATATACACACTAAATGAGAAAACTATCCATTACAAAGGGTATGTGAGTCAATTTAGACCAATTGGTCATGATAGGTTTTGTGATAGGGTTTTAATTAATAGTTTAAGCTTCATTCTCCATATTCTTATAAAAAGCCTAAATGGTGGAATTGTAGTTTTACACTTGGGACCAAGGTTTTAGTTTGTTGAAATTTGACAACAACTTGATTCTTGAAAAGTTTTAGCAAACAGGTTGCTTATGTAACTAAAAAATCCAAATAAATAAATAAATCACAATTCACTTTGTCAATTACACATATAGACTGGCACAAAAAAATAGACTTTGTCCAAGACACAACAAATTTTTTTTTAAAAAGGGATACTTATGTTAGGTTGCTTATGTCACTGTAAAATCCAAATAAATAAATAAATCTCAATTCACTTTGTCAATTACACATATAGATCGATAAAAAAAAGACTTTATCCAAGACACAACAAAAATTAAAAATAAAACAAAAAAGGAATTGCTTATGTCAGGTTGCTTATGTCACTATAAAATCCAAATAAATAAATAAATCTCAATTCACATTGTCAATTATACAAGTCGAGCGACTTTGTCCAAGACACAAACAAAAATTAAAAAAAAAGGGAAGAGGACGTATGTATGCAGTAGGTTCTCAATCATATTTAAAAAATAATAATAAAAGACAAACTTACAGATTTGCAGTGGGGACCAAATACTTGGAGATTTAAGTGGGGACTAAACGCGAAGGACACTAGAGCCAGTAGGGACCAAAACAGGAGCTTTGGGTTGCTGAAAGAAATGTTGTGGGACGCTTCACGAAGTGAAAACAATAAGCTGAGAGATAAGCTAAGAGGGAGGGAGCTGATATATTAGACATGAGCATAGAATGAGGGAGCTGAGGGTTGACGGTGAAATGGGTTAGGGACGTGAGCTGAGCGATGGAGCTAAGGGCTGACCGTGAAATGGTTCAGGGACGCAAGCTGAGAGACAGAGCTGATGGTGGGTCATAGACGAGCTGGAGGGAACTGAAAAGTAAACAAAAAAGCAGGCAGGAATTAAATGTGCATTGGGTGGAGCTTCTTTGACCAAGCGCCATTTAATAGGAAGTTTTTATTAATAATTAATTCATTTTAATTAAATTATTTAATATTTAATATTAATCTTATATATTTAATATTTAATATTTAATATAGTTATATTAATTTATATCAATATAAAATATATATTTCTAGTAAATTATATATTTATATGGTTTATATATTTGTATTATAATTTATAGTATCATATAGCATTTAACATATATAAATAAATGAATATATACAATACCAAAATCTAAATATATAATTAGATGTATATAGTATTTATCTTTTGGAATTATAATTTATAATTACTTTACTCATCTGTCCGATTTTGGTATCAGAGCTCACTTTTAGATGATGATAAAATGAAACCTTAAATCTCTATAATCTCATATTATTGTTTAGATCTCTTTTGTTTTATTGATTAAAAGTGTTGTTTAAAAAATTTCCCAAGTATCCTCTGAAGTTGCAGTTTGTATGATCTACTTCACGAGAAAGGAAATTTTTATAGTTAGGAATTATAATTGTAAAATGAATTTAATAGAAGTAATGGAACCTCGTATATATGAAATAGAACCTAATAATTTACCAGAAAGTTCTTACATAGGACAAGATGAAGAAGAAATCTGTAATTTAACTCCCTTTATGTTAGGAGGAGAAGGTGATAATTCGTGGAATCTAATAAACTGGACTAATATATTTTTAATAAAACAATTAGGATCTTATATAAATAAAAATATAATAGATTTAACAGAAGTATATAATATAGAAGAAATGAAAGTAAAATCCCTAAGGATATAAGAAAAATAATAAAAAAGGAAATTCCTCGAGAAAGAAAAGAAAGACTAATAGAATTAGAAAAACCAATAGAACAAAAGATATATGAAATTAAAAAAGAAATAAAAACTATGAAAAAAGAAATAAAAGAAGATATAAAAGCAATTATGAAATACTTAGGAATAAAACCAAGAAATTTATTAGAACCTGTAAAAGATAATCCTCAAATAAAATGATGAATATATTTGATGCTATAAGAGAAATGGAAGAATTAGAAAAAATACCCAGAAAACAAATAGAAGAACAAAGTATAGACAAAAATGTAAAACAAAGAAGAGTAATAACTTCATCATTAGCATTAGGACAACAAGTGTTAAATAGAAATATATTTACAGTATTCGATGAAATAGAAAAATTAGAAAAAAGAATAAGAGAAAATAAAATAACCCATGAAAATGAAAAACAAAAAGAATTAATAATAAAAGAAGAGAAAATTGATAAACAAAAAGAAAAAGAAGTAATGAAAGAATCACATAGGATAGCAGAAATAATGTGTAAAAATGGCACATTAGAAGAATTAATAGAAATAATAAAACCAAAAGAAAAAATAAATATGATGGAAGAAATATAATATTTAAAAATAGAAGAAATGATGAGAAAAGAAGAAGAAGAATTAGAAAATATAAAAAGAGAATTTAAAGATGTAACAAGAATAAAAATACCAAAAAATTTAGAATTGAATATGGCTGAAGAAATGGATACATAAGAAAGTACTGTAATTCAACCAACTCAAATAATACCATCAGAACCACCTCATAATGAAGGAACAAGTAACCAACAACTAGAAAATGAAGATTTTGAAAGAATAAAATATTATCATAAAGAACCATTAAAAGAATCTAATTATATAGAATTCGAAGCTAAGTTTAAAACACTAAGAAATTCAAAATATACACCACTACCTTTAGAAAAATTTGAAACAAGACAAATACCTAATTCTGGAATATGGTTAGATATGGATTGTTATAAATATAATGAAAAAATATTAGATGAATGGAATAAATCACATTTAATAGCATTAATGGGAAAATCAATTGATACAGGACTTGTAAGCCTAGTAATAGAAGTGTCATTTTTAGGAAATGTGCATAACTGGTGGAAGAGTAAAAGTGAAGAATTTAGACAACAAGTAAGAACAGTAAATGAACCATATGAAGGAAGAAAAGAATTTTATGCAATATTAATAAGAAAATATGAACAAGTTTTAAGAAACAAATTTATAGGAAGAAGTGCAGGAGCAGATGAGAAAACAAAAATTAAAAAAGCAATATTATGTTTACATCAAATAGAAATATGTTCTTTAGAACCAAAATATTTAGGACAATATATATGTGAAAATAAAAAATATTATTATGATGCAAGATTAGAAACAGATGAAGAACAAAAATTTTATTTAGAAATGTTTTACAGAAAACTACTAAGATTAATATCAGAAGAAATAAATAAATAATATTATAAAGCTTTTGGAAATAGAGGAGAATTAATAGCATTTGTAGATACAATGGGAAGAAGAGAATATTTTCTAAGAGAATTTTTATCTAGTAAATGCAAAGAAGCATGGAAAAATATGAAATATTATAAAAGAAATAAAATGGTAATCCAATGTAATAAATATGAAACACCACATAGATGAGGATGTGAAAATGAGAAGAAAAAATATAGGAAGAAAAAATTTGGAAAATATAATAAATTTAAAAGAAAGAAATATAAATTTAAAAGATATCCAAAATATAAGTATTATAATAAATATAAACCAAGAAAATATTTTAAGAAAGGGAAAAGAAGAATAAATTATAGTAAAAAACCTAAAAAATGTAGATGTTATAATTGTGGAGAAATATGACATATATCAACATAATGTAAAAGGCCAAGAGAAAAGAAACAAATGAAAATATTAGAAGAAGCTGAAAAATACAATTTAGAACCAATAGAATTGGAAATACCAATATTTAGTGATATAGAAAATGAAGAAGTAGAAATATATAAATTAAAAGAAATAACTAAAACAGAAGAATCAGAATTGGAATCAGAATTGAAAAGTGAAGAAGAAATGTATATATATGATGAAAGAATTAGAAGAAGGACAAACTAATAAAAAAGAAGAAGATGAAAATGATGAATATGAAGAATATAGAAATATAAGTGAAGGATCAGTAGAAAGAAGAATGATATTTAATCCAAAATATTTTAATAAAATAAAAGATAAAAAATTAGATATGAAAACTAATCAATTACAAGAATAATTGTTTATAGAAATGGTCAGTAGGAAATTTAAGTCTAAAAGAAATCATAAAACACACTGTGTAGTATTAGAAAAAAGACATCCTATAGAATTAACATTAACTGAAGGAGTATTAAGAATACCACTAATAAGTAAAAGACTTATAGAAGAAGAAATAAAGAAAGTACCATTTAAAGATGAAGTAACAGAAGTTTATACAGCAGGAGTACAATTACTTGTAAAAGCTTATTTTAAAGAAGGAATTGATACACCTATAGAATTACTTATAACTGATGGAAGAATAATTAGTGATATAAAAGATAGTATAATAAGAATGTTGACAGGAAATTTAATATATCAAAAACTGAAATTTACATTAAATACAAACTTTGCAATATCAGTAACAGACAAACATATAGATAAAACTATAAATGTATATCATAAATTAGGAGGAATAAGATTAATGGAAGGATAAAAAACAATAAGTATAACTGCAATGATAGGACTTGTATTTACTAATGAACAAAAAATTTATAACAATAACAAAGGAAGAATAAGTATAGAAAAACATTTTATGCCAATATTAAAGGAATTAACTATAGACCCAATAAAGATAACTTTACCAGAACAATTGAAAATAGATATAGACAAAACAAGAGAATATGAAGATTTGAGAAGATCAAGAATACAAACTAATAATCAATTAGGACAAAGATCACTAAGCTTTAATTTAAACCCAAGAAGATTAAGTTATGAACCAAGATTAAGTTTAAGTTATAATAAACAACTTATGCAAGAAAACAGATTAATAAGGTCAAGAAGTAATAGATTACCAGAAATACCTTTAACGACAAAATTAGAAGAAATAAAACCATCAGGAAATAAAGTAAAGACACAAAATATAATAAAAGTAGAAATTAAGAAAAATACAGGATGGATGCTTATAAAAGCTTTAATACTAAAAGAAGTGAAAGAAAGCAATATAGATATAAAAAAATTTAGATGAAAATGTAATATTAAATGAAGAAGGAAAAACATATATAATAATAAGATTCAATCAAAGAGACATAATGGAATTTTCAATAAAAATAGATAAAGAAATGAAAATTTTTGGATTAATATTAGGAATGGATTTCTTAGAAAAATTAAGTAATTATAGAATTGAAGAAAAAAGAATAATTATTAACATAAATAATGTAACAATAATAATTCCAAAAGTTTTAGATGAATAATCAAAATAATCAATGGAAACCACAAGAAGAATGGTATCTGGGAGATCCAGATTATGTAGAAATAGAAGGAATATTAAGAAAAATAAATCATACAGATAAAATTTTTATGAGATTTCTAAAACATAAATTTGAAAAAGAAAATAAATAAAAAGATTAAGAGATTTATATAGACAAAATTATTTATTATGGTTGGAAGAATATATAAGTACAATCGAAATATGTGTAGAAAGAAAATATTATGCAGAAAAATTTAGAAAAATAATGGATGTATTATCAAGAGGTTAATATGGTAGACTTATATAGGAATCATAAAGGAGAAGTAATAAAAATACATCATAATAATAAAAACATTAATAAAAAAGATAATTAAAAAATGTAGAAATTGGAATAATAATGATGAAAGAATTATAAAATAAATATTAGAAAATGAAAAAAGACAAAGAACATTTGAAGGATTCAGAATAAGATACCAAGCATATTTAAGAATAAGAGGAAGAAATGATTTCATAAAATATTGGAAGAATAAACTAAATATATTAAGCCGTGGATAATAATGACCAAGTTATATTATATACTCACAAAGTTTAATTATGAAAAATACAGATCTAGAAAATATCATGCTTTAATAGATACAGGAGTAAATTTAAGTGTAGCAAAATATAATGTTTTAGCACATGTAATGTGGAAGAAAAAGAAAAAACCTTTAAGAATGGAAAATGTAGGAAAAGAAATTCATTTAATGGAATATGAAGCTTTAAATGTTAATATTCAAATAGGAAGTTATGAATTAAAATTAAAAATATTAAATCAGTTTAATGAACAATCATGTGATATAATTCTAGGATTAGATTTCATAGAACAATATTACCCTATACATATGATAGAAAAAGCTTTTATATTAACAACACCTTGTAAGCATGAAGCATGGGGAATAAGAATAATGGAACCATATAGTAGAAAAGATGAAAAATTTCAATCAAAAAATAATGAAAATGAAGTACAATTCTTACCAAACAATAAACCAGTTCATATAAAACACATGTTAGCTACATTAACAATAAGAGAAGTAGAAGAAAATAAAAAGAAAACAATAGAACAAAGATTAGAAGAAAATTATAGTGAAAATCCTTTAATACACTGGGAAAAGTCTAAATCATTAGCAAAAATAGAATTAAAAGATTATAGTAAAGAAATAAACTGTAAACCTTATCCTTGGACAGAAAATGACAGAAATGAATTCATAATGCATATTGAAGAAATGAAAAAATATAATTTAATAAGAGAAAGTATATCTGAATACTCATCACCAGCAATAATAGTTGTAAAACATAGTGAAGAAAAAAGAGGAAAATCTAGAATGGTAATAAATTATACTAAATTAAATAAAATTCCAATAAGAAATAGATATCCTATACCTAAAATGGAATTATTGTTTAATTTAATAAGAGGAAAAAATATATTTAGTAAGTTCGACTGTAAGTCAGGATTTTTTCAAATAAAATTAGAAAAAGAAAGTAAAAAATATACAGCTTTTAGTACATCAGAAGGATTATATGAGTGGAATGTGTTACCCATGTGGTTTCACAATAGTCCAAGTATATTTCAAGAATATGTGTCCAAATTATTAAGCCCAATAAGAAATTTTGCTGTGATATATTAATATTTTCAAAAAATGAAAAGGAACATGAAGAACATTTAAAAAAATTTATGGAATTAGTAGAACAAAAAGGAATAAATATATCTCCCAAGAAAGTTGAATTAAGAAAAGAAAATATAGGATTTTTAGGACAAATAATTTCAAAAGATGGAATGGAATTACAAGATCATATAAGCCAAAAAGTAAAAGATTTTCCAAAAGTAAATAATAAAAATGAATTACAATCATTTTTAGGACTAGTAAATCAAGCGAGAAATTATATACCACATTTATCTAAATTAACAGCAAAAATATCTAAATTAGCAAGAGAAAAAACAGTATGGAAATAGAATGAGGAAACTCAGAAAATTGTAGAACAAATAAAAGTTTTATGTAATAAATTACCCAAAATTAATAATACCATTGGAAGAAAATATAAGATGGATAATATACACTGATGCATCAGAAAATTATTGGGGTGCAGCTTTGTATTTTGAAGATAGTAAAGGAATTGAAAAAATAACAAGATATGCAAGTGGAAAATTTAATGAATCACAAAGTAATTATCACTCTAATTGGAAGGAATTTTTAGCAATAAAAAGGCAGTAGAAAAATTCGAATTATTTATAGTAAATAACAGATTCATTATAAGAACTGATAATACTCAAGTAAAAGGATGGTTAAAAAATGGAATAAAGAATGGAAAATTAAGTAATAAAATGTTACTAAAATGGCATAGTGATATGTCTTATTATGATTATGATGTTGAATATATAAAAGGAAGAAATAATCTAATTGTTGATTATTTGAGCAGATGGAACCAGGAAAAAGAATGAGTAACAGCCCTGTAAGTCAAATTCCTCTAAATGAGGTACAAGAGGAAAATCCATTTATGACACATCTTGTAATGAAAATGAATATGCTCGAAGTAAATATGAGTTTACTTGGAAGCCAAGTAAGTAATAGTGTACATAATTTGTCTAATTCTGTATCTAATCTTACTAGCTCAGTAAATGAATTATTTACTAGAGTACAAGACCTGGAAAGACAAGTAAAGAAGGAACCAATTGAGGAACCTTCGCCAAAAATGAGTAAAGACAAGGAATCACCTGTAATTGGGTCTCATACCCAATCTAAGTCATTCATTCAGAAACTTCTAATTGGGTCATCTATCCAAGTTCAAGAAAAAGGTTCATCTACCCAAGATCAAGGAAAAAACTCTTTAGCCCAAATAATAAAAGACCAGCAAGCCTAAAAACAGAAAGAAGCCAAAGTCTAAGCCCAAAATATAAAACCTCATTACCAGATAAGACTATAATAGCTTCAACCTCTAAGACCTCAACTTCTAAACAGCCCAATAATCCAGAAGTCTTTGACCTTTCTCAGAAATACCAATTTTACAAGACTATAGTAAAAAGATTGAATACCCTAACCTTAACCCACAAGACTATCAGATATGTATCCCATTACGCCATGAATAAAGCCATTATTTATCCAGGAACACCTCCAGAAATTGTTAACACCTTGTATAGTTATGGATTATCCATCCCAGGATATGAGAGAAATTCAATTGTTCCCACTAAGATTTAAAGAAGCCATAGAAAAGTATTTTAAAATAGTTCTACAACACAAAGTTTTTATAAGGTGTTATTCCACAGTTGCGGAAATTACACCAGACCAATTTTATCATCCAATTAACTTAATTCGTCTTGGAACCACCAAAAAGCCCATAGAATTTGATCCAGAAATTAAAGAGGATATAGATGATGATGATGAATTTCAATTCAGAATCTCTAATATCCAAGCACAGAACCATCATATAATTTTTCAAAATATATATAGAAATCTTAATTGAATATACATAATATATATAGAAATCTTAATTTATAATTATCATACTACTTTCATATATTCAATTTCTTTCTTATTTAATTTAACTTAATAAATTTATAATTGAAATTGGATTGGGTGGCGCTTATTTAATAAAGCACCACCCAAAATAATTTTAAAAAATATTATATTAACCTATTTAATTATTTAATATATAATATTAATATATTATTTAATATTTAATATAATTATATAATAAATTATATAAAATGAATTGAATATGTGTAATATATAAATGAATCTAAATATTTAATTATAATACGATTTGATATATTCAATTTATGTCTTTAACTTATTAAAAATATGATTGGGTGGCGCTTATTTAATAAAGCGCCACCCGAAATAATTTTAAAAATATTATATTCAAAAATTATTTATTTAATATATAATATTAATATATTATTAAAATTTAATATAATTATATAATGAATTATATAAAATAAATTGAATATATTTAATATATATTGAAATCTAAATATAAAATTAGCATTTGAACTTCATATTTTAAATTTATTTCTAGTTTCATTCATTTTTATTATATGATTTATATATAATATTAGAATTTATAATTTTTATTTTATTATAGATTTTAATATTTATAATGAATTGAATACGTATAATTTTGATTTCAATAAGAGAAACTTAAAAACAATTGTAAGATAAATAGACTATTGGGTTGCGCTTATTTGAGTAAGTGCCACAGCTTCTTATAATTTTGTATTTTTTAATGTTTTTCTTAAAAAATACCTTAGGTGGTGCTTTCTCAAGGAAGCCCCAACTAAGATTGATACACAGCTGTGGCGCTTCCTCAAGAAAGCGCCACCTAAGGTATTTTTTGGAAAAAAAAATTAACGAAATACAAAATTAGAATAAGCTGTGGCACTTTTTTAAATAAGTGCTACAAAAGGTGTGCCACTAAATCTATATTTTGTAGTAGTGACTATTCGAATAGTGACATGACTATTCAGATAGTCCACAGCATAAAACCTTGTAATGATTTTAAAGCCTTATTTAAATAATCTAAGTTTGTTATCATTAAAACCTTGAATCTAACATTCTCCCCTTTTTTATGATAACAAAAACTTAGTATAAAAAACATATTAGAACAGATTCTAACATTTAGAGAGGCAAATTCACAGAAACCAGAACCTATTGCAAAAATCACAATAATCCATGATTAGCTTAAAATATAGACAGAAGTTAAAAGACAAATAGAGGAAAACATGATCGTAAATAATTAGAAACTAAAAAAGTCTTAGTGCTTAGGTGATGACTTATCCCCCTTTTTTGTCACTATTAGAAACGGAAGGAGTATTGGAGGAAGATGGGTGCTCTTTGAGAAGGGCTTGTGGAGGAGTGGTGGTGGAAGCCAAAGGAGGGTAAAAGGAAGTACGAAATTAGTTAGATTGAGGGGGGATCAATGTTGAATGAAGGAGTGGAGGGAGGAGAATCCACAAGGTTAATAACAAAAATAGGTTGGGGAGTGAGAATGGGAGAGTACTGAGGACAGGTAGAGGGAGGATCATTTTTCAGGATTGGGCACCTCCTGAGTTTCTTTAGAAGAGATGGATCCTTGTTGAGGAGCAAATTGAAGAGGAGAAGTGGTAGGCTATGTTAGATTTCATGTTTTGATGATAACAAATCATGTTTTGGAAGTCCATGGATTTTATATTGCAAAAGAAGTGATTAAAGTGATCTGAGGAAGATCACTCAAGTGATTTAGTTAATCACTCGAGTGATATTCAAGATCACTCGAGTGATCATTAAAATCACTCGAGTAATGCACCAAGTTTTCCAAATCACTTCCAGTGATCCTGAATCACTCGAGTGATGCGCCAAATCACTTCAAGTGATTGAAAAATCACTGCAAGAAAAATTCACTGTTTTGAAAATCACTTCAAGTGAATGCCAGATCACTCGAGTGATACCTGAAGAATTCCAAATCACTTCCAGTGATCTTGAATCACTCGAGTGATATAGGATTTTCGCTAAATCACTTCCAGTGGATTGAAAATCACTGCAAGAATATTTTACTGTTTTCCAAATCACTTCCAGTGATCTTGAATCACTCGAGTGATGTTTGAAAACTTCCAAATCACTTCCAGTGGATTCAAAATCACTGCAAGAAGAAAACACTATTTACAAAATCACTTCCAGTGATTCCAAATTCACTCGAGTGGAATATGGAAATTTCATGATCACTTCCAGTAAGTCTGTAATCACTGTCAGAAGGTTTTAACGTTTTCAAAATCACTCCCAGTGATATCATATACATTCCAGTAATGTTTCTTTCTGCCAGTAACTCTCTCAAACAATCATTGTGATCCACTTGCAACTACTTCCATGAAGATCAACATATTTTGTTAGCTAAGTTCTGTTATTGATAACCATTATTAATTTCTCTAGATTGCTGTCAAAATCATATGGCATATTATTTCACTGCTCAGTTGTGAAAACAAAATCACTCCTGATGGTTTCCTTGATTTTCAGAAAACACTTCTAGTGAATCATATTATTCTGTTGATATACAAATATTTTCTAACGGTAATATTCACAAGTGTGTTACAGCTGTACTCCACCATCACGCATATAACATGCAACTGAACACTTCATTTAGACGACAACTATTCATAGGCCACAACGAAATTCATAAATAACGGAAAGACAAATACTGGTGCATTTGTCAGAAGCACATTTGAATCAACGGACAAATTGACAACGGTCCTCAAAGTCTCTATTATATATGTCCAGCCATTCGAAAAATGAACAACGAAGAAAAACGCCTGAATACACTACAAGCAATATCTTTACAAGTGCTTCAAGCCTTCATCTGTACTTCAGTTCTTATCTACGTACTCTGTGAGAGAATTTGTCAGTCATACTTAATTATTTCCAATAGTGATAACTTAAGGTTGAGGGACCTTGAGTTGAGATTTAAGATTACCTTGTATAAGGGGGAGCGAGTGTCCAGAGGAATTTGCTGGTTGTACTGTGGTGCCAAGAACCCATTGAATCTTGGAAGATATAGTAAAAAGCTCAAAAGGATTTCTGAGGACTGGACGTAGGTCAAGTGGTTGAGACCGAACTAGTATAAATCTCTGTGTGAATCTTTGTGATATCTCTTCCTTTTTATTTACTGTGCTTAAAGTTTTCTAAATTGAATTTAAACTTCTGATTATTTTCAAATCACCCAATTCACCCCCCTCTTGGGTGAAAAGCTTGCTCTAACAGGCTATTATGGAGGATCAATGGTAAATTGAACAGGAGAGGATGATGGGTTTTCTTTCATAGTGAAAAGGATATTGGACGGCTCAGAGGGATGAGTGGGAGAGGTGATTAGTGCTGATTGAGTTGGAGGGGCATTGGGTAGGTTGGTATAGGTTGGAACTGCCAATACAAGGGCCTTAGAGAGAAGAGCTCCAATGATGAGTTTCCAAGTAATTAAGTCTGAGTCTGATGTCAGTGATCTGCTGGAGGTCATTGGCTTGCAGTTTGTAGAGAGACTCAAAGTTTTGGTTTACCCCACCAATCACAGCTCTAACTTGGTTCTGAATGTCCTCCATCATCAATTGATTTGACTTTAGGATTTGCTCTACAGCTGGTTTCAAAACTTCTTAGATCTAAATTTGAAGTGATGCACCAAACATTGAGGGAGGAGGAGATAGAGCTCTGGAAGAGTGAGCCTCATCTACCTTAGATGTCTCAAGCTCCATTCTTTGCTTCTTTGACTAAGGTTCTTTAGGCATATCCATTGGAAGGGCAATTTTCATTTTCTTGATATGGTTTTTGCTAAATTTTATAAGTCTGCCTTGCTCTCCTTCTAAATACCAGATATTGTTCATCTTTAAGAATAAGGATACCAATTATGGGAAAGGAGATGGAGTGTCTTATTAGAAACCAACCTATATCTGTTGATTTCCTCATAGATGAGCTCCCCAACATTCAGCCTAATTTTAGAGACTAGAGCTGCCAGGAGATTAAAGTCTCCACTTGAAAAGAAGTTGAATTTCTGATACTTGTTGACAAATGATCTAGTATAAATGTACCACATAATCCTTTGGTTATCACTAAGGCACATGGATGAGAACTTCTTGGCTTTCCTTATTGGCTTGATGATTTGGAGAATTTAAGCTTCAATATAATCAAGAGTTTCATCAAACTCCTCTTCATCATATCCAAGGTAGGAATTGATGATAGAAGGTGAGAGTTGAACTTTATGACCCCTAACTGTTGTCTCCAACCTCTCTTCAACTAATTCCTTCTTATTCCCTTTGATTTAGAAAGAAAACATATTGGAATAAAAGGCTCTTACTACTGAGGGACTATAATATAGGTCAATCTGAAGCCATCTCTGATAATGCTCCAGATAACCATACATGTTGAATCCCAAATGATCTCTTAAGTAGGGCAAATCAACATACACCACTGGGCATATAAGCCTACCAGAGAAAAAATCTTTGTACCTCTCACTACTACAGAAAACACTTTTAACATCCCTTTTTTAGCCCTTTTAACGTCTAAAAATATAGGGACGCCTATACTAGGGACGTAAAAAAGTCAGGATACGGCGTCCTTTAAAAAAGGGACGTTTAAAGTTTTTTTAAAAAAAAAACAAAACTTTAGACATCCCTTTTTAACAAAAGGGACGTCTAAACTTTAGACGTCCCTTTTTTAAAAAGGGATGTCTAAAGTTGTTTTTTTTTTAAATTCACTTATATTTTTCACTGCCTAACAATTATAACCTACAGAAACAAGATCAAACAGTTTTTCATAAACCAAAATGTCCTTACAGATTAATATTGGTAAAGGATGATAAATCAAAATGAATCTATAATGAAGATAAATCTAAATCTTAACACAACAAAATACATATACAATAATCCCAGTTCAAAACTTAGCCTATAAAAAGAAAAAGTAATTATCCATACCTTTTAGCCACAGTAGGAGAGGGAGGATGGAGGCCAACGACGGGAGAGGGAGGGAGGAGGAACCAACAACATCAAAGATCGAGGAAGAACAATGGCGACGAGCTTCAACAATGGAGAGGAAGGAGGTAGATGATGGTGGTGGAGATAGAGGAGGACGACTTTCAAAAAAAGAACAACGATAATGAAAGGGAGTAAGAGAGAGAGTTATGGTGGAAAATGAGCTTCAAGAGAGTGGTGGAAGATTCAGTTTCGAGAGAAAATGAGAGTTTTGAAATTTGAATCGAGGAAGCTAGCTTGCAGAGGTAGAGATAACCTTAAAAAGAGTGATGTCAGTATTAATTTGACTGATTTACGTTACCTTTAGACGTCCCTTTTTGAATTTGGGACGTCTAAACTAAAAAAAATGACTTTAGACGTCCCTTTTTCAAAAAAGGAGTTTAAAGTATAAAAAAAATTAAAAAAATTAATTTTTTCTACTTTAGGCGGCCCTTTTTGAAAAGTGACGTCTAAAATCTAAAAAATAATTTGTTTTACTTTAGGCGTCCTTTTTTCAAAAAAGGACGTCTAAATTCTTAAAAAATTTTAAAAAAATTATTATTTTTTACTTTAGGCGTCCCTTTTTGAAAATGGACGTCTAAAGTTACTTAATTCTTACCCACAATTACAAAAATGCCACCATCTTTATTTTTTACTTCCCTTTTTAAAAAAGGGACGTCTTTTAGGGACGTAAAATCTACATTTTGTAGTAGTGTCTTTTTCTTATCTAGCTGAAGCAGACACCTATTGTTAAAGTTAGAAGGAGTGTAATACTCCACTTTTTTCACCAATATTCCTTATATATATTTTGTGATATTTAGTAAAATAAAATGGTAAATTGTGGTGTACATAAAATAATGAAAGCACTCCAATCAGTGGTTACATATAATTGGCTAAGCTAGGACATAATGGTGCAACTTTTGTCTACTTAAAGTCCTAATATTGTAACCCAAATTGGAACATGAAAGAGCACAAAAGTTGGCCTAATTATATTGCCTCAAATTCAGCCAAAATAAGGAGAAAGGAAGGAAGACATGATTTAATACAAAAATCATAAAATGTAAGTGCAAAATTGTAATTTGACAATTATGCAAGAAGCAATCAATTATTTCCCATTTTCCTTGGCATTTTTGTCAAAAAAAGGGAATTAATAGATAAGTCAAATGCTTGGCTAGATTGAATCAAGAAGGAAGGAATTTTGGCTAATTAAAAGTAAGGGTTGAAAAGTCAAAAGAAAAGACTCATAAAGAGCTCTCTTGCATGTTGATTTCAATGTAATAGATGAAGATAATATGAGACCATTTCCTTTCTCCAATTCAAGATGCCTTTTACGGTAAAAAATTCATATGAAAGATAAAAGATGATGACTAAGTGAAATTAAGGGAAAATAAAGGAAGAGGAAAGCAGGAACCAATTAAATGCAAGCACATATTCAAGCAAAAGTAAGAAGCCATTAATTCCCTTTTCTCTTAGCATTTCGGTAGAAAAGGGAAATTGCAAGGGAAATGATATATGTGGCTTATATTAATATAAGAAGGAAAAAAAATTACAAGAGCCAATCAAAGACAAGCACTTGTTAAAGTGAAAGTAAGAAGAGATGTTTAATTAAACCAACACTTCATTATCTCTTCTTCATTTCCCATTTTCGATCAAGCTAAACTAAATAGAGAGAGAGAGAGAGATTTCAAGAGCACTTGAGGCATACCAAGAATAAGCTAGGGTTTCCAAAGCAAAAACTAAAGGTAAGATCCATGAAAACTTAGTGTTTATGTCTCTAATCACCTTGGAGCCTCCTCTAACCTCTTCTTCTCCTTAAAATTCATTGATAGCAAGCTAAATAAAGATTGTGGAGAGAGAGGGTAGAGATGTTAAGGAGAGAGAAAGAGTTAAAATCAAGAGGTAATCTTCAAAGTTTGATCTCTTGAGGTATAAGTTGTTGTTGTTATTGGTTTTGCCTTGGATTTCTCTTGTTTTATAAATTTGGGCTGATGCAAACGCTAGGGTAAATATTGCTAAAATTTCCTCTAATTATGTTTATTTAGTGTTTAAGTAGTTAATCATGTGATTAGAAATGATAAAAAAGTGATTAAGCAAGAGAAATCAAGAAAACACATGTTTCCATCTAAAAAACACCATTTTTAGTCAGAGTCAGAACACAAGGGTAGAGTTTGAATTTTGTAATTCTGATGCTTCCATTGGATATTTGAGGGAAAATTGTGTAGGTATACATGTGTTCATGATTTTTGGATGTTTGTGTATGAATCTGGAATTTTTAGAAGTTGAAGAGTAAATACTGCTCATTTGTTTTTTGGAAGCAGTGTGGTTGTGACATGTTTTTCATTGGCCAAACATGGTCCAAAAATTATGAAAATTTCCAAAATTTAAGTAGAGACATAGAGATTTAATTTTATAGGTAGTTTATAATTTTTGGACAACTACACTAAAAGATATGGATTTTTGAAATTGTACCCTGTTTCTGAAATGTAATATGGAATAGGGGAGTTTTGAAAATATTCTAGGAATTATATGGCTGTGATGGCTAAAATTGAGCATTTTTATGTAAATTGTACTAAAATAGCTTTACATAGAATTTAGAATAACTTAATTTAGAGTTTCCTAAAATTAATGATGAATTTTTGAATTTAAGCAAAAAGCTGGCATATTTGAGAATAAGGATGAAAATGAAAAGTGTAACGATGGCATAAAAGTAATTAAGTTGAACTTTGAAGGTGGAGTTAACCAACTTGGGATAGTTAGACCACCTTGACTTTGCTTTTGACATAGTGTGTTAACTTTAATGACAACCAACTTGACTAATTGTATTATGCAAGTATTGGATGAAATAATAACTTGTCGTCCATAAATGCTAATTATAGGACCTAACAGCTTTTTAAAGCTTAGAACTTGCTCGAGCTTAAGCAAACGATTGGAAATTTCTTAAGGAAAGCAGCCAGGTAGTAACTTATCTTTTATATATTTATAAGATACATTGTATGTTTTGTGTGTTCATCATGAATTGTGTGGCACATTCTGGTTATGCGGGGTGGTCGCTCAGGGCCTTTCTGCGCGGGTGGGCGCTTGGGCCAATAACATTCCGTGATACACGAGTGGATGCCCTAGGCCTTTTTACGCATGTATCCCTCAGGGCCTTGTGATACACTTAGCGCTATGGTGATATATGAGCTACATGTGATGCACTGAATGTTGTGGTGATGATTCTGTTATATGATGTGTAACACCCTACTTCCGTAATTGTTCTTATGAGTTTTATGCAGCAGATTCGAACTACTAAGTGATCTTTCTTTGCAAAGTTCTTTCAATTCCCAACCTCAATACATGATTTGAACCTGTAGTTGAGTAGGTTTTTCTGAATAGTTTAAAAACTTTGTTTTTAACATCATCACAAAGTTGTTCATAACATCTTAGCAACTCATGTTTCTTAATTCCTTGAATATTTACCAAAGTATTTCTTTTCTCATCCTTAGTTTATACAAACACAAATCTAATCAAAATACATAAAGAGTACATTGCCCTTCAATCTTCGATTCTCCTTCATATTTCCAATTGCATATCTTCATGCATTCTTCTCCTGTACTCATCATACAAGAAACGCTTTGTGCATAATATGCTTGCTTAAATAAATTCATACTAATATCATGATATATTCGCATGCTCAATGTTTAATATATTACACTAATGGCCACAATATAAGTAAAACAGAGCTTCAATAATTCATACATGCTTCATACAATTCATAAAGCAACTAAACATATCAATACACAAGCAAACACATCAAGTACATGCAAGTCAGGAAAGTTTACTGCCTTGTGTATTAATGTCGTTTCTGTGTTTCCTCTTCTTCCCACCATCAGAGTTGCTTGAAGTATCTTACATTCTTCTTGTTTCTTGACTTTTTATGGCCTTAGATACCTAACCACATTATTAGAACCATGATCGCAAGTCATTGGAAGTGTATATGAAAGCCCAAGAAGCTAGAAAGGGCTAAAAAGGTCAATTTCTTTCAAAAACATGAAATGCTGGAATTTGGGGTTTTGGCCGCAGCCAAGAAATCCTCTAGCTGTGGCCAAGAACCTGGCCGTCAAGATTTTCCTTTTCCTGATTCTTAGCCGCAATTGTAAAAATCATAACAAAATACAAAACACTCTAAATGAGGTGCTTCCAAATTCTAAGTGACCCTTGTTATGTCTAATTTTAGGGAAAAATATAACCATAAGCTAAATGCACACACATAGGTACAGAGTTTCCTTTTATTAGACACTACTCCAGAATTTCCCAATTTTACATTACCAAACCTTAAAAATGTAGAACTTCCAATACACAAATCCAATTAACCATTATGACCTATAAAATTAAAGCTTGATAAGTCTAATTTTAGACTAGAAATTTTCACAAGATTTTGACATCATTCAGTCACTCAAAAACGCCACACAATATGACTGCCACACAAGAACCTTAATAGGGTAGAAATTGGCAAAGTTTCAATGATCCAAAATCCATAATCAAGGCTATTTCCACACAATTTTTCATGTAGAAAAAAAATGGAATGATCAAAATTATGAAAATCCCAAAGTTTCAGCCCCTTCCTTTCTAACCAAACAAAACCCATTTTCAACAAAATTGCCAAAACAGAATTTTGTCCAACAACTTAATCCAATCTCATCATAAATCATAATCTAGCCATAAATACATGATTAAACCATGATTAAATCTCAAAAAAAACCCTTTAGAATAAAAATAAACACTACCCAAACCTCCCAAACTCATTCAAACAAAAAATCAATTATTTCAAAAGAAAGCTTACGCTTACCTATACACGTTTTCGCAGTCGGTTCAGAAATTTGGTAGTACTTTGGCCAGTGAGACGGCACCAACCACCTCCAAATGAAAATATGAAACCATAGAAATGAAGCTTAAGATGAGTAGAAGAAGGTTTGTGAAGGGTATTTTAAGAGAAAACGCTTATTCGGTAGTGATTCGTCCGATTGAAGTTCTTTGAAAACATTGTTCACTCTTCACTCTCCTCCACCATTTCTCAATGTTTTCCCATCATTTTTCTTAGTTTTGGGGGCAGCTAGATGAAAATACAAGGCCATAAAGAGGTCTTAAAAGCATCCGCCATGTGTCGCGATCTCATTGTGCCATTTTTCCGGTAAACCAATAATTTGGTGACACATGTCACTTCTTTTAATAAAGTGGGTCCCGCATCTTTTCTCTCTCTTAGGTGGCGCCCTATTGTAAGGGGAAGGGAGAGCCATGAAAATTTCCCTGGACTCCCAGCTCAGTGTGTGGGAAACTCAGTCAGGTGACTGGACCAGAGACCGTTGGATTTCCCCAGCTCGAGGTGAGGTGGCACCCTCTGGTGATGACAACTCAAAAGGCATAAAGGTGATGGTAATAATAAGGGACACTTGTCACCTCCTCCATCTTCCAACAAAAAAGTGGCTTTGTCCTTTGTTATGATTAAGGGACATGTGTTACTTTCTCAAGAAGCCAACACAAAAGCTAGTCATCATGAGACATCATTACTTACTTTATTAAAGTTACTTTAATAAAGCTACTTTATTGATGCCTACTTGAGTTTACTCGGGACTTACTCAGGATTACATCACGTATATCGAAGCCCATCAAATTACACCAAGTCAGAGTGTGTACGTAGGCCCTGCATGGCGCCACATACCAATGTCTACTTTAAAAACGCACAGTACACATGTACGACCCGAAAATGACATGTGCACACCTACACCGACCTATTTCACCTGACTAATCGGTCCCTTACCTTATGACATAGTTTGGTGGAGTATTTCTATCAACCTAATGGTATGGTATATGCGTCCTATGCACATCTGTTTCTAGGGAAAGTTTGTCAGTTTCTTACTTTCTCTTGCTTAATCACTTTATTTCTACTTGTAATCACATGATTAACTACTTAAACATATTTTCCCCATAATTATTAGAAAATTGGGCAGCATAACCCCTTAGGGTTTGAGCTTCCCAAAATCACAAACCAAGCCAAAACAACTACAAAATCAACAATAACCACCAACAACATAACATATATAGCAAGAGGATCAAGTTTTGGTGATTACCTCTTGATTTCTCCACTTTTTCTCTCTAAAACGCCACTGTTCACTCCCTCCTCTCTCTTGATTTTATCTTGAAAACCATGGATATCAAGGAAGAGAAGAGGTTAGGAGAGGTTATAGAGAGACTTGGAAACAAAAACATCAAGTTTTCATGCTCTTGCCTTTGATTCTTGGCTTGAAACCCTAGAACCCTCTTGTGTTGCTCTTGAGCTTCATGAACTCACTCTCTCTCTATTTTGGTTCAACTTGGCTGAAAATGGGAAATGAAGAAGGGATAATGAAGTTTGATTATAATATCTCTTCTTGCTTTTTAGGATATTATAGTTTAATACCTAAAATTACATGTGCCTATTTTACTTGGCTATGGTTAATTCTTCCTTCTCTTCCTCTACTACTTTTTGACCGTAAGGCTTCTTGAATTGGCAAGAGAAAATAGTCTTGTAATATCTCCATTCATGCCATAGTAGTTAACATGTAAGACTTTACTTTATGACATTTACCTTTTGACTTTTCCAATCTTGATTTTTACTTGGCTATAAATCACTCTTCCCATATGACTTTAGCCATTCTTAACTTGACATAATTACCTCTTCTCCTCTTACCAAAAGTGATGTGAATGAGGCTATAGAATGAACCATTCACCAAATATGCCTCTTCAATTAAGCTTTATTCAAGTCAAGAGCTCTTTATGACACTTGGCTTTTTGACTTTCAACTCTCCATTTTAATTGGCTATCATTCACTCTTCCTTTATTCATTTTAGCCATTTGGTTTATTCATTATTTCCCTTTATTTGACCGAAATCATTGGCCAATAGAAGATAAAAATAATGTCATCTTGCTTTATTGGTCAAATGACCATTTTGCACATACATTTATTTTCATTTTTGCACTTAAGGAAAAACTGGGTAGAATTTTCATCAAAATTTAAAAATTCATATCTAATTATATAGATATCTAATTAGGGTCATTCTAAAGGCTATGTGACCCTCATTGAGTCTAGTTTTAAGGAAAAATATAAAATTTGGCCAATTAGAAGCTCACTTATCCCATAATTTTAATCTTTAGATTCTGCCCATGAAAATAATTAATTTCATTGGGCTAACTTCAAAAATTCATTTCTCTTTGTGTACAGCTACAAATGACTTATATGACCTATCAAATTAAATTTTGATAAGTCTACTTTTACTTTGGAAAGTTTCATAATTTTTCACTATCATTTACCCATCGAAAAATGTCACACAATCACTACTGCCACATCGAGAATTTTACTGGTGGCAAATTTACTTTATGTTCCACTTTACTATATTGTGTGTGACTTCTAATTGCTTTGTTTTGTTATTCCCTGAGCTCTTTATCTCACCAATATAATTTCTTTTAATATCCAAGGATATAAAGGAATTTTGGGAAATAATACTATGTCTCACTATGACATTTACCAAACAGGGGTCTAGTAGTCCCCTTTAATCTAGGCTAAATCTTAAGCCTCTAGTCCCAATATTCGAGATATTACACACACTATGACAAGCTTCCAAAAAGAGATGCTACTAATCACATAGACTCGCCTTTGGCTTCTTCTATTATTGTGACCTTGGCCGATCCCATTCTTTAGAAATAATATTTAATATCTTTCTAACTTGTATGTTCTGGTCGTAGATCTTTCTAAGAGCTCTAAGTTGATTTACTAGATGAGTATACCTGAGTTCGAACTCTGCTATTAATTCTTTGGATTTCATGCTAAGAAAATCATACTCAGTAACAAGGGTATTAATACGGTTTCCCTTGATACTGGAGGTTCCTTCATGAGCTATTTCCATTGCTTGCCACATTTCTTTTACTATTGCAATAGTACAAATCCTGAAGTATTCCTTCTGGCTTAGAGTACTCTGGATCATTAAATAGCTTTGCTATTGAGAGTCATGTTCTTTTTATCATTGTCATCAAACTCATATGGTGTCTTGGGAACTACTCGCCCTTCTACAGTCTTTACAGGTACATAATTTTTATTTTGAATTACCTCCCAGAGTCTATATTCTATTGCCATAATGAAAACTCTGAACTTGGCTTTCCAAAATGAGAAGTGTTCTTCATTAAAGCCTGAAGGTCTAGTAATTGAGGCTCCATTGAGAAGTATTTTTTCACCCATGCTTGCCATAGGATCCTTCTAGGGTTGTTATACCTCAAAAAGAAAACCTTGCTTTGATACCAAATGTTAGCGCAAGCATTCACCCAAGAGGGGCATAAATTGGGTGATAATGAAAATTTAATCGCAATTAACAAATTATGGAAATTTAACGTAATAACAAGTTTAATAGTTAGAGTGATTTCACCGAAGTGTACACCAAAGATTATACTGGTTCGGTCTTAACTCTTACCTACATTCAGTTCTCAGATTCCTCTTAGCTTTTTCACTATTACTTCCCAGATTCATTGGGTTCTTGGCACCGCTTTACAAAGAAAGTTCCTTCACGGGACACTTCGCTCCCCCTTACACTATAAGATGATACCCAACTTAAGGTCCCACCACGTTAAGTTATTTCTCAATAAAAAATATTAAGTTTAATGTAAATCTCTCCAACATAGTAGATGAAATAATTACTGAACTACAATAATATCAAATGGATAATAAAAAAAGCATTTAATATAGAAATGAATATTTGTCAGTTTCGTAGTTTGATAGTTGCTTTATTTTAAATGCTCTCGTATTTATAGTCACAGTGAGTTTAATAGCCGTTGTGAGACATTCCAATTGTCTATTACTTAGTAAATGCTTCTCAGTATATTCTTTATGATATTTGGTTATAACCGTTACAGTAGAAACAACAAAGAGAATGTGTTGATTGCAGTTCGGCTTTAGCATTTAATGCTTCTGACACAATATCTACCTTTTTTGGATTTCAAATAACTGAGGCATAAACTGCGTTAAACTTGCTTTGAACAATTGTTAATCATGAAAGAGAACAACAATAAGCAAGTTTATCACATATAACAAAAGTTTCATTGATATCATAAATCTTGGTGTAATGCTCTGTTTTCTAGAAAAAAAACATAGTATTCGGATACTAGCAATACTAACAGGATAAAACCTAATTTCTTAGTTATGAACTATTCAGATAGTTATCTTACTATGTGAATAATGTTAAATGTATTTGAACTGGGGCTATTCGAATAGTCTACTATACTATTCAAATAGTATCTTTGAAAAAAATGTAAGGTTATCTTGATAATACTTCTAACTATTCGAATACATTATTAGAATAAATTGAAAACAGTAGAAATTAAAAGAGTTTAACAATATTCAAATAGTTTCCTTACTATTCGAATAGCCTTATACGTTGATGAACTAAAATTATTCTCATGTATTTTGTGACTATTCGGATAGTATTCTAAAACTGAGTTTAAAGTGAGTTGACTTTGAAGATTACATACTATTCGAATACTCTTTCCCAGTTTCCTGATAAGCTTCATTGTATTCGGATAATTTTGAATTAGTAGTTGAAACACTATTCGATTACTCAGCTTACTATTCAAATAGTATCCTTATTATTCAAATAGTTGTCATGTTATCCAGATAACATTTTCACAAACTAATATTAAAAGTAAACAGGCTATTCGGATAGTACTCTGGTTATTCGAATACTTCTTTTCTTGTAAAACCTTTAGGAAAGCTTGGTTCATCATACTATTCAAATAGTCAATAGACTATTTGAATACTATTGAATTCCCACAGTATATTATTATTTGAATACCTTAGATACTATTCTGATAATACTCTGACTATTCATATAGTCTAAGAACAATCAGGATAGTTGCCAACTGAGAATTGTCTATACTATTTGAATAGTGACATGACTATTCGGATAGTCCACAGTATAAAACCTTGTAAGCATGAATTTAAAGCTTTATTCAAATAATCTAAGTTTGTTATCATCAAAACGTTGAATCTAACACATAAGGCATACAAAAATAGCGCAACCATATTAACATTAAGTACTTGTTTACAATACAGGAAATCCCCGTAGGGTTTGAAAAAATATAGAGAGTCATAAAGAAACAAAAGTGCAATTAAGATAACCAATAGCATCTTTTGCTTGCACCAAGACTCTTACTCGCTGGTAACTACTGTTTTGCCCTTAGAGCCGCTACCTTCTACTGGAACGTTTTTAAATATTGAAAAAGGGTGAGATTCGAGCAAATCTCAGTAGTAACATACAATCAGGAATATAAGATATGAACATAAATATGCTATGCATCATGTTATGTAAGATGAAAATTTATACAGTGTTGTGTGCACATTGTCCAAAGTCAAATGACTGTTTGGATCCTTGGCGTATCTCTGTACCTCAGCTGGGTCCCAGACCACAATTAGGTATTATGCCCCAGACACTGTGTTCATGTCACCAAAGATGGCATACACAAAGCATACAGATATTCACATAGTATATGAAAGAAGGAGTTACTACTTGAATCCTTTTTATGTTTTACTGTCAGTCTAAAACCCTTGATCTGGCTCGGGCTATATCAATCCCTATAAATTAAAGTTTACAAGTAACTAGTTATTACTTGCTTTACTACTACTTTTTAATCACATTTTTCTAGTTATCTAACATAGTTACAATAGTTTCTGCATTGAGCATTTTTGCAGTTTTCCAGAAAACTGCCAGATTTTTAGTTAAACTTAACAAATTCATAATTAATTCTAGAAAACTCCAAATTAGATAGTTCTAGATTATATGTAAATATATTTAAGTTAAATTGTATGTAAAAATACTCAAGTATGACCATTATCATCACATTATTCCCAGAAATATGTCAAACGTCCCCTGTTCCAAATTTCCTTCCAGAAACAGAGCTTAACTTGGAAAAATCATATCTATTAATCTACTAGTCTAAAAATTATGTTCTAACCATTAAATTAAATCTATTAATATCTAATTTAAGCCTATAAAATTTCATGAATTTTGGACAATTTTTGACTAATTAAAAACACTTCACAACCGTACTGTTCTGGGGAAGCCAATTAAACAGCACCTCCTCTTAACTTCTAAAATTTCCACATTTATATACAATCATCCAAAAATCACAAACACATGTATTCCCACAAAAGTTTCCCTTCTAAATCCAATGGAATCATTGAAAAATACAAAATTCCAACTCTACCCCTACATTTAGTGCTTGGCCGAAACATGCAACCCTAAAGGGAAGGTTATGTTTTCTTGATTCCACTTAGTTAAACACTTTCTTTTCACTTATAATCACATGATTAACCACCCAAACCCTTAATAGGAATTATCAATGGAAATTTAGGCAGTATAACACTCTAGGGTTTCTCTATACCCATTTACAAAATTCATAAAAATCAAGCCAACAAACCAATCAATAACCACAACAACAACATATTAACCAAGAAGATCAAGGTTCTTAAGATTACCTCTTGATTCCTTCACTTTCTCTCTCTAGGAACTAACGTTCTCTCTCTCTCCCCTCTTGATTTTACTTGCTAAACATGATATTCAAGATGGTGTAGAGGTTAAAAGAGGTTTTACATGAATTAGAAGACAATAATAACATTTGAATTTTCATCAACTTACCTTGGATTTTGTCTTCTTGAACCCTAGGCTCCTCTTGCTCTTCTATGTTCTTTAAGCTCTCTTCTCTCTTCTATTTTTCTCACTTGACCAAAATTATGAAGAAGAAAAGGGATAAGAAGCTCTTGAAATATCTCCTCTCTTACTCTTTAGTTAATATTATTTTATGGAAAATTCTACCATGTGCATTTTACTTGGCCAAGATTAATCCTCCTTGATTTAACTTAGATCAAGTAAATTATTTCCTCCTATTTTATCCATTTTGGCCAAAAATCAAGAGAGAAAGAGAAATAATAATTACGTCTTGCATTTTTCATAATTCCCTCCTTGAATTAATTAATTATGTCATTCTTACTTTTTGACTTTTCCACTTATTTACTTTGCCACAAATGCTCCAAAAATTGAGATATTTATCTCCAAACATCCATTTCCTTCCCATTTTCCTTATCTGGCCGAAAATTGGCCCAAATAAAAGAGGAAAATAATTAACTTCTTACTTTATGGAAATTTACCATTTTGCCATTATATTTTGTGATTTATTGTAATAATTCATGTCTTGCTCTTTTCCTTCTTGCTTTGGCCAAATTTTAACATGTTTATTGGGCTACTATTTGTGTTCTTCCATGCTTGAATTTAGGTTACAATATTAGGCCTTTAAGTAGGCAAAAGTTACACCTTCATGTCTTAGCATAGCCAAGTTGTATGTAACCATCGATTGGAGTGTTTATCATTTTATGTGCACCACCATTCACCATTTTATTCTATTAAATATCTCAATTACAAATAAGGAATATTGGTGAATAAAATTGGGATGTTACATAATTAATTTCGGCATTCAATATTGAAGATTGTCCTCTTCTCGGGCAGGAACAATAGGAGGCTCTTGATTAAACTCAAGCGACTGCGATTGTTCTCCTTCTGGATTCCCCTTAGGATTATTCCCTTCAGGGTTCTCAAGTTGTGCCCCATCTTCATTCTGCTTTTCCCTTATTTCTCAGATTTCCTATTACAATTCATAAATTATAGTTTTTTGTTGTGTCAGCATTCTAAGAATTTGTTGTATAGGGTCAAGCCTCTCATTATTCTTAGGTTCAACATTCGGTGGTATGTTCTTTGGTCTACATCACACTATTATTCCTTTCACTATTAAAAGGAATCAAAACATCAATACTGTATTAAACATATAAATATGTGTGTGTGTGTTTCTCAAGACTTAAATACCAACACACAATAAAAACATAGATCTATTACTGCAAACAATTATATTTGCATCAAAGTAGCTTGACATTTACATCATTGTACCATTACTTTATCTTAACTATGCATATTCCTACCATCTCTACATTATTTACATATACTTTGTCATTCTTCATCTTGACCTAGAAAGTTGTGTCAGGAAAATAGGCAAGTATGGTCTTGATCCAGATGTCGTCTGGCATCCACTGATCATACATCTCTCGCTTATCATATATTGGGTTAGCAATTAATTATAGAATTACTTGACCTTGGAAGAGGCTAGTAATTAAAATAGGGAAACTCGACTATCAATCATATGGAATAAATTTGACTAGAATAGATAAGTGATTCAATTCAGAGTTTGCTAAGTGAAATATAATCCCTAGGGCCTTTTTATTATATTTGTCTTTATCATTTAATCATTTTTATCTTGCAATCTCAACCACCAACTAATCGATTGGCTAAATAGTATTAAAATTATCAATTTTGGTACTTAGTGATCAATCGTCGTAGGAACGATACTCTACTCACCTCTATATTACTTGTTTACGACAGTGTACACTTGTACTTCTAAATACACCATCCTATATTCGTAACAATTTTTTGGCGCCGTTGCCGGGGATTGTTGTCATTAATATCAATACCAAGTAATTTTAATACTAATTTGGTATTTACATTACATTTGTCTTCTTTTTGGTGTCTTGTGTTTCTTTTCAGGCTTTTGCTTAGTGCATGACAAGATCGAAGAAGACTGAATTACAACCTTATGATTCGGAGATCAAAAGAACTTGTCGAAGAAATCGGAGAATTTGAAAGCAGTCCACTTCAATTAATTCGATGGCAAATCTGGAGGGAGAAACAACAGATACCAAAACACTCTGTGACTATGCAACACCAACAGTCATAGAGATAACTTCTGGAATCAGAAAACCGCCAGTAGCAGCTAATAATTTTGAACTCAAGCCTGCAATTATCCAGATGATGTAAGCAATTCAGTTCGGTGGTTTATCAACAGAAGATCCCAACACACATATAACCAGCTTCTTAGAAATTTGTGACACATTCAAGCATAATGGTGTTACTGATGACGCCATTAGACTTAGACTTTTCCCTTTCTCACTCAAGGATAAGGCTAAGAGCTAGCTATACTCTCTACCAGTGGGAAGCATAACTACATGGGATGCCTTGGTACAGAAATTTTTGGCACAATACTTTCCTTCAGGAAAAATAGCTAAATTGAGGAATGAAATTACCTCATTTGCTCAAGATGAATTTGAGAGCCTTTATTAAGCATGGGAAAGATATAAGGAGTTGCTAAGAAAATTTCCTCATCATAGGTTACCAGATTGGTGGCAATTGCACTCATTCTATAATGGGATGACGCATACAACCAGAATTCTTATAGATGTTGTAGCTGGAGGATCTTTTATGGGAAAGAGTCTAGAAGATACTTACAATCTTCTTGAGGAGATGGCAACCAATGCATACCAATGGCCTTCTGAAGTCATGTTTCAAAGAAAGTGGTTAGAGTGCACGAGCTGGATATCCTTACAACTTTATCTACTTAAGTTGCATCTATATCTAAGTAAGTGAACTCATTGACAAGTCAAGCAAATGCAATCAGCACTCCTCATAAAACCTGTGATCGATATAGAGAACCTCATGTGAGCACACAATGTAAAGAAGGACACCCATCCATGACTTCTCAGTCTGAGCAAGCTCATTACATCATAAATCAAAGAAATGATCCATTCTAAAACACTTACAATCCAGGTTGGTGGAATCATCCAAACTTTAGCTGGAAGAATAATCAAAATGTGTTCAAGCCACAGGGAAACTACCAGAAATAAGCTCTTCAACCACCAAATCCACCACAGCAGAAAATAAATATAGAAGATGCACGGTCTCAACTAACCATGAATACATCACAATTCATGGCTAGGACTGACGCAACATTCAATAACTAGGTACTCTTCCAAGTGACACTGAAAAAAATCTAAGAGAGCATGTGAAGGCAATTTCCTTAAGGAGTGGGAAAGAATTGAAAGATCTTGTACTTCAACAGAAGAAAGATGGAGAAAAGAAAGAAAGTGAAGAAGAACAGAAGGAGGAAGAACAGAAACCTCAAGAGGATAATGTGGTACCAGGAAGAATCAGCTTTCCAGATAATCCTCCTCCATATGTACCACTAGTTCCATATCCTCAGAGACTTGTGAAGGCAAAGCTAGACAAGCTGTTTAAAAAGTTTCTAGAGGTTTTCAAAAAGCTACATATCAACATCCCTTTCACAAACGCTCTTGCCTAAATGCCCAGCTATGCAATACTCATGAAGGATATTCTTTCAAATAAGTGTAAACTGAAGGAATTCGAGATAGTTGCACTTACTGAGGAGTGCAGTGTCATTCTGCAAAAGAAACTACCACCAAAGATGAAAGATCTAGGAAGCTTTTGCATACCTTACACCATAGGTCAATGCAACTTTGAAAGAGCATTTTGTGACCTAGGAGCAAGTGTAAATCTTATGTCTCTATTTGTCTACAGAAAACTCAGTCTTTGAGAGGTGAAGCCTACGACAGTTTCATTACTTCTAGCTGACCGATCAATAAAACATTCGAGAGGTGTCTTGGAAGATGTTCTGGTCAAGGTGGACAAACTCATATTTCCAGCTGATTTCATCATACTCGACATGGAAGAAAACCAAGAAATTCCTATCATTCTTGGAGGCCATTCCTTGCAACTGCGAGAACTTTAATAGATGTGCAATAGGGAAAGTTAACCTTGCGAGCTCAAGATGATCAAGTATCTTTCAACATTTTTTAAGCTTAGTCCTTTCCAAATGAAGATAACACCTGTTACAGGGTAGATACATTGACTAGCTGCATAAAAGATGTGGTGAATGAAAGCTGTATGGATCAACCATTTGCAATGGGAATGGTAGATGTTTCAAAATCTACTAATCCTGAAGTGCATAGAGCATATTGGGCAATAAAAGCCTTAAATTTTGACTTAAAGGCAGTTGTTGAAAAGAGACTTCTCCAACTCAATGAGCTTGAAGAATCCAGACAACAAGCTCATAAGAATGCAAAGTTATACAAGGAGAAGACAAAAATGTGTTAGGATAAAAGAATTTTGAGGAGAGAGTTCACATCGGGACAAAAATTTCTAATATGCAACTCAAGGTTAAAGCAATTTCCAGGAAAGCTGAGATCAAGGTGGTCAGGACCTTTTATTGTGGTTCAAGTATGGCCATATGGAGTACTGGAGATTCAAGATAGTGATCGAAAATTCAAAGTGAAAGAGCAAAGGCTGAAAGAGTATAATGACAGTACGCTCAACACTTTGAAAAATATCATCACATTCGAGGAACCAACAGGTAAGTTCAAAACTTCAAAAGATAAAAAAATAATAAAAATAAAAATAAAAATAATAAAAAAATAAAAAAACAAATTATTGATTTGGTCTTTGTCTAGCTAAAGACGTTAAAGAAGGGCGGCTATTTGGGAGGCAACCCAAAATTTCTTTTCCTACTCTTTTATTTTTCTTTTCTACTCACTAAAGCACTCTGCACTACATCCTTAAAATTTTAATTCTCATTATTGTCATGGAGGAATTTCTTGCAAATCTCAAGAACAGGTTTCCTACTCTTCCCAAAGATGTGCTTAGGAAGATCTATAGCTGTCGACTTGAAAGAGTAAGCTAAGGTACGTTTAATATGTGAGATTTATGAATCATTTATTAAACCTCTGCCAGGAATGGGAAGAAGCTCTTATTCCAAAAAGAGAAGAGCTAAAAGAATGCAGGTCTGTTCTAGATGTGCAAGGTGGAATTGTGATCAGCGCTGTCGAAGCAAAGGTATGGTTTCGATAAATCGAGAAGATAAAATTCAATTTATAAAGAATGGACTGAGTAAGGAGTCATTGGATGATAGGGGAAATTAGGAAATCGAGAAGATAAAATTCAATTTATAAAGTCTTTAGCTCTTATTCGGAATTTTGTAGATTAATTTATGACTTTTGGAATTTCAGCTAAGAAATAGGGGAAATTAGGAAGTCCAAATTTTGGCTGCGGTAGAGCACCTGAGCTACTTCTTGGATGCAGCTAGATGATTTCTTGGCTACGAACTAAAATTTTCTGACCTCTTTTTGGCTGCAGCCAAAGAATTCTTGGCTGTGGTTAAAACCCTAATTCCAGCATTTCATATTTTTCTGAAAGACGTCGACTTGCTTACCCTTTCCTAACTTCTTGGACATTGATATATATTTCCAATGACTCGCTATCACGGCTCTAATGATGTGATTGGATATCTAGGCCATGAGAGGTCAAGGAAGAGGGAATGGAAGGTTTACAAGCAACTACAATGGTTGGAAGAAAAGGGAATAAGAGGAAGACATAAAGACAAGATGTAGTAAACTTTCCTAACTTATGTGTATTTGATATGTATATGCTTGTGTGTTGATGTGTTTTATTGCTTTGATAAATTGTATGGAACATATGTGAATGATTGAATCTCTATTTCTTTTTATATTGTAGCCATAGGAGTATTGCATGAACTATTGAGAATGAAAATGTCATTATGTTGGCATGAATTTATATAAGCAAGCATGTCATGCATTAAGCATTATCTTGCATGCATAGTTAGCATTGTTTTGAGATTCTCTAGAATCTCACTCTTCCTCACCCAACCATATAGGTACATTGAGAATAGAGAAGAGGATTATAAGAGGAAAATATGAAGGTAGAACGAAGATAAGAATGTGTCTACTACTTTTGTATTAGACTTAGACACTTTGGTAATCTTGTGTGGCTACACAGTTTATGTATATAAATGAATGAACTATGCATGAGTAGAGAATCACTCTGATTGAATTAAAAGAAAAGATAAGAATCGATAAGTAATAAAAAAAGTTGTGAACCACTAGAATATGCTTCTGCAAGATTTTGAAATTTTTAGAAAAAACCACTCAACTACAGGTTCGAATCTTTTCATAAGGTTAGGAATAGAAATATTTTCGTAAATGAATATTGCTTAGTAGTTTGAATTTGTTGCGTAAAACTCATCAAAACAATTACGAAAATAAGACGTTACAAATTATACTTAGGCGTCATTTTGATGACATACTAAGGGTATATGTGACACTATATGGGGCCTGCAAGCCTACATCCGACATTTTCCTAGATATATTGGTATATGCTTAGTAATTCCATAAGTCATAGGTTATGTAGTGCCATTTTAGGGCCCAGAGAGATACTTGGCACGTTCTTGAACCTACGGGGACACATGACACTAAACCGAGTAGACTCTATAGGCACGTGGAGCAAAACCGAGTAACTCCGTATAAAGTAGCATTATTAAAGTAGATTTATTAAAGCATCTTTTGGGTTAAAACCACCAGAAGCCACTACTTTGTCTTTAAATTTTTGGTTGGCACCATAAAGAGGTGCCACCCAGCCTGCAGGTGACACATGCCCAAAGGCTAAGACAACTCACTAGTCTTTGGTCGAGTCACATGTCTGACTTTCCCTAACACCGAGTGTGAAAGCCTGATGAAATCACCAGACTTTACCTCCCTAGCGCTAAATTTGGTCAAGAGGAGAAAGGAAAGATAATAATGATATTTTGACACGTGTCCTTTTCCTTGACACCTCTTAGACAAGCTGGATGAATTCCCCGACAAGTTAGCCGGTCAGATTTTTAAGAAGGAGCATCTAGCATCCTGAGATTTTTACAACTTGACTAATGAGATAAAAAAAACATCCATCACCCTCCCATCTCCTTAAATTCATTCAACTCACATAAAATAGGAAACAAATAGAGAAAAATAAGAGAAAAAGAAAGGGGAGATAAGTTTGAGTGTTCTTCACAAAATGCATCGCTAAATTCGCATTTTCAGCCGATAGACTCTTCACAAACCTTCTTCTACTTATCGAGAGCTATTTTTCTTCAGTTTTAGATTTTCAATCAAGGTGTTTGGTGTTATCTCTAAAGTTGAGGTGCTACTGAAATCACGAACCGACCCTAGAATCGAGTAGAGGTAAGCGTAAACTTTGATTTGAACATAATATATTGAGCTTTTGTGAAGATTTCATGAAGTTATAGTGACTCTAAATTTTTGGTTGAATAGTGAAATTAGGGTTTGATGCTCTTGTGATCTTGAATAAGTTTTTAATTGACATTTAAAGATGATATTTAGTAAGTTTGGTGGTTGAATTTGTGAAAAATCAACTATGGTAACTTGGGTGAAATTTCGTCCAGACCTAGAAATTCAAGGTGTAATATCCAGAATTTTAAGATTAGAGGCTTGAGGGTAAGCCTAAATTAAGTGAACTACTAAGCCTAGTTTAGCAAGAGTCCTAAGAATGCATAAGAAACAGATTGGCTTATAGAAACTGCACTCATAATAGAATTTGGATTTCAGTGCAAATTAGTCAAAAAAAATACCTGATTCCTTTAGGATGTGTCAAGATGACATAAAACCTAACTTAGATCCAAAGGAAAAGGGAAATGATGTCTAGAAAGAATGGATTGAATTCCAAAATTTGGAATAATGCTGTCAGTGTGTATTTTGTGCAGGGAAGTCAGTTTGTATGATGATTTTAAATAGGCAAATGATGTCTAAAAATTGTGAAACTTTGTAGAATAAAAGTAGACTTATCAAGATTTAATTTGATGTGTTATATAAGTCATTTGGATATGTACACTAATAGTTATGTATTTTTGAAATTAGCCAAGTAAAACTAGCAAGTTTCTATGATAGTGTCCAACAAATAGTGATTTTGGAATTCTGAGCGTCTAATTGGCTAAGGAAAATATATTTCCTCAAAAATAGACTCAATAAGGGTCACATAGTCTTTGAAACTATAGCAATTAGAAATCTATAAATAAATATATTAATTTTCAAAGATTGATGAAAATTTTGTTAGCTTTTAATACATGTGCGAAATTATAAAGGTGTTGGCAAAAATGTATGGGCAAAATAGTCATTTGGCTAAATTTAATCCTAAGCCCATATTTTCCCCTTTACCTAATGATGTTAGATGGTCAAAATGGAAATTAATATTTGAGATGAATATGCCAAAAGCTAGAGCAATTTTGGCAAAGCAAATTGTGGTTGAAAAGTCAAATTAGCATGTGTTAATTTGGCAATTAAATATCCATATGTAGAGTGATATTTTTGAAGATCCTCATCTCTTCCCAATAGGCCATGATTCATCTAACAAGGGAAGCAAAGGGGGAATAAAATACTTGGTCTAAAATATGCTAAAATATGGAGCAATTGTGGCCAAGTAAAAATATGAAGAAAAGTCAAAAGTAAACATGTGATTAATTAGTAATAAAATAATATTAAGTAAGGAGGTGAATGACATATTTCAAGAGCTCATTTATCCTCTTCCAAGGACCTCATTTTTGTCCAAGTAGAGAGAGGAAGGAGGGAGACCAAGTTTGAAGGACAAAAGCTTAAGGAAGAGAAAAGAACACAAGTTTAAGGTAAGAGCTTCTTGCTTGATTTTCACCTTCCAAATCACCTCTATTGCTCTTGAGGTCTTCATAAAAGTTGTTTCTCTCACTAAGAGCTTCATTTCTATGTTTTAGTTTTCTTAAAAGGATATGTTTTGTGCTATCTACAAAATGTCAAAGTTGAAGGAATCAAGAATAAGCCTTAGAAAGTGAAATAGGTGAGCTTAAGCTTCAATTTGATGTATATATTGTGTTCGTTGGGGATTTTTATGGCTTTTCTCTTGTTGTCCTATTTTTGGTATTTTAGGGTTTATTAGGTTTTATGATGCTTTCATCTCATACATGTGATTATATGTTGATTTGGAAGCAAATGAACTAAGTTTGATGATTAAGTTGTGAATTGGTTGCTTGTTGCAGAAAACCTTAAAATTTTGGTCTGAACAAGGCATTAAGAAGAAATGGGAATTTGATCATTTTGATAATTCCATTGGATTCTACACAAAAAATTTTATGGAAAAACAATTAGTTGTAATTTTTGGATGATAGTGTATAAATCTGGAATTTTTGGAAGTTAAGACAAAAGTGTTGTTTGATTCATTTTCTAGAAACAGATTTGTTGTGGCATCTTTTTGGATGGTCAAACCTAGTCTAAACCTTATGAAATTTTATACGATGAAAGTATACATCCTAGCCTTTAATTTCATAGGTAATATAAGCTATTTGGACTAGTGGATTAAAAGATATGATTTTTCAAATTTAGGCCCTATTTCTCAAAGGAAATCTAGAATAGATTAGGTTTAACATATTTCTGGGAATTCTATGGCTATGATAGCCAAATTTGGATATTTTTATATGAAATTAAATTTAAAAAGCTTTAAGTGTGAATTTGAAATACCACAATTGGAGTTCTATAGAATTAATTATGATTTTTCAAACTTTGATCAAAATGCCGGCAGCTTTTGGCTACCATGCGAATTTAAGAAAGAAAGGGCCAAATGTAATTAGTATGAACTCCAAGGGTGAAAGTAAGCCTTTAAGGTTAATGTAGCCCATTGGTCGTTCACTTTTTATGGCTCTAATAATATTATTACTTATCTAGAGCCATAAAGTGATAAAGAAGAGGCAATGGTTGGAAGACCGAGATATAATAGGAGGACACACAATCCAAGAGGTAGTAAAGTTTCTTAACTTGTATAACTTGATATGTGTGATTGTGTATTGATGTGTTAATTGCTTTGATGAATTGCATGAAGCATATGTGAATGAGTGAAGCTTTGTTTCTGCTTATACTATGGCCATTAGTATAATATGCTAAATATTGAGCATGCATATATGTCATTATGTTGGCATGAGTTATATAAGCAAGCATATCATACACAAAGCATTTCTTGTATGCATTTGTTAGCATTGTTTAAGACTGAGATTCTTTCGAATCTCACTCTTCCTCATCCAACCATATAGGTATGATGAGTACAGGTGAAGAATGCATGAAAATGTAAAAGGGGAAATATGAAGGATAATTGAAAATTGAAGTGTAATGTATTGTTTTGTATTAGACTTAGACACCTTGGTAGCCTTGTATGGCTACACAGTTGTGTATGTAAATGAATAAACTAAGTTTGAGTAGAAAATCACCTTAATTGAATTAAAAGAAAAGATAAGAACCGATGGGTAATAACGAAGTTGCGAACCACTAGAGTACGCTTTCGCAAAGTTTTAAAATTTTCAGAAAAACCCACTTAATTGCAGGTTCGAATTCTATTTTAAGGTTGGGATTTGGAAAAGCATTATAAAAAAACATCACTTAGTTGTTCAAATTTATTGCGTAAAACTCATCAGAACGAGTATAAATGTAAGGTGTTACATTTATTTGGTATCAGAGTAATAATTCTGATAATAGAATTGTCTGCTTAGAGATAAAGATCTAGTCAGAGCAAAGGATTCTGACTATAGGGTATATTATCTGCTCATATGAATAGTATAGTGATCCCCTGTTAGTACTACTTTAACTGGAAGTTACATATAGTAGAGGAACCTAAGGAACTATACCACCCATGTATGTTAATCAGACTATTGAAGGAAGGGGCCAAGGTCTATATAGAAGGAGTGGCTCTGCTTAATAGGGATGTTAGCAGTGCCCAGTCCCAATGAGGATTCCTCTACCGGTGACAATGATAATGAGACCCTAAGGATAAAAGAGGAAGCGCATGATTCAGATTATGTTCCTAACTCTAGGGCTCCTTGTAATATCTCAAATTTTGAGACAATATGCTTGGGATTAAACCTGGATTAAGGGGACTACTAGACCCCAGTTTAGTAAATGTCCTGGTGAGGCATGGTATTATTTCCCAAAATTCCTTTATGTCCTTGGATATTAAAAAGGGAAGATTATGGTGAGCTAAAGAGCTCGGGGAATAACAAGACGATGCAATTGAGAGTTACACATAAAGTTGTGTTTGTGTGACATCTTTCAAGGGGCAAAATATGTCAAAAAATAAAGGAAAGGGGCAAGAAATAATTTATTATGATAAATCATAAAATGTAAGGGAAAAATAGTAATTTTTCCATAAGATAGGAAATGATGGTTTTTCCCTAATATTCCTAATGATTTCAGTTGAATGGGAATTAAAAAGAGGGAAAATGACTACTTACTAATTGATAAGCCTAGTTTGGTGAATTATTATCAAGGAAAGTCAATGAGTGGGAAAGCTTAAGGCTTTGGTCAACCACTTGTAAGGTGGTATAATGGGATAGTTTGAGAGTAATATTTCTCTCTTTTAATCTCATTATTTTTAATGGATGAAGAAGCATGAGAAGAAATGAATTGTCATGTAAGAAAGTTAAAGAAGTGGACTAATGGGGTATGACAACTTGGTTGATTCATTTAAATCATCATTCTTCATCCTTTCCTTCTCATTCTCGTTCAAAATCAAAACTGAAGAGCGAGAGAGAGAGAGAACAAGAATGGAGAAAATGAGAGAATGGAAGAGTGAGAAATCTTTCAATCGCCGAAACTCTACCGAAACAGCTTCTTCTCTCAAAGTGCCCTGTACAAACTTCTTCTACTCATCCTGAGCTTCATTTCTGTGGTTTTAGATTCTCATTTGGAGGTGTTTGGTGCCATCTCGCCGGCCAGAGTGCTACCGAAATTCTGAACCGAATTCAGAAACGTGTAGAGGTAAGTGTAAGCTTCCTTTTGAACCTATTGGCTCGTTGTTTGGATGAGTATTTTGGGAGTTAGGTAGTGTTCATGTCTCATTCAAATGGTGTTTTAATGGTCCAAATGATGTCCAAAGCTTGCCTAAATAGCTAATCATGTGATTAGAAGTAAAAAGGAAGTGTTTAGGCAAGAGAAAGGAAGAATCCAACATAACTCTTCGGAGAACTCTAAATGGTTGCCTTGTGTGTGGCATGAGGAAAGGGCTACGAATCGTGAATCGGGATACGAATCATGAATCGAAAAGCTTGACAAACACAAGTGCATTTAACCTTTGTTGTTCTAAGCGATTTCTTCGTTTAGTATGCACTTGATCAAAGGTGTTCCAATTTCTCTCACATCCAGTAGCACTGCATGTGAGACTCAAAACTCTCATGGCTAGCTTTTGTAACTCCTTACCTTCTCCTCCATAACTTTCCCACCAAAGAGCTACCAAAACAAATGCAATAATAATTTAGAAGTGCTTTTGAAAACATAGATTTATATAGGATTAAAAATTAAATTTTGAAAAATAGTATAGAAAGGCAAAATTCTACCAGGTTGCTTTTTGTCTCTAGTATCTATAGCCATGCTCTTTCCAAAAAGCCCACTAGCAGCCTTGAATGCTTCAAGTTGTTGATCAATTTCAAATCTCATCCTCCTATCTGGAACCATTCTCTCAATGGTTTTATATAAACCATACATTACTTATTTATCCGCATTAAATTCTTTGCTAAAATGAAACCTAAAAATAATAATAAACCAATAAATAAGATAAGTTTTATTTTTCAAACATATACTTAAACAATAAATATGTAATCATTGTAATGTACATGATAAAACTTACTTAGGATTGAGATAGTATCCAGCTACATAGAGGGGCCTATGTAGTTGTCATTCCCAATGAATATCAATGATCTCCCACACCTTCGCATATCTTGATTTCTTATCTTGAAAATTTTTAGTGATTTCTTCTTTAGCTCTATCTATTGCTTCATAAATTATGGCATGGCAGATCTAGAATCACCATCTACAAGCCTCAAAACTTTTACAAGCGAAACCACACACTTCAAGCAATATATGATGGACTTCTAAAATTTAGAATCACTAAAAATCACATCCTCCACTTGCTTGCCCTCACTTTTACTAGCATAAGAACTAGAAGTCCAATCTTCTAAAACAAACATAGTACGAAGAGCATTCTTTTGCTTCAAAATACAACTTAATATAAGATAAGCTATTGCAAATCTTGTCATTGCCGGTCTAGCTAATTCTCTTCCCTTGGAATACTTTCTATACAAGTTAAGGACCCATGTATGCCTATAAATAAAGGTTGTTATTTTCTTTGCACTTGTAATGGTACTATAAAAAACTGGAAGCTTCCCAATGCCCTCAAGGATTAAATCAAGGCAGTGTGCTACACAAGGGGACCAGAATAATTTTTTTCTCTTCTCTTCTAACATCTTTCTTGCTGACACAAGATTTGCAGCACCGTCTGTTACAACTTGCACTACATTATCCTCTCCGATTTGCTCAATCATGTTGTCTAATAATTCAAACATTTGTTTGGCATCTTTAATCACATTATTGTGTCCACAGATTTTAGGAAAATTGTTCATCTTGGACTGTTTACCAAAAAATTAGTAAGAGACCTCCCTTTACCATCAGTCCAACTATCACACATCAAGGTACAACCCCATTTTTCCCAGTCACTCTTATACTTGTCTAAAATTTCTTGAATTTCATCAACTGCCTTTTTTAAGTATGAAACTCTCACCTCATGAAAAGTAGGAGGTTTCAAACCTCTTCCGTATTCACCAATGGATTTTAACATTTGAATAAATAATGGACTTCTAACCAAATTAAATGGTAGAGCATTACCATATATACACTTACAAATATCCTAAATTACTAAATCTCTATCTTTCAACATCTCATTCATTGTTCTCTGCTTCGTAGATTTTGATGTTTCATCCTTCCCCTTAGCAACAAAAGAGTTCATTGTACCCTTATTTGCATTACCATCTTGAGAAGTTGCCTCCTTAAACACTTCAAGACTATTAGCATTCTTACTTTTTTCTCTATTGTCTAGCATTTTAAGAAACAAATCCTTAACATCATCAGGAACACTTGTACAAGGAGCCACATTATCTCTAGTTCCAGCCAAATGATGTTTCATCCTAGCCACACCACCCCAATATTCACGTGAACAATATTTGCACTTAACCAAAAGTCTGTGTGGAGGAACACTTTCACAATGACTCCATGTAATATCAAGTTCCTTCTTTTTTTATTATGAGTCATCTTTCCTAGTTCCTACCATAAATATAACACAGCAACACCAAAAAAATTATAAGACTATAGGAGTTCTATAGATAGACATAGACGTGATAAAAGACTAAGAGGAAAAAAATTAAAAAAATAACTAGTTGAATTGCAATGAAAGAAAAAGGTACAAGAAATAAGTATTACCAGGATGAGAATGGGTCAAAACACTTTTTCCACCACGTGGGGAATGGAACAATCCAATAAAGAATGTAATGGCAAAGAGCCAAGAAGAAAGAGGAATCAAAAATAGGGTTATGATGATGGGATAAAAAGAAATATATAGAGCACAATATCTTGATTTGATAAAAGAAAATACATATAATCTTTTTTCTACACAATAGGATTAATTGATTAATTAAATTAAAAAAATAAGATATACTTAGATCCCATAAATTATGGAAATCACTTAGTCTAAATAAATTTCGGTTGAAATATATCAAATATCATGAATTCATAATAAATAATACTAGATTTAGATATTTTATATATAATAAATTAAAGATTTATATGTAATCTTTTTTCTTAAAAAACGTAATCCTATAATTGATTAGATTTCTTCAATTTCGTTTTAATCAAGGGAAGTATTAGATTTCTTCAATCCTAAAATTTAACATGTTTCTTTATTCTCAAAGTGGAAAGGGGGAATATTTAAAAAAACAGAGAGACACAGAATGCTGAGAGCCTGAGACGCACGCGCAACGGAAAGAAAAAGCAATAGGAAAATCGATTGGGGGTAAAAAAAAAGCAAAAAAGGTTGGGAAACCGGGTTGTGCTAGATCCGGGTCGGATTTGACGCGACCCATCGTCTTCAAGCTCGTGTGATTCCCCTGGGAATATTGATTCCGGCGATTCTGACAGGAATCGTGCGATACACCGCCGATTCAATGTGAAATTGAGACACTGATCCGATGTGCATCGCTGGAGGCAGAGGATAAATCTATCCGTGCGATTCGAATCTCGATTTATGCGATTCTAATAACACTTTATACAAGTGTTTTAGAAACTGGAATCAACTATCACAATTGTGCCACAACATCTAGGCCTTTGCCAAAAATGATTTCTCTTCACAAAATAAGTGTATATGCCCAGTATGAATTTATGAACTTATATGTATGTGTATTCTGTCCAAAGATGGTGAAAAAAATCTCTAAACTAATGTTTACCTAAATCTGGACAATTCTATGACTAATCCCAGTGTGGAAAATGATCTAGATGAAACAATGTACCAATGTTGCATCAGTGGATGTAAGGCAGCAATGAGTGCTTGGTATGCACAATGCTCATAGTAGAAAAAATCAAATTTCATAGTTTATTTCTTTTGTTACAACATGCACGTACAAATCATATTTGTATAAAGGTTCTTCTGGGTGTGTGCAAGGATATTTAGTACAATAGTGATTATGAGGCAGTAAGTGACCAAAAATTAATGGAATATAGCTTTAAAATGCTACTCATATATCTAGGTGTGTGCAAGGATATTTGTATAAAGGTGTAGAAAGTTCATGCATCTTCATATATTTACAAAAATGCCACCGGTCACACTTTCTACACGTGTCATTTTTGACATGTGTAAAAATAGGTGTAAAATCTATATTTTGTATTAGTGTAGGGAAAGACCTTGATCACAGAATATTCCCTAAGAAAGAATGATTGAGAGTTAGTTCTCTAATAGAGAAAAGGGTAACCATGAATTATAGACTCATAATCGAGACATATAATAGAAAATATAAGTGAATTACCCAAGAAAAGGAAGTAGGGTTGTAACGGAAATTATGCCTAGAGTTGAACCATACAAATTAGGCCAAATGAGATGGAAAAATTAAAGAAACCGATTGTAGAATTACTAAAAAAAAGGGGTTATATGACCCAGTGTATCGCCATAAGATACTCTGGTGTTATGTGTTAAAGGAAAAGACGTAACCCTGAGGTTATTTATTGATTGTAGAAAACTGAACAAGGTGACCGTCATGAATAAATATCAATTTCCTAGAATTGATGACCTTCTAGATCAATTGTTTGGTTCCCATATATTCTTAAGAATTGAGCTTTGGACTAACCAATGCACCTGCTATATTCATGAATTTTATGAACTGAATTCTTCGATAGCCTTTAGACCAGTTTGTGGTGGTCATTTATGGGTTATGTTGTCTCATAAGAAAGGGTCTCAGTAGATCCCAGAATAGTGGAAGTAGTACTAAACTGGAAGAGGTTAGAAATTGTTGCAAAGATACTCAGTTTTCTGGGTCTTGCCAAATTTATTCAAAATTTTTCTTGAATCGCTTTGCCATTAATAAAAGCTCACATGAAAGAATGAATTGTTTAAGTAGGATGATGTCTGTAAGAGGAGCTTCATAGAGCTGAAAGAGAGGTTAACACTCGCACCAGTGTTGATTATCCCATATCCTAGTGTGACCCGTGTAGTCTGAGTGAAGCGACATGTGTGGTCTATAGTGAAGCAACCTGTATGGTTTGTAGTTAAATGAGAAAGAAAGGATTAGGATATGTCCTGATAAAGCAAGATGAAATGGTGGCGTATGCTTCTCAATAGTTGAAGCCTCACAAGATGAATTACCCACTCATGAATTAGAGTTGGCAATTATGTTTTCTTTGAAAATGTGATAGCACTATTTATATGGTGCAATTGTGGAAATGTACTATGACCACAAAAATTTCAAACATTTACATAATCAGAAAAGTCAAATATAAGACAACATAGACATATAATATTGATAAAGAATTTTGACTTGGAAATTAAATATTATCTAGGTGACGCAAATGTCATTGCTGATGTTTTGAATTGAAAAGCAGTGCAGGTGGCAATCATGGTGATACAGGAACAAAAACTGATAGAGGGATTTAGAAATCTGAACTTGTCAAGTCAGATAATAATTGCTAGCTATAGTGCTAGTCGAGAGGAAAGCGGTCTAAGAAGATTAGATTGAAGAAGCTTAGACACCGAATAGACGAGCAAGGCCTATCAACAATATGATTGAATTATAAGACCTCTCGAATTTAAGGTATTGGTAGGGTATTGAAAACAAAGAAGTTAAGCCCTCAATACAGGGGTCCTTTTGAGGTATTATCGAGAATTGGACTAGTAGCAAATTTTGAGGATGAAATTTATTAAACGGGGAGAGGGGGAATGTAATATCCTGACTTTTAGGACTAGAAACTTGAGAATAAGTCTGAATTAAGTAAATTACTAAGCCCAGTTTAGCAAAGAGTCCCAGGAATAACCAAGAGATGAAATAATTTTTGGAACTAGATGATTCGGCCCTTTCGGGTATTGGGCTTAATGTGTGTAAGTAGTCAGATGAAATATACTGGCATATGTGTACTAGAGTACACTTAGGGGCCATTTTGATGACACACTAAGGGTATGTATGGTGCCATATAGGGCCTACAAGCCTACATTCAACCTTTTCCTTGATAGGGGTAACTCTTTTCAATGAAAGTATAACTTTTGTCTAAACAAACATTCACAATGATATACATGGTGTCCTCACTCCTGATTAACTTTTGTAATTTCAGGATCATTAGCGAATGTCCTAACTAGAATTTTTCTTGTAGGGTTAAACAGTTGACAAAGTAACACCATCTAAATTGAGGCTCCTAGGTTGTGGCATCTATATGAATTTTGTTGTGCACACACCTTCATACATCTAACAAGACTGCGTAAGTAAGAGGGTTCTGGTAAGGTACTTGGATGAAAAAGGTAACATCACTTGCCAAGCTATTCTTTAATACTACCATCACCATTATTGCATTAGCATTTCATCATCTTCATTATCAAAATCACCATTGCATCATCATCATCACTACCATCATCATTATCATCATCATAGTGCATAAACCTCATCATGTAGGGGTATCGCACACTTAGTGTCATCATCATCGTTGTTCATGACATCATCATTAGCACTTTATCATACATTTCATCATCTTTATTGGCATTCCATATCATTATCATAAGCACTATATATGTTTTAAAGCTCAGTAACGGATGGCATCCCTTCAAGACCTGTATTGGCAAGTACCTTCAAAACCCAATATCTGTTGGCACCCTTTCAAGCCCTATATCGGTAGGCGCCCTCAAACACCAATAACGTCTGGCACCCTTTCAAGCCCTGTATCGATAGGTGCCCTCAAAGCCTAATAATGGCTAGCACTAATTTTATGTCCTATTATTACTTATCTGAATTATGAACTTTATTATTACAACTCTGGGAAATCAATTATTGAGCCTCCAATTTAAAACTTTATGAAATCCATCATGAAGTGGTTCGTAACTTCTCAGTGTCTCATCGTTTCTTAATTCCTTTTATGATTACCAGAGTATTTCTTTACTCATTCTTATTTTATTCATACACGTACATATACAAGATGTGTAGCCACATAAGGCTACCAAAGTGTATGAGATTCATACATAAACAATTGACACATTTCAATCTTCCTTCCACTATCGCATTTTCTTCTTGCACATCTTCAAGCATTCCACCTATGTGCTCAACACACCTATATGATTGGTAAGGGGAGAGTGAGATTCAAGAGAATCTCAATAGCAAACTTTGCCAACAATACATGCAAGATAAATGCTTAATGCATGACATGCTTGCTTACATAAATTCATGATAACATAATGACATTTGTATGCTCAATGTTTCATACAACGTACTCATGGCCATAGCATAAATAGAAATAAAGCTTCAATCATTCACATATGTTCCATACAATTCATCAAAGCAATCATACACATCAACACATAAGCATACATATCAAGAACATACAAGTTAGGAAAGTTCATTACCTTTTGTTTTTAAGTCCTCCTCTTATTCTCTATTTTTTTCCAACCATTGTAGTTGTTTAGAAATCCTTCAATTTTTTCTTTCTTGACATCTAATGGCTCTAGATAAATAACAACATTATTAGAGCCAAGACAAATAAATATCCTATGTATATAGCATAAGAAGAATGAGCTTTTATTAGTTGAATGAACACAATTCAAGACAAGTTCAAGGCTAAAGAAGCAAACCTTCTGCCAATCAGCCATGAGAATGATCAACTTAAGAGAACAATGAGCAAAAGTAAAATACCATCAGTAGCGTCAGTGTTGGCTAAAGAAAGATGAAGAGCAGTAAAGATCAAAGCGATTGGAAGAAACAGAAAAGAAGCCACATAAGTGGCAGCCATTGTTGTTTCTGGCCACTATAGACAAATCTGAAAGTCATTTCAGGCGGGGTTCAGGTGCGGTAAAGAACATGCAAGAGTAATTAATACATAGGAGAGCCTATAAAGTTGAGACATAGGTGGCTACAAACTCACTTGAAAGGAGGCAGGGCCACGGCGAGACGAGGTTGAGGTCATACACCGATGGCGACACACGAACCCAACACGCAAGGTGAAGACTAGCCTGTTTTGAAACTCATTCATGAGCTAAAAAGCTTATTTAACTCCATAAGCTCTTTTACTGTAGCAAATAAGTGTTTGGAAAATCATTAGCTAACAATGGGCTTTTAATAAAAAAAGAGCTTTTTTCCTTAAGCTCATTTTTTTAGCTTTTAAGCTTCTATCAATGGGCTTTTACCATTGGAAGTCACTCTTATTATAATTCTTTCCAAGTATCTCAAATTCGCATGATAAGCCTTTGCTGCCAGAATTTTCACCTAACTTTGAATAATTATAACTTTAAAAATCTTCAATTGAGGTGGTTCTAAGTCCTATATGCCCCTCTTTAAGTCTATTTTAAAAGAAAAATATCTCCTACTATCAATTATACACACACAGTTTTAGAATCTTCAATCAATCCTCACTGCCACAGAAATCATTCCAAATTTAATGCCTAACTTTAACAAATCATATCTCAAAATGTACTGATCCAAATGGCACATATTACATATCAAATTAAATCATAGGACATATACTATCATTCTACAAAATTTCATGACCATTGGATAAGATTTGTTCATTTATAAACATGTCACAAACAGTTTGTCTCCCAGAAAACATAGTCTACACTACTACAAAAGAGGCTTTTAATGGCGCACATTTAATGACGTTTCTCAAAGAAATGTCGTAGGTAATTGTTTCTTTTTTAAAAAAAATTATAACCTATGACACTTTCTATTATAAGCATCATAACTTAGTGTTAAGATTTTATGGCACTTCCTTAAAAAAAGCCATAAAAGGCCTTTTTTTTATACCAAGTATATCAATTATGGCGTTTTACTGCAAAGCGTCATAACTGGTGTAATAATTTAAAATTATTCCGAACGTTTAGATGCTACTCAAGTTATATACATGTAGTCAGCAAATAAATTTCCCCCAACTAATTTATTTCTAATGCTTTAATAATGAATTAAAATAAATGAAGTAAATATTTAAAAATAAATTAGCAAAAGCTATACAAACACTTTATCTAAAAAAATGCTTAAATGAAATTTGCACCTTAGTAATAGGAATAATCTGCAAAAAAAAAGTTATCAGAAAAACAATATGCATCTTAGTCGATGCTTTCTTGAAAAACGCCTGATAAGATCCTTAAAATCTGAAAAAAAAAATCAGAATTGCCTCAAAAAAAATTTAGTGCCTTAACCGGTATTTTCAGAAAAGCGCCGGTTTAGGAAATTGCCAAAATGGCAATCCATAATATATAATATTTATAATATTTATAAATATAAATATATATATATATATATATATATATATATATATTATATTATATATAAATATAAAATTTTTTATCCATAATATTTAAAATTGAGTTGGTTATATATGATAATTGTCTTTGAAGATATAATTTAAAATTGACTTTTAATTATAATATAAAATTAAACAAAGTAAAAACTAAGAAAATATATAGTAAGTATATATAAAGCATGAGAGATGAAGGCAAGATTTAGGAAGATTGTAAAAAAGCATGTTAAGTTACTTTTAAAAAAAATAAATAATTGACTTTGGACGGCGCTTTAACGTAAAGCGCCGGCCAAGGTTTATTGGAGAAACCTTGGTCGGCGCTTTACATAAAGCGCCGTCCAAGGTCTTTTTAAAAAAAACAATCGATATTGGTGAACACATTTAAACCTCCTCATTTATTCTCAATGTTATTAAATGCTACTTAGCTTATATAAATAATAAACATTCATGTAGTCATAGCAAAATTTCCCACACTTATTTATTTCTAATGATTTAATTATGAAGAAAAAATAAATAAAGAAAAAATAAAAAAATTAAATTAAATTTAAATCCAATTTTTTATATTAATTTCCTTGCGCCCAAGACCTTTTATTCCATTAGTTATCAGCCAAAAAAAGTTATCTATAAAAAAATTATCAAGAAAAAACAATGTATCTTAATCGACCCTTTCAAAGAAAGCATCGACTAAGATCTTTGAAATATCAAAGGAATAATCTGTTAAAAAAAAGTTACCAGAAAAACAAATTTGTTGACTAAAGTCTTAAAAATAAAAAAGAAATAATCTGTAAAAAAAATTATCAAACAAAAATCTGATCCTTATCCGGCGCTTCACAATGAAGCACCAGAGAAGGCTAATACTTCACAATAAAGCACTAAAGAAGGCTAATAAATATTAGCCTTGTCCGGCGCTTTATTTGCCTTAGGCAATATATATTATATATAATATTATATTATATATAATATTAGATATTGTTAGACAATATGTATCTTTGAATGACGTTTAAATATCAAACGTCGTTAAATTCAACTTTGAATTTAACGTTATTGTTTTTTATTTTTTATTTCAATTATTGAAAGCTATCACGCTTGGTGAGGAAAGCGCTGGAGCTTCTATAGACTTTAAATTTAAGGTTTTATTTTAACTTTTCACCAGCCCGCCATTATCATCTTCCTCGCGCGCCCTCCAGCTCCCAATTTTTTAAATCTCCATTACTCCGCACCATATTGTCTTATCCCTTCAATCCCTACTCTATTATCTTGGTCCCTATTTCCTATAGAAGCCCCTTAGCTTGTAAGTATTTTTTTAGATACAAAAGCTTAAATATATATGCTTTCTTCCTTTTAGTTAAAATTTGTCATGAATATTATATTTATGCTTATTTTTTTCCAAGTATTTACTTGAAGTTTCAACCCTGTCTTCTTAAACTTCCTATACATTGTAAGTTTTTTAATTTTTGAGTTTAAATATATATGTTTTCTTCTTCTTCTTCTTTTTAGTTAAAATCTGTCATGAATCTTATATGTATGCTTAATTTTTTTTCAGATTTTACTTGGAGTTCTTCCATGCTTGATAGATGAAGATGAGAATTAAATATTGCAAAGAAAACCTGCAATTTTGATGATGGATTTAGATGTAAATACAGATCGAGGGTTTCATTAGGAAAAAAAAAGTAGTCACGCAATTTTTTTTTAAAAAAAGAGGGACCTTTTATGACGCTTCATGTGGAAGCGCCGTAAGAGATGCAATAACCTCCTACTACACTTCTACAGGAAGGGCCGTAGGAGGTTCTTCACCTCCTATGGAATTTCCAATTGGAAACGTCGTAAGAGGTTAGTTTTTTTTAAATAATAATAAATACAATGTTCCGGCGTTTTTTAAATTCAACAAGCGCCGTAGGTTCTTCTTATGGCATTGGATGCTATGCCGTTTGCAAAACGCCATAATATTTTTTAAAAAAAAAGCGCTGCTTGTCATGTTTTTTGTAGTAGTTCTAGCAGCCATTAACCTTAAGTTCCAAAATTAGGGTTTTCTATCGAATTATTCAAAAATTATAACCATACCTTATCCCACACATTTTTTCAAGTAGAATCCATTAACAACCTCAAAATCATCAAAATCACATTCTTTCCCCATTTTTCAGGTCTGGCCAAATTCATCATAGAGCTACCACAAGTTGTTTTCTTGCAATTTCATTCACAAAATTTATCAAATATCATCACTAAACCTTATTTAACATCATGTTCATGCTCTTATCATCATCAAAACCCTAAGGTTACCATTTCCTTAAAACAAGGCAGCACAATAATAGGCCAGAAACCTAACCAAATCTAAAGACTAAGCTTAAATTGAAGCTTAAGCTTACCTCTTTCACATACTTTAGCTCTCTCTTAGTTCCTTCAAATTCAATACCTTGTAAACAACACCAAACACCTCTCCTCAAGAAACTAAAAACATATAATGATTCTCTTGATGAGAGGAACAAGGTTTGTGAAGACATATAGAGCTAGAATGTGACACCTTATGTCCAACAGCCTCATATGAGTGCAGAAGAGTAGTGAAATCAATTATAGAACCAGAATTCAGTTCCAGACTAAACGTATTTTGGAAAATGTTCACAAACTCAAAACCTACCCCAGGAGTTGAACTGGAGATTTGAAGGGGATTTTTGAGTGAAATAAAAATTTTCCAAACAACTTCATAAACATTCACTATCTCACTAAGTCTCACCGGCTCTGTTTTTCTTTTTATCAAAGTTTGTGAGAGATTCTCTACTTAGTTCTCATGTTCCAAAATAGAGTTTGTGAGAGATTCTCCACTTATTTCACATGTTCCAAACCTTAGTTATGTTTCATTAGTGATTGGAAGCGTAATCTAGCTAAACTGTCCTTTTAGTTTAAGTACTATACTTTTACTAGCCTACTGGCATTACCAGTTCCACTATGGTAACATTGTCAAAGTTATAGGCTATTTACACTATTTACATATGCAAAATATCCAAAGTATATTAAAACAGACAACCAACAGAAAGTTTAAAGTCTCTTGACTCTAACCTCTAGCCGTCCGCATTTACTTTCTTGCCCCTTGAGCTGTCTCCCTGTATTGTAGATTGGTTTTGAAAAATAGTGAGATTCAAAAGAATCTCAATAGTAACAGATAGCCAATCATATAGATATAACATCACAAAGCTTGCTATACAGTCATCATACAATAGAATCATCACCACAACATTAGTACATCACATGTAATTCATATATCACTAGAGCGTTAAGTATATCACAAGGCCAGGAGTGATACTCGTGCAAAAAGGCCCTGGACATCCAAGCATGCATCATAGAATGTTATTGGCCCGAGTGTCAACCTGCGCAGAAAGGCCCCAAGCGACCACCCCGCATAACTAGAATGTGCCAGACAATTCATGATGAACACATAAAAATGTAGTATCTTATAAGACATAAAAGATAAATTACTACCTAGCTGCTTCCCTTGAACAATTTCCAACCGTTTGTCTGAGCTCGGACAAGTTTTAAGCTTCGAACAGATGTTACGTCCTATAATTAGAATTTAAGCTTAACAGGTTATTATTTTGTCCAATACTTGCATAATACAATTAGTCAAGTTAGTTGTCATTAAAGTTAGTATACTAAGCTAAAAGCAAAGTCAAAGTGGTCCAACTATCCCAAGTTGGTTAATTCCACCTTTAAAGTTCCACTTAATTACTTTATGTCATTACATTTTTCATTTTCACCATTATGCTCAAATATACCAGCTTTTCTACCAATTTAAAAATTCACCATTAATTCTATGAAACTTCAAATTGATTGATTCTAAATTCTATGTAAATCTTTTTAGAAAAATTTCATATAAAAATACCCAAATTTGGCCATTACAGCCACAAAATTCCCAGAATTATGCCAAACCCAATCGGTACCAGATTTCATTCTAGAAACAAGGCCTAACTTTGAAATATCATATGTTTTAGTCTACTGGTCCAAAAATTATGTTTCACATATCAAATTAAAGGTCTGAATCTCTAATTTAATCCTAGAAAGTTTTATAAGATTTAGACTTAGTTTGGCCAGCAAAATTTATTTCACAACAACATTGCCTCCGGTGAAACAAATTAAATAACACTTACTCTTAAACTTCCAAAAATTCCAAATCCATATACAAGCATCCAAAAATCATGAACTAATGTATACCTACACAACTTTCCCTTTTAAATCTAATGAAACCATTAAAAATACAAAATTATAACTCCTTCCTATGGTTCTATGTTTGGCTGAAAGTATGGAAAAGAAAAGGGAAAAATGTGTTCTCATGCATTCAAGCCATAAGCTCCTTCCTTTCTCACTCCTAATCACATGTTTAACCATGTAAACACTTATTAATCATAATTTGATGAAATTTTTGTAGCATAAACCCTTAGGGTTTCCTCATCCATTTTTCACAAAACAACCAAATCCAAGCCAAAATCAACAACAACAACAACATCATATAAAGCAAAAGTATCAAGGTTTTGGAGATTACATCTTGATTTTACCCCTTTCTCTCACTAGGACTCCACTACCCTCTCTCTCTTCTCTCTTGATTTAGCTTGCTAATTATGAATTTCAAGAAGAAGAAGTTAGGAGAGGTTCTACAACAATTATGCTGTGATGTTTGAGTGTAACACATGCTCTTAGCATACCTTCCAGCGTCTAGATAGTTCTCTATGTCTGTCCACCCATCTGAGGATGATAGGCCGTAATAAATCTTAGTTTAGTTCCCAGAGCTTCATCCAAAGATCTTTAAAATCTTGAAGTGAAATAAAGGTCTCTGTCAGAAATTATACTCTTTGGCGTCCCATAGAGTCTCACTATCTCCTCGATGTATATCTCTGCCAGTTTATCAAGAGAATAGCTTGTATTGATCGGTATGAAATACGTTGACTTCGTGAAATAATTAACAATCACCTAGATCATATCATGATTATGTATTCTAGGTAATCCTACCATAAGATCCATGGTTATGCTTTCCTATTTTCACTCTAGAATCTTAGGACTTTGAAGCAATCCTAGCAGTCTCTGGTGCTCAAGTTTTACCTTCTGGAAGGTAAGACATCATGCCACATATTCTGTCACGTCCTTCTTCAGTCTGGGCCTCCAGTACATTGCCTTCAAGTTGTGGTACTTCTTTACCATTCCTAGGTAAAGGGTATATCGAATTTTTTGTGCTTCATCTAGGATTTTCTACCTTAAATTAGCTTTCAGTAGAACATAGATTCTCTTTTAACCAATCTACTTAGTGAAAGATCATAATCATAAGTTCTCCTTGTTCGATCATAGTCCTGATAGAATGTGTTCGTTCATCTTAAATTTGTGCTACCATAATCTTAGCCTTCATATCACTTTCCTATTGGCTAATACCATAACCAGTATAGAGGATTTGATTTGATAGGTTTAGATCTCAAAAATCTTCTATTAATTTCCTCTCCTGATCATCATAGTTGCCACGTACACTGATTTTCGACTGAGAGCATCTGCGACGACATTGGATTTACTCAAGTGATACTTGATCTTCATGTTGTAGACTTTTAGCAACTCCATCTACCTGCGTTGTCTCATGTTGAGCTCTTTCTGATCATATAGGTACTTAAGACTCTTGTGGTTGCAGTACAGTTCCACAATCACACCATATAGGTAGTGTCATCGATTTTAAGTACAAACACAATTACCGCTAGCTCTAGATCATGTGTAGGATAATTTATCTCATGCGGCTTCAAGTGTTGAGAGGCATAGGACACCACTCTACCTTGCTGTATCAAAACATATCCTAGTCCCTGCTTGCTAGCATCACTATAGACCACATAGGTCAACTTGGGATCATGGAAAATCAACACAAGTACAGTTATTAACCTCTCCTTTAGCTCCATGAAGCTCTTTTCACATCGATCATCCCACTTGAATGGTTGTTCTTTTCACGTGAGCTTGGTCAACAGCAAGCAATCTGGGAGAAATTCTGAATAAATCTCCAGTAATAGCCAGCTAGACCTAAAAAAATGTGTATCTCGGCAACAATTTTTGGCCTTTTCCAATCAAGTACTGCTTTCACCTTTCTAGGATCTACTACGAACCTTTCTTGTGAGATAACATAGCCTAGAAATTTGACTTTTGAAAGCCAAAACTCACATTTGCTCAACTTTGCATAGAGTTGCCTTTCCTGTATAATACCTAGCATGATTCTAAAGTACTCCTCATGCTCTTCTCTACTCTTAAAGTATATCAGAATGTCATCGATGAAGAGTACCATGAATTGATCTAAGTATTGCAAGAAGATGTGGTTCATATAGTCAATAAACACGGCAAGTGCATTGGTTACCCCAAAGAGCATTACCAGGAACTCATAAAGCCCATACTGGGTTTAGAAGGTAGTCTTCAGTATGTCTTCTTCCTTCATACACAATTGATGATATCCCAACCTTAGATCAATCTTCAACAATACACTTGATCCGGAAAGTTAATCCAAAAGGTCGTCAATCCTGGAAAATGGGTATTTGTTCTTAACGGTTACCTTGTTTAGCTCTATTTAGTCAATACATAGCCGTAGACTCCTATCCTTCTTCCTGACAAATAGTACTAGAGCTCCCCACAGTGAGACACTGGTTTAAATAAGCCATTTCTCAAGCAATTCCTTGATCTACTTTTTCAGCTCAGTTATCTCATTTAAAGCCATTCAGTATGGGGCTTTGATAACTCTCCATTTTTAGTATATTTAAAGTATATTTGAAGATATTTTGAGAGTTATCTAGGAAAATTTTAGGAGATTTGTTTGAAATTATGATAAGATATCAATTTGGTGCAATATTTAGGGATTTTAAAATAGAAATAAATAAGTTAGGATAATAAAAATAAATAGCATTAATATGATAAATTTTTTTCTGAAATTACTTTAAAAAAATTAGTTTAGTTTCATTTTATTATTATTATTGTTATCATCTTTTTTTCTTTTTTTTCTTTTATTATTTAAATAAAAGGGAAAGACGACAACGTTTTTAGAGAATGAAAGGAAATAAAGGTGGTGACCTAAGGAAGAGTGGAGAGGAGGCTGGAACAAAGAATAGAAGGGGAGGAGCGCCATTTCTTTCTTGATGGTATCATCAGCATCGTAAATCAGAAAGAAGGCGGCTAGTCTTCATTTTTGGGCGATCCCAAGCACATTGAGTGGGTAATCTAGAAGAAGAGTGGATGAGTGGCTGCATGGTGTATGCTTCTGGAGCTTGAATCCTAAGCTTAAGAGATCAGGAATGGCAGCATTTCAGAACCAGAGCCAGAGGATAGGGGAATTCATGGCAAGCTGAGATAAGACAGAGCTGAGAGTCCGAAGTGACTAGAGCTGAACCAGAAAAGAGTGAGCTAGAGATCGAAGGCAAAAAGCAGGAGGTACTATCCATTGTTTCAATTTCTTCTCTAGTGTCAGGAATTGGAGCTGCTACTGGTCACGCTGTTGTTCCTCAATCTAAGCCATAACTGAATCAACGATAAAGAGCAACGAGAAGGAGAGGAAGACGTAATGAACGGTCTTTCTTTATGCTTTGCTATTCATTTCGATCATTTTCATCTTGAGAGGAGAACACGATTGGGAATAAGAATGGTTCTTTCTTCTTCAACTTCACTGATACTATTGCTGAGCTAAACCATTGGATTTTTGCTTATTCCAATTGTAGTTTTGTTTTCCTCACCAACTATGTTCTCTGTTTTTATGGATTATGAACTGCATTCTGTTGCTGCTGTAATAACTTTGCTTAAAGCCATGTATGGCTAATTTTCTTAAACCTAGAGTAGCTATGAACTAATTTGGGGATTTGAACATGTATGAACCAATTAATTTGTGCTTATTGTTATTTTGTTTACTTAATATTTTATTATTTTGTCTACTTTGTGCTTAATCACTACTAAGTATGAATTGGGGAATTTAGATTAACCTTAGAAAAGGTATCTTAATTAGACCATAAGATTAAGTAATGTGGGATTAGAATTTATTCTAATTTTCCAATAGGATAAGAATATACCTATTGGACCCATATAATCATTTTAGAGTAAAATTGGACATTTATTGCCTCTTGAGTAAATTAGTTAGAAATAACAATTTTAACTTGAGAGAGGAATATGAGTAATTGGAAGATACTTATACCTATTTAAACTCTAAATTAACAAATTAAAATTAAGTGCATTTATTTTGGTTAAATACATACTCTAAGACTTGAAAAGTGGATTAGTCACTCTAGGTTGTCTTCCTCCATTGAATTCCTAAAAACATTAAATTTAGTGATTTTGCTTTTGTTCAAATTTATTTTCTTGTTTGACTTGCTCAACTAAAATGAAAATGGGAATTTTAATGCCTAACTACCTATTATCTTGAATCTCTGTGAGATGACTTTAATTTGCTATTATATTATTTCCACAGCCCATACAAATGCGGTGCTTGTTTAAAATTTAGTAGCAGCAAGTTTTAGGCGCCGTTGCTGGGGATTTAAGGCAATTAGTTATTAGAATTAGAATTCCTTTAGTAATTTCAGCTTGAGCAATTTTATTTTATTTTTGTTAGTCTTTGTGTTAGTGTAATACTCTTGAGATCTGTTTAGCTTTTTAGGTACTTTAGTATATACCCCGCAGATCCAAGGCTACAAAGACACCACAGAAACAAGGAGCGTCCAAGAACTTTTGGAAGCTATAAAACCTCATACTCGAGCAAGGAAGGGTATCAAAACTGATACTAAAGTAATGGCTAAGGATGAAAATGACCGTTTAGGTGTCAAAGATTTCTTGGGAAGACAATGTCATGGGTATCAATCAAGAATCAGAGTGCCTGAATTTCAAGCAAACAACTTTAAGATCAAGCAGACGATGCTGAAGATGCTTGAACTACATGGTCAATATGCCGGAAATGATTTTGAAGATCCAAATCGGCACTTGGTTCAATTTCATGATGTTTGCGACTCATTCAAGAAAAACGGAGTTCCTAATGATATGATTTGCCTTAGGATTTTTCTGTATTCTCTACAAGGAAAAGCTAAAAAGTGGCTCAATAATTTAGAAGAGGGTAGTGTCACTTCTTTGGCCGTGTTGGAAGACAAGTTCAGTTCTTGATTCTTTTCATATAACAAGATGGTGGATGAAAGAGCTGCTCTTACTAATTTTTTCCAACAGTTTGGGGAACACCTATATGAAGCTTGGGAGAGATTCAAGTTGCTTGTTAGGAAGAGTCCTGACCATTATTTTTAGAAGTGGGTCTTACTTCAAATCTTCTGTACCCCGTTGACTCCTGAATCTAGATCAGAATTGAATGATATCACTAATAGAGGAATAATAAAGCAAACGGTGAATTATGTTTGGGGATGCTTAGATGACTTATCAGGTGATTTTATTCAGAACAACAATGAAAGAAGATCGGTGAAGTCAACTGAGAGAGTTAACGATGACACTTCATCATAAATGGTTGGAATGTTAAATGCTCTCAACAAGAGGTTTGATAACCCAAAAGCTCAAGTACGCCTATCCAAAGGTGGACACATGTGGGTTAATGCTATTCATTCTCCTTATGGTTATTATGGAAATAGGCATGCTATGGGACAATGCCTTATGTCTCAACAGATAGAGTCAGTCAATTATACAGGAAACTACCATGGCAACAATCATATTAGTCCATATTCTAATACCTGTTAGATTTCATGTTTTGATGATAACAAATCATGCTTTGGATATTCTTGGATTTGATTAAAACAAATACAATAGCAAAGGAAGTGAGAAAAGTGATCTGAGTAAGATCACTCGAGTGATTTGTGTAATCACTCGAGTGATTTGTGTAATCACTCGAGTGATTATAAAGATCACTCAAGTGATTATTAAAAATCACTCGAGTGATATAGAAAATAACAGATCACTCGAGTGATCCATGAAATCACTCGAGTGATCCATGAAATCACTCGAGTGATATTGGTAAAATCGCAGATCACTTCCAGTGCAAGCCAAATCACTGCAAGAAAAATTCATTGTTTTCAATTTCACTTCCAGTGATATAGAATTCACTCTAGTGATCTTCAATTTTTCCAGTATCACTTCCAGTGGATTGAAAATCACCGGGAGAAAATTTCACTGTTTACAAAATCACTTCCAGTGACAGCAAAATCACTCGAGTGATATCTATTTTTCTGAATAACTCCAGTGCGTCTGAAATCACCGTAAGAAAAATTCACTATTTTGGAAATCACTTCCAGTGATATACAGATCACTTGAGTGATCTTTAATTTTTCCAGATTCACTTCCAGTTGATTGAAAATCACTGCAAGAAAAATTAACTGTTTGTAAAATCACTTCCAGTTATGCCAAATTTACTCGAGTGATATATGAAATCTCATAATACTTCCAGTGGATCTGTAATCACTTGGAGAAAATTTCACTGTTTTCCTAATCACTTCCAGTGACATGAAATTCACTATAGTAATATGTCAGTTTATCAGTTTCACTCTTAGACAGTTACTGTGATCACTTGCAACCACTTCCATAGAAATCAACTACTTTTGTTAGTAAGATATTAGTAGTGATAATCATTGCTAGTTAATCCAAATTACTTTCAAAATCATGTGGAATATTATTTCATTAAAATCACTGCAAGCTGCTACAATTCATCTACGGTGAAAGCAAGCTCATTTCCGATTATGCTTCGATTTTCAGGAATCACTCCCAGTGAATCACAATCACTCCAATAATATTCAAAGTATTTTCTAACAAGTATTTTCTTGAGTGTATTACAGGTGTACTCCAATACCACCCACATAACAAGAAACTGAACAACACTCAACGGTAACTTATCGTAGGCAGCAGCAATATTCATAAATAACTATCAACGTTCAAAGTGAAAAACAAATATTGTTGCATCTGTCAGAAGCACAATCGATCAACTGAAAAATCCACAACGGTCCTCAAAGCTTCTGATATAAGTCCAGCCATTCAAAAATCAAAGAGAGAGATGACACTTGAACTCACTGCAAACATTATCTCATAAGTACTTTGTCTCTGATTATTTCTTCATCTGTACTTCAGTTTTTATCTATATACTCTATAAGAGAGTTTCTTTTGTCATAAACACTTTATTTTTGATAGTGATAACTTAAGGTTGAGGAACCTTAAGTTGGGATTTGAGATTACCTTGTGTAAGGAGGAGCAAGTGTCCAAAGAGGAACTTGTTGTTGTACTGAGGTGCCAAGAACCCACTGAATCTTAGAAGATATAGTGAAACGCTCAGAAGGATTTCTGAGGACTGGATGTAGGTTAAGTGATTGTGACCAAACCAGTGTAAACTCCTATGTCCACTTCGGTGATATCTCTTCTTACTTGTAACTGTGCTTTAAAGTTTCATAATTTTTATTAAGTATTTGGTTATTCTCTAATCACCCAATTTACCCCCCTTTGGTGAAAAGCTTGCTCTAACAATACCTACAATTCTGGGTAGCGTAAAAACCCTAATCTCTATTGGAAACATGGTGCAACTCTTAATAAAGCATCTACTTCTAGTACAAAGCCAATGGCACCTCCTGGTTTCTATTACTTGAAAAAGGAAGTTAAGCCTATTCAAGAGCCTAAAACTAATCTTAAAGTAATGATGTCTCAGCTCATGAGTTTTAAACTAAAGAGTACTCAAGATCAATCTATTACTAATGCAACATTGAGTTCATCTATCAAGAACCTTGAGGTTCAAGTGGGACAACTTGCAACTGCTATGAATGCATTACAACAAAGAGAGTTTCCAAGTAATACGTTGCCTATTTCTCAGAGTGATGGAAAATTAGAGTGTAAAGCCATTACCCTTATAAGTGGTAAAGAATTACCTGAGCTACAACAATCAAAAGAGAAGCCTTCAAGTTCTAATGGCGATGGAACTCTTGAAGTTATGGTAGAGAATGATGAAGAGTCTTCGCAAAAAGTTAAGGGAGTATATAAGGAAAATGATGAAAAAAAGAAGGAAGTGAAGAAAAAGGTAACTCTTTCAAAGAAACTAAGGTGGACACCGCCTTTACCATTCCCCCAAAGATTCCAAAAGAAGGCTTTTGATAAGCAATACAAGAAATTCTTGAATATCTTCAAACAATTACACATTAACATCCCTTTGCTAGAGGCTTTGGAGCAAATTCCTAAGTATGCTAAGTACCTAAAAGAGATGTTAAGTAAGAAGAAGAACTTTACAGAATTTGCAATTGTGGCACTAACCAAGGAGATCACTATGTCATCAAGCCTAATGTGCCTCTAAAGAGTAAAGATCCTAGTTCTCTCACTATTCCATGTGTTATTGGTGAGAAATTTGAAGGACGTGCATTGTGTGATTATGGATCTGTAGTGAATCTTATGCCTTTATCTCTTTTCAAGAAGCTTCAGTTAGGGGTGCCAAATCCTACAACTGTCACACTTAAGCTAGTTGATCAAAGTTTATCTTATCCATACGGCATCATTAAGGATGTACTAGTGTAAGTTCGTTCTTTCATCTATCCTGCTGACTTCATTGTCCTTGACATTGAGGAGGATAAAGAGATTCTACTAATTGTTGGGAGACTAATTCTAGCTACTGCAAGAGCATTGGTGGATGTTGAAGAATGAGAGATAGTTCTACAAGTTGGTGAAGAGAAAATTAAGTTTAAGAGGGACAAAGCAATGGACTTCCAGAATGAATTGAAACAATGTGCAAGAGTTGTTGTGGTAGATTGCCTCTATCAAGCTGACTTGGATTCATTTGCTATTAAAGAGCCTCTTAGAACTCTTCTTGCTGAGATACATGGTGTGGCGAATGCTTATAAGCATAGTGAGTAAGTTCTAAATACTCCTACATCATTTCCCATGATATATTGGCACTGCTTGTTTCAACCTCCCTGAGTTTCCGACATAGTCTGGCTGAGGACTATAAACAAATCGCTTCTTGGGAGGCAACCCAAGGTTTTGGTAATTCACTTTCGTTTGATTTCCTTTAGTTGAGTTGTTTTGAGGTTTGTTGATTTTGTAGGACTTTTGGTAGCCCCTAATAATGTTTTCCACATTGGTAGCTATAAGCTAGAGCATTCAAGAGCACAAGACAAGGATTAAGAGAGGAGTGTTCTTCTACTTTTCTTTGTTTTGTTCCAATTGATTGTTGATAACATGTTATGGGATATGAATGTTGGTTATAGTCTAGCTTTGCATGTGATTGATATTTATTATTAACTATTGAGTTGAGTGGTAGCACTTGGGAGTTATGCTTAAGTGGTGAATATTTGAAATCTCAGAAACTTTTGCTATCCTTACACTTGGATATGGTTATTTCTTCACTTCCATTACTTAGTGTTACTTATTCACATTGAGGACAATGTGACATTTAAGTGTAGGGTGAGAGGTACCATTGATTTTGTATGACTTGTCCTCAATTTTGATAAATTTCTTTGGTTTTGCACATAAATGAAAAAATTTTGACAAATTTTCAACAAAAAATTTGTTTTACATAGAAGCTTTGAATTTATTTGTAAACATTGGCAAAGTTGGATTGATTTGAATTTGAAAAGGATTGAGTTTTATTAGAATTTAGTTGTACTTTCTTGGAATGTTAGTAAATAGGCAAGTGATTTGGCTTAGGTCAATGACTTTATGATGTTAAATGCCGGTGGGAAACTTGAGCCTAAATATTCATTTCTTTCAAGAGAGAGTACACTTATTGTGACGTCATCTCTAGAAATTGTTTTGAATCTCTTTTAAAGCTTTAAATCATTTTACATGCACAAAAATGATTTAGGCATTCATTTAATAGCTAGTTAGGCCAAATGACCATCCTTGTCATATGAAAATCCTTTGTTTTACCCCATTTGAGCTTTAATTTGTTTTTAAAAGAAAATTGCATTGAGTAAATAACCCTTTATTTAAGATATGTAATTTTTATATCTTTTCCTTTCCATTCATTTGTTACTTTAGTAAGTGCTAAGTAAAACAATTTTAGAACAAGAATGAAGGGATTAGGAAGCCAATGTCATGTGAGCTGATGTGGATACTTGAAAAAAGGAAAAAAAGGGAAAAAAAAGAAGAAAAAGAAAAAAGTGAAATAGAAAGAAAAGAAAGATAGAAAGAAGGTGTGTATGTATATATATATAAGAGGAAAAAATTAGAATGAAAGAAAAAAATAGAATATATATATATATAGAAAAAAATTATTGAGGTTAAATGAATAAATGTTGTTTATAGTGTAAATGAGTTTGTTTTCTTTAAATGGGTATTCCTTCATTTTTTATGAATTTCATTGAATTGCTTGGCACTAATTAAAGTGTTCCTCTATATCATTTGACTACTTTCATTTGATTATCTTACCTTATTCATTACAACCCTTGGAAAAGTCCTTTTGATTTGAGTATGCAATAGAATAATGTAGTGAAAATTGAGATGATAAACAAGCTTATAGTAGATGGGTTGCAATAGGTGGAATTGAGTGAAACACAATCTGTTTATTATCTTGAGAGATGAGTGCAAACACATACCTTGTGAGGGACATTCTATTGTGATTTATCTTTGTCAAATTAATTGCCTTGCTACTTGCATTTTTAGAAGGTGGAAAAGAGTTTTAAAAAAGCTTCATTCTTGAAGATTTAAATTGGGTTCAATTTTGTAGTGTTAAAATTTTACTTCCATGATTTTATTTGATTGTTTTAAACTTTTGAAATCTTGAGAACAAGATTTGATGCAAGTGTGGGGGTGTGATAACTCCTCATTTTTATTACATTTGATATATATTTTGATATAATTGTGGAGTTATCAATGCTAATTGAAAATAATTTTCTTGAGATTTTATAATATATCAAGTTGATGTGTTATCTTGGGGATTTAATTCTAAATATTTTACTTTAAATTAAAATTTTAAGTAAAAGAACAAATAAATAATGAAAATTTAAAAAAAAAAAAAGAACAGGCCCCAGAAATTATGAAAATTACATATTTAAAAAGAAGAACAGGTCCTAAGAGAAATCATAGAAAAGATCTCATCTTTTCAGGAAATTTGGATTGAGCCCCAAAACATTTCAAAAGAGTTCACTGTAGTCCCTGCTCAAAAGTTTAAATGTTTTCAATTTAGTCCCTTGGTCAAAATGCAAGTTTTGACCAAGGGACTTAGGTCTGGCAGAGATGCTGAAATGGAGGAGAGAAGGAATTGGGCTGACGGGTTTTGTTTTGGAAGGGCTGGTTGAAAGAAAAAAGCAGTCAAATAAGGAGCTCATAGTTGAGGGGAGAGAAGCAAAAAAAGTAGGCTTAGAAGGGGAGATCGCCTTCTTTGAGCAACAGATGGAAAAACCAAAAGAGAGAGTTGAGAGCCTGACAAAGCACAGAAACCTTCGAGACTAGGGACTGGCTGCATTGTGTGTGCTTCTAGAGCTTGAACCCGAAGCTTGAGAGATTGGGGAGAGCGGCTGGCACTGTAGAACCTCATTTTCAGCAGCCACAAAAGAGCGAAAATGGCGAGCTAAGAGAAGAGCTTCACGATTAGCTCTCTTGAAGGGAGGAGTTGATAGTAGCAGATTTAAGTGGATCATCCTCATCATCGCTAAAGTAGATCATGGCAAGATAAAAATAGAGAGGAAGGAACAGAGAGAGCAGGCAACGAGCTGAGATGCAGAGGCATAGCAACGAGTTTCTCAGATAGAGTAGAGTGAGTAGTTGGTGTTGGTCGCTAGCATAGTTCATTTGCACTATTCATCATCAGCGATCACTGTAGCTTGTCTCTTCTTTTCTTTTCTATTTATTTCATTGTAAGGAGTTGGGCCTTGAATGTTTTAACTAAAAATTTGTTTACTTCTCCAATTTTATTCTCTGCTTTTATGGATTTAGAACTAAATTTTGCTGCTGCTGTGATGTTGGTTAAAGCTATGTGTGGCTAGTTGCTTTTGAACCTAGAGTAGCTATGAACTAATTTGAGGATTTGAGCATGTATGAACCAATTAATTTGTGCTTATTGTTATTTTATTTATTTAATCTTGTATTATTTTGTTTATTTAGTACCTGATCACCACTAAGTATGAATTGAGGAATTTAGATTAGCCTTGGAAGAGAGCCCTTAATTGGACCATAAGATTAAGTAATATGGGATTAGAATTTATTCTAATTTTCCAATATGATAAAAATATACCTATTAGACCCATATAAATATATTAGAGTAAAATTTGACATTTATTGCCTCTTGAGTAAATTAGTTAGGAATAACGATTTTAACTTGAGAGAGGGGTATGAGTAATTGGAAGATACTTATATCTATACAAACTCTATATTAACAATTTAACATTAAGTGCATTTATTTGGGTAAATACACGCTCTCGGACTTGAAAAATATATTGGCCACTCTAGGTTGTCTTCCTCCATTGAAATTTTATAAACATTAAATTTAGGACTCTTACTTTTGTTTAAATTGATTTTCAAATTATTTTCTTTCTTAATTTGCTCAACTTAAATGAAAATGAGAATTTTAATACCTACTTACCTATTATCTTGAATATCTGTGGGATGACCTTGATTTGCTATTGTACTATTTCTACGGCCCGTACACTTGCGGTGCTTATTTAAAATTTAGTAGCATCAAGTTTTTGTATGATAACTCTCTATTTTTTAGTATATTTAAAGTATATTTTGAAGACAATTGGAGAGTTATCTAGGCAAATTTTGGGAGTTTGTTTAAGATTAGGGTAAGATACTAATTTGGTACATTATTTAGGGGATTTTATAGCAACTATCATAATTTTAGATTAAAATAGAAATAATTAAGTTTAGGTAAAAGAATAAATAGATAATAATATTAATTAAAAGTCTTCTTAAAAAAAGGATTATAATCATGGGTTAAAAAACCGGACTGGACCGGCCGGTCCGACCAAAAAACCGGGCGGCTGGCCACTAGACCGATCCGGTCAGGTGGTTAAATCGGGTGAAGAAGAAAACCGGTTAACCTGGTTAAAAATTGGGTCGACTCGGTTAACCCGCAGAGTCGGAAGGGTTGGCCGAGTTGTATTTTTTTAGCCCCAAAACAACGACATTTTAGGGCTGTTTGGGTCAGGCGGTTTAGCGAAATTGTGTTTTATCCTAATTTGGTTCAATCCATGATGACCTACGTCTAATCCCCAGGCTCCTCTTGAGATTTCAATATACTATCTCCTAGTTTACTAGACCTTGCTCAAGTCAGACATAAACCAGAGCATGATTACAGTTCCTCACGAATTAAGGTACTCGAATATATTTCAGAGGTACTCGAGTACATGCATTTTGAGAGCTACAGTACCCGGCTGCCACAGTGCCTGACTGCTACAGTGCCAACCCTACAGTACCACTGCTACAACCCAAACAGTGCCACTGCTATAGTGCCAATCTTGAATTTCCTTATGACCGTAGAAAGCTCCAGTATTATTTCTAAGAACTTGAATCTTGATATTCTCATAAGTTCTTGCAAGTTCTTCTTTCTTCGAAGAAGTATATTATGCAAATTTTTTGCTCTTAATTTTTGGCATCCATATTTGACATCATCAAAACTAATCATATTTAACATTCTCCCCCTTTTTGATGATGACAAATCCTTGAAGAAAAATATCTATAAATATGATTATGATTACATAAATTGAATGCAACATATTTTTCTTGCATTACACAAATTGAATGCAACATATTTTTCTTGCATTTCTCTCCCCCTATTTGACATCAGTAAAAAGTTTTGAAGTATAAGGAAGAATTGTTTATGGAGAAGTAAATATGAAAATAAGCAATTTTCTATTACCCTAAGGAAAGTAATTCTATTTTTAATGTGAAGCAAATGAGAAATGATTTTCATTTTTCAAATTTGAAACAATTTGAAGAAGTTTTCAAGAAAACTTTCATAATCAAGGATATACAAAGTATTCACAAAATATAAAGGGAGAGGGTTCAGAAATGCTCATTTGGAGTTGAAAAGATCATTTGCATTTGGCAAGCTGATGATAGCTCCATAAAGTCCAGTTTATCACATCTGATGTATATTCATCATGTCTTCAGGATGCTCTTATTGAGTTGAACTTCTGTTTCATCTTTTTATCACAATATGCTTAATGCTCCTTTGTATTGGCATAGGCATTTGTAGTTTTAAATGTTACAGCCAATATATGAGTAACTCATCATTAAAACTAATCACTTAAGAGTAAATACTGATGAGTATGCTATAATGATTTTTTTTCAGATAAAGGAGATAGCTTTTAAGATATAAAACATATGTGAATGTGAAGCTCTCCCTTAATGAATGCATGGCTTTAAAAATCATTATAAGAAACATAGTTAATTAATCTTCCTAGATTTGAAAAATAAATGGAGACTTTGTAAAGATAATGAGTACAAAAGTCTAAAGATCTAGAGAGAAATCAAGTTTTGAAAATGATACTGCAATGCAGAGATTTTAAGTTTGAAAGTCAATATCATTTGAGTGATCTTACTCACCTATCACTTGAATGATGCAACTCAGAAAAGTTGAATTAACTAAGAATACAATACCTCACTTGAGTAATGTCGTAATTACTCACGTTATAATCTTCTGTAGTCTATTGAGACATCAAAGACTACTCACTATCTCATGTGTATCCATCAACTTAGTGTGTACCCCTTTGCTTAGCCAACAACTATAGCACATACATTTCTCACAATGCTAGCTTACTCCTGTAGCATCTTGGTCTGAGCTTCTTGCTATTTAAATAAGGCCTTGAAGTTCTGGTTGATCAAGTCACATAGTTGTCTAATCAGGCTTCCTTATGATTGACTAGTGGATAGATCATGGGATGATGTGCTAGCTGGTCCCTTGTCTTTGTCCTTGAGCTCCTTAATACTATTCAGATAGTCTTTTCTGTTTGGTTCCTTAGTGTATTCAGATAAAAACTCCAGGTGAATACTAACAGATTATTCTATTCGAATAGATATTTCATTATTCAAATAGTTATTTGAAAAATCAACTGAGATTATCAAAAGAAAGGTTTCATTAATCAAATACATTTTTTATAAACAACATTATTCGAATAGTTCTCAGAGTATTCAAATAGTTTTTCAAAAATTAAAATTGTTACTATTCGGATAGCTTGAGTACTATTTAAATAGAGTTTGGAATTAAATATTTGAAGATTTCTTCCAGTTAATCGAATAATGGATACACTATTCGAATACATTCATTTGTAAGGCTTGCCTTTGTATTCAGATAGTGATTCTCTTATTCGAATAGGTTTTTCATATTTTGAAAAATCAACCTGCTATTAGAATACTATATTCATTATTCAAATAGTCACTTCACAAAATCTATTTTTGTATTAGAATAGAGACATGTTTATTCGAATAGTCTTTTTGTGAACTTTATGAAATAACTATTGTTATTCGAATATCATTCCCACTATTCAAATAGTCTTTTTGAAGAAAAAGGCTTTAGTATTCGGATAGAGCTTTGGTATTCGAATAGATTTTTCTGTTATTCAAATAGTTTTCTGAAAAATTTCTACTATTCAAATAGTTTTCTATTTATTCGAATAAAGCTTTTGCAAAACCTTTCGTTTGTATTCGAATAGTTGATCTTCTATTCAAATAGTTATCAAAAAATAGGAATACTTATATTAGAATAATCAGTTAATAATCGAATAAAATCCTTTTTAAAAAACTTCTCTGGGTATTCGAATACAATGGTTAGTATTCGAATAACACCTCTTTCCTCAGAGCATCCTTTTTATTGACAGCCCTGCAAAATAAACAACTATATACTCCAATGCTTAAGTTAGTACATTAATCATTAAAACATCAAAACATGAATAAACACATATAAAATAAATAACTAATTCTTACAACTTATTGGGATTGGTCATTCCCAATTCTCTACTTATATATATGAATTTCTCCTTCTCTAACGGTTTTGTAAATATATCAGCAAGTTGAAAATCTGTTGGAGTGAATTGAACGCTGACATCCTTTCTTTGAATATGATCACGAATAAAATGATATCGATGTCGAATGTTTATATGCTTGGTTCTTGAATGTTGTACATGATTTTTTATCAAGCTGATTGTACTTGTATTATCACACAGAATAGGTATTTCTTTTAAGTAGATACCCAAGTCTTGTAATTGTTGTTTCAACCATAGTACTTTCTTACAACAGCTATATATTCTACTTCAGTTGAAGATATTGAAACAATAGTCTGCTTCTTGCTGAACCAATTATTGTGTGTGTGTGTATATATATATATATAGAGTATTCAAATAATATAACTATAGTTTCTAAAACATATGGGTCCTTTTCTATGATTTTTCCTGCCCTTTTCTTCATTTAATTGTAATTTTCAAAAATTTTAGGGACTTTTCTGTAATTTTCTCCAACCCCTAAAAATATTAATTCTAACCCTCTATAATTTCAAATTTTTTATTAAGCACCTACAATATAATATTAAGCACAAGTAACATTAAAAGTTCTAGAGATCATTTATATGAATTATTAACAAATTTTAATAAAAAATGATCTTTTTGTATTTTATCAAATTTTAATTTTTCACTTTAATTATCACAATATATACAAACAATATATATATATATATATATATATATATATATTATTCAATAAGTTTTATACTATTTTCAATCATTTTCTATCTAAACGGGTGTTTCAAACGCCAATCCAAACAGATTCAACGTTAGGAAAAAAATAACTTCTACCACTGACAATCTAAAATATAAATCACATTTATAATATAATTTTTTTAATCTCATTTTTATAAAAATCTGGAAGAAAAAGTTATTTCTCCACAACTAATCTAACCACGAAGTGTGCAAGGATAGGTTGCCTCGATATCGCGAAAATAATACTTCCAGCCACTACCTTAACTTGTCTCACTTTTCAACTAATCTAACCACGAAGTGTGCAAGGATAGGTTGCCTCGATATCGCGAAAATAATACTTCCAGCCACTACCTTAACTTGTCTCACTTTTGTATAATCAATTACCTCACCAGGCCTATACTTTTCTCTTCTCAATCTCATTCGTATCTCACTCGTGGTGGTCCAGACAACCCTGCTAGTCTAGAATCATGTCTGGAACGTACGATCAAGATGGCGGAGGTGGTACTGCGCCTCCGCCTTACGGAGGTAGCGGCGGACATCAAGGAGGTAGCTATAGTGGCGGAGGATATCAAGGAGGCAGCTATGGTGGTGGAGGAGGATATCAAGGAGGCGGTTACGGAGGAGCCAACGCTGCTGGTGGCTATGGTGGTAATGACGGTGGAGGCAAGGGGAGCGGCGGTGGCTATGGCGGCAGTGAGGGGGGAGGTTACGGACGCAGGGGAAGCGGTGGAGGTCGAGGTGGCGGAGGTTATGGTGGGCGAGGTCTGTACTTTGTTGATTGTAGTTTTGATTTTATTTTCTCACCGGATCTTGTCCTAATTAGATGTAAATTGCAGGTGGTGGATATCAAGGAGGTGACCGTGGTGGACGAGGAGGTGACCGTGGTGGACGAGGAGGTGGCCGTGGTGGAGGTGGTAGAGACGGAGATTGGCGATGCCCTAACCCTAGGTTCGAGATCTTGCGTTTTGATTTATTCTGCATACTTTATTTGAGAAGTCTTTTTCTTGTCGTGAATTATTGAAAAATGTGTATTTCTTCCTATTAATCCTCACGGTTTTTTATTTGATGGAAATTTAATGTGTGGGTATATAGTTGTGGAAACCTGAATTTTGCAAGAAGGACGGAATGTAACAAATGCGGTGCACCGTCTCCTTCTGGTGGTGGCAATCGTGGTGGCAGTGGTAGTGCTGGGGATAACAACAGAGGAGGAAGGGATGGGGGATATGGCAGCAACCGAGGGGGTGGATCTGGCAACTATGATGGAGGAAGAGGTGATGACTATGGTAGGGGAAGTGGTGATTACAATGATGGAAGGAGGGGAGGCAACAGGGACCATTTCAATGGTAGAGAAGATGGTGGCTATGGTCAAGTACCTCCTCCTATAGCTCAGTCTTTTGATGGTACTGGTGGAAACTATGCACCTACCTACAATTCATATGATGGGAACGTAAATTATGGCCCAGAAGCAGTACCTCCACCTCCAACCTATACTGGTGGACCCACTTCATACCCTCCATCCTATGGAGGTAACATGGGTGGTTATGGTGGAGATAATTCTGGTGATTCACGGAGTGGTTGTAGGGCTGGCCCACCAGCTGGATATGTTGGTGGTTATAATACTGGAATCCGAGGCGGGTATGGTGGACCTACTGCAGAGCCTCCAGCTAAGGTGAAGCAGTGCGATGAGAATTGCGATGAATCCTGTGACAACTCTAGAATCTATATATCAAATTTACCGCTGGATGTTGCAATTGAAGAACTCAGAGCGCTTTTTGGAGGGATAGGACAAGTAATATTCTCATCTGTTAACTTTTCCACTGGCTCATATCTCATTATATGGAGGGTGCTTTTTTTCAGCAAGGTTTTTTCTGGGTATCCTATATGCATGCTTGTGTAGGTTTTCAATAATGATAGAGATTCAACTTGTCTTTCTTCTTTAGAAGATAACTAAATTATCTGAAATTACTTCTCCTTTTCATTGTTGAGGCAGAGTCTGCCAGTGAGGTTGTTACATTACTGTTGTTTCATCAATCTAATTTTGTAATGTGAGCCCCTGTATAACAGTATACTTCATTGATGTAGGTTGCCAGGATAAAGCAGAAGAGGGGATTTAAAGATCAGTGGCCCTGGAACATAAAAATATACACAGATGAGGAAGGAAATAATAAGGGTGATGCTGTTCTTACCTATGAAGATCCTTCTGCTGCACATTCTGCTGGCAGTTTCTACAATAGTACATCATATGGCTTCTCTTCTGTTAAATGTTTATATCTTTAAATTGTTTCTCATGTAAAGAAACTGATTATGAATCTTGCATTTCAGATTATGATTTGAGGGGCCACAAAATTAGTGTCGCCATGGCAGAGAAAACCGCACTGAAGGCTCCGCCTGCTTATGGGTATCCTTGATCTATCTTCCTACATTCTTTATTTGACACCCATGCACACTCTGTGAGTTGTGATATTATTGATGTGCCCTTGGAGATTGTTGCTGTTTGTGACAAGTGGAGTTGTGATTGTCATGTCAGTTCATTTTAGGTGATTAATTGCTACATGAAAATGTTGTGTTTGCCCTCCATTTTCTTATGATCTTCTTAGTTCTTTGTGTCAGCAGTTGCAAATGATTTATTTGTTGAAATCTTGGATGGTCTATTTGCAATGATGTCAAATGAGTGGTTGTTGTGATGATTGCTAATGCTTCCATTCTTTTTGGCTTGGGTGATACTCTCTGTTTTCATCTGTGACCGTACTGACTGCATGCAGCTTTAGTCTGTTGGGGTTTTAGTTCATGGTTTTGGCTTAATTATGTTTAATATTTATGATTGTTGTTTTGAGGTATTGAAACTTATTCACCTTTTATAGTTTCATTAATAATTTAATACATTTTTAATTATTTCAAGACTGATTAAACTTTAGTTGTTTTATCTGTCTTCAATTATTAGAATAAATTTAGAATATTGTACTTTCATGTAGTATTCTCATTGGAAGAAAATTCAGATTATTTCTTTGGTTTTATGTGTTATGCTACTTAGAATTCTATTAAAAGGTGCAGAAGTTTGTTCCTATTTTCTTGGTTGGGTCAAATATAATGTTTTTAACATCTAATAAATCATTGGCAACATCTGTTGCACTGCACTTCTCACGTGCTTGAACACAATAAATCTGCTTTGGTGGTGTTGGTGTATGGAAAAAATCTATGATGTTTCAAAACAATCGAAGAGTGAGGATGATATTGTGATATAAGTTATTTGACTCCACTATATTTCTTAGCCTCTTGGAAGTATGATTTTTAGTTCTTTTTACAGCATGCGTTGACTTGACTTTGTTCCTAATTTGTACCTTCTATCTCTTTTTACTATTAAAGCATCCTTGTTACTGAAACAAGAGTAAAATGCTATCTATGATTGTCATGTTTGGAAACTCTATCTATAATCGGGCTTATTTTATAAGCCCGATTTACGTAAATCAAGATAAATCTTTTCCACATAGTTACCTCGTAGACCGTAAAAGCAACCTCGTAAACCGTAAAAGTTACTTCGTATTCTGTGAATCACGATTTATAAGCACTTTTGGAGCTTTTATAAGCTAATCCAAACGAGCCTACATGTGTCCACTTAAATTTTGAGGAAGTGTAAGCTTAGATCAGTTTCGATTTGGTGTGTTTTCTTTTCCTGTCACATGAAACAAGTAGAAAAATGTTAATACTCTTATTCTCTATAGGTCAACTGAGACTATGTAATAGCCATTTTCTGTTTACTTGAAATATAAATAATTAATTTATGAACTGTTTTATGAATATGTGGCTGATTGGCTAGTCAACTTTCAATATTTTTCTTTTAAATATAAACACTTGATTCTGATTCTATTGTAGGGGCAATAGGGGTGGATATGGTGGAGATAGACGAAGAGATAACTACAGAGATAGCGGTGGGCCTAATAGACGTGACAACTATGGTGGAAACCGATCACGTCCATACTGAGAACTTAAGCAAGAAGCTGTTTATGTACTATGATTTGTGGTCTGAGGGATTTATTTTGTTCAGTTGGATGGTCTCTTGAAATGGAAGCAAAGAGGTAGGTTAATACTAGCAACCTCTTTGCTCCTTTTTGTTCCATTTGTCACTACTAGATGGAGGATTATGCCTTTTAGGCAAGGATTAATTAAATGATGTCGATTTTGTTTTTTAGAGCCAGGTGGATAGTCTGCAACTTGCTGCTAAGGTAGGTTGAGTTTTAAGGTGAGTGCTGCATTCCTGTAGTCATGCTTTTATACATGCTTGGAAATTGACATGTATATATGGAAGGCTTGCCACAGTTTCATATCTATGATGGATCCTAATTTAAAAAAGGTATTTGGAGTTTGACTCATTTTTCTTGGAAAACTATGCTACTAGCTATCCATTACACATTATTTTTATTTACTATTATGGCCAACTTTCAAGCTATAAAATCATGATCGTCTCGAGGACTAGAGTCGTTGTCTCATATTTGGTCTTTAGTTTACGAGATGAGTGTGTGGAAAACTTCTCGGCCGTTGTAATACGTTGCGGATCAGTTTTTTGTTTGTAGGACAATGCTTGAGTGACATCTATATTTGATATTTGTAAAACCAAGTTATGAAAACAATATTATTTATTTTGTATAAACTATATTGATAACATTACATACAATTTTTTTATGGTCCTCTAGAAAAAAATTGTGTCCGGGTCATGTTGATAATATTGATAATGTTAGTAACATTCAAATAGAATTGTATTATTTTTAACTCAACATAGGTTTTATGCGGTGCATAAAATATGAAGAATGTGTAGTATTGTATTTTTTCTTTTTGCCCGAGTCATGTTTGTTTGTTGCCTATAATGTGGCTTGCATAAAATGAAAATATATTTTATATGTATTAATTTTATGAACCGAGTCTACAATAGATGATTTTGAACCTTTATCTTGTAGAGTTGCGAAAGTAGGAAATGCATCATTTAGATAGAGTACTAGCAAATCACTTGAAAGCAAGCTAACTTATCCATAGAGTATACTTTCTTGGGTATGCTTTTGGTGGGTCATCAATTGTTTGTTGCTATATTATTCCTACCGTCTTGCGCGTGGTTTCAGAAAATAGAATTATGATCATGACTTGTATTTGAGCATATCTTTGAAAAGGGAGCATATATTTATAGACCTCCCTTTGCTTTCAAGTCCCTTTGTTTCTGTTATACTAATGGCTAAATACACTATGCCCTTTGGCCTTATGATCAATTACCTCGTGTTGCCCTAAGCATCAATGAACTGAAAATTCAAAATGGCTTGCAAATATTGGGATTTGGGACTTTCCAAGGTAAATAGCTTTTCGTTTGGTAGTACCTATTGTAGATTTATTGAGAACACATTGTGATGTGTTTTCTTGGCACGTGTAGAGAAGAAAGTTGTTGGCATGGTTTACATCCTGTTGTTAATATTAGGGGTGTTCATGGGTAAGGCTGGGCAGGGCGAGGCCCTTGCTCGTTGCCCTTCCCAAAGGATCATCAGGTCGTAAAATGCAGCCTGGTGCCCGGTCCTGCCTGATAGAAGCCTTGACATTTTCGAGCTGGGCAATAATGGGCAGGGTAGGCTTCCCTGCCCAAGTGGTGATACCTTGCCACACAATGTGTGGAAAAAACAGCTCCAATCATACCTAATAAACAACATTGTAAACTTCAAATGTAATCCATAATTCTACACTTCGAAATATTCCAGAATAATTCTACAATTTGAGTCTTGAAATTAAAAAGACTACTATATGTCTTAACAAATAGTCAGATACCTATGTGTGAATAATTAAATAACATTCATAATTCATTAAATACAAGGCATCAAAAAATAGAAATTAAAGCCTTGTAGTCATCCAAAACTCCAAAGTGGTTGCATCAAGCCATCAAGGTGTCAAATTGTCAAAAGGATGAAGCATATGGAATTACCTACAAGTAAGCAAAAAAGTAAGCTTATGAAGTGCAGCATTGCCATCAAGGCCCCAAATTGTCAAAAGGTTGCAAATTACCTACTTCAGCCACCACTAGCCAATCGTAACCATTACATTCCCGTCTCTCCAAGTGCAGCATTTAGGAAGAAAATAAAACAACAATTACATTACAAATTATGAAGTAATATATGTGTTTAGGTATGTGTATATGAATTTTTCAGCTTTAGAATTAAAGCTTACTTACAAGCTGAATGGCATTTTTCGTCTCATCAAAATTATCGGACTCACGAAGCTTGTCAACAAATTCAAAGATAGACTGCCCATATTGTAGCCAATTTTGGCTACAAATTAGTGCTTCTGTCATTTTAGGAGATAGAGAACTCCTATAATGATCAATCACATGTCCTCTTGTAGTAAAGGCAGACTCAAAAGCCATATTGGAAATCGGCATAGCCAATACATCTCGTGCCATGTGGGAGAGAACTTCATATTTTTCAGAATTAGCTTTACACCATGATAGTATCTCAAACTCAGTTGCATAAGAGATTTCATCTGAATCAGTTGCAATATATCTATCTAACTTAGTTTGAGGATCTGTTGATGTTCTTTGTTTCATAGATTCTAACCAATTATGACTAGGATCCTCTTCTTCATCATCATCATCATCAAATGAAGGCAATGAAGTTGCACCTGTTGTACTTGTTGAGGCAATTCCTGATTCAATAAAAACCCCTGCAAAGTACTCATCAAACAATCGATACAAAACAATCTTTGACTCTTTCCTTCATATGCAAGCATACTTTAGGGTCAATGTAAAGGACATCAAACATATGATTTACATTACTAGTTTATACCGAGGATCTAAAATTACAGCCACAAATAGCAATGGATTCATATTATCTGCTTAACCCCATACTTATCATACTTCACCTACATGCTAGTGCTCATTTCTCCCAAGAAGTTATTAGCTTTATTCATAACATTCTTTCGCAGTATTTTCTGAATACGAGCAATTTGTTGGAAGCATTCATTTGATGTCACAAAAAGAGAACTTGAAAATTTCAATGTAATTTCATAAAAGACCTTCAAGAATTTGATAAAGACCTTAGCATTATCCCAATCATTTATAATAGGACTAGAAAAGGCATAACGTTCACGCATATCACCACCAGAAGCATCACGCTCACGCTTAGAGCTTGAGTTGCTTGAGCTAAAGTATGAAATATAGTCAGAATCTTCATCACACATTCGCTTGAATACCTGCTAAAACTTCATGGCAGCTTCTAACATTAAGTATGTTGAATTCCACTGAGTTGTTATATTAAGGAAAACAAGGCTTTTGGTGTCTATTTTCTCAGCTTCAGCCCAAGTTTTGAATTTAAGAAAGCGTGAAGGAGAAGAATGAACATATCTAACATCACTTCGAATGGCTTCAAAGCTATCTTTCATCTCTTTAATTCCTTCATTTACCACCAAATTAAGGACATGGGCACAACACCTTAATTGTAGATAATCACCTCTACACAGTAAGCCATTCCAACTCCTTAACCGCCTTTTAAGATGTCCTAAAGCTGTATCATTAGTTGAGGCGTTATCCACAGAAAACCTTCTCAATTTCCCAATCCAACAAGCATTTCTCAATTGTCCTCTCTATAGTATCACCTCTATGATTTTCAATCATAACAAAATTTAGAATCCTCTTATGCAGCTTCCATTCATCATCAACAAAATGTGCTATCAAACACAAGTAGTTGAAATTTTGGTCTGATGTCCAGCAATCCGGGGCGAGACAAACACGTTTAGAACTTTTCTTCAAGAATGTCTTAAATATTGTAACTTCTCCAAGATAACACTGCCACACATCCCTTGCAATTGTTGTTCTTGAAGGGATTAGACATCGAGGTTTAAACTGATTTTAACAACTTTCTAAATGAAGGCTTTTCGACAATTCTGAACGGTTGCTCGTCACATATAATGAATTCAGCAAAAACTCTTCTACACTGGTTCTCATCATATTTATGTGGGACCAAAGATCTTCCTTGCCCACTCGTCTCACCAGAAAACATATTTAACATGGCTTGTTTTTTATCTGTAGTGGCCTTATGTGGATTCCCTTTACACTTTGGGATATGCCTCAACATTGAGTTTGTTCAATGGCGATTTGGATAAACTTTATAAGTAGAATGACAATACTTGCAAGCTACTAAGTACTCCCCATTAGTGTTTTCAATTGGCAGTTTGACAAAATAGTCCCACACCTCCGATGTGTGCTTGGATTCTCTTTCTTTTCTCTTGGTACTTAATATGAATCAACAAACCCAGAATGATGAGATCTTTTAAACATAAGAGAGAGGTGTACTCCGTTCGTGATTGACAGGTTATGATTGTTTGCTGTTGTTATTTTTCAATGTAAGATTCTTCATTGCTTTCATTTAGGAGGTTGTATCCTAAGTTTTACTGCTTTGCATCCCCTGGTTGGTTTCTTCAATTATTGAGTGGTTTTGTTCCTGGTTATCAATAGAGCTGGGAATCAGGGCCGGCCCTTGACGGGCTAGGGCCTAAAAGGGCCGGCCCTACAGGGCCCGAGGTAAGAAAAATTACCGTTTTTCAAAGCCCGGCCCGAGAGCATGAGGACTAGGGCCGGCCCGCAGGGCCTGAAGCTATTTACACAAGATTTAACTACACGTCTACACGCCTCATGCAATAAAATAAATACTGTTACTAATTCATATTCAAAGGTAAAAAATAGTATCAACAAATAACTCACAATCCACACAAAAGTATAAGAAGGCAAGAAGTTAAATACTCTAAGCAACATGAGTATGACGACTATCATTTTCATCTTCTTCACCACTATCATCAATTTCAAGAAAATTTGATTGTGCTTCAGTTTGAGTAGTAGGCTCTACTTGAGGGTAAAAATATCAAGAATTTATTCTCCCAAATCATGAATATATTCATAATTTGTATCTACAACAAAGAATAATCTAAAATGACAAATAACTCTATAAAAAACATAAAATACAAATAAATTAGTAAATTACTATCATATGTGAAACTTTAGAGTAAATAAGAAATATCTAACGTATTTTTCTTATAAAATAAGAAATATCATTTATAAATTTTTTATTTTTATGATTCTTAATACAAAATATTCTTATGAAACTTAATTTTAAAAAAGATAATAACAACTAAATATTTTCAACATCATTAACAAAATATAAAAGGTCAATAATATTATTATCATATAAATAATTTTTAAAAATAAAAAATATATCAGGACCTAAAGGGCCGGCCCTTTTAGGCTGAGACAGGGTTGACCCTTTTAGGCCCTCGGCCCTACAGGGCTGGCCTTTTTAGGCCCGCGTTCACTTTTTAAGTAAAATTCTCAAGCCCGGCCCTTGTAAATTCAGGCCTGTCGGGCTCGGCCCGTTTTCCCGGCTCTAGTTATTAATAATAAAATTGTGTTTTCCCTTCCTAAAAAGCTTTGGAAAATGTATAAACAATTAATGAGAAAGTTATGAAATTTCAAGTTATGTATGTCGAATATTGGAAGAATAAAAAAACACTATTTGTTAATAGAAATAGTGTTGAAGAGTTCAAGTAGCATGATACCCCAATCGTACGTTGCATTAAACGACTACAAGAAGTATCAGGCTATGCCTGTTGGTGAGAGTTTATCTCAAGTGTTTAACGCATAATTTCATTGAAGTGCTCCTTTTTCCAAGTTTCAGGAGATCAGTCGTAAGTTTTAGAAGTTTAATTATGAAATTTTAATAATTAGTTTAAGTAAAAAATTATGCAACGAGTTATATATTAGTTTTGTAATTTTCAACTGGTTTCCAATGCTTTTAAATCTATAACTAAACTTCTAATACTTATATTTGAATTTTTAGGACTTATCAAATAAATAGAGCTTTTGGGAAGAGTATGATTGGTCCATGTTTGTATTGAATGAATTATCCAATTCAATTGCATAGTACAAGAAAAAAGTCAAGAAAGGGAAAGCTTCTGGAAGAATTAATATAGGAGGTTGTATAAGTTTTCTAATCGTAAGTATAAGTGTTATACATGTAATTTAAGTTGGCATTGTTTAATGAGTTTTAAATTGTTGTAGTACTTGTAATTTCTTGCTGCTAAGTTATTTTATTTTTATGTAGATTTATTGCTTGCAACATTTTCCCCTCGGCCTACTACAAGCATTTGCAGGTGACAATGCGATTGAATATTGGAATGATAGAGCATGTTTGGAATAGCGATTGAAACATCCAATTGTGTTTTTCAATCGTAATTTACGGTATACAAGGTAGCTTTTACGTTCTACAAGGTAAATATGTGAAGGAGTTGTCTCGATTTACGTAAATCAGGCTTATGGATAAGCATAAGCTAAACCAAACAAGCTCAATAATGTTAAGAGTAGAGTGCAGATAGAGAAGGAAAGAAATCAAGGGATGTTACATTCTGTCGATAATGAGTTAGGCCTCCCTCTTTCGAATTGCATTTAGAAATAGTGTCCACTCACTCGATAAGTGTTTAATTTGTTAAGCTTCACATTCCGTTCAATTTATTCAATGATTAATTTTTTCCTCATAATTTGCTGGAAATAAAGAGAACATATGACAGATTGATGTTAAGAGTGGTGTTTATGGTGTAAGAGGAACTAGTTTCCCTTCGGTCAAGGTTGTTGGGCAGGGGAAAAACTGATGAAGGGGAAGAAAATTTCGAAGATGAACATTCTTCATTAGAAGGTGAAGATGAACAACCTTCATTAGCAAGTAAAGATGACAGGTCAGACACAGAAAAAGGAGAAGATGATGAACTTAGGTCAACAAACAAAGATGAAGGGTCAGAGGAAGAAAATGCAACAGTTGGTGCAAGCAAGTCTAAAGGTGAAGCTGATAGGGAAAACAAAGAGGAAGAATGACAGGAATTGGAGTGTAAAAAAAAGCTGAAGGAAAGGAAGTTGTGAACAAAGATGAGTTTGTTTTATTTGAATCGATAGGGGAGAAATAATTACATTTGAGGAAATCTACAAGGGTAAAAAAATTAGCTATTGGCTCGCCATGGGTGACAAACATAGGTAAGAAGAGAATAAAAGATGACAAGGATAAGAAAGTTTTATATCAGTTGTGCACGACAAGATGTAATAAAGAGGAGGCCCAGGAGTAAGTCATTAAACTTGTTCTACCTATATCAAATTCCTGTACGAAAACTAACTTCCTAGACTTGTTTTGTTATTAGGGAGTTTGTAGATATGTATGATTATTTTGTCACTTAAGGTGAACTATATTGTCTATGTGAAAGAGGATGGATAAATAACAGAGTAAGTTACATGTATAATATAACTCATACTTTGTTATGTTAATTCTGTGCATTACTAACATTAACCTAATTGTGCACAGTTCATATCATTGGTTGCCAAAACGTTGGTGGGGGATCAATTACACAAGTCTAGCTGCGTCAGAAGACATTTTTGTTTTAAGAGTTGATGAAAAAATGTCTGCCGATCTGAAGAAGTGGTCATGGGAAGCGCATGAAGCAGAGATCTTGCCTGAACATATTAGATATAACATTGGTGATTGCGATTTCATTTTTGCTTCTGTACTATAGCTCGATCACTGGTTTTGTTATGTTTTAGAGATGAAGACAATAATGCGTTTTTATGCCCTGAACTCATTTGTGGACCACCTGACACATGAAATGTTACAGAAGAAGGAAGAAGATGCACTTAAAGGGGATGAGCAACCAAATAAAGCCAAGAGATTGAGTCGAAAGCAACAAGAAGAGTTTCGCACCAAAGAATGCTTGGCAAGCCAGTGTGTAAGCACTAGTACTTAACTATATGCATTGTGTTATCAATTGCACATATGAAGTTGTAAACGGCTGTTGTGAAGTTGTCATTGATGTGTTGTGACATTACATATACTCTTTCTTCATACAAAGAGATTGCATCCTTAATATGCTTCAAAGAGTTAAACCCAAAGTATTTGACGAAGGAAAAGAAATATCTAACCAAGTGAACTGGGCAAAAGTGCATGTCAAATGTGGTAAGTTAGTATTTGTTGGATTTTTTTTGTTATGACTTTGATATTTAGCTTGGTTGTATGATTTGGGGTTTTAAAGTTACATTTTGTTTCCAAGGATTTTTGTGGTGTCTATATTCTATCATGGTTACATAGATGAGATGCCTTTACACATGACAGAGAGGGGTATACCATATCTAAGTTATCACATGATGAAATCCGGAAAAAGAAGGTCGACTGCTTATGGTGGTTGGTGACATATAAGAAGAACAAACATACGCAAAAGGTGTTGTTCACTGTAGCTGGCAACCAACAAAGCAAGAGGAAGAAAGAGATGTAGAAGTTGTTCTATTATTTTGTAGGAAAACCTTCCTGTTATGTAATTACGTATTTTGTCAACTTTATGTTATTATGAAGGAAATGCTTGTTGTAGGAGAGGCAATGATATGTGGCTTTTTGGACAAGTTATGCAATGGCTAGTATTTGTGCCAAGTTATGACAAATTATGCAATAGCAAGGTTTCGCAAGCCTCTGTCACAACAGTTTATTTGGTTTTAACATATTATGTCATATTTTACAAGTGAATCAGTCATATTTTCAACAGTATGAGTTATTCCTTCACGAGTGTAGAATTTTATAACCAGGGTCTGACACAACTGCTTATTTGGTTTGTCACAATTTATGCTGCCTTGTTTTATAAGTTCATCAATTATATTTACAACTGAATTGTAATTCCTGGAGGAGTTTGTAAATTATACAAGTCCTTACTTTGACATCTGCTAACCAGAATTTTAACATGTGCCTATTTTGGCAAATCCATGAGTCATTTTACGAATTGCATTTTCATTCATAAAGTGTGTTTGAAATTTCACAACTCCCAATGGTCAAATGATTTTTAGAGGTTTAACATCTACATCAGTCTTTTTTACAACTCCATTTTCATTTATAGAGTGCATTTCAAATTTCACAAGTCGTAATGGTTACAACTGCTTATGAGAATTTTAACATATGCATTAGTCATTTTAACAAATTTTTCAGTCTTTTTCACAACTCCATTTTCATTCATATAATGTATTTCAAATTTCACAAGTCATAACGATCATAACTGTTTATGAGAACTTTAAAATCTACATTAATTATTTTAACAATTTCGTTAGTCTTTTTCACAACATTAGTTATTCCCCCAGGTTCTGGCATAATAGTTGATTTGGTTTTAAAAACTTGTTTAGCATTGTTTAATAAGTGAATTAGTCATATTTACAACTGCATTAGTTATTCCTAGAGGAGTGTAAAACTTGACAATTTCCATGTCACAACATCTGCTTTTGTTTTAACTTGTTTAGCATTTTTTAACAAGTGAATTAGTCATATTTACAATTGCATGAGTTATTTTTGGAGGAATATAGAACTTGACAACTTCCATGTCACAATATCTGTTTTTGTTTTAACAATTTGTTCTGCATTTTTTAATAAGTGAATTCGTCATATTTACAACAACATGTCACTATAGCTTATTTGGATTTTACTAACATGTTGTGCCTATTTTGAGAAGTTCTTGAGTCATATTTACAACTAAATTGTATTTCCCAAATGAGTTTATAAATTTTACAAGTCCCAACTGTTACAAAAGCTTATTAACATTTTAACACCTTATGCTACTTTTTGTACAAGTCATTGTACCAATTTTGACAATAGCTGACGTTTGTTTTCACAATTCCTAATACATATTTTCACATGTACATGAGTTATGTTTACAAGCTAATTTTCCTCCCTATAGGAGTTTATAAATTTCACATCCTACCTATCAATACAACATATCAAGAATTTAACAACTACTTGTACCTATTTTGGCAACTTAATTAGCATACTTTCACAACTAAATATCATATCATATCCATATATTATATAACATTAAAATATTAAGTTGTATGAGTAAGTGACTATTTCCACCTACTTATTTAACTTAATATCATATTATTTCTAATTAAGTACACTAATTTTTGAACCCATCTAAAAATCAAGAGGTAACAAGAAGTCACTAATTCTTGGTTTATATAGACATAATCACAAAAAAAATTACTATCAAAAGCATGTACATGCATGTACAAATTTTTTTTTAGATTGGAATTGGATGTTTACAAGTCTTCATTATGGGTCTAGCCTTATGGCATCTCCCACAATGATAAAGTTTCTTGTTTTGAAATTGAGACTCTCTTCTTTTATCTTTTGGGTCTCCTTGGCGGCCTTGTAGTAATTGAAGGGTCCAAGAATTTTCATGTTAGCATATATATGGCTGTCGAACAATCAGCACTTAGACAATCATATGTTGCAACTGGCCTCATGGTGTTTGCATATATTTTCTCCTCCATAGGCAGTTTCAAGCAATCCTTTATAAATGTGTACACATTACCATTAACTAACTTAATAGCTGCACATACATGTGCACAAGGTACTCCACTTGTTGACCATGCTAAACTAGTGCATTTTTTGGCACCAAGATTTACATTTACATAAATTATGGTATCACCAAATCTAGTTTACACTGAAAACTGATAGTTTCTATAATGTTGTGCATCCATATTTGTAGCATATTTAACTTATTGCAGCACTTTCTCTTCAATATTAGGTCCAACATCTTTCCAATTGGCCATTGTCATCTTGCTTGCAACCAATTTCTATGCCAATTTCTTTTTATGCTCATGTATTAAAACAGAAATGGTGTGCTTCCTCTCTTTCAACATCTATGCATTGAACGACTCTGCAAGATTAGTGGTTATGTTATCCCATCTCTTGAAAGGAAACTTGCTAAGAGCCCATCGATCAACATCCCTATTACTCTCCACCCATTGTGTCAATTATAGATTAAACAATCTTAACTTTCCCATTGTATTAGTAAAGTCCTCATCCAGCCATGCATATGCAATTGCATCAAGGAGATTGAGTTTAGTCTCCTTGCTATTCCTCGATGTATGTGTCTGACCTCTATTGATCTTCAGCAACTCTGTACTATAATTTTCATTCAAATGCCAGTAGCAAAAAGCATGTTTCTCGCTGCCAAATATTTCTTTTACAGCACTAATAATGACATTATTTCAATCTGACACAATTTTTATCATCATTGATCTTGTTATCTCTTTCACATTGAATAGAAACCAAGCTCATTCATAATATGTCTCATCGCTAACAATGACATATGCTAAGGGAAACATTTCATTGTCTGCATCGTATGCACAAGCTGACAACATTGTTCCCTTATAAGGTTTCCTTAGATGACATACATCTATATAAAGTATGGGTCAGAAGTCATCCCTAAAACCTTTAACCGAGCAACCATAAGCAATAAATACCCTCTCAAATCTATTGTTCGATGACCCTTCCTATTTTGCAACAATGTCAAGATCACTTTCTATGAATTTGTCACATATCCAAAGAATTACCATGTAAGAGTCTTCGACCATATATTTCCCTTAACGCTCTCTCTTTGGCCCTGTATGCTTGAGGGTAGTTCAGCCGCACCCCATACTCCCTATACAAATCTAATCGAATTTAATTAGCAGTCTTGTCAATATTGCACCTCAAACCATCCACTACAATTAATGATGTCAAGCTGGCCCTGGGACAAACAATTAGGTTGTCCTGTGCATGATGGATGTGTTTACTTTTATATGTTTTGATGGTTAGAAACTCCATATCTTGATGTTCTCCAGATGAGTATGCACCCATGTACCAAGGACAACCATCAACCTTGCACTTCACAATTATCTTTTGCTGATTGTTATTCACAAATTGGTTTGAAAACTTGTGTGAAATGTTGTATTTGTATAACGTTTATTGAAGGGTCACAACATTTGAAAAAAACGGTCCTTCTCTAATAATCAAATCCTTCCATTTGATATGATTCATTTTCGGTTTGGCACCATTTGAGTACAACATGCTAATGATGAGACTTCTTGACTTTCATTTAACAAAGGAGGGGGAGACATAGACAATCCACCTACACCTCTAAACAATTGATCAATCTTGCAAAAAAAGACAAGTTAAAGTGCTAGTAATGACAATGTATGAGCTATCTTCACAACTTATTTAGCAACAAATTACTTTTCTTAATATATCTCAACTTACACTTCTTGCTCTTCCCTATGATCATTTATTGTTGGTTCTATATTGTCATTATTGCCATCCTTTTTAATGTACACATGACCATATTCTTCATTAAATTTTATTAAATGATTCATCCCTTCATTATGTACAAGATCTACAAATGTTGATGTATCAAGGGCAACTTTAAATTTCAAAGTAAATTCATTACTTTATGTTCCAATTATAGATAATACGATTCTTCGAAACTCCTAATACATTGTGCCTTACTTTATGCATCTTGTTCTTATCAAACCACCAACATATTGCATTTTATCTTCTCCACCATTTAAAAACTTCCCCCACATGAAAGAAACAGAATAGATTCTTCCTCAAACCAGTTCCCATCTTTTATGACAATCTACAACACAAACTGCATATTAACAATTGTCTCAGCAATATTAACAACTACGAATGCACGTATTAACAACACTTCTTTTATATCATTTGAGCATTTTGTAATCACACAAACCACTATCACATTCAAGCATTCCTACTTAAAACTGATCAATCCCTTTGTTACCTTGTCCAAAACCAAAGCAATCTCTTTATTACATTGCCCAAAAAAAGGGTACAGGTTCTGTAGTAACAACTACAACAAAATATTTACAACTACAACAACAATATTTACAACTATAACTGCACGTATTAACAACACTTGTTTATTATCATATCAGCTTTTTCTCACCAAACAAACCACCATCACATTCAACCATTCCCACTTAAAACATAGCACTCCCTTTGTAACCTTGCCTAATAGAGCAATCCATCATTATATTGCCAAAAAATAGAGCACATGTTCTATACTAACAACTACAACAATAATATTAACAACTACAACTGCACGTATTAACATTTTTTTAATATCATATAAGCGTTTTCTCAGCAAATAAACCCCCATTACATTCAATTATTCTCACTTAAAATAGGGCACTCCCTCTATAACCAACCCCAAAAACATAGAACAATAAAATTCTCACAACCTAACCACGGTGAAACCCTAACTTTAATGGTCAATATCATATTTTTAGCAAAATCTTAGTATTACTTATCTACCTTCTAGCACATAATCTACTATTGACCCCAAGCTCCAATCTTTCACCAACCCCTCAATCTCAATACACCTAACATACATATTGAAAAAAAAATTACAAGTCACACTGTTCAACCTTTGTAACAGTCGATGAAGTCTGAAGGTCTAACCTTTAGTTTGGATATGATTACCAAACTTAATCCCTTCAACGTTGCTGCAGACACCACTGCGGCGTTCCTCCATTTTCTCTTTCTCATTAATGAGAAAAATATGCCATTCTACCTCCTTCTGTGCCTTTTCCTTATTTTGTTCCTTAAGGGCAAGGTAATCTTTTCACATAGGTAATTAAGCACACAAAAGTCCTTAGAGATTTTTCTGATTTAGGAATTTGCATTGGGACATTTTTGTTGTTTTTTTGGTCCTTGAGAACTGTGAGTGATTTTCCCATTTATAATTGAGTTGCATTTACTGCCTTAAAATATTTTCTTAGTAGCACTCAACATTAATTTTTGTTACAATTGTATGTTATTGTAATTTGGGTTAAAGTGCAAATTTGTCCCAAAAATTTTCATTCAGGAGTAATGTTGTCTTGAAAAGTTTTGTTGGATTTAATGTTTCCCTGAAAGCATTAAAATAAAGCAATATTATCATTTACCGTTAAAAATGCTAATGGTCAATGTTTATTTTTCTTGGAGTAAGATATCATTGTTATATTTTGAAACTTTTGCAGTGCATTGATCCTAAGAAAATTTTTCCCCTGAGCAAATATGCACCTTAATCCTTGCAACATTTTTTTATTGTTTCTCTACATTTCTCTCTTGTATCAAATAATGTTTTTTTTTTCTTGTTTCAAACATTTTTTTCTTACTTCTATTACGTTTTTATATTTTCTTTTCATTTTCATAACAAACGTAGATATAATTTTGGGAAAATGACAATGATGTTTGAAGGACCATAAAAAATTACAAAAAATCCCATAGTAAATTCCTCTAACAAAAAGGTCTATAGGGACTATATTATGATTAATTTTGAATGTAAAATTACTTTATTGTTCCCATTAACTTGTCATTTCACAACTTGTTAAAGTGGGAAAATGAACTTGTCAAAATATGTAGATAGCTGCATTTGTCAAAACAGGAAGATGAAGTTATCAAAATTGGCACAAATGCTTGTAAAAATAAGTACATTAACTTGCCATTTTATAATTTGTCCAAGTGAGAAAATGAACTTGTCAAAGTAGGCAGATGAAGTTCTCAAAATTGACACAGAGGCTTGTGAAAATAGACACATTAACTTGCCATTTTATAGTTTGCCCAAGTGAGGAAATGAACTTGTCAATGTAGGCAGATGCATTTGTCAAAAAAAGCAGACGAAGTTGTCAAAACTAGCATAAAGACTTGTAAAAATAGACACATTAATTTGTCATTTTATAACTTGTCCAAATGGGAAAATGAACTTGTCAAAATAGGCAGATGTACTTTTAAAAATAGGCACACAAAGTTATCAAAATTAGCACAAAAGCTTGTAAACTTATCGAAGTAAAAATGAACTTGTCAAAATAGGCATATGCACTAATCAATATTGGTAGATGAAGTTATCAAAATTGGCTCAGAGACTTGTTAAAATAGGCACATTATTAAATGGAGGCAATAAAATAATTTCACATCCAGAATTGATCATAATGCAATCTCTAGGAAATTTGTTATGAAACTTTTTTATAATTTTTTATGATCCTTTGGACCTCAATGTGATTTTCCTTGTAATTTTCGTTATTCATCAAAACCCAATATTTTCCCTTATAAAAATATTTTATTTATTATATATCATTTTATTCTTGTATCATACGGTCTGTTGATACTTCATAGCCCCTTAAAACGACTCTTTTTACTTTGAACAGAGAATATAAAAAGATAAAATTAAACAAAAGTGAAAAACAAAGTTCTGAAGTATGTTCTTTTTCAGTAATAACTATGCATGTTAATTCAACAAAAATCATGGTCATATATATATTTTGTGCATGCTAAGATGGAACGCAAAAATTGCCTTTATTTCGTAGCCTTTTTTAACTTTCGGTGAAATTGCCAATAACAAATTACGTGCAAGTTCCATGTAATGGCTTTTCACCCCGCATCCACAACAATGTTCCTGGGGGAAAAACGACGACCCCGACAGAGACAGTGATACTAATTCCAAAAACTATTATGTTTGTATCTGGATATTTTTAATATCGAATATATCATAAAATTAATAAATATACACTTTTCCATTATCAACTTCACGAAAATATATACCTTTCTCTTGACAACTGCACGAAAGCATATTTGTTTGGAACTTTTTTCCCTTCAAAATATCACCATAATTATACTCACCGTTGGCGGATAATTTCTTGAAAACCATTGGTAATATCGTCTACCTAACAGATTTTCTCCGTCTGTTGTACATTTACAGAATGGCTATCTATGAATATTTTGCACGTCATAGGGGTGATGATGTACAGCTGCTCCAGGCGCAAATTGAGGATGAGCATTAACCCCACCTTGAATCTGAAAAAGTTCGCCAAAATATACGATTTGTTATTCCAGAATCCATCGACTTGAAAAGCAATTATATCTAACTATCCAACAATTTTCACGTTGGACAAAAAAGGAGGGAAAAAATGGAGAAAAAATTATAATACGTTTCATATAGCAACACTTGTATTTGTATAAAGAAAGCAACACTTACTTTCCCGGTATTATTACTATATATATTCTACTATGTTTACTTTCTATTCATTTTTTTTAAGAAATAGATGCTGGAGGAGCGTAAATTAAATGTTCTCAAGTTCATCAAGTAATACAACTTTCATTTCAAATACTCATTCATTCACTTCACTTTCACCTAATTCAAACAATATTCAAGTTTCGAAGAGCAAGTATTTTTCAAACAAATACCAGTATAATTCTGAATTAAGTAAATGGTAAGTTCACTTGATTTTTTGCATTAAGAAAAACTAAAAAATGACAAGATATCAATGCAATTGCCAATGACTCCCTCTTTTAACCACTTCACAAGAATTAAGGAATACGGTTCATTCAGTTAGCTGTATAAAATTTATTAATTTGTAATAACTTTTCAAATATTGGGACCCTACTCTCTTAACCTCTTTCCATCAACAATCTACCCATCTCCGCCTAAGTAATGACTTCGTGCAGGGGGAAAAAAAAGAAAAAAAAAAAAGTGGAGTAATTAAGGGTGTGTGCGTGCCTAAAATGTAGTAGACTATTTGGAGGGGGTATTCTAGAAAGGACCAAACCAAACCTAAAGGTTCTTATAGGAAGGACCAGAGGTAGTAACAGCCTAGTTATACTGATTATGCTGTCTTTAAATACTATGTGGTATGTAGTCAATATACAATATCATCTTGTTTAATATTGTTTATGTTTTCACATTATAAAGTATTACGTAGTGCTGTTCCTTCTCCCTGTTTTCTTTTGGTTACTTGTGCAGCAACAAAATAGTGGTGTGTAAACATTTCAGAAGTAAAGCCCCCACTCTAAGGTTTCTCAATATTTTATAACTTTAATATTTGGAGTAGCTTGTGAAAATATGAAATAAATACAGAAAAGATTGATACATACCTGATGCATGCCATAAGAATCAGGGTATGCAAATCCTCCATATCCCATTTCAGGACTGTCATAGTTTGGAGGATACCCAGGGCCTGAATGCGTAGAAGTCCAAAAATGTTAAACAGAGTTAAAAAAGAAAAAGGGTTCAATTTTGACTTTCACGTTATACTTCTGTTGTATATAGAAAACTTCAAGATACATGATCAAGATAGTTACTTGGATTCATCACTGTCACTGAAGAGGCAGCAGCTGCGGCCCTAGCCCTCTTCTCTGCATTGGAGAGCTCAACTCGTAGTTTTTCAACTTCGCGAGTCATAATGATAATATTTTTGTCCATTGTCTGTCTATGCTCAAGGTTACTAGCATATGTCTTCTTTTCATATTCAATTGCACTCCTATATTCATCAATAAACAAAAGTATTTTATTTATTGCAGCGAGGTCAGAAGTTTTTACCATCTGATTGTCAAAAGAATATTCACATGCAAGTAGATGCTACATTGATCAAATAATATCCTACATCCTTCAAATGTGATGGAGAATTGTAATCTGAATGAGAGAAAGAGAGATTTGGAAGAGAGGAAGAAAGGAGAGAGACAGAAGGAGAGTAGAAAGTAGAAACAGAGACGAGAGAAACTGCATGAATTCACTTTATTGACTATCAACAACCTGAATTACAAATGCCTTTGGTTCTCATTTATACCCCTGCTAACGGTCTAACATCACTAACGGCAAACAAACCCCAACTACCTTTTAACTACCTTCTCTTATTTATTACAATATACCCTCTCCCAATTGTACAAGGTAGAGTACAAAATCTGAAACCAAAGAGAGGAACTTAAAACAGATTACAAACTGCAACCACTAGTTACAAAAGAATCTTGGCTGAAAGAATCTCAGGACTCATGACTGAAGGAACCTGCATCGACATCACTGTCAACTTCAACTACTTGGAGTTCTTGGCCCTTCTTGATGCTTTCACATTCTAGGGTTGTGGCAGAACCATTACAATTACATATCAAAATGCTGCCTAATGTCTTTGTTTTTTCAACAAAAACAACCTCAGACTCAACATATCCCGCAGAAAGTGTTTATCCCGACCTATCTATAGGGTGGAGTTCTTCTAGGAATGAGAAGGACGATATAACCATGTCAATCCGAAAGATAAAAGGAACGCATGGCATAAGAGCTGCTGTTCTAAATCTCCTTCATACTTGTAAGTTATGCAACAACACCAACAAAAAGCCTTATCTCAGTTGGTAGGGTCAGTTACCTAGATCACCCTATGCCAATATCCTCTATCAACAACCCACATTAACTAGTTATACATTTAAAAAACAAAAACAAATAATTCATGGTTCCCAAGTAATGTAGAGCTAAAAAATCATTTTTCTAAAGGAGGGAATATAGAATTGCTGAAAATTTTGGTAGTTGAGATCTGGAGGCAGTTGGAAATTTGCATATTCTAGACTGCCAGGTATTTTAACAGTTTAACTAGATGGTAGAAAAGTAGCAGAGCAGAGCACTGAACAGGTCCCAGCGAACTCTCTCTTAGATTCATTGCATCAGGAAGTTTATGAAGGTTATGGATATCATAGATTTTTTAAGCAATAAGGAATTCAGATGTCAAAACACAACTCAAACCAGATTATGCAAGATGGCACCCGGAATTTGCTTTTGCAATCTTGTAGGCATCTTCATATATGCTTGTTTTCTTGAGAAAAAAGCCACATTCTACAGCTCATCCAGAAGAATTTCTAGGAGCCTGTCAATTTCCACTATTTTCTCTGCCCAGTCTTCCTTGATGTATATTAGGCCCCATTTAATATTGGGAAGATTATGATTGGAAAAGAAAGGAAAAGGGATCTTATATGATAGGGGAGGAATGAGAACATTTTTATTCTTTTTATATTTGATTAGATAAAAGGAAAAAAGAATGCTGCAAAAATGACAAGTTTCCCCTGATAATGTAAACCCTTCTCCAATTTTCAAGCCCACTTGTCACTGAACCACACTGCAAATTCTCAATCAGCAATCCTCATCTTTTTCTCCCAGCTAATTTTCAATTTTCAAAAGCAAATATATTTTATTTCTTATTGCTAGCCATGACTGAGGTCCTCCATTCTATGATCTTCATGGGGTTCTCCAAATTTCAAGCTCTGGATCTTTTAATGGCAACTAATTGGGCATATTCAGTAATGGAGTGTGAAGGTTTGTGGGTGACATTGGTTTTCTGTTCAGGCCAGATCTTGAGGAGGCCAATTTCAAACTGGATGTGATTTTGAACATTCTGAAATATGGAGATCTGGTAATGGCAGATTCAAAAACAGTGATATCGAGTGATGATTATTAAGGGCCAGAGAAGTTTATGTGTTCTGCAAATTCTGCTTCTTGTTTACCAAATTCCTTGATTTCTTCTTTGGATGATATACTTCATGATTGATCTGAGGTGACTGGTGCGAGGGATTTGTTCAATCTTCCTCAATTTGTAGTGTGTTTATGATATGTGGCACGTGAATTCTGCATGAGTTTGCTTTCATCCATCTGGAAGGAACAGCAATAGAGAGATGCGGCACGTGAATTCTGCATGAGTTTGCTTTCATCCATCTGGAAGGAACAGCAATAGAGAGATGCTTAAGATGCAAGGAAGAGGGAAGGCAAAGGTAAAGGGGCCATGGGCCATTTTTGGTGTCCCACTCTGATTCCATTTCCCCTGGGAGGAGTTTCCATTCTCATATTTATGGCCACAACCAAATTTTTGAGCTAGCAGAATCCTTTCTTTTTCCATTCCTTAACGGCGTGTTTCTTGCAACTAAATAAGCCCTTAAACATTTTTCAGAAATACATGGAAATAAACGGATGCCATAGCTAATAGTTGGTGCGACACAATTCTAAAAGCCTAAAGGGCCCAAAAGCATTTAATTTACTGCAGTAGTTTATTTCTGCCATAAATAATTTTTTAGATCTATGATCATATTTCTATTCTAGAGTAATCTTCTCCTAACTGTAATCTTCAATTTGGTTCGGAAAAAAACCCTAGTTTTCTATTCTAGTCTAGGAGGTGCACCTATATGTCCTGCAAATATCACTGAATAAAGCAGAATTTTATGGCATCTTGAATTTGTTCACTAATAATATATACCTTCACGGACATGACTCGAACAACTATATTATGCCAAAGAATTTAGTCATCAGAAGTGGAAGAAATGTGTATGACACCAATCAGTGACACAAACTCGCAAATAGCATAGATTTCATTATTTAAATACAGTAAGAATTAGACCAGGTTTCTGCTAGTCCAATCATTAGACAAGTATAAACACTTGCTCAATGACCATACTCTATCCAAATACCACAACAATCAAACAACACTCATTTCAATCTTCTAGTCAATAAGGTATTAAAATTAATCTTTGATCTCCCATCAGTGGGTCTTTCTCCTCTATTTGGTATAACATAATGTTACTTTTTTTTTTTTCCAACAAAAAATGTTATTTTTACTCTAAGCTGTACTGATGTGGGCGAGTATTTATTGAATATGACATGATACAATACATAGGATTCTACAATTTTAAAAAAGTTTAAGGGAACGGTACAAAGATATATGGTGACACAAACACAAACATATGCATGCATATTTAATCAACAAATCAACTAATTAAAAAGTAAAAACGAGTATTGAATATACGAAAAGCTATAATGTAAATGAAAACACAAACTACAAACACGAACAAGATATCCATAACAACTTACTGTTAGAATATTAGGAAATAAAATTAGGATCCCTTGATTCCCGCTATCCTATCATATCCCTTGATTCTAGCCTTAAGTTATTATGATTGTAATCCTCTCCGTAATTCCTCTTAATTCCTCTCTTTATGAGGGCTCTCCATTTGAGCCTATATATATTGTAAGCTATGATCATTAGAATATATGAGAGAAAACATTGTCTCTGAAAACATGGTATCAAAGCCTGGTTGAAAAACGGCAGAGACATTCCGGTGAGGCACAGTGAAAACACGGCAGAGAGAGAGAGTGACGTAGGGTCCATGCACACCCAGATCTCGTGAACGGCGGCGAGTGGGTGCACACCGCCGGCACGGGACGAACCGCACGGCGCCGATCGGCGGATCTCAGGAAGCCCAACGCGATTGGAGCGGTGCGTGACCTCCACGCGCCACCACAGCATCGGCGCGTGAACCCCACGCGCCGTCGTCTACGGTGTTTTCCGGCGGCCAGTTGTCCAGAAACATGAATCCCTCAGAATTCCCTCCTTTGTTCGGTTCTGTCCCTACAAATGTGTCTAAAACCGGAATACATCCCGCTACACTCATGTCCGGTACAAATTCCATAATGACTTCCTCAAACAGCAACTCATCTTCATCCACTATCATCAGTACCTTAACGCCATTAGAACTTCCAGAACCTCAAAGTATGGTTATTAACCATAGGTTTAATGGAAGGAATTACCTACAATGGTCCCAAAGTGTATTGAGGTATATCCGTGGAAAAAGGAAGGAGAAGTACATCAATGGGGCAGCCCCACAACCAGCCCTAGATGATCCAAACTTTGATACATGGTTTGCTGAAAACAACCAAGTTATGACGTGGCTTTGTAACTCCATGACTGTTGATATTAGTGAAGGCTATCTCCTGACAAACACTGCAAAAGAAATTTGGGATGCAGCCAGAAGAACCTATTCCTCTCTGGATAATACTGCTGCCTTGATCCATTTGAAGCGACAACTTCGAGATATGAGACAAGGCAATCTGACAGTAACCGAATACTATAATGCGCTGGTAAAACTTTGGCAACAACAAGACTTGTTTGAAGTACACCCATGGAAAAATGTGGAAGATGCACAATTATATAAGAAGATAGTGGAAGAAGGGAGAGTCTATGATTTTCTCCTTGGCCTTAATGATTCATTTGAGGAGATACGGGGCAGAATCATGGGGATCAAACCCCTACCACACCTATTTGATGTCGTCAATCATGTGCAGTTCGAAGAAAGCAGGAAACTCCTAAATCGAAATAGCCCAAATCCGATTGAGAGCTCAGCCCTAGCAGTACAAGGACCACAAGAGGAACGGAAAAACAAGTGGTGCAATTATTGTAAGAAAAAGAGTCACATCAAGGACGAATGTTGGAAACTACACGGTAAGCCATCATCTAGCAAACCACAGGGACATCTTACCTCAACTGAATAGAAAGTTGAAGATACTCCATTAAGCGGGGAGGAACTGCAGATGCTTCGTCGACTACTTGAGAAACAAAATAAGTCCAACTCCTTGCCTAGTGTTAACTTGGTCCAATCAGGTAATTCTATTGTAGCCCTCAATACTATACAGACTAGCGATGATACATGGATAGTCGATTCAGGAGCCACAGATCATATGACTGGTAATCGAACCTTATTTACAACTCTCAAACTGTGTTCTGAGACCCTTTGAGTCAAAGTCGCTAATGGGGTGTTCACCAAAGTCGAAGGAATTGGCACAATCACACTATCTAATTCACTACGACTTCACAATGTTCTATTTGTTCCGGCACTTACCTGCAATCTAATATCTGTGAGTAAGTTAACGAAAGGACGTGTATGCCGTGTGATATTTGATGATGATGTGTGTCTGTTTCAGGATTTAAACTCGGGACGGACGACTGGGACTTCTAAAGAGTGGGATGGACTTTTCTACCTAGAGAGATCAGACAAGGAGAATAAAGCAATGTGGAATGCACAACAAAGTCTAATTAGCTCAAGCTCTCATGACAAAGATGTACTTTTATGGTATTGTCGCTCAGGACATCCTAGTTTTGATTATATGAGATATTTGTTTCCAAACTTATTTAATAAAGACTCTGTTCCTTTTCATTGTGAAACTTGCCAATTGGCTAAACAAACACGATCCACCTACCCAAAACAGTCCTACCTACCCACTACTCCATTCCAACTAATCCATAGTGACATATGGGGGCCAGCAAGAACAAAAACCCGGACAAATGAGAAATGGTTTGTTACGTTCATTGATGATCACACCAGAACCACATGGGTTTACTTGATGAAAGAAAAATATGAAGTGGCTCAAATTTTCCAACGCTTTCACACCTTTGTAAAGAATCAGTTTCAATCCTCCATCCAAGTCCTCCGAAGTGACAATGGTAGGGAATACCTAAGTAGTACATTTAAAGAATTTCTTGATCAGCAAGGAATTCACCATCAAACCTCCTGTCCCTACACACCTCAACAAAATGGGGTCGCGGAACGAAAGAACCGCCACCTACTAGAGGTAACTAGAACTTTGCTGATGGAAAGAAATGTGCCCACGACCTTCTGGGGAGATGCAGTACTAACTGCAGCCTATCTCATCAACCGAATGCCCTCTAAAGTCCTCAAGTATACAACTCCTGTCCAAACACTTCTCACCACCTTTCCCAATTGCCCTCTTATAAACTCACTACCTCAAAAAGTGTTCGGGTGTGTTGTTTTTGTCCATAATCCCAATGGAAGTAAGTTTGATGCTCGTTCCCATAAGTGCATCTTCTTGGGATACTCCTCCACACAAAAAGGGTACAAATGTTATTTTCCAACTTCAAAGAAGCTGTATGTCTCCAAAGATACAGTATTCTATGAGGAGGATGCCTACTATCCGAAATTACCCATTCAGGGGGAGTACTCAGATATTGAATGGCTAATCTCACATGAACCAAATTCCAATACTCTACATGATACCCTAGAAACTTCCAAAACCACTGATGCTAACCCAGGAACTTCTGAGTCATTGCCTGACTTTCTTGATGCCAATAATACCTTGCCACCACCCGATTCCTTATCTTCTACATCTCCTAATACCCACCCAAATGAGTTGGAAACACATGTTGAAATTGTGACTGGGATGGATGTAGAAGATAGATCAGAAGGAGGTCAGGAGGTAGAAAGGAACGTCAATCCCACTCAGAGGAACGACCATGAATCTGACTCGAGGATAGATCCTGAAGAGATGGGCTGGCCTATTGCACTGAGAAAAGGGGTAAGGTCTTGCACTCAGCATCCAATTCAACGATTTGTTTCATATAGTAATCTATCTACCAAGATGCAGAGCTTTGTTGTAAATAGTGCACAAATTGAAATCTCAAAGACCTTCCAACAAGCTATGACTGATCCAAAGTGGAAACAGGCTGCGGAAGAAGAGTTAAAAGCCCTTGAGGAAAACAAAACATGGGAAGTTGTATCTTGCCCTCCAGGAAAGAAGACTGTGGGATGTAAGTGGATCTTTACCCCAAAGTTCAATCCTGATGGTAGCATCAACAAGTACAAAGCAAGACTAGTCGCAAAAGGATATACACAAACCTATGGAATTGATTATCAAGAGACCTTTGCCCCGGTAGCCAAATTCAATACAATCCAAGTACTCTTATCAATTGCAGCTAACTTGGATTGGCCACTATATCAACTAGACATAAAGAATGCATTTTTGAATGGTGACTTGGAGGAAGAGGTCTATATGGAGGTTCTAGATGGGGTCCTAGCTCCTAACGGCGCAGTCTGCAAACTTAACAAATCATTGTATGGACTAAAGCAATCCCCAAGGGCATGGTTTGGCCGATTCAACAAAGCAATAAGGAAACTAGGGTACAACCAAGGGCAAGCAGATGACACGTTGTTTGTCAAACATAACGATGGAAAAGTTACTATCCTGATCGTCTACGTAGATGATATAGTCATTACTGGAAATGATGAAGACTCTATTACCCAACTAAAGAGGGATTTGTCTACTGAATTCCAGGTTAAGGATCTTGGTCAAATGAGATATTTCTTGGGTATGGAAGTGGCAAGAACTAAGAAGGGCATCAATGTGTCACAACGGAAGTATACTCTAGACCTGTTACATGAGACTAGAATGTTAGGGGCAGAACCTGAAGGAACACCGATGGAAGAAGGGTGTCATCTCGAGATTAAAGAGAAGGGTGTCCCAGTTAACTCAGAACAATACCGGCGCCTTGTGGGGAAGCTGATATACCTAATCCACACACGTTCAGATATCAGCTATGCAGTTGGAACAGTAAGTCAGTTCATGCACCAACCACAGGTAGAGCATATGACAGCTGTATATAGAATCCTGAGTTATCTAAAATTCAATCCAGGGAGAGGAATCTTCTTCAAGAAAGGCACGGCCAGAAACTTAGAAATCTACACTGATGCATACCATGCAAGAGATAGGGAAACTAGAAGGTCAATATCAGGATATTGCACATATGTGTGGGGAAATTTGGTAACCTGGAGAAGTAAGAAGCAAACTGTAGTGTCAAAAAGTAGTGCAGAAGCAGAACTAAGAGCTGTGAATGATGGAACATGTGAAGGACTCTGGATTATCAGGTTACTAAAAGAATTGAGAATTCCATATGAGGGCCCAATGCAAGTCTGGTGTGACAACCAATCCAGCATTGAGATGACGAGAAACACTGCCCATCATGATCGAACAAAGCATGTTGAAATAGACAGGCACTTTATTAAAGAAAAAGTGGAAGCGGGCATATGACTTTGACCTACATACGATCTGAAGATCAAATTGCTGATGTAATGACTAAACCTCTGGGTAGAGCCAAATTTGAAGAATTTCGATGCAAGCTGGGAATGATTGACATATATTCTTCAGTTTGAGGGGGAGTGTTAGAATATTAGGAAATAAAATTAGGATCCCTTGATTCTAGCCTTAAGTTATTATGATTGTAATCCTCTCCATAATTCCTCTTAATTCCTCTCTTTATGAGGGCTCTCCATTTGAGCCTATATATATTGTAAGCTATGATCATTAGAATATATGAGAGAAAACATTGTCTCTGAAAACACTTACAAATACAATATTTTCCTTTTCTTCTTAAGTTATGAACTATCATTATGCCAAAATAATGTAGATGCATCACATCATCACACACACCCACACCCACCCAAGAAGAATAGAGATGTATGGGTGTGAACCAATAAGAATGGTCGCATACCCTCTCTAACAGTATGTGAATTGCATATGTTTACCCTTTTTTATGGAAGCATAAGTGCGGTATTATATACTTATATTATCAATTTCTTTGTGCAAACCAATTTTTGGAAAACAAACCATCCAAGTACGTATGTCCTTAAAGGCATAAAACATATAATAGCATATGTTCCATTTGATACATAGAATGCCATTCAATTGTTCACCCAGGACAAGGATGATCAATACAACCTTGCTTTCTCTCATACATATAAATGATGCTGATAGAGAAGATAAACAAATAAAGCTACACTGATAGAAATGTAGAAAACGGGCCCAAGAATTAGGCGTGGCAGAAACATACCTTCCTCGTTGAATCTCATGGCGCATAGTCTCAATATCTTCCTTGATTGTAGGAACTTGCTTGGCCTCCTCACGAACCCTCGAAAGGTCGCTCTCAATCGCCTGCAAGTGCGATGCGAGGACCTTCCTGGCCTTGATGAGTTCCTGTATGTCCGCCCGCACCTGAACCAAGTCCAAGTTCATGGCTTCAATGGCGCGAACTTCGGCGTCCATCTTCACCGACTTCTCGTAAATCCCGCGTACCTCAATGTCTCTCTGAACCTTTACTTCGGCCGCTGCAGAGGACAAGAGCCGGATATCTTGCTGTGTGGCGCTTAGTTCTTGCTTGAGCGCCACATGCGTGGCTGCCATCCGTTGGTTGTCGAGGAGGAGGGACTGAATCTCACGGTTCTTGGCGGCGATGCGATCTTGGAGAGCCGAAGGGGAAGATGGAGGAGAAGGGGGACGACGGCGGAGAAGATGTTCGTCGGCTGAGGGAATTATGTGATGAAGAGAGGATCCTCCGTCGCGGGTCAAGGAGCCTTCACGGCGTTTTGAGCCGTCCTGCCGGCTCCGATGCTTCCGTCCGGCCATCTCCAGTTACAGAATGTGATTGCAAAAACGATACTAGAGTATAAATAATTAAATTAAATATATTGTAAAAAAAAAAAAACCGGGGCAAAATATAATTTAATTTATCTAAGATACTTAAAATTCAGGTTCAGCCATACACTTTTTTTTTTCTTTGATTTAGGTTTCCTATTGAGTGAGGTACAACTTGTTGGTTCAATCACATTACACCATGCAATACATTACAATGTGATGTAATAGTAATGCAATACAATATTAATTACAGGGGCTAGTGTTTAGTTTGATTTTTAAACCAGGTACAATATGTTATTTTAATAATTATTTAAAATTAATATATCAAACAGTCTATTTTACCCTTACTATAATATTTATAAAAAAAATAGTTAAAAACCATCGCGCTACCTCATCATAATTATCAAGCTATCTCACTGAGAATCGTCAGATGACGATGGTTTATGGTGGTGGAGGATGTTAACTGTAATACCCCATTTTTTACCAATACACTTATGTGTGTTTGATGTATATTTAATGGAATAAAATGGTGAAAAATGATGTGCATGTATTTATGTGAATTTGTGAAAAATATTCCAGTTGCCGGTTACGTGTAAATTGACCGAATAAGAATATAAGAGACCGGTAAAGGCCGAATATGGTAACCAAAATTTATAAAATTTAATGACATGATTAATGACCTCATTTAAGTGTCAAAAAGGGGTTGAGTCGAAGAAATGGGCGAAAAATGATTTATTTCGATGAATCATTAAATGCAGGGGCAAAACGGTAATTTTGCCGAAAAGTGGAAAATAATTATTTTTCCTCAAATTCCCAATGATTTGAGCTAAATGGGAATTAAAAAGAGTAAATTGACTACTTGATCATTAATAAATTAATTTTGGTAAATTATGGTAAAATGGTCAAATAGTCAAAAAGTTAATTACCTGGTCAACAAGTTACAAGTTGACACTAAGAGATAATTGGAGATTCAGCTTTTCCCATAATTCACTGCATAATTTCAGTTGAAATGGATGAAGAAAAGGGAGATTCAAACATAGTGAATAATGACATCCTGCTATACATAAAATTCATACATAGGATATTTTAATAAAGTTGACACTTACATATTTGATTTGATTAAATTAAGTTCTTCATTGTTACTATCTTAGAATTCATACATAGGATATTTTAGTCTATGAAGCCCTAGCTGACTAGAGGTTCATACCATAATGTCATCCTGCTATATCAGGATACATTTTAACTCTTTCTTATTCACAAGAACACAGACCACATAGGTTAATTGCAATTCAGGACCACATAGGTCATTTACAAATCGAGACCCCTCGGGCCAACATCATTTCAATTACAAATCGAGACCTCTCGGGTCAACATCATTTATACCATCATCAATTCCTCTCTCAGCCTTGTGGAGCTCTTCTCACAACTATTATCCTATATAGAACATTGAATCATCATGTCAGCCTTATCAAAGGCAAAATAATACTGAAGAAATACTACATAGTTCATTTATAATAATCATCAAGACCCAAAAAACTACAATTTTTCGGCCTTTTCCAATTTGGTACTGCTTCCAATTTTCTAGAACTTACCAAGTCCCCTTCTTATGAAATTACATGGCTCAGAAACTTAATTTCTAAAAGCCAAAGCTCATACTTGCTTATTTGGCATAGAGTTGCTTATTTCTCAATATGCTCAGTATTGTATTCAAATACTTTTTGTGATTTACCTTGCTTAGCAATTACACATAACATCATTAATTCTCATTTATTCATAAGACCCATTGGTTAAATTTGACATTCATAGGACATATAGTCCTTTGCAACATTTCTCTAGTCTCATAGTCTATTTTATTTCAGCTTTCTAGCTATTTCAGACTGCTGCCCATAACTCCCGAGCTTCCACCATCTTAGTTTTGACAAAGACCACTAGAGCCCCATATAGTGAAATATTCACTTATCAATTATGTCATGTAATTGAAAATCATGCCATATGAGATTTTGGCATTGCTTCCTGCTCTAGTTTAATTATAATCTCCGCTTCCCTTTCCAAAGGTATCTTATTGATATCCTCTAAAATATTACATAGAATCCGTTTACTGTCAGAATATTTCCAAGTACTACTCTAGCCTTTAACCGCTTGGAGAAAAACATCATGTTCTTCTAATCATCCTTATACAGACATCCCTCAACCTTGACTGCTGGAAGAAAATTTAAGATTGACATATGGTTTGTGGATTAGGTTAAATACCTTTGCTTCCATGATATATCGAAACATTACCATCATCAATCAATCATTGCCAAGAATTACTTCCAATTCATACCATTATAAACTAATTAGATCCATTGCCAACGCTTGTCCTTTAACATTTATTACATGTTTCATAACATTAATTCAATGGATTTGATGCCTGTAGGTGTGGACATAACTATATCATGGAGTAAATACGGTATATTTAGTGTAGCTATCTCACTTAATCATATGCCGTTAAGGAAATACTAACATCTAATTTATATCGTATTTGCAAAAAATTGCCAATGGGTATATTTATACTTTAAATCAACTCTAGAGACTCACCGGCTTCCTTCTGTGTCATCGCGAACTCTACCCTGGATTTTCCACCTCAGCTCCTCTATTTATTATTGCCGTAGATCGTTACTGGTCCAATGCCCCAATCATTGACAATATAACATATTAATAATCTAGCTAAAGTGCTACATGGCTTTCTGAATAATAGGCTAATCATAATACCAATAGGGTTTATTTCCTATTGCTAGTTTTTACTGCTCGTATACCCATTCAGTAAGTTACTACTGACGATCTTGTGTTATTCCACTATTTTATTAAATTTAGCATTCTTGTCCGAAAACTAATTCCTTCTCTAGGTTTAGTCTTAGTCTTTGTATCATCATATCTGCTCTTACTCCTGATCATCCATAGGTGTATTAACTGTCGATGCTAAACTGAGATGAGGCTTGAACACAAGCCTTGGACACCCTCGCTTGCTTGAAAATTGCAGCCTCCTGAGTCCTATAGGTTATGGGCCTACTCCGCTTCTGCTATACCACTCTGATCCTGTGATAATAAGTTACTGTTAAGGACTCAATATCGCTCCACTGTTTTAATAAATTCATTATACTATTTGGAACCAATTTCTCTTCCAAATATGGTCTCAATCCCTTTAATATGTTACTCCCTATCCATTTGCATTCTTCTTTTGTTTATGAATTGTTAGTTGTACTTTAGTAAAATTCTAGAAATTTCCTTCATACAAGGCCACTACTCCTTTTCTACCTGAGGATTGAACTTCCCTTGGAAGCAGGAGATCATTGTCGGCAACATTGTGCAACCCATGTCTACAGACTTTCATTATCAGTAGTTGATCCATGCAAAATTCTAGATGAAGGCTATTGGTCACAGTTTATAAGCTATCTGCGTTCATTATCCTGCTACCAGAATTGTTTCCTCTTTCCTTATCCTCATCTTACTTTTGCTACACTCCTCACAACTTATTAATCAGATCATATTTCCATTATACACTGCTCCGTTAACTTTCTTATTATATGCTAATTGGGTCAGGTCTGGCTTCTTGACCTTACCTCTTTATCTTACTATCTCTATGTCTCCCTATATTAAAATAGAGGAGAGGTATATTCTACATGTTCACAAGGGTATTTTTGTCCTTTCACAAAATTTTGAACACATATATACTTCAATAATAACCTATCGCAGACTTTTACATCAATTACAGAATGACTTTTAGGTATTACACTACCATAGGTGATTGTACAATATGCTTTTACTCCATTGCATCTCATGACTTAACATTTTTAACAACTTGCTAGGGGGTCACCCATCCTTCCATTACCCTGGGTTGAGCACGCTTAACTTTCATGTACCGAGTTAAAAATGCTGGTATTGACTTCAACTACTTCCAAACATTGGTACCCCTGGACAACCCTCAACCTGATTAGTCGGGTCAACCATCTTTGGGTGTCCAAATATTATATATAAATCATTTATTAATACCGGTACATATAACCCAATATGTAGTTGGTCATATGCTCCATTAACTCCATAAAGCTATCATATAGGTCATATTTTATAAGGTTGATCCTTTTCTGTGTCCAAAATGCAGTGTCGAAGAAAATTTCCATGCCATATGAATTTGATCTCTGTACAAGAGCTCTTTACTATAATATCTCTGTTCCTAGTGAAACATGTTAATATCATGCATACCGGGGGAAATAGTATCCTGAATAAGAGGAGCCCATATGAACATGATTCCAATGCATCTTTACTCCTGATCTGTCTACTAGTCATGTCCCACGTATATAGGTTCTACTCCAGAGCAGGTAACCTTGTATGAATCTAACTCCATTTCTATAGATAGCAGTTGCTTCACATCATCTACGGATGACTTTGACTGATGATCCTGGTCTGGTTGGGCTTGTATTCTAACCTTTACTGTGACTATCTCCTTGGAGCCTGCCACTTCCTGAAACCATTTCCAACTGGTCATAGTCATCCCGACCGCCCTCTAGGCATCCTCTGATCCTTCAAGAAAATTTTTAAAAAACAATGACTTACTACTTTGTCACCTTATCCCTTTATTTTTCTCATTATAACGTAATTAAAATCATATCAGTATACTATTCTGTCATTGCCAGAACCGCATGCTCTAATACCAAAAATGTCAAACCCCTCAACATTTTGACATTTATCAGAGTATTAATGCGCAGTTCATTAGGCATACAAAAATAGTACAATATACTAATATGAAATTCCTAATTACATTACACAAAATCCCCATAAGGTTTGTACATAATACAATTTAAATCTCAAATACACAGGAGACTAATAGATAACCCACAAGAAATTTCTTAAGTCTGTAACAGACCTTCTGTCACTAGTATTATGCTATTATGCCCTTTGAGTCATTTCTACTAGCTGAATAAATTTGTGAATTTTGGAAAGGGTGAGATTCATACGAATCTCAATAGTAATAGGCTATCATTCATATAAAATGTGAAATATAAATATGCAACGTAGCATTTATCATGATGCAGCACACAACATAGTTAATTGGAACACAAAGTAGCGTTGCTACCAGTGAATTTCCCTATGTGACAGTTATAACTGTGTGACACTTTTCAATAGGAAAAAGATATCAAAAAATTATGAAACTTTCAAGAATGAAAGTAGACTTGTCAAGCTTTTATTTGATAGGTTATATGAGTTATTTAGAGATGTACAAAAAGAGATATGTATTTTTGAAGTTAGCTTAGTAAAACTGGAAATTTTCAGTGGCAGCGTCAGAAAGCAATAATTCTGGGGCAAGTATGAGCTTCAATTTTTCCAAATTTTATATTTTTAATTAAAAATAAGGGTCACATACCTTTTGGAACTATCCCAATTGGATATCTATATAATTAGATATGAATTTTCAAAGTTTGATGAAAATTTTGCCTAGTTTTGCATTAAGTGCGAAAATGAAAATAAATGTATAGGCAAAATGGTCATTTAACCAATAAATTAAGATGACATTATTTTTTTCTTCAAATGGCCAATGCTTTCGGTCAAATGAAGCAAAAGGAGGGAGTTCATTTATTTGGTTTATGTTAAGCTTAATGATGAAGCATTTTTAGCCAAGTTAAGGTGGTTGAAAAGTCAAAAATTGTAGGCTAGAGTTAAATGACCATTGAGTGATAATATAAAGCCAATTCAAAAAGTTTTTTGACTCTATTCAACGGCCTTGTGAAGTGCAAAATGGAAAGAGAAAGGGGAATTAATTTACTTGGCCTATATTTAAAGAAGAAAAATATAAGGACCAATCACAAGCAAGCAATTGTAAAGCAAAGTGAGATATTTGCTTAAACCATTATCCTCTCTTCCTATTCATTCCATTCGGTCAAGCAGAACGACATGGAGAGAGAGAGAGAGTTCAAGACAAGTTTGAAGAAGTAAGAGAGGTCTTAGGGTTCAAAAAGCCAAAATCTAAGGTAAGAGGCGTGATTTCAAGTGCTTATGCCTTCTAAATCACTTGGGAACCTCTTCTAACCTCTTCTCCTTCTTAAAATCCATGTTTAGCAAGACAAATAAAGATAGAGGAGAGAGTTAAAAGTGACATTTTAGAGAGAGGAAGTGGTGAAATGAAGAGGTAATCACCAAAATTTGATCCTCTTGTCTTACACAATGTTGTTGTGGTTGTTGTTGTGGAATTTGCCTTGGTTTTCTCTTGTTTTTAAAAAATGGTCTAAAGCAAAACCTAAGGTAAGTGCTGCCTAAATTTCCTCTAAGCATGTCCATTTAGTGTTTAAATGGTTAATCATGTGATTAGAAGTGGTAAGGAGGTGATTAAGTAAGAGAAAACAAGAAAACAACATAATCCTCCTAAGAACCCTAACCTTCTGTTCTGAATAGGACGTGATGAAGGAGTTGGAATTTTGTAATTTTGATGGTTCCATTGGATGTATAAGGGAAATTTTTGTAGGTATGAAAGTGTTCATGATTTTTGAATGTTTGTATACAAATTTGGAAATTTATGAAGTTGAATGTACATGTTGTTTAATCTACCTCCTGTGAGGCAGTGACATTATGCAATGTATTTTATGGGGAACAACTTGTCCAAAAATTCTGAAACTTGGTAGGATTAAAGTAGATACATATATATTTAATTTGATGGGTAGTTTTTAATTTTTGGATAAGTACATTGGAAGATATGAATTTTTGAAATTGTGCCTTGTTTCTGGAAGCAAATCTGAGAACAGTGGAGTTTGACAAATTTTTGGGAAAAGTATGACGCCAATGCTTAGACCAAAGAATTTTTACCTAAAATTAATTTAAATAGTATTATTTATACTTTAGAATCAGTCAAATTGGATTTTCTATTATGTACAAATTAAATTAAATTTTTGGGTTATGTATTATGTTATGTACAAACCCTGTAGGGATTTCTGTAAAATAATCAAGAGTGTAATATTAGTATGTTTATGTTATTTCTGTATGTCCACTAAATTGTATGTTAATACTTTATTAAATGGCTAAATTCTGAGGTTTTTAACACCTTCCCGTGAGAGCTACTTGACCGTGCTGTATGTTAGTTATTGGAAAGTGGTGAGACTTAAGAAAATCCCATTAGTAACAAATAACACTCATATAAAATGCATGCAGAGGAACGTGCTATATCATCCACCACATACGAGATAGTTCAATATTCATTCAACATTCAGAGATGTGTTTATGAAACAAATAATTCTATTTAAGGTCTTACCATCCCTTCCCACAGTGCTAGGTGTTCTACTGTACCAAAAACCCTTCTCATCTGAATGCTTAACGGTCAATTATGCCCAATTCATGCTCACATTTCAAGTATGCATAATGGCAATAATATGCATGAAGTATGATACATATAATATGAGGGAGAAGTTACTACCTTAGCCTTTCCAATATTCCTGAATGTGTTACTGGTTCCTTGGTCATCCCGGGCAGATATCAAATCCTATATGTGGGAATTTATGAATGGATGGGTTATTACTTATCCCAATAATTTTGTATAGGTAAGCTAAATTATTCTTGACTCATTCCTATGTTTATTATCCTTAGTTTCAACTTATTAGTTATCATTTGAGTCATTTAGGGAGCCCTTAGAAGCTCAAACAAATGTGTATGGGTTGGGAAATGCCCTACCAATTAACATCTTTTGGAAAATATGAAATATTGAAAAAATGGGGTTTTGGCGTTCCAGATTTCCCCTATTTCTTGGCCGAACTTCCAAAAATAATAAATAAATGTACAAAATTTTAAATTCAGTGGTTCAAAGTTCCACATGACCCTTCTTAAGTCTACTTTAAGGTAAAAATATGTCTTGATACCAATTATATGAATAAAATTCCAGAATTATCATTCATTATCCTCTACCCTAGAAACATGCTAGTTTTACATGACCAACTTAAAAAATGCATAACTTTGTGTGTATAAATACAATTAACCTATATAACCTATCAAATTAAATCTTGTTAATTATATTTTAATACTAGAAAGTTTCACATTTATTCAACATCATTTTCCTATTCAAACATGTCACACAACCGGACTGCCACGGTATAAATTCACACTGGTAGAAATTTGCAAAGTTATAAATTATATTCCAATGATCCAGAATTTATAGCTAGGAGCTATTCCCACACAATTTTGCATGTAGAACATAATATAACATAAAAATGACCAATTTTAATTCCTTCTTGATGTCTTATTCATGCAAGAAATTAGGGTTTGACACAAAAAGTTACCAATTCACATTTCAATCACCAAACTTAGTTCATTTGCTTCCAAAAAAACATATAATCACATGTATGTGATAAAAGCTTCATGAACCCCAATAAACCCTAAAAGGATTAAATTAGGGAAGAAATTCACGTGCAAAAATCCTTAACCAATCAACACAATTCATAGCTCAAAATGAAGCTAAAGCTCACATCTTTGCCTTTTCCAAGCTCTTTCTTTGATTCTCAACCTTTTGCTCTTGTAAGATGGCCCAAAACTCCTCCTCTGCAAAAAAAAAAAAAAAACTATAGAAATGAAGCTCTTGAAGAGGGGAACAACATTCATGAAGGGATTTTGAGTCAAAGAAGTGATTTACAAGGTGATATCAAGATGGAAACCCTTACCTTGTTCTTGTCTTCCTCTCTTTCCTCTTGCTTCACCTTGACCGATTTTGTGAGCTTAGAGAGAGAGTCAGATGTGTGTTTAATTAACCATTTCATCCTTTTTAATTCACTTGGTCGTGAATTCACTAAGGAAAAGGAGGAAAAAGGGAGTGAAATAAAACATGTGGCTATTATTGCTTCTTGCAAAAAGTGTAAGTTAATTTGGCTAACCATGATCAAGTTTACTTGGGTTAAGCTTCTTTCCTTCCCTTTTCCTCTTTTTGACCAAAATTTAACTCCTAAAAGAGAGGAAAATTGTTGACTAATTGACCCTAGTCGTCTTACAATTCACTTACATTTTGGTCAAAATTTCTAAGTTGAAGTTTTAACTTTTCTTTCATTCTTCTTTCTTGACCCTTGTTGACCAAAATTTAACCCTTATGGAAAAAGGGTTAATTTTCTCTTTAAACCTTATAACTACTCTTGCTTTTATGGGAAAATCCTAGCTGCCTATTTTTCCTTCCAAGTTTGCCCCAAAGATCAAATGACAATTGACGCTTTTGCCCTTCATTTTGGCAACCATAACAAATATGCCATTAATTTTCTCATTTCTCTTTGTTTGTATACTAATGGTTTAAATGGCCTTGTTCCCTCATTAATGGTGCCATTCCCTTCTATTCTTTATGTTACGTTCCAACTAAGTTTTTGGTCATTTCCGACTTTAGGAGAAATGAGGTAATTTACCAGTAGCTAATTGGGACTAAAGTCATTGTACAATTTTCAGGGACAATTCTATCATTAATTTCACTGTCTATTTTGTACATTTAGCCCTTGAGCACATTTTGAGATATTATACCTCTCTTTCCCTTGACATGAAAAAGATGCCACCTAAGAGAGATAAAGAGAAAACAAGAGTCTTGGATGACACTTGGCAATCTTGTGCTTTAATCTTTGAACACTTGGCATACTATAAGACCATCTCATCTCAAGATTAAATCACAACCATTCCTTCCTCTTTAATAGCCAATTTTGGCCAGCCATAGGAGAGAGTGAGAAAAATGAGAAAATGGAAGGAAAAGGGAAGAGGAAAGAGAAAGGGTGACTAGTAAAAACCCTAGAGTTTCGGAACCAATTCTAACCCCGAATCGCCGTTATCGTCCGATAAGCCCTTCAGGAAAGTTCTTCTACTCACTGAGAGCTTTATTTCTATGGTCTCATTTTTCTAATCCAAGTTGCTTTATGTCATTTAGTTAGCTGGAGTGTCACTAGAATACCGAACCAATTGTTGAAATGCGAAGAGGTAAGCCTCGGTTTCATTTTGAACCGATTACCTTGTGATTTTATTGAGTTTTTCTTGGTTTATGGACTACTCAAATTTTTTTACCCAGAGGTAGTTTTTGAAGTTTAATATTGTTTTAATCATGTATAAGGTGATATATGATGATTAATGATGTTATTAGGCTAGTTGGTTGTCAAAAATGCAAATTTGATTTATGTTATTTTGGGGAAAAGTTTCGGTCAGAAGCAAAATTGGGAAAAGGAGTGTGATTTTGATATTTTTAAGGGATTTAATAGATTATACATGAAAAATTGTGTGGGAATAGCCATCGGGTATACTCATAAATTAATCGGAATGAAAAACCAAAAGGTTGGGATTTTTGTATTGGTGTTGTTAGATTTTGTTTTCTAGAAGCAGTTGATTTGTGATGAGTTTTTAATTGACCAAATGTCATCCAATGGTCATGAAAATTTCTAGACTTAAATTAGACATGATAATCTTTAATTTTATATATAATATGTGTCATTTGGGTTAGTAGATTGTGAGATATGAATTTTTGAAGATTAGGAATTGAATTTAGAATGTTTCTGGACTAGTTGTGTTGTTCAATGATTCTAGGAAATTTATCCCTATAATTGGCAGTGTTTAATATTTTTCTCATAAAATACACTTAATAAGGGTCACCTAGGTCTTTAAACCACCTAATTTTAATATTTTTAGATAAAGATATAAATTTTCAAAATTTGTTGAAAATTCTACCAACTTTTTGAAATTGTGCGAAAATAAGAAAGTAATGACATTTATGGTAATTTGGGACAAGTTTGGACCCAAAGAATAGAGACAAATCCTAGAGGCTACAGTAGCCCATTGGACATTTATTCAGAATAGCTCTAATGATATGGCCATTTATCTAGGGCCATGAGATGACAAAGAAAAGGCAATGGAAGCAACTTCATTGGTTGAAAGAAAAGGTACTTGAAGAAAAAAGGTAGTGAACTTACCTAACCTGCATGTATTTAATATGTATGTTTGTGTGCTAATTTATATGATTGCTTTGCCTAATTACATAGAGCATATTTGATTGATTGAAGCTCTGTTATATTTATGCTATGACTATGAGTATGTTGTAACATTGGGCATGCAAATATATCATTATGTTTGCATGAAATTCTGTAAGGAAAGCATATCATGCATTAAATATATATCTTGCATGCATAGTATAATACCTTATTTCTAATAGCCTTAGATGAGTTCAAATGAGTAGTGAAATCATTAGTGGGGCCATGATTCAAACCCGGATTACCCAACTTCAGAAAATGTTTACAAATTCTCAATCTCAACTCAGGAGTTGAACCTAGGGTTGAGATGGTTTTTCATAGGGTAAAAAAAACATTTTCATAGCATGTTTGGAAACTCTATTTAGAATCGGGCTTATTTTATAAGCCCGATTTACGTAAATCGAGATAAATCTCCTCCACATATTTACCTCGTAGACCGTAAAAGCACCTCATAAACCGTAAAAGCAACCTTGTAAACCGTAAAAGTTACTTCGTATTCGGTGAATTACGATTTATAAGCACTTATGGAGTTTCCATAAGCTAATCCAAACGAGCTAATGAGTTTCACTACGTCAATAACTCTCAACGGCTCTTTGAGTAATCCAAACTTAGTTTGCTTACCTCTTTGACAAGCATCACAAATTAAATCATTCTTGAAATTTACATTAGTTAATCCAATTACCAAATCCTTTTTGAGTAATTTACCTAATTGATGCATATTAACATGGGCAAGTCGCTTATGCCATAGCCAACTCTCATCAGTGTTACTCAAAAGACAATTTTCAGAGATATTTTCATTCATATTAAGAGTATAGCAGTTACCTTCTCTTTTTGCCTTGAGTTTTGACTTCAAATTCTTCTTTTCAATATGCAGATCCTTCTTGCTGACTATTAGACATTCTTCTGAGTCAAATATTACCCAGTTGTCTTTATCTGTGCTTTGGCTTATACTTAATAGATTGTGACATAAACCTTCAACATAATATACGTCTTTGATTTTATCCTTAACTTCCCCAAGCCCTGCAATCCTTCCGGTTTGATTTCCTCCAAATTTTACCTTGCCACCTTCCTTGGGTACTAATGTGGTGAAGTTCTCAGGATCACCAGTCATATGTCTTGAACATCCACTATCTATATACCATTTGTTTGATTTGGATGTTCTGAGGCAAATATGCAGTTAAGGATAATTAAGTTTTAGGTACCCATATCTTTTTGGGTTATTACATATAACTTTCTGTTCATGAACCTTCTTAGGTATCTATTTATAGGTTCCTATAATTCCTTTCTTTTTATGAAAACATGAAGAAGTGTAATGTCCTTTTCTATTGCAGTAATTACAATAAGCAAAAAGGATTAGATGTGTGCACAGAACGTGTGAAATAACTTACATATGGTTTACCTCCTGTCTTCTTCTTACCTTTTCTTTTGTCTAAGTTTGGATCATATCCTATACCAGACTTATCATTCACATGACGTTGTGCTTTTAAAATAACATTTAACATCTCACTTCCTTTTGTAAACTTTTCAAGAGTTTTAGTAAGATCAATATTTTTCTTTTCAAAAGACAAACACTTTTTGCAATCTTTATCCAAAGGATCTTTAATTCTTTCTTCAAGAAATTTGTTTCTCTTTTTACATGCAATCAAAGTATTAACAATTTTGACAAATTCAGAATGTAAAGCATCATATTCATTTTGTAATTCATCATAAGTAGGATCAGAATCTTTTACCTCCTTGTCTGTTTCTTTTTGAGCAACCAGGCATATATTGGCTGTCTCTTCATTATCGCTTTCTTCATCTGAGGAGCTATCTCCCCATATTGCAGAAACAAATGTCTTCTTTCTGTTGAAGGATTTGATGTTTCTCTTTTCTTTATTTTTCTGAAATGACTACGGACATTCTGATTTGATATGTCCAGGTTTACCACATTCATAGCAGATGATCTCCTTGGCATCTCTTCTGCCACTAGTTCCACCTCTTTGTGAATTCCTGAATCCTTGGCCTTTATAAAATTTCTTGAATCTTCTGATCATCAGGCCTATTTCATCATCATCGATCTCCTCTTCTTCTTCTTGGCTTTCTGCCTTTGTTTTTGTCACACTTAGTGCAAGACTTTTCTTCCTCCTGTCACCAACTTCTTCTAGTTCTCGTTTGAATTTTAGTTTGCTTTCATATTCTGAAAGGCTTCCAAACAAAGAAGCTACAGATTACATTGATTCTCCTTTGACCTCCTCTATTGCTGTGACTTTGGCCTCCCATTCTTTGGAGAGTATATTTAATATTTTTCGTACTTGGACATTCTGATCATAGAATTTTCCAAGTGCTGCAAGTTGATTAACAAGATGAGTATATCTAAGTTCAAATTCAGCTATTGACTCACCTTCCTTCATTCGAAGTAGATCAAACTCTGTAGTTAGAGTATTGACTCGATTTTCTTTTATTCCAGATGTTCCTTCATGAGCTACTTCCAACGCTTGCCACATTTCTTTAGCAGTCTGAAGAGTACAGATTTTGAAGTATTCTTTTTGACTAAGTGCACTCTGAATCATTAAAATTGCTTTGCTGTTGAGGGTCACTAGCCTTTTGTCATTGTCATCAAATTCTGCGGGTGATTTAGAAACTTTTCGAGATTCTTCAGTCTTTGTAGGTACATAGTTTCTAGTTTCAATCACATCCCATAGTCCGTATTCTGTAGCCATTACGAATACACGGAACTTAGCTTTCCAGAAGGAAAAATGCTCACCACTAAAACCTGGTGGTCTAGTGATAGATGCTCTGTCAGGAAGGATTGCTTCACCCATGCTTGCCATCGGATCCTTCTAAGGTTGTTAAACCTGAACAAGAAGACCTGCGCTCTGATACCAAATGTTAGAGCAAGCTTTTCACCCAAGAGGGGGGTGAATTGGGTGATTAGAAAATAATCAGAAATTTAAAACAAGTTTATAAAACTTTAAGCACAGTAAATAAAAAGGAAGGAATAGCACTAAAGTTCACACAGGGATTTATACTGGTTCGGTCTCAACCACTTGACCTACGTCCAATCCTCAGAAATCCTTCTGAGCCTTTCACTATATCTTCCAAGATTCAATGGGTTGTTGGAAATTGTACCCTAGGGGCCAATCATTTTACTTTGAATATTATCATTAAATGAATTTCTCCATTTGGTTATCACATTATTCGCATGTTCACTGTGATAATTGTATCATTGGATAAATCATAATGATTGTCCTAAATGTCGCTGGTCGGTCATCTATGTGGGAGGAAAGATGAAATAAGACCAGTATGACTTTGATAAGGTATGGGGATACTAATCAAAGTCTTAGGCACTTGTAGGAGTATAAGGTGCTGGACCGACCCGCTATGAGAAAGCTGCATGGATCAAGTCATAAGCTTATCTCATGTATAACCATGTCACAATGCCCTTTGACCTGAGATCATCATGGATTTCTACATGGGAGTCACTAAGCTTTGACTTAGTCAAAAGTCACCTTTAACCGGGTAGTGATAAAGGCTACAATCGGGCTTAATGGTTTTCATGTAGAGGAATGTGAATGGTCAAGATGGAATTTGTCCCTTACATTAGTGAGAGATATTACTGGGCCCCTCGATGAGTAAGTCTGAGAAATGTATGGCCATACTACGATGGAAAAAAGTTTCTACTTCTATAGTCAGACTACTCAGGGATCGAGAAAGTAATGGTCAGGAATAGGAGGATGACATTCTCCATGCCTCATCCTTGACCGAAATATCGTGTGACAAAAGGGACATGATATGGTTATACGACAGGTTATATCGTATTGTCGATCCTCATATGAATTGGGTAGTCGTAATGTCTTGCTAGAGGCCGCTTACGACTTGTGGGTTAGTATAGTCATTGGCCCACTGCCAACTTCGTTTGGGCCTACAGGGTCGCACACAAGAATAGCCCAACACGAGCTATAATGTCCAGATTCATTGAATCTAAGATGCGTCTAAGATTCAATGAATACAATGTTTAATCTAGGGTGAATGAATTTTAAATATATATTTATTATATACACATGTTGTGTGAATATTTATTTGATAAATATTTATATGTGTGTTATATATATATTTATATTTGGAAAGGAATATTAATAATATTATATACACATATGTATTTTTGAAATACATAAATACATATATAATATATATTATTTGATAATATATATTATATATATATGATAGTATTATATTATATGATCATATGATAATATTATATTATATATATATAATATATATTATTTGATAATATATATTGAATATATGATGATATTATATTATATGATGATATTATTATATTGTGTATATATAATGATATTATATGATAATATCTCATATTTAATTTATGAAGATAAATTAAATTCCATTGGCTCTTTATTCTAATTAAATAAATAGGTTAAATTAAAACTGTTGGACAGATTTAATTAAACCAGGTTTATTTAATTAGCTTATTAAAACAATTAAATGTTAATTGATATGATAAGGATTTTGAAATTAATTAAGATTAATTTTAAAAATCCAATATCCATCATAAAATAGATAACCCTACTAGTTATAAAATATGAGAGCTAGGGTTTTCTACAGATGATGGAAAACTAAAGAGCCACAAGAAAACCCTAGAAGGATATTAGAGGCGCTAGCACGCTGCCGGTGTTGGGGTCCTATTCGTGTGGATACCAGTAGAGGGAGCTGATATGAGTAGTTAGCTCCTCAAGATTGAAAAAGGCAAAACTCCAAGAAGAACTAGTTGATATGTTGATGTTGGGGATGGTTAATCTCATACTCATAGAGATTGACGCTCTTTTAAGAAGAATTAGCGGACATGTAGATGCCGGGGAAATTATTTCAGGAGCAACCAAACATGGAGATTTGTGAACTCGTAATACGTTGATGATTGTGGGAATTCAAACAAACATTAATAAGGTATGAATCTTTCTAACTTGATTTAAATGACGTTGATAGATCCGCAATTGGGATTGGTAAACTTTTGCAATTTTAATTTTTTTTAATTCTTCCGCTGTGTGCCTACCAATCCCAACAGTGGTATCAAAGCCAGGTCAATTGTGCATTTAAATTGAGTTTTAGTGCTTATTGTGTGCTTATATATGTGATATATAAGTGGAACATGATTTTAGAAAGATTGAAGTCATAGTAGTAGTGCTGCAGATTTTCGTTTTTTTTTGGAGGCAGTATGATTGTGACGAATATTCGAATGCTCAAATCTTATCCAATAATCCTGAAAATTTCCAGAATGAAAGTAGACATCCTAAGCTTTAATTTGATATATAATATATGCGATTTGGATCAGTATATTAGGAGATATCAATTTTTGAAGTTAGGCTTTGAATCTGTGACGTTTTCTCTAGCAGCAAAGATTAATTAGTGTTTCAGGAACAGTGGACATATAAGTTTATGAAAATTATATTTTTCGTTTAAAATATACTTAAGGAAGATCAAATAGAGCTTTGAACCACTACAATTGGATTTTTTGAGATTTAATTATGATTTTTCAAATTAAGATGAAAAATCTGACAGCTTAGTGGGACTGCCGTAGCTAATTGTTCGTAGCTCAATCACGACATTTATTACTTTTCATATTGTATGAATTGTTGATTTTTGGGGTTTACTTCTCAAAATTGTTTGGGTATGGTGAACAACATGGCTTTAGTTTTACAAGAGTTGTAATATTTAAATACAGCCTGTGTGCTGTGCCTTCCTCTAAATAGTCTCAATGTACATTCTCTTCTCATCTCACTCCCCTCGTATGTTTAAACGAGGTTTCTCTCAATGTATTTCTTTTTCTTATTTAGAGAAGTCCTCTCATTGGCTTGGGAGGATTTTAGGGTAGGCAAGCCATGTTGTGTCACGTTTGAATTATGCTCTTGAGTAGATCATTGCATACATACTTTTGCATTTATATGTATTTATTTGTATGAGATACAACCATGATTGCATTCATATAAACAAAAGTAATTGAATAATCTCTCTAACTAAAATCTTAAGTCATAATGCCGTCAATTAATGAAACTTGTTAAAACCTAGATCGCTCAATTGTAGGTTCCACCAAAGTGGATGCATTTGAGTTATCTTGGTGAAACAAGCGTGAGTAATGGTGCTACTCACATTGATTCATTATTGCTTTGACTTAATTGAGATTAGCAAAACGGTTTTGGGTCTCAAGGCATTAGATGGGATTAAACATGTTGGATCATATGATGATCGAATCCCATAAAGATCTAAGAGTTACATATGATGTAATTGGTAAAAAGGTTACCTACCTAAATAACTTGAATTTAAGCGTCTTGCCAAAGCGGACTTAAATTTCAGCGAAATATGGATTTTAGCCCACTAATTATTATATTGAGGGTTGTTAATTTAGTGGGAGATTACTAAATAACTTTGCATATTTTAATTGTAGAATCATGTCAACTAGTAATACTACTACACTATCACTGCGATCAGTCCTTGAGAAGGACAAACTCAGTGGGACAAACTTTCTTGATTGGTTTAGGAACTTGAGAATTGTTCTCAAGCAGGAAAGAAAGCATATGTCCTATATCAACCCATTCCTAAAGAGCCTGTAGCCAATGCTCCAAGAGCTCAAGAAGATGCTTATAGGAAGCATAAAGATGACTTTATGGATGTAGGTTGCCTAATTCTTGCCACTATGGTTCTAGACCTCTAAAGAGATCTAGAACTTATGGAGGCTCATGAGATAATTATGCATCTTAGGGAAATGTTCCAGCAACAGGCAAGGCAAGAGAGGTATGATACCACAAAGCCTTACATTCCTATAAGATGGCTGAAGGTACATCAGTTAGTACTCATGTGTTAAAGATGAAAGGCTATATTGATGACCTTGAGAGGCTTGGATTTCCCATAAATCAGGAGTTAGCTACAGATTTGATCTTGAACTCACTCTTAAAAGTTATGACCGATTTGTCATGAACTACAACATGAACAATATGGAGAAATCGATTTCTAAACTGCATGGGATGCTCAAAGCTGTTGAGCATAACATTTAGAAAAGCCCAGCTTTGTTATGATGGCTTAGAAAAGAAAGGGTATTAAAAGGAAAGGCGAGGGCAAGGGAAAGGGTAATGGCTCAGGAGGTAAAACCAAAGAGTCAAACAAGCCCGAAACTAAGCCTGCAGCCAAGAAGGTAAAGCCTCCAAAGGAAGGAGTATGCTTCTTCTACAATGAAACCGTTCATTGGAAGAGGAATTGCAAACTCTACCTCGAAGATCTGAGAAGAAAAACTAAAAGGATCAGGTCAATCGATTTGAATCTGACTTACCTATGGCATTGTCATCTAGGCTATATAAATGAGAAACACATTTCTAAACTCTATCAAGATGGATTTTTTTTAATCATTTGATTTTGAATCATATGATACATGTGAATCTTGCTTATTAGGAAAGATGACAAAGGCACCTTTTATTGGGTATAGTAAGAGGGCCACTGATTTATTGGGCCTCATATATACAGATGTATATGGACCAATGAATATAGTTGCCAGAGGAGGTTATATGTACTTCATTGCATTTATGGATGATTTTAGTAGATATGGATATATCTATCAAATGAAACATAAATCTGAATCTTTTGAAATGTTCAAAATATTCCAAAATAAAGTACAAAAACCAACTTGGCAAAATAATTAAAGCACTTCGATATGACCGAGGTGGTGAATATTTGAGCCAAGAGTTTATTGACCATCTTAAGAGTTGTGAGATAGTCTCATAATTAACTCCTCCAGAAACACCACAATGGAATAACGTTTCTAAGCAGAGGAATCGAACATTATTAGATATGGTTTGATATATGATGAGTTAAACAGATCTTCCACCGTTCTTTTGGGGCCATGCCCTAGACATAGTTGCGTTCACACTAAACGTGTTCCATCTAAGGCAGTTGAAAAGACACCATATAAGATATGGCCTGGGAAGAAACCTAGTTTGTCTTTCCTTGAAATTTGGGGATGTGAGGTTTATGTTAAACAATAAACCTCTAATAAATTATCACACAAATCCTCAAAGTGCCTTTTTGTGGGGTATCCTAAGGAAACTAAGGGATACTATGTCTATAATCCCACCAATAATAAAGTGTTTGTTATCCAAAATGGTATCTTTCTAGATAGGGAGTTTATTTCTAAAAGAACCAGTGGGAGTAGGGTACATCTCAAAGAAGTTTGAGAGTCACAAGATAGCACAGAACCACTGATGGAAAATAGAGAAGACTCACAACAAGTTGTTGAGCCTGCTCAAGTAAGATAAGGCCTACGAAGGTTTGATAGGACATGACATCAGCCTCAGAGATATGGATTTCTGATTACTAGAAGTCGTAATGTGTTGCTCATTAAGCAGAATGAGCTAACCACCTATCAAGAAGCCATAATGGGACCAAACTCTAAGAAATGGCTAAATGCCATGAAGTCTGAAATGTAATCCATGTACGACAATCAAGTATAGACCTTAGTCGATCCACCTAAAGGTGTTAAAACCATCAGGTGCAAATGGGTTTTCAAAGAAAAACCGACATGGATGGCAAAGTAAATGTCTTCAAGGCACAACTGGTTGCTAGAGGATTCACTCAAACTCATAGTACAGACTATGATGAAACCTTTTCCACAGTTGCAATGGCCAAATCAATCAAAATCCTTCTTACCATTGCATCATATTATGACTATGAAATATGACAGATAGACGTCAAAGCAGCCTTCCTTAATGGAAAGCTCATTCAGGATGTGTACATGACACAACCTAAAGGTTTTGTGCGTCTAAAGGATTCTGGTAAGGTATGCAAGCTTTAAAGATCCATTTATGGATTAAAGCAAGCATCTCGGAGTTGGAATCATTGTTTTGATGAAATAGTCAAAGAGTTTGGATTCATTCAAAACATCGATGAACCTTTTGTTTATAAGAAGGTTAGTGGGAGCACAATTGTATTTCTAGTGCTTTATGCAAATGACATCCTACTTATTGGGAATGACATTCCTACCTTGTAGAGTGTCAAGTCTTGGTTAGGGAAGTCTTTCTCGATGAAAGACTCAGGCAAAGCCACTTATACCCTAGGGATTAGAATCTATAGAGATAGATCCAAGAGGCTAATAGGCCTAAGTCAGAGTAGTGAGGGTCGTTGGACTGCTGTCAAGAATATCTTAAAGCACCTGAGAATGACTGAGGACTTATTCTTGGTATATGGTGGATTGGGTGATGAGTTCTATGTAACTGGTTATACAGAGATGATCTTAGATCGCAATCTAGATATATGTTAATTTTAAATAGTGGTGTAGTAAACTGGAAGAGCTACAAGTAGAGTACTGTAGTAGGTTCTGCAATAGAAGTTGAGTATATAGTAGCATCAGATGCTGCTAAAGAAACTGTTTGGATTAAAAGTTTGTTATTGAACTAAGGGTGGTACCTACCACCCAAATCCAATAGATTTATTTTGTGAAAATAGCGAAGCTATTAAGGACCAAACGTATACTCAAGGGATTTCATCTTATCATAGAAATCAATGATAGAGGTGATATAAAAAATATACAAAGTAAGAGGAGAAGACAATGTTGTTGATCCTCCTTTTAAGTAGCTTGCACAAGCAAAGCATGAGCGTCATGTTAGAACAATGCGAATTAGGTAAACTAATGATTGTACCTAGTGCAAGTGGGAGGATGTTGGAAATTGTGCCCTAGGGGCCAATCATTGTACTTTGAATATTGTCATTCAATGAATTTCTCCATTTGGTTATCACATTATTCGCATGTTCACTGTGATAATTGTATCCTTGGATAAATCATAATGATTGTCCTAAATGTCGCTGGTCGGTCATCTATGTGGGAGGAAAGATGAAATAAGACCAGTATGACTTTGATAAGGTATGGGGATACTAATCAAAGTCTTAGGCACTTGTAGGAGTATAAGGTGCTGGACCGACCCGCTATGAGAAAGCTGCATGGATCAAGTCATAAGCTTATCTCATGTATAACCATGTCACAATGCCCTTTGACCTGAGATCATCATGGATTTCTACATGGGAGTCACTAAGCTTTGACTTAGTCAAAAGTCACCTTTAACCGGGTAGTGATAAAGGCTACAATCGGGCTTAATGGTTTTCATGTAGAGGAATGTGAATGGTCAAGATGGAATTTGTCCCTTACATTAGTGAGAGATATTACTGGGCCCCTCGATGAGTAAGTCTGAGAAATGTATGGCCATACTACAATGGAAAAAAGTTTCTACTTCTATAGTCAGACTACTCAGGGATCAAGAAAGTAATGGTCAGGAATAGGAGGATGACATTCTCCATGCCTCATCCTTGACCGAAATATCGTGTGACAAAAGGGACATGATATGGTTATACGACAGGTTATATCGTATTGTCGATCCTCATATGAATTGGGTAGTCGTAATGTCTTGCTAGAGGCCGCTTACGACTTGTGGGTTAGTATAGTCATTGGCCCACTGCCAACTTCGTTTGGGCCTACAGGGTCGCACACAAGAATAGCCCAACACGAGCTATAATGTCCAGATTCATTGAATCTAAGATGCGTCTAAGATTCAATGAATACAATGTTTAATCTAGGGTGAATGAATTTTAAATATATATTTATTATATACACATGTTGTGTGAATATTTATTTGATAAATATTTATATGTGTGTTATATATATATTTATATTTGGAAAGGAATATTAATAATATTATATACACATATGTATTTTTGAAATACATAAATACATATATAATATATATTATTTGATAATATATTATATATATATGATAGTATTATATTATATGATCATATGATAATATTATATTATATATATATAATATATATTATTTGATAATATATATTGAATATATGATGATATTATATTATATGATGATATTATTATATTGTGTATATATAATGATATTATATGATAATATCTCATATTTAATTTATGAAGATAAATTAAATTCCATTGGCTCTTTATTCTAATTAAATAAATAGGTTAAATTAAAACTGTTGGACAGATTTAATTAAACCAGGTTTATTTAATTAGCTTATTAAAACAATTAAATGTTAATTGATATGATAAGGATTTTGAAATTAATTAATATTAATTTTAAAAATCCAATATCCATCATAAAATAGATAACCCTACTAGTTATAAAATATGAGAGCTAGGGTTTTCTACAGATGATGGAAAACTAAAGAGCCACAAGAAAACCCTAGAAGGATATTAGAGGCGCTAGCACGCTGCCGGTGTTGGGGTCCTATTCGTGTGGATACCAGTAGAGGGAGCTGATATGAGTAGTTAGCTCCTCAAGATTGAAAAAGGCAAAACTCCAAGAAGAACTAGTTGATATGTTGATGTTGGGGATGGTTAATCTCATACTCATAGAGATTGACGCTCTTTTAAGAAGAATTAGCGGACATGTAGATGCCGGGGAAATTATTTCAGGAGCAACCAAACATGGAGATTTGTGAACTCGTAATACGTTGATGATTGTGGGAATTCAAACAAACATGAATAAGGTACGAATCTTTCTAACTTGATTTAAATGTCGTTGATAGATCCGCAATTGGGATTGGTAAACTTTTGCAATTTTAATTTTTTTTAATTCTTCCGCTGTGTGCCTACCAATCCCAACACTTGGCACCACAATACAAATAGCAAGTTCCTCTAGACACTCGCTCCCCCTTAAAAAAGGTAATCTTAAATCCCTTCTTAAGGTTCCTCAACCTTAAGTTATCACTATTGGAAATGATTAAGTATGACTGACAAATCTCTCTCACAGAGTATTTAGATAAGAACTGAAGTACAGACGAAAGCTTGAAGCACTTGTAACGATATTGCTTGTAGAGTATTCAGGCGTTTCTCATCGTTGTTCATTTTTGGAATGGCTGGACATATATAATAGAGACTTTGAGGACCGTTGTCAATTTTTCCGTTGATTTAAATGTGCTTCTAACAAATGCACCAGTATTTGTCTTTCCGTTATTTATGAATTTTGCTGCCGCCCATGAATAGTTGTCGTTTGAATGGAGAGTTCAGTTACTTGTCATGTGCGTGATGGTGGAGTACAGCTGTAACACACTTGTGAATATCACCGTTAGAAAATATTTGTATATTCACAGAATAATATGATTCACTGGAAGTATTTTCTGAAATCAATAAAACCATCAGGAGTGATCTTGTTTTCGCGACTGAGCAGTAAAATAATATACCATATGATTTTGACAGCAATTTGGAGAAATCAGTAATGATAACAGAATTTAACTAACAAAATCAGTTGTTCTTCATGGAAGTAGTTGCAAGTAGATCAATGTTTGTTTGAGAGAGTTATTGACAGAAAGAAACATCACTGGAGTGAATATAATATCACTGGGAGTGATTTTGAAAACGTTAAAACCTTCCCATAGTGATTACAGACTTACTGGAAGTGAAGATGAAATTTCTATATTCCACTCGAGTGAATTTGGAATCACTGGAAGTGATTTTGTAAATAGTGTTTTCTTCTTGCAGTGATTTTGAATCCACTGGAAGTGATTTGGAAGTTTTCAAACATTACTCGAGTGATTCAAGATCACTAGAAGTGATTTGGCAAACAGTAAAATATTCTTGCAGTGATTTTCAATCCACTGGAAGTGATTCAGCGAAAATACAATATCACTCGAGTGATTCAGGATCACTAGAAGTGATTTGGAATTCTTCAGGTATCACTCGAGTGATCTGGTATTCACTGGAAGTGATTTTCAAAATAGTAAATTTTTCTTGCAGTGATTTTTCAATCACTTGAAGTGATTTGGCGCATCACTCGAGTGATTCAAGATCACTGGAAGTGATTTGGAAAACTTAGCGCATCACTCGAGTGATTTGGCATTCACTGGAAGTGATTTTCAAAACAGTGAATTTTTCTTGCAGTGATTTATCAATCACTGGAAGTGATTAGACGCATCACTCGAGTGATTTCACATATCACTCGAGTGATCTGGAAATTTTTCACATCACTCGAGTGATTTCAATGATCACTCGAGTGATCTTGAATATCACTCGAGTGATTAACTAAATCACTCGAGTGATCTTCCTCAGTCACTTTAATCACTTGTTTTGCTGATATAAGATCCATGGACTTCCAAAATATGATTTGTTATCATCAAAACATGAAATCTAACACATTGAATGTATAGCCACATATACATCAAATGTATGATTACACATAACCACCACACTCTTACATCAAATACAAATAGTAGTGCCTTGCACTACGATCTTCACTTCACCTTTATATCTCCTCCAATGCATATCTTCCTGTACTCTTCACCTGTCTAAATGGTTGGTTGGAAGGAGTGAGATTCGAGTGAATCTTAGTAGCAAACATTACTACTATGCATGCCAGATATATATGAATGCATGACATGCTTGCCTATACTATTTCATGCCAACATAATGACATACTGCATGCTCGATGTTTTGACATACATATGGATATTGCAAAAATATAACAGAGCTTCAACCAATCATACATGTTCCACAAAAATAGGCAAAGTAGTCACATAATCAATGCAAGACATACATATCACATACATGCAAAAAAGGTAAGTTCACTACCTCTCAGACTTTATGTCATTCTCTTCTTATCCCTTGATCTGCCAACCATTGCTTCTTCTTTGTTACTTCATGGCCCTAGGTAAGTGATAACATCATTAGATCCATAAAAAGTGAATGCCCAATGGGCCACATTAGCCCTAAAGGCTTACTTTCACTCTTGGAGTTCATACCAATTACATTTGTGCCATTAGGTCTTAATTTCACATAAGACACATAAAGCTGACAAATTTTTCACCAAACTTTGACAAATCACAATTAATTATATAGAACTCCAATTGAGGAGTTTCAAAGGCCTGTGACCCCTATCAAGTCTAATTTACATTAAAAATCATTAATCTTGTAGTAATCATGGCTAAAAGCCAATAATTTCATGATTACAATCCACTACCCCAAAACAACTTTCAGATTCAATGTCCAAATGTAAAAAATCATGAATAATTCTACAAAACTCTAATTGCACTGATTTCAAAGCCTAAATAAATATATTTAAATTTAAATTTAAGTAAAAATATATATGTTTCCCTAATGTATACAAATTATTCCCAGAATTTTCTTAAAAACCACTGTTTCAGATTTAGTCCCAGAAATAAGGTCAAACTTTAAAAATTCACCATTAATTATAGGAAATTTTTAATTGAGTGGTTCTAAATTCTATGTATATATATTTCAATATATTGTAACATAAAAATACTCAATGTTAGTTATCAAAGCCAAACTATTCTCAATATTTTGACAAATCACCCTATTCCAGATTCCTTCCCAGAAACAGGGCACAAGTTCACAAATTCATTTCTAAATACACAAAAATCTAATTGAGGTGATTATAAGTATTAATTGACCCTTATTAAATATAATTGAAGGTAAAAATATGCCCATAAACTAAATGCACTCACACAATTACAGAGTTCAATTCGTTTGAACACTGCTCCAGAAGTTCCCAGATTCACAAGAGCAGAGTTTGAAATATCATAACTCATATCATACTTGTCCAAAAATTACAAAATACATATCAAATTAAAGCTATACATGTCTAATATAAGTTTAAAAAATTTCAGAATTCTTGGACAAGTTTTAGGCTTTGAAAGATCACGCTCAACACTTACTGCCACACAGGGCAGATTAAGCAACATGCTCACATATGTTTCATAATTTCCCAAATTCATATACAAACATTCAAAATTGATGAACACTTGCATACCTACACAATTTTTCCTCCTAAAGCCAATGAAAACATCAAAATCATCAAATTTCCACTACTTCTCCATGAAACAGTATAGGGCATAATTTAAGATTCTCAAAAAAAGGTTGTTGTTTTCTCGTTTTCTCTTGCTTAATCACTTCCTTGCTACTTCTAATCAAATGATTATCTATTTAAACACTCATTATACTTGATTTAGAGTAGATTTTGGCAGCATTTCCCTTAAATTTTCGTCAACCCCAATTTTAAAAACAAGAGAAATCAACACTATATTCACCAAGAACAACACCAACAACATCTAATCAAGCAAGAGAAATAAGTTTGGAGGAGTTACCTCTTGGTTTCCACTACTTTTCTCTCCTCCATGTTTTTAGCCCTCTCTCCAAAATCCTTGATTCAGCTCAAATTCCATGTTTCCAAGGGTAGAGAACTGATTAGAAGAGGTTATGAGAGGATTAGGAAGCAAGAATCACAAGGTTACAACTTCCTTACCTTTGATTGTTGGAAACCTAGCTTCCTTCTCCTTCTTCTTGTTTCACGTTCTCAACTCTCTTACTCTTGCATTCTGATTCTGTGTGAAAATAGATGAAGAGATGAGGGAGTAATAATATATTACAAGGGTTAATTGGTTTGGACGTGTGGCATCCTCTAATTGGTCCAAATAATTAATTTTTGCACATGATACTATATTTGACAGAATTTTCATTAAACTTTGAAAATTCATATCTAATTGTACAAATATATAATTGGGATGGTTCTAAAGGCTATACGACCCTTATTGAGTCTATTTTTAATAAAAATTATAATCTTTGGTCAATTGGAAGCTAAATCTTCTCAGAATTTTAATTTTTGAATGCTGTCCCAGAAAATAATTAATTTCGCTCGGAAAACTTCTAAAATTCATTTCTTTTTGTGTAAAAATACAAATAACTTATATGACCTATCAAATTAATTTTTGATAATTCTATTTTAATTTTAGAAAGTTTCATAATCTTTAGACATCATTTTCCCCTTGAAATCTGCCACACAAGCACGACTGCCACATCGGGAATTTCACCGATAGCAACAATACTTTGTATTCCACTTTACTATATATGTGTAACTTATAATCACTTTATTTTGTTATTCCCTGATCTCTTTAATACTTCCAAGTATATAAAGAAATTTTAGAGAATTTAAACATACCTCATAGGGACATTTGCTAAACCAGGGCTTAGTAGTCCACTTGATCTAGGCTTAATCTCAAGCCTTTTGTCCCAAAATTTGGGATATTACACATAATGATATTTTTTGCTACTAAGATTTCCCTAAATCTCACTCTCCCCCAACCAACCATTTAGGTAAGTAAGCAAAGAAAAGGAGTGCATGACAATGTGCCAAGAGAAGTTACGGATGAAGAGTTGAGGAATTATTACACACTGTTCTATTTTGTATTAACATTTTGTGTGGTTAACTGTATAACCTGCATAATGGATAAATTGAATTCTCTAAAAGCGATAAATGAATTAGGAATGTGTAATTGCACAGTACGAGCCCATTAGTTAAATTAGAAAAGGGATTAATAAGCAGAGAAAAACTCTGTTAATGATGAATGGAAGAATTGAAAAGTTAAAATGAGTAGTAACCTCGTGAATAAAGTTAATTATTTTGGTAAATATGGTTTTATCAAATAAACAGCAACCCCACGTATTGAAAGAAAAATGGCAGGTAATCTTCTACAATGCAATATAAAAAGGGGCTAGGGACGAGCGTTACATAAAGCAAGTTGGTATTAATGTTCAAGCCAAAAAGGAAGAGAAGAAAAAGTTAACATGTCTTGCAATTGGTTACAACTTGGAAGTTTGACCAAAAAGCAAGAAAGCAAGAGGAATTTTGTCAACAAATCCTCCTTCTTTTGCATTGAATATTTCACCCAAGACAAGCCAAAAAGGGAAAGAGAAAATATCAACCCATTTAACCCAACTAAGACTTGGTTAATTAACCAAGTAACTTTTGCAAGAAACCATGAGAATGTGACACATGGATTTTTCTCTTTTCCATTAAGTGATTTTTGGCCAAGTGAATTCAAGAAGGCATGGAATGAATATTAAAACATCTATCACTCCCTCACACTCATTAAAAGTTGGCCAAACCATAAAAATAAAGAGAAAAAGAAGAGAAAATGAAAAAGAAAAGAGAAAGGTGAAAGTTGAAGAACAAGAAGGTAAGAATTCTAGCTTGATTTTCACTTTCAAGGTCACTTCTATAGCTCTTGAGGTATTCATGAAAGTTGTTTCTCTCACTAAGAGCTTCATTTATATGATTTTATTTTCTTTAAAGAAGGTGTTTTGTTCTGTCTATAAAGTTCCAAACTTGGAGAAACCAAGAACAAGCTCTAGAAAGGGTAAGAGGTGAGTATAAGCTTTGATTTGAACTAAGTATCTTGTTGATTGGCTGATTATGGTGAATTTTAGTGGTTGCCCTAATTTTGTTTACTTTGGGGTTTTAGGGGTTTCATGTTGATTTGTTCTTGGAAATGGTAATATATGATGTTAAATGATGATTCTAGCATAGTTTAGTAGAGAAATTTTCAAACTTGTGGATCTTGGTTTGGGAAGAGAATTTTGTCCAGAATAGGGCATGAAGAAGGGGTAGGATTTTGGTGAATTTGATGTCTCGAATGGATTCTTTGGGCAAAATTGTATATGATGAATAGGTTGTTGTTATAATTTTAGAAAGAATGACTTTGAAATCCAAAAATTAGAATAATGCTGCCAATTAGGGTTTCCTACGTGGTAGTATGAATGTGTTGGGTTTTTGGGTAATATAGTGTTGTTCAATGGTTATGATAATTTTCAAAATAAAAGTAGACTTGTCAAGAATAAAAGGGGACAACAAGAAGAACCTAGTTCACAAGGGAGTGAACTTACTTAACTTGCATGTATTTGATGTATGTGCTATATTGATTTGCAGTATTGCTTTGGTTGATTATGTGAAACTTGTATGAATAAAGAAGCTATGTTTTTATTTTTACTGTGGCCATAAGTATACTGCATGAAACATTGAGCATACATAATATCATTATGCGAACTTGAGCCTCTATAAAGCAAGCATATCATGCACTAGCATTTACATGCATTGTCTGTAATGTTTGCTGCTGAGATTCTCCAGAATCTCACCTTGCCCCACCAACCATATAGGTACATGAATAGGAAAGAGGAAAATGCTTGAAGATGAACCAAAAGGAAAAATAATGAAGAATTAAAGAAAAATGTGTATTAATTTACTATATGTGAATTATTTGCACTACCTGAATATAAGTATGAATACTCATATTAGAATTGAACGGTAACCGGGATCACTGAAAGCACTGTTTTATTGAATCACTGAGATTAAGAATAAAACCTAAAATTAGAACAACTTTAATACTTGGTAAGAATAACAACTCAACAGTCAGAAATAAGTAAAAATCTCTAAGAGAATATAAGTAAATGCTTACGTATACATAAGAAAGGGGAAGAAATGTAAGGTGTTACATTGAGCATGCAAATGTCATTATGCTAGCATGAATTTATGTAAGCAAGTATGTCATGCATTAAGCATTTATCTTGTATGCATAGTTGGCAATGTTTACTACTGAGATTCTCTCAAATCTCACTCTCACCAACCATATAGCTATGAGAGTATGAAAGAGGAGTGCATGAAGATATGCCGGAGGAAAATGTGTCTAAGAATCGAAGACTGATACATGATAATATGTTAAGTGTAAATTATTATGTGATGTGATTGTTTGTATAAGCATGCCAAGTTGTATGATATGCTCAGTATGTATATAAGAATGAATGAGTGTGAGATCGCATGCTTAACCAGTTGATAATTAAAAGTAAAGTTTTTACCTAATGAACAATTCCCTAAGAATAAATGTGGAAGTTTTTGGCTGGGTATTTTGATTAACATTTTCCTAAGCCATAACAATAACGTTAGTGCTTCTGATTCATAATAACATGATATAAAATTAAGATGTTACACCTCTACCATTATTCACCCTTGTTTTCCCTATCTTCCTTCTGATACCCCACTCATATCTCTTATGGGTCCTAGTGAAGCTAGGTTTTTCACCTTCGATGACACCCAATGACTTAAATGACAATCTAGTCTCCCTCGTCTGTGACCTCGACACCATTTTGTTCCTCTCTTTTAAGTTTAAAGTTAACTTTCCCTAGATTAGATCATAACCCATAAAGGAACAAAGTCATACTAACAATTTGAATCAAGAAAACAATATATTAGATCTATAATCCACCAATCAAGAGATAGGAAAATGATAGCACATCTATCCTCCCTGATCGTGAATCCAAAAATCATGAGCCAGAAGAAAGAGGGAGGGAGAGACTGGTTTCACCAAATCTTTGAACCCATATTTGTTTGACTTCACCCAAATGAGAGTAAGAAGACAAGCTTTACCGCGCTCAGGGGAGCGGGCTACCACAGCATAAAAAGCTCCTACGAGATTCATTTGAAGGTGAAGACAGAAGACGAATAATACGGCGGGGAGAGATAGAGTCAAGTAACTATTTCCCCCCTAAAAATGGCTATTTTTATTCTTTTAATAAGGGTAATCTAGTCTTTTTATAATGTATGAATTATTCCCTTTAGATATTACTTCATACCCAAACATAATTTTAAAGCCTCAATCATCAAATTTCAAGCCTTCATATCAAGTAGAGCCTTAGGGTATTTATTGATCGTATCAAACAAAAAGACATCTTATTTAGAGTATTTATTAAATTTTTTGTCCCCTAGTTAAAAATAATTATTAAAAATTTAACCAATTATTAAATATGGGCATTTTTCCGAAAGAAACTTGTATTTTTAATACATTTATTAATCAAAATAACTTAAACTAGATTTTGCATCCTTGAAAACTAGTTATTAAGGACAAGAAAGAGTATACATTACAAATTATTCTATATATGGTACTAAAAGTTCTTTTAAAAAAAATGAAAAGTGACAGATTTAAAAAATGAAATGTATCATTTGAATATTTAAAAATCAAAAAGTGTCTGAAATAATAAAAACACAAAAGGCATTAACACAACATGATTTTTTATTTGACTTAGAGATTACCCTGGAAACTCAACTCGGTCATTGTTGAAATAATATTTGAATTTGAATTCATGGTTTCACTTGATAAGATTTTCGTCTGCTGCTTTTATTTGTCAAAACTATCTTCAAACTCTCTAGAATAATCGAATAATCTTGCATGTCTTATATTTTTCTGAGGCTATCATGTAGGATGTATGTTTTTTCTTCGAAGCTATTGGGAATAGCTTATAAAGAGTTTTTTATGCTTTTCAATTTTTTGTTAGAAATTTGTGTTGCTGCCACGTGTTTTAGCTTGCTGGCTGTTCCAAAATTGGTTACCCCTAGATGCACAATGGGAGAATTTGTGTGATTCTCTCTACCCACATTTGTGAACATTATGCATTTTCGTTTCTTATTGTTATTCATGTCTAATTTTAAGAGGTGGGTTTAAATCATGAAAAGCTTACTTGTCGATAGAGCGAAAACCCTTTACGCTTCAAATTTTAAAAGAAATTAGTGGTTTGAAGAAATATTGATCACACAAAATAAAAAAAAATCATCTTCCTACTTCTTTCTATTTTATTACTTTATGTTTATCATTCTCCATAGCTAATCTAAACTGGCAATCCTTATTTATTTACTATTTACCTATTACTAAATATAATATTACAGTTTTTATCTTCCAAATTTATATAATTTGGGTCCTGAAACATCTTTATTAAATTATTAAGAGGAAGTTAACACACATGATTAAAAATGTTATTTTAAAAACACTAGGAAAAATTCTAAAAAAAAATACCATTTAAACTTCAAAATCCCAAATAGGTGATTTAACAATAAAATGTTTTGTCAATTGCATTACCATTCTTATTAATCCCATTAACGACTTTATCAACGGGATTTTGAAGTTTAAAAGGTATTTTTTTGAAATTTTCCAAAAAAACTAACACCTATTTAATGTATTATAAATAACTAACTTAAACTAATTTTTATAAGGGTTAAGGTGCAAAAATACACATGAGTTTTTTTCCAAAATAGCGCCAAACACCAAATGTTTTTTTAGGGGCAAAAGTGACTATGTGATTACAAAAATGGGGCAAAAGTCACAATTTATGTTAAATAATGATGATGGCTGTTTAATTCACCTTAAATGTGTCAGTTGTTGTCCATATGTCATTTCTGGTTGTGCAAGCATGCTCATAGTGACGATTATGGATGATTCTGAACACGATGGTGCTAATTCTGTGTCTATTGTAAATCTTGGTGAGGCAAATCTTGATAGCAATAGGGCAGATAATAGTTATATTAGGGGTGACTAGGGTGCTAGTGGTGCTAAAGATCCATTAGTTGTTCATGTACGTGATGAATTTTGGTCAAAAAGTTTGATCCAACTCACCCTTTTTGGTCAAAAAGTTTAAACTCACGGTCAAAGTTTTCAAATTAACGGAAACTGTGATTTTTGTCCCACTTTTGTAATCATATAGTCACTTTTGCCTCTAAAAAAAGCATTTAGTGTTGGGCGAGATTTTGGAAAAAACTCATGTGTATTTTTGCACCTTAACCCTTTTTATAATATATATTCTCAAAGGGGAGGTATGTAGTATTTAATTATTTATCGCATACTTTTTTTTATGCAAGTCATTGATATAAATAATGAACTTTGTATATGTATGTACACGTTAATTGGAATATAGGAATGGTGGTAATCATAATTTTGAATTATGAGATAAAGTAAATCAAGATTTTACATTTAAGATCAAAGTAAATCTCTTAACTAATGAACTCTTTTGTAATATTAAGATCTAAGAAAATATTATAAATTTTAACAATCATGATACCCTTATTTCTATAGTTACAAGATGAGTTGGACACAATGAATTTGAACTACTAAGCTAGGTTTCAATCCTGGGACAAATACATATTTGGAAATAATGTAAAACCCCCACCTCAACCCAAGGTTTGAACCTGTATTTGATTAGGCTTTTCAACAAAATTTTAAAATTTTTAAACAATTAAATAGTGGTTCACAACTTCATTATGACTTATCAATCCTTAACTTCATTTATTATTATCATAGTACTTCTCTGCTCGCAAACTAGTATATTGATAGTTAACTTATGGGCCCTTAACTAGTATAGAAAAGACTTTTTACATGTGACGAAAATGACTTTTTACACTTGATGCATGACAGGTGTAGAAACAACAGGTGTAGAAAGTCCAGACTTTCTACACGTGTTCTAAAACACATGTAGAAAGTGAGACTTTCTACACCTGTGGTCTCTCAACATGTGTAGAAAGTGGTGTAAGAAAGTTTGACCTTTCTATATGTATTTGAGAATAGGTATAGAAAGTGGACTTTCTACACGTGTTATAAGGGATCACGTGTAGAAAGTCATACTTTCTACACTTGATCGACTTTCTACATGTGATCCCTCTCAACACGTGTAGAAAGTCATACTTTGGGGACTTTCTACAAGTGATGTCTCACAACACGTGTAGAAAGTCCACTTTCTACACTTCACTTTTTTTTGTCAAGTGTAGAAACTCATTATTTTTTTTTAAAAATTGTTTGTTTATTATGCTACAAACCCGTTTACATGATAATGAACAATCAAACACTTGTCAAATAAATACAATTTTAACAAAACTAATCTAAAATATCAAATTTATTGTAAATTCCAATACAAAATATTGACAAAGCTATATCAATACAGGTAAACAAACTTGGCCTCACTTTTACAATAAAATTTGTACAATCAAAGTCAAATCCAATACCAAAAGTGACAATGAAATTCAACATGACCAATACCTAATAGTTATTAAAATTACATGTTTGACATTGCACTCACAAGTTTGTGATCTCTAAAAAAAAAGTTGCCCAACGTGTGTGAACATCATCAATGTCCTCTTCAGAAAATGCATCTGTAATGTCGAACATCTACATATTTTAAAATAAAAAAAATACATCAACTTAATAACTACAAAATGAACTTATTAAAACAAAAAACATAATAAAATAAATATAATTACCTCTGCAGTAAATTATGTACTTAATATTGCAAATAAAATATCATAGTCAAAGCACACTTACGTGTCCATCGTTTTCTTCAAATCCTTTCTTCAAGACACATAGGATGCCTGGTTAAAATTACCAGATCCATTTAGATCATCATATGACATAATCAGGCAAGTACTAGGCCTCAATCAATTTTAGAACCAAAAATTCAAACCTAAAGTTTTGCTTAAACTGGTTTTCATGAGCCTATTTATTTATAGAGACATAGACTAAGATAAGAGATTTTATTGTACATATTTCACAAAGAGAGGCCAATTTTGAACTTAGAACTGAGGCATGGGAGAAAAAATGGAATGTACAGAACAAATTTTAAAAATATCCACGTTGCCATTGTCATCTTTACTGAACAATATCTACCTTTCTATTAATTTTTAGTGTATTGGTACGAGGATCATTTCCCATCCAGTCTTTTCAATATTTCATTTTTCACCTAAGGGATTTTTGACAGTTTGAACCCAATGATAGAATCAGAATTAACTTAAGTCGTAGAGTCTAAGAGGCCAAACAAGTAAAATCCAAGAGCACAAACACGTCCAATCTGAAGTGATAGAATTACTTGAGCTTCTTAGTTAGGCCAAGAGGATAAATATATTAACAAGTGTTTAGTCTATATTTAATTTATCTTTCTAGTGGTATTCGAGGCTATATTTATTCATTTTTTTGTAGATTTTGAGTTATAACCTAGCACAGACTAACAGATCTTCATTGAACAGTCTAGCCAAATGCTTGACAAGAATTGGTTTCATTACTATCAAACCATCAGATCAAATATAATGCTTGTTGTTAGATTTCAAACTTGACCATTTCCTGTGTTTGGGAAAAGGACTTAATTAGTATGTGATCTCACGAAACCAATGCCTTTCTATTGACAATCAATATAGTCATAATTGACCTAATGAAGGCAGCTATTATATTACCAAGATCCAAGGCAGACCTATCACCAGCAAGGATTCTCTGAATTTTGTTATGAATTGCTCAGTATGTTCCAGTCCTGCCAATACCTGCACTGAAATCAGAGGTTTCTTAGACAAATAAGCATATGACTTATTATCAATATTGCAACAAATATAAGTGACGAGCTAACCTGCAGTGCCCCACTATTGGGCCAAGGTTTGGTGGCATATGGTACAATCTTTTCAAAATTTCACGCACAACATATGTATCTTTTGGGACTCCATGATCAGGCAATTCAAGATACTGAATATGCAAAACAGACAAGGGAAAATCTTCTTCCTGTGAGAAGAAAAATTAATGAAAAAAGTTAACCACAAAGCAATCATTATGTTTCAAAGATAAGCTCAAGTGAAAAAGCAAGGTATGAATTACAAGGACAGTAATTGAATGCATTGTAAAGTATAGACTATGAAGGTTAAGGATCAAAGAAGGTCTAGATCTTAGTGACTGTGCATCCAAAAATATTAATTTGACAGGTTCTATCAGATATGTGCTATGGGATTTTCCCTGAGTCACATACCCAAGGGAAGAAGGTTATTAGAAGGGAAACATACAACATTTATGAGTAGCTTTTTAGGCCTACTAGTTGAGTTCATGGAGGTTCACACCTCAGTAATATGCTGCATTTGGCAGCATTTATAAAAATATGTTTATACTATGAAGACCAATAATATGGTACTAATACAAGACCCATAAATTAGCTCATACATGAAAAATAAATAATAGATTTTCAACTATTTTTTTGTTTAAGTAAGTCATACAAGTCTCACAGCAAAACAAACCAAAAACAGAAGCATTGACTGATCAAATCAAACTTAAACATAAACCATTAGGGGAAAAAAGAAGAATTCATCATGCTGTATTGAAAAAAGAAATTAAGGGCACCATAAATTGAGGGTAGACATAATTAAGGAGGCTTAGGATAATAATTTAAGGTAAATCTATCTTAATCCCTTAAAGGATAAAATAAAATAAATGAAACAAATCTGACTTGATAAAGATAATTTTAAGAGATAAAATACTCATAAACAGAATAGTATGTAAACAATACTAGTATATAAATAATAAACTACTTGAGACACACCGTTCAATATTTACATTGTAGCTCATCTCACCTCTCTATGCTTCTAGCATGTTGGCCCCACACAATGTTAAACAAAGCATTAGGTTTAATTTTGGATTTAAACTTACTCCCTCTCTTTCACATGGCAGCCGCATAAACCAAGGAAAAAGGGGGGAAAATAGAGTTTTCAAAACATACCAAACAGAATTAGAGGGTCGACAACATTGAGGGAGAGAGGGTCGGCAGTAGCGAAAGATGCTTATGGCGGAGTCAAGGCGGCAGATGGGGCAGCAGGTATTTAGGGGAGATATATGGGGAAAATAGAGTTTTCAAAACATACCAAATATAATTAGAGCGTCGGCAGCGAGGGAGAGAGGAGTCTGAACTCAAGAGGGCAAGGAGGTCGGTAGAGCGAGGGAGAGAAGACTGAGAGAGAGGGAGAGCGGACTGATGAGAACTAGTGGGCAAAAGAATAAAAGAGGCACGAGAGCATATAAAATTTTTTTGGGTAATTAATTAGGAACATTCTACACCGGTTGGTCCTCAACCGGTGTAGAAAGTGTTAAAAAAAATTTAAAATGATATCTACACCGGTTGAAGCTCAACCGGTATAAAATATGCAATTTTATTAAAAAAATATAAAATAACTTTCTACACCGGTTGAGGTCCAACCGGTGTAGAAAGTGATACAAAAAAAAATTAAAAATGACATTCTACACCGGTTGAGGCCCAACCTGTGTAGAATGTGTAGTTTTATTTTAAAAAAATTAAATAACTTTCTACACCGGTTAAGGCCCAACCGGTGTAGAATGTGCACTTTTGTTAAAAAGAAAAATTAAAATTCTCGCCTGTTGCTCTAAAACACTGTGACTTTCTACACCAGTTTATATATAACCGGTGTAGAAAGTTAATATTTATTTTTAAAAAAAATTAAATAATTTTAAAATAATATTTATTTCATTTATTTTAAAGAATTTTTTTTTTAAATTTAAGACAACACGTGTAGAAAGTCCTTTAATGTTAATATATTTACGAAAATGCCACCGGTCACATTTTCTACACATGACTTGTTTCGTCAGGTGTAAAAAATAAGTGTAAAATCAATATTTTGTACTAGTGTATAGCTTATCAAATAATTGCCAAACCTAGTTCGTTTGTCGTGTTAGGGAAATTACTATTTTGATAAGTGTAATAGATCAACTAAATCTATTTCAGGCTACGTATGTTTTGCTACTACTACTATTACAACTACGGGTACTAGCTTTACTATAGTTATGTCTTTACATTTATATACAAAACATATAGTCACAAATAGCTACTAAACTATCCTGCATTGTAACACCCATCCCTAAACCCCTTTACTATATGTTGCAGAAGCATTTCCGTCTTAGGGAAAACCTTACTTAGGCCCCCAAAAACCAAAACTTTCATTTCTCTTCTCGGGATTACTATTCATTTATTAAAGTCGTATTTACCAAATTAACTTATTAACGGGGTTACTTTTCAGTTTAACTTATCAATTATTCCTTTATAATTATCAGAGTTCTTTCTTTGAGTATTAATTCCTCTACTTACTTAACTAATGAGCTCGTACCGTGCAATTACCCATTCCTAGTTCAATTATCGCGCTTAAGAAGCAATCCATCCGTCATTCAGATTATACAATTTATCACTTCTAATGTTAATTTATACATGACAATTAGCGTATAGTAATCTTCAACTCTTCATTACAACTTCTTTACCTAGCATATCGTCCTGCATTTCTCTTCTGTGCTCATGTGCCTATATGGGTTGGTTGAGGGAGGGTGATATTTGTGAGAATCTCAGTAGCAAACAATACTACTATGCATGTAAGATACATACTTAGTGCATGACATGCATGCCTTACATAAATTCATGCTAGCAGATACATACTTAGTGCATGACATGCATGCCTTACATAAATTCATGCTAGCATAATGATATATTTGCATGCTCAATGTTACAACATACTAATGGCCATAGCATAAATATAAACAGAGCTTCAATCAATCAAATATGCTTAACACAATTAGGAAAAACAATCACATAAATCAATGCACTAGTATACATATCAAATACATATAAGCTAGATAAGTTTTACTACCTCTTGTCTTTGAGTCCTCCTCTTGTACCTTTTCTTCCAACCTTTGAAGTTGCTCGGGAAACCTTCAATTTCCTCTTCTTTGTCATCTCATTATCCTAGATATATAACCACATCATTAGAGCCATGACAAATGAGTGTCCGATGTGCCTACCTTAGTGTCTAGGACATGCTCTTATCTTTGGGCCCATAATTATCCCAAATTACTTTAAATGCCATAATTTTGTGGGTCCCTCAAAACTACCAGATTTTTCACCTAAATTTGAAAATGTATAATTAAATCTAGAAAAATCTAATTGTAGTAGTTCAAAGTTTTATGTGATCCTCATTAAGTCAATTTTGAAGGAAAAATATATCCTTCATCTAATTATGCGTACACTATTCCAAAAACTCCAATTAATCCTCGTTGCCATAGAAAATGTTCTACATTCAATGACTAACTTTGAAAATTCATATCTCTTAATATACTGACCCAAATGACATATATTATATATCAAATTAAATTCTAAGATGTATACTTTCATTCTGGAAAGTTTTATGGTCATTAGACAAGATTTGATCATTAAAAAACATGTCACATTAAGACTGCCTTTACTCGATTAGAGCTTATATGTATCTTTACTCGATTCCATAACTGGTTCTTTATTTTGGAAACACCTCCACCTTGTAGACGGCACCAAACACCTCATATCAAGAATATGAAACTGTAGAAATGTTACTCTCACTGAGAAGAACAACATTAGAGAAGACTTCAGGAACTAGAAATATTGAATCGAAGGTGAAATCAACTCCAGAGCTTAAGAACACAATACTATTCATCCACCTTCTCTCATATTCCATTTTCTCTTCCTTTTATCCATAATGGCAGAAATTATTAAAAGGGAAGGGAGGTGTTGGATTTTTTCCAAGTATGTCATGCTTTGATCTCATGGTGCCATGTGTCTTGATCTTGAATTACAAGGTGACAAATGTTCTCCTCTCTCTCCTAGGCGTCCTTTCATGTATCAGGGGAAGGGAAGCCTAATAAATTCCCTTGACTCTTGGGTTGAGTGTTCGGGAAAGTCAAGTACCCAACCAGACTGGAGATTAGGGGATTCCTAGACTATTGTGCTAGGTGGCATCCCTAGAGAGAGCCAACACAAAAGTCAAAAAGTGATTGTAATGATTAGGGATACGTGTCCTCTTCTTATTTGTCTAACACAAAAGTTAAATAGTATATTCTTATGATGAAGCGACATGTATCATTTTCTTATTTGTCCAACACAAAGGTTGCTTCATCATTACTTACTTTATTAAAGCTGCTTTAATAAAGTCACTTTAATAAAGCTACTTTATCAGTGTTTATTCAGGATCCTACTCAGGTTTTTACTCAGAATGCTACTTTATATGGGCCCCACCTGGCACCACATTGTACCAACATATTATTCTAACCCGAAAGCTACTTCATGTATGTGGGCCCCGCATGACGCCATAATGCACTTGTGTCTACTTAATCAAATAGTGCCAAGTGTATTCCTGTAAACTTGCACCGATATCTTTTATCCGACTAATCCCCCATTGAGCCGTCATATACTCGGGAGGATTATTCTCTACCTAAAGGGCCGAATCATAGAGTCCCTAAAAGCTGTCTTTTCTCTTGAATATTCTTGGGACTCTTGTCAAACTGGGACTTAGTAGTTTACTTAATCTAAGCTTATTCTCAAGCTTCTAGTCCTAAAATTTAAGATATTACATGCGTCATATGTAATATCCCGAATATTGGGACAAGAGGCTTGAGATTAAGCCTATACTAAGGAGACTGCTAGACCCTGATTTATCAAATGTCCTAGTGGGACATGATATTACTTCTAAAAATTCCTTTATATCCTTGGATATTAAAGGGAATATTATAGTGAATTAAAGAGCTTGGGAAAGACAAAACAAGGCAATTAGAAGTTACACACAAAGTAATGTTGCTATCGGTGAATTTTTCGGTGTGACAGTCATGTTTGTGTGATATCTTTTAAGGGGAAAATGATGTCAAACAATTATGAAACTTTCCAGAATGAAAGTAGACTTATCAAGATTTAATTTGATAGGTCATATAATTCATTTGGAGCTATACATAGATAAATGAATTTTTGAAGTTAGCCCAGTGAAATTAACTATTTTTTAGGGCAGCGTCTAAAGATTAAAATTCTGGTATGTGTGAGATTCAAATTGGGTAAATTTTATATTTTTAATTACAACTAACTTCAATGAGGATCGTATAGCCTTTGGAACCACCCTAATTGAATATCTTCACAATTAGATATGAATTTTCAAAGTTTAATGAAAATTCTGCCAAATCTAGTATTATATGCGAAAATTGGAATTTTTGGCCAATGAGAAGCTGACACGTGGAAAGTTGCTTTAACATCTCATTTAACCATTAAACCATCATCTTCTCCAGCAATTCTCATGCAAAAAATCAGAAAAGAAGAGAGAGAATGAATCTGGGAAAAAATGGAGGGAGAAGAGAGAGAAAATTCCAGCCGCCGAAACATTGCTGAATCGACGTCTTTTGGCAAAGTTCCCTTCACGAACCTTCTTCTACTCATCATGAGCTTTATTTTTACGATTTTGGATTCTCATTTTGAGGTAGTTAGTGCTATGTCACCGGCCGGAGTGTTGCTGAAATTCTGAACTGTTTGCGAAAACGAGTAGAAGTAAGCGTAAGCTTCCTTTTTAACCGATTGGTTTGTTAATTGGATGAGTTATGGGAAGGTTGGGTACTATTTATGACTATTTTTAAAGGGTGTTTTCAATGGCTAAAGGATGTCCAATGGATGTCTAAATAGCTAATAATTGGATTAGAAGTAGAAAGGAAGTGAATAAGCCAAAGAAACACAAGAAAACAATATAATTTTTCTGAGAACCCTAAATTGAGGTTCTGTGTGTGATGTTGTGATCCACTTGGAATTTGATAATTTTGATGCTTCTATTGGCTTTAAGAGGAAAAATTGTGAAGGTATGAAAGTGTTCATAAATTTTGGATACTTGTATATGAATTTAGAAATTTTAGAAGTTAAAGGGGTGCACGTTGAGAAATCTGTCTTCTGGAGGCAGTATCTTTATGATGTGTTTTGAGTGGCTGAATGTTTTCTAATAACAATGAAACTTTCCATAATTAAATTATAGACATAGAAATTTAATATGATAGGTCATAATGGTTAATTGGACAAGTATGCTAGGAGTTATGATTGTTCAAAATTTTGTCATGTTAAACTGGGCAATTCTGAAGCAGTGTCCAATTAAATGGAATTCTATACTTATGGGAGTGCTTTTAGCTTATGGATATATTTCCTCTTTAAATTAAACTTAAAGAGAGTTCCACATAACTTGGAAGCACCTCATTTGGATTTGTTTACATTTAATTATGATTTTTACAAGTTTGGCCAAGAATCAAGACGGTGAAATTCTGAATAGCAAGATTCTTGGCCGCAACCAAAGGTTTTTAGCCACTTCCAAAATGTTTCTATTTAGTTTTTGGCTGTGGCCAGCCATTCTTGGCCGTGACCAAGACCACCAAATTTCAGGATTTTATGTTTTTGAGTGGAAATTGACCTATTTAGCCCTCCCTAGCTTCTTGGGCCTTAATATACACTTCTAATGACCAACAATCATGACTCTAATAATGTGATTGGGTATCTAGGGCCATGGAGAAGTCAAGAAAGAAGAGGCATTGAAGAATTTCCAATGGTTGGAAGAAGAGAAAACAAAAGGACAGACTATGGTCCACCAGGTAGTGAACTTACCTTGTCTGCATGTATGTGATATGTATGTTTTTGCATTGATTATGTGACTGATTTGCCTATTTATGTTGTGTATATTTGATTGATTAAAGCTCTGTTATATTTGTACAATAGCCATATGTATGTCATAACATTGAGCACGCAGTATGTCATTATATTAGCATGAAATAGTGTAGGCAAGCATGTCATGCATTCATATATATCTTGCATGTATAGTGGTATTGTTTGCTACTGAGATTCTCTCGAATCTCACTCCTCCCAAACAACCATTTTAGATAGGTGAAGATACATGAAGATACATGGAAGAGAATGAAGGTGAAGTGAAGACCGTAGTGAAGCTTAAAGCGCAAGGCGCTACTTTGTACTTGGTGAATGTATGTATGAGAACTTATACATGTATATGTGTATGTATAAGCATGTGATGGTTGTTGTTAAAGAAGAGAATCGAATTGCTCTAATGTAATAAAGGGAAGAGCTCTTAGTTTAATTAAAGTAATCACTCGCATACTTTGATATTTTGAAACTAAGAACCAGTGAGGTATGAAAATAAGGGTGTCACATCATAGCAAAATCTAAGTACTGATAACCAACATAATTCTTAAGCTCTTTATCTCCATCTTCTATTCATCTGTTATTACCTTTTTTGCTCTTAGAGCCGCTTACCTTTGTTGTATGTCAATTTATAGAAAGGGTAAGATTCACAAGAATCTTAGTAGTAACAACAATCAATCATAATATATACAAGTTCACAAAGTATGCTAAACAAACCATCATACAATAGCAATCATCATGAATAACAGTCAACATTCAATATGCAGCATAACATCAATCACATGACATAATGATTCAATACCACAGCGCTTGGTAACTTAGGTCTTACAGCCCAGGCATATTGCCTTATGAAACATGCACCCTCGGTCTTACTGCCTTGGGTCATTGCCCGGTACAAATCTGAATGCATATAAGGTTTTATGGCCTCATGACATGTAATATCCCAAAATTTATTCCCCAAAATGCTTTGTACATTTGTTACATTAAATGGAATAAATGGTGAAGTTTGGTACACTGGAAATTAAATGGAAATTATTAGAAGTGGAGGTTACATGAAATTTAGCTAAGTTAGGACACAAAAGTTCAATTTTTGTCTTCTTAAAGGCCTAATTTTGTAACCCAAAGTGAAGAAGGTAAGAGCAAAATTCTTAGCCCAATTTATTGTGTAAAATTCAGCCAAGAATAAAAAGGGAAGAAGGAAGACTAAGTTTAATTCAAAAATTAAAGAGATGTAAAGGCAAAATGGTCAATTGGCTAATAAATCAAGATGCCTTTTATTTTCTTCATAATTAAAGGCCAAAGTTAGCCAAGAAGGAAGAAGGGAAGAGAAAATAAATATTTGGACATAAATCATGCCATGTGGAAGAAATTGAGACCAAATAGAAAAAAAGAAGAAGCAAAAAGTAAAGATGTGCAAAATTTCCATTAAATAATTATTATTTTAAAGAGGTGGAAGGTGATATTATAAGACGCCATTTAGCTCTTCCAAAGGGCCAAAATTTTGACCAAATAGAGAGAGAAGATAGAGCACATCAATTTTAAGAAGACAAAGTGTAACGGCCATCCCACTAGGCCCACTGGACAGCTACCTTCACTGGGGGCCATATCTAGCCGCACGGGAGTCTGGCCCCCATTGAGGCAAGCTTATAGAGTGCCCACCTCCATTATTCCCTCAAGGGAGCCTCCCCAGGATCAAGCTCAGGATGTTAGGCATAACACACCTTGGATACCAATGCTGGTACCATTGAGCTAGACTCCCACTAGGCCTACTGCAACGGCACTTGGCTCACGCTGAAGTGGCACAGAATTCCGGCCCAGGCCTACTGCAACGGCGCTCGGCTCACGCTGCAGTGGTAAAGATAGGAATTGTCCCCAGCTCTAAGGGGATTTACTCTCCTGGACTCCATGCCCAGAAGACACCTCCCCAAGGGCTCGAACACTCAACCTGGGCCTTAAGTTGAGTCCCAAGAGCCACTTGCTAACCACTTGCACCGCTAGCTCAATGGTACCAGGATTGGTCAGTACTTAGTAATAGCCTCATGCCTCGTGTTCGATCCCTGGGGGTTCCCTTAGGGGATATCTTGGGTAGGCTCCAAGAGAGTTCTACTGCACACTACTATAAAATAGGGATTTAACGTCACATAAAGACGTCCCTTTTTTAAAAAGGGAAGTAAAAACTGGATGCAGTGGCATTTATGTAAATAAAGAGAAACTTTTTCCTCTTTAGGCGTCCTAAAATTCAAAAGGGACGTGTAAAGAGATCTTTAGGCGTCCCTTCACAAGAAGGGACGCCTAAAGGCTGCATGCCAGCCACGTGGTTGGCATGCAGCCTGCATTAGGCGTCCCTTCTTGGAGAAGGGACGCCTAAAGGTTTTCCCTCCAACTTTGTTCATTTTCCTCCATTCCAGCATTTTCGTTCACTATTCCTTCCTCTGTCAAAAAACCGAGCTGCAGAAACTTACAGCATTTTTGTTCAATCCCCTTCCTCCTAATATTGTTAAGGCGCCATCCCCCTCCTCGATCTTCTCTTTGGCATCGTACCCGCCTGCATCTGTCCACCACAAGGCCAGTAGCGTCAGTCCGGCCGTCCTCAGCTCCAAGGTACAGTGGTGCTGCCCCTCCCTTTATTACCAGAAGTCCAACAGCGTCGACTACCCATCCGTGTGACCACTAAAGGTTTTTTTTTGTTTTTTTTGTATAGTTGGATTGTTTTTTATGCAGTTATTTTAGTGTCTGAAATGTCACTTATGTGTTTGTGCCTTATAGATTTTTGCTCCTCTTATTACATTTAGAAAAGACATATAATATTTATAATATATGATATTTATTGTTGAACTTGGGTTAGCTGGTTACATCTAAACAAAGGAAGACACACTTGTGTATTTTTATGGCTTTTGCACATGACATATATATATGTAGATAATTATAAAATATTTTGTAAGTGAAAAATATGTTGGAATTTGTTGAAAAGTGACTATTAAAAAATTATAAAACTCGTTACTTGTTTAGCTCTGAAGTATATATGTAATAGAATGAAAAATAAATGAGATTAATAGGTAATAATTAATTATTTCAAATGTGAAATGCCATATATGTCTGGAAATAAAAATATTTTTGAGAAATAATGGTTGTGTCATAATAATAGTAATATATAAGTATAAATTTTTAACATGTCCTTTTGAATTTTTTATTAGTTTAATGATGAAAAATTAGTAGATTGTATTTTTTATGTTTAAAATAGTTATAACATGAAATCTCATTGTTGTCAATTATTCTAAACTTTAGCGTTATTGAGAATGGCTTAGGTTAAAAATGGATCATAGTTGGATGAATTCTTTGAGAACTAGTGAAGAATATGAGAATGGGGTGGAAGAGTTTATTGAATTTGCTAGAAGAAATGCTCCAACAAAAAATGGGAAGTATTTTTGTCCTTGTGTGAATTGTTTAAACGAGAGTCGATGGGATGTTGATGATATAAAGGATCACCTACTTTGTGATGGAATAAATCTTCGATACACAAGGTGGATATGGCATGGTGAGGAAGTAACTGATTGTCCGTCGCACAAGAAGGAAGGAGTGGATGTTATAGAGCAAGATAGAATGGAGAAAATGATTCACGTTGTCAAGGTTGAATCCTTTGCCCAAGCACATGAATTTGACAGCCTACGGAGTGATGCGGAGACACCATTATACCCTGGGAGTAAGTACACACAACTGACGGGAACATTACATTTGGTGAACTTAAAGGCAACTTGTGGATGGACCAATAGTAGTTTTACATTACTACTGGAATTATTGTGTGATATGTTTCCAGAAGATAATATACTTCCAAACCGTATCTATGAGGCAAAGAAAATCTTGTCTACGATGGGCAGGGAGTACAAAAAGATATATGCTTGCCCTGATGACTGTGTATTGTATAGAAAGGAGTATGCAGGTCTTAGTGAGTGTCCTAACTGTAAAACGTCACGATATAAAGTGAAGAAAGACGGTGGTTGTAGAGAAGGGACAACAAGTAAAAGGCAACCTTCGAAGGTGTTATGGTATCTTCCAATAATACCACGGTTTAAGTGTTTGTTTGCGACCGCAACAAAAGCGAAGAAGTTGAGATGGCATTCTGATGAGAGAATTTGTGACGGAAAATATCTTCCGCACCTGGCCGACTCTCCATAGTGGAAGAAGATAGATGAAATGTTCCCTCAATTTGGCAGCGAGTCGAGAAACCTTCAGCTTGGACTTTGTACAGATGGAATAAATCCGTATGGAACTCTTACTAGTACACATAGTTCGTGGCCAATTCTCCTTGTAATATACAACTTACCTCCCTGGTTATGTATGAAGTGCAAGTACGTTATGCTTTCTATGATAATCTCTGGACCAAAACAACAAGGGAATGACATCGATGTGTATTTGGCTCCTTTGATTGAGGACTTGAAGAAGTTGTGGGAGGAAGGCGTGGATGTGTTCGATGCTTATAAGAAAGAGTCTTTCAAGTTGCGTGCAATGATTTTTACCACGATAAACGACTTCCCTGCACATGGAAATTTGTCAGGGTATAGTGTGAAGGGTCATAAAGCATGCCCAATCTATGAAGGAGAAACACACTTTCGACAACTTAAGCATTGCAAAAAAATAGTGTACCTTGGCCACAGGAAGTTTCTTCATCGATTCCACCCATATCGTAGGCTGAGAAAGCGTTTTGATGGATTACCAGAACATGGAGTTGCACCAAGGGCATTAACCGGGAAGGAAGTTTATAGTCGGGTAGAACGTGTCAATGTCACCTTTGGTAAAAATCAAAGGACTACGGGTGAGAAGAACATATGGAAGAAGAGGTCAATTTTATTTGATCTTCCGTATTGGCATTGTCTTGATGTAAGACACAGTATTGATGTGATGCATGTGGAGAAAAATGTATGTGACAACCTTGTAAGTACGCTTTTGCACATCCCAGGGAAGACCAAGGATGGAATGAGCGTGAGACTTGACCTAGTTGATTTGGGAATAAGAGATCGGTTGCATCCACAACTAAGAGATGATGGTAGGAGGGTATATATGGAGCAAGCTGCGCATACGCTATCAAAAGCGGAGAAAAGAAGTTTGTGTGGGTGTCTGCATGAAATTAAGGTCCCACAGGGCTACTCTTCTAATGTTAGCAGGTGTGTGTCAATGGACGATTTGAAGTTAGTGGGAATGAAGTCCCATGACTATCACATGTTAATGCAACAATTGTTACCAGTAGCCATTAGAGGAATTATGAAAGATGAAGTGCGAACTACTATAACCAGATTGTGTGTTTTCTTTAATACTATCTTTAACAAAGTCATCGACACTGAGAAGTTGGATGAACTAGAAAATGAGGGTTATATAATTCTGTCCCAACTAGAGATGCATTTTCCTCCATCATTTTTTGATATAATGGTGCATTTGGTAGTTCATTTAGTAAGGGAGGTAAGGCTTTGCGGTCCAGTTTACTTGAGGTGGATGTACCCTTTCGAACGATACATGAAGATCTTAAAAGGGTATTCTAAAAATCCTTATGGACCTGAAGCCTCAATAGTTGAGCGATATGTAGTTGAAGAGGCTATGGACTTTTGTAAAGATTATCTATCTGGTAAAAAGGAACAGTCTCGGCATGAAGAGGGGAGAAGTAAGGGAACACAAGGACTTAAAGTGAAGATTGCGGATCGTGAAGAGGTATTGCAAGCACACTTGTATATCTTGAATAATATGGAAGAAGTTCAGCCATACATAGATGAGCACAAAAAGACTTTGAAGAACTTGAATCCAAAGAAGAGTGACATGCAAATAGCTATTGAGTAAAACAAGACATTTGTTAAGTGGTTTGAGGAGAAGGTTTCGCATAAGATCGGTGTGTCCGAGACAATCAACTGGCTAGCTTGGGGGCCTTCATTTCAGGTTGTTACTTTGACTGGTTATGACATAAATGGGTATTCTTTCTACACAAAAGAGCAAGATGACAAAAGTACCATGCAAAATAGTGGGGTGATGGTTGAAGCTGAAGCTATACACTTTTCCAGTTCGAAAGACAAAAACCCCATATGTGCATCAATGGCTTATTATGGAGTTATAGAAGAAATATGGGACATGACCTACAACAAGTTCAAAGTTGCTTTGTTCAAATGTAAGTGGGTTAGCAATGCTGCTGTGGTAATAGATCCACAATTTGGATTTGTCTCAGTCGATCTTCGAAGAGTTGGTTATAGAGATGAGCCCTTCATTCTAGCAAGCCAGGCGAAGCAAGTGTTTTATGTCACAGATCCTGCAAATAAAAATATGTCCATTGCACTTTAAAGCAAAAAACAAAAGTATGGTGATCCAACCTTCAACCTTGACGACACACCACCTTTGACAACAAATCCACCTATAGGAAGTGAGGTCGAGTTGGTAGATGATGAAGATTATTCTGCAAGAAATGATCATTGTGAAGGAATATGGGAAACAGTATGAAGTAAGACCTTTAACTATATAAAGCTGCATTATATCCTATGTGCTTTTTTCCCTTAATGTAGTTTATACATATACTTGCAATCTACTTACCTCTCTGACAATGATTTTTTTGTGTCCAAGAATATGTCAAGTTCTAGTGACTCAGAGAGCGACATCGAGCAACATAATGGAAGGCAAGAAGAGCCACCCGCTCTGAGAAGAACAAGGGGTGCCACGAAGATGACTGTATTGGCGAAGCGATACTACAATGAACAGGAGAGGGTTCACATAGAGTTTGATGCCAACATGAATCCAGAGGGTCCTGAGGAAGACCACTTCATTAGTTATCTTGGTTTTTTGGGTCGAAGCAAAGTCCGAATCATCTATGATAGTTGGAGGCAGGTTCCCAAAAAGACGAAAGCCATGATATGGCAACAGATTTTGGTACATAACTTTCGATACATTTTATGTATTTAGATCTTTCTTCCTATTCAAGTTTAATTGTCGCCGTTTTTGCAGCAAACGTTCGATGTTCCTGACACCACAGACATATACAACCACTGGATGGGAGAGGTTCGTTTGTGATAGAAGGATTTTAAAAATAAGTTCTCCAAGAAGTACCTTAGAGGTGACAAGAGACATCTAGATCCTTGTCAGGAATATTCATATCTATCTCCAGAGGACTGGAGGTTGTTTGTAGCAAAACGACAAGCTCCTAAATTTTTGGTAAATTTTCTGTCTTCAGTATGAAAATTTTTAATTTCAATATAGTTAATGCACTAATGACTTGTTTTTCCCTTTTTCCCTTAAACATGAATTAAGTGCGGTGAATACACAGAGGCAAAAAGCAAATCAGTACCAGCATTGCATGTCTCGGGATGGCTACAGGAAGCTGGAGCGGACGATGATGGCAGAAGAGCTAGAAAAAATGAAGGAAGCTGTGAAATCGGATCCTTCCATTATTGTACAAGCGCCAGCTCCTCCTCCGCGTCACAAAAAATGGAAAGCAGGGAGGATTAAGGGTGGCAAATATATAAATCCGACTATTACTGAGGTTGCCTCGAGGATTGTAAGAAGTAATAGCACAAGTAATTAATTGTGAAATTCTTTCACATTTCTACCATTTAATTTTCGTTCATAACGAATTGTATGCTACAGGACGAACTCGAAGAGCAAGGTTCGTTCACTCCAAGTGGACGGATGGACATATTGGCAACGGCGATCGGGAAGGCTGTATACCCCGACCGTGTTAGAGGGGAGACGAGGGGAGTTGGTATTATGAAGTATTTTGGTAAAGCCTCGATAGTTTCGTTACAAGCTAAACCCAGTCAATAGTTAGTGGCTAAGCTTCGCGATCAAATCCGAGATGAGCTCCGAGATGAGCTAATGATAGAACTACGTGGTGAAATGAAATTGTGGTTTGATTTTCATTAAACGGAGGGTACTAGGGTTAGAAACTAGGAATCCCTGGCCTTCCCCAGCACTAAAGGAAGTCACCACCCGCCGGGAAAATCCCTTGTACAGCCTTCCCACACTCCGCAACTCGTTGCCGAGGCTTTCCACAATTCAGAACCCCTTGTCCAGCCTTCCCACACTCCAGAACTTGTTGCCGCTCCTTTCCATAGTCTTGTCCAGCCTTCCCATAGTACATAACCTTGTGGCCAGCCTTCTCACATAACATAACCACTGGGCCAGCCTTCTGCCACTTCGGAGTCGGGCAAATTGTGTTTCCTCTATTTGGATGCCCCCATGATTCGTGTTGTAGCCGATGCTCTCGTTTACACACAAGCTACCACCCACCATCATAATCAAATTCTACAGTATTTACGTAGAGTGACAGTGACACGTGTTCATGAGGGGGAAGAAGGTGCAGCCATCCCTATCCCTGACGTTGAGATTGCCACGCTGGGTCAGGCAATTGGAGCTTTCATCCTTTGGCCTCAATATCTTATTGGCACGTTGGCAACCTCACCAATGGTAGGAATTATATTCATATCACTTGACATTTATTGGCATCATTGTAATATAATTGGTTTTTTTTTCTTTGGTTATAGGAGGAGCAACATGTGCTGAAATGGCCATTTCTAGCACGGCTACAACAGGTTTACAAAGGTATTCGCCAAGTCAACTTCAATATGCCTCCAAGGATTATGGGTACAGAATTGACGTATCCCTACACGATCGACAATAAAGATCTTAAGGAGTTTTTGCATTTGGAGGACATAGATGCATGATGGGTCAAACTTGCCATTTGGTTAGTTTTTATCTTCTAAGTTCAAGATTTTATAAGTTCAATAATTCATTGGTCATTTTATTTCTATTTTAGGTCCTTCTACCACATGTGCATTGATATGGAAATACCAAATTTATATGGATTCTTGTGTCCGGTAAATATGACATTGGATAAAAATGATGTTGCAAAAAGGACGCATTATGTGGGCTTTACAATGGCAGCGACCAAATTGCGATGTTATCTAGCGCCAATTGTTCAAGGGTATGTAGTAAAAAAATTTTTTTTGGATGCTTTAGTGCTAATAATTTTCTTTTAATCTAAACTTCATTTTAATCTGTGTATTGTTGTAGTTACCATTGGAGCCTGTGTGTTGTTTGCCACGCCTCAATGAAATCTATTGGTTTGATTCCTTGACAAAAAAACCCGACAATGACACAAAATCCGTCTTCAACACGTTAGTTATTTCTTTTTTATTAATTAAAGAAATGCTTGATTTAAATAAATTGTTCTAACTTAAAATGTTTTACATTTTAATGGTAGCACGACCCAAACATATAGAATGCTTGGCGGGTCACGTGAGGGTAGAGTTGTTCGCAAGCCAAAGTGGTTCTATCCCAAAGTATGTGATTCCAATATAATTTAAGTTCTTTTATTTAGGGTTGTTTTAGAAATGATGTATGTTAATGATTTTAACCAATTGCTTTTGATTTATAGTGCCCTCAACAGCCAGGTGGTACTGAATGTGGCTATTATGTTCTTCTTTACATGTATAATATCATTCAAAGTGACGTTACAAGTGATTTTCAACAGGTAATCAAATGATAATATTTTGGGTGTATTTTAATTGAATTGCTAAACAATCCTTTAATTTCATTGATATCATATAATCATATTTTCTAATTTGCAGATCTTTGATAATGATGCTGCTTACTTATATGAAGACATTAATTTGATCAGAGACTTGTTGGCTGTGAGGATTCTTCAACACGTTGATTTGTAGAAGTTTATCGTTTCCTGTACATTTATTTAGTAGTTGTTTATTAGTGGACAACATTTCTGTCAACACTGTAGTGCATGAATGTTTCATTAGAGCCGGATGTTGTGTTTTGTTAATTATATACTGCGCTGTATGTTTCCTTTTTGTGTAATAAGGATACTATGTTGTTGTTTGTTTTTAGAATGGCCAGAAACAATACAAATAGCATTGTATGGTTAAAAATAAAAAACCTTTAGGCGTCCCTTATGCTAAAAGGGATGCCTAAAGTCCCTAATTTGAAAAAAAAAAGTTCTAAACGGGGACTTTAGGCGTCCTTTTTAGCAAAAGGGACGCGTAAAGTGGGGACTTTAGGTGTCCCTTTTGCTAAAAGGGACGCCTAAAGCCCCCGTTTAGGCGTCCCTTTTAACAAAAGGGATGCTTAAACCCTGACCTTTACTCGTCCCTTTGCAAAGGATGTCTAAAGTCCAAATTTACTACGTCACTGACATACGCGTCCCCCCATAAAAGGACGTTAAAAGTCTCAAATAAAGGACGTTAAAAGTGTTTTTTCTAGTAGTGGCACTCTCAGGCTAGGTTGCGGTGAGTGTGTACCGGATCGATCTCAAGGCAGGTTGCGGGGAGCAGGGCCTTTACATAAAAAGGGGCCTTTTTATGTAATGGCCCTCCCACTAGGCCCACTGCAAGAGCGCTCGGCTCACGCTGCAGTGGCAAGGGTAGGAATTATCCCCACCCCTAAGGTGATTTACTCTCCTGGACTCCATGCCCAGGAGATGCCTCCCCAAGGGCTTAAACACTCAACTTAGGGCTTAAGTTAAGTCCCAAAAGCCACTTGCACCAATCCATAGAAATATATTTAAGTCTAGTTTCCTTTACATCATATTTTGACTCTATTGGATGTGTGGTTAGAGATATATATCCAAAATACTGAACCTATTATGGAATATAGTAGTGATTTGAATGTCATATTCCAAAACTCATATCTATTTCATCTAAAATCTTTTAAAGTTGATCGTGGTGTCTATATGACACATTAGAAGTCTAGTTTCATATGAAATAAGTTTTATCTCAATCAGATGTGTGGTTGGAGAGATATATCCAAAATACCAAACCTCTGTCATGTTGAACAAAAATAGAGCACAACATAGTGGTTATCACTCATGTAATGATGTATCACTCGAGTGATCATCTCTGGAGGTGCTATAACTTCCATATAAGTCATTTTAGCTTCGTATTGATCCATTCCAACTTCCATTTGACCATAGAAACCTCCAATATCACTTATAAGAGCTTGTATCTTGATATTCCATTGGATCTTGCAAGTTCTTATTTCTTCAGTCTCTTTCTTCTTGATTTTCCTTTTGATGATCATTCTCTATAACCCAACTAGATAGATTCTTTATTTTCTTGACTATCTTTAGTCTTCCTCTTTCTTTGCTTGACTAATATACAAGATATTTCATAGTAAATATAGTAGTTAGTCAATGTAAGAGATAAGTATATTATGCAAACTTTTTGCTCTTAATATTTATAATCTATATTTGACATATTCAAAACTAATCATATCTAACATTCTCCCCCATTTTGATGATGGAAAATACTTTAAGAAAAATATGTGTGGATATTGTAATAAATTGAATACAACATATTTTTCTTGCATTTCTCTCCCCCTATTTGACATCAGCAAAAAGTTTGAAGTATAAGGAAGAATGCTTTTGGATAAATAAATATTTAAATATTAAAAATCATTTTTAATCTAACGCAAATGCAAAATGGTTTTCATTTTTCAAATTTGAAGATGTTTCCAAGAAAACTTTCATAATCAAAGCAAATTGAAATCAAAGATATGTAAAGTATTCTCAAAATATAGAGAGGAAGGGTTTAGAAATGCTCATTTGGATTTGACAAGTAGATGATTGATCCAAGAAGTCCATTACTTTGCTAGATCCATGACATTATTTTCACCACACTTTTGCTATGCAACTCTGATATATATTCATGTTGTCTTTAGGATGCTCTTACTGAGTTAAGCTTCTGTTCCATATTTTTATCACAATATGCTTAATGCTCCTTTGTATTGGCATATGTATTTGTTATTTTGAATATTGCAACCAATGTATTTTCCTTGATTGAGTGTTAAAACATCTTTCCTTAAAGTTGATAGTTTCTTTTTGTACTACATTGAGGAGTGATCTCGCATAGAACAAGTTCTCTTGCCATAAGTTAAAATCATTCTTGCAAGGAGAATGGTTAATGCCATCAAGTATTAAAGTTATCTTTTCGATATGACATGTTAAAATTAAGATCATGAAAGGAAAATATAAGGGTAACTCATCATTAGAACTAATTAATTGAGAGTGAATGTAAATGATTATGCGATAATGATTTTCTTCAAGTAAAGGAGCTAAGCTTTTAAGATATAAATGTATGGCTTAAAAAAAACTTTATGAGGAATAGATTTAAAAACTCTCATGCATTTGAAAAATGATTGAAGAACTTTATAGAGAAATTAAGTATGAAAGTCTGAAGATTTGGTGATAAATCAAATTTTGAAAATGACAATGCTATTCAAGGGTTTTAATAGCTATGCCCCAATATCACTCGAGTGGTCACTCGAGTGATCCTACTTGACCATCACTCCAGTGCTCACTCGAGTGATGTAACTTAAAGAATTTGAATTGAGAAAGAATATAATACCTCACTTAAGTAATGTCGTAATTACTCAAGTATAGTCCTCTGTAGTCTATATTGATGCATTGTTGCCTAGTCTTTATATGATGATGTGATCAGTTTAGAGGGATTTTGAGGTATAGTCTCTATGGGACACTCTGGAGTAGGGACATCAAGATTTGGAGTAAGGCTTCTAGTCGAGAATTGTAGAGTTCTAGCAAAATAACCAGTTTCGATAAGAATTTACAGTATAGAGAACCTGGATCGTTTCCCACAGAATTCACATGCGATCTAAAACAGTCAAACAATGATCGATTGGGGGGTTTTTTTTTATTAAACTATTAATGACTAATAAACTTGGATTAAAGATAGAAATCGAAAATGACTGGTTTTCATAGTTTCCTACCATCATCGGAAGAAGAATTTATAACGAACTCGTGAATGGTTTTGGATGAATCAAAATCTCTACATTCGTCCAGAGAATCCCTCGACTAGACGATCATCTAGGTTTTGTTTGTATACGTGGCGTGTTACTGTGCGATCGCACAGTATCACTGTAACCCAATTCGAACTGTGTTCTTGGGATGTACCAATCCGAACATTAAAACTATTTTCAGAAATCGAATCCGATTAGAGTAAATAGAAACGAGTTACGTTACCATTTTAAGCATGTCCTTTGATTGGAAACGTGCAATCCATAGGTCAATCACAGAAGCTTAGCCAAACATGGCTGGAAAATCGGAAGAATGAACGAAGAACGCGAAGAACATGAAGAACATTTTTCAAAGAATTCTTAACTTCAGATTTCAATCCAAAATTGTCTAATACGTCCTCTCCCCCACTGTTTCAGCTAACTAAAGTAAAAACCTAATTGACAAATGGATCAGAGCCCACCAGTTCAGCTCAAAACGAAAATAACTAATAAATGGTGCTCTATTACAAAATTCGGGCCCAATAAAAATCCAGAAAAATACATATAACGTTAACTACAATTTTGACTGTCCTCTTGTCCGAATTTGCCTTTCAAGTCTGCATATCAATTATTGCTCTCTGAATCATCTAAAAAATGAGACAAGAATGAGATCAGTCGAATATCTGGTTCAAGAGTTATGATCAAAGTAGAGAAGGGTTGTAAATCTGGAATTTTTATCATTAAAATATGTTAAATACAATAAAACACCCAAAGCCCAAATAAGCATAAAAGCCCATTATTTATTAACTAAATAATCTAAATTTATTAATCAAGATATACAAATAAGTGTAATAAATATTCAATTATCAAATTCCCCCACACTTATCATTTTGCACTCCTGAGCAAAACTAAAAGGAAAACTTCTCCTTTCTAACAATTGCCAACAAGGAAAAAATGGAACAATGGACACAAAGCTTCAAAAGACCAACCAATTAAAACTGAAATCCTTTCATATCAAATTACAAAACACGGTAGTCTCAATCAAAGATGCTACTCACACAAGATGGTCTCTCAAACGATTCTCTCAATAACTCTATAAAGTGCATAGGGTAAATAAGTGTATCACTCAAATTCTACTCAAGAAATTATCCTACCATAGGCTTGCTCAATTTTTACGTCTCCACTACTCATATCACATGCATGCACAAATCAAGAGAGCTTATTATTCAAGGTTGTAATGGGAATAAGGTGAAGGTGTGTATAAGTATGGATATGTGAGGCTAAGCACCAAAGAAATTTGAAAGAGCACGATAATAATAACACTCAAATAAATGGAATATCCCCTTTCAAGTATACATCCCTCCTTCTCCTTCTTTCTTTCTTTTTTTTGTTTTGTTTCTTTTGTTTTGTTTTTTTTTCTATCATAATGACCTAACTCCCAAATCAAACATCCCCAACATATGATTTTTTTTCTATTACAATGACCGACTCCCAAATCAAACATCCCCCCCACACTTAAATTTTTGTACTATTGGGCAACCCCCACATGTAAACACAAAACTAAGGTGAAACCAATGCTCAGTAAATTTCCAAGGTGCGGTATAACATTGTTTTACACTTTGGCTAGTAATGTGGTTTAAGAAAAGAATGAGTCAAAAAAGGAACAAAGGGGCTAACAAAGGGAATATAATAGTGTAAGGGAAGGCTATTTGGTCAAAGTGGCAAATAAAAGAAAGAAACTACACAAACATCCATCATATTTATTCATGTAAGTGAAAAATGTAGTCTTAGAAAGAAAGAGAGCAAGTTCTAAAGAACATAAATCAAGAGCATATGCACACAGAAAAAGGAAGAATGGTAAAAGATGAATCCCATTCATGTAGGCCCAAAATCTCACAAAGGTAAATACCAAATCATGCAATCAGCATCACCAAAATCAATTACCAAAAGTAAGGAATTCAGTCCAAACAGTATGATCCATCGCATGTCCAAGTCCATAATATACATAGCTAAACAATCATAGAAGGAGAAAGTGTATTATTTAGAAAATCTACGCTAAGTTTGAAAAAGAAAAGTGAAAAAGAAACGCAAGAAATTAGAGAAAAGGGAAATAGAGAAAGAAGAATACTCCCCAGGTGTTTACTGAGGATAAGTGGCATCAGTGAGTATGAGGTCTGCTTCTTCAAGTTGCTGCTGTGATCCCTCATAAAATGGTTTGAGTTGATGTCCATTCACTTTGAAGGTCCTCCCTATAGGTGGATCGCAAAACTCAACAACACCAAAAGGGAAAACATTAGCAATCACAAAAGGGCCATCCCATCTAGATCGAAGCTTACCGGACATAAACTTGAGAAGGGAATTGAATAGAAGAACTTTCTGGCCCACAGAAAACTCTTTCCGTTGGATTTGCTTGTCATGGAATGCCTTGGTCTTTTCCTTGTACAACCGTGAACTCTCATAGGCATCCAATCTAAGCTCATCCAACTCTTGCAACTGGAGCTTCCGTTCCATCCCAGACTTAGCCAAATCCATGTTACACTGCTTAAGGGCCCAATAAGCTTGATGCTCTAATTCAACCAGAAGGTGACATGCCTTACCAAAAACAAGCCTATATGGGGATATCCCAATCAAAGTCTTGTAGTCAGTCCGATAAGCCCACAAAGCATCATCTAATCGCTTGCTCCAATCCTTCCGGGTAGAGTTAACAGTCTTCTGAAGGATTTGCTTAATCTCCCTATTCAAGACTTCAGCTTAACCATTGGTCTGTGGATGGTATGCTGTGGACACCTTATGAATCACTCTATACTTCCGTAACAAAGCACCCATGCTTTAGTTACAAAAATGAGAGCCTTGGTCACTAATAATGGCTCGAGGAATGCCTGACCGAGATTTGTCGAGCTCTTGCAAAATAACCAGTTTCAATAAGGGTTTGCAGTATAGAGACCCTGGATCGTCTCCCAGTGAATTTACATGCAGTCTAAAACATTCGAACAAAGATCGATGGGGGGGTTCAATTCAACTATTAACGAACAATGAACTCAGATTAAAGACAGAATCAAAAATGAACTAGACTAGACCAAACAGATTAAAATGACTGACCTAGGATTGGGATTCATAGTTTCCTACCATCATCGGACGAAGATTGTAACGAACTCGTGATTGGTTATGGACGAACCGAAATCTCTGTATCTGTCGAGAAAATCCCTCGACTAGACGATCGTCTAGGTTCTGTTCGTATTCATGGCGTGCTACTGTGTAATCATTCAGTAGCACTGTGACCCGATTCGAACTATGTCCTTGGGATATACCAATCCGAACATTAAAACAAACATTCAAACTATTTCCAGAAATCGAATCCGATTAGAGTAAACAGAAACGAGTTACGTTACCAGTTTAAGTATGTCCTCTGATTAGAAATGTAGATCCTCAATCCATAGGTCAATCACAGAAATTTAGCCGGACATGGCTGGAAAATCTGAAGAACGAACGAAGAACACGAAGAACATTTCAGAGAACTAAGAACTTTTGAATTCAATCCAAAAACGTCCCCAAATCTCTTCCGTCTATTATTTCAGCTAACTTAGGTTAAAACCTAATTTTCAAATGGGCCAGAGCCCATTAGTTCAGCCCAAAACGAAAATCCACAATAAATGGTGCTTCATTACAAAATTTGGGCCCAATAAAAATCCAGAAAAATACATATAACATTGACTGCAGTTTTGACTATCATCTTGTCCGAATCTTCCCTTCAAGTCTTCATATCAATTGTTGTCCTCTGAATCATCTAAAAAATGAGACAAGAATGAGATAATTCGGATATCTGGTTCAAGAGTTATGATCAAAATAGAGAAGGGTTGTAAATCTGGAATTTTTATTGTTAAAATATGTTAAATCCAATAAAACATTCAAAGCCCAAATAAGCATAAAAGCCCATTGTTTATTACTAAACAATCTAAATTTATTAATCAAGATATACAAATGAGTGTAATAAATATTCAATTATCAAATTCCCCACACTTATCATTTTGTACTCCTGAGCAAAACTAAAAGAAAATTTTCTCCTTTCTAACAATTGCCAACAATGTAAAATTGGAATAATGAACACAGAGCTTCAAAAGACCAACCAATTAAAACTGAGATCCCTGCATATCAAATTACAAAATACGGAAGTCTCGATCAATGATACTACTCACACAAGATGGTCTCTCAAAGGATTCTCTCAATAACTCTCTAAAGTGTATAGGGTAAATAAGTGTATCACTCAAATTCTGCTCAAGAATTTGTCCTGCCATAGGCTTGCTCAATTTCTACTTCTCCACTACTCATATCACAAACATGCACAAATCAAGAGAGCTTATTATTCAAGGTTGTAATGGGGCTAAGGTGAAGGTGTGTATAAGTATGGATATGTGAGGCTAAGCACCAAAGAAATTTGAAAGAGCATGACAATAATAACACTCAAAACAATGGAATATCCCCTTTCAAATATGAATCCCTCATTCTCCTTTCTTTCTTCCTTTTTTTTCAGAGAATTACCCTACTCCCAAATCAAACATCCAAACATCCCCCCACACTTAAATTGTGGCACTCCTGAGCAACCCCCACACTTAAACATAAAACTAAAGTGAAACCAATGCTCAGTAAATTCCAAGGTGCGGTATAACATGGTTTTACACTTTGGCTAGTAATGTGGTTGAAGAAAAGAATTAGTCAAAAAGGCACAAAGGGGCTAACAAAGGGAAATTAATAGTGTAAGGGAAGGCTATTTGGTCAAAGTGGCAAATAAAAGAAAGAAACTAAACAAGCCTCCATCATATTTATTCATGTAAGTGAAAAATGTAGCCTTAAAAAGAAAGAGAGCAAGTTCTAGAGAACATAAATCAGAAGCAGAGACACACAGAAAAAGGAAGAATGGTAAAGATGAATCCCATTCATGTAGGCCCAAAACCTCACAAAGGTAAATACCAAATCATGTAATCAGCATCACCAAAATCAACTACCAAAAAGTAAGGAATTTAGCCCAAACAGTATGATCCAATCCATCAAAACCAATATGTCCAAGTACACAATATACATAGCTAGACAATGATAGAAGGAGAAAGTATATTACTTAGAAAATTTTCACTAAGTGTGAAAAGAAAAATGAAAAAGAAACACAAGAAATAAGAGAAAAGGGAAAAAAAGAAAGGAAAAATACTCCCCAGGTGTTTACGGAGGATAAGTGGCATCAGTGAGTATGAGGTCTGCTTCTTCAGGTTGCTGCTGTGATCCCTCATAAAATGGTTTGAGTCGATGTCCATTCACTTTGAAGGTCCTCCCTGTAGGTGGATCACACAACTCAACAGCACCAAAAGGGAAAACATTAGCAATCACAAAAGGGCCATCCCATCTAGATCGAAGCTTACCGGGCATAAACTTGAGACGGGAATTGAATAGAAGAACTTTCTGGCCCACAGAAAACTCTTTCCTTAGGATTTGCTTGTCATGGAATGCCTTGGTTTTCTCCTTATACAACCGTGAACTCTCATAGGCATCCAATCGAAGCTCATCCAACTCTTGCAATTGGAGCTTCCGTTCCATCCCAGACTTAGCCAAATCCATGTTACACTGCTTAATGGCCCAATAAGCTTGATACTCTAATTCAATTGGAAGGTGGCATGCCTTACCAAAAACAAGACTATTTGGAGACATCCCAATTGGAGTCTTGTAGGTAGTCCGATAAGCCCATAAAGCATCATCTAATCGCTTGCTCCAATCCTTCCGGGTAGAGTTAACAGTCTTCTGAAGGATTTGCTTAATCTCCCTATTCGAGACTTCAGCTTCACCATTGGTCTATGGATGGTATGCTGTGGACACCTTGTGAATTACTCCATACTTCCGTAATAAAGCACCCATGCTCCGGTTACAAAAATGAGAACCCTGGTAATTAATAATGGCTCGAGGAATACCAAACCTGCAGAAAATGTTAGACCTGACAAAATCTACCACCACAGCAGAATCATTAGACCGGGTGGCCTTCGCCTCAACCCATTTCGAAACATAGTCAACATCAAGCAATATGTAAGTGAAACCATGAGAAACAGGAAATGGACCCATAAAATCAATACCCCAAACATCAAAAATTTCACAAAACAATATAGGGTGCTGGGGCATCTCATGCCTACGAGAAATACTACCTGCTCTCTGACAGTTATCACATGACTTACAAAACAGATGGGAATCATGAAACAGGGTTGGCCAAAATAAACTAGAGTCTAGTACTTTCCTAGCAGTTCTTTGGGGTCCAAAGTGACTATCACAGGTAGAAGCATGTCAAAAGTATAAGATGGAGTTAAACTTATGATCAGGCACACATCTCCTAATTACTTGGTCACTATAAAATCTCCATAAATAAGGGTCATCCCAAACGTAATATTTAGATTCACTTTTCAATTTCAGAGTTTGGGCCCTAGTGGAATGAGGAGGTAAAACACCAGCAACCAAGTAATTAACTAAATCAGCATAACATGGAAGCTTACCTTGCAGCTGTAGAAGCTGCTCATCAGGAAAATCATCCTGAATGGCAGAGGGGGCAGAGGAATGAGTGACACGACTCAAATGATCAGCTACCAAATTCTGTGCTCCACTCCTATCTCTGATCTCAACATCAAATTCTTGGAGTAATAACATCCACCGAATAAGTCAAGGCTTAGCATCTGTCTTTTTCAAATGAAACTTCAAAGCAGCATGGTCAGAGAAAACAATTACCCTACTAGCTAGCAGATATGACCTAAACTTATCAAAAGCAAACACTATAGCCAAAAGTTCTTTCTCAGTGGTGGTATAATTGGATTGGGCAGGATCCAAGGTCTTGGATGCATATGTAATGACATGAGAAACCTTGTTGACCCTCTGAGACAAGATAGCCTCAACAACATAATTGGAAGCATGGCACATCAGCTCAAATGGGAGAGACTAATCTGGTGATTGGATAATTGGAGTGGTGGTCAGGTAACGCTTCAAGTGATCAAAGGCTATCTTACACTCAGCATCAAATGCAAACTCAGTGTCCTTATGTAGAAGGTTAGACAGGGGTCGGGCAATCTTACTGAAATCCTGAATGAAGCGTCGGTAGAAACCTGCATGGCCAAGAGAAGAACGAACTTCCCGCACAGATGTGAGGTAAGTCAAAGCAGTGATAACATTAAGTTTAGCAGGATCTACCTTAATACCCTCTTTAGAAACAATGTGTCCCAACACTATCCCTGACTCAACCATGAAGTGACACTTTTCAAAATTTAGCACAAGATTAGACTCAATGCATCTATTCAAGACTCTAGACAAACTAGCCAAGCATGCATCAAAATCAGACCCATACACAATAAAATCATCCATGAAAACCTCCATGCAATCCTCTAGAAAGTCAGAAAAGATACTTACCATAGAACGCTGAAAGGTACCAGGTGCATTGCAGAGGCCAAAAGGCATTCTTTGGTAAGCATAGGTTCCAAAGGGGCATGTAAAGGTCATCTTCTCCTAATCCTCAGAAGCAATATGGATCTGGAAGTACCTCGAGTAACCATCCAAAAAGCAGTAGTGAGACTTACCAGCCAAACGCTCTAACATCTGATCAATGAAGGGTAAAGGATAGTGATCCTTACGGGTAGCTTGGTTGAGTGTCCTGTAGTCTATGCATACTCTCCAACTGTTCTGAACTCTTGTAGGAATGAGCTCATCCCTTTGATTAGCTACCACAGTTACTCCAGACTTCTTGGGAACGACCTGGACTGGGCTAACCCATTGGCTATCAGAGATGGGATAGATGATGTCAGCCTGTAGAAGCTTAGTCACTTCCTTCTTAACCACTTCTAAAATGAGAGGATTAAGACGTCTCTAGGGTTGTCTTATTGGCTTAGCATCTGCTTCCAACAGAATCCGATGCATACACATAGAAGGGCTAATGCAAACAAGATCAGCTAACGTCCACCCAATTGCCTTCTTATTGGCCTTCAACAAGCTCAGCAGCTTCTCTTCTTGATCAGGTAGAAGGTTATTGGCCACAATGACTGGAAGTTGCTCATCTACCTCTAGAAAGGGATATTTCAAGTGAGCTGGTAATGACTTCAACTCTAACTTCGGCGGCTGCTGTATGGAAGGAAGGGGCTTAGGTGATTGGACCATTTCAGAAGTGTATACACCTGTAATACCTGAAACTACATGCACAGAAGCAGAACTGTGGCTAGGCAGCTCACTGTTAGCATCATGGTTAAGTTCATAATCACATCGAACATCAGAATAAAGCTCAGCTTCACCACAATCAATATCATGATCCACAAGAAAAGTAGAATCAGAAATCAAGTCAATGTCTCCATACAGTACATCATCAATCTCAGTGCAAATAGGGCACCATTCAGTGTCAGAACATGCACATATCACAGAATCTCCCACCGATGCAAAATCAGGAAAATCAGCATACCAAGCAGAAAGAACATCATCAACAGTCTTATCTATCACATCAATGCACAAAACAAAATGCTCTTCCCTAGGATGTCTCATGGCATCAAAGATATTAAAAGTCACAACAATATCACCAAATTCCATGGAAAGAGTACCATAATGCACATCTATCTTAGTCTTAGCTGTTTTCAAAAAAGGTCTCCCTAAAATGATTGGGGACCTACTGCTAGGAGATTTATCCTCCATATCTAGAATGTAAAAGTCAGCAGGGAATATCAATTCATTGACCTTAACCAAAACATCTTCAATCAGACCAGTAGGATGAGCATTACTCTTATTAGCTAGTTGGACAACAACACCAGTAGGTCGCAAGGGAACAAGACCAAAGGATTTGTAAATAGATGCAGGCATAACATTAATGGAAGCACCTAAATCAGCCAAGCAATTATCAAATCTATAATTACCAATAATGCAAGGGATAGAAAATGTACTTGGGTCCTTGCACTTGTGAGGCATGGGTTGTTGGAGTAGGGCTGAGACATTCTGGTTCAAGCTCACTCGTTCAGTCCCCCTCAGTCGCCTCTTGTTAGTACACAACTCTTTTAGGAACTTGGCATACTTGGGGATCTGTTTGATGGCATCCAAGAGAGGGATGTTAATCTCAACTTTTCTGAACGTCTCAAGGATATCACTGTCTTGCACTTTTTCTGCCAACTTCTTGAATTGAAGTGCTCTCTGAGGGAAAGGAAGAGGAATAGGAACTCCATACTCCTCTTCACCTTGCTTCACGGCCTCTTTGTTTCTAGAGTCAATCTTCACTTTTTCTGACTCTTTTTCTGATGTGGATTCAGTCACATCTGCAGCTGGTTTAGGCCCTTGTAATTCCTTACCAGACCGTAAGGAGATAGCACTAACGTTTCCCTTCGGATTGGGAATTGTCTGTGAAGGAAGAGTATTGGATCCCTGAGACTGGAGTTGGTTCAATGATGTTGCCAACTGCCCAATCTGAGTCTGCAAACTCTGGATAGAGGCCTTAGTTTGTTATTGGAATTGCAAACTGTTTGCTGCAAGCTACTTCATCATTTCTTCTAGTGAGGGACCACTGCTGCTGCTGGTGGTCTGCTGTTGTTGTGCTGGCTGTGGAGGTGCGAATTGTTGGAAATTCTGTCTGTTCTGTGGAAACTGTCTCTGTTGGTAATTTCCAGAATTCTGCTGTACATGACTATTATGGTTCTGAATCTGACTTGGATTCTGGCTCCACCTAAAATTCAGATGATTTCTCCAGCCAGGGTTATATGTATTGGAGAAGGCATTATTTTGCTGCTGGTGTTGTGGTTTCCCTGGAAAAACGCCCACAGCAGCCACTGACTGATCTTGATATGTGTTGTCTTGCAAAGTGGGGCAGGAATCAGTAGGATGGGAGGGATCAGAACAGAAACCACATGAATAGGCCAACTGTGGAGTGGAAGACTGCACTGTTTGAGTCATTGCCAGTTGCCTCACTAAGGAGGTCAGATCATCAAGTCTATTCTCCAATCGCTGGTGAGAATCATTAGATCTACGGATCTGGAACGCACTGATATTTACTCTAGTGCCAAATTGTTGAGAGTTAGCTGCAATAGTGGATATTAAATCTCTGGCCTCTTGGGGTGTCTTGTTGACTAAGGCTCCACCACTAGAAGCATCCACCAGATTTCGGTCATTAGGTAGAAGACCCTCATAGAAATAAGTAATCAAGAGCTGCTCAGTTATCTAGTGATGGGGGCAGCTAGCACACAGCCTCTTGAATCTCTCCCAGTATTCATGCATATTTTCGCCATTAATTTGCTTGATCCCACTGATTTCTTTTCTGATTGTATTGGCTCTTGAAGAAGGGAAAAATCTCTCTAAGAACAATCTCTGCATATCAGCCCAACTTCCAATAGATGACGGTTGAAGGTTGTATAACCAGTCCTTCGCTCCATCCTCAAGGGAGAAAGGAAAAGCTCTCAGCTTAATGTGGTCTTCATCAATATGTTGTGGTTTCATTGTGCTACATACCACATGGAATTCCTTCAGATGCTTGTGCGGTTTATCACCTGCAAGACCACGAAACTTGGGCAACAAATGTATAAGTCTAGATTTAAGTTCAAGGTTAGCACCAAGGGCAAGGTATTGGATGCATAATGGCTGATAGTTATCACCAGGTGCAGTCAACTACTTTAAAGTCCTATTATTTCCCTGATCTGCCATAGTGTCTGAGGGACTAGAAGTGCTGCCAGTAGAATCAGTGTTAGAATCAGAAACAGGTTTAGTAATAACCCTCTAACTTAACCTAACAGCCCTTCGAGAAGCAAGAATTATGCGTTCTATTTCAGGATTATTGTCCAACAGATCAGATGCACTAGTACTGCTCCTAGTCATACAGCATAGGGAAAAATCAGGACAACCACCAGAACACCCAAAAACGTAAAATCACAAGCCCACACTGGAAATTGACGAAAATAAATTCAAAAACACTACCAAATGATTTTTAAAAATTATGGGACTTGCACAGAACAACTTCTACACTATCCGGGAACCCAAAAATGCAATAAAAAAAATTAAAAATTGAAAAAGTGGTCTAAACGATGGAATTTAGCAAAATTTTGTAGGAGCTCATTGCAAAGTATAAGTATTGCTCAGAGGCACATTTTCTTTCAGCTCACCAAAAATCAGCCCAATCAGAGCAACTCGCAAAGTTTAGTAGAAATCCTAGAACAATTTCTGAAATATCGGCTATGTCCCACTGAGACCGAAAATAGTGAAAAAGTGGTCTAGATGATGAAATTTAGGAAAATCAGGGGTGATCTCACTTCCAAAAGGAAGTGACTTTTGCTCAGAATGCCCAATTCCTTCAGAAAGACCTAGAGCTGAGTGATTTGGTTGAGATACAAATTTGCCAAACCACCAGAACCACCTGACTCAAATACTACGCTACTGTTACTGCTAGACCGATGCAAATTCCCCGGTAACGGCGCCAAATTTTTGACCGAGATTTGTCGAGCTCTCGTAAAATAACCAGTTTCAATAAGGGTTTGCAATATAGATAACCTAGATCGTCTCCCAGTGAATTTACATGCAGTCTAAAACATTCGAACAAAGATCGATGGGGGGGTTCAATTCAACTATTAACGAACAATGAACTCAGATTAAAGACAAAATCAAAAATGAACTAGACTAGACCAAACAGAGTAAAACAACTGACCTAGGATTGGGATTCATAGTTTCCTACCATCATCGGACGAAGATTGTAACGAACTCGTGATTGGTTATGGACGAACCGAAATCTCTGTATCCGTCCAGAAAATCCCTCGACTAGACGATCGTCTATGTAACACCCTACTTTTGTACCGTACAAAACAGTTGAAACATGACTTGATGTCACATGAGAGACCAAAAGCAGTTCTTAATCCATTTGGGATCCCAACTTCACTACAGGGTCCGATCCTATAGTTAAGTGGGTTTTTAAAAGATATTTCAAAACATTTTAGTTGTGGTCTCATTTTCATTTTTCAAATTGTTTTAATTTATTCGAGTCTATTTCCATTTCTTAATATCAGAGTACTTACTGAAGTTCTTAGCGGATAATCAGAATAAGTTCGCTACTAAAAGGGTCCACCTAGTATTGTCACCCGGTTCTAGATAACTTACATCGGTTACATACAACCTTCCAGGTTTACAGTTGGTGTATTCCTACCACCATGAGTACTAAGTTTACTAAAATACCATTTAGTATTATATACAGATCCAAAAGTTAGATAACCAACCAAAAATAAATTCTAAGTCGTCACTTCTACCCGTCCGTGGCTATCTTCTTCCCATGAAAACTACTTGCCCGTGCTGCAGGTTAGTTAAAGTTAAAAGGGTGAGATTCAAAAGAATCCCAGTAGTAACAAATAGCACTCATATAAAATGTATACGAAGAAACATGCCATAACAGCCACCACATACCAAACAATTCAATATTCATTCAACATTCAGAGATATGTTCATTCAATAAATAATTCTATTCAAGGACTTACCGTCCCTTCCCACAGCGCTGGGTATTCTATTGGGCCAAAGCCCTTCTCATCTGAATACTTAAAGGGCAATTCGACCCGATTCATGTTCGCAGTTCAAGTATGTATAATGGCAATAATATGCATGAAGCAGGATACATAGAATATGAGGGAGAAGTTACTACCTTAACCTTTCCAATATTCTGAGGTGTTACCACTTCTTTGGTCGTCCCGGACAGATATCGAATCCTATATATGAGAATTCATGAATGGACGGGTTATTACTTAGCCCAATACATTTATAAATTACTCTTTAATGTTGGTTATCATTAGGGTTATTATGGTAACTTTACCAAGTCAACCAATGAGTTAAAATGGTCAAATTATCACAAGGGACTAATTTCTACCCTTGGTCTACAAAGAAATTACAATATGCCATTATATTTTGCCATTTTCGCATAGGCACAAATGCTGGCAGATTTGATCCACTAACTTTAAAAATTCATATCTCTTTGTAAAAATGTCCCATTGGAGTGGTTCCAAATTCTATGTGACCCTTATTAAGTCTAGTTTCATGGAAAAATACTTCACTTAGCCAATTGGACGCACAGAAATCCAGAATTTCCAGTAATTGGACATTGTTTCAGAATTCTTTAGTTTTACATGACCAAATTTCAAAAATGTGTAACTCCCAGCATACACATCCAATTAATCCGTATGACCTATCAAATTAAAGGTATATGTCCCTACTTTCAGACTGGAAAGTTTCAGAATTTTTGATCAAGATTTACCCCTTGAATTATCACGCACAAAATCTACTGTTACACAGGGCAGATTACATAACATGTTCATGCACACTTCCAAAATTTCCAAATTGATATAGGAACATCCAAAATTCATGAACACATGCATACCTACACAATTTTTCCTTCTAAATCCAATGGAACTATCAAAATAATCAAATTCCAACTCTTTCACCACATCATGCACAGGGCAGAAATGTGACAAATAAGCCAACAATTACCCAACTTGCAATTTAAGTCTCATACTAGTTTTATAAGCCTTCCAAACATCATAAAACACCATGAACAAAACCAAAATACCATGAATCTTCATAATCATAACTTGATCAAAAACAGGGCAGATTTCACATGGGAAAAATCCTCAACCAACCAACACAATCCATAGTTCAAAATGAAGCTAAAGCTCACCTCTTGCTCCTCCTTAGGTTCTTTCTTTGTTTCCTGAACTTGTGCTTTTGCAAGATGGCTAAAAACACCTCCTCTAGAAATTCTAAAACCATAGAGTTGAAGCTCTTAGAGAGGAGAACAACTTTTATGAAGGCCTCAAGAGCCATGTAGGTGGTTTGGAAGGTGAAAATGGAGCTAGAAGCTCTTACCTTGAAGTTGTCTTCCTCTTTCTCTTTCCTTAAGCTTTTTGGACGAATTTGGAGTTGTGTGAGGGAGTGTTTGATGAGTTTAATTCACTCTTCTTCAGCTTCCAAATCACTTGGCCGTATAACACCAAAAGGAGAAAAGAAATATGCCATGTGTCACATTTTTATGGAGTCTTGAAAAGTTACATGGTTAATTAACCAACCTTAGTTAGCCTCCTTAGTCAAGCTTTCTCTTTCCTCTTCTCTTGTGTAGCTGATTGTAAATGAGGATAAGAAGATGAAGAATAAAGACTTAATGAATTAAAGCCTCTCCCTTTTACATTCCAAGTGTCCAAGCCATTTTTGTTGACTTTCTTGTATAAAAGATGAAGCCATTAATTGATTCATCTCTCCCATTATTCTTGGATGAGATTATAGCATGAAGGGAGGAGATTTAATTTTCTTTTCAAATCTTAATCTTGACCCTTCATCTTGCCTTCCAATTAAGTTTTTGGTCATTTTAGATTTTAGGCGAAAATTAGATAATCTATCGATAACTAATTGGACTAAAATCATCATACAATTTCTTGGGATAATTCTTTCATTAATTTCACTATCCATTAGTACTTAGTCCTTAAGTACTTTTTGGAATATTACAATTCTCCCCCCGTTCATTAAATTTCGTCCTCGAAATTTGTTACACATCTTGAGGCATAAACTCCGGGTAACGCCTTTTCATGTCTTCTTCTGCTTCCCAGGTTGCTTCCCTTGGGGAGAGTCCCTTCTAGACCACTTTCACAAATGGAATGCTTCGGTTTCTGAGCCGTTTTTCTTGTCGATCAATGATTCGTTCCGGCTTTACCACAAAAGTGGAATTCTCTTGCACATCAATATCTTCGTATTCGATAATGTGCTCGGGGTCTGGTTGGTACTTCTTCAATTGTGAGACATGGAATACGTCATGGAGTCTGCTCAAGTTCGGGGGCAGGGCTATTTTGTATGCCACTGGTCCTATTTTTGCAAGAATTTCAAATGGACCGATATAGCATGGGCTAAGCTTCCTTCTTTTAATTGCTCTACCGATTCCAGTGACTGGAGATACTTTCAGAAATATATGATCACCAACTTCAAATTCTAGAGGTCTTCTCCTTTTATCAGCATAGTTTTTCTGTCTACTTCGTGCTGCTAGGAGCCTCTTTCTTATAATCTTAATCTGTTCTGTGGTCTGATCAACTAGATTTGGCCCATACAACCTTCTCTCAGATAATTCTGTCCAGCAAAGGGGTGTTTGGCACTTCCTCCCATACAGTGCTTTATACGGTGCCATCTGGATGCTCGAATGATAGGTGTTGTTGTAAGCAAATTCTGCGAGTGGAAGGAAATGATCCCAATTCCCCTTGAAGTCTAATACACACGCCCGTAACATATCTTCCAGCGTCTGTATGGTTCTTTCTGACTGTCCATCCGTTTGGGGATGATAAGCTGTACTGAATCTTAACTTTGTGCCCAGAGCTTCATGTAGAGCGGTCCAGAACCTAGATGTAAATCGAGGATCTCTATCAGAAATAATACACTTTGGTATACCATGGAGTCTAATTATCTCCCTTATGTAAACTTCTGCCAACTTCTCAGGAGAATAACTAGTATTGATAGGGAGAAAATGTGCCGACTTGGTAAGACGATCGACAATTACCCAAATCGCATCATGATTTCAGATTCTAGGTAACCCTACTACCAAATCCATGGTAACGCTCTCCCACTTCTATTCAGGAATTTCTGGGATTTGAAGAAGTCCTGGTGGTCGTTGATGTTCGATCTTCACTTTCTGACAGGTGAGACATCGAGCCACGTATTTGGTTACGTCACTCTTTAGTCCTGGCCACCAGTATTCAGACTTTAAATTTTGATACATTTTGACCACTCCTGGATGAAGTGTATATCTGCTCTTATGTGCCTCATCCAGAATTTTCCGCCTCAGATCAGCTTGTGGAGGTATATATATTCGCTTCTTATACCGGACCAATCCGCTAGGCGAAAGATCATGATCATGAGTTTTACCCCGTGTGATCATATCTCGAATAGATGTGGCATGTTCATCTTTCATCTGAGCTTCTTCAATTTCTGTTCTCAGATTGTTTTCCTCCTGGCTAACACTAAAGTTAGCAATAAAGACTTCATTGGGCATGTTCATATTCATGAATACTTGGTTTGACAAGTTCAGGTCTCGAAATTCTTCTAGCAATTTCTGTTCTTGTATCATCATATATGCCACCTGTATCGCTTTTCTACTTAGAGCATCTGCAACGACATTTGCTTTCCCTGGATGATATTTAATCTCCAAGTTGTAATCTTTCAGCAACTCCATCCATCTACGCTGTCTCATATTCAATTCTTTTTGTTCATGAAGATACTTGAGACTCTTGTGGTCACAGTATATTTCTACAGTGGTACCATACAGGTAATGCCGCCATATCTTCAAAGCAAAGACGATTGCTGCAAGTTCCAGATCATGAGTGGGGTAATTCAATTCATGAGGCTTCAGCTGTCGAGAGGCGTACGCTACTACTCTGCCCTGTTGCATCAGGACACATCACAATCCCTGTTTACTAGCATCGCTATACACCACGTAGGTTTCACTAGGATTTGGGATAATCAATACCGGTGCGGATGTTAACCTCTCCCTCAGCTATATGAAGCTCTTCTCACATTTCTCATTCCACACAAATGATTGGTTCTTTCTCGTGAGCTTTGTCAATGGTAAGGAAATTCGAGAAAAATTCAGTATAAACCTGCGATAGTACCCAGCAAGACCCAGAAAACTGCGTATCTCAGCCACAGTTTCTAGTCTCTTCCAGTTTAGCACTACTTCTACTTTGCTAGGATCTACAAAACCCCTTCTTGTGAGATAACATGGCCTAAGAATTTGACATCTGTAAGCCAAAACTCACATTTACTCAATTTGACGTAGAGTTTCTTTTCTCTCAGAATATTCAATACTATTCTCAAATGATTCTCATGCTCTTCTCTACTCTTTGAGTATATCAGAATGTCGTCGATGAAGACTACCATGAACTTATCTAGGTATTGACGAAAGATCCGGTTCATGTAGTCCATAAACACGGCAGGTGCATTGGTTAGACCAAACGGCATCACCAAGAATTCATAGTGCCCATATCTGGTTCTAAAGGCTGTTTTTGAAACATCCTCTGCTTTGACTCGCAGCTGATGATAGCCTGATCTTAGATCAATCTTAGAGAATATACTAGAACCAGACAACTGATCAAGTAGATCATCAATCCTAGGGAGTGGATATTTATTCTTGATGGTTACCTTGTTCAGCTCTCGGTAATCGATGCATAACCGCAGGCTTCCATCTTTCTTCTTAACAAATAATACTGGAGCTCCCCATGGTGAAACACTAGGTCGTATGAACCCTTTCTCTAGTAGTTCCTCTATTTGCTTCTTTAATTCCGCCATTTCATTCGGTGCCATTCGGTAAGGTGCTTTGGATATCGATCCAGCTCCTGGCACAATTTCAATAGCAAATTCGACTTCCCGTTCTGGAGGCAATCCACTAATTTCTTCTGGAAATACCTCAGGAAATTCATTTACTATCGGTATATTCTCAAGTGTGGTTTCCACTTCTGTCTGCGCGGAGAAAAATACCATATATCCTTGGCATCCTCTTTCCAGACATTTCTCAGCTTCAGCTACTGAGAGGAAATTCAAGTTCACACTTGTATTCCTATTCTTTTGCAGATCAGGATACACAAGCCTTCTATTACCGCAGTCCAATAGCACATTGTTTGCCGTCAGCCAATTCAAACCCAATATGACTTCGAGATTATGAAGTGGCAGACAAATTAAATCTACCGTAGACTCATGTCCCATAACATTTACAATACAATTCAAACATGCATTAGTAGTAATTGTCTTGCCACCGACAGGCGTTGAGACAATCAAATCATACGGTAGTTTATGGGTACTCAGTCTTAAGCGTCTAGCACAATCACATGCAATGAAAGAATGACTAGCGCCCGAGTCAAACAATGCTTGCAAATTATTACCATAGAGGAGGATAGTACCTTGGATCATTTCTGGGGACTTCTGGGCCTCCTCATGGGTCATAGCAAAAATTCTGCCTTGATTTCGGGGTCTGGGCTCCGTTGGTCGGTGTGGACAATCTTTGATAAAGTGTCCAGGCTTCTTACAAGCATGACAAATCAGTTGCCCATCACAAGACCTACCATGGTGTGTCCTACCGCATCGAGAACAGGGTTGCAGTGTTTGGGGGCCTTGGTAGCCTTTCTTCTCCGCTTTGAAGGATTTCTTATTGTCTTCTCGGGGTTTGAACCCTTGCCATTTCCTCTTCTGAGAAGAGTTCCCTCGACTTGCCTCACTGCGGCTGTTGGCATTCTTCATCGCATGCAAGTCTTTCAGATTATTCTCAGTGATCCTACATTCCTCCACTGCCTTGTTGAATTCATCGAACTGTTGTGAGACCAACCTGTCCTTGATCTCATACTTTAATCCCCTTATCAGCATGTCTGAACTCCATTGCTCACTATCTTGGTTGCTTGCATAGGAAGAATATCTAGATAGACGAATGAATCGAGCCAAGTAATCATCAAAGGTCTCCTCACTGCCCTGTTGAATTGCCAAGAACTCTGATTCCTTAGCAATCCTGACCGACCTAGGGAAATACTTCTCATTAAACTTTTCTTAGAACACTTCCCAAGTGACAGGAATGTTCCGAGCTTGTAAAATCATTTCTGTGTTCTTCCACCATCTATCTGCATCCCCTTGCAACATGTATATTGCCATTGGTGCCTTTTTCTCAGTAGGGCACTCCAGTACTCAAAAGATCTTTTCCAACCTCAGCATCCAATTCTCAGCATCTTCTGGGTTAAACCTTCCCTTGAATACTGAAAACTGGTGTTTATTGAGTTCAGTAATCCAGTACTGTAGTGTCTCTCTAGCAGGTGGTATCTGGTTATTTTGAGGTACGTGAGGCTGGGGTACATGAGGCTGGCCCTCAGGCTGTGGCAGTTCCTCCTCTGATTCACTCTCTTCATTTTCACTTTCTTCCTGATCACTATCTTCAGTTTCAGAATGCACCCTATCTTCATTTTGTTTGGCCTTTACTTCCTGAAGCTCTTTTCGAAGTTCCAGTATCATAGCCTGTTGTTCTCTCAACATGCCTAGTACTTGTTGTATAGAATCAGGTGGGTTCTGGGGCACTTCTAACTCTATTGCAACCTCTGGGGTTGCTGGTCTATTTCTCAGGCGAACCATGATTTCTTTTCACTATCACAGAGAAAAGATTGTACCATTAATATCATATTTCTATGTATATACATATATATATATATTCCTTATACCTAAGTATCCATGTCAAGAAAGGAACATACATATATGAGTTTGAACAGTTATATACATAACAACAGTGGCTTTACATTTACATTCGTAACTCAGGATTGGAGGTAGAATCATAAACCAACTTAATCTCTGGAGCCCTAAAGCTAGTCATAGAGCCGTTACCATGTACTACCTTTCCTACCCCTGGGTTACTATCCAAGAGTCAGTATACCTACTTAACCATAATTCTAACTTAAAGCCAGAAACTTCTGCTCTGATACCAAAAATGTAACACCCTACTTTTATACCGTACAAAACAGTTGAAAATATGACTTGATGTCACATGAGAGACCAAAAGCAGTTCTTAATCCATTTGGGATCCCAACTTCACTACAGGGTCCGATCCTATAGTTAAGTGGGTTTTTAAAAGATATTTCAAAACATTTTAGTTGTGGTCTCATTTTCATTTTTCAAATTGTTTTAATTCATTCGAGTTTATTTCCATTTCTTAATATCAGAGTACTTACTGAAGTTCTTAGCGGATAATCAGAATAAGTTCGCTACTAAAAGGGTCCACCTAGTATTGTCACCCGGTTCTAGATAACTTACATCGGTTACATACAACCTTCCAGGTTTACAGTTGGTGTATTCCTACCACCATGAGTACTAAGTTTACTAAAATACCATTTAGTATTATATACAGATCCAAAAGTTAGATAACCAACCGAAAATAAATTTTAAGTCTTCACTTCTACCCGTCCGTGGCTATCTTCTTCCCATGAGAACTACTTGCCTGTGCTGCAGGTTAGTTATTGGAAAAAGGGTGAGATTCAAAAGAATCCCAGTAGTAACAAATAGCACTCATATAAAATGCATACGAAGAAACATGCCATAACAGCCACCACATACCAAACGATTCAATATTCATTCAACATTCAGAGATATGTTCATTCAATAAATAATTCTATTCAAGGACTTACCGTCCCTTCCCACAGCGCTGGGTATTCTATTGGGCCAAAGCCCTTCTCATCTGAATACTTAAAGGGCAATTCGACCCGATTCATGTTCGCAGTTCAAGTATGTATAATGGCAATAATATGCATGAAGCAGGATACATAGAATATGAGGGAGAAGTTACTACCTTAACCTTTCCAATATTCTGAGGTGTTACCACTTCTTTGGTCGTCCAGGACAGATATCGAATCCTATATATGGAAATTCATGAATGGATGAGTTATTACTTAGCCCAATACATTTATAAATTACTCTTTAATGTTGGTTATCATTAGGGTTATTATGGTAACTTTACCAAGTCAACCAATGAGTTAAAATGGTCAAATTATCACAACGGACTAATTTCTACCCTTGGTGTACAAAGAAATTACAATATGCCATTATATTTTGCCATTTTCGCATAGGCACAAATGCTGGCAGATTTGATCTACTAATTTTAAAAATTCATATCTCTTTGTAAAAATGTCCAATTGGAGTGGTTCTAAATTCTATGTGACCCTTATTAAGTCTAGTTTCATGGAAAAATACTTCACTTAGCCAATTGGACGCACAGAAATCCAGAATTTCCAGTAATTGGATATTGTTTCAGAATTCTTCAGTTTTACATGACCAAACTTCAAAAATGTGTAACTCCCAGCATACATATCCAATTAATCCTTATGACCTATCAAATTAAAGGTCTATGTCTCTAATTTTAGACTGGAAAGTTTCAGAATTTTTGGACAAGATTTACCCCTTGAATTATCACGCACAACATCTACTGTTACATAGGGCAGATTACATAACATGTTCATGCACACTTCCAAAATTTCCAAATTGATATAGGAACATCCAAAATTCATGAACACATGCACACCTACACAATTTTTCCTTCTAAATCCAATGGAACTATCAAAATTATCAAATTCCAACTCTTTCACCACGTCATGCACAGGGCAGAAATGTGACAAATAAGCCAATAATTACCCAACTTGCAATTTAAGTCTCATACTAGTTTTATAAGCCTTCCAAACATCATAAAACACCATGAAAAAAACAAAAATACCATGAATCTTCATAATCATAACTTGATCAAAACAGGGCAGATTTCACATGGGAAAAATCCTCAACCAACCAACACAATCCATAGTTCAAAATGAAGCTAAAGCTCACCTCTTGCTCCTCCTTAGGTTCTTTCTTTGTTTCCTGAACTTGTGCTTTTGCAAGATGGCTAAAAACACCTCCTCTAGAAATTCTAAAATCATAGAGTTGAAGCTCTTAGAGAGGAGAACAACTTTTATGAAGGCCTCAAGAGCCATGGAGGTGGTTTGGAAGGTGAAAATGGAGCTAGAAGCTCTTACCTTGAAGTTGTCTTCCTCTTTCTCTTTCCTTAAGCTTTTTGGACGAATTTGGAGTTGTGTGAGGGAGTGTTTGATGAGTTTAATTCACTCTTCTTCAGCTTCCAAATCACTTGGCCGTATAACACCAAAAGGAGAAAAGAAATATGCCATGTGTCACATTTTTATGGAGTCTTGAAAAGTTACATGGTTAATTAACCAACCTTAGTTAGCCTCCTTAGTCAAGCTTTCTCTTTCCTCTTCTCTTGTGCAGCTGATTGTAAATGAGGATAAGAAGATGAAGAATGAAGACTTAATGAATTAAAGCCTCTCCCTTTTACATTCCAAGTGTCCAAGCCATTTTTGTTGACTTTCTTGTATAAAAGATGAAGCCATTAATTGATTCATCTCTCCCATTATTCTTGGATGAGATTATAGCATGAAGGGAGGAGATTTAATTTTCTTTTCAAATGTTAATCTTGACCCTTCATCTTGCCTTCCAATTAAGTTTTTGGTCATTCTAGATTTTAGGCGAAAATTAGATAATCTATCGATAACTAATTGGACTAAAATCATCATACAATTTCTTGGGATAATTCTTTCATTAATTCCACTATCCATTAGTACACTTAGTCCTTAAGTACTTTTTGGGATATTACAGTCTAGGTTCTGTTCGTATTCATGGCGTGCTACTGTGCAATCGTTCAGTAGCACTGTGACCCGATTCGAACTATGTCCTTGGGATATACCAATCCGAACATTAAAACAAACATTAAAACTATTTCCAGAAATCGAATCCGATTAGAGTAAACAGAAACGAGTTACGTTACCAGTTTAAGTATGTCCTCTGATTAGAAACGTGGATCCTCAATCCATAGGTCAATCACAGAAATTTAGCCGGACATGGCTGGAAAATCTGAAGAACGAACGAAGAACACGAAGAACATTTCAGAGAACTAAGAACTTTTGAATTCAATCCAAAAACGTCCCCAAATGTCTTTCGTCTATTGTTTCAGCTAACTTAGGTTAAAACCTAATTTTCAAATGGGCCAGAGCCCATTAGTTCAGCCCAAAACGAAAATCCACAATAAATGGTGCTTCATTACAAAATTTGGGCCCAATAAAAATCCAGAAAAATACATATAACATTGACTGCAGTTTTGACTATCCTCTTGTCCGAATCTTCCCTTCAAGTCTTCATATCAATTGTTGCCCTCTGAATCATCTAAAAAATGAGACAAGAATGAGATAATTCGGATATATGGTTCAAGAGTTATGATCAAAATAGAGGAGGGTTGTAAATCTGGAATTTTTATTGTTAAAATATGTTAAATCCAATAAAACACTCAAAGCCCAAATAAGCATAAAAGCCCATTATTTATTACTAAACAATCTAAATTTATTAATCAAGAGATACAAATGAGTGTAATAAATATTCAATTATCAATGCCAAACCTGCAGAAAATGTTAGACCTGACAAAATCTACCACCACAACAGAATCATTAGACTGGGTGGCCTTCGCCTCAACCCATTTCAAAACATAGTCAACAACAAGCAATATGTAAGTGAAACCATGAGAAACAGGAAATGGACCCATAAAATCAATACCCAAACATCAAAAATTTCACAAAACAATATGGGGTGCTGGGGTATCTCATGCCTACGGGAAATACTACCTGCTCTCTGACAGTTATCACATGACTTACAAAATATATGAGAATCATGAAACAGGGTTTGCCAAAATAAACTAGAGTCTAGTACTTTCCTAGCAGTTCTTTGGGGTCCAAAGTGACTACCACAGGTAGAAGCATGTCAAAAGTATAAGATGGAGTTAAACTTATGATCAGGCACACATCTCCTAATTACTTGGTCACTATAAAATCTCCATAAATAAGGGTCATCCCAAACATAATATTTAGATTCACTTTTCAATTTCAGAGTTTGGGCCCTAGTGGAATCAGGATACCATGGAACCTTACCTTACAGTAGTAAAAGCTGCTTATCAGGAAAATCATCCTGAATAGAAGAGGGGAAGAAGAAGAATGAATGATACGACTCAAATGATCAGCTACCTACTTCTATGCTCTACTCTTATCTTTAATCTCAACATCAAATTCTTGGAGTAATAACATCTACCGAATAAGTCGAGGCTTTGCATTTGCCTTTTTCCAAAGAAACTTCAAAGCAGCATGGTCAGAGAAAACAATGACCCTACTGGCTAGCAGATATGACCTAAACTTATGAAAAGCAAACACTATAGCCAAAAGTTCTTTCTCAGTGGTGGTACAATTGGATTGGGCAGGATCCAAGGTCTTGGATGCATATGCAATGACATGAGAAACCTTATTTACCCTCTAAGACAAGATAGGCCCAACAACATAATTGGAAGCATCGCACATCATCTCAAATGGGAGAGACCAATATGGTGGTTTGATCACTGGAGTGGTGGTCAGGCAACGCTTTAAGTGATCGAAGGCTATCTTACACTCAACATCAAATACAAACTCAGCGTCCTTATGCAGAAGGTTAGACAGGGGTCAGGAAATCTTGCTAAAATACTGAATGAAACGTCGGTAGAAACCTACATGGCCAAGAAAAGAATGAACTTCCCACACAGATGTGGGATAAGGCAAAGCAGTAATAACATCAATCTTAGCAGGATCTACCTTAATACCCTCTTTAGACATAATGTGTCCCAACACTATTCCTGACTCAACCATGAAGTCACACTTTTCAAAATTTAGCACAAGATTAGATTCAATGCATCTATTCAAGACTCTAGACAAATTAGCCAAGCATGCATCAAAATCAGACCCATACACAGTAAAATCATCCATGAAAACCTCCATGCAATCCTCTAGAAGTTAGAAAAGATACTTACCATGCAACGCTGAAAGGTACCAGGTGCGTTGTAGAGGCCAAAAGGCATTCTTCGGTAAGCATAGGTTCCCAAGGGGCATGTGAAGGTCGTTTTCTCCTTATCCTCAGGAGCAATATGGATCTGAAAGTACCCCGAGTAACCATCCAAAAAGCAGTAGTGAGACTTACCAGCCAAACGCTCTAACATCTGATCAATGAAAGGTAAAGGATAGTGATCCTTGCGGGTAGCTTGGTTGAGTCTCTTGTAGTCTACGCATACTCTCCAGTTGTTCTAAACTCTTGTAGGAATGAGCTCATCCTTTTGATTGGCTACCACGGTTACTCCAGACTTCTTGGGAACGACCTAGACCGGGCGAACCCACTGGCTATCAGAGATGGGATAGATGATGCCAGCTTGTAGAAGCTTAGTCACTTCCTTCTTAACCACTTCCAAAATGAGAGGATTAAGTCGTCTCTGGGGTTGTCTTACTGGCTTAGCATCTGCTTCCACATGCATGCATATAGAAGGGCTAATACTAACAAGATTAGCTAACGTCCACCCAATTTCCTTCTTATTGGCCATCAACAAGCTTAGCAGCTTCTCTTCTTGATCAGGTAGAAGGTTGTTGGCCATAATGACTGGCAGTTGTTCATCTACCTCTAGAAAGGGATATTTCAAGTGAGCTGGCAATGACTTCAACTCTAACTTGGGTGGTTGCTGAATGGAAGGAAGAAGCTTAGGTATTTGTACCATTTCTGAAGTATGCACACCTGCAATACCTGAAACTACATGCATAGAAGCAGAACTATGGCTAGGAAGCTCACTGTTAACATCGGAATTCAGTTCATAATCATAACAAACATCAAAATGAAGCTCAGCTTCACCATAATCAATATCAGAATCCACAAGTAAAGTAGAATCAGAAATCAAGTCAATATCTCCATACAATGCATCATCAATCTCAGTGCAAACAGGGCACCATTTAGTGTCAGAACATGCACATATGACAAAATCTCCCACCGATGCAAAATCAGGAAAATTAGCATACCAATCAGAAAGAACATCATCAACAGTCTCATCTATCACATCAATGCATAAAACAAAATGTCTTCCCTAAGATGTCTCATGGCATCAAAGATATTAAAAGTCACAACAATATCACCAAATTCCATGAAAAGAGTACCATAATGCACATCTATCTTAGTGTTAGCTGTTTTCAAGAAAGGTCTCCCTTAAATGATTGGGGACCTACTGCTAGGAGATTCATCCTCCATATCTAGAATGTAAAAGTCAGCAGGGAATATCAATTCATTGACTTTAACTAAAAACATCTTCAATCATACCAGCATGATAAGCATTACTCCTATTAGCTAATTGGACAACAATGCCAGTAGGTCACAAGGGACCAAGACCAAGGGATTTATAAATAGATGCAGGCATAACATTAATGGAAGCACCTAAATCAGCCAAGCAATTATCAAATCTATAATTACCAATAATGCAAGGGATAGAAAAAGTACCTGGGTCCTTACACTTGTGAGGCATGGGTTGTTGGAGGAGCGCTGAGACATTCTGGTTTAAGCTCACTCGTTCAGTCCCCCTTAGTCGCCTCTTATTGGTACACAACTCCTTTAGGAACTTGGCATACTTAGGAATCTATTTGATGGCATCCAAGAGAGGAATGTTAATCTCAAATTTTCTGATTGTCTCAAGGATATCCTTGTCTTGCACTTTTTCTGCCAACTTCTTGGATTAAAGGGCTCTCTGAGGGAAAGGAAGAGGAATAGGAATTTCAAACTCCTCTTTACCTTGCTTCACTGCCTCTTTTTTTCTAGAGTCAATCTTCAATTTTTCTGACTCTTTTTCTTATGTGGATTCAGTCACATCTGCAGCTGGTTTATGCCTTTGTAATTGCTTACCAGACCGTAGAGAGATAGCACTAATGTTTCCCTTCAGATTGGGAATTGTCTGTGAAGGGAGAGTATTGGATCCCTGAGCCTGAAGTTGGTTCAATGATGTTGTCAATTGCCCAATCTGAGTCTGTAAACTCTGGATAGAAGCCTAAGTTTGTTGCTGGAATTGTAAACTGTTTGCTGCAAGCTGCTTCATCATTTCTTCTAATGAAGAACCACTGCTGCTAGTCGGCTATTGTTGTGTTGGCTGTGGAGGTGCGAATTGTTAGAAATTCTATCTGTTATGTGGAAACTGTCTCTGTTGGTAATTTCTAGAACTCTGCTGCACATGACTATTATGGTTCTAAATCTGATTTGGATTCTGGTTCTACCTAAAATTCAGATGATTTCTCCAGCCAGGGTTATATGTATTGGAGAAGGCATTATTTTGCTACTAGTAGTGTGGCTTCCCTGGAAAAATGCCCATAGCAGCCACTAACTGATATTGATATGTGGTGTCTTGCAAAGTAGGTCAAGAATCAATGGGATAAGAGGGATCAGAACAGAAACCACATGAATAGCCCAACTGTGGAGTGGAAGATTGTACTATTTGAGTTACTGCCAGTTGCCTCACCAAGGAGGTCAGATCTTCAATTCTATTTTCCAATCTCTGGTGAGAATCATTAGATCCGCTGATCTGGAACACAACACTATTATTTGTTCTAGTCTAAATTGTTGAGAGTTAGCTGCAATAGTTGATATTAAATCTCTGGCCTCTTGGGGTGTCTTGTTAAACCACAAATGCTTGTGCGGTTCATCACCTGCAAGACCATGAAACTTGGGCAACAAATGGATAAGACCAGATTTAAGTTCAAGGTTAGTACCAAGGGCAGGGTATTAGATACACAAAGGCTGATAATTATCACCAGGTGTAGTCAATTACTTTAAAGTCCTATTATTTCCCTGATCTGCTATAGTGTCAGAGTAAACAAAAGTGCTACCAGAATTAGATGAACTAGAAGTGCAAACAGAATCAATGTCAGAATCAGAAACAAGTTTAGTAATAACCCTCTGACTTAACCTAGCAGCCCTTCTAGCAAAAAGAGTTGTTCGTTCTATTTCAGGATCTCTGTCCAACAGATCAGATGTACTAGTACTGCTCCTAGTCATACAGCATAAGGCAAAATCAGGACAACCATTAGAACACTCAAAAACGCAAAATCACAAGTCTACACTAGAAATTGACCAAAACAAATTCAAAAACACTACCAAATGATTTTTAAAAATTATGGGACTTCCAATGAACAACTTCTACACTATCCGGGAACCCAAAAATGCAATAAAAAACTTAAAAATTGAAAAAGTGGTCTAAACAATGGAATTTGGAAACGTTAGGTAGGTGCTCATAGCAAAGCAATGAGTTCTTCTCAGAGGCACATTTTCTTTCAGCTCACCAAAAATCAGCCCAATCAGAGCAGGTCAGAAATTCTAGTAGGAACCCTATAACAATTTCTGAAATACCGGCTATGTCCCAACGAGACCAAAAAACAGTGAAAAAGTGGTCTAGATGATGGAATTTGGGAAAATTAGGGGTGATTACACTTCTAATAGGAAGTGATTTTTACTCAGAATGCCCAATCCCTTCAAGAAAGACCTGGGACCGAGTGATTTGGTTGAGATACAAATTTGCCAAATCACCATAACCACCTGACTCTTACTATGGAATTCTACACTACACTACTGTTAATGCTAGACCGATGCAAATTCCCCAGCAATGGTGCCGAATTTTGGTAAAGAATTATTGAGTTCTAGAAAAATAACCAGTTTTGATAAGAATTTGCAGTATAGAGAACTTGGATCGTTTCCCACAGAATTCATATGAGGTCTAAAACAGTCGAACAATGATCGATTAGGGTTTTTTTTAATTAAACTATTAACGAACAATAAACTTGGATTAAAGACAGAAATCAAAAACGACTTAGACCAAACAGATTAAAACGACTGACCTAGAATTGGAATTTCATAGTTTCCTACCATCATCGGACGAAGAATTTATAATAAAACTCGTGACTGGTTCTGGACGAATCGAAATCTCTGTATTCGTCCCGAGAATCCCTCGACTAGATGATTGTCTAGTTTTTGTTTGTATGCGTGGCATGCTACTGTGTGATCGTACAGTATCACTGTAACCCGATTCGAACTGTGTCCGTGGGATGTACCAATCCGAACATTAAAACAAACATTCGAACTATTTCCAGAAATCAAATCTGATTAGAGTAAATAGAAACGAGTTACGTTACCAGTTTAAGCATGTCCTCTGATTGGAAACGTGCAATCCATAGGTCAATCATAGAAGCTTAGCCAAACATGGCTGGAAAATCCGAAGAATGAACGAAGAAAGTGGATTTCAATCCAAAATTGTCCAATACGTCATCTCCCCCACTGTTTCGGCTAACTAAAGTAAAAACCTAATTGAAAAAGGGATCAGAGCCCACCAGTTCAACCCAAAACAAAAATAACTAATAAATGGTGCTCCATTACAAAATTCGAGCCCAATAAAAATCTAGAAAAATACATATAACATTAACTACAATTTTGACTGTCTTCTTGTCTGAATCTGCCTTTCAAGTCTTCATATCAATTGTTTCTCTCTGAATCATCTAAAAGATGAGACAAGAATGAGATCATTCAGATATTTGGTTCAAGAGTTATGACTAAAATAGAGAAGGGTTGTAAATCTGGAATTTTTATCATTAAAATATGTTAAATCCAATAAAACACCCAAAGCCCAAATAAGCATAAAAGCCCATTATTTATTAACTAAAGAATCTAAATTTATTAATCAAGAGATACAATTAAGTGTAATAAATATTCAATTATTAGTTTCATATTCATACATCCTCTTAGTATGCGCATCTTGTTTAGTAAACACTATCTGGAAATTTTGATTTTACTATAGCATATAGATCCCTTACCCTGTAATCCACCATCTCGATAAGATTCTCATTGGTATTGGTAATCTCAAATAAAAACTTGTAAAGCTTTGTCTATCTGAATAGTGGATCCAATGAATGGGAGTCCAAGTGATCTAGCTCTTGCTAGTGATTGGATTCATCATCTCTGGATGCCTTAACCTCTACTTTGTCTCTTGTTGCCCAAATATAACTTTGAAGTACTGGTTCACTAAATCACACAGCTACCTGATCTTATCATTTACTAAAGTGATGATCTTAGCATTGTTTGTAGCAAGCTCAGTATGAATTTGTTGAGGCTCCTCTCTTAGATAGCCCTAGATAGATGAACCAAAGAATGAAAGACCAGCGGGACCAGCTCTAGTAGAATACTGTGTCTCATCTATCCTTAAAGTCTCAGCCTCCATCCTCTACCTTTTTCTCATAAAGCTCTTATGAAACAGAGAGAGGCAATTGAATCTTCATCCTCTGAATGTGCAGCTCTTCAAATTTTGGAATCTTGATTAATGGCTCTTTTGAGAACCCAACTATGGATAAAGAATATAAACGGACTTGTGTATCTATATCTATTGATCTCAGAGACTATGGTTTCTCTAATATTCCCCTTCTCCTTGCTGATGATAGAGTCCATCATGTGATAATCTTCTTGATAAAGTGACTGAAATTGTTGGCCTTGTTCACCATAGCTCTAGTATAGGTATATCAGATAATCATGTAAAGATCACACATAGATCTAGGATTGAAGTTTAGAATCCCAAGTAGCTCTTTTAGCTTGATATTTTGATACATCTCTGGCTCATTGTACTCCTTAAAAGGTCTAGTAGCTGGATTCTTGATCCCTAACCATTCTTTGATCCTCCTAGCTAAGATGACCACCTTTTGATCTTTGGCAGTGGCCTCATTATGCCTTTCTTAGAGCATATTTTAGCTGGCTCCATGTAACAATATAATTTTTTGACTTCCTTTGAGCAAAAGGGAAGATGGATGGATAACCAAGGCTCATAATTGCTAGACTTGTTCTTAGCCTCGAGTTGAACTCAGTTGGGGCTACTAAACGATCTTCCTCCTCTTTCTCTTTCTCATACTGCATTACTAGCTAGTCACTTGCTAGTGATAGGGTGTCACTCGAGTGATCATTTGAGTGTTACCACAAATTCTGCTTCTGCTCATGTGATACCTCATTTCCTATATCCTTAGATGAGTACAAAAGAGTAGTGAAATCACTAGTGAAACCAGGATAAAGTCCCGGATAAGGAAAAATGTTCACAAATTCCAATCCTATCTCAGGATTTGAACTTGGGACTGGAAAGGAAATTCAAGAGTAGTAAAAATTTTCTCAAATCTTTTCCACACGCGTTCACTATTTTGCTAAGTCTCATCGGTACTTAAGTCCAATTTATCAGAGTGTACGAGCATGTCTCTGCTTACGTATCATAATAAGTTCTTTAGTTATAGATTCTTCTTTTAAATCAGAAGCGTAATTACTTATCCAAAATACCATTCATCGACTAAGTTACTCTTGTAATCTTGTCATGCTTACATAGCTATATACATTATATACATATCCCAAACCATCTAAAAATATAGAAATAGATGACCAACAAGACTAAAATCTTCGGCATTTAATCATTTAGCTGTCCGAATTTACTTTCCTCTTGCCCCTAGAGCTTTCTCCCTGTATTGTAAATGGGTTTTTGAAAAAGAGTGAGATTCAAAAGAATCTTAATAGTAACATAATGCCAATCATATAGTTATAACATCACAAAGCATGTTACACAGTCATCATTCAACAGAATCATCATAACAACATTCAATACATTATATGTAGTTTATAAGATATCATAGTGCTATATATATTATAAGGCCCTAAGGGATACCCGTACAAATAGGCCCCGGGCACCCACTCGTGCATCAGTAAGGGTTATACTAGCCTGAGCGTCCACCCATGCAAATAGGTCCCGAGTGACCACCCTACATATCCAAAATATGTCATACATTTATTGATGAACACACAACTATACATTGCATATTATAAACATATGAAAGACATGTTACTACCTTATTGCTTTCCTCTAGTACCTTCCTCTCGTTTATCTGAGCTCGGGCAAGTTTTAGACTCCGGACATTCGTCAAATCCTACAATCCCCAAATGTACCATAAATGAGTCATTACTCATCCATGTATTACTCTAAACTCATTCTATTGGTTAACTTAGCTTAAAAATGCTAAATTACCAAAATGCCCCCGTAGACCCGGTTTACACCTCTTTATACTCGGTCTATCTGTACTTTACTCAAAATTATGATTCGGGCTACTCCTACACAATTTCATGTGTAGATTCCATTTTTGACCTCAAATTGGTCAAATTCATGGCCAAATGACAAAAATGCCCTTACTTAAGGTTTTAAGGGGTAATTTGGTCATTTCTCATTATAGGGCTTTTCTCACTTCACCATCAACATAAACCCTGCATAATTTTGCCTTCTAAACTCAATGAAAGCATCAAAATCATCAAATTCATACTTCTTCAACATGCCAAGAACAGGGCAGAAATTTATGGTTCTCAAAAAAGTTATGTCGGTTTCTTGTTTTCTCTTACTTAATCACCTCCTTTCTACTTCTAATCACATGATTAGCTATCTAGAAATTCATTCGACATGGTTTGAAGAAACTTGGAAAACAAGGTCCTTTAGGTTTTATCATCCATCTTTCACGAAACACCCAAAATCAAGCCAAGAACAACATCAATAGCATCAGCTAAAGCAAGATAAACAAGTTTGTAGGTTTACCTCTTAATTCCTCCTCTTTCTCTCTCTACAAGTTTTCTGTCTCTCTCTCCATATAACTAAAATTATTAGAAATATTAGGGAAAAATAATTATTTCTCACTTTATGGAAAAACTACCATTTTGCCCCTACCTTTTATGATTTACCGAAATAAATCATTTCCTTGCTCATTTCTTTTCATTTGACCGAATTATATATAACCGATGATTGAAATATTTCTATAAATTTACACACCATAATTCACCATTTTATTCCACTAAATATCACAAATATACATATAAGAAATATTGGTGAAAAAGTAGGGTATTACAGCTAACACTACACTACTGCCAATCACGCCTACTTTGTTAGCCTCTGATTTTTTTACTCGAAAGCAAAGCATCTTAGTCAACTCTTGCAAAAGTATAAATACATGCTCTTTGGTACCCAACTTTCTTTTGGGTCTATAAAATATTAGACATTATAACTCTTTTTCTCTTATATAATTGAATCATAAGATATTTGAACAAATAGTATAATAACCAACAGTGAATGAAGTATAATTTTACCTGATTAAATAAATTCAAGCCATTGAATCATAAAGGGTACAACCAAATAATATCAAGAATGATGTTTTCCAAAGATCAATGACAATTTATAAATACACTTTATATAGAAAATATGTCATTGATAATATTTTCATGCAATCTATGTTAGTTATATTAAAGAGAGTAGAGAATCTATCCATAATTACCAACTTTTATGAAATGACAAATTATGAATGGAATCATGTTTTCGAAGAATGAAATTTGCAAATTGTTTCAAAATCTCAAATGTTCTTCTGAATCATGAATATGCTTTATGACATTAAGATTTTTGGTCTAAGATGACCACCTTTTAATCTTTGGCAGTGGTCTCATTATGCCTTTCTTAGATCATATTTTAGCTGGCTCTATGTCACAATATAATTTCTTGACTTCCTTTATGCAAAAGGGAAGATGGATGGATAACCAAGGCTTATAATTGCTAGAATTATTCTTGGCTTTGAATTGAACTTAGTTGAGGCTACTAAGAGGTCTTCCTCCTCTTTCTCTTTCTCTGACTGCATCACTAGCTAGTCACTTACAAGTGATAGGGTGTTACTTGAGTGATACCACAGATTATGCTTCTACTCACATTGTAATATTGCTAATCACACCTACTCTATTAGCCACTAATCTTTGTACTCAAAAGTAGAGCATCTTGGTCAACTCCTACAAAAGTATAAATACATGGTCTTTGGTACCCAACTTTCTCTTGGGTCCATACAATATTAGACATTATAAATCTTTTTCTCTTATATAATTGAATCATAAGATATTTGAGCCAACAATGACTAAAGTATAATTTTACCTTATTAAATAAATTCAAGCCATTTAATCATAAAGGGTACAACCAAATAATATCAAGAATGATTTTTTTCATTGATCTATGACAATTTGTAAATACACTTTATATAGAAAATATGTCATTGATAAGATTTCCATGCAATCTATGTAAGTTGGATCAAAGAGAGTAGATAATCTATCCATAATGACCAACTTTTATGAAATGATAAATTATGAATGGAATGAATTTTCCAAGAATGAAATATGCAAATTGTTTCAAAATCTCAAATGTTCTTCCGAATCATGAATATGCATTATGATATTAAGATTTTGAATGTATAAAAACTCATTTATGAAGTTTGTTAAATATCAATGCTCATGCTAAAAATAGAGAAAAATAATTTAAGTATACATATATGTGTATATGTAGAATCGATTTAAAGTTTGTTTAATGAAATTTGTCCCGTTAGTCACCGATGAAAGTTTGGATTGAATCTGGGATTTTTGATTCAAAAACCTGCTTTACTCAGTAACACATAAAAAGTTAGGATTATTTCTAAACTAAAGCTCTACTACTTTTGAATCGATTCTCTTCTGGTCAAATTTTGCCCACCACCTTACTGAGGGAACTCATTGTAGTGATGGTAAGACAAGAGAGTCTCTATTTGTGTGTGAAAATCTGTACTGCCAAGAGAATATCTAGGAGACAGATAGTTTTGAAAAATAGTGTAGATCAATCAGAAAAGGATCTCTACTAATTGTAAATATTGTTTTGAAATGCTCAAAGGCTTGCTGAATATTTAAAGGGAGAATCTCAAGTACAGGACCAAAGAAATCTCATCATCTCAGAAACCATTGAGGGAAGGAGTTATTGGTTTTCGTTTTGAAATAAATGAACCAAGTATGTTTAAAGACTCTGTTTTGATCCTAAAAGACATTATACTAGGCATCACAATAATCCCAGTAATTATATCTATTGGGTTCAAAATCAACTTCCTCCTCTCTCCCAATTTATCAAAATCAACTTATCACAAACCTTCTCATTCTCATTTTTCTCCCTTTTTTTGTCTTCTCTTCCTGGGCCTCTTCCCCAATTGGTATCAGAGCATGAAGGGGAAGTAGAGATGTATTAATTAAATTTATACTCAAATTTATTCTCTCAAACATTTTGTTAATAGATTAGCATTATTAAAAGATCTATGCTTGATAGTATGCGGTGATTTTATCACTAAAGTATATGGTTCTTGTTTATAATGCTCGAGACGTTCTGGGGATGGTAAGGCCATAAGTATAAGGTGAGGTAGGTGATTGGTCCCCATAGTAGGGTATTATAAATGAGATATTATGTATTATTGATATGCGGTGACTAAAGCAAGATCTTACAAATTGTGCTAACATTTTAACAAAATATTTTGATTGATAAATTCAAGTAAATTTTTTATTTTTATACCCCAATGAAACTTGATGGTAATGATACTGAGTATGGGAGTTTACAATCTATTGATTCTAATGTCTTCTATTTTATGCTCTCTCTCTCTCTCGTCGACCTTCTGTATCTTCTTCTATTCCAAACTCTTCTATAAACGATGGAGGATCATCCTTTTCAACAAACAACATCTTTAATGAAGAAATTTAGTTAAAAGATATAAACCAAAACATTGATGATTGGACTTCACCCCTAGTCGCCTAAAGTGCACTTTATCTTCAAATACAACGAAAGGGTTGGTTCTCAAAATCTGATTATGTAATTATAACTGTTGAAGAATCCACCTCTATGCAACTAGAAAAGGAAGAATTTTTCCTTCTATCCCCAAAATCTATAGCCAAACATAAACAAAGCTACAATTATATGCACATAGGTTGTGTACAAATTGCCCTTAAACCGCTTGTTCACAGAGGACTAAATGTCTCATGCTTAGTCTGTCTTAGAGATAATAGGCATTATAATTTTACTGACTCCCTTCTTGCAACCGCAAAAATAATCTGTTTACTTCAACTGTTGCTATCTAGATAGTATGGTAGATCTGAAGGATAAATATGTCCTAGATGCACTTAAACTCAATATTAAACTTAATGGTTTTAATGTAAAGTAAGGATCTATACATGTTACCCTAATATATAGGATTCAGTATATGGTCCTAAATTCCTCAAATTCCATGGCCAAATACCACCAGACAATGGACAAACTGTTGTCTTCTTGGCTGACCATGCTAATGCAAAGATCACCATTCCTCAAACCATCATATGGAAAGATGTTATCCTACCTAATGATTGGGTTATGGAAAAAGCTGTACAAGCTGTTCCTAGACCCATGCCCCAAATAAGTAGGATTTTACAAACCCAAACTGGGACTGTTAAATTAACTTTTGATAGACCTAGAACTTCTTGTCAAATATCTAGATCTGGATCTTCAAGATATGAGAATTTTATATTTGTAAATTTTGAGTTACCAAGACATTCTTGCTTTTCGGTACAAACACTACCCTCTATTATCCATATGCCTCCTCTACCTCTTGAATCACTTATAGTAAACCCTTTACCCACAAATGTTTCAATACAAGGAATTGACAACTCTTCAAACATCCCATAGGCAAGTTACTAAAAAGAGGAAGACCTAAGATCTATAGAATCTCCAACCTATTCGTCTCTACGAGAACCTCATCATTTTATAAATATTTTAGAAAAACAATTACAAATTGACAAACAAGATTTACCAAAGGAATTTTATTCTGATAAAAACAATTCTCAAAGAAACTGGTTTTTAAAACAATTGAAGCCTTTTTTTTGATTTCTTGAGAAGTTCCAAACAAATATTCCATTTTTTGATTGGTTTGAAGCCTATGTCCAAGAACAAAATTTGGATTATCTATTTTTCAAAACTATAAACATGACCAAAAAAGATTGGAAAAACTCTAAAGGGGAAACCATTTCTTCTGAATTTCCTCTGCCTAAATCAATTCAAATTCCTCAGATAAGAGACGACAAACATCAACCTATTTTTACTACTCCCTTTAAATATAAAAATCTAAACAATCCTATTAACTCCTGAGATATTCAAAACCTTATTGAACAAAACCATTATACTAACCAATATCTTCATATTCTAGGAAATCATTTTGTTCATACACCAATTTCTCAAACTAAACAAAAATCTGAAATAGAGACACCACTTTTCAAACCCTTTCAGATAAATCCAAGAATAAAATTAAATCTTCAAAACAAAGCAAAATCTGAATTAGTAAAAAGGATTGAGCAACAAATTAGCCAGCTTCAACTTCCAACTGTTCCTGGCACTCCTCAATATTTAGCTTCCATAAATAGGGAAGTTATGAATCTTGAACAGGTTTCAGAAACAAAATCTTACCAATCCCAACTCCAAATTAACCAACAATTTTGGAAACTGTAATACCCACTTTTTCACCAATGTTCCTTATATATATATTTATTATATTGAATGGAATAAAATGGTGAATTATGGTGCACATAAATTTATAAAAATATTTCAATCGCCTGTTACACATAATTCGTCCAAGTAAGGACACAAAGAGGCAATTAATGTCTACTTAAAGGCCTAATATTCTAACAAAAATTTGAGCATAAAATGACACAAATAATGGCTTTATAAAAGTGTTAAAAATTAGATTAAACCAAAGGAAATGAGCAAGAAATTATTTTTAAAAAGGGATGCCTAAAGTAAAAAAAAAAAGTTAATTTTTTAAATTTTTTTAGACTTTAGACGTCCCTTTTCAAAAAGGGACGCCTAAAGTAAAAAAAAAAGTTAATTTTTTAATTTTCTTTTTAGACTTTAGACGTCCCTTTTCAAAAAGGCACGCCTAAAGTAGAAGTCAATTTTTTTTTACTTTAGTTGTCCCAAATTTAAAAAGGGACGTCTAAAGGTAACGTAAATAAGTCAAATTAATACTGACATAACTCTTTTTAAGGTTATCTCTACCTCCACAAGCTAGCTTCCTCGATGCAAATTTCAAAACTCTCATTTTCTCTCAAAGTTGAATCTTCCACCACTCTCTGGAAGCTCATTTTCCACCATAACTCTCTCTCTCTTACTCCCTTTTATTATCGTTGTTCTTTTTTTGAAAGTCGTCCTCCTTTATCTCCACCACCATTATCTACCATCTTCCTCTCTTCCTCTCCATTGTTGAAGCTCGTCGCCATTGTTCTTCCTCGATCTTTGATGTTGTTTTTTCCTCCTCCCTCCCTCTCCCGCCGTTGGCCTCCATCCTCCCTCTCCTACTGTGGCTAAAAGGTATGGATAATTACTTGTTCTTTTTATAGGCTAAGTTTTGAACTAGGATTATTATATATGTATTTTGTTGTGTTAAGATTTAGATTTATCTTCATTGTAGATTCATTTTGATTTATCATCCTTCACTAATATTAATCTGTAAGGACATTTTGGTTTATTAAAAACTGTTCGATCTTTTTTCTGTAGGTTATAATTGTTAGGCAGTGAAAAATATAAGCGAATTTTTTTAAAAAAAACAACTTTAGACATCCCTTTTTAAAAAAGGGACGTCTAAAGTTTAGACGTCCCTTCTGTTAAAATGGGACATCTAAACTTTTATTTTTTTAAGAAAAAAACTTTAGACGTCCCTTTTTTAAAGGACGTCGTATCTTGACTTTTTTACGTCCCTGGTATAGGCGTCCCTCTATTTTTAGACGTTAAAAGGGCTAAAAAAGGGACGTTAAAAGTGTTTTCTATAGTAGTGCTACTTAAAGGCCTAATCTTCTAACCAAAATTTGAGCATAAAATGACACAAATAATAGCTTTATAAAAGGGTTAAAAATTAGGCCAAACCAAAGGAAATGAGCAAGAAATGATTTATTTCGATAAATCATAAAACGTAAGAGCAAAACGGTTATTTTGTCAGAAAACAAATTTAGGAAAAGTGTTACAGCTTTCTTGAGAAGTTCCAAACAAATATTCCATTTTTTGATTGGTTTGAAGCCTATTCCCAATAACAAAATTTGGATTATCTATTTTTCCAAACTATAAACATGACCAAAAAATATTGGAAAAACTCTGAAGGGGAAACCATTTCTTCTGAATTTCCTCTGCCTAAATCAATTCAAATTCCTCAGATAAGAGATGACAAACATCAACCTATTTTTACTACACCCTCTAAATCTAAAAATCTAAACAATCCTATTAACTCCTGAGATATTCAAAACCTTATTGAAAAAAACCATTATACTAACCAATATCTTCAGATTCTAGGAAATCATGTTGTTCAAACACCAATTTCTCAAACTAAACAAAAATCTGAAATAGAGACACCACTTTTCAAACCTTTTCAGATAAATCCAAGAATAAAATTAAATCTTCAAAACAAAGCAAAATCTGAATTAGTAAAAAGGATTGAGCAACAAATTAGCCAGATTCAACTTCCAACTGTTCCTGGCACTCCTCAATCTTTAGCTTCCACAAATAGGGAAGTTATGAATCTTGAACAGGTTTCAGAAACAAAATCTTACCAATCCCAACTCCAAATTAACCAACAATTTTGGAAACTGTAATACCCCACTTTTTTACCAATATTCCTTATATGTATATTTATTATATTGAATGGAATAAAATGGTAAATTGTGGTGCACATAAATTTATAAAAATATTTCAATCGCCAGTTACACATAATTCGTCCAAATAAGGACATAAAGAGGCAATTAATGTCTACTTAAAGGCCTAATATTCTAACCAAAATTTGAGCATAAAATGACACAAATAATGGCTTTTATAAAAGTATTAAAAATTAGGCCAAACCAAAGGAAAGGAGCAAGAAATGATTTATTTCGATAAATCATACAACGTAAGAGCAAAACAGTAATTTTTTCATAAAACAAGAAATAATTATTTTTCCATAATATTCCCAATAATTTCAGCTAAATGGGAATTAAAAAGATTAAAATGGTTACTTGGTAATTAATAAGCCTATTTTGGTGAATTTTTATCAAGGAAGGTCAAGGAGTCAAAAGAGGAGCTTGGGCTAATTATGACTAATGATGTTTGGGTTCAAACTACGTTAGTCTATTTGCCTGACTTTACCTCGTGGATCAAGAAAAAGAATGAAACCATAATTATGGGTCCTTTTGAGTTTTTGCCTTTTATTAGGCATATGACTTTATATGTACTGTTTAATATGTACAAGGGATAATAGTATGCTTAGTAAGTTAGCATAGACTTTCTTTTGATGTAAATATTAAGCTACTTATTGTACATGTGACTGGTTTCCATTGTAGGACTATCTACTTTTAATGTAAATACTAAGCCAACTTAATGCAAATATGGATGTTTTCTATAATAGATGTATATATCTATTGTGTGTTGGTATTTAAAATATTGAGAAGTACATATGTACATATATGTGTTGATGTGGTATTAACGTAGTATTCCTTCTTAATAGTAGTGAAGGGGAACCATGGTGTGACCTATAAGAGGGGGAAATGTACTACCTAATCCTGAACCTAAGGATAATGCAAGGCCTGATCTTATGAAACAAGTTCTCAGAATGCTTACTCAACAGCAAACTATGATTCAAGACTTGCGAGAAGAAGTTTTGGAACTAAGAGAAAGGAAGAATGCGAAAGGGGCACAACCGGTAAACCCTGAGGGGAATAATCCGGAGAGGAGTAACCCTGAAGGGAACCATTTTGAGGGAAATCCAGATAGGGAACAACCACCAAGTGACGAGTAATCACAATCACATGAGGTGAATTCAAATATTCTCATTGTTCAAGAACGTGAAGAGGATACTATTCAGTATTGGATGCCCAAATTCATCAAGTACCAGCCTTTGGCATTTAAGGGGAGATTTGATCCGCAAGCTGCTAAGGACTGGCTGAACCAGTTAGAGAAAATCTTTAAGGTGCTGGGATGCGCTATAGAGATGAAGGCCATACTGGCTATATATAAACTAGAAGGTGATGCTGATGACTAGTGGAAGAATACAATACTTGTATTACGTGCCCAGAATATCCCGCTGGCCTGGGAGTTGGTCCAAGAGATATTTTATGGAAAATATTTCCCGAGGTCAGTAAGGATTGAGAAGGAGAAAGAATTCCTAGTAATTTAACAAGGTGATACCGAGACCTTTGATTCCTATCTGTCTTGATTTATTTGATAGTCCTGTTACTCTTCCTACCTAAAACTTAAAGTTTTGATATGCTAATTCAGGGATTAAAGCCCGAAATAGAAGAGAAACTTGTTTCCTGACAGTTCAAAAAATTTAACAAGGTTATAGAAGTGTTCTAACTGACAGAGGGAAATCTAAAGAGAGTGCATGCCAGTAAGGGTACCAGCCAAAGAGGTAGACCTAGTCAAGGAGATACCTCACAGAAGTGCAAGGGAAAGAGTTTCCCACAAAAGAGAGATAATAAAAAACCATTTTGGTCTAGGAACCGTAATAGTCAGAAACCCCTGACGTCTCAAACATGTCCTTGGTGCTGCAAGTCCCATCCGGGACGACACTATAATCTTTCTATGAGTTAAGTGATCAGTTATTCCTGTCAGAAGCCAGGCCATTTGGCAGTGAATTGTCCCTAATGAGCAGTACTACAACCTGCTGAGCCAAGACAGAAGAATCTGGGCTGAGTATTTGCCTTAACCCAGGAAGAAGTGAAGAAGTCTCTTGAGTTGGTTAAAGGTAATATCCTTCTTTATGGAAGTTCGTTGCAAGTTTTATATGATTTGGGTGCTAGTCACTCCTTCATTGCTTATGACTATACTAAGACCCTAGGATTGCATGTGCATAAACTTCCATTTGACTTGATTACGTCGACGCCGATAGGTGTCAAAACTATTACTGTTGACGCTTGTCTAAACTGTGTGATAAACGTTGAGGGATATGAGTCTACAGTTGATTTGATATGTTTTCCACTCTAAAAACTTGAAGTTATACTGGGTTTTACTGGCTGAAAGCAAATAATATACTGGTAGATTTTGCAAACAAGAGGATAATATATCCTACTCAGTGGGAGTTCAATGACATAAATGCTAGTCTAAAATTTATCTCATTGGAAGAAGCTGAGAAATTCCTTAAGAAGGGATGCCAGGGATCTATCATGTTCTTTTTTATACAGGCGGAGACAAAAATAGCCCTAGAAGACATTCTGGTTGCAAGAGAATTTCCTAATGTGTTTCTAGACGACCTTGGTGGTTTACTTACGGAAAGAGAAGTAGAATTCGTGATTAAGGACATGCCTGGAGCTGGGTCTATATCAAAATCCCCATATCAAATGACTCTATATGAGATGGCTGAGCTGAAGAAGCAAATCAAAGAATTGCTTGAAAAGGGTTCGTTCGACCTAGTGTGTCACCATAGGGAGCTCTAGTGCTATTCATCAAGAAGAAGGTGGGAGCCTGAGGCTATGTATTGATTACAAAGAGCTAAACAAGGTAACTGTCAAGAACAAATACCCACTTCCCGGAATTGATGACCTTTTAGATTAACTGTCTAGAGCAAGTGTGTTCTCCAAGATTGATCTAAGGTTGACGTATCATCAGCTGCATGTGAAGGCATAAGATATACCGAAGACTACTTTTAGAACCCAGTATGGGCACTATGAGTTCCTGGTAATGCCCTTTGGGGTAACCAATGCACCAGCCGTATTTATGGACTGTATGGACCACATCTTTCACCAATATTTATATTAGCTCTTAGTAGTCTTCATCGACAACATTTTGATATACTCTAAGAGTAAAAAAGAGCATTAGGAACACTTGAGGATCATGCTAGGTATTGTGAGGGAAAGACAACTCTATGCAAAGTTGAGCAAATATGAGTTTTTGCTTTTAGAAGTCAAATTTCTGGGCCATGTTATCTCACAAGAAGGGGTTGTAGTGGATCCCAGTAAGGTAGAAGTAGTACTAGATTGGAAAAGGCCAGAAACTGTTACTGAGATCACTAGTGCAAAATAGCCTTTTTAGATCGCATCATTTAGACCGGTTATTACGGATAAGGTCTAAAAAATATGACCAGTGGCAGTTTCATAATTAAAAAGAATTTTTTTAGACCGCTTATTAAAATATTTGATCTAAAAGATATTATTTAGATCGGTTATCCAAACAATCGGTCTAAAAATATATAGTTAATTAAAAATTAAAAAATTTTAAGACTTTTTAGACCGGTTGTCACTAATAACCGGTCTAAAAGATGAAACTTTTTAGACCGGTTGTTGATGATAACTGGTCTAAAAGATGCGGAATTAAAAAATTAAATACTTTTTGTTTTTAAGATCGATTATTAGTTATAACCAGTCTTAAAGGTGAATTTTTTAATACCGGTTTTGTTAAATAACTGGTTTTAAAAGTTCGTCCTAATATTTAAAATCCTCTCTCGCAGCCTTAGCTTGCGCCTAATTTCAACTTTGAAATATGATACTCATCAAGCTTCTTGTAAACCCCTCCCTTATTCTGAGGCAGCTCCTCCTCCCTAGATCGCTCCTCTATCCTTGACCATCTCCGCCGTCAACGCAGAGGTACGGTGGAATCCATTACCATAAGGCTCGGCTTTTCTTCCTCCAATTGGTTTAAGGTAAGTGCTCTACTTAATTAGTTTTATACATACTTCAGACTAGCTACCGTCATATACTTCAGATCGATTTCTGTTGCAAAATTTTATACTCATATTTGCTTCAAGCTTACGATTGCGACATCTGAGAGAGTTTACAAATTAGATTCTTCACTTGGGGCCAAGGTTAGCATTTCTTCTGTCATTTTCCCTATTTCTAAATATTTATTCTCCAACAAAATTTCTTAAATAAAAATTATCTTCCAACTTGCGATCTAATTACTTTCTTTTCTAACTCATTTCCTAATACTATTTCATATTGTTGAGCCATTCACAGCTCATTATATATTTGTACGGGGTATTGCAAGATTCCTGAGCTGTGCTCATTGGCTTCTTCAGGTATGACTTCACCAGAATATATTCATGATAAGTAATTATAAGTATGGCATTAGAAGCATGCTTTTAGGATATGTACAGATTGAGTATACTAATGTAATCAGTGGACTAGGAAAAAAAAGACACTTTTTAGACCGGTTATATAGATAACCGATCCCAAAAACCGATCTAAAAAGTCACTTTTAGACCGGTTGTTGAAAAACCGGTATAAAAAGTCACACTTTTTAGACCGGTTGCTGAAACAACCAGTCTAAAAAGTGAATTTTTAGATCGGTTGCATAACCGGTCTAAAAAGTATCACACTTTTTTAGCACGGCTGTATCAAGACCTCATCTAAAACAGGTCTAAAAAGTCATTTTTACCCAGTCTAAAGTTATTTTCTACTGGTGGATACGCAGTTTTCTGGGTTCTGCTGGCTATTATCAAAGATTTATTCAGAATTTCTCTTGGATTGTCTTGCCATTGACCAAGCTCATACAAAAAGATCAATCATTCAAGTAGGACGATTGATGTGAGAAGAACTTCATGGAGCTGAAGGTGAGGTTGACAACTGCACTCGTGTTGATTATCCTTGATCTTTAGTTGACCTATGTAGTCTACAGTGATACTAGTAAGCAGGGACTGGGATGTGTCCTGATATAGCAGGGTAAAATGGTGGCCTATGCCTCTCGACAGCTGAAGCCTCATGAGATGAATTATCCCACACAAGATCTGGACCTGGCGGCAGTTGTGTTTGTGCTTAAAATCTGGCCATCCTACCTATATGGGGTGGTTGTTGAATTGTACTGTGACCACAAGAGTCTTAAATAACTATATGAGTAGAAAGAGCTCAACATAAGACAATGCAGGTAGATAGAGTTGCTAAAGGACTACAACCTGGAGATTAAGTATTACCCAGGAAAAGCTGATGTCGTCGTTGATGCTCTTAGTCAGAAGATGGTGCAGGTGGCAGCTATGATGATACAAGAGAGGAAATTAATAGAAGATTTCTGAAACCTAAACCTGACAAATCAAATACTCTATGCTGGTTATAGTGTTAGCCAAGCGGAGAGTGATATGAAGACTGAGATTGCAGAAGCTCAAATACAAGATAAGCAAGCATAGTCTATTAGAACTATGATCAAGCGGGGAGAGATTCAGGATTATGATCTATCACCAAGTGGACTAGTACGATATAAGAAGAGAACTTCTATTCCACTAAAAGCTGACTTGAGGCAGAAAATCCTTGATGATGCGCACAAGAGTTGTTACACCTTCCACCCAGGGTTGGTAAAGATGTACAATGACTTAAAGGTGATGTACTAGTGGCCTAGTTTAAAGAAGGATGTGACAGAATATGTGGCACGATGTCTTACCTGCCAGAAGGTAAAGATTGAGTACCAGAAACCGCTAGGATTGCTTTAGAGTCCCGAGATTCCATAATGGAAATGGGAGAGTGTAACCATGGATCTTGTGGTGGGATTACCCAGAATCTAGAATCATGATGCGATTTGGGTGATTGTTGATCATTTTACGAAGTCATCACATTTCATACCAATTAATGACAACTATTCTCTTGATAAACTAGCATAAATTTACATTAATAAGATACTGAGACTCTATGGTACACCGAAGAATATAATTTCTGACAGAGATCCTTGCTTCACTTTAAATTTTTAGAGATCTCTGCATGATGCTCTGGGAACTAAGTTGAACTTCATTATGGCCTATCATCCCCAGACGGATGGACAAACAAAGAGAACCATACAGACGCTAGAAGAGATGTTAAGAGCATGTGTGATGGACTTGAAAGGAAGTTGGGATCACTATCTTCCACTTACATAATTTTCTTACAATAATATGTATCATGCGAACATTCAGATGGCTCCATATGAAGTGTTGTACGGAAGGAAATGCCAATCCCCTCTCTACTAGATAGAGTTATCAGAAAGAAGATTAAACGAGATAGATATAGTAGATCAAACTACTAATCAGATTAGGATCATCAAACAAAGACTACTTGCAGCTCAGAGTAGGCAAAAGAGCTATGCTGATAAGCAAAGAAGACCATTAGAGTTACAGGTTGGCGATAATGTATTTCTAAAAATTTCACCTGTTACCGGTGTTGGAAGGGTAATAAAGAGAAAGAAGCTAAGCCCTCACTATATTGGGCCATTCGAGATTTTATACCAGATTGCTCTACTTCCAAACCTAAGCAGATTGCATGACGTCTTCCACCTTTCATAACTGAAGAAGTACCAACTAGACCCCTAGCATATTATTGAGTATGAAGATGTGGATATACGAGACGATCTCACCTGTGAGGCTGAGCCAGAGCGAATCATTGATAGACAAGAAAGGAGGTTTAGACATTATAGCATACCATTTGTGAAAGTGGTCTGAAATGGAATATCACCAAGGGAAGTGATCTGTGAAGCAAAAGAAGATATGCAAAGATGTTACCCAGGATTTATGCTACATGAGGTGTAACAAATTTTAGGGATGAATTTTATTAAACGGGGGGAGAACTGTAATACACCACTTTTTCACCAATATTCCTTATCTATATATTTTTTATATTTAGTAGAATAAAATGGTGAATTGTGGTGCACATAAATTTATAAAAATATTTCAATCACCAATTACACATAATTTGGCCAAGTAAGAACACAAATAGGTAATTATTGTCCACTTAAAGGCCTAATATTATAACCAAAATTTAAGCATATAATGACACAAATAATGGCTTCATACAAGTGTTAAAAATTAGGCCAAACCAATGGAAAAGAGCAAGAAATGATTTATTTCGATAAATCATAAAACATAAGGGCAAAACTATAATTTTTTTATAAAACAAGAAATAATTATTTTTCCCTAATATTCTCAATAATTTCAGCTAAATATGAATTAAAAAGAGGAAAAATGCTTGTTGGTAATTAATAAGCCTATTTTGATGAATTATTATCAAAGAAGGTCAAAGAGTTAAAAGCCAAAAGTTCGTAAGTCAATAATTTGCAAGATGGCATTGGGATAACTCAAGACTAATATATACTCTCTATTGCCATTGTATTTTCGGTGGATTCAAGAGAAGAAAAGGGAAATGAATTTTTACTTGTAATATTATGCAAAAAGTCAAAACTTGGACCAATAGAATGCAAGCACATGTAAGCCACTTTAGATGATTCATTAAATCATAATCTCTTCATCTTTCCATCCACACTTTTGTGTAAAATCTGAACCAAGAGAGAGACAGAGTCTAACCAAAAGCCAAGAACATTTGAGCACACCAAGAGCTAGGGTTCTCACAAATCAAGTTAAGAAGCTTGTGATCTTAAGGTTTATGGTTCTTAATCACTCTATAACCTCTCATAATCTCTTCTATACCATTAAATTCATGGTTTCAAGAAAAAATCTCAAGAGAATAGAGAGAGAGGCCTGACGTTGAGGAGAGAGAAGGAGGAGGAATTAAGAGGTAAACTTCAAGACTTGCTTCTTTTGCCTTAATTGAAGTTGTTCTTAGTGTTATTCATGAATATAGTGTTGATTTCTCTTGGTTTTTTTGGGAAAAATGGGCTGAAGCTAAACCATGGGAAATGCTACTCAAATTCCCTCTAACCATGTCCATTTAGTGTTTAAATAGCTAATCATGTGATTAGAAGTAGAAAGGAAGTGATTAAGCAAGAGAAAGCAAGAAACCAACATAACTCTCCTAAGAATTATTTTTTTTGGTTTATTCATGATGAGGAGAAGGAGTAGGAATTTGATAATTTGGATGTTTCCATTGGCTTTAGAGGGGAAAATTTTGTAGGTATGCAAGTGTTCATGATTTTTGGATACTTGTATATGAATTTGGGAATTTATGAAGTGTGCGTGTGTATGTTATTAATCTGCCCTGTCTGGAACAGCGTGGTTATACGTGGTGTTTAATAGAGGTTTGAATTTGATAGGTAGTTTGTAATTTATGACATAAAGCTTTAATTTGATAGGTACTTTGTAATTTTAGGACAAGTACATTTGGAGATTTGAATTGTTGAAGTTATGCCTTGTTTTCTGGAAAGAAATATGGAACAGTGATGTTTGGCGAAATTATAGGAATGTTGTAGTTGTGGTAGCCAAAATTGAGTATTTTTATGTGAAATTATACTGAAATAGCTTTACATAGAATTTGGAACCACTCAACTTGGAGTTTCCAAGAATTAATGGTGAATTTTTGAAGTTAAGCAAAAAGCTAGTAGATTTGAGAGTAAGGGTGGAAATAACCAACTTGGGATGGTTGGGCCCCCTTGACTTTGCTTTTAGCTTAGTATACTAGCTTTCATGACAACCAACTTGACTAATTTCATTATGTAAGTATTAGACGGAATAATAACCTGTCATCTGTAAATTCTAATTATAGGACCTAATAGCGATTCAAAGCTTGAGACTTGCTTGATCTCAGATAAATAGGAGGAAATTGCTAGAGGAAAGTAGCTAGGTAGTAACTTATCTTTCATATGTTTATAAGATACAATGTATGTTGTGTGAAATCATCATGAATTGTCTAACACATTTTGGTTATGCGAAGTGGTCGCCCAGGGCCTTTCTGTGTGAGTGGATGTTCGGGGCCTTCTTGCTTGAGTATCCCTTGGGGCCATTGAATTTACCTAGCACTATGGTAGTTTATAATCTGCATGTGATGCATTGAATGTTGTTGTAATAATTCTGTTGTATGATGATTGTGTAACATGCTTTGTGATGTTATATCTGTATGATTGGCACTACGTTACTACTCAAGATTCTTTTGAATCGCACTCTTTTTCAAAAACCAATTTACAGTACATGGAGAGAGCTCAAGGGACAAGAAGAAGGTAAATGTGGACGGCTAAAGGCTTGAATGTTGAAGACTTTAGTGTTGCTATTTGTCTATTATGTGTATTTTGGATATTTTGAACATGTATATTCTATAAATAGCTTGTAACTCTGACATGTTACAATAGTTAAATTGGTAATGCTTATAGACTAGTAAAAGGCTAGTCTAGTTATATTATATTTCCGATCACTAACGAAACATAATTAAGATATGAAACATGAGAACTAAGAAGAGAATCGCTCGCAAACTCTGATAAATCCAAAAGAAGAGTGCGGTGAGACTTAGTGAGATAGTAAATGTTTGTGAAAATGGTTTGAGAAATTTTATTACCCTCGAAAATCCTTTCCAATCCTAGGTTCAAGTCCTGAGATAGGTTTGGAATTTGTAAAATTTTTTTTGGAGTTTCTTAATCCGAGACTTAATCTTGGTTTCACAAATGATTTCACTACTCTTTTGTATTCATCTGAGGCTATAGGAAATGAGGTATCAGAGAAGCGACATTCAAACCTCTATTATCCTAGAGCTAGTCCTCCGGATATTCTTATTGAAGAATGTCAAAACTAAAATTTCAAATCCTTCAATGTAGATAACATCTATGAATGTAATATAGATAGTCAGAATGAAACAAACATCCTCCAGCTTTTTCAATAAATGACCATAGTAAGCACTGCTTATCAAACTCAACATGATTTTTCAGATGAAGAAATCACTAATTTTTTGTTTCTGGTTTTACTGGACAACTTAAAGGTTGGTGGGATTACTATCTTTCTTCATAAGATAAAATCACCATTTTCTCTTCTGTTAAAACTGAATCAGATGGGACACCCATTAGCCATGATGGCCAACCCATCCCAGATTCTATAAAATACCCTTATATTTACAATTGTGAAACATTTTGTAGGTGATATTTCTCTATGGAAAGATCATTCAGCAGAACTCCTTTCAAATCTCAGATGTAGGACTCCATCTGATTTTAGATTGTATAGAGATACGTTCCTATCTCAAGTATTTACAAGGGATGATCATCATCAATTGTTTTGGAAAGAAAAATTCCTAGCTGGATTACTAAAATCTTTTAGTGATGAGGTTAAGAAAAGCTTAGAAACCAAAATGATGGCAATATTCCTTATGGGCTTTGACATATGGACAATTAATCTCTTATGTCCAGAAAACCACTCTTAAAATATGTCAAGATGACAAAATCCAGCACTAGTTAGCCAAAGAAAATATCACAAATAAGAAAGAATTGGGATCATTTTTAGGAGAAATTTGGCTTTCCTGAACTTGTAAACAATCCAAACCAAAATCTCACTAAAAAACTTATCACAAACCTTCTCATTCTCATATTTCTCCCTTCTTTCCTCCTCTCTCCATGGGCCTCTCCCCGAATTGGTATCATGTAGATATATATCTATATATTTATATATATGTGATATGTATGCGTGCATGTGTGTGTGTGTGTGCGCACGCCCGCACGCACGCGTGTGTTTACACGATAAAGCTTTTCTTTTAGAGAACAACGAAGATAACATGTTAGATGTTGAAGTTAACATGTTTGAGAATTTTTCTAAGAGCAAAAGTCATATAGAAAAAGAATTAGTAAAAAAGGCTTAATTTGACACACATATATAAGCACAATGACTTTACTATTGACTAAGAGATAATATTGCCTCTTAGGGTCTATTTGGTATGAGGGAAGGGGAGGGGAGGGGATGTAAATGGTGGGGTTTTACTCCCCTCCCCTTGTTTGGATAGCTAAAATTTTTAGGAGGGGAGGGAAATTTTCTAAAATTCTCCCTCCCCTCCCCTCCAAAATTGGGGAAATTTGGAGGAAAGGTTAATGTTTGGGCTTATATTGACTAATATGTCCATACTATTTTAAAATATTCTCACAATACCATTCTCATTATATAGTAAATTCCATTTATAACTATATTTTATTAAATGTGTTAGAAAGTTATAAAATATAAATTAAATGAAATAAAGGCAAAGTTGTCCATATAAAATTTTTTTCCCTCCCCTCCCCTTCTATACCAAACATGGAAATATTAAAATCCCCCCTCTTTCTTCAATCCAAACAAGGTAAAAGAAAATCCCTTTCAAACCCTCCCTTCCCCTCCCCTCCCCTTCATTGAGCCAACCATAGCCTTAGAGTTATATCTTGAAATATATAAATATTCAAGGCGAGAATTTGAATACAAGGCTCTAGTTATTAAAAAATGGATGAAGACAACTGTTAATGCATTTGAGCAACAAGATTAGTATAAGGATTTATGGATGTTGAAGAACATACTCATTAGTCCAAATGATTAGAGTTATAAAATATTATCCTAATAAGTTATTCTACTATAATGGTTAATGGATTAAGATTCAATGCATTAATGAACATTCATAATGCTTGGAATAACTTATCTAATAAGGATTTATGCATAAGGCATAAGGCTTTTCACAAATGGAATTCTTTTATACGAAATAAGCTTAAAACCCATAGATCATCAACTTGTTAGTCATGAGGTCTAACTTATTTATAAAGTAAAGACTATAGAGTTCAATCATAAGATAACCAATGATCAAGATGTCAATGATGGGAAAAATTCTGACAGATGAATTTGAAGCATTTCTGATACTTACTATACAAAAATATTAACTTCTAATTTTGAAATCGATTTGAATGAAAACAAAATATGAATAATTTTTAAATCATGTGTATGCACTTCTATAAAATAAGATGAATTGAAATCCAAGTAAATTTTTTAAATGTACATATCAAAACTCAAATACTTGGAACGATTATGCACAATTTCACTTTTTGTTCATTTAGTATGTAATACCCAAATTTTAATCACCATGATTCTTTTAATATTTAATTATATTTAATGGAATGAAATGGTGAATTTTGGTGCACTTGGAATAGCCAAAAATATTGAAAATAATAATTACGTGAAATTTTTTGCCAAGAAAAACTTAAAGCCCAATTTTTGTTCAAGTAAAAGCCTAACATTATGGCCTAAAATTAAATACAAAAGAGGACAATTTATAGGGCCAAAATGTTGCAAAAATTCTGTCAAGAAGAAAGGTAAGGAAGAAAGTAGCAATTGTTTCAAAAATTCAACAAAATGTAAGGGCAAAATGGTCATTTTGGCTAAATAAAATAAATTCAGAAATTTCCCTTAATAGTAAAATGGAAATTTGGTTAATAAGAAGGAACAAGAAGGAGGAATATTTTTCTACCTTAGTTGGACAAGTGGAAGCATAAGAGAAAGCATGTGAAAAAAATATTATAATAAAATCACATGCTAAAATTTACAATAAAAAAAATATTTTATTAAGGAGGTGAATGAAGACTCTAGAGAACTCCTTAAATCTCCTTAAGAGGTGATTATTTTTGTTCAAGACAAGGAGAAAACAAGAGAGAAGGAGTCTTGAAGAAAGAAGAACAAGAGAGAAAAGCTAGAGTTCAAGAAGGAATCAAGGTAAGTTAATTGTAAAATATCATGTATTATGTCTTTAAACTCGTTGAAAATCCTCTCTAACCTATATTCCTTCCTTAGAAACACATATAACAAGCTTAAATTCAAGAGAAAGAAGAGGAGAGAGTGTCATTTTTTGTAGCTAGAGAAAGAAGATCAAAGGTAAGCTCAAGAACTTATTGATTCTTGAAGATTTAAGTTTGTTCTTGAAGTTGTTATTGGTTGTTGGCTTGTTTTGATTCAATTTGATGAATTAGGATGTTCAAAACCTAAGGGGAGATACTACACAAATTGATATTAATCATGTTCAAATGGTGTTTAAGGGGTTAAACATGAGATTACAAGTGAAAAGAAAGTGATTAATCAAGGAAAATCATGAAACTTACAATTATTTCAAACTTGTTCAGATTTTTTGTCAGCCATGTTTGACATGTTTAGATCTATAATTTTGTGTTTTTTAATGATTCCATTTTGTTTAAAATGAAAAATTGTGTAGGGAGCATGTAAATTATGGAGTGTGAAGGCTTTAGGGTGTGAAATGACAATTTTGCCCTTAAAATCCTAAGTTAGTGGATGACAAGGGTAATTTGGTCTTTTGAGCATGAATTTGTCAAAATTGAGGTCAAAAATGGATTCTATAGTTACAATTGTGTAGGAATAGCCTGGGTCATAATTTTTGAGAAAGTACAATTATACTGGGTATAAGGGGAATTGGACTTGATTTCTTAGGGGCATTTTGGTAATTTGGCATTTTAGGTAGAGATAACTAACTAAATGAGCTTTGGAATTAATCATAAATGAGTAATAACTCATTGGCTATCAATTTGGATTTTAGGGTTTGACATTTGTCTGAGCCAGATGAAAAGTTAAAGACCGGTAGTAGCTAGGCTTTGGAAAGGATTCCAAATAGTAACTCTATCTCCCATATTCTTTGTGATTTTTAATAGGGAAAATGGTTAAAAAATACCATTTAAGAAAATTAATTTCTAAATGGTACAAATGTGCAAGCAAGCATCCATCATGTGCAATCATCATCCATATGTGCAAAAAGCATCCCTGCGAAAGTGCAACACATCATCCGCCCGTATGCAACATATCATCCGCCCGTGTGCAACATACTACCCACCATGTGCAATGGTAGCAATGAGCAATTAATTTCCTTGCAAGGTTTTTTTAGCAATTCTCCCTTTTTAATATGCATTGTTTTACCAGATTCTGTGCAATGAGATGTGCGGCAATAATTCCTAGTTCTAGGTGTGGGAACAGATAAAAAAGGCACAAGTACCACCCTATGGAACATGCAAGGTACCTTAAGGGCTGATAGGTATCTAGTCTAGGTAAGCCAATATGGAGCCTGTGTTACATTATTACTCACTGGGTGTAGGACAAACAAGGTACCACCCCATGAGATGAGCATTAACCATGAGGCCAAGTAGACCCAGTTGAGTGGCATGGCAAGTACGAATAGGTTAACGCCTGCTCTGGAACTTGATGTGATCATAATATTACGAGATGTGCAAGTATGGATTAGGTGATTATTTTGATCCAAGAAAAATCATCACTTTGTTCTTGAATATTGTTAGACATGTGCTTGGCATTATTGATTGTTGCATCATGATATATACTGCTATGCATGCTTATTTTTCACATTTTATATGATTGATTACTTTTTTCTACTGAGATTCATATGAATCTCACCATTTCCATAATTCAAAAATTAATTCAGTTAGAGGAAGCAGCTCAGAGGGCAAAGTAGTAGATACCGGCAACTGAGGGTCCAGTGGTAATCAAGAAATTTTCTGTTGGTTATGTATTGGTTTCTCTTTATATCTGGGATTTGCATTGTAACTTGTACAAACCTTGTAGGCTGTAATCAAGAATTTTATATCAGTATATTGTAATAATTTTGTAAGCCCATTGAACTGCACGTTAATATTATGATAAATGTCAAAATATTATAGGGTTTGACATAGCAATCTGAAAACATTTTTAAAGCCATAAATGGTTGATTGCTAATAATATGCAATAATGAGCAAGTATTCATTATCTGAATTAGTTCATATGAGCACAAGATATGAAAAGATATGATGAGATGATTTGAATAGAGTATTGAAAGTGAATATTTGAATAAGAGTGAGAAGTGATGCTACAATAGGGGTTTTAACTTTAGGAACTTGACATCACTAGAGTGGGTACTCGAGTGATCGTGCTTGACCATCACTCAAGTGATAGAACCCTAAACATTTTGATGGAGTAAGAAAACAATACCTTACTTGAGTAATCTTGTAATTACTAGAGAAATTATCCTTTGAGGTTCAGTTGGGCATAATTTCTTGACTTTTGGCTCCCAATCTTCCAATTGATCTGATCACTTGGACAGTCACACCTAGTTGTCACATGGTAATAAAGATCACTTGAGTGGTCACTCTAGTGATGCTTTATTGTGCATCTTTTCTTCCTTCATCACTAGCTAGGTACTCCTAATGATGTCTAAAGTTTTACTTCCATTATGCATGGTCAACTTCAAAATCAAGCTTCAAGGTCCAACCTCATCAAGATTTGAAATAATTTCTATATAGTCACAATCTTGAAATGAAGCTCTTCCTTTCTTCTTCCAACAAAACAATATAACTCTTTTTCTTCCTTCAGTATCGAATTTTACTTGGATCCACTAATGGTTATAGCTTGTAGGAATCATAATTCACATGCTCTAAGAATATAGTTAATTTGAGGAAATTGAGTATAATAATTAAACATGACTTTATGAATAAAAATATTTTCTTTTGAAGTATGTGTATGTGCATAAAGAGTTAAGCTATTGAACATTGCAATCCCTTTATGAATTCATTAAATGGATTTTCTAAGGGATGTGAAAACATATTTTCAAAATAGATTGCAATGCTCATTCCTAAAGTAACAAGGTATAAACCTGAATAGACATTAAAGATAATAATGTATGAGGTTTTACCATTGTATACTTTTACCTTAGGTACTTAGAGGATTTCCTTTGCATACCTACATCTTTCTGTGATATTGATACTTTGAATTCCCTGCTTTAGGTGCTGGCAACCTTCTCTCAAAAATTCTAGACTCCAGGAGTCTTTTACTTGATGCTTGAGAGATCCTCCTTTTCATATTTTCCTCATGATAGTTGAAAGGTTGTCTATGATAGTTTGTGTTAGATATGATTAGTTTTGATGATGACAAATATAGATGTTAAATATTAAGCATAAGAAGCTTGCATAGTATAATTTTCTAATACATTGACTAACTATTTGATGTTGCATATATTGTAGATTAGTCAAGCAATGGAAGAAAGAAATTGAGGAATAAGGAACTTGCAAGAATTAATGAAAAATATGAAGATTCAAGTTTTTATGGGTACTGTAGCAATACGGTTACTGTAGCAATTGGCACTGTTTGGCACTGTTTGGAACTGTAGCAGAGTGATTTTTAACAAATCACTCGAGTGATTCAGCAAAAAACGAAATCACTCGAGTGATTCAGCAAATCACTCGAGTGATGTGCAGCATTTCAGAGTCTGTGCTTCGTCGAGCTGAGCGAGGTCTGGTTATTTGATCATATCTCTAACAATACAACTCCAAATCAGACGAAACCAATTGCATATGAAACTTCCGAATGCGTCATTTTGACACTAGAACCAACATCAAAGGAGCTCATATGAGGGAGATATCAGTGTTCTAATTTGACCTTCATGTCAGCGTCACTTTCTGGAACAGGTTTAGTATTTTGGGTATAACTCTTAAACCACTGATCCTATTGAGCTGAAACTGGTTCCATATGAAAGTAGACTTCTAGGGCTTTCCATTGATATATAATAGAGAAATTTTAAAGTCATATTCGAAGAGTTATGGCATCTGGAAGTTGACCTCTATTTACTGAAGAACTGGAAACGGATCACTCGAGTGATTTCAGCATTCACTCGAGTGATATGGCATTTCACTGGAAGTGATCGAAAAATCACTGCAAGAAAATTTCACTGTTTCAGATTTCACTTCCAGTGATCTCCAAATCACTCGAGTGATATCTAAAATTTTCCAAATCACTTCCAGTGATATCTCAATTTTTCCATTTCACTTCCAGTGATCTCCAAATCACTCGAGTGATATTTTCAACTTTGCCAAATCACTTCCACTGATCTCCAAATCACTTCCAGTGATATCTCAATTTTTCCATTTCACTTCCAGTGATCTCCAAATCACTCGAGTGATATCTCAACTTTGCCAAATCACTTCCAGTGCGCCTGAAATCACCGGAAGAAAAATACACTGTTTTGAAAATCACTTCCAGTGAATGCCAAATCACTCGAGTGATGCGCCAAGTTTTCCAAATCACTTCCAGTGATCTTGAATCACTCGAGTGATACCTGAAAGTTTCCAAATCACTTTCAGTGAATCAAAAATCACTGCAAGAATATTTCACTGTTTGCCAAATCACTTCCAGTGATCTTGAATCACTCGAGTGATGTTTGAAAAGTTGCAAATCACTTCCAGTGGATTCAAGATCACTGCAAGAAGAAATCACTATTTACAAAAACACTTCCAGTGATTCCAAATTCACTCGAGTTAAACATGGAAATTTCAAGATCACTTCCAGTGCAAGGCGAAATCACTTCAGGAATATTTGACTGTTTTGAAAATCACTTCCGGTGACATGAACTCCACTCAAGTGATCGTCCATTTCAACTGATCACCTCCAGCACCATACTTGATCACTCCCAGTCAAATATCAGTTACCTCATATCACTTACAGTCAGTGATTACTCAATTCACTCCTCATAGTTCCAGTGACAGTATATCAGTTTGAATCAGAATAACTTCCCGTGAAGATCAAATCACTTCCAGTGAACCAAAATGCACCTCCAGTGAAAGCCAGTATGTCTCAGTTCACTTTCTATCAGATAATATCCAAGCAAGTGATTATGTTGATTTTGCAGATCACTTCCAGAGACATGCCAAGATCAACTTATATGAAGTTTTATCAGTTTCACTTCCTGTCAGCATCTATGATCACTCAGTACACTCTTCACTGAATCAGAATCACTTCCAATGACAGTCACATCCTGAAATCAAGATTACTGCCGGTGAAATGCTTATGCGGTCAAGAGTTAATTGTTTTATCAAAATCACCTCCAGTGAAATCAAGTTGACTTCCAATGATTTTTCCATTTTCTGAAATCACTCCCAGTGAAGTCTATAATCACCCGAGTGATATTTTCTAACAGCTATTTCTCTGAGTGGTTTTACAGGTGTTATGCACTACGGATCACATGGCTTACACAGATCAATATTAAATGACAACTATTCGTGGGCGGCAGCAAATTTCATAAGTAACGGAAGAAAAATACTATTGCATCTGTCAGACCAATGGGAAAACTGTAAGAAACGCTGAAGCATGTGTCAGAGCACGATCAACGAGAAAATATTTAAATACACTCAACGACCGTGCAAAGCAATGGGACTCCAACCGAAAATGATATAGTAACTGTCTAAGCATCAGATGGGATTATAACAGAAGAATATCCGAATGGGCTCAACGGTCAAATGAATCAACAGACTCTAACGGATATCTTCCACAACTCAGCTATAAATAGGAGAGGATTCAAACACAGAAAGCAAGCAATACGATGAGAACATGAACATGCTAATATTCTAAGTCTTCTACCTCCGACCACTCTTTGCTCTATTTCATCTTCTATATTATGTATATTTGAGAGAGTGAATATTTGTATTGTACTTCAGTGAGTATTCTATCTACTTTGTGAGAGAGTTTGTAAATCCTTACAAATACATTTCTGTATTGAACTCAAGGTAGAGGGACCTTGAGAGGGTTGATTACCTTACAGTGGAAGTTGTAGAGTGAATCGCCATTAAGAGTTTCTGCCCATAAGACTTACAAGGTGCAAGCAGTAGAGAACGTTGCTGCTCATAAGACTTACAGTGGTGTAAGCAGGAGAGAACGTTGCTACTCATAAGACTTGCACGGGTAAGCAGGAGAGAAAGGTCTTTGGGATTGCTTTGCTCGACTTGCTGTAAGAAGGAGTAAACCTTACAGTGTGTAAGGGGGAGTAACTCTTGTAGATTTGTAAAGGCTTTTCTTGTGCCCGATTAAACAAGAAGATAGTGGATTGGAAATCTCAGGAGGAGCCTGGGGACTGGACGTAGGTCATCGTGGATTGAACCGAACCAGGATAAATCACAGTTTGCATAATCTCTTCCCTAAGCTTTTACATTTCCAGCATATATGATTTACATATCAACTTATGTTTCTATACTTCCACATGTATTGATTTAATAAGTTGCGAAAAGATTTTAAAAGACTATACTTTCTTATCACACACCCAATTCACCCCCCTCTTGGGTGTCAGCCAGTTCTAACAGTTTGTTCTTGAAATGGATGGTACTCCTCTTGCTTTTATCCATTGCTTCTTTTGATTTGACGATGATGTTGTAGCAATGGCTTCTCCACGAGTTCTTTTAACTGATGTGAACCTCTTTTTAGTATCAAGAGAAACTCTTGCATTCTTCTTCCTCTCTTTTGTACCCTTATGTCCATTCTTTTTGGAATCAAACTGCACATACAAAGCACCAGATGGAAAATTTTGGTACCCATATAAACTTGGATCCTTGATTGTTAGTATTGGACCTTACATGTCCTTTCGGAATCTAAACATATTTATTTCTAACATTAGGATTTTTTCTAATATAGCATGTGTGAGAAATATGAATGGATTTACCACAATAATTGTAACTTATACGATGATATGCATTATGAGATTTTATGCAAGTATTGTAATGTCCCAAATTTTGATCACTAAGTATCATGTATCTATTATGGTATTTCATGATAAAATAGCATGTCAAATGGCAAAGAAAGTGAATAGAAGTCACGCATAACAAAATTGTTATTACACATAAAAGTTGGTGTATTTCTTGATAAGGCAGTCAGATTGTGTGACACTTTTAAATTAGTAAATGATCTCAAACAATTTTGAAACTTTCTAGACTGAAATTAGACATGATAATATTTACTTTTATAGGTCATATCGAACTCTTGGAGTTGTATACAAGGAGATATGAATTTTTGAAATTTTCCCAGTGAAGTTAACATTTTTTAGTGGTAGCATTCAAAAATAATAATTATGGGAATGGTGAGCTTCTAATTGGCTAAAGGTTATATTTTTTGTTTAAACTATACTTAATAAGGGTCAAATAGACTTTATAATCATATCAATTGGATTTGTTTAGAATTAATTATGAACTTTTAAACATTGTTGAAATTCTGGCCAATTTGGGCGAATATCACAAAATATAAGGGTAAAATGGTAATTTCCCCTCCAAACCAAGAGACACTTATTTTCTTCACTTCAGCTGACCATTTTCATTGAAAATAAGTGTGTAGGGTGGAAAAAAATATTTCATGAATATTTGAATTAATTGCAAATATTAAGTAAAAAGAAAAAGTTGGGTCAACAATTGCAACTCAATATTAAATGAATGGATGTAGAACCTTTTGGAAAATTCAAGAGGAAATTTTTCTTGGCCCTTTAGAGCATGTTTCAGTCAAGCAAAATAAGGGGAAAAGATGAAGCAAAAACATATTATACAATAAAGAATATATGTGCATATGCATGTGATGAATTTCAATAAAAAATAATATATATGATGGACACATATGCACATGTCTAGAGAATTCCCAAATTTTCTATAAATGAAGAGGCAAAGTTAACCAAGGGAAGAGAGAAAAGGAAAAGGGGAAGGGCAAAAGGAAAATGGAGAGGAAGAAGAGAAGGAAGGAGTCTAGGCACAAGCACTAGGTAAGTACGTAGAAATCTATGCTCAATTTTGAGTTCTAGTACTAGAAACCTCTTCTTAACCTCTATATTCTCTTGAAATAGTTTTTGAAACAAGTAAAAATTCCAAGAAAGAAGGAGAAATTTCTGCCAAAGTGTAGAAGAAGAAGAAGAAGCAAGGTAAGATGCTCAAACCTTAGGAATCTCCCTGGAACTTGTGTTGTAATTATGTTCTGACTATAAATCTGGTTGTTTTTTTATGATTTTGTAAATTTGGGATGTCCAATTTCTAAGGGGAAATGCTGCCCAAATTTCTATTGATTATGATTAAACTTGGGATTTGATAGTTAAACAAGTGAATACATGTAGAAAGAAGATGTTTTAAGAGCTTGAATCATGAAAATGTGATTTCCCTTAATTCCCTGAAACTTTCGACTGGAGTAAGAACTGTATGACTAAGCTATAATTTCATGATTATAATGGTTCCATTGTGTTTAGAATGGAAAATTGTGTAGGGTTCACGAAGAGTACGAAGTCATAAAAGTCCCTGATTGAGAAATGACAATTTTGTCCCTAAAACCCAAAGTTAGGGCTGTTAAGGGCAAAACTGTAATTTAAGTTGGAATTAGCCTAATCTGAAGTCAAAAATAGATTCTAGATGCAAAAAATATATATAAAAGAAGCTTGGGTTGTAATTTTTGAAAAAGTACACAAATACTAGATATAAAGGGGAACCGAGTTGGGTTCCCAGGGGAATTATAGCAAATACACGATTTTGAGCTAAGATAACCAACTTGTAAATTCTATAATAAAGTATGAATGAGTAATAACTCATTCACAACTATTTTGAGAATTTTAGGATTTGATAATTGCTTGAGTCGGACGGAAAGTTAAGAACTCGTTATAGCTAGGCTTTGGAAAAGAGTCCAGGTAGTAACTCTATCTTTTATATACTATGTGAATGTTAATATGCAATGATTGCCATGATCTATTCAATATATTGCTTGTAGTGTTGATACTCTCTAGGTGTAGGTAATGAGTTAAACTACCCTGTGGAACCTTTAGGGTACCATGTGGCCAGGTAGACCCAGTAAAGTGGCTTGATATGTACGGACAGGTATTGGCCTGCTCCAAGTTATGATAAGTATTGACAGGTATAGGTCTGCTCCAAGTTGTTATTGTGATTATATTATGATATGATATTGTACAGATCAGGAATGGATGATCATTTTGATTCAGAGAAAACTATCATTTGGTTCTTGAGCATTATCAGATAGGCATTGGCATTTTGATTGTTGCGTCATGATAAATGCTGCATAGCATGTTTACTTTTCACATTTTATATAATTGATATTTTGTTACTACTGAGATTTGTATGAATCTCACCCTTTCCGTAAATTCAAGAATTTATTCAGTTAGAGGAAACGGCTCAAAGGGCAAAGTAGCATAATACCAATGACAGAAGGACTATTGCAGACTCAAGAAATTTCCTCTTGGTTATTTGTTAGTCGCCTATGTACTTGAGATTTAAACGGTATTATGTACAAACCCTGTGGGGATTTTCTATAATGTAATTAAGAATTTTATATCAGTATATTGTGTTATTTTTGTATGCCCATTGAACTGCGCTTTAATACTCTGATAAATGTCAAAATATTGAGGGGTTTGACAAGTTTTATATCGGTCATGATAGTAAAATCCCAAATAAATTTCATTTGAACATTTTTTCTTCCCAATAAATTTTCCAGCATGATTGAAAATATTTTTTTTCTTTTCAAAATAGAATGAATGATTGGTTGAAAAGCAATTTTATGCAAACTTTCAAAATCATTTTTCTTGAAAGTACTAGAAGAATTGGAACTTTTTACCTTAAGTTCATCTTGAGTCTGGAGAATGATTTTTCATATTCGTCTATAATGAGCTCTTCTTGGGAATCCTTTTCTTCTTGTTCATCTATGTTGGCTATATCATAGAAGTGTTTGATGATTTCTCCTTCTTCATTGTCAATTTTCACTTGTTCATGAACCGTAGATATGCAGCTTATAGTTTCAAATGAACTATCAACAATTTTAACTTCAACAAAATTGTTAGAAGTATAAATAGAATCAAAAGTATCTCAAATATCTCTAGCATTAGAGCAAGAACTAATTTTCTCAAAATCATTTTCAATTAAAACACTATATAGAATTTTCATTGCTATAATGTTCAACGAAAATATTTTATTTTCTCTTTCTATCCAATCCTTTCTCGGTTTGAAATCAAAGGCATTTAAAAAAAACATCTCACATGTCACACCCTCATAATATTTTGATAATAACCAGCGTAATAGCGTACAGTTCAGCGGGCATACATAAATACTATATGTATATTGATACAAGTACTTGTTTATATTACAAGAGTTAGGGTTTATTCAAAACACACACACACACAGAGATACTATGATAAAAAATAAAACTGGAGATAACCAACAGTAGCTTGCGCTGGACCAATACCGTTAGTTACCGGTAACTACATCCTTGCCCTTAGAGCTGCATCCTCCAGCTAGGTAAATTTTATTTTTTGGGAAAGGTGTGAGATTCAAATGAATCCCAGTAGTAACATACAATCATTCATAGAAAATACGATAAATAAATATGCAATGCACCATATAAGTAACAGAAAATTCATATTGTAAAATGTTTGTGCACACTGTTCAGGGCTAAAAGACTATTTGGTTCACTACTTGTTTATCACCTCAGCTTGGTCTCAGACCACAACTAGGTGTTGTTCATACTGTGTATAGCTGAGTCCCACTGGGATGGCTGGTACTTGTGCTTTTCCCGCTCTACAGCTAGATATTATGCCCCAGGCACTGTTCATATAACAGAATATGGCAATATAAAGCATATAAACACTCACATAGTGTATGAAGGATAAAACTACTACCTGAAATCCCTTTCCAGTGCCTAGCTATCGGTTTATTACTTGCAGTTTGGCTCGGGCAACTGATAAATCCTAAAATTCCAAATTCATAATAAATGAGTTATTACTCATTCATATTCCCATTTTAAATTCATATATTTGGTTATCTTTACCCTTAGAGTTCAAGGTAATTACATTTTTCCATTACCTTTTTAATTTTGCATATTGATTAAAAACTGCCATAATTTTTATCAAACTTTGAAAATTCATATCTTTATCTACAAATGTCCAATTGCAATGTTCTAAAGGTTATGTAACCCTTATTAAGTCAATAGACGCTCAGAATTCCAGAATTATCATTTATTGGCTGACTTAAAAAAACATAACTCTTAGTGTACATATCTAAATAGCTTATATGACCTATCAAATTAAAACATGATCAGTCTACTTTCATTATGGAAAATATCAAATTCATTGGACATCACTTTCCTATTCAAAAAGATCATATAGCCAGACTGCCATGCAGGAAATGACATTGGCAGCACAATTTCAATTCCAATTTTTAGTGTTTAATTCAAGTGATCCAGAATTTATAGCCAGAAGCTATTCCTACACAGTTTTCCGTGTAGAACACAATGGAAACATAAAAAACACAAAATTATAGCTCTAACCCTCTATTATGTGCTTGGCCAGAAATATGAAAATAAAAGGGAAATTGTGTTTTCATGAGTTCACTTGGTTAAACACTCCCTTTTTACTTGCAATCCCATTATTAACCACTTAAACACTTATTAATAATGATTAGGGTTAATTTGGGCATCATATTCCCTTAGGGTTTGGCATTCCCAATTGCAAAAACAAACCAATCAAAGCCACAAACTCAACCGAACAACCATAAAGCAACCTTGAATCAACAAGATAACAAGGTTTAATGTGATTACCTCTTGCTTTCTCTCTCTAGGCACAAAAATTGTCCCTTCTCTCTTCCTTCTTACTCTTGATTTTGTTTGCTACACATGTGTTTCAAGAAGGCATAGAGATTAGAGAGAGTTTTTCATGAGTTTAGAGGCTAAACACTTGAAAATCACTTGAAACCTACCTTGTTCGCTTCTTGAACACTTGCTCTTCTTCTTTGTGTTTTGTTTCTTTAAGCTATCTCTCTCTCTTGTTCTCTTTGTGTTGGTCGAAGTATGCCTCTTATAAGAGGATAATGATCTCTTAAAATATCTTCTTACACATCCTTACAATATTCATATTTTAATTGTAATTAACACATGTTAACCTTTTGACTTTTCAACTCATTTTTTACTTGGTCAAAAATGCACCTTCTTGATTAATTTTAAGCCAAGTATTTTCATCTTCCTCTTGCTTCCCTTTTTGGCTGAAAATGGCCTTTAATTATTGGATAAGTAAGAGCTTCTTGCTTTATGGCCAAAACACCATTGTGCCCTTACATTTTTCCAATTATTGTATTTAATTGTGTCTTCTTCCTTTCCTTTCTCTTTTTGGCCAAAATTTACAATATTTATTGGGCCAATATTTGTGTTCTTCCATGCTTCAATTTTGGTTACAATATTAGACCTTGAATGGGACAAAATTTGCACCCTTGTGTCTTAACTTAGTCAAATTGTATGTAACCACCGATTGTAGTGTTTTGCACTTTTTATGTGCACCATAATTCATCATTTTATTCTAATAAATGTCACAAATATATACAAGGAATATTGGTGAATAAGAATGGGATGTTACAACTCTCCCCCCTCTAAATAAATTTCGTCCCCGAAATTTGCTATATAAACATATTCATGAATTCTAGGTGACACTTCTGTATGTCTTCCTCTGCTTCCTAGGTAGCTTCTCTAGGAGATAACCCATTCCATACTACTTTTATGAATAGGATACTCATATTCCTGAGTTGTTTCTCCTACCGATTAATGATCCAGTGAGGTGTGACCTAATATGTAAGATCATCTTGCATATCTACACGTTCATATTTGATTACATGCTATAGGTCAAGCTGATACTTCTTTAACTGTTAGATGTGGAAGACATCATGTAATCTGCTCAAACTTGGGAGTAAAGCTATCTAGTACGCTATTGGCCCAATCCTTGATAGGCTTTCAAATGGACCAATGTACCTCGAGGTTATCTTTTTTACTTTTAACGCCCTACCGATACAAGTGACAAGTAAAAATTTCATGAATACATGATCACCGACTTCAAAATTTATAGGCTTTAACCTCTTATCGGCATAACTCTTCTGCCTACTATGAGCAGCCAATAGTCTCTGCTTTATCAACTTAATCTGCTTGGTTATCTAATCAACTATATCCGACCCATATAACTGCCTCTCAAACATCTCTATCCAATATAAGAATAATTGACACTTCCTTCCATATAATGCTTTATATAGAGCCATTTAAATTCTTGAATGATAACTGTTGTTGTATACAAATTCTATAAGTAAAAAGAATTGATCCCAACAGCCTTTGAAATCTAATACATACACCCTCAGCAAATCTTCTAGCATCTATATTGTTCTTTCTGTTTGTCCATCTGTTTGAGGAAGATAGGCCGTACTAAGCCTGAGCTTGGTACCCAAAGCCTCATGTACTGCCTTCTAAACCTTGGAAGTAAATTAGGGATCTCTATCAAAAATTATGTTCTTTAGTATATTATGCAATCGCACAATCTCCTTGATATATATCTCTACTAGCTTATCAGGAGAATAATGAATACTGTGTAACATTCCATATTTAGTCACCAATATTCCTTGTATGTAATTGATACATTTAATGGAATAAAATGGTGAATTTTTATGCACAAAAAATGATAAACACTCCAATCGGTGGTTACACACAACTTGTCTAAGCTAGGACACAAATGAGCAACTATTGTCCATTGAAAGGCCTAACATTGTAACCTAAACTGGAGCATGAAAGGACACAAATATTGGTTCAATAATAGCATTAAAATTTGGCCAGAAACAAGGAAGAAGAGAAATATATGATTTAATACAATAAATCACAAAAATGTAATGGCAAAAAAGGTAATTTGCCAACAAAGCAAGAAGCAATTTATTTTTCCCACTTCCCTAGATATTTTTGGCTAAATAAGGGAAGAGGGAATATAATTAGTTAAGAGATAAATATTAATTTGGAGCATTTGTGACCAATTGGAAAAAAATGGAAAAGTCAAAAAGTAATATGACATAATTAATTATTTAGAAGATGGGATTATGGTAAAAAGTAAAAAAAGAAAGCTTATTTATTTCCCTTCTCTTCTTGGTATTTCAGTTAAGTAAAGAAAGCAAGAGAAGATGAGTTTTCTTGGTCCATATTTAATTCAAGGAGGAGAATTAATTATGGCCAAGTAAAAAGAAACATGCACATGTGAAATTGCATTAAACAATAATATACCATAAAGCAAGAAGTGAATATTCTTAAGCCTTCATTACCTCTTTCCTCCTCTCATATTTTGGCCAAAGCAATAGAAATAGAGAGAGAGAAGAGTTTAAAGAGAGCTTGAAGAAAAAGAAGAACTAGGGTTCCAAGAAGCAAAATCAAATGTAGGTAAGCTTGAAATAAAGTGATTTTGCCTTCTAAATTCATCACAAACTCTTCTAACCTCTTCTTCTTCTTGAAAATCATGGTTAGTAGGTAAAATAAAGAGAGAAGAAAGAGAGGGTAGTGGCTTGTAGAGAGAGAAAGTTAAGTAACCAAGAGGTAATCTCACAAACTTTAATCCTCTTGCCTTATATGATATTGTTGTAGTTATTGCTATTGATTTTGGCTTGGTTTGGTTTGTTTTGTGAAATTTAGAAGAGGAAACCCTAAGGGGTTATGCTACCAAAATTTTCATGAACCATGTTTATTAATTTTTTAAGTAGTTAATCTTATGATTATAAGAGAAAAGGAAGTGGTTAATCAAGATAAAACTAGAAAACTCAACTTCTCTTTTAAGGTTCTGATTTTCGGCCAAGGGTAGAACCATAGGAAAGAGTTAGAATTTGAAAATTGTGATGATTCCATTGGATTTAGAAGGGAAAATTATGCAGAAATACATGTGTTCATGATTTTTTGATATTGGTATGCAAATATGGAAATTATTGAAGTTAAGGGGAAATGCTGTTTGATTTGTTTCATTGGAGGAAGTGTTATTGAAAAATGAATTTTGTTAGTCAAACCTAGTCTAAATATTATGAAATTTTTAGGTCTAAATTAGAGATTTAGAGATTTAATTGTATGGGTGGATCATAATATTTGGAGTAGTAGATTAAAAGATATGGATTTTCAAACTTGTGCCTTGTTTATGGAATGCAATCTGGAAGAGGGGCAATTTGGTGAATTTATGGGAAAAATATATTGACCCTGGTCAGAATTAGGTATTTTTGAAAGAAAAGAAAAGAAAATATCTTCATATAAGCTTTAGAATTAGTCAATTTGGAATTTCTTAGAATTAATTATGATTTTTCAAATTTGACTGAAAATCTACAAGTTTTCTAGAATACAGTAAAACTGCATTATGCAGAATTGTACTGTGCAGAAAATGTTATAACTACATTAGTTAACTAGTACTTGTGCAGAATTGTACTGTGTATGCTATCTTCTGTAATATGAGCATAGTGTATAGGACAAGCATATTAGCTTTATTGTGGTCTGGGACCCAACGGAGGCGCAAAGTTAAGTCAGGTTTCAAACAGTTGTTTGGCTTTGAAATGTGTGCACACAACATTTTATCATCTTACATAACATGATACATTACATATTTATTTTCACATTTTATATGTCTGAAATTCATGTTACTACTGAGATTCACTCAAATCTCACCCATTTTCAATATTACTAACATTACAGCTGATGCTAGCGGCTCGAAGGGCAAGGCAGTGGCTACCGATAAATAGAATCTCGAAGCAAACTGAAGCTGCCACTATTTTTTTGCATATTAATTTAGTTTCTTTTAAATACTTGTACATTTGTAAGAAAATTTCAAACTGTATAGGGATTTTCCTGTATTGTAAATAAGTACTTAATGTCAGTATGTTTATGCTATTCTATATCCCTACAGAATTGTGCGCTTATTACTTTATAAATATCAAAATGTTAAGGGTTTTCATCTTTTTGGTATTAGAGCTTAAAGCAGTTTCGGTATTTTCAGAATAGTATACTGATATGTTCTTGTTTGCATGGAGGCAGGAGTCGTGTGCGAATGATGACAACGTGACAGATTACCCCTTCTGTGAACCAGTGTCCCCCAGAGAAGCGGATCCCGGATAGGCAACATAGTACATGGTTTATGAAGCCTAGAGGTCCTAGAGTGCTCAAGACGCCTTAGAAGCGGGTGAATGTTAGACCTATATATGGACCACATCCACGGCCAGAGCCTGTACTTGATACATCAATAGTCTTCTCTGCTTTCCATTTATGGTTATGTGCTTTCTTGTGACTCTCAAATTTCTTCGAGATGTACCTTTCTCCCACTAGTTCTTTTAGAGATAAACTCCCTTTCTAGAAAGATACTGGTTCGGATAACAAACACTTTGTTATTGGTGGGATTATAGACATAGTATCCCTTAGTTTCCTTAGGATACCCCACAAAAAGGCATTTTGAGGATTTATGCAATAATTTATTAGAGGATTGTTGTTTAACATAAACCTCACATCCCCAAATTTTGAGGAAAGACAAACTAGGTTTCTTCCCAATCCATATCTTATATGGTGTCTTTTCAATTACCTTAGATAGAACACGATTTAGTGTGAACGTAGCTATCTCTAGGGCATGGACCCAAAAAGATAGTAGAAGATCTATTTGACTTATCATAGATCGAACCATATCTAATAGTGTTTGATTCCTCTGTTAAAAAACGTCATTCCATTGTGGTGTTCTTTGAGGAGTTAGTTGTGAGATTATCCCACAACTCCTAAGATTGTCACTGAACTCTTGGCTCAAATATTCACCATCTTGATCAGATTGAAGTGCTTTAATTGTTTTGCCAAGTTGGTTTTGTACTTCATTTTGGAAAATTTTGAACATTTCAAAATATTCAAATTTATGTTTCATTAGATAGATATATCCATATCTACTAAAGTCATCTATAAATATAATGAAGTACATATAACCTCCTCTGGCAGCTGTATTTATTGGTCCACATACATCTGTGTATATGAGGCCCAATAAATCAATGACCCTATCACTATGCCCAGTAAAAGGGGCCTTTGTCATCTTTCCTAATAAGTAAGATTCACATGTATCATAAATGTTCAAAAAATCCATCTTGATAGAGTTTAGAAATGTGTTTCTCATTTATATAGCCTAGATGATAATGCCATAGGTAGGTTGAATTCAAATCGATTGACTTGATCCTTTTGGTTTTTATTTTCATATCTTTGAGGTAAAGTTTGCAATTCCTCTTCCAATAAACGGGTTCATTGTAGAAAAAGCATTCTCCTTCCTTTGGCAGCTTTACCTTCTTTCTTGGCTATAGGCTTAGTTTCGGGCTTGTTTGACTCTTTGGTCTTACCACCTAAGCTATTACCTTTCCCTTTCCCTTGCCTTTCCTTTTAATAACTTTCCTTTCTGAACCATCAAAATAGTTATGGGCTTTTCTTAATGTTATGCTCAACAGCTTTGAGCATCCCATGCAGTTCAGAATTTGATTTCTCTATGTTGTTCATATTGTAGTTCATGACAAATTGGTCATAACTTTCGAGCGTGAGTTCAAGATCAAATCTGTAGCTAACTCTTGGCTCATGGGCAATCTAAGCCTCTCAAGGTCATCAATATAGCCTTTCATCTTTAACATATGAGTACTAACTGCTGCACCTTCAGCCATCTTGTAAGAATGTAAGGCATTTGTGGTATCATACCTCTCTTGCCTTGCCTGTTGCTGGAACATTTCCTTGAGATGCACAATTATCTCATAAGCCTTCATAAGTTCTAGATCTCTTTGGAGGTCTAGAACCATAGTAGCAAGCATTAGGCAACCTACATCCATAGAGTCATTCTTGTGCTTCGTGTAAGCATCTTTCTGAACTATTAGAGCATTGGCTGTAAGCTCTTTAGGAATGGGTTGATCTAGGACATATGCCTTTCTTTCCTACTTGAGAGCAATTCACAAGTTCCTAAACCAGTCAAGAAAGTTTGTCCAATTGAGTTTGTCCTTCTCAAGGACTGATCACAATGATAGTGTAGCAGTATTACTAGTCAACATGATTCTACAATTAAAATATGTAAAGTTATTTAATAATCTCCCACTAAATTAACAACCCTCAATGTTATAATTAGTAAGCTAAGATCCATATTTTGCTTAAATTTAAGTCCGCTTTGGTAGGACGCTTAAATTCAAGTTATTTAGGTAGGTAACCTCTTTACCAATTACATCACATGTAACTCTTAGATCTTTATGGGATTTGATCATCATATGATCTAGCATATTTAAACCCATCTAATGCCTTGAGATCCAAAACCATTTTGCTAATCTCAATGAAGTCAAAACAATAATGAATCTTTGTAAGTAGCACCATTACTCACGCTTGTCTCACAAAGATAACTCAAATGCATCCACTAGGCCAACTAGTACTTTAGCTTTTCCCACCGGACGATACTTATGCTTTTCCTACTCTATAGCTAGATATTGTGCCCTAAGCACTGTTCATATCATAGAATATGGCAGTATAATGCATATAAACACTCACATAGTATATGAAAGATAGAGTTACTACCTGAAATCCCTTTCAAATGCATAGCTATAAGTCTACCTGAAATCCATAGCATTATGACAAGTATTCATTAATTCAGAATATTACCAAGATTTTCATCTTTGGACTGTTGGGGATGGGTCCGGACCTCTTGCGGGAATGATTTGGAAGATCCAAAACCAAAAATAGTGGTATTTGCTAGCAACAACATAATGGAGGCAGTCAATCAATATAGATTGATCCGAAATCTGATTCAAATCCAATATAGCACCTATGGGTACATAAGAAATGTATTGAATCGATTCTTTTTAATGAATCGATCCGATCACAACTTCGAATATGGAATGACTACTTGGTAATTAATAAGCCTAAGTGGGTGAATTATTATCAAGCAAAGTCAAAGAGCTAAAAAGCTTAAGGCTTTGGTTGACCACTTAAGGTGGTATAATGGGATAGTTTGAGAGTGAATGATACTCTCTTATTTCTCATTAATATTAGTAGAATGATGAAGGAAAAGAGAAATGAAACTTGTTATACAAGTAATGAGATAGTTGGACCAATTTGTAGTGAGACACTTTGATGACTCATTAAAAGTCATCATCCTTCATCATTTATTCTCACTATTTCCTGCATTTAGATTAGAACTAAAGAGAGTGAGAGAGAAAGAAAGAGAACGGATGAGGGTGGTGGAGACAGAGAGGAGAGAGAAAACTTGTGATCACCGGAACTTGACCGAAACAACGTTTTCTCTCAAAGTACCTAGTTCAAACATTCTTCTACTCATCCTGAGCTTCATTTCTGTGGTTTTGGATTCTCGTTTAGAGGTGGTTGATGCCATCTCACCGGCCGGATCATCACCTGTAAGGGGACAAGAGGCTTGAGATTAAACCTATATTAAGGGGACTGGTAGACCCCGATTTATCAAATGTCCTAGTGGGACATAGTATTAATTTCTAAAAATCCTTTATATCCTTGGATATTAAAGGGAATATTATGGTGAATTAAAGAGCTTGGGAGTGACAAAATGACGCAATTAGAAGTCACACACAATATAATAAAGTGGAACACAAAATAGTGTTGCTACCGGTGAAATTCCTAGTGTGGTAGTGGTGATTGTGTGACATTTTTAAATAGGTAAATGATGTTGAAAAATTATTAAACTTTCCAAAGCGAAAGTAGACTTATCAAGATTTAATTTGATAGGTCATATACTTCATTTGGAGCTGTACACAAACAAGAATGAATTTTTGAAGTTAGCCCAGCAAAATTAACTATTTTATGAGGCAACATCTAAAGATTAAAATTCTGAAAATAGTGAGCTTCGAATTGGCCAAATGTTATATTTTTTCTTAAACCTAGACTCAATAAGGGTTGCATATCCTTTAAAACCACCCAATTGGACATTTTCATAATTAGATATGAATTTTCAAAGTTTGATGAAAATTCTGTCAAGTTTTGCATTAAGTGCGAAAATAGAATGAATGTAAGGGCAAAATGGTCATTTGACCAATGGGACAAGAGATGATTGTGTTTCCCTAATATTCCTAATAATTTTAGTTAAATGTGAATTAAAAAGAGGGAAATGACTACTTGGTAATTAATGAGCCAATTTTAGTGAATTATTATCAAAATAGTCAATTAGTCAAAAAGTCAAAGGCTTTGGTCAACAAATTACAAGATTGTATTATGAGATAATTCAATATCAATATTATTCCTCTCATTTCTCATCCAATTTTTGGTAGGGATAGCAAGAGGAATATATATGTATATGGTGATATTAAAGCAAGAGGAAAAGAAAAGAAAAGAAAAAAACATGTTGACCAATGAAAACTTGCCACATGTAAAGCCAACTTTGACTATTTCATTAATCACTCTTTCCTTCATCTTTTTCCCTTCATTCTTGTGCAAAATATGATCTAAGAGAGGTAGGGAACTGCTGAGAACGTGAAGGAGCTTTAAGAACAAGAAGAGCTAGGGTTCTTCAAAATCTAAGGTAAGGAAGTTGTAATCTTACGGTTTAAGCTTCCTAATCACTCTCTAGCCTCTCCTAATCTCTTCTACTTTATCAAATCCATGGTTTTCAAGATGAAATCAAGAGAGATGAGGGAGTGAACAGTGGAATTTTAGAGAGAGAAAGTGGTGAAATCAAGAGGTGATTTCATAAACTTGATCCTCTTGTGCTATATGTTGTTGTGGTGGTGGTTGTTGTGGATATTGGCTTGTTTTTGTTAATTTTGCGAAAATGCAAAGATGAAACCCTAAGGGGTTATGCTGCCCAAATCATCATTGATCATATTCATTAGGTGTTTGGGTGGTTAATCATGGGATTATAAGTGAAAAGGAAGTGTTTAACCAAGTGGAATCAAGAAAATCCATGTTTCTCTTTAACTTCCAGATTTCGTCCAGGGGAATTTTTGTCTTGTTAGAAGCCAAAATTGTATAGGAATACAAGTGTTCATATTTTTTGGATGCTTGTATATGAATTTGAGAATTTATGAAGTAAGATTGTTCATAGTGTTAATCTGCCCTGTCTAAAGCAATGTTGTTATACGTAGAGTTTCAAGGGTCAAACCTTGTCCAATGACCATGAAAATTTCCAAATTAAGAGAAGACATAATTAGCTTTAAAATTATATGTAATAAGAAGTATTTGGAGTAGTACACTAGGAGTTATGATTTTTCAAAATTTGGTCATGTAAAACTGGGTAATTCTAGAGTAGTGTTCAATTAAATGGAATTATGTACTTATGTGAGTGTCTTTAGCTTATGGATAAATTTTTACCTTAAATAGGACTTAAAAAGGGTCAAATAGAGCTTTGAACCACTCAATTTAGAGTTGTTTTCATTTATTTATGATTTTTACAAGTTTGGCCAAGAATCATGATGGTGAAATTCTGAACAGTAAGATTCTTGGCCTCGGCCAAAATATTTCTGACCTGATTTTGGCCACGGCCAGCCATTTTTTGTCGTGGGCAAAACCCCCAAATTTGAGGATTTCATGTTTTTGAGGTAAATTGACCTATTTAGGCCTCCCTAGTTTCTTGGGCCTTAATATACACTTCTAATGACTCACAACTATGGCTCTAATGATGTGATGTGGTATTTAGGTCCATGGAGAAGTCAAGAAAAAAGAGGCATGGAAGAATTTTCAAGAAGCTTGAATGGTTGGAAGAAGAGGTAATAAAGAAAGGACATTGATTCACAAGGTAGTGAACTTACCTTACCTGCATGCATGTGATATGTACGTTTTTACATTGATTATGTGACTGTTTTTTCTATTTGTGTTGTGCATATTTGATTGATTAAAGTTCTGTTATATTTGTACAATGGCCATATGTATGTCATAACATTGAGCATGCAACATATCTTATGTTGGCATGAAGTAGGGTAGGCAAGCATGTCATGCATTCATATATATCTAGCATGCATAGTGGTAATGTTTGCTATTGAAATTCTCTCGAATCTTACTCCTCCCAACTAATCATTTTAGATAGGTGAAGGATGCATGGAAAGATACACGGAGGAGATATGGAAGTGAAGTGAAGATCGTAGTTCAAGGCACTACTATTGGTATCAATGTAAATGTTTTCGTAGTATTTATGTGATTATACATTTTTATGTATACATGATGAATGAATGTAGTTTAAGCAGAGAATCGCTCTAGTTTAATTAAAAAGAAAAATGCTCACATGTACTCTGATTTAATGAATTTAAGAGCCGATGAGGCATTAGTGACGTAGTGAATCTTGTGGGAATGATTGTAAAATTTTTTACCATTTTGAAAAATCCTCTCAACCTTAGGTTCAAATCCTGAGTTGAGAGTGAGAATTTGTAAAAGATTTCAAACGTTGGGTAGTCCGGGTTCAAATCCTGGTTCCACAATGGATTTCAGTACTCTTTTATACTCATATGAGACTATTGGAGATAAGGTATTACATCGCCAGAATACCGAACTGGATTAAGAAACATGTAGAGGTAAACATATGCTTCCTTTTGAACCGATTGATTCATTGCTTGGATGAGTTTAGGGGGAGTTGTGTAGTATTTATCTCTTATTCAATCAGCATTTTAATAGCCAAAATGATGTCCAATTGATGTCTAAACGGCTAATCATGTAATTAGAAGTAGAAAGGATGGTATGAAGCCAAATAAAGGGAGAAACCGACACAATTCTTGTGAGAACTCTAAATTGGCTACCTTATGTGAGCTGTGAGGCAAGAGTTGGAATTTCATCAATTAGATGATTCTATTGAGTTCAGAAAGGCAAATTTTGTAGGGTTCATGTTGATGTTGAAGTGAGAAAAGGCCTAAAGTGTGAAATGACCAAATTACCCCTTAAGACTCTAAGTAAGGGATGATAAGGGTATTTTCATCATTTAGGGCCTGAATTTGACTAATCCAAGGTAATAAATGGATTCTACGCACAGAATTGTATAGAATTGGCCCTGGTCATAATTTCTGAGGAAGTACAGTAGGGCTGGGCTTTCCGGGACATTTTGGTAATTTAGCATAATTGGGCTAAGTTATCAACTAATATGAATTTGGAATGACACACTACTACAAAAAAGGGATTTAACGTCACATAAAGACGTCCCTTCTTTGAAAAGGGAAGTAAAAACTGTACGTAGTGGCATTTACGTAAATAAAGAGAGACTTTTTAATCTTTAGGCGTCCCTTCTTGAGGAAGGGACGCCTAAAGAAGACATTAGGCGTCCCTTCTTGAGAAGGGATGCCTAAAGTGACCCTTTAGGCGTCCCTTCTCAAGAAGGGACACCTAAAGGGTGCATGCCAGCCACGTGGCTGGAATGCAGCCCACATTAGGCGTCCCTTCTGTATGAAGGGACTCCTATTTATATGTTTAGGCGTCCCTTCTTGGAGAAGGGACGCCTAAACATTTTCCCTCTACTTATTTTCTTCATTTCCCTCTATTCCTTTCGTTCACTCTTCCTCCCTCTCTCAAAAACACCGAGCAGCTGATTCAGAAGGCCACCACAAGGTCAGTCCGGCCGTGCCCCCTCTCATCGTCTCCCTTCCACCATATCCCTCCTTCTTCATTTTCTCTCATCTCCTCCTTCTATCATCTCACAGTTGCAGCATCAGACTCGCTCCCTCTCTCACGATGGTGCACGCGCCTCCTCTCTCTCAACCTCTTCATCACGCCATTTTCCAAGCTAGCTGTAAGCTTTTTTGTTTTTTGTTTTTTTGCTTTTGGTTTATTTTTTTTCACTTTAGTTAATGTCATGACCGTTTAATTTAAAGTAGTTTTGCTAGAAACTATAAGCCACTCATATTATGCCATAAGTACATGTATGTATGCTAGAGATTCCAGAAACCTGTTGACTTGGTTTCTACTAATTTAATGAGGAAGATGAGTTTATACATTGATTATTTTAGTTTCATACATACATGATTGAAATTAATTATGAATAAATGAAAATGTATATATTTATGTGAATTAAGCAACTTTCTCTTTAAATATGTTTACTCATTTGTTCATATGGTTTGACATTTTACGCACCGAATAATATTTGTTTGTGTAATTTTATTACTAATTTTTATTTCTTGAAATTGAAATGACTTTATTGGTAATTTTATATACGTTTTCAAAAATAAAAATAAAACATGTTCAGGAAGCTATAAAAAATTTAGAAAATAATAGTTTTTTAGAAAATAAAACATTTAGAAAATTTGCACTCATCAATATGTTTTACTAAAATAAATTAATCAATAATGTTACTCATCATATATATCTTTAATGTAAGACCTAGTTAACTAATTTTATTAGATTAAATAAGTTATATAATTTATTTAATTATAAAATAAAACATGTTTAGGAAGCTGAGTGCTATATAAAAAGACACATTTTAGAGTGCTAATAAATGCAATTTAAGTCTAAAATCTAAACATAGAACTTGTTTTATTTTATAAAACAAGTTATCAACAAGTAATTTTCAACATTAACCAATTGATTTTAATTTCATTGGTTTGAAATAATGAATACATGTATAGAACTTTTAATATTGTGTAGGTGCATAGAACTTTTAACTTGTACTAATTTAAACATATTAGTTCCCTAAAGAAAAATTGATATTTTAAATTGTTGATATTGTCCTTAATTGCCTCAGTTACTTTATTTTTTTTGTTTTGTTTGAATTAAGGTGAAATGGTTTGTTATTAAAATTGTGGGATCTTACACTTAATGGGAAATGCTGCCGAAATGGTTTTTGAAAAAAGTGATAAAAGGAAATCTCATAGTTAACAATTGTTATAAACTTGAGTGTTATTGGGAATGGTTTAGGTGGTAAAACAATGGATCATAGTTGGATGAATGCTTTGAGAACTAGTGAAGGATATGAGAATGGGGTGGAAGAGTTTATTGAATTTGCTAGAAGGAATGCTCCAACTAAAAATGGGAAGTATTTTTGTCCTTATGTGAATTGTTTAAACGAGAGTCGACGAGATGTTGATGATATAAGGGATCACCTACTTTGTGATGGAATAAATCTTCGATACACAAGGTGGATATGGCATGGTGAGGAAGTAACTGATTGTCCGTCGCACAAGAAGGAAGGAGTGGATGTTATAGAGCAAGATAGAATGGAGAAAATGATTCACGATGGCGAGGTTGAATCCTTCGCCCAGGCACATAAATTTGACAGCCTGCAGAGTGATGCGGAGACACCATTATACCCTGGGAGTAAGTACACACGACTGACGGGAATATTACATTTGGTGAACTTAAAGACAACTTGTGGATGGACCGATAGTAGTTTTACATTACTATTGGAATTATTGTGTGATATGTTTCCAGAAGATAATGTACTTCCAAACCGTATGTATGAGGCAAAGAAAATCTTGTCTACGATGGGTATGGAGTACAAAAAGATACATGCTTGCCCTAATAACTGTGTATTGTATAGAAAGGAGTATGCAGGTCTTAGTAAGTGTCCTAACTGTAAAACATCACGATATAAAGTGAAGAAAGACGGTGGTTGTAGAGAAGGGACAACAAGTAAAAGGCAACCTTCGAAGGTGTTATGGTATCTTCCAATAATACCACGGTTTAAGCGTTTGTTTGCGACCGCAACAAAAGCGAAGAAGTTAAGATGGCATTCTGATGAGAGAATTTGTGACGGAAAATATCTTCGGCACCCGGCCGACTCTCCACAGTGGAAGAAGATAGATGAAATGTTTCCTCAATTTGGCAGTGAGCCGAGAAACCTTCGGCTTGGACTTTGTACAGATGGAATAAATCAGTATGGAACTCTTACTAGTACACATAGTTCATGGCCAGTTCTCCTTGTAATATACAACTTACCTCCCTGGTTATGTATGAAGCGCAAGTACGTTATGCTTTCTATGATGATCTCTGGACCAAAACAGCCAGGGAATGACATCGATGTGTATTTGGCTCCTTTGATTAAGGACTTGAAGAAGTTATAAGAGAAAGGTGTGAATGTGTTCGATGCTTATAAGAAAGAGTCTTTCAAGTTGCGTGCAATGATTTTTACCACGATAAACGACTTCCACGCATACGGAAATTTGTCAGGGTATAGTGTGAAGGGTCATAAAGCATGCCTAATCTGTGAAGGAGAAACACACTTTCGACAACTTAAGCATTGCAAAAAAATAGTGTACCTTGGCCACAGGAGGTTTCTTCATCGATTCCACCCATATCGCAGGCTGAGAAAGCGTTTTGATGGCTTACCAGAACATGGAGTTGCACCAAGGGCCTTAACCGGGGAGGAAGTTTATAGTCGGGTAGAACGTGTCAATGTGACCTTTGGTAAAAATCAAAGGACTAAGGGTGAGAAGAACATATGGAAGAAGAGGTCAATTTTATTTGATCTTCCGTATTGGCATTGTCTTGATGTAAGACAAGTATTGATGTGATGCATGTGGAGAAAAATGTGTGTGACAGCCTTGTAAGTACGCTTTTGCACATCCCACGTAAGACCAAGGATAGAATGAGCGCAAGACTTGACCTTGTTGATATGGGAATAAGAGATCGGTTGCATCCACAACTAAGAGATGATGGTAGGAGGGCATATATGGAGCCAGCTGCGCATACGCTATCAAAAGCGGAGAAAATAAGTTTGTGTTGGTGTCTGCATGAAATTAAGGTCCCACAGGGCTACTCTTCTAATGTCAGCAGGTGTGTGTCAATGGACGATTTAAAGTTAGTGGGAATGAAGTCCCATGACTATCACGTGTTAATGCAACAATTGTTACCAGTAGCCATTAGAGGCATTATGAAAGAAGAAGTGCGAACTACTATAACCAGATTGTGTGTTTTCTTTAATGCTATCTGTAACAAAGTCATCGACACTGAGAAGTTGGATGAACTAGAAAATGAGGGTTATATAATTCTGTCCCAACTAGATATGCATTTTCCTCCATCATTTTTTGATATAATGGTGCATTTGGTAGTTCATTTAGTAAGGGAGGTAAGGCTTTGCAGCTTAGTTTATTTAAGGTGGATGTACCCTTTTGAGCGATACATGAAGATCTTAAAAGGGTATTCTAAAAATCCTTATCGACCTGAAGCCTCAATAGTTGAGCGATATGTAGTTGAAGAGGCTATGGACTTTTGTAAAGATTATCTATCTGGTAAAAAGGAACAGTCTCGGCATGAAGAGGGGAGAAGCAAGGGAACACGAGGACTAAAAGTGAAGACTGCGGATCGTGAAGAGGTGTTGCAAGCACACTTGTATATCTTGAATAATATGGAAGAAGTTCAGCCATACATAGATGAGCAAAAAAAGACTTTGAAGAACTTGAATCCAAAGAAGAGTGACATGCAAATAGCTATTGAGCAAAACAAGACATTTGTTAAGTGGTTTGAGGAGAAGGTTTCGCATGAGATCGGTGTGTCGGAGACAATCAACTGGCTAGCTTGGGGGCCTTCATTTCAGGTTGTTACTTGGACTGGTTATGACATAAATGGGTATTCATTCTACACAAAAGAGCAAGATGACAGAAGTACCATGCAAAATAGTGGGGTGATGGTTGAAGCTGAAGCTATGCACTTTTCCAGTTCGAAAGACAAAAACCCCATATGTGCATCAATGGCTTATTATGGAGTTATAGAAGAAATATGGGAGATGACCTACAACAAGTTTAAAGTTGTTTTGTTCAAATGTAAGTGGGTTAGCAATGCTGCTATGGTAATAGATCCACAATTTGGATTTGTCTCAGTCGATCTTCGAAGAGTTAGTTATAGAGATGAGCCCTTCATTCTAGCAAGCCAGGCAAAGCAAGTGTTTTATGTCACAGATCCTGTAAATAAAAATATGTCCATTGTACTTCAAAGCAAAAAACAAAAGTATGGTGATCCAACCTTCAACCTTGACGACACACCACCTTTGACAACAAATCCACCTATAGGAAGTGAGGTCGAGTTGGTAGATGATGAAGATTATTCTGCAAGAAATGATCATTGTGAAGGAATATGGGAAACAATATGAAGTAAGACCTTTAACTATATAAAATTGTATTATGTCCTATGTGCTTTTTTCCCTTAATGTATTTTATACAGATACCTGCAATCTACTTACCTCTCTGACAATGATTTTTTCTGTCTAGGAATATGTCAAGTTCTAGTGACTCAGGGAGCGACAGCGAGTAGCATAATGTAAGGCAAGAAGAGCCACCCGCTCCAAGAAGAACAAGAGGTGCCATGAAGATGGCTGTATTGGCGAAGCGCCACTACAATGAATAGGAGAGGGTTCACATAGAGTTTGATGCCAACATGAATCAAATGGGTCCTGAGGAAGACCACTTCATTAGTTATCTTGGTTTTTTAGGTCGAAACAAAGTCCGAATCATCTATGATAGTTGGAGGCAGGTTCCCAAAAAGATGAAAGCTATGCTATGGCAACAGATTTTGGTACATAACTTTTGATACATTTTATGTATTTAGACCTTTCTTCCTATTCAAGGTTAATTGTCTCCGTTTTTGCAGCAAACGTTCGATGTTCCTGACACCACAGACATGTACAACCACTAGATGGGAGAGGTTCGTTTGCGCTGGAAGGATTTTAAAAATAAGCTCTCCAGGAAGTACCTTAGAGGTGACAAGAGTCATCTGGATCCTTGTCAGAAATATTCATATCTATCTCCAGAGGACTGGAGGTTGTTTGTAGCTAAACGACAAACTCCTAAATTTTTGGTAAATTTTCTGTCTTCAGTATGAAAATTTATAATTTCAATATAGTTAATGCACTAATGACTTATTTTTCCCTTTTTCCCTTAAATAGGAATTAAGTGCGGCGAACACATGGAGGCAAGAAGAAAATCAGTACCAGCATTGCATGTCTCGGGGTGGCTACAGGAAGCTGGAGCGGATGATGATGGCAGAAGAGCTGGAAAAAATGAAGGAAGCTGCGAAATCGGATCCTTCCGTTGTTGTGGAAGCGCCAGCTCCTCCTCCACGTCACAAAAAATGGAAAGCAGGGAGGATTAAGGGTGGAAAATATATAAGTCTTACTATTGCTGAGGTTGCCTCGAGGATTGTAAGTAGTAATAGCATAAGTAATTAATTGTGAAATTCTTTCACATTTCTAGCATTTAATTTTCGTTCATAACGAATTGTATGCTACAGGACGAACTCGAACAGCAGAGTAGCCAAGGGTCGTTCACTCCAAGTGGACGGAGGGACATATTGGCAACAGCAATTAGGAAGGCTGAATACCCCGGCTGTGTTAGAGGGGAGCCAAGGGGAGTTGGTATTTCGAAGTATTTTGGTAAAGCCTCGTTATATTCTTCACAAGCTGAACCCAGTCAAGAGTTTGTGGCTAAGCTTCGCGATCAAATCTAAGAAGAGCTCCGAGATGAGCTAATGACATAACTACGTGGTGAAATGAAATCGTGGTTTGATTTTCATCACATGGAGACTACTAGGGTTAGAAACGAGGAATCCCTGGCCTTCCCCAGCACTAAAGGAAGTCACAACCCGCCGGACGAATCCCTTGTACAGCCTTCCCACACTCCAGAACTTGTTGCCACTCCTTTCCATAGTCTTGTCCAGCCTTCCCATAGTACAAAACCCTGTGGCCAGCCTTCTCATATAACAACCTCTGGGCCAGCCTTCTGCCACTCCGGAGTTGGGTGAATCGTGTATCCTCTATTTGGATGCCCCCATGATTCATGTTGTAGCCCATGCTCTCATTTACACACAAGCTACCACCCACCATCATAATCAAATTCCACAGTATTTACGTAGGGTGACAGTGACACGTGTTCATGAGGGGGAAGAAGGTGCAGCCATCCCTATCCCTGATGTTGAGATTGCCACGCTGGGTCAGGCAATTGGAGGTTTCATCCTTTGGCCTCAATATCTTATTGGCATGTTGGCAACCCCACCAATGGTAGGAATTATATTCATATCACTTGACATTTATTGGCATCATTGTAATATAATTGGTTTTGTTTTCTATGGTTATAGGAGGAGCAACATGCGCTGAGATGGCCCTTTCTAGCACGGCTCCAACAGATGTACAAAGGTATTCCCCAAGTCGACTTCAATATGCCTCTAGGGATTGTGGGTACATAATTGACGTATCCCTACACGATCGACAATAAAGATCTTAAGGAGTTTATGCATTTGGAGGAGATAGATGCAGGATGGGTCAAACTTTCCATTTGGTTAGTTTTTCTTTTCTAAGTTCAAGATTTCATAAGTTCAATAATTCATTGGTCATTTTATTTCTATTTTAGGTCCTTCTACCACATGTGCATTGATATGGAAAGACCAATTTTATACGGATTCTTGTGTCCGGCAAATACGACATCGGATAATAATGATGTCACATAAAGGACGCATTATGTGGGCTTCACAATGGCAACGACCAAATTGCGATGTTATCTAGCGCCAATTGTTCAAGGGTATGTAGTAAAAAATTTTATTTTTGGATGTTTGAGAAATAATTTTCTTCTAATCTAAACTTCATTTTAATCTATGTATTGTTTTAGTTACCATTGGAGCCTGTGTGTTGTTTGCCTACACCTCAATGAAATCTATTGGTTTGATTCCTTGACAAAAAAGCCCGACAAAATCAGTCTTCAACACGTTAGTTATTTCTTTTTTATTAATTAAAGAAATGCTTGATTTAAATAAATTGTTCTAACTTAAAATGTTTTACATTTTAATGGTAGCGCGACCCAAACATATAGAATGCTTGGCGGGTCACGTAAGGGTAGAGTTGTTCGCAAGCCAAAGTGGTTCTATCCCAAAGTATATGGTTCCAATATAATTTAAGTTATTTTATTTACGGTTGTTTTATAAATGATGTATGTTATTGATTTTAACCAATTGCTTTTGATTTATAGTACCCTCAACAGCTAGGTGGTACTGAATGTGGCTATTATGTTCTACTTTACATGTATAATATCATTCAAAGTGGCGTTACAAATGATTTTCAACAGGTAATCAAATGATAATATTTTGGTTGTATTTTAATTGACTTGCTAAACAATCCTTTAATTTCATTGATTTCGTATAATCATATTTTCTAATTTATAGATCTTTGATAATTATGCTGCTTACTTATATGAAGACATTAATTTGATCAGAGACTTGTTGGCTGGGAGGATTCTTCAACACATTGATTTGTAGAAGTTTATTGTTTCCTGTACATTTACTTAGTAGTTGTTTATTATATTAGTGGACAACATTTCTGTCAACAATGTAGTGCATGAATGTTTCATTAGAGGTAGATGTTGTGTTTTGTTACTTATAAACTGCGTGCTGTATGTTTCCTTTTTGTGTATACGTTGCTGTTTACTTTCAAAATGATATGGCCAAAAACAATACAAATGGCACTGTATGGAAAAAAAACCCTTTAGGCGTCCCTTTTGGCCAAAAGGGACGCCTAAAGTCCCTAATTTTTAAATAAAAAAATTCTAAACGGGGACTTTAGGCGTCCCTTTTACTAAAAGAGACGCCTAAACCCAGACTTCAATCGTTCCTTTACAAAGGACGTATAAAGTCCAAATTTATTACGTCGCTGACATACGCGTCCCCCCTAAAAGGACGTTAAAAGTCCCAAATAAGGGACGTTAAAAGTGTTTTTTCTAGTAGTGATACATGGATGAGTAATGACTCATTTATTGTATTTGGGAATTTAGGACTAGACGAATGGTGCCTACACCAGAGCAAAGATGAAGGATTGAGGACGAACGTGAAGTCTGATAAGTAGTAAACTTACCTTACCTGTATGTAGTTGATATGTGTAAGGACAGTCCGTACGAGCATAAATCCATCTTATGCTCTTATTGCTCAGCGTGACATATGCGGAAGAATTGTAGGGACTCTCATCCCATCAATTATATTACTCAGAGTCGCGATTACACAACATAGGGCACACAACAATAGAATAACTATACTGATATTATTACAACAACAACAATAATAATAATGCTTGATAATGATACATAGTTCTCATAATAGGGGTTTACAACTATTTACAGACCTTAAAATCATACACAACCTTCAGATAACCAACGTCTTCTTCTTACACTAGTCCGTAACCTCCAGTTGACGGAATCGCCTTCCTCGCTTATCAAGCCATCGACAGCTGCTGGAAACTTACATATTTATGGAAAGGGTGAGATTCGAGAGAATCTCAGTAGAAACATGCTTACATACAAATAGGATGTGAAAATAGATATGCAATGTCATGGCATGTAAGATGATCGTATGTTCGTGTGTACACTTGCTAAAGGCGAAACTATATGTCCGTACCTTGGTCAACTTAGTACCCCTGTTGGGTCCCCGACCGCAACATGGCGAATGGTTGCTTAGAACATTAGTTCATGCTACAATGGATGATATTCATAATAGTTATCACATAGTATATGTAAGAAGGAAGTTACTACCTGGAATATGACCTTTCCAGCTCATCCTTGGTCTAGGTCCGACTCGGCTCGTCTATCGATATATCCTAAAATGCACATTTATCATAGCTCATATTGATATATCCTAAAATACACATTTAGGATAAATGAGTTATTGATTGCTCATAACTCATTCCAGACTCATAGTGTTGGTTATCATAGCTCATAGTTGTAGAATTACCAAAATACCCCTAAGACTTAGCTTATGCCCATTTGTACCCAATTATTGACTTAAGGTAATCCTACACAATTTCGTGTGTAGAATCTATTGGTAACCTTGGCTTACTCAAATTTAGGCCCTAAATGACAAAAATACCCCATGATAGCCATTAATTAGTACTTAAAGGGCACTTCGATCATTTCACACACCAGGCCTTTTCTCACTCCGACATTAACATGAGACTTACTCATTTCGCTCTTCTGAACTCAATGGAATAATCCAATTGATGAAATTCTAATTCATTCATCATGCCACATAATTAGTAGCAATTATGAGTTCTCAGAAGAGTTGTTTCGATTTCTAGTTCTGTCTTGCCTAATCATCTCCTTTTTACTTATAATCACATGATTGACTAGTTAGGCAAGCATTAGATATCGTTTTAACCGTTAAAATGCATTAATTGAATTGGAGATGAATAGTACCCAACTTCTCCTATACTTATCCAATCAACAAACTGAAATAGTAGAAAGGAAGCACACTCTTACCTTAACTCGTTTATGAATTTGGTTTTGAATTCCGGCGAGACGGCACCAACGGCCTCCAATCAAGAATCCGAATCCATAGAATTGAAGCTCGTGATGAGTAGAAGAATGTTAGAAAAGGGTACTTGGAGAGAAGACGTCGTTTTGATAGAGATTCGGCGCTCCAATGATTTCTCTCTCTCCTCCGCGTTCGTTCTCGTTCTCGCTGCGTTCTTTCATTTTCTCATTCTGTCTCAATTTCTCGTTCATTCTGTGTTCTTATCCGATCACTTAGACACAAGAATGAATAAAGAAAGAATGATGAGTCATTAAAAATGGCTCTTATGTGGCTATAATCGTTAGTCCACTTCTTTAGCTTGTTGCATGATATTTCATCCCCTTTGTCATGCTTATTCATCCAATAAATTAGTGAGATATATAGAGAGAATTATTATTCTCAAACTATCTCATTATACCCATAATACCACCTTCATGTGGTTACTCGTAGCCTTAGCTTAATGGCTCTTTATCTTTTCTTGGGTATTAATTTACTTAATATTTGTTTCCCTTCCTTTTTAATTCCCATCTCATTACAATCATTGGGAAAAAATACTCATTTCTTGCTTTATTGGAAAAATAACCATTTTACCCTTACGTTATTGGTGAGAATTACTCGTGCCTATTTATGTCACTGGCCAAAACAGGGCCTAATAGTTCTCTTAAATTATGCTTATTCTCAGTTCTCTTGTCTTAAAATTTGGGGTGTTACAATATGAATGTCTTGCATTGATTATGTGACTGCTTTGCCTGTTTGTGTTGAACATGTTTGATTGATTGAAGAGCTATTATATTTGTGCAATGGCCATATGTATGTTATAACATTGAGCACACAGCATATCATTATGTTGGCATGAAATAATGTAGGCAAGCATGTCATGCGTTCATATATATCTTGCATGCATAGTGGTATTGTTTGCTATTGAGATTCTCTTGAATCTCACTCCTCCTTACCAACCATTTAAATTGGTGAAGAGTGCATGAGGATATGCACGGAGGAGATATGGAGGTGAAGTGAAGAGCATAGTGCGAGGCATTACTATTTGTATTTAATGTAAGGGTTGAATAGTTTATGTGTAATTATACATTAATGTATTTGAACGCATGTATGAATATTGAATAAGCAGAGAATCGCTCAAGTTTAATTAAAGGAGAATGGCTTTTAGTTTATTTAACGTAATCACTCACATACTCTGATATTGTGAAACTAAGAGCCAATGAGTCATTAGTGACATAGTGAATCTTGTGGAAATGTATTTAAAGTGTTCTACCTTTTATAAAACCCTCTGAATCTTAGGTTCAAATCCTTAGTTAAGAGTGAGGATTTATGAACGTTAGTAAATGTTGGGTAGTTCGGGATTAAATCCTGGTTCCACAATTGATTTCACTACTCATTTATACTCATTATGGAGTATCAGAAATAAGGTGTCACAAATTAAAGGTGTTAAATTCTAAAATCCTCGATGAAACCTGACTACCTCGAAATTCTTTCCATTTCTGATATATAAACTTTAATAATTCATAACTTCCTCTCTAGGTATCCAATTAATGCATTCTATGACTCATTTTAAAGATTTAGATGTGCAATATTGACCTATAAAATTTCACAATCATTTAAAATTTTTTGATGGATCAAAATCGAACCTAAAACAACCTAACTCCCTAGAAATTCAATTTGGCAACAAATCCTCAAGCAACCTTTAACTCCATTTTTTAGGCTTTCAATTCAGCCCTTCTAAAATTGTTTCTACAAGATAATTCTACACAATTTTACATGTATAATTCATTTCTAACCTTAAATTTGGCAAAAATAAATTCCTCCTCTAAGAACCAGTTAGGGCCAAAAATTAGGGTTTTTGGGCAAAAATTCTATTTTCAATTTCAATGCTTCCAAATTCACTTTCTCACATTTTTCCTACATAATTTTTCATTATAAACTCATTGAAAACCTGAAAATTAAGAAAAAAAATCATTCCTTTTCCTTGCCCTAATCTGGCCAAAATATGACTTAGGGTTACACAAAGTGATTTTGCAACTACTATCCATGAAACTTGTTAAACTTCATTCCAACCATACTTAAACCTCTTCTAACATCATTTTTATGTTCACAAGATCATTAAAACCCTAAGGTTACTTCTCAATAAAAATTAGGGCAGCATGTTAACTTCATGAAAACTCAACCATATTTTAAGATACTAGGTTCAAATCAAAGCTTATACTTACCTCTGTCCTTTGCTATTACCCTATCTTGACTCTCCTAACTTCTTTACCACTTAGACAGAACTAAACTCCTTATTTCAAGAAAATAAAACCATAGAAATGTTGCTCTTGATGAGAGGAACAAGATTGGTGAAAATACTTTAAGCTAGAAATGTGATTTTGAAGGTGAAAATGCCTTGAAATCACTTTCTCTTGTTCTTCAAAGTTTTAGTCCACTTATCTCTTCTTTATTTTTCTCTATATTTTTCTCTTATTTTTCCTCTCCTTGGCTAAATTTGAAAGAGTGGGGAGCGTTAGGATTTAATGGTTACATGTGTGTGTGTAAGTGTTTAGCCTATAGGGTGCCATATGTCCAAGTAATTCATCTTTATAAATTAAATCAGAGATATTATCATATAATATCTATATATACACAATATATAATATTATCATATATATATATATATATATATATATATATATATGTTTGTATGTATTTAAAATATATATATATTTATATTATTAATTCGTCTACCTTAGATTAAACATTGTATTCATTGAATCTTAGATGCATCTTTGATTCAATGAATCAGGACATTATAGCTCGTGTTGGGCTATTCTTGTATGCGGCCCAGTAGGCCCATACGAAGTTGGTAGTGGGCCAATAACTGTACCAACCCACAAGCGGTCTCTAGCAAGACATTACAACTACCTAATTCATATGATGATAGATAATACGATACAACCTATCATACAACCATATCACGTCTCTTTTGTCACATGATATTTCAGTCAATGATAAGGCATGGAGAATGTCATCCTCCTATTCCTGACTATTACTTTCTCGATCCTTGAGTAGTCCAACAATATAAATGGAAATTCCTTTCCATCGTAGTATGGCTATAAATTTCTCAGACTCACTCATCGAGAGGCCCCGTAATATCTCTCTACTAATGTGAGGGATAAATTCCATCTTAACCATTCACATTCCTCTGTATGATAACCACCAAGCCTGATTATAGCCTTTATCATCACTTGCTTAAAGGAAAATTTTGACTAAGCTAAGTCAAAGCTTAGCGACTCTCATGTAGGAATCCATGATAATCTCATATCAAAGGGCATAGTGACGTGGTTATATATTAGATAAGCTTATAACTTGATCTATGCAGCTTTCTCATAACGGGTCGATCCAGCACCTTATACTCCTACAAGTGCCGAAGAGTTTGATTCGTATCCCCATACCTTATTAAAGTCATACTAGTCTTATTTCATCTTTGCTACAACATAGATGACCGACCAGGGACATTTAGGACAATCATTATTTTATCCTAGGATATAGTTATCATAGTGAACATGCAAATAATGTGATAACCAAATGGAGAAATTCATTGAATAAAAATGTTCAAAATACAATGATTTGGACCCTAGGGACAATTTGCAACAAAATGCCAACTTAAGGTTTTCCCTAAAACTCTAGTTCTTATGATAATTTAATTTCTGGCTCATCTTTTGTGTAAAACTTGTGAGACTTTATTTCTCAACTGGAGTTCACTTCTGCTCAGAACTCAAGTTATCACTAAAAACTCGAGTTCCCTGCCTGGTCTTCATAACTTGATAACTCTCGGGAAGAAACCCTCAGAGGAAACTTCCAAGACTTGAGTTCTCTTCAGGTCAAAACTCGAGTTCTTATCCAAAACTCAAGTTCATCGGCTAGAGATCACTTCTTGCAAAGTTCACAACTCGAGTTCTAGCCAAAACTTAGAAGATTTATACTAAAAATATTCATGTCAAAATCAAGTGCAGTTGTCAAACTCGAGTTCTTCATGAATCAGAACTCGAGTTTCCTTCCAAAACTCGAGTGCATAAGTTATTTTTCAGAACAAGAAATTGTCTATTTGTGAAATGCATTTAACAACCACTGTAACTTAATGTTCTTGATTAAACTTTGTTATTCATTTGCAAAACAATTCATTATTATTTGTTATCATCAAAATATAGTTTTAACATTCTCCCCCTTTTTGATGATGACAAAACTTTAGTGATGGATTTGAAAACTTATTGAGAATAAACATAAAGTGATAATGAAATTGTTTTGAATTCTAATTTATTGGCTGCAGTTGGACTCTTCCTTCTTCAATACTTCACAATTCACACTGCAAAACTTGTTATTAGACTAAGATATGATATATGATTCAAACATAATTGTAGAACTCATAAATCAACACAACATAACCATAATTTCATTACAATGTCAAACCAACAAACTTTAAAATTACATAGTTTAATACATAACACTACAAGATACAACAAAGTTAAATAAAAACAACAAATTGACTCCCTCTTAAACTAGTATAATCAAGCTCAAAAGCCATTACTCATCCTTCTCCCCCTTTTGTCATCAGTAAATGATGGAGGAATTACTGGAAATGTGATGTCGGATGATAGAAGTAGAGTGTACAACACCAATGCAGTAGAGGGATTAATTGGTTTAAGAGTGAATAAAGGCGAGGATGATTGAGTAAAAGATGTATCAGGCTTAGGAGTAGGTTGGCTATCTAGGGTAACATCCTCATTAGTTAAAGTAAGAGGGTCTATATAGGTAAACAACACTATGGGAGGAGTGGTAGATGCTGGAGGTGATTATGTGGTAGGAGGTGGAACTAATATAGGTGCAACTGGAACATGAAGGTTTGCATAAAGGAACATCTCCAACTCAGTGTGCCTCCTTGTATGATCCTCATAGGTCTTAACCAATATGTTAAAGTTGTGGTTGGCCTTGTCTACCAGCTTGATGACTTGTTATTCCATCTTGTCAATCAATTGTTCATATTACTGGAACAAATCATTCTTCAAATTGGTCATGGCCTTAATGATCACACCAAGCACTTATCCTTGTAAGGATGCACCAAAGAAGGACAAAGACAGAGATCTGCCTTGTGTTGAGGATTGAGTCTCATCAAATGTAGACTCAGGAAGTAGTGTATATCTCTCTTCCTCGATAGGTAGAGTGATCCCCATGTGATGCAATTGAGTCATACCAAACCATAGAATCCTCACCTTCTCCTCATTATCCAGATACCAGATTTTGTTGTGTCTAAGAATGAAGGAGACTATCTGGGCAAGAACATAATGAGATGTAGATCTACCAACCCTAAAAGTAATCTTTCCTACCAAGGCATCCAGTTTTGATTGCTCAAATGCTTCCCAAAGATTCCTATTTTCTTCACTGTCTAAGGATGAATCCTTAGGAACCTCAGTCACTTTTCCCTTCCCTTTACCCTTCACTACTTTGGTTCTTGATCTTGTGATGATCGGCTCCTTGATTAATACCCCTTTAGCCTTCTTCGCGGGAGGTTGACCATTTTTTACCTTCGGCCTTGGGTGTGTCTTCTTCCCTACATTTCCCTTCTTCTTAGGTGCGACTGTCTTTGGAGGAAGAGGAGTGGGAGTTAAAGACGGATTTGGTGTAAGAGTTGCCGTTGGAGTAAGAGACTTAGTGGACTGTGAGAGGGAGTGGGAAGATGATGAAGAACGAGATGGAGATGTGAAGGAGAATTTTGAGTCACCTGAGGTACTTTAGTACGAACCATATTGATTTGGAGATAAATAATCACAGAGTAGCAAAAGGAAAGTGGAAACAGAGTACTAGAAGTTTACGTGAGTTTTAGAAATAAAGTTGTTGCGTTAGGGCTCGGTGAAGAGATTTATCACTTGAATTTTATGTTTGAGGAAGATTAAGCAGTTGTAACAGATGATTTGAGGAAGAGGAGATGACGATTCAATGTTTAACAGTTAAAATTTGAATGGGTCCGTATTTCAAGTGAAGAGACATGTTCGAGTTTGAAGAAAAAGTGTGACATTTGAGCTTTGACTTAGTGATATAAAGCTGTAACACTTGAGTTCTACCTAAGAACTTGAGTTCATATGAACTCAAATTTTCCTTAATTAAGAACTCGAGTTCTACAGAAAATTGCCTATACTGATACAACGTACCTGGCTTAAGTGTAACTTGTAGACACCAAGTTAATTTCCAATTCCTTGTATCTTTGTACTCAAGTCCTCCAAGATCACTTGAGTAACCCATGCCTTTGAATCAACCTTATATGAAATTTTCTTCCTGAACTCAAATTTCATACTGAAACTTCAAGTAGAGAACTCAAGTTTACCTCTGAAACTCGAGTTTAATGTTGAACTTCATATGAACTCGAGTTTTCACTCAGATTTCATGTATCCTCTGTTAATCCCTATTTTAATGATTATAAATAAAACATTCCTGCAAAACAAACTCCTATATACTCTGATGCTTAAGTTAGTATCTCAATCATCAAAACATGTACGTAAATACATATAAAAATATAATTAATGACAAGAAATTCTTACAACTCATTGGGATTAACCATTCCCAATTCTCTCCTTCATGAATATATCTGCAAGTTGGAGATGAGTTGAAATGAACTCCACTTTGACATCCTTCCTTTGGACATGGTCTCGGATAAAGTAATGTTGGATGTCTATGTGATTGGTTCTTGAATGATGCACGGGGTTTTTGACCAAGCTTATTGTACTCGTGTTGTCGCATAAATAGGTATCTCTTTCAAGTTGATTCCCAAGTCCTGAAGTTGTTGCTTTAGCTACAGTACTTGAGAATAATAACTTGTTGCAACTATATATTCAACTTCAGTAGATGATAATGAAACAGTGGTTTGCTTCTTGTTGAACCATGACACCAAGGAGCCTCCAAGAAATTGCCATTGCCACTTGTACTCTTTCTATCATTTTTGTATCCTCCATGATCTGAGTATGAATAGGCCACCAAATATTTGTTTCCTCCTTTGGGGTACCATAGGGCAAGTTTTGCAGTGTCTCCTAAGTACTTGAAGATTCTCTTCATAGTTTGGCATGTGAAACCTTAGGAGCTAATTGATACCTAGTGTACATTCTATACTAAATTATATATCAGGTCTACTTGTAGTTAAATAGAGTAAAGAACCAATCATTCCTCTATATTTGGTGATACTGAAATCATGACCCGTCACGATAGCATCCATAAGTGTGGTTGTGCTAATTAGTGTCATTAACATTAGAATTCTCCATCCCATATTTCTTCAACAACTCCTTCAGATATTTGATCTGGGAAGTAAAAATTCCCTTCCTTCGTTGTTTAATTTGAAGTTTAAGAAAGAAATTTAATTCTCCCATCATGGACATTTCAAATTCTCCCTGTATAAGCTTAGAAAACTCTTGACAAAGAGATTCAGTAGTAGCACCAAAGATTATATCATCTACATATATTTATACTACTAATTTATCATCCTTGTTTCATTTGATGAATAACGTTGTGTCCACTTTTCCTCTGACAAAGTTTTGAAAAAGAAGAAATTTGCTCAGTCTTTCGTGCCAAGCTCTTGGTGCTTGTTTCAAACCATACAAAACCTTTTTGAGTTTAAAAATATGATCAGGTTTTGTATTATCTTCAAAACCAGGAGGTTGTTCTACAAAAACTTCCTCCATAATATAACCATTTCAAAATACACTTTTGGCATCCATTTGATAAAGTTTAAAACATTTTATGCATACAAAGGCCAAGAGTACTCGTATGGCTTCCAATCTTACCACTGGAGCATATTTTTCCTTATAATCAATACCTTCCTCTTAATTATAGCCTTTGGAAACCAACCTTACCTTGTTTCTCACAATGATTGTAGATTCATCAAGCTTATTTTTGAAAACCCATTTGGTTCCTATGAACAAAAAGTCTTTCGGTCGAGATACCAAATCCCAAACTTGATTTCTTTTAAATTGATTTAGAACTTCTTGCATAGCAATCACCCAATTATTGTCAGAAAGTGCTTCTTCAATACAAGAAGGTTCAATTTCAAAGATAAATGCAGAAAACATATGTAATATTCTAAATTTTGTGGCTAAAGGCTAGAGAATAAGCTTGAATAAAGAAGACTAGTAAGCCTAGTTCGGGAAGAGTTCCAAGAATGCCCAAGAGCCATAATGACTTTTAGAGGCTAATTTGAGAACTAAAGTATGGGATTTAGTTTCAAATAGTCAAAGGAAATGCCTGATTCCTTTATCTAGTGTCAAATAGGATCTAAAGCCTAACTTGGATCCAAAAAGAAGAGGAAATGACATCTTAGAGATGGAAAGAAAGAGAAATAAAATAATAACTAAAAGCACTAATGGCAATTTAATTAATGTTTCCACGATCAAGGGCAAAAGAGACAATTTCTACTTGATCTTGAGGTTAGAATTGGAAACCTAAAATGAAGGGTCAAGATTAGCTCTTGAAAAGCAAGAGCAATTATAAGGTTGAAAAGTATATTAAACCTCCTCCCTTCATGCTATAATTTCGTCTAAGACTAAAAGGAAAATTAATTAATTAATGTCTTCACCTTTTATACAAGAAAAGTCAATAAAAATGGCTAGGACATAAGAGCAAGAGATAGCGAGAATTCAATTAATATATTCCCTCATTTTTTGTGCATGTTGGACGTCCAAGACAAAGAGGCAAGAGAGAGAGAGAGCTTTTGATCACTATAATCCCTCTCCTTTAGTCAAACATTTCGGCCAAAAAGAACATCATAAGAAGGAAGAGTGTAGTCAACATATGCTCACCTTTTATGTCAAACACCTCATTTTTTTTAACATTTATCATAGTACTAATGCACAGTTTAATGGGCATATAGAAATAGTACAATATAATGATACAATACTCTAGATTACATTACAGAATAACCCACAGGGTTTGTACATATTCAACTACATAGAAAAATTAATAGATAACCAACAATAAATATCTGGGTCATCACCGGTCCTTCTGTTGCCGATATCTGCTACTTTGCCCTTTGAGTCGTTTCTTCTAGCTGAGTAAATTTTTAATTTATGGAAAGGGTGAGATTCATATGAATTTCAGTAGTAACAGAATATCAATCATATAAAATGTGAAAAGTAAACATGCAATGCAGCATTTATCATGATGTAGCAATCAAAATGCTAATACCTATCCAACAATGCTCAGGAACCAAATGATGATTTTGTCTGAATCAAAATGATCATCTGTTCTTGAATTGTAAAATATCATCTCATAATGTGATCACAAGAAATCAAAGCAGGCCTATACCTATCCATAATCATCACAACTTGGAGAGGGCCTATACCCGTCCGTACATATCAAGTTGCTCAACTGGGTCCACCTGGACACATGGTACACCAAAGGTTCTATGGGGTGGTTTAACTCATCTCCCATACCCAGAGAGTATCAACATCACAAGCAATACATGGAACAGATCATGGAAAACAATGCATAATTATATCACATAGTATATGAAAGATAGGGTTACTACCTGGACTCCTTTCCAAGACCTAGCTATTATAGATCCTTTAGCTTTCTGTCCGGCTCGGGCAATTATCAAATCCTAAAATTCTAAAATTAATTACAAATGAGTTATTACTCATTCATAATCTATTTTATAAGTTGGTTATCTTAGCTCAAGATTGCATATTTACCAAAATGCCTCTGGGGAATTGGGTCTAATTTCTCTTATTCCCGGTACAACTATACTTTTTCCAAAATTATGATCCAGGCTATTCCTAAATAATTTCATATGTAAAACCCATTTTTGACCTTATTTTGGAAAAATTCATACTCAAATGGGCAGATTACCCTTAACAGCCGCCAGTTAGGGTTTTAGGGGCAAAATTGTCATTTTCCTAGGATTTCCAGAAAATTTCCAGCATTTTCAATCAACTTTGAAAATTTATAACTAAATCTAGAAAATTCCAAATTGTGTGGTTCCAGTTCCTATGCAAAATATCTTTCAGTCTTGTTTTAAGAATAAATATCACAAGGCACTAAATACATCCAAATATTTCTAGAACATTCGTTCAATCTGGTCTGCCACAGAATTTGTTCCAGATTCATAGTTAAACTTTAAAAAACTCATATCTTTCAATACACTTATCCAAATGGCTTATAGTACCTATAAAATTAAAGCCCAGGATGTCTAATGTCATCCTGTAAACTTTCATAAAGTTTGGACTAGGTTAAGCCATTCAAAAAGACATCAAAACACATTTGGTACAATTTTGAAAAATGGAAGTTTCATGTGTTATCCCTTAAAACACCTTCCTTTTCACTTGTATTTTCTTGTTTAATCATCCAATCTCAAGTTTAACATAATCAATAGAAATTTGGGCAGTAGTTTTCCTTAGAAATTGGACATCCCAAATTTACGGAATTCACCAGAAACAGTCCAATAACCAGCCAGAAAACATTCACAACTCAATTTTTGGTAAGAATCTCAGAGTTTGAGTAACATACCTCACCTCTTCTTCTTCTTCTTCTTCCTCCCTTGGAAAAAAATGACTTCACTTTTCCCTCTAGATTTTGTTTGCTAAACAACTAACCTAAGAGGAAATAGAGGTCATGGAAGAGGTTTCTCAAGTTAAAGAGCAAGATTGAGCAGAGATTTCGACATATTTACCTTACACTAACTTCTGAACCTCTGCTTTTCCTCCTCTCCTCCTTCTCCTTTCAGCTTTCTCTTCTTTCCTTTTCCTTTCTCTTTGGCCGACTAAGGCCTTAAATAAGCCAAGGGCAGAATTTTTGGAATTCTCTAGAGATCAAGACATGGCTTCATCTAATTGGTCCTTAATTATTCATTGCACTTAACTTATTATAGTTACATATTTAATTATGTAACTATTTTTTATGAATTCCATCTATCAACCCTTTCTGTAATTATTCATAAAAAATTCCAAATTATATTTATTTGGTCAAAATGACCATTTTGCCCTTGCAATTTCTCCCATTTTTGCAATATTCAAGAAAATCTGTAGAATTGTCTCCAAACTTTGAAAATTCATATCTAATTTTATAGATATTAAATTAGAGTGTTTCTAAAGGATATGTGACCCTTATTAAGTCTAAATTTATAGAAAAATATAACCTTTAGCCAATTGGAAGCTCACCATTCCTAGAATTATTCTTTTTGAAGTCTGCCCCTGAAAAATATCAAATTCGCTGGGAAAATTTCAAAAATTCATATCTCCTTGTATACAACTCAAAAAATTCCATATGACATAACATATTAAATATTATTATGTCTACTTTCATTCTAGATAGTTTCATAATTTTTGAAGATCATTTACTATTTTAAAAATATTATACAACATAATTGCCTAATAAGGAAACTTACCGGCAAGATCCATAACTTATGTACCTAATAATTATGTTGTGTATGACCTTTAATTTCCTTGTTGTGTCTCTTAATATGCTCTTTAATTCACCATTTTATTCCTTTAATACTACTAAGGTATAGAGGAATTTTGGTAACTGAAATTTGGGATATTACATTTTATACTTAGAAAATTGGTCAAGAAGTCAAGAGAGAAAGTGAACACTTGATTAATAGGCATCCTCACTTTTTTTTGGAAGATTAAAAAGTTGGACATAGAGCAAAAAGAAAGAGGGAAAGAGTGAATCTAAAATTAACAAAACTTTGGTTTTTTAACTCATTTCCTGTTTGCATTAAACCACCAGCTTTTGACACATCATCTCTCTTTCCTAACTCCCTTGCATTTTCAACCAAGAAAATTGAATAAGTGAGGATTGAATATTAAAATACAACTCTCCTCATTTACACACTCTAAAAAGTTGACCAACACAAAAATATGGAGAAAAAGAAGAGAAAAAGAAGAAGGAAAGAGAAAGAAGCAAAGTAGAGATTCAAGAAGCAAGGTAAGGGCTTCTTGCTTGATTTTCACCTTCCAAATCACCTCTATTGCTCTTAAGGTCTTCATGAATGTTGTTCCTCTCACTAAGAGCTTTATTTGTATGTGTTAGATATGATTAGTTTTGATGATGACAAATATAGAAGTAAAATATTAAGAGAGCAAAAGTTTGCATAATATACTTATCTCTTACATTGACTAACCACTATTTAATATTACATATCTTGTAGATTAGTCAAGCAACGAAAGAAAAAAATTAAGGAATGAAGAACTTGCAAGAATTAATGAAAAATATCAAGATTCAAGTTCTATAGCACTGTAGCAGTAGACTGTAGCATACTGTAGCACTGTAGCAACATGAGTGATTTTAACAATCACTCGAGTGATATTTCAGAATCACTTGAGTGATTCTGCAAATAGTGAAAATCACTTGGAGTGATTCATTGTTTCAGCAAGTGATGTACTGTAGTGGTGAGTCTCTATTTGTCGTTCAGCTAATCGAGGTCTGGTAATTCAATCATATCTCTCAAATCACAACTCCGATTGAGACCAAACTAGTTACATATGAAGATAGACTTCCAATGCGTCATTTGGACACTAGAAGCAACATCAAAGGAGCTCATATGAAGGAGATATAAATGTTTCAAGTTGAAACTCAAATCAGCATCACCATCCAGAATAGGTTCGGTATGTTGGCCATAACTCTCAAACCAAAGATCCAATTGAGCTGAAACTGGTGCCATATGAAACTAGACTTAAATATCTTTCCACGGATATATAATATGCCAATTTTCGAGTTATATTCGAAGAGTTATATTATCTGGAAGTTGACCCCTATTTGCTAAAGAATTGAAAACGCAACAACGAGTTAAAGTGATCTGAACAACAGATCACTTGAGTGATATGACAAAAATTACATATCACTCAAGTGATTTTAGAATTCACTCGAGTGGTATGCCTTATTCCACAGATCACTTCCAGTGCAAGCCAAATCACTACAAGAAAAATTCACTGTTTTGAAATTCACTTCCAATGATTTCCAAATCACTCGAGTGATATGTGAAATTTTCAATATCACTTCTAGTGGCTCTGAAATCATCGGATGAAAATTTCACTGTTCTGAAAATCACTCCCAGTGCAGCCGAATTCACTCGAGTGATTAGCTATTTTCTCAGTATCACTTCCAGTTGACATCAAATCACTACCAGTATATCAGTATAAATCAGAATCACTTCCCGTGAAGATGATATCACTCCCAGTGAACCTAAATGCACCTCCAGTGAAAGCCAATATGCCTAAAGTGATATGCTTATTTTGGTATATCACTCCCAATGCATTTCCACTTAATCAAATACCTTCCAATGATCACTCAGTGTACTATCCACTGTGACAGAATCAGCTCTAGTGATCACGCTATACACTTCCAGTAAAATATTGTGTTTGATAAAAATCATTGCTAGTGAATCAGAATCACGTCCAAATCAAGATCAATGCCAGTAATATAGGATTTTATCAGAATCGCTTACAGAGCACCACCAGGAAATATCAACCTCCACCAACGAATCTGAATCATTTCCAGTAACACTAAAATCACTGCAAGAGAAACAGAATTCAATGCCAGAAAATTTATTGAAAGCTAGAGTGATTCAATGTTCTTAACAGGATCATGGAAATCACTCAAGGGATCTTGAGCTACACTCGAGGATGCTGATCATTGCCAGTGGAATATTGTTTTGTCAAGATCACTACCAATGAAATATTATTTTTTGAAAATCACCTCTAATGAAATCAAAATCACTTCCAATTATTCTTCAATTTTTAGAGATCACTGCCAGTGAAGTTTATAATCACCCGAGTGATTCTAACGGCTATTTCTTTGAGTCCTTTTACAGGTGTTATGCACTACCGATCATATTGCAACCATTGGACCAATATTCAACAATGACGAATCATGGCCAATATCAATATTTAACAGACAAGTCAATAAATGTGCAAACAACTGAAGCATTTGTCAGAGCACGATCATGGGCAACAGTTGAATTACTTATCGGAGAGCACAATCAGATTACAATGGACAAATATTTGAATGCTCCCAACGGCTCTTAACGCATCTCCTATATAAACAAAAGCATTCAACAAGAGACAGTAGTGAACTGAGATACACACGAGCAAACAAAAACATGAGAACCCAGCTATGCTAACATGCGAATATCATGAGTCACCTACTTTGACCCAAACACTCTCAGTACTTATCTATTTTCTGTATCATGTATCTGTGAGAGTGAGATTATTTGTATTGTACTTCAGTGAGTATTTTACCCACTCTATAAGAGAGCTTGTAAACACTTCATCTATATTTTAGAAGTGATCTCAAGGTAGAGGGACCTTGAGGAGGTTGATTACCTTACGGGGAAGCTGTAGAGAGAATCACCAGTAAGACTTTCTACTCGTAAGACTTACAAGGTACAAGCAGTAGAGAACGTTGTTGTTTGTAAGACTTACAGTAGTGTAAGCAGAAGAGAACGTTGCTACTCGTAAGACTTGCATGGTTAAGCAGGAGATAAAGGTCTTTGGGATTGCTTTGCTCGACTTGTCATAAAAGGGAGTAAACCTTACAGTGTGTAAGGGGGAGTAACTCTTGTGAGTTTGTAGAGGATTATCTTGTGCCCAGTTAAACAAGAAGATAATGGATTGGAAATCTTAGGAGGGGCCTAGGGACTAGACGTAGGTCATCATGGATTGGACTGAACCAGGATAAATCAAAGTTTGCATCTTCTCTTCCCTAAGCTTTTACATTTCCAGCATATATGATCTATATATCTGCGTATGAATTTATAGTTCCATATGTATTGATTTGATAAGCTGCAAAAATATTTTAAACAATCAGACTTTCTTATTGTACACCCAATTCACCCCCCTCTTGGGTGTCAGCCGGTTCTAACACTATGGTTTTAGTTTCTTGAAAGGAGGTGTTTTGTGCTGCCTACAAGATACCAAAGTTGGAGAACTCAAGAACAAGCCCTAGAAAGTAAAAGAGGTGACATCTTTTCTAATCAAAGGCAACATCTTATTCTCTTGCTTTTCATATTTATTTGTTCATGAACCTTGTAACATTTTATAAAATTTCATTTTTAATGTCAAATTTAACATGTAAAATAAAAATATGTTCTAAGTATTGTGTTTTTTGGTTGAATTTTTAGGCCTTGTTTTGTTTAAGAAGTATATGAAACTAATTTGGTAGTTGGATTGTGAATTTGGTGATTATTGGTTTTAGTGGCCATGTTTTGGCCAGATATAGGGCAGGTAGAAGAAAAATGATTTTTCCAAATTTTAGGTTTCCAATGGATTCCTTGGGAAAAATTGTGTGGGAATATGGTATGGTTTTAAATTCTGAACCACTGGAAATATATACTGCAAAACTGTAATTTTGACAGCATGTGTTCTTTGTAGAGCAATCTATTTATGTGACACTTTTAAATAGAAAAATTATGTCCAAAATTGGACATGTCAAGCTTTAATTTGATATGTCATTTATGTTATTTGGATGTGTGTGCTGGAAGTTCTACATTTTTAAAGTTTGGTTTGGAAAAACTAGCAAATTCTGGGGCAGTGATCAATAAAGTGAGATACTATATTGATATGTGTCTATAAGTGTCATGGATATATTTTTTTCCTAAAACTAGACTGATTAGGGGTTACATAGCCTTTAAAATTATCACAATTAGACATCTATACAATTAGTTATGAATTTTGAAAGATTGAAGAAAATTCTGGCAGATTTAAGTAAATGTGCAAACATAAGAAAATGTAATGGCACTAGGTAATTATGATGAACTTTAAGGGTGAAGTTAACCAACTTAGGATAGTTGGACCACTTTGACCTTGATTTTGACTTAGTATTTTAACTTTAATGACAACAAACATAAGTACTTGAATTGTAAGAGAATTAGACCAAATAATAATTTATTGTCTGTAATTCTAACTAGAAAACCTAACAACTGTTCGAAAACTAAGACTTGTTTGAGCTTAGGAAAACAATTAGATATTGCTCAGGGGAAGCGACCAAATAGTAACTTTGTTTTTCATATGTTATAAGATACACTGTATCTTTATGGTTTCATCATAAATTTGTCTGACACATTCTGATTATGCGGGGTGGTCACCCGGGGCTTATTGTACGGGTGGATGCTCAGGCCATTGAAATGTTATGTGATGCACGTGTTAGAAATTGTCCCCTGGGGACCAATCATTGTACTTTAAACATTGTTATTTAATAAATTTTTCCATCTTTTTATCATATTATTCACATGTTTACTGTGATAATTGTATCCTTGGATGAATTATAAAGATTGTCCTAAATGTCCCTGGTTGGCCATCTATGCAGGAGCAAAGATGAAATAAGACTAGTATGAATTTGACAAGGTATAGATATATGAATCAAAGTCTTAGGCACTCATAAGAGTACAAGGTGATGGACCGACCTGTTATGAGAAAGCTGTATGGATCAAGTCATAAGTTTATCTCATGTATAACAACGTCACTATGCCATTTAACTTGAGATCATCATGGATTCCTACATGAGAGTCGCTAAGATTTGACCTAGTCAAAAGTCACCTTTGACCAGGTGATGATAAAGGCTACAATTAGGCTTAGTGGTTTTCATGCAGAGGAATGTGAATGGTCAAGATGGAATTTGTCCCTCACATTAGTATAGAGATATTACTTAGCCCTCGATGAGTGAGTCTGAGAAATGTATGGGCATACTATGATGGAAAGGAGTTTCCATTTCTATTGTCAGATTACTCAGGAATCGGGAAAGTAATGGTTAGAAACAGGAAGATGACACTATCCATGCCTCATCCTTGGCAAAAATATCATGTAACAAAATGGACGTGACATGGTTGTATGACAAGTTGAATTGTATTATCGATCCTCATATGGATTGGGTAGTTGTAATGTCTTGCTAGAGGATGCTTGCGACTTGTGGGTTAGTATAGTTATTGGCCCACTGCCAACTTCATATGGGCCTATAGGGTAACACACAAGAATAGCCCAACACAAGCAATAATGTCAAGATTAATGGAATCTAGGACTTGTCTTAGATTAAATGAATATAATCTAGGGTAGACAAATTTTATAAAATTCGAAAAAGAAAAATAATAATATTAGTGTGTGTGTGTGTGTGTGTGTAGTGTTTCGATGTGTAGATGATTATTAAAAAGTGCAAGTGTACACTGTCGTAAACAAGTAATATATAAGTGAGTAGAGTATCGTTCCCATAAGGATTGATCACTAAGTACCAAAATTAATAATCTTAATACTTTTAGCCGATCGTTTAGTTGGTGATTGGGATTACAACATAAAAATGATTAAATATGAATGTAATTAATATGAAAACAAATATGAGAAAAAGCCCTCGGGATCATATTTCACTTAACAAATTTTGAATTGAATCACATATCTATTCTAGTCTAATTTATTCCACATGATTGATAGTCAAGTTTCCCTAATTTAATTACTGGTATCTTCCAAGGTCAAGCAATTCTATAATTAATTGTTAATCCAATATATCCCTATATGAATTAAAACAATTAATCATGCATTAAGATTTATAAAATGAATTAAGACTACACAACCCATATAAATACATTCCTATTTCACATGCAAATTATGGTTTTAATTATAAGATCCATACACATGCATCTCCTTCCGGTCTCAACATACATATTGAAATCATTCAAAAGGTAGCCAGTCAATTGAAAGAATTAAGGACAATAATCAAAACTCAACCATGAAGGAAAAATTAAAACTAGATTTAATAAGTTAAGATTTAATCCGTCATTAGTAAGCTACATCATCACCCTAGGAGAATGAAAATTTAGCTCATGATGAAATTAAAAACAAAACCAAAATAACTTGAAAACTTCATAAACATTACATAAAAATTGATGATTAAATTCTAAAACATAAAGATACAACTACAAGATGTATGAAAGTAGAAAAACTAGCCTTCAATATAGGAGGTAAAATATTCCATGTAGGTGGCAACCTATATCATCCAAAAAGGAGGATTACCTAAGCCTTCTATGTAGGAGGCATGCAAAAAGTAATGCAATGCATAAAATTAATTCTAACATAATGTCTCTCTTTTAGAAACAGCACCCTCCTATCAGAGAAGGATGCCCTCCCTTCCTCTTCTTTTTCTTCTCCTGCTCTGCCTAGGGCCTCTATTTATAGGCTTTAAAACGTGAGCTACAGTAGCCATAAATAGTAAATCACGTGCTACAGTAATTTGCTATAATAAACCGCATGTACTGCTACAGTAAACCGTGCATGCTACAGTGCTTCTGCAGTACCCCTATCCCTTAATACCTTCTCCCATTCTTCTTAATGTTCTGCTATACGTGTTTATCAAAAGAAAAACAAGGAAATATTATATTATAGTTGTAATAGGAATAATTATTCTAAAATCATTATTTATTTATTAATTACACCCAAATTCATTATATTATGCTCTAATATCGTCCACAAAATCATCATATAAAGGAAAATAAATATAGAAATATTTTACTTATCAAATTCCCCTACACTCAGCTCTTGGATGTCCTCGGACAAGAAGGAGTGACTAATAAGTGCTTCCAACAAAATCAGAAGTGTCAAGTCATAAGCAAGGACACAATTGAAGAATAAAGAGATCATAGTATTCATGAATCAATAAAAGTATGAACTGCCAACTTTATTTGAAAATTAATGAACCAAATTCATAATTGTGACTCACTCTCCCAATCTCTCAAGTGTTTAAGGGTAAGTGTTTCGCTCAAATTCATCTGAAAAAATTGCATTACCATAAGCTTGCTAAAAATCCTAATCTCCACTACCTAATTCACATGTATAATTCAAATTAAAAGGACTTATTGAGGGTTGTAATGAGGTTAGGGTAAAAGGAATGTAAAAAGTGATATGAAGGGTTACATTTAAAAAGTAAATAGAACAATTGAAATATGGGTCATCTTATAAATAAACTTATCTCATCACAACAACCCATACACTTATTCAAATACTTAATAACTTTTTTTATTTTCTTTTTTTTCCTTCTTTTTTTATTTTTTGCATAACTTCTGCAATTCTATAGTTGATTATCTATACACCCCCACACTTGTAAAAAGCCCATTTCACAAAAATTTCAAATGCTCTGCTAATCTTCTGAATCAGGTAAAAACACTTAATATATGATTGAAAAAATATATTTCAAGAGCTTCATTTAGGCTTTTTATTTTGGGGGTGTATATGATACCTGGGCTCCAGGGGGGAGATGTAAGAAAAATTACCAATTTAACCCTTAGTCCAAGTATTATATTTGGTTATTTACTAAAATCACCTTTTGGAGGAGAAGGGTGGATTGTTAGTGTAGACGATTTGGAAGATATAATTGGAGGATTTGGACCCAGTTAATTTAGAGTTTTCTAGAATTAATTATTATTTTTCAAAGTTAACTGAAAAATCTGCCAATTTGCTGAAAAATAGTGAAATTGCAATATGCAAAATTGTATTGTGTAGAAGCCACTGAAGCTGAGATAACCAGCAGAATATGATTAAAGGCAGTAGTACTATAAGTAATAACTATTACTTGTTAATTTTAATTTATAGGATTTGTAATAGCCCGAGCTGGAGAAAAATTTTTGGATAAACAGTTGGACCGAAAAAGGACCCAGGTAGTAACTCTTTCTTGCATTTATTATGTGATTATTTGTATGTTAAATATGTCATTTTCTATAACATGAGCTAGTGTCTTGGACACAACAATTTGCCAAGTTGTGGTCAGGGACCCAACAGGGGCGCCGAGTATACCAGGGTGCAAACATGTCGTTTGGCCTTGGGCAAGTGCACATATATTTTTTATCATCTTATATGATATGGCATTGCATATTTATTTTCGCATTCTATATGTCAGATTGTATGTTACTATTGAGATTCATTCAAATCTCACCCTTTTTTAATATATAAAAATATTCCAACAGAAGGTAGCGGCTCTAAGGGCAAAACTATAATTACCGGTGACTGAGGTCCGGTTCAAGTGAGACTACAGCTGGATATCTTTAGTTTCAAATTTTATTTCTTTTGGACTTTGTATATATTTTTCAAATCCTATGAAGATTCCTGTAACGTAAACAAGTTCTTATAATCAATATATTTCCGCTATTTTTGTATGCCGTCTGAACTATGCATTTAATACTCTGTAAATATCGAATTGTTAAGGGGTTTGACAATTTTGGTATCAGAGCTTGTTATTCAACCTCATGATCGGGGGTTCTCACAGTCTGATCTGTGGCGAAGGATTGGCTCTTACCCCGACATGACCAGGTGCCACAGGCGTCTGGGATGTATTCCGAGCACCTGGTTGTCGCCGTCGTGAGGCTGGGCGTAAAACAAGAGGCTAAGGTGTCATTTGTCGCCACAGGCCGTCTGGGACGTGCCACAGAGACAATTTTTGGTATTAAAACACATGTTAGTAGGTAGAGAATAGAGAAATAATCAATCAGGCTGAAAGGGGATTATTAACGGTATAATTGCAAGATTGGCTATTTGGCACTGGCTAAAGAAAGAAATTGAATGCCTTTATCATTTTTGAATATGCATGTGACATGTAATTTTAACTAGATTTAAAGCAAGTTCTACAGTGACAACTTAATAGGTGAATATCACACACAAGAAAGATAATCATTATTGATCAAATAGACTTAAAAGCTCATAGTCAGGGGCTTTCAAATTCAGCTCATTCAATCTCAAAATTCATTACCAATCCTAACAATCATTTGTTCAATCATGCTATGAAATCTCTAAATTAAATTTATCCATGCTTCAAACTTATATACATCATAAAATCATTGAAAAACACCTAGACATATTTTTTTTCTTTTTAGATCTGACCAATTATTTTTTTTAAATGATGAAACAAAAACATACAACTAATAAAATGCATCTCAAGAGTTACAAATAACTCTTTACTCTGTCATCTTTACACACCCCATGCATCTAATGGTTTTACTAACTAACTATCTAATAGAGAAATTATGCTTTTTCTTGTACTCCTCCCCCAACATGAGATAAAGTTTTTATTCAAAAACCTAAACACACAATAAAGTAAACCAAAATGCTAAGAGTAAAACCATAAGATTAAGTAAAGTTACAACCGGAGAGTGGTATCTGGATCCTGCTTCTTACTGTTGTCTGAATATTGCCCACCTATTTGCTTAACTAATGGATCTGATTAGGGTTCATAGGTTTGCAGTTGATCAATCAACTGATCAGCAGTTAGTGCAAAAATGATAGAATGGTGAGTTGCTTGGTGTATGAATCCTGTTTCTATAGCATCGTTAAAAAAAGACAACAGATCATTATAAAAACCATTAACATTTAACAATCTTAATGGCTTTCTGTGAAAGTTGAGGTTAGCCCAATATTCAACGCTAGAGATCCCATCTAACATTTCCAAACCACCGACTAGAGCGATAAACGCTTCAATATTATAAAACATATGTCCCATTCGTTCAAGCAGGCTTTAAACATGTAACTCTTGTCCTAAGGAAAAGATGTGATCTTCCAACTCCTTCACCCTTACACTCAAACCCTTGCTATCGTTAATGGTTGCATAAATGACCACACTTCCCCTTAAGCCCTGGATGCCTCCCCCATATACAAAGTTGATCTTTCTAGCAGCTAATGCACTTCCAAGTTCTCTTGTTGCATGTAGAAACTCTCCATCCCTTCCCAAGTCAGTTTCACAAAAAATGCAGATAGATGTAAATCTACATTTTAGGGTGATACCCTTTCTCTTTATTTATCTCAGACATTTTGTGTTTACAAGTGGAAGAGTTCATATTTATAATACTAAAACATCGACAACAAAATCATGCAAATCATGCATTTTTCAAAGAAGTTTGAAAAAATTTCTAACACGAATGACTGGCATAATGTTGCGTGAAGAAATTAAACAAAAGGAGTAAAAAAAAGTCAAAAGTTACTAAAAAGGTAAGATAGATTAGACAAAAGCGTGATTATGTATAGTAGTTGTGATTGTGGCTCACATCTTCCTCTGGTTTTACGTCCAGTAATGGCTTAAACGCTTCTATGAATCAAGGATTTGCTTCCCATCTATTTGTCTTGTAAACTAGCAAACAGGGTCTTTTAATATCAGATTCCCAAGACAGTAGTGCTCTTTCTCTTTGTCAAATATGTCAAATAAATCAAGAAGAACACAATGAACATCACCACTAGGATGCATCTCAAGAGTCTGAATAATATCATCCAGGGACTCCTTACTCAGTCTATCCATTATGAATTGAATTTTATCTTCTCGATTTATAGAAATCATACCTTTTCTTCGACAACACTTATCATAATTCCACCTTATACAATTATGGCAGATGTAACACCTTACATTTAGACTTGTTCAGTGGGTTTTACGAAGCAAACTCGAACCACTAAATGTTATTCTTTTATACCACTTTTCTAAATCCCAACCTCAAAATAAGATTCAAACCTGTAGTTGAGTGGGTTTTTCTGAAAAATTTTGAAATTCTTGTGGAAGTGTATTCTAGTGGTTTGCAACTTTGTTATTACTCATCAATTTTTATCTTTTCATTTAATTCAATTAGGGAGAATCTCTGCTCAAACATAATTCATTCTTTTACATACACTGTTGTGTAGCCACACAAGGCTACTAAAGCGTCTAAATTAAATAAATATATAGTTATAGACCTTTAAATCTTCGGTCCACTACCATCTCATTCTCTTCTCACGTAACTTTCAGCATCCCACCTCTATCCACCTGTCTAAATGGTTGGTTGGGGGATTGTGAGATTTGAAAGAATCTCAGTATTAAACAAATACCATAATGCATGCAAGATAAATACTAGAATTTTCGCACTTGCTGGAAAATTTGGCAGAATTTTGATCAAACTTTGAAAATTCATATCTAATTGTATATATGTCAAATTGAGGTGGTTCTAAAGGATATGTGACCCTTATTAAGTCTAATTTTAAGGAAAAATATAGCCTTTGGCCAACTAGAAGATCATACTTCCCAAAATTATTTTTTTGGATACTGCCACTAAAAATTGCCATTTTTACTAGACTAAATTTAAAGCTTGATAAGTATAATTTCATTCAGGAAAGTTTAAGAATTTTTGGACATCATTTGCCTATTGAAAAATGTCACACAAACATGACTGTCATACATGAAAATTCACTGGCAGCAACACTACTTTGTGTTCCCATTAACTGTGTTGTGTATGACTTCTAATTGCATTGTCTTGTCATTCCCTAAGCTCTTTAATTCACCATAATATTCCCTTTAACACCCCAAGGGTATAAAAGAATTTTAGGGAATACAATTATGCCTTACTGGTACACTTGCTAAACCGATGATTAGTAGTCCACTTGATTCATACTTAATCTTAAGCCACTTTTCCCAAAATTCGGGATATTACAACTCTCCCCTTGTTCAATAAATTTCGTTCTTGAAATTTTGAACATCCATACCTCGAGGAATCATTCTAGATACACAGTCTATCTCCTTCGTGTGCAAGCTCACACAGCATGCGACACAATTCATCATATTCTCAACAAATGCTTATATAGTATTCAACAATCATCATACAGTATTCCTATCTATTTTGTACCTAGCATGTAGCATTCAACATAGGACCCACTGGTTCATTCTCATAGTACTGGGTTTCTCAGGCCTCAATGCATCTTCAGGACTCTCTCAGATCACACTGTATGCATACTAGGCTTTCCAGCCTCTTCAGGACTCTCTCGGATCACACTGTGTGAATTTTCAAGACTTATGGCTAATTCTACTCCCACAGAGCTAGATATTCCGACCTTAGGCCTTAGATCACCCCCATGTTAGACGTGGTTGACACCCAAGAGGGGGTGAATTGGGTGTACGATAAGAAAGTCTGATCTTTTAAAAATCTTTTCACAACTTATCAAATCAATACATATAGAACTATAAAATCATATGCAGATATATAGATCATATATGCTGGAAATGTAAAAGCTTAGGAAAGAGAATATGCAAACTGTGATTTATCCTGGTTCGGTCCAATCCACGATGACCTACGTCCAGTCCCCAGGCTCCTCCTGAGATTTTCAATCTACTATCTTCTTGTTTAATTGGGCACAAGAACAGCCGCTACAAATCTCACGAAGTCACTCCCCCTTACACACTGTAAGGTTTACACCCTCTTACGGTAAGTTGAGCAAAGCAATCCCAAAGTCCTTTCTCTCTTGCTTATCCGTGCAAGTCTTACGAGCAGCAACGTTCTCTCCTGCTTACACCACTGTAAGTCTTACGAGTAGCAACGTTCTCTACTGCTTGCACCTTGTAAGTCTTACGAGCAGAAAGTACTACTAGCAATTCTCTCTACAACTTTCCCGTAAGGTAATCAACCCTCTCAAGGTCCCTCTACCTTGAGATCAATACAAAAGTATAGATGACGTTTTTACAGACTCTCTCACAGAGTAGATAAATCCTCACTGAAGTACAATACAAATATTCACTCTCAAATGTACATGATATTGTAGACTGATAAGAACATAGAGTATGTGAGGCGAAGACTTATGATAGCAGCATAGTAGAATAGTTGGGTTCTCGTCCCTCCATTAGTTTGTTTCTGTCGCATCATCTCTGGGTTTCTTGTTTGAATACATTGGTTTATATAGAAGATGGTTGAGAGCCGTTGGAAGCATTCAAACATTCTGCTCGTTGGAATCTGATCGTGCTTCTGACAGATAACTCATACCGTTGCTTTTTGTTTGCACGTTCTTGGTTGTTCATTTAATTCTGTTGCTGCCCATGATTCGTTGTCAAATAGGTCTTTAAACATTGATCTGTTGATAGCATCTCAACATACCCGTTGGAGTTGCACTGCTTGTTCTGATAGATTTCCACTTTAGAAAACTAGCCGTTATCAGTGGACGCTTGGCTTCTCATGAAATGGTTTTTCGGCTCTTCTCATGATTTCTTCATTGTTAATCTGGAGAAACACTTCAACCACTGATACAATGGAATATTAGTCATGATTTAATTTGATCAATAATCAAAGACAGGATTTCTGCACTCTGGGACTTTAACATTTTCAGTGACAATATTCTCCGTGAGTGACCTTCGTATATGAAGATGTAATCCATATGTTTGATCTCCTGTTTCATACTTGAAATGAATGTTAAATGATGTTTAAGTATACCAACAAATGTAAACATACTCATTAGAGATTGAACTCTGAAATTCACTTTGATTCAGTCAGCTTCTGAAGATGTTTCTGATAGGAATTGAATCACTCGAGTGATTATACAATCCATTGGAAGTGATTTTCTCAAACCAACATTTTACTAGAATGCAGAAGCATTTCACTGGAGGTGATCTGGGATGTTGGAGTTGCACTGGACTGCTAACACTGGAAGTGATTTACCTTAAACATTTGATATTATCTTGCAGGAAGCGATCTTGGTTCTTGGAGGTGATTCTGATTCTCTGGTAGTGATTTTGATTTACTGTCATTGGAACTATGAAGAGTGAACTGAGTAATCATTGACTGGAAGAGATATGAGGTAACTGATATACACTGGGAGTGATCAAGAACGGTGCTGGAGGTGATCAGCTGAAATGGACGATCACTCGAGTGAAATTCATGTCACCGGAAGTAATTTTCAAAACAGTAAAATATTCCTGAAGTGATTTCACCTTGTACTGGAAGTGATCTGCATAAAATTTCATATCACTCAAGTGAATTCCATATCACTAGAAGTGAAATTGAGAACAGTGAAAAATTCCTCCGGTGATTTATGTGCCACTGGAAGTGTCTTCATTCTGACGCATTTCACTCGAGTGATTATTAATGATCACTCAAGTGATTATAAAAATCACTCGGGTGCTCTCTGTTCAGATCACTTGGACTCAAAATTTCACTTCCAATTCGACAGCAAACAGGGGTCAAATTAAAGATGGCATAACTCTTCGAGTATAGCTTTAAAATTGTTGTATTATATATCAATGGAAAGCTATTGGAGTCTAGTTTCATATGGAACCAGGTCAGCTCAATTGGATTTGTGGTTTGAGAGTTATAGCCAAAATACCAAATCTATTCCAGAAAGTGACGTTGATATGAAGGCAAAATTAGAACACTTATATCTCCTTCTTCTGAGCTCCTTTGATGTTGATTCTGGTGTCAAAATGACGCATTAGAAGTCTATTTCTATATGCAACTAGTTTGGTCTCAATCAGAGTTGTATTTTGAGAGATATGATCAAATAGCTAGGCCTCACTCAGCTGGACGAAAAACAGAGTCTGAAAAACTGCAAATCACTCGAGTGAACAGTGAATCACTGCAAGTGATTTTCAGAATCACTCGTTGCTACAGTATTACTACAGTAAGCTACAGTAAAATATGCTACAGTACCGTATGCTACAGTGACCACTGCTACAGTACCCGTAAAACTTACAACTTGCTATTTTTCATTAATTCTTGCAAGTTCTTCATTCCTTAATTTCTTTCTTCCATTGCTTGACTAATCTACAATATATGCAATATTAAATAGTTAGTCAATGTATTAGAAAACTATACTATGCAAACTTCTTATGCTTAATATTTGACATCTATATTTGTCATCATCAAAACTAATCATATCTAACACCACATGCCATAGGCATCTTAGGGCTTACTACCTTGGCTACAACTTAGTACAGTTTGAATGTTCTGTTAGCCTCAAGGTGTACTCTGGACACAGTGGTCCAATGTCACCATACTAGGCAACAACTATAGTGCTAGACATACAGGTCTTACAGCCCAGGGACACTACCCTATGTAAACTTACACATCGGGTCTTATTGCCTCAAGCCTTTGCTCGGCACTATTCTCAAGCATATCATATTCCGTCAGCCTAAGGACATACTAGTCCTTCAGTCTTATGGCCTCAGGATATTCAGTCTATCATCTTTGCTGAATACATATTGAGTCTAGCTACCTAGGACACATAGTCCACTAGGTATTTTGAATTCATTACAGGCTTCATCTCTTGCTACTCAAGCCATGCATACTCTTATGTAATGTTCAAGAAGCATGCTAAACAAACCATCATCACAACAATAATTACAAGAGCATTCGACATATTAGCATATAGCATAACAACAACCGCTGGACCCTTGGTCCTACAAGTCACATGGCCCCAAGTGTTCACCAGCGCAAAAAGGCCCCGAGCGACTCCTCGTGCATAACAGAAATCTCCATAGCCTGGGCATCCACCTATGCATTTAGGCCTCAGGCGACCACCCTAAAAATTTTGAATGCTCATTATGTCTTACTGCCCAGGGAATCACCCCTATGCCATAGGTATTACGGGACTTACAACCTCGGGCCTCTACCCGTCATGTCTGACTGCCTAAGGACATGCTTGTCCAATAGGTCTTACTTCCTACCATATATTCATAACACAATTATACTCGATGGTAAACATATACATGTAGAACCATTACATAAGATATAAGAGTAAGAGTTTCTTTCCTTTATACCATTGATCCTGTTCTTCCTTAATTTCTTTCATCAATCGGTGCTGGAGCACCCTATGGCGTTTAATTGGGTCATACAAACCCTTCTCTCAAGGAAACATATTCGATGGAAGGCTCATTACATATACTACCATTGAGATTCAATGTTCCCATAGCTCTACTACGGTTTATCGTCACAGCTGTTTTACTCCACGGTTTGTCGTCACAGCGGCTGCATACTATGGTTTGACACCATAGTGGCTTAACACTGCGGTACTATACTCAGTGCTTTACTCAGTCACTTGACTGGTCAGCCCCTCCGGTCAGAACCCTCTGTAGGTAGCCCTCTCCGATTAGATCTCTCTGTAGGTAGCCTTTTCCTATCAGAACACTCTATAAGTAGCCCTCCCAGATCAGAATCCTCCGTAGGTAGATCTTTCCGGTTGGTCAACTTTGAATGGAAGTACCATTGTAATGGGAACCAAGATCTCATAAAGGTCCCTTTTCTCTAGCAGTTCCACAATCTACTTCTTTAATTTCACCATCTCATCTAGGGTTAGTTTATATGAACTTTCGATATCAGTCCAGCTCCAAGCATAGTCACAACTCTAAGGGAATATTATATGATTAAGATCTTCCCATATGCTAGATTAGCAACTAGCAACCTCCAGAAACCTCATACACATTTGTGTACTACATTCTAGTACCTCAAGCCACTTAGATTATTTCGACTTTCTAGAGAATCAATTCAACTATTGCATTTGATTATCAGGTTATGATTCAACTTTTAGAACCTCAATAATACTCAAATCGGAAATCACTTTCCTCAATTATACTCAATAGGCATGCAAGAAAATCAAGATCAATAGCGCCTATTCTAACCTTCACGGCATTTGGGTAATATCCTCAAAACATTATTGAAGGTTCAACATCATCCGTAAGGTTCACAAGGTTCAAACTTCTTTCATGGAACAGAACCATACTACAATGTTATTCACATTTTGACCTAATCATTTTTTCAGCTTAGATCTGTTTTAAACCTATTATCAACCTTCAATATCATTAAATCGAATCCTCTAGAACATATATACAGCATAATCACCACTCATCATACATCACCGTATAACATACCCACATTTCTTTACCCGCGGGTTACTAAGGATCATTACTTAGCATAGAGAAACCTCAAAACAATCACTTTGCCTCAAATTCTCATAAACTCATTAGATGAACTTTTATGGCAGTACTCATTGTAATAGAAATGGTTCAGATTAAGGATCAATACTTATTTCATCATTTCTATGTCTTTAATCATTTCTAAGGTCATTTACAAACATCTAATCATAATTCCAAACCTTTAATCAAAAGATTTGAAATTTCAAGGTACTTCACAGGAGGTCACCTATCCAAAAATTGCTCTCACCATAGCACGATTAACCTTAAGGTTCTAATGTGATCTAGGGCATCAGTGCCCGTACAAATCCATATATCACTGGGTATCAGTAGCTCACATATGTCATGATCCCAATACAATATACCTGCCTTCCCATAAATGCTAAGTATTGTCCCCATAGGGAAACACAAATAGTACTAGCTTCTCAACATAACTCCCTTTTGCATCCCCGTAACATAGGGAAAAACAATATGGGTCCTATCCTAACCTAATATCAGGGGCCCTAGAGTTAGCAATAGAATTTGAATCCTACACTTCCTCTTCTATCATTAGGGTCTCATTACCATTATCACCAGTAGAGGAATCCTCACTGATACTGGGCACCGCTAACATCCTTGTCAAGCAGAGCCACTTCCTCCATATAGACCTTTTCCCCTTCCTTTAACAAGCTAATTAACAGACAGGGGAGGTCTAATTCTTCAGGTCTCTTTGCTATCTATAACTTCCAGTTACTGTAGCACTAACAGGGGATCACTGGATCACTACACTATTCATATAAGTAGAGAATGTTTCCTAAAGTCAAAACCCTTTGCTCTGACTAGACCTTTATCTCTGAGCAGACAAATCCATTGTCAAAATCACTACTCTAACAACAAATAAATGTGACACCTTACATTTACACTCGTTCTTATGAGTTTTACGCAGTAAAATCGAACCACTAAACATTATTCTTTTATAACACTTTTCTAAATTCCAACCTCAAAACAAGATTCAAACCTGTAGTTGAGTGGGTTTTTCTGAAAATTTTGAAATTCTTGTGGAAGTGTATTCTAGTGGTTTGCAACTTTGTTATTACTCATCAATTTTATCTTTTCATTTAATTCAATTAAGGAGAATCTATGCTCAAACTTAATTTATTCTTTTACATACACTATTGTGTAGCCACAAAAGGCTACTAAAGCGTCAAAATTAAATAAATATACAGTTATAAATCCTTAAATCTTTGGTTCACCACCATCACATTCTCTTCTCGCGCAACTTTCAGCATCCCACCTCTGTCCACCTATCTAAATGGTTGGTTGGGGGATTGTGAGATTCAAAGGAATCTCAGTAGTAAACAAATACTATAATGCATACAAGATAAATACTAGTGCATGATAAGCTCAGCTTACATAAGCTCATGCTCACATAATGACATATCTGCATACTCAGTATGTCATACAACAACATATATATGGTTACAGTATAAACAGAAATAGAGCTTCATCCATTCAAATATGTTTCACATAATCAAGCAAAGTAATACACAAGCAAAATATCAAATACATGCAAGTAGGGTAAGTTTACTACCTTTTGGACTTTGTGTCCTCCTCTTGTATCTTAACCTTCCAACCATTGCTTCTTCTTTGTCATTTTATGGCCTTAGATAAGTAATGACATTATTAGAGCCATAAAAAGTGAATGCCCAAAGGGCTACATTAGCCTTAAAGGCTTACTTTCACCCTTGGAGTTCTTACTAATTACATTTGGCCACCTTTTTTTCCTCAAATTCGCATGGTAGTCAAAACTTTCAGCATTTTAACCAAACTTTGAAAAATCATAATTAATTCTATAGAACTCCAATTGTGGTGGTTCAAAGTCCTATATTAATCCCTTTAAGTATAGTTTCACAAAAAATATACCAAAATCTGGCCATTACAGCCACAAAAGTCCCAGAATTGCACCAAAACCAACTTGTTCTAGATTCCATTCCAAAAAAAGGGCCTAAATTTGAAAAATCATATCTTTTAGTCTACTTGTCCAAAAATTATAAAATACCTATCAAATTAAACCTATACATCTATAATTTAATTTTCCATGTTTCATAATTTTTAGACTAGTTTTAACCAACAAAATACATTTCACAATCAGGCTGCTTCCAGTGAACCAAATCAAATAACACCTCCTCATAACTTCTTAAAAAATTCCAGATTAATATACAGTCATCCAAAAATCATGAACACATATATTCCCACACAATTTTCCATTCTAAATCTAATGGAACCATAAAAAATAAAAAAAAATCCAGCTCTAACAGGACAAAAATTCCACTGGACAAAATCTGGATAATTTAATGAAAAATGTGTGTTTTCATGCATTCAATCCATAAACCCCTTCCTTTCCACTTCTAATCACATGATTAACCACTTAAACACTAATTGAACATGATTTGGGGGAATTTTGGCAACATTTCCCCTAAGGGTTTCATCTTCCCAAATTTACAAAATAATAAAAAACCAAGCTAAAACCAACAACAACAATAACAACAACAACATATATCACAAGAGGATCAAGTTTATAAGATTACCTCTTGGATTCTCCAATTTCTCTCTCTAAAATGCCTCTACCCTCTCTCTATCTTTTCTATTCTTTCTTAATTTGGCTTGCTTTCCATGGATTTCAAGAAGAAGATGTTATAAGAGGTTTTCAAGTGATTTAGAAGGCATAAGCACTTGAAATCACACCTCTTACCTAAGATTTTGGCTTCTTGAACCCTAGCCCTTCCTCTTTGTTCTTCAAGTTCCTTGAACTCTTCTCTCTCTCTTTTTAGCTTCAGCTAAATGAAAATGAGGAAGGAAGAGCATATATTGAAGTTTATCTAATAATCTCTCCTCTTGCTTTAACTTTGACATAGTACCTAATTGTGATTGGTTATAAGCTCCTTTTTTTTCTTTTTCTACTTGCTTTAATATTCGGCTATATTATATATATATACACATACTCCCTTTTGTTGACTGAAATATGAGAGAAGAGAAGGAGTTATTAGCCTCTTGAATTATCTTGGAATTGTATCTTCCAAGTTAGTGAAATTAGTCAAAAGGCTTGCTTTTGCTTTTGACTTTTCCTCCTCTTGCTTTAATAGTGACCAAGCAAATATATATACATATATTTCCCTTTGCTTCTCTCTTTTTAACCAAATTGGAAAGCAAGAAAAGGGAAAAATAATGGTTGTTTCCTTTTATTGGTCAAATGACCATTTTGCCTATACATTTTTTCCCATTTTCGCACTTGCTAGAAAATCTGGCAAAATTTTCATCAAACTTTGAACATTGATATCTAAATGTGTGTGTGTGTGAGTGTGTAATTGAGGTGTTTCTAAAGGCTATATAACACTTATTGAGTCTATTTTCAAGGAAAAATATAACATTTTGGCCAACTAGAAGATCATACTTCCCAAAATTATTGTTTTTGGACGCTGCCATTGTAAATCACCAATTTTACTGGATTAACTTCAAAAATACATATCCCTTTGTGTATAGATCCAAATGACCCATATGACCTATCAAATTAAAGCATGATAAGTATAATTTCATTCTGGAAATTTTTAGAATTTTTGGACATCATTTTCCCATTGAAAAATGTCACCAAACATGACTGTCATATAGTGAAATTCATTGGCAGCAACACTACTTTGTATTCCTATTAACTATGTTATGTGTGACTTCTAATTGCATTGTCTTGTCATTCCTCGAGCTCTTTAATTCACCATAATATTCCCTTTAACACCCCAAGGGTATAAAGAAATTTTAGGAAATATAATTATGCCTTACTAGGATACTTGTTAAACTGGGGCTTAGCAGTCCACTTGATCCAGCTTAATCCCAAGCCTCTTGTCCCAAAATTCGAGATATTACAATAGACCTGCATTCTTTTAGCTCTTATCTTTTTGGAGTAAGAGCTTCTTCCCATACCTGGCATATGTTTAATAAATTACTCATGAATCTCACTAGCTAATCGTACCTTAGTTTTAATAATCCAACGTTCATCCTCAGGAAGGCCCAAACACTTGAATGTCTTCATTCTTTCAAGCCAACAGCTATAGATCTTCCTGAGTACATCTTTAGGAAGAGTGGGGAACTTGTGTTAGATTTCATGTTTTGATGATAACAAATCATGTTTTGGAAGTTCATGGATTCCATATCAGCAAAAGAAGTGGTTCTGGTGATCTGAGCAAGATCACTCGAGTGATTTAGTTAATCACTCGAGTGATATTCAAGATCACTCGAGTGATCATTGAAATCACTCGAGTGATGTGGAAAATTTCCAGATCACTCAAGTGATATGGGAAATCACTCGAGTGATGCACCTAATCACTTCTAGTGATTGATAAATCACTGCAAGAAAAATTCACTGTTTTGGAAATCACTTCCAGTGAATGCCAGATCACTCGAGTGATGCGCCAAGTTTTCCAAATCACTTCCAGTGATCCTGAATCACTCAAGTGATGCGCCTAATCACTTCCAGTGATTGATAAATCACTGCAAGAAAAATTCACTGTTTTGAAAATCACTTCCAGTGAATGCTAGATCACTTGAGTGATACCTGAAGAATTCCAAATCACTTCCAGTGATCCTCAATCACTCGAGTGATGTTGCATTTTCGCTGAATCACTTCCAGTGAATTAAAAAACACTGCAAGAATATTTTACTGTTTGCCAAATCACTTCCAGTGATCTTGAATCACTCGAGTGATGTTTGAAAACTTCCAAATCACTTTGAGTGGATTCAAAATCACTGCAAGAAGAAATCACTATTTACAAAATCTCTTCCAGTGATTCCAAATTCACTTGAGTGGAATATGAAAATTCATGATCACTTCCAGAAAATCAATAATCACTGTCAGAAGCTTTCAACGTTTTTAAATTCACTTCCAGTGATATTGTATTCTCTCCAATAATGATTTATTGCTCCAGTAAACACTTTTAAACATATATTGTGATCCATTTGCAATTACTCCCATGAAAGTCAGTAGATTTTGTTAGTCAGTCTTTGATATTAATAATCATTACTGATTGCTCCAGATTGCTATCAAAATCATATGGTATATTATTTTACTGCTCAGTTGCGAAAACAAGATCACTCCTGATGGTTTTATTGATTTTTCAGAAAACACTTCCAGTGAATCATATTATTCTGTGGATATACAAATATTTTCTAACGGTGATATTCACAAGTGTATTACAACTGTACTCCACCATCACGCACATGACAAGTAACTGAACTCTCCATTCAAACGACAACTATTCGTGGGCCGCAGCAAAATTCATAAATAACATAAAGACAAATATTGGTGCATTTGTCAGAAGCACATTTGAATCAACGGACAAATTGACAACGGTCCTCAAAGTCTCTATTATATATGTCTAGCCATTTCAAAAATGAAGAACGAAGAAAAATGCCTGAATACTCTATAAGCAATATCTTCACAAGTACTTCAATTCTTTATATGTACTTCACTTTTTATCTACATACTCTGTGAGAGAGATTTGTCATTCATACTTAATCATTTCCAATAGTGATAACTTAAGGTTGAGGAACCTTGAGTAGGAATTTGAGATTACCTTGTGTAAGGGGGAGCGAGTGTCTAGAGCAACTTGCTGTTTGTACTGTGGTGCCAAGAACCCACTGAATCTTGGAAGATATAGTGAAAGGCTCAGAAGGATTTCTGAGGACTGGACGTAGGTCAAGTGGTTGAGACCGAACCAGTATAAATCTCTGTGTAAATCTTGGTGATATCTCTTCCTTTTATTTACTGTGATTAAATTTTTATAAATTGAATTTAAATTTCTGATTATTTTGAAATCACCCAATTCACCCCCCCTCTTGGGTGAAAAGCTTGCTCTAACATTTGGTATCAGAGCGCAGGTCTTCTAGTTCAGGTTTAACAACCTTAGAAGGATCCTATGGCAAGTATGGGTAAAGCAATCCTTCCTGACAGAGCTTCTATCACTAGACCACCAGGTTTTAGTGGTGAACACTTTTCCTTCTAGAAAGCTAAGTTCCGTGTATTCGTAATGGCTACAGAATACGGACTATGGGATGTGATTGAAACTGGAAACTATGTGCCTACAAAGACTGAAGAATCTTGAAAAGTTCCTAAATCACCAGCAGAATTTGATGACAATGACAAAAGGCTAGTGACTCTCAACAGCAAAGCAACTTTAATGATTCAGAGTGCACTGAGTCAAAAAGAATACTTCAGAATCTGTACTCTTCAGACTGCTAAAGAAATGTGGCAAGCGCTGGAAGTAGCTCATGAAGGAACGTCTGGAATAAAAGAAAATCGAGTCAATACTCTAACTACAGAGTTTGATCTACTTCGTATGAAGGAAGGTGAGTCAATAGCTGAATTTGAACTTAGATATACTCATATTGTTAATCAACTTGCAGCACTTGGAAAATTCTATGATCAGAATGTCCAAGTACGAAAAATATTAAACATACTCTCCAAAGAATGGGAGGCCAAAGTCACAGCAATAGAGGAGGCCAAAGGAGAATCAATGCAATCTGTAGCTTCTTTATTTAGAAGCCTTTCAGAATATGAAAGAAAACTAAAATTCAAATGAGAACTAGAAGAAGTTGGTGACAGGAGGAAGAAAAGTCTTTCACTAAGTGTGATAAAAATAAAGGCAGAAAGCCAAGAAGAAGAAGAGGAGATTGATGATGATGAAATAGGCCTGATGATTAGAAGATTCAAGAAATTTTATAAAGGCCAAGGGTTCAGGAATTCACAAAGAGGTGGAATGAGTGGCAGAAGAGACGCCAAGGAGATCATCTGCTATGAATGTGGTAAACCTGGACATATCAAATCAGAATGTCCGGAGTTATTACAGAAAAATAAAGAAAAGAGAAACATCAAATCCTTCAACAGAAAGAAGGCATTTGTTTCTGCAATATGGGGAGATAGCTCTTCAGATGAAGAAAGCGATAATGAAGAGACAGCCAATATATGCCTGGTTGCTCAAAAATAAACAGACGAGGAGGTAAAAGATTCTGATCCTACTTATGATGAATTACAAAATGAATATGATGCTTTACATTCTGAATTTGTCAAAATTGTTAATACTTTGATTGCATGTAAAAAGTGAAACAAATTTCTTGAAGAAAGAATTAAAGATCCATTGAATAGAGATTGCGAAAAGTGTTTGTCTCTTGAAAAGAAAAATATTGATCTTACTAAAACTCTTGAAAAGTTTACAAAAGGAAGTGAGATGTTAAATGTTATTTTAAAAGCACAACGTCATGTGAATGATAAGTCTGGTATAGGATATGATCCAAACTTAGACAAAAGAAAAGGTAAGAAGAAGACAGGAGGTAAACCTTATCTAAGTTATTTCACACATTCTGTGCACACATCTAATCCTTTTGCTTATTGTAATTACTGTAATAGAAAAGGACATTACACTTCTTTGTGTTTTCATAAAAAGAAAGGAATTATATGAAACTATAAATGAATACCTAAGAAGGTTCATGAACAGGAAGTTTTCTGTACTAACCCAAAAGGACCCAAAAAGATATGGGTACCTAAAACTTAATTATCCTTAACTGCAGGTTTGTCTCAGAGCATCCAAATCAAACAAATGGTATATAGATAGTGGATGTTCAAGACATATGACTGGTGATCCTGAGAACTTCACCACATTAGTACCCAAGGAAGGTGGCAAGGTAAAACTTAGAGGAAATCAAATCGGAAGGATAGCAGGGCTTGGAGAAGTCAAGGATAAAATCAAAGACGTATATTATGTTGAAGGCTTATGTCACAATCTATTAAGTGTAAGCCAAAGCACGGATAAAGACAACTGGGTAATATTTGATTCAGAAGAATGTCTGATAGTTAGCAAGAAGGATCTGTAAATTGAAAAGAAGAATTTGAAGACTAAACTCAAGGCAAAAAGGGAAGGTAACTGCTATACTCTTGATATGAATGTAAATATCTCTGAAAATTTCCTTTTGAGTAACACTGATGAGAGTTGGCTATGGCATAAGCGACTTGCCCATGTTAATATGCATCAATTAGGTAAGCTACTCAAAAAGGATTTGGTAATTGGACTACCTAATGTAAATTTCAAGAATGATTTAATCTGTGATGCCTGTCAAAGAGGTAAGCAAACTAAATCTTCTTTTAAATCGAAAACTGAAATTACCACTAATAGACCACTTCAATTATTGCATATGGATCTGATTGGTCCAGCAAGAGTTAAGAGTCTCGGTGGAAACTTGTACACATTTGTTATTGTTGATGATTTCTCTAGATTTACCTGGAATATATTTTTGTCATCCAAAGATGAAACTTTTAGTAAATTTATTGCCTTTGCCAAGAAAGTGCAAAATGAGAAAGGTATGTTAATTGCAGGAATCAGGACAGATCATGGTGGAGAATTTGATAATCAAGCATTTACAGAATATTGCGATACAAATGGCATCGATCACAATTTTTCAGCACCAAGAACTCCACAACAGAATGGTGTCGTGGAAAGAAAGAATAGAATTCTTACAGATATGGCTAGAGCAATGCTCAACGAAAAGAATGTGTCTTAAGTCTTCTGGGCAGACGTAATGAGCACTGCATGCTATATCTCAAATAGAGCGTATGTCAGAACCAAACTTGAAAAGACACCATATGAACTCTACAAGGGACGGAAACCAAACCTCGCTCATCTACACATATTTGGCTGTAAGTGCTTTATTCATAACAACGGTAAAGATAATCTTGGAAAGTTTGATTCTAAGGCTGATGAGGGAATTTTCCTAGGCTATTCAAATCAAAGTAAAGCATATAGAGTTTTTAATAAATGAACATGTGTCATAGAAGAATCAATTCATGTTGTATTCGATGAACATGTGTCCTCTAGTAAAAACTTTGATGATAAGATAACTCGTAACCAACCCTCTGTTAACTCTCCCAATCTTGAGGTTGACAATTTTGAAAAAGAAGTTGAACTAAGTCATCCAGATCAACCTCGAGCCTGGAAATACATCAAGAGTCATCCTCTAGATCAAGTGATAGGTGGAGTTAATGAAGGAGTTAAAACTAGAAACAAAGTTTTAAACGAAGTTAGCTTTTCTGCATTCATTTCTCAATTGGAACCTTCTAACATTGACGAAGCCCTATCAGATAATGATTGGGTGTTAGCAATGCAAGAAGAATTAAATCAATTTGACAGAAATCAAGTTTAGGATTTGGTGCCCCGACCTAAAGACCACTCGGTTATTGGCACTAAATGGGTATTCAAGAACAAACTTGATGAATCCGCAGCTATTATCAGAAATAAGGAAAGATTGGTCGCCAAAGGCTATAATCAAGAAGAAGGTATTGATTATGAGGAAACATATGCTCCAGTAGAAAGATTGGAAGCTATACGAGTACTCTTAGCCTTTGCATGTATCAAAGGATTCAAATTGTATCAAATGGATGTAAAAAGTGCTTTCTTAAATGGGTACATCAAGGAGGAAGTTTATGTAGAACAACCTTCAGGTTTTGAAGACGTATCCAAACCAAATCATGTTTTCAAACTAAAAAAGGCCTTATATGGTTTGAAGTAAGCTCCTAGAGCCTGGTACGAAAGGTTGAGCAAATTTCCCATCGAATTTTGTTTTACTCGAGGAAAAGTCGATACAACTTTATTTATAAAATGAAAACTAAATGATATTTTGGTAGTTCAAATTTATGTTGATGATATTATATTCGGAGCTACTAATGATTCTCTGTGTAAAGAATTCTCTGAGATAATGCAGGGAGAATTTGAAATGTCCTTAATGGGAGAATTGACATTCTTTCTGGGTTTACAAATTAAACAAAGAAAGAATGGAATAGTCATATCACAGACCAAATACCTTCAAGAATTGCTCAAGAAGTTTGGATTGGATGAAGCTAATGGTGCAGATACACCTATGAGTTCAACGGTACTTATGGATGCTGATGAAAAAGGGATTGATTTCAATATAACTCAATATCGAGGAATGATTGGATCATTACTCTATCTCACAGCCAGCAGACCTGATATTCAGTTCAGTGTTGGTCTATGTGTAAGATTTCAATCATGCCCCAAAGTGTCACATGCTGAATTAGTGAAAAGAATTTTCAGATATCTGGCAGACACAAAAGAGTTGGGTATATGGTACCCCAAACGAGGTAACGAATATCTAGTTGCCTATTCTGACTCTGATCATGGTGGGCATAAAACAGATAGGAAGAGCACAAGTGGGCAATGTCAATTCCTTGGAGGCGCAGTTGTTTCTTGGTTCAGTAAGAAACAAACTACAATATCATTATCTTCAACGGAAGCAGAATATATAGCAGCCTCAAGCTGTTGTGCACAAGTACTATGGCCAAAACAGCAACTTCAAGATCTTGGCATATATCTTAAGGAAATTCCTATTTACTGTGACAACACCAGTACAATAAGCTTGGCAAAAAATCCTGTACAGCATTCAAGGACCAAGCATATTGATGTGAGACATCATTTCATTAGAGATCATATTCAGAAAAAGGATGTCAAGGTGTTATTCATACCTACACACTTGCAATTAGCTGATATTTTCACCAAACCTCTTGCCCGGGAACAATTCATGTATATACGAAGGGAATTGGGAATGGTAAATCCCAATGAATTGTAAGCTGTTTAATCTTTATAAATGTTGATTTCATATTGTTTTGATGATCCCATAACTAACTTAAGCATCGGAGTATCTATAAAATAGTTTGACAGGATGCTCTGTAATATCTTCAAATAACAGAGACAAACAGAGAGGAAAACACTCGGGTGATGATAAAAGACCAACTCGAGTGAGTGAACAGTGAAATACTACAACCACAGGTAAATCAAGCAATTAGATTGATAATCTTATTACAGGTAAGTCACATGAAGTGTTTTAATTAATTATCTTGGAGTTACAGCGTGCTTTTAGCTTCTGTGAAGTAATTTTGGACTTCACTCGAGTGATTTTTATACTTCACTCGAGTGAAACCCAAAATCACTCGAGTGAATGTTAAAAACTCGGTTATATCAGTTTTTCTCTCTCGCAACTGTTCACTTCACTTCAACCATTCAACTTCACTCACTCATATTCTCTCAATCTCTCTGAAAACTCTTGAACCCAGAAACCCAAATCCTTATTACTCTCCTTCACCGACAAATCCCCTCTAAGCAAGTTCATTTTAGTCTCAATCTTGCTTCTCATTTCCGACAGTCACCAACAGCCCTCATTTCGTAAACTCTCGTCTAACCCAGCGTCGGTACCCATGGCAAGAACCAAAAGGCCCGGGAAATCTCCTCCATCCTCACCACCGTCTAAAAGGCCGAAAGCACCATCTGAAAAAGAGCCCAATCTGACCATTCACAAACCCAAAGGAATTCGCATTGAAGAGCCGACGGGAAAGACTACCCGATCGCATACAAGCTTGAAAGGGAAAGGGAAAGAGAAACAACGAGAAGCAGACATCCAAGAATCTACATTGCAGAGGAAGATTACACGGGATGTCAATATCTTAGCAGCTTCGGTTCCTCAGAAATCATGGTATGCAAGCCAAGCCTCTGGTAGTCGATATTCTGAGTCCCTGGCTGAAGAAACCGCTGAACTTCTTGAACCTCCTCCTGGGTATAACACCGGTAACCTCAGCATTTTGAATTCCATTATGTTTGCCTCACATTTTTCCAAAAGAAACTTCTGTCCTGTTGTGTGGGTTGACTTGGAAGAACTAAAACAGAAATTTCATATTGATTTGACCCCTTATTTGAAACAATATGAACCATGGTTGAGACTGAGAATGTCCTACAATCCCCTGGTTGTCAAATACTTTTACTGTAACATGAAAATTGCGTATGTAAAGGATAGCCATGGAAACATCATTGTTGAGAGAATTGAAACAAGTATAAGAGATCAAAAAGTCCTACTGTCTAGAGATCTTATCAACACCTATCTAGGCATAGAGGATGTACCTATGAAGCCTCCACGAGTCTTTAATATTCATGAGCTGGTTGATATCTTTAGACCAGCACAGCCTGGTGTGCCTTTACCCACTTCCCCAGTTGCTCTTACCAATGACCAGAGAGCCTTGTTCTACATTTTTTCCCATAGCATGGTTAACAAAGCAAAGAACTTCACTCATATCACGGGGAAGGACCTTCAAATGATGGCCTCTCTTATGACCAGAGAAAGAAGAAATGTGGGTGTGTAATATCCCGAATTTTGGGACTAAAGGTATAAGATTAAGCCTAGATCAAGTGGACTGCTAGACCCCGGTTTAGCAAATGTCCCTATGAGGCATGTTTAAATTCCCTAAAAATTCTTTTATATCCTTGGATATTAAATGAATTATATTGGTGAGCTAAAGAGCTTGGGGAATAACAAAATGAAGTGATTGGAAGTCACACATAATATAGTAAAGTGTAACACAGAGTAATTTTGCCACCGGTGAAATTTCCGGTATGGCAGTGATGATTGTGTGACATGTTTCGATGGGTAAATGATGGTGAAAAGTTATGAAACTTTCCAGAATGAACGTAGACTTATCAAGATTTTCTTTGATAGGTCATATAAGTCATTTGGAGTTGTACACAAAGAGAAATAAATTTTTGAAGTTAGCCCAGTGAAATTAATTATTTTCTGGGGCAGCATTCAAAGATTAAAACTCTGGGAAGTATGAGCTTCCAATTGGCCAAAGTTTATATTTTTCCTTAAACCTAGACTCAATAAGAGTCTCATAGCCTTTGGAATCACTCCAATTGGACATTTGTACAATTAGATATGAATTTTCGAAGTTAATGAAAAATCTGCAGAATTTGGGTATTTTATGCAAAAATTCAATTTTTGGGTGAATCAGATGGTGACACGTGGCAAACGAATTTGACCATCCATTTAATGAATAATTCATCACCATCTTCAGCTTACTTTCACGGAGAAAACACGAACCAGAAGAGAGAGGGAGAGAGAGATGAAAATGGTGGAAGAGGAAAGAGAAAAATATTTTCCTCCGAAACACTGCCGAAACGGCATCCTCTCTCAAAGTACCCTTCAGTAAACTTTCTCAACTCATCGAGATCTTCATTCCTATGATTTCATATTTTCATTTGGAGGTGTTTGGTGCCGTCTCCCTTGCCGGGGTGTTGCCGGAATTCCAAACCGTTTGTGGAAACGGGTAGAGGTAAGCTTAAGCTTCCTTTTTAACCGATTGGTTTGTCATTTGGATGAGTATAGAGGAAGTTGGATATTGTTCATGCTCATTTAAATTGGTGTTTTGAATGGCTAAACGATGTCCAATAGATGTATAAATAGCTAATCACTTGATTATGAGTAGTAAGGAAGTGATTAGGCAAGAGAAATCGAAGAAACAACAAACTCTTTCTGAGAATCCAATTTCCTTCTGTTTCTTCCCTGTATTGTTTCGTGTAGGAGGAGTTGGAATTTTATGATTTTGATGCTTCCATTGGATTTAGGAGGCAAAATTGTGTGGGTATACAAGTGTTCATGAATTTTGGATACTTGTACAAGAATTTAGAAGTTTTAGAAGTTAAAGGGTAAATGCTGTGTATTCCGTTTTCTGGAGGTAGTGTTATGGTGACGTGTTTTTGAGTAATCAAATGTTATCCAATGACCATGAAACTTTCCAGTCTAAAATTAGAGACATAGACCTTTAATTTTATAGGTCATAATGGTTAATTTGACAAGTATGCTATGAGATATGAATTGTTAAAGATATGCCATGTTTTCTGGAAGAACATATGAAACAGTCGGTGTTTGGAAAAGTTCTGGGAATGGTGTAGTAGTGGCATTTAAAATCGAGTATTTTTATGTAAAACTACACTTAAAGGGATTCAAATATATCTTTGAACCACCTCAATTGGAGTTCTATAGAATTAATTATGATTTTCCAAAATTTGGTCAAAAATGCTAGTAGATTGAGTACAATGCGAATTTGAGTAAGAAATTGGCCAAATATAATTGGAATTAACTCCAAGGGTGAAAGTAAACCTATAGGGCTAATGTGGGCCATTGGGTATTCACTTTTCATGGTTCTAATGATGTTATCACTTGCCTAGGGCCATGAAGTGATAAAGAAGAAGTAATGGTTGGCGGATCAAGGGACAAGAAAAGAAGGACATAAAGTCCACCAGGTAGTGAACTTACCTTTTCTGCATGTATGTGATATGTATGTCTTGCATTGATTATGTGACTGCTTTGCCTATTTGTGTGGAACATGTATGATTGGTTGAAGCTCTGTTATATTTGTGCAATGGCCATATGTATGTCATAACATCGAGCATGCAGCATGTCATTATGTTGGCATGAAATAGTGTAGGCAAGCATGTCATGCATTCATATATATCTGGCATGCATAGTGGTAATGTTTGCTACTGAGATTCTCTTGAATCTCACTCCTCCCAAACAACCATTCAGACAGGTCAGCATTGGAAACGTGCTGAGATCAGAAAAGAGGTATGCACGAAGATGAATGTTGCTGGTTGTTTGAAGACCTTTTAGTTATTAAGGTCTGTAAATATTGTGTAAACCCCTGGTGGGGAAACTTTTGTATTATAATCAAGCAATATTGTATTAATATTATCAGTATATTCATGATATTCATGTGTGCCCACTGAACTACGCATTGCTACTCTGAGTAATTAAGGTCAGTAATAAGTGATATATGAGGCGGGTCGTTACAGGGTGAGCTCATTTTCCAAGAAATGAAGAGGTTCAGGTTTCACTCCTCCAGGTCTACTACTATTCCCTATCCTCAGCTTGTGTCCTATATTCTCTCCATGCAGAATATTTGGCACTTGACACCTGAGGGAGACATAGTGAGGATTCCTAAGTTTGGGAAGATTCACCTCACTAGGATGGGAATCACTATTCCAACTGGAGCTTCTTCACAGCCTCAGAGACATCATTCACCACCTCCTGAGGCAAGCCTGAGAGATCATCAGACTAAGAGGATAGATCCTTCACCTTCTAAGATGGATGAGGCTCAGTCTTCCAGAGCAGTATCTCATGGTCCCTCATTCACTCAGGCTGCTCTTCAGACATATATTCAGGATGCAATCTAGTCTGCTGTTACTCAGTTGAAGAAGTCTAACGCTCAACTGATTGATCAAGTCAATGATCAAGTTACAGTATTAGTAGCGGCAGTGAATCACAACTTTCAAATACTTTTTGAGTGCCAGACAGAGCAGACACAGAGGATCCAGAGGATTGAGGATGCACTCAGGTCTCACCTTCACATTCCTTTCCCTGACTCACCACCTACCACCTCACATGTACCTCCTACATCTGATCCTCCACTTCCAGATCCATCACTTTCTGACCCTCCTATCATTCCTTCATACACTCCTCCTCTTGCACAACCTACATCCTTTATATCTGACCCTATTCCTGCTGGTGATATTCCACAGGCTGATCCCATTCTTCAGACTCCATCATCTTCATCACATCATACTGCTTCTTCCAGTTCTCATATTGAGGAGATTATTGCTGAGGATGTTACTACAGAGGTCATAGGACCTACTCTTTCTACTTCCACCACTCCTCTTGAACCCTCTTCTACGACCTTTTCCTTCCAGTCTCCTACCCAGCTTACTATCATTCCATATGTTCCACCTATCTCCTTCTTTGCTTCTGCATCCACTCAGGCATCTACGCCATCTACCTCTCCTTTAGATGATGCCAAAAAGGGGGAGAAGAACTAACTGATATGATCATATGTTTTTAGTATGTAGCTTCAGTATTTATCATGTAGTTATGCAGCTTGTGTAGTTTAAGTATGTTTTCTGAACTGTCATGTACTTGACTCTAATCTAATGAGAATATGGTCTTAATGCATTTGTGTTTATGTTTACAGCTGCCAATATGATCTCATGAAAAGCAAGAAGTTACTTCATATGTGCATGTTTAAATTCTGCTTATAATGGTTTTTGAACTTTGAACTAACATCTTTTATTCTCTATAAAAGGTAAAAAACTCTTAATCTTTAAAACGACTCTTCTTAGTTCTTGCTAGTCAAAGATGTTGCAGAATTTTTGAAAAAGATCAAGTAAAGTTTGTTAGAAAATCAAAAATTTGAACTTGATCATATAATATGTTTTGTCATCATCAAAAAGGGGGAGAATGTTAGATTTCATGTTTTGATGATAACAAATCATGTTTTGGAAGTTCATGGATTCCATATCAGTAAAAGAAGTGGTTCTGGTGATCTGAGCAAGATCACTCGAGTGATTTAGTTAATCACTCGAGTGATCATTGAAATCACTCGAGTGATGTGGAAAATTTCCAGATCACTCGAGTGATATGGGAAATCACTCGAGTGATGTGCCTAATCACTGCAAGAAAAATTCACTGTTCTGGAAATCACTTCCAGTGAATGCCATATCACTCGAGTGATGCGCCAAGTTTTCCAAATCACTTCCAGTGATCCTGAATTACTCGAGTGATGTGCCTAATCACTTCCAGTGATTGATAAATCACTGTAAGAAAAATTCACTGTTTTGAAAATCACTTCCAGTGAATGCCAGATCACTCGAGTGATACCTGAAGAATTCCAAATCACTTCCAGTGATCCTCAATCACTTGAGTGATATTGCATTTTCGCTGAATCACTTCTAGTGAATTAACAAACACTGCAAGAATATTTTACTGTTTTCCAAATCACTTCCAGTGATCTTGAATCACTCGAGTGATGTTTGAAAACTTCCAAATCACTTCGAGTGGATTCAAAATCACTGCAAGAAGAAATCACTATTTACAAAATCACTTGCAGTGATTCCAAATTCACTCGAGTGGAATATGAAAATTCATGATCACTTCCAGAAAATCAATAATCACTGTCAGAAGCTTTCAACGTTTTTAAATTCACTTCCAATGATATTGTATTCTCTCCAATAATGATTTATTGCTCCAGTAAACACTTTTAAACATATATTGTGATCCATTTGCAATTACTCCCATGAAAGTCAGTAGATTTTGTTAGTCAGTCTTTGATATTAATAATCATTACTGATTGCTCCAGATTGCTGTCAAAATCATATGGTATATTATTTTACTGCTCAGTTGCGAAAACAAGATCACTCCTGATGGTTTTATTGATTTTTCAGAAAACACTTCCAGTGAATCATATTATTCTGTGGATATACAAATATTTTCTAACGGTGATATTCACAAGTGTATTATAGCTGTACTCCACCATCACGCACATGACAAGTAACTGAACTCTCCATTCAAACGACAACTATTCGTGGGCCGCAGCAAAATTCATAAATAACGGAAAGACAAATACTGGTGCATTTGTCAGAAGCACATTTGAATCAACGGACAAATTGACAACGGTCCTCAAAGTCTCTATTATATATGTCCAGCCATTCCAAAAATGAAGAACGAAGAAAAACGCCTGAATACTCTATAAGCAATATCTTCACAAGTGCTCCAATTCTTCATCTATACTTCAGTTTTTATCTACATACTCTGTGAGAGAGATTTTTCAGTCATACTTAATAATTTCTAATAGTGATAACTTAAGGTTGAGGAACCTTGAGTAGGGATTTGAGATTACCTTGTGTAAGGGGAGCGAGTGTCTAGAGGAACTTGCTGTTTGTACTGTGGTGCCAAGAACCCACTGAATCTTGGAAGATATAGTGAAAGGCTCAGAAGGATTTCTGAGGACTGGAAGTAGGTCAAGTGGTTGAGACCGAACCAGTATAAATCTCTGTGTGAATCTTGGTGATATCTCTTCCTTTTATTTACTGTGATTAAAGTTTTATAAATTGAATTTAAATTTCTGATTATTTTGAAATCACCCAATTCACCCCCCTCTTGGGTGAAAAGCTTGCTCTAACAACTTGTTCTTAAGCTTTGCAAGAGATTCCTCCATGAAAAATGAAATTTCTAATATAGTGTAGTGTGCTTCAGTGAGTAGGAAAGAAAGTTTAATAAGACAGGAAAATAAGTTTTGGGTTACCTCTAAAATAGCCGCCCTTCTTTAACATTTTTAGCTAGAGAAAAACCAAACCAATTGAATTTTTTTTTATTTTTTTAAAAATTTTTAAATTTGTTTTAAAAAAAATTGAGTTTAGAACTTACATATTGGTTCCTCAAACATGATGATAGTTTTCAAAGTTTTGAGTGCATCATCATTATACTCTTTCAGCCTTTGCCCGTTCACTTTGAATTTTTGATCACCATCTTGAATCTCCACAGTTCCATGTGGCCATACTTGGACCATAATAAAAGGCCCTGACCACCTTGATCTCAACTTTCCTAGAAAGAGCTTTAACCTTGGATTACATATCATCTCTTTTTATCCCGGCGTGAACTCTCTCCTCAAAATTCTTTTATCCTGGCACGTTTTTGTCTTCTCCTTGTATAACTTGGCATTCTCATAAGCTTGTTATCTGAATTCTTTAAGCTCATTGAGTTGGAGAAGTCTCTTCTCACCAACTGCCTTTAAGTCATAATTTAAGACTTTTATTACCCAATATTCTTTGTGTACTTCAGGATTAGGAGATTTTGATACATCTACCATTCCCATTACTAATGGTTGATCCATACAGCGTTTGTACACTACGTCTTTTATGCAGCTAGTCAATGTATCTACTCTGTAACAGGTGTCACCTTCATTTTTAAATGACCAAGCCTTAAAAATGTTGAAAGATACTTGATCATCTTGAACTCGCAGGGTTAACTTTCCCTGTTGTACATCTATTAAAGTTCTCCCATTTGCAAGGAATGGCCTTCCAAGAATGATAGGAACTTCTTGGTCTTCTTCCATGTCGAGTATGATGAAATCAGCTGGAAATATGAGTTTGTCCACCTTCACCAGAACATCTTCTAAAACACCCCTTAGATGTTTTATTGATCGGTCAACAAGAAGTAATAAAACTGTGGTAGGCTTCACCTCTCCAAGACTGAGTTTTTTGTAGACAGATAGAGGCATGAGATTTACACTTGCTCCTAGGTTACAAAGTGCTCTTTCAAAGTTACATTGACCTTTGGTGTAAGGTATGGAAAAGCTTCTTGGATCTTTTAGCTTCAGTGATAATTTCTTTTGTAGAATAGCATTGTACTCGTCAGTAAGTGCAATTGTCTCAAATTCCTCCAATTTACGCTTATTTGAGAGAATATCCTTCAAGAATTTTGCATAACTAAGCATTTGAGCAAGAGCACCTGTGAAAGGGATGTTTATATGTAGCTTTTTGAAAACCTCCATAAACTTTCTAAACTGCTTGTATAGCTTTGCCTTCACAAGTCTCTGAGGGTATGAAACTGGTGGTACATATGTAATAGCCCACTATTTCACCAATATTCCTTGCATATATATTTGTGATATTTAGTGCAATAAAATGGTGAATTGTGGGGTATGTAAATTTACAGCAATATTTCAATTGTCGGTTACATGTAATTCAGCCGAGTAACGACACAAAGAGATAATTAATGTCCATTTAAAGGCTCAACATTGTAACCAAAATATGAGCATAAGATGATGCAAATGATGGCTTCATTTAAGTGTTAAAAATTCGGCCAAATGAAAGGAAATGAGTAAGAAATGATTTATTTCGGTAAATCATGAAACGTATGGGTAAAACAGTAATTTTGCCATAAAGTGGGAAATAAGTATTTTTCCCTAATATTCCTAATAATTTCAGTTAAATGGGAATTAAAAAGATGGAAATGGCCACTTGATAATTAATAAGCCTATTTTGGTGAATTATTATTAGGAAATGTCAAATAGTCAAATGTCAAATGTTCAAAAGTCAACAACTTGCAAGGTGGCAATAAGATAGTTTAAGATCAACATTTTCTCTCTTATTTCTCATGTTATTTCGGCTAATCAAGAGAGGAGAAGGGAAATGAAATAATTAAACAAAATAATTAACATTTTGGACCAATAGCAAGTTGCCACCTATATATCACTTTGACTAATTTAATTATATCATCAATTCTTCATCTCTTCCTTCTCATTCTCGTGCAAAATAGAACGCAAGAGTGAGAGAGAGAGTTGCTAAGAATGGTGGAGAGCTTCACGTAAGGAGGGCTAGGGTTCTTCAAGAATTAAAGGTAAATAAGTCATAATCTTGTGGTTTAAGTTTCATAATCCCTCTATGACCTGTCCTACTCACCTATACTCCTTTGAATCTATGCTTTTCAAGAGAAATCAAGGGTGTAGAGAGAGAGAGAGTAGAAAATGTTAAGGGGAGAGAAAGCTGAGAAAACAAGAGGTAATCCTCCAAACTTGTTTCTCTTGCTCTAATATATGCTATTGGTGTTGTTCTTGGCTTGGTTTGGTTGTTTTGGTGAAAGATGGTTCATGTAACCTAAGGGTTCTTGATATCCAAGTTTCTCTAAACCATGTACAATGAATGTTCAAATAGCTAATCATGTGATTATAAGTAGAAAGGAGGTGATTAGGCAAGAGAAAATGAGAAACCGACAACACTTTTATGAGAATCTCATATGGTTGCCCTGTGTTAGGCGTGTGAAAGGAGAAGGAATTTAATAATTCTGATGCTTCCATTGGGTTTAGAAGATAAAATTATGTAGGGTATATGTTGATAGTAAGGTGAGAAAAGCCCCAGAATGTGAAATAACCAAATTACCCTTAAAAGCTCCAAGTAAGGGCTGTCAAGGGCATCTTCGTCATTTGGGCCTGATTTTGACCAATCTGAAGTAAAAAATGGATTCCACAAGTAAAATTGTGTAGGAATCCCAGGCCATAAATTTTGGTAAGGTATAGTGAGTATGACACCAATATTTCCAATACTCTAAAAAGAGAATAAATGAGTAGTGAAATCAGTTGTGGAACCAGGGTTTGACCCTTGACCACCCAATGTTTAATAACGTTCATAAAACCTCGTTATCAACTCAAGATTTGAACCTAAGGCTGAGAGGGTTTTTCGAAGGGTAGAAAACTTCTCAATCATTTCCAAAAACCTCACTGCGTCACTAATGACTTATTGGCTCTTAATTTCATTATATCAGAGTATATGTGAGCGATTTACTTGCATTTTTTAATGAAATTAGAGTTACTCTCCTTTAATTAAACCATAGTGGTTCTCTGCTAAACTTTATTCATACGTTTATATACATACATGAAATGTAAAGCCATATAAGGCTATCAAATGTAAATAAATTACATAAATCCAAATAGTAGTGCCTCGTACTACGATCTTCACTTCACCTCTGTGATTCCTCCTCGCATATCTCCAGGAATTCTTCACCTATACTCAACACCTATATGGTTTGGGGCGAGTGAGATTCTAGAGAATCTCAGTACCAAACAATACCACTATGTATGTAAGATATATATATATATATATATGATGCATGACATGCTTGTCATTCATAAAATCATGCCAATATCATGACATCTTCATGCATGCTCAATGTTACAACATACTCATGGCCATCGTATAACATAACAAAGCATCAATCAATCAAGCAGTCACATAAACACAATGCATAACATACATATCACGTACATACAGGCAAGGTAAGTTCACTACCTCTCAAACTTCGTGTCCTTCCTCAAACCATCGTCTTTGCTCCGGCTCAGGCACCATCATCTAGTCCTGAATTCCAAGTATACAGTCAATAAGTCACTACTCATCCATGTATATTCTAGACTCATTTTATTGGCTAACTTAGCCCAATTATACTAAATTACCAAAATGCCCCAAGAAGCCCAGCCTACGCCCATTCATACCCGATCCAAATGTACCATACCAGAAATTATGACCTAGGCCAATCCTACATAATTTTACATGTAGAATCCATTTCTGACTCGGATTAGTCAAAATCAGGCCCAAATGACGAAAACACCCCTTGAGAGCCCTTACTTAGAGCTTTAAGGGTAATTTGGTCATTTCACACCCTAAGGCTTTTCTCACTTCATCAGCAACATGAACCCTTCACAATTTTCCCTTCTTAACACAATGGAATCATCTACTTGATGAAGTTCCAACTCATGGATCACGCCACACACAAGGAAGCCAATTAGAGTTCTCGGAAGAGTTGTGTCGGTTTCTTGTTTTCTTTGGCCTAATCCCTTCCATTTTACTTCTTATCACATGATTAGCTATTTAGACATCTATTGGACATCGTTTAGGCCATTAAAATACCATTTAAATGAGACATGAATAGTACCCAACTCCCATAATACTCATCCAAACCACAAACCAACAGGTTTAATACGAAGCTTATGCTTACCTCTGCACGTTTCTGAATTCGGTTCGGAATTCTGGCAGCACTCTGGTTGGTGAGACAGGACCAACCACCTCTAAATGAGAATCTGAAACCACAGAAATGAAGCTTGGGATAAGTAGAAGGTTTGTAAAAGGCACTTTGTAAAAGACAGGACCAAGCACTCTGTCTTTGGTTCTGACTTGAACGAAGGAATGAAAATAAAAGAATGAAGGATGATGACTTAATGAAGTCATCTAAAGTGGCTCATATCCAATTGATCCAGCTCTCTCATTTCTTGTATAACAAACAAGTTTTATTTCTCTTTTCCTTCATCATCTACTAAAATAATGAGATTAAAAAAAAGATATATTACTCTCAAACTATCTCATTATACAACCCTACAAGTAGTTGGCCAAAGCCTTAAGCTTTTCCACTCATTTACTTTCCTTGATAATAATTCACCGGAATAGTTTTATTAATTACCAAGTAGTCATTTCCCTCTTTTTAATTCCCATTCAACTGAAATTATAGGGAATACTAGGGAAAAGTACTCATTTCTTGTCTTATGGTAAAATTATCATTTTGCCCTTACATTATTTCTCCTCGAGCTCTTTAGCTCACCATAATATTCCCTTTTAATATCTAAGGATATAAAGGAATTTTGGGAAATAATACAATGCCTCACTAGGATATTTACTAAACTGGGGTCTAGCAGTCCCCTTAATCTAAGCTAAACCTCAAACCTCTTGTCCTAAAATTTTGGATATTACAGTTCTCCCCCCGTTCAATAAATTTTGAAAATCATATGGTACCATATGTACCATTAAATATAGAGTTCCGGCACTTCACATAGCTTAATTTTTGGTCAGTCCCTTCAGAAAACTATATAAGGCACCTTAGCCACTAGTTTAAGCCTTGCCTATCGACCAAGGGCTGTTGCTTCACACAGGCGCCCATACACCTGGTCAACTCCTTCAGCCTAGATAATAATAGGGTGGCTAGCCCCTACACTGTGTCGGGGTAAAAGCCAACACTTCATCCCATTCTCACATAATGAGAACCTCCAATCACGGTGGAAAATTACAACCATCTTATTAACTAGCTCTTTCATTTGAAAGCTCATAGATCATGCAACTTAATAGCCATATCATCAACAAATGCTTGAATCGTATTCAGCAATCACCATTTAGCATTCTTATTCATCTTGTACCTAGTATGTAGCTTTCACACAGGACCCACTAGTCCGATCTCACAGTGCTTGGTTTCTCAGGCCTCATTACCTCTTCGGGACTCTCTCGAATCACACTATATGCATACCAGGGCTTCCAGCCTCTTTGGGACTCTCTTAAATCACATTGTATGCATACCAAGCCTTACAGCTCATTCAACTTCCAAGACGCTGGACATTCCATATTTACAGCCTAGGGACTCACCCCCCATGCTATAGGCATCTTAGGCTTAAGGCCTCTACTACAACTTAGTACAATCTGAATATTCTACTAATCTCAATATATTCTCTGGACACATTGGTCTAATATCATTGTGCTAGGTAACAACCACAGCACTAGACAGATAGGTCTTACCGCCCTTAGACACTACCCTATACAAACTTACACATCAGGTCTTATTGCCTTGAGCCTCAACTCGACTCCAATCTCAATCACATCACATTCTACTAACCTAAGGACATACTAGTCCATCAAGTCTTATGGCCTTAGGATACTCAGTTTACCATCTTTGTTGAATAACAGCCCTCTTACTAGGCCCACTACAGAGCTACCCTCACTGAGCGCCCCCTACAGCTGCGCAGAAGTTTAGCCCACACCCCCTGGCTTACCAGGATAGAGTACAAAAAACTTATGGGATAGCCACTCCCATTATCGCCTAAAGGAGAGCTCCCCAGGTATCGAGCATATGGTATTCACTACTTAAGTCACGCTTGACATACCCTGGTACTATTGAGTTAAATACTCATCGAGTATAACTACCTAGAAAAAATAGTTCACTAGGTACTTTGAACTCATTTTAGGCTCCATCTCTTGTTGCTCAACTCATTCATACATTTATGTAATGTTCACGAAGCATGCTAAACAAACTATTATCACATCAATCACCACAAGAGCATTCAGCATATCAATATATAGCCTAACTGCATCCACTGGACTTCCAGTTCAACAAGTCACATGGCCCCAAGTGTTCACCCGTGCAACAAGCCCTGTGATTCCAGTTATGCATAACAAGAGTTTCCATGGCCTCGAGTGTCCACCCATACAAAATAGGCCCTGAGCAACTACTCATGCATAATAGGAGTCTTTATGGCATCCACCTGTGCAAAATAGGCCCCGGGCAACCACTCTGCAACTTATGAATGCTCATTAAGTCTTACTGCCCAGGGAATCACCCCTATATCATAGACATCACTGGACTTATAGAATTGGCCTTCGCCCAACAGGTCTGACTTCCTAAAGATATGCTGGTCCAAAAGGTCTTATTGTCTATCGTATATTCATAATACAAATATACTTGATAGTAAACACATACATGTAGAACCATTACATAAGATACGCGAGCAAGAGTTACTTAGCTTCACATTGCTAAGCATGTTCTTCCTCAATCTCTTTCATCATTTGGCACTGGAGCACCCCATGGTGATTCATTGAGTCATATAACTCTTCTCTCAAGGAAACTTATATGATGGAAGACTTATTACAATATACCACTACTGAGAGTCAATATCCCCACAGCTCTACTCTATGGTTTCAACATCACGGTGGCTTCACGCAACGGTTTATTATCATAACGGTTACACCCTATGGTTTGACATCACGGTGGATCCACACTACGGTACTGTACTCGGTACTTTACTCAGTCACCTAACTGATCACCCCCCAGGCAAACCCTCTGTAGGTAGCCCTCCTTGATCATATCTCCCCGTAGGTAGCCTTTTCTGATTAAAACTCCCCGTAAGTAGCCTTCTTCGATCATAATCCTCCATAGGTAGATCTGTCCAATTGGTCATCTATGAATGGAAGTACCGTTGTAATGGGAATCTAGATCTCATAAGATCCTTCTTCCTTAGCAGTTATGTAATCTTCTCTCTCTCTGGGGTTAATTCATTTAGACTTTTGATATTGGTCCCACTCCAGGCATCATCACAATTCTTAGGGAATATTCTACTATTAAGATCTTTCCCTATGCTAGATTAGCAACTAGCGACCTCAAGAAATATGTATGAGGTTTCTTACATATTTTTTTAGTACATTCCAGTACCTTATGCTACTCAAGCTATCTCAGAGTCTTGAAGAACCAATTCAACTATTGCAATTGATTCTCATGTTATGATTCTATTCTCATAATCTCAACCTTACGTGAGTCAGAAAAATCAGGTTTCTTCAATTATACCCAATAAGTACGCTAAGAATCAAATTCAATAGTGCATATTCTAAACTCCACAATTTCGAGTAATATCCTCAAACAATTACTGAAGGTTCAATTATCATTCGTAAGGTTCACAAGGTTCAAACTTCCTTTATGGAACATAACCATAGTGCAACCTTATTCACATTTTGACCTAAGTACTATTCCATCTTAGATATGATCCAAACATATCTTTAACCCTCAGTATCATCAAATCGGATCCTTTAGGATTGATGTACGGCATAAGCACCTCTCATCATGCATTACCGTATATCATACCTATATTCCTTTAACCCTACGGGTTACTAAGGATCATTACTTAGCACGAAGAACCTCAACATAATCACTATGCCTCAATTTCCATAACCCTATCAGATGAACTTTTTCGAGCAGCAATCACTACATCATAAGGGTTTGGATTAAGGATCAAACTTACTTTATCATCTCCATGCCTCTAATAATTTCTTAGGTCATCTAAGAATCTTAAATCATAATTCCAAATTTTCACAACGGACCCCCACTGGTCCAACTGCAGCGCTACTCTCATTGGGTGCCCGCCACAGTGTCACGGGAATCTAACCCACAACTGAGCAAGCTTATGTAGAGCATACCCATAATATTCCCTCTCATAAGCATACTTAACCACAGAGTTCTGATGGAATCCAGGCATCAGCGCTAGCTTCATATCTATCATTCATCATTGGGTATCGGTAGCCCATAATACCTCAACCACCACGTGACATGTAATATCCCGAATTTTGGGATTAAAGGCTTGAGATTTAGCCTGGGTTAAGTGGACTACTTGACCCCCTGTTTGGTAAATGTTATAGTGAGACAATATTATTTCCCAAAATTTCTTTATATCCTTGGATATTAAAAAGAAATTATATTATTGAGCTAAAGAGCTCAGGGAATAACAAAACGAAGTGATTGGAGGTCACACACAACATACTGAAGTGGAATACAAAGTATTGTTGCTATTGGTGAAATTCCCGATGTGGCAGATGTCAAGGGGAAAATGATGTTGAAAAATTATGAAAATTTCCAGAATGAAAATAGACTTATCAATATTTAATTTGATAGGTCATATAAGTCATTTGGAGTTGTACACAGAGAAATAAATTTTTAAAGTTAGCCCAGCGAAATTAATTATTTTCTAGGACAACATTCAAAGATTAAAAGTATAGGAAGAGTGAGCTTCCAATTGGCCAAAGGTTATAATTTTTTTCATAAAATTAGACTCAATGAGGGTCATATAGCCTTTGAAATCACTCAAATTAGACATTTATACAATTAGATATAAATTTTCAAAGTTTAATGAAAATTCTGTCAGATTGGATATTATGTACGAAAATTTGATTTTTGGGCCAAAGAGCTTGTGACACTTGGCAAAGTCATTTAATCATCAATTAAACCATCATCTTCTTCATTCCTCAGCCATTTTTCATGTAGAAAAATCAGAAAGAAGAGAGAGAATGAAGCTGGGTGAAAATAGAGGGAGAGGAGAGAGAAACTTTGAGCCGCCGAAACACTGTCGTAATAGCGTCCTCTCTCAAAGTGCCCTTCATGGAACTTCTTCTACTCATTGTGAGGTTCATTTCTATGATTTTGGATTTTTATTTGGAGGTGGTTGGCACTGTCTCACCAGCCGGAGTGTTGCCGAAATTCCGAACCGTTTGCGGAAACGAGTAGAGGTAAGTGTAAGCTTTCTTTTTAACCGATTGGTTTGTCAATTTGATAAGTATAGAGGAAGTTGGGTACTATTCATGGATGATTTTAAAGGATGTTTTTAATGGTTAAATGATGTCCAATGGATGTCTAAATAGCTAATCATTTGATTAGAAGTAGAAAGGAAGAGATTAAGCCAAAGAAAACAAGAAACCGACAAACGCTTCCTGAGAACTTTGAATTTTTTGTTCTGGCTATTTCATGGGGAAGGAGTGGAAATTTGATGATTTTTATACTTCCATTGTCTTTAGGAGGAAAAATTGTGTAGGTATACAAGTATTCATGAATTTTGGATGCTTGTATATGAATTTGGGAAATTATGAAGTATGTGTGTGCATATTGCTTAATCTGCCTTGTATGGCAGTAAGTATTGGGCATGATGTTTGAAGGTCTAAAACTTGTCCAAAAATTATGAAATTTTTCAAGATTAAAGTAGACATTGGAGCTTTAATTTGATAGGTAGTTTGTAATTTTTGGATAAGTATAGTAGGAGATGTGAATTGTTGAAGATATGCCATGTTTTCTAGAAAGAATCTGAAACTGTGATGTTGTGTGAAATGTTTCATAAAGCAACCAACAACAACAACAACAAAACCTTTATCCCAATAGGGGGGTCGGCTACATGGATTGCACGATGCCATTGTGCTCTGTCAAAAACCATAGATTTTGATATATTATTAATTAGAAGGTCTTTCTCTATGACCTCATTGAGCATTCGTTTAGGCCTTCCTCGGCCATTGTGTGAAATGTTTCATAAAGTAACCCTTATCCAAAAAAATTCTAAAACTTTCCAGAATTAAAGTAGAGATATGGATCTTTGATTTTATAGGTATTTTGTAATTTTTGGACAAGTGTGCTAAAAGATGTGATTTTTCAAATTTATACCCTGCTGCTGGAAGAACATCTAAAATAGTTGGTGTTTGGAAAAATTCTGGGAATGTTGTTGTTGTAGCATTTGAAATTGAGTATTTTTATGTGAAACTAGACTTAATTATATTTGTAGAGAGCTTTGAACCACATCATTTGAAATTTTTTGGAATTAGTTATGATTTTTCAAAGTTAGGTGAAAAATCTGACAGCTTTGTGTCTTATGTGAATTTAAGACTTAATGGCACAAATGTAATTGGTATGAACTCCAAGGGTGAAAGTAAGCCTTTAGGGCTAATGTGGGACATTGGGAATTCACTTTTTATGGCTCTAATGGTGTTATCACTTACCTAGGCCCATGAAGTGATAAAGAAGAAGCAATTGTTGGCGACTCAAAGGACAAGAAGAGAAGGACATAAAGTCCAAGAGGTAGTGAACTTACCTTTTCTACATGTATGTGATATGTATGTCTTGCATTGATTATGTGACTACTTTGCCTATTTGTGTAGAACATATATGATTGGTTGAAGCTCTATTATATTTGTGCAATGGCCATATGTATGTCATAACATCGAACATGCAGCATGTTAATATGTTGGCATGAAATAGTGTAGGCAAGCATATCATGTATTCATATATATCTGGCATGCATAGTGGTATTGTTTACTACTGAGATTCCTCGAATCTCATTCCTCCCAACCAATCATTTAGACAGGTAAAGAGTGCAGGGAGATATACACCAGAGAAGATAAGAAGGTGAAGCAAAGATCGTAGTGTAAGGCACTACTATTTGTATTTGATGTAAGAGTGTGGTGGTTATGTGTAATTATATGTTTCATGTATATGAACAAATGAATGTAGTATGAGTAGAGAATAGCTTGAATTTCATTAAAAAGGTAAGAGAATCACTCTCATACTCTGATGTAATAAGATTAAGAGCCTATGAGTTTTAATGATATGGTGAAAGTTGTAGAAATGTTGAAAAGTTTTTGTTTACCTCTGAAAACCCTCTCAACCCTAGGTTCAACTCTTGAGTTGAGATTGAGGATTTGTGAACATTTTCAAGAGTTGGGTAATCCCAGTTCGAATCCTGGTCTCACGAATGATTTCACTACTCATTTGCACTTATCTAGGAAAATGTGAATAAGGTATTACATGACATGTAAGGAAAGTCTCCAACAATGTGCTAAAGTCTCCCAAGAAACATTTCACAAAGTCACCTTTCCATGTTCAACAAAGTTGCCTCTGTACTCAAGTTTGCATCCAAGCAATTGAGTTCTAGCCTAAAACTTGAGTCTTGCCAACCACACTCAAGTTCAGCTGGTTTTCCACAGAGACTTAGCTGATACTTCAATCTTTGCACATGCCATAAAGGCTTGCACTCAAGTTCAAATTAATACACTGGAGTTCTCCTTACACACTCGAGTCCTGAAAGTTTGGAAATGAGAGTTTCTACCCAATAAATATTTCACACCAAGAGGAGGGGATACATTTGAGTTCACCCATATAAACTCGAGTACTTAGCTTGCTCGCACTCAAGTCCTTCAAGTTCTGGAGAAAGAGTTTCTACTAGAAACATTTTCAACATGCAAGAACAGAAGATGAACTCGAGTTCACCCATATAAACTCGAGTTCTCAACTGTCTGCACTCGAGTTTAGGCGTTTCACTCCCACGAGTTCCTGCCTAAATCTATCTTATGCATAAGGAAATACCCCAAGCACTCAAGTTCTCCAACATGAACTCGAGTTCTCACCCCAATTTGCACTCGAGTTTGGGTTTTCTACCCCTGAGAGTTCTTTCCCAAGCCCACTTTTTCCATCAAAAAATGGTCCATGAACTCGAGTTCACCAAATTGCACTTAAGTTCATCAGCTATCCGAAGCTAAGTACACTTCAGAAATCAATTTGAATCTACCCATAGGTTACCCACTCCTTATTTTTCCACTTGGCATCACTCTTAAACATAGTTCCATCACCATGCCTCCTAATCACAAGGCATCTAACAAGGATTAGAACCTATCCACTTAAGCAGAGAACTCTAGTAATTATCCAATATTGCCAGAACCAACGCTCTAATAGCAAAAATGTGACACCCTATTTCCAATACTCCAAAATGAGTATAAATGAGTAGTGAAATCAGTTATGGAATCAGGATTTGACCCCCGAACTACCCAACATTCAATAACATTCATAAATCCTCGCTCTAAACTAGGATTTGAACCTAAGGCTGAGAGGGTTTTTCGAATGGTAGAAAACTTCTTAATCATTTCCAGAAACCTCGCTGTGTCACTAATGACTCATTGGCTCTTAATTTCATTATATCAGAGTATATGCGAGCGATTTACTTACCTTTTTAATGAAATTAGATATATTCTCCTTTAATTAAACTAGAATAGTTCTCTGCTAAACTTCATTCATGCGTTCATTTACATACATGAAATGTAAAGCCATGTAAGGCTATCAAATGTAAATCAATTACATCAATACAAATAGTAGTGCCTCGTACTACGATCTTAACCTCATCTTTGAGATTCCTCCTCGCATATCTCCAGGCATTCTTCACCTGTACGCAACATTTATATGGTTGGGGTTGGAGGAGTGAGATTCTAGAGAATCTCAATACCAAACAATACCACTATAAATGTAAGATATGTGTGTGTGTGTGTGTGTGTGTGTGTGTGTATTGTTAGATTCCATGTTTTGATGATAACAAATCATGTTTTGGAAGCTCATGGAATAATTAGCAGCAAAGCAATCCATTCTGGTGATCTGTGAAAGATCACTCGAGTGATTCATTTAATCACTCGAGTGATTGTAGATCACTCGAGTGATTTTGTTAATCACTCGAGTGATATTCAAGATCACTCGAGTGATTGCGGAAAATTACAGATCACTCGAGTGATATGGGAAATCACTCGAGTGATCCACAATTTCACTTCCAGTGATCGCGAAATCACTGCAAGAAAAATTCACTGTTTTGAAAATCACTTCCAGTGATTCTGAATCACTCGAGTGATCCTCCAAATCACTTCCAGTGATTGTGAATCACTCGAGTGATCAGACAAACACTTCCAGTGATTTTTTTTTCACTTCCAGAAATTCCCACGGTTTTGCTATTCACTTCCAGTGATTCTCATTCACTCGAGTGATGCGCCAAATCACTTCCAGTGATTGTGAATCACTCGAGTGATGAAGCAAATCACTTCCAGTGATTAGGATTTCACTTCAAGAAAAATCTACTGTTTTACAAATCACTTCCAGTGAAGCTGAGATCACTCAAGTGATCAGCCAAAATTCTCAAATCACTTCCAGTGATCCTCAATCACTCGAGTGATGTTGGATTTTCGCTGAATCACTTCCAGTGAATTGGAAATCACTGCAAGAAGATTTCACTATTCACCAAATCACTTCCAGTGATCATAAATCACTCGAGTGACATTTGCAAAGTTCCAATATCACTTCCAGTGAACCAGCAATCACTGTCAGAAATATTCAAAGATTTCAAAATCATTTCCAAACACATTATATTCACTACCAATGATATTGCATCTTCTCATATGAGGATTTATTGATCAAGTATACATCTTTCTACATTGACCTTGATCCAATTGTTTTTAACTTCATCAACGACAAATGATTTTGCTAGTGAAATTTTATTATTACTGTAGCTTTCAAAATCATGATATAATACTCAGTTGCGAAAATAGGATCACTCTCTATGGTTTCACTGTCTCTTTTATAAAACACCTCCAGTGATCCATATTAATCTGTTGAGATACAAATATTGCTTAACGGTCATATTCATGAGTGTGTTACAGATGTACTCCACTATGACGCACTTAACATGTAACTGAACACTCCACTCAAACGACAACTATTCATGGTAGCAGCAGAAATTCAAAAGTAACGGAAGACAAATGCTGTTACATTTGTCAGAAGCATCTTTGAATTAACGGGCAAATTTACAACGTCTTCAAAGTGGTTCTATTATATATGTCCAGCCATTTGAAAAACAAAACAACGAAGAAATACGCCTGAACTTTCCACAAGTGATATCTTCTCAAAAAGGCTTTAACACTTCATCTGTACTTCAGTTTTTATCTACATACTCTGAAAGAGAGATTGTCAGTCATACTAAATCATTCTCAATTGTATTAACTTAAGGTTGAGGAACCTTAAGTAGGGATTTGAAATTACCTTGTGTAAGGGGGAGCAAGTGTCTGAAGGAACTTGCTGTTTGTACTGAGGTGCCAAGAACCCACTGAATCTTGGAGGATATAGTGAAAGGCTCAGAAGGACTTCTAAGGACTGGACGTAGGTCAAGTGTTTGAGACCAAACAAGTATAAATCCCTGTGTCAACTTTGGTGATATCTCTTCTTTCATTAACTGTGCTTTAAGTTTTGTATATTGATTTTAGATTTGCCAATTATTTTGTAATCACCCAATTCACCCCCCCTCTTGGGTGAAAAGCTTGCTCTAACATTTGGTATCAGAGCACAGGTCTTCTATTTCAGGCTTAACAACCTTAGAAGGATCCGATGGCAAGCATGGGTGAAGCAATCCTTCCTGACGGAGCTTCTATCACTAGACCACCTGGTTTCAATGGTGAACACTTTTCCTTCTGGAAAGCTAAGTTCCGTGTGTTCGTAATGGCTACAGAATACGGACTATGGGATGTGATTGAGACTGGGAACTACGTACCTACAAAGACTGAAGAATCTCGAAAAGTTCCTAAATCACCAGCAGAATTTGATGACAATGACAAAAGACTAGTGACTCTCAACAGCAAAGCAATTCTAATGATTCAGAGTGCACTAAGTTAAAAAGAATACTTCAGAATCTGTACGCTTCAGACTGCTAAAGAAATGTGGCAAGCGCTTGAAGTAGCTCATGAAGGAACATCTGGAATTAAAGAAAATCGCATCAATACTCTAATACAGAGTTTGATTTGCTTCGTATGAAAGAAGGTGAGTCAATAGCTGAATTTGAACTTAGATATACTCACATTGTTAATCAACTTGCAGCACTTGGAAAATTCTATGATCAGAATGTCCAAGTAAGAAAAATACTAAATATACTCTCCAAAGAATGGGAAGCGAAAGTCACAGCAATAGAGGAGGCCAAAGGAGAATCAATGCAATCTGTAGCTTCTCTGTTTGGAAGTCTTTCAGAATATGAAAGCAAACTAAAATTCAAACGAGAATTGGAAGAAGTTGGCGATAGAAGGAGGAAAGGTCTTGCATTAAGTGCAACAAAAGCGAAGACAGAAAACCAAGAAGAAGAAGAGGAGATCGATGATGATGAAATGGGCCTGATGATCAGAAGATTCAAGAAATTTTATAAAGGCCAAGGATTCAGAAACTTTCAAAGAGGTGGAACAAGTGGCAGAAGAGACTCCAAGGAAATCATCTGCTATGAATGTGGTAAACCGGGACATATCAAATCAGAATGTCCTGAGCTAGTACAGAAAAATAAAGAAAAGAGAAACTTCAAATTCTTCAACCGGAAGAAGGCATTCGTTTCTGCAATATGGGGAGATAGCTCCTTAGAAGAAGAAAGCGATGATGAGGAGACAGCCAATATATGTCTGGTTGCTCAAAAAGAAACAGACGAGGAGGTAATGAATTCTGATCCTACGTATGATGAATTACAAAATGAATATGATGCTTTACATTCTGAATTCATCAAAATAGTTAATACCTTGATTACTTGCAAAAAGAGAAACAAAATTCTTGAAGAAGAAATTAAAAACCCTTTGGATAGAGATTGCGAAAAGTGTTTGTCCCTTGAAAAGAAAAATATTGATCTTACCAAAACTCTTGAGAAGTTTACAAAAGGCAGTGAAATGCTAAATGTCATTTTAAAAGCACAACGTCATGTGAATGATAAATCTGGTATAGGATATGATCCGAACCTAGACAAAAGAAAGGGTAAGAAGAAAACAGGAAGCAAATCCTATCTAAGTTATTTCACACGTTCTGTGCACACATCTAATCCTTTTGCTTACTGTAATTACTGCAATAGAAAAGGACATTACACTTCTTCATGTTTTCATAAAAAGAAAGGAATTATAGGAACCTATAAATGGATACCTAAGAAGAAACATGAACTAGAAGTTATCTGTACTAACCCAAAAGGACCCAAAAGGATATGGGTACCTAGAACTTAATTATCCTTAACTGCAGGTTTGTCTCAGAACATCCAAATCAAACAAATGGTATATAGATAGCGGATGTTCAAGACATATGACTGGGGATCCTGAGAACTTCACCACATTAGTACCTAAGGAAGGTGGCAAGGTGAAATTTGGAGGAAATCAAACTGGAAGGATAGCAGGACTTGGAGAAGTCAAAGACAAAATCAAAGACGTATACTACGTTGAAGGCTTATGTCACAATCTACTAAGTGTAAGTCAAAGCACGGATAAAGACAACTGGGTGATATTTGATTCAGAAGAATGCCTGATAGTCAGCAAGGAGGATCTACAAATTGAAAAGAAAAAGTTGAAAACCAAACTCAAACCAAAAAGGGAAGGTAATTGCTATACTCTTGATATGAATGAAAATATTTCTGAAAGTTGTCTTCTGAGTACTACTGATGAGAGTTGGCTTTGGCATAAGCGACTTGCCCATGTTAATATGCATCAATTGCAAAAGTTACTCAAAAAGGGTTTGGTAATTGGGCTACCTAATGTCAATTTCAAAAATGATTTAGTCTGTGATGCTTGTCAAAGAGGTAAGCAAACTAAAACTTCTTTTAAATCAAAAACTGAAATTACCACTAATAGACCACTTCAACTATTGCATATGGATCTGATTGGTCCAGCAAGAGTTAAGAGTCTCGGTGGAAACTTGTACACGTTTGTTATTGTTGATGATTTCTCTAGATTTACCTGGAATATATTTCTATCATCCAAAGATGAAACTTTTTACAAATTTATTACCTTTGCCAAGAAAGTGCAAAATGAGAAAGGTATGTCAATTGCAGGAATCAGGACAGATCATGGTGGAGAATTTGATAATCAAGCATTTGCAGAATACTGTGATACAAATGGCATTGATCACAATTTTTCAGCACCAAGAACTCCTCAACAAAATGGTGTAGTAGAAAGAAAGAATAGAGTTCTTACAGACATGACTAGAGCAATGCTCAACGAAAAGAACGTGTCTCAAGTCTTCTGGGCAGATGCAATGAGCACTGCATGCTACATCTCAAATAGAGCATATGTCAGAACCAAGCTTGGAAAAACACCATATGAACTTTACAAGGGACGGAAACCAAACCTTGCTCATCTACACATATTTGGCTGTAAGTGCTTTATTCATAACAACAGTAAGGATAATCTTGGAAAATTTGATTCTAAGGCTGATGAGGGACTTTTCTTAGGATATTCAAATCATAGTAAAGCATTTAGAGTTTTTAATAAACGAACATGTGTTGTAGAAGAATCAATTCATGTTGTATTCGATGAATATGTATCCTCTAGTAAAGACTTTGATGATGAGATATCTAAAAACCAACCTCCCATTAACTCTTCACATCTTGAAGATGACGATTGTGAAAAAGAAGTTGAACTGAGTAATTCAGATCAACCTCGTGCCTAGAAATATGTCAAGAGTCATCCTCTAGATCAAGTAATAGGTGGAGTTAATGAAGGTGTCAAAACTAGAAACAAGGTTTTAAACGAAGTAAGTTTTTCTGCATTCATTTCTCAATTAGAACCTTCTAACATTGAAGAAGCCCTATCAGATAATGATTGGGTGTTAGCAATGCAAGAAGAGTTAAACCAATTTGACAGAAATCAAGTTTGGGATTTGGTGCCCCGGCCTAAAGACCACTCGGTTATTGGCACTAAATGGGTATTCAAGAACAAACTTGATGAATCCGCAGCTATTATCAGAAACAAGGCAAGATTGGTTGCCAAAGGCTATAATCAGGAAGAAGGAATTGATTATGAGGAAACATATGCTCCAGTAGCAAGATTGGAAGCCATACGAGTACTCTTAGCCTTTGCTTGCATCAAAGGATTTAAACTATTTCAAATGGATGTGAAAAGTGCTTTCTTAAATGGATACATCAAGGAGGAAGTTTATGTGGAACAACCTCCAGGCTTTGAAGATGTATCCAAACCAAATCATGTTTTCAGACTCAAAAAGGCATTATATGGTTTGAAACAAGCACCTAGAGCCTGGTACGAAAGATTAAGCAAATTTCTCATCGAATTTGGTTTTACTCGAGGAAAAGTCGATACAACATTATTTATAAAACGAAAACTAAGTGATATTTTGGTAGTTCAGATTTATGTTGATGATATTATATTTGGAGCTACTAATGATTCCTTGTGTAAAGAGTTCTCTGAGATAATGCAGGGAGAATTTGAAATGTCACTGATGGGGGAATTGACCTTCTTTCTGGGTTTACAAATTAAACAAAGAAAGAATGGAATATTCATATCACAAACCAAATATCTTCAAGAATTGCTTAAGAGGTTTGGATTGGATGAAGCTAATGGAACAGATACACCTATGAGCTCAACCGTACTAATGGATGCTGATGAAAAAGGAGTCGATTTCAACATAACTCAATATCGAGGAATGATAGGATCATTACTCTATCTCACAGCCAGCAGACCTGATATTCAGTTCAGTGTTGGTCTATGCGCAAGATTTCAGTCATGCCCCAAAGTGTCACATGCTGAATTAGTGAAACGAATTTTCAGATATCTGGCAGGCACAAAAGAGTTGGGTATATGGTATCCCAAGAGAGGTAATGAATATTTAGTTGCCTATTCTGACTCTGATCATGGTGGCTATAAAACATATAGGAAGAGCACAAGTGGACAATGTCAATTTCTTGGAGGCGCAGTCGTTTCTTGGTTCAGCAAGAAACAAACTACAGTATCTTTGTCTTCAACAGAAGCAGAATACATAGCAGCCTCAAGTTGTTGTGCACAAGTACTATGGCTAAAACAACAACTTCAGGATCTTGGCATATACCTTAAAGAAATTCCTATTTACTGTGACAACACCAGTACAATAAGCTTGGCGAAAAATCCTGTCAGCATTCAAGGACCAAGCATATTGATGTGAGACATCACTTCATTAGAGATCATATTCAGAAAAGAGATGTCAAGGTGTTATTCATTCCTACACATTTGCAATTAGCTGATATTTTCACCAAACCTCTTGCCCGAGAACAATTCATGCACATACGAAGGGAATTGGGAATGGTAAATCCCAATGAATTGTAAGTTGTTTAATCTTTATAAATGTTGATTTCATAATTGTTTTGATGATCCCATTACTAATTTAAGCATCGGAGTTTCTACAAAGTTGTTTTGCAGGATGCTCTGTAATATCCTCAAGTAACAGGGACAAACAGAGAAGGAAGACAATGGAGTAAGTGAAAAGTGAAACACTGCAATCACAGGTAAAATTAGATAATTAAATTGATAAATTTGTCACTAGTAAGTCACATGAGTATTTCCATTATTAATTTAGGAGTTACAGCATGATATCAGATTTTGTGAAGTGTTTTTGTACTTCACTCGAGTGATTTTTATATTTCACTCGAGTGAAAACCAAAATCACTCGAGTGAATGTTAAAAATCACTCGAGTGAATGTTAAAAACTCTGATATATCAGTTCCTCTCTCTCTCGCGACTGCTCACCTTCTACCATCACCTCCATTCGCTGAAAACGCTTGAACCCAGTAACCGCAACCCTCTTTACTACTCTTAACCGACAAATCCCCTCTAAAGCCAGCCCATTTTAGTTTAAATCCTTCCTCCGACAGTTTCGTTTCTCATTTCCAACAGTCTCGTCATTTCACAGTTCACTCCCGACTGCCCCCATTTCTCTTTTCTCTCGCCTTTTTGCTTCCGACAAGCCTACCCAGTGTCAAATTCCTGTCTAGCCGTCACCAAAACCTTCGCCTCCACCAAGTGTCGGTACTCATGGAAAGAACAAAAAGGCCCGGGCAATCTCCACCACCTCCACCTCCGTCTAAGAGGGCGAAAGCCCCCGCTGAACCAGAACCCAATCCACCCAGACCAAAATCCAAGGGGATTTGGATTGAAGAACCCACGGGAATGGCTACCCGTTCACATACCAGCGTGAAAGGGAAAGGGAAAGAAAAATCTGATGTCCAGAGAGAAGCAGATGTCCAAGAATCAACTTTGCAAAGAAAAATCACACGGGCAGCGAATATCTTGGCAGCCTCTGTGCCTCAGAAGTCACGGTATGCAAGTCAAGCCACTGGTAGTCGACAGTCTGGCTCCCTGGCTGAAGAACCTACTAAGCTCCTTGAACCTCCTTCTGGATTTAACACTGGTAACCTCAGTCTCTTGAACTCCATTGTGTTTGCCTCACACTTTGCTAAAAGAACCTTCTGTCCTGTTGTGTGGGTTGACTTGGAGGAACTAAAACAGAAATTTCATATTGATCTAACCCCATATTTGAAACAATATGAACCTTGGCTGAGATTGAGAATGTCATACAATCCTTTGGTTGTCAAATATTTTTATTGTAACATGAAGACTGCTGATGTAAAGGATGACCAAGGAAACATCATTGCTGAGAGAATTGAAACAAGTATTAGAGATCAGAAAATTCTTCTGTCTGGGGATCTTATCAACACCTATCTAGAGATAGAGGATGTTCCTATGAGGCCTCCATGTGTGTTTAATATTCATGAATTAGTTGATATCTTCAGACCAGGACAACCTGGAGTACCTCTACCCACTTCCCCAGCCTCTCTTTCCAATGATCAGAGAGCCTTGTTCTATATTTACTCCCGAAGTATGGTTAACAAGGCAAAGAACTTCACTCATATCACGGGAAAAGATCTTCAGATGATGGCATCCCTCATGACAAGGGAAAGAAGAAATGTGAGGGAACTCATCTTTCAAGAAATGAAGAGGTTCAGGTTCAACTCATCCAGGTCTACTACCATTCCCTATCCTCAGCTTGTGTCTTACATTCTTTCCCTGCACAATATTTGGCATTTGACACCTGACGGAGATATTGTGAGGATTCCCAAGTTTGGGAAAATTCACCTCACTAGGATGGGAATTACCATTCCTGCTGGAGCATCATCACAGCCTCAGAGACGCCATTCACCTCCTCCTGAGGCCAGCCAGAGAGAACCCCAGAGGATGGACCCTTCACCCTCCAAGATGGATGAGGCACAGTCCTCTAGAGCAGTCTCCCATGGTCCTTCTTTTACTCAGGCTGCTATTCAGACATATATCCAGGAGGCCATTCAGTCTGCAGTCACTCAGTTGAAGAACTCTAATGCTCAACTGATTGATCAAGTTAATAATCAAGTGACAATCTTAGTGGCAGCAGTGGATCACAATTCCAATCTCCTTTTTGAGCGCCTGACTGAGCAGTCACAGAGAATTCAGAGGATTGAGGATGCTCTCAGGACTCACCTTCATATCCCCTTCCCTGATTTACCACCTGCCTCCTCACAACCTCCTCCATCAGATTCTTCAGTTCCAGAGATTTCACTTTCTGATCCTCCCATCATTCCTCCCATTATTCCTTCAGACACTCCTCCAGCACCTCCCACAATCTTTATTTCTGATCCTATTTCTGCTGGTGATATTCCACACACTGACCCCATTCTCCAGACTCCATCATCTTCTTCACATCACACTGCTTCCAGTTCTCATACTGAGGAAATCATAGCTGAGGAAGCCACCACAGAAGTCATAGGACCAAATAACTCCACTTCCACCACTCCTATTGAGCCATCTTCTACCACATTTTCCTTCCAATCTCCTCCACAACTTTCCATTATTCCATATGTTCCACCTACCTCTTTCTTTGCATCTACATCCACTCAAGCCTCTACACCGTCTACCTTTCCTTTAGATGATGCCAAAAAGGGGGAGAAGAGCTGATATGATAGATATGATATATTTTCTTTTGATGCATATGTGTTTTAGTTTGTAATTACAAGTTATGTATTTTACCTTTCCTGGACTTTGTCACTGTGTATCTTGTGTAATCTGACTTGACTTTAATCTAATGGAAATATGAGTTTATGATATGATCTTATGAAATTTTTAATGTATCTGTGTTTATGATTGCAGTAGCCAACATGATCTCATGGAAATCCTAGTGTATTACAGCCGCCAAAATGATTTCAAAAAAATTCACTTCTTATGTGCATTTTCTGTTTACAATGATTTTTGAACTTGAAACTTACATCTTTTATCTTCCAAAAGGTCAAAAAACTCATAATCTCTTAAACAAACTCATCTTAGCAATTGCAAATCAAAATTAGTGCAAAAGATTTCAAAAAGATCAAGCAAAGTGTATTAGAAAATCAAAATTTTAAACTTGATCATATGATATGTTTTGTCATCATCAAAAAGGGGGAGAATGTTAGATTCCATGTTTTGATGATAACAAATCATGTTTTGGAAGCTCATGGAATAATTAGCAGCAAAGCAATCCATTCTGGTGATCTGTGAAAGATCACTCGAGTGATTCATTTAATCACTCGAGTGATTGTAGATCACTCGAGTGATATTCAAGATCACTCGAGTGATCGCTGAAATCACTCGAGTGATTGCGGAAAATTACAGATCACTCGAGTGATATGGGAAATCACTCGAGTGATCCGCAATTTCACTTCCAGTGATCGCGAAATCACTGTAAGAAAAATTCACTGTTTTGAAAATCACTTCCAGTGATTCTGAATCACTCGAGTGATCCGCCAAATCACTTCCAGTGATTGTGAATCACTCGAGTGATCAGACAAACACTTCCAGTGATTTTTTTTTCACTTCCAGAAATTCCCACGGTTTTGCTATTCACTTCCAGTGATTCTCATTCACTCGAGTGATGCGCCAAATCACTTCCAGTGATTGTGAATCACTCGAGTGATGAAGCAAATCACTTCCAGTGATTAGGATTTCACTTCAAGAAAAATCTACTGTTTTACAAATCACTTCCAGTGAAGCTGAGATCACTCGAGTGATCAGCCAAAATTCTCAAATTACTTCCAGTGATCCTCAATCACTCGAGTGATGTTGGATTTTCGCTGAATCACTTCCAGTGAATTGGAAATCACTGCAAGAAGATTTCACTGTTCACCAAATCACTTCCAGTGATCATAAATCACTCGAGTGACATTTGCAAAGTTCCAATATCACTTCCAGTGAACCAGCAATCACTGTCAGAAATATTCAAAGATTTCAAAATCATTTCCAAACACATTATATTCACTACCAATGATATTGCATCTTCTCATATGAGGATTTATTGATCAAGTATACATCTTTCTACATTGACCTTGATCCAATTGTTTTTAACTTCATCAACGACAAATGATTTTGCTAGTGAAATTTTATTATTACTGTAGCTTTCAAAATCATGATATAATACTCAGTTGCGAAAATAGGATCACTCTCTATGGTTTCACTGTCTCTTTTATAAAACACCTCCAGTGATCCATATTAATCTGTTGAGATACAAATATTGCTTAACGGTCATATTCATGAGTGTGTTACAGCTGTACTCCACTATGACGCACTTAACATGTAACTGAACACTCCACTCAAACGACAACTATTCATGGTAGCAGCAGAAATTCAAAAGTAACGGAAGACAAATGCTGTTACATTTGTCAGAAGCATCTTTGAATTAACGGGCAAATTTACAACGTCTTCAAAGTGGTTCTATTATATATTTCCAGCCATTTGAAAAACAAAACAACGAAGAAATACGCCTGAACTTTCCACAAGTGATATCTTCTCAAAAAGGCTTTAACACTTCATCTGTACTTCAGTTTTTATCTACATACTCTGAAAGAGAGATTGTCAGTCATACTAAATCATTCTCAATTGTATTAACTTAAGGTTGAGGAACCTTAAGTAGGGATTTGAAATTACCTTGTGTAAGGGGGAGCAAGTGTCTGAAGGAACTTGTTGTTTGTACTGAGGTGCCAAGAACCCACTGAATCTTGGAGGATATAGTGAAAGGCTCAGAAGGACTTCTGAGGACTGGACGTAGGTCAAGTGTTTGAGACCGAACAAGTATAAATCCCTGTGTCAACTTTGGTGATATCTCTTCTTTCATTAACTGTGCTTTAAGTTTTGTATATTGATTTTAGATTTGCCAATTATTTTGTAATCACCCAATTCACCCCCCCTCTTGGGTGAAAAGCTTGCTCTAACATGTATGACGCATGACATGCTTTCCATTCATAATATCATGACATCTTCATGCACGCTAAATGTTACAACATACTCATGGCCATTGTATAACATAACAAAGCATCAATCAATCAAGCAGTCACATAAACACAATGCATAACATACATATCATGTACATGCAGGAAAGCTAAGTTCACTACCTCTCAGACTTCGTGTCCTTCCTTAAACCATCGTCTTTGCTCCGACTCGAGCACCATCTGTCGAGTCCTGAATTCCAAGTATACAATAAATGAGTCACTACTCATCCATATATACTCTAGACTTATTTTATTGGCTAACTTAGCCCAATTATGCTAAATTACCAAAATACCCCATGAATCCCAACCTACGCCCATTCGTACTCGGTCCAACAGTACCATACCAGAAATTATGATCTGGGCCAATCATACACAATTTTGTGTATGGAATCCATTTCTGACCTCGGATTAGTCAAAATCAGGCCTACATGACGAAAACACCCCTTGATAGCCCTTACTTAGAGCTTTAAGAGTAAACACCCTAAGGCTTTTCTCACTTCATCATTAACATGAATCCTACACAATTTTCCCTTCTAAACTCAATAGAATCATCCAATTGATGAAGTTTCAACTCATGGCTTACTCCACACACAAGGCAGCCAATTAGAGTTCTCGAAAGAGTTGTGTCAGTTTCTCGTTTTATTTGGCCTAATCCCTTTCATTTTACTTCTAATCACATGATTAGCTATTTAGACATCTATTAGACATCGTTTAGGTCATTAAAACACCATTTAAATGAGACATAAACAGTGCCCAACTCTCATAATACTCATCCAAATCGCAAACTAATAGGTTTAATAGGAAGCTTACGCTTACCTCTGCACGTTTTTGAATTTGATCCGGAATTCCGGCAGCACTCCGATGGCGAGACGGCACCAACCACCTCTAAATGATAATCCAAAACTATAGAAATGAAGCTCAGGATGAGTAAAAGAAGGTTTATACAGGGCACTTTGAGAGAAGACATCGTTTCCCCAGTGTTCTAGCAAATGGAAGCTTTCTCTCTCTTCTCTCTCTTATTCATCCGTTCTTGTTCTCTGATTTCTCTTCCCTTTCTCTTTAGTTCTGATTTGAACGAAGGAATGAGAATAAAAGGATGAAGGATGATGACTTAATGAAGTCATCTAAAGTGGCTCATATCCAATTGATCCAGCTATCTCATTTCTTGTATAACAAGTTCCATTTCTATTTTCCTTCATCATCAACTAAAATAATGAGATCAAAAAAGAGAAATATTACTCTCAAACTATCCCATTATACCACCCTAAAAGTGGTTGACCAAAGCCTTAAGCTTTTCCACTCATTTACTTTCCTTGATAATAATTCACCGGAATAGGTTTATTAATTACCAAGTAGTCATTTCCCTCTTTTTGATTCCCATTCAACTGAAATTATAGGGAATAGTAGGGAAAAGTACTCATTTCTTGTCTTATGGTAAAATTATCATTTTACCCTTACATTATTTCTCCCTGAGCTCTTTAGCTCACCATAATATTCCCTTTTAATATCTAAGGATATAAAGGAATTTTGGAAAATAATATCATGCCTCGCTAGGACATTTACTAAACTGGGGTCTAGCAGTTCCCTTAATCCAGGCTAAATCCCAAACCTCTTGTCCCAAAATTTAGGATATTACAATAAGACCAGGTCTTAAGGGGCATTCTGGTAATTTAGCATTGTTAGGCTAAGTTAATTAAGACTATGAGTTTAGAATTGTACATGAATGAGTAATGACTCATTTATGGTATATTCGAAGATTTCAAGACTTGGTAGTTGTCCGAAACTCAAAGCTTTCCTGAGCTTGGACAAATGTAAGGGAGTTGATAAAGGAAAGCAATCAGGTAGTAACTTGTCTTTCATATGTTATGATATGCAATGTATGGTTTGTGTGTTCATCAAGAGTTGTCTAATGTATTCTGAATATGCGGGGTGGTCGCCTGAGGCCTATTTTGTATGAGTGGATACTCAGGCCAATATAACGCTCACTGTTACATCAGTGGGTGCCCGAGGCCTATTTGCATGGGTATCCCTCGGGGCCTTGTAATATATCTAGCACTACAATAGCTTAAAGCTACATGTGATGCATTGAATGATGTTGTGATGATTCTGATGAATGATGTTTTTTTAGCATGCCTTGTGATGTTATAACTGCATGATTGATATATGTTACTACTGAGATTCTTTAGAATCTCACTCTTTTTCAAAAACCAACTACAGTACAGGGAGAGAGCTCGAGGGGTAAAAAGAAGGTAAATGTGGACGACTAGAGGTTAAGACACTGAAGACTTTAGTCATTTTGGTTGTCTAATTCCAAATGTTTTTTGATATTATGGGATTTGTATATGTTGTATATGACTTGTAAGCATAACAACAATGTAAGAATAACTTGGTGAATGAATGGTAGTCAATAAGTTATTACGCTTCCTATCGCTAACGAAATGTGTATAAGTATTGGAATGTGAGAACTAAGCAGAGGCACGCTGGTAAACTCTGATAAACAAATAAAAAGGAAGAACCGGTGAGACTAAATGACATAGTGAAAAATTTGTGAAAATTTTACTACCCTCTCAACCCTAGGTTCAACTTCTGAGTTGAGGTTGGAAATTTGTAAGTATTTTTCAAACGTTGGGTAGTCCAGGTTTGAATCCTGGTCTCCCGCATGATTTCACTATTCTTTTTGTACTCATTTGAGGCTATAGGAAATGAGGTATCACATTTTTTGTATGAGAGCGTTGGTTCTGGAAATAGTAGGTATTTGTTAGGAACTCTGCTTAAGTTTATAGGATCTAACCTGTTGTTAGCTACTGGATGGTTGGAAGCGTAGGGATAGAATAAGCTGTAATAGTGATGACAAGTGAAAGATATGGATTGAATAGCATATGAGGGTAATTTGAAATGTTTCTTGAAGTGATCTAGCTTGGGAACAACTGGTGAACTCGAGTTTAACAGGGAGAACTATAGTGTATTCCAGCCGAGAACTCGAGTTTATGCATAAGAACTCGAGTGCATAAGGCATTTTCTCATTTATCAGGTGGTTTCAGGAAGAAACTCGCAGGAGTTCAAAAGTGAAAATCGAGTGTAAGCTGCTTGAGAAATCGAGTGCACTTCTAAGAACTCAAGTGCATACTTGATTTTCTAAATATTAATCATTTGGGTAGAAACTTCCAAGCTGAAACTCTTGTAACTCGAGTATAGTTGTGGTTGTGAACTCGAGTGTGGTTTGGAGAACTCGAGTTCATGCCTTCCATTTTTAGTTTCAAGACTCTCGGACAGAAACTTTCATGGCAGAACTCTCAAGACTCGATTGCACTTCCTGTGCAGGACTCGAGTGCAATGTTTACCTATGGCATCTGATTGGTTTCTGGAATAAACTTCCATTCCAAGACTTTTAGGATTTTGGTGTGAAAAATTTCTGAGAACTCTAGTGTGAAATATCAAACTCGAGTGTGATTCCTTCTGACATGCTTGAATCAGTTAAATTCCAACAAGAGATGTTAGCCAAACTTGAGTATGCCTTGCAAGACTCGAGTTTATGGCTAGAACTCGAGTGCATGGATTTAAACTCGAGTACAGCGGCAATGATAAGAGATATATATAAATGTAACTTTGTGCTATATTTCTTTAAGGACTTTAATACATTGTACTCCATTTAACTTGATCATTTCCTTACAGAATATCTCATCACTATTTGGTTATCAACAAAATATGGATTATGATACAGTGGTGTATAGAAAGGTAGGAATGACAAGGGTAAGGTAGACTACCCAGAAGAGTATTCTAGCTCCTATCTCTATCAAGTTAAGAAACATGTCGGATAGTAAAAGATAAAGGAGTAGGTCACCTTCACTTCCATTGATTAACCAGCCTCCACCAGATGAGAAGATACTAGAGGGTAAGTACTATATAGCCCTTATAGAGAAGGACTTGAACATGGACTGAATATAGTTTGTACATGCAGAAAAAGCATTAAGTATCCACCGATCTATGGTCCTATTGCTAGGGATAAAGCTACAATGGTTGACATAGATGACATAGAGTCAGATAACAGTATGCAGCACCTAGACTCAAACGTAGAGTCGGATGCTCCAGTAGAGAAGTTGGCATTTGACCCATATCCTTATCATGAATTATGCGAGCAATTTAAGGATCTGTATATGACAGCTTTTAATGATTTCTTTACCCCCACGACCCAATACACTGCGTTCTTGGAATCAGTACAAAAGTTTATGAGTAAAGGGAGGAGCTTAGGCTAATGATGACTAATGATGTTTAGAGTCAAACTACGTTAGCCTACCTCCTGATTTCACTTCTTGGATCAAGAAAAAGAATGAAATTGTACTTTTGGGTCCTTTGGAGTTTTTGCCTTTTATTAGGCATATGATTTTATATGTATTATTTAATATGCACAAGGGATAATGGGGTAGAATGATAATGGTATGTTTGGTAAGATAGCATAGGCTTCCTCTTGGTGTAAATGTTAAATCACTTATTATACATATATCTGATTTGTGTTGTAAGACAAGCTTCTTTTGATGTAAATACTAAGCCATCTTAATGCAAATGTGATTATTTGCTATAATAGATGTATATTTGTTGTGTGTTGGTATTTAAAATCTTGAGAAGTACATATGTATATATATGTGTTGATGTGGTATTAACATAGTGTTCCTTCTTAATAGTGAAGAGGAACAATGGTATGACGTAGACCAGAGGGAAATGTAATACCAGATCCTGAACTTGAGAATAATGCAAGGCCTGATGTCATGCAGCAAGTTCTCGGAATGCTTACTCAACAGCAAATTATGATTCAAGACTTACGAGAAGAAGTCAGGGAACTGAGAGAAAAGCGGAATATTGATAGGGTACAACTGGTAAACCCTGAAGGAAATAACCCAGAGGGGAATCCCCTAGAAGGAAACCATCTTAAAGGGAATCCAGATGGGGAACAACCACCAAGTAAAGAGCAATCGCACGAGGTAAATTCAGAAGTTCCCGTTGTTCAAGAATGTGAAGAGGATATTATTTAATATTGGATGCCCAAATTTATCAAGTATTAACCTGAGGCATTCCAGGGGAAATTTAATCCACAAGCTGCTGAGAACTGGTTGAGCCAGTTAGAGAAAATGTTTGAGGTGCTTGGATGCCCAACGGAGATGAAAGCCAGGATGGCTATATATAAGGTAGTAGAGGATGCTGATGATTGGTGGAAAAATACAACACTTATATTACGTGGCCGAAACATCCCTCTGATATGGGAGTTTTTTCAAGAGAATTTCTATGAAAAGTTTTTCCTAAGGTCAATAAGGATCGAGAAGGAGAAAGAATTCTTAGCAATTCAGCAAGGTGACACTAAGACCTTCAATGCTTACCTGTCTCGATTTATTTGACTGTCTCGCTACTCTTCCTACCTAAAACTCAAAGATGATGAGGAGTGGAGCTCCAATATGCTAATTCAGGGATTGAAGGTCAAAATGGAAGAGAAACTTGTGGCCTGACAGTTTAAAAAGTTTAACAAAACTGTAGAAGTGTGTCGACTGACAGAAGGAAATCTGAAGAGAGTGCAGGCCGGTAAGAGTACTAGCCAAAGAGGTGGATCTAGTCAAGGAGATACCTCACAGAAGCAATAGGGACAGGGTTTCCCACAAAAGGGAGGCAATAAAAAGCCCTTTTGGTTTGGGAATCATGGCAGCCGGAAACCCCCGACGTCTCAAACATGCCTTTGGTGTGGCAAGTCTCATCCGGGATGATGGTGTAATCTTCCTATGAGCCAAGTGATTTGTCATGCCTACAAGAAGCCAAGCCATTCGGCAGTAAATTGTCCCCAGCAAGTAGCACCATAATCTGTTGAGCCTAGACAGAGAAGTCAAGGTCGAGTGTTTTTCTTGACTGAGGAAGAAGCAATGAAGTCCCCAGAGCTAGTTCAAGGTAAAATCCTTCTCAACAAGCCTTAAATGATTCGGGTACTAGTCACTCCTTCATTGCGTATGACTGTTCTAAGCGCCTAGGATTGCATGTACATAAACTGCTATTTGATTTGATTGCGTCGACGCCGATGGGTCTTAAAACTCTTACTGCTAATACTTGTCTAAATTGTGTAATAAATGTTGAGGGACATGAATCTACTGTGAACTTGATTTGTTTTCCACTCCAAAAACTTGAAGTCATATTGGGTTTTGACTAGATGACAACAAATAATGTGCTAGTAGAGTGCGAAAACAAAAGGATAATATATCCTACTCAGTGGGAGTTCAGTGACATGAATACTAGTCTAAATTTTATCTCATTGGCAAAAGCTAAGAAATGTCTCAAGAAGGGATGTCAAGGATATATTGTGTTCTTTTCCGTATAGGCAGAGACAGAAATAGCCCTGGGAGACATTCCAGTTGTACAAGAATTTTCTGATGTGTTTATGGATGACCTTAGTGGTTTGACTCCGGAAAGAGAAGTGGAATTTGCAATCGAGATTATGCCTGCAACGAGATCTATATCAAAGGCTCCATATCGAATTGCTCCAAATGAGATGGCTGAGTTGAAGAAGCAAATTGAGGAATTGCTTGAAAAATGGTTCATTCAACCCAGTGTGTCACCGTGGGGAGCTCCAGTGTTATTTGTTAAGAAGAAGGATAGGAGCTTGAGGCTATGTATTGATTACAGAGAGTTGAACAAGGTAATTGTCAAGAACAAGTACCCGCTTCCCCGGATTAACGACCTTTTAGATCAACTATCTGGAGTAAGTATGTTCTCAAAGATTGATCTAAGATCAGGGTATCATCAGCTACGTGTGAAGGCAAAAGATATATCGAAAACTGCTTTCAAAACCCAGTATGGACACTATGAATTTTTGGTAATGCCTTTTGGAGTAACCAATACACCAGCCATGTTTATAGACTACATGAACCGCATCGTTCGCCAGTATTTGGATCAATTCGTGGTAGTCTTCATCGATGACATTCTGATATACTCTAAGAATAGAGAAGAGTATGAGGAGCACTTGGGGATTGTGCTAAGCATTCTACGGGAAAGGTAACTTTATACGAAGTTAAGCAAATGTGACTTTTGGCTCTTAGAAGTCAAATTTCTAGCTCATGTGATCTCACAAGAAGGGGTTTTAATGGATCCCAGTAAGGTGTAAGTAGTGCTAGACTGGAAAAGGCCAGAAACTGTTGCTGAGATTCACAGTTTTCTGGGTCTTGCTGGCTATTACCGGAGATTTATTCAAGATTTCTCTTGGATTTCCTTTCTATTGACCAAGCTCACGTGGAAAGATCAACCATTCAAGTGGGACGATCGATGTGAGAAGAGCTTCATGGAGCTGAAGGAGAGGTTGACAACTACACCCGTATTGATTATCCCTAATTTGAGTTTACCTATATGGTTTACAGTGATACTAGCAAGCAGGGACTAGGATATGTCCTGATGCAGCAGGGCAGAGTAATGACCTATGCCTCTCGACAACTGAAGCCTCATGAGATGAATTATCCTACACATGATCTAGAGCTGGTAGCAATTGTGTTTGCGCTTAAAGTCTGGCGATACTATCTATATGGGGTGATTGTTGAATTATACTGCGACCATAAATGTCTAAAGTATCTGTATAATTAGAAAGAGCTCAACATAAGACAACGCAGGTGGATAAAGTTGCTAAAAGACTACAATCTGGAGATCAAATATCATCCAGGTAAAGCTAATGTCGTTGTTGATGCTCTTAGTCAGAAGCGGTGCAAGTGGCAGCTATGATGATATAGGAGAGGAAATTAATAGAAGATTTCAGAGATCTGAATCTGAAAAAAAACAAATCACCTATGCTAGTTATGGTGTTAGCCAAGCGGAAAATAATCCAAGGACTGAGATTGCAGAAGCTCAAATGTAAGATGAGCAAGCACAGTCCATCTGAACGATGATTGAACGAGGAGAGACTCAAGAGTATGATTTATCACCAAATAGACTGTTTCAATATAAGAAATGAGGGTACTAATGACAACATTAAAACAAGAGTAGGAACTCTTAGATGTTCTCTCTCTAGTTTCTCTCACTAGAGGAATAAAAAATTGTTTTTGGAGTTATGAATACACCAACGCTTGAATCTACATCCCCTGACTTCACTTTTTCGTAGAAGAAGATGCGGGTTTGCTTTTAATTTAAATATAAAATATTATATTAAAATATTAAAATATAAGTATATTTTGTCGAGAAATTCTTGTATGAACGAGTGGTTTACCAAGTCATTTGTAATCTACTCAGTTAAAATATAATAACTCATAAATTGATTTAACACCTCTTAAATATTAGCTGACATATTAATAAAATTAAAAGATTTCACAAGATTCACTATTTCATTATTTATGAAATCTCAATTAAGAAATTTATTCTTTGAAGAAAAATAAAAAATAAGAAATACATGAGCAGCTAACTAGGATTAATGGTAGCTGAGTTGTTATATTTTAACTGATCAAACCACAAATGACGTGGCTGACAAACTAATTTCACACAAGAATTTCTCTCCTTTATCAATAGAGGTGGGAATCAAGGCCGGCCCTTAATGGGCTAGGGCCTAAAAGGGCCGGTCCTACAGGGCTCGGAGAAAGAAAAATTGTTGTTTTTCAAAGCCCGGCCCGAGAGCATGCGGGCCAAGGCCGGAAGCCATTTTCACAAGATTTAACTATACGTCTACACGCCTTATGCAATAAAATAAATACAGTTACTAATTCATAATCAAAGGTAAAAAATATTGTCCACAAGTAACTCATAGTCTCATACAAAGTATAAGAAGGCAAAAAGTTAAACACTCTAAGCAACATGATTATAACGACTATCGTTTTCATCTTCTTCGCTACTATCATCAATTTCAAGGAATTTTAATTGTACTTCACTTTTAAGTAATAGACTCTGCTTAAGATGTAAAAATATCAAGAATTAGTAAATTATCATCATATATAAATTTGACAATTTTAAGGTTCTTAGGGAGGAGTCAGTAAGAGCACGGACAGGAGGGGCAGGGGAATTAAAAGGAAAAAACAAGCTAAAGGGTCTAACGAGCCGGCCCTCGGCCCTACAAGGTAGGCCCTTTTAGGCCCGACTTCCTTTTGAAACTCCATTTTTAAGCCCGGCCCGTGATTTAAAAGGGCTTAAAAAGACCAGCCCGACGAGCTCAGCCCGATTTCCCGGCTCTATTTATCAACATTCAATTACATAGTTATTATTCAAATTTGTTGAGTTGACATTTTCTGTTAAATAAACTTAACAAAGTTAAGATTGAAGAACTAAAAATATACTTTATGAATTTAAAGAACTACTTAATACAAATATAAAAGACTAATTGCGGACAACCTTAAGATTATTAAGTAGAGGTAGTACATTTTTCAATGTAATTATTTTATGAGAAGATTTGATTTTAATTCGCTTTTAACAACTTCGATTTGATAGTTGGTTTTTTTTTTTGGTAATCTCTCTCTCTCTCTTTTGTTTTTTTGTTTTTAATAAAGTTGTTGGTTATCGTTTTCTCTCTCATGGGATCCTGCGCCTGGTCAATTTGGCAGTCTATTTTCCCTCTGTTGCCAATTAACATTCATTTTTCCAACCATCAAATCAAGTTTTCTATTTAAATTCACATAAATCAAATCTAATTCTCAACTACCCCTCCGGTTTCAAAGAGTCAAATTTGTTAGAGTCAAACTAAGTGAACGTTTGGCTACTCTAAGGTAAGAAAGTTCATTGGAATTCAAAAATCCATTTAATATATTTAAAGAGTGTTTGGAAACTCATCTGAAAACACTGAGCTTTTGATAAAAGAGAAGAGTTTTTTTTTCAATTTGGCTTCTGTAAAAGCCATTTCTCCTACTGCCAATCTAAAAACAAATCACATTTACAATCTTACTTTTTTCAATCTAGTTTTTGCAAAAACCACATTAAAAAAAATCACTTCTCTATCGAGTTCTCACACAACCTCTCATTATTTTTCTCTCCTACATTCTCTTTTTTTTCTTTTATCTATTTGTTATCTCTGTTACTTATTCTTTTAATAAGTAAGGGTATATTAGAAAAAAAAATAGATATCTTACACATTTGTTATTTTTAATTACTTTTAACTAACTTTTTTATAAATCTAAAATAGATATTTAACTCTTATATTTTAAACCAAAGAGAGTATATTATATTTAGATTAATTTATTATAAATAATTATATATTTTACAAGATAAATATGACAAGAGAAGTTTTCTCTCGCTGAAAAAACAATTAATTACCTAGAAACACCCTTCGTCATATAACCAAAGTTGTTTCCTATTCAATATGCTGACGTTTTTTCTTCATATTGTAGGGATCACGTGGGCTTCAGTTTTCTTTGTTTAAATCATGTAATAAAAACACAATTATATTAACATAGAGTTGGATTAGTGGTATAAAACTTTACTATATAAAATATGTTTGATGATTTTTAGAGCCCTCAAAAAACGCAATTAAATGGAAAAAGTTAGATTAGGTGCTTTTAGCCTTTTTTTTTTCTTTTTTCAAATGTTTGGGATAACTTTTTTTTTGCAATTTTTCTTTTTCAATTGGACTTTAGGGGGGGGAGTAGCTTAATATGCCAAAATTTCTTGTTTTTTGCTTTTCTACTATAGAGAGAGAAAAACAGCTTATGAAAGAAAGATATTGGATCCCACTTTTTTTTAATTGAAATACTATTCTAACCCTTATTATAAATCCTTTTAGATAAAATTTTTCTCCTAAATATAAATTCACTTAAAAGTTAATAATAATTTTTTTCCATTTTTAATCCATAATTAATTGGGAAAATTTCTAAAAATACATTTGGGGAAAATTAATTGCCAAATGTTACCATGGAAAATCTATTGCACATAATGGATGATATTTTACAAACAAACGGAAGATATTTTACACACAACGGAAGATGTTTGCATGTTCGTAAGGAAGATTTTTGAACACAAGGAAGATTGTTTGCACGCATGGTAGCATTTAGCAATTAATTTACCCCAAAGAAATTTTTTTGGCAATTTCCCTACTTAATTTTCATTGGAAATAGAGAAAGATGTAAGAGAATTATTTAAAATAAACTTATAATAAGGATCAAAGTAGTAAATTTTTATAATAGTACTCTGATTTAGGTTCATGAGAAATTTAATTGGTAAGAATTACTTGATAAATTTTCAAATTATGCTCTAATGGTTGATTTGGCCCTTGTTGGATGTAAAAAGTTGTGTTTATTGTTTAATGGTCTCTATTCAGGAAACTCTTTTTACGTTCATCGCCGATTAGTTATATAATATTATTTGATAAAAAAATTTATATTTGTATGATTTATGATTTATAATTATTTTTATTCATTCTATTTTAGCATTGAATTTTCTAAATCAACTTTTTTCACTTTTTTATAATTTTAATTTTTCTCTTATAATTATCACAGTATATATACATATAATATATATTTATTATTTAATAAGATTCACATGTTTTTCAGTCATTTTTTATCTAAACTTGTTTTTTAAAATAATCATCCAAACAAGTTTCAGTTTCAATTTTAGAGAAGTCACTTCTATCACTGTTAGTCCAAACGTAAATCACATCACCCAATGTGACTTTTACCTAATTTTAAATTTGCAAAAGTCATTTGTAAAAAAGTTACTTTCACCACTGCTATTCCAAACACATAATTTAGATCTTTTTAAATTTCAAGTTTGAATTGTAAAAGAGGCACTTGTGCTAGAAGGTCGTATACTAGTTCATAGTATATAAAAAACACAATTAATATATTTTTTTATTCTTACACCCTAAAGATGGTAAGCGATGATGAATTCTAAAACTAGTATCCATGTAATGTGGAAGATGGGTCAATCAATCAATGCATTTATTATTCATTTCTCTAAAACCAAAATTAAAAGTATTAATCAAATCAAATTATGCATGATCATTTTTTTAAAAAAATATTTTTAATGACAATCATCATGGATGGTTTAAAGATAATTCCTTTTAAAATAAGGTTAAGAGCTTACATCGCATTAACTTTTTGGCATCTCTCTCTTCCCAACAAAATTTAAGTCATTCTAAAATACCAACAAGTTCAAACTATAGTATTAATGTTATGAATATTAATTATGTGGATATTTATTGACTCATATCTTAGTCAGTTTTGACTCATATCCTAATTAGCATTCATAAATGGGTAATTAATGGTGACTCTTGGTTTTAATTATTGAAGGCCTACAAATTGGGGTCTTGTATAAGCATTGCAATCACAAAGAAACACAAGTGAATGAGAATTGCTCCCCCTCCTTTCTCTCTCCCAATTTTCTTGCTATTATCTATCTTTTATGTAAGATCTCTTTTATTTTTACAATACATTATCAACACGAATATCAAATGAGACAAAAGGGTTTTTAGTAGCCTTAGAAAAGTATTTCTACTATATATATTGTCCTAAAGACAAATAAATTGTAGAGAATTATGCCACTCAAGAGTATTAATTCTAAAGACTAATAGTCCTGAAGACTAATTAGTATATTTTGCCTAAATTAATAATTAGAGGCAACAATGTTTGATGATATTAAAATAATGATATTTGGAGAGCAATTGTTATAATATATATGGCCAGAAGTCAATGACAAATATGTATCAATGTAATGAAAATAAAGGTCAAATTATGAAAGGCAAAAACATGAGATGTTAAGAAAAGATATATTGATAAGATAAATAATATGTTAACAAAAGAGACAATGAGTTGTAAAGAAAGATGTCCAGATTTATTGTGAAGCCAAGAAAAATAATAATAAGCCCAAAAGGCTATATGATGTTTAATTATTGTTGTTATTAAAATTTAATATTTTTTAAATTTATTGTGATTAACTTGTATAAGATAAATTATTATAAGGATTTAATATTGTGCAATTGATAACTGTTCATGAGTGATCTATGAAATAAAATAGACCAAAAAGTAATTATTGGTCATTTGGAAATTTTAATATATGATGCCAATTTATTTACAAAATTAAATATTATGGTGTGTGAATGTTCATAATTTCATGGTTTCTTAGGATTCCATCTCATGATTAATGCTATGATACCTTATAACTCCCAAATTGTAGGATTTATTAATATAACCTCCAATCATACAACTAAGTTCTTTAATTATCTTCTTTTATGTATAAATGTATAATTTAAATATATGATGTGTATGAATATTATTTATGCATTAATCATGATATGATATATTATGACATATGCATATACTCGAATTAAACAAGCTTTCTAATCTTGTAAATGATGGAGTTTACCATATGTCAAGCTCTAAATCCGCCTCTATGTCTTCTTCTTGGAATTTCTACTTCTCGGTTTCTTCACAAATTCCCGAATGCTCAACTTATATGCTCCAACATAAAGGTACATTCTTCTATCATTGGCCCATACTTTTTATTTTAGTTTTGTCTTCCATATCTTTCCCTTTTTTTCTTTTTATAAATTCAAATATATGAGATGTGGGTATTATTCGTATATAACTTTCAAACATTAATCATGATATGATAAAGTAAGTAAATTAGTTTACATATATTCTATAAGTAAATTAGTTTTATGTGACATTTGAAGGAAAAAAATCATATATTTTTGTGACATTTTCAATTGAGAGAATGATGAGAAAGTTCATTATGAATTAGTATTGTGAATTTGATTTGTTAGATAAAATCAATGTTTTCATAATTATTGGGAAATTATTTATGTTAGCTTATGTCATCTAATAAAATTTTCACATATATAATTTCCTATGAGATGGTTTTTATGAATAGTTTTTTCTCATGAAAATAAAGGTGAGAAATTCTTATAGATGTAATCCATGAGAAAAATGTGTTAGCTTATATAGTCCAATAAACAATTCTCATAGATTTATTTTTGTGAGAAGTTCTCACAATATTTATTTTATGAGAATGTTAATTCACAAATGTGTGGCTATGTCACAGTTTTGAGAATTTCAGACAATGTGTTTTTCATGACAATTTCTCATGGATTCGTTACCTATGAGAATTTTCTATTGGATAATTTTCATGTGATTTTAATTTATTTTGATCATGAATCTCTTCATTTGTGGTAGACTATATACTTTGCATAGATATCAAAATAAGCAAATTGAAGTATATTATTAATGAATAATGAGATTATATAGTGATGTACTACTATATGATAGTTCTTGAAGAACTATATGAAACAAAATTGATATAGTTCTTAAAGAACTAATGTAGATTTTTTTTTTTTGGTGGAAGAAGAATCGATTATGAAAATTTATGACCCATAAATTTACATTAGAGTTTTTGATTCGTTAAAGGGTTTGAAAGTGATAGCCAAAATTGGATTGAAATCCATGATTGTATATATGAAGTACTTGAGCTTACAAGTGAAAGATAGGTTCTTAACATACTATATACTTGTCTGTCTTTGAAATGCAGAAATAAAGGAAGTATATTTATATGACTCCCACTTGAGGGGGAGATTGTTATAATATAAATGTGAGTTAATATTGAAAAGCTCTACTCATATACTTCATCACAAAGCCTATTGATCTCCCTAAAATGGATGTCATATTGTGATTTTAAATCAATATCTTATGGAAATTAAAAAGTTTGTTATTGGTTAAGAAACATGTTACAGAAAACTAGAAGTTTATTGATCCAAATAAATTTATTTTTGGCATGACTTGTTTGATCATCCAAAATTCCAAGTCATATATATAATGCAACTAGGAGATTCTTCATGAATAGCTAACATATTATATAATTCAAGAATTCTTATATGCTACTTGTTCCCAAATAAAATTTAAGGTTAAGATAACTTTTGGTCCCTAAAGTTTAGCCTGATTTTGGTTTTGGTCCCTCAAGTTTGAAATCGGTAGTTTTGGTCCCTCAAGCTTACTCCGTTTATAACTGTTGGTCCCTCAAGTTTAAAAAAGACTTGTGAACTTGAGGGACCAACAGTTATAAACATAGTAAACTTGAGAGACCAAAACCACCGATTTCAAATTTAATGAACCAAAACTAAAATCGAACTAAACTTCAGGGACCTAAACCATCGATTTCAAACTTAAGGGACCAAAACCAAAATCGGGCCAAATTTCAGGAAACAAGTTATATTAACCCTAAAATTTATTATGATAATATCATTGGTCATAATTAGCCAGTAATGGATCTCTGCATTTATGGAAATATATAAAAAAGAATTATATGGGCCTATTTAAATAGCATATAAACCATATAAGTGTTCAATAAATTTGATAGATGCATCCATAAGATGGTTACATGTGAGATTACTATTAGTTTGCAACTTGAAGTTTGCAAGTATGTTTGAATAAATCATTATGTTAAGCGTGCAATTTCCAAATTATACAATTAAAATATCATTTATTATAGTCTCCATAAATGGTTGGATCAATGTTTATGAGAATGAAATTTATTTTTTCAATGTTGGCATATTTGATCTTACATATTGCAGCACTTAATAAGCCAACAAAATTCTCACAAGTAAAATTGGATTTTGGTTAGAAGCTAGGCATATTCCATCTTAAAAAAGACTTGAGTGTGAAAATATTATTCCAATTAATCCACCATAATGCACATATGTAACATACTGAAATATAAGCGCCCGGTATTGCTTGTAAATATAAGTAGTCGAAAGAAACTCACCGGTGCCAAATTATGTGTGTAAGTCACCATTTTCCAATAAAATAGATATTTGGCAGAATTCTAATTATTATTACATAAAGTAATAATTAAATAATTAAATAAATTAAATTTTACTTCATGTAGAGACCAAAAATATGAAACCTCGTGGTGGACCCGAGAAAGAATCCCTGGACTTTCCTTCTCCGACAAAGTGGACGGTTAAGTGAAATACGAAAAAAGAACGCGGGTCCTATGGAATTGTGACACTTGGCACCATATAAGAGGGAGAGAGTATAAAGTTGTTTTTTACTTTATGGGTTAATCAACTAAAAGATGACACATTTCCTTCTTATCCATAAAGTAACTTTTGCTTTTTGAGTTGTCACCACAACAGGGTGCCACCTTACCCTGAGCTAAGGAAATCCATTGATCTTCGATCTGGTCACCCGAATAATTTTCTCTAACACCTAGCCCAGGAGCCGGGGAAAATCATTATACCCCTACTTTCCCTTACAAAAAGGGTAGTTAACAACCCGATAAAAGAGGCGGGACCCACTTTATTAAAGTAAGTGACACATGTCACTAAACCAATGGATTACCGGACAAATGATGCCATGAGAACTTGACACATTGCATAAAATTTTTTAAGACCATTAAAAGCCATACAATTAGGCTATTATCATCAAGAAAATCAGAAAAAATGCTAGGAAATTGTTAGAAGAGAGAGAAGAGATTAATAGTATTTTCTAAAAACTTCAATCTGGTGAAACACTACCGAATCGGCGTTTTCTTCCAAAATACCCTTCACAAACCTTCTTCTACTTATCCTAAGCTTTATTTATATGATTTTGTATTTTTATTTGGAGGTGTTTGGTGCATCTCGTCGGCCAAGTACTGCTAGATTTCCGAACCGATTATGAAAAAGCTTAGAGGTAAACATATGCTTCATTTTGAACCAATTGGTTTGTTGTTTGGATGAGTTTTTATGAGGATGGGGTACTGTTCATGTATCAGCCAGGGGGTATTTTTAAGGTTTAATCATGTTTTAATCATGTGTTTATGGTTAGATGATTATTTATGATGATATTGGACCAAGTTGTTAGACAAAATTCTATTTTAGTAATTTTTGGTTAATTAATGGTTATGTTTGGTCTGAAGGGTAGGGGTTGGAGCTTTGTTATTTTGATGATTTTTATATTACCATTATGTTTAGAATAGAAAACTATGTGGGAATAGCTCTGGTTGTAAATTCTAGACCCTTGGAAATATATACTGCAAAGTTGAAATGCTACCAGTATGTGTTCTGTGTAGGGTAGATTGTTTACATGACATTTTTAAATAAGAAATTGATGCCCAAAAATTATGAAACTTTTCATTCTATAATTAGACATATCAAGCTTTAATTTGATATATAATTTGTATCATTTGGATATGTGTGCTGAAAGTTCTATATTTTTAAAGTTTGGTATGGAAAACTGGCGAATTCTAAGGGCAATGATCAATTAAGTGAGATATTTTATTGATATGCATCCATAAGTGTAATGTATATATTTTTTCCTTGAAAATGGACTAATTAGGAGTCACATAGCCTTTGGAATCATCATAATTGGGCATTTTTACAATTAGTTATGAATTTTCAAAGATTAAATAAAATTATGGCAGATTTGAATATAAGTGTGAAAATGAAAAATGTAATGGCACTGGGTAATTAAGTTGAACTTTAAGGGTGAAATTAAACAACTTGGGATAGTTGGACCACTTTGACTTTGGTTTTGGCTTAGTGTATTAACCTTAATGACAACCAACTTGACTAATTGGATTATGCAAGTATTGGACGAAATAATAACCTGTCATTTGTAAATTATAATTATAGAACCTAACAGTTGTCCAGAGTGTAAAACCTGCCCGATCTCAGAGGAATGGTTGGATATTGCTCAAGGGAAGCGACTAGATAATAACTTTGTCTTTCATGTGTTATAAGATACACTGCATGTTTTGTGAATTCATCATGAATTGTCTAGCATATTTTGATTATGCGGGGTGGTCGCCCGAGGCATATTGCATAGGTAGACGCTCAGGCCAATATAATGTTATGTGATGCATGAGTGGATGACCATGGCCTATTGCATGGGTAACACTCGGGGCCTTGTGATATATCTAGCGCTATGATGATATATGAATTGCATGTTATGCATTGAATACTATTGTGATAGTTCTATTTATGATGACTGTGTGGCATGCTCTGTGATGTTGTATCTATATATGATTGGCTATTTGTTACTACTGAGATTCTTTTGAATCTTACTCTTTTTTATAAACCAATCTATAGTACATGCTGGTAGCTCGAAGGGCAAGAAGGTAAATACAGACAGTTAGAGGCTGGAGTAAAAAGACTTTAATTCTCTGTTGGTTGTCTGTTTTGAAATATTTTGGATATGTATATGGTGTAAATAACTTGTAACCCTGACAATGGTATAGTAGTGGAACTAGTAATGTCTATAAATTAGTAAATTGATGGAAATAAAATAAAGGATAACTTAGCTAGATAATATTAAACATCTTAACATTTCAATATTCGCAGGGCAATAAGTGTAAAGTTTTGTAAGGCATACAGAAATAGCAGAAACATACTGATATTATGCACTTGTTTACAATACAGAGGAATCCTTGTAGGGTTTGAAAAATATATACAATCATACAAAGTGATCCAAAAAAACTAAATGACAAGCACAGATAACCAGGTGCAGCTTCAGGACGCATCAAGGACTCTACTCCTGGGTAACTACTTCTTTACCTTTTGAGCTACTAGCTTCAGCTGTAAAGTTGTGTATTTTGAACATATAAAATGCGAGAATAAATATGAACTGCGACATGTCATGTAAGATGATAGAATGCTGTGTTCACACAGTCCAAGGCCAAACGACGTGTTTGCACCCTGGCTTAACCCTGTGCCCATGTTGGGTCCCAGACCATAACTAGACTAAAATACATGTCCAAGAAAAAATTCTCATATTACAGAGAATAGCATACTCAACATATAATAATCACATAGTATATACAAGAAAAATTTACTACCTGACTCCTTTTTCGTTTTCCCTTACTATCCTACACTTTGATTCTGACCCGGGCTAGGTCCAATTCCTATAAAAATTAAAGTTACAAGTAAATGGTTATTACTTATACCATTACTTCTTTTAAGTAAAATTTTGTTGGTTATCTAATGTAATTATAACAGTCTATGCACTATACAACTCTGCACAGTGTAGTTTCATTGTTTCCAAAAACTAACAGATTTTTCAGTAAACTTTGGAAATTCATAATTAATTTTAGAAAAATCAAATTTGACTAATTTTAAAGCCTAAAAGTATCTATTTAAATTTAAATTTGTATAAAAATACATAATTTTAACCATTGTTATCATACTTTCCCCAGAAATTCGCTAAACTCCACTGTTTTCATATTTGCTTCTAGAAACAGAGCATAACTTCAAAAATCCATATCTTTGAGTATACTTGTTCAAAAATTATAAACTACCTATCAAATTAAATATATATATCTCTAATTTAATTCTGCTAAGTTTCATAATTTTTGGACCAATTTGACCAACAAAATACATTGCACAACATCACTGCCTAACATGAGGCAATCAAACAACATTGCATTTGAACTTTATAAATTTTCAAATTGGCATACCAACATCCAAAAATCATGAAACCTACACAATTTTCCCTTTTAAATCTAATGGAATCATCAAAATTATCAAATTTCATCTCCTCCCTATTTCTCTACACTTGGCCGAAAATGGGGTTCTTAGGAGGAAAGTTAAGTTTTCTTGATTCCTCTTGCTTAATCACTTCCTTTCTATTTCTAATCACATGATTAAATACTTGAATACTAAATGAACATGATTAGAGGAAATTTTGACAGCATTTTCCCTTAGAGTTTTATCAGCCCAAATTTACAAAACAAGCAAAAACAATGACACAACAACAACCAAAGCAACAACATACATCACAAGAGGATCAAATTTATGAGATTACCTCTTGATTTCACACTTTATCTCTCTAAAAAAGTCTCAGCCCTCTCTCTCTACTCTTGAGATTTTTCTTACTAACAATGAATTTCAAAGAGAAGGAGAGGTTAGAGGAAGTTCCAAGGTGATTGAAAGACAAAAACACTAAGATTACAAGCTTTTACCTTGAATTTATGCCTTCTTGAAACCCTAGAGCTTTTTGTGTTCTTGATGTTCTTTAACTCTTCTTGAAAACTCTCTCTCTCTATTTTGTTAGAGTTGGCTGAAAATATGAGATGAAGAATAGAGAATTATGTGTTCTTGCTTTATATCGTGATATTGGTTTAATGAGAATTAATATATCCTTGAATTTTTCTTGACCACAATTTCCCTTCTCCTTTTAATATAGGCCACATAAATTTATTTCCCTTGCTTGCCTCTTTATTGACCAAAATTATAGAGGAGAAGAGAAAAAGAATTTGTTTCTTGAATTCTACCTTAATTACTTCTTCCAAGTGATCAATTAATACCATATTTCTTTTTGACTTTTTGACTTTTCCTCTTCTTAAATTATATTCACTAAATAAATATATTTCCCCTTACTTTTCCCTTTGACCGAAACTACAAGAGAAAAAGGGAATATGTGATTGCTTCTTGCATTGTTTCAAAGTCCCTTCTTGAATTAATTGCTTTGGTCATATTACCCTTTTTGACTTTATTCTTTCCAACTTTAATTTCACTTGGTAATAATACTTCAAAATGGGATTATTAATTACCAAATAGTCATTTTCTCTTTTATTTCCCCTCTTTGGCCGAAAATAATAAGGGAAATTGAGAAAAATAATTGCTTCTTATTTTGTTGGCAAATTACAATTTTACTATAATATTTTTGTGATTTATTGGGATAAACCATTTCTTGCTCCTTTCCCTTTGTCTTGGCCGAATTTTGACACTTATATCAGGCCATTATTTGTGTCATTTCATACTCCAATTTAGGTTACAATGTTAGGCCTTTCAGTGGACAGTAATTGCCCCTTTGTGTCTTAGCTTAGCCAAGTAGTGTGTAACCACCAATTGAAGTGTTTCTGTCATTACATACACTTTACAATTTACCATTTTATTCCATTAAATGTATCAATTTTATACAAAGAATATTGATGATTGAAAATGGGGTGTTATAGATAACGCTTCTGATCGCTAACAAAAATAACTAAAGTATGAAATGTGAGATTTAAGCAGAGAATTGCTCGCACAATCTAATAAAACAAAAAAAAAGAGCCGATAAGACTTAGTAAGATAGTGAATGTTTGTGAAATTGTTTGGAAAAAATTTATTCCTCTTAGAAGTCCCTTCCAATCCTAGGCTAAATTCCTGAGATAGGTTTGAAATTTTTAAACGTTTTCCAAAGTTTGTTTGATCCGGGACCGGATCCTGGTTTCACAACTGATTTCACTACTCTTTTACACTCATCTAAGTCTATTGGACATAAGGTATTTGTTACGAGTGTAGATGGTTAATTAAAAAGTGCAAGTGTACACTGTCATAAACAAATAATATAGAAGTGAGTAGCGTATCATTCCCATGAGGATTGATCACTAAGTACCAAAATTGGTAATTTTAATTCTATTTATTCGATTGATTAGTTGGTGGTTGAGGATATAAAATCAAAATGATTAAATATAAATGCAACTGATATGAAGACAAATATGAGAAAAAGTCCTAGGGATTAGATTTCACTTAACGAATTTCAGATTGAATCACCTATCTATTCTAGTCCAATTTATTCCACATGATTAATAGTCAAGTTTCCCTAATTTAATTACTAGCCTCTTCCAAGGTCATGCAATTCTATGATTAATTGTTAATCCATTATATTCCTATATGAATTTAAGTAATTAATCATGCATCAAGATTTATGGAACTCATTAAGACTACACAACCCATATGAATATATTCCTATTTCATATGCAAATTATGATTTTAATTATAGGATCCATACACATACATCTCCTTCTGGACCCAACATATATATTGAAATCATTCAAGAGGTGGCCAATCAATTGAAAGCATTAAGAACAATAATTAAAACTCAATCATGAAGGAAAAAAACAAAAACTAGTTTTAATAAGTTAAGATTCAATCCGTCATTAGTAAGCTACGTCATCACCATAAGAAAAGGAAAATTTAGCTCATAATGAAATTAAAAACAAAACCAAAACAAATTGAAGACATCATAAACATTGCATAAAAATTAATTATTAAAGTCTAAAACATAAAGATACAACTACAAGATGCATGAAAATGAAAAATCTAGCCTTCCATATAGGAGGTAAAACTATCCATGTAGGAGGCATGCAAAAAGTAATAAAATACATAAAATAAATTCTAAGATAGAAGCTCTCTCTCTCCCCCCCCCCCCCCCCGCCACCCCCTTCTTCTCTCTTCCTTCTGCTCTTTTTAGGATACCCAAGACCTTTATTTATAGGCTTCAATTTGGGTGCTACAGTGAATCGACCACGCACTTTCTACAGTGAATCGACCATGCATGCTACAATAAACCGCATCTGCTACAATGCCGTATGAACAGTAAAATTAGTATGAATAGTGAGCTGCTACAATACCTTCTCTTAATGCCTTCTCAAAAATCTTCTTAATGCTTGGCTATTAAAAAAATCATTATTTATTTATTAATTACACCCAAATTCATTACATTAAACTCAAATATCGTCCAAAAAATTATCATATAAGGAAAAATAAATATGTAAATATTTTACTTATCAGTATTACAACATAGATGGATATTAAAAGAAATTTGGGATAAATGTTGAGTAAGGACCTCCTTCTTCTTATTTGTCTCTACATGAAACAAAAAGATGCTTCTAAAGCAAACAAATGGATTTAGGAGACTTATACTATATGATTAGTCAATTTTCATTTGACAATATTTTCCAAACACAAGGGGGGAAGTTAAATAGCTGGAAAAAAGAACACATGAAATGCATTATTACTATTAAGTATAGATCCTCGAATATAAAAGTATGAACTAGAAGTTCATTAGGCTTTACATTCATGAAATATTATAAAATATCTGCCAGATGGAACTACTGGCTTAAATGAGATTTACTAAATCTCATATCCCCGCTAAAAATGCTCTAATCCGTATAAATGAAAGTGAGACATGCCCGAAGGATGAGAAACCATTCGGTTCCAAATATAAATGTTATGGATAAAGTGGAGTATATAATTTGTTATATATGATTAGTTTTGATGATGTCTAATATAGATGCCAAATATTAAGAGCAAAAAGTTTGTATAATGTATTTATCTGCTACATTGTATAACTATTACATTTAACGTGAAATATCTTGTAGATTAGTCAAGCAAAGAAAGAAGATATCAAGTTGGAATCTGGAGATTGATCAAGAAGAAAAGAAAGAAGATATTGAAGAATAAAGTTATCAACTATGTGGAGAATGACCATCAAGAAGAAAAAAAAAGGAATAGTGAAGAAAGAAGAGTCTCCATCATACTAGTCAAGAAAATAAAGAAGCCATCTAAATGGGTTATGGAGAATTATCATCAAAAAGAAAAATAAGAAGAAAGAGTGAGGAAAGAATAACCCTCATTATATTAAGTCAAAGAAAGGAAGATGTTATCAATTTGAAATGATAAAAAAGACAGAGAGATTAAAGAAAGAAAAACTTGCAAGATCTAATAGGAAAATCAAAGATTCAAGATCTTAAATAATATACTGTTGGGATAGGTCAATTTGAAACTAAAATGGCTTATATAGAAATTATACCAACTTCACTCAAGTGATCACTCGAGTGGCACCACCAAAGATGATCGATTGAATGACCACTTGAGTGATTTTCCTTATCAGTGGCAGCACTACTCGAGTAATGTCATAGTGATGACCACTCTGTTGTGCTTTACTTTTGTTCAATATAACAAAGGTTTGGTATTTTTGACATATCTCTCAAACCATAAATCTGATTGAGCATAAACTTATTTCATATGAAAACTAGACTTCAAATGTGACACACAGACACCAAGATCAAGATCAAAGGAGTTTAGATGAAAGAGAAGAGTTTTGGAAGATAACATTTGAAATCAACGTTGTATTCTAAAACAGGTTTAGTAATTTGGATATATCTCCTATATCACAACTCTCATTGAGCTGAAACTTATTTCATATGAAACTAGACTTCAAATGCAACACATAGACATTATGATCAAGCTCAACAAATTACAAATAAAAGAGATATGGATCTTGAAATTTGACACTTGATGTTCCCATGAATTATAAACCAATAGTCACTATTTGGATCATAACTTTAAGAATACAATGAATTTAGAGCTAATTCATTTTGCATTGGAATATAGACTGAAAGAGCTTTCTGATGATAAGTCTTTTGCCATATTTGGATTCAAAATGAATCTATCACTAGCAGAACACTCCATTGATGCATCAAATGATCTATTAAGATCACTCAAGTGACCAGTCGAGTGATCCCATTTTATGGATCACCAGCATATCACTCAAGTGATCCATCTAGTACTCTGTGAAGATCACTCGAGTGATCACTTGAGTGATGCCTTTCCATAAAATAAAGCATCACTTTGAAACTTCTAAAAATCATTGGAATAATTCTGTAACTTGTTATTCTTGCATCTAATCACTCTAACTCTTCTTTATATTAGTGCTTAAGTATTTTCCAAGTGATCAAACAAGGATTAACACACAAATTGGAAAAAGCACTTTTGTGTCAGAAGCTTACAACGGCTATTTCAATGGTCATATTTTGTAAGCCTCAACAGGAAGAAGAAAAGCTCAACGGTCATCGATCTTCATCAACTATAAATAGAAGAGCATTCAAAGCATAAGAGCATGAAAACAACATCAAAATGCTAAAATCATGAATCCACTTCAACCCGAATACTCCTTATTTTTCTAGCTTTGATATCATTTATCTTAAAGGGAGAAATTATTTGTATTGTACTTCAGTGTACATCTTAGTTCACTTTTAAGAGTAAAGATCATTATAATCTATCATCATCAAGGTTGTATCCTTACAGTGTGTAAGGGGAATAACACGGTGAGAGATTTGTAAAAGGCTTCATAAGTTCCCAGCTAAACTTGTGGGATTGTAGGGGCTTCTCTTGTGCCTAGATTAAACAAGAAGAAAATGGATTGAAAATCTCAAAAGGATCCTGGGGACTAGACATAGGTCATTGTGGATTCTGAATCAAGATAAATCACAATTTGCATATTCTCTTTCCTAAGCTCTTATATTTTTAGTATATATTATTTAAATAATTAACTATTGATTTATGATTCATTACTTTCATACTTATTATTTTCACTAAGATGCGAAAAGATTTTCAAAGTTCTTAAGTTTTAACTTACACCCAATTCACCCCCTCTTGGGTGTCAGCCAGTTCTGTCATTTGGTATAAGAGTAGGGCTCTTATTAAAAGAACTTAATCGTCTCAAGAGTTTATAATGGTTAATTTTGGGTGTTATATGTTTTTAGAAGGTTTTAATTATACAATTCCGCCTTGTTTAAAAGATATCGATTTTGGGTTTTGGAAAGCTAGGATGACATCATTTATAAAAGCTTTTGATTTTGATATGTGGAATGTCTTTACAAATGATTTTCATTTCAAACTGATAAAGACTTAGACTAAAAAAGAAAAGAAAATATTTTCTTTGAACATTAGAGCGATGAAAATTCTATATAGTGCTTTAACCAAAAATAATTTTGAGAAAATTAAATTTTTCTTTAACGCTAAAAATATCAGTGTAACACCATACTTACTATAGCCTTTAGATGAGTTCGAACATATAATGATTTCAAACTTGAGACTAATATTCATTAGAAAACAATTGAAGTCCTAACTTCAATACAATATTCAAACCTGCACTTGAGTGGATTTTTTAAAAACTTTTTAAAATACTTTACGTGTGGTTTCAAAACGGTTTGTGAATCTATTATAACTCATCATTTTTTAATTCCTTTGATTATAATCAAAGCTTTCTCTATCAAAAACCCGCATATTTTTTGTTAGCTAATGGGCTCTTGGCATACGATTGCCCGATTCTAATTCATTTATTATGATTAAGTACTAATGTACAGGGTTATGGCTATTCCGTGTACTTCTACTACTAGTACTATTCTTACTATGGTTATATATATATAATATACAAATCCTCAAAAGTAGATAACTAATGGAAACATAAATATTTTTAGTAATTTTCTTTACTCGTCCCCGATTACCTTCTTTCCCTTTGAACTACTTGCCCTTATTGTATATTAGTTATTGGAAAGGGTGAGATTCATATGAATCTCAATAGTAACATATATTATTTATATAAAATGCAAATTCATAATGCATGCTAGCCAGTCAAACCATCATATCAACAATACATCACGCATTCAACATTCAATTCAATTCACAATATGCAGCATGAAATACATTCATAAGACACATTATTCCATTCCCATAGCATTTGGTATTCTGCTAGGCCTCAACCCTTCACAATATGAATGCTTAATAGGCCTTATATATAATATCCTGAATTTTGAGACTAGAAGATTGAAAATAAGGCTAAATTAAGTAGACTATTAAGCCCAATTTAGCAAAGAGTCCTAAGATTGACTAAGAGATAGAATGATTTTCGGGACTATATGATTCAGTTTTACCAAGCAGAGGGCTTAGTGTGTATAAGTAGTGAGATGAAATATACCGGTATAAGTGTAAAAGGGTACACTTGACGCCATTTGGTGGCTTAAGGGAAGCATGTGTGGCACTATATAGGGCCCACACACACACCCAAACTTGTGTTATTATTGGATTGATAGATTGAAAATCTCAGGAGCCTGGGGACTGGATGTAGACCATCATGGATTGAACCGAACTAAGATAAATCATAATTTGCATATTATCTTCCCTAAGCTCTTATATTTCTATCATATATTATTTAAATAATTGATGGTTGATTTATGATTTATTACTTTCATACTTATTGATTTCACTAAGATGCGATAAGATTTTCAAAGTTCTTAAGTTTTATCTTACACCCAATTCACCCCCTTATGGGTGTTAGCTGGTTCTAACATAATTAAGATGATCATGTTAAGGAGACAGATACTCCAGAAGAGTGCCAAGACATAACTAATTGCAAGAATTTGAAGAGACGTTCAGGTACCTGACAAGTAATATAGATCTTAATAAGTTATGTCACAACTGGAAAAATGGAACCGGAAAGATAAAGTTGTCGACAACATATTTTCATCACGTGATCAAATGAGGATCTTACATAAATATGTCATAAGAAGTAGATATAAAGATGATTGGCCAAAAGGAAAAGTAAAAAATGGAAAAAGAAACAATGAAAATATGGTTATATTGTGACAGTTAAGGACCTGCAATCCAAACACTAAAAATATGATAGTATTATGGGATAGATCAATGTTTATGTGTTTATATGAAAATAAAGATTTTCACAAAGTCTAATAATGATTATGATATGACATATGATTTTGTGGTGGATACAATAATTTTGTATATATTATTAGTCTGGCAGTTTATGAAAGAAAAATTATGTGTATGTTAGATATAGTTATATATAGTATATGCATATGACTCACTAAATAGTGAAGTTTGTATAAGTATCCTTAAAGAATCCAAAATGCTAGAAACATGTACAAAGATGATTTTGTTTAAAAAAATATATATTCAATTTTATATTTTATAAGTACATTATATTTATGAGAATATTTAGATATCATGTTAATATTGTATTCATTATGATTTTATTGGTAAAATTTAGCTCTTGCAAGTAAACAGTGGATAATGAAAGTAAGAATTGGTGATTTTGAGATTTTTTTGTTGTTATTTCCACAGTGAATAAGATAAATGTCAAATATATTGATATTGTAACATATCCAAAACATATGTTAGAGGAATACATTTCAACAGAACATTTGGTGACAATATATCATTCATAGTTTAGAGGTTAAAACTAATATATATATATATATATATATATATATATATATATATATATATATATATTGTTGGGATTCGTACACGCAGCGGAAGAAATTAACCGTTTAAAATTTTCGAATCCCAAAAATGGATCTATCAATGGTGTTTAAACTGAGTAGTCAGAATCGTACATTTACGTTTTGCGTCTTGTTCGATCTCTATGAGCCAACTACATGAACCAGCTCCCTCTACTGGTATCCGCACGAATAGGACCCCAACAATGGCAGTGTGCTAGCACCTTTAATGCCTCTTTCTAGGGTTTTCTTTTCTTGCGGCTCTCTAATCGCTTCGCATGCCCTAGGTTCTTTAACCCTATGTTTTATAACTATTGTGGGTTGTATTAGATATTCAAAATTCATCTTAATTAATTTTGAAATTCGAATTGGATTAAATGAATTTTGATTTAATTAAATATGTCTAACAGATTTAATCTAATCTATTTATTTAATCCGAATAAAGAGCCAACTGATTTAATTTATCTTTATAAATTAAATCTGAGATACAATATCTCTATTAGTTTTAGTTATTTAATTTATCAAATAAATTAAATATAAAACTAACACTACATAATAATATTATGATCTATATATAATAATATTATTATTATTTTCAAATATATATATATATATATATATATATATATATATATATATATATATAATCTGTCATCCCTTGATTAAACATTGTATTCATTAAATCTTAGACACATCCACTAGTGCAAAATAGCATTTTTAGATCGCATTATTTAGATCGGTTATTATGGATAAGATCTAAAAGAAACACGCAGTGGCAATTCTGTAATTAAAAGTAATGTTTTAGACTAGTTGTCTAAAAAACCGGTCTAAAAAAATTATTTAGACCGGTTATATAAACAACCGGTCTCAAAATCAAAATAATTTTGTTGAAAAAAAAATCACGTTATTATTAAGACGGTTATTTAGATAACCGGTCTTAAAAGTCAGTATTTTAAGACCGATTATTAAATAACCGGTCTTAAATATGGAATTAATATTCAAAGTTAAAAATCAGTATATTTTTAAGACCGGTTTATTTACAACCGGTCTTAAAAGTAATTATTTAGACCGGTTATCTAGATAACCGGTCTTAAAGTTTAACACCTCTTCTTTTCAACCTAACAACCTTGCATTTCGTTTTCCCTCTCATTCCACACAGCCGCAAAATATCACCGTTTGAGTTCTTCGCCTTCTTCTCCGGTGAGTGTTCCCCATCATCCTCGGCCACTACTCCAGCCGCCGCCGCCGCCACTACCACATCCTCCTTCTCCTTTTTTAGTTCGTATTCCCATTGTTTAACAATACTCCCTCCTCCGTTCGACGGCTCTGTTCGGTGAAGTACTCTGCCGTGAGTCACCATCGTGAAGGCCGGGGCAACCCCTCTCCTCCTGCTCCTTAAGCCTCCAAGGTCACTACATTCAGGTAATTTCCCCTGTCTCAGTTTATTAATTCTTTGTATAAATAGTAACTGTATCTTTACAATCTATATCTTTACTACCCACCATGCTTCGTTGCGACTCTGATGCAAAGGGGTTAAAGAAAATTTTAGGATAATCACCATGATATTTATACTGTATCAATAGGTGACAATCATCTGGGTGAGGTATTTCCTCAAAATCAATAGACCAATCATAATCAGGATAAATAACTGTATAATAATTGTAGATTATTATCTGTGACATTTGAATCTTGAAAGAAAATTATACACTCTTGTGTTGTTTCTTCATCAGATTCATGTTCATGATTAGTACTATTAGCGGAATAATCAGAAAAATGAATACTTACATATCTGTATGAGTTTTCCCAAAAACTCGTTATGTTTGGCACTAGTCTTGTTGCTGCTGGTAATACCACTTTCCATTCATGACCGATTAGATCTCTGCTGGAAAATGATTTTCCTTCAATAGCCTTTATCCCTTGACTAGCCAAAGGTTGCATTACCCTATCTATTTGTAATTTAAAATTGGTATTACTATTGTTACTTAATCTTCCTGTAAGGGTTTTTCTTATACACAGATTCTGTCATTCGTAAAAATCTTCATATCCTCTTGTCTTAATTATTAATTGAAAATGCTTAGTAAAATCTTTAATTGTCATCTGTATTTTAGGAGCTATTTATATAATACCATAATTATTTTTCATATCAACTTCCATGGTTTCTATAATAGTTTTCTGTAGATCATCGTACCTAGTATCAACAAGATTTATCAAAACATGTCCTCCTGCATGTGATCTAGTTAATCCTGTGACTTTTATCAAGACAAGTCCCACATGAATCATTATATATTGATTTTCTATAAGAACATGCCTACTCCTATTATTAATGAAAGGAAGATTTACCTGATCTTCACCTGTGCACCTTATTGTTTCTTCACTGAAGTGTTCGTACACCTTTTGTTTTGTTTCCCATATACCATGAAAATACAATATTTCAGTTGGTGCAAGTCCTGCCTGTTTGTGCTATAGGACTTCAAGTTGTTTATCAGGATCTATTAACCTGTCTAATTCTCTGATTTTATATCCATTCCATTTGTTGGCAAGTTTTGAAATGATACTAAAATTTTGGATATTATTTGTTCTGGCTATTTCCCTAGAAGTGGAAATTCATGTGAGTTCCATATGAGTCATTTTTCTTCCAAACTAAGCGAGGACCACTATATACACTCCTGGGTTGTTTCCCTATTAACAAGGATTTAATCTGTTTTATGACCTGTGTTAATAAGGCCTTTTCCTATGGACCACGAGTTGTTTGAACAACTATGACCCCTAAGAGTTGCCTGATATCAATTAATTGTTCAATAATAACGTTATTCTGCCTTATGAGGATCTTATCTCCTACATGTGCTGGTTCCCCTAACTCTATTTGTTCTGTAGTCAAACCTATAGCAAGCTTACATGACTGTTCACCAATTAATTATGTTCTTCTTAATATCTTTTTATAATTTAAATCATGTACAGACATCAAATTACTTCTAAAGCAGCTATAATAAAAAGAACAAACTATAGGAACTTCAGATACCTATCTTCGTTCCTAAATTCTGGTGGTGTACTTTGATAAAGTTGATTTTCCTATTCTAATACCAATTGTATTAGCTGTATCAAATCTCTTCTATATGATGATCGTTCAAGCTCCTGATTGGCTAACCAATTTAAGAACTGAACAATCAAAACAGTTAATAAACACAAAAAATATATGTATGAAACTAGATCCCTTCTGTGCACGGGTGTTAAGAGATACCTGTTTTGTGCTTGACGAAGAAAGATTCTGATAATAGTAGCTAATTCATACCTGTTGAGTGCTAAGTCTTCTTCCTCAAGATAATATAAAAATGTAGCAATCGGAAATATTAACGAAGTAAAATATCTAATTTATTGTTGATTTTCCTAAGGAGGTCTTTTCCTATATATCTAACTTGGTTTATATATATCTCTGCTCAGGACAATTTCTTGGATATTGGTCATACTAGATTGATGTCAATACAGGCATGGGATCACTATTGTAAATTTTCTTCTAGTTTTTTCATTTCTTTGTAAAGCCTGATAATTATAAATTGTTCATATTGTACTGTTGCTGAGAATTTAACAAGTTCATCATGTGTTATTGGTTGTCATTGGAAGTGAATTGTATTCATAATGTTCATTCTATGATTGTTGAGAGGTGAGGGTTGTCGCTGCTTCTTATTGTGAATATACATGCATGTGTTGTTTCTTGTGTGTGTAGAGAGGGGATTGTTGTTAAATATGGCTTACTGCCTCGGTAACAAGATTGAAACAACAAAACTGAAAAAAAAAATTTAGACCGATTCTCATAAGAACCGGTCTTAAAGTAATATTTAAGACCGGTTATATTGAGAATCGGTCTTAATATTCTATACTTTAAGACCGGTTCTTGTGATAACCGGTCTTAAATTAATATTTAAGACCGGTTATTTACAAAACCGGTCTTAAAGTAGCAATTATTTTAGATCGGTTCTCAATAAAACCGATCTTAAAATTAAATTTTAATCCACAAGAACGCCTCTGTTTGTTAGATTTAAGATCGGTTGTCTAAGAACCGGTCTTAAAAATATATATTTTAGACCGGTTTTTTAATCGGTCTAAAAAGTTAGATACTTTTTAGATCGGCTGTATCAAGACCTGATCCAGAACCGGTCTAAAATATCTTTTTTAACCGATCTTAAATGTGATTTTTACAATAGTGATCTTAGATTCAATGAATCTGGACATTATAGCTCGTGTTAGGCTATTCTTGTATGCGACCCTGTAGGCCCACATGAAGTTGGCAGTGGGCCAATAACTGTACTAGCCCATAAGTCGTAAGCGGCCTCTAGCAAGACATTACGACTACACAATTCACATGAGGATCGTTAATACGATGCAACCTGTCATATAACCATGTCACGTCCCTTTTGTCACACGATATTTTGGTTAAGGATGAGGCATGGATAGTGTCATCATCTTGTTCCTGACCATTACTTTCTCGATTCCTGAGTAGTCTGATAATAGAAACAGAAACTCCTTTCCATCACAGTATGACCATACATTTTTCAGACTCACTCATCGAGGGGCCCAGTAATATCTCTCTACTAATGTGAGGGACAGATTTCATCTTGACCATTCACATTCCTCTACATGAAAACCCATAAGCCCGATTATAGCCTTTATCATCATCTGGTCAAAAGTGACTTTTGGCTAGGTCAAAACTTAACAACTCTCATGCAGGAATCCATGATTATCTCAGGTCAGAGGGTATTGTGACGCGATTATATATGAGATAAGCTTATGACTTAATCCATGCATCATTCTCATAGCGGGTCGGTTCAACACCTTGTACTCCTACAAGTGCTTAAGACTTTGATTTGTATCTCTATACCTCATCAAAGTCATACTAGTCTTAGTTTATCTTTGCTCCCGCATAGATAACCGACCAGGGACATTTTGGACAATCTTTATGATACATCCAATGATACAGTTATCATAATAAACATGCAAATTATATGATAACAAAATTAGAGAAATTCTTTAAATAACAATAATGTTTAAAGTACAATGATTGGCCCATAAAGCACAATTTCCAACATACATACATACATACATACATACATACATATGTATGTATGTATATGTATGTTTGTGTGTGTGTGTGCGCGCTAAAAAAGATATTGGGAGTGATGTTGTTATCAGGGACAGTAAAACTGATGTTGTCAAGAGGTAAAGTCGATACACGCTGTACTATTTTCCCTTATCTAGGTTTTCTCCCACTGGGTTTTTCTGGAAAAGTTTTTAATAAAGCAACACTGAACAATGTATTAATGAATGATGTACTCCTTTTCTTTGACTAAGTTTTTATCACAATGAGTTTTTGCTAGTTAAAGTTTTTAATGAGGTATATTCATCATGGACATCCAAGGGAGAATGTTTTGAATATTAATTATGTTGATATCCATTGAGTATTCATAAACATTTAATTAATGGTGACTCTTGGTTTTGCCCATTGAAGGCCTATAAATAGAGGCTTTATATAAACATTGTAATCACAAGAAATACAAGTGAATGAGAATTGCTCTCCCTCCTTTCTCTCTCCTCATTTTCTCTTTATTGTCTTGCTCTTCTCTATCTCTTATCCAAAATCTCTTATTTTTTACAACAATTAGGATGATAACCTAGTTATTTTGAAAAGCCATTTTATTCAACTGCCAAATTCATCACTAGTAACACACATATGATAACACACACAGGAGGGTTAGTCTCTAACTATTGGTGGGGCATGCATCATGGATTCTAACAAATCTCTTACTATATAAAAGCAGCAGTTCAAGTAGGCCTCCTTACGCCACGTCACTACTATTATACTATTTGAATTTAAGCAATTTTATTAAATCATTTAATCATCTCATTGTATTTAGGATTTTCCTTTTTCCCTTCATTTTTTAGGCCTAATAACAATGTAAATTTTCTTTGGATATTCAAGGGAAAAAAATCTCCTAATATTTTTGAACATGAAAATATCTTCGTTTTTATTATCATCCGTGTGTGTGTGTATATTATATAATTAATTCCCTTTATTATTATAATTGATATTTTTAAACATGAAAATATCTTCCTATTTTTATTATTATTCATGTGTGTGTATATTATATAATTAATCCTCTTTATTATAATTTTTTAACTAATTTTTCTTTTATCTCCCTTTATTTAGAATTTTTTTAGGGTAAATGTGCAATTTTAGCAAAAAAGTTTTATAAAAGGGGCGTCTAGCACAAATAAGTTTTAGAAAGGGAAAAATAATAATGAATAATTAAAAATAGTGTAAATTTAACAAAACCGTTAAATTTGATATAAGGGTGTTAAATTATAAGAGAAGAAAACCCTAAATGGCGTTAGGTCAAATTTAACTGTTTTATTAAATTTGCACCTTTTTAATTGTTCTTTGTTATTTGCCCATTCTAAAACTTATTTGTGCCAGACGCCCCTCAAACAAAACTTTATTGCTAAAGTTGCACCTTAACCCTTTTTTTTATTGAATCGTTTATGTTAGATATGATTAGTTTTGATGATGACAAATATATATGTCAAATATTAAGAGAGCAAAAGTTTGCTAATATACTTGTCTCTTACCTTGACTAACTACTATTTAATATTGCATATCTTGTAGATTAGTCAAGCAATGAAAGAAAGAGATTGAGGAATGAAGAACTTGTAAGAATTAATGAAAAATATGAAGATTCAAGTTCTTTGGGTACTGTAGCAGTGGGGTACTGTAGCATACGGTTACTGTAGCTTACTGTAGTAGCACTGTAGCATCGAGTGATTCTAAAAATCACTTGCAGTGATTCACTGTTCACTCGAGTGATTTGCAGTTTTTCAGACTTTGTTTTTCGTTCAGCTGAGCGAGGCTTGGTTATTTGATCATATCTCTCAAAATACAACTCCGATTGAGACCAAACTAGTTTCATATGAAAATAGACTTTCAATGCATCATTTTGACACTAGAAGAAACATTAAAGGAGCTCAGAAGAAGGAGATATAAGTGTTTGAATCTGACCTTCACATCAATGTCGCTCTCTGGAACAGGTTTGGTATTTTGGCTATAACTATCAAACCACTAATTCTATTGAGTTGAAACCAGTTCCATATAAAACTAGACTTCAAGATCTTTCTATTGATATATAATAGAGAAATTTTGGATCTATATTCGAAGAGTTATGTCATCTGTAATTTGACCCCTGTTTGCTGTCGAATTGGAAGTGGAGTTTCAAGTTCAAGTGATCTGAACAGAGAGCACCCGAGTGATTTTTATAATTACTCGAGTGATCATTAATAATCACTTGAGTGAAATGCGTCAGAATGCATATCACTTCCAGTGGCGCAGAAATCACCAGAAGAATTTTTCACTATTTGCAATTTCACTTCCAATGATACTGAAATCACTTGAGTGATATGAGATTTTTCAGAAGCACTTCCAGTTAATCAAAAATTACTGCAAGAAAAATTCACTGTTCTCATTTTCACTCCCAGTGCAGTTGAATTCACTCGAGTGATTAGTCATTTATGCAGATCACTTCTAGTGCAAGGCGAAATCACTTCAGGAATATCTTACTGTTTTGAAAATCACTTCCGGTGACATGAATTTCACTCGAGTGATCGTCCATTTCAGCTGATCACCTCTAGCACCGTTCTTGATCACTCCCAGTGATAATATTAGTATACCTCATATCACTACAAGTCAGATATTATATGATCAAGTGATATAATGTTTTTTGATAGAAGAAGCCTGAACGCACTGCCAGTGAATTCCAACTAAATCAGTATTGCTTTCGGTGAATCTCAATCAGGTCAAATGATTTGCTTGTTTCTTAAAATGACTTTTTGTCGTGTGATGTGCCAATTTCTCAGTATCACTTCCGGTGAACTTCAAATCACTGCCAGAGAATATGAACATGAACCAGATTAACTCAGAACACCTCCAGCGTCTTTTAATCACTTTAAATCATATCAGCTTTATTCATGTTATGGTTCATCACCGCCAGTGGATTGCAGTACACTCAATTAATATGCCTACCCTATAGAGTCACTACCAGCGAAATACTTATGTAGCTTATAAGAATCACCTTCAGACACTTTACAGAATCATGGAAATTACTCAAGGGATCATCATTACCAGTCACTGCCAGTAGAATACTATCTTTATAAAATCACTACCAGTGAAGTATATAATCACCCGAGTAATGTTTTCTAAACGGCCATTTCTCTGAGTGCTTTTACAGGTGTTATGCACTACCGATCACATGTCATACAACGGATCAACATTCAATGACAACAAATCATGGGCAACATGAATATTCAATAAACATTTCAGCGAACGTGCACAACAGAAAGAAAGCAACGCTGAAGCATATGTCAGAGCACGATCAACGGGAAAATATTTAAATACACTCAACGACCATACAAAGCAATGGGACTCCAACCGAAAATGAAGTAGTATCTGTCTAAGCATCAGATGGGATTACAACAGGAAAATATCCGAATGGGCTCAATGGTCAAATGAATCAACAGACTCTAACGGACGGATGTTTACAACGGTCATCTTCCACAACTCAGCTATAAATAGGAGAGGATTCAAACACAGAACAACGGATAATACGATGAGAACATGAACATGCTGATATCCTAAGTCTTCAGCCTCCGACCACTCTTTGCTCTACTTCATCTTCTATATTATGTATATTTGAGAGAGTGAGAATATTTTGTATTGTACTTCAGTGAGCATTTATACACTCTATGAGAGAGCTTGTAAACACTTTATTTGTATTTCAGAAGTGTTCTCAAGGTAGAGGGACCTTGAGTGGATTGATTACCTTACGGGGAAGCTGTAGAGTGAATTGCCAGCAAGACTTTCTTCTCAGACTAACAAGGTGCAAGCAATAGAGAACGTTGCTGCTCGTAAGACTTACAGTGGTGTAATCAAGAGAGAACATTGCTACTCATAAGACTTGCACAGCTAAGCAGGAGAGAAATGTCTTCGGGATTGCTTTGCTTGACTTTCCATAAGAGAGAATAATCTTACAGTATGTAAGGGGGAGTACTTTGTAAGAGATTTGTAGAGGCTTATCTTGTGCCCAGTTAAACAAGAAGATAGTGGATTGGAAATCTCAGGAGGAGCCTGGGGACTGGACGTAGGTCATCGTAGATTGGACCGAACCAGGATAAATTACAGTTTGCATCCTCTATTTCCTAAGCTTTTACATTTCCAGCATATATGATCTATATATCTGCTTATGAATTTATAGTTCCATATATAATGATTTGATAAGCTGCGAAAAGATTTTAAACAATCAGACTTTCTTATCGTACACCCAATTCACCCCCCTCTTGAGTGTCAGTCAGTTCTAACAATTTAATCATTTAGATTATTTTAAATCCCACTAATATTTCTAATGCTCTAAATAAACTACCGTGACACCACTACTCCCTCTAAGGATTGAATTTTTTTGGTAAAATAATATATATATATATATATATATATATATATATATATAATATACCTTGGAAATATGTAATAGCTCAAATCTAATCATCAAAGTTCTATGTATATTTATTTATATTTAATGGAATAAAATAGTGGATTTTGGTGTAATTAAAGTAGCCAAAATAGTATAAATAGAAATTATATAAAATTTTTAGCCAAGAAAGACTTAAAGCCCAATTTTTGCCTTGGTAAAAGCCTAACATTGTGGCCTAAAATTAAGTATGAAAGATCATAATTTTTAAGCCTGATATGTTGCAAAAACTCGGTCAAGAAGAAAGTAGTAATTGTTTCAAAAATTCAAGAAAATGCAAGGGTAAAATGGTCATTTTAGCTAAATAAAATAAATTCAGCAATGTTTCTTAATAATTAAGGAAAAAGTCGGTTAAGAAGATGGAGGAAGATTTTTCTACATTAATTGGACAAGTGGAAGCATAAGAGAAAGCATGTGAAAAAAATATAATAAAATCACATGCTAAAATTTACAATAAAACAATATATAATTAGGAAGAAGCAAGAGTGCTCTAGAGAACTCTATAAACCACTTCAAGAGGCCATAAAATTCGGCCAAAATAAGAAGAAAAGAGAGAGGAAGAGTCTTGGAGAAACAAAGGAACAAGAAGAGAGAAACAAAGTCAAGGAGCAAGATCAAGGTAAGTTGATAGAAATTTCTCCTTGTTCTTATCTTCTAATCCATGGAAACATTCTCTTAATCTATATACCATCATTAATTAGCCATAAAGCAAGCAAAAAATCAAGAGGAAGAAGGAAGGAAAGGGTTGGTTTTGAGGAAGAAGGAAGAGGAGTAAAGGTAAGCCATGAAATCTTGATTTTCTTATTGAAATTAAAGTTGTGATTGTTGTTTGGTTGATTGTTGATTGTTGATTGGTTTTGGTTGGATTTTGTAAATTGGGATGTTCAAACCCTAAGGGAAAACACTGTCCAAATTAACATTAATCATGATCAAAATGGTGTTTAAAGAGTTAAACATGTAATTACATTAGAAAAGGAGGTGATTATGTGGATTTTGGAAGTGTGAAGGTCTTAAGGTGTGAAATGACAATTTTGCCTCTAAAACCCTAAATTGGTGGCTATCAAGGGTAATCTTGTCATTGTAGTATGAATTTGTCCAAACTGAGGTCAAAAATGGATTCTACATATGAAATTTGTAGTATTAGGCTAGGTCATAATTTTTGGAAAAGTACAAATATACCGGGTACAAAGGGAATTAGATTGGATTCCTTAGGGGCATTTTGGTAATTACGCAATTTTGAGCTAAGGTAACCAACTTATAAATTTTGGAATGAGGTATTGATGAGTAATAACTCATTTGCAATCACTTTGAAAATTTTAGGATTAGATATCTGCTAAGTCGGACCAGAAATCAAAGACCGATAGTAGTTAGGCAAGGAAATGTGTAAGGTAGTAACTTTATTTCTCATTCTATGTCATTGTTAATATGCATTGTTTTCCATATTCTGTACAATGATGTATGGATGGCAATAATTCCTAGAGTTGGGTGTGGGAAAAGCATAAGTACCACCCTGAGGGACAAGCAAGGTACCTCTAGGACCGGCATGTAACCAGTCTAGGTAGGCCTATGTGATATGCCTGAGTGACATTATTTCTTGCTAGGTGTGGGACAAGCAAGGTACCACCCTATGGGACAAGAAATGTACCATGAGGCCAAGTAGACCCAGCTGAGTAGCATGGCAAGTACAGATAAGTTGATGCCTGCTCCGAAACATTGATGTGATCACAATGTGATAAGATGTGTGCAAGTAGGGATTGAGCGATCATTTTAATCCGAACAAAATCATTACTTTGAACCTGAACATTGTCAGACATGTGCTTGACATTATTTATTGTTGCATCATAATATATGTTGCATTGTATGTTTACTTTTCACATTTTATATGATTGATTGTTTATTACTATTGAGATTCACTCGAATCTCATCCATTTCCATAAATAAAATTTATATAGCAAAGCAAAGCAGCACAAAAGGCCAAGAAGTAGATCAAGGAAATTGATGGAACCGGCTTTTGAAGAAACTTTTATGTTAGTTATCTTGTAGCATATATATGTATTTTGGGTTATATATCATATTATGTACAAACCTTGTAAGAATATCATGTAACATAATCAAGAATTTTATATCACTATGTTTAAGTTATTTCTGCATGCCCACTGAATTGTGTGTTGATACTTCATTAAATGTCTAAATTCTGCGGGGTTTGACAAAATAACTAGAAGTTAGTTACCACCACCCCCATAAAAATATATATATCAAAATGTTACATACATACATATATACAAAAAGACTAAATTAGCTATTTTATTTAATCATTTAATCATTTAGATTATTTTAAATCCCACGACTCCCTCTAATGATATCCCAACTATTTTATAAAAATAGTTAATCATTTAAATTATATATATATATATATATATATATATATATATATATATATATATAATTAAACTATTTAATCATTTATATTATTTTAAATCCCACCAATCCCTCTAATGCTCTAAACTAACATGAGACCACTACTTCCTCTAACAATATCCCACCTATTTTATGAAAACATTTAATTATTTAAATCATTTTAAATTTTAATTAAATTAACCAATCAAGTTTTAGAATAATTCCTTCATATCCCACTAATACCTCTAATGCTTTAAATGACCTAACGTGGAGTCACACCTCCATTGGCTGAGGTGGAAGTGGGTGTTATGGTGGTCCCTCTCCTCCATTGGCTGATGTGGTAGTGGGTGTTATGGTGGTCCCTCTCCTGGGTGTTTTAGGTATATAAATATATCTTAAATTCTTTCTTAATCTATCTACTTTCTCTTCTACTTCTGCTCCCTATTTTTTCATGCTTCCCTTCCCTTAGGAACCATGAATTCTTCTTTCGATGCCGAGTGTGCCCTTAATCCCAAGTAAAGAAACAACCGCATTCATGTGCCCATTGGTGTGACAATGATCCAAGTCTCTGGTGTATTCCTACATTAGAGATAATTTAGGCACGTGTGTATCTTTAATCTTTTTGATAGAGAATTGTTATATTGGCATGGTCCCAAATAAGGTTTTATTTACAATACTTGTGTTTTGATAGCTGCAGGACATTGATATAAGGGAGAATTGCTAAAAAAACCTTACAAGCAAATTAATTGCTCATTGTTACCATTGCACACGGTGGGTGGTATGTTGAACACGGGTGGATGATATGTTGCACACAAGGGATGATGTTTGCACTTTCGCAGGGATGCTTTTTGCACATATGGATGCTGATTGCACATGATGGATGCTTGCTTGCACATTGGTACCATTTAGCAATTAATTTTCTTAAATGGAATTTTTTAACAATTTTCCCTTGATATAATTCTGCTACACCCTGCGACCAAAGTTCAGCCGTCGTGGCGTGTAGTGACCTGGTGCCTAATAAAAATGCAAGTGATGATCCCATGGTTGATGTCGAGGTTAGTTGTAGTGCCGGTTCGCTATACAAGAAGATAAAAGTAGAGGGAGGACAGGCTAGAGGGCAATCTACCGTGAATCTTGACAACACAAAAAAGAAGTTTGAATCATGCGATGCTGAGTAAATTTGTGTGTGGTCCTTAGTTGTGTTAAGGAGGTTATAGTGTTGTAAGATTTAGTTTGACTATAAAGTCCGAAGTATATAATTGAGTTATGATAATTTGTGTAATTTCAATTTTTTTTATAATAAAAAAAATTTATTAAAACATAGGATAAAAATATTAGAGTATAATCGGGCCGCCTACAGGTAACCCGAACCCACATTTAGGTTTCATACGACTTGAGGTAGATGGTTCGGTCTCTTCTTAAGGAAGTAGTAGTTTTCGGGGGATTACTACGAGATGAGGCAAGGTAATGGCTTTGGGGTTTCTATTGCAAACTTATCATGGTTCCTCTAGCGATTGTGGAGGTTCTAGGTATTCTTCACGGGCTATACTTATGCTGGTCAAGAGGATATAAAAAGGTCCTTCTACTATCAAACTGTTTGAAAGCTATTAATTTAGTGACTAGGGGTTGTGATAATTCTCAGCCCTTTGCAGACATGTTAAAGAAGCTAGACTTCTACTTTACAGAGATTGGCAAATTTTGATATACCTTACGCCAAGGGATAATATCCCATATGCCGATCAAATGGCCAAATTAACTTATAACATGAATAGAAGTTTTTGTTTCTTTGATCAACCTCCAGCTCCCAAACAGAAAGATAGAGGCTGAGGAACGAATCCGTTGTCTTATAATGGTTGTTCATTAGTTGTTATATCCAGTTTATATTCACACACACAAAAAATGGGGCCGCTTTAAAAGGGATAGTAATATCAAGGCCGAGTAGCCCAATCAGCTAACATAAAGGAGGATAAGTTATAAAGACACATTAGGACAACCAAATACAAAAGTAAAAGCCTCCGTACATTTTATAGTATTTTATGTACTCTATATATATATATAATGTTGAAGCATCTAAATATTTATATATTTGTACCCCCAATAATTTTTCCAATATACTTATTACGTATTTAAATAATAAATCATGCATGGATTATCCTTTGCGAGCTTCAAACCACTTCTTTGAAGTTTGTTTGTTTATATTATTTTAAATCGAAAGCAAATAATCTTTATTTATTTAAAGATAGGTCTAAATAAATGTTTCTTTATTTCGTTTAAATAAATGTTTCTCTTGTGAGCTTCAAAATGACCTCGCAATTTAATATCTAAACATATGTTTTATGTATATAAAACTCAATGATTTATTAAAAATTTTACACACGCGCGTATGTTTGTGCATAAAACTCAATGATTTATTAAAATTGGACGCACACGCACACGCGTGTATATAAAACTCAATGATTTATTAAAAATTATATATATATATATATATATATATATATATATATATATATATATATATATATATAACTCAATGATTTATTAAAAATTACACACACATCTGTGTGTGTACATATGTGTATAATACATACACGTGTGTGTATGTAGATATGTGTTGAAACATCTAAATATTTATATATTTATACCTATATACTTATTACGTATTTAAATCATGGTTTAGAAATCTGGACTGGCCAGTCCAGCCCGGGAACCGCCGAATCGTTAGCCAAACTGGTCTGGTTTGGCCTTTTTTTTTTTTTTTTGAAAAATCAATTTTTTAAATTTTTCTTTAGAATTTTATTTAAATAAGGCTAAAATATTCAATTTCTCACCGGTTTGGCCCCAGCTTAGCTCCGGTTTGACTCCGATCTAACCCACTGACCTTTGATCCAATATCCCGACCGGTCCAGTGACCGGTCCGAGTTTCAGAACTTTAATTTAAATAATAAATCATGTATGGATTATCTTTTTAAAATAACAATAAGGTTTTTTTTAACTTGTCAATATGATGAACATATTAGATCGATATATTGCACTATTAATTATGGAAAAATCATTCGACCATTCTTCTTCATATCTAATAAAATATAGATATTGTATTATATTTGTATATGAGAATACAAAAGGATAACCCATGCAACTTATACTGCCTCCAACATAAGCACCCGTGCATCGCGCGGTTTTGTGCTAATATATTTATAATATTAATCTATCCATACACGCACACATATATATAATTTAATTAATTTTTTCCAGCAATATATTATTTAATTACTTAATTATATATTATAAATTAAATATTTTTAAATATTATTACTATTATAAAAAAATTTCTTAAATTTCTTATTTTATTAATATTATTTATAATTAATCCTTTAGATTAAAAAATATAATTGATGCAATAATATTTTTATTATATATTTATTTTTTTATTTATACATATTTGGGGAAATAAGATTTTCTTAAAAGGAAAAATTTTAAATATTCTATTTTGAGTTTCTATCTTATCTTGTACAAAAAAAGACACTTAAATACTACTTGAACTTCAAAATCTCAAATCATTGATTTTCTAAAAAAATGAGTTGTCAATTGTTATACTATTTTTGTCAATCTCATTACTCTTATAGTCAATAAAATGAATTTTGGATTTTAAAGTTCAAGTGGTATTTAAATTTCTTTTTTCCTATCTTATGTTGCATACTTACATCTTTTAGTATGTTCTGCTTACAATAGCGGAATTGATTGGTATAATTTATGGGTTATACTTATATTGGATTCACTACAAAAAAAAGGTCAATTTCCGACAGAATTTGAGACGGAAAAAAATTTCGTCGCAAAAGTCATCCAAATTCCGTTGCAAATTTTCAGACGGAATTTGTGTCGGAAAAAGTCTGTCGAAAATTCCGTCACAAATTAGAATTTCCAACGGAATTTGTGACGAAATTTCCCACAGAAAAATTCTGTCAGAAATTCCGTCGCAAATAAGAATTTCCGATGGAATTTGTGACGAAAATTTTCCACAAAAAAAAAATAGAATTTACGACGGAATTTGAGACGGAAATTTCCCACGGAAAAATTCCGTTGCAAATTAGAATTTGCGAAGGAAATTTTCCAAAAAAAAATCAGAATTTGCGAAGGAAATTTCCCACGGAAAAAAGTCCGTCGGAAATTTCGTCGCAAATAGGAATTTGCAACGGCAATTTTCTGTCGGAAATAGGTATTAGTTAATTTTTAAAATTTTTTTATTATGATTTATTTAATTAATGATTAATCTATTTATTATGTATTAATTCTCATCTTCCCTACATGTCTTCCTCTTACTAATTTTCAAGTTTATGACTTTCTTGAGAAATCTTTGTTTGGTTGGTAGGAAAAGCGGAAATAAAAAAGGTTTATGCTAACCAACGTTTTTGAGAAATGATCAGTCCTTGAAGTTGCATTGCAGATTTTAAAATCTATCAATGAGTTTTTAAGAGAATTTCAGAAACCTGACTTGATAATTCTTAAAGCTGGATTGTAAATCTACAAGTGAGCTTCACCGTTTTAATCCTTATATCTAATTTTTCTTAATCTTCTTGATTCAAAGCATAAAATAATATAATCAGCGCATCTGAAAAAAAGAGAGAGAGGGAATTCACATTTATTAAGAGTTTAAATTTTAATTATTATGAGAATCATATGGAAAATTGAATTCGTATCATATACAGTGCATTTTGTACCAAAATATTCAAAGGATTGAGTTTTAAAAAAATTCTATCAATACGTAATTTTTATTTTTAGCATCTTAGAAAAAAAATTAATTAGTATTCTACAATTTAAAATAGATCTCATTGAAATTTGTAAGCGTATTGACTTCATTAATATTAAGAGACCAAAATAAAAACTTATGTAAAATTAGAAAGATTAAGTACATTTTCTTTTTTAAAATAAGACTAACATATAACCATTACTGTTAGAATAACCAAATATTAATTAGTTGTGTGGTATGAATTGAGTCTGGGAGAATCATAACAAGATCCAAATGAGAATTTCGTCGCAAAGCTTAACGTAACGTTTTTGGCCAAATATTATTGCTTTATGATTTTATGCCTCTATATATCAACATTAATATATGTTAAATCAAATGATTTTTTTGTTTTCTAAGAGAATAATCAAAAAATAATTCAAGCATGCCATGCCATGATAGTATTATTGAAATAAAACTCATTTTTACCCATATTAGATTAAACTAGAATGATTTTTCTTAACACATAAATGTGATTTTTTAGAAAATAATTAAGTTAATATTTCAATTTTTAAGTTTTTTATTATTTAATATGAATTAGTAATATGAATTACTATTTTTTGACAGTGTGTAAATTTCATATACTTCTATGGATATTTTAGAAAAAAGATGTAAAAGGCACTTAAAATTTCATAAAACGGTTTACATCAATACAAAACATTCCAAAAACATCTTTGTGCATGGGTGTGTGAAATATAGTAAAATGTATACTTAATATATTTACTTAAAATCGTCTAAAGATCGTCGGAAATTCCATCAGAAAGTTTCCGATGAAAAATATCCGTAGGAAATTCTGTCACAAATCCTAACATAAATTTTTTTATGGATTTACAAATGGAAATTCTGTCAGAAAATTAGACAAAATTTATTCGTAGAAAATTCTGTTAGAAATATGTGTTAATTAAGTTTTTTAAATTTTTTTATTATGATTTATTTAATTAATGATTAATATAATTAGTATATACTAATAATATTATAATTTAAAATTTAAATTATAATATAATTTTCGCCAAAAAAATTATTAAATTATAATATAAATAAAAAAATTATTAATTCATATTTATTATCGAAATTAATATATATATATATATATATATATATATATATATATATATATATATATATATATATATATATATTGATAATATATTATATACAAATACAAATTTTATAAATACAATAAAAATAAAATATATAATAAAATGAATAAAAAAATATATTAATAATAAAAATTTAGATATAACATTTACGTAACAAAAATAAGGATTCGATAATATATTATATACAAATACAAATTTTATAAATTTATATAATAAAATGAATAAAAAAGATATTAATAATAAAAATTTAGATATAATATTTACGTAACAAAAATAAGGAAACTAAATTGTAATGTTTAATAATATATATATATATATATATATATATATATATATATATATGATTTTGCATTTAAATCACAGGTTCTTCCTAGCTCAACTGGCAAAGGCATTGGCACACGCGTGAGAGGTCATGACTTCAAATCTCAACTTGGTTACAAAATGCAACCAATTTGTGCTATCGACACATGGCGGGCGACGGAGGGCGACACGTGGCACACGATGGAGGGTGACATGCGGCGGTTGACCAAGACATAGGCAGTCGGAGCGCGTGGTTAAGGTGGTCGGCGGTGGCAGTTGCCGTCGTGGTGGCTGCCGGCCGGAGGTTTCAATTGAAAAATGGCGTAGGGAAATTTGCCATGGAATTTGCGACGGAAAAAATTACATCTCAAATTGCCACAGAATTTCCGTGGCAAATTCCCTCGCAATTTGAGATGGAAAGTTCCGTCGCAAATTCCGTCTCAAATTGCAAGGGAATTTCTGTCGCAAATTTCGTCGTAATTTCAAACGGAAATTCATATTCCGTCGCAAATCAATTTGCGACGGCACTTTTTGCAACGGAATTTTTTTCGTTGGAAATTCCGTCACAAAACGGTTTGTGACGAAATTCTGTCGGAAATTACATGTTTTTTTGTAGTGGTTACGGGAATCCGTAAAGTAGCTATTTTTTCTGATTGTATCGAAGCTATTAATCTAGCAATCCGTGGATGTGATACTGACTATCCTTTTAAGGACCTGGTAGATGAGGTTAGGACTCTTATTTATATAGAGAATGGTAAGTGAGGTTTGTTAATGTTCCTAGAAAGGACATTATCCTTGTTGATCGTTTGGCTAAACTTGCTCATGGTATTTTGGGTAACATTTGTATCTTTGATCATCCTCCACATTTAGAACAAGTGGAAAATGATGAAAGAGGGTAGGTTGGTGTAGTTTTTCTTGTATATTGTGCATTCAAGGAATGATATTCAATTTTACATTAAAAAAACAAGGTTAATATCATTGTTTATCTATATAATTTGATAAAATTTTAATTTTAATTACTTAAGTTTCATAAAAATTTGGTAAGATTAACAAGTATTCCCTATATGTTTAATAAGATTTGTTTTGGTCCTAAAAAAATTATAGGCACAGAAAAGTTTAGGAAAAGTTACATTTAGGTCCCGAACAAAAGGAAAAAAAATGGTTCTTTAAAATCTCAAAATTGTATTCACCAAAAAAAAATCTCAAAATTGTCAAAAAGTCCGATGTAATAAATTTTAATTCCACTGACAAATCTATGGATGTAAAATCATTTCCTTAAAACTCAATTCTCCATACTCTTAATTAAATCTTTTGAAAATGAACAATACTATTACGTAAAAGAGAAAATTTAATCCCGAATGTCTATCATGGTAAAAAAGATTACAATTCATCTTTCAAAAGTTAACCATGATTAAAAAATAGTTTAACAAACCATTTGAAAACTCTACCATGGTAATAAAGGATTAAAGTCCCTACGAATATCTACCTATGATTGAAAAGAATAGATTAGTCATTTAAAATTTATCATGGATAATAAAACTCTTCTCATTGTTTTGCAAATCAAATCATAGTTAATTAACATCTTTGGGTCTTGGACTTTTATAAGTCCAAAATATAATCATTCAACCACATGCCCAATATCAAACTCAATTATCAAAATACTTAAACAACAATTTTCTCAAATATCAACTTGAGTTTCTTATCCATGATAAAAAACATTATAATCCAAATCATAATATTATATCAGAGCATGCAGCATGAGCCCTACAGTGGTAATACACAACAATTTACCATATAAATAATAAGGAGGAGGCTTTACAAATATTATCACAATAATCAAGCCTCCATAGCCTTCCCAAACCGACTAACAGCAAAACTATTACCTGAAAAATGTTAAATCGATGAGGTGAGAAAAGCCTCAATAACCAACCATCCAACTCATTACACATGCTAATATGTGCTCATAAGATGCCAACTTGAACAATTTATATAACAAAGTATTAGCAATATAATTCACAAATTTCATATCAAAAATTCTATATCAAAAATTCCATATCACAATTTCATTTCACAAATTATATATCAGGATTTTTTATCATAATTTATATATCGCAATTTCATATTACAATTTCATTTTACAAATTCCATATTAGGAATCTTTATCACAATTCTCAACTTGACTCCCATCAATCTAACCGAATCGTTTTATTTTCGTCGACTAGATGTCAAACCCCTAATTATTTTGACATTTATCAGAGTAGTAATGCGCAATTCAATGGGCATACATAAATAGTACAATATACTGATATAAAATTCTTAATTATATTACAGAAAATTCCCGCAGGGTTTGTACATAATACCTTTAAATTTCAAGTACATAGGCGACTAATAGATAACCAACAGGAAATTTCTTGAGTCTGCAACAGTCCTTCTGTCATTAGTATTCCACTACTTTGTCCTTTGAGCCATTTCCTCTAATTGAATAAATTTTTGAATTTACGGAAAGGATGAGATTCATACGAATCTTAGTAGTAACAGAATATCAATCATATAAAATGTAAAAAGTAAACATGCTATGCAGCATTTATCATTATGCAGCAATCAAAATGCCAATGCCTATCTGACAATGCTCAAGAACCAAATAATGATTTTGTCCATATCAAAATGATCATCCGTTCCTGTTCTACACAATATCATATCATAATATGATCACAACAACTTAGAGTAGGCCTATACCTGTCCATATTTATCACATCTTGGAGCATGCCTATACCTGTCCATATATATCAAGCCACTCAACTAGGTCCACTTGGCCACATGATACCCTAAAGGTTCCACGGGGTGGTTTAACTCATTACCCACACCTAGAGAGTATCAACAACACAAGCAATACATTGAAAAGATTATGACAATCATCACATATTAACATTCACATAGTATATGAAAGATAAAGTTACTACCTGAACTCTTTTCCAAAGCCTAGCTATAACCAGTTCTTAACTTTCCGTCTGGCTCAAGCAATTATCAAATCCTAAAATTCCTAAAATAGTTTCAAATGAGTTATTACGCATTTATACTTTATTCTAAAATTTACAAGTTGATTATCTTAGCTCAAAATCACGTATTTAATATAATGTCCCTAGGAACCCGACTCGGCTCCCCTTTGTAACCAGTATTTGTGTACTTTTCCAAAAATTACAACCCAAGCTTATTTTATATATTTTTGTATGTAGAATCCATTTTTTACTTTAGATTAGGCTAATTTCAACTTAAATTACATTTTTCCCCTTGATAGCCCTAACTTTGGGTTTTATGGGCAAAATTGTTATTTCACAATCCGGGGTTTTTCTCACTTCATACTCTTCATGAACCTTACACAATTTTCCCTTCTAAACATCATGGAATCATTAGAATCATGAAATTCTAACTCTATTCCATAGTTCTCACTCTGGCCAAAAGTTTCAGGGAATTAAGGAAAATCACATTTTCATGATTCTAGCCCTTAAAACATCTTCTTTCTACATGTATTTACTTGTTTAACTATTGAATCCCAAGTTTAATTATAATCAATAGAAATTTGGGCAGCATTTTCCCTTAGAAATTGGACATCCCAAATTTACAAAATTATAAAAAAAACAACCAGATTTCTAGTCAGAACATAATCACAACACAATTTCCAGGGACATTCCCAAAGTTTGAGCATCTTACCTTGCTTCTTCTTCTTCTTCTATACTTTGGCTTAAAATTCTCCTTCTATCCATGGAATTTTTACTTTTTTCAATAACTATTTCAAAAGAATAGAGAGGTTAAGAAGAGGTTTCTAGTACTAGAACTCAAGATTGAGTAGAGATTTCTACGTACTTACCTAGTACTTGTGCCTAGACTCCTTCCTTCTCTTCTTTCTCTCCATTTTCCTTTTTCCCTTCCCCTTTTCCTTTTCTCTCTTACCTTGGCTGACTTTGCCTCTTCATTTATAGAAAATTTGGAAATTCTCTAGACATGTGCATATGTGTCCATCATATATTATTTTATATTTTTTTTATTGTAATTCATCACATGCATATACACATATATTATTTTATTGTATAATATGTTTTTGCTTCAGCTTTTCCCCTTATCTTGCTTGGCCGAAACATGCTCTAAAGGGCCAAGAAAAATTGCCTCTTGAATTTTCCAAAAGGTCCCACATCCATCCATTTAAAATTGAGTTGCAATTGTTGACCTAACTTTTTCTTGAATTAATATTTGCAATTAATTCAAATATTCATGAAATATTTTTTTCCACCCTCCACACTTATTTTCAATGAAAATTGTCAGCTGAAGTGAAGAAAATAAGTGTCTCTTGGTTTGGAGGGGAAATTACCATTTTATTTTTACATTTTGTGATTCTCGCCCAAACTGGCCAGAATTTTCAGCAATCTTTAAAAATTTATAATTAGTTCTAAAAAAATCTAATTTATATAATTACAAAGTATATTTAACTCTTATTAATTCTAGTTTGAACAAAAAATATAAAATTTAGCCAATTAGAAGCTCACCATTTCCAAAATTATTATTTTTGAATGCTACCACTGAAAAATGTTAAATTCGCTAGGCAAATTTCAAAAATTCATATCTCATTGTATATAACTTCAAAAATTCCATATGACCTATTAAATTAAATATTATCATGTCTACTTTTATTCTGGAAAGTTTCAAAATTGTTGGAAGTCATTTATTAATTTAAAAGTGTCACACAATCTGATTGCCTCATCAGGAAATACACCAACTATTATGTGTAATAACTATTTTGTTATGCGTGACTTCTATTGACTTTGCTTTGCCATTTTACATGCTCTTTTATCATGAAATACCATAATAGCTACATGATACTTAGTGATCAAAATTTGGGACATTACACTAGACCCATGGGCTAAGTTACTATCTATGTCACTGGTAATTCAAAAAGTTCTCCGATCACGTGATGAGGATTGGCCAATTCCTTAGAGTACATACGCGGACTGTAATACCCCAAATTTTGGGATTAAAGTCTTGAGATTAAGCCTGGATTAAGTGGACTGCTAGACCCCGATTTAGCAAATGTTCAAGTGAGGAATGATATTTATCCCAAAATTCCTTAATATCTTTGGATATTAAAATGGAAATAAAAGGTGAGGGCAAAATGGTAATTTTGCCATAAGTTGAGAAATAATGGATTTTCCCTAATATTCCCAATATGTTGAGTTGAATGGGAATTAAAAGGAGGGAAATGACTACTTGGTAATTAATGAAGCCATGTTGGTAATTATTATCAAGTAAAGTCAATAAGAGGAAGAAGCTTAAGGCTTCGGTTGACCACTTGAGGTGGTGTAATGGGATAATTTGAGAGTGAATTATACTCTCATAATTCTCATTAATATTGATGAAACGATGAAGGAAAAGAGAAAGGAAACTTGTTGTGTAAGTAATGAGATAGGTGGACTAATTGAGTAAAAGCCACCTGGATGATTGTAATTAATCATCATCCTTCATCAATTAATTCCCTTTCTTTCCTGCGGTCAGAAATAAAAGAGAAAGAAGGAAAGAGGAATCGGAACATATGAGAACAAGAATCAGAAAGAACGAGAAAGAACGAGAATGGAGAACGAATGGGAGAGAGAGAAGAGAAAGAAAGTGTTGATTAGCTGGAACTCTTCCAAAACGACGTTTTCTCTCAAAATGTCCAGTACAAATGTTGTTCTACTCATCCCAAGCTTCGATTCTATGGTTTCGGATTCTCATTTGGAGGCCATTGGTGCTGTCTCACTGGCCGGAGCATCGCCGGAATTCCAAACCGAATTCAGAAGCGTGTAGAGGTAAGCGTGTGCTACCTTTCTACCATTTCGGTTTATCATTTGGATGAGTATTTTGGAAGTAGTGTACTTTTCATCTCTCATTCAATCCGTGTCTTGGGGGCCGAAACGATGTCCAATGGATGTCTAAACGGCTAATCATGTAATAAGGAGTAGAAAGGAGGATATTAAGTCAAAGAAAGGGAAGAACCGACACAACTCTTCTGAGAACTCTATAATGGCTGCCCTATATGGTTTATGAGGGTAGATTTAGAATTTCATTGATTGGATTATTTCATTGAGTTCAGAAGGGTAAAATGTGTAGGGTTCATGTTGAAGGGGAAGTGAGAAAAGGCCTAGAGGGTGAAATGACCAATTTACCCTTTTAGCTCTACATAGGGGCTGTTAAGGGGTATTTTCATCATTCGGGCCTGAATTTGACTAATCCAAAGTCATAAATGGATTCTACACGCGCAATTGTGTAGGATTGGCCCATGTTGTGATTTTTGTAAAAGTACAGTTGGGCCAGGCTTCTGGGGGCATTTTAGTAATTTAGCATAATTGGGCTAAGTTATCAACTAATACGAGTCTAGAATGTTATATGGATGAGTAATGACTCATTAAATGTATTTAGATGGAATTCTAGGACTCAACGAAGGATGGTGCCCGAACCGGAGTAAAGACAAAGGACTGAGGACGGACGTGAAGTCTGACAAGTAGTGGACTTACTTTTCCTGCATGGGTGTGATATGTATGTTATATGCATTGATTGTGTGACTGCTATGCCTATTTGTGTTGAGCATATTTGATTGATTGAAGCTCTTTTATATTTGTGCCATGGCCATTGGTATGTCATAACATTGAGCATGCAGCATGTCATTATGTTGGCATGAAATAGGGTAGGCAAGCATGTCATGCATTCATATATATCTGCCATGCATAGTAGTACTGTTCACTACTGAGATTCTCTGAATCTCACTCCTCCCAAACAACCTTTTTAAACAGGTGAAAATGCATGAAGATGCACGGAGGAGATATGGAGACGTGAAGTGAAGAGGAGGCCGTAGTGCGGGGCATTGCTTCCTGTATTTCGTGTATATGTGTGTATATATGGATGTATGTGTATGTATGAATGTTTTATAAGCAGATAATCGCTATAATGTATTTGAGAAATGTTCTAACATCAATAAGAGAACGGCTTTTAGTTTATTTATATTCGCTCGCTTACTCTGATTTAATGGAACTAAGAGCCGGTAAGGTAAGTATATGGAAGGGTGTTTACATTTATGATATCAGAGCTATTGAAAATGAGGTCTTACATGGACCATGGATCTTTTCACCTCATTAAACTAGTGGGGTGTCGCAGCCCCTCATTGAACCAGTGGGGCAATCCCTCATTGAACCGGTGGGACAGTTTCTCATTAAATTAGTAGGACAATAGAAAGCCAACAATTGTGCACAATGGAGGCTATACCATGTGGTAAAATAATTTACTTCATCTCATCCCAAACCAATCATCATAATAATTACCAATAAATAGCTCAACGGAAATTTTTCCAGATTTCTACATTCATATAAGAATATTCAAATCATAAGGTTCCACAAAGTCATTTTATATCAAAGTACTCCTTAATATCATGATAATTTTCTCAGTCACAATAAATTTTTACTCAATTAAATATCTAATAAATATCAACATATCATTTTCAATCTCATAAACATTTTACAAAATACTCACATACAACATACCAACACATATAACAAGTGGAAAGTGATTACCTCTCACCAAAGCAAATTACAACCACAAGCTCCTAATTCAAGAGATCAAATACATGCCAAAAATCAATCTACAACAATCAATTTACTATACATTAGTAACTCTTTGAGTTATTAAAAAAATTCATTTACTTAACTTAATGAGCATTTACTCCCACGCGCGATGCACGGGAAGCAATTACTTCAAAACTAACCAAAAAACAAAAGGAATTGTCAAATTGGGAAGAGAAACAAAGTTGTTCAAAGTAAGTTGCAAAAAAGCTGATAAAATATAATGCATAAATGGTCACTCCATGGGTTTAATTAGTTCTTCATTAGAAAAATTTCCCAAAAGAAAACTAACTTACTGCATATATGGGAATTAACTGTGTTCTGTCAAATTCCTAAACACCTCCTTATACACAACATTAGTGGTTGCACTTCTAGATGTCATCCCATCGCCATGTAATAAAATCTTCAAACCACCCATACTCCTAACTGTTAAAAGTGCAACATACAATTGACCATATGTGAAAACAGGCTTTGGTAAAGGCAAGCATTAACTCCCTATGCGATGCACGTGATGCATATACTTAGTATATTAATTATTACAAACATCTTTCCTTGCACAACACGTGGGATGAATATAATTAAATGATTCCAAAATTGGAAGAAATTAAATTTATTAAACACACAAGAAAAACACAAGTTAGGAGTATGAAAGAAAAAAGAAAAACAACATAGATTATGTGCAGTTGAGAATTTTAAGATAAAAAGATGGGCTAAGAATTTTAAGATTTAAACTCAAATCTACCCTCCCAAAAGAAAAACACAAGCCCCATTTCACTTCCCAATGGTTATATGCAGCTGTGGCACGCAGCCAAAGGCAAGCTATTACTGTTCATATGAACAGTAAAATGTGAGAGAAGCTACCTAATAACATAGCTTAGCTAGCTTACTTGTCATACAGATTTATTATGTTAAAGGATTCTATAATTTTAAAGTTTTGAATTAATTACTCCCAAAAATTCCAATTTCACACAAAAATCACAATTATTAGTTCAAATATTTTTTTTAACTTAAATAACCCATTTAAGTCATTGATTGTTATTAATTTCATTTCTTTATATAAAATCCCCAAATTTTAAAAAATAGCTAAATTATAAATCTTCACTTTAATAAAATATCTAAACTGATTAAAACTATAATAATACTTCCAATAATCCAAATAAATAATTTATCCCAAATTTAATCATTTAAAAAATCCAATATAGAATTATTTGTAGATTGATTATATAAAAAATTTATTATAAAATCTTACACCAACTGAATAACAAAAGTAAACTGATGAAAATTCACTATTAATCATCTCTACATTCTTATAGTTATATATTGATAAAACTTAAAATTACCCAAAATTGTAATCATAAAATATTCTCTAATTAGCAATAATTTACTATCATAAGAAAGAGAACATTATTTATAACATTTTTCATGAGAAAGTTGTGATTATAAGTGATTTTGAGTATCTTATTAATCGCTAAAGTTATGAAAATACTCCTACCAAAACTTTTCCGTACGCCCTTCTGCATAACACTTCACGCAAATTGTGATACATCATTTCCTATAGCCTCAAATGAGTGAAAAAGAATAGTAAAATTATTTGTGAAATCAGGATCAGGTCCCGGATTAAGTAACTTCGGAAAACGTTCGCAAATTCCAAACCTATCTCAGGATTTGAACCTGGGACTCGAAAGGAGTTTTTTAGAGTAATAAAATTTTCTCAAATAATTTCACAAAAATTCACTATCTCACTAAGTCTCACCAGTTCTTCTTTTCATTTTATCAAAGTTTGTGAGTGATTCTCTGCTTAGTTTTCACGTTTCATACCTTAGTTAAGTTCCGTAAGCGATCGAAAGCGTAATATAGTTAAAATGTTCTTTTACCAGTCTACTGGTATTACCCGTTTTACTATTGTAGCATGTTAGAGTTACAAGCTATTTATACTGTATACAGATCTAAAATATCTAAGTACAAAAAATAAACAACCAACAAAACTATAATCTTCCGCGTTCCAGCCTCTAGTCGTCTGTATTTACCTTATTCTTGCCCCTTGAGTTATCTCCTTGAACTATAGATGGTTTATGAAAAAGAGTGAAATTCAAAAGAATCTTAATAGTAACAGTGTGTCAATCATACAGATATAACATCATAAAGCATGCTACACAGTCATCATACAACATAATTATCACAACAACATTCAATGCATTACATGCAGTTCACAAACAACCATAGCGCTAGGTATATTAAAGGTCCCGAGGGATTCCCGTGCAATAGGCCCTGGAATCCACTCATGCATCACAAAACGTTATTGGTCCGAACGTCCACCCGCGCAATAGGCCTGGGTGACCACTCCGCATAACTAGAATGTGTTAGAAATCTCATAATGATTTCACACAACATACAATGTATATTATAAATGTACGAAAGACAAATTACTACTTGGTCGCTTCCCTTGAGTAATACCCAACTGTTTATTTGAGCTCTGGCAAGTTCTAGTTCCTATCAAAACTAGAGTTACAAGTAACTGGTTATTACTTACACTATTACTTCCTTTAAATTAAATTCTGTTGGTTATCTAAAGTAGTTATAACAGTTTCTACATAATATAATTCTGTACAGTGCAATTTCACAGTTTTCTAGAAACTGGTAGATTTTTCAGTCAACTTTGGAAATTCATGATTAATTTTACAAGAATCCAATTTGAATGATTATAAATCCTAAATGAAGCTCTATCAATGTACATTTGAGAAAAAATATTTAGGTATTCCCAATATAGACAAATCATTCCTAGAAATTCGTTAAAAACCACTATTCCAGATTGCTTTTCAGAAATCAGGCATAACTTCAAAAATTCACCATTAATTCTAGGGAACTCCAAATTGAGTGTTTTAAAATTATATGTAAATATATTTAAGTCTATTTTCACATAAAAATACTCAATTATAGCTATAAAAGCCAAAACATTCCCAGAATTTCGTCAAACTCACCCTGTTCTAGATTACATTCCAGAAATAGGCCTGATTCAAAAATTCATATATCCTAATGTACTTGTTCAAAAAATATAAAATACCTATTAAATTAAAGCTCTATGTCTCTAATTTAATTATAGAAAGTTTCAGAATTTTTGAACAAGGTTTACCCCTTAAATTATCACGCATAATAATAGTGCTTCAAACAGGACAAATTAACACTATAAACAATCTTATTTCATAAATTCCCAAATCCATATACAAGCATCCAAAAATCATGAACACTTGTATACCTACACAATTTTGCTTTATAAAGCTAATGAAATCATTAAAATTACCAAATTCCTTCATCTTCATCACGTCACAGTATAGGCAGAAAATTGAGATTCTCATAAAAAGTTTGTTGTTTTCTCGTTTTCTCATGCTTAATCACTTCCTTGCTACTCCTAATCAAATGATTAGCTATTTAAACACTTATTACACATGATTATAAGAAATTTGAGCATTATGACCCCTTAGAGTTTCATCATCCAATTTTCACAAAACAATCAATTTCCAGCCAACAACAACAACAAAGGTATAAGGAAGCAAGAACTTGAAGTTTACCTTTGATTTTTGTAGTTTCTCTCTCTAAAATGTCTCAGCCCTCTCTCTCTACACCTTTGATTTAACTCGCTAATCATGGTTTTTAAGGAGGATAAGAGGTTATTAGAGGTTTCTATATCATTTAGAAGCATAAACTTTAAGTATACATGCTTCTTACCTTTGATCTTAGAAGAACCCTAACTTTCCTTGTGTTTCTTGCCCTTCACGTTCAGCTGCACCTCCTCTCTCTTTTCAGATCAGTGTTCACGAGAATGGAATGGAAATGATGAAGAAAATATGACTTAAAGCAATGGCCAAAGTTACTTTACATATGGAAGTTTCCTATTGGTCCAAATGTCTTTTTTTTAATCCATTATTTCTATTTCTCTTCTTTTCTTCTTGAATCAGCCGAAATTCATGAGAAATGGAAGAGGAAAAATGATTCTTGCATTATCCTATATGTCATATTATAATTTGTTGACTAAAGTCTTATATCTTTATTTTTTTACTTCCTTTTCAAACTTTGATTTTTCCTTTGGTAATAATATTTCAAAAATGGACTTAATAATCACTAAGTGGCCATTTCCTCTTTTTAATTTTTATTTAACTGAAATTATTGGGAATATTGGAGAAAATTATTTATTTTCTTATTTTATGACAAAATTACTGTTTTGCCCCTATGTTTTATGATTTATCATAATAAATCATTTCTTACTCATTTCCTTTGGTTTGGTCTAATTTTGACACTTATATGAAACCATTATTTGTGTCATTTTATACTCAAATTTTGGTTACAATATTATGCCTTCAAGTGGGCATTAATTGCTTCTTCGTATCATTCCTTGGCTGAATTATGTGTAACTGGTGATTGAGATTTTCCCGTAAATTTATACATACATCAATTCACCATTTTATTCAACTAGGTATCACAAATATATACAAGGAATATTAGTAAAAAAATGATATATTACACAAATCACTTGTGTGAAGTAAATATGGAGAGGCGCCATTATTTTCTTCGTTAGGGGGTCAGCCTTTCAACGCCACCCACCCTTCTTTTTTTTTAATTAAATTTAATTTTTTTTCATATTCTAATCAGATCCTCTTTTTATTTTATTTCAAAAATTATCTACTAAATTTATTTTTTTTATAAATAATTGTCTCCAAATTATAATTATATTCTAAAAATAAAAATAAGGATGTAACAATAGACACGTCACAAAAAAGTCTCCGGGACTTTTTGGTAATTTTAATATTTTAATGAACCATTTTCTTTTTTTTTTTATTTTGTCCAGGATTTGAATGTAATGTTTTAAAAAATTTATATATTTTTAGAGCTCTTTTCTATGTTTTTAAAATATTATTTCTCAATAAATTATAGTTTTCAAAAATATCCATAGTATGAAATTTAGAATAAAAAAATATAGATTAGTTGCAAAAGCCAGTTTCAAGTGTCATAAACTTTGAAAGAGAAAAAGATATCTCATTAGTTTGAAAAAGTCCAGATACAATATAAACCACATCTTGAATCTAAAATGGTTAAGAACACAAGTCACGTCAATCAAATGGCAAGGCCAAGGATTCGTCTTCGAATCCCAAATCGCTCGATTCATCCGAAGCTATGGAGATTTCTGGGTTTGTCTTCAAGCCTTGTTGGTCTTCTCTGCTACGCTTTGAGTTCCTCTTTCCACCAACTATTTGGTGAATGGAACTTCTTCAAGCTCATAATTTACTGTGTGGTAAGCTTATCAATCACCAGCTTATTCTTATTTTCTCAGAATTTGAGACTCTCAAGGAGTTTCTTGCTCAAAGTTCATTTGGGTTTCTTGGTTCTGATGCTCACAACATTTTACTCATTCTTCTACTATAAATCAATCAAAGGAAAACCAGACCTGTTCAGCGTCATTTCCTGTGCTTCCTTTGCTTTAATGTCCTTGAGCTTATCAAAGCACACCAACCTCGGATTCGAAGGTGATCTTCTCAATTTCTTCCTGGGTTGTCTCATCGTACAGCTCATGAAACTTCACTTGATGCTCGGCTTTGTAGCCGCCATTTTCTGCTATTTCGTCTTTGTTCTTCGTTCTCGTCCTAGTTCTGATCATCAATCACAAACAGGAGCCATTATTGGAGCTCAAGGTCAACAATCTGTATCACAAATAGAAATGGAAATTGATACTGTAAGAGGAACTGATCATGAAAATAGTAGTGATCATCAATCACAGATACTACAAACAAGGTTTGATGATGATGACGGGTACAATTAGAAAAAATATGAAGTAATACAAGTGAGAGGAAGTGTGAAGAATTTGAGTTTCTACAAATGCTCGATCCCATATTGCCCAGTAAAGAAGAGAGTTGAGAGGCATGTAAGTGGACCGATCTGTGAAGTGGTTTATAAGGGTACTCATAACCATGGTAAGCATAGTGTTACAATGCAGAGAAACTCATCGTTTGAAGCTCTTTATGCAAACCAACCTTTGAAAGCTTTGTTCTTTGATGAAACACATTATCAACCATTGCAGACTCATGACTATGAAGAACCGGATCTGGTCGACTCGCTGGAGGATTCATCAGTATCAGTATGAGATGCTGAATGTTGGATTTGAGGATACTGATAGTAATAAGCAGAGTCAAGAAAAAAGTAGAGCATATTCAAGCTTAGATATATGAGTTTTCTCATATATGAGCTTGTATGAGTCTTACATCAAGAGCCTCTTACAAGTGAGGTGGGGTTTGCGAGTTAAATGAGCTTTCTCTCTCCATATGCTAGACTTTTTGGATGGGTTTTCTTTTTAGACTCATATTTATGACATGTTAATAAAGTCAAGAAAAAAATACAAGATACTCAAGCTTAGTAACATTATAACATCATAATCAAGTCTACTTTGTTACATTTCATATATCAGATAACTAGGTTTTGTGGAAGTATTTTCCCTTGTTCATCATGAAAACTAGCACAACCCAAGGACATTTGTAATTTTGGATTTGGTTCCCAAATTACTCTCTAGTAATGCCATTTGTCTAAAATGGAGATGAAAAATGTGTGTTCATTTCCAAGGGTACGAAAAACAGTGTAAGTATTCTACTCTTCAATCTACAGTTCTTTCCTCCCTTTACTGATGTAAGCATCATGAGAAGCTAAAATGTGTCAATCCAGTGTGAAATTGATTTACTTGTAGGTTTGAATTGATATAAATGGAATTGTCATAATTAAACAATAAGCCTAGTGGCATAAGAGCTTTCTTATAAATGAGAAGTTATAGTTTCGATTCCGCTTGTAACCTAAAGCTGTAAGTGTTTGACCTTGGGGGAAAAAAGACATACTTGGAAATTGCTTGAGCCTCAACGGGTTAAGACTTTCCTCTGGTTGACACTGAAAATGAAACTTCTTACCAATGCAGAACACGTCAGACGCCATATGGCGACTGACACATCTTGCGGACTTTGCAGATCATACATTGAGGACATAGATCGCGTAATGCTATATAAAATGCCAGAGCAAGTAATTGAAGTTTCATGCGTCATCCTAATCATAGAAATCAATAAGCATTATAAGCTAGCAACAAGCACATCCCCTCTATCCCTTGTATAACACGTCTTCACCCATGCAAGACAGTATTATAAAATTAATGTGTGACATTGAATTAAGAACTTCCAACAAAGAGAAAATAAAGTCAAGGACATGAAAACAACAGCTAAGATGAATTAAAGTATAAGATTAGAGGAAAGACATTGGGATGTTGAACTTAAACCACTTTGGTGGTCCCCAGCAACACAGGGCCCTAAATGATAACAGGATACTTGAATTCACCTCTCCGATTAATTCACTACACTGTACAACAACCTATCAAGGCCTTCAGACTGTTTTTACGCTATTAGTTCATCTTTCCATCATCTATGAGATAAATGAAACATTTCAAAGCTCATAATTTGCACTTAAATTAGCCAAATATATATATATATATATATATATATATATATTCCCTTAAATACGTTACAATAGTTCAATGATATCAATTTCTAGAGCAAATACTCTAATAAGAATTCCCATGCATTCTTTAAACCCATTACGCATGCCTATAATAAAGCCAAGTAATTTATTTCTAAGCTGATCCTACCAGAAGCCTGTTGGTGTTGGCACGTCACATCGTACAGATTGTTAGCAGTAGCACCCGTTGAAATACAATAAACAAATAGTTCAAGTCACGTCCAAGGAAGCTGTCCTTAGGAGATATTCCGCAACCCCCTAGTAGATTAGGAAGCGGCACTCTCCAGGATAAAACGAACCCTTCCTGCAAAAAAGCAGGGTGACAGAACTACAGAAAAACATCATTGTAATTCAGAAGAAGAGAGAGAGGAGAGGAGTTTGGGGACCTCCATCTCACTAGACATCGGTGCTCTCACCTTGGTACTCTTGAACTTACTCCTTACATTGTCTTTTATAGGCAGAAATCATATGACCGTTGAGTAGCAATAATGATTATTAATGACGGTTTAATGATAATTAAAACGACAGTTGTAAAATAAGTATTAATGACAATTTAATATAATAAAACCTTTTAAATGTTATTAAAACCATTCAATTAAAAATCCAACGGTCATCTCTAAAGGTCAGTTCAAAGACTATTCTTATCAGTCTTTTTACTAACTCAAGCTCATATTTAATTATATACTAAGATGTTCCCAATCTTGAGTTATATGAGACTTCTTTCTTTGACACACTCACACACAATATTTCCAACAAAACCAAAAATGATTTTCACATCGTCGTTTTTCATACAATGAGAATACAGGACAAAAATAATTTATTGCCAGGTAAGCACTAATCTCATATTTTCAACATAAGCAAATCCATACCAGTCTCCCTTGTAGGTGCTTTCTGGATCATTCTTCGTGGATGTTTTAAGAGGGTTCAGGTTTGAGACCTGGTATAATATACTCCCTCAACCAAAAAACAAAAGCAAATCCATGATAGAAAATATAGGCATTCCTAACACCATGTGTTAACGTGACAGAATATGAGCAAACATATGAGACCAAACCAAGAATAAACAAATCTCAAAAAAATTGGAAATTACATTATGTTTCAGTAACATATATACTAAAGGCGTTAAACAAATTATAAGTGAACATAAGAGAAGAATGTGAGCCAGCAAATATGTCAGATTCCTGATAGTAGAATTGATATGCCCAAACAAAACATTAGGATAAATTTGATTTTAGCTAAATTTTGCATGTCGATAGATTTATTTCTTGTAACTCAAATACGAGAAAATCTCCATCCTAACATCTAGGGAAAAGAACATAGGAGTTGTGAATAACTTCAACGATGCAGGGACCAATAAGAAAAAAAGCTGAAAATAAAGAAAAAACACCGAAAGCCCAAAAAACAAATAACTATTTTAAACGTCTCTTATATAGTAAATGAATGATCTTATCATCCACTTATACCAAATGATCATCCCTATCAAACCAACACTCGTAGAAATTACAAAGAAAAAACCAGTCTCCACATCTACAAAAATCATTTTCAGTTGACGCCATCATGACAATACACCATAACATTCATAATGAAACATGTAGATATGAAGTCAAGAAATGAACAAGACATCTAGCAAGTAACACGTATTCAAAAAAGGGGAGGGGCGCAAAAAGAAACTCAATCAATAACAGTTGATTAGTAGAATCTAAACTGCATCTGAAAAGATGGGACTTAACACTTGTATAGAACAAAATTCCATTAATACCATTCAATTGCTGGAGCACAAGTAATCCAATTCCTATCCACAGTCACTTGGTTACCCTAAAATTTAGGTTTCTCCTTTAGCAAAGAGTTTGCATCTGAAATGATCCAAAGCAAACTTTTTGCAAATGCAAAATGCATGATACATTTATCCAAATAAAGAGAATGTACGGCAATGCTAACTATCTAACAACACAGTAGATAGATTTAAGCATTACACAAACTAGGTTCAAATTATAAGATTGTAATGCAATGGTAAGATTTTAATCAAAATCCAGATATTTCTCATCAAAAACTTTATGCAATAAGTTAGATGATATATAAATAAATCACGAACCAAGTAAATCCTCAATTCTCTGGTCTTTCTGCTGGAAACTCTGAAAATGTCATCAAGCCTCATACCAATTTCCACTTGTTACGAGTGTAAGATGGTGTATTTAGAAAGTGCAAGTGTACAATGTTGTAAACAAGTAATCTAGAAGTAAGTAGAGTATCGTTCCCACGAAGATTGATCACTAAGTACCAAAATTGATAATCTTGATACTATTTAACTGATCGATTAGTTGGTGGTTGAAAATATAAAATAAAAATGATAAAATGTTAATGCAATTGATGTGAAAACAAATATGAGAAAAAGCCCTAGGGATTAGATTTCACTTAACAAATTCCGGATTGAATCACTTATCTATTCTGATCCAATTTATTCCACATGTTTGATAGTCGAGTTTCCCTAATTTAATTACTAGCCTCTTCCAAGGTCAAGTAATTTTATAATTAATTGCTAACCCAATATATTCCTATATGAATTTAAGCAATTAATCATGCATTAAGATTTATGGAACTCATTAAGACTACACAACCCATATGAATATATTGCTATTTCATATGCAAATGGTGGTTTTAATTATAGGATCCACACACATGCATCTCCTTCCGGTCTCAACATGCGTATTAAAATCATCCAAAAGATGGCCAATCAATTGAAAGCAATAAGAACAATAATTAAAACTCAATCATGAAGGAAAAATTAAAACTATATTTAATAAGTTAAGATTCAATCCGTCATTAGTAAACTACGTCATCACCCTAGGAAAAGGAAAATTTAGCTCATGATAAAATTAAAAAAAACAAAATAAATTACAAACATCATAAATATTGCATAAAAATTAATTACAAAAACATAAAAATACAACTACAAGATGCATAAAAATGGAAAATATAGCCTACCATATAGAAGGTGAAACCTTCCATATAGGTGGCAACATTTATCATCCATAAAGGAGGATTACCTAGGCCTTCCATATAGGAGGTAAAACCATTCATGTAGGAGGCATGTAAGAAGTAAAAAAAATGCAAGAAATAAATTCTAAAAATAACAACTCTCTCTCTAAAATAGAAGCTCTCTCTCTCTCTCTCTTCTTTCCTCCTCATTTTAGGATGCAAAGAACCTCTGTTTATAGGCTTCAATTTTCGGGTGAACAGTAACTTTGCTACAGTGCTACATTAAATTTGCTACAGTAAAAAATGCACTGGAACAGTGAAAAAGCACCTCTGTACCGACCCACTTCTACACCAACACTACAATGAATTCAAACAGTACCGGGCATGAACAGTGAATAGTACCACATGAATAGTAACTTCCCCTTAAATGCCTTCTTTAATTCTTCTTAATGCGGTACTGTCCATGGCTGCAAAAAAATCATTATTTATTTATTAATTACACTCAAATTGATTACATTCAGCTCAAATATAGTCCACAAAATCATCATATAAGGAAAAATAAATATACACATATTTTACTTATTAAATTCCCCCACACTTAGCTATTGGACGTCCTCAGACAAGAAAGAGTGACTAATAAGTGCTTCCAACAAAATCAGAAGTGTCAAGTCATAAACAAGAACACAATTAAAGAATAAAGAGATTATAGTATTCTTGAATAAACAAAAGTATAAACTGGTGACTTCATTTAAAAATGATTGAACCAAATTCATAATTGTGACTCATCTTCTCAATCTCTCAAGTGTTTAAAGGTAAGTGTTTCGCTCAAATTCACCTAAAAAAGTTGCACTACCATAAGCTTGCCAAAAATCTCAATCTCCACTACTTAATTCCACTACTACAGAATAGGGATTTAACGTCACATAAAGACGTCCCTTTTTTAAAAAGGGAAGTAAAAACTGGACACAGTGGCATTGATGTAAATAAAGAGAAACTTTTTCCTCTTTAGGCGTCCTAAAATTCAAAAGGGACGTGTAAAGAGATCTTTAGGCGTCCCTTCTTGAAGAAGGGACACCAAAAAATTAGCCTTTAGGCGTCCCTTCACAAGAAGGGACGCCTAAAGGCTGCATGCCAGCCACGTGACGTCCAAAGATTAGCCTTTAGGCGTCCCTTCACAAGAAGGGACGCCTAAAGGCTGCATGCCAGCATTTTCGTTCACTCTTCCTCCCTTTGTCAAAAAACCGAGCTGCAGAAACTTACAGCATTTTTGTTCAATCCCCTTCCTCTCAATATTGTTAAGGCGCCATCCCCCTCCTCTATCTTCTCTCTGGTGTCATACTCGCCTGCATCTATCCACCACAAGGCCAGCAGCGTCAGTCCGGCCGTCCTCAGCTCCAAGGTACAGCGGCGCCGCCCCTCCCTTTATCACCACAAGTCCAGCAGCGTCGACTACCCATCCGTGTGACCACCAAAGGTTTTTTTTTGTTTTTTTGTATAGTTTGATTGTTTTTTATGCGGTTATTTTAGTGTTTGAAATGTCACTTATGTGTTCGTGCCTTATAGATTTTTGCTTCTCCTATTACATTTAGAAAAGACATATAATATTTATAATATATGATATTTATTGCTGAACTTGGGTTAGCTGGTTACATCTAAACAAAGGAAGACACACTTGTGTATTTTTATGGCTTTTGCACATGACATATATATATATATATATGTAGATAATTATAAAATATTTTGTAAGTGAAAAATATGTTGGAATTTGTTGAAAAGTGACTATTAAAAAATTATAAAACTCGTTACTTGTTTAGCTCCGAAGTATATATGTAATAGAATGAAAAATGAATGAGATTAAAAGGTAATAATTAATTATTTCAAATGTGAAATGCCATATATGTCTGGAAATAAAAATATTTTTGAGAAATAATGGTTGTGTCATAATAATAGTAATATATAAGTATAAATTTTTTTAACATGTCCTTTTGAATTTTTTATTAGTTTAATGATGAAAAATTAGTGGATTGTATTTTTTATGTTTAAAATAGTTATAACATGAAATCTCATTGTTGTCAATTATTCTAAACTTTAGCGTTATTGAGAATGGCTTAGGTTAAAAATGGATCATAGTTGGATGAATGCTTTGAGAACTAGTGAAGAATATGAGAATGGGGTGGAAGAGTTTATTGAATTTGCTAGAAGGAATGCTCCAACAAAAAATGGGTAGTATTTTTGTCCTTGTGTGAATTGTTTAAACGAGAGTCAATGGGATGTTGATGATATAAGGGATCACCTACTTTGTGATGGAATAAATCTTCGATACACAAGGTGGATATGGCATGGTGAGGAAGTAACTGATTGTCCGTCACACAAGAAGGAAGGAGTGGATGTTATAGAGCAAGATAGAATGGAGAAAATGATTCACAATGTCGAGGTTGAATCCTTCGCCCAGGCACATGAATTTGACAGCCTGCGGAGTGATGCGGAGACACCATTATACCCTGGGAGTAAGTACACACGACTGACGGGAACATTGCATTTGGTGAACTTAAAGGCAACTTGTGGATGGACCGATAGTAGTTTTACATTACTACTGGAATTATTGTGTGATATGTTTCCAGAAGATAATGTACTTCCAAACCGTATGTATGAGGCAAAGAAAATCTTGTCTACGATGGGCATGGAGTACAAAAAGATACATGATTGCCCTAATGATTGTGTATTGTACAGAAAGGAGTATGCAGGTCTTAGTGAGTGTCATAACTGTTAAACGTCACGATATAAAGTGAAGAAAGACGATAGTTGTAGAGAAGGGACAACAAGTAAAAGGCAACCTTCAAAGGTGTTATGGTATCTTCCAATTATACCACGGTTTAAGCGTTTGTTTGCGACCGTAACAAAAGTGAAGAAGTTGAGATGGCATTCTGATGAGAGAATTTGTGACAGAAAATATCTTTGGCACCCGACCGACTCTCCACAGTGGAAGAAGATAGATGAAATGTTCCCTCAATTTGGCAACGAGCCGAGAAACCTTCGGCTTGGACTTTGTACAGATGGAATAAATTTGTATGGAACTCTTACTAGTACATATAGTTCGTGGCCAGTTCTCCTTGTAATATACAACTTACCTCCCTAGTTATGTATGAAGCGCAAGTACGTTATGCTTTCTATGATGATCTATGGACCAAAACAACCAGGGAATGACATCGATGTGTATTTAGCTCCTTTGATTGAGGACTTGAAGAAGTTGTGGGAGGAAGGTGTGGATGTGTTCGATGCTTATAAGAAAGAGTCTTTCAAGTTGCGTGCAATGATTTTTACCACGATAAACGACTTCCCCGCATACGGAAATTTTTCAGGGTATAGTGTGAAGGGTCATAAAGCATGCCCAATCTGTGAAGGAGAAACACACTTTCGACAACTTAAGCATTGCAAAAAAATAGTGTACCTTGGCCACAGGAGGTTTCTTCATCGATTCCACCCATATCGTAGGCTGAGAAAGCGTTTTGATGGCTTACCAGAATATGGAGTTGCACCAAGGGCATTAACCGGGAAGGAAGTTTATAATAGGGTAGAACGTGTCAATGTGACCTTTGGTAAGAATCAAAGGACTACGGGTGAGAAGAACATATGGAAGAAGAGGTCAATTTTATTTGATCTTCCGTATTGGCATTGTCTGGATGTAAGACACAGTATTGATGTGATGCATGTGGAAAAAAATGTGTGTGACAGCCTTGTAAGTACGCTTTTGCACATCCCAGGGAAGACCAAGGATGGAATGAGCGCGAGACTTGACCTAGTTGATATGGGAATAAGAGATCGGTTGCATCCACAACTAAGAGATGATGGTAGGAGGGCATATATGAAGCCAGCTGCGCATACGCTATCAAAAGCAGAGAAAAGAAGTTTGTGTGGGTGTCTGCATGAAATTAAGGTCCCACAGGGCTATTCTTCTAATGTTAGCAGGTGTGTGTCAATGGACGATTTGAAGTTAGTGGGAATGAAGTCCCATGACTATCACGTGTTAATGCAACAATTGTTACCAGTAACCATTAGAGGCATTATGAAAGATGAAGTGTGAACTACTATAACCAGATTGTCTGTTTTCTTTAATGCTATCTGTAACAAAGTCATCGACACTGAGAAGTTGGATGAACTAGAAAATGAGGGTTATATAATTCTGTCCCAACTAGAGATGCATTTTCCTCCATCATTTTTTGATATAATGGTGCATTTGGTAGTTTATTTAGTAAGGGAGGTAAGGCTTTGTGGTCCAGTTTACTTGAGGTGGATGTACCCTTTCGAACGATACATGAAGATCTTAAAAGGGTATTCTAAAAATCCTTATCGACCTGAAGCCTCAATAGTTGAGCGATATGTAGTTGAAGAGGCTATGAACTTTTGTAAAGATTATCTATCTGGTAAAAAGGAATAGTCTCGGCATGAAAATAGGTTAAGCAAGGGAACACGAGGACTTAAAGTGAAGACTGCGAATCGTGAAGAGGTGTTGCAAGCACACTTGTATATCTTGAATAATATGGAAGAAGTTCAGCCATACATAGATGAGCACAAAAAGACTTTGAAGAACTTGAATCCAAAGAAGAGTTACATGCAAATAACTATTGAGAAAAACAAGACATTTGTTAATTGGTTTGAGGAGAAGGTTTTGCATGAGATCGGTGTGTCCGAGACAATCAACTGGCTAGCTTGGGGGCCTTCATTTCAGGTTGTTACTTAGACTGGTTATGACATAAATGGGTATTCTTTCTATACAAAAGAGCAAGATGACAAAAGTACCATGCAAAATAGTGGGGTGATGGTTGAAACTGAAGCTATGCACTTTTCCAGTTCGAAAGACAAAAACCCTATATGTGTATCAATGGCTTATTATGGAGTTATAGAAGAAATGTGGGACATGACCTACAACAAGTTCAAAGTTGCTTTGTTCAAATGTAAGTGGGTTAGCAATGCTGCTGTGGTAATAGATCCACAATTTGGATTTGTCTCAGTCGATCTTCGAAGAGTTGGTTATAGAGATGAGCCCTTCATTCTAGCAAGCCAGGCGAAGCAAGTGTTTTATGTCACAGATCCTGCAAATAAAAATATGTCCATTGTACTTCAAAGCAAAAAACAAAAGTATGGTGATCCAACCTTCAACCTTGACGACACACCACCTTTGACAACAAATCCACCTATAGGAAGTGAGGTCGAGTTGGTAGATGATGAAGATTATTCTGCAAGAAATGATCATTGTGAAGGAATATGGGAAACAGTATGAAGTAAGACCTTAAACTACATAAAACTGTATTATGTCCTATGTGCTTTTTTCCCTTAATGTAGTTTATACATATACCTGCAATCTACTTACCTCTTTGACAATGATTTTTTTGTGTCCAGGAATATGTCAAGTTCTAGTGACTCAGGGAGCGACAGCGAGCAGTATAATGGAAGGCAAGAAGAGCCACCCGCTCCGAGAAGAACAAGGGGTGCCATGAAGATGACTGTATTGGCGAAGCGACACTACAATGAACAGGAGAGGGTTCACATAGAGTTTGATGCCAACATGAATCCAGAGGGTCCTGAGGAAGACCACTTCATTAGTTATCTTGGTTTTTTGGGTCGAAGCAAAGTCTGAATCATCTATGATAGTTGGAGGCAGGTTCCTAAAAAGACGAAAACCATGATATGGCAACAGATTTTGGTACATAACTTTCGATACATTTTATGTATTTAGATCTTTCTTCCTATTCAAGTTTAATTGTCTCCGTTTTTGCAGCAAATGTTCGATGTTTCTGACACCACAGACATGTACAACCACTGGATGGGAGAGGTTCGTTTGCGCTGGAAGGATTTTAAAAATAAGCTCTCCAAGAAGTACCTTAGAGGTGACAAGAGACATCTGGATTCTTGTCAGGAATATTCATATCTATCTCCAGAGGACTGTAGGTTGTTTGTAGCAAAACGACAAGCTCCTAAATTTTTGGTAAATTTTCTGTCTTCAGTATGAAAATTTTTAATTTCAATATAGTTAATGCACTAATGACTTGTTTTTCCTTTTTTCCCTTAAACAGGAATTAAGTGCGGTGAACACACAGAGGCAAGAAGCAAATCAGTACCAGCATTGCATGTCTCGGGGTGGCTACAGGAAGCTGGAGCGGACGATGATGGCAGAAGAGCTGGAAAAAATGAAGGAAGCTGCGAAATCGGATCCTTCCGTTGTTGTACAAGCGCCAGCTCCTCCTCCGCGTCACAAAAAATGGAAAGCAGGGAGGATTAAGGGTGGCAAATATATAAATCCGACTATTGTTGAGGTTGCCTCGAGGATTGTAAGTAGTAATAGCACAAGTAATTAATTGTGAAATTCTTTCACATTTCTAGCATTTAATTTTCGTTCATAACGAATTGTATGCTACAGGACGAACACGAAGAGCAGAGTAGCCAATGTTCATTCACTCTAAGTGGACGGATGGACATATTGGCAACAGCGATTGGGAAGGCTGAATACCCCGGCCGTGTTAGAAGGGAGACGAGGGGAGTTGGTATTACGAAGTATTTTGGTAAAACCTCGATAGTTTCTTTACAAGCTGAACCCAGTCAACAGTTTGTGGCTAAGCTTCGCGATCAAATCCGAGAAGAGCTCCGAGATGAGCAAATGACAGAACTACGTGGTAAAATGAAATCGTGGTTTGATTTTCATCAAACGGAGGGTACTAGGGTTAGAAACCAGGAATCCCCGGCCTTCCCCAGCACTAAAGGAAGTCACCACCCGCCGGGCGAATCCCTTATACAGCCTTCCCACACTTCGCAACTCGTTGCCGAGGCTTTCCACAATCCAGAACCCCTTGTCCAGCCTTCCCATACTCTAGAACTTGTTGCCGCTCCTTTCTATAGTCTTGTCCAGCTTTCCCATAGTACAGAACCCTGTGGCCAGCCTTCTCACATAACAGAACCACTGGGCCAGCCTTCTGCCACTCCGAAGTTGGGCGAATCATGTTTCCTCTATTTGGATGCCCCCATGATTCGTGTTGTAGCCAATGCTCTCGTTTACACACAAGCTACCACTCACCATCATAATCAAATTCCACAGTATTTACGTAGGGTGACAGTGACACGTATTCATGAGGGGGAAGAAGGTGCAGCCATCCCTATCCCTGACATTGAGATTGCCACGCTGGGTCAGGCAATTGGAGCTTTCATCCTTTGGCTTTAATATCTTATTGGCACGTTGGCAACCCCACCAATGGTAGGAATTATATTCATATCACTTGACATTTATTGGCATCATTGTAATATAATTGGTTTTGTTTTCTTTGGTTATAGGAAGAGCAACATGCGTTGAAATGGCCCTTTCTAGCACGGCTACAACAGGTTTACAAAGGTATTCGCCAAGTCAACTTCAATATGCCTCCAGGGATTGTGGGTACAGAATTGACGTATCCCTACACGATCGACAATAAAGATCTTAAGGAGTTTTTGCATTTGGAGGAGATAGATGCAGGATGGGTCAAACTTGCCATTTCGCTAGTTTTTCTTTTCTAAGTTCAAGATTTCATAAGTTCAATAATTTATTAGTCATTTTATTTCTATTTTAGGTCCTTCTACCACATGTGCATTGATATGAAAATACCAAATTTATATGGATTCTTGTGTCCGGAAAATACGACATTGGATAAAAATGATGTTGCAAAAAGGACGCATTATGTGGGCTTCACAATGGCAGCGACCAAATTGCGATGTTATCTAGCGCCAATTGTTCAAGGGTATGTAGTAAATTTTTTTTTTGGATGCTTCAGTGCTAATAATTTTCTTCTAATCTAAACTTCATTTTAATCTATGTATTGTTGTAGTTACCATTGGAGCCTGTGTGTTGTTTGCCCACACCTCAATGAAATCTATTAGTTTGATTCCTTGACAAAAAAGCCCGACAAGGACACAAAATCCGTCTTCAACATGTTAGTTATTTCTTTTTTATTAATTAAAGAAATGCTTGATTTAAATAAATTGTTCTAACTTAAAATGTTTTACATTTTAATAGTAGCGCGACCCAAACATATAGAATGCTTGGCGGGTCACGTGAGGGTAGAGTTGTTCGCAAGCCAAAATGGTTCTATCCCAAAGTATGTGGTTCCAATATAATTTAAGTTCTTTTATTTAGGGTTGTTTTAGAAATGATGTATGTTAATGATTTTAACCAATTGCTTTGATTTATAGTGCCCTCAACAGCCAGGTGGTACTGAATGTGGCTATTATGTTCTTCTTTACATGTATAATATCATTCAAAGTGGCGTTACAAGTGATTTTCAACAGGTAATCAAATGATAATATTTTGGGTGTATTTTAATTGAATTGCTAAATAATCCTTTAATTTCATTGATTTCGTATAATCATATTTTCTAATTTACAGATCTTTAATAATGATGCTGCTTACTTATATGAAGACATTAATTTGATCAGAGACTTGTTGACTGGGAGGATTCTTCAACACGTTGATTTGTAGAAGTTTATCGTTTCCTGTACATTTACTTAGTAGTTGTTTATTAGTGGACAATATTTCTGTCAACACTGTAGTGCATGAATGTTTCATTAGAGCTGGATGTTGTGTTTTGTTAATTATATACTGCGCTGTATGTTTCCTTTTTATGTAATAAGGAGACTATGTTGTTGTTTGCTTTCAGAATGGCCAGAAACAATACAAATAGTATTGTATGGTTAAAAATAAAAAACCTTTAGGCATCCTTTACGCTAAAAGGGACGCCTAAAGTCCCTAATTTGAAAAAAAAAAAGTTCTAAACGGGGACTTTAGGCGTCCCTTTTAGCGTAAGGGACTCCTAAAGTGGGTACTTTACGTCCCTTTTAGCAAAAGGGACGCCTAAAGTCCCCATTTAGGCGTCCCTTTTAACAAAAAGGACGCCTAAACCCTGACATTTACTCGTCCCTTTGCAAAAGACGTCTAAAGTCCAAATTTACTACGTCGCTGACATACGCGTCCCCCCATAAAAGGACGTTAAAAGTCTCAAATAAGGGACGTTAAAAGTGTTTTTTTAGTAGTGTTCACATGCATAATTCAAATCAAAAGGACTTATTAAGGGTTGTGATAGGGCTAAGGTCAAAGGAATGTAAATAATGATATGAAGGGCTACATTTAAAAAGTAAATAAAGCAAATGAAAAATAGGTCATCTTATGAATAGACTTATATCATCACAACAACCCACAATTTTTATTCAAATACTATTTTTTTTCCTTTTTTTTCTTTTTTTTTATAACTTCTGCAATTTTACAATTGATGATATATAGACCCCTACACTTGTCAAAAGCCCATTTCACAAAAATTTTAAATGCTCTGTTAATTTTTCGAATTAAGTAAAAGCACTTGATATATCATTAAAACACATATTAATGGGTTGAGAATAAAGAAATAATCAATCAGGCTCAAAGGGGCTTATCAATTATATAATTGCAAGGTTGGCTATTTGACTCTAGCTAAACAAAATGAATGTCTTTATCTTTTTTGAATGTGCATGTGACATGTAATTTCAACCAGATTTAAAGCAAGTTATAGAGTGACGACTTAATAGGTGAATATCACACACAAGAAAGATAATCATTATTGATCATATAGGCTCAAAAGCTCACGGTTAGGGACTTTCAAATTCAGCTCATTCAATCTCAAAATTCATCACCAAATTCAACAATCAGTTGTTCAATCATGCTATAAAATCTCTAACTCAATTAATCCATGCTTCAAACTTATATACTTCTTAAAATAATTGAAAAGCGCTTAAATAAATTTTTTTATTAGGTCGAACCTTTTTTTTATAAGATGAAATAGAAAAAAAAATACAACTAATAAGATGCATCTCAAGAGTTAAAAATAACTCTTTACTCTGCCATCTATACATACCACATGCATCTAATGGTTTTACTAACTAACTATCTAATGGAGAAACTATGTTTTTTTTCATAATTTTTTTTATAATCCTCCCCCAACCTAAGTCAGACATTGTCCTCAATGTCTTCTAAAGATTAAAGAAGGGTTTTTTTTAACAACCTAAACACACAATAAATTAAACCAAAATGCTAAGAATACAACCATAAGATAAAAGAAAGTTACAACCGGAGAGTGGTATCTGGATCCTGCTTCCGACTGCTATTTGAAGATTGCCCACCTATTTGCTTAACTAATGGATCTGATTTAGGTTCATAGGCTTGCATTTGATCCAGTAGTTACTCAGCAGTTGGAGCAGAAATTATGGAATGGCGAGTCGCTTGGGGTATGAATCCTATTTCCACAGTATGATCAAGAAAAGACAACAGTTTATCATAAAAACCATTAACATTTAACAATCCTAATGGTTTTTTATGAAAGTTCATTTTAGCCCAATATGCAATGCTAGAGATCTCATCCAACGTTTCAAAACCACCGAGTAGAGCAATAAAAGCATCAGCATGGTAAAACATGTGTCTGGTTCGTTCAGGCAGGCTTGAAACCTCAAACTCTTGCCCTAAGGAGAAAATGTGATTTTCTAACTCCTTCACCCTTACACACAGACCTTTACTACCATTAATGGTTGCTCTCAGGGCCTAGATACCCCCCCATAGATGAAGTTGATCTTTCTTGCAGCTAATGCACGTCCCAGTTCCTTTGCCGCAGGTATAAACTCTCCATCATTTCCCAAGTCAGTTTCACCAAAAATGCAGATAGATTTAAATCTACATTTTAGTGTTATACCACTCATTTTTCTTTTCCTCTCAGACATTTTTTGTTTTTATAAATGGAAGATTGCATATTTATATTACAAAAACAACAACAACAAAATCATGCAAATCACACATTTTTCAAAAAAGTTTGAAAAAAATTTCTGACACGAATGACCAGTGGGCCACTGTGTGAAGAAATTAAGTAAAGTGAGTAAAGAAAGTCAAAAGTTACTGAAAAAGATAAAACAGATTAGACAAAAGCAAGATTATGTATAGTAGTTGTGATTGTGACTCACATCTTCCTCTGGTTTTACATCCAGTAACGGCTTAAACGCTTTCTATGAATCGAGGATTTGCTTCCTATCCAGTTTTCTTATAAACTGGCAAACAGGGTCTTTTAACGTCAGATTCCTAAGACGGTAGCGCTCTTTTTCTTTGTTGAATATGTCTAATAAATCAAGAAGAACATGATGAACATCGCCACTAGGATGCGTCTCAAGAGTCTGAATGATATCATCCAATGACTCCTTACTCAATCCATCCTTTATAAATTGAATTTTATCTTCTCGATTTATAGAAATCATACCTTTGCTCCTACAGCGCTGATCACAATTCCACCTTGCACATTTAGGACAGACCTTCATTTTTTTAGCTCTTCTCTTTTTAGAGTAAGAGCTTCTTCCCATACCTGACATAGGTTTAATAAATGACTCATGAATCTCACCTATTAAACGTACCTTAGCTTCAATGATCCAGCGGACATCCTCAGGAAGGCCTAAACGCTTGAATGTCTTCATTCTTTCAAGTCAACAACTATATATCTTTCTGAGCACATCTTTGGGAAGAGTAGGGAACCTGTTCTTAAGCTTTACAAGAATTTCCTCCATGATTAGACTAAAATTTAAAGATGCAGTGTTGTGTGCTTTAGTAAGTAAGAAAGAAAAATAAAAGAGTAAGGAAAAGAATTTTTGGGTTGCCTCCCAAATAACCGCCATTCTTTAACGTCTTTAGCTAGACAAAGACCAAACCAATAAAAAAATTTATTTTTTTATTTTTTTTAGTTTAGGACTTACCTGTTGTTTCCTCAAAAGTGATGACAGTTTTCAAAGTGTTGAGTGCACCGTCATTATACTCTTTCAGCCTTTGCTCGTTCACTTTGAATTTTCGATCACCATCTTGAATCTCCACAGCTCCATATGGCCATGTTTGAACTACAGTAAAAGGTCCTGATCACCTTGATCTCAACTTTCCCGGAAAGAGCTTTAACCTTGAGTTATACAACAGCACTTTTTGTCCCGGTGTGAACTCTCTCCTCATAATTCTTTTGTCATGCCACATTTTTGTCTTCTTCTTGTATAACTTGGCATTCTCATAAGCTTGTTGTCTGAATTCTTCAAGCTCATTGAGTTTGAGAAGTCTCTTCTCACCAGCTGCCTTTAAGTCAAAATTTAAGGCTTTGATTGCCCAATATGCTCTGTGCTCCATTTCTACTGGAAGGTGACATATTTTTCCGTAGACCAATTGATATGGGGATGTACCAATTGGTGTCTTAAAAGCGGTTCGATAAGCCCAAAGTGCATCATCCAATTTCCTTGCCCAGTCCTTTCGATTAGAATTCATAGTCTTCTCTAAGATCCATTTCAGTTCTCTGTTTGATATTTCCACTTGCCCGCTAGTTTGTGGATGATATGGAGTTGCAACCTTATAAGTAACTCCATATTTAGCTAACACAGATTAAAGCTGTTGATTGCAAAAATGCTTCCCTCCATCACTGATAATAGCTCTGGGTACTCCAAATCTTGTGAAAATAGTTTTCCTTAAAAAATTCACAACCACTCGAGAATCATTTGTAGGAAAAGCAGCTGCTTCAACCCACTTAGATACATAATCAACAGCTACTAAAATAAATTGATTACTGAATGAGGATGGAAAAGGCCCCATAAAATCGATCCATATACATCAAAAAGCTCAACTTCTAAGATGTTAGTTAAAGGGGCTTCATGTCTCCTTGAGATATTTCCCGTTCTTTGACATATGTCATAGGTTGTCACAATTCTTTGGGCATCCTTGAAGAGTGTAGGCCAGTAAAACCCAGACTAAAGGACTTTAGTAGCTGTTCTGTTTACTCCAAAATGACCACCATATGGGGATAAATGACAATGATTTAAGATGCTGGCCATTTCTTCCTCAGGAACACATTGCCTGATAATTCGAAAAGTAATGCCTTACATCAGCTAGAAACTTCTTCTTTTGCACTTTCGAAAGTTCATAAGGCATTACTCTGCTTGCCAAATAATTTACAAAATCAGCATACCATGGGGTGAATTGTGATTGCATGGCAAAGAGTTGCTTATCCGGGAAATTCTCCTGGATTGGTGATTCTCTCTTTTGTTCAGATAGCTCTAATCGAGAAAGATGATCTGCAATGAGATTCTCGGTCCCTTTTTTGTCTTTGATTTCCAAGTCAAATTCTTGTAACAAAAGTACCCATCTGATCAATCTTGGCTTAGCATCTTTCTTCTCGATCAAGTATTTGATTGCTGAGTGGTCCATCCAGACAATGACCTTTGACCTGATCAAGTAGGCTCTGAATTTGTCAAATGCAAATACTACTGCTAACAACTCCTTTTCTGTTGTTGCATAATTCAACTGTGCGTCTGAGTGTCCTGCTAGCATAATAGATGGCATGAAAAACCTTATCTCTTCTTTGGCCTAAAGTAGCTCCGACTGCATAATCACTTGCATCACACATCATTTCAAATGGAAGATTCAAATCTGGAGCTATGATAATTGGTGCAGAGGTCAAGGCTCTTTTTAGAGTTTGGAAGGCTGATAAACATTCCTCATTAAACATAAAGGGAACATTTTTCTCCAACAGCATGCAAAGTGGTTTTGTGATTTTTGAGAAGTCCTTGATGAATCTTCTGTAGAAGCCTGCATGTCCTAAGAAGCTCTGAATGCCCTTTATTGAGAAGGGAGGTGGTAGCTTTTTAATTTTTTTAATCCTGGCTCAGTCCACTTCAATGCCTCGATTAGATACCTTATGACCCATCACAATTTTTTCTTTCACCATGAAATGACATTTCTCCTAATTTAGAACCAGATTTGTCTCCACACAGCGTTGTAAAACTTTTGTCAGGTTTGCAAGACAGTTATCATATGATTCTCCAAAGATTGAGAAATCATCCATGAACACCTCAATGAATTTCTCCACCATATCTGAGAAGATCGCCATCATACTCCTTTGAAATGTTGCTAGTGCATTACATAGATCAAATGGCATTTTTCTGAAAGAAAATGTGCCATATAGACATGTAAAAGTTGTTTTCTCTTGATCCTCAGGTGCAATTGTGATTTGATTATATCTTGTGTACCCGTCTAGAAAAAAATAGTAGGCTTTCCCAGCTAGTCTGTTAAGCATCTGGTCTATAAATGGCAGCGGGAAGTAGTATTTTCTAGTGGCTTTGTTGAGCTTTCTGTAGTCAATGCACACTCTCCATCCCGTCACCGTTCGTTGTGGAATAAGTTCATTTTTCTCATTAGGCACCACTGTCATTCCACCCTTCTTTGGCACAACTTGTGAAACGACCCTGTCTCACAAACAACGATCATCCACTACAACTTTACAAAATCAGTGCATTTTTTTTCCAATACTTATCAAAGTTTATGACACAAACTCGCCCACAAACCCTTTCACAACATATCGGAGTTTAGGGCACAAACTCATTGCATATAAATTTATTATTCTGATCTCATATCACAATTAACCCATGGGTCACAAAATGATTTCCAACACATATATCCAAACAGTAAATGTGGCATTTTAAAAACAACGTCTATGCCTTTGGTTGCTTCCCTTGGCCTCTAGCCAGATTAGAGGTCTCGCCTGAAAAATTATTTATAATAACGGGGTGAAACATAAAGTCTTAGTAACTAAAATCAATTTACAAAATATGCAGGAAAAGATTGTAAGTCAGAGAAGCAGATTTAACTAGCATAATAATAATAATAATATTCTCATAATTCAAAACTTAACAAAATATAATCAATGAATAAAATCATCCCCATTCATCCATCCTGCTCCTCCTTATCTCCTCTGGACTGGTACAGCCTATCAGTGCGAGTATACCTGGCTAAAGGTTAGCTAGTCACTTCAAGAATATTGCCTCCTCCCATGCCACCACCAATATACCGTAACAGGGAGGTGTTCGCCCAAACACTCAGCTCCAAAATCTGGGCCAGAATTGAGAGAGCCGATGGGCACACATTTTACCATATCTCTTCCACACAACCCAACATATCCCATAATATAAAAATAATAAATTAATATAACTTTTCAAAAGATCAACAAGGTCATAATTTCTTATTCAATTCTTATACAACATTTCATCCCAAATAACATATCCATCACAACAGTAACAATTTAATAACAATTTCCACTTATATATATATATTGGAAAATACACTGCTTCACTGAAGTAAATTCATATTCAGACATAAACAAAATCTTGCGAAACACATACAAGTAATATAGATAAAAGTAAGGTTTATAAAACACCTTATAGTCCAAAGCAAGCATATAAAATAAATTAACCACAGTTACCTCGATTCCAAGCTTAATCTTAAGTCGGATAGTAAAACCCATGCAATCACCGATCACAAGAAAACTCTACATTATTAATATAGATACCAATTAACCACAAATAACAATAAAATAATTAATTTACATAATTTAACTCCTATAACCCAATTTTCTCTACAACTATTATCCTCAATTATTCCAACTTCCTTAAAAATCCTTAATCATAGATCATTTTTCATAAACCCAAAGCACTCATTAAAATTCTTAAATAACCTTTTGTTAGAGCAAGTTTTTCACCCAAGAGGGGGGTGAATTAGGTGACTACAAAAATAAACAGATACTTAAATAAAATTATAAACTTTAAAGCACAGTTATAAGAAGGAAGAGATGTCACCGAAGTTCACACAGGGGTTTATACTGGTTCGGTCTCAACCACTTGACCTACGTCCAGTCCTCAGAAATCCTTCTGAGCCTTTCACTATATCTTCCAAGATTCAGTGGGTTCTTGGCACCACAGTACAACATCAAGTTCCTCTCTTTGGATACTCGCTCCCCCTTACACAAGGTAATCTCAAATCTCAACTTAAGGTTCCTCAACCTTAAGTTATCACTATCGGAAATAAAACGTGTATGACTGACTAATCTCTCTCATAGAGTATATAGATGAAAACTGAAGTACAGATGAAGAGTTGATAAGAGATGAAGCACTTATGAATGTATTGTTTTCAGTGAGTTCAAGCGTCGTTCATCCTATATGATTTTTCGAATGGCTGGACATATATATATCAGAGGCTTTAAAGACCGTTGTAAATTTTTCCGTTGATTCATAGTGCTTCTAACAGATGCAACAGTATTTGTTTTCCATTTTGTACGTTGATAGTTATTTATGAATTTCGCTGCTGCCCACGATTAGTTGCCATTTGAGTGGTGTGTTCAGTTGCTTGTCATGTGAGTGGTAGTGGAGTACACCTGTAATACACTCAGGAGAAATGACCGTTAGAAAATATTTGAATATCATCAGAGTGAGAGTGATTTCTGAAAATCAAGAAACCATCGGAAGTGATCTTGCTTTCACTAGAGATGGATTTCAGCAATTGAGTAACTTTAATGAAATAATATGCCATATGATTTTGACAGTAATCTGGAATAACTAGCAATGATAATCACTATCAAAATCTAACTAACAAAATCTGTTGATTTACGTGGAAGTGATTGCTAGTGGATTACAGTGACTGTCTGAGAGTGATACTGATAAAATGAAGCATCACTGGAGTGAATTTGATGTCACTAGAAGTGATTTGAAAAACCTTAAAATCTTCTGCAAGTGATAGCAGACTCAATGGAAGTGAACATGAGCTTTCATATACCACTTGAGTGAATTTAGCATCACTGGAAGTGATTTTGCAAATAGTGATTTCTTCTTGTAGTGATTTTAAATCCAGTGGAAGTGATTTAGCTAAAATAGTGTATCACTCGAGTGATTCAAGATCACTGGAAGTGATTTTGCAAACAGTAAAATATTCTTGCAGTGATTTTCATTCCACTGGAAGTGATTCTGAAAATTTTAAGGATCACTCGAGTGATCTGGTTATCACTGGAAGTGATTTTCAAAACAGTGATTTTTTCTTCCGGTGATTTCAGATTCACTGGAAGTGATTCAGCAAAAACAACGTATCACTCGAGTGATTCAAGATCACTGTAAGTGAAATCTGGAACAGTGATTTTTTCTTGCAGTGATTTTTTATTCACTGGAAGTGATCTGACGCATCACTCGAGTGATTTCACAGATCACTCGAGTGATCTAGTATTTTTCATATCACTCGAGTGATTTTTAATGATCACTCGAGTGATCCTGATAATCACTCGAGTTATTACATAAATCACTCGAGTGATCTTGCTCAGATCACTTTTCTCACTTCCTTTGCTGTTGTATTTGTTTTAATCAAATCCAAGGACTTCCAAAACATGATTTGTTATCATCAAAACATGAAATCCAACACCTTTAACATACCTATAATTACAAAATCCCCAATATCAACTTTTTAAATAATTAAATCTCTTTTTCATAATTTATATGGGTATAATCCAATTATTAAACAACTCCTCAAATCTCTACATAATTAAAATCATATCAAATTCTAATTTAAATATTAAATCATAACTCATATTTTTCATAGAGCTCAGATCTAACAAAATAAATCGATTAAAACCTCAATAATACCTCCAATAATCCAAATAAATTATTTAAACAACTTTTAATTGGTAAAAACGTCCTAAGGAGATTAATTTATATCATATTTATAAAATAAATTAATTATAAAATCACATAACAACCAAATAATAAATCTAAACTTGTTAAAATTAACTATTAATTATTCTCTATATTTCTACAGTTTTATATTGACAAAACTCAAAACTTGCCTAAAATCATATCCCCAAAATATTCTCTAACTAGCATAAAATTACTATCATAGGAAACAAAAAATTATTTAGAATATTTTTTATAAAAGAAACTTTATGATTAGAAGAGAGTTTACATATATTATTAATCCTCAAAAAACTAAAAACACTCCTATCAGAACCTCACTCCCTGCGTTTTTCATCAACACTTCACACCGGAAGTGTTGAGGGGGAGGGGGTATTTATACCCCTTTCTTTAATCAATTAGCACCTAATGACACCAATTTTTTTATAATTTTTTTAATTTATTTAATAGATATGGGGGCTCCCCCGTTATCACAATTGTTGGTAGGCGCCATACTTTTATTATTTTTTTAATATTATATTATATAATATAATAATATAATAAAATTATATTATATTATATTATATTATATTATATTATATTATATTATTATATTATATTATATTATATTATATTATTATTATTTTAATTATTATAAATTATTATTATTATTATTTTCTTCAAGGATGTCACAACTTGAACTAGACTTACCCATTGACTGTCAGAGATTTGGTAAATTATACCAGCATCTAGCCACTTTATTACCTCTTTTCTCATCACCTCCTTCATATTCGGATTAAGTCTTCTCTGGTGCTCAACTGATGACTTGTAATTATCTTCCATTAAGATCTTATGCATATAAATGGAAGGATTAATTCCTCTTATATCAGCTATCGACCATCCAAATGATGTTTTATACTCCCTTAGAACTCTTAATAACTTTTCTTCTTTTTCGGGAGTAAGAGTTGCAGAGACGATCACTGGTAATGTTGAATTTTCCCCCAGATGAACATATTTAGGTAGGATGGTAATGTTTTCAACTCCAGTTCTGGTGGATTTTCTACTGATGGTACCGGCTTACTTGGCCTCTCTCCCAAATCTTCAAATGGTTTCTTGATAAAAATTGGGGAATTTGCATCAAGGTACCTAATCTGCTCCAAGACTTCAAGATTGGTAGATTTTGATACATCTACCATTCCCATTGCTAATGGTTGATTCATGCAGATTTTGTTCACCACGTCTTTTGTGCAGCTGGTTAATGTATCTACTCTGTAATAGGCATCACCTTCATTTGGAAAGGATAAAGCCTTAAAAATGTTGAAAGATACTTGATCATCTTGAACTCGCAAAGTTAACTTTTCCTGTTGTACATCTATTAAAGTTCTCCTAGTTGCTAGGAATGGCCTCCCAAGAATGATAGGAATTTCTTGATCTTCTTCCATGTCGAGTATGATGAAATTAGCTGGAAGTATGAGTTTGTCCACCTTCACCAGAACATCTTCTAAGACACCCCTTGGATGTTTAATTGATCGATCAGCTAGAAGTAGTGAAACTGTGGTAGGCTTCACCTCTCCAAGACCAAGTTTTCTGTACATAGATAAAGGTATGAGATTTACACTTGCTCCCAGGTCACAAAGTGCTCTTTCAAAGTTACATTGACCTATGGTGCAAGGTATGCAAAAGCTTCTTGGATCTTTTAGCTTTGGTGGTAGTTTCTTTTGCAGAATGGCACTGCACTCCTCAGTAAGTGCAAATGTCTCAAATTCCTCTAGCTTACGCTTATTTGAGAGAATATCTTTCATGAATTTTGCATAAATAGGCATTTGGACAAGAGCATCTGCAAAAGGGATGTTGATATGTAACTTTTTGAAAACCTCCAGAAATTTTTTAAACTGCTTGTCTAGCTTTGCCTTCACAAGTCTCTGAGGGTATGGAACTGGTGATACATATAGAGGAGGGTTATCTGGAAAGCTGATTCTTCCTGGTACCACATCATCCTCTTGAGGTTTCTGTGCTTTCTCCTTCTTTTCTTCTTCACTTTCTTTCTTTTCTCTGTCATTCTTATGTAGAATTACAGGATCTTTCAATTCTTTCTCACTCCTTAATGCAATGGCCTTCACATGCTCTCTTGGGTTTTTTTCAGTATCACTTGGAAGAGTACCTGGTTATCTGGAATTCAACATATTTGCAATTTGGCCCATTTAGATCTCTAAGTTCTTTATTGAGGCTTCCTGGCTTTTAAGTGTTGCATCATTCCTAGCTATGAATTGAGATGTATTTATGGTTAGTTGAGCCAGTGCATCTTCCACATTCACTTTTTGTTGTGGTGGATTTGGTGGTTGAAGAGCTTGTTGCTGGTAGTTCCCTTACGGCTTGAACACATTTTGATTATTCATCCAGCCAAAGTTTGGATGATTCCGCCAACCTGAATTATAAGTGTTTGGGAATGGGTCATTTCTTTGATTTCCGATGTAATGAGCTTGCTCCGACTGAGAAGGCATGGATGAGTGTCCATCTTGACTTTGCATACTCATATGAGGTTCTCCATATTGATCACAGGTTTCATGAGGAGTACTGATTGCATTTGCTTGGCTTGTTAATGAGCTCACTTGCTCGGATATAGATGCAACTTGAGAAGACAAAGTTGTAAGGATATCCAGTTCATGCACTCTAAGTACCCTCTTTGAATTGTGACGTTCAAAAGGCTATTGATATGCATTGGCCGCCATCTCCTCAAGTAAATTGTAGGCATCATCTAGATTTTTTCCCATTAAAGATCCTCCAGCTGCAGTATCTACAAGAATTCTGGTGGTATGCGTCATCCCATTGTAGAATGTTTGCAGTGTCTACCAATCTGGTAACTCATGATAATGACATCTCCTTAACAACTCCTTGTATCTTTCCCAGGCTTCATAAAAGCTTTGTAGTTCATACTGGGAAAATGAGGTAATTTCATTCCTCAATTTAGTAGTTTTTCCTGACGGAAAGTATTTCGCCAAAAATTTCTGTGCCAAGGCATCCCATGTAGTTATGCTTCCCACTGGTAGAGAGTATAACCAGCTCTTAGCCTTATCCCTGAGTGAGAAAGGGAAAAGTCCAAGTCTAATGGCATCATCAGTAACACCATTATGCTTGAATGTGTCACAGATTTCTAAGAAGCTGGCTATATGTGTGTTGGGATCTTATGTTGATAAACCACCGAACTAATTTTCTTGCACCATCTGGATAATTGCAGGCTTGATTTCAAAATTGTTGGCTGCTACTGGTGGTTTTCTGATTCCAGAAGTTGTCTCCATGACTGTTGGTGTTGCATAATCGCAGAGTGTTTTGGTATTTGATGCTTCTCCTTCCAGATTTGCCATTGAATTTATTGAAGTAGACTGCTTTCAAACTCTCCGATTTCTTCGACAAGTTCTCTCGATCTCATAATCACAAGGTTGTAATTCAGTCTTCTTCGATCTAGTCATGTACTAAGCAAAAACCTGTAAACAAACAAAAGACACCAAAAAGAAAACAAATGTAATATGAAGACCAACTTAGTATTAAAATTATTTGGTATTGATATTAATGACAACAATCCCCGGCAACGACGCCAAAAACTTGTTACGAGTGTAGGATGGTGTATTTAGAAAGTACAAGTGTACATTGTTGTAAACAAGTAATATAGAAATAAGTAGAGTATCGTTCCCACGAGGATTGATCACTAAGTACCAAAATTGATAATCTTAATACTATTTAGATGATCGATTAGTTGGTGGTTGAAAATATAAAATAAAAATGATAAAATGTTAATGCAATTGATGTGAAGACAAATATGAGAAAAAGCCCTAGGGATTAGATTTCACTTAACAAATTCCGGATTGAATCACTTATCTATTCTGGTCCAATTTATTCCACATGTTTGATAGTCAAGTTTCCCTAATTTAATTACTAGCCTCTTCCAAGGTCAAATAATTTTATAATTAATTGCTAACCCAATATATTCCTATATGAATTTAAGCAATTAATCATGCATTAAGATTTATGGAACTCATTAAGACTACACAACCCATATGAATATATTGCTATTTCATATGCAAATTGTGGTTTTAATTATAGGATCCACACACATGCATCTCCTTCCGGTCTCAACATGCATATTAAAATCATTTAAAAGATGGACAATCAATTGAAAGCAGTAAGAATAATAATTAAAACTCAATCATGAAGGAAAAATTAAAACTATATTTAATAAGTTAAGATTCAATCCGTCATTAGTAAACTACGTCATCACCCTAGGAAAAGGAAAATTTAGCTCATGATAAAATTAAAAATAAATTACAAACATCATATATATTGCATAAAAATTAATTACAAAAACATAAAAATACAACTACAAGATGCATGAAAATGGAAAATCTAGCCTACCATATAGAAGGTAAAACCTTCCATATAGGTTGCAACATTTACCATCCATAAAGAGGAGCTCAGCTTCTCTCCTTGGAGCCTCCCGTCCCTGGCGCCTCCATTGCAGATGAACGACATGCGTTTCAAATGGATAGGGAATGCAAAGGAGGGCTGTGAGGCTTTAAATAGGAGTGCAAATTTTTTTTTTTTAATTTTTTTGTCATGGCAAAACTAAGCAGGAACAAAAGGATGATAGGCCCACCAAATTTCAAGGACAAAGTGATGTTGTTATCCAAAACCAAATTTATTTATAAATAATTAAATACCCCAAACGTTTTACATCATAAAATTATTTTTAAAAAACTCATATAAAAGAATTAATAAGTCCTATTAATTCTAGACTTTATAAAAATATAACCCACATCCCCAATAAAATGAATAGAAACATTCCTCCTTTAATAAATGATAATCTCTATTGATCAAATATATCAATTTCTTTGAACTTATTTTATGATTCTTATTTGGGAGAATTACCCATAAATACCTTTGGGGCAAATTAATTGACAAATGCTACCACGTTGCACACAATTGAAGATGTTTGCACGTTTATAAGAAAAATTTTTGAACATAGGGAAGATTGTTTACGCACAATAGAAGATTGCTTGCACACGTAATAACATTTGACAATTAATTTGCCTCCAAAGTATTTATAGGTAATTTTCCCTTCTTATTTTTGTATGAGTTTTTTTTATAAGAATCATAAAATAAGTTTTTTAAAATAAGTTCATATCTACTAATTAAATAAGTTTGTTAACCATATAAGTTTCATTAGAATCATAAAATAAGTTCCAAGAAATTGATATATTTGATCAATAGAGATTATCATTTATTAAAGGAGGAATGTTTCTATTCATTTTATTGGGGATGTGGGTTATATTTTTATAAAGTCTAGAATTAATAGGACTTATTAATTTTTTTTATATGAGTTTTTTAAAAATAATTTTATGATGTAAAACGTTTGGGGTATTTAATTATTTATAAATAAATTTGGTTTTGGATAACAACATCACTTTGTCCTTGAAATTTGGTGGGCCCATCATCCTTTTGTTCCTGCTTAATTTTGCCATGACAAAAAAAAAATTTACACTCCTATTTAAAGCCTCACAGCCCTCCTTTGCATTCCCTATCCATTTGAAACGCATGTCGTTCATCTGCAATGGAGGCGCCAGGGACGGGAGGCTCCAAGGAGAGAAGCTGAGCTCCATAAAGAGGGACTACCTAGGCCTTCCATATAGGAGGTAAAACCATCCATGTAGGATGCATGCAAGAAGTAAAAAAAATGCAAGAAATAAATGCTAAAAATAATAACTCTCTCTCTAAAATAGAAGCTCTCTCTCTCTCTCTCTCTTCTTTCCTCCTCATTTTAGGATGAAAAGAACCTCTGTTTATAGGCTTCAATTTTCGGGTGAACAGTAACTTTGCTAGAGTGCTACATTAAATTTGCTACAGTAAAAACACACTAGAACAGAAAAAAACACTTCTGCATCGACTTATAGGAATCCAAACAGTACTGGGCTTGAACAGTGACCAGTGACCAAATGAATAGTACCACATGAATAGTAACTTCCCCTTAAATGCCTTATTCAATTCTTCTTAATGCGGTACTGTCCATAGCTGCAAGAAAATCATTATTTATTTAATAATTACACATAAATTGATTATATTCAGCTCAAATATAGTCCACAAAACCATCATATAAGGGAAAATAAATATGTAAATATTTTACTTATCACCACTCATCATATTCCTGCAAGCAGCAACTATATGAAATATGAATATATTAGATCAACTATGAAAATTTGAAAAACTAATACAACTTTTCTGCACCATTTGCCCACAAGGGCTTAGCATAACAAAAGAAGATGAAACGAAGCAAGCTACGCATAAATCAATCAATCTGCAAGATATTCTCTGCATTCGAAAAGTCAAGAATAATGACATAAACATATAACCTCTACTGCAAGAGGTTTAAATTGATCCAGCGCTTTCATTATGCCTAAAATTGCAACTGAACCACCCACATCAAATTTCATGGTTTCAGTTGAATAGCCTGTCTTGATATTGTAGCCACCACTAATAGTTTGTAGATAAAATAATTATAGATGACAAGCAAAAAATATGTTAGGATTTGCATTGAAACAACAAAAGAAAAAATGTGTCTAAAAATATTAGCTTTCATAATGTTTTGATGATAACAAATCTTAATATCTAGATGTATTTTGACAAGAAAGAAAAGAAGTATGATACAAAGTTGACTTGATAATTCAAGTCACTTAAGTAAAGAGTTTATGCATAGAAGTGATGCGCATGTTGAAAAACTTGAATCAACAAGTCATTCGAATGATATTTTTCCACTTCAAGTGATTTGAAAACAAAAATGTGGAACTCTCAGGTGATCTTCTCTATCTTGGAAGTAGGGGTGAGTAAAGAACCCACAATCTGCCCGTCCGCCCACAGCCCAGATATTTTTACCCGTTTTAACCCGCCCGGAATATGACTTGTAATGGGCACGGATTGCCCATACCCATATATGTTAAACGGGCAGGTGCCCGTGTTACCTGTATAGATATATATAATTTTTTTAATTAAAAATGATTTTCTTCTTCTGCTTGAAATTGTAAAAAACGCAAAACCTAGCCTAATCTTCATTGCCGCGAGAGTCCTTCCTCAGTTCCTCATTCGGTCCTTCCTTTCTAAACTAAATCCTCAATCTTCGTCGCCGCGAGTCGCAATGGCTCACCAGTTGCCAGTCGCCGCCAGCCCACCACCACCAGTCTGTCGCCCCTCGCCGCGACTTTTCCCAATTTTCTTCTCGGCTATCGTTCTCCGGCCTCTCCCTTCCATCAATCTTCATCATCGACGCGTGATCGAGATTCAAGAGTCGGCTACTTGGCATGATCCAAAGTCGGCTACTTCTCCATCCCCAACCGGCCAACCCCAGCTCCCCTCACTGTCGCAGACCTTCACCTCAACTCGGGAGCCTTGGAGTCGCGGCGTGATCCATAGTCGACTATTTCAGTCTTCATCTGATCCTCTCGATTCTCGAAGTACCCAGCCAGCCATTCCAACACCGCTGGCAAGTTTCAACCAAGGACAGGGAGGTACTGTTCTTATCTCCTTCTCCGCGATAGTTATTCTATCTGCAATTTCCTATAGTGTTTAGATTATGGAATCAAGCTTGTGTTATTAATAGGTGTATTTCTGAAATTTCTCAGAATGCTTAAATGCAATTCATTATAATGCTTAAATCTCCAATTTCTCAGAATGCTTAAATGCTAAAATAGTAATAGGTGTACTTCTGGCATTTTTGAAACTGAAATTAGCATGATAATGGAAATGAAAGAAGATTTGAGGAGATTGCCATATCTGAAAGCTGTGATTTTAGAGGGGCTGAGACGTCATCCACCTTGTATAGTTATATATTTATATATATGGTTAACATGTATATTTGTCTATATTTATTCAATATTGCGAAGTATATATTGATTATGTGTTCTTATCTTCAAAATGTAAATTGTTGATTTGTTCGGCAAAGTCAAGAGGAAAATTACATAGCACATATTCTACCACAAAATGTGCAAGAGCAAGTTGAAACTGTTGCAGGGAAACTGGAAATCAAACTGTAGTCACAACAGCTCAGTAAACTGCTCATAATGCCAAGAATCAAACCAATAATGAGGGACAAGAAACTGAATCATGACCTAGAAAGAAAGAAAAAAGGAGAGACTTTTCTGAAATCTAGAACCACTTTACAAAGCTGCCACTAGAAAAAAACAAAAGGAAAACATAAAACAAAGTGCAACTATTGTGGAGTTCTGTATACAAGTCATCCTTCGAATGATGGTAATAAACAATTATGGCAGTATTTGGACAAGTGTGCAAGCAATTCTAACAAAGTTAGCAAGGGTCAAAGTTTTTTAGTAGCTACGGTAAATCAAACATTGACTCATCACTTATTCAGTCAAGAGCGAGACAGAAAGGCAGTTGCTAAGTATATAATAAAAGATGAGGTGCCTTTACAATCTATGGAGGAGGGGGGTTTTACAAAACTTACGCAAGAGTTTCAACACAAGTTTCAAATGCCATTAAGATGGACAGCTGCTAAAGATTGCTACAATATATATCAAGAATAAGTAGATATCCTGAGAAAATATTTCAAGACTTCTAAAGTCCGTGTGTCCTTTACCAATGATTGTTGGACATCTATACAGAACAACAACTACATGTGTTTAACTGCTCATTGGATTGATGAGGATTAGACTTTGCAGAAACGTATTCTAAATTTTTGTGAGATTACAGATCATAAAGGGGAGTCAATTGCAAAGCAAACTGAGGATTGCTTGTTCCAGTGGGCTTTGACTAAGTGTTTACAATCAAAGTTGACAATGCTTCTACCAATGATTCTACTATTGCAATCTTAAAAAAACGTTTCAGGAGTTGGGATTGTTTGATATGTGATGGAGAGGTTTTGCAAATGAGATATGCTGCTCACATATTAAATTTGGTTGTTTTTGAAGGTTTGAAAGAAATGAACAAGTCCATTGAGCTTATCCGACATGCAGTCAAATTTGTTAAATCTTCTCTATCAAGTAAACGTAAATTCATAATACTAGCTAAAAGAGAGCAAGTCGAATCAAAAAGTTTGCTTACCTTGGACTGTCCGACGAGGTAATTTATTTACAATTAGTTTGAATAAGCTTTGATATGATGATGTATTGATGTTTAATCGTTTTTTCATTTCTATGATATCACTAGGTGGAACTCGACATACCTTATGCTTGAGAGTGCCGTTAAGTTCGTCAAAGTCTTTACTAGAATGGAAGAGGAGGATAAAGATTACAAAGAATACTTCAAGAAAATAGTTAGATTACAATCAAGTCGAGATACTTATACCTTGATTGATTATCGTGAAGGTGTTGATGATGTCTTTGATGATACAACTATAAGGAGTATAGAACCTACAATTTTACCTCCTAGTGAATATGATTGGAGCACCGCAAAGGAGTATCTTGACGTTGAAATTTTCTGGATCAAACTATGTTACAAGTAACACTTGTTTTCACCACATAGTTGCAATTCAAACACGGCTTAATTCAAATGTGAGTAGCTCCTACTATCTCTTGAATGACATATCAAGAATGCTATCCAAGTTTAACAAATACTGGGGAGCAGCTGAGAAAATGAATCAATTATTGGTTATGGTCGTGATTCTAGACCCCAGATACAAATTGACATGTATCAAAGTTTCTTTTGAATATCTTTTTCATGAACCAACAAAGCGGGAAGCAATGTTAAGGAAGACTATGGATGTATTGTATCATTTACATGATCATTATTCAGCTATTGTTCGTCTTAGTGAAACATTTGGATCTCAACCACCAATGGAGCAAGGGGGATAATAGTGGTGGTCGAAATAATGTGCTAGTTCCAGAGGTTACACTTGAAACAGCCTTGACATCCATTGATGCTATATACCAAAAGTTTTTAGCCAAGGCATATGTAGATAGTAGTATAAAGAAAATTTTAGAAGTGCATGAATACTTTCAAGCTGAATTGGTTGGTTATCATGATTCACAATTTCACATTTTGGCATGGTGGAAAGGGAATGCTTGTAAATATAAGGTGTCAAGTTTGATGGCACGTGATTTGTTCGCTGCACTGGTCTCTAGAGTATTTTCAGAAGCAGCTTTTAGTATTGGGAGTCGAGTATTAAATGCTTTCAGGAGCTCTTTATCATCAAAGATGACTGAGGCACTAATATGTGCACAAAATTGGCTATTTGTGAAACCCCTAAATGTGAATGGCTTTAATGTTGATAATTTTGATAAGATTGCAACTATTGTTATTGGTATCTTGATTAGCATTTTCAATTTTCTGTTTGTAATTTTCATTTCATATTTGTACTTATTAGTTAATACATATTAATTGATAGGATTTAATGATCTTTCTTTGTTCGTTTTGTAGAGGAAGATGCAGCAGCAAGAGCAGCTACCCTTGGTGAATCTAAAGTCTGAGCAGTGTTATGTGAAGATCTGCAAATCTGCAATTGAAGCTGAATAGATGATGATGGATGAATGAATGATGATCATTAATTCAATTTCTAGCACTTGCATATTTCTGCTTTGTAACTTTGTGATGTGAATTTCTAAATTATGATGTATAGAGTTTGAGCTTCATAGATTATTATTCAATTCAGTAATTTAGAAGCATGTCTGATTACTGAGTAGGTCTATTGTGCAGGATGAAGTGTGAAAAAAAGTTGCAGGCGTCAGGTCACTGTCTAAAACTGGTTCTAAAGTGTGAAGCTTCAGTTGACCCGTTTATAAAAGCCCGTATAACCCATATCCATTTTGGTACAAGTTATACGGGTTCACCCACGAGTACAGGCTACCCCGTACCTATATAATTAAAACGGGCGGGCTACGGGTTTGCCCACAGGGCAGCCCCGCTTGCCTTTTGCACACCCTTGCTTGGAAAAATCACTTGAGTGATGGTCTTCGCACTCGAGTGATGCCCAAGTAGAACCAAGGTTAACCAAAAAGGATCACTCAAGTGATAGTGAATGCACTCAGTGATGCTTCACTTACAAAATTCAAGCTAGTCACTTGATAGTGATCAGATCAAATAATGAGTTCGGACATAAAATCACTTGAGTGATGTGGTAAGCACTCTAGTGATAAACATAACTTGCAAGTCACCTCGCAAGTGATCAGAAAGTTCACGATCTAGTAAGAGCATATCACTTGAGTAACAAGTTAAGCACTTGAGTGATACACACCTCCTGACTCGAGTGACAGAAGAATTACTCGAATGATGACCTGACTCATAAGTGATCACTCGAGTGGATGGTAAATAACTTGAGTGATCCAAGTCACCGTAAGTGATCAGAAAGTGTTGTAATGTTATAAGGGAACATCGTTCGAGTGATATGAATTATTTGTAAGTCACTCGATAATGATAAAAATCATTTTCAAAACATAAAACTACCAAATTACTCGCTAGTGATTATCGACGCGCCTTAACTAAGATCGCTCGAGCACTCAAGTGAAAAAATAAGCACTTGAGTGATAAAAGATCACTCGAGTGATTTAGAGTCACATTTAAGTAACTATTATTTAAAGCTTAGAATCAGCATCTCGATAATTTTGATACTATTGTAAATATCTTGATTAACACCATAACTTCTTATATCACTTTTAAATGTTACTAATCAAATTTATGTATGAGTTTTAGATGCTTAATCTTTGGATTGGCTTCTTTCAAAAAGCAAAATGTTGTCAACAGCATTAAATGCAAAGTAGCTTCAACCAACCCAAATGCTTCTTTTCATCAACGGCTACGTTCATTCTCTAACAGATAGATTTAAATGTTATCAACATTCATTAAAGTCATTCTACCTATAAAGATGAAAGCATTCAAGATAGAACAAACAACAAACAACAAAAACAACTCTGTTGCATAAATACTCTGTTTTTCTGATATTATCTGATAACTCTGATATTCCTTTGTTCTTCAGTGCTCATCTATGAACTCTGAGAGAGAATTTGTAAACATTTATTACTCTTATGAAAAGAATCTCAAGGTAGTGGGACCTTGAGTGTGGGTATTTGCTTACAAAGTGTAAGGGGGAGTGAGTGTCCTATTGAGGAGTTTACTTGTATCATAGTGCCAAGAACCCATCGAATCGTGAAACTTTAGTAGAAATCTTAGAGATATTCTGAGGACTAAACGTAAGTAAAATAGTTAAGACCGAACCAGTATAAAATACCTATGTACACTTCGGTAAAATTTCTCCAATTCTCATCTCTTGGTTAAATTTGTTAATCGTAGTTTTAAAATTTTAATATCAACCAATTCACCCCCTTTTGATTGAAATGTTGACACTAATAAAGTCGCATATAATAGTTATTTACATATAAAATCCAAAAAGTTATGCCACAACAACAATGCTTATAGAAAGAAGACATGTGAAAATGCCACTTAGTCATCAATAGCAATAACGCCAAGTCATCAGTAATTTTAACTACATAACCAAAAATAATAAATAAAACCTCGCTTCGAAACGGTGAACAACACACGAGGGGATACTCCATTGCACAATTATCACTTATTTTCCAGGTTGTAGCTAAAACATAAAGAGGCAAGGTTTTAAACAAAGATGAATGAAACGAGAAGGATTTGCCGATGCTGTGGCAACACTCAGATATGACCTGATAACTTGAGATTCTGTCAAGCAATTGACATAAGAAAAAAGTGAAAAGAAACAAAAAATACATTAAACATATCCATTTCATCCTTTCAATAAAAGGAGAGAGAAAGCTAACAGATCATACTCGTTACTATATCCCCGGCAGCAAAAGAACAAGATCAATAACAAGTATACTACCAACACTAAATTAGGAACTCTTCGTGGAAACCAACCTTTGAAGACTTTTCTCGTTGATGAAACCGCCACTCAACCATTGGAGACTGAAGGTAATCAGCAATGGGACTCTGTTGACTCGTCAATATCAATATGAGATGTTTGATTTGGGGATACTCGTAGATGTTAAGAATTTTTTTTTAATAAAAGCAAAGGACATTTAAACTTAAACGTGTGAGCTTTCTCATATATAGTATAATATCAGATAAAATAACGATTAAAGCCTTCAAAAACAACTTTCCAATCATGATTTACGGTATAAGAGTTTTGTCAATAAGCATTTTTTAGGATTCCAAGAGTAATCCCAAACAGTCTACTTTGTGACGTTACATTATATAACTTAGTGCTCCTATCTTTTTACAAAAAAGTATTCTCCCAGAAGTGGGATGCTGACCAAAACAGCCAGAGGGGAATCCAATCCTACAACATTGTATGCATGATACATTTCAAGACACCAAATCCTTCATCCCTATGGCACAGTACTGTTTGACCTATGTTAATCAAAACTTTGTTTTCTATCATACACTGGAACTTTTTACATATACACAGCAATAAAGTGAACTTTCCTTTTCAAGGAGGTGGTAAAAATTGTCTTCACCTTCGGCTACCAGCTGATCCAGTGTTTCCACGAAACAAATCCTGAAGCTTTGCTTCCATGTCCTCCACCCCATACTTGATATACTTCTCAGCATGCTTCCCAAGTTCTGGAACATTTTCGAACCGTTTAGTGAAGTTCCCATACGCAGGAAGTAATATTCTTTCCAGTGCAATCCTTATCTCTTCTCTTAGTTGATCATCATAGATAACCCATGTGGATTGAACCCTGCATATATCTTCAAACTGCATGTTGAAAGATTTTATCTTCTCCTTCATAGACTTTGCAACTACATTAGATGATAATGATCCACTTTCTAGTTTCAACAAACCCAGCAACTTGCTCCATGAGCTTCTTTGATAGCTTACATGGCATTGCCGGACTTTTGCCGTATGCTTTCGGATCCAATCATCACCCAAAAGGGTTCCAAGTTCAGTATCTCTTGCCTTCTGAACTATGTACCTAACATTGTTCATCATAAACACACAACACAATCCTGGGTCTTTGTAGATTTTGGATTTGGCTTCCAAATTACTCTCTAATAGTTCCATGATCCATGCCATTTGCACAGAAAGTGAAGATGATAATGCATTGCTTTCATCAAGCTTCGCATAGTCCTTCAGTGATGGCCCATTATCTTCAAAAACCTGCTCCAGGGTCTGGCGAGAACGACATGCCGCTCGGAGGTAGTTCATCACGTAGCGGGTAATTGGGTGAAGCCCACCTCCAGGAACTGCTGCTTTTGTTGGGTCGCGTCGGATCAAGTTCTCAAGTTCCATGAAAATGCTTCTAATTGCTTCACCTAATCTGTTCCAGATTGTGATTGCTTCGTTTTTCAAAAACACAGAGTACTGGTCGGAAAACAAGGATTCAAATTCGGGAATAAGGTCCCTCAATGTTTCAAACACATCAAGGATTCGGAACAAACGCTCTGGTGAGCGGCTCCCGATTGCAACGGCGTCGACAAAATTGAGTAGCTGAAGTGTTGATCCTCGGCAAATCTCCATGAAAGAGAGGTCACAAGCAGAGGAGAAGCCGAAGAAGATGCGATTGCAGATTCGTTGTTCACTTGGAAATAGAATCCGAAGAGCAACATTGGAAGCTTTGATCCATCTCGCAATCTCATCTTCGAGGTCCTGCCATGGCATCTTGTGAACATCTTCGATGCTTAGTTTCTGTAAGCCTAATCGCGACAAGCTCTCCTCCACGAATTCTCTTCGGCAGCTGCTATACACGTGTGCGCACTCTTTCCCAAACCCAGGAGCCACCATTCGCTTCGCTATTTCGTGAAGGTCCTGGATTGTTCCAGAAGGGAGAGCATCAACTACGACATCGTAATCAGCCACCGGCTTCGCTATCGGAATCTGATCATTGTCATCGTTTCTCATAACCGCTTTGACTTCAGCATCTTCGTCCTCTTCCGAGTCAGAAGGCAGGTTGCGAGTTGACTCGCGCTTCCAATTCGCCCGAGTCAGGTCAAACGACTCGCCTCCGCTTTCCATCAGAGACCTGAATTCGTCCTCGGCACGAAACATGGCCTGCTGAAGCATATCATCGCCGCGTAACAAGAACGAGGCAACAGTCTCATCCCCATCCATGGGGCTCCAGTCACCGAGAGTAGCAATCAACTCGTCGATGGCTTCGAGAAAGGCAGCAGCATCAGCAGAGTCAGCCCAGATCGGCTGATCGAATGAAACATAGTGTGAGATCCGACGATCGATAGAGTTGAGGGTATTTTCAAGAGAAGCATAGCCTCGGGGATGATCAACGCCGCTTATCTCCGACAACTTCTCCCGCGAAAATCTCCCATCGAAATTGGAGAAAATTTGCAGAATATCATCAGCCATACTGTTATCTTGAGCCAACGTCTTTGCTATGTGGCGCGCCATAGCCAATAACTTCTCCTCACCGCTTTCAGCCATGTGGGTAAGCTCACTAAACCACTTACTCCTAGCTAGCTACCAAAAACCATAATAACTCTGACGACTGAGAAATGGAGGGTTTTGAAGAATAAGCAAAAGAAGATGACGAAGGTAGCTTCTTTGATGGTTCAAGATCTGAAAATCCGGATAGAGAAATGAGGGGAGAAAATGACGGAGGCGGAAGAAAACGCGGTTTCTGTTGGGAAAGGTAACAGAGATTAGTGTAGAAGTTTGAATTTTGAAAATTGGGAAAGTTCGTGGGGATAAGGCAGGAGAAGAATGCGAAAATATCATAAAAACGACAAAGAACAGTATGATGGAAAGAACGACGTGGAAGGCAGTTTTCGAGTGATGGGCATACATAGTTGGACTTTCTTTATTTTTTGTTACAAGTTGGCCTTTCTTTTCAATGCAAGAGGAAGAAGAACTGGTATTTCAAGGCAAGCACGACGACGTGTTTGTGTTTTGGTTTTGACTGGACTTGTGAATTACTTTAAAGTAGTTTTTTTTTTAAAAAAAAATTGTTAATATAACTTTTGATCCCTAAAGTTCGATGCGATTTTGGTTTTGGTCCTTTAAGTTTGAAATCGGTGGATTTAGTCGTTGAAGTTTAGTCCGATTTTAGTTTTGGTCCCTCAAGTTTGAAATCGGTGGTTTTGGTCCCTCAAGTTTGGCCGATTTTAGTTTTAGTCTCTTAAATTTGAAAACGACTTAATATGTTACCTTAAACTTGAGAGACCAACAGTTAGAAATAAAGTAAACTTGAGGAACCAAAACCAAAATCGAACCAAACTTCAGCAACCAAAACTATCGATTTCAAATTTGAAAAACCAAAATCAAAATCAGACCAAACTTCATGGACCAAAACCACCGATTTCAAACTTGAGGAACTAAAATAAAAAATGGGTCAAACTTCAAGGACCAAAAGTTATAACAACCCTTTAAAAAATATATAACTATGTATTTATATTATTAAAATATAAGTTATAAATTATTAAAATAATATACTAATGTCTCTGAAAATATATTGTAGAATCTAACAAACATTTATAGTTTGAGTAATTATTTTTATATGTGATGGTTTAACGAAGTTATAGTGAATAAGAAAAATATAGGGATAGTCGACATGATTTTATCAAAGGATAAGAGTCATTGCTTCACTGGAGTGCCTGCACCTGCAATTGAAAGATGACAATACTTCAAAGTAGGGTTTAATTTTATGAGAGAGTTAAAAGCTTACTATATGAGTAGGGTTTAATTTTACAGTAAGGAGAAAATGGTTTGATTTAATCAAAATTATAGTAAGCTTTTAATTCTATCATAAAATCAATATTACAAAGAGCTCTTTAACTGACTAAATTTTCTTAGAAATAAAAAAAAAATTACTAAATTTATCAATATTTGAAATGATAAACTAAATTTTGAAAAGGAAAAAAAATAAAAATTGTTTTAAATTTTAAATATGGGTAATCTTAATAAAATTGTAATTAATATCTCATGTGGATCACTCATTCCTTGTTAGTGAATATTTGGAAAAACACAAAATGGTGGTTCCAAAAGCCCTTCCCTGCAAGCCGAAATAAAACTCCTCTCACATACTTATACTTTACTTACCTTATAAATCATAAAAGTTATTCTCTAATAGCCTGTTTGGTTCGATTACCTGAAAAAGGATTACACGTAATCCTGATGTAATAAAGCGATTACAACGTTTAGTTAGGCTTATGTAATGTAAAGAGGATTACATTTTGTAATTTTGATTACATCATTTGATGTAATCATGATTGCATTGCTAGGACTAATGAATGAGGATACATGCATCCTTTAATCTAATGAAAACGACATTGTTGCCATTATAATTTTTTAAATTGACCAAAGTGCCCACTAATAAATGCGGTTAAATATTAAATAATTTTAATTACAACCATTAATTTTTAAAAAATAATTAATAATATAAAAATTTAAGAAATATTCCCCCATTCAAAAATTTTAAAAAATTATATTCCACCATTAAAAAATATTAAAATATCTCATTAAATAATATTCTCATAATTAAATATTAAAAAAGTAACATGAATCCAATCTATACACTTTATAATATTTCCACCATTAAATATCAAAAAATTACTATGAATCTTGCGTGTACACTGCATGGAATAAAAAAAAAGGGGTAATTTTTATATGTGTAAAAAATTATGTAATCATCATCATAATTGTGTAAAAAGGAGTAATTTTGTCACTTGCTATATTATTTCCATATATTTTTATGTTCGGTGTAATCAAACCAAACGTTTTTATATATATACATCATCTTTCCTTAATAACAAACCAAACAAATTATGTAATCATCATCACATTACATTCCATTCCATTACTTTCAATTCCGCGAACCAAACATGTACTAAAAGTTAATCGAAATGCATACTTAAAAGAATCTTGTAAAATAAACATAATTGGGGGTACTCATCTAGATTTATTATTAAGCCATTTTCAACACCTTTCACATATCGTTATTTAATATATATTATGTTTCATAAAAGTAAAGTGAACATATTAATAAATAAAATGTAAAATCATATACCCACATTAAAAATTTAATAATATCACTAAGATTAAAAGTTTCTTCTATGTTTCTACGATCTCAATCTGTATTTACTTAAATGATGCTGTCCTATAAATAGAAATAGAGTACTTTCAATTTTGAGTTTCTTTTTCTTTTCTTATTTACCCTTTTGCCAACATATTCAATTCTGAACATGGTGAGATACATTCTGTGGGTAGTGGGATTGGATTGGATTTTCTTTCTTGATTAGAATTTTTGCGTGACTTTCCCTTTCCCATGTTCGCCTGTTGTTTTATCTCTGCCATTGTGGTAGTTTCATACGCTTGTGCCCTTAAATAATAATAAGACCTGGGCCCTGGGTCCTACTTAGTCAACATAGGAATTTAAAGGTCAACATTGTAGCCCCGGTTTTTTCATAGATTTTTGGGGGAATTTGTACTCCCTCATCCTTAATCTATGATGTATCAAGGGAGCTGATGTTAATTTATATATATGAAAATTTTTTTATATTTTTAATTTATTTTTATTATACTCTCTCAACAATAATAAAAAAAATAAAAAATAAAAAATAATTAAAAAAATGATTAAGATATTTTAGAAAATATATATTATATTAATAAATTTAACTAACTTCATTAATTTAATCAAATCAAATTAATATATCTTATATTAAAATGACTAGGGTGATTTGGAGGCGTTAGAGTCCGGGCTTGCTTATGCTCTTTTGATCTTTGTTATTGTTTTTTCCCTGGTCGGTTTGTCACGGTGTTAGGGCCTATTATGGGCCTCTCTTTGCTTCACTTGTTAATCTTCTGTGAAGAGGCTCACTTTGCACTTTTGTAGTTTACCATTTATTTTCTTTAATAAAATTTGTCTTTTATCATGGGGTTGGATATAGTAAAGTTAATTTTTGGCAACGTAATAAATGAAGGTCCAAATCTCCTCTAAAAGACCTAACTCACATATTTAGTATTTGACACCTTCAAGTATTTTTCATATTAAAAGCATAAAACATATGGATTTTGTTTTTTTTTTTCCGCCAATCGCAATTATAAACTTATTAAATAAAATGGTTAACTAAAATTTGAAACCACATTAAAGGGGTACTCACATATAATATCCAACACCATCTCAAACAAAATTTTCTCCCATTTGAGAATATATGCATTGTTATTAAAATTGCGACTTAACTCGTACAAATGGACGATTTTGCGTTCCTACCTAATCATCTTGTAAACTCGTGCATAAAAGCGGGAATGTATGGACTCGTTCTGGACTCGCGACTTGAATCGGAAATATGCGGGGAATCGCGAGTTTCTTCTTAAATGGCGAGTTTATGTAAAAGTTCCATGTGATCTGTCCTTTCATCATTATTTTCTTGTTATGAAGACAGGAGCATTTCCAACTTCTCTCATATGCAGGGTTTGACTTTTCAAACTCAACTTCAGCGCGGCAGTATGATATTGTTGCTTTCTTTCTTTTCTTGTAGTAATATCTTCCCTTTTCTAATTTCATTGTTTATGAATTTTTTAACTACCATTCAGTTTATAATTATTATATGAGTTATTATAATAATAATCAGTAAAATTTGTTTTTAATTTTCAAAATTTTAATTTAGGCTTGTGTAAATGCATGGAGTCTACGGTAATGAAATCTTTTTTCTGCTGTTGTATCATTCTTTTGTTGAATATAATAATTTAGTAGGTTTAAATTCTGCTAATTATTTTTGTATTATTTATATTGGGTTATTAGTATTTTCTAGAATAATAATTGGAGAATCATTTTTAATTTATTTTTGATTATTTTATAATTTTAATTTTTTTAATCACATTATTAAACTTATATTATGTGAGCAATGAATTTGATAGACTAAAGTTTATATGTAGAAATTTCTCCTTTAAGTATGATAAATTATGCATATTGATGGGTTTAGTTTCAATGACATGAATTTGAAATATATTTAAACCAAATTGTTGTCTTTTTTGTATTATAATTATTTGATTATGGACTTTTAATACATATTTATTGGTGGAGATAAACTCTTACGAATTTATGATATGAGTTTACGTCCATATCACAAGTTAAACAACCTTGGATATATGTGCTTATAGAAAAACTTACTAAAGATCCTCTTTTTTGTTCTTTAATTTCATCAATTTCTCTAAATTAGTCAATTACGAATTATTTTAAAGAAAAGAAATTGTAATAATTAATATCTCATCACTCATTTCTGATTAGAAGCATCTTGTAACATGGACATGAAGGAGTACATTCAATTTTGAGTTTCTTTTTCTCTGTTTTTTAGCCAACATATTCCTTCATGAGTTTAATTTGGTGAGATACATTCTGTGAGGGATTGAATTGGATTTTTATCTTGATTAGGAACTTCTGCATTCCTTTTTCATGTTCGCGCTGTTTTTTTTTTGGGTTAAGTATAAGTATCCTCCTATTAAAGACAATCATATTTAAAATATTGTCAAACGTTAAACTTATATATTTCTCCTAATAAAAATTTAGACCTTAGTTCGCACTATTGTTTTGTTTCTACTTTCTTGTCCCTTCATACAAACACACACGCTTGTGCCTATATTGTCATAAGACCTGGCCCTTAGGCCTTACTTATTCAACTTAGGAATGTAGGTCAATATTGAAACCATGATTTTGTTTAGTATTTATTTCTTGATAATAGATAGATTAGAAGAGGATATTTGGCTTCTAAAAGTTAAGTATTTTCGTTTATATATATATATATATATATATATATATATATATATATAATATTTTTTAATTAAAATTAAATAATTTTTATTTTTGATTATTTTAAAAAGCGTCTACCAAAATCATTTTTATTTTATTTATTTGTTATGTATAAATATACATTGAATTCATATCAAATAAGCGTATTTTTTTTCAGAGTGAGTTTCAATTACATAGTATAAACATACCACAACCAGACCTCACAATCTTCACAAATGACAAGCCTGTGACAATCTTACAATGTTGTTGTTCTATTACTACTTCTCAGCTCAGTGGGAATGGAAGACCTGATTTGAAAGTACTGGAAAATTTCAGTTTTTGATGGAAAGAAACGAATTTCATCAAAATCGAAATCAAAATGCAAATCAAAATCACAACCTCACATATTTCATCACCACCTCTAGGGGTCAATTCGATCTTCGGTTACATGCTCTCTTTTTTTAATTTCGGTTTTCAGTGTTCAATTTAGTTATAAAAAATAATTCCGTTAAAATTGATACATACATACATATATACATACATACATAGGAAAATTCCTGAAAAAGAACTCAAAAATAGTGAAAAGACAGAAAGGTGATCCGAATTTGCATATTCTGGCAGAGGTGCTAGTACATGAACTGGAATTTACTAAATGTATATGAAATGACCAATTTTCCCTTACCATTTTTTTATTAAAAAAATAAATGTTAAATATGATTAGTTTTGATGATGCTAAATATAGATGAGCAAAAAGTTTGCACAATATACTTATCTCCTACATTGACTAACAACTATATTTAATGTGAAATATCTTGTAGATTAGTTAAGCAAAGAAAGAGGAAAATTGAATATAGTCAATTAAATAAAAAAGTTATCTAATTGGGTTATAGAGAATGATCTCTTAGATTAATCAAGAAGAAAGAGTTTGAAGAAAGAAGAACTTACAAAAACTAATTGGAATATCAAAATTCAAGCTCTTAGAAGTGATACTGGAAGTTAGAATGGGTCAATACGAAGCTAAAATGACTTATATGGAAGTTATGACACCTCCAGATGTGATCACTCGAGTGATGCATCAGCACTCTGTTGTGCTTTGTTTTCGTTCAACATGACAGATATTTGATATTTTGAACATATCTCTCTAACCATACATTCGATTGAGCTAAAACTTGTTTCATATGAAAATATACTTCCAATGCGTTATATAGACACTAAGATCAATGTCAAAGGTGTTCATATGAAAAAGATATGAGTTTTTGAAGATGACATTCAAATCATCGCTATTTTCCAGAACAAGTTCGGTATTTTGGACAAATCTCTCAAACCACACATCTGATTGAGGTGAAACTTGATTCATATGAAACTAGAATTAAATAGATTTCAATGGATATATCATTTGTCAAATTTGGAGTTATATTTGAAGTGGTATGCTTTCTAGAAGTCGACGCTCGAAAACTCAAAGATTGTCCAAAATAGTTTACACTATTTGGATCATAACTTTCATAATACAATGAGTTTGAAGTTGATTCTTTTTGCATTGGAATATAGACAGTAAGAGCTTTCCGATGATAGGTCATTTGTCATATTTGGAGTCAAAATAAGTAGATCACTCAAGTAATAACTTGAGATCAATCGAGTGACTACTCGAGTGATGCAGTTGAAAAAGCATGTACCAAATATTAAAGGGGATCACTCAAGTGATGACCCAGGATCACTCAGTGACCACTCGAGTGATAAATTCAAAAACAAATTTCATACTCTCTACCAAGTTTTGGAAGGGATCACTCGAGTGATGACCCTAGATCACTCGAGTGATAACTCGGGTGATGCTTCCTAGAAAACATAGCAACGCTTCATTACTTCTGAAAATCATTAAATGATTGTGTAACTTATTTTTCTTGCTTTTAATCACTCTAATACTGCATTATACTAGTGATTAAGCATTTTCCAGGTGATCAAACAAAGATTAACACACAAATTGGAAAAATGACATTTTGGTGAGAAACTTCCAACGGCTTGTTTAATGGTCATATTTTGAAAGCCTCAACGAGAAGAACAAAAGCTCAACGGTTATTGATCTTCACCAACTATAAATAGAAGAGCATTCAAAGTTGATGAGCAACAGAGCGACGACGCCAACATTCGAATATCATGAGTAATCCACTTTGACCCAAACACTCTCTATTTTTCTATAGCTTCTATATTACTTACCTTTAAGAGAGTGATTATTTGTATTGCACTTTAGTGTTCATCTTATTTACTTTTGAGAGAGAAGATTGATTGTAATCCTTTATCATTAAGGTTGTATCCTTATAGTGTATAAGGGGGAGTAACTCTATTGTATCCTTACGGTTTGTACGGGGGAGTTACTCGGTGAGATATTTGTAAAAGGCTTCGTAAGTACCCGGCTAAACTTGTGAGTTTGTAAAGGCTTCTCTTGTGCCCGAATTAAACAAGAAGATAGTGGATTGAAAATCTTCGGAGGAGCCTGGGGATTGGACGTAAGTCATTGTGGATTGGACCGAATCAAGATAAATCACAGCTTGCATATTCTCTTCCCTAAGCTCTTATACTTCCAGCATATATTATTTAATAAAATGAATGTTGATTTATGATTCATTACTTTCATAATTGTTTCTTTTCACTAAGATGCGAAAAGATTATCAAAGTTCTTAAGTTTTATCTTACACCCAATTCATCCATTTTTGGATGTCAGTTGTTCGAACAATAATTACCCCCATAGGCTCCAACGGCTAGCTAACACCCCAGTGGCTCACCCGCTGGCGGTTGGCAGCCGATCGGAGCTCTAGTAGGAATATTCCTTAGAAATTCCCTGACTCTTAGGAATATTAAAGTGGTGGGGGTGGGGATTCGAACCCCTACCACCTCGGTGCACAAAAAGTGCATTACCATTGGGCCACTAAAGCACTTTAACATAGGTAATGCAAAATATACATACATACGTACATATATATATATATATATATATATATATATATATATATATATATATATGTACGTAGGTATATATGTACGTTTATGTATGTATGTATGTATGTATGTAGTAACCTTTGATCTTTAACCAAGCCTACCAAGAAGTTCAGATAAGGAATTGATTAATTGAGATAAGAAATTCACAAGTTTATATAAGGAATTCGTAACTTTTGTTTTTTAAGTAAAAAATTTACTTACTCTTTCAGACCATTCACTAGTTTAGATAATGAATTCCCGAGTTCAAATTAGAAATTGACAAGTTAAGATAAAGAATTCACAACTTTTATTTAAGTAAAATATTCACTTACGTTCTTAGGCCATTCACAAGTTTAGATAAAGAATTCACAAGTTCAGATAAGGAATTGACAACTTGAGATAAAAAATTCACAATTCATATGAGGAATTGACAAGTTGAGATGAGTAATTGTGAAGTTGAGATGATGAATTGACAAGTTGAGATAAGAAATTCACAAGTTTAGATGAAGAATTGACAAGTTGAGATAATGAATTCACAACTTTTATTTAAATAAAAAATTCACTTACGCTCTTAGGCCATTGTCAAGTTTAGATGAAGAATTCTCAAGTTAAGATAAGGAATTGACAAGTTGAGATAAGGAATTCCCAAGTTCACAATTCCTTATCTGAATTTGGAAATTCTTTATCTCAACTTATCAATTCCTTATCTGAACTTGAGAATTCTTTGTCTAAACTTGTAAATAGCCTAAGAGCGTAAGTGAATTTTTTACTTAAACAAAAGTTGTGAATTCCTTATCTTAACTTGTCAATTCCTCATATGAACTCATGAATTCATTATCTAAACTAGTGAATAGTTTGAGAGAGTGAGTGAATTTTTTTACTTAAAAATGAAAGTTGCGAATTCCTTATATGAACTTGTAAATTTCTTATCTCAATTTGTCAATTCCTTATCTAAACTTGTTGGTGGGCTTGGTTAAAGATCAAATGTTACTATATATATATTTTTACATTATTTATATTAAGGTGCATTAGTAGCCTAATGGTAATGCACTTTTTGTGCACCAAAGTGGTGGGGGTTTTAACCCTACCCCAACCACTTTGGGAATATTCCCTGAATAATATTCTGAGGAATATTCCTACCAGAGCTTCAACGGCAAGTAGGCGGGCTGTAAAGGTGCTTGTCGTCAGAGCTCCTGCGGCCAGTTGGTGGGGGTAATTATTTTTTTTAATAAAAAATGGTAAGGGAAAATTAGTCATTTCCTATAAATTTGGTAAATTCTAGTTCAGGTACTAGCACCTCTGTAAGAATATGCAAATTCGGATCACCTTTCTATCTTTTCACTATTTTGGAGTTATTTTTCAGGGATTTTCCCTATATTTTATATATAAAGCATAAATCAATGCAGCCACCTTGTTAGCCATGTAAGCAGGACCATCACCAACCAGAGCTGGGCCATCTACTTAGAGGGGGTAATTTACCCTACAATTAGCCAAGTCATCAAACCCTTTATTAAACCAGACTCCTTTGTTAAACCATTCTCCTTCAATGACCCAAAAAACAAACTCTATCAATCTAGCACAAATCCAAGCCACAAAAGGAAACACCCCAAGACTATGACATACCTATTGAAACACTCCAAGCTCTTATAGCTCGTGGAATGACCCACTTGTAGAAGAAATCTTGGGCAAATATATCAAACAAAGAAAACCTAGATGAGGACCTTATTTCTCTGTCCCAACTCCTTGAAAACCTAAAAAACAAACAGATTAATGTTAACCCGAGCCCAAAGGGTAAATAAGTAGCTGAACTACTAAAACCTGTACAAAAAACCCAGCCTGCCTTATCAAGATACACCCTAAAATATGATAAAGGCATGGATATGATCGAGACATAACCTAAATTTTATGTTGAAAATAACCCCAACCAGGTGGCCAGAAAGATATTACCTCCGAGATTCCATTTCAAACCCCTAGATAAGACACAACAGTTCTATAAAATCATCCTCGTATATACTAAATTTGTATCCTTAAACCATAAACCAGATAAGGTCAATAGAAAACAGGACCACTCAACTTAAACCCACTCTACAATCCTGATCCTCAAAGTCCTCACTCCTTCAGATTGGGGACCGAACCTAAACAAACCCATAAAATTTTAGGATATAAAGTTTGATCCTATAGGGTTAATTACTGGGATTACATAAATTCCTGGTATAAAACCTTCTGGTATCAACACAAATACACCCACCATACCTGGTTCATATATTTCAACAAAAGCTTAACCTACCATTTCCATTAGTGGTTCAATAAATGGTGGAACTATTTTGGACTCACAAAGGATATTTTTACACCTAAGATCCTAGAAGGGTTCTAGTACTTTAAGGATTATGTTAACCTTTTAGATAATGCCTTACCATTAACCCTTCATTTTTGCTCAAAGCTATCCATGTACTGGGTTTTTTCTTGGAATTACAAGTAAACTCACCCACCAATGAGTACCCTATCCTCCAAAGAATCCCATATATGAAATGGTATGCAAGTTTTGGGGACTACAAGGTTGATGTCAATGCTATCAAAGACTGGCTCAAAGATAACCTACAGTGCATGATAGCTTTAGAGACAAGAAAATTTTTAAACTAAAAGAACTACATCCATGCCAGTCTTGCAGCTATCTTAAACAAACAAGCCTATATGGACCATATGAAATAGACCCTTCTTCTACTCGAAAAAGAGGACCAACCTTCTTCTCCAGCCCCATCATCCTACTTGGAATATAACCAAGAAAATTTGCTCCAAGACAATGAAGATGACTGCTTCATCATAGACCTTATTGAAGATTAATGGAAAAAAGAGAGGAAAAAAGAGAGGAGAGAAAGAAGAAGCCTATATGGTACCAACTACCAAAAGAACCATGATAAAGCCCTTATTGCTGAAAATAAACTAAAGTTATTACAACACTCCCAGACTCGAAGAAAAGCTATATAGATATTGTTAGCTACACGAACTATTGCTAGTCACGTGGAATCCAACAACTGCCTGGGGACACGCATGCCAAATAAAGCTACACACAAAAACAAACCAAGACATACAGACCGTCATATTAAATGAACTAAGACTATCAGATTAACCTTAAGCCTCTATAAAAGCCAATGTAAGGTATAACATACTGAAATTTAATAATCGATGTTATCTTGTGTATGCAAGTGGTCGAATGAAATTTACTGGTGCCTATAAATACTTGGCACCATTCTTAAGACCTCAGACACACATAGCGCCATTAAAGACACACACAAACACATGTACACATACTTGGCATAATCCTGGAGCTATACAGACCTGTGGCACTTTCCTGGCCTGGACACAGCTAAAGCAGCTTTTCATAAAGTATCTTTATATTAAATTTTGGGTTAGAAAAGTATAGCAGTGCCACCTCAGCTCCTTCAAACTTTTACCTACTTTTCTATTTTGGGTTGGCTTAATAGTGTGGCACCACCCTGCCACCTCATATGACACATGCTCAAATAGTCGGGACAACTCACCAGTCTCTGGTCAAGCCACATGTCTGACTTTCCCAAGCACTGCACATAAAAGTCAGAGGAAATCATTAGACCTCCTTTCCCCTGACCATAAAGTTGGCCAAACATATAAGAGAGGGGAGGCCAAAATTTTAAAAAAGGGGCACCAGGCACCCTATGACTTAAACACTTAGACACTTGTCCATTTAATCTTAACACCTCTCTTACTCTTTATAATTTTTTCCCAAAAGGAGAAAATAGAGAGAGAAATTTTGAGGAAACGAAAGAAGAGAGAAGGTGGAGTGTTCTTGAAGAACCTAGGGAAATAAAAAGTGTTCTTGAGCGATTTCACTTTTGAAATCACATTTCTAGCCTGTAGAACCTTCATGAATCTTATTCCTCTCATCAAGAGCAACATTTCTACGATTTTAGATTCTTGAATAGAGAATTTTTATGCTACCTCTAAGGTGTAGGTGCTGGAAAAATCAAGAACAGGGTATATCATCAGATATAGGTAAGTGTAAACTCTGATTTGAGTATAATATCTTAAGGTTTTGTTAAGTTTTGACATTGATATACTGCCTTGAATTTTTAGCCAAAGATAAATATTAGGGTTTTTTTGTTCTTGTGACCATGGATATGTTGTTAAATAAGGCATGAGTATGATAGGAATGGAATCTGACAAGTCTTATGGTTAAATTTACAAAATCAACTTATGGTGGCCTTAAGGTGACTTTTGGCTAGACCTGAATATAGGGAAGTAATGTATTTTTTTTTATTTTAATATTTTCAATGGGTTTAAAATGAAAAATTATGTGGGATAAAAGTAAGAAACTGATTTCAGAAGCATCGGAATCAAAAACAGGATTTTCGGCCTAAAAACCCTAATTTTCAGCCATAACAGATTTCTAGGGTAGGAGATAGATTTTGTCAAATTTGAGGTTAGAAATGGTTTCTATATGCAAAATTGTGTGGGAATATCTTATAGTTATGATTTTGTATGGGTTGGATTGAAAACCCTAAATTTGGAGTTAAATGTTGCTTGAGGATAGTGCTGCCAGATTCATTTTCTAGAAATGATATTTTATAGGATATTAGTAGACATCCTAAGATTTAATATGAGGTATAATATGCATTATCTGGAGTTGTATATTGTAAGTTATGATTTGTTAAATTTAGGGTATCAAATTTGGAATAAATTTTGAGCAAGTTAGGTTAGTTAAGGTTCCTAAAGTTTTGTGGCTATAATTGGCAATGGGTGATATTTTTTTTAGGGGACTTAAAGAGATTTATATAAGAACTAGAACCACCTCATTTGAAGTTTTCTAGATTAAGTTATGAATTTTCAAAGTTGACGATGAAATCTGGCGGATTAGGATTAACACTTGAATTTTCAGTATTTGAAGGGAATTGTGATTAGTAAGATCATGAAGATTAGAGGAATTATTTAGAGCCTAATTTGTCTTAGATTAGATACCCATTTGACATAACATAAGATTCCTAAAGATAACCAACAAAGTTAAAGTAAAAGATAATGATAGAATTGGAACAAGTAATGACCCATCTTCGTAAATTATAGGATTTGATATTTGTCTGGGATTTGACAATTTCCCAAGCCCAAAGAAGAAGAGGTAATCGAAAAGGTTGTCAGGTAGTAACTCTTTCTCTAATTTATTATGTAGTATTCTGCATGTATGTTTGTGCCATCGTGTATATTCATTTTTGGAATATACGGTAGGTAGTAAGACCTGTTGGGCCAGCGTGTCCTTAGGCAGTAAGACCCGAGAGTATAAGTTTGCATGGGCAAATGACCCTGGGCAATAAGACCTGAGCTGGGCTGGGACACAAGGACACAAGGTTGTAAGAATGATGTGCAACTTGTATGGGGTAGAGGCATTGGGCTATAAGACCTAAGTACCAAGCACTATGGTGTTGAACCTAAGGATGATTGTGTTTATGCTGCATATTGGGCCAGGGGTCCATGATTGTGTGAGTGTTACATATTGGTTACTAAATGTTGTTTGTGATATCTGCTGTTGATATGATGGTTTATCTAGCATGTTTTTTGAAATTGCATTGTATGTGACTGAATTTTGTTACTACTGAGATTCTCGCCAATTTCACCCTTTTCGTAAATACATACAAATGAAGCAAGCGGATCCAAGGGCAAAAAGGTAATCTCAGAAAAGTAAAGGATAAAGAAGAAGACTTAAATGATTTGTTGGTATTTGTATCTAAGTTTACTGTGACTTGAAATAGTTATGTAGCCTCGTGTGGCTACATACTTTGTATATGTGAACTAATATAACCATCGTACAATCCGTACCCGTAGCTATAGTAATAGCAATAGAGGTAATATGACATGCATAGTAACTCGCTATACGTAATGAAACAATATTTTTTTAATGCGATAAAGAGCTAGAATTGGTCAATTGAGCTCATAAGTTAAAAGTAGAGAAGTAAAGCACTTTGATGGTAGTAATTAATGTTAAGAAATGATGAGTCATAACAAAGTCGCGAACCACTATGAAACCATTTTGAAAGTTCAAATTTCTTAGGAAAGCCCATTCGATTACAGGTTAGAATCCTATATTGAAGTTGGGTTATGAGCTAATACCAAAGTATATGTATTCTATGGCTTAATGGTTCAAATATGCACAAACTTATCTAATAACTATCAAAGTAAAGGGGATTAACATAAGGTCCATTTCAGGACCACGATTGTTTTTAGAGAGTTTTTTAAAAGTGTTTGAGAGTGAGATCCTTTTGTAAGCCTCTTTCTGTTTTATGTTCTTCTTTTTCGTTCTTCTATTTTCTTATGTTCTTAAATAAAGCCTTTCACTAATTGTTTCTTATTTGCATTTACTTTCCTACACTTTACTTTCTATTCTCAGTCTAAAAGGTGCGGACTACCACCTTTTTGGCATAATTTTAATTTCTTTTTTCATCATTAACTTGCTTATCATCAAGATGGCTACAATTTTTTTTGTTCTCATCCTGCATTTTTATTTATTGATTTCTTTATTAACCTATCCAACTAACTCAGAAGTCAGTCTGCTTCTTACTTCTCAATTCTCTTCTACTACTCCCATCCCTTTTTGGGACCTCTTGTAATATCTCAAATTTTGGGCCTAGAGACTTGAGGATACGCCTATATCAGGCAAACTACTAAGCCCAGTTTAGGAAGAGTCCCAAGAATGACATGAGATAGAAAGACTCTTGGGGACTATGTGATTTGGCCTACCGGATAGAGGGCCCAATATGTGTAGGCAAGAAGATCAAAATGTCGGTTCAGATATGCATATGACACATATATGGTGCCATTGGGTTGGCAGAAAGATGCCACCCTACTATGTCATGAGGTATGAGACTGATTAGTCGAGTAACATATGCTGGTATAGGTATGCATGTGGCATTTTCAAGGCAGACAGGTGTACCCTATGTTTTCGGGAAAAGACACTGGAATGTGGTGCCATGTGGGGCCCACACACACTCTAATCAGGGTGTTATTTGGCGGGCCTTGATATACATGTCGCATTCCCGAGCAAAACCTTAGTAGAGTCCCGAGTAGACATCGATAAAGTAAATTTATTAAAGTAGCTTTAATAAAGTAAGTCATGATAGTTAATCATGACACAACTTTTTGGTTGGCACTACAAGAAATTGACAAATGTCATCTCATCATGACAAAGTACAAGATCACTTTTGTGTTGGCATGTTAAGAATATGACAAGTGTTCCTCATGATGATACTTGCTTTTTTCCTTTTGAGGTAGCACTTCAAAAAGGTGACACCTGTAATATACTGAATTTTGGGACTAGAAGCTGAGATTAAGCCTGACTCAAGTAGACTGCTAAGCCCCAGCTTAGCTAGTATCCCAGTGAGGCATAATTCTATTCCCTGAAATTCTTTTACACCTTTAGTGGCATTAAGGGGAATTAAATTTGAATTAAAGAGCATATTAAGTGACAAAATAAGGAAATTAGAGGTCACACACAACATAGTTAATTGGAACACAAAGTAGTGTTGCTGCTAGTGAATTTCCTTGTGTGGCAGTCGTGTTGTGTTGCATTTTGCAATAGGCAAATGATGTTTAAAAATTGTGAAACTTTCCAAAATGAAAGTAGACTTATCAATATTTAATTTGATAGGTCATATGGGTCATTTGGAGCTGTACATAGAGAGATATGTATTTTTGAAATTAGCCCAGTAAAATGGCGATTTTCAGTGGCACAGTCCAAAAAAATAATTCTGGGAACTATGATCTTCTATTTAGCCAAATTTTATATTTTTCATTAAAATTAGACTTAATAGTGGTCACATATCCTTTAGCATCACTCCAATTGGATATGAATTTTCAAAGTTTGTAAAAATTCTACCCAATTTTGCATTAAGTGCGAAAATGAAAATAAATGTATAGGCAAAATAGTCATTTGACCAATAAAGCAAGATGACATTATGTTTCTCTTCAATTGGCCAATGATTTTGGTTAAATGAAGCAAAAGGAGGGAGTTCATTTACTTGGTTCATGTTAAGCTTAAAGATGAAGCATTCTTAACTAAGTAAAGGTGGTTGAAAAGTCAAAAAAAACAAGGCAAGACTTAAATGACCATTGAATATTGATTGCAAAGAGATGTATGAAGCTAATTCAAAAAGCTTTCTTTGACTCCCTTCAACAGCCTTTTTCACGTCAAATGGAAGGAGAAAGGAGGAAATAAATACTTGACTATGATTGCTGCTTTTAGAAGTCATCAAAGTCAAGTGGAAAAAGATAGAGACTTTGGTCAACAATTGCAACTAAAAATAATTGTTGGAAGAGGAGATATTTGAGAAGCTATTTTAAATCCCTTTGTTAGATTTCATGTTTTGATGATAACAAATCATGTTTTGAAAGCCCATGGATTAATTATCAGCAAAGCAAGCAATTCTGGTGATCTGTGCAAGATCACTCGAGTGATTTTGTTAATCACTCGAGTGATATTCAAGATCACTCGAGTGATCCGCAAAAATGACAGATCACTCGAGTGATATGGGAAATCACTCGAGTGATCCGCAAATCACTTCCAGTGATCGAGAAATCACTGCAAGAAAATTTCACTGTTTTGAAAATCACTTCCAGTGATTCTTAATCACTCGAGTGATGCGCCAAATCACTTCTAGTGATTGTAAATCACTCGAGTGATGCGGCAAATCACTTCCAGTGATTGGGATTTCACTTCAAGAAAAATTCACTGTTTTGCAAATCACTTCCAGTGAAGCTGAGATCACTCGAGTGATCCGCCAAAATTCTCAAATCACTTCCAGTGATTCTCAATCACTCGGGTGATGTTGGATTTTCGCTGAATCACTTCCAGTGAATTGGAAATCACTGTAAGAATATTTCACTGTTCACCAAATCACCTCCAGTGATCTTGAATCACTCGAGTGAAGTTTGAAAAGTTACAAATCACTTCCAGTGGATTCAAAATCACTGCAAGAATATTTCACTATTCACTAAATCACTTCCAGTGATCTTGAATCACTCGAGTGATCTTTGAAAAGTTGCAAATCACTTCCAGTGAATTGGAAATCACTCCAAGAAGAAATCACTATTTACAAAATCACTTCCAGTGATTCCAAATTCACTCGAGTGAAATATGCAATTTCTAATATCACTTCCAGTGGACCAGCAATCACTGACAGAAGTTTTCAAAGTTTTCAAAATCACTCCCAATGACATTATATTCACTTCCAGTGATATTGCACTTGCTCATATAATGATCTATTGTTTCCATGTGCTTTTACCTTCATAAACTTCAACTGATTTTGCTAGTGAAATTCTATTATTACTGATTTCTCCAAATAGCTATCAAAATCATATGGTATATCATTTTAATACTTAGTTGCGAAAATAGGATCACTCTCTATGGTCTTATTACTGTCACTTTTTATAAAACACCTCCAGTGATCCATATTAATTTGTTGAGATACAAATATTGCTTAACGGTTATATTCATAAGTGTGTTACAGCTGTACTCCACCATCACGCACTTGACTTGTAAATGAACACTCCACTCAAATGACAACTATTCATGGTAGCAGCAGAAATTCAAAAGTAACGGAAGACAAATGCTGTTACATTTGTCAGAAGCATCTTTGAATCAACGGACAAATTTACAACGGTCTTCAAGTGGTTCTATTATATATGTCCAGCCATTTGAAAAATACAACAACGAAGAAAAACGCCTGAATACTCCACAAGCAATATCCTCACAAAAGTTTCAGTTCATCATTTGTGCTTCAGTTCTTATCTACATACTCTGTGAGAGAGATTTGTCATTCATACTTAATTATTTTCAATAGAGTTAACTTAAGGTTGAGGAACCTTAAGTAGGGATTTGTGATTACCTTGTGTAAGGGGGAGCGAGTGTCTAGAGGAACTTGCTGGTTGTACTGTGGTGCCAAGAACCCACTGAATCTTGGAAGATATAGTGAAAAGCTCAGAAGGATTTCTGAGGACTGGACGTAGGTCAAGTGGTTGAGACCGAACCAGTATAAATCTCTGTGTGAATCTCGGTGATATCTCTTCCTTTCATTAACTATGCTTTAAGTTTTATAAATTGAATTTAAGCTTTCGATTATTTTGTAATCACCCAATTCACCCCCCCTCTTGGGTGAAAAGCTTGCTCTAACATTTGGTATCAGAGCACAGGTCTTCTAATTCAGGCTTAACAACCTTAGAAGGATTCGATGGCAAGCATGGGTGAAGCAATCCTTCCTGATGGAGCTTCTATCACTAGACCACCTGGTTTCAGTGGTGAACATTTTTCCTTCTGGAAAGCTAAGTTCCGTGTATTCGTAATGGCTACAGAATACGGACTATGGGATGTGATTGAAACTGGAAACTATGTGCCTACAAAGACTGAAGAATCTCGAAAAGTTCCTAAATCACCAGCAGAATTTGACGACAATGACAAAAGGCTAGTGACTGTCAACAGCAAAGCAATTCTAATGATTCAGAGTGCACTAAGTCAAAAAGAATACTTCAGAATCTGTACTCTTCAGAATGCTAAAGAAATGTGGCAAGCGCTTGAAGTAGCTCATGAAGGAACATCTGGAATAAAAGAAAATCGAGTCAATACTCTAACTACAGAGTTTGATCTGCTTCGTATGAAGGAAGGTGAGTCAATAGCTGAATTTGAACTTAGATATACTCACATTATTAATCAACTTGCAACACTTGGAAAATTCTATGATCAGAATGTCCAAGTAAGAAAAATACTAAATATTCTCTCCAAAGAATGGGAAGCGAAAGTCACAGCAATAGAGGAAGCCAAAGGAGAATCAATTCAGTCTGTAGCTTCTCTGTTTGGAAGCCTTTCAGAATATGAAAGCAAACTAAAATTCAAACGAGAATTAGAAGAAGTTGGCGACAGGAGGAAGAAAAGTCTTGCATTGAGTGTAACAAAAACAAAGGCAGAAAACCAGGAAGAAGAAGAGGAGATCGATGATGATGAAATGGGCCTGATGATCAGAAGATTCAAAAAATTCTACAGAGGCCAAGGATTCAGAAATTTTCAAAGAGGTGGAACAAGTGGCAAAAGAGACGCCAAGGAAATCATCTGCTATGAATGTGGTAAACCGGGACATATCAAATCAGAATGTCCGGAGCTATTGTAGAAAAATAAAGAAAAGAGAAACTTCAAATCCTTCAACAGAAAGAAGGCATTTGTTTCTGTAATATGGGGTGATAGCTCCTCAGAAGAAGAAGAAAGCGATAATGAGGAGACAGCCAATATATGCCTGGTTGCTCAAAAAGAAACAGACGAGGAGGTAATGAATTCTGACCCTACATATGATGAGTTACAAAATGAATATGATGCTTTACATTATGAATTTATCAAAATTGTTAATACTTTGATTGCCTGTAAAAAGAGAAACAAATTTCTTGAAGAAAGAATTAAAAACCCTTTGGATAGAGATTGCGAAAGGTGTTTGTCTTTTGAAAAGAAAAATATTGATCTTACTAAAACTCTTGAAAAGTTTACAAAAGGAAGTGAAATGTTAAATGTTATTTTAAAAGCACAACATCATGTGAATGATAAGTCTGGTATAGGATATGATCCGAACCTAGACAAAAGAAAAGGTAAGAAGAAAACAGGAAGTAAATCATATCTAAGTTATTTCACACGTTCTGTGCACACATCTAATCCTTTTGCCTATTGTAATTACTGCAATAGAAAAGAACATTATACTTCTTCGTGTTTTCATAAAAAGAAAGGAATTATAGGAACCTATAAATGGATACCTAAGAAGATTCATGAACAAAAAGTTATTTGTACTAACCCAAAAGGACCCAAAAAGATATGGGTACCTAAAACTTAATTATCCTTAACTGCAGGTTTGTCTCAGAACATCCAAATCAACCAAATGGTATATAGATAGTGGATGTTCAAGACATATGACTGGTGATCCTGAGAACTTCACCACATTAGTACCTAAGGAAGGTGGCAAGGTGAAATTTAGAGGAAATCAAACTTGAAGGACAGCAGGACTTGGGGAAGTCAAAGATAAAATCAAAGACGTATATTACGTTGAAGGTTTATGTCACAATCTATTAAGTGTAAGTCAAAGCACGGATAAAGACAACTGGGTAATATTTGATTCAGAAGAATGTCTGATAGTTAGCAACAAGGATCTGCAAATTGAAAAGAAAAAGTTGAAGACCAAACTCAAGGCAAAAAGGGAAGGTAAATGCTATACTCTTGATATGAATGAAAATATTTCCGAAAATTGCCTTCTGAGTAACACTGACGAGAGTTGGCTTTGGCATAAGCGACTTGCTCATGTTAATATGCATCAATTACAAAAGTTACTCAAAAAGGATTTGGTAATTGGACTACCTAATGTTAATTTCAAGAATGATTTAGTCTGTGATGCTTGTCAAAGAGGTAAACAAACTAAATCTTCCTTTAAAACAAAAACTGAAATTACCACTAATAGACCACTTCAACTATTGCATATGGATCTGATTGGTCCAGCAAGAGTTAAGAGTCTCGGTGGAAACTTGTACACATTTGTTATTGTTGATGATTTTTCTAGATTTACCTGGAATATATTTCTGTCATCCAAAGATGAAACCTTTTATAAATTTATTGCCTTTGCCAAGAAAGTGCAAAATGAGAAAGGTATGTCAATTGCAGGAATCAGGACAGATCATGGTGGAGAATTTGATAATCAAGCATTTGCAGAATATTGTGATACAAATGGCATCAATCACAATTTTTCAGCACCAAGAACTCCACAACAGAATGGTGTCGTGGAAAGGAAGAATAGAGTTCTTACAGATATGACTAGAGCAATGCTCAACGAAAAGAATGTATCTCAAGTCTTCTGGGCAGACGCAATGAGCACTGCATGCTACATTTCAAATAGAGCATATGTCAGAACTAAACTTGGAAAGACACCCTATGAACTTTACAAGGGATGGAAACCAAACCTCGCTCATCTACACATTTTTGGCTGTAAGTGCTTTATTCATAACAACGGTAAAGATAATCTTGGAAAGTTTGATTCTAAGGCTGATGAGGGACTTTTCCTAGGATATTCAAATCAAAGTAAAGCATTTAGAGTTTTTAATAAATGAACATGCGTTGTAGAAGAATCAATTCATGTTGTATTCGATGAATATGTATCCTCTAGCAAAAACGTTGATGATGAGATAACTAGAAACCAACCATCTATTAATTCTCCAAATCTTGAAAATAACAATTTTGAAAAAGAAGTTGAACTAAGTAATCCAGATCAACCTCGAGCCTGGAAATACATCAAGAGTCATCCTCTAGATCAAGTGATAGGTGGAGTTAATGAAGGTGTCAAAACTAGAAACAAAGTTTTAAACGAAGTGAGTTTTTCTGCATTCATTTCTCAATTAGAACCTTCTAACATTGAAGAAGCCCTATCAGATAATGATTGGGTGTTAGCAATGCAAGAAGAGTTAAATCAATTTGACAGAAATCAAGTTTGGGACTTGGTGCCCCGGCCTAAAGACCACTCGGTTATTGGCACTAAATGGGTATTCAAGAACAAACTTGATGAATCCGCAGCTATTGTCAGAAACAAGGCAAGGTTGGTTGCCAAAGGCTATAATCAGGAAGAAGGAATTGATTATGAGGAAACATATGCTCCAGTAGCAAGATTGGAAGCTATACGAGTACTCTTAGCCTTTGCATGCATCAAAGGATTCAAATTATATCAAATGGATGTGAAAAGTGCTTTCTTAAATAGGTACATCAAGGAGGAAGTTTATGTAGAACAACCTCCTGGCTTTGAAGACGTATCCAAACCAGATCATGTTTTCAAACTCAAGAAAGCCTTATATGGTTTGAAACAAGCTCCTAGAGCCTGGTACGAAAGGTTGAGCAAATTTCTCATCGAATTTGGTTTTACTCGAGGAAAAGTCGATACAACTTTATTTATAAAACGAAAACTAAGTGATATTTTGGTAGTTCAGATTTATGTTGATGATATTATATTCGGAGCTACTAATGACTCCTTGTGTAAAGAATTTTCTGAGATAATGCAGGGAGAATTTGAAATGTCATTAATGGGAGAATTGACCTTCTTTCTTGGTTTACAAATTAAACAAAGGAAGAATGGAATATTCATATCACAGACCAAATATCTTCAAGAATTGCTCAAGAAGTTTGGATTGGATGAAGCTAATGGTACAGATACACCTATGAGCTCAACCGTACTGATGGATGCTGATGAAAAAGGAGTTGACTTCAACATAACTCAATATTGAGGAATAATTGGATCATTACTCTATCTCACAGCCAGCAGACCTGATATCCAGTTCAGTGTTGGTCTGTGTGCAAGATTTCAGTCATGTCCTAAAGTGTCACATGCTGAATTAGTGAAATGAATTTTCAGATATCTCGCAGGCACAAAAGAGTTGGGTATATGGTATCCCAAAAAGGGTAATGAATATTTAGTTGCCTATTCTGACTCTGATCATGGTGGCTATAAAACAGATAGGAAGAGCACAAGTGGGCAATGTCAATTCCTTGGAGGCGCAGTTGTTTCTTGGTTCAGTAAGAAACAAACTACAGTATCATTATCTTCAACAGAAGCAGAATACATAGCAGCCTCAAGCTGTTGTGCACAAGTACTGTGGCTAAAACAGCAACTTCAGGATCTTGGCATATATCTTAAAGAAATTCCTATTTACTGTGACAACACCAGTACAATAAGTTTGGCGAAAAATCCTGTACAGCATTCAAGGACCAAGCATATTGATGTGAGACATCACTTCATTAGAGATCATATTCAGAAAAGAGATGTCAAGGTGTTATTCATACCCACACACTTGCAATTAGCTGATATCTTCACCAAACCTCTTGCCCGAGAACAATTCATGCACATACGAAGGGAATTGGGAATGGTAAATCCCAATGAATTGTAAGTTGTTTAATCTTTATAAATGTTGATTTCATATTGTTTTGATGATCCCATTACTAACTTAAGCATAGGAGTATCTACAAAGTTGTTTTGCAGGATGCTCTGTAATATCCTCAAATAACAGGGACAAACAGAGAGGAAAACACTCGGGTGTTGATAAAAGAACAACTCGAGTGAGTGAAAAGTGAAATACTGCAATCACAGGTAAATTAAGTAATTAAATTGATAATTTTGTCATGGGTAAGTCACATAAGTATTTTAATTAAAATTTTACAATTACAGCGTGATTTATGTTTCTGTGAAGTGTTTTTGGACTTCACTCGAGTGATTTGCAAATTTCACTCGAGTGAAACCCAATATCACTCGAGTGAATATAAAAATTACTTGAGTGAATGATAAAAACTCTCATATATCAGTTTTTTCTCTCTCGCGACTGTTCACTCCCTTCAACCGTCGCCTCCACTCGCTGAAATCCTCTCAAATCCCTTGAAACCTCTTGAACCCAGTAACGGAAATCTTCTTTACTACTCTTAACCGACAAATCCCCTCAAAAGCCAGCCCATTTTAGTTTAAATTCTTCCTCCCAATTCTGACAGTCTCGCCTTTTGTTTTCGACAGTCTACCCAGCGTCAAATCTCAGTCTACCCAGCGTCAAAACTCTCGTCTCCACCAAAGTATCGGTACCCATGGCAAGAACAAAAAGGCCTAGGAAATCTCCTCCACCTTCACCACCGTCTAAGAGGGCGAAAGCCCCCTCTGAACCAGAACCCAATCCACCCAGACAAAGACCCAAAGGGATTCGGATTGAGGAACCAACGGGAATGGCTACCCGTTCGCATACCAGCATGAAAGGGAAAGGGAAAGAAAAACAGCGAGAAGCAGATGTCCAAGAATCTATTTTGCAAAGAAAAATCACACGGTCAGTGAATATCTTGGCAGCCTCAGTTCCTCAGAAGTCACGATATGCAAGTCAAGCCACTGGTAGTCGACAATCTGAGTCCCTGGCTGAAGAAACTACTGAACTTCTTGAACCTCCTCCTGGGTATAACACTGGTAATCTCAGTATTTTGAACTCCATTGTATTTGCCTCACACTTTGCCAAAAGAACCTTCTGTCCGGTTGTGTGGGTTGATTTGGACGAACTTAAACAGAAATTCCATATTGATTTGACCCCATATTTGAAACAATATGATCCTTGGCTGAGACTGAGAATGTCCTACAATCCTTTGGTTGTCAAATATTTTTACTGTAACATGAAGATTACTGATGTAAAGGATAACCAAGGAAACATCATTGCCGAGAGAATTGAAACTAGTATTAGAGATCATAAAATTCTTTTGTCTGGGGATCTTATCAACACCTATCTAGGCATAGAGGATGTTCCTATGAGGCCTCCACGTGTCTTTAATATTCATGAATTGGTTGATATCTTTAGACCAGGACAGCCTGGTGTGCCTTTACCCAATTCCCCAGCCTCTCTTACCAACGACCAGAGAGCCTTATTCTACATTTACTCCCGTAGCATGGTTAACAAAGCAAAAAATTTCATTCATATCACGGGGAAGGATCTTCAGATGATGGCTTCTCTTATGACAAGGGAAAGAAGAAACGTGGGGGAACTCATTTTTCAAGAGATGAAGAGGTTCAGATTTTACTCCTCCAGGTCTACTACTATTCCCTATCCTCAGCTTGTGTCTTACATTCTTTCCATGCACAACATTTGGCATTTGACACCTGAAGGAGATATTGTGAGGATTCCTAAGTTTGGGAAAATCCACCTCACTCGGATGGGAATTACCATTCCTGCTGGAGCATCTTCACAACAGAGACACCATTCACCTCCTCCTGAGGCCAGCCAGAGAGAACCTCAGAGGATGGACCCTTCACCCTCCAAGATGGATGAGGCACAGTCCTCTAGAGCAGTCTCCCATGGTCCTTCTTTTACTCAGGCTGCTATTCAGACGTATATCCAGGAGGCCATTCAGTCTGCAGTCACTCAGTTGAAGAACTCTAATGCTCAACTGATTGATCAAGTCAATAATCAAGTGACAGTCTTAGTGGCAGCAGTGGATCATAACTTCAATCTCCTCTTTGAGCGCCTGACTGAGTAGACACAGAGAATTCAGAGGATTGAGGATGCTCTCAGGACTCACCTTCATATCCCCTTCCCTGACTTACCACCTACCTCCTCACAACCTCCTCCATCAGACTCTTCAGTTCCAGAGATTTCACTTTCTGATCCTCCCATCATTCCTCCCATTATTCCTTCAGACACTCCTCCAGCACCTCCCACAACCTTTATCTCTGATCCTATTTCTGCTGGTGATATTCCACACACTGACCCCATTCTCCAGACTCCATCATCTTCCTCACATCATACTGCTTCTAGTTCTCATACTGAGGAAATTATAGCTGAGGAAGCCACCACAGAGGTCATAGGACCTACTCACTCCACTTCCACCACTCCTCTTGAACCATCTTCTACCACTTTCTCCTTCCAGTCCCCTGCACAGCTTTCCAACATTCCATATGTTCCACCTACCTCCTTCTTTGCTTCTGCATCCACTCCAGCCTCTACTCCGTCTACCTCTCCTTTAGATGATGCCAAAAAGGGGGAGAAGAGCTGATATGATATATTTTCTTTTGATGCATATGTGTTCTATTTTGTGGTTCCAAAGTTATGTATTTTACTTTGTAATTCCAAGAACTTGTCATTGTGTAGCTTGTGTAATCTGAACTGACTCTAATCTAATGGGAATATGCGTTTATGATATGATCTCATGAAATTTTTAATGCATCTGTGTTTATGATTGCAGTAGCCAACATGATCTTATGGAAATCTTAATGTATTGCAGCCGCCAAAATGATTTCAAGAAAAAGTCACTTCATATGTGCATTTTCTGTTTACAATGGTTTTGAACTTTGAACTAACATCTTTTACTTTCCAAAAGGTCAAAAACTCTTAATCTCTTAAACAAACTCATCTTGGCAATTGCTAATCAAAATTATTGCAAAATTTTTGAAAAAGGTCAAGTAAAGTGTATTAGAAAATCAAAATCTTAAACTTGATCATATGATATGTTTTGTCATCATCAAAAAGGGGGAGAATGTTAGATTTCATGTTTTGATGATAACAAATCATGTTTTAGAAGCCCATGGATTAATTATCAGCAAAGCAAGCAATTCTGGTGATCTGTGCAAGATCACTCGAGTGATTTTGTTAATCACTCGAGTGATATTCAAGATCACTCGAGTGATCCGCAAAAATGACAGATCACTCGAGTGATATGGGAAATCACTCGAGTGATCCGCAAATCACTTCCAGTGATCGAGAAATCACTGCAAGAAAATTTCACTGTTTTGAAAATCACTTCCAGTGATTCTTAATCACTCGAGTGATGCGCCAAATCACTTCTAGTGATTGTAAATCACTCGAGTGATGCGGCAAATCACTTCCAGTGATTGGGATTTCACTTCAAGAAAAATTCACTGTTTTGCAAATCACTTCCAGTGAAGCTGAGATCACTCGAGTGATCCGCCAAAATTCTCAAATCACTTCCAGTGATTCTCAATCACTCGGGTGATGTTGGATTTTCGCTGAATCACTTCCAGTGAATTGGAAATCACTGTAAGAATATTTCACTGTTCACCAAATCACCTCCAGTGATCTTGAATCACTCGAGTGAAGTTTGAAAAGTTACAAATCACTTCCAGTGGATTCAAAATCACTGCAAGAATATTTCACTATTCACTAAATCACTTCCAGTGATCTTGAATCACTCGAGTGATCTTTGAAAAGTTGCAAATCACTTCCAGTGAATTGGAAATCACTCCAAGAAGAAATCACTATTTACAAAATCACTTCCAGTGATTCCAAATTCACTCGAGTGAAATATGCAATTTCTAATATCACTTCCAGTGGACCAGCAATCACTGACAGAAGTTTTCAAAGTTTTCAAAATCACTCCCAATGACATTATATTCACTTCCAGTGATATTGCACTTGCTCATATAATGATCTATTGTTTCCATGTGCTTTTACCTTCATAAACTTCAACTGATTTTGCTAGTGAAATTCTATTATTACTGATTTCTCCAAATAGCTATCAAAATCATATGGTATATCATTTTAATACTTAGTTGCGAAAATAGGATCACTCTCTATGGTCTTATTACTGTCACTTTTTATAAAACACCTCCAGTGATCCATATTAATTTGTTGAGATACAAATATTGCTTAACGGTTATATTCATAAGTGTGTTACAGCTGTACTCCACCATCACGCACTTGACTTGTAAATGAACACTCCACTCAAATGACAACTATTCATGGTAGCAGCAGAAATTCAAAAGTAACGGAAGACAAATGCTGTTACATTTGTCAGAAGCATCTTTGAATCAACGGACAAATTTACAACGGTCTTCAAGTGGTTCTATTATATATGTCCAGCCATTTGAAAAATACAACAACGAAGAAAAACGCCTGAATACTCCACAAGCAATATCCTCACAAAAGTTTCAGTTCATCATTTGTGCTTCAGTTCTTATCTACATACTCTGTGAGAGAGATTTGTCATTCATACTTAATTATTTTCAATAGAGTTAACTTAAGGTTGAGGAACCTTAAGTAGGGATTTGTGATTACCTTGTGTAAGGGGGAGCGAGTGTCTAGAGGAACTTGCTGGTTGTACTGTGGTGCCAAGAACCCACTGAATCTTGGAAGATATAGTGAAAAGCTCAGAAGGATTTCTGAGGACTGGACGTAGGTCAAGTGGTTGAGACCGAACCAGTATAAATCTCTGTGTGAATCTCGGTGATATCTCTTCCTTTCATTAACTGTGCTTTAAGTTTTATAAATTGAATTTAAGCTTTCGATTATTTTGTAATCACCCAATTCACCCCCCCCCCTCTTGGGTGAAAAGCTTGCTCTAACACCCTTTTCCTCTTGTATTTATGGCCAACAAAGGGAAATTAGAAGGGAAATAAAATACTTGGTTCATATTAAAAGATGAAGGAAAATTAGGACCAAGTAAATATGCACATGTGAGTTGGGATTAAACAATAATAAACATAAAGTAAGAGAGATATTTCAAGAGCTCTTCCCTCCACTTCTATCATTCATTATTTCAGTCAAGCACCATAAAAAGGAGAGAGAGAAGAGTGTGAAGAGTCTCAAGAATACTTGAAGAACACAAGGGTTCTAGAGCTTCAAGAGGCAAGAACTTAAGGTAAGGGCTTGTAATCTTGAAGTTTATGCCTCCTAATCTCTCTACAACTTCTCCTAACCTCTTCTCCTCCATGAAATCCATATTTTTCAAGAAAAATCAAGTGAGAAGAGAGAGTGAACAATGGTAACATAGAGAGAGAAAGTGGTGAAATCAAGAGGTAATCACCAAAACTTGATCATCTTGTCTTATACAATGTTGTTGTGGAATTAGCCTTAGTTTTCTCTTATTTTTCAAATTTAGGCTAATGCAAACCCTAGGGGAAATGCTGCCAAAATTTCCTCTAATCATGTCCATTTAGTATTTAAATGGTTAATCATGTGATTAGAAGTGGTAAGGAGGTGATTAAGCAAGAGAAATCAAGAAAACACAATTTCCCTCCTTAAACCCTAACTTTCTGTTCTGAATAGGACGATATGAAGGAGTTGGAATTTTGTAATTTTAATGATTCCATTGTATTTATAAGGGAAAATTGTTTAGTTATGCAAGTGTTCATGATTTTTGGATGTTTTCATAAAAATTTGAAAATTTATGAAGTTGAATGTGCATGTTGTTTAATCTGCCTCCTATGAGGCAGTGACATTGTGTAATATATTTTGTAGTACAAACCTTGTCCAAAAATTCTAAAACTTGGTAGAATTGAAGTAGAGACATAGATATTTAATTTGATAGGTATTTTGTAATTTTTGGATAAGTACATTTGAAGATATGAATTTTTGAAATTGTTCCCTATTTCTGTAAGCAAATATGGGAACCGTGGAGTTTGACGAATTTCTGGAAAAAGTATGATGTCAATGGTCAGAATAAAGCATTTTTACTCAAAATTAAATTTAAATATATTTATTTAGGATTTGGAATAGTCAAATTGGATTTTCCTATAATCTATTATGATTTTCCAAATTTGACTAAATATCTGCCAATTTTCTCGAAACAGTGAAATTGTACTGTGCAGGATTGTACGGTGCAGAAACTATTGAAATTGGGAAAGATAACCAATAATATGAGTTTAGAATAATACATGGATGAGTAATGATTCATTTATTATACATTTGGGAATTTTAGGACCAGACAATTGTGCCGAGCAGGAACAAAGTTGGTGGATCACGAAAGGGAAATTAAGGTAGTAAACTTACCCTACTTGCATGTATTTGATATTTATGCATGTATATTTCTTTGCTTGATTATTTAAAGCATATTTGAATGAATGAAGCTCTGTTTCTATTTATATTATGGCCATAGATATGTTGTATGAAACATTGAGCATGCAGAGATGTCATTATGTGAGTATGAGCCTACGTAATACGAGCATATCATGTACTAGCATTTATCTTGCATGCATTCTGATATTTGTTTACTATTGAGATTCCTCCGAACATCACCCTCCCCCAACCAACCATTTAGACAGGTGGACAGAGGTGGGATGCTGGAAGTTGCACTAGAAGAGAATGCGATAGTGGACCGAAGATTTAAGGGTCCATAACTATAAATGTATGAGATTTAGACACTTTGGTAGCCTTGTGTTGCTAACTATTATGTATGTAAATAAATGAATTTAGTAGAGCAGAGAATCACCCTAATTAAATTAATGGGAAAATATAAGAATTAATGAGTAATAACAAAGTTGCGAACCACGAGAGTATGCTTCCACAAAAGTTTTTAATTTTTAGAAAAACCCACTCAACTACAAGTTTGAATCATATTTTGAGGTTGGGATTTGAAAAAGTGTTATAAAAGAATAACGCTTAGTGGTTCAAGTTTGATGTGTAAAACTCATCAGAACGAGTGTAAATGTAAGGTGTTACAACACCTAACCCTGAGTTCGGGGAATCTACCAGTCTCTGACCCAAACACGTACTTGACTTTCTCAAACACCAAACCCATGATTCTAGGGAAATTATCAGGCCTCTTTTTCCCATGACACATGAAAGGACGCCATATAGGAGAGAGAAAGGGAAGAGAAGATGCTTTATTGGCATTTGGCATCTTGTGCTCTTATCCTTTGACACTTGGCCCATAAAGAGACTATCAAATGCAAGATTAAATCCTAACCCTCTATTCTTCTTTAATATTTCAGCCAAGAGCATAAAAATTAGAGGAAAAATGTGGAGAAAATATAAAGAAGAGAGAAGTTGTGTGAATAGTGAAAGTTCATGAGCTTCAGAGTAGATTCTGACCCCAAATCGTCATTTACGACCGATGAAGCCTTTAGTAAACTTCTTCTACTCACTAAGAGCTTTATTTTTATGGTCTCATTTTTATAATATGAGGAGTTTAGTGTCATCTAGCTGGCCGGAGTACCGCCGGAATTCCAAACCGACTATAGAAACGTGAAGAAGTAAGTTTAAGCTTCATTTTGAACCAATTATCTTGTGAATTTGTTAAGTTTTTGTGGACTCTTAGACCACCTTAAGGTTTCCAGCATAAGCAGTTTTTGAGGTCTAATGATATTTTAATCATGAATATATGATGATATATGGTGTTTGATGATAATATAAGACTGTTTAAGTGTTACCAAATTCAAGTTCTGTGAGGCAGTCTGCTTGTGATGCATTTTTGGCTAAGAAAATGATATCTAATGGCTATAAAAATTTTTATATTTAAATTAGAAATCATAAGATTTAATTTGATATATAATATGTGATATTTGGGTTAGTAGATTGTGAGATATGAATTTTTGAATTTAGGCATTGAATCTGGAACATTTTTTGTTGCAGTGAGGTTTGTTCGAGGTTTTTGAAAATTTAGCCCTATAATTGATAGTGGCTCATATTTTTCCTTTAAAAAGTACTTAAAAATTTTTTTTCATAGAAGTTGGAACCATGTCATTTTAAATTTTCTATATTTAGTTATGAATTTTGGAATTTAAGAAATTAAAATTGGACAGAATTCTAAGGCAGCCATGTTTGTCGTGAATTTTGGAATTTTTTTGCTCATAATGGGTAGTAGGAGATATTTTTACTTTAAAATAGACTTAATAAGGGTCACCTAGGACTTTGAATCACCTTATTTTAAGTTCTAGAGATTTAATTATGATTTTTCAAAATTGGATGAAAAATCTGGTAGTTAGGTGGACCCACGAAATTGTGGCATTTAAAGTAATTTGGGACAAGTATGGGCCCAAAGATAAGAGACATTTCTTAGATGCTAATATAGCCACATAGGATATTCATTTGTCATGACTCTAATAGTGTAATCATATACTTAGGGTCATGAGATGATAAAGAAGATTCTTCAAGCAACTTCAGTGGTTGGAAGAAAAGGTACAAGAGGAGGACACAAAGACCAAAGGTAGTGAACTTACCCCACTTGCATGTATTGATATGTATGCTTGTGTGTTGATGTGCATGATTGCTTTACTTGTCTATGTGTAACATAGTTGAATGATTGAAGCTCTATTTTCTATTGATGATATGACCATATGTAAGAAATGTACATGCAGATATGTCATTTTGTTAACATGAGCCTACGTAAAGCAAGTATATTATACATTAACATTTATCTTATATGCATTGTTGGTATTGTTTACTATTGAGATTCTCTCGAATCTCACCCTCCCCCAACCAACCATTTAGGCAGGTGAGTATAGGAAAGGAGTGCAGGATGATGTGCTAGGAGAAGTTGCGGATGAAGAGTTGAGGAATTATTACGCGTTGTTCCGTTATGTATTAACATTTGATATAGTTAACTGCATAACTCACATGATGAAGGGATTAATTATCCGAGCACGTTAATTGAACTAGGAATGGGTAATTATACAATACGAGTCTATTAGTTAAGTAGAGAAATTAATATGCAAAGAAAGAACTCTGATAATGATTGATAAGTTAAAGTGAAAAGTAACCCCGTTAATTAGTTAAGCTGGTAAATACGGCTTTACCAAACAAATAGTGCCCCAAGGATAATTGTAAAAGTTTTTGGAGAGAGCTTATTTACTGATTCTCCTGAGCCATAATAATAATGATATCATTTCCGATACATAATAAAGGTGTTGGAAATTGTGCCCTAAGGGCCAATCATTGTACCTTAAACATTATTGTTATTTAAGAATTTCTCCTTATTGTTATCATATCATTTGCATGTTTATTATGATAATTGTATCCTTGGATGAACTATAAAGATTATCCTAAATGTCCCTGGTCAATTATCTATGCGGGAGCAAAGATGAAATAAGACCAGTATGACTTTGATGAGGTATAGAGATACAAATCAAAGTCTTAGGCACTTGTAGGAGTATAAGGTGCTGGACCGACCCGCTATGAGAAAGTTGCATGGATTAAGTCATAAGCTTATCTCATACATATAATCATGTCACAGTGCCCTCTGACCTGAGATCATCATAGATTCCTGCATGAGAGTTGCTAAGTTTTGACCTAGTCAAAAGTCACCTTTGACCGGGTGATGATAAAGGCTACAATCGAGCTTAGGAGTTTTCATGAAGAGGAATGTGAGTGGTCAAGATGGAATTTGTCCCTCACATTAGTGAGAGATATTACTGGGCCCCTCGATGAGTAAGTTTGAGAAATGTATGGCCATACTGTAATGGGAAGGAGTTTCCATTTCTAATTTCAGGCTACTCAGGAATCGGGAAAGTGATGGTCAGGAACAGGAGGATGACGTTGTCCATGCCTTATCCTTGACCAAAATATCGTGTGACAAAAAGGGACATGACATGGTTGTATAAAAGGTTGCATCGTATCATCGATCCTCATGTGAATTGGGTAGTCGCAATGTCTTGCTAGAGGCCGCTTGCGACTTGTGGGCTAGAATAGTTTTTGGCCCACTGCCAACTTCATGTGGGCCTACAGGGTCGCACACAAGAATAGCCCAACACGAGCTATGATGTCCAGATTCATTGAATCTAAGATGTGTCTAAGATTCAATGAATACAATATTTGACATAGGGTGGATGAATTATATATATATATATATATATATATATATATATATATATATATATTCAAAAAAATATTAATAATAATATATATAGATTATAATATTATTATAAGATGTTAGTTTTATATTTAATTTATTTGATAAATTAAATAATTAAAACTAATACAGATATCATATCTTAAATTTAATTTATAAAGATAAATTAAATCTATTGGCTCTTTAATTAGATTAAATGAATATGATAAATTAAATCTGTTTGACAGATTTAATCAAGTCAGATTTATTTGATTTGATTTGAATTTCAAATTAATTAAGATTAATTTTGAGATTCCAATACGGCCTACATCAGATATAAAATTTGAAGGGTTAGAGAACCCTAGGCTGTACGGAGAACTTGGAGAGCCGCGAGAAACCCTAGAGAGACATCTTGGAGGCGCTAGCACGCTGCCGCATTGGGTCTTATTCGTGTGGATACCGGTAGAGGGAGGCGACCAGAGGTGTTGACTCCTAGAGATCGAAAGCATGAAAAACATAAAGGTACTATTCTAACTACTCAATCTAGACGTCTTTGATAGATCCGTGATTGGGATTCGAGGTTTTTAAACGGTTAATTTTTCCGATGCGTGTACGAATCCCAACAAAAGGGACATAAGGAATGGGTGTTACATTTGTTTGTATCAGAGCTGAGATCCTGGCATTTGGCTAGTATGCTCTGATAATGTGAATAGTATCTGTGTTGATACTTGAATAATCATGAGTGATACTAGGATTAAGAGATAGGAGTGATAGATAAACCAAGAAAGATAGATTTTCCTCTGTTAGGTAGTTAGCCTGCTAAAGGAAGAGGCAAAGCTTTATTAGAGAATGAAATAGCACAGGTGAGGAAGAGGTTTAGGCTCAGGTGAATTGAGACTCTAGAGATAGATGAGATAGCACATGATATTTTGTTGCTAACTCTAGGGCTCCTGATATTAAGTTAGAGTATGATTTAGATCCCCACCCTATGTTACAGGAATACATAAGGGAGTTGTACCAAGAAGCTGTAATGTTTATATTTCCCTGTAAGGACAGTACTTAACATTTCTGGGAAGGCAAATATGTTGTACTGGGATCAACACATATATGTTGCTAACTCTAGGGCTCCTGATATTGAGTTAGAGTATGATTTAGATCCCCACCCTATGTTACAGGAATACATAGGGGAGTTGTACCAAGAAGCTGTAATATTTATATTTCCCTGTAGGGACAGTACTTAACATTTCTGGGAAGGCATATATGTTGTACTGGGATCAAGACATATATGAGCTACCAATACCCAGTGATATGTGGACCTATACCAGCAATAATGCCCCAGATCCTATTAGAACTTTGAGGTTAAGCATGCTCGGGTAAGAGCAATTTTGGGATAGGTGACCCTGTTAAGATTGGTAGGTACACAGCGGAAGAATTAAAATTTAAAAATTGAAAAAGTTTACCAATCACAATTACGGATCTATCAACGGCATTTAAATCGAGTTAGAAAGAGTTGTACCTTATTCATGTTTGTTTGAATGCCTACAATCATCAACGTATTGTGAATTCTCAAATCTCCATGCTTTGTTGCTCCTGAAATAATTTCCCCAGCATCTACATGTCCGCTAATTCTTCTTAAAAGAGCATTAAACTCTATGAGTGTGAGATTAAACATCCCCGACATCAACATATTGGCTAGTTCTTCTTTGGAGTTTTGCTTTTTAGATCTTAAGGAGCTAAAAACTCAGATCATCTTCTTCTACTGGTATCCACATGAACAGGATCCAATACCGGCAACGTGCTAGCGCCTCCAATATCCTTCTAAGGTTTTCTTGCGGCTCTCTATTTTTTTCTTCATCCGTAAAAAACTCTAGCTCTTACCTTTTATAACTAGTTAGGGTTATCTATTTTATGATGGATATTAGATTTTTAAAATTAATCTTAATTAATTTTGAAAATTCTTATCATATCAATTAACACTTAATTGTTTTGATAAGCTAATTAAATAAATCTGATTTAATTAAATTTGTCTAACAATTTTAATTTAACCTATTTATTTAATATATATTATCAAATAATATATATTATATATGTATGTATTTCAAAAATACATATACGTATATATAATATTATTAATTTTCTTTTCCAAATATAAATACACACACACATATGTAAATATTTATCAAATCAATATTCATACAACATGTGTATAATATATATATATATATATATATATATATATATATATATAAAATTCGTCCACCCTAGATTAAATATTGTATTCATTGAATCTTAGACCCATCTTAGCTTTAATGAATCTGGACATTATAGCTCGTGTTGGAATATTCTTGTGTGCGACCCTGTAGGCCCATACGAAGTTGGCAGTGGGCCAATGAATATACTAACCCACAAGTCGTAAGTGGCCTCTATAGCAAGACATTACGATTACCCAATTCATATGAGGATCGACAATACAATACAACCTGTCATACAACGATATCACATCCCTTTTGTCGCACGATATTTCGGTTAAGGATGAGGCATGGAGAATGTCATCCTCTTATTCCTGACCATTACTTTCTCAATCCCTGAGTAGTCTAACTATAGAAATAGAAACTCATTTCCATCGTAGTATGGCCATACATTTCTCAGACTCACTCATCGAGGGGTCCAATAATATCTCTTTACTAATATGAGGGACAAATTCTATCATGACCATTCACATTCCTCTACATGAAAACCACTAAGCCCGATTGTTGCCTTTATCATCACCAGGTTAAAAGTGACTTTTGACTAAGTCAAAGCTTAGTGACTCTCATGTAGGAATCTATGATGATCTCAGGTCAAAGGGCATTGTGACGTGGTTATACATGAGATAAGCTTATGACTTGATCCATGCAGCTTTCTCATAGCGGGTCAGTCCAGCACCTTGTACTCCTATAAGTGCCTAAGACTTTGATTCGTATCCCCATACCTTATTAAAGTTATATTGGTATCTTTGCTCCCACATAGATGACCGATCAGGGACATTTAGGACAATCATGATTTATCCAATGATACAGTTATCACAATGAACATGCGAATAATGTGATAACTAAATAGAGAAATTCATTCAATAACAATGTTCAAAGTACAATGATTGGCCCCTAGGGCATAATTTCTAACAGACCCCTTGGGAAGTTAAGCTGGTACGGTCATGGAGACTTGAGGAATAGTGATTGTCTTAAGGTGTCTCCATGACTAATGATCATTTTAGTTAGATGAATCGTATTCAAAAGCATATAGGTATGATGAACAATAATGAATTGGAAGAGGCAAGGAACTGGTATAGAGATACGCAGTTGTCTGGGTCTTGCTGGTCAGTATCAGAGATTGATTGAGAATATCTCCCGAATCGCTTTGCTATTAATAGAACTCATATGAATGAAAGAATTGTGTTTAAGTGGAATGGTAATAGTGAGAGTAAGCTTCTGAAATCTATGGGAGAGACTGATATTCACACCAATAATGACTATCCTAGATCCTAGTACGGCCAATGTGATCTGTACAGAAGCAACCTAAGTGGTCTGCAAATGAAGCGACCAGTATGGGTTGCAGTGAAATGTGTATACGGGATTATTGTTGGAAATTGTGCCCTAAGGGACAATCATTGTACTTTGAATATTATCATTCAATGAAATTCTCCATCTTGTTATCATACTATTTGCATATTTACTGTGATAACTATGTCCTTGGATAAATCATATTGATTGTCCTAAATATCCCTAGTCGGTCATCTATGTGGGAGCAAAGATGAAATAAGACCAGTATGACTTTGAAGAGGTATGGAGATACGAATCAAAGTCCTAAGTACTTGTAAGAGTACAAGGTGTTGGATCGACCCGTTATGAGAAAGCTGCATGGATCAAGTCATAAGCTTATCTCATGTATAACCACGTCACTATACCCTTTGACCTAAGATCTTCATGGATTCATATATGAGAGTTGCTAAGCTTTGACCTAGTCAAAATTCACCTTTGACCGGGTCAGATAAAGGCTACGATTGGGCTTGGTAGTTTTCATGCAGAGGAATGTGAATGGTCAAGATGGAATTTGTCCATCACATTAGTATAGAGATATTACTAGGCCCCTCGATGAGTGAGCCTGAAAAATGTGTGGCCATACTATGATGGAAAGGAGTTTTCATTTCTATAGTCAGACTACTCAGGGATCGAGAAAGTAATAGTCAGGAATAGGAAGATGACATTCCCCATGCCTCATCCTTGACCGAAATATTGTGTGACAAAAGGGACGTGATATAGTTATATGACAAGTTGTATCAGTTTACCGATCCTCATATGAATTGGGTAGTCATAATGTCTTGCTAGAGGCCGCTTGCGACTTTTAGGCTAGTGCAATTATTGGCCCACTGCCAACTTCATATGGGCCTACATGGTCGCATATAAAAATAGCCCAATATGAGCTATAATTTCCAGATTCATTAAATATAAGATATGCATAGATTTAATGAATAAAATGGTTAATCTAGGATGGATGAATTAAATTTAATAGCTAACATGATAAAGATATAATATCTCATATTTAATTTATAGAGATAAATTAAATCTATTAAAATTGTCTCTTTATTTAGATTAAATAAATAGGTTAAATTAAAATTATTGGACATATTTAATTAAACCATATTTATTTAATTTACTTATAAAAAATAATTAAGTGTTAATTGATATGATATAGATTTCAAAATTAATTAAGATTAATTTTAAAATCCAATATCCATAATAAAATAGATAACCCTAACAAGTTATAAAAGGTGAGAACTAGAGTTTTCTACGGATGATGAAAAAATAGAGAGTCACAGCAAAAACCCTAGAGAGGCATTAGAGGCGTTAGCACGCTGACCGTGTTAGAGTCGTATTTGTGTGGATACCGATAGAGGAAGCTAATCTGTGGCATGAGCTCCTTAAGATCGAAAAAGTCAAAGAAGTAAATGTACGATTTTAACTACTCAATTTAAACATCGTTGATAGATCCGCAATTAGGATTAGTAAACTTTTACAATTTTAAATTTTAAATTCTTTCGTTGTGCTTCCCAATCCCAACAATTATGATGTGCCCAGTGTAGCAGGGAAGAATGGTAGCGGATGCCTCTCAACAACTAAAGTCTCACGAGATAGAATACCCTACTTATGAATTAGAGCTGGCAGCGATTGTCTTTGAGGTGAAAGAATGATGATTAGAATATGCCATTATAATATTGAGGATTGAGGTAGAATTAAAACCTTACAAACAATGCTGATGCTACGATAATATAATCTGAATGTTTAAGAATTAGAATAGGGACTGTGAATCCTGATTCTAGTATGCGTATATATTGGGTATAGTTTGGGAACATGATTTATCGGCTCATCATATTTTATGATTCTAAGGTTCTAAGAGTTGAATTATGACTTGAGAATCAAGCGCAATAGTTGAATTGATTCTCTAGGAATTCGGAATAGCCTGAGTGGCTTAGGTACTAGAATGTGGAATAGAAATGTGTATGAGTTTTCTAGAGGTTGCTAGCTGCTAATCTAATATAGGGAAATATCTCAATCTTAGAATATTCCCTTAGAAAGAACAATTAAGAGTTTATTCATTGATGGAACCAAGTGGTAGATAGAACCAAGGCAGCCACGAGTTATGGTCTCATTTATGGATTCAAGTAAGCATCTCGAAGCTGAAATCATCGTTTTGATAAAGTAGTCAAAGAGTTTGAATTCATTTAAAACATCGATGAACCTTATGTTTACAAGAAGGTAGTGGTAGCACAGTTGTATTTCTAGTACTTTATGTAGATGACATCCTACTCATTGGGAATGACATTCCTACCTTGTAGAGTGTCAAGTCTTGGTTAGGAAAGTCTTTCTTGATGAAAGACTTAGGTGAAACCACCTACATCCTAGGGATTATGATCTATAGAGATAGATCCAAGAGACTAATAAGCCTAAGTCAGAGCACATACATAGACAAAATATTGCATAGGTTCAGTAAGCAAGATTCAAAAAGGGGTTACATGTCCATGTCTCATGACATCTATCTTAGCAAGAATTTGTGTCCTAGTACACCTTATTAGCAAGATCGTATGAGCAAGGTTCCATATGCCTTGGCTATTAGATTCATCATGTATGACATGTTATATACTCAACCAGATGTATCATTTACCTTAAGTATGACAAGTATATATCAATAAGATCCTGGTGAAGGTCATTGGACTACGGTCAAGAATATCCTAAAGTACTTAAGAAGGACTAAGGACTTATTCTGGGTATATAGTGGATTGGATGGTGAGCTATGTATAACTAGTTACATAAATGCAAGTTTCCAAACTAAACAAGATGAACTTAAATCATAATCTGGATATATATTCCTCTTGAATGGTAGAGCAGTAAGCTGGAAGAGCTCCAAGCATAGCACTGTAGAAAATTATGTAACTGAAGCTGGGTATATAGCAGTATCGGATGCAGCTAAGAAAGTTGTTTAGATTAGAAAGTTCATCATTGAACTAGGGGTGGTGCCTACCATCTCAAATCCACTATATTTGTTATGTGACAATAATGGTGCTATTGTATAGGCTAAGGAGACTAGGTCACATCAAAGAATCAAGCATATACTCAAGCGATTTCATCTCATTAGAGAAATCAATAATAGAGGCGATATAAAAATATGTAAAGTAGCAAGAGAAGACAATGTTGGTGATCATCTTACCAAGCCGCTTGCACAGGCAAAGTATGAGGGTCATGTTTGGACAATAGAAATTAGGCAAATTAATGATTGTACCTAGTACAAGTAGGAGGATGTTGGAAATTGTGCCCTAAGGGCCAATCATTGTACTTTGAACATTGTTATTCAATAAATTTCTCCATTTTATTATCATATTATTTGAATGTTCACTGTGATAACTATATCCTTAGATAAATCATAATGATTGTCCTAAATGTCCATAGTCGGTCATCTATATAGGAGTAAAGATGAAATAAGACCAGTATGACTTTGAAAAGGTATGGAGATACAAATCAAAGTCTTAAGCACTTGTAAGAGTACAAGGTGCTGGACCGACCCACTATGAGAAAGTTGCATAGATCAAGTCATAAGCTTGTCTCATGTATAACTACGTCACTATGCTCTTTAACCTAAGATCATTATAGATTCCTACATGAGAGTCACTCAGCTTTAACATAGTCAAAAGTCAACTTTAACCGGATGATGATAAAGGCTATGTTCGGGCTTGGCGGTTTTCATGTAGAGGAATGTGAATAATCAATATGGAATTTTTCCCTCACATTGGTAGAGACATATTACTAGACCCCTCAATGAGTGAGTCTGAGAAATGTATGAGCATACTACGATGGAAAGGAGTTTTCATTTCTATAGTCAGACTACTCAGGAATCAAGAAAGTAATGGTCAGGAATAAGAGGATAACATTCTTTATGCCTCATCCTTGACCAAAATATCGTGTGACAAAAGAGACGTGATATGGTTGTACTGGTTTATCGATCCTCATATAAATTAGGTAATCATAATGTTTTGCTAGAAGCCACTTACAACTTATGAGTTAGTATAATCATTAGCCTACTGTCAACTTCATATGGGCCTACAATATTACACACAAAAATAACCCGATACGAGCTATAATGTCTAGATTTATTGAATCTAAGATGTGTCTAGATTCAAAAAACGTAATAGTTAATCTAAGGTGAACAAATTTTATACACACACACATGTTGTGTGAATATTTACTTTATAAATATTTATATGTGTGTGTGTAAAATATTAAAAAAATAAGAAAATAAAATTAATTATATTATATATACATATATGTATTTTCAAAACACATACATACATACATATATACATACATACATACATACATATATATATACATATATATATATAGTGTTGGTTTTAAATTTAGTTTTATCTAATAAATTAAATTTAATAACTAACATGATAAAGATATAATATCTCGGATTTAATTTATAAAGATAAATTAAAGCTATTTACATTGGCTCTTTATTCAGATTAAATAAATATGTTAAATTAAAACTGTTGAACAAATTTAAACTAGAATTATTTAATTTGCTTATCAAAATAATTAAGTGTTAATTGATATGATATAGATTTTCAAATTAATTAAGATTAATTTTAAAAATCCAATATATATCATAAAATAGAAAACATTGACTAGTTATTTAAGTAAGAGTTAGAGTTTTCTACATATGAGTAAAATAGATAGAGAGCCGTAAGAAAAAGAAAACTCTAAAGGGATATTGGTGGCGCTAGCACGCTGCTTGTGTTGGATTCCTATTCGTGTGGATACCGGTAGAGGAAGCTAATCTGAGTTGTTAGCTCCTTGAGATCGAAAGAAAGACCGAGAAGTATAAAAAATGTACATATTTTCTACTACTCGATTTAAATGTCGTTGAAAGATTCGCAATAGGGATTGAAAAATTTTTAAATTTTAATTTTTCGTTGTACCTACCAATCCCAACACTCTTGTCATTTGCCCTCCCTATCTTGATGAACAACAGTTCATGTGCATGTCCTATATCTTGAGGATAAGTTTGTCTTTTTTCCTCTAAATTTAACCTAATTTCTTTAAAAATATTTATTGTCTCACAAAATGAAAATAGAAAAATCTAAACTTAGCCTAATTTCTTTGTAAAAAAGGATCTTGTGTATAAGTCATAAGTAAAATTTAGACCTACCTTTACTATTTATTTTCAAGTAGCTCCTCTCTAATCAGCAAAAAAAGCCCCTTCCTAAATTAGATTAAGAAAACATAAAAAAAAAATTTTCCCAAAATTTTATTGTTGCAACCTAAGGGATTACTGTTACAAAAGTGTTTTTCGGCCTGTCCTTTACTGAAAAAGTCTCGAATGCGACAATTAATGTTTAAATTAATTTATTTTAGGTGATTTTACACAATACCAAATAAATATATGTGAGGTGAAAATAGCTTTTTTAGTGCATGTTTTAATTAGCAATGAACAATTATGATTTTAGATAATCATGATTTTCATGAATGACATTGGTTAGAAGTGATACTGGTTAATTGTGATTTTTTGGACACTTTTTTATAAATAACTTGAAAAATAGAAAATTCATTAAAAAATCAAGTTAACTTTAAAATTAGTGGTTCAAAACTCTACTTATTGCTCTTGAAATGCTATTTGAAATCAAAATAAGATCTGAGCTCAACTTTCTCCCATTTGGTCCAAAAACTCACTTATACCAAAACTGTACAGTGTAATTTTCACAACTTTTTTGAGTTTTCCTAGGTCAACTTTGAAAAATTATATCTTTTAATGTACATATAAAAAAAAGAACTAGGACTTGTTTTGAACCTTGAACCGTGTACTACTTATCTGTAAAACTTGATGAATTGACTCACTCAATAACACTTCCAAACATTACACCCAAAATCACGACTCATAATGAGTAATGTCTAACTATCACTATTCACTCCATAAATATTTACTATGCTTGGCATAACATGTACCTTTACTTGAACTTTAGCCCTTCTACTCCTCCTTATGGAGGGTATTTACATGCCAAAATATATAATACATACAAATATAACTTTAATATCAAAACAAATATAAGAAATAATATCATAGAGCTTATATACAATAAAATATAGCATGTTTCTTCAGCTCCATCCATCTTTGATCTTCAGCAACCACTAACCCTTTGCCCTTAGGATTATTTGCCTTTATTGTATATCAGGGAAGAAATAGGTAAGATTCGGAGAAATCTCAGTAGCAACTACTTTTCATCATGTTAATCATACAAGGTTAATAACTATGCATGTAAAAATAAGCCATAGAGGACAACAACTTACAAGTAATTGGGTTGAATAGCTAACTGGTGCATATATGTCTTACTGATAACTGAATTAAATGACTAACTGGTATAAAATCACTTTGCATATAGATAAACTGAATAAATAATTAGTGCAAATTCATTTTACAAATAAATAGAATGAATAAATTTCTGGTGCACATACACTAGACAAATAACTTCTTTGCTGATATATTTACTACACATGATCATAGCAAATATCTATGCATGCATAATTTATATGTTCTCATACTTAACTATAACAAAATGGCATAAACAAACATGTGGCAACCAATGTACAATAACATGAGAGGAAAAGATTTACTACGTCTTGTGTTTTCTTCTGATTTAACATCTAGATGTAATTCTTTACTTAATTATTCCTCAGTGAGCTTGGGCATATACCAAGACCTGAAATTTATATATATAAGGGCAAGTTAACACTTATATTATCCACAACTTATACCAACTCTTCTCAAATCTTAGATTTAAACAAACTCTACTCTTAACTAAAAGTGGTTGGTCATCTTGACAAGAATTTATACACACACACACATATTATGTTTAGGGACATTTGAAGTATCCTTTGCTTTTATTATTCCTCACTGATGGATGCATATATGTGTATGTATTTTATGCTATCAACTAATTGTTTCTAACAACAATACAATTTATTTAAGGGAAAAAGACATTTAAATACAACTTCAACTTCTAAAACCCAGAAAAGCCCATTAAGACTTGCAAAGGATAGAGAAGAGTGGGGTGTGAATCTAGGTTTTTCATGTTTTAGCTTAAAGATAAAAATGCCCTTAAAACTCACTGAAATGCTAATTAAGTAATGAGATTAACTGCAATAGTAATGATGTTGACAAAAATCGTAATGGTTTTAATAAAATTAATAAGCATTGATAAAATGTGTGAAATGATTGACTAAGAGTTGTGGGATGTGACTAATTGAGTAATGGGATTGACTAAAACAGTAATGGCTTTGACAAAATTCGTAATAGTTTTGACAAAATAATAAGTACTGACAAAATGTGTGAAAGGATTGTCCAAGAGTTTAGGACTATGACCAATTGAGTAATGGGATTGACTAAAACATTAATGATTTTGACAAAGTTTGTAATGGTTTTGACAAAATCAATAAGTACAAACAAAATGTGTGAAAGGTTTGGCCAAGAGTTTTAAGTTATGACCAATTGAGTAATGAAATTGACTAAAACATTAATGATTTCAACAAAAATTGTAATGATTTTGACAAAATTGTTAGGTACTGACAAAATGAGTAAATGTGTTGACTAATTTTGTTAATAGTATCGACAAATTTAGTAATGGTGATGATAAGTGCAGTAATGACATTGACAAAAAACCAAAAATGTATAAGGAATTATCTTCCCAAACCACTCTTAAGATAACCATCACTAACTTGGCTCAAAGATAACTATTACCTTGGAAGCTATTTAGTGATTCAAGTGTAAACAAGGAAATTAAAGGACAAATCACATAACAGAAGTAAACCAAAGAATAGAATGAAAAGTAAAATGGAATTTGGTATTCATGCTATTATGATGTACAATAAAGCTAGAACCTGAATTCCAGAAAATCGTTACAAAATTGAACCATTGTAAGCCTAGATCAACCAATACAAGCCAAAATGGAACCAAAAGAAACAAGAAAGAAATCGAACCCACACCAAATCGGACTAGATCGGACTTAGAACTTGCGATTGAAGCTCTTGATCTCCAAGGCATGGCTGATCTCAAGGCCTTCATTCCCAAAGTCGATCTCGTTGTTTAGAATTGCCTCTCCTTCTTCGGATCCATCAAGCCAGACCCAAGCTTTCCAACCCTAGGCTTCTTCTTTGTAGGAGAAGCTTTCTCGGGCACCGCCGAATTTTTCTCTTTTATGGGCTTCTTCTCCTACGGTGCCTTCCACAACCCTGGTCGCTACATTCAGCCCCAATGATGAGAGAGAGCCATAAGGTAGATGCCAAGGAAGAAGACCTCAAGGTAGATGCGGGTGGAGAGAGAGAGGGGAGACGGGGAGGGAGCTTGGTGCAGCTGGTGGCATAGCAGAGGCGAAAATCAATGTGGGAAAGGTTATAGAAGTACTGAGTGAAGCATAAAAGAGGTTGACGTGGGAGATTAGAGCATCGGAGAGAAGTGAGGGAGGGAGGGAGAGAAAGAGGAGAGAGATGGGAGTGAAGAGAAGGCATGAAGAAAGAAAGGGCATTTTGGCAAAAAATCAAAACTTAAAAAACCTAGATTCTTCCCCAATCACCTATATGTCATTTCCATATGTTATAAGACTTTTTGGGTTTTTGAAAGTTCACATGGTATTTAAGTGTCTTTTTCCTTTATTTAATAACCCTAATTTCTCAATAAACTTTGAAAAACTATAACTTATTCTAGGAAACTTGAAACAAAGTGATTCAAATCTCTATGTAAAGCTATTTTTATCCTCTATAATAGAAAAATAACATTCAGCTACATCAAATCATGGACATATGTCCAAAATGCCAACAAGAACAATCACTACTCATTAGGTAAAAAATAATTTTTCAATTTTCCTACCCAAAATTTAAAAATCCATAACTTTCAATGTACACATCCAATTAATGTGTTCTAGAACTTATTTTAAATTTTAAGATGTGTACTAAAGGCTCGCCAAATTCCATGGGCAGAAGAGATTGTCTGCCTTGGTTTTAACTCACATAAAAAATAGTGCTCCAATATGTCATTTACAGGCTTTAGCATCCAAAACTGAACAACTTAAATCAGTTTTTGTTTTAACTTCCCAATTCTCTCAAATCATCATAATACACATATACAACGTTTATAGATTTTAATATATACTTGTGTGTGTGTGTGAATGAATCTCTTTAGTTCCAAATAGATCAACAATGTCATCCTCCCCTATAATGCATGCAGCAATACATTTTTACTTTCTTTAAGCTTAATATTAAAGAATCTGAACCATACACATTGAAACATCAAGCCACATATTCGATTGTACCAAAACAGAGCAACTCAAACACATGTAATATTGATTTTCAACTTTAATCTCCCTCTAGATATTCTTAACCTTTAATTGTTAGTTCTTCCTCTTTAGAACCAAGATTCAATCACTCCTCTCACTCCAAAGCACCCCCAATCAAAGAAATCAAAGGTGGGGAGAGGTTTATTATGTTGGGATTCGTACACGCAGCGGAAAAATTAACCGTTTAAAAACCTCGAATCCCAATCACGGATCTATCAAAGACGTCTAAATCGAGTAGTTAGAATAGTACCTTTATGTTTTTCGTGCTTTCAATCTCTAGGAGTCAACACCTCTGGTCGCCTCCCTCTACCGGTATCCACACGAACAAGACCCAATGCGGCAGCGTGCTAGCACCTCCAAGGTGCCTCTCTAGGGTTTCTCGCGGCTCTCCAAGTTCTCCGTACGGCCTAGGGTTCTCTAGCCCTTCGAATTTTATATCTGATGTAGGCCGTATTGGAATCTCAAAATTAATCTTAATTAATTTGAAATTCAAATCAAATCAAATAAATCTGACTTGATTAAATCTGTCAAACAGATTTAATTTATCATATTCATTTAATCTAATTAAAGAGCCAATAGATTTAATTTATCTTTATAAATTAAATCTAAGATATGATATCTGTATTAGTTTTAATTATTTAATTTATCAAATAAATTAAATATAAAACTAACATCTTATAATAATATTATAATCTATATATATTATTATTATTTTTTCAAATTTATATATATATATATATATATATATATATATATATATATAATTCATCCACCCTAGGTCAAATATGGTATTCATTGAATCTTAGACACATCTTAGATTCAATGAATCTGGACATCATAGCTCGTGTTGGGCTATTCTTGTGTGCGACCCTGTAGGCCCACATGAAGTTGGCAGTGGGCCAAAAACTATTCTAGCCCACAAGTCGCAAGCGGCCTCTAGCAAGACATTGCGACTACCCAATTCACATGAGGATCGATGATACGATGCAACCTTTTATACAACCATGTCACGTCCCTTTTTGTCACACGATATTTTGGTCAAGGATGAGGCATGGACAACGTCATCCTCCTGTTCCTGACCATCACTTTCCCAATTCCTGAGTAGCCTGAAATTAGAAATGGAAACTCCTTCCCATTACAATATGGCCATACATTTCTCAGGCTCACTCATCGAGGGGCCCAGTAATATCTCTCACTAATGTGAGGGACAAATTCCATCTTGACCACTCACATTCCTCTTCATGAAAACTCCTAAGCCCGATTGTAGCCTTTATCATCACCCGGTCAAAGGTGACTTTTGACTAGGTCAAAACTTAGCAACTCTCATGAAGGAATCTATGATGATCTCAGGTCAGAGGGCACTGTGACATGATTATATGTATGAGATAAGCTTATGACTTAATCCATGCAACTTTCTCATAGCGGGTCGATCCAGCACCTTATACTCCTACAAGTGCCTAAGACTTTGATTTGTATCTCTATACCTCATCAAAGTTATACTGGTCTTATTTCATCTTTGTTCCCGCATAGATAATTGACCAGGGACATTTAGGATAATCTTTATAGTTCATCCAAGGATACAATTATCATAATAAACATGCAAATGATATGATAACAATAAGGAGAAATTCTTAAATAACAATAATGTTTAAGGTACAATGATTGGCCCTTAGGGCACAATTTCCAACATATTAGTCAAGTATTCTTCCTTTAATCTTTATTTTTTGTAGAGAATCCAATGCCTTATATACAAACAACAAGCATATGAATTATAAATCAAATACCAAAGCCAATAACACATGCAACTACAAACATAATCTCTAAAATAAAGGAACACCATTACAACCCTTAATCATTGTTTTCCCTTACTTGGAGCCAAAATTCGAACACTCCACCCTAAAAACCCCTCTATTCAAAGAAAGCATAAACAAAAAGAGGTTAAGGGGGTTTACCTTGGTCGGATTCTATTGTTTCATATGAGTTTTCAACCTCTCTTCTTTCCTCCATTGATAGCTTTGGTCAGCACTCTCTCTATCTCTCGCCCTCTCCTCTCTCATTGTGAAACTTTCTTTGATCGAAAATGAGAGAGTGAGAGGAGTAGAGTGATTAAATAGAAGAGGGTAGCACGCTTAAGTCATGTAGGGTGGAAAAAGACTATTATGCCCGATTTTCTTTCACAATTAGCTTATTTAAGCCATCAAATAATTTCTCTAAAATTTTCAAGCTACACGATAACCTCTAACCATTTTTGTTAAATTATTTCAAGAAAATATGCCCTTAATTCTCAAAATTAGATTTGCAATCATCTATAACTCTTTTTGGGAAAAAAAAACTTCTCCATAAATACCTTTATTTCCCAAAATAACTATCTATACATTTTTCTTAATTTTTTTGGGCCTTTATATATATTTACTAGCTATTTCCTTATTAACTTTTTCGTCTGAAAATAAAATTTTGACCAAATAATGTACTTTTAATGATATTTAATTTATAGATAGTATCCATAGGCCTTAAATCCGACTAATACATCACTTCTCAAATTTTTGGGATGTTACATGGATTTTATTTATTAAATATGTATAATTACAAAAAATAGTATAAATTTAATAAACTGTTGATATTTTTATAATTATATTTAATAATAATTATTAAAAAAATATAATTTAAGCTTCATTGGGATTTTCTAGGTGTGTTTGGTTTGAAGGGAGGGGAGGGGATGATGGAGGGTATATTACCTTGTTTGGTATGTTAGAAGGGAGCGAAAAAGATCATCTTTAATGAAAACAAAAAATAAAGGGAGGGATAGGGGAATGAGAGCCAAAATTTCGGCTTCCCTCCGGCCCAAAAATTTAAATAAAATGAGAAAATGAGGACCCATTCCCTTTCCTCTTCTCAAACCAAACACGCATGTTTGGTTGGAGAGGAGGGGATGGAAGGGGAGGGAAAATGAGCCCTTCCCTCATTTGATTTGAAATTTTAGAGGGGAGAGGATCTTAAAGTTTTCATCCCCTCCCCTCCAACGTAACACTCCTGTTTTGGCTGCCTTCTAATTGGAGGTTTAGGAGGGAAGTTAAAATTTTGGACCACTTTACCCTTGTAACTTTTTCATATTTCAATAATGTCTATGATAAAAAATATTCTGATAAATAAAAATTTATTATTAAACAAAATTTATTATAATTAAAAATGTGTTATTAAAAAATAATTATATATATATATATATGAATAAAAAATTATTATAATTATTACATATTCTCATTCAAATTTAAATAAAAAATATTATTATTACATAAATTTTAATAAAAATATATTTTTATCATTAAAAAATATTCTTATTAAATAAAATTTAAAAAATATATTTTTATAAAATAAAAATATCATTATAAAATTTATTTAAAATAAAAATAAATTTTCATAAATAAAAATATTATAAAATATGTTAATATAATCTTAAATGAAAATATTATTATATGTCCTTGATAACATTTCTAATTTCTTCTTGAAATATTTCTTGAGATTTTCTCTCGCTCTTACCCTTAATATTGTTTGATAATATATTTGTTGTTAAATTTGTAAATTATTTTGTATTGTATCTCTTAATCTATTTTTATCTTTTTGATTTAGTTTTTCCATTCTTCTTATTACTTACTTTATAAAACTTCTATTTGCGTCAGGTATTATTATAAATAAAAATTTTATTAAAAAATAAAAATATATTATTATGCAAAATTTATTATAATTAAAAATATATTATTAAAAAATAATTCAATATAAAAATATATATATTTATGAATAAAATTTATTATAACTATGATATATGCTCATACAAATTGAAATAAAAAATTATTATTAAATTAATTTGAATAAAAATATATTTTTATCATTAAAAATATTATTATGAAATGAAATTTAAAAAATTTTATTTTTTAAATAAAAATATTATTATAAATTTATTTAAAATAAAAAATAAATTTTCATAAAAAAATATATTATAAATTTTTTTAATATAATTTTAAATAAAAATATTATTATAATGAAATTTTTTTATTAAATTTAAAAATAGAAAGTTAATACAATTGAACAAAAATTATTAGAAAATTATAGGGATAATCCATTAAATCATTGGAATAAATCCAAACCTTTAGAAAAAATAGAATTAAAAGATTATAATAAAAAAATAAATTATAAGCCATATCCATTAATAGTATTTTTTTTATTGATAATAAAATGCTATTATAGTTAAAAAAATATTATTATAAAAATAATTACACACACACATGTATATGTATATATATGTACATATGTATGTACACATATGTATACACACACACATGTATATGTGTGTGTACATAGTTTTATATCTTTTATTTTATCATATTGTTTTTTATTAAACGTCATCCTTCTTTCTATAGTTCTTTCTGACACATTTTTATATTCTTCATTTTTTTATATTACTAGATTGTCCTTCATCTATTACATTCATCATATAAAATTGATATTCTTCTTCTATAGATGAATATTCTGTTTCTTCTCCTAATTCTTCTGAGGTTTCACTTAATCTCTTTAATCTATAAATTTCTATCTCTAAGTTTTCTATATCACTATATACTTTTTCTTTAAATTATAAAGGTTTTAATTCATATTGATCAGCTATTTGTAATATTTTCATAGCCTTCTTATTCTTTGGTTTATTACAACTAGTAGATATATGTCATATTTTCCCACAATTATAACACCTACATTTTCTAGGTTTTTTTACTGTAATCTATTTTCTTTTTCCCTTTCTTAAAAGATTTTCTAGGTTTGTATTTGTTATAAAATTCATTTTTTGGGTACTTTTTTAATTTATATTTATTACTTTGTTTCTTTTTATTTTCTCTTCTTTACACCCCAGGTGATTCTAGTTCTCCACATTTTAATATTATCTTATTTATTTTATAATATTTTATATTTCTCCATGCCTTTTTACATTTTTCTGATATATAATTTCTTAAATAACTCTCTCTTCTTCCCATGGTGTCTACAAAAGGTATTAAATCTCTTCTTTCTCCAAAAGCATTATAATAATCTCCTATTATTGTTTCTAATATTAATTTTGGTAATTTTTTATAAAACATTTCCATATATAATCTTTGTCAGTCATAATCTTGTATTCTTGCCTCAAATAATATTTTTATATTCACAAATATATTGGTTTAAATATTTTGTGTCTATAGAACATATTTCTATCTGATGTATTTTTTGTATTGCTTGTTCTATTTTTGTATTTTCTTCAGCTCCTACACTTCTTCCTATGAATTCATTTCTTAATAATTGTTCATATTTTCTTATTGCTAAAGCATAAAATTCTCTTATATTATTATATGGTTCTGTTACTCTTCTAACTTCTCTAAATTCGTGAGTTCTACTTTTCCACTAGTTATGTATGTTTCCTATAAAACTTGCTTCTATTAACATATTTGATATTCCTATATCAATAGTTCTTCCTATTAATGTTATTAATTGTGATTTAGTCCATTCTTCTAATCTTTTTTCATTATCCAGATTACAGTCTAAATCCATCCATATCCCTGAATTAGGAATTTGTCTAGTTTCATATTGGTCTAATGGTGGTAGTATAAATCTTGTATTATTAGGTGTTCTGAATTTAACTTCAAATTCTATATCTTATGTTTTCAATGGTGATCAACATATGTAATAATACTCTTCCACTAAGTTACTGTTCCTAAGGATTCAACGACTGTGATTTCTTCTCATCTTTTTTGACCAATACCTCAGGATCATAAATTATGAAACACACGCGCCTTGTTGCCTTAGTTTGAAATTCAAATCTCATTTTTACCAACCTCCTGCCTTCAATATTCTTTTGAGGGGAGGGGTTATAATTTTTTCTGATTCTCTGTAGCCCTCCGTCAACTCTTCTCTAACCCCTTTTCTCCATGGGTTTCTTTTTCCTCTCCATATTCTCCTTCATCTTCACTGATGAAGGATTCTTCTTCAACTTCAAAGCCTCCTTCATCTTCTTCTATTTTTGATCAATGAAGGAGTATTTTTGTCCAACCTTCTTCCAGCCCTTCCTACTCTCTCCACTTGTTAAGGTCTCTCACCTTGACTCTGTTTTGCTTCTGATGCGTCTCTGGTGCTGTGTCTCTCTGTCTAAGGTGTAGAAGGTGATGGGTGTGGTAAGACCAGAAAGGGAAAGTGACGGTGATGATGGAGATGATAGAAAGTGAGCTTAGGATCTTAGGTGTGTCTGGTTTGTACTTTCTCGCGGTGACTCTGTCTCTCACTAATCTCTGAATCCCAGACTCTAGCTGAAGCTTTGTCTACCATTAGAACTTTGTGGAGAGAGAAAAATGTGGTTCTACAGCTATTCATCACTATTCACCTTACCATATTGTTGACATAACAGAGGCAGGAGATGCATACAGAGCCAAGAGAATTCAAGGGTATGTCTTTGTCCGCAAGCAGTTCGATGAATGAATTAAGCTGCAATAAGGAGTCAGCTGAGAAGTGTTGTTTCCGAGTACTTATAAAGTAGAAAATTCAATAAGAATCTGTATAACTAAGATGACATAATTTGTAAACACAGAACAATTATGTATACTGTATAAGAACTTACAAGACTGCTGAAAATAATAATGATAATCAACTTTGGAAAAATCTGAGCCCAACGTACGTTGTCTCCTTAAGACAATTTGTTCCCTCTATACGGATGCCCAAGGTTCTCAAACAATTGTCTTCCAGGATAGAACGGATTGCGTCTTCAGGATGATGGTACTATCAGTCTGAAGCCCGGACGAACACAATGATATTGCTTAAAGAACCGCACAGGTAGAGATGATTGCAGAATGCACTATGCAGTATATGAGAAGAGAGGAGTGTTTCGAGATTGAGAGTGATTTTTCCTGTCACTAGCACGTCTTATTTATAGTTGAAGGAAATTGATTAGATAGACTCGACTCTTGAGGTGAACCGGTGCGTCGTGCGAACAGACATACCAGAACGGAGCGAACAGAAGCGAATGGTGACTCTTTGCTATGAATTGGTGTGTCATGCGAACAGACACATCAAAACAGAGCAACCGGACACACCAGAAGACGCACCAGAACAAACAGATGTACTGGTTCGGTCATTCGGTCACATATCCGCAATGTTTGGAAAATCACGAAGAGGTATAAAGGAATAAAACGCGATTGTTCGGACAAACTAAAAAATAATTTAATAAAAATTATTTTTAAATCACACACACGCGCGACCGACCGAACCGAACCGAGCCGAGCCGGCCAGACGGACGGCGGCGCGGCGTGTGTGTGGTGGACCAAGGCCCATGTATGTCCTCCCTCCTCCACAAAAGTGGATTGGCCCAAGGGCCCATTTTAGAGGTGAGAAGTTGAGCCTTATATACACTCTTATTTCTCTTGATTTGTCCAATGTGGGACTTTTGTCCACACACTATATTTCTCCTTCCTTTTCCCTCTTCTCTTCCAACCTACTTCTTATTCATAACCCATGGAATTATTGTTCAAAATTCCAACAAGAAGTCCTAAGTTACTTGGTTATTTTAAATTCTGCCAATTGCCTTTTCTAATGATATTTTTAAAGGACTGACCTCTTTATTTTTTGATGATACAAGGAATGGCAAAAAATGTGCTTTTGAACTGGAGGAGTGTTAAGAACAATAATAAGGATTTAAATGAACTTATGATCTGGCTTGAGTGGATCTCATCCTATACACTTCTGTGATCAGCTGAAAACTCTCAACAAGGCATGGAAAATTTCTGGGTTGAATAAGGTGGAGCACTCTTGGTTAGTCTAATGCAAAGTCCCAAAAAGGATGTTCAGGAAAGGGCAACTACAGGTCTTGCAACATTTATTGTAATTGATGATGAAAATGCTAGCATTGATTATGGAAGGGCTGAAGCAATTATACGAGATGGTGGCATACAGCTACTTCTTGGCTTGGCAAAATCATGGAGGGAAGGGCTTTAGTCTGAGGCAGCTAAGGTGAATCTACTTCCCCCCACCCCCTGCGTCATTCTAATATACAGTTCTTCCAAGATTGATTGATATGTGTGTATAAAAAAACATTTATTGATATATAGTTTTTGGCCATGTACCCTCGGTATCACATATTTTATGCATAATTATACCCTATACTTGTCTTTCTGTTGCCTTTAAGTGTTTACTGATAATGCTGATAGAAGAAAAAACTAACCTACACATTGTTTGGTATCAAACTCTCAAATATATAGGCCATTGCAAATTTGTCTGTCAATGCCAATGTTGCAAAAGCTATTGCAGAAGAAGGGGGAATTGATATTCTTGCTGGTTTGGAAAGATCCATGAACAAGCTGGTGGCAGAAGAGGCTGTTGGAGGATTGTGGAATCTCTTTGTTAAAGAAGAGCACAAGGTTTGACTTTCTAGCTAATTTGGATTTAAGGTTTTTTTTTTATTTTTTTTTTTTTGGCATTTCATATTTAAAGTCTTAGTTATGAACGAAGGAGTGTTCTGTTTTAGGGTGCAATTGTTGCAGCTGGTGGAATGGAGTTTTGGTGAGTTTCTTCTATTTTATGTATATATGGGTTTTGAATATTGCTTGGTCTTTCTATAATTGGAGTTTCCTTCTTAAAACAAATACAACAGTAGGCTAATTTATTATTTGTGCTTCAGGAATGTGCTGCTGGTGTATTAGCTAATTTGGCAGCTGATGACAAGTGTAGTATAGAAGTTGCACTGGTTGGTGGTGTACATGCTTTAGTGATGCTTGCACGTAGCTGCAAATTTGAGGGAGTGCAAGAGTAGGTAGTACAATAATACTTTCTATCATTAAAGTTGTGTCATAGCCACTAATGAATCTCTTCTAGTGTAGAATTGCTTTTCATTTCTATATGTCGTGTGTGCACATTCATTTTAGCCAATGAAGACGTGTCATATGTAATGTGTATATTCTTAATGTGTATATTCTTTTTGCCTAAGTTCCAAGCTCTAATTCTCTAATGGAACACTTCTTAAGCTTTCGTGCATTGGCTAATTTGGCTGCTCATAGAGATAGCAACGGCAACAATATTGATGTTGGATAAGGCTAATGTTAGTGATGGTATGTGTGTAGAGAGAAGGACCCTACGGTTGCATCAGCTATTGAGAATGGGAATGTGAATGCAAAATACCAAGTGCTTCTTGATGGAAGCACATAAAGTAGAAATGGGTCATGATGAATAAATGACACAATATTTAAAAAAAGTACTAAGCTTAAATATTTTATTTCCCCATTTGCCATGAAAGCTGGCTCTATTCCTTTCGTCCTGATTTTAGTACCATGTGCCTCATTTTCTTCCTTTCTGTTTGTAAAATTTTTCCTGTCTTCATAGTTAAACTTCTTGTACTACAAGACTATATAGAAATGATGCATCTTTTAAGTTAGGAGTTGCCTGGGGTTTGCTGTTTATGATTGCAGCAAGTAAGAATGAGTTTAGCAAGATGGTTAAGTTAGAAAGTTTGCAGCTATATTTGGATGAAGAAACTACTTTTGAAGATACACAAGAAGAAAGGGTCATTGTAAATAATATTATATTTTAATTCATGATTTTGTGCACAAGCTATACTAATGTTTTGTGCACAAGCTATATTTGGATGAATAAACTACTTTTGAAGATATACTTTTGAGTGGCGAATATTAATGTTTTGTGCACAAGCTCATTTTGTCACTCATGCTTTGGTTGCTTTCATGAATTTCTTTCATGTTGATGATATCCATATCCAAACCTGCTATTCATACTAATGAGTTTATCAGCTGTTTTCTTTTTGACATTTCATTCATTTTTGTCGCCTTGATGTGTGGACAAATGGTGGTGGAAAAAGTCAAATATTAGCTTGACCAGGAAATATGCTTTCATTTTTCTAACTTTGACATTAGTGTGAGGTCTTTCAAATATTATTGAATTTGAAAATTACTCTTCATTTGCAGAAAGGCACATTAAGATGAAGCTTGACTACATTGTGCTTTGATACCAAGAGGTGTTTATGTAAAAGCTTGCTTTTATGCAAGAGTTTGCTTTTGATTACATCTTTTACATATTCTGCCAATTGGCTTCAAGAGTTATTCCTTCTCTTCTGCTTGCCTAGCATAGGTCTAGTGAAATGATATGAACATCTTATTATATATATGCTTTTGCTCTCTGTTATAGATCTTCAATTCTGTTCTAAAGTAGTTGAAAATGGAATTGGCAGGTGGCACATATGGATTTGAGCACAAGAAGCAACAATGCATTGACAACTTTATAAGGATGAAGAGAGAGCAATAAAAGAATATATTTAATAAGTTTTATTTAAGTTACACAATAGAAAAACTGCACCTGTTGATTTTCTTAATTAAAAATCAAAATACTATATTTAGAGTTAATGCATCCATGTCAATTTGAGGATCTGAACAGCTTATTGTCCTAAAGATAAAGGGATGCTTAATAGCTTAGCTATGAAAACTCTTTGTTATCTAATGGTTATAAACTCTTTGTGTGTAGTGGTGTTTTTTTTTTGTGGGCGGAGTTTAAGAGTGATTAATACTGCATCATTTAGAAAGACTAACCAAATAATTAAATGAGTTACACATGCTTTACTAATGTATTTGTATCATAGATTTTGAATGATAGCTATTAGGCTTTGTTAATATATTTGCATCTTAAAGTGAAACTTGTGTTCATGTCATGTTTGTTTACAGGTGGGTACGTTAGTAGAGAAGGACTGCATGTAATTTTCCTTCTATTATAGAGTGGTAGCATTTTATTTTTAGAATGGATATGATTTTATACTCTAACGTAGAATTTAATTATTTTGTTGTGAGTATTTGCTCACCACGCAACGCGTGGGGGAGTTTATGCTCGTTTATGATAAAATTCTTCATTTTCTTCTTTTAATGTTCTTTCTTCTTGTGATCTACTATGTTTTGCATCTGTAGCTAATTCCATATTTATTTTTGCTTCTTCTTTTAAGGTTCCTATACTTATCGTATATTGAAATTCTTTTCTTATTTCTTCCAAGTTTTCTTCTTCATGTCCTATTAATTTTCAATTTCATCATCTTCTTCTTCATCTAAGGCATTCATCATTTTTAATTCCTTTTTTACACATGGTTTTAATATTTCAAATAACTTATATGTTTCTGATCCTATTTAACATGTTATTTCTGATAATCTATGTCCTTCTTTTAATTCTTTTGACATTTCTCCTTTTATAATTACTTGTCCTATAGGTTCACTTTGCTTTTGTTTTGATTCTAATTTATTTATTTCATCAGTTTGATTTCTTTATGTAATTCTTGACCTTTATGTAATTCTTCCGTTATTATTCTTGTCTACTTTATATTTTCATCCATTGTTTGATTTCTAATTCGTTCTCTTGATAATTCTATTTTTTTCAAATTTTTCTATGGCTCTCATCATGTTTATTTTTATATTATCCTGAATTAATTCTACTCTTGGTTCTATTCCTAAAGCTTTCATGATTTGTTTTATATTTTCTTTTATATCATTTAGTTCATACTTAATACCTTTTACTTCATTTTTTAACTCATAGTTTTTGTTCTATTGGTTTAGACAATTCTATTCATCTTTCTTTTCTATTCTTGGGTAATTCTTGTAATACTTTTTGGCTTATATCCTCTGGAGCTACTTCTTCTAAGATTTCCTAAACGCTATATATTTTTAACAAGTCCTCTACATTCATATTTATATGAGATCCTAATTGTTTTATTAAATATAAATTAGTCCAGTTTATTAAATTCTATGTATTATCTCCTCCTCCTATCATAAAAGGTGTAAAATTACATGTATCTTCTCCTTCTATATTTATATAAGAACTTCCTGGCAATTTATCCTTTTCTACTTCATATATTCTTGGTTCTGAGCATTTAATTATATTCATGGTATTACTGATAACGCACTAAACACTAACATATAACCACCAAACTAGACAATAACATAAACACAAAGAAAATTAATTAACTAAAGACAAGATATAATGCAAGTTAACAGAAAACTTTGAATAATACAACATAGGAATTAAGGATTCATCTTATCTTATCCAACCAGCTCTGATACCACAAGTAGGCCTATAGGGTTCAGGATAAGAAAAGCATTCTAGAGGTTGACCGTTAATGATCTGGGTTATTGAAGGATCTATGTTTTCTTTCATACATAGATTCTATTATAGAGCATCCAAGAGAGCTCGGACCTTCCTCATTTAGTTCACAACAGCACAACCTTTCTTCATTTCCTACTGGAGGCGTAACTGTAATACTTCTCTTATAAATAATTACAAGAACAAGAACCATGTAATCCCCTTATAGGACCATTTCATTTTGGAATCAGATAAGACTACCTCCTTAATTTCTACAAGGAGTTTAGTTACATATACCTTATTTTGCTCTTATCTTAATGTTGTTATACTGCAATAAGATGGTACAAGCTTTTATTATTGGAAAAAAACTTTTATTGATAGTGAGAAATTTTTATAAGAGAGTGGGGAGAGAGTTTGAAGCATACAAACTTCAATATTTAGAAGCTTGATAATCGATGTCCCTTCTGAGATATTACATGGCTTTTATATAAAGTTGGGCATTCCCAACCTTGGTTACTCAACTACAATTACTTTTTACAAACCCAGGTTACATGGAATCTACTTTCTTCTTTTTATCTTGTTCTCCATTTTCTTTTTCTTTGTCTGGGAATCTTCTTCTTTTTCTTGTGCCGACACTTCTTTTCATGTTCCTCCTTTTGTTTCTGCTGTCGACACCTTAAAGAAGTCCTGGATCAAGTAGAATTCTTTGTTCCTTTTCTGCTTTATCTTGTTCCTTATAGTAAAAGCATTCATGATTGGGATATTCGGATAACAGGTGGCATATTTTTTGGTCTTATTTCTTCAGTGTTTTCCAGCTTATTTTCCTTTATTTTTTCATACCACTTATAGAAGATCCCTTCATTTTTAGTGGTCTTTCCTAGGAAATATACACAAGTTAGAGAACTCGTATGATATACCTATGGAATTTCACTTTTATTTGTAATAATCATGTTCATTTCCTGGAATATGATATTATAGTCCTGAGCTCTTATATTGGAGACTTTGTACTGGAATTCTTCATCATCTTGAATATGTTCTTTAATCTCTGGCTTAAATTCGATGGGCTTCTTCATGGTTCCTAGTATGATAAGATTTATTGGATTATAAAACTTATCTAGGGTTATTTCTACTACAGTTGAGTAGCGCTTGATGAACACCTGGTGCTGAGTTACAATTCTGAAATAAGTACTTATAGCGTCTTTTATAAATGATGGTAATTCTGCTACTTCTTCCATGGTTGCTGATGGATAAATAGTCTGGATTAACCCTTGACTATATAAGATCTTTGCTACACTTGGAGGTGTTCTTGGATAAATAATGGCTTTATTGAAGGCATAATGGGATACATTATTGATGGTTTTATGGGAAATATTTAATTGGTTTAATTTTCTAACATCAGCTTATAATAATTATATTGTTGGGGTAAATTGAAGGTCTTTGAGGTAGAGGCTCTGTTTACTAAAGACTTACTGGTTTGGATTTGGACTTCTTTTCCTTTTCCTTGTTCTTTTTGAGCTTTTTGGCCTTCTATAATTTCGGCTAAAGGAACTATTTCTTCTGGGCTTATTGGCTTGTTAGATCTTAATGACCCAATTACTTCTTTCTGGGTAGATAGCCCTGTTATCAGTAGTTCCTTATTCTTCCCAGCTGTTGAGGGTTCCTTGTTTGGTTCCCTCTTATCTTTTATTTCCTCTACTTGTGCATATAAGTATGTTATAGCATCAGATAGGCTAGCAACAAAACTAAACAAGTTCTGAATACTATTATTCATTTGAATGCTTAATAGAATTACATTCATTTCGAGGACATTCATCTTCATTATAAGATGAGTAAGTATAGGTGATGATTCTTCGTGCTCCATAATTCTGCTTACTGGACTATGATTATTCTTTCTGTTTACTGGATCCATCTGCTTATATAATCAGCAATAAGATTATTCTAGCCCTTAATATATTCTATTTCATAATCATAATAAAATAGATCATAGTGCTATTTTATTACTTAACCTTCCATTTTTTAATTCCATTACTTAGACAATTCTTAACTTGAGTATTATCTGTCCTTATTGTGAATTTCATATTTACTATAAATAATTCAAATTTTTCTACTGCATTTTTTATTGCTAAAAACTCCTTCCAATTAGAATGGTACTTACTCTGAGTTTCATTAAACTTTTCAATACTGTATCTTGTTATTCTCTCTTTTCCTTCCTTATCTTCAAAATACAGTGCAACACCCCAATAATTATCAGAAGTGTCTGTATATATAATCCATTTTATATTATCTTCTAATGGTATAGTGAATTTAGGCAAGTTTTTACATAACCCTTTTATTTCTTCTACTATCTGTTGGGTTTCTTTATTCCATTTCCATATAGTTTTTTTTCCAACTAATTTTGATATTTTTGCTGTTAATTTTGAAAAGTTATGTATATAGTTCCTGGCTTGATTTACTAATCCTAAGAATGCTTGAAGTTTTTTCTTATTAGTAATTATGGGAAAATTTAATACCTTTTGACTTATATGATTATGTAATTTTATTCCATTTTTTGATATTATTTGGCCTAAAAAAGGTATATTTGTTTTTCTTAATTCGGCTTTCTTTGGTGATATATTTATTCATTTTTCTTCTACTAATGTCATAAATTGATCTAAATGTTTTTCATGTTCTTCTTTGTCTTTTGAAATTATTAATATATCATCAATATATATTATTGCAAAATCTCTTATTGGTAGTAATAATTTCGATACATGTTCCTAAAATATACTGGGGCTATTATGAAATCCCATTGGTAGAGCATTCCATTTATATAACCCTTCAGATGTACTAAAAGCATTATATTTTTTACTATCTTCTTCTAATTTTATTTGAAAAAATCTTGACTTGTAATCGAATTTACTGAAAATTGTTTTTCCTTTTATTAAATTAAATAACAATTTGATTTTATGTATGGGATACCTATTCCTTATTGCTATTTCATTTAATTTTTTATAATTTATTACCATCCTTGATTTTTCTCTTTTTTTCACTATATTTTATTACTATTATAGCTGGTGATGAATATTCCGATCTATTTTCTCTTATTAAATCATATTTTTTTTCATTTCTTCTATATGCATTATGAATTCTTTTTTATCTTGTTTTATCCAAGGATAAGGTTTACAATTTATCTCCTTACTATAATCTCTTAATTCTATCTTTGCTAATGGTTTAGACTTTTCCTAGTGTATTAATGTGTTATCACTATAATTATCTATTAATCTTTGTTCTATAGTTTTAGTTTTTACTTCTATTATGGCTAAATTTGCTAACATATGCTGAATTTCTAATATGTGTGTGCGCGCGCACTCACACGTGCTAATTAGATAAGATGTAAATTAATTTATATAACATATAAATAAAAATATAACCAAATATATTAGTGTAAAATGGTAAATTGTTATTGTTCCTCCTCTATCATCTCATCTAAAACCAAACAAGGGATCATTAAAAACCTAGGATTGGCTACTATTCTTTGCTTTTACTATTGTCTTCCCATCCTCTACTCATCTTAGCCTTTAGATTGAAATTTAACCAATTCATATTTAAATTTTTTATAAAAATATTATTTTAAAATATTTTTATTACAATTTTTAATTATCATAAAAAAATTTATTAGTTTTTGAATTTATTTATTTCTTTTTTAATAATTTTATATTTTATTAATATTTTTATAAATAATTAAATTTGAACCGCTCAGATTTTAATCTAAAGACTGAGAAGAGTAATGGAGGGAAAGAGGATGGGAAGATAATGGTAAAAGAAAATTATGGAAGCTAATCCCTAAAAGCCCCTTACCTTCTTCCCACCAACCAAATCAAACCCTCTACCCTTTTCATCCATCCCCTCCCTTTGAACCAAACAAGCCCTTATGCTCAAAAGTGTGGTATGAACTAAAATCACGATCAATTCATATTTCGAAACTTTAACTAAATGGGATTTATAGACTTCACCAATGTTATTAAAATTGGATCGGACCGGCCAATTTAACCACAGGAACCGTCGAATTGGTCATCTAACCAGTCCAGTCCAATCGGTCTGACTGGTTTAATATTTATTAATATTTTTAAAAATTAATATCTAATTCTACATATTTCCAAAAATTACAAATTAGGACTTTATGGAAAGCTTGAGATGTCTACTTTTTAATACAAAAAGAATCATTAAAAAAATATTATCATTTGATCCTAAAAAATTATCAAATTCCAAAAGTATTTTTAAAAAAATATTATCGTTTAAGTTCACTTCCTCACCGGTTTAGTCCTAGTTTAACTCCGATCTGACTCACCAGCCTTTAACTCCCTACCCATATCGGTTCAATAACCGGTCATCGTTTAATAACCTTGGTGTAACAACCCATTTCTAATCACCAATACTCCTCCTATGTAATGAATACATGCAATGGAATAAAATGGTGAATTGTGGTGTGCAACAATTTACGGAAATTTCCAAATGTCGGTTACACATAATTCAGCCAAGTAAGAACACAAAGAGGCAATTAATGTTCACTTAAAGGCATAATATTGTAACCAAAATTTAAGCAAATAATGGCATAAATAATGGCCTCATACAAGTGAAAAAAAATTAGATCAAACCAAAGGAAAAGAAGCAATAAATGATTTATTTCAGTAAATCATAAAACATAAGGGCAAAATGGTAATTTTGCCATAAAATAAGAGAATAAATATTTTTCTTCAATATTCCCAATAATTTTAGTTAAATGGGAATTAAAAAGAGGAAATGGCTACTTAGTAATTAATAAGCCTATTTTGGTGAATTATTATCAAGGAAAGTCAAAATAGTCAAAAGTCAAAGACTTTGGTCAACAATTTGCAAGATGGCACTAGGATAGTTGAAGATCAATATTTTCCTCTTATTTCTCATGTCATTTACTGTGGAATGAAGTGCATGATGGGAAATGGAATTTTGAATAAAAGAAAGTACACATGGACCAATCAAAATGCCACATGTGTTAAAGCTATTCGATCAACTTAACATGTCATCCTTCCTTCATCTATTCAGCTCCATTTCACGCAAGAACAGAACCAGCAAGAATGAGAGAGAGAGAGCTGAGGCGGTGGAAGAGCTTGAAGCATACCAAAGGCTAGGGTTATCCAAAAATCAAGGTAAGAAGCATAAATACTTGAAGATTTTGCTTCCAAATCATGTAGGAACCTCCACTAACCTCTTCTCCTCTTTAAATACCATGATTAGCAAGGTTAATAAGAGGTTTAGAGATAGAGAGAGAGAGAGGGTTGGGACATTTTAGAGAGAGAAATCACAAGAATGAAAGGTAAACTTCAAGAATTTGCTCCTTACACCTTTGTTGTTGTTGTTCTTGTTATTCTTGGGCTTGGAATTGATTATGTTGTGAAGATTGGAGGATGAAACACTAAGGGGTATTAATGCTCAAATTGCTTCTAATCATGTGTAACAAGTGTTTAAATAGCTAATCATTTGATTAGAAGTAGCAAGGAAGTGATTAAGCAAGAGAAAATGATAAAACAACAAACTTTTTTTGAGAATCTTCATTTATTTTGCCCTAATTTTCTATTCTAGTTTTGCATGAGGAAGGAGTAGGAATTTGAAAATTTTGATGATTCCATTGGCTCTAGAAGGAAAAATTGTGTAGGTATGCAAGTATTCATGATTTTTGGATGTTTGTATGCCAATTTGGAAATTTATGAAGTTTGTGTGTACATATGTTGGTTCTGCCCTGTCTGGAACAACGACACTGTGTGTGGTTTTTCATAGAAAAAACCTTGTCTAAAAATTCTGAAATTTTCCAGAATTAAACTTGAGATATATAGCTTTAATTTGAAAGGTAGTTTGTAATTTTTGGACAAATATATTGGGAGATATGAATTTTTGAAGTTATGCCCTGTTTTCTGGATCTGGAATAGTGGTGTTTAACGATTTACTGAGAATTATATGATTACACTGAGCAAACCTAACTATTTTTCCTCAAAATTACATTGAAAGAGCTTCATTTTGGATTTGGAAGAAGTCATATTGAATTTTTGTAGAATTAATTATGAATTTCTAAATTTGGCTGACCAATCTGTCAGTTTTTGGAAAAAGTGAAACTATATTGTACATAATTATATTGTGCAGAAATTGTTGTAACTGAATTAAATAACTAGCAGCATACAATTTAAAGACGGTAATGCTACAAGTAATAACTAGTTACTTGTACTTTAATTTTGATAGGAATTGGACATAGGCCGAGCCGAAATCCAAGAGTAGGACAAACGTGGAATTTTGAAAAAGATTCAGGTAGTAACTTCTTCCTACATATACTATGTGATAATTGTAAATGTTGATTATGACATCCACTGTAACTTGAGCTGGTGTCCTAGACACACCAATTCGCCATATTGTGGTCAGGGACCCAATATGGGCACCTAGTTGACCAAGGGACAAATATGTAGTTTAACCTTGGGCAAGTGTACACATATAGTTTGATCATCTTACATGACATGACATTACATATCTATTTTTGCATTCTATATATCTCTGTAAGCATGTTGCTACTGAGATTCCCTCAAATCTCATTCTTTTTCAAAACAAAACATTACAGCTGAAGCGGGCGGCTCGAAAGGCAAAAAGGTGGCTTCCAGTGATTAGGGTTCCAGAGCTCTTTGTTGCTGCTTAAGTTATTTTGCATGTACTTTTTACTACTTTTTGAAATACTCTGTACATTTGTATATATTTTCAAACCCTGTGGGGATTATCCTGTAATGCAAACTTGAACTTAATGTCAGTAATGTTTCCGTTATTTCTATATGCCTTGTGGAACTTTATACTTATTACTCTGCAAATATCAAAATGTTAAAGGTTTTGACACTTGAACTTCATAATCACTTACTGTATTTCAGTTCAACCGGACTCATTTTGGAAACATGGACTTAATTTTTGGATAGGGTTCCCGCACGGTTTTATGGCATTTAATTAACAAGGTTATTGAGGCAATTCGACTCCTAGAGATTAAGGCCCAGTAATTATCCCCCCAATTGTAGCAATCGTGTGTAGTGTTTTGTCTAAACGGGCCCTTTAGGTTTCCGGTTCGCTACTTTTCGGATACTTCTCAGTTCTCTTCGTCTGTGACTCTCTGGTACTCAACGTCCTCGTGCCTACGGTTTAAAACACCAGCAACTGCACGAAGCTGTTTTTGTTGACCGTCATTCCTCACTCTGATGGCGTCCAAGTTTGGGTTAGCCGGTGGGATTCCCGAGCGAAGGGTACGGCCCATTTGGGACGCCATTGATTCACGCCAGTTCAAGAACGCATTCAAGCATGTTACTACGCTTCTTGCTAAGCATCCTAATTCACCTTATGCGCTTGTAAGATGAAACTCACTTTCCGAGTTTGTATCTTTCTCTGTATTTTCCTTTACTTGTTTTTGGCCATGGTTCTTGGACTCTAGCGAATGCAAATATATATGCAATTAGTGTTGTTCATAATGCGGGTTGGGTTTTGTGAAGTTAAGTTGCTCATCTTTTAGAATTAGGTAGCTGATCCTTAGGGTTTTTGATTTTCCACCTCACTAGTATCTTGCACCTTTCTTTCTTGGTATCATTGTGGTCTTAGAGGATGTTGGCATCATTCAAGAATGTTACGACGCTTCTTGCCAAGCATCCTAATTCACCTTATGCGCTTGTAAGAAGAAACTCACTTCCCAAGTTTGTATCTTTCTCTCTGTTGTCCTTACTTGTTCCCTTCTTTCTTGGTACTATTGTGGTCTTAGAGGATGTTGGCATCATTTTTATGAAAATTGTTTTACTGCTTTTGGGAATTAAGGACCTTTTATTTTGAATTTAGTTAGGTGTTTAGTAGATGAATTTTCATTAATCAAACCTGCTTTCTCTTTTTGCCACGCATATTTGGTGTTTTGACTCATTAACCAAGATCATTGTCATTATATGCTGTCATCTGTCTTGCAGGCACTCAAAGCTCTCATTTTGGAAAGAATGGGTAAACTTGACGAAGCATTCTCTGTTTGCTTGAATGCCAAAGAGCTTTTGTTCACAAATGATTCTCTTTTGATGGATGATCTTACTCTCAGTACTCTTCAGATCGTATTCCAGCGATTGGATCACTGTCAGCATTTGTTTTCTTTTTGATGTGATCTTGTTATATGTATATCTTTGTTAGATGTCTGAAACTTCTCTATTTGACCAGTGGATTTGGCTGCCAGCTGCTATGAACATGCCTGTAGTAAATTCCCAAATAGTCTGGAACTAATGATGGGACTATTTAACTGCTACGTTCGTGAGTACTCATTTGTGAAGCAACAACAGGTTTGTATGATTTCTTTTTCTTATTAGGTCCTGTATTTTTTTCCAACAACTTCTGCAGTTTTTTGTGGGCAATACTTTTTTCTTACTTGTTTTCTGATTGGCAGACAGCTATCAAGATGTATAAACTAGTTGGAGAAGAAAGGTTTCTGCTTTGGGCAGTTTGTAGCATTAAATTACAGGTTCTTCTCACTACCTCATGCTGCCTTTCTTTGCCTCGTTATCTGCAAGTTAGTTTGTGTGCCTTGAGCCATGTTTGTTTCAATGAGGATGTTATGGTATGGGAAGAAGAATGGAAATACAGAGAAGAGAAAGAGAGAAGAATAGAAAGTTGAGAGAGACGCAAAGAGGGATTAAGAACAGAGAGAGCAGAGAAGAGAAGATAACAATCTTTTTGAATTGCACTTTGAACAATACTGATTATATGAGATACAATAGGGATACTTAGGCTATTTATAATATCATAGCACACCTAACCTATAGATCCCTTCCTTCCCCAACGGCTACTTAGGCTACTTAAGGACTAATTAACTAATTGCTAACCAAGTATCTGACTTTGCACTTAAGTCCCTATTTTACTATTCTGCTATATTCCATAACAATACCCCCTCCCAAAACATCCTTGCCCTCAAGGATGATTGACAACTAACAAATCTCAAAGTAACAATAATATAGGTTTGAAAAGTCTGAAAACTTTTGCTAATCCTTGAACAAACTGTTGCTTGAAATCTTGTACCCAGAAGCTTGTCTTTCAGATTGACCTTCAATACTGGTGCACACAAGTCCTTCATTTCTTCCTACTCAGTGAACAGATTCTTCCATAAAGCATTTCAATTAACTTGCCCTTGAACCAAATTTGCAGTACAACTTGTGTAGGAGAGAGAACTGAAGAAATGAGACTCCTTGCAACAGCCTATTGAGAAAACCCATAGAAAATATGTAACCCAAATGCAGAGTTATTGGGCTCTTTGTTCACTGTTATCTTCCAAGCCCATAAACGCATCAGAAATTATTAAACCCATTGTCCCAGTAAGATGCTTTTGCTGTTGAAAGAGAATGCCATCCAGCTGTAACCCATCAACATTCTTCTGCCACAGAGAGAAATTGCAAGGCAGCTGGAAGGTTGGGAAGGTGGAAACCAGCTGTGGTTTTGACTTTTCAAGCTGATCTTCACTCAACCATGTAAATCCTAGGACAAGAGATTTTTATACAACACAATCCTTAGCTTGCCATGCAACCCTTTCACTTATCTTCAACACACAATGGCCCTTCTCGCTTTGTAGAGACTCACAAACTGAAGGGTGAACAACAAACCGAGACAATGATGAAGAAATCGAATTCAGAGGCAAGAAACAACCTGAAACAGCCACCGATGGCAATGAAGAACTTGAGTTCCCCATTCCGTTTGTTTTCAAAACAGTGTTGACTGTTGGCCTTTGTTTAGAGAATATTGAAGCCGAACTGGACGGAACAGAGGAGAATTGGTGGTTAGTCAAACCTTTATTGTGGGGACGCTGGGACCCACTACAAATAGATGCTAAGCTCACATTTCCTCACGTGTTTGGGTTTTGAAAACCAGAAGCAACCCCAACTTCATTCAAAATCGCGTTGGCTGATCCCACATCTTCACGAGTTGTCTTGTTCACACTTACCCATGTTTCTGGTTAGCGAGAATTACCTACAAATCCATCGTTGTGGCTTTCGATTTTCATATGTCTATGAATATCCAGGAGCTTTGTCACTTCTTCATCATCTTGCAGCGTCGTCTTTAACCCGTGATGGACTCCAGGAACATGTTGAGAGTTCTTTGGTGACTGCTTGCTGATTCTTGATGATTCTTGAACTCCAAAGCAACCTTGGGTGGTGTCCGCACAAAACTCATCCTTTTCCGGAAAGGCAGAAGCTTCTTGCACTTTGGGTGGAGTCATTAGAGGATACCTATCATCTTCTTTATCTTCCAATACTCTTCTTGCCTTCTCCAATCGTCACTGCAGAAATATTTCTTCCTCTCTAGAAATAGAACAAGCCTCACGCATGGTTCTTGGTTGAAAGATTCGGACTGAGTCAAGGATATCGTCTATCAATCCACCCACATACGCTACAACAAGGTACTCCTCTGGCATTTGGAGCCAGAATCTTGTTATAGCATCATCAAAGAATTCATTATACTCCTTCACACTACCACGTTGCCAAAGCCACCTCTGACTACCATTGGAAGTTAAGAATGAAGAGGAAGCCATGGTTCTTAAAATTAATGTAGAACTATAAGAATAAGGAAACGCATTGGGAGGGGCGAGAATCGTCCGCTCTGATACCATTGTTATGGTATGGGAAGAAGAATGGAAACACAAAGAAGAGAAAGAGAGAAGAACATAAAGTTGAGAGATGCAGAGAGGGATTAAGAACAGAGAGAGCAGAGAAGAGAACATAACAATCTTTTTGAATTGCACTTTGAACAATACTGATATATGAGATATAATAGGGTACTTGGGCTATTTATAATATCATAGCACACCTATAGATCCCTTCCTTCCCCAACGGCTACTTAGGCTACTTAAGGACTAATTAACTAATTGCTATCCAAGTATCTAACTTTGCACTTAAGTCCCTATTTTACTATTATGCTATATTCCATAATAGAGGAATTCAGCTTGAGTGTATGTCAAGGTGATGTGAATAATATTGGAAAGTAATAGAAACTATAAATAATTTATCAATTATACTCTAGCAAATAAAAAGTGATGGATGTTGGACTTGTGACGTTGAGTTTTTGTTGAATGAGGTTTTCCCCAGTGGTTCAGTAATATGATGGTATTTCTGATTTTCTTTAGGAGTTTGATACATTTATGCAATTATGTTCAATTTACATTTGTATTTTTGCAACTGGACCCCTTGTAGGTATTCTGTGGCAATGGAGGAGAGAAACTGTTACTTTTAGCTGAAGGTTTACTCAAGAAACATGTTGCTTCACATGGCTTGCATGAGCCTGATGGTGATTTACCTATTTCTACCTTATTTATTATGATCAGTCACAAAGGTTCTGTAATTCTGTTAATGAATCACATTTGTATTAAATTATCTGAGTTTGTTGCAGCTCTTATTGTCTACCTTTCCATTTTGGAACAGCAAGCCAAATTTGGGGACGCTTTAGAAATTCTCTCGGGGAATTTAGGTTCATTGTTGATGATTGAAGTTGATAAGCTCCGAATACAGGTATTTTCAGAATCTTCCCCCATTTTGAAGCATCAAATTACATTTATATTTTATATTTCCCTTCTTATTGTAAAGCAAAATTTTAATGGAAAACTTGATATCTAGAAGTTGACCCATGCCTGTATTGGTAGAGATTGAAATTCAAGGAATTTATGTAGATTCCAGGGTTGATGTAAATGTGGTATTTCCTGTGGTATTAAAAAAGTAACACGTGGAGTCACATGTCTGAAGTAACTTTCTTGAAAACAATTTAATTTTGTATTGGACTGTTCAGTATTTTGAGTTTTGATCAATGATTCAATATTGAAATAACTTGGACTATTATGTTCTTTTCTTGTTTGACTTTTCTCATTAACCTGTGTCCTATGACTTCAAGTTGACAGGGTAGACTTCTTGCTAGGGCAGGTGATCATGCCGCTGCCGCAACTATTTTTAAGAAAATTCTAGAGACTTGGTATGCTTTTGGGCATTGAATCTATATCTATATTTATATGTAACTTCTAAAAATCTTGAATTTGCAGCTTATGGCATTCATAAGTGATCTTGCTAGTAGTAGCAACAAAGTAGCAAGCATAATCTGTGAAAAGCCTACTTCAAAATTTATTGTTATGGACTTTTGTTGTTTGATCTCCTCATCCATTTTTAAAATTAATTTTCTTCATTCTGGTTGCGGTAATTTGTACATTTATATAGATTATATGCTATTGGTTTTGGACTTTGGTTGTTTAAGCTCCATTTTTGAATCTTGAGAACCTAAAATATCCTGTAAGCAAAATTTTGTGTCCTTGTCAACTAGTCACAAGGATATTTATTTAATTATCTAGTGATACTAGTTTCCATTTGTCTGCATATATATGCAAATGCAGATATATATTCAGGGTTGTTATTCAAATCATGTTTCTTCTTCCATTGCATCAATTATAGACTTCCAATATGTAATTACCAAGATAGTTATCAAGTTAATTTTTTTATTATACTAATGCTTTTTTGGCTTTCTTTTTGTGTTGTTGTCTCCTTTTGGCAGCCCAGATGACTGGATGTCTTTCCTTCATTACCTAGGCTGTTTGCTGGAAGATGACAACAAATGGTGTAATGAGGCTGTCAAGGATCCAGTTCATCCGTCAAAGTTTATTAGTTGCAAGGTCTCCCACTTGACAGATGAAGAGGTGAATGTTTATCCTTTAACGTTCTTTACCTTGTCAGTGAGTTGAAAATAAAGCAGGGTTTTATTCTTTTTTTGGTTGAATTTGATGCATGCACAATGTGGGTGCAGTTTGATAGTCAAGTATCAAATGCGTTGGATTTTGTACAAAAGTTACAAGCAGATCCCCGTAATAACTCTCTAAGGGGCCCATACTTAGCAGCTATAGAAGTTGAAAGAAGGAAGCATTTGCGTGGGAGGGGGAATGATGACAGCTTAATGGATGCCATTGTGCAATATTTTAGCAGGTACCTCATCAAACCTGTTATCCATGAAAAATCTAATTTTGTTTGTTTTCAAATCTCGTATGAAAAGTTAATAATGTATGATGCCATTTGAGAAATTGAAAGGGGATTAAAATCCGGATAAGGCTCACAAATCTGGTTCTTGCAAGACTACTGCATGCAGATCCTTGTTCAATTTGCACCAAGTAATTTATGTCAGAATCGCCTCTGGTTATAATACCAAGTCTTCTTTAATATCATTAGTTCTTCTTGATGACTTAGATTTGATTATGCAATAAATATGACATGTCTCTTCCACGTTTTTTCTGCCCTTAGCTGTGTTATCAGTCAAATTAATGCTGTATGTAGAGATTTGAGCTTTTCAATAATTTTCAAGAAGGTTTAGTACTCTTGGCTGGCTCGGTGTGTAGCAATTTTCTTAGAATTTGGTTCCTTCCTCTCTTATATAGTTCTTGAAAAAATGCAGCATTAAAAATGTAAAATCAAAATTAAAGACTTGGTTTTATGGTCATAGGTTTGGTCACTTGCCCTGTTTTACTAGTGATGTGGAGATGTTCATCGAAGTGTTCAATCCTGTTAAGAAGATAGAACTTTTGGAGAAGTTAAAGGAAAATTCTGATTCCTTGACAACCTTGCCAGTAAAGAATCTTGGGCAAACATTTTCCTTTTTCAAGATCCAACAATTATTAATGGGTGACATGTTTGAGTCTTCAGAAAGTGGTAAGTCTTCAGTAGTTGTGCACTCACTTCATTATTTAATTCAGTATTTTCCTTGAATAAGAAAGCTATTTACTCCTCTAACCTAGTTCATAGTTTGAACTGGCTCGAATATGAGCTTTCATTGTTGATATTGACTGGCCATTTATACAAGCTCAATTGAACTTGTTCTAGAGCTTCAAGTCTGTTGTGCACAAATGGCTGAGATATATTGCAAAAGTGTTGCTTTTTCTAAGGACTTGGATCCACAGGAGAGCATGCAGGGTGAGGATCTGCTTTCAATAATATGTAATTTATTGGTTCAGGTATGTGGTGTTAAGATTTCTGAATTTCTTTGACTTTGGCAAAATAAGCTTAAAGGGGTTGCCGGATCCTTGCTATGATTATGGACATGCATTGTATTCTATTATCTTCACTTGTTTTGGGGGTTGGGGGAGGTATTAAAAAAGACATTAAGCTCAAAGAATATAAAATGAGCTTATAACATAGTGGCTGAGATAGATAGTTCATGTATTGCTTGACAGGAACTGTGCTGGTTATCTACATCTTATAATTTCATTCTTTCACATGAAGGGTAGGAATAGTTCAAGAGTTGCCTCTTTAAAACAGTTGGATATGACTAGGTTGGTTTGTGGGAGCAAATGAGTCAATGGTGGCTATAAGGTTAGGTTTAGGTTGTGGTGGTGACAATGATGATGTATGTGGCAAGCCTTTGGATTTAGATTCTTCCAGAATTAGCCATTCAAAATCGGTATACTCCTCCTGAATGGGTAATTTGAGATAATATGCTTCTTCCAAGAAGACAGTATCCCTAGAGATAATAAGCTTATTGGAAGTAGGATAGTAGCATTTGTACCCTTTTTGAGTAGAGTAGCCAAGAAATATACATTTGTCTGCTCGATTAGCAAATTTATTGCCATCATTTTTGTGGACAAAGACAACACAACACAACCAAACACCTTTGGAGGTAATGAATTTATCAGTGGGCAAGTTGGAAAGTGTTCAAGGAGTTTGTGGATAGGAGTGGTGTAACTGAGAACTTTGGAAAGCATACGGTTAATGAGATAAACTACAGTGAGTACAGCATCATCCCAGAAGACTGTAGGAACATGTCGTTTCATCAATAAGGTTCGGGTTATTTTCAATAGGTGACGATTTTTTCGCTCGGCCACTCCATTTTGTTAAGGGGTGTAAGGGTAGGAAGTTTGATGATGAATTCCTTGTTGATCAAGAAATTCTTTAAAGGCATTACTCACGTATTCTTTGGCATTATCACTTTGTAATACCTTAATAGAAGTGTTGAATTGAGTTCGCACAAAGGTATAGAAGTTTTGAAATACTTTGGCCACCTCGGATTTGTCTTTCATTAAATAAACCCATGTGGTTCTAGTGTAATCATCTATGAAAGTAACAAACCACCGAGCATTAATAAGGGTTTTTATTCATGCAAGACCCCAAATGTTACTATGGATTAGTGTAAAAAGTGAGGAGGGTGTATAGGGTTGTTTGGAATATGAAGATCTAGTTTGTTTTGCTAGTTGGCAAGTTTCACAATGAAAAGGGACGAAATTTTTATTGAATAAATTTGGAAATACATGCTTCATGTAATCAAGACTAAGGTGACCTGAACAACAGTGCCACAAGTGTACATCATGATTTTGAGGGTTGGAGCTAACTAGTGCCCTTCTCGCTTTCCTTGCATTTTGAGTTTTCAAGTTTGAACCGTCAAGGTAGTACAATCCATCCCATTCTCTAGAAGTTCCTATTGTCCTCCTCGATTTTAAATCCTAAAAAACACAGATCGTCATAAAAAATTACTCGGTATGTTCGTCCTCCAGTTAACTTGCTCACAGATAGTAGGTTACAAGTGAGTGCTGGTACAAATAGAACATTTTGTATTTCCAAGTGATCGGATAATGTGACCGTGCCAATTCCTTCAACCCTTGTGAAAACACCATTGGCAACTTTTACTTTAAGGGGTTTATGACAGAATTTAAGGTTGTGGACTAAAGTTTTGTTACCAGTCATGTGATCTGTAGCTCCGGAGTCAACAATCCTAGTATCTTAACTAGTCACCACAACGTTGGGAGCTACTACGGAATTACCTGATTGTACTAGATTCACACTAGGAGCAGAGTTGGACTTATTCTGCTTGTCAAGCATCTAGCAAAGCATCTGTACTGCTTCCTGGCTCAGGTAATCAGTATCTTTGGCTCATTGCTCAGCTGTAATGAGGTTGATATTAGGATGCATGTGTTGTTTGCTGGTTGATGGCTTGCCATGTAGCTTCTAGCGTTCTTTTTTGATGTGACCCTTTTTCTTGCGGTAATTGCGCCATTTATTATTTCTTCGTTCATCTTTTGGTCATTTTGTTGCAAGAGTTGAACTTTCAATTGGATTGGAGCTGCTTTGATTCAAGAGTTTTCGGCTTTCCTCAAACTGCACATGGTTGACAACTTCAAGCAGGGGATGTAGGGGCTTTAATCCCATGATTCAGCCTCTTATCTTCTTAAAAGAATCATTGAGTCCAAGAAGGAAGTCATATATTCTTCCTTCTGTTATTTTTCTATGTAACTGGGAATCTTTGACAGTCTCCTATGGATGTACATCGAAGAGGTCTTGTTGTTGCCAGAGTTTCATCAAGGCATTATAATAGTCAGTAACTGTTGAGTTACCTTGCCTCAAATTTTGAAGCTATCGTTTCAGGTGAATTAGTGCAGCGGTGTTGTCAAGGGAAGAGTAAGTTTGCCTTGCTACATCCCATATTTCTTCTGCTATATTTGCTATGAGATAACTTTCACTGATGTCATCAGTCATAGAATTGCACAACCAAGTCATAACTTGATTGTTTTCAGCAAACCATGTATCAAAATTAGGATCATTTGGGGTAGGGTGAGTTGCTGCTCGATTGATATATTTCTCCTTCCGCTTTCCACCAGTATACCTTAGCATTGTTTGGGATCACTGGAGATAGTTTTGTCTATTGAACTTGTGGTTAATGGCCATAATCTGACTATTGGAGAGTTATGGAGTCATCACCGTACTCCTAGTGGTGGAGGAATGAGTGGAGGAGGATGAGTCTTGAGTTTCAGGATTTGTACCTGACATGAGTGCAATTGGAGTAGCCCTGGTTGTTGGTGGATTTCTAGGAACAGAGCCAAAAAGAGGAGGGAATTTTGAGGGATCCATGTTTTTGGAAAAATGGGGGCCGGAAAACACTGTGGATGGTGGCGCATGTAGTTCACGTGTCGGTGAGGTTGTCGGTGCGTGGAGGCCATGCGTAGGGGATTGTGATGGCGCGTGAGTCGTGCCGGTCAGAATGCCTGGCATTTCTTTGGGAATCGCCGATCGGCGTTGTCCAACCTTGCCTGTGGTGGCAGTGTGCTTTAACGCGCCATGGTTGTTGAGAAATGATCTTCAACTTCTCCCTCTAGTTTCTTCCCTCTGTCACAGATTGTCGTCGTTTCTCAGGTCCACTGCCGCTTGCTTCAGCTGTGGAACATTTCTACCAAAGCTCTGATACCATATTGGCTCATAGTGCCATGATTACATTAATTTATGAAAGATTATGTGGTTAAATAGAGAAGAGAATAGAGAAAATATGTATTCTGAATTGTGTCTAATTCACATGCACAAGGGGTTATTTATACATAAGTGAGAGGTCTTAGAATTAATAGGCCTATTATGATAATTGATCCTAATCTCTGATTTGATTCCTAATCCCTGATTTCTTGTGATCCTAATAAATACTATTTACATTATATTTTCTATCACCCCTTCAAGTTGGAGCGTAGATGTTAACGAAGCTCAACTTGTTACAAAGGTAGTCGACTGAGTCCCATTTAGGGCCTTAGTCAAAAGATCGCCCAATTGGTCGTTGGACCTCACATGTCCCATAGAAATGAAGTTTTCCTTGATTTTATCATGTACAAAGTGATAGTCGATCTCAATGTGTTTCGTTCGTTCATGAAATACAGAATTGGAAGCTATGTGCAGAGCAGCTTTGTTTTCACACCACAGTTTTGTAGGTAATGATGTGGTAAAGCCAACCTCCATTAACTGGTGGATCCACACAATTTCCTGTACTGACTGAGCTATGGCTCTATACTCGGCTTTTGTACTAGATTGTGAAACCACATCCTGCTTCTTGCTTCTCCAGGACACTAGATTTCCACCCACAAGCACACAGTATCCTGTGGTGGATCTCTTGGGAGACTTTGACCTAGCATGATCCGCATTACAAAAAAATTCAATCTTAGTGTAGCCATGGTCTGTATAGAGCACTGTTTAGAGAACCAGACCGGACGGTCGGACCGGTCAAACCGTCGGCTGGTCACTGAGGCGGGCCATATATATACGTTGGACTGTTTTCCTGAGGGAGCCGTTTTGGACCGTCGTTTAACCGTTTTTGAGCCGGAAACCGTTAAGCCAGAAATCAGACCGATTTTTTAAAAACTGTCCGGTCTAATAAAAAATGCAAAAAAAAAATATTTTTTTGCTGCAATTTTTTTTTAAAATTTGATGCTGTAAAAAAAAATTTTTAAAAAATGGCATATAAATTTTAGACATATTACTTTATTTTATTTATATTATATGTTACTCACTTTAATAATTTGGTTTGTTACAAACTATTTTATAAAGATGCTTTTGAAGAATAAGCTAATGAGGTTCATCCTCAAGCTAAGGATGAAATTGGAAGCACTGAAATTAGAGTTGAATGTCTTGATTTTGGATCATTTCCTCAAGATGATAACATTTACCACTCTAATCCTATTTATAAGTCCCTTTTAACTAGGGGTGAGCAAATCTTAACCGAAACGAACCGTACGTAATTCGGTTTTTCGGTTTTGGTTTATTCGGTTTTCGGTTCGTAAAATAGGCATATTTCAGTTTTCGGTTTTCGGTGTGGTTTTTGTGAAATTAATTTGGTTTTAATCGAATAACCAAAATTATCACTCGAAAAAGGAAAGCTATTAAGAAAAGATCATTTCCTTGCATAAATATGATAGTTTACAATAGGAATTGAATTGTAATAAGGTCTTTTCCTTTTAAGATTTTTGGTTTACGGTTTGTTTTTTAATTAAAAGGCCCAAAACATGGACAAGCTTGAACAAAAAATGCCCTTATTTTTAGATTTTTCGAATTGGACATGCTTGAACCAAAAAGACCCAGAATGTGGCCCAAACACCAAAAAAACCGAAAAATCGAACCGAAATATTTCAGTTATTTGGTGTTCGGTTTTTTACTCATTTCGGTTTGGGTTCGGTTGTAAAAATAGGCATATTTCGGTTTTTCTGTTTTTCGGTTTTAACCGAACACCAAACCGAAAAACCGATTGCACACCCCTACTTTTAACTAAATCTCACATAACAAAGAGATATAGTTAACTCAATGATTATGGGGTAAATTTACAATTATGCCCTCATTTATGAATGAGTACTTTTTAACTCTTTTCTCTATCTATCTTTAAATTATTTCTTCATTTGTACAATAAATAGGGGTAAAATTGTCATAATCTCATTTATTACACTGAAACTAAACTTATAATTAGAACCAAATTTTTTGGTTAAAAAGAACTTATAATTTCAAGAAACTTATGCTTAAATCAATCAAGAGCCATCAATATTTGACAAGTCATAAAATCATTATTGTTAGTATATTTTATTAGGTTGATGATTGACTTTGTGACTTTATTAACTTCCTATGAAATTAGACTAAAGATTAATTGTAATATATATATATATATATATATATATATATATTATATTTAATTATTATATCACCGGTCCGACCGAAGGTCCGACCATTTCAACCGGTTGAACTATGACTCGATTACCTTTTCGGCTCGACATCTGGTCCGGCTTTTAAAACATTGGTATAGAGTATACCACGACCAGGTGAGCCCTTCAGGTAATATAAGACATGTTCTAAAGCTTCCCACTGAGCCACAGTCAATGCTGTCATGAATCGGCTAAGTACACTCACTGGAAATGTCACATCAGGACGAGTCACCGTGAGATAGTTCAACTTCCCAATCAACCTATGGTATCTCTCAGGGTAGGAAAATGGCTTGATCGTCTCAGAATCAACCTTTTTTCTTAAATCCTCTGGAAGCTCATCAAACAGTGTGCTATCATCAATTTCCAAAATAGGATTGAGAATCATGGGAAATCTACTGGGTACTGCCCTAAGTTTTCTGGTCTCCTTTAGCAAATCCATAACATATTTTCGCTGTATCAGAAGAGTGCCTTTCTTTTTACTCATAACCTCAATCCCAAGATAGTATTTTAACTGACCCAAATCTTTTGTTTGGCAATGAGAATTCAGGAAGGCCTTGAGTGATGAGATTCCCGAAGCGTTGATCCTCGTAATAACAATATCATCAACATATACCACTAAGAGGATCAAGCCAGCTTCCATCCGCTGATAAAACACAGCATGGTCATACTTACTCTGATTCAGACCAAATTCTTTAACCACCGTGCTAAACCTGTCAAACCATGCACTCATACCATATGACGGTTTTTTAAGGTGGCATACCTTCCCACAGATTACTTTATGCGTGTGTGTATATAGAAAAAACAAAGTAGAGATCCTGAATCTGAACATAGACCACCTCAACTTGAACCCACACCTAATAAACTGCAAACACATGTTGAGATCAATTTAAGGTTGGATACTGAATCATGACAAGAGGAAGAGTCTAGGCTACAAGTTAGAGATGAACCAAACACTGGTAGTACTATCTCTCACATTCAAAGGAACGACCAAGACTCCAATCCGGGATTAAATCCTGAAGAACCGGGTTGACCTATTGCATTGAGAAAAGAGGTAAGAACTTGTCCTCAACATCCAATTCAACGTTTTGTCTCATACAATAACTTGTCTACATAAATGCAAAGCTTTGTTGTAAACAGTGCACATATAAAAGTTCCTGACACATTTCAACAAGCTATGGCTTATCTGAATTGGAAACAAGCTACATAAGAATAATTGAGGGCACTCAAGGAAAATAAAACGTGGGAGATTACAAATCTTCCCGAAGGAAAGAAACCAGTAGGATGTAAGTGGATTTTCACCCCAAAATTCAATCCTGATGGTAGTATCAATAAATACAAGGCGAGACTTGTTGCAAAAGGATATACTCAAGACATATGGAATTGATTATCAGGAGACATTTGCTCCAGTAGCCAAGCTTAATAGCATCCAAGTGCTACTATCAATTGTAGCCAATTTGGATTGGTTGCTGCACCAACTGGGCTTTAAAAATGCATTTCTGAATGGAAACTTCGCTCTCTACTATGTTTTTCATATATATGCACACGCATAATGTAATCTTTCATAAATTAATGTAATTTAGGCTCTATGAGCCAATAAAAACAATGTTCTGCTCTGACAGATTAAGCTTGATTTTATAGGTTACCTTACTGTTCAAAACAGTTCTCTAGAGAAATGCTTCAATTAGAAGCTTCTTATTTTTAAAGTTTCCTTCTTTGAATATCATAAGTTGGAAGGCTTGTCAACTCCTTAAAAAGTTTAGCAAATCAAGACCTTGTAGATTTAATGGTTCTTTTCCATTGGAATCAACTACATTTCTCATGTAGTTGGTATTGTAATCAAAGTAAAGTTTTTATTGTTTCCTTGTATTTTTTTGTGGTACATTGATACTCAGGCTACATGTGTTGACATTGCATATTAACCTTTTGGTTCACAAATAAATTGTTGATAATCTTGTCTTTTAGAAATAAATTATTGATAATCTACATAGAAAAAACTATATGGATGCTATTGCCACTGTCAACGTATTTTAATATTTTGGTACAGTTATTCTGGCGCACTAAAAATGTTGGTTATTTGGTGGAGGCAATCATAGTTCTAGAGTTTGGCTCGGCAATACGAAGGTCAGGAATTCTCTTTCATGATATTTAGGAACCTCAACCTAATGCATTTGGTCAAAAGGAAAGATGTTGAAGTCGTGTAGATCTTGCTACCATTCATCACCTCGGGCCTATGCTTTTATTTCTTGGATTCATTCAAATCTTGCAGATCTATGTTTTTTTTTTTTTTGTGTCTTATATTAGAAACATATAATTTTAAGAAATTATCTTTGAGAATCTGTCTAGTGCAAATGTGAATTTGGTCACATGATTATAGTAAAAAAGAATGGGGTGCTTGTAAGGAACTAAACTTTATTCACAATTAATATATTGTTAAAACTGTTGGGATTTGTTTTGAATTAGTATTTGGAATAGAATTTCTAATTGGATTATTCTGATTGAATTGAGATTTTATTATTTGTATTATTATTTGTTCATAAACCACATTTGCTTTTATCTCTATGAAACTTAGCTGTAGGAATTTGGGGTCCTTAATTTGTGTTTGAACTTGTTTAAAATCAGAGACATAATGTTTTCCCTCATCAATTTCTAATGAGAATGGGATACAATATATATAGGCTCCAATGGAGAGCCCTCATAAAGAGAGGAATTAAGAGAAATTAAGAGAGGGGATTACAATCAATCATCATAAATTTAGAATCCTTCCTAAACCATAGAGGCTATAATCAAGGGATATGATAGGATACTGGAATCATGGGATCCTAATTTTATTTCCTAATATTCTAACACTCCCCCTCAAGCTGGAGAATATATGTCAATCATTCCCAGCTTGCATCGAAAGTCTTCAAATTTGGCTCTGCCCAGAGGTTTAGTCATTACATCTGCAATCTGATCTTCAGATCGTATGTAGGTCAAGGTCATAATGCCCGCTTCAACTTTCTCTTTAATAAAGTTCCTGTCTATTTCAACATGCTTTGTTCGATCATGATGAACAGTGTTTCTCGTCATCTCAATACTGGATTTGTTGTCACACCAGACTTTCATTGGACCCTCATATGGAATTCCTAATTCTTTCAGTAATCTGATAATCCAGAGTCCTTCACATGTTCCATCATTCACAGCTCTTAATTCTGCTTCTGCACTGCTTTTTGACACTATAGTTTGCTTCTTGCTTCGCCGTGTCACCAAATTTCCTCACACATATGTACAATATCCTGATATTGACCTTCTAGTTTCCCTATCTCTTGCATGGTCTGCATCAGTGTAGATTTCTAAGTTTCTGGCCGTGCCTTTCTTGAAGAAGATTCCTCTTCCTGGATTGAATTTCAAATAACTCAAGATTCTATATACAGCTGTCATATGCTCTTCCTGTGGTTGGTACATGAACTGACTTACTGTTCCAACTGCATAGCTGATATCTGGACGTGTGTGGGTTAGGTATATCAGCTTCCCCACAAGTCGCCTGTATTGTTTGGAGTCCACTGGGACACCATTCTCTTTAATCTCGAGATGACACCCTTCTTCCATTGGTGTTCCTTCGGGTTCTGCCCCTAACATTCCGGTCTCATGTAACAGGTCTAGGGTATACTTCCGCTGTGACACATTGATGCCCTTCTTAGTTCTTGCCACTTCCATACCCAAAAAATATCTCATTTGACCAAGATCCTTAACCTGAAATTCAGTAGACAAATCCTTCTTTAGTTGGGCAATAGAGTCTTCATCATTTCCGGTAATGACTATATCATCTACGTAGACGATCTGGATAGTAACTCTTCCATCATTATGTTTGACAAACAATGTGTCGTCTACTTGCCCTTGGTTCCTTATTGCTTTGTTGAATCGGCCAAACCATGCCCTTGGGGATTGCTTTAGTCCATACAATGACTTGTTAAGTTTGCAGACTGAGCCAGTAGGAGCTAGGACCCCATCTGGAACCTCCATATAGACCTCTTCCTCCAAGTCACCATTCAAAAATGTGTTCTTTATGTCTAGTTGATGTAGTGGCCAATTCAAGTTAGCTGCAATTGACGATAGTACTTGGATTGTGTTGAATTTGGCTACTGGGGCAAAGGTCTCCTGATAATCAATTCCATAGGTCTGTGTATATCCTTTTGCGACTAGTCTTGCTTTGTACTTGTTGATGCTACCATCAGGATTGAACTTTGGGGTAAAGATCCACTTACATCCCACAGGCTTCTTTCCTGGAGGGCAAGATACAACTTCCCATGTTTTATTTTCCTCAAGGGCTTTTAACTCTTCTTTCGCAGCCTGTTTCCACTTTGGATCAGTCATAGCTTGTTGGAAGGTGTTTGAGATTTCAATTTGTGCACTGTTTACAACAAAGCTCTGCATCTTGGTAGATAGATTACCATATGAAACAAATCGTTGAATTGGATGCTGAGTGCAAGACCTTACCCCTTTTCTCAGTGCAATAGGCCAGCCCATCTCTTCAGGATCTATCCTCGAGTCAGATTCATGGTCGTTCCTCTAAGTGGGATTGACGTTTCTTTCTACCTCCTGATATTGTTGCCTAGAACCTCCTTCTGATCCATCTTCTACATTCATCCCAGTCACTTCAACATGTGTTTCCAATTCATTAGGGTAGGTATTAGGAGATGTAGAAGATAAGGAATCGGGTGGTGGCAAGGTATCATGGGCATCAAGAAAATTAGGCAATGAATCAGAAGTTTCTGGGGTAGCATCAGTGGTTTTGGAAGTTTCTGGGGTAGTATGTAGGGTATCGGTGGTTTTGGAAGTTGGTTCATGTGAAATTAGCCATTCAATATCTGAGTTCTCCCTCTGAATGGGTAATTTGAGATAGTAGGCATCCTCCTCATAGAACACTGTATCTTTGGAGACATACAACTTCTTTGAAATCGGACAATAACATTTATACCCTTTTTGTGTGGAGGAGTATCCCAGGAAGATGCATTTCTGGGAACGAGCATCAAACTTACTTCCATCAGGATTATGGACAAAGACAACACACCCAAACACTTTTTGAGGTAGTGAGTTTATAAGAGGGCAATTGGGAAAGGTGGTGAGGAGTGTTTGGACAGGAGTGGTATAATTGAGGACCTTAGAGGGCATTCGGTTGATGAGATAGGCCGCAGTTAGTACTGCATCTCCCCAGAAGGTCGTGGGCACATTTCTTTCCATCAGCAGAGTTCTAGTTACCTCCAGTAGGTGGCAGTTCTTTCGTTCCGCGACCCCATTTTGCTGAGGTGTGTAAGGACAGGAGGTTTGATGGTGAATTCCTTGCTGATCAAGAAATTCTTTAAATGTACTACTTAGGTATTCCCTACCATTGTCACTTCGGAGGACTTGGATGGAGGATTGAAATTGGTTCTTCACAAAGTGATGAAAGCGTTGGAAAATTTGAGCCACCTCGGGTTTTTCTTTCATCAAGTAAACCCATGTGGTTCAGGTGTGATCATCAATGAACATAACAAACCATTTCTTATTTGTCCGGGTTTTTGTTCTTGCTGGGCCCCATATGTCACTATGGATTAGTTGGAAAGTAGTGGGTCGGTAGGACTGTTTTGGGTAGGAGGATCGTGTTTGTTTAGCCAATTGGCAAGTTTCACAATGAAAAGGAACAGAGGCTTTATTAAATAAGTTTGGAAACACATGTCTTATATAATCAAAACTAGGATATCCTGAGCGACAATGCCATAAAAGTACATCTTTGTCTTGAGAACTTGAGCTAATTAGACTTAGTCGTGCATTCCAAATCGCTTTATTTTCCTTTTCCGATCTCTCTAGGTAGAAAAGTCAATCCCACTCTTTAGAAGTCCCAATTGTCCGTCCTGTGTTTAAATCCTGAAACAGACACACATCATCATCAAATATCACACGGCATACACGTCCTTTCGTTAACTTACTCACAAATATTAAATTGCAGGTAAGTGCTGGAACAAATAGAACATTGTGAATTCGCAGTGAATTAGATAGTGTGACTGTGCCAATTCCTTCAACTTTGGTGAACACCCCATTAGCGACTTTGACTCGAAGGGTCTCAGAACACAGTTTAAGAGTTGTAAATAAGGTTCGATTACTAGTCATATGATTTGTGGCTCTTGAATCGACTATCCATGTATCATTGCTAGTCCGTATAGTATTGAGGGCTACAATAGAATTACCTGATTGTACCAGGTTAACACTAGGCAAAGAGTTGGACTTATTTTGTTTCTCAAGTAGTCGACGAAGCATCTGCAGTTCCTCCTGATTTAATGGAGTATCTTCAACTTTCTGTTCAGTTGAGGTAAGATGGCCCTGTGGTTTGCTAGATGATGGTTTGTCGTGTAGTTTCCAGCATTCGTCCTTGATGTGACCCTTTTTCTTACAATAATTGCACCACTTGTTTTTCCATTCCTATTGTGGTCCTCGTACTGCTAGGGCAGAGCTCTCAATCAGATTTGTGCTACTTCGGTTTAGGAGTTTCTTACTTTCTTTGAACTGCACATGATTGACGACATCAAAGAGATGTGGTAGGGGTTTGATCCCCATGATTCTGCCCCGTATCTCCTCAAATGAATCATTAAGGCCAAGGAGAAAATCATAGACTCTCCCTTCTTCCACTATCTTCTTATATAATTGTGCATCTTCCACATTTTTCCATGGATGTACTTCAAACAAGTCTTGTTGTTACCAGAGTTTTAACAGCGCATTATAGTACTCGGTTACTGTCAGATTGCCTTGTCTCATATCTCGAAGTTGTCGCTTCAAATGGATCAAGGCAGTAGGATTATCAAGAGAGGAATAGGTTCTTCTGGCTGCATCCCAAATCTCTTTTGCAGTGTTTGCCAGGAGGTAGCCTTCACTAATATCAACAGTCATAGAGTTGCAGAGCCACGTCATAACTTGGTTGTTTTCAGCAAACCGCATATCAGTTTGGATCATCTGGGGCTGGTTGTGGTGCTGCCCCATTGATGTACTTCTTTCGTTTTCCACGGATATACCTCAAGACGCTTTGGGACCATTGGAGGTAAATTCCTTCCATTAAACCTGTGGTTAATAACCATACTCTGAGGTTCTGGAAGTTCTAATGGCGTTAAGGTACTGATGATAGTGGAAGAAGATGAGTTGCTGGTTGAAGAAGAATTTATGGAATTTGTAGCGGACATGAGTGCAGTGGGATGTATTCCGGTTTTAGACAAATTTGTAGGGACAGAACCGAAAAGAGGAGGGAATTATGAGGGATTCATGTTTCTGGAAAAACAGTCGCCAGAAAACACTGTGGACGACGGCGCGTGGGGTTCACGCGCCAGTGCTGTGGTGTCGTGTGGAAGTCACGCGCCGCTCTGATCACGCTCGTCTTTTTGGAAACCGCCGATCGGCGCCTTCCAGTGTGCACCTACTCGCCGCCGATCACGGAATCTGGGCTTGCCGATCACGGAATCTGGGCTTGCATGGGCCCTGTGCTCATTGTCTCTCTCTTCCGTGTCTGTCACCGTGCCTTACCAAGTATGTCTCTGATTCAGAATGTGTTTTTGCTCTGAAACCATGTTTAAAATCAGAGACATAATGTTTTCCCTCATCAATTTCTAATGAGAATGGGATACAATATATATAGGCTCCAATGGAGAGCCCTCATAAAGAGAGGAATTAAGAAAAATTAAGAGAGGGGATTACAATCAATCATCATAAATTTAGAATCCTTCCTAAACCAGAGAGGCTATAATCAAGGGATATGATAGAATACTGGAATCATGGGATCCTAATTTTATTTCCTAATATTCTAACAGAACTAATAGTTGTTGCAACACGTAGTTGCATGCCATGGCCATGGTATTTTTAATGTCTTGGAGAAATATGAAGCATATAATTCCTACATTGTTTTTACTGGTTATCTCCATTGTTGTGTTTGTGGTTTACTGTAACACTGCTCTATTTTCTCTTTAAAACTACAAGTTTCAAAACTTCAGACAACCAGATCTTAGGCTAAATTTTGATGATGTTTGTGGCTGCCTTGTTTCCTTTGCTGAAATAACTTGTTTTCTATTGTAGACATGTTTGGCAGTACAAGATCTTGCTGTTGCACATGTATTCTTATTTTGGTGCTCTTTCAGTGGCATATGAATGGTGAGGCAGTTTGATTGTTTTGATTTTACATTGTTTGCATCGTCCAAGCTTATTCTATTTTTTTGTTCTGTTCAGGTATAAATCATTGGATGTAAAGAATATTTTGATGGAAACCCTTTCACACCATATATATCCACAGATGTTGGTGTCTCCACTGTGGACAGAATTAGACAGTCTGCTGAAGGATTACCTCAAGTTTATGGATGACTACTTAAGAGAATCTGCTGATCTAACATTTCATGCATATCGCCACAGAAACTACTCAAAAGTATGCGTAGTCTTCAAAGGTTTTCCTTTTAAGTGCATTGCTTGTGGCATCCATACATTTTGAATTTGGAGTCAACTTGCTCTAAATATTTGTTCATACTTTCTGATTAGCTTGCAGATAAACCAGAAAGCCTCCAGCCCCGGGAACAAAGCAAAAAAAATTTAAGATTTTATTATAAAAGATTATTAGGTGGATAGGGTGTCTTTTCCTCTCAGGAACTAGTTGAAAAAATAAATTCAAAAGGAGAAAGGATCTTAAACCTGCAGCGTCCCAATCCCTCTGCATATCTAATAGAGGAGCTCCTCTAAAAGTTTGTGTTGTTCTAGACAATGCTAAAAGTCTTATCACTCGTGCATTTTTTTTAACAACTCAGTTGGAAGTGGTTCTTTTTGAAAAAAATATTAGCATGTATTTAGAGATTTTTCTGTATTTATTTTTATTGTTGATTATATGTCAGAGAATGTTCATCTGAGTTTTTTATAAAATGATTCAGTTTCGCCCCTTTCTCATAATCTATATAAATTCATACTAAGTAGCATTAATCACAATTCATGAATATTTGTTGTTTCTCAGACTTTGTGAGGAGCCTACATCTACTTATTTATTTATGTGATTCTGTCAACTCTAATTTAATGTCCAAGTCGACACATTAGATTTGACTTTAAATTTTGGATGGATTATGAAGGAAATGCTAAAATTGGATCACCAGAAAACAAAAGTGACATTTCCCTTTAAACTAAAGGGATCAAAATAAAGCTTCTACAAAACTTGGGGAGCCTAATAAATTGAATGCGCGTTTTCTGTTCTTGTGACTTGTTATAATATGACGTGACTATATGTGACTGAGTCATAAATGTACGTTATATTTTAGGTAATTGAGTTTGTGCAGTTTAAAGAACAGTTGCAGCGCTCTAGTCAATATCTAGTGGCAAGGGTTGAAGCGCCTATTCTGCAGCTAAAGCAGAATTCAGATGATATTGAAGAAGAGCAGGTAACTATTGACTCAACCTTGGCTGTTGGTGACCACCTCTCTAATACATATGATAATAAATATAGCAATTAAATATTTTCTTAGGGTGCCCTTGAAAGCCTGAAATGTGGAATTGACTTCCTTGAGCTCTCTAATGAGATTGGATCAAAGTCTCTGACCTTCCTTGAAGACTTGCAATCACGACCATGGTGGACACCAACGTCAGAGAAAAATTTTCTTCTAGGTAAGTCTGTTGCTCAACTAACGTTTGATTTTAGAAGAAAATGTTTTTATTATGCTTGCAACTATTTTGCATCAATATGTTGAGTGTTGACATTTTACAAATCCTTTGACCAAGTGCCAATGCCAAAACGGAAATCATATTGGCTTTGCCCTTCAAAGTATAAAAATTGTATGTGATGCTGCCTTGCATGTAGCTAAAGAAAACATCAACCTTATTCAACCTATGCTTAAACTCTTAAATGATGGCTTGTGAATGATTTTTTTTTTTCCATCTCTAATATTTCTCCTCACTCTAAAGTCATTTGGCTTGGAGGTGGAGATTTATTGTTGGTGGACAAAGCATAAGCCAATTACAATCAATTATCATGTGATGGACTTGGTTGTCATTATCATAATGGTGCAGATATGAATTGAACTTCAAAACCCTTGGTTATAAATGTTCATGTACCTCTTGTCAAAAGCTATTGCAAAATAAACTAAAGGTTTCTTTTTTTTTTTTAATAAAAAGAGCACAGTATTTTATGTTGTGCAACAATTTCCTACATTGTTAAGAGGAGACAATGAATTGGAATACTCAACAAGAATATAATGCGTTTCTTTGTGGGCATTTAGATCCACAACCATATCATCATTCCTATATTCCCACACAACCTTGTGATTGATGAGGCTTTATTAGCCCCTCAAATTTTCTACCTGTTTTACTGATAGTGCCTTTCTTTACACTATTTGGGTTTTGAACAACGAGATTAGTACTTGCTATGTTAGAAGCTTATGTCAACCTAAGACTTGAATTTATTTCATATCGAAACAACCACAACAACTACTAACTTAACTAGTCTACCACTTCGATAATCTTTGATCTCAATTCTCGAATAGTTTTATGGTTTTCCCATGCTGGAGTTACTTGTAAGATTTTTGAGTAGCTGTAAGAGGCATATTTTGAGTTTTGAGTTACTCTAAGAACCATATAGTCCCTTTTAGGTTCATTTGGAGTTATAATTTAACTCCCAAGAGTCTATCTAAGGAGTATAGAGTTCGGAAGACTCCAATTATAGATATGTCACTGGCTAAGTGTTGCTCCAGGAAGTCATAGGGACGCAAATTGATCTTTATAGATGTGTTAAAGCAGAAGTTTTGAAACGCTTCAAGAGGGGTATTCAGACATTTAGAAGGCATTCTTCGTTCCCCTCCTTAGGGTGGATTGTGAAGTTCCACATTGACTGGGAAGGGGAACCAATGACGCCTTATAAGGGTCTGCCTCCCTCGCTTTTGAAATTATCTATTTTAGTGCCCCATTAGCCCTAAGGTTTTAAAACACGTCAAAATGGGGAGGTATCTATATCCTTGTAATGCGTCATTCATTCCTAGTTGATGTGAAACCTTACAATCCACCCTTTGGGTCCTCACTAGCACATCAACCTCACTCTTGAAATTGTCTGCTTTGAAACAACACACTAGGAGTCAGCTATATGGATTGCATGACGCCATTGAGCTTTATTAACAATCAAATCTTTAGATGAATTGTTAACCAAGAGTTCTCACTTAACCTTATGTTTGAGTGTTCTCTTCGGTACTTTCTACCCCTTTTCCTAGAACTCCTAACTGCTTGATCTGCTGTCCTCACTGGTGCGGCGCATGGCCTTCTCTGTGCGTGTTCCAACCTCCTCTAATGACTTTCTACCATTTTTCTTCAATAAATGCCGCTCCAACTCGTCCTCATAAATGGTCATTAATCAATGGATTTCTTTTAGTAAGTATTTCATTATTTGCACAGCATACAAGTAGCTTTAGATGCTCTGGAACTCTTGATGGTAATGGATTAATTGCCTGCAGATGGCATGGCTATTGAAATATAAGAATAACTCATTTACCCTCCCAAAGCTTCAAGCTGCCTTTGTTTTCCAAAAATATGTGAATTATCTGACATTATTGGATTTGATTTAATTGTGTTCTATGGTTTTTTTAAGGAATTTTTTTACTTGACTAGTTGTTGGTTCTAATTTTGTGATGCATATTATGTTTGGTAAACTTCGCTGAGTATTGGCACCTGTTTCAGAACCATTTGAAGGGATTTCGTTTTGTCCTAGAAGAATATCGGTATGTGATTTCAGTCTTTTGACGATTTTGTGGCTGATTACAATCAATAATTGCCTGTTCCAATATAATGATTAATTGTATGTTTTCTTTTATGATCTCCTTCCTTACCTGCATGGTTTGCCAACAAAATTAGACAAATGAAAGGGAGACAAGTTGCAAGAGAATGATTGAGAAGAGATCCCTAGTACCTCGAATGATCTATCTTTCTATTCAAAGGGCTTCAGCATCTGTGAAGGAGAATGTTGAGGTCAATGGTTCTGTTCCACCTAAAATCTGCTCAGAGTTGAAATTGTTGCTTGAGCGCTATGCTCAATTGTTGGGATTTTCTCTGCGTGAAGCAACAGATGTGATCATGGATTTCCCAAGTGGTGAAAGGTTTTCTGAGGTATGATTATTCACCTTTTTATGCTATTGTTAAAATATGTACATTTGAGATCATAATACTGTGTAGCTCTAATCATGGCACCTACATCAAATACCAATGATACTATGCATAGCAGCTCCTAACTAGCATGATAAGAATTTTCTATCTCCCAACTAGTATGAACTAAACAAAAGTAAGACATTCTATATATTAGTACTGCTCCCTTACCGCTCCATGTAAGCTACCATATGTTTTAGTATTGCAAAATTATTTTTATGGATGCAACTGGAGAATTGATCCATATTTGTGAAAACCTCTTGACAGGTTGTTGGCCCCAACTTGATAGACTGGTTAAATTTCACTGTTTTCTTAAACGCGTGGAACCTGAGTTCCCATGAATTGGTGCAGCCAGATGAAAAAGAAAGTAGGCCCCATACTTGGAGTATCTTAGATTCTTTGCTAGAGAAGTACATTTTAGAGAATGTGAGGAGCATGGAGTCTGAAATCTGTTCTTCTTGGAGTGATGTTCAGCTTCTTATACAGATAGTTACAGAACCTTTAGCCTGGCATGGACTTGTAATCCAGTCTTGTCTGAGATCCTGTCTTCCTTCGGGTAAAAAGAAAAAGAAGAGTGGATCAATAGATCATTCCAGCTCTAGTTTAGTTCATACAATCACCAATTCTGTGCAGCATTTATCTAGCATAATAGAGGAGATCTTGAAATGGATAAGGGAATGGAAAAATACTCCTGAGGATAAGAATGTGGCGTACATTATTTCCTCTTTTAGAAGCAATGAGCAGGATGGTGGGCCTGGACAAATCTTTCGCATTTTGGACTCCTTTTTTTCTGCCAGAGAGGGCGCAGAACTCGGTGATCGGATCTCCCAATCACTTGAGTCCTGGAGTCCTGCTGACGTGGCAAGGAAAATGGTGAGTGGGAAGCATAAAGTACTAATGGAATTTTCTAAGATCTGTGAGTCAAAACTCAAGTCATTGCTATCAATGAAACAGCAGATAGCCCAACTCTGAGGAAATATCATACTGGTCTTGAGGTTCCTTGCTTTCGGCTTGCTACATGGCTCTTAAAATTACTGGAAAATACACATCAATGCTAGTCTGATTGTTAGGAAAGCTGAGCTTCAGTTCCTTTTTTTGGTTTTCTTTAGTTTCATCTAGCCGATGCTTGTCTGAGTTCTGTGAAACAATTTCATTGTTGTCTGCCATTTAGCAGCTTCTGTTTTTGTTTCATCAAGCACTTGCAGTTTTCAGATTTTTTTTTTTTACCTGTAGTTATTTATTGTTTTTTTTCCAAGGAATTTTTGGTGATGTATTATTGGTTTGATTGGCTTATATGAAACTTTGGATTTTTGAAACTAGTTCACCTTATTCTATTGCATCCGTGATCAGTACATTAGAATTTAAAACAAGGGTTTGAACCTTTCCCTGTGCCAAAATTATGCATCAATGTGGCTTTTCCCAATGAGAAAGCTGTTTAATCGAAGCAGATTTAGACAAGTCAAAATGATCCAACTCAACTACAATTTGCGGGCTAAAGGCTGGTTCATTTAATTTCACCTTAAAATGGGTTGAGAATTAAATTTCACCTTACAAGTTGAGGGCTAATGTAAATAAAAAGGAAAATGAAAATAAAAGAAATTTTTGAAAATATATAAAGGGAGAATGCTAAAAAAATACCATTTAAACTTTAAAATCCTGTTAACAAGTTCGGTAATGAGATTAATAAGAATGGTAATGCAATTAACAAATCATTTTATTGTTAAATCACCTATTTAGGATTTTAAAGTTTAAATGGTATTTTTTTGGAATTCTCTCATATATAAATCCATTATTTATATTTTTAACGTTTTTTTCAATAAAAGAGGTAAATGATATATGGCTGTCTTAAGATATTCCATTTATATTAATACAAGTCATTCTAATTACTGTACATATGTTAATGAAAAATATGTTCGTAAAATTTTCAAAAGGGTTAATTTTTATAGTTTCCCCCAGTTTATAATTTAGTTCCTATAGTTGACTTGTTGTAACTCAGTCCCAACACTTTGGTCTATTTAATAAATCAGTCCTTACTGATACTGAGTCAAAGTTAATTGTGCTGATATATCACATCTGATTAAAATACGTTGAGTTGACATTCATACCAGCCCCAAGTCTAATTAAATAAAATGAATGGATCAAATGAAATTTAACTCGTGAGGTTGGGAAGACCTTCACCAAGAAGGTTCCATGGTCCCCTTTATTTGGTTATTTATGTTGGGACATTTGGGTATTATGATAATGAGCCTTCTAGAACGAATATAGATGCAAATCATAGTTTCTTCGGAGCTTGCTCGGATCAGGATATTCCCAGAACATGTGTAGGTGATAAGAGGGGTAGCACCAAAGGATTCAATCCGAACTTGCGGGAAGAGGGAACTTGTTATGCTAGCAGTTGATGGTTCAATATTGGAGTATGGAAGAATCGGTTGCGGTGGTTATATTCGAGATCGTAATGAACGTTGGCTTGGTTATTTTAGCTGCAAACTAATGAATGTACCTCCAGTGATTGCAGAATTAATTAGTTATATTATAGACAGGCTATTTTACATACTTATTATATAGAAGCTGCTAATTATGCCCTAAGGGTGTGTGACAGAGACCACCCTTTCCAGGTTTTGGTAGATGATGTTAGGATGCTAATACAAAGAGAGTGGCAAATTGTGGTTGTCCATGTGTATAGCGAGGCCATGACTGTTGCTGAAAAGCTCGCGAAATACTCTTATAGGATAGAAGCAGTGTTTGGAGACCCGGACGGTCCGGCCGGTCAGACCGTCGGCCGGAAGATCTGCTGGTTCGTTTCAATGTATTTAGCCGTTCTGAGTGTTTAGCCGTTTTGGTCTGTTTCAAGCCGGCTATTGAGCTGGGATCCGCTATTAACCCGCGAACCGGAGCAGATTTTCAATAACTGAACGGCTCAAAGTTCGTTGGAAAAAAAGAAGGAAGATGAAGAAAGTATGGCTCAAAGTTCGCCAGACAAAAAAGAAGGAAGATGAAGAAAGAACCAAGGGAAGAGCAAAATGGAGGAAGGAATAGGTAGATTTAAAGTGCTTACCGGATAGATGTTTGCCAAAAAAAAAAATAATTAAGCGCTTTGTTGGACTGGAACTAGAGAAGCTGGACGAGGAAGGCAATTGTCGGTGTGAGAAGTCAGGAGACGCTGGCCGAAGGTGGAAGATGTTTTAGTAAAGTATATGTCTACTAACCAATGGTTAAAACAGTGCATTGAGCGGAGGGTTCCTTAATACCCATAGGATAAAAGAAGGAAAAGTTTTGAATGTCAGTTCACGTGACTTTCTCCTCGTTGATAGTGTATTTATTTTTTTAATATTTTATATTTTAAAAACTATTGATTGATAATTTTAAAAAAATGTAAATCCGTACTAGTAATTTTTCTAAGCAAAATTATTAGGTTTTGGAAATTTAATCTTTCTTATTATATTTCTAGTTTATATTAATCTCATTCTTTCTTTTTTTTGGGGTCATAACCCACATTTATTATTAAAAAAAACTTAAGGAACGGCATTTGCTTTTATTTGTTTTCATGAGTTTATTAATATTATTATGTAAGCTAATTAATTATCAAGGTTGAATTGCTTCTAAAATCATGAAATTAATATATTTTATTATTTTCTCAAATTATCTAACAAAAGTAAATTTGATATTTTATTTTCTTACTTATATTACTATATATGCATATGTATTATATTATTTTTTATTTGATTATCATGCTTCCGGTCCGACCAATAGATTCAACCGTTTAAACCATGACCAGTTGATCTCTCTCTGGCTAGATATCGGTCCGACTTTTAAAACATTGGATAGAAGTCAATTGTTGCCTCCTTAATCCACATTCTCCTTTTATTAGGGAAGCAGAGTTTGATGAAAGATATGTTTCTTCTTGATAAGAGTTTTTGTCTTCTTGCAATGTCTCTTTTAAGATAATCTTATCCAGTTTTTAGTTAAAAATAAAATAAAATAAAATGAGTTGGATTTATTTTTAGAAAAATTATACCAAGGTGTTAATTAAAGAAAATAATATTAGAAAAATCATATAATTTATTAATGATAAGTGAAAGAGCAATCATTAATAAATAAAAAAAGTATCATTAACAAGTTATAAAATTTTTTATATTAATTTTTTTAATTGAGCCACGTCATTTTCCCTTTTTTATTTTTTTTATGGTGATCTGAAAGAATCAAACGTACCGTAGGTTAGAGGTAGGGGTGTTTAAATCCGAGACTGGGATCGGGATCCCCCAATCCCTGTCCTGGTCCCGGTTTTTAGCCGGGATGCACATATGCATCCCGGTACCGGTCCCGATTTTTTTTTAAAAAAATAAATTTAAAATAAATTATTATATTAGTTAAATTTTTCTTAATCTAGTATTTAAAATAATCATTTAACGGCTAACAAGGCCATAATAATCACACAAATTGATTTAGAATTGAAGAATAATATTTTATTATTATTATTATGATCATCTTTATCGTCTTTGTTATTAACTTTATACATTATATAGTTAGGATTAGTATCATGATATATATGGTTTAGTTCTAATTAAAAATGTAATACACATATTATCAAATGATAACTTAATTTATGGAGTAAAAAATATAAAAATAAAAAGATAACTTAATTTATAAAATAAAAATTTAAAAAAAAAATCAGGACCGGGGTGATCTCGGTCCGGTTTTGGTAAATCCCAGTCCTAGTCTTGACCAGACAGAAAATTTACAAGATTAAAATCTCCGGGACCAGACCGGACGTGATAGTTTGAACACCCCTGGAGGCTGAGATTGAGAGTTTTGAGATAGGGAAGAACACGAAGCAAGGAAGGGATCGGCGCTAGAAAGCGATAACGTGAGGATGTGTTGTGACCGAGAAGAGATTGAGTAAGGAATAGATGAGAAGCTACGATGGAGTGGATATGCGCATTCGCATTTTTCCGGGGTTTTTCTCCACTGTTTGGGCAAAAACACAGGAAGCTTGTTCTCTGGTTCCGGCTAAATTCGCGAGCACAGTACCTCAAGAAACAGAGCATCATCTCAGATATTTCTTTTAATGCAATAGCAGCAGCAACTTGTTAATACAAGTTTTTTTGCCCCCTTCTAAGATCTTATTTTCATGCATTACTCTATAGATTCTGTAGAAAGCAATCAAAAGCACGGTCATATGCTCTTATTCTCAGGATAAATGATATTTTGTTCTGCAAATTCATTTATTTAGTTGCAGCACCGAACTGTAATTGCCTTTCTGAATATTTTGTTGGGCATTCCATCAACTCTGGAGAAGATAATATAGAAGAATATGGAATGAAAACTGAATGCTACGAAAAACTGATCGATAGCTATGGAAGGGAAGAGAAGATAATACAAGGCTTAAATGAGAAGAATGAAAATTCACAATATTTATTTGTGAAGCTGTTTCAACTGCTCAGTCTCAAAGCAACGAGATCAGCGAGCGATGGAGGATGATAAGTCGACACCGGAGATGGTGTGCGAGCCCCGTCTGCAGGGTTTCCTTCTTTTTCTTTGTCGCCTACACTTTTCGAAAACAATTCCAATCATCATAATCCTACGTGTAGGCTGACAACTGCCATGGAGGCAATATTTGACAGAGTTTAACACCGTTTGTGACACGTCAGCTCGGTTAACTTTGACTCAGTAACCATAGGGACTGAATTACTAAATAGATTAAATTAACTAAATTATATGTGCGACCAAACTATAAGGATTGTGTCACAAATTCGGTGAAACTATAAGAATTAAATAATTAATTTTGACCTTTTCAAAACTTATCTAATTTTCTATAAATCATGTTATCTATGGTCTAATTATTAGTTTTTCCTTAATGAAGGCTCAACTTTGTTTCAACTAGGCTCAACAAAAAAATAAACTTTTCGTCCAAATTGAGTGGTTAGTGAGTTGAGTCTATAATTCCTCTGATCCAACCATCTAGGTCATATTTTTCTCTTGAATTTCTTAGTTCTGTCTTCACTAGATGTATATACAATAGATGAAGCAAACCTACTTTATATGCGTGTCTTCAGACCAATGTTTTAAAGGTCAAATATGTCAAACAAGAAAGGCCATCAGGTCTCAGTTTTCATGGTTAAACCGGCGGTCCAATTAATGAAGTAATAATTAAATAAAAGTTTTGTAAGAAAAATAAGGGGAAATCCCCGATTGAAAAGTTTATTGATGAAAATAACTTAAATTAGGGTATCAGTTCTTGCGTGTACAACATTTACAGATGATTGATATTTTGGGAGACATTTCTCCAATTTTCCCCCCAAAAAAACATAATCATTGGCTTTTTGAGATGTTCGATTACTCACTTTTTTCTAGGTTCCTTTTTTTCCAGAAATTTTTTTAGCCTTTTTCTGTAAGGCCCAAAATCTGTCTGATGTTAAAAATTATTATACTTTCAAGTCTAATTGGGTTTTAGTTTAATGATAGCTCGACTCTAGTTTACCTTGACTTAATCATAAAATAATTTTATGGTCTGAATCAAGCCGCTAGTGATTTGAGTCAACGGTTCGTCCGACCGGACCATCTAGCTCTTTAATCATTTTTGGAGAATTGAGACATTTCTAACCTTACAGTGATTAAATATCACTGCTAATATGTTAGATGCCTCAATTTCTATTGGCTTTGACTCCTAAAATCCGCTCTGGAACTTCTACTGATGCCTCATCTGTTCGAGTTTATTAAAATTCAGAGGTTAACATTGTCACTTGCTATGTGTATTGCATGTACCAATCATAATCACAAAGTTATTCGAAATCTTGTTATGGTTTGGTTTAACTAACAAATTGATGGGATTAGTCTAAAAAGTCAGTTGTGGCGGTCTACCTAATGCATCAGAATGCCAACTTAGTCACACAAACACGTACTGAATACCAATAGTGTTACAAGTACCGCTCCCAATAATAAATAATAATATTTATATTAATCATATATATATTTAACATGGATAAAAATAAACCTATCAAACCTGCTTCTTTTGAAAAATATTATATACCCAATGTGAAAGATATGTGTGATAATTATATCATATCAATTAGTGCCTAGATTGATGATGATTTAACTTGTCATTTTGAAGAGATCAAGAGCTTTACAAATTACAACTCAATCAAATTCAATGCTTTCAGTCTCGCTTGCCTTACTTTCTCATTTGCTTTTCTTTAATTAGATCCTTTTGGACTATTTGACCCTTAACTTAAAATTTACAAAGCTTAACGTAAAATATTTTTGACTAGTGCTACTTTCACAATAATGAAAATTTTAGTCTAACTTGGTTGAATTACGACAAGTACAAGTTACTCCCTGCAATATAAATGTAAAATCTATTAGAGAGATTTATTTATTTATTTGTGTTTGGAATTAGTTTTTGAGAATAGTTTTTAGGATTTATGAGGTAAGTATGTGAGATGAGTTTTATCTCGATTTACACAAACCATGGTTTGAAACCACACAGTCCTAAATGTTGGACTTCATTTTATTTTGTCTTCCAAATTAATATTTTGTTTTTCTAACATCTTCATATCAATTGTACATATTAAGGAGTTTTTTTTTATCAAGAGAGCATTTTCTAATGTAAATATTAAAAGAGGTATTTTAAGAAATATTTTTTTATAAATAACTAATTAAACTAATTTTTTAAACTCTTGAATTGATAATTTAACTCTTACATTTAAAACTGGAGTAGTATTAAATAAATTATGAGTTATAAATTTTAAGGAATCCAGGTTATAATGTTATTGAGAAAATTTCGTACCAAATAAAGATCCGATTTTATGTTATGTTTATAATAATATAACGTTTTGTTAACATGGTGGACGTAGTAATTGTTCATGTCGTTTTCTGGCATCATTTAAATGGTCAACTAAAAAGAAAATCTGCACTTTCTCTTTACCAAATCAAACAAAAGTTTAACTTGAACATTATCATATTGTTGTTTTCTTTGTTTTCTTTTAATTTTTTTAATATTCTCTGGATTGAGATCAGAAAATAAAGGCTGCAGTTAAACTGCAAGTATAATAAAATAAAGTGCATGATCTACATGACCTTAGCGGCATTTAGATCGTTGAGCGAACAATTGATTTTACAAATTTTTTACTGTGGATAAAATAGAGAAAGAATAATAGTTAGTTGTAAATTATGAACCAATAAAAGTTGAGTCTCCTTTGGGAAAATTTCAGATAAGGACCATTGTAGCAAATTAATTTCTTTAGAGCCCAAAGAAATTACAAATTTCACGATAGTTTAGTAGGCTGCAGTGAAATTAATTTGTGAAGTAAAAAGATAAAAATAACCTTTTCAAAAATCAAAAGAAGAACAATCTGATTTGTAAATAGTGAACACATTATGGACAAGTGAAATACTTCTATGAACAAGTGGAATAGTTCTATAAACAAGTGAAATTAATTTTTTAACATGAACATATTGGAACATAATCAAGTTAAATTCCATTTATAAATAGCAAATACGTTATGAACAAGTGGAATAATCCTATGAACAAGTGAAATAGTCATATGAATAGTTTTAAACTGGTACTTGGTGAAAAAGTAGAATTCCACTTATTCATAAGATTATTTTACTTGTTTATGATGTGTTTGTTACTTACAAATGGAATTTAATTTGATCATGCTCAAATATGTTCTTGTTAAAAAGTTAATTTCAATTGTTTATAGGAATATTTCACTTGTTCATGATATATTCGTCACTTTGCAAATCATGTTGTTTTTCCTCTGATTTTGAAAAAGTTATTTTTTTCTTTTTACTTCACAAATTAATTTCATTACAGCCTCACGGAACTACAGTGAAATTTCATATTTTTTTGGAGAGTTAATGGAAATGAATTTGCTACAGTAGTCCTTATATGAAACTTTCCTCTTTTTTTTTTTTGGGTATATGAGATTTCTATATTTACAGCTCATTTTTTTAGACTTAAATATCATTAAATTGAAAATTTTGAAATCTAACTGTTATTCTCAACAAACGAAACAAAGAATTGAAGAGGGACGAAAGATGATCCTCTAAAATATTTAATCGCAAAGTCAGAAAGTAAAAAAAAGGGTACGGGCTTCATTTTTGTGCAGCTAGAAATATTAGGTTGATTCTAATAAATCAATATGAATAAATTTTTAAATAATAGCATGAGGGATATATTCTTTTATAACTCAATTATATGACAGGATTCATCAAATTGTTTTTTACTACAAATCATTTTTTAATTAAAAAAATTGATGATAAAAGTATAAAAAAGTAAGCCCATATTATTACAAAATATATGAGAGCCTCTAACTCGATTTTCCTTCTCAATCATTTTTACAAACTAAATGGCTGATGTAAGTGTCAGAGAAAAAAAAAATAGAAAATCAAACCTTAATATTTCATTAAGATAATAATTTAACAATCTTCTCATTACAACTAAGTGAAGATATTGTCTTCAGCAAAAAAATGTTCAGATTATCAGATTACTTACCAAGTCTCATTGAGGAACACTTCTTTGTATGAAAATCTAAGACCACACCTATAAATCTGCTCCTCAGTTGATTGGCTAGTGGGTGCACCAAATCCTCTTTTATGGTTAGACTAATTGTCCTTTAATATTAAGTATACTGCTGACTCTCATGTAAAAGGCCATAACTTCTACATTCAATATTAATAATTAGAAAAAAAGAAGCAAAGATTGCCATATTGGCTTTCGCTCTTTTTACTATAAATAACTGCACATCAGAGCAGTCTCAAGCCAGCTCCATTCAACAGAGTCACAGATAACAATGGAGACTTTCAACCTTCTTGGCAAATCAAGTTGCCTCTACCTCTTGCTCATCCTGCTCACTGTCATTGCTTGTGTTGATTCTCATCCACCTGCAGAGACTCACTACCATGAATTTGTTGTAAGTGTTAGCTTTATGATCATGTGCTCCAGGTTATTATAGATAAACTATTATTATGTGAAGTTAGTTACTGATTAGCATGGCTTCAAATATTTGAATGAAATAGATTCAAAATACGCCGGTGAAGAGGCTGTGCAAAACTCTCAATGTACTCACCGTCAACGGGCAATTCCCGGGGCCAACCGTGGAAGCAAGGAATGGAGATTCACTTGTTATCAAAGTAACCAATGCTGGAAGATACAACATTTCCATCCACTGGTAAACAAATATCACATTGATCTTAAAAGGCTTCACTTGCTGGTTCATCTTGCTTGATATTTTGATTTTCCTCATAATTTGATGTGCAATCCAGGCATGGCCTTCGAATGCTGCGAAACCCGTGGGCAGATGGACCGAGTTATGTGACTCAGTGTCCAATTCCCCCGGGCGGGACTTACACATACCGCTTTACTATCAATAACCAGGAAGGCACACTATGGTGGCATGCTCACACTGGATTCCTCAGAGCTACTGTTTATGGAGCTTTCATAATCTACCCAAGATTGGGTTCTCCTTATCCTTTCTCAATGCCCAAGCGAGAATTCCCCATTCTTCTCGGTAAATCTCTCAAGTTTTCTCAGTCATATCTATACTAATTTTTTGCCATTGCAATGTTATTTAAGCTTATAGTAAACTCAATGAGTCCAATGCAGTCATGACTGATTGTTTCTAATGATCAACAGGGGAATGGTTTGATAGGGATGCAATGAGTCTCTTGAGGATGACACAATTTACGGGGGCACCTCCAAATGTATCTATTGCATACACCATTAATGGTCAACCTGGTGATCTCTACAGATGCTCCAGACAAGGTTTGAAATCATTTTCAAATCACAACTACAAAGTAGATTAACCTTCTCTCAAGTTGAAAAGGATAAGGAACTGACTATAACTCATGACAAAATCATTATGCAGATACTGTACGAATTCCAGTAGAACCTGGTGAGACAATTCTCTTGAGAATAATCAACAGTGCACTTGAACAAGAACTCTTCTTTACAGTTGCCAACCACAGGTTGACAGTTGTTAGCACTGATGCTGCATATACCAAGCCTTTCACCACATCAGTCATCATGATAGCACCAGGTCAAACGGTCAATGTCCTCCTCACTGCTGATCAAGCCCCAGGTCGTTACTACATGGCAGCACGTGCTTTTGAATCAGCGCAAAATGCTCCTTTTGACAATACTACCACCACTGCAACCCTTGAATACAAGTCTGCCAGCTGCAAGAATTGTGGACAATTCTCAAGACCAATATTGCCAGTTCTGCCAGCCTTTAACGATACAGCAACTGCAGCTGCATTCGATGCTGGACTTAGGGGCCTTTCCCAGGTTAAGGTATCTAACGACATTGATGTGAGTATGAACTTCATAGTGGGGTTAGGGTTAATCAATTGCACTAATCCTAATAGCCCCCGTTGCCAAGGACCTAATGGAACTCGCTTCGCAGCTAGCATGAACAATGTTTCATTTGTACTCCCAAGAACTACCTCCTTAATGCAAGCATACTATCAAGGTACACCTGGTGTCTTTACCACAGACTTTCCTCCTGTTCCCCCACTGCAATTTAATTATACAGGGAATGTGCCCCGAGGCCTATGGACACCTGCTCGGGGAACTAAGCTCTACAAGTTGAAGTATGGTTCCAAGGTGCAAATTATTTTCCAGGATACAAGCATAGTAACAACTGAGAACCACCCCATGCATATTCATGGATACCACTTCTTCATAGTTGGGTCAGGTTTTGGCAACTTCAATCCAGCAACGGATCCTGCTAAGTTTAACCTTGCTGATCCACCTGTGAGGAACACCATAGGAACACCTCCAGGAGGATGGGTAGCCATTCGTTTTCTAGCTGATAATCCAGGTAATATGCTACTGACAAAATCTATTAGTTCTACTCTTACAACTTGCATAAAGAAAAATACATAACTGGTAACATGATTTTCATTTGTTGGTGCAAAACAGGAATTTGGTTTGTGCATTGTCATATAGATTCACATCTCAATTGGGGTTTGGCAATGGCATTCCTGGTAGAGGATGGAGTTGGACCGTCAGAGTCAGTAATACCACCTCCACCAGATCTACCAAGATGTTAGGATGAAGAATACATCATTAGTCATAAATTTTATGCTCATGAAATATTGGCTTGCTGTTTGCAAATTCTTCAATTATTTTTCAAATAGTCAATGTGGTTTTCTTTACCATGCAATCCATGTAGCCAATCCCACCTAATGGGATAAGGCATGTTGTTGTTGTATAGTCAATGTGGTTTTCTGCCTTCATTCCTAGTCCAGAATAGGATGATGCGCAATTAAGCTTACTTGTTTTCTCTTGATTGAGTGTGTAAGATTCTTGAAAGACAAATAAAATATGAATGGTTTCTTATCATTTGTACTATCAGTCCTTTAGTTCAGGAAAAATATGTTCCATTCTGGCAAGCTGATATTAAGGAAGTAAAATTAAATTCCCCACTAAAAGAGATTCCTGGGTATATTATGTCAACTAATATTAAGTAGATTAAATTAATCATGGATAGACATGTCAAAGATTGATGTCCAATATTATATGCTTGTTCATGATTAATAGGACCTACCAATCTTTGGTAGATCAAGGTTACCACAGAATTATCCTCTGATTTGGTCCTTATCCTATCGTGGCAGAATGACCCACATAGTAAGGAAGCAAACGGAAATTTAGTCAGACCTCCAAAACAAACTGATGCATGTCTAGTTTTCAGGTGGCCACCATGATTATGTATGGATACCTAGCCTGATCTAATAAGATCATAAGACCTCTTTAATTGAGTTAATCAAACCAGCAGGATGTAACAGGATCACAATATATCATTTATTAGATATAATCATAAGTAATTTGTATGACTGTAGTTAGGAGTTAGAGAAATGAAGCATACTATTCATGGCTAGTGTAGGGTAACTTACTAGATATTTTATTAAAAATAATGATTAACTTCTGATGATATTTAACACAGTGCCTCTGATCTGACTTTATATAAGTAATACATTTTTCTAGCCAAGCTCAAATGTTTCGTGTATCAAGCTACAAATTTCAAGCAACGAGTATCATTGTGTACATTTTGACAACGATATGAACAGAAGCGCATGCCACATCTAACACAAGTATAATTGGCAGAAAACCCACAAACTGTACAAAAGTGGCGACGGCAGGTTGAGCTTGGAGGTCCAACAGCTGCTTTCCAATAAGATGGAACATGTGGGGGTAACAATTCCAGGTTTGCCTGTGTTTGTAAATGGAGTTATAGCTATAAAACCATCAATGCAACTATATAAAAAAGAGATTGCAAGCGTATATTGCTGATGGTTTATTCACCTCATGTAAGAGCTCAAGGAAAGTTCTCGGGGCCTTCCTTGCTTCAAGTGCCTTTGCCTGTCGGGTTGTCCTTTTAGTACCCTTTGATTGCTTTTTTTGCATAAACACTACACAAACAAGTCCAAAAAGAGAACAATGAAAATGAATTCATTAACAACCGAATGCAATCATTTTGCAGTATACCAAGTAACAGTCTACTGTTTTGTGGACAAATTCTTAAGCATCATCGTCCAAATGTTTCACTAATTTCGGACAAGCTTCTCAATTTTCAACAATGGCCACATATTGAATCAAAACAAGAAACAGAAGCAGTTTCACAAAACCAAGGTGATATATATAAACCTTGATCTTCATCGTCTAGAGAAGCTTCATCGTCGTCAATAGCTTCTACAGCTTCAATTCCTGCATTATCATTCTCCAAAGCTTCGAGGCGAGCAAGCGCAGCCTAAAATTAGAAGTTCAAATTTAATATAAGGATTTTAATGAAAATCCAAACTCTAAATTTAGCAGAGCTTATGAATGTATTCAGAGTTTTGAACCTGAGTGCGATTGTCACAGCTAGCAAGCGCAGCAGCCATTTTCGGAGCAACCTTCCGAGTTCGGCTTGACATACGGCGAAGAGAGTTGGAGCCTTCGTCTTCCATTTCTGCATAATATGGTTAAATTTGAAAGCTTGCACTAAACCAAAATATAAAAGCTAAGATCTAAAAGGGACTGGAAAAAGGTTAGAGTTCGGAAACCTAAGAGCTTATCGTTCTCACTTCTTTTCAAGTTTATACGTCGCTCTCTTACCACTGCGACAGGGAGAAATCCCGAAAGCAAAAGAGAAACAGAGAACTGTGACAAGAAACCGAAATCTGCATTCTGTAATTTCACCACCCAGGGGCCGGGTTTCAGCGTGCAAGTTGCAGGGGAGAGCAACCACTAATGTCCAGTGGGCCGACTATTACAATGGGCCAATTTGGTTTATCTTACGCGTAATGCTGCTTCTATTTCCCCACCCGGGATGAAATGTAACTACATAAAGTAAGTTACAAAGTATCTGAATAGGATACACTACAAAAAAAAAAAATAAATAAATAAATAAAAATTTGACAATTCTTAGCAGTGCATTTGTAATGGTTAGAATAAGTCAAAACAAATATCAAAATTTGTAGTGGTTTAAGGGAAAACCGCTATAAATTTGCATCGGTATGACTCGCGCCAAGTGATGCATTGATTAGGGAATGACATTTGTAGCAGGTTACACGAAACAACTGTTACAAATTATCTCACCAAGATGGTGCCAAATTTGTAGTTGTTCCAGTACCTGAACTGCCATAAAATGTAGCGCTAGCTTGGTGCGACTATTGTGGCGGTTACTTTTGTAGCGGTTTGTATGATAAGAATCACTACGGAATGCAAAGAGTCCAGAACCACTACAATGCTTAACGCATATTTGTAGCGGTTGCTATGTATAACCGCTACAAAATGCAAAAAATCCATAGTTTTGTAGTGGTTTTACCTAACCACTACAAAACTATCATGTTACACGAGGTAGGGTTTCTTGATTTGCAGTGATTTAGGTAGTGGTTTTTTTGTAAAAACCGCCACAAAGTTCAACGCTATAAAAGTGACTTCACCCCCTACTTTACCACTTTTGTCAATTTAGTTTCACACGCGCCCTCTGAAAGGTTTTACTTAAGATTCGAGGTTATCCTCAAGCATTTACAGAGTTTGGCACTTGAGGTTAGTAAAGTTAAGTCCTTTATTTCATCTTTTCCTTATTATTCTAATTTTGTTACAAATATTGATAATTTTTTTTTAAATTTTGCAGTTATTATAACTTCGAAGAGAGATAAGGGGAATGGGAAGAAGGCTGAGCTTCCTCTCAGACTTATTCTGCAAGGGAGCAGAGTAGAGGGGGCAGTGGGAGGGGTAGTAGAGGGCAGCATGAAGGTAGACATGTCCTCATGCCATCGCAAGAGGCGACTTTGCCACAGCAGTCGTAGGAGGCGACTCTACCAAAGTTGCTGGTTTAGCCAGAGGGAGGTGACCTCAGTATCAACGATTACGATGAGTACGAGGAATTTGACTTCAACATTCCCATTCTCAGTGACATGGAGCAGTTCCTAGATAAGGAGGAGCCTGGGGACCAGAATAACCCACGATCTTCGCAGTTAATGAGGTTTGAGGTAGAAGTTCAAGGTAAATTTAATTATTGTTTTAATAAATTTAATATTGAAATTCCATAGGTTAAATGTGGATATAAATTTAATTAATGTATGTGGTAAATTATGTAGATGAGCAGGGGAACATTTCCACCACATCCAGCCTTAATAGCCTGGACCAGAGACTATGCGTGATAGTTCCGTGGAATGAGGCGACGAACTAGCTCATTGAGAATGGTGATCACCTATTCAACCACTATGTAAACGAACTGGCCCCGAATTGGATTTAGTTCCCCATCTACTTTAAGACGTGGGAGAATGTTCCGGTGAAGCCGAAGGATCTAGCATGGGACAATGTTGTGAGGGTAATTAATTGTATTTAATTATATTATATCTTTTGTAATCAATTAATTATATTTAATTATTATTTATTCAATTGTATTAAAGGATAGGTTTGTCGTTCAAGACAATAGGAAGAGGTACACGTTGATGAAGATGAGGGGTGGTTGGAGAAACAGGAGGAATCGTCTCTTCCATAGCAAGAATAAGGATGAGACGATACCTCTGCAGTAGCTGATCGAGAACGTTTCTGACGGCATCCCACATAATGACTGGACAAGTTTTGTCTAGTATAGGGAGACCCCATAAGGACAAGTAATTTTTTTATAATTATAATTTTAATAATTTATTAATAATTTTTATTATTTTAATAATTATTATTTTTCTTATAATTTTTTAATAATTTTAATGTTGTATTTTTTATGCAGGCTCTTTCTTAGACAAACACTAGGTGTCGAAGGCAGTAGAGAACCATCACATGGTAGGATCGAAGACATTAGCTGTCACTTACAGCGAACTGGTAATTTTTTACAATGTTAATTAATTTTAGCTTTATATTATAAATTTATTGTTGATTTGTTTACGGTAAATTCCAAAAAAATATAGTCAAAATTGAGAAAGGAAAAAAAGCTGTGGTGAATTTCTAAAATCCTAAATTAGAGCAAGAGTAGGAATCTGGGATTTAAAATCTTGAGTGAAAGATGATCATGCCTTCAGTTAAGTGGCAGGAAAAAGAGATATAGAGGGCACACGAGTGAGAGGAAAGAGAGTGAAGCTGGCGCGAAAAAGTGACGATGCCAAAAGAGAAAAAGTGACAGAAAGGAGAGCTGAGCCACGGGTAAGGCAATTTGAAACAGAAATCATTTTTGTGTTGTGATTCTTTAATGTATATAGAAAATTGGTTGTATTTTGTGATTAGGGTTTATTATATCGGAGGTTTTGTTTTATGGGTAAAGTGGCTGTTAGGTGAAGATGGAGAAAAGGTAGCAGCTTTAAGGTAATGAGACAATGTTAATAGTTGTGTGATCGATTTCATTGTCTTTGGTTGCATTATCGTTGAAGATTGTCCCTTTTTTGTTGTTCGCGACTGATTAAGGGTTGAATGCTGCGTCAGTATAAACTTCAGCCGGCCGTCGATAGTAAGGTTAGGGGAGGACAGTGTTGTTATTAGTGAAGATGGATATGTGAAAAGATATTGTGTTGGTGTTAATAGTAGATGCATGGAGATGATATGGGGGTGTTATTATTCATGAAGATGGGTATGTTAAAATAAATTGTGCTATTGTAAATAGTAGAAGATTATATTGTTATTAAAGAGTACGTGTTGTTATTGGCCCTCCAACTTGTTACTTTCCCACTTTTTCTGTGGAAGTTGATAAAAAAAAGTTAAGTCATTAATTTAAAAGGTAGTGTTGTTATTAGAGAGGGAGGTGTTGTTATTGGTCTTCCAACTTGTAACTTTCCCCTTTTTGCATCAAAAGTTGTTAAACAAGAAAGTGAAGTCATTATTAATGTAGAAGATGATATTGTTATTAAAGAGGGGGGAGGTGTTGTTATTAGCCCTCCAACTTGTTACTTTCCTACTTTTTCCTTTAAAGTTGATAAACAAGAAAGTAAAGTCATTAGTTTAGAAGGAAGTGTTGTTATTAGAGAGGGATGTGTTGTTATTGGCCCTCCAACTTGTTACTTTCCCCCTTTTGCCTTTGAAGTTGGCAAACAAGAAAATGAACTCGTTAAAGTGGAAGCTTGTGTTGTTAATAGAGAGGGAGGTGTTGTTATTGGCCCTCCAACTTGTTACTTTCCCCCTTTTGCATCCGAAGTTGTTAAACAAGAAAGTGAAGTCATTAATATAGAAGATGTTGTTGTTATTAGAGAGGGGTATGTTGTTATTGGACCCTCCAACTTGTTACTTTCTCCATTTTGCCTTTGAATTTTCACTTGTTTCACACCACCGAATCTAAGGTGTAGTTCTCAGTATATTCAACTCAAGTTTCACCTGTTTCTTTCAACCACAGGAATCGATTTTATGCAACCAAAATGCTCAAACTTCATAAAAGGAAAACACGGGAACATATCGGCGCCGATTGTCTCTCAACGCATCGACTACTATCAAACCACCTTCCAACTCTACAGCACACTGTTAAAGATTAGTCAAGAGATCTTCGTTCCCTTTGTAACATACTGAAATATGAATAACAAGAACTGCTTGTAAATGTAATTAGTCGGAAGAAAATTCACCGGTGCCAGTGTTGTGTATACGGTGTTATTTTGATAAAGAGGACACTTAGCAAGATTTTATTGGTTGTCATAAAGTAATAATTAAATGAAATAATCTTACTTTGTGTAGGGACCACGAAGGAGTACACCTCGTAGGTGAACCCGGGGAAAATTCCCTGACTTTCCTTTCCCTGATAAAGTGGACAGTTAGGTGGAGGGAAGAGATAGGGATGGGTCCCATATAAGGGACACATGGCATCATCTTAAGGAAGAAGAGAAAAGGTGCTTTTGACTTTAATGTGTTGGCCGAATAAGAGCGTGACACTTGTTCCCTCTTTTTGACAAAGTTACTTTAGCTTTTGAGTTGTCATCACCGGAGGGTGCCACATTGCCCCAAGCCGGGGAAATCCACCGGACTCTGGTCTGGTCACCCGACTAATTTTCCCGAACACCGAGCTTAGGAGCCGGGGAAAAATCATCGGACTCTCATTTTCCCTGACCATTAGGGCAGCTCAAGACCCATTTGATTAAAAAAAAGGACACGTGTCACCGTTTGGCTAAATCACCGAATATGTGGCACCATAAGATTGTGACACATGTTGGAACACCTTTATGACTTTCTTTAAACTCTATTATTTCATTTATCCTCAGCAAAAATAGGAAGAAATCAGAAAAAACGTTGAGAAATAGTTAGAGGAAAGAGAAAACATGAATAGTGAATGTTCTTGAGTTCAATCCACCGAAACACTACCGAATCAGTGTTTTCTCCTAAACTTTCCTTCACAAACCTTCTTCTACTCATCCTAAGCTTCATTTCTACGGTTTCAGATTTTCATTTGGAGGTTTTTGGTGCCATCTCACCAGACGAAGTACTGCCGGATTTCCGAACCGATTGTGGAAACGTATAGAGGTAAGCGTAAGCTTCATTTTGAACCGATTGGTTTGTTGTTTGGATGAGTCTTCATGAAGGTTGGGGTACTGTTCATTTTCGTCCAAAAGGAATTTTAAAGGATTAATCATGGTTTAATCATGTATTTATGGTTAAATGATGATTTATGATGATATTGGACTAAGTTGTTCAACAAAATTCTGTTTTGGTAATTTTGCTGAAAATGATTCTATCTTGCCAGTGGGTTTTGGGGCTGAAGCTTTATGATTTTGATGATTTTGATCATTCCATTGAGTTCTACATGAAAAATTATGTGGAAAATCATGTACTTATAATTTTTGGATAATTATACAAAATTATGGAATTTTTGAAAGTTAGATGACCCTGCTGTTAGACTTGTTTTGCTGGAGCAGATTTGTTTACACTAGGACTTGAATATGATTGAACAGAACCTGGAACCAACTCATTTAGAGTTGTGTAGAATTAATTATGAATTTTCAAAGATTGAAGAAAATTCTGGCAGATTTACTCAAATGTGCGAAAATAAAGGATGCAATGGTATTATGTAATTGTAATGAACTTTAAGGGTAAAACTAACCAACTTGATATAGTTGAACCATTTTTGACTTTGATTTTGGGTTAGTATTCTAACCTTAATGACAACCGACTTGAGTATTTGGATTATACAAATATTGGACGAAATAATAACTTGTCGTCCGTAAATTCCATTTATAGGACCTAATACTGTTCAAAGTTTAAGATCTGCCCGAGCTTAGTGAAACAATTGGATATTGCTCAAGAGAAGCTATCAGGTAGTAACTTTGTCTTTCATATGTTATAAGATACATTGTATGTGTGTGGTTTCGTCATGAACTGTCTGGAATATTTTGTTTATGCGGGGTTGTCGCCCGGGCCCTTTTGCACGGGTTGACGCTCATGCCATTGAATTTGTTTGTGATGCACGAGTGAATGCCGGGGCCTATTGCACGGGTAATACTCGGAGCCTTGTAATATACCTAGTACTATGATGGTATGAGAACTACATGTTGAATCGAATGATGTTGTGATGATTCTTTTATATGATGACTGTGTAACATGCTCTGTGATTTTATATCTATATGATTGACTACCTGTTACTACTGAGATTCTTTTGAATCTCACTCTTTTTCTATAAACAAATTACAGTACATGCTGGTAGCTCAAAGGGCAAGAAGGTAAATACGGACAACTAGAGGATGAAGCTGAAAGATTTACTTTCTCTGTTGGTTGTCTGTTTGGATATTTTGGACATGTATATATTGTATAAATCGGTAACTATGACAATAGTATAGTAGTTGAACTGATAGTACTTGTAGCCAGGTATATGAATGGTAATGTAATAAAGAGATAACTTAGTTACATAACACTTCCTAATCGTTAGAGAAACATTAACGATTGAATACAACGTGAGATTGAAGCAGAGACACGCTTGTATACTCTGATAAAATGAAAGGAAGTATCAATGAGTCTAAATGAGACAGTGAATATTTGTGAAAAATGTTTGAAAAGTTTTTATTCCATATGAAAAACCTACTCAATCCTAGATTTATCTAATGAGATAATGTTGGGATTCATTAATGTTTTTAAAGTTTATTCAGTTTGGAATTAAATCCTGGTTTCACAATTTATTTCACTACTCTTTTGAACTCATCTGAGGTTATTGGAAGTAAGGTATTACACCCTTCCTCTTCTTTGCTTGCCCGCACTGTCCTTCTCTTCCAATTGCCATGTGAAACTAATCCTTCACCCCTTCCCTCTTAGGTTTTTCCTTTGTTTCTTAGTCACTCTTCTGCCAACCCACGATTTCGGCCTTCCCTTTGTTTTTAAAAACTTCACTGAGGGCATTATCATCTTTTGCACAAAATTTCAAATCCCATATTCCTACTCTTGCTCTGATTTAGAATTTCAAGAATTCACCACACTTTTTTGTCCTTTTTCAATTTTTATTGTATGGTTTTTGGAATTTTCCCTATTGTTTATAATACTAATTTAATGTTTTAATTCTTTTAGGAGAGGAAGGCTCAGTAGGAGAACCGCCGGACAAACTATAGGGGGTTATTCACCATCACCCATAGACACCGGGACGAGATTTCGACCTCTCAGCAGGCAGAGGAGGCCATTGTAAGATAATTTATTGTTTCATAATAATAATTTATTGTTTTATTGTTTATAATACTAATTTATTGTTAATAATAATAATGATTTATTGTTTCATAAGATGGAAAGAGCGGATTCAGCAGTCACCGGTTGAGTTGTAAGAGACCCAGACCCAGGAGTCACTGGGTGTAACTCCTCTATTCTTAATGTGATATAATGAGTCATTACACAATGGATCTCGAAACTACCACTACTAGAAAAAAAATTTTAATGTCCCTTATTTGGGACTTTTAACGTCCTTTTATATGGGGACGCGTATGTTAGCGACGTAGTAAATTTGGACTTTAGACGTCCTTTGTAAAGGGACGAGTAAAGGTCAGGGTTTAGGCGTCCCTTTTGCTAAAAGGGACGCCTAAATGGGGACTTTAGGCGTCCCTTTTTCACAAAAAGGGACGCCTAAAGTCCCCGTTTAGAATTTTTTTTAAAAAAATTAGGGACTTTAGGCGTCCCTTTTGCTAATAGGGACGCCTTAAGTATATACTTTAGGCGTCCCTTTTAGCGTAAGGGACGCCTAAAGGTTTTTTTAACCATACGGTCCTATTTGTATTGTTTCTGGCCATTCTGAAAGCAAACAGCAACATAGTCTCCTTATTACACAAAAAGGAAACATACAGCACGCAGTATATAATTAACAAAACACAACATCCACCTCTAATGAAACATTCATGCACTATAGTGTTGACATAAATGTTGTCCACTAATAAACAACTACTAAGTAAATGTACAGGAAACGATAAACTTCTACAAATCAACGTGTTGAAGAATCCTCCCAGCCAACAAGTCTCTGATCAAATTAATGTCTTCATATAAGTAAGCAGCATCATTCTCAAAGATATGCAAATTAGAAAATATGATTATACGAAATCAATGAAATTAAAGGATTGTTTAGAAATTCAATTAAAATACACCCAAAATATTATCATTTGATTACCTGTTGAAAATCACTTGTAACGCCACTTCGAATGATATTATACATGTAAAGTAGAACATAATAGCCACATTCAGTACCACCTGGTTGTTGAGGGCACTATAAATCAAAAACAATTGGTTAAAATCAATAACATACATCATTTCTAAAACAACCCTAAATAAAAGAACTTAAATTATATTGGAACCACATACTTTGGGATAGAACCACTTTGGCTTGCAAACAACTCTACCCTCACGTGACCCGCCAAGCATTCTATATGTTTGGGTCGCGCTACCATTAAAATATAAAACATTTTAAGTTAGAACAATTTATTTAAATCAAGCATTTCTTTAATTAATAAAAAAGAAATAACTAACGTGTTGAAGACGGATTTTGTGTCCTTGTCGGGCTTTTTTATTAAGGAATCAAACCAATAGATTTCATTGAGTCGTGGGCAAACAACACACAGGCTCTAATGTTAACTACAACAATACACAGATTAAAATGAAGTTTAGATTAGAAGAAAATTATTAGCACTGAAGCATCCAAAAAAAATTTACTACATACCCTTGAACAATTGGCACTAGATAACATCGCAATTTGGTCACTGCCATTGTTAAACCCACATAATGCGTCATTTTTGCGACATCATTTTTATCCGATGTCGTATTTGCCGGACACAAGAATCCGTATAAATTTGGTCTTTCCATATCAATACACATGTGGTAGAAGGACCTAAAATAGAAATAAAATGACCAATGAATTATTGAACTTATGAAATCTTGAACTTAGAAAAGAAAAACTAACCAAATGGCAAGTTGGACCCATCCTGCATCTATCTCCTCCAAATGCATAAACTCCTTAAGATCTTTATTGTCGATCGTGTAGGGATACGTCAATTGTGTACCCACAATCCCTGGAGGCATATTGAAGCTGACTTGGGGAATACCTTTGTACATCTGTTGCAGCGGATCTAGAAAGGGCCATTTCAGCGCATGTTGCTCCTCCTATAACCATAGAAAACAAAACCAATTATATTACAATGATGCCAATAAATGTCAAGTGATATGAATATAATTCCTACCATTGGTGGGGTTGCCAACGTGCCAATAAGATATTGAGGCCAAAGGATGAAAGCTCCAATTGCCTGGCAATCTCAACGTCAGGGATAGGGATGGCTGCACCTTCTTCCCCCTCATGAACACGTGTCACTGTCACCCTATGTAAATACTGTGGAATTTGATTATGATGGTAGGTGGTAGCTTGTGTGTAAATGAGAGCATCGGCTACAACACGAATCATGGGGGCATCCAAATAGAGGATACACGATTCGCTCGACTCCATAGTGGTAGAAGGCTGGCCTAGTGGTTCTTTTATGTGAGAAGGCTGGCCACAAGGTTCTGTACTATGGGAAGGCTGGACAAGACTATGGAAAGGAGCGGCAACAAGTTTTGGAGTGTGGGAAGGCTGGACAAGGGGTTCTGGATTTTGGAAAGCCTCGGCAATGAGTTGCAGAGTGTGGGAAGGCTGTACAAGGGATTCATCCGGCGGGTGGTGACTTCCTTTAGTGTTGTGGAAGGCCGGGGATTCCTGGTTTCTAACCCTAGTACCCTCCGTTTGATGAAAATCAAACCACGATTTGATTTCACCACGTAGTTCTGTCATTAGCTCATATCGGAGCTCTTCTCGGATTTGATCGCGAAGCTTAGCCACAAACTGTTAACTGGGTTTAGCTTGTGAAGAAAATATTGAGGCTTTACCAAAATACTTCGTAATACCAACTCCCCTAATCTCCCCTCTAACACAGCCGGGGTATTCATCCTTCCCAATGGCCGTTGCCAATATGTCCATCTGTCCACTTGGAGTGAACGAACCTTGGCTACTCTGCTCTTCGAGTTCGTCCTGTAGCATACAATTCGTTATGAACAAAAATTAAATGCTAGAAATGTGAAAGAATTTCACAATTAATTACTTGTGCTATTACTACTTACAATCCTCGAGGCAACCTCAGCAATAGTCGGATTTATATATTTGCCACCCTTAATCCTCCCTGCTTTCCATTTTTTGTGACGCGGAGGAGGAGCTGGCGCTTGTACAACAACGGAAGGATCCGATTTTGCAGCTTCCTTCATTTTTTCCAGCTCTTCTGCTATCATTGTCGGCTCCAGCTTCCTGTAGCCACCCCGAGACATGCAATGCTGGTACTGATTTGCTTCTTGCCTCTGTGTGTTCGCCGCACTTAATTCCTGTTTAAGGGAAAAAGGGAAAAACAAGTCATTAGTGCATTAACTATATTGAAATTAAAAATTTTCATACTGAAGACAGAAAATTTACCAAAAATTTAGGAGCTTGTCGTTTTGCTACAAACAACCTCCAGTCCTCTGGAGATAGATATGAATATTCCTGACAAGGATCTAGATGTCTCTTGTCATCTCTAAGTTACTTCTTGGAGAGCTTATTTTTAAAATCCTTCCAGCACAAACGAACCTCTCCTATCCAGTGGTTGTAGATGTCTGTGGTGTCAGGAACATCGAACATTTGCTGCAAAAACGGAGACAATTAAACTTGAATAGGAAGAAAGATCTAAATACATAAAATGTATCGAAAGTTATGTACCAAAAGCTGTTGCCATATCATGGCTTTCATTTTTTTGGGAACCTGCCTCCAACTATCATAGATGATTCAGACTTTGCTTCGACCCAAAAAACCAAGATAACTAATGAAGTGGTCTTCCTCAGGACCATCTGGATTCATGTTGGCATCAAACTCTATGTGAACCCTCTCCTGTTCATTGTAGTGTCGCTTCGCCAATACAGTCATCTTCGTGGCACCCCTTGTTCTTCTCGGAGCAGGTGGCTCTTCTTGCCTTCCATTATATTGCTCGCTGTCGCTCCCTGAGTCACTAGAACTTGACATATTCCTGGACACAAAAAAATCATTGTCAGAGAGGTAAGTAGATTGCAGGTATATGTATAAACTACATTAAGGGAAAAAAGCACATAGGACATAATACAGTTTTATGTAGTTAAAGGTCTTACTTCATACTGTTTCTCATATTCCTTCACAATGATCATTTCTTGCAGAATAATCTTCATCATCTACCAACTCGACCTCACTTCCTATAGGTGGATTTGTTGTCAAAGGTGGTGTGTCGTCAAGGTTGAAGGTTGGATCACCATACTTTTGTTTTTTGCTTTGAAGTACAATGGACATATTTTTATTTGCAGGATCTGTGACATAAAACACTTGCTTCGCCTGGCTTGCTAGAATGAAGGGCTCATCTCTATAACCAACTCTTCGAAGATCGACTGAGACAAATCCAAATTGTGGATCTATTACCACAGCAGCATTGCTAACCCACTTACATTTGAACAAAGAAACTTTGAACTTGTTGTAGGTCATCTCCCATATTTCTTCTATAACTCCATAATAAGCCATTGACGCACATATGGGGTTTTTGTCTTTTGAACTGGAAAAGTGCATAGCTTCAGCTTCAACCATCATCCCACTATTTTGCATGGTACTTCTGTCATCTTGCTCTTTTATGTAGAAAGAATACCCATTTATGTCATAACCAGTCCAAGTAACAACCTGAAATGAAAGCCCCCAAGCTAGCCAGTTGATTGTCTCGGACACACCGATCTCATGCGAAACCTTCTCCTCAAACCACTTAACAAATGTCTTGTTTTGCTCAATAGCTATTTGCATGTCACGCTTCTTTGGATTCAAGTTCTTCAAAGTCTTTTTGTGCTCATTTATGTATGGCTGAACTTCTTCCATATTATTCAAGATATACAAGTGTGCTTGCAACACCTCTTCACGATCCGCAGTCTTCACTTTAAGTCCTCGTGTTCCCTTGCTTAACCTATTTTCATGCCGAGACTGTTCCTTTTTACCAGATAGATAATCTTTACAGAAGTCCATAGCCTCTTCAACTACATATTGCTCAACTATTGAGGCTTCAGGTCGATAAGGATTTTTAGAATACCCTTTTAAGATCTTCATGTATCGCTCGAAAGGGTACATCCACCTTAAGTAAACTGGACCGCAAAGCCTTACCTCCCTTACTTAATAAACTACCAAATGCACTATTATATCAAAAAATGATGGAGGAAAATGCATCTTTAGTTGGGACAGAATTATATAACCCTAATATTCCAGTTCATCCAACTTCTCAGTATTGATGACTTTTGTTACATATAGCATTAAAGAAAACACACAATCTGGTTATAGTAGTTCGCACTTCATCTTTCATAATGCCTCTAATGGCTACTGGTAACAATTGTCACATTAACACGTGATAGTCATGGGACTTCATTCCCACTAACTTCAAATCATCCATTGACACACACCTGCTAACATTAGAAGAGTAGCCCTGTGGGACCTTAATTTCATGCAGACACCCACATAAACTTCTTTTCTCCACTTTTGATAGCGTATGCGCAGCTGGCTCCATATATGCCCTCCTACCATTATCTCTTAGTTGTGGATGCAACCGATCTCTTATTCCCATATCAACAAGGTCAAGTCTCGCGCTCATTCCATCCTTGGTCTTCCCTGGGATGTGCAAAAGTGTACTTACAAGGCTGTCACACATGTTTTTCTCCATATGCATCACATCAATACTGTGTCTTACATCAAGACAATGCCAATATGGAAGATCAAATAAAATTGACCTCTTCTTCCATATATTCTTCTCACCTGTAGTCCTTTGATTTTTACCAAAGGTCACATTGAAATGTTCTACCCGACTATAAACTTCCTCCCCGGTTAATGCCTTTGGTGTAACTCCATGTTCTGGTAAGCCATCAAAACGCTTTCTCAGCCTACGATATGGGTGGAATCGATGAAGAAACCTCCTGTGGCCAAGGTACACTATTTTTTTCCAATGCTTAAGTTGTCGAAAGTGTGTTTCTCCTTCACAGATTGGGCATGCTTTATGACCCTTCACACTATACCCTGACAAATTTCCATATGCGGGGAAGTCGTTTATTGTGGTAAAAATCATTGCACGCAACTTGAAAGACTCTTTCTTATAAGCATCGAACACATCCACACCTTCCTCCCACAACTTCTTCAAGTCCTCAATCAAAGGAGCCAAATACACATCGATGTCATTCCCTGGCTGTTTTGATCCAGAGATCATCATAGAAAGCATAACGTACTTGCGCTTCATACATAACCAGGAGGTAAGTTGTATATTACAAGGAGAACTAGCCACGAACTATGTGTACTAGTAAGAGTTCCATACGGATTTATTCCATCTGTACAAAGTCTAAGCCAAAGGTTTCTCGGCTCGCTGCCAAATTGAGGGCATTTCATCTATCTTCTTCCACTGTTGAGAGTCGGCCGGGTGTCGAAGATATTTTTTGTCACAAATTCTCTCATCAGAATGCCATCTCAACTTCTTCACTTTTGTTGCGGTTGCAAACAAACGCTTAAACCGTGGTATTATTGGAAGATACCATATCACCTTCGAAGGTTGCCTTTTACTTGTTGTCCCTTCTTTACAACCACCGTCTTTCTTCACTTTATATCGTGACGTTTTACACTTAGGACACTCCCTAAGACCTGCATACTCCTTTCTGTACAATACACAATCATTAGGGTAAGCATATATCTTTTTGTACTCCATACCCATCGTAGACAAGATTTTCTTTGCCTCATACATACGGTTTAGAAGTACATTATCTTCTGGAAACATATCACACAATAATTCCAGTAGTAATGTAAAACTACTATCGGTCCATCCACAAGTTTCCTTTAAGTTCACCAAATGCAATGTTTTCGTCAGTCGTGTGTACTTACTCCCAGGGTATAATGGTGTCTCCGCATCACTCTGCAGGCTGTCAAATTCATGTGCCTGGGCGAAGGATTCAACCTCGATATCGTGAATCATTTTCTCCATTCTATCTTGCTCTATAACATCTACTCATTCCTTCTTGTACGACGGACAATCAGTTACTTCCTCACCATGCCATATCCACCTTGTGTATCGAAGATTTATTCAATCACAAAGTAGGTGATCCCTTATATCATCAACATCCCGTCGACTCTCGTTTAAACAATTCACACAAGGAAAAAATACTTCCCATTTTTGGGTTAGAGCATTCCTTCTAGCAAATTCAATAAACTCTTCCACCCCATTCTCATATTCTTCACTAGTTCTCAAAGCATTCATCCAACTATGATCCATTTTTAACCTAAGCCATTCTCAATAACGCTAAAGTTTAGAATAATTGACAACAATGAGATTTCCTGTTATAACTATTTTAAACATAAAAAATACAATCCACTAATTTTTCATCTTTAAACTAAAAAATTCAAAAGGACATGTTAAAAAATTTATACTTTTATATTACTATTATTATGACACAACAATTATTTCTCAAAAATATTATGATTTCCAGACATATATGTCATTTCACATTTGAAATAATTAATTATTACCTTTTAATCTCATTCATTTTTCATTCTATTACATATATACTTCGGAGTTAAACAAGTAACGAGTTTTATAATTTTTTAATAGTCACTTTTCAACAAATTCCAACATATTTTTCACTTATAAAATATTTTATAATTATCTACATATATATATGTCATGTGCAAAAGTCATAAAAAATACATAAGTGTCTTTCTTTGTTTAGATGTAATCAGCTGCTAACCCAAGTACAACAATAAATATCATATATTATAAATATTATATGTCTTTTCTAAATGTAATAAGAGAAGCAAAAATCTATAAGGCACGTCCGAACACATAAGTGACATTTCGGACACTTAAATAACCGTATAAAAAACAATGCAACTATACAAAAAAACAAAAAAAACCTTTGGTGGACGGATTGAGGATGCTGATGCTGGCCTTGTGGTGATAAAGGGAGCGGCGCCGCTGTACCTTGGAGCTGAGGACGGACTGACGTTGCTGGCCTTGTGGTGGACAGATGGGTAGGACGCGAGAGAGAAGATTGAGGAGGGGGATGGCGCCTTAACAATCTTGGGAGGAAGGGGATTAATTAAAAATGCTGCTGTGAAGGCTAAGTTTCTGCAGCGTCGGTTTTTGAGAGAGGGAGGAAGAGAGAACGAAAATGCTGGAATATAATGGACGGAAATGAAGGAAATTGGAGGGAAAGAAGCTTTAGAGAAGGGACGCCTAAAGTTAGCTGCATGCCAGCCACGTGGCTGGCATGCAGCCTTTAGGCGTCCCTTCTGGAGAAGGGACGCCTAAAGGCTGAGCTTTAGGCGTCCCTTCTCCAAGAAGGGACGCCTAAAGGTCTCTTTACACGTCCCTTTTGGTTTTTAGGATGCCTAAAGAGGAAAAAGTTTCTCTTTATTTACATAAATGTCACTGCGTCCAGTTTTTACTTCCCTTTTTAAAGAAGGGACGTCTTTATGTGACGTTAAATCCCTATTCTGTAGTAGTGTACTAAGCCGGGTTTCCAAGCTTTTTTGAAAAATTTTGAACTTTTCAAAACACTCATAGTGGTTCGCTCTTTACTATGACCCATCATTCCTTAACTTTAGTTATTAGAGTGCTTCTCTACTCATTTTATGGTATCTTGATGCTTAGTCTATGGGCCCTTCACATACAATCGTCCACTCCTAGTTTTCAATTATCGAGCATAATATCAGTATTAATGTATTCACTGATACCATTGATACCACCATTCGAGTACTAATATCACTACTATGTGCACTGGTATACTGATACCACCAAGCTGGGCATAAGTACAACCACTGCATATACTGATACCACATATACCAGCACTCAAGTACTGATACCACTACTATGTACACTGATACCACTACTATGTGTATTGGTACCACTACATGTGCACTGGTACCACTAAATTCCTAGGCGTACTGATACCCTTACTGCACTTCATTTCAAACCCTCCTCCATTTCTTTCCACCCTTTCTCTCTCTCATTTTCTCTTATCTGGGAATTTTTTTTGAAGAGCCTAAGAGCTGAGCAAGGTGATCAAATATGGTAAAATATTTTTTAAATCTTTGATTTCAACATTTTGTCCTTCTTATAACACTAATACTAATTATTTTTTCTTCTTGTCCAGAAATTTCAAGACTTTTCCTTAGCATTTTTAATAGTCCTTATTGCCTACACATTCTCAATATTACCTATATAAAGTTTATACTTATCTAACTTAATTTAATTATTCTTCTAAAATATTAACTACTATCAGTTAAGTTACTTAAATAATAAACTATTCAACACAATATTATAACAATGGACTCAAATTATTGTGTCATTTTATTTTTGAATTTTCTCAACATTTTGTGAGGTTTTAAAACTGCTACAAAGTTAAAATTAAAATTGGATTAAATTTTTGGCTCTACTTTTGAAATTTCATCCTATATTAGTAATGGTTTGATAACTGCTGTAAAGGTTTTGGCGCCAATTTTTTAAAATTCATAATGTACTTAGTAGCGGTTTTCAAACTACTACAATATTGGAGCTAAATTTTCATTTTTCATTTCCCGCCATACAAAATTGTGCCAAATATTTATGCCAACCTTTGTAGTAGTTTTTGAATTGCTATAATATACTCAAATAATGTGTTATCTATATACGTATCTTGTAGTGGTGAGAAAGAACTGTTATAAATTTAGTAGCAATTGTGTTACATGAGTAGTGGTTCTTGTGAACCACTACAAAATGCTTTCCAATAGTATGTTTTGTAGCAGTTTTTGCAACTACTACTACTGTCGTTTATAGCGGTTAAAACAACTACAAATACACCATTTTAACTACTACGAAACCACAGTTTTGTTGTAGTGATAGATACATTCCTTTAGAAGGTAAGATAGATTCCAAAAACATTCTTTGTCCTAGTAATGATTTTAATATGGGATTTCTAACAAGTTTACAATGTATAGAAAATGTACTCAGGTGGTTAATGTATTGTTGTCTAAGTATAAAAGTCATAGCATCCCTTAGTGCCAACAACTACAGTTAAAGGACTTTGAGTTTTGTTTGAGGGATAAATAACCATTCACGAAAATGGTTGTGACAAAAAATACCATAGTTGACATGCTTCTCCAGCATCCCTTTGATTTAATACTGAAAATAAAATCCCATTGAGGAAAGGAACTCCATTGATAATGGTTCCTCTCATCCTCCTACATCAGTTGGTCATCTAATGCACCACCATCAGGATATTGTTAAGACAAGACATGAGATATAACTGCACTTGTTCGAGCTTGAGCCATCTTGGTTACTTTTTATGGAGATATTTGTATACCTTTATGACATACTTGATTTCTGGAAAACCACAAGGATTCGAGTAATTGGAAAGGCAAATATGTCATGAAATTACTAGAGTCTTTGTGGTTTAACAACCATATGAGCATCCACTATTGCAAAGATTTGTCAGGGTTGTTACCAATTTTAAAACCAGCGATACTACCAAACCAACATGTTCTGGAGAAATGGCAATATAAAAATAGGTGTTCTAAAGATTTAGAATTACAAGTATAAAAATAACATACCTTAGAATATGCCATATGTTTATTGCGAAGTAAATGTGTTATGTGTAGGACACGTCTAACTATCTTCTAAACTAGCAATTTTAGTCTAGGGGGAGGAAAGATTTCCAAATCAAATGGCATACCTCAATTTCAGCAGGATTGGATTGTCCACATGTGCATTGAAGCAATCTAAAGCCATCTTAGATAGTATAACTTTAGAATTATTACCTGCCTACATGATAATGTCAAGTGAATGAGATAGAGGAACTGGGTGTTTAGCAAGTTGTTGAACTACTTGCCTGGGATAGAGTGAGGATAAGAAACAAAAATTCTAAGAGCCTTTAGAATGCAGTATAAGGTTCGACACCTTCAAGTCAGGGTATACCATACTAGACTGCTGTAGAGGCTACCATAGTCGAATATTTAAACATATTAAAGAACCATCACCTACTTGCCAGGTAAGTTGTTTAGTCACCACTTCACCCAACTTGATTATATGCCACCACATAGTAGAGTTGTTGTACATAGGTTTAAAAAAAATACTACTTTTCAGGATCAAAGTACTTTGTAAGCTTCACTTTGCTTAATAAGGAAGATTGGTTAGACACAGCTCTCCATAAATGCTTATCTAATAAGGTAGAATTAAAAGCATCCAATTGTACGAGTTGTAGGCCACCATTACTTCTCAGAAGGCATAATTCATCCAATTTGAGCATATGAAACTTTTTTAAACATCCCCAGAAGACATTGGCCACCTTTATTGCTATAGTATGACATAAGTAGCTAGGGAACTTCATACATGAGAAAGGATACACTAACAAGGAAGATAAAGAGTTTTTAATCAATATAAGCCATCCAACTTGAGATAGGTGTTCCGAGTGTAGGATGATGTATTTAGAAGTGCAAGTGTACACTGTCGTAATCAAGTAATATAGAAGTGAGTAGAGTATCGTTCCCACGAGGATTGATCACTAAGTACCAAAATTGGTAATTTTAATTCTATTTAGTCGGTTGATTAGTTGTGATTGAGATTACAAGATAGAAATGATGAAATACGAATACAAGTGATATAAAGACAAATATGAGAAAAAGCCCTAGGGATTAGATTTCACTTAATAAATTCCGGATTGAATCACTTATCTATTCTAGTCCAATTTATTCCACATGATTGATAGTCGAGTTTCCCTATTTTAATTACTAGCCTCTTCCAAGGTCAAGTAATTCTATAATTAATTGCTAACCCAATATATTCCTATATGAATTTAAGCAATCAATCATGCATTAAGATTTATGGAACTCAATTAAGACTACATAACCCATATGAATATATTCCTATTTCATATGCAAATTATGGTTTTAATTATAGGATCCACACACATGTATCTCCTTCCGGTCTCAACATGCATATTAAAATCATCCAAAAGGTGGCCAATCAATTGTAAGCATTAAGAGCAATAATTAAAACTCAATCATGAAGGAAAAATTAAAACTAGATTTAATAAGGTAAGATTCAATCCGTCATTAATAAGCTACGTCATCACCCTAGGAAAAGGAAAATTTAGCTCATGATAAAATTAAAAATAAAACCAAAATATATTCCAAACATCATAAATATTGCATAAAAATTAATTACAAAAACATAAAAATACTACTACAAGATGCATGAAAATGGAAAATCTAGCCTACCATATAGGAGGTAAAACCATCCATGTAGGTGGCAACCTATACCATCCATAAAGGAGGACTACCTAGGCCTTCCATATAGGAGGTAAAACCATCCATGTAGGAGGCATGCAAGAAGTAAAAAAATGCAAGAAATAAATTCTAAAAATAACAACTCTCTCTCTAAAATAGAAATTCTCTCTCTCTCTTCCTTCCTCTTCTCCCCCCTCATTTTAGGGTGCCAAGAAGCTCTATTTATAGGCTTCATTTTCGGGCTGCTACAATGATTTTGCTATAGTGATTTGCTACAGTAAACCGACCACACCGTCCGCTACAGTGAAACTGCTACAATGCACAGTGAACAGTACCCGCATGAACAGTGTACAGTGAATAGTACCACGTGAATAGTACTTTTCCTTAAATGCCTTCTTTAATTCTTTTTAATCCAGTACTATCCATGGCTGCAAGAAAATCATTATTTATTTATTAATTACACCCAAATTGATTACATTCAGCTCAAATATAGTCCACAAAATCATCATATAAGGGAAAATGAATATGCAAATATTTTACTTATCAAATTCCCCCACACTTAGCTCTTGGACGTCCTCGGACAAGAAAGAGTAACTAATAAGTGCTTCCAACAAAATTAGAAGTGTCAAGTCATAAACAAGGACACAATTAAAGAATAAAGAGATCATAGTATTCTTGAATCAACAAAAGTATAAACTGGTAACTTCATTTGAAAATAAATGAACCGAATTCATAATTGTGGCTCATTCTCTCAATCTCTCAAGTGTTTTAGGGTAAGTGTTTCACTCAAATTCACCTGAAAAAATTACACTACCATAAGCTTGCCAAAAATCTCAATCTCCACTACCTAATTCACATGCATAATTCAAATCAAAAGGACTTATTAAAGGTTGTAATGGGGTTAAGGTCAAAGGAATGTAAAAAGTGATATGAAGGGCTATTTTTACTAAGTAAATAGAACAATTGAAAAATGGGCCATCTTATGAATAAACCTGGCCTATCTTATCCCAACAACCCATAATTTACATTTTTTTTTCTTTTTTCTTTTTTCTCTCTCTTTTTTTTAACAACTTCTGCACTTTTGTGGTTGATGATATATAGACCCCCACACTTGTCAAAAGCCCATTTCACAAAAATTTCAAATGCTCTGTTAATCTTTCGAATTCAGTGAAAGCACTTGATAAATCATTAAAACACATATTAATGGGTTGAAAATAAAGAAATAATTAATTAGGCTCAAAGGGGCTTATCAATGTTATAATTGCAAGGTTGGCTATTTGGCTCTGGCTAAACAAAATGAATGCCTTTATCATTTTTGAATGTGCATGCGACATGTAATTTCAACTAGATTTAAAGCAAGTTCTAGAGTGACAACTTAATAGGTGAATATAACACACAAGAAAGATAATCACTATTGATCATATAGGCTCAAAAGCTCACGGTTAGGAACTTTCAAATTCAGCTCATTCAATCTCAAAATTCATCACCAAATTCAACAATAAGTTATTCAATCATGCTATAAAATCTCTAAACTCAATTGATCTATGCTTCAAACTTATATACTTCTTAAAATCATTGAAAAACACTCAAATTTTATTTTTATTTATTTTAGATGAAATAGAAAGAAAGAAAAAAATTACAACTAATAAGATGCGTCTCAAGAGTTAAGAACAACTCTTTACTCTGCCATCTTTTCACACCCCATGCATCTAATGGTTTTACTAACTAACTATCTAATGGAGAAACTATACAATTTTTTTTAATAATCCTCCCCCAACCTAAATCAGACATTGTCCTCAATGTCTTCTAAAGATTAAAGAAAGGTTTTTTTTGAATAACCTAAACACACAATAAATTAAACCAAAATGCTAAGAGTAAAACCATAAGATAAAAGAAAGTTACAACCGGAGAGTGGTATCTGGATTCTGCTTCTGACTGCTATCTGAAGATTGCCCACCTTTTTCTTTTACTAATAGATCTGGTTGAGGTTCATAGGTTTGCAGTTTATCTAGTAGTTGATCAGCAGTTGGTGCAGAAATGATGGATTGATGAGTCGCTTGGGGTATGAATCCTGTTTCCACAGCATGATCAAGAAAAGGCAACAGGTTATCATAAAAACCATTAACATTTAACAATCCTAATCGTTTTTTATGAAAGTTCAGTTTAGCCCAATATGCAATGCTAAAGATCCCATCCAACGTTTCAAAACTACCGGGTAGAGCGATAAAAGCATCAGCACGGTAAAACATATGTCCCATTCGTTCAGGCAGACTTGAAACCTCTAACTCTTGGCCTAAGAAGAAGAAGTGATGTTCTAACTCCTTTATCCTTACACACAAACCCTTGCTACCATGAATGGTTGCAGGAATAACCATACTTAACTTTAGGCCCTCGAGACCTCTCCCATAGACAAAGTTGATTTTCCTCGCGGCTAGTGCACTTCCCAGTTCCTGTGCTGCAGTTATAAACTCTCCATCCTTTCCTGAGTCAGTTTCACCAAAAATGCATATAGATTTAAAACTGCATTTTAGAGTGATACCACTCCTCTCTTTTTCTCTCTCAGAAATTTTGTGTTTTTTTACAAATGGAAGATTACATATTTATATTACAAAAACAACGACAACAAAATCATGCAAATCACACATTTTTAAAAAAAATTTGAAATAAAATTTCTGACACGAATGACCAGTGGGCCACTGTGTGAAGAAATTAAGTAAAGTAAGTAAAGAAAGTCAAAAGTTACTGAAAAAGATAAGACAGATTGACAAAAGCAAGATTATGTACAGTAGTTGTGATTGTGGCTCACATCTTCCTCTGGTTTTACGTCCAGTAACGGCTTAAACGCTTTCTATGAATCGAGGATTTCTTTCCCATCCAGTTTTCTTATAAACTGGCAAACAGGGTCTTTTAACGTCAGATTCCCAAGACGGTAGCGCTCTTTTTCTTTGTTGAATATATCTAATAAATCAAGAAGAACATGATGAACATCGCCACTAGGATGCGTCTCAAGAGTCTGAATGATATCATCCAATGACTCCTTACTCAGTCCATCCTTTATAAATTGGATTTTATCTTCTCGATTTATAGAAACCATACCTTTGCTCCTACAGCGCTGATCACAGTTCCACCTTGCACATTTAGGACAAACCTTCATTCTTTTAGCTCTTCTCTTTTTGGAGTAAGAGCTTCTTCCCATACCTGGCATAGGTTTAATAAATGAATCATGAATCTCACCTATTAAACGTACCTTAGCTTCAATAATCCAGCGGACATCCTCAGGAAGGCCCAAACGCTTGAATGTCTTCATTCTTTCAAGTCGACATCTATAGATCTTCCTAAGCACATCTTTGGGAAGAGTAGGGAACCTGTTCTTAAGCTTTACAATAATTTCCTCCATGATGAGACTAAAATTTAAAGATGCAGTTCTGTGTGCTTCAGTAAGTAAGAAAGAAAAATGAAAGATTAAGGAAAAGAAGTTTTGGGTTGCCTCCCAAATAGCCGCCCTTCTTTAACGTCTTTAGCTAGAGAAAGACCCAAGCAATAAATTTTTTTTAATTTTAATTTTTATTTATTTTTATTTTTTTTAAAAAAAATTAGGACTTACCTGTTGTTTCCTCCAAAGTGATGACAGTTTTCAAAGTGTTGAGTGCACCGTCATTATACTCTTTCAGCCTTTGCTCATTTACTTTGAATTTTCGATCACCATCTTGAATCTCCACAGCTCCATATGGCCATGTTTGAACCACAGTAAAAGGTCCTGACCACCTTGATCTCAGCTTTCCTAGAAATAGCTTTAACCTTGAGTTGCATATCAGAACTTTTTGTCCCAGCGTGAACTCTCTCCTTAAAATTCTTTTATCCTGCCACATTTGTGTCTTCTCCTTATATAACTTTGCATTCTTATGAGCTTGTTGTCTGGATTTTTCAAGCTCATTGAGTGGGAGAAGTCTCTTCTTACCAGCTGCCTTTAAGTCAGAATTTAAGGCTTTTATTGCCCAATATTCTTTGTGCACTTCAAGATTAGTTGATTTTGAATCATCTACTATTCCCATTGCAAGTGGTTGATTCATGCAGCTTTTATTCACCATGTCTTTTGTACAGCCGGTCATTGTTTCTACTCTGTAACAGGTGTCACCTTCATTTGGACATGACCAAGCCTTAAAAATGTTAAAAGATACTTGGTCATCTTGAGCTCGTAAAGTCAACTTTCCCTGTTGCACATCTATTAAAGTTCTCCCAGTTGCTAGGAATGGCCTCCCAAGAATGATAGGAATTTCTTGGTCTTCTTCCATGTCGAGTATGATGAAATTAGCTGGAAATATGAGTTTGTCCACCTTCACCAGAACATCTTCTAAGACACCCCTTGGATGTTTAATTGATCGATCAGCAAGAAGTAGTGAAACTGTGGTAGGCTTCACCTCTCCAAGACCAAGTTTTCTATAGACAGATAAGGGCATGAGATTTACACTTGCTCCCAGGTCACAAAGTGCTCTTTCAAAGTTACATTGACCTATGGTGCAAGGTATGCAAAAGCTTCCTGGATCTTTCAGCTTTGGTGGTAGTTTCTTTTGCAGAATGGCACTGCACTCCTCAGTAAGTGCAACTGTCTCAAATTCCTCCAGCTTACGCTTATTTGAGAGAATGTCCTTCATGAATTTTACATAACTGGGCATTTGGGCAAGAGCGTCTGCAAAAGGGATGTTGATATGTAACTTTTTGAAAACCTCCAGAAACTTTTTAAATTGCTTGTCTAGCTTTGCCTTCACAAGTCTCTGAGGGTATGGAACTGGTAGTACATATGGAGGAGGGTTATCTGGAAAGCTGATTCTTCCTGGTACCCCATCATCTTCTTGAGGTTTCTGTGCTTCCTCCTTCTTTTCTTGTTCACTTTCTTTCTTTTCTCCGTCATTCTTATGTAGAATTACAGGATCTTTCAATTCTTTCCCACTCCTTAATGCAATAGCCTTCACATGCTCTATTGGGTTTTTCTCAGTGTCACTTGGAAGAGTACCTAGTTGTCTGGAATTCAGCATATTTGCAATTTGGCCCATTTGGATCTCCAAGTTCTTTCTCGAGGCTTCCTGGCTTTTAAGTATTGCATCAGTCCTAGCCATGAATTGAGATGTATTCATGGTTAGTTGAGCCAGTGCATCTTCCACATTCACTTTTTGCTGTAGTGGATTTGGTGGTTGAAGAGCTTGTTGCTGGTAGTTCCCTTGCGGTTTGAACACATTTTGATTATTCCTCCAGCCAAAGCTTGGATGATTCTGCCAACCTGGATTATAAGTGTTTGAGAATGGGTCATTTCTTTGATTTCTGATATAATGAGCTTGCTCCAACTGAGAAGGTATGGATGACTGTCCATCTTGACTTTGTGTACTCATATGAGGTCCTCCATATGGGTCACAGGTTTCATGAGGAGTATTGATTGCATTTGCTTGACTAGTCAATGAGCTCACTTGTTTGGATATAGATGCAACTGGAGAAGATAAAGTTGTAAGGATATCCAGCTCGTGCACTCCAAGTACCTTCTTTGAATTATGACGTTCAGAAGGCCATTGATATGCATTTGCCGCCATCTCCTCAAGTAAATTGTAGGCATCATCTAGATTTTTTCCCATTAAAGATCCTCCAGCTGCAGCATCTACAAGAATTCTGGTGGTATGCGTCATCCCATTGTAGAATATTTGCAATGTCCACCAATCTGGTAACCCATGATGAGGACAACTCCTTGTATCTTTCCCAGGCTTCATAAAGGCTTTCTAGTTCATGCTGGGAAAATGAGGTAATTTCATTCCTCAATTTTGCAGTTTTTCCTGATGGAAAGTATTTCGCCAAAAATTTCTGTGCCAAGGCATCCCATGTAGTTATGCTTCCCACTGGTAGAGAATGTAACCAACTCTTAGCCTTATCCCTGAGTGAGAAAGGGAATAGTCTAAGTCTAATGGCATCATCAGTAACACCATTATGCTTGAATGTGTCGCATATTTCTAGGAAGCTGGCTATATGTGTGTTGGGATCTTCTGTTGATAAACCACCAAACTGATTGGCTTGCACCATCTAGATAATTGCAGGCTTGATTTCAAAATTGTTGGCTGCTACTGGTGGTTTTCTGATTCCAGAAGTTGTCTCCATGACTATTGGTGTTGCATAGTCACGAAGTGTTTTGGTATCTGCTGCTTCTCCTTCCGGATTTGCCATTAAATTGATTGAAGTAGATTGCTTTCGAACTCTCCGATTTCTTCGACAAGTTCTCTCAATCTCAGAATCATAAGGTTGCAATTCAGTCTTCTTCGATCTGGTCATATACTAAGCAAAAACCTGAAAAGAAACAAAAGACAAAAAAATGTAATATGAAGACCAAATTAGTATTAAAATTACTTGGTATTGATATTAATGACAATCCCCGGCAATGGCGCCAAAAACTTATTATGAGTGTAGGATGGTGTATTTAGAAGTGCAAGTATACACTGTCGTAATCAAGTAATATAGAAGTGAGTAGAGTATCGTTCCCACGAGGATTGATCACTAAGTACCAAAATTGGTAATTTTAATTCTATTTAGTCGGTTGATTAGTTGTGATTGAGATTACAAGATAGAAATGATGAAATACGAATACAAGTGATATAAAGACAAATATGAGAAAAAGTCCTAGGGATTAGATTTCACTTAATAAATTCCGGATTGAATCACTTATCTATTCTAGTCCAATTTATTCCACATGATTGATAGTCGAGTTTCCCTATTTTAATTACTAGCCTCTTCCAAGGTCAAGTAATTCTATAATTAATTGCTAACCCAATATATTCCTATATGAATTTAAGCAATCAATCATGCATTAAGATTTATGGAACTCAATTAAGACTACATAACCCATATGAATATATTCCTATTTCATATGCAAATTATGGTTTTAATTATAGGATCCACACACATGTATCTCCTTCCGGTCTCAACATGCATATTAAAATCATCCAAAAGGTGGCCAATCAATTGTAAGCATTAAGAGCAATAATTAAAACTCAATCATGAAGGAAAAATTAAAACTAGATTTAATAAGGTAAGATTCAATCCGTCATTAATAAGCTACGTCATCACCCTAGGAAAAGGAAAATTTAGCTCACGATAAAATTAAAAATAAAACCAAAATATATTCCAAACATCATAAATATTGCATAAAAATTAATTGCAAAAACATAAAAATACTACTACAAGATGCATGAAAATGGAAAATCTAGCCTACCATATAGGAGGTAAAACCATCCATGTAGGTGGCAACCTATACCATCCATAAAGGAGGACTACCTAGGCCTTCCATATAGGAGGTAAAACCATCCATGTAGGAGGCATGCAAGAAGTAAAAAAATGCAAGAAATAAATTCTAAAAATAACAACTCTCTCTAAAATAGAAATTCTCTCTCTCTCTTCTTTCCTCCTCTCATTTTAGGGTGCCAAGAAGCTCTATTTATAGACTTCATTTTCGGGCTGCTACAATGATTTTGCTACAGTGAACCGACCACACCGTCCGCTACAGTACCCGCACTGCTACAGTAACCGACCACACCGTCCGCTACAGTAAACTGCTACAGTCACAATGAACAGTACGCATGAATAGTGCACAGTGAACAGTACCGCATGAAATAGTGTACAGTGAATAGTACCACATGAATAGTCTTTTCCTTAAATGCCTTCTTTAATTCTTTTTAATCCGGTACTATCCATGGCTGCAAGAAAATCATTATTTATTTATTAATTACACCCAAATTGATTACATTCAGCTCAAATATAGTCCACAAAATAATCATATAAGGGAAAATGAATATGCAAATATTTTACTTATCAATAGGAGATTGCTTTTCCACCTTATACGTACCCATATACTTTCCTAATCATGAATAAAATTTTATTTCAAGTATTTCAGACAAATTTCTGCTTTCTACAATGGGGTATTGAGGGGCTGCACATAAAGGATGATTGCTAAAAATTAATATGTTGCCCTGAGATTAGAGAGTATGTTCTAAACAAAGCCTTGACTATACGATAGTCTTCTTTTGTTACTCAACAGAAAAGAAGGGTATCATCATCATACATAAAATGTGACACTGGCAATACCTCATGAGAAACACATATACCCATCCACCAATTGTAATTCTTAGCTTGGTGAATCATGCAAGATAATACATTTGTTCCGACCGAAAAAAGATATAGGGAGAGAGGAACGTCTTGTTTGAGGCTTTGAAATGGATTAAAAGGCTTTCCTAGAGATCCATTAAGTATCACTTAATAAGAGACCGTTGAGATGTATTGTATGATTAGTTGGATCATCCCATGAGGAAACCCTATTTTTTTGTGAATCAACGCTCTGATACCAAAATGTAATACCTTACTTCCAATAACCTCAGATGAGTGCAAAAGAGTAGTGAAATAAATTGTGAAACCAGGATTTAATTCCAAACTGAATAAACTTTAAAAACATTAATGAATCCCAACATTATCTCATTAGATAAATCTAGGATTGAGTAGGTTTTTCATATGGAATAAAAACTTTTCAAACATTTTTCACAAATATTCACTGTCTCATTTAGACTCATTGATACTTCCTTTCATTTTATCAGAGTATACAAGCGTGTCTCTGCTTCAATCTCACGTTGTATTCAATCGTTAATGTTTCTCTAACGATTAGGAAGTGTTATGTAACTAAGTTATCTCTTTATTACATTACCATTCATATACCTGGCTACAAGTACTATCAGTTCAACTACTATACTATTGTCATAGTTACCGATTTATACAATATATACATGTCCAAAATATCCAAACAGACAACCAACAGAGAAAGTAAATCTTTCAGCTTCATCCTCTAGTTGTCCGTATTTACCTTCTTGCCCTTTGAGCTACCAGCCTGTACTGTAATTTGTTTATAGAAAAAGAGTGAGATTCAAAAGAATCTCAGTAGTAACAGGTAGTCAATCATATAGATATAAAATCACAGAGCATGTTACACAGTCATCATATAAAAGAATCATCACAACATCATTCGATTCAACATGTAGTTCTCATACCATCATAGTACTAGGTATATTACAAGGCTCCGAGTATTACCCGTGCAATAGGCCCCGGCATTCACTCGTGCATCACAAACAAATTCAATGGCATGAGCGTCAACCCGTGCAAAAGGGCCCGGGCGACAACCCCGCATAAACAAAATATTCCAGACAGTTCATGACGAAACCACACACATACAATGTATCTTATAACATATGAAAGACAAAGTTACTACCTGATAGCTTCTCTTGAGCAATATCCAATTGTTTCACTAAGCTCGGGCAGATCTTAAACTTTGAACAGTATTAGGTCCTATAAATGGAATTTACGGACGACAAGTTATTATTTCGTCCAATATTTGTATAATCCAAATACTCAAGTCGGTTGTCATTAAGGTTAGAATACTAACCCAAAATCAAAGTCAAAAATGGTTCAACTATATCAAGTTGGTTAGTTTTACCCTTAAAGTTCATTACAATTACATAATACCATTGCATCCTTTATTTTCGCACATTTGAGTAAATCTGCCAGAATTTTCTTCAATCTTTGAAAATTCATAATTAATTCTACACAACTCTAAATGAGTTGGTTCCAGGTTCTGTTCAATCATATTCAAGTCCTAGTGTAAACAAATCTGCTCCAGCAAAACAAGTCTAACAGCAGGGTCATCTAACTTTCAAAAATTCCATAATTTTGTATAATTATCCAAAAATTATAAGTACATGATTTTCCACATAATTTTTCATGTAGAACTCAATGGAATGATCAAAATCATCAAAATCATAAAGCTTCAGCCCCAAAACCCACTGGCAAGATAGAATCATTTTCAACAAAATTACCAAAACAGAATTTTGTTGAACAACTTAGTCCAATATCATCATAAATCATCATTTAACCATAAATACATGATTAAACCATGATTAATCCTTTAAAATTCCTTTTGGACGAAAATGAACAGTACCCCAACCTTCATGAAGACTCATCCAAACAACAAACCAATCGGTTCAAAATGAAGCTTACGTTTACCTCTATACGTTTCCACAATCGGTTCGGAAATCCGGCAGTACTTCGTCTGGTGAGATGGCACCAAAAACCTCCAAATGAAAATCTGAAACCGTAGAAATGAAGCTTAGGATGAGTAGAAGAAGGTTTGTGAAGGAAAGTTTAGGAGAAAACACTGATTCGCTAGTGTTTCGGTGGATTGAACTCAAGAACATTCACTATTCATGTTTTCTCTTTCCTCTAACTATTTCTCAACGTTTTTTCTGATTTCTTCCTATTTTTGCTGAGGATAAATGAAATAATAGAGTTTAAAGAAAGTCATAAAGGTGTTCCAACATGTGTCACAATCTTATGGTGCCACATATTCGGTGATTTAGCCAAACGGTGACACGTGTCCTTTCTTTTAATCAAATGGGTCTTGAGCTACCCTAATGGTCAGGGAAAATGAGAGTCCGATGATTTTTCCCCAGCTCCTAAGCTCGGTGTTCGGGAAAATTAGTCGGGTGACCAGACCAGAGTCCGGTGGATTTCCCCGGCTTGGGGCAACGTGGCACCCTCCGGTGATGACAACTCAAAAGCTAAAGTAACTTTGTCAAAAAGAGGGAACAAGTGTCACGCTCTTATTTGGCCAACACATTAAAGTCAAAAGCACCTTTTCTCTTCTTCCTTAAGATGATGCCATGTGTCCCTTATATGGGACCCATCCCTATCTCTTCCCTCCACCTAACTGTCCACTTTATCAGGGAAAGGAAAGTAAGGGAATTTTCCCCGGGTTCACCTACGAGGTGTACTCCTTCATGGTCCCTACACAAAGTAAGATTATTTCATTTAATTATTACTTTATGACAACCAATAAAATCTTGCTAAGTGTCCTCTTTATCAAAATAACACCGTATACACAACACTGGCACCGGTGAATTTTCTTCCGACTAATTACATTTACAAGCAGTTCTTGTTATTCATATTTCAGTATGTTACATCTTGCTTAAGAAATGACTATAATTTTTGATAGAACCGTGCATGAAAACTATTGGGGCCTGGAGCACTATTAGCCTTTATTTCAAAAGCTGCCCTTTCAATTTCTTCAACAGTTACTTGATGACTCATTTTTCAACATGAGAAGGAGACAATCTTGGTAAGTTGATGTTGCTCATAGTTTGATAAGCACAATCATCATCAAAAGATCTAGGATCTTTATATATTTGTTTGAAATAATTTGTGGCCACATTGTTAATTTCCTCTTGATTCTCATTCCATTCACCAGATTCATTTTTAATACGAACTATCAATTTCCGCATTCTTCTAGAAGTGGAAAAGCTAAGAAAGTATTTTGTATTTCTGTCACCTTGCAGCATCCAGTTTTTCCTTATCTTCTGTGACCATAGTATTTCTTCACAATCATACCAAAATTCAAGTGATGATTTTAGGAAAGAAACTTGTTCTTCTTCAGTAGATAGAGATTCCTTGTTATTCCAATTGATAAGAGTATTCCAGATAAATTTAAGTTTGACTAAATTCTTGTATGCCCAAGAACCATGCATTTCTTTGCACCATTCCTAACAAATAATGTCATGACACTAAGAGAAAGCAAACTAAAAATTTTCAAACATGAATAGCTTTGTTCCCTTCCTCTCCCAATGAGTCTGAAATAATATTAGTGAATGATCCGATACAACAAGTGGTAAAATTTACAACATTGATGTAGGAAAGGATTGTATCCAAATCAAGTTGCAAAGCACCCAATCAAGTTTCTTTTTAACTTGATCAACACCCTGTTGATTATTGCATCATGTAAACTGTCAAACCCCTCAACAATTCGACATTTAATGGAGTATCAACACATAATTCAGTGGGCATACATAAATAGCATAAATATATTGATATAAAATTCTTGATTACATTACAGGAAATCTGCACAGGGTTTGTACATAGTAAATTAATAAACCCAAAAATACATAAATAGGATAAATATAACCAACACTAAACTCTTCATCATGACCAGAACCCTCAGTTGTCAGTGTCCACTTCCTTGCCCTTAGAGCCGCATCCTCTTACTGAATAAATTTTTATTTACAGAAAGGGTGAGATTCAAACGAATCTCAGTAGTAACATGAAATTAATCATATAAAATGTGAAACATAAACATGCAATGCAACATATAATGCCGTAAAAAATAATGCTGTGCACATGGCTGTCAAACAATGTTCAGGATCAAACAACGATTTTGTCAGGATCAAAATGGTCATTTGTCCCTACTTACCTTTCAATGATCACAATAATGTTCCGAACCAGGAACCAACCTGTCTGTACTTGTCACAGTACTTCAAATGGATCCCATTAGCCTCATGGTACTTGTGCTTTTCCCACACCACAACGAAGAATTATATCACTCATATTGGCCTACTTAGATTGGGTCTAAACTAGCCTAGTGGTACTTGTGCTTTTCCCACTGGGTGGTACTTATATTTTTTCCATACTATAACTCTAGTAATTACCGCCATATACATTCCACATCACAAAACATGGCAATACAAAGCATATAAACAATTGCATAGTGTTAGAGCACGCTTTTCACCCAAGAGGGGGGGGGGTGAATTGGGTGATTACAAAATAATCGAAAGCTTAAATTCAATTTATAAAACTTAAAGCACAGTTAATGAAAGGAAGAGATATCACCGAGATTCACACAGAGATTTATACTGGTTCGGTCTCAACCACTTGACCTACGTCCAGTCCTCAGAAATCCTTCTGAGCTTTTCACTATATCTTCCAAGATTCAGTGGGTTCTTGGCACCACAGTACAACGAGCAAGTTCCTCTAGACACTCGCTCCCCCTTACACAAGGTAATCACAAATCCCTACTTAAGGTTCCTCAACCTTAAGTTAACTCTATTGAAAATAATAAGTATGAATGACAAATCTCTCTCACAGAGTATGTAGATAAGAGCTGAAGCACAAATGATGAACTGAAGCTTTTTGTGAGGATATTGCTTGTAGAGTATTCAGGTGTTTTTCTTCGTTGTTATATTTTTCCAAATGGCTGGACATATATAATAGAACCACTTGAAGACCGTTGTAAATTTATCCGTTGATTCAAAGATGCTTCTGACAAATGTAACAGCATTTGTCTTCCGTTACTTTTCAATTTCTGCTGCTACCATGAATAGTTGTCGTTTGAGTGGAGTGTTCAGTTACAAGTCAAGTGCGTGATGGTGGAGTACAGCTGTAACACACTTATGAATATAACCGTTAAGCAATATTTGTATCTCAACAAATTAATATGGATCACTGGAGGTGTTTTCTAAAAAGTGACAGTAACAAGACCATAGAGAGTGATCCTATTTTCGCAACTAAGTATTAAAATGATATACCATATGATTTTGATAGCTATTTGGAGAAATCAGTAATAATAGAATTTCACTAGCAAAATCAGTTGAAGTTTATGAAGGTAAAAGCACATGGAAACAATAGATCATTATATGAGCAAGTGCAATATCACTGGAAGTGAATATAATGTCATTGGGAGTGATTTTGAAAACTTTGAAAACTTCTGTCAGTGATTGCTGGTTCACTGGAAGTGATATTGGAAATTGCATATTTCACTCGAGTGAATTTGGAATCACTAGAAGTGATTTTGTAAATAGTGATTTCTTCTTGGAGTGATTTCCAATTCACTGGAAGTGATATGCGGATCACTCGAGTGATTTCCCATATCACTCAAGTGATCTGTCATTTTTTGCGAATCACTCGAGTGATTTCAGCGATCACTCGAGTGATCTTGAATATCACTCGAGTGATTAACAAAATCACTCGAGTGATCTTGCACAGATCACCAGAATTGCTTGCTTTGCTGATAATTAATCCATGGGCTTCCAAAACATGATTTTTTATCATCAAAACATGAAATCTAACATTCTCCCCCTTTTTGATGATGACAAAACATATCATATGATCAAGTTTAAGATTTTGATTTTCTAATACACTTTACTTGACCTTTTTCAAAAATTTTGATTAGCAATTGCCAAGATGAGTTTGTTTAAGAGATTAAGAGTTTTTGACCTTTTGGAAAGTAAAAGATGTTAGTTTAAAGTTCAAAAACCATTGTAAATCAAAAACCATTGTAAACAGAAAATGCACATATGAAGTGACTTTTTCTTGAAATCATTTTGGCAGCTGCAATACATTAAGATTTCCATAAGATCATGTTGGCTACTACAATCATAAACACAGATGCATTAAAAATTTCATGAGATCATATCATAAACGCATATTCCCATTAGATTAGAGTCAGTTAAGATTACACAAGCTACACAATGACAAGTTCTTGGAATTACAAAGTAAAATACATAACTTTGGAACCACAAAATAGAACACATATGCATTAAAAGAAAATATATCATATCAGCTCTTCTCCCCCTTTTTGGCATCATCTAAAGGAGAGGTAGACGGAGTAGAGGCTGGAGTGGATGCAGAAGCAAAGAAGGAGGTAGGTGGAACATATGGAATGATGGAAAGCCGTGCAGGGGACTGGAAGGAGAAAGTGGTAGAAGATGGTTCAAGAGGAGTGGTGGAAGTGGAGTGAGTAGGTCCTATGACCTCTGTGGTGGCTTCCTCAGCTATAATTTCCTCAGTATGAGAACTAGAAGCAGTATGATGTGAGGAAGATGATGGAGTCTGGAGAATGGGGTCAGTGTGTGGAATATCACCAGCAGAAATAGGATCAGAGATAAAGGTTGTGGGAGGTGCTGGAGGAGTGTCTGAAGGAATAATGGGAGGAATGATGGGAGGATCAGAAAGTGAAATCTCTAGAACTGAAGAATTTGATGGAGGAGGTTGTGAGGAGGTAGGTGGTAAGTCAGGGAAGGGGATATGAAGGTGAGTCCTGAGAGCATCCTCAATCCTCTGAATTCTCTGTGTCTGCTCAGTCAGGCACTCAAAGAGGAGATTGAAGTTATGATCCACTGCTGCCACTAAGACTGTCACTTGATTATTGACTTGATCAATCAGTTGAGCGTTAGAGTTCTTCAACTGAGTGACTGCAGACTGAATGGCCTCCTGGATATACGTCTGAATAGCAGCCTTAGTAAAAGAGGGACTTTGGGAGACTGCTCTAGAGGACTGTGCCTCATCCATCTTGGAAGGTGAAGGGTCCATCCTCTGAGGTTCTCTCTGGCTGGCCTCAGGAGGAGGTGAATGGTGTCTCTGTTGTGAAGATGCTCCAGCAGGAATGGTAATTCTCATCCGAGTGAGGTGGATTTTCCCAAACTTAGGAATCCTCACAATATCTCCCTCAGGTGTCAAATGCCAAATGTTGTGTATGGAAAGAATGTAAGACACAAGCTGAGGATAGGGAATAGTAGTAGACCTGGAGGAGTGAAATCTAAACCTCTTCATCTCTTGAAAAATGAGTTCCCCCACGTTTCTTCTTTCCCTAGTCATAAAAGAAGCCATCATCTGAAGATCCTTCCCCGTGATATGAGTGAAATTTTTTGCTTTGTTAACCATGCTACGGGAGTAAATGTAGAATAAGGCTCTCTGGTTGTTGGTAAGAGAGGCTGGGGAATTGGGTAAAGGCACACCAGGCTGTCCTGGTCTAAAGATATCAACCAATTCATGAATATTAAAGACACGTGGAGGCCTCATGGGAACCTCCTCTATGCCTAGATAGGTGTTGATAAGATCCCCAGACAAAAGAATTTTCTGATCTCTAATACTAGTTTCAATTCTCTCGGCAATGATGTTTCCTTGGTTATCCTTTACATTAGCAATCTTCATGTTACAGTAAAAATATTTGACAACCAAATGATTGTAGGACATTCTCAGTCTCAGCCAAGGTTCATATTGTTTCAAATATGGGGTCAAATCAATATGGAATTTCTGTTTAAGTTCTTCCAAATCAACCCACACAACCGGACATAAGGTTCTTTTGGCAAAGTGTGAGGCAAATACAATGGAGTTCAAAATACTGAGATTACCAGTGTTATACCCAAGAGGAGGTTTAAGAAGTTCAGTAGTTTCTTCAGCCAGGGACTCAAATTGTCGACTACCAGTGGCTTGACTTGCATATCGTGACTTCTAAGGAATTGAGGCTGCCAAGATATTCACTGCCCATGTGATTTTTCTTTGCAAAGTAGATTCTTGGACATCTGCTTCTCGCTATTTTTCTTTCCCTTTCCCTTTCATGCTGGTATGCGAACGGGTAACCATTCCCGTTGGTTCCTCAATCCGAATCCCTTTGGGTCTTTGTCTGGGTGGATTAGGTTCTGGTTCAAAGGGGGCTTTCGCCCTCTTAGACGGTGGTGAAGGTAGAGGAGATTGCCCGGGCCTTTTTGTTCTTGCCATGGGTACCGATACCTTGGTGGAGACGAGAGTTTTGACGCTGGGTAGACTGAGATTTGACGCTGGGTAGACTGTCGGAAACAAAAGGCGAGTGAAATGTGAAATGGAGGCTGTCGGGAATGAAAGGCGAGACTGTCGGAATTGGGAGGAAGAATTTAAACTGAAATGGGCTGGCTTTTAAGGGGATTTGTCGGTTAAGAGTAGTAAAGAAGATTTCCGTTACTGGGTTTAAGAGGTTTCAAGGGATTTGAGAGGATTTCAGCGAGTGGAGGCGACGGTTGAAGGGAGTGAACAGTCGCGAGAGAGAAAAACTGATATATGAGAGTTTTTATCATTCACTCGAGTGATTTTTATACTCGAGTGATATTGGGTTTCACTCGAGTAAAATTTGCAAATCACTCGAGTGAAGTCCAAAAACACTCCACAGAAACATAAATCACGCTGTAATTGTAAAATTTTAATTAAAATACTTATGTGACTTACCCATGACAAAATTATCAATTTAATTACTTAATTTACCTATGATTACAGTATTTCACTTTTCACTGACTCGAGTAGTTCTTTTATCAACACCCGAGTGTTTTCCTCTCTGTTTGTCCCTGTTATTTGAGGATATTACAGAGCATCCTGCAAAACAACTTTGTAGATACTCCGATGCTTAAGTTAGTAATGGGATCATCAAAACAATATGAAATCAACATTTATAAAGATTAAACAACTTACAATTCATTGGGATTTACCATTCCCAATTCCCTTCGTATGTGCGTGAATTGTTCTCGGGCAAGAGGTTTGGTGAAGATATCAGCTAATTGCAAGTGTGTGGGTATGAATAACACCTTGACATCTCTTTTCTAAATATGATCTCTAATGAAGTGATGTCTCACATCAATATGCTTGGTCCTTGAATGCTGTACAGGATTTTTCGCCAAGCTTATTGTACTGGTGTTGTCACAGTAAATAGGAATTTCTTTAAGATATATGCCAAGATCCTGAAGTTGCTGTTTTACCCACAGTACTTGTGCACAACAGCTTGAGGCTGCTATGTATTCTGCTTCCGTTGAAGATAATGATACTGTAGTTTGTTTCTTACTGAACCAAGAAACAACTGCGCCTCCAAGGAATTGACATTGCCCACTTGTGCTCTTCCTATCTGTTTTATAGCCACCATGATCAGAGTCAGAATAGGAAACTAAATATTCATTACCCTTTTTGGGATACCATATACCCAACTCTTTTGTGCCTGCGAGATATCTGAAAATTCGTTTCACTAATTCAGCATGTGACACTTTAGGACATGACTGAAATCTTGCACATAGACTAACACTGAACTGGATATCAGGTCTGCTGGCTGTGAGATAGAGTAATGATCCAATCATTCCTCGATATTGAGTTATGTTAAAGTCAACTCCTTTTTCATCAGCGTCCATCAGTACGGTTGAGCTCATAGGTGTATCTGTACCATTAGCGTCATCCAATCCAAACTTCTTGAGCAATTCTTGAAGATATATGGTCTGTGATATGAATATTCCATTCTTTCTTTGTTTAATTTGTAAACCAAGAAAGAAGGTCAATTCTCCCATTAATGACATTTCAAATTCTCCCTGCATTATCTCAGAAAATTCTTTACACAAGGAGTCATTAGTAGCTCCGAATATAATATCATCAATATAAATCTGAACTACCAAAATATCACTTAGTTTTCGTTTTATAAATAAATTGTATCGACTTTTCCTCGAGTAAAACCAAATTCGATGAGAAATTTGCTCAACCTTTCGTACCAAGCTCTAGGAGCTTGTTTCAAACCATATAAGGCTTTCTTGAGTTTGAAAACATGATCTGGTTTGGATACGTCTTCAAAGCCAGGAGGTTGTTCTACATAAACTTCCTCCTTGATGTACCCATTTAAGAAAGCACTTTTCACATCCATTTGATATAATTTGAATCCTTTGATGCATGCAAAGGCTAAGAGTACTCATATAGCTTCCAATCTTGCTACTGGAGCATATGTTTCCTCATAATCAATTCCTTCTTCCTGATTATAGCCTTTGGCAACCAACCTTGCCTTGTTTCTGACAATAGCTGCGGATTCATCAAGTTTGTTCTTGAATACCCATTTAGTGCCAATAATCGAGTGGTATTTAGGCCAGGGCACCAAGTCCCAAACTTGATTTCTGTCAAATTGATTTAACTCTTCTTGCATTGCTAACACCCAATCATTATCTGATAGGGCTTCTTCAATGTTAGAAGGTTCTAATTGAGAAATGAATGCAGAAAAACTCACTTCGTTTAAAACTTTGTTTCTAGTTTTGACACCTTCATTAACTCCACCTATCACTTGATCTAGATGATGACTCTTGATGTATTTCCAGGCTCGAGGTTGATCTGGATTACTTAGTTCAACTTCTTTTTCAAAATTGTTATTTTCAAGATTTGGAGAATTAATAGATGGTTGGTTTCTAGTTATCTCATCATCAACGTTTTTACTAGAGGATACATATTCATCGAATACAACATGAATTGATTCTTCTACAACGCATGTTCGTTTATTAAAAACTCTAAATGCTTTACTTTGATTTGAATATCCTAGGAAAAGTCCCTCATCAGCCTTAGAATCAAACTTTCCAAGATTATCTTTACCGTTGTTATGAATAAAGCACATACAGCTAAAAATGTATAGATGAGCGAGGTTTGGTTTCCGTCCCTTGTAAAGTTCATAGGGTGTCTTTCCAAGTTTGGTTCTGACATATGCTCTATTTGAAATGTAGCATGCAGTGCTCATTGCGTCTGCCCAGAAGACTTGAGATACATTCTTTTCGTTGAGCATTGCTCTAGTCATATCTGTAAGAACTCTATTTTTCCTTTCCATGACACCATTCTGTTGTGGAGTTCTTGGTGCTGAAAAATTGTGATTGATGCCATTTGTATCACAATATTCTGCAAATGCTTGATTATCAAATTCTCCACCATGATCTATCCTGATTCCTGCAATTGACATACCTTTCTCATTTTGCACTTTCTTGGCAAAGGCAATAAATTTATAAAAGGTTTCATCTTTGGATGACAGAAATATATTCCAGGTAAATCTAGAAAAATCATCAACAATAACAAATGTGTATAAGTTTCCACCGAGACTCTTAACTCTTGCTGGACCAATCAGATCCATATGCAATAGTTGAAGTGGTCTATTAGTGGTAATTTCAGTTTTTGTTTTAAAGGAAGATTTAGTTTGTTTACCTCTTTGACAAGCATCACAGACTAAATCATTCTTGAAATTAACATTAGGTAGTCCAATTACCAAATCCTTTTTGAGTAACTTTTGTAATTGATGCATATTAACATGAGCAAGTTGCTTATACCAAAGCCAACTCTCGTCAGTGTTACTCAGAAGGCAATTTTCGGAAATATTTTCATTCATATCAAGAGTATAGCAGTTACCTTCCCTTTTTGCCTTGAGTTTGGTCTTCAACTTTTTCTTTTCAATTTGCAGATCCTTCTTGCTGACTATCAGACATTCTTCTGAATCAAATATTACCCAGTTGTCTTTATCCGTGCTTTGACTTACACTTAATAGATTGTGACATAACCCTTCAACGTAATATACGTCTTTGATTTTATCTTTGACTTCCCTAAGTCCTGCTATCCTTCCAGTTTGATTTCCTCCAAATTTCACCTTGCCACCTTCCTTAGGTACTAATGTGGTGAAGTTCTCAGGATCACCAGTCATATGTCTTGAACATCCACTATCTATATACCATTTGGTTGATTTGGATGTTCTGAGACAAACCTGCAGTTAAGGATAATTAAGTTTTAGGTACCCATATCTTTTTGGGTCCTTTTGGGTTAGTACAAATAACTTTTTGTTCATGAATCTTCTTAGGTATCCATTTATAGGTTCCTATAATTCCTTTCTTTTTATGAAAACACGAAGAAGTATAATGTCCTTTTCTATTGCAGTAATTACAATAGGCAAAAGGATTAGATGTGTGCACAGAACGTGTGAAATAACTTAGATAGGATTTACTTCCTGTTTTCTTCTTACCTTTTCTTTTGTCTAGGTTCGGATCATATCCTATACCAGACTTATCATTCACATGACGTTGTGCTTTTAAAATAACATTTAACATTTCACTTCCTTTTGTAAACTTTTCAAGAGTTTTAGTAAGATCAATATTTTTCTTTTCAAAAGACAAACACCTTTCGCAATCTCTATCCAAAGGGTTTTTAATTCTTTCTTCAAGAAATTTGTTTCTCTTTTTACAGGCAATCAAAGTATTAACAATTTTGATAAATTCAGAATGTAAAGCCTCATATTCATTTTGTAACTCATCATATGTAGGGTCAGAATTCATTACCTCTTCGTCTATTTCTTTTTGAGCAACCAGGCATATATTGGCTGTCTCCTCATTATCGCTTTCTTCTTCTTCTTCTGAGGAGCTATCTCCCCAAATTGCAGAAACAAATGCCTTCTTTCTGTTAAAGGATTTGAAGTTTCTCTTTTCTTTATTTTTTTGCAATAGCTCCGGACATTCTGATTTGATATGTCCCGGTTTACCACATTCATAGCAGATGATTTCCTTGGCGTCTCTTTTGCCACTTGTTCCACCTCTTTAAAAATTTCTAAATCCTTGGCCTCTGTAGAATTTTTTGAATCTTCTGATCATCAGGCCCATTTCATCATCATCGATCTCCTCTTCTTCTTCTTGGTTTTCTGCCTTTGTTTTTGTTACACTCAGTGCAAGACTTTTCTTCCTCCTGTCGCCAACTTCTTCTAATTCTCGTTTGAATTTTAGTTTGCTTTCATATTCTGAAAGGCTTCCAAACAGAGAAGCTACAGACTGCATTGATTCTCCTTTGGCTTCCTCTATTGCTGTGATTTTCGCTTCCCATTCTTTGGAGAGAATATTTAGTATTTTTCTTACTTGGACATTCTGATCATAGAATTTTCCAAGTGCTGCAAGTTGATTAACAATGTGAGTATATCTAAGTTCAAATTCAGCTATTGACTCACCTTCCTTCATACGAAGCAGATCAAACTCTGTGGTTAGAGTATTGACTCGATTTTCTTTTATTCCAGATGTTCCTTCATGAGCTACTTCAAGCGCTTGCCACATTTCTCTAGCAGTCTGAAGAGTACAGATTCTGAAGTATTCTTTTTGACTTAGTGCACTCTGAATCATTAGAATTGCTTTACTGCTGAGAGTCACTAGCCTTTTGTCATTGTCGTCAAATTCTGCTGGTGATTTAGGAACTTTTCGAGATTCTTCAGTCTTTGTAGGCACATAGTTTCCAGTTTCAATCACATCCCATAGTCTGTATTCTGTAGCCATTACGAATACACGGAACTTAGCTTTCCAGAAGGAAAAATGTTCACCACTGAAACCATGTGGTCTAGTGATAGAAGCTCCGTCAGGAAGGATTGCTTCACCCATGCTTGCCATCGGATCCTTCTAAGGTTGTTAAGCCTGAATTAGAAGACCTGTGCTCTGATACCAAATGTTAGAGCAAGCTTTTCACCTAAGAGGGGGGGTGAATTGGGTGATTACAAAATAATCGAAAGCTTAAATTCAATTTATAAAACTTAAAGCACAGTTAATGAAAGGAAGAGATATCACCGAGATTCACACAGAGATTTATACTGGTTCGGTCTCAACCACTTGACCTACGTCCAGTCCTCAGAAATCCTTCTGAGCTTTTCACTATATCTTCCAAGATTCAGTGGGTTCTTGGCACCACAGTACAACGAGCAAGTTCCTCTAGACACTCGCTCCCCCTTACACAAGGTAATCACAAATCCCTACTTAAGGTTCCTCAACCTTAAGTTAACTCTATTGAAAATAATAAGTATGAATGACAAATCTCTCTCACAGAGTATGTAGATAAGAGCTGAAGCACAAATGATGAACTGAAGCTTTTTGTGAGGATATTGCTTGTAGAGTATTCAGGTGTTTTTCTTCGTTGTTATATTTTTCCAAATGGCTGGACATATATAATAGAACCACTTGAAGACCGTTGTAAATTTATCCGTTGATTCAAAGATGCTTCTGACAAATGTAACAGCATTTGTCTTCCGTTACTTTTCAATTTCTGCTGCTACCATGAATAGTTGTCGTTTGAGTGGAGTGTTCAGTTACAAGTCAAGTGCGTGATGGTGGAGTACAGCTGTAACACACTTATGAATATAACCGTTAAGCAATATTTGTATCTCAACAAATTAATATGGATCACTGGAGGTGTTTTCTAAAAAGTGACAGTAACAAGACCATAGAGAGTGATCCTATTTTCGCAACTAAGTATTAAAATGATATACCATATGATTTTGATAGCTATTTGGAGAAATCAGTAATAATAGAATTTCACTAGCAAAATCAGTTGAAGTTTATGAAGGTAAAAGCACATGGAAACAATATATCATTATATGAGCAAGTGCAATATCACTGGAAGTGAATATAATGTCATTAGGAGTGATTTTGAAAACTTTGAAAACTTCTGTCAGTGATTGCTGGTTCACTGGAAGTGATATTGGAAATTGCATATTTCACTCGAGTGAATTTGGAATCACTAGAAGTGAATTTGTAAATAGTGATTTCTTCTTGGAGTGATTTCCAATTCACTGGAAGTGATTTGCAACTTTTCAAATATCACTCGAGTGATTCAAGATCACTGGAAGTGATTTGGTGAACAGTGAAATATTCTTGCAGTGATTTCCAATTCATTGGAAGTGATATGCGGATCACTCGAGTGATTTCCCATATCACTCGAGTGATCTGTCATTTTTTGCGGATCACTCGAGTGATTTCAGCGATCACTCGAGTGATCTTGAATATCACTCGAGTGATTAACAAAATCACTCGAGTGATCTTTCACAGATCACCATAATTGCTTGCTTTGCTGATAATTAATCCATGGGCTTCCAAAACATGATTTGTTATCACCAAAACATGAAATCTAACACATAGTGTATGAAAGATAGAGTTACTACCTTGATTCCTTTCCTTGCCTAGCTAATATCAATCCTTTAATTTTTTGTCCGGCTCAGCAAATATCAAATCCTAAAATTCCTAAATTGATAACAAATGAATTATTACTCATTCATACCTTATTCTAAGACTCATAAAGTTGGTTATCTCTACCAAAAAATGCGTAATTACCAAAATACCTCTAGGTATTCTAGTCTAATTCCCTTTATACCCGGTATAATTGTACTTTTCTAAAAATTATGACTGGGGCTATTCCTACACAATTTTGCAAGTAGAATCCATTTTTAACCTCAGTTTTGGAAAAATCACACTGCATTTACTAAAATGCCCTTGGCAGCCACAAAGTTAGGGTTTTAGGGGAAAAATTGTGATTTCACACCCTAAAGCCTTCATACTCCATATTTTACATGTTTCCTAGACAATGTTTCATTCTAAACATAATGGGACCATCAAATCCATCAAATTCTAGATTAAAACCTTCCAAAATGGTCTAGCCAAAAGTTATAAAATTTTAGGGAATATGAAGTTTTTCAATTCCAATCAACCAAACATTTTTTTCACTACTAATCACTTATTCAACCACTTAAACACCTCTTGTACATGATTAATCAAAGTTTGGTCAGCACCTCCCCTTAGGGTTCATCATCCTAAATCAAAAATCCAAGATAAAACAAGCCAATAACCAAGCAAAACTACTAACAATTATCATGAATAAACTAAATAAGACAAGTATTCAAGCTCACCTTGCTTTCTCCTTCTTTCTATCACTTGGATGCCAACTTTCCCTCTCCTTCTTCCTTGATTTTCTTCTTGCTTTACATGATTTCAAGAAGGATATAAGGATTAGGGAAGGTTTACAAAAGATTAGAGATAAGAACACGTGAATTTTACTACCTACTTACCTTGATTTGCCTCTTAATTTCTCTTATTCTCTTCTTGTTCTTGTTCTTTCCTAAGCTCTCTCTCTCTCTTTCTTCTTTCTCCAAGTTAGGCTGAAAATGAGGCCTTTAGAAGAGCTAAAATGCTCTTATAATAATCATCTTCCACCACCTTAAATTATATAATATTTTCTTATAAAGTTTTACACATGGCAATATTTTGTTTCTTCTTTTTCCATATGTCTTCTAAACCTTCCACATGGCTCATTATGTGGAAAAATCCTATTCTTTCTTGCCTTTTTCCTTCCTTGGCCGACTTTTGCTTAAAATAAAAGGGAAAATATTGGCTTTTTATTTTATTAGCCAAATGACTATTTTACCCTTACATTTTCTTGAATTTTTATACCAAGTTTTGTTTTCCTTCTTCCCTTTTTTTTGGGCCAAAATTTTAAAAATTATGCTCTTCCATGTCTAATTTTAGGCTATAATATTAGGCCTTTGTCAAGACAAAATTGTGCTTTAGGTCTTACTTGGAAAAATTTCACATAATCACTATTTTCAACATTTTGGCTACTTCAAGTACACCAAAATTCACCATTTTATTCCATCAAATATAATCAAGTGTACAAGGAATTTTCACTACTATAAGATATAGATCTTATTTCCCTAAAAAAGTATGTTTTTTCAAAAAAGGAATGAAAAAAATAAAAATAGTGGTATTTTTATAATAATGTGCATCAATGTTAACACATTAGGCGTCCCTTTTATATAAACGGATGCCAAAAGTCACTTTTGACATCCTTTTAAAATGGGGATGCTAAAGAATACACTTTTGACGTCTTTTTAAAATAGGGGATGCTAAAAAATACACTTTTGGCTTTCCTTTTAAAATTGGGGATGCCAAAAGTGCGGCTTTTGGCGTCCCTTTTTTCTTATAGGGACGCAGAAGTATTTTTTTAAAAAATCCTTCTGCCTTATGTTAATGGGCGAGTAGTGTCTTCAAGTGTCGTGTGGTAGTGGAGGTTTCTCAAGTTATTAGGGCTTTCTTGCCTAAATCTTCAAAACCTAGAATTGATAACAACTTATTGACGAAAGGACAACCAATGAAGCCCTCAAGTGGCCTCCTATTGTGCACCACATATACAGAAAGATTGTGATGTTCTTAATCACAATTATGGCAGGAAACAGGGGTTTTTGTAGAACATAGTACTGTGGCCGGCAAATCATCACAGGTATCATAGAGTAGATCTCAAGTATGCTTCAAGAAGAGTTGGTTGGTAGAGTAAATTTCACGATCTCAAGAGAAACATAGCTTCGTAGAATTAGCTCGATAGTAGAGAATACCAGTGGAGTCGCCACAATAGTTGCATCGCCTGTGAGCATTTTCGGCACTTGATCTTTATCTTAAAGTTGTGGGTACTTTTTGTATCAGCATTGTTCAGTTTAATGGGGTTTTTGGTTTCGTTAAGTGCTTGCTTTAGCTAATTCGTGACGATTTTACTTTCTTTGTGAATTTTCACACTTAGAAAATATCTATTGCTTTTTGTTTCTTCTATCTATCTTTACTTTTTCTTTCTTTCCTCTTGTATCTCCAAAAGAATTAAGAGCTAGGTTGTTCAGTTATTATTGATAAGAAGTAGAAAACCGTAACCTAATTGTGATTGGTACAAACGTAGTGGTGTGAATATGATTTGCTACAGTTTTAGCTCGAATGGAACAAAAATGTTGATTTTATCTCTTTTTTTTATACTTTTGCCTTTTTTTAAATGGTTTCATTTATTCCACCTTCTCAATTCTAATTTTTTGTTTTCTCAAGATTTTTTAAGGGAAAAACAACCAAATGAGCTAAGTAATCAGTTCTGTAAGTTTGCTTAAATTAGTGTGAACAAGAATTTTTTTATGCTTTGCTTCTGCTAGATGTTGTAGCTCTTGAGCGTTTTTATTGTTCTTGTAGACAAAATACCATTTGTTGTTGGTGCAGGGTTAGCTGACGGTTCTCCTTAGTAATTTGTTTGGCTTCAAAGGGCTTCTATTGTTGTCCTATCTTTGGTAAGAATAAATGCATTAATTAATTCTTCAGAGATTCATGCATCTACAGATCGTAATGATCTTAAGAGACCTACTATTTGATATCTAATACAATAGTACTCATCTAATTAAGACTTGTTTATATCCTTTTCTTATTTTAATTGAACCATGATTCCTATTTGATATCTAATTTTACCTTGAGCTGAATGTGAGGCTTGTTTTATTGATTATATTCTGTGAAACTCCTAGTGTAAAACGAGAATTAAAGAGGTTTTTGAATTATAGGTTTTAAACTATATTGTGAAGATTCAAACTTAAAATGTACTATTTTTGTATCTCTTCAATGGGGAAATTGAGAGTGGAGTCTCCTTTATGCAGAAAAGCACAAGGTAAGAAAGTGTCTACATAGAGAGTCTTATCTTTAAAGGAACTACACTCAGAAACAAATAATTTTAACTATGATAACAAGCTTAGAGAAGGGGGATTTGGCAGTGTATGCTAGGGCCATCTTTGGGATAGATCACAAGTAATATTACATACCTTCTCTTCAATTCTTTATTGCATGCTATAAAATCAGCTTCAATTTATGACTAATTAACAATGATATTTAACACACACACACATGTATAAATACGACTATCAAACCTCTTAATATTTTGACTTTTATTAGAGTATTAATACGTATTTCAATGGGCATACAAAAATAGTAAAATTATACTGATATAAAATTCTTGACTACATTGCAGAAAATCCCCAAAGGGTTTGTACATATTGCAATATAAATCCTGAATACAAAGAAAAACTAATAGATAACCAACACAAAATTTCTTGATCAGTACTGGACCTATAGTTGCCGGTATCTACTACTTTTCCCTCTGAGCCACTTCCTCTAGTTGAATTAATTTTGAATTATGGAAAGGGTGAGATTCATATAATCTCAATAGTAACATGCTATCAATCATATAAAACATGAAAGGTAAATATGCAATGCAACATATATGGTGCAACAAATAATAATGTTGTGCACATGTCTGTCAATGTTCAGGATCATAGCGATGATTTTGTAAGGATCAAAATGATCACCTGATCCCTACTTATCACATCTTGTCTCATTGTGATCACATCAATGTTTCGGAGCAGGCATCAACCTGTCTGTCAAACCCCATATTATTTTGACATTTATCAGAGTATTAATGCGTAGTTCAATAGGCATACAAAAATAGTACAATATACTGATACATTATTCTTGATTACATTACAGATAAACCCACAGGGTTTATATGTATTCAACTACATAGGAAAATTTATAGATAACCAACGAATAAATTCTTGAACCAGCATTAGACCTTCTTCTGTCAACATCAGCTATTTTTGCCCTCTGAGCTATTTCCTTTTGCTGAATAAATTTTAAATTTTTGGAAAGGGTGAGATTCATATGAATATCAGTAGTAACAAAATATCAATCATATAAAATGTGAAAAGTAAATATGCAATGCAACCTTTATCATGATGCATCAATCAAAATGCCAATGCCTATTTGACAATGCTCAGAAACAAAATGATGATTTTGTCTGGATCAAAATGATCATCTGTTCCTGATATGCATAATATCATATCATAATGTGATCACAGCAACTTGGAGAAGGCCTATACCTGTCCGTACTCATTATAACTTGGAGCAGGTCAATACCTGTTCATACATATAAAGTCACTTAACTGGGTCCACCTGGTCATATAGTACCTCAAAGGTCCCATGGGGTGGTTTAACACATCATCCACACCCAGAGAGTATCAACATCACAGGAAATACATTGAACAGATCATGGCAATCATCGCATATTAACATTCACATAGTATATGAAAGATAAAGTTACTACCTGGATTCCTTTCCATCACCTAGCTTCTATTGGTCCTTTAACCTTTTGTCTGGCTCGGAAAATACCAAATTCCTAAAATTCTCAAAGTAATTGTAAATGAGTTATTACTCATTCATAATATATTCTAAAATTTACAAGTTGGATATCTTAGCCCAAAATCGCATATTTACCAAAATGCCCCTGGGAACCCGGTTTGGCCCCGGTATTTTGTACTTTTCCAAAAATTACAACTTAAGGCCATTCTACATATTTTTCATGTATACATCTCATATTTGGCCTTAGATCATATCAATTCCAACTCAAATTACAGTTTTGTCCTTGACAACCCTAACTTGGGGTTTTAGGGGCAAAATTGTCATTTCACAATCCGGGGCTTTTCACACTTTGCACTCAACATGAACCCTACATAATTTTCCCTTATAAACATCATGGAACCATTAGAATCATGAAATTCCAACTCTATACCTCATTTTCCCCTTTGGTCAAAAGTTGTAGGAAATTTGGAAAGATCATATTTTCATGATTCTAACTCCTAGAACAACTTCTTTCTACTTGTATCTTTTGTTTAGCCATTAATTATCAAATTTAACATAATCAATGGAAATTTGGGCAGCATTTTCCCTTACAAAATGGTCATCCCAAATTTTGCAAAACTACCATAAACAGTTCAATAACCAGCCAGAATACAGTCACAACTCAGTTTCCAACAAGAATTTTAGAGTTTGAGTAACTTACCTCACTTCTTCTCCCTTTCTCCTACTTGGCCGAAATATCCCCCTTTTTCCTTAGATTTTTTGCTTGTTGAATGACTAATTCAAGAAGGCATGAAGGTTAAAGAGAGGTTTCTAGTATTATAATACAAGATTGTGCAGAGATTTCGACATACTTACCTTATATCTGTGCTCTAGATTTCCTTCTTCTGTCTCTTCTTCTTCCTCTTTTTCTCTCTTCCTTTCCTTCTTTCCATCCCATAATGGCCGACTTATGGCCTTAAATAAAAAAGGCAGCCATTTTTTGGAATTGTCTAGAGCTTATACTTGTCATTTTCTAATTTTTCTTTGTCTTATTTATTGCATAAGCCATAATATAATTATATATTTAATTATATAATAATTTTTGCATGCTCCATCTGTCCCCCTTGTTAGAGAAAGCTTTTCACCCAAGAGGGGGGGTGAATTGGGTGACTACAGAATTACTAGTTACTTAATAAAAATTATGAAGCTTTAAAACACAATTATAGGTAAGGAGAGATATCACCGAAGTGGACACATGAGTTTATACTGGTTTGGTCACAAACACTTGACCTACGTCCAGTTCTCAGAGATCCTTCTAAGCCTTTCACTATATCTTCCAAGATTCAGTGGGTTCTTGGCACCTCATTACAACAGCAAGTTCCTCTTTGGACACTCGCTCCCCCTTACACAAGGTAATCTGAAATCCCAACTTAAGATTCCTCAACCTTAAGTTATCACTATCAGAAATAAAGCGTTTATGAAAGAAGAAACTCTCTTATAGAGTATATAGATGAAAACTGAAGTACAGATGAAGAAATAATCAGAGACAAAGCACATATGAGTATATTGTTTGCAGTGTATTCAAGCGTTGTCTATGTCCCGTGATTTTCAAACGGCTGGAATTTATCCATTGATTGATTGTGCTTCTGACAGATGCACCAATATTGTTTTTCTCTTTGCACGTTAATACTTATTTTTTGAATATTGCTGCTGACCACGATTAATTGTCATTGGGTGTTGTTCAGTTACTTGTCATGTAGGTGGTAGTGGAGTACACCTGTAATATACTCAGGAAAATGCCTGTTAGAAAATACTTTGAATATTACTGGAGTGATTGTGATTCACTAGAAGTGATTCCTGAAAATCAAAGTATCATCGGAAATGAGCTTGCTTTCACCGTAGATGAATTGCATCGGCTTGCTGTGATTTTAATGAAATAATATTCCACATGATTTTGAAAGTAATTGGATTAACTAGCAATGATTATCACTACCAATATCTTACTAACAAAACTAGTTGATTTCCTTGGAAGTGGTTGCAAGTGGATCATAGTAACTGTCTGAGAGTGAAACGATAAACTAACATATCACTGGAGTGAATTTCATGTCACTGAAGTGACTAGGAAAACATTAAAATTTTCTCCAAGTGATTACAGATCCACTGGAAGTGATTCTGAGATTTCATATATCACTCGAGTGAATTTGGCATCACTAGAAGTGATTTTGCAAAAAATGAATTTTTCTTGCAGTGATTTTCAATCCACTAGAAGTGAATCTGTATATCCCTGGAAGTGATTTCCAAAAAAGTGAATTTTTCTTCCGGTGATTTCAGACGCACTGGAAGTGATTCAGCAAAAACAGATATCACTCAAGTGATTTTGCTATCACTGGAAGTGATTTTCAAAACAATAAATTTTTCTTTCGGTGATTTTCAATCCACCAAAAGTGAATCTGGAAAATTAAAGATCACTCGAGTGAATTCCATATCACTGGAAGTGAAATTGCAAACAGTGAATTTTTCTTGCAGTGATTTGGCTTGCATTGGAAGTGATCTGCGATTTTAGACTCGAGTGATTTCATGGATCACTCGAGTGATATGTTATTTTCTATATCACTCGAGTGATTTTTAATAATTACTCGAGTGATCTTTATAATCACTCGAGTGATTACACAAATCACTCGAGTGATCTTACTCAGATCACTTTTCTCACTTCCTTTGCTGATATATTTGTTTTAATCAAATCCAAGAATATCCAAAGCATGATTTGTTATCATCAAAACATGAAATCTAACATTCTCCCCGTTTTTGATGATGACAAAACATACTATATGATCTTTTCCAAAATTTGGTTTTCTAAAGAAAATTGCTTGATTTTTCAAAAGTTTTGCAACAACTTAACCACGGCAAATGACTAAAATTTTTGTTTCAAATATTAAAAGTTTTTGACTTCATATAGCAAAATTGAAAATATCAGTTCAAAGTTCAAAAACCATTATTTGAAGAATTATCACAGAATCAGAACTAAACTTGAACATGCACATGTGAAGCATAAATTCTTGCTTTCCATGAGATCATATAGATGGCTGCAAAAACAAGCAAAATCTCATTAAAAACATATTCTCATTAGATTGTTTTGATAATTACATAGTCAGTTCAGAAACTACACTAAACTACACTACACGACAACATGAACATAAACAGAAACTACTAGAGAACAACACAAGAACTCATATGATCATATCAGTTTTTCTCCCCCGTTTTGGCATCATCAGAAGTAAAAGGAGAGGCAGAAGGTATAGATGGTTGGGTAGATGGAGAGACAAAGAAGGAGATGGGTGGAACATATAGAATAAGTGAGAGCTGGGCAGGAGACTGGAAGGAAAAGGTCGTATAAGAGGGCTCAACAGGAGTGGTGTTAGTGAAATGAGTAGGTCCTATAATCTCTGTAGCAGCATCCTCAATGAAAATCTCCTCAGTATGAGAACTGGAAGAGGTGTGATGTGATGAAGATGATGGAGTCTGGAGGATAGGATCACCTTATGGAAGCTCACCAGTAGAGATATGGTCAGAGATGAAAGATATGGAAGGTGCAAGAGGAGGAGTGTATATAGGAATGATAGGAGGATAAAAAAGTGAAGGATCTGGAAGTGGAGGGTCTGAGGTAAAAGGTACAGATGTGGTGGCTAGTGGAAGGTCAGTAAAGGGAATATGAAGGTGAGACCTGAGTGCATCCTCAATCCTCTGGATCCTCTGTGTTTGATCTGCCTGGCGATCAAAAAGAATATTGAAGTTGTGGTTCATTACCTATACTAACACTTTAACTTGGTAGTTGACTTGGTCAATCAATTCAGTGTTAGACTTCTTCAACTAAGATACAGTTGACTGGATGGCATCTTGAATATATGTCTGAATGGCAGCCTGAGTGAAGGAAGGACCAGGAGACACAGCTCTGGAAGACTGTGCCTCATCCATCTTGAAAGGTGAAGGATCCATCTTCTTAGCATGAGGATCTCTTTGGCTTGCCTCAGGAGGTGGTGAATGAGGACTCTGAGTCTGTGAGGAAGCTCCAGCTGGTATAGTGATTCCTATCCATGTCAAGTGAATCTTCCAAAACTTAGGAATCCTTACTATGTCCCCCTCAGGTGTCAAGTGCCAAATGTTGTCTATAGAGAGGATGTAAGATACAAGCTGAGGATAGGGAATCGTAGTAGACTTGGAGGAGTGAAATCTGAACCTTTTCATTTCTTGAAAAATGAGCTCACCCATATTTCTCCTTTCTTTGGTAATGAGAGATGCCATCATTTGTAGATCCTTCCCAGTGATATGAGTAAAGTTCTTTACCTTGTAAACCATACTACAGGAGTAAATGTAAAACAAGGCTCTCTGATAATTGGTTAGGGCTACTGGAGAAGTAGGTAAAGGTACACTAGGCTGTCCTGGTCTAAATATATCAACTAACTCAAGGATATGGAAGACACGGGGAGGGTTCACAGGAACTTCCTCTATGCCTAGGTAGGTGTTTATTATTTCTCCAGAAAACATAATTTTTTGGTCTCTCACATTTGTCTCAATTCTTTCTACAATAATGTTCCCATGGCTATCCTTTACATCGGCAATTTTCATATTACAGTAGAAATGCTTAACAACCAAGGATTGTAAGACATTCTCAGTTTTAACCATGGTTCATATTGCTTCAAATATGAAGACAAATCAATATGAAATTCCTTTTTGAGCTCAGCCAAATCTACCTAAACAACATGACATAAATCTCTCTTGGAAAATTGGGAAGTAAACACAATGGAGTTTAAAATCCTGAGATTACCCGTATTAAACCCAGGAGGAGGATCAAGAAGTTTAGGAGATTCTTCAACCATGGACCCAGAAGGAATCTGACTACCAGAAGCTTTATATCGAGACTTCTGGGGAACAGAAGCAGCAAGAATATTCACAGCGTGAGCAATTTGTTTTTGCAATGTAGAGTCTTGGATGTCTGCTTCTTGTTGTTTCTCTTTCCCTTTTCCTTTAGAACTTGCTTGAGACTGTGTAACCATCCCAGTAGGTTCTTCGATGAGAATCCCTTTAGGTTTTGGAACAGCCTGATCTTCGGGTTCTTGTGGTGGTGATGTTCTCGGCTTCTTAGACGGAGGAGAGGACGAAGGAGATTGATCGGGTCTTTTGGTTCTGGCCATTTTAGAACGAGAAAATCTATTTAGGGTTATGTCGGAGATTTTAGGATCAGAAATGGAAAAGATTAAAGTAATTTGTTGGAGTGAGATCAATCGGTGAAATAGAGAGTGAAGTTTGAACTTTGATTTCTTGGGTTTCTGGGTTTGAGAAGTTACAGAGGATTTGGGAGTGATTGAACGAGTGCGAGTGACTGAGAGAGTAAACTGAACAGTCGCAGGAGAAAAACTAATATAATCAGAGTTTTTAACATTCACTCAAGTGGTTTTGACATTCATTCGAGTGATTTTGGTTTTCACTCGAGTGAATTGGAAAAATCACTCGAGTAAAGTCCAAAATTACTTCACAGAAACTCAAAGATGCTATAACTGCTTACCTCACTCGAGTATTTTGATCAAAATCACTTGAGTGACCTACCTGTGGTGACATTATCAGTCTGATCACTTGGTTGCAGTATTGTTACTGTTTACTCACTCGAGTTGGCCTTTCTATCACCCGAGTGTTTTCCTCTCTGTTATTTAAAGAGAGTACAGAGTATCCCGCAAAGCATTTCTATAGATACTCTGATACTTAAGTCAGTTATAGAATCATCAAAACATTATGAAATTAATATTTATGAAGGCTAAATAACTTACAATTCATTGGGATTTACCATTCCCAATTCCCTTCGTATGTACATGAATTGTTCTCGGGCGAGAGGTTTGGTGAAAATATCAGCTAATTGCAAATGTGTTGATATGAATAACACCTTGACATCTTTCTTTTAAATATGATCTCTAATAAAATGATGTCTCACATCAATATGCTTGGTTCTTGAGTGTTGTACAGAATTTTTCACAAAACTTATTGTACTGGTGTTGTCACAGTAGATGGGAATTTCCTTAAGATAAATGCCAAGGTCCTGCAGTTGCTATTTTAGCCACAATACTTGTGCACAATAGCTTAAGGCTACTATATATTCTGCTTCCGTTGAAGATAAGGATACTGTAGTTTGTTTCTTACTGAACCAAGAAACAACTGCACCTCCAAGGAATTGGCATTGCCCACTTGTGCTCTTCCTATATGTTTTATAACCACCATGATCAGAATCAGAATAGGCAACTGATATTCGTTACCTCTTTTGGGATACCATATACCTAATTCTTTTGTGTCTGCCAGATATCTGAAAATTCTTTTTACTACTTCAGCATGTGATACTTTGGGGCACGATTGAAATCTTGCACATAAACCAACACTGAACTGAGTATCAGGTCTGCTGGTTGTGAGGTAGAGTAATGATCTAATCATTCCTCGATACTGAGTTATATTGAAATCAACTCCATTTTCATCAGCATCCATAAGGATCGTTGAACTCATAGGTGTATCTGCACCATTAGCTTCATCTAATCCAAACTTTTTGAGCAATTCTATTAAGTATTTAGTCTGTGATATGAATATTCCATTCTTTCTTTGTTTAATTTGTAAACCTAGAAAGAATGTTAATTCTCCCATTATAGACATTTCAAATTCTCCCTGCATTATCTCAGAGAATTCTTTGCACATGGAATCATTAGTAGCGCCGAAGATAATATCATCAACATAAATTTGAACTACCAAAATATCATTTAGTTTTCATTTTATAAACAATGTTGTATCGACTTTTCCTCGTGTAAAGCAAAGTTTGATGAGAAATTTGCTCAACCTTTCGTACCAAGCTCTAGGAACTTGCTTCAAACCATATAAGGCCTTGTTTAATTTGAAAACATGATTTGGTTTGGATACGTCTTCAAATCCTAGAGGTTGTTCTACATATACTTCCTCTGTGATATACCCATTTAAAAAAGCACTTTTCACATCCATTTGATATAATTTGAATCCTTTAATGCATGCAAAGGCTAAGAGTACTCGTATAGCTTCCAATCTTGCTACTGGAGCATACGTTTCCTCATAATCAATACCTTCTTCCTGGTTATAGCCTTTGGCGACCAATCTTGCCTTATTTCTGACAATAGCTGTGGATTCATCAAGTTTATTTTTGAATACCCATTTGGTGCCAATAATCGAATGATCTTTAGGCTGGGGTACCAAATCCCAAATGTGATTTCTTTCAAACTGATTTAGTTCTTGTTGCATTGCTAACACCCAATCATTATTTGTTAGGGCTTCGTCAATGTTAGAAGGTTCCAATTGAGAAATGAATGCAGAAAAACTGACTTCGTTTAAAACTTTGTTTCTAGTTTTAACACCTTCATTCACTTCTCCTATGACTTGATCCAGAGGATGACTTTTGATATATTTACAGGCTCTAGGTTATTCTGGTTGACTTGATTCAACTTCTTTTTCAATATTATCAACCTCTAGATTGGGAGAATTAAGAGAAGATTGGTTAATAATTATTTCATCGTCAAGGTTTTTACTAGAGGACACATATTCATCGAATGCAACATGAATTTATTATTCTACAATACATGTTCGTTTATTAAAAAATCTATATGCTTTACTTTGATTAGAATAGCCTAAGAAAAGTCCCTCATCAGCCTTAGAATCAAACTTTCCAAGATTATCTTTACCGTTGTTATGAATAAAAAACTTACAACCAAATATGTGTAGATGAGCTAGGTTTGGCTTCTGTCCCTTGTATAGTTCATATGGTGTCTTCCCAAGTTTGGTTCTGACATACGTTCTATTTGAGATGTAGCATGCAGTGATCATAGCGTCTGCCCAGAAGACCTGAGACACATTTTTGTCGTTGAACATTACTCTAGCCATTTCTATAAGAACTATATTCTTCCTTTCCACGACTCCATTCTGTTATGGAGTTATAGGTGCTGAGAAATTGTTATCAATGCCATTTGTATCATAATATTCTGTGAAGGCTTGATTATCAAATTCTCCACCATGATCAGTTCAGATACCTGCAATTAACATACCTTTCTCATTTTGTACTTTCTTGGCAAAGACAATAAATTTACTAAAAGTTTCATCTTTGGAAGATGAGAATATATTCTAGGTAAATTTGGAGAAATCATCAACAATAACCAATGTATATAAATTTCCACTGAGACTCTTAACTCTTGCAGGACCAATCAAATCCATATGCAATAATTGAAGCGGTCTGTTAGTGGTAATTTCATTTTTTGATTTAAAGGATATTTTGTTTGTTTACCTCTTTGGCAAGCATAACAAATTAAATCATTTTTGAAATTTACATTAGGTAAACCAATTACTAAATCCTTTCTGAGTAATTTACCTAATTGATGCATATTAACATGGGCAAGTCGCTTATGCCATAACCAACTCTCGTCAGTATTACTCAAAAGGCATTTTTTAGAAAAAATTTCATTCATATCAAGAGTATAGCAGTTACCTTCCCTTTTTTCCTTGAGTTTTAATTTCAAATTCTTCTTTTCGATTTGCAGATCCTTCTTACTAACTATCAGACATTCTTCTGAGTCAAATATTACCTAATTGTCTTTATCCGTGCTTTAGCTCACACTCAACAGATTGTGACACAAGCCTTTAACATAATATATGTCTTTGACTTGTATTCCTTTATTACTCTTTACTCCCCAAGTCCTGCTATCCTTCCTATTTGATTTCCTCCAAATTTTACCTTGCCACCTTCCTTTGGTACTAATGAGGTAAAATTCTCAGGATCACCGGTCATATGTCTAGAGCATCCACTATCTATGTACCATTTGTTGGACTTGGATGCCCTAAAGCAAACCTGCAGCTAAAGATGATTAAGTTTTAGGTACCCATAATTTTTTGGGTCCTTTTGGGTTAGTACAGACAACTTTTTGATCATGAGACTTCTTAGGTACCCATTTGTAGGTTCCTATAATTCCTTTCTTTTTATGAAAACATGAAGAAGTGTAATGTCCTTTCCTATTACAATAATTACAATAAGCAAAAGGATTAGATGTATTCACAGAATGTGTGAAATAACTTAAATATGTTTTACCTCCCTTTGTCTTCTTACCTTTTCTTTTGTCTAAATTTGGATCATATCCAATACCAGACTTATCATTCACAAAACGTTGCGCTTTTAAAATAACATTTAACATCTCACTTCCTTTTGTAAACTTTTCAAGAGTTTTGGTAAGATCAATATTTTTCTTTTCAAGATAAAAATAGTTTTCGCAACCTTTATCTAAGGACTCTTTAATTCTTTCTTCAAGAAATTTGTTTTTCTTTTTATATGCAATTAGTTATTTAACTATCTTGACCAATTTAGAATGTAAAGCATTATATTCATCTTGTAATTCATCATAAGTAGGATCAGGATCATTTACCTCCTCGTTTGTTTCCTCTTGAGCAACCAAGCATATATTGGCTATCTCCTCATTATCGCTTTCTTCATATGAGGAGCTATCTTCCCATATTGCAGAAACAAATGCCTTCTTTCTGTTGAAAGATTTGACATTTCTCTTTTCTTTATTTTTCTGTAGTAGCTCCAGACATTCTGATTTGATATGTCCAGGTTTACCACATTCGTAGCAGATGATCTCCTTGGTTTCTCTTCTACCACTAGTTCCTCCTTTTTAGGAATTTCTGAAACCTTGGCCTTTATAGAATTTCTTGAATCTTCTTATCATCAGGCCTATCTTATCATCATCAAACTCATCGTCTTCTTCTTGGCTTTCTGCCTTTAAGTTTGTCACATTTAGTGTGAGACTCTTCTTTCTCCTGTCACCAACTTCCTCTAGCTCTCGTTTGAATTTTAGTTTGCTTTCATATTCAGAAAGACTTCCAAATAAAGAAGCTACAGATCGCATCGATTCTCCTTTGGCCTCCTCTATTGCTGTGACTTTGGTCTCCCATTCTTTAGAGAGTATGTTTAATATTTTTCGTACTTGATATTCTGATCATAGAATTTTCCAAGTACTGCAAGTTGATTAACAAGATGAGTATATCTAAGTTCAAATTTAGCTATTGACTCACCTTTCTTCATATAAAGTAGATCAAACTCTGTAACTAGAGTATCAATTCAATTTTCTTTTATTCTTGATGTTCCTTTATGAGCTACTTCCAAAGCTTGCCACATCTCTTTAGCAGTTTGAAGTGTACAGATTCAGAAGTATTCTTTTTGACTCAGTACACTCTGAACCATCAGAATTGCTTTGCTATTGAGGGTCATGAGCTTTTTGTCATTGTCGTCAAATTCTGCTGGTGACTTAAGAACTTTTCGAGATTCTTCAGTCTTTATGGTACATAGTTTCCAATTTCAATTACGTCCCATAGCCCATATTCTGTAGCCATCACGAATACACGGAACTTAGTTTTCTAGAAGGATAAATGCTCACCATTGAAACCTGGTGGTCTAGTGATAGAGGCTCTGTCAAAAAGATATCCTTCACCCATGCTTGCCATTGGATCCTTCTAAGGTTGTTCTACCTAAACAAGAAGACATGTGCTCTGATACCAAATGTTAGAGCAAGCTTTTCATCCAAGAAGGGGGGGGAGTGAATTGGGTGACTACATAATTACCAGTTACTTAATAAAAATTATGAAGCTTTAAAACACAGTTATAGGTAAGGAGAGATATCACCGAAGTGGACACATTAGTTTATACTGGTTCGGTCACAAACACTTGACCTACGTCCAGTCCTCAGAGATCCTTCTAAGCCTTTCACTATATCTTCCAAGATTCAATGGGTTCTTGGCACCTCATTACAACAGCAAGTTCCTCTTTGGACACTCGCTCCCCCTTACACAAGGTAATCTCAAATCCAAACTTAAGATTCCTCAACCTTAACTTATCACTATCAGAAATAAAGTGTTTATGACAGATAAAACTCTCTTATAGAGTATATAGATGAAAACTGAAGTATATATGAAGAAATAATCAGAGACAAAGCACTTATGAGTATATTGTTTGCAGTGTGTTCAAGCGTTGTCCATGTCCCGTGATTTTCGAATGGCTAGAATATATCAGAAGCTTTGAGGATCGTTCATAATTTGTCCATTGATCGATTGTGCTTCTGACAGATGCAACAATATTGTTTTTCTCTTTGCATGTTAATACTTATTTTTTGAATATTACTGCTGCCCACGATTAATTATCGTTGGGTGTTGTTAAGTTGCTTGTCATGTGGGTGGTAGTGGAGTACACCTGTAATACACTCAGGAAAATGCCCGTTAGAAAATACTTTAAATATTACTGCAGTGATTGTGATTCACTGGGTGTGATTCCTGAAAATCAAAGCATCATCAGAAATGAACTTGCTTTCACCGTAGATAAATTACAGCGGCTTGCTGTGATTTTAATGAAATAATATTCCACATGATTTTGAAAGTAATTTGGATTAACTAGCAATGATTATCACTACCAATATCTTACTAACAAAACTAGTTGATTTTCATGGAAGTGGTTGCAAGTGCATCACAGTAACTATGTTAGAGTGAAACTGATAAACTGACATATCATTGGAGTGAATTTCATGTCACTAGAAGTGATTAGGAAAACAGTGAAATTTTTTCCAAGTGATTACAGATCCACTGGAAATGATTTTGAGATTTCATATATCACTCGATTGAATTTGGCATCACTGGAAGTGATTTTGCAAACAGTGAATTTTTCTTACAGTGATTTTCAATCCACTGGAAATGAATCTGGAAAAATTAAAGATCACTCGAGTGATCTGTATATCACTGGAAGTGATTTCCAAAACAGTGAATTTTTCTTCCGATGATTTCAGACGCACTGGAAGTGATTCAGCAAAAACAGATATCACTCGAGTGATTTTGCTATCACTGGAAGTTATTATCAAAACAGTGAATTTTTCTTTAGGTAATTTTCAATCCACTAAAATTGAATCTGGAAAAATTAAAGATCAATCGAGTGAATTCCATATCACTGGAAGTGAAATTGCAAACAGTGAATTTTTCTTGCAGTGATTTGGCTTGCAATGGAAATGATATGCGATTTTACACTCGAGTGATTTCATGGATCACTCAAGTGATCTGTTATTTTCTATATCACTTGAGTGATTTTTAATGATCACTCGAGTGATCTTACTCAGCTCACTTTTCTCACTTCATTTGCTGATGTATTTGTTTTAATCAAATCCAAGAATGTCCAAAGGATGATTTGCTATCATCAAAACATGAAATCTAACACTCATTTCTTCATATATTTAATAAAAAATTTCAGATTATATTTATTTGGTCAAAATGACCATTTTGCCCTTGTAATTTTCGCAATACTTGAGAAATTGGCAGATTTGTCACCATATTTTAATAATTCATATCTTATTGTATAGGCATCCAATTGGGGTGGTTCTGAAGGATATGTGACCTTTATTAAGTCTAGTTTTATTAAAAAAATATAATATTAATTCAAATGGAAGTAAAACATTCCCAGAATTATTAATTTTGAAGTCTGCCTCTAAAAAATGTCAAATTCACTGGGAAAATTTCAAAAATTCATATCTCCTTGTATACAACTCCAAAAATTCCATATGACCTATAATATTAAAGTTTATCATGTCTAATTTTATTCTAGGAAGTTTCAGAATTGTTTGAGGTCATTTACTAATTAAAACGCATCACACAATTAGACTGCCTCAACAGGAAATACACCGATTATCTTATACAACAACTATTTTGTTGTGTGTGACTTTATAGGCTTTTTTTTGCCACTTTGCATGCTTTTTTATCATGGAATACTATAATATTTACATGATATTTAGCTATTAAAATTTGGGACATTACAGTTCTCCCCCTGTTAATATAATTTTATCCTCAAAATTTTCTTATACAAACATATTCATAAACTCTGGACATTGCTTCCGAAAATCTTCTTCCGTCTCCTATATAGCTTCCCTTAAAGATAATCCTTTCTATACCACATTTACAAATGGTATTTTCTTGTTCCTGAGCTACTTCTCTTATTAGTCAATAATTCATTTATGCTCCATTTCAAAGGTAAGGTTATCCGATAAGTTACGTTTCCAACTCTCGATAAAATTTCAAATGGTCTGATGTACATTGGACCCAGTTTCCTTGTCTTTAAAGCTCTACCAATTCTAGTAACCGGTGAAACTTTCAAGAATACACGATCTCCAACCATAAACTCCAACAGTTTCCCTCTTTTGTTTGCATAACTTTACTTCTTGCTTTGTGCTGTCAATAGTCTCTACTTAATTAATTTGATTTGTTATGTTGTTTGATCAACTATATCTAGCTGAAATATTTTTCTTTTAGTTAATTCTATCCTTTTCAACCCTCAATCTATCTTTTCTTATGCAGGTTTACAAAGTATGGAACGTATCCATTACAAATTTTACAAATGTTGAGTGTCGGTAGTTCTTATACTACAGAGCTAGAGTTCTAAGAGTCTGTAGGTATTTTTAAATATTCTATAGGAATTATCAAAACAAATTCCCTAGATTTACCAGTCTAATACCATGACAGAGTTGTTGCTCCTTTTGAGTTTGTATACCAAGTTTCTAGCTTTTGCCTATCATAACTTTAATTATTTCTTAATTTTCCATCCTAAGGACACATTGGTCCAATAAGTTTTATGGCCATTGAACTTCTCGTCCAATATCTATATGCAATATATATTAAGATTCATAACTATCAATACAATCTTACAGCTATTTTGAGTACAACTCAAATTTCAAACTTTTGCTATTTGGCTTTTATCCTTATGTATATTATTTACAAGGTGTAAAAGGAAAAATTGTCCAGCTACAAACAGTTTATTGACATTCAGTAATCATAGGACACGCAGTCCCTAGAAAATCATAGGGAATCATACACATTAATCACTTGAATACTTATAAGGTTCTATAACCTGAGTAACTTTCCATGCATACAACATTTATAGGTCTTATTACCTTAGGGCTTATTATCCTATTACCCTTTGATGTTACAATCTCTTTGAGAGACTATTTTTATTCTCTGGCATTGAGTTACCTCAGAAATCTCATGCCCCAAGTCGTTGTTTGACATTTGGGCAATACTGTAGTTCTTACAACCTTGGTCTGCTTGTTCATAAGGTCTTATGGCCTATAGACATGCTAGCCCAATAAGTCTTACCTCATATTGTATTTTTTTAACACCTATATGCTTACGAATAAACTCACATATACCACGCCACTTCATTAAATATGGAAACAAAGTTCCTTAACTTACACTATTACTATTCCATACATCCACAATTACACTAATACTTCCTGGATAGCATTTAACTTGTAGGTTAAAATGTTAAGCAACTCAATCCATCAGTGCTATATCATATTCAACTCTTTAAGATCACATTGTTACTTCAAACTCTAGTGGTTATAGTACAACTCTACGGTGTCCCGTAGAAACAATATCTCCAAATTTCCTTATGCATAAATAATTGTTACTATCTCAGAATTCATAAGTAGGATATTTTAGTTTGTGAGGCTCCAGCTGATGAGAGGTTCATACCACAATGTCATCCTGCTGCATCAGGATACATTTTAACTCATTCTTATTCATATTAACACATACCGTATAGGTTAACTACAAATCAAGACCACACATGTCAATTACAACTCAAGACCATATAGGTCAATAGTATCATCAATTCCTCTCTCTGCCTTATGAAGTTCCTCTCATAACTATCATCCTCCTTAGAGTGTTGTGTTATTACATCAGCCTTATCAAAGGTAAAATAATAATGGAGAAATACTAAACAACTCATTCATAATAATCATCAAGGCCGAGAAACTAAACGTTTTTTTCCTTTTCCAATTCCGTACTGCTTCCACTTACTAGAATCTAACAGGTTCCCTTCTTATGGGATTATATGGCCCAAAAACTTCATTTCTAAAAGCCAAAGCTCATACTTGCTCAATTGGCATAGAGTTTCTTATTTCTCGATGTGCTTAGTACTATATTCGAATCCTTTCTGTGATTTACCTTGCTTAGCAATTACACAATACATCACTAATTCTCATTTATTCATAAGACCTATTGGTCAAATTTAATATTCATAGGATATATAGTCCTTTGCATCATTTCTATAATCTCATAATCTATTTTATTTTAGCTTTCCAGCTATTTCAGAATGTTGCCCATGGCTTCCACCTTCTTAATTTTGACAAATAGCACTAGAGTTTCCGCTCTAAGTTTAATCTCACTTATAACTTCTGATTCCATTTTCAAAGGTATCATATTGATATCCTCTAAAATATGACAAGGCATCCGTTATTGTCAGAATATTCCCAAATGCTACTCCAGCCTTCCGTATCAATATATGATTGTAAATTAAATATCGTTGCTTCTGTTGGAAATTGTGCCCTAGGGGCCAATCATTGTACTTTGAATATTGTCATTCAATGAATTTCTCCATTTGGTTATCACATTATTCGCATGTTCACTGTGATAATTGTATCCTTGGATAAATCATAATGATTGTCCTAAATGTCCCTGGTCGGTCATCTATGTGGGAGCAAAGATGAAATAAGACCAGTATGACTTTGATAAGGTATGGGGATACTAATCAAAGTCTTAGGCACTTGTAGGAGTATAAGGTGCTGGACCGACCCGCTATGAGAAAGCTGCATGGATCAAGTCATAAGCTTATCTCATGTATAACCACGTCACAATTCCCTTTGACCTGAGATCATCATGGATTCCTACATGAGAGTTACTAAGCTTTGACTTAGTCAAAAGTCACCTTTAACCGGGTGATGATAAAGGCTACAATCGGGTTTAGTGGTTTTCATGCAGAGGAATGTGAATGGTCAAGATGGAATTTGTCCCTCACATTAGTAGAGAGATATTACTGGGCCCCTCGATGAGTGAGTCTGAGAAATGTATGGCCATACTACGATGGAAAGGAGTTTCCATTTCTATAGTCAGACTACTCAGGGATCGAGAAAGTAATGGTCAGGAATAGGAGGATGACATTCTCCATGCCTCATCCTTGACCGAAATATCGTGTGACAAAAGGGACATGATATGGTTATACGACAGGTTATATCGTATTGTCGATCCTCATATGAATTGGGTAGTCGTAATGTCTTGCTAGAGGCCGCTTACGACTTGTGGGTTAGTATAGTCATTAGCCCACTGCCAACTTCGTTTGGGCCTACAGGGTCGCACACAAGAATAGCCCAACACGAGCTATAATGTCCAGATTCATTGAATCTAAGATGCGTCTAAGATTCAATGAATACAATATTTAATCTAGGGTGAATGAATTTTAAATATATATTTATTATATACACATGTTGTGTGAATATTTATTTGATAAATATTTATATCTGTGTTATATATATATTTATATTTGGAAAGGAATTTAATAATATTATATACACATATGTATTTTTGAAATACATAAATACATATATAATATATATTATTTGATAATATATATTGAATATATGATAATATTATATTATATGATGATATTATTATATTGTGTATATATAAAGATATTATATGATAATATCTCATATTTAATTTATGAAGATAAATTAAATTCCATTGGCTCTTTATTCTAATTAAATAAATAGGTTAAATTAAAACTGTTGGACAGATTTAATTAAACCAGGTTTATTTAATTAGCTTATTAAAACAATTAAATGTTAATTGATATGATAAGGATTTTGAAATTAATTAAGATTAATTTTAAAAATCCAATATCCATCATAAAATAGATAACCCTACTAGTTATAAAATATGAGAGCTAGGGTTTTCTACAGATGACAAAAAACTAGAGAGCCACAAGAAAACCCTAGAAGGATATTAGAGGCGCTAGCACGCTGCCGGTGTTGGGGTCTTATTCGTGTGGATACCAGTAGAGGGAGCTGATATGAGTAGTTAGCTCCTCAAGATTGAAAAAGGCAAAACTCCAAGAAGAACTAGTTGACATGTTGATGTTGGGGATGGTTAATCTCATACTCAGAGATTGACGCTCTTTTAAGAAGAATTAGCGGACATGTAGATGCCGGGGAAATTATTTCAGGAGCAACCAAACATGGAGATTTGTGAACTCGCAATACGTTGATGATTGTGGGCATTCAAACAAACATGAATAAGGTACGACTCTTTCTAACTTGATTTAAATGCCGTTGATAGATCCGCAATTGGGATTCGTAAACTTTTGCAATTTTAATTTTTTTTTAATTCTTCCGCTGTGTGCCTACCAATCCTAACAGTGGTATCAAAGCCAGGTCAATTGTGCATTTAAATTGAGTTTTAGTGCTTATTGTGTGCTTATATATGTGATATATAAGTGGAACATGATTTTAGAAAGATTGAAGTCATAGTAGTAGTGCTGCAGATTTTCGTTTTTTTAGAGGCAGTATGATTGTGACGAATATTGAAATGCTCAAATCTTATCCAATAATCCTGAAAATTTCCAGAATGAAAGTAGACATCTTAAGCTTTAATTTGATATATAATATATGCGATTTGGATCAGTATATTAGGAGATATCAATTTTTGAAGTTAGGCTTTGAATCTGTGACGTTTTCTCTAGCAGCGAAGATTAATTAGTGTTTCAGGAACAGTGGACATATAATTTTATGAAAATTATATTTTTCGTCAAAAATAGACTTAATAATGGTCAAATAGAGCTTTGAACCACTACAATTGGATTTTTCTAGATTTAATTATGATTTTTCAAATTAAGATGAAAAATCTGACAGCTTAGTGTGACTGCCATAGCTAACTGTTCATAGCTCAATCACGACATCTATTGCTTTGCATATTGTATGAATTGTTGATTTTGTGGTTTACTTCTCAAAATTGTTTGGGTATGGTGAACAACATGGCTTTAGTTTTACAAGAGTTGTAATATTTAAATACAGCCTGCGTGCTGTGCCTTCCTCTAAATAGTCTCGATGTACATTCTCTTCTCATCTCACTCCCCTCGTATGTTTAAACGAGGTTTCTCTCAATGTATTTCTTTTTCTTATTTAGAGAAGTCCTCTCATTGGCTTGGGAGGATTTTAGGGTAGGCGAGCCATGTTGTGTCACGTTTGAATTATGCTCTTGAGTAGATCATGGCATACATACTTTTGCATTTATATGTATTTATTTGTATGAGATACAACCATGGTTGCATTCATATAAACAAAAGTAATTGAATAATCCCTCTAACTAAAATCTTAAGTCATAATGCCGTCAATTAATGAAACTTGTTAAAACCTAGATCGGTCAATTGTAGGTTCCACCAAAGTGGATGCATTTGAGTTATCTTGGTGAAACAAGCGTGAGTAATGGTGCTACTCACAATGATTCATTATTGTTTTGACTTAATTGAGATTAGCAAAACGGTTTTGGGTCTCAAGGCATTAGATGGGATTAAACATGCTGGATCATATGATGATCGAATCCCATAAAGATCTAAGAGTTACATATGATGTAATTGGTAAAAAGGTTACCTACCTAAATAACTTGAATTTAAGCGTCTTGCCAAAGCGGACTTAAATTTCAGCGAAATATGGATTTTAGCCCACTAATTATTATATTGAGGGTTGTTAATTTAGTGGGAGATTACTAAACAACTTTGCATATTTTAATTGTAGAATCATGTCAACTAGTAATACTACTACACTATCACTGCGATCAGTCCTTGAGAAGGACAAACTCAGTGGGACAAACTTTCTTGATTGGTTTAGGAACTTGAGAATTGTTCTCAAGCAGGAAAGAAAGCATATGTCCTAGATCAACCCATTCCTAAAGAGCCTGTAGCCAATGCTCCAAGAGCTCAAGAAGATGCTTATAGGAAGCATAAAGATGACTTTATGGATATAGGTTGCCTAATGCTTGCCACTATGGTTCTAGACCTCTAAAGAGATCTAGAACTTATGGAGGCTCATGAGATAATTATGCATCTTAGGGAAATGTTCCAGCAACAGGCAAGGCAAGAGAGGTATGATACCACAAAGCCTTACATTCCTATAAGATGGCTGAAGGTACATCAGTTAGTAATCATGTGTTAAAGATGAAAGGCTATATTGATGACCTTGAGAGGCTTGGATTTCCCATAAATCAGGAGTTAGCTACAGATTTGATCTTGAACTCACTCTTAAAAGTTATGACCGATTTGTCATGAACTACAACATGAACAATATGGAGAAATCGATTTCTAAACTACATGGGATGCTCAAAGCTGTTGAGCATAACATTTAGAAAAGCCCAGCTTTGTTATGATGGCTCAGAAAAGAAAGGGTATTAAAAGGAAAGGCGAGGGCAAGGGAAAGGGTAATGGCTCAGGAGGTAAAACCAAAGAGTCAAACAAGCCCGAAACTAAGCCTGCAGCCAAGAAGGTAAAGCCTCCAAAGGAAGGAGTATGCTTCTTCTACAATGAAACCGTTCATTGGAAGAGGAATTGCAAACTCTACCTCGAAGATCTGAGAAGAAAAACTAAAAGGATCAGGTTAATCGATTTGAATCCGACTTACCTATGGCATTGTCATCTAGGCTATATAAATGAGAAACACATTTCTAAACTCCATCAAGATGGATTTTTTTTTTCATTTGATTTTGAATCATATGATACATGTGAATCTTGCTTATTATGAAAGATGACAGAGGCACCTTTTATTGGGTATAGTAAGAGGGCCACTGATTTATTGGGCCTCATATATACAGATGTATATGGACCAATGAATATAGCTGCCAGAGGAGGTTATATGTACTTCATTGCATTTATGGATGATTTTAGTAGATATGGATATATCTATCAAATGAAACATAAATCTGAATCTTTTAAAATGTTCAAAATATTCCAAAATAAAGTACAAAAACCAACTTGGCAAAATAATTAAAGCACTTTGATATGACCGAGGTGGTGAATATTTGAGCCAAGAGTTTATTGACCATCTTAAGAGTTGTGAGATAGTCTCATAATTAACTCCTCCAGAAACACCACAATGGAATAACGTTTCTAAGCAGAGGAATCGAACATTATTAGATATGGTTTGATATATGATGAGTTAAACAGATCTTCCACCGTTCTTTTGGGGGCCATGCCCTAGACACAGTTGCGTTCACACTAAACGTGTTCCATCTAAGGCAGTTGAAAAGACACCATATAAGATATGGCCTGGGAAGAAACCTAGTTTGTCTTTCCTTGAAATTTGGGGATGTGAGGTTTATGTTAAACAATAAACCTCTAATAAATTATCACACAAATCCTCAAAGTGCCTTTTTGTGGGGTATCCTAAGGAAACTAAGGGATACTATGTCTATAATCCCACAAATAATAAAGTGTTTGTTATCCAAAATGGTATCTTTCTAGATAGGGAGTTTATCTCTAAAAGAACCAGTGGGAGTAGGGTATATCTCAAAGAAGTTTGAGAGTCACAAGATAGCCCAGAACCACTGATGGAAAATAGAGAAGACTCACAACAAGTTGTTGAGCCTGCTCAAGTAACATAAGGCCTACGAAGCTTTGATAGGACATGACATCAGCCTCAGAGATATGGATTTCTGATTACTAGAAGTCGTAATGTGTTGCTCATTAAGCAGAATGAGCTAACCACCTATCAAGAAGCCATAATGGGACCAAACTCTAAGAAATGGCTAAATGCCATGAAGTCTGAAATGCAATCCATGTACGACAATCAAGTATAGACCTTAGTTGATCCACCTAAAGGTGTTAAAACCATCAGGTGCAAATGGGTTTTCAAAGAAAAACCGACATGGATGGCAAAGTAAATGTCTTCAAAGCACAACTGGTTGCTAAAGGATTCACTCAAACTCATAGTATAGACTATGATGAAACCTTTTCCACAGTTGCAATGGCCAAATCAATCAAAATCCTTCTTACCATTGCATCATATTATGACTATGAAATATGACAGATAGACGTCAAAGCAGCCTTCCTTAATGGAAAGCTCATTCAGGATGTGTACATGACACAACCTAAAGGTTTTGTGCGTCTAAAGGATTCTGGTAAGGTATGCAAGCTTTAAAGATCCATTTATGGATTAAAGCAAGCATCTCGGAGTTGGAATCATTGTTTTGATGAAATAGTCAAAGAGTTTGGATTCATTCAAAACATCGATGAGCCTTTTGTTTATAAGAAGGTTAGTGGGAGCACAATTGTATTTCTAGTGCTTTATGCAAATGACATCCTACTTATTGGGAATGACATTCCTACCTTGCAGAGTGTCAAGTCTTGGTTAGGGAAGTCTTTCTCGATGAAAGACTCAGGCGAAGCCACTTATACCCTAGGGATTATAATCTATAGAGATAGATCCAATAGGCTAATAGGCCTAAGTCAGAGTAGTGAGGGTCGTTGGACTGCTGTCAAGAATATCTTAAAGCACCTGAGAATGACTGAGGACTTATTCTTAGTATATGGTGGATTGGGTGATGAGTTCTATGTAACTGGTTATACAGAGATGATCTTAGATCGTAATCTAGATATATGTTAATTTTAAATAGTGGTGTAGTAAGCTGGAAGAGCTACAAGTAGAGTACTGTAGTAGGTTCTGCAATAGAAGTTGAGTATATAGCAGCATCAGATGCAGCTAAAGAAACTGTTTGGATTAAAAGTTTGTTATTGAACTAAGGGTGGTACCTACCACCCAAATCCAATAGATTTGTTTTGTGAAAATAGCGAAGCTATTAAGGACCAAACGTATACTCAAGGGATTTCATCTTATCATAGAAATCAATGATAGAGGTGATATAAAACTATACAAAGTAAGAGGAGAAGACAATGTTGTTGATCCTCCTTTTAAGTAGCTTGCACAAGCAAAGCATGAGCGTCATGTTAGAACAATACGAATTAGGTAAACTAATGATTGTACCTAGTGCAAGTGGGAGGATGTTGGAAATTGTGCCCTAGGGGCCAATCATTGTACTTTGAATATTGTCATTCAATGAATTTCTCCATTGGTTATCACATTATTCGCATGTTCACTGTGATAATTGTATCCTTGGATAAATCATAATGATTGTCCTAAATGTCCCTGGTCGGTCATCTATGTGGGAGCAAAGATGAAATAAGACTAGTATGACTTTGATAAGGTATGGGGATACTAATCAAAGTCTTAGGCACTTGTAGGAGTACAAGGTGCTGGACCGACCCACTATGAGAAAGCTGCATGGATCAAGTCATAAGCTTATCTCATGTATAACCACGTCACAATTCCCTTTGACCTGAGATCATCATGGATTCCTACATGAGAGTTACTAAGCTTTGACTTAGTCAAAAGTCACCTTTAACCGGGTGATGATAAAGGCTACAATCGGGTTTAGTGGTTTTCATGCAGAGGAATGTGAATGGTCAAGATGGAATTTGTCCCTCACATTAGTAGAGAGATATTACTGGGCCCCTCGATGAGTGAGTCTGAGAAATGTATGGCCATACTACGATGGAAAGGAGTTTCCATTTCTATAGTCAGACTACTCAGGGATCGAGAAAGTAATGGTCAGGAATAGGAGGATGACATTCTCCATGCCTCATCCTTGACCGAAATATCGTGTGACAAAAGGGACATGATATGGTTATACGACAGGTTATATCGTATTGTCGATCCTCATATGAATTGGGTAGTCGTAATGTCTTGCTAGAGGCCGCTTACGACTTGTGGGTTAGTATAGTCATTAGCCCACTGCCAACTTCGTTTGGGCCTACAGGGTCGCACACAAGAATAGCCCAACACGAGCTATAATGTCCAGATTCATTGAATCTAAGATGCGTCTAAGATTCAATGAATACAATATTTAATCTAGGGTGAATGAATTTTAAATATATATTTATTATATACACATGTTGTGTGAATATTTATTTGATAAATATTTATATCTGTGTTATATATATATTTATATTTGGAAAGGAATATTAATAATATTATATACACATATGTATTTTTGAAATACATAAATACATATATAATATATATTATTTGATAATATATATTGAATATATGATAATATTATATTATATGATGATATTATTATATTGTGTATATATAAAGATATTATATGATAATATCTCATATTTAATTTATGAAGATAAATTAAATTCCATTGGCTCTTTATTCTAATTAAATAAATAGGTTAAATTAAAACTGTTGGACAGATTTAATTAAACCAGGTTAATTTAATTAGCTTATTAAAACAATTAAATGTTAATTGATATGATAAGGATTTTGAAATTAATTAAGATTAATTTTAAAAATCCAATATCCATCATAAAATAGATAACCCTACTAGTTATAAAATATGAGAGCTAGGGTTTTCTACAAATGACGAAAAACTAGAGAGCCACAAGAAAACCCTAGAAGGATATTAGAGGCGCTAGCACGCTGCCGGTGTTGGGGTCCTATTCGTGTGGATACCAGTAGAGGGAGCTGATATGAGTAGTTAGCTCCTCAAGATTGAAAAGGCAAAACTCCAAGAAGAACTAGTTGACATGTTGATGTTGGGGATGGTTAATCTCATACTCATAGAGATTGACACTCTTTTAAGAAGAATTAGCGGACATGTAGATGCCGGGGAAATTATTTCAGGAGCAACCAAACATGGAGATTTGTGAACTCGCAATACGTTGATGATTGTGGGCATTCAAACAAACATGAATAAGGTACGACTCTTTCTAACTTGATTTAAATGCCGTTGATAGATTCGCAATTGGGATTGGTAAACTTTTGCAATTTTAATTTTTTTTTTAATTCTTCCGCTGTGTGCCTACCAATCCTAACAGCTTCCACAACCTAGAAAAACATCATTATTATCAATCAAGTATTACTAGGAATACTCCCAATTCATGTCACTATAGGCTAATTAGATCTATAGCCACCGCTTGTCCTTTGGCGTTATTACATATTTCAAAAACATTAGCTCTAATGGATTTAACACCCGTTCGTGTAAATACAATCAATTCATGGAGTAGCAATTGTATACTCAAGGGTTTCTATTTCACTTAAGCTTATGCCATAAAGGAAGTACTGTTATCTAGATCACATACCATACCTGTACGGAATTAATATTAGGTAGATCTGCACTTGGATTAGTTCTCAAAATTTTGCTAGTTTTCTTCTGTGTCATTGTCATCTCTACTCTAAGTTCTCTGCCCCAACTCTTTCGTCCATTGTCATCGTGGACAGTTACTGGCTAAATGCCCTAGTTGCCAACAATTATAATAGGTTAATAATCTAGTTACAATACTATGCGGCCTCCCAAATAACGACTTATCATCATGCCAACAGGCTTTGCTTCCTTTTGCCAGTTTTACTGCTCGTATATACATTTAGCAAGTTACTTCTCCACTGTTGCATTAAATTTAATGTATTGTTCGGGGACCAATTCCTTTTCTAGTCCTGATCTCAATCTCTGGATTGCCATATCTGTACTTACTTCTCATCATCCATAGATGTATTAACTGTTGATGCTAAGCTGAGGTGAGGCTTAAACACCAGCCTTGGCCATCCTCGCTTCCTTGTAGTGCACAGTCTATAAGGTTATATGGGTTATGGGCCTACTACGCAACTCTGATAGAATCCTAGGGATTTCCTCTACTTTCATCTTTCCATATCCTTTTAATGTGTTACTCCCATTCTCTTGTTTATAAATTACCAACCATTCTATAATAGAATTCTAGAAATTTTTTTGGTACAAAGTCATTATTCCTCTACTTTTTGAGGTTCAAACTTCCCTTGGATGTAGGAGATTATTGTTTCAAAACCATGTCTGACATGTCCATTGACTTTCATCCTTATCAACATGTTTAAGTAAAAGCCTAGACAAAGTATGCTGGTCAGGTTTCACGAGTTATATACGCTCATTTCCCTGTCTACTAGGTTTGCTTCCTCTTTCCTTATCGTCATCTTATTATTATTATTTTTTTTAATCTGCATTACTTACAGTCCATTACTCAAATCATTTTTCTATTATACACTGCTCTGTTAACTTACCTATTATCTACTGTATTAGGTCAGGTCTAGTTCCTTAACCTTAGCCCGTATCTTTACTTATTTATCTTACTATTTCTATGTTTCCCTATATTAAAATATGGAAGAGGTACATTCCATATGTTCACAAGGGTATTTTTATCCTTTCACAAAAGTTTGAACACATATATACTTCAATATTAACCTATCTCAGACTTTTACATCAGTTACAGAACAAATTTTGGGTATTACACTACCAAAAGTGACTTTACAACATGCTTTTACTCCATTGTATCTTATGGTTTAACATTTTTAATAACTTACCAGGGGGTAACCCATCCTTCTATTACCTTAGGTTGATCATGCTTAACTTTCATGTATCGGGGCAAAAATGTTTGTACTGGCTTCAACCACTTCCGAACCTCGATACCCTTGGACTGCCTCAATCTGTTCAATTAGGTCAACCATCTTTGGGTGTCTAAATATTATGCATAAATCATTTATTAGTACATGTACATATAATCCAATATATACATGGTCATATATTCCACCATCTCTATAATGGTATCATATAGGTTCTATTTTACAAGTCGGTCCTTTTTCGTGTCTAGAATGTAGTACCGAAGAAAACTTCGGTGCCATATGAATATGATCTCTATACAAGAACTCTATACTATATAATCCTTGCTTCTAATGCAATATATCAATATTATGGATACACTGTGCAGACTGAGGGGGTTGAAGTATCCTGTACATCGAGTGCCAACATAAGCATAATTCTAATACATCTTCTCAACTCTTGATCTGACTATAGGTCGCATCCCATATAAAAGGGTTCTACTCCAGAGTAGGTAACCTTGTATGGATCTAACTCAATTCCCATGGATAGCGGTTGCTTCACATCATCTGCAAATAACTTGGTTGTCAAATATGGTCTTGATTGGGGCCCATATATTGACGCCCGCAACTTCCTCATACTATATTTGATTGGCCATAGTTGTTTTAATTACACGCTAGGCATCTTCTGGTACTTTAAGAAAATTTACCGATAACGTGACCTATTCTTCTGTCACCTTATTCCATTCATCTTTCTTATTATAACGTAATCAAGATCATATCCATATACTATTCTATCATTGCCAGAACCTTATGCTCTGATACCAAAAGTGTCAAACCCCACATTATTTTGACATTTAACATAATATTAATGCGCAGTTCAATAGGCATACAAAAATAGTACAATATACTGATACATTATTCTTGATTACATTACAGATAAACCCACAGGGTTTGTATGCATTCAACTACATAGGAAAATTTATAGATAACTAACGAAGAAATTCTTGAACCATCAATAGACCTTCTTCTGTCAGCATCATCTATTTTTGCCCTCTGAGTCGTTTTCGCATACTGAATAAAGTTTAAATTTTTGGAAAGGGTGAGATTCATACGAATCTCAGTAGTAACAAAATATCAATCATATAAAATACAAAAAGTAAACATGCAATGTAACATTTATCATGATGCAGCAATCAAAATACCAACGCCTATCTGACAATGCTCAAGAACTACTTGAAGATTTTGTCCGAATCAAAATGATCATCCGTTCCTAATATGCAAAATATCATATCATAATGTGATCACAACAACTTGTAGAAGGCCTATACCTGTCTGTACTCATTATAACTTGGAGCAGGTCAATACCTGTCCGTACATATCAAGTCACTCAAGTGGGTCCACTTGGCCACATGGTACCTCAAAGGTCCCATGGGGTGGTTTAACACATCATCCACACCCAGAGAGTATCAACATCACAGGAAATACATTGAACAGATCATGGAAATCATCGCATATTAACATTCACATAGTATATAAAAGATAAAGTTACTACCTGGACTCCTTTCCATCGCCTAGCTTCTACCGATCCTTTAACCTTTTGTCTGGCTCGGAAAATACCAAATTCCTACAATTCTCAAAGTAATTATAAATAAGTTATTACTCATTCATACTTTATTTTAAAATTTACAAGTTCGTTATCTTAGCCCAAAATCACATATTTACCAAAATGACCCTGGGAACCCAGTTTGGCCCCGGTATTTTGTACTTTTCCAAAAATTACAACTTAAACCAATTCTACATATTTTTATGTGTACATCTCATATTTGGCCTTAGATTAGATCAATTCCAACTCAAATTACAGTTTTGCCCTTGATAACCCTAACTTGGGGTTTTAGGGGCAAAATTGTCATTTCACAATCCGGGGCTTTTCACACTTTGCACTCAACATGAACCATACATAATTTTCCCTTATAAACATCATGGAACCATTAGAATCATGAAATTCCAACTCTATACCTCATTTTCTTCTTTGGCCAAAAGTTGTAGAAAATTGGGAAAAATCATATTTTCATGATTCTAACTCCTAGAACAACTTATTTCTACTTGTATTCTTTTGTTTAGCCATTAATTATCAAATTTAACACAATCAATGGAAATTTGGGCAGCATTTTCCCTTACAAAATGGTCATCCCAAATTTTGCAAAACTACCATAAACAGTTCAATAACCAGCCAAAATACAGTCACAACTCAGTTTCCGACAAGAATTTTAGAGTTTGAGTAACTTACCTCACTTCTTCTCCCTTCCTCCTACTTGGCCGAAATATCCCCCTTTCTCCTTAGAGTTTTTTATTGTTGAATGACTAATTCAAGAAGGCAGGAAGGTTAAAGAGAGGTTTCTGGTATTATAATACAAGATTGTGCAGAGATTTCGGCATACTTACCTTATATCTGTGCTCTAGATTTCCTTCTTCCGTCCTCTTCTTCTTCCTCTTTTTCTCTCTTCTTTTCCTTCTTTCCTTCCCATAATGGCTGACTTATGGCCTTAAATAAACAAGGCAGCCATTTTGTGGAATTGTCTAGAGCTTATACTTGTCATTTTCTAATTGGTCTGTCTTATTTATTGCATAAGCCATAATATAATTATATATTTAATTATATAATAATTTTTGCATGCTCCATCTGTCCTCCTTTCTTCATATATTTAATAAAATATTTTAGATTACATTTATTTGGTCAAAATGACCATTTTGCCCTTACAATTTTCGCAATACTTGAGAAATTGGCAGATTTGTCACCAAATTTTAATAATTCATATCTAATTGTATAGACATCCAATTAGGATGGTTCTAAAGGCTGTGACCCTTATTAAGTCTATTTTTAGGAACAAATATAATATTAATCTAGATGGAAGTAAAACATTCCCAGAATTATTAATTTTGAAGTTTGCCCCTGAAAAATGTCAAATTCGCTAGGAAAATTTCACAAAATCATATCTCCTTGTATACAACTCCAAAAATTCCATATGACTTATCAAATTAAAGTTTATCATGTCTAATTTTATTCTAGGAAGTTTTAAATTTTTTTGTGGTCATTTACTAATTAAAAAGCATCACACAATCTGACTGCCTCAACATGAAATACACCGACTATCTTATACAACAACTATTTTATTGTGTGTGACTTTATAGGCTTTGTTTTGCCACTTTGCATGCTCTTTTATCATGGAATACTATAATAGTTACATGATACTTAGTGATTAAAATTTGGGACATTACACTGTCCGTACTTGTCATGCCACTCAAACTGGGTCCATTTGGCCTCATGGTACTATGCTATTCCCATGTGGTGGCACTTGTGCTTTTCCCACACCTAGTGAGAAATTATGCCACACAGACTTATCATATATCACAATGGCCGACCTAGACTAGATACCTACTGGCTAAGAGATACTTATGCTTTTCTTTCAATGTGGTACTTGTGCTTTTCCCACACCTAGCTCTAGGATACTTACCGCTTTTCATATATCATTGCATAGAGTATGACAAAAAATGCATATTAACAATCACATAGAATATGAGAGATATAGCGTTACTACCTGGAATCCTTTCTAAAGCTTATCTACTATCGGTCTTTTAATTTTTCGTCCAGCTCGGGCAAATATCAAATCCTAAAATTCCAAATTGATAGTCAATGAGTTTATACTCATTCATGATTAATTACAAGCTCATTTAGTTGGTTATCACCACCCAAAGTGCCAAATTACCAAAATGCCCCTAGGAAATCCGATCTAATTCCCATTATACCCGGTATAATTTTAATTTCTCAAAAATTATGACCCGGGCTATTCCTACTCAATTTCATGTGCAAAATCCATTTTTTACCTCAGTTTTGCCAAATTCACACCTAAATGACTAGATTACTCTTGACAACCGCCAATTTAGGGTTTTAGGGGTAAAATTGTCATTTCACGCCCTAAGACCTTCACACTTCTAAACTTCACATGTTCCCTGCACAATTTTCCATTCTAAATACATTGGAACCATCGAAAATACAAAATTCCAGCTCTAACACCATGAAGAGCTACTGACCGAAAATCTAGAATTTTTTAAGAGATTGAAAGTTTCATGATTTCACTTGTTTAATTACCTTATTTTCACTTGTAATCTCACGTTTAACCCCTTAAACACCATTTGAACATGATTAGTTTTAATTTGGGAAGCATCTCCCCTTAGGGTTTGAACATCCCAAATTACAAAATCCAACTAAAACGAGCCAACAATCAACAACAGCAATAAGAAAAAGCTTGAATCTTCAAGAATTCACAAGTTCTTAAGCTTACCTTTGATATCTCTTCTTTCTTCTCCAAAAGCCACCACCCTTCCTCTTCTTTTCCTTGAGTTTATGCTTGCTTTATGGCTGATTTAAGTTGGCATAGAGGTTATGAATGTATTTCCATGAATTATAAGTCAAGAACAATTAGAAATCTCTACTAACTTACCTTGATTCCTTCTTGATCTCTAGCCTTCTCTTCTTGCTCTAATGTTTGTCCAACTCTTTCTCTCTCTTTTCTTCTTATCTTGGCCTAAAATAATGGCCTCTTGAAGTGTTAAATAATGTGTTCTAGTGCTCTCTTCACCTCCTTAAATTTATTATTATTTTATTATAATTTTTGCATGTGATTTTATTTTTTTATTTTTTTTTCTCATGCTTCTTCTTTTGCTTCCATTTGTCCATTTATCTAGAGAATTCTTGTTCCCTCTTGCCTTGCTCTTCCAAACCAAATTTCCCCTTAATTATTATGGGAAATTGTCAAACCCCTTATTATTTTGACATTTATTAGAGTATTTACGCGTAGTTCAATGGGTATATAGAAATAGTACATTATACTGATATAATGTTCTTGATTACTTTACAGAAGATCCCTACAGGATTTGTACAAATTACAATACAAATATCAGATACATAAGAAAATTAATATATAAGCAACGATAAATATCTTGATTAGCACTGAACCTTCGATTTTCGGTATCTGCGGGTTGCCCTTTGAGCTGCTTCCACTTGCTGAATAAATTTTAAATTATGGATAGGTGAGATTCATACGAATCTTAGTAGTAACATGCTATCAATCATATAAAATGTGAAAAGTAAATATGCATAGCAGTATATATCATGATGTAGCAATCAATAATGCCAAGCACATGTCTGACAATGCTTGAGAACAAAACGATGATTTTGTCCAGATCAAAATGATCATTCGTTCCCTACTTACTTATAACAAACCATATGGTGATCATATCGCCACATAGGCTATACATTGTACATAGGTAAGTATAGTGATCACATCGCTACACAAGCTATAAATCGCATACAGGTCAGCATAGCCATACAAGTAAATCACATTGGCCTAACTAGACTGGGTACTTATCGGTCCTTGAGGTACACTACTTGTCCCTCAGGATGGTACTTGCATCTTTTTATCTCCTTCCTATACCCAGAACTAGGAATTATGTCGCCTATCCACTACACAGCTCATTGCACAGAACATGGCAAACAATGCATATTAACATTCACATAGAATATGAGAGATAAAGTTACTACCTGAAATCCTTTTCAAAGCCTAGCTACTACTGGTCCTTAAATTTTTCATTCGGCTCGGGCAATTATTAAATCCTAAAATTTCCAAAGTAGTTGAAAATGAGTTATTTCTCATTTATATCTTATTTTAAACTTATAAGTTGGTTATCTTTACTCAAGGTGAAAAATTATTAAAATGACCTAGGGAATCGGGTCTTATTTCCCTTATTCCCGGTACAATTGTATTTTTTCCAAAATTATGACCTTAGCTATTCCTACACAATTTCATGTGTGGAACCTATTTTTGACCTATTTTGGAAAAATTCATATTCAAATGATTAGATTACCCTTGACAGCGACCAATTAGGGTTTTAAGGGCAAAATTGTCATTTTCCAAGGTTTTCCAAAAATTTCCACCATTTTCAATCAAATTTGAAAATTCATAACTAAATCTAAAAAATTCTAAATTGAGTGGTTCTAGTTCCTATGAAACGTTCTTGCAGTCCTATTTTAAGGAAAAATATCATAAGGCACCAAAAACATCCAAAAAGTTCCAGAAAACTCATCCAATCTGGTATGCCATAGAATTTGTTCCAGATTCATGTTTAAACTTTGAAAAATCATATATTTAAATCTACTTATCCAAATGGATTATAATAACTATCCAATTAAAGATCAAGATGTCTAATTTCATCCTGTAAAATTTCATAAAGTTTGGACCAGTTTAGGCTACTCAAAATTATGCCACAACAAATCTGGTACAAATTGGAAAAGTGAAAGTTTCATGTTTTAATCTTTAAACACCTTCCTTTTCACTTGTAATCATATGGTTAACCCTTTAATCAACATTTGAACATGATTAGTATTAATTTGAGCAGTATCTTCCCTTAGGTTTTGAACATCCTAAATTACAAAATCCAACCCAACAAGCCAACAATCAACAACAACATCAAGAACAAGCTTAAACCTTCAAGAATTCACAAGTTCTTATGCTTACCTTTGCTCTTCTCTTCTTGGCTCCAAAATCGCCACCCTTTTCTTTTCTTGTTCTTGACTTTAAGCTTGATATAGGGATGGTTCAAGATAACATGAGAGTTAGGGAGGTATTTCCATGATTTAGATGACAAGAACAAGTAGAAGTTTCCATTTACTTACCTTAATCTTGCACCTTGTTCTTTGTTCTTCCTTCCTTGCTATTTGCTTTTCTCTAAGTCTCCTCCTCTCTCTTTTCTCTCATCTTGGCTAAATTCATGGCCCTCTATGGAGGATTAGAGAGTTCTCTAGAGCTCTCTCTATTTATCCTCATTTATGATTATTTTATTAAGAATTTCACCATCTGATACTTAAGATAATATTTTTTTACAAGCTTCTTCTCATGATTCCATATGTCCATCTATTGAGAACAAATCTTCTCCTTGCTTATCCCTTAAGCAAAAATTGACTTCTTCCTTAATCATTAAGGAATATTTTCTGAATTTATTTTATCAATTCAAATGACCATTTTGCCCTTACACTTATCTTTTCCATTTTCGCACATGCTGAAAAACTGATCAGAATTTTCATCAAACGTTGAAAATTCATATCTAATTATATAGATATCAAATTAGTATGGTTAAAAAGGATATGTGACCCTTATTAAGTATATGTTGAAAGACAAATATAGAATTTAGCCAACTGGAAGCTCAAAAGTCCTAGAATTACCATTTTTGGGTGCTGCCATTGAAACTTGCCTGTTTTATTAGGCTAAATTTAAAAATACATATCTCCTTATGTACAGTTCCAAATGACTTATATGACCTATCAAATTAAATTTTGATAAGTCTACTTTCATTCTGGAAATTTTCAAAATTTTTGGACATCATTTTTCCATTTAAAAATGTCACACAACACGACTGCTTCACTGGAAAACACACTGGCAGCAACACTAACTTGTGTATCAAATAACTATGTTGTGTGTGACTTCTAATTGCCTTGTTTTGTTACTTAATATGCTCTTTAATTCACCATTTTATCCCCTTTAATTCCACCAAGGTATAAAGGAATTTTGGTAACTGAAATTTGGGATGTTACAGAAATTGCTGAATTTATTTTATTTGGCCTAAATGACCATTTTGCCCTTACATTTTCTTAAATTTTTGGAAAAATTGCTATTTCCTTATTTTCCTTCTAACTTGGCTGAATTGTTGCATTGTCGTGAGCCCAAAAATTGTGCTTTTCCATACTAAATTTTAGGCCTTATTGATAGGCTTTTACCAAAATAAAAATTGGGCTTTCGATCTTTCTTAACAAAAAATTTCATATAATTCCTATTTCCACTAATTTGGCTACTTCAAGTGCTTCAAAATTCATCATTTTATTTCATTGAATATAATTACATATTCAAGAAATTTTGGTGATTAAATTTTAGGGTGTTACAGCTCTCCCCCATTAATAAAATTTCGTCCTCAAAATTTCGGACATTGTATAAATTCAACTATGCTTTAAAGAGTTACTTTTATTACTCATCCTCATTCTTTTATAACTCACTCTATCACATTTTGTGTAAGTTTCTAGAGTATGCAACACAATCCTTACGAATCTCGCAAATATTGAGTGCTGATAGCTTTCACATTACAGGTATGGAGTTCTGAAAATCTCTTTAGATAGCCCCAAATTAACCTTTAGTACTTACTATAACACATTTCTTGGACTTACTAGTCCCATATCATAGCTCTAGGCAACAACTATGAAGCTAGGCACATTGGTCTCAAAGTCCAGAGCTTTTTACCTTTGAAAACTTACATACCATGCTTTACTATACCGAGCCTCTACTCGTCATAATTTGTATGCTCATTAATTCATCGATTTGAAGGACACACTGGTCCAATAAGTTTCATAACCTTTGGACTCTCAGTGAAACATTCATGCTGAATGTATATCAAGACTTATATCTTAATATGCAATTCCCATAATCATTTTGAACACATCTTAGGCTCCAGTTCTTACTTTTTCAGCCGTTTATACAGTTTTGTAATGCTTGTGAAGCATATAAGGATAAATCATTCATCGACAATCGCTAATTTAGCATTCAGCAATCACAGGACATACTGTCCATCTGCCAGATTAGCTGGCTCGAAACACTCTAGGTCATAGGCCTTTTGCTTTAAACCTACCTGGCTAAAAATACCCCAGGTTATTCCTGGTGTAGTTGGCTCTTACGAGTCTTATCGCTTTGAGTCCAACTGTCCTATCATTCTCAGGTTTTATAACCTCTTAGGATTCTACTTAGATTCTCATGTATTAGGTCATGCTTGGAATTTTATACCTTGAGTCATTGCTTAAATTCTCAAATTTTGCTATACTGCAGGTCTTCAGACCCTGCCCTGCTTACACATAAGGTCTTATGTCCTATAGTCACACTGGCCTAATATGTCTTATTGCCCACTGTATATTTCTTAACATAAATATGCTTAAGGGTAAACTCATATATACAAAATCATTACATAAGATATGGAAGCAAAAGTCTTTTGACTTCAGCTATTGCTATTTTCAGACCATGTTTTGTTTAACTTATATCATCATCATAGATCAAAATCTGATTATACAGATTGAGATCCTTGAACTTTTCAATCAATTTAATACTATTGAATCATTAAGGTTACTGCTTATGTCAAACCCTTCAATATTTTAACATTTATCATAGTATTAGTGCGAAGTTCAATAGGCAAACAGAAATAGTACAAAATACAGATATAATATTCTTAATTACATTACATAAAATCCCCACAGGGTTTATACAATACAAGTTTCAATTTCAAATATACTGAGGAACTATTAGATAACCAATAGAAAATCTCTTGCTTGTACCGAATCTTCTATTTTTGATATCTGCTATTATGCTTTCTGAGCCGTATCCACTTGCTGAGATAAATTTTAAATTTATGGAAAAGGGGTGAGATTCATAAGAATCTCAGTGTAACAAATATCAATCATATAAAATGTGAGAAGTAAACATGCAATGCAATATTTATCATGATGCAACAATCAAAATGCCAACGCCTATCTAATAATGCTCGGAAACCAAATGATAATTTTGTCTGGATCAAAATGATCATTCGTTCCTAATTTGCAAAATATCAACTTATAATATGTTCACAACAACTCGAAGCAGGGCTATAACTGTCCGTAGAGCAGGAATATAACTTTTCATAATCATCATAACTTGGGAGCAGGTCTATACCCATCCGCACATATCAAGTCGCACTCAACTGCGTCCACTTGGCCACATGGTACCCCAAAGGTTCCATGGGGTTGTTTAACTCATCACCACACCCAGAGAGTATCAACACCACATGCAATACATTAAACAGATCATGGCAAACAAAGCATATTAACATTCACATAGAATATGAGAGATATGGTTACTACATGGACTCCTTTCCAAAGCCTATCTACTATCGTTTCTTAAATTTTTCATTTGACTCAGGAAATTATCAAATCCTAAGATTTCCAAAGTAGTTGAAAATGACTTATTTCTTATTTATATCTTATTTTAAACTTATAAGTTGATTATCTTTTCTCAAGGAGAAAATTTACCAGAATGCCCCTAGGGAATCGGGTCTAATTTCCCTTATTCCAGGTATAACTGTATTTTTTTCCAAAATTATGACCTTAGATATTCCTACACAATTTCATGTGTGAAACCCATTTTTGACCTTAATTTGGACAAATTCATACTCAAATGACCAGATTACCCTTGTAAGCCACTAATTAGGGTTTTAAGGGCAAAATTGTCATTTTCCAAGGTTTCCAAAAAATTCCAGTATTTTCAGTCAACTTTGAAAATTCATAACTAAATCTAGAAAATTCTAAATTAAGTGGTTCCAATTCCTATGCAAATTTATTTCAGTACTATTTTAAGAAAAAATATCACAAGGCACCAAACACATCCATAAATTACCAGAAAATTCGTCCAATCTGGTATGTCACAGAATTTGTTCCAGATTCATGGTTAAACTTTGAAAAATCATATCTTTCAATCCACTTATCCAAATGTCTTATAATACCCAAATGTCTTATAATACCAATCAAATTAAATTTCAGGATCTCTAATTTTATCCTGTAAAATTTCATAAAGTTTGGACTAGGTTAAGCTATTCCAAAACACATCACAACACATTTGGTACAAATTGGAAAAATGGAAATTTCATGTGTTATCCTTTAAAACACCTTCCTTTCCACCTGTATTTGCTTGTTTAATCATCCAATCTCAAGTTTAATATAATAAATAGAAATTTGGGAAGCATCTCCCCTTAGAAATTGGACATCCCAAATTTACAAAATTTCCAAAAATAACCAAATTGCAGCCAGAGCACAGTCATAACTCAGTATTAAGGAAGAATCTCAAAGTTTATACAACTTACCTCACTTCTTCTTCTTCTTCCTCCTCCTCCTCTTAAACCATCTCTCCTTCCCTTATTCCTTAAGTCCTTACTCATTTGATAACCAATCTTAGGAAAATAGAGAAGTTAAGAAGAGATTTCTTGGGCTAGAACACAAGATTGAGCAGAGATTTCGGCATACTTACCTTATGTCTGAGCTCTGGATCCTATCCTTTCTTCTTCTTCCTTTTTCTCTTCATCCCTCTTCCTTAATTTCTTTCCTCTTCATTTTCCCTACTTTAGCCATTTAAATGGACAAGAGATGAGAGTTTTGGAGAATTCTAGTGTTGCACACATGTTCCATGATGATTGGCTCTTAATTACACTTATGTCACATGTTATAATATAAATATATATTTAATTATGTGAAAATTTTGATAAGCTATATCTGTCCATCCCCTTTGAAATTATTTATAAAATATTCCAAATTATATTTATTTGGTCAAAAGGACCATTTTGCCCTTACAATTTCTCTCATTTTTGCTATAATTGAGAAAATTGGCAGAATTGTTTCCAAATTTTGAAAATTCATATATAATTGTAAAAATATACAATTGGAGTGGTTCTAAAGTATATGTGACCCTTGTTAAGTCTAGTTTTATAAATAAATATAACCTTTAGCCAATTGGAAGCTTACCATTTCCATAATTTTTATTTTTGAATGATGTCACTGAAAAACGCTGGTTTTTCTGGGCTAACTTCAAAAATACATATTTCCTTGTGTACAACTCTAAAAATTCCATATTACCTATCAAAGTAAGCTTATCATGTCTAATTTTATTCTAGAAAGGTTCATAATTTTTTGACATTATGTTCCTATCTAAAAATATTTCAGAACATGACTTCCTCACATAGAAACTTACCGGCAACATCCTTAACTTATGTACCAAATGACTATGTTGTGTGTGACCTTTAATTGGTTGTTGTGTCTCTTAATATGCTCTTTAAGTAATTATTTTATTCCTTTAATACCACTAAGGTATATAGGAATTTTGGTAACTGAAATTTGGGATATTACAACTTGCACTGTCTTGCGGCTCAATATATCTACAATTACATTAGCTCTACCTAGATCGTATTTAACTTTTAGGTTAAACTCCTTAAGCAACTCTATCAATCGGTGCTGTCTCATACTCAACTTTATCTGATTACACAACTATTATCAAGCTCTTATGGTTGCAGTACAACTCTACGGTGTCCTATAGAGACATTGTCTCCAGATTTCCAGTGTACACATAGTTGCTACTATATCAAGATTCATAAATGGGATGCTTCAGTTTGTGAGGCTTTAACTGATGAGAGGCTCATGTCACAATGCTATCCTACTGCATCATGATACTTACCAATCCATACTTGCTCATTACTACAGACCACACAGGTCAATTGCAATTCAGGACCACACAGGTCAACAGTGGATTGGGAATTATCAACATTTATTTTGTCATCAATCCCCCTCAGCATTGTGAAGCTCCTTTAACAACTATCATCCCACATAAAATGTTGAGTTGTCATGTCAGTCTTATCAAGGGCAAAACAATACTAGAGAAATGTTATATAACTCATTTATAATAACCGTCAAGACTCAGAAACCTCCACATTCTCTATTCTTTTATGGTTCAGTACTACTTCAATTTTGCTCGGTTCCACCGAAACCCCTCCTTGTAAGATTACATGGCCCAAACACTTAACTTCTCAGAGCCAAAACTAACACTTGCCCAGTTTGACATAGAGTTGCTTATCTCTCAATGTGCTTAACATTGCTTTCAAACACTTCTTTTTTTTTAATATTTTGCTTTGCTTTGTGAATACATAAGATATGATTGATTCTTAATCATTCACTAGACCCAATTGGTCAAGTTTAATATTCATAGGATATATAGTCCATTGCAACATTTTTCATGACACACAGTTCATTTTATTTCAGCCATCTGGCTGTTTCTAGATACTGGCCATAATTTATTGGGCTTTTGCCTTTCTAATTTTTGCAAAGAGCACTGGAGCTTCCCATAGTGAAATAAGCACTTGTCAATTCTGCCGTTTAACTTGAAGCCATTCTGTATTGGGCTTTGGGCATTGATCCCGCTCCAGGTTTTAATCTCAATTATAAACACCATTTCCCTTTCCATAGGTAATCCATTGATATCCTCTAGAACATTGCAAAGAACTCATTTACTGCCAGAGTATTTTCAAATGCTACTTCCACCTCTAATGCATGGAGAAAAGTATCATATACTCCTGAAAACCTTTTACAGACATCTCTTAGCTTTAGCTGCTAAAAGAAACTTAAGGTTGACCTTTGCACTGTCATGTAATCGTGAATTAGCTGTAATGAAAAACATATTAGCTTTGTCGTAGACCCATGTCTTTCAACATTCAACATATAATTCAATAAGTATTAGCTGTAATGAAGACATACTTAGGTGTAGACTTAGCCAAATTATAGAGTAATTGATATACATTCAAGTATTTCCATCTTACACGGTCATATGTAAAAAGGGAGGACTAACACCTAAGTCGTACCATATTTGTACAGAATTACTATTAAGTTGAATCATACCTTTAATCAGTTCCGAAGACTTTTAGCCTCATCCTATAATGTAGCAGAACTCTTCCCTAAGTTCTCTGCCTTGACTCCTCTGCCCATTTATTACTATGGATAGATATTGGCTAAATGCCCCGGTCATCAGTAATTATGACAAATTATCTTCCCTATTAGAGCCTATATGGCCCTCCAGGATAATGAGGCATGCCATAGTGCTAACAGGTTATGTTATCCCAGGGATCTCTAGTTATTACTATTGGGATTGGCAGGCACAACAGACAAATTAAAATTTAAAATTGTAAAAGTTTACCAATCCCAATTGCGGATTTGTCAATGACGTTTAAATCGAGTAATAGAGAAACATACCTTTTAAGTTTTGCCTTTTTTGATCTTAAGGAGCCAACTCCTCAGATCATCTCCCTCTATCGGTATCCACATAAATACGACTCCAACACGGTCAGCGTACTAGCGCCTCCAATGTCTCTCCAAGGTTTTTGATGCGGGTCTCTATTTTTTCATCATCAGTAGAAAACCCTAGCTTTCACTTTTTTGTAACTTGTTAGGGTTTTCTATGATATGATGGATATTAGATTTCTTAACATTAATCTTAATTAATTTCAAAATCCATATCATATCAGTTAACACTTATTTTTTTTGATAAGTAAATGAAACAAATATGATTTAATTAAATATGTCCAACATTTTTAATTTAACCTATTTATTTAATCCAAATAAAGAGCCAATGAAATTAGATTTAATTTATCTTTATAAATTAAATATGAGATATTATCATATAATATCTATATATACACAATATAATAATATTATCATATATGATATATATTATCATATAATATTATATATATGTACATATATATATCTATATGTGTGTGTGTGTGTGTTTACATATAAATATTTATCAAGTAAATATTCACACAACATGTGTGTGTGTGTGTGTGTGTGTGTATAATTCATCAACCTTAGATTAACCATTACATCCATTAAATCTAGACATATATTAGATTCATTAAATCTGGACATTATAGCTTGTTAGACTATTCTTGTTTGCGACCCTGTAGCCCTATATGAAGTTGACAATGGGCCAATGACTATACTAACCCACAAGTCATTAGCGGCCTCTAGCAAAACATTACGACTACCCAATTCATATAAGGATCAATAAACCAACACAACCTATCATACAACCATAACATGTCCCTTTTGTCACACGATATTTCTGTTAAGGATGAGGCATGAATAGTGTCATCCTCCTGTTCCTAACCATTACTTTCCCGATTCCTGAGTAGTCTAACTATAGAAATGAAAACTTCTTTCCATTGTAGTATGGCCATACATTTCTCAGACTTACTCATCGAGGGACGAAGTAATATCTCTCTATTAATGTGAGGGACAAATTTCATCTTGACTATTCACATTCCTTTGCACGAAAACCACTAAGCCTGATTGTAGCCTTTATCATCACTCGGTCAAAAGTGACTTTTGACTAGGTCAAAGTTTAGCGACTCTCATGTAGGAATCCATGATGATCTCAGGTCAAAGGGTATAGTTGTAACGGATCTTTCAACCCGGCCCAACTTCCACCGCTTCTCACGGCTCAGAAGGCAAGCTCTCCTGGTGCCTACCCAGGATATCCCCGAAAGGAACCCCCCAGGACTCGAACACGCGACCACAAGGCTATAAGTCGCGGCCAAGCAACCCTGGTACCATTGAGCTAACTTAGCTCAATGGTACCAGGGTTGCTTGGCCGCGGCTTATAGCCTTGTGGTCGCGTGTTCGAGTCCTGGGGGGTTCCTTTCGGGGATATCCTGGGTAGGCACCAGGAGAGCTTGCCTTCTGAGCCGTGAGAAGCGGTGGAAGTTGGGCCAGACTATTTTTTATGTAACGAACCTATCAGTCCGGCCCAACTTCCACCCATTCACTGGGCTCAGAAGGCAAGCTTATCGATAGCCCACATCGATTATACCCCGAAGGGTGCCTCCCCAGGATCGAACTCGCGACGCTAGGCATAACACGCCCGAGCCAGCGAACCTGGTACCATTGAGCTAACTTAGCTCAATGGTACCAGGTTCGCTGGCTCGGGCGTGTTATGCCTAGCGTCGCGAGTTCGATCCTGGGGAGGCACCCTTCGGGGTATAATCGATGTGGGCTATCGATAAGCTTGCCTTCTGAGCCCAGTGAATGGGTGGAAGTTGGGCCGGACTGATAGGTCCGTTACATAAAAAGGCGCCTTTTTATGTAACGGATCTTTCAACCCGGCCCAACTTCCACCGCTTCTCACGGCTCAGAAGGCAAGCTCTCCTGGTGCCTACCCAGGATATCCCCGAAAGGAACCCCCCAGGACTCGAACACGCGACCACAAGGCTATAAGCCGCGGCCAAGCAACCCTGGTACCATTGAGCTAACTTAGCTCAATGGTACCAGGTTCGCTGGCTCGGGCGTGTTATGCCTAGCGTCGCGAGTTCGATCCTGGGGAGGCACCCTTCGCGGTATAATCGATGTGGGCTATCGATAAGCTTGCCTTCTGAGCCCAGTGAATGAGTGGAAGTTGGGCCGGACTGATAGGTTCGTTACAATAGTGACGCGGTTATACATGAGATAAGCTTATGACTTGATCCATACAGCTTTCTTATAGCGGGTTGGTCCAACACCTTGTACTCCTATAAGTGCCTAAGACTTTGATTCGTATCTCTATACCTTATCAAAGTTATACTGGTCTTATTTCATCTTTACTCCCGCATAGATGACTAACCAAGGACATTTAGGACAATCATTATGATTTAGCCAAGGATACAGTTATCACAGTGAATATGCGAATAATATGATAATTAAATGGAGAAATTCATTGAATAACAATGTTCAAAGTACATTGATACAATTTCCAACATCCTCCCACTTACATTAGGTATAATCATTAGTTTGCCTAATTCACATTGTCCTAACATGATGCTCATGTTTTGCCCATGCAAGCAGCTTGATAAGAGGAACATCAACATTGCCTTCTCCTGATACTTTGCATATTTATCTATTTATTTATTTTTATATCACCTTTATCATTGATTTCTCTAATGAGGTGAATTTGTCTAAGTATATGCTTGATCTTTTAATATGATCTATGCTCCTTGGTCTGTACAATAACTCCGCTATTATCACAGAACAAATCTATTAGTTTCGAGATGGTAAGCAGCATCCCTAGTTCAGTAACAAACTTTTTGATCTAAACGGCTTCCTTAACTGTATCCAATGATGTTATGTACTCAACTTCTATCACAGAATCTACTACAGTACTCTGCTTAGAGCTCTTCCAGCTTATTGCACCACCATTCAAAAGGAAATATATATCCAGATTGCGATCTAAGATCATCTTGGTCATTTTGGAAACTTACATCTGTAAAATCAGTTACACAAAGCTCATCATCCAATGTACTATATACCAAGAATAAGTCATTATCCCTTCTTAAGTACTTTAGGATATTCTTGACAACAGTCCAATGACCCTCACCAGGGTCTTATTGATATATGCTGGTCATACTTAAGGCAAATGAGACATCCGGTCGAGTATATAACATGGCATACATAATGGATCCAATGGCCAAGGCATATGGAACCTTGCTCATGTGATCTCTTTGATTAGGTATACTAGGACACAGATCCTTGCTGAGATGGATGCCATGAGACATGGGCATGTAACCCCTTTTGAATCCTACATACTGAACCTATACAGTATCTTGTCTATATATGTGCTCTGACTTAGACCTATTAGCCTTTTGGATATATCTCTATAGTTCCTAATTCCCAGGATATAAGTGGCTTCACCTAAGTCTTTCATTGAGAAAGACTTTCTTAACCAAAACTTGACACTCTGTAAAGTAGGAATGTTATTCCCAATAAGTAGGATGTCATCTACGTAAAGCACTAGAAATACAATTGTGCTCCCACTAACCTTCTTGTAAACATAAGTTTCATAAAAAACATGATTCTAACACCAAGATGCTTGCTTCAATCAATAAATGGATCTTTGAAGCTCTCATGCCTTACCAGAGTCCTCTAGATACACAAAACCTTCAAGTTATGTCATATAGACATCTTTAAGGAGCTTTTCATTAAGGAAGGCTGTTTTGACGTCCATATGCCATATTTCATAGTAATAATATTCTACAATGGCAAGAAGGATTCTGATTGATTTGGCTATTGCAACTGGGGAAAGGGTTTCATCATAGTCTATACCATAATTTTGAGTGAATCCTTTTGCAACCAGTCGTGCCTTGAAGACATCTACTTTGCCATATATGTCGGTTTTTACCTTGAAAATCCACTTGCACCTATTGGTTTTTACTCCTTTAGGTGGATCGACTAAGGTCCACACCTGATTGTCGTACATAGATTGCATTTCAGACTTCATGGCATTTAGCCATTTCTCAGAATTTAGTCCCACTATGGCTTCTTGATAGGTGGTTGGCTCATTCTGCTCAATGAGCAACACATCACGACTTCCATTAATAAAAAATCCATATCTTTAAGGCTGTTATTGTATCCTATCAGACCTTCATGGACCTTATGTTACTTAAGGAGGCTTTACAACTTGTTATGAGTCTTCTCTATTTTCCATCTATAGTTATGTGCTATCTTGTGACTCTCAAACTTCTTCAAGATGTACCTTGCACCCACTTGTTCTTTTAGAGATAAACTCTCTTTCTAGAAAGATACTGTTCCGAATACCTAAAACGTTGTTATCGGTGGGATTATAGACATAGTATCCCTTCCTTTCCTTAGGATACCCCATAAAAAGGCACTTTGAGGATTTGGTTTCTAATTCATCAGAGGCTTGTTGCTTAACATAAACCTCACATCCCTAAATTTTGAGAAAATACAAACCAGGTTTCTTTCCAGTCCATATCTCATATGGTGTCTTTTCAACTGCCTTAGATGGAACACAATTTAGTGTAAACGTAGTTGTCTCTAAGGTATAGCCCTAAAAGGATAGTGGAAGATATGTTTTACTCATCATAGATCGAACCATATCTAATAGTATTCTATTCCCCCACTCAGAAACGTTATTCCATTATGGTGTTCCTAGAGGAGTCAATTGTGAGATTATCCCACAGCTCCTAAGATAGTCAATAAACTCTTGACTCAACTATTCACCACCTTGATCAGATCGAAGTGCTTTAATTGTTTTTCCAAGTTGGTTTTGTATTTCATTTTAGAATATTTTGAATATTTCAAAAGATTTAGATTTATGTTTCATTAGATAGATATATCTATATCTACTAAAGTTATTTATAATGTAATAGAGTACAAATAACCTCCTTTAGCAGCAGTATTCAGTGGTCTACATACATCTGTATGTATGAGACCTAATGAATTAGTGGCCCTCTTACTATACCCAGTAAAAGGTTCCTTTTGTCATCTTTCCTAATAAGCAAGATTCACATGTATCATATGATTCAAAATCAAATAAGTTAAGAAATCCATCTTGATGGAGTTTACAAATGTGTTTCTCATTTATATGGCCTAGATGACAATGCCATAGATAGGTCGGATTCAAATCATTTGACTTGATCCTTTTTGGTCTTTTCATATCTTCGAGGTAGAGTTTGCAATCCTCTTCCAATGACTGGGTTCATTGCACAAGAAGCGTACTCCTTCCTTTGAAGGCTTTGCCTTCTTGGCTACATGCTTGGTTTCGAGCTTGTTTGACTCTTTGGACTTACTACCTGAGCCACTACTCTTTCCATTATCCTTGCCTTTTCTTTTCATACAGTTTCCTTTGTGAACTATTAAAATAATGCTGGGCTTTTTCTTAATTTTTTGCTCAGCAGTTTTAAGCATCCCATGCAGTTTAGAAATTGATTTCTCCATGTTATTCATGTTGTAGTTTATGAAAAACTGGTCATAACTTTCTAGGAGTGAGTTCAAGATCAAATTTTTAGCTAACTCTTGGCCCATGGGAAATCCAAGCCTCTCAAGGTGATCAATATAGCCTTTCATCTTTAACACATGAGCACTAACTGATGCACTTTCAGCCATATTATAGGAATGTAAGGCCTTTATGGTTTTATACCTTTGTTTCCTTTCCTGTTGCTGGAACATTTTCTTAAGATACACAATCATCTCATGAGCCTCTATAAGTTCCAGATATCTTTGGAGCTCTGGAACCATAGTGGCAAGTATTAGGCAACCTATATCCATAGAGTCGTCCTTATGCTTCGTGTAAGCATCTTTCTAAGCTCTTCGAACATTGGCTATAGGTAGGGGTGGAAACAGGCCAGGCTTTTGCCTAAACAGGCTAGGCCTATTTTGCAATAGGATGGCTAGAGCCTGGTCTATAGCCGGTAAGAGACCATTTTTAAGGCCTGAGCCTGACCTGTACGTAGGCCTGACTTGGCTTGTGGCCTGTTAAAGAGCCTGGAATTTTAAAAAATTGTAAGCAGGCTACCAGGCAACAGGCCTACTTCAAACAGGCTAAAAACATTGCTACTTCAAATAGGCCAAAAATAGGCCCAATTACAAAAATTAATATTAATGATAAAATATATAACATAAAATATGAAACCAAATACAACATTACAATTTTTAGTACAAGTTCACTAATTTAGACCAAATCAATGTAAAACCACTGGACCTTCTCAGAAGCAGCATAATCAGCTTTGTAAATCAATTTCTGTATGAGGATAACTGATGAAACCAGCCTAGTATAGTTCTTCTGCCACCTGAAAACAGTTAAACAACGTTTGAGCAGGGGATGTATCTATGAAAAATAATATGATAAAAAACCATTTAATGAAAATACTGAAAGTTGCAGTTAAAAGTTTAAAACTTAGATGTGGGGAATAGGAATGCTTAATCACTTGTAGAGAAATATAGACAATGACAACACTCTCCAATCTCCCCTCTCAAATTTATACTAAATCATAAACCCTTTACTTATGGATAAAAGATAAGAGAGACAAAGGGAGTTTCCAAACATTATTGTAAATACTTTAACATGCCCTTTTAATTGGTAACATTTATCCTCTAATAGCTGATAAATCAAATATAATGGAGAATCATGTTGCACCATATCCATCAACCAATTCAAAACACTGAAAGAATTGCACAAAAAGCTTTGCTCATTCAACAAAACTATCAACAAAGTTTAAAAGTTACAGATGTGACTAATTAGTTATCCAAACAATGAAAGACACCAGCATAAAAGCTTTAAAATAATGGTAAACTAAGTCCTACATCATACAGAGGTATATATGCATGAACAGTTCTTACATACAATACAAGTTTATAGCACATATTAGAGAATATTCAAATTACTTCTTGCTTTGAACATAGTTTTTCCCCTAGATTTTTGTTTGGTGATTGTCACCATCTAGAAGCCCATCCTTTCCTTCTATGTATCTTCATAGTCAGTAGTTTAAAGAAAGTAAAGCACATCAAAGTTCAAGGATTCATCTTTCATCAGTCATCAGTAGAAAGAAAACAAGATCAAATGGATTCCCAACATCTAAATTACCTTCATTGTTTGTTCAGAACTCATCCTGAAGTATCGTGAAGCACGTTTCTCAAGCTCAATGGTATTCAGAGGATGTGGAGGATACTTTAGCTTCTCCTATTGTATAATTTTCGTGACCTGAATTGTAACATTTGCAATGAAACAATACTATGGATTTTACACATTCATAATGACAAGCTTAAATTATGACTTACAGTTGTGGTCAGTTCCTAAACACACATCTCATGTATTATAACTGTATAAGTATAATCAAACAAATGCCCCTTCCTGCCAAACTAAATCACATTATATCTTGAGCTTGCAGTTGGAAAAATTCAGCAAGAATTATAAATACACCAAAAGCTTCATGGCTTACATCTAACTCAAACTAGCAATGCCTTCATATGATTTATGAGAACAATTTATGGACCAAAACTCTTCTGGCTCATGTGCTTGTATCTCCCAGTATCACTCCACAATAAATCCAAGTGTAGGGAACTATAACCAAAACAAACACTCAGAAGTAACAATATTTACTTGAACATAACAATCAGAAACCTTTGTTACAAGGGATGGGGGATTAGGGTCAGGGGAGGGCTGAGAGGAGAGAGTGAGAGACTAAGGCAGTATGAGATAGGAGACGAGAGGGAGATCGTACGGTAACTTAAGTAGTTGGGATTCAGCTTAGAGGTGAGGATGTGAGAGGAGAGGAGATCGGAGGTGAGAGCCAACAGGTTACACACTCACACACGCAGTAGAAACTAGAGACATCGCTGGTAGCCTGGTAGATATGGAGTAAAGGTGAAGCAGCTGGGGGAGAGGAAGATGAAGATCGGACTCGCGACATGAGAGGAGAGGAGATCAGAAGTGAGAGCCAATAGGTCACATACTCACACACGCATTAGAGACTAGAGACGTCGCTGACTCGCTAGTAGCTTGGTAGGGGTGGAGTGAAGGTGAAGCAGCTAGGGGAGAGGAAGACAGAGATCGGACTGAGGACGTGAGGTGAGTCGGTCGCTTGGGTTAGGAATGAGATTAAGGGTTAGGAGGACTGAGTGAGTAGTAGCTAACTGAACCCAAGCAACTAATCATTACCCATACTTTTTTTTAATTACTTCACAGGCTCAGGCCAGCCTGACAGACCTAACAGCAAGCATGAGCCATGCCTTTTAACAAAAATAGGCCTCAAAACAGGCCTGAGCCTGGCCTTTTAGCCTGACAGGACAAGCCTGACCAGGCCAGGTCGCAGGGCCCTGACAGGCCACATGCCCTATTTCCACCCCTAGCTGTAGGATCCTCGGGAATGGGTTAATCTAGGACATATACATTTCTTTCATGCTTGAGAACAATTCCAAGTTCTTGAACCAGTCAAGAAATTTTGTCTTATTGAGTTTGTCTTTTTCAAGGATTGATAGTAATGATAGTGTAGTAATATTACTAGTCGACATGATTCTACAATTAAAATATGCAAAGTTAGTTAGTAATCTCCCACTAAATTAACAACCCTTAATGTAATAATTAGTGGGCTAAGATCCATATTTTGCTTAAATTTAAGTCTACTTTGGTAGAATGCTTAAATTCAAGTTATTTAGGTAGATAAGCTCTTTACCAATTACATCACATATAACTCTTAAATCTTTATGGGATTTGATCATCATACGATCTAGCATGTTTAATCCCATCTCATGCCTTGAGATCCAAAACCGTTTTACTAATCTTAATTAAGTCAAAACAATAATGAATCTTTGTGAGTAGCACTATTACTCACGCTTGTCTCACCAAGATAACTCAAATGCATCTACTTTGGTGGAACCTATAATTGAGCGATCTATGTTTTGACAAGTAGTCATTAATTGACGGCATTAGCACTTAAGATTTTATTCAGAGGGCTTAAGCAATTAGTTTTGTTTATATGAATGTAATCGTGGTTGTATCTCATACAAATAAATACATATAAATGAAAAAGTATGCATGCAATGATCTAATCAATAGCATAATTTAAACGTAACACAACATGGCTTACCTAACCTAAAATCCTCCCAAGCCAATGAGAGGACTTCTCTAAATAAGAAAAGGAAATATATTGAGAGAAACATTGTTTAAACATGCAAGGGGAGTGAGATAAGAAGAGAATGTACATCGAGACTATTTAGAAGAAGGCACAGCACGCAGACCGTATTTAAATATTACAACCCTTATAAAAACTAAAGCCATGTTGTTCACCATACCCAAACAATTTTGAGAAATAAACCACAACAAGCAACAGTTCATACAATATGAAAAGCAATATGAAGCAATAAATGTCGTGATTAGTCTATATCGCGCTACGAACAGTTAGCCACGATGATCTAGCTAAACTGTTATATTTTTCACTTAAATTTGAAAAATCATAATTAAATTTAGAAAAAATCCAATTACAGTGGTTCAAAGTTCTATGTGACCCTCATTAAGTCTATTTTTGAAAAAAGATATATGCTTTAGAAAATTATACTCACACTGTTCCAGAAACTCCAATTAATCCTCAGTGTCGTAGAAAATATTCCAGATTCAATGCCTAACTTTAAAAATTCATATCTCTTAATGTCCTGACTCAAATGACACATATTATATATCAAATTAAAGCTTAGATGTCTACTTTTATTCTAGAAAGTGTCATATTTATTAGACAAGATTTGATCATTCAAAAACTTGTCACAATCAGACTCTTCCAGAAAATGAAATCTGGTAGCACTACTACTTTAACTTCAATCTTTAAGTTATCAATCCAACCCTTCTAAAATCATGTTCAACTTATATATCACATATATAAGCACAAAATAAGAAATCAAACTCAATTTAAATGCATAATTGACCTGGCTCTGATGCCATTGTTGGGATTGGCAGGCACATCGGAAGAATTAAAATTTAAAATTATAAAAGTTTATCAATCCCAATTGCGTATCTGTCAACGGTGTTAAAATTGAGTAGTAAAGAAACATACCTTTTGAGTTTTATTTTTTTCGATCTTAAGGAGCCAACTACTCAGATCAGCTCCCTCTACTGGTATCCATACGAATACAACTACAACACGGTCAACGTGCTAGCGCCTTCAATGTCTCTCTAGGGTTTTTGCTACAGCTCTATTTTTTCATCATCCGTAGAAAACCCTAGCTCTCACCTTTTTATAACTTGTTAGGGTTTTCTATGATATTATGGATATTGGATTTTTTAAAATTAATCTTAATTAATTTCAAAATCTATATCATATCAATTAACACTTACATGTTTTTTATAAGTAAATTAAATAAATATGATTTAATTAAATCTATCCAATAGTTTTGATTTAACATATTTATTTAATCTGAATAAAGAGCCAATGGAATTAGATTCAATTTATCTTTATAAATTAAATCTGACATATTATCATATAATATCTATATATACACAATATAATAATATTATCATATATAATATATATTATCAGATAATATTATATACATATACATATACATATAAATACACACACACATGTATATGTCTATGTATTTCAAAAATACACATATGTATATATAATATTATTAATTTTTTTTCCGAATATAAATATACACACACATAAATATTTATCAAGTAAATATTCACATTGTAATACCCCATTTTCACCAATACACTTATGTGTGTTTGATGTATATTTAATGGAATAAATATGGTGAAAATGATGTGAATAAATTTACGAGAATTTATGAAAAATATTTCAATCGCCGGTTACGTAAAAATTGGCCGAATAAGGGTATAAGAGACCGGTAAAGGCCTAATAAGGGTAGAAGAAACCCTTAGAACTCGAGTGTGTTGGGAAAACTCGAGTGCAAAGCCAAAAAATTTGAGTTTTTGAAAATAAACTCCAGTGTAATGGTGAAGAATCAGTTGGGTTTCAGCGGTAAGCCAACTGAACTCGAGTGCAAGCTGCAAGACCTGAGTTACTGGCCATAACTCAAGTCCATAAACCCCAAACTCGAGTGCAGTGACATTTTCCAGCATTTTTGCATGAGCCTTTGTGTGATATTTCTTTAGAAATTTTGACACATTGTGCTATGTTTAATGCAATTATTTCCTTGCAGACCATGGACCTACATATGGTGGAGTATAGGGGAGCCGGTGTAACAAGAGTAAGGCGAATAGCTCGTAAGAGCATACCAACTCCTGTGGTGATCAAGAAGGAAGATAAATCAACCAGTAAGAGACAGAGAAGTAGATCACCTTCACTTCCTTCTGTTAATCAAGTTCTTCTGAAAGAGAAAATCGCGAAAGGTAGAGTTAGCGTGCTCCTTGATAGAGGAGGACATTGACCAAAGATGGCGCGAACTCGCAGGAAGAGTGTTAAGTGACCGCCCTACTTTGGTCCTATTACTAAGGATGAAGCCACAGTGGTGGACAAGGATGATGTAGATCCAGAGGATAGTTACCAACATCCGGACTCAATGATGGAGCCAGATGGTCTAGTGAAGAAGTTGATCTTTGATCCACATCCGAAATATGAGTTATGGGAGCAGTTGAAGGACCTTTATGTATAAGCTTTCACAAAATTCTTCACTCCCATAATGCAGTATACAACATTCTTGGAATCAATGCAAAAGCTATATGAGCAAAGAGAGGAGTTAGAGCTAATGATGGATGACGATATTTGGATCCGAACTACATTAGCCTATCTTCCTGATTTCACTTCTTGGGTCAAGAAAAAGAACGAGATTGTAATAATGGGCCCCTTTGAGTTTTTACCTTTCATTGAGCATATGATTATGTATGTAGTGATTAATATGCATAAAGAGTAAAAGATGAGAGTATGCTCAGTAAGGTAGTATGGGCTTATTTTGATGTAAATATTAAGCCACTTGTGTACATATAAGTGTTTGTATGATATTGACATGGTATTCCTCCTTATAGTGAAAAAAGAACAATAGGACGAGGTAGACCAAAGAAGAATGTACCTCAAAATCCTGAACCTGAAAATAATCCAGAGCCAATTCTTATGCAACAAGTTTTCATGATGCTGGGTCAACAGTAGACTATGATCCAGGACTTGCAAGGAGAAGTCCGGGAGTTAAGGGAAAGATGAAATGTAGATGAGGCACCCCCTGAAGGGAATAATCCAGAAGGGAATCCCCCTAATGGAAATCAACCTGAAGGGAATCAATTAGAAGGGGATACAGATGAGGAACAGTCATCTAGTGACGAGCCATTCCAGTCACATAAAGTGAACATGAATGTTCCTATTGTTCAAGAACCGGATGAGAATATGGTCCAATAGTGGTGCTTAAGTTTATGAAGTACCATACTGAGGTATTCCAAGGCAGGTTTAACCCACAAGTTGCGGAGAATTGGATCAATCATCTTGAGAAAATTTTTAAAGTGCTAAGATGCTCGACAGAAATGAGAGCCAAGATGGCCATCTATAAGCTAGTGGGTGATGCCTATGATTGGTGGAAGAATACAAAATTATTGTTGCACGCTCGGAATGTCCCTCTGACGTGGGAATTATTTCAAGAAAATTTTTATGAGAAGTATTTTCTGAGGTCGATGAGGATTGAGAAAGAGAAAGAATTTCTGGCAATTCATCATGGCGATAATGAGACCTTTGATTCATACTTGTCTTGGTTTATTCGACTGTCTCGTTACTCTGCCTACTTAAATCTTAAGAACGATGAGAAATGGAGCTTAGACATGCTCATTGGAGGACTGAAACCTGAGATGGGAGAGAAGTTGGTTTTCCAGCAGTTCAGAAAGTTCAACAAGGCTGTGGAAGCATGCCAACTTACTAAGGGAAACTTGAGAAGAGTACAAGTCAACCAGAATATGAGCCAGAGAGGTGGATCCAGTCACGGAGAAACCTCACAGAAGCGAAGAGAGCAAGGTTTTTCATAAAGGGGAGGCAATAAAAGGCCCTTTTGGTCTGAAAATGGTGGTGGTCGAAAATCCCCAACATCATAGATGTATACTCGGTGTGGTAAATTTCATCCGGGACGATGGTGCAATACTCCTAGTAGACAAGTGATTTGCTATGCCTGCCAGAAGCTAGGCCATTTGGCTGTGAATTGTCCTCAACAAGCAGCACATGACCTGCTGAGCCTAGACAACAAAGTTAGGGTCGAGTATTTGCCTTGACTCGAGAGGAAGCAAGAAAGTCTCTAGAGCTAGTTCAAGGTAAAATTATTTTTAATGGTAGTGCATTGCAAGTATTATATGATTCAGGTGCTAGTCATTCTTTTATTACTTATGACTGTGTTAAGCGCCTAGGAATGCATATGCATCAACTACCATTTGATTTGACTGTATCTACACCGATAGGTGTTAAAACCTTGATTGCTGATGTTTTCTTGAACTGTATTATAAATGTCGAGGGACATGAATCTACAGTGGATCTAATTTGTTTGCCACTCCAAAGACTCAAAGTTATACTAGGATTTGACTGGCTTAGGGTAAATAATATGCTAGTAGATTATAGAAACAAGAGGATTATCTATCCTACTCTGTGAGAGATTAGTCTCAAAGATGTCAGCTTGAATTTCCTCCCATTGGTAGAAGCTATGAAATGTCTCAAAAGAGGATGTCTGGGGTATGTCGTATTCTTTTATGTGTAAGTGGATACGGGAATGGCTCTGAAGGACATCCCAATTATAAGAGAGTTTCCTGAGGTGTTTCCAGATGACCTGAGTGGTATACCTCCAGAAAGAGAAGTGGAATTTGCAATCAAGATTATACCTGGAGCTGGGTCTATATCCAAAGCCCTATATCGAATGGCTCCAAATGAGATGGCTGAATTGAAGAAGCAAATTGAAGAATTCCTTGAGAAAGGGTTTATACGACCTAGTGTGTGACCGTGGGGAGCACTGGTATTATTTGTTAAGAAGAAAGAAAAAACTCTACAGTTGTGTATTGACTACAGGGAATTGAACAAAGTAACCGTCAAGAACAAGTACCCACTTCCCCGGATTGATAACCTTTTAGATTAACTATCTGGAGTGAGTGTATTCTCGAAAATTGATCTGAGGTCAGGGTATCATCAGCTACGAGTAAAGACAGAGGACATACCGAAGACTACTTTTTGAACTCGGTATGGACACTATGAGTTTCTAGTGATGCCTTTTGGGGTGACTAATGCACCATCAGTATTTATGGATTACATGAGCCATATTTTTTTGCAATACCTAGACCAGTTCATGGTAGTTTTCATTGACGACATCCTGATATACTCTAAGAGTAGAGAAGAGCATGATGAGCATTTGAGAATTGTGCTCAATATTTTACGAGAAAAGCAACTCTATGCTAAGTTGAGCAAATATGAGTTTTGGCTTTCAGCGGTTAAATTTCTGGGCCATTTGATCTCACAAGAAGGGGTTTTAGTAGATCCCAACAAAGTGGAAGCAGTGTTAGACTGGAAAAGGCCAGCGACTGTTGCTGAGATACGCAGTTTCTGGGTCTTGCAGGCTATTACCGGATATTTATTCAAGATTTCTCTCGGATTGCCTTGCCGTTGACCAAGCTCACGCAGAAAGATCAGTTGTTTGAGTAGGACAAATGTTGTAAGAGGAGCTACATGGAGCTGAAGGATAGGTTAACATCTGCACCAGTATTGATTATCCCTGATCCCGAGGAGACTTATATAGTCTACAGTGATACTAGTAAGTAGGGACTGGGATGTGTCCTGATGCAACAGGGCAGAGTGGTGGCCTATGCCTCTCGACAGCTGAAGCCTCATGAGTTGAATTATCCCACACATGATCTAGAGTTGGCGGCAATTGTGTTTGTATTGAAGATTTGGTGGCACTACCTATATGGAGTGACTGTTGATTATACTGCGACTACAAGAGTCTTAGGTATCTGTATGATCAGAAAGAGCTCAACATGAGACAACGTCAGTGGATGGAGTTGCTGAAAGACTATAACCTGGAGATCAAGTATCACCCAGGTAAAGCTAATGTCGTTGCTAATGCTCTTAGTCATAAAACAGTGCTATGGCAGCATGATGATCCAGGAAATGAAATTGATGGAAGATTTTAGAGATCTGAATTTGTCAAATCAGATCCTCTATGCTAGCTATAGTATTAGTTGAGTTGAAAATAACTTGAAAGCGGAAATTACGGAAGCTCAGAGGCAAGATGAGCGAGCAAAATCAATAAGAGCTATGATTGAACGAGGAGAGACTTAAGATTTTGATCTGTCGTTTGGTGGATTAATTCAGTATAAGCAAAGAACTTATATTCTATCGAGGGATGATCTGAGGAAGAAAATTCTCGATGATGCACATAAGAGTCGCTATACTCTCCATCCAGGAATGGTAAAGAAGTACCATGATTTGAAAGCGGTATGCTGGTGGCCTGGAATGAAAAAGGATGTGACGGAATATGTGGCACGATGTCTTACCTGTCAAAAAATAAAGATTGAGCACCAAAGGCCACCGGGATTACTTGAAAGTCCAAAAATTCCAGAATGGAAATGGGAGAGCATGACCATGGACTTGGTGGTGGGATTACCCAAAATTCAGAATCATGATGCAATTTGGGTGATCATTGATCATCTTACGAAGTCAGTACACTTCATCCCGATCAGTGTTAGCTATTCTCCTGATAAACTGGTAGAAATTTATATGAAGGAGATAGTAAGACTCCATAGGACACCAAAGAGTATAATCTCTAACAGAGATCCTCGGTTTACATCCAAGTTCTGGAGATCTCTACATGATGCTTTGGGCACTCAGTTGAGTTTCAGCACGGCCTATCATCCTCAAAGGGATGGACAGTCAGAGAGAACTATACAGACGCTAGAGGATATGTTAAGAGCGTGTGTAATGGATTTTAAAGGAAGTTGCACTACTACAGAAAAGGGATTTAACGTCACATAAAGACGTCCCTTCTTTGAAAAGGGAAGTAAAAACTGTACGCAGTGGCATTTACGTAAATAAAGAGAGACTTTTTAATCTTTAGGCGTCCCTTCTTGAAGTAGGGACGCCTAAAGGAGACATTAGGCGTCCCTTCTTGAGAAGGACGCCTAATGTGGGCACATTAGGTGTCCCTTCTCAAGAAGGGACGCCTAAAGGGTGCATGCCAGCCACGTGGCTGGCATGCACCCCATATTAGGCGTCCCTTCTTGAGAAGGGAGGCCTAATGTTCCCACATTAGGCGTCCCTTCTTGCAGAAGGGACGCCTATTTATATGCTTAAGCGTCCCTTCTTGCAGAAGGGATGCCTAAACATATTTCCCTCCACTTTTTCATCATTTCCCTCCATTCCGTTCGTTCACTCTTCCTCCCTCTCTCAAAAACACTTAGCCTCCTTCCACCGTCTCCCTTCCACCGCTGTATCCCTCCTTCTTCATTTTCTCTCATCTCCTCCTTCTAGCATCTCACTTCAATACTCACCCTGTATCTTTCTCTTCTGCCATTACTAACTTCTTGCAGCGAGAAAGTACATCTTCTCTTCTTTCTTTTTTTCCCCAACTAGGGAAACGAAGGTCATCAGCTCCCCACCACCAGTGAAAGTCTCATTTCCTTCTTTTCATAGTTTGCAGCATCGGAGCTCCCTCTCTCACGGTGGTGCGCTCGCCTCCTCCCTCCCAATTCAACCTCTTCATCACGCCATTTTAATTTCCAACCTGTAAGCTTTTTTGTTTTTTTTTGCTTTTGGTTTATTTTATTTCACTTTAGTTAATATTATGATCGACCGTTTAATTTAAAGTAGTAGTTTTGCTAGAAACTATAAGCCACTCATATATGCCATAAGTACATGTATGTATGCTAGAGATTCCATAAGTTTTGCTAGTTAACTAATTTTATTAGATTAAATAAGTTATATAATTTATTTAATTATAAAATAAAACATGTTTAGGAAGCTCTGAGTGCTATATAAAAAGACACATTTTTAGAGTGCTAAATGCAATTTAAGTCTAAAATCTAAATATGCATATAACTTGTTTTATTTTATAAAACAAGTTATCAACAAGTAATTTTCAACATTAACCAATTGATTTTAATTTCATTGGTTTGAAATAATGAATACATGTATAGAACTTTTAATATTATGTAGGTGCATAGAACTTTTAACTTGTACTAATTTAAACATATTAGTTCCCTAAAGAAAAATTGATATTTTAAATTGTTGATATTGTCCTTAATTGCCTAAGTTACTTTATTTTATTTTGTTTTGTTTGAATTAAGGTGAAATGGTTTTTTATTAAAATTGTGGGATCTTACACTTAATGGGAAATGCTGTCGAAATGTTTTTTGAAAAAAGTGATAAAAGGCAATCTCATAGTTAACAATTGTTATAAACTTGAGTGTTATTGGGAATGGTTTAGGTGGTAAAACAATGGATCATAGTTGGATGAATGCTTTGAGAACTAGTGAAGAATATGAGAATGGGGTGGAAGAGTTTATTGAATTTGCTAGAAGGAATGCTCCAACTAAAAATGGGAAGTATTTTTGTCCTTGTGTGAATTGTTTAAACGAGAGTCGACGAGATGTTGATGATATAAGGGATCACCTACTTTGTGATGGAATAAATCTTCGATACACAAGGTGGATATGGCATGGTGAAGAAGTAATTACTGATTATCCGTCGCACAAGAAGGAAGGAGTGGATGTTATTGAACAAGATAAAATGGAGAAAATGATTCACGATGCCGAGGTTGAATCCTTCGCCCAGGCACATGAATTTGACAGCCTGCGGAGTGATGCGGAGACACCATTATATCCTGGGAGTAAGTACACACGACTGACGGGAACATTGCATTTGGTGAACTTAAAGGCAACTTGTGGATGGACCGATAGTAGTTTTACATTACTATTGGAATTATTGTGTGATATGTTTCCAGAAGATAATGTACTTCCAAACTGTATGTATGAGGCAAAGAAAATCTTGTCTACGATGGGTATGGAGTACAAAAAGATACATGCTTGCCCTAATGACTGTGTATTGTATAGAAAGGAGTATGCAGGTCTTAGTGAGTGTCCTAACTGTAAAACATCACGATATAAAGTGAAGAAAGACAGTGGTTGTAGAGAAGGGACAACAAGTAAAAGGCAACCTTCGAAGGTGTTATGGTATCTTCCAATAATACCACGGTTTAAGTGTTTGTTTGCGACCGCAACAAAAGCGAAGAAGTTGAGATGGCATTCTGATGAGAGAATTTGTGACGGAAAATATCTTCAGAACCCGGCCGACTCTCTACAGTGGAAGAAGATAGCTGAAATGTTCCCTCAATTTGGCAGCGAGCCGAGAAACCTTCGGCTTGGACTTTGTACAGATGGAATAAATCCGTATGGAACTCTTACTAGTATACATAGTTCGTGGCTAGTTCTCCTTATAATATACAACTTACCTCCCTGGTTATGTATGAAGCACAAGTACGTTATGCTTTCTATGATGATCTCTGGACCAAAACAGCCAGGGAATGACATTGATGTGTATTTGGCTCCTTTGATTGAGGACTTGAAGAAGTTATGGGAGGAAGGTGTGGATGTGTTTGATGCTTATAAGAAAGAGTCTTTCAAGTTGCGTGCAATGATTTTTTCCACGATAAACGATTTCCCCGCATACGGAAATTTGTCAGGGTATAGTGTGAAGGGTCATAAAGCATGCCCAATCTATGAAGGAGAAACACACTTTCGACAACTTAAGCATTGCAAAAAAACAGTGTACCTTGGCCACAAGAGGTTTCTTCATCGATTCCACCCATATCGTAGGCTAAGAAAGCGTTTTGATGGCTTACCAGAACATGGAGTTGCACCAAGGGCCTTAACCGGGGAGGAAGTTTATAGTCGGGTAGAACGTGTCAATGTGACCTTTGGTAAAAATCAAAGGACTAAGGGTGAGAAGAACATATGGAAGAAGAGGTCAATTTTATTTGATCTTCCGTATTGGCATTGTCTTGATGTAAGACATAGTATTGATGTGATGCATGTGGAGAAAAATGTGTGTGACAGCCTTGTAAGTACGCTTTTGCACATCCTAGGTAAGACCAAGGATGGAATGAGCGCAAGACTTGACCTTGTTGATATGGAAATAAGAGATCGGTTGCATCCACAACTAAGAGATGATGGTAGGAGGGCATATATGGAGCCAGCTGCGTATACGCTATCAAAAGCGGAGAAAAGAAGTTTGTGTGGGTGTCTGCATGAAATTAAGGTCCCACAGGGCTACTCTTCTAATGTTAGTAGGTGTGTGTCAATGGACGATTTAAAGTTAGTGGGAATGAAGTCCCATGACTATCACGTGTTAATGCAATAATTGTTACCAGTAGCCATTAGAGGCATTATCAAAGAAGAAGTGCGAACTACTATAACCAGACTGTGTGTTTTCTTTAATGCTATCTGTAACAAAGTCATCGACACTGAGAAGTTGGATGAACTAGAAAATGAGGGTTACATAATTCTGTCCCAACTAGAGATGCATTTTCCTCCATCATTTTTTGATATAATGGTGCATTTGGTAGTTCATTTAGTAAGGGAGGTAAGGCTTTGCGGTCCAGTTTATTTAAGGTGGATGTACCCTTTTGAGCGATACATGGAGATCTTAAAAGGGTATTCTAAAAATCCTTATCGACCTGAAGCCTCAATAGTTGAGCGATATGTAGTTGAAGAGGCTATGGACTTTTGTAAAGATTATCTATCTGGTAAAAAGGAACAGTCTCGGCATGAAGAGGGGAGAAGCAAGGGAACACGAGGACTTAAAGTGAAGACTACGGATTGTGAAGAGGTGTTGCAAGCACACTTGTATATCTTGAATAATATGGAAGAAGTTCAGCCATACATAGATGAGCACAAAAAGACTTTGAAGAACTTGAATCCAAAGAAGGGTGACATGCAAATAGCTATTGAGCAAAACAAGACATTTGTTAAGTGGTTTGAGGAGAAGGTTTCGCATGAGATCGGTGTGTCCGAGACAATCAACTGGCTAGCTTGGGGGCCTTCATTCCAGGTTGTTACTTGGACTGGTTATGACATAAATGGGTATTCATTCTACACAAAAGAGCAAGATGACAGAAGTACCATGCAAAATAGTGGGGTGATGGTTGAAGCTGAAGCTATGCACTTTTCCAGTTCTAAAGACAAAAACCCCATATGTGCATCAATGGCTTATTATGGAGTTATAGGAGAAATATGGGAGATGACCTACAACAAGTTCAAAGTTGCTTTGTTCAAATGTAAGTGGGTTAGCAATGCTGTTGTGGTAATAGATCCATAATTTGGATTTGTCTCAGTCGATCTTCGAAGAGTTGGTTATAGAGATGAGCCCTTCATTCTAGCAAGCCAGGCGAAGCAAGTGTTTTATGTCACAGATCCTACAAATAAAAATATGTCCATTGTACTTCAAAGCAAAAAACAAAAGTATGGTGATCCAACCTTCAACCTTGACGACACACCACCTTTGACAACAAATCCACCTTTAGGAAGTGAGGTCGAGTTGGTAGATGATGAAGATTATTCTACAAGAAATGATCATTGTGAAGGAATATGGGAAACAGTATGAAGTAAGACCTCTAACTATATAAAACTGTATTATGTCCTATGTGCTTTTTTCCCTTAATGTAGTTTATACAGATACCTGCAATATACTTACCTCTCTGACAATCTACTTACCTCTCTGACAATGATAGTTGGAGGCAGGTTCCCAAAAAGACGAAAGCCATGATATGGCAACAGATTTTGGTACATAACTTTCGATACATTTTATGTATTTAGACGTTTCTTCCTATTCAAGTTTAATTGTCTCCGTTTTTGCAGCAAACGTTCGATGTTCCTGACACCACAGACATGTACAACCACTGGATGGGAGAGGTTCGTTTGCACTGGAAGGATTTTAAAAATAAGCTCTCCAGGAAGTACCTTAGAGGTGACAAGAGTCATCTTGATCCTTGTCAGGAATATTCATATCTATCTCCAGAGGACTGGAGGTTGTTTGTAGCTAAACGACAAGCTCCTGAATTTTTGGTAAATTTTCTGTCTTCAGTATGAAAATTTATAATTTCAATATAGTTAATGCACTAATGACTTGTTTTTCCCTTTTTCCCTTAAACAGGAATTAAGTGCGGCGAACACACAAAGGCAAGAAGCAAATCAGTACCAGCATTGCATGTCTCGGGGTGGCTACAGGAAGCTGGAGCGGATGATGATGGCAGAAGAGCTGGAAAAACTGAAGGAAGCTGTGAAATCGGATCCTTCTGTTGTTGTGCAAGCGCCAGCTCCTCCTCCACGTCACAAAAAATGGAAAGCAGGGAGGATTAAGGGTGGCAAATATATAAATCCTACTATTGCTGAGGTTGCCTCGAGGATTGTAAGTAGTAATAGCATAAGTAATTAATTGTGAAATTCTTTCACATTCTAGCATTTAATTTTCATTCATAACGAATTGTATGCTACAGGACGAACTCGAAGAGCAGAGTAGCCAAGGTTCGTTCACTCCAAGTGGACGGATAGACATATTGGCCACGGCGATTGGAAAGGCTGAATACCCCGGCCGTGTTAGAGGGGAGCCAAGGGGAGTTGGTATTTCGAAGTATTTTGGTAAAACCTCGTTATATTCTTCACAAGCTGAACCCAGTCAAGAGTTTGTGGATAAGCTTCGCGATCAAATCCGAGAGGAGCTCCGAGATGAGCTAATGACACAACTACGTGGTGAAATGAAATCGTGGTTTGATTTTCATCACATGGAGGCTACTAGGGTTAGAAACGAGGAATCCCAGGCCTTCCCCAGCACTAAAGAAAGTCACAACCCGCCGGACGAATCCCTTGTACAGCCTTCCCACACTCTGCAACTCGTTGCCGAGGCTTTCCACAATCCAGAACCCCTTGTCCAGCCTTCCCACACTCCAGAAGTTGTTGCCGCTCCTGTCTATAGTCTTGTCCAGCCTTCCCATAGTACAGAACCCTGTGGCCAGCCTTCTCACATAACAGAACCACTAGGCCAGCCTTCTGCCACTCCGGAGTTGGGTGAATCGTGTATCCTCTATTTGGACACCACAGACATGATTCGTGTTGTAGCCGATGCTCTCGTTTACACACAAGCTACCACCCACCATCATAATCAAATTCCACAGTATTTACGTAGGGTGACAGTGACACGTGTTCATGAGGGGGAAGAAGGTGCAGCCATCCCTATCCCTGACGTTGAGATTGTGATGCTGGGTTAGGCAATTAGAGGTTTCATCCTTTGGCCTCAATATCTTATTGGCACGTTGGGAACCCCACCAATGGTAGGAATTATATTCATATCACTTGACATTTATTGGCATCATTGTAATATAATTGGTTTTGTTTTCTATGGTTATAGGAGGAGCAACATGCGCTGAGATGGCCCTTTCTAGCACGGCGCCAACAGATGTACAAAGGTATTCCCCAAGTCAGCTTCAATATGCCTCCAGGGATTGTGGGTACACAATTGACGTATCCCTACACGATCGACAATAAAGATCTTAAGGAGTTTATGCATTTGGAGGAGATAGATGCAGGATGGGTCCAACTTGCCATTTGGTTAGTTTTTCTTTTCTAAGTTCAAGATTTCATAAGTTCAATAATTCATTGGTCATTTTATTTCTATTTTAGGTCCTTCTACCACATGTGCATTGATATGCAAAGACCAAATATATACGGATTCTTGTGTCCGGCAAATACGACATCAGATAAAAATGATGTCGCACAAAGGACGCATTATGTGGGCTTCACAATGGCAGCGACCAAATTGCGATGTTATCTAGCGCCAATTGTTCAAGGGTATGTAGTAACAAATTTTATTTTTGGATGTTTGAGAAATAATTTTCTTCTAATCTAAACTTCATTTTAATCTGTGTATTGTTTTAGTTACCATTGGAGCCTGTGTGTTGTTTGGCCACGCCTCAATGAAATCTATTGGTTTGATTCCTTGACAAACAAGCCAGACAAAGACACAAAATCAGTGTTCAACACGTTAGTTATTTCTTTTTTATTAATTAAAGAAATGCTTGATTTAAATAAATTGTTCTAACTTAAAATGTTTTACATTTTAATGGTTATAACTTAAAATGTTTTACATTTTAATGGTAGCGCGACCCAAACATATAGAATGCTTGGCGGGTCACGTGAGGGTAGAGTTGTTCGCAAGCCAAAGTGGTTCTATCCCAAAGTATGTGGTTCCAATATAATTTAAGTTATTTTATTTACGGTTGTTTTATAAATGATGTATGTTATTGATTTTAACCAATTGCTTTTGATTTATAGTGCCCTCAACAACCAGGTGGTACTGAATGTGGCTATTATGTTATACTTTACATGTATAATATTATTCAAAGTGGCGTTACAAATGATTTTCAACAGGTAATCAAAGGATAATATTTTGGTTGTATTTTAATTGAATTGCTAAACAATCCTTTAATTTCATTGATTTCGTATAATTATATTTTCTAATTTGTAGATCTTTGATAATGATGCTGCTTACTTATATGAAGACATTAATTTGATCAGAGACTTGTTGGCTGGGAGGATTCTTCAACATATTGATTTGTAGAAGTTTATCATTTCCTGTACATTTACTTAGTAGTTTTTTATTATATTAGTGGACAACATTTCTGTCAACAATGCAGTGCATGAATGTTTCATTAGATTTGGATGTTGTGTTTTGTTAATTATAAACTGCGTGCTGTATGTTTCCTTTTTGTGTATACGTTTCTGTTTGCTTTCAGAATAATATGGCCAGAAACAATACAAATGGCACCGTATGGAAAAAAACCATTTAGGCGTCCCTTTGGCCAAAAGGGACGCCTAAAGTCCCTAATTTTTAAATAAAAAAATTCTAAACGGGGACTTTAGGCGTCCCTTTTGGCCAAAGGGACGCCTAAAGTCCTTACTTTAGGCGTCCTTTTTGTTCAAAGGGACGCCTAAACCCAGCCCTTTAGGCGTCCTTTGCCAAAGGACGTCTAAAGTCCAAATTTACTATGTCGCTGGCATACGCGTCCCCTCATAAAAGGACGTTAAAAGTCCCAAATAAAGGACGTTAAAAGTGTTTTTTCTAGTAGTGTTGGGATCAATACCTTCCTCTTGCAGAGTTTGCTTATAACAACAACTATCATGCGAGTATTCAAATGGCTCCGTATGAAGCATTGTACGGGAGGAAGTGTCAATCCCCTCTCTGCTGGACAGAGTTGTCAGAAAGGAGGTTATATGGGCCGGACATAGTCGATCAGATGACTGAGCATATCAGAATTATCAAGCAAAGATTGCTTACAGCCCAAAGTAGGCAGAAAATTTATGCCGACAAACGGAGAAGACCGTTGGAATTCCAGGTAGGTGATCATGTATTTCTGAAGATATCACCTATAACTGGTGTCAAAAGAGCAATAAAGAGAAAGAAGCTAAGTCCTCGCTACATTGGGCCATTTGAGATATTGGCAAGAGTTGGGCCTGTAGCGTACAAGATTGTTCTACCCCCAAATTTGAGCAAATTGCATGATGTGTTTAATGTTTCCCAGTTGAAGAAGTATCAACCAGACCCGTAACATATTATTGAATATGAAGATCTGGATATGCAAGATGGCCTCACATATGAGGCTGAGCCAGAACGGATCATTGACAGACAAGAAAGGCGGCTCAGACATCGAAGCATACCATTTGTGAAAGTAGTCTGGAAAGGATTATCGCCAAGGGAGGAAACTTGGGAAGCAAAAGAGGACATGCAAAGATGCTACCTAGGGTTTATGCCACAAGTAGTGTAGCAAATTTCGAGGAGACGAAATTTATTGAACGGGGGGAGAACTATAATACCCCATTTTTCACCAATACACTTATGTGTATTTGATGTATATTTAATGGAATAAAAATGGTGAAAATGATGTGAATAAATTTATGAGAATTTATGGAAAATATTTCAATCGCCGGTTACGCGAAAATTGGTGGAATAAAGGTATAAGAGACCGGTAAAGACTCAATATAAGAGACCGGTAAAGGCCTAATATGGTAACCAAAATTCACAAAATTTTAATGATATGATTAACGGCCTCATTTAAGTGTCAAAATGGGGTTTAGTCAAAGAAATGGGCGGAAAATGATTTATTTCGGTAAATCATTAAATGCAGGGGCAAAACGGTAATTTTGCCAAAAAGTGAAAAATAATTATTTTTCCTCAAATTCCCAATTATTTGAGCTAAATGAGAATTAAAAAGAGTAAAATGACTAATTGATCATTAATGGATCAATTTTGGTGAGCTAATTTATCATTAATGGATCAATTTTGGTGAATTATTGTGAAAAATGGTCAAATGGTCAAAAAGTCAATTACTTGGTCAACAAGTTACAAGTTGACACTATGAGATAGTTGGAGATTCAGCTTTTCCCATATTTCCATGTATGATTTCAGTTGGAATGAGGGAGTAAGAAGGAAATAGAATTAATTAGAGGATAATTAAATTTATGGACTAATGAATGCATGCCAAGTGTCCAACTTAATTAATCATGCATTATATTATACAATTCTCATTCTCATTAGCTCTATTTCGCACGAAACTGATCTGAACGAGTGATAGAGAGGTTGAGAACGAGAACTGAACTGAAGAACGAAGAGGAAGCTAGGGATTGCCAAAGATCAAGGTAAGGAGCTTGTACCTTGAGATTTAAGCTTTATATCTTCTCCATGGTCTCTTCTCCCTACCATTATTTTCCATGGTGCTCAGCTGAATCACGAGCTGGTGGAGGAGAGAGAGAAAATGTGTAGAGAGAGAAAGTTGAAGAAAATCAAGAGGTAACTTCCTAAACTTGTTCCTCTTGCTTGATTAAGGTTAATAGAGTTGTTTTGGGCTTGATCATGGTTCATTTGATGTGAGATAATTGAGATAAACCAAAGTGAACAAAATATGGAAATGCCTTTATATCAAGTCCAATGATTGCCTAATCAACTAATATTATGAGGATAAGTAGAAAAAAGGTGATTAGGCCAAAGAAAACGAGAATCCGACATAACTTTTTTGGGAATTTATTTTCCCTTCATCATGTTGGACTGAGCAAATAAGTGGGAATTTGACCAATTAGATGCTTCCATTGGATTCAGGAGGCCGAATTGTGTAGGGTCTATGTTGACCCGGAAGTAAGAAGAGGATCAGAGAGTGAAATGACCAATTTGCCCTTTATAAGCCTTATTTGAGGGTTGTCAATGATATTTTCGTCATTTGGGATTGATTTTGGCCAATTCGAGGTCAGAAATGAATTCTACATGCGAAAATGTGTAGGAATGACATAAATCATGATTTTGAGAAAAATGCTAATAACAAGGACTTAAGGGGTATTTTGGTAATTTGGCACCAATAGCCTAAATTTACCAATGAAATGAGTTTAGAAAGGTATACGGATGAGTAATAACTCATTTGTGATGTTTGGCAATTTTAGGACTTGACAACCGATTTGGCCTCAATAGCTGTTGCCCGAGCTTGAATTAAAGGGAAAAGTTGCATAAAGTAGCAACCAGGTAGTAATCGTCTTCATATAACATGACATGCATATGTATTGTTTGTTATCATCATCAAAATGTATAACATGTTTAGATTGAGCGGAGTGAACACCCGGGGCCTATCGAAGGTCGGGTTGACACTCAAGTGAAATGTTCATAATTGCACGAGTGGGACACAGGGCCTATCTTTGCACGGTCACCCCTCGGGGCCAAGAGAACATGTCAAGTGTGATGTCGGTTATGAATTCGCATTGTATGTGTTGTGCACAGGCGCCTTTCGAGGCTAAGAACCTGTCTAGCGTGAAGTCAGTTTATGAATTGCATGTTTGCACTGAATAATGTTTGATGATTTTGTTGATGATTGTGTGAGTAAAGCATGTTTATGTGTGTTATCTTATATGCTTGATTGCGTTACTACTGAGATTCCCATGAATCTCATTCTTTTCTCAAACAAATCTCCAGTACAGGGAGGAAGCTCGCAGGGCAAAGAGAAGGTAAATGATGATGAGCAGAGGCCGAGCGGCGGAAGAGCTTAGTTTAGGTTGTCAATTCCTGTTATACACTTTAAGACTTTTATAGGTTGGATTTGTATAAGAAGTGGAGTGGAAGAGAGAATATAAGTGTTGTAATATGAATTGTGTATGAATGTGCTTATTTGTGAATATTTATATCCAGCAAAGGCATAGTTTAAAGTTCTAGTAGCAATTTTATAACTCTGATATTTATATTTGGTGAGTATTAGCTAATTAGTACTCTACCGTAGTGTTTGGAAAATAAGGCATCACACACATAACATGTATGTGTGTGTGTATAATTCGTCTACCCTAGATTACTCATTATATTAATTAAATCTAGACATATATTTGATTCAATAAATCTGGATATTATAACTCGTGTTGGGCTATTCTTGTGTGGGACCTTGTAACCCCATATGAAGTTGGCAGTGGGCCAATGACATTACTAACCCATAAGTCATAAGCAGCCTCTAGCAAGACATTACGACTACCCAATTCATATAAGGATTAATAAATCGATACAATCTGTCATATAATCATATCACATCCCTTTTGTCATACGGTATTTTGGTCAAGGATGAGGCATGAAGGATGAGGCAAAGTTATTTTAGTGTCTTTCTACCATTTGCTCGCATCACCTACTAATTTATAGATTGCTAGATGAACTTTGATATTATCTGAGCATTTTAGAATTTTGGAAATTTCTTCTATATGAGACCACTAATTCTCTGCTATATGAGGATCAAACTTCCCTCGGAGGCATGAGGTTGTTGTTGTTGAAAAAATCGTGCCATTCATGTCTACATGCTTTTACCCTCAACAACAGGTCCAGGAGAAAGCCTAGGCGAAGGGTGCTGATCAGGATTCTCAAGTTATATGTACACATTTTCCTGTCTACCAGGATTGTTTCCTCTTTTCCTTATCTTTATCTTGTTTTTGCTACACTCCTCCCAAATCGTCTCTCATATCATATTTCCATTATACATTGCTTCGTCAACATGCTCATTATCTATTGTATTGAGTCAGGTCTAAATCCCTGACCTCGCCCCATATCTTTCCCTCTTTGCTTCACCATCTTTATATCTCTCTATAATAAAATAAGGAAGAGGTAAGTTCCACACATTCATAAGGGTATTTTTGTCATTTCACAAAGTTTGATCACACAGGTCCTCCAATAATAACATACAACAAAAATTTATAGTTGTTTAGGGAAGGCTTTTTATAATATATTGCCTATACACGACTGTACGGAACACTTCCACTCTTTTCCATTTCATGACTTAACATTTTCAAAAACTTCCCAGGGGGTCACCCATCCTTCTATTTCCCTGGGCTAAGCACACTTAACTTTAATATACCGGTGCAAAAACGTTGGTACCGACTCCAACCACTTTCAAGACTCGATACCCCTAGACTGACTACTCTTGTCCTGATTAGTCAGGTCAACCATCTCCAGGTGGCCAAATGATGCGTATGCGACCAAATATTATGTATGAATCATATATCAGTACCGGTGTATATAGTTTAAAACAAACTCAGTCATATGTTCCACCAACTCAATAAAATTATCATGTAGACCCCACTTTATAGGGTTGTTCCTCTTTCATGCTTATAATCCAGTGTCTAAGGAGAAATCCAATGTCGTACGAATCCAATCTTTGTATGGAAACAAAAATGTCAAACATCTTAATAGTTTGACATTTATCAGAGTATTAACGCGCAGTTCAATGGGCATACAGAAATAGTAAAATCATATTGATATAAAATTCTTGACTACATTACAGAAAATTTCCATAGGGTTTGTACATATTGCAATACAAATCCCAAATACAAAGAAAAACTAATAGATAACTAACAGAAAATTTATTGATCAGCACCGAACATTCAGTTGCCAGTATCTGCTACTTTTCCCTCTGAGTCGCTTCCTCTAGCTGAATTAATTTTTAATTATGGAAAGGGTGAGATTCATACAAATCTCAGTAGTAACATACTATCAATCATATAAAATGTGAAAGGTAAACAAGCAATGCATCATATATGATGCATCAAATAATAATGTTGTGCACATGTATGTCAATGTTTAGGATCATAGCAATGATTTTTTCCTGATCAAAATGATCGCTTGATCCCTACTTGTCACATCTTGTCTCATTGTGATTACATCATTGTTCTGAAGAAGGCACCAACCTGTTTGTACTTGTCATACCGCTAAAACTGGGTCCACCTGGCCATATGGTACTATGTTGTTCCTATAGGGTGGTACTTGTGCTTTTCCCACACCTAGCGAGAAATTATGCCATACAGGCTTATCATATATCACAATGGTTGACATAGACTAGATACCCATTGGCCAAGAGGTACTTGTGCTTTTCCCTCAAGGTGGTACTTGTGCTTTTCCCACACCTAGCTCTATGATACTTACCACTTTTCACATATCATTGCACAGAATATGACAAGCAATGCATATTAATAATCACATAGAATATGAGAGATAGAGTTACTACCTGGAATCCTTTCCAAAGCCTAGCTACTACTAGTCTTTTAACTTTTCATTCGGCTCGAGCAAATGTCAAATCCTAAAATTCCAAATTGATAGTCAATGAGTTATTATTCATTCATGATTAGTTCCAAGGCTCCTTTAGTTTGTTATCTCTACCAAAAATGCGTAATTACCAAAATACCCCTAGGAAATCAGGTCCATTTCCCTTTATACCCGGTATAATTGTACTTTTCTAAAAATTATGACCCGGGCTATTCCTACACAATTTCACATGTAGAATATATTTTTGACCTCATTTTTAGAAAAAATCACACTGCATTTTCCAAAATGTCCTTGGCAGCCACAAAGTTAGGGTTTTAAGGGCAAAATTGTCATTTCACACCCTAAAGCTTTCATACTCCATATTTTACATGTTTCCTATACAATTTTTCATTCTAAACACAATGGAACCATAAAAATAGAAAATTCCAGATCTAACACCATAAACAGCTACTGACCAAAAATTTGGAATTTTTGAAGAAATTGAAAGTTTCAAATTTCACTTGTTTAATTACCTCCTTTTCACTTGTAATCTCATGTTTAACCCCTTAACCACCATTTGAACATGATTAGTCTTAATTTGGATAACATCTCCCCTTAGGTTTTGAATATCCCAAATTACAAAATCCAACCAAAACAAGCCAACAATCAACAATAACAAGAACAAGCTTGAATCTTTAAGAATTCACAAGTTCTTAAGCTTACCTTTGATTTCTCTTCTTTCTTCTCCAAAAACCACTACCCTTCCTCTTCTTTTCCTTGAGCTTGTGCTTGTTTTATTGATGATTTAAGATTTCATACAGGTTATGAAGGTGTTTCCATGAATTATAAGTCAAGAACAAATATAAATCTCTAATAACTTACCTTGATTCCTTATTGATCTCTAGCCTTCTCTTATTGCTCTTATGTTTCTCCAACTCTTTCTCTCTCTTTTCTTCTTATCTTGGCTGAAAATAATGGCCTCTTGAAGTGTTAAATCATGTGTTCTAGCGCTCTCCTCACCTCATTAAATTTATTATTATTTTATTATAATTTTTGCATGTGATTTTATTTTATTATTTTTTTCACATGCTTCTTTTTCTTCCATTTGTCCATTTATCTAGAGAATTCTTGCCCTCTTGCCTTGCTCTTCCAAACCAAATTTCCCCTTAATTATTAAGGGAAATTGCTGAATTTATTTTATTTTTCCAAAATGACCATTTTGCCCTTACATTTTCTTAAATTTTTGGAAAAATTGCTATTTCCTTATTTTCCTTCTAACTTGGCCAAATTTTTGCATTGTCTTGAGCCAAAAAATGTTGCTTTACCATACTAAATTTTTGGCCATATTGATAGGATTTTACTAAAATAAAAATTGGGCTTTAGGTCTTTCTTGACCAAAAATTTCATATAATTCATATTTCCACTATTTTGGCTACTTCAAGTTCTTCAAAATTCATCATTTTATTCCATTGAATATAATTAAATATTCAAGGAATGTTGGTGATTAAAATTTGGGGTGTTACAACTACTATCTCTAAACTAATTAATAATTAGGCTTCTCTTTCTGGTTTTGTGGTTTTTGTGTCTTCTTTGCTATGGTCATGTATCTATTTATAACAATGGCTCTTTTACAATTTGAAAAAATTTCATTTAAATTAAATAGTTGAAGTGTGGCTTATATGTAGGTTAATACTTCATTGTATAATTAAATCTTTTGGCTAACCCTATATTAAGAATAAGCTAATAAAAACTGGGATTGCATAAAAACTTAGCAGGATTATGCTTTACTTAATGTTAAATTGCTCACAAGATATCGCTTTCAATATGATATGGCTATTAGTATTTGTCTTAAATCAAAACCAGAAGGCCCTCAGGCTACTGCTTTATATAAAGCATTCCAAACTAAATAAGAAGAAATTCATGTTTTGCTCGAAAACTTTCAACCAATTCGATTGTTTGCTATCAGTATTATTAGTTTTAATTTGAAATTCTCTTCAGATGCATCACGCTTTATAGTTTCCTTTTGTTTCAAAAGGAAATGAAAGTTGGAATGCTTATTGAAACATGAAATAGTGATGCAACAAGGGAATACCTGTAAATTAAAATAGATCAAGTAAAACAAGCAACCTTAACAGATGTGTATATAAGGTCAAGCTTTAGATAAGTCTGTGCTATAATTATGAAGGACAAAGTAAAGATGGTCTTACAGTAAGCATCCATAGTGAAGGGGTATATTTAAACATAGCTTGGAAGTTAAAGCTAAAAGGTGTGTTCAAGGTGCTAGACCTTCAAATCACTTTGAGTATGAGGTACTGAAAAGGTGCATGTTGGAATGAAGCAAAGCACTAAAACAGAGAAAATGCTAGAAAACCTTTTAATATGTCCAATTAATAGGAACTTGTCCATGTGGGTTCTAAAAGGAAACATGCAAATACTCACTGTTCTGTTTTCTGTAAGTACTATTTTTGTCATCTTGGTTCTCTTACTCTGCTTTTGCTGTTTATAGTTTGATAGTGTAATAAAGACTATATTGGTGATGGTGCAAATACTTTGTTTTTTCTTTTTTCTATAACAATTTATAAAGTTATATGTTATTAGTTTTATCTTATTATGGTGTTACAGTTTGATGGAATCCATATTGGTAATGGTGAGATTGTATATTCTGCTTTAGTGTAAGAGTATGGAAACTCAGAATCAGAATCAGGAGAGTGTGACTAAGCTATACCAAGAAGATGGAGAAATTATAGGACAAGAACCTCAAATGAAATGCATTATAATCTCTAAGGATTAATAGGGTTCTTCATTTTTTTAACTTTGCAATTCCTTTAGGTAAAATCAGTGAATTGGTTTTCTAATTATTAGGGAATATTAGCTGAAATATATGTACACTTGCTATACTTTGGTTGCTACACATTTATCTTAGACTGCAATAATATCTTATGTTGGCATATTGTGTGTGAAATTAACATCTTACCCATCAAGGTTCTTTTCCCAAGGTGTTTTAATTAGCTCAATTATTGACATTTGATAAGTAGTAAATTAGGAGTCTATTTAACTAAAACAGACACAATAAGGGCCACACTTATGGCATCCCTTTTTTGGCGTCCCTTTAAGTTGGAACTTGTTGCGTCTGTTTTAAAAAAATGGATGTCGTAAGGTTCATACCATGTCCCTTTTCTAACGGATGTTGTTTTTCAGGCTTTACTACGTCACTCATATAGGTGTCTCTCTAAAAAGGACGTAAAAAATGCCTAAAAAGGGATATTAAAAGTGTTTTTGTAGTAGTGTTTAGTGAGTAAAATTTTGTGATCACTCAAGTGATCCCTTCCAAATTCTGGTAGAGAGTATTAATAAAGCAAAGGCTACTTTTCTTATCCCATCACTCGAATGTTCACTCGAGTGGTCCTGGGTTATCACTCAAGTGACCACTCGAGTGATCCCCTTTAAAATCTGGCAGAGAGTATTTGAGATTTTTTCCAATTGCATTACTCGGGTGATCACAAGTTATAACTCGAGTAGTCACTCGGGTAATCTACTCATTTTGACTCCAAATATGGAAAATAACCTATCATCATAAATCTCTTACCATCTACATTCCAATGTTGTATTCTGAAAGTTATGATCCAAATAGTATCTACTGTTCTAGACAATGTTTGAATTTTTGAGTGTCAACTTCCAGAAGGCATACCGCTTTGAATATAACTCTAAAATTGACAAATGACCTATCTATAGAAAGCTCTTTAAGTTTAGTTTTATATGCATTAAGTTTTGACTCTATTGGATGTCTGGTTGGAGAGATATGTCCAAAGTACAGAACCTATTATGGAATACAACGGTGATTTGAATGCCATATTCCGAAACTCATATCTCTTTCATATGAACTCTTTTAAAGTTTATCTTGGTATCTATGTGACTTATTAGAAGTCTAGTTTCATATGAAACAAGTTTCAGCTCAATCAAATGTGTGGTTGAAGAGATATATCCAAAATATCAAACATCTATTATGCTGAATGAAAACATAGCACAACAGAGTGGTGATTACTCGAGTGATGATGCATAACTCGAGTGATCATCTCTGGAGGTGTCATAACTTCCATATAAGTCATTTTAGATTCATATTGACCCATTCTAACTTCCATTTGACCATAGAAACCTCCAGTATCATTTCTAAGAGTTTGAATCTTGATATTCCATTGGATCTTGCAAGTTCTTCTTTCTTCAATCTCTTTCTTCTTGATTTTCCTTTTGATGATTATTCTATATAATCCAAATAGATAGCTTCTTGATTTTCTTGACTATCTTCAATCTCGCTCTTCTTTACTTAACCAATCTACAAGATATTTCACAGTAAATATAGTAGTTAGTCAATGTAAGAGATGAGTATATTATACAAACTTTTTGCTCTTAATATTTGGCATCTATATTTGACATCATAAAAAATAATCATATCTAATACAAAAGGATTGAGACTTAATTATCTAAAATAATAAAATTACTCAAGTGATTGGTAAGCACTCTAGTGATGTTCAAATCACTTGCAGGTGACTTCCAATCAATTTAAAAGTTAGTGATCTAAAAGTACATATCACTTAAGTGATAAGAAGGATCACTCATTAATAAAGAAGACCATATGTGATCAAAGAAAAATCACTCGAGTGATATCATTTTTCCTAAGAGTCACTTACAGGATAACTTAGAGTGCTGTAATCTTTTAAAAAGATTGCTCAAGTGATTATTCAAATAACTTGAGTGACCTGTGATCACTTGCAAGGATATTGCAAGTAATCTGGAAGTTCTGACAAAGCCTAAAGCAAATCACTTGAGTGATTTGATTACTCAAGTGATGACTTTAAGCACTCGAGTGATGCTCATTGTTTTAAAACTTATCACTACCAAGTTCTTGAGGTGATTGTTAGCACTACATTGCAAGAGCACTCGAGTGACAGTGATAAACACTCAAGTAATTGGAAATCACTTGAAGTTATTACCAATCTCACTCAAGTGAGGTTATCAGAAATCTGTAACCATCATCTTGGAAATCTTAATCACATACTTCACATCTTAATTTACTTCCTGAATTCTTATACAACTCCTAAATGTTACTAAAATCATTCATGTGTAAGTTTCATATGCTTAATCAACGGATTAACCTTAAAAACTCAAAAATCAAGATTCTAATAAAAGTATTAAATGGGGTGGCAGAGAGAATAAACAGAAATACTCTCTTTCATCAGTAACTATAATTACTCTCTAATGGACAAATTTGAATGCTCACAATGGTCATTAATGATATCCTACCTATAAATACAAAAGCATTCAAGACGGAGCAACCAACCAACGACGAAATGAATTATGTTCATTAAGTGCTTTGTTTTTCTATCTGTTATTCTCTGAAAGTCTTACTACTCTTCAGTATTCATTTATCAGCTCTTTGAGAGAGACTTTAATACCTTTATGTACTATTTGTATGAAGAGAATCTTAAAGTAGTGGGACCTTGTGTAACGGCCTCGCTCCTTGCAACCTGGCCTGAGAGCGGTCCAGTACACACTCCCCGCAACCTGGCCTGAGAGTGCGTCAAGCTTATGGAGTGCCCACCTCCATTATTCCCCCTCAAGGGAACCTCCCCAGGATCGAATTTGAGATGCTAGGCATAACACGCCCAATCTATCAATCCTGGTACTAGGATAGCTAGCTCAATGGTACCAGGATTAATAGCTTGGGCGTGTTATGCCTAGCGTCTCAAGTTTGATCCTGGGGAGGTTCTATTGAGGGGGAACAATGGAGGTAGGCACTCCATAAGCTTGCCACACTCTCAGGCCAGGTTACGGGGAGTGTGTGCCGGACCGCTCTCAGGCCAAGTTACGGGGAGCGAGGCCGTTACATAAAAAAATCCCGGTACCATTGAGTTAATTGAGAATTATGGAATACTGGTCATATAAGTTGTAGTAGATAATATTTTTCCTTAAAATTAGACTTAAATAGGGTCAAATAGAGCTTTTAACCACCCCAATTGGAGTTCTATATAATTAATTATGATTTTTCAAAGTTTGGTCAAAATGCTGGCAGCATATGGCTACCATGCGAATTTGAGAAAGAAAGTGACCAAATGAAATTAGTATGAACTCTAAGGGTGAAAGTAAGCCTTTAAGGCTATTGTGGCCCATTAGGAATTCACTTTTAATGGCTCTAATGATGTCATTACTTATCTAGGGCCATTAAGTAACAAAGAAGAGGCAATAGTTAGAAGATCAAGGTACAAGAGGAGGACAAAAAGTCCAAAAGGTAGTAAACTTTCCTAACTTGCATAGCTTGCTATATGTGCTTGTGTATTGATGTGTTAATTGATGTGGTGAATTGTATGAAGCATATGTGAATGGGTGAAGCTCTATTTTTGTTTATACTATTACCATTAGTATAACATGTTAAGCATTGAGCATGCATATATATCATTATGTTGGCATGAATTTATGTAAGCAAGCATGTCATGCATAAAGCATTTCTTGTATGCAATGGTTAGCACTGTTTGTTACTGAGATTCTGTGAATCTCATTTTTCCCAACCAACCATTTAGAAAGGTAAACACAGGAGGTGTGCATGGAAAAGAGAAGAGGTCTCCATGCAGAGGAAGCAGTGGTGGATCGGAGATGATAATGTATATTTTGTCTTTGTATATGATTAGACACTGTGAGAGCCTTATGTGGCTATACATTCTATGCATGTAACTGAACAAATTAAGTTTGAGCAGAGAGTAGCTCTAATTGAATTAAAGGAAAATCGCTAGTATACTCTAATATAATGTAATTAAAAGCCGATGAGACTTAGTGACGTAGTAAAACATGTGAAAATGTTTGAAAAGTTTTCTACCCTTTGAAAAACCCTCTCAACCCTAGGTTCAACTCCTGAGTTGAGATTGGGGATTTATGAATGTTTTATATGATTGGATAACCCGAGTTTAAATCCTGTTTCCACAATGGATTTCACTACTCATTTCGACTCATCTGAGGCTATTGGAAATAAGGTATTATATTTAATGGTATCAGAGCAATGATTTTGGAAATGGAATTGTATGCTCAAAGATATAGGTACAGTCAGAACAAAAGGTTCTGACTATAAGTTACATTCTCTGCTCATGTGAATATTATAGTGACCATCTGTTAGTGCTACTGTAACTGGGAGTTACAGATAGCTGAGAAACCTAAGGAATTAGACCACCCCTATCTGTTAATCAGCCTGCTGAAGGAAGAGGCAAGGGTCTACATAGAGGAAGTGGCTTCGCTTGACAGGGATGTTAGCGGTGCACAGGCTTAATGTGGATTCCTCTAATGGTGACAATGGTAATGATACCCTAAGGATAAAAGAGAAAGCACATGATTTAGATTCTGTTGCTAACTCTAGGGCTCCTGATATTAAGATTAGAGTATGACCCAGATTTCCCCCGTGTTATGAGAACACATAGAGGGGCTATACCAAGAAGCTAGTACTGCTTATGTTTCCATGTAGGGACAGTATCTAGTATATCTGGGTAGGATAAAATGGTATACTAGGATTGAGGTATATACGGGATACAGATTCCAAAAGAGATACGGATCTATATGGGCACTGATGCCCCTGATCACATCAGAACCTTAAGGTTAAGCGTGCTAGGGTGAGAGCAATCTTCGAATGGGTGACCCCTGGGAGGTTACATGAACATGTTATATTATGTACCCTAAAAGGGAAAGAACATGTTGTATAGTAGTTTAGAGGCTGTATAACCCCTATTATATGCTAATACAGGAGTGTTTGTGTACTCAACACATTATGAAATGACCGATACGCCCTTATGTTATGAGGAAAATCTAAAACCCTTCTATTAGAGATTTAAAACTTTCATTAGAAGTTCCCAGATGATATAAAGAATGATTAAAGGCATAGAGATGATGAAATAAGTATTGATCCTTAATCCGAACGCTTTCTGTTACAGTGAGTACTACTCAGAAAAGTTCATTTCATAGGGTTATAGGAAATTTTGGCATAGTAATTGCTTAGAGGTTTCTCCGTGCTAAGTAATGATCCTTAGTAACCGTGGGGTTAAAGGTATGTAGGTATGATATACAGTGAGGCATGATGAGTGGTGATTATGCTATATATCTATCCTAGAGGGTCAGATTTGATGATACTGAAGGTGGATGATAGGTTTGAATCAAGATCTAAGCTATAATAGTGCTTAAGTCAAAATGTGAATCAGGTTGCACCTTGGTTCTGTTCTATGATGGAAGCTGAACCTTGTGAACTTTATGGATAGTATTAAACCTTTAGTAATATTTGAGGATATTATCGGAATGTCGTAAAGGTTAGAATAAGCGCTATTGATTATGATTTTAGCATGCCTATTGGGTATGATTGAGGAAACCTGATTTTTTGACTCAAGCGATGTTAAGGTTCTAAGAGTATAATCTTAATCTGAGAATCAATTGTAATAGTTGAATTGGTTATCCAGGAATGTGAAATAGCCTGAGTAGCTTGAGGTACTAGCATATAGTACAAAAATGCATATGAGGTTACTATAGGTTGCTAGTTGCTAATCTAGCATAGGGAAATATCTTAATCATAAAATATTCCCTCAGAGTTATGATCATGCCTGGAGCTGGACCGATATTAAAAGTCAATATTAAATGACCCCAGATGAGATAGCGAAAATGAGAGATAGCATATTATAGAACTGCTAGAGAAGAAGGATCTTGTGAGATTTGAATTCTCATTACATGTTACTTCCATTTAGAGGTGAACAACCAGACATAGCTACCTATAGAGGATTCTAATCGGAGAGGGCTACCTACAGAGGGTTTTGACTAGAGAGGCTGACCAGGTGTATGGGCTCCTGTGTGAAGCAACGAGTGTAGTACCATAGTGTGGAGCCACCGCGATGTCGAACCATAGTGTGCAGCCGTTGTGAATAGAAACCGTAGAGTGAAGCCACTGTGACATTGAAACCATAAAGTAGAGCTACGGGAACATTAACTCTAAATAGTGGTATATTTTAATGAGCCTTCTATCGCATGATTTTCTTTGCAAGAAGGGTCAGGTGACTCAGTGAATCGCCATGGGGTGCTCCAGTGCCGAATGATGAAAGAGAATAAGGAAAGCAACTCTTGCTCTCATGTCTTATGTAATGGTTCTACGTGTATGTATTTATCATCGAGTGTATTTATGTTATGAATATACGGTAGACAGTAATACCTTTTGGGCCAGCATGTCCTTTGGCAGTCAAACCTGACGGGCGGAGGCCTGAGGCTGTAAGTCCCGTAATGCCTATAGCATAGGGGTGATTCCCTGGGCAGTAAGACCTAGTGAGCATTCAGTATTTATGGGATAGTTGCTTGGGGCATATTTTATGCGATTAGACGCCCAGTTCATGAGATTTCTATTATGCACGAGCAGACGCCCAGGGCCTATTTTACGCGGGTGGACATTCGGGGCCATGGAAACTCCTATGATACACAATTAGAATCTCGAGGCCTATTGTGCAAGTGAACACTTAGGGCCATACCAGTGGTTGCTGTTATGCTATATGCTAACGTGCCGAATGCTTATGTGATGATTGTTATGATGATGGTTTGTTTAGCATGCTTCGTGAACATTACATAAGAGTATGAACGGCTTGAGTAGCAAGAGATGGAGCCTATAATAAGTTCAGAATATCTAGTGAACTATGTGTTCTAGGTAGTTAGACTCGATGAATAGCTAGCTCAATAGTACCAGGATTGGTCAGCACTTGGTAATAGCCTCATGCCTCGTGTTGGATCCCTGGGGGTTCCCTTAAGGGATATCCTGGGTAGGCTCCAGGAGAGTTCTGCCACACTCTCAGGCCAAGTTGTGGGGAGTGTGTGTTGAATCGCTCTCAAGCCAGGTTGTGAGGAGCGGGGGCATTACACCTTGAGTGGGTATTAGTTTTCAAAGTGTAAGGGGGAGTTAGTGTCCTATTTAGGAGATTACTTGTACTGTGGTGCCAAGAACCCATCGAATATTGGAAGTATAGTGGAAATATTATAGGCTCTAAGGACTGGACATAAGTAAAGAGGTTAAGAACAAACCAGTATAAACTTGGTGTATACGTTAGTAATATCTTCTCAACTCTTAACTTTTAATTAAGCATTTGTAATTGTGATAATTTAAATTTTTTATCACCCAATTCACCCCCTTTTGGGTGAAACCATTAACCCTAACACTTGGTATAAGGTCTCATCTTCTTGTTTCAGACTTAACATCCTAAGAAGGATCCTATGGCGATTGTAGGAGAAGGAATATTACCAGACGACACCTCCATTACTTGACCATCGGGTTTTAATAGAGAACACTTCTCCTTCTAGAAAGCAAAGTTGAAAGTGTTCATGATGGCCATAGAATATGGTCTATGGTAGGTGATCTAAGATAGAGGCTATGTGCTAATGAAGACTGTGGACAATGTCATGGTTCTAAAAATATCAGCAAAATTCGATGACAATGATAATAAGCTTGTAACTCTTAATGCAAGGAAATACTTATGATTCAAAGTGTTTTGAGTCAAAAAGAATATTTTAGAATCTGCGCACTTCCTTTTGCTAAGGATATGTGGCAAACTTTGGAGATAGCTTATGAAGGAAATTCTAGAATCAAGGAAAACATAGTCAATACTCTTATCACATAATACAATATGCTCAAAATGAAATTAGGAGAAACAATCGTTAAATTTGAACTCAAGTACATCCACCTTGTAAATCAATTAAGTGTACTTGAGAAGTTTTACGATCAAAGGTCTCAAGTAAGGAAATACTGAACATTCTTTCAAAAGAATGGGAAGAAAAAGTCAAAGTGATAGAAGAGGCTAAGGAAGAATCAATGCATTCAGTAGCTTCATTATTTGGAAGCCTTTCTGAATATGAAAGAAAGCTAAAATTCAAATGTGAATTAGATGAGATTGATGAAAAGAAAAAGAAAGGAATAGGCCTAAATGCAATCAAAGAAGAAAAGGAAAGATAATATGAAGAAGAAATTGATGATGAGGAAATGGGCCTCATGGTAAAATGATTCAAGAAATTTTACAAGAAAGGTTAGGGCTTCAAAAACTTCCACAAGGGAGGAAACAATAACAAAAAGGAAATAAAGGAGCAAATCATTTGATATGAATGCGGAAAGCTAGGTCACATTAAATCTGAATGCTTAAAGACTTGAAGTACAAAGAGAAGAAGAACAACAACAAATATTTCAAGAAGAAGGCATTTGTCTTTGTAATATAAGGAGACAGCTCCTCGGATGAAGAAAACGATGGTGAAGAAATTGCCAACATCTGCCTGGTAGATCAAGAAGAATCAGAGGATGAAGAGGTAAATGATTCAGCCCATACTTATTATGAATTACATATTGAGTATAATGCATTACATTATGAGTTTATCAAAGTTGTGAAGGAATTAGTAAATTACAAGAAACAGGTTAAAAATCTTGAAGAAAAACTCAAAGAACCTACTATGAAATCTTGTAATAACTGTTAAATTTTAGAAAAGAAAAACACTGACCGTACTAAAATTCTTGAGAAATTTACTAAGAAAAGTAAAATGATCAATATTATTTTGAAAGCTCAGAGATTCACAAATGATAGGTCTAGAATTGGATATGATCCAAAGATAGTAAAAAAGAAAGGAAATAAAAAGTCAAGTAGAAAGACCTATTTAAATTATTTTCAACATTCTATACATGTAATTTTTGTAATAAAAAAGAACATTATACTTCATCTTATTTTTATAAGAAGGAAGGAAAATTAGGAACATATAAGTGGATACCTAAGGGGTCACATGTCCCAAAAATGATCCATACTAACCTGAAAGGACTGAAAAAAGTATGGGTACCTACGACTTAATTATCTTTGATGGCAAGTATGTCTCAAAATGGTATATAGATTGTAGATGCTCAAGATATATGACCAGAGACTGTAAAACATTTACTGTAGTCTAAAGATGGAGGCAAAGTCAAATTTGGAGAAAATTAATCAGGAAAAATAGCTAGAATTGGAGAAATTGGTAACGATGATGAAATACACATTAAATATGTGTATTATGTGGAAGGCCTATGCCACAATTTGCTGAGCGTGAGTCAAAGCACTAACAAAGATAATTGGTTCATATTTGACTTAGAAGAATGTCTCATAGTAAGCAAGAATGATCTTCAAATTAAGAAAGAAGATCTTAAAATCAAGACTAAAGCAGCAAAGGAAGGTAATTGCTACACTCTTGATATAAACAATAATGTCTCTGAAAATTTTTTTCTAAGTAATGCCGATGAAAGTTGGCTTTGGCATAAAAGACTTATTCATGTCAACATGCATCAACTAAGCAAGTTACTCAAAAATGATTTAGTAATTGGTTTAATCAAACTGCATTTCAAAAATGGTTTAGTCTATGACACTTGTCAAAAGGGTAAAAAAGTGAAATCTTCATTTAAGTCTAAAAAGGAAGTCACGACCGAAAGACCACTTCAACTACTCTACATGGATTTAGTTGGACCAGTATGAGTCAAGAGTCTTAGTGGTAATTTGTATACTTTGGTTATTGTTGATGACTTTTCTAGATTTACATGGACCATTTTTCTCTCTTCAAAAGATGAAACTTTTAATGAGTTTATTATCTTTGCAAGAAAAGTGCAAAATGAGAAAGGTATGTATATTACAGCTATCAGAACAGATCATGGGGAAGAATTTAAAAATCAAGCTTTTGGAGACTACTGTGACTTAAATGGTATTGATCACAACTTCTCTGCTCTAAGGACTCCATAACAAAATGGGGTCGTGGAAAGAAAGAACATAATTCTTACCGAGATGGCCAGAGCTATGCTCAATGAGAAGAATGTTTCACAAGTCTTCTAGGATGATGCAATGAGTATACTGCATGCTACATCTCTAACAGAGCCTACATCATTTTCGGATGTAAGTGTTTCATTCACAACAAATGACAAGGATAACTTGGGTAAGTTTAATCCCAAGGCCGATGAAGGTATATTTTTAGGTTATTCTAATAGAAGTAAAGCTTATAGGGTTTTCAATAAATGAACTTGTGTTGTTGAATAATCCATGCATGTTGTGTGTAACACCTATCTATTAGACCCCTTTATCACGCATTCGGAAGTGTTACAGCTTAGGATAATCAATAATTAAAACTTCCAAATCAAAAATTACATATTTATTCTCAAGGGGTTACAATTCATTTTGTAAAAACAATACATAAGTTTACCAAATATCAAGAGTTAAGTCATTCATTTAGCCTTTTGAATTTCAATCTCAAATTGAAATCTCCAAAATTTCTTTTTATTCTTAATAGGTTAAGCATGCGATCTTACACTTATTCCTTCTTGTATACATACCTAACACATCATTCAACTTGGCATGCTTATACAAACAATCACATTGCATGATAATTTACACATAACAAATTATCATGCATCAATCTGCATTATTCCATCACAATTTCTTCTTGCACGTCTTCCTGCATTCCACCTTTGTGCTCATCATACCAATATAGTTGGGTGAGGGAGGGTAGATTCAGGAGAATCTTAGTAGCAAACAATATTAATTATGTATGCAAGATAAATGTTTAGTGCATGACATGCTTGCCTTACTTATATTCATGTTGCATAATGACATATCTACATACTTAATGCTTCACATATCATAACTATGGTCATATCACAAATAGAAATAGAGCTTCAATCATTCATATATACTTCACATTATCAAGAAAAGCAATCACATACATCAATATACAAGCATACATATCAAGTAAATGCAAATTAGGTAAGTTTACTACCTTTTGTATCATGTCCTTCTCTGGTTTCCTTTTCTTCCAACCATTGTAGTTGCTTGGAAAGCCTTCTTCCTCTGCTCGGGAGGATATAAAATCCTATCATTTAGAATTCATAAATATGGGTCATTATTTATTCCAATTCAATTGTCATAGCATAGTTTAAGTTGCTCTAACCCATTCCACCCTTGTCCTTAACTTATCTCTTGTTGGTTATCTTTAACTCTTATATGCTCTATGTCTAACACTTAGCTAACTTAAGACATGAGCTATGTCATCCATCCTTCATGACACCTAATGATCAAAACAATGTTAAGATCATGTTCCTAATCCTCAATCATCTTTTGAGTCACTTACAGAGTCATGGGAAGCACAAATCAAGGACTACGAAGTTGGAAAGGAACTTACTCTGTCAATTTCCCATGGAAAAGCAAGATAAGGTGATATAGGGTCTTGGCTACAGCCAAGGAATCCTTTGGTCATAGTAATAAGGTGTCCAAAAATTTTTGGGCTGTATCCAAGAAATTATCTAGCCGTAGCCAAAAAGCCACCTAAGGTGCTTATCGCAGCCAAAACCAGTGTTTCCCAGATTTCTACTAATGAGCCAGATTTTATTGGCCAAATTTAAAAATTCATAACTTAATCTAGGAAATTCCAAAGGAAATGGTTCAAAGTATTATATGAAAATATCTAAGTATTCTTTAAAGGAAAAATATCACCTATTACCAATAATAGGAACATAAATCCAAAAATCCTCAACCAACCCAATTGTCTCATGACACTTTCAAGATTTAATGCCTAAATTTTAACAAATCATAACTTACTCTATAGACATCCAATTAATGAATTATTTCTTTAATTTTAAAGCTTAGGATGTCCACTATCAACATGTAAATTTTCACAATCATTGGACAACATTTGGTTAGTCAAATGAAGATAGAACTACCTAACTCAAATCTTGCATCAACTGACTCTAATAACATCAAATTCCAAATTTAAGGTTTTCTATCCAATTCATCCAAAATCATTTTCATAAGCTACTCCCATACAATTTTGTGTATAGAATCCCTTTCTGACCTCAAATTTAACAAAACTTAAAGGTTTCTAGCCAAAATTCTATTTTCTATTCCAGTGTTCCTGAAATCGATTTCTCACCTTTATCCAACACAGTTTTTTGTTCTAAACGCAATGGAAACCTCAAAATCATCAAAATCATATTATTTTCTAGTGTTCTTAGTCTGGCCAAAATCTAGAGCATCATAATAGCTCTATGAAAACTCAACCAAACCTCAAGATACTATAGTCAAATCAGAGCTTATGCTTACCGCTAGTCGATGCTACAACCAGTTCCTGATTTCAGCAGCATCTCCACCTTGTAGATAGCACTAAATTCCTCCTTTCAAGAATCCAAAACCATAGAAATATTTCTCTCAAGGAGAGGAACAACATTTGTGAAGGCTCTAGGGGCCAAAAACATGATTTTGGAGGCAAAATCCCTTAAGAACACGTTGTGTTCTTCAAAATCCTCCATCTTCTCTACTCTTTATTTTTCTCTATATTTCTCCTCTCTTGGATGAAATTAAAATGTGTAGGAGTATTGAAAATTGTACCCTAGGGGCCAATCATTATACTTTGAACATTTTTATTCAATGAATTTTTCCATTTAGTTATCACATTATTCGAATGTTCACTCTGTAATTGTATCCTTGGATAAATCATAATGATTGTCCTAAATGTCCTTGGTCAGTCATCTATGTGGGAGCAAAGATGAAATAAGACTAATATGACTTTGATAAGGTATAGGGATACGAATCAAAGTCTTAGGTACTTGTAGGAGTACAAGGTGATGAACCGACCCGTTATGAGAAAGCTGCATGGATCAAGTCATAAGCTTATCTTATGTATAACCACGTTACTATACCCTTTGACCTGAGATCATCATGGATTCCTATATGAGAGTCGCTAATCTTTAACCTAGTTAAAAGTCACCTTTTACCGGGTGATGATAAAGGCTACAAGCGGGTTTAGTATTTTTCATGCAGAAGAATGTGAATGGTCAAGATGGAATTTTTCCCTCATATTAGTAGAGAGATATTACTAGGCCCCTCTATGAGTAAGTATGAGAAATGTATAGACATACTACGATGGAAAGGAGTTTCCATTTCTATAGTCAGACTACTCAGGGATCGAGAAAGTAATGGTCATGAAAAGAAGGATGACATTATCTATGCCTCATCCTTGGCCGAAGTATCGTGTGATAAAAAGGACGTGATATGATTGTATGACAGGTTGTATCATATTATTGATCCTCATATGAATTAGGTAGTCGTAAAGAATTATATATATATATATATATATATATATATATATATATATATATATATATATATATATTGTGTGAATATTTACTTGATAAATATTTCTCTGTGTGTGTGTGTGTGTATTTGAAAAAGAAAATTAATAATATACATATATATATTTTTGAAATATTATATATATATATATATATATATATATATATTTGAAAAAGAAAATTAATAATATACATATATGTATTTTTGAAATATTATATATATATATATAATATTATATGATATGATAATATTATTATATTGTCTATATATATAGATATTATATGATAATATCTCAGATTTAATTTATAAAGTTAAATTAAATCTAATTCTATTGGTTCTTTATTCTAATTAAATAAAGAGGTTAAATTAAAACTGTTGGACATATTTAATTAAACTAGATTTATGTAATTAGCTTATTAAAACAATTAAGTATTAATTGATATGATAAGGATTTTTGAAATTAATTAAAATTAATTTTAAAAATCTAATATACATCATAAAATAGATAACCCTGACTAGTTATAAAAGGTGAGAGCTAAGGTTTTCTACAGATGATGAAAAAATAGAGAGCCGCAAGAAAACCTTAGAGGGGCATTAGAGGCGATAGCACGCTGCCAATATTGGGTCATGTTCATGTGAATACCAGTAAAGGGAGCTGATCTAAGTAGTTGGTTCCTCAAGATCGAAAAAGGCAAAAATCGAAAGGTATGACTCTTTCTAACTCGATTTAAATGTCGTTGATAGATCCGCAATTGGGATTGGTAAACTTTTGAAATTTTTAATTTTTAATTCTTTCTCTACGTGCCTACCAATCCTAACAGGGAGGTATTGGGAGTATTTAATTCCATGTGTCATAAGTGTGTGGCCTAAAGAGTTCCACGTGTCCTTAACCAACTTGGCCACCTCTTTCCTCTAAGCCCTTGGCTGACTTTAATGTCAGGGAAAAGGAAAGTCCGACCCAACTTTCATGCTCGATGTTTAGGAAAGTCAGTTATGTGATTGGACCAAAAACCAGTGAATTTCTCTGACTAATAAGCTAGGTGGTACCTCCTCCTTGTGTCAACACAAAAACTACTTTATGAAGGAGCTAGGTGGCATTTTCTCATTGGGCTAACCTAAAAGCAAACGCTAGGTGGCAACTTCTTATTTACACCAATCCAAAAGCCACTTTTCAAAAAAGCTACTTTATTAAAGCTACTTTAATAAAGCTACTTTATCAATGTAAGCTTCAGATCACGCCATATGTCTCTGTGTGTGGGGCCACATAAGGTGCCACATATGTCTAGGTGTATGCACATGGCGCCACACATATGTCCCTTAAGCCATCAAAATGGCGTCAAGTATACTCTTGTACACCTACATTGGTATATTTCATCTGACTACTTACACATATGAGCCCTCTGCCCAAAAGGGCTTAATCATATAGTCTCTGAAAATCATTCTATCTCTCAGAAATTCTTGTGACTTTTGCTAAACTAGGCTTTGTTAGAGCAAGCTTTTCACCCAAGAGGTGGGGTGAATTGGGTGATTACAGAATAACCAGGTACTTAATAAAAATTATGAAACTTTAAAACACAGTTATAGGTAAGGAGAGATATCACCGAAGTATACACATGAGTTTATACTGGTTCGGTCACAAACACTTGACCTATGTTCAGTCCTCAGAGATCCTTCTGAGCCTTTCACTATATCTTCCAAGATTCAGTGGGTTCTTGGCACCTCAGTACAATATCAAGTTCCTCTTTGGACACTCGCTCCCCCTTACACAAGATAATCCCAAATCCCAACTTAAGGTTCCTCAACCTTAAGTTATCACTATCGGAAATAAAGTGTTTATGACTGAAAAATCTCTCTCACATAGTATATAGATGAAAACTGAAGTACGGATGAAGAAATAATCAGAGACAAAGCACTTATGAGTATATTGTTTGCAGTGTGTTGAAGTGTCATTCTTCTCTCGTGATTTTTGAATGGCTGGACTTATATATCAGGAGCTTTGAGGACCGTTGTGAATTTATCCATTGATCGATTGTGCTTCTGACAGATGCAGTAGTATTTGTTTTTCACTTTGCACGTTGATAGTTATTTATGAATATTGCTACTGCCCACGATTAGTTTCCGTTGAGTGTTGTTCAGTTGCTTGTCATGTGGGTGATAATGGAGTATACCTGTAATACACTCAAGAAAATACCCTTTAGAAAATACTTTGAATATTACTGGAATGATTGTGATTCACTGGGAGTGATTCCTAAAAATCAAAGCATCATCGGAAGTGAGCTTGCTTTCACCGTAGATGAATTTCAGCGACTTGTAGTGATTTTAACAAAATAATATGCCACATGATTTTGAAAGTAATTTGGATTAACTAGCAATGATTATCACTACCAATATCTTACTAACAAAACTTGTTGATTTCTATGGAAGTGGTTGCAAGTAGATCATAGTAACTATCTGAGAGTGAAACTGATAACATGACATATCACTGAAGTGAATTTGATGTCACTGGAAGTGATTTGGAACATAGTGAAATTTTCTGCAAGTGATTATAGATCCACTGGAAGTGATTTTGAGATTTCATATATCACTCGAGTGAATTTGGCATCACTGGAAGTGATTTTTCAAACAGTGAATTTTTCTTGCAGTGATTTTCAATCCACTGGAAGTGAATCTGGAAAATTCAAGGATCACTCAAGTGATCTGACTATCACTGGAAGTGATTTTCAAAACAATGTATTTTTCTTCTGGTTATTTCATACGCACTGGAAGTGATTCTGAAAATTTAAGACATCACTCGAGTGATCTTTCTATCACTAGAAGTGATTTTCAAAACAGTGAATTTTTCTTCCGGTGATTTCAGATGCACTGGAAGTGATTTGCAGAAGTCACAAATCACTCGAGTGATTTGAGATCACTGGCAGTGAAATTCAGAACAATGAATTTTTCTTGCAGTGATTTTGGCTTGCACTGGAAGTTATTTACAAATTTACCAACATTACTCGAGTGATTTTTAATGATCACTTGAGTGATCTTCATAATCACTCGAGTGATTACACAAATCACTCCAGTGATCTTACTCATATCACTTTTCTCACTTCCTTTGCTGATGTATCAGATCCAAGAATATCCAAATCATGATTTGTTATCGTCAAACCATGAAATCTAACAGGCTTAATAGTCTACTTATTTTAGACTTACTCTCAAGCTTCAAGGCCCAAAATTTGGGATATTACATTAAGTTTGTTGAAAATGATCCTCTAGTCAAACCCATAATGGATTAGCGTGAAGTAATTCTATGAGAAGAAAATCAAACTATTTCTTTAGATAACAAACTTGAAGATAATGTTGAACCCTCCAATCAAAATCAACCTAGAGCTAGGAAATATAATAAAAGTAATCCATTTGACCAAGTCGTAAGTGACATAAATGAGGGAATAAAAACTAGATATAATATTCTCAAAGAAGTAAACTTTTCTACCTTTATTTCTAAATTGAAACCTTCTAACATTGATGAGACCCTATTAGACCATGATTAGGTCATAACAATGCAAGAAATCAATCAATTTGAAAGAAATCAAGTTTGTGACTTGGTACCTAGGCCTAAGGACCATCCAGTCATTGACACTAAATAGGTATTAAAAAACAAATGTGATAAATCCGCAATCATTATTAGAAACAAGGAAATATTGGTGGCCACAGGCTATAATCAGGAATAAGGAATTGATTATGAGGAAACATATACTCCAGTAGCCAGATTGGAAGCCATACGAGTACTTCTAGCCTTTGCATGCATCAAAGGATTCAAGCTCTATCAAATAGATGTCAAAAATGCTTTTCTAAATGGATATATTATGGAAGAGGTTTATGTAGAATAACCCCCTAGTTTTGAAGATGTATCTAAACCCCGACCATATTTATAGACTTAAGAAAGCTCTTTATGGTTTAAAACAAGCTTCAAGAGCTTGGTATAAAAGGTTAAGTAAATTTCTCATTAATCAGGGGTTTGCTAGAGGAAACATAGATACCACATTACTCATCAAACACAAGAGAAATGATATTTCAATCGTACGAATATATGTTGATGATATTATTTTTGGTGCTACTAATTATTTTTATGTAAGGATTTTTCTAAGATAATGAAGGGGGAGTTTGAGATGTCTATAATGGGAGAGCTGACTTTCTTTCTCAGCTTAGAAAACAAACAAAGGAAGAATGACATATTCATATCCCAAACCAAATATCTTAAAGAACTACTTAAGAAATATAGGATAGATCAGGCCAATAGAGCAGATACTCATATGAGTTCAACAACTCTACTTGATGCAGATGTAAAAGGAGCAGATTATAACATTGTCATGTATAGAAGAATGATTGGCTCACTTCTCTATCTCACAGCTAGTAGACCTGACATACAATTCAGTGTTGGAATGTGTACAAGATACCAATCATCACCTAAAGAATCTCACACTAAGATTATTAAAAGAATATTCAAGTATCTCACTGACATAACAAAACTGGGAATCTAGTATCTAAAGGGAGGAAATGAATACTTAGCTGCATATTCAAACTCTGACCATAAAGGCTAGAAAAAAGACATAAAGAGCACCAGTGGACAATGTCATACCCTTTAATATTTTGACATTTATCATAGTATTAATGCGCAGTTTAATGGCCATACAGAAATAGTACATTATATTGATATAAAATTCTTGATTACATTACAGAAAATCCCCACAGGGTTTGTACAAGTTACAATACAAATCCCAAATACAAAGATGGACTAACAGATAACCAACAAAAAATTTCTTCATCAGTACCGGATCCTTAATTGCCGATATCTACTTCTTTGTCCTCCGAGTCATTTCCTCTAGCTGAATTAACTTTTGAATTATGGAAAGGGTGAGATTCATATGAATCTCAGTAGCAACAAGCTATCAATTATATAAAATGTGAAAAATAAACATACATAGTAGCATATATCATGATGCAGCAATCGATAATGCCAAGCACATGTCTTATAATGTTCAGGAACAAAGTAATGATTTTGTCTGGATCAAAATTATCGCCCATTCCCTACTTGCACAAATCATAACAATTTATATAAGAATCCACCTATGTAATGTGATCACATCAACGTTCCGGAGCAGGAATCCACCTATCTGTACTTGTATTACATCAACATTCCGGAGTAGGAATCCACCTATACATACTTGTCATGCCACTTAACTGGGTCCATATGGCCTCATGGTACTTTGCTTGTCCCATAGGGAGGTACTTACATCTTTTTATCAACTTCCTACACCCAGTGAGTACTCATGCCATACAGGCATAGCACATTGGCCTACCTAGATTAGGTACCTTCCGGCCCTTAAGGTATTTTGCTTGTCCCTTAGGGTAGTACTTGTATCTTTCCCATGCCCAGAACTAGGAATTATTGCCACACATCACATTGTACAGAACATGGCAAACAATGCATATCAACGTTCACATAGAATATGAGAGATAGAGTTACTACATAGACTCCTTTCCAAAGCCTAAGTACTACCATTCCTTTAACTTTTCATCCAACTCAAGCAAATATCAAATCCTAAAGTTTTCAAATTTATTACTCACTCATATCTCATTCTAAAATTTACAAGTTGGTTATCTTATCTCAAAATCACATAATTACCAAAATACCCCTAGGGAATCTGATCTAATTCCCTTTTTACATATTATATCTGTACTTTTCCAAAAATTATGACCCAGACTAATCCTATATAATTTCACTTGTAGAATCCATGTTTTACCTTAGTTTGGATAAATTTACACTTAAATGATCAGTTTACCCTTGACAGCCACCAATTTAGGGTTTTAGGGGAAAAATTGCCATTTCACACCCTAAAGCCTTTATACTTCTTCTTTCACTTGTTCCCTCCACAATTTTCCATTCTAAACATCATGGAACCATCAAATCCATGAAAATCCAGCTCAAATACAGCAAAAAAGCCCCTGGTCAAAATTATAGAATATTTGAAAAAGCATGATTTTAATCAACAAAACACATTCCTTTCACTTCTAATCACTTGGTTAGCCACTTAAATATCACTTGCATACAACCAATCAAAGTTTAGGCAGCATCTCCCCTTAGGGTTCATGCATCCCAAATCAAAAAACCAAACCAATCCAAGTCACACAGTCAATCAAAACACCAAGAACAATCATAATTCATCAATAGATTACAAGTTCTTAAGCTTACCTTTGCTCTTCTTTCTCTAGCTCCAAAAACCGCCACCCTTTACTCCTCCTTTCCTTGAATTTAAGCTTGATATTTGGATGATACAAGATGGCATGAGAGTAAGGGAGGTGATTCCATGAATTATAAGTCAAGAACAAGTAGAAATTCCTACTAATTTACCTTGATTCCTTCTTGAACTTTAGCTTTTTTCTCTTGTTCTTCTTTCTTCAAGACTCCTCCTCTCTCTTTTTCTTCTTGTCTTTAACGAAATATAGACCCTTTTTGAGGTGTAAAATAGCTTCTTCAAGAAGCTCCTTCAACCTCCTTAAATTTATATTAATTTACTATAATTAATCACATGTAATATTTTCCATATGGCATATCCTTCTTCCAAGTGGCATAATATGTGGCAAAATCCTACTTCCTCTTGCTCATCCCTTCTTTGACAAAATTTATGGCCTCTTGAAAGTATCAATTAGCCTATAGAAATATCTCTTGCCACCTCCTTAAAATAATTAATATTTTATTATAATTATAGCATGTGATTTCTTCTAGTTTCTTCTTCTTTCTTCTACTTACTTCTCTTGCTTCCACTTGTCCATCTACATAAAAAAAATATTCTTCCTTCTTATCTCTTCAAAAACCAACATCTTCCTTAATTATTAAGGAAAATTTGTTGAATTTATTTTATTTAGCCAAAATGACCATTTTGCCCTTACATTTTCTTAAATTTTTGAAACAATTGCTACTTTCTTCTTTCCCTTCTTTCTTGGCCAAATTTTGGCAACATTTTGGGCCTAGAAATTGCGCTCTTTCATACTAAATTTTAGGCCACAAATTTAGGCTTTTTCCAAGGCAAAAATTGGTCTTTAGGTCTTTCTTGGCCAAAATAATATTAAAATTAAGGAGGTGAAAGAAGGCTTTTAAAGACACATTTCAACCCTGTTTGAGCTCATTTTCGGCCAGCCAAGAGGAAAGAAAAGAGAGATATTTTTGAGAAAATAGGAACAATAAGAGAGCTTAAGAGAAATCAATAAGTAAAACTAGGTAAGTAGTAGTTGGAATTGCTTGTTTTTGTCTTCAATCTCTTGTAAACCCTCTCTAATCTTCATATCCATTTTGGACCATGTAAGCAAGAAGAAAATCAAGGGAAAAGGGAGAGGGAAATTTAATGCTAGAGAGAGAAAGATAAGGAAAATCAAGGTAAGCTTGAGAACTTGTAATCTCTTGATGATTCGTGCTTGTTTTTGGTGTTTTGGTTTGTTGTTTGGCTTGTATTGGCCTGAATTTGTGAGTTGGGATGCATGAACCCTAAGGGGAGATGCTGCCCAAACTTTGATTAATCATGTACAAGAGATGTTTTAGTGGTTAAACAAGGGATTAGAAGTGAAAATTGAAAAAAAAAATTAATTTCCCTAAAACTTGGTAACTTTCGGCCAGCCCTAGTTCAGGGGGTTTGGGATAAAATTTGATTGATTTGATTATCCCATTATATTTAGAATGAAAACTTATGTAGGAAATATGTGAAATATGAAGTGTGAAGGCTTTAGAATGTGAAATGACAATTTTGCCCCTAAAATCCTAATTAGTGGCTGTTAAGGGCATTTTAGTAAGTGCAGTGTGAATTTGTCAAAAATGAGGTTAAAAATGGACTCCACCTAAAACTTTGTAGGAATAGCCCAGGTCATAATTTTTGGAAAAGTACAATTATACCGGGTATAAAGGGAATTAGACCTAGTTCCATAGGGGCATTTTAGTAATTATGAGTTTTTAGGTAAAGATAACCAACTTTATAAGTTTTAGAATAAGATATAAATGAGTAATAACTCATTTATTATCAATTTGGGAATTTTAGGATTTGACATTTGCCCAAGCTGGACAAAAGTTAAAGGACTGGTAGTAGCTAGGCAATTGAAAAGGAGTCCAGGTAGTAACTCTATCTCTCATATGCTATGTGATTGCTTATATGATGTGGAATGGCAGTAATTCCTAGAGCTGTGGTATGGTAAAAGCACAAGTACCACTAGGCCAGTTAGGCCACAAGTATGAACAAGTTGGTACCTGCTCTGGAATATTATTGACAAGTACGGATAGGTTGGTGCCTGCTTTGAAATGTTATTGAAAAATATGGACAGGTTGGTGCCTACTCCATAATATGATCATGACAAGTATGGACAAGTTGGTTCCTACTCCAGAACATTATTGTGATCACAGTGTGACAAGTAGGGACAAACGGTCATTTTGATCCTGACAAAATCATCGTTTGATTCTGAACATGGATTGACAGACATGTGCATAGCATTATTATTTACTGCATCATATGCTGCATTACATTTTTATTTTTCACATTTTATATAATTGATTACATGTTACTACTGAGACTCGTATGAATCTCACCCTCTCAATAAATTAAAATTTATTCAGCGAAAGGAAGCGATTCTAAGGGCAAGGAAGTAGACACTGGAAGCTGAGGGTTTTAATCTTAATGAGGAGTTTAGCGTTGGTTATCTGTATCTTTTTTATGTAATTTTGGGCTTGTAATTTATTATGTACAAACCTTGTGGGGATTTCATGTAATGTAATTAAGAATTTTATATCAGTACATTTATACTATTTGTAATACCCCATTTTTCACCAATACATTTATGTGTATATTTGATGTATATTTAGTAGAATAAAATGGTGAAAAATGATGTGGATGAATTTATGAGAATTTATGAAAAATATGTCAATCGCCGATTACGCGTAAAATAGCCGAATAAAGGATATAAGAGGCGATTAATGTACCTATAAAATCCTATTATGGTAACCAAAATTCAAAAAATTTAATGACAAGAATGATGGCCTCATTTAAGTGTCAAAATGGGGTTAAGCCGAAGAAATGGGCGACAAATGATTTATTTCGATACATCATTAAATACAGGGGCAAAACGGTAATTTTCCATAAAATGGAAAATAACTATTTTTCCCCAATATTCCCACTAATATGAGTTAAATAGGAATTAAAAAGAGTAAAACGACTACTTGATCATAAATAAATCAATTTTGGTAAATTATGGTCAAAACGGTCAAATAGTCAAAAAGTCAATGACTACATTTTCAGCTTTCTGATTCAGATTTCTCTCCTATTTCTCATGGGATTTTCAGCTGTTATGTGGCATGGAGAAGGAAAATGGAATTAATTGGGAATAATTACATTTTGGACCAATGATAGGATGCCACATGTCACATTTCATTAACCTCTTTAATTATATCATTCCTTTCTCATCTCCAGATGCTCATTTGTGATCAAACCGAATCAGAAAGTTGAGAGTGAGAGCTGAGAACAAGAACTGAATGGAAGAAGAAGGGAAGCTAGGGTTGCTTGGAAATTAAGGTAAGAAGCTTATACCTTGTGTCTAAAGCCACCTAATCCCTCCATGATCTCTTCTCCTCACCTCTCTACCCTTGAAATCCTTGATGTTCAGCTGAAGCAAACACTGGAAGGAGAGAGAGAAATCGTCCAGGAGAGAGAAAGTCCAAGAAATCAAGAGGTAACTTCCTAAACTTGTTCCTCTTGCTTGATTAAGGTTAATAGAGTTATTTTGGGCTTGATTATGGTTCATTAGGTATAAGATAATTGAAGAAAGCCAAAGAGAACATAATATGTAAATGTCTCCAAATCAAGTCCAATGAATGTCTAACTAGTTAATATATTGGTTATAAGTAGAAAGGGGGTGATTAGGCCAAAGAAAACGAGAATCCGACACAACTTTTCTATGAATTTATTTCCCCTTCCCTGTATTGGACATGAAAAATGGATAGGAATTTGATAATTCATATGCTTCCATTTTATTTAGGAGGTCAAGTTGTGTAGGGTCTATGTTGACCCCGAAGTGATAAAAGCCACGGAAAGTGAAATGACAAAATTACCCCTTATAAGCCTTATTTGAGGGCTGTCAAGGGTATTTTCATCATTGGACCTTGAATTTGGCCAATTCAAGGCTAGAAATGGATTCTACACGTGAAAATGTGTAGGAATAGCCTAAATCATAATTTTGAGAAAATACTGATAATCAGGACCTAAGGGGTATTTTGGTAATTTAGCATCATTAGGCTAAATTTACCAATAGTATGATTTTGGAAGGATACATCGATGAGTAATAACTCATTTATAATATTTTGGTGATTTCAGGACTTGACAACCGATCTGGCCTCAGTAGTTGCCCTAGCTTCAATCAAGTGGGAAAGTTGCATAGAGGAGCAACCAGGTAGTAACCGTCTTCATATGACATGACATGCATATGTATTGTTTGTATCATCATCAAAATGTCTAACATGTTTAGATTGAGCGAAGTGATCACCTGGGGTCTTCCAGAGATCGGGCTGACACTCAGATGAAATGTTCATAAATGCATTATATGTGAATATTTATATCCAGCAGAGGCATTATATAAAGGGAAAATGGTTAAAAAATACATTTTAAGCAAATTAATTGCTAAATGGTACCAATGTGCAAGCAAGCATCCATCATGTGCAATCAGCATCCACATGTGCAAAAAGCATCCCTGCAAAAGCGCAAACACCATCCCCTGTGTGCAAAATATCATCCCCCCGTGTGCAATATACCACCCACCGTGTGCAATGGTAGCAATGAGCAATTAATTTGCTTGTAAGGTGTTTTTTAGCAATTCTCCCTATAGCATTTTGGCACTCTGACGTTTTTATTCGGTGAGTATTAGCTAATTGGTGCTCTACCATAGTTTTGGGAAATGAGGTATCACACTATGTCTGTATGCCTACTGAACTATGCGTGGTACTCTGTTAAATGTCAAATTATTGAAGGGTTTGACACACCACATATAGCATATTTCCTGATTTGGAAATCTCTGCTCCCTCCCAGACCAAAATTGTTGATGTGGGAAATTGTTCGTGGTATTCTTCCAACGTCCCATTTGTTGAAAAATAGACACTTAACTTCCATGGAGGTATGTTCCTTTTGTGCTTCTAGTGATGAATCAATAGATCATTTATTCCTTTTATACCTTTTTACAAGAACTTGTTGGTTTGGTAGTAAATCTTGGACTTAAAGTTGATGCTTTTCCTTCTAGAACGTTGACTCAATGGATTATTATCTGGATTCAACATCATAGTGATCCTTGTAACTTCATTACATACTTACCCTCACTAGTACAAAATATAGGATTTACTCCTATTTTTTACACCTGACGAAACAGGTGACATGTAGAAAGTGTGACCGATGGCATTTTCGTAAATATATTAACATAAAGGGACTTTCTACACGTGTTGAAAAGATAACACGTGTAGAAAGTAAATTTAAATTATTTTTTTCATTAAAATAAATGAAATTAATTTTATTTTAAAATTATTTAATTTATTTAAATAAAATAAATATAACTTTCTACACCGTTTTCATCTAAACAGGTGTGGAAAGTCTCTGATATTCACATAATTTAGAATGGGCAAGAATTTAAATTTTGTTTTAATAAAATGGCACTTTCTACACCGGTTGTATCTTAACCGGTGTATAAATTCATTTGAATACCTTTCTACACCGGTTAAATATGAACCGGTGTAGAAATTGTCACAGAAATTAATTACGAGAGAATTTAATTTTCTTAAAAAATAAATCACCATATTCTACACTGGTTAGGCCAGAACCGGTGTAGAAACCATGACTTTCTACACCTGTTAAGGCCCAACCGGTGTAGAATATAGTTTTTACACCGTTTGGACCTCAACTAATGTAGAATGTCTTGTTTTCTACACCGGTTATAGGCCAACCAGTGTAGAATGTATTTTCTACACCCGTTGGGCCTTAACCGGTATAGAAAGACATAGTTTCTACACCGGTTCTGGCCCAACCAGTGTAGAATATAGAACAAAAAAAACCTCAAGTCTGCGCGTCTCTTTAATTTTTCTTTTACTGCCAGTTAGCTCTCATTCCTCCCTAACTCTCACGCTCTTCCGAACTCCCTGCCCTAGTTGATGCCTCGAGTTCATATTCTTCTCTCCCTTACGGCTGCCGACTGACTTGCTCTCACGGGAATGACGTAGCCACAAGCATCTATCTTTGGACGTTGCTGCCGACCCTCTCTCCCTCGCTGCTGCCAACGGTATGTTTTCAAAACTCCTTTTTCCCCCTTTTTGTTTGGTTTATACGGCTGTTGTGTGAGTGAGAGGGAGTGAGTTTGATTTCAAATCCAAAATCAAACCCAATGCTTTGTTGTTGTGATGGTTAGGCATCATTTTGGCTCTATAAATTTCTCCTTTAGTTGCTCAAAATAGTTTCTGAAGTTAGCTTTGCTGCGAATTTCATATTCTAGTGTTTGACTTCACGGTTAAACTGTGAAGTCAAGCACTATGCTCAGTATAGTATAATAAGACCACTTCCTGATTTTTAAGCTAGATTGACCTCGGGGGAATGCCCTTTTTCCAAGCATTCCATTTCTTTTCCTTGGGGAAACACGCATACATAGGTAGGTAGAGTAGAGTAGTAATTACAAAGAATTATGAGAGGAGAGAAAATTAAGAGACAAAAAGTGACTTGACTTGTTATTGTACACTATGTTGTGTAAGTGACATTTACTCATCTTCCATGTATACCAAAGAAAACCAGTGTTTGCAGTCATGTGTAGGGTTGTTTTCTCTATCAACTTTAATTTGATATAATGAATACTCTCTATATGGTCTTAATATACTAATCTAGAAAGAGAAAAGTGGTAATTAAAGTAATGGAAGTGCAACGTTGTTATCTGTTAGGAGCCAAATGAAGAGAGTAGCTTCTCAAAACAAAACAGGTGGGAATTATATTCTCTCCCTTTATTTTAATTTTCAGTTTTTTTCTGTATGATCAATGTTGAGACATGAGTGGACGAAATTACAATTATGGCGTCATGACCATAATGCCCACTGCTGATTGCGAATTAAGAGCATGGGGCATGGGAAGGCTTTGGTTTTTTTTCCAACTTACTTATCACTTTTTTATTTCTTTCTCTCTCACAACGATAAGGGTTTGTGGCACACAATTTAATACCTATCAAACTTGTGAATTCATTTTCCCCCTTCTTTTGCACATAATTGGAAGAATATTATATTTTATATAATTTATAAACAACTAGTTTAAATTTGAATAAATGATATTTATACTTAGAGGAGTAGGCTTTGATTACTGCTCGAGTTTAAATCAATGTAAATGCATAAAAGGTTTTGAATGACCACCCTTAATTAAACTCATCAAAACTTAAATCTAATTCAATTAGTTATATGAAAAATATAAATTTTCTAGTTGCAAATCCAAATATATCATATAAAACTTGAATATCCAATACTTTGTTATCTAAAGAAAGTGCAACGTTGATGGAGTTTTTGTGAGAATCTGTAGTGTTGTTCTTGTTTTTGTTGCCTCTGAGCACTTTCTTTCTTTAGCAAATCAAAACTCTATAAAAATTTTATCTACAATTGTACAGAGAATTAATATTGCAGCTGAAAATTTACTCATTAGTTTGAAGATTATAGCACCACATAGCAAAATAGACAGAGTCATATTAATGGCACAAACACACAAGTGGTTTCACTGTAAAAGTGCTTTGCTTCCTCTTTGACTATATTACGTTTCTTACTCCAACGCCACCTGTGAATCATTTTACTTGTAGCCTTCCTCCTTTTCTTTTCCATTACCACACGTGTTGTAGCTAATAGACACCAACCTTTGGATTTTGGTTAAGTTTGATGACTTGCTTGCTGGTTGGACACAAACACACAAGTGGTTTCACTATTCATGTGCTTTGCTTCTTCTTTTGTTTCTCCAAACTAGAGAGACCCTTTTGTTCTTATCTTTGCAATTTTATTCCTCCTTTATTCCATATCCTTCAATACTCCTCCTATAATTTGAACACAAAATTTTAAACAATTTCATTTTCTGTTGAAGTTTTTTTGCACATATGGATCGTAGCTGGATCTATGCTAGACGAACTAGTGATGAGTACAATAATGGGGTGAAGAATTTTTTGGAATTTGCTATAAGAAATGCTAGTGGTGATAAATCTGGGAAGTTTTATTGTCCTTATGTAAATTACTTAAATTTGAGGCGATTATGTGTCAAAGAAATAAGAGAGCATTTGATTTGTGATGGGTTCTTGAAGAGTTATACACGATGGGTATGGTGTGGTGAATTAGTAGAAGAGCTGAGTGCATCTAAAAAGGTGGAAGTTGATGTGGACATGGATGATCGACTAGAGGACATGATTCGTGATATTGGCGAAGAGGCCTTTGAGCGATCACATGCATATGATAACTTGTCTAGTCATACAGAAAAGCCTTTATACCCGGGATGTATAAAATTCAAGTTGCTATCAGCTGTGGTGAGATTAATCCACTTGAAAGCAAGGAATGAGTGGAGTGACAAGATTTTTACAGAATTGGTTGAGTTGTTGACAGACATGCTTCCAGAAGGTAATGAATTACCCAACCGTAACTATGAGGCAAAGAAAATGTTGTGTCCCTTGGGTCTGCAGTACAAAAAGATACATGCATGTCCTAACGATTGTATATTATATAGAGAAGAGTTCGAAGGGGAGCATAAGTGTCCAAAATGTGGTGCTTCACGGTACAAATTGAAAGGGAATTGCGATACAGACTTTGACGAGACTACTAAGGGCCTCCTGCGAAGGTGTTATGGTATCTTCCAGTGAAACCAAGGTTCAAGCGGTTATTTGCTAATGTGAATGATGCAAAGAACTTAAGATGGCATGCAGATGAGAGAATATCAGATGGGAAGCTTCGCCATCCAGCCGATTCTCTTCAATGAAAGAAAATTGATGAGATTTTTATTGAGTTTGGAAAGGAGCCAAGAAACCTCAGGCTTGGGATTTCTACTGATGGCATGAATCCTTATGGCAGCCTTAGCAATACTCATAGTTCATGGCCTGTTCTCTTAGTGATTTACAACTTGCCTCCTCATATGTGCATGAAACGTAAGTATATTATGTTGTCTATGGTGATTTTGGGTCTAAAGCAACTTGAAAGAGTTGTGGGAGATAGGTATGGATGTGTTTGATGCGAATCAAAAAGAGGTGTTCAATATGCGTGCCATAATCTTCTATACCATAAATGACTTCCCTGCATATGGAAACCTATCTAGGTATAGTATTAAGGGACACAAAGCATGTCCAATTTGTGAAGCAGGCACATGCCACCATCAACTTAAACATGGAAAGAAGACAGTCTGTCTTGGCCACTGGAGATTTCTCAGCCAAAATCACCCTTATCGTAGATTAAAGAAAGCTTTTTATGGCCATCAAGAGTATGGAGATGCTCCAGTGCCATTGACTGGAGAGCAAGTTTATCAACGGGTGAAAGACATCAATGTTATCTTTGGAAAGACGCAAAAGAGTGCAGCTGATAAAAATATATGGAAAAAGAAGTCTATATTTTTTTATCTTCCATATTGGCAAAGTCTTGATGTGAGACATTGTATTGATGTCATACATGTCAAGAAAAATGTGTGTGATAGTATTATTGGGACACTTCTCAATATAAAGGGAAAGACCAAAGATGGTGTCAATACAAGATTATACCTGATTGAAATGGGAATACAAGATGAGTTACATCCACAGCCACAAGGTGAGCGGACTTATCTACCTCTAGCCTCTCATACCTTATCCAAGCTTGAGAGAAGAAGCTTTTTGATTGTTTACATGGTGTCAAAGTACCTCAATGGTATTCTTCAAATGTTAAAAAGCTTGTGTCGATGAAAGATTTGAAATTAGTGGGCTTAAAGTCTCATGATTGCCACATCTTGATGCAACAACTACTTCCGGTGGCTATTCGGGGCATATTGCCAGATGATTTAAGACACACTATAACTAGACTGTGCTTCTTCTTCCATGCCATCTGCAACAAAGTGATTGACCCTGATAAATTGGATGAACTAGAAAAGGATGCTGCTATTATCTTGTGCCAACTTGAGATGCTCTTCCTTCCTTTAGTTTTTGATATCATGACACATCTGATTGTTCATTTAGTGAGGGAGATCAGGTTGTGTGGCCCTGTTTATCTATGATGGATGTACCCAGTTGAGAGATACATGAAAATCCTTAAAGGGTATGTGAAGAATCCATACAGGCCTGAAGCTTCCATGGTTGAAAGATATATTGTCGAAGAAGCTATTGAATTCTGTTCTGACTACTTGTCAAACAAAGAAGCTATTGGGCTTCCTAAATCTCGTCATGAGGAGAGATTATTAGGTAAGGGTACACATGGGGTAAGAGTGAAAACTAATATAGATCATGATGCAGTGTTACAAGCACACTTATACATTTTGAATAACACCGATGAAGTTCAAGATTATATATCTATTCACAGAGAAATTATAAGGGCACAACATGGTCGCATGACTGAGCAAAGGTTATTGCTTGAGCATAACAAGACTTTCCCATAATGGTTCAAAAAACAAGTAGTGAATGATAATAGTATTTCTCAAACTATAAAATGGTTGGCACTGGGTCCTAACTTTAATGTCATATGTTGGAGTGGATATGATGTCAATGGGTATTCCTTTTATATGAAATCCTTGGATGACAAGAGTACTGTTCAAAATAGTAGAGTTATGGTTGTGGCTGAATCCATGCATTTTTCCAGTTCAAAAGACAAAAAGTCAAAGTTAGCAGCTATGCCTTATTTTGGGGTTATTGAAGAGTTTGAGAGGTTTACTATACTAAATTTAGAGTTCAAGTTTTCAAATGCAAGTGGATTGATAATAATAGTGTTCAAGTGGATAAGTATGGATTTACATTAGTTTATCTTAATAATTAAAGTACAGTGAAGAGCCCTTTATTTTAGCAGCCCACGCAAAACAAGTGTGTTGTATAATTGATCCAGTAAATAAAAGTCGCTCGTTGTTCTCCAAGGAAAAACTGTAGTTCACAGTGATGATAATAAGGAATTAAACTCTGATGTTTTTGAGACTCCATGTTTCTCGTCAGGGTTGCCTGAATTAAATGAAGATAAAGTAGATGACATCCATGCCACAAGAACTGACCACCATGAAGGGATATGGGAGAATATATTTACTCCTATTTGATGGAATTTAATTAAAAGTAAGAAATCTTATTTCGTTGATTATGTATCTTGGATTTTCATTTACTTACCTTATTTCATTGTTAAATAGGAATATGGAGAAGGATCCCCCTAATAATGATTATACTCATTCTGGGCATAGCAACCAGTCTATTCAGGGAAAAAGAAAGGGTAGACGTGGCACGATACTAAAAGAGTTGACCAAGAGTCGAGCGAATGACTAGAAGATACCGATTCAATTTGATAGGAAATGGAGACCAATTGGGCCTACTAAAAGCAAGTTTACTAGCTTTGTTACCCTCCAAGTACGTAGCAAGCCAAAAATAATGATCATATTAAATGATTTGTGCATTGTCAAGGTAGCAGAGGGTGAGAATCCTCCTAATCCTTTAGGGAGTATACATTTCTTGACGAAGCTACATGGAAAGAATTTTACAGGATAAAGACTACACCATAAGCCTTGGTTAGTTTTTATTCACTTTAATTAGTTAATTACTTTATTCTCATTTAATTTTATGGATTAATGATTTGTTGGTTTCTTATTAAAAGATAAAAAGGGATAAAGCTATAGCGAGTAGTAGAAAGAATGATTACCCCCACAGAGTGTCTTGTGGGGGTTATGAAAAGATTGAAGAATAAATGATGAAGGAGAAGAAGAAGAGGCGACAAGAAAAGGCTCAGTCTGATCCATCTACCATTATATCTCCACCATCTCCAATATCTCGTGAAGAAAAATGGAGGGCCGCACGTCAAAGGAAGACTGGAGAGTATATGAGCGAGAAGGCACGCGTGATTGGTGAAAGGATTGTAAGTAATTTAACATCAATCCTTATTATTTTCTTTGTTGCATAGTAACATATTAATTATTTTGTTATTTATATGTTACAGGATCAACTTCAACTAGAACGTGCCCAGGGAGCCTTCATTCCACAAGGAAGGGATGATATCTTGACGGATGCCACGGGGACTCCGGATCATGGTGGTCGTGTTAGGGGCGTTGGACGAGGAGTAGGCATAAGAGACTACTTTGGAGCACATACACGTTATGCCTCCACGGGAATGGTCACTAAGCAAGAGATGGAATTGATGCTAGAGAATGAAAGGAAGCAGATGCAAGTGATATTAGAGAATGAAAGCACTAGTGCAAAATAGCATTTTTAGACCGCATTATTTAGACCGGTTATTACGGATAAGGTCTAAAAGAAACACGCGGTGGCAATTCCGTAATTAAAAGCAATTTTTTAGACCGGTTGTCTAAAAAACCGGTCTAAAAAAATATTATTTAGACCGGTTATACACAAAACCGGTCTTAAAAAACAATTAAGACCGGTTGTTTAAATAAACGGTCTTAAAAGTCAATAATTTAAGACCGGTTATTTAAACAACCGGTCTTAAAAAAAATTATTAAAATGAATAAAAAAATCACGATATTATTAAGACCGGTTTTCTAAATAACCGGTCTTAAAAGTCAATAATTTAAGACCGGTTATTTAAAAAACCGGTCTTAAAAAAAATTCTTAAAATGAATAAAAAAATCACGATATTATTAAGACCGGTTTTCTAAATAACCGGTCTTAAATATCAATAATTTAAGACCGGTTATTTAAATAACCGGTCTTAAAAGTCTGATTTTCAAACCTAGAACCGCCGCGAAAGTTCATTTCACATTTACGTTTCACTTCCCCCTCTGTTTCCACCGCCGCGAACTACTCACTTCCAACGCTGTAGGTGATATTCCGCCGTATTCTCCTGCCACCTTTCCAATCGCCGCCGCCGCTTCCACCTTCTTTCCCATATTCTGTTGTCGGCGTTTGAGACTCCCTCCAGCCTTTATCTCACTCCGGCGTGTTTTCCAGCCACTGCTGCCCCTCTCCTCCTGCGCGTCAAACAGGTAAAACTCTGTTAATATAATGGCTGCAATTTCTTTCATCGTTTGGGATATTGATAATGGCTGGATTCTGGACCGTACTTGTAGAATTGTTCATGCGAAATCTGTGCTTTTTGCTGAAGGCTGAAGGGCTAGCCCTTCTTAATGCTATTTCTTATTATTTAAAATTTGAGGTGTCAAAATTAAAATAGAGTAAAAATAAGAAATAAATATCATATTAACCCGTTTTTTGTTAATCCTCTTGGTGGACAATTCAAACCATGCCCTTATCAACCTTATTTTTAATCCTTTGATCTATTCACAATTGATCAATGACTTTGAAATATGAGGTACTAGTAGTAGTAGATGAAGGAAGCGTTTAATTAGGTATATACTGCATATGGGTGTGTGTGTTTGGAATCAATCAAATATAAGGGTGAAATTAGAAATTTAATCTATAATTAATGAGTTAACTAACTCTTTTTGGTATATAAGAGGTAGTTAATTTAGACTTATAAATAAAAATAGAATGATATACACAAAAGCAAATAACAGTTGGGAAGAATGTGAGGGGTGGATAATAATAATGCTCTGATTGAGCAAGAATTGATAAATGGGTTGGGATAGAGACAAGATCAAGGACACAAATTTAAGAGGTTTCTACCAAACAAAAAGTCCAGAAAGCATCATGATGAGATGACAATGGAAAACGATATATCAAGAGAGCTAGAGAGGGGAACCAAGACCAGTTGTCTTATTATGGTCTTCAGATCATGCACCACCAATCCACCATACGGTAAAAGTCTTTTGTTTTTTTTTTGGTATTTAAAAGTTTAGGTGGGTACGATAAAAGTCTTTAAAGACGATGATTTGTCTTTGATTCCAAATACCCAATAAAACAATCATGTGGGCTCCCTTACACTCATTTTCTCCCGGGCCGATACTATCTGTTATACTCTCCCACTTCACTTGCGTAATCTCAGCAAGTCACTTAATAACTCAATAATTTGTCTTAACAGTACAATGACGGATTCGGTGCATCCTACAGCCGAGGATCAGGTGCATCCTACAGCCGAGGATCAGGTGCCTCCTACAGCCGAGGATCAGGTGCACCGTACTGCTCAGCACAGCGAGCCTCAGAGTGTTAATCAGGGGCAGTCATCGGGTGAGCCGAGTCACCAGCCTAGAAGGAGGGGCAGGACAGCCACACGGTTGAGGGATGTTTCCTTGAGTTGGTCTGCCGGGGAGAGGATACCGATCCAGTTCGATCAATACTGGAAACCGGTCGGGCCGAATGCCAGTCGTTTTAGGAGTTTTGTCGGCCTCCTCGCACGGAATAAGCCTAGCATATTGATAGAGGAGTGGAGGAATGTCGACAAAAATGTGAAGCAGCATATTTGGGACACTATTCAGGTATAAAATTCCCTCTGTATGTTTCTTTTATCAAATTCGTTTCATTACTGTCACTAACTCCTTTCATTCATGAATAACAGCTCACCTACGACGTTCCTCAGAGTGAGATCTTGTATCACAAGACTATGACATATTATTGTGAGCGCTGGAGGAAGTTCAAGACGAGTCTGGCGAACAATTACGTGCATATCGAGGTGCCAGCTGGTAAGCCACGTCCTACTCCTTGCAGCAAGTACTCGTACATCGATGAAGCAACATGGCAGGAGTTTTTTAGGCTTCGGACTACTCCAGAGGCTTTGGTGAGATAACTTATTTTGTACTTTATGTACTTATCTTTTGTCTTTACTGTTTGTAACTTTTTTTTTCCCATTTCCTATTCGCAGGCAAGAAGGCAAAAGGCACAAGCGAGCGGCAGGAAGAATGATTGCCCCCATACAATGTCTCGTGGGGGATACGCAAAGGCCGAGAAAGACTTGTTGGCGGCCAAACAGAGGAGATTGGAAGAAGCTTCTCAATCCGATCCTTCTGTTCTACTATCTCCACCATCTCCGATACGGCGTGAAGAGTTGTGGTTGCATGCTCGCCGGAAGAGTGGTGGATCCTATACGAGCGACCAGTCTCGTATAGTCGGTGAAAAAATTGTAAGTATCGTTGTTCTTATTAACTGTTTAATAAACATTTTTCATTACTCATGTGTGTTTTTTGTATATCTCACAGGAGGAACTTCAAAAAAAGAAAGCCGAGGGAACCTTCAAGTCCGAGGGGAGGAATGACATTCTCACGGTTGCTACTGGAAAACGTGAGCATCCAGGCCGCGTCAGGGGAGTTGGAGGAGGGGTGGGTATAAAGGATTACTTTGGATCCTCCTCACGCAGTTCCTCCTCCAACGTGGTCACGAGAGATGAATTGGAGCGTATGTTGGCCACTGCGAGGGCGGAAGCAAGGGCTGAGGCAGAAGCATCATTTAATGCACTATTGGATGCCCGGTTGAGCAAGATGAAGGACGAGGTATATGTCATGGTGAGCACAAGACAAGACACCGCTCCTGTCCACGCACAATCGCTCGATCGCCATAAGCAGAGCACCAAAGGGAGTTGTTGCAATGTGGGACAGTCATCAGAGGGTCCTGGAAAGGACGATGCTGAGCCTTGTGATTTATATGTTGAGGATCCTCTGAGACGGTTAGTTGCACGGGGGAGTGTGCACAACCTAGGATCAACTGTTCACCACCTCGAGATGACAGATGATCAGGTTAGGGTGTCAGTTGAGGAGGTTATTATCTCAGACGCACCTGTCCCTATCCCTTCTGAGGAGTTCAAGATTGTGGCCGATGTCTTGGGTACTTTCATATCATGGCCGAAGAACCTTGTTTCTGTTGGAGCTGCGGATTCCCCGATCAGAGCCCCAAGTCCAGCTCCCGTCCCTCGTGAAGTTTCACAGCCTCCACCACTGAATGTGATGCAGCAAGTGATTCTGATGGCATTTGACACATCTTTCCCGACTAAACATTGGCCTATGGATTCAGTTGTTGGACCGTCAAGGGCGGCATGCTATCTTGAGAGGGATGATTTAATGTCCATGGTCGCTCCTAGACAAAATCTTACGATTGCGATTGTCCAGGTTTTTTTGATGTAAGTATCTTCTTCAATTTGAAGTAAATATCTTAAAAATTAGGCTCTGTAACCTTAATTTGTGTGCTTCCATTTTTGTAGGTACATGAATCGTAGGTTGGTTTCCTCTGCGCAGAGCGCTAAATTTGGATTCATGTGCCCAGCTCATGCCACAGAGAAAGGGACCACTGCTGCCATCAGACATAGATATTTATCACAGAGGCTTAGTGAAGCAGAAACTGATTGTTTCTTGGTTCCTTATGTGCATGGGTAAGAAACATCAAATTTATATTCCGAAACATCACATATAATGCTTTATATTTGCTTAACATTCATCTCTTTTTTTCAGGGATCATTGGCAATTGGTTATTCTGTGTAAGGCTAGTTACACAGTGATCCTCCTCTGCTCCCTCCACTTCAAACCGGGGACTGACTTGAAGAAGACCATGAACTCGTAAGTTTTCTTGCTTTATTACCTTTTGTGTGCAAAGTTTGTGTGCAGAATAAGTAGTCTTTGTGATTTTGATCATAGGGCTATGCGGACTTTCCTACACGCTAAGTGTGGTAGGCATGTTCGTGACTTAAAAGACCCTACATGGATCACGCCAAAGGTTAGTACATATTTGTTTTCTTTAAGATGCGTTTCATAAGCTATGCTTTTATGCTTGCTTTGATGATATCATGTTCTTTTTCAGACCCGTAGGCAACCACCGGGCTCCAACTTATGTGGTCTTTATATTTTGAGGCAGATTTACAATATTATCAGCCTAGACACGACTGACTTTACCGAGGAGGTAATAAATGTATATTTCAAATATTTTGTATTACTTTATTGTTTTTAAGTTAGTAAGTTAATGTTTTGTTTGGCTTCGGTGTTACACATACAGATGTTTGATCTTGCTGATCCCTTTCCTGAAGAAGATATTGATTTCATTCGCAATTGTTGTGCTGAATTCATTTATGAGCTTTTACAAGATTAGTAAGTTTTTTAATCCGATTTATGTTGTTCTAATAATACTTATGGTTTTCATATATATCTAACTTGGTTTATATCTCTGTTTAGGACAAATTCTTGGATATTGGCGATACTAGTTGGCTGTTGATTCAGGCAGGGATCACTATTGTCAATTTTCCTCCACTTTTTTCATTTCTCTGTAAAGCTTACGAATTTTTTCCATATAATGAGAAATATTGTACTGTTCTGAGAATTGAATAAATTGATCATGTGTTATTGGTAGTCATTGGAATTGAATGTGTTTGTTTTCAATGATTTTTTTCATAATGTTCATTCTTTGATTGTTGAGAGTCGAGGATTGTGTATTGGTAGTTTCTGGAAATAAAAATGCTGTTGTCACTGCTTCTGATTGTCAATATATACATATATGCATGTGTATGTAATGTGACAGGGGGAATGTTGTTGACTATGGCTTACTGGCCTGGGCAAGATTGAAACAAATAAAACGAAAAAAAACAAAACAAAATTTTAAGACCGGTTCTCTTAATAACCGGTCTTAAATACATATTTAAGACCGGTTATTAAGAGAACCGGTCTTAAATAAGTAAACTTTAAGACCGGTTCTATTAATAACCGGTCTTAAATATGTATTTAAGACCGGTTATTAAGAGAACCGGTCTTAAATTTTTATTTTTTTATGCTGAAATTTTCCCTACTTGTTCCTAGTTAAACTTTAAGACCGGTTGTTTAATAACCGGTCTTAAAAGTTTATATTTTAGACCGGTTTTTTAACCGGTCTAAAAAGTGTAATACTTTTTAGACCGGCTGTATCAAGACCTGATCCAGAACCGGTCTAAAATATCGTTTTTAACCGGTCTTAAAAGTGTTTTTTGTACCGGTGAAGGAAGCAATCAGCCGCCCAGATGTTACAACTGAAGGAAGAAATGATGAGCATCCTAAGCTCACGACAAGACACAACTAGCCATCTGACTCATTCTCCTGCAGTTCAAAGCACAAATGGGAATTGTGTTCTTGGGCGTATATCAGAGGATTCTGGAGTCTAAAAAAATAGTGAACCTTGTGAATTATATTTGGAGGACCCTGATAGATGCTTAGTAGCACTTGGCGCAATACAAAACTTGTGGCCAATCGTCCACCACGAGAAAATGCAAGATGACGAAGTGAGAGTGGTGATTGGAGAGGTAAAAATTCCAGACGTGCCTATTCTATTTCCTAATGATGAGGTGAAGATTGTGGGTGAAGCCCTCAAAACTTTCCTTAGGTGGCCAAAGAGACTTGTCCGGGTAGTTCCAGCTGCAGTTTGTGCTGAAGTATGAAAATATTTGTCTTCTTGATTTGTTTCAATGTTTCATATTAGAAATTTATAACTTGCAATTATTACTAACTCTTTCTTATTAATTTTTGTTTATTTAGCAAATTACCCCATCCAATGAAGTGGTTCCACAACGCCAGCCCCAATTGCAGACCCAAAACTAGGTGAAGCCGCTTCAACGTCTGTATATACTGGCCTTTGATGGATCCTTCTCAACTGAAGTATTGACGATGGATCCAGACGTTGTGGGTAAGAGGGACATGTTCGTGCATATCGAGCATGAGGATGTAGTATGGATGTTAATGAAGGATTAGATTACTATATTGCATGTCCACTTGTTTATGATGTGGGTATATTTTTAACAATATTACTAAGTATTCAACTTTTAATTCTGACATGCTTTAACTATTATAGGTACCTCTATCTCCTTTATACTTTATCAGGGAATGGTGACAAGTTTGGATTCTTTTTCCTGATTCACATCCAGAAAAAAGGGAACACTTCCGCCATAAGAGAGTTATACCTTCGGCAGAGGCTCTGTGAAGATGGAAAAGAGTGCTGCCTAGCGCCATATGTTCACGAGTAAGAAAAATTTTGTAACTGATACCTTGTTTTTGTGAATATATATAATTCATACCTCTTTTTGCAGCACTCATTAGCAGTTAGTGGTTCTATGTCCAAAGCAGAATGTCGTCGTTCTTTTATGTTCTTTACATTATAATCCGGGAAAGGATTTGAAGAAAACAATGGACACGTAAGTATACTTTAACAATGACATTTTATTTGCAATATGTAAGTTTTTTACATAATCTACCCTCTTTTATATATTTTTCTACAGGGCAATGGAAACGTACCAAAGAGTGGTTAAGAAAAAGCATACACACGAGCTTAGGGAGACTATCTGGATACAACCAAAGCTAAATAGTTTCAATCCTTCTATGAACATAGTTATCTTGTTCACATATATAATTAATATAATATAATGCATGTTCTTCTATAGTGCCGTCATCAAAAGGGGAATAAGGCTTGTGGATATTATGTGATGAGGCACATGTTAAACATCATCTTCTTGGGTAGTACAGAATTTACAAAAGAGGTAATTGTATTTAATTATATTTTTTTTATCAAGTTCATTTCGTAGTTATTAAATTGATGTGATTTTTTATTTTAAAATCTGTAGATGTTTGACATTACGGATGCATTTTTTGAAGAGGACATTGATGACGTTCGGACACGTTGGGCAACTTATTTTTTAGAGATCATAAACTTGTGAGAGTAATGTTAAACATGTAAAGTTAATAACTATTTGGTATTAGACATGTTGAATTTTATTGTCACTGTTTTGTATTGGGTTTGACTTTAATTGTACAAATTTCATTTTAAAAATGAGGCCAAGTTTGTGTACCTTCATATGGATTTGTTAATATTTTGGATGGAATTTGATATTTCACATTAGTTTTGTTGTAAATTGTTTTTTTAACAGGTGTTTTTTTGTTCATTATTATGTAAATGAGTTTATATAAAAATAAAAAAGTAATATTTTTTTTCAAAAATGAGTTTCTACACCTGACGTATAGGTAGGTGTAGAAAGTGGGACTTTCTACACGTGACCTCTGAAGTCAGGTGTAGAAAGTCCCACTGTACCACTTTCTACACTTGACGTGAGAGGTCAGGTGTAGAAAGTGTGGACGGTCTATGAAGTAAATACTCGTTCTCGTTCTCTCATCTAGCTCTTCTCTCCCCCCTCTCTCTCTCTCTCTCTTCGTTTTGGTTCTGCATGAAATGAAGATGAGAAATATGAAGAAAAGATAATTTAATAAATCATCTAAAGGGCTTTACATGTGATAGCATCTCATTGATCCAAATATTATGTTTTTACATAATATTTCCTTTCCCTTTTTGCTTCTTCATCCACCAAAAATGCAATGAGAAATGAGAGTATATATTACTCTTGCATTATCCCATTATACTATCTCACAAATTGTTGCCCAAAGCCTTAAGCTTTTGACTCCTTGACTTTCCTTGATAATAATTCATCAACTTAGGCTCATTAATTACTAAGTAGTCATTTTCCTCTTTTTAATTTTCATTTAACTGAAATTATTGGGAATATTAGGGGAAAATAATCTTTCTTGTTTTATGGAAAAATTACTTTTTTTCCTTTACGTTTTATGATTTATCGAAATAAATCATTTCTTACTCCTTTCCTTTATTTCCCTCCTCATTTAACTGAATTGAGAAACAATTAAAGGGAAAATAATGGTTGCTTGCTTTTATTTGGTCAAATGACCATTTTACCCTTACATTTCCTTCCATTTTCTGTAAAACTGGGCAGAATTTTCATCAAATTTTAAAAATTCATATCTAATTATATAAATGTATAATTGAGGTGGTTTCAAAGGCTATGTGATCCTAATTAAGTCTAATTGTAAGGAAAAATATAAAATTTGGCCAAATGGAAGCTCATCATTCCCAGAATTCTCATTTTTCGAAGATGACACATAAAAACTCTAGTTTCACTGGGCTAACTTCAAAAATACATAACTCCCTATGTACAACTCCAAATGACTCATATGACCTATCAAATTAAATTTTGATAAATCTACTTTTATTGTGGAAAGTTTCATAATTTTTGGACATCATTTCCCTCTTGAAAGATGTTACACAAACACGGCTGCCACATCAGAAATTTCACCGGTAGCAACTCTACTTTGTCTTCCACCTAACTATGTTGTGTGTGACTCCTCATTGCATTGTCTTGTCATTCCTCCAAGCTCTTTAACTCACCATAATATTCCCTTTTATACCCCAAGGGTATAAAGGAATTTTGGGGAATAGAAGTATGCCTTACTAGGACAATTGCTAAACTGGAGTTTAGTAGTCCACTTAATCCAGGCTTAATCTCAAACTTCTTGTCCAAAAATTTGGGATATTACAGTATGCACAATGTCTGATGTAGTGCAATGTTAGTGACAAGGAAACATTATGTACTACTGTAGTGCTAATGTTCCTTGATCATTAAATATGTGAATGTGTAAAAGAGTTAGTGTCATACTTTTTTTGGTTCCAGGTTATTAGTGAATGTGAGTATGCAGATTGTCATCAGACATCATTTGATAAAACAGCAAGTTGTTAAAGTAGAAATACATGTCGTTATTGTTGAATAATGTGTTGTTAATATAGGACATGCGTTGTTATTGGCTCTATAACTTTTTATTTTGACACTTTTCGTTGGTCTTGTCTTTGATTGTCTGTCTGATAGAAAGATGTGAAAGCTAGGCTGCCATGTCGTTAATGTTGAATATTATGTTTTTAATATAGAGACATGTGTTATTATTGGACATCCAATTTGTAACTTTCTCAATTTTTGCATATGTAGATGTGAAACAAGGAAGTAACGTTTTAATGAAAAATATGCTGGTGTTAATAAAGAGAGAGGTGTTGTTTTTGGGCATCCAAATTGTGATGTTCCCAATCTGTTCCTACGAAGATGTTAATCAAGGAAGTGAAGTCATTAATGAAGAAACTAGTGTTGATAATAAAGGAAGATTTCATGTTTTTGGGCATCCAACTTGTGACTTTCCCGATTTGTTCTTAGGAAGATGTTCATCAAGGAAGTGATGTCGTTAATGAAGAATCTAGTGTTGTTAATAAAAGGAGATGTGTTGTTGTTGGGTATCCAACTTGTAACGTTCCCAATTTGTTCTTACAAAGATGTTAATTAAAAAAGTGAAGTAATTAATGAAGAAACTCATGTTGTTAATAAGGGGAGAGGTCTGTTTTTTTTGGCATCCAACTTGTGACTTTCTTGATTTGTTCCTAGGAAGATGTTAATCATGAAAGTAATGTTGTTAATGAAGAATCAGATGTTGTTAATAAAGAGAAATCTTTTGTTTTTGGGCATCCAACTTGTGACGTTCCCAATTTGTTAATCAAGGAAGTAAAGTCATTAATGGAAAAACTCGTGTTGTTAATAAAAATAGAGGTGTTATTTTTTGGCATACAACTTGTGGCGTTCCCAATTTGTTCCTATGAAGATGTTGATCAAGGAAATAAAGTCGTCAATGAAGAATTTAGTGTTTCTTTGCAATCATTGTTAACAACATCCCTATATCATCTTCCTGCATCTACTATTAACAACTCAATTTCCTTTAACATCTCAATCTTCACTAATAACAACACTCTCCCCATATCATCACCATGTGTCTACTATTAACACCAAGACAATAGCTTTTCACATATCCATCTTCACTAATAACAACATCCTCCCCCAACCTTACTATCCCTGAACTTTCTACTGACGCAACACCCTTTCAATGTTCATCCCGTAATGAGTCGCGAACAACAAAAAAGGCACAATCTTCAACAATAATGCAACCAAACACAATAAAATCGATCACACAACCTTTAAGCCACTACCTTTTCTCCATCTTCACCTAAGAGTCCCCTTACCCATAAAACGAAAGCTTCGATATGATAAATCCAAATTACAAACCACAACCAATTTTCCATTAACATTGAAGAAGCATAACACAAAAATAATTTTTCTCTTAAATTTACTTACTCGTGGCTTAGCTCTTGTTTTCGTCACTTTTTGGCACCACCTTCACTCTTTGTACACCTACTCGTGTGACCTCTGTTTTCTTTTTCCTGTCACTAAACTGAGGGCATTTTTGTCATTGTGTCAAGATTTCAAAACCCAGATTCCTATGGTTGAATTGATTTGGAATTTCTCAAATTCATTACACCTTTTTGTCCTTTTTCAATTTTAACTGTATTTTTCTGTAATTTTCCCTTAAAAAATAAAATATATTCATGAATAAAAAATTCGCAAAGTCAAACAAAGAGTATAAAGCTAGTCTTCTCTGATAGGCCATATTCCTACTCTCATATGAGAGATTTTCTTTTATGGTAAAACACAATGTATACTTCCTCGGCAATAGATACTAACCTCCCTTTATATACTTAGGAATGTCGATGTTAAATCACTTCTAACTAACTTGTTACACACAAGGGATAACTGATTTGGAGTGTTTTAAATTCACCACACTTTTTCATCTTTTTTTTAATTTTGATTGTACTTTTTTAAAATTTTCCCTTAAAAAAATAAAATATATTTGTGAAAAAAAAATTCACAAAGTCAAACAAAAAATTCATAAAAAATTCCCATAATAAGTTGTTTGTTCGAATCGGGCTTATGCTCACGTAAATCGATATAAACCTTCTCCACATATTTACTTCGTAGACTGTAAAGTTACCTTGTAGACCGTAAAAGCTACCTCGTATTCCGTAAATCACGATTGGAAAGCATTTATAGAGGCTATCCAAACAAACTAGTATACTTCGTCGGCAATAGATACTAACCTTTCTTTATATACTTAAGAATGTCGATGTTAAATCACTTCTAATTAACTTGTTACACATAAGGGATATAATTTAAACTTCCAACCACTTGCTTAGGTAAGGAGAACCCTACCACTCACATTAACTGAAGTTATTCTATATGAAAGATTTAAAAACATTTAGTTATACAAATCACAAATAAAATCATTTCGCAATCTCTAATCATAATTAATAAATTAGAAGAAATTAAAGAGTTTAAAAAAAGTTCCACAGCTCTATAATATATAAACTCTCTCTAAGTCTTAGATGTTTCAATAGCCTCCAAATATCTCAGAGTGCTATGAGGTATTGGATATTGGATAGTGTAGTGTGCCCCTTTCTTCTGTGTTTTCAAAATATGAACTTTGAGCCCGTTTGGTTCAACTGCATTGCATGCATGCAATGGTAATTATCCCATTACCATGAGAAGAGTGTTTAGTTATTCTTTAGCATGGTAATAGGGTTTACCATGATAATGATGATTACCAAAAAATTGGTAACCCTCATTCATACCTCCCCCCTATGAATCCTCATTACCATCCATTGCATAGTTAGAAAAGTCTAATTTACCCTTTAGTTTTACTTCTCTTTATTTTACTTATATATTTTCACTTAGCTGTATCACCACAACCGCTACCGTCGCCGCCGCCACCTACCGCCACCTACCGCCGCCGCTGCCGCCTCCTCCACTACTGCAACCACCTGCCGCCACCTCCTCCTCCACCACAGCCACCACCTCCTCCTCCTCTGCCGTTGTTACCACTTGTCGCCACCGCCACCACCTCCTCCTCCTCCACCACCGCCACTACCTCCTTCGCCTCTATTGCTATTGCCACTCGGCACCTCCGCTAATACCGCTTCCTCCGTCGCCGCCGCCCGACCTAGCTGCCATTACCTCGTCCTCCTCCCTAGCCGACACTCGCCACCGCCACTACCTCATCCTTCTCCGCTGCCACCCCCCACCGTCGCCACTACCTCCTCCTTCTCCGTTCCCGCCACAACTACCTCCTTCTCCTCTGTTGCCGCTATGACCTCCTCCTCCTCCGCCGCCACCCGACCCCGCTGCTTCTACATCCTCCTCCTCCCTCGCCGACACCTGCCACTACCACTACCTCCTCTTTCTCCGCCGCCACCCGCCACCATCACCACTACCTACTCCTTCTCCATTCCCACCACCACTACCTCCTCCTCCTCCTCTTCCGCCGCCGCCTGCCACCGCTGCCACTACCTCATCTTCCTCCTCCTCTGCCTCAGCCGCTGCCACTACCTCCTCCTCCTCCTCTGCCATTGCCGCCGCCACTATCTCCTCCTCCTCCGTCGCTGCAGCCATCCACCACCCGGCACCGCCGCCACTACCTCCTCCTCCTCCTCCACCTGACTCTTTACTTTCTTTTTACAAAGATTATAGTAAGGGTAAAATAGACTTTGTGTAATATATTAATTTTAAATAATTGTTAAAATAATAATTCATTGCACCTTATTTAAAAATCAAACCAAACACTAGCCCTGTAATTAATATTGCATTGCATTACCATTGCATCGCATTGCACTGCACTGTAGGGTGTAATGAGATCGAACCAAATGAGCCCTTTATATTTTCTTATTTGGGAAAATATCAATTAAATACTTTCAGAATTTGAAATTATCATATATTTGATTCCTACTAAAACCTATTGTTATTTGCTCATCAAGCGGATTAAATAGCTAATGAAGCGTGGTAAACAAAATTGATTTTGGACCTTGATTATTTTTAGGATACTTTTATAAATTTTTCCCTGCGTATTTTCCTTTTTCCTTTTTTGACCATTCCGGGGGATGGGATAAGAAAATAAAAGCCAGTGCAAAACTATCGGTCCGATTCAAAAACAAGTCACCAAAAAACATGTAAAAAAACCATCATGTTGTACATAAATTAGAATAACTAAAGGTGATTTCTATGTATTGCACAGAATCCCAATTATTCATGACCAATGAATAGTATATTGCGTTAAAATTTTTATATTTTTTTTTTACACTCACGTTTACTCTTTTTTTCTATCAAGACAAATTGTTTTGTCGGAGATCTAAATTCAGGAGAATTTTTGTTAAAAGAGTGGCTACTAGTCTAACAAATCCATATGGACATTTCAGTAATTATGGTTTATCATTGTACTCATCATGAAAGAGAATATCTCTGGTAATATCATGACAAAACCTTAATATTTCATCAATATAACAATTTAAAAATGATAACTTGAAAGACTATTTGATTAACTTTATGATTTATGAGGTAAATATGTGAGAGAGATTTTGTTGGATTTGCGAAAAACAACTTTTGAAACCACGATTTGAGGCTTACCTAAACACTCACTAATTTTGATTGGCCAATGCTATTTCCCGCTTTCCCCTCTATTTTATTATTCTCATGATGCTCTCAAGCAAGTTTACCGTAACAACCAAGGGAAAATTTTAGTGTCTACAACAACTAAAAAAAGATTTATTCATCAAATCTCATTGTTTGATCACTTTGTACAACAAAATCAAAGACTACAACATTAGCCCCACAGTTGATTGTGCTAGTGGTTACACCAGATACTCTTTCTGGTTAGACTACTTATATTTAAATATCAAGAACAGTAACCTCATGTAAAGGCCCAAAAAAAAGAAAAAAAAAACATGAGCATTCCAAAATTCAAAATAATGATGCTACTATTAGGCTCTTAGCTTTATATATAGCTGCACTTTGGACCAGTGTTGATCAAATAACGCAAGTAACTCCATTCCACAAAATGGAGATTTCCATCCTCCCTGGAAAGGCGTGTTGCTTCTTCTGGCTCTTCTTCAACCTACTCACTGCCATTGCTTTTCTTGATTTTTTTGCAGCCGCAGATACTCGCTACCATGAATTTGTTGTAAGTGCTTAATTACCTGCATGATCACAAAAAAGTACTTGTTCTAGTTCATATAATTTATAATGAATCTAGTTACAGATCATAGCACTGAAAAATTGATTGAAATAGATTCAAACCACGCCGGTGACTAGGGTGTGCAGAACTGTCAACATACCCACCGTCAACGGGCAGTTGCCAGGGCCAACTGTGCAAGCTAGAAATGGAGATTCACTTGCTATCAGGGTAGTGAATGCTGCAAGAGACAACATAACTATCCACTGGTACATCAATATCACATTCATCTTGACAGATTTATATTCTGAACATCTTCAGAGAAAAAATGTTGGCTAATCATGATTGACATGTTCATTTTTGCTGGCAATCTGATATGCTTTTAGGCATGGCCTTCGAATGCTGCAAAACCCGTGGGCAGATGGACCTGAATATGTGACTCAGTGTCCCATCCAATCAGGGGGCAGTTATACATACCGTTTTACTATCACTGGCCAGGAAGGCACAGTATGGTGGCATGCTCATGTCGGGTTCCTCCGAGCCACTGTTTATGGAGCTATCATAATCTATCCAAGATTAGGTGCTCATTATCCATTCCCAGTGCCTAGGCGAGAGTTTCTCGTTCATCTTGGTACACCTTAAGTTTTCTTAGACAGCTATGCCCTAATCTCACCTATTGTCTTTGAAATGTAATAGAAACTTATGATAAATGATGAAGACTGAACGCTTCAAATACTGTTGAGAAACTCCAGTTTCATGGATCATATACCGTTCATAACAGACTATTTTCTGATGATGAACAGGGGAATGGTTTGACAGGGATCCTGTGAGTCTCTTAAGGATGACAGATTTTACAGGAAGACCTCCAAATGTATCTATTGCATACACAATTAACGGTCAACCTGGAGATTTCTACAGATGCTCCAGCCAAGGTTTGAAATCATTTTTCAATATGGTTGAAAAAGGATTAAGAAATGACAACTTATGACAAATACACTATGCAGATACGGTACGTGTTCCGGTAGAACCCGGTGAGACAATTCTGTTGAGAATAATCAACAGTGCACTTGAACAAGAACTCTTCTTTACAGTTGCCAACCATAGGATGACTGTGGTCGGCACAGATGCAACTTACACCAAGCCTTTCACCACAGGAATCATCATGATAGGACCAGGCCAAACATATGATGTTCTCCTCACAGCTGATCAAATCCCAGGTCGATACTACATGGCAGCACGTGCTTATGAATCAGCCCAAAATAATCGTTTTGACAATACCACCACAACTGCTATCCTTGAATACAAATCAGCAAGCTGCTGCAACAATAGACAATTCTCAACACCAATATTGCCAGCTCTTCCACGCTTTAATGACACACAAACTGCAACTGCATTCACCAATGGAATCAGGGGCCTTTCCCAGAATAACGTGTTTACAAATGCTGATGTGAGTCTGTACTTCGTCGTGGGGTTGGGATTAATCAATTGCACAAATCCAAACAGCCCCCGTTGCCAAGGACCCAATGGAACTCGCTTCACAGCCAGCATGAACAATGTTTCTTTTGTACCCCCAAGAGCTACCTCCTTAATGCAAGCATACTATCAAGGTATACCTAGTGTCTTCACCACAGATTTTCCTCCTGTTCCTCCTGTGCCATTCAATTATACTGGGAATGTGCCACGGGGCCTATGGACGCCTTCTCGAGGAACTAAGGTCTACAAATTGAAGTATGGTTCCAGGGTGCAAATAGTTTTACAGGATACGAGTATAGTATCAACTGAGGACCACCCAGTGCATCTTCATGGATACGACTTCTTTGTAATTGGATCAGGATTTGGAAACTTCAACCCAGCAACAGATCCAGCTAATTTTAACCTTGTTGATCCACCTCAAAGGAACACCATAGGAACACCTCCAGGAGGATGGGTAGCAATTCGATTTGTAGCTGATAATCCAGGTAATATGCTGCTAGAAAAATTATTAGTCTTACTTATACAACTTGAGTTAAAAAATAAATAAAAACATTAATTATGTGATTTTCATTTATTGGTGCAAAACAGGAATTTGGTTCATGCATTGTCATATAGATTCACACCTTAATTGGGGTTTCGCAATGTCATTCCTGGTAGAGAATGGAGTTGGACCATCACAGACAGTAATACCGCCACCAGCAGATCTGCCCCCATGTTAAAATCAATAATAGATCATTGTTAATAAATTTTATGTTCATGAAATATTGGCTCATTGTGTTGTGAATTCTCCAAATATTTTCCTAGTAGTCAGTGTGGTTTTGTGCTCTGTTTCCAAGTTCAGACATGGGTGGTTCTCAATTAAGTATATTATTAGCTGTCCCATTAAGTGTAAGGCTCTTGTAAGACATTAAAATAGGAATGCATTCTTATTATTGGTACAATCAGTCCTTTTGTTCAAGGGGAAAAAAAATTTAGAGAGAGAAAGAGAGACGTTCCATCCTGACAGGTTAATAGCAATTTCAAGAGTCAAGGCTGTAGACATTAATTTCCATTTTGAGGAGATTATTTGGTAGATTAGGTATACTAAGATCAAACTGACCGCGGATAGACACAAGTATCCATGTAGGAGATTGACTCTACCAAAACGTATGTCAACATGCTTATATGCTTGTTCATGATTAATAAATAGGGTATACCAATCTTTAGGTAGACCATGTCTACCAAAGATTTTTCTTCCCATTTGGTCCATCTCCTTTTATGGCAGAATGGTCCACAAAGCAAGTGGAGCACACAGATGACTTTAGTCACACCAACATGACAAACTGGTGTATACCTAACCCTGGTTGAGTTTAGTTATGGACATCTATCACACAATCAAACACATCATATGACCTTTTTATTTGGATTGACCTAATCAGCAAGATGCAATAACTGGATCATAATGTATTAAATATAATTATATGAAATTTGTATGATTGTATTTAATAATAAATTGCTGAAACATTGAAATCATCCTTAAAGGATAATGAAGATGATATTTCACACAAAATCTATATGATTTTCATGCAGGTAAAGGTAACTTGTAACTAAAATCAAAAGGTTAAAAATTTTGTATCAAAGATATGTAAACAGCAAAAAAGCACTCAATCAGCTGCTCCTCTCCCTGCAGAGGTTTTACGTAGTTTAGGAAACTTCAGATGATATTTTATACAATGCCTATGATCTGACATTAAACAAATTACAGAATGGAATAAAGGCCTTTCTTTTGGCAAAGATATGAACAGAAGCGCATACCACATCTAACACAAGTATAAAAGGCGGACTCCAGTGTCAAACGGCTCCCGCATAATGCAGGCTCAGGGAAGGAGACCCTATATGTACGCAGCCTTACCCTGACATATTGCTAAAAGGCTGTTTTCAGGGCTCGAACCTTGGACATGGGGGTGGAAAGCCAACGCACCCACTAGTTGCGCCAAGGCCCGCCTTCATATAACACAAGTATAATTGGCGGAAAACCTTCAAATTGCACAAAAGTGACGACAGCAGAGTGAGCTTAGAGGTCTTACAGCTGCTTTCCAATAAGATGAAACATGAGGGCAATAATTCCAAGTTTGCCTGTGTTTGTAAATTGAGTAAGATATAAAATAAGCAAGGCAACTAGATAGGCAACAGGTAATCAGGGTATATTGCTCATGTAAAAGCTCAAGTAAAGTTCTTGGGACCTCACTTGCTACAAGTGCCTTTGCCTGGCCAGTCCTTTTGGTGCCTTTGGATGCCTTTTTTGGTATATACACTATACAGATAGGTCCAAAAAGAGAACAATGAAATGGGATCCATAAACAACAAAATGCAAGCGTTTGATGGTATAACTAATCTACTGTTTTCTTAAGCACCATGCACCATCCAAATGATTCACTAATAACTGCCAAGCTTCTCAAAAATTCCAAAAATGGTCACATGTTGAATTAAAAGAAGAAATATAAGCAATTCCAGAAAACCAAGGCGATATAAACCCTGCTTTTCATCGTCTAGTTCTATTCTACAGTTTCGGATCATGCATTGCCATTCTCCAAAGCTTCGAGGCGAGCAAGAGCAGCCTAAATATAAAAAACCCAAATTTATGATGTGTTGCAAAGAAAATACGAAAACTAGTTAAATTTCACTGAGCTTAGAAATATATTCAGGCCTTTCAACCACTGCAAGCAAGGGCAGAATCCATTTCGGTGCACCCCTTCGGATTTGAGTTTTCGTCCTCCATTTCAGCATAACATGGGAAAATTCTGAAAGGTTGCACAAAACCAAAGTATAAATCATAACTTCAAATCTATCCTCCCCTCCGAAACTGTACTCAGCGTGGCCTCGGGATTCATCGGAAGAACAGGAGGATTCATGGTAGAAACTGTATTTTTTATATGTCCTATAAGTTAACTAGATCCGTTGTCGTCCAGCGGTTAGGAGGTTCGGCTTTCAACCCAGGAAACCCGGCTTCGGTTCCCGGCAACGGAAAGTTCTTAAAATCTAAGGCTTTGTTTAGTTGGAGGTTAGAAGAGGAGAGGGTTAGAGATAGAAAAAATGTGTTTTGTTAGAGTGAGGTGAGGCGTGAGGGGAGGGGAGGGGAGGTTTTATTTTTTGGGCTCCCCTCCCCTCTTAATCACTAATGAATCAATTGATTAAATGGATTTAAAATTATCAATTTTGGTACTTTAGTGATCAATCCTCGTAGGAGTGATACTCTACTCACTTTTATATTACTTGTTTAAGACAACGTACACTTGCAGTTTTTGATAAACCATTTATATGTGTAACAAGTTCTTGGCGTCATTACTGGAGATTGTTGTCATTAATATCAATACCAAGTAATTTTAATACTAATTTGGTCTTCATATTACATTTGTTTTACTTTTTGGTGTCTTGTGTTTCTTTTTAGGCTTTTGTTTAGTGCATAAATAGATTGAAGGAGACTGAATTACATCCTTGTGATTTTGAGATCTAGATAACTTGTCAAAGAAATTGAAGAGTTCGAAAGCAGTCTACTACTTCAATCTTAAGCATTCCAATGGCAAATTTGGGAGAAGAAGCAACAGATACTAAGACACCACATGACTATGCAACCCCAACAGTCATGGAGACAACTTCTAGAATAAGAAAACCGCTGGTAGTAGCCAATAATTTTGAAATCAAACCTGCAATTATCCAGATGGTGCAAGCAAATCAGTTCGGTGGTTTACCAACAGAAGATCCTAACACACATATAGCCAACTTCCTAGAAATGTTTAACACATTCAAGCATAATGGTGCTACTGATGATGCTATTAGACTTAGACTTTTCCCTTTTTTACTTAGGGATAAGGCTAAGAGCTAGTTACACTCTCTACCAGTAGGGAGCATAACAACATGGGATATCTTGGCGCATAAATTTTTGGAAAAATACTTTCCTTTAGGGAAAGCTGCTAAATTGAGGAATGAAATTACCTCATTTACCCAGCATGAACTAGAGAGCCTCTATGAAGCCTGGGAAAGATACAAAGAGTTGCTAAGGAGATGTCCTCATCATGGGTTACTAGATTGGTGGCAACTGTAAACTTTCTATAATGGGATGACACATTCCTCTAGAATTCTTGTAGATGCTGCAGCTGGAGGATCTTTAATGGGAAAAAGTTTAGATGATGCTTACAATCTACTTGAGAAGATGGCAGCCAATACATACCAATGATCTTCTGAACGTAACATTTTAAATAAAGTATTTGAAATGCATTAGCTAGATATCCTTACAACTTTGTCTTCTCAAGTTGCATCTATATCCAAGTAAGTGAGCTCATTGAAAAACCAAGCAAATGTAATTAGCACTCCTACTGAAACTTGTGATCAATGTGGAGGACCTCATGTGAGCATGTAATGTCAAGAAGGACACCTACTCATGCCTTCCTAGTCGAAGCAAGCTCATTACATCAAAAATCAAAGAAATTGCCTATTCTCAAACACTTACAATCCATGTTGGTGAAATCATCCAAAATTGGGTTGGAGGAATAATCAAAATGTGTTCAACCCGCAAGGGAACTACCAGCAACAAGCTCTTCAACTACCAAATCCATCACAACAGAAAGTGAATGTGGAAGATGCACTGGCTCAACTAACCATGAATACATCTCAATTCATGGCTAGGACTGACGCAACACTCAAAAGCCAAGAAGCCTCAATAAAGAACTTGGAGATCCAAATGGGCTAAATTGCAAATATGTTGAATTCCAAACAACCAGGCACTTTACCAAGTGACACCGAAAGAAACCCAAGAGGGCATGTAAAGGCCGTTGCATTAAGGAGTGGGAAAGAATTGAAAGATCCTATAATTAAAAAGAAGAATGACTAAGAAAAGAAAGAAAGCGAAGAAGAACAGAAGGAGGAAGCACAAAAACCTAAAAAGGATTATATGCTACCAGGAAGAATCAACTTTCCAGATAACCCTCCTCCATATATACCATCAGTTCCATACCCTTAGAGACTTGTGAAAGCATAGTTAGACAAGCAGTTTGGAAAGTTTTTGGAGGATTTCAAAAACTTACATATCAACATCCCTTTTACAGACGTTCTTTCCTGAAAGCCCAGTTATGCAAAATTCATGAAAGATATTATCTCAAATAAGCGTAAACTTAAGGAATTTGAGACAGTTTCACTTACTAAGGAGTGCAATGCTATTCTACAAAAGAAATTACCACCAAAGTTAAAAGATCCATGAAGCTTTTGCATACCTTGCACCATATGTCAATGTAACTTTGAAAGAGCACTTTGTGACCTAGGAGCAAGTGTAAATCTCATGCCTCTATCTGTCTATAGAAAACTCAGTCTTGGAGAGGTAAAGCCTACTACAGTTTATTACTTCTAGCTGACCGGTCAATAAAACATCCAAGGGGTGTCTTAGAAGATGTTATGGTGAATGTGGACAAACTCATATTTCCAGTTGATTTCATAATACTTGACATGGAAGAAGACCAAGAAATTCTTATCATTCCTGGGAGGCCATTCCTAGCAACTGGGATAACTTTATTAGATGTGCAACAGAGAAAGTTAACCTTACGAGTTCAAGATGATCAAGTATCTTTCAACATTTTTAAGGCTTTATCTTTTCCAAATAAAGATGACACCTGTTACAGAGGAGATACATTGACCAGCTACACAAAAGATGTGGTGAATGAAATCTGCATGGATCAACCTTTAGCAATGAGAATGGTAGATGTATCAAAATCTACGAATCTTGAAGTCTTGAAGAAGATTAGGCACCTTGAAGAAAATTCCCCAATTTTTATCAAGAAACCATTTGAAGATTTAAGAGAAAGGCTGAGTAAGCCGATACCATCAATAGAAAAGCCACTAGTACTGAAGTTGAAAACACTACCATCCTACTTAAAATACACTTACTTGGGAGGAAATTCAACATTACTGGTAATCATCTTTGCAGCTTTTACTCCCGATAAAGAAGAAAAGTTATTAAGAGTTCTAAGGGAGTATAAAACAACATTTGGATGGTCGATAGCTGATATAAGAGGAATCAGTCCTTCAATTTGTATGCATAAGATCCTAATGGAAGATAACTACAAGCCATTAGTTAAGCAACAGAGAAGACTCAATCTGAATATGAAGGAGGTGGTGAGAAAGAAGGTAATAAAGTGGTTGGATGCTGGTATAATCTACCTAATCTCTAACAATTAATGGGTAAGTCCAGTTCAAGCTGTGCCAAAGAAAGGTGGAATGACAGTGGTGCCTAATGAGAAAAATTAACTGATTCCGCAACGAATGATGACTAGCTGGAGAGTGTGTATTGACTATAGAAAGCTTAATAAAGCTACAAGAAAAGATCACTTTCCTTTGTCATTTATAGACCAGATACTTGATAGACTAGCTATGAAAACCTATTATTGTTTTTTGGACAGGTACAAAGGATATAATTAAATTACAATTTCACTGGAGGATCAAGAGAAAACAACCTTTACATGTCCATATGGTACATTTGTCTTCAGAAAGATGCCATTTGGTTTATATAATGTACCAGTAACATTTCAAAGGAGTATAATGGCGATCTTTTTTGATATAGTGGAAAGGTTCATTGAGGTGTTCATGGATGATTTCTCAATTTTTGGAGAATCATATGATTATTGTCTTTCAAATCTGGCAAAAGTCTTGCAATGTTGTTTGGAGACAAATTTAGTTCTAAATTAGGAGAAATGCCATTTCATGGTGAAAGAAGGAATCATACTGGGTCATAAGGTATCTGATCGAGGCATTAAAGTAGACCAAGCCAAGATTGAAACAATTGAAAAGCTACCACCTCCTCTTCAATCAAGGGCATTCGGAGTTTTTTATGACATGCGGGTTTCTAGAGAAGATTCATCAAAGACTTCTCAAAAATCACAACCACTTTGCATGTTGTTGGAGAAAGATACTCCTTTTATGTTTAATGAGGAATGCTTATCAGCCTTCCAAACTCTAAAAAGTCCTTTGACTTCTGCACCAGTTATCATAGCTCCAAATTGGAACCTTCCACTCAAAATGATGTGTGATGCAAGTGATTATGCAGTTGGAAGTTTTTTAGTCCAAAGAAGAGATAAGGTTTTTCATGGCATCTATTATGCTAGCAGGACACTCTCAGATGTACAGCTAAATTATGAAACAATAGAAAAGGAACTTTTAGCAGTAGTATTCGCATTTGAAAAATTCAGAGCCTACTTGATCGGGTTAAAAGTCATTGTTTGCATGGATCACTCAACAATCAAATACTTGATTGAGAAGAAAGAAGCTAAGCCTAGATTGATCAGATGGGTGCTCTGCTACAAGAATTTGACTTGGAAATCAAAGACAAAAAAGGGACTAAGAATCTCATTGCAGGTCATCTTTCTTAGTTAAAAGCATCTAAACAAAAGAGAGAATCACCAATCAAGGAGATTTTCCTAGATGAGAAACTTTTTGTCATGCAATCATAACCCATCCCTTGGTTTGCTGATTTTGTAAATTATTTGGCAAGTAGAGTAATGCCTTATGGACTTTCTAAAGTGCAAAAGAAGAAGTTTATAGCTGATGTAAGGTATTACCCTTGGGAGGGTCCTTTCGTATATAAACAATGCCCATATCGAATTATCAAGCGATGTATTCCTAAAGAAGAAATGGCTTTCATCTTAAATCACTACCATTTATCTTCATATGGTGGTCATTTTGAAGCAAATAGAACATCTACTAAAGTTATTCAATCTGGATTTTACTGGCCTACACTCTTCAAGGATGCCTAAGAATTGTGACAACCTGTGACAGATGTCAAAGAACGGGAAATATCATAAAGAGACATGAAACCCTTTTAACTAACATCTTAGAAGTTAAGCTTTTTAATGTATGGGGGATATATTTTATAGGGCCTTTTCTATCCTCATTTAGAAATCAGTTTATTTTAGTAGCTATTGATTATGTCTCTAAGTGGGTTGAAGCAGCTGATTTCCCTACAAATGATTCTCAAGTGGTTGTGAAGTTTTTGAGGAAAAATATTTTTACAAGATTTGGAGTGCCTAGAGCTATTATCAGTGATGGAGGAAGGCATTTTTTCAATCAAGAACTTTAATCAGTGTTATCTAAATATGGAGTAACTTATAAGGTTGCAACTCCATATCATCCACAAACTAGTGGGCAAGTGAAAATCTCAAACATAGAACTCAATTGCATTTTAGAGAAGATGGTGAATTCGAATCGGAAAGACTGGGCAAGAAAATTAGATGATGCACTTTGGGCTTATAGAACTACCTTCAATACACCAATTAATACATCTCTATATCAATTAGTCTACGAAAAAGCATGCCATCTTCTAGTAGAAATGGAGCACAAAGCATATTGGACAATAAAAGCCTTAAATTTTGACTTAAAGGAAGCTGGTAAGAAGAGACTTCTCTAACTTAATGAGCTTAAAGAATTCACACAACAAGCTTACGAGAGTGCCAAGTTATATAAGGAGAAGACAAAAATGTAGTATGACAAAAGAATTTTGAGGACAGAGTTCACACCGGGACAAAAAGTGCTTTTATATAACTCAAGGTTAAAGCTCTTTCTAGGAAAGCTGAGATTTGGTGGTCAGGACCTTTTACTGTGGTTCAAGTATGACTATATGAAGCCGTAGAGATTCAAGATGGTGATTGGAAATTCAAAGTGAATGGGCAAAGGCTAAAAGAGTATAATGATAGTGTACTCAACACTTTAAAAATTGTCATCACGTTTGAGGAACTAACAGGTAAGTTCTAAACCCATAAAAAAAGTCAATTGGTTTGGTTTTTATCTAGTTAAAGAAGTTAAAGAAGGGCGGCTATTTGGGAGGTAATCCAAAACTTCTTTTCCTTACTCATTAATTTTTCTTTCCTACTCACTGAAGCACTCTGTACTGCGTTAAAAATTTTAGTTTTCATCATTTTCATTTAACATAGAGGAATCTCTTGCAAAGCTTAAAAATAGGTTCCCCACTCTTCCTAAAGATGTGCTCAGGAAGATCTATAGCTGTCGACTTGAAAGAATGAAGATATTCAAGCGTTTGGGCCTTCTTGAGGATGTACACTGAATCATTGAAGCTAAGGTATTTTTAGTAGGTGAGATTTATGAGTCATTTATTAAATCTATGCCATGAATGGGAAGAAGTTCTTACTATAAAAAGAGAAGAGCTAAAAGAATGAAGGTCTGCCATAAATATGCAAGGTGGGCATGTGATAAGTGTTGTAGGAGCAAATGTATGGTTTCTATAAATTGAGAAGATAAAATTCAATTCATAAAGGATGGACTGAGTAAAGAGTTATTGGATAATATTATTCAAACTCTTGAGACGCATCTTAGTGGTAATATTCATGCTATTCTTTTTGATTTAATGAACTTATTTAACAAAGAAAAAGAGTGCTACTGTCTTGGGAATCTAACATTAAAAGACCCTGTTTGACAGTTTATAAGAAAACTGGATAGAAAAAAAATCCTCTATTCCTAGAAAGCGTATAAGCCATTACTGGATGTAAAACCAGAGGAAGATGCGAGCCATAATCAAAACTACTGTTCATAATCATGCTTTTGTCTAATCTGTCTTATGTAACATCCCACTTTTTCATCACCAACATTACTTGTATGTAATTGAGACATTTAATGGAATAAAATGGTGAATCATGGTGCACATAAAATGATAAAAACACTCTAATTGGTGGTTACCTATAATTTGGCTAAGTTAGGACACAAAAGAGTAACTCTTGTATATTTAAAGGCTTAATATTGTAACTCAAATTGGAGCATGGAAGGACACAAATATTGGCCCAATAAAAATGTTAAAATTTGACTAAAACAATGAAGGAAAGAGCAAGACATGATTTTATACAATAAATCACAAAATGTAATTGCAAAATGGTAATTTTCCATAAATTAAGAAGCTAATTATTTTGTCCTTTTTATTAGGCCAATTTTTGGCCAAATAAGTGAAATAAAGGGGAAAGTAATTAATTGGAGATAAATATCTAAATTGGAGCAATTGTGGCCAAGTAAAATTTAGAGGAAAAGTTAAAAAGTAAATATGGATTTATTTAATCATTTTGCAAGATGGAATCATGGGAAAAAGAAAAAAGCATATATTTATTTCCCTTTTTCTCTTGATTTTTGGTTAAATAAGGGGAAAGAAAGAGAAAATAATTTACTTGGTCCACATTTAACTAAGGAGGAAAAACCATGGCCAAGTAAAATGAGAAAGAAAAAGCACATGGTTAATTAGCCTTAAAGTAATATTAAACAAAAGCAAGAGAAGAGATATTTCAAGAAGTAATTGTCCCTTTCCTCTTCCATATTTTTGGTCAAGTTAGGGAAATAGAGAGAGAAGAGAGCTTGAAGAACATAGAAGAGCAAGAGAAGCCTAGGGTTCAAGAAGACAAAATCCAAGGTTAGTAGTCTTGAATTCAAGTGTTCTTGCCTTCTAATTCATGCAAAACCTCTTCTAACCTCTACACAATCTTGAATACCATGTTTAGCAAGAAAAATCAAAAGGGAAGAGAGAGAGAGAAATTTGACACCTAGAGAGAAAAAGTGAAGAAATCAAGAGGTAATCTCAAGAACTTTGATCCTCTTGGTTAATATGTTGTTGTTGTGGTGGTTGTTTGGTTTGTGGGCTTGATTTTCATGATTTTTGAAAAATGGGATGATAAAAACTTAAGATTTTATGCTGCCTAAATTTCTATTGATCATGTTCATTAAGTGTTTGGGTGGTTAATCATATTATTATAAGTAAAAAGGAAGAGTTTAACCAAGTGGAATCAAGAAAACACAACCTTCCCTTTAGGGTTGCATATTTTGGCCAAGCACATAACCTTGGGGTAGAGTTGGAATTTCATATTTTTAAGAGGAGGTGATGTTTGATTGGTTTCCCTGGAAGCACTCTGGTTGTAAAATGATTTTTGTTAGTCAAACCTAGTCCAAATATTATGAAATTTTACAGGCATAAAGTAGACATATATAGATTTAATTTTATGGGTAGAACATAATTTTTGGACTACTAGATTAAAAGATATGATTTTTCAAAGTTGAGCCCTGTTTCTGGAAGGAAATATGGAACAGGGGAGGTTTGACTATTTCAGGTAGTAACTCTTTCTTTCATGTACTATATGAATACCTGTATACTTTGTGTATGCCATCTTCTATGATATGATTATAGTGTTTAGGATATAAACACAGTGCCTGGGGCATATTACCTAGTTGTGGTTTAGGACCCAGCTAAGGTGTAGAGATAAGCTAGGGTTTCAAACAGTCGTTTGACCTTGGACAGTGTGCACACAACATATTTTCATCTTACATAACATGGTTCATTGCATACTTATGTTCATATTTTATATATCTAATTGCATGTTACTACTAATATTCGCTCGAATCTCACCCATTTTCAACATTTAAAAATATTCAAGCGGAAGGTAGCGGCTCTAAGGGTAAAGCAGTAGTTACTGGCGAGTAAGAGTCTAAGTGTAGGTAAAAGTTGATGTTGGTTATCTTAGTTGCAATTTTGTTTCTTTATGACTTTGTAAATATTTTTCAAACCCTACGGGGATTTTTCCTAGAGTTATGAATGAGTAATAACTCATTTTTTATTAATTTGGGAATTTTAGGATTTGATATTTGCAAGCCAGACTGGAAATGAAAGACCATAGAAGCTAGGCAAGGAAAGGATTAAGGCAGTAAATCTCTCTCTCATATTCTATGTAATTGTTAATATGTATTGTTTGCCATATTCTATACAATGACATGTAAATGATTGTAATTCCTAGAGTTGGTTGTGGGAAAAGCACAAGTACCACCCTAAGGGAAAAGCATAAGTACCTCTAAGATGGACAGGTACCCAGTCTAGGTAGGCTAGTGGCAAGTATGGACGAAACAACATTTACTCTGGAATATTATAGCAAGTAGGGGTCATAAAAGCATATGATCCTGAACAAAGCATGCAGTAAGACCAATAGGGGGACAAATAGTCATTTGTACCTAAACTCTGAGTAAAACAGCATTGTTATCACTGAATGGCAAGTAGGAACAAACGACCATTTTGATTCGGACAAAATTGTTGTTTGATCTTAAAAATTGTTTGATAGACATGTGCACATTGTTATTATTTGTTGCATTATATGCTGCATTGCATGCTTATCTTTCATATTTATATAAATGATTGCTTGTTACTATTGAGATTCAGTTGAATCTCACCTCTTTCCATAAATAATATTTATTCAGTAGAAGGTAGCGGTTCTAACGGCAAAGAGGTGGACACTGTCTATTGAAGGATTTGAGTCTGAAGAAGACATTTTGTGTTGGTTATCTTTGTACTTTTTATGTACTTTTGGGTTTTATAATCTATTATGTACAAACCCTATGGGGAATTCCTGTAATATAATTAAGAATTTTATATCAGTATATTTATGCTATTTCTGTATGCCCACTGAACTATGCGTTGGTACTCTATTAAATATTGAATTACTGGGGGATTTGACATTTTTGGTATCAGAGCATTTGGTTTTGGCAATAGCAGAATAGAGTACTGATATGATCTTCATTATGTTGTAATAGGAATTATGAGCAGTAGGCGTCGACAGAGGAACAGATCCCCGCTATCTGTGAACCAGCCTTTGGGGAATCAGCAGACATTCGAGGAGCAGTCAGCCTGACCTCATCGGGTTAGGAGAGGCCCTAGAGTGTATCATACCTTAAGGAAGCATATGCGGCCCAGGCCAGTTTATGGACCACAGCCTAGACCGGAGCCAACATTTAGTTCTTATATTGTTGGTACGTAGCAACTATTGTCAGAGGATCTGAGTCAAACCCATATAGTGTCACTAGTGCTAGGGCGAAGCCTATGTATTTGAGACATGACTTACGGCTAGATGAGGAGCTGTTGGGGGTATGTCAATAACCTGTTTAGGTGGGCTATCCATATTTGTCACTCACAGATGGCTCAGTACTCACAGTTTTTGTACGAATTAGATACACTGTGCTTGGACCAGGGATACTTCAAGATAGAGTTTCTAGATGATTATTGGATCTAGACAATACTGTTTTTCTTCCCAGATACAACATTGTGGGCCTGAAAGAAAAACGACATCATGGAGCGGGAGCCTGAGGGATAATTTCACAGAGTTTGGAGACCCCATGACGGAATACATACTGAGATATATCTACTTGTACTGATATGTGGATCATATACAGTTTTGGTCATCCAGAGATAGTCAACATGACTATTTAGGATGTGGGCAGTCTAGGGGTACCGATACTCGAAAATGGTTGGAGCCGGTACTAATGTTTTTGTGCCAGTGTATTAAAGTTAATTGTGTTTAGCCTCGGAAAATGGAAAGATGGGTGACCCCTGGGAAATTTTGGAAATGTTAAGCTGTGTAGTGAAAACATGTTGTATAGTATCCCATAGGCTGTATATTATTAAAATCTTTCCTTAAACTGCTGTAAATGTATGTTATATGTTACTTTTGGACTATCTGTGTATTTAAATTTTATGAAATGAAAAAAATGCCCTTGTGAATATATTAAATTTCTCTTCCTTATTTCAATATAGTGAATTATAAAGATGGTGAGACGACGAGGAATAGGTATGGGCCGAGGTTAGGAAGCAAGACCTGACCTAATGCAACATGTTTTAGGCATGCTCACAGAACAATGTACGATGATTTATGATATTAGAGATGAGCTGCGTGAAGTGCAGTAAAAATAGGAGGTAGATAGGGAAAGAGTAAACAACCCTGATAAACTGGGGAATGTACCTAATCAGCCTGAGAATCTTGCACAAGATCAGCCTCTAATCAGATCTGCTGTTGAGGCTGAGAGTTTGCAAACATGGATAAGAAGATTTAGTCAGCAAGGACCACCTATCTTTCGAGGGAAGCTTGAGCCTCAAGCAGTAGAGGATTGGTTGTCTCATCTAGAGAAAATCTTCAGAATCCTGAAATGTCCAAATGATATAAAAGTGCAATTGGCAATTTATAAATTAGAGGGAGACGCTGACGGGTGGTGGACAAACACTGAGATGATCATAGAGGCACATAATATCCCTCTCACTTGGGAATTATTCCAGGAATAGTTCAATGAAAAATATTTCCCCCAGTCAAATCGAATCGCAAAGAAAATTGAATTCCTAACCATCCAGCAGGATGAGAAAGAGGGTTTTGATGAGTACTTGACACGTTACATTCGATTATCTCACCGGTACAAAAATCACTTTTAAGACCGGTTAAAAACGATATTTTAGACCGGTTCTGGATCAGGTCTTGATACAGCCGGTCTAAAAAGTATTAAACTTTTTAGACCGGTTAAAAAACCGGTCTTAAATATGAACTTTTAAGACCGGTTCTTCAACAACCGGTCTTAAAGTTTAACTAAGGAAGAAAAAAAAATAATTTAAGACCGGTTCTAAGAATAACCGGTCTTAAATATATATTTAAGACCGGTTATTAAGAGAACCGGTCTCAAATAAGTAAACTTTTAAGACCGGTTCTCTTAATAACCGGTCTTAAATATATATTTAAGATCGGTTATTCTTAGAACCGGTCTTAAAGTGTAATATTTTAAGACCGGTTCTCTTAATAACCGGTCTTAAATATATATTTAAGACCGGTTATTCTTAGAACCGGTCTAAAAATTTTGTTTTGTTTTTTTTTTTCGTTTTATTTGTTTCAATCTTACCCAGGCCAGTAAGCCATATTCAACAACATCCCCCCTGTGCTACATTACATACACATGCATATATGTATATATTGACAATCAGAAGCAGTGACAACAACATTTTTATTTCCAGAAACAATTGGCCCTTACAATCCTCGACTCTCAACAATCAAAGAATGAACATTATAAAAAAAATTCCTAAGCTTTACAGAGAAATGAAAAAAGTGGAGGAAAATTTACAATAATGATCCCCTGCCTGAATCAACAGCCAACTAGTATCTCTAATATCCAAGAATTTATCCTAAACAGAGATATAAACCAAATTAGATATATATAAAAACCATAAGTATTATTAGAACAACATAAATCGGATTCAAAAACTTACTAATCTTGTAAAAGCTCATAAATGAATTCAGCACAACAATTGCGGATGAAATCAATATCTTCTTCAGAAAAGGGATCAGCAAGATCAAACATCTGTATGTGTAACACTGAAGCCAAACAAAACATTAACTTACTAACTTAAAAACAATAAAGTAATACAAAATATTTGAAATATACATTTATTACCTCCTCGGTAAAGTCAGTCGTGCCTAGGCTGATAATATTGTAAATAACTATATATATAATCTGCATATAAGTTATAACGATAATGACTTTAAATAGATAGCTAACATTTAAAGTAGATTTATAAAGAGATATCCTCCCATATCCCTTCACGATGATCATTTCTTGTGTCGTGTTCATTATCAGCTTCATCTTCTTCGTTCAATGTAGGAAGACCCCTAGAAAAAGAAGGGGTCTCGAGAAGATCATAATTTGAACGACTTTCCTCTTCAATATTGATGACCCTTTTTCCTTGAAGAGCTACAGACCACATTTTATTTGCCTGATCAATAATATAGAACACTTGTTTCGCTTGATCGGCCATAATGAAAGGTTCATCTCCAAAACTTTTGTTGTTCAGATCAACTAATGTAAACCCTGACTTATCGATCCTCACTCCATTATTGACATCAACCCACTTACATTTGAAAATGGGAAATTTAATTTTAACATAGTCAACCACCCAAATCTCGTCAATAACCCCATAATAAGGTATGGCTGCCAATGTAGGGTTCTTATCTTTTGAACTACAGAAGTGCATAGATTCAGCTACTAACATAACACCGCTGTTCTGGACAGTGCTCCTATCATCCAAGGACTTTGTGTAAAAGGTATACCCATTGATCACAAACGAAGTCTAACTTATGACATCAAACTCAGGACCACGTGCTAGCCATTTAATTGTATCAGAAACACATTCTTCTCCGTCAACCTTGTGTTTAAACCAATGTGCAAAGGTCCTGGTATGCTCCCTAATTAACCTTTGTTCAGTCAATCGACTGTTCGCTTTCCGTACAATTTCTTTATGAGCATTTATGTAATCTTGAACTGTATCAACATTATTTAAAATGTACAAGTGGACTTGTTGTAATTCATCAGGATCCACACTCTTGATGGTAGCCCCGCGCCTACCCCCTTCTTCATCATGTCGTTTAGGAAGGCCGATATGTCCTACATTTACCAAATAATGTTGACAGAATTCCATGGCTTGTTCAGAAACATATTTCTGAACAATAGAAGCTTCAGGCCGGTTAGGGTTCTTCACATATCCTTTTAGGATTTTCATAGTTCTTTCAATTGGGTACATCCATCGAAAATAGATAGGCCCACACAATTTTATCTCCCTCACTAGATGAACAACTAGATGTATCATGATGTCAAAAAAGGAAGGAACAAAAAGCTTCTCAAGCTGGCACAAGATCAGGTAACCTTCATCTTCCAATTCATCCAACATTTCTGTCTCAATGACTTTACTACAAATCGCATTGAAGAAGAAATAAAGTCTGGTCAATATGTGTTGAAGATCATATTCGGCGATGCCTCGAATAGCCACTGGGAGTAGTTGTTGCATCAAGACATGACAATCATGAGACTTCAGCCCTACTAACTTCAAGTCTTTCATAGACACAAGCTTCTTAAAATTTGAAGAATACCCTGAGGGAACTTTGATGCCATGTAAACACTCACAAAAACTTCGTTTCTCATCCTTGGACAAAGTATGAGAAGCTGGAGGACAAAAAGTTCTCTTACCATGTGGCCTCGGATGTAAGTCTGCCCGTATTCCCATTTCTTGCAAATCTAATCTTGCCTTAACGCCATCCTTAGAACTTCCTTGTATGTTGAGTAGTGTCCCAACAATACTATCACACACGTTTTTCTCCACATGCATGAAATCAATACAGTGTCTGACATCAAGATTCTGCCAATATGGAAGGTTAAAGAAAACAGACCTCTTTTTCCATATATTTTTTTCATTTCGACTCTTTGAAGTCTTACCGAAGATGACATTGATATTTTTGACCTTTTCATACACTTTCTCCCCAGTCAAAGCCTCTGGAGCATCTTCAAACTCCTGGCCACCAAAAAAGGCCTTTTTTAATCTGCGATATGGGTGGCCCCGTCTAAGGAATCTCCTATGAACAAGATAAACAGTCTTTCTTCCATGTTGAAGTTGATAGTAGCATATGCCTTCTTCACAAATAGGACAAGCTTTGTGGCCTTTAACGCTATATCCTGACAAGTTTCCATAAGCAGGGAAGTCGTTTATAGTACAAAAGATCAAGGCTCGCATTTTAAACATCTCCTTCTTGTTCGTGTCAAAAACGTCAACACCTTCGTCCCACAACTCTTTCAAGTCTTCGATCAGGGGTTCTAAGTAAACATCTATGTCATTTCCGGGTTGTTTTGGTCCCGAAATCAACATAGACAACATGATGTACTTTTGTTTCATACATAACAAAGGAGATAAGTTGTAAATTACCAACAGAACAGGCCATGAACTATATATACTGCTTAGGCTATCGTAAGGATTCATGCCATCCGTGCTAAGCCCGAGCCTAAGATTCCTAGGCTCTTTGCCGAAGTCAGGAAACAACTGATCAATTTTCTTCCACTGAGAAGAATCAGCTGGATGTCGAAGCTTTCCATCAGAAATCCTCTCATCTGCATGCCATCTCAAATTTTTGGCATCAATTTCATTAGCAAACAGCCGTTTGAACCTCGGTATGATAGGAAGATACCACAACACTTTTGCAGGGGCCTTATTTGATTTGTATCTGGGGGTTTCACATATCGGACACTGCTCTTTCTCTGTATGCTCTTTTCTGTACAATATACAATCATTAGGGCATGCATGGATCTTTTTATACTTCATCCCTAATGGACACAATATTTTCTTCACATCATAGTATCGGCAAGGCAGCACGTTATCATCTGGAAGCATGTCCTTGAAGGCTTCAAGTGCTTCTGAAAAACTCTTGTCGCTCCATCTATGCCGTGCTTTCAAGCTTACCAATTTCAATACAGCTTTCAACAATTGGTATTTTGTGCACCCCAGGTACAGCGGCTTCTCAGAATCACTGCACATATTACCATATGCATATGATTGCTCAAAAGCCTCTTCTCCAACATCATGAATAATATCTTCTATCCGGTCATTCAGAACCGTGTCATTATCATCAAAGGCGACCCCCCCTTGTTGAGTTGCGCTTGGAATTTCTATTTCTTCACCATGCCATACCCATACTGTATAACTCTTACAAAATCCTTCACAAATTAAATGTGTATATATATCTGTAGCACTAAGTCGCTTCTCATTCAGACATTCTACACAAGGACAATAGAACATCCCACTATCATCATTACCATAATTTCTTCTAGCAAATTCCAAAAAATCCCTCACCCCATTATCATATTCAACACTAGTCCGTTTAGCGTTTATCCAACTACGATCCATATATTTCAACACCTTTTTTTCTTCTCTTCTGTATATTAACTGCACTGGAAAAGGCAGGAGTATGATGAGAGTATGAAAAGGTTACACTCATCAATTTATCTAGTTTAACAGAATTCTTCATTAGAATTCCGCATAAGATATAATTGCAGTCTGTTCCATTCTCTTCAAGTAATATGGAAAATGTATCAATATACACTAGCAATTTTAGGACTTAAATTAGACACCGTTAATTAAGCTTCACCAATTAATTTCCATCAGAGTAAATGTCATTTTTTCTCCATTTCTATTTTAATTTCTAGTTCAATTATAGTACAGATTATATTCTTGGACAGACAGTGAATACACAATGTCTATTTATACGGAGTATTGAGACAGGGGACATTACCTGTTTGAAGTAACTTGGACCGTGGCTTGAGGTGTAGGAGGAGAGGGGCAGTAGTGGCTGGAAAACACGCAGGAGTGAGATAAAGGCTGGAGAAATAAGATGCTCAGCCGCCCTTCACGATGGTACTCACGGTGACTTCTTTGCAGCAACGGCAAGTACGAACGGAGAAGGAGGGAGTTTCAAACGCCGACAACAGAATATGGGAAAGAAGGTGGAAGTGGCGGCGGCGACTGGAAGGGTGGCAGGAGAATACGGCAGAATATCACCTACTGCGTTGGACTTGAGCAGTTCGCGGTGGTGGAAGCAGAGGGGGAAGTGAAACGTAACTGATGAAATGAACTTTCGCGGCCGATCTAGGTATGAATATCAGACTTTTAAGACCGGTTATCTAAATAACCGGTCTTAAATTATTGAAATTTAAGACCGATTATTTAAATAACCGGTCTTAATAATAAAGTGTTTTTTTATTCATTTTAATAATTTATTTTTCAGACCGATTTTTTAAATAACCGGTCTTAAATTATTGTCTTTTAAGACCGGTTATTTAAAAAACCGGTCTTAATAATATCGTGATTTTTTTATTCATTTTAATAATTTGTTTTCAGACCGGTTGTTTAAATAACCAGTCTTAAATTATTGACTTTTAAGACCGGTTATTTAAACAACCGGTCTTAATTTGTTTTTGAGACCGGTTGTTTTTATAACCGGTCTAAATAATAATTTTGTAGACCGGTTTTTTAGACAACCGGTCTAAAAAAGTGCTTTTAATTACGGAATTGCCACCGCGTGTTTCTTTTAGACCTTATCCGCAATAACCGGTCTAAATAATGCGGTCTAAAAATGCTATTTTGCACTAGTGTCTCGATACTCTCCATATTTAAGGTTTTGGGATTACGAAGGCTAAAGTTCTGACATGATGATTCGGGAGTTGAGGCCAAAGATGAAAGAAAAACTGGTCTCCAAGCAGTTCACTGAATTCAACAAGGTGATAGAGGAATATTGAATCATTGAGAGCAACTTGTTGAATTTGTACACAAATAGAATATTGGTAGCAAGGGAGCCAGAGGAAGTGCCCAAAACTGTAAAAATTCGGGGGGACTATCCAGAGGGAATGATAAAAAGCCATATAAGCTTGGTAATTGCAATAATTAGAGACCATTTGGAAATAGAACCAGCTGGAACTGTGGTAAACCCTACTATCCTGGCAGGCTATACATGTTAATTTATTTTAAATGTTAGTGATAAGTAAAATATGTGCATATCTATTTTCCCTTATATGATGATTTTGTGGACTATATTTAAGCTGAATGTAATCAATTTGGGTGTAATTAATAAATAAATAATAATTTTCTTACAGCAATAGACAGTACCGCATTAAGAAGAATTAAAGAAGGCATTTAAGGGGAAGTACTATTCATGTTATACTATTCACTGTGCACTGTTCATGCCTGGTACTGTTTGGAATCACTGTACCATACTGTAGCAGGGGTACTGTAGCAGATCACTGCATTTTACTGAAGCAGTTGGTATGTGTGTAGATGTGGGATGGTTCGGTATGGTTTACTTTAGCAGTCGGTTCACTGTAGCGAGTGGGTGGTCGGTTCACTGTAGCAGTGCGGTTCACTGCAGCAAAATCACTATAGAAAAATACTGTAGCAGTCCAAAAATAAAGCCTATAAATAGAGCTTCTTGGCACCCTAAAATGAGAGGAGGAAAGAAGAGAGAGAGAGCTTCTAGTTTAGAGAGAGAGTTGTTATTTTTAGAATTTATTTCTTGCATTTTTATTACTTCTTGCATGCCTCCTACATGGATGGTTTTACCTCCTATATGGAAGGCCTATGTAGTCCTCCTTTATGGATGGTATATGTTGCCACCTACATGGAAGGTTTTACCTCCTATATGGTAGGCTATATTTTCCATTTTCATGCATCTTGTAGTTGTATTTTTATGTTTTTGTAATTAATTTTTATACAATATTTATGATGTTTGTAATTTATTTTGGTTTTGTTTTTAATTTTATCATGAGCTAAATTTTCCTTTTCCTAGGGTGATGACGTAGCTTACTAATGATGGATTGAATCTTAGTTTAATAAATCTAGTTTTAATTTTTCCTTCATGATTAAGTTTTAATTATTGTTCTTACTGCTTTCAATTGATTGGCCACCTTTTGGATGATTTTAATATGCATGTTGAGACCGGAAGGAGATGCATGTGTGTGGATCCTATAATTAAAACCATAATTTGCATATGAAAGAGGAATATATTCATATGGGTTGTGTAGTCTTAATAAGTTCTATAAATCTTAATGCATGATTAATTGCTTAAATTCGTATAGGAATATATTGGGTTAGCAATTAATTATAGAATTACTTGACCTTGGAAGAGGCTAGTAATTAAATCAGGGAAACTCGACTATCAAACATGTGGAATAAATTGGACTAGAATAGATAAGTGATTTAATCCATAATTTGTTAAGTGAAATCTAATCCCTAGGGCTTTTTCTCATATTTGTCTTCACATCAATTGCATTAACATTTTATCATTTTTATTTTGTATTTTCAACCACTAACTAATCGATCAGCTAAATAGTATTAAGATTATCAAGTTTGGTACTTAGTGATCAATCCTCGTGGGAACGATACTCTACTTACTTCTATATTACTTGTTTACAACACTGTACACTTGCACTTTCTAAATATACCACCCTACACTCGTAACAGTTAGCAACTAGGGCATTATGCTGTCAATTGCCCACAGTAGCAGAGAACAAAGGAGCCAAGGCAAAGAACTTAAGGTAAAGTCTTTGCGATGTCGCAAGAGAAGACCAAGAAGTCCATAGAACTTATTCAAGGTACGGTTCTATTTAATGGTAACTCCGTGAAAGCATTGTATGATTTGGGTACTAGTTATTCATTTGTTGCATATGATTGTGTGAGACAGCTACCCTGAGTGTGTAATATCCCAAATTTTGGGACTAAAGGCTTAAGATTTGGCCTGGAATAAAGGGGACTACTAGACCCCTGTTTGGTAAATGTCATAGTTAGACATAGTGTTATTTCCTAAAATTCTTTTATATCCTTGGATATTAAAAGAAATTACATTAGTGACCTAAAGAGCTCGGGAATAACAAAACAAAGTGATTAGAAGTCACACACAACATAGTGAAGTGGAATACAAAGTATTGTTGCTATCGGTGAAATTCCCAATGTGGCAGTTATGTTTGTGTGGACAATGTCATGGGGCATATGATGTCCAAAATTTATGAAACTTTCCAGAATGAAAGAAGACTTATCAAGATTTAATTTGAAAGGTCATATGAGCCATTTGGAGTTGTACACAAAGAGAAATGAATTTCTCAAGTTAGCCCAGCGAAATTAACTATTTTCTGGGGCAACCTCCAAAGATTGAAATTTTGGAAAGAGGGAGATTCAAACTAGCCAAAGGTTATATTTTGCTTTAAAACTAAACTCAATAAGAGTCGCATAGCCTTTGGAATCACCCCAATTGAATATCTAAACAATTAGATATGAATTTTCAAATTTTAATGAAAATTCTTCCTGATTGGATATTATATGCGAAAATTCAATTTTTGGGCCAATTAGAAGTTGACACGTGGCAGATAAGTTGGCTAATGCATTTATCCATTAATTTATCATCATCTTCATCCATTTTCTGTGTGAAATAACCATAAGAGAGAGAGTGAAGGTTCAGAACTAAAATGGAGAAAAGAGGAGAGAGAAAATTCCAACCTCCGAAACACTACCGAAAGGGCGTCCTCTCTCAAAGTGCCCTTCAGCAAACTTCTTCTACTCGTCGCAAGCTTCATTTCTATGGTTTTGGATTTTTGTTTGGAGGTGGTTGGTGCCATCTCACCATCCGGATTGTTGTCAGAATTCCGAACCATTTACGAAAATGAGTAGAGGTAAGCGTAAGCTTCCTTTTTAACGATTGGTTTTTCGTTTGGATGAGTATAGAGGAAGTTGGGAACTGTTCATGCTGGTTTAAAATGGTGTTTTGGATGGCTAAATGATGTCCAATGGATGTCTAAATAGCTAATTATTTGATTAGAAGTAGAAAGAAGTGATTAAGCAAAAGAAAACAAGAAAACAACATGTTGCACCTAAGAATTTGATTTTCTTCCTTGCATTGTGACGTGGTGATGGGTTGAGAATTTGATAATTTTGATACTTCCATTGGCTTTAGGAGGAAAAATTGTGTTGGTATGCAAGTGTTCATGAATTTTAGATACTTGTATATGAATTTTGAAGTTTTAGAAGTTAAAGGGTGCATGTTGTGAAATTTGTATTCTGGAGGCAGTGTACTTGTAATATGTTTTGAAGGTTTGAATGTTGTCCAATGATAATGAAACTTTCTAGACTTAAAGTATACATGATAAGCTTTAACATGATAGGTAATATGAATAATTTGGACAAGTATGCTAGGATTTATGATTTGTCAAAGTCTAGTAATGTGAATTTGGACAATTCTGGATCAATGTCTAATAGAATGGATCTCTATGATTATGTAAGTTCATTTAGCTTGTGGACATATTTTTACCTTAAAATAGACTTAAATAGGGTTAAATATAGCTTTGAACCACTTAATTTAGAGTTTTTTTACATTTAGTTATGAGTTTTACAAATTTGGCCAAGAATCAGGAAGTTAGAATTCTAAAACAGCGGGGTTTTTGGCCACGGTCAAAATGTTTCTGACCTGTTTTTGGTTATGACCAACACCCCCAAATTCCAGCATTTCATGTTTTTGAAGGAAATTGACTTATTTAGCCCTTCCTAGCCTCTTAGGCCTTATTATACACTTTCAATGACCCACAATCATGATTCTAATAATGTGATTGGGTATCTAGGACTATGGATAAGTCAAGAAAGAAGAGGCATGGAATAATTTCCATAGAGGAAGATCTAAGAAGCTCCAAAGGTAGGAGGAAGAGGAAACCAAGGAAGGACTATGGTCCCCCAGGTAGTGAACTCACATTTCCTGCATGTACTTGATATATATGTTTTGTATTGTTTTATGTGACTGCTTTGCTTGTTGCGTTGAACATGCTTGATTGATTAAAATGTTGTTATGTTTACATGATGGCCATGAGTATATTGAATCATTGAGCATGCAGATGTCATCCTATTGGCATGATTTTAGAAATGCAAGCATGTCATGCATTCATATATATCTTACATGCATAGTGGTATAATTTGCTACTTAGATTCCCTCGAATCTCACTCCTCCCAACCAACCTTTTAGACAGGTTGAAGAGTGCAGAGGGACATACACTGAGGAGATATAAAGTTGAATTGAAGCTTGAAACGCAAGGCGTTAGCTTGTATTTGATTGTATTTATAAGAAGTGATACATGTATATGTGGATGTATCTATATAAATGAATGTGTTTAGCAGAGAACGGCTCTAATGGATAGCTCTTAGTTTATTTTATGTAATCTTTGCACACTCTGATATTGTGAATCTTGTGGAAATGTGATTAAAGTATTCTACCCTTTTGAAAACCCTCTCAACCCTAGGTTCAAATCTTGAGTTGAGAGCGAGGATTTACAAACGTTTTGTACGTTGGGTAGTCTGGGTTCAAATCCTAGTTCCACAATGGATTTCACTAGTCACTTATACTCATTTATGAGTATTGAGAATAAGGTGTCACAGAGTGTGCATCAGTTACCGTATGACCTGATAGTGTCAATACCCATAGGTGTTAAATCTGAAACTGCTAATGTTTGTCTAAACTCATAATTAATGATAAGGGACATGAATCAACAGTGGATTTGATTTGTTTACTACTCCACAACTAAAGGTAATCCTCGGATTGATTGGTTAATAATGAACAATGTTCTGCTTGATTATGGAAATAAGAGCGAGATATATCCCAATCCACAATCACACACCAATTCAAAAATAAATCTTAATTTTCTTTCAGCAGATAAGGTTGAGAGAAGTCTGCATAAAGGTTGTCAGGGATATATAGTGTTCTTTTCTATGCAGTCAGAGGATGGGGCAGCACTTGAGAATATCCCTGTAGTAAATGAGTTTCTAGAGGTGTTCCAGGATGATATCAGAGGATTACCTCCATAAAGGGAAGTGTAATTTGTAATTGAGACTAAGCCTGGAGCGTGACCAATATCTAAATCCCTACACATAATGGCTCTAAATGAAATAGCGGAACTGAAGAAGTAGATTGAGGAGCTACTAGAGAAAGGATTCATTCGACCTAGTATTTCACCATGGGGAGCTCTAGTGCTTTTTGTTAAGAAGAAAGATGGAAGCTTACGCTTATGTATTGATTACAGAGAACTGAATAAGGTGACCGTTAAGAATAAATATCCATTCCTTGGAATTGATGATTTACTTGATCAGTTATCTGGTTCCTGCTTATTCTCAAAAATTGATTTGAGGTCAGGGTATCATTAGCTTTAGGTAAAATCAGAAGATGTACCAAAGACCACATTTAGAACTAGATGTGGGCATTACGAATTTTTGGTGATGCCATTTGGGCTAACGAATGCACCTATAGTGTTTATGGATTACATGAATCAAATTTTCTGTCAGTATCTGGACCAATTCATAGTAGTCTTTATTGATGATATTCTTGTGTATTCATGAAGCAAAGAAGAACATAAAGAGCATTTGAGAACAATGCTAGGCACATTGAGAGATAGATAACTCAATGCCAAGCTGAGCAAGTATGAGTTTTGGCTTTCGAAAGTTAAATTTTTTGGCCATGTAGTCTTACAAGAAGGGGTCTTCGTGGATCCCTGCAAAGTGGAAGCAGTTCTAAAATGGAAAAGACCAGAGAATGTTGCTGAAATATGCAGTTTTTCTGGGTCTTACTGGTTATTATAGATGATTTATATAGAATTTCTCCATAATAGTATTACCTTCGATAAGGTTGACATGAAACATAATATTTTGTGTGGGATAAATATTGTGAGAGGAGCTTCACAGAGCTAAAAGAGTGATTGACAATAACACCAGTAGTGATAATCCCCAATCCACAATTGACCTATGTAGTCTATAGTAATGCAAGCAATCATGGATTTGATAGAGGTACAAGTGGCGTCTTATGTGGTGTGCAACAAAGCATCAAAGTTGGCATCCAAGGTGGCGACGAAGTACTATATAGTAGCTTAGATGGCATCTACAATGAACAAGATGTTGTCAATGTTTTCCAAAAAGATTCTAAGCAAGCCTAAGATTCTCTTCATGACATCAAGAGCCTAATTACTAGAAGCACAAAAAAGAGTAAGATGTTCAAGAGGCTAGAGAAAACATTTAGGCTTCAATTTGCTTCATTAATGGCCCATAATGTTAGTATATATGTTGAGACTGAAAATGAGGCTGTAACCATGCATATTCAAGCCTACATGCATGCTTTTACAATACCTAGAAGCTTGAGTACGTGGAAAAGCATGAAAATTCATGAAATTGGTGTAACGTAAAGCAGTAAGCCCAACAAGATGATGTACAAGGAACATATGCAGTCCAGATTGAAGAATTCACTTAAAATACCAAATGACAAGCATGTGCCTTGGAGGAGGATCATAAGTGATGTCCAAGACACCTCAAGAACCATCTAAAAGGTGCCCTTATGATTCAAATGTGATTTAATTTTGTTTTGTATTAGCTTCTTATTTTATTTGCATTAAATAAGGCCTTTGGCTAAAGATTGTTCTTGAAGAGTTTGTTTTAGTTTCCTATTTTTAGATAGCTGACTTAGTCTTAAAGAATAAGTAATTCCCTAATTCCTTTGGGATTGAATGGTGCTAACCAATGCAATCAATCATCATTTATTGCATTTATGACTAGGTTTAAAGTTCTAGAGTGTTCTTTTGTTGCTATATATAAAGGCTGCGTTTTTGTACTTACGATTCAGAAGATGATAATGATATGAATAAGAACTTTTTTCTTAGAGAATTTTATTTCTCTTGTGTGAGATTTGCTTGCATCCTTGTATTCTCGTGCGAATACTCCAACTGTGTCAAGAACCAATTATCCTTGTGGTATCTTTATGGCTAGGGTTGTAAGAGATAGGTTCTCTTACGGTCTTACATTTGATCATTCGTCCCGTTCATGTCTCTAAAACTTGCTTTCTAGTCAATCTGTTCCCCTTCATATCAAGTGGTATCAAAGCTTAAGGTTTGCTAGATTTCAAGTTCTATCCTTTTGTTTTCCTTATTTGCTTTCGCTTTTCCTTCTTTCCTTGATTCCATCGTCTTCCTTCCTTCTCGTGTTTTCCTATTCTCTTCTTTCCTCTTCCACCCAAATATTTTTTGTTTGTTGTGTGACCTTAACTCTTCAATTACCAAAAAAAAAATCATGCAAAAAAATATAAAAAAATTTATTGTGCTAGAAAAGAAACTGAGCAAAAAAAAATTGAAAGAAAAAAATTCAAAAGTTCAAAGAGAGAGAAAGAGAGAGAGAGGGAAAAGCCGCAGGTTTTTTGGAAATTTGATAATTGAAGGCAAGATTCCTAATATGAGTGCTTCCATTGCAACTCAAAAAAGTTTCCTAAATCTACAAACTTGGTTGGTAAGACTCTTACCTTCCAAATTCTTCCTTCTTTCCTATTTTGATTTCCTTTCCCTTTCTTTTTTTTTCTGATTCCTTTTTCCTTTTCCCTTGTTATTTCCATTCTTCCTTTCTGTTAGACCCCGCAGAATTTAGACACTTCACATAGTATCATCAGGCATACAGAAATAGTATAAACATACTAATATAAAATCCTTGATTATATTATAGGAGTTTCAAAAGTTTCAGATTACTACATTACCAAAGTTTAAAACAAACTGCTACATATTTAGTACAAAATATCTTCATAGTCCATTCTGTTCAGTTCTTAGGGTCTACTTTCTCTTTGACTTTGGAATTGCCATGCCTAGCTATATAAATTTAGTTTATAGGAAAGGGATGAGATTCAAACGAATCTCAGAAGTAACGGACAATAAATCATATAAAATGTTAAAAGTAAACATGCAATGCAGCATTTGTCATGATACAGCAATCAAAATGCCAACACATGTCTAACAATGCTCAAGAACTAAACGACAATTTTTCTCGAGATCAAAATGATTGTTTGTTCCTGTAATATCCTGAATTTCAGGACTAAAGGTTAGAGAATAAGCCTGAATAAAGTAGACTACCAAACCCATTTTAGTAAGATTCCCAGAAATGATGACATATAGAAAGACTCTTAGGGACTATGCAATTTGGCCCAATCAGGTAGAGGACTCAGTATTTGTAGGTAGTATGATTAAAGTGTCGGTGCAGATGTGTACAAGACACATATACGGTGCCATTGGGTTGGTAGAAAGACGCCACCCAACTATGTCATGATGTAAGGGATCGATTTTGTTGGGCGAAATAGGCCGGTGCAGGTGTGCACATGCCATTTTTGGGGCATACATGAGTACCTTGCATTTTTAGAGAGGATGCCAGTATGGGGAGTCATACGGGGCCCATGTACACACTCTGACCTAATGTCATTTAATGAGCCTTGATATGCATGTCGCAGTCTTGAGCAAAACCCAAGTAGAATCTCGAGGAGACACCAATAAAGTAACTTTATTAAAGTAACTTTAATAAAGTAAGTAATTATGACAACTTTTGTGTTGGAAGAGTTAAGAGGTGATAAGTATCCCTCATCATTACACTCACCTTTATACTTTTGTGTTGGCATCTCAAGAGCCTGCCACCTAACACCTGATTCGGGGAATCCACCTGTCTCCGACTCGGTCATGTACTTGACTTTATGAACACCAAACCCAGGAGTCTAGAGAAATTGTCATGCCTCTACCTTCCCTTGATAATTATAGCAGCACCTAAGAGAGAGAGAAAGGGAAGACAAAAAGCAAGTGACACGTGTCACCGAATCAGTGGAATACTGGATAAATGGCACCACAGCATCACGACACGTGGCATGACCTTTTCAAAGATCCTCCCTAGCCATTTAATTCAGCTAGCTTCCCAAATATTCATAAAAACATCATAAAAAATGTTGAGAAATTAGAAGAGGAAAGAGAAAAAATGAATAGTAAAAGTTCTTGAGCTCCAAAGCCAATTTTAGCTATGACTCGGCATTTTCTCTCAAAGTACCTTTCACAAACCTTCTTCTACTCATCCCAAGCTTCATTTCTACAATTTCAAATGTTTATTTGGTGGTGTTTGGTGCCGTCTCACCAGTCTGAGTACTATCATATTTTTGAACTGACTACGGAAACACGTAAAGTTAAGCATAAGCTTCCTTTTGAACCGATTAGTTTGTTGTTTGGATGAGTTTTTATGGGGGTGTGGTGTAACATACTGAAATATGAATAACAAGAACTGCTTGTAAATGTAATTAGTCGGAAGAAAATTCACCGGTGCCAATGTTGTGTATAGGATGTTATTTTGATAAAGAGGACACTTAGCAAGATTTTATTGGTTGTCATAAAGTAATAATTAAATAAAATAATCTTACTTTGTGTAGGGACCACGAAGGAGGACATCTCATAGGTAAACCCGGGGAAAATTCCCTGACTTTCCTTTCCCTGATAAAGTGGACGGTTAGGTGGAGGGAAGAGATAGGGATAGGTCCCACATAAGGGACACATGGTGTCATCTTAAGGAAGAAGAGAAAAGGTGCTTTTGACTTTAATGTGTTGGCCGAATAAGAGCGTGACACTTGTTTCCTCTTTTTTGACAAAGTTACTTTATCTTTTGAGTTGTTATCACCGGAGGGTGCCACGTTGCCCCGAGCCAGGGAACACCGAACTCAGGAGCCAGGGAAAAATCATTGGGCTCTCACTTTCCCTGACCATTAGGACATCTCAAGACCCATTTGATTAAAAGAAAGGACACGTGTCACCGTTTGGCTAAATCACTGAATATGTGGCACCATAAGATTCTGACACATGTTGGAACACCTTTATAACTCTTTAAACTCCATTATTTCATTTATCATCAGAAAAAATAGGAAGAAATCAGAAAAAACATTGAGAAATAGTTAGAGGAAAGAGAAAACATGAATAGTGAATGTTCTTGAGTTCAATCCACCGAAACACTACCGAATCAGTGTTTTCTCCCAAAATTTCCTTCATAAACCTTATTCTAATCATCCTAAGATTCATTTCTATGGTTTCATATTTTCATTTGGAGGTGTTTGGTGCCATCTCACCGGATGAAGTACTGCCAGATTTCTGAACCGATTGTGGAAACGTATAGAGGTAAGCATAAGCTTCATTTTGAACCGATTGGTTTGTTGTTTGGATGAGTCTTCATGAAGGTTGGGTTACTGTTCATTTTCATCCAAAAGGAATTTTAAAGTATTAATCATGTATTTATGGTTAAATGATGATTTATGATGATATTGGACTAGTTGTTCAACAAAATTTTGTTTTGGTAATTTTGCTGAAAATGATTCTGTCTTGCCAGTAGGTTTTGGGGCTGAATCTTTATGATTTTGATGATTTTGATCATCCAATTGAGTTCTCCATGAAAAATTATGTGGAAAAGCATGTACTTATAATTTTTGGATAATTATACAAAATTATGGAATTTTTGAAAGTTAGATGACCCTGCTGTTAGACTTGTTTTTCTGGAGCAGATTTGTTGCTATGTGTGTTTTAGTAACCAAACCTTGTCTAAACCTTAGAAAATTATACATGATGAAAGTAGACATCCTGAGGTTTAATTTTATGGGTAATATGACGCAATTGGACCAGTGGATTGAGAAATATGATTTTTCAAAGTTTAAGGTTGATTCTGGAATGAAATCTGTGGCAGATTGGGTTTGACGAATTTTCTGGAATTGGGTGGTTATAATTAGTGCCTTGTAATATTTTTATTTACAATAGGACTTGAAAATTATTGAACAGAACCTGGAACCAACTCATTTAATCATGTATTTATGGTTAGATTATTATTTATGATGATATTGGACCAAGTAGTTGGACAAAATTCTGTTTTGTTGAATTGTTGTCTTGTGAGGTTATGTTTTGGCCATAACAGGGAATATGGAAGGAATGTGAATTTTCCAAATTTTAGTTTTCCAATGGATTCTTTGGGAAAAAATTTTTGGGTTAAGGTGTGGTTGTGATTTTAGAAGGGTTAGATTAGAAACCCAAGAATTTAAGTTAAAGGAACAAAGCTATCATATTTTGTTTTCTGGTGGCAAGTTTGTTTTGAAGTGTTTTCTAGTGGCCAAATGTTATCCAATGATGGCGAAAATTTTCAAAATTAAAGTAGACATCCTAATATTTAATTTGATGTATAATATGTTCCATTTGGGTTAGTAGATTGTGAGTTACAAATTTTTGAAGTTAGACATTGATCATGGAATCAATTCTGTGGCAGTGAGACTTAATTGTGAATTCAGGAATTCTGGGCCTTTGATTATTAGCATGAGGTACTTTTCCCTTAAATTATACTTAAAGAGGGTCATGTAGAACTTAGAACCACCTTATTTGGAATTGTTTTTATTTAGTTATAATTTTCAGAAGTTCAACTAAGAAGTAGAGGAATTCTTGGCTACGGCCAAAAAGAGGTCAGTAATGTTTTGGCCACAATCAAGACCCCCAAATTCCAGCATTTCCTATTTTTTTGAAATAAATTGACATATCTAGCCCTTCCTAACTTCTTGGGCCTTAATATATGCTCCAATGACTTGCGATCATGACTTTAATGATGTGTTTGGGTGTCTAGGGCCATGGAGAAGTCAAGAAGAAGAATAAGAGAAGATACTTCAAGTAACCCTAATGGTTAGAAGAAGAGGAAACAAATGAAGGACATTGGTCCACAAGGTAGTAAACTTTCCTAACTTGCATTTACTTCATGTGTTTGCTTGTGTATTGATATGTTTAATTGCTTGATGAATTGTAAGAAGCATATATGAATTATTGAAGCTCTGCTTTACTTATACTGTGGCTATTAGTGTAATGTATTAAACATTGAGCATGCGAATATGTCATTATGTTGGCATAAATTTATTTAAGCAAGTATATCATGCACAAAGTATTTATTGTATACATAGTTAGCAAAGTTTGCTACTGAGATTTTCTCGAATCTCACTCTCCCTCACCAACCATATAGGTATGATGAGTACAGGAGAATAATGTATGAAGATATGCAAGGGGAAATATGAAGGAGAATAAAAGACTGAAGGGCAATGTACTCTTTATGTATTTTGATTAGATTTGTATATGAATAAACTAAGAATGAGCAAAAAATACTTTGGTAAATATACAAGGAATTAAGAAACGATGAGTTGCTAAGAAGTTATGAACCACTTTATGATGATGTTAAAAACAAAGTTTTTAAACTATTCAGAAAAACTTACTCAACTACCGATTCAAATCTTGTTTAAGGTTGGAAATTGAAAATTTTTTGCAAAGAAAGGTTGCTTAGTGGTTTGAATCTTCTGCGTAAAACTCATCAGAACGATTACAGAAGTACGGTGTTACAGTTCCTGACTTGCACAACCCGCAAATCATATAGTGATCATCCTGAACACAACATACTTATGATCACATTCACAGTATTGTAATCATCATGCACAAAACATACTTATGATTACATCCTATGGGTAACAATGCCATGTAGGCTCATCAGCCATACATGCAAAACATTGTATATAACACATCAAACAATGTATATTGACATCCACATAGAATATGAGAGATAGAGTTACTACCTTGTTGCCTTTCCTTTCCTACTTTATCAGTCTTTGTTGGCCCGGCTAGGCATATATCAAATCCTAAAAGTTAGCCAAAATAGTTGCAAATAAGTTACTATTCATACATTTTTAACCTTAAAACATGCAATTTAAGTGTCTTTCTTCAAAATCGCGTATTTATCAAAATGCCCCTAAGGAACCAGATTTGATCCCCTTTTTACTTGGTATATTTGTACTTTTTCAAAAATTATGAACCGGGCTAATCCCACATATTTTTGCATGTAGAATCCATTTTTATCCTCAGATTAGGCTAATTCCAACTTAAATTACAGTTTTACCCTCAACAGTCCTAACTTGGAGTTTTATGGGCAAAATTGTCATTTAAAATTCTAGGGCTTTTCACCCTTCACAATCCATATGAAACCTACACAATTTTCCCTTATAAACATTATGGAATCACTAAAAAAAATGAAATTCCAAGTCTAATCCCAGATTCCATCTTTGGCCGAAAGTTAGATAACTTTAGGAAAAATTGGATTTTCATTATTTTAACCCTTAAATAATCTTCTTTCTACATGTATACACTTGTTTAACCATCCAATCATCAATTTAACATAACCAATAGAAATTTAGGTAGCATCTCCCGTTAGAAATTGGACATCCTAAGTTACAAATTCTAACACAAATCAACCAATATCCAGCCAGACAGCAGTTACAACTATATTTCCAACAAGAATTCATTTATTGAGGCCACCCTTTAAGCTGGGTCATAATTGTGGATTAGGGTAAATAATTCATTTATTCCCATAATCCAGCAATATGTTATTAGCTGTTAGCCAGTCTATACCAAGGATCACCTATAATTTATGCAAGGGTAAGCAAATTAAATCTATGGTCGACTCATGTCGTCCAACATTTATGACACAATTTAAACAGACTGCAGCAGTAGCTGATTGGGCACCCGTGGGTGTTGATATTATTAAATCATATGGTAAATGATGCATCATTAAACCTAGTTATCTTGTACAATCATATGCAATAAATGAATGAGTAGCACCAGAATTATATAATACTTGCACACAATTGCCATTAAGTAGAATGGTACCTTGAATTAATTCGGGAGACTTTCTGGCTTCTTCAGGTGTCATAGCCAAAACTCTCCCTTGGGTCCTCTGTCTCGGATGTTCCATTCTTTGTTGTTGTTTTGGACAATTGGTAGCTATATGTCTCGACTGATTGCAGTTATAGCAAATTAACCCATATGATGTATCGGGTGGGTGAGACCTACCACACCTCCAATAAGTCTTGTTTCGAGAAGGTTGTTGATTGTTATGATTCCAGGATTGGTAAGGCTTCTTATCATTTCCTCGAGCTCATCCTCTTGAATTTCTATGTTTATGATTAGAATTTCTACTACCAAACACTTCTTTATTGTTGGCATTCCTGTTGTCGTAGAGGTTCAACAAATTGCTCTCAGTAATTCTGCATTCGTCTACCGCCTTATTGAATTCTCTAAATTGTTTCGACACCAGTTTCTCCTTTAATTCTGGCTTCAGCCTCCTAATCAGCATATCAGAACCCCATTCACCATTATTATAGAATCTCATATAAGAGGAGTATCTAGATAGCCCGATATAACAAGCAAGATATTCATCGAAACTTTCTTTTTCTCCTTGTTTGATTGTCAGGAACTCAATTTCCTTGGCAATTCACACCGAACGGGGAAAATACTTTTTCATGTAATTATGTTAAGAAATATTCCTAGGTAAGAGGAATATTTCAGGATTGTATAAACATCTCTATATTCTTCCACCAAGTATCAGCATCTCCCTCCAATTTGAAAACTACTAACTCAGATTTTACGTTATCGGGGCATTCAAGAATTTAAAATATTTTCTCCATCTTAAACAACCAATTTTTTGCTTTATGAGGATCAAATCTCCCTTTAAAAGATGGTGGTCTTTGCTGACTAAACCTTGTCAACGATGTTGGTAATTTTTCTACTTCAATAGCAGGTCTGTTAGGCGGTTTCTCATGAATAGGCTGTTCAAGTTGTTCAAGATTATTTTATGGTCTCTCCAGATTATTTAATCTCTCTTCATCTGCTTCTTGCTTCTGTCGTACCTCTCTCACTTCATTCCTTAATTCTTGTATCATATTCCCTTGCTCTGTAAGCATCCCCAATATTCATTCCATTAGGTCTGGTCTTAATTCTTGATCTTGACTTACTTCCCTATTTCCAAATCTCACCATCCTTATGATCCACTATATTTCAAATAAGGAAGGAGTTAGTTCATTAGATATTCATAGGGGTATTTTTTTCATTTCATTAAATTATCTTACACAAATAGTCCATATACATCATACATCAACATCTAAACTAGTTTAAAGAAAGATCTCATCATTACTTTACACATAATTTTTTTATACATCAGGTTTATTTACATCACTTTGCTTTTTTCCAAAACTTCCCAGGGGGTCACCAATCTTTCTATTTTCTTAGGATGAGCACGCTTAACTTTTATTATACTGACCTAAAACATTGATATCGACCTTATTTAACCTCGAACTTCAGTACTATACTACAATACATGTCATAACTAAACATGTCAGTCATCTCAAACCGACCAAAACTATGTACATATTCTTTTTCCTAACCCTAGTTGGAATACATATATTCCTATATAAGGTCCATTATATGGATTTTAAACATTGGATAATCATCTCTTAGTCCCTACTCTAAGATATCATTGATTTTTTGGATCTAAAATACTGTTTTTGGAAAGAAATATAATTTGGTTTAAATCTAATATTTATCGGGGTAGGTGATCCCAAGGTACTATTGATCCGTATGCATCGAATCCAAGTCAAACGTCAAGTGGTTGTATTGATCCTAAAGAGTATTTCGAATGCGTAAAGCTCGGTGAAACATATTGTGAATATACCACCACAGTTGCCTATCGGCTTGCAGGTCATATTTTTCATAGTCGGGGTTTGCCTTATAACTTGATACTACATATGGATCTCATTCTGTCTTATTGGATACGGGCTATCTAGAATCCCCAACTTCTGAATACGTGATAAGTCTCCATATTTTATACATTTGAAGGATATTTTGGATATATTTGAAGAGTTATATAAGCAAATTTTGAAAGATTTCTATGAGATTATAGGAGTAAATCAAACTGGAGAATCATTTGGGGGATTTTACTTAAAATATTGTAGTTTTAATCTGAAATAGAAATAATTTAATTTAGGATAATAATAATAATAAAAATGATTGATTGTTTGAAATTAAAAAAAATTGAAAGAAGAGTTTTTTTATATAATTTTTTCCTTTTCTTTTCTTTATTTTATTTTATCATTTCAATTAGGAAATGACGTGGTTTGTGGGTGAAATATTATTATCAATTGGCTTTAAATTCTTTAATGAAAAGGAGGTGATGCGACAACGTTTTGGGAGGCATATAAAGACCTAAGAAAAGAAAACAAGATAAGAAAATAGGAAGATATCACAAGAGGTGTATGTTTTAAGAAGTGAGAGGTAGAGGAGCTGAACGAAAGAAGCTCACGAGAGAGAGGTCGGGGAGGCGATCTAAGGAGCAGCGGTGAGAGAGGAGCAGCATCTTTTCTTTTCCATTGACGATTACTAGAGTGACTACAGAAGGAACTCTGGTGTGTCATCTTTGTCTTCTGCTTCTTCTTTTTAATCTGGGGACCCGATATTTAAGGAGTGAGAGGAGCTAAAAGAAAGAAAAGAGAAGCGGCTGGTGGGAGGCACTGTTCATCTTATTTGTCAGTATCCTCTTGAGCTTGCGAGAGAGAGGAGATTACAAGCTTGAATTAGATAAGATAGCAAAGGAGACAACATTTGACAACAGCAGCTGAACCACAAAAGGAGGTCCCCGATAATTGAAGAACAGAGGAGTAGGAAGTCACTTGCACTGATTATGTTCCTTTCTCTACCTCTGTCATCACAGAAGCAGAAGAAGAATAGTTGAACATAGAGCATGAAGAAAAATTAGATTGGCATTGTTTGATTTATCTTTTCCTGTTTTAATTCTTTATGCTATTGAATCTGGATTTTAGCTTTGCTTTGATGATGCTGAATTTTCCTTTTGCTCTGTTTAATTACTCTGGATCATATTGGGTTGCTGCTGTGATTGTAATTAAAGCATGTGTGGCTAATTCTCTTTGAACTTAGAGTAGCTATGAACTAATTTAGGGATTTGAGCATGTATGAACCAAATATTTTGTGCTTATTGTTATTTTGTTTACTTAATTTTGTATTATTTTATCTACTTTGTGCTTGATCATCACTAAGTAGGAAATTTGAGAATTTAGATTAGCCTTGGAAGAGGGATCTTAATTGAACCATAGGATTAAGTAATGTGTGATTACAATTTATTCTAATTTGCCAATATGACATGAACATACCTATTGGACCCATATAATCATATTAGAGGGAAATTAGACATTTATTGCCTCTTAAGTAAATTAGTTAAGAATAACAATTTTAACTTGAGAGAGGGGTATGAGTAATTGTAAGATACTTATATCTATTTAAACTCTAGATTAACAAATTAGCATTAAGTGTATTTGTTTTGGGTACATACATGCTCTAAGACTTGAAAAAGGGATTAGCCACTCTAGGTTGTTTTCCTTCATTGAAATCTTAAAAATATTAAATTTAGTACTTTTGCTTTTATTTAAATTGATTTTCAAATTAGTCTTCTTCTTTGATTTGCTCAACTTAAATGTAAATAAAAATTTTAATGCCTAATTATATATTACCTTGAATCTCTGTAGGACGACCTTAATTTGCTATTATACTATTTCAACGGCTCGTATACTTGTGGTGCTTATTTAAAATTTTGTAGCATCAAGTTTTTGGCGCCGTTGCCAGGGATTCAAGGCAATTGGTGATTAGAACTAGAAATATTTTAGTAGTTTAAGCTTGAGTTTTGTGAATATTTTTATTTTATTTTCTTGTGTGTGATTTGCTTTATTTTCATTGTTTCTTGTTTGTCTTTAAAAAAGAAAAATTGAAAAAATGGATTATTCATAGCATTCATTTGGTTCAATCAGAGATAAATTATCATATCTTGGTTCTTTATTAGGAATGCATGTGGATGGAATGAGACAAGAAGATATAAATGCTATTTGGATTGAAAATGTTGATTCTTCTCAATATAATTATTTTTCTTGTGTTTATTATGGAGAAAGTCATTCATATGAGCATTGTCCATATAGTACTACCAACCATTATGTGAGAGATGATTTCACTAGGAATCAAACTTGTTTTGATTATCCTTTCTATCCTAGTGGAAGTTTAGAGCAACAAGAGCTTTGGAATCCACATTCAAATTCCAATTCAAAAGAAAATTACCCCATTTTTTCACTCTCATCCTCATTTTGAAGAAAACACCCTTGAATATAAAGAAAAATCTAATTTAGAAAGGTTATTTGAGGAGTATGTGGAATCATTAGAGAGATTTAGTAGAGAACAAAGGGAATTTGCCACTGATTTTGAATAAAGGGTCCAAAATATTGGAGTCTATTTGAATCAAATTGTTTCACCCCTTGAGACTATGAGGTAAGATAATTCTTTAAGCATGATAACCACTTCTTGTGTTGATGATGATTATTGTGAGGAAATTGAGGATGTGCAATTCCATGAGACTTTTGATAATGTGAAAAATGAATGTGAGCCTAAAATTAATTTGGAAGGGAATAATGGGTGTAGTCTAAAAGAGATTTCGGTTGTGGAACCTAATTCTTATCATTTTGATGTTGAAATTGATGTGGATGTCCTAAAAGCTATTATTCATTATTATTCTATTGACTCTTTGACTCTTACTATTGAGAGTCAAGTGGATTTTGTGGGATGCTATAAATTGTTGGAAGTTCCTAAATCCGTTTGCAAGGATGTGTATGTTGTGTTTGATTTGAATTTAGTGAATACTTGTACTCTTAAATTGTCTATGATGGAAGAAGTACAAGTAAATAACTTGAATGATCATTTTTGTGTGTCTGAAACCTTGTTGCTTGAAAAGAAACGAAAACAAGGTAATCCTGGTGTTTGATACTTATGATTAGTGGTTATTTTGAGTAGTCTGGCTGAAGACTTTAAACTTAGCGCTTCTTAGGAAACAACCTAAGGTTTGGTTTGATGTGTTTTTATTTTATTTTATAGGACTTTTGTAGCCCTTGGTGATATATTCCACATTGATAGCCACAAGCAAGAGCATTCAAGAGTACAAGACAAGGATTAAGAGGGGAGTATTCTTATACTTTTCTTTGTTTTGTTCGAATTGATTGTTGATAACATGTTTTGGGATATGAGTGTTGGTTATAGTTTAGTTTTGCATGTGATTGATATTTGTTATTGACTATGGAGTTGAGCGGTAGCAATTAGGAGTTGTGCTTAAGTGGTGAATATTTGAGATCTTAGAAACGTTTGCTATCCCTACACTTATATATGGTAATTTCTTCACTTCCATTACTTAGTGTTACTTGTTCACATTAAGGATAATGTGACATTTAAGTGTGGGTGTAAGAGGTACCATTGGTTTTGTATGACTTGTCTTCAATTTCGACAAATTTCTTTGGTTTTGCATATAAATAAAAAAAAAATTTGACCAATTTTGAACAAAAATTTTGCTTTTCATAGAAGCTTGGATTTTACTTGTGAACATTGTCAAAGTTGGGTTAATTTGAATTTGAAAAAATTTGAGTTTTATTAGAATTTGGTTTTATCTTCTTGAAATGTTAGTAAATAGGCAAATAATTTGGCTTAGGTAAATGACTTCAGGATGTCAAATGCCGGTGAGAAATTTAAGCCTAGATATTCATTTCTTTCAAGAGAGATTACACTTATTGTGATTTCATCTCTAGAACTTGTCTTGAATATCTTTTGAAGCTTAAAAACTTTTTGCATGCATAAAGATTATTTAGGCACTTATTTCATAACTAGTTAGGCCAAATGACTATCCTTATCACATGAAAATCCTTTGCTTTACCCCATTTGAGCCTCAACTTGTTTTTAAAACAAAATTGCATAGACTAAATAGCCTTTTGCTTGAGAAATGCAATTTTTATAACTTTTCCTTTCCATTCATGTACTACTTTGTAAGTGCTAAGTAAAACAATTTTAGAACAAGAATGAAGGGATTAGAAAGTTAATGTTAGGTGAGTTGATATGGATACAAGAAAAGAAAGAAAAGAAAAGAAAAGAGAAAGAAAAAGTGAATTAGAAAGAAAAGAAAGATAGAAAGAAAGTTGGATATGAAAAAAAAAGTAAAAGAAAAATAGATTGAAAAAATTAGAATGAAAAAAAATATAGAAGAAAAAGATTGTTGAGGTTAAATGAATAAATGTTGTTTATAGTGTAAATGAGTTTGTTTTCTTTAAGTGGGTATTCCTTCATTTTTCATGAATCTCATTGAATTGCTTGGCACTAATTAAATTATTCCTTCATATCATTTGACCATTTTCATTTCATTATCCTACCCATTTCATTACAACCCTTGAAAAAGTCCTTTTGATTTGAGTATGCAATGGGATAATATAGTGGAGATTGAGATGATAAACAAGCTTATAGTAGATGGGTTGCAATAGGTGGAATAGAGTGAAACAAAAACCATTTATTATATTGAGAGATGAGTGTAAACAGTTACCTTATGAGGGACATTCTATTGTGATTTATATTTGTTAAATTAATTGTCTTCCTACTTGCACTTTTAGAAGCTGTAAAAGAGTTCTAATAAAGCTTCATTCTTGAAAACGAGGTGGGATTCTTCGACAAGGCTTCCTACCCCTTCTCAACGATATTCGGTTTCTTGCACCTTGTTTTGTCCTAGGGACTTCCTTTCTTGGGGGTCTATCGGCTGGCCGATTTACCAATGACTGTGATTCACATTTAATATACTTTTCTTTACTTATAATTCCTATCATAACATAATTAGGATTATATTAGTATACCATTCTGTTAGTGCCAAAACTGCATGCTCTGATACCACAAATGTCAAACCCCACATAATTTAGACATTTCACATAGTATCATCGTATAGTTCATCAGGCATACAAAAAAAGTATGAACATACTGATACAAAATCCTTGATTATATTATAAGAGTATCAAGAGTTCCACATTACTACATTACCAAAGTTTACAACAAACTACTACATATTTAGTACAAAATATCTTCATAGGCAATTTATAAGTTCTTGGGGTCTACTTTCTCTTTGCCTTTGGAACCATTATGCCTAGCTGTATAAATTTATTGTATAGGAAAGGGATGAGATTTTAAAAAATCTCAGTAGTAACAAACAATCAATCATATAAAATGTAAAAAGTAAACATGTAATGCAATATTTGTCATGATGCAGCAATCAAAATGCCAATGCATGTTTAACAATGCTCAAGAACCAAACGATGATTTTGCCTAGGGGGATTGGTACTCTCTTCCTCAATTTGCTTCCTTTTAGTGGGTGGTTTATCTGTGATATTAGACCTACTGACTTCCTTTACTGCATGGGAAGGCTGACCCTTTCCTCTGGATTTCTTTTTCAATAGTACATTTTTGCCACTCATATTTGCCGTAGACGGTCTCGTGTGCCAATAGTATTAGGGTTTGGGTGAATGCTTGCTCAGTGAGGTTAGCCGATTAATAAAGTCACACTTGATGAGGATTTTATTTTAAGGCCAAACCTTTGCTTTAGATTCTGATAACGGTTCACTACCCATCACGTGTCTATAAGTAGGTAGTGGTTATACACATTGTCTATTAACTAGTATGAACATGTGAAATGGATGGAAACCTAAAACGACATTTTTCTCATACATTATGAAGTTAAATTTGTTATATGTAACAATGATGTGGCCATATACAATGCACAGTTAAGATAATTTTAAATGACAACGGTCACCAAGAAGTGTTTAAACGATGTTGTTATGAGACTGAATGACTTTTACTTATAAAAGCTGGTTGTAACCATGGAGAAACCACTGGGTGAACGAATTACAACCTACGTAATTCATGTACACCTAACCATTATGTGCCTATGTGTATGTGACATAAGGTATGGTTCAGATGATGAATTAAGTTCAAGTGAATGATGTACCTTGTGTAATATCCCGAATTTTGGGACAAAAGGCTTGAGGTTAAGCCTGGATCAAGTGGACTGCTAAGCCCCAGTTTAACAAATATCCCTATGAGGCATGTTTAAATTTCCTAAAATTTCTTTTTATCTTTAGATATTAAAAGGAATTATATTGGTGAGCTAAAGAGCTCAGAAAATAATAAAACGAAGTGATTGGAAGTCACACACAACATAGTGAAGTGGAACACAGAGTAATTTTGCTAACGGTGAAATTCCAAATGTGGCAGTCGTGTTTGTGTGGCATATTTCAAGGGGTAAATGATGTCCAAAATTTATAACAATTTCCATGATAAAAGTAGACTTATCAAGATTTAATTTGATAGGTGATATAAGTCATTTGGAGTTGTATATAAAGAGAAATGAATTTTGGAAGTTAGCCCAACGAAATTAATTATTTTCTGGGATAGCATTCAAAGATTAAAATTATGGGAAGATTGAGCTTCCAATTATTCAAATTTTATATTTTTTCTTAAAACTAGACTTAATGAGGGTTGCATAGCCTTTGGAACCATTCCAATTGGACATTTGCACAATTAGATATGAATTTTCAAAGTTTAATGAAAATTATGCTAGATTAAGCATTTTGTGCGGAAATTGTAATTAGGGACCAATAGTGAGCTGACACGTGGCAGGCACTTAATACCTCATTTAACCATTGATTCATCTCCTTCTTCAGCCATTTTTCACGATGAGAATTAGACACAAGAGTGAGAGCAAGCGTTTGAGTCAGTGGAGAGCATGGGAAGCTAGAGGTCTCAATATTAAAGGTATGTGAGTTTATAAACTTGTGATTCTTGTTTCCTAATCCTCCCATAACCTCTTCTAATCACTCTTCTACCTTTGGAACCATAGAATTTGAGATGAATCATGGGTTTTAGAAAGAGGGATGAAAACGTGGAGGAGAGAAAAGTGGTGGAAATCAAGAGGTAACTCCTCCAAACTTATTTCTCTTGCTTGATTAGATGTTGTTAGTGTTGTTCTTGGTGAATATAGTGTTGATTTCTCTTGTTTTCAAAATTAGGGCTGATGAAACCTTAGGAGAAATGCTATGAAAATCTCCCCTAAATCATGCCTAATAAGTGTTTAAATAGCTAATTATTTGATTAGAAGTAGAAAGGAAGTGATTAAGCAAGAGAAAACAAGAAAACAACAACCTTTTCCTAGGACTCTGTTTTTCTGTTCTGGCTGTGATGTGGTGAAGTGTTGAGAATTTGATGATTTTGATGCTCCCATTGGATTTAGGAGGCAAAATTGTGTATGTATGCAAGTGTTCATGATTTTTGGATGCTTGTATATGAATTGGGAATTTTTGGAAATTGATGAATAGATGTTGTGTAATTCGTTTTCTGGAGGCAACGTCATTGTGACATGTTTTTGAAGGCTTGAATGTTGTGCAATGATAATGAAACTTTCCAGGCTTAAATTAGACATGATAAGCTTCAAAATGAAAGGTAATATGAATGATTTGGACAAGTATGCTAGGAGTTATGATTTGTCAAAGTCTGGTCATGTGAATTTGGATAATTCTAGAGCAAGGTCTAATGAAATGAAATAAGATATTTATTTGAACACTTATAGCTTGCAGAAATATTTTTTCCTTAAAGTAGACTTAAAGAGGGTTAAATAGAGCTTGGAACCACTCCATTTGGAGTTTTATACATTTAGTTATGATTTTTACAAATTTGGCCAAGAATTAGGAAGTTTAAATTCTGGAACAGAGGGGTTCTTGGCCGCGGCCAAAATGTTTCTGACCTGTTTTTGGCCACGGCCAACACCCCCAAATTCCAGCATTTCATGTTTTTAAAGGAAATTGACTTATCTAGCCCTTCCTAGCCTCTTCGGCCTTATTATACACTTCCAATGACCCATAATCATGATTGTAATGATGTGATTGGGTATCTAGGGCTATGGAGAAGTCGAGAAAGAAGAGGCATGGAATAATTTTCATGGAGGAAGAGGCATGGCTGAACTTTCAAGAAGCTCCAATGGTTGGAAGATGAGAAAACAAAAGCAAGGACTATAGTCCACCAGGTAGTGAACTTACCTTTTCTGCATGTATGTGATATGTATGTCTTACATTGATTATGTGATTGCTTTACCTATTTGTGTGGAACATGTATGATTAGTTGAAGCTCTGTTATATTTGTGCAATGGCCATATGTATGTCATAACATCGAGCATGCATCATGACATTATGTTGGCATGAAATAGTGTAGGCAAGTATGTCATGCATTCATATATATCTTACATGCATAGTTGTAATGTTTGCTACTGAGATTCTCTTGAATCTCACTCCTCCCGACCAACAATAGTGACAGGTGGAGATGCATGAAGATGCATGGAGGAGATATGAAGTTGAAGTGAAGCTTGAAGCGCAAGGCGCTAGCTTGTTTTTGGTTGTATTTATTGGGTGATTGTATTTATAAGAAGTGATACATGTATATGTGGATGTATCTATATAAATGAATGTGTTTAGCAGAGAACGACTCTAATGGATAGCTCTTAGTTTATTTTATGTAATTGTTGCACACTTTGATATTGTGAAACTAAGAGCCGATGATGTATTGGTGACGTAGTGAATCTTGTGGGAATGATTGTAAAGATTCTATCCTTTTGAAAAACCCTCTCAACCTTAGGTTCAAATCCTGAGTTGAGAATGGAATATTGCGAAAGATTTTAGATGTTGGGTAGTCTGGGTTCAAATCCTGGTTCTACAATGGATTTCACTAGTCACTTATACTCATTTGTGAGTATTGGAAATAAGGTGTCACACCTTGCATATTCCAAAAGTGGTTTGGGTTCATTGATGAATATCCCTTTACATTTCTTCCAAGAAGGAGGAGGTTTTTTTGGAGGACTGTCCAATATTAGTTAGGACAAAAGTAGTTAGGTTGCAGTTATTTATTACTTTTTTTTATATGTGTTGGGGTGATATTCATATCATTTGTTTTTCTTTCACTTGTGAGCGGTTTCTCATTTTGTTAAGTATTACTTTGTTATGTTCGTCTTGCCTCTAACTGTCACCAATGGTACTTTTGTACCAGTTACTTGACCAAATTTCTCCTAACTCAAATGTTCGAAGGGAGTTGGTGAAGGTCGGTTGAATGTATCCAGGGACCGATCATGACATCGCTAACTTTGATTTGGGATAGGTAAAGAAGGTGGTTTCTATGGACACCGTCATTTTTTATGAGCAGGTAGAATTTGTATAATGTTGTTTTCATTTGTCTGCTTATGTGATTCAAATTTATCAGTTCATTTCTAATTTTCATGCTAGAACAACCGCATCATCATGAAGATGTTGGGGAGAGAACTGATTGATTACTTTGGTGAACTCATTCGTCCTGAAACAATGTACAATATTATGGACTTTGTTGTTTATGAAAGTGGTGAGGTAGTTCATCCAAGGTTCCACATTTTGTTGCTTCCCACAAGTATGGTAAGAGTGTTACATCGATACACCTGAACATTGCTTCAAGTTTGTGAACATTCCAAAGATAAATATTAGGATGGTGCTGTGGGACAGAGTCATAGGTATGTCATTGTGATTATTGCTTGAGGATATATGTATGTGCTTTGAGTTTTCCTTGTTAAAGACATTGTTATGTTTTACCACAGATATGAAGGGCATACTATATAGGAAAGTTCCACTGGGTTGGGAGTGGGATGAAAATCTCCTCAATCAAAAGTTTTCTTTTGTGGTAGAGGATGGAAAGTCAGTGATGATTATGTCAATTATATTATATGGTTGTATCTTATGTGTGACCATGTGTGTGATTCATTTATCCCTTCAAATTCATAGAATGAACTTGATTCAAGTTGTGTTATATTGGGATGTGGTTGTAGATGCGTGGAATGGATTTTAGCCTTATTCGGACACTAAAAATACGGTTGTCATTGTTTAGTATGTGTTGGTAAAGAGGAAAGCAAGTCCTTTTTTCTTGGGTAAGTATGATTGTGCAACCAAAATTTTCTAGCACCCCAGGATGAGGGAAGTTAAAGACTTGCAGAGTTTTTCTTTATAGAGGTTAATAGGGTGGGCTGCTATATAATAGTACCTTTGTTTGCATAATATTATTTATGAAGCCTGTAATAGTATTATTGTTTGTTTGTGGGGTGAGTTTGCACTTTGCTGTGTAATAGCACCTTTTTTGTGTAATTGCACATTGGATGCTTATGGTTAAATCAACTTCATCTCAACTTACTTTTATTTCATGGTTGTTGCATTTTTCAAATTTAACCCCTCACTCATGATGTGCCCAGCACATGCATGTGGTCAAATCCTAAGTCGCAATTTCTCTAATAACCTGTAACGTAACCATGCCTTGTATGTGGTCGTGGACAATGTGACTATTTCTCCAACTGGGTAATGGAAAAATGTTTAGTTAACATGCTTCTATGTAGTTCCATTTTGTTAAGGGAAAATCAGCATTAACCACTACATGACCAATGGGCACTTTAAACTTAATGTTTAAATTCACGTGGCTATAACCATAATGTGCCTATGGGCAGCATATATTGTTTGCTATTGAAATAGTACTTTGTTTGGCTCTATTTCTTATTAGTGGAACAGAGCAAAATGTTTTATCATAGTCTTCAACAAAATAGGTGCATCCCTCAAGTGGTTAGCTTACATATATATATATATAGTTGTACCTTACATAATCACATTGTCAAAATAATTGTGTTGTCAATGCAATCACACATCATTCGGATTACCTTTACAAAGGATATGTGAGGGAACCAAAATAGCCAAAAGATGCATAGACTACCTTTCCAAAAGATAGCGAGGATTCAAACTGTGTGCCATGTTCATCCATTTCCCCAGTATAAACATGGACCAAAGTTTGAATCACTAACCTTGAATGTGAGAGACAATCCCCATGGAAGCCACCTTTTACCTACTTTCCTAGTAAGGTGCGTATCCATTTTACCTTGAAATGGCTTGAAATCTTCTCAAAGGAATTGAGCAGCTGTTAGATGACACAATCTTGATGTGGGTGACTGCGAGCTCGTCAATGCTCAAACCTAGAACTTCTATCAACTGTAGGAATAGATATAATTCCTTCGCTTCCATCTTCACATGATGTGCTTGTTAGGGCAGATGTAACATCCCAAATTTCAGTCACCAAAATTCATTTATACCTTGGTGGTATTAAAGGGGATATAATGGTAAATTAAAGAGCATAATAAGTGATAAAACAAGTCAATTAGAAGTCACACACAACATAGTTATTTGGTACACAAGTTAGGGATGCTACCGGTAAGTTTCCTTGTGAGGCAGTCATCTTGTGTGACATTTTTAAATAGACAAATGTTGTCCAAAAATTGTGAAACTTTCAATATTTAAAGTATACATATCAAGATTTAATTTGATAAATCATATAAGTCATTTGGAGTTGTACATAAGGAGATATGTATTTTTGAAGTTAACCCAGTGAAACTAGAAATTGTTTGTAGCAGTGTCCAAAAATGGAAATTATGGAAATGATAAGCTTCGAGTTGGCTAAAGGCTATATTTTTCTTTGAAACTAGACTTAATAAGGGTCATATAGGCTTTGAAACAACACCAGTAGATATTTATACAATTAGATATGAATTTTCAAAATATTTTGAAAATTCTACCAATTTTTCCAACAAGTGAAAAAATGGAAGCAAATATAAGGGCAAAATGGTCATTTTGGCTAAATTAAAAAAATTTATAAAATATTCCTTAATAGTTAAGGAAGAGGAAAGATTTTGATGAAGAAGAACATCCTAGAATTATTCTAAAAACATCAAGAGAAAATATCAAAAATAAAGAAATATTAAAATTATGACATATGTTAAAATAGGAATAAAATAATATTTATAAGTGACACCTAATAAAATTCTAGAGAACTCTTATGTTCTCTATAAATAAAGGCCATTTCGGCCAAGAGAAGAAAGAAGAAGAAGAGGAAGAGAACTAGGAGGAAAGAAGAGGAGGAAGAGTGGACTAAGATCAAGGAGTAAATTCAAGGTAAGTAAGTTGAAATTTCTGCTTATTCTTGTCCTTTAGCTTGTGAAATCTCTTCTTAACCTTCATATTATCTTAGATTAGTTGTTCAACAAAAAAAACTCAAGGGAAAAGAGGAGGAAGATTTCAGTTTGGAAGGGAAGAAGAAGGAATAGTAAGCTAAATTGCAAAAACTCTAGTATTCTTACTGGAAACTGAGTTGTGGTGGATCTCTGGCTGGTTATTTGACTGTTTGTGATAGTTTCTGTAATTTGGGATGTCTAATTTCTAAGGGGATATGCTACCTAAATTTCCATTGACTATGTTAAATTGATTGAACAAGTATATACAAGAAGAAATAAAGTATTTTAAGGGCTAAAGCATGAAAAATCCAATTTCTCCAAAAGTTGTGTATGTTTTGGCCAAAGCTGAAATCTGAGGTTAAATTTAGAATTTCATGTTTTTGATGATTCCATGATATTTATAAGGGAAAATTGTGTAGGGTTCATGTAGATTGTGAAGCATGAAAAGCCATAGATTGTGAAATGACAATTTTGCCCCTGAAACCCCAAGATAGGGCTATCAAAGGCAAAACTATAATTTGGGTTGGAATTAGCCTAATCTAAGGTCAAAAATGGATTCTACAGTAAAAATATGTAGTATTAGCCCGAGTCATAATTTTTGGAAAAGTACAAATATACTGGATAAAAAGGGAATTAGACTAGGTTCTCTATGGGTATTTTGGTAAATATATGATTTTGGGTTAGGATAATCAACTTATGAATGTTAATATGCATTGTTTGCCATGTTCTATACAATGTGATGTACTGGTAGTGGTAGTTATGCTTACTTGTATGCTGCATAACCTGTATGGTTGTACTTACCTATGTACTGTATAGCCTGGTTGTGCTTGCCTGTGTGTTGCATAGCTTGTAAGAATATGTGATCTCATTACGTAGGTGAATTCAGGAGAATTCCTATGTACAAGTTTATGATTTGTGCACCTCAAGAACGGATGATCATTTTGATCCCAGGTAAAATCATCGTTTGGTTCATGAGCATTGTCAGATGTGTTTAGCATTTTGATTGTTGCATCATGATAAATGTTGCTATGCATGTTTACTTGTCATATTTTATATGATTGATTGTCTGTTACTACTGAGATTCAGAAGATTTATTTAGCAAGTGGCAACGGCTCAAAGGGAAAAGTAGCGAGTACCGACAACTAAAGGTCCATAAAATATCAAGGAATTTTTGTTGGTTATCTATTAGTTGCGCTTGTATCTAGGATTAGTATTGTAAATTGTACAAACCCCGTGGGGATTTTATGTAATGTGATCAAGAATTCTATATCAGTATATTTATACTATTCATTATGCCTATTGAACTGCTCTTGAATACTTTGATAAATGTTAAAATATTAAGGGGTTTGACAGCATACATGGTCCAAGATTGTCAAAAACTTCAACAATGGTGAGATCAAGGGACAAAACAGTTTCTCTTAGAACCTCTACTAGCATGTTAGAGTTGCTTGTTTCCTCTACTTCACTCCCATCAGCCTCAACGCACCTTCCATTTGAATTGCTTATAGATGTGTAACGTCGACCTCATCTAAGGAGGTCATCATTGAGATTTATTGGGGACTTAGGGATGTCTTATTGTTCTTTATGTATCTCTTCTTACATACTACCTAGTAATACCAAAAATGAATTTCAAAGCTAATGCACATGAAATTGTCTAACATCACTAACCTTTACATACTCATCCTAGACTGCCTTCTCCACAACAACAAACTGTTTCTTCGGATCCTATCCAAATCTAGAGGTTTTACTCCCATATTGTAATACCCCAAATTTTAGGACTAGAGGATAGAGAATAAGCCTGAATAAAGTAGACTACTGAATCTAGTTTAGTAAGAGTCCCATGAATGCATAAGAAATAAAATGACATTTAGAAAATGCAATCGCAATAGAATATGAATTTTGGTGCAAATTAGTCAAAAGAAAGTTCTTGATTCCTTTAGGATGTGTCAGAATGACTTAAAACCTAACCCGGATCCAAAGGAAAAGGGAAATGGTGTCTAGAAAGAAGTAATAAAGAGAAAGAAAAGAACTAATGGCACAATAAATATTATCATAATGCAAGGGCAAAAGAGACAATTGATAGTTGATCTTGAGGTTAAAATTGGAAAGAAAAATGAAAGGCTAGGATTTGCTCTTCAAAAGTAAGAAGTAATTATTAGAATGAAAAGAAAATTCTCTCTCCTTTTAAGCCATTAAAAAAGTCCAAACAAGGTTAAAAGAGGGAAGAGAATAGCTTGGTCAAATAGTCAAAGTTTTTTGCAACTTTTCTAACTTGGAAAAAATTGACCAATGGCAAGATAGAGAAAGCAAAATGGGTCAAAATTTCCTCCTCCATTTTGAAGAGGGAATTTAGTCAAAAAAGAGGAGAGGGAGGAAAGAGAAAGCTTCATCAAATTAAATTAACCACACTTGCTTAATTTACCACACTTCTTTAAGAAGCTTTGATTGTGGCCACACATTATTTCTCTTCTTTCTCTTGCTTATTTTTGTCCAAGTAAATTGCAAGAAGGTAAGAAATGAATATTAAAACATATTCACTCCCTCTCACACTCTCATAATTCGGCCAAGGCAAGAAAGAAAGAGAAAAAGAAGAGAAAAAATGAAAAAGGAAAGAGAAGGAGCACTCTTGAAGAACAAAGAAGAGGTAAGATCTTCTTGCGCTATTTTCACCTTCTAAATCACCTATCTAGCTCTTGGGGCCTTTATAAAAGTTATTCCTCTCATTAAGAGCTTCCTTTCTATGGTTTTTTTTAATAGAGGTGTTTTGTGGTGCTAATAAAGGGCCAAAGTAGGGGAAACAAGAAACAAGCACTAGAAAGTATAAAAGGTGAGCTTTAGCTTCATTTTAACCTATGTATTGTGTTGATTGGATGATTATTGTAGACTTTAAATTTCTGCCTTAATTTTGGTTACTCTAGGGTTTTAGGGTTTCATGTTGATTTGATCATGGAAATGAGATTATATGATGTTATATGATGATTCTAGCAAGTATTGTGGCTAAACTTGCAAGAAGTCACTTTGTGACAATTTAGAGCTCTGTTTGGTTAGAATATGATAGGGAGAAGGAGAATGATTTTGGTGTTTTTGAGGTTTCCAATGGATTCCTTGGGCAAAAATGTGTAGTAATAGGTTGTTGGTGTAACATCCTAAATTTCATTCACTAAAATTCCTTTATACCTTGGTGGTATTAAAGAGGATAAAATGGTTAATTAAAGAGCATATTAAGTGACAAAACAAGGCAATTAGAGGTCCCACACAACATAGTTATTTGGTGCATAAGCTAGTGTTGCTGCCAATCTATTTTCCAGTGAGGCAGTCATGTTGTATGACATTTTTAAATAGGAAAATGATATCCACAAATAGTGAAACTTTCTAGAATAAAATTAGACTTATCAAGATTTAATTTGATAGGTCATATATGTCATTTGGAATTGTACACAAAGATATATGTATTTTTGAAGTTACCCTAGTAAAACTGGTAATTTTCTGTGGCATCGTCCAAAAATGGAAATTCTGGAAATGTTGAGCATCTACTTGGCTAATTTTCCTTGGAAATAGACTTAATAAGGGTTACATATCCTTTGGAACCATATCAATTGGAGGTAAGATAGAGAGCTTTGGAAAGAAATATCTTATCTTAAGAAACACATGACAAATTGGGAATAAAATAACAATTAAATGAGAAAGAGCAAGAGAGTTCTAGAGTCCTCTCCTTTGCTCTATAAAAGGGGGTCTAATTTAGCCAAAAGAGAAAGAAGCTAGGAGGAAGAGAGGAACAAGAAGAGAAGACAAGATCCAAGAAGCAAAGAATAAGGTAAGTAGGTAGAAATTTTCATTTGTTCTTGTTCTTTAGTTCATGATGTCTTCTCCTAATCTCCATGACATCTTGAAATAGCCATTAAACCAATAAAATCTCAAGTGAAAAGGAAGAAGGGTGACAGTTTAAGAAGAAGAATCAAGTTGAGGTAAGAAAACTTTGAAATTCATGTTAGAATTATAGTTGTGACTGTTGCCTGGTTGGATATTGGTGAATTTTTGTTGAAATTTGTAACTTGAGATGTTCAATTTCTAAGGGGAGATGTTGCCAAAATTTCTATTGATTATGTTTAATTGATGTTTGGATGATTAAACAAGGGAGTACAAGTGAAAAGATGAGATGTTTTAATGATTAAAATCATGAAAATCCAATTTTCCCAAGGGTTATGAACTTTCAGCCATATCTAAAAAATAAGGGTTAGAGCTAGAATATTGTGTTTTTAATGGTTCTATGATGTTTAGAATATAAAATTGTGTAGGGTTCATGTGAATTGCGAAGCATGAAAAGCCTTAGAGTGAGAAATATCAATTTTGCCCCTAAAACCTTAAGTTAGGGCTGTCAAGGGTAAATTTGTAATTTAGGCTGAAATTTGTCTAATATGAGGCCAAAAATGGATTATACACATGAAATTAAGTAAGAATAGCTGGGTTATAATTTTAGGGAAAGTATTAATATCCAGATGAAAAGGGAATTAGAATGGGTTCCTTAGGGGCATTTTGATAAATACGCGATTTTGAGCCAAGATAACCAACTTGTAAACTCAAGAATAAAGTATGAATGAGAAATGACTCATTTGCAATTACTTTGAAAATTTTACGATTTGATAATTGGCCGAGCTGGACAGAAAGTTAAGGGACTTATAGTAGCTAGCATTTGGAAAGGAATCCAGGTAGTAACACTACTACAAAAGAAGCTTTTAATGGCGCACATTTAATGACGTTTAGCAAAGAAACGCCATAGGTAATTGTTTCTTTTTTGAAAAAAAATATTTATAACCTATGGCGCTTTCTATTATAAGCGTCATAATTTAGTGTTAAGATTTTATGACACTTCCTTAAGAAACGCCATACGAGGCCTTTTTTTCTTTTTTTTATACTAATTATATTAGCTATGGCGTTTTATAGCAAATCGTCATAATTGGTGTAATGATTTAAAATTATTATGAACGTTTAGATGCTACTCAAGTTATATACATGTAGTCAGCAAATAAACTTCCCCCAACTTATTTATTTCTAATGCTTTAATTATTAATTAAAATAAATGAAGTAAATATTTAAAAAATAAATTAATAAAAGCTATACAAACACTTTATCTAAAGAAAATGCTTGAATGAAATTTTCACTTTAGTAATAGGAATAATCTAAAAAAAAAGTTATCAGCAAAAAAAAATGCATCTTAATGAAAAATGCCTAATAAGATTCTTAAAATTTGAAAAAATCATAATTACCTCAAAAAAATTTAGTACCTTACCTTAACCGACGCTTATCAAAAGCGCCGGTTAAGGCCATAAAATTTATTGCCTTAACTGGCGCTTTTGATAAGTGCCGGTTAAGGCATTAAAAATATTGCCTTAACCGGCGCTTGTCAAAAGCGCCGGTTTAGGCAATTGCCTAATAAAGGCATGCATTCAATATATAATATTATATATTATAATATATATATATTATATATAAATATAAAATTTTTTATCCATAATATTTAAAATTGGGTTAGTTATATCTGATAATTATCTTCAAAGATATAATTTTAAATTGACTTTTAATTATGAAGTAAAATTAAACAAAGTAAAAACTAAAAAAGTATATTAAGTATATATAAAGCATGAGAGATGAATGTCAGATATAAGAAGATTGCAAAAAAGTATGTTAAGTTGCTTTTAAAAAAAACATAAAAAAAGGTAAATAATTGACCTTGGACGGCGCTTTAATGTAAAGCGCCGGCCAAGGTTTAAGATGCACTAAAAAATGTACGTTTATAGATATATTAGTGTGTATGTGAATTCACTGATAACTAACTTAATAGTGTAAATATATATATATATATATAAAGTACCAGCAACAGTAGTAAGAATAATCTGCAAAAATAAAAAATTATCATTAAAAAAATAAGGTCTTAATATAGAAAAAATATTATTCTGAAAAAAAAATTTACACTTTAGCTGGCGCTTTTTTAAAAGCGCTGACTAAGGAGAAAAATTACCTTAGCCGGCACTTTTGGAAAAGCGCCTGCTAAGGTCCACATTTAGCTAGCGCTTTTCCAAAAGCGCCGGCTAAAGGCTACCTTTATCCAGCGCTTCATCAGGAAGCGTCAGAGCTCCTCACCGAGGCAATATATATCAAAATAATATATTATATTATATACTATTAAATAATATTATATATATAATATTGTAATATTAAATAATATATATATATATATATATATATATTATAATATTATATTGTATATATTATTATATATTTCTTTTAAAGTAATATATATTTATTTGCCTTCAATGACATTTGCTTAATTAGGATTATTGTTTTTTATTAATTATTGAAAGCTATTACGCTTGTTAGGAAAGCGCCGAAGCTTCTTCAAACTTTGTATGCCGCACGATTATATAATAAGGTTCTATTTTAACTCTTTACAACCCACCATTATTACTTTCCTCACGCGCTCTCCAGCTCTCAATTTCCTAGAGCTCCATTACTCCACCATCTTGTCTTATTCCTTTAGTCTCTACTCTATTATCTTGGTCCCTATTTTCTATAGAAATCCTTTAGCTTGTAAGTGTTTTATATATATATAAGCTTAAATCTGTATGTTTTCTTTTTCTTCTTCTTAGTTAAAATATTTCATGAACCTTAAATGTATCCTTAATTTTTTTTAGGTATTTACTTGAAGTTTCAACTCTGCCTTCTTAAACTTGCTATACATTGTAAGTTTTTAATTTTTAAGCTTAAATATGATCTGTATGTTTTCTTCTTCATTTTTTTAGTTAAAATCTGTCATGAAACTTGCTGACCAAGATTTTTGTCGTTGGATATCTATTAATTATCCTATGTATTTGGGATTTGTATTGTAATATGTATAAAACCTATGAAGATTTTATGTAATGTAATCAGGAATATTATATCAGTATATTGTACTATTACTGTATGCTTATTAAATTGTGCATTAATACTTTGTTAAATGTCAAAATAATAAGGGGTTTGACAATTGGCATAATTTTAGAAATATTTGATTGGAAATCCAAAAATTGGAATTGAACGTAGTGCTGCCAGAATGTGATTTCCTGGAGGCAGTGTATTTGTGGTATGTTTTTGAATGACCTAATATGATCCAATGGCCATAAAAATTTCCATAATCATAGTAGTCATATTAAGCTTTAATTTAATATGTAATATGTTTTATTTAGGTCAGTACATTAGGAATTATGAATTTTTGAAGTTCAGGCATTAAATCTAGAATAAATTATAAACCACTAAGGTTGATCGAGGTTTATGGAATTTTATGTCAATAGTTGGAAAAGAATGATATTTTTTCTTGAAATAGGAATTAGAAATCTTTAAATTGGAATTTGAACTACCCCATTTGGAGTTCCCTAGAATTAGTTATGATTTTTTAAAGATTGGTCAAAATTTTGGCAGCATAGTCTAAACATGTGAATTTAAGAAAGAAATGGCCAAATGTAATAAGTGTGAACTTCAAGGGTAGAATAATGTCCTAGAGGCTAATGTAGCCATATTGGACATTCATTTTTTCATTGTACTAATAATGTGGTATTTATCTAGGGCCATAAGAAGCCAAGAAAGAAGAAGAATGGACGAATTTCGAAGAAGCAACAATGATTGGAAGAAAAGGGGACAAGAAGATGACACAAGTCTAAAAGATAGTGAACTTATCTAACTTGCATGTATTTGATGTGTATGTTGTATATTGACATGTGGTATTGCTTTGCTTGATTATGTGAAGCATATATGAATGAATGAAGCTCTGTTTCTGTTTATATTGTGGCCATAGGTATGTTGCATGAAACATTGAGCATACAAAAATGTCATTATGTGAACATGACCCTATGTAAGGCAAGTATATCATGTACTAGCATTCATCTTGCATGCATTGTTAGTAATTGTTTGCTACTGATATTCCCCTGAATCTCACCCTCCCTTCATCAACCATATAGGTCCGTGAGCAGGAAAGAGAAGAATGTTTGAAGATGAATCATAAGGAAAGATGACGAAGAATTGAAGAATGAAAGTGTATTAATTTACTGTATGTAAATTATTTACACAATATATTAGTATGAATACGTGTATTAGAATTGAACGGAAATCGGGATCACTAAATCTAAGAGCTAGAACTAACTCTGATATTTGGTAAGAATAATGGCTAATAGTCGTGAATGTGTATTTTAACCCCTAAGTTAATTATTAATGAACGCTTCCGATGCATATAAAAGGGGCATAAATGCAAGGTATTACACATACACGATATCATACATGACTTGCCATACCTGTTTCATCGTCTTGATGTGATATGACATGTGGGTTGCCTTTGATCTGGCACCCATAAGCATGGTCTACCATCATTCCTTCTAAGGTCCTTGCATAGCTAGGCTTGAAGCCATTGTTTGCCATAAACTTCTATTTGGTCCTTAAATGCATATGGCACTCACTAGCAGCATGTCTTCATTGGCTATTCATATGTTGAACATAGCCTTTTGAAATTCTTCCATTGCACAACTACACAAATAAAAAATGATTATTCCTTGTGCTATGAAACCTACAAATATAAGTAACAGATTAACCACCTCCAAATTAAGTTGTTATAACACATGTAAGACCCATCTTACAACCCCTTCTTTATTACGTATCAGAAGCGTTAATTACCTATTTCCTTAAGGATTAATTTCTCGTTCACGACTCATTATTCGTTATTCTTATCAAATATCATTGTTAATTATTGTTCTCAGTGATCCCAATTACCGTTCAACTAAAACTTACCTATTCATACAAATATTTTGTTGTGCAAATAATTTACATACACAAAATTAATACACTTACATTCTTCAATTCTTTGTCATCTTTCCTTCTGATTCATCTTCAAGCATTATTCTCTTTCCAGCTCATGGACTTATATGGTTAGTGAGGGGAAGTGAGATTCAGAAGAATCTCAGTAGCAAACAGTGCTTACAAATGTCTATAAGGAATGCTTTGTGCATGACATGCTTGCTTACATAAATTCATGCCAACATATGACATATATACATGCTTAATATTTAACATATTACACTAATGACCACAGTATAAAAATAAATAGAGCTTCACTCATTCACATATGCTTTATACAATTTATCAAAGATATTAACACATCAATAAACAAGCACACATATTAAGTTATATAAGTTAGGAAAGTTCACTACCTTTTAGACTTGTGTCCTCTTCTTGTCCCCTTTTCTTCCAACCATTGAAGTTTCTTAGAAATTCTTCTATCTTCTTCTTTCTTGACTTGTCATGGCCCTAGATATATAATCATATAATTAGTGCCATGATAAATGAATTCTCATTATGCTACATTATCCTCATAGGCTTACTTCTGCCTTTAGGGTTCAAGGTAATTACATTGTGCCATTACCTTTTTAATTTTGCACATTTACTAAAAGCTAGCAGAATTTTCAACCAAATTTGAAAATTCATATGTTTTTGTACAAATGTCTAACTGTAGTAGTTCTAAAGTATATGTAACCCTTATTAAGTCTAGTATTAGGGAAAAATATTTTCCTTAGCCAATTAGATGCATAGCATTCTAGAATTATCATTCACTGGATACTACCCCAGAAACATGCCAGTTTTACAAGACCAACTTAAAAAATGCATAACTCATAGTATGCTGATCCAATTAATCTATATGACCTATCAAATTAAAGCTTGATTTTTCTAATTTTATTATAGAAAATCTCATGGTCATTTTAAATTGTTCAATTACTCAAAACCATAATGCAACAAATTGCCACCAAGAACCCTAATTGGAAGCACATGTGCAATTTTACAAATTGTGTTCCAATATTCTAGAATTTGTAACTGAGGGCTATTCGCACATAGTTTTTTGTATAGAATGCATTGGTGACATAAAAATTATAAAATTCATACTCCATCTATGTGTCCTATTTTGGCAGAAATTAGACATACAATCCAACAATCACTAAACTTCCAATTAAATCCTCAAACTAGTTTTGTATGCTCTTTAAATATCATATGACACCATTTATACAATCAAAACACCATGAAAATGTTAGATATGATTAGTTTTGATGATGACAAATATAGATGTCAAATATTAAGCATAAGAAGCTTGCATAGTATACTTTTCTAATACATTGACTAACTATTTGATGTTCCATATATTGTAGATTAGTCAAGCAATGGAAGAAAGAAATTGAGGAATAAAGAACTTGCAAGAATTAATGAAAAATATGAAGATTCAAGTTTTATGGGTACTGTAGCAATACGGTTACTGTAGCAATTGGCACTATTTGGCACTGTTTGGCACTGTAGCAGAGTGATTTTAACAAATACTCGAGTGATTTTCAGAAAAACTTAAAATCACTCGAGTGATTCTGAAAATCACTCGAGTGATGTTCAGTTTTTCAGACTCTGTTCTTCGTCCAGCTGAGCGAGGTCTGGTTATTTGATCATATCTCTCACAATACAACTCTAATTGAGACCAAACCAGTTGTATATGAAACTAGACTCCAAATGCGTCATTTTTAAACCAGAAAAAACATCAAAGGAGCTCAGATGAGGGAGATATCAGTGTTCGAATTAGACCTTCATGTCAGCGTTACTTTCTGGAACAGGTTTGGTATTTTGACTATAACTCTCAAAACACGGATCCAATGGAGCGGAAACTGGTGCCATATGAAACTAGACTTTAAGATCTTTCCATTGATATATAATGTAGAAATTTTGGAGCTATATTTGAAGAGTTATGCCATCTGTAGTTTGACCCCTGTTTGCTGTCGAATTGGAAGTGAAGTTTCGAGTTCAAGTGATATGAACAGAAAGCACCCGAGTGATTTTTATAATCACTCGAGTGATTAGGAAGATCACTCGAGTGATCATTATAATCACTCGAGTGAAATGCGTCAGAATGCATATCACTTCCAGTGGCACAGAATTCACCGGAGGAATTTTTCACTGTTCTCAATATCACTTCCAGTGATATGGAATTCACTCGAGTGATATGAAATTTTCTGTAGATCACTTCCAGTGTTAGCAGTCCAGTGCAACTCCAACATCCCATATCACCTCCAGTGGATACTGAATCAGTTCCAGTGAATTTCACTCCTTCTCAAATCACTTCCAGTAAGCTTCAATGCATCTCCAGTGAAAGCCCATATGCACCAACGTCTATTAAACCAATAGCTCAAGTAATGCAATTGATTCTATCAGTATTGCTAGACCAATGCACCTCCATCTCTTAATTACTCCAAGTCTTCATTCATGTGATATGGTCCTTTTGGTTCATCACCACCAATGGATTTCAATGCACTCTGGAAGTTTATGATAGAAGCCATCCGGAGATATTAAAGTTTCTCTGTGCACTCAAGTCTGGTATGAGGAACTTGAATTCTTATGTTGATGAAGCAAAATGGAATACAACGATTAATCCGAATGGGTTTATATGTTATGCAATCTTTATGTTTTCACTTGCTATCATTCTTAGACATTGCTTAATACTTATTTCAAGTGTGAAATATGGGCTCAAGCGTTTGGGTTAAAACTTCAAGTCTGGAGGTGACTCACAGCAAACATCGTCACTCGAAGTGATGCAACCCAGAAAGCGGAAATCCTGTCTTTGGCCAATGATCCAACATATTTATGATTAACACTTCATTGTATTGATATTTAATGTATTGTTACAGAAAGAACAATGAAGAGACCATAGAGAGAGGAAAAACCACTTCACGAGAAGCCGAGCATCCACTGATAACGGCTAGTTTTCTGAAGTGGAAATCTGTTAGAACAAGCAGTGCGACTCCAACGGGTATGTTGAGATGCTATCAACAGATCAATGTTTAAAGACCTATCTGACAACAAATCATGGGCAGCAACAGAATTAAAATGAACAACCAAGAACGTGCAAACAGAAAGCAACGGTATAAGTTATCTGTCAGAAGCAATATCAGATTCCAACGGGCAGAATGTTTGAATGCTTCCAACGGCTCTCAACCATCTTCTATATAAACAAATGTATTCAAACAAGAAAAAAAGTGATTTACAGAGAAATACTACAGCGAACAGAAATGATGAAGTAACGAGAACCCAACTGCCAACATGCTGCTGTGATGAATCTTCATCTCTCATACTCTCCGTTAATATCTGTTTTCATTGTCATGTACATTTGAGAGTACATATTTGTATTACACTTCAGTGAGCATTTATCTACTCTGTGAGAGAGTCTGTAAACACACTATCTATATTTCTGTATTGATCTCAAGGTAGAGGGACCTTGAGAGGGTTGATTATCTTACGGGAAAGTTGTAGAGATAATTGCTAGTAGTACTTTCTGCTCGTAAGACTTACAAGGTGTAAGCAGTAGAGAACGTTGCTGCTCGTAAGACTTACAGTGGTGTAAGCAGGAGAGAACGTTGCTGCTCGTAAGACTTGCACGGGTAAGCAGGAGAGAAAGGTCTTTAAGATTGCTTTGTTCAACTTATCGTAAGAGGGTGTAAACCTTACAGTGAGTAAGGGGGAGTAACTTTGTAAGCGATTTGTAGAGGATTTTCTTGTACCCAGATAAATAAGAAGATAGTGGATTGGAAATCTCAGGAGGAGCCTGGGGACTGGACGTAGGTCATCATGGATTGGACCGAACCAGGATAAATCACAGTTTGCATATTCTCTTCCCTAAGCTTTTACGTTTCCAGCATATATGATTTACATATCAACTTATGTTTCTATACTTCCGCATGTATTGATTTGATAAGTTACGAAAAGATTTTAAAAGATCATAATTTCTTATCACACACCCAATTCACCCCCCTCTTGGGTGTCAACTAGTTCTAACAGAAAACTCTAAAACCTATAATAAATAAAAATCAGGGAAAAAATTTACATTCCAAAATCCTTAACCAATCAACACAATATATAGCTCAAAATGAAGCTCTTACTCACCTCTAGTACTTTCTCTAGATTGTTCTTTGATTCTCAAACTTTGGTTCTTCTTTGAGCACAAAAAACACCTCCTCTTGAAAGAAACCATTGAATTGAAGCTCTTAGCAAGAGGAATAGTATTTATGAAGAAGTTTTGAGAAATAGAGGTGATTTACCTAGTGAAAATGAAGCTAGAAGCTCACCTTAACACTTAACACTTAGCTCTTTCTCTTTCCTCTTCCCTTCACCTTGGTCAACTTTCTTGCTTGAGAGAGAGTGAAATATGTTTTAAATAAATTTTGTTCAACCACTTTAATCCTCTTAGTTGAAATTATCCAAAAAAACAAGAGGAAAAGTCAAGTGTCAATTTCCTACGGCTTCTAGCAAAATGTGAGTTAAAAGGGCCAACCGTGGTTATGTTTACTTGAGTTAACTTCCTTGCCTTCCCTCTTTCTCTACTTGACAGAATTATTCTTCAAAAAGGAGGAGAAATTGTTGACCTTCATGCTCTTACAAGATGGCTTTTTGGTCAACATACCATGTTGAATCCAATTATAAGCTTGGTTGACCTTTCTTCTCCTCTTCTTTATTTTCTTTTTGATTAGCCATTGCATGTAGCTAATTTAAATTCTCTTCCTTCCCTTTTTGAATGTCTTGACCAAAATTAATACCTAAAAGGAGAGATGAATTTTTTGACTAATTGGCCACATGTGTATTTGATCATAATTGACCTTGGTCTTATTAGAAAAAGTTGAAACTTTAACAAAATTATTTTCTTTCTCTTATTTTACCCTCTTATACATTTTTAATATCATGAGGGGAGAAAGTTAATTTAATTTTTCAACCTCATGATCATTCTTGCTTTTCATGAGAAAATCCTAACCCTTCATTTTTTCTTCCAATTTTAACCTCAAGATCAAGTGGCAATTGTCTATTTTGCCCTTGATTATGGCAATATTATTTATTGTGCCATTAGTTCTTTTAGTTCTCTATTATATTTCTTTCTAGACATAATTTCCCTTTTCCTTTGGATATGGGTTAGGCTTCTTTTCATTCAGACACATCCTAAATGAATCAGATACTTTCATTCGACTAATTCGTACCAAAATTCATATTCTTTTCTGAGTGCGGTTTCTAAAATTCATTCTACTTCTTATGTGTTCCTGGGACTCTTACTAAACTAGACTCAGTAGTCTACTTTATTTAGGCTTATTCTCTAGCCTTTAGTCCCAAAATTTGGGGTGTTACAACACACATGGACAATATCAATTTATTGCAATGTAAACAAACTTATTATAAAGACAGTCATGAGAATATTCATCAAATAATACAAAATCCTAATCCTAATCAGGAGCTATATGCCAAGTAAGCATTATAAATGTCAGTTGTAAGTTTGTCCCTAAAATTGTTCCATGTAACTGAAGCTTTTGTTAGTAAAAGCGTTTTACCCAAGGTGGTGAATTAGGTGATAAAAAAATTTATTTTGAAGTGTAAATAATAATTGACAGAAATTAAATCGAAGTTAAAGTTAGGAACAATATCATTGAAGTGAACACTGGGAGTTATACTGATTCGGTCTCAACCACTTTGACCTATGTCTAGTCCTCAGAGTTCCTCTGAGATTTTCTTTATATCTTCTAAGATTTAGTGGGTTCTTGGTACCTCAGTATATTGCAAGTTCCTTTACTGGACACTCGCTCCCCCTTACACGATGTAATCCAATTGCCCAACTCAAGGTTCTACAAGCTTAAGTTTTCTCAATAGAATATATTAAGTTTGTAATCAAATTCTCTCTCAAAGAGTAAATGAATAATCACTAAACTACAGAGAATGAATGAATGAAAGACAGTGCAAATATGAATGTGTTGGCAAATGTTCAATATGTTATGGTTGTATATCACTCCTCTCTGAATGCTTCAGTACTTATAAGCAGAGGAAGTTTGAGGATGTTAGTGCAAGTGTTTCACTTAAGAGGGGGGGTGAATTGGGTGATACAGATAATTCAAAAGCGTAAATAATAATTTACAGAATTTAAACTAGAGTTAAAAGTTGAGAAAGATACCACCAAAGTGTACATCGGGATTTATCCTAGTTCGGTCACAACCACTTTGACCTACGTCCAGTCCTCAGATGCTCCTTTGAGATTTTCACTATAACTTCTAAGATTTATTAGGTTCTTGGCACCTCAGTATAACACGAATTCCTTACCCAGACATTTACTCCCTCTTACACGATGCAATCTTAAATCCTAACTTCAGGTTCTACAACCTTAAGTTATCTCAATAAAAGATATTGAGTTCGTGATGAAAATATCTCTCGAAGAGTATATAGATAAACACTGAAGTACAGAGAATGAAAGAGTAAGAAACATAACACAGAGTATGAATTGATCATTATTCACTCTTGTGTTCTTGATGTCATGCTATCTTATTCTGCTTGAATCTTTTACATTTATAGTTGTGTGGGATATGACCGTTATGAGTATTTCAACTTGTCCGTTGGAGTCCTGTTGCTATTTTTGATATTATCACATTTGAAAACTAGCCATTACATTTAGATGCTCCTGATGCTCTATAAGATACCTTTTTGTCTCTTCGCATAAACTCTGTATTGTTATCCTGGAAAATACTAATACAATGAAGTATTAAACATGAATATACTATACCAGTGATTAGAGACTGAATTTCTTACTTTTTGGGACTCATTACTCAAGTGATCTTGACATAAACTCATCACTCGAGTGATCACTCAAGTGATCTGTCTTGAAAGTGCACAAATCATCATATACCAATAGATGGATCACTCGGATGCTGTGTTAGTGATCCACTATTCCCATCACTTGAGTGATATGTGATGATTCACTAGAAGAATTACTCGAGTGATCTGCTAGTGATCAATCACTTGATGTGTCACTCTAGTAATCTATCAATGTAACAATAGATCACTTTAATAATCACTCCAGTGTTGTGCTAATAATTCTTTTTCCTCATCACTTGAGTGATCCAGGTCTAACACTTAAGTGATTACTCTAGTGATCCCTTAAAAGATCTGATAGAGTATAACTGAAACAATGCAATTTCCTTACTTTATCACTCGAGTGATGGCACTGTTTATATCAGAAAACTCTGTTTATTTGTTTAAAAACCTTTTGTTCATTATCAAACCAATTACAACATTATTTGTTATCATTAAAACATGGGATCTAACATTCTCCCCCTTTTTGATGATGACAAAACTTATTGGTTTTTAAACTAAGTTTTTTTAAAAAGTGATTTTGCAAAGTTAAGTTTATCTTCAAATAAGTTAACATATAGGTTAAATTATGAAAAACATGTTTGATATCATAAATCAATACACAATAACATGAATGACTCAAATCCATAGTTTTACAATTATACCCATACTATAAACTCAAAATGTCATAAAGTTCAACAAGTAACATTAAGACAAGATTTTAGTAGTTCAACAAGTAACATAATGATAAAGTTCAACAACAAATATCCCAAAACCCCATGCACCCATGCTATGAAAAGATAACATAATTACTAAAATGAATTTCTAGTTCTTCTCCCTCTTTTTGACATAATCAGAAAGGGTGGACTACGCAAGAGAAGTAGAGCTTGAGCTGGGTGTAATATACCAAATTTTGTAATTGGTAGAATTTGTAAATATTTAATCAATGGAATAAAATGATTTTTGATATTTACCAAAAACATATAAGGCTATTTTCGAGATTTCTAGATACGCACGGTGTGATCCGCATAAATTAAGAAGTTAGGGTTACAAATTTGGAGGATAAGTAGTCGGACGAAATCCATCAGCGGCCAAAGTATATATGGCATCATTTCAAGACTCAGGGGAGCGGGATGCTGTGTAGCGGGCCTCAATATGTGTATCACGGTCCCAAGTAAAACCTGAGTAGAATCCTGAGTAAGTACCGATAAAGTAACTTTAATAAAGTAAGTAATTATAACTAGCTTTTGTGTTGGCTAAGCAAGAGGATGACAAGTATCCCTTAATCATTACAAAGGATAATGACACTTTTATGTTGGATAAATGAGGAGGTGACAAGTCTCCCTTATCATTACACTCACCTTTATGCCTTTTGTGTTGGCATCTTTGGAGCGTGCCACCTAGCACCTGAGTCTGGGGAATTTACTGATCTCCGATTTGGTAACCCGACTAACTTTCCCAAATATCGAGCTTGGGAGATGGGGAAAATCATTAGACCCCTACATTCCTAGACAAAAAAGGACGATAAAAAGCCTGAGAAAAGAGGTGAGACCCACTTTATTAAAGTGAGTGACACGTGTCATTGAACCAAGCGATTACCGGCCAAATGGCACCATGAGAGCTTAAAACTTGGCATAATTTTTCCAAGACTCCTCCCTAGCCATATATTTTAGCCAGCACCAAAAACTAAGGGGAAAATTGCAAAAAGATAAATAAATTTTTAGAAGAGAGAGAAGAGATGAGTAGTACATGAACAATAACTTTCAAGAACTTCAATTCACTGAAACACTACTAAATCGGTGTTTTCTCTCAAAATACCCTTCAAAAACCTTCTACTTATCCCAAAATTCATTTCTATGATTTCAAATTTTTATTTGGAGGTGTTTGGTTTCCTCTTACTTGCCGGAGTATTGCCAGATTTTCGAACCAGTTACGGAAACGCTTAGAAGCAATGTAGCCTTCATTTTCAACCGATTGGTTTGTTGCTTGGATGAGTTTTCATGAGGGTAGGTACTGCTCATATTTCAGTCAGGGGTTATTTTATAGGATTAATCATGGTTTAATCATGTATTTATAGCTTGGGATATTGGACTAAGTTGTTGGATAAAATTCTGTTTTGGTAAATTTGGTTCATTAAGGATCTGTACGGTTAGTAGGTGTAGAGGCTGAAGCTTTGTGATTTTGATGATTTTGACATTACCATTTTGTTCTACATGAAAAATTATGTGAAAAAACATGTGTTTATAATTTTTGGATGATTATACACAAGTCTGGAATTTTTAAAAATTTGATGACCCTGCTTCCAGATTCATTTTTTTGGAACAGAGTTATTGTGATGAGTGTTTCGGTAGTCAAACATGGTCTAAACCTTATGAAATTTTATATGAAAAAATTAGACATCCTGCGATTTAATTAGATAGGTAATATGATGCAATTAAACTAGTGGATTGAGAGATACGATTTTTCAAAGTTTGATGTTTATTATGGAATGAAATCTGTGGCAGATTAGTTGCATGACGTTTTTAAATAAGTAAATGATGTCCAAACATTGTGAAATTTTCTAGTCTAAAATTATTCATGTCAAGATTTAATTTGATATGTCATTTGTGTAATTTTGATGTGTATGCTAGGAGTTCTACATTTTTAAAGGTCTGGAAAAATGGTGAATTCTAGGGCAATGATCAATAAAGTGAGATACTGTATTGATATACATCTAGAAGTGTAATAGATATATTTTCCCTAAAAATATACTAATTACGGGTCACATATCCTTTGGAATCATCACAATTAGACATCTATACAATTAATTATGAATTTTCAAATATCAAAGAAAATTCTGGCAGATTTGAGTATAAGTGTGAAAAATGAGAAAATGTAGTGGCACTAAGTAATTAAGTTGAACTTTAAGGGTGAAGCTAACCAACTTGCGATAGTTGGACCACTTTGACTTTTCTTTTGGCTTAGTGTATTAACGTTAACGACAACCAACTTGACTAATTGGGTTATGCAATTATTGGACAAAATAATAACATTTCGTTTGTAAATTCTAATTATAGGACCTAACAATTGTCTAGAGTTTAAAACCTACCCAAGCTCAGAGAAACGGTTGGATATTGATTAATGGAAGCAGCCAGGTAGTAACTTTTTCTTTCATATGTTATAAGATACACTGCATGTTTTATGGATTCATCATGAATTATCTGGTACATTCTGCTTATGTGGGGTGGTCGCCCGGGGCCAATTGTACGGGTGGACACTCAGGCCATTGAGTTTGTTTATGATGCATGAGTGGATGCTCGGGGCCTATTGCACGAGTAATACTCTGGGCCTTGTGATATACTTAGCTCTATGATGGTATGTGAACTATATAGTATGCATTGAATGTTGTTATGATAATTCTGTTATGTGATGATTGTATGGCATGCTTTATGATGTTGTATCTATATGATTGACTCGCTGTTATTACTGAGATTCTTTTGAATCTCACTCTTTTTCATAAACCACTCTACAATACAGACTAATAGCTCAAAGGGCAAGAAGGTAAATGTGGACAGCTCGAGGCTAGAGCAGAAAGACTTGAATTTTCTGTTGGTTGTTTGTTTTAAGATATTTTGGATATGTATATAGTGTAAATAACTTATAACCTTGACAATAGTACAGTGGTAGAACTAGTAGTTTAGTAAACAAACAATAACTTATTAAGAGATAGCGCTTCCGATCGCTAACGAAACATAACTAAGGTATGAAACGTGAGACTTAAGTAGGGATACGCCCATACACTCTGATAAAACAAAAAGGAAGAGTTGATGAGACTTAGTGAGATGGTGGATGTTTGTGAAATTGTTTGGAAAAAAATTTATTCCTCTTAAAAATCCTTTCCCATGCTTGCTTCAATTATTGAGATAGGTTTGGAAATTGTGAACATTTTTCAAAGTTTATTTAATCTAGGACCGAGTCCTAGTTTTACAACTGATTTCACTAGTCTTTTGCACTCATCTGAGTCTATTGAAGATAAGGTGTTACATTTTATGGTTCAGAGCATTGATTCTGGCAACGATAGGTATTTGCTAGAGTCTTCTGTTATATTGGAAAGTTTTGACCTTTCATTAGCTGCCTTGTGTTAGGAAGTATGGTTATAGGAGAAGACAAAGAAGTAGGTCACCCCCATCTGTTAACCAGCCTCCACTAGAGGAACACATACTAGAGGGTAAGCTCTATGTAATCATTAATAGAAGGGTGTAGACTGAGGATGATGCGCATGACAAGGAAGAGAATTAAAATTTTGATGTTGTATAGACCTACCCCTAGGGACATGGTTACCCTCACTGATACAGATAACCTAGAGTTAGGAGACATTAGGTAGCACCCAGACTTAGATACAAAGTCAAGTGCTCCAATGGTTGGGTTAGCATTTGAACCATACAAGATCATGAACTGTGGGAGGAATTTAAAGGTGTATACCTGAGGGCCTTTGATGATTTCATTTCCTCTATTGATCGATATACAATGTTCGTAGACTCAGTAAAGAAGTTGTATGAGCAGAGGGATGAGCTTGAGCTAGGGATGGCGGATGATGTTTGGATTCAAACCACACTAGCCTATTTCCCTGACTTTACTTCTTGAGTTAAATAAAAGAACGAGATCATATTTTAGGGTCCTTTTGAGTTCTTCCCTTTTTATAATCACATCTATTTATATGTGATGTTTCATATGAACTAGTGATAATAAGGTAGCATAGGCTTCTTTTGGTATGAATACCAAGCCTCTTAATGTACATATGACTGGTTTTCATAGTATAATAGGTTTCTGTTGATGTAAATGCCAAGCTACTTTGATGAAAATATATTTTTTTGACATGATGGATTTATGTGTCTATTGTGTGCTGGTATTGAAAGTCTTAAGAGGTACATATGTACATATACATGTTCGATATGGTATTAACATGGTATTCCTTGTTAATAATGAATAGGAACAATGGTGCAGCATAGACTAGGGGGAATATACCACCAAATACTGAACCCAAGAATAATGCAAGGCCTAATTATATGAAACAAATTCTCAGAATGTTGACACAACAACAAGCTATGATTCAGGACATGCATGAGGAGATTCGAGAAGTAAAGGAAAGGCAGAATGCTGATGGGGCGTAACCTGAGAACCCTGAGGGTAATAATCCTAAAGGGAACCCAAAAGGAGAACAACCTAAAAGTGATGAGTAATCATAGTCGCTCGAAGTTAATCCCAATATTCCTGTTATACCGGAACGTGAAGAGGAAAATCTCTATTACTGGATGTCTAAATTCATTAAGTACTAACCTTCAATATTTAAGGGAAGATTTGATACACAAGCTGCTGAGAACTGGTTGAACCAAATAGAGAAAATATTTAAGGTGCTGGCATGCCATATAGAAATGAAAGCCAGGATGCTATATACAAGCTGGAAGGCGACACAGATCGCTGATGGAAGAATACAACACTCGTACTGTGTGCTTGAAATATCCTACTAACTTGGGAGTTGTTCCAAGAAAGTTTTAATGAGAAATACTTCCTAAGGTCAATTAGGATCGAGAAGGAGAGAGAATTCCTAGCGATACAACAAGGTAACGACAAGACTTTTGATGAATACCTATCTCAGTTTATTCGATTGTCCTTTTACTCTTCCTATATGAAGTTTAAAGACGATGAGGAGTAAAGCTTCAATATGTTGATTTAGGGATTGAAGCCCGAAATAGAAGAGAAGCTTGTTGCCCGGCAGTTTACTGAATTCAATAAGGTCATGGAAGTGTGCCAAATGACATAAGAAAGCCTAAAGAGAGTGTATACCAGTTAGCGTACCAGCAAACAAGGTGGGCCTAGTCAGGGGGATACTTCTCAGAATTGTGAAGGGTAGGGGTTCTCACAAAAGGAAGACAACAAAAAGCCATTTTAGTCTAGGAATCATAGCAACCAAAAACCCCCAACGTCTCAAACATCCCCTCGTTGTGGTAAGTCACATATGGGATGATGTTGCAATGTTCCTATAAGCCAGGTAATCTGTTATGCCTACTAGAAGCCAGGCATCATTATAGTGAATTATCCTCAGCAAGCAATACTATAACCTGCTGAGATCAGATACAAGAATCAGGGTCGAGTATTTTCCTTGATACAAGAAGAGGTGAAGAAGTCTCTTGAGCTGGTTCAAGGTAAAATCCTACTCAATGATAGCTCATTACAAGCTTTATATGATTCGGGTACTAGTCATTCCTTCATTGCTTATGACTGTGCTAAGCGCCTAGGATTGCATATGCATAAACTGCCATTTGACTTGATTATGTCGATGCCGATGGTGTTAAATTATGGCTACTGATACTTGTTTGAACTGTGTGATAAATGTTGAGGGACATGAGCCTATAGTTGATTTGACCTATTTACCACTCCAAAAACTAGAAGTTATATTGGGTTTTGATTGGCAGACGACAAACAATATACTGCTAGATTGTAGGAACAAGAGGATAATATATCCTACTTGAAGGGAGGCCGATAACCAAAATGCTAGTTTGAACTTCCTCTCATTGGAAGAAGCTGAAAAATGCTTGAGGAGGGGATGCTAGGGATATATCATGTTCTTTTCCATAGAGGCAGAGATAGAAATAACCATGGAAGATATTCCAGTTGTAAGGGAATTTTCAGAGGTATTTCTGGATAACCTTAGTGGGTTGCCTCAAGTAAGAGAAGTAGAGTTAATGATTTAAGTCATGCCTAGAGCCAGGTCTATATCAAAAGCCCCATATAGAATGGCTCTAAATAGGATGGTTAAACTGAAGAAGAAGATCAAGGAATTGCTTGAGAAAGGGTTCATTCGATCCAGCATCATATCGTGGGGAGCTCTGGTGCTATTCGTTAAGAAGAAGGACAGGAGCTTGAGGCTATGTATTGACTATAGAGAGCTAAATAAGGTAGCCATCAAGAATAATTAACCACTTCCCCATATTGATAACCTTTTAGATCAATTGTTTGGATCAAGTGTGTTCTGGAAGATTGATCGAAGGTTAGGATATCATCAGCTGTTTATGAAAGCAGAAGACATACCGAAGGCTGCTTTTAGGACTTGATATGGGTACTATGAGTTCCTAGTAATGCCCTTTCAAGTAACCAATACACCTGCCATGTTTATGGACTACATGAACCGTATCTTTCATCAATATTTAGGTCAATTTGTGGTAGTCTTCATCAACGACATGCTGATATACTCTAAGAGTAGAGAAGAACATGAGGAGCATTTGAGAATCATGCTTGGTATTCTTTGGGAAAGGTAACTCTATGCAGGGGTTGCAGGTGATCTTAGTAAAGTGGAAGCAATACTAGACTAGAAAAGGCTAGAAAGTATTACTGAGATACACAATTTTTGGGTCTTACTGGCTATTATTGGAGACTCATTTAGAATTTCTCTCGAATTGCCTTGCCATTAACTAAGCTCACACAAAAAGATCAGCCGTTTAAGTTTGATGATCGATATGAGAAGAGCTTCATTGAGCTGAAGGAGAGGTTGATAATTGTACCCGTGTTGATTATCCCTTATCCCAAGTTGATCTATGTGGTCTACAATAATGCTAGTAAGTAGGATTTGGGATGTGTCCTAATGTAGCAAGGTAGAGTGGTGGCCTACGCCTCTTGACAGTTGAAGCCTCTGAGATGAACTACCCCATACATAATCTAGAGCTGGTGGCAATTACATTTACACTGAAAAATCTGGTGACACTACCTATATGGTGTGATTATGCAATTGTACTATGACTACAAGAGTCTTAAGTACTTGTATGATTAGAAAGAGCTCAACAAGAGACATCACAGGTAGATGGAGTTGCTAAAAGAATACAACCTAGTGATCAAGTATTACCCAGGTAAAGCCAATGTCGTCACTTATGCTCTTAGTTGGAAGGTGGTGCAAGTAGCAGCTATGATGATACATGATAGGAAATTAATAGAAGATTTCTGAGATCTAAACCTATCAAATCAAATTCTCTGTGCTAGTTATGGTATTAGCCAAGAGGAAAGTGATTTGAAGGCTGAGATTGTAGAAGCTCAAATGCAAGATGAACAAGCACAATCTATTAGGACTATGATTGAACAGGGAAAGACTCGAGACTACGATCTTTCACCAAGTGGACTAATTCGATACAAGAAGAGAATCTATGTTCCATTGAAAGATAATCTAAGGCGGAAAATCCTGGATGAAACGTATAAGAGTCGATATACCCTATACCCAAGGATGGTAAAGATGTACCACGACCTGAAGGTAATGTATTGGTGGCCCAGATTAAAGATCTTACCTGTCAAAAGGTAAAGATTGAGCACTAGAGACCGCCAAGGTTGCTTCAGAGTCTTGGGATTCTAGAATGGAAGTGTAAAAGCATAACCATTGATCTTATGGTAAGATTACCCAGAATCCATGTGACACCTTATGTCTGATAGCCTCGGATAAGTACAGAAGAATACTGAAATTAGATATGGAACCAAAATTCGGTCCTAGACTAAACATACTTTGGAAAACGTTCACACACTCCAAACCTACCTCAGGAGTTGAACCTTGGATTGGAAGGGATTTTTGAGTTAAATAAAAATTTTCCAAACGATTTTATAAAAATTCACTAGCTCACTAAGTCTTATCAGCATTAAAATCCATTTTATCAGAGTATGCAAGTATGTCTCTGCTTACATTTCATGATACGTTCTTTAGTTAATGTTTCTTGTTAATTAGAACCGTTATCTCTTAACCAAATTACCATTCATGTACTAAGCTACTGGTACTACTGGTTCTACTACTGTACTGTCATTAGGGTTTATATGGTTATATACATCATATGCAGTTCTAAAAATATCCCAAACTATCAAAAAAAGACAACCAACCATAAACTAAAGTCTTTCTGCTTTGGCCTCTAGTTGTCTGTATTTACCTTCTTACCCTTTGAGCTGTCTCCCTATACTGTAGATTGGTTATGAAAAAGAGTAAGATTCGAAAGAATCCCAGTAGTAACAGATATCTAATCATATAGATATAACATCATAAACCATGCCACACAGTCATCATACAATAGAATAATCACAACAACATTCATTGCATAACATGCAGTTCATATATCACCATAGCTCTAGGTATTTTACAAGGCCTTGAGTGATACTCGTATAATAGGCCCCGAGCATTCACTTGTGCATCATAGAACATTATATTGGCTTAAGCGTCTACCTGTTCAAAAAGGCCGTAGGCAACAATGCATATTCAAAATGTGCCAGACAATTCATGATGAATCTACCATATATGTAGTGTATCTTATAAATATATGAAAGACAAGTTACTACCCGATTACTTCCCTTGAGTAATTTCCAACCGTTTGTCTAAGCGCAGGCAAGTTTTAGGCTTTGAATAACTGTTTGGTCCTATAATTAGAATTTACATGAGAGGTTATTATTTTGTCCAATACTTGCATAATCCAATTAGTCAAGTTAGTTCTCATTAAAGTGAATATACTAAGCCAAAAGCAAAGTCAAAGTGGTCCAACTATTCAAAGTTGGTTAACTCCACCCTTAAAGTTCAACTTAATTACTTTATGCCATTACATTTTTCTTTTTCACTCTTCTCAAATCTACCAGCTTTTCTATCAACGCCAAAAATTCATCATTAATTCTAGGAAACTTCAAATTAATTGGTTCCAAATTCTATATAAATATATTTAAGTATACTTTCACATAGAAATACCAAATCTGGCCATTATAGCCACAAAATTCCCAAAATTGCACCAAACCTAACCTATTATAGATTTAATTCTAGAAACAGGGCATGATTTTGAGAAATCATATCTTTGAATCTACTAGTCCAAAGATTATGTTCACCCTATCAAATTAAAGCTCTGATTGTTTACTTTAATTTCATAAAATTTCATAAGATTTAGACTAGGTTTGTCTAACAAAAAACACATTACAACCAAACTGCCTCCAGGAAATAGATTAAACAAAATTTACACCTCAACTTAAAAAAATTCCAGATTCATATACAACATTAAAAAATCATGAACACATGTATTCCTACACAATTTTCCCTTCTAAATCCAATGGAACCATTAAAAACACAAAATTCTAGCTCCTCCCTTTTGTTCTATTCCTGGCCAAAATAATGGAAAGAAAAGGAAAAAATGTGTTTTCATGCATTCAAGCCATAAACACATTCCTTTTCACTTCTAATCACATGTTTAACCATTTAAACACTCATTAATCACGATTTGAGGAAATTTTGGTAGCATGACCCCTTAAGGTTTCACCATCCAAAATTTACAAAATCAACAAAACAAGTCAAGAACAACAACAAAAATATATTAAGCAAGAGGATCAAAGTTCTTGAGATTACCTCTTGATTTCCTCACTTTCTCTCTAGGGCGTTAACCTCCTCTCTCTCTTCTCTTGAATTTGTGCTTTCTAAACATGGTATTCAAGGAGGAGAAGGGATTAGAAGAGCTACTACATAAACTAGAAGGCAAGAGCTCTTGGATTTTCATCATCTTACCTTAAGTTTTGCCTTCTTGAACCCTAGCTCCACTTGAGTTCTCTTACTTTGGCTCCCTTTCATCCAGGTCCCTCTCTCTCTATATTTACTAAACTTGACTGAAATATGCTTTGTAAAAGGGATAAGAAGCATTTAAAATATCTCTCCGTCTTACACTTTAATATATTGTATTTTAATGTAATTTCCATGTTCCTATTTTATTGGTCATCATCTTTTCTCTTTCTCTATTTCCTTTTTACCATAAATACATCTTGAAATGGCAAGAGAGAAGCTCTTGTATTATCTTTATGCATTCCCTTATAATTAACATGTAAGAGAGCTCTTTTATGACTCTTATTTTTTGACTTTTCAACTCTTATTTTACTTGGCTATAATTTATTTCTTCTTGATTTAATCTATGCCAAGCATTTTTATTTCTCCATTGCTTCCCTATTGTTTAACCGAAAATGTCAAGGAAAAAGGGAAATATTTATTGCTTGTTGCATTATTGTCAAATTACCATTTTTCCCTTACATTTTATGATTTTTGTATTAAATCATATTTTCCTTCCTTTCTCCTTGTTTTGGCCCATATTAGGGCAATGTAATTGGGCCAATATTTGTTCTCTTTCATGCTCTAATTTGGTATACAATATTAGGCCTTTAAGTAGACAACCTAGAGATGTGTTAACAACACTATGAACTTGAGTTTTAGGTGAAAGACTTGAGTTTATCAGTACAGGAAGTAGAATGAATTACAGAGATCAATCCAAATATGCTTACATGTTATCTAATCATTACGTTTATACTTTTTGCTATACTTAAACATCAATTAATATTTGTTCCAAGTGTGAAACACTTTATCAAACGTTCAGATTTCAAATACGTTAAAGAAGTCAAATATGGCAGACATAATGATATGGGCTAGCTGTCGCTGAATATGGGCCAACAACCACCATGAGTAACTAATGCACACAATGACAGCCTATCTGAAGATTTAAATATCCCGCTCCATAACGGATAATTTGCAACGTCTATCTCCAGATCAACTATAAATACAGAGATTCAAAGACTAACAGTAGCAGAGAACAACATATATGAAAAGAACTAAGAGTTTACACAAGTCTTTGATTTCATATTTTCTCTTTATTCATATTGTACTTTAGTGTTCATCATATGTATACTGTGAGAGAGTCTTGTAAAAAACTTCATTATATTTTTCATCTCAAGGTAAAAGGACCTTGAGAGGGTAGAATTTCCTTATGGGAGAAGCTGTAGAGAGAGTTCCTTGGAAGACTTTTTTCTTATAAGACTTACAAGGTGCAAGTGGTTGAGAATGTTTCTACTAGTAAGACTTACAGGGGTGTAAGCATAAGAGAATGTTGCTGCTTGTAAGACTTACATAGGTAAGAATGAGAGAAAGGTCGTTTAAATTACTCTAATCTTAAGACTTGCTGAGAGAAAGTTAGAAGTGTAGAACATATTTGTTCGTAGTCCTTGCGAAACCAATTGTTATACTATGTGTTCCAAGAGCCAACTGAATCTTGGAGGTTTAGTGAAAAGCTAAAGAGGTGTTGATCTTTGAGGACTGGATGTAGGCTTATGATTAGGGCCAAAACAATATAAATCTCTATGTACAATTTCTCTCATCTCTACTCTTTCTTCATTCAGTTTCATATTTTCGTAACATCCAAAAAATTTACTACACACCTAATTCACCCCCTCTTGAGTGAAGCTTGCCTCTTACATTTGGTATCAGAGCAAGGTCTTCTCAGAAGAGTTTAATAGCTTGTGAAGGATCCATTCAAATGGCACCAATGGGTGAGAACATTTTTCCAGATGGAGCTTCCATTTCTAGACCTCCTGGTTTTGCTGGAGAACATTTTTTCTTCTAGAAAGTAAAGTTCAGAGTGTTTGTAATGGAAAACAAGTACAACTTATGGAATGTAATAGAAGATGGTGATTATGTTCCAATAAAGAAAGTTGAAGACATAGTTGTAAAGAAAATCCTAAAGGAATTTGATGAGAACGACAAAAGGTTAGTAATATTAAATAGCAAAGCTATTTTAATGATACAGAGCGCCCTCAACCAGAAGGAGTACTTTAGAATTTGTACATTGCCAACAACAAAAGACATGTGGGATGCACTAGAAATCGCACATGAAGGTACATCCGGTATTAAATAAATTAGAGTCAACATTCTAATTACGGACTATGACCTATTTTGGATGAGACCTGGAGAAAGGATATATGAATTTGAACTCAGATATACCTACCTTGTTAATCAATTGGTAGCACTTGGGAAAACATTTGATCAAAAATCCCAAGTAAGGAAGATTCTTAATATTCTTTTGAAAGAATGGGAGGGAAAGGTGACAGCCATCGAAGAAGCCAAAGGTGAATCAATGAGATCGGTAGCTGCACTCTTTGGAAGTCTTTCTGAGTACGAGGGAAAGCTAAAATTCAAGAAGGAACTGGAAGAGTTTGATGATAAAAAGAAAAGAGGAATTGCCCTCAAAGCTATCAAGGAAGTTAAACTATCCAAAAGTGAAGATGAACTTGATGATGAAGACATGGGAATGATCGTCAGGAAATTCAAGAAGTTCTATAGAAGGGATCAACGGAACTTTAAGAATCAACAAGGAGGTTTGAGCAAGAAAGAAAACAAAGAGCAACAAGTTGTATGCTACGAGTATGAAAATCCAGGACATGTTAAGTCCGAATGCTTCAAGAACAAAGAAAAGAAGAAGCGGAAAAAGAAAGCACACGTATCATCCATATGGGGTGATAGTTCATCAGATGATGAAAGTGACGAAGACGAAGTTGCTAACATATGCTTGGTAGCTAAAGAGGAAGAATCAGACTTCAAAGTAAGCGATACCAAACCTTCTTATGATGAACTTCTATATGAATATAATGCACTACATTCTGAATTCATTAAGATAGCTAAAGAAATTATATGCTATACTAAGAAAGTAAAATAACTAGAAAGTAGAAAGAGTTATAGCATATCAAATTCATCATGTGCATCATGTGAAGAAAAAGATAAGAAAATAGGTGATTTAACGAAAAACTTAGAAAAATTTACTAAAGGAAGTGAAACTCTTAAAATAATATTGAAATCATACAGAGCTATACATGATAAATCTAGAATTGGTTATAAATTTGTACAAGAAAAAAATAGAGAAAAAAAGAAGAGATGCAGTAAAACATATATTATATATTTTAAAAACACAGTGCATACATCAATCCATTTGCATCATGTAATTACTGCAATAGGAAAGGTCATTTCACTTCATCATGTCATTTTAGAAAATGAAAGACCATCAAATACATATAAATGGGTTTCGAATGGGACAAATGTACAAAGAGTAATTAATACTAATATAAAGGACCCAAGAAAGTGTGGGTACCAAAAACTCAATGATATTTCTCTAGGTATGTCTCAAAGCATCACGAGTAAGCAAATGGTATCAAACCGCTTAACATTTCGATATTCACAGAGTAATGAGTACAAAGTTTCGTAAGGCATAGAAATAACGGAAACATACTGATACTATATACTTGTTTACAGTACAGAGGAATTGCCGTAGGGTTTGAAAAATATATACAGACATACAAAGTGTTCCAAAAGAAACTAAATTACAAGCATAGATAACCAGGTGTAGCTTCAGGATGCACAGGGGACTCTACTCCCGAGTAGCCACTTCTTTGCCTTATAAACCACTAGCTTCAACTATAAAGTTTTTTGAGAAAGGATGAGATTCGGGTGAATCTAAGTAGCAATATGCTTTTTGAACATAAAATATGAAAATAAATGTGCAATGCATCATGTCATGTAAGATGATAGAATGTTGTGTGCACACTATCCAAGGCTAAATGACATGTTTATACGTTGGCTTAACCAAGCGCCCCTGTTGGGTCCCAGGCCGCAACTAGGCTATTATGCATGTCCAAGACACAATGCTCATGTTACAGAGAATGACATACACAAACATATAATAATCACATAGTATATGCATGAAAAAGTTACTACCTGAGTCCTTTTCCAGCTCCAATAACAATCCTACACTCTTGTTTCGGCTCGGGCTCTTGCCAAGTCCTATAAATTAAATTAAAAGTAACTAGTTATTACTTGCATTTTTACTGACTTCAATTAAATTCTTCTGGTTATCTAATGCAGTTTGAACAAGTTTTGGATAGTACAACTCTGTACAGTGCAATTCCACAATTTTTCAGAAAACTAGCAGATTTTCAGTCAACTTTGGAAATTCATAATTAATTCTAGGAAAATCCAATTTGACTGATTCTAAAGCCAAAATAAAGCTCTTTAATTTTTTTGGGTATAAAAATACTTTGGGCTGACAATGTCATCATAATTTTCTCAGAAGTTCATCAAACTCCACTGTTCCATATTTCCTTCTAGAAACAGGGCATAAATTCAAAAATCTATATCATTTAACACACTATTTTAAAAATTACAAACTACCTATCTAATTTAATATCTACATCTCTAATTTAATCATACCAAGTTTCATAATTTTTAGACCAGGTTTGACCTGCAAATTACGTTACACAATAACACTATCTCCCTAGAAGCAATCAAACAACACACACTTTCAATTTCTAAAATTTCCAAATTTTCATACCAATATCCAAAAATCATGAACACATGCATACCTACACAATTTACCCTTATAAATCTAATGGAACTCTCAGAATTACCAAATTCTAGCTCTTACTTATAGTTCTGGACTGGGCCAAAATTTAGGGTTCTTTTGAGGAAAATGTGTTTTCTTCATTTCTCTTGCTTACTTACTTCCTTACCACTTCTAATCACATGATTAACTACTTAAACACTACGTGAACATGATTTTAGGAAATTTACAAAACAATAAAAAACCAATCCAAAACCAATAATAATAATCACAACAACAAGATATACCACAAGAGGATCAAGTTTATGAGATTACCTCTTGATTTCACCTCTTTCTCTCTCTAGCACGCCTTCTGCGCTCTCTATCCTCTCTCTTGATTTGGCTTGCCATCCATGGATTTCAAGAAGAAGAAGATGTTTAAGGAAGTTATAAGGTGTTTAGAAGGCACAAGCACTTGATTTACACGCTCTTACCTTAATTTTTTGCTTCTTGAAGCCCTAGAACCCTTATGTTCTTCAAGTTCTTCTTGAGTTCATCTCTTTCTATCTTGGATGGCGGCTGGCCAAAATATGATCAAGAGAAAGAAGAGAAGACGGCTTCTTAAAATATCACAACTTGCTTTATGTCATAATATTATTTCATGGTGAACTCATATGGGAATTTACTTGGTTCTTTTGTTTTCTTCTTCTTGAATTCATGTAAGCTACGCATATTATTTCCCTTGAAATTTCCCTTTTCCACCGAAATTCTAAGAGAAAAGTGAATTAAATTGCTTCTTACTTTTTGCTTTAGTATGTGCTTGCTTGTGATTGGTCAAGAGTTTTTCCTTCTTGAATCATATATTAACCCACAAATATATATATTCCCCTTTATTCCCTTGGCTTAACCAAAATTAAAGTGAGGAAAGGAGGTAATATATTGCTTCTTATATGCTCATAAATTTCCCTTCTTCCAAATATTAATTGACGTCATGTTATTTTTTGACCTTTTTCCCTTCGTAACAATTGCTCTAAAATGGGATTATTAATTACCAAATAATCATTTTCCCCTCTTATTTTCTTAATTTGACTGAAATTATTAAGAAAAATAAGAGAGAAAAATAATTGCTTCTTGTTTTATAGAAAATTACCATTTTTCCCTTACATTTTATGATTTATTGGAAATAAATAATTTCATGCCCTTTTCCTTTGGTTTGGATGAATTTTAACACTCATATTAGGCCATTATTTGTGTCATTTTATGCTTCAATTTAGGTTACAATGTAAGGCCTTTCAGTGGACATTAATTGCTCCCTTGTGTCTTGGCTTGGGCAAGTTGTGTATAACCATCAATTGGAGTGTTTCTGTTAGTTCATGTACATCACAATTCACCATGTTATTCTATTAAATGTATCAATTACATATAGGGAATATTGGTGACTAAAAATAGGGTGTTACAGCTCTCCCCATTTAAATAAATTTTATCCCCAAAATTTGCTTCACATATTGACTCATGAAATCCAGGAAACGCTTATGCATGTCTTCCTTGAATTCCCAGGTAGCTTCTCTAGGAGTTAACCCCTTCCATACCTCTTTGACAAATGGGATACTCTTGTGTCTCATTTGTTTCTCCTGCCAATCAATGATTCGGTTAGGTGTGACCTCATACGTCAAATCATCTCACATGTCTACCTCTTTGTATTCAATCACATACTCTGGGTCAGGTTGATATTTCTTTAATTGTGACACATAGAAGACATCAAGCAGCCTGCTCAAGCTTGGGGGAAAAGCTATTTGGTACGCTACTAGCCTAATTTTTGATAAGATTTTAAAAGGACTAATGTACCTAGGACTCAGCTCTTTCACCTTTAATGCCCTAACAATACCAGTAATAGGCGAAATCTTCATGAATACGTAGTCTTAAACTTCAAACTTGAGAGGTTTTCGCCTTTTGTCGGTGTAGCTCTTCTGCCTGCTCTGAGTAGCTAATAGCCTTTGCCTTATCAGCTTTATCTACTCGATCATCTAATCAACTATATCTGACCCATATATATGCCTCTCATATAGCTCTTCCAGCACAAGGGCGACTGACACTTCCTTCTACACAACACCTCATAGGGAGCCATTTGGATACTTGAGTAGTAATCATTATTATATGTGAATTCCACCAAGGGAAGGAATTGGTCCCAACTGCCTTTAAAATCTATCATGCACACCCTGAGCATATCTTCTAGTGTTTGGATTGTTCTTTCAGTTTACTCATCTATCTGAGAATGATAGGTTGTACTAAATCAGAGCTTGGTACCTAAAGCATCGTGTACCACCTTCCATAACTGGGAGTTACAGATAGCCAAGGAACCTAAGGAATTAGGCTACCCCTGTCTAGTAATTAGCCTATTGAAGGAAGGGGCAAAGGTCTTTATAGAGGAAGTAGCTCAACTTAACAAGGATGTTAGCGGTGCCTAGCCCCAGTGGGGTTTCCTCTACTAGTGATAATGACAATGAGACCCTAAGGATAGAAGAGGAAGTGCATGATTCAGATTCTGTTGTAAACTCTAGGGCTCTTTATATTGAGTTAGGGTATGACCCAGATTTTTCCCTATGTTATGAGAACACATAGAGGGGCTATACCAAGAAGCTAGTACTGCTTATGTTTCCCTATAGGAATAGTATCTAGCATTTCTAGACAGGATAATATGGTATACTGGGATCAAGGTATATGTGGGATACCGATGCCCAGGGATATACTGGTCGGTACAAGCACTAATACCCCTGATACCATTAGAACTCATGGTTAAGCGTGCTTATGTGAAAGAAATCCCAGGATGGGTGGCCCATTAGGAAGTACCTTAAAGATCTGAAAAAATTTTGCTTAAAGGTTGGAATGCATGAAGGTTTGAGTACCTTGAGGCATGATATATGGCAATCCTTAAGGATGTCATAAGTGATGATTATGAAATATATTGATCCTAAATGATCCGATTTTATGATACTAAAGGTTGAGGGTAGGCTTGAATCAGATCTAAGCTAGAATAGTGCTTAGGTCAAAATATGAATCAGGTTGCACTTTAGTTCTTTTCCATGACGGAAGTTTAAACCTCGTGGATAGTGGTGAACCTTTAGTAATATTGTGAGGATATTATCTGAATATCGTAAAGGTTAGAATAGGCACTATTGATGATGATTTTAGCATGCCTATTTGGTGTATTTGAGGAAAATAATTTTCACTTTGTGCGATATTGATGTTTTAAGAGTCGAATCAAAAGCTAAGATTCTCCATGAATTTGAAATGGCCTGAATGGCTTGAGATACTAGAATGTAGTACAGAGATGTGTATGAGTTTTCTGGAGATTGCTAATTGCTAATCTAGCATAAGGAAATATCTTAATCATAGGATATTCCCTTAAAGTCATGATTGGACCTAGAGCGGGACAAATATCAAGAGTCTATATAAATTGACCCCAGATGAGATGGCAGAAAGAAGGGTTTATGTGACCCAGTGAAATGCCATTGGGTGCTCCAGTACCAGTTGATAAAAGAAATTAAGGAAGAATAGGCTTGACAGTATAAAGGAAAGCAACTCTTACTCTTGTGTCTTATGTAAGGGTTCTGCATGTATGTGTTTACGATAGAGTATATTCGTGTTATTAATATATGGTAGGCGGTAAGACCTATTGGGCTAGCATGTCTTTAGGTAGTTAGACCTGAGGGGCGAAGGCCTGAGGCTGTAAGTCCTGTAATGCCTATGGCACAGGGGGTGATTCCCTAGGCAGTAAGACCTAGTAAGCATTCAAAATATTCAGGGTGGTCGCCTAGGGCTTATTTACGCAGGTGGACACCCAGGCCATGGAGATTTCTGTTATGCACAAGCAATCGCCCGGGGCCTTTTTGCGCGGGCGGACACTCAGGGCCATAGAAACTCCTATTATGTACGAGTGGAATCCCAGTGGCCCATTACACAAGTAAATACTTAAGGCCATGTGACTTGTAGGACCAAGGGTCCAGTGGTTGATGTTATGCAATATGCTAACATACTAAATGCTCATGTGATGATGGTTTATTTATCATTCTTTGTAAACATTACATAAGAGTATGAATGGCTTGAGTAACAAGAGATGGAGCCTATAATGAATTCAAAATTCCTAGTGGACTATGTGTCATAAAGTAGTTAGTCTCGATATGTATTCAATAAAGATGATGGATCGAGTGTCCGGAGGCCATAAGACCTGAGGGACTAGTATGTTCTTAGGTCGGTAAAATATGATGTGTATGAGAATGGTGCTGAGTGAAGGCTCAAGGAAATAAGACCCAATGTGTAAGTTTGCATAGGGTGGTATCCCTGGGTTGTAAGACCTGTGTGTCTAGCACTATGGTTCTTGCCTAGCACGGTGATATTGGACCAATGTGTCCAGAGTATATTTTGAGGCTGACAAAACATTCATATTATACCAAGTTGTAGCTGAGGCAGTAAGCCATGTGATGCCTATGGCATGGGTAGGTAATACCCTTAGCAATAAGATTGGAACATCCAGTGTTATAGGAGCAAAATGAGCCGTAAGGCTTAAAATGCATATAATGTGATCCGGGAGAGTCCTGAAGAGGAAGTGAGGCCTGAGAAACCAAGTGCTGTGTGAATGGACCAGTGGGTCTTATGATTGAATGCTACATAATGGGTAAAAAATGAATGAGAATGTTGTATGATGAGTACTGAATACTATCTAAGATTTTTTATTAAGAATATGATTATTAAGTTGTATGCTTTATGAGCTTGCAAATGAAAGAGATAGATTGAGTATCTAGAGATGATTCCCCGAGGTACAGACAGTACCATATGATGTTCAAAATTTTGAGGATGAAATTTATTAAACGAGGGGAGAATTGTAAAATTCCAAATTTTAGGCGTAGAGACTTAAGGATAAGCCTGTATCAGGCAAATGACTAAGCCCAGTTTGGGAAGAGTCATAAGAATGATGAAACATAAAAAGACTCTAGGGACTATATGATTTGGCCTTATCGGTTAGAGGGCTTGCTATATACAGGTAATATGATTATGCGTTGGTGCAAATGTACATATGACACATTTACGGTGCTATTGGGTTGGTAGAAAGATGTCACCTAACTATGTCATAAGGTAAGGAATTGATTAGTTGGGTGAAATAGGCTGGTGTATATGTGCACATGTTGTTTGTAGGGCGTACATGTGTACCCTGCGTTTTTAAAGTGGACGCCGGTATGTGATGCCATGCAGGGCCCACGTACACACTCCAACCTAGTGTCATTTGACAGACTTTAATATGTGTGTCACAGTTTCGAGCAAAACACAAGTGGAATCCCTGGTAAACATTAATAAAGTAGCTTTATTAAAGTAACTTTATTAAAGTATCTTTAATAAAGTAGTAATAATGACACAAGTTTTGTGTTGGATGGATGAGAGGTGACAAGTGTCGCTCATGATGACACTCACCTTTTTGAATTTTGTGTTGGCACCATAAGAAGTTGCCACTAGCCCTCAGGTTAGGAAACTCCACCGGTCTCCAGTCCAATCACCAAACTAACATTTCCAAACACCGAACCTGGGATCTGGGGCAAATCACCATACCCTTCTTTTCCCTGACATTAGGATTGGCCAAGAGGCCTAAATGAAGAAGGGGACACACTTTTAAAAAGGTAAGGACACATGTCACTGTTTGGTTAGATCACCAAACAAATGGCACTGTAGAATTTTGGCACATGTTGGACAACTTTTAAGACTCATTAAGGACCATATATTTTCAGCCAAACAGCCCCAAAATTCAGGAAAGAATCCTAAAAACCTTTGAGAAATGGAAGAGGAAAGAGAAAGGATAAATAGTAAAAGTTCTTGAGCTTTAGAGCCGATTTCACCCCTGATTCGGTGTTTCCAGCTTTCAGATTCTTCTCTAATGTTGTTCCTTCAATGGGTTCAGGATGAAAAACTGTTTAGGATAACGGTGAGAAACCAGTTCAGGAAGCATTAGAATCAAAAATAGAAGTTTGGCCTAAGAACACCTAAGTTTCAGCCAGACTTGGAATCTTAGGGAAAGAATATGAATTTGATGATTTTTCAGTTTCCAATAGATTCCTTGGGCAATATTATGTGGGAATATAGCGTGGTTGTGATTTTAGAATGGTTGGATTGAAAACCCAAAAATTGAAGTTAAAGGAATAATGTTGTTTGATTCGTTTTTCAAGAAACAGATTTATTGTGGTGTGTTTATGAATGAACAAACCTTGTCTAAACCTTATAAAACTTTACAAGATTAAATTAGACATCCTGGGCTTTAATTTGATAGGTAATATAATTCATTTGGACTAGTGAATTAAAAGATATGATTTTTTAAAGTTATGCATTGAATATAGAATTAATTATATGGCTATGAGGATTAATTGAGACTTCTAGAATTTTGGACATTTGATTGTTAGCATAAGGTATTTTTCCCTTAAATTAGACAAAAATAGGGTCACATAAAACTTAGAACCGCCTCATTAGGAATTTTTTGTAATTCGTTATAATTTTTGGAAGTTTGGCCAAGAACCAGAGGATTCTTGGTCGCGGCCTAAACACTTCTGACCTATTTTGGCTACGGCCAAGACCAAAATTCCATCAATTCATGTTTTTGAAAAGAAATAGGCCTATTTAGCCCTTCCTAACTTCTTGAGCCTTAATATACACTTCAAATGACTTACAACCTATGGCTCTAATGATGTGATTGGGTATCTAGGGCCATGGAGAAGTTAAGAAGAAGAATGGAAGATGCTTCAAGTAACCCCGATGATGAGAAGAAGAAGAAACAAAGGAAGGACATTAGTCTACAAGGTAGTAAACTTTCCTAACTTACATAACTTGATATGTCTGCCTGTGTATTGATGTGTTAATTGCTCGATGAGTTGTACGAAGCATATGAGTGAAGCTCTGTTTTATTTATACTATAACCATTAGTGTAACATGTTAAACATTGAGCATGCATATATGTCATTATGTTGGCATGAATTTATGGGAGCAAGTATTTCATGCACAAAATATTTCTTATATGCATTTGTTAGCACTGTTTACTACTAATATTCTCTTGAATCTCACTCTTTCTCACCCAACCATATAGGTATAATGAGTACAGGTGAAGAATGCACAGCTTTTGTGTTAAACTTAGACGCTTTAATAGCCTTATATGGCTACATAGTTTTTTATGTGTAAATGAATGAACTAAGTTTGAGCAGAGAATCGCCTTAATTGAATTAAAGGAAAAGATAAGAACCGATGAGTAATAACAAAGTTGCAAACTACTAGAATATGCTTCCATAAAGTTTTGAAATTTTTAGAAAAACCCATTCAACTATGGGTTTGAATCCTATTTTAAGGTTGGGATTTGAAAAAGTGTTATGAAGAAGATCGTTTAGTGGTTTGAATTCACTGCATAAAACTCATTAGAATGAGTGTAAACATAAGGTGTTTAACGAATCTGTTACCCCTAGGACTAGATACTATCAGATCGTAAGGTAATCAATACATACTCAGGCCTAGTCGTCTTACGCAATCATATGCAATGAATGAATAACTAGCTCCTGAATCAAACAATGTTTATACCAAATTACCATTGAGAGCAACTATACCTCGAATCAACTCTAGTGATTTTTGAGCTTCTTCTTGCGTTGAGGCGAAAACTATGCCCTGAACTTGTTGCCTAGGCTCTTCAAGTTATTACCATTACTAACAATCTTTTACAATATGTCCCGGCTTATGGTAGTTGTAACAAATTATCTGTCTCACTTACCCTAGTACTTACCTTAAAGGTGCTGATGTCTGCCTTGCTTGACCACATGTCTAGCCAAGATGGTAAGAGTTATTACAATATCTATAGGTTCTGTTTCTAGAGGGTTTTTTATTACCGTGGGTGTTAGACTGATTTGGCTTATTATTATTATCGCCAGCAGGACCGCCCTGATAATTGCACTTCTGAGAAGAGCTCCCACTACTCGATATGTTCTTATTGCCAGCACTTTGGTGGGAATACAACTCCAACAAATTGTGCTCTATAATTCGGCACTCTTCAACCTTCTTATTGAACTCTTTGAAGTTTCTAAAGACGATTTTCTCCTTCATCTCCAACTTTAAACCCTATATCATCATATCGAAACTCCACTCTTCATTGTCACAATAATTCATATATGAGGAATAACAAGAAAGTTGAATATATCATGCCAAGTATTCGTCGAACCACTCTTTTTCACCCTGTTGTATAATTAGAAATTTTGTCTCTTTGTCCAGCCTCTCTGACCAGAGAAAATACTTCTCATTGAATTTTTCTTGAAACACTTCTTACATTACTAGAATATTTTGAGTTTACAGAATTGACTCAGTGCTCGTTCACAATTTGTCGGCATCTCCCTCCAGCTTATAGATCGTCAACTGTGCCTTTATGTTATCGGGGCACTCCAAGATTTGAAAAATTTTCTCAAGGCAGGTCAATCAGTCCTTCTCTGCTTAGGGATCAAACCTCCCTCAGAAAATAGTCGGCTGATGTTGGTTTAGTCTGGTTACCTAGGTTTGCATGCTCTCAACTTTGGTAATCGGTCCCTCAGGTACCTTTAGCATAGGTTATGGTACATGTTTTGGTATAGGTGCTGGTGGCTGTAGATGACCACCTCCCTACCCACTTGGGTTATTATGTGCTTATACATCTGCATTTTATTTCTGTTGTACTTCCCTTAAGTCATTTCGCAGCTTGTTCAATGTATTTTGTTGTTCCATCATCATTCCCATCAATTGTTGTATCAGGTCGGGTCCAGCGCCGGTTCTTGGTTATTGTTTCCATGTCTACCATCGGCTCTACCTCGACCTCTACCACCTCTTCATGTACGTGTCATCTCTATAATTTACTATATGTGAAAATAAAGGAGTAAATTTCATATAGATACAAGGGCGTTTTTATTTTTTCACAAAATTTCGGGTACACAAGTTTGTCATACATAACGCATAACATGTATATACAGCAGTTAGGGAGAATACTACACATCATATATTATAAAACTACTATATAACTAAGCTTTGTTCCTCTTATACATCATATCCTAACTGTCACTACTAGAAAAAACACTTTTAACGTCCTTTATTTGGGACTTTTAACGTCCTTTTATGAGGGAACGCGTATGCCAGCGACGTAGTAAATTTGGACTTTAGACGTCCTTTGTCAAAGGACTCCTAAAGGGCTGGGTTTAGGCGTCCCTTTGAACAAAAAGGACACCTAAAGTAAGGAAGGGACGCCTAAATGGTTGTTTTTTCCATACGGTGCCATTTGTATTGTTTCTGGCCATATCATTCTGAAAGCAAACAGAAACGTATACATAAAAAGGAAACATACAGCACGCAGTTTATAATTAACAAAACACAACATCCACCTCTAATGAAACATTCATGCACTACATTGTTGACAGAAATGTTGTCCACTAATATAATAAACAACTACTAAGTAAATGTACAGGAAACGATAAACTTCTACAAATCAATGTGTTGAAGAATCCTCCCAGCCAACAAGTCTCTGATCAAATTAATGTCTTCATATAAGTAAGCAGCATCATTATCAAAGATCTACAAATTAGAAAATATGATTATACGAAATCAATGAAATTAAAGGATTGTTTAGCAATTCAATTAAAATACAACCAAAATATTATCATTTGATTACCTGTTGAAAATCATTTGTAACGCCACTTTGAATGATATTATACATGTAAAGTATAACATAATAGCCACATACAGTACCACCTGGTTGTTGAGGGCACTATAAATCAAAAGCAATTGGTTAAAATCAATAACATACATCATTTATAAAACAACCGTAAATAAAATAACTTAAATTATATTGGAACCACATACTTTGGGATAGAACCACTTTGGCTTGCGAACAAATCTACCGTCACGTGACCTGCCAAGCATTCTATATGTTTGGGTCGCGCTACCATTAAAATGTAAAACATTTTAAGTTAGAACAATTTATTTAAATCAAGCATTTCTTTAATTAATAAAAAAGAAATAACTAACGTGTTGAAGACTAATTTTGTGTCTTTGTCTGGCTTTTTTGTCAAGGAATCAAACCAATAGATTTCATTGAGGCGTGGGCAAACAACACACAGGCTCCAATGGTAACTAAAACAATACACAGATTAAAATGAAGTTTAGATTAGAAGAAAATTATTTCTCAAACATCCAAAAATAAAATTTTTTACTACATACCCTTAAACAATTGGCGCTAGATAACATCGTAATTTGGTCGCTGCCATTGTGAAGCCCACATAATGCGTCCTTTGTGCGACATTATTTTTATCTGATATCGTATTTGTCGGACACAAGAATCTGTATATATTTGGTCTTTGCATATCAATGCACATGTGGTAGAAGGACCTAAAATAGAAATAAAATGACCAATGAATTATTGAACTTCTGAAATCTTGAACTTAGAAAAGAAAAACTAACCAAATGGCAAGTTTGACCCATCCTGTATCTATCTCCTCCAAATGCATAAACTCCTTAAGATCTTTATTGTCGATCGTGTAGGGATACATCAATTGTGTACCCACAATCCCTGGAGGCATATTGAAGCCGACTTGGGGAATACCTTTGTACATCTGTTGGAGCCGTGCTAGAAAGGGTCATCTCAGCGCATGTTGCTCCTCCTATAACCATAGAAAACAAAACCAATTATATTACAATGATGCCAATAAATGTCAAGTGATATGAATATAATTCCTACCATTGGTGGGGTTCCCAACGTGCCAATAAGATATTGAGGCAAAAGGATGAAACCTCCAATTGCCTGACCCAGCGTGGCAATCTCAACGTCAGGGATAGGGATGGCTGTACCTTCTTCCCCCTCATGAACACGTGTCACTGTCACCCTACGTAAATACTGTGGAATTTGATTATGATGGTGGGTGGTAGCTTGTGTGTAAAGAGAGCATCGGCTACAACACGAATCATGTCTGTGGTGTCCAAATAGAGGATACACGATTCACCCGACTCTGGAGTGGCAGAAGGCTGGCCCAGTGGTTCTGTTATGTGAGAAGGCTGGCCACAGGGTTTTGTACTATGGGAAGGCTGGACAAGACTATGGACAGGAGTGGCAACAACTTATGGAGTGTGGGAAGGCTGGACAAGGGGTTCTGGATTGTGGAAAGCCTCAGCAATGAGTTGCGGAGTGTGGGAAGGCTGTACAAGGGATTCGTCTGGCGGGTTGTGACTTCCTTTAGTGCTGGGGAAGGCCGGGGATTCCTCATTTCTAACCCTAGTAGCCTCCATGTGATGAAAATCAAACCACGATTTCATTTCACCACGTAGTTGTATCATTAGCTCATCTCGGAGCTCCTCTCGGATTTGATCGTGAAGCTTATCCACAAACTCTTGACTGGGTCAGCTTGTGAAGAATATAATGAGGTTTTACCAAAATACTTTGAAATACCAACTCCCCTTGGCTCCCCTCTAACACGGCCGGGGTATTCAGCCTTTCCAATCGCCGTGGCCAATATGTCTATCCGTCCACTTGGAGTGAATGAACCTTGGCTACTCTGCTCTTCGAGTTCGTCCTGTAGCATACAATTCGTTATGAACAAAAATTAAATGCTAGAATGTGAAAGAATTTCACAATTAATTACTTATGCTATTACTACTTACAATCCTCGAGGCAACCTCAGCAATAGTAGGATTTATATATTTGCCACCCTTAATCCTCCCTGCTTTCCATTTTTTGTGACGTGGAGGAGGAGCTGGCGCTTGCACAACAACGGAAGGATCCGATTTCGCAGTTTCCTTCATTTTGTCCAGCTCTTCTACCATCATCATCCGCTCCAGCTTCCTGTAGCCACCCCGAGACATGCAATGCTGGTACTGATTTGCTTCTTGCCTCTGTGTGTTCGCCGCACTTAATTCCTGTTTAAGGGAAAAAGGGAAAAACAAGTCATTAGTGCATTAACTATATTGAAATTATAAATTTTCATATTGAAGACAGAAAATTTACCAAAAATTCAGGAGCTTGTCGTTTAGCTACAAACAACCTCCAGTCCTCTGGAGATAGATATGAATATTCCTGACAAGGATCAAGATGACTCTTGTCACCTCTAAGGTACTTCCTGGTGAGCTTATTTTTAAAATCCTTCCAGCGCAAACGAACCTCTCCCATCCAGTGGTTGTACATGTCTGTGGTGTCAGGAACATCGAACGTTTGCTGCAAAAACGGAGACAATTAAACTTGAATAGGAAGAAAGGTCTAAATACATAAAATGTATCGAAAGTTATGTACCAAAATCTGTTGCCATATCATGGCTTTCGTCTTTTTGGGAACCTGCCTCCAATTATCATAGATGATTCGGACTTTGCTTCGACCCAAAAAACCAAGATAACTAATGAAGTGGTCTTCCTCATGACCCATTGGATTCATGTTGGCATCAAACTCTATGTGAACCCTCTCCTGTTCATTGTAGTGGCGCTTTGCCAATACAGCCATCTTCGTGGCACCTCTTGTTCTTCTCGGAGCGGGTGGCTCTTCTTGGCTTCCATTATGCTGCTCGGTGTCGCTCCCTGAGTCACTGGAACTTGACATATTCCTAGACACAAAAAAATCATTGTCAGAGAGGTAAGTAGATTGTCAGAGAGGTAAGTATATTGCAGGTATCTGTATAAACTACATTAAGGGAAAAAAGCACATAGGACATAATACAGTTTTATATAGTTAAAGGTCTTACTTCATACTGTTTCCCATATTCCTTCACAATGATCATTTCTTGTAGAATAATCTTCATCATCTACCAACTCGATCTCACTTCCTAAAGGTGGATTTGTTGTCAAAGGTGGTGTGTCGTCAAGGTTGAAGGTTGGATCACCATACTTTTGTTTTTTTCTTTGAAGTACAATGGACATATTTTTATTTGCAGGATCTGTGACATAAAACACTTGCTTCGCCTGGCTTGCTAGAATGAAGGGCCAATCTCTATAACCAACTATTCGAAGATCGACTGAGACAAATCCAAATTGTGGATCTATTACCACAGCAGCATTGCTAACCCACTTACATTTGAACAAAGCAACTTTGAACTTGTTGTAGGTCATCTCCCATATTTCTCCTATAACTCCATAATAAGCCATTGATGCACATATGGGGTTTTTGTCTTTAGAACTGGAAAAGTGCATAGCTTCAGCTTCAACCATCACCCCACTATTTTGCATGGTACTTCTGTCATCTTGCTCTTTTGTGTAGAATGAATACCCATTTATGTCATAACCAGTCCAAGTAACAACCTGAAATGAAGGCCCCCAAGCTAGCCAGTTGATTGTCTTGGACACACCGATCTCATGCGAAACCTTCTCCTCAAACCACTTAACAAATGTCTTGTTTTGCTCAATAGCTATTTGCATGTCACCCTTCTTTGGATTCAAGTTCTTCAAAGTCTTTTTGTGCTCATCTATGTATGGCTGAATTTCTTCCATATTATTCAAGATATACAAGTGTGCTTGCAACACCTCTTCATGATCCGCAGTCTTCACTTTAAGTCCTTGTGTTCCCTTGCTTCTCCCCTCTTCATGCTGAGACTGTTCCTTTTTACCAGATAGATAATCTTTACAAAAGTCCATAGCCTCTTCAACTACATATCGCTCAACTATTGAGGCTTCAGGTCGATAAGGATTTTTAGAATACCCTTTTAAGATCTTCATGTATCGCTCAAAAGGGTACATCCACCTTAAATAAACTGGACCGCAAAGCCTTACCTCCCTTACTAAATGAACTACCAAATGCACCATTATATCAAAAAATGATGGAGGAAAATGCATCTCTAGTTGGGACAGAATTATGTAACCCTCATTTTCTAGTTCATCCAACTTCTCAGTGTCGATGACTTTGTTACAGATAGCATTAAAGAAAACACACAATCTGGTTATAGTAGTTTGCACTTCTTCTTTCATAATGCCTCTAATGGCTACTAGTAACAATTGTTGCATTAACACGTGATAGTCATGGGACTTCATTCCCACTAACTTCAAATCGTCCATTGACACACACCTACTAACATTAGAAGAGTAGCCCTGTGGGACCTTAATTTCATGTAGACACCCAGACAAACTTCTTTTCTTCGCTTTTGATAGTGTATGCGCAGCTGGCTCCATATATGCCCTCCTACCATCATCTCTTAGTTGTGGATGCAACCGATCTCTTATTCCCATATCAACAAGGTCAAGTCTCGCGCTCATTCCATCCTTGGTCTTACCTGGGATGTGCAAAAGCGTACTTACAAGGCTGTCACACACATTTTTCTCCACATGCATCACATCAATACTGTGTCTTACATCAAGACAATGCCAATACGGAAGATCAAATAAAATTGACCTCTTCTTCCATATGTTCTTCTCACCCTTAGTCCTTTGATTTTTACCAAAGGTCACATTGACACGTTCTACCCGACTATAAACTTCCTCCCCGGTTAAGGCCCTTGGTGCAACTCCATGTTCTGGTAAGCTATCAAAACGCTTTCTCAGCCTACAATATGGGTGGAATCGATGAAGAAACCTCCTGTGGCCAAGGTACACTATTTTTTTGCAATGCTTAAGTTGTCGAAAGTGTGTTTCTCCTTCACAGATTAGGCATGCTTTATGACCCTTCACACTATACCCTGACAAATTTCCGTATGCGGGGAAGTCGTTTATCGTGGTAAAAATCATTGCACGCAACTTGAAAGACTCTTTCTTATAAGCATCGAACACATCCACACCTTCCTCCCATAACTTCTTCAAGTCCTCAATCAAAGGAGCCAAATACACATCAATGTCATTCCCTAGCTGTTTTGGTCCAGAGATCATCATAGAAAGCATAACGTACTTGCGCTTCATACATAACCAGGGAGGTAAGTTGTATATTACAAGGAGAACTAGCCTCGAACTATGTATACTAGTAAGAGTTCCATACAGATTTATTCCATCTGTACAAAGTCCAAGCCGAAGGTTTCTCGGCTCGCTGCCAAATTGAGGGAACATTTCATCTATCTTCTTCCACTGTAGAGACTCGGCCGGATGCCGAAGATATTTTCCGTCACAAATTCTCTCATCAGAATGCCATCTCAACTTCTTTGCTTTTGTTGCGGTCGCAAACAAACGCTTAAACCGTGGTATTATTGGAAGATACCATAACACCTTCGAAGGTTGCCTTTTACTTGTTGTCCCTTCTCTACAACCACCGTCTTTCTTCACTTTATATCGTGATGTTTTACAGTTAGGACACTCACTAAGACCTGTATACTCCTTTCTATACAATACACAGTCATTAGGGCAAGCATGTATCTTTTTGTACTCCATACCCATCGTAGACAAGATTTTCTTTGCCTCATACATACGGTTTGGAAGTACATTATCTTCTGGAAACATATCACACAATAATTCCAATAGTAATGTAAAACTACTATCGGTCCATCCACAAGTTGCCTTTAAGTTCACCAAATGCAATGTTCCCGTCAGTCATATGTACTTACTCCCAGGGTATAATGGTGTCTCCGCATCACTCCGCAGGCTGTCAAATTCATGTGCCTGGGCGAAGGATTCAACCTCGGCATCGTGAATCATTTTCTCCATTCTATCTTGTTCTATAACATCCACTCCTTCCTTCTTGTGCGACGGACAATCAGTAATTACTTCTTCACCATGCCATATCCACCTTGTGTATCGAAGATTTATTCCATCACAAAGTAGGTGATCCCTTATATCATCAACATCTCGTCGACTCTCCTTTAAACAATTCACACAAGGACAAAAATACTTCCCATTTTTAGTTGGAGCATTCCTTCTAGCAAATTCAATAAACTCTTCCACCCCATTCTCATATTCTTCACTAGTTCTCAAAGCATTCATCTAACTATGATCCATTGTTTTACCACCTAAACCATTCCCAATAACACTCAAGTTTATAACAATTGTTAACTATGAGATTGCCTTTTATCACTTTTTTCAAAAAACATTTCGGCAGCATTTCCCATTAAGTGTAAGATCCCACAATTTTAATAACAAACCATTTCACCTTAATTCAAACAAAACAAAAAAAAATAAAGTAACTTAGGCAATTAAGGACAATATCAACATTTTAAAATATCAATTTTTCTTTAGGGAACTAATATGTTTAAATTAGTACAAGTTAAAAGTTCTATGCACCTACATAATATTAAAAGTTCTATACATGTATTCATTATTTCAAACCAATGAAATTAAAATCAATTGGTTAATGTTGAAAATTACTTGTTGATAACTTGTTTTATAAAATAAAACAAGTTATATGCATGTTTAGATTTTAGACTTAAATTGCATTTAGCACTCTAAAAATGTGTCTTTTTATATAGCACTCAGAGCTTCCTAAACATGTTTTATTTTATAATTAAATAAATTATATAACTTATTTAATCTAATAAAATTAGTTAACTAGCAAAACTTATGGAATCTCTAGCATACATACATGTACTTATGGCATATATGAGTGGCTTATAGTTTCTAGCAAAACTACTACTTTAAATTAAACGGTCGATCATAACATTAACTAAAGTGAAATAAAATAAACCAAAAGCAAAAAAAAACAAAAAAGCTTACAGGTTGGAAATTAAAATGGCGTGATGAAGAGGTTGAATTGGGAGGGAGGAGGCGCGCGCACCACCGTGAGAGAGGGAGCTCCGATGCTGCAAACTATGAAAAGAAGGAAATGAGGCTTTCACTGGTGGTGGGGAGCTGATGACCTTCGTCTCCCTAGTTGGGGAAAAAAAAGAAAGAAGAGAAGATGTACTTTCTCACTGCAAGAAGTTAGTAATGGCGGAAGAGAAAGATACAGGGTGAGTATTGAAGTGAGATGCTAGAATGAGGAGATGAGAGAAAATGAAGAAGGAGGGATACAGCGGTGGAAGGAAGACGGTGGAAGGAGGCTAAGTGTTTTTGAGAGAAGGAGGAAGAGTGAACGAACGGAATGGAGGGAAATGATGAAAAAGTGGAGGGAAATATGTTTAGGCGTCCCTTCTGCAAGAAGGGACACCTAAACATATAAATAGGCGTCCCTTCGTGCATGCCAGCCACGTGGCTGGCATGCACCCTTTAGGCGTCCCTTCTCAAGAAGGGACGCCTAATGTCTCCTTTAGGCGTCCCTACTTCAAGAAGGGACGCCTAAAGATTAAAAAGTCTCTCTTTATTTATGTAAATGCCACTGCGTACAGTTTTTACTTCCCTTTTCAAAGAAGGGACGTCTTTATGTGACGTTAAATCCGTTTTCTGTAGTAGTGTGTACATAAAGCTTCCGAGCGGGTCACCCATCCCGAGATTGCCCTGTGAGTTAAGCACGCTTGACTTTTGATGTATCTGGTAAAAAAACAGACACCGATCTTTTCAGCTTCTATCCATCGGTTCCCTATAATTGTCCTAGCCACAAAAGATATGCCAGCCACTATCGGTGACCCCAAATTTGATGTCTGGGCCCCACCTCAGTTGGTGTACATGTGTTCCTACACATACTTTATGATGTGCTCCATGAAATTCTCAAAATGGTTATTTGAGCCTCTCTCGATGATATCATTCTTCTTGTTGTTCCATAAGTCCGTGTCTAGGAAGAAGTCCATGGTAGTAAAAATCTAGAACTCGTCTAGCAGATCAATCTCTAGCACACCTACTTATCTACAAGGTTTCTACTGCATCAAGGTAAGACAAGTACTGCTCTATTGTGGTGTCATATGCCATACTATGTGTTTGTATCGGCCCCACACGTACTCCTAGAACTCCTCATTAGGCTGCAAGTCATATGGCATGTGCACTCTCTCGGTCCTGGAGCCCTTACTAACAGGCGTGTTGGACTCCTGGCTATCAGCACATGGCTACTTATTATCACCGACTGATGATGTAGGATCGGCTCTGGCTATGGATGTAGTCGGTTTACTGGTATATGCTTAACACTCTTTTAGCTCATCTTCAAAACTTTACGACCTCTCGACTTCGTAAGCCATATACTATGTTCCCGTCCGGGATCCGCTCCTGCGTGGGACAATGGTTCACCGAAGGTGGCGATTGATCTCGTTAACATCTTCATCTGTATATGATTCCTGTCACCAAGCAAACAAGACCATATCAATATACCATTTTGTAAATGTTAGAACCACTTTAAGCTCTAATACCAAAAATGTCAAACCCCTTAACATTTCGATATTCCTAGAGTAATGAGCGTAAAGTTCCGTAAGGCAAACAGAAATAGTGGAAACATACTGATATTATATATTTATTTACAATACAGAGAAATCCCAGCAGGGTTTGAAAAATATATACAGACATACAAAGTATTCCACAAGAAACTAAATTACAAGCATAGATAACCAGGTGTAGTTTAAGGATGCAGAAGGGACTCTACTCCTGGGTATCCACTTCTTTGCCTTTCAAGCCACTAGCTTTCGCTGTAAAGTTTTGTATTTTGAAAAAGGATGAGATTCAATAAATTCTTAGTAGCAACATGCTTTTCAAACATATAAGATGTGAAAATATATATGCAATGCACCATGTCATGTAAGATGATAAATGATGTGTGCATACTGTCCAAGGCCAAACGACATGTTTGTACCTTGGCTTAACCCTGTGCCCCTATTGGGTCCTAGACCATAACTAGGCTATTATGCTTGTCTAAGACACAATGCTCATGTTACATAGAATGTCATACTCAAAAATATAATAATCACAAAGTATATGCAAGAAAACGTTACTACCTGAGTCATTTTCCAGCTCCAATAACAGTCTTACACTCTTGTTTCGGCTTGGGCTTTTACCAAGTCCTATAAATTAAATTACAAGTAACTAATTATTACTTGCATTTTTACTGCCTTAAATTAAATTTGGCTGGTTATCTAATGCAGTTTCAACAGTTTCAACAAGTTCTGGATAGTACAACTCTGTACAGTGCAGTTCCATAATTTTTCAAAAAACTAGTAGATTTTCAGTCAATTTTGGAAATTCATAATTCATTCTAGGAAAATCCAATTTGACTGATTCTAAATTTGAAATGAAGCTCTTTAATTTTTATTTTGTATAAAAATGATTTTTTCTAATTAATGTCTTCATAATTTTCTTAAAAGTTAATTAAACTCCACTGTTCTAGATTTCCTTCTAGAAACAGGGCATAACTTCAAAAATCCATATCTTTTAGTATACTTTTCAAACAATTACAAAAAACCCATAAAATTAAAGCTCCACATCTCTTATTTAATCATACCAAGTCTCATAATATTTGGACTAGGTTTGTCTAGTGAATGAAATTATACAATAACACTGTCTCGCTGGAAGCAATCAAACAGCATGCACTTTCAATTTCTCAAATTTCCTGATTTGCATACCAACATCAAAAAATCATGAACACATGTATACCTATACAATTTTCCCTTATAAATCCAATAGAACCATTAGAATTACCAAATTCCAGCTTCTCCCTATTGTTCTACACTTGGTCGAAAGTTAGGGTTATAGGGAAGGAAAGTGTGTTTTCTTGATTTCTTTTGCCTACTCACTTCCTTACCACTTCTAATCACATGATTAACTTATTAAACACTAAATGAAAATCATATTAGGAAATTTTGGTAGCATTTCCACTTAGGGTTTCAACTTCCCAAGGTTACAAAACAATCAAGAACCAAGCCAAAACCAACAACCATAATCACAACAACAACATATACCACAAGAGGATCAAGTTTATGAGATTACCTCTTGATTTCACCACCTTCTCTCTCTATAACACCTTATGTCCTCTTTCTCCTCTCTCTTGATTTGGCTTGCTATCCATGGATTTCAAGAAGAAGAGGTTAGAGGAAGTTCTAAGGTGTTAAGAAGGCACAAGAACTTGATTTACATGCTCTTACTTTGAGTTTTTGCTTCTTGAAGCCCTAAAACCCTTGTGTCCTCCAAGTTCTTCTTGAGCTCTTCTCTCTCTCTCATGGATGGTGGCTAGCTAAAATATGATGAAGAGAAAGAAGAGATGATGGCTTCTTAAAATATCACAACTTTCTTTATGTCATAATATTATTTCATGGTAAACTAATAAGGGATTTACTTGGATCGTTTTTTTTCTTCCTCTTGAATTCATGTACGCCACACATATTATTACCCTTGCAATTTCCCTTTTCCACTGAAATTCTAAGAGAAAAGAGAATTAAATGGCTTCTTACTTTTTGCTTTAGTATGTGCTTGCTTGTGATTGGTCAAGAGTTTTTCCTTCTTAAATCATATATTAACCCACAAATGTATATATTCCCCTTTATTCCCTTGCTTTAACCAAAATTAAAGAGAGGAAATGAGGTATGCTTCTTACATGCTCATAAATTTCCCTTCTTCCAAATATTAATTGATGTCATACCACTTTTTGACATTTTTCCCTTGGTAACAGTTGCTCCAAAATGGGATTATTAATTACCAAATAGCCATTTTTCACTCTTATTTTTTTAATTTGACCGAAATTATTAAGAAAAATAAGGGAAAAAATAATTTCTTCTTTTTTTATGGAAAATTTCCATTTTGCCCTTACATTTTATGATTTATTGGAAATAAATCATTTCTTGCTCTTTTCCTTTGGTTAGGCCACATTTTAACACTCATATTAGGCCATAATTTAGGTCATGTTATGCTCCAATTTAGGTTACAAATGTTGGGCCTTTAAGTAGGCATTAGTTACGCCCTTATGTTCTAACTTAGCCAACTTGTGTGTAACCACTGATTGGAGTGTTTTTGTAAATTCATGTACACCATAATTCACCATATTATTCCATTAAATGGATCAATTACATGCAAGAAATATTGGTGATTGAAAATGGGGTGTAAAAATGGTACATTGATAGTAGATACTCGAGACACAGGACTGGTGACAGAGAAAAGTTCACCATATTTGAACCTAAAGATAGAGGAAAGGTAGCTTTTAGAGGTAACCGATCTGGACGCATAGCCAGGGTTGGTGAAGTTGGAAGAACTAATAGAGTTCAAATTAACGGCATATACTATGTCGAAGGGTTATGCCCCAACCTCCTAAGTGTGAGCCAAAGTATCGATAAAGATAACTGGGTGATCTTTGATTCGGAAGAATGCCTGATAGTAAATAGGAAGGATCTTTAGCTTAACAAATAATCTATTAAAGTAATAAGATCCGAGCTCAAAGTGATGGTAACTGCTATACTCTTGATTTAAATTCTAATTCTTCAGAAAATTGTTTTCTAAGTAAAACTGAAGAAAGTTGGCTGTGTTATAAATGTCTCGCTCATGTCAACATGAATCAACTTGAAAAAAATGATTAAAAAGGATTTAGTTATTGGTCTTCCTAAACTTAAATTTAAAGATGATATGTTTGTGGTGCTTGCTAAAAAGGAAAACAAACTAAATCTTCTTTCAAAACAAAGAATGAAACATCAACATCTAGACCTTTACAATTACTTCATATGGATTTGGTAGGACTATATGTTGTAAAGAGTTTCAGAGGAAATTTATACACTCTGGTCATTGTAAATGGTTTTTCAAGATTTACATGGACTATATTTCTTGCCTCTAAAGATAAAACGATTGTTAAATTTATTATGTTTGCCAAGAAGATCTAAAATGAGAAAGGTATTTCTATTATTTCTATCAGGACCGATCATGGAGTAGAGTTTGACAATCAACTCTTTGAAGACTTATGGAACAATGAAGGAACAGACCACAACTTCTTTGCACCAAGAACGCCTCAGCAAAATGGAGTTGTGGAAAGAAAGAATAGAGTCCTCATGAAGATGGTAAGGGCAATGCTCAATGATAAAGAGGTGTCACAAGTATTCTAGGCAGATGCAATGAGCATTGTATGCTATATCTCTAATCAAGCATATATCTGCAAGTCACTTGGAATGACGCCATATGAGCTGTACAAAAGGAAGGAAGCCTATCCTTGCTCAGCTACACATCTTCAGATGTAAATGTTACATGCACAACAATGGTAAAGAAAACCTGGGTAAATTCAATTCAAAATCTAAAGAAGGTTTATTTTTAGGATATTTAAATAGGAGTAAAGCATATAGGGTGTTTAATAAAAGAACATGCATTGTAGAATAAACCATTCATGTGTTTCATAAAGTAGATTCTCAGACAAAGTTTCTTGATAAAGAAAACTAAAAATATAACCATTTATAATCAAAATGATCTTCAAAATGAAGAGAATGTCGATGAATATACTCAGCCTAGAGCATGGAGATACATGAAAGATCATCCAATCAAACAAGTGATTGGAGATGTTCATGAAGGTGTTAAACAAGAAATAGGATTCATAATGAAGTTATGTTTTCTGCATTCATTTATGAAAATGAACCTTCATGTGTTGAAGAAGTACTTTTTAATAATGATTGGGTGGTTTCTATACAAGAAGAACTGAGTCAATTTGAAAGAAATCAAGTTTAGGATTTGGTACCTCGTCTGAATGACTGTTCGATCATAGGAACCAAATGGGTTTTCAAAAATAAACTTGATGAATCAGCAATCATTGTGAGAAACAAGGGAAGATTAGTTTCCAAAGGCTATAATCAAGAAGGTATTGATTATGAAGAAACATATGCTCCAGTAGCAAGATTGGAAGCCATACGAGTACTCTTGGCCTTTGCATGCATACAAGGTTTTAAACTTTATCAAATGGATATGAAAAGTGCATTTCGAAATGGTTATATTATGAAAAAAGTTTACTTAGAACAACATCTTGATTTTAAAGATGATTCAAAACCAGATCACATTTTCAAACTCAAAAAGGCTTTATAAGGTTTGAAACAAGCACCAAGAGCTTATTATGAAAGACTAAGCAAATTTCTTCTTGACCAAAACTTTGTCAGATGAAAAGTGGACATAACATTAAACATAACAAGGATGACATATCAGTAGTACAAATCTATGTAGATGATATAATCTTTGGTACTACTAACAAATCTCTTTTTCAAGAATTTTCTAACCTTATGCTGGGAGAATTTGAAATGTTTATGATGAGAGAATTAAATTTCTTTCTTGGACTTTAAATTAAATAATGGAAGAAGGGAATCTTTATTTTCCAGACCAAATATATGAAGGAGTAGTTGTTCAAGAAGTATGGGATGGAAAGTTCAAATGGAGCTGATACTCCAATGAGCTCAACCACTTTACTAGATGCTGACGTGAAGGGTAAAAAATTTGACATCAAGTATAGTATAGAGGAATAATTTGTTCATTACTCTATCTAACAGCAAGTTGACCTAACATACATTTTAGTGTTGGCATGTGTGCAAGGTATCAATCTGCTCCTAAAATATCACATGCTAAAAATGTGAAAAGAATTTTTAGGTACTTAGGAGACACTGCATAACTTGACCTATGGTATCCAAAAGGAGGGAATGAATATTTGGTAGCCTATTCATATTTAGATCATGCAGGATACAAAACTGATAGAAAGAGCACAAGCAAACAATGCCAATTCCTTAGAGGCTCTTTACAGTCATGTGTTAGATATGATTAGTTTTCATGATGACAAATATAGATGTCAAATATTAAGAGTGTAAAAGTTTGCATAATATATTTATCTCATATATTGACTAACTACTATATTTAATGTTGCATATCTTGTAGATTTGTCAAGTAATGAAAGAAAGAGATTGATAAATGAAGAACTTGTAAGAATTAATGAAGAATATGAAGATTCAAGTTCTTTTCGGTATTGTAGCAGTGGTACTGTAGCGTATGGTACTGTAGCAAACTATAGCATCGAGTGATTTTAACAATCACTCGAATGATTCTGGAAATAGTAAAAATCAGTCGAGTGATTCACTATTCACTCAAGTGATGTTCATTTTTCATGCTCTGTCTTTAGTCCAGCTGAGCGAGGTCTGGTAATTCAATCATATCTCTCAAAATACAACTCCGATTGAGACGCAACCAGTTGCATATGAAAATAGACTTCCAATGTGTCATTTTGACACTAGAAGTAACATCAAACGAGCCTCCAAATGCGTCATTTTTGCACAAGAACCAACATTAAAGGAGTTCACATGAAGGAGATATAAGTGTTGGAATTTGGCCTTCATATCAGCATCACTTTCCAAAGTAGGTTTGGTAATTCTGCTATACCTCTCAAACCACAGATCCAATTGAGCTGAAACTAGTGCTATATGAAACTATACTTAAAGAGATTTCCTTTGATATATAATATGGAAATTTTGGAGTTATATTCAAAGAGTTATGACATCTGGAAGTTGACCCATATTTGCTGTCAAATTGGAAGTGGAGCTACGAGTTAAAGTGATATGAACAGAGAACACCCGAGTGATTTTCATACTCACTCGAGTGATCAGGAAGATCACTCGAGTGATCAGCAAGATCACTCGAGTGATCATTAATGATCACTCGAGTGATCATTAATGATCACTCGAGTAAAATGTGTCAGATTATAGATCACTCGAGTGGCACCTGAAATCACCGGAAGAATTTTTCACTATTTTGAAAATCACTCCCAGTGCAGCTGAATTAACTCGAGTGATTTACTATTTCCTCAGATCACTTCCAGTGTGTCTGAAATCACTGGAAGAAAAATTCACTGTTTTGGAAATCACTTCCAGTGATAGTCATATCACTCGAGTGATGTCTGAAATTTCCAGAATCACTTCCAGTGCGTCTGAAATCACCGAAATAAAAATACACTGTTTTGAAAATCACTTCCAGTGATAGTTAGATCACTCAAGTGATGTTTTAAATTTCCAGATTCACTTCCAGTAGATTGAAAATCACTGGAAGAAAAATTCACTGTTCGCAAAATCACTTCCAGTTATGCCAAATTTACTCGAGTGATATATGAAGTTGGCTATATCACTTCCAGTGGATGCTGAATCACTTCCGGTGAATATTAAAATTCCTCAGATCACCTCCAGTGCCGTAACTGATCATTTCCAGAGAATACCAATAAGTACCAAATCACTTCCAATGAAATGATATCCATTCAAGTGATCTTCTGTTTGTGAGATATCAGTAAATGAACTGATAACTCAAGTGATGTGCTGATTTTGATGAATTACTTTCAGGCTTGACAGAAATATGAAATCACCAAAGTAATATTGTGAGCCATCCGAGTGAAATGTTGTTTCATGAAAATCACCTTCAGTGAACTAATGCTGTACTCAAGTAAATTGATATCACCGCCAGAGAATTTACTGATAGCTAGAGTGATTCATTGTTCTTAATAGAATCATGGAAATCACTCAAGGGATCTTGAGCTACACTTGAGGGATGCTGATCATTGCTAGTGGAATATTGTTTTGTCAAGATCACTGCCAATGGAATATTATTTTATGAGAATTACCTCCAGTGAAATCAAAATCACTTCCAGTGATTCTTCAGTTTTCAGAAATCACTACCAGTGAAGTTTGTAATCACCTGAGTGATGTTTTCTAACAGCTATTTCTCTGAGTGCTTTTACAGGTGTTATGCACTAACGATCACATGTTATGCAATGGATCAACATTTAGTGACAACAAATCATGGGAAAGATGACAATTCAATAAACGATTCAACGAACGTGCAAAACATAAAGAAAGAAACGCTGAAACATTTGTCAGAGCACAATCAACATAAAATGCTGAAGTATCTGTCAGAGCACACTATGGGTTTTTAAACTGGAAAATATATTTGAATACTCCAACAGCTCTCAACATTTTCTATATAAACCAAGGCATACAAAAAGAAGACAATGATATGACAATGACCAAATACCCGAGCAATGAGAACCCAGCTGCCAATATGATGATATTATAAGTCGTACGCCTCATATACTCTTTGTTCTTATCTGTTTATATATCATGTATACTTGAGAGAGGAAATATTTGTATTGTACTTCAGTGAGAATCATATCTACTCTGTGAGAGAGCTTGTAAACACTTCATTTGTATTTCAGAAGTGTTCTTAAGGTAAAGGGACCTTGAGAGGATTGATCACATTACGGGGGAAATTGTAAAGTGACTTGTCAGTAAGACTTTCTACTCGTAAGACTTACAAGGTGCAAGCAGTAGAGAATGTTGCTGCTTGTAAGACTTACAGTGGTGTAAGCAGGAGAGAACGTTGTTGCTCTTAAGACTTGCACGGGTATGCAAGAGAGAAAGGTCTTTGGGATTACTTTGCTCAATTTGCCGTAAGAGGGAGTAAACCTTACAGTGTGTAAGGGGGAGTAATTTCGTAAGAGATTTGTAAAGGCTTTTCTTGTGCCAGTTAAACAAGAAGATAGTGGATTGGAAATCTCAGGAGGAGCCTAGGGACTAGACGTAGGTTATCGTGGATTGGACCGAACCAGGATAAATCACAGTTTGTATCTTCTCTTACCCAAGCTTTTACATTTCCAGAATATATGATCTATATATCTACGTATGAATTTATAGTTCCATATGTATTGATTTGATAAGCTGCAAAAAGATTTTAAGTAATCAGACTTTCTTATCGTACACCCAATTTACCCCCTTCTTGGGTGTCAGCCGGTTCTAACATCATGGTTTAGGAAGAAGTAGACCACTATTTCGTTATCTTCAACTGAAGCTGAATATATAGGTACAACAAGTTGTTGCTCTCAAGTACTATGGCTAAAGCAGCAACTTCAAGACTTAGGAATCAACTTGAAAGAGATGCCTATTTTGTACGATAATACAAGTACAATAAGCTTGGCCTAAAACCACGTGCAGTATTCAAGAACCAAGCATATAGACATTCGATATTACTTTATATGTGACCATATCCAAAGAAAGGATGTCAACATGGAATTCATTCCAACTGATTTACAACTTGTAGATATATTTACAAAATCATTAGAGAAAGAACAAATTTTATATATAAGGAGACAATTTGATATGGCTAATCCCAATGAGTTGTAAGAATTCCTATCATTAATTATGTTTTTATTTGCATTTATGTACATGTTTTGATGATTGGTATACTAATTTAAGCATCAGAGTATGTAGAAGTTTGTTTTACAGGATTGCTCTGTACACAATCATTAAAATATACATTAATAGAGTACACATGAACTCTGAGTGAAAACTCAAGTTCATAATAAGCTTAGCATAAAACTCAAGTCCTCAAAAGAAAACTTGAGTTCAATACTGAAACCTTAGTGTAAAATTAGAGTACAAGGAGAAAATTGCAGCATGGTGTACTCAAGTGATCTTGGAGGACTTGAGTATAAAGATACAAGAATTTGGAAATTAACTTGAGTGTTTATAAGTTACACTCAAGCCAGGTACGCTATGTCAGTATGGGTATTTTATTGCAGAACTCGAGTTTTTAGGGAAAAACTCAAGTCAATATGAACTCGAGTTCTTAAGGCTGAACTCTAGTGTCACAAGTCTATATCAATTTCCACAGCTCAAACGTCGCATTTATTCTTCAAACTTGAACGAGTCTCTCTATTCGATACTCTGACCCATTGAGATTCTGACCTTTTAATCCATGAAACATCACCTCCTTCACCATAAATCATCAGTTACAACTCTTCAATCCCTTCCAAATGGTAGATTCATGATTTAAATTCTCTAACCAAGCCCTAACAAAGCACAAGTACTCATAATCTATCGGAACTATGAATTATGTGATTGCTCTGTGATTTATCATACTCAAATCAATATGGTTTGTACTAAAGTGCCTCAAGTATCCCAAAAATCTCCTACACCATCTCTATCTTCATCTTTATAATCTTCTCTTTCAATCTCCAAATCCACTGAGACTCTTACACCTACAACAACTCTGACTCCAACTCAGTCTTCAACTCCAACTCCTCCTCCTCTAAAGACAATTACACAACCAAGAAGAAGGGCAATGCCATAAAGAAGACACACCCAAGACCAAGGGTTAAAGATGTTCAACCTCCTACCAAGAAAGTGAAGGGTGTTATTATAAAGGAGCCCGTAGTGACACAGTCAAGGACCAAGGTAGTAAGAGGAAGAGGTAAAGAGAAGGTTATGGAGGCTTCACAAAAGTTATCCTCAGGCAGTGAGAGTGACAAACCACTTCAAGAAGCAATTAAAAAATCCAAGCTCGATGACTTTGTTAGGGAGATAGTGTCTGAAGTTAGTGGCTCTGCATTACATGCTATACCTTCACATTTACATGTTCCTACATAGTCTAGGGTACTCTCTACTTCTTAGGCACCAGAGCAAGAAGAAGAAACTGAGGCTCCTGATGGTTTCAAAGTCACAACCCTGAAACCATTTGACAATAAGGTATATAATGTCGAGTTTTCTCATAGAAACTTATGCCCAGTTATTTATGTTGACATGAATTACTTAAATACCCACAACTGTGTTAATCTGAGAGAGTACCAAGCTATTACGAAACTTAGCTCAATATTCGTCTATTGTATTCACTGAGCGCTGTGTGAAATTTTTAATACAATACGTCTATAAAAAATGTGATAACTGCAATCAGTGAACTGATAGAGGAAGGGCTTGAGATCACTGTCTGTGGTCAAACTGTCAGAATAACCCCTTCCATCATAAACACCATACTTGGCTATACTATTCCACCTCCTGAACCTACCTAGTTTACTCCTACCCAAGTATTCCATCTCCTTAGACCTGGTGAGAATGTAGAACCTCTAAACTTTAAGCCAGCCTCAATACCCAATATCCAACCCATCCTCTTTTAAATATATATACTAGAAGCATCATGAACAAGTCCAAAAACTTCACTCACTTTGCATATAAGGACTACTTTATGATGGCCTCCCTACTTGTTAGACAACAAAGGAATGTTTGGAACATTATTTTCTAAGAAATGAGGCGCTTCATATTTTCTTCCACCCTGAACACCTACATACCTCTCCCACAGATTTTCTACCTCATCCTCATATCCAACAAGATATGGTACTTGGACAAGGATGAAAAGGTAAGGATTCCTCGATTTGGTATAACTCAACTGAATCGTATGGGGATCGTTCTACCTCTAGAGGTAGAAAGACATGCATATCCTTCTGAGGGTATAGCTGATAAGGCTCAATCCTCAGAAAGAGGAAGATTATTGTCTCCATCCTTCCTCAGTACATCTATACAAGGGTATGTGGCTGACATGATCAACAAGGTTGTGGCTGGTCTAAAAAATGAGATGATTCAGCTGTATGAGCAATTGACTGGGAAGTTTGAGTAGTTGGTCAACAAGATGGAGCAACAAGTGATTAAGTTGGTTGACAAGGCTAATCATAATTTTGACATCTTGGTCAATACATAAGAAGCCCACACATGGACCTAAGAGGATCACACCCGAAGGCTTATTGAGTTGGAGACGCTCTTACATGCCAATTTTATGTTCCTTCAACTTCATCACCTTCTTCATCCATTCCACCTCCTACCACATCTACTACTCCTTCCACAATCTTATTTACCTATATCAACCCTCTAACCTCAACTTCTATGGATGTTACCTTGGACAGCCAACCTACTTTTGAGCTAGACACATATGCTCCTTAGCCATCGTTACCACCATTTACTCCTAAGCCCATTGATCCATCTACTACCCTAGTAGAGGCTAGTTAATGGATTGGGGTGAGGGTGACCTACTCCTCTACCTTCTCCTATCAGATATGCTTCATAACATAAAGCAGCTAACTGTTAGAATCCATGTTTTAATGATAACAAATAATAATGATTTTTTTTGCTAAGGAATGATCAAGTTTAATCAAGAATACTGAGTTATATTGGTTGTTAAATACGTCTCAAAAAATCACAAATTCATGTTCTGAAAAACAACTGATGTACTCGAGTTTAGTAAGAGAACTCGAGTCTATGATGAACTCAATTTTGGTATTTGCACTCAAGTTTGTAAGCATATTTCAATATAATTCTCGCAAGTTTTATCTAATACTCAAATTGTGTGTATTATAGGAAGTGATCTTAAGCATATAAACTCGAGTTCTCATATGAAATGAACTTGAGTCCTGAAAGTTTGGTAATAAGTGTTTCTGCCCAAAAGTTTGGTGTTGTGAAGACCAAGCGTGGAACTCAAGTTTTCATGTTGTACTCAAGTTTTGGACTAAAATGCACTCTAGTTGGCAAGTTAAATCCCACGAGTATGTTCCAAAAGCTAAGCTAGAGTATGATGTTATCATGTTCACTCGAGTTTTGATATATAACTCGAGTTCTCGTTCAACTTGCACTCAAGTTTATTCTTGCACTCACAAGAGTTTATTCAAGAGACTTACTAAGAAACCAGTAGAACTTAGAAAACTCGAATCTGAAGGTCAAACTCAAGTTTTGGTGAGAAATGCAATCGAGTGTGAAACTTAACTTCCACAAGTTTTCAGTTAGACATCTAGTCAGAATGTTGAAGTTCCTGGAGAACTTGAGTTTAGTTATAAAACCTGAGTTCTGGACATAAAGTAATTTAACTTTGGTTTTGCACTTCCATGAGTTTTATCCAGAGAATCACTCAGAAGATGGAAATAGCTGAAGAACACGAGTTATGGTGTTAGGAAAACTCGAGTCTAAAAATGAACTCCCACAAGTTTCAACTAAAGAGTCATGTAGAAAACCAGAAGCATAGGGACAAGTCGAGTTTATAGAGAGAACTTGAGTTGTGGACACTTTTGCACTCAAGTTTGAAAGTGAACTCTTATGAGTTCCTGGCAAAGGCAACATAGAGATGTGCTAATAACACTATGAACTCAAGTTTTAGATGAAGAACTCAAGTTTGTTAGTATAGGAAGTAGAATGAATTACATAGATCAATCCGAATATGCTTAAATGTTATCTAATGATTAAGTTTACACTTGTTGCTATAGTTAAACATCAATTAACATTTATTCCAAGTGTGAAAAAGTTTATCAAATGTTTAGATTGCAAATACGTTAAAGAAGTCAAATATGACGGACATAATGATGAGGGCTAGCTGTCACCGAATATCGGCCAACAACCACCACGAGTAATTAACACACACCATGACAACCTATTTGAAGATTCAAACATCCTACTCCATAACAGATACTCTGTAACGTCTATCTCTAGGTCAACCATATATACAAAGATTTAAAGACGAACAGCAGTAGAGAACAACGTAAATGAAAAGAACTAAGAGTTTACACAAGTCTTTGATTTCATATTTTATCTGTATTCATATTGTACATCAATGTTCATCATACCTACTTTGTGAGAGAGTCTTGTAAACACCTTCATTATATATTTCATCTCAAGGTAAAGGGACCTTGGGAGGGTAGAATTTCCTTATGGGAGAAGCTGTAGAGAGAGTTCTTTTTAAGACTTTCTACTCGTAAGAGTTACAAAGTGTAAGTGGTAGAGAACGTTGCTGCTCGTAAGACTTACATAGGTAAGCAGGAGAGAAAGGTCGTTGGAATTACTCTACTCGTAAGACTTGCTGTAAGTGGGAGAGAAAGTTCCAAGTGTAGAACATTTTTGTTCGCAGTCCTTATGAGGACAATTGTTGTACTGTGTGTTCCAAAAGCCAACTGAATCTTAGAGGTTTAGTGAAAAGCTCAGGTAGTGTTGATTTAAGAGGTCTGGATGTAGGCCTGGGATTGGAGCCGAACTAGTATAAATCTTTGTGTGCAATTTCTCTCATCTCTACTCTTTCTTCATTCAGTTTCATATTGTCGTAACATCTTAAAAATTTACTATATCACCCAATTCACCCCCATTGGGTGAAGATTGACTCTTAAACTTACGAAAGGTTAGAACTCATCAACATAAATAGAAGACTCTAGCAAATACCTACTGTTACCAGAATCAACATTTTGATATCATAAAAATGTGACACCTTATGACCGATAGCCTCGGATGAGTACAGAAGAGTAGTGAAATCAGATATTGAACCATAATTTGGTCTTGGACTAAACGTACTTTGGAAAATGTTCACACACTCCAAACCTACCTTAGGAGTTGAACTTGAGATTGGAAGGGATTTTTGAGTAAAATAAAAATTTTCAAAATGATTTCATAAACATTCACTATCTCACTAAGTTTCATTGGCATTGAAATCCATTTATCAGAGTATGTGAGCATGTCTCTACTTATGTTTCATGATACATTCTTTAGTTAATGTTGCTTCATTAATTGGAAGCGTTATCTCTTAACCAAATTACCATTCTTATACTAAGCTAATGGTACTACTGGTTCTACTATTGTACTGTCATCAGGGTTTACATGGTTGTGTACATCATATACAGTTCCAAAATATCTCAAAATATCAAAAATAGAATATCAATAGTAAACTAAGGTATTTCTGCTTCGGCCTCTAGCTGTTTGTATTTACCTTCTTGCCCTTTGAGTTGTCTCTCTGTACTGTAGATTGGTTATGAAAAAGATTAAGATTCAAAAGAATCTTAGTAGTAAGATAGCTAATCATATATATATAACATTACAAAGCATGCCGCACAGTCATCATATAACAGAATCATCACAACAGCATTCAGTACATAACATGCAGTTCATATATCACCATAGCGCTAAGTATATTACAAGCACCGAGTGATACCCGTGCAATAAGCCTTAGGCATTTACTCGTGCATCACATAACATTATATTGGCTTGAGCGTCTACCCATTCAAAAAGGCCCTGAGCGACCACCTAGAATAATCAAAATGTGCCAAACAATTCATAATGAATCTACCAAACATGCAATGTATCTTATAAATATATGAAATACAAGTAACTACCAAGCTACTTCTCTTGAGAAATTTCCAACCATTTGTCTGAGCTCGAGCAAGTTTTAAACTCCGGACAGCTGTTAGGTCCTATAATTAGAATTTACGGATAACAGGTTATTATTTCATCCAATACTTACATAATCCAATCAATCAAGTTAGTTCTCATCAAAGTTAATATACTAAGCCAAAACCAAAGTAAAAGTGGTCCAACTATCCCAAGTTAGTTAATTCCACCCATAAAGTTCAACTTAATTACTTTACGCCATTACATTTTTCATTTTCGCTCTTATTCTCATATTTGCCAGCATTTCTATAAACTTCAGAAATTCATCATTAATTTTAGGGAACTCCAAATTGATTGGTTCCAAATTCTATATAGATATATTTAAGTATACTCTCACATAGAAATACCTAAATCTAGCCATTATAGCCACATAATTCCTAGAATTGTGCCAAACCTAACCTGTTCCAGATTTCAATCTAGAAATAGGGCCTGATTTTGAAAAATGATATCTTTTAATATACTAGTCCAAATATTATGTTCAACCTACAAAATTAAATCTCTGAATGTCTAATTTTATTCTATAAAATTTCATAAGATTTAGACTAGGTTTGACTAATGAAAAATATATTACAACCAAACTGCCTCAAGGAAACAGATTAAACAACATTTACTCCTCAACTTTGAAAAATTCCAGATTCATATGCAAGAATCCAAAAATCATGAACACATGTATTCCCATACAATTTTCCCTTCTAAATCCAATGTAGCCATTAAAAACACAAAATTCTAGCTCCTTCCTTCTGTTCTGTGCCTAGCCAAAATAATGAAAAGAAAAGGGAAAAATGTGTTTTCATGCATTCAAGCCATAAACACCTTCCTTTCCACTCATAATCATGTGTTTAACCATTTGAGCACTCATTAATCATGATTTTAGAAAATTTTGGTAGCATGACCCATTAGGGTTTCATCATCCAAAATTTACAAAATCAGCAAAACAAGCCAACAACAACAACAACCACAACAAAAACATATTAAGTAAGAGGATCAAAGTTCTTAAGATTACCTCTTGATTTCCTCACTTTCTCTCTCTAGGGCATCAGCATACTCTCTCTCTTCTCTTGAATATTTTCTTGCTAAACATGGTATTCAAGGAGGAGAAGGGATTAGAAGAGCTACTACATGAACTAGAAGGCAAGAGCTCTTGGATTTTCATCATCTTACCTTAAGTTTTTCCTTTTTGAACCCTAGCTCCACTTGAGTTCTATTTCTTTGGCTCCCTTTCGTCCAGCTCCCTCTCTCTCTATATTTCCTAAATTTAACTGAAATATGCTTCTTAAAAGGGATAAGAAGTATTAAAATATCTCTCCTTCTTGCACTTTAATATATTGTATTTTAATGAAATTTCCATATGCCTATTTTAATGGTCATCATCTTTTCTCTTTCTCTATTTCTTTTTGACCGTAAATACATCTTGAAATGGTAAGAGAGATGCACTTGTATTATCTTCATGCATTCCCTTATAATTAACATGTAAAATAACTCTTTTATTACTTTTACTTTTTTCAATTTTCAACTCTCATTTTACTTAGCTATAATTTATTCCTTCTTGATTTAATCTAAGCTAAGCATTTTTATTTCTCCATTGCTTCCAACTTGTTTGATTGAAAATGTAAAGGAAAAAAGGAAATATTTATTGCTTCTTGCATTGTTGGCAAATTACCACTTTGCCCTTATATTTTAAGATTTTTGTATTAAATCATGTCTTCCTTCATTTCTCCTTGTGTTTGCCCAAATTGGGCTAATATTTTTGCTCTTTCATGCTCCAATTTGGGTTATAATATTAGGCTTTTAAGTAGACAAAAGCTACACCTTTTAGTCTTAGCTTGGTCAATTGTATTTAACTATTGATTGGAGTATTTTCATCATTTTATGTGCACCATAATTCACCATTTTATTCCACTAAATATCATAATTGTACAAGGAATTCTGGTAAATAAAAAGTAGGGTATTATAATCTGAAATCATGATGTAATATGGGTGATTATTAATCATTTCTTGAAGTCAGTGCATTTTATACCGATCAATACTGGCTATTCTCCTGATAAAATGGTAGAGATCTACATTAGAGAGATAGTGAGACTCTATGGAATGACAAAGACTATAATTTTTGACAGAGATCCTCGCTTCACTTCAAGATTTTGGAGATCTCTGCATGAGGCTTTGGGCACTAAGCTAAAATTCAGTATAGCCTATCAGCCTTAGTCGGATGGTTAGATAAAGAGAACCATACAGATGCTGAAATATATGTTAAGAGCATGTGTGATGGACTTCAAGGGAAGTTGGGATCACAACCTTCCACTTGAGGAATTCGCTTATAACAATAGCTATCATGCGAGCATTGAGATAGCTCTGTATGAAGCACTGTACGGGAGGAACTGTCAATCCCCTCTCTACTGGACAGAGCTATCAGAAAGAAGTTGTATAGGACAGATTTAGTAGATCAGACTACTGAGTATATCAAGATCATCAAGTAGAGACTGTTTACAGCCCAAAGTAAGCAAAAGAGTTATGTCGACAAGCGAAGAAGATTGTTAGAGTTCCAGGTCGGTGATCATGTATTTCTAAAGGCTTAACCTATCACCAATATCGGGCAGGTGATAAAGAGAAAGAAGTTAAGCCCTTGATATATCAGGCCATTCAAGATTTTGATAAGAATTAGTCCAGTGCATACCGGATTGCTCTACCCCCGAACTTGAGCAAACTCCATGATGTGTTCTATGTCTCATAGTTGAAAAAGTACCAACCAGACCCTGAACATGTTATTGAGTATGAAGATGTGGATATGCGAGATGATCTCACTTACGAGACTAAACCAAAACTAATTATTGCTGGATAAGAAAGACAGCCCAGACATCGCAACATGCCATTTTTGTGAAGGTGGTCTAGAAGGGAATATATCTAAGGGAGGCAACATGGAAAGTAGAAGAAGATACGAAAAGACGTTACCTAAAATTTATACCTCATAATATGTAACAAATTTTAGGATGAAATTTATTGTACGGGGGGAGAGCTATAATATACCAAATTTTGTAATCAGTAGACTTTATAAATATTTAATCAGTGGAATAAAATTATTTCTGATGTTTACCAAAAACATATAAGGCAATTTGTGGGATTTCCAAATACGCACAGTGTGACTCGTGGAAATTCAAAACTTAGGGTACGAATTCGGAGGATAAGTAGTTAGACGAAATCCGTCTGAGGCCAAAGTATATATGGCACCATTTTTAAGACTTAGGGGAGTGGGATGTCATATAGCAGGCCTCGATATGCGTGTCACAGTCCTAAGTAAAACCTAAGTAGAATCCTAAGTAAGCACCGATAAAGTAACTTTATTAAAGTATTTGAGAGAGTCACTGGAAGTGATTTGGTGAAAATATCAGTTTTCTTATTGATATAGCCTATAGTGCTCGACATCACTCAAGTGATCTTGGGGCAACACTCGAGTGGTCATGCCAAACAGATTAAATTCTTTAATAATTAAAGCGTACCTGGCGTAAGTAATATAGTAATTACCAATGTTTTAAAACTCAGAATGGACCGGCCGGTTCGGACCGTAAACCAGCCAGAAAACCAGTCTGAGTTAAGGGGAAAACCCGGGTTCTGAGTTAACCCAGGTTAACTCGGCCTACTCGGTCTGACTCGGCCGAGTTACAGAGTTAGTGCTTTTTTTTTACGCCGATTGAAGAATGAAGTATGGATGGACGACGGTGTCGATGTTTACATAAAGAGAAAGACATATAGATGGAGAGAGAGAATGGAAGGCTACTTCCCTATTCGACATCCCTGGATCTGTGTGATGAAGATGATGAATACTACCACTTGTTGTTGCCTCCTTCTCTATCGACAACAACAGTAGCTGCTCCTTCCCTTCTGTGCGATCGCGTTCTCTCTCTCCCCCTCTGGTTCATATATGTTCCAAGGAAGAAGATAACTCTACAGGAAGCCGTGCGTTCTTTTTTTTTATTCTTCGTCACTGCTGTGTGCCCCTGATCCTTCATGTGTTTCTTGGAAGTTGGAACCATTTATCCAATGAAACCAAATGAATAAGTGAAAAGGAAAAGGTAGGGCCCACTTATTTTAAATTTTAGTCTTCCTCTCCTTTAGTCAAATCCGTGGGACTAGTCTCATTAAATACAAATGGTTTATATTCAAAAGGGAATCAAACAAATAATATATAATAAATTACCCTGGTTTGACTCCGGTTTGACTTCGGTCTGACCCATTGAATCTTGACCCAGTATCCCAACCGGTTTAATAACCGATCTGGGTTTCAGAACCTTGGTAATTACTAATGAATGATTCCTTGATGATTGATAGTCTCTAAATTGCATAATTAAGCAGGGAACAGATTGATTTTCCTTCTACACTGATGATTACTCAAGTTGTTACTTGAGTGATTATGCTTGATCACTTGAGTGGTCACTCGAGTGACGTTTTCAAATCAAACTATTACGCTATTTCAAATTTGAATTTCTTTAACTTCCCTACCTCTTCAGATCATTACTCGAGTGATCACTTGAGTGATAAGCACTCATTATTGAAAACATCACTCTAGTGATGCCATAGTGATGATCATTGCCAGACATCACTTGAGTGATGTTGTGGTGATCATCTTCTCTGTTAATCTCTGCTTTATGCATCATATAACAATTTTTCAAGCTCCTACAAAAAAATTACTACATACTCCGATGCTTAAGTCAGTTATCATCAAAACATAATTAAACTACCTTTGAAAACATGTAATAACTTAACAACTTATAATTCATTGGGATTTTCCATTCCTAATTCTCTCTGTATAAATAAAAATTGATTTTCGTAAGGGGTTTTGTGAAAATGTCAGCTACTTGAAAATGTGTTGTGACGAATATCACTTTGACATCTTTCTTTTGAACATGGTCTCTAATGAAATGATATCTGACATCTATATGCATAGTCCTAGAATGTTGCATAGGGTTCTTTGCCAAGCTTATCATGCTGGTATTGTCACAGTAGATAGCTATCTCTTGTAGGAAAATACCAAGATCTTAAAGTTATTGTTTTAGCTAAAGTACTTGTGCACAACAACTTGATACGTCAACATACTCAGCTTCCATTGACGAAAGAGACACCGTCTTTTTCTTGCTAAGCCATGATACAAGTGATCCTCTAAGAAACTGGCATTGCCTACTGGTACTCTTTTTGTCTGTCTTGTATCCTCCATGATTAGAGTCTAAGTATGCAACCAGGTATTCATTTCCTCTTTTAGGATACCATATACCTAACTTAGTTGTGTCTGCAAGATATCTAAAGATTCTTTTAACAGTTTTAGCATGTGCTTCCTTTGGGGTTGATTGATATCTTGCACACATTCCAACACTAAATGGGATGTCAAGTCTACTTACAGTGAGATAGAATAATTAACTAATCATTGCTCTATATTTTTTGATGTCATAGTTTGCTCCTTTAATGTTAGCATCAAGCAACGTAGTTGAGCTTATAGATGTGTCTGCTCTATTTGCTTGACCCATCCTGTATTTTTTCAATAGCTCTTTTAGATCTTTGTTTCATATATGAAAATTCCATTGTTCCTTTGCTTAATTTACAAGCCAAGAAAGAAGTTTAATTCTCCCATTATTGACATCTCAAACTCTCCCTTCATTATCTCAAAAAATTCTTTACACAAAAGAATATTAGTAGCACCAAATATAATATCATCAACATATATTTGAACTATCAAAATATCATTTCATTTTCATTTTATAAACAATGTTGTATCGACTTTCCCTCATATAAAACCTTAATCAATAAGGAATTTATTAAGTCTTTCATACCATACTCTAGGTGCTTGCTTCAAACCATATAAAGCTTTCCTTAGTTTGAAAACATGATCAGCTTTAGTTACATCCTTAAATCCTAGAGGTTGTTCTACATATACTTGTTCCATGATATAGCCATTTAAAAATGCACTCTTTACATCCATTTGATATAGTTTGAATCCCTTGATGCATGCAAAGATTAAGAGTACTCGTATAGCTTTCCAATCTTGCTACTGGAGTATACATTTCCTCTTAATCAATACCTTCTTGATTATAGCCTTTGACCACCAATCTTGTCTTGTTTCTGGAAATTATTGTAGATTCATCTAGTTTATTCTTGAATATCCATTTAGTACCAATTACTGAGTGATCTTTAAGTTTAGGTACCAAGTCTCAAACTTGATTTCTTTCAAATTGATTAAGTTCTTCTTGCATTGCTATTACCCAATCATTGTTTGATACGGCTTTGTCAAAGTTTAAAGGTTCAATCTATGAAATATATGCAGAAAAACTAACTTTATTTAATACTCTATTTCTAGTTTTTATTGCTTCATTTACATCTCTTATAACTTGATCTAGGGGATGAGTTTTGTTGTATTTCCAGGCTCTTGGTTAGTATAGTCTACGTAGTTTATCTTTATTTTTTGTTTTATCATCCTCAAGATTGGAGGGGTTAGGAATAGGTTGTCTATTTACTTGACTCGTGATCATTTCCTACTCATTGTTAATAGCCTTGTCAGAGGATTTAAATTCATCAAATACAATATGGATTGATTCCTCAATTACACATGTTTGTTTATTGAAAACTCTATAGGCTTTGCTTCAATTAGAATAGCTTAGGAATATTCCTTCATTAGCTTTAGAATCAAATTTTCCTAGGTTTTCTTTTCCATTTTTATGAATGAAACATTTACAACCAAAGATGTGCAGATAAGCAAGATTTGGCTTCCTTTCTTTGTAGAGTTCATATAGTATATTTCCAAGTTTAGTTCTGATATAGTCTCTATTTGAAATATAGCATGCAGTGCTCATAGTGTCTACCCAAAAAACTTGAGATACGTTCTTTTCATTCAGTGTGGCTTTGGCCATCACAGTGAGAAGTATGTTCTTTCTTTCTATGACTCCATTTTGTTGTGGTGTCCTTGGTGTGGAAAAGTTGTGATCAATACCATTAGTATCATAGCATTCTCCAAGGCCATGATTCTCAAATTCTCCTCCGTGATCTGTCTTGATACCTACAATGGACATATCTTTCTTATTTTTCACTTTCTTGGTAAATACAATAAATTTTTCTTGTTGGACCTACTAAATCTATATGAAGCAGTTGATATGGTCTGTTTTTTGTGATTTCATTTTTAGATTTAAAAGATGATTTTGTTTATTTGCCCTATTGGCATGCATCACATATTAAATCACTCTTGAAATTTACGGTAAACCAATTACTAAATCTTTTTTTAATAGCTTGCCTGGTTGGTGCATATTAATATGAGCCAGTCTCTTATGCCATAGCTAGCTTTCATCGGCGTTACTTAGAAAGCAATTACCATAAGTACTATTGCTTATATCAAGGGTATAGCAGTTATCTTCCCTTGTTGCTTTCATTTTTTTCTTTGAGATTCTTCTTTTCTATGTTTAAGTCATTTTTGCTGACTATCAGGCATTCTTCTGAGTCAAATATTATCCAATCGTCTTTGTCTCTGCTTTAACTTACACTTAGCAGATTATGGCATAAGCCTTTAACATAATATACATCTTTGACTTGCATGCCTTTACTACTTCTAATTTCACTAATTCCTGCTATCTTACCATTTTGATTTCGTCTAAATTTCACCTTACCACCTTCTTTATATTCTAACGTGGTAAAATTTTCAGGATCACCAGTCATATATCAGAAGCATCCACTTTCTATGTACCATTTGTTGGCTCTGGATGCTTTGAAACATATAAGTAATTAAGGACAATCAAGTCTTAGGTACCCATATCTTTTTAGGTCCTTTCGAGTTAGTATAAATTACTTTATGAACATATGATCCTTTAGGCACCCATTTTATAGGTTCCTATGTTCACTTTCTTTTTATGAATACACGAGGAAGTATAGTGACCCTTCCTATTGCAAAAGTTACAATATGCGAAAGGATTGGATATATGTACATAATGCCTAAAATAACTTAAATATGTTTTGCTTTCTACCCTTATTTTTGTCTGATTTAGGGTCGTAACCAATACCAAACTGATCATATACAAAGGGCTAAGCTCTTAAAGTAACATTTAACATTTTACTACCTTTTGTAAATTTTCCAAGAGTTTTAATGAGGTCAGCATTCTTCTCTTTCAATAAAGGGCAATTTTCACAAATCTTTTCAGAAACTTCCTTATGTTTTTCTTCAAGAAATTCATTTTTCTTTTTGAAAAGCATTAGTTCTTTAACTATCTTGATGAATTTAAAATGCAAAGCATTATATTCAGATTGTAATTCATCAAAGGTAGGATTAGAGTTGTTACCTCTTCTTCTTCTTGAGCATCTAAACAGATATTGGCCATTTCTTCTTTATCAATTCTTCATCTGAGGAACTGTCTCCCCATATTGATGATACAAATGCCTTCTTTTTGTTGAAGAGTTTACCTTTTTCTTTATTCTTTGTTTTTATGTTGTAGTTCTAGACATTCTAATTTGATGTATCCTAACTTTTTGTATTCCCAGCAGATGATGCTATCTTTGGTGTCTCTTCAGCTACTGGTTCCTCCTTTTTGAGAATTTCTAACTCCTTAGCCTTTCTTGTAAAATTTCTTGAATCTTTTTATTATCAAGCTCATTTCATCATCTTCAAGATCTTCATCGTCTTCTTAATTTTCCTCCTTAGTTATGTTTAGTGCGAGGATTTTCTTCTTCTTGTCACTGATCTCTTCTAGTTCTCATTTGAACTTTAATTTGTTCTCATACTTAAAGAGACTTCTAAATAAATAAGCTACCAATCACAATGATTCACCTTTTTCTTCCTCTATTGTCGTAACTTTGGCTTCCCACTCTTTAGAGAGTGTATTTAGTATTTTCCTCACATGACTATTCTGATTAAAAAATTTCCCAAGTGCTCCAAGTTGATTTACAAGGTAAGTGTACCTCACTTTCATCCATAGTAAATCGAACTCAGTAACTAGAGTATTAATCTGGTTTTCTTTTATGCCTGAAGTACCTTCATGGGCTATTTCCAGGGCTTGCCACATTTCCTTAGCCATTGGAAGTGTGTAAATCCTGAAATATTCTTTTTGACTTAAGGCACTTTGAATCATTAGGATTTCTTTGTTATTAAGGGTTACAAGCCTTTTGTCGTTGTCATCATATTCTGCTAGTAAATTGGGAATTGTACGTGATTCTTCAGTTTTTACTGGTACGTATTTCCCATTTTCAATCACTTACCATAGTCTATATTTGGTAGCCATTATAAATACTTTGAACTTTGCTTTCTAGAAAGAGAAGTGTTCACCATTGAAACCTAGTGGTCTAGTGATTGAAGTTTTATCAGGAAGTATTTCTTCATCCATACTTGCCATTAGATCATTCTTAGGTTGTTATACATGAACAAGAAGAGGTATGCTCTAATAACAAATGTTAGTGTAAGTGTTTCACTCAAGAGGGGTTGAATTAGGTGATACAAATAATTTGGAAGCGTAAATAATAATTTGCAGAATTTAAACAAGAGTTAAAATTTGAAACAGATATCATTGAAGTGTACACCAAGATTTATCCTGGCTCGGTCATAACCACTTTGACCTACATCCAGTTCTCATAGCTCCTCTAAGGTTTTCACTATAACTTCTAAGATTCAGTGGGTTCTTGGCTCCTTAGTATAATACAAGTTCCTTACCCGGACACTCGCTCCCCTATACACCATGCAATCACAAATCCCAACTTAAGGTTCCACAACCTTAAGTTATCTTAATAAAAAATATTGAGTTTGTGATGAAAATCTCTCTCAAAGAGTATATAGATAAACACTGAAGTATAGAGAATGAAAGAATAAGAAACAGAGCACAAAGTATGAATTGTTCATTGTTCGCTCTAGTGTTATTGATGTTGTGTTATCTTGTTCTTCTTAAATCTTTTATATTTTTAGTTGTGTAGGATATGACCATTGTGAGTATTTCAACTTTTCTGTTGAAGTCCCACTACTATTTTGGATGTTATCACATTTGAAAACTAGTCGTTACGTTCGAACACTCCCTGACACTCCATAAGGTACCTTGTTGTGTCTTCTCATGAACTCTTCATTGTTAGCCTAGAAAACACTTAAAACACTAATACAATAAAGTGTTAAACATGAATATACTAGATTAATTATTTAAGACTAAATTTTTGGCTCTCTGAGACTCATCACTCGAGTAATCATTCGAGTGATTTGTCTTAATAGTACATAGATTATCACATATTACTGGATGGATCTCTCGGGTGTTGTGTTAGTAATCTACTATTTCTATGACTCGAGTGATCTGTGATGATTCACTGGAAGCATCACTCGAGTGTATGCTAGTGATCAATCACTTGATGTGTGATAACTAAATTTTTATTACACTTATTTGTATCTCTTGATTAATAAATTTAGGATTGTTTAGTTAATAAATAATGGGATTTTATGCTTATTTGGGCTTTGGGTGTTTAATTAGTTTGAATTTATTTTAATGGTAAAATCCCAAATTTATAATGCTTCACTATTTTGATCATAACTCTTGAACTAGATATCCGATTAGCCTCATTCTTGTCTCATTTTTTAGACGATTCAAATAGCTAAAATCGATATGAAGACTTGAAAGGCAAATTTAGAAAAGAAGATAGTCAAAATTGGAGCTAAATTCAGATGCATTTTTCTAGAATTTTTTATAGGGCCCAAATTTTGTAATTATAGACCATGTTATTTATTTCCGTTTTAGGCTGGACTTTTGGAGCCCTGATCCATTTTCAATTAGGTTTTTACTCTAGTTAGCAGAAACATGTATGCTATGACGTTTTGGTAGAATTTTGGGATTGAATACAGAAGTTTAAAAATTCTCTAAAATGTTCATTGCGTTCTTCATCCGTTCTTCGTCTTTTCCAGCCATGCTTGGCTAAACTTCTGTGACTGACCCAAGGATTGAGGATCCACGTTTTCATCTAAAGGATATGTTTTAATTGGCAACATAACTCATTTATCTTTACTCTAATCGGATTTGATTCCAGGAAATAGTTTGAATATTAGATTTAATGTTCAGATTTATACATCCCAAGGACATAATTTGAACCGGGTTGCAGTGATTTATGTGCGATCGCATAGTAACACGCCACGCATTCAAACGAACCCTAGATAATCATCTAGTCAAGGGATTTTCTGAATAAATTTAGAGATTTTGGTTCATCCAGAATCAATCATGAGTTTAGTTACAAAATTTTCGTCCGATCATAGAACGAAGCTCTGGAATCCCAGTTCTAGGTTAGTCATTTTAAACTGATTGAAATCATTTGTTGATTTTCGTCTTTAGTTATAGTTTATTGTTCCATCAATAGCATAGTAAAAACCCCCCAACCAATAACTATTTTACTATTTTATCGATTGATAATTTTAGACCGATTGTGAATTTTGTGGGAAATGATCCAGGTTCTCTATATTGCAAATTTGTATTGAAACTGGTTATTTAGGAGAGCTCAGCAACTCTGGATCAATGTGTCAGTCAAGTGATCTATCAATGTAATAATAGTTCACCTTAAGAATCACTCTAGTGATGTGCTAGTGATGCGCTAGTGATGCTTTTTCCTCATCACTCGAGTGATCCCTTAAAAAGATCTGACAGAGAGCACCACTGAAACAGAGCAATTTCCTTACTTAATCACTCGAGTAATGGCATCGTTTATCTAAGAAAACTCTGTTTATTTTTTAAAAAACCTTTTGTTTAATATCAAACTAATTGCAACATCGTTTGTTATCATCAAAACATGGGTTCTAACAGAGGATTGTTGAGACCATTCAAATTTTTGCCCATTAGAGAGTGATCATAGCTTTTGACAAAAGAAGATGTTTTTGAAGTTTTTTATTATTGAATATGTAACGCTCCTATTGAATTATTTCTTATCAAAATTTGAAATTGATCCATTACATAACACCTAAAACTTTCTTAAAAGAAGAAAATTAATAGAAAATATAATATAGAAGCATAGGAGTAATTTAAAGTGTATACAAAAATTCTTAAAACGTTGATTCAAATTGCTGATCTGTCACATATTAAACTTCACTCGAGTGATCTAGTTTATCACTTAAGTAATATCATCTAATCACTCGAGTGATCTATCTTTCACAGACATTTACTAGAGTGATTTCGCCCATCACTCGAGTGATTTGTTTTAAAAAGCATATTGCTCGAATGATCTTAATTAATCACTCGAGTGATATGCTTTTTGTCACATATCACTCGAGTGAATTTCCAAATTCACTCAAGTGATCTATGTTAACAGATCATAGTTTCTTTTCAAATATCTCTGCAACTCTGATTCATGGGCTATTATAATTATCTGTATCAACGTGAGGATAAGTTATGCCTTAAGAGCTCCCTGGTAACCATTTACACCATAATGGTTACTAGGGAGCTCTTAAGGCACGACTTATCCTTAGGTCGTGGCCTTGAGTCCCTAGGGAGGTGTATTAAATCCTCAAGATAGGAGGACAATTCCTTGCCTTCTAAGCCCCAAGTGGGGGTGGAAGTTGGTCTAAACCGCCAGTCTGCGATGGTAGGGGGATGTCCGTTACATAATAGTGCACATAGTTATCAGGGAGCTCTTAAGGCACAACTTATCCTCAGGTCGTGGCCTCAAGTCCCTAGGGAGGCATATTAAATCTCCAAGAGGGAGGACAATTCCTGCCCTCTAAGTCCCAAGAGGGGGTATAAGTTGGTCCGAACTGCCAGCCATGGCAGGAGACTGTCAGTTACATCTCTCCTTTAAGAATCAAGTACCAGATATTGTACATAGAGAGAATAAAGGAGACAAACTATGGATATGTAATAGTGGTGGTCTTAGTGGAGTGAAATCTAAATCTCCTCATCTCCTGAAAGATCAGATTACCCGTATTTTTCTTCTCCTGAAAAACTATGGAAGCCATCATCTGTAGGTCTTTTTGGCTTTGTTTACCATATTTCAGGAGTAAATGTAGAAAATGGCTCTATGATCATCAGTCAAAGTAGTAAGGGTACGTGGTAAAGGCTTACTAGGCTCTCCTGGTCTAAAGATCTCTGTAAGCTTATAAATATGGAATACTTTGGGTGAGCAGCGGGGAACATCCTCTAAGCCTAGGTAAGTGTTTATCAAATCCTTAGAGAGAAAAATCTTTTGACCTCTTACACTTGTTTGAGTTCTCTCCTCAATAATCCTTCCTTGGGTATCAAAAATATCAACCATCTTCATGTTGCAATAGAAATGTTTGACTACAATTGGATTGTTAGAAATCCTCAAGCTAAGACAGGATTGATACTACTCTAAAAGTAAGGGCAAATCCAAATGATAATCTCTCTTGAGCTCAGCTAGATCAACATAGACTACAGGGCAAAAATGCCTTTTTTCAAACTCAGAGTCAAAGATAACTTGGTTGTTTACCTTGGGTTTATCAATATTGAAGCCAGGAGTATGGGTCAAAAGCTCAAGTATACTGGCTTGTGATTGAGAAGGCTGATTAGAGGTAGAGAGTATTAGAGAGGATTCACTTCTAGTGGTTTGAGGAGTACTATAATGAGACCTCTTAGGAGTTGAGGTTTCTGTGCCAAGTCTCTGTACTAAGCTTGCTAACTTGGTTCTAAGAGTGAAGTCTTGAATGTTAGCCTTTCTTTTTGGATGAAGCTTGCCCTTTTCTTGCCCTTTCGCTGTGGCTTTTATTTTAGATTGAGACCTTGTTTCTTTAGGCTCTTCAATAACTATGCCTTTGGTTTTTAGGGGAGTTTTCGAAGGTTCATCATCTCTAACTTTTGGCTTATACTTGGACCTCTTTGCTTTCTTAGGCTTTTTGGATGGTAGAGAAGGAGGGGAAGATTCTCTATCAAAATTGGGTCTCTTTGTTCTCTCCATTGTCAGAAATGAGAAATAATTTTTAGGGTTCTGATAAGATTTTTGAGTGAAGCTGAAATGAGGTTTAAGGCTTAATATTTGTAGAGAGTAAGGAAATGAAATGGTATTGGGAAATTGGAAAGGTTTATCGGAAGGTTTTCGAGGATTGAGTGATCGAGTTAGTGAGGATTTAATTTTAGAAAACAAAGAAGTTAGAGAGTAAAGTTCATAAGGAAGACTATGATGATTTACATTGGTAAAGAGTCATAAGAAGAAGAATTGAAATAGAAGCTAATATAATACTTACTCGAGTGATTTTCCAATTCACTCGAGTAATTTTCATTATCACTCGAGTGAAAGTGCTAAGTCACTCGAGTGATATGTTAAAAATAAGGCATTCTAAACAAAAATCACTCGAGTGATAGCATCAGCTTACTCAAGTGACTTTCAGAAAAATACTCTTACTCGAGTGATTTGAGAGATTACTCAAGTAATTTATCATTTTCACTCGAGTGATGTCCTAAATCACTTCAGTGTTACTGAATATACTTACCTTACTCGAGTAATAGCCTGAGAACACTTGAGTTCCTCTTCCAGAATTAGCATCACTCGAGTGACCTTTTATGACATACTGCTTTAGTCTTATCACTCAAGTGATTCACTTGCACTTCCAACACACACGAGTAAATCATCCGAGTGATTGCTTCTTTATTTACCTCTGTTATTCAATGAGAGAATAGAGCATAATGTAAAACAAATTTCTAGAAACTCCGATGCATAAGTTAGTTAATAAATTATCAAAACATAATGAAAATGGATTTCAATACAATAGTTTACTCATAATTCATTAGAATTTATCATTCCCAACTCTCAACTTATGTATAAAAATTGTTCTTTTGCCAAAGGTTCGGTGAAAATATATGCTATTTAAAGGTATGTAGGAATGAAAACTACTTTGACATCTTTCTTTTGAACATGATCTAGTTTGAAGTTATGTCTCACATTAATATGCTTGGTCCTAAAGTTTTGAATAGGATTCTTTGCCAAGCTTATCGTGCTAGTGTTGTCACGGTACATAGGTTTTTCCTTCAAGTGAATACCAAGATTTTGAAGTTGTTGCTTTAGCCATAGTACTTGTGCATAACAACTTGAGGGAGCCATATATTCAGCTTCTGTTGATGATAGAGACACTGTGTTCTGTTTCTTGCTGAACCATGATACTAATGAGCCCCCGAGGAACTGACATTGTCCACTGGTACTCTTTCTGTCTATTTTGTATCCTCCATGGTCAGAGTCTGAATATGCAATTAAGTACTCACTTCCTCCCTTAGGATACCAAACACCTAACTCTGCTGTGTCTGCAATATATCTAAAGATTCTTTTGACTATCTCAGCATGTGATTCCTTTAGACTTGACTATATCTTACACATATTCCAACACTGAATTGGATGTCTAGTCTACTTGCAATGAGATAGAGCAATGATATATGTATTTATTCCTTATTCTTAAGCATCTACATAATATTTCCATCTAAAGGTCAATATACCTATTGATACAAGTAGAGAGCTCTAGCCTAATGCCACTCTAAACATAAAATCATATTGCCATAACCTTCTGCTCTGATACAAAAATGTAATACCTTACCTCCCAAGAGTAACATATAAGTTTAATGCATAGTGGATCGAAACATTAGACCCAGATTTAATTCTGAAGCAATTTTCATTTGTAAATGTTTAAGAGTCCCAATTTTAAGACAAGGTTAAAACCTGGAATTGAATGGGTTTCTCGAAGAAATTTAAAAATTTTCAAGATAGTTTCATGATAGTTGGCCACTTTGATTATAAATTTTTATAATTCCTTTCATGCGTGTTCCAGCTTTTCTTTGATTATGCTTCTATATTGTGATCCAAATAATGAGCCTTTATCGTTTGGATTTACAATTCTATTCTAGTTACCAAGTCAATATACAACTCTTGGTTTACTAGTTGGTTAGGAGACTATTAATGTTACTATCATTGTTGGGATTGCAGTTATGTCAATCAAGTTATATACAACATGTACAATCTCTAAAATAGATAACCAATAAAATATGAGTCCTCTATTTGCAAGCTTTAGTTGTCAATGATTACCTTCTTACCCCTCAAGCAGCTTGTGCTTGTTGTAGGTTAGTTATTGGAAAAGGGTGAGATTTATAGGAATCTTAGTAGTAACTATTCTCTCATATGATATATAAATTCACAGAGCATGTAAAAGAATCATCGCATAACATCATTCATAACATTCATAACAATATGTAACTATAACAGCAAACACAGGACCTTATTGGTCCACTACCACAGCACTTGGCAATTTAAAGCATACTACTTTGAGGACTCACTCTCCCATTCTTAACATTATTAACTAGATGATAAGGAAATACATAGAAAGCATTATATGATATAAGAGAAAGAGTCACTACATGTACACCTTTTCGATGATCTATCCAATTGTTTCCTTGGCTCAGGAAAATGTCAAATCCTGGACAATTGTTAAGTCCTATAATTAGAAATGAACAAGATTGGTCCAATTATAATACATTAATTTTGGCCAAAATAAGGAGGAAGGAAGGAAGATATGATTTAATAAGAAAATCATAAAATGTAAGGGCAAAAGGGTAATTTGCCAAAAATTCAAGAAGCAATTAATATTTCCCATTTTTCTTGACATTTTCGGTCAAGCAAGGGAAATATTGAAGAAATCAAATGCTTGTCTTAAATGAATCAAGAAGGAATGAATTTTGGCCAATTACAAGTAAGAGTTGAAAAGTCAAAAAAGTAAGAGTTGTAAAGAGCTTTCTTACATATTAATTGCAATGAAATGAATGAAGATATTAGAAGACCATTTTCCTTCTCCATTTGAAGATGATTTACGGTCAAAAATAGCATGGAAAGAGAAAACACATACTTGAACATAAATGGGCATTTGAAAAGTCAACAATTACAACTAAAGTAAGAGAACCAATTAAATGCAAGCATATATTCAAGCAAAAGTAAGAAGCCATTCTTCTTTTTCTCTTGGATATTATGGTGACATAGGGAAATAAAAGAAATTGGAAGAGCAATATATATATATATATATATATATATATATATATATATATATATATATATATATGGTTTATTAAAGCAAGAAGAGAGAAGTCAAAACAAAAAGCAAAAGACTAGGACTTTGATTAAGAATTTTCAAGAAGCATTGAACATCTTTTGGTCAACAAATGGAAGAGATAGAGAAACATATATATACTCTCTCATCCCTCTTTAATTTTGGCTGAAAAGGGGAGTGGAATTATATTGGCTAATATTAAATAAAAACCGTAATTTTGGACCAATTGGGAATAGGCATATGTAAAGCAAACTTTGATATTTCATTAAATCATCATCCCTCCTCTTTCCTTCTTCATTGTTGGCCAAAAATAGAACCAAAGAGAGAGGATGAGCTCAATAACTTTGTAAGAACACCAAACTTCAATAAGGTCTAGGGTTTCATAGATCAAAGGTAAGAAGCTTGTAATATTGAAGTTTATGCTTCCTAATCACTCTATAACCTCTCCTACTCCATTAAATCCATGATTTTCAAGACAAATCAAGATCTTAGAGAGAGAAGAGACTTTCTTCTAGGAGATAGAAGGAGAAAAAATCAAGAGGTAATTTCCAAAACTTGATCATCTTGACTTGTTTGGTGTTGTTGTTGATGTTGTTGGTGGATTTTGCCTTGTGTGCTCTTATTTTTCAATTTTGGGCTGAAGCCAGACCTAGGGGAAATGATGCTAGAATTTCCTCTTAACATGTTTATTTAGTGTTTAAATGATTAATCATGTGATTAAAAGTGGTAAGGAAGTGATTAAGAAAGAGGAAACAAAAAAACAACATAATCCTCCTAAGAACCCCCTAACTTTATGTTCTGAGCATGATCTCATGAAGAAGTGGGAATTTTGTGATTCTAACAATTTCATTGGCTTTAGAAGTCAAAATTGTGTAGGTATGAAAATGTTCATGATTTTTGGACTTTTGTATGCCAATTTGGAAATTAATGAAGTGTGTATGTATATGTTGTTTGTTCTGCCTCTGTATGGTAGTGATGTTGTGTAAGGTGTTTCATGGGTCAAACCTTGTTTAAAAATTCTAAAACTTGACATAATTAAATTAGAGACATATAGCTTTAATTTTATATATATTTTTTTAATTTTTGGATAAACGAATTGGGAGATATGTACTTTTGAAATTGTGCCCTGTTTTTGGAAGCAAATCTGGGTACAGGGAGTTTAGAGAATTACTGGGAATTATATGGCTATATTGGTCAAACCTAAGTATTTTCCATAAAAGTTAAATTGAAATATCTTCATTTAGTCTTTAGAATTAGTCAAATTTTAATTTTTTAGAATTAATTATGAATTTCCAAAGTTGATAGAAAAATCTTTCAGTTTCTAGAAAACAGTTAAATTGCACTATACAAAATTGTATTGTGCATAAACTGTTATAACTGCTTTAGATAACCAGCATAATTTGATTTAAAGGTAGTAATAGTGTAAGTAATAACCAACTACTTGTAACTCTAATTTTGATAGGAATTGGAACTTGCCCGAGCTTAAAGAAACAGTTCGATATTGCTCAAGGGAAGCAACCAGGTAGTAACTTGTCTTTCATATATTTATAAGATACACTGTATGTTTCGTGTATTCATCATGAATTGTCTAGCACATTCTAGTTATGCGGGGTGGTTGCCCAGGGCCTTTCTGCGTAGGTGCACGCTCGGGCCAATAACGTTATGTGATGCACGAGTGGATGCCTGGGGCCTTTTTGCATGAGTATCCCTTGGGGCCTTGTAATATACCTAGCACTATAGTGATATATATGAACTGCATGTAATGCACTGAATACTGTTGTGATGATTCTGTGTATGATGACTGTGTGGCATACTTTTTGATGTTATATATGTATGATTGGCTATCTATTACTACTAAGATTCTTTTGAATCTCACTCTTTTTCCATAACTAATTTACAGTACAGGGAGACAGCTCAAAGGGTAAGAAGGTAAATACGGACAACTAGAGGCTAGATAGTGAAGGACTTTAGTTTCTTTTGGTTGTGTGTTTTTAATATTTTGGAACTATAAATGATGTACTTAACTATGTAAACCCTGACAACAGTACAATGGAACTGGTAATGTCAGAAGACTAGTAAGCAAATGATAATTATTCAAAAAGGATAGTTTAGTCAAATTACGCTTCCGATTGCTCATAAAACATAACTAAGGTATGGAATGTGAAAACTAAGCAGAGAATCGCTCACAAACTCTGATAAACGAAAAGAAGAGCTAGTAAGACTTAGTGAGATAGTGAAATTGTTTGGGAAATTGTTTGGGAAAAATTTTATTACTCTAAAAAATCCTATCTAATCCCAGGTCAAATCCTAAGATAGGTCTGGGATTTACGAATGTTTTCTAAAGTTGGTTAATATGGGATCGAATTTTGGTGTCACGAACGATTTCACTACTCTTGTGCACTCAGCTGGGGCTATTGGACATAAGGTATCAGTTTCCATCAGCATAATGAACATTATGTTGTTCTTAACCCATTCTTAACTTTTGTCCTTAGCTTAACGGTGTTGGTTATCTTTAGGACTCTTATGTTAGGTAAAGTAAGTATCTAATCTAAGACTCATTATATATCTCTTATCCTTTAGGACTTAGGGATTATAATGTAACTACATTACACTCCAAGTCACAACTCTATTTCTTATAATCCCATTTATCAATACTAATACAAAAATTTTTAATTTTGCAAGTCATCTGCCAGACTTTTCACCTAACTTTGAAAATTCATAACTTAATCTAGAAAATTCTAAATGAGGTGGCTTTAACTCCTATGAAAATATATTTAAGTTCTATTTCAAGGAAAAATACCACTCAATGCTAATTACAGGGGTGAAACCTCAAGAGTCATTTACCAACATCATTGCCTCAAAATGCATTCTACTGTTTATACCTCAACTTCAACAGATCATAACTTACAATTGACAAACCTAAATGGAACATTATATACATCATTAGAAAGCTTAGGATGTCTACTAACACCCTGTAAAATTTCATAATCATTAGATGTGACACCCAAAATTTTATTTAATGAAAAATCCTTGAATATTTGATTATACTTAAAGGAATAAAATATTGAATTTTGGTGCACTTAAGGTAGCAACAATGTTGGAAAAGTGGTTACATAAAATTTATAGCTAAGTAAGACATAAAGCCCAATTTTTGTTCTGATAAAGGCCTAATATTGAAGCCTAAAATTAAGTATGAACGAGCACAATATTTGGCCCAATTTATGATGAAAATTTCAGCCAAAATAAAAGGGAAGGAAGAAAACAAAACATAGTACAAAAATTCAAGAAATGTAAGGGTAAAATGGTTATTTGGCTAATAAAATAAAAAGCCAATATTTTCCCCCTTAACATAGGGTATTGGATAGCCAAGATAGGAGGAGACAAGGGAAAAATAGTTTGGTGCCACCTTGCATGCCATGTGGTGGTCTTAGTTGCCATATGGAAAAGAAAGAATAAAAAAAATATATGACATGTGATAAATTGTAATAAATAATTATTATTTGAAGGAGGTGGAAGGAGCTTCTTAAAGAATCCATTTTACACCTTTAAAGGGGCTATATTTTGGCCAAATAGAAAAAAATAGAGAGAACAACAACTTGAAGAAGAGAGAGAGAAAAAGAGAACACAAGAGATCAAGAAGCAAGCTAGGTAAGTTTGTAAGTAAAATTCACTAGTTCTTGTCTTCAAATCCTTAGAAATCTCTTCTAATCCATATATCCTTCTTGAAATCATGTAAAGGAAGAAGGAAATCAAGAGAAAGAGGAGGGGGAATCCACGGTTAGAGAGAAAAATTCAAGGAGCAAGGTAAGCGTGAGAACTTGTAATCTCGTGATGATTTATTATTGTTATTGGTGTCTTGGTTGATTGTGTGGCATGGATTGGCTTGATTTTCTGATTTGGGATGCATGAACCCTAAGAGGAGGTGCTGCCTAAATTTTGAGTAACCATGTTTATGAGGTGTTTAAGTGTTTAAACAAGTGATTAGAAGTGAAAAGATGTTTGGTTGAATGCAAATTGAAAATCTTCCATTTTCTAAAAAATTATAGGATTTCGTCTAGATTGATTTTTGGGTGTTTGAGCTGGAATTTGATGGATTTGATGATTCCATTGATTTTAGAATGAAAAATTGTATAGGGTTCAAGTAAAAAATGGAGTTTGGAGGCTTTAGGGTGTGAAATGACAATTTTACCCCTAAACCCCTAATTGGTGGATGTCGAGGGTAAAACTAGAAATGCAGTGTGAATTTGTCAAAACTAAGGTGAAAAATGAATTCAACACACGAAATTGTTAAGGGTAAAACTAGAAATACAGTAAGAATTTGGCAAAACTAAGGTCAAAAATGGATTCTACATGCGAAATTGTCAAGGGTCAAACTAGAAATGCAGTATTAATTTGGAAAAACTAAGGTCAAAAACTAGGAATAGCCTGATCATAATTATTGGAAAAGTACAATTATATTGGATATAAAGGGAATTGGACCAGATTCCCTAGGGGAATTGGACCAGATTCCCTAGGGGAATTTGGGTAATTATGCATTTTTGGGTAAATATTAACTAACTTGATGAGTTTTAGAATAAGGTGTGAATGAGTAACAACTCGTTTATTATCAATTTGGGAATTTTAGGATTTGAGATTTGCTCAAGCCAGAAAAAAAGTTAAAGAACTGATAATAGCTAAGTAATTGGAAAGGTGTCCAGGTAGTAACTCTATCTCTTCTATTCTATATGATTGTTAATATGCATTGTTTGCCATATTTTGTTCAATGACATGTGAATTACGGTAATTCTTAGAGCTGTGGTGTGGCAAAAGCACAAGTACCACCCTGAAGGAAAAATACAAGCACCTCTTGGCCTAATGGTACCCAGTCTAGGTAGGCCAATGTGGTTGATGAAATTCGTCACTATAGTATAGGAAAAGTACAAGTACCACCCAATAGGAACAACACAAATACCATGAGGCCAGTGGGACCTAGCTAAGGTGATGTCGCAAATACGGACAAGTTGGTGCCTGCTCCGAAACATTGTTATAATCTTGATGTGGCAAGTAGGAATAAGACGATCATTTTGATTCGGACAAAATTGTCGTTTTGATCTTGAACATTAATTGACAGACATGTGTATAGCATTATTATCTACTGCATCATATGCTGCATTGCATGTTTATCTTTCACATTTTATACGATTGATAGCACGTTACTACCAAGATTTGTTTGAATCTCACCCTTTCCATAAATAAATTTGATTCAGTTAAAGGAACTAGCTCAAAGGGCAAAGCAGTAGATACCGGCAACTGAGGGTCTGATGCAGATCAAGAAATTTTCGGTTGGGGATTTTTGTTAGCTTATCCTTGTATTTTTGGGATTTGTTTCGTATTTTGTACAAACCTTGTCGGGATTTCCTGTAATGTAAACAAGAATTTTATATCGGTATAATTTTTTTCTGTATGCCCATTGAACTGCGTGTTAGTTCTCTAATAGATGTCAAAATATTAAGGAGTTTAATGTTGGACAAGTTTTGACCACTCAAAAACAACCTACAAACTTTCTGACTCGAATATGGCATAATCACACATTAACACTTTAAATTCCAAAATTAGAGTTCCCTAACCAATCATCAACAAATCATATCCACATGCCATTCCTACATAATTTTGGCTATATAATCCATTTCTAACCTTAAATTTATCAAAATCCAGCTCCAACGCCTAAGAACTAGGGCTGACTGAATCTGCCCCTTTGTCACACAAGTTGTGTTTTTCCAAATTGCAACCTCAAAACATGTGATTAATCATCATTAAACCCTATCAAACATCATATTCAACATCAAACACCTATTAAAACTCAAAATTCCTCTCTTGGCTGAAACTCTAGAGGGTCTACAACTTAAAAAATACTTATCAAAACATTAAGACATTATACTCAAATCGAAGCTTAGATTACCTCTATTCGATTCTATGATCGATTTGGGATTCCGGAAGTATTTCCACCAACAAGATGACATTAAACACCTCATCTAAAATTTTTGAAACTGTAGAAATATAGCTCTTAATGAGTAGAAGAAGATTTGTGAAGGTTCTGACGGCTGAAAATACGATTTCAGGCTTAAATTAGCAAGAACTCTCAAGAACACAAAACTTCTCTCCTCTTTCTTTTCCTCTTGAATTTTCTTATTTTCTCTTTTTTTTATATGCTGGAAAAAATTAATGAGAGTATGGAGGTGCTGGAATTATTTTAATGACATATGTCAAATACTTAAAAATCCAGGGTGCCTGGCGCTCTTTTTTGAAAATTACCGATTATTCGACGATCCTGTGTGCCAATTGCTCTTTCCTAAAACTACAGGGTGCCTGGTTCACCTTCTAAAATCTATCTTCCCTTCCCTTCTCTCATGCTTAGATGAATTCATTATTAAGGGAAAGGAAGTCTAATGGATTCATTCGGCTTCCAGTACAATATTCAAGAAAATCGGGTGTGTAGGCGGACTGGAGACCAGTGGTTTGCACTGGGTTTTCAACATGTGTCTGATATACAATAGTAAATTTCATCATATGACTGGTTAATTAGGGAAAAAATTCAAAAGTTACTTTAATAAAGTTGTTTTAATAAAGCTACTTTTTGATAAGGAGTCACTTGGTTTTGTGACATGTGTTATCCTTCAGCCTGATCACTGCTATGTGTCCTGGATGCTACCCAGAGTGTGCCATATGTCCTTGGAGAGCATGAAATGGCACCACCTACTCTAGTATCTCTGGGAACTACTGAGTCTCAGTACCGAGATGTCGTAACAAGAGTTAGGTATCCACACGGGACTCACTTCAGTATAGTGCCATGTATGCCCCTAAATTCCCTATCATGGCGCCATTTTTGGTACTTTCAATATGCCATTAAGTATTCTCTCTCTCTCTCTCTCTCTTTCTCTCTCACACACACACACACTTGCACTGCCACATTTACCTAGCTAGATCATACATACATAAATAATATCGGTTATAAAATTTCAATACATTACAGTTGAACTCATGGGCATGTCTGCTCCATTTTCCTGATCCATCCCATACTTCTTTAATAGCTCTTTTAGATATTTTATTTGAGAGATAAAGATTATTTTCTTCCTTTGCTTGATTTGTGAACCAAGGAAGAAGGTCAATTCTCCCATCATTGAAATTTCAAACCCCCCTGCATTATCTCAGAAAATTCTTTACACAAAAGTTCATTAGTACCACCGAAAATGAATGATATCATCAATATTTATTTGAACAATTAAGATATCATTTCATTTTTGTTTTATAAATAATTTTGAATCAACCTTTCCTCTTAAAAAACCATAATCGATGAAAAATTTACTAAGTCTTTCATACCAAACTCTTGGAGCTTGCTTCAAACCATATAAGGCTTTCCTTAGTTTGAAAACATGGTTAGGTCTAGTTACATCCTCAAAACCTGGGGGTTGTTTTATATATATTTCTTCCATAATATTATTATTTAAAAGTGGACTCTTTACATCCATTTGATAAAGTTTAAATCCCTTAATACATGCAAAGGGAGCATAGCTTCCAATCTTGCTACTGGAGCATATGTTTCCTCATAATCAATAACTTCTTTTTTATTATAGCCTTTGGCCACTAATCTTGCATTATTTCTAACAATGATTGTAGATTCATCAAGTTTTTTTTAATACATATTTAGTGCCAATGACCAGATGGTCCTTAGGCCTAGGTACTAAATTCAAAACTTGATTTCTTTTAAATTGATTGAGTTCTTCTTGTTTTTCTATCATCCAATCATTGTCTGATAGGGCTTCATCAATGTTTAATCTAATATCCCAAATTTTATTCACCACAATTCCTTATACATTTAATTATATTGAATGGAATAAAATGGGTGAATTTTGGTGCATTTGAAGTAGCCAAAATGTTTGAAATAATGACTATGTGAAATTTTGGCCAAGTAAACATAAGGCATAATTTTTGTCTTCATAAAAGCCTAACCTTGTGTGTAATACCTTATCTCCAATAGAATCACATGAGTGTAAAAGAGTAGTGAAATTTGTTGTGAAACCAAGATCCGGTCCCAGATTAAACAAACTTTAGAAAATGTTCATAAATTTCAAACCTATCACAGGAATTGAACTTGGGATTGGAAGGGATTTTTAAAAGGAATAAAAAATTTTCCCAATAATTTCACAAATATTCACTATCTCACTAAGTCTCATAGGTACTTAAATCCATTTTATCAGAGTGTATGAGTATGCCTTTGCTTAAGTCTCATGTTTTATACTTTAGTTATGTTTTGTCAGCGATCGAAAGCGTTATCTAGCTAAGTTATCATCTTATATATTATCGTCCATTTACTAATCTACTGGCATTACTAGTTCCACTACTATACCATCATCAGGGTTACAAGTTATTTACACCATATATAGATGCAAAATATTTCAAAATAGACAATCAACAGAAAATTAAAGCCCTTCTGCTCTAGTTACTAGCTGTTCGTATTTACCTTCTTGCCCTTTGAACCGCTAGACTATACTGTAGATTGGTTTATGAAAAAGAGTGAGATTTGAAAGATTCTCAGTAGTAATAGATAGCCAGTCATATAGATACAACATCACAGAGCATGCCACACAGTCATCTTAAAACATAATTATTACAATAGCATTCAGTACATAACATGCAGTTCACATATCACCATAGCGCTAGGCATATCATAAATCACAAGGCCTTGAGTGCTACCTGTGCAATAGGCCACGGGCATCCACTCGTGCATCATCAAAAATCTCAATGGCCTAAGCGTCCACTCGTGTAATAGGCCCAGAGCAACCACCCCGTATAACATATAATATGCTAGACAACTCATGATGAATCCACAAAACATGCAATGTATCTTATAATATATGAAAGAAAAAGTTACTACCAGGTTGCTTTCCCTGAGCAATATCCAACCGTTTCTCTGAGCTCGGGTAAGTCTTAGATTCCGGACAGCTGTTTGGTTCTATAATTAGAATTTACCGATGATAGGTGATTATTTTGTCCAAAACTTGCATAATCCAATTAGTCAAGTTGGTTGTCATTAAGGTTAATATGCTAAACCAAAAGCAAAGTCAAAGTGGTCTAACTATGCCAAGTGGGTTAACTTCACCCTTAAAGTTTAACTTAATTACTTAGTGCCATTACATTTTCTCCTTTTTGCACTTGTACTCAAATCTGCCAGAATTTTCTTTAATCTTTGAAACTTCATAACTAAATGTACAGATATATAATTGTGATGATTGCAAAGGATATAAGATGCATAAATAATCTAGTTTTAGGTAAAAATATAGCCATTACACTTCTGGACATATATCAATACAGTATCTCACTTAATTGATCACTGCCCCCAAATTTCTCCAGTTTTCTAGACCCAATTTTAAAAATGTAGAAATCCTAGCACACATTTCTAAATGACACAAATGATATATCAAATTAAATATTGGCATGTATAATTTTAGACTAGAAATTTTCACAATTTTTGGACATCATTTCCTTATTTTAAAACATAATACAACAAATCTGCCACAGATTTCATTCCAAATTCAACATCAAACTTTGAAAAATCATATCTCTCAATCCCCTGGTCCAATTAAGTCATATTACCTATACAATTAAAGCTCAGGATGTCTACTTTCATCATATAACATTTCATAAGGTTTGGGCTAGTTTTGACTACCAAAATACTTGTCACAACAACTCTGCTCCAGAAAAATGAATCTAGCAACAAGGTCATCTATCTTTCAAAAATTCTAGAATTATGTATAACCATCCAAAAATTATAACCACATGCTTTTCCATATAATTTTCCATTTATAACATAATGGTAATGTCAAAATCATCAAAATAATAAAGCTTTAGCCTCCACACCTATTGACTGAACAAGCCCTTAATGAACTAAAATAGAATTTGTCCAACAACTTGGTCCAATATTATCATAAATCATCATCTAACCATAAATACATGATTAAACCTTAAAAATACCTCTGGCTAAAATATGAACAGTAGCCCACTATTATAGTATTTACATAAGAAATGAGAGAGAAGAAGGAAAGAGGGAAGAAACAGAGAAGAGATTCAGGAAAGGAGAAATGGAGAGAGAGGAGGAACTAAGAAACTGGATTCTATTCCACAATGAACATAGTGTGAATTGATAAAGTAGAGATAGCTTATTTATATCCTAACATACTCACCCATCCCAACGACCAATAAGCCATTAACTAACTAACAAACAAATAACAACCTAACAAAACTAACTAACATTTGAAATTTTATTGTGGAATAACAAACTCATAAAAACTCATCCAAATAACAAACTAACTAGTTCAAACGGAAGCCTACGCTTACCTCTACGTGATTCCTTAATCAGTTTTGAAATCCAACAATACTCCAGCAGGTGAGACGGCACCAAACACCTCCAAATGAAAATCTAATACTGTAGAAATAATGCTTGGGATGAGTAGAAGAATGTTTGTAAAGGGTATTTTAAGAGAAAATGTTGATTCAATAGTGTTTCGACAGATTGAAGTTCTTGAAATTTACTATTCACCTTTTATCTCTCCTCTAACTTTTATCCTATTTTCTCTCCTTTTTTTATTATTTTTCCTTCTCTTTCTCTTGCTTCGCCGAAATGGCCTTTAAAGAAGAATGAAAGGTGATGATTTAATCTTGCACTTTAATGATCTTATAAGGTGCCAAGTGTCACAAGATATTTGCTCAAGGTGCTATGTGTCATTAAGCTAATTGATCTTCCCTTTCTCTCTCTCTTAGATGGCACCATAATTGTCAAAAGAAGGGAGAGGCCTGAAAATTTCCCCAAACTACCAGGTTTGGTGTTTGGGAAGTCAAGTATGTAATCGAGCCGAAGACCGGTAGATTTCTCAGACTTAGGTGCTAGGTGGCACACTCCAGAGATGCCAACATAAAAGGTATAAAGGTGATTGTAATGATGAGGGACACTTGTCATCTCCTTACTCTTCCAACAAAAAAGTGTCAGTGTCCTTTGTAATGTTTAAGGGACACTTGTGATCCTCTTGCTTCACTAACAAAAAAACTAGTCATAGTTACTTACTTTAGTAAAGTTACTTTATCAGTGATTACTCAAGATTATACTCAGGTTTTACTCAGGACTGTGACATGCATATCAAGGCCCACTATAATAGCTCACTTTTCACCAATATTCATTATATGTATATTTGTGATATTTAGTGGAATAAAAAGGTGAATTGTGGTGTACATAAATTTACAGAAACATTTCAATCACCGGTTACATATAATTCGGCCAAACCAAAGGAATTGAGCAAGAAATGATTTATTTCGATAAATCATAAAATGTAAAGGTAAAAAGGTAATTTTTCCATAAAACAAGAAACAATTATTTTTCCCTAATATTCCTAATAATTTCAGCCAAATGGGAATTTTAAGAGGGAAAATGGCCACTTGGTAATTAATAAACCTATTTTGGTGTATTATTTTACCAAGGAAGGTCAAAGAGTCAAAAAGTCCAAAGGTCAACAACTTACAAAATGACATATGGGATAGTTTAAGACCAATATGCACTCTCATTTCTCATGCATTTTTTGCTGACCTAGACAAACAAAAGGGAAATGGAGTTATTTTATGAAATTATGCAAAAAGCCACTTTTGTTGGACCAATGGAAGGCTAACATATGTAAAGCAAAAAACTGAACCAAGAGAGAGAGAGAGAGTTCAACCATATTCTAAAGCTTCAAGAAGAGCTAGGGTTCTCACAAATCAAGGTAAGAAGCTTGTGATCTTGAGGTTTATGCTTCTTAATCATTCTATCACCTCTCCTAATCTATTCTACTCCATTAAATTCATGGTTTTCAAGATAAATCTCAAGAGAAGAGAGAGAGAAGGCTAATGTTTAGAGAGAGGAGGATTAGGAATCAAGAGGTCAACTTCAAGACTTGTTTCTTTTGCTTTAGTTGATGTTGTTCTTATTATTGTTGATGGATATGGTGTTGTTTTCTCTTGTTTTCTCAATTTTGGGTTGAAGTTGAACCAAGGAAAAATGCTATCTAAATTCCCCCCAAAAATTTCTATTTAGTGTTTAAATAGCTAATCATATGATTAGAAGTAGAAAGGAAGTGATTAAGCAAGAGAAAACAAGAAAACAACATGTTACTCCTAAGAATCCTAACTTGCTGCATTGTGTATGGTATTAGGAAGGAGTAAGAATTTGATGATTTCATTGCCTTTATAAGGAAAAATTGTGTAGGTATGCAAGTGTTCATAATTTTAGGATGACTGTATATGAATTTGGAGATTTATGAAGTGTGTGTCTGCATGTTGTTAATCTGCCTTGTCTGGAACAATTTGGTTGTGCATAGTGTTTCATTGGTCAAAACTTGTCTAAAAATTCTGAAACATTCTATAATTAAAGTAGAGACATAGAGCTTTAATTTGATAGGTAGTTTGTAATTTTTAGACAAGTACATAGGAGATATGAATTGTTGAAGTTGTGCCTTGTTTTCTGGAAAGAAATATAGAACAAGGATGGTTGGCAAAATTCTGGGAATGTTGTGGTTGATATGGACAAATTGAGTATTTTTATGTGAAATTATATTGGAATAGATTTACATAGACTTTGGAACAACTCGATTTATAGTTTCCTAGAATTAATGGTGAATTTTTGAAGTTAAGCAAAAAGCTAGTAGATTTGAGAACAATGGTGGAAATAGCCTTGACTTTGCTTTTAGCTTAGTATACTAACTTTAGTGACAACAACTCGACTAAATGTATTATGCAAGTATTTGACAGAATAATAACATGTCGTCTGAAATTCCAATTATAGGACCTAAAAGTTGTTTGAAGCTTAAGACTTGCCCGAGCTTTGACAAATGGGAGGAAAGCAGCCAAGTAGTAACTTGTCTTTCATATGTTTATAATATATATTGTTTGTTATGTGAAATCATCATGAATTGTCTAGCACATTCTGGTTATGCGGAGTAGTTGTCCGGGATCTTTCTGTGTAGGTGGACGCTCGAGCCAATAACGTTCTGTGATGCACGAGTGGATGTCTGGGGCCTTTCTGCGTGGGTATCCCTCAAGGAAATTGAATTTACCTAGCGCTATGGTAGTTTATGAACTGCATGTAATGCACTGAATATTGTTGTAATAATTATGTTGAATGATGACTATGTAGCATGCTTTTTGATGTTATATCTATATGATTGGCACTACGTTACTACTGAGATTCTTTTGAATCTCAATCTTTCTATAAACACATCTACAGTATAGGGAGAGAGCTCAAGGGGCAAGAAGAAGGTAAATATGGACAGTTAGAGGCTGGAGCGTAGAAGACTATAGTTTTGTTGGTTGTTTGTTATGTGTACTTTGGATATTCTGGACATGTATATACTGTAAATAGCTTGTAACTCTGACATGTTACAATAGACAAATTGGTAATGCCTGTAGACTAGTAAAAGGCTAGTCTAATTATATTATGCTTTCGATCACTAACGAAACATAGTTAAGGCATGGAACATGAGAACTAAGCAGAGAGTCACTCGTAAGCTCTGATAAAACAAAAAAGAAGAGCGCGGTGAGACTTAGGGAATGTTTGTGAAAATGATTTGAGAAATTTTATGACGCTCGAAACTTTCCAATCCCAGGTTCAAGTCCTGAGGTAGGTTTTGAATTTATGAAAGTTTTTCAGTATTTCTTCATCCGGGAATTAATCCCAGTTTCATGAATGATTTCACTACTCTTTTGTACTCATCTGATGCTATAGGAAATAAGGTATCATATTTTGGGTAACAGAGCGTTGATTGTAGCAATAATAGGTATTTTCTAGAGTCCTCTGCATACATTGATAGGTTCTAACCCTTCGTTAGCTGCTTTATGTTAGGAAGCATGGCTGATAGACCAATGTCTTAGAATGATAACAAGTGGGAAAATAAGGATTGGATTACATATAAGCGTATTCAAAGTGATTGCTAAAGTTTACTTAGCTTTGGTCAGCTGGTGAACTCGAGTTCATCTTGTCGAACTCGAGTGCATGGTGTATTTTCTCATTTACCTGGTAGTCTCAGGAAGGAACTCGCAAGAGTGTAAAACCCAAACTTGAGTGTAGTCAGATGAGAACTCAAGTTCATACATGAGAACTCGAGTGCACCTCCTTTTCTTCACAGTTGTAAATCTCTTGGGTATAAACTCTTTCACCAAAACTTGTAAAACTCAAGTGCAGTGTCTTTACAGAACTCGAGTACTATTCCTTAAACTCGAGTACAACATTTACACACAGCATCTGAGAGCTTTTTGGAGCAAACTCTCATTTCAAAACTCTAAAAACTCGAGTGCAAAGCCTTTGAGGACTCAAGTGCAATTCTTCCTGACATGTGCAAAATTCAAGGGTCAGTTAAATCTCAGCGGTGTATCAACTGAACTCGAGTATCCCTTGCAAGACTCGAGTTTGTTGGCCAAAACTCGAGTTCATCCATTCAAACTCAAGTATATAAGTGATTATACTGAATATGTAAATGTGACTTTGTGCAATGTTTTCTTTAGAGATTTTAACACATTGTACTTTATTTAACTTGATCATTTCCTTACAAAATATTTCATTACTATTTTGTTATTATCAAAACATGGATTCTAACATAGTGGTGTATAGAACAGTAGGAATGACAAGAGTAAGGCGTATCACCAGGAAGAGTGCTCCAGCCCCTGTCTCTATCAAGTTAAGAAGACAAAGAAGTAGGTCATCCTCACTTCTATCGATTAATCAGCCTCCACCAGAGGAGCAGATACCAAAGGGTGAGGCCTATGTAGTCATTAATAGAGGAGGGCCTAGACATAGACTGAGGATTGACCGTACACGCAGGAAGAGCGTCAAGTATCTAGTATATTTATGGACCTATTGTTAGGGATGAAGCTATTATAGTGAACACATATGACTTAGAGTCAGAGGACATTGGGCAGCACCCAGAATCAAATGTGGAGACAAGTACTCCAATAAAGAAGCTAGCATTTGACCCACACCCTGATTACAAATTATGGGAGCAACTTAAGGATTTGTATCTAATGGCCTTTAGTGATTTCTTCACTCCCATGACACAATACATAATTTTCTTGGACTCGGTACAGAAGCTGTATGAGTAGAGAGAGGAGTTTGAACTAATGATGACTAATAATGTTTGGATTCAAACTAAGCTAGCCTACCTCCCTGACTTTACTTCATGGATCAAGAAAAAGAATGAGATCATATTTAAGGGTCCTTTTAAGCTTTTGCCTTTTTTTAGGTATATGTATTTATATGGACTAAGGATGATAAGGTAGAACGATAGTAGGGTGCTTAGTAAGATAACATAGGCTTTCTTTTGATGTAAATACCAAGCCTCCTTAATGTAAATGTGAATATTTGCTATAATAGATGTATATATATATATATTGTGCAATGGTATTTGAAAATCTTGAGAAGCACCTGTAAGTAGAGCCAATACATGTTGACTCATAGAATAGGATTCAACATATCCTAATATGGTGGGAAAAGTATTAAATCAAAAGAGGCCAGGAAATGTTACCAAGGTATACAATTCTTGAGTTCAATCAAATATCTTAAGAGCTTCCTATGAAACTCCAATCTAATCATCTCAACATTATTAACCTCATATGAGGCGATGAAATACCAGAGTAGCACAGCGAGAGCCATTATGAGTAAATGAAATGATGGAGTAGGGTTAAAAATTAATGTGTAACCTTGGAGGACAGTGGGAGAGGTTGTCAATTACACTAGTGTTGATCACCCCATATCACAGCATGACCTTTGGAGTCTATTATGATTTGACCTATGAAATCCATAGTGACACAACATATATATGGTATACAACATGACCGATATGGTCACAATATGGTGCAAGTGGTTACTAGGGAGCTCTTAAGGTGTAACTTAAGCCCCATGTCACAGCCTCGAGTCCCTAGGGAGGTGTTCTCTTTTAAGCCTTTTGGGATGGAAGTTGAGAGAAATCCCCATGGAGTGGGCATAGTGACTGACCTTCTGAGCCCAGTGGGGGTAGAAGTTGGTCCGGACTGCCAGCCTGTGGTGGCAGGGGGCTGTTCGTTATATAAAAGGCACCTATATGGTGTGCAGTAGTAAGGCAGCCCCATTAGAGCATGTTAATCAACGTCATGATCAGGATGTAACCCTGACATGGCCAGATGAGAGTTCTGGTTGGATTGGTGAAAATTACAAGTAGCCCTATGATCGAGAGGCGGTACATAAAATGGCTGAGACAGTGTGGCTAGTTGTATTACATCTTACGTGATGTACAGTGATATTACCCTTGTAAACCTGTATGGTTGCAGGAACATGACTAGTATGGTCTACGGTGACACCACCTATATAGTCAGAAGTCACACAACCTATATGATTTGTGGTTATACATGTAAACAAAGATTGGGAAGAGACTTAGTGTAGTAGGGCGAAATGGTGGCGAATACTTCTCAATGGATGTAGCATCACCGAATCAACTACCCCACTTATGATGGTAGGGTTAGCAACAATTAATCTTGATTTGAGAAAATGAGACAAGTCTGGACAAGTTGATGCCTGCTCTGAAACATTTATACGACAATTAAAGATACCACAATGTGACAAGTAGGGATAAAGCAATCATTTTGGTTTGGAACAAAATCATTGCCTTGATCTTGAATAGTGCACATCGTACGGGTAATAACAGTCAAATAGTTTGTTGACCCTGAACCCTAAATAGACAAGTGTAGTTTCAGATAGATAGGTTGGCAGTAAGTCCCACTGTACATATTGGTACTAAGCAATAAGACCAAAATATTCATAATTGTGAGAATAAAATGGCATAAGCCGTAAGGCTAAATATACTAGGTAGTGTCCCGATAAGGCAATGAAGCCTAGAATTACTAGTGGACTGAGTAGTGAGATCATAAGACTTGTTGGACTAGTATGTCCTCAGATTAGTAGATTGCTAATCAATCAAAGTTATACTAGGTTTTAATTGGCTGATGAAAAATAATGTGTTGTTCAATTGTGGAAACAAGAGGATCATATATCATACTCGGCAGGAGATCAATAACAAAGACGCTGGTCTGAATTTCCTTTTATTGGTAAAAGCTGAGAAATGCCTGAGGAAGGGATGCCAGGGATATATTGTGTTGTTTTTTGTGTAGGCGGAGACAAAATAGCCCTGGAAGACATTATGGTTGTACGAGAATTTCCTGATGTGTTTCTGGATGACCTTAGTGGTTTTTCTCAGAAAAGAGAAGTGGAGTTCGCGATCAAAATCATGCCTGGAGCTGGATCTATGTAAAAAGCCCCGTATTGAATAGCTCCAAATGAGATGGCTGAGCTGAAGAAGCATATTGAATAATTGCTTGAAAAAAGGGTTTATTCAACCTAGTGTGTCACTATAGGGAGATCCGGTGGTATTCGTTAAGAAGAAATATTGGAGCCTAAGGCTATGTATTGATTATTGAGAGCTAAACAAGGTAACCATAAAAAACAAGTACCCGCTTCCCCAGATTAACAACCTTCTAGATCAACTATTTGGAGCAAGTATGTTATCGAAGATTGATCTAAGGTCGAGGTATCATCAACTGCGTATGAAGGCATAAGACATACCAAAGACTGCTTTCAGAACCCGGTATGGGCAATATGAATTTTTGGTAATGCCCTTTAGGGTAAGCAATGCACAAGCCATGTTTATGGACAACATGAACCACATCTTTTGCCAATATTTAGATCGATCGTGGTAGTCTTTATCGACGACATTATGATATATTCCAAGAGTAGAGAAGAGTATGAGGAGCACTTGAGAATTATGCTAGGTATTCTATGGGAAAGGAAACTCTATGTGAAGTAAGAAAATGTAAGTTTTGGATCTCAGAAGTCAGATTTCTTGGCCATGTCATCTCACAAGAAGGGGTTGCAATGGATCCCAGTAAGGTGGAAGCAGTGTTAGATTGGAAAAGGTCAAAAACTGTTGCTGAGATACTCTGTTTTCTAGGTCTTATGGGCTACTATCGGAGATTTATTCAGAATTTCTCTCAAATTTCCTAATAATTTAAGCCAAATGAGAATTTTAAGAGGAAAAATAGCCACTTGGTAATTAATAAGCCTATTTTAGTGTATTATTACAAAGGAAGGTCAAAGAGTCAAAAAGTTTTAAAGTCAACAACTTGTAAGATGACATATGGGATAATTTAAGACCAAGATATACTCTAATTTCTCATGCATTTTGGGTTGACCAAGAGAAACAAAAGGGAAATGGAGTTATTTTGTGAAATTATGCAAACAACCACATTTGTTCAACCAATGGAAAGCTAACATATGTAAAGCAAGTTTGAGAATTGCTTTGAGTCATTAATCTTCATCTTTCCATTCTCATTTTCATGCAAAAAACTGAACTAAGAGAGAGAGGGAGTTCAACCATATTCTAAAGCTTTAAGAAGAGATAGGGTTCTCACAAATCAAGGTAAGAAGCTTGTGATATTGATGTTTATGCATCCTAATCACTCTATAACCTCTCCTAATCTTTTCTACTCCATTAAATTTATGGTTTTCAAGAGAAATCTTAAGAGAGGAGAGAGAGGGCTGACGTTTAGAGAGGGAAGGAGTAGGAATCAAGAGGTCAACTTCAAGACTTGCTTATTTTGCCTTAGTTGATGTTGTTCTTGTTGTTGTTGATGGATATGGTGTTGTTTTCTCTTGTTTTTTGAATTTTGGGCTGAATTATAACCTTAGGAAAATGCTGTCTAAATTCCCTCTAAACATGTCCATTTAGTATTTAGATATCTAATCATGTGATTAGAAGTGGAAAGGAAGTGATTAAGCAAGAGAAAACAAGAAAACAACATGTTACTCCTAAGACTCCTAACTTGCTACCCTATATGTGGCATGAGTAAGGAGTAATAATTTGATAATTTTGATGATTTCATTGGCTTTATAAGGAAAAATTGTGTAGGTATACAAGTGTTCATGATTTTTGAATGCTTGTATATGAATTTGGAAATTTATGAAGTGTGTGTATGTGTGTGTATTGTTAATCTGCCCTGTCTGTAACAGTGTGGTTGTGTGTGGTGTTTCATGAGTCAAACCTTGTCCAAAAATTCTGAAAATTTCCAAAATTAAATTAGAGACATAGAGCTTTAATGTTATAGGTAGTTTGTAATATTTGGAGAAGTACATTAGGAGATATGAATTTTTCAAGTTGTGCCTTGTTCTCTGGAAAGAAATTTGGACAGTGATGTTTGGAAAAATTATGTGAACATTGTGGTTGTAATGGCCAAAATTGAGTATTTTTATGTGAAATTATATTGGAATATATTTACATAGAATTTAGAACCACTCAATTTAGAGTTTTCTAGAATTAATGGTGAATTTTTGAAGTTAAGCAAAAAGCTAGTAGATTTAAGAACAAGGGTGGAAATAACCAATTTAGGATGGTTGTGCCACCTTGACTTTGCTTTTAGCTTAGTATACTAACTTTAATGACAACCAAATTGACTAATTTCATTATGTAAGTATTGGATGAAATAATAATCTGTCATCCGTAAATTCCAATTATAGGACCTAATAGTTCTTCGAAGCTTAAGACTTGCCCGAGCTATGACAAATGGGAGGAAATTGCTAACGGAAAGCAGCCAGGTAGTAACTTATCTTTCATATGTTTATAATATACACTGTATGTTGTGTGAAATCATCATGAAATGTCTGATACATTGTGGTTATGTGGAGTGGTCGCCCGAGGTCTTTCTGCACAGCTGGACACTGGGGCCAATAACGTTATGTGATGCACGAGTGGATGCCCGGGGTCTTTCTGCATGGGTATCCCTTTGGGCCATTGAATTTACCTAGTGTTATGGTAGTTTATGAACTGTATATGATGCATTGAATGCTGTTGTGATCATTCTGTTGAATGATGACTGTATATCATTCTTTGTGATGTTATATGTGATACCTCATTTCCCATAGCTTCAGTAGAGTACAAAAAAGTAGCGAAATCACTTAGGAGACCAGGATTTAAGCCCGGAACACCCAACTTCCGAAAATGCTTATAAATTCCCTAACGTCAACCCAAGAGTTGAACCTATAGTTGAGAGGGTAGTAAAATTTTCACAATTATTTTCACAAATCTTCACTAACTCGTTAAGACTCACTGGTTTTCTCTTTTGTTCATGTTTATTAGAGTTTATGAGCTTATCTCTGCCAACTTTACACATTCCATTTTACATACATATTTCTTCAATTATAGGAAGCAAAACTACTTATTTTCTACCATTCATTCACTAGGTTACCTTTACGTTGCTTACACGACGCATACATAAAATACAACCCAAAATCTTTAAAACATCCATAAAACATAAAGGACCAGAAAACCAAATGATGAAAGTCTTTAGCACCTTGACTTCTAGTCATCGCCATTTATCTTCTTGCCTCTCGAGCTATCTCCCTGTACTGAAGGTTGGTTTTAGTAAAAAGGGTGAGATTCGAAGGAATCTCAGTAGTAACACAATGTCATTCATACATAAATGATAACACAAAGCATGCTTCACGACATCAATCATAGAATTATCACAATAATACTCAGTGCAACAAGTGCAGTTCATTAACTACCATAGCGCTAGGCATGTTATAGGCCCCGAGGGATACCCGTGCAAAAAAGGCCCCGGGCACCGTTCGTGCATCTCTGAACATTATATTTGGCCTTAGCATCCACTCACGTAAATAGGCCCTGGGCGACCACTCCGCATAATCTAAATGTGTCAGACAACTTGTGATGAGTGAAAACAACACACAATTGCATGCTATGACATATGAAAGACAAGTTACTACCTAGTTGCTCGACTTTAGCAACTTCTCTTCGCTTGTCTAAGTTAGGCAAGTTCTGTGTTCCAGACGGTTGTCAAGTCCTGAAATCTTCAAATATACCATAAATTAGTCATTACTCATTCATGTTCAATTCCAAACTTACAACATTGGTAAACTTAGTCTAAAAGTGCTAAATTACCAAAATACCCTTAGAGACCCGGTCTACACCCCTTTCGTACCCGTCTCACTTCACTTTACCAAAATTTATGACCTAGGCTAATCCTACACAATTTCACGTGTAAAATCCATTTTAACCTCAGATTGGTCAAAATCATGCCCAAATAACGTAAATGCCCTTGACAGCCCTTAGTTAGTAAAGGGTATTTCGGTCATTTCACATTCTAAGGCTTTTCTCACTTCATCATCAACATATACCCTACACAATTTTGCCTCCTAAACCCAATGGAAGCATCAAAACTATCAAATTCCTACTCCTTTTCCACGTCCAACACAGGGAAGTCCAATAGGATTCCTAGAAAAGTTGTGTTGATTTCTCTTTTTCTTTTGACTAATCACCTCCTTTCTACTTATAATCACACTTTTAGCTATTTAAATATTCATTGGACTTGATTTGGAGAAACTTGACCATTAAGGTTCTTTAGGTTTCATGAGCTATCTTGCACTAAAACAACTAAAACCAAGCCAAGAACAACTCTAATAGCATTAATCAAGCAAGAGGAACAAGTTTGGGAGATTACTTAATGATTTCCAACACTTTCGCTCTCCTCAACATTTTTGTCTCTCTCTCCATAACTCTTGATTTGGCCAAGAAACCATGGTTCCAAAGGTGGTGAAGTGAGTAAGAGAGTTGATAGAGGGATTAGGAAGCTTAAGACACAAGGTAACAACTTCCTTACCTTGAATTTTAATGAACCCTAGCTTCTTCTTCATCTTTATCATCTCAGCTCTCTCTCACTCTTTCCTGATCAATTTGATCATGAAAATGAAGCTGAAGAGATAAAGGAGTGATGATATAATAAAGAGCTAATTGATTAATACACATGGCAATTTGTGATTGGTCCTAAATTTCCATTTTCCTTCATTTAATTTCATTTCCATTTCCTTCCTTCATTCCATCGAGATTCATAGAAAATATGAGGGAAATATGGATCTCCAATATCCCATTGTGACAACTTGCAATATGTTGACTTTTGAATATTTGACCCTACTTGATAGTAACTTACCAAAATTGGTTTATTAATGATCAAGTAGCCATTTCTTTCTTTTAAAATCCCATTTAATTGAAATTATTGGGAATATTAGGGAAAAATAATTATTTCTCACTTTATGGAAAAATTACCATTTTGCCCCTATATTTTATGATATACCGAAATAAATCATTTTTCGCTCATTTCTTTGGCTTAGCCCAATTTTAACACTTGAATTAGTCCATTACTTGTACCAATTTATACTCATATTTTGGTTACAATATTAGGCCCTTAATTGTACATTACTTGCCTCTTTGTGTCCTTACTTGGCCGAATTATATGTAACCGGTGATTGAAATATTTCCATAAATTCATGCATACCACATTTCACCATTTTATTCTACTAATTATCTCAAATATACATACAACGAATATTGGTGAAAAGTAGGGTATTACATCATATTTGTATGATTGGCACTACGTTACTACTGAGATTCTTTTGAATCTCACTCTTTCCATAAAACCATCTATAGTATAGGGAGAAAGCTCAACGGGTAAGAAGGTAAATGCAGAAGGTTAGCGACTGGAACGCAGAAGACTATAGTTTTGTTGGTTGTCTGGTATGTGTACTTTGGAAATTTTGGACATGTATATACTATAAATAGCTTGTAACTCTGACATGTTACAATAGATAAATTGGTAATGCTTGTAGACTAGTAAAAGGCTAGTCTAGTTATATTACACTTTTGATCATTAATGAAACATAGTTAAAGCATGGAGCATGAGAACTAAGCAGAGAGTTGTTCACAAATTCTAATGAAACGAAAAGAAGAGCATGGTAAGACTTAGTGAGATAGTAAATGTTCATGAAAATGGTTTGAGAAATTTTATTACCCTAAAAAATCTTTTTCAATCCCAGGTTCAAGTCCTGAGGTAGGTTTGGAATTTGTGAAAGTTTTTCAACGTATTTCTTCATCCATGACTTAATCCCGATTTTACGAATGATTTCAGTACTCTTTTGTACTCATATGAGGCTATAGAAAATGAGGTATCACACCTGCTACACAACATCCCGCTCCCTTGAGTCTTAAAAATGGTGCCATATATACTTTAGCCGCTGAAGGATTTTGTCCGACTACTTATTCTTCGAATTCATACCCCTAACTTCTTAATTTCTGCTGGTAGACTGTGCGTATCTGGGAATCCCGAAAATAGCCTTATATGTATTTTGTAAACATTAGAAATCATTTTATTCCACTAGTTAAATATTTACAAGGTCTATCGATTACAAAATTTGGTATATTACATTGTGGCCAAAACATTAGTATGGAAGAGCACAATTTTTGGCCCAATATGAATTGAAAAATTCGTCTAAAAGAAAGGGCAAGAAGGAAAATGAAAATTGGTTCAAAAATTCAAGAAAATGTAAGGGTAAAATAGTCATTTGGCTAAGTAAAATAAAAATCCAATCTTTTCTCTTAAATAAGGGCTCAAATTCAGTCAAGAGAGGAGGAGACAAAGGAAAAATATGATTGGTACACATAATGAGACATTTGGAGCCCTTATAAGCCATATGGAAAAAAGGAAGAAAGGGAAAAATGCCAAGTGTATAGGTAATAAAATAATATTAAAATTAAGGAGGTAGAAGAGGGATAATATAAACACATTTTGGCACATTTTAGCCCTTATTTTTAGCCAACATTAAAAGGAGAAGAGAGAGAGTGCAAGAGAAAATAGAGAAACAAGAAGAGAGCAAAAGGATTCAAGAAGGCAAACAAGGTAAGTAGTAGTTGAAATTTCTTGTTTTTGCCTTCAGTCTCTTGTAAACCCTCCCTAACCTTCATATCCATCTTGAAAACATGTAAGCAAGAGGAAAATAAGGAAAAGGAGAAGGAAAAAGCTACGACCTAGAGAGAGAAAGAAGGAGGAAGCAAGATAAGCTTGAGAACTTGTAATCTCTTAATGATTTATGCTTGTTCTTGGTGTTTTGGTTGGTTGTTTGGCTTGTATTGGCTTGGTTTTTGATTTGGTATGCATGAACCCTAAGGGGAGGTACTGCCCCCAAACTTTCATAAATCATGTACAAATGGTGTTTAAGTTGTTAAATAAGTGATTAGAAGTGGAAAGAGGATGTTTGGTTGGTTGGAAATTGAAAAACTTCATTTTCCCTAAAAATACCAAACTTTTGGCCATAGTTGTAAAGGGGTGTTTGGGCTAGAATTTGATGGATTAGATAATTACATTGTATTTATAATGAAAAATTTTATAGGAAACATGTGAAATATGGAGTGTGAATGTAACACCCTTATTTTATACCACTTATTATTCTTACGGAAGCGTCAACATTACCGAAACTTAGCGTAATATTTTTTTTCTTTCAAGGGATTACTATTCATTTATTTCTATCAGCATATTTCTCCGCTTACTAAATTAATGGGCTATTACTGTGCGATTACCCATTCCTAATTCAATTATCGCACTTAGGAAATTTAATTCATTCATTATGCAGTGATATACAATTAATCACTCAAACGTCAATTTATACATGATAATTAGCGCATAGTAATCTTCTATTCTTCATTGCAACTTCTTTACCTGGAACATCATCCTATACTCCTCTTATGTGCTCATGTGCCTATATGGTTAGCTGGGGGAGGGTGAGATCGAGGAATCTCAGTAGCAAACAATACTATAAGATAATGCTTAGTGTATGACATGCTTGCTCATATAAATTTATGCCAAATAATGACATGCATGCACAATGTTACAAGATACTAATGGACATAGCATAAATATAAACAAAGCTTCAATCAATCAAATATGCTCAACACAATTAGGCAAAGCAATCACAAAAATCAATGCACAGGTATATATATCAAGTACATGCAAGTTGTAACGGACTCTCCTCCCTCCCAGGGGAACTGACAATCTGGCCCACACCACCCCCTCTGAGGGAGACTGAGTGGGGCAAGCTTATAGAGTGCCCACCTCCATTATTCCCCCTAAAGGGAACCTCCCTAGGATCAAACTCGAGATGCTAGGCATAACACGCCCGAGCTTTCAACTCTGGTACTATTGAGCCAGCTAGCTTTCCCCACTTAGTCTCCCTCGGAGGGGGTGGTGTAGGCCAGATCGTCAGTTCCCCTGGGAGAGAGGTGAGTCCATTACACAAGTAAGGTAAGTTTACTACATTTAGACTTAGGTCCTCTTATTATCCCTTTTTCTTCCAAACATTGCAGTTGCTTGCAGGTTCTTCCATTCTCCTTCTTTCTTGACATCTCACGGCCCTAGAAACATAATCACAATATGTGGTTAATTCATTAAAGCCATAGAAGTAAATCATTACTCATGACTTATCTTAACCCTTAGAGTTTAACTTTATTACCATTTACCCGAAGTCCAATTTTCCCTTAGATATCCATCATATTACAATTTTTCTGAATTATTAGACCATATTTCTACCCTTGGGTTTCACTCTTTTGTACCATTCAAGCCATTCTCTCATTTCTGCATGGTAACCTATACTGCCAGAATTTTCACCTATCTTTGAAAAACATAACTTCATGTAGGAAACTCCAAATAAGATGGTTCAAAGTCCTATATGAAGTTATATAAGTCTAATTTAAGGGAAAAATGTCACCTACTGTTAGTTATATGTCCAGAATTCCAGAATCCTTAATAAACACAACTGTGCCAGAATTTTTTTCAGATTTAGTGCCTAAATTTTAAAAATTCATATCTTACAATCTACTCACCCAAATGGAACGTATTATATATAAAATTAAATATTAATGTGTCTACTATTATTCTAGAAAATATCAGGATCATCAAACAACATGTGATCACCCAAAATCATGTCACAAGATACTTGTCTCCCAAAAAACACAATCTGGCACCACTATTCATTTAACTTCAATTTTTGGGTTTTCAATCCAACCCTTCTAAAATCACATCCATACCTTAAACCTATAAAATTTTGCCTAAGGAATCCATTGGAAACCTCAAATTTGGAAAAAATCATATTCCTTCTTCCAGTTCTGGTTTTGGCAGAAACTTAAAGTTCTTAGTCCAAAAATTCAGTTTTTTATTCTAATGCTTACGGGATCGGTTTTTATTGCTATCCCACATAATTTTTCATTTTGAACCCATTGGAAGCATCAAAATCATAAAAATCATATCCCTTCCTCAAGATTCAGGTCTGGGAAAAAATAGGTGTAATATCCCAAATTTAGTCACCAAAAATTCCATATATATTTATTTATATTTAGTGGAATGGAAAGGTGAATTTTTGAGCACTTGATGTAGCCAAAATAGTGAAAATAGAATTAAATGAATTTTTGGCCAAGAAAGACTAAAGTCTAATTCTTGCTTTGGTAAAAGCCTAATATTGTGGCCTAAAATTTAGTATGAAAGAGCATAATTTTTAGGCCTAGAGCATTGTCGAAATTTGGCCAAGAAATAAGGGAAAGAAGTTAATAGAAATTGTTTCAAAAAATCAAGAAAATGTAAGGACAAAATGGTCATTTGGCTAAATAAAATAAAATCAACAATTTTCCCTAATAATTAAGGAAAAGTCGACTAGAAGGAGGAGGCAAGAAAATTGAAGAAAAATCTAGACAAATCAAGGGAGCAAGCATGTGAAAGGAAAATATTAAAATAGAAATTCACATGTTAAATTCATCATAAAATAGGATGATTAAAGAGAGCTCAAGAGAACTCTCTAAAAGGCCATAATATTAAGCCAAACTAAGAGAAAAGAGAGAGGAAGAGACTTGAAGAAAAGCAAAGAGTAAGAACCAAGGAGACAGATCAAGCCATTAAGCAAGCAAAACTTAGAAGGAAGAAGGAGGAGAGGGATAGTTTTGAAGGAAGGAAGAAGAGGAATCAAGGATTCGATATCTGCCCAATTGAACCCGAAATCAAAGACCATTAGTAGTTAGGCAAGGAAAGGCAATAAGGTAGTAAATTTATCTCTCATATTCTATGTGACTCTTAATATGTACAGTTTGCTATATTCTATGCAATGATATGTGTAAGGCGGTAAGTATCCTAGAGTTGGATGTGGGAAAAGCATAAGTACCACATTGAGGGAAAGAACAAGTACCTCTTGACCAGTGTATATCCAATCTAGGTCAGCCAATATGTTTAATGATAATTCCTCATTGGGTGTGCGACAAGCATGGTACCACCCCATAGTATGAGCATTATACCATGAGGCCAGGTGGACCCAATTTAAGCGGATATGACAAGTATAGGCAGGTTGATGCCTGCTCTGGAACATTGATATGATCACAATGTGACAAGATGCACGCAAGTAGGGATCAAGTAATCATTTTGATCCGGACAAAATCATTGTGTTGATCTTGAACATTATCAAACATGTGCTTGGCATTATTGATTGTTGCATCATGATATATGCTATATTACATGTTTACTTATCATATTTTATATGATTGATTATCTTTTACTACTGAGATCCACTCGAATCTCATCCATTTCTATAAATAAAATTTATATAGTAAGGCAAAGCAGCTTGAGAGGCAAAGAAGTAGATTTGGAAATTGAAAAGGCTAGCTCTTAGGGGAACTTTTATGTTGGTTATTTTTTAATTTTACGTATATTTTGGGTTATGTATTGTTATGTACAAAACCCTGTGGGAATTTCTATAATATAATCAATAATTTTATATCAGTATCTTATGCTATTTCTGTATGCCCATGGAACTGTGTGTTGATACTGTATTGAATGTCTAAATTCTATGGGGTTTGACATTTTTGGCATCAGAGCATGCGGTTCTGGAAATAATAGAATGGTATACTAATATGATCTTGATTATTTTGTAACAGGAATCATGAGTGAAGAACAATATTATAGGAATGGATCACTGCCGTCTATAAATTGGCCCTCGGATAGACAACGAGCAACCACTTACCAAAGGAATTAAGTTGGATCCATATAAGGTGTCAAGCTCCAGGGCAGACTCTGTACACATAATGCACGATTTGCAACAAGATGAGAAATTATGTGGTTACATCCATGATTTATTCAGATGGGCTATTCGTATTCAAAAACTTCCAGTAGCTCAGTATAAGCAACTGTTGCATGATGTAGATACTCTATATAGGGATCAAAGGTACCTTGGTATAGAGTTCCTCAATAACTACTGGATCCAGACCATATTGTATTTCTTTCCAAACACATCATTTTAGATCTGGAAGGCCAATGACATTATAGAGTGGGGAACCAGGGACAATTTTTCAGAGTTTATATAGCTCATATGAAGGATTTTGTACTGCTATATATGTATCTAAACTGGGACTGATATATGACTAGTATACAATTTTTGGTCGGCTGAAGACGGTTGACATTACTAGTTAAGACATGTACAGTGGTAGGGTACCGATACTTGAGGATAGGTAGAGTCAATATCAGTGTTTTATACAGGTATAGTGAAAGTTAAGCATCCTCAGCCCGGGGAAATGTAAAGATGGATGACCCCTGTGAAGTTTTGGGAAAATGTTATGTACTAAAGACTCGTATGTTAAGTAATGTTAAAATCTTTCCCTAAACTACTATGAATGTATGTTGTGTGTCATAATTGGATTGTTTGTGCATCCAAACTTTATGAAATGATGAAAATTCCCTTATGAATATATAATGAATTAATCTCTTCCTTATTTTAATATAGTAAACTATAAAGATGGAAAAGGAGGGGGTTAGGGGCAAGAAGTAAGACCCGACCCAATGGAGCAAATATTGTGCATGCCTACGGAACAGAGAACCATGATCCATGACCTGAGGGATGAGTTAACAGAAGTGCAACAGAAGTAGAAAGTATATAGGGAAAGAATGAATAACCCAGGAGGACTAGAGAATTAGCCTGCAAATCCTATTCTAGAACAACTTCCAAATAGACCGGTTGCTGAGGTAGAGAGCCTACCGTCGTGGTTAACAAAATTTAGTCAACAAGGGCCACCAACCTTAAAGGGAAGATTCGACCCTCAAGCAATAGAAGATTGGTTATCACGATTAGAGAAGATCTTCTAGATTCTTGAGTACCCAAATGATGTGAAAAGCACAACTGGCAGTTTACAAACTAGAGGTTGATGCTGATAAATGGTGGAAGAATATTGAGATAGTTATGCAAGCTCAAAATATTCCTCTTACCTGTAAATATTTTGTAGCATAATTTAATGAAAAGTACTTTCCTCGCTCAATTAGGATTGCTAAGGAAATCGAGTTCCTGACTATTCAACAAGAGGAGAAGGAAAGCTTTAATGAAGATCTTGTCCGATACATCCATTTATCTCAATACTCTTCATACCTGAGATTTCGAGATAACGAAGAATGAAGTTCGAATATGTTGATCCAGGGGTTGAGACCTGAGTTGAAAGAAAAATTAGTTTTAAAGTAATTCACCGAGTTCAACAAGGGCGTAGAGGAGTGCCGAATTATGGAAAGTAATTTGCTAAGCCTGTACACTGGTAGGAACTCTAATAATAAAGGGGCCTAGAGTAACGGGTACACTTCTCAGGAACACAAAAATCTAGGAGGATCATCATGAGGAAATGATAAGAAGCCAAATTAGCTTAGTAGCAGTAATAACTAGAAACCCACAGGGAATATAACTTGCTGGTATTATGGAAAGCCTTATCATCTGGGAAGACCATGTAATACGCTACCTCGGCCACCAGTCCATTTTACTTGTCGTCAATGAGGACGTATTATTGTTAACTGCCCACAACAATAGTAGAGAACAAAACAGTCGAGGTAGAGAACCCAAGGTAAAGTCTTTGCTATGACACAGGAAGAAGCCAGAAAATCTCCCAAGTTAATCTAAGGTATGATTCTGCTCAATGCTAACTTGGTACAAGCATTATATAATTCAGGTGCTAGTCATTCATTTATTGCATATGATTGTACGAAGTGGCTGGGCTTGAGAATACATTGATTACCATATGATTTAGTAGTGTCAAAACCTACAGGTGCTCAATCTATTGCTGCTAAAGTATGCTTAAATTACATTATAAATACTAAGGAATATGAGTCGATGGTAGATTTGATTTTTTTGTCATTGCATAAATTAGAAGTAATTATTGGTATTAACTGCTGACGGCTAATAATGTTCTATTAGATTACAAAAAAAATGAGTTGTCTATCCTAATCTGTAACTATGTATCAGTTTAAAAGTCAACCTTCATTTTCTTTCAGCGGCCGAGGTTGAAAGATATTTGTATAAAGGTTGTCAGGGGTATATAGTGATATTTTATGTGCAGACAGAAATTGGGTTAACACTTGAAAATATCCCTATGGTAAATGAGTTTCCTGAGGTATTTCCAGAAGATATTAATGTATTACCTCCAGAAAGGGAAGTAGAGTTTGCAATTGAGATTAAGCCTAGAGTAGAACCAATATCTAAGACCACATATAGAATGGCTCCAAATGAAATGGTAGAGCTGAAGAAGCAGATCGAGGAGTTATTAGAGAAAGGGTTTATTAGACCCAGTGTCTCACCGTGGGGAGCTCTAGTGCTTTTTGTTAAGAAGAAAGATAGAACCTTACGTCTGTGTATTGATTACAGGGAGTTGAAAAAGGTAACCGTAAAGAACCAGTATCCACTTCCCAGAATTGATGACCTACGCGATCAGTTTTATGGTTCATGCATATTTTCAAAAATTGATTTAAGGTCTGGATATCATCAATTACATGTTAAAGCATAAGATGTACCAAAGACCGCGTTTTGAGGCAAATATAAGCATTACGAGTTCCTAGTGATGCCATTTGGGCTAACCAATACATCTGCAGTATTTATGGACTTCAAGAATCAAATTTTTTTCCCATATCTGGACAAACTCGTGGTAGTCTTTATTGATGATATACTTGTGTACTCATGAAGTAAAGCTGAGCATGAAGAGCATTTGTGAACTATATTAGGCACACTGAGAGACAAGCAACTCTATGCCAAGCTGAGTAAGTGTGAGTTTTCACTTTCGAAAGTAAAATTCCTAGGCCACGTAGTCTCATAAAAAGGGGTCTCAGAGGATCCCAGCAAGGTAGAAGCAATACTAAATTTGAAAAGACCAGAGAATGTTGCTGAAATACATAATTTTCTAGGTCTAGCCGGTTACTACCGAAAATTTATACTAAATTTCTCAAGAATAGAGTTACCTTTGACAAGGTTGACACGGAAAACTCAACATTTTGTGTAGGACGAAAGTTGTGAGAGGATCTTCACAAAGCTAAAGGAGAGATTGACAACAACATTAATGTTGATAATTCTCAATGTGACACCTTACATTTACACTTGTCTGATGAGTTTTATGCAGCAAACTTGAACCACTAAGCATTATTCTTTTATAACACTTTTCAAATCGCAACCTCAAAATAGGATTCGAACCTATAGTTAAGTGGGTTTTTATAAAAATTTTAAAATGTTTGCGAAGCATGTTCTAGTGGTTCACAACTTTGTTATTACTCATCAATTCTTATCTTTTTCCATTAATTTAATTAAGGCAATTCTCTGCTCAAACTTGATTCATTCATTTACATATACAATTGTGTAGCCACACAAAGCTACCAAAGTGTCTAAATTAAATAAATATACAGTACTGGACCCTTAAATCTTCGATCTACTATTGCATTTTGTTCTGACGCAACTTCCCACATCCTTCTCGTGTCCACCTATCTAAATGGTTGGTTAGGGAAGGGTAAGATTCAGAGGAATTTTAGCAGTAAATAGTATCATAATGCATGCAAGATAAATGCTAGTGCATGATATGCTCGCCTTACGTAGGCTCATGCTCAAATAATGACATCTCTGTATGCTCAATGTTTCATACAACATATCTATGGCCACAGTATAAACAAAAATAGAGCTTCATTCATTTAAATATGCTTCACATAATCAAGTAAACCAATACACAAACATAAATATAAAATACATGCAAGTAGGATAAGTTTACTACTTTTCGGACTTTGTGTCCTCCTCTTGTACCTTTACCTTCCAACCATTGCTTCTTCTTTGTTACTTCATGGCCCTAGATAAGTAATGACTTTATTAGAACTATGAAAAGTGAATGCCCAATGGGATACTTTAGCCTTAAAGGTTTACTTTTACCCTTGGAGTTCTTACTAATTACATTTGGCCCCTTTTTTCTCAAATTCACATGGTAGTCAAAACTGCCAACATTTTGACCAAACTTTGAAACATCATAATTAATTCTATAGAACTCTAATTGGGTAGTTTAAAGTTCTATATGAAGCTATTTAAGTCTAATTTAAGAGGAAAATACTTTGGTTTGACCAATTTCATCATAATTTTCCCAAAAATTTTCCAAACTCCACTGTTCCTATATTTGCTCCCAGAAATAGGGCACAATTTCAAAAAATTCATATCTTCCAATGTACTTGTCCAAAAATTACAAACTACCTATCAAATTAAATCACTATATCTCATATTTAATCCTTCTATGTTCCATAATTTTTGGACAAGGTTTTCCCCACAAAATATATTGCATAATGTCACTACCTCACAAGAGGCAGATCAAACAACATGCACATTCAACTTCATAAATTTCCAAATTTGTATACAAACATCCAAAAATCATAAACTCATATAGACCTACACAATTTTTCCTTATAAATTCAATAAAACCCTCAAAATTATAAAATTCCAAATCCTTTATCATGTCCTATTTAGAGTAGAAAGTTATGGTTTAAGGAGGAAAATTGTGTTTTCTTGATTTCTCTTGCTTAATCATCTTTTTACCATTTCTAATCACATGGTTAACCATTTAAACACTAAATGGACATTTTTAGATGAAATTTAGGTAGCACTTCCCTTAGGTTTTGCTTCAGCTCATTTTATAAAACAAGAGGATCAAGTTTTGATGATTACCTCTTGATTTCACTACTTTCTCTCTCTAAAATGTCAATGTTCACTCTCTCATCTCTCTTGATTTGTCTTGAAAAACATGGATTTCAAGAAGGAGAAGAGGTTAGAGATGGTTGTAGAGTGATTAGGGGTCAAAAAACACAAAGTTTTGCAAGTTCTTACCTTGATCTTAGACTTTGAAACCCTAAGCTCTCATTCTTGTGTTCTTTCCCTTTGAATTCTCTCTCTCTCCTTTTTGCTTCAGTTTGGCCAGATAAAGGAGGAAGAGGAGGAGTATATTGCTTTAAAATATCACTTTTGGCTTATGTCATAAATTGTGTTAATAATAATTACATAGGCAATTTTCCATTGGTTCATCTTTTTCCTTTCTTTTCTTGCTTTAATTGTGACCATATATATATCTCTCTTCCCTCCTCCCTTATTTAACTGAAAGTGCAAGAGGAATGGAAGCATCTAATTGCTTCTTGAAATATCCTATAATGTCATTTTCTCATATGACTAATTAATGTCATATGGCTTTTGTTGCTTTTGACTCTTTGACTCTACTTTTTCCTTGTTGCTTTAATGGTTTCCAAGCAACATATATATATATGTGTGTGTGTGTGTGTGTGTGTTCCCTTTATCACCTCTTATTTTGACAAAATTGAGGGCTCTTAGAAGAACAAAATTAGCTTCTTGAATAAGCCATTTCCACTTCAAACATTAGCCTACAATTTTTGACTTTTTAAACTTCACCTTTTTGCTTGATTTAAACACTTTAACTTAGCATTTAGAATTCATTTATTAATTCTTTTTTCTTCTTTACCAAATTGTTCAAAAATTAAAGGGAAAAATAATGGTTGATTGCTTTTATTGGTCAAATGACCATTTTGCCCATACATTTTTTACCATTTTCGCACATGCTAGAAAACTAGGTAGAATTTTCATCAAACTTTGAAAATTCATATCTAATTGTATAGATATCAAATTGGGGTGGTTTTAAAGGATATGTAACCCTTATTAAGTATATTTTTAACGAAAAATAGAAATTTTAGCCAACTGGAAGCTCAACATTTCCAGCATTATTGTATTTGGACGCTGCCACTGAAAATATCCAGGTTTACTAGGCTAACTTCAAAAATACATCTCTTTATGTATAGCTTCAAATTACCCATGTGACCTATCAAATCAAATCTTGATAAGTATACTTTCATTCTGGAAAGTTTCATAAGTTTTGGACATCATTTGCCCTCTGAAAAATGTCACACAAACATAACTGTCACATTAGGAAATTCATTGGCAGCTACACTTCTTTGTGTTCCAATGAACTATGTTATGTGAGACTTCTAATTGCATCATTTTATCATTCCCTGAACTCTTTAATTCACCATAATATTCTCTTTAATACCCCAAGGGTATAAAGGAATTTTGGGGAATATAATTATGCCTTACTAGGATACTTGTTAAACTAGAGCTTAGCAGGCTACTTGATCCAGGCTTAATCTCAAGCCTCTTTGTCCAAAAATTTAGGATATTATACTCAATCCACAATTGACCTATGTAGTCTACAGTGATGCAAGCAAGCATAGATTAAGATGTGTCTTGATGTAGTAAGGCAGAGTGGTAGCATATGCCTCCCATCAGCTGAAGCCTCACAAATTGAATTATCCCACTCATGGTCTTAAGTTGGCAACAATTGTATTTGCATTGAAAATTTAGAGACATTATCTCTACGGTGTGACCGCAGAACTGTACTGCGACTACAAAAGTTTGAAATACTTGTATGATCAAAAAGAGTTAAGCATGAGGTAGTACAGGTAGATGGAGTTGCTTAAAGACTACAACCTAGAAATAAAATACCAACCAGGGAAGGCTAATGTAGTTGTAAATGCATTAAGTTAGAAGATAGTACAGGCGTAGCCCTAATGATATAAGAACAAAAGCTGATTGAGGATTTTAGAGATCTCAATTTTTTAATCAGATTTTGATCAGTGGCAGCGGGGTCAGTCACGTAAAGAATGATTTGAGAACAGTAATTGAGGAAGCTCAGTTGCAGGATGAACAAGCACAGAATATGAGGATTATGATAGAAAGAGGGGAGACTCTGGAATATGACCTGTCACCAAGTGGACTAGTCAGATACAAGAAATGAATATATGTTCCACTACAAACTGAGCTGAGGTGGAAAATTCTGGAAGAGGCATACAAGAGTAAATATACCTTACATCTAGGAGTAATTAAGATTTATCATGAATTAAAGTCCATGTATTGGTGGCCATTCATGAAAAGAGATGTGACAAAATTTGTAGCACATTGTCTCACTTGTCAAAAGGTGAAAGTTGAACATCAGCAGCCATCAGAATTATTGCAAAATCCTGAAATTCCTGAGTGAAAATGGGAAAGCATTATAATGGATTTCCTGACAGGGTTACCTAAAGTTAGAAATCATGATTCTATTTAGGCAATTATTGATCGATTTACTAAGACAACCCATTTCTTGCCAATTAGTATTAATTACTCTTCAGATAAGTTAGCGGAGCTTTACATTAAAGAGATCGTAAGATTACATGGTACACCAAAGAATATTATTTCCGATCGAGTTCCTCGATTCATCTCTTAGTTCTGGAAATCATTACATAAGGCTCAGGTACCAAACTCATATTTAGTATTGCTTATCATCCCCAGACAGATGGATAGATGGAGTGGACAGTACAGATGCTATAATATATGCTGAGAGCGTGTGTATTGGATTTTAAAGGAAGTTCGGATAGGTTCCTTCCACTTGTAGAGTTTGCATATAATAATAGCTACCATTCAAGCATTCAAATTACTTCTTATAAAGTACTGTATAGAAGGAAATGTCAATCACCTTTGTGCTGGACAGAATTGTCTGAGAGGAAAACGTTTAGGTTGGATATAGTTGACCATACGATGGAGCATATTAAGTTGATTAAGAAAATATTGTTAACTGCTCAAAGTGGACAGAAAACCTATATAGATAAAAGGCAAAAGCCTTTAGAATTGGTAGGGCGTTGAAGACGAAGAATTGGTAAGGTGAAAGATTGTTCATGAAGGTTTCGCCAGTTACTAGAATTGTTAGTGCACTGAAGATGAAGAAATTAAGCCCTAGATACGTCGACCCATTTGAAATATTATCACGTGTTAAGCCAATAGCGTATCAGATAACTTTACCCCTAAATCTAAGCAGATTGCATGATGTCTTCCATGTCGTCCAATTAATAAAGTACCAACCTGATCCTGAGCATGTCATTAAATATAAAGATATTGATATGGGAGAAGATCTCACATTTGAGGTAGAACCTGACCAAATTATTTATCGACAAGAAAAACAACTCAGGCATGAAAGTATTCCATTTGTGAAAGTAGTCTGGAAAGGATTATCCCCTAGAGAGGATATGTAGAAGCGTTACCCAGAATTTATGAATATGTTTATATAGCAAATTTCGGGGATGAATTTAATTGACGAGGGGAGAGCTGTACTATCCCAAATTTAGTCACCAAAAATTCCATGTATATTTATTTGTATTTAATGGAATGGAAAGGTGAATTTTGGAGCACTTGAAGTAACCAAAATAGTGGAAATAGAAATCAAATGAATTTTTGGCCAAGAAAGACTAAAGTCTAATTTTTTCCTGGGTAAAAGCCTAATATTAAGGCATAAAATTTAGTATGAAAGAGCATACTTTTTAGGCCTAGAACTTTGCCAAAATTCAGCCAAGAAAGAAGGGAAAGAAGAAAATAGCAATTATTTCAAAAATTCAAGAAAATGTAAGGGAAAAATGGTCATTTTTTGTAAATAAAATAAAATCAACAATTTTCCATAATAATTAAAGAAACGTCAGTTGGAAGGAAGAGGCAAGAAAATAGAAGAAAACTCTAGACAAATCAAGAGAGGAAGCATGTGAAAGGAAAATATTAAAATAAAAATTCACATGTTAAATTCATAATAAAATAGGATGATTAAAGAGACTCTACATAACTCTTCAAAATTCTCTAAAAGGCCATAATATTTAGCCAAACCAGGAGAAAAGATAGAGGAAGAGACTTGAAGAAAAGCAAAGAGCAAGAAGAGAAAGAAAGAACCAAGAAGCAAGATCAAGCCATCAAGCAAGCAAAACTTAAGAGGAAGAAGGAAGAGAGGGACGATTTTGAAGGAAGGAAGAAAAGGAATCAAGGATTCGATATCTGCTAAGCCAGACCCAAAATCTAAGACCGATAGTAGTGTGGCAGGGAAAGGCGATAAAGTAGTAACTCTATCTCTCATATTCTATGTGACTGTTAGTATACACTATTTGCCATGTTCTATGCAATGATATGTGTAAGGTGGTAAGTATCCTAGAGTTAGATGTGGGAAAAGCACAAATACCACCTTGAGGGAAAGCACAAATACCTATTGGCCAGTGTGAATCTAGTTTAGGTTAGCTAATGTGATTAATGATAATTCCACACTGGGTATGCGACAAGCATGGTGCTACCTTATAGTATGAGCATTGTACCATGAGGCTAGGTGGACCCAGTTTGAGCGAACACATAACAAGGATGGACAGGTTGATGCCTGCTCTGGAATATTGATGTGATCACAATGTGATAAGATATGTGCAAGTAGGGATCAGGTGATCATTTTGATCCAGATAAAATCATCGATTTGATCCTGAACATTGTCAAACATGTGCTTGGCATTATTAATTGCTCCATCATGATATATGATGCATTGTATGTTTACTTATCATAATTTATATGATTGATTGTTTGTTACTACTAAGATTTGCTTGAATCTCATCCCTTTCCATAAATAAAATTTATATAGCAAGGCAAAGCAGCTTGAGAGGTAAAGAAGTAGATCCTGAAAATTGAAAAATATGGCTCTTGCGGGAACTTTTGTGTAGGTTATCTTGTACTTTTGCGTATATTTTGGGTTATGTATTATGTATAAAACCCTGTGGGGATTTCTGTAATATAATTAAAAATTTTATATCAGTTATTTTATGCTATTTCTGTATGCCCACTGAATTGTGTGTTGATACTATGTTAAATATCTAAATTATGTGGGGTTTGTCAACAGGGCAGCCCTATAACTCTAAAATTACACTACTACAAAAACCAGCATAAACGATGCTTATTTTTATAAATATTACGGAGTTTATGAAGCAGCGCAGCTTTCAGCACAATAAAATCAACCTATGGCGCTTTTTGAATTGTTGAAAGCGCCGATACTTTTAATTTTATTTTTTTAAAAATAATAATTTCCTACGGTGTTTTTGCGGGAAGCGTCATAGGAAGTATGGACATCCTATGAAGCTTCCTCAGGGAAGCACCGTAGGAGGTGAATTATTCACCTCCTATGCCACTTCCTTAGGACGTGGCATAAGAGGTAGTTATTTTTTTTAGTTTGTTTTATGTAAAATCCTTTCACCTAATGAATTCATGCCACATCAATTTCAAGTATAAATTGACAGTAAAAAAGAAAATAACCAAATCAGAATTAAATAACACATAATTAGTTCATAATAATATTAGCTACGTACCTAAATATTAGCTAATTATTTGACTATATATTATATTTGTAGAATGATTCGTCATCAAACTTGTACGTATCCTTTGCAATATTGAATTCCCATCTTCATCTATCAAGCATGGAAGAACTCCAGCATTTAAATTGCTTAAACTTGAGTCATACACGTTACTGGTATATGTAGTACTATGGAGAACTAAACTAATATTATTATATTTGTAAGCTCAAAAATTAAAAAACTTATAATGTATAGGAAGTTTAAGTAGGCAGAGTTGAAACTTCAAGTAAATACCTGGAAAAAAAATTAAGCATACATATAAGATTCATGATAGATTTTAACTAAAAGAATAAGAAGAAGAAAATGTACAGATTTAAGTTTCTGTATATAAAAAAAACACTTACAAGTTAGGGAGCTTCTGTAGGAGGACGAGACAATAAAGGAAAAAAACACATTGGAGACTAAACTTTGTAGGAAATAGGGACCAAGACAATAAAGTGAGGACTGAAGGGTTAAGACAAGATGGTGGAACAATGGAATTATAGGAAATAGGCAGCTGGAGGGTGCGCCAAGAAGATGATAATGGCGGGCTGGTAAAAAGTTAAAATAGAACTTTATATGGCCAGCTGTCCCTCACTTTTGCCTTTACTTTCTTAGGCCAGCTATGACGCTTCCCTAAAAAAATGACGTAATTGGCCCTTATTTTTTTAAAAAAATAAAATACAAAAGAGGTAATTTTTTTAAAAAAAACTTGTACCTTCAAGCGTCATGCAAGGAAAGACTTGCGCCGGCTAAGGTCGTTAAAGATTTTTTTTTGTAGATATTTTTTTTTCATATTTTTCCTGCTACTACTGCTGGTACTTTAGATATATATGTATGTGTATATAGTTATGTTGTTAAGTTAATTATCAAAAAAATTAAATGTGGCCAATAATGTAAATGTACACATTATTACTAATAAAACTAAATAAAATATAATGTTAAAACCTTGGACGGTGTTTCCCTGGGGAAGCATCATCCAAGGCTGACCACCAGCTATGATACTTTGCTATAAAGCGCTAAAGCTGGCACTTAATTTTTTTTGTTTAAAAAATATTTTATGGCGCTTTTTTAAGAAAGTGTCGTTCAAGGATAATACTAAGCTATGACGCTTATAATAAAAAGTTTCGTAGCTTCTAATTTTGCTTTTTTAAAAGAAAAAACAATTATCTATGGTGTTTCTTTAAAGAAGCATCATTAGAGGTGTGCTACTAAAAGCCTCTTTTGTAGTAGTGTTAACCGATCAAAACTTAGAAAATTTTGCTCAAATCAAGCTTATACGTACCTCTACATGATTCCATAACCGATTCTTGATTCCAGCAGCACCTCTGCAAGTAGATAGCACCAAACACCTCTAGTCAAAAATTTAAAACCATAGAAGTGTTGGTCTTACTGAGAGGGACAACATTAGAGAAGACTCAAAAAACTAGAAACGCCAAATCGGACGTGAAATCGACTCCGGAGCTGAATAACTTTTACTATTTATCCTTTCTCTTTCCTTTTTCATTTTCTTGGAATTATTTAATATTTTTCTGATATTTTAATCTGTTTGGATGTTTTTAATGAGTCCATAAGGGTAAAATGATCATTTTTTATATTTACCCTTGTGTACGGCTCATACGGTGCCACATGTCTTCAAGTTAAATCCTAGAGCGCCACTGTCCCTTCCAAGATGCTCACTCACTCACTCTCTCTTCCTTTTTAGGTGTCCTAGGCATCACCTTTATCAGGGGAAGGAATTCCTTGATAATTTCCCCTGACTCTTAAAGTCGGTGTTCAAGATAGTCGGACATGTGTCATGACTAGAGATCGGCAGGTACTGTGAGGTATCCTGCTGAATCAACGTCTTTAATCATGTCAAGGTCACACAGCGGCTTCTCACTGGTCCACCTAAAACGCTACTTTTGAAAAAGCTACTTTTGAAAAAGCTACTTTATTAAAGTTACTTTATCGAAGCTACTTTATCGGTGTTCACTCGGGATTCTACTTAGGTTTCTACTTAGAACTGCGCCACATGTGCTGCCTCAAGGGATTGTCGAGTATGTGTGTCGGTGTGTCTACATATGGGACCCACATGGCCTATGTCTCTTCTTCCCTTTCAGAAATGCAGGGTATATGTACCTACCCTAAAAATGCCATATGCATGTGTCTACCGACATATTTTATCCATCTAATAGCACACACTGAGCCCCCATATAATCCAAAGACTTGTGCTCGACCCTGAGGAGCCGAATCACACAGTTTAGGGCCCCATATGGCTTAAACATGTATTTTCCACACTATCCAAATATAGCGCCAAGTGTGACAAGGTGCCCATACACCGGCATACTTTGTCCGACTACTTATGCGCTATGAGCCTTATGTAACCTAGAGACTCGTTCTTTGCTTGGATATAGTCCCTAAAAATATTCTATCTCCACAATATTCTTGAGATTCTTACTAAACTCGGGCCTAGTAGTTTGCCTATTATAGGCTTATCCTCGAGTTCCTAAGCCCAAAATTTAGGATATTACAATGAAAGCTTTAAGGTGTGAAATGATAATTTTTCCCCTAAAACCCTAATTGGTGGCTATCAAAGGTAAAACTTGGAATGCAATGTAATTTTTCCAAAACTAAGGTAAAAAATAGATTTGACACATGAAATTGTATAGGAATAGCCCAGGTCATAATTTTTGGAAAAGTATAATTATACTGGGTATAAAAGGAATTATGTTGGATTCCCTAAGAGCATTTTGGTAATTATATGTTTTTGGTCAAGATAACCAGCTTTATGAATCTTAGAATAAGGTATGAATGAGTAATAACTCATTTGTCCTCAATTTGAAAATCTTAAAATTTGATATTTGCCCGAGTCAGACGAAAAGTTAAAGAACCAATATTAGTTACGCATGGAAAGGAGTCCAAGTAGTAACTCTATCTCTCATATTATAAGTGATTGTTAATATGCATTGTTTGCCATGTTTTGTGCAATGACATGTGTATGTCAGTAATTCCTAGAGCTGGATGTGGGAAAACCACAAGTACCTCCCTGAAGGAAAAGGACAAGTACCTCTAGGGCTGGCAGGTACCCAATCTAGGTAGGCCAGTGGAAAGTACGGACAGAAAAGTATATGCTCTGGAACATTACACCAAGTAGGGGTCATATAGTCATATGATCCAGAACAGAGCATGCAGTAAGTCCAACAAGGGAAAAAATAGTCATTTGTACCTAAACGCCGAGAAGAATAGCATTGTGATAACTGATTGGCAAGTAGGGAAAAAGGGCCATTTTGATTTGGACAAAATTGTCGTTTGATCCTGAACATTGTTAGACAATCATGTGCACATCATTATTATTTACTGCATCAAATGTTGTATTGCATGTTTATCTTTTGCATTTTATATTATTGATAGTATGTTACTACTGAGATTCGTTTGAATCTCACCCTTTCCATAAATAAAATTAATTCAGCTAGAGGAAGCGGCTCAAAAGGGCAAAGCGGTAGATACCAACAACTGAGGGTCCAGTGCAGATCAAGAAATTTTTTGTTGGTTATCTGTTAGCCTTTCTTTATATTCTTGGGATTTGTATTATATTATGTAGAACCCTATGGAAATTTCCTGTAATGTAATCAAGTATTTTATATCAGTATATTTATGTTATTTCTCTATTCCCACTAAACCAATCGTTAATACTCTAATAAATGTCAAAATATTGAGGGGTTTGACATTTGTGGTATCTAAACATGTAGTTCTGGTAGTAACAGAATAGTATACTGATATGATATTGATTATGTTATAACAGGAAATATAAGCAGAATGAGGTGTTAGAGGAGTAATTCACCATTGTCGTTGAATCAACCCCTAGAGGAAAAGAGGATACCTGAATAATCAGTTCTTCTATTGATGATACCAAGCATCTATTGTTGAATAGGTTAGAGTTGGATCCGCACAGTGTCACTGGTTCCAAAGCAGAACCTGTGCATATGAGATATGACCTACAGCCGGATTCAGAATTGTGGGAGTACATAAAAGACATATATCTGTGGGCTTTCCATGATTGTGACACCTCAGTAGCTCAATATATAGCATATCTGGATGAAGTAGATACATTGTACCGGGGTCAGGGATATTTTGATTTGGAGATTTTGAGTGATATTTGGATCTGTACAACGCTATACTTCCTTCCGGATACTACATTTTGGGCCTGAAAGAATAATGAGATTATGGAATAGGGTTTGAATGATAACTTTATTGCCCTCATGGAGCACATCACAAAGTACGTGTTCAACTACATGTATCGGTATTGATATATGGTTCATATACAATTTTTGGTTGGCCAGAGATAGTTGGTATGACTATTTGATATATGGTACCGATGCTCAGAAAGGTGGGAGCCGGTACCAGCATTTTCACATTGGTACATTAAGGTTAATCATGCTTGGTCCAGGGAAATGGAATGATAGGTAACCCCCTGGCAAGTTTTTGAAAATGTTAAGTTATTTAGTGTAAAAGAGAAGAAACATGTTGTAGAGTCGTGTATGGGCTGTATATTACTAAAATTTTCCCTAAACTGCTATAAAGGTTTGCTATATGTTATTAATGGAGTATCTGTGTTCAAATTTTGTGAAATGACAAAAAAGACCTTATGAATATACAGAATTTACCTCTTCCTTATCTTTAAATAATGAGATATAAAGATGGTGAGACAAAGAGCTAAAGGTTCTGAGTAGGGTCAGGGAGCTAGACCTAATCCAATACAGTAGATAATGGGCGTGTTGACGGAGCAACATACAATGATGTATGATCTGAGTGATGATCTAGAAGAGGTGCAACAAAAACAAGATGTAGATAGGGAAAGAAAGAGAACCATCCTGGTAGATAGGAGGCCAAGCTTAATTAGCCTGAGAATCCGGTTCAGGAACAGCCTCCAATTAGACCTATTGTTAAGGCTAAGAGTCTGCAGACATGGGTAGCTTGATTTTGCCAGCAACAACCTTCTGCCTTCTGAGGGAAGTTTGATCGTCAGATGGCAGAGAGTTAGTTGTCTCATTTAGAGAAAATTTCCAAAATCCTGGAATTCCCACATAATATCAAAGTTCAACTGGAAAACTATAAACTAGAGGGTGATGCAGAAAGATAATGGAAAAAAACTAAGATGATTCAGTAGTCTCGAAATATTCCTATCACATGGGAACCATTTCAGGAACAGGTCTACAAAAAATACTTCCCCCGATTAGTTTAAATTTGTAATACCCCATTTTTTCACCAATATTTATTATATGTATAATTGGGATATTTAGTAGAATAAAATGATGAATTGTGATATGTATGAATTTACAGAAATAACTCAATCGTCGGTTACATATAATTTGGCCAAACAAGGACACAAAGAGGCAATTAATGTCCACTTAAAGGCCTACTATTGTAACAAAAATTTAAGAATTAAATGACATGATTAGTGGCCTCATTTAAGTGTCTAAATGGGGTTAAACCAATGGAAATGAGCGAAAAATGATTTATTACAATAAATTATAAAATGTTGGGGCAAAACGGTAATTTTTCCATAAAGTGGGAAATACTTATTTTTCCTAATATTCCCAATAATTTCAGTTAAATAGGAATTAAAAAGAGAGAAATGGCTACTTGATAATTAATAAACCTATTTTGGTAAATTATTATCAAGAAAGGTCAAATAGTCAAAAGTCAAAGGTTCAAAAGTCAACTATTTGCAAGATGGCAATGGAACAATGGAAGACCAATATTTCATTCCTTCAATTCTCATTGTTTCGGCTGATCAAGAGGAATATGAAGGGAAATGGATATTAAATAAAAGAATTAGCATCATTGGCCAATGAAAAGATTCCATGTGTGTGTGAAACCATATAATCCTAATATATCATTAATTCCCTTCCTTTGTTCATCTCATTCTCGACCGAAACTGAATCAGAAAGAGTAAGAGAGAGCTGAGACGGTGAAGAGGAAGAAGAAGCTAGGGTTCTTCAAGAATCAAGGTAAGGAAAGCTTGTACCTTATGCTTTAAGCTTCATAATCCCCCCATAACCTCTCCTACTCATCTCTACTCCTTTGAATCCATAGTTTTCAAGTTGAATTAAGATTTGTGGAGAGAGAGACAAAAATGTTGAGGAGAGAGAAAGTGCTGGAAATCAAGAGGTAACTTTCCAAACTTGTTCCTCTTACTTGATTGATGCTATTAGAGTTGTTCTTGGATTGATTTTGAATTATTTGTGGTAGTTAGAGAAAGAAACCTAAAGGACCTTAATGGTCAAGTTTCTTCAAATCAAGTCCAATGAATGTCTAAATAGCTAATAGTGTGATTATAAGTAGAAAGAAGGTATTAGGTAAAAGAAAACAAGAAACTGACACAACATTTCTGGGAATCCAATTGGATTGCCCTGTGTTGGATGGGGTAAAGGAGTAAGAATTTGATATTTTTAATGCTTCCATTGGGTTTAGGAGGCCAAATTGTGTAGGGTCTATGTTGATTATAAAGTGAGAAAACCCTGAGAATGTGAAATGACCAAATTACCCTTAAAAGCTGTAAGTAAGGGTTGTCAAGGGCATTTTCATCATTTGGGCCTGATTTTGAACAATTGGAAGTAAAAAATGGATTCTACACGTGAAATTTTGTAGGATTGGCCCTGGTCATAAATTTGGTAAAGTATAGTGAGATCGGGTCTTAAGGGGCATTTTGGTAATTTAGCTCTATTAGGCTAAGTTAACCAATACTATGAATTTGGAATTGTGCATGAATGAGTAATGACTCATTTATGGTGTATTTGAGATTTCAAGACTTGGTAGTTCTCCGAAACTCAAGACTTGCCCGAGCTTGGAAAGGTGGGAGGAAGTTGCTAGAGAAAAGAAACCAGGTAGTAACTTATCTTTCATATGTTATGGTATGCATTGAATGATTAGTGTATTCGTCAAGAATTTTCTAACGTGTTTTGAATATGCAGGGTGGTCGCACAGGGCCTATCTTTGCACGGGTAGACGCTCAGGCCAATATAACGATCATCGATGCACCAGCGGATCCCAGGGCCTATAGCACGAGTATCCCTCGGGGCCTTATAGCATATCTAGCGCTAGGATAGTTTACCAGTTTCATGTGATGTATTATTACTGTTGTGATGATTCTGATGAATGATAGTTGTTTAGCATGCCTGTAATGTTATAGCTGTATGATTGATATACGTTGCTACTGAGATTCTTTTGAATCTCACTCTTTTTCAAAAACCCACTTTCAGTATAAGGAGAAACCTTAAGGGGCAAGCGGAAGATAAATATGGATGACTAAAGGTTGGAAGGCTGAAGACTTTAGTCATTTTGGTGAATCTGGTTCCATATGTGTTTTTGGATATTTTGCGTTATATATAGTGAATATGTTCATGTAAGCATGACAACAATGTAAAAGAAGCTTAATGAATGAATGATAGATAATGTGTGTTTATGCTTCCTATCACTAACGAAATGCAATTAAGATAAACACTTACCGACTCTGATAAATGAATATAAAGAAAGCACCAGTGAGACTAAATGAGATAGTGAAAATGGTTTGTGAACATTTTACTACCCTCTCAACCCTAGGTTCAACTCCCAAGTTAAGGGTAGCAAATTTGCAAATATTTTCAAAAGTTGGGTAGCCGGGTTTGAATCCTAGTCTCCCGAATGATTTCACTACTCTTTTATACTCATCCGAGATTATAGGAAATAAGGTATCATAAGATTACTAAAGAAACTGAGTTTCTCACTATCCAGCAGGATGAAAAAGAAAGTTTTGATTAGTACCTTACATACTACATCTGATTGTCTCGATACTCTTTTTATTTTAGATATCATGATAATGATGGGTGGATCTCAGATATGATGATATAGGGATTGAGACCAGAACTGAAAGAGAAATTGGTCTACAAACAATTTACTAAATTTAATAAAGCAATGGAGGAATGTCGGATCACTGAAAGCAACTTACTGAATTTGTAAATGGACAAAAAAATTGGCAATAAAGAAGCATCTTGCAGTAGGAGTACTTCCTAAAGACGTTAGAATTTGAGAAGTTCAACCAAGGGAAAAGAAAAAAATTCATACCAGTCTGGTAACCGCAGAAACCATGAACCCCTTGAAAATAAAACCTATTGGCATTCTGGCAAGCCCCATCATTCTAAAGGCAATATAGTGCTCCAGCCAAACTATTAATCTATTATAATTGTCGGCAAACAAGGTATTTAGCCAAAAACTGTCTATGGCAATAAATGGATAGAGGAGCTGAGGTAGAGAACTCAGGGTAGACTTTTTCTATGGCATAGGAGGAGGCCAGAAAGTCTCTGGAACTGGTCAAAAGTATGGTTTTACTTAATGGTAATTTAGTACAAGTATTTTATGATTCAGGTGCTAGTCATTCCTTTACTGTATATGACTGTGTGAGATGGCTAGACTTGAGTATGCATTAATTACCCTATAATTTGGTTGTGTCTACACCCACAGGTGTTAAATCAATTACAACCAATATTTATTGAATTGTATAATAATTGCTATAAGACATAAATTAGTGGGGGATCTGAGTTGTTGACCATTGCATGAATTGAAAATAATTCTCGATATCGATTGGCTGATAGTGCACAATGTTCTGTTACACTGCGGAAGCAAAAAGGGGTTATTTACCCTAATCCACGATTGCATGTCAGTACAAAAGTCAACCTTAATTTTCCTTTAGTAGCTAAAACTAAGAGATATTTGCACAAGGCTTGTCAAGAGTACATGGTACTTTCCTCTATGTAGTCAGGAGCTGAAATAACACTTGAAAATACTCTAGCAATAAGTGAGTGTCCTTGCAATATTTCCAGAGGGTATCAGTAGATTACATCTGAAAAGGGAAATAGAGTTTGCAGTTGAGATTAGGCCTGGAGCGGGACCGATGCCCAAAGCCCAATATAAAATAGTTTTAAATGAAATGGCAGAATTGAAAAGTAGATTGAGAAACTATTAAAGAAAGGGGTTTATCAGATACAGTGCTTTACTATGGAAGGCTTTAGTGCTATTTATCAAAATTAAAAAGGGAAAAGCCCGCGGTCGTGAGACCAAGAATACTGGGCAGCGTCCCAAAGAGGTTGTAAAGCTCGAGAATTATGAGCAGTATCCTGAAACAGCCGAGGGCTGAAATAGAATGAAATGTGTTACTTGAGAATTTTTCAATGGACTATATGTCTTATGAATGCTAAACTTGTCTAGTTAGGTCTTATAAATGATTGAAAGTTAATGATATTCTTGTATGTTCACAAAGCAAAGCAAAACATGAAAAGCATTTGAGAATAGTGTTTAGCACATTGAAAGATAAGCAACTCTATGCCAAGTTGAGCAAGCATGAGTTTTGCCTTCTGGAAGTTAAATTTCTAGGCCATATAGTGTCAAAAGAAGGGGTCTTGGTGGATCCTAGCAAAGTGAAATCAGTACTGAACTTGAAAAGACCAGAGAATGTTACTGAAATATGAAGTTTTATGGGTCTTATCTATTATTCCAAATGATTTATAAAGAATTTTTCCAATATTGTTTTTCCTTTGATAAGGTTGATATTAAAACTCATCATTTTGTGTGGGATGATAGTTATGAGAGGAGCTTCACAGAGCCGAAGGAGAGATTGACAATAATAATAATGTTGATAATCCCTAATCTACAACTGACTTGTGTGGTCCTAATTCACAATTAACATGTGCAATCTATAGTAATGTAAGAAAGTATGGATTGGATGCATCAGGAATTGTGGCATAAGCCTCTTGTCAGCTGAAGCCTCACAAACTAAAGTATCCAACTCAAGAATCTTGAGATAGCAGCAACTGTATGTGTACTGGAAATCTGGAGACATTATCTCTATGGGGAAACCATAGAGTTGTACTGCGACTACGAGAGCTTGAAAATATTTGTTTGATCATAAAGAGTTAAACATGAGACAGCAGAGATGAATGGAGTTGCTTAAAGATTTAAACCTAGAAATAAAATACTATCCAGGAAAGGCTAATGTAGTTGCAGATGCATTGAGTTGTAAGACAGTATAGGTGGTAGCCCTAATAGTTCGTGGGTAGAAACTGATCAAAAATTTTAAGGATCACAATCTATGTAATCAGATTTTGATCAGTGAATAATGTCAGTCAAAAAGAAAATGACCTAAGAACAGCAATAGAGAAAGTCAAGAAACTTTTATCTTGTATTTTATGCAATGGCTCCATATATATGTGTTTAATATCACATGTATTCATTTAATTAATATACAGACTTGTTGTTAGATGCCCTAAGACCTTGTGGAATAGTGTGTTTGTAGGCTAGTGTGAGCATTTAGAATATAATAGGCAGATGCCTATGAGACTATGTGACTATGTGACCAAGCGCTTTGGTTCAAAATAAGACGGGCAAACGCTGGTGTGACATTAAGACCAAGCATTTTGGTATGGACCAATGGTCCAATATTTGTGATTGAGAGATGCTCTCATGATGATTTCTATGATTGGATGGTTTGTTTAATATGCCTTGTGAACATTACAAAAATATAGTAGTGGCTTAAGTAGCAGGTGATAGAGCCTATAATGTATTCAGAATTATTATTGGACTGCATGTCTTGAGGTTGTGAGATCCAATATGCATTCAGCATAGATGTTGGACTGTATGTCCAAAGGCCATAAAACTTATTAGACCAGTGCGTCCTTAAGTCAACAAATTGATGAGCATTCAGATTAAGACTAGTGGAGGCTTGAAGCTATAAGAGCAATGTGCTTAGCGTTATGGCTATTGCCTAATGCTATGGTATTAGACTAGTGAATCGAAGGAATGTGTTCTGATGATTACTAAAGGCTATTTAAGGCTATATGTCGAATTCTGGGGACTCCAAACCTATAGTATGAGAGCCATCAACGCTTGACATTTGTAAGACCCATAATGATTTGTGTTGGATGCTCTATGAGCTTGCATAAGAAAATATTAGACTGAATTATAAAAGAAGCATAATGGACGATAGGAAGTTATCCCCCAAGGTATAATTAAATCTATATAATGTTCAAAATTTCAAGGATGAAATTTTATTGATAAGGGAGAGAAGTAATATCCCAAATTTTATTCACCAAAATTCCTTTTACATTTAATTATATTCAATGGAAAAAATAGTGAATTTTGGTTCATTTTAAGTAGCCAAAATGTTTGAAATAGTGACTATGTGAAATTTTGGCTAAGTAAGACATAAGGCATAATTTTTATCTTCATAAAAGCCTAACATTGTGGCCTAAAATTGAGTATGGAAGAGCACAATTTTTGGCCCAATATGAATTGAAAATTTTGGCCAAAAGAAAGGGGAAGAAGGAAAATGGCAATTGGTTCAAAAATTTAAGAAAATGTAAGGTTAAAATAGTCATTTAGCTAAATAAAATAAAAAGCCAATATTTTTCCTTAAATAAGGGCTCAAAGTCGGTCAAGAGAAGAGGAGACAAAGGTAAAATGTGATTGGTACACATAATGAGACATTTGGAGCCCATATAAGCCATATGGAAAAAAGGAAGAAAGGGAAAAATGCCAAGTGTAATGTTTTGGTAATAAAATAATATTAAAATTAAGGAGGTGGAAGAGGGATAATATAAACACATTTCGGTACATTTTGGCCCTCATTTTCAGCAAACATCAAGAGGAGAAGAGAGATTGAGTGCAAGAGAAAATAGAGGAATAAGAAGAGAGCAAAAGGATTCAAGAAGACAAATAAGGTAAGTAGTAGTTGGAATTGCTTGTTTTTGCCTTTACTCTCTTGTAAACCCTATCTAACTTTCATATCTATCTTTAAAACATGTAAGAAAGAGGAAAATCAAGGAAAATGAGAGGGAAAAGCCATGGCCTAGAGAGAGAAAGAAGTAGTAAGCAAAGTAAGCTTGAGAACTTGTATTCTCTTGATGATTTATGCTTATTCTTGATGTCTTGGTTGGTTGTTTGGCTTGTAATTTCTTGGTTTTGTAATTTGGGATGCATGAACTCTAAGGGGAGGTACTGCCCAAACTTTGATTAATCATGTGCAAATGGTGTTTAAGTGGTTAAATAAATGATTAGAAGTAGAAAGAGTATGTTTGGTTGGTTGGAAATTGAAAAAACTTCATTTTCCCTAAAAATACCAAACTTTTGGCCTGAGCTGGAAAGGGGTGTTTAGGATGCAATTTGATGGATTTGATGATTACAGTGTGCTTAGAATGAAAAATTTGATGGCTTTCTTCCTTTGTAAAACTCGTATTGTGTCTTTCCAATTTTTATTCGGATGTACGCTTTGTTTGAAATATAACAAGCAATGCTCATAGCGTCAACCCAAAAAACTTGAGACACATTTTTTTTCATTTAGCATAGCTCTTGCCATTTCAGTGAGAACTCTGTTCTTTCTTTCTATAACTCCATTTTGTTGTGGTGTCCTTGGTGCAAAGAAATTGTGATCAATGCCATTGGTGTCATAGTAGTCTCCAAAGGCTTCATTCTCAAATTCCCTATCATGATCCATCCTTATACCTGTAATGGACATACCTTTCTCATTTTGCACTTTCATGGCAAACACAATAAATTCATTGAAAGTTTTATCCTTTGATGATAAGAAAGTAGTCCATGTAAATCTTAAAAAGTTATCAACAATGAACAATGAATATAAATTGTCACCAAGACTTTTAACTCTTGCTGGTCCATCCAAGTCCATATGGAGTAGTTGAAGTGGTCTTTTACAAGTATGTAATTCCCATTTTCAATGACCTCTGAGAGTCTGTATTCTATGGCTATTACAAATACTCTAAACTTTGCTTTCTAGAAGGAGAAGTGTTCTCTATAAAAACCTAGTGGTATAGTGATTGAAGCTTTGTCGGGAAGTATTCCTTCACTCATACTTGCTGTAATATCCCAAATTTTAGGACAAGAGGCTTGATATTAAGCTAGGATTAAGTGGACTACTAAACCGTGGTTTAGAAAATGTCCCTATGAGGCACGATTAAATTCCCCAAAATTTCTTTATACCCTTGGGGGTATTAAAGAGCATTAGGAATGACAAAATAATGCAATTAGAAGTCACACACAACATAGTAAAGTTAAACACAAAGTAGTGTTTCTACCGGTGAAATTCCCGATATGGCAGTCATGTTTGTATGGCATCTTTTAAGGGGAAAATGATGTCCAAAAATTCTGAAATTTTCTAGAATGAAAGTAGACTTATCACGATTTAATTTTATAGGTCATATGGGTTATTTGGAGCTGTACAAAAATAGATATATATTTTTAAAATCAGCTTAGTAAAATTAGCGATTTTCAATGGCAGCGTCCGCAAATAACAGTTATAGGAATCTTGAGCTTCTAGTTGACTAAAGGCTATATTTTTTCTTAACACTAGACTTAATAAGGGTCACATAGCCTTTAGAACCATCCCAATTGGATATCTATACAATTAGATATGAATTTTCAAATTTTGATGAAAATTTTGCCTAGTTTTGCATTAAGTGCAAAATCATAAAATGTAAGGGCAACACGGTAATTTTCCAATTATACAAGAAGCAACCAATTATTTCCCTTGATATTTCGGTTAAGAACAGGAGGCCAATGGAGGATTGGATGCTTGGCTTAAATGAATCAAGAAGAAAGGTTTTTAGCCAATTAAAATGGAAGTTGAAAAGTCAAAAGCTAATTGTCATAAAGCAAGTCTTACATAAAAATTGGAATAGAATAAATGAATGCAATGCAAGAGATCTTATTTCTCTAATTCAAGAGTCATTCTATGGTCAAAAATCAAAGGAAAGAGAAAGGGATGAAGGCACTTAAATTTCCATGAAATAAGATTATGACGTGGTCAACAATTGCAACTAAAGCAAGGAGGTAAATATTGATATTTCAAGAAGCAAATTGTTATCCTCTTTTTTCTACACTTTCGGTCAAAAAGATAAAAGCAAAGATGATTGGTTAATATATTAATTCAAAAAGAAAACTCTTGACCAATCACAAATAAGCACATGTTAAAAGAAAAGAAAAGAAGAGCCAAGTAAATTTATTATTGAGAATTTTCACTAACACATATTATGATCACCTAAGCAAAAGGTGATATTTTAAAACAACATATCACCCTTCCATCCTCTTCATTTAATCTAACAGCTAGAAAAATAGAGAGAGAGAGTTCACAAAGCTTGAAGAACACAAACAAGAAGCTAGGGCTCCAAGAGCAAAAATCCAAGGTAAGAGCTTGAAATCAAGTTTCTTATGCCTCCTAATCTCCTTGGAACTTCCTCTAACCTCTTCTCCTCTTTGAAATCCATGAATAGCAAACCAAATCAAGAGAGAGGAGATAGTGAACAGTGATATTTTAGAGAGAGAAAGTGGTAAAATTAAGAAGTAATCTCATAAACTTGATCCTCTTGTGTTGTATGATGTTGTTGGTGGTTTTGCCTTGGTTTTCTCTTGTGTTTTCAAAATGGACTGAAGCAAAACCTATGGGAAATACTGCCCTAATTTCCTCTAAACATGTCCATTTAGTGTTAAATGGTTAATCATGTGATTAGAAGTGGTAAGGAAGTGATTAAGCAAGAGAAAATAAGAAAACAACAAAATCTTCCTAAGAACCCTAACCTTCTGTTCTGAATAGGATGTGATGAAGGGGTGGGAATTTTGTAATTTTGTTGGTTCCATTAGATTTAGAAGGAAAAATTGTATAGGTACGCAAGTGTGCATGATTTTTGGATATTTGTATATAAATTTGAAAATTTATGAAGTTGAATGTGCATGTTGGTTGATCTGCCTCCTGTGAGGCAGTAACATTGTACAATGTATTTTGTAGGGAAAAATTTGTCTTAAAATTATGAAACGTGTCAGGATTAAAGTAGAGACATAGAGCTTTAATTTCATGGGTTTGTAATTTTTAGACAAGTATACTAGAAGATATGATTTTCTAAAGTCAGGCCTTATTTCTGAAAGGTAACCTGGAATAGTGCAGGTTTGACAAATTTTTGGGAAAGCTATGATATCAATGGTTGGACCAAAGTATTTTTACCCAAATTTAAATTTAAAGATACTCGTTTAGGCTTTGGAATCAATTAAATTTTATTTTTCTAGAATTAATTATGATTTTCCAAAGTTTACTGAAAATCTCCCAATTTCTGGAAAAATAATGAAACTGCACTGTGCAGAGTTGTACTGTGTAGAAATTGTTAAAATTGTGATAGATAACCAAAAATTTGAGTTTGTAATAAGTTATGAATGAATAATAACTTATTTATTATAAATTGGGAATTTTAGGATCGGACAGTTGTGCCGAGCCAGGGCAAAGACAGTGCAACCGACGATGGATCAGGGAAGGGAAATTACAGTAGTGAACTTACCTAGCCTGCATGTGTATGATATATATGTTGTTGCATTGTTTTATATGACTGCTTTGCCTAATTGTGTTGAGCATGCTTGATTGATTGAAACTCTGTTATGTTATACGATGGCCATGAGTATATTGTATCATTGAGCATATAGATGTCATCATATTGGCATGATTTTATAAATAGCAAGCATGTCACACATTAACTATATATCTTGCATGGATAGTGGTATTGTTTGCTACTGAGATTCTTTGAATCTCACTCTTCCTCACCTAACCATATAGGTATCGAGTACAGGTGAAGAAAGTATGAGGATTGTAGTGCGAGGCACTATTTTTATATTTGATGTAATTTGATTTAGACGCTTGATAGCCGTATGTGGCTATATGTTTCATGTATATGAACGAATGAATGTAGTATGAGCATAGAATAGCTCTAGTTTAATTAAAAGAAAAACGCTAGCCTATACTTTGATTTAATGAATTTAAGAGCCGATAAGGTATTAGTGACATAGTGAATCTTGTGGGAACGATTGTAAAGTTTGCTACCCTTTTGGAAAACCCGCTCGACCTTAAGTTCAACTCCTAAGTTGAGATTGGGAATTTGTGAAAGATTTTAAAACTTAGGTAGTCCGGGTTCAAATCCTAGTTCCACAATAGATTTTACTACTCTTTTGTACTCATCTGAGGCTATTAGAATTAAAGTATTACACTTTCCATCTATCCTTATTTGGTTGTTATATCTAAACACAAGAAGACCTACTCTCTGATGCCAAATGTTAAAACAAATGTTTCACCTAGGGGGTGAATTGGGTGATAAAAAAAATTTATTTTGAAGCGTAAATAATAATTGATAGAAATTAAATCAAAGTTAAAAGTTAAGAACAATATCACCGAAGTGTACAGCGAGAGTTATACTGGTTTGGTCTCAACCACTTTGACCTACATCCAGTCCTCATAATTCCTCTGAGATTTTATCTATATCTTCTAAGATTTAGTGGGTTCTTTGCACCTTAGTACATGCAAGTTCCTTTATTAGACACTCACTCCCCCTTACACGTTGTAATCTAATTTCCCAACTCAAGGTTTCATAACCTTAAGTTGTCTTAATAGAACATATTGAGTTTGTAATCAAATTCTCTCTCAAAGAGTAAATGAATAATCACTGAAGCACAAAAAATGAATGAATGAAAGACAGAGAAAATATGAATATGTTGGCAAATGTTCAATGTGTTGTAGTTGTATATCACTCCTCTTTGAATGCTTCGGTACTTATAGGCAGAGGAAGTTTGATGATCATTGAGAGCATTCAAAATTTTCCTCATTAGAGAGTGATCATAGCTTTTGACAAAATAAGATATTTTTTGTAGCTTTTCACTGTTGCACATGTAACGCTCCCATTTAATTGTTGCTTATCAAAATTTGAAATTGAGCCATTGCATAACACCTGAAACTTACTTAAAAGAAGAAAATTAATAGAAAAGATATTCTATAAGCCTAAGAGTAATTTAAAGTGTATATAAAAGTTCTCAAAACATTGATTCAGCTTGTTGATCTATCACATGTTATACCTCACTTGAGTGCTTAACAATTCACTTGAAAGATTTGGTTTATCACTCGAGTGATCTATCATTCATAGACATTCACTTAAGCGATTTTGTTCATCACTCGAGTGATCTGTTCCAAAAAGCATATCACTCGAGTAATCTTAATTGATTACTCGAGTGATCTCCTTTTTGTCACATATCACTCAAGTGACCTATGTTAACAAATCATAGCCTCTCTTTAAATATCTCTGCAACTCTAATTCATGGGCTATTATAACTATTTGTATCAAGGTCTAAGGATAAATATTAAGCCATAGAATTTACCAAGTTTTGTTATCATCAAAACATTATAAAAACTAATAGTTTCCATCATTGAGATAGGAGGATCTTCTTGAGTTAGGTTTAGGAGTTCGAATTAATCCAACTGTGTATCTAATGGGTCAGCAATATTTCATCTTCGAATGAGATTATGAAGCAGGCAAAAAGCCATGATATATCTATTTTAAATCTTGACCAGGTAGGATGAAGGGCTTTGAAGGACTGTCCATCTTAATTTCAAAATGTCAAAGATGTAATATCCCGAATTTTGGGACAAGAGGCTTGAGATTATGCCTATATTAAGGGGACTGCTAGACCCCTATTTATCAAATGTCCTTGTAGGACATTGTATTATTTCCCAAATTTCCTTAATATCCTTGGCTATTAAAGGGAATATTATGGTGAATTAAAGAGCTTAGGACTTACAAAACAAAGCAATTAGAAGTCACACAATATAATAAAGTGGAACACAAAATAGTGTTGCTACCGGTGAAATTCCCGGTGTGACAGTGGTGATTGTGTGACATTTTTCAAATGTTAAATGATGTTGAAAAAATATGAAACTTTACATAATGAAATTAGACTTATCAAGCTCTAATTTGATAGGTCATATAAGTCATTTTGGAGCCGTACACAAAGAGAAATGAATTTCTGAAATTAGGCCAGTGAAACTGGCTATTTTCCATGGCAGCATCCAAATATTAATATTCTGGGAAGATTAAACTTCCAATTAGCCAAAGGTTATATCTTTTTATTAAAACTAGACTCAATAAGGGTCTCATAGCTTTTGGAACTACCCCAATTGGATATCTACATAATTAGATATGAATTTTCAAAATTTGATGAAAATTCTGTCAAGTTTTGCATTAAGTGCCAATATGGAATAAAATGTAAGGGAAAAATGGTAATTTTTCCAATAAGACAAGAAATGATTATTTTTCTCTAATATTTCCAATAATTTCAGTTAAATGGGAATTCAAAAGAGGAAAATGGCTACTTGGTAATTAATAAGCCTATTTTGGTGAATTATTATCAAGAAAAGTCAAAAGACCAAAAGTCAACAAATTGCAAGATGGCACAAATAGGATAATTCAAGACCAACACATTTCCATTCTCATTTCTCATTTCATTTTGGTAGGAATGAAGAAGCAAAAAGGGGAATGGATTTTATTTGATAATATTGTGCAAAAGTCAAAAGATGGACCAATGAGAAATCTCCACATGCAAATCACTTTAGATTACTCATTAAGTCACCATTCCTTCATCTTTCTCTTGCCATTTTCGTGCAACATCTGATCAAAGAGAGAGAGGAGAATCTGAACATGAGAGTGTGGAGAACCTAAGAGATCAAGCCAAAATCAAAGGAAAGGAAGTTGTAATCTAGAGATTTAAGATTCCTAATCTCTCCATAACCTGTCCAAATCTCTTTTACTTCATCAAATCCATGGATTGAAGGAAAAATCTTAAGAGAAGAGAGAGAGAGTTTAGACGTATTAGAGAGAGAAATAACAAGAAATCAAGTGGTAATCTCATAAACTTGATTATCTTGTGGTATATGTTGTTGTTGTGGTGGTTGGTGTAGATATTGGCTTGTTTTTGTTAGTTGTGTAAATGGAAAGATGAAACCCTAAGGGGTTATAATTCCCAAATCCTCATGATCATGTTCATTAGGTGTTTGGGTGGTTAATCATGGGATTATAAGTGAAAAGGAAGTGTTTAACCAAGTGGAATCAAGAAAATCCATGTTTCTCTTTAACTTCCAGATTTTTTCGAGGGGCATTTTTATCCTGTTGGAGATGGATTTTAGCAATTTTGATGATTTCATTGGATTTAGAAGGAAAAATTGTATAGGAATACAAGTGTTCATGATTTTTGGATGCTTGTATATGAATTTGGGAATTTATGAAGTAAGATTGTTCATAGTGTTAATTTGCCCTGTCTGTAGCACTGTTGTTGTGCATGGTGTTTCAAGAGTCAAACCTTGTCCAATGACTATGAAATTTTTCAGATTAATAGTAGACATAATGAGCTTTAACATTATATGTAATTTGAAATATTTAGAGTAGTAAACTAGGATTTATGATTTTTCAAAGTTTGGTCATGTAAAACTAGGAAATTCTGGAGCAGTGTCCAATTAAATGGACTTCTGTACTTATGTGAGTTTATTTAGCTTGTAGATATATTTTTTCCTTAAATAGGACTTGAAGAGGGTCAAATATAGCTTTGAATCACTTAATTTGGAAGTTTTTGGATTTAGTTATGATTTTTATAAGTTCAGCTAAGAATCAAGAAATGGGTAAATCATGTCGATCGGCCAGGTTCTTGGCCGCGGCCAGGTTCTTGGCCACGGCCAACTACTCTTGGCCGCAGCCAACATCCCCAAATTCCAGCATTTCATGTTTTTTGAAGGAAATTGACTTATTTAGCCCTTTCTAGCTTCTTGGTCCTTATTATACACTTCCAATGACCCATAATCATGATTCTAATGATGTGATTGGGTATCTAGGGCTATGGAGAAGTCAAGAAAGAAGAGGCATGGAATAATTTTCATGGAGGAAGAGGTATGGATAAATTTTTAAGAAGCTCCAAAGGTGGGAGGAAAAGAAAACCAAGGAAGGACTATGGTCCACTAGGTAGTGAACTTACCTTTTCTGCATGTATGTGATATGTATGTCTTGCATTGATTATATGACTCCTTTGCCTATTTGTGTGGAACATGTATGATTGGTTGAAGCTCTGTTATATTTGTGCAATGGCCATATGTATGTCATAACATCGAGCATGCAACATGTCATTATGTTGACATGAATTAGTGTAGGCAAGCATGTCATGCATTCATATATATTTGACATGCATAGTGGTAATGTTTGCTACTGAGATTCTCTCGAATCTCACTCCTCCCAACCAACCATTTAGACAGGTGAAGATGCAGGAGGAGATATGAAGTTGAAGTGAAGAATGTAGGGTAAGGCACTACCTTGTGTTTGGTGTAAATGATTTGATATGTTGGCTTTTTGTATATGTGTATGGATATGCATGTATGTGGATGTATCTATATAAATGAATGTAGTTTAAGCAGAGAACCGAACCGCTCTAATGTAATGAAGAGAATAGCTCTAATACCAGCATAAACGAAAGTGATTCACGTGTGTATACTCTGATATAGTGGAATTAAGAGCCGATGATGTATTAGAGACATAGTAAATCTTGTGGAAATGTGTTTTAAGTATTATACGCTTTGAAAAACTCATCTCATCCTAGGTTCAAGTCCTTAGTTGAGTTTGAGAGTTTTATGAACTATTGTGAGAGTTGGGTAGTCCGGGTCCAAATCCTGGTTCTGCAATGGATTTCACTACTCTTTTATACTCATTTAAGGCTATTGGAGATAAGGTATTACAAAAGCACCATTCAATCACATTACGACCAGATAAATGTCACATGCTAAATCATTTTTCCAGGGTCTGGGGTTGGTGCCCTTATCTCCACTTATTGAGGTGGTAACATTGGCCTTGGTAGCTAGGGGCGTAAGGAATGCCTTATTGTTAGTGTAATCAGCATCAACTAAGTAGTCATTCCATGCACATCAACAATTTAATATTAATCGAAGACAAACTTTGTAACAATACAACTGGATGCAAACACTACAAAAAATAGCGGATTAGCGACGGAATTTCTGTCACTAATTGACTTAGTGACTTAGTGACGGAAATTAGCGACGGAATTTCCATCGATAAAAAGACCATTATTAATTGATTAGTGACGGAATTTTGAATTCCGTCGCTAATTAGAGACATAATTTGGCGACGGAATTTTTCCGTCTCTAATTAGAGACGGAAAAATTCCGTCGTCAAATTCTTTATCTAATTAGAGATAGAAAATTCCATACCTAATTATCGACGCAATTTTTTAAATTGCCATATGTCTACAACACGAGCCTCCACATGTCCCTCACTGGCGGCGGCCACGTGTACCAGTCAGCCACCGCCACCTTGCCTCCAGCCTCCACGTGTCCCAATCATTCGCCACGTGTCACCCTCCACCACACGCCACATGTCATCCTCTACCACGTGCGACGTGTTCAAGTACAAATTGGTTGCATTTTATGACCAAGTTAGGATTCGAAGCCATGACCTCTCACGCGTGTGCTAGTGCCTTTGCCAGTTGAGCTAAGAAGAACCTGTAAAAGTTAAATGCAAAATCATGTATATATAGACACAGACATAAACACATTCACACATACGTACACACACACACACACATATATATATATTTCGCTTGCAAACAAAAATAGAAATACAAAATTTAATATATTATTGAATATTTTAATTTAGTTTTATTATTTTATTTTATCTAAATATTCAACCTAAATTTTTATTATTAACATCTTTTTTTATTTACTTTATTTTATCTTTTATCTTTTTTTATTTATAAAGTTTTCATTTTTTGTGTATATAATATATTATTAAAAGTTCAAATATATTATATTATAATTTTAATTTAAAAAATAAATATGAATTAATAATTTTTATTTATTTTAATATTATATTATAAATTAAAAATAATTTAAATTTAAATTATTTAAAAAAATTATAATTTTGGAAAAAAACCGAATTATTAAAAAATTTAACTATTAGAGACAGAAAATTAGCGACAGAAATTCCGTCGCTAATTTAGGGACGGAAAAATTTCGTCTCTAAATTATGTCGCTAATTTTTAGTGATGGAATTTAATTCCGTCGCTAATTTAGAGACGGAACAATTTCGTCTCTAAATTCCGTCGCTAATGTTTAGTGACGGAATGTAATTATGTCGCTAATTTAGTGACAGAAAAATTCAGTCTCTAAATTCAGTCGCTAATTTTTAGTGACAGAAATTAATGGCGGAATTTAGCGATGGAATGTAATTCCGTCGCTAATTTAGTGACGGAAAAAATCAATCTCTAAATTTCGTCACTAATTTTAGTGACGAAATTTGTAAGGGATTAGGGACGCTTTTCATTCCGTCGCTAAATTCCGTTCCTAATCCGCTATTTTTTTGTAGTGAAAATTGGCCATTCATATCCAACGTACTAGCTGGAAGTCTCAAACTATGTCTCTTCCTTATGACATCCCCCAACACCCTTCCATCTACAACTGATCTTTCCCATCTAGGCAACACAAATATAAATTGCCCATCCAGCGATCAAACTCCCAGGACATTCATTGTTATATCCACCTTTCAGTTCCTATACCAACCCTTATGTTGGGGCAAATGGGACTTTCGGCCATTTTCAGAGGCACTGGGAAATAGGTTCCCACCATTTTTTTATGGGACCCATTTTCATTTAAAGGTGGGAGAATGGGCACCAATGGGAAAATTTTTTCCTGGGGAAAATTTGATCCAAACGGCTACCGCCGGATGGAAATTCGAATATCCAATTCTCGCGCCCAATTTTCCTCCATCCAAACAGGCCCCATAGTCTTGTGCAAACAACTTACTCTCCCAGTTCTTAAGATAAGAAATATTTATCTGATTTAATTATATTAAGGAAGTTAGTTAAGTTAGTTAATATGACATATATTATCTAAATCACCATAGTCATCTTTCTTATTTCCCTCTTTTTTCCTCTCCATTATTTATTGTTAAGGAAGTATTAATACGAGTAAATTAGGAAAATGTTGACAAATATGAAAACTGTGTCTTATGTTTAGGACCAAGATGAATTCCCTAAATGTTTATATTATGGACATGATGGAGTATTGAACAACTAATAAGCTTTGAATACTCATGTAATTAATGAGGAAAAAAAATGCATGCAGCTCCAAGGAGTATCTTTATGGAGTAAAACGCTAGGGTCAAATGTAAAAGAACAAGATCAGGAACATAATATTACAAGAAGACACTGTTAAAACTTGCACGTTATTTTTAAAACTAATAACTAATGACCATGCACATATATATTGTCCATAATATTAAATATATAAGAGCAACATTTTTCATATCTGTGTATTTGCAAGCCTCTATTTAGTGATATCATTGATAAAGGCATTGATGTTAGTTTCAGAAGAGCCACCATTTCCTATTGAAAGCTGATACTTACGTTGAAGCTCTTTGGCTCTCATTCTCACATCTCTTGCTTCTTCATCATTCAAATCCATAAATTTCTTCACCAACCCACCAATCTCTTCTCTACTTATCAAACTTTGAGGATGAACATTATCTTTCTTCACTTTCCAACCAACTTTCCAATCTTCCACTATCATCTTACTATTGAGCTGTTGATCCCCCATTATCGGAAAAGTAAGGAAAGGAGCGCCGGTGAACAAACCTTCTTTAGTAGAGTTCCAGCCACAGTGAGACCAGTATCCACCTATAGATTCATGCATTAACACTCTCAATTGCTCACACCATTCTATCACCAAACCCTTATCTCCACAAATCTCTCTCAGTCTACGAGTCTCTTTTCGTGGTACCCAAAGGAATCGAACACCGCTTAAGCGTAAACCGGCTGCGATTTCGTCGACCTGAGCATTTGAAACTGAGAGGAAGCTTCCTTGTGAGATGTACAGCACAGAAGAAGAGGGTTGTTTATGCAGCCACTGAAAGTAGGGTTTTTCAGAGGTTGAACAAGAAGAGAGATTTGAGTATGGTATTGCAGGGCCAATAAGGTAAATGGGCAAAGAGAATTCAGATGTTAAGACATGTATGGCTTGAGGTTCAAGCTCGTAAGTTGTAGAAAATAATAGATACTGTACTCTGGACATAGAAGAAAGGAAGTTTAACCGCCATTGCAAAGTTCTATCTCGGGGAAAGCTTCCATCAACAAGAGGAAAATCCATCAAACGAGTTGCTGAAATTCCTGGAATATAATCCACACGTTTATCACCCATTTCTGTTGCAAAAATTCAAGCAAATCAAACAGAATATAATGAGTTTGTATGTTAATAGTGTATTAATACCTCAAAAATGGTCACAGGCTTAAAAAGGGCATTGTCTAAAAAAGGCTTGCTTATAGGAAAAGGATGTTGTTGGCAAAGCTTGGTCCTTGACCTCGTGGGCATCCAGGCTTCAGGCCCTTCTATATACATAAATGTCTATTTTTATTTTAATAATGAAATATTAAAACTCAAAGAAATTTCAAATTCGATTCATAACATCACAATTTATATTAGTACAAAAATCCTCTCTTATAACATATAACATAGATCAAATCATTATCAAAATTTTAAATCAACTCATTATTTAAAGTTAATGTCAATAAAGCTAAGCATTGTTCAAAACTACTCTTCCAGGTCCTTAATATAAGACATGATTGAATTTTTTTGAGAGATTAAGGAAAGTAAATAAATTATTTTAAAATATTGATATTTATTTTTTTTATATCAAATTAAATTTTTTGACTTATGATATAATAAAATGATACACGACATATGTTATGATTAACTAACTTATTTAACTTTATTAATCTCTCCAAAAAAAATCAACTATATATTATATTAAAGATTGGAGGAGTAATAAATAAACCAAAACGTTATAAAAAGTTGAATTCTAAAAATAGACTAGCTAACAACTAAATGGTTTCAATATCATCACCAAATAATAATAATAATAATAATAATAATAATAGCCCACCAACAATTTTAATTTTAACCAGAAAAATAATACATGAATCTAAATAGGCTAGCCCCTCAATCTTTAAAGGGCCGATTTGTTTATGCCCTTAATCCATTTATACTCACCGTTGACCCTCATAAGCCTATTTGTTGTTTAAAGCTGACCTTGGCACGAACAAGTCTTAGATTTATATAGGTCTAACCTATGTTTCTTAATAACTCTAAAACGTACTGCGCGGGCACATGTGTGTGTATAGACACCATCAGACTACAAGGGCAAGAAAAGTCAAGAATTATTGTGTCATCTTCAATTTAATGTAGTCTTATTAGTTGAATATTCTTCTCTCTTTTGATTGTTGTTTACTGACAAAGTCAAGAAAAAAAAAAAGTAAATTTCTAGCAACCAATGCTTACAAATTTCTCAACCAAGGAAAAAAATTACTGACCTAATGCATTTATGGGATAATGTCCATGTTGCTCAAAGAGATCAAAGTGTTTGATGAAAGAGAAATACGATGCAGACATTGGCGAAAACGAAGCAAGTGGGATATTACTCCTATTTCCAACTTCAACGACCCAAGGGAGAAGAGCATCATGTATGATGAGTGTAGGCGGCGGCTCCAGCCGATGGAGGAGCTGCTCAAACGTAGCTTCCATTTTTGTCATGACAGCTTCAACAAAGCTGAGAAAGTTAGCGGCGCGGTCCAGCGACGAGGGGATAACATTGGGTATGGTAATGAACTGAAAATTATGAGCCGTGGCTTGGGAGCCGATCAAGCCGAACCATTCTTCAGTGACGACGAAGGTGACGAGGATGTTGAGGTTGTTGGAGAGAAGCAAGTTACAGAAGTTGAGGATAGGGTTGATGTGGCCTTGACCTGGGTAGGGCATGGCCACCACTCGGCAGGTGACTGTTGGTGGAACTTCCAAGGAAATGAAATGTTTCAGAGAAGTGAGGACGACGTACGACTGAACTAGGTGAAGATGATGAACAGATTCCTGTTCTATTTTGGCGACAAGCTTTTATCTCTGTGACATGAGAGTAATAAAGTTCTATACGGGTTGGTTGAATCAATCAACCATTGAACTAAGTTTTCTAACTAGTCCAATCAAGAATTTTGCACGTGTATATATATATATATATATTTCCCCTTTCCATGTGCACTGAAACACGTCATTTTAAGTTAAAAATATAGCAATGCCTTGTTAGATTAAGTTATCCTTATTATAAATTATCAAGTTGGGTATTTGTTATATTTTTCCAAATCGCCCATTTAATAGTCTCATACGATTTTTCTTTCTCCCTTCTATAGATGTAATTCATTGTTTTAAATGAGAAAATCTGATTTTTTTTCCCGATTTTCAAACAAATAAATGACTTAACCATATTTTCTTAGTTTTGATGAGGTAATTAAAAGTTCCTCCTAATGGAGCCTGAATGAAGTCCAGTCCATAATATAGAGCGTTTCTAGAAAAAAAAAACATGATTTATAATATAAATCACTTGCAGGATAGTTAATGCTGATTTCCCTATTTTATTCTTATGATTAACTGCCGATTCACTATATCCACTCACTATCTCTCCAAAATAACACATAGGGTTTACATTCTTTAATAAGGGTAAAAATGAAAAACATTTCAATTTATAACATTAAATGAGTTAACTGTTACATTTTTATTCGTGTGAATTAATTAAAGTGTCATCTAGTATGGACTGAAGGGAGTATGATGCATGGATGATAAATGTTGTTCTATTTACTCATAGATTGATGTCTTGTTTATTTAAATATTATTTTTTTTTCAAGATAACGTGCAAATACCACATCCGATCTTATATATGTGAAATACAAATAATATAATTCTGTAGATAAAAAAATTAGTTAAAATTGAAGAAATTAAATACTTTATTTGTAGAAAGATGTACCTTATGTTTCAACAAAATTATGATTATGCATACCAAAAAAAATGTATTTTATATATCACTTTGGTCAATATTATAAGTTTATTTCAACTAATTCTCACATTTTAAAGATAAACAGTTATCATTAAATATATGTTTTAAATCTATAAAAAATTTTAAGTTTTCCCTTATTAAAAAAATGTGCATTGAAAATATATGTTATACATTTTCTCTTATATATTTTTTCATTTAATAAGGGTAAAATTAAAATATAGTTATTAAAGACCTTCTAGCCATATGAACTTATATTTTGGACAAAAAAATCTTCATAAAAAGAATCGAGGACCAAGAGAAGGGCTTATTTGGGTTAGCGGTGGTAGAAGTGACTATTTTTTTTAATCTGATTTTTACAAAAGTCAGATTGTAAATGTGATTTATGTTTGGATTGACGATGATAGAAGTAACTTTTTTTATTTTGGAAAAACTAGAGTTTTGAGCTTCTTCTCAAAAACTACTTTTAAAAAAAAATCAATTACCAAAATACTAACCCAAACCCCCTAACTCAGCTGCCATCAAACTAAACCCAAACAGGCTCAAAGTATTACGGAGTTGACTTTTTTGGCTTTGATGTTTGTGGGGGAAAATTCTTGGCACGCCAGTAATGACCAACCTTATTTTCTTGATGGCTCTCGACGGGTCCCACGACCTTTAATCATGTGCACAAATTCAAAGTTTGGTGAAATTTACGATGGGAAATGACAGTTGACTAGGAGGATTCATTAAAAGTGGAAATTTAAGGAGGAATGATCAAGCTTCATATGGATTAACAATTTTGCAGATCAAGAGGCCCCTGGTTTGAACTTGGTTTGGCGGTCTTCCAAATAAATAAGGATTAATTAAAAAAGTTTAAAAATTTAAAAATTATGGAATATTCTTGAAAATTGTTAAAATTTCCTTATTATAAAAATTATTACACGAAGTATCTAAAATTTGTTTAAGAAGGTATGCAACTTATCTTTAACAGGTGCAATTCTTCTTCAACGGCTATATATAACTTATCTTTACATGCGTACAAAACCAAAAAAAAAAAACATTTATACATAGCTGAAGAAAACTTACATAAAAAATAGTAGCACATGTTAAAGATGAGTTTTGTCCTCTCAAAAACTTGAGTTCTTATTTAGAAATCTTTAGGTAATAAATTTTAGACTAAATTATATAAAAATCCTGTAAATTTTGAGTCCGTTGCATATAATTCTCATAACATTTTAAAGTTTAAATTTAACTCTCTAACCTTTTATTTTTATATTATTTAGTCATTGACGTTAACTGACCAATATTTTTTAACGAAAATTGTCAAGTTAGACTAACAAATGACACATAGCATCATTTGTAAATTGCTAATTTCAATCCCCCTAAACTTTGACCAGATACAGATAACCCTCGTGAATTTTAATCAGTTACAGATAATCCCTTGACACTTCAAAATTTTAATTTAGCTTCCATGAAATTTTGATTTATAATATTAAATCCAATATCATTAGTTTTAGCATTTTAATAAATTTATTAACATTTTTACTACCATTTGTCAATTAAAATAGCTTTTTTTTGTATGAAAAAAAAATTAGAAGATTAATATTTTAAAAAATAAAAATAAAAATAAAAATATCATCATTTGTATAACATTTACTTATTTTCTTCAGATGATTGAGCATTAGTAGTTTAAATATTATATTTATGTACGAGGATAGATTTTACCCTCATTAATAATTATTTAGCCACAATGCATATTTTTCTTGAATCGAAGGTTTAAAACGTTCATTCTTTTTAAATATTATTCTTATAGTTTTTGCATACAAAAAAGCTATCTTAGTAGAAAAATGATAGTTAAAATCTTAATAAATTTATTAATTAAAATGATAAAAGTAGAGACATGGGGTTTAATTTTATAAATAAAAATTTTAAGAAAGTTAAATTTAAATTTTAAAATGTCAAGGTTATTCGTAACTAATAAAAGTTTATAGGGATTCTATAAAAGAGGCTTTTAGTGATGCACCTCTGCCATAGATAATTTTTTTAAAAAAAAAATTAGAAGCTATGACACTTCCTATTATAAACGTTATAGCTTAGTGTTAAACTTGTATGACACTTTCTTAAAACAAATGACATACAAGACTTATTTTATTTTTTTTAAAAAAATAAAGTGCCAGCTATGACGCTTTGATACAAAGCGTCATAGTTAGTATTAAGCCTTGGATAGTGTTTCCCCAAGTGCCTTCCAAGGCTTTGACATTTTTTAATTTTTTTAATATTAGTAACATTACGTTTATTTACTTTATTAGTCATGCTTAATTTTTGGATGTGGCATTTCCTTTTCTGTGATTATATATGATCATATGTAACATGATCAATTTACATCTTTTAAGAAAGCCAATCAATTAAAGCTGAAAGGGATGATTGAAGACTATTTTTATCTTCTTTGTAGTTGCATCACTTTACCTAATTTAGCCTCATCTATTTATTTTCAAGTTTCACTTCATTTCATAATACATTTACCAATAAGTCGTTTGTGAGTAAAATTTTAATGTTTCAAATTATCATATGATTTAACAAAAAAAACTACCATATAGAATTTGGGTTGGTTATATATGATAATTGTCTTTAAAGATATAATTTAAAATTGACTCTTAATTATGAAGTAAAATTAAACAAAGTAAAAACTAAAAAAGAATATTAAGTATATATAAAACTAAATCCCCAACTTTTTTTGAAATTGTTTTATAAAGTTTGAAGAGATATAAACAAACAGTTTATCTAAAATCCACAGCAAAATTTTTGTCCTTAAAACCAAATTATATTGCCTTGGCAGGGAATCCAAGGCCACACAGTGGCCTTGGCCCCACCAAGGCTAATGCACCTACCAAGGTGCAATCTAGGCAACCTTAGATGGTGCTTGCTTTGTAAGCGGCGTCCAAGGTTAATGCCTTGGCCGGTGTTTTACTAAAAAGCGTCGGCTAAGGCTTCTTATATTTTTTTTAAATGATTTTTTTTTGTAAAAGCAACCAAACAATTATTTGTTTTGTAAAAGCAAGGCCTTATACGGCGCTTGCAAAGCAAGCACGTCCAAGGTGCCTTTTTTTTTTTTTTTTAAAACTTGGTTTTTTCCCGTACATGCACTGGCTTGTTTTCTTTTTTGGTTTTTCTTTTTAAAAGGCATGTGGCCTTGTATAGCACTTGCATTATAAATTCGTTTGGAGGGCGCGGGAGAGCCATTTTTTCATCTTCTATCGGGCCCTTTATCTCCTTATTTCACATAGTTCTCCTTTGGCACCTTCAGTTGGTCCACCACCTTTCCTTATCGATTGTCTCCTGTCTATTTGATGGCGGCAAACAGAAGCTTCCTTGGTCCCCCTTTTTTGTTTATTCTTGTATCCTCGTGCACATTTTTTCAATATTTGGTCGCCACTGCGGTTGCAGTACAAAGCTTCATTTCGCTCCCACATGTTGTTTTCTACTTGTGTCGCCTCGTACAGAAGCATCATTACCTATAAGTGATTTTTATCTTTTCCAACATTTGATCCACTTTATTTTTAAGTTAAAATTTGTCTTGAATCTGAATCTTATATGTGTAAAATGTATATGGCTCAAGTTTGAGCAACTTAAATGCTGGAGTTCTTGTGAATGGTATTTAATAATGTGTTGGAGTTCTTCATGAAATGGTCAAATGATTTGAAGAAACAATAAAAAAAGGCAAGATATAAGCGTATGAGGAAGGAAAAGGCAAATAGAAGGAAAATGAAATCCTTCTAGTGACGATAGAATGATACAGGGCCATGGAAAGTGAGAAAAGCCTTAAGATGTGAGTAGAATAGAAGAGTATGTGATTTAGAGAGAGAGAGAGAGAGCATACTAAGCTCACTGCAACAACCATGGAGAGAGAGTGAAGAGAGAATGTTGAGATTGAAGTGGAGAGAGAAATTAATGTTAAGGATATGATGGATGTTGAGATGAGAGAGAGCAAGTGCCAATTAAACTAGCTAGGCTTTATAGAACATGCATACTCATTCACCTTCCTTTATATTTTTGGCACATTATAATTATTGGTTTTGTCAAATATATTGAGGAGACAAAAGAAGATGGTGGCCACATAATTTGATGGATGTGAAGCTATAATTATTTCTTTGTTTCCTTGCTTTATATTTTTGGCACATTATATTATTGGTTTTGTCAAATATATTGATGAGACAAAGGAAGATGGTGGCCACATTATTGGTTTTTGAATTCAACATACTACTAAAAAACAAGGATAGTTAAGTTACGATGCTTATTTTTGAAACCTTTGTCGTTTTTAGTTGTTACAAGTTTGGATTTTTTGGATCTAATTTAATTTTAGTTAAACTATGCTTTTATTTATTTAAGTTTACATTAAGTATACTTTTAGCTACTTAACTTTATAAATATGATGATGCTGGATTAATTGGTTGATTACTTATGACTTAAAGAGTGTTTAATATTTGGAAGACTTCAAATTTTAGGATGTTATCTTGCCAATTTTTTTTAAAAATAATTAACAAAAGATAAAAGTAATTAGTAACTGCAATAGGCAAGCAACTAACCACTTATAAATATATGTTTGAGGTATAGATGGATCAAAAATAGATGTTATCTGATCGGTGCTCAAGAAAATATATAGATAGGGTGAAAGAGTTTATTAGATTTACAAAAGACTATACAAATGATCCTAACAAAATCTTGTGTCCTTACTTATCTTGTTATTATGGAAAGCGGATTAGTCCACTTGATTTGTTAGATTATTTAGTGTGTCATAGAATTGATCAATCATATACATAATAGACAAGGCACGGTGAGATGAATGATGTACGTAGTGATTAGGTGCATACCACGATCGATGCTTCAAATGAGTTTGACCCAAGTATGTGTGATGAGGACGATGGTCTTCAAGAAATGCTAAATATGGTCGAAGGGGTGATTTATAATTGTCCTGAAGAATTTGAGAAGTTGAAAGGTGATGCAGAGAAACCATTATATGTCGGTAATACTAAATATACAAGATTGCTAGTAGTGTTGAAATTGTACAACTTTAAAGCGCGCTACAGATTGAGTGATTCAGGTTTCACCGTACTGCTTGAACTTGTGTAAGACATGCTCCTAGAAGAATATGTACTTCCCACCAAGACATTTGAGGCAAAGCGAATACTTTGCTCTATAACTGGAATGAGTTATGAGAAGATACATGCATTCCCTAACAATTACATATTATTTCATAATTAGTATGCAACGTTAGAGAAGTGCCCTAAATGCAATGCATCTCGATATGTGAAGAAGAAAGAAAAATGACCGTCGAAGGTCGTATGGTATTTTCCCATTATTCCTAGATTCAAGCAACTGTACAGTAATGTGGAGATTGCTAAGCTATTGGCATGGCATGTAGATGAAAGTATTGAAGACACAAACCTTAGGCACCCTACAAATACCCCGCAATAGAAAAAAAGTTGATCATTGATAAGTAAAATATTTGCATATTTATTTTCCCTTATATGATGATTTTGTGGATGATATGTGAGCTTAATGTAATCAATGTTGGTATAATTAATAAAAAAATAATGATTTTCTTACAACTACAGATAGTACCGCATTAAGAAGAAATAAAGAAGGCATTTAAGGGATTTTTTACTGTTCATACTGTACTGTAGCATATATGGCACTGTAGAAAAATACGGGAACTGTAGAAAGATATGGATACTGTAGCAGCTGACTATTCACACGTGGGATTCACTGTAGCATCTACTGTTCAGAGTGCGGTCGGTGCATAATGCATTTTCCGGTAGCAAAACTGTAGCGGGGGACTGTTCAAAACACGTTTTGCTGTAGCAAATTCACTGTAGCTGTAACATACTGAAATATGAACAACAAGAACTGCTTGTAAATGTAATTAGTCGGAAGAAAATTCACCGGTGCCAGTGTTGTGTATACGGTGTTATTTTGATAAAGAGGACACTTAGCAAGATTTTATTGGTTGTCATAAAGTAATAATTAAATAAAATAATCTTACTTTGTGTAGGGACCATGAAGGAGGACACCTCGTAGGTGAACCTGGGGAAAATTCCCTGACTTTCCTTTCCTTGATAAAGTGGACGGTTAGGTGGAGGGAAGAGATATGGATGGGTCCTACATAAGGGACACATGGCGTCATCTTAAGGAAGAAGTGAAAAGGTGTTTTTGACTTTAATGTGTTGGCCGAATAAGAGCGTGACACTTGTTTCCTCTTTTTGACAAAGTTACTTTATCTTTTGAGTTGTCATCACCGGAGGGTGCCACGTTGCCCCGAGCCGGGGAAATCCACCGGTCTCTGGTCTGGTCACCCGACTAATTTTCCCGAACACTGAACTCAGGAGCCGGGGAAAAATCATCGGGCTCTCACTTTCCCTGACCATTAGGACAGCTCAAGACCCATTTGATTAAAAGAAAGGACATGTGTCACCGTTTGGCTAAATCATTGAATATGTGGCACCATAAGATTCTGACACATGTTGGAACACCTTTATGACTCTTTAAACTCCATTATTTCATTTATCATCAGCAAAAATAGGAAGAAATCAGAAAAAACGTTGAGAAATAGTTAGAGGAAAGAGAAAACATGAATAGTGAATGTTCTTGAGTTCAATCCACCGAAACACTATCAATCAGTGTTTTCTCCCAAAATTTCCTTCACAAACCTTCTTCTACTCATCCTAAGCTTCATTTCTACAGTTTTATATTTTCATTTGGAGGTGTTTGGTGCCATCTCACCGGACGAAGTACTGCCGGATTTCCGAACTGATTATGGAAACGTATAGAGGTAAGCGTAAGCTTCATTTTAAACCGATTGGTTTGTTGTTTGGATGAGTCTTCATGAAGGTTGGGGTACTGTTCATTTTCATCCAAAAGGAATTTTAAAGGATTAGTCATGGTTTAATCATGTATTTATGGTTAAATGAAGATTTATGATGATATTGGACTAAGTTGTTCAACAAAATTCTGTTTTGGTAACTTTGCTGAAAATGATTATGTCTTGCCAGTGGGTCTTGGGGCTGAAGGTTTTTGATTTTGATAATTTTGATCATTCCATTGAGTTATATATGAAAAATTATGTAGAAAATCATGTACTTATAATTTTTGGATAATTATACAAAATTATGGAATTTTTGAAAGTTAGATGACCCTGCTGTTAGACTTGTTTTTTCTGGAGCAGATTTGTTGCTATGCGTGTTTCAGTAACCAAACCTTGTCTAAACCTTATGAAATTTTACATGATGAAAGTAGATATCCTGATGTTTAATTTGATGGTTAATATGATGCAATTGAACCATTGGATTGAGAAATATGATTTTTCAAAGTTTAAGGTTGATTCTGGAATGGAATCTGTGGCAGATTGGGTTTGGCGAATTGTATGGAATTGGGTGGTTATAATTAGTGCCTTGTAATATTTTTATTTACAATAGCACTTGGAAATGATTGAACAAAACCTAGAACCAACTTATTTAGAGTTTTGTAGAATTAATTATGAATTTTCAAAGATTGAAGAAAATTCTGGCAGATTTACTCAAATGTGCGAAAATAAAAGATGCAATGGTATTATGTAATTGTAATGAACTTTAAGGGTAAAACTAACCAACTTGATATATTTGAACCATTTTTGACTTTTATTTTGGGTTAGTATTCTAACCTTAATGACAACCGACTTAAGTATTTGGATTATACAAGTATTGGACGAAATAATAACTTGTCGTCCATAAATTCCATTTATAGGACCTAATACTGTTCAAAGTTTAAGACCTGCCTGAGCTTAGTGAAACAATTGGATATTGCTCAAGAGAAGCTATCAGGTAGTAACTTTGTCTTTCATATGTTATAAGATACATTGTATGTATGTAGTTTAATCATGAATTATCTGGCACATTTTGTTTATGCGGGGTTGTCGCCCGGGGCCTATTGCACGGGTTGACGCTCAGGCCATTGAATTTGTTTGTGATGCACGAGTGAATGCCAGGGCCTATTGCACGAGTAACACTCGGAGCCTTGTGATATACCAAGTACTATGATGGTATGAGAACTACATGTTGATTTGAATGTTGTTGTGATGATTCTTTTATATTATAACTGTGTAATATGCTCTGTTATTTTATATTTATATGATTGACTACCTGTTACTACTGAGATTCTTTTGAATCTCACTCTTTTTCTATAAACAAATTACAGTACAGGCTGGTAGCTCAAAGGGCAAGAAGGTAAATACGGACAGCTAGAGGATGAAGCTGAAAGATTTACTTTCTCTGTTGGTTGTCTGTTTGGATATTTTGGACATGTATATATTGTATAAATCGATAACTGTGACAATAGTATAGTGGTTTAACTGATAGTACTTGTAGCCAGGTAAATGGATGGTAATGTAATAAAGAGATAACTTAGTTACATAACACTTCCTAATCGTTAGAGGAACATTAACGAATGAATGCAACGTGAGATTGAAGCAGAGACATGCTCATATACTCTTATAAAATGAAAGGAAGTATCAATGAGTCTAAATGAGACAGTGAATATTTGTGAAAAATGTTTGAAAAATTTTTATTCCATATGAAAAACCTATTCAATCCTAGATTTATCTCCTGAGATAATGTTGGGATTCATTAATGTTGTTAAAGTTTATTTAGTTTGGGATTAAATCATGGTTTCACAATTTATTTCACTACTCTTTTGCACTCATCTGAGGTTATTGGAAGTAAGGTATTACATTTTGTATCAGAGCGTTAATTCTGGCAACGATAGGTATTTGTTAGAGTCCTCTACTTATGTTGATGTGTTCTAACTTTTGTTAACTACTTTGTGTTAGGAAGCATGTCTGATAGGAAAAGACAAAGAAGTAGGTCACCCCTATCTATTAACCAGCTACCACCAGAGGAACGTATACCAGATGGTAGGCACTATATAGTCATTAATAGAGGAGGACCTGGACGTGGACCGAGAGTGACAAAAACTACCAGGAAGAGAGTTAAATATCCAATATTTTTCAGACCTGTCCCTAGGGATGTTGCTACTGTTGGTGACACAGGTGACATAGAATTAGAGGACATTATACAGTACTTAGACTCAGATGCAGAGTCAAGTGCTCCAGTGATTGAGTTGGCATTTGACCCTCACCTAGATCATGAATTGTGGGAGCGATTTAAGGATTTCTACCTGAAGGCCTTTAATGAATGCACTTCCTCTATGCAACGGTATACGGCATTCTTGGGCTCAGTACAGAAGTTGTATGAGCAAAGGGAAGAGCATGGGCTAGGGATGACATATGATATTTGGATTCAAACCACACTAGCCTATTTTCCTGACCTTACTTCTTGGATTGAGAAAAAGAATGAGATCATATTTTGGGGTCCTTTTGAGTTTTGGTCTTTTATTAACCATATGTATATGTATGTGTTGTTTCATATGGACTAGTGATAATAAGGAAGTATGGGCTACTTTTGATGTATATATCAAGCTACTTGGATGTAAATATAGTTGTTTGCCATAATGGATCTATGTTTCTGTTGTGTGCTAATATTTAAAGCCTTGAGAAGTACATGTATACATATATATATATGGTTGATGCCGTATTAATGTGGTGTTCGTTTTTAATAGTGAAAAGGAAAAATGGTACGGCGTAGATCAGGAACCAATATACCACCAAATACTAAACCTGAGAATAATGCAAGGCCTGACCCTATGCAACAAATTCTCAGAATACTGACACAACAACAAGCTATGATTCAGGATTTGCGAGAAGAAGTTCGAGAATTAAGAGAAAGGCAAAATGCTGATAGGGTACAATCTGGAAACCCTGAAGGGAATAACCCGAAGGGGAATAACTTAGAAAGGAACTACCCCGAGAGGAATCAAGAAAGGGAACAATCCCATAACGAAGAGCAGTCACTGTCTTTTGAGGTAAATCCAGAAATTCCTGTAGTTCCAGGACACGAAGAGGATACTCTCCAGTATTGGATGCCTAAATTTATCCAGTACCAGCCTGAGGCATTCAAAGAGAGATTTGAACCATAAACTACAGAGAATTGGGTAAACCAATTAGAGAAAATCTTTGATGTGTTAGGATGCCCTACAGAGATGAAAGCTAGGATGGCTATATATAAGTTGGTAGGTGATGCTGATAACTGGTGGAAGAATATGACACTCATATTGTGTGCCCAAAATATTCCACTGACCTGGGAGTTATTCCAGGAGAAATTTTATGAAAAATACTTCCTGAGGTCAGTAAGAATTGAGAAAGAGAAGGAATTCCTGGCGATACAACAAGGCGATGACGAGACTTTTGATGCATACCTGTCTCGGTTCATTCGACTGTCCCGTTACTCTCCTTACTTAAAGATTAAAAAAGATTAGGAGTGGAGCTCCGATATGTTGATTTATGGATTGAAGCCCGAAATGGAAGAGAAGCTTGTTGCCCAGCAGTTTACTAAATTTAACGAAGCTGTGGAAGTGTGTCGATTGACTGAGGGTAACTTAAAGAGAGTACGTGCCAATAAGAGTACCAACAATCGAGGTGGGCCTAGTCAGGGGGATACCTCACAGAAGCGTAAGGGACAAGGGTTCTCATAAAAAGGAAATATCAATAAAAAGCCTTTTTGGTCTGGGAACCGTAGTGGCCAGAAAACCCTGACCTCTCAAACATGCCCTCGTTGTGGTAAGTCACATCTGGGATGACTTTGCAATATCCCTATGAGCCAGGTAATCTGTTATGCTTGCCAAAAGCCAGGTCACTTTGCTGCAAATTATCCCCAGCGAGCAGCACCACAGCCAAGTGATCCTAGACACAAGAATCAGGGACGAGTGTTTGCTTTGACACACGAAGAAGCGAAGAAGTCTCCTGAGTTGGTTCAAGGTAAAATTCTTCTTAATGGTAGTTCGTTGCAAGCTTTATATGATTCGGGTGCTAGTCATTCCTTCATTGCTTATGACTGTGTTAAGCGCCTAGGATTACATGTGCATAAATTGCCATTCGACTTAATTGTATCGACACCAATGGGTGTCAAAACTATTACTGCTGATGCCTGTTTGAACTGTGTGATAAATGTTGAGGGACATGAGTCTACAGTTGACTTAGTCTGTTTGCTGCTCCAAAAACTTGAAGTTATACTGGGTTTTAACTGGCTGACAGCAAATAATGTACTACTGGATTGTGGGAATAAGAGGATAATATATCCTACTCAGCAGGAGACTAATAACAGAAAAACTAGTCTAAACTTCCTCTCAATAGAAGAGGCTGAGAAATGCCTAAGGAGGGGATGTCAGGGATATATTGTGTTCTTTTCTGTGCAAACAGAGACAGTAATAGCCTTGGAAGATATCCCAGTTGTAAGGGAATTTCCTGAGGTGTTTCTTGATGACCTTAGGGGTTTGCCTCCCGAACGATAAGTAGAGTTTGCAATCGAGATCATACCTGGAGCTGGATCTATATCTAAAGCCTCATATAGAATGGCTCCAAATGAGATGGCTGAGTTGAAGAAACAGATTGAGGAATTACTTGGGAAGGGGTTCATCCGACCCAGTGTTTCACCATGGGGAGCACCCGTACTATTTGTTAAGAAAAAGGACGGAAGCCTGAGGCTTTGTATTGATTACAGAGAGTTAAATAAGGTAACCGTCAAGAACAAGTACCCACTTCCCCGGATTGACGACCTTATGGATCAACTGTCTGGGGCAAGTCTATTTCATCTTATAAAAAAAAGAGGTTCGACCTAATAAAAAAATTTATTTAAGTTCTTTTCAATGATTTTAAGAAATATATAAGTTTGAAGCATGGATCAATTGAGTTTAGAGATTTTATAACATGATTGAACAACTGATTGTTGAATTTGGTGATGAATTTTGAGATTGAATGAGCTGAATTTGAAAGTCCCTAACCGTGAGCTTTTGAGCCTATATGATCAATAATGATTATCTTTCTTGTGTGTGATATTCACCTATTAAGTTGTCACTCTAGAACTTGCTTTAAATCTGGTTGAAATTACATGTCACATGCACATTCAAAAATGATAAAGGCATTCATTTTGTTTAGCCAGAGCCAAATAGCCAACCTTGCAATTATACCATTGATAAGCCCATTTGAGCCTGATTGATTATTTATTTATTCTAAACCCATTAATATGTGTTTTAATGATATATCAAGTGCTTTTACTTAATTCGAAAGATTGACAGAGCATTTGAAATTTTTTGAAATGGGCTTTTGACAAGTGTGTGGGTCTATATATCATCAACTGTAAAATTGCAAAAGTTATAAAAAAAGAAAAAAAAGAGAAACAAAGAGAAAAAGAAAAAAAAAGATATTTAGTATTTGAATTAAAATTGTGGGTTGTTGTGATGAAATAGATCTATTCATAAGATGACCCATTTTTCAATTGCTTTATTTACTTCGTAAATATAGCCCTTCATATCACTTTTTACATTCCTTTTACCTTAGCCCCATTACAACCCTTAATAAGTCCTTTTGATTTGAATTATGCATGTGAATTAGATAGTGGAGATTGAGATTTTTGGCAAGCTTATGGTAGTGCAATTTTTTTCAAGTCAATTTAAGTGAAACACTTACTTTTAAACACATGAGAGATTAAGAGGATGAGTTACAATTATGAATTTGGTTCATTCATTTTCAAATGAAGTTACTTGTTTATACTTTTGTTGATTCAAGAATGTTATGATCTCTTTACTCTTCAATTGTGTCCTTGCTTAAAACTTTACACTTCTAATTTTGTTGGAAACACTTATTAGTCAATCCTTCTTGTCCGAGGACGTCCACGAGCTAAGTGTGGAAGAATTTGATAAGTAAAATATTTGCATATTTATTTTCCCTTATATGATGATTTTGTGGATGATATTTAAGCTTAATGTAATCAATTTGGGTGTAATTAATAAAAAAATAATGATTTTCTTACAGCTAGAGATAGTACCGCATTAAGAAGAATTAAAGAAGGCATATAAGGGATTTTTTACTGTTCATAAGGTACTGTAGCATATATACGACACTGTAGAAAAATACGGGAACTGTAGAAAGATACGGACACTGTAGCAGCCGACTGTTCACACGTTGGATTCACTGTAGCATCTACTATTTAGAGTGTGATCGGTGCAAAATGCATTTTCCTGTAGCAAACTATAGCAGGGACTGTTCAAAATGCATTTTACTGTAGCAAATTCACTGTAGCAACCTGAAAATGAAGCCTATAAATAGAGCTTGTTGGCACCCTAAAATGGAGAGGAAGGAAGAGAGAGAGTGAGCTTCTATTTTATAGAGAGAGTTGTTATTTTAGAATTTATTTCTTGCATTTTTTTACTTCTTGCATGCCTCCTACATGGATGGTTTTACCTCCTATATGGAAGGCCAAGGTAGTCCTCCTTTATGGATGGTATAGGTTGCCACCTACATAGAAGGTTTTACCTCTTATATGGTAGGCTAGATTTTCCATTTTCATGTATCTATTAGATGTATTTTAATGTTTTTGTAATTAATTTTTATGCAATGTTTATGATGTTTTTATTTTATGTTTGTTTTGTTTTTAATTTCATTATGAGCTAATTTTCCTTTTCCTAGGGTGATGACGTAGCTTACTAATGACGGATTGAATCTAACTTATTAAATCTAGTTTTAATTTTTCCTTCATGATTGAGTTTTAATTATTGTTCTTGATGCTTTCAATTGACTGGCCACCTCTTGAATGATTTCAATATGTATGTTGAGACCGGAATGAGATACATATATGTGGATCCTATAATTAAAACCATATTTTGCATATGAAATAGGAATATATTCATATGGGTTGTGTAGTCTTAAATGAGTTCCATAAATCTTAATGCATGATTAATTGCTTAAATTCATATAGGAATATATTGGGTTAGTAATTAATTATAGAATTACTTGACCTTGGAAGAGGCTAGTAATTAAATTAGGGAAACTCGACTATCAATCATGTGGGATAAATTGTACTAGAATAGATAAGTGATTCAATCTAGAATTTGTTAAGTGAAATCTAATCCCTAAGGCCTTTTCTCATATTTGTCTTCATATCACTTTTATTCATATTTCATCATTTTTATCTTGTAATATCAATCACAACTAATCGACCGACTAAATAGTACTAAGACTACCAATTTTGGTACTTAGTGATCATTCCTCGTGGGCATGATACTCTACTTACTTCTATATTACTTGTTTACGACAGTATACACTTGCACTTTCTAAATACACCATCCTACACTCGTAACAATTATGACTACCCTGACTTCGTGAATGAAGCAAGGAACCTGTGCCTTGCACTTTCAACGGATTTAATGAATCCCCATGGGGTTTAGAGTAGTACACATAGTACGTGGCTGGTGATATTGATGATTTATAACCTTTCTCCGTACTTGATCATAAAACGTAAGTTGATGATGTTGTCCATGTTAATTTCTAAGCCAAAGCAACCTAGGAATGATATAGATGTATACTTGGCTCCTTTAATTGATGACTTAAAGATGCTTTGGAAAGAAGGCATGAATGTGTATGATGGACATAGGGAAGAAAGTTTCACTTTGAAAGCCATGTTGTTTGGCATAATAAATGATTTCCTTGCTTATGGTAATTTGTCCAGATACAACGCAAATGATATTGTGTGTGCCCTATATGTAATACCTTATTTCTAATAGCCCCAGATAAGGGTAAAGGAGTAGTGAAATCAGTTGTGAAACTAGGATTATCCAAACTCATAAAAAGGTTCCCAAATCATCCCCAATCCCAAATTAGGATTTGAACCTGGGATTGGTAGGAGTGTTTGAGTGTAAGAAAAATTTTTTTCCAAATAATTTCATAAATATTCACTATCTCACTAAGTCTCATCACCTTTTAGTTTTATCATATCAGAGTATTCGAGCGTTTCTCTGCTTAAGTCTTACGTTTCATACTTTAGTCATAGTTTCTTTTACATCCGAAAGCGTTAACCCAATATAGATTATTCTCCAGTTACTAGGCTACTGACATTACTAGTTTTTCCACTGTACTGTCGTCAAGGTTACAAAGTTATACATACCTTATACAGATCAAAATATCAAAAATACTAAAACCAGATAACCAACATAGAAATTACATTATGCAACTTCATCCTCTAGCTTTCCACGCTTACTCTCTTGCCCTTTGAGCTACTTAGATGTACTGTAAATTGGTTTATAGAAAAAGGTGAGATTCAAAAGAATCTCAGTAGTAACATATAGTCAATCATATAGATACAACATCGTAGAGCATGCTACACAGTCATCAAATAGCAGAATTATCACCACAACATTCAGAGCATAACATACAGTTCACATACCATCATAGCGCTAGGTATATCATAAGGCCCTAAGTGTTACCCATGTAATCGTCCCAGGCATCCACTCACATATCACAAAATGTGCTAGACAATTTGTAACACCCCAAAATTTTAAGACAAGGAAATTGAGAAGAAGCCTAATTTAAGAGAACTACTAGGCCCTGTTTTGGCCAGTGACCAAAATAGGCAGGAGCAATTCTCACCAATAACGTAAGGGCAAAATGGTAATTTTGCCAATAAAGCAAGAAATGAGTATTTTTCCCAATGATTGTAATGCGATGGGAACTAAAAGGGAGGGAAATGATTTCTAAGTAAATTAATACCCAAGAAAAGACAAAGAGCCATTAAGCTAAGGCTACGAGTAACCACATGAAGGTGGTACAATGGGTATAATGAGATAGTTTGAGAATAATAATTCTCTTTATAAGTCTCACTATTTTATTGGATAAAGAAGCGTGACAAAGGAGATGAATTATCATGCAAGAAAGCTAAAGAAGTTGACTAATGAGTATAGCCACATAAGAGTCGCTATAAATGACTCATCCTTTCTCATTAAATCATTTCCTGCGTGCCATTTGGAATCAGATAAGAATGCAGAATGAACGAGAAATCGAGACAGAATGAGAAAATGAAAGAACGCAGAGATGGAATGAGAACAGAGGAGAGAGAGAGGAGAGATAAATCTTTGGAGCGCTGAATCTCTATCAAAACAGCGTCTTCTCTCAAAGTACCTTTTTCTAACATTCTTTCACTTATCATGAGCTTCAATTCTATGGATTCAGATTCTCGATTAGAGGCCGTTGGTGCTGTCTCACAGGTCAGAGTGTCGCTGGAATTCTGAACCGAATTCATAAACGAGTTAAGGTAAGTGTATGCTTCCTTTCTACTATTCCAATTTGTTGATTGGATGAGTATAGGAGAAGTTGGATACTATTCATCTCTCATTCAATTATGCATTTTAATGGTTTAAACGATATCTAATGCTTTCCTAACTAGTTAATCATGTGATTATAAGTAAAAAGGAGATGATTAGGAAAGACAGAACGAGAAAATGACAAAACTCTTCCAAGAACTCATAATTGCTACTAATTATGTAGCATAATGAAGGAATTGAAATTTCATCAATTGGATGATTCCATTAAGTTTAGAAGAGCGAAATGAGTAAGTTTCAAGTTGATGTCGGAGTGAGAAAAGGCCTGGTGTGTGAAATGACTGAATTTCCCTTTAAGTACTAATTAATGGCTGTCAAGGGATATTTTTGTCATTTAGGGCATGAATTTGAGTAAACTGAGGTCACCAATGGATTCTACATGTGAAATTGTGTAGGATCACCTTAAGTCAATAATTGGGTACAAATGGGCATAAGCTTAAGTCTTAGGGGTATTTTGGTAATTCTACAACTATGAGCTATGATAACCAACACTATGAGTCTGGAATGAATTACGAGCAGCTAATAACTCATTTATCCTAAATGTGCATTTTTGGATATATCGATAGACGAGCTGGAATCGGAGCTGGACCAAGGACGAGCTGGAAAGGTCATACTCCAAGTAGTAACTTCCTTCTTACATATATTATGTGATAACTATTATGAATGTCATCCATTGTAGCATGAACTAATGTTCTAAACAACCATTCACCATGTTGCTGTCAGAGACTCAACAGGGGCACTAAGTCGACCAAGGTGCGGACGTATAGTTTCACCTTAGGTAAGTGTACACACGAACATACGATCATTTTACATGCCATGACATTGCATGTCTATTTCACATTCTATTTGTATGTAAGTATGTTACTACTGAGATTCTCTCGAACCTCACCCTTTCCATACAAAATGTAAGTTTCCAGTAGTTGTCGGTGGGTCGATAAGTGAGGAGGATGATTCCGTCAACTGGAGGTTGCAGACTAAAGCAAGATGAGGGCGTTGGTTATCCGAAGGCTGTGTATGATTTTAAGGTTGTAGTTATTTGTAACCCTTATGAAAACTATGTAGCATTATCAAGCATTATTATTATCACTATTGTTGTTGTAATAATATCAGTATAGTTATTCTATTGCTATGTGCCCTATACTGTGAAATCGTGCCTCTGAGTAATATAATTGATGGGATGAGAGTCCCTACAATTCTTCCGCATTATGCTACTCTGAGCACTATCCATGATTGGACAAGTGCGTTGAGCAATTTTATGCTCATATGTGACGGTCCTTACACAATTCATGATGAATCTACAAAACATGTAGTGCATCTTATAACATATGAAAGACAGAGTTACTACCTAGTAACTTTCCTTGAGCGATATCCAATTGCTTCCCTAAGCTCGAGCAGGTCTTAGACTCTAGAAATCCGTCAAGTCCTATAATTAAAATTATGGATGATGAGTTATTACTTAATTGAATCCTTTTTGGTATAATGTAAGATAATTTATTCTTGGTTTAGCTTGTTGGTTGTCATTTAAGTCACTTAAGTAGCCCTTGGAAGTCCCAAAAAATTCCTATGGGGTTGGAAAAGACCATATCAATCAACACCTCTTTGAAAGTATAAAATTTGGAAAATTTTGGGTCTTGGCCTTAGCCAAAAATTCCTGGCTGCGGCCAAGAACAGGTTAGAAACTTTTGGGCCGCTGCCAAGAATACCCTGCTTCCTAACAGAACTTGCAAAAATCATAACTAAATATAAAAATTCTGAATGAGGTGGCTCAGAGCCCTATGTGACTCTCATTACATCTACTTTACAGGAAAAATAATTACTCTTACAGTCTCAACACACACAATTTCAGATTTCATAATTACTCCCCATTGTTCTAAGACAACTTCCAATATCATTACTAAATTTTAAAAATGTTTATCTCCCAATGTACTTGTCCAATTATTATATATTACCCACCAAATTAAAACTTGTTAGGTATACTTTATTTCTAGAAAAGATCATGGACATTATAATCCATTTGTTCAGACAAAAGTATGTCACAACAAGTCTTCCACAGGACAACTTTTAGATTTAATGTCCAACTTTAAAAAATCATAAATAATTCTAGAGAACTCTAAATTGATTGATTCCAAGCATATTGTAAAAAACTATTTAAGTATAATTTCAAAGAAAAATATCATTATCTAGAAAATACAACCAAGAAATTCCCAGAAATTTACCAAACCTTAACTATTCCAGATTTGGTTCCAAAAACATTGCCAAATTTTGAAAAAATCATTACTCTAAATACACTGGTCTAAAAATTGCATTCTATCTATCAAAATAAAGCTCAATATGTCTACTTTCTTTCTAGAAAGTTTCAAAGCATTTGGACTAGGTTTGTTTATTCAAAAACATGACAAACCATCCCTACCTCTAAGAAACAATTTCTGGCAGCACAAAAGCTTAGTTTCCAAATTTTGATATTTTCAATACAACCACCCAAAAATCACAACCACATGTTCTTTCACATAATTTTTCATGTAGAAGCCATTGGTGAACTCTAAAATGACAAAATATCACTTCTTTTTCTCCATTTTCCCCTCTGACCAAACAACCACCCATAAGCAACAATCATCAAGGTTCAAGTTTTAGTATACAACTTTTCTATACTCATCTTTTAACACCATATTCCACCATTTACAAGACCAAAACAACACCAAACCATATTTTCTCATATGAACCAAAACTAGGGCTGAAGTGAGAAACCATAAAACTCCACAAATCATGGCAACACTTAGCTCAAAACAAAGCTTTAACTCACTTCTTGCTTCTTTTAGGCTTTGTTTCTTGCTTCTACTACTTTGGGTCTTGGAAAATGGCTCAAGACACCTCGTTTTCAAAATCAAAAAGTGTAGAGTTGAAGCTTAGGATAAGGGGAATAATGTTCATGAAGAACACTTGAGCTAGAAATGTGATGAAGCAAGTGAAAATCTAGAGAGAAGCTTACCTATTATCCTTGACTTCTCCTTCTCTCTCTTATTCTTGCTCAAGTCGTCCAAAATGAATGTGAGAGGGGGCATATTTTTGTTTTATTTCATTCATTCCCTCTCTCCTTAAGCTGACCGAAATCTATTAAGAAAATGGAGGGAAAAATTGTTAACCAACTTGCCCTTGGTTGGTTTGAGTATTACCAAAGTGCCATTTGGTGAGATTTCAATTACATTTTCCTTTTTCTTTTCCAATTTGACCAAATTGCTTGGGCTTAATTCGGAGAAAATAATTTAATTTTCGAGCCTCTTAATTACTCTATTTTCCAAGAGAAAAATCTTAGTACTTAATCTTGGGTTCCAATTTTTAACCTCAAGATCAATTAGCAATTATTTCTTTTGTGCATAATTATGGAAATGTTAATTAAATTTCCATAAACTATTTTATTACATTCTCTTTTCTCTTCCATACACTATTTTATCTTTTCTTTCTAGGTTCAAATTTGTATTTTGTATCCCACTAGACACATTTCAGAGGAATTAATTCTTGTCCTTAGTTAATCAGAATTAATTCTGTACAAGATTCCCAAAGCGATTGTGCTAATATCATTTACACGGGCTTTTGGGATTCTTAGTCCTTATATACATTAGGTAAACTTTGGAAATCATTTTATTCCACTACTTAAATATTTACAAAGTCTACTGAGTACAAAATTCAGTATATTACATACCTAGAGACACGTTCTTTACTCAAATGTAGTCCTTGAAAATCATTCTATCTCCTAAATATTCTTAGGACCTTTTACTAAACTCGACCTAGTAGTCTTCCTGATATAGGCTTATCCTCAAGTTCCTAAGCCTAAAATCCAGAATATTACACTATATGTGAAGATGACACTCATTCAATGCGACTAGCTCACAGTAAGAAAAATGTCTACATGGGACATCGAATATTCTTACCATCGAAACATCATTGGAGGAAATAGAAAAAGGCTTTCAATGCTGAGTCAGAAGAAGGTTGCCCACCAAAGATATTGATTGGTGCTCAGGTATTTGAGAAGGTGAAACACTTGGATAACAATTTCGGTAAGTCTTTTGCAAAATAAATCAGGACAAGCGGCTATGTAAAACCCCGCAGAATTTTGACATTTGATATACTTGCAATGCACAGTTTAGTGGGCATATAGAAATAACTTAAATATACTGATGTAATATTCTTGATTATATTACTAAATCCCCACAGGGTTTTGTATATTACAAAATACATAACCCAAAATATAAGCAAAATACAAGATAACCAGCACCAAAGTTCCTTCAAAAGTCAGCCTTCTCAATTCCCATAATCTACTACTTCCTTACCCTTCGAGCCGTTTCATCTTGCTGTATAAATTTTATTTATGGAAAGGGATGAGATTCGAGTGAATCTCAGTAGTAACAGACAATCAATCATATAAAATATGAAAAGTAAACATGCAATGCAGCATATATCATGATGTAGCAATCAATAATGCCAAGCACATGTCTGACAATGTTCAGGATCATAGTGATGATTTTGTCCGGATCAAAATGATCGCCTAATCCCTACTTGCACACATCTTGTTTCATTGTGATCACATCAATGTTTTGGAGCAGGCATCAACCTGTCTGTACATGTCATATCTTCTTAACTGGGTCTACCTGGCCTTATGGTACAATGTTCATACCATGGGGTAGTACTATGCTTGTCCAACACCCAATGATAAATTATCATTAACACACTCGCCGACCTAGACTAGATACACACTGGCCAAGAGGTACTTGTGCTTTTCCCTTAAGGTGGTACTTGTGTTTTTCCCACATCTAATTCTAGGATACTTACTACCTTAAACATATCATTGCACAGAGTATGTCAAACATTGCATATTAACAATCACAAAGAATATGAAAGATAGAGTTACTACCTTATCGCCTTTCCTTGCCTAACTACTATCGGCCTTTGATTTCGGGTCCGGCTCGGAAGATACCGAATCCTAAAATTCCTAAAGTAATTGCAAATGAGTTATTACTCATTCATACTTCATTCTAAGATTAACAAGTTGGTTATCTTAACTCAAAATCACGTAATTACCAATTTGCCCTTAGGGAATCCGGTCTAATTTCCTTTATACCTAGCATATTTGTACTTTTCCAAAAAGTATGACCCAGGCTATTCCTACACTATTTCACATGTAAAATCCATTTTTGACCTTATTTTTGGCAAAATCATACAGCATATACCAAAATACCCTTGACAGCCACCAATTGGGGTTTTAGGGGTAAAATTATCATTTCATACCTTAAGACCTTCACACTTCTAAAATCACATATTTCCTACACAATTTTCCATTCTAAACATCATGGGACAATAGAAAACATAAAATTGCAACTCTAACCCTTATTTTTCAGGTATGGCTGAAATGCTTCAAGTTTTGGAAAAAAATTGAATTTTCATCAATTCAATCCCTAAAACACCTTCTTTTTACTTGTAATTACTTGTTTAATCATCCAAACACCAAATAGACATGATCAATATAAATTTGGGCATCATCTTCCCTTAGGGTTTGAACATCCCAAGTTACAAAATTCAACTAAAACAAGTCAACAACCAACCAAACAATAATCACAACTTTGATTTCAACAAGAATTTCAAGGTTTTCTTAACTTACCTTAATTCTCCTTGTTCCTTCCTTCCAAAACCGTCCCTTCCTTCTTATTCCTTTTAAGTTATACTTTCTTGATAGATAATCCAAGATGACATAGAAGTCAAGAGGATGTTTCCTTGAATTATAACCAAGAACTAGTAGAAATTTTCATCTACTTACCTTGTTCTTGCACCTTGAGCTTGTTCTTCTCTTCTTGCTTCTTAGCTTTCTTTAAGGCTATTCCTCTTTCTTTCCTTCTTAATTTGGCCAACTTTATGGCCCTTTTAAAGAGAAGAGAAGAGCTCTCTGTAGTTCTATCTTTTCTTCCTTCTTTACTATTATTTTATTAGAATTTTATCATGTGATTTTTTATTTTTTATTATTTTTCCCTAAGCTTCTCTTCTTGTTCCATTTGTCCATTTACATAATAAAAATCTTCCTCTCCCTTGTTTCTTCTTTCCAACCGAATTTTCTCTTAATTGTTAAGAAAAAATTGTTGTATTTATTTTATTTATCCAAAATGACCATTTTGCCCTTACATTTTCTTGAATTTTTGAAACAATTGCTACTTCCTTTTTTCCTTTCTATTTACACTGAATTTTGCAACACTTTAGGCCTAAAAATTATTCTCTTTCATACTAAATTTTAGGCCATAATGTTAGGCTTTTATCTCAAACAAAATTGTGTTTTTGGTCTTTCTTGGCCAAAAATTCCATATAATTTCTAGTTTACTATTTTGGCTACTTCAAGTACACCAAAATTCACTATTCTATTCCATTAATTGTGAATAGACATGCATAGAATTTTGGTGATTGAATTTGAGATATTACAGCTCTCCCCCCGTCAATAAAATTTTATACCCAAAATTTGTTATGCAAACATATTTATAAATTTTGGGTAACGCTTCCATATATCTTCTTCCATCTCCCATGTAACTTCTCTAGGGGATAATTCTTTCCAGATTACCTTCACAAATGGAATACTTTTATGCCTGAGTTGTTTTCCTTGTCGATCAAAAATCTGCTCATGTTCCACCTCATATGTAAGATCTTCCCGTATATCAATACCTTCGTATTCAATGACATACTTAGGATCAGGTTGATACTTCTTTAATTGGGAGACATGGATGACATCATGAAATTGGCTTAAGCTTGGGCGTAAAGCTATCTGATACGCCACCGGCCCAACTCTCGATAAGATTTCAAATGGACCGATGTATCTAGGGCCTAATTTCTTCGTCTTCAAGGCCCTACCAATTCTAGTAACTGGTGAAACCTTTAGAAACACATGATCTCCTATAGAAAATTCTAAAGGATTTTTCTTCTTATCTGCATATCTCTTTTGTCTACTTTGAGCCATTAACAATCTTTGCTTAATCAGCTTAATCTGCTATGTCATTTGGTCAACTATATCTGGCCCAAACATTTACCTCTTATACATTTTTGTCCAGCACAAAGGCGATTGATATTTCCTTTCGTATAGTGCTTCATATGGAGCCATTTGAATGCTTGAATGGTAGTTATTGTTATATACAAACTTTGCAAGTAGAAGGAACCTATCCCAACTTTCCTTAAAATCCATTACACACGCCCTCAACATATCCTCTAGCGTCTGTATTGTTTTCTCTATTTGCTTGTCTATATGAGGATGATAAGAAGTACTAAATCTAAGTTTGGTACCTAAAGCCTCATGTAATGACTTCTAGAATTTTGAGGTAAATCGAGGATCTTGATCTTAAATAATATTCTTTAGGGTACCATGTAACCTCACGATCCCTTTGATATAAAGATATGCTAACTTATTCGGAGAGTAGTTAATACTGATTGGCAGGAAATAGGTTGTCTTAGTGAATTGATCCATAATTACCCAAATGGCATCATAATTTCTAACTTTGGGTAATCCTATCATGAAATCCATTATGATGTTTTCCCATTTCCACTCAGGAATTTCAAGATTTTGTAGTAGCCCTGATGGCCGCTGATATTCAACTTTTACCTTATGACAGGTGAGGCAATATGCTACAAATTTAGTCATACCCCTCTTCATGCCTGGCCACCAATACATGGAGTTTAGGTTATGATACATCTTAATCAGTCTTGGATGCAATGTATGCTTACTCTTGTGTGGTTCTTCCAGGATCTTCATTCTTAAATCAACTTGTGGTGGAACGTATATTTGTTTCTTGTACCTGACTAGTCCACTTGGTAATGTTAAATGAAATTAGTTTTGATGATGTCAAATAAATATAGATACTAAATGTTGAGAGCAAAAAGTTTACATAATATATTTACCTTCTACCTTGACTAACTGCTATATTTAATATAGATATCAAGTTGAATTATGGAGATTGATCAAGAAGAAAATTAAGAAATAAGTTATTAACTTGGATTTTTCTGGAGGAAGAAGAAGAAGATTCAAGATGATCAAGAAAATAAAGAAGTTGTTGGGATATAAAGAATGATCATCAAGAAGAAGAAGAAAGAACAATTTGGAAAATATAATGGGAATATCAATATTCAAGTTCTTAGATTTGATAATGGAAGTCACTATGATCAAATGGAAGTTGGAATGGCTCAATTCAGAGTTGAAATGAGCTATTTTAAGTTTTGCAATGAATAGTATTTTTTGGAGCTACAGTGCATCACTCTCAGGCTTCAAAAATACCACTCAAGTGATCTTTGTGAGTGAGAATAATTTTTACTAGAGTGGAACATGTGTCACTCGAGTGGAAATGTATTTTCAGCTATTTTATTCAGCTATATTATTTATTCAGGATGGACAAGGTTCGGTAATTTGATCACATCTCTCAAACCACAACTCCAATTGAGATGAAACCAGTGGCATATGATACTAGACTTACAATGAGTAATTTTGACATCAAATTCTAGCTGAAAGGAGCTTAGATGAAGGAGATATGAATTTGTGAATTTGACCTTCAAATTATTATCACTTTCCAGACCAGGTTTGGTATTTTAGATATAATTCCTAAATTAAAAATCCAATTGAGCTCAAACTAGTTCCATATGAAACTATACTCAAAGAGATTTCCATTGATATATAACATGTCAAATTTGGAGTTATATTCAAAGTGGTATGGCTTCTGGAATTTGGTTCTCAAAAATGCATATACAATATACACTCTTTTGATCATAACTTGCAACATACAATTGAGTTTGAGCTGATTCTTTTTGGATTGGAATAAAAATGATAAGAGCTTGTCAATGATGGATCATTTGCCATATTTGAAGCTAAATTATACAACTCACTTGAAGTAAACATGATACTTATGAATGAAGTGATGATTCTAACCTTCGGTTTCTCAAGTCAGAGGCTGCACATGCTCACTCGAGTTGATAAATAAACACTCAAGTGATGGGGTTAATCTTCAGAGTTTTTGCAAGTCACACCGGTAGAAAAATGACTTATTAGATCGGGTAAAAATGACTTTTTAATCCGATTTTAGATAAGGTTTTAATACAACCGGTCTGAAAAGTGCGATGTTTTTTTCGACCGGTTACATAACCGGTCCAAAAAACATCACACTTTTTAGACCGGTTCTCCAAAAAACCGGTCTAAAAAGTGTCTTTTTTTTCTGGTTCATTGATTTCGTTAGTATAACAATTGATTGGTCAGATCTCAAGAAACTAACATTGAAAAAATGAAAAACAAGTATAACAAAATTTAGTCAAACACAACATCAATTAACTGTTGACATTTGCTTAGATAACACCATATACCTACAAAAAACAAGAATCTATAGATGAATTACTGAGAACACTTACCAGATGGCCGAATCAACCTTGGTTCACCATATATTTTCGTAAAAACAAAAGATTGGTTTGTTCCCTACCATGAATAACCTGACAAAACAAAATCATATTTCAAAATGTAGAAGAGCACCATAAAAACATATTATCAGCAAGCATCATCGAGAAAACAGGTTCACATACCTGATACTTCTGCTTTGATGTAGGTTTCAAAGGATAGTCTAAAGCATATATGAAATAATATTAGGAAATGAGTTAGAAAAGAAAGTAATTAGATCCCAAGTTGAAATAAGATTTTTAATTAAGTAGAGCCTTGAGATAGAGAATTCAAATTAAAAAGTGTTAGAAAACAAGAGAACAAATGAACTAACCAAGTAACCTCTGCGTCGACATCGGCGATGTTCAAGAACGGAGGAGAGACGTAGGAAGGAGAAGCTGTCAAGGCACGAATGAAGGGTTTACAATTAGCTTGATAAATATCATATTTCAAAGTTGAAATTAGGCATGCAAGAGAAGATTTGAAATATTAAGACGGACTTTTAAGACCGGTTATTTGGAGAACCGGTCTAAAAAAGACTTTTTAGACCGGTTCTCCAAATAACCGGTCTTAAAAGTCCGTCTTAATATTTCAAATCTTCTAAAAAATTTTATCTTTTAGACCGGTTATTAGTAACAACCGGTCTAAAAAGTTTTCAATTTTTTTAATTTTTAATTAATTTTATATTTTTAGACCGGTTGTTTAGATAACCGGTCTAAATAATATCTTTTAGATCGCATATTTTAAGAACCGGTCTTAAAAGTTCTTTATAATTATGAAACTGCCACCAGTCATATTTTTTAGACCTTATCCACAATAACCGGTCTAAATGTTACGGTCTAAAAGGAGTATTTTGTACTAGTGTCACTCGTCAAGTTTTTGAGAGTGGAAAAGAGTCCACTCGAGTGGATAAGTTTCCACTCGAGTGACAGGGCTCCACTGGCGGAAGATAGCAAGTCAACCATGAGTTTTACAGAAGGTGAGATAAGGCTTCACTCGAATGACAAAGTGCTCACTCGAGTGACCAAGAGATCACTTGCACTCACCCACAAGTCACTCGCTGGTGTATCAAAGGTTATGAGGAAAGCTCACTCGATTGACAGGTTATCATTCGAGTGAAATGTTCTCGCTCGCGAGTCTCAAGAAGTCACTCTCAGGATCTACAGGAAGTTATGAAGAGTATCCACTCGAGTGAATATTGTCACTTGCAGATGTTGTTAAGTTACTCGCCAAATGTTTGAAAGTTGAGAAGAATTCACTCAAGTGGGTAAGTATCCACTCGAGTAACAAGGGATAACTTGCTATTTTCAAAAGTCACTTATGGGGGTCTCTGGAAGTTATGAAGAACTTCCACTCGAGTGAGTAAGTGATCACTCAAGTGGAATGTGTCACTCGCAAGCTTTTCCCAAGTGACTCACGACAGTGCTGAAAGTGAAAGGTAAAGATTACCTGAGTGATAAGATGCCACTCAAGTGATATCTTACAACTCGTGATACTCAGCAAGTCACCTTCTGATAAAATCAAGAGTGCATCCTAGTTTTCACTCAAGTGATACATATTCACCCAAGTGACAATCATCCACTCAAGTGATCCTATTTCTACTCAAGTACAGGTTCAACATCCATTTGAAAATCACCGTATCAGATTTCTCTATAACCTTATGAATTCATTTAAACCTTGATTATGTTGCTTCTAAACATTCCTAATCATTACTAATCAAGTTTATATGAGGATTATAGGTGATTGACCATGTATTATGTAACAACCGTCCTTACGAGCATAAATCTATCTTATGCTCTGCTACCAAAAATGTAAGGACCCTCACATAAGAGCATAAACTTGCTCAATGCACTTGTCCAATCATGGATAGTGCTCATAGTGGCATATGCGGAAGAATTGTAGGGACTCCCATCCCATATTTGTATTACTCAGAGTCGCGATTACACAATATAGGGCACATAGCAATAGAATAACCATACTGATATTATTACAACAACAATGATAATAATAATGCTTGATAATGATACATAGTTCTCATAATAGGGGTTTACAACTATTTACAGACCTTAAAATCATACACAACCTTCAGATAACCAACGTCTTCTTCTTGCACTAGTCCACAACCTTCAGTTGACGGAATCACCTTCCTCGCTTATCGAGCCATCGACAGCTGCTGAAACCTTACATATTTATGGAAAGGGTGAGATTCGAGAGAATCTCAGTAGTAACATGCTTACATACAAATAGGATGTGAAAATAGATATGCAATGTCATGGCATGTAAGATGATCGTATGTTCGTGTGTACACTTTCCCAAGGCGAAACTATACGTCCGCACCTTGGTCGATTTAGTGCCCCTGTTAGGTCTCTGACTGCAATATGGCGAATGGTTGTTTAGAACATTAGTTCATGCTACAATGGATAACATTCATAATAGTTATCACATAGTATATGTAAGAAGGAAGTTACTACCTGGAATATGACCTTTCCAGCTCGTCCTTAGTCCAGCTCCGATTCTAGCTCGTCTATCGATATATCCTAAAATGCACATTTAGGATAAATGAGTTATTAGCTGCTCGTAACTCATTCCAGACTCATAGTGTTGGTTATTATAGCTTATAGTTGTAGAATTACCAAAACACCCCTAAGACTTAGCTTATGCCTATTTGTACCCAATTATTGACCTAAGGTGATCCTACACAATTTCACGTGTAGAATCCATTGGTAACCTCGGTTTACTTAAATTCAGGCCCTAAATGATGAAAATACCCCTTGACAGCCATTTCTTAGCGCTTAAAGGGTAATTCGGTCATTTCACACACCAGGCCTTTTCTCACTCTGACATCAACATGAGACTTACTCATTTCGCTCTTCTAAACTCAATGGAATCATCCAATAGATGAAATTCCAATTCCTTCATCATGCCACACAATTAGTAGCAATTATGAGTTCTCGGAAGAGTTGTGTCGGTTTCTCGTTTTGTCTTGCCTAATATCTCCTTTTTACTTATAATCACATGATTGACTAGTTAGGCAAGCATTAGATATTGTTTTAACCGTTAAAATGAATTAATTGAACGAGAGATGAATAGTACCCAACTTCTCCTATACTCATCCAATCAACAACTGAAATGGTAGAAAGGAAGCATACGCTTACCTTAACTCGTTTATGAATTCGGTTCCGAATTTCGGCGACACTCTGACTGGCAAGACAACACCAATGACCTCCAATCAAGAATCTGAATCCATAAAATTGAAGCTCTTGATGAGTAGAAGAATGTTAGAAAAGGGTAATTGGAGAGAAGACGCTGTTTTGGTAGAGATTCGGTGCTCCAAAGATTTCTCTCTCTCCTCCGCGTTCTCGTTTCTCCAATCTCGTTCTTTCATTTTCTCATTCTGTCTCAATTTCTCGTTCTTTCTGCATTCTTATCTGATTCCAAATGGCACGCAGGAAATGATTTAATGAGAAAGGATGATGAGTCATTAAAAATGGCTCTTATGTGGCTATAATCATTAGTCCACTTCTTTAGCTTTCTTTCATGATATTTCATCCCCTTTGTCATGCTTATTCATCCAATAAATTAGTGAGATATATAGAGAAAATTATTATTCTCAAACTATCTCATTATACCCATAGTACCACCTTCATGTGGTTACTCAAAGCCTTAGCTTAGTGGCTCTTTGTTTTTTCTTGGGTATTAATTTACTTAATATTTGTTTCCCTCCTTTTTAGTTCCCATCTCATTACAATCATTGGGAAAAATACTCATTTCTTGCTTTATTGGCAAAATTACCATTTTGCCATTGCATTATTGGTGAGAATTACTCATGTCTATTTATGTCACTGGCCAAAATAGGGCGTAGTAGTTCTCTTAAATTAGGCTTATTCTCAGTTCTCTTGTCTTAAAATTAGGGGTGTTACATATTACAGCTGAACGGACAAAAAGCAAATTGTGTCAGAATCTCCAACGGTCATATTTTTTGTAAAGCAACAGAATCTCAACGGGAAGACCAACGTGACTAATGGATACTTTAATATATCCAACATTCATCTAAGCTATATCAACTATAAATTGAAAAGTGTTCCAAGTCGAGGATAAGAGCTTGCACATACGTTGTCAAAATGCCGACACTCTGACGTTTCTCTTATTTGCTCTCTGTCTTCACAGTATTCATATAATTTACCATTGAGAGTGAGATGATTTGTAATGTAATTAAGTGTTTATCTGATTCACTTATGAGAGAGAAGATTGATTATAATCCTTCATCATAAATGTTGTATCCTTACGGTGAGTAAGGGGGAGTATCTCGGTGAGATTTGTAAACGGCTTCACAAGTGCCTGGATAAAACTTGTGGGATTGTAGAGGCTTTTATTGTGCCTATTAAACAAGAACATAGTGGATTGAAGATCTTAGGAGGATCCTGGGGACTGGACGTAGGTCATCGTGGATTGGACTGAACCAGGATAAATTTCTGTTTATATCCTCTCTTCTCTAAACTCTTATATTTCCAGCACACATTTCGTAATTAACTAGTTATTGATTTATGCCTGATTACTTTCATACTTATTATTTTTCACTAAAATGTGAAAAGATTCTCAAAGTTGTTAAGTTTTTATCTTACACCCAATTCACCCCCTCTTGGGTGTCAGCCAAAACTAACAGGTAAACAGGTCATATTTCTGAGTCTCCCTTTTTTCTATTTTACTCCTTACACTCTATGCTTGTTCATCATGCAAGTGAACTTCCTAATTGCCATTCACAAATCATTTTCTACTTGACTAACTCTACTACCACTAATCAAAATCTAATTGGACATATTAATAACTCTAAAGTTTTTGATCAATTTTTGCTCTTGTAACATCAGAGTTGCCACCTGCACCGCTTTTCTACTTAATGCATTTTCAATGACATTAGATTTTCCTAGATGGTATTTAATTTCTAGGTTGTAGTCCTTAAGAAACTCCATCCATCTGCGCTTCCTTATGTTCAATTCTTTATGATCATATAAGTATTTCGAGCTCTTGTGGTCGTAGTACAATTCTACAGTCACACCGTAGAGATAATATCTCCATATTTTCAATGCAAACATAATTGCTACCAGCTCAAGATCATGTGCGGGATAATTCATTTCATGGGGCTTCAGCTGACGGGAGGCATATGCTACCTGTAATACCCCGAATTTTGGGATCAAAGGCTTGAGATTAAGCCTAGATTAAGTGGACTACTAGACCCCGATTTAGTGAATGTCCTAGTGAGGAATGATATTTATCCCAAAATTCCTTAATATCTTTGGATATTAAAAGAGAAATAAAAGGTGAGGGAAAATGGTAATTTTGCCATAAGTTGGGAAATGATGGATTTTCCCTAATATTCCCAATAAGTTGAGTTGAATGGGAATTAAGAGGAGGGAAATGACTACTTGGTAATTAATAAAGCCATGTTGGTAATTATTATCAAGTAAAGTCAATAAAAGGAAAAGCTTAAGTCTTCGGTTGACCACTTGAGGTAGTGGAATGGGATAATTTGAGAGTGAATTATACTTTCATAATTCTTATTAATAATAATGGAATGATGAAGAAAAAGAGAAAGGAAACTTGTTATGCAAGAAATGAGATAGGTGGATTAATTGAGTGAAGGCCACCTAGATTATCAACCTTCATCATTTATTCTCATCCCTTCCTGCGCTCAGATTAAAAGGGAAAAGAAGGAAAGAGAAACAAAATAGATCAGATGAAAACGAGAAATAGAAAGATGAATGAGAACGCGATGGAGAACTAGAGGAGAGAGAAAAGAGAGAGAAAGTTGTTATTGGCCAGAACTCATCCGAAACGGTGTTTTCTCTCGAAATGTCCAGTACAAATATTGTTCTACTCATCCTGAGCTTCGATTCTATGGTTTCGAATTCTCGTTTGGAGGCCGTTGGTGCTGTCTCGCCGGCCGGACCGTCACCAGAATTTTGAACCGGATCTAGAAGCGTGTAGAGGTAAGCGTGTGCTACCTTTCTACCATTTCAATTTATCATTTGGATGAGTATTTTGGAAGTAGTGTACTGTTTATCTCTCGTTCTATCCGTATTTTGGGGGCCGAAATGATGTCCAACGGATGTCTAAACGGCTAATCATGTAATAAGAAGTAGAAAAGAGGATATTAAGATAAAGAAAGGGAGGAACCGACACAACTCTTCTAAGAACTCTATAATGGCTGCCCTATATGGTTTATGAGGGTAGAGTTGGAATTTCATCGATTGGATGATTCCATTGAGTTCAGAAGATAGAGCAAATTGTGTAAGGTTCATGTTGATGAGAAAGTGAGAAAAGGCCTAAAGGGTGAAATGACCAATTTACCCTTTTAGCTCTACATAAGGGTTGTCAAGGGGTATTTTCGTCATTCGGGCCTGAATTTGACTGATATGAAGTCATAAATGGATTTGACACATGAAATTGTATAGGATTGGCCTATATTGTGATTTTTGTAAAAGTACAGTCGGGCCAGGCTTTCAAAGGCATTTTGGTAATTTAGCGTAATTGGGCTAAGTTATCAACTAATATGAGTCTAGAATGATATAAGAAAGACTATGACTCATGTATTGAATGTTTGGGAATTCTAGGTCTCGACAAAGGATGGTGCTCGGACCGGAGCAAAGATGAAGGATTGAGGACGGACATGAGGTCCGATAGGTAGTGGACTTACTTTTCCTGCATGGGTGTGATATATATGTTATATACATTGATTGTGTACCTGCTATGCCTATTTGTGTTGAGCATATTTGATTAATTGGAGCTCTATTATATTTGTGCGATGGCCATTGGTATGTCATAACATTAAGCATATAGCATGTCATTATGTTGGCATGAAATAGGGTAGGCAAGCATGTCATGCATTCATATATATATGCCATGCATAGTAGTACTGTTCACTATTGAGATTCTCTCGAATCTCACTCCTCCCAAACAACCATTTTAGACAGGTGATGGATGCATGAAGATGCATGGAGGAGATGTGGAGTGGAAGAGAAGACTGTAGTGTGAGGCACTACATCTTGTATTTCATATATGTTTGTATATATAGATGTATGTGTATGTACGGAAGTTGTATAAGTAGAGAATCGCTTTAATGTATATGAGAAATTTTATAGCATGAATAAGAGAACGGCTTTTAGTTTATCGATATAATCGCTCGCTTACTCTGATTTAATGGAACTAAGAGCCGGTAAGGTAAGTATATGGAAGGGTGTTTACACTACCACTCTGCCCTATTGCATCAAGACACATCTCAATCCATGCTTACTTACATCACTGTAGACCATATAGGTCAACTGTGGATCAAACACTGGTGTTGTTGTCAATCTCTCCTTCAGCTTTGTGAAGATCTTCTCACAACTTTCGTCCCATACAAAATGTTTAGTTTTCCTTGTTAACCTTGTAATATCCTGAATCTTAGGACTAAAGGCTTAATATTTAGCCTGGATTAAAGGGGACTACTAGACCCCTGTTTAGTAAATTTCATAGTGAGACATAGTATTATTTTCCAAAATTGATTTATATCCTTGGATGTTAAAAGGAATTATATTTGTAAGCTAAAGAGCTTAGGGAATAACAAAACGAAGTGATTGGAAGTCACACACAACATAGTTAAGTGGAATACAAAGTATTGTTGCTATTGGTGTAATTCCCAATGGGCAGTCGTGTTTGTGTGGCATATTTTAATGGGAAAATGATGTCAAAAAATTATGAAACATTTCATAGTGAAAGTATACTTATCAAGATTTAATTTGATAGGTCATATAATTCATTTGGAGTTGTACATAAAGAGAAATGAATTTTTAACGTTAGCCCAGAGAAATTAATTATTTTCTGGGACACCATTCAAAGATTAAAATTCTGGGAAGAGTTAGCTTTCAATTGTCCAAAGGTTATAATTTTCCTTAAAACTAGACTAAATATGGGTCACATAGCCTTTAGAATCACTCCAATTAGACATTTGTACAATTAGATATGAATTTTGAAATTTTAATGAAAATTCTGCCAAGTTTTGTGTCATGTGAGAAAATTGTAATTTTGGACCAATGAGGAAGTGACACATGGAAAATGAAATGGTTAATTAATTTAACCATTCATCATCTTCCTCAGCCATTCATTCTGTACGCAGAAATAAACTAGAAAGAGAGAGAAAAGAGAGCACATGAAAATGGAGGATGAAGAGAGAGAAATTTCAGTTTGCCGAAACATTGTCGAATCGGCATCCTCTCTCAAAGTTCCCTTTAGGAAACTTCTACTCATTATGAGCTTCATCTCTATAGTTTTGGATTCTCATTTGGAGGTAGTTGGCACCGTCTCACCGATCGGAGTGTTGCCGAAATTTTGAACCGTTTGCGGAAACGAGTGGAGGTAAGCGTAAGCTTCCTTTTTAACTGATTGGTTTGTTGTTTGGATGAGTATAGAATAAGTTGGGTACTATTCATGATTGGTTTAAAATGGTGTTTTCAATGGCTAAATGATGTCTAAATAGCTAATCATTTGATTAGAAGTAGAAAGGAAGTGAATAAGCCAAAGAAAACAAGAAAACAATATAATTTTTCTGAGACCCTAAATTGAGGTTATGTGTGTGATGTGGTGATGTACTTGGAATTTGATGATCTTGATGCTTCTATTGGCTTTAGGAGGAAAAATTGTGTAGGTATGCAAGTGTTCATGAATTTTAGATACTTGTATATGAATTTGGAAGTTTTAGAAGTTAAAGGGTGCACGTTGTGAAATCTGTCTTCTGGAGGCAGTGTCTTTGTGATGTGTTTTGAGTGGCTTAATGTTATCCAATAACCATGAAACTTTCTAGTTAAACATTAGAGACATATACCTTTAATTTGGTATGTTATAATGGTTAATTGGACAAGTATGCTAGGAGTTATGATTTATCAAACTCTGGTCATGTGAATCTGAGTAATTCTGGACCAGTGTCCAATTAAATGGAATTATGTACTTATGAGAGTATTTTTAGCTTATATATATATTTTTTCCTAAACTTAAACTTATATAGGGTTCCATATAACTTATAAGCACTTCATTTGGAATTTTTTACATTTACTTATGAGTTTTACAAGTTTGGCCAAGAATCAGGACGGTGAAATTCTGAACTGCGAGATTCTTGGTTGCGGCCAAAATGTTTCTGTCTGATTTTTGGCCGCGGCAAAAAAAAAATTCCAGGATTTCATATTTTTGAGGGGAAATTGACCTATTTAGCCCTCTCTAACTTCTTGGGCGTTAATATACACTTCCAATGACCCACAATCATAACTCTAATGATGTGATTGGGTATCTAGGGCCATGGAGAAGACAAGAAAGAATAGGAATGGAAGAATTTCCAAGAAGCTCCAATGGTTGGCAGATGAGAAAACAAAAGGAAGGACTATGGTCCACCAGGTAGTGAACTTACCTAGCCTGCATGTATATGATATGTATGTTTTGCATTGTTTTATGTGACTGTTTGCCTAATTGTGTTGAGCATGCTTGATTGTTTGAAAATTTGTTATGTTGATACAATGACAATGAGTATGTATAACATTGAGCATGTAGATGTCATTATTGGCATGATTTTATGAATGGCAAGCATGTCATACAGTCATATATATCTTGCATACATAGTGGTACTGTTTGCTACTGAGATTCCTTGAATCTCATTCCTCCCAACCAACCATTTAGACAGGTGAAGAGTGCAGGGAGATATGCATCGGAGGAGATAAAAAGGTGAAGCAAAGATCATAGTGCAAGGCACTACTATTTGTATTTGATGTAAGAGTGTTGTGGTTATGTGTAATCATACATTTGATGTATATGTGGCTATACATTCCATGTATGTAAATGAATGTATTAAGTTTAAGCAGAGAATCGCTCGCATACTCTGATATAATAAAACAAAGAGCCGTTGAGAGTTAATGATGTAGTGAAACTCATGAAAATAATTGAAATGTTTTTTTACCATCTGAAAACCCTCTCAACCTTAGGTTTAACTCCTGAGTTGAGATTGGGGATTTGTGAATATTTTCTGAAGTTGAGTAATCCGAGTTTGAATCGTGGTCTCACGAATGATTTCACTACTCATTTGAACTCATCTAGGGCTCTAAGGATAAGGTGTCATATTTAATAGCTCAATGGTACCAGGATTGACAGCTCGGGCGTGTTATGCCTAGCGTCTCGAGTTCGATCCTGGGGAGGTTCCCTTTAGGGAGAATAATGGAGGTGGGCACTTCATAAGATTGCCCCACTCAGTCTCCCTTGGAGGGGGTATGACCGGATCATCAGTTCCCCTTGGAGGGAGGCGAGTCTGTTACAAACCTTATCAAAGGTACCACTATCCTAGAGAAGTTCTGTATAAACCGTCGGTAATAACCGGCTAGACCCAAAAAACTGTGTATTTCAACATTATTCTCTGGTGTTTTCCAATTCAATACTGCTTCCACCTTACTGGGATCTATTGAGACCCCTTCTTGTGAGACTACATGGCCTAGGAATTTTACTTTTGAAAGCCAAAACTCACATTTCCTCAACTTAGCATAGAGTTGCTTGTCTCTCAGTGTGCCTAACATAGTTCTAAGATGCTCTTCATGCTTAGCTTTGCCTCGTGAGTTTACCAGTATATCATTGATAAAAGACTACCATGAACTAGTTTAAATATAGACCAAAAATTGATTCATGTAGTCCATAAATAATGTAGGTGCATTAGTCAGCCCAAATGGCATTACTAGAAATTTTTAATGCCCATATCTGGTTCTGAATATGGTCTTTGGTACATCTTCTGCTCTTACACAAAGCTATTCATACCCGAACCTCAGATTAATTTTAAGAATATGCATGAACACGATAACTCATTGAGTAGGTCATCAATTTTGGGAAGTGGATACTTGTTCTTTATTGTTACCTTATTCAGCTCCCGGTAATCGATACACAGGTTTAGGCTTCCATCTTTCTTCTTGAAAAAGAGCACTGGAGCTCCCCATGGTGAGATACTAGGTCCAATAAACCCTTTCTCTAATAATTCTTTGATTTTATTCTTCAGCTCCACCATTTAATTTAGAGCCATTCTATATGGAGCCTTAGATATTAATTCCACTCCAGGCTTAGTTTAAATGGAAATTCCACTTCCTTTTCTAGAGGTAAACCATTAATGTCTTTTGGAAATACCTCAGGAAACTTATTCACCGCAGGGATATTCTCAAGTGTTAACCCGATTTTTGTCTGTACCGAAAAGATCACCATATACTACTGACAACCTTTATGCAAATATCTTTCAGTCTCAACTGTTAAAAGAAAATTGAGGTTAACTTCTAAACTAGTAGGTGATTGTAGATTAGGATAGACAACTCGTTTGTTTCTGTAACAGAACATTTTTAGCCATCAACCAGTCAATATCAAGAATTACTTCTAATTTATGCAATGACAGACAAATCAAATCTACCGTTGACTCATGTCCCTCACCATTTATAATGCAATTTAAGCAGACTTTAGTAGTAATCGATCGAGAACCCATGGGTATTGACACCCCTAAATCATACAGTAATCAGTGTATTCTCAAACCCAGCCAATTCGCACAATCATATGCAATAAATGAATGGCTAGCGCCAGAGTCATATAATGCTTGTACAGAGTTACCATTAAGTAAAATGGTACCTTGAATCAACTTAGGAGATTTTCTGGCTTCCTCTTGTGTCATGGCGAAGACTCTACCTTGAGTTCTCTACCTTGGCTGTTCTGCTCTCTGCTGTTGTTGTGGATAATGGACAACAATATGTCCTGGCTGACGATAAGTAAAACAGACTGGTGGCCGGGGTGGTGAGTTACATGGTATTTCTTTATGATGAGGCTTCCCACAATACCAGTAAGTTATATTTCTAATAGGTTTCTAGCTATTCTGTTACTGAGCTAAGTTGGCTTCTTATCATTTCCTTGGGATGATCCTCTGTATTTTTACATTTCTAAGAAGTGTTCGCGCTACTCAATGCCCCTTTATTATTGTAATTTCTGCTAGTGTAGAGGCTCAATAAATTGCTTTTTGTAATTTGACACTCCTCTACTGCCTTGTTGAACTCGATGAATTGCTTCGAAACTAATTTTTCTTTCAACTTGGGTCTCAACCCCGATATCAACAAATCCAAACTCCACTCTTCATCATCCCGAAATCTCATATAGGAGGAATATCAAGATAATAGAATATAACGGCCAATATATTCATCAAAGCTTTCTTTTTACTCTTGCTGGATCGTCAAGAACTCGGTTTCTTTTGTAATCTGAAGTGATCGGGGAAAATACTTTTCATTAAATTTTGCTAGGAAATATTCCCAGGAAGAGGAATATTTCGGGCTTGCATAACCATTTCAACATTCTTCCATCATATATCAGCATCACCCTCTAATTTGTAAACTGCCCTCATTCTTTCACATAATCTGAATAGCCAATATTTCGTTACTTGAGGGTTGAATCTTTCCTTAAAGGATGGTGGCCCTTGTTGACTAAATTTTGTCAACTATGATGGTAGACTTTCCATCTCGACAACAGATCTTTTTGGTGGTTATTCTGGAACAGGATTTGTAAGATGAATAGGTTGATTCACTGGTCCTCCCAGGTCATTCATTCTTTCCCTATCCGCTTCCTGCCTCTGTTGCACTTCTTTTAACTCATCCCTTAGGTCATGAATCATGGTTCTCTTCTCTATAAGCATGCCCAATATTTGCTCTATTGGATCTAGTCTTGCTTCTTACCCCTGACCCCTTCCTCTTCTACCACGTCTTACTATCTTTATAGCTCACTATATTAAAATAAGGGAGAGATCAAGTCATTATATATTCATAAGGGTATTTTCATCATTTCATAAAGTTTGGATGCACAAACAATTCAATCATGGCACACAACAGACATTCTTAACAATTTAGGGAACGATCTTAACATTACTTAGTATACGAGTCTTTATACAATATATTTTATTACATAACTTAACATTTTCCAAACTTTTTGAGGGGGTCACCCATCTTTCCACTACCCTGGGCTAAGCACACTTAACTTTTATTATATAGACACAAAACACTGATACCGTCTCTACCCGTCCTTGGGTATCAATACCCTACCTCTATACATATCTCAACTAGTCATTATGTCAACCATTTTTGGCTGACCAAGAACTATGTACAAGTTACTTATATTAATGCCAGTCTAGATACATATATAGTAGTACAAAATCCTTCATAAGAGCTATAAACTTTGGAAAATTGTCCCTGGGTCCCCACTTAATAACGTCATTGACCTTCTAAATCTAGAATGTTGTCTTTGGGAAGAAATACAACGTGGTCTAGATCTAGTAGTTATCGGCGAGCTCTAGACCAAGGTACCTTTGATCCCTATATAGAGTATCTACATCATGTAGCAACTACTTGTACTGAACTACTGGAATTTATGGAATAATTCATGGATCTGACTCCATAATTGCTCATCTGGTCGCAAATCAGGCCTTATGTGTGCAAAGTTTGCCCTCGAGCTTGTTACCTCATATTGATCCGACTTTGGCCCATTAGATAATGGTTGCTCCGAGTCTTCTACTTGGGAGTAAGTTCTTGGCTCAATCCTAAGATGGGATCTATTAGCCTGTCTCGGCGGTACTCGTTTCCTTGCAATTTATAATGTCCTAAGGCCTCACCATTCTTGTTGTGACTATCTTTGTGGTCTATCTGAAGGCCAATTTACAAACGGCAGTGACCAAATCCTATAATATCGTTCTTCACTCATGATTCCTATTTCAACATAATCAAGACTATATCAGTATACCATTCTGTTATTGCCAGAATCGTATGTTCTTATACCAAAAATGTCAAACCCCGTAGAATTTTGACATTTGATATAGTAGCAATGCACAGTTTAGTGGGCATACAGAAATAACATAAACATACTGATATAATATTCTTGATTGTATTACATAAATCCCTATAGGATTTTGTATATTACAAAATACATAACCCAAAATATAAGCAAAATACAAGATAACCATAACCAAAGATCCTTTAAAAGTCAGCCTTCTCAATTCCCAAAATCTACTACTTCCTCACCTTTCGAGCCGTTCCGTCTTACTGTATAAATTTTATTTATGGAAAGGGATGAGATTCTAGTGAATCTCAGTAGTAACAGACAATCAATCATATAAAATGCGAAAAGCAAACATGCAATGCAACATATATCATGATGTAGCAATCAATAATGCTAAGCACATTTATGACAATGTTCAGGATTATAGTGATGATTTTCTGGATCAAAATGATCGCATGATCCCTACTTACACACATCTTGTCTCATTGTGATCACATCAATATTCTGGAGCAGGTATCAACCAGTCCATACTTGTCATATCCGCTCAACTGGGTCCACCTAGTCTTATAGTATATTGCTCATACCATGGGGTGGTATTATGCTTCTCCCACACCCAGTGAGAAATTTTCATTAACACACTGGCCGACCTAGACTGGATACATACTAGCCAAGAGATACTTATGCATTTCCCATATCTAATTCTAGGATACTTATCGCATTAAAAATATCATTGCATAGAGCATGCCAAACAATGCATATTAACAATCATATAGAATATGAAAGATATAGTTACTACCTTATCGCCTTTCCTTACCTAACTACTATCGGTCTTTGATTACGGGTCTGGCTCGACAGATATCGAATCCTAAAATTCCTAAAGTAATTGAAAATGAGTTATTACTCATTTATACTTTATTCTAATTTAGTCTCATTTATACCAGTGAATCAACCTATGGAATCCGGTCTAATTCCCTTTATACCTGATATATTCATACTTTTCCAAAAATTATGACTTGGGCTATTCCTACACAATTTCATGTGTAAACTCCATTTTTAACCTTATTTTTGGCACAATCATACTACATTTACAAAAATACCATTGACAGCCACCAATTAGGGTTCGAGGGGTAAAATTGTCATTTCACACCCTAAGACCTTCACACTTCCAAAATCACATATTTCCTACACAATTTTCCATTCTAAACATCATGGGACCATCAAAAACACAAAATTGCAACTCTAATCCCTAGTTTTTAGGTCTAGCTGAAATGCTTCAAGTTTTTGGATAATTGAATTTTCATTAATTCAATCCCTAAAACATCTTCTTTTCACTTGTAATTACTTGTTTAATCATCCAAACACCTAATAGACATGATCAATATAAATTTGGGCAGCATCTTCCCATAGGGTTTGAACATCCCAAGTTATAAAATTCAACCAAAACAAGCCAACAACCAATCAAACAATAACACAACTTTGTATTCAACAAGAATTTCAAGGTTTTCTTAACTTACTTTGATTCTCCTTATTCCTTCCTTCCAAAACTATCCCTTCCTTCTTCTTCCTTTTAAGTCTTGTTTGCTTGATAGCTAATCCTAGATGACATAGTGTTGGAAATTGTGCCCTAGGGGCCAATCATTGTACTTTAAACATTGTCATACAATGAATTTCTCTATTTAGTTATCACATTATTCGTATGCTCACTGTGATAACTGTATGCTTGGATAAATCATAATGATTGTCCTAAATGTCACTGGTCAGTCATCTGTGTAGGAGTAAAGATGAAATATGATCAGTATGACTTTGATAAGGCATGGGGATACGAGTCAAAGTCTTGGGCACTTGTAGGACTATAAGATACTAGACCGACCCGCTATAAGAAAGTTGCATGGATCAAGTTATAAGCTTATCTCATGTATAACCACGTCACAATGCCCTTTAACCTGAGATCATCATGGATTCCTTCATGAGAGTCACTAAGCTTTGACTTAGTTAAAAGTCACCTTTAACTGAGTGATGATAAAGGCTAAAATTGGGCTTAGTGGTTTTCATGCAGAGGAATGTGAATGGTCAAGATAGAATTTGTCCCTCATATTAGTATAGAGATATTACTAGGTAATAAGTAAAATATTTTCATATTTATTTTCCCTTATATGATGATTTTATGGACTATATTTGAGGTGAATATAATCAATTTGGGAGTAATTAATAAATAAATAATGATTTTCTTGCAGCCATGGACAGTACCGCATTAATAAGAATTAAATGAGGCATTTAAGGGGAAGTACTATTCATGTAGTACTATTCACTGTTCATGCAGGTACTGTTTGGAATCACTGTAGCGTACTGCATCATTGGTACTATAGCAGATCATTGTATTATACTGTAGCGGTCGGTGTGTGTAGACGCAGGGCGTTTCGGTGTAGTTACTGTAGCAGTCGGGTTACTGTAATGAGTGGGTAGTCGGTTCACTGTGGCAGTATGGTTCATTGTAGCAAAATCACTGTAGAAAAAATATTGTAGCAGTCTAAAAATGAAGCCTATAAATAGAGCTTCTTGGCACGCTAAAATGAAGAGGAAAGAAGAGAGAGAGAGAGCTTCTATTTTAGAAAGAGAGTTGTTATTTTTAGAATTTATTTCTTGCATTTTTTTTACTTCTTGCATGCCTCCTACATGGATGGTTTTACCTCCTATATGGAAGGCGTAGGTAGTGCTCCTTTATAGATGGTATAGGTTGCCACCTACATGGAAGGTTTTACCTCCTCTATGGCAGGCTAGATTTTCCATTGTCATGCATCTTGTAGTTGTATTTTTATGTTTTTGTAATTAATTTGTATGCAATATTTATGATGTTTGTAATTTATTTTGGTTTTGTTTTTAATTTTATCATGAGCTAAATTTTCCTTTTCCTAGGGTGAGGACGTAGCTTACTAATGACGGATTGAATCTTAACTTATTAAATCTAGTTTTAATTTTTCCTTCATGATTGGGTTTTAATTATTATTCTTACTGCTTTCAATTGATTGTCCACCTTTTGGATGATTTTAATATGCATGTTGAGACTGGAAGGAGATGCATGTGTGTGGATCCTATAATTAAAACCATAATTTGCATATGAAATAGGAATATATTCATATGGGTTGTATAGTCTTAATGAGTTTCATAAATCTTAATGCATGATTAATTGCTTAAATTCATATAGGAATATATTGGGTTAGCAATTAATTATAGAATTACTTGACCTTAGAAGAGGCTAGTAATTAAATTAGGGAAACTCGACTATCAATCATGTGGAATAAATTAGACTAGAATAGATAAGTGATTCAATTCGGAATTTGTTAAATGAAATCTAATCCCTAGGGCTTTTTCTCATATTTGTCTTCACATTAATTGCATTATCATTTTATCATTTTTATTTTGTATTTTCAACCACCAACTAATCGATCAGCTAAATAGTATTAAGATTATCAATTTTGGTACTTAGTGATCAATCCTCAAGGGAACGATACTCTACTTACTTCTATATTACTTGTTTACGACAGTGTACACTTGCACTTTCTAAATACACCACCCTACACTCGTAACAAGTTTTTAGTGCCGTTGCCGGGGATTGTTGTCATTAATATCAATACCAAGTAATTTTAATACTAATTTGGTCTTTATATTACATTTGTTTTTTTGTCTTTTGTTTCCTTTCAGGCTTTTACTTAGTACATGACCAGATCAAAGAAGACTGAATTACAACCTTGTGATTCTGATATCGAGAGAACTTGTCCAAGAAATCTTAGAGTTTGAAAGAAGTATACTTCAATCAATTCAATGGCAAATCCAAAAGGAGAAGCAGTAGATACCAAAACACTCTGTGACTATGCAACACCAACAGTCATGGAGACAACTTTTGGAATCAGAAAACTACCCATAGCAGCAAACAATTTTGAAATCAAGCCAGCAATTATCCAGATGGTTCAAGCAAATCAGTTCGCTGGTTTATCAACAGAAGATCCCAACACACATATAGCCAGCTTCCTAGAAATCTGTGACACATTAAAGCATAATGGTGTTACTAATGATGCCATTAGACTTAGACTTTTCACTTTCTCACTAGGGATAAGGCTAAGAGTTGGTTACACTCTCTACCAATGGGAAGGATAACTACATGGGATGCCTTGTCACATAAATTTTTGGCTAAATACTTTCCATCAGGAAAAACTGCTAAATTGAGGAATGAAATTACCTTATTTTCCCAACATGAACTAGAAAGCCTCTATGAAACCTAGGAAAGATACAAGGAGTTGTTAAGGAGATGTCCTCATCATGGGTTACCAGATTGGTGGATTGTACAAACATTCTACAATGGGAGGACACATACCACCAGAATTCTTGTAGATGCTATAGCTGGAGGATCTTTAATGGGAATAAATCTAGATGATGCCTACAATTTACTTGAGGACATGGCAGCCAATGCATACCAATGGCCTTCTATACGTTATAATTCAAAGAAGGTACTTGGAGTGTACAAGCTGGATATCCTTCCAACTTTGTCTTCTCAAGTTGCATCTATATCCAAGCAAGTGAACTCATTGACAAGCCAAACAAATGCAATCAGTACTCCTCATAAAACCTGTGATCAATTTGGAGGACTCATATGAGTACGTAAAGTCAAGATGGACACTCATCCATGCCTTCTCAGTCAGAGCAAGCTCATTACATTGGAAATCAAAGAAATGACCCATTCTCAAAAACTTATAATCCAGATTGGTAGAATCATCCAAACTTTAGCTGGTGGAATAATCAAAATGTGTACAAGCAGCAAGGGAACTACCAGTAATAAGCTCTTCAACCACCAAATCCACCACATCAAAAAGTGAATGAGGAAGATGGACTAGCTCAACTAACCATAAATGTATCTAAATTAATGGCTAGGACTGACGCAACACTCAGAAGCCATGAAGCCTCAATAAAGAACTTGGAGATCCAAATGGGCCAAATTACAAATATGTTGAATTCCAGACAACCATGTACTCTTCCAAGTGACACTGAAATAAACCCAATAGAGCATGTGAAGGCTATTTCATTAAGGAGTGGGAAAGAATTGAAAAATCCTGTAATTCAAAAGAAGAATGACGGAGAAAATAAAGAAAGCAAAGAAGAATAGAAGGAGGAAGCACAGAAACCTCAAGAGGATGATGTGGTACCAGGAAGAATAAGCTTTTCTGATAACCCTCCTCCATATGTACCACCAGTTCCATACCCTTAGAGACTTGTGAAGGAAAAGCTAGACAAGCAGTTTAAAAAGTTTTTGGAGGTTTTCAAAAAGTTACATATCAACATCCCTTTTGCAGACACTCTTACCAAATGCCTAGTTATGCAAAATTCATAAAGGATATTCTCTCAAATAAACATAAGCTAGAGGAATTTGAGACAGTTGCACTTACTGAGGAGTGTAGTGCCATTATGTAAAAGAAATTACCACTAAAGCTAAAAGATCTAGGAAACTTTTGCATACCTCGCACCATAGGTCAATGCAACTTTGAAAGAGCACTTTATGACCTGGGAGTAAGTGTAAATCTCATGCCTTTATCTTTCTACAGAAAAATTGGTCTTAGAGAGGTGAAGCCTACCACTGTTTCATTACTTCTAGCTGATTGATCAATTAAACATCCGAGGGGTGTCTTAAAAGATATTCTGATGAAGGTGGACAAACTCATATTCCCAGCTGATTTCATCATACTCAGTATGGAAGAAGATCAAGAAATACCTATCATTCTTGGGAGCCCATTCCTAGCAACTGGGAGAACTTTAATAGATGTGCAACAGGGAAAGTTAACCTTGCGAGCTCAAGATAATCAAGTATCTTTCAACATTTTTAAGGCTTGGTCCTTTCCAAATGAAGGTGACACCTGTTACAGAGTAGATACATTGACTAGTTACACAAAAGACGTGGTGAATGAAATCTGCATGGATCAACCATTAGCAATGGGAATGGTAGATGTATCAAAATCTACTAATCCTGAAGTGCACAAAGAATATTGGGGAATAAAAGCCTTAAATTTTGACTCAAAGGTAGCTGATAAAAAGAAACTTATCAAACTCAATAAGCTTGAAGAATTTTGACAACAAGCTTATAAGAATACCAAGTTATACAAGGAGAAGACAAAAATGTCGCAAGACAGAAGAATTTTGAGGAGAGAGTTCACACCAGGACAAAAAGTGTTGTTGTATAACTCAATGTTAAAGCTCTTTCCAGAAAACCTGAGATCAAGGTGGTCAAGACATTTTACTGTGGTTCAAACATGGCCATATGGAGCTGTGGAGATTGAAGATGGTGATCGAAAATTCAAAGTGAATGAGCAAAGGCTGAAAGAGTATAATGACGGTGTACTCAACACTTTGAAAACTGTCATCACTTTTGAGGAAACAACAGGTAAGTCCTAAACTAAAAAAAATTTAAAAAAATAATAAAAATAAATTTTTTTTAAAATAATAAAAATAAAAAAATTTATTGGTTTGGTATTTGTCTAGCTAAAGACATTAAAGAAGGGGGGCTATTTGGGAGGCAACCCAAAACTTCTTTTCCTTACTCTTTCATTTTTCTTTCTTACTCACTAAAGCACACAACACTGCATTTTTAAATTTTAGTCTCATCATGGAGGAAATTCTTTTAAAGCTTAAGAACAGGTTCCCTACTCTTCCCAAAGATGTGCTCAGAAAGATCTATAGCTGTCGACTTGAAAGAATGAAGACATTCAAGCATTTAGGCCTTCCTGAGGATGTCCGATGGATCATTGAAGCTAAGGTACATTTAATAGGTGAGATTCATGAGTCATTCATTAAACATATGCCAGGTATGGGAAGAAGCTCTTACTCCAAAAAGAGAAGAGCTAAAAGAATGAAGGTCTATTTTAAATATGCAAGGTGGAATTGTGATTAGCGATGTAGGAGAAAATGTTTGGTTTCTATAAATTGAGAAGATAAAATTCAATTTATAAAGGATTGACTGAGTAAGGAGTCATTGGATGATATCATTCAGACTCTTGAGACGCATTCTAGTGATGTTCATCATGTTCTTCTTGATTTATTAGACATATTCAACAAAGAAAAAGAGCGCTACCGTCTTAAGAATCTGACGTTAAAAGACCTTGTTTGCCAGTTTATAAGAAAACTGGATGGGAAGCAAATCCTCGATTCAAAGAAAGCGTTTAAGCCGTTACTAGACGTAAAACCAGAGGAAGATGTGAGCCACAATCACAACTACTGTACATAATCTTGCTTTTGTCTAATATGTCTTATCTTTTTCAGTAACTTTTGACTTTCTTTACTCACTTAACTTAATTTCTTCACACAATGGCCTACTGGTCATTCGTGTAGAAATTTTTTTTCAAACTTTTTTGAAAAATGTGTGATTTGCATGATTTTGTTATCACTGTTTTTGTAATATAAATATGAAATCTTCCATTTTGTAAAAACACAAAATGTCTTAGAGGAAAAGAAAAATGAGTGGTATAATACTAAAATGTAGATTTAAATCTATCTGCACTTTTAGTGAAACTAACTTGGGAAAGGATGGAGAGTTTATACCTGCAGCAAACGAACTGGGACGTGCATTAGCTGCTAGAAAGATCAACTTTATCTACGGGGGAGGTATCTAGGGCTTGAGAGCAAGTGTGGCCATTTCTGCAACCATCAATGGTAGTAAAGGTTTGTGTTTAAGGGTGAAGGAGTTAGAAAATCACATTTTCTCCTTAGGGCAAGAGTTACAGGTTTCAAGCCTTCCTGAACGAACGGGACGTATGTTTTACTGTGTTAATGCTTTTATCGCTCTACCCGGTGGTTTTAAAACGTTGGATGGGATCTCAAGCATTGCATATTGGGCTAAACTGAACTTTCATAAAAAACCATCAGGATTGTAAAATGTTTATGGTTTTTATGATAAACTATTGTTTTTTCTTGATCATCCTAAGGAAACAGGATTCATACCCCAAGCGACTCGTCATTCCATAATTTCTTCTCCAACTGCTGAGCAACTACTGGATCAAAGCAAGCCTATCAACCTAAACCAGATCCATTGGTTAAGCAAATAGGTGGGCAATCTTCAAATAGCAGTCAAAAGTAGGATCCAGATACCACTCTTCGGTTGTAACTTTCTTTTATCTCATGGTTTTACTCTTAGCACTTTGGTTTAATTTATTGTGTGTTTAGGTTGTTAAAAAAAACCCCTTCTTTAATCTTTAGAAGACATTGAGGACAATGTCTGATTTAAGTTGGCGGAGGATTATAAAAAAAATTATGTAAAAAAAAAGCATAGTTTCTCCATTAGATAGTTAATTAGTAAAACCATTAGATGCATGAGGTATGCATAGATGGCAGAGTAAAGGGTTATTCTTAACTCTTGAGACGCATCTTATTAGTTGCATTTTTTTCTATTTCATCTTATATATAAAAAAGAGGTTCGACCTATTAAAAAAAATTAAGTGTTTTTCAATGATTTTAAGAAGTATATAAGTTTGAAGCATGGATCAATTGAGTTTAGAGATTTTATAGCATGATTGAACAACTTATTGTTGAATTTGGTAATGAATTTTGAGATTGAATGAGCTGAATTTGAAAGTCCCTAACTGTGAGCTTTTGAGCCTATATGATCAATAATGATTATCTTTCTTGTGTATGATATTCACCTATTGAGTTGTCACTCTAGAACTTTCTTTAAATCTTGTTGAAATTACATGTCACATGCACATTCAAAAATGATAAAGGCATTCATTTTGTTTAGCCAGAGCGAAATAGTCAACCTTGCAATTATACCATTGATAAGCCCCTTTGAGTCTGATTGATTATTTCTTTATTTTCAACCCATTAATATGTGTTTTAATGATATATCAAGTGCTTTTACTTAATTCGAAAAATTAACAGAGCATTTGAAAGTTTTGTGAAATGGGCTTTTGACAAGTGTGAGGGTCTATATATCATCAACTGTAAAATTGTAGAAGTTAAAAAAAAGAAAAAAAGATATTTAGTATTTGAATAAAAATTGTGGGTTGTTGTGATGAGATAAGAAATACGTCCCGGGTCTGGGACGGGGTATGGATCGAGTTCGGGGTCTGGTGGTACCCACAGTCGTTGGAGAGAGGGGCCCGTGTCTATACTGGGTCAAAGGAATAGGGGTGGGCCTGTGCGACCAGCTTAAGCTTTTAGTACGACGGTTAGCGCTTCACAGCTAAGCGTGCTCAGCCGAGGGTAGTCTCAGGATGTGTGACCCCCTGGGAAGTCCTCATGTTGTGGCACTTCATCCCTGAGGTTTGGTATCAAAGCCAGCACGGGTTTGAATCCTGCTTCCATCGAAAGGTTCGAGGATGAACCTCCTTTAAGAGGGAGGGAATGATACGTCTCAGGTCTGGGACGGGCTATGGATCAAGTTCGGGGTCTGGTGGCACCCACAGCCGTTGGAGACAGGGGCCCGTGTCTGTACTGGGTCAAAGGAATAGGGGTGCGCCTCTGCGACCAGCTTAAGTTTTTAGCACGATGGTTAGCGCTTCACAGTTAAGCGTGCTTAGCCGAGGGTAGTCTCAGGATGGGTGACCCCCTGGGAAGTCCTCGTGTTGTGGCTCTTCATTTTCAGGGTTTACTGTGAAGCGCACTATGAAGTTACTCTCCCTCACACACTGTAAGGTTTACTCCCCCTTACGGCAAGTCTTACGAGCAGACCAATACTCCCTACAGCTTCCCCATAAGGTAATCAACCCTCTCAAGGTCCCTCTACCTTGAAATCAATATAGAGATATAGATAAGATGTTTACAGACTCTCTCACAGAGTAGATATGATACTTACTAAAGTACAATACAAATATTAACTCTCAAATGTACATGATAGTATTAACAGATAAGAACAGAGAGTATGTGAGGTGAAGACTTATGATAGCAGCATGTTAGCATAGTTGGGTTCTCGTCCCTCCATCAGTTTGTTTCTGTTGCATACTCTCTCTTAGCTTTGAATCTTTTCACATATATATAGATGAGTTATGGAAGATGACCGTTACAACATCCGTTCATTAGAGTCTGCTGATTTATTTGACCGTTGAGCCCATTCAGATATTTTTCCGTTTTAATCCCATATGATGCTAAAACATATACTTCTTCAATTTCTGTTGGAGTCGCACTACTTTGTTTGTCCGTTGAGCATTCTTCTTCCCATTGAGCTTCTCTGTCCATATTGCAATGTATCTGCTAGAGAATGGTATGGTCAATTGAATTCTTTGTGCTGTCAGAATGTGTGGTAGAGTGTTGTGGAGCATGTCGGACCCATGTGTAGTGACAGTTGCCCATTTTGTTGTGTTCGGCATTTTTTGACTTCTTTATGTGTTTTGTCTATCCGAATGTTGCAAACCTGTCTTACACTTGGAACAATATTAAACCAAGTCTAAGAGTGATAACAAGTGAAAGCATAATCATTGGACAACATTTAAACATGTTCGGATCGATCGTTGTAATTTATTTTGCTTCTTCATCTGCCAAACTCGAGTGCTCATTATGAAACTTGAGTGCACACTGCTGTTTCAACATCTCCAGGTAGTCTCGGCCATAAACTCGCAAGAATGCACTTCTGAGACTTGAGTGCAAAATGACTCAGAACTCGAGTGCTAGCTGACGAACTCGAGTGCATCGCGATCTCTTCAGGATTTGGCCGTCTCTGGAATAAACTCTCTTGTCTTTACTCTCTAAACTCGAGTGTAGCAAGATGGAGAACTCAAGTGCACAAATAGGAAATCGAGTGCGTTGCTGCTTTCGTGTGTATTGTTGATTGAGAACTCGAGTGCAAACATGAGGACTCAAGTGCACCGCGTTTTCTTCACAGTTGCAATACTCTCGGGTTCAAACTCTTTCCACAGAACTTGCAGGACTCGAGTACTAATGCTATACAGAACTCGAGTGTTTATTTGAAGACTCGAGTGCAATGCTTCTTTCAAAGAATTAAGGCTCTCTGGTATAAACTCTCATGGCCACACTCTGACAACTCGAGTGCAACACCGTACGGAACTCGAGTGCATTGATGAGAACTCGAGTGCTTCAAATCTCTCGGGTATAAACTCTCACCTCAAAACTTCCATGACTCGAGTGCAAGTTTGTTACGGAACTCGAGTGCTTGCCTCCAAACTCGAGTACACTTCATATCAACTGATCTTGGTACATCTCTGGAACAAACTCTCACTTCAGAACTCGCATGACTCGAGTGCATCTGGAACATCTTGCGGGTGGCTGAATAGTTGACTCAAAATATGATCAATTCATTTTTGACTCAAAGTATGATACATGATTGATCATTAGAGAGCTCTTATTGTTTATATTTCAATGCAAAAGGAATCAGCTCCAAACTCATTGTATTCTCCAAGTTATGATCCAATAAGTGTAGACAGTGTATGTATTTTCGTGTATCAACTTCCAGAAGCTATACCGCATTGACTATGACTCCAAAATTGACATATTATATATCCATCGAAACCTCTTTGAGTCTACTTTCAAATGGAACCATTTTGAACTCATTTAGACCTGTAGTTTGAGAGATATATCCAAAATACGAAAACTGTTCCTGAATGTGACGGTGATTTTAATTTCAACTTCAAACGTTCATATCTGCTACATCTGAGCTTCTTTAATGTTGGTTCTGGTTTTAAAATGATGCATTGGGAGTCTCGTTTCATATGCCACTATTTAGTATCAATCATAGCTGTTGTTTGGGAGATATGATTGAATTACTGAAGCTCGCCTAAACTGAAAGTAAAACAGGGATGAACAGAGTACACTTTTGTTCATACCAAACTCGAGTTCTAACCCATTTCTGTAGCTATGAACAGTACCAACTCGAGTTTATCAAGACCAACTCGAGTGCACAACTTGGGATACATTCAGAGATTGTTTCTGAGCAAAACTCTCATAGAGAACTTCCTGAACTGGAGTGCTACAGTGCAGAACTCGAGTTCTACTATTCAAACTTGAGTGCTACAGTTCCTCGGATGCTACAGTGTGGTTGCTACAGTATCTGATCGCTAGAGTTATAATGCTACAGTGTAAAACATTACACTGCTATAGTACTTCTTAATTCCCTTCTGATCGTAGAAACGTACGGTATTTCTCCTTAGAGCTTGAATCTTTATATTCCTAATAATTCCTTGAAGGGCTTGTTTATCCAATCTCTTTCTTGCTTTGTTTGACTAATCCATAAGATATACAATATTAAATATAGTAGTTAGTCAATATAAGGAGATGAATATGTTATGCAAACTTTTTGCTCTTAATATCTTATATCTATATTTGACATCATCAAAACTAATCATATATAACATTTGGCATTAAAAGTACTGGAACTGCATAAGGGCTCAAACTTTCTCTAACATATCCATTTGCCAAGAGCTCTCCCACTTGCTTTTGAAGCTCTTTTGTTTTTTCAGGATTGCTTCTATATGCTAGCCTATTAGGAATTGTTGCTCCAAGAATGAAATCAATTTGGTGTTCAATTCCTCTAATAGGTGGTAAACCTGGTGGAATTTCTTCAGGAAACACATCACCAAATTCCTGCAACAAAGAACCAACAACACTAGGAAAAGAATAGTTAATGTCATTAGTGTTCAAAAAGGATTTCTTGTAAACAAGGAGAAGCAAGTGTTTTTCAGATAGAAAAGCACTCCTTACTTCACTTTCTTTTTCATAAAAACTCATTTTCTTCTTTTCTTTTCTCTCTTCACTCATTTCCTTTCTCTGAATTTCTTTTTTTCAACTTCCAGATTTTCTCTCTTTTTCTCTCTCTTTTCTTTTTGATGTTTCTTCCTCATTTTTCTCATTTCCCATATCACTCTTTTTCTCATCTCTCTCTCTTTTCATCTTAAGTTGATCCTCATACACTTGCTTTGGAGTCAAGGGTACAAGAGTCACGGGTATGCTATTCATTACAAAAGAATATCTATTTGTAAACCCATCCCTCTTTACTTTCCTATCAAACTCCCATGGTCTTCCCAAAAGTATATGTGTAGCATTCATTGGAACAACATCACATAGTATTGAATCACAATATTTTCCAATTGAAAAAGAAACAAGAACATGCTTATCAACTTTAATTTCCCCACATTCATTCAACCATTGCAGCTTGTATGGTCTAGGGTGTCTAATGGTAGGAAAATTCAACTTCTCAACCAATGTAGTGCTTGCAACATTTGTTACACTCTCACCATCAATGATCAAACTACAAACCTTGTTATTAATGAGGCAACGAGTATGGAAAATGTTTTCCCTTTGCTCCTTCATCTCATTCTCCTTCACTTGACAATTCAAAGCTCTTCTAACCACAAGGCATTCTCCTTCCACGGCATATTCAACCCCATCATCACTATCATCTTCAAGTGAGGACGTGGAATTATTATCACTCTCACTTTCACTCATGACTTTATTATTTATAAGAATGATAACTCTCTTATTGGGACATTGAAAAGCTATATGACCTGTACCCAAACACTTGAAACACTTTATATCTCTATTTCTAGAAGTCTGGGAATCAGATTTACCTTTGCTCTTTGATGTAGCTTCTTTTTTGCCTCAAGTTGTCTCCTTTTGGATAGTTCTTTCTCCTTTCTTCTAAATATGCTTTTGTGAAAAACTTGATCCAGAATGGAATTTCGAAGCACCTTTACGCTTGAGTTGCCTTTCCACCTTGATTGCATATGCACCATGTCCTCCAGCTCCACATAGTGTTGCAATTCCACTATGTCAGCAATTTCTTTGTGAAGCCCATTTAGGAAACGAGCCATTGTAGCCTCCCTTTCTTCTTGCATATTGGCTCTTCTCATAGCTAACTCAATCTCTTTATAATATTCCTCCACACTCCTAGAGCCTTGTGTAAGGGTATGCAATTTTGATAAAGCTCCCTATAGTAATGGTTGGGAATAAATCTCCTCCTCATTAGAGTTTTCATTTCCCTCCAAGTTGCTATGGGCCTCTCACCATTATTTCTCCTATTAATGCCTAATTTATCCCACCAAACAATGGCATAATCAGTGAATTATATTGTTGCTAACTTCACCTTTCTTGCCTCAGAATAATTATGGCACTCAAAAATCATTTCTAACTTCTTCTCCCACTCCAAATATGCTTCAGGATCACTCTATCCTTGGAAAGGTGATATTTTCATTTTGATGCTCCCAAGGTTCCCATCCACTCTATTTCTTTCCCTAGCAATATTTCTGCCATGTCTCCTCTCATACCTCCTATCTCCTCTATGCCTATTTCTTCCCACTTTATATTCAGATTCAAAATCTTCCTCACTAGCACCTCTAATATCATCATTCTCATATTCAAACTCATCCATAGAAGCATCCCTTCGCCTATTGTGCCTTCTAGGATTTGGTTGAACTCTTTGCAGGTTTGCAATCCTTTCATCTTGCCTATCCATCCTATCCCTTATTTCTCTAAACATAACATTCATACGTGCAAAATGTTGCTGCATTGCTCGAAGGTGGTCATCCATATTCATTGCATTACCACCAGATGTTTCTTCTGCATTAGACATTATATTTGCAAGAAAGACGTTAGAAAAATAATTTTCCTCACGAATTCCTCACGTGTTTCCCTCTAGGATGTTACTCTACACTCGTGTTTCACTCCAATTTGGCTTTTAAATTGATGTATTGTCACTCTTGCTTTTTTCCACTCTTAGATTCCTCTTGAGGCTCTTTAAAGAACTAAGCAATTCATAATCAAAGCAATCTCAATTTGCAGAATCAACACAACACTTAGAAAGGTCAATTAACACATATTGAAAAGGTTCAGTCAAATTCTAGACATCAAGATATGTGCTTATATAGAACACATTCAACACATCAATTGGAACTTTCTCTTCTTTTTTTTGTATATATTTTTTGTCTTTTTTTAATGTTGTCTCTTTTTTTTACTGAAACTTAAAGAGAATATACAGAATCTATCACAAACAGTAGTACAACACAAGCAATCTGAACCCAAAAATTCTAGAAAAGCGTCTGAATTGTAAAGACTATAAAATCACTGTGGAAATTTTGAATTTAGATGCAATCAAAACGAGCAGAAAGAAGAGATTCTGAACAATCGAAATGACCTATTGAATGATGGAAATCATGAAGAAAAAGTGGTCAAACAAGGACAGAATATTTAGGGACGTTATGGAAAAATGAATATGAACAGTTACAGAAAATTTCCAGAAACACAACGGATTAAAATGAATAGAACTCACAGATGACAAATCAGGTTAGAATGAATCCAAACCGAGATGAAAGTAGAGATATTGAACTATGAAAATGACTCACTGATGTTGAAAAACATAAAGAAACACTTGACAAATAGAAGCTATAATCTGAACACGAACACAAATAAGCAGACGAAAAGACACAAGAACAGCACAAAACGTAAAATGAAAATGGAAACAAAGAATAGAAAGATATGACCTGAGTTTATATCCGAAGCTTTGATACCAAGATGATACGAACCTACAAGGGAAGATCCCACGAACCCATAACCAATTCTGAGATATGCTTACCCCAAGAAAGGTAAACAAAGATCTATGATCCACTTGAACCCTTGAACACGAAAGAACAAGGACTTGAAGTGTTGGAAGACGCCATAAGGTTGATCAAGCCTTGATAAGTCTGTTAGTTCTAAGAAGAACCCTAGAGAGAATCCACGCTCAAGAAACAAAGTGCATAAATGCAACTTTCATTCATATATCAAATCTCAAGTGTCTTACAAATGAAGAAGCACAAGGTATTTATAGATAAAAACTACCTAATTGTAATAATTGCAACTACAAAGTCTATTACTATGTGCTAGGAAATCCAAAACCATGTGCTAGGAAACTCAAATTTATAATACAATGTTCTAGAAAACACAAAAGTCTATTATAGTGTGCTAGAGAACCCAAAAGTCAAATATGACAACTTATTTAATAATTTCACACAAATAAAATCCATAAAATATAATATGCATTTAAAGCCCAAAATGTACTTATTTAGACCCAAATGAGTCTTCCCATGTGTAGTACTAGGTCCAAGCTCTTCAATTTCAAGACTTCAAGCCCAAAACTTGATCAATATCTCCATTTGCAGCCCAAATGAAGTTAGTGACGTTTTTAGCATTTTCATCCAGCTTTGATTCGTTTGCTAATTGCTTCATCCAAGTCTCTTGCACAAGTCCATTTAATGCTTCCTTAATTTGTTTGGCTCTTCCTCTTGTGATTGGTCCACTTGGAATTTGCAAATGATCACTTGAATTTGAATGCACAACTTGCTGATTCGCATCAATAAGTCTATTCATAAGATGACCCATTTTTCATTTACTCTATTTACTTCTTAAATGTAGCCCTTTATATCATTATTTACATTCCTTTTACCTTAGCCCCATTACAACCCTTAATAAGTCCTTTTGATTTAAATTAGGCATGTGAATTAAGTAGTGGAGATTGAGATTTTTGGCAAGCTTATGGTAGTACAATTTTTTTCAGGAGAATTTGAGTTAAACACTTACCTTTAAACACTTAACAGATTGAGAAGATGCGTCACAATTATGAATTTGGTTTAATTATTTTTAAATGAAATCACCAGTTTATACTTTTGTTGATTAAAGAATAATATGATCTCTTTATTCTTTAATTGTGTCCTTGTTTATGACTTGACACTTCTGATTTTGTTGGAAGCACTTATTAGTCACTCTTTCTTGTTCGAGGACGTCTAAGAGCTAAGTATGGGAGAATTTGATAAGTAAAATATTTGCATATTTATTTTCCCTTATATGATGATTTTGTGAACTATATTTGAGCTGAATGTAATCAATTTGGGTGAATTAATTAATAAATAAATAATGATTTTCTTACAGGCATGGACAGTACTGCATTAAGAAGAATTAAAGAAGGCATTTAAGGGGATGTACTATTCATACGAAACTATTCACTATTCGTTGTATACTATTCATGCCTGGTACAGTTTGGAATCACTGTAGTGTACTGTGTTGGAAATCGTACACGCAGCGGAAAAATTAACCCTTTAAAACTTGATTCCCAATCGTGGATCTATCAAAGACGTCTAAATCGAGTAGATAGAATAGTACCTTTATGTTTCTCGTGCTTTCGCTCTATAGGAGTCAACACCTCTGGTCGCCTCCGTCTTTATGTTTCTCATGCTTTCGATCTGTAGGAGTCAACACCTCTGGTCGCCTCCCTCTACCGGTATCCACACGAACAAGTCCCAATTCGGCAGCGTGCTAGCGCCTCCAAGATGTCTCTCTAGGGTTTCTCGCGGCTCTATAAGTTCTTCGTACGGCCTTAGGGTTCTCTAACCCTTCAAAATTTTTTTTATATCTGATGTGTGCCGTATTTGAATTTCGAATTAATCTTAATTAATTTGAAATTCAAATTAAACCAAATAAATCTGATTTAAATCTGTCAAACAGATTTATCATATTCATTTAATTTAATTAAAGAGCCAATAGATTTAATTTATCTTTATAAATTAAATCTAAGATATGATATCTTTATTAGCTTTAATTATTTAATTTATCAAATAAATTAAATATAAAACTAACATCTTATAATAATATTATAATCTATATATATTATTATTATATACATTTTTTTTTCGAATTCATATATATATATATATATATATATATATAATTCATCAACCCTAGGTCAAATATTATATTCATTGAATCTTAGACACATCTTAGATTCAATGAATCTGGACATCATAGCTCGTGTTGGGCTATTCTTGTGTGCGACCCTGTAGGCCCACATGAAGGTGGCAGTGGGCCAAAACTATTCTAGCCTACAAGTCGCAAGCGGCCTCTAGCAAGACATTGCGACTACCCAATTCATATGAGGATCGATGATACGATGCAACCTTTTATACAACCATGTCACGTCCCTTTTTGTCACACGATATTTCGGTTAAGGATGAGGCATGGACAACGTCATCCTCCTGTTCCTGACCATCACTTTCCCGATTCCTGAGTAGCCTGAAATTAGAAATGGAAACTCCTTCCCATCACAGTATGGCCATACATTTCTCAGACTCACTCATCGAGGGGCCCAGTAATATCTCTCCTTAATGTGAGGGACAAATTCCATCTTGATCACTCACATTCCTCTTCATGAAAACTCCTAAGCCCGATTGTAGCCTTTATCATCACCCGGTCAAAGGTGACTTTTGACTAGGTCAAAACTTAGCAAGTTTCATGCAGGAATCTATGATGATCTCAGGTCAGAGGGCTCTGCGACATGATTATATGTATGAGATAAGCTTATGACTTAATCCATGCAACTTTCTCATAGCGGGTCGGTCCAGCACCTTATACTCCTATAAGTGCCTAAGACATTGATTTGTATCTCTATACCTCATCAAAGTCATACTGGTCTTATTTCATCTTTGCTCCCGCATAGATAATTGACCAGGGACATTTAGGATAATCTTTATAGTTCATCCAAGGATACAATTGTCATAGCAAACATGCAAATGATATGATAACAATAAGGAGAAATTCTTAAATAACAATAATGTTTAAGGTACAATGATTGGCCCTTAGGGCACAATTTCCAACATACTGTAGCATGGGTACTGTAGCAGATCACTGTATTATATTGCAGCGGTCAGTGTGTGTAGACGCTGGCCGATTCGGTGTGGTTCACTGTAGCAGATCACTGTATTGTACTGTAGCAGTCCGAAAATGAAGCCTATAAATAGAGCTTCTTGGCACCCTAAAATGAAGAGGGAAGAAGAGAGTGAGAGCTTCTATTTTAGAGAGAGAGTTGTTATGTTTAGAATTTATTTCTTGCATTTCTTTTACTTCTTGCATGCCGTCTATGTAGATGGTTTTACCTCCTATATGAAAGGCCTAGGTAGTCCTCCTTTATGGATGGTATAGGTTGCCACCTACATGGAAGGTTTTACCTCCTATATGGCATGCTAGATTTTCCATTTTCATGCATCTTGTAGTTGTATTTTTATGTTTTTGTAATTAATTTGTATGCAATATTTATGATGTTTGTAATTTATTTTGGTTTTGTTTTTAATTTTATCATGAGCTAAATTTTCCTTTTCATAGGGTGATGACGTATCTTACTAATGACGGATTGAATCTTAACTTGTTAAATCTAGTTTTAATTTTTCCTTATTTTTCCTTCATGATTGAGTTTTAATTATTGTCCTTACTGCTTTCAATTGATTGGCCACTTTTTGGATGATTTTAATATGCATGTTGAGACCGTAAGGAGATACATATTGTGGATCCTATAATTAAAACAATAATTTGCATATGAAATAGAAATATATTCATATGGGTTGTGTAGTCTTAAATAAGTTCCATAAATCTTAATGCATGATTAATTGCTTAAATTCATATAGGAATATATTATGTTAGCAATTAATTATAGAATTACTTGACCTTGGAAGAGGCTAGTAATTAAATTAGGAAAACTCGACTATCAATCATGTGGAATAAATTAGACTAGAATAGATAAGTGATTCAATCCGGAATTTGTTAAGTGAAATCTAATCCCTAGGGCTTTGTAATATACTGAAATTAAGTAAAAAAAATATATTTCTTTTGCCATAACACATATCTATTCAATTTATTATAATATTTTATTTATTTTCCCTAAGTCAAAAGTTGTGGCTATAATATATATTATAGGAGACAAGTGTTTACAATTTCCTTGAAACATGGAGGAAAAGAAGGAAAGGAACCTTGAAATATGGAGGAAAAGAAGGAAAGGAACCTTGAAACATGGAGGAAAAGAAGGAAATGAAGGTAGGTAAAATGAAAAGAAAAATTGAATCAGCTTGCTTTGACACGATGCATATGTATCAATATAATGCAATCACTCCTTCACTTCTAGCCATTTCATTTTCGGAAAGTAAGGAAAGAAAAACAGAAAAAAAAAAGAGAAAAGAGAAAGGAAAAGACGGTTGATAGCAAGGCCAAAGAACAAGACAAGGTAAGCATAAATTTTATAACTAAGAATTGCAAAATCACTTTGATTCTTTCTATGGTATATTTCGGTCAAGTTTGAACAAAGAGAAGGAATGAGTTTTTGGCAATTTTGATGTTGTCAATGAATTTAGAAATAAAAATTGTGTAGAAACACAAGTGTTCATAATTTTTGGATGTTCCTATATCAATTTGGAAATTTAGGAAGTGTGTATGAACATGTTGTGTAATCTGCCCAGTGTAACAGTAGATATTTTGTGTGATAATTCAAGGGGTATATCTCGTCCAAAAAATTCTGAAACTTTCCAGTATAAAAGTAGAGACACAGACCTTTAATTTGATAGGTCATAATAGTTAATTGGATGTGTATGCTGGGAGTTCTATATTTTTGAAGTTTGGTCACGTAAAACTGGAAGTTCTGGAACAGTATCCAATAACTGAAAATTCTGGATTTTTGTACGTCCAATTGGTTAAGTTAAGTATTTTTCCCTGAAACTAGACTCAATAAGGGTCACATAGGCTTTGGAACCATTGCAATTGGACATTTTAGCTAAGAGATATGAATTTTTAAAGTTAGTGGACCAAATCTGCCAACATTTGTGCTTATGCGAAAATTTCAAAATGTAATGGCATATTGTAATTTCTTTATACACCAAGGGTAGAAATTAGTCCCTTATGATAATTTGACAATTTTTAACTCATTGGTTGACTTGTTAAAATGATCATAATAACCCTAATTATAACCAACATAAGAGAATAATTTACAAAAGTATTGGGCTAAGTAATAACCCGTCCATTCATGAATTCCCACATATAGGATTCGATATCTGCCCGGGACGACTAAGGAACTGGTAACACACCTTGGAACATTGGAAAAGTTAAGGTAGTAACTTCACTCTCATATTTTATGTATCTTGTTTCATGCATATTATTGTCATGTTACATACTTGAACTGTGAACATGAATTGGGCAGAATTGCCCTTTAAGCATTCAGATGAGAAGGGCTTTGACCCAATAGAATACTCAGCGCTGTAGAAAGGGACGGTAAATCCTTGAATAGAATTGGTTGATGCATAAACATATCTCTGAATGTTGAATAAATATTGAATTGTTTCGTATGTGATGGTTGATATGACATGTTTCTTTGTATGCATTTTATATGAGTGTATTTGTTACTACTGGGATTCTGTTGAATCTCACTCTTTTCCAAAACCTAACCTGCAGTACGGGCAAGTAGTTCTCACGGGAAGAAGGTAGCCACAGACGGGTAGAAATGAAGACTTAGAGTTTATTTTCTGTTGGTTATCTAACTTTTGGATATGTATATAATGTTAAATGGTATTTTGTAAAACTATTACTTATGGTGGTAGAAGTATACCCACTGTAGACTTGGAAGGTTGTATGTAACCAATGTATATTAATTAGAACAGGGTGACTGTACCAGGTGGACCCTTTAGTAGTGAACTTAATATAAATATCTGCTGAGAACTTCATTAAGTACTCTGATATTACAAATGGGAACAGATCTGATTGAATTAAATTGATTTTAAAAAAAAATGAGACACAGCTCAAATGTTTTGAAAAACTTTTTGAAAACCCACTTAACTATAGGATTGTATCCTGTAGTGAAGTCGGGATCCCAAATGAATTAAAAGCTATTTCTAGTCTCCAGTCTAGCATCAGGTCACATTTTGAACTGTTTTGTACGGTACGTAAGTAAGGTGTTACATTTTTGGTATCAGAGCAGAAGTTTCTGGCTTTAAGTTAGAATTATTGTTAAGTAGGTATACTGACTCTTAGATAATTATCTAGGGGTAGGAGAGGTAGTACATGATAACAGCTCCATGACTAGCTTTAGAGGTCTAGAGATTAAGTTGATTGATGATTTTACCTCCAATCCTGAGTTATGGATGTAAATGTAAAGCCACTATTGTTATGTATATAACTGTTCAATATATATATGTACATACATAGTAATACGACATTAATGGTACAATCGTTTCTCTGTGATAGTGAAAAGAAATCATGGTTCGCCCGAGAAATAGACCAGTAACCCCAGAGGTTGCAATAGAGTTAGAAGTGCCCCAGAACCCACCTGATCCTATGCAACAAGTATTAGGCATGTTGACAGAACAACGGGCTATGATACTGGAACTTCGAGAAGAGCTTCAAGAGGTAAAGGCCAAACAGAATGAAGACAGGGTGCATTCTGAAACCGAAGATAGTGAATCAGAGAAGGAACTGCCCCAGCCTGAGCCTCACGTACCCCAGTCTCATGTACCTCAGAATAACCAGATACTACCTGCCAGAGAGACACTGCAGTACTGGATTACTGAACTCAACAAACACCAGTTTTCGGTATTTGAGGGAAGGTTTGACCCAGAAGATGCTGAGAATTGGATGCTGAGGTTGGAAAAGATCTTTCGAGTATTGGAGTGCCCTACTGAGAAAAAGGCACCAATGGCAATATACATGTTGCAGGGGGATGCAGATAGATGGTGGAAGAACACAGAAATGATTTTACAGGCTCGGAACATTTCTGTCACTTGGGAAGTGTTCCAAGAAAAATTTAATGATAAGTATTTCCCAAGGTCGGTCAGGATTGCTAAGGAATCAGAGTTCTTGACAATTCAACAGGGTAGTGAAGAGACCTTTGATGACTACTTGGCTCGATTCATTCGTCTATCTCGATATTCTTCCTACGCAAGCAACCGAGATAGTGAGCGATGGAGTTCTGACATGCTGATAAGGGGATTAAAGTATGAGATCAAGGACAGGTTGGTCTCACGACAGTTCGATGAGTTCAACCGGGCGGTAGAGGAATGTCGGATCACTGAGAATAATCTGAAAGACTTGCATGCGATGAAGAATGCTAATAGCAGCGGTGATTCAAGTCGAGGGAACTCTTCTCAGAAGAGAAAATGGCAAGGGTTCAAGCTCCGAGAAGACAATAAGAAATCTTCCAAATCGGAGAAGAAAGGCTACCAAAGCCCCCAAACACCGCGACCCTGTTCTCGATGCGGTAAGACACACCCTGGTAGGTCTTGTGATGGGCAATTAATTTTTCATGCTTGTAAGAAGCCGGGACACTTTATCAAAGATTGTCCACAACGAACAGCTGAGCCCAGACCCCGAAATCAAGGTAGAATTTTTGCTATGACCCATGAGGAGGCACGGAAGTCCCCAGAAATGATCCAAGGTACTATCCTCCTCTATGGTAATACATTGCAAGCATTGTTTGACTCAGGTGCTAGTCATTCTTTTATTGCATGTGATTGTGCTAGACGCTTAAGACTGAGTACTCATAAACTACCGTATGATTTGATTGTCTCAACGCCCGTTGGTGGGAAGACAGTTACTACTGACGCATGTTTGAATTGTATTGTAAATGTTATGGGACATGAGTCTATGGTAGATTTGATTTGCCTGCCACTTCATAATCTTGAAGTCATTTTGGGTTTGAACTGGCTTACGGCAAATAATGTGTTGTTGGACTGCGGTAATAGGAGGCTTATATATCCTGATCCGCAGAAGAATGACAATGCAAGTGTGAACTTGAATTTCCTCTCAGCAGCTGAAGCTGAGAAATGTCTGGAAAGGGGATGCCAAGGATACATGGTATTTTTCTCTTTGCAAACAGAAGTGGAAATAACACTTGAGAACATATCGGTAGTAAATGAATTTCCTGAGGTATTTCCAGAAGACATTAGTGGACTGCCTCCAGAGCGGGAAGTTGAATTTGCTATTGAAGTTGTGCCAGGAGCTGGATCTATTTCCAAAGCACCTTACCGAATGGCACCAAATGAAATGGCGGAATTAAAGAAGCAAATAGAAGAACTACTAGAAAAAGGGTTTATACGACCCAGTGTTTCACCATGGGGAGCTCCAGTATTATTTGTTAAGAAGAAGGACGGAAGCCTACGGTTATGTATCGATTACCGAGAGCTGAATAAGGTGACCGTCAAGAACAAATATCCACTCCCCAGGATTGATGATCTACTTGATCAGTTGTCTGGTTCTAGTATATTCTCCAAAATTGATCTGAGATCAGGCTATCATCAGCTGCGAGTCAAAGCAGAGGATATTTCAAAAACAGCCTTTAGAACCAGATATGGGCACTATGAATTCTTGGTGATGCCATTTGGTTTAACCAATGCACCTGCCGTGTTTATGGATTACATGAACCGGATTTTTCGGCAATACCTAGATCAGTTCGTTGTAGTCTTCATCGACGACATCTTGATATATTCAAAGAGTAGAGAAGAGCATGAGAATCATCTGAGAGTAGTATTGAATATTCTGAGAGAAAAGCAACTCTACGCCAAGCTGAGTAAATGTGAGTTTTGGCTTACAGAGGTCAAATTTCTGGGCCATGTTATTTCACAAGAAGGAGTTTCTGTAGATTCTAGTAAAGTGGAAGCAGTATTGAACTGGAAGAGGCCAGCAACTGTAGCAGAAATACGCAGTTTTCTAGGTCTTGCCGGTTACTATCGCAGGTTTATACCGAATTTTTCCCGAATTGCCTTACCATTGACAAAGCTCACGAGAAAGAACCAATCATTTGTGTGGGATGAGAAATGTGAGAAGGGCTTCATGCAGCTGAGGGAGAGGCTAACATCTGCACCAGTATTGATTATCCCAGATCCCAGTGAAACCTACATGGTGTATAGCGATGCTAGTAAACAGGGACTGGGATGTGTCCTGATGCAACAGGGCAGAGTAGTGGCGTATGCCTCTCGACAGCTAAAGCCTCATGAATTGAATTACCCCACTCATGATTTGGAACTAGCAGCAATCGTGTTTGCTTTGAAGATATGGCGGCATTACCTATATGGTACCACTGTAGAATTGTACTGCGATCACAAGAGTCTCAAGTATCTTCATGAACAAAAAGAATTAAATATGAGACAACGTAGATGGATGGAGTTGCTGAAAGATTACAACTTGGAGATTAAATATCATCCAGGGAAAGCAAATGTTGTTGCAGATGCTCTAAGTAGAAAAGCGATGCAGGTGGCATATATGATGGTACAAGAACAGAAATTGCTAGAAGAATTTCGAGATCTGAACTTGTCAAACCAAGTATTCATGAATATGAATATGCCCAATGAAGTCTTCATTGATAACTTTAGTGTTAGCCAGGAGGAAAACAATCTAAGAACAGAAATTGAAGAAGCTCAAATGAAAGATGAACAGGCCACATCTATTCGGGATCTAATCACAAGGGGTAAAACTTATAATCACGATCTTTCGCCTAGCGGATTAGTCCGGTATAAGAAGCGAATATATGTACCTCCACAGGCTGATCTGAGGCAAAGAATTCTGGATGAGGCACATAAGAGTAGATATACACTTCATCCAGGAGTGGTCAAAATGTATCAAAATTTGAAGTCTGAATACTGGTGGCCAGGACTAAAGAGTGACGTAACCAAATATGTGGCTCGATGTCTTACCTGCCAAAAAGTGAAGATCGAACATCAACGACCACCAGGACTCCTTCAAAGCCCAGAAATTCCTGAATGGAAGTGGGAGAACGTTACCATGGATTTGGTAGTAGGGTTACCCAGAATCCGAAACCATGATGCGATTTGGGTAATTGTTGATCGTCTTACCAAGTCGGCACATTTTATTCCTATCAATACTAGTTATTCTCCTGAGAAGTTGGCAGAAATTTACATAAGGGAGATAATTAAACTCCATGGTACACCGAAGAGCATTATCTCTGATAGAGATCCTCGATTTACATCTAGGTTTTGGCAAGCTCTACATGAAGCTCTGGGCACGAAGTTAAGATTCAGTACGGCTTATCATCCTCAGACTGATGGACAGTCAGAAAGAACCATACAGACGCTAGAAGATATGTTAAGAGCGTGTGTATTAGACTTCAAGGGAAATTGGGATTATTTCCTTCCACTTGCTGAATTTGCTTATAATAATAGCTATCATGCGAGCATCCAAATGGCTCCTTATGAAGCATTGTATGGAAGGAAGTGCCAGTCACCTCTTTGCTGGACAGAACTGTCTGAGAGAAAGTTATATGGGCCAGATCTTGTTGATCAAACCACAGAACAGATCAAGATTATAAAAAAGAGGCTTCTAGCAGCACAAAGTAGACAGAAAAACTATGCTGATAAGAGGAGACGACCTCTGGAATTCAAAGTTGGGGATCATGTATTTTTGAAGGTATCGCCTGTTACTGGTATTGGCAGAGCAATAAAAAGAAAGAAGTTGAGCCCTCGATATATTGGTCCATTTGAGATTCTTACGAGAATTGGGCCAGTGGCATATCAAATAGCCTTACCCCCAAACCTAAGTAGACTTCACAATGTCTTTCATGTCTCACAATTAAAGAAGTACCAACCAGACCCTGAGCATGTGATCGAATATGAGAATATTGAGGTACAAGAAAATTCTACCTACAAGGTTGAGCCGGAACGAATCATCGATCGACAAGAAAAACGGCTCAGATATCGAAGCATACCATTTGTAAAGGTGGTCTGGAAGGGATTGTCACCAAGAGAGGCAACTTGGGAAGTCGAAGAAGATATGAAGAGACGTTATCCAGAATTTATGTCTCTATATATGTAACAAATTTCGAGGACGAAATTTATTTTTAGGAGGGGAGAATTGTAATATACTGAAATTAAGTAAAAAAAATATATTTCTTTTGCCATAACACATATCTATTCAATTTATTATAATATTTTATTTATTTTCCCTAAGTCAAAAGTTGTGGCTATAATATATATTATAGGAGACAAGTGTTTACAATTTCCTTGAAACATGGAGGAAAAGAAGGAAAGGAACCTTGAAATATGGAGGAAAAGAAGGAAAGGAACCTTGAAACATGGAGGAAAAGAAGGAAATGAAGGTAGGTAAAATGAAAAGAAAAATTGAATCAGCTTGCTTTGACACGATGCATATGTATCAATATAATGCAATCACTCCTTCACTTCTAGCCATTTCATTTTCGGAAAGTAAGGAAAGAAAAACAGAAAAAAAAAGAGAAAAGAGAAAGGAAAAGACGGTTGATAGCAAGGCCAAAGAACAAGACAAGGTAAGCATAAATTTTATAACTAAGAATTGCAAAATCACTTTGATTCTTTCTATGGTATATTTCGGTCAAGTTTGAACAAAGAGAAGGAATGAGTTTTTGGCAATTTTGATGTTGTCAATGAATTTAGAAATAAAAATTGTGTAGAAACACAAGTGTTCATAATTTTTGGATGTTCCTATATCAATTTGGAAATTTAGGAAGTGTGTATGAACATGTTGTGTAATCTGCCCAGTGTAACAGTAGATATTTTGTGTGATAATTCAAGGGGTATATCTCGTCCAAAAAATTCTGAAACTTTCCAGTATAAAAGTAGAGACACAGACCTTTAATTTGATAGGTCATAATAGTTAATTGGATGTGTATGCTGGGAGTTCTATATTTTTGAAGTTTGGTCACGTAAAACTGGAAGTTCTGGAACAGTATCCAATAACTGAAAATTCTGGATTTTTGTACGTCCAATTGGTTAAGTTAAGTATTTTTCCCTGAAACTAGACTCAATAAGGGTCACATAGGCTTTGGAACCATTGCAATTGGACATTTTAGCTAAGAGATATGAATTTTTAAAGTTAGTGGACCAAATCTGCCAACATTTGTGCTTATGCGAAAATTTCAAAATGTAATGGCATATTGTAATTTCTTTATACACCAAGGGTAGAAATTAGTCCCTTATGATAATTTGACAATTTTTAACTCATTGGTTGACTTGTTAAAATGATCATAATAACCCTAATTATAACCAACATAAGAGAATAATTTACAAAAGTATTGGGCTAAGTAATAACCCGTCCATTCATGAATTCCCACATATAGGATTCGATATCTGCCCGGGACGACTAAGGAACTGGTAACACACCTTGGAACATTGGAAAAGTTAAGGTAGTAACTTCACTCTCATATTTTATGTATCTTGTTTCATGCATATTATTGTCATGTTACATACTTGAACTGTGAACATGAATTGGGCAGAATTGCCCTTTAAGCATTCAGATGAGAAGGGCTTTGACCCAATAGAATACTCAGCGCTGTAGAAAGGGACGGTAAATCCTTGAATAGAATTGGTTGATGCATAAACATATCTCTGAATGTTGAATAAATATTGAATTGTTTCGTATGTGATGGTTGATATGACATGTTTCTTTGTATGCATTTTATATGAGTGTATTTGTTACTACTGGGATTCTGTTGAATCTCACTCTTTTCCAAAACCTAACCTGCAGTACGGGCAAGTAGTTCTCACGGGAAGAAGGTAGCCACAGACGGGTAGAAATGAAGACTTAGAGTTTATTTTCTGTTGGTTATCTAACTTTTGGATATGTATATAATGTTAAATGGTATTTTGTAAAACTATTACTTATGGTGGTAGAAGTATACCCACTGTAGACTTGGAAGGTTGTATGTAACCAATGTATATTAATTAGAACAGGGTGACTGTACCAGGTGGACCCTTTAGTAGTGAACTTAATATAAATATCTGCTGAGAACTTCATTAAGTACTCTGATATTACAAATGGGAACAGATCTGATTGAATTAAATGGATTTTAAAAAAAAATGAGACACAGCTCAAATGTTTTGAAAAACTTTTTGAAAACCCACTTAACTATAGGATTGTATCCTGTAGTGAAGTCGGGATCCCAAATGAATTAAAAGCTATTTCTAGTCTCCAGTCTAGCATCAGGTCACATTTTGAACTGTTTTGTACGGTACGTAAGTAAGGTGTTACAGGCTTTTTCTCATATTTTCCTTTACATCAATTGCATTAACATTTTATCATTTTTATTTTGTATTTTCAACCTCCAACTAATCGATCAGCTAAATAGTATTAAGATTATCAATATTGGTACTTAGTGATCAATCCTCATGGAAACGATACTCTACTTACTTCTATATTACTTGTTTACGACAGTGTACATTTGTACTTTCTAAATACACCACCCTACACTCTTAACACTTGGCCCTTCGATGAGTGAGTCTGAGAAATGTCTGAGAAAGTAATAGTTAGGAATAAGAGGATGACATTCTCCATGCTTCATCATTGACCGAAATATTGTATGACAAAAGGGACGTGATATGGTGGTATGACAGGTTATATCGGTTTATCGATCCTCATATGAATTGGATAGTCGTAATGTCTTGCTAGAGGTCACTTGCGATTTGTGGGTTAGTACAGTTATTAGCCTACTGCCAACTTCGTATGAGCCTACAGGGTCGCACACAAGAATAGCCCAACATGAGCTATAATGTCCAGATTCATTGAATCTAGGATGCGTCTAAGATTGAATAAATATATTGTTTAATATGGGGTGGACGAATTACACACACACACACATATGTTGTGTGAATATTTACTTGATAAATATTTATATGTGTATATATATATATTTATATTTGGAAAGGAAAATTAATAATCTTATATATACATATATGTATTTTTGAAATACATACGTACATATATATATACATATACATATACATATATATACATATACATATACATATATATATATATATTATTTGATAATATATATTATGTATGATAGTATTATATGATATATATAATATATATTATTTGACAATATATATTATATATGATAATATTATATTATATTATTATATTATGTATATATGTAAATATTATATGATAATATTTTAGATTTAATTTATAAAGATAAATTAAATCTAATTCCATTGGCTCTTTATTCTAATTAAAGAAATAGGGTTAATTAAAACTGTTGGACAGATTTAATTAAACTAGATTTATTTAATTAGTTTATCAAAACAATTAAGTGTTAATTGATATGATAAGGATTTTTGAAATTAATTAAGATTAATTTTAAAAATCCAATATCCATCATAAAATAGATAACCCTGACTAGTTATAAAATATGAGAGCTAGGGTTTTCTACGGATGATGAAAAAACTAAAGAGCCACAAGAAAACCCTAAAGGGGCATTGGAGGCGTTAGCACACTGCCGATGTTGGGTCCTCTTCGTGTGGATACCAGTAGAGGGAGCTGATATAAGTAGTTGGCTCCTTAAGATTGAGAAAGGCAAAACTCAAAAGAAGAATTAGCGAACTTGTTGATGTTTGGGATGGTTAATCTTGTACTCATGGAGTTTGATGCTCTCTGAAGAAGAATTAGCCAACATGTTGATGCTGGGGAATTTGTTTCAGGAGCAACCAAGCATAGAGATTTGTGAGTTGGCAATGTGTTACTGTGAGCATTCAAACAAATATGAACAAGGTACAACTCTTTCTAACTCGATTTAAATGCTGTTGACAGATTCGCAATTGGGATTTGTAAACTTTTACAATTTTTAAAATTTTTAATTCTTCCGTTGTGTGCCTACCAATCCTAACACATAGAAGTCAAGAGGATGTTTCCTTGAATTATAACCAAAAACTAGTAGAAATTTCCATCTACTTACCTTGTTCTTGCACCTTGAGCGTGTTCTTCTCTTCTTGCTTCTTTGCTTTCTCTAGGGCTCTTCCTCTTTCTTTTCTTCTTAACTTTGCCAACTTTATGGCCCTTTTAAAGAGAAGAGAAGAGCTCTCTAGAGTTCTATCTTTTCTTCCTTCGTTACTATTATTTTATTAGAATTTTATCATGTGATTTTTTATTTATTATTATTTTTTCCTTAAGCTTCTCTTCTTGTTCCATTTGTCCATTTACTTAATAAAACTCTTCCTCTCCCTTGCTTCTTCTTTCCAACCGAATTTTCCCTTAATTATTAAGGAAAAATTGTTGCATTATTTTATTTATCCAAAATGACCATTTTGCCCTTACATTTTCTTGAATTTTTGAAACAATTGCTACTTCCTTCTTTCCTTTCTATGTAGACCGAATTTTGCAACACTTTAGGACTAAAAATTATTCTCTTTCATACTAAATTTTAGGCTATAACGTTAGGCTTTTATCTCAAATAAAATTGGGTTTTTGGTCTTTCTTGGCCAAAAATTCCATATAATTTCTATTTTACTATTTTGGCTACTTTAAGTGCACCAAAATTCACTATTCCATTCCATTAATTGTGAATAGACATACATGGAATTTTGGTGATTAAATTTAGGATATTACAGGCTAGAAAAAGAAGTTTATTTTCTTTGATTTTCCATATTGGAAGTCCTTATATGTGAGATATTTTCTTAATGTGATGGACATAGAAAAAAATATTTGTAATAGTCTAATTGGCACGTTGCTCAATATGCAAGGAAAATGCAAGGACAATGTTAATACAAGGTTAGATTTGGTTAAATTGGGTATCAGAAATGAGTTGGCATTGGTTGAGCAAAGGTACCGTACTTATCTACCTCTAGTGGCTTACACTCTGTCGAGGAAAGAGAAAAAGTTATTTTGTGAGTTTCTTAGAGGAATCAAAATTCCAAAGGGCTATTCTTCAAATATAAAGAATCTTGTATCAGTGAAAGAGTTGAAGCTAAAGAACATTAAATCTCATGATTATCATGTGCTTATGCATAATTTCGTATCCGTTGGTATACGGCCAATCTTACCCAAAAAAGTAAGGAATACCATCATTAAACTTTGCATGTTCTTTAAGTTGATTTGTAGTAAAGTGATTAATTCAACAAAGTTACAAGATTTGTAAAGGTTGATTGTTTATGCTCTGTGTGAGCTTGAAATGTATTTTTCACCTTCATTCTTAAACATTATGGTCAATCTCACTGTACACTTAGTGAAAGAGGTTTAATTGTATGGTCCAGTGTACTTGAGATGGATGTACCCGAATGAGCAATTTATGAAAATTTTAAAAGGGTGTGTGAAAAATAGATATCTGTTAGAGCAAGCTTTTCACCCAAGAGGGGGGGTGAATTGGGTGATTACAAAATAATCGAAAGCTTAAATTCAATTTATAAAACTTAAAGCACAGTTAATGAAAGGAAGAGATATCACCGAGATTCATACAGAGATTTATATTGGTTCGGTCTCAACCACTTGACCTACGTCCAGTCCTCAGAAATCCTTCTGAGCTTTTCACTATATCTTTCAAGATTCAGTGGGTTCTTGGCACCACAGTACAACTAGCAAGTTCCTCTAGATACTCGCTCCCCCTTACACAAGGTAATCACAAATCCCTACTTAAGGTTCCTCAACCCTAAGTTAACTCTATTGAAAATGATTAAGTATGAATGACAAATCTCTCTCACAGAGTATGAAGATAAGAACTGAAGCACAAATGATGAACTGAAGCTTTTGTGAGGATATTTCTTTTTGGAGTATTCAGGCGTTTTTCTTCGTTGTTGTATTTTTCAAATGGCTGGACATATATAATAGAACCACTTGAAGACCGTTGTAAATTTGCCCGTTGATTCAAAGATGCTTCTGACAAATGTAACAGCATTTGTCTTCCGTTACTTTTGAATTTCTGCTGCTACCATGAATAGTTGTCGTTTGAGTGGAGTGTTCAGTTACAAGTCAAGTGCGTGATGGTGGAGTACAGCTGTAACACACTTATGAATATAACCGTTAAGCAATATTTGTATCTCAACAAATTAATATGGATCACTGGAGGTGTTTTATAAAAAGTGATAGAATAAAACCATAGAGAGTGATCCTATTTTCGCAACTAAGTATTAAAATGATATACCATATGATTTTGATAGCTATTTGGAGAAATCAGTAATAATAGAATTTCACTAGCAAAATCAGTTGAGGTAAAAGCACATGGAAACAATAGATCATTATATGAGCAAGTGCAATATCACTGGAAGTGAATATAATGTCATTGAGAGTGATTTTGAAAACTTTGAGAACTTCTGTCAGTGATTGCTGGTTCACTGGAAGTGATATTGGAAATTGCATATTTCAGTCGAGTGAATTTGGAATCACTGGAAGTGATTTTGTAAATAGTGATTTCTTCTTGGAGTGATTTCCAATTCACTGGAAGTGATTTGCAACTTTTCAAATATCACTCGAGTGATTCAAGATCACTGGAAGTGATTTGGTGAACAGTGAAATATTCTTGCAGTGATTTCCAATTCACTGGAAGTGATTCAGCGAAATTCCAACATCACTCGAGTGATTGAGAATCACTGGAAGTGATTTGAGAATTTTGGCGGATAACTCGAGTGATCTGAGCTTCACTGGAAGTGATTTGCAAAACAGTGGAATTTTCTTGAAGTGAATTCTAGATCACTGGAAGTGATTGGCCGTATCACTCGAGTGATTCACAATCACTGGAAGTGATTTGGCGCATCACTCGAGTGATTCATAATCACTGGAAGTGATTTTCAAAACAGTGAAATTTTCTTGCAGTGATTTCGCGATCACTGGAAGTGAAATTACGGATGACTCGAGTGATTTCCCATATCACTCGAGTGATATGTTATTTTTCGCAATCACTCGAGTGATTTCAGCGATCACTCGAGTGATCTTGAATATCACTCGAGTGATTAATAAAATCACTCGAGTGATCTTGCACAGATCACCAGAATTGATTGCTTTGCTGGTAATTAATCCATGAGCTTCCAAAACATGATTTGTTATCATCAAAACATAAAATCTAACATTCTCCCCCTTTTTGATGATGACAAAACATATCATATGATCAAGTTTAAGATTTTGATTTTCTAATACACTTTACTTGATCTTTTTGAAAACTTTTGTACTAATTTTGATTTGCAATTGCTAAGATGAGTTTGTTTAAAAGATTAAGAGTTTTTGACCTTTGGAAAGTAAAAGATGTAAGTTCAAAGTTCAAAAACCATTGTAAACAGAAAATGCACATAAGAAGTGATTTTTTTGAAATCATTTTGGTGGCTGCAATACACTAGGATTTGCATGAGATCATGTTGGCTACTGCAATCATAAACACAGATGCATTTAAAATTTCATGAGATCATATCATAAACTCATATTTCCATTAGATTAGAGTCAGTTCAGATTACACAAGCTACACAATGACAAGTTCTTGGAAAAGTAAAATACAGAACTTGGAATTACAAACTAGAACACATAAGTAAAATACATAACTTAGAATTACAAACTAGAACACATATGCATCAAAAGAAAATATATCATATAAGCTCTTCTCCCCCTTTTTGGCATCATCTAAAGGAGAGGTAGACGGTGTAGAGGCTTGAGTGGATGCAGAAGCAAAGAAGGAGGTAGGTGGAACATATGGAATAATGGAAAGTGGTGGAGGAGATTGGAAGGAAAATGTGGTAGAAGATGGCTCAAGAGGAGTGGTGGAAGTGGAGTGAGTAGGTCCTATGACCTCTGTGGTGGCTTCTTCAGCTATAATTTCCTCAGTATGAGAACTAGAAGCAGTATGATGTGAAGAAGATGATGGAGTCTGGAGAATGGGGTCAGTGTGTGGAATATCACCAGTAGAAATAGGATCAGAGATAAAGGTTGTGGGAGGTGCTGGAGGAGTGTCTGAAGGAATAATGGGAGGAATGATGGGAGGATCAAAAAGTGAAATCTCTGGAACTGAAGAATCTGATGGAGGAGGTTGTGAGGAGGCAGGTGGTAAGTCAGGGAAGGGGATATGAAGGTGAGTCCTGAGAGCATCCTCAATCCTCTGAATTCTCTGTGACTGCTCAGTCAGGCGCTCTAAGAGGAGATTGGAGTTATGATCCACTGCTGCCACTAAGACTGTCACTTGATTATTGACTTGATCAATCAGTTGAACGTTAGAGTTCTTCAACTGAGTGACTGCAGACTGAATGGCCTCCTGGATATACGTCTGAATAGCAGCCTGAGTAAAAGAGGGACCATGGGAGACTGCTCTAGAGGACTGTGCCTCATCCATCTTGGAGGGTGAAGGGTCCATCCTCTGAGGTTCTCTCTGGCTGGCCTCAGGAGGAGGTGAATGGTGTCTCTGTTGTGAAGATGCTCCAGCAGGAATGGTAATTCCCATCCGAGTAAGGTGAATTTTCCCAAACTTAGGAATCCTCACAATATCTCCCTCAGGTGTCAAATACCAAATGTTGTGTATGGAAAGAATGTAAGACACAAGCTGAGGATAAGGAATAGTAGTAGACCTGGAGGAGTGAAATCTGAACCTCTTCATCTCTTGAAAAATGAGTTGCCCCACGTTTCTTCTTTCCCTTGTCATAAGAGAAGCCATCATCTGAAGATCCTTCCCCGTGATATGAGTGAAATTTTTTGCTTTGTTAACCATGCTATGGGAGTAAATGTAGAATAAGGCTCTCTGGTTGTTGGTAAGAGAGGCTGGGGAATTGGGTAAAGGCACACCAGGCTGTCCTGGTCTAAAGATATCAACTAATTCATGAATATTAAAGACACGTGGAGGCCTCATGGGAGCATCCTCTATGCCTAGATAAGTGTTGATAAGATCCCCAGACAGAAGAATTTTCTGATCTCTAATACTTGTTTCAATTCTCTCAGCAATGATGTTTCCTTGGTCATCCTTTACATCATCAGTCTTCATGTTACAGTAAAAATATTTGACAACCAAAGGATTGTATGACATTCTCAATCTCAGCCAAGGTTCATATTGTTTCAAATATGGGGTTAGATCAATATGAAATTTCTGTTTTAGTTCCTCCAAGTCAACCCACACAACAGGACAGAAGGTTCTTTTGGCAAAGTGTGAGGCAAACACAATGGAGTTCAAGATACTGAGATTACCAGTGTTAAATCCAGAAGGAGGTTCAAGGAGTTCTGTGGTTTCTTCTGCCAGAGATCCAGATTGACGACTACCAGTGGCTTGACTTGCATACCGTGACTTCTGAGGAACTGAGGCTGCCAAGATATTCACTGCCAGTGAGATTTTTCTTTGCAAGGTAGACTCTTGGACATCTGCTTCTCGCTGTTTTTCTTTCCCTTTCCCTTTTATGCTGGTATGCGAACGGGTAGCCATTCCCGTTGGTTCCTAAATTCGAATCCCCTTGGGTCTTGGTCTGGGTGGATTGGGTTCTGGTTCAGCGGGGGCTTTCGCCCTCTTAGACGGAGGTGGAGGTGGAGGAGATTGCCCGGTCCTTTTTGTTTTTGCCATGGGTACCGACACTTGGTGGAGGCGAAGGTTTTGACGCTGGGTAGGCTAAAATTTTGACGCTTGGTAGACTGTCGGAAGCAAATGGCGAGAGAAAAGTGAAAAGGAGACTGTCGGGAATAAAGGGCGAAACTGACGGAAAAGGAAGGAAGATTTTAAACTGAAATGGGCTGGCTTTTGAGGGGATTTGTCGGTTAAGAGTAGTAAAGAAGTTTTCCGTTACTGGGTTCAAGAGGTTTCAAGGAAAATGAGAGGATTTCAGCGAGTGGAGGTGACGGTTTGAAGAGAGTGAACAGTCGCGAGAGAGAAAAACTGATATAACAGAGTTTTTAACATTCACTCGAGTGATTTTTAACATTCACTCGAGTGATTTTGGTTTTCACTCGAGTGAAATATAAAAATCACTCGAATGAAGTACAAAAACACTTCACAGAATCTCAAACCATGCTGTAACTCCAAAATTAATAATTAAAATACTCATGTGACTTACCAGTGACAAATTTATTAATTTAATTATCTAATTTACCTGTGATTGCAGTGTTTCACTTTTCACTTACTCCACTGTCTTCCTCTCTGTTTGTCCCTGTTACTTGAGGATATTACAGAGCATCCTGCAAAATAACTTTGTAGATACTCCGGTGCTTAAGTTAGTAATGGGATCATCAAAACAATATGAAATCAACATTTATAAAGATTAAACAACTTACAATTCATTGGGATTTACCATTCCCAATTCCCTTCGTATGTGCATGAATTGTTCTCGGGCAAGAGGTTTGGTGAAGATATCAGCTAATTGCAAGTGTGTGGGTATGAATAACACCTTGACATCTCTTTTCTGAATATGATCTCTAATGAAGTGATGTCTCACATCAATATGCTTGGTCCTTGAATGCTATACAGGATTTTTCGCCAAACTTATTGTACTGGTGTTGTCACAATAAATAGGAATTTCTTTAAGATATATGCCAAGATCCTGAAGTTGTTGTTTTAGCCACAGTACTTGTGCACAACAGCTTGAGGCTGCTATGTATTCTGCTTCCGTTGAAGATAATGATACTGTAGTTTGTTTCTTACTGAACCAAGAAACAACTGCGCCTCCAAGGAATTGACATTGCCCACTTGTGCTCTTCCTATCTGTTTTATAGCTACCATGATCAGAGTCAGAATAGGCTACTAAATATTCATTACCCTTTTTGGGATACCATATACCCAACTCTTTTGTGCCTGCGAGATATCTGAAAATTCATTTCACTAATTCAGCATGTGACACTTTAGGACATGACTGAAATCTTGCACATAGACCAACACTGAACTGGATATCAAGTCTGCTGGCTGTGAGATAGAGTAATGATCCAATCATTCCTCGATATTGAGTTATGTTGAAGTCAACTCCTTTTTCATCAGCATCCATCAGTACGGTTGAGCTCATAGGTGTATCTGTACCATTAGCGTCATCCAATCCAAACTTCTTGAGCAATTCTTGAAGATATTTGGTCTGTGATATGAATATTCCATTCTTCCTTTGTTTAATTTGTAAACCAAGAAAGAAGGTCAATTCTCCCATTAATGACATTTCAAATTCTCCCTGCATTATCTCAGAAAATTCTTTACACAAGGAGTCATTAGTAGATCCGAATATAATATCATCAACATAAATCTGAACTACCAAAATATCACTTAGTTTTCGTTTTATAAATAAAGTTGTATCGACTTTTCCTCGAGTAAAACCAAATTTGATGAGAAATTTGCTCAACCTTTCGTACCAGGCTCTAGGAGCTTGTTTCAAACCATATAAGGCTTTCTTGAGTTTGAAAACATGATCTGGTTTGGATACGTCTTCAAAGCCAGGAGGTTGTTCTACATAAACTTCCTCCTTGATGTACCCATTTAAGAAAGCACTTTTCACATCCATTTGATATAATTTGAATCCTTTGATGCATGCAAAGGCTAAGAGTACTCGTATAGCTTCCAATCTTGCTACTGGAGCATATGTTTCCTCATAATCAATTCCTTCTTCCTGATTGTAGCCTTTGGCAACCAATCTTGCCTTGTTTCTGATAATAGCTGCGGATTCATCAAGTTTGTTCTTGAATACCCATTTAGTGCCAATAACCGAGTGGTCTTTAGGCCGGGGCACCAAATCCCAAACTTGATTTCTGTCAAATTGATTTAACTCTTCTTGCATTGCTAACACCCAATCATTATCTGATAGGGCTTCTTCAATGTTAGAAGGTTCTAATTGAGAAATGAATGCAGAAAAACTTACTTCGTTTAAAACCTTGTTTCTAGTTTTGACACCTTCATTAACTCCACCTATTACTTGATCTAGAGGATGACTCTTGATGTATTTCCAGGCACGAGGTTGATCTGAATTACTCAGTTCAACTTCTTTTTCATAATCGTTATCTTCAAGATTTGAAGAGTTAATAGATGGTTGGTTTCTAGTTATCTCATCATCAAAGTTTTTACTAGAGGATACATATTCATCGAATACAACATGAATTGATTCTTCTACAACACATGTTCGTTTATTAAAAACTCTAAATGCTTTACTATGATTTGAATATCCTAGGAAAAGTCCCTCATCAGCCTTAGAATCAAATTTTCCAAGATTATCTTTACCGTTGTTATGAATAAAGCACTTACAGCCAAATATGTGTAGATGAGCAAGGTTTGGTTTCCGTCCCTTGTAAAGTTCATATGGTGTTTTTCCAAGTTTGGTTCTGACATATGCTCTATTTGAGATGTAGCATGCAGTGCTCATTGCGTCTGCCCAGAAGACTTGAGAGACATTCTTTTCGTTGAGCATTGCTCTAGTCATGTCTGTAAGAACTCTATTCTTTCTTTCCACTACACCATTCTGTTGTGGAGTTCTTGGTGCTGAAAAATTGTGATCGATGCCATTTGTATCACAGTATTCTGCAAATGCTTGATTATCAAATTCTCCACCATGATCTGTCCTGATTCCTGCAATTGACATACCTTTCTCATTTTGCACTTTCTTGGCAAAGGTAATAAATTTATTAAAAGTTTCATCTTTGGATGATAGAAATATATTCCAGGTAAATCTAGAGAAATCATCAACAATAACAAATGTGTACAAGTTTCCACCGAGACTCTTAACTCTTGCTGGACCAATCAAATCCATATGCAATAGTTGAAGTGGTTTATTAGTGGTAATTTCAGTTTTTGTTTTAAAGGAAGATTTAGTTTGTTTACCTCTTTGACAAGCATCACAGACTAAATCATTCTTGAAATTAACATTAGGTAGTCCAATTACCAAATCCTTTTTGAGTAACTTTTGTAATTGATGCATATTAACATGAGCAAGTCGCTTATGCCAAAGCCAACTCTCGTCAGTGTTACTCAGAAGGCAATTTTCGGAAATATTTTCATTCATATCAAGAGTATAGCAGTTACCTTCCCTTTTTGCCTTGAGTTTGGTCTTCAACTTTTTCTTTTCAATTTGCATATCCTTCTTGCTGACTATCAGACATTCTTCTGAATCAAATATTACCCAGTTGTCTTTATCCGTGCTTTGACTTACACTTAATAGATTGTGACATAAACCTTCAACATAATATACATCTTTGATTTTATCTTTGACTTCCCCAAGTCTTGCTATCCTTCCAGTTTGATTTCCTCCAAATTTCACCTTGCCACCTTCCTTAGGTACTAATGTGGTGAAGTTCTCAGGATCACCAGTCATATGTCTTGAACATCCACTATCTATATACCATTTGGTTGATTTGGATGTTCTGAGACAAGCCTGCAGTTAAGGATAATTAAGTTTTAGGTACCCATATCTTTTTGGGTCCTTTTGGGTTAGTACAAATAACTTCTTGTTCATGAATCTTCTTAGGTATCCATTTATAGGTTCCTATAATTCCTTTCTTTTTATGAAAACACGAAGAAGTATAATGTCCTTTTCTATTGCAGTAATTACAATAGGCAAAAGGATTAGATGTGTGCACAGAACATGTGAAATAACTTAGATAGGATTTACTTCTTGTTTTCTTCTTACCTTTTCTTTTGTCTAGGTTCGGATCATATCCTATACCAGACTTATCATTCACATGACGTTGTGCTTTTAAAATAACATTTAACATTTCACTTCCTTTTGTAAATTTTTCAAGAGTTTTAGTAAGATCAATATTTTTCTTTTCAAAAGACAAACACCTTTCGCAATCTCTTTCCAAAGGGTTTTTAATTCTTTCTTCAAGAAATTTGTTTCTCTTTTTACAGGCAATCAAAGTATTAACAATTTTGATAAATTCAGAATGTAAAGCATCATATTCATTTTGTAACTCAATCATATGTAGGGTCAGAATTCATTACCTCCTCGTCTGTTTCTTTTTGAGCAACCAGACATATATTGGCTGTCTCCTCATTATCGCTTTCTTCTTCTTCTGAGGAGCTATCTCCCCATATTGCAGAAACAAATGCCTTCTTTCTGTTGAAGGATTTGAAGTTTCTCTTTTCTTTAATTTTCTGCAATAGCTCCGGACATTCTGATTTGATATGTCCCGGTTTATCACATTCATAGTAGATGATTTCCTTGGCGTCTCTTTTGCCACTTGTTCCACCTCTTTGAAAATTTCTGAATCCTTGGCCTCTGTAGAATTTTTTGAATCTTCTGATCATCAGGCCCATTTCATCATCATCGATCTCCTCTTCTTCTTCCTGGTTTTCTGCCTTTGTTTTTGTTATACTCAGTGCAAGACTTTTCTTCCTCCTGTCGCCAACTTCTTCTAATTCTCGTTTGAATTTTTGTTTGCTTTCATATTTTGAAAGGCTTCCAAACAGAGAAGCTACAGACTGCATTGATTCTCCTTTGGCTTCCTCTATTACTGTGACTTTCGCTTCCCATTCTTTGGAGAGAATATTTAGTATTTTCTTACTTGGACATTCTGATCATAGAATTTTCCAAGTGCTGCAAGTTGATTAACAATGTGAGTATATCTAAGTTCAAATTCAGCTATTGACTCACCTTCCTTCATACGAAGCATATCAAACTCTGTAGTTAGAGTATTGACTCGATTTTCTTTTATTCCAGATGTTCCTTCATGAGCTACTTCAAGCGCTTGCCACATTTCTTTAGCAGTCTGAAGAGTACAGATTCTGAAGTATTCTTTTTGACTTAGTGCACTCTGAATCATTAGAATTGCTTTGCTGTTGAGAGTCACTAGCCTTTTGTCATTGTCGTCAAATTCTGCTGGTGATTTAGGAACTTTTCGAGATTCTTCAGTCTTTATAGGCACATAGTTTCCAGTTTCAATCACATCCCATAGTCTGTATTCTGTAGCCATTACGAATACACGGAACTTAGCTTTCCAGAAGGAAAAATGTTCACCACTGAAACCAGGTGGTCTAGTGATAGAAGCTCCGTCAGGAAGGATTGCTTCACCCATGCTTGCCATTGGATCCTTCTAAGGTTGTTAAGCCTGAATTAGAAGACCTGCGCTCTGATACCAAATGTTAGAGCAAGCTTTTCACCCAAGAGGGGGGGTGAATTGAGTGATTACAAAATAATCGAAAGCTTAAATTCAATTTATAAAACTTAAAGCACAGTTAATGAAAGGAAGAGATATCACCGAGATTCACACATAGATTTATACTGGTTCGGTCTCAACCACTTGACCTACGTCCAGTCCTCAGAAATCCTTCTGAGCTTTTCACTATATCTTCCAAGATTCAGTGGGTTCTTGGCACCACAGTACAACTAGCAAGTTCCTCTAGACACTCGCTCCCCCTTACCCAAGGTAATCACAAATCCCTACTTAAGGTTCCTCAACCTTAAGTTAAGTCTATTGAAAATGATTAAGTATGAATGACAAATCTCTCTCACAGAGTATGAAGATAAGAACTGAAGCACAAATGATGAACTGAAGCTTTTGTGAGGATATTGCTTTTTGGAGTATTCAGGCGTTTTTCTTCATTGTTGTATTTTTCAAATGGCTGGACATATATAATAGAACCACTTGAAGACCGTTGTAAATTTTCCCGTTGATTCAAAGATGCTTCTGACAAATGTAATAGCATTTGTCTTCCGTTACTTTTGAATTTCTGCTGCTACCATGAATAGTTGTCGTTTGAGTGGAGTGTTCAGTTACAATTCAAGTGCGTGATGGTGGAGTACAGCTGTAACACACTTATGAATATAACCGTTAAGCAATATTTGTATCTCAACAAATTAATATGGATCACTGGAGGTGTTTTATAAAAAGTGACAGAATAAAACCATAGAGAGTGATCCTATTTTCGCAACTAAGTATTAAAATGATATACCATATGATTTTGATAGCTATTTGGAGAAATCAGTAATAATAGAATTTCACTAGTAAAATCAGTTGAGGTAAAAGCACATGGAAACAATAGATCATTATATGAGCAAGTGCAATATCACTGGAAGTGAATATAATGTCATTGAGAGTGATTTTGAAAACTTTGAGAACTTCTGTCAGTGATTGCTGGTTCACTGGAAGTGATATTGGAAATTGCATATTTCAGTCGAGTGAATTTGGAATCACTGGAAGTGATTTTGTAAATAGTGATTTCTTCTTGGAGTGATTTCCAATTCACTGGAAGTGATTTGCAACTTTTCAAATATCACTCGAGTGATTCAAGATCACTGGAAGTGATTTGGTGAACAGTGAAATATTCTTGCAGTGATTTCCAATTCACTGGAAGTGATTCAGCGAAATTCCAACATCACTCGAGTGATTGAGAATCACTGGAAGTGATTTGAGAATTTTGGCGGATCACTCGAGTGATCTGAGCTTCACTGGAAGTGATTTGCAAAACAGTGGAATTTTCTTGAAGTGAATTCTAGATCACTGGAAGTGATTGGCCGTATCACTCGAGTGATTCACAATCACTGGAAGTGATTTGGCGCATCACTCGAGTGATTCAGAATCACTGGAAGTGATTTTCAAAACAGTGAAATTTTCTTGCAGTGATTTCGCGATCACTGGAAGTGAAATTGCAGATCACTGGAGTGATTTCCCATATCACTCGAGTGATCTGTTATTTTTCGTAATCACTCGAGTGATTTCAGCGATCACTCGAGTGATCTTGAATATCACTCGAGTGATTAATAAAATCACTCGAGTGATCTTACACAGATCACCAGAATTGATTGCTTTGCTGGTAATTAATCCATGAGCTTCCAAAACATGATTTGTTATCATCAAAACATGAAATCTAACAATATCGACCAGAGGTTGTATAGTTGAGTGTTACATGGTTGAAGAAGCAAGTAACTTCTGTGCTAATTTTCTATCAAACGTTGACCTTGAAGGGATCCTAAAGACTTGTCACGATGGGCGAACATCAGGGAAAGGAATAAGTGGGAATGATGTAATCAGGATATTAGTGACTGAATGTGAGCAAGCTCACTTATATGTGCTATATAACACTGATGAGGTTGAACTATATGTTGAAGAACACAAGGATGCTCTTCAATTGGTACATAGTGATAGGAATGAAAATTTTATAACAAAAGAGCATAACCGACATTTTCTAAGTTGGTTAAAAAGCGCATTAATGATGAGGTGGAGAGGAATACTGATTCACGTTATGAAAACTTGAGATGGTTATCAAATGGACCGAGCTTAAATGTGTTGTCTTACAATAGTTATGCAATCAACAGTTACACATTCTATACACAAGAACATGATATAAGGAGCACGATGCAGAATAGTGGGGTAACACTAGTTGCTGATTCTTGGCATAAAGCCAGTGCTAAAGACATACACCCTATCTATACACCAATGTCATACTTTGGTGTCATTGAATGAATATGGGAGTTATATCACACTATGTTGAGGGTCCCTATCTTCAGATGTAAGTGGGTAAACAACAACAGTTGATTGTAGATAGATGAGTTAAAGTTTGTTCAAATGGACCTTTCTAAAGTTAGGTATAAAGATGATTCTTTCATTTTAGCATCACAAGTCGAACAAGTTTTTTTCATTTATGATCTTACTAAGAATAATTGGTCCATTGTACTTCCATCGAATAAGAATCATCAAGAACAAGTTGATGCAGAAAGTAATGAATATTTGAATATTCCTGAGGATGATCTTTCTTTTGAGATGTTGTTGTCAAAGTATATTGATATAGATGAAGATGAAAATGAAGATAAACCCTTATATATGAGACATGATCATAAAGAGGGGACTTTGTTTTTAAATCAAACAAGAAAGAGGAAAAGATGATAAGGAGTACCTTATTTTTTTTCCTTGTATGTTTTATTACATGTATATTCATATATTTTAACTTAATTTACTTTTATTACCATGATTGTCACGTGCACTGATATTTTGTTTGGTTTATTTAACTTGTTGGAAAATGGATCCCCGTTATGGAGATGAAGTTCCCACTGTTGAAAATTATGGTCAAGTCGCATTTAAGGCCTATGTAGCCCGGGGCAGGATTGTAATGTCCAGACTGATCAAACTAAAGAGTAAAGGCATTACGTTAGAGCTGCAATGAAATGATAAGGGAAATCCAATTGGATCGAACACTAATTCCTTTAATAATTACATTGGGACTATGGTCAGAGAAAGAGTCCCCATTACAATTTCCGATTGGAGACATGCGAAGAAAGATTATGCCGATATCGTCTTGCACTAGTGCAAAATAGCATTTTTAGACTGCATTATTTAGACTGGTTATTGCGGATAAGGTCTAAAAGAAACATACGGTGGCAATTCCGTAATTAAAAGCAATGTTTTAGACCGGTTGTCTAAAAAACCAGTCTAAAAAAATCTTATTTAGACCGGTTATACGAACAACGGGTCTCAAAAACAAATTAAGACCGGTTGTTTAAATAACTGGTCTTAAAAGTCAATAATTTAAGACCGGTTATTTAAACAACCGGTCTGAAAACAAATTATTAAAATGAATAAAAATATCACGATATTATTAAGACTTGTTTTTTAAATAACCGGTCTTAAAAGACAATAATTTAAGATCGGTTATTTAAACAACCGGTCTGAAAAACAAATTATTAAAATGAATAAAAAAATCACTTTATTATTAAGACCAGTTATCTAAATAACCGGTCTTAAAAGTCTGATATTCAAACCTAGATCGGCTGCGAAAGTTCATTTCATCAGTTACGTTTCACTTCCCCCTCTGCTTCCACCGCCGCGAACTGCTCAAGTCCAACGCAGTAGGTGATATTCCGCCGTATTCTCCTGCCACCCTTCCAGTCACCGCCGCTACTTCCACCTTCTTTCCCATATTTTGTTGTCGGTGTTTGAAACTCCCTCCTTCTCCGTTCGTACTTGCCGTTGCTGCAAAGAAGTCACCGTGAGTACCATCGTGAAGGGCGGCTGAGCATCTTATTTCTCCAGCCTTTATCTCACTCCGTCGTGTTTTCCAGCCACTGCTGCCCCTCTCCTCCTACGCCTCAAGCCACGGTCCAAGTTACTTCAAACAGGTAATGTCCCCTGTCTCAATACTTCGGATAAATAGACATTATGTATTCACTGTCTGTCCAAGAATATAATCTGTACTATAATTGAACTAGAAATTAAAATAGAAATGGAGAAAAAATGACATTTACTCTAATGAAAATTAATTGGTGAAGCTTAATTAACGGTGTCCTGAACTGGTGTGATTTGATTATTTGAGGATCAGGGTACTGATAATTGCTAGTTTTCATAGTCTCTGGATTGCTTAAGTTATTGTGTCAAATTTCCTGGCATGTATGCTTATGAATGGCTGATTAGAAAATTGTTACATAATATTCAGTTAGTTTTGAAACTAAATTTGAGAGGTGATTTGAGGTTTAGACTAAAGCAATTCTTGTGTATGTGGTCTAATTTAAGTCCTGAAATTACTAGTGTATGTTGATATATTTTCCATATTACTTGAAGAAAATGGAACAGACTGCAATTATATCTTATGCGGAATTCTAATGAAGAATTATGTTAAACTAGATAAATTGATGAGTGTAACCTTTTCATACTCTCATCATACTCCTGCCTTTTCCAGGGCAGTTAATATACAGAAGAGAAGAAAAAAAGGTGTTGAAATATATGGATCATAGTTGGATAAACGCTAAACGGACTAGTGTTGAATATGATAATGGGGTGAGGGATTTTTTGGAATTTGCTAGAAGAAATTCTGGTAATGATGATAGTGGGATGTTCTATTATCCTTGTGTAGAATGTCTGAATGAGAAGCGACTTAGTGCTGTAGATATATATACACATTTAATTTGTGAAGGATTTTGTAAGAGTTATACAGTATGGGTATGGCATGGTGTAGAAATAGAAATTCCAAGCGCAACTCAACAAGGGGGTCGCCTTTGATGATAATGACACGGTTCTGAATGACCGGATAGAAGATATTATTCGTGATGTTGGAGAAGAGGCTTTTGAGCAATCATATGCATATGGTAATATGTGCAGTGATTCTGAGAAGCCGTTGTATTCGGGGTGCACAAAATACCAATTGTTGAAAGCTGTATTGAAATTGGTAAGCTTGAAACCACGGCATGGATGGAGCGACAAGAGTTTTTCAGAAGCACTTGAAGCCTTCAAGGACATGCTTCCAGATGATAACGTGCTGCCTTGCCGATACTATGATGCGAAGAAAATACTGTGTCCACTAGGGATGAAGTATAAAAAGATCCATTCATGCCCTAATGATTGTATATTGTACAGAAAAGAGCATACAGAGAAAGAACAGTGTCCGATATGTGAAACCCCCAGATACAAATCAAATAAGGCCCCTGCAAAAGTGTTGTGGTATCTTCCTATCATACCGAGGTTCAAACGGCTGTTTGCTAATGAAATTGATGCCAAAAATTTGAGATGACATGCAGATGAGAGGATTTCTGATGGAAAACTTCGACATCCAGCTGATTCTTCTCAGTGGAAGAAAATTGATCAGTTATTTCCTGACTTCGGCAAAGAGCCTAGGAATCTTAGGCTCGGGCTTAGCACGGATGGCATGAATCCTTACGGTAGCCTAAGCAGTATACATAGTTCATGGCCTGTTCTGTTGGTAATTTACAACTTATCTCCTTTGTTATGTATGAAACGAAAGTACTTCATGTTGTCTATGTTGATTTCGGGACCAAAACAACCTGGAAATGACATAGATGTTTACTTAGAACCCCTGATCGAAGACTTGAAAGAGTTGTGGGACGAAGGTGTCGACGGTTTTGACGCGAACAAGAAGGAGATGTTTAAAATGCGAGCCTTGATCTTTTGTACTATAAACGACTTCCCTGCTTATGGAAACTTGTCAGGATATAGCGTTAAAGGCCACAAAGCTTGTCCTATTTGTAAAGAAGGCACATGCTACCATCAACTTCAACATGGAAGAAAGACTGTTTATCTTGGTCATAGGAGATTCCTTAGACGGGGCCACCCATATCGCAGATTAAAGAAGGCCTTTTTTGGTGGCCAAGAGTTTGAAGATGCTCCAGAGGCTTTGACTGGGGAGAAAGTATATGAAAAGGTCAAAAATATCAATGTCATCTTCGGTAAGACTTCAAAGAGTCGAAATGAAAAAAATATATGGAAAAAGAGGTCTGTTTTCTTTAACCTTTCATATTGGCAGAATCTTGATGTCAGACACTGTATTGATTTCATGCATGTGGAGAAAAACGTGTGTGATAGTATTGTTGGGACACTACTCAACATACAAGGAAGTTCTAAGGATGGCGTTAAGGTAAAATTAGATTTGCAAGAAATGGGAATACAGGCAGACTTACATCCGAGGCCACATGGTAAGAGAACTTTTTGTCCTCCAGCTTCTCATACTTTGTCCAAGGATGAGAAACGAAGTTTTTGTGAGTGTTTACATGGCATCAAAGTTCCCTCAGGGTATTCTTCAAATTTTAAGAAGCTTGTGTCTATGAAAGACTTGAAGTTAGTAGGGCTGAAGTCTCATAATTGTCATGTCTTGATGCAACAACTACTCCCAGTGGCTATTCGAGGCATCGCCGAATATGATCTTCAACACATATTGACCAGACTTTGTTTCTTCTTCAATGCGATTTATAGTAAAGTCATTGAGATAGAAAGGTTGGATGAATTGGAAGATGAAGGTTACCTGATCTTGTGCCAGCTTAAAAAGCTTTTTGTTCCTTCCTTTTTTGACATCATGGTACATCTAGTTGTTCATCTAGTGAGGGAGATAAAATTGTGTGGGCCTATCTATTTTCGATGGATGTACCCAATTGAAAGAACTATGAAAATCCTAAAAGGATATGTGAAGAACCCTAACCGGCCTGAAGCTTCTATTGTTCAGAAATATGTTTCTGAAGAAGCCATGGAATTCTGTCAACATTATTTGGCAAATGTAGGACATATCGGCCTTCCTAAACGACATGATGAAGAAGGGGGTAGGCGCGGGTCTACCGTCAAGAGTATGGATCCTGATGAATTACAACAAGTCCACTTGTATATTTTGAATAATGTTGATGCAGTTCAAGATTACATAAATGCTCATAAAGAAATTGTATGGAAAGCGAACAGTCGATTGACTGAACAAAGGTTAATTAGGGAGCATACCAGGACCTTTGCACATTGGTTTAAACACAAGGTTGACGAAGAAGAATGTGTTTCTGATAAAATTAAATGGCTAGCACGTGGTGCTGAGTTTGATGTCATAAGTTGGACTTCGTTTGTGATCAATGGGTATACCTTTTACACAAAGTCCCTGGATGATAGGAGCACTGTCCAGAACAGTGGTGTTATGTTAGTAGCTGAATCTATGCACTTCTCTAGTTCAAAAGATAAGAACCCTACATTGGCAGTCATACCTTATTATGGGGTTATTGACGAGATTTGGGTGGTTGACTATGTTAAAATTAAATTTCCCATTTTCAAATGTAAGTGGGTTGATGTCAATAATGGAGTGAGGATCGATAAGTCAGGGTTTACATTAGTTGATCTGAACAACAAAAGTTTTGGAGATGAACCTTTCATTATGGTCGATCAAGCGAAACAAGTGTTCTATATTATTGATCAAGCAAATAAAATGTGGTCTATAGCTCTCCAAGGAAAAAGGGTCATCGATATTGAAGAGGAAAGTCGTTCAAATTATGATCTTCTCGAGACCCCTTCTTTTTCTAGGGGTCTTCCTGCATTGAATGAAGAAGATGAAGCTGATAATGAACACGGCACAAGAAATGATCATCGTGAAGGGATATGGGAGGATATCTCTTTATAAATCTACTTTAAATGTTAGCTATCTATTTAAAGTCATTATCGTTATAACTTATATGCAGATTATATATATAGTTATTTACAATATTATCAGCCTAGGCACGACTGACTTTACCGAGGAGGTAATAAATGTATATTTCAAATATTTTGTATTACTTTATTGTTTTTAAGTTAGTAAGTTAATGTTTTGTTTGGCTTCGGTGTTACACATACAGATGTTTGATCTTGCTGATCCCTTTCCTGAAGAAGATATTGATTTCATCCGCAATTGTTGTGCTGAATTCATTTATGAGCTTTTACAAGATTAGTAAGTTTTTGAATCCGATTTATGTGTTTCTAATAATACTTATGGTTTTTATATATATCTAACTTCGTTTATATCTCTGTTTAGGAAAAATTCTTGGATATTGGCAATACTAGTTGACTGTTGATTCAGGCAGGGGATCATTATTGTAAATTTTCCTCCACTTTTTTCATTTCTCTGTAAAGCTTAGGAATTTTTTTTATAATGTTCAATCTTTGATTGTTGAGAGTCGAGGATTGTAAGGGCCAATTATTTCTGGAAATAAAAATGTTGTTGTCACTGCTTCTGATTGTCAATATATACATATATGCATGTGTATGTAATGTGGCACAGGGGGGATGTTGTTGAATATGGCTTACTGGCCTGGGTAAGATTGAAACAAATAAAACGAAAAAAAAACAAAATTTTTGGACCGGTTATTAAGAGAACCGGTCTTAAAATATTACACTTTAAGACTAGTTCTAAGAATAACAGGTCTTAAATATATATTTAAGACCGGTTATTCTTAGAACCGGTCTTAAATTGTTATTTTTTTCTACTTATTCCTTAGTTAAACTTTAAGACTGTTGTTGTAGAACCGGTCTTAAAAGTTCATATTTAAGACCTGTTTTTTAACCGGTCTAAAAAGTTTAATACTTTTTAGACCGGCTGTATCAAGACCTGTTCCAGAACCGGTCTAAAATATCGTTTTTAACCGGTCTTAAAAGTGATTTTTGTACCGGTGTTGGATTCAGTTAAGGTAAATAGTATTTACTTTATTATTCTGATTTTTTAGTTTCATTAAATTACAATCTAATAAGTTATGTGTGCTTTTTTGTTATAAGCTTGTTTTATTTTCGAAGATGATAAAGAGAAATTCGTGCTGTGAAAATGCAGCAGACTTTTGCAAAATTTTCGTTATGACCTCGTGAAATTCTACTTGCACGACAACAATGATAATATCAATTGTACACCACCAGAGTTGTACAATGGAATAATAACTCAAGAGCAGTGGGATAAGTTTGTGAGCTCATATACTACAGCAGAATTTATAGTAACATATTATTTACCTTTACGAACTACTTGTGATGTATTTGTAATTAATATTTATTAATATGATTTATTTGGATCTAAATAGGAAAGAAGTGAGCAAAACCAAGAAAACGAATCTAACATTACATACTGGTACATGAAAGGACTGGTATCATATGCAACGTTGGAGCAATAATTATTAAGAATTAATCATTATTTCATTTGAATATAATTTCTATGACTAAGTTTTAACTACAACTAACTTTGACATGCATATACAAGAGTCCTATTCTGATGTCACACATTTACCACAACATGATTTGTGGCTGGCCAGCTGCACAAATAAGAAGGGCGAAATTACCAGCAAGCAAGCCAGGACAGTTGCAGATTACTGTGTAAGTAGTGAATTATACATACAATAAAAATTTAGCTTTACTTAAATGATTATATTTTATAATAACTAATATTGTTGTAATTCTTTTTGTGATAGCGCACAATGATGCAGGAATAGCCAAAGTTAGTGTACTATTTGGTCATGATGACTTATTCGGTAGAGCGCTTAGAGCTCTTGAGTATGATGGTCATCTTCAGGGTACTAGTTTTGGAGTCACCCAAACATTATACTTTGGCCCCAAAAAGCGACCTAAAAAGAATGAGTTTCTCCAACTAAAGGAGGAGATTTCTGGCTATAAGCAATAAGTAGAACATCAGGTGAGTGGCTACAAGCATCAAGTAGAATAGGAGATTAGTGGCTACAAGCATCAAGTAGAACAATTTAACGATTATATGTGCTTGATGCAAGAGCAAAATGTGTTATTAAGGGTTTAAATTAACACCTTATTGTAGTATAAGCCAGTACCAAGTCCAATGTGTGACAACACAAGTGCCAGGGATAGTTGGCCCTCCACGCCTAAATTCCTTATACCTTTGGTAATTTATTTCCTCTCTAGTTAAATTTTTGTTACGTTATAAATTAGTGTACCTGAATATATTAATTATATCTTTTATAGGGCTAATCGACGTGCAAGTTGCATGTCGATAATTCTTTCAAGCATACATTTGCTATGGGAGTGGCATACAATACCGACAATGATACACTGTATAATTCACCACTGCCTCTGAACATACTTTGAGTTAGGGTTGACATATGCACAAATGAAGATGCCCTCCTGCCAATCCCTTCTCAGGATGAAGAAACTATGGTGAAAGATGTTGTCGGTGGTTATGTTGCATGGCCAATAGGTTTGATTGAGCCACTTCAAATGGTAGTGAATTTACAATTCCTTCTACTTTTTCTATGCACTTTCATTTTAAACTACGTGATTTAACTTCATGATTTTGGTAGGTTTCTCATCCTAACAGAAAATGAATTGAAGGGCGTGGGAAGAACTTAAATTGTTCAGCAACACAACAGAAGTCCCAACCCTCAACCAGTAACTGAAGCAATAGACAAATAGGCTCATATCGTCAATAATTGGCATCAATGGCACCAAATATTTTCCACCAAGGAGGTCTGGAAATACCTTTCAATATCAAAATCTATCATATAGATAAAACTAATCATGTCAATGGTAGTGTCCTGAATGAAGTGCTTAGTTGTGGATGGCTTAGTGCGACAACCATCAACATATGGATTAGGTACTTTATCATTATCGTCTATTATTGTTCTTATTATTGATCATTCAAGTTTTTGGTTTTAATGACATTGTTTGTTTTCTATAAAGGCACTTATACCATGATCTATTAGTGGGCATGAAAATGGTGCATAGATTCATATTTGTCAACCCATATCTCCTTGGCGAGCATAAGGGGAGTAATTTGGAAATACAAATTAACGATCTTAAGGACTAGTTCATGTAGAGAGCAACCCCTAATAAGTTGTTTATTGTGACATACAATCCAGGGTAAGCTATTTGCGACAATATTTTAATGTATGGTTTTTTATTCTTTTACTTTTACAATAACATTATTGTCAAAGTAAGATTTTCAAAATATTTTAGGGCACATTGGATTTTGATTGTGATCTAGCCTGCATCACCTGAAGGCCCCCATATTTTCTATTTGGATCCTCTAAAGGCTGGTTATCTAGCGAACTGGCCTGATATGATGATTATATTCAATAGGTAAGTATATGGGTGTTTGTGTAAATATTTTTGTGTGTGATTATTGAATAACCAAAATTAATCAGTTTTTTTTGTTAGTGCATTGACCGCATATAGAAGCTGTCAAACCCCTTAACATTTTGATATTCGCAAAGTGATAAACCCATAGTTCAGAGGGCATACAAGAATAGTGGAAATATACTTATATCAAGTGCTTGTTTATATTATAGGAAATCTTCATAAGGTTTGAAAAATATATATAGACTCCCAAAAGAAACAAAATAAAACTAAAGACAACCAATAGCAACTCCTACTTGAATCGGACCTTCAGTCACCGGCATTTATGGTCTTATCCTTAGAGCTGCTACTGTTAAACCCCTCAATGGGCATATAGAAATAGTATAATGTACTGATATAGAATTTCTGAGTACATTACAAAATATCCCCACACGGTTTGTACAAGTTACAATACAAAACCCCAAATACAATGAAAGACTAACATATAACCAACTGAAAATATCTTGATCAGCACTAGATCCTCAGCTGCTAGTATTTGCTACTTTGCCCTCTGAGGCGCTTCCTCCAACTTAGTTAATTTTTGAATTATGGAAAGGGTGAGATACATATGACTCTTAGTAGTAACCAAATATCAATCATATAAAATATGAAAAGTAAACATGCAATGCAGCATTTATCATGATGCAGCAATCAAAATGCCAAGCACATATCTGAAAATGTTCAGGAACCAAATGATGATTTTGTCCGGATCAAAATGATCACCCATTCCCTACTTCCACATCTCATACCATATAGTGATCACATCATCATACAAGCTATACAGCACACAGATAAGCATAGCCAGGCTATACAACACACAGATAAGATAGCCATACAAGTTATCCAGCACACATATAAGTATAACCACACAATCAAATCACATTGGCATACCTAGACTGGGTACCTGTCGGTCTTTGAGGTATACCATTTGTTCCTTAGGGTGGTACTTGCAGCTTTTTATTTCCTTCCCCTACCCAGAACTATGATTTATACCACCCATCCACCTATTGAACATAACATGGCAAACAATGCATATTAACATTTAAATAGAATATGATAGATAGAATTGTTACCTGGACTCCTTTCCAAAGCCTAGCTACTACCGGTCCTTTAAGTTGGTTATCCTTACTCAAGGTACCAAATTACCAAAATACCCTTATGGAATCTGGTCTAATTTCCCTTATTCCCAATATAACTGTACTTTTTCAAGAATTATGACCTGGGCTAATCCTACAAAATTTTGTATATAGAATCTATTTTTAACCTCAGATTAGTCAAATTCCCTTCCAAATTACAGATTTACTGTTGACAGCCCTAACTTAGGGTTTTAGGGGCAAAATTGTCATTTCACATTTTATGGCTTTTCATGCTTCACAATCCACATGAACCTTACACAAATTTCTCTTATAAACATCATGGAACCATCAAAAACATGAAATTCCAGCTCTAACTCCTATTTTCTATACGGGCCGAAAGTTAGAGTTTAAGAAATATTTGATTTTTCATGATTCCATCCCTTAAAACACCTTCTTTCTACATTTATCCACTTGTGTAATAATCTAATCATCAATTTGACATAATCAATGAAAATTTAGGTAGAATATTCCCTTAGAAATTAAACATCCCAAGTTACAAATTTCAATACAAACAGTTAAATATCCAACCAGACAACAACCACAACTCCGTTTTCAACAAGACTTTCAAGGTTTTTGTAACTTACGTTGCTTCTTCTTCTTCTTAGGCCATAACCTCCTTCCCCATTTTCTTTTGTTTTTTCTTGTTAGAAAGCTAATCCAAGATGATATGAAGATTAAGAAGGGATTCCATGAACTAGAGCACAAGAACAAGTAGAGATTTCGACCTACTTACCTAGATCTTGCTCCTTAGATCTTTTATTCTCCTTTTGCCTTTACTTTCCTCCAATTATCTTCTTCTCTTTTCTCTTCCCTTTTTGGCCATGTATAAGGCCTTATATAGAGGAGGAAAAGAAGCTCTAGAAGTATCTTGGCTCTTCCTTTATTATTATTATTTAATCAGTATTTAAGCATGTGACATTTTTTTATTGTTTTTCTTTTCCTTGTGTAATTTTCTCAACTTCTCTAGAGTTTTCTTCTTCTTTCTACTCTCCAAACCATCCTCTTCCCTTAATATTAAGAGAGAAATTATTGTATTTATTTATGTAACCAAAATGACCATTTTTCCCTTACATTTTTCCATTTTTGCATGTGTTGAAAATATTGGTAGAATATTCATCAAACTTTGAAAATTCATATATAATTGTATAGATATCCAATTAATATTATTCCAAAGGCCATGTGAACTTTATTAAGTATGTTTTTAAGAAAAAATATAGCCTTTAGCCAAATGGAAGATCAGTATTTTTCAGAATTTCCATTTTTGGATGCTGCTACAGAAAATTATCAGTTTTACTAGGCTAAATTCAAAAATACATATCTCCTTGTGTATAGATCCAAATGACTTATATGACCTATCAAATTAAATCTTGATAAGTCTAGTTATAAAATGTTTCACAATTTTCAAACATCATTTTCTTATTTAAAAATGTCACACAATATAACTGCCTCACATGGAAATTCACTGGCAGCATCACTAACTTGTGTACAAAATAACTATGTTGTGTGTGACCTTTAATTGCCTTGTTTTGTTACTTAATGTTCTCTTTAATTCACCATTTTTCCCCTTTTATACCACCAAGGTATATGATGCTACTAAATTTTAAATAAGTACCGCAAGTGTACAGGCCGCTGAAACAGTATAATAGCAAATCAAGGTCATCCCACAAAGATTCAAGGTAATAGATAATTTGGAATTAAAATTCTCATTTTCATTTAAGTTGATCAAATCAAGAAAGAAACTAATTTGAAAATCAATTTAAACAAAGCAAGAGTCCTAAATTTAATGTTTATAAAATTTCAATGGAGGAAGACTATCTAGAGTAGCCAATCCCTTTTCTAAGTCTGAGAGCATGTATTTACCCAAATAAATGCACTTAATGTTAAATTGTTAATCTAGAGTTTGAATAGATATAAGTATTTTCCAATTACTCATACCCCTCTCTCAAGTTAAAATTTTTTTTCCTAACTAATTTACTCAAGATGCAATAAATGTCAAATTTTACTCGAATATGATTATATGGGTCCAATAGGTATATTCCTATCCTATTGGCATATTAGAATAAATTATAATCCGACATTACTTAATCTTATAGTCAAATTAAGATCCATCTTCCAAGGCTAATCTAAATTTCCTAATTCATATTTAGTGGTGATCAAGCACTAAATAGACAAAACAATACAAGATCAAGTAAACAAAATAACAATAAGCACAATTAATTGGTCCATACATGCTCAAATCACCAAATTAGTTCATAGCTACTCTAGGTCATAAGAAAATTAGCCACACATGGCTTTAATTGCAACAGTTGAATCCTCTTATTCAGATTGGAAATAATATCAGTGAAGAATAAAGAGCAAGAACCAGTCTAATCTCTAATTTTGTTCTGCTACTAGCTCAAGGAATAACAACTCAGCGAAACCATTTCTTCCTCCCACTTCGATTTTGATTTGTGACCTCCAGAAGATTCAGGTTCTCTTTTCTAGTTCAACTAAAGATGAAACTCAGGAAGATCCTCCACCGTGCAATCCGCAGCTGCTTCTAAGTTACAGCTTGTCACCGCCTCTCAGCTCTGTTTCAAGAACTATCACCATTCCCGATCTCTCAAGCTTTAGGTTCAAGCTCCAGAAGCACATGACATGCAACCACTCATCTACTCTACTTCCAAACTCACTAAAAACTAGTGGCTTCCTCTTTTCGCTGCTCCCGTGTATTCCTCTCTCTCCTTTTTTTCTTCAAACCCTTCACTACCAGCTTAGGTCTCCAATTCCTCCATTCAATTGCCAAAATGCTACGTATCACATTGGAAAGAAAAGAAGAAATTAATATATAATAATAAATATTATAATCCAATTTTTTTAAGAAGACTTTTAATTAATATTATTATCTATCTATTCTTTTACCTAAACTTAATTATTTTTATTTTAATCTTAAACTATAATATTTATAATAAAATCTCAAAAATGATACACCAATTCCACTTGATCTTATAACCATATAATCTCTTACAATTCTTTCAAAATTTTCCTAGATAACTCTCCAAAAATCTCTAAAATATCCTTTAAATGTACAAAATATGGAGAGTTATCATACCCCCACACTTGCATCAAATCTTGTCCTCCAGATTTTAAAAGTTTAAAACAATCAAATAAAATCATGGAAGTAAGATTTTAACACTAAAAAATTGGAACCAATTTAAATCTTCAAGAATGAAGCTTTCTTAAAACTCTTTTCCAACTTCTAAAAATGCAAGTAGCAAGGCAATTAATTTGACAAAGATAAATCACAATAGAATGTCCCTCACAAGTTAAGTGTTTGCACTCATCTCTCAAGATAATAATTGGCTTGTGTTTCACTCAATTCCACTTATTGTAACCCATCTACCATAATCTTGTTTATCATCTCAATCTCCACTATATTATCCCATTGCATACTCAAATCAAAAGGACTTTTTTAAAGGTTGTAATGAATAAGGTAGGATAATGAAATGAAAGTGGTTACATGATATGGAGGAATACTTTAATTAGTGCCATGCAATCCAATGAAATTCATGAAAAATGAAGGAATAACTACTTAAAGAAAACAAACTCACTTACAATATAAACAACATTTATTCATTTAACCTCAACAATCTTTTTCTTTCTTTCTTCTATTTTTATTTTTCATTATATTTTCATGTATATGTATATTTTTTTCATATAGACACTTCTTTCAATCTTTCTTTTCTTTCTATTTCACTGTTTCTCTTTCTCTTTTTTTTTCAAAGTATTAACACCAATTCACATACATTGACTTCCTAATCCCTTCACTCTTGTTCTCAAATTGCTTTACTTAGCACTAACTAAAGTAATAAATGAATAGAAAGGAAAGATATAAACATTGCATTTCTCAAACAAAGGGGTATTTACTTAATGCAATTTTCTTTTGAAAACAAGTTGAGGCTCAAATAGGGTAAATCAAAGGATTTTCATGTGATAAGGATGGTCATTTGGCCTAACTAGCTATGAAATGAATGCCTAAATCATCTTTATGCATGTAAAAAGATTTAAAGCTTCAAAAGAGATTCAAGACAAGTTTTAGAGATCAAATCACAATAAGTGTACTCCATCTTGAAAGAAATGAATATTTAGGTTCAAATTTCTCACCAGCATTTGACATCCTAAAGTCATTTACCTAAGCCAATTTATTTGCCTATTTACTAACATTCGAAGAAAGTAAAACCAAATTCTAATAAAACTCAATCCTTTTCACATTCAAATCAACCCAACTTTGCTAATGTTCACAAGTAAAATCCTAGCTTCCATGAAAAACAAAATGTTTTTGTTCAAAATTTGTTAAGATTTTTCCATTTATGTGCAAAACCAAAGAAATTTGTCAAAAATTAAGGACAAGTCATACAAAATCAATGGTACATCTCACCCCCATACTTAAATGTCACATTGTCCTCAATGTGAACATGTAACACTAAATAATGGAAATAAAGAAATCAGCATATCCAAGTGTAGGGATAGCAAAAGTTTCTAACATTTTAAATTTTTACCAATTAAGCACAACTCACAAGTGCTACCACTGAAATCAATAGTCAATAACAAATATCAATAACATGCAAAGCTAGACTATAACTAGCACTCATATCCCAAAACATGTTATTAGCAATTAATTCAAACAAAACAAAGAAAAGTAGAAGAACACTCCCCTTTCAGTCATTGTCTTATGCTTTTGAATGCTCTAACTTGTGGCTACCAATGTGAAATGCATCATCAAGGGCTACCAAAAGTCCTACAAAATCAACAAACATCAAACTAAACCTTGGGTTGCTACCCAAGAAGCGCTTGGTTTATAGTCCTCAGCCAGACTATGTTAGAAACTCAGGGAGGATGAAACAAGCAGTGCCAATGTATTGTAGGAAATGATGCAGAAGTATTTAAAGCTTTCTTAATATGCTTATAAGCATTCGCCGCACCATGTTTCTCAGCAAGAAGAGTTCTAAGAGGCTCTTTAATAGCAAATGAATCCAAGTCAGCTTGATAGAGGTTGTCTACCACAACAACTCTTGCACATTATTTCAATTCATTCTGGAAGTCCATTGTTTTGTCCCTCTTAAACTTAATTTGCTCTTCACCAACTTGTAGAACTATCTCTCTTTCTTCAACATCCACCAATGCTCTTACAGTAGCTAGAAATAGTCTCCTAACAATTAGTGGAATCTCTTTATCCTTCTCAATGTCAAGGATAATGAAGTCAACAGGATAAAAGAATGAACCAAGTTTTACTACATCCTTAATGATGCTGTATGGATCAAAGTAACTTTGATCTGCTAGCTTGAATGTGACAGTTGTAGGATAAGCCACTCCTAACTGAAGCTTCTTGAAAAGAGATAAAGGCACAAGATTCATAGCAGATGAGTATAAAAGAGTAGTGAAATCATGCGGGAGACCAGGATTCAAACCTGGCTACCCAACTTTTCAAAATATTTGTAAATTTCCCACCCTCAACTCAGGAGTTGAACCTAGGGTTGAGAGGGTAGAAAAATTTTCACAAACCATTTTCACTATCTCATTTAGTCTCACCGGTCTTTTCTTTATATTCATTTATTAGAGTCAATGAGTGCTTAACTTAATTGCATTTCGTTAGAGATGGGAAGCATAAACACACATTATCTATCATTCATTCATCAAGCCACTTTTACATTGTTGTCATGCATACATGAACTTATATACCATATAAAACTCACAATATCCAAAAACACATATGGAACCAAATACACCAAAATGACTAAAGTCTTTTGTGCCCCAACCTTCAGTCATCCGCATTTACCTTCCGCTTGCCCCTCGAGCTTTCTCCCTATACTGAAAGTGGGTTTTTTGAAAAGAGTAAGATTCAAAAGAATCTCAGTGGCAACATATATCAATCATACAGTTATAACACTACAGGGCATGCTAAACAATCATCATTCATCATAATCATCACAACAGCAATCATGCATCGCATGAAACTCTTAAACTATCGTAGCGCTAGATATACTACAAGGCCCCGAGGGATACCCATGCAATAGGCCCCGGGGTCTGCTCATGCATTGGTGATCGTTATATTGGCCTAAGCATCCACTCGTGCAAAGATAGGCCCCGGGCGACCACCCCTCATATTCAAAATATGTCAGATAATTCTTGATAAATAGATAAATCATTCAATACATACCATAACATAAGAAAGATAAGTTACTACCTGGTTGCTTTTCCCTAGCAACTTCCTCCCACCTTTCCAAGCTCGAGGAAGCCTTGAGTTTCGGACAACTACTAAGTCTTGAAATTTGGAATATACTGTAAATGAGTCATTACTCATTCATGCACAATTCCAAATTCATAGTATTGGTTAACTTAGCCTAATAGTGCTAAACTACTAAAATGCCCCTTTAGAGCCAGTCTCACTATACTTTATCAATCCTACACAATTTCGCATGTAAAATCCATTTTTGACTCCTAATTGGTCAAAATCAGGCCCAAATGGTGAAAATACCCTTAACAACCCTTATTTAAGGCTTTTAAGGGTAATTTGGTCATTTCACATTCTGGGGCTTTTCTCATTTAATCGTCAACATAGACCTTACACAATTTTGCCTCCTAAACCTAATGGGAGCCTCAGAATTATCAAATTCCTACCCCTTTACCATGTCCAACACAGGGCAATCCAATAGGATTCCCAAAAAAATTGAGATGGTTTCTCGTTTTCTCTTGCCCAATCACCTCATTTCTACTTATAATCACACTATTAGCTATTTAGACATTCATTGGACTTGATTTGGGGAAACTTGAACATTAAGGTCTCTCATCTTTCATGAACTAACTCTTACCAAAATAACCAAAACCAAGCCAAGAATAACTCTAATAGCATCAATCAAGCAAGAGGAACAAGTTTGGAAGGTTACCCCTTGATTTCCAGTACTTTCTCTCTCTTTAATGTTTTCATCTCTCTCTCTACACTCTTGATTCAGCTTGAAAACTATGGATTTAAAGGAGTAGAGATGAGTAGGAGAGGTTATGGTGGGATTAGGAAGCTTAAGACACAAGGTAACAACTTCCTTACCTTTAATCTAAGAGAACCCTAGCTTCTTCTTCTCCTTCACCATGTTCCTCATGTTCTTAGCTCCCTCTCTCTCAATTTCGATCAGATGGCACGAAAATGAAGAGGAAGAGATGAAGAAATGGTAATATATTAAAGGGTTAAAGTGTTTCATATATGTGGCAAATATTTATTGGTCCATAAATGCCATTTCTCATTTAATATTTCATTTCCCCTTCTCCCTTCCTTGATCAGCCAAAAATGCATAAGAATTGAGGGAGTATATATTGATCTTACACTATTCCATTGCCATCTTGTAAATAGTTGACTTTTGACCTTTGACTTTTAACTATTTGACCTTTCTTGATAATAATTCACCAAAATAGGTTTATTAATGATCAAGTATCCATTTTCCTCTTTATAATTCCTATTTAACTAAAATTATTTGGAATATTAGGGAAAGATAATTATTTCTCACTTTATGGAAAAATTACCATTTTGCCCCCATATTTTATGATTTACCGTAATAAATCATTTCTCACTCATTTCCAATGGTTTAACCTAATTTTGACACTTAAATGAAGCTATTATTCATGTCATTTAATTTCTCAAAGTTTGGTAACAATAATAGGCCTTTAAGTAGGCATTAATTACCTCTTTGGGTCCTTATTTGGCCGAATTATATATAACCGGTGATTGCCATTTTCTGTAAATTCATACGTCTCACAATTCACCATTTTATTACACTAAATATCACAAATATACATGTAGGGAATATTGGTGAAAAAGTGAGGTATTACAGTTAGTGCTACATTTGCAAACTCTGTTAAGTGCTTCTTCTTACTTAACATCTCTTTCAAGTACTTGGCATACTTGGGCATTTTCTCCAAAGACTCTTTCTAAGGGATGCTAATGTGTAATTGTTTCAAGATATCCAAGAATTTCTTGTATTTCTCATCAAAGGCCTTCTTTTGAAATCTTTGGGGAAATGGTAAAGGCGGTGTCCACTTAGGTTTCTCTAGAATAGTTTCCTTTTTCTTTACTTCCTCATTTTTGGCATCATATTCCTCATATACTTTCTTAGCCTTCTGTGGAAACTCTTCATCATTCTCTATAATAACTTCAAGAATGTCACCGCCATTAGAACTTGAAAGATTCTTTATTGACTATTGTATCTCATATAATTCTTTACCAATTCTAAGGGTAACGACTTTACACTCCGCTTTTCCATCTCTACACGGATTAGGCACCATATTACTTGGCAACTCTCTTTACTGTAATATATTCATAGCAGTTACAAGTTGTCCTACTTAAACCTCAAGATTCTTGATGGATAAACTCAATGTTGCATTAGTAACAACTTGATCTTGAGTACTCTTTAGTTGAAAACTCATAAGCTGAGATATCATTGCCTCCAAATCTGGTATAGGCTCTTGAATAGGCTTCAATTCCTTTTCCAAGTGATAGAAACTAGGAGGTGCCACCAACTTTGTATTAGAAGTAGATGCTTCATTAAGAGTTTCACCATGTTTCCAAGAGAGATTAGTATTCTTTCGCCAACTAGAATTATAGGTGTTGGAGTATTGATTACCATGGTAATTTCCTACATAGTTAACTGGCTCTATCTTTTGAGATATGAGGCATTGTCCAGTTACATATCCATCTCCACAATAAGAACAAGGAGTAATAATAGCATTGACTCCCATGTGTTCACCATTGGATCGATTGACTTGAGCTTCCAAATAATCAAATCTCTTATTGAGAGCATTTAACATTCCCACCAATTATGATGAAGTGTCATCATTAACTCTCTTAATTGACTTCACTAATTTTGTTTCATTATTGTTTTGAATACAATAAACTGATAAGTCATCTAAGCATCCCTAAACATAATTTACCGTTTTCTTTGTAATTCCACCATTGGTGACAACATTTAATTCTGATCTAGACTTAGAAGTCAACTGGGTACAGAAGATTTGAAGTAAGACCCACTTCTCAAAATTATGCCCAAGACTCTGCCTAACAAGAAACTTGAATCTCTCCCAAGCTTCATATAGATGTTCCCTAAACTGTTGGTGAAAATTAGTAAGAGCAGCTCTTGCATCCACCATCTTGTTATGTGGACAGAATCGAGATCTGAACTTGTCTTCCAACACAGCCCAATAAGTGACACTACCCTCTTATAAATTGTAGAGCCACTCTTTAGCTTTTCCTTGTAGAGAATAGGGAAAAAGCCTAAGGTGAATCACATCATTAGGAACTCTATTTTCCTTGAATAAGTAACAAACATCCAGAAATTTAATCAAGTGCCGATTTGGGTCTTCTAAATCATTTCCGGCATATTGACCATGTAATTCAAGCATCTTCAGCATGCTCTGCTTGATCTGAAAATTTTTAGCTCAGAATTCAAGCACTCTGAATCCTAATTGATACCCACGAGATTGTCTTCCCAGGAAATCATTGACACCCAAATGGTCATTTTCATCTTCAACCATTACATTAGTATTAGTTTTAACGCCCTTCCTTACTAGAGTAAAAGGTTTCGTAGCTCCCAAAAGTTCTTGGATGCTCCTTGTTTTCTGTGGTGCCTTTGTAGCTTTGGATATGTAAGGCATATACTAAAGTACCTGGAAAGCTAAATAGATCTCAAGAGTATCACACTAACATAAAGAACTAACAAAAAGAAAATAAAATTGTTCAAGTCGAAATTACTAAAAAAATTATAATTCTAATCACCAATTGTCGTGAATCCCCGGCAATGGCCCAAAAAAGTTGATGCTACTAAATTTTAAATAAGCACCGCAAATGTATGGACCGCTGAAATATTATAATAGCAAATTAAGGTCATCCTACAGAGATTCAAGGTAATAGATAATTAGGAAATAAAATTCTCATTTTCATTTAAGTTGAGAAAATCAAGAAAGAAACTAATTTGAAAGTCAATTTAAACAAAAACAAGAGTGCTAAATTTAACGTTTATGAAAATTTAACCACAGAGTTCCGATAAGATCCGGGGCATCGGTGCTAACACTATACCATATGTCATTAGGTATTGGTAGCCCATACATACCTCAATCACAATATGACATGTTGTCCTACCCAGAAATGCTAGACCATGCCCCCACAGGGAAATATAAGCAGTACCAGCTTCTTAATATAGCCCCTCGATGTGTTCTCATAACACAGGGAAACAATCTGGGTCATACTTCTAACTCAATATTAGGAGCCCTAGAGTTAGCAACAGAAAATGAATCTGTGCTTCCTCTTCTATCCTTAGGATCTCATTGTCACTATTACTAATAGAGGTATCCCCACTGGGACCAGGCACCGCTAATAGCTCTGTCACGCGGAACCACATCCTCTACATAGACTGTTACCCCTTCATTCAAAAAGGTTGATTAACAACCAGGGGTGGTCTAACTACATAGATCCCTTTGCTATATGTAACTTCCCATTACAGTAGCACTAATAGGAGATCACTATCTTGTTCACTTAAGCAGAGAATGAAACCTATAGTCAGAACCCTTTGCTCTGACTAGACCTTTATCTCTCAACAAACAATTCTATTGCCAAAATCACTGCTCTGATACCATAAATGTGACACCTTATTTCCAATAGCCCTAGATGAGTATAAATGACTAGTTAAATTAATTGTGGAACCAGGATTTGACCTCGAACTACCCAACGTTACAAAACATTCATAAATCCCCGCTCTCAACTCAAGATTTGAACCTAAGGTTAAGAGGGTTTTTCAAAAGGGTAGCAAATCTTACAATCGTTCCCATAAGGTTCACTACGTCACCAACACCTTATCGGCTCTTAAATTCATAAAATCAAAGTATAGGCGAGCATTTTTCTTTTAATCATACTAGAGCTATTCTCTGCTCACATATACATTAAATGTATAACTTCAAATGACTCATATGACCTATCAAATTAAATCTTGATAAGTCTAATTTCATTCTGGAAAGTTTCATAATTTTTGGACATCATTTGCCCCTTGAGATCTGCCACACAAACATGACTGCCACATCGGGAATTTCACTAATAGCAACAATACTTTATTTTCCACTTCAGTATGTTATGTGTGACTTCCAATCACCTCGTTTTGTTATTCCTTGAGCTCTTTAATACCCCCCAAGGATATAAAGAAGTTTTAGGGAATTTAAACATGCCTTATAGGGACATTTGCTAAATCGAGGCTTAGTAGTTCACTTGATCCAGGCTTATTCTCAAGCTTTCTGTCCTAAAATTTGGGATATTACATTTTATATTATATATTAGCTATCAAGGGTAAAGTTCCACATGAAAATATTTTTGTTCCCCTCCAACCCCTCCCCTCCCCTTCCCTTTTATCAATCTAAATGAGGTAATATTAAACTCACTCCCATCCCCTCCCCTTCCTTTTATTAAAATTCCTCCCCTCTCTACCCCTCCGTTGAAGCAAATAGACCCTAAAGCAATGGTAGCTGCTTCCACAATTCAAAAGGAGCCTCTTAATAGCCTTAGTATTAGGACTAATACCTTACTTATCTTACTTTGGAGGGATTTTCGGCCTTAAATCAATAACTATTGGCTTGTGAAGTTTGTAACAATAAACCTCATTGTGGTCATTGGCACATTTTAACTGAGATTTTACTTTACTAACAACTTATTTCATTGTTGGTGGTTTAACCCCGTTTCTAAACTTGGTCTTCTGCAATTACAACTTTTAGGCATTCAAGATGTATTAAATGTCATCTTCACCCATTAAGTCATTATTAGCCCTTGCCTTTTGTATTGTAAACGAGTTAAACTAATTCACATCATGTTCTTACTCGAACTAATAGCGAGGTCTATTAGAGTCTTTGTTATCTTTTATATGATGTATGCTGTAAGAATTTTGAGCGTACCTAGAATTTGACTAACTTGCTAAGGTACCCACAGAAAACTAAAGTACTGATGCAGACCCCGTTCACGTTACACAACAAATACACCAAAGAGAGAATAGAAGAGAACATTCTTATGAGAGAAGGCTTTAGAGGGATAAGATCATTATTTTATGTGTTATTCAAATCCATATTTTCCCTCAATCCTACATCCTATATATAGTATACATATAGTCACATAGGAATAGATGTAACTCTTAAGCATACAGATACATAAAAATAGACATAATGATTAAACCATAAAGTGATATTTCTCTTATAAACCCATATCTCTTCAAGATAGCCCTCTTGAATTGGGCTTAGGCCCTAATCACTAAGGGTGAGATAGTATATTCCAACATCTCCTACTCACACTTGGTGGATTATATGTTGTAGGCCAAGTCTCTTTCTCTTACTTCTTTCATATTAGGGTCTTTGCTATGACTGCATCGGCATGATGTCTCCATTTGGGTGCTTGTACTAGAAATCAATTTTCCAGATATTAGCATAAGACAACCTTGTAGTGTAGCTCGTTATTGATATAATATCTGGATGTCCTAGATTTACCAATATACACTTCTGTCATGGCCAATCTAATCCCTCTTGAGTAACGATAAAACTTAGATTGCCTTTCTCATATGTATAGTGTCCATACTTATGTAATTACAAAATAATATCATAAGGTCTGGTCTCAGACATCGGCCTAGGTGTGTATATTTTAGATAATAATATTCCTTTCGCCCATATATCACTTGGATATGAATCAACCACTTTTCTAACATAATACCTTTAGATCGCATCAATCATGATTATTGGACAAAATGCTAAAGTAACAGATGTTGAAACATATTTCCATGATAACGTCAAAGTTAAAGGATATCATTGAAAGGATTAACCTTTTTGGGACTCACACAACAATGAAGTAGGAATCCATTCACTTGCTTCCTAATTGTGGTTCTTTAACTCATGCGGTATGTATCGCGTGCTATGGTATTACTCTTATACTTTAAGAGCATATGTCATTTTGATTTTATCATCAACACTATACAGACTTAAGTCTAGATACTCCCTAGTATCTAAACCCTAATTCTTTACCTCCAGTCATATTACATGATGTCAATTTTGAAGAATTTGTTGTCTAGCAACATGTATCATAGACGTGGGTTTCCATAATGCGATCCATATTTACAATTAAGGATCTCATCTCGACTTACTGCACTTTAACTCAAGGCAACATAGTTTGTGTTTCTTCTTTACCATATTAGCACTCTTGTTGTTTTGCTAGTGAAGACAATCATCTCATATTTGCACACTCCTCCTAGGTGTCAAAGGCGGTGGCTTGTGTGAGAAAGCTGACCTCACCAACTTGTATGACATACTAGAAATTTTATACCTACATACACATTTAATACCATAATGAAGTATCTATTACTTCATACTCTATGTATGCCAAAGGACTTAACATGTTTTTCATATATGTCCTTGATTAGGGGACCTTTTTTGCATAGGAATTTATTGTTCAATAACAACTTTATGTGCACAGAATTCACTACTACGGAAATTGTGATATATGACGGTTATTTACTACCATATATCATGGTTTCGAACCATTATTTATTCCAGACCTATTATAACTATTATAATATAACACTTGTTATGTATTAAGGCTTGGTGAGGCTCTAATATGCCCATTGCTATTATGCTAATTAACAGGTACACATAAACAACCGCTATAGTGTATGGTAATGCTTGCACCATATATAGCGGTTCTGCTTTAACAACCATTATAATATATATAATGGTTATTTTAACAACCATTATATATAGTTGACATAAATAATGGTTGTTAGTTAACAAAAGTGATTTATTGAAGCTATATCCTTTTAAAAAAATTGGGGGGGGGGAGTTCTATTTTCGATATCCCCTTACATATACATTTGTACAGAAAGAATCACAATATATATTTACATTTATTCATATACAGAACAATACAACAAATCAGAATATATTTACAGTCATTCATATACATGTATACACTATTAAAGCCAAAACTTTAAAACAAACAAATCATCAGTATTTAGAAACTTATAGTCATTCTACATGTATTTACTTTCCCACTAATGTTTCACATATGTTGCCAACTCTTCAGCAACTTCTTCTATTTGTAAGTTGCTAAACATCATGCAAGAGGCATCAAAGTACTATGCAGAAAAGGAAACATGATGGAAGTTAGATATTGTAATATATAACTGACCAAATGTATATGTGAATAAATTGAGCATATAATATACCTTAGTTGTATCAATATTTTCAAGACTGTGAGAGATAATTTCCTTCATGTACTGCATCACGTAATACCCACAATCATTCATATTGTGCAGTTGCTTTGGGCACTATAAAGAAATGAGAAGAAAATTTTTCATTAGCGAATAATATATATATATATATATATATTGTGTGCTTCATCAATTTATAAATATTATATTCATTAGTGAATAATATATCTATCTTCAGACATAGTCATTGGAAGGCGCATCTACAAATACCATCAGTAAGCTTATTCTTGGTACACTCAAGACTATTTTGAGTACGGTAAGTGTAGACCACTCTCAGAAGATATAATATAAAAAAAGTTATATCCCTGTGTGTTACACGAGGAGTGTTGCTCGAGATGAGACATACTAGAACATTATCTGTTTAATTTAGACATATAAGAACAAAATTGAGTGAGAATATCTATTTATTTGGAAAATTATGAATTTATTATTTAGAAATCCGATTGGTTGCTTATCAACTTAATTACTATCATTTTTGAAAAAAAACAAGAAAATTTGATTTTAAAGTTACCAATATCTCAATTAATATCTAATTATCATCAAAAGTTTAAATAAGAGTTATTGTCATATTAGTATCCCAATTAATAAACTAATTGATAATATTCCATAAACTTCCTTTTATATATGTCCAAAAATATTTAATACATTATTTTTAAAGTGAAAAATATTATTTTGAAGTATCCTTAATTTCTCAATTAATTCCCTAATTGTAATTATTGCGGTATTAATATTCCAATTATTGATCAATATTAAAAAAATTCATTTTCCACCTTTGCAGTGTTAATACTGTTAGATATGATTAGTTTTGATGATGTCAAATATATATATAAGATATTAAGAGCAAAAAGTTTATAATGTATTCATCTCCAATATTGACTAACTACTATATTTAATATTGCATATCTTATAGATTAGTCAAGCAAAGCAAGAAAGAATTGGACAAACAAGGACTTGAAGGAACTAATGGGAATATCAAGATTCAAGCTCCTAGAGAAAATACTAGATATTTCTATGCTCATAAGGGAATTCAAGTGGCACTATAGCAGTTGGTATTGTTTGGTATTGTAGTGGCAAGTCACTATAGAAACCAGGTAATGTAGTATCGAGGAACTCTAGCACTCGAGTTTGAATAGTAGAACTCAAGTTCTGGTCGCTGTAGCACTCTAGTACAGTTCAAGGAGTTCTTCATGCGAGTTCTTGGCAGAGATGACCTCCTGATGATTCCCAAGTTGGATATGGATAACTCGAGTTGGTACTATTTAGAACTACAAAAATGGGTCAGAACTCAAGTTTGGGACTGAGAACTTGAGTTCACAGTGAAGAACAGCACACTCTGTTCATCCCTGTTTTACTATTAGCTTGAGTGAGCTTCAGTAATTCAATCATATCTTTTAAACCACACTTCCGATTAAGATAAAACCAGTGGCATATGAAACTAGACTTCCAATGCATCAAACAGAAACTAGAACCAACATTAAAAGAACTAAAATGAAGTAGATATGAATGTTTGAAGTTTAACTTTAAATCACAGTCATATTCCATATATAGTTTTGTAATTTGGACATATTTCCAAAAATAAACAACCAATTGAGGTGAAACCGGTGCCATATGAAAGTAGACTCAAAGAAATTTTCATGCATATATAATAACTCAAATTTGGAGTTATATTCAATGCGGTATGGCTTTAGAAAGTTGATTCTCGAGAATACGTACGCTATCTACATTCGTTGGAACATAACTTAAAGAATACATTGAGTTTGGAGCTGATTCTTCTTGTATTGGAATGTAAACAAAAAGAGCTTTCTAATAATCAATAATTTACCATATTTAGAGTCAAAAATGAATGGATCATGTTTTGAATCCACTGTTCACACTCCCACAAGCTTATTCCAATTGCTCAAAATCTGATATGCACTCGAGTTAATATTGAAGCACTCGAGTTATGAGGACTGATGCACTTAAGTCTTGAGAGTTTGTTCCAGAGACTTCATGAGAATCTATTGATATGAAGTATAATTGATTTTAGGGAGGACAACTCGAGTTATGTGAAGCAACGCACTCGAGTCATGAGAGTTCTGACGTAAGAGTTCATTCCAGAGAGTCTTCTTGCTGAGATACTAGTGCTAGACTCAAGTCTGGGATTCTGCACTCGAGTTCCTTATTCATCTAGCACTCAAGTTCTAAAATTGTTGAGATGAGAGTTTCTTCCTGAGAGAGTTGAAGCTGTGAAGTATATAAGGTGCACTCGAGTTCTATACATCACACTCAAGTTCTTACTGTTTCTGCACTCGAGTTCCGAGAGGTTTGGCTTGAGAGTGTGTACCCGAGAAGACTTGCATTCAAAAAACCAACAATGCACTCGAGTTCTCTGTAATGCACTTGAGTTCTCTATCTCACTACACTAAAGTTCAGAGAGTGTTGGCATGTGAGTTTGCTCCAGAGATAGCTAGATCTTGAAGAGATGAAGTGCACTCGAGTCTTAAAGCTTGTACTCGAGTTTTGGTCCCTTGTGTGATACCTTATTTCTCAACACTACAGTAGAGTACCAATTAGAAAATACTCACCGAATATAAAACATCAGAGTGCCAAAATGCTAGAACTTTATACAATGCCTCTGCTAGATATAAATATTCACATATAAGGACATTCATTCACGATTCATTTCACAATACCTATATTCTCTCACTACTCCACTTCATATACAAACCCAAAACTCATAAAAGTTCTTAGAAAACAAATAAGAGACTAGATAACCCAGACTAAGCTCTCCCGCCGCTCGGCCTCAGCTCTTCGTCATTTACCTTCTCATTGCCCTGTGAGCTTCCTCCCTGTACTAGAGATTTTTTTTTGGGAAAAGAATGAGATTCACAAGAATCTCAGTAGTAACGCAATCAAGCATATAAGATAACACACATAAGCATGCTTTACTCACACAATCATCAACAAAATCATCAGAACAGTATTTAGTGCAAAACATGCAATTCATAAACCATGCTAGCGCTAGATAACGTTTTTGTCCCCGAGGGGTACCCGCGCAAAGATAGGCCCCAGGCACCGCTCTTGCAAAGATAGGCCCTAGGTGATCACTCCGCATAATCTAAATATGTTAGACATTTTATGATGATATCAAACAACACATATGCATGCTATGACATAAGAAGACGGTTACTACCTGGTTGCTCCTCTATGTAACTTTCCCACTCGATTCAAGCTTGGGCAACTACTGAGGCCAGACCGGTTGTCAAGTCTTGAAATCTTCAAATATCACAAATGAGTTATTACTCATCCATACATGCTTCCAAACTCATACTATTGGTAAATTTAGCCTAATGGTGCCAAATTACCAAAATACCCCTTAGGTCCTGATTATCAGCATTACTCATCCATACATGCTTCCTACACATTTTCACGTGTAGAATCCTTTTCTAGCCTTGAATTGGCCAAATTCAAGCTCAAATGATGAAAATACCTTTGACAGCCCTCAAATAAGGTTTAATAGGGGTAATTTTGTCATTTCACTTTCCGTGGCTTTTCTCACTTCGGGGTCATCATAGACCCTACACAATTTGGCCTCCTAAATCCAATAGAAGTATTGAAATTATCAAATTTCTATCCATTTTCCATGTCTAACACAGGGAAGGGGATTTAAATTCCCTGAAAAGTTGTATCGGATTCTCGTTTTCTTTATAGCCTAATCACCTCCTTTCTACTTATACTCGCAATATTAATTCATTAGGCATTCATTGGACATGATTTGGAGACACTTACATATTATGGTCTCTTGAGTTTTCTTCAATTATCTTATACCAAATGAACCATAATCAAGCCCAAAACAACTCTACTATCAACAATTAAGCAAGAGGAACAAGTTTAGGAAGTTACCTCTTGATTTTCTTCAACTTTCTCTCTCTACATGTTTTCTCTCTCTCTACCACCAGCATTTGATTCAGCTGCTCATCATGGAATTCATTGTAGAGAGGTGAGGAGGAGAGATCATAGAGGGATTAGATAGCTTAAAACACAAGGTAGCAACCTCTTACCTTGAGTTTTGTGTTGAAACCTAGCTTCTTCTCTCTTATGTTCTTCACCACCGCCTCAGCTCACACTTACTCTTTCTGCTTCAGATTGGTCGTGCATGAGGAGCTGAAGATGAGAACTTAGATGATATAATACATGGGCTCATTAACTTAGACACATGGCACTTTGCAATTGATCCAAAATGCCAATTATTTTTCAATTAATCCCATATCTCTTTTCCCTTCTGAATTCAGCCAAAAATATGCATGAGAAATGCAAGGAAAATATAATTCTCGGATTATCCCATTGTTCCAAGTTGTAACTTGTTGACCAAGTCATTGACTTTTTGACTATTTGACCATTCCTAACAATAATTCACCAAAATTGGTTTATTAATGATCAAGTAGTCATTTTGCTCTTTTTAATTCCCATTTAACTCAATTTAGTGGGAATTTTAGGGGAAAATAATTCACCAAAATTATTTTCCATTTTACAACAAAATTACCGTTTTGCCCCTACATTTCTTGATATACCGAAATAAATCAATTTTCGCCCATTTCTTTGGCTTAACCTCATTTTGACACTTAAATGATACTATTGTTCATGTCATTTATTTTCTCAAATTTTGGTTACAATAATAGGCCTTTATCGGTACATTAATCGCCTTCTTACATCCTTATTCGGCCAAATTACGCTTAACCGGCGATTGGAATATTTTCCATAAATTCTCATAAATTCATTCACATCATTTTTCACTATTTTATTCTACTAAATATACATCAAATACACACATAAATGTATTGGTGAAAAATTGGGAATTACACCTTGCACACTCAAGTTTGTCTTTATACTCTCGAGAGTTCTTATCAGAAACAACGACAAAATGGTGAAAAATGCTATGCACTCGAGTTCTCCCATAAGAACTCGAGTTCTTACATGTTTTTCACTCGATTTGGAGCTGCTAAAATCGAGTCCATGAGTTGACAGACGCTAAATGATTTTTAGCGATCGATCCAAACAAGTTTAAATGTTATACAATGATTATGCTTTCACTTGTTATCACTCTTATACTTGGTTTAATGTCTGTTCCAAGTGTAAGACAGGTTTACAACATTTGGATAAACAAAACACATAGTAAACGGTGATAGACACAATAATATGAACATCTGCACATGGGTTCGACTGACAGCTTGTAAATAATTCAAATGCCCATACCACTTCCCAACATGTACATTACAATGTTCGTCTTCTATATACCAATATTCATCAATAATAAATCATGGGCAACAACCATATTTAACAAACGGATCAACAAACAGCCTAACAATGAAGCATCTGTCAGATCAACGGGCAAATTGTAAAAAACATTGAAGCATATGTCAGAGGACGATCAACTGGTAAATATACAAATGGACTCAATGGTCAAATGAAGCAATGGACTCTAACGGATAATCTTCTTCTATGACTCAGCTAAAAATAGGAGAGGATTCAAATAGAGACTACAACGAACAATACGATAAGACCATGAACATGCTAATATCATAAGTCATCTGCTGCAACCAGTCTTTGCTCTTCTTCGTTTTCTATATCATGTATATTTGGGAGAGTGAAAATATATGTATTGTACTTTAGTAAGCATTTATCTACTCTGTGAGAGAGTCTGTAAACACTTAATCTATACATCATTATTGATCTAAAGGTAGAGGGACCTTAAGAGGGTTGATTTCCTTACGGGGAAGCTGGAGGGAGAATTTTCGGTTAGACTTTCTGCTCGTAAGACTTACAAGGTGCAAGTAGTAGAGAACATTGCTACTCATAAGACTTACAAGGGTGTAAGCAGGAGAGAACGTTGCTACTCATAAGACTTGCATAGGTAAGCAAGAAAGAAAGGTCTTCGGGATTGCTCTGCTAGTAAGACTTGTCATAAAAGGGAGTAAACCTTACAGTGTGTAAGGGGGAATAACTCCGTAGTAGGCTTCAAAAGCGCCTAGATGAACTTATGATTTGTAGCGGCTTTTCTTGTGCCCAGATAAACAAGAAGATAGGGGATTAGAAATCTCAGGAGCAGCCTGGGGACTGGACGTAGGTCATCGTGAATTGAACCGAACCAAGATAAATTACAGTTTGCATCTTCATTTCCCTAAGCTTTTACATTTCCAGCATATATGATTTACATAACTACTTATGATTCTATACTTCCATACATATTGATTTGTTAAGCTGCGAAAAGATTTTAAAAGATCATACTTTCTTATCGTACACCTAATTCACCCCCTCTTGTGTTTCAGCTAGGTCTAACAAATACCATTGATGGAAACATAATTTTTGTTCACCAATAACAAAAGTTGGGAATCACTATTTCAAAATCAAATTATTATCATTAGGACATAATTTTAAAAATGATTGCACTAATAACCTAATTATTAATATAATTATTGATATAATATATGGAGATCCATACAATCATAGAAGGTGAAATTCCTTAACATGCTTAGATCATAATTATATAATTACGAACATAATTATGATTCCTCTAATTTCAAATTTAATTTACTTCCTTCCTTATATTTAAACCTAACAATTGCACATAGACAATTTTGATGGTGTGATTATCCAACCCGTTTGTGAGTTAAACGGGTTACTAAGTGGGTATTACAAGATTTCCAGTAAAAAGTTAATTATATATACAGAAAAATGCAAGATGAATTGAATTATAAGAGATGATAAATGAATAACTTACTAATTGAAAGTCTCATGTATTGTGTGGTCTCGTGTCTGAAACCCTACTCATAGAGTCATAGTACCAAATCCTTTTGCACATTAGATTTATGATCATAAGCATCCAGTAGTTCCTAAGTACAATAATAGATTACACTATTAGGATAATTACAAAATAAATAAAAGGTAATTCAAGTAGAGTTAATGATGTTCCCACCCTTGAACGTAAGGCACCAAAAAGTAAGTGTCAATTATGTCAATTATGTCTTGCATCCTCCTAAGGAATTCATCCCCCATAAACCTTGTGTGTTGTTTCTTGGCATCTTCCTTCATGCCTTCACCCTAGTTATTGATTTTTCAATGTGGATCAACTTTATCTTGTCATAGAGGTTACAGGGGATAAGGTAATTATGGTACAGGTGCCTTAAATGTCAAAATTGTAATATCCCAAATTTTGGGACTAGAAGCTAAGAATAAGTCTTAATTAAGTAAACTACTAAGCCTAGTTTAGCAAAGAGTCCCAAGAATGACCGAGGGATAGAATGATTTTTGGGACTATATGATTCGACCCGTCAGGGCAGAGGGCTTAGCTTAGTGTTTGTAAGTAGTCAGATGAAATATATTGACATATGTGTATAAGAGTACACTTGGCGCCATTTTGATGGCTTAAGGGAGACACATATGGTGCATGTGGGGTCTCTACACACATAGAGATGTAAGGCACGGTCTGAGGTTTATAGCGATAAAGTAGTTTTATTAAAGTAACTTTGAAAAAGTAGCTTTTTGAAAAGTGGCTTTTATGTTGGCTTAATGAGAAGATGCTACCTAGAACTTTCATAAAGTAGTTTTTGTGTTGGCATAAGGTGGAGATGCTACCTAGCCTATTGGTCATAGAAATTTACCGGTCTCTGATTTGGTTGTCATACGTTATATCCAATAGACTCATATAAGTACAAAAAGAGTAGTAAAATAAGTTGTGAAACCAGGATTAGATCCCGGATTAAATAGACTTTCAAAAATGTTTACAAATCCCAAACTTATCTCAGGAATTAAACTTCGGGTTGAGAGGGTTTTTAAGTGGAATAAAAAAAACTATTTGAACATTTTCACAAAATTTACTGCCTCCCTAAGTCTCATCAGTACTCAATTCCATTTTATCAGAGTGTACGAGCATGTCTCTGCTCAAGTCTCACATTGCTTTCATTAGTTAATGTTTCTTTATCACTACAAAGTGTTATCTAGTTAAGTTATCCTTTTATTATGTTACCGTCCATTTATTAGGCTACCGGTACTACTTGTTCTACCACTATACTATTGTCACATAATTATATACATCATACACATATCGAAAATAGACAACCAACAGGGAAAATAAAATCTTGCACTTCATCCTCTAGCCGCTGTGTTTACTTTCTTGCCCTCTGAGCTGCTACCCTATACTGTAGATTTGTTTATAGTAAAAGAGTGAGATTTAAAAGAATCCCAGTAGCAACAGGTAGTCAATCATATAGACATAATGTAATATCCTAAATTTTGCAGCTAGAGGCTTAAGATTTAGCCTGGATTAAAGGGGACCACTAGACCCCTGTTTGGTAAATGTCATAGTGAGGCATAGTATTATTTCTCAAAATTCCTTTATATCCTTGGACATTAAAAGGAATTATATTGGTGAATCTGGAAATCTCTAGAGCAATGTTTAAACGAATGGACCTCTGTAATTTTGTGAGATTATTTAGCTTATGAGTATATTTTCCCTTAAATTAGACTTAAAGAGGGTTAAATAGAAATTGGAACCACGTACTCAATTCTGAATTTCCTAGAATAAATGGCAAATTTTTAAAGTTTTGTCTTGTTTCTGGAACTAAATCTGGAACAGTGGTCTTCAACAAAATTCTGGGAATAATTTGTCTACATTGGGGAAACCTCGCTATTTTTCATTAAATTTTCATTGAAATAGCTTCATTTAGGCTTTGGAATCAGTCCAATTGGATATCTTTAGAATTATTTATGATTTTTTTCATTTGGACATGATTCTGAAAACTGTCTTGGGACAGGAGAGAGTTATCATTAAATCTGAATTTATTGGCATGGTTACTGCAAGAGTAATAATTTTTACTGTAAAGTTGACTTAATAGGGGTTACATAGGCCTTTGAACCACCTCAATTGGAGTTATATAGAATTCAAAATTTGGTGAAAAATCTATCAGCTTTATGTCTTATGTGAAATTTAAGACTTAATGGCACAAATATAATCGGTTAGAACTCGAAGGGTGAAAGTGAGCCTTTGAGGCTAATTTAGTCATTGGGCATTCACTCTTCATGGCTCTAAAGATGTCATTCTTATCTCGGGTCATGAAGTGTTAAAGAAGAAGTAATGGTTGGAAGATTAAGGTGTATGAGGACGACATCAAGTAAAAGGTAGTGAACTTACCTAGCCTGCGTGTATTTAATATGTATATTTTGCATTGATTTTGTGACTTCTTTGCCTAATTGTGTTGAACATATTTGATTGATTGAAGTTCTGTTATATTTGTGCAATGGCCATGTATATGTCATAACATTGAGCATGCAGATATGTCATTATGTTAGCATGAATATAGTAGGCAATCATGTCATGCATTAACTATATATCTTGCATGAATAGTGGTATTGTTTACTACTGAGATTCCTTTGAATCTCACCCTCCTCAAACCAACCATTTAGACAGGTGGCAGAGGTGGCAAGTAAGAGTTATACGTGAAGAGAACGGTGGTGCACCGAAGATTCAAGGGTCTGACATTGTATTGTATTTGATTTCAATATTTGATAACCTTATGTGGCCATATATGTGTGCTATGTATGTAATTGCACGTATGAATGAAGTTTTAGTAGAGAATAGCTATAAGAAAATCGCTATAATTGAATTAAAGAAATACGCCTGCATACTCTGATTTTATAGATTTAAGAGCCGATAAGGCATTGGTGATGTGGTAAATATAGTGGAAATGTTTTAAAGTATTCTACCCTTTGAAAGACCCATATCATCCCTAGGTTCAAGTCCTAAGTTGAGTTTGGGTGACTTATGAACTATTGTGAGGTTTGGGTAGTTTGGGTTCAAATTCTGGTCCCACGAATGATTTCACTACTAATCTCTACTGATCTTGGGCTATTGGAGAAGGGTATCACACATAAAATCATAGAGCATGCCACATAGTCAAAATATAAATAGAATTATCACAATATCATTTAGTAGTCAACATGCAATTTAACATATCACCATAGCGTTAGGTATAACAAATCACATGGCCTTGAGTGTTACTCATGTAAAAGGCCTCGGACATCCATTAGTGCATCACATAAATTTTCAATGGCTTGGGCATCTACCCTTGCAATAAGCACCGGCGACCACTCCGCATAATCAGAATGCATAAAAAAAATTCATGATAAAACCACAAACATGCAGTATATCTTATAACATATAGAAGATAAAGTTACTATTTGGTAAATTTTTCCTGAGAAATATCCCATTGTTTCCCTGAGCTCAGGCAGGTCTTAGATCCTAGACACCGATTAGGTCATATAATTGGAATTTTCAAATGACAGGTTATTATTTCGTCCAATATTTGCATAATCTAATCATTCAAGTTGGTTGTCATCAAGGTTAGTGTACTAAGTCAAAAGTATGTTTAATGTAGTCCAACTATCCCAAGTTGGTTAATTTCACCCTTAAAGTTCAATATAATTAATGTAAGATCCTGTCTTATTATTGATATATACCAGAGTAGCAATTGCAAAGTTCAGTGTGCACATATGAATAGCATAAATATATTGATCTCGTTGAAACAAAATGTGCTTGATTATATTACAAGAATTCCCCATAGGGGTGTACATAATGAATACAGACCTTAAAATACTAAAATGTCTTCAGATAACCTCTTGTACTAGTCTGGAGTCTTCTACTGCTGATAATTACTGTTATGCCCTTTGAGCTGCTGGAAACTTTATGCATTTATGGAAAAGGGTGAGATTCAAAGAATCTTAGTAGTAACATACAATTAGAAAAATATGATGTGAAAGTAAATATATCATGCACCATGTTATGTAAGATGAAAATGTTGTGTGCACACTTTCCGAGGCCAAACGACTGTTTGCAACCCCAGCGTAACTCTGCACCTCCGTTAGGTTCTAGACCACAACTAAGCTAATGTGCCCCTATCACTATGCTCATATCACAGAAGATGACATACACAAAGCATACATATAATCACATAGTGCATGAAAGAAAGTGTTACTACCTGGAATGTATCCTTTCCTTGCTTGTCAATCGATCTAGCTCCGTCTCCGGCTCAGGCTTTCGGTATATAATAAAATTCCAAATTTAGGATAAATGAGTTATTATTTATTTATAAATCATTCTAAACTCAATGTGTTTGTTATCTTGTCTTAAAACTGTAAAATTACCAAAATGCCCCTAGGGATATGGTCTACGTCCCTTTATACTCGGTCAAACTGTACTTCATCAAAAATTATGACCTGGGCTAATCCTACATAATTTTGCGTGTATAATACATTTTTGAGTTCAGATTAGTCAAATTATAGATTTACCATTGACAGCTCCTAACTTAGGGTGTTGAGGGTAGTTTTACCATTTCACATTTTATGGCCTTTGTACTCCATATTATATATGTTCCAAACACAATTTTTCATTATAAACCCAATTTAATCATAAAAAAACAAAATCCAATCTATACATAGTGAAACCAGGTTTGGAAAAAATCACAATAAATTGGAAAAATTAGAGTTTCTTGATTCCATTCCACTATCACCTTCCTTTCACCTCTAATCACATGTTTAACATCTTGAACACCTTTTAAACATGATTAATGGAAAGCTGGGCAACACCTCCCTTTAGGGTTTCAATATTCCAAAAAATAACAAAACCATGAAAACAAAGCCACAAATCAACAATAACCACCACCAACAACCAAGAATTAACAAGAGGAGCAAGGTTTATTGGATTACCTCTTGACTCCCTCTCTTTGTTATGAAATCATGTGCACCTCCTCCTCTTTCCTCTTGATTTTGTTCTTGTTTCATGTGTGTTTCAAGAAGAGATTAAGTTTAGAGATAGTTGTCATGAATTTTAAGGTAAGAACAAGTGGAAAATCACCTAGAACTCACCTTGGTTGCTTCTTGAACCTTGCTCTCTCTTCTCTTCTTGTGTTTCTTCAAGTTGCTCTCTCTCTCTCTCTCTCTTTCTTTCTTAACTTGAATGACATATGGCTCTTGAAAGAGAAAAATTGGCTTCTTGAATAAGCAATTTCCACATGTTTGAAATATTCTTCTTTATTTGCTAATTAACATGTGTAACATCCCAATTTTAGGACTAGAGACTTGGGAATAAGCCAAAGCAAGTGGACTGTTAAGCCTTGGTTTAGCAAGTATCCTAGGAAGGCATAATTGTATTTCCAATAAATTCTTTATTCCTAGTTAGCATTAAAGGGAATAAAATGGTGGATTAAAGAGTGCATTAAGTGATGAAACAAGGCAATTAGTGGTCACACAGAACATAATTATATTTGGAACATAAAAGAGATTTGTTGCCAGTGAAGTTCCTATGTGGCAGTTGAGTTGTATGAGATTTTTCAATGGGCAAATGATGTCCAAAAATTGTGAAACTTTTTATAATGAAATTATACTTATCAAGCTTTAATTTGATAAGTAATATAAGACATTTGGAGTTGTACATAAGGAGTTATGTATTTTTAAAGTTTACATAGTGAAACTGGAGATTTTCAGTGTTAGCATCCAAAAACAATAATTATGGGAATGTTGATATTCTAATTGGGTAAAGGCTATATTTTTCCTTAAAATTAAACTTAATAAGGGTCAAATAGCCTTTAGAATCACACCAATTGGATATCTTTAGAATTAGATATGAATTTTCAAAATTTAATAAAAATTCTGCTAGTTTGAAGGGAATACATACTTGGTCCAAATTAAAAGTAAGAAGGAAGCATACTGGCCAAGTAAATTGAAGTTAGAAAAGTCAACAAAGCAAAGTTGTAAATAAAGGGCTCTTACATGGTAATTTCAAGAGGTAAATGAAGTCAAATTAAGAGACTTATTTGGTCCCCTTTTGCAACCCTTTATACGTCATCTTGGAGAGAGAGAAGGGAAAATAATAGCCAAGTAAAATATGCACATAAATCATTTTTACTAAACAATAATATTCAAAAAGCAAGAAGAGATATTTGATAAAGCCATTACCTCTTCTTTCCTTCTTCATATTTTGGCCAACCACACCAAAGAGAGAGGGATAAGAGCTTGAGGAACTTTAAGAACATAAGAAAGGTCTTAGGATTTCAAGAAGCCAAAAATCTAAGGTAAGAGCTTGAAATCAAGTAATTTTGCCTTCTAGTCTACTTAGAACTTCTCCTAACCTCTTCTTCTTGAAATTCATGGTTAGAAAGCCAAATCAAGAGAGAAGAGAGAGAGGGAAGTGGCATCCTAGTGAGAGAAAGTTGGGTAATCAAGAGGTAATCTCCAAACTTTAATCCTCTTGTTGTTTCTTAGTGTTTGTTGTTTGATTTGTGGTTGTATTGGCTTTGTTTTGGCTTGGTTTTTGATTTGGGAAGCTCAAACTCTAAAGGGAGGTACTACTCAAATTCACACTAATAATGTTTAATAGGTATTTAATGGGTTAAACATGTGATTAGGAGTGGAAAGAAACGATTTTAAAGGGTTAAATCAAGGAAACCCAATTTTCCCTTTTCGTTCTATAGTTTTGGCCAAACCTATTTGGAAGAGAAGGAGCTGGAATTTCATAAATTTTATGGTTCTATTGTGTTTATAAGGGAAAATTGTGTAGTGTTCATGTAGATTGTGAAGCATGAAAAGCCTTAGAACGTGAAATGACCAAACTACCCTTAAAACCCTAAGTTAGGGGTTGCCAAGGGTAATTTCTTAATTTAGGCATGAATTTGACCAATCTGAGGTAAAAAATGAATCTTACATGTGAAATTGTGTAGGATAAGCCTGGGTCATAATTTTTGGTGGGGTACAGTTTGATTAGGCACAAAGGGACTTAGACCGGGTCCCCTTGGGCTTTTTGGTAATTTTGCAGTTTTGAGTCAAGATAACCAACAAAATGAGTTTAGATTGAGTAATGAATAAATAATAAGTCATTTATCCTAAATTTTCAATTTTAGGATATACCAGTAGCCTCAGTCGAAGACGAAGCTGGACCGATTGACTAGTAAAGAAAAGGCACGTTCCAGGTAGTAACACTTTCTTTCATGCACTATGTGATAATTATATGCTTTGAGTATTCCATCTTTTGTAGTATGAGCACAGTGCTAGGGGAACATTAGCCTAGTTGTGATATGGGATTCAGTGAGGGTGTATGTGAACAAGCCAGGGTCTAAATAGTGGTTTGGCCTTAGACAATGTATACACAATAGTCTATCATCTTACATAACATAGTGCATGACATTTATTTTCGCATTGTATATGTCTGATTGTATGTTACTACTAAGATTCTTTGAATCTCACCATTTCCATAAATGTATAAAGTTTTATAGCAGCAAACGGTGACTCAAAAGACAGAACGTTAATTTCCGGCAATGGAAGGTTCCGAACCAGTACAAGAGGCAGCGGTTGTATTAATACTATAGGGAATTTCTGTATATAAACAAGCATGTTGTATTAATGCTATAATATTTATGATATTCCTATGTGCAACTGAACTATGCAATTTCTACTCCGATTAATATCAATAATGAAGCCGGAACTCTACAACATGTGCTTTCTACATTTTGACTTTCAACTTATTTTACTTGGCTCAAATTGCTTCATCTCTTGATTAATTGAGACCAAGTATTAATTTCCTTTGCCTCCCTTCTAGTTGGCAAAAATATCTCCCTAATTTGGTGAAAGTAATTGATTCTTGCTTTATTGGTCAAATGACCATTTTACCCATACATTTTTTTCCACTTTCACACTTGCTGGAAAATATGGCACAATTTTCATCAAACTTTGAAAATTCATATATTTATTTGTAGATGTTCAATTGGTATGATTCTAAAGGCTATGTGACCCTTATTAAGTCTAGTTTTAAGAAAAAATATAGCCTTTTGTCAACTACAAGCTCATAATTTCCAAAATTACCATTTTTGGACACTGCCATAGAAACTTGCCAGTTTTACTGGGATAACTTCAAAAATACATAACTCTTAGTGTACAGCTCTAAATTTATTATACCGAATTCTGTAATCGGTAGACTTTTGAAATATTTAACTAGTGGAATAAAATGATTTCCGATACTTACAAAAACATATAAGGACTAAGAATTCCAAAAGCTAGTGTAGATAATATTAGCGCAACCGCTTTGGGAATTTTGTACGGAATTAATTTTGATTAATTAAGGAAAATATTTAATTCCTCTGTAATGTGTCTAGTGAGAAATATAACATAATTTGAGCCTAGAAAGAAAAGAGAAAATGGTGTGTGGAAGAGAAGAGATAATTTAATAAAATAGTTAATGGCAATTTAATTAACATTGCCATAATCATGGGCAAAAGAAACAGTTGCTAGTTGATCTTGTGATTAAAAATTAGAACCCAAGATTAAGAGTTAGGATTTTGTGTTGAAAAATGGAGTAATTAGGAGCTCAAAAATTAAATTATTTTCTCCTAATTAAGCTAAGCAATTCGGTCAAATTGGAAAAGAAGAAGGAAAGAGTAGTTGAAATTCAACCAAATGGCATGCTAGTAATACTTGCACTAACTAGGTGCAAGTTGGTCAAAATATATTCTCTCTCTCTCTCTTGTACTTTCAACAAGCGTAAATAAGAAAGAGAAACCAATGAATTAAACACTCATTCACTCATTTCCTCACCCATTTGGATGGCTAAGTTGAAGAACAAGAGAGAGAAGGAGAAGTTGAAGAACACTAAGGTACTTCTCCTTAAATTTTCACTATATTCCTCACATTTTTAGCTAAAATGTTCTTCATGAACATTATTCCCCTCATCTTAAGCTTCAATTCTATGGTTTTTTTTTGTTTTGAAAAGGAGGTGTCTTGAGCTATTTTACAAGACCTAAAGTGTTGGAAGCAATAAACAAAGCCTAAAAGAAGCAATTGAGGTGAGTTAGGACTTTGTTTTGAGTTAAGTGTTGCTATAATTTGTGAAGTCTTTTGGTTTCTTACTTCTTCCCTAAGTTTTGATTCATATGAGAAAATAGGATTTGATGTCATTTTGTTCTTGTAAATATTTAAATATGTTGTTAAATGATGAGTATAGGAAAGCTATGTACTAAAACTTGAACCTTGATGAATGTTGCTTGTAGGTGGCTGTTTGGTCAGAGGGTAAAAGAGGTAGAAGGAGTGATATTTTTTCATATTGGAGTTCACAATGGCTTCTACATGAAAAACTATGTGCAATAACATGTGGTTGTGATTTTTGGGTGATTGTGTGGAAAATGCCAAATTTTGGAAGTTAGGGTTCTGTGCTTCTAGAAATTATTTTCTAGAGGCAGAAGTGTTTTTCATATTTTTGAATAATCAAACATGGTCCAAATGCTATCAAACTTTACATAATGAAATTAGAAACATTGAGCTTAATTTGGATAGGTAGAATGCAATTTTTGGACCAGTGGATTTAGTGTTATAAGTTTTCAAAGTTTGGCCTTGTTTCTGGAACCAAGTCTAGAATAGTTAAGGTTTGTTAACTTTTTGGGAATTTTGTGGTTGTAGTTTCTAAAAAATGATATTGTTTTTTGAAATTATACTTAAATAGGTTTACAATTTGCTTAGAACTAGTCAATTTGAAGTTTTCTATAATTAATTATTATTTTTAAAATTTGGATTTTGAATCTAGAAGCTGTTATGTGGCATACTAGTTGTGACGTATTTTTGTCTGGTCAAATGATCTCTAATGTCCACAATATTTTCCAGCGATAAAGTAGACCCAATAAGATTTAATTTTATGGGTAATCTATAATAATTGGATAAGTATATTGGGAGATACAAATTTTTAAAATTTCATAATGATTCTGTAAGCTATACTGTGACAGTAGTGAGTAATTATGAAGTCTAGGATTTTGTGCATGAGAGATGCAGAAGTAATCTTTTTTCCTTTAAATTAGACTAAATAAGGGTGATATAGGGCTTTCTACCACCCTACTTAAATATTTGTATAATTAGTTATGATTTTTCGACATTAAACAAAAAATCCTGCCAGCATTTAGTCTATGCGAATTTATTTGGCTTTGGGCCAAAAATAGTAAGGGATAACTTTAGGGGTAAAGATTAGTATTTGGGCCTAGTGTAACCATATTAACTACTTAATTGGGCCTAAGCACTAACCCAAATAATAACCAACTAAGTGTTTTGAGTTATGAAGAATTGGAATAAGTAATAACTCTCCCGTATATGAATTATAAATTATAGGATTCGACATTTACCCGGGACGCCTGAGAGACGGAGAACAATAACCTAAATTGGAAGGATTTCCAGGTAGTACCTGATAATTGAATATTTATTACACTCATTTGTATCTCTTGATTAATAAATTTAGATTGTTTAGTAATAAATAATGGGCTTTTATGCTTATTTGGGCTTTGAGTGTTTTATTGGATTTAACATATTTTAATAATAAAATTCCAGATTTACAACCCTTCTCTATTTTGATCTTAACTCTTGAACCAGATATCCGAATGATCTCATTCTTGTCTCATTTTTTAGATGATTCAGAGGGAAACAATTGATATGTAGACTTGAAGAGAATATTCGGACAAGAGGATAGTCAAAAATGCAGTCAATGTTATATATATTTTTCTGGATTTTTATTGGGCCCGAATTTTGTAATGAAGCACTATTTAGTATGGATTTTCATTTTGGGCTGAACTGTTGGGCCTTGGCCCATTTGGCAATTAGGTTATAAGCTAACTTAGCTGAAACATTAGGCAGAAGGTTGTGTGGCCGTTTTTAGGATTAAATGCATAAGTTCTAAATTCTCTGAAATGTTCTTCGCGTTCTTCGTGTTCTTTGTGTTCTTCGTTCGTTCTTCGGATTTTCCAGCCATGTCCGGCTAAGTTTCTGTGACTGATCTAAGGATTGAGGATTCATGTTTCCAATCAGAGGACATACTTAAACGGGTAATGTAATTCATTTCTATTTACTCTAATCGGATCCGATTTCTGGAATAGTTCGAATGTTTGTTTTAATATTCGGATCGGTACATCCCAAGGACACAGTTCGGATCTGGTTATAGTGCTACTAAACGATTGTACAGTAGCACGCCAGGCATACGAACATAATCTAGATGATCATCTAGTCGAGGGATTTTCTGGACGGATACAGAGATTTTTGGTTCGTCCAGATCCGATCACGAATTCGTTATAATCTTCGTCCGATGATGGTAGGAAACTATGAATCCCAATCCTATGGTCAGTCATTTTAATCTGTTAGATCTAGTTCGTTTTTGATTTCTGTCTTTAATCTGAGTTTATTGTTCGTTAATAGTTTGATTAAAACCCCCCCAAATCGATTATTGTTCGAATGTTCTAGACTGCTTGTAAATTCTGTGGGAAACGATCCAGGTTCTCTGTACTGCAAATCCTCATTGAAACTGGTTATTTTGTGAGAACTCGACATTTCTCATCAAAATTTGGCGCCGTTGCCGGGGAATTTGCATCGGTCTAGCAGTAACAGTAGTGTTTGAGTCAGGTTGTTCTAGTGGTTTGGCATATTTTTATCTCAACCAAATCACTCAGCGCCAGGTCTTTTTGAAGGAATCGGGCATTCTGAGCAAAAAACACTTCCTTTAAGAAGTGAGATCACCCCTGATTTTGCCAAATTCCATCATCTATACCACTTTTTCGCTGTTTTTTGGTCTCAGCGGGACGTATTCGGTATTTCCGAAATTGTTTAAACGTTGCGACTTGCTCCGATTGGGCTGATTTTTGGTGAGCTGAAAGAAAATGGCATTCTGAGCAAGACACATTACTTAGCCATGTGCTCCCCAAAAAGTTTGCCAAATTCCATCTTTTAGACCACTTTTTTGATTTGTTAAGTTTTTTTATCGCATTTTTGGGTTCCCGGATAGTGTAGAAGTTGTTCTGTGTAAGTCCCATAATTTTTAAAAATCATTTGGTATTTTTTCTGAATTTATTTTGGTCAATTTCTAGTGTGATTTTGCGTTTTTTCCGTTTTTTTAGTGTTCTAGTGGTTGTCCTGATTTTCCCTATGCTGTATGACTAGGAGCAGCACTAGTGCACCTGATCTTTTGGATAATAATCTTGAAATAGAACGCACAATTCTTGCTGCTAGAAGAGCTGTTAGGTTAGGTCAGAAGGTTCTTACTGAACCCGTTTCTGATTCTGACACTGATTCTATTGGCAGTACTTCTAGTCCCTCAGACACTATGGTAGATCAGGGAAATAATAGGACTTTAAAACAGTTGACTGCACCTGGTGATAATTATCAGCCATTGTGTATCCAATACCCTACCCTTGGTGCTAACCTTGAACTTAAATCTGGACTTATACATTTGTTGCCCAAGTTTCGTGGTCTTACAGGTGATGAACCACACAAGCATCTTAAGGAATTCCATGTGGTCTGCAGCACAATGAAACCACAGCATATTGATGAAGACCACATTAAGCTGAGAGCTTTTCCTTTCTCTCTTGAGGATGGAGCGAATGACTGGTTATATAATCTTCAACCCTCATCTATTGGGAGTTGGGCTGATATGCAGAGATTGTTCCTAGAGAGATTTTTCCCTTCTTCAAGAGCCACTACAATCAGAAAAGAAATCAGTGGAATTAAGCAAATTAATGGCGAGAATATGCATGAATACTGGGAGAGATTTAAGAGGTTGTGTGCTAGCTGCCTCCATCACCAGATAACTGAGCAGCTCTTGATTACTTATTTCTATGAGGGTATTCTACCTAATGACCGAAATCTGGTGGATGCTTCTAGTGGTGGAGCCTTAGTCAACAAGACACCCCAAGAGGCCAGAGATTTAATATCCACTATTGCTGTTAACTCTCAACAATTTGGCACTAGATCAAATAGCATTGCTGTGTTCCAGATCAGTGGATCTAATGATTCTCACCAGCGATTGGAGAATAGAATTGATGATCTGACCTCCTTGGTAAGGCAACTGGCAGTGAATCAAACAGTGCAGTCTTCCACTCCACAGTTGGCCTATTCATGTGGTTTTTGTTCTGATCCCTCCCATCCTACTGATTCTTGCCCCACTTTGCAAGACAACACATATCAAGATCAGTCAGTGGCTGCTGTGGGCATTTTTCCAGGGAAGCCACAACACCAGCAGTAAAATAATGCCTTCTCTAATACATACAATCCTGGCTGGAGAAATCATCCTAATTTTAGGTGGAGCCAAAATCCAAGTCAGATTCAGAACCACAATAATAGTCATGTGCAGCAGAATTCTGGAAATTATCAACAGAGACAGTTTCCACAGAACCGATAGAATTTCCAACAATTCACACCTCCACAGCCTGCACAACAATAGTCGACCAGCAGCAGCAGCAGTGGTCTTTCATTAGAAGAAATGATGAAGCAACTTGCAACAAACAGTTTGCAATTCCAGCAACAAACTGAGGCCTCTATCCAGAATTTGCAGACTTAGATTGGGCAGTTGGCAACATCATTGAACCAACTCCAGCCTCAGGGATCCAATACTCTCCCTTCACAGACAATTCCCAATCCTAAGGGAAACGTTAGTGCTATCTCCCTACGGTCTGGTAAGCAATTACAAGGGCATAAACCAGCTGCAGATGTGACTGAATCGACATCAGAAAAAGAGTCAGAAAAAGTGAAGATTGACTCTAGAAACAAAGAGGCTGTGAAGCAAGGTGAAGAGGAGTCTGGAGTTCCTATTCCTATTCCTCTTCCTTTCCCTCAGAGAGCACTTCAATCCAAGAAGTTGGCAGAAAAAGTGCAAGACAGTGATATCCTTGAGACTTTCAGAAAAGTTGAGATTAACATCCCTCTCTTGGATGCCATCAAACAGATTCCCAAGTATGCCAAGCTCCTAAAGGAGTTGTGTGCCAACAAGAGGCGATTGAGGGGGACTGAATGAGTGAGCTTGAACCAGAATGTCTCAGCGCTCCTCCAACAACCCATGCCTCACAAGTGCAAGAACCCAGTACGTTTTCTATTCCTTACATTATTGGTAATTATAGATTTGATAATTGCATGGCTGATTTAGGTACTTCCATTAATGTTATGCCTGCATCTATTTATAAATCCCTTGGTCTTGGTCCCTTGCAACCTACTGGTGTTGTTGTCCAACTAGCTAATAGGAGTAATGTTCATCCTACTGGTCTGATTGAAGATGTCTTGGTTAAGATCAATGAATTGATATTCCCTGCTGACTTTTACATTCTAGATATGGAGGATGAATCTCCTGGCAGTAGGTCCCCAATCATTTTAGGGAGGCCTTTCTTGAAAACAACTAAGACTAAGATAGATGTGCATTCTGGTACTCTTTCCATGGAATTTGGTGATATTGTTGTGACTTTTAATATCTTTGATGCCATGAGACATCCTAGGGAAGAGCATTCTATTTTGTGCATTGATATGATAGATGAGACTGTTGATGATGTTCTTTCTGCTTGGTATGCTGATTTTCCTGATTTTGCATCGGTGTGAGATTCTGTGATATGTGCATGTTCTGACACTGAATGGTGCCCTGTTTGTAATGAGATTGATGATGCACTGTATGGAGATATTGATATTGATTGTGGTGAAGCTGAGCTTTATTCTGATGTTCATTGTGATTATGAACTTAATCCTGATGTTAACAGTGAGCTGCCTAGCCACAGTTCTGCTTCTGTGCATGTAGTTTCAGGTACTGCAGGTGTATACACTTCTGAAATGGTCCAATCACCTAGGCTCCTTCCTTCCATTCAGCAGCCGCCTAAGTTAGAGTTGAAGTCATTGCCAGCTCACTTGAAATATGCCTTTCTAGAGGTAGATGAGCAACTTCCAGTCATTGTGGCCAATAACCTTCTACCTGATCAAGAAGAGAAGCTGTTGAGCTTGTTGAAGGCCAATAAGAAGGCAATTGGGTGGACATTAGCTGATCTTGTTGGTATTAGCCCTTCTATGTGTATGCATCGGATTCTGTTGGAAGCAGAGGCTAAACCAGTAAGACAACCCCAGAGACGTCTTAATCCTCTCATTTTAGAAGTGGTTAAGAAGGAAGTGACTAAGCTTCTACAGGCTGGCATCATCTACCCCATCTCTGATAGCTAGTGGGTTAGCCCGGTCCAGGTCGTTCCCAAGAAATCCAGAGTAACTGTGGTAGCCAATCAAAGGGATGAGCTCATTCCTACAAGAGTTCAGAACAGTTGGAGAGTATGCATAGACTACAGGAGACTTAACCAAGCTACCCGCAAGGATCACTATCCTTTACCTTTCATTGATCAGATGTTAGAGCGTTTGGCTGGTAAGTCTCACTACTGCTTTATGGATGGTTACTCGGGGTACTTTCAGATCCATATTGCTCCTGAGGATCAGGAGAAGACGACCTTCACATGCCCCTTTGGAACCTATGCTTACCGAAGAATGCCTTTTGGCCTCTGCAATACACCTGGCACCTTTCAGCGTTGCATGGTAAGTATCTTTTCTGACTTTCTAGAGGATTGCATGGAGGTTTTCATGGATGATTTTACAGTGTATGGGTCTGATTTTGATGCATGCTTGGCTAGTTTGTCTAGAGTCTTGAATAGATGCATTGAGTCTAATCTTGTGCTAAATTTTGAAAAGTATCACTTCATGGTTGAGTCAGGGATAGTGTTGGGACACATTGTTTCTAAAGAGGGTATTAAGGTAGATCCTGCTAAAATTGATGTTATCACTGCTTTGCCTTACCCCACATCTGTGCGGGAAGTTCGTTTTTTTCTTGGCCATGCAGGTTTCTACCGACGCTTCATTCAGGATTTCAGTAAGATTGCCCAGCCCCTGTCTAACCTTCTATATAAGGACAATGAGTTTGCATTTGATGCAGAGTGTAAGATAGCCTTTGATTACTTGAAGCGTTTCCTGACTATCACTCCAATTATCCAACCACCAGATTGGTCTCTTCCATTTGAGTTGATGTGCGATGCTTCCAATTATGCTGTTGGGGCTGTCTTGTCTCAGAGAGTCAACAAGGTTTCTCTTGTCATTGCATATGCATCCAAGACCTTGGATCCTGCCCAATCCAATTATACCACCACTGAGAAAGAACTTTTGGCTATAGTGTTTGCTTTTGATAAGTTTAGGTCATATCTTCTAGCTAGTAGGGTTATTGTTTTCTCTGACCATGCTGCTTTGAAGTTTCTTTTGAAAAAGACAGATGCTAAGCCTCGACTTATTCGGTGGATGTTATTGCTCCAAGAATTTGATGTTGAGATCAGTGATAGGAGTGAAGCATAGAATTTGGTAGCTGATCATTTGAGTCGTGTTACTCATTCCTTTTCCCCCTCTGCCATTCAGGATGATTTTCCTGATGAGCAGCTTTTACAGCTGCAAGGTAAGCTTCCATGGTATGCTGATTTAGTTAATTACTTGGTTGCTGGTGTTTTACCATCTGATTCCACTAGGGCCCAAACTCTGAAATTAAAAAGTGAATCTAAATATTACGTTTGGGATGACCCTTATCTGTGGAGATTTTGTAGTGACCAAGTAGTTAGGCGATGTGTACCTCATCATGAGTGTGATTCTATATTACATTTTTGTCATGCTTCTGCCTGTGGTGGTCACTTTGGACCCCAAAGGACTGCTAGGAAAGTCCTAGACTCTAGTTTATTTTGGCCAACCCTGTTTCATGATGCCCATCTGTTTTGTAAGTCATGTGATAATTGTCAGAGAGCAGGTAGTCTTTCTCATAGACATGAGATCCCCCAGCAACCCATATTGTTTTGTGAAATTTTTGATGTTTGGGGTATTGATTTTATGGGTCCATTTCCTGTTTCTCATGGTTTCACTTACATATTGCTTGTTGTTGACTATGTTTCAAAATGGGTTGAGGCGAAGGCCACCCGGTCTAATGATTCTACTGTGGTGGTAGATTTTGTCAGGTCTAACATTTTCTGCAGGTTTGGCATTCCTCGAGCCATTATTAGTGACCAGGGTTCTCATTTTTGTAACCGGAGCATGGGTGCTTTGTTACGGAAATATGGAGTAATTCACAAGGTGTCCACATCATACCATCCATAGACCAATGGTCAGCTGAAGTCTCGAATAGGGAGATTAAGCAAATCCTTCATAAAACTGTTAACTCTACCCGGAAGGATTGGAGCAAGCGATTAGATGATGCATTGTGGGCTTATCAGACTGCATACAAGAATCCAATTGGGATGTCTCCATATAGGCTTGTTTTTCGTAAGGCATGCCATCTTCCGGTTGAATTAGAGCATCAAGCTTATTGGGCCATTAAGCAGTGTAACATGGATTTGGCTAAGTCTGGGATGGAACGGAAGCTCCAATTGCAAGAGTTGGATGAGCTTCGATTGGATGCCTATGAGAGTTTACGGTTGTATAAGGAGAAGACCAAGGCATTCCATGATAAGCAAATCCTGAGGAAAGAGTTTTCTGTGGGCCAGAAGGTCCTTCTATTCAATTCCCGTCTCAAGTTTATGCCCGGTAAGCTTCGATCTAGATGGGATGGCCCTTTTGTGATTGCTAATGTTTTTCCTTTTGGTGCTGTTGAGTTGTGTGATCCACCTACAGGGAGGACCTTCAAAGTGAATGGACATCGACTCAAACCATTTTATGAGGGATCACAGCAGCAACCTGAAGAAGCGGACCTCATACTCACTGATGCCACTTATCCTCCGTAAACACCTGGGGAGTATTCTTCTTTTCCTATTTCCTTTTTCCCTTTTCTTTTATTTCTTCTATTTCTTTTTCACTTTTCTTTTCACACTTTCTAAATAATACACTTTCTCCTTCTATCATTGTTTAGCTATGAATATTGTGGATTTGGACATATTGGTTTTGATAGATTGGATCATACTGTTTGGGCTGAATTTCTTACTTTTTGGTAGTTGATTTTGGTGATGCTGATTGCATGATTTGGTATTTACCTTTGTGAGATTTTGAGCCTACATGAATGGGATTCATCTTTACCATTCTTCCATTTTCTGTGTGTCTCTGCTCCTGATTTATGTTTTCTAGAACTTGCTCTCTTTCTTTTTAAAGCTACATTTTTCACTTACATGAATAAATATGATGGAGGCTTGTTTAGTTTCTCTCTTTTATTTACCACTTTGACCAAATAGCCTTCCCTTACACTATTAATTTCCCTTTGTTAGCCCCTTTGTGCCTTTTTGACTAATTCTTTTCTTCAACCACATTACTAGCCAAGTGTAAAACCATGTTATACCGCACCTTGGAATTTACTGAGCATTGGTTTCACCTTAGTGTGGGGGTTGCCCAGGAGTGCCACAATTTAAGTATGGGGGAGATGTTTGGATGGTTGATTTGGGAGTTGGGTCATTCTGAAAAAAAAACAAAAAACAAAAAATTTGAGTGTATATTTGAAAGGGGATATTCCATTGATTTTAGTGTTATTATTGTCATGCTCTTTCAAATTTCTTTGGTGCTTAGCCTCACATATCCATATTTATACACACCTTCACCTTAGCCCTATTACAACCTTGAATAATAAGCTCTCTTGATTTGTGCATGTATGTGATATGAGTAGTGGAGAAGTAGAAATTGAGCAAGCCTATGGTAAGACCATTTCTTGAGTAGAATCTGAGTGATACACTTATTTACCCTATACACTTTAGAGAGTTATTTAGAGAATACTCTGAGAGACCATCTTATGTGAGTAGCATCATTGATCGAGACTACTGTATTTTGTAATTTGTTATGCAAGGATTTCAATTTTAATTGATTGGTCTTTTGAAGCTCTGTGTCCATTGTTCCAATTTTACATTGTTGGCAATTGTTAGAAAGGAGAAATTTTTCTTTTAAGTTTTGCTCAGGAGTGCAAAATGATAAGTGTGGGGTAATTTGATAATTAAATATTTATTACACTCATTTGTATCTCTTGATTAATAAATTTAGATTGTTTAGTAATAAATAATGGGCTTTTATGCTTATTTGGGCTTTGAGTGTTTTATTGGATTTAACATATTTTAATAATAAAATTCCAGATTTACAACCCTTCTCTATTTTGATCTTAACTCCTGAACCAGATATCCGAATGATCTCATTCTTGTCTCATTTTTTAGATGATTCAGAGGGAAACAATTGATATGAAGACTTGAAGAGAATATTTGGACAAGAGGATAGTCAAAAATGCAGTCAATGTTATATGTATTTTTCTGGATTTTTATTGGGCCCGAATTTTGTAATGAAGCACTATTTAGTATGGATTTTCGTTTTGGGCTGAACTGTTGGGCCCTGGCCCATTTGGCAATTAGGTTATAAGCTAACTTAGCTGAAAAATTAGGCAGAAGGTTGTGTGGCCGTTTTTAGGATTAAATGCATAAGTTCTAAATTCTCTGAAATGTTCTTCGTGTTCTTCGTTTGTTCTTCGGATTTTCCAGCCATGTCCGGCTAAGTTTCTGTGACTGATCTATGGATTGAGGATTCACGTTTCCAATCAGAGGACATACTTAAACGGGTAACGTAATTCATTTCTATTTACTCTAATCGGATCCGATTTCTGGAATAGTTTGAATGTTTGTTTTAATATTCGGATCGGTACATCCCAAGGACACAGTTCGGATCTGGTTATAGTGCTACTAAACGATTGTACAGTAGCACGCCAGGCATACGAACATAATCTAGACGATCGTCTAGTCGAGGGATTTTTTGGACGGATACAGAGATTTTTGGTTCGTCCAGATCCGATCACGAATTCGTTATAATCTTCGTCCGATAATGGTAGGAAACTATGAATCCCAATCCTATGGTCAGTCATTTTAATCTGTTTGATCTAGTTCGTTTTTGATTTCTGTCTTTAATCTGAGTTTATTGTTCGTTAATAGTTTGATTAAAACCCCCCCAATCGATTATTGTTCGAATGTTCTAGACTGCTTGTAAATTCTGTGGGAAACGATCCAGGTTCTCTGTACTGCAAATCCTCATTGAAACTGGTTATTTTGTGAGAACTCGACATTTCTCATCAGTACCCTATCCCTTATATCATATATGATGCTCTGTATGTATTCTCTGTCATCTGTGCATGTGTGGGATAGTTAGTCCCTAGCTAGTAAGACCCGTAAGTACAAGTTACACTGAGAGTTACCCGGGGGTCATCATGTGCCAGGAAGGCTTGAGGCAGAAAGCTCGTGATTGCACCATAGATGAGGCAGAGGCCTTGGGAAGCCAGACTGTCACATCAAGCGCTGTGATTCTGTGATATGGGATCAGGTAAGCCCTTTGTTTGCTACATAGTTTGTAAGTGCTCTATGATGCTTTGTTTTACATATTTGGAATTCTATATATCATATACGTGATTGGTGTACTACTGAGATTCTTTGGAATCTCACCCATTTTCAACACAAAATACATAGTAAAGACGTCCAGCTCTAAAGGCAAGAAGGTAATATGGAAGATGGAGAGAAGGTGGAGTGATTATAGACTGATGGTTATCATTTTGTGTTGGATGATAGTAAAGTATGTATATGATTAAGTAGAAGTAGAGGTAGTAGTACTAGTAACCACGACACTGACAGTAAAAGTTGTAGTTTGAATGTTGAACTTTTGGTAACACACTACTATTAAAAAGTAATGATTGAACTATAATCGGGTAACCAAACACCGAAAGCCCATAAGTTAACCACCACTACATGAGCTATTTCCAAAGAATGCTTTGCATTTTAAAAAATATGATTTTGAAATTGATGAGAGTAATGATTTCACAAACTGGTATGATATCGTACATAATTAGTTTTAAAAGTATTCGAAAAACTAACTTAATCACAGGATCAAACCCTGTATTTAAGTTGAGACTTTAATAACCTTTTTTTTTCCAACAAGACTTTAATAACCTGTTGTTGAACAGTGTCTCAAGTTTGAAAATATTATATAACCTGAATTAATCCCACGCTCTATAAGAGACAGTATTACACCAAATGACTTATATGACCTATCAAATTATAGCTTGATAAGTCTACTTTCATTCTGGATAATTTCATTCGCATTAGACATCATTTAATTATTTAAAAAATGCCACACAATCGGACTGCCACATGGAGAAACACACTGACAGGAAATCCAAATTGTTTTAATTTGTGTTCCAAACATAGTCATGTTGTGTATGTCCACAATTACCTTGTTTTATCATTCCCTATACTTCTTAATTCACCATTTTATTCCCCTTAATGCCACCCAAGTATAAAGAATTTTAGGGAATAAAATTATGCCTTACTAGGATACTTGCTAAACCAGGACTTAACAATCTACTTGATTCATGCTTATTCTCAAGCCTTTAGTCCCAAAATTTGGGATGTTACATTTCTCCCCCCAGTCAATAAAATTTCATCCTCAAAATTTTGGATATCAAATTATATTGATTATGCTAAGGAGAATGATGGGATTCATCCTTGTTGTATGCAGACATGCACATCGGGTTTCATTGCCTTTGTTCTCTGTTCGACTATCTTTGGTTGCATAACAACAGCTGCCCTGAGGACATACTAGTCTAACAAGTCTTACGATCCAAGGATACATAGTCTACTAGTAATTCTAGGTCTCAATGCCTTGTCAGGACACTACTCGGTATATTTAGCCTTACGACATCTACCATTCTATTCTCACCATAATGAATATTCTGGTCTTACTTCCTTGTACAAAAATGCATACTAGGACTTAACTATATCCGTCTGATCGGTGTTCAGGATCAAAGGACTATTTGACACTTACTGGCTATACTATGTATAATGTTCAGGATCAAATTACTTTTTAACCCTTACTGATCATATTATGTGCATTGCTTACTAGGTGCAATGTTCTAGAACTGGCATCAACCTATCCGTGCTTGCCTCATGTTCTTAAATCAAAATTAACTGTTGCTACCTTTGTAACACAAGTGAGGAAATTAATTCTATAAGGCTATAGCTGTTGTGATGCATATACTACTACTCGGTCCTATTACATCAGAACACATACAAATCCATGCTTGCTCAAATTTGTGTAGACCATAAAGGTCAACTATGGATCTGGGATTGTTAACATCGTATTGATTGAGAGGTATCCACCACTATTATGCCCTACTGCTCTAGGGCTCATTCCAATCTCTGTTTACATGCATCACCACAACCCATATAGGTTGTGCGACTTTTGATCACATAGGTGGTGTCACTATATATCATATTGGTCATATTCCTGTAAACCACACAAGTTTACATAGGCAATAACACTGTACACCACACAAGATGTAATACTGTTGGCCATAACGCCTCAGTCACATGTTTTACGCACTGCTTGTTGACCATAGGGCTACTTATGCTTTTCACTGGTGTAACCAGTACTCTCATCTGGCTATGTCAAGGGTGTATCCCAATCATGGGGTTTATTAACATGCTTTGATGGGGCTGCCTCACTGTTGCACACCACATAGGTGCCTCACTGTGGCTACACAGGTCATACTGTACACCACATATGTTTTGTCACTGTTGACCTCACTGGTCAAATCATGATAGACCATAAAGGTCATACTGTGATGTTGGATGATCAACACTGGTGCGACTGACAACCTCTTCACCTATACACAAGAATTACGCATAAATTCACTATGCTTCTGATACGGCAGTCTAATGTGTTATTTCCTCATAAGAGCTAACAATGTCAAGATGATCTAATATAAGTTCCATAGAAACCTTATATAACATCTGACTAAACCCAAATGAACACTATCAAATACAATATAGGTGGGGCTGTAATATTTGTCTACACCTATCTTACTACCTCAGCATCACACAAATCAAAAACCACTTTCCTCAATTATACCTAACAGGCATGCTAAAAAAAATCAAGATCAATAGCGCATATTCTAACCTTCACGGTATTCAGGTAATATCCTTAAAACATTACTGAAGGTTCAAGATCATCCACAAGGTTCATAAGGTTCAACTTCCTTCGTGAAACAGAGTCACAGTGTAACCTAATTCACATTTTGACCTAAGCACTATTTCAGCTTAGATTTGTTTTAAACCTATCCTTAACCTTCAGTATTATCAAATTGGATCCTCTAAGTTAGATATACAGCATAATCACCATATATCATGCATATCACTGCATATCATCCCTACATAACTTTAACCCTACGGAATTACTAAGGATCATTACTTAGCATGGAGAAACTGTAAAACAATCACTATACCTTGAGTTTTAATAACCTCATTAAATGAACTTTTCTGGGCAGTACTTACTTCAACAAAAATGGTTCGGATTAAAGGTCAATTCTTATTTCATAACCTGTATGCCTCTAATCATTCTTTATGTCGTCTGAGAACTTTTAATCAAAATTCTAAACCTTTAATCAAAAGGTTCAAATTTCCACACAATATGAGTGTATATCGGTCATTTCACAATGTGTTGGGTACACAAGTACTCTTGTAATAACATATAACATGGGTTTATAGTAGATAGGGAAAATCAATAACTACATGCAGCCTCTGAACTACTGTACAACATGTTCTTACTCCTTTGTCACATAAAATAACATGTTCATATAACTTCTCAAGGAGTCACCCTTCTCAAGATTTTCCTAGGTTGGGCACGCTTAACTTTCATGCATTCGTGCAAAATGCAGATATTAGCTCTAACTACTTCCAAACATCGGTACTCTGTACTGCCCTTATCTTACTTATCGTGCACAATATCAATTCTGATACTATTATCAGAATCGATACCATTGATGTTCTCATACCATTATTTTGTACATTGATACCATTATCAAGTGCACTGGTGCGACTGATTCCACCAAATGGGTACTGGAACCCATTTTACGTATACTGATACCACTATTCTCTGATACCACCTGATACAGCTGGTACTATCTTGATACCACTATTACGATAGCTGGTATCATTACTGTATGCATTGGTACCACCTATACCACCATCTAGGTATTGGTATCACCTCCGTGTGCACTGATATCAATGTTCTCTGATATCATTGATACCACTCTGATACTGCAGGTACCCTCCTAATAATACCACTATTTATGAGTGTTGATATCATTACTGTATGCACTGATACAACTGATACCTTAATTGGGTACTAGTACCCTCTTTGTGTGCATTGATCAACCTACTGGTGATTCTATTATAGGATGAGGCCCACACTCCAGCCTTACTCAATGGGCCCTACTCATCTTTGTACCTCCCTCAAACTGGGATTATGATACTTGCTGCCCTCCAAGTATCCACTATTTCTCCGGGGATTGTCCATTCCTTTCAGGGGCTTGACAGTGAACCAGCCAAAGTAATTTACTTCATTCTTTCTGTTGTTGTATAACCAAGCATATCAGTATACTACCATATTGCTATAACTACACGCACTGTAGCTAGAACCACTGCTCTGATACCAAAAATGTAAGACCCCATCATATTAGTGATATATACCAAAGTAGCAATTGTGCAGTTCAGTGGGCACAAAGGAATAACATAACGTAATGATATCATTGAAACAAAATGTGCTTGATTATATTACAGGAATTCCCCATATGGGTATATATAATGAATACAGACCTTAAAATACTAAAAAGTCTTTAGATAACCAACATCTTCTATCATACTGATTTGAAGCCTTCTGTTGTCGATAATTACAATTTTGTCGTTTAAGCCGCTGCCTGCTGTTAGAAGCTTTATACGTTTATGTAAAGAGCGAGATTTAAAGAATCTTAGTAGTAACATACAATTAGATATATACAATATGAAAATAAATATGTCATGTACCATGTTGTGTAAGATGAAAATGTTGTGTGTACACTGTCCGAGGCTAAATGATTGTTTACAACCCCAGCTTAACCCTGTGCCTCTGTTGGGTCCTAGATCACAACTAAGCTAATGTGCCCCTAGCACTATGCTCATATAACAGAAGATGGCATACACAAATCATATAGTTGATCACATAGTGTATGAAATTAAGTATTACTACCTAGAACGTGCCCTTTTCTTGCCTGTCAATTGGTCCAGCTCCGTCTCCGGCTCGGGCTTTTGATATATCCTAAAATTCCAAATTTATGATAAATGAGTTATTATTTATTCATAACTCATTCTAAACTTAATGTGCTGGTTATCTTGTCTCAAAACTGCAAAATTAACAAATACCCCTAAAGACCCGGTCTAAGTCCCTTTATACCTGGTCAAACTGTATTTCACCAAAAATTATGACCCAAACTAATCCTATAAAATTTCACGTGTAGAATCATTGTTTGACCTCAGATTAGTCAAATTCCAGTCCAGATTACATATTTACCCTTGATAGCCCTTAACTTAGGGTTCTAAGGGTAGTTTTGTAATTTCACATTTTATTGCCTTTATACTCCATATTATACATGTTATCTACAAAAATTTTCATTTTAAACTCAATGGAATCATCAAAAACACCAAAATCTAGTCCAAACACAGTGAAAATAGGTTTGGATGAAAATTACAATAAATTGGGAAAATTGGAGTTTATTGATTCCATTCAATTAATCACCTTCCTTTCACATCTAATAACTTGTTTAAACTCTTAAACACCTTTTAAACATGATTAATAGAAAATTGGGCAACACCTCCCCTTAGGGTTTCAACATCCCAAAATCACAAAACCATGAAAACAAAGGCAGCTACCAACAACAACCAAGAATCAACAAGAGGAGCAAGGTTTATTGGATTACCTCTTGATTCCCTATCTTCCTCATGAAACCTTAGGCACCTCCTCCTCTTTCCTCTTGATTTTGTTCTTGCTTCATGTATGGTTCAATAAGAGATGAAGATAAGAGAGTGTTTTATGAATTTCATGTCAAGAACAAGTGGAAAATCACCTAGAACTCACCTTGGTTGCCTCTTGAACCTTGCTCTCTCTTCTCTTCTTGTGTTTCTTCAAGTTGCTTTCTCTCTCTCTTTCTTTCTTAAATTGGACGACATATGGCTCTTGAAAGAGAAAAAATTTCTTCTTGAATAAGCCATTTCCACCTTTAGATAACTGGAAGCTCATAACTCCTAGAATTACCATTGTTGGACACTGCCACAGAAACTTGCCAGTTGTACTAGGCTAAATTGAAAAATATATAACTCTTAGTGTACAGCTCTAAATGACATATATGACCTATCAAATTAAAGCTTTATAAGCATACTTTCATTCTTGAAACTTTCATAGGCATTGGACATCATTTTCCTATTTAAAAATGATATAGAATCGGACTGCCACGTGGAGAAACACACTGGTAGCAAATCCTAATTGTTATAATTTGTGTTCCAAACATAGTTGTGTTGTGTATGACCACTAATTTCCTTGTTTTATCATTCCCTATACTCTTTAATTTACCATTTTATTCCCCTTAATGCCATCCATGTATAAGGAATTTTAAAAAATAAAATTATACCTTACTGGGACACTTGCTAAACCAGGGCTTAACAGTCCACTTAATTCAGGCTTATTTTCAAGCCTCTAGTCCAAAAACTTGGGATGTTACACTTAAATTTCAACATAATTAAATGGTACCATTACATTTTCTATTTTCTTACATTTATTCAAATCTGCAAGAATTTTCATCAATCATTGAAAATTCATAACTCTATGAACAAATGTCTAATTACAATCATTCTAAAGTCTATGTAACCCCTAGTTAGTCTATTTTCAGGGAAAAATATAACCATTAGTCAGCTAGACATACAACAGTACAAAGTTCTACTTTTTTGGACATTGTTCCAGAACTTTCCAATTTTACATGACCGATTTTCAAAAATGCAGAACTTCCAGTATACACATTCAATTGACATAAATGACATGAAATTAAAGCTTGACATGTCTACTTTTATACTGAAATGTTTCATAATTTTTGGACATAATTTTTTTATTGAAAAAGGTCATACAATCATACTTTCATGCACAGAATTCACACTGGCAGAATTCCAGTTTACAGTATTTATTTCCAGTGGTCCAGAATTTACAACTAGGGGCTATTCCCACACAATTTTCCATTTTAAACATAATGGAAACATTAAAAACATCAAAGTCATAAGTCTTCAGCCCCCATCCCATTTGGCCGAACAAAACCCTTTTACCAAAATTAACTAAAACAGAATTCTTAACCACCAACTTAGTCCAACATCATCATAAATCATTATCTAACCACCAATACATGATTAAAACACCATTAACACTTAAAAACACCCTCTGGCTAAAAATACCCATCCCCCAAACCCTCATAAAAACTTATCAAAATCATAAACCAATCGGTTCAAAATAAAGCCTACGCTTACCGCTACACATTTTCACAATCAATTCAGAAATCTGGCAGTACTTCATCCAGTAAGAAGTCACCAAACACCTCCAAAAAAAATTCCAAAATTGTATAAATGAAGCTTATGATAAGTAGAAGAAGGCTTATGAAGGGTGTTTCCGGAGAAAACGCCGATTTGGTAGTACTTTGACAGATTGAAGTAAAGAACATTTACTATTAATACACTCTCTTTCTCTCTCTTATAACATTTTTCTTCATTTTTATGATTTTTTTCTAAATTTTGGGGGTGCTTGGTCAACATTACATAGCCCTTAATGGGTTGTCTGCCACGTGTCAAAACCTTGTGGTGCCATTTGTTTGGTGATCTAGTTATACAGTGACAAGTGTCCGAACTTTTAATTAAATGGATCTCACCTCTTTTCTCGGGCCTTTAGCCATCCATTTTGTCCACAAAAGTAAGGGTCAGATGATTTTCCCAAGATCTCAGGTTTGGTATTTGGGAAAGTTAGTCGGGTTACTGGACTAGACTCTGGTGGATTTCCCTAGCTTGAGGGCTAGGTGGCACCCTTCGGTGGTGACAACTGAAAAGTAAAAAGCTACTTCATCATAAAGGGTACATGCGTCACCTTTTTATTGGTCCAACACATAAAAGTCAAAAAGCACTTTTGCTCTTCTCCTTTAATATGGCACCACATGTCTATTTCGCGTGGGACCTGCGCTCTTCCTTTTTCCTCCACTTACCCGTCCACTATGTCGAGGAAAGGAAAGTCAGGAGATTTCCCCAGGTCTACCTACGAGGTGTCATCTTTCGTGGTCCTCGCATAAAGTAAGATAATTTATTTAATTATTACTTTATGCATCAACAAGTAAAATCTTGCCAATTGTCCTCTTTTACTTAAAATTGTGCCATACACATAATGTTTGGCTTCGGCTAATTTCCTTTCGACTAATTATAGCTACAAGCAATACCTAGTGCTCATATTTCAGTATGATACATGTCAAACCCTGCAGAATTTAGACATTTCACATAGTACCATTGTATAGTTCATCAAGCATACATAAATAGTATAAATATACTGATAAAAAATCCTTGATAATACTACAGGAGTTTTAAGATTTCCAGATTACTACATAACCAAAGTTTACAACAAACTACTACATATTTAGTACAAAATTTCTTGATAGGCCAATCTGCTCAGTTCTTGGGGTCTACTTTCTGTTTGCTTTTGGAACTATCATGCCTAGCTGTATAATTTTAGTTTATAGGAAAGGGATGATATTCAAATTAATCTCAGTAGTAATAGAGAATCAATGATATAAAATGTGAAAAGTAAACATGCAATGCAGTATTTGTCATGATGCAACTATCAAAATCCAACACATGTCTATCAATGCTTAGGAACCAAAAGATGATTTTTCATGGGATCAAAATGATTGGTCGTTCCTGACTTGTACAACCAGTAAATCATATACTGATCATCATGCACACAACATACTTTTTATCACACTCACAATATTATAATCATCCTGCACATAACATACTTATGATTACATCCTATGGGTAACAATGCCATGTAGGCTCATCAATCACACATGCAAAACATTGTACAAAATATGACAAACAATGCATATTAACGTTCACATAGAGTATGAGAGATAGAGTTACTACCTAGTAATATTTCCTTTACTAGTTTATCAGTCTTTGCTGGCCCGGCTAGGAAAATATCAAATCCTATAAATTTTCCAACATAGTTGTGAATAAGTTACTATTCATACCCTATTCACCTTAAAACTTGCAATTTAATTATTTTACTTTAAAATTGCATAATTACCAAAATGCCCCTAGAGAACCCGGTCTTGTCCCCTTTTTACCTAGTATATTTGTACTTTTTCAAAAATTATGACCCAGGCTAATGTTACATATTTCTGTGTGTAGAATCCATTTTTGACCTCAGATTAGGCTAATTCCAGCTCAAAACACAATTTTACCCTTAACAGCCCTATCTTAGGGTTTTTGAGGCAAAATTGTCATTTCACATTCTAGGGCTTTTCATGCATTACAATCTACATGAACCCACTACTAAAAATAAACATAGATGTAGCACTTATTTTAATATTATATGTGGCACTTGATAAGCATCACATATCCCAACACCACTAAAAGAAGCTGTGGCGCTACCCATAAACGTCACAGCATGTATATATTTTTTATTTAAATACTACCTAGGGTAGTGCTTCCTTGAGGAAGGGCCACAGGAAGTTCAAACTTCCTGTAGTACTTCCTCAAGGAGGCGCCACTTAGACATTTTTTAAAAAAATTATTTTAAAAAAATTATTTTTTAAAAACATAGTCTAAAGTGGCGCTTCCTTGAGGAAGGGCCACCCTATACATTTTTTAAAAAAATTATTTTAAAATTATTTTGTTAAAAAAATAGTCTAAGGTGACGCTTCCTTGAGGAAGAGCCATAGGAAGTCACTTCTTGAGATAGCGCCACCCTAGACCATTTTTTTAAAAAAAATAAATTTTTTCGTATTTTTCTTTTAGAACCTTATAATTATAGTTAATAACACACTAACACATTTCCATATCTCTACAACAAAATGAAGAAAAGAAAACAACAATCAAATAACTCCAAAATGATATAAATTAACAAAATCACTACTAAGTAAAATACAAGTATTAAAAATAAATAATTATTTTATTTATACAATTCATCAATGTTAACAATTACTATAACAACAAAAAATTATAACTGTTACATATCTTCAAATACAACCTATATATAATAACATTTAATTTTATCTCATTTATTTTTTGGCATATAAAAATGAGAATAATTTTGTCAGATTTCATAATAAATTAAATATAAAATATATTGAGCATATTAAACAATTAACTACTAATAAAATTATATTTGTAAGCTCAAAAATTTTAAAAACTTACAGTATAGAGGAAGCTTAAATAGAATGAGCTGAAACCTCAAAACAACACCTACAAAAATTAAAAGAGGAAAAGAGAAAGAAAAAGTTGCATAGATGTTTAAAAAAAGGTGGTTAACAAGATAATGTGCTATATGTAGCTTCAAAATATATTAAGAAAGGAAAAATTGAGTGGATATGACTTACAGGATGAAATAAAACTAGAAGAAGGATGACATAAGACCAAGGGGAAGAAAGAGTGGGGTTAGTTTGGTTCAAGAAATGAGACAAAAGAAATTAGGAAGGAGTGTCACGAATGTAAAAAGAGGAGGAGGGGAAAATGTGAGAAGTAATGGAACAAAGAAATGAGGGAAGTGTAGATCGAATTGGGATGGTAATGAGTGATAAAGAGAGAAGGAGGAAATCTGGGATCTAAGAGGATAAGGGTAATGACACGTGTTGGATGAAGAATGGAGACTGCAAATTGTATGGGAGAGAAGGGTTTGAACTTTTTTTTAAAAAAAGTAATACTTTGAGTGGCGCTTGCTAGGCTAAGTGCCACACAAAGTACGTAACAGATGTGGTGTAATACCTTATTTTCAATAAACTCAGATGAGTACAAAAGAGTAGTGAAATAAATTGTGAAACCAGGATTTGATCCCAAACTAAATAAACTTTGAAAACATTAATGAATCCCAACATTATCTTAGGAGATAAATCTATGATTGAATAGGTTTTTCAAGTGGAATAAAATTTTTTCAAATATTTTTCACAAATATTCACTGTCTTATTAAGACTCATCGGTACTTCCTTTCATTTTATCAGAGTATGCGAGTATGTCTCTGCTTAAGTCTCACATTGCATTCATTCGTTAATGTTTCTCTAACGATTAGGAAGTATTATGTAACTAAGTTATCTCTTTATTATATTACCATCTATTTATCGAGCTACAAGTACTATCAGTTCTACCACTATACTATTGTCAAGGTTACCGATTTATACAATATATACATGTCCAAAATATCCAAATAGACAACCAACAGAGAAAGTAAATTTTCAGCTTCATCCTCTAGTTTTCTGTATTTACCTTCTTACCCTTTGAGCTACCAACATGTACTATAATTTGTTTATAGAAAAAGAGTGAGATCCAAAAGAATCTCAGCAGTAATAGGTAGTTAATCATATAGATATAAAATCACAGAGCATGTTACACAGTCGTCATATAAAAGAATCATCACAACAACATTCAGTTCAACATGTAGTTTACATACCATTATAGTACTAGGTATATCACAAGGCTCCGAGTGTTACCCGTGCAATAGGCCCCGACATTCACTCGTGTATCACAAACAAATTCAATGGCCTGAGCGTCAACCCATGCAATAGGCCTCGGGCGACAACCCCGCATAAACAAAATGTGCTAGACAATTCATGATGAAACTACATACATACAATGTATCTTGTAATATGTGAAAGACAAAGTTACTACCTGATAGCTTCTCTTAAGTAATATCCAATTGTTTTACTAAGCTCGGGCATGTCTTAGAATTTGAACAGCTATTAGGTCCTATAAATGGAATTTACGGACGACAAGTTATTATTTCGTCCAATACTTGTATAATCCAAATACTCAAGTTGGTTGTCATGAAGGTTAGAATACTAACCCAAACTCAAAGTCAAAATGGTCTAACTATTCCAAGTTTGTTAGTTTTACCCTTAAAGTTCATTACAATTACATAATACCATTACATCTTTTATTTTCGCACATTTGAGTAAATCTGCCATAATTTTCTTCAATCTTTGAAAATTCATAACTAATTGTACATATATCCAATTTGGATAATTCCAATGGCTATATGACCCTTAATTAGTATAGTTTTTGGGAAAAATATAAACATTACACTTCTAGAAGAAGATCAATACAGTATTTTACTTCATTGTCCCCTATTCCAGAATCTGACAGATTTATCTGGAAAATTTACAAATTCATAATTAATTCTAAAAAAATATGAATAAGTTGGTTCCTAGTTTTTTTAAAACCTATTCAAGTCCTAGTGTAAAGAAAAATATTACAGAGCATTAATTATAACCACCCAATTCCAAAACATTCGTCAAACTCAATCTGCCACAGATTTCATTCCAGAATCAACCTTAAACTTTGAAAAATTATATTTCTCAATCCACTAGTCCAATTGTGTCATATTACCCATAAATTAAACCTCAGGATGTATACTTTCATCATGTAAGATTTCATAAGGTTTGGACAAGGTTTGGTTACTGAAAAATGCGTCGGAACAAATCTGCTCCAGAAAAACAAGTCTAACAACATGGTCATCTAACTTTCCAGAATTCCATAATTTTGTACAATTATCCAAAAATTATAAGCACATGATTTTCCCCATAATTTTTCATGTAGAACTCAATGGAATGATAAAATTCATCAAAATCATAAAGCTTCAGCCCCAAAACCGACTAGCAAGACATAATCCATTTTCAGTAAAATTACCAAAACATAATTTTATTGAACAACTTAGTCAAATATCATCATAAATCATCATTTAACCATAAATACATGATTAATCCTTTAAAATTCCTTCTGGACGAACATGAACAGTACCCCAACCTTTATGAAAACTCATCCAAACAACAAACCAATCGGTTCATAATCAAGCTTTCGCTTACCTCTATACGTTTCCACAATCCATTCAGAAATCCGGCAGTACTTCGTCCGGTGAGACGGCACCAAACACCTCTAAATTAAAATATGAAATCATAGAAATGAAGCTTAGAATGAGTAGAAGAATATTTGTGAAGAGAATTTTGGGAGAAAACACCGATTTTGTAGTTTTTCAGTTGATTGAACTCAAGAACATTCACTATTCATGTTTTCTCTTTCCTCTAACTATTTCTCAACGTTTTCATCTGATTTCTTCCTATTTTTTCTTATGATAAATGAAAATAATAGAGTTTAAAGAGTGATAAAGGTGTTCTAACATGTGTCAGAGCCTTATGGTGCCACATATTCAGTGATTTAGCAAAACGGTGACATGTGTCCTTTCCTTTAATCAAATGGGTCATGTGTTGTCCCAATGGTCAGGGAAAGTGAGAGCTCGATGATTTTTCCCCGGCTCCTGAGTTCAGTGTTTAGAAAAGTTAGTTGGGTGACTGGACCAAAGACCGGTGGATTTCCCCAGCTCGGGGCAACGTGGCACCCTCCGGTGATGACAACTCAAAAGATAAAGTAACTTTGTCAAAAAGAGGAAACAAGTGTCATGCTCTTATTCGGCCAACACATTAAAGTCAAAAGCACCTTTGCTCTTCTTCCTTAAGATGATGCCATGTTTCCCTTATGTGGGACCCGTCCCTGTCTCTTCCCTCCACCTAACCATCCACTTTATCAAGGAAAGGAAAGTCAGGGAATTTTCCCCGGGTTCACCTATGAGGTGTCCTCCTTCGTGGTCCCTACACAAAGTAAGATTATTTCATTTAATTATTACTTTATGACAACCCATAAGATCTTGCTATGTGTTCCCTTTATCAAAATAACACCATATACACAACACTGGCACCGGTGAATTTTCTTCCGACTAATTACATTTACAAGCAGTTCTTGTTGTTCATATTTCAGTATGTTACATGTGGCACTTCCTTGAACAAGTACCACAACTACTGGTTCAATTTTTATTTTTTTTAAAACCACTTTAGGTGGCGCTTCCTCAAGGAAGCACCACCTAAAGTCACCAAGAAGCGCCACCTAAAGTGTTTTCTTTAAAAAAATCTGGAAGAAGCTGTGACACTTCTTAAAAGAAATGCCACAAAAGGTGCGCCACTAAATCATAGTTCTGTAGTAGTTCACCCTACACAATTTTCCCATATAAACATCATGGAACCATAAAAAACATGAAGTTCAAACTCTAACCACTATTTCCTACCTTGGCCAAAATTTGGAGAAATTTTAGGGAAATTGGTTTTTCATAATTTTAATCCTTAAAACACCTTCTTGTCATTTGTTTCCACTTGTTTAACCCTCCAATTATCAATTTTAACATAATCAATGGAATTTTGGGCAGCATCTCCCTTTAGAAATTAGACATCCTAAATTACAAAAACTATCACAGACAGTCAAATACCCAGCAAGAGATCCACCACAACTTAGTTTCCAGCAAGAATACTAGAGTTTTTGCAACTTACCATACTTTTCTTCCTCTTCCCTTCCAAACTCAAATCTTCCTCCTCTTTTCCCTTGAGTTTTTCTTGTTAAACAACTAATCTAAGATGATAGGAAGGCTAAGGAGAGATTTCATAAGCTAGAGGACAAGAATAAGTAGAAATTTCAACCTTGAACTTGCTCCTTGATCTTAGTCCTCTATTCCTTCTCTTCTTTCCTCCTATTTATCTTCCTCTTCTTCTTCTTTCTTCTCTTGTCCAAAATTGGCCTTATATATAGGAGGTGTTCCATGTTTTAGATGTCTCTTGATTTTAATTTAAATAATATTATTTTAATCTATTTTATAACATGTTAATTTTTAATTATTTCTTTATTCATAGATATTTATCTTGATAATTCTAGAATACTTTAGGATATTCTTTCATTCTCTTCTAATTGTCCCCTCCTCCTTTAATTATAGAAAATTATAAAAATTATTTATTTAGCCAAAATGACCATTTTGCCCTTGCATTTTCCCTTAAATTTTAAAATAATTGTAACTTCCTTTCTCCTATTCTTTCTTGACCAAGATTTAGCATATATTTGACCTAAAATTATGCTCTTTAATACTAAATTTTGAGGTACCAATAATATGTTTTTCCTTGAATTAAATTGGGCATTAGGTCTTTTTTTGCCACAAAGTCCATATAATTCCTTTCTCAATATTTTGGTTACTTCCATTATACAAAAATTCACAATTTCATACTATTAAATACAAATAAATTTACAGGATATTTTTGGTATCTAAATTTGGGATATTACAGCTCTCCCCTCGTTAATAAAATTTTATCCTTAAAATTTATCATACTGACATATCCATAAATCTTGGATAACGCCTCCGCATATCTTCTTCTATCTCCCATATAGCTTCTCTCAGAGATAGTGCTTTCTAGACTACTTTTACTAATGGAATATTTTTATGCCTAAGCCACTTTTCCTATCAATCAATGATCTAGTCAGGCTCCACCTTAAATATGAGAACTTCTTTCATGTTAATATCTTCGTGTTCCATGATATGCTCATGATCCGGTAGATACTTCTTTAATTGAGAGATATGGAAGCCATCGTACAAATGACTTATGTTCAAGGGCAAGGCTATTTGATATGTTACTGGTCTAACTCTTGATAAGATTTCAAATAGACCAACGTATCTAGGACTTAGCTTTTTCATCTTTAGAGTTCTCCCTATGCCAGTAACCAGTGAGACTTTCAAGAATACATGATCTGCAACTACAAATTTAAAGGCTTTCATTTTCTTTCCGCATAGCTTTTCTGTCTACTTGATTAATTTGATTTGTTCTGTTGTTTGATCTACAATATCTGGCCCAAACATCTTCCTTTCAGACTGTTCCATCCAGCACAGAGGCGATTGACATTTCTATCCATACGGTGCATCGTATGGGGCCATTTGTATGCTCGAATGGAAGCTGTTGTTATATACAAATTCGACAAGTGGATGAAATTTATCCCAGATTCTTTTGAAATCCAACATATATGCTCAGAGCATATCTTCTGGCATTTGTATTGTCCTTTACGTTTGTCTATCGGTTTTAGGATGATAGTAGTACTAAATCTAAGTTTAGTACTAAGAGCTCCATATACTGCCCTCTAAAACCTCAAAGTGAATCACGGATCTCAATTTGAAATAATATTCTTCGGTATACCATGCAGCCTTACTATTTCTTTCATATAAAGATCCCCCAACTTATTCGGAGAATAATTGATATTGATGGGTAGGAAATGGGCTGTTTTGGTAAATCGATCAATGATTACCCAAATGGCATCAAAATTTCTTACTTTGGGGTACCCTATCACAAAATCCATTGTAATACTTTCCAATTTCCATTAAATAATTTTAGGATTCTGTAATAATCCTGATGATCACTGATATTCAATCTTAACTTTCTCGTAAGTGAAGTATTATGCAATAAATTTTATCACATCCTTTTTCATACCCGGCCACTAATACATGGATTTTAAGTCATGATACATCTTAATAGCTCCTGGGAGCAAAGTATACTGACTTTTATGCCCTTCTTCCAGGATCTGCTATCTTAAATCAGCTTGAGGTGGTATGTATATTCACTTCTTGTAACTGACCAGCCCACTAGATGATAGATCATAATCCTAAGTTTCTCCCTTTTCGACATTTTCGTTATGCTTTGTACTTGGTTATCTAACAATTGAGCTTTTTCAATTGCTGTTTGTAAGTCATTTTCTACTTGGCTGACACCGCTGTCTCTGATCATAACTTGATTGGTCAGATTGAGATCTCTAAAATCTTCAATCGATTTTTTGCTACTGTATCATTAAGGTTGCCACCTGCACTGCTTTCCTGCTCAAAGCATCTGCAACAATATTGGCCTTCCCTGGGTGATATTTAATCTACAGGTTGTAGTCCTTAAGCAACTCCATCCACCAACGTTATCTCATATTCAATTCTTTCTGATCATTTAAATACTTTAAGCTTTTATGCTTACAGTTCAATTCCATGGTCACCTTGTAGAGATAATGTCTCCATATTTTCAATGCAAAAACACCTACCGCTAGCTCAAGATCATGAGTAGGATAATTCATTTCATGGAGCTTCAGCTGACGGGAGGCATAAGCTACAACTCTACCTTATTGCATTAGGACATAACCTAACCTATGCTTACTTGCATCACTATAAACCACATAAGTCAATTGTGGATCAGGAATTATTAACACGGGCACAATCGTAAATTTCTCCTTCAACTCTACGAAGCTCCTCTCACAATCTTCATCCCACACAAATGGTTGAGCCTTCCTTGTTAACCTTGTTAAAGGTAACGCAATTGTGGATAAACTTGGTATAAACCTTCGGTAATAACTGGCTACACCCAAAAACTACGTATTTCAGCCACATTTTCTAATCCTTTCCAATACAGTACTACTTACACTTTACTGAGATCCACAGAGAGCCCTTCCCGTGAGACTACACGGCCTAGGAATTTTATTTCCATAAGCCAAAACTCACATTTGCTAAGTTTGGTGTAGAGTTGTTTATCCCTTAATGTACCCAACACCATTTCAAATGCTCCTCATGCTTCGCTTTACTTGGTGAGTATGTAATATCCTGAATTTTGGGAGAAGAGGCTTGAGAATAAGCCTGGATTAAGTAGACTGCTAGACCCTGGTTTAGCGAATATCCTTGCAAGGCATGATATTATTTCCCAAAATTCCTTTATATTCTTGGATATTAAAGGGGATATTATTATGAGCTGGAGAGCTCGGGGAAATAAGAAAGGTTGGGGTGAAATGGTCATTTGACTAATGAGATTATTTCCCTATTATTGATGCCCAAGTTAGTCAAATGTCAAGGGAAATAATAAAAAGGGGCAAGAAATGGTTTATTATGATAAATCATTAAAGGTGAGGGGAAAATGGTAATTTTGCCATGAGATAAGAAATGATAATTTTTCCCTGATATTCCCAATGATTTGAGTTGAATGGGAATTAAAAGGAGGGAAATGACTACTTGGTAATTAATAAGCCTAAGTGGGTGAATTATTATAAAGAAAAGTCAATAAGCGGAGAAGCTTAAGGCTTCAATTAACCACTTGTAAGGTGATATAATGAGATAATTTGAGAGTGAATTATACTCTCTTATTTCTAATTAATATTAGTAGAACGATGACGGGAAAGAGAAATGAAACATGTTGTACAAGTAATGTGATAATTGGACCAATTGGTCATGAACCACTTTGTTGACTCATTTAATAATCCACACCCTTCATCATCATTTCTCATTCATTCCCATGTGTTTAAAACAGAAGAGAAAGGGAAGGGAAAGAGAAATCAGAACAGAATGAGAAAGGACGAGAACAAGAATGCGGTAGAGAGAGAGAAAGTTGTAAATTGTCGAAACTCTACCAAAATGGTGTTTTCTTTCAAAGTACCTAGTTCAAACATTTTTCTACTCATCTTGAGCTTTGATTCTATAGTTCCAGATTCTCATTTGGAGATGGGTTGTGCTGTCTCACTGGCCAGAGCGTCACAGGAATTCCGAACCGAATTCAGAAGAGTGTAGAGGTAAGCGTAAGCTTCCTTTTTACCATTTTAGTTTGTTATTTGGATGAGTATTATGAGAGTTGGGTACTGTTCATCACATTTGTCAGTGTTTTAGAAGCCAAAATGATGTCCAATGGATGTCTAAATGACTAATCATGTAATTAGAAGTAGAAAAGAAGGTATTAAGCCTAAGAAAGGGAGGAACCGATACAACTCTTCTGAGAACTCTAAAATGGCTGCCTTAAGAATGGCATGAGGATAGAGATGGAATTTCATCAATTGGATCATTCCATTAAGTCCAGAAGAGCAAATTGTGTAGGGTTCATGTTGATGAAGAGGTGAGAAAAGGCCTGGGGTGTGAAATGACCGAATTACCCCTTTAAGCTCTTAATAAGGCTGTCAAGGGTATTTCCATCATTCAGGCATGAATTTGACTAATATGAAGTCATAAATGGATTCTACACGTTAAATTGTGTAGGATTGGCCCATGTTATAGTTTCTGTAAAAGTATAGTTGGGCCGGGCGTCCAGGGGCATTTTGGTAATTTAGCATAATTGGGCTAAGTTATCAACTAATACGAGTCTAGAATATTATAAGGATGAGTAGTGACTTATGTATGCTATGTTTGGGAATTTTAGGACTAGATGAATGGACGTGCCCGAACTGGAGCAAGAACGAAGGATTGAGGACGGACGTGAAGTCTGACAGTTAGTGAACTTACCTTGCCTGCATTTGTATGATATGTATGTCTTACATTGATTATGTGACTGCTTTGCCTATTTTTTTTGAACATGTTTGATGTAGTGAAGCTCTGTTGTAATTATGCAATGGCCATATGTATGTCATAACATCGAGCACGCAACATGTCATTATGTTGGCATGAAATAGTGTAGGCAAGCATACCATGCATTCATATATATCTACATGCATAGTGGTATTGTTCGCTACTGAGATTCTCTCGAATCTTACTCCTCCCAAACAACCGTATTAGACAGGTTGAAGGATGCATAGAGTTATGCTTGGAGGAGGAATTGCTAAGGTGACGATCGTGGTGTGAGGCACTACTATTTGGATTTGATGTAATGGATTTCCATTTGATAGCCTTGTGTGGCTTGATGTATATGTGTATGTATGAGGATGAATGAATGACTGTTGTTAAAGCAGAGAACTGCTCTAGTGTAATAAGAGAATCCCTCTAGTATAAATAAAGAGAACGACTGTTAGTTTATTAAAATAATCGCTAGCTTTCTCTGATCTATGGAAACTAAGAGCCTGTGAGGTATTGAAAGTGAGGTTTCACAATTTTGGTATTAGAGTATTGATTCTAGCAATGATGGGTAATTGCTAGAGTCATTAAAGCGTTGATTCTGGTAATAATGGAACTTGCTAGAAGTTCTCTGCTTATATTAATGGTCTTAATCCTTTGTTATGATAGAAGGTATGGTAAAGGAACTATGCCTAGGAATGAAAATCAATGGAAGAACAAGGATTAGGTAGCATATAGGTGAAATTGGAGTTGATTCATAATAGTTTATGAAGTGTTTATCAGCTTGGAATAGTTGATGAACTCGAGTGCAAGCTGGTGAACTCGAGTTAATAGGCCATTTTCTGATGAAAAAGTGGTCTCGGGCAAGAACTCTTAAGGATGAAAAGTGTGAACTTGAGTGCAAACACATAAGAACTCGAGTGCAACCATGAGGACTCATGTGTACCACATTTTCTTCACAGTTGCAAAACTCTCAGGTTCAAACTCTTTCCACAGAACTTGCAGGACTCGAGTGCACATGCTATACATAACTCGAGTGCATGCTAAGGAACTTGAGTGCACCGTTTGTTCTTCTAATCACAAGACTCTCGGGTACAAAATCTCTTACCAGAACTCTCTGAACTCGAGTGTAGAAGCCCATAGGAACTTAAGTGCATTGATAAGAACTCGAGTGCTCCTTATATACTTCAGTACTTCAAATCTCTCATCCCAAAACTCTTGGGACTCGAGTACATAGCTTCACAGAACTCGAGTGCTTCATCCTGAACTCGAGTATATGTGATATTTTTATCTTCTCGCCAAGTTTCTAGGAAAAAGGTTACGAGAGTGTGAACAATGGGCTTGAATCATGATCTAATTATTCTTGACCCAAATATGGCAAATGTTTAATCATTGGAAAGCTCTTATCATCTACATTCTAACGCAAAAGGAATTAGCTCCAAACTCATTGTATTTTCATGCATCGAATTCCATAAGCCATACCACATTGAATATGACTCCAAATTTAGCACCTGTTTTAGCTCAATTGGACGTGTCATGTGGGAGATATATCAAAAATACTAAACCATGTATGGAATATGATGGTGATTTCAAGTTTAAATTCAAACATTCATATATACTTCATCTAAGCTCTTTTAATGTTTGTTCTGGTGTCACAATGACGCATTGGGAGTCTCTTTTCATATGCCGCTAGTTTCATCTAAATCGAAGTTGTGGTTGGGGAGATATGGTTGAATAACTGAAGCTTACTCAATGTAAAATAGGGATGAATAGAGTATGTTGTTCTTCGCTATGAACTCGAGTTCTCAGATCCAAACTCCAGTTCAGAACAATTTTTGCATTTCTGAACTGTAACAAACTCGAGTTATCCATATCCAACTCGAGTGCTAAACTTGAGAATCATCAGGAGGTGGTTTCTGCCAAGAACTCGCATGAAGAACTCCTTGAATTCGAGTACTATAGTGCCTAAAACTTGAGTTTTACTATTCAAACTCGAGGGCTACAGTTCCTCACTGCTACAGTACCTGGTTGATACAATGTCTGACCACTACAGTAAAAATGCTATAGTGCCAAACAGTACCAACTACTACAGTACCACTTGAATTCCCTTATAAGCAATGATTATACTATAGAAAGATCCGAGAGGATCTGATTGGAGAATACTGAAGGATGATGATATGATTAGATTAGATTATATCTGAGCTAGAAATGATGCTTAGGTCAAAATAAGAAATAGGTTGTACTTTGGTTATATTTCATGACGAAAGTCGGAACCTTGTGAACCTTACAGATGATGTAGACCTTCAGTAATCGCTTGGGGATATTACCTGGAACCGTGGAGGTTAAATGGTCACTATTGACTTTGATTCGTAGCATGTCTATCTGGGTATAATTAAGGAAACTTGATTATGACTCAAGTGAGGTTAAGGTTCTAAGAGTTGAACCATACCCTGAGAATCAACTATAATAGTTGAATTGGTTATTCAAGAATTTCTTGAAGTTGCTAGTTGCTAAACTAGCATAGGGAAAGATCTAATTCGTAGAATATTCCCTAAGAGATATGATTATAGCCTGGAGTGGAATTAATATCAAAATCCAAATGAATTGACTCCAGGGAGCATATTACAGAACTGCTAAAGAAGAAAGACCTTATGAGATCTGGATTCCGTTACAATGGTACTTCCATATCGAGGCAACCAACCGAACAAAACTACCTGTGAAGGATTCTGATTGGAGAGGGCTACCTATGAAGAGTTTTAATCGGAGAAGGCTACTTGTGGGGAGATATGATCGGAAAAGGCTACCTACGGAGGATTAGATCTAGGGGGAGTGATTAGTCAGGGGACTACATAAAGCACCGAGTGTAGTACAATAGTGTGAAGCCACTGTGATGTCGAACCATAGTATGCAGTCATCGTGATGGAAATCCATGGCATGAAGCCGCCGTGAAGTTGAAATCGTGGAGTAGAGCTACGAGAATGTTGACTTTCAGTAGTGGTATATTGTAACGAGTCTTCCATCAAATAAGTTTCCTTAAGAAGAAGGGGTTATATGACCTAATGGATAGCCATGCGGTACATTAGGACTGAATGATGAAAGAGATTGAGTTAGAAACAGGCTTTGCAATATGAAGCTAAGTGACTATTACTCACGTACCTTATGTAATGATTCTGCATGTATGTGTTTACTATCGAGTATATTCATGTTAAGAATATACTGTAGGCAGCAAGACCTTTTTGGACCCGCATGTCCTTAGGCAGTCATACCTGATGGGCAGAAGCCGAGGCTGTAAGTCCTACGATGTCTATGGCATAGGGGTGATTCATTGGGCAGTAAGACCTATATGTCTAAGTGTTGTGGTTGTTACCTAGCATGGTGAAATTGGACATTCTTGTCCAAAGAATATGTTGAGATTGACAGGGCATTCAGATTGTACCAGGTTGTAGAAAAGGCTGTGAGCCTAAGATGCCTATAGCATGGGGGTGAATCCCTAGGCTGTGAAGCCAGAGCATCTAGAGTCTTGGAAGTTGAATAACCCATAAAGCTTGGTGTGTATACGGTATGATTTGGGTGAATCCTGAGGAGGCTGGAAAAGCCTGGTATGCACACAGTATGATCCTAGAAAGCCTTGAAGAGGCAGGAAGGCTTGAGAAACCAAGTGCTGTAAGATCGAACTAATGAGTTCTGTGTGAGTGCTACATATTGGGTATAGAATGGAAGAAAGTACTGCATAGTGAGTGCAGAATGCCATTTGAGATTTGGTCTCAAGAATATGATTCTTTAGTGGCATACTCTATGAGCTTGCAAATAAAAGAGTTAATGAATAAGATGGCAGTAATTTGCCACTGTGATTAGAGCTTCACTGTGTGAAAGTGAAATGAAGCGTTGGCTTTTACTCGACACAGTGTAGGGCCTAAGTACCCTAGTATTACCTTGACAGGAGGAGTTGACTAGGTGTATGGGCGCCTGTGTGAAGCAATAGTCCTTAGTTGGGAAAAGAGGCTAAAACTAGCAGCTATGGTGCCTTATGTAGTTCCCGAAAGGGGGTTGACTAGAAATTAAGTTGTATCAAGTGCTGGAACTCTACATTTAGGGTACATATAGTACCTTGTGACGTTAAAAATTTCAGGGACGAAATTTATTAAACAGGGGGAGAACTGTAATATCCTAACTTTTGGGATAAAAGGCTTGAGAATAAGCCTGGATTAAGTAGACTGATAGACCCTGGTTTAGCAAATGTCCTGGCAAGGCATGGTATTATTTCTCAAAATTCCTTTATATCCTTGGATATTAAAGGGGATATTATTGGGAGCTGGAGAGCTCGGGGAAATAAGAAAGGTTAGGGCGAAATGGTCATTTGACTAATGAGATTATTTCCCTATTATTGATGCCCAAGTTAGTCAAATATCAAGGGAAATAATAAAAAGGGACAAGAAATGGTTTATTATGATAAATCATTAAAGGTGAGGGAAAAATGGTAATTTTTCCATCAGATAAGAAATGATAATTTTTCCCTGATATTCCCAATGATTTGAGTTAAATGGGAATTAAAAGGTAGGAAATGACTACTTGGTAATTAATAAGCCAAAGTGGGTGAATTATTATAAAGAAAAGTCAGTAGGAGGAAAAGCTTAAGGCTTCGATTAACCACTTGTAAGGTGGTATAATGAGATAATTTGAGAGTGAATTATACTCTCTTATTACTCATTAATATTAGTAGAATGATGAAGGGAAAGAGAAATGAAACATGTTGTACAAGTAATGTGATAATTGGACCAATTGGTCATGAGCCACTTTGGTGACTCATTTAATAATCCACACCCTTCATCATCATTTCTCATTCATTGCCATGTGTTTAAAATAGAAGAGAAAGGGAAAGGAAAGAGAAATCAGAACAGAATGAGAAAGGACGAGAACGAGAAGGCGGTGGAGAGAGAGAAAGTTGTGAATCGCCAAAACTCTACCAAAATGGCGTTTTCTTTCAAAGTACTGAATGCAAACGTTTTTCGACTCATCCTGAGCTTCGATTCTATGGTTCCAGATTCTCGTTTGGAGATGGTTGGTGCCGTCTCACTGGCCAGAGCGTCGTAGGAATTCCGAACCGAATTCAGAAGAGTGTAGAGGTAAGCGTAAGCTTCCTTTTTACCATTTAAGTTTGTCATTCGGATGAGTATTATGAGAGTTAGGTATTGTTCATATCTTATTCGATTAGTGTTTTGGAAGCCAAAATGATGTCCAATGGATGTCTAAACGGCTAATCATGTAATTAGAAGTAGAAAGGAAGGTATTAAGCCTAAGAAAGGGAGGAACCGACATAACTCTTCTGAGAACTCTAAAATAGCTTCCTTTTGTGTGGCATGAGGATAGAGATGGAATTTCATCAATTGTATCATTCCATTGAGTCTAAAAGAGCAAATTGTGTAGAGTTCATGTTGATGATGAGGTGAGAAAAGGCCTGGGGTGTGAAATGACTGAATTACCCCTTTAAGCTCTAAATAAGGGCTGTCAAGGGTATTTTCATCATTCGGGCATGAATTTGACTAATATGAAGTCATAAATGGATTCTACATGTGAAATTGTGTAGGATTGGCCCATGTCATAATTTCTATAATAATACAGTTGGGCCGGGCTTCTGGGGGCATTTTGGTAATTTAGCATAATTGGGCTAAGTTATCAACTAATACGAGTCTAGAATGTTATAAGGATGAGTAGTGACTCATGTATGCTATGTTTGGGAATTTTAGGACTCGATGAATGGACGTGCCCGAACTGGAGCAAGAACGGAGGATTGAGGACGGACAGGTAGTGAACTTACCTTGCTTGCATTTGTGTAATATGTATGTCTTGCATTGATTATGTGACTGCTTTGCCTATTTGTATTGAATATGTTTGATGTAGTGAAGCTCTGTTATATTTATGCAATGGCCATATGTATGTCATAACATCGAGCACGCAACATGTCATTATGTTGACATGAAATAGTGTAGGTAAGCATGCCATGCATTCATACATATCTACATGCATAGTGGTATTGTTCGCTACTGATATTCTCTCGAATCCCATTCCTCCCAAACAACCATTTTAGACAGGTTGAAGGATGCATGGAGTTATGCTCGGAGGAAGAATTGCTAAGGTGAAGATCGTGGTGTGAGGCACTACTATCTGGATTTGATGTAATGGATTTCCATTTGATAGCCTTGTGTGGCTTGATGTATATGTGTATGTATGAGGATGAATGAATGACTATTGTTAAAGCAGAGAACTGCTCTGATGTAATAAAAGAATCACTCTAATGTAAATAAAGAGAATGACTGTTAGTTTATTAAAATAATCTCTCACTTTCTCTGATATGTGGAAAGTAAGAGCCGGTGAGGTATTTAAAGTGAGGTTTTATAGAGTACACAAGAATATCATCAATAAAGACTACCACAAATTGGTCCAAATATGAACGAAAGACACGATTCATGTAATCCATAAGTACAACAGGTGCGTTAGTCAGCTTCAATTGCATTACCAAGAATTCATAATGACCATATTTGGTTCTAAACACTGTCTTAGGTACATCCTCTACCTTCACACACAACTGATGATACCCGAACCTTAAATCAATCTTTGAGAATATGCATGAACTGGACAACTGATCGAGTAGGTCATCAATCCTGGGAAGTGGATATTTAATCTTAATAGTTACCTTGTTCAATTCTTGGTAGTCAATGCATAGTCTCAAACTTCCATCTTTCTTTTTGACAAAAAGCACTGGAGCTCCCTAAGGTGACACACTAGGTCTAATAATCCATTTTTCTAGTAATTCCTCAGTCTACTTCCTTAGCTCTGTCATATCATTGAGCCATTTAGTAAGGAACCTTTGATATTGGTTCTACTCTAGGCTTGGTTTCAATGGAAAATTCCACTTCGCTTTCCGGAGGTAATGTAACATATTGAAATATGAATAACAAGAACTACTTGTAAATGTAATTAGTCGGAAGAAAATTCACCGGTGCCGTGTTGTGTATACGGTGTTATTTTGATAAAGAGGACACTTAGCAAGATTTTATTGGTTGTCATAAAGTAATAATTAAATGAAATAATCTTACTTTGTGTAGGGACCACGAAGGAGTACACCTCATAGGTGAACCCGGGGAAAATTCCCTGACTTTCCTTTCCCTGATAAAGTGGACAGTTAGGTGGAGGGAAGAGATAGGGATGGGTCCCATATAAGGGACACATGGCATCATCTTAAGGAAGAAGAGAAAAGGTGTTTTTGACTTTAATGTGTTGGCCGAATAAGAGCGTGACACTTGTTTCCTTTTTTTGACAAAGTTACTTTATCTTTTGAGTTGTCATCACCGGAGGGTGCCACGTTGCCCCAAGCCGGGGAAATCCACCGGACTCTGGTCTGGTCACCCGACTAATTTTCCCGAACACTGAGCTTAGGAGCCAAGGAAAAATCATCGGGCTCTCATTTTCCCTGACCATTAGGACAGCTCAAGACCCATTTGATTAAAAGAAATGAGATGTGTCACCGTTTGGCTAAATCACTGAATATGTGGCACCATAAGATTCTGACACATGTTGGAACACCTTTATGACTTTCTTTAAACTCTATTATTTCATCTATCATCAGAAAAAATAGGAAGAAATCAGAAAAAACGTTGAGAAATAGTTAGAGGAAAGAGAAAACATGAATAGTAAATGTTCTTGAGTTCAATCCACCGAAACACTACCGAATCAGTGTTTTCTCCTAAAATTTCCTTCACAAACCTTCTTCTACTCATCCTAAGCTTCATTTCTACGGTTTTGGATTTTCATTTGGAGGTATTTGGTGCCATCTCACCAGACGAAGTACTGCCGGATTTCCGAACCGATTGTGGAAACGTATAGAGGTAAGAGTAAGCTTCATTTTGAACCGATTGGTTTGTTGTTTGGATGAGTCTTCATGAAGGTTGGGGTACTGTTCATTTTCATCCAAAAGGAATTTTAAAGGAATAATCATGGTTTAATCATGTATTTATGGTTAAATGATTATTTATGATGATATTGGACTAAGTTGTTCAACAAAATTCTGTTTTGGTAATTTTGCTGAAAATGATTCTGTCTTGCCAGTGGGTTTTGGGACTGAAGCTTTATGATTTTGATGATTTTGATCATTCCATTGAATTATACATGAAAAATTATGTGGAAAATCATGTACTTATAATTTTTGGATAATTATACAAAATTATGGAATTTTTGAAAGTTAGATGACCCTGCTGTTAGACTTGTTTTGCTGGAGCAGATTTGTTACGGTGCGTGTTTCAGTAACCAAAATTTGTCCAAACCTTATGAAATTTTACATGATGAAAGTAGACATCCTGAGGTTTAATTTGATGGGTAATAGGACGCAATTGGACCAGTGGATTGAGAAATATGATTTTTCAAAATTTAAGGTTGATTCTGGAATGGAATCTGTGGCAGATTGGGTTTGACGAATTTTCTGGAATTGGGTGGTTATAATTAGTGCCTTGTAATATTTTTTTTTATACTAAGACTTGAATCGGATTGAACAGAACCTAGAACCAAATCATTTCGAGTTGTGTAGAATTAATTATGAATTTTCAAATATTGAAGAAAGTTCTGGCAGATTTACTCAATTGTGCGAAAATAAAGGATGCAACGGTATTATGTAATTGTAATGAACTTTAAGGGTAAAACTAACCAACTTGATATAGTTGAACCATTTTTGACTTTGATTTTGGGTTAGTATTCTAACCTTAATGACAACCGACTTGAGTATTTGGATTATACAAATATTGGACGAAATAATAACTTGTCGTCCGTAAATTCCATTTATAGGACCTAATATTGTTCAAAGTTTAAGATCTGCCCGAGCTTAGTGAAACAATTGGATATTGTTCAAGAGAAGCTATCAGGTAGTAACTTTGTCTTTCATATATTATAAGATACATTGTATGTGTGTAGTTTCATCATGAATTGTCTGGCACATTTTGTTTATGCGGGGTTGTCGCCCGGGGCCTATTGCACGGGTTGACGCTCAGGCCATTGAATTTGTTTGTGATGCACGAGTGAATGCCGGGGCCTATTGCACGGGTAACACTCGGAGCCTTGTGATATACCTAGTACTATGATGGTATGAGAACTACATGTTGAATCGAATGATTTTGTGATGATTCTTTTATATGATGACTGTGTAACATGCTATGTGATTTTATATCTATATGATTGACTACCTGTTACTACTGAGATTCTTTTGAATCTCACTCTTTTTCTATAAACAAATTACAGTACAAGCTAGTAGCTCAAAGGGCAAGAAGGTAAATACGGACAACTAGAGGATGAAGCTGAAAGATTTACTTTCTCTGTTGGTTGTCTGTTTGGATATTTTGGACATGTATATATTGTATAAATCGGTAACTATGACAATAGTATAGTAGTTGAACTGATAGTACTTGTAGCCAGGTATATGAATGGTAATGTAATAAAGAGATAACTTAGTTACATAACACTTCCTAATCGTTAGAGAAACATTAACGATTGAATACAACGTGAGATTGAAGCAGAGACACGCTCGTATACTCTGATAAAATGAAAGGAAGTATTAATGAGTCTAAATGAGACAGTGAATATTTGTGAAAAATGTTTGAAAAATTTTTATTCCATATGAAAAACCTACTCAATCCTAGATTTATCTACTGAGATAATGTTGGGATTCATTAATGTTTTTAAAGTTTATTCAGTTTCGAATTAAATCCTGACTTCACAATTTATTTCACTATTCTTTTGCACTCATCTGAGGTTATTGGAAGTAAGGTATTACAGGTAACCCTTTAATATCTTTTGGGAACACTTCAGAAAATTTCCTTACTACAGGAATATCTTCAAGAGCTAACCTAGTTTTTGTTTGAATAGAAAAGATTACCATATACCCTTAACAACATTTATGCAAATACTTTTCAGCCTTAGCTGTCGAAAGGAAATTTAGGCTGCCATTTAAACTCGTTCGTGATTGTGGATTAAGGTAAATAATTTGTTTATTCCCACAATCCAGCAATACGTTATTAGCTGTTAGCTAGTCTATACCATGGATCACCTCTAATTTATGCAGGGGTAAGCTAATTAAATCTATGGTCGATTCAAGTCCTTCAACATTTATAATACAACTTAAGCAGACTTCAGCAGTAGCAGACCATGCACCCGTAGGTGTTGATATTATTAAATCATACGCTAATTGATGCATCATTAAGCCTAGTCATCTTACACAATCATATGCAATGAACGAATGGCTAGCACCATAATCATATAATGCTTGCACACAATTGCCATTAAGTAGAATGGTTTCTTGAATTAATTCTGGAGACTTCTTGGCTTCTTTCTATGTCATAGTGAAAACTCTCCCTTAGGTCCTTTATCTTAGCTGTTCCATTCTTTGTTTCTATTTTGGCCAATTGGTAGCAAAGTTTCCTAGCTGATTGCAGTTATAACAAACTAGCCCATATGATGTACCGAGTGGGTGAGACCTACCCCACCTCTAACAAGTCCTATTCCTAGAAGGTTGTTGGTTGTTACGATTCCAGAATTGGTAAGCCTTCTTATCATTTCCTTGAGGTGGTCCTCTTGAATTTCTGCGTTTCTATTAGAATTTCCACTACCAAATACCCCTTTGTTATTGGCATTCCACCTAACGTAGAGGTTTCACAAATTGCTCTCGATAATTATGCATTCCTCTACACTAATACAAAAAGCACTTTAATGTCCCTATTTTGTGCCTTTTAACATTCTTTTTTAGGGGGACGCCTATGCGAACGACATTATAAATAATAGAAATGACGTCTATTAAAAAAGGGACGCCTAATGTCTCAATTTAGGCGTCCCTAAAGCAATTAGGGACACCTAAGGTAGGACCTTAGGCATCCCTAATTGCTTTAGGGACGCCTAAGGTTTTACTTTAGGCGTCCCCATTAGTGTAAAAGGGACGTCTAAAGTAGCTTTAGACGTCTCTAATGCTTATGGATGTAAAAGCTAATTTGTTTATATTTTTAGTCTTCCCAATAAAATTGAAAACCACAAAAACAGGATTAAAGAATAAACCACAATATCCTTACAAATGGTAATGAAACATCTAGTAGTAGCTAATTAACTCCTACTACCATCTATGTACAAGAACCACCAAAAAGTGTTGTAAAAAAAGTTGTCTACTATACAACTATACTTCCTAACATAAACATACACTTTTACATTCTCTTTTTTTGGATTTACTATATATGTTTTTTTTGTCCGAAGCCTATGACTGACCCTTGACGAAGAAATTTTCCCAATCATGTGTTCCATGTTCACAGTGCTCTTAAGTTATGTTTATAATCTGTCGTAAAATTCAACTATTTTTTAACTTTATTCTTATCTAATTTACATTGTAGCCTATTAGAATAAAATCAAAACAATAATAAATGAAAGAAAAATGTATAATTCATGAAAAATTTAAGCAGCTGTCTTATAAATGGGACCAAAAAATTCTCCTCTAATTGCCCAATAAATAGAATCAGATAAGTATATAATAAGAGAGAGTAAAGCCAAAATGAATTAGTACCTTTGGCTGATGATATAGACAGAGATAACCCACAATGGTGAGATGGAGGGCTCTATTCCTCTTCAAATGCAGTAGTATATAGTGTCGGTGAAAGAGTAAGAGTGATAAAAGACGGAGAAAGAGTGATGTCATAAAGAGAGTGATGGGAGATGGACAAAGAAGTGAGAGGCAAGTTTAAGTGAATTGAGAGATAGAAGAGAGCTAAGGAGATGTGAAATAAAGAGAAGTAAGAGTAAAGATGAGAAATGGAGAGAAGAGAGAGTAGAGGTTTTGATTGACAGCTCTTTAGGCATCTCTATTTTATATTAGGGATGCCTAAAGAGTTTTATGTGTCCCTATTTCAATAGTAGGGATGCCCAATGCATGTTAGTCAAACACTCACATGCATTGGCTAAAGTTTATACATCCCTATTTAGAATAGGGACTCATAAACTAAGCCAAATAGGCGTCCCTATTTAAAATAAGGATGCCTATTTGGCCTCAAAAGCAACATACATGTTAGACTTTATGTCAGTCAAAGGCTGACATAAAGGTTGACATGTATTGGGTATAAATAGGCGTCCCTATTTCAAATAGGGATGCCTATTTGGCCCTAAATGTCTTCAGGATAAGTATAATTCTTTACATTACGTGGTTCCTGCAATTTATAGAGTATAAAGAATAGGCTCTATTATTTATAATTTTTTTATGGAAAGCGTTGCATTATATTTACATTTCATCAATGACATAGTTTACTATATAAACTTTATATTTATATGCATGCATGCCTAGTTTTTTATATTTTCATTTAAGAAATGATAGGAGTTAAGAAATTTAAATAAAAAAATATTATTGATTTAGTTTAAGCGTCCCTATTGTAAAATTGTAAACAGGGACGCCTAAACATGCTCTAAATTTCCCCAGATTTCTCTTCCCGCAAAAAAAAAGGAATTTTGCCGCTATTAGCCCTACTTTAGGAGTTCCAATTAATTTTTGGGATGCTTCAAGCCTCCCAATGTTTCAAAATTGCATCTTAGAATTACAGAAATGCTACTCGGTCCATTTTTTACTTCCCTTTTTTAAAAAGGGACGTCTTTTATGGTAGTAATATGTGTTTTCTGTAGTAGTGCTACCACCTTATTGTATTCTCTGAATTTTTTCGACACCAGTTTCTCCTTTTATTCTATCTTCAACCTCCTAATCAGCATATCATAACTCTACTACTCATTATCTCATAATCCCAATATCCGCTCCATTGGGTCGGGCCTTGGTTCTTGTTCCTGATTTGCTTCCCTATTCCCGCGCCTCAGCATCTTTATAATCTATTATATTTCCAATATGGAAGAAATTAGTTCATTATATTTCCATAGGGGTACTTTTGTTAGTTTACTAAATTAAATTGTACATATAGTCCATACACAACATACATCAACATCTGAATCTTTTTAGAGAAAGGTGTTATCTTTTACTTTACAAATAAGTGTTTATGCATCAGGTTTATTTACATCACTTTACGTTTTTCCAAAACTTCCCATGGGGTCACCCATCACTAGTACAAAATAGCATTTTTAGACCGCATTATTTAGACCGGTTATTGCGGATAAGGTCTAAAAGAAACACACGGTGGCAATTCCGTAATTAAAAGAACTTTTTTAGACCGGTTTTATAAAAAACCGGTCTAAAAAAATCTTATTTAGACCGCTTATACAAAAAACCGGTCTCAAAAGAACATTAAGACCGGTTGTTTAAATAACCGGTCTTAAAAGTCAATAATTTAAGACCGGTTATTTAAACAACCGGTCTGAAAAAAATTATTAAAATGAATAAAAAATCACGATATGATTAAGACCGGTTGTCTAAATAACCGGTCTTAAAAGTCAATAATTTAAGACTGGTTTTTTAAATAACCGGTCTTAAAAACAAATTCTTAAAATGAATAAAAAAATCACTTTATTATTAAGACCGGTTATTTGAAAAACCGGTCTTAAATATCAATAATTTAAGACCGGTTATTTGTATAACCGGTCTTAAAAGTAATTATTAAGACCGGTTATTTGTATAACCGGTCTTAAAAGTCTGAAATTCAAACATACGGCCGCGAAAGTTCATTTCTCATTTACGTTTCACTTCCCACTCTATTTCCACCGCCGCGAACTGCTCACTTCCAACGCAGTAGGTGATATTCCGCCGTATTCTCCTGCCACCCTTCCAGTCGCCGCCGCCGCTTCCACCTTCTTTCCTATATTCTGTTGTCGGCGTTTGAAACTCCCTCCTTCTCCGTTCGTACTTGTCGTTGCTGCGAAGTAGTCACCGTGAGTACCATCGAAGAAGCCACTGCTGCCCCTCTCCTCCTGTGCCTCAAGCCACAGTCCAAGTTACGTCAAACAGGTAAAACTCTGTTAATATAATGGCTGCAATTTCTTTCATCGTTCGGGATATTAATAATGGCTGGGTTCTAGAATTGTTCATGCAGAATCTGTGCTTTTTGCTGAAGGCTAAAGGGCTAGCCCTTCTTGATGCTATTTCTTATGCCTCCATCAATCAATTGTAATTTAGCAGCTGTTTGGATTGCTTGGGTATATAAAACTCTATTAATATAATGAATGCTAATATAAAACTTTTTTGAATGGTTATTATCTGGATGATTGGGTTTGAAGACCTCCCATGTAGTTACCAAAGATTTTGGATTATGATAATAGTAATGTTGATGTTGAATCAGGCTGAGAGTATTAGCTTTTTGTATTTTTATTTTCCTGTAAGCTGTTTTTGTTTCATGGAGATTGTATTTCATTGAATAAGACTTGTCTTGGACTTCCTTTTTCCTAGAATGGAAGTTAATTTGTTGGAAAAAAAAAGTGTTAAGGATCACCTGCGTGCTCTAGAACAACTTTTTTATCCACATTCCTTGCTTATCACCCTTAAATTCTTGGGATGTGACAACAATAACCTGAGACTCAGGACAGAAACAATTAAGGGTTGATTAGAAACTTAGCTCACAAGCCCCACACTATGTTGAACCCCATAAGTGTTAGTTCTCAAATATGTTTTGATGATAACTAATCTTGATAAACAATGAATACTTTGTGATTCAAGTGAGTTAAGAAAATTTTTGAAAGTTTAAAGTATGTTTGAGACAAAAGAAATGAATTTAGAAAGAAACTTGAATTAGAAGATATTCATCCTTCAGTGATCTTAGATGATCACTCAAGTGATAGGCAATTCACTTGAGTGATTCCCCTTCACTTGCTGAGATTACGCAAGTCACTTAATAACTCAACAATTTGTCTTAACAGTACAATGACGGATCCGGTGCATCCTACAGCCAAGGATCAGGTGCATCCTACAGCCGAGGATCAGGTGCCTCCTATAGCAGAGGATCAGGTGCACCGTACTGCTCAGCACAGCGAGCCTCAGAGTGTTAATCAGGGGCAGTCATCGGGTGAGCCGAGTCACCAGCCTAGAAGGAGGGGCAGGACGGCCACACGGTTGAGGGATGTTTCCTTGAGTCGGTCTGTCGGGGAGAGGATACCGATCCAGTTCGATCAATACTGGAAACCGATCGGGCTGAATGCCAGTCGTTTTAGGAGTTTTGTCGGCCTCCTCGCACGGAATAAGCCTAGCATATTGATAGAGGAGTGGAGGAATGTCGACAAAAATGTGAAGCAGCATATTTGGGACACTATTCAGGTATAAAATTCCATCTGTATGTTTCTTTTATCAAATTCGTTTCATTACTGTCACTAACTCCTTTCATTTATGAATAACAGCTCACCTACAACGTTCCTCAGAGTGAGATCTTGTATCACAAGACTATGACATATTGTTGTGAGCGCTGGAGGAAGTTCAAGACGAGTCTAGCGAACAATTACGTGCATATCGAGGTGCCAGCTGGTAAGCCAAGTCCTACTCCTTGCAGCAAGTACTCGTACATCGATGAAGCAACATGGCAGGAGTTTTTTAGGCTTCGGACTACTCCAGAGGCTTTGGTGAGATAACTTATTTTGTACTTTATTTACTTATCTTTTGTCTTTACTGTTTGTAACCTTTTTTTTTCATTTCCTATTCGCAGGCAAGAAGGCAAAAGGCACAAGCGAGCGGCAGGAAGAATGATTGCCCCCACACAATGTCTCGTGGGGGATACGCAAAGGCCGAGAAAGACTTGTTGGCGGCCAAACGGAGGAGATTGGAAGAAGCATCTCAATCCGATCCTTCTGTTCTGCTATCTCCACCATCTCCGATACGGCGTGAAGAGTTGTGGTTGCATGCTCACCGGAAGAGTGGTGGATCCTATACGAGCGACCAGTCTCGTATAGTCGGTGAAAAAATTGTAAGTATCGTTGTTCTTATTAACTGTTTAATAAACATTTTTCATTACTCATGTGTGTTTTTTGTATATCTCACAGGAGGAACTTCAAAAAAAGAAAGCCGAGGGAACCTTCAAGTCCGATGGGAGGAATTACATTCTCACGGTTGCTACTGGAAAACGTGAGCATCCAGGCCGCGTCAGGGGAGTTGGAGGAGGGGTGGGTATAAAGGATTACTTTGGATCCTCCTCACGCAGTTCCTCCTCCAACGTGGTCACGAGAGACGAATTGGAGCGTATGTTGGCCACTGCGAGGGCGGAAGCAAGGGCCGAGGCAGAAGCATCATTTGATGGACTATTGGATGCCCGGTTGAGCAAGATGAAGGACGAGGTATATGCCATGGTGAGCACAAGACAAGACACCGCTCCTGTCCACGCACAATCGCTCGATCGCTATAAGCAGAGCACCAAAGGGAGTTGTTGCAATGTGGGACAGTCATCAGAGGGTCCTGGAAAGGACGATGCTGAGCCTTGTGATTTATATGTTGAGGATCCTCTGAGACGGTTAGTTGCACGGGGGAGTGTGCACAACCTAGGATCAACTGTTCACCACCTCGAGATGACAGATGATCAGGTTAGGGTGTCAGTTGAGGAGGTTATTATCTCAGACGCACCTGTCCCTATCCCTTCTAAGGAGTTCAAGATTGTGGCCGATGTCTTGGGTACTTTCATATCATGGCCAAAGAACCTTGTTTCTGTTGGAGCTGCGGATTCCCCGATCAGAGCCCCAAATCCAGCTCCCGTCCCTCGTGAAGTTTCACAGCCTCCACTACTGAATGTGATGCAGCAAGTGATTCTGATGGCATTTGACACATCTTTCCCGACTAAACATTGGCCTATGGATTCAGTTGTTGGACCATCAGGGGCGGCATGCTATCTTGAGAGGGATGATTTAATGTCCATGGTCACTCCTAGACAAAATCTTACGATTGCGATTGTCCAAGTTTTTTTGATGTAAGTATCTTCTTCAATTTGAAGTAAATATCTTAAAAATTACGCTCTGTAACCTTAATTTGTGTGCTTCCATTTTTGTAGGTACATGAATCATAGGTTGGTTTCCTCTGGGTAGAGCGCTAAATTTGGATTCATGTGCCCAGCTCATGCCACGGAGAAAGGGACCACTGCTGCCATCAGACATAGATATTTATCACAGAGGCTCAGTGAAACAGAAACTGACTGTTTCTTGGTTCCTTATGTGCATGGGTAAGAAACATCAAATTTATATTCCAAAACATCACATATAATGCTTTATATTTGCTTAACATTAATCTCTTTTTTTCAGGGATCATTGGCAATTGGTTATTCTGTGTAAGGCTAGTTACACAGTGATCCTCCTCTGCTCCCTCCACTTCAAACCGTGGACTGACTTGAAGAAGACCATGAACTCGTAAGTTTTCTTGCTTTATTACCTTTTGTGTGCAAAGTTTGTGTGCAGAATAAGTAATCTTTGTGATTTTGATCATAGGGCTATGCGGACTTTCCTACACGCTAAGTGTGGTAGGCATGTTCGTGACTTAAAAGACCCTACATGGATCACGCCAAAGGTTAGTACATATTTGTTTTCTTTAAGATGCGTTTCATAAGCTATGATTTTATGCTTTCTTTAATGATATCATGTTCTTTTTCAGACCCGTAGGCAACCACCGGGCTCCAACTTATGTGGTCTTTATATTTTGAGGCAGATTTACAATATTATCAGCCTAGACACGACTGACTTTACCGAGGAGGTAATAAATGTATATTTCAAATATTTTGTATTACTTTATTGTTTTTAAGTTAGTAAGTTAATGTTTTGTTTGGCTTCGGTGTTACACATACAGATGTTTGATCTTACTGATCCCTTTCCTGAAGAAGATATTGATTTCATCCGCAATTGTTGTGCTGAATTCATTTATGAGCTTTTACAATATTAGTAAGTTTTTGAATCTGATTTATGTTGTTCTAATAATACTTATGGTTTTCATATATATCTAACTTGGTTTATATCTCTGTTTAGGACAAATACTTGGATATTGGCGATACTAGTTGGCTTTTGATTCAGGCAGGGATCACTATTGTCAATTTTCCTCCACTTAGATTTTTTCATTTCTCTGTAAAGCTTACGAATTTTTTCCATATAATGAGAAATATTGTACTGTTTCTGAGAATTGAATAAGTTGATCATGTGTTATTGGTAGTCATTGGAATTGAATGTGTTTGTTTTCAATGATTTTTTTCATAATGTTCATTCTTTGATTGTTGAGAGTCGAGGATTGTGTATTGGTAGTTTCTGGAAATAAAAATGCTGTTGTCACTGCTTCTGATTGTCAATATATACATATATGCATGTGTATGTAATGTGACAGGAAGAATGTTGTTGAATATGGCTTACTGGCCTGGGTAAGATTGAAACAAATAAAACGAAAGAAAACAAAACAAAATTTTAAGACCGGTTCTATGAATAACCGGTCTTAAATATATATTTAAGACCGGTTATTCATAGAACCGGTCTTAAAGTTTACTTATTTAAGATCGGTTCTCTTAATAACCGGTCTTAAATATATATTTAAGACCGGTTATTAAGAGAACCGGTCTTAAATTGTTATTTTTTTATGCTGAAATTTCCCTAATTGTTCCTTAGTTAAACTTTAAGACCGGTTGTTGAAGAACCGGTCTTAAAAGTTCATATTTAAGACCGGTTTTTTAACCGGTCTAAAAAGTTTATTACTTTTTAGACCGGCTGTATCAAGACCTGATCCAGAACCGGTCTAAAATATCATTTTTAACCGGTCTTAAAAGTGTTTTTTGTACCGGTGCATCTTTCTATTTCCCTAGGATGAGGATGCTTAACTTTTATTACACTGATATCGACCTTATTTAACCTCGAACTTCGGTACCTTACTACAATACATGTCCTAATTAAACATGTCAGTGATCATCTCAGATCGAGCAAAACTATGTACAAATCCTTCTTCCTAACCCTAGTCTAAATAAATATATTCCTGTATAAGGTCCATTATGTCAATTTTAAACATTAGGAAATCATCTCTTAGTCCCTGCTCCAAGATATCATTGATCTGTTGGATCCAAAACACTGTTTTTGGAAACAAATATAACATGGTCCGGATCCAATATTCATCGAGGTCGTTAATCTCAAAATACTATTGATCCGCATACATTGAATCCTCATCAAACAACAACTAGTTGTATTGATCCCAAGGAGTTTTATGAATGCGTAGAGCTCGACGAAACATATCGTGAACATCCTGCCACAGTTGCTTATCTAATTGTAGGTCATATTTTTCACAATCGAGGTTCTCCTTAAAGCTAGATACTTCATATGGATCGGATTATGTTCTTTCAAATATAGATTAACCAGAATCCCCAACTTGAGAGTACATCCTCAGTAGGGTCCTACGACAAGACTTCTAACCCCTCCTTAATGATATTCGCTTTCTTTCCCCACGTTTCGTTCTAGGGGCTTCCTTTCTTGGGAACTATCGTTTGGCCAATTCACCAACGACTATTATTCGCACTTAATATACTTTTCTATGCTAATATTTGCTATCATAACATAATCAAGATTATATCAATAAACCATTCTGTTAGTACCAGAACCGCACTATCTAATACCAAAAATGTCAAACCCAACAGAATTTATACATTTCACATAGTACCATTGCATAGTTCATCAGGCATATATAAATAGTATAAACATACTAATACAAAATCCTTGATTATATTACAGGAGTTTAAAGAGTTCCAGATTACTACATAACTAAAGTTTACAACAAACTACTACATATTTAGTAAAAAATATCTTCATATGCCAGTCTGCTTAGTTATTGGGGTCTACTTTCTCTTTGCCTTTGGAACTGTCATACCTAGCTGTATAAATTTAGTTTATATGAAAGTGATGATATTCAAACGAATCTCACAGTAACAAACAATCAATTATATAAAATGTGAAAAGTAAACATGTAATGCATCATTTGTCATGATGCAACAATCAAAATGCCAACACATGTCTATCAATGCTTAGGAACCAAATGATGATTTTTCCCAGGATCAAAATGATCGTTCATTCCTGACTTGTACAACCAGTAAATCATATAGCGATCATCCTGCACACAACATACTTATTACCACACTTGCAATATTGTAATTATCCTGCACATAACATACTTATGATTACATCCCATTGGTAACAATGCCATGTAGGCTCATCAATCACACATGCAAAACATTGTACATAATATAGCAAACAATGCATATTAAATTTCACATACAATATGAGAGATAGAGGTACTACCTTGTAGCCTTTCCTTTTCTAGTTTATCAGTCTTTGCTAGCCAGCAAGGAAAATATCAAATCCTATAAATTTACCAAAATAGTTGTGAATAAATTACTATTCAAACCCGATTCACCTTAAAACTTACAGTTTAATTATTTTACTTTAAAATTACCTAATTACCAAAATGCCCTTTGGGAACCCAGTCTGGTCCCCTTTTTACCCGGTATATTTGTACTTTTTCAAAAATTATGACACAGGCTAATCTTATATATACTTATTATGTGTAGAGTCCATTTTGACTTCAGATTAGGCTTATTCCAGCCCAAAACATAGTTTAACCCTTGACAGCTCTATCTTGGGGTTTTAGCTAGGGGAAAAATTGTCATTTCACATTCTAGGGATTTTCATGCTTTACAATATACATGAACCCTACACAATTTTCTCTTCTAAACATCATGGAACCATCAAAACAATTATATTCCAACTCCAACCCTTTTTTCCTGCCTTAGCCAAAACTTGGAGAAATTTTTGGGAAATCGGATTTTCATGATTTTAATCCTTAAAACACCTTCTCGTCATATTTTTCTACTTGTTTAACCCTCTAATTATCAATTTTAACATAATCAATGGAAATTTGGGCAGTATCTCCTCTTAGAAATTGGACATCCCAAATTACAGAAACTATCACAGACAGTCAAATAACTAGCCAGAGATCCACCACAACTCAGTTTCTAGCAAGAATACTAGAGTTTTTGCAACTTACCTTACTTCCTCTTCCCTTCCATACTAAAATCTTCCTCCTCTTTTCCATTGAGTTTTGCTTGTTGAACAACTAATCTAAGATGATAGGAAGGTTAAGAAGAGATTTTACAAGCTAGAGGACAAGAATAAGTAGAAATTTCAACCTACTTACCTTGAATTTGCTCCTTCATCTTAGTCCTCTCTTCCTTCTCTTCTTTCCTCCTATTTCTCTTCCTCTTCTTCTTCTTTCTTCTCTTGGCTGAAATTGGCCTTATATAGAGGACGTATTCCATTTTCTAGATTTCTCTTGATTTTACTCTAAATAATATTATTTTAATATATTTTATCACATGTTAATTTTTAATTATTTCTTTATTCATAGATATTTATCTTGATAATTCTAGAATACTTTAGGATATTCTTTCATTCTCTTCTAACTGTCCCTTCCTCCTTTAATTATAGAAAATTACAAAATTTATTTATTTAGCCAAAATGACCATTTTGCCCTTACATTTTTCCTTCAATTTTAAAATAATTGTAACTTCTTTCTCCTATTCTTTCTTGACCAAGATTTAGAATATATTTGACCTAAGATTATGCTCTTTAATACTACATTTTAAGGTCCCAATAAGATGTTTTCCTTGAATAAAATTGGGCATTAGGTTCTTTTTGGCAACAAAGGTCATATAATTCCTTTCTTACTATTTTGGCTACTTCCATTGCACCAAAATTCACCAATTCATACTATTAAACACAAATAAATTTATAGGATATTTTTAGTGTCTAAATTTGGGATATTACATTACAACTCCCCCTACAATAAATTTCATCCTGAAATTTGTTACAAGTTCTAAAACATAAATTCTGGGTAAGACTTTCGTAAGTCATCCTCCGCCTCCTAGGTTGCCTCTCTGGGTGATAACCCCTTCCAGACCACCTTCACAAACGGAATGCTTCTATGCCTGAGTCGTCTCTCTTATCGTTTGATAACTTGTTCTGGCTCGACCTCATCTGTTAGATTATCTTGCATATCCACATCCTCAAACTCTATAACACGTTGGGGGTCTAGTTAATACATTTTCAATTGTAAAACATAGAAGTCATTATGCAATCTGCTTAAGTTTGGGGGTAGAGCAATCCGGTATGCTACTGGCCTAATTCTTGACAAAATTTTGAATGGTATAATGTATGGAGGGCTTAACTTCTTTCTCTTTATCACCCTTCTGATACCAGTAATAGGTGAACCCTCAGAAATACGTGATCATCAACCTAGAATTCTAATGGTCTTCTTGGCTTATCAGCATAAATCTTTTGTCTACTCGGGCTGCATGCAGTCTTTACTGGATAAATTTGATCTTCTCAATAGTTTGATATACTAGATCTAGCCCATACAACTTTCTTTCCAGTAACTCTGTCCAGCAGAGAAGGGATTGATACTTCCTCCTATATAGTACTTCATACAGAGCCATCTGAATGCTCACATGATATCTATTATTGTAAGAAAATTTTGTAAGTGGAAGGTAGTGATGCCAGCTTCCCTTGAAGTCTATTACACATACTCTCAACATGTCTTCTAGCATCTGTATAGTTCTCTCTGCCTATCCATCCGTCTGAGGATGATAGGTAATACTAAATTTCAGGTTGGTGCCCAAAGCTTTATGCAAAGATCTCCAAAACCTTGAAGTGAAGCGAGGATCTTTATCAGAAGTTATACTCTTTAGCGTTCTATTGAGTCTCACTATCTTCCTAATGTATATCTCTGCTAATTTATCTGGAGAATAGCTGGCATTGATCGGTATGAAATGCGTTGACTTTGTGAAGCAATCAATAATCACCCATATTGCATCATGATTTCAGATTCTGGGTAATTCTATCACAAGATCTATGGTTACACTTTACATTTCCATTATGGAATCTCAGGACCCTGGAGTAGTCCTAATGGTCTTTGGTGTTCAATCTTTACCTTCTGATAGGTAAGACACCGTGCTAATTATTCAGTCACGTCACTCTTAAATCTAGGCTATTAGTACATCACCTTTAAATCGTGATACATCTTTACAATCCTTAGATGGATAGTATATAGACTCTTGTGTACTTCTTCTTTTATTTTCTACCTCAAATCAGCTTTCAGTAGAACATAGATATTCTTCTTGTACCAAACCAGTCTACTAGGTGAAAGGTCATAGTCCCGAGTCTCTCCTCATTCAATTATAGTCTAGATGGACTGTACTCGTTCATCTTGTATTTAAGCCTCTCTAATCTCAATTTTAAGATCACTTTTGTAATATCCCAAATTTTGGGGCTAGAGGCATAAGATTACGCCTAGATCAAGTAGACTGCTAAGCCCCGGTTTAGCTAATGTCCCTATGAGGCATGTTTAATTTCCCCAAAATTCCTTTATATCATTGGATATTAAAATTTATTATATTGGTAAGCTAAAGAGCTCGGGGAATAACAAAACAAAGTGATTGGAAGTCACACACAATAGAGTAAAGTGGAACACAAAGTAATTTTGCCACCCGTGAAATTCCTTGTGTAGCAGTGGTGATTGTGTGACATTTTTCGATGGGTAAATGATGGTAAAAAGTTATGAAAATTTCGGGAATGAAAATAAACTTATCAAGCTTTAATTTGATAGGTCATATAAGTCATTTGGAGTTGTACATAAAGAGAAATGAATTTTTGAAGTTAGCCCAGTGAAATTAATTATTTTCTGGGACAGTATTCAAAGATTAAAATTCTGGGAATATTGAGCTTTTAATTGGCTAAAGTTTGTATTTTTCCTTCAAACTAGACTCAATAAGGGTCGTATAGCCTTTGGAATCACTCCAATTGGACATTTTTACAATTAGATATGAATTTTCAAAGTTTAATGAAAATTCTGCAAATTAAGCATTTTGAGCGAAAATTGGATTTTTGGACCAATGAGGTGCTGACACGTGGCAAGGCAATTTGACACCCCATTTAATCATTAAATCACCATCTTCCTCAGCCATTTTTCCCGTGAAAAAACCAGAAGAAAGAGAGAGAAGGAAATGGAGAAAGAAGAGAAATAAAATTCTTTCCTCCGAAACACTGCCGAAACGGCATCCTCTCTCAAAGTACCCTTCAGGAAACTTCCTCTACTCATCGAGATCTTTATTTCTACGGTTTCGAATTTTCATTTGGAGGTGTTTGGTGCCGTCTCCCTTGCCGGAGTGTTGCCGGAATTCCGAACTGTTTGTGGAAATGGGTAGAGGTAAGCGTAAGCTTCCTTTTTAACCGATTGATTTGTTGTTGGGATGAGTTTTGGGAAGGTTGGGTACTGTTCATGGCTGGTTTAAATTGGTGTTTTCAATGGCTAAATGATGTCCAATGGATGTATAAATAGCTAATCACTTGATTATGAGTAGTAAGGAAGTGATTAGGCAAGAGAAATCGAAGAAACAACAAACTCCTTCTCAGAATTCAATTTCCTTCTGTTTCTGCCCTGTATTTTTTGTGTAGGAGGATTTGGAATTTGATGATTTTAATGCTTCCATTGGATTTATGAGGCATAATTGTGTGGGTATACAAGTGTTCATGAATTTTGGACACTTGTACATGAATTTAGAAATTTTAGAAGTTAAAGGGTAAATGTTGTGTATTCCGTTTTCTGGAGGCAGTGTTATGGTGACGTGTTTTTGAGTGGTCAAATGTTATTCAATGGCCATGAAACTCTCCATTTTGAAAGTACACACATATAAATTTAATTGGATAGGTCATAATGATCAATTGGATTTTTGTGTATTTAGATATGAATTTTTTAATATCTGCCCTGTTTTCTGGAAGAACATCTGAAACAGTCGGTGTTTGGAAAATTTCTGGGAATGGTGTAGTGATGGCGTTTAAAATAGAGTATTTTTATGTAAAACTACACTTAAATGGATTCAAATAGAGCTTTTAACCACCTCAATTGGAGTTCTATAGAATTAGTTATGATTTTCCAAAGTTTGGTCAAAAATACTGGTAGTTTGATTACCATGCGAATTTAAGTAAGAAATTGGCCAAATATAATTGGAATGAACTCCAAGGGTGAAAGTAAGCCTATAGGGCTAATGTGGGCCATTGGGTATTCACTTTTCATGGCTCTAATAATGTTATCACTTTCCTAGGGCCATGAAGTGATAAAGAAGGAGCAATGGTTGGAGGATCAAGGGACAAGAAGAGAATGACATAAAGTCCACCAGGTAGTAAACTTACCTTTTCTGCATGTATGTGATATGTATGTCTTGCATTGATTATGTGACTGCTTTGCCTATTTGTGTGGAACATGTATGATTGGTTGAAGCTCTGTTATATTTGTGCAATGGCCATATGTATGTCATAACATCGAGCATGCAGCATGTCATTATGTTGGCATGAAATAGTGTAGGCAAGCATGTCATGCATTCATATATATCTGGCATGCATAGTGGTAATGTTTGCTACTGAGATTCTCTCGAATCTCACTCCTCCCAACCAACCATTCAGACAGGTGAGCATTGGAAACGTGTTGAGATCAGAAAAGAGTTATGCACGAAGAGGAATATTGCTGGTTGTTTGAAGACCTTTTAGTTATCAAGGTCTGTAAATATTGTTTGTGTAAACCCCTGGTGGGGAAACTTTTGTATTATAATCAAGCAATATTGTATTAATATTATCAGTATATTCATGCTATTCCTGTGTGCCCACTGAACTATGCATTGCTACTCTGAGTAAGATCAGTAATAAGGGATATATGAGGAGGGTCGTTACAAGTTGGTATCAGAGCAAGCGGTTCTGGCAACAGGATAGTATACTGATATGCTTGATTATAATATGACAAGAACATCGAAGTGGATTACTTTAGCTAGTTCACAATTAAGCCCGGTGAGTGGTATAAGATTGTCCTTGATCCGTTGGGTAAGGCCAAAGTGTGAGCCTCATTCTAGAGTAGGATCACCAATGGGCTGACCAGAGTCAGACAGATAAGTCACAAACAACCTTATGGACTTTTAGGAGCATATTTCAGGGTATGTGTTTAAGTACATCTACCAATACTAATATGCGGCCCAATCATGGTATTTTGATGCCTGGAGGCGGTGGGCATAATGGTTTGGATAAGGGCAGCCATGGGGTACTAGTAGTCTAAAGCAGCTCAAGCCGGTATCTTTATATTGCATGAGTACACAAAAGTTAAGCGTGCTCAACCAGGAAAATCTCGGGATGGGTGACCTCCTGGGAAGTACCTTGAAAATCTCAAATCTTTTGATTAAAGGTTTGAAATTTTGATTAGAGATTCTTAGATGACCTAAGGAATGATTATAGGTATAGAGATGATGAAATAAGTGTTGATCCTTAATCTGAACCATTTCTGTTGCAGAAATTACTGCCAGAAAAGTTCATCTAATAAGGTTACGAGAACTCAAGGCATAGTGATTGTTTTAAGGTTTCTCCATATTAAGTAATGATCCTCAGTAACCCGTGGGGTTAAAGTCATATAGGCATGATATACGGTGATGCATGATGAGTGGTGATTATGCCGTATGTCTATCCCAGAGGATCTGAATTGATGATACTGAAGGTTGAGGATATTACCTGGAACCGTGGAGGTTAGAATATGTACTAATGATTTTGATTCTTAGCGTACCTATTGGGTATGATTGAGGAAAGTGATTTCCAGATTTACGTGATGTTGAGGTTCTAAGAGTTGAACCATAACCTGAGAATCAAATGTCATAATTGAATTGATTCTTCAGGAAGTTAAGATAGCCTGAGTGGCTTGAGGTACTAGAATATAGTACAGAGATGTTTATGAGCTTTCTGGAGGTTGCTAGTTGCTAATCTAGCATAGGGAAAGATCTTGATCATAGAATATTCCTTTAAACTTGTGATTATGCCTGGAGTTGGACCGATATCAAAAGTCCAATGAATTGACCTCAAATGAGATAGCAGATTACAGAACTGCTAAAGAAGGACCTTATGAGATTTAGATCGTGTTATAATGATACTTCCATTCAGAGGCGACCAACCGGACAGAGCTACTTATGGAGGATTCTGATCAGAAAGGGCTACCTACAGGGAGTTCTAATCGGAAAGGGCTACCTATGGGGAGATCTAATTGGAAAGGGCTACCTACAGAGGGTTCTGACCGGGGGGGCTAACCAGGTGTATGGGCGCCTGTGTGAAGCACCGAGTGCAGTACTGTAGTGTGAAGCCACCATGACATCGAACTATAGTGTGTATCCGCCGTGATGACAAACTGTGGAGTGAAGCCGCTGTGAAGTTGAAACTGTAAAGTAGAGCTACGGGGATGTCAACTATCAATAGTGGTATCTTATAATGAGACTTCTATCGCATAAGTTTCCTTGAGAAGAAGGGTCGAGTGACCCAGTAAATTGTCATGGGGTGCTCCAGTGCCGAATGATGACAGAGATTAAGGAAAGCTACTTTTACTCTCATATCCTATGTAATTGTTCTGCATGTATGTGTTTACCATCACGTGTATTCGTGTTATGAATATATGGTAGGCAGTAAGACCTTTTGGGCCGGCGTGTCCTTAGGCAGTCAAACCTAACGGGCAGAGGCCCGAGGCGGTAAGTCCCGTAATGCCTCTGGCATAGGGGTGATTCCCTAGGCAGTAAGACCTGATGAGCATTCAGAATTTGTGGGGTGGTCGCCCGGGGCCTATTGCGCGGGTGGACGCCCAGGCCATAGAGATTCCTATTTTGCACGAGCAGTCATCCGAGGCCTATTGCGTGAGTAGACGCATTACGCGGGTGGACACTCGGGGCCATGGAACTCATGTGATGCACAAGTGGAATCCCGGGGCCTATTGCGCGGGTGAACACTTGGGGCCGAATGCTCATGTGATTATTGTTGTGATGATGGTTTGTTTAGCATGCTTCGTGAACATTGCATAAGAGTATGAATGACTTGAGTAGCAAGAGATGGAGCCCGAAATGAGAAGTTAGTCGGATGTCCTGTGCGACTGCAGTGTGAGCCGAGTGCCGTTGTAGTGGGCCTAGTGGGGTAGTCCGTTGAACAGAAAATGTTGAGCCTCATGGAGGGGTGGAAGTTGGTTAGATGTCCCGTGCGACTACAACGTGAGCTGAGTGCCGTTGTAGTGGGCCTGGTGGGGCAGTTTGTTACATAAAAATGATACCAGGGTTTGTCGAGCGCTATTTTAGTGACAAATGTCGCATGCTTGATACCTTAAAAGGTCTCCTTTGGGGCATAATGGGTGTGATTATCCCATAAGCTTTCCGCACTCAGACCTGGTGAGCCAGGGGGTATGGGCCAGACTCCCGTGCGGCTGCAGAGGGCGCCCAATGAGGGTAGCTCTGCAGTGGGCCTAGTGGGAGAGCTGTATTCAGCAAGGATGATGGATGGTATGTCCTAAGGCTATAAGACCTAGTGGGATAGTGAATCCTTAGGCTGGTAAAATATTAGATGTGTTGAGAATGAAGCCGAGTATAGGCTTGAGGAAATAAGACCCGAGATGTAAGTTTGCATTGGACAAATGTCCAGGGGCCATAAGACCTATATGTCTAAGTGCTATGGTTGTTGCCAACCACGGTAACATGGACTAACGTGTCCAGAAAAATATATTGAGATTGGCAGAATATATGGGTTGTACTAGATTGTAGCAGAAGCAGTAAGCCTAAGATGCCTATGGCATAGAGGGTGAATCCCTAGGCTGTAAAGCCAGAATATCCAGCGTCTTGGAAGTTGAAAAAGCCATAAGGCTTGATGTGCATACAGTATGATATGGGTGAATCCCAAAGAGGCCGTAAACCCTAGTATGTATACAAGATGTTTCAGGATAGTCCCAAAAGGGCAGTAAGGCCTAACAAACCAAGCGCTGTGAGGTCGGACTAATGAGTCCTGTGTGAGTGCTACATACTGGGTACAAAATGAATGAAAGTACTACATGGTGAGTACAGAATGAAAGAATTAGAATGGGAGAAAGATAGACTAAATGTCTATAAATGGTTCTCCGAGGTACAGGTAGTACCATTTGATGTCAAAATTTCGAGGACGAAATTTATTAAACGGGGGGAGAACTGTAATATCCCGAATTTTGGGGCTAGAGGCATAAGATTACGCCTAGATCAAGTGGACTGCTAAGCCCCGGTTTAGCTAATGTCCCTATGAGGCATGTTTAAATTTCCCAAAATTCCTTTATATCATTGGATATTAAAATTTATTATATTGGTAAGCTAAAGAGCTCAGGGAATAACAAAACGAAGTGATTGGAAGTCACACACACACAATAGAGTAAAGTGGAACACAAAGTAATTTTGCCACCGGTGAAATTCCTTGTGTGGCAGTGGTGATTGTGTGACATTTTTTGATAGGTAAATGATGGTAAAAAGTTATGAAACTTTCGGGAATGAAAATAGACTTATCAAGCTTTAATTTGATAGGTCATATAAGTCATTTGGAGTTGTACATAAAGAGAAATGAATTTTTGAAGTTAGCCCAGTGAAATTAATTATTTTCTGGGACAGTATTCAAAGATTAAAATTCTGGGAATATTGAGCTTTTAATTGGCTAAATTTTGTATTTTTCCTTCAAACTAGACTCAATAAGGGTCGTATAGCCTTTGGAATCACTCCAATTGGACATTTTTACAATTAGATATGAATTTTCAAAGTTTAATGAAAATTCTGCAAATTAAGCATTTTGAGCGAAAATTGGTATTCTAAATGCTCATTAGGTCTTACTACCCAGGGAATCACCCCTTATGCCATAGGCACTATAAGACTTACTTTCTCTGGGCCTCCGCCCATCTCGTTTGACTGCCAAAGGATACACTGACCCAATAGGTCTTACTGCCCACCGTATATTCATAACATGAATATACTCGATAGTAAACACATACATGCAATAGTTGCTTGACTTTCTTTATCTTGTTGAGCCTGTTCTTCCTTAATTTCCTTCCTTATCTTTCTTTACACAAATGGAACTATAGCACCCTATGGCGATTCGTTAGGTCATATAAACCTTTATCTCAAGGAAACCCATTCAATGGGAGACTCATAACAATGCAACACTACTGAGAGTCAATGTTGTTAGCTCTACTCTACAGTTCAATGTCACAGCAGCTGCACATTTCAGCTCGACGTCACGATGGTTGCACACTATGGTTTGACATCACGATGGTTCTATACTATGGTACTGCACTCGGTGCTACACTCAGTCACCTGACAGTCAACCCCTCCGGTCAAAACTCTCCGTAGGTAGCCCTCTCCAATCAAATATCTCTGTAGGTATCCTTTTTCAATTAGAATCCTCCATAGGTAGCCCTCTCCGATCAAAATTCTCCGTAGGTATCTCTTTTCGGTTGGTCATCTCTAAATTGAAGTACCATTGTAACGGGAATCCAGATCTTATAAGGTCCCTCTTCTCTAGCAGTTCTATAATATACTTTCTCTAATTTTGCCATCTCATCTGAGGTCAATTTATATGGAATTTTGATATCAGTCCAGCTCCAAGCATAATAATAACTCTAAGGGAATATTCTTTGATTATGATATTTCCCTATGCTAGATTAGCAACTAGCAACCTCCAGAAACCTTATACACATTTCTGTACCATATTCTAGTACTATAAGCCACTCACGCTAATTCAAATGCGTAAATATTCAATTCAATTATTGTTTGATTCTTTAGTTATAATTTAGTTGATAGCACTATCTGGATGCTTATCCAACTTTTAGGTTTATCAACCTAATTCTAGAACCTCAGCCATACCCACTAAGCATGCTAAGATCATCATGATTCATTCCTTCTATTCTCATAACATTCAGGTAATATCCTTAAATATTCCTAAAGCATTACTGGCATTTCATCATTACTTACCATGTTTACAAGGTTCATAAGGTTCATGCTTTCATGTATCGGAGCCATAGTGTAACTTGAGTCATATCTTGACCTAACACTAATTCAGCTTAGATTTGATTCAAGCCTATTCTCAATCTTCACTATATTCATTCTAACATTCTCATGGTATCCCTAAGGATCACCATATTTCATACCTCAAGTCACTGGGGCCTATAATCAAGATGTTTCAAATTTTAATGGCACTTCCCAGGGGGTCATCCATCCTGGGATTGTTTTTACCTGAGCAAGCTTAACCACAAAGTTTTGATGGTATCCAGGGTATTACTACTCATACCAATCCGTATATCTCTGGGTATTGGTATCCTATATATACCTCAATCCTAGTATATTATGTTATCCTGCCCATAAATACTAGATATTGTCCCTACAGGTAAACATAAACAATACCAGCTTCTTGGTATAGCCCCTCTATAAGCTCTCATAGCACAGGGAAAAAATATGGGTCATACCCTAACTCAATATTAGGAGCCCTAGAGTTAGCAACAAAATCTGAATCCTGTATTTCGTCTTCTATCCTTAGGGTCTCATTGTTGTTGTCATCAGTAAAGGAATCTTAATTGAGACTAGGCACCGTTAACATCTCTATCAAGCAGAGCTACTTCCTCTGCTATCCATGGCTCCTAGTCACAGTAGCACTAACAGAGGAATACTGCACTATTTACATGTGCAGAGAATAGAGCTTATAGCTAGAACTCTTTGTACTGACTGGACCATTATCTCTGAGTAGACAATTCCATTGCTAGAACCACTGCTCCGATACCAAAAATATAAGACCCATATTACATACCCCCTTATTATGAATACGGAAGTCATATATTCTTAAGGGCGCCATGATTAATTATCAGAGTGATTATTTTAGCTTATTACTCTGCTCAACTAAAATTTACATCCACATACAATACAAATAATATAGCCACATAGGGCTAGTAGGGTGCCTAGACCCATTACATTGATATGCAAACAGCTTCCCGTCTTCATTCCACCATTGTATTCCTCTCATGCAGTTCTCCTCTCTACTCTCAATATACCTCCTATTTTCACATGTCTAAATGGTTGGTTGGGGAGGGTGAAATTGGAGGAAATCTCAGTAGTAAACAATTACCATAATACATGCAAGATATATGCTATATGCATGACATGTTAGCCTCAACTAGATGCATGCCACATAATGACATTTCTGTATGCTCAATGCCTCACATACTATACTCATGACCATAGCATGAATAGAAACATAGATTCACCATTCAAATATGCTCTACACAATTAGGTAAAGCAATCACATACTTCACTACACAAGTATAAATATCAAATACATGTAAGTAGAGTAAGTTTACTACCTCTTGCCTTTGAGTCCTCCTCTTATACAATTTCCTTCCAACCATTAAAGTTGCTTCCCTTGCCTCTTCTTTGTCACCTCATGGCCCTAGTCACATAACCACATTATGTGTTAATGTAATACCTTATTTCCAATAGTCATAGATGAGTGTAAAGGAGTAATGAAATCATTTATGGATCCAGGATCCGGTCCTGAATTAAAGAAACTTTGGAAAATATTCACTATTCCCAAATCTATCTCAGGATTTGAACCTAGGATTGGTAGGGGTTTTTTAATATATTAAAAATTTTCCAAATAATTTCACGAACATTCACTATCTCACTAAGTTTCATTGGTACGTAAGTCCATTTTATCAGAGTATGCGAGCATGTCTCAGCTTATATTTCATGATACATTCTTTAGTTAATGTCTCTTCTTTTAATCAGAAGCAATCACTTGTCAGATTACCGTTCATTTACTAAGATACAAATACTACTATATCAACTATTGTATTGGTGTCACGTTTACATAGTTATGTATATTATATACAATCCCAAAATATCCAAAATATCAAAACTAGATAGTCAATAGTAAATAGAATCTTTCTTGCTCCAATCTCTAACTGCTCACATTTACCTTCTTGCCCCGCAAGCTATCTCCTTGTGACTCTATAGTGGTTTTAGAAAAAGAGTGAGATTCAAAAGAATCTCAGTAGTAATAGATAGCCAATCATATAGATATAACATCACAAAGCATGCCACACAGTCATCATACAACATAATCATCACAACAACATTCAGTGCATCACATGCAATTCAAATATCACTATAACGCTAGGTATACCATAAGGCCTTGAGGGATAGCCCCATAAAAAGGCCCCTAGCATCCACTCATGCATCATAGAACATTATTGGCTCGAGCGTCTACCCGTTCAGAAAGGCCCCGGGTGACTACCCCGCATAACCAGAATGTGTCAGATAGTTCATGATGAACACACAAAACATACAGTGTATCTTATAAATATATGAAAGACAAGTTACTACCTGGCTACTTCCCTGAGCAATGTCCAACTGTTTCTTTAAGCTCGGGAAAGTCTTAAGTTTCGGACAGTTGTTAGGTCCTATAATTAGAATTACAGACCATGAGTTATTACTCAATGGAATCCTTTTTGTATAATGTAAACTACATTATTCTTGGTTTAGCTTGTTGGTTGTCATTTGAGTTACTCAGGTAGCCCTCGGAAGCCCCAACAAATGCCTAAGAGGTTGGGAAAGACCATATCAATCAATACCTCTTGGAAAATATGAAATTTGGAAAATTTGGGTTTTGGCCATGGAGAAAAGTGCCTGGCCATGGCTAAACCAGGTTAGAACTTTTTTGGCCGCGGCCATGAATACCCTATTTTTTGACTAAAATTCTAAAAATCATAACTAAATCTATAAAAATCTAAATGAGGTAGTTTAAAGTCCTATGTGACCCTTATTAAGTATAATTAATAGGAAAAATAATTACTTCTATAGTCCCTACATATACAATTCCAAATTTCATGATTACTCTCCACTGTCCCAAGACAGCTTCTAGAATCATTACTAGATTTTAAAACTTTTTATCTCCCAATATACTTGTCCAATTATTACCAATTACCCATAAAATTAAATCTTTTTGTGTCTAATTTATTTATGGAAAATATCATGGACATTGGAATCCATTTGGGTAGACAAAAATACGTCAGAATTTTCTGCCATAGGACAACTTTAAGATTCAATGTCCAAATTTCAAAAATCATAAATAATTCTAGAAAAATCAAAATTAATTGGTTCCAAGCACATTGTAAACATATTTAAGTATAATTGCAAGTTAAAATATAATTTGTTTGAAAATAAGAACAAAACATTCCCAGAAATTTACCCAACCTCAACTGTTCCAGATTTGGTTCCAGAAACAAGACCAAAATTTGAAAATTCATAACTCTAAATACACTAGTCCAAAAATTGCATTCTACCTATCAAAATTAAGCCCAATAGGTATACTTTATTTCTGAAAATTTTCAAAGCATTTAGACTAGGTTTGATTATTCAAAAACACGACAAACCATCTCTGCCTCCAGAAAACAATTTCTGGCAGCACAGAACCTTAGCATCTAAAATTTGATATTTTCAACACAATCACCCAAAAATCACAATCACATGTTATTTCACATATTTTTTCATGTAGAAGCCATTGGTGAACTAAAACATGACAAAATATCACTCCTTTTTCCCCTTTTTCCCTCTGAATGAACAACCACCTATAAGCAACAATCATCAAGGTTCAAGTTTCAATACATAGCTTTTATATATCACTTCTAACACCATATTTAACCATTTACAAGACCAAAATGGCATCAAGTCCTATTTTCTCATATGAAAAAAAATTAGGGCAGAAATGAGAAACCAAAAGTCCCCACAAATCATGGCAATACTTAGCTCAAAACAAAGTCCTAACTAACCTTTTACTTCTTTTAGACTTTGTTTCTTGTTTCTACCACTTTGGGTCTTAGAAAATGGCTCAAGACACCTCATTTTCACAAACAAACAAAAAACCATAGAGTTGAAGCTTAAGATGAGGAGAATAATGTTCATGTAGAACATTTGAGCTAAAAATGTGAGGAGGAGGGTGAAAATCTAGAGAGAAGCTTACCTATTATTCTAGACTTTTTATCTCTCTTGTGCTTGCTCTAGACGTCCAAAATGAATGAGGTAGGGAGGCAAATTTTTTTGTTTTATTTCATTCATTCCCTCTCTCCTCAGCTGATCAAAAATCATTGAAAAAATGGGGGAAAAAATTGTTGACCAACTTGCCCTTGGTTGGTGTAAGTATTACCAAAGTGCCATTTAGTTAGATTCCAACTACTCCTTCCTTCTTCTTTTCCAATTTGACTGAACTGGTTGGCTTAGTTTAAGAGAAAATAATTTAATTTCTTAGCCTCTTAATTACTCTATTTTCCAAAAGCAAAATCCTAGCCCTTAATCTTAGATTCCAATTTTTAACCTTAAAATCAATTAGCAATTGTTTCTTTCCCTTACAATTATGGCAATGTTAGTTAAATTGCAATTAACTATTTTATTAAATTCTCTTTTCTCTTCCATACACTATTTTCTCTTTTCTTTTTAGATTCAAATTTATATTTTGTATCTCACTAGACGCATTTTGGAGGAATTAATTATTTTCCTTAATTAATTGTAATTAATTCTGTATAAAATTCCTAAAGTGATTGTGTTAATATCATTTATACTGGATTTTGAGATTCTTAGTCCTTATATGTTTTTAGTAAACATTGGCAATCATTTTATTCCACTACTTAAATATTTACAAAGTCTATCAAGCATAAAATTCGGTATATTACAGTTATCCCCCCATACAATAAATTTCATCCTTGAAATTTGTTACATATCCTGAGGCATAAATTCAGGGTAACATTCTTTCATATCTTCTTTGACTTTCCATATTGCCTCCCTTAGAGACAGTCCCTTCCAGACCGCCTTCAAAAATGGTATGCTACGATGTCGGAGCCGCCTTTCTTGTCTATCAATGATTCGCTCTAGCTCAGCCACATAAGTGAGGTCATCTCGTATATCTACATCTTCATACTCAATACCATGTTAGGGGTATGGTTGGTACTTCTTTAATTGTAACACGTAGAAGACGTCATGCAATCTACTCTGGTTTGGGGGTAGAGCAATTCGATATGCTACTGGCCCAATCTTTGACAAAATCTCGAATGGCTCAATATAGCGAGGGCATAGCTTCTTTCTCTTTATCGTCCTTCCAATACGAGTGATAGGTGAAACCTTTAAAAATAAGTGATCACCAACCTTGAATTCTAACGGTCTTCTCCGCTTATCGGCATAGATCTTTTGCCTACTTTGGGCTGCAAGCAGTCTCTGCTTGATGATCATGATCTGCTCAGTAGTTTGATATACTATATCTGGCCTATACATCCTTCCTTCTAATAACTCTGTCCAGTAGAGAGGGGATTGGCACTTCCTTCCATATAGTGCTTCATATGGAACCATTTGAATGCTCACATGATAGCTATTATTGTAATTGAATTATGCAAGTGGAAGGCAGTGATCCTAACTTCCCTTGAAGTCTATATCACGCACGCTCTTAACATATCTTCCAGTGTCTAGATGGTTCTCTCTGTCTATCCATTCATCTAAGGATGATAGGCCGTACTAAATCTCAGTTTAGTAGCTAGAGTTTCATGTAGAGATCTTCAAAATCTTGAAGTGAAACGAGGATCTCTATAAGAGATTATACTCTTTGGCATCCCATAGAGTCTCACTATTTCCCTTATGTAAATCTCTACCAGTTTATCAGGAGAATAGCTGGCATTGATCAATATGAAATGTGCTGACTTTGTGAAATGATTAACAATCACCCATATCGCATCATGATTCTGGATTTTAGGTAACCCTACCACAAGATCCATGGTTACGCTATCCCATTTCCACTCTATAATCTCATAACTCTGAAGCAATCCTGGTAGTTTATAGTGCTCAATTTTTACCTTCTAGTAGGTAAGACATCGTGCCACATATTCCATCACATCCTTCTTCAATATGAGCCACTAGTACATCGCCTTCAAGTCATAGTACATCTTTACCATCCCTGGATGAAGGGTGTATCGACCCTTGTGTGCATCATCTAGGGTTTTTTGCCTCATATTAGCTTTTAGTGGAACATAAGTTCTCTTCTTGTATCAAACTAGTCTACTTGATAAAAGATCATAGTCTCGAGTCTCTCCTTATTCTATCATAGTCCTGATGGACCGTGCATGCTCAGCTTGCATTTAAGCTTCTGCAATCTCAGCCTTCACATTACTTTTTGCTTAGCTAACACCATAACCAGCACAGAGAATTTGATTTGTCAAGTTTAAATATCAAAAATCTTCTATCGATTTTCTTTCCTGTATCATCATAGCTGCCACTTGTACTACCTTCCGACTAAGACCATCAGTGATAACATTGTCTTTACCCATATGATACTTGATCTCCAGGTTGTAGTCTTTTAGCAACTCTATCCACTTGTGTTGTCTCATGTTGAGCTCCTTCTGATCAGACAGGTACTTAAGATTCTTGTGGTCACAGTACAATTCCACAATCATACCATATAGGTAGTATCACCAGATTTTCAATGATAACACAATTGCCGCTAGCTCCATATCATGTGTGGGTAATTCATCTTATAAGGATTCAATTGTTGAGAGGCATCAGCTACCACTCTACCCTGTTTTATCAGGACACATCCCAGTCCCTACTTGCTAGCATCACTGTAGACCACATTGGTCAACTTGGGATCATAGATAATCAACATAGGTGCAGATGTAAACCTCTCCTTCAGCTCTATGAAGCTCTTCTCACATCGATCATCCCACTTAAACGGTTGATCTTTTCTCCTGAGTTTGGTTAATGACAAGGCAATCTTAGAGAAGTTCTAAATAAGCCTTCGGTAATAGCCAGCTAAACCCAAAAAACTGCTTCCACCTTACTGGGATCAACTACAACCCCATCTTGTGAGATAACATGGCATAGAAATCTGACTTCTGAAAGCTAAAACTCATATTTTCTTAAATTTACATAGAGTTTCCTTTCTTGCAAAATACCTAGCATGATCCTCAAGTACTCCTCGTGCTCTTCTTTGCTTTTAGAGTATATCAGAATATTTTTGATAAAGACTACCAATAACTGATCTAAGTATTGATGAAAGATACGTTCATATAGTCCATAAATACGGCTGGTGCATTGGTTACCCCAAAGGGCATTACCAGGAACTCATAGTGTCCATACTGGGTTCTGAAAGCAGCCTTTGGTATGTCTTCTGCTTTCACAAGTAGCTAAGAATATCCTAACCTTATATCAATCTTTAAGAACATACTTGCTCTAGATAGTTGATCTAAAAGGTCATCAATCCGGGGAAGCGGGTACTTGCTCTTGATAGTTACCTTATTTAGCTCTCTGTAATCAATACAAAGCCTCAGGCTCTCATCTTTCTTCTTAACAAATAGCACTAGAGCTCCCCAAGGTAACATACTGGGTTGAATAAACCCTTTCTCAAGCAATTCCTTGATCTACTTCTTCAACTCAGCCATCTATGTGGGCTTTTGATATAAACCCAGCTTCATGCATAATCTTGATCACGAATTCTACTTCTCTTCCTGGTGGCAAACCACTAAAGTCATTTGGAAACACCTTTGGAAATTTCCTTACAACCAGAATGTTTTCCAGGGCTATTTTTATCTCCGCCTGCATGGAAAAAAACATGATATATCCCTGGCTTCCCATCCTCAGGCATTTCTCAACTTCTGCCAATAAGAGGAAGTTCATACTAGCATTTCTGTTATCGGTCTCCAGCCGAGTAGGATATATTATCCTCTTATTTCTGCAATCCAACAGCATGTTATTTGTTGTTAGCCAGTCAAAACCTAGTATAATTTTAAGTCTTTGGAGCGGCAAACAAATCAAATCAGCTGTAGACCCATATCGCTAAGCATTTATCACACAGTTCAAACAAGCATCGGCAGTCATAGTTTTGACACCTATCAGCATTGATACAATCAAGTCAAATGTTAGTCTATGCACATGCAGTCCTAAGCGCTTAGCACAGTCAATAGAAGATGTTTTTTTGACACTTGGCATCTTATGCTTTAATCTTTGGAAACTTCACACACTATAAGACCATCTCATCTCAAGATTAAATCACAGCCATTACTTCCTCTTTAATAGCCAATTTCAGCCAGCTATAGGAGAGAGAAAGAAAAATGAGAAAAACAGAAGGAAAATGGAAAAGGAAAGATAAAGGGTGTGTAGTAAATGCTACGGAGTTCCAGAGCATATTCCAACCCCGTAACGCCGTCTGCGACCAGTAAGCTGTTCACAAACATTGTTCTACTCACTAATAGTTTTATTTCTATGGTCTTAGTTTTCTAATTTAAGGTGTTTGTGCCATCTAGTTAGCCAGAGTGCTATCAGAATTCTGAACCTGTTGTAGGAACGCGAAGAGGTAAGCCTCGACATCATTTTGAACCATATATGTTATGGTTTTGTTGAGTTTTCTTAGACCTTTGGCTTACCTATAGATTTTGGTCAAGATGAATTCTTGAGATTTAATGTTGGTTTAAGCCTGATTATGGTTAAATCACATTTTTAATGAGAATATAGGATGATAATATAATACTAGTTGAAGTGCTACCAGATTTGACCTCTGTGAGGTAGTTTGCATGTGACGCATTTTTAACTAAGGAAATGATGTCCAATGGGTGTGAAACTTTCTATATTTAAAATTGGCATCATAAGCTTTAATTTGATAGGTCATTTATGCCATTTAGATGAATATGTTAGGAGATATGAATTTTTGAATTAGACCTTTAAAACTGGTAAAAATCTGTGGCAGTGTTAGTTTATAGGTTATAATGGATTTCTAGAAATGGGACCAACTGAAGTAGGTATTTTTTTCTTCAAAATAGACTTAAAGAGTGACACATAGGACTTTGAACCATCCCAATTAAAATTTATTAGAAAAAGATATGAATTTTTAAAGTTAATTGAAAATTATGATAGCTTTTAGTAATTGTGCGAAAAATGAAAAAAAATGGTATTTGGTAATAAAGTTAACTTCCAAGGGTTAAATTAAATACTTGGAGTTATTGTGGGCCCATTAACTACACATTGGGCCTAATGCATTGACCTTGAAGATAACCAACCAAGGTGTTTGAGTTAATAGAAGAATTGGGACAAGTAATAACGCACCGTCAATGAATTTTAACTTATGGATTGACATTTCCCCGAGACCCCCACAAGATTGGGAACAAGAGCAAAGTATGGAAAGGCTGCCAGGTAGGATAACTTACCTAATTTACATGTACTTGATATGTATACTTGTGCATTGATCTATGCTATTGCTTTGCCAAATTGTGTTGAGCATGTTTTAATGATTGAAGCTCTATTTACATTTATGTTATGGCCATGAGTATGTTGTAAAATTGAGTATGCAAATATGTCAATATGTTGGCATGTATTTATATAAGGCAAGCATGTCATGTGTAATACTCCACTTTTTCCACCAATATTCCTTGTATATATTTGTGATATTTAGTGGAATAAAATGGTGAATTGTGGTGTACATAAAATGGTGAAATTACTCCAATCGGTAATTACATATAATTGGCTAAGTTAAGACATAAAGGTATAACTTTTGTCTACTTGAAGGCCTAATATTGTAACTTAAATTAGAGCATAAAATGACATAAATATTAGCCAATTATATTGCATCAATTTCGGCCAAAATAAGGAGAAAGGAAGCAAGACATGATTTATTTCAATGAATCACAAAATGTAAAGGCAAAATTGTAATTTGCCAATTATACAAGAAGTAATAAATATTTTTCATTTCCCTTGACATTTTGGTAAAACAAAGGGAATTAATGGAGAAATCAAATGATTGGCTTAAAATGAATCAAGAAAACAAATAATTAAGACCAAGTGAACTAAGAGTTGAAAAGTCAGAAGTAAGAGTTGTAAAAAGCTCTCTTACATGTTGATTGCAATGAAATAGATGAAGATAGAATGAGACCATTTTCTTTCTCTAATTCAAGAGGGAGTTTCGGACAAAATGCAACATGGAAGAGGGATATATACATATGGTTATATTAGTGCAAGAAGAAGGAAGAAAAAGAACCAATCACAAGAAAGTCAAGAAGTCAAAAGTCCTACTTGCAAATTGAAAGGGAATGCATGAAGATAATACAAGGGCTCTTATTTATCCAATTGAAGATACTTTTCTATGGTCAAAAAGAAAAGGAAAGAGAATGGGATGAATGTAATTAAATTGCCATGAAATAAGATGATGACAAAAAGCCAATTTGGTCAACTCAAGAGCACATAATTCCTTTCCCTTTATCTTATAGTTTCGGGCAACAAATGGAAGAGGAAGAGAAATATATATACTCTCTCTTTCCTCTTTAATTTCGGTAGATAAGGGAAGAAAAAAGGGAAATGGAATTTATTAGCTAATATTAAATAAAAACTATAATTTTTTACTAATAGGAAACAACCACATGAAAAGCAAGTTTGGGTATTTCTTTAAATCATCATCCCTCCTCTTTCCATCTCTATTTTCGGTGAAAACCTGAAACAAAGAGAGAGGAGGAGCTCAAGCATATTCAAAGAAGAAAGAACAAGTAAAGAGCTAGGGTTTCATCAATCCAAGGTAAGAACTTTCAAAACTTTGTGATTTTGCCTCCTAATCACTCTATAACCTCCTCTACTCCATTAAATCTATGATTTTTAGGATAAATCAAGGGTGTAGAGAGAGAGGAAGAAAATTTTTAGAGAGATAAAGAGTTGGAACTAAGAGTTGGTGGTGGTGGATATTGCCTTATTTCTCTTGTTTTTCAAAAAATGTGTTGAAGCAAAAGCCTAAGGGAAATGCTACTCAAATTTCCTCTAAACATGTCCATTTAGTTTTTAAATGGTTAATTATGTGATTAGAAGTGGTAAGGAGGTGATTAAGCACGAGAAAAATAAGAAAACAATATGTTCCTCCTAAGAATCCTAACTTTATTTTCTGAATAGAACTTGGTGAAGGGGTTGGAATTTAGTAATTTTGATGGTTCCATTTGATTTATAAGAAAAAATTGTGTAATTAAGCAAGTGTTCATGATTTTTGGATCATTGTATATGAATTTGAAAATTTTGAAAGTTGTGAAGTAGATGCTGTGTAATTCATTTTCTAGAAGTAGTGTGGTTATGACATGTTTTTCATGGGTCAAACCTTGTCAAAAAATTATGAAACTTTCCATAACTAAATTAGATATATAGAGCTTTAATTTTATAGGTATTTTATAATTTTTGTACAAGTATGCTAAAAGATAAGACTTTTCAAAGTTATGCCCTATTTATGGCCAGCATTTTGTAATTTTGTGTGAAAGTATACTGAAATATCTATACATAGAATTTAGAACCACTTAATTTGGAGTTTTCTAGAACTAATGGTGAATTTTTGAAGTTGACTAAAAAGCTGGCTGAATTGAGAACAAGGGTTATGAAAAAATGTAATGGCATAAAAGTAACTAAGTTGAACTTCAAAGGTGGAGTTAATCAACTTGGGATAGTTGGACCACCTTGAATTTGCTTTTGGAATAATATATTAACTTTAATGATAATCAACTTGACTAATTGCATTATGCAAGTATTGGACGAAATAATAACCTGTTGTCTGTAAATTATATTTATAAGACCTAATAGTTGTCCCGAGCTTAGAACTTGCCCAAGCTCAAAGAAATGGTTGGATATTACTCAAGGGAAGCAATTAGGTAGTAACTTATCTTTTATATATTTATAAGATACACTGCATGTTTGTGTGTTTATCATGAATTGTTTAACACATTCTGGTTATGCGGAGTAGTCGCCCGGGGCCTTTCTACGTTGGTGGACGCCCTGCCAATAACGTTATCTAATGTATGAGTAGATGCCGGGGCCTTTCTGCGTGGGTATCCCTTGGGGCCTTGTGATATACCTAGAGCTATGGTGATATATGTACTGCATGTGATGCACTGAATGTTGTTGTGATTATTATGTTGTATGATGATTGTGTGACATGTTTTGTGATGTTATATCTGTATGATTCGCACTATGTTACTACTGAGATTCTTTCGAATCTCTCTCTTTTTCCAAAACCAATTCATAGTATAGGGAGATAGCTCGAGGGGCAAGAAGGTAAATGCGAACCGCTAGAGGCTAAATAGAGAAAGACTTAAACTTTTTTTCGGTTGTCTGTTGTTAATATTTTGGAATATTATGTAACCATAAATGATGTACATAACTATGTAACCCTGACTATAGTATGGTAGAGGAACTAGTAATGCCAATAATCTAGTAAAAGTACAGTACTTAAACTTAAAGGATAGTTTAGCTAGATTACGCTTCCAATCGCTAACGGAATATAACTAAGGTATGGAATGTGAGAACTAAGCAAAGAATCACTCACAAACTATGATAAATAGAAAAGAAGAGCTGGTGAGACTTTGTGAGATAGTGAATGTTTGTGAAATTAGTTGGGAAAAATTTTATTACTCTAAAAAATCCTTTCCTATCTCAGTTTCAACTCCTGAGATAGGTTTGGAATTTGTGAACATTTTCCGAAGCTTGTTTAATCGGGGGCTACATCTTGGTTTCACAAATGATTGCACTACTCTTTTGTACTCATTTGAGGCTATTAGACATAAGGTGTAACATCATATATTAAGTATATATCTTGCATGTATAGTGGTATTATTTCCTATTGAGATTCCCCTGAATCTCACCCTCCCTCAACCAACCATATAGTAATCAAGAGAAGAGGAGTACAGGACGTTGTACCAGGAGAAGAAGTTGCAATAAAGAAGAGAAGAATTATTTACGCGTTATACCGTTGTTAAATTGATGTTTGAGTAATGAATTGTATATCATTGCATGATGGATGAATTGAATTTCCTAAGCAGGGTAATTGAAATAGAAATGGGTAATCGCACGGTACAAGCGCATTAGTTAAGTAAGTAGAAGGATTAATAAGAAAAGAAATACTCTGATAGTAATGAATGAAGCGAAGAATTAAGTTATAACATTGTAATCAAATATTCTGGTAAAAAATGGCTTTACCAAATGAATAGAGACTTCGTGGATTGAAAGAAAAATGCCCGGTAAGGCTTTTGTAACACCTTGCATTTCTTCCCCTTTTATACGTGTTGAAAGCATTAGTATTCAATTCTTTAGTGGTTCATTTCCGATTTACGGCTATTGAGCCGTTATTCTTACCATGATCATATATTAGAGTCACTCTTAGCTCAATTCTCTTCTCATTTTTAGTTCATTTATAGAATGAATATATATACATATAGTATAGCTATACAGGGCTACCAAAGTGTCTACATCTAGTACATAAACCATACATATGAATACAGTACCCTGTGTTCATTTTACCTTTGCACTTCTCTCATGCAGTCCTCTTCTCTGTTCTTACCATACCACCTGTTTCCAACTGTCTAAATGGTTAGTTGGGGAGGGGTGAGATTTAGGGGAATCTTAGTATCAAATAATATCATAATGCATGAAAAATATGTGCTAAGTACATGACATGACAGCCTTAACTAGATGCATGCCATATAATGGCATTTCTGCGTGCTCAATGCTTTACATACTATACTCATGGCCATGACATAAATAGAAATAGAGCTTTATCATTTAAATATGCTCATCATAATCAAGTAAAGAAATCACATGAATAATACATATGCATACATATCGAGTACACGCAACTAGGGTAAGTTTACTACCTTTTGTCTTTGAGTCCTCCTATTATACCTTTTCTCCAACTAGTGAAGTTGCTCCTTCTTTGTCACCTCATGGCCCTAGATAAATAGCTACATTATTAGAGCCATGAAAAATGAATGTCTAATAGGGCTACTTTAGCGTGTAGGAATTTTCTCTAATCTTTGGACCCATACTTATCTCAAATTACTTCCAATGCCATAAATTCGTAGGTCAACCTAATCTACAAGATTTCATTGATCAACTTTGAAAAATCATAACTTATTCTCTAGAACTCCAAATGAGGTGGTTCAAAGTCCTAGGTAAATCTATTTAAGAATAGTTTACAAAAACATTATCATATACTACCAGTTATATGCCCAGAATTTCAGAATCCTCAATTAACACAATTGTGCCAGGATTTGTTCCAGATTCAGTGCATAAATTTTAAAAATTAATATCTCACAATCTACCAACCCAAATGGCACATATTATATATTAAATTAAGCTTAATGTGAAAAATATTATCAAGGAAAATATCAGGATCATCAAACAATATTTAATCATCCAAAATCACGTGACACACAACCTACCTCCAGAAAACGAAATCTGGCAGCACTATTTGTTTAACTTCAATTTTTGGGTTTTCAATCCAACCCTTCTAAAACCACAACCACACCTTAACCCCATACAATTTTTCCTAAGGAATCCATTGGAGACCTCATATTTGGAAAAATCATATTCCTTCCTCCTTTAACCAGGTCTGGCCGACACTTCAAAGTTTTAGGCCAAAATTCTGTTTTTGATTCTAATGCTTCCTGGACCGGTTTCTCATTGATATCCCATATAGTTTTTCATCCTGAACCCATTGGAAGCATTAGAACTAGAAAAATCATACTCCTTCCCCATAAATCATGGTCTAGCTGAAACATGACAACCCCCTAACTCCAAATTAAACTAATCAAAATTCAAGATATATGGGGAAGGAGTATGATTTTTCTAGTTCTAATGCTTGATTAGAGGTGTTTTATCCCATATATCTTGAATTTTGGCAGCACCTCTCTCAAGTAGATGGCATAAAACACCTCTAATTGAAAATATGAAATCGTATAAATGTTGCTCTTACTGAGAGGAACAACATTAGAGAAGACTCTAGAAGCTGGAAACGGTGAATGGGGGGTGAAATCGGCTTTGAAGCTCAAGAACTTTCACTATTTATCCTCTTTTTCCTCTTTCATTTTCTCTCTATTTTCCATGATTTTTCTTCCATTTTTGGCCTCTTGGACGAATTTAATAAGAGAAGAGAGAGAGTTGTGTTGTCTTAAAGTGACATGTATCTTAAGTGTGGGGTCCACAAAGTGTCATGTGTCCTTGACCTACCAAGTTTAATTCTTTTTCTTGAGTCCTAACTTATTTTAATGTTAGGGAAGTGGGGTCCGATAAATTCTTCTAATTCCCCTATGCAGTACTCAGAAAAGTCAATTGTGTACCCATACTAGAGACCCATGGATTTCCCTGACCATTGTGCTAGGTGTTGTCTCCAGAGATTGCCAACCTAAAAGTCACTTTATAAATCTCATGATGAAGGAACAAGTGTCACCTTCTTATGGTGCCAACCTAAAATTTGGGTCATCATTACTACTTTATTAAAGCTACTTTAATAAAGTTATTTTAATAAAGCTACTTTATAATTGTTTTCCCTGGATTTTACTTAGGTTTTTACTCAGATAGTGCCACTTGTGCTACCTTAGATGATTGCTGAGTATGTATGTTGGTATGTCTACATGTGGGACCCACATGGCCTATGTTACTTCTTCCCATTAGAACTATGCAGGGTATATGTACCTGCCTGAAGAATTCCATGTGCATACCTCTACCAACATGTTTTATCTGTCTAATCACACAACATTGAGCCCCCATATAATTCGAAGACTTGTTTTCTACAATAAGGAGCCGAATCACATAGTCTAAGGCCCCACATAACCCATACATGTATTTTTCAAACTATCCAAATATGGCGCCAGGTGTGCCAAGGCGCCCACACACCGGCATACTTTATCCAACTACTTATGCGCTTTGAACCTCATGTAACCTTGAGACTCGTTCTTTGCTTGGATACAGTCCCTGAAAATCATTCTATCTCCTTAATATTCTTAGGTCTCTTACTAAACTCTAGCCTAGTAGTCTGCGTAATATAGGCTTATCCTTAAGTTCCTAGGCTCAAAATCAGGGATATTATAGCTTTTGTAACACATAGTAAAGGAGTCTAGGGACGAGTGTTATATTTGGTGGTATCAGAGCATAGATTCTGACATTCAGCTAGTATGCTCTGATGATGAGAATAGTATATGTGTTGATACTTGGATAATCCTAAGTGATACTTGGATTAAGAGATATGGGTGATAGACAAACCTAGAAAGATAGATCTTTCCCTGTCAGTTAGTTTGCCTGCTAAAGGAAGTGGTAAAGATGTATATAGAGAATGAAACGGAGCAGCAGTGATGCATACCCTGAGGAAGAGGGTTCATGCTTTGATGAAATGAGACTCTAGAGATAGATGAGATAACACAGGATACAGATTCGGTTGCAGACTCTAAGTCTTCTGATATTGAGTTAGAGTATGATTTAGATGCCAACCCTGTGTTATGGGATTACATAGGGGGGTTGTACCAAGAAGCTGGTACTATTTAAGTTTCCTTGTGGGGATAATACTTAGCATTTTTGGGAAGGCAGATATGTTATATTGTGATCAAGACATATATGAGCTACCGATACCAAGTGATATATGGATCTATACCAGCACTAATACCATGTGTAATACCTTAATTCCAATAACCCTAGATGTGTATAAATGAGTAGTAAAATCATTGGTAGGGCTAGGATTCGAACCTGGATTGCCCAACTTACGAAAATATTCACAAATCACCAATCTCAACTCAGGAGTTGAACCTAGGGCTGAGTGGGTTTTTCAGAGGGTACAAAAACTTTTCTAAATAATTTCACGTGTTTCACAACGTCACTAAGTCGTATTGGCTCTTAATTGCACTATATTAGAGTTGCAAGCGATTCTTTGCTTGAGCTTATACCACATTAATTTGTCCATTTACATACATGAAATGAATAACCACAAAGGGCTATCAAATACGAAAATCAAATACATACAACACCTTACACTTTAATCTCCAATTCTCCTTCGTAATCCTCTTTCATTTTTCCATGCATTATTTACCTCTGCCACTTGTCTAAATGGTTGGTTTGGGAAGGGTGAGATTCAAAGGAATCTCAGTAGCAAACAATACCTTTATTCATGCAAGATATATAGTTTATGCATGACATGCTTGCATACCATACTTCATGCCAACATAATGACATATCTGCATGCTCAATGTTATGACATACATATGGCCATTGCACAAAAATAACAGAGCTTCAATCAATCAAATATATTCAACACAATTAGGCAAAGTAGTCACATAATCATTGCAAAACATACATATCAAATACATGCAAGCTAGGTAAGTTCACTACCTCTTGGACTTTGTCTCCTCCTCTTGTACCTTGATCTTCCAACCATAGCTTCTTCTTTGTCACTTTATGGCCCTAGATAAGTGATTACATCATTAATTACATTTGTGCCATTAGGTCTTAAATTCACATAAGACATAAAGCTAACAGATTTTTCACCAAATTTGAAAAGTCATAATTAATTTTATAGAACTCCAATTGAGGTGTTTCAAAGGAAAATATGACCCTTGTTAAGTCTATTCTATAGGAAAAATAATTACTCTTAGAGTAACATGCCCACAATTCCTGATTTCATGATTACTCTCCACTGTCCAAAGACAGCTTTCAGAATCATGTCCAAATTTCAAAAATCATAACTAATTCTACAAAGCTCCAATTGGACTGATTTGAAATCCTAAATGAAGATCCAAGTTGAGTAGTTCTAAATTATATGTAAATATATTTCATTATAGTTTGACATTAAAATATCAAATTCCAGCTATCACATCCAAAAAATTCCTAGAATTTCTTCAAACTCAACCTATCCATATTACATTCCAGAAACAGGGTACAAGTTTACAAATTCATTTCTAAATCCAAAAACATTAAATTGAGGTGGTTCTAGGTCCAAATTGACCCTTATTAAGTCTAATTTCAAGAAAAAATATATCCATTAGCTATATATACACACATTAATACAGTATTTCAACTTTCTACACATTATTCCATAAATTCCAGTTTTGCATGACCTAAATTAAAAAACGTAGAACTTCCAGCACACAAGTCCAATTGACCATTATGACATATCAAATTAAAGTAATTTTTGTCTAATATTCAAATGGAAAATTTCAGAATATTTAGACAAGGTTTCCCACTTGAATTATCACGCACAGTAACAAGGCTCCAGACAGGCAAATTAACACTATGAACACATATGCTTCATAAACTCCCAAATTCATATACAAGCAACCAAAAATCATGAACACTTGTATACCTACACAATTTTTCCCTTTAAAGCCAATGAAAGCATCAAAATTTCCAAATTCCTTCATCTTCATCACGTCACAAAACAGGCATACAATTAAGATTCTCCAAAAAAGTTTGTTGTTACTTCATTTTCTCTAGCTTAATCACTTCCTTGCTACTTCTAATCAAATGATTAGCTACACTACTAGAAAAAACACTTTTAACGTCCCTTATTTGGGACTTTTAACGTCCTTTTATGGAGGGACGTGTATGTCAGCGACGTAGTAAATTTAGACTTTAGACGTCCTTTGTAAATGAATGAGTAAATGTCAGGGTTTAGGCGTCCCTTTTGCTAAAAGGGACGCCTAAACGGGGACTTTAGGCGTCCCTTTTAGCAAAAGGGACGCCTAAAGTCCCCGTTTAGAATTTTTTTTTAAATTAGGGACTTTAAGCATCCCTTTTGCTAAAAGGGACGCCTAAAGGTTTTTTTTAAACATACGGTGCTATTTGTATTGTTTCTGGCCATTCTGAAAGCAAACAACAACATAGTCTCCTTATTACACAAAAAGGAAACATACAGCACGCAGTATATAATTAACAAAACACAACATCCACCTCTAATGAAACATTCATGCACTACAGTGTTGACAGAAATGTTGTCCACTAATAAACAATTACTAAGTAAATGTACAGGAAACGATAAACTTCTACAAATCAACGTGTTGAAGAATCCTCCCAGCCAACAAGTCTCTGATCAAATTAATGTCTTCATATAAGCAGCATCATTCTCAAAGATCTGCAAATTAGAAAATATGATTATATGAAATCAATGAAATTAAAGGATTGTTTAGCAATTCAATTAAAATACACCCAAAATATTATCATTTGATTACCTGTTGAAAATCACTTGTAACGCCACTTTGAATGATATTATACATGTAAAGTATAACATAATAGCCACATTCAGTACCACCTAGCTGTTGAGGGCACTATAAATCAAAAGAAATTGGTTAAAATCAATAACATACATCATTTATAAAACAACCCTAAATAAAAGAACTTAAATTATATTGGAACCACATACTTTAGGATAGAACCACTTTGGCTTGCGAACAACTCTACCCTCACGTGACCCGCCAAGCATTCTATATGTTTGGGTCGCGCTACCATTAAAATGTAAAACATTTTAAGTTAGAACAATTTATTTAAATCAAGCATTTCTTTAATTAATAAAAAAGAAATAACTAACGTGTTGAAGACGGATTTTGTGTGCTTGTCGGGCTTTTGTCAAGGAATCAAAACAATAGATTTCATTGAGGTGTGGGCAAACAACACACAGGCTCCAATGGTAACTACAATAATACACAGATTAAAATGAAGTTTAGATTAGAAGAAAATTATTAGCACTGAAGCATCCCAAAATTTTTTTTACTACATACCCTTGAACAATTGGCACTAGATAACATTGCAATTTGGTCGCTGCCATTGTGAAGCCTACATAATGCGTCCTTTTTGTGACATCATTTTTATCCGATGTCGTATTTGCCGGAGACAAGAATCTGTATAAATTTGGTCTTTCCATATCAATGTACATGTGGTAGAAGGACCTAAAATAGAAATAAAATGACCAATGAATTATCGAACTTTTGAAATCTTTAACTTAGAAAAGAAAAACTAACCAAATGGCAAGTGTGACCCATCCTGCATCTATCTCCTCCAAATGCAAAAACTCCTTAAGATCTTTATTGTCGATTGTGTAGGGATACGTCAATTCTGTACCCACAATCCCTGGAGGCATATTGAAGTCGACTTGGGGAATACCTTTGTAAATCTGTTGCAGCCGTGCTAGAAAGGGCCATTTCAGTGCATGTTGCTCCTTCTATAACCATAGAAAACAAAACCAATTATATTACAATGATGCCAATAAATGTCAAGTAATACCATTGGTGGGGTTGCCAACGTGCCAATAAGATATTGAGGCCAAAGGATGAAAGCTCCAATTGCCTGACCGAGTGTGGCAATCTTAACGTCAGGGATAGGGATGGCTGCACCTTCTTCCCCCTCATGAACATGTGTCACTGTCACCCTATGTAAATACTGTGGAATTTGATTATGATGGTGGGTGGTAGCTTATGTGTAAACGAGAGCATCAGCTACAACACGAATCAAGGGGGCATCCAAATAGAGGATACACGATTCGCCCGACTTCGGAGTGGTAGAAGGCTGGCCCAGTGGTTTTGTTATGTGAAAAGGCTGGCCACAGGGTTCTGTACTATGGGAAGGCTGGACAAGACTATAGAAAGGAGCGGCAACAAGTTATGGAGTGTGGGAAGGCTGGACAAGGGGTTCTGGACTGTAGAAAGCCTCGGCAACGAGTTGTGGAGTGTGGGAAGGCTGTACAAGGGATTCGTCCGGCGGGTGGTGACTTCCTTTAGTGTTGGGGAAGGCCAGGGATTCCTGGTTTCTAACCCTAGTACCCTCCATTTGATGAAAATCAAACCACGATTTCATTTCACCACGTAGTTCTGTCATTAGCTCATCTCGGAGCTCTTCTCATATTTGATCGCAAAGCTTAGCCATAAACTGTTGACTGGGTTCAGCTTGTGAAGAAAATATCAAGGCTTTACCAAAATACTTCGTAATACCAACTCCCCTCGTCTCCCCTCTAACACGGCCAGGGTATTTAGCCTTCCCAATCGCCGTTGCCAATATGTCCATCCATCCACTTGGAGTGAACGAACCTTGGCTACTCTGCTTTTTGAGTTCATCTTGTAGCATACAATTCGTTATGAATGAAAATTAAATGCTAGAAATGTGAAAGAATTTCACAATTAATTACTTGTGCTATTACTACTTACAATCCTCGAGGCAACCTCAGCAATAGTCGGATTTATATATTTGCCACCCTTAATCCTCCCTGCTTTACATTTTTTGTGACGCGGAGGAGGAGCTGGCACTTGTACAACAACGGAAGGATCCGATTTCGCAGCTTCCTTCATTTTTTCCAGCTCTTTTGCCATCATTGTCCGCTTCAGGTTCCTGTAGCCACCCCGAGACATGCAATGCTGGTACTGATTTGCTTCTTACCTCTATGTGTTTGGCGTACTTAATTCCTGTTTAAGGGAAAAAGGGAAAAACAAGTCATTAGTGCATTAACTATATTGAAATTAAACATTTTCATACTGAAAACAGAAAATTTACCAAAAATGCAGGAGCTTGTCGTTTTGCTACAAACAACCTCCAGTACTCTGGAGATAGATATGAATATTCCTGACAAGGATCCAGATGTCTCTTGTCACCTCTAAGGTACTTCTTAGAGAGCTTATTTTTAAAATCCTTCCAGCGCAAATGAACCTCTCCCATCTAGTGGTTGTACATGTCTGTGGTTTCAGGAACATCGAACGTTTGCTGCAAAAACGGAGACAATTAAACTTTAATAGGAAGAAAGATCTAAATACATAAAATGTATCGAAAGTTATGTACCAAAATCTATTGCCATATCATGGCTTTCATCTTTTTGGGAACCTACCTCCAACTATCATAGATGATTCAGACTTTGCTTCGACCCAAAAAACCAAGATAACTAATGAAGTGGTCTTCCTCAGGACCCTCTGGATTCATGTTGGCATCAAACTCTATGTGAACCCTCTCCTGTTCATTATAGTGGCACTTCACCAATACAATAATCTTCGTCGCACCCCTTGTTCTTCTCAGAGCGGGTGGCTCTTCTTGCCTTCCATTATGCTGCTCGCTGTCGCTCCCTGAGTCAATAGAACTTGACATATTCCTGGACACAAAAAAATCATTGTCAGAGAGGTAAGTAGATTGCAGGTATCTGTATAAACTACATTAAGGGAAAAAAGCACATAGGACATAATACAGTTTTATATAGTTAAAGGTCTGACTTCATACTGTTTCCCATATTCCTTCACAATGATCATTTCTTGCAGAATAATCTTCATCATTTACCAACTCGACCTCACTTCCCATAGGTAGATTTGTTGTCAAAGGTGTTGTGTCGTCAAGGTTGAAGGTTGGATCACCATACTTTTGTTTTTTGCTTTGAAGTACAATGGACATATTTTTATTTACATGATCTGTGACATAAAACACTTGCTTCGCCTGGCTTGCTAGAATGAAGGGCTCATCTCTATAACCAACTCTTCGAAGATCGACTGAGACAAATCCAAATTGTGGATCTATTACCACAGCAGCATTGCTAACCCACTTACATTTGAACAAAGCAACTTTGAACTTGTTGTAGGTCATCTCCCATATTTCTTCTATAACTCCATAATAAGCCACTGACACACATATGGGGTTTTTGTCTTTCGAACTGGAAAAGTGCATAGCTTCAGCTTCAACCATCACCCCACTATTTTGTATAGTACTTCTGTCATCTTGCTCTTTTGTGTAGAAAGAATACCCATTTATGTCATAACCAGTCCAAGTAACAACCTGAAATAAAGTCCCCCAAGCTAGCCAGTTGATTGTCTCAGACACACCAATCTCATGCGAAACCTTCTCCTCAAACCACTTAACAAATGTCTTGTTTTGCTCAATAGCTATTTGCATGTCACTCTTCTTTGGATTCAAGTTCTTCAAAGTCTTTTTGTGCTCATCTATGTATGGCTGAACTTCTTCCATATTATTCAAGATATACAAGTGTGCTTACAACACCTCTTCACGATCCGCAGTCTTCACTTTAAGTCCTCGTGTTCCCTTGCTTCTCCTATTTTCATGCCAAGATTATTCCTTTTTACCAGATAGATAATCTTTATAAAAGTACATAGCCTCTTCAACTACATATCGCTCAACTATTGAGGCTTCAGGTCGATAAGGATTTTTAGAATACCCTTTTAAGATCTTCATGTATCGCTCGAAAGGGTACATCCACCTCAAGTAAACTGGACCGCAAAGCCTTACCTCCCTTACTAAATGAACTACCAAATACACCATTATATCAAAAAATGATAGAAGAAAATGCATCTCTAGTTGGGACAGAATTATATAACCCTCATTTTCTAGTTCATCCAACTTCTTAGTGTCGATGACTTTGTTACATATAGCATTAAAGAAAACACACAATCTGGTTATAGTAGTTCACACTTCATCTTTCATAATGCCTCTAATGGCTACTGGTAACAATTGTTGAATTAACACGTGATAGTCATGGGACTTCATTCCCACTAACTTCAAATCGTCTGTTGACATACAGCTGCTAACATTAGAAGAGTAGCCCTGTGGGACCTTAATTTCATACAGGCACCCACACAAACTTCTTTTCTCCGCTTTTGATAGCGTATGTGCAGCTGGCTCCATATATGCCCTCCTACCATCATCTCTTAGTTGTGGATGCAATCGATCTCTTATTCCCATATCAACAAGGTCAAGTCTCGCACTCATTCCATCCTTGGTCTTCCCTGGGATGTACAAAAGCGTACTTACAAGGCTGTCACACATGTTTTTCTCCACATGCATCACATCAATACTATGTCTTACATCAAGACAATGCCAATACGGAAGATCAAATAAAATTGACCTCTTCTTCCATATGTTCTTCTCACCCGTAGTCCTTTGATTTTTACCAAAGGTCATATTAACACGTTCTACCCGACTATAAACTTCCTCCCCGGTTAATGCCCTTGGTGCAACTCCATGTTCTGGTAAGCCATCAAAATGCTTTCTCAGCCTACGATATGGGTGGAATCGATGAAGAAATCTCTTGTGGCCAAGGTACACTATTTTTTTGCAATGCTTAAGCTATCAAAAGTGTGTTTCTCCTTCACAGATTGGGCATGCTTTATGACCCTTCACACTATATACCCTGACAAATTTCCGTATGCGGGGAAGTCGTTTATCATGGTAAAAATCATTGCACGCTACTTGAAAGACTTTTTCTTATAACCATCGAACACATCCACACCTTCCTCCCACAACTTCTTCAAGTCCTCAATCAAAGGAGCCAAATACACATCGATGTCATTCCCTGGCTGTTTTGGTCCAGAGATCATCATAGAAAGCATAACGTACTTACGCTTCATACATAACCAGGGAGGTAAGTTGTATATTACAAGGAGAACTGGCCACGAACTATGTGTACTAGTAAGAGTTCCATACGGATTTATTCCATTTATACAAAGTCCAAGCCGAAGGTTTCTCGGCTCACTGCCAAATTAAGGGAATATTTCATCTATCTTCTTCCACTGTTGAGAGTCAGCCGGGTGCCGAAAATATTTTCCGTCATAAATTCTCTCATTAGATTGCCATCTCAACTTCTTCGCTTTTATTGCGGTCGCAAACAAATGCTTAAACCGTGGTATTATTGGAAGATACCATATCACCTTCGAAGGTTGCCTTTTACTTGTTGTCCATTCTCTACAACCACCGTCTTTCTTCACTTTATATCGTGACGTTTTATACTTAGGACACTCACTAAGACCTGCATACTCCTTTCTGTACAATACATAGTCATTAGGGCAAGCATGTATCTTTTTGTACTCCATGCCCATCGTAGACAAGATTTTCTTTATCTCATACATACCGTTTGGAAGTACATTATCTTCTGGAAACATATCACACAATAATTCCAGTAGTAATGTAAAACTACTATCGATCCATCCATAAGTTGCCTTTAAGTTCACCAAATGCAATGTTCCCGTCAGTCGTGTGTACTTACTACCAGGGTATAATGGTGTCTCCGCATCACTCCGCAGGCTGTCAAATTCATGTGCCTGGGCAAAGGATTCAACCTCGATATCGTGAATCATTTTCTCCATTCTATCTTGCTCTATAACATCCACTCCTTCCTTCTTGTGCGACGGACAATCAATTACTTCCTCACCATGCCATATCCACCTTGTGTATCAAAGATTTATTCCATCACAAAGTAGGTGATCCCTTATATAATCAACATCCCGTCAACTCTCGTTTAAACAATTCACACAAGGACAAAAATACTTCCCATTTTTTGTTGGAGCATTCCTTCTAGCAAATTCAATAAACTCTTCCACCCCATTCTCATATTCTTCACTAGTTCTCAAAGCATTCATTCAACTATGATCCATTTTTAACCTAAGCCATTCTCAATAACGCTAAAGTTTAGAATAATTGACAACAATGGGATTTCCTGTTATAACTATTTTAAACATAAAAAATACAATCCACTAATTTTTCATCATTAAACTAAAAAAATCAAAAGGACATGTTAAAAAATTTATACTTATATATTACTATTATTATGACACAACAATTATTTCTCAAAAATACTTTTATTTCCAGACATATATGGCATTTCACATTTGAAATAATTAATTATTACCTTTTAATCTCATTCATTTTTCATTCTATTACATATATACTTCGGAGCTAAACAAGTAACGAGTTTTATAATTTTTTAATAGTCACTTTTCAACAAATTCCAACATATTTTTCACTTATAAAATATTTTATAATTATCTGCATATATATATGTCATGTGCAAAAGACATAAAAATACACAAGTGTCTTTCTTTGTTTAGATGTAACCAGCTGCTAACCCAAGTACAGCAATAAATATCATATATTATAAATATTATATGTCTTTTCTAAATGTAATAGGAGAAGCAAAAATCTATAAGGCACGTACGAACACATAAGTGACATGTCAGACACTTAAATAACCGCATAAAAAACAATCCAACTATACAAAAAAAAAACAAAAACCTTTAGTAGACGGACTGAGGACGCTGATGCTGGCCTTGTGGTGATAAAGGGAGGGGCGCCGCTGTACCTTGGAGCTGAGGATGGACTGACGCTACTGGCCTTGTGGTGGACAGATGGGTAGGACGCGAGAGAGAAGATCGAGGAGGGGGATGGCTCCATAACAATCTTGGGAGGAAGGGGATTGAACAAAAATGCTGCTATAGAGGCTAAGTTTCTGCAGCGTCGGTTTTTCGAGAGAGGGAGGAAGAGAGAACGAAAATGATAGAATATAATGGAGGGAAATGAAGGAAATTGGAGGGAAAGAACCTTTAGGCGTCCCTTCTCCAAGAAGGGATGCCTAAAGGTATACTTTAGGCATCCCTTCTAGAAATGTTAGTTGCATGCCAGCCACGTGCTGGCATGCAGGCTTTATGCGTCCCTTCTCCAGAAGGGACGCCTAATGTTAGCTGCATGCCAGCCACATGGCTGGCATGCAGCCTTTAGGCGTCCCTTCTGGAGAAAGGACGCCTAAAGGCTTATCTTTAGGCGTCCCTTCTCCAAAAAGGGACACCTAAAGGCTGATCTTTAGGCGTCCCTTCTCCAAAAAGGGACGCCTAAAGGCCTCTTTACACATCCCTTTTGGTTTTTAGGACGCCTAAAGAGGAAAAAGTTTCTCTTTATTTACATAAATGCCACTGCGTCCAGTTTTTACTTCCCTTTTTAAAGAAGGGACGTCTTTATGTGACGTTAAATCCCTATTCTGTAGTAGTTCTATTTGAACACTCATTACACATGATTAAAATCAATTTGAGCATTAGGATCCTTTAGGGTTTCATCGTCCAATCTTCACAAAATAACCAACAACAAGAACAACAACAACAATGGTGCAAGGAGCAAGTTCTTGAAGTTTACCTTTGATTCTTGTGGTTTGTCTCTCTAAAATGTTTTTTGTCTCTCTCTCCTCTCTTGGAATTTCAGCCTTAAATCCATGAAATTAATAGAGGAGAAGAGATTAGAGGATGATAGAAAGTGATTATGAAGTTTAAACTTCAAGATTACAAGCCTCCTTACCTTTGATCTTTAGAACCCTAGCCTCTTGTGTATGTTTCTTGTTCTCACATTCAGTTTCCTTTCCTTTTCTAATTTTTGATCAGTTCAGCACGTGATTGAGGAATGAGAAGATGAAGAAATGAAACTTAATGTATTGGTCAAGGTCACTTTACACATGGCTAATTATCATTGGTCTAATAATTGATTTTCAAACATTGTACTAAACTTGGCAGAATTTTCATTAAATTTTGAAAATTCATATCTAATTGTACAAATATCCAATTGGGGTGGTTATAAAGGCTATGCGACCCTCATTAAGTCTAGTTTTAAGAAAAAATATAAAATTTGGCCAATTAGAAGCTCACTCTTCCCATAATTTTAATCTTTGGATACTGCCCCAAAAAATAATTAATTTCACTGGGCTAACTTCAAAAATTCATTTCTCTTTGTGTACAATTCTAAATGACTTATATGACCTTGATAAGTCTAATTTCACTCTGGAAAGTTTCATAATTTTTCAACATCATTTACCCATTGAAAAATGTTACACAATCACCACGCTACATTGGGAATTTCACCGGTGGCAAAATTACTTTGTGGTCCACTTTACTATATTGTGTGTGACTTCTAATTGCTTTGTTTTGTTATTCTCCGAGCTCTTTAGCTCACCAATATAATTCATTTTAATATCCAAGGATATAAAGGAATTTTGGAAAATAATACTATGCCTCACTATGACATTTACCAAACAGGGGTCTAGTGGTCCCCTTTAATCTAGGCTAAATCTTAAACCTCTAGTCCCAAAATATTACACCCTATATCCTATTGGAACTTTAAGGTTAAGCGTACTCGGGTGAGAGCAATTTCGGGATGGGTGACCCCGTAGGAAGTTAAGCTGGTACTATCATGTAGACTTGAGGAATAGTAATTGCTTAAGGTTTCTCCATGACTTATGATCATCTTAGTTAGGTGAATCATATTCAAAGGCATATAGGTATAATAGATAGTATTTATGATACCTCATTTCCTATAGCTTTGGTTGAGTACAAAAGAGTAGTGAAATCACTCAGGAGAGCAGGATTTAAGCCTAGAACACCCAAGTTCCAAAAATGCTTATAAATTCCCCAACCTCAACCTAGGAGTGGAACCTATAGTTGAGAGGGTGATAAATTTTTTTACAAATCTTCACTAACTCATTATCTCTGCCAACTTTACATATTCCATTTCACGTACACATTTTGTAAGCGATAGGAAGAAAAACTGCTTATTTTCTACCATTCATTCACTAGGTTACCTTTTCATTGCTTACAAGACACATACATCATATACAACCCAAAATCTTTAAAACATCCACAAAACATAAGGGACCAGACAACCAAATGATGAAAGTCTTCAGCACCTCGACTTCTAGTCATCACCATTTATCTTCTTCTTGCCTCTCGAGCTTTCTCCCTGTACTGAAGGTGGGTTTTAGGAAAAAGGGTGAAATTTGAAGGAATCTTATTAGTAACATAATGCCATTAATACAGAAATAATAATACAAAGCATGATTCACAACATCAATCATAGAATTATCACAACAATACTTAGTGCAACAAGTGCAGTTTATTAAGTACCATAGCGCTAGGTATGTTATAGGCCCTAAGGGATACCTATGTAAAATAGGCCCTCGGGCACCGTTCGTGCATCTCTAAACATTATATTTGGCCTGAGTGTCCACCTGTGCAAATAGGCCCCGGGCAACTACTTCGCATAATCTAAATGTTTCATACAACTTCTGATGAGTACAAATAATACACAATTGCATACTATGACATATGAAAGATAAGTTACTACCATGTTGTGCTTCTTTAGCAACTTCTCGCTTGTCAAAGCTTGGCAAGTTCTGCGTTCCTGACGATTGTCGAGTCCTGAAATCCTCAAATATACCATAAATGAGTCATTACTCATTCATGTATAATTTAAAACTTACAATATTGGTAAACTTAGCCTAAAAGTGATAAATTACTAAAATATCCTTAGAGACCCGGCCTACACACGTTTTGTACCTGGTCTCACTTTACTTTACCAAAATTTATGACCTAGGCTAATCCTACATAATTTCGCTTGTCAAATCTATTTTTAACATCAGATTGGTCAAAATCAAGGCCAAATGATGAAAATGCCCTTGACAACCCTTAGTTAGAGTTTTTAAAGGGTAATTCAGTCATTTCACATTCTAGGGCTTTTCTCACTTCATCATCAATATATACCCTACACATTTTTTCCTACTAAACCTAATGGAAGCATCAAAACTATCAAATTCCTACTCCTTTACCACATCCAATACAGGGAAGTCCAATAGGATTTCTAGAAAAGTTGTGTCGGTTTCTCGTTTTCTTTTTCCTAATCACCTCCTTTCTACTTATAATAACACTATTAGCTATTTAGACATTCATTGGACTTGATTTGGAGAAACTTGACCATTAAGGGTCCTTTAGGTTTCATGAGCTATCTTGCACTAAAACAACGAAAACCAAGCTAAGAACAACTCTAATAGCATTAATCAAGCAAGAGGAACAAGTTTGAGAGATTACCTCTTGATTTCCAACACTTTCTCTCTCTTAAGTGTTTTTGTCTCTTGCTCTACAACTCTTGATTCAGCTAGAAAACCATGGTTCCGAAGGTGGAGAAATGAGTAATAGAGTTGATAGAGGGATTAGGAAGCTTAAGACATAAGGTAACAACTTCCTTACCTTGAATTTTGATAATCCCTAGCTTCTTCTTCCTCTTCACCATCTCAGCTCTCTCTTACTCTTTCCTGATTAGTTTGATTGTGAAAATAAAGCTGAAGAGATGAAGGAGTGATGATATAATAAAGAGCTAATTGGTTAATACACATGGCAATTTGTGATTAGTCCTAAATTGCCATTTTCCTTCATTTAATTTCATTTCCCATTCCTTCCTTCATTCCAGCTGAGATTTATAGAAAATATGAGGGAAATATGGATCTCCAATATCTCATTGTGCCAACTTGCAATATGTTGACTTTTGCACCTTTGACTTTTGACCATTTGACCTTACTTGATAGTAACTTACCAAAATTGGTTTATTAATGATCAAGTAGCCATTTATTTCTTTTTAATTCCCATTTAATTGAAATTATTGGGAATATTAGGGAAAAATAATTATTTCCCATTTTATGTAAAAATTATCATTTTGCCCTTACATTTTATGATTTACCGAAATAAATCATTTTTTGCTCATTTCTTTGGTTACAATATTTTGCCCCAATTTTAACACTTGAATGAGGCCATTAATTTTACCATTTTATACTCATATTTTGGTTACAATATTAGGCCCTTAATTGTACATTAACTGCCTATTTATCTCCTTATTTGGCCGAATTATGTGTAACCTGCGATTGGAATATTTCCATAAATTCATGCATACCACATTTCACCATTTTATTCTACTAATTATCTCAAATATACATACAAGGAATATTGGTGAAAAGTGGGGCATTACAATATTGAATTGGAAAAGGCCAGGAACTGGTATAGAGACACGATCTGTCTAGGTCTTGCTGGTTAGTACCCGAGATTGATTGAGAATATCTCTCGAATTGCTTTGCCATTGATAGAGCTCATATAAATGAAAGAATTATGTTTAATTTGAATGGTAACTATGAGAGTAAGCTTCTAAAAGATGAGGGAGAGATTGACATTTGCATCAGTAGTGAATATCCTAAATCCTAGTATGGGTTGCAGTGAAATAAGTATATGGGATTAGGATGTGCTTAGTGTAGCAGGGCAGAATGGTGGTGTATGCCTCCCGACAGCTGAAGCCTTACAAGATAGAATACCCCACTTATGATACAGAGCTTGTGGCGATTGTCTTTGATTTGAAAAAAGGATTATCTGAATATGCCATTATGATATTGAGGATTGAGGTAGAATTAATCTAGGGTGGGTGAATTTGATATATATATATATATATATATATATATATATATATATATATATATAAACATGTGTGAATATTTATTTGATAAATATTTATATGTGTATATATATATATTTATATTTGGCAAGGAAAATTAATAAAATTATATATACATATATGTATTTTTGAAATACATACATACATATATATAATATATATTATTGGATAATATATATTATATTTGAAAATATTATATATATGATAATATTATATTGTGTATATATGTAAAGATATTGTATGATAATATTTTAGATTTAATTTATAAAGATAAATTAAATCTAACTTCATTAGCTCTTTATTCTAATTAAATAAATAGGTTAAATTAAAATGGCTAGATAGATTTAATTAAATCATATTTATTTAATTAGATTATCAAAACAATTAAGTGTTAATTGATATGATAAGGATTTTTGAAATTAATTAAGATTGCTTTAAAAATCCAATATCCATCATAAAATAGATAACCCTGACTAGTTATAAAGGATGAGAGCTAGGGTTTTCTGTAGATGATGAAAAAATAGAGAGCCATAAGAAAACCCTAGAAGGACATTGGAGGTGCTATCACGCTGCCGGTGTTCTGTCCTTTACGTGTGGATACTAGTAGAGGGAGTTGATATGAGTAGTTAGCTCCTTAAGATCCAAAAGGCAAAAATCCAAAGAAGAACTAGCCAACATGTTGATGTCAAGGATGGTTAATCTCACACTCATAGAGTTTGATGCTCTTCTAAGAAGAATTAGCAGACATGTAGATGCCGGGGAAATTATTTCAGGAGCAACTAAGCATGGAGATTTGAGAACTTGCAATACGTTGATGATTGTGGGCGTTCAAACAAACATGAATAAGGTATGACTCTTTCTAACTTGGTTTAAATGCAATTGATAGATCCGTAATTGGGATTGGTAAACTTTTGCAATTTTAAATTTTAATTCTTCCGCTGTATGCCTACCAATCCCAACAGTGGCATCAGAGCCAAGTCAATTGTGCCTTTAAATTGAGTTTTAGTACTTATTGTGTGCTTATATATGTGATATATAAGTTGAACATGATTTTAGAAGGGTTTGATTGAAAACCTAAAAATTGAAGTTATAGTAGTAGTGCTGCCAGATTTTTTTTTTGGAGGCAATGTGATTGTGAAGAATTTGTGAATAACCAAATCTTGTCCAATAATTTTGAAACTTTCTATAATCAAAGTAGACATCCTAATCTTTAATTTAATATATAATATGTAAGATTTAGATTAGTACATTAGGAGATATCAATTTTTAACTTTAGGCTTTGAATTTTTTATTGTTGTGGTTTACTTCTCAAAATTGTTTGGGTATTGTGAACAACATAGCTTTAGTTTTTACAAGGGCTGTGATATTTAGAAGGTCATCAATTCGGGGAAGTGGGTACTTGTTCTTGATGGTTACTTTATTCAATTCTCTATAGTCAATACATAATCGCAAAGTTCTTTCTTTCTTCTAAACAAATAATATCGGCGCTCCCCACGGGGACACACTGGGTCGTATAAACCCTTTCTCAAGCAATTCTTTAATTTTCTTCTTCAATTCAGCCATCTCATTTGGAGCTATTCGATAGGGGGCTTTCGATATAGGCCCCGCTCCAGGCATAATCTTGATTGCAAATTCAACCTCTCTTTCCGAAGGTATATCACTCAGGTCATCTGGAAACACCTCAAGAAACTCTTTTACAACTGGGATATGCTACAAAACCATTTCTGTATCTACTTGCATGAAAAAGAATACTACATACCCCTGACATCCTCTTCTGAGACATTTTGTAGTTTCTACCAATGAGAGGAAATTCAAGCTGACCCCTCTATGGTTAAACTCCCGGGGAGTAGGATATATAATCCTCTTGTTTCCACAATCTACTAGCACGTTATTTTCCGTAAGCCAGTCGAATCCCAATATGACTTCTAGTCTTTAGAGTGGAAAATAGATCAAATCCACTATAGACTCATGTCCCTCGACATTTATAACACAATTCAAAGAAACATTAGTAGTTAAGGTTTAACACCCATCGGTGTAGATACAATCAAATCAAATGGTAATTGATGCATATGCATTCCTAGGCGCTTAGCACATTCATGGGCAATAAAAGAATGACTAGCACCTGAATCATATAATACTTGCAGTACACTACCATTAAGAAGAACTTTACCGTGAACTAGCTCTGGGGATTCCTTTACTTCTTCTCGAGTCAAGGCAAATACTTGACCCTGACTTTGCTGTCTAGGCACAAGAGGTCATGGTACTGGTCGCTGAGGACAGTTTATCATCAAATGGTCTGGCTTCTGGTAGGCATAACAGATCACTTGGCTTGTAGGAACATTGCACCATTATCCTAGATGAGATTTCCCACATCAAGCACACATCTGTGATGTTGAGGGTCTTCGACCACCATAGTTTCTAGACTAAAAGGGCCTTTTATTGCCTCCCCTTTGTGGAAAGCCTTGTCCTCTTCACTTTTATGAGGTCTCTCTACAACTGGATCCACCTCTCTAGCTCATACTCTTGTTAACTTGTACCCTTTTCAAATTCCATTCCGTAAGTCGGCATGCTTCCACAGCCTTATTGAACTTTCTGAACTGCTGGGAAACCAACTTCTCTTCCATCTCAGGCTTCAATCCTCCAATAAGCATATCTGAGCTCCACTTCTTATCATTTTTAAGATTCAAGTAGGCAGAGTAACGAGACAGTCGAATAAACCAAGACAAGTATGAATCAAAGGTCTCATTATTGTAAGATATGATTACTTTTGATGATGTCAAATATAGATATAAGATATTAAGAGCAAAAAGTTTATTTAATATATTTATCTCTTTATATTGACTAACTACTATATTTAATATTGTATATCTTATAGATTAGTCAAACAAAGCAAGAAAGAGATTGGAGAAAGAAGAGCTTGAAGGAACTAATGGGAATATCAAGATTCAAGCTCCTAGAAAAAATGCTGGATGTTTCTATGCTCAGAAGGGAATTCAAGTACTGTAGTAGTTGGTACTGTAGCATTTTAACTGTAGCGGTCAGAGACTGTAGCACGCAGACACTGTAGCATCTGGAAGATTGTAGCACTTGAGTTGATATTGTAGCACTCCAGTTCTGGGCACTGTAGCACTCGAGTTGAAAGAGTTCTATATGCGAGTATTGGGCAGAAACGATCTCCGGATGTATCCCAAGTTTTGCACTCAAGTTTGTTATGGAAAACTCGAGTTGGTACTGTTCATAACTTCAAAAATGGGCTAGAACTCGAGTTTGGAGATCAAAACTCGAGTTCGGTATGAACAAAAGTGTACTATGTTCATCCATGTTTTATGTTCAGCTTGGACGAGCTTCAGTAATTCAATCATATCTCTCAAACAACAACTCCGATTGAGATGAAACTAGTGGCATATGAAACTAGACTCCCAATACATCATTTACACATCTGAAAAAGCATCAAAGGATCTCATATGTATCAAATATGAATACTTTAATTGTAAATGGAAATCACCATCATATTCAGGAACAACTTTCGTATTTTGGACATATCTCTCAAAATACACGTCCAAATGAGTTAAAACCGGTGCCATATGAAAGTAGACTCAAATACCTTTCCAAAAATTTACAATATGTCAATTTTGGAGTTATATTCAATATAGTATGACTTCTGGAAGTTGATGCTCAGAAATACATACGTTGTCTACACTCATTAGATAATAATTTGGAGAATACAAAGAGTTTGGAGCTGATTCCTTTTGCATTGGAATATAAACAACAAGAGCTTTCTAATGATCAATCATTTACCATATTTGGAGCAAAAAATTAATGGATCATATTTTGAGTCCACTGTTCATATTGCCGCAAACATCTGATATGTACTCGAGTGATGGAAGTTTCAGAATGAGAGTTTGTTCCCGAGACTCAGCAAGATCAATTGATATGAAGCACACTCGAGTTTAGATTGAAGCACTCGAGTTTTGAGGAGTGATGCACTCGAGTCTAGAGAGTTTTGGCGAGAGAGTTTTTACCTGAGAGTATTATGATGAGAATAACAAGCGGTACACTTGAGTTCCTTGGCATGCACTCGAGTTCTCAATCAATACACTACTACAGAAAACACTTTTAACATCCCCTTTTTAGCCCTTTTAATGTCTAAAAATAGAGGAACGCCTATACCAGGGACGTAAAAAAGTCAGGATACAGCGTCCTTTAAAAAAGGGACGTCTAAAGTTGTTTTTTTTTAAATTTGCTTATATTTTTCACTACCTAACAATTATAACTTACAGAAACAAGATCGAACAGTTTTTCATAAACCAAAATGTCCTTACAGATTAATATTGGTGAAGGATGATAAATCAAAATGAATCTACAATGAAGATAAATCTAAATCTTAACACAACAAAATACATATACAATAATCCTAGTTCAAAACTTAGCCTATAAAAAGAAAAAGTAATTATCCACACCTTTTAGCCACAGTAGGAGAAGGAGGATGGAGGCCAACGGCGGGAGAGGGAGGGAAGAGTAACCAACAGCATCAAAGATCGAGGAAGAACAATGGCGACGAGCTTCAACAATGGAGAGGAAGACGGTAGATGATGGTGGTGGAGATAGAGGAGGACGACTTTCAAAAAAAGAACAACGATAATGAAAGGGAGTAAGAGAGAGAGTTATGGTGGAAAATGAGCTTCAAGAGAGTGGTGGAAGATTCAGCTTGCGGAGGTAGAGATAACCTTAAAAAGAGTGATGTCAATAATAATTTGACTGATTTACGTTACTTTTAGACGTCCCTTTTTGAATTTGGGACGCCTAAAGTCTAAAAAAATTAATTTTTTTTAGACTTTTGGCCTCCCTTTTTAAAAAGTGACGCCTAAAGTTACTTAATTCTTACCCACATTACAAAAATGCCACCGTCTTTATTTTTTAATTCCTTTTTTTAAAAAGGGACGTCTTTTAGGGACGTAAAATCTACATTTTGTAGTAGTGATAATGCACACGATATCAGCAAACACACTCGAGTTCCCATTTATGCACTCGAGTTCAGAGAGTGTAGGCATGAGATTTTGTTCCAGAAAAGCTTGAATAGACAGATTAACACGATGCACTCGAGTTCGTCAGATAGCACTCAAGTTCTGAGACATTTTGCACTCAAGATATGGAAGTGCACTCTGGAAGTTTATGATAGAAACCATATGGAGAACGTGAAAATATACTATGCACTCGAGTTCATGATTTTGGCAAACGCAGAAGTAAAGGAAAATTTTAGAGTTCAATCCGAATGTGCTTTAAGGTTATATAATCATTATGTTTACACTTGTTATCAATCTTAAACATCAATTAATATATCTTTCAAGAGTGAAACAGGAGGTCATACACTCGGATTGAATATTCAAGTTTGAAGGTCATTCACGAAGAACATCCTTATTGGAAATGATAAGACCCAGAATGCAGAAAATAAGTTTATAATTGTTTATTCAATGTATTCATGACTAATGATTCATTGTATTAGTATTTGATGTCTTACTACAGAAAGAATAATGAAGAGGCCATGCAATGAGGAAAAGCTATTTCACAGAAGTTGAGCGTCCACCAACGTAACGGCTAGTTTTTGAAAATATGCTTAACGGTCAAATGAAGTAGCGGGACTCCAACAGACAGATGGAAAACAATGGATCAATATTCACCGACAACAAAACATGAGCAACAACCATATTCAACAAACAGATCATTTGACAAAACGAATCTCCAACGGGAAGAATATTTGAATTATATGTCATAGCACACAATGGGCTTCAACGGGTGAATATTTGAATAGACACAACGGCTCTCACAGTTTCTGCTATATAAGCTCAGTCCTTTGAAAACCAGAAAGAATGCTACAATGATCAAAACACACGAGCGACGAGAACCCAACTGCCAACATGCTGATATCATAAGTCTTTCACCTCACATACTCTCTGTTCTTATCAATTTTCTATATCACGCATCTGTGAGAGTGAGAATATTTGTATTGTACTTCAGTGAGCATTTTATCTACTTTGTAAGAGAGTCTGTAAACACCTTCATCTATACTTCTGTATTGATCTCAAGGTAGAGGGACCTTGAGAGGGTTGAATTCCTTACGAGAGAAGCTGTAGGGAGAATCAACTGTTAAACTTTCTGCTCATAAGACTTGCACGGGCAAGCAGGAGAGAAAGGTCTTTGGGATTGTTCTGCTCATAAGACTTGTCGTAAGGCAGAGTGAACCTTGCAGTGTGTGTAAGGAAGAGTAACTCCGTAGTAGGCTACACAAGTGCTCGGTTAAACTTGTGGATTATAGCGGCTTTTCTTGTGCCTGGTTAAACAAGAAGATAGTAGATTAGAAATCTCAGGAGGAACCTGGGGACTGGACGTAGGTCATCGTGGATTGGACCGAACCAGGATAAATCACAGTTTGTATATTCTCTTCCCTAAGCTTTTACATTTACAGCATATAAGATTTACGTAATTTCTTATGATTTTATACTTCCATATATATATTAATTTGATAAGCTGCAAAAAGTTTTTAAGAGATCATACTTTACTATCGTACACTCAATTCACCCCCTATTGGGTATTAGCCAGTCCTAACAGTTATCACCTTGATGGATTGCCAAAAATTCTTTCTCTTTCTCAATCCTCACCGACCTCAGAAAATATTTCTCATAGAAATTTTCTTAAAACAATTCCCACGTCAAAGGGATATTCCGAGCGCGTAATACCAATGTTGTATTCTTCCACCAATCATCGGCATCGCCTACTAGCTTGTAAACTGCCATCCTGGCTCTTATCTCCTTCGGGTATCCGAGTACCTCGAAGTTTTTCTCGAGATGATTGATCCAATTTTCCACAACTTGTGGGTTAAACCTACCCTGGAATGCCTCAGGCAGGTACTTAATAAACTTTGGCATCCAGTATTAGACCATATTCTCATATGGTTCTTGAGCAATAGGAACATCCATGTTCGCTTCATGTGATTGCGATTGTTCATCACTAGATGTCTGTTCCTCATCTGTTTTCTCCTCAGAATGGTTTCCTTCAGGGGGATTTCCTTCCAGATTATTCCCTTCAGGGGGTGTTTCATCTGTATTTTGCCTTTCCCTCAGCTCCCGAACTTCTTCTCACAGGTCCTGGATCATAGTCTGCTGTTGAGCCAGCATGGTAAAAACTTGCTGCATCATATTAGGCTCTACGTTATTCTCAGGTTCAGGATTTTGTGGCACATTCTTCTTTGTTCTACCTCATCCCATTGTTCTTTTTCACTATTATAAGGAACACCCTGTCAATATCATATCAATACTTATATATACATACAACTTTCCAAATTTCATATACCAACATACATAAATCACATGTACTCAAACAACTTGGTATTCATATTAGAAGGAAATATGTTCTTCAACATAATTAGTCATATGTACAACAAGTGGCTTACCATTTATATCAAAATAAGTCCATACTACCTTACTGAGCATATCATTATTCTTCTACTCCTTATGCATATTAATCACCACATACATAATTATATGCTCAATGAAAGGTAAAAACTCAAGGGACTTAGGATTACAATTTCATTTTTCTTCTTGATTCAAGAAGTGAAATCAAGAAGATAGGCTAACGTGGTTCGGATCCAAACGTCATCATCCATCATTAGCTCTAACTATTCTTTGTGCTCATACAATTCTTTCAGTGATTCCAAGAATGTATACTGCATTATAGGGGTAAAGAATTTCATAAAAGCTGTCACATAAAGATCCTTCAATTGCTCCCATAGTTTGTCATTCAGATATGGATCAAAAGCCAACTTCTCTACTGGTGCATTCAACTCCACAGCTGAGTCTGGATATTGGAAACTATCCTATGAGTCTAAATCATCTTTATCAACCACTGTGGCTTTGTCTTTAGCAATAGGGCCAAAATATACTGGCCACTGACACTCTTCCTATGAGTTCGCGCCATCCTTGGTTTACGTCCTCCTTTATCGAGGATCACACCAACTCTCCCTTCCAGAATTTGCTCTTCCGGAGGAACTTGATTGATGGAAGGAAGTGAAGGTGACCTGCTTCTCTGCCTTCTACTATCTGATTCATCTCTCTTCTTGATTGCCACAGGAGCTGGTATGCTCTTACGAGCTGTCCGTCTTACTCTTGTTACACTAGCTCCTCTATACTCCACCGTATGTGGATCCATATCCCGTTAATCACAATCATGATGATATAATACTCTCTGCACATAAATAATCAAGTTAGATAAAGCTCAATGTGTCAAAGTTCCTAAGAGAAACATCACATAAAGGCTCATGTAACATGCTGGAAAACTACCACTACACTCGAGTTCTAGCCAGTAACTCGAGTCTTGTAGCTTGCACTCGAGTTCTGTTGGTCTACCGCTGAAACCCAACTGATTCTCTACTGTCGTACTCGAGTTCACACGAGCAAACTTGAGTCCTCCTCTAAATTAGGCACCCGAGTCTGAAGAGTACTGGAATAAGAGTTCTTTCCAGAAAACTTCAGATTACAGCAATAAGTGTTGCACTCAAGTCCATTGGTCAGCACTCGAGTTCTTATAGAATATCACACTCGAGTCCTGAGAATTTCGAGGAACGAGTTTGTACCCAAGAACCTCCAATACTAGAAACAACGGGCATGCACTCAAGTTCACCAAGTAACACTCGAGTCCTCACTGAGAGTGCACTCGAGTCCCGTAAGTTCACTCATGAGAGTTTCTACCTGAAAACCCTGAGAGTGAATATAGAAGTCATGAACTCGAGTCCTTAGATCAACACTCGAGTTCTCAGACTCCATCGCACTCGAGTCACGTGAGTTCAGACTTGGAAATTTCCACCTGAGAGCTCAATGCCCAGCGGAAACCATCATGCACTCGAGTCCTTCACTTGGCACTCGAGTTCTTAGGCATATCCCACTCGAGTTCACTTTTGAACTCTCACGATTTTCTGCCCAAAACCATATGATTTATTGGAAAATTCCTCTTGCACTCGAGTTCTCAACCATTAACTCGAGTTTAGCCTGATAAACTTGAGTTCCCCAGTCGTTTTCCCATCTGAATTCTCTTTTAATTCTTCTTAAACTTCCTCACAATCCTCAAATGAACTCCATCACTTCCTCCACTCTTTCACCATACTTCACACTCATATTCTAAACCATCCCAACCATTTCAATACTAATAAATTGTGCAATTCTCTTAAACCCAAGCAGAGGATTTCTAGCAATTACAATCTTATCACCAAAAGCTATGCTATATGACTCCGACAATATTCATCGTTGCCAGAACCAGCACTCTGATAACAAAAATGTGATACCTCATTTCTCAACACTACGGTGGAGCACCAATTAGCTATTACTCACCAAATAGAAACGTTAGAGTGCCAAAATGCTTGAACTTTATACAATGCCTCTGCTGGATATAAATATTCACATATAAGCACAATTTCATTAGATTTACTTCACAACATACACATTATTCACTTTATCTACTCCACTTCATATACAGTCCAAAAACTCATAACAAGAATTGACAACCTAAACTAAGCTCTTCCGCCGCTCGACCTTGGCTCATCATCATTTACCTTCTCTTTGCCCCGCGAGCTTCCTCCCTGTACTGGAGATTTGTTTTGGAAAAAGAATGAGATTCACAGGAATCTCAATAGTGACGCAATCAAGCATATAAGATAACACACACAAGCATGCTTTACTCACACAATCATCAACAAAATCATCATAACATCATTTAGTGCAATGCATGCAGTTCATAAACTAACATCGCGCTAGACAGGTTCTTAGCCCATGAGGGCATCTGTGCATAGTGCATATAATGCAATCTCATAACTGACATCGCGCTGGACAGGTTTTCTTGGCCCCGAGGAGCACCCGTGCATAGATAGGCCCCGGGCACAGTAGTGCATTTATGAACATTTCACCTGAGTGTCAGCCGACCTCTAGAAGGCCCCAGGTGATCACTCCGCTCAATGTAAACATGTTAGATATTTTGATGATGATACAAACAATACATATGCATGTCATGTCATATGAAAACGGTTACTACCTGGTTGCTCATCTATGCAACTTTCTCACTTGATTTAAGCTCGTGCAACTATTGAGGCCAGATCGGTTGTCAAGTCTTGAAATCGCCAAAAAATCATAAATGAGTTATTACTCGTCGATGTATCTTTCCAAATTCATACTATTGGTAAATTTAGCCTAATGATTCCAAATTACCAAAATACCCCTTAGGTCATGATTATCATTATTTTCTCAAAATCGTGATTTAGGCTATTCCTACACATTTTCATGTGTATAATCCATTTCTAATCTCGAATTGGCCAAATTCAAGCTCTAATGACGAAAATACCCTTGACAGCCCTCAAATAAGACTTATAAGGGGTAATTTTGTCATTTCACTTTCCGTGGTTTTTCTCACTTCGGGGTCAACATAGACCCTACACAATTTGGCCTCATAAATCCAATGGAAGTATTGGAATTATCAAATTCCTATCCATTTTCCACATCTAACATAGGGAAGGGGAAATAAATTTCCAGAAAAGTTGTGTCAGATTCTCATTTTCTTTGGCCTAATTACCTCCTTTCTACTTATAACCAATATATTACCTAGTTAGACATTAATTGGACTTGATTTCGAGATACTTACATATTATGTTCTCTTTGGCTTTCTTTAATTATCTTATACCAAATGAACCATAATCAAGCCCAAAACAACTCTACTAACCTTAACCAAGCAAGAGGAACAAGTTTGGGAAGTTACCTCTTGATTTCTTGGACTTTCTCTCTCCTGGATGATTTATCTCTCTCCTTCCAGCATTTGCTTCAGTTGAACATCAAGGATTTCAAGGGTAGAGAGGTAAGGAGAAGAGATCATGGAGGGATTAGTTGGCTTTAGACACAAGGTATACTTACCTTAATTTCCAAGCAACCCTAGCTTCCCTTCTTCTTCCGTTCATTTCTCATTCTCAGCTCTCACTCTCAACTTTCTAATTCAGTTTGATCATAAATGAGCACCTGGAGATGAGAAAGGAATGCTATAATTAAAGAGGTTAATGAAATGTAACATGTGGTATCCTATCATTGGTCCAAAATGTAATTATTCCCAATTAATTCCATTTTCCTTCTCCATGCCACATAAAAGCAAAAAATCCCATGAGAAAGAGGAGAGAAATATGAATATCCAATATCCCATTATGCCATCTCGTAGTGTAATATCCCAAATTTTGGGACTAAAGGCTAGAGAATAAGCCTAAATTAAGTGGACTGCTAGACCTTAGTTTAGCAAATGTCCCTATGAGGCATGTTTAAATTCCTAAAAATTCCTTTTATATCCTTGGATATTAAAAGGAATTATATTGGTGAGCTAAAGAGCTTGGGGAATAACATAACATAGTGATTAGAAGTCACACACAATATAGTGAAGTGGAATACAAAGTATTATTGCTATTGGTGAAATTCCCGATGTGGCAGTCATGGTTGTGTGGCAGATTCTAAGAGGCAAATGATGTTGAAATATTATGAAACTTTCCAGAATGAAAGTATACTTATCAAGCTTTAATGTGATAGGTTATATTAGTCATTTGGTGCTATACACATTGAGAAATGGATTTTTGAAGTTAGCCCAGTCAAATTAACTATTTTCTGGGGCAGCATCCAAAGATTAAAATTCTAGGAAGCGTGAGCTTCAAATTCGCCAAAGGTTATATTTGTCCTTTAAACTAGACTCAATAAGGGTCGCACATCCTTTAAAACCACCCCAATTGGACATTTGTATAATTAGATATAAATTTTCAAAGTTTAATGAAAATTCTGCCAAATTATCTATTTTGTGCTAAAATTCAGTATTTTGGGCCAATTAGGAGCTGACACGTGGTAAAGTAATTAATGTAATACCCTGAATTTTAGGATTAAAGGCTTGGGATTAAGCCTAGATTAAATGGACTGCTAGACCCCAGTTTAGCGAATGTCCAAGTGAGGAATGTTATTTATCCCAAAATTCCTTAATATTGTTGGGTATTAAAAAGGAAATAAAAGGTGAGGGCAAAATGGTAATTTTTCCATAAGACTGGAAATGATGGTTTTTCCCTAATATTTCCAATATGTTGAGTTGGATGGGAATTAAAAGGAGGGAAATGACTACTTGGTAATTAATGAAGTAATGTTGGTAATTATTATCAAGTAAAGTCAATATGAGGAGAAGCTTAAGGCTTTGAAGGACCCCTTGAAGTGGTATAATGGGATAATTTGAGAGTGAATTATACTATCTTATTCCTCATTAATATTGATGGAATGATGAAGGAAAAGAGAAAGGAAACTTGCTATGCAATAAATGTGATAAGTGGACTAATTGAGTAAAGGCCACCGGATGATTTTAATTAATCATCATCCTTCATCAATTAATTCCCTTCTTTCCTGCGGTCAGATTAAAAGGAAAAGAAAGAGAAATAAATCAGAACGGATGAGAACGAGAATAAGAAAGAACAAGAACGCGGTGGAGAGAGAGAAGAGAGAGAAAGTGTTGATTCACCGGAACTCATCCGAAATGGCATTTTCTCTCGAAATGTCCAGTATAAATGTTGTTCTACTCATCTCGAGCTTCGATTCTATGGTTTCAGATTCTCATTTGGAGGCTGTTGATGCCGTCTCACCGGCCAGAGCATCGGCGAAATTCCGAACCGAATTCAAAAGCGGGTAGAGGTAAGCGTGTGCTACCTTTCTACCATTTTGGTTTATCATTTGGGTGAGTATTTTGAAGTAGTGTACTGTTCATCTCTTATTCTATCCTTGTTTGGGGGCAGAAATGATGTCCAATGGATGTCTAAATGGCTAATCATGTAATAAGGAGTAGAAAGGAGGGTATTAAGTCAAAGAAAAGGAGGAACCGACACAACTCTTATAGAACTCTATAATGGCTGCCCTGTATGATTTATGAGGGTAGAGTTGGAATTTCATCGATTGGATGATTCCATTGAGTTCAGAAAGGCAAATTGTGTAGGGTTCATGTTGAAGAGGAAGTGAGAAAAGGCCTCGAGGGGGAAATGACCAATTTACCCTTTTAGCTCTACATAGGAGCTGTCAAAGGGGTAATTTCGTCATTCGGGCCTGAATTTAGCATAATTGGGCTAAGTTATCAACTAATATGAGTCTATAATGTTATATGGATGAGTAATGACTTATTAAATGTATTTGGATAGAATTCTAGGACTCAACAAAGGATGGTGTCCAAACCGGAGCAAAGACAAAGGATTGAGGACGGACATGAAGTCCGACAGGTAGTGGACTAACTTTTCCTGCATGGGTGTGATATGTATGTTATATGCATAGATTGTGTTACTGCTATGCCTATTTGTGTTGAGTATATTTGATTGATTGAAGCTCTGTTATTCGATGGCCATTGGTATGTCATAACATTGAGCATGCAGCATGTCATTATGTTGGCATGAAATAGGGTAGGCAAGCATGTCATGCATTTATATATATCTGCCATGCATAGTAGTACTATTTACTACTGAGATTCTCTCGAATCTCACTCCTCCCAAACAACCATTTTAGATAGGTGATGGATTCATGAAGATGCACGGAGGAGATATGGAGATGTGGAGTGGAAGAGAAGACTGTAGTGCGAGGCACTACCTCTTGTATTTCATGTATATGTGTGTATATATGGATGTATGTGTATGTATGAATGTTGTATAAGCAGAGAATCACTCTAATGTATTTGAGAAATTTTCTAGCATGAATAAGAGAATGGCTTTTAGTTTATTGATATAATCGCTCACTTACTCTTATATAATGAAACTAAGAGCCGGTAAGGTAAGTATATGGAAGGGTGTTTACATTTATGATATCAGAGCTATTGAAAATGAGGTCTTACATTTTTGGTATCAAAGCTATTGAAAATGAGGTGTCACAATTAACACCTCATTCAATCATTAAATCATCATCTTCATCAGCCATTCCACGCAGAAAGAACCAAAAGAGAGAGAGAGAAGCTCAGCCGAAAATGGAGGGAGAGGAGAGAGAAAATTTCAACCTCTGAAACACTGCCAAATCGGCGTCCTCTCTCAAATTGCCCTTCAAGAAACTTCTTCTACTCGTCGCAAGCTTCATTTCTATGGTTTCGGATTTTTCGTTTGGAGGTGGTTGGTACCGTCTCATCGGCCGGAGTGTTGTCAGAATTTCAAACATTTGTGGAAAGAGGTAGATGTAAGCGTAAGCTTCCTTTTTAACCGATTGGTCTGTCGTTTGGATGAGTATAGAGGAAGTTGGGTACTGTTCATGTATTATTTAAAATGGTATTCTTAATGGCTAAATCATGTCTAATGAGTGTTTAAATAGCTAATCATTTGATTAGAAGTAGAAAGAAAGTGATTAAGCAAGAGAAAACCATAAAACATGTTACTCTTAAGAACCTTGATTTCTACCCTGTATTGTTACTTGATGAAGGAATATGAATTTTCTAAATTTGAGGTTTCCAATGGGTTCCTTGGGTAAAATTGTGTAGGCATGCAAGTGTTCATGAATTTTGGATACTTGTATATGAATTTTAAAGTTTTAGAAGTTAAATGGTGCATGTTGTGAAATCTGTCTTTTGGAGGTAGTGTCCTTGTGATATGTTTTTGAAGGGCTGAATGTTGTTAAATGATAATGAAACTTTCCAGACTTAAATTAGACATGATAAGCTTTAAAAGGATATGTAATATAAAATATTTGGACAAGTATGCTAGAAGTTATGAGTTTTCAAAGTCTGGTCATGTAAAATAGGGCAATTCTAGAGTAGTGTCCAATTAAAGAGAACTTTGTATCTATGTGTGTACATTTTGCTTATGGCCATATTTTTCCCATTAGGTAGACTTAAATTGGGTTCCAAAGAACCTAGAAGCATCTCATTTAGATTTGTTTAGAATTAGTTATGATTTTTACAAGTTTAGCCAAGAATCAGGAAAAGGGAAAATATGTCGGCCAGATTCTTGGCCGCGACCAAAAACTCTCTGACCTGATTTTTGCCATAGCCAGCAATTTTTGGCTGCAACCAAAACCCCCAAATTCCAACATTTCATATTTTTGAAGGAAATTGACCCATTTAGCCCTTCCTAGCTTCTTGGGCCTTAGTATACACTTCTAATAACTCACAATCATGGCTCTAATGATGTAATTGGGTAACTAGGGCTATGGAGAAGTCAAGAAAGAAGAGGAATGGAAGAATTTTCAAGAAGCTCCGATGGTTGGAAGAAAAGGGAACAATTCAAGAAGAAGGACATAAGTCCACAAGGTAGGAAACTTACTTACTTTAATGTATGTGATGTTTATGCTGTGTATTGATTTGTTGTATTGCTTTGTTTGATTATGTGAAGCATGTATGAATGAATGAGCTCTGTTTCTGTTTTTACTATGCCCATAAGTATGTTGCAAGAAACATTTAGCATGAAGAATAACATTATGTGAACATGAGCATACGTAAGGCAAGCATATCATGCACTATCATTCATCTTACATGCATTGTCTGTATGTTTGCTACTGAGATTCTCTCGAATCTCACTCTCCCCCACCAACCATATAGGTATATGAACAGGAAAGAAGAGAATGCTTGAAGATGATTCAGAAGAAAAGAAGATGAAGAATTGAAGACTGAATTGTTTTTAGTTTATTGTGTGTATCATTATTTGCACACAGAGAATATTTATTTGTAAGAATACAAGTATTTGAATTAACCAGTATTGGGATCTTTGAGAATAAGAAATACTCTAGTAATTATACAAGGAATTAAGAAACGATGAGTTGTTAAGAAGTTAAGAATCACTTTATGATGATATCAAAAATAAGGTTTTTAAACCATTCAGAATAGCCCACTCAATTATAGGTTTGAATCATGTATTGAGGTTGGGAATTGAAACAAATTTGGAAAAGAAAGATCTCTTAGTGGTTCGATCCGCTGCCTAAAACTCATTAGAATGATTACGTAAGTAAGGTGTTACATTTTATGGTATCAGAGCAGAGATTCTGGCATTTGGCTAGTATGCTTTGTTGCTGAGAATAGGTATACTAATACCTTGTTAGTGATTTCGTACCTTGAATGAATTTTGAGTTATGGATGAACCCAGAGAAATAGAAATTTCCCTAACCTCTAATGGGCAAACTGGTTTAGAGGGTGAGGTAGAGCTGTATATAGAGAATGAAACAGGGTAGTAGTGATGTATACCCAGTAGAGATGGGTATGAGCTCTGAAGAATCAGATGCCGAGTCGGCATGTGGCCTGGATTCCAGTGGAATTCCATGGTTAAGCTTTCTTAGGCGAGAGCAATCCCAGGATGGGTGACCTCCTGTGAAGTACCCTAGAAATTTGAAACCTCTGGATAATAAGCCCGAGTGCCTTGAGGTAAGAAATATGGTGATCCTGAATGATGTCATGAGAATATTGGAATGAATATGGTGAAGATTTATGATAAGCTTGAATCATATCTAAGCTAAAATATGTGACTCAAGTTACACTATGGTGCCCTGATGTATGAAAGTATGAACCCTATGAACCTGGTACGTAATGCTGAACTGTCAGCAATGCTTTAGGGGAATATTTGAGGATATTACCTGAATGTTATAAGAATAGAATAGAAGGAATGAATCATAATGATCTTAGCATGCTTATTAGGTATTGCTGAGGTTTTAGAATTAGGTTGATGAACCTAAAAGTTGGATAGATATCCAAAGGGTTACTACCAATTGAACTATAACCTAAGAATCAAATAATAGTTGAATTGATTCTTTAGGCATTTGGATTGACTTTAATGAATTGAGGTACTAGAATATGGTACAGATGATAATGAGGTTTTTGAAGGTTACTAGCTGCTAATCTATCATAGGGAAAGATCTTGATTATAGAATATTCCTTTAGAAATAATGAATGAGAATTTGTTTCCTAATGGAACAGAGTAATAGAAAGAATGAGAATAGCCACGTACTATGGTCTCATAATCGAGACAGAGAATAGAATATGCAAATGGATTCCCTAAATATATATATACATATATATGTGTATATATATATATATATATGGGTAGATATCCTAGTGAAGGAAGTAGAATTATGCCTGGAGCTAGACCTATATCGAAAGTCCATACAGAATGACCCCAGAGGAGATAGCAGAATAGGAAAAGGGTTTGTGAGACCCAATGAATCACCATAGGGTGCTTCAGTACTATTTGTCAAAAGAAAGACAAAAAAGAGAATGAAGGTAGAACAGGCATGACCGAAAAATTCAGGTAAACTCATGCTCTTGTATCTTATATAATGGTTCTGTACGTATGTATATACCATCGAGTGTATTTGTATTATGAATATACGGTGGTTAGTCAGACATATTGGGCCAGCATACCCGTAGGCAATCAGACTCAAAAAGCATTCACAATTATAAGGGCTGAAGCCTATGGTAGTAAGACCAAGAATTGCCGGGCAACGTCCTGAAGAGGTTGTAAAGCCAGAGAATTTCCCAAAGGGTTGTGCGTCCTAAAATGGCCGAAAGGCTGGAATAGAATGGTTGTAAAGCTGGAATTAAAATGGCCGAAAGGCTGGAATATAACGGTTGTAAAGCTGGAATTGAAACAGCTAAAAGGATGGAATAGAAGGGACTGCATGTCCTGTGAATGAATATGAATGCTTAAGAAGGGATGGTTTGTTTTGCATGCTTCATGAACATTACATATGTAGATGAGTTGTTAGAGTAACAAGGGTTGGAGCCTGGAATGAATTTAGTATTGATGACCTTCTAGGATAGTTGTTTGGTTCCTGTGTAGTTTTGAAAATTGAATTTTAACCAGGCCATTGCACCTGCTATCTTTGTATATTGGATGAACTGAATTTTTGTAGGAAATGAATTGTGAACAGAATTTTCCAAGAATTGAATTTTTGAATAGAATTTTGAACAAAATTGAATTTTTGAACGGAATTTTTGACTAGTTTGTATTTGTCATTTTTGAACTATGTTGTCTCAAAAGAAGGAATCCTCAGAGGAACCCAGAATAGTGGGAGTAGTACAGAACTAGAAGAGGCCAGAAACTGTTAAAGAAATACTCAGTTTGCTAGGTCTTGCCAGATAAATTTAGAATATTTCTTGAATTGCTTTGCCACTCACTTGAAAGAAAGAATTACAGAAAGAATTTTGTAAGTGGGATGATGTCTGTGAGAGGATTTCATAGAGCTGTAGGAGAGGTTGAAACTCATACCAGTATTGAATATTCCCGATCCTATAATGCAACCATTGTATGGTTTGCAGTGAAGCGACCAGTATGGTCTGTAATGAAATGAGAAAGAAAGAAAGGATTGGGAAACATCCTGGTGAAGCAGGACGGAATGGTGATGTGTGCCTCTTAACAGTTGAAACCCTACGAGATGAATTACCCTACTTAAAATAATCATGTTTTCTTTGAAAATGTGAAAGCACTATTTTGTGTAGTATGATTGTGAAAATGTATTGTGACCAAAAGAATTTTCAAATATTTGAAAATCATAAAAGTAGAATATGAGACAACATAGATGAATGGAAAGGTAGTGACACAACTATTGTCGTTAATGCTTTGAACTGAAAAGTGGTGCAGTTGCTAGTCATAGAGAAACAGGAACAAAAACTTATAGGAGGGTTAGAAATTTGAACTTACTAGGTCAGATAGTACTTGCTAGCTACAATGCTAGTCAAGAGGAATGAAGTATGAGAGCTTAGATTAAAGAAGCTCAGACACAGAATAGACGAGTATGGTCTATCATAATAGAATTTAAGAATACCTCTACAATTTGGGGTGTCTTCTAGAATTTGAGATACCGATAGAATATAGAAAGAATGAAATGAAACCCTCGCTATAGTGGTCTTGAAGTATTATTAAGAATCGGACCAGTAACAAATTTCGAGGACAAAATTTATTGAACGGGGGGAGAATTGTAATATCCCAAATTTTGGGACTAAAGGCTAGAGAATAAGCCTAAATTAAGTGGACTTCTAGACCTCAGTTTAGCAAATGCTGTTTAAATTCTGAAAAATTCCTTTATATCCTTGGATATTAAAAGGAATTATGTTGGTGAGCTAAAGAGCTCAGGGAATAACAAAACGAAGTGATTGGAAGTCACACATAACATAGTGAAGTGGAATACAAAGTATTGTTGCTATTGGTGAAATTCCTGATGTGTCAGTCGTGGTTATGTGGCAGAGTTTAAGAGGAAAATGATGTCCCAATATTATGAAACTTTCCAAAATGAAAGTAGACTTATCAAGGTTTAATTTGATAGGTTATATAAGTCATTTGGAGCTGTACACAAAGAGAAATGGATTTTTGAAGTTAGCCCAGTGAAATTAATTATTTTCTGATACAACATTCAAAGATTAAAATTTTGGGATGATTGAACTTCCAATTGTTTAAAGGTTATAATTTTTCTTAAAACTAGACTCAATGAGGGTAGTATATACTTTGGAAACATCCCAATTAGACATTTGTACAATCAGATATGAATTTTCAAATTTTAATGAAAATTTTACCAGATTATCTATTTTGTGTGAAAATTCAGTATTTTGGGCTAATCAGGAGCTGACACATGGCAAAGTAATTAACACCTCATTTAACCATTAAATTATCATCTTCATTAGCCATTCCACACAGAAAGAACTAAAAGAGAGAGAGAGAAGCTCAGTCGAAAATGGAGGTAGAGGAGAGAGAAAATTTCAACCTCGGAAACACTGCCAAATCGGCATTCTCTCTCAAAGTGTCATTCGGAAATATTCTTCTACTCGTCACAAGCTTCATTTCTATGGTTTTGGATTTTTTTTGGAGGTGGTTGGCAGCATCTCACTGGCCGGAGTGTTGCCGGAATTCCGAACCGTTTGCGGAAACGGGTAGAGGTAAGCGTAAGCTTCCCTTTTAACCGATTGGTTTGTCGTTTGGATGAGTATAGATGAAGTTGGGTACTGTTCATGGTTGGTTTAAAATGGTATTTTCAATGGCTAAATAATGTCTAATGAGTGTTTAAATAGCTAATCATTTGATTAGAAGTAGAAAGAAAGTAATTAAGCAAGAGAAAACCAAAAAACAACATGTTACTCTTAAGAACCTTGATTTCTGCCTTGTATTGTGACTTGATGAAGGAATATGAATTTTCCAAATTTTAGGTTTCCAATCGATTCCTTAGGAAAAATTGTGTAGGTATGCAAGTGTTCATGATTTTTGGATGCTTGTATATGAATTGGGAATTTTTGGAAATTGATGAATAGATGTTGTGTAATTCGTTTTCTGGAGGCAGCGTCCTTGTGACATGTTTTTGAAGGCTTGAATGTTGTCCAGTGATAATGAAACTTTCCAAAATTAAATTAGACATGATAAGCTTTAACATGATAGGTAATATGAATGATTTGGACAAGTATGCTAGGAGTTATGATTTGTCAAAGTCTGGTCATGTGAATTTGGACAATTCTGGAGCAAGGTCTAATGAAATGCAATATTGTATCTATTTCAATACTTCTACCTTATGGACATATTTGTTCCTTAAATTAAAATTAAATAGAGTTAAATAGAGCTTTGAACCACTGAATTTAGATTTTTGTACATTAAGTTATTATTTTTACAAGTTCAGCCAAGAATCAGGAAGTTCGAATTCTGGAACAAAGGGGTTCTTGACAGGGGCCAACGGTTCTTGGCCGCGGCCAAAAACTCTCTGACCTGATTTTGGCCATGGCCAAAATCCCCAAATTTCAGCATTTCATATTTTTGAAGGAAATTGACCTATTTAGCCTTTCCTAGCTTATTGGGCTTTAGTATACACTTCTAATGACTCACAATCATAGCTCTAATGATGTAATTGGGTATCTAGGGCCATGGAGAAGTCAAGAAAGAAGAGGAATGGAAGAATTTCCAAGAAGCTCCGATGGTTGGAAGAAAAGGGAACAATTTAAGAAGAAGGACATAAGTCCACAAGGTAGTAAACTTACTTACTTTAATGTATGTGATGTTTATGTTGTGTATTGATTTGCTGTATTGTTTTGCTTGATTATGTGAAACATGTATGAATGAATGAAGTTCTGTTTTTTTTTACTATGCCCATAAGTATGTTGCACAAAAGATTGAGCATGCAGAATATCATTATGTGAACATGAGCCTACGTAAAGCAAGCATATCATGCACTAGCATTCATCTTACATGCTTTATCTGTATGTTTGCTACTGAGATTCTCTCGAATCTCACTCTCCCCCACCAACCATATAGGTATATGAACAGGAAAGAAGAGAATGCTTGAAGATGATTCAGAAGAAAAGAAGACGAAGAATTGAAGACTGAATTGTGTTTAGTTTATTGTGTGTATCATTATTTGCACACAGAGAATATTTATTTGTAAGAATATAAGTATTTGAATTAACCAGTATTGGGATCATTAAGAATAAGAAATACTCTAAGTAATTATACAAGGAATTAAGAAATGATGAGTTGTTAAGAAGTTACGAACCACTTTGTGATGATATCAAAAACAAGGTTTTTAAACCATTCAGAAAGGCCCACTCAATTACAGGTTCGAATCCTGTATTGAGGTTGGGAATTGAAAGAACGTTTCTAAGAAAAATCGCTTAGTGGTTTGATCCGCTACCTAAAACTCATCAAAACAATTACGTAAGTAAGGTGTTACATACTGCCTGGTCAGTTTCCTTGAGAAATATCTAATTGTTTCCCTGAGCTTAGGCAGGTCATAGTTCCTAGACAGTTGTCTAATTAGAATTACGAACTACAAATTATTATTTGGTCAAATTCTCTTACAATCCAAGCACTCATATTGGTTGTCATTAAGATTAGTATACTAAGTCAAAAATGTGGTCACTGTAGTCCAACTATATTTAAATGGTTAACTTCACCCTTAAAGTTCAACATAATTACATAGTGCCATTACATTTTCCATTTTCGCACATTTATTCAAATCTGCCAGATTTTTTATACATCTTTGAAAATTCATAACCCTAAGTGCATATGTCCAGTTGCACCCATTCTAAAGGCTATGTAACAATTAGTCTAGTTTTAGGAAAAAATAAGTCCATTAGCCTTATGGATGTACACCAATACAAGCTTCCACTTTATAGACCACTGCTTCAGAATTTGCCAGTTTTACATGACCAAACTTTAAAAATGCAGAACTTCCAGTATACACACCCAAATGAAACAAATGACATATCAAATTAAATCTTAACATGTCTACTTTTATACTGGAAAGATTAACTTTATTTGTACATCATTTTCCTATTTAAAAATGTCATACAAACAAACTACTCTAAACATAACACATGCTCGTAGAATTACATTTTTGCAGTAGTCGAGAATTTACTACCAGGGCTATTCCCATACAGTTTTCCATTATAAACACAATAGAAGTCTTAAAATCATCAAAATCACAAAGCTCTAGCTCCTACTCATACTGACAAAATAGACCCCTTTCATGCCAAAATTGCCAAAACAGAATTTTGTCCAACAACTTGGTCTAATATCATCATAAATCATTATCTAACCATAACTACATGATCAAAACATGATTAACCATTAATAACAACCCCTGGTTGAAAATACTCAGTACCTAAACCCTCATGAAAACTTATCAAAATCACAAATTAAATCGGTTCAAAATAAAGCCTATACTTATCTCTACGCTTTTCTGTAACCAGTTCGAAAATCCAGTAGTACTTCATTGAATGATAAGTCACCAAACACCTCAAAATGAAATTCTGGAACCGTATAAATGAAGCTTATGATGAGTAGAAGAAGGTTCGTAGGGGTGTTTTAGGTGAAAACACTGATTCGATAGTGTTTCGGCAGATCATAGTTGTGAAAAATTACAATTCACCTTTTCTCTTCCCTTTTTCAATTTCTCTCTATTTTTGGAATTTTCCTAATTTCTTTGGTTGTTTGACTAACATAAGGCCTTAAAGGATCTTGGAAAGTGTCCGCCATGTGTCACAGTCTTGTGGTTCCATTTGTCTTGTGATCCAGCTGCAAGGTGATAAGTGTCTGAACTTTTAATTAAACAGGTCTTACCTCTTTTCTCGGGCCCTTAGCTGTCCAAATTGTCACAGAAAGTGAGGGTCTGATGATTTTCCTAGGCTCCCGGGTTTGGTATTCAGGAAAGTTAGTCGGATTTCCCAGGCTCGGGCTAGGTGGAAACCTTCAGTGATGACAACTCAAAAGATAAAGCTACTATATCATAATGAGGGGACAAGTTTCATGCTTTTATTTAGCCAACACATAAAGTCCAAAGTGACTTTATGCTCTCTCCTCTTAGATGGCGCTATGTATCCCTCTTTCGTGGAACACACATTCTTTTCCCCATGTCCCACTTAACCGTCCACTTTGTCAGGGTAAGAAAGTCCAGGGATTTGTCCCAGGTCCACCCACAAGGTCTCATTTTTTGTGGTCCCTACACAAAGTAAAATTAATTTAATTAATTAATTAATTAATTAATTATTAATTTATAAGTCAACAAGTCAATTCTTTCCAAGTACCCTCCTTTATTCAAATTGGTGCCATATATAGTATTACTTGGCACCAGTGAATTTTCATCCAACTATTTATGCGCTCTGAGCCTCATATACCTAGAGACTCATTCTTTACCCAAATATAGTCCTTGAAAATTATTTTGTCTCCTTAATATTCTTGGGACTCTTACTAAACTCGGGCCTAGTAGTCTGCTTGATATAGGATTATCCTCAAGTTCCTAGGCCCACAATTTGAGAAACTATGATAAATTTCAAAAAATTATTCTATCTCCTTAATATTCTTGGGACTCATTATTTATGTTATTTATGTATGTCCACTAAGCTATGCATTGATACTATGATAAATTTTGAAATATTGAGAGGTTTGATAATGTCCTCCTTGAGATCATCACAATACAACCTTCCTTCGTTTCATACATACATACATACATACATACTTACTTACTTACCTACCTACATACGCAGCTACCTACCTACCTACACACCTATGTACGTACGTGTGTACATGAGTACCAACATACATATACATAGGTACGTACCTACATTTCACAAAATTTTTACATATCAATTATAAATAATACATTTACTTACTTTTTACTCGCGCGCGCGCACACACACATTTCATAAAATCTTTACATCTCAATTATAAATAATACATTTACTTACTTTTTACATATGTCAAGCCTATAGAATTTAGACATTTTGTACCATAACAAGCATTGTTTTATAGGCAAATTAAAACAGAAAAGGGCAATATACTGATATAAAATGTTCTCGATTATATTACAACATTTCCAAAGAGTCCAAAATGTTACACAAGTTTGAAACTGAAATATACATGTGAAGTATGATAAGATCTTCACAAAACTCCTTCCATACTAGCCTTCCCAGTCTCCGGAGTTTACCTTCCTTTGCCTTTGAGCCTTTATCTCTAGCTGTATGAGTTTATATCATGGGAAAAGGGTGAGATTCCAAGGAATCTCAGTAGTAACAATCAACCAATCATATAAAATTTGAACAGTAAACATGCAATGCAAAATTTATCATGATGTAGCAATCAAAATGTCATGCACATGCTAGACAATGTTCAGGAAATCAAACGATGGTTTTGCCCGATCAAAATGATTGTTTGTTTCTGACTTGTAGAAATAACCAAGCATATTGTTATCATCCTGCACACAATATACTTATGATCACACGGCATATCATATCATGATCATCTTGAACAGAGCATAATTATGATCACGGTGATCATCCTACACACAACATACTTATGGTCAGATCCACTATAATGTAATCATCCTGCACACAACATACTTATGATTACATCCCATGGGTAACAACACCACATAAGCTCATCCACCACAAATGCATCACATTGTACATAACATAGAAGACAATGCATATCAATATGACATAGAATATGAGAGATAAAGTTACTACCTTACACCTTTCCCTCGCCTAGCTAATATGGTCTTTACTTTTGTGGCTCTGATCGATAAATATAAAACCCTATAAATTTCAAAGTAGTTACAAATGAGTTATTACTCATTCATACTTTCTATTAAGATTCTCAAATGAACCTTCTAATATCAAAATCATGTATTTACCAAAATGCCCTAGGGGCCAGGCCCAGCTTGGTATTTTTGTACTTTTCCAAAAATTAACACACAGGCCTATTTTACATATATTTACAATGCGAATCCATTTTTGACCTCAGATTAGGCTAATTTTGTCTCAAATTACATTTTTTCCCTTAACAGCCTTAACTTGGGGTTTTAGGGGTAAAATTGTCATTTCACAATTTGGGGCTTTTCACACTTCACACATTATATGAACCCTAAACAATTTTCCCTTCTAAACATCATGGAACCATTAGAATCATGAAATTCTAGCTCTCACCACACTATTCAATGCTGGCAGAAACATGTAAAGACTTTTTTGTTTTTTTGAAAAATTGAATTTGTAATGGTTTCATTTATAAAATACTTCATTCCTTCATGACTTCATGTGTTCAACCACTTATTCATTGATTAAACATAATCAAAAGAAATTTGGGCAGCATATCCTTTTAGAAAATGGGCATCCCAACTTTACAAATTTGTAAAAAACAATCAAATAACCAGCCACAAATTCACCACAGTTCAGTCTTTAACAAAAATACTAAAGTTTTTGTAGCTTACCTTACTTTTCCCTTTTTGCTTCTTCTCCAACTGAAACTCTCCTCCCCCTTCCTTGAGTTTTTACTTGTTCAATGGCTAATCCAAGAGAATAGGGAGGTTAAGAATAAATTTCTTGAATTATAACACAAGAGTGGGCAGAGATTTTTACATACTTACCTAGTTCTTACTCCTAGATTCCTTCCTTTTCTTCTTCTACTCCTTTCCTCTCTAGCTCTTTCCCTTTTCTTTTCTTTTTCTCATTTGAATGACTTGTCCATTTTATAGACAAAAGGAGAGGATTTTATAATGGTCTAGACATGAATATGTGTCCTAGTATATTAATTTTTTATTCAATTTAATTCACATGTTACATTTTAATATATATATATTATATTGTATAATGGTTTCATTGGCCTTCCATCTGTCCAGACCCTCTTTAATTATTCAGAAAATTACCAAATTATATTTATTTGGTCAAAATGACCATTTGGCCCTTGCAACTTTTCTCATTTTCGCAATAATTGAGAAAATTGGCAGAATTGTCACCAAACTTTGAAAATTCATATCTAATTGTGTAGATATCTAATTGGGGTGGTTCCAAAGGGTATGTGACCTTATTGGGTCTAGCTTTAGAAAAACAAATATAACATTTAGCCAATTGAAAGCTCATCATTTCCATAATTTTTATTTTTGAAGCTACCTCTAAAAAATATCAGATTCGCTGGGAAAATTTCAAAAATTCATATCTCCTTGTATACAACTTAAAAAGTTCCTTATAGCCTATAAAATTAAAGCTTACCATATCTACTTTCATTTTAAAAAGTTTCATAATTTTTGAGGATCATTTACTATTTTAAAAATGTCATATAACATGACTGCCAACATTACCAACTTGTATACCAATTAACTTCGTTGTGTGTATAACCTCTAATTGCTTTGCTTTGTTACTTAGTGTGCTCTTCATTCACCATTTTATCCCCTTTAATACCATCAAGATATAAAGGAATTTTAATGAATGAAATTTTGGATATTACAACATACATACATGCATTTCACAAAAAAATCTTTACAAATTAAATCAATTGTAAATAATACATTTACTTACTTTCCACACTACGCGTGCACAGACACACTTCACAAAATCTTTACATTTTAATTATAAATAATACGTTTACTTACTTTTTACATTCATACATACATACGTTTCACCAAAAAAAAAAAGAAATCTTTACATATATATTATAAATAATACATTTACTTACTTTTTACACACGCATAGTTCGTAAAATAAATCTTTACATATCAATTATAAATAATACATTTACTTACTTTTTACACACACACGGAGTTCACAAAAAGATCTTTACATATCAATTATAAATAATACATTTACTTACTTTTTACATACATACATATCAATTATAAACAATGCATTTACTTACTTTTTTATTCAACCGATTAGTTAGAACTTATATTTATGGTTAGATGGAATATTTAACAATATTCAATAGCAGAATATTATTTAATTTAAATAAAAGTATAAAATAGTTAATAATTTTCACACTACTAGAAAAAACACTTTTAACGTTCCTTTTTTGAGACTTTTAACATCCTTTTATGGAGGACGCGTATGTCAGCGACGTAATAAATTTGGACTTTAGACGTCTTGTAGAAAGGGACGTCTAAAGTTAGGCTTTAGGCGTCCCTTCTCAATTTAGACGTCCTTTTTATGAAAAGGGACGTCTAAAGCCCGTTTAAAATTTTTTTTTATTTAAATTATTTACTTTAGGTGTCCCTTTATATTTAAAAGGATGCCTAAAGTTAACATTAGGCGTCCCTTATCCTAGAAGGGACGCCTAAAGTTTTTTTTTTTTTTAAAAAAAGTTGCTATTTGTATTGTTTCTGCCCATACTGAAAGTGATGAACAACATAGTCTCCATACACAGTAAGGAAACATACAGCAAGCAGTATATAATTAACTCCTACAACATCCAGTAGTAAGGAAACATTCATGCACAGTATTGTCAGAAATGTTGTCCACTAAACAACTAATAAGTAAACATATAGGAAACCATAAACTTTTACAGATCTAGGTGTTGAAGAAGCCGCCCAGCCAACAAGTCTCTAACCAAATTAATGTCTTCATATAAGTAGGCAGCATCATTATCAAAGATCTGCAAATTAGAAAATACGATTAGATAAAATCATTAAAGTTAAAGAATTGTTTAGCAATTCAATTAAAATACATCCAAAATATTATCATTTGATTACCTATTGAAAATCACTTGTAACGCCGCTTTGAATGATATTATACATGTAAATGATAACATAGTAGCCACATTTCGTACCTTCTGGCTGTTGAGAGCACTATAAATCAAAAGCAATTGGTTAAAATAAATAACATACATAATTTCTAAAACAACCCTAAATAAAAGAACTTAAATTGGAACCACATACTTGGGGATATTACCACTTTAGCTTGCGAACAACTCTACCCTCACGTTACCCGCCAAGCATTCTACATGTTTGGGTCGTGCTACCATTAAAATGTAAAACAATAAAAATTAGAACAATTTATTTAAGTCAAGAATCAATTTAATAAAAAAGAAATAACTTACGTGTTGAAGACGGATTTTGTGTCCTTGTCGGGCTTTTTTCTCAAGGAATCAAACCAATAGATTTCGTTGATGCACGGGCAAACAACACACAGGCTCTAATGGTAACTACAACAATACACAAATTAAAATGAAGTTTAGATTAGAAGAAAATTATTTCTTAAACATCCCAAAAAATAAAAATACAACTACATACGCTTGAACAATTGGCGCTAGATAACATCGCAATTTGGTCGCTGCCATTGTGAAGCCCACATAATGCGTCGTTTGTTGTACATCATTTTTATCCGATGTCGTATTTGCTGGATACATGAATCCGTATAAAGTGTGTCTTTCCATATCGATGCATAAGTGGTAGAAGGACCTAAAATAGAAATAAAATGACTAAGGAATTATTGAACTTATGAATTATTGAACTTAGGAAAGAAAAACTAACCAAATGGCAAGTTTGACCCATCATGCATCTATCTCCTCCAAATACAGAAACTCCCTAAGATCTTTATTATCGATTGTGTAGGGATACATCAATTCTTTACCCACAATCCCTGGAGGCATATTCAAGTCGATTTGGCGAATACCTTTGTAAATCTGTTGCAGTCGTACTGAAAAGGGCCATTTCATCGCATCTTGCTCATCCTATTACTATAACATGCAAAACCAATTATATTATAATGATGCCAATAAATGTCAAGTGATATGAATATAGTTCCTACCATTGGCGGGGTTGCCAACGTGCCAATAAGATATTGAGGCCAAAGGATAAAAGCTCCAATTGTCTGACCCAGCGTGGCAACCTCAACGTCAGGGATAGGGATGGCTTCACCTTCTTCCCCCTCATGAACACATATCACTATCACCAAATGTAAAGTGGACTTTAAGTTGCCTTTAAGTTCACCAAATGCAATGTTTCTGTCAGTCGTGTGTACTTACTCCCAGGGTATAATGGTGTATCCGTATCACACCGTAGTCTGTCATATTCATGTGCCTGGGCAAGGATTCAACCTCAGCATCATGAATCATTTTCTCCATTCTATCTTGATCTATGACATCCACTCCTTCCTTCTTGTACGACGAACAATCAATTACTTCCTCACAATGCCATATCTACCTTGTGTATCGAAGATTTATTCCATCACAAAGTAGGTGATTCCTTATATCATCAACATCCCGTCGACTCTCATTTAAACAATTGACACAAGGACAAAAATACTTCCCATTTTTTGTTGGAGCATTCCTTCTAGCAAATTCAATAAACTCTTTCACCCCATTCTCATATTCTTCACTCGTTCTCAAAGCATTCATCCAACTATGATCCATTTTTTGCCTAAGCCATTCTCAATAACGCTAAAGTTTAGAATAATATAATTGACAACAATAGGATTTCCTTTTATAACTTTTTTCAAAAAAAATCGGCAGCATTTCCTCTTAAATTTAAGACATCCCAAAATTTGAATAACAAACCAGTTAAACTAAATGCAAAACAGAACAAGCTGTCTAAGACAATTTAGAACACTATCAACAATATTATCCACTAATTTTTCATCATTAAACTAAAAAATTCAAAAGGAAGTGTTAAAAAATTTAGACTTATATTATTATTATTTTTATGACACAACAATTATTTTAACTTTGTAGTGAACTATATCAAGAGACATATAATGGAATGAAAATTATCATTCTACTAAAGATGAGTTTTTGTGTGTGCATATATATATAAATTTGAGAGTATTTTTCATTTTTTTCATATAAAATAATTAATCTCAATAAAATCCATGAAGACATAATTATGCATATTGATAACTATAAGTGTACATGTTCAGTATTACAAAACTAAAATAGGAGAAGCAAAAATTCATACGGCATCAAGACATAATTGCTGATATTTGTTCATATTCCAAACAGACCCTTAAATAACAATAAAAAAATCCGAGTCTACACAAAAAAAAAACCAATGCAAAATCCATGCCAATGACAAACATAGAAGATAATGGTTGCAGCATCAAAGATAAAGGGAGAGGGAGGCGCGAGCTGTACCTTGGAGGAGGTTCACTGAAGCCTAGCTTGTCATGGAGACGGTGACAGAGGGATGGATGAATAGCTAGCGTACACAGCTATTTATATACCGTGGTGAGGTCGATCGAGGTGGATGAGCTTCTTGACAGAGGAGGGAGGAGGAGGCCGTCGCTATAGCAAATCTCTGGAGGGAAAATTATTGGCGACCGTGAAAGGAGAGAACGAAAATTATTGAAAACTATTTAGAGAAGGGACGCCTTTGTCTCCCTTTAGGCGTCTCTTCTCTAAGAAGGGACGCATAAAGGGACACCCTTAGGCGTCCCTTCTACAAGAAGGGACGCCTATTATGCTCTTTACACGTCCTTTTTCGTTCTTAGGACACCTAAAGGGACAAATTTTTTTCTTTATTTACTTAAATGCCACCGCGTCCATTTTTTACTTCCCTTTTTTAGAAAGGGACGTCTTTTAGTGACTTAAATCCCTAATATGTAGTAGTGTCAGCGGATTGATGTTTTTCTAGTATAAATAGATTTCGATTCGTAGAATCAATATCAATGAATGAAGGGTTAAGGTGCAGATTTAGAAAAGAACTATTTCCTAAAGTGTACTTGTTAGATTTCATGTTTTGATGATAACAAATCATGTTTTGGAAGTCCATGGATTTTATATCAGCAAAGGAAGTGATAAAAGTGATCTGAGTAAGATCACTCGAGGGATTTAGATAATCACTCGAGTGATAATCAAGATCACTCTAGTGATCTTTAAAATCACTCGAGTGATATAGTAAATAACCAGATCACTCGAGTGATATGTGTAATCACTCGAGTGATGCGCCAGATCACTCCCAGTGATTGAGAAATCACTGCAAGAAAATATCACTGTTACATATTTCACTCCCAATTATCCTAAATCACTCGAGTGATATGTTATATTTGCCAAATCACTTCTAGTGAATCTGAAAACACTGGAAGAAGATTTCACTGTTTTGGAAATCACTTCTAGTGAATGCCAGATCACTCGAGTGATACCTGAAAATTTCCAAATCACTTCCAGTGGAATACAAATCACTGCAGAATATTTTACTGTTTTCTAAATCACTTCCAGTGATGTTAAATCACTCGAGTGATATAGTATTTTCGCTGAATCACTTCCAGTCGATTGAAAATCACTGCAATAAGAAATCACTATTTAAAAAATCACTTCCAGTGATTCCAAATTCACTCGAATGGAATATAAAAATCTCATGTTCATTTCCAGTGAGTCTGTAATCACTGACAGAAGTTTTTAATGTTTTCCAAATCACTTCCAGTGACATCATATTCACTCCAGTAATGTTTCCTATTGCTAGTAACACTCAAACAATCACTGTGATCCACTTCCAAACTACTCTCATGGAAATCAACAAATTTTGTTAGTTAATCTTTGTTATTCATAATTATTACTAATTAGTCCAGATTACTGTCAAAATCTTATGACATATTATTTCGATACTCAGTTGCTGATATCCATCTCTAGTGAAAGCAAGATCACTCCCGATGGTTTTCTTGATTTTCAAAAAACACTTCCAGTTAATCATATTACTCTGATGATATTCAAATATTTTCTAACGGTAATATTCTCAAAGTATATTACAGTTGTACTCCACCATCATGCACATGACAAGTAACTGAACTCTCCATTCAAACGACATCTATTCATGGGCGGCAGCAAAATTCATAAGTAACGGAAGAAAAATGTTGTTACATTTGTCAGAAGCATCTTTAAATTTACGGACAAATTTACAACGATCTTCAAAGCCTCTAATATATATGTCCAGCCATTCAAAAAATAAAAGTATGAAGAAAAATACTTGAATACAATGCAAACAATACTTTTACAAGTGCTTCAAATCTTCATTCGTATTTCAGTTTTTATCTATATACTCTGTGAGAGAGAATTGTCAGTCATACGCATTTATTTCCAATAGTGATAACTTAAGGTTGAGGAACCTTAAGTTGGGATTTAAGATTACCTTGTGTAAGGGGGAACGAGTGTCCAGAGGAACTTGCTGATTGTACTGTGGTGCCAAGAACCCATTGAATCTTGGAAGATATAGTGAAAGGCTCAGAAGGATTTCTGAGGACTGGACGTAGGTCAAGTGGTTGAGACCGAACCAGTATAAACCCCTGTGTGAACCTTGGTGATATCTCTTCTTTTTTATTACTGTGCCTTAAAGTTTTATAAATTGTATTTAAATTTCTGATTATTTTGTAATCACCCAATTCACCCCCCTCTTGGGTGAAAAGCTTGCTCTAACATTTGGTATCAGAGCGCAGGTCTTCTTGTTCAAGTTTAACAACCTTAGAAGGATCCGATGGCAAGCATGGGTGAAGAAATCCTTCCTGACGGAGCTTCTATCACTAGACCACCAGGTTTTAGTGGTGAGCATTTTTCCTTCTGGAAAGCTAAGTTCCGTGTATTCGTAATGGCTACAGAATACGAACTATGGGATGTGATTGAAACTGGAAACTATGTGCCTACAAAGACTGAAGAATCTCGAAAAGTTCCTAAATCACCAGCAGAATTTAATGACAATGACAAAAGGCTAGTGACTCTCAACAGCAAAACAATTTTGATGATTCAGAGTGCACCGAGTCAAAAAGAATACTTCAGAATCTGTACTCTTCAGACTGCTAAAGAAATGTGGCAAGCTTTGGAAGTAGCTTATGAAGGAACAACAGGAATAAAAGAAAATCGAGTCAATACTCTAACTACAGAGTTTGATATACTTCGTATGAAGGAAGGTGAGTCAATAGCTGAATTTGAACTTAGATATACTCATCTTGTTAATCAACTTGCAGCACTTGAAAAAATCTATGATCAGAATGTTCAAGTATGAAAAACATTAAACATACTATCCAAAGAATGGGAGGCCAAAGTCACAGCAATAGAGGAGGCCAAAGGAGAATCAATGCAATCTATAGCTTCTTTGTTTGGAAGTCTCTCTGAATATGAAAGCAAACTAAAATTCAAACGAGAGCTAGAAGAAGTTGGGACATGAGAAAGAAAAGTCTTACACTAAGTGTGAAAAAAAAAAGGCAGAAAGCCAAGGAGAAGAGGAAGCCGATGATGATGAAATATGCCTGATGATAAGAAGATTCAAGAAATTTTATAAAGGCCAAGGGTTCAGGAATTCACAAAGAGGTGGAACTAGCTACAGAAGAGACGCCAAGGAGATCATCTGCTACGGATGTGGTAAACCTGGACATATCAAATCAGAATGTCCAGAGTTATTACAGAAAAATAAATAAAAGAGAAACATCAAATCCTTCAACAGAAAGAAGGCATTTATTTCTGCAATATGGGGAGATAGCTCCTCAGATGAAGAAAGCGATAATGAAGAGATAGCCAATATATGTCTGGTTGCTCAAGAGGTAACAGACGAGGAGGTAAATGATTCTGATCCTACTTATGATGAATTACAAAATGAATATGATGCTTTACATTCTGAATTTGTCAAAATTGTTAAAAATTTGATTGCATGTAAAAAGAGAAACAAATTTCTTGAAGAAAGAATTAAAGATCCATTGGATAAAGATTACGAAAAGTGTTTGTCTCTTGAGAAGAAAAATATTGATCTTACTAAAACTCTTGAAAAGTTTACAAAAGGAAGTGAGATGTTAAATGTTATTTTAAAAGCACAACGTCTTGTGAATGATAAGTCTGGTATAGGATATGATCCAGACTTAGACAAAAGAAAGGGTAAGAAGAAGACAGGAGGTAAACCATATTTAAGTTATTTCACACGTTCTGTGCACAGATATAATCCTTTTGCTTATTGTAATTACTGCAATAGAAAAGGACACTACACTTCTTCGTGTTTTCATAAAAAGAAAGGAATTATAGGAACCTATAAATGGATACCTAAGAAGGTTCATGAACAGGAAGTTATATGTACTAACCCCAAAGGACCCAAAAAGATATGGGTACCTAAAACTTAATTATCCTTAACTGCAGGTTTGCTTCAGAGCATCCAAATCAAACAAATGGTATATAGATAGTGGATGCTCAAGACATATGATTGGTGATCCTGAGAACTTCACCACATGAGTACCCAAGGAAGGTGGCAAGCTAAAATTTGGAGGAAATCAAACCAGAAGGATAGCAGGGCTGGGGAAGTCAAGGATAAAATCAAAGACGTATATTATGTTGAAGGTTTATGTCACGATTTATTAAGTGTAAGCCAAAGCACAGATAAAGGCAACTGGGTAATATTTGACTCAGAAGAATGTCTGATAGTTAGCAAGAAGGATCTGCAAATTGAAAAGAAGAATTTGAAGTCAAAACTCAAGGCAAAATGAGAAGGTAATTGCTATACTCTTGATATGAATGAAAATGTTTCTGAAAATTACCTTTTGAGTAACACTGATGAGAGTTGGCTTTGGCATAAGCGACTTGCCCATGTGAATATGCATCAATTAGATAAATTACTCAAAAAGGATTTGGTAATTGGTTTATCTAATGTAAACTTCAAGAATGATTTAATTTGTGACGCTTGTCAAAAAGGTAAGCAAACTAAATCATCTTTTAAATCAAAAACTGAAATTACCACTAACAGACCACTTCAATTATTGCATATGGATTTGATTGGTCCAGCAAGAGTTAAGAGTCTTGGTGGAAATTTGTACACCTTTGTTATTGTTGATGATTTCTCTAGATTTACCTGGAATATATTCTTGTCATCTAAAGATGAAACATTTAGTAAATTCATTGCCTTTGCCAAGAAAGTGCAAAATGAGAAAGGTATGTTGATTGCAAGTAATCGAACAGATCATGGTGGAGAATTTGATAATCAAGCATTTGTAGAATATTTTGATACAAATGGCATTGATCACAATTTTTCAGCACCAAGAACTCCACAACAGAATGGAGTAGTGGAAAGAAAGAATAGAGTTCTTACAGAAATGGCAAGAGCAATGCTCAACGAAAGGAGTATGTCTTAAGTCTTCTGGGAAGACGCTATGAGCACTGCATGCTACATCTCAAATAGAGCGTATGTCAGAACCAAACTTGGAAAGACACCATACGAACTCTACAAGGGACGGAAACCAAACCTCGCTCATCTACACATATTTGGTTGTAAGTTCTTTATTCATAACAACGGTAAAGATAATCTTGGAAAATTTGATTCTAAGGCTGATGAGGGTTTGTTCCTAGGCTATTCAAATCAAAGTAAAGCATATAGAGTTTTTAATAAACAAACATGTGTTGTAGAAGAATCAATTCATGTTGTATTCGATGAATATGTGTCCTCTAGTAAAAACATTGACGATGAGATAATCAGTAACCAATCTTCTGTTAACTCTCCCAATCTTGAGGTTAATAATATTGAAAAAGAAGTTGAACTAAGTCAACCTGATCAACCTCGAGCCTGGAAATACATCAAGAGTTATCCTCTAGATCAAGTAATAGGAGAAGTTAATGAAGGAGTTAAAACTAGAAACAATGTTTTAAACGAAGTTAGCTTTTCTGCATTCATTTCTCAATTGGAACCTTCTAACATTGATGAAGCCCTATCAGATAATGATTGAGTGTTAGCAATGAAAGAAGAATTAAATCAATTTGACAGAAATCAAGTTTGGGATTTGGTACCCCGTCCTAAAGACCACTCAGTTATTGGCACTAAATGGGTATTCAAGAACAAACTCGATGAATCCGCAGCTATTATCAGAAACAAGGCAAGATTGGTCGCTAAGGGCTATAATCAGGAAGAAGGTATTGATTATGAGGAAACATATGCTCCAGTAGCAAGATTGGAAGCTATACGAGTACTCTTAGCCTTTGCGTGCATCAAGGGATTCAAATTATATCAAATGGATGTGAAAAGTGCCTTCTTAAATTGGTACATCAAAGAGGAAGTTTATGCAGAACAACCTCCAGGTTTTGAAGATGTATCCAAACCAAATCATGTCTTCAAACTAAAAAAGGCCCTATATGGTTTAAAGCAAGCTCCTAGAGCCTGGTACGAAAGGTTGAGCAAATTTCTCATCGAATTTGGTTTTACTCGAGGAAAAGTCGATACAACTTTATTTATAAAATGAAAACTAAATGATACTTTGGTAGTTCAAATTTATGTTGATGATATTATATTGGGTGCTACTAATGATTCTCTGTGTAAAGAATTCTCTAAGATTATGCAGGGAGAATTTGAAATGTCTTTAATGGGAGAATTGACATTCTTTCTGGGTTTACAAATTAAACAAAGAAAGAATGGAATATTCATATCACAGACTAAATACTTAAAAGAATTGCTGAAGAAGTTTGGATTGGATGAAGCTAATGGTGCAGATACACCTATGAGTTCAACGCTACTTATGGATGTGATGAAAAAGGAGTTGGTTTCAATATAACTCAATATCGAGGAATGATTGGATCATTACTCTACCTCACAGCCAGCAGACCTGATATTCAGTTCAGTGTTGGTTTATGAGCAAGATTTCAGTCATGCCCCAAAATATCACATGCTGAATTAGTGAAAAGAATTTTCAAATATCTGGCAGACACAAAAGAGTTGGGTATATGGTACCCCAAAAGAGGTAACGAATATCTAGTTGCCTATTCTGATTCTAATCATGGTGGTTATAAAACAGATAGGAAGAGCACAAGTGGGCAATGTCAATTCCTTGGAGGTGCAGTTGTTTCTTGGTTCAGTAAGAAACAAACTACAGTATCATTATCTTCAACGGAAGCAAAATATATAGCAGCCTCAAGCTGTTGTACACAAGTACTATGGCTAAAACAACAACTTTAGGATCCTGACATATATCTTAAAGAAATTCCTATTTACTGTGACAACACCAGTACAATAAGTTTGGCAAAAAATACTGTACAGCATTCAAGGACCAAGCGTATTGATGTGAGACATTATTTCATTAGAGATCATATTCAGAAAAGGGATGTCAAGGTGTTATTCATACCTACACATTTGCAATTAGCTAATATTTTCACCAAACCTCTTGCCCGAGAACAATTCATGTATATACGAAGGGAATTGGGAATGGTAAATCCCAATGAATTGTAAGTTGTTTAATCTTTATAAATGTTGATTTCATAATGTTTTGATGATCCCATAACTAACTTAAGTATCGGAGTATCTATAAAGTTGTTTTGCAGGATGCTCTGTAATATCTTCAAATAACAGAGATAAACAGAGAGGAAAACACTCGAGTGATGATAAAAGACCAACTCGAGTGAGTGAACAGTGAAATACTGCAACCACAAGTAAATCAAGTAATTATATTGATAATATTGTCACAGGTAAGTCGCATGAGTGTTTTAATTAATAATCTTGTAGTTACAGCGTGATTTTAGATTCTGTGAAGCAATTTTGGACTTCACTTGAGTGATTTTTATACTTCACTCGAGTGAAAACCAAAATCACTTGACTGAATGTTAAAAACCTGGTTATATCAGTTTCTCTCACGCGACTGTTCACTTCACTTTGTCCGTTCACTCTCACTCGCACAAATTCTCTCAAACTCTCTAAAATCTCTTGAACCCAGAAACCCAAATCCTCATAGCTCTACTTCAGCGATAAATCCCATCTCGCAAGTTCCTCCTAGTCGCACTCATTCCTCTCAATTTCTTACAGTACCCTATCGTTCATCTCGCAAGTTCCCGACAGTACCCTAACGACAGTACCGATGGCGAGAACCAAAAGACCCGGTCAATCTCCTCCATCCTTTCCACCGTCTAAGAAGCCAAAAGCATCATCTGAACAATAACCCAATCCGACCATTCACAAACCCAAAGGGATTCGCATTGAAGAACCAACGGGGATGACTACCCGATCTCATACAAGCTTGAAAGGCAAAGGGAAAGAGAAACAACGAGAAGCAGACATTCAAGAATCTACATTGTAGAGGAAAATTACTCGTGTTGTCAATATCTTAGCTGGTTCGGTTCCTCAGAAATCACAGTATGCATCTCAAGCTTCTGGTAGTCGATATTATGAGTCCTTGGCTGAAGAAACCCCTGAAATCCTTGAACCTCCTCCTGGGTTTAACACGGGTAACCTCAGAATTTTGAATTCCATTGTGTTTGCCTCACATTTTGCCAAGAGAGATTTCTGTCCTGTTGTCTGGGTAGACTTGGAAAAGTTGAAAAAGAAATTTCATATTGACTTGACTCCCTATTTGAAACAATATGAACCATGGTTGAGACTGAGAATGTCTTATAATCTCTTAGTTGTTAAGTATTTTTATTGTAACATGAAGATTGCGGATGTAAAAGATAGCCATGGAAACACTATTGTTGAAAGGATTGAAACAAATGTGAGAGATCAAAAAGTCCTACTGTCTGGAGATCTTATAAACACCTACCTAGGCATAGAGGATGTACCTATGAAGCCTCCCCGAGTCTTTAGTATTCATGAGCTGGTTGACGTTTTAGACCAGGACAGCCTGGTGTGCCTCTACCCTCTTCCCCAGCAGCTCTAACCAATGACCAGAGAGCCTTGTTCTATATTTATTCCCGTAGCATAGTTAACAAGGCAAAGAACTTCACTCATATCACTAGGAAGGATCTTCAAATGATGGCATCTCTTATGACAAGAGAAAGAAGAATTGTGGGTGAGCTCATTTTTTAAGAAATGAAGAAGTTTAGGTTTCACTCCTCCAGGTCTACTACAATTCCCTATCCTCAGCTTGTGTCCTATATTCTCTCCATGCACAATATTTGGCACTTGACACCTGTGGGAGACATAGTGAGGATTCCTAAGTTTGGGAAGATTCACCTCACTCGAATGGGAATCACTATTCCAGCTGGAGCTTCTTCACAACCTCAGAAACATCATTCACCACCTCCTAAGGCAAGCCAGAGAGATTATCATACAAAGAAGATGGATCCTTCACCTTCCAAGATGGATGAGGCTCAGTCTTCCAGAGCAGTATCTCATGGTCCTTCATTCACTCAGGCTACTCTTCAGACATATATTCAGGATGCCATCCAGTCTGCTGTCACTCAGTTGAGGAAGTCTAACACTGAACTGATTGATCAAGTCAACTACCAAGTTAAAGTGTTAGTAGAGGCAGTGAATCACAACTTCAATATACTTTTTGAGCGCCAGACAGATCAGACACAAAGGATTTAGAGGATTGAGGATGCACTCAGGTCTCACCTTCACATTCTTTTCCCTGACTTACCACCAACCACCTCACATGTACCTCCTACATCAGACTCTCCACTTCCAGATCCTTCTCTTTCTGACCCTCATATCATTCCTTCAGACACTCCTCCTCTTGCACCTCCCACATCCTTTATCTCTGACCCTATTCCTGTTGGTGATATTCGACAGGATGATCCCATCCTCCAGACTCCATCATCTACATCACATCATACCTCTTCCAATTCTCATACTGAGGAGATTGTTGTTGAGGATGCTACTACAGAGGTTATAGGACCTACTCATTCCACTTCCACCACACCTCTTGAGTCCTCTTCTACCACCTTTTCCTTCTAGCCTCCTGCCCAGCTCTCCCTCATTCCATATGTTCCACCTGTCTCCTTCTTTGCTTCTTCATCTACTCAGGCATCTACACCTTATGCATCTCCTTTAGATGATGCCAAAAAGGGGGGAGAAGAACTGATATGATAATATGTACTTTTTATTGTTTATTGTCATGTAGTAGTGCAGTTTGTGTAGTTTTTGTATGCTTTCTGAACTGACATGTACTTGTTCAAAGATTCTAATCTAATGAGAATATAGTCTTAATGCAATTGTGTTTATGTTTGCAGCTGCCAATATGATCTCATGAAAAGCAAGAAGTTATGCTTTACATGTGCATGGTTAAATTCTGTTTATAATGGTTTTTGAACCTTGAACTAACATCTTTTATTTTCTATATGAGGTCAAAAACTCTTAATCTTTAAAACAACTCTTTTTAGTCCTTGCATAGTTAAGTGTTTGCAAAATGTTTGAAAAAGATTAAGTGAAGTTTGTTAGAAAATCAAAATTTTGAACATGATCATATAATATGTTTTGTCATCACCAAAAAAGGGGAGAATGTTAGATTTCATGTTTTGATGATAACAAATCATGTTTTGGAAGTCCATGGATTTTATATCAGCAAAGGAAGTGATAAAAGTGATCTGACCAAGATCACTCGAGTGATAATCAAGATCACTCGAGTGATATGGTAAATAACCAGATCACTCGAGTGATATATGTAATCACTCGAGTGATGCGCCAGATCACTCCCAGTGATTGAGAAATCACTGCAAGAAAATATCACTGTTACATATTTCACTCCCAATGATCCTGAATCACTCGAGTGATATGTTATATTTGCCAAATCACTTCCAGTGAATCTGAAAACACTGGAAGAAGATTTCACTGTTTTGGAAATCACTTCCAGTGAATGCCAGATCACTCGAGTGATACCTGAAAATTTCCAAATCACTTCCAGTGGAATACAAATCACTGCAAGAATATTTTACTGTTTTCCAAATCACTTCCAGTGATGTTGAATCACTCGAGTGATATAGTATTTTCGCTGAATCACTTCCAGTGGATTGAAAATCACTGCAAGAAGAAATCACTATTTACAAAATCACTTCCAATGATTCCAAATTCACTCGAGTGGAATATAAAAATCTCATGTTCACTTCCAGTGAGTCTGTAATCACTGACAGAAGTTTTTAATGTTTTCCAAATCACTTCCAGTGACATCATATTCACTCCAGTAATGTTTCCTATTGCTAGTAACACTCAAACAATCACTGTAATCCACTTGCAAACTACTCTCATGGAAATCAACAGATTTTGTTAGTTAATCTTTGTTATTAATAATTATTACTAATTACTCCAGATTACTGTCAAAATCTTATGACATATTATTTCGATACTCAGTTGCTGAAATCCATCTCTAGTGAAAGCAAGATCACTCCCGATGGTTTTCTTGATTTTTAGAAAACACTTCCAGTGAATCATATTACTCTGATGATACTCAAATATTTTCTAACGGTAATATTCTCATAGTGTATTACAGCTGTACTCCACCATCATGCATATGACAAGTAACTGAACTCTCCATTCAAACGACAACTATTTATGGGCGGCAGCAAAATTCATAAGTAACGGAAGATAAATGCTGTTACATTTGTCAGAAGCATCTTTGAATCAATGGACAAATTTACAACGGTCTTCAAAGCCTCTAATATATATGTCCAGCCATTCAAAAAATAAAAGTACGAAGAAAAACGCTTGAATACATTGCAAACAATACTTTTACAAGTGCTTCAAATCTTCATTCGTATTTCAGTTTTTATCTATACACTCTGTGAGAGAGAATTGTCAGTCATACGCGTTTATTTCCAATAGTGATAACTTAAGGTTAAGGAACCTTAAGTTAGGATTTAAGATTACCTTGTGTAAGGGGGAGCGAGTGTCCAGAGGAACTTGCTGATTGTACTGTGGTACCAAGAACCCATTGAATCTTGGAAGATATAGTGAAAGGCTCAGAAGGATTTCTGAGGACTGGACGTAGGTCAAGTGGTTGAGACCGAACCAGTATAAACCCCTGTGTAAACCTTGGTGATACCTCTTCCTTTTTATTACTATGCCTTAAAGTTTTATAAATTGTATTTAAATTTCTGATTATTTTGTAATCACCCAATTCACCCCCCCTCTTGGGTGAAAAGCTTGCTCTAACAGTACCCAACACAACTAAACTTTTTTAGGGTGCAAAAATATACATTATGAAATTTTAGGGTGCAAAAGTAGACATTATGAATTTTGTTTGGAGCAAAAATAGCAATTTTTTCGTTATCTATTTTGGGGTGAAAAAATTGGTTTTTGCTCCAACAAAAATTCATAATGTCTACTTTTGCACCCTAAAATAGTTAGTTGTGTTGGGTGCACTTTAGGAAATAGTTCATTGCTATTTTTGCACCTTAACCCATGAATGAATGATAAATGAATGTGTTCATATTAATGCATCAGCTGATAATTCACCTTGATGTGGTTAATGTATTAACGGAAATATATTAGTAACATAAAATATTTAAAAAAGTTAAAGTATATGTTTAGTCCTTTAATTTCATCAAATTTTATTTTGACCTTTAAGTTTATAAAGTGCATTTTTAGTCCTTCAACCTTCAATGTTAACACTGTTAATCTCATAATATAATTGAAAATAGTGATTTATCAAATTTAAGAATCTCATAATATAATTGAAAATAGTGATTTATCAAATTTAAGTGATGAATATGAAATTAGATGCTGACAAAGTCTTCACAATGATAGAGGTTTTTCATTTTAATTTACACTATTTCAAATATAAAAATATTATATAAAAAAGATTAAAATGCAAGCATGTTTTGTCATCGTTTAATTGTATAATCATCACTTAAATTTGACGAGTCATAATTTTCCATTAGATATAACAAATATGGTTAAGATTGAAGGAGTAAGCTTGTTTAGGATGGCTTATAAAGAGCTTATAAATGCTTTTCACATAAATCTAGATAAAAATTCTCTCACATACTTATATCATATACCGTAAATCACGATTGAAAAGCTTCTTTTGAAGGCTTCAATCACTTTTCCAAAAAATTGCACCTTATGCATAGTCATTGTTTAACTTTAATGAGTCCACTTACGTGTGAACATGCTTATGTATGATGCTTACAAATAAGCACTTTATTCCTGAAAAGGGTAAGAGATAGAATGAGTGTAAAAAGATATGAGAGTATAAAAGATAAACAAAATAAAAAGGAAAGAAAGAAAGAAAGAGAGATGAGATCTTGCACTGCAATTAATTAGGAGTAATAATTTATAAAAAATGTATTAAATATTTAAAAGTAACCTGAAAGTATAACTGACACCTGACAAAAAAAAGACCCTTTTTTCACAAAAAAAGAGGACATATGAAGCTTGTAATAATCACCCTACATTAAGTGAACCTTAATTATCTAATACATTCAATGGACTTGATAAAAGAAAATGCATACAGTGAACCTCATTGAAATATATTAGTGAAATTCTTTCCTTAATGACATAATTGGTGCTGTATAAAGTGAATGTGCTAATGAATCATGATTCCAAACAATCACTTTATTTATGAAGAGGGTGAGTGCGAGAGACAATAAGTGGAAAAAGAGATTGAGAAAGAATGAGTGAAAATTTGTTTTTTGAAAGACTTACAATATAATTAATTAAGAGTACAAATTAAAAAAATGCATTGAATGTTTATACCATTCCAAAGTCATTCCAAGCTTGCAATAAAATTTTTTGCTAGACCAAGCATGTAATAATTACCCAATATATTTATTGCATAATACAATTACCCAACAAATTCAATGAACCACATTGAAATTGTGAAATTGTTTCCTTAATAGCATAATCAGTGCCCTATAACAACATAATTGCTCCAATTCAAATAAGATGTGAGTTTTCTCTGTAGATGGATCAAGAGGAGGAGGCTCTCAGTTGAGTTTGTCTTCTTCCTCGTCTTGTTGCAGAACCACTAGCTTTTTTCTCTCCTAATCAACACCGTGTCAGCCACCAAACTAGCTTTTGCTCTTTTTCAACACGTTTCCTATCTTTTAATCAAAGCTTAGCCATTTCCACTTGTTACTATATGCTTTATCTTCTCATAGATTTTTGTTTGTTTCAGTTTCTTGTTTAAGATGCTTATTCTATGCAGTTTTGTTAATTTATGCTTTTCATAAATTACTCTTACTCATTATTTTTTGGTTTAATATAATGTTTTAGTCCTTGTAGTTTACCTTTACTTTTAGTTTTGGTTCCTATAGTTTTAAACCATAGGTTCTAGCCCCTTAAGTTTTATTCAATTTATGACATTGGTCATTGTAGTTAAATAAGGACCTGGACTTGAAGTTAACAACGGCATTAAGTTTGCTGATGTGTCACTAACACAATGTATTTTACTGACATGGCATGATGACTAGACATGTGCTTTTAATTTAAAAAAAAGGCCAAAGCTTCAAGCCATCTGTCAAACCCCTCAAAATTTAGACATTTAATAAAGTATCAACATATAATTTAGTGGGCATATAGAAATAGCATAAACATACTGATATTAAACTCTTGATTATATTACAGGAATCCCCACAGGGTTTGTGCATAGCATAATACATAACCTAAAATATACATAAGAACTACAAGATAACCAACACAAAAGTTTCTTCAAGAGCTAGTCTTTTCAACTCCCAGGGTCTACTTCTTTGCCTTTCGAGCCGCTTTGTTGTGTTGTGTAAATTTTGTTTATGTAAAGGGATGTTATTTGAGTGAATCTCAGCAGTAATAGACAACCAATCATATAAAATATGCAATGCAGTATATATCATCATGTAGTAATCAATAGTGCCAAACACATGCCTGACAATGTTCAGGAACAAAATGATGATTTTGTCTAGACCAAAATGATCACATGATCCCTACTTGCACACATCTTATCACATTGTGATCACATCAAGTTCTAGAGTAGGCATCAACCTGTTCGTACTTACCATGCCACTCAATTGGGTCCACCTGGCTCATGGTACAATGCTCATCCTATGGGGTGGTACCTTGCTTGTCCTATACCCAATAAGTAATAATGCCACACAGGCTTCACATTGGCCTACCTAGTATGGGTACCTACCGGTTCTTGAGGTACCTTGTTTATCCCTCCAGGTGGTATTTGTGTCTTTTTATCTTATTCCTATACCCATAACTAGGAATTATTGCCACACAACTCATTGTACAGAACATGGCAAACAATGCATATTGACAATCACATAGAATATGAGAGATAAAGTTACTACATGAATGTTCCTTTTCCTGCTCTGTAGTCTATCTAATACCCTTGATCTGGCTTGGGCTATTGATATGTCCTAAAAATTTACATATACAATAAATGATTCATTACTCATTCATATATTATCCTAGACTTATTTTGTTGGTTATCTAACACAGTTACAACAGTTTTTGCATAGTGCAATTCTGCACATTGCATTTTCGCAGCTTTTCAGTAAACTTTGAAAATTCATAATTAATTCTAAGAAACTATAAATTGATTGGTTCTAAATTATATGTAAACCTCTTCAAGTGTAATTTCATATAAAAATACCCAAATGTGGCCATTATAGCTACAGAATTCCAAGAATTGTGTCAAATCTATTCCTGATTTCATTCCAAAAATAGGGCTAAAATTTGAAAAATCATATCTTTTAACCTACTAGTCCAAAAATTATATTCTACCCATCAAATTAAAGCTATGAATGTCTACTTTAATTCTGTATAATTTCATGAGATTTGGACTAGGTTTAGCTAACAAAAAACACCTTACATCCAAACTGCTTCCAAAAAACAAATCGAACAGCACCCGGCCCTTTCATAACTTCCAAAAATTCCAGATATATACATAATCATCCAAAAATCACAACCACATGTATTCCCACTCAATTTTCCCTTATAAATCCAACGGAACCATTAAAAAAACATTCCAATTCTAACCTTATATTCTATGTTTGGCTAAAACTTTGGAATGATAAGGGAAAAATGTGTTTTCTTGATTTCACTTGCTTAATCACCTCCTTTTCTCATGTAATCACATGTTTATGTATATATCTTCCATAACTTCCAAAAATTTCAGATATATACATAATCATCCAAAAATCACAACCACATGTATTCCCACACAATTTTCCCTTATAAATCCAATGGAACCATTAAAAATAAAAAATTCCAATTCTAACCTTATATTCTATGTTTGGCTAAAACTTTTGAAATATAAGGGAAAAATGTGTTTTCTTGATTTCACTTGCTTAATCACATCCTTTTCTCATGTAATCACATGTTTAAATCTTTAAAAATTATTTCAACATTATTAATGTAAATTTGGGCAGCATCTCCCCTTAGGGTAAGAACATCCCAAATTACAAAATCCAACCAAAAAAGCCAACAACCAACCAAATAACAATAATAACTTTTATTATAACAAGAAAATCAAGGTTTCATGGCTTACCTTTTGCTTATCCTTTCTTCTTCCTCAACATTGACCTCCTCTTCCCTTCTTCCTCTTGATTTTTTGCTTGCTTAATAGCTGATTTAAGATGGCGTAGAGATTAAGAAGGTGTTTCCATGAATTATAAGTCAAGAACAAGTAGAAATTTCAACCAACTTACATTGATCTTGCTTCCTTGATTCTTATTTCTCTCTTCTTGCTCTTTTGTTCTTCAAAATTCTCTATCTCCTTATTTTTATGTATTTGGCCAAAAATGAGAAGAGAAAGGGAAAAAAATATTTCCTTAATATAACATATCCACCTCCTCCCTTTTATCATTATTTTATTATGTTTTCTTGAACACTTGGCAAGATTTTGTTTGACCTTTTCTTTATGCCTTTTCTTTTCTTCCACGTGTCCATACATGTGGAAAATTCTAGAGCCATCTTAGTTCTTCCTCTCCCAATCAAATTTCTCTTATTCTTTAAGGAAAATACTGAATTTTATTTTATTTAGCCAAAATGACCATTTTGCTCTTACATTTTCTTGAATTTTTGAAACAATTACTATTTTCTTCCTTTCCTTTCTTCTGGACCAAATTTTTGTAACATATTAGGCCTAAAAATTGTGCTCTTTCATACTAAATTTTAGGCCATAATGTTAGGCTTTTACTAAGGAAAAAAAATAGGCTTTAGGTCTTTCTTGGAGAAAAATTTCATATAATTTATATTTCCTCTATTTTTGCTACTTTAAATGCACCAAAATTCACCATTTTATTCCATTAAATATAAATAAATATACAAGGAATTTTTGGTTTAGATTTGGGATATTACTGCTCTTGCCTTGTCAATAAATTTTCATCCCTGAAATTTTGTAAATAAACATATTCATGAACACCAGGTAATTCTTTCGCATATCATCTTCTATCTCCCATGTAGTTTATCTAGGGGATAATCCTTTCCAGACTACTTTAACAAATGGGATACTTTTATGCTCGAGTTGTTTTTCTTGCCGATCAATTATCTGGTCAAGTTCCACCTAAAAAATGAGATCTTCTCACATGTCAATATCGTCATATTTAATGATATTCTCAGGATCCAATTAATGCTTCTTTAATTAGGAGACATGGAAGACATCATGAAATTGGCTTAAATTTAGGGGTAAAGCTATCTGATACGCTACTGGCCTAACTCTCAATAAGATTTAAAATGGACCGACGTATCTAAGCCTTAATTTATTCATCTTCAATGCCCTACCGATCCCAGTAACTGGTGAAACCTTTAAGAATGCATGATATCCTACTACAAATTCTAAAGGCTTTACCTTTTATCTACATAGCTTTTCTATCTACTTTGAGCCATTAACAATCTATGCTTAATCAGCATGATCTGCTCTGTCGTCTAGTCAACTATATCCGGCCCAAATATTTTCCTCTATAACAGTTCCGTCCAATACAAAGGCGATTGACATTTCCTTCCGTATAGTGCTTTGTAAGGAGCCATTTGAATGATAGAGTGATAGCTATTGTTATATGCAAAATTTGCAAGTGGAAGGATCCTATCCCAACTTCCTTTAAAATCCAATACATATAATCTCAATATATCTTCTAGCATCTATATTGTTCTCTTTGTTTGTCCATCTATTCGAGGATGATAAACAGTACTAAACATGAGTTTGGTACCCAAAGCCTCATGCAATAATTTCCAGAACTTAGAGGTGAACCAAGGATCACGATTAGAAATAATATTCTCTCGTGTGCCATGTAACCTCACGATCTCTTTAATGTAAAGCTCTGCTAACTTATCCAGAGAGTAATTAATGCTAATTAGTAGGAAATGGTTTGTGTTAGTGAATTGATCTATAATTACCTGAATAGCATCATGATTTCTAACCCTGGGTAACCCTGTCATGAAATCCATTGCAATACTTTTCTATTTCCACTCAGGAATTTTGGGGTTATGTAGTAGTCTTGATGGCTACTGATGTTCAACTTTTACCTTCTGACAGGTGAGGCAATGTGCTACAAATTTCATCACATCTCTTTTCGTTCCTGGCCACCAATACATGGACATCAAGTCATGATACATCTTAATAGCTCTTGGATGTAAGGTATATTTACTCTTATTTGCCTCTTCTAGGATTTGCCGTCTTAACTTAGTTTGTAGTGGAAGATATATTTGTTCTTGTATTTGACTAGTCTACTTGGTGACAGGATTAAGTCTCTTCTTTTTCTATCATACTCCTTATACTCTGTGCTTGTTCATCTTGCAACAGAGCTTCCTCAATTGCTGTTCACAAATCTCTACCTGATTAACTCTACTGCCACTGATCAAAATCTGATTCAACATATTAAGATCTATAAAGTTTTTGATCAGTTTTTTCTCTTGTATCATCAGAGCTGCCACTTGCATTATTTTTCTGCTCAATGTATATGCAACAAGATTAGCTTTCCCTGGATGGTATTTTATGTCTTGATGGTATTTTAAGCTCTTATGGTTGCAGTATAGCTCTATGGTTACACCATAGAGATAATGTCTCCAAATTTTCAATGCAAACATAATGGCTGCTAACTCAAGATTATGAGTGGGATAATTTTGTTCATGAGGCTTTAGCTGATGGGAATCATATTCTACTACTCTGCCTTACTGCATCAGGACATATCTCAATCCCTGCTTGCTTGCATCGCTGTAGACCATAGAGGTCAACTTTGGATCGAGGATTATTAGCACTATTGTTGTTGTCAATCTCTCCTTTATTTTCCATAAAGCTCCTCTTACAACTTTCATTCTACTCAAAATGTTGAGTCTTCTATGCCAACCTTGTCAAAGGTAATGCTATTCTGGAGAAGTTCTATATAAACCTTCTGTAATAACCGGCAAGACCTAAACAATTGAGTATTTCAGCAATATTCTTTGGTCCTTTCCAATTCAATACTGCTTCAACTTTGTTACGATCCATCGAGCCCCTTCTTATGAGACCACATGCCCCAGGAATTTTACTTCCGGAAGCTAAAACTCACACTTGCTCAACTTGGCATAGAGTTGCTTATTTCTTAGTATGCTTAACATAATTCTCAGATGTTCTTCATGCCCAGCTTTGCTCTATGAGTACACAAGCATATCATCAATAAAGACTACCATGAATTGGTCCAAATACAGATGAAAAATTTGATTCATATAGTTCATGAACACTACAAGTGTATTGGTCAGTTCGAATGGCATAACTAGGAATTTGTAATGCCTATATTTGGTTCTGAATGGCTCTACTCCAAGCTTAGTCTCAATTGTAAATTCCACTTTCCTTTTTGGATGTAATCCACAGATATCTTCCAGAAATACCTCAAGAAACTCATTCACCACAGGGATATTTTCAAGTGCCAAGCCAATTTCTGATTGCACAGAAAAGATCACCATATACTATGACAACCTTTATGCAAATATCTTTCAGCCTCAGCCGATGAGAGAAAATTAAGGTTGACTTCTAAACTGGTATATGGTCATAGATTAGGATTGACAACTCATTTGTTTCTACAATCCAACAGAACATTATTAGCCATCAACAAGTTAACACCAATAATTACTTTTAATCTATGCAATGACAGATAAATTAAATCTACCATTAACTCATGTCCTTCTATATTTATAACACAATTTAAGCATGCTTTAGTAGTAATAGATCAAGCACTCGTGGGTGTTCACACTACTAAATCATATAGTAACATATATACTCTTAAGCCCAACCGGTTCGCACATTCATATGCAATGAATGAGTGACTTGCTCCTGAATCATACAATGCTTGCACAAAATTACCATTAAGTTCCCAAATTTTGGGACTAGAGGCTTGAGAATAAGCTTGAATCAAGTGGACTACTAAGCCTCAGCTTATCAAGTGTCACAGTAAGGCATAATTGTATTCCCCAAAATTTCTTTTTACCCTTGGGGTATTAAAGGAAATATTATGGTGAGTTAAAGAGTTCAGGGAATGAAAAAATGATGTAATTAGAAGTCTCACATAACATAGTTCATTAGAACACAAAGAAGTGTAGCTGCTAGTGAATTTCCCGGTATGGTAGTTATGTTTGTGTTACATTTTCCAATGGGCAAATAATGTCCAAAAATTGTAAACATTTCTAGAATGAAATTAGACTTATCAAGATTTAATTTGATAGGTCATATAAGTAATTTGAAGCTGTATACAAAGATATATGTATTTTTGAAGTTAGCCCAGTAAAACTGGCAATTTTTAGTGGTAGCGTCCAAATACAATAATTATGGAAATTTTGAGCTTCAAGTTGGCTAAAGGTTATGTTTTTCCTTAAAAATAAGCTTAATAAGGGTCATATAGCCTTTGAAACCACCTCAATTGAATATCTATACAGTTAGATATGAATTTTTAAAGTTTGACAAAAATTCTGCCTAGTTTTCCAACATGTGCGAAAAATGGGAAAAAATGTATGGGCAAAATAGTCATTTGACTAATAAAAGCAATCAGACATTATTTTTCCCTTTAATTGCTGAACAATTTGGTCCAGAAGCAAAAGGAATTAATAAATGAATTACAAATGCTAAGTTGGAGTGTTTAAATCAAGCAAAAAGGTGAAGTTTGAAAAGTCAAAAATTGTAGGCTAATGTTTGAAGTTGAAATGGCTTATTCAAGAAGCTAATTTCGCTCTTCCAAGAGCCCTAAATTCCATCCAAATGAGAGGAGATATAGGGAATATATATATATATGTTACTTGGGAACCATTAAAGCAAGAAGGGAAAAGTAGAGTCAAATAGTCAAAAGCAACAAAATCCATATGACCTTAATTAGTCATATGAGAAGATGACGTTATGGGATATTTCAAGAAGCAATTAGATGCTCCCATTCCTCTTGCACTTTCGGTCAAATAAGGGAGGAAGGAAGAGAAATATATATATGGCCATAATTAATTTAGGAAAAGGAAAAAGAAATAACAACCAATCACAAACATGCATGTGTAAAAGTAAAAGGCAAGAGAAGAGATCATTAGATAAATGAATACTCCTCTTCTTCCACTCTCATATTTTGGCCAAAAATATGCACAAAGAGAGAGAGAGCTTGAGAACAAAGGAAGAACATTCAAGCACAACAGAGCTAGTGTTTCACCAATCCAAGGTAAGAAGCTTGTAATCTTGAAGTTTATACTTCATAATCACTCTATAATCTCTCATAACCTCTTATGCCCCATGAAACCCATATTTTTCAAGATAGATCAAGGTTCTAGAGAGAGGAGAAGTGTTAATCCAGGAGATTAAAAGAGTAGTAATCAAGAATTGAACTTTAAAACTTGCTTCTCTTGGCTTGGTTGAGGTTGTTGTTGGTGAATATTGCTTTGTTTTCTCTTGTTTTTTCAAAATGAGCTGAAGAAAAATGATAAGTAAAATATTTGCATATTCATTTTCCCTTATATGATGATTTTGTGGACTATATTTGAGCTGAATGTAATTAATTTGGGTGTAATTAATAAATAAATAATGATTTTCTTGCAGCCATGGATAGTACCGGATTAAAAAGAATTAAAGAAGGCATTTAAGGGAAAGTTACTATTCACGCAGCACTATTCACTATGCACTGTAGTGGACGGTGTGGTCGGTTCACTGTAGCAGTGCGGTTCACTGTAGCAAAACACTGTAGCAGTCCACTGTAGCAAATCACTGTAGCAGTCCGAAAATGAAGCCTATAAATAGAGCTTCTTGGCACCCTAAAATGAAGAAGAAGGAGGAGGAAGGAAGAGAGAGAGAGAGTTGTTATTTTTAGAATTTATTTCTTACATTTTTTTACTTCTTGCATGCCTCCTACATGGATGGTTTTACCTCCTATATGGAAGGCCTAGGTAGTCCTCCTTTATGGATGGTATAGGTTGCCACCTACATGGATGGTTTTACCTCCTATATGGTAGGCTAGATTTTCCATTTTCATGCATCTTGTAGTTGTACTTTTATGTTTTTGTAATTAATTTTTATGCAATATTTATGATGTTTGTAATATATTTTGGTTTTGTTTTTAATTTTATCATGAGCTAAATTTTCCTTTTCCTAGGGTGATGATGTAGCTTACTAATGACGGATTGAATCTTAACTTATTAAATCTAGTTTTAATTTTTCCTTCATGATTGAGTTTTAATTATTGCTCTTAATGCTTACAATTGATTGGCCACCTTTTGGATGATTTTAATATGCATGTTCAGACCGGAAGGAGATACATGTGTGTGGATCCTATAATTAAAACCATAATTTGCATATGAAATAGGAATATATTCATATGGGTTGTGTAGTCTTAATTGAGTTCCATAAATCTTAATGCATGATTGATTGCTTAAATTCATATAGGAATATATTGGGTTAGCAATTAATTATAGAATTACTTGACCTTGGAAGAGGCTAGTAATTAAAATAGGGAAACTCGACTATCAATCATGTGGAATAAATAGGACTAGAGTAGATAAGTGATTCAATCCAGAATTTATTAAGTGAAATCTAATCCCTATGGCTTTTTCTCATATTTGTCTTTATATCACTTGTATTCATATTTCATCATTTCTATCTTGTAATCTCAATCACAACTAATCAACCGACTAAATAGAATTAAAATTACCAATTTTGGTACTTAGTGATCGATCCTCGTGGGAACGATACTCTACTCACTTCTATATTACTTGATTACGACAGTGTACACTTGCACTTCTAAATACACCATCCTACACTCGTAACAAAAACCTAAGGGAAATTCTGCACAAATTTCCTATAAACATGTCCATTTAGTGTTTAAATGATTAATCATGTGCATAGAAGAGGTAAGGAGGTGATTAAGCAAGAGAAAACAACATAATCTTCCTAAGAAACCTACTTTTTTGTTCTAAATAGGACGTGATGAATGAGTTGCAATTTTGTAATTTTTATGATTCCATTGGATTTAGAAAGAAAAATTGTGTAGGTATGCAAGTGTTCATGATTTTTGGATACTTGTATATGAATTTCGAATTTTTGAAAGTTGTGAAGTAGATGCTGTGTAATTCATTTTCTGGAGGCAGTGTGGTTGCGACGTGTTTTTCATTGGCCAAACTTAGTCCAAAAATTCTGAAACATTCTAGGATTAAATTAGAGACATAGATCTTTAAATTTATGGGTAGTTTGTAATTTTTAGACAAGTATACTAGAAGATATGATTTTCAAAATTCAGGCTCTGTTTCTGGAAGGTAATCTGGAATGGTACAGGTTTGGCGATTTTTTAGGAAAACTTTGATGATATTAGTTAAACAAAAGTATTTTTACAAAAAAATTCACTTAAATATCTTCACATAGGACTTTGAACCACCTCAATAGGAATTCTATAGAATTAATTATGATTTTTCAAATTTTGGTCAAAATACTGGCAATTTTGACTAAAATGATAATTTGAGAAAGAAATGGGCCTAATGTAATTAGTAAGAACTCCAAGGGTGAAAGTAAGCCTTTAAGGCTAATGTAACCCATTGGGCATTCACTTTTCATGGCTCTAATAATGTCATTACTTATCTAGGGCCATGAAGTGACAAAGAAGAAGCAATGGTTAGAAGGTCAAGGTACACGAGGAGGACACAAAGTCCAAAAGGTAGTGAACTTTCCTAACTTGCATAACTTGATTTGTGTGGTTGTGTATTGATGTGTTAATTACTTTGATGAATTGTATGAACCATATGTGAATGATTGAAGCTCTATTTGTTTTATACTATGGCCATTAGTGTAACATGTTAAATATTGAGCATGTATATATGTCATTATGTTGACATGAATTTGTAGGAGCAAGCATGTCATGCACAAAGAATTTCTTGTTTGCATTTGTTAGCACTATTTACTATTGAGATTCTTCCGAATCTCACCCTCCCCCAACCAACCATTTAGAGAGGTGGACAGAGGTGGGATGCTAGAAGTTGTGCGAGAAGAGAACACGATGGTAGACCACATTGCTTTCTTTTTGTTTTGCACGTTCATTGAATCGTTTATTGAATAGTCATGTTGCCCATGATTTGTTGTCACTGAGTGTTGATCCATTGTATGGCATGTGATCGGTAGTACATAATACCTGTAAAAGCACTCAGAGAAATAGCCATTTGAAAACATCACTCGGGTGATTACAGACTTCACTGGCAGTGATTTCTGAAAACTGAAGAATCACTGGAAGTGATTTTGATTTCACTGGAGGTGATTCTCAGAAAATAATATTCTATTAGCAGTGATCTTGACAAAACAATATTCTACTGGAAAAGATCAATATCTCTCGAGTGTAGCTCAAGATCCCTTGAGTGATTTCCATGATTATATTAAGAATAGTGAATCACTCTAGCTATCAGTAAATTCTCTGGCGGTGATATCAATTCACTTGAGTGCAGCATTACTTCACTGAAGGTGATTTTCATGAAACAACATTTTACTTGGATGACTCACAATATTACTCTGGTGATTTCATGTTTCTGTCAAGCCTGAAAGTGATTCATCAAAATCAGCACATTACTTGAGTTATCACTTCATTCACTGATATCTCATAAATAGAAGATCACTTGAATGGATATCAGTTCATTGGAAGTGATCTGGTGCATATTGGTATCCTTTGGAAATGATCAGTTACGGAACTGGAGGTGATCTGAGGAATTTTAATATTCACTAGAAGTGATTCAGCATCCACTGGAAGTGATTCAGCAAACTTCATATATTACTCGAGTGATTTCGGTATCACTAGAAGTAAAATTCCAAACAGTGAAATTTTCTTACAGTGATCTTGTCGCGCACTATAAGTGATTCTGAAAAATTTCATATCACTCGTGTGAATTCCATATTACTGGAAGCAAAATTGAAAATAGTGAATTTTTTTTGCAGTGATTTGGCTTGCACTGGAAGTGATTTACAAAATCAATAGAATCACTCGAGTGAATTGGATGCACTGGAAGTGATTTTCAGCAGAGTGAAAAATTATGGGAGTGATCTGATAGGCCACTGGAAGTGATCTGCGTAATAAGCCATTTCACTCGAGTGATCTGCAATTTTTTTCATATCACTCAAGTGGTTACTAAAAATCACTTGAGTGATCTGTTATTCAGATCACTTTAAAGTTCCTATATTATATATCCATGGAAAGCTATTTATGTCTAGTTTCATATGGCACCAGTTGCAGCTCAATAGGATTAGTGGTTTGAGAGTTATAGCCAAAATACCAAAGCTGTTATGGAAGGTGACGCTGACTTCAACTTCAACTTCAAACATTAATATTTGATTCATCTGAGCTTCTTTGGTATTGCTTCTAGTGTCCAAATGACGCATTGGAAGTCTATTTTCATATACAAATGGTTTTGTCTCAATCAAAGTTGTATTTTGAGAGATATGATTGAATAACCATACATCTCTCAGCTAGACAGAAAACAGAGCCTGAAAATTCAAAGATCACTCGAGTGAATAGTGACTCACTCCAAGTAATTTTCCCTATTTCCAGAATCACTCGAGTGATTCTGGAAAATCACTCGAGTGATGTTCAAAATCACTCGGTTTCTATAGTGCTACAGTATGCTACAGTGTCAAATACGCTACAGTACATATGCTACAGTACCCCAAAAAAACTTGTATCTTCATATTCTTCATCAATTCTTACAAGTTCTTCATTTCTCAATCTCTTTCTTTTATTGCTTGACTAGTCTACAAGATATGCAACATTAAATATAGTAATTAGTCAATGTAAGAGATAAGTATATTATGCAAACTTCTTGCTCTTAATATTTGATATCTATATTTTTCATCATCAAAACTAATCATATCTAACACAACGCCTATCAAAACATAATTAAGATTATATCAGTATGCTATTCTGTTAGTGCTATAACCTGGCTCTGATACCACAAATGTGAAACCTCACAGAAATAGTATAATTATATTGACATAATATTCTTGATTATAGTACAAAGCGTAAAAAGTTTCCGAGTACATTGTGTTACATGAACTAAAAATAAAGGCAGATTACTATATTCCTAAAACATAACACTTTCATAAATCTGCCTTTCTAGACCTTGGGGTCAGCCTTTTCTTTCCCTTTAGAACTGCTTTGCCTTACTGTAGGGATTAAGTTTTATAGGAAAAGAATGAGATTCAAACAAATGTAGTAACAAAAAATCAATCATATAAAATGTGAAATATAAATATGCAATGCAGCATTTATCATGATGCAACAATCAAAATGATAAACACATGTCTAACAATGTTTAGGAACCAAACAATGATTTTGCCCGGGATCAAAATGATCGCCTGTTCCCTACTTCCAAATACTAGTCCATATAGTGATCACATCTTCAACACAGGCTACACAGCCCATAGATAAGTGTAACCCAGCTATACATCATACAGAAACATATAGCCATATAGTGTTGACATCATCATACAAGCTATGCAACATACTGATACGCACAGCTAGGCTATACAACACACAAATATGTATAGCTGTATAGGTTATGCAGCACACAGATAAGCATAACCACCACCACCAGTACATCACATTGTATAGAACATGGCAAACAATGAACATTAACATTCACATAGAATATGAGAGATAGAATTACTACCTTGTTGCCTTTCCTTCCCTAATTTATCAGTCTTTGTGGACCTCGCTAGGCAGACGTCAAATCCTAAAATTAGCCAAAATAGTTGCGAATAAGCTACTATTCATGTCTTCCTTTCATTAAAACTTACAGTTTTAATATCTTTCTTCAAATTTGCATATTTACCAAAATGCCCCTAGAGACTCGGTCCGGCCTCCCTTTTCTACCCCGTATTTTTGTACTTTTTCAAAACATATAACTCAGACTTATTTTACATAATTTTACGTTTGAAATCCATTTTTGACCTCAGATTTGGCTAGTACCAACTCAAATTACAGTTTTGCCTTAAACAGCCCTAACTTGGGATTTTAGGGGCAGAATTGTCATTTCACATTCCGTGGCTTTTCACACTTCACAATCTACATGAACCCTACACAATTGTCCCTTCTAAACATCATGGAACCATTTGGGACATGAAATTCTAGCTCTGACCCTATTTTTCAGTCTTGACCGAAACTTCAAAGATTTTTGGGAAATAGTTGATTTTCATGATTTCATTCCTAAAACACCTACTTCCTTCTTGAATTCATGTGTTTAACCACTTATTCATCAATTTAACATATTCATTGGAAATTTGGGAAACATCTCCCTTCAAGAATTGAACATCCCAAATTTACAAAAGTGTCAAAAATAACCAAATAAATAGCCAGAGATTTACCACAACTCAGTTTTCATCAAGAATTCCAAGGTTCCAACATCATACATTTGCTTCTCCTCTAAACCAAAACTTTACCCCTCTTTTCCTTGATTTTTTGGTTGTCTTATGGATACTTAAAGGAAATAAGGAGACTAAAAAGAAGATTCATGAGCAAGAACACAAGAATAAGTGGAAATTTTTACTTACTTACCTAGATTTTGCTTATTGGATTCTTGTTCCTCTCCCTTTTCTCCTTAGTTCTCCTCTTCCTCTTCTCTTCTTTTCCCTTGGCCGAACTAGGCTCTTCTTATAGAGAACTATAGAGTTTTCTAGATTTTGCTTAGGTGTCCATGTTTAATAATATTTTATTCTTATTAGAACATATGACAAAATTTTATATATTATTTATTTCATGATATTTTTATTTAATTATTCTAGATATTCTTCTCCATTCACTCTTATATAGAAAATCTTCTATATTTATTTATTGAGCCAAAATGACCATTTTGCCATTGCATTTTCTCTATTTTCGTGACAATTGGAAAAATTGACAGAATTTTCATCAAACTTTGAAAATTCATATCTAATTGTACATATATCCAATTGAGATGATTTTAAAGGCTATGTGACCCTTATCAAGTCTAGTTTCAAGGTAAAATATAGTATTTAGCTAAAAGGAAGCTCAAAATTCCAGAATTATCGTTTTTGACAACTGGCCTAGAAATTTTCCAGTTTCATTAGGATAACTTCAAAAATTCATATCTCCTTGTATACAACTCCAAAAATGATATATTACCTATCAAATTAAAGATCGTTATATCTAATTTTATTTTGAAAAGTTTCATAATTTTTGTACATCATTTACCCATTTAAAAATGTCACACAAAACTACTTCCTCACAGGGAAACTTTACCGATAGCCTACCTAACTTGTATACCACATAACCATGTTGTGTGTGACCTCTAATTACCTTGATTTATCACTTAATATGATCTTCAATTTACCTTTTTTATCTCCTTTAATACCATAAAGGTATATAGGAATTTTTTAGTGGCTAAAATTTAGGATATTACATTGTTCAGTTTCGTCCAGGGGTAATTTTGAGGTCTAATAATGTTTTAATCCTATGTTTATGGTTAAATGATGATTTATGATGATATATGAAAAAATTCTTGGACAAAATTATGTTTTGGTGATTTTGCTAAAAAAGGTTTTTATTCGATCAGTGTGATATGGGGTTGAAACTTTATGATTTTGACATTACAATTGTGTTCTACATGAAAAATTAAGGGGAAAAGCATGTGGTTATAATTTTTGGATAATTATACATAATTTTGGAATTTTTGAAAGTTGGATTACTCTGTTACCAGATTCGTTTTTCTGGAGTAGAGTTGTTGTGACGTGTTTTTCAGTAGCCAAACCTGGTCCTAAACTTATGAAATATTACATGATGAAAGTAGACATTATGAGATTTAATTGGATAGATAATATAACACAATAGGACCAGTAGATTAAGAGATATGATTTTCCAAATTTGATGTTGATTCTAGAATGAAATTTGTGGCAGTCTGGTTGTGCATCGGTTTTAAATAGGCAAATGATGTCTAAAAATTGTGAAACGTTTTAGTATAAAACTAGACATGTCAATATTTTATTTAATATGTCATTTGTGTGATTTAGATTTGTGTGTTAGAAGTTCTCAATTTTTGAATTTTGGTCTAGAAAAACTGGAAAATTCTGGGGTAGTGATCGATAAAGTGAGATATTATATTGATATGCATCTAGAGGTGTAATGGATATTTTTTTCTCTGAAACTAGACTAATTTGGGATTACATAGCCTTTAGAATTATCATCATTTGACATCTTTACAACTAGTTATGAATTTTCAAATATTGAAGAAAATTTTGGCATATTTAAGTAAATATGTGAAAATAAGAAAATGTAATGGCACTAGGTATTTTAACCAACTTGGGATAGTTGGACCACTTGGACCATGCTTTTGACTTAGTATTTTAACCTTAATGACAATGAATATAAGTACTTGGATTGTAAGAGAATTGGATTAAATAATAATGTGTTGTCTGTAATTCTAATTATAGGACCTAACAACTGTGCGGAAAACTAAGACCTTCCCGAGCTCAAGGAAATAATCGGATATTGCTTAAGGAAAGCGACCAGGTAGTAACTTGTTTTTATATGTTATGAGATACATGGTATGTTTTTTAGATTCATCATAAATTTTCTGGCACATTCTATTTATGTGGGGTGGTTGCCCAGGGGCTATTGCACGAGTGGATGCTTAGGGCATTGAATTTATTTGTGATGCACGAGTAGATGCTTAGGGCATTGAATTTATTTGTGATGCACGAGTGGATGCCCGGGGCCTATTGTGCAGGGAACACTTGGGACCTTATGATTTGTGATGCCTAGCACTATGGTAATATGCTAAATGTTGTTATGACAATTATGCTATATGATGACTGTGTGGCATGCTTTGTGATTTTGTATCATTATGATTGACTACATGTTACTACTAAGATTCTTTTGAATCTTACTCTTTTTCTATAAAAAAATTTACAGTATAGGCTGGTAGCTGAAAGGGCAAGATGATAAACACAGACAGTTATGTTATATATGATTAGTTTTGATGATGCCAAATATATATATATCAAATATTATGAGAACAAAAGTTTGCATAATATACTTATCTCTTATAATGACTAACTATTATATTTAATGTTATATATCTTATAGATTAGTCAAAGAGATTGGAGAATGAAGAGCTTGAAGAATTAATGGGAATATCAAGATTCAAGCTTCTAGAAGAAATACTGGATGTTTCTATGCTCATAAGGGAATTAAGAAGTACTGTAGCAGTTACTGTTTGGCACTGTAGCATTATCACTGTAGCATTATCACTGTAGCAAACGGTTACTGTAGCAATCGAGTGATTTTAATAATCACTCGAGTGATTTTCAGAATCACTCGAGTGATTTTCAGAATCACTCGAGTGATTCTCTAATTCACTCGAGTGATGTTCAGTGTTTCACACTCTGTTGTTCGTCCAGCTGAGCAAGGTCTAGTTATTTAATGAATCTCTCACAATAAAACTCTGATTGAGACCAAACCAGTTGCATATGAAAATATACTTCCAATGCGTCATTTTGACACCAGAAGAAACATCAAAGGAGCTCAGATGAAGGAGATATAATTATTCGAATTTGGCATTCATATCAGCGTTTCTTTCTAGAACAGGTTTGGTATTTTGGCTATAACTCTCAAACCACTTATCTTATTGAGCTGAAACTGGTACCATATTAAACTAGACTTCAAGAGCTTTCCATTGATATATAATAGAGCAATTTTGGAGCCATATTCGAAGAGTTATGTCATTTAGAAGTTTACCTCTCTTTGCTGAAGAACTGGAAACGCAAAAACGATCTGAAGAACAGATCACTCGAGTGATTCTAGAATTCACTCGAGTGATATGGCAAATCACTTCCAGTGGCACCAGAATCACTGCATGAATATTTCACTATTTCAGATTTCACTTCCAGTGATCCTGAATCACTCAAGTGATTTGTGATTTCCGCCAAATCACTTCCAGTGATCTCCAAATCACTTCTAGTGATATCTCAGTTTTGCAATTTCACTTCCAGTGATACCGAAATCACTCAAGTGATATGAGATTTTTCCAAATCACTTCCAATGCGTCTGAAATCACCGGAAGAAAAATACACTATTTTGGAAATCACTTCCAGTGATGTCAGATCACTCGAGTGATATTGTGAATTTCCAAATTCACTTTCAGTGGATTGAAAATCACTGCAAGAAAAATTCACTGTTTGCAAAATCACTTCCAGTGATGTCAAATTCACTCGAGTGATATATGAAATTTGCCATATCACTTCCAGTGATTGCTGAATCACTTCCGGTGAATATTAAAATTCCTCAGATCACCTCCAGTGCCGTAACTGATCATTTTCAGAGAATACCAACATGCACCAGATCACTTCCAATGAACTGATATTCCATTTTCTCAGTTTCACTTCCAGTCTCAGATCACTTCCAGTCAAGTGTTATCTAGTCAATGATATGATAATTTTTCAGTAGCACTTCCAGTGATATCCAAGTCATTACAGTAAACTGAATACCTTCAAGTCAGATCATATTTATTTGAGTGATATGGGTATTTTGATACACAACTTCCGGTGATCACTCAGTATACTCTCCACTATGACAGAATCAGTTCCAGAGGCAGCAAATCAGAATCACATCCAGAAATCAAGATTACTACCAGTGAAATGCTTATACAGTCGAGTGATTTATTATTTTATCAAAATCACCACCAGAAGATGTCTGAACATTCCAAGTGACGTACATCAAGTTGAAGAATTTACTCAGGATTTCATAGTGTACTCAACTGATGTAGATCACTCCCAGTGAAGTCTGTAATCACCCGAGTGATATTTTCTAACAGTAATATTCTCAAGTGTATTACAGCTGTACTCCACCATCACGCACATGACAAGTAACTGAACTCTCCATTCAAATGACAACTATTCATGGGCGGCAGCAAAATTCATAAGTAACAGAAGACAAATACTATTGCATCTGTCAGACCAATGGGCAAACTGTAAGAAACGCTGAAGCATATGTCAGAGCATGACCAAGGGGAAAATATTTAAATACACTCAATGACCGTGCAAAGCAATGGGACTCCAACCGAAAATGAAGTAGTGTCTGTCTAAGCAACAGATGTGATTACAACAGAAAAATATCTGAATGGGCTTAACGGTCAAATGAATCAATAGACTCTAACAGATGGATGTTTACAACGATCATCTTCCACAACTCAGCTATAAATAGGAGAGGATTCAAACACAAAACTGCAGACAATACGATGAGAACATGAACATGCTGATATCCTGAGTCTTCTGCCTCCGACCACTCTTTGCTCTACTTCATCTTCTATATTATGTATATTTGAGAGAGTGAGAATATTTTGTATTGTACTTCAGTGAGCATTTAAACACTCTGTGAGAGAGCTTGTAAACACTTCATCTGTATTTCAGAAGTGTTCTCAAGGTAGAGGGACCTTGAGAGGATTGATCACCTTACGGTGGAAGTTGTAGAGTGAATCGCCAGTAAGAGTTTCTGCCCATAAGACTTACAAGGTGCAAGCAGTAGAGAACGTTGCTACTCGTAAGACTTACAGTGGTGTAAGCAGGAGAGAACGTTGCTGCTCATAAGACTTGCACGGATAAGCAGGAGAGAAAGGTCTTTGGGATTGCTTTCCTCGACTTGCTGTAAGAAGGAGTAAACCTTACAGTGTGTAAGGGGGAGTAACTCTTGTGAATTTGTAAAGGCTTTTCTTGTGCCCAATTAAACAAGAAGATAGTGGGTTGGAAATCTCAGGAGGAGCCTGGGGACTGGACGTAGGTCATCGTGGATTGGACTGAACCAGGATAAATCACAGTTTGCACATTCTCTTCCCTAAGCTTTTATATTTCCAGCATATACGATTTACATAATTACTGCTTCCATATATACTAAGTTTACAATCTGCGAAAAGATTTTTAAACATCAGACTTTCTTATCATACACCCAATTCACCCCCTCTTGGGTGTCAGCCAGTTCTAACAAGTTAGAGGATAAAGCTACAAAATTTAATTTCTCTGTTGGTTGTCTGTTTTGAACATTTTGGATGCTTTAGATATTTTGGATATGTATATATTGTACATAACTCTGTAAAACTGACAATAGTACAGTGGTAGAACCAGTATTACTAGTAGCCAACAAATGAATGGCAACGTATTAAAGAGATAACGCTTCTGATTGATGAAGAAACATTAACTAATGAATGTATCATGAGACTTAAAGTAGAGACACACTCGCATACTCTGATAAAATGGATTTAAGTACCGATGAGACTTAGTGAGATAGTGAATGCTTGTGAAATTGTTTGAAAAAAATTTTATTCCACTCAAAAATCCCTTTCGATCCCAGGTTCAATTCATGAGATAGGTTTGGAATTTGTGAACATTTTCTAAAGTTTTTCTAATTCGGGACCAAATCCTGATTTCATAACTGATTTCACTACTCTTTTGCACTTATCTGAGTCTATTGGAAATAAGGTATTACAAAATGAATAAATTAGTTCTTAATACTTGATAAGTTTAACATATAGTTATACCAAATGAATGGTAACTCAAGAATGTTACACTTCCGTATGTGAACTAAAAGGGGTATAAACTTAAGGTATTATACTACCCCTGCCTGAATCTTAGGTTTCCCCGGGTAAAAATTTTGTTTTCTAATCAGGTGCTTCCAAAATCAGTTTCTTACCTTTATCCCATATAATTTTTCATTCTAAATCCATTGGAACCCTCAAAAACATCAAAATCATATTATTTTTTTATTATTTAGGTCTAGACGAAACTTAGGGCAGCATATCAATTTCCATGAAAACTTAACCAAAACTCATAATACAATACTCAAATTGAAGCTTACGCTTACCTCTATTCGATGCTATACCCTATTCTTGATTTCACCAATACCTACACCTTAAAGGGAGAACAAAAATATTTTTTTCATGGATCTAAAACCATAGAAATGCAGCCCTCGACAAGCAGAACAAGATTTGTGAAGCCTCTACAGGTTACAAACATGATTTCGAGGGTGAGATCGGCTCGGGAACACTTAAGGTTCTTTAAACTCTCCACCTTCTCACCTTTTTTGTTTTCTCTCTATTTTCTCTATTTTCCCCTTGTTTTTCTGCCCCCTTGGACAAAATTTAAAGAGCTTGGGAGGTGTTGGGATGTTTGGACAAGTATCCTAAGTGTTTAAGTCACAAGGTGCCCGACGCTCCTTTAAAAACTCATCCTTTACTCTCTCTTTCCCTCTTAGCTGACCTAATTCTCCCTCTCTTTGGCCTTTGGCTAATTTAATGGGTTAGGGGAAGATAGGTCCGATAATTTCCTCTAACTTCTATGTTCGATGTTTAGGAAGGTCAGACACATAGCTTAATCGAAGACTAGCAAGTTGTCTCAGCTATTTGGACAGGTGGTTGGGTGGCGCCATAACATTAGGCTAACCCCAAAAGAGAAAAGTTGGAGCTGAGGTGGCACTGCAAGACTGTTTCAACCCAAAAGTTCATATAAAATTACTTTATAAAAGCTACTTTATAAAAACATACTTTATGCTTGTCCATCCCCAACTACGCCATACGTGTTTATGTCCTCTAGACTGCACCACATATGTATAGATATGGCATAATATGGCGCCACACTCTTTAAGGAATTGCCAAGTGTCCGTATATGTGTTACTAAATGGTGCCATATACTTTTATCTTTTCCAACAGTGCAGGGTGTATGTGTTTGCCCTGGAAACGCCATGTACACATCTACACCGATATATTTTATCCGAATAATTAGTCACATGTTTCATAAAGAAGCTATGTGGCATTTTTCTATCAACCAAAGGCTTCTTTGTGTGTGTGTGTGTGTATCAAAATGGCACCAAGTGTACACAAACACAAGTACGTTTTATTCGGCTATTGTACACATACTAGACAACATCGGTATCTAACTAGTTACACACACTAAGTTGTACCAGTTACTAAATTTTCGGGATGTTACATTGATGGTTATTAATTCCAAATGTCATATATGCGGTCGCTATAATAGCTCGGAGTAGAAACATTATAGCTTCAAACCATTATTTATTCTAGACCTATTATAACAGTGATAATATAACACCCATTATATATTAAGGCTCAGTGCAGCCATGATATGCCCATTATTGTGATAATAATTAGTGAGCACACGTAAACAACCATCATAATATATGGTAATGCATGCATAATACATAAGATTCTTTCTAAACAATTATTATATATAGTTGACATATATAACAATCATTAGATAACAACAACGGTTGTTAGGTAACATATATAATGGTTCTTTCCAAACAACTGTTGTATATTATTAACATAAATAATGGTTGTTAGGCAACAATCATGATTTATAATAGCTAAGTTTTTTGAAAAAAAGTGTGGTGGTGGGGGGGTTTTGCTTTAAAGATCCCCTATACATACTTTTACAAAATGAATCACAATATATATTTATATTTTCATTTATATACAGAAAAATATAATAAATTAGAATATATTTATAGTAGTTTATGTATATGTCGCTACTACAGATTTGGGCATTTATAATGCCTAATATATAACTATTACAGCTAATAAACATCATGTATGTCGAGGTGGAGGTCATAAAAGGATATATAACAATTAAACGTTATAGTTAATTATGTATACCGTCATGTATTGTGAGGCGGAATTCATGAAAACACAAAAGTAACGGTTATTGCTAATAACCGTCATTTATTTAGTGACAAAAATGATAGTTTTTAAGAAACAACCACTACTACAAAAATAGGCATAAGTGGCACACCTTTTGTGGCGCTTCTTTAAAGAAGGGCCACAGCTTCTTCCAGATTTTTTTTAAATTTTTTTTAAAAAAATACTTTAGGTGGCGCTTCCTTAAGGAAGCGCCATAGATTCCTAGTGACTTTAGGTGGGCTTCCTTTTAAATAAAAAATAAAAAATTGAAGTAACAGCTGTGACGCTTGTTCAAGGAAATGCCATAGCTACTACGTACTTTGTGTGGCACTTAGCCTAGCAAGCGCCATACAAAGTATTATTTTCTTCAAAAAATATTCAAACCCTTCTCTCTCCCGCAATATGCTTCCATCACCTTTATCCTCTTGGTCTCCAATCTTCATCCAACACGTATCATCACCTTTATCCTTTTAATTCCCACATTTCGTTCTTCTCATATACTCGTGACCGTCCAAAAGTTCGATTTACACTTATCTCATTTTGTTGTTCCATCACTTCTCATATTTTCTCTTCCTCCTCTTTTTATTTTTGCAACACTCCTTGCTCATTTCTTTTTGTCTCATTTCTTGCACTAAACTGACCATACTCCTTCTCCCTCTTGATCTCATTTCATCTTCCTTATAGTTTCATTTGGTCCTGTAAGTTGTACCCACTTATTTTTTCCTTTTTTTAATATTCTGAAGCTACGTATAGCACATTGTCTTGTTAACCACTTTTTTTTAATTTAAACATATATGCAACTTTGTCTTTGTCTTTCTCCTTTATTATTTTTTTCCATGTGTTGTGTTTGAGATTTCCACTCACTCTGTTCAAGCTTCCTCTATACTGTAAGTTTTTTTTGAGCTTACAAATATAATTTTATCAGTAGTTAATAGTTTAACTTGCTCAATATTTTTTATATTTAATTTATTATAAAATCTGAAATAAAATTTCATTTTTGTATGCTGAAAAATAAATGAGATAAAATTAAATGTTATTATATATAAGTTATATGTGAAGATTTGTAGTAGTTATAATTTTTTATTGTTGCAATAATTGATAACATTATATTGATGAGTTGCATAAATAATATAATTATTTTTTTAGCACTTGTATTTTACTTAGTAGTGATTTTGTTAATTAGTTATTTGTTAATTTATATCATTTTGGAGTTATTTCATTTTGATTTGTTTTCCTTCATTTTGTTGTAGAGATATAAAAATATGTTTAAAGTGTATTATTAATTATAATTATAGGTTTCTAAAAGAAAAATACGAAAAAAATTATTTTTTTAGAAAAAATGGTCTAAGGTGGCACTTCCTCAGGAAGTGACTTCCTGAGGAAGCGCCACCCTATACCTTTTCTAAAACAATTTAAGAAAAATAAAATAAAAAAAAATTAAAAAAGGGCCTAGGGTGGCCTTTCTTGAGGAAGCACCACCCTAGGCCCCTTTTTAATTTTTTTTAATTTTTTTGAAAAATTTTTTTTGTAAAATTTTTTTTTAAAAAATGCCTAGGGTGGTACTTCATCAAGGAAGCTCTACCTTTGGCCCTTTTTTAAGAAAATTTTAAAAAATAACTTTTTTCAAAAAATAAGAATTTTTTTCAAAAAAGGCCTAGGTTGACGCTTCCTTGAAGAAGCGCTACCCTAAGGCCATTTTTAAAAAAACATTTAAAAAAAAAAATTTTTCAAAACAAGGCTTAGGGTGCCGCTTCCTTGAGGAAGCGCCTCAGGAAGTTCGAACTTCCTATGGCGCTTCCTCAAGAAAGCGCCACCCTATGTGGTATTTAAATAAAAATATATATACATGCTGTGGCGCTTGTGGGTAGCGCCACAGCTTCTTTTAGTGGCGTCAGTATTAGATTTCATGTTTTGATGATAACAAATCATGTTTTGCAAGTCCATGGATTTTATATCAGCAAAGGAAGTGATAAAAGTGATCTGAGCAAGATCACTCGAGTGATTTGGACAATCACTCGAGTCATAATCAAGATCACTTGAGTGATCATTAAAATCACTTGAGTGATATGGAAAATAACCAGATCACTCGAGTGATATGTGGAATCACTCGAGTCATGCGCCAGATCACTTCCAGTGATTGAAAAATCACTGCAAGAAAATATCACTGTTCCAGATTTCACTTCCAGTGATCCTGAATCACTTGAGTGATACGTTATATTTTCCAAATCACTTTCAGTGAATCTGAAAACACCAGAAGAAAAAAAATCATTGTTTTGAAAATCACTTCCAGTGATTACCAGATCACTCATGATGCCTGAAATTTTTGAAATCACTTCCAGTGAAATCAAAAACAGTGCAAGAATATTTTACTGTATGCCAAATCACTTCCAATGATCTTGAATCACTCGAGTGATATAGTATTTTCGTTGAATCACTTCCAGTGGATTGAAAATCACTGCAAGAAGAAATCACTATTTACAAAATCACTTCCAGTGATGCTAAATTCACTCGAGTGGCATATGAAATCTCATGTTCACTTCCAGTGAGTTTGTAATCGCTCACAGAAGATTTTAATGTTTTCCAAATTACTTCCAGTGACATCATATTCACTCCAGTAATGTTTCATGTTGCCAGTAACACTCTCAGACAATCACTGTGATCCACTTGCAACTACTCCCATGGAGATCAACATATTTTGTTCGTTAAATTTTGATATTGATAATCATTACTAATTACTCCAGATTACTGTCAAAATCTTATGGCATATTGTTTCTATACTCAGTTGCTGAAATCCATCTCTAGTGAAAGCAAGATTACTCCCGATGGTTTCCTTGATTTTCAGAAAACACTTCCAGTGAATCATATTACTCTGATGATATTCAAATATTTTCTAACGGTAATATTCTCAAGTGTATTACAGCTGTACTCCACCATCACGCACATGACAAGTAACTGAACTCTCCATTCAAACGACAACTATTTTTGGGCGGCAGCAAAATTCATAAGTAACGGAAGACAAATACTGTTGCATTTGTCAGAAGCATCTTTGAATCAACGGACAAATTTACAATGGTCTTCAAAACCTCTAATACTTATGTCCAGCCATTTGAAAAATAAAAGCACTAAGAAAAACGCTTGAATATACGGCAAACAATACTCTTACAAGTTCTTCAAATCTTCATCTGTATTTCAGTTTTATCTATATACTCTGTGAGAGAGATTTGTCAGTCATACGCATTTATTTCCAATAGTGATAACTTAAGGTTGAGGAATCTTAAGTTGGGATTTAAGATTACCTTGTGTAAGGGGGAGCGAGTGTCCAGAGGAACTTGCTGATTGTACTGTGGTGCCAAGAACCTATTGAATCTTGGAAGATATAGTGAAAGGCTTAGAAAGATTTTTGAGGACTGGATGTAGGTCAAGTGGTTGAGACCGAACCAGTATAAACCCCTGTGTGAACTTCGGTGATATCTCTTCCTTCTTATAACTTCTTACAACTGTCGCTTAAAGTTTTATAAATTTAATTTAAAAATCTTCTTATTTTGTGGTCACCCAATTCACCCCCCTCTTGGGTGAAAAGCTTGCTCTAACATTTGGTGTCAGAGCACAGTCTTCTTGTTCAGGTTTAACAACCTAGAAGGATCCGATGGCAAGCATGGGTGAAGGAATTCTTCCTGACGGAGCCTCTATCACTAGACCACCAGGTTTCAGTGGTGAGCATTTTTCCTTCTGGAAAGCTAAGTTACGTGTATTCATAATGGCTACAGAATACGGGCTATGGGATGTGATTGAAACTAAAAACTATGTGCCTACAAAGATTGAAGAATCTCACAAAGTTCCTAAATCACCAGCAGAATTTGATGACAATGACAAAAGGCTTGTGACTCTCAACAGTAAAGCAATTCTGATGATTCAGAGTGCACTAAGTCAAAAAGAATACTTCAGAATCTATACTCTTCAGACTGCTAAAGAGATGTGGTAAGCTTTGGAGGTAGCTCATGAAGGAACATCAGGAATAAAAGAAAATTGAGTCAATACTCTAACTACAGAGTTTGATCTACTTCGTATGAAGGAAGGTGAGTCAATAGCTGAATTTGAACTTAGATATACTTATCTTGTTAATCAACTTGCAGCACTTGGAAAAATCTATGATCAGAATGTCCAATACGAAAAATATTAAACATACTTTCCAAAGAATGGGAGGCCAAAGGAGAAGCAATGCAATCTGTAGCTTCTTTATTTGGAAGTCTTTCTGAATATGAATGCAAACTAAAATTCAAACGAGAGCTAGAAGAAGTTGGTGACAGGAGAAAGAAAAGTGTTGCACTAAGTGTGACAAAAGCAAAGGTAGAAAGCCAAGAAGAAGAAGAGGAGGTCGATGATGATGAAATAGGCCTGATGATCAGAAGATTCAAGAAATTTTATAAAGGCCAAGGGTTCAGGAATTCACAAAGAGGTGGAACTAGCTACAGAAGAGACGCCAAGGAGATCATCTGCTACGAATGTGGTAAACCTGGACATATCAAATCAGAATGTCCAGAGTTATTACAGAAAAATAAAGAAAAGAGAAACATCAAATCCTTCAACAGAAAGAAGGCATTTATTTCTGCAATATGGGGAGATAGCTCCTCAGATGAAGAAAGCGATAATGAAGAGATAGCCAATATATGTCTGGTTGCTCAAGAGGTAACAGACGAGGAGGTAAATGATTCTGATCCTACTTATGATGAATTACAAAATGAATATGATGCTTTACATTCTGAATTTGTCAAAATTGTTAAAAATTTGATTGCATGTAAAAAGAGAAACAAATTTCTTGAAGAAAGAATTAAAGATCCATTGGATAAAGATTACGAAAAGTGTTTGTCTCTTGAGAAGAAAAATATTGATCTTACTAAAACTCTTGAAAAGTTTACAAAAGGAAGTGAGATGTTAAATGTTATTTTAAAAGCACAACGTCTTGTGAATGATAAGTCTGGTATAGGATATGATCCAGACTTAGACAAAAGAAAGGGTAAGAAGAAGACAGGAGGTAAACCATATTTAAGTTATTTCACACGTTCTGTGCACAGATATAATCCTTTTGCTTATTGTAATTACTGCAATAGAAAAGGACACTACACTTCTTCGTGTTTTCATAAAAAGAAAGGAATTATAGGAACCTATAAATGGATACCTAAGAAGGTTCATGAACAGGAAGTTATATGTACTAACCCCAAAGGACCCAAAAAGATATGGGTACCTAAAACTTAATTATCCTTAACTGCAGGTTTGCTTCAGAGCATCCAAATCAAACAAATGGTATATAGATAGTGGATGCTCAAGACATATGATTGGTGATCCTGAGAACTTCACCACATGAGTACCCAAGGAAGGTGGCAAGCTAAAATTTGGAGGAAATCAAACCAGAAGGATAGCAGGGCTGGGGAAGTCAAGGATAAAATCAAAGACGTATATTATGTTGAAGGTTTATGTCACAATCTATTAAGTGTAAGCCAAAGCACAGATAAAGGCAACTGGGTAATATTTGACTCAGAAGAATGTCTGATAGTTAGCAAGAAGGATCTGCAAATTGAAAAGAAGAATTTGAAGTCAAAACTCAAGGTAAAATGAGAAGGTAACTGTTATACTCTTGATATGAATGAAAATATTTCTGAAAATTGTCTTTTGAGTAACACTGATGAGAGTTGGCTATAGCATAAGCGACTTGCCCATGTAAATATGCATCAATTAGGTAAATTACTCAAAAAGGATTTGGTAATTGGTTTACCTAATGTAAATTTCAAGAATGATTTAATCTGTGATGCTTGTCAAAGAGGTAAGCAAACTAAATCATCTTTTAAATCAAAAATTGAAATTACCACTAACAGACCACTTCAATTATTGCATATAGATTTGATTGGTCCAGCAAGAGTTAAGAGTCTCGGTGGAAATTTGTACACATTTGTTATTGTTGATGATTTCTCTAGATTTACCTGGAATATGTTTTTGTCATCCAAAGATGAAACTTTTAGTAAATTTATTGCCTTTGCCAAGAAAGTGCAAAATGAGAAAGGTATGTTGATTGCAGGTATCCGGACAGATCATGGTGGAGAATTTGACAATCAAGCATTTGCAGAATATTGTGATAGAAATGGCATCGATCACAATTTTTCAGCACCAAGAACTCCACAACAGAATGGAGTCGTGGAAAGAAAGAATAGAGTTCTTACAGAAATGGCTAGAGCAATGCTCAATGAAAAGAATGTGTCTCAAGTCTTCTGGGCAGACGCTATGAGCACTGCAAGCTACATCTCAAATAGAGCGTATGTCAGAACCAAACTTGGAAAGACACCATACGAACTCTATAAGGGACAGAAACCAAACCTCGCTCATCTACACATATTTGGTTGTAAGTGTTTTATTCATAACAACGGTAAAGATAATTTTGGAAAGTTTGATTCTAAGGCTGATGAGGGACTTTTCCTAGGCTATTCAAATCAAAGTAAAGCATATAGAGTTTTTAAATAAACGAACATGTGTTGTAGAAGAATCAATTCATGTTGTATTCGATGAACATGTGTCCTCCAGTAAAAACTTTGATGATGAGATAACTAGTAACCAATCTTCTATTAACTCTCCCAATCTTGAGGTTGATAATATTGAAAAAGAAGTTGAACTAAGTCAACCAGATCAACCTCGAGCATGGAAATACATCAAGAGTCATCCTCTAGATCAAGTTGTAATATCCCGAATTTTGGGACTAGAAGCATAAGATTAAGCTTGGATTAAGTGGACTGCTAGACCTCGGTTTAGCAAATGTCCCTATGAGGTATGTTTAAATTCCCCAAAATTCCTTTATATCATTGGATATTAAAAAGAACTATATTGGCGAGCTAAAGAGCTCGGGGAATAACAAAACAAAGTGATTGGAAGTCACACATAATTTAGTAAAGTGGAACACAAAGTAATTTTGCCACCGGTGAAATTTCCGGTGTGGCAGCGGTTATTGTGTGACATATTTTGATGGGTAAATGATGGTGAAAAATTATGAAACTTTCCAGAATTAACGTAGACTTATCAAGCTTTAATGTGATAGGTCATATAAGTCATTTGGAGTTGTATACAAAGAGAAATGAATTTTTGAAGTTAGCCCAGCGAAATTAATTATTTTCTGGGGCAGCATTTAAAGATTAAAATTCTGGGAAGAATGAACTTCTAATTGGCCAAAGGTTATATTTTTTCTTACAACTAGACTCAATAAGGGTCGCATAGCCTTTGTAATCACTCCAATTGGACATTTTTACAATTAGATATGAATTTTCAAAGTTAATGAAAATTCTGCAGAATTTGGTATTATATGCGAAAATTCAATTTTTGGGCGAATCAGAGGGTGACACGTGGCAAGTTGCTTTTACCTTTCATTATCCATTAAATCATCTTCATCATCCTCCATTTGTTCATGGGAAACAGCCGAGACAGAGAGAAAGAAACAGAACGAAATGGAGAAAGGAGGAGAGAGGAAATCTTTTCCTCCGAAACACTGCCGAAACGGCATCCTCTCTCGAAGTACCCTTTAGGAAAGTTCCTCTACTCATCGAGATCTTCATTCCTACGGTTTCAGATTTTCATTTGGAGGTGTTTGGTGTCGTCTCCCTTGCCAGAGTATTGCCAGAATTCCAAACCGTTTGTGGAAACGGGTAGAGGTAAACGTAAGCTTCCTTTTTAACCGATTGATTTATTGTTTGGATGAGTATTTTGGAAGTTGGGTACTATTCACTCTCATAAGAAAATGATATTTTCAATGGCTAAATGATGTACAATGGATATATAAATAGCTAATCACTTGATTATGAGTAGTAAGGAAGTGATTAGGCAAGAGAAATCGAAGAAACAACAAACTCTTTCTGAGAATCCAATTTCCTTCTGTTTCTGCACTGTATTTTTCGTGTAGGAGGAGTTGGAATTTGATGATTTTAATGCTTCCATTGGATTTAGGAGGCAAAATTGTGTGGGTATACAAGTGTTCATGAATTTTGGATACTTGTACATGAATTTAGAAGTTTTAGAAGTTAAAGGGTAAATGCTGTGTATTCCGTTTTCTGGAGGAAGTGTTATGGTGACGTATTTTTGAGTAAACAAATGTTATCCAATGACTATGAAACTTTTCAGTCTAAAAGTAGAGACATAGAACTTTAATTTGATAGGTCATAATGGTTAATTGGACAAGTATGCTATGAGATATGAATTGTTGAATTTTTATCCTGTTTCCTGGAAATTTCTGGAACAGTCGGTGTTTGGAAAATTTATGGGAATATTGTAGTCGTGGCGTCTAAAATCGAGTATTTTTATATAAAACTAAACTTAAAGGGCTTCAAATAGAGCTTTGAACCACCTCAATTGGAGTTCTATAGAATTAATTATGATTTTTCGAAGTTTGATCAAAAATGCTGGTAGATTGAGTACCATGCGAATTTAAGTAAGAAATTGGCCAAATATAATTGGAATGAACTCCAAGGGTGAAAGTAAGCCTATAGGGCTAATGTGGGCCATTGGGTATTCACTTTTCATAGCTCTAATGATGTTATCACTTTCCTAGGGCCATGAAGTGATAAAGAAAGAGCAATGGTTGGCGGATCAAGGGACAAGAAGAGAAAGACATAAAGTCCACCAGGTAGTGAACTTACCTTTTCTGCATGTATGTGATATGTATGTCTTGCACTGATTATGTGACTGCTTTGCCTATTTGTGTGGAACATGTATGATTGGTTGAAGCTCTGTTATATTTGTGCAATGGCCATATGTATGTCATAACATCGAGCATGCAGCATGTCATTATGTTGGCATGAAATAGTGTAGGCAAGCATGTCATGCATTCATATATATCTGGCATGCATAGTGGTAATGTTTGCTACTGAGATTCTCTCAAATCTCACTCCTCCTAAACAACCATTCAGACAGGTGAGCATTGGAAACGTGCTGAGAACAGAAAAGAGGTATGCACGAAGAGGACTGTTGCTGGTTGTTTGAAGGTCTGTAAATATTGTTTAAACCCCTGGTGGGGAAACTTTTGTATTATAATCAAGCAATATAGTATTAATATTATCAGTATATTCATGATATTCCTGTGTGCCCACTGAACTACGCATTGCTACTCTGAGTAAGATCAGTAATAAGGGATATATGAGGCAGGTTGTTAGAGTTGGTATCAGAGCAAGCGGTTCTGGCAACAGGATAGTATACTGATATGCTTGATTATAACATGACAAGAACAGCGAAGTGGATTACTTCAGCTAGTTCACAATTAAGCCCGGTGGGCGGTATAAGATTGTCCTGGATCCGTTGGGTAAGGCCAAAGTGTGAGCCTCATTCTTGAGTAGGATCACCAATGGGCTGACCACAGTCGGACAGATAAGTCACAGACAACCTTATGGACTTTTGGGAGCATATTACAGAGTATGTGTCTAAGTACATCTACCAATATTAATATGCGGCCTAAGCATAGTATTTTGATGCCCGAAGGCGGTGGGCATAATGGTTTGGATAAGGGCAGCCATGGGGTACTGGTAGTCAAAAGCAGCTCAAGCCGGTATCTTTATATTTGCATGAGTACACAAAAGTTAAGCGTGCTCATCTCAGGAAAATCTCGGGATGGGTGACCTCCTGGGAAGTACCTTGAAAATTTCAAATCTTTTGATTAGAGGTTTGGAATCATAATTGAAGGTTCTTAGATGACTTAAGGAATGATTATAGGTATAGAGATGATGAAATAAGTGTTGATCCTTAATCTGAACATTTCTGGTGCAGAGATTACTGCCACAAAAGTTCATCTAATAAGGTTACGAGAACTCAAGGCATAGTGATTATTTTGAGGTTTCTCTATATTAAGTAATGATCCTCAGTAACCCGCGGGGTTAAAGTCATATAGGCATGATATACGATGATGCATGATGAGTGGTGATTATGCTGTATGTCTATCCTAGAGGATTTGAATTGATGATACTGAAGGTTGAGGATATGGTTGAATCATATCTAAGCTAAAATGATGCTTAGGCCAGAATGTGAATAAGGTTACACTAGGGTTCTATTCCATGATGGGAGTCTAAACCATGTGAACCTTATAGATGATGATGGACCTTCAGTAATTGTTTGAGGATATTACCTGGAACCGTAGAGGTTAGAATAGGCGCTATTGATTTTGATTCTTACCGTGCCTATTGGGTATGATTGAGGAAAGTGAATTTTTCGATTTACGTGATGTTGAGGTTCTAAGAGTTGAACCATAACCTGAGAATCAAATGTCATAGTTGAATTGATTCTTCAGGAAGTTAAGATAGCCTGAGTGGCTTGAGGTACTAGCATATAGTACATAATTGTGTATGAGGTTACTGGAGGTTGCTAGTTGCTAATCTAGCATAGGGAAAGATCTTGATCATAGAATATTCCCTTAAACTTATGATGATTGCCTGGAGCTGGACCGATATTGAAAGTCCATATTAACTGACCCCAAATGAGAGAGCAGGTTATATAACTGCTAAAGAAGGAAGACCTTATGAGATTTAGATCTTGTTATAATGATACTCCTATTCAGAGGAGACCAACCGGACAGAGCTACTTATAGAGGATTCTGATCAGAAAGGGCTAGGGCTACCTATGGGGAGATCTGATTGGAAAGGGCTACCTACAGAGGGTTCTGACCGAGGGGGCTGACCAGGTGTATGGGCACCTATGTGAAGCATCGAGTCCAGTACTGTAGTGTGAAGCCACCATGACATCGAACTATAGTGTGTAGCCGCCGTGACGACAAACTGTGGAGTGAAGCCGCTGTGACGTTGAAACTGTAAAGTAGAGCTACAGGGATGTCAACTCTCAATAGTAGTATCTTATAATGAGTCTTCTATCGCATAAGTTTCCTTGAGGAGAAGGGTCAGGTGACCCAGTAAATTGTCATGGGGTGCTCCATTGCCGAATGATGACAGAGATTAAGGAAAGCTACTCTTGCTCTCATATCCTATGTAATGGTTCTGCATGTATGTGTTTACCATCACGTGTATTCGTGTTATGAATATACGGTAGGCAGTAAGACCTTTTAGGCTAGCATGTCCTTAGGCAGTCAGACCTGACGGGCGGAGGCCTAGGCAGTAAGTCCCGTAATGCCTCTGGCATAGGGGTGATTCCCTGGGCAGTAAGACCTGATGAGCATTCAGAATTTGCGGGGTGGTCGCCCAGGGCCTATTGCACGGGTGGACTCTCAGGCCATAGAGATTCCTATTTTTCACGAGTAGTCATCCGGGGCCTATTGCGTGAGTAGACGCATTGCGCGGGTGGACACTCGGGGCCATGGAACTCATGTGATGCACAAGTGGAATCTCGGGGCCTATTGCGCGGGTGAACACTTGAGGCCAAATGCTCATGTGATGATTGTTGTGATGATGGTTTGTTTAGCATGCTTCGTGAACATTACATAAGAGTATGAATGGCTTGAGTAGCAAGAGACGGAGCCCGAAATGAGAAGTTAGTCGGATGTCCCGTGCGACTGCAGCGTGAGTCGAGTGCCGTTGTAGTGGGCCTAGTGGGGCAGTCTGTTGCACAAAAGGTGAGCCTGTGGAATGGTGGAAGTTGGTCGGATGTCCCGTGCGACTGCAACGTGAGCCGAGTGCCGTTGTAGTGGGCCTAGTGGGGCAGTCCGTTACATAAAAATGATACCAGGGTTTGTCGAGCGCAGTTTTAGTGGCGAATGTTGCGTGCTTGATACCTTAAAAGTTCTCCTTTTGGGCATAATGGGTGTGATTATCCCATAAGTTTACCGCACTCAGACCTGGTGAGCCAGGGGGTGTAGGCCAGACTCCCGTGCGGCTGCAGGGGGCGTCCAATGAGGGTAGCTCTGCAGTGGGCCTAGTGGGAGGGCTATATTCAGTAAGGGTGATTGACGGTAAGGCCATAAGATCTAGTGGGATAGTGAATCCTTAGGCTGGTAAAATATGAGATGTGTTGAGAATGAAGCCGAGTAGAAGCTTGAGGTAATAAGACCCAAGATGCAAGTTTGCATTGAACAAATGTTCGGGGGCCATAAGACTTATATGTCTAAGTGATATGGTTGTTACCGAGCATGGTGACATGGACCAATGTGTCCAGGAAAATATATTGAGATTGATAGAGTGTATAGGTTGTACCAGATTGTAGCAGAGGCAGTAAGCCTAAGATGCCTATGGCATAGAGGGTGAATCCCTAGGCTGTAAAGCCAGAATATCCAGCGTCTTGGAAGTTGAATAAGCTGTAAGGCTTGATGTGCATATAGTATGATATGGGTGAATCCTAAAGGGGCCGTAAAGCCTAGTATGCATAAAAGATTATTTGGGATAGTCCCGAAGTGGCAATAAGGCCTAAGAAACCAAGCGCTGTGAGGTTGGACTAGTGAGTCCTGTGTGAATGATACATAATGGGTACAAAATGAATGAAAATACTATATAGTGAGTACAGGATGAAAGAATTAGAATAGGAGAAAGATAGACTAAATGTCTAGAAATTGTTCTCCGAGGTACAGATAGTACCATTTGATGTCGAAATTTCGAGGACAAAATTTATTAAACAGCGGGAGAACTGTAATATCCCGAATTTTGGGACTAGAAGCATAAGATTAAGCTTGGATTAAGTGGACTGCTAGACCTCGGTTTAGCAAATGTCCCTATGAGGTATGTTTAAATTCCCCAAAATTCCTTTATATCATTGGATATTAAAAAGAACTATATTGGCGAGCTAAAGAGCTCGGGGAATAACAAAACAAAGTGATTGGAAGTCACACATAATTTAGTAAAGTGGAACACAAAGTAATTTTGCCACCGGTGAAATTTCCGGTGTGGCAGCGGTTATTGTGTGACATATTTTGATGGGTAAATGATGGTAAAAAATTATGAAACTTTCCAGAATTAACGTAGACTTATCAAGATTTAATGTGATAGGTCATATAAGTCATTTGGAGTTGTATACAAAGAGAAATGAATTTTTGAAGTTAGCCCAGCGAAATTAATTATTTTCTGGGGCAGCATTTAAAGATTAAAATTCTGGGAAGAATGAACTTCTAATTGGCCAAAGTTTATATTTTTTCTTACAACTAGACTCAATAAGGGTCGCATAGCCTTTATAATCACTCCAATTGGACATTTTTACAATTAGATATGAATTTTCAAAGTTAATGAAAATTCTTCAGAATTTGGTATTATATGCGAAAATTCAATTTTTGGGCGAATCAGAGGGTGACACGTGGCAAGTTGCTTTTACCTTTCATTATCCATTAAATCATCTTCATCATCGTCCATTTGTTCACGGGAAACAGCCGAGACAGAGAGAAAGAAACAGAACGAAATGGAGAAAGGAGGAGAGAGGAAATCTTTTCCTCCGAAACACTGCCGAAACGGCATCCTCTCTCGAAGTACCCTTTAGGAAAGTTCCTCTACTCATCGAGATCTTCATTCCTACGGTTTCAGAATTTCATTTGGAGGTGTTTGGTGTCGTCTCCCTTGCCGGAGTATTGCCAGAATTCCAAACCGTTTGTGGAAACGGGTAGAGGTAAACGTAAGCTTCCTTTTTAACCGATTGATTTATTGTTTGGATGAGTATTTTGGAAGTTGGGTACTATTCACTCTCATAAGAAAATGATATTTTCAATGGCTAAATGATGTACAATGGATATATAAATAGCTAATCACTTGATTATGAGTAGTAAGGAAGTGATTAGGCAAGAGAAATCGAAGAAACAACAAACTCTTTCTGAGAATCCAATTTCCTTCTGTTTCTGCACTGTATTTTTCGTGTAGGAGGAGTTGGAATTTGATGATTTTAATGCTTCCATTGGATTTAGGAGGCAAAATTGTGTGGGTATACAAGTGTTCATGAATTTTGGATACTTGTACATGAATTTAGAAGTTTTAGAAGTTAAAGGGTAAATGCTGTGTATTCCGTTTTCTGGAGGAAGTGTTATGGTGACGTATTTTTGAGTAAACAAATGTTATCCAATGACTATGAACCTTTTCAGTCTAAAAGTAGAGACATAGAACTTTAATTTGATAGGTCATAATGGTTAATTGGACAAGTATGCTATGAGATATGAATTGTTGAATTTTTATCCTGTTTCCTGGAAAGTTCTGGAACAGTCGGTGTTTGGAAAATTTATGGGAATATTGTAGTCGTGGCGTCTAAAATCGAGTATTTTTATATAAAACTAAACTTAAAGGGCTTCAAATAGAGCTTTGAACCACCTCAATTGGAGTTCTATAGAATTAATTATGATTTTTCGAAGTTTGATCAAAAATGCTGGTAGATTGAGTACCATGCGAATTTAAGTAAGAAATTGGCCAAATATAATTGGAATGAACTCCAAGGGTGAAAGTAAGCCTATAGGGCTAATGTGGGCCATTGGGTATTCACTTTTCATAGCTCTAATGATGTTATCACTTTCCTAGGGCCATGAAGTGATAAAGAAAGAGCAATGGTTGGCGGATCAAGGGACAAGAAGAGAAAGACATAAAGTCCACCAGGTAGTGAACTTACCTTTTCTGCATGTATGTGATATGTATGTCTTGCACTGATTATGTGACTGCTTTGCCTATTTGTGTGGAACATGTATGATTGGTTGAAGCTCTGTTATATTTGTGCAATGGCCATATGTATGTCATAACATCGAGCATGCAGCATGTCATTATGTTGGCATGAAATAGTGTAGGCAAGCATGTCATGCATTCATATATATCTGGCATGCATAGTGGTAATGTTTGCTACTGAGATTCTCTCAAATCTCACTCCTCCTAAACAACCATTCAGACAGGTGAGCATTGGAAACGTGCTGAGAACAGAAAAGAGGTATGCACGAAGAGGACTGTTGCTGGTTGTTTGAAGGTCTGTAAATATTGTTTAAACCCCTGGTGGGGAAACTTTTGTATTATAATCAAGCAATATAGTATTAATATTATCAGTATATTCATGATATTCCTGTGTGCCCACTGAACTACGCATTGCTACTCTGAGTAAGATCAGTAATAAGGGATATATGAGGCAGGTTGTTAGAGTTGGTATCAGAGCAAGCGGTTCTGGCAACAGGATAGTATACTGATATGCTTGATTATAACATGACAAGAACAGCGAAGTGGATTACTTCAGCTAGTTCACAATTAAGCCCGGTGGGCGGTATAAGATTGTCCTGGATCCGTTGGGTAAGGCCAAAGTGTGAGCCTCATTCTTGAGTAGGATCACCAATGGGCTGACCACAGTCGGACAGATAAGTCACAGACAACCTTATGGACTTTTGGGAGCATATTACAGAGTATGTGTCTAAGTACATCTACCAATATTAATATGCGGCCTAAGCATAGTATTTTGATGCCCGAAGGCGGTGGGCATAATGGTTTGGATAAGGGCAGCCATGGGGTACTGGTAGTCAAAAGCAGCTCAAGCCGGTATCTTTATATTTGCATGAGTACACAAAAGTTAAGCGTGCTCATCTCAGGAAAATCTCGGGATGGGTGACCTCCTGGGAAGTACCTTGAAAATTTCAAATCTTTTGATTAGAGGTTTGGAATCATAATTGAAGGTTCTTAGATGACTTAAGGAATGATTATAGGTATAGAGATGATGAAATAAGTGTTGATCCTTAATCTGAACATTTCTGGTGCAGAGATTACTGCCACAAAAGTTCATCTAATAAGGTTACGAGAACTCAAGGCATAGTGATTATTTTGAGGTTTCTCTATATTAAGTAATGATCCTCAGTAACCCGCGGGGTTAAAGTCATATAGGCATGATATACGATGATGCATGATGAGTGGTGATTATGCTGTATGTCTATCCTAGAGGATTTGAATTGATGATACTGAAGGTTGAGGATATGGTTGAATCATATCTAAGCTAAAATGATGCTTAGGCCAGAATGTGAATAAGGTTACACTAGGGTTCTATTCCATGATGGGAGTCTAAACCATGTGAACCTTATAGATGATGATGGACCTTCAGTAATTGTTTGAGGATATTACCTGGAACCGTAGAGGTTAGAATAGGCGCTATTGATTTTGATTCTTACCGTGCCTATTGGGTATGATTGAGGAAAGTGAATTTTTCGATTTACGTGATGTTGAGGTTCTAAGAGTTGAACCATAACCTGAGAATCAAATGTCATAGTTGAATTGATTCTTCAGGAAGTTAAGATAGCCTGAGTGGCTTGAGGTACTAGCATATAGTACATAATTGTGTATGAGGTTACTGGAGGTTGCTAGTTGCTAATCTAGCATAGGGAAAGATCTTGATCATAGAATATTCCCTTAAACTTATGATGATTGCCTGGAGCTGGACCGATATTGAAAGTCCATATTAACTGACCCCAAATGAGAGAGCAGGTTATATAACTGCTAAAGAAGGAATACCTTATGAGATTTAGATCTTGTTATAATGATACTCCTATTCAGAGGAGACCAACCGGACAGAGCTACTTATAGAGGATTCTGATCAGAAAGGGCTACCTACAGGGAGTGCTAATCGGAAAGGGCTACCTATGGGGAGATCTGATTGGAAAGGGCTACCTACAGAGGGTTCTGACCGGGGGGGCTGACCAGGTGTATGGGCGCCTATGTGAAGCATCGAGTCCAGTACTGTAGTGTGAAGCCACCATGACATCGAACTATAGTGTGTAGCCGCCGTGACGACAAACTGTGGAGTGAAGCCGCTGTGACGTTGAAACTGTAAAGTAGAGCTACGGGGATGTAAACTCTCAATAGTAGTATCTTATAATGAGTCTTCTATCGAGCATGCAGCATGTCATTATGTTGGCATGAAATAGTGTAGGCAAGCATGTCATGCATTCATATATATCTGGCATGCATAGTGGTAATGTTTGCTACTGAGATTCTCTCGAATCTCACTCCTCCCAAACAACCATTCAGACAGGTGAGCATTGGAAACGTGGTGAGAATAGAAAAGAGGTATGCACGAAGAGTACTGTTGCTGGTTGTTTGAAGGTCTGTAAATATTGTTTAAACCCCTGGTGGGGAAACTTTTGTATTATAATCAAGCAATATAGTATTAATATTATCAGTATATTCATGATATTCCTGTGTGCCCACTGAACTACGCATTGCTACTCTGAGTAAGATCAGTAATAAGGGATATATGAGGTAGGTTGTTAGAGTAGGAAGTGTTATGTAACTAAGTTATTTCTTTATTACATTACCATTCATATATCTGGCTACAAGTACTATCAGTTCAACTACTATACTATGCAGAGTCAAGTGCTCCAGTGGTTGAGTTAGCATTTGACCCTCACCCAAATGATGAACTGTGGCTTGGGGCAACGTGGCACCCTCCGGTGATGACAACACAAAAGCTAAAGTAACTGGAATATTTTGTTTATGCGGGGTTGTCGCCCGGGGCCTATTGCACGGGTTGACACTCAGGCCATTGAATTTGTTTGTGATGCACGAGTGAATGCCGGGGCCTATTGCACGGGTAATACTCGGAGCCTTGTGATATACCTAGTACTATGATGGTATGAGAACTACATGTTGAATCGAATGATGTTGTGATGATTCTTTTATATGATGACTGTGTAACATGCTCTGTGATTTTATATCTATATGATTGACTACCTGTTACTACTGAGATTCTTTTGAATCTCACTCTTTTTCTATAAACAAATTACAGTACAGGCTGGTAGCTCAAAGGGCAAGAAGGTAAATACGGACAACTAGAGGATGAAGCTGAAAGATTTACTTTCTCTGTTGGTTGTCTGTTTGGATATTTTGGACATGTATATTTTGTATAAATCGGTAACTATGACAATAGTATAGTAGTTGAACTGATAGTACTTGTAGCCAGGTATATGAATGGTAATGTAATAAAGAGATAACTTAGTTACATAACACTTCCTAATCGTTAGAGAAACATTAACGATTGAATACAACGTGAGATTGAAGCTGAGACACGCTCGTATACTCTGATAAAATGAAAGGAAGTATCAATGAGTCTAAATGAGATAGTGAATATTTGTGAAAAATGTTTGAAAAATTTTTATTCCATATGAAAAACCTACTCAATCCTAGATTTATCTCCTGAGATAATGTTGGGATTCATTAATGTTTTTAAAGTTTATTTAGTTTGGGATTAAATCCTGATTTCACAATTTATTTCACTACTCTTTTGTACTCATCTGAGGTTATTGGAAGTAAGGTATTACATTTTGGTATCAGAGCGTTGATTCTGGCAACGATAGGTTTTGTTAGAGTCCTCTGCTTATGTTGATATGTTCTAACTTTTGTTAGCTACTTTGTGTTAGGAAGCATGTCTGATAGGGAAAGACAAAGAAGTAGATCACCCCCATCTATTAACCAGCTACCACCGGAGGAACGTATACCAGATGGTAGGCACTATATAGTCATTAATAGAGGAGGAACTGGACGTGGACCGAGAGTGACAAAAACTGCCAGGAAGAGAGTTAAATATCCAATATTTTTTGGACCTGCCCCTAGGGATGATGCTACTGTCGGTGACACAGATGACATAGAATTAGAGAACATTATGCAGTACTCAGACTCAGATGCAGAGTTAAGTGCTCCAGTGGTTGAGTTAGCATTTGACCCTCACCCAAATGATGAACTGTGGGAGCGATTTAAGGATTTCTACCTGAACGCCTTTAATGAATACACTTCCTTTATGCAACGGTATACGACATTCTTGGGCTCAATAAAGAAACTGTATGAGCAAAAGGAAGAGCATGGGCAAGAGATGACAGATGATATTTGGATTCAAACCACACTAGCCTATTTTCCTGACATTACTTCTTGGATTGAGAAAAAGAATGAGATCATATTTTGGGGTCCTTTTGAGTTTTGGCCTTTTATTAACCATATGTATATGTATGTGTTGTTTCATATGGACTAGTGATAATAAGGTAGTATGGGCTACTTATGTATATATCAAGCTACTTGGATGTAAATATAGTTGTTTTCCATAATGGATCTATGTTTCTGTTGTGTGCTAATATTTAAAGCCTTGAGAAGTACATGTATACATACATATATATATGGTTGATGCCGTTTTAATGTGGTGTTCCTTTTTAATAGTGAAAAGGAAAAATGGTGCGACATAGATCAGAAACTAATGTACCACCAATTACTGAACCTGAGAATAATGCAAGGCCTGACCCTATGCAACAAATTCTCGGAATACTGACACAACAAGAAGCTATGATTCAGGATTTGCGAGAATTAGTTCGAGAATTAAGAGAAAGCCAAAATGCTGATAGGGCACAATCTGGAAACCCTGAAGGGAATAACCCGAAGGGGAATAATTTAGAAAGGAACTACCCCGAGAGGAATCAAGAAGGGGAACAATTCCATAACGAAGAGCAGTCACTGTCTCTTGAGGTAAATTCAGAAATTCCTGTAGTTCCAGGACGTGAAGAAGATACTCTCCAGTATTGGATGCCTAAATTTATCCAGTACCAGCCTGAGGCATTCAAAGGGAGATTTGAACCACAAACTGCAGAGAATTGGGTAAACCAATTAGAGAAAATATTTGATGTGTTAGAATGCCCTACAGAGATGAAAGCTAGGATGGCTATATATAAGTTGGTAGGTGATGCTGATAACTGGTGGAAGAATACAACACTCATGTTGCATGCCCAAAATATTCCACTGACCTAGGAGTTATTCCAGGAGAAATTTTATGAAAAATACTTCTCGAGGTCAGTAAGAATTAAGAAAGAGAAGGAATTCCTGGCGATACAACAAGGAGATGATGAGACTTTTGATGCATACCTGTCTCGGTTCATTCGACTGTCCCGTTACTCTCCTTACTTAAAGATTAAAAAAGATAAGGAGTGGAGCTCCGATATGTTGATTCGGGGACTGAAGCCCAAAATGGAAGAGAAGCTTGTTGCCCAGCAGTTTACTAAATTTAACGAAGCTGTGGAAGTGTGTCGATTGATTGAGGGTAACTTAAAGAGAGTACGTGCCAATAAGAGTACCAACAATCGAGGTGGGCCTAGTCAGGGGGATACCTCACAGAAGCGTAAGGGGCAAGGGTTCTCACAAAAAGGAAATATCAATAAAAAGCCTTTTTGGTCTGGGAACTGTAGTGGCCAGAAAACCCTGACCTCTCAAACATGCCCTCATTGTGGTAAGTCACATCCGGGACGACTTTGCAATGTCCCTGTGAGTCAGATAATCTGTTATGCTTGCCAAAAGCCAGGTCACTTTGCTGTAAATTGTCCCCAGCGAGCAGCACCACAGCCAGGTGATCCTAGACACAAGAATCAGGGACGAGTGTTTGCCTTGACACACGAAGAAGCGAAGAAGTCTCCTGAGTTGGTTCAAGGTAAAATTCTTCTTAATGGTAGTTCATTGCAAGCTTTATATGATTCGGGTGCTAGTCATTCCTTCATTGCTTATGACTGTGTTAAGCACCTAGGATTACATATGCATAAATTACCATTTGACTTAGTTGTATCAACACCAATGGGTGTCAAAACTATGACTGCTGATGTCTGTTTGAACTGTGTGATAAATGTTGAGGGACATGAGTCTGCGGTTGACTTAGTCTGTTTGCCGCTCCAAAAACTTGAAGTTATACTGGGTTTTAACTGGCTGACAGCAAATAATGTATTGCTGGATTGTGGGAAAAAGAAGATAATATATCATACTCAGCAGGAGACTAATAACAGAAAAACTAGTCTAAACTTCCTCTCAATGGCAGAAGCTGAGAAATGCCTAAGGAGGGGATGTCAGGGATATATTGTGTTCTTTTCTGTGCAAACAGAGAGAGGAATAGCCTTGGAAGATATCCCAGTTGTAAGGAAATTTCCTGAGGTGTTTCCTGATGACCTTAGGGGTTTGCCTCCCGAACGAGAAGTAGAGTTTGCAATCGAGATCATGCCTGGAGCTGGATCTATATCTAAAGCCCCATATAGAATGGCTCCAAATGAGATGGCTGAGTTGAAGAAACAAATTGAGGAATTACTTGGGAAGGGGTTCATCCGACCCAGTGTTTCACCATGGGGAGCACCCGTACTATTTGTCAAGAAAAAGGACGGAAGCCTGAGGCTTTGTATTGATTACAGAGAGTTAAATAAGGTAACCGTCAAGAACAAGTACCCACTCCCCCGGATTGATGACCTTATGGATCAACTGTCTGGTGCAAGTATATTCTCAAAGATTGATCTAAGGTCCGGGTATCATCAACTGCGAGTGAAGGCGGAAGACATACCGAAGACTGCTTTCAGAACTCGGTATGGACACTATGAATTCTTGGTAATGCCCTTTGGGGTAACCAATGCACCTGCCATATTTATGGACTATATGAACCGCATCTTTCGTCAATACTTAGATCAGTTCGTGGTAGTCTTTATCGACGACATTCTGATATACTCTAAAAGTAGAGAAGAACATGAGGAGCACTTGATGATTGTATTAAGCATTTTACGGGAAAGGCAACTCTATGCTAAACTAAGTAAGTGTGAGTTTTGGCTCTCAGAAGTCAAATTTCTGGGCCATGTTATCTCACAAGAAGGGGTTGCAGTAGATCCTAGTAAGGTGGAAGCAGTACTAGATTGGAAAAGGCCAGAAACTGTTGCTGAGATATGTAGTTTTCTGGGTCTTGCTGGCTATTACCGGAGATTTATTCTGAATTTCTCTCGGATTGCTTTGCCATTGACCAAGCTCACGCGGAAAGATCAACCGTTTAAGTGGGATGATCGTTGTGAGAAGAGCTTCATGGAGCTGAAGGAGAGGTTGACAACTGCACCCGTATTGATTATCCCTGATCCCATGTTGACCTATGTGGTCTACAGTGATGCTAGTAAGCAGGGACTGGGATGTGTCCTAATGCAACAGGGCAAAGTGGTGGCCTATGCCTCTCGACAGCTGAAGCCTCATGAGATTAATTATCCCACGCATGATCTGGAGCTGGCGACAATAGTATTCGCGTTGAAAATCTGGCGACACTACCTATATGGTGTGATGGTTGAACTGTACTGCGACCGCAAGAGTCTTAAATACCTGTATGATCAGAAGGAACTCAACATGAGACAACGCAGGTGGATGGAATTGCTAAAAGATTATAACCTGGAGATCAAGTATCACCCAGGTAAAGCTAATGTTGTTGCTGATGCTCTTAGTCGAAAGTCAGTGCAAGTGGCATTTATGATGATACAGGAGAGAAAATTAATAGAAGACTTTTGAGATCTAAACCTATCAAATCAAATCCTCTATGCTGGTTATAGTATAGGCCAAGAGGAAAGTGATCTGAAAGCTGAGATTGCAGAAGCTCAAATGCACGATGGGAAAGCACAGTCCATTATGACTATGATTGAACAAGGTGAGACTCAGGACCATGATCTTTCACCAAGTGGATTGATTCGATACAAGAAGAGAATCTATGTTCCACTGAAAGTTGATCTGAGGCAGAAAATTCTTGATGAAGCGCACAAAATTCGATATACCCTCCATCCAGGGATGGTGAAGATGTATCACGACTTGAAGGCAATATACTGGTGGCCCAGGTTAAAGAAAGATGTGACCGAGTATGTGGCTCGATGTCTTACCTGTCAGAAGGTGAAAATCGAACACCAAAGACCACCGAGATTGCTTCAAAGTCCTGAAATTCTAGAATGGAAATGGGAAAGCGTAACCATGGATCTTGTGACAGGATTACCCAAAATTCGAAATCATGATGCGATCTGGGTGATTGTTGATCGTTTTACAAAATCAGCACATTTTATACCGATCAATGCCAGCTATTCTCCTGATAAATTGGCAGAGATTTATATCAAGGAAATAGTGAGACTCCATGGGACGCCGAAGAATATAATTTCTGATAGAGATCCTCGTTTTACTTCAAAGTTTTGGAGATCTCTACATGATGCTGTGGGCACTAAACTGAATTTCAGTACGGCTTATCATCCTCAAACGGATGGACAGACAGAGAGAACTATACAGACGCTGGAAGACATGTTGAGAGCATGTGTGATGGATTTCAAAGGAAGCTGGGACTACTACCTTCCACTTGCGGAATTCGCTTACAATAATAGCTATCATGCGAGCATTCAGATGGCTCCATATGAAGCATTTTTTAATAAATGTAATACCTTACTTCCAATAACCTCAGATGAGTACAAAAGAGTAGTGAAATAAATTGTGAAATCAGGATTTAATCCCAAACTAAATAAACTTTAAAAACATTAATGAATCCCAACATTATCTCAGGAGATAAATCTAGGATTGAGTAGGTTTTTCATATGGAATAAAAATTTTTCAAACATTTTTCACAAATATTCACTATCTCATTTAGACTCATTGATACTTCCTTTCATTTTATCAGAGTATACGAGCGTGTCTCAGCTTCAATCTCACGTTGTATTCAATCGTTAATGTTTCTCTAACGATTAGGAAGTGTTATGTAACTAAGTTATCTCTTTATTACATTACCATTCATATACCTGGCTACAAGTACTATCAGTTCAACTACTATACTATTGTCATAGTTACCGATTTATACAATATATACATGTCCAAAATATCCAAACAGACAACCTACAGAGAAAGTAAATCTTTCAGCTTCATCCTCTAGTTGTCCGTATTTACCTTCTTGCCCTTTGAGCTACCAGCCTGTACTGTAATTTGTTTATAGAAAAAGAGTGAGATTCAAAAGAATCTCAGTAGTAACAGGTAGTCAATCATATAGATATAAAATCACAGAGCATGTTACACAGTCATCATATAAAAGAATCATCACAACATCATTCGATTCAACATGTAGTTCTCATACCATCATAGTACTAGGTATATCACAAGGCTCCGAGTATTACCCATGCAATAGGCCCCGGCATTCACTCGTGCATCACAAACAAATTCAATGGCCTGAGTGTCAACCCGTGCAATAGGCCCCGGGCGACAACCCCGCATAAACAAAATATTCCAGACAGTTCATGATGAAACTACACACATACAATGTATCTTATAACATATGAAAGAAAAAGTTACTACCTGATAGCTTCTCTTGAGCAATATCCAATTGTTTCACTAAGCTCGGGCAGATCTTAAACTTTGAACAGTATTAGGTCCTATAAATGGAATTTACGGACGACAAGTTATTATTTCGTCCAATATTTGTATAATCCAAATACTCAAGTCGGTTGTCATTAAAGTTAGAATACTAACCCAAAATCAAAGTGAAAAATGGTTCAACTATATCAAGTTGGTTAGTTTTACCCTTAAAGTTCATTACAATTACATAATACCATTGCATCCTTTACTTTCACACATTTGAGTAAATCTGCCAGAATTTTCTTCAATCTTTGAAAATTCATAATTAATTCTATACAACTCCAAATGAGTTGGTTCCAGGTTCTGCTCAATCCTATTCAAGTCATAGTGTAAATAAAAATATTACAAGGCACTAATTATAACTACCCAATTCCAGAAAATTCGTCAAACCCAATCTACCACAGATTCCATTCCATAATCAACCTTAAACTTTGAAAAATCATATTTCTCAATCCACTAATCCAATTGTGTCCTATTACCCATAAAATTGAACCTCAGGATGTCTACTTTCATCATGTAAAATTTCATATGGTTTAGACAAGGTTTGGTTACTGCAAAATGCACCGCAACAAATCTGCTCCAGCAAAACAAGTCTAACAGCAGGGTCATCTAACTTTCAAAAATTCCATAATTTTGTATAATATCCAAAAAATTATAAGTACATGATTTTCCACATAATTTTTCATTTAGAACTCAATGGAATGATCAAAATCATCAAAATCATAAAGCTTCAGCCCCAAAACCCACTGGCAAGACAGAATCATTTTCAGCAAAATTACCAAAACAGAATTTTGTTGAACAACTTAGTCCAATATCATCATAAATCATCATTTAACCATAAATACATGATTAAACCATGATTAATCCTTTAAAATTCCTTTTGGACGAAAATGAACAGTACCATAAGCTTCATGAAGACTCATCCAAACAACAAACCAATCGGTTCAAAATGAAACTTACGCTTACCTCTACACGTTTCCACAATCGGTTCGGAAATCTGGCAGTACTTCGTCTGGTGAGATGGCACCAAATACCTCTAAATGAAAATCCGAAACCATAGAAATGAAGCTTAGGATGAGTAGAAGAAGGTTTTTGAAGGAAATTTTAGGAGAAAACACTGATTCGGTAGTGTTTCGGTGGATTGAACTCTAGAACATTCACTATTCATGTTTTCTCTTTCCTCTAACTATTTCTCAACGTTTTTTATGATTTCTTCCTATTTTTTCTGATGATAAATGAAATAATAGAGTTTAAAGAAAGTCATAAAGGTGTTACAACATGTGTCACAATCTTATGGTGCCACATATTCGGTGATTTAGCCAAACGGTGACACGTGACCTTTCTTTTAATCAAATGGGTCTTGAGCTGTCCTAATGGGTAGGGAAAATGAGAGTCCGATGATTTTTCCCCGGCTCCTGAGCTCGGTGTTCGGGAAATTTAGTCGGGTGACCAGACCAGAGTCCGGTGGATTTCCCCGGCTTGGAGCAACGTGGCACCCTCCGGTGATGACAACACAAAAGCTAAAGTAACTTTGTCAAAAAGAGGGAACAAGTGTCACGCTCTTATTCGGCCAACACATTAAAGTCAAAAGCACCTTTTCTCTTCTTCCTTAAGATGATGCCATGTGTCCCTTATATGGGACCCATCCCTATCTCTTCCCTCCACCTAACTGTCCACTTTATCAAGGAAAGGAAAGTCAGGGAATTTTCCCCGGGTTCACCTACGAGGTGTCCTCCTTCGTGGTCCCTACACAAAGTAAGATTATTTCATTTAATTATTACTTTATGACAACCAATAAAATCTTGCTAAGTGTCCTCTTTATCAAAATAACACCGTATACACAACACTGGCACTGGTGAATTTTCTTCCGACTAATTACATTTACAAGCAATTCTTGTTATTCATATTTCAGTATGTTACAACTCCTCCCCTGTACAAGAAATTTCGTCCCCGAAATTTGTTACAAGTATTAAAACATAAATTCCGGGTAACTTTTCCACAAGTTGTCCTCCACCTCCCAAGTTGCCTCTCTAGGTGATAACCCCTTCCAGATCACCTTCACAAATGGAATACTTTTATGTCTGAGCTGTCTCTCCTGTCGCTCAATAACTTGTTCTGGCTCAATTTCATATGTGAGATCATTTTTCATATCTACATCTTCATACTCTATAACATGCTGGGGGTCTGGTTGATACCTTTTCAATTGCGAAACATGAAAAACATCGTGTAATCTGCTTAAGTTCGGGGGTAGAGAAATTCGGTATGCTACTGATCCAATTCTAGACAAAATCTCAAATGGACCAATATATCGAGGGCTTAACTTCTTTTTCTTTATTGCCCTGCCAATACCAGTGACAGGTGAGACCCTTAGAAATACATGATCGCCAACTTGGAATTCTAACGGTCTTCTTCGTTTGTCGGCATAACTCTTTTGTCTACTCTGGGCTGTAAGCAGTCTTTGCTTAATGATCTTGATCTGCTCAGTAGTCTGATCCACTATATCTGGCCCATACAGTCTTCTTTCTGACATTTCTGTCCAACAAAGAGGGGATTGACACTTTCTTCCATACAATGCTTCATATGGAGCCATCTGAATGCTCGCATGATAGCTATTATTGTAAGCGAATTCCGCAAGTGGAAGGTAGTAGTCCCAGCTTCCTTTGAAATCCATCACACATGCTCTCAACATGTCTTCCAGCATCTGTATAGTTCTCTTTGTCTGTCCATCCGTTTGAGGATGATAAGCCGTACTGAAATTCAGTTTAGTGCCCAGAGCATCATGTAGAGATCTCCAAAACTTTGAAGTAAAATGAGGATCTCTATCAGAAATTATATTCTTCGGCGTCCCATGGAGTCTCACTATTTCCTTGATATAAATCTCTGCCAATTTATCAGAAGAATAGCTGGCATTGATCGGTATAAAATGTGCTGATTTTGTAAAACGATCAACAATCACCCAGATCGCATCATGATTTCGAATTTTGGGTAATCCTGTCACAAGATCTATGGTTACGCTTTCCCATTTCCATTCTCGAATTTCAAGACTTTGAAGCAATCTCGGTGGTCTTTGGTGTTCGATTTTCACCTTCTGACAGGTAAGACATCGAGCCACATACTCGGTCACATCTTTCTTTAACCTGGGCCACCAGTATATTGCCTTCAAGTCGTGATACATCTTCACCATCCCTGGATGAAGGGTATATCGAATTTTGTGCGCTTCATCAAGAATTTTCTGCCTCAGATCAACTTTCAGTGGAACATAGATTCTCTTCTTGTATCGAATCAATCCACTTGGTGAAAGATCATGGTCCTGAGTCTCACCTTGTTCAATCATAGTCATAATGGACTGTGCTTTCCCATCGTGCATTTGAGCTTCTGCAATCTCAGCTTTCAGATCACTTTCCTCTTGGCCTATACTATAACCAGCACAGAGGATTTAATTTGATAGGTTTAGATCTCGAAAGTCTTCTATTAATTTTCTCTTCTGTATCATCATAACTGCCACTTGCACTGACTTTCGACAAAGAGCATCAGCAACAATATTAGCTTTACCTGGGTGATACTTGATCTCCAGGTTATAATCTTTTAGCAACTCCATCCACCTGCGTTGTCTCATGTTGAGTTCCTTCTGATCATACAGGTATTTAAGACTCTTGTGGTCGCAGTACAGTTCAACCATCACACCATATAGGTAGTGTCGCCAGATTTTCAACGCGAATACTATTGTCGCCAGCTCCAGATCATGCGTGGGATAATTAATCTCATGAGGCTTCAGCTGTCGAGAGGCATAGGCCACCACTTTGCCCTGTTGCATTAGGACACATCCCAGTCCCTGCTTACTAGCATCACTGTAGACCACATAGGTCAACATGGGATCAGGGATAATCAATACGGGTGCAGTTGTCAACCTCTCCTTCAGCTCCATGAAGCTCTTCTCACAACGATCATCCCACTTAAACGGTTGATCTTTCCGCGTGAGCTTGGTCAATGGCAAAGCAATCCGAGAGAAATTCAGAATAAATCTCCGGTAATAGCCAGCAAGACCCAGAAAACTACGTATCTCAGCAACAGTCTCTGGCCTTTTCCAATCTAGTACTGCTTCCACCTTACTAGGATCTACTGCAACCCCTTCTTGTGAGATAACATGGCCCATAAATTTGACTTCTGAGAGCCAAAACTCACACTTACTTAGTTTAGCATAGAGTTGCCTTTCCTGTAAAATGCTTAATACGATCATCAAGTGCTCCTCATGTTCTTCTCTACTTTTAGAGTATATCAGAATGTCGTCGATAAAGACTACCACGAACTGATCTAAGTATTGACAAAAGATGCGGTTCGTATAGTCCATAAATATGGCAGGTGCATTGGTTACCCTAAAGGGCATTACCAAGAATTCATAGTGTCCATACCGAGTTCTGAAAGCAGTCTTCGGTATGTCTTCCGCCTTCACTCGCAGTTGATGATACCCGGACCTTAGATTAATCTTTGAGAATATACTTGCACCAGACAGTTGATCCATAAGGTCATCAATCCGGGGGAGTGGGTACTTGTTCTTGACGGTTACCTTATTTAACTCTCTGTAATCAATACAAAGCCTCAGGCTTCTGTCCTTTTTCTTGACAAATAGTACGGGTGCTCCCCATGATGAAACAATGGGTCGGATGAACCCCTTCCCAAGTAATTCCTCAATTTGTTTCTTCAACTCAGCCATCTCATTTGGAGCCATTCTATATGGGGCTTTAGATATAGATCCATCTCCAGGCATGATCTCGATTGCAAACTCTACTTCTCGTTCGGGAGGCAAACCCATAAGGTCATCAGGAAACACCTCAGGAAATTCCCTTACAACTGGGATATCTTCCAAGGCTATTCCTCTCTCTGTTTGCACAGAAAAGAACACAATATATCCCTGACATCCCCTCCTTAGGCATTTCTCAGCTTCTTCCATTGAGAGGAAGTTTAGACTAGTTTTTCTGTTATTAGTCTCCTGCTAAGTAGGATATATTATCCTCTTTTTCCCACAATCCAGCAATACATTATTTGCTGTCAGCCAGTTAAAACCCAGTATAACTTCAAGTTTTTGGAGCGGCAAACAGACTAAGTCAACCGCAGACTCATGTCCCTCAACATTTATCACACAGTTCAAACAGACATCAACAGTCATAGTTTTGACACCCATTGGTGTCTATACAACTAAGTCAAATAGTAATTTATGCATATGTAATCCTAGGCGCTTAACACAGTCATAAGCAATGAAGGAATGACTAGCACCCGAATCATATAAAGCTTGCAATGAACTACCATTAAGAAGAATTTTACCTTGAACCAACTCAGGAGACTTCTTCACTTCTTCGTGTGTCAAGGCAAACACTCGTCCCTGATTCTTGTGTCTAGGATCACCTGGCTGTGGTGCTGCTCGCTGGGGACAATTTACAGTAAAGTGACCTGGCTTTTGGCAAGCATAACAGATTATCTGACTCACAGGGACATTGCAAAGTCGTCCCGGATATGACTTACCACAACGAGGGCATGTTTGAGAGGTCAGGGTTTTCTGGCCACTACGGTTCCCAGACCAAAAAGGCTTTTTATTGATATTTCCTTTTTGTGAGAACCCTTGCCCCTTACGCTTCTGTGAGGTATCCCCCTGACTAGGCCCACCTCGATTGTTGGTACTCTTATTGGCACGTACTCTCTTTAAGTTACCCTCAATCAATCGACACACTTCCACAGCTTCGTTAAATTTAGTAAACTACTGGGCAACAAGCTTCTCTTCCATTTCAGGCTTCAGTCCCCGAATCAACATATCGGAGCTCCACTCCTCATCTTTTTTAATAAATGTAATACCTTACTTCCAATAACCTCAGATGAGTACAAAAGAGTAGTGAAATAAATTGTGAAATCAGGATTTAATCCCAAACTAAATAAACTTTAAAAACATTAATGAATCCCAACATTATCTCAGGAGATAAATCTAGGATTGAGTAGGTTTTTCATATGGAATAAAAATTTTTCAAACATTTTTCACAAATATTCACTATCTCATTTAGACTCATTGATACTTCCTTTCATTTTATCAGAGTATACGAGCGTGTCTCAGCTTCAATCTCACGTTGTATTCAATCGTTAACGTTTCTCTAACGATTAGGAAGTGTTATGTAACTAAGTTATCTCTTTATTACATTACCATTCATATACCTGGCTACAAGTACTATCAGTTCAACTACTATACTATTGTCATAGTTACCGATTTATACAATATATACATGTCCAAAATATCCAAACAGACAACCAACAGAGAAAGTAAATCTTTCAGCTTCATCCTCTAGTTGTCCGTATTTACCTTCTTGCCCTTTGAGCTACCAGCCTGTACTGTAATTTGTTTATAGAAAAAAAGTGAGATTCAAAAGAATCTCAGTAGTAACAGGTAGTCAATCATATAGATATAAAATCACAGAGCATGTTACACAGTCATCATATAAAAGAATCATCACAATATCATTCGATTCAACGTGTAGTTCTCATACCATCATAGTACTAGGTATATCACAAGGCTCTGAGTATTACCCGTGCAATAGGCCCCGGCATTCACTCGTGCATCACAAACAAATTCAATGGCCTGAGTGTCAACCCGTGCAATAGGCCCCGGGCAACAACCCCGCATAAACAAAATATTCCAGACAGTTCATGATGAAACTACACACATACAATGTATCTTATAACATATGAAAGACAAAATTACTACCTGATAGCTTCTCTTGAGCAATATCCAATTGTTTCACTAAGCTCGGGCAGATCTTAAACTTTGAACAGTATTAGGTCCTATAAATGGAATTTACGGACGACAAGTTATTATTTCGTCCAATATTTGTATAATCCAAATACTCAAGTCGGTTGTCATTAAGGTTAGAATACTAACCCAAAATCAATGTCAAAAATGGTTCAACTATATCAAGTTGGTTAGTTTTACCCTTAAAGTTCATTACAATTACATAATACCATTGCATCCTTTACTTTCGCACATTTGAGTAAATCTGCCAGAATTTTCTTCAATTTTTGAAAATTCATAATTAATTCTACACAACTCCAAATGAGTTGGTTCTAGGTTCTTTTCAATCCTATTCAAGTCATAGTGTAAATAAAAATATTACAAGGCACTAATTATAACTACCAAATTCCAGAAAATTCGTCAAACCCAATCTGCCACAGATTCCATTCCAGAATCAACCTTAAATTTTGAAAAATCATATTTCTCAATCCACTGGTCCAATTGCGTCCTATTACCCATAAAATTGAACCTCAGGATGTCTACTTTCATCATGTAAAATTTTATAAGGTTTAGACAAGGTTTGGTTACTGCAAAATGCACCGCAACAAATCTGCTCCAGCAAAACAAGTCTAACAGCAGGGTCATCTAACTTTCAAAAATTCCATAATTTTGTATAATTATCCAAAAAATTATAAGTACATGATTTTCCACATAATTTTTCATGTAGAACTCAATGGAATGATCAAAATCATCAAAATCATAAAGCTTCAGCCCCAAAACCCACTGGCAAGACAGAATCATTTTCAGCAAAATTACCAAAACAGAATTTTGTTGAACAACTTAGTCCAATATCATCATAAATCATCATTTAACCATAAATACATGATTAAACCATGACTAATACTTTAAAATTCCTTTTGGACGAATATGAACAGTACCCTAACCTTCATGAAGACTCATCCAAACAACAAACCAATCGGTTCAAATGAAACTTACGCTTACCTCTACACGTTTCCACAATCGGTTCGGAAATCCGGCAGTACTTCGTCTGGTGAGATGGCACCAAATACCTCCAAATGAAAATCCAAAATCGTAGAAATGAAGCATAGGATGAGTAGAAGAAGGTTTTTGAAGGAAATTTTAGGAGAAAACACTGATTCGGTAGTGTTTCGGTGGATTGAACTCAAGAACATTCACTATTCATATTTTCTCTTTCCTCTAACTATTTCTCAACGTTTTTTCTGATTTCTTCCTATTTTTGCTGATGATAAATGAAATAATAGAGTTTAAAGAAAGTCATAAAGGTGTTACAACATGTGTCACAATCTTATGGTGCCACATATTCGGTGATTTAGCCAAACGGTGACACGTGTCCTTTCTTTTAATCAAATGGGTCTTGAGCTGTCCTAATGGTCAGGGAAAATGAGAGTCCGATGATTTTTCCCCGGCTCCTGAGCTCGGTGTTCGAGAAAATTAGTCGGGTGACCAGACCAGAGTCCGGTGGATTTCCCCGGTTTGGGGCAACGTGGCACCCTCCGGTGATGACAACACAAAAGCTAAAGTAACTTTGTCAAAAAGAGGGAACAAGTGTCACGCTCTTATTGATGATTGTATTAAGCATTTTACGGGAAAGGAAACTCTATGCTAAACTAAGTAAGTGTGAGCTTTGGCTCTCAGAAGTCAAATTTCTGCTCTGAGTAAGATTAGTAATAAGGGATATATGAGGCAGGTTGTTAGAGTACATACAGCATAATCACCACTCATCATGCATCATCGTATATCATGCCTATACTGATAATATTAATACTATATTGCTTGATTATAATACAAAAGTTTCCCCACCAGGGGTTTAAACAATATTTACAGACCTTCAAACAACCAGCAACAGTCCTCTTCGTGCATACCTCTTTTCTGTTCTCAGCACGTTTCCAATGCTCACCTGTCTGAATGGTTGTTTGGGAGGAGTGAGATTTGAGAGAATCTCAGTAGCAAACATTACCACTATGCATGCCAGATATATATGAATGCATGACATGCTTGCCTACACTATTTCATGCCAACATAATGACATGCTGCATGCTCGATGTTATGACATACATATGGCCATTGCACAAATACAACAGAGCTTCAACCAATCATACATGTTCCATACAAATAGGCAAAGCAGTCACATAATCAATGCAAGACATACATATCACATACATGCAGAAAAGGTAAGTTCACTACCTGGTGGACTTTATGTCTTTCTCTTCTTGTCCCTTGATCCGCCAACCATTGCTCTTTCTTTATCACTTCATGGCCCTAGGCAAGTGATAACATCATTAGAGCCATGAAAAGTGAATACCCAATGGCCCACATTAGCCCTATAGGCTTACTTTCACCCTTGGAGTTCATTCCAATTATATTTGGCCAATTTCTTACTTAAATTCGCATGGTACTCAATCTACCAGCATTTTTGATCAAACTTCGAAAAATCATAATTAATTCTATAGAACTCCAATTGAGGTGGTTCAAAGCTCTATTTGAAGCCCTTTAAGTTTAAATTTATATAAAAATACTCTATTTTAGACGCCACCACTACACCATTCCCAGAAATTTTCCAAACACCGACTGTTCCAGAAATTTCCAGGAAACAGGAAAAAAATTCAACAATTCATATCTCATAGCATACTTGTCCAATTAACCATTATGACCTATCAAATTAAAGTTCTATGTCTATACTTTTAGACTGAAAAGTTTCATGGTCATTGGATAATATTTTTTTACTCAAAAATACGTCACCATAACACTTCCTCCAGGAAACGGAATACACAGCATTTACCCTTTAACTTCTAAAACTTCTAAATTCATGTACAAGTATCCAAAATTCATGAACACTTGTATACCCACACAATTTTGCCTCCTAAATCCAATGGAAGCATTAAAATCATCAAATTCCAACTCCTCCTACACGAAAAATACAGGGCAGAAACAGAAGGAAATTGGATTCTCAGAAAGAGTTTGTTGTTTCTTCGATTTCTCTTGCCTAATCACTTCCTTACTACTCATAATCAAGTGATTAGCTATTTATATATCCATTGGACATCATTTAGCCATTGAAAATATCATTTTCTTATGATACTGAATAGTACCCAACTTCCAAAATACTCATCCAAACAATAAATCAATCGTTAAAAAGGAAGCTTACGTTTACCTCTACCCGTTTCCACAAACGGTTCGGAATTCTGGCAATACTCCGGCAAGGGAGACGACACCAAACACCTCCAAATGAAAATCTGAAACCGTAGGAATGAAGATCTCGATGAGTAGAGGAACTTTCCTAAAGGGTACTTCGAGAGAGGATGCCGTTTCGGCAGTGTTTCGGAGGAAAAGATTTCCTCTCTCCTCCTTTCTCCATTTCGTTCTGTTTCTTTCTCTCTGTCTCGGCTATTTCCCGTGAACAAATGGACGATGATGAAGATGATTTAATGGATAATGAAAGGTAAAAGCAACTTGCCACGTGTCATCCTCTGATTCGCCCAAAAATTGAATTTTCGCATATAATACCAAATTCTGCAGAATTTTCATTAAATTTGAAAATTCATATCTAATTGTACAAATGTCCAATTGGAGTGATTCCAAAGGCTATACGACCCTTATTGAGTCTAGTTATAAGAAAAAATATAATATTTGGCCAATTAGAAGTTCATTCTTCCCAGAATTTTAATCTTTAAATGCTGCCCCAGAAAATAATTAATTTCGCTGGGCTAACTTCAAAAATTCATTTCTCTTTGTATACAACTCCAAATGACTTATATGACCTATCAAATTAAAGCTTGATAAGTCTACTTTAATTCTGGAAAGTTTCATAATTGTTCACCATCATTTACCCATCAAAAACTGTCACACAATAACCGCTGCCACACCGGAAATTTCACCGGTGGCAAAATTACTTTGTGTTCCACTTTACTAAATTATGTGTGACTTCCAATCACTTCGTTTTGTTATTCCCCGAGCTCTTTAGCTCCCCAATATAGTTCTTTTTAATATCCAATGATATAAAGGAATTTTGGGGAATTTAAACATATCTCATAGGGACATTTGCTAAACCGAGGTGTAGCAGTCCACTTAATCCAAGCTTAATCTTATGCTTCTAGTCCCAAAATTCGGGATATTACACAAGTGATAGGTGAAGTTAATGAAGGAGTTAAAACTAGAAACAAATTTTTAAACGAAGTTAGCTTTTCTGCATTCATTTCTCAATTGGAACCTTCTAACATTGACGAAGCCTTATCAGATAATGATTGGGTGTTAGCAATGCAAGAAGAATTAAATCAATTTGACAGAAATCAAGTTTGGGAATTGGTACCCCGACCTAAAGACCACTCGGTTATTGGCACTAAATGGGTATTCAAGAAAAAACTTGATGAATCCGCATCTATTATCAGAAATAAGGCAAGATTGGTCACCAAGGGCTATAATCAGGAAGAAGGTATTGATTATGAAGAAACATATGCTCCAGTAGCAAGATTGGAAGCTATACGAGTACTCTTAGCCTTTGCATGCATCAAAGGATTCAAATTATATCAAATGGATGTGAAAAGTGCTTTCTTAAATGGGTACATCAAGGAGGAAGTTTATGTAGAACAACCTCCAGGTTTTGAAGACGCATCCAAACCAAATCAAGTTTTCAAACTAAAAAAGGCTTTATATGGTTTGAAGCAAGCTCCTAGAGCCTGGTATGAAAGGTCGAGCAAATTTCTCATCAAATTTAATTTTACTTTAGGAAAAGTCGATACAACTTTATTTATAAAACGAAAACTAAATGATATTTTGGTAGTTCAAATCTATGTTGATGATATTATATTCGGTGCTACTAATGATTCTCTGTGTAAAGAATTCTCTGAGATAATGCAGGGAGAATTTGAAATGTCTTTAATGGGAGAATTGACATTCTTTATGGGTTTACAAATTAAACAAAGAAAGAATGGAATATTCATATCACAGACTAAATACCTAAAAGAATTACTCAAGAAGTTTAAATTGGATGAAGCTAATGGTGCAGATACACCTATGAGTTCAACGGTACTCATGGATGCGATGAAAAAGGAGTTGATTTCAATATAACTCAATATCGAGGAATGATTGGATCATTACTCTACCTCATAGCCAGCAGACCTGATATTCAGTTCAGTCCTGGTTTATGTGCAAGATTTCAGTCATGCCCCAAAGTATCACACGCGGAATTAGTTAAAAGAATTTTCAGATATCTGGCAGACACAAAAGAATTGGGTATATGGTATCCCAAAAGAGGTAACGAATATCTAGTTGCCTATTCTGATTCTGATCAAGGTGGTTATAAAATAGATAGGAAGAGCACAAGTGGGCAATGTCAATTTCTTGGAGGTGCAGTTGTTTCTTGGTTCAGTAAGAAACAAACTATAGTATCATTATCTTCAACGGAAGCAGAATATATAGCAGCCTCAAGCTGTTGTGCACAAGTACTATGGCTAAAATAGCAACTTCAGGATCTTGGCATATATCTTAAAGAAATTCCTATTTACTGTGACAACACCAGTACAATAAGTTTAGCGAAAAATCCTGTACAGCATTCAAGGACCAAGCATATTGATGTGAGACATCATTTCATCAGAGATCATATTCAGAAAAAGGATGTCAAGGTGTTATTCATACCTACACATTTGCAATTAGCTGATATTTTCACCAAACCTCTTGCCCGAGAACAATTCATGTACGTCCGAAGGGAATTGGGAATGGTAAATCCCAATGAATTGTAAGTTGTTTAGCCTTTATAAATATTGATTTCATAATGTTTTGATGATCCCATAACTAACTTAAGCATCGGAGTATCTATAAAGTTGTTTTGCAGGATACTCTGTAATATCTTCAAATAACAGAGATAAACAAAGAGGAAAACACTCGGGTGATGATAAAGACCAACTCGAGTGAGTGAATAGTGAAATATTGCAACCACAGGTAAATCAAGTGATTAGACTGATAATATCACTACAGGTAAGTTGCTTGAGTGCTTTTAATCAATAGTTGAGTAGTTACAGTGTGATTTCAGCTTCTGTGAAATAATTTTGGACTTCACTCGAGTGATTTTTATACTTCACTCGAGTGAAAACCAAAATCACTCGAGTGAATGTTAAAAAAACTGGTTATATCAGCTTCTTCCCTCCCACGACTATTCATTTCACTCTTCCGTTCACTCTCACTCGCACAAACACTCTGAAATCTTTTGAACCCAGAAACCTAAATACTCAAAGCTACATCTTCACTCTCTGCTTCATCATTTAATCTCGTCTCATCAAAATTGCCTCATCACTCATTTCTCTCCACATATTCCCGACAGAACCCTAATCACACTCGTAAGATTCCTTTCTCGTTCAAACAATGGTGAGAACCAAAAGACCCGGTCAATCTCCTCTATCCTCTCTACCATCTAAGAGGCCAAAAGCATCATCTGCTCAAGAACCTAATCTGACCCATCAAAAACCCAAAGGGATTCGCATCGAAGAGCCTACTGGGATGACTACACGATCACATACAAGCTTTAAAGGAAAAGGGAAAGAGAAACAATGAGAAGCAGACATTCAAGAATCTACATTGCAGACAAAGATTACACATGCTGTCAATATCTTAGCTGCTTTAGTTCCCCAGAAGTCACGGTATGCATCTCAAGCTTCTGGTAGTCGGTACCATTCTGAGTCCTTGGTTGAAGAAACCCCTGAAATCCTTGATCCTCCTCCTGGGTTTAACACGGGTAACCTCAGAATTTTGAATTCCATCGTGTTTGCTTCCCATTTTTCCAAGAAAGATTTATGTCCTTTTGTCTGGGTAGATTTGGCTGAGCTGAAAAAGAAATTTCATATTAACTTGACTCCTTATTTGAAGCAATATGAACTATGGTTGAAACTGAGAATGTCTTACAATCCCTTGGTTGTTAAGTATTTTTACTGTAACATGAAGATTGCTGATGTGAAAGATAGCCATGGAAACATTATTGTTGAAAGGATTGAAACAAGTATGAAAGATCAAAAAGTCCTTCTATCTGGAAATCTTATAAACACTTACCTAGGCATAGAGGATGTACCTATGAAGTCTCCCCGAGTCTTTAGTATTCATGAGCTGGTTGACATTTTTAGACTAGGACAGCCTGGTGTGCCTCTACCCACTTCCCCAGTAACTCTAACCAATGACCAGAGAGCCTTGTTCTATATTTATTCCCGTAGCATGGTTAACAAGGCAAAGAACTTCACTCATATCACGGGGAAGGAACTTCAAATGATGGCATCTCTTATGACAAGAGAAAGAAGAAATGTGGGTGAGCTTATTTTTCAAGAATGAAGACGTTCAGGTTTCACTCCTCCAAGTCTACTACAATTCCCTATCCTCAGCTTGTGTCCTATATTCTCTCTATGCACAATATTTGGCACTTGACACCTGAGGGGGACATAGTGAGGATTCCTAAGTTTGGGAAGATTTACCTCACTCAGATGGGAATCACTATTCCAGCTGGAGCTTCTTCACAGACTCAGAGACATCATTCACCACCTCCTGAGGCAAGCCAGAGAGATCATCAGACTAAGAGGATAGGTCCTTTACCTTCCAAGATGGATGAGGCTCAGTCTTCTAGAGCAGTATCTCATGGTCCTTCTTTCACTCAGGCTGCTCTTCAGACATATATTCAGGATGCCATCAAGTCAGCTGTCACCCAGTTGAGGAAGTCTAACACCAAACTGATTGATCAAGTCAACTACCAAGTCAAAGTGTTAGTAGAGGCAGTGAATCACAACTTCAATATACTTTTTGAGCGCCAGGAAAATCAGACACAGAGGATCCAGAGGATTGAGGATGCACTCAGGTCTCACCTTCACATTCCTTTCCCTGACTTACCACCAACCACCTCACATGTACCTCTTACATCAGACTCTCCACTTCCAGATCCTTCACTTTCTAACCCTCCTATCATTCCTTCAAACACTCCTCCTCTTGCACCTCCCACATCCTTTATCTCTGACCCTATTCCTGCTGGTGATATTCCACAGGATGATCCCATCCTCCAGACTCCATCATCTTCATCACATCACACTGCTCCCAGTTCTCATACTGAGGAGATTATGGTTGAGGATGCTACTACAGAGGTTATAGGACCTACTCATTCCACTTCCACCACCCCTCTTGAGCCCTATTCTACGGCCTTTTCCTTCCAGTCTCCTGCGCAGCTCTCTCTCATACCATATGTTCCACCTGTCTCCTTCTTTGCTTCTTCATCTACTCAGGCATCTACGCCTTCTGCATCTCCTTTAGATGATGCCAAAAAGGGGAGAAGAACTGATATGATCATATGTACTTTTTATTCTGTTTATTGTCATATAATAGTGCAATTTGTGTAGTTTCAGTATGTTTTCTGAACTGACATGTACTTGTTCAAAGATTCTAATCTAATGAGTATATAGTCTTAATGCAATTGTGTTTATGTTTGCAGCTGCCAATTTGATCTCATGAAAAGTATGAAGTCATGCTTCATGTGCATGTTTAAATTCTGTTTATAATGGTTTTTGAATCTTGAACTTACACTTTTTATTTTCTATATGAGGTCAAAAACTATTAATCTTTGAAACAATTCTTTTTAGTCCTTGCATAGTTAAGTTGTTGCAAAATTTTTGAAAAAGATCAAGTAAAGTTTGTTAGAAAATCAAAATCTCAAACATGATCATATAATATGTTTTGTCATCATCAAAAAGGGGGACAATGTTAGATTTCATGTTTTGATGATAACAAATCATGTTTTGGAAGTCCATGGATTTTATATCAGCAAAGGAAGTGATAAAAGTGATCTAAGCAAGATCACTCGAGTGATTTGGACAATCACTCGAGTGATAATCAAGATCACTCGAGTGATCATTAAAATCACTCGAGTGATATGGAAAATAACCAGATCACTCTAGTGATATGTGGAATCACTCGAGTGATACGCCAGATCACTTCCAGTGATTGAAAAATCACTGCAAGAAAATATCACTGTTCCAGATTTCACTTCTAGTGATCCTGAATCACTCGAGTGATACGTTATATCTGCTAAATCACTTCCAGTGAATATGAAAACACTGGAAGAAAAAAAATCATTGTTCTGAAAATCACTTCCAGTGATTACCAGATCACTCGAGTGATGCCTGAAATTTTCCAAATCACTTCCAGTGAAATCAAAAACACTACAAGAATATTTTACTGTTTGCCAAATCACTTCCAGTGATCTTGAATCACTCGAGTGATATAGTATTTTCGTTGAATCACTTCCAGTGGATTGAAAATCACTGCAAGAAGAAATCACTATTTACAAAATCACTTCCAGTGATGCTAAATTCACTCGAGTGGCATATGAAATCTCATGTTCACTTCCAGTGAGTTTGTAATCGCTCACAGAAGATTTTAATGTTTTCCAAATCACTTCCAGTGACATCATATTCACTCCAGTAATGTTTCATGTTGCCAGTAACACTCTCAGACAATCACTGTGATCCACTTGCAACTACTCCCATGGAGATCAACAGATTTTGTTAGTTAAATTTTGATATTGATAATCATTACTAATTACTCCAGATTACTATCAAAATCTTATGGCATATTGTTTCTATACTCAGTTGCTGAAATCCATCTCTAGTGAAAGCAAGATTATTCCCGATGGTTTCCTTGATTTTCAGAAAACACTTCCAGTGAATCATATTACTCTGATGATATTCAAATATTTTCTAACGGTAATATTCTCAAGTGTATTACAGCTGTACTCCACCATCACACACATGACAAGTAACTAAACTCTCCATTCAAACGACAACTATTCATGGGCGGCAGCAAAATTCATAAGTAACGGAAGACAAATACTGTTGCATTTGTCAGAAGCATCTTTGAATCAACAGACAAATTTACAATGGTCTTCAAAACCTCTAATATATATGTCCAGCCATTCAAAAAATAAAAGCACGAAGAAAAACGCTTGAATACACGGCAAACAATACTCTTACAAGTGCTTCAAATCTTCATCTATATTTCAGTTTTTATCTATACACTCTGTTAGAGAGATTTATCAGTCATACGTATTTATTTCCAATAGTGATAACTTAAGGTTGAGGAACCTTAAGTTGGGATTTAAGATTACATTGTGTAAGGGGGAGCGAGTGTCCAGAGGAACTTGCTGATTGTACTGTGGTGCCAAGAACCCACTGAATCTTGGAAGATATAGTGAAAGGCTTAGAAGGATTTATGAGGACTGGATGTAGGTCAAGTGGTTGAGACCAAACTAGTATAAACCCCTATGTGAACTTTGGTGATATCTCTTCCTTCTTATAACTTCTTACAACTGTGCCTTAAAGTTTTATAAATTTAATTTAAAAATCTTATTATTTTGTGATCACCCAATTCACCCCCCTCTTGGGTGAAAAACTTGCTCTAACAGTTAGGATATGTGGCGTTTGTCAAGTGCCATAAATAATATCAAAATAAGCACCATAACTATATTTTTTTGTAGTAGTGAATTGTCATGTAACACCTATAAATGATTCGTCTTCGAAATACTTATATTAGTGAGGACAAAACATAACATTCTTCAAAAACAATCGTCATCTAACTCTATCATAACTCTTTATAACATTCAGACCATCAATGTCATAATTCATCATAACCCTTCGTAGTCCTGTTATACCTTCATAAGTTATAAAATGTAACCCTTCGCAATCTGTTAGTCCTCTATTTAAACTCAACTATTCATTGTGATTCTTACTACTTTTCTTTATCAGCTTCCTCCTTCTCTCCTTCATCATGTTAAGATCCCAGGGAACTCTTCCACTACACCCACCCCTCCTCCTCCACCTCCTTCTCCTTAAGGCTTGTTGGTGGAAACAAATAGCTTAAGTACTAAGGATCCTAAGCACATCGGCCCCCCGGCCACAGCCAGCGTCTCCGCCGCTCCACCAATCCATCTATTGCCTTGAATGATGAGACAACATAAGAGAAAAGAGAACCGGGGAAGGGTCTTGTTATCATCAAGAAGGTCCATAAAGAAAATTAAGAGAGAAAGGAGGATACTTACAATAGTGGAACAAGAAAGGTCAAATTTTGAAATTTGATAAGTTCACAATTTGTTAGATTGCATAATTTATCCTTTCTTCCTCCTCACAGTAAGTTCCCTTCCCTCTCTCATAATTTACTTTGGACCTTATTTATGACAACAAGATGTAAAAGCCAAGCTTCACCCAAAAGGGGGTGAATTGGGTGATGTCGAATTTCTTGGATGATACTGCTAAGTTGAACTGATCAAAGAGAGTATAGAGATGAGAAAAATTGCACATCGGGATTTATACTAGTTCGGTCCCAATCCCAGGCCTACGTCTCATCCCCAGAGGTTAACACCTGCTGAGCCTTTCACTAATCCTCTAAGATTCAATCGGCTCTTGGAACGCATGGTACAACAACTGTCCTCATAAGAACTATGAGCAGAAACGTTGTATACTCAAAACTTTCTTCCCCCCTTACGGAAAGTCTTATGAGTAGAGCAATTCCAAAAACTCTTCTCTCCTGCTTACTTATACAACTCTTACAAGCAGCAACGTTCTCTCCTGCTTATACCACTGTAAGTCTTACAAACAACAATGTTCTCTCCTTCTTGCACCTTGTAAGTCTTACGAGCAAAAATTCTTTCAAGAAACTCTCTCAGCTTCTCCTGTAAGGAAACTCTATCCTCTCAAGGTCTCTTTAACTTTAGATGAAGATTACAATTAAAGTGTTTACAAAAACTATCTTATAAAACAGATATGATAATGACTGATGCACAAAATATGAATACAACGGAAATCAATAAGATTGTAAGATCTTTCATATGTGTTATCTGTCTTTTAAGTTCATCTTTGGAAACTCTTTATATTGTTGGTCTGGAGACAAATGTTGTCGTGTATCCATTGTGGAGTGGGATATGCATTTGAATTATTTACACAGGCTATCAAGGTAGTAGTTAATCGTGGTGTTTGTTGGCTCATGTGTTGTGACAACTAGCTCACATCATTGTATCCACCATTTTTTACTTCTTTATCCATTTTGCTAATCCGATTGTTGAAGATATATCTCACACTTGAAACAAACATTAAAAAATGTCTAAGAATGATAATATGTGAAAATACAAGCATTGCCTAACATATAAATGTATTCAGATTGATTGCTGAAATTCACTTGGCTTCTGTTAACACATGAACTCGAGTTCATCATACCAAACTCAAGTGCATAGTGTATTTTCTCATTTACTAGGTAGTCTCGGCTAGGAACTCATGAGAGTGCAAACTCAAACTTGAGTGGAAAAGTCACCAGAAATCGAGTATACTAGATATTTTCATGTTCCTGTAAGATTTTCTAGTTGAAACTCTCAGGAGTACAAAGTTAGAACTCGAGTGTGTGTGGGGTCAGAAATTGAGTTTGCAAAGCTCAACTTGAGTGCATCTTCTCTTTGATTTTTTCAGTTCCTCTTTGGAATAAACTCGTAGGAGTGCAACATATTCCAACTCGAGTGCTTGATGGGAAACTCGAGTGCAACACTTGTCTTCTCTTTACTAGTCTTCTTGGGTATTAACTCTCATGTTGAACTCTCAGAAATCGAGTGCAATAGAGTGAAGAACTCAAGTTTATTACTGAGAAATCAAGTGCACTTCCTTTTCTTCACAATTGTAAATCTATTGAATACTAACTCGTTCCCCACAACTCGCAGGACTCGAGTGTAGTGGCTTCAAAAAACTCGAGTCTATGATTCAAACTCAAGTGCAACATTTGTTTAATAGTATCAAGATTCTATGGTATAAAATCTTATGTCAGAACTCTTAGTACTAGAGTGTAATAGTTCCTGTCATATAAAAAATTTTAACATCAATTAAGTGCCAACGGATTTTACATAGAAAAATACTAACTGGACTCGAGTGCATCTTTCTAAACTCGAGTTTATTGATCAGAACTCGAGTGTAATGCTAAGAACTCAAGTGTATCAGTGCTTTCTCAGCTAATATCAACGTGTGGTTGTACAATGCTTTGTTTGGACAAAAAACTAATACTTTGTACTAAATAAACTTGATCATTTCCTTGCAAAACAATTTATCACTAGTTTGTTATCATCAAAACATGAATTCTAACATTCTCCCCCATTTTTATGATGACAAAACCTTAGTGATAGATTTGTGAACTTTGAAATTTGTTTAACTTCAAATCAATTTTTCAAATACATAAACATAATGCAATAATGATTTTATTTTGAATTCTAAGTTCTTGATAACAGATTTGGTTATTTTCCTCTTCAATGTTGTCATAAACTAAGACGAACTAATTGAACTTTGAGTGCTGAACTTGAGTGAGTGATTCATAGGTTTAAATGTATAATATAGCTACTTGTGAAATATAGAATTCAAGAACAAAATTGTACAAACACTATTGTTAATAAATCATAAAGATACCATAATAAAAGTGCAACATACTTAATACAAATTCTCAAACCAAAACATGAAACTAGACTCCTAACACATAAAAGTTCATAAAATTACTCCCTCTTAAACAGAAAAACTAAAATAAGAACTACCCCTTAAGCTAGCAAAGAGAGCTCAAACACCATCACTCTTTCTTCTCCCTCTTTTTGTCATCATCCACAGAAGGAAGGACATGGAATGAAATGTCTGATAATATTGGTGGAGAATAAAGTACCAGTGCAGAAGATGGATTAATGGGTGCTGGTGTAAAAGGTGGTGATGATGGCTGAGTAGAAATGGGATCTGTCTCAGGAGTTTCTAGAGTGATATGCATATGGGTAGAGGTAAGAGGGTCAGTATATGTAAACAAAAAAGTGGGGTCCAATGGAGTATGAGTGGTGGTAGAAGGTGGAACTAATGAAGATGGACCAGGAATGTTATGAGTGGCCCAAAGAAGTGTCTCCAAGTCATCTAACCTTTGAGAATGTCATGCCTCAGTGTCAATGATGATCTTTAAGTTATGATTGGTCTTGCTAACCAGTTGGCCTACCTGTTGTTCCATTTTAGTGATCAACCCCTAAAATTTGCCCGTCAGTTACTAATATTGTTGAAGCATTTTAGTTATAAGACCATCTGTTGAGTGATCAACTCCCCTACATAATTCTGGATAGATGCCCCAAATAAGAAAGGAGATGGAGATCTTCCCCTTGTAAAAGATTGGGCTTTATCAATGGTAGCAGAAGGAGAGGGTCTCTTATCTATCTCCAAAGGCAGTGAAATTCCCATTCGGTCTATCTGAGTCATTCCAAATTATGGGATTCTTACCTTATCTTCCTTATCAAGATACCATATTTTGTTATACTTAAGGATGAGGGAGACAATCTGAGGTAAGGGAATGTAAGTGTTAAGGGTAAAGGAGAACTGGAATCACCTCATTTCTTCGAAAATCATCTCTCCTACATTCTTCTGCTGACCAAATATTAGGGAAGCAATCATGTAATAGTTTATATGGGTAAAGTGGGTGAAGTTCTTGGACTTTTTTACAGTACTTTCTGGTGTAGATGTAAAACAAAATTTGTTGAATGGTAGGCCTTTGAACAGGCTTAAAATTCAATGGTCATACATTTTTACCAAGTCTCAAAAGGAGATGGATTTAGGCAGGAGTAAATTCAGTAGAAGGCTCAGGAGGTGGATTGGTATAGCCAAGGATATGGTTGATAATGGTTGGAGTGATTCTGATGGTTTAGCCATGAATAATGGTCTCAATACCTTCTTCTACTAATTCACCAGTGTTTGATATCGTGTTTTTCACAGTCATATTGCAATAAAAATTTCTTACAATAGCAAGTAAATACAATAGATGACTATTGAGCCAAGGTTCATAATAATTCAGGGATTCTCTCATATCAATGTGGTAGTGTGTATAAAGATGGTTTAAGTCAACATAAACAATAAGACAAAACTTCCTATAGGTAAATTCGTGATTGAATACCTTTTTGTCTAGTGGTTTCAATGCAGAGGTATTGAATCCTTCTGGTTCCTCAGTCTCTTGTTCTTCTTCGGGTACTTGAGATACAGAGGGTGCAGAAGAATATGCAGGCTTGTGGGACTTAGATGGGCCAGCCTTTGGTGTAGAACCACCGGCTACGGTTCCTAACTTGCTTACTAAGGCATCAAGCTTGGATTCTCTAATCGCCTCCCAGAGTATTCTGACCTCTTCACTATCTATAGAAGATTCATGAGATGCTTCTTGTACCGTTTCTTTGCCTCTTCCTTTCACTTCTTTGGTTTTTGATCTTGTAGTTATTAGTTCTTTGATAGAAAGGACTTTGGCCTTTTGGCTAAAGGTTCAGAGGCTTTGGTCTTAGGTTTTAGATGACTTTTCCTCTTGGATAGAGTTCATGATAGAGGAGATGGAGATAAAGATTGAGTTGGATCAGAATTGCTGAAGGCGTCAGCGTCGGAGACCCATCAGAGATTAACACAGGTGAGGATGAATAATAGGAAGGGGATGAGTGAGTTTAAGGGTTTTTGCTTCTCACCATTTTGGCCGAAAAAAAACAAATGCTCAGAAAATTAAGGAATAGAGATGACTAAAATTTGGAATGTTGAAGAGTGAAGATCAGTGTGAGAGACTTAGGGCTCGGTAAAAAAGATTTATAGTGGCAATCCGTTGTTTGGAGTTGATAGAATGGATGCAATGGATGATTAATAGCAATGAAAGTGCTGTTTGGGAGTTCAATTGATAAAAATCTTAACGGTTAAGAGAGAGAGTGAAGAGACACGTTTGAGTGAGATGAAGAAGTGTGATGTTCTAAGCTCTCAGAACTGATATAAAACCCTGATACTCAAGTTCTTTACTTATAAACTCAAGTTTATTTGCACTCGAGTTTGGGCTTCTAAACTCGAGTTTATATTGACTTGAGTTTTCCACTGAAAACTCGAGTTCTGCATTAAATTCCTATACTGACCTAGCGTACTTGGCTTAAGTGTGACTCATAGACACTCAAGTTAGTTTTCAATTTCATGTTTTTCTATACTCAAGTCCTCCAAGATCACTTGAGTAAACCAAGCTGCCATTTTCACCTATTTTTCCTTTACATTGAAACTTCATCTGTGAACTTGAGTTTGCTACAGTGAACTCAAGTTTTGTCTCTGAACTTCTTCTAAACTCGAGTTGTCATTTAGAGTTTATGTACACTCTGTTAATCCCTATTTTACTGAATGTGTGCAGAGCATTTCCTTTGTAATACCCTACTTTTTCACTAATATTCCTTATTTGTTAAAACGGTGAATTCTGGTGCACCTAAATTTACAGAAATATTTCAATCGCCGGTTGCACATAATTCGGCCAAGTAAGGACACAAAGAGGCAATTAATGTCCACTTAAAGGCCTAATATTGTAACCAAAATTTGAGCATAAAATGAAAAAAAAATAATGGCTTCATACAACTGTCAAAATTTGGCAAAACCAAAGGAAAGGAGTTAGAAAAGATTTATTTCGGTAAATCATAAAATGTAAGGGCAAAACGGTAATTTTGACATAAAACAAGAAATAATTATTTTTCCCTAATATTCCCAATAATTTCAGTTAAATGGGAATTAAAAAGAGGAAAATGGTTACTTGATAATTAATAAGCCTATTTTGGTGTATTATTACCAAGGAAAGTCAAAGAGTCAAAAAGTCCAAAGGTCAACAACTTGTAAGATAACATTTGGGATAATTTAAGACCAACATATACTCTCATTTCTTATGCATTTCGGTAGACAAGAGAAGAAAAAGGGAAATGGAATTTATGTTGTGATATTATGCAAGAAAGTCAAAAAATTGGACCAATAGGAAATTATCACATGTAAAGCCACTTTAGATGATTCATTAAATCATCATCTCTTAATCTTTCCATCTTCATATTTGTGCAAAAATAAACCTAGAGAGAGAGAGGAAGTTCAACCATATTCCAAAGCTTTAAGAAGAAGCTAGTGTTCTCATAAATCAAAGGTAAGAAGCTTGTAATCTTGAAGTTTATGCTTCCTAATCACTCCATGACCTCTCCTAATCACTTCTACTCCATTAAATTCATGGTTTTCAAGACAAGTCTTAAGAGAAGAGAGAGAGGGAGGACTGACATTGAGGAGAGAGAAGGAGTAGGAATCAAGATGTAAATTTCAAGACTTGCTTCGTTTACTTTAGTTGATGTTGGTGAATATGGTGTTGTTTTCTCTTGTTTTCTAATTTTGTGCTGAAGTTGAACCATGGGGAAGTGCTACTCAAATTCCCTCTAAACATGTCTAATTAGTATTTAAATAGCTAATCATGTGATTAGAAGTAGAAAGGAAGTGATTAAGCAAGAGAAAACAAGAAAACACTACTACAGAAAACACATATTACCACCCTAAAAGATGTCCCTTTTTAAAAAAGGGAAGTAAAAAATGGACGGAGTGGCATTTTTATGATTTCAAAAGGCGATTTTGATCTTTAGGTGTCCCAAAAAAATAATTGGGATGCCTAAACCTTCCCTTTAGATGCTAAAAGCCCAATATCTTGGCGTGGGGAAGTGAATTGATACCTTTAAGCGTCCCTATTAAAAATAGAGACGCCTAAAGTAGAATGTTTGAAGTTTAGACGTCCCTATTCTAAAATAGGGACGCCTAAAGATTTAATATACAACTAAAATTAAATAGAATTTATTATTTTACTAGTTATTATATTCTTATATTATTATTACTTATATTATTTTATAGATACATAATAAAAATACAATTGAATAATGAGTGTGTAGGTAAGAAAAAAAACAATGCATGTCAGACTTTGAGTGACAAGCATTGGGCAAGACGCATGTCAACCTATGCATGTTAGTCATAGGCTGACATGCTAAGGGAATATGCATCCCTAATAAAAATTAGGGACACTTATACTTGTTGCAAAGGAAAGAATAGGCGTCCCTAATATTTATTAAGGACGCCTATAGTTATACAAAAGTGAATAGGTGTCCCTATTTTGAATAGGGATGCCTATTCTTTATTTTTGAAATATATTAGGCGTCCCTATTATTAATAGGGACGCATAAGAACTGTCAAGTCTTCCTCTATTGCAAGTCTTATGCTCTCCTCTCTCTTAGATGCCTTTGCCTCTTTTCTCTATCTCCATTCACTTAAAACTCTCTCTCAGCATCTTCATTTTCTCTCTTCTCTATCTTCATTCACTTAAAACTCAACTCTCTTCTTCTTTCTCCATTTCTCATTCACTTAAAATTTATCTCAGTGCTATTCTTCTTTCTTTATCTCCCATTTGTCTCACATTCTCAAGCCATCTAAATCTGTAACTGTTAGCAGCATCGACAAATTCTGTGTGAGAACAAGGAAAGAGAATCACCACCATCGTCCTCTCCTCACCATCATAGGTTGCTTCCTCTACATCCATAGGTTAGCTTGTGTTAGTAAAGTACTTGGAATATTACAAGATGTTTTTTGCTTTCTCGATAGTTTTGATGGTTTTTTTTTGCTTTTAATTTTTTGATAGTCTTGATTAAGTATGTTATTGCATATGCTTGGTAGCTTTTACAATATAAAAAATTTCTTCAAATTTAAGTAGTTAGCATAGTATACACCTGAGAATATAAGCTTGCATATGCTTGGAGCTTTCATGCTAGTGAGTTTAAAGTTCCCACTTTAGGCATCCCTAATGGCCTTGGGGATGCCTAAAGTATGACCCTTAGGTATCCCTAAATTAGTGACGCCTAAAGTCTTTGCTTACTACGTCCCTCAAATAGGCATCCCATCGAAAAGGGACGTTAAAATGCCTAAAATAGGGACGTTAAAATCCGTTTTTGTAGTAGTGAAACAACATGATACCCCTAAGAATCCTAACTTGCTGCCCTATGTGTGGTGTGAGGAAGGAGTAAGAATTTGATAATTTTGATGATTCCATTGGCTTGAGAATGCAAAATTATGTAGGTATGCAAGTTTTCATGATTTTTGGATGCTTGCATATATGAATTTGGAATTTTATGAAGTGTGTGTGTGCATGTTGTTAATATGCCTGTCTGGAACAGTGTGGTTGTGTGTGGTGTTTCATGGGCCAAACCTTATCCAAAAATTCTAAAACTTTCCATAATTAAAGTAGAGACATAGAACTTTAATTTGATATGTAGTTTTTAATTTGTGGATAAGTACATTAGGAGATAAGAATTGTTGAAGTTGTGCCTTGTTTTCTAGAAAGAAATCTGGAACAGTGATGTTTTGTGAAATTCTTAGAATATTTTGGTTGTGGCGGCCAAAATTGAGTATTTTTATGTGAAATTATATTGAAATAGATTTACATATACTTTAGAACCACTCAATTTGAAGTTTCATAGAATTAATGGTGAATTTTGAAGTTAAGCAAAAAGCTAGTGGTTTGAGAGCAAGGGTGGAAATAACCAACTTGGGATGGTTAGGCCCCAAGTTGATTAACTTTAATGACAACCAACTTGACTAATTGCATTATGCAAGTATTGGACAGAATAATAACCTGTCGTCCCTAAATTCCAATTATCGGACCTAACAGCGGTTCGAAGCTTGAGACTTGCCCCAACTCAGATAAACAGGAGGAAATTGCTTTAAGGAAAGCAGCTAGGTAGTAATTTGTCTTTCATATGTTTATAATATACATTGTATGTTGTGTGAAATTATCATGAATTTTTTGGCACATTCTGGTTAGGCGGGGTGGTCTCCTAGGGCCTTCCTATGGATAGATGCCCGGACCAATAACGTTATGTGATGCACGAGTGAATGCCTGGAGCCTTTTTGCACAGGTATCCCTTGGGGGCATTGAATTTACCTAGAGCTATGGTAGTTTATGAATTGCATGTGATGCACTGAAACTTGTTGTGATAATTCTATTGTATGATGACTATGGCATGCTTTGTGATGTTATATTTGTATGATTGACACTACATTACTACTGATTTTCTTTTGAATCTCACTCTTTTCATAAACCTATCTACAGTATAGGGAGAGAGCTCAAGGGGCAAGAAGAAGGTAAATACGAACGGTTAGAGGCTGGAACGCATAAGACTGTAGTTTTGTTGCTTGTCTGTTATTTGTTCTTTGGATATTTTGGATCTGTATGTACTATTAATAGCTTGTAATTCTAACATGTTACAATAGTTAAATTGATAATTCCTATAGACTAGTAAAAGGCTAGTCTACTTATATTACGCTTCCGTTCGCTAACAAAACATAATTAAGGTATGGAACATGAGAACTAAGTAGAGAGTCACACGCAAACTCTGATAAAACGAAAGAAGAGTGCAGTGAGACTTAGTGAGATAGTAAATATTTGAGAAAATGATTTGAGAAAATTTTACTACCCTCGAAAATCCCTTCCAATCCCAGGTTTGAATCCTGAGATAGGTTTGGAATTTGTGAACATCCTCAGGAAATGGTTGATCCGAGACTTGATCTTGGTTTCACAAATGATTTAACACTCTTCTGTACTCATTTGAGACTATAGGAAATGAGGTATCACATCCTGCAAAATAAATTTCTATATACTTTGATGCTTAAGTTAGTAACTCAATCATCAAAATATGAACATAAATGTATGAAAAGCATATAATGAACATCTTACAATTCATTAGGATTAGCCATTCCCAATTCTCTCCTTATATACACGAATTTTTCTTCTTCTAATGGTTTTGTGAAAATATCAGCAAGTTGAAAATCAGTTGGAATGAATTCAACATTGACATCTTTTCTTTTGATATGATCACATAAAATGATGTATGATGTCTATATGCTTGGTCCTTGAATGCTACATAGGATTTTTTGCCAAGCTAATTGTACTTGCATTGTCGCATAGAATAGGTATCTCTTTCAAATAGATTCCCATGTCTTGAAGTTTCTGCTTTATCCACATTACTTGAAAAGAACAACTTGCTGCAACTATGTATTCAACTTCATTCAATGATAATGAAACAGTAGTCTGCTTCTTGCTAAACCATGACACCAAAGAGCCTCCAAGGAATTGACACTGTCCATTATGCTCTTTCTATCAGTTTTATATCCTACATGATCTGAATCTGAATATGCTACTAGATACTTATTTCCTCTTTTTAAGTACCATAGACCAAGTTTTGCAATATCTCCTAAGTACCAGAAAATTCTTTTCACATTTTCAGTATGAGACAATTTAAGAGCAGATTGATACCTTGCACACATTCCAATACTAAACTGTACGTCAGGTCTACTTGCTGTTAGATAGAGTAATGAATCTATCATTCCTCTATACTTGGTTATATCATATGCTTTAACCTTCTCATCTGCATCTAATAAAGTGGTTGAACTCAATGGAGTGTCGGCTCTTTATTCTCTACAACTTGTTGCTCTTTATTCTCTTTCTTGCTTGAACCTCCTTGTTGGTTTTTGAAATTCTGTTGACCTCTTCTGTATAACTTCTTGAATTTCTTGACGATTATTCCCATATCATCATCATCAAATTCTTCTCTACTTTTGGATGGTTTAGCTTCCTTTATAGCTTTAAGAGCGACTCCTCTCTTCTTTTTATCATCAAACTCTTCTAGTTCTTTCTTGAACTTAAGTTTTCCTTCATACTCAGAAAGACTTCCAAAGAGTGTAGCTACCGATCTCATTGACTCACCTCTGGCTTCTTTAATGGTTGTTGCCTTTGCTTCCTATTCTTTCATAAGAATATTAAGTATCTTTCTTACTTGAACATTTTTTTCAAATGTCTTACCAAGTGCTGCTAGGTGGCTGACTACATAGGTATATATGAGTTCAAATTTAGATATTAATTCTCCAAGTTTCATCCGAAACAAATCATACTCTGTAGTTAGAGTATTGATTCTACTTTCTTTAATTCTAGATATACCTTCATGTAAAATTTCTAACGCATCCCACATTTCTTTAGCAGTTGCTAATGTACAGATTCTGAAGTACTCCTTTTGGCTGAGAGTGCTCTGTATTATCAGAATGGCTTTGTTGTTAAGCATTACCAACCTTCTGTCATTGTCATCAAACTCTTATGGGCTTTTCTTCATAACTCTATCTTCAAATTTCTTTGTTGGAACATAAACTTTATCTTATATCACATTCCATAAGCCATATTCAGTTACCATTACAAACACTCTGAACTTAGCTTTCCAGAATGAAAAATGTTCTTCGAAAAAACTAGGAGGTCTAGTAATCGAAGCTATATCAGGAAGAATTCCCACCCACAGTTGCCATATGAATGGATCCTTCTCAAGTCATTAAACTCTTCCAAGAAGACCTTACTATGATACCAGATATAAAAGGCAAGCTTTACCCAGGGGTGAATTGGGTGATGTCAACTTTTTTGAATGATACGGATAAGTTGAACTGATCAAGGAGAGTATAGAGATGAGAAAAATTATACACAGAGATTTATACTGGTTTGGCCCCAATCCCAGGCCTACATCCAGTCCCCAGAGGTCAACTCCTACTGAGCCTTTCACTAATCCTCCAAGATTCAGTCAGCTTTTGGAACGCACAGTGCGCAACTATCCTCACAAGGACAACAAGTAGAAATGTTCTACACTCAGAACTTTCTCTCCCCCTTACGTCAAGTCTTACGAGCAGAGAAATTCCAATGACTCTTCTCTCCCACTTACTTATGCAAGTCTTATGAGTAGCAATGTTCTCTCCTACTTACACCACTATAAGTCTTACGAATAACAATGTTCTCTCCTGCTTGCACTTTGTAAGTCTTATGAGCATAAAGTCTTTCAAGGAACTCTCTCAGCTTCTCCCATATGGAAACTCTACCCTCTCAAGGTCCCTTTACCTTGAGATGAAGATTACAATGAAAGTGTTTACAAAAACTCTCTTACATAGCGGATATGATAATCACTGATGCACAAAATATGAATACAACGGAAATCAAAGACTTGTAAGATTGTAAGCTCTTTCGTGTATGTGTTTTCTGTCCTTTTTAGTTCTTCTTTGGAAACTCTTTATATCATTATTCTGGAGATGAACGTTGCAGTGTATCCGTTGTGGAGTGGGATGTGCATTTGAATTCTTTACACAGGCTGTTAAGGTGATAATTACTCATGGTGTTTGTTAGCCTATATGCAGTGATAGCTAGCTCACATCATTGTATCCACCCTTTTTGACTTCTTTATCCATTTTGCTAATCTGATCATTGAAGACCTATCTTATGTGATACCTTATTTCCCATAACCTCGGATAAGTATAAAAGAGTAGTGAAATCATTTGGGAAACCAGGATTCAAACCCGGGCTACCCAACTTTCAAAAATATTTGTAAATTTCCCACCCTCAAACTCAGAGTTGAACCTAGGGTTAAGAAGGTAGTAAAATTTTCACAAACCATTTTCATTATCTCATTTAGTCTCAACGGTTCTTTCTTTATATTCATTTATCAAAGTTGGTGAGAGTTCATCTTAATTGCATTTCGTTAGTGATGGGAAGCATAACACACATTATCTATCATTCATTCATTAAGCTACTTTTACATTGTTGCCATGCTTACATGAACATATTCACTATATACAACTCAAAATATCCAAAAACACATATGGAACCAGATACACCAAAATGACAGAGTCTTCAACCTTCCAACCTTTAGTCATCCACATTTACCTTCCGCTTGCCACTCGAGCTTTCTCCCTGTATTGAAAGTGGGTTATTGAAAAAGAGTGAGATTCAAAAGAATCTCAGTAGCAAAGTATGTCAATCACACAGTTATAAAATTACAAGGCATGCTAAACAACCATCATTCATCAGAATCATCATGACAGCAATCATGCATCACATGAAACTCGTAAACTATCAGCACTAGATATACTACAAGGCCCTGAGGGATACCTGTGCAATAGGCCCCGGGATCCACTCGTGCATTGGTGATCGTTATATTGGCCGAGCGTTTACACGTGTAAAGATAGGCCCCGGGGACCACCCCGCATATTCAAAATACGTCATACAATTCTTGATGAATACCAAAATCATTTAATGCATACCATAACATATGAAAGATAAGTTACTACCTGATTGTTTTTCTCTAGCAACTTCCTCCCACCTTTCCAAGCTCAATCAAGCCTTGAGTTCTAGATAATTACCAAGTCCTGGAATCTCCAATACACCATAAATGAGTCATTACTTATTCATGCATAATTCCAAATTCATAGTATTGGTTAACTTAGCCTAATAGTGCTAAATTATCAAAATGCCCCTTAAGACCCGATCTCTCTATACTTTACCAAATCTATGACATAGGCCAATCCTATAAAATTTCACATGTATAATCAATTTTTGAATTCCAATTGGTCAAAATCAAATCCAAATGATGAAAATGCCCTTGACAGCCCTTACTTAAGGCTTTTAAGGGTAATTTTGTCATTTCACATTCTGGGCTTTTCTCACTTTATCATCAACATAGACCCTACATAATTTGGCCTCCTAAATCCAATGGAAGCATCAAAACTATCAATTTCTTACTCCTTTACCTTATACAACACAGGGCAATCCAATTGGATCCCTAGAAAAGTTGTGTCGATTTCTCATTTTCTTTTACCTAATCACCTCATTTCTACTTATAATCACACTATTAGCTATTTAGACATTCATTGGACTTGATTTGAAGAAACTTGACCATTAAGGTCTTTTAGGTATCTTTCTCAAACTACCACAAATTATTCAAAACCAAGCCAAGAACAATTCTAATAGCATCAATCAAGCAAGAAGAACAAGTTTGGAAAGTTACCTCTTAATTTCTAGCACTTTCTCTCTCCTTAACATTTTGTCTCTCTCTCCACAACTTTTGATTCAGTTTGAAAACTATGGATTTAAAGGAGTAGAAATGAGTATGAGATGTTATGGAGGGATTAGGAAGTTTAAGACACAAGGTAACAACTTTCTTACCTTTGATCCAAGAAAACCCTAGCCTTCTCTTGCTTCAGTGTGTTCTCCAGTACTCTCTCACTCTCGTTTATTTTGCACGAGAATGAAGCTGAAGCAATGGAGAAATTGATGATATATTATGATTAGCCAATAGTTTAATACACATGGCATCTTTTCATTGGCCAATAATTGCCATTTTCTTTATTTAATTCCATTCCCCTTCTCCTTTCATGTTCAGCCAAGAATGCATGAGAAATAAGGGAGTATATATTAATCTTACACTATTATATTGCCATCTTGCAATATGTTGACTTTTGCACCTTTGACTTTTAACTATTTGACTTTTCTTGATAATAATTGACCAAAATAGGTTTATTAATTATCAAGTAGCCATTTCTCTCTTTTTAATTCCCATTTAACTTAAATTATTGGGAATATTAAGGAAAAATAATTGTTTCCCACTTTATGGAAAAATTACCGTTTTTGCCCTACATTTTATGATTTACCGTAATAAATCATTTCTCGCTCATTTCCATTAGTTTAACCATATTTTGACACTTAAATAAGGCCACTATTCATGTCATTAAATTCTCAAATTTTGGTTACGATAGTAGGCATTTAAGTGGATATTAATCGCCTCTGTGTGTCCTTATTTGGCTAGATTATATGTAACCAGTGATTGAGTTATTTCTATAAATTCATACTTTTCAGAATTCACCATATTATTCTACTAAATATCACAAATATACATGTAGGGATTATTGGTGAAAAAATGGCGTATTACATCTCACACTTGAAACAAACATTAAACAATGTCTAAGAATAACATGTGAAAATACAAGCATTGCTTAAGATATAAACATATTCGAATTAATCGCTGAAATTCACTTAGCTTCTGTCAACACATGAACTCGAGTTCATCATGTTAGAGCAAGCTTTTTACCCAAGAGGGGGGGTGAATTGGGTGATTACAAATATAAACAGATACTTAAATTAAATTATAAAACTTTAAAGCACAGTTATAAGAAGGAAGAGATATCACCGAAGTTCACACAGGGGTTTATACTGGTTCGGTCTCAACCACTTGACCTACGTCCAGTCCTCAGAAATTCTTTTGAGCTTTTCATTATATCTTCCAAGATACAGTGGGTTCTTGGCACCACAATACAACAACAAGTTCCTCTCTTTGGACACTCGCTCCCCCTTACACACGGTAATCTCAAATCCCAACTTAAGATTCCTCAACCTTAAGTTATCACTGTCAGAAATAAAGCGTGTATGACTGACTAATCTCTCTCACATAGTATATAGATGAAAACTGAAGTACAGATGAAGAGTTGATAAGAGATGAAGCACTTATGAATGTATTGTATACAGTGTATTCAAGCGTTGTTCATCGTCCTCTTATTTTTCGAATGTCTCGACATATATATCAGAGGCTTTGAAGACCGTTGTAAATTTTTCCGTTGATTCATAGTGCTTCTGACAGATGCAACAATATTTGTTTTCCGTTATTTATGAATTTCGCTGCCGTCCACGATTAGTTGACATTTGGGTGGTGTGTTCAGTTGCTTGTCATGTGAGTGGTAGTGGAGTACACATGTAATACACTCAGGAAAATGACTGTTAGAAAATATTTGAATATCATCAGAGTGAGTGATTTTTGAAAATCAAGAAACCATCGGAAGTGATCTTGCTTTCACTGGAGATGGATTTCAGCAATTGAGTAATTTTAATGAAATAATATGCCACATGATTTTGACAGTAATCTGGAATAACTAGCAAAGATAATTACTATCAAAATCTAACTAACAAGATCTGTTGATTTACATGGAAGTTATTGCTAGGATCCAAATAAAGCATCACTTGAGTGAATTTGATATCACTGGAAGTGATTTGAAAAACCTTAAAATCTTCTGCAACTGATAACACCCTCACTGGAAGTGAACATGAGTTTTTATATATCACTCGAGTGAATTTAGCATCACTGGAAGTGATTTTGTAAACAGTGATTTCTTCTTGCAGTGATTTTCAATCCACTGGAAGTGATTTGGCTAAAATAGTTATCACTCAAGTGATTCAAGATCTTTGGAATTGATTTTGCAAACAGTGATTTCTTCTTGCAGTGATTTTCAATCCACTGGAAGTGATTCTAAAAATTTTGAGGATCACTCAAGTGATCTGGTTATCACTGGAAGTGATTTTCAAAACAGTGATCTTTTCTTCCGGTGATTTCAGATTCATTGGAAGTGATTTGGCGGAAATCACAAATCACTCGAGTGATTCAGGATCACTGGAAGTGAAATCTGGAACAGTGAATTTTTCTTGTAGTGATTTTTGATTAACTGGAAGTGATTTGATGTATCACTCGAGTGATATCACAGATCACTCAAGTGATCTGGTATTTTTTATATCACTCGAGTGATTTTTAATGATCACTCGAGTGATTACATAAATCACTTGAGTGATCTTGCTCATATCACTTTTCTCACTTCCTTTGTTGCTGTATTTGTTTTAATCAAATCCAGGGACTTCTAAAACATGATTTGTTATCATCAAAACATGAAATCCAACATTCTCCCCCTTTTTTGATGATGACAAAACATATTATATGATCATGTTCAAAATTTGATTTTCTAAAACTTTTACTTGATCTTTTTCAAAAATTTTGGAACAACTTTACCACGGCAAAGGACTAAAAAAATTTGTTTCAAATATTGAAAGTTTTTGACCTCATATAAGAAATGAAAAATATTAGTTCAAGGTTCAAAAACCATTATAAACATAATTTAAACATGCACATGTGAAGCATAACTTCTTGCTTTTCATGAGATCATATTGATAGCTGCAAACACAAGCACAATTGCATTAAGACTATATTCTCATTAGATTAGAGTCTTTGAACAAGTACATGGTCAGTTCAGAAAGCATACTGAAACTACACAAACTGCACTACATGACAATATGAACATAAACAGAATACTACATAAAACACATATGATCATATCAGTTCTTCTCCCCCTTTTTGGCATCATCTAAAGGAGACGCAGAAGGTATAGATGCCTGAGTAGATGAAGAGGCAAAGAAGGAGATAGGTGGAACATATGGAATGAGTGAGAGCTGGGCAGGAGACTGGAAAGAAAAGGTCGTAGAAGAGGGCTCAACAGGAGTGGTAGAAGTGGAATGAGTAGGTTCTATAATCTCTGTAGTAGCATCCTGAACGACAATCTCCTCAGTATGCGAACTGGAAGAGGTGTGATGTGATAAAGATGATGAAGTCTGGAGAATGGGATCAACCTGTGGAGGATCACCAGCAGGGATAGGGTCAGAGATAAGGGATGTGGGAGGTGCAAGAGGAGGAGTGTCTGAAGGAATGATAGGAGGGTTAGAAAGTGAAGGATATGGAAGTGGAGGGTCTGATGTAAGAGGTAGATGTGAGGTGGTGGGTGGTAAGTCAGGGAAAGGAATGTGACGGTGAGACCTGAGTGCATCCTCAATCCTTTGGATCCTCTGTGTCTGATCTTCCTGGCGCTCAAAAAGTATATTGAAGTTGTGATTCACTGCTTCTACTAACACTTTAACTTGGTAGTTGACTTGATCAATCAATTCAGTGTTAGATTTCCTCAACTGAGTGACAGAAGACTGTATGGCATCCTGAATATATGTCTGAAGAGTAGCCTGAGTGAAAGAAGGACCATAAGATACTGCTCTAGAAGACTGAGCCTCATCCATCTTGGAAGGTGAAGGATCCATCTTCTTAGTATGATTATCTCTCTGGCTTGCCTCAGGAGGTGGTGAATGATGTCTCTGAGTCTGTGAAGAAGCTCCAGCTGGAATAGTGATTCCCATCCGTGTGAGGTGAATCTTCCCAAACTTAGGAATCCTCACTATGTCCCCCTCAGGCGTCAAGTGCCAAATGTTGTGCATAGAGAGAATATAGGATACAAGCTGAGGATAGGGAATTGTAGTAGACTTGGAGGAGTGAAACCTGAACCTCTTTATTTCTTGAAAAATAAGCTCACCCACATTTCTTCTTTCTCTTGTCATAAGAGATGCCATCATTTGAAGGTCTTTCCCCGTTATATGAGTGAAGTTCTTTGCCTTGTTAACCATGCTATAGGAATAAATGTAAAACAAGGCTCTCTGGTCATTGGTTAGAGCTGCTAGGGAAGTGGGTAAAGGCACACCAGGCTGTCCCGGTCTAAAAATGTCAACCAGCTCATAAATATGAAAGACTCGGGGAGGATTCATAGGAACATCGTCTATGCCTAGGTAAGTGTTTATGAGATCTCCAGATAATAAGACTTTTTGATCTCTCACAATTGTTTCAATCCTTTCAACAATAATGTTTCCATGGCTATCTTTCACATCAGCAATCTTCATGTTACAGTAAAAATGCTTAACAACCAAGGGATTGTAAGATATTCTTAGTTTCAACCATGGTTCATACTGCTTCAAATAAGGACTCAAGTCTATGTGAAATTTCTTTTTCAGCTCGGCCAAATCTACCAAGACAACAGGACAGAAATCTCTTTTGACAAAATGGGAAGCAAACACAATGGAATTCAAAATTCTGAGTTACCCGTGTTAAACCCAGGAGGAGGATCAAGTATTTCGGGTGATTCCTCAACCAAGGACTCAGAATGATACATACTACCATAAGCTTGAGATGTATACCGTGACTTCTGGGGAACAGAGGCAGCTAGAATATTGACAGCACGTGTAATCTTAGTCTGCAATATAGAGTCTTGAATGTATGCTTCTCATTGTTTCTCTTTCCCTTTGCCTTTAAAGCTTGTATATGACCTGTAATCATCCCAGTAGGTTCTTCGATGCAAATGCCTTTGGGTTTTTGAAAGGTCTGATCGGGTTCTTGTACAGATGATGTTTTTGGTTTCTTAGACGGTGGAGAGGATGGAGGTGATTGACCGGGTCTTTTGGTCCTCGCCATTGTTGAACGAGAGAAGAAACTTAGGGTTCTGTCGGAGATTTAATAGAGAGAAATGGGTACGATTAGGAAGATCTGACGAAATGAGATTAATCGATGAACCATAAAGTAAAGATTGAGTTTTGAGGATTTGGGTTTCTGGGTTCAAGAGATTTCAGAGAGTTTGAGAGTGATTATGCGAGTGAGAGTGAACTAGAGAGTGAAATGAACAGTCGCGGGACGAAAAAGACGATGTAACCAGTTTTTTTTAACATTCACTCGAGTGATTTCGACATTCACTCGAGTGATTTTGGTTTTCACTTGAGTGAATTATAAAAATCACTCGAGTAAAGTCCAAAATTACTTCACAGAAGCTAGAACCACGCTGTAACTGCTCGACTATTGATTAAAAGCACTCAAGCGACTTACCTGTGGTGATATTATCAGTCTAATCACTTGATTTACCTGTGGTTGCAATATTTTACTATTCACTCACTCGAGTTGGTCTTTATCATCACCCGAGTGTTTTCCTCTTTGTTTATCTCTGTTATTTGAAGATATTTACAGAGCATCCTGCAAAACAACTTTATAGATACTCCGATGCTAAAGTTAGTTATGGGATCATCAAAACATTATGAAATCAATATTTATAAAGGCTAAACAACTTACAATTCATTGGGATTTACCATTCCCAATTCCCTTCGGACGTACATGAATTGTTCTCGGGCAAGAGGTTTGGTGAAAATATCAGCTAATTGCAAATGTGTAGGTATGAAGAAGACCTTGACATCCTTTTTCTGAATATGATCTCTAATGAAATGATGTCTCACATCAATATGCTTGGTTCTTGAATGTTGTACAGGATATTTTGCCAAACCTATTGTACTGGTGTTGTCACAGTAGATGGGAATTTCTTTAAGATATATGCCAAGATCCTGAAGTTGCTGTTTTAACCATAGTACTTGTGTACAACAGCTTGAGGCTGCTATATATTCTACTTCCGTTGAAGATAATGATACTGTAGTTTGTTTCTTACTGAACCAAGAAACAACTACACCTCCAAGGAACTGACATTGCCCACTTGTGCTTTCCTTATCTGTTTTATAACCACCATGATCAAAATCAGAATAGGAAACTAGATATTCATTACCTCTTTTGGGATACCATATACCCAATTCTTTTGTGTCTTCCAGATATCTGAAAATTCTTTTCACTAATTCAGCATGTGATACTTTGGGGCATGACTGAAATCTCAAACATAAACCAACACTGAACTGAATATCAGGTCTGCTGGCTGTGAGGTAGAGTAATGATCCAATCATTCCTCGATATTGAGTTATATTGAAATCAACTCCTTTTTCATCAGCATCCATAAGAACCGTTGAACTCATAGGTGTATTTGCACCATTAGCTTCATCCAATCCAAACTTCTTGAGCAATTCTTTTAGGTATTTAGTCTGTGATATGAATATTCCATTCTTTCTTTGTTTAATTTGTAAACCCAAAAAGAATGTCAATTCTCCCATCATAGACATTTCAAATTCTCCCTGCATTATCTCAGAGAATTCTTTACACATGGAATCATTAGTAGCACCGAATATAATATCATCAACATAAATTTGAATTACCAAAATATCATTTAGTTTTCGTTTTATAAATAAGGTTGTATCAACTTTTCCTCGTGTAAACCCAAGTTCGATGAGAAATTTGCTCAATCTTTCGTACCAAGCTCTAGGAGCTTGCTTCAAACTATATAAAGCCCTTTTTAGGTTGAAAACATGATTTGGTTTGGATATGTCTTCAAAACCTGGAGGTTGTTCAACATAAAATTCCTCCATGATGTATCCGTTTAAGAAAGCACTTTTCACATCCATTTGATATAATTTGAATCCTTTGATGCACGCAAAGGCTAAGAGTACTTGTATAGCTTCCAATCTTGCTACTGGAGCATATGTTTCCTCATAATCAATACCTTCTTCCTGATTATAGCCCTTGGCGACCAATCTTGCCTTGTTTCTGATAATAGCTGCGGATTCATCAAGTTTGTTTTTGAATACCCATTTAGTGCCAATAACCGAGTGGTCTTTAGGCCTGGGTACCAAATCCCAAACTTGATTACTTTCAAAATGATTTAATTCTTCTTGCATTGCTAACACCCAATCATTATCTGATAGGGCTTCGTCAATGTTAGAAGGTTTCAATTGAGAAATGAATGTAGAAAAGCTAACTTCATTCAAAACTTTGTTTCTAGTTTTAACTCCTTCACTAACTTCTCCTATTACTTGATCTAGAGGATGACTCTTGATATATTTTCAGGCTCGAGCTTGTTCTGGTTGACTTAATTCAACTTCTTTTTCAATATTATCAACCTCAGGATTGGGAGAGTTAACAGAAGATTGGTTATTAGTTATCTCATCGTCAAGGCTTTTACTAGAGGACACATATTCATCGAATACAACATGAATTGATTCTTCTACTACACATGTTCGCTTATTAAAAACTCTATATTCTTTACTTTGATTTGAATAGCCTAAGAAAAGTCCCTCATCAGCCTTAGAATCAAACTTTCCAAGATTATCTTTACCATTGTTATGAATAAAACACTTACAACCAAATATGTGTAGATGAGCGAGGTTTGGTTTCCGTCCCTTGTAGAATTTGTATGGTGTCTTTCCAAGTTTGGTTCTGACATACGCCCTATTTGTGATCGATGCCATTTGTATCACAATATTCTACAAATGCTTGATTATCAAATTCTCTACCATGATCTGTCCGGATACCTGTAATCAACATACCTTTCTCATTTTGTACTTTCTTTGCAAAGGAAATAAATTTACTAAAAGTTTCATCTTTGGATGACAAAAATATGTTCCAGGTAAATCTGGAGAAATCATCAACAATAACAAATGTGTACAAATTTCCACCCAGACTTTTAACTCTGGCTGGACCAATCAAATCCATATGCAATAATTGAAGTGGTCTGTTAGTGGTAATTTCATTTTTTGATTTAAAGGATGATTTTGTTTGCTTTCCTCTTTGACAGGCATCACAAATTAAATCATTCTTGAAATTTACATTAGGTAAACTAATTACCAAATCTTTTCTGAGTAATTTACCTAATTGATGCATATTTACATGAGCAAGTCGCTTATGCCATGGCCAACTCTCATCAGTGTTACTCAAAAGGTAATTTTCAGAAAAATTTTCATTCATATCAAGAGTATAGCAGTTACCTTCCCTTTTTGCCTTGAGTTTTGACTTCAAGTTCTTCTTTTCAATTTGCAGATCCTTCTTGCTAACTATCAAACATTCTTCTGAGTCAAATATTACCCAGTTGTCTTTATATGTGCTTTGGCTCACACTTAATAGATTGTGACATAAGCCTTCAACATAATATACGTCTTTGACTTTATTCTTGACTTCCCCAAGTCCTGCTATCCTTCCGATTTGATTTCCTCCAAATTTTACCTTACCACCTTTTGGTATTAAAGTGGTAAAATTCTGAGGATCACCAGTCATATGTCTAGAGCATCCACTATCTATGTACCATTTGTTTGATTTGGATGCCCTGAAGCAAACCTGCAGTTAAGGATAATTAAGTTTTAGGTACCCATATCTTTTTGGGTCCTTTTAGGTTAGTACAGATAACTTCCTGATCATGAAACTTCTTAGGTACCCATTTATAGGTTCCTATAATTGCTTTCTTTTTATGAAAACATGAAGAAGTTTAGTAACCTTTTCTATTACAATAAGCAAAAGGATTACATGTGTGCACAGAACGTGTGAAATAACTTAAATATGGTTTACCTCCCGTCTTCTTCTTACCTTTTCTTTTGTCTAAATTTGGATCATATCCTATACCAGACTTATCATTCACAAGACGTTGCGCTTTTAGAATAACATTTAACATCTCACTTCCTTTTGCAAACTTTTCAAGTGTTTTAGTAAGATCAATATTTTTCTTCTCAAGAGACAAACACTTTTCGCAACTTTTACCTAAGGATTCATTAATTCTTTCTTCAAGAAATTTATTTCTCTTTTTACATGCAATCAATTCTTTAATAATCTTGATAAATTCATAATGTAAAGCATCATATTCATTTTTGTAATTCATCATAAGTAGGATCAGGATCACTTACCTCCTCATCTATTTCCTCTTGAGTAACCAGACATATATTGGCTATCTCTTCATTATCGCTTTCTTCATCTGAGGAGCTATCTCCCCATATTGCAGAAACAAATGCCTTCTTTTTGTTGAAGGATTTGACGTTTCTCTTTTCTCTATTTTTTTGTAATAGCTCCAGACATTCTGATTTGATATGTCCAGGTTTACCACATTCGTAGCAGATGATCTCCTTGGCTTCTCTTCTGCCACTAGTTCCACCTTTTTGTGAATTTCTGAAACCTTGGCCTTTATAAAATTTCTTGAATCTTCTGATCATCAGGCCTATCTCATCATCGTTGAACTCCTCGTCTTCTTCTTGGCTTTCTGCCTTAGTTTTTGTCACACTTAGTGTGAGACTTTTCTTTCTCCTGTCACCAACTCCTCTAGCTCTTATTTGAATTTTAGTTTGCTTTCATATTCGGAAAGACTTCCAAACAAAGAAGCTACAGATCGCATCGATTCTCCTTTGGCCTCCTCTATTGCTTATGACTTTGGCTTCCCATTCTTTGGAGAGTATGTTTAATATTTTTCATACTTGGATATTCTGATCATAGATTTTTCCAAGTGCTGTAAGTTGATTTACAAGATGAGTATATATAAGTTCAAATTCAGCTATTGACTCACCTTCCTTCATACGAAGTAGATCAAACTCTGTAGTTAGAGTATTGATTCAATTTTCTTTTATTCTTGATGTTCCTTCATGAGCTACTTCTAAAGCTTGCTACATCTCTTTAGCAGTCTGAAGAGTACAGATTCTGAAGTATTCTTTTTGACTCAGTGCACTCTGAATCATCAAAATTGCTTTACTGTTGAGAGTCACAAGCCTTTTGTCAATGTCATCAAATTTTGCTGGTGATTTAGGAACTTTTCGAGATTCTTCAGTCTTTGTAGGAACATAGTTTCCAGTTTCAATCACATCCCAGAGCCTGTGTTCTGTAGCCATAACGAATACACGGAACTTAGCTTTCCAAAAGGAAAAATGCTTACCACTGAAACCTGGTGGTCTAGTGATAGAGGCTCCGTCAGGAAGAATTCCTTCACCCATGCTTGCCATCGGATCCTTCTAAGGTTGTTAAACCTGAACAAGAAGACCTGCGCTCTGATACCAAATGTTACAGCAAGCTTTTCATCCAAGAGGGGGGTGAATTGGGTGATTACAAATATAAATAGAAACTTAAATTAAACTATACAACTTTAAAGAACAATTATAAGAAGGAAGAGATATCACTGAAGTTCACACAGGGGTTTATACTGGTTCGGTCTCAACCACTTGACCTACATCCAGTCCTCAGAAATTCCTCTCTTTGGACACTCGCTCCCCCTTACACAAGGTAATCTCAAATCCCAACTTAAGAGTCCTTAACCTTAAGTTATCACTGTCGGAAATAAAGTGTGTATGACTGACTAATCTATCTCATAGAGTATATAGATGAAAACTGAAGTACAGATGAAAAGTTGATAAGAGACAAAGCACTTATGAATGTATTGTATGCAGTGTGTTCAAGTGTTGTTCATCGTCCTCTTATTTTTTGAATGTCTGGACATATATATCAGAGGCTTTAAAGACCGTTGTAAATTTTTTCGTTGATTCATAGTGCTTCTGACAGATGCAACAGTATTTATTTTCCGTTATTTATGAATTTCGCTGCCGCCCATGATTAGTTGCCATTCGGGTGGTGTGTTCAGTTGCTTGTCATGTGAGTGGTAGTGGAGTACACATGTAATATACTCAGGAAAATGACCGTTAGAAAATATTTGAATATCATCAGAGTGAGAGTGATTTCTGAAAATCAAGAAACCATCGGAAGTGATCTTGCTTTCACTGGAGATGGATTTCAGCAATTGAGTAAGTTTAATGAAATAATATGCCACATGATTTTGACAGTAACCTGGAATAACTAGCAATGATAATTACTATCAAAATCTAACTAACAAGATCTGTTGATTTACATGGAAGTGATTACTAGTTAATCACAGTGACTGTCTGAGAGTGATACTGGGAAAATGAAGCATCACTGGAGTGAATTTGATGTCACTGGAAGTGATTTGAAAAACCTTAAAATCTTCTGCAACTGATAACAGACTCATTGGAAGTGAACATGAGTTTTTATATATCACTTGAGTGAATTTGGTATCACTGGAAGTGATTTTGTAAACAATGATTTCTTCTTACAGTGATTTTCAATCCACTGGAAGTGATTTGGCTAAAATAGTATATCACTCAAGTGATTCAAGATCATTGGAAGTGATTTTACAAACAGTGATTTCTTCTTGCAATGATTTTTAATCCACTGGAAGTGATTCTGAAAATTTTGAGGATCACTCGAGTGATCTCGTTATCACTGGAAGTGATTTTCAAAACAGTGATCTTTTCTTCCGGTGATTTCAGATTCACTGGAAGTGGTTTGGCGAAAATCACAAATCACTCGAGTGATTTAGGATCACTAGAAGTGAAATCTGGAACAGTGAATTTTTCTTGCAGTGATTTTTGATTCACTGGAAGTAATATGACGCATCACTCGAGTGATCTAGTATTTTTCATATCACTTGAGTGATTTTTAATGATCACTCGAGTGATCATGATCCTCTTGTGCTATATGTTTTTACTTTGGCTGTTGTTGTGGTTTTGGCATTGTTTTCGTTTAATTTGTAAATTTGGGCTGAAGCAAACCCTAGAGGAATGCTGCCAAAATTTTCTATAATCACATTTAGGGTTTAAATATTTAATCATGTGATTAGAAGTGGTAAGGAGGTGATTAAGCAAGAGAAATCAAGAAAACACAATTTCCTTCTTTAAGCCCTAACTTTCTGTTCTGAATACGACATGATGAAGGAGTTGGAATTTTGTAATTTAGATGGTTCCATTAGATTGATAAAGGAAACCTTTTTAGGTATGCAAGTATTCATGATTTTTGGATGTTTGTATACAATTTTGAAAATTTATGAAATTGAATGTGCATCTTGTTTGATCTGCCTCTTATGAGTCAGTGGCATTGTGTAATATATTTCATAGGCCAAACCTTGTCAAAAAATTCTAAAAAATTGTAAGATTAAATTAGAGACATAGAGATTTAATTTTATAGGTATTTTGTAAATTTTAGACAAGCGCATTGGAAGATATGAATTTTTGAAATTGTGCCCTGTTTCTAGAATGTAATTTGGAATAAGGGATGTTTGGTGATTGTTTTGGAAACTTAGGATAATAATGGTCAGACATAATTATTTTCCCATGACAATAAATTTAAAGATATTCACATTTCCTTCAAAATCAGTAAATTTTGAATTTCCTAGAATTAATTTTGATTTTCCAAATTTGATTAAAAATCTGTCAATTTCTTGAAAAGTGTAAAACTGCACTCTGTAAAATTGTATTGTGCAAAAACTGCTAAAACTGTGATAGATAACTAGAAATGTGAGTTTAGAATGAGTTATAAATGAATAATAACTCATTTATTATATATTAGGAATTTTAAGATCGGTCAGTTGTTCCTGAGTCAGACAAAAGATAGTGGAACGAATGATGGATTAGGGAAGGGCAATTAAGGTAGTAAACTTACCCTACTTTTATGTATTTAATATTTATGCTTGCGTATTATGTTTATTAATTATTTGAAGCATATTTGAATGAATGAGGCTCTGTTTCTATTTATACTATGGCCATAGATATGTTGTATGAAACATTGAGCATGCAGAGATATCATTATGTGAGCATGAGCCTACGTAAGACGAGCATATCATGTACTAGCATTTATCTTGCAAGCATTATGGTACTATTTACTATTGAGATTCCTCTGAATCTCACCCTTCCCAAACCAACTATTTAGACAAGTGGACAGAGGTTGGATGCAGGAAATCACGCAAGGAGAGAATGCGATGGTGGTGGGCTGAAGATTTAAGGGCCAGAACTATAAATTTATGTGATTTAGAAACTTTGGTAGCCTTATGTGGCTACACCGTTAGATGTTATTAGTTTTGATGATGTCAAATATATATGCCAAATTTTAAGAGTAAGAATTTTGCATAAATACTTATCTCCTACATTGACTATATTTAATGTTGCATATCCTATATATTAGTAAAGCGAAGAAAGATAGAGATTGAAGAAAGAAGAATTTAATTGATCTTAAACTAATAAACTCGAGTTTTTGGTGAGCACTCGAGTCCTTACCTGAAGTGAACTCAAGTCGTGGAAGTTTTGTACAGAGAGTTTATGCCCGAGAGCTTTAGAGTTATGAAGACAAGGCAATAGAACTCGAGTTCTATATCAGCACTCGAGTTATAGACTGAAATGCACTCGAGTTGGCTAGTTGACTCCCATGAGTTTGTTCTAGAAGATTAACTAGAATTTTGCATGGACTAGAGAACTCAATTTTTTGACATTGAACTCAAGTTGTGGTGTGAAGTCTTGCATGTTGTTCACAAAAGCTAAGCCAGAAATTGATGAAGTTATATAAACTCGAGTTCTGGGACATAACTCGAGTTGTTGTTCAAAATGCACTTGAGTTCCATTGTATCACTTTCATGAGTTTTTGGAAGAAACCAACATTCTAACTTTACAAAAGTTAAGAACTCAAGTTTTGCAAGGAAAACTCAAGTTTGGAAGCACTATGTTCTACTCTATTTTACATTTAGCATAACAGTGCTTTTGTATTTTAGACATATCTCTCCAACCACACTTTTGATTGAGTTGAAACTTGTTATATATTAAACTAGACTTCCAATATGTCAAATAGACACAAGATCAACATCAAAGGAGTTTAGATGAAAGAGATATTAAATTCAGAAGTTGTCACTGGAATTTCTCAAGTCAGTTCAAAACAGGTTCACTAATTTGGATGTATCTCACAAAATACACATCCAGTTGCAGTGAAGCTTGGTACATATAAACCTAGACTCAAAAAGTACTTCAACAATGTCAAGATCATGGTCAAATAAGAAAAATTGGAAGAGACATGAACTTCAGAAGTTCACAATCGTACAAAGACATTGCAAGAACCTTCAATAAATTTGGAGCTAATTCTTTTTGTATTGGAAAGAAGACTTGAAGAGCTTTCTTGGATAGGCCATATGTCAAAATTGGAGTTATATTCTTTATTCCCACTGGAAGTTGCTGTCCACATTCTAAAGGTCTCTCGTCAATATTCTGAAGCTATACACGTTCACTCGAGTGATGGTTTGAGCACTCGAATGATTCTGCACCACTGGAAAGAATTTTGCAAGTGACTCATAAAGGCTGTAAGAGTTGAAGAAGATCACTTGAGTGATGGTATTGAGCATGTAAGTGATGGTGTAAAGGTTCAGCGAGCCACTTCCAATAATATAGGAAAAATTTGAGTTTGGGAGCAAAACTCGAGTTTTGGTGAAAGGAAAACTAAAGTCCAGAAATAAACTTATGTAAGTTCCAATTAGAGACTCATGTAGAGAAATTGAAGTAAGGGAGAAATCGGGTTCTGGGCAGAAGTGGTGATATCAACTTGCAGTAGTTCTGCAATGAGTCACGATGGCTTTACAAGTTATTAACAAAGCTCACTCGAGTGGGTAAGTTGTCACTCGAGTGATGACAAGCAACTCACGAGGATTCAGCAAGTGACTCTGATAAACCAAGAGTGACACTCTACCAGCATTCATGGCACTCGAGTTAGACTATATAGCACTTCAGTGATGAGTATTCACTCGAGTGACTCTGAATCATACTCGAGTGCAGGTTCATTGTCTTTTGAAAATCACCGTCTCGGATTTCTCCATAATCTTGCAAACTCATTTAAATATTGATTATGTTGCTTTTAATCATCTAAATCATGACTAATTAAGTTTACATGAGGATTATAGGTGATTGAACATGGATTAGAGCTCAACAGCAAAAAAGCAATTTGTGTTAAAATCTCCAACGATCATATTTCTATAAAGTGACAAAATCACAACAGGAACACCAACGTGCCAAACAGATACTTTAACATCTCCAACATTCATTTAAGCTACATCAACTATAAATTGAATAGTATTCAAAGTCGAAGATAGGGGTTTACACTTACACAGTCAAAATGCCAATACTCTGATGTCCATCTTATTTGCTCTCTGTTTTCTCAGTATTAATATAATTTACCATTAACAGTGAGATTATTTTTAATGTACTTCAGTATTCATCTTATTCACTTCTAAGAGAGAAGATTGATTGTAATCCTTTATCATAAAGGTTGTATCCTTACTATGACTAAGGTGGAGTATCTCAATGAGAGATTTGTAAACGACTTCATAAGTGCCAGACTAAACTTGTGGGATTATCGTGGCTTTTCTTGTGCCCGGTTAAACAAGATAGTGGATTGGAAATCCCAGGACGAGCTGGGGACTGGACATAGGTCATCATGGATTGGATCGAACCAGGATAAAACATAGTTTACACCTTTCCTTCCTTAAACTCTCATATTTCCAGCATATGTGATTTAACTAACTGATTATAGCTTTATAATTTGTTTCCTTAGTACTTATTGATTTTATAAGATGCGAAAAGAATATCAAAGTTCTTAAGTTTTTTATTATACACCCAATTCACCCCCTTTTAGGTGTCAACTAGTTCTAACATACACAGTTGTGTATAAATAAATGAATTAAGTTTTGAGTAGAGAATTGGCCTAATTGAATTAAAGGGAAAAAAAGATAAGAATTGATAAGTAATAACAAAATTGTGAACCACTAAAGTACACTTGCACAAAATTTTTAAATTTTCAGAAAAACCCAATCAACTACAGGTTTGAATCTTGTTTGAGGTTAGGATTTGAAAATTTTTTATAAAAGAATAACGCTTAGAGGTTTGAGTTCACTGTGTAAACCTCATCAGAATGAGTGTAAATGTAAGGTGTTACACAAGTCATTCTTATTGACCATTCAATCTAATTCCTCATTTTCACATATCAAGCCTATGCTGTTAGAATTTTCACCTAATTTTGAAAAATCATAACTGAATCTACAAATCTATAATTGAGATGGTTTAAAATTCTATGTGACCTTCTTTAAGTCCATTTTGAGGAAAATATACCCTATACTACCATTTACATGCACACTATTCTAAAAAGCTCTAATCAATCATCACTACTACAAATATCATTCCAGATTTAATGTCTAACTTGGATAGGTTATAGCTTACAATCTACTAACCCAAATTACTCATATTATTTATCAAATTAAATATTAGGATGTCTACTACCAATCTAGAAAATATCACAGTCGTTGGACATGATTTGTCTATTTAAAATTTCATCACAAACAGATTGTCTCACAGAAAATGCAGACTAGAAGCTTCAAACCTTAATTTCCAAAAAATAAAGTTTTCTATACAATCTTCCAAAATCAGAATCAGAGGCTATTCTTATACAGTCTTTCATGTAGAATCCAATGAAAACCTCAAAACCATCAAAATCACTTCTTCTTAAGGTTATAGGTCTAGCCAAAATCAAGACAGTTCTATAAACATAAGAGGACTTGGCAAAACCTCAAGATATTCGGCTCAAAACTAAGCTTATATATACCTCTACACAATTCAAAATCCATTTCTTGATTTTGGAAGCACCTCCACCTTGTAAACGGCACCAAACACCTCTAATAAAGGATATGAAACTACGAAAATATTGCTCTCATTGAGAGGAACGACATTAGAGATGGCTCCAAGACCTAGAAACCCTGATTCGGAGGTGAAATCGGTGGAAATTCTCAAGAACACTTCCAGAACACTACTCCTTCTCTCCTCTTTCTTTTGTCTTAGATTTTTTTCTATTTTTCCTTACTTTTCTATAGGCTGGCCAAAATTATAGGGTCTTGGGAGTGTTTGGGTTTTAATTCACCATGTGTTGCAATCTTAAAATGCCATATGTCCTAGTTTAAATCCTATGGTGCCAACTGTCCTCTTTAATATTATTTTATCTCTCTTCTGGGCCTCTTGGTTGACCATTTAGTCAGAGGAAGGGAGAGTCTAATGAATTCCCTTGACTTTAATATTTAGTACTTGGGAAGTTAATCATGTGATAGAACCAAGGACTAATAGATTTCCTTGACTATTATGCTAGGTGGCACCTCATGAGAATGCCAACACAAAAGTTAAAAAGGCAAGTATAACGATGAGGGATATGTGGCACTTTCTTGTGGTTCCAACCTTAAAGTTAAGTCATCATTACTAATTTATTAAAGCTACTTTAATAAAGTAGATTAATCATTGATACTTTTACAAAAAGCAACTTTATATGAAGTCACTCGGTTTTATGCCATATGGAAATTGTTCCCTAGGGGCCAATTATTGTACTTTGAATTTTGTCAACACTATTTTGCAAATGTAGGACATATCGGCCTTCCTAAACGACATGATGAAGAAGGGGGTAGGCGCGGGGCTACCGTCAAGAGTGTGGATCCTGATGAATTACAACAAGTCCACTTGTACATTTTGAATAATGTTGATGCAGTTCAAGATTACATAAATGCTCATAAAGAAATTGTACGGAAAGCGAACAATCGATTGACTGAACAAGGGTTAATTAGGGAGCATACCAGAACTTTTGCACGTTGGTTTAAACACAAGGTAGACGGAGAAGAATGTGTTTCTGATACAATTAAATGGCTAGCACGTGGTCCTGAGTTTGATGTCATAAGTTGGATTTCATTTGTGATCAATGGGTATACCTTTTACACAAAGTCCCTGGATGATAAGAGCACTGTTCAAAATAGCGGTGTTATGTTAGTAGCTGAATCTATGCACATCTCTAGTTCAAAAGATAAGAACCCTACATTGACAGCCATACCTTATTATGGGGTTATTGACGAGATTTGGGTGGTTGACTATGTTAAAATTAAATTTCCCATTTTCAAATGTAAGTGGGTTGATGTCAATAATGGTGTGAGGATCGATAAGTGAGGGTTTACATTAGTTGATCTGAACAACATAAGTTTTGGAGATGAACCTTTCATTATGGTAGATCAAGCTAAACAAGTATTCTATATTATTGATCAGGAAAATAAAATGTGGTCTATAGCTCTCCAAGGAAAAAGGGTCGTCGATATTGAAGAGGAAAGTCGTTCAAATTATGATATTCTCAAGACCCCTTCTTTTTCTAGGGGTGTTCCTACAATAAACGAAGAAGATGAAGCTGATAATGAACAAGGCACAAGAAATGATCATCGTGAAGGGATATGGGAGGATATCTCTTTATAAATCTACTTTAAATGTTAGCTATCTATTTAAAGTAATTATCTTTATAACTTATATGCAGATTATATATATAGTTATTTTATAACTTACTAACTCAACAATTTGTCTTCACAGTACAATGACAGATCCGGTGCATCCTACAGCAGAGGATCAGGTGCATCCTACAGTAAAGGATTAGGTGTCACCTACTGCTCAGCACAGCGAGCCTTAGAGTGTCAATCAGGGGCAGTCATCAGGTAAGCCGAGTCACCAGCCCAGACGGAGGGGCAGGACGGCCACACGGTTGAGGGATGTTTCCCTGAGTCGGTTGACCGGGGAGAGGATATAGATCCAATTCGATTAATACTGGAAACTGATCGGGCCGAATGCCAGTCGTTATAGAAGTTTTGTCTGCCTCCTTGTACGGAATAAGCCTAGCATATTGATAGAGGAGTGGAGGAATGTCGACAAAAAGGTTAAGCAGCATATTTGGGATACTATTCAGGTATAAAATTCCCTCTGTATGTTTCTTTTATCAAATTCGTTTCATTACTGTCACTAACTCCTTTGATTCATGAATAACAGCTCACCTACGATGTTCCTCGGAGTGAGATCTTGTATCACAAGACTATGACGTATTGTTGTGAGCGCTGGAGGAAGTTCAAGATGAATCTGGCCAACAATTACGTGCATATCAAGGTGCCAGCTGGTAAGCCTCGTCCTACTCCTTGCAGCAAGTATTCGTACATCGATGAAGCGACATGGCAGGGTTTTGTAGGCTTCGAACTACTCCAGAGGCTTTGGTGAGTTAACTTATTTTGTACTTTATTTACTTATCTTTTGTCTTTACTGTTTGTAACCTTTTTCACATTTCTTATTCGCAGGCAAGAAGGCGAAAGGCACAAGTGAGTAGCAAGAAGAATGATTGCCCCCACACAATGTCTCGTGGGGGATACGCAAAGGCCGAGAAAGACTTGTTAGCGGCCAAATGGAGGAGATTGGAAGAAGCATCTTAATCTGATCGTTTTGTTCTGCTATATTCACCATCTCCGATACGGCGCGAAGAGTTATGGTTGCATGCTCGCGGAAGAGTAGTGGATCCTATACAAGTGACCAGTCTCGTATAGTCGATGAAAAAATTGTAAGTATCGTTGTTCTTATTAACTGTTTAATAAACATGTTTCTTACTCATGTGTGTTTTTTGTATATCTCACAGGAGGAACTTCAAAAAAAGATAGCCAAGGAAGCCTTCAACTCGGAGGGAAGGAATGACATTCTCACGGTTGCTACTAGAAAACATGAGCATCCAGGCCGTGTCAGGGGAGTTGGAGGAGGGGTGGGCATAAAGGATTACTTTGGATTCTCCTCACATAGTTCCTCCTTCAACGTGGTCACGAGAGACAAATAGGAGTGTATGTTGGCCACTGCGAGGGCAGAAGCAAGGGCCGAGGCAGAAGCATCATTTGATGCACTATTGGATGCCCGGTTGAGCAAGATGAAGGATGAGGTATATGCCATGGTGAGCATAAGATAAGATACCGCTCCTGTCCAGGCACATTCACTCGATCGCCATAAGCAGAGCACCAAAGGGAGTTGTTGTAATGTGGGACAGTCATCAGAAGGTCCTGGAAAGGATGATGTCGAGCCTTGTGAATTATATGTTGAGGATCCTCTGAGACAATTAGTTGCATGAGGGAGTGTGCACAACTTAGGATCAACTGTTCACCACCTCGAGATGATAGATGATCAGGTTAGGGTGTCAGTTAAGGAGGTTATTATCACAGACGCACATGTCCCTATCCCTTATGAGAAGTTTAAGATTATGGCTGATGTCTTGGGTACCTTCATATCATGGCCGAAGAACCTTGTTTCTATTGGACCTGCAGATTCCCCGATCAGAGCCCCAAGTCCAGCTCCTTTCCCTCATGAAGTTTCACAACCTCCACCATTGAAGGTGATGCAGCAAGTGATTTTGATGGCATTTGATACATCTTTCCCGACTAGAAATTGGCCTATGGATTTAGTTATCGTGCCATCAGGGGCAGCATACTATCTTGAGAGGGATGATTTAATGTCTATGGTCGCTCCTAGACAAAATCTTACGATTGCGATTGTCCAGCTTTTTTTGATGTAAGTATCTTCTTCAAATTGAAGCAAATATCTTACAAATTATGCTGTTTAACCTTAATTTGTGTGCTTCCATTTTTTAGGTACATGAATCGTAGGTTGGTTTCCTCTGGGCAGAGCGCTAAATTTGGATTCATGTGCCCAACTCATGCCACAGAGAAAGGGACCACTTCTGCCATCAGACATAGATATTTATCACAGAGGCTCAGTGAAACAGAAACTAACTGTTTCTTGGTTCCTTATGTGCATGGGTAAGAAACATCAAATTTATATTCCAAAACATCACATATAATGCTTTATATTTTCTTAACATTCATCTCTTTTTTAAGGGATACTTGGCAATTGGTTATTCTGTGTAAGGCTAGTTACACATTGATCCTCCTCTGCTCCCTCCACTTCAAATCGGGGAGTGACTTGAAGAAGACCATGAACTTGTAAGTTTTCTCGCTTTATTACCTTTTGTGTGTAAAGTTTGTATGCAGAATAAGTAATCTTTGTGATTTTGATCATAGGGCTATGCGCACTTTCCTACACGCTAAGTATGGTAGGCATGTTCGTGACTTAAAAGACCCTACATGGATCAAGCCAAAGGTTAGTACATATTTATTTTCTTTAAGATGTGTTTCATAAGCTATGCTTTTAGCTTACTTTTATGATATCATGTTCTTTTTCAGACCCGTAGGCAACCACCAGGCTCTAACTTATGTGGTCTTTATATGTTGAGGCAGATTTACAATATTATCAGCCTAGGCACGACTGACTTTACCGAGGAGGTAATAAATGTATATTTCAAAAATTTTGTATTACTTTATTGTTTTTAAGTTAGTAAGTTAATGTTTTGTTTGGCTTCGATGTTACACATACAGATGTTTGATCTTGCTGATCCCTTTCCTGAAGAAGATATTGATTTCATCCGCAATTGTTGTGCTGAATTCATCTATGAGGTTTTACAAGATTAGTAAGTTTTTGAATCTGATCCTATATTGTTCTAATAATACTTATGGTTTTCATATTTATCTAACTTGGTTTATATCTCTGTTCAGGACAAATTCTTGGATATTGGTGATACTAGTTGGCTGTTGATTCAGGCATGGGATCACTGTTGTAAATTTTCCTCCACTTTTTTCATTTCTCTGTAAAGCTTAGGAATTTTTTCCATATAATGAAAAATATTTCTTTTCCTCCTTCTCTTTACAAGCTTTGGGATTGCAAGTTCACACAATGTCGCGATTTTCCTGCTATCATTGTTTAATTGTGGTGTTGTGGTTCAAAATGCCTGATATTATAAATTGTTAATGTTGTACTGTTTCTGAGAATTGAATAAGTTGATCATGTGTTATTGGTAGTCATTGGAATTGAATGTGTTTGTTTTCAATGATTTTTTTTCATAATGTTCATTCTGTGATTGTTGAGAGTCGAGGGTTGTAAGGGCCAAGTGTTTTCCCTTGAATAGACTGACATTTATAGGTTCATACCAATTTCAATAACAAAGGTCAAATTTAACAAAAGAGGCAAAGAGGAACTAATAAGGATTTTAGGCTTCATTATTCTAAATTTGGAGCAAGTTTGCATTATGAGAAATACCAATTGTTTCTGGAAATAAAAATGATGTTGTCACTGCTTCTTATTGTCAATATATATATGCATGTGTTGTTGCTTGTGTATGTAATGTGGCACAGAGGGGATTGTCGTTGAATATTGCTTACTGGCTTGGGTAAGATTAAAACAAATAAAACGAAAAAAAACACAATTTTTAGATCGGTTCTAACTATAACCGGTCTTAAATATGAATTTAAGACCAGTTAAATTCAAGACTAGTCTTAAAAGATTAAACTTTAAGACCGGTTTCCTTAAGAACCGATCTTAAATATCAATTTAAGACTGGTTAAATTTAGAACCAGTCTTAAAGTCCGATTTTTTTATACTGAAATTTCCTTACCCATTCTGTTAGTTAAACTCACCGGTAGAAAAATGGTTTTTTAGACCGGGTAAAAATAACTTTTTAGACCGGTTTTAGATGAGGTCTTGATACAGCCGGTCTAAAAAGTGTGATACTTTTTAGACCGGTATGCAACCGGTCTAAAAAGGGTGACTTTTTAGACCGGTTATATGGATAACCGGTCTAAAAAGTTAAGCATAAAAACATAATTAATGGACTCAAAAAAAAATTAAGACACTTTTTAGACCGGTTATTTAAATAACCGGTCTAAAAAGTGTCTTAATTTTTTTTTTGAGAATCGGTCTAAAAGGTGTCTTAAATTTTTTTTTGAGTCCATTAATTATGTTTTTATGCTTAGTCTGTACATATCCTAAAAGAATGCTTCCAAGGTCATACTTATAGTTACTAATCAGGAATATATCTTGGTGGAGTCATACTTGAAGAACACAATAAGCACAACTTAGAAATATTGCAACACCCAGTGCAAATACATAATGAGCTGTGAATGGCTCAACAATATGAAATAATATTAGGAAATAAGTTAGAAAATAAAGTAATTAGAACGCAAGTTGGAAGATAATTTTTGTTTAAGAAATTTTTTCAGAGAATAAATATTTAGAAACAAGGAAAATGATGACAAAAGAAAACACTAACCTCAGCCCCTAATGAAGAATCCAATTTGTAAACTTTTTCAGATGTCGCAATCGTAAACCTGAAACAAATATGAGTATAAATTTTTGTAATAGAAATTGATCTGAAATATATGACAGTATCTACTCTAAAGTATGTATAAAACTAATTAAGTAAAGGGCTTATCTTAAACCAATCGGAGAGAAGAAAAGTCGAGCTTTACGATGATGGATTCCACCGTACCTCTGCGTTGACGGCGAAGATGGTCAAGGATGGAGGAGCGATGTGGGAAAGAGGAGCTGTTACGGCACAAGGGAGGAGTTTATAAGAAACTTGATGAGTATCAGATTTCAAAGTTGAAATTAGGCGCGAGATCAAGCCGCGAAGATTTTAAATTTTAGGGCGGACTTTTAAGACCGGTTATTTGACAAAACGGTCTTAAAAGTGTTCACCTTTAGACCGGTTATAACTAATAACCGATCTTAAAAATAAAAAAAATTAATTTTTTAATTTCGCATCTTTTAGACCGGTTATCATCAACAACCGGTCTAAAAATTTTTATCTTTTAGACCGGTTATTAGTGACAACCGGTCTAAAAAGTCTTTAATTTTTTTAATTTTTAATTAATTTTATATTTTTAGACCGGTTTTTTGGATAACCGGTCTAAATAATATCTTTTAGACCGGTTATTTTAAGAACCGGTCTAAAAAATTCTTTATAATTACAAAACTGCCACCGGTCATATTTTGTAGACCTTATCCGTAATAACCGGTTTAAATAATACGGTCTAAAAAGACTATTTTACACTAGTGACTTTAAGATCGGTCGTTGTAGAACCGGTCTTAAAATTTCATATTTTAGACCGGTTTTTAACCAGTCTAAAAAGTTAAATACTTTTTAGACCGGCTGTATCAAGACCTGATCCAGAACCGGTCTAAAATGTCTTTTTTAACCGGTCTTAAAAGTCATTTTTGTACCGGTGACTAGAGAGGTTCTCTCATTGGCTTGAGATGATTTAGGTTAGGTGAGCTATATTATGTCACGATTAAATTATATATTTTTTTTATTTGATTAGATCATTACATACATACATACATATACATGCACACACACACACACACACACACATATATATATACACATATATAAACACACACACACACATATATGTATGTAGGTATGTATATATATCTATACACACACACACACATATATGTATATCTATTTGTGTGTGTTTGTATATGTGTGTGTGTGTGTGTGTTTGTACATATATACACACATACATACATACGTATATGTATATATATGTATGTGTGTGTATGTGTGTGTCTATATATAAATACATACATATATGTATGTATACATAGATAAGTATGTATGTGTTTGTGTGTGCGTGTCTATATATATGTGTGTGTGTGTCTACATATATGTGTGTGTGTGATACATACATACATATACATATACATATGCATATACATATATATATATGTATATGCATATGTATATGTATATGTATGTATGTATACTGTCAAACCCCTCATTATTTTGATATTTATCAGAGTATTAATACGCAGTTTAATAGAAAAAACATAAATAGTACATTATACTGGTACAATATTCTTTATTACATTATAAAAATATCCCCACAGGGTTTATGCAATTTACAATACAAATCCCAAGAACACCACAAAAATCCAGCATTCGCTACATTGCCCTTTGAGCCGCTTCCACTTGCTGTATAAATTTTTAATTTATAGAAATGGGAGTGAGATTCAAAAGAATCTCAGTAGTAACAAATATCAATCATATAAAATATGAAAAGTAAACATGCAATGCATCATTTATCATGATGAAATAATCAAAATGCCATGCACATGTCTAAAAATGCTCAGGAACCAAATGATGATTTTGTCAAGATCAAAATGATCATCCGTTCCTAATCTACACAAATATCATCTCATAATGTGATCACAACAACAACTCAGAGTAGGCCTATACCTGTCTGTGGAGCAAGCTTATACCTGTCCATAATCATTATAACTGGGAGCAGATCTATACCAGTCTGTACATATCACAACTTGGAGCAGGCCTATACCTGTCCGTACATATCAAGCTACTCAACTGAATCCACCTGGCCACATGGTGCCCTAAAGGTTCCATAGGGTGGTTTAACTCATCAGCCATACCCAGCGAGTATCAATTCTAAAAGCAACACATTGTACAGAACATTGACATTCACATAGAATACGAGAGACAAAGTTACTACCTGGACTCCTTTCTATAGCCTAGCTACTACCGATCCTTTAACTTTCATATAGCTTGGGCAAATATCAAAACCTAGAATTTCCCAAAGTAATTGAAAATGAGTTATTACTCATTCATACTTTATTCTAGAATTTACAAGTTGGTTATCATAGCTCAAAATCACATATTTACCAAAATACCCCTGGGAACCCGGTCTAATTCCCTTTTTACCCGGTATTTTTGTACTTTCCAAAAATTATGACCCGAGCTAATCTTACATATTTTTGTGTGTAGAATCTATTTTTGACCTCAAATTACGCTAATTACAATTAAAATTACAGTGTTGCCCTTGACAGCCCTTGGGTTTTTTAGGGGCAAATTTGTCATTTCACATTCCGGGGCTTTTCACACTTCACACTCAACATGAAACCTACACAATTTTCCCTTATAAACATCATGGAACCATTAGATTTATGAAATTTCAACCCCTACCCTTGGTTTTGAATCTGGCCAAAACAGAGAAATTATTTGGGAGAATTGGATTTTTCTTGATTTCAACTTCAAAACACTTCCTTCCTTCTTGATTCCATAGATTTAATCACTTATTTACCAATTGAACATAATCAATGGAAATTTGGGCAGCATCTCCCCTTAGAAATTTGACATCCCAAATTTACAAAGATTGACAAATGCAACGAATAACTAGCCATAATACAATCACAATTCAATTTTCGGTAAGAATATCAAAGTTTGAGTATTTTGCCTCACTTCTTCTTCTCCTTCTCCTCCTTGGCCAAAACCTTTCCTTTCCTTCCTTAGAGTTTTTTCTTGATGAATGGCTAATCCAAGAGAATAGGGAGGTTAAGAAGGGATTGCTTGAGCAAAAACACAAGATTAAGTAGAGATTTCCATGTACTTACCTTATGCTTGAACCTTGGATCGTAGTTCTTCCTCTTCCTGTCTTTTCTCCCAAGCTCTCTCTTCTTTCCTCTCCCTTTTCACTTTGGCCAAATGGCCTCTTAACTTATAGAGAAAGATGGAGTCTTCTATTCTTTCTTAGGTGTCCATATATATTATTATTTTATTATAATTAATCATATGGAATATTAGATATACTATTTTATTGTGTAATTTTTATGAGCTTGACATCTGTCCAACCTCTTCATTTACTCACAAAATTACCAAATTATATTTATTTGGTCAAAATGACCATTTTGCCCTTATAATTTTTCCCATTTTCGCAATAATTGGGAAAATTGACAGAATTGTCACCAAAGTTTGAAAATTCATATCCAATTGTATAGATATCTAATTGGTGTGGTTCTAAAGGCTATGTGATCTTATTGAGTATATTTTTAGGGAAAATATAACATTTAGCCAAATTGAAGCACACCATTCCCAGAATTTTTATTTTTGAATGCTGCCACTGAAAAATGCTAATTTCACTAGGCTAACTTCAAAAATACATATCTCCTTGTGTACGACTCCAAAAATTCTTTATAACCTATAAAATTAATTCTTATTATTTATAATTTCATTATGGAAAATTTTAGAATTATTGGAGATCATTTTCCATTTAAAAAAATAGTTCACATCATGACTGCCTCACAGGAAAACTACCGGCAACACCCTTATCATGTGTACCAAATAACTATGTTGTGTGTGACCTCTGTTTGCCTTGTTTTATTACTTAATGTGATCTTTAGTTCACCATTTTATCCCCTTTTATACCACCAAAGTATAAAAGGAATTTTGGTGACTGAAATTTTAGGATATTATAGTTCTCCCCTTGATCAATAAAATTTCGTCCTCGAAATTTTGGACATTGCATAAATTTAAATATGGCTTGGGGAGTTATTTCCTATTATTTATCCCATTATTTTATTACTTAATTTATCCTCATGTGCATCTTTGCAGAGTATACAACACATCCCCTAAAATTTCATAAATGTTGAGTGTCGGTAACTCTCATATTACTGATTTAGATTTCCAAGAATTCATAGATATTTTTCAAATATTCTATATGAATTATCAAAACGAATTCCTTAGACTCACTAGTCCAAAACCATGACAGAGTTTTTGTGCCTTATAAGTTTTGTATACCAAGTTTCTAGTTTCTGCCCATTATAAATTTAATGTTTCTTAATTTTCCAACCTAAGGACACATTGATCCAAATAGGTTTTATAGCTATTAGAATTCTAGTCACATATCTATACTGAATGCACATTCAGATTTATAACTATCCATACGATCTTGCAATTTTCCAGAGCCCCTTTCCAATTTCAACTTTTACTATTCAGCCTTTACAAAGTATGGAAGGACCAATCGTCCAACTAGAATCAATCTATTAACATTTAGTAATCTTAGGACACACAATCCCTAGGAAATCATAGGGAATCTTGCCCATTCACCACTTGAATACCTATAAGGTTTTATAACCTGAATAACTTTCCATGCATGCCATGCTTACGGATCTTATTACCTTAGGATTTATTGTTCTATCACCCTCTGGTGTTACATTCTTTTTAAGATACTATTTGTATTTTATAGCATTAGGTCACCTCTAAACTTTCATGTCCCAAGTCGTTGTTCACCATTTGGCTACACTGTAGGTCTTGCGACCTTACTCTGCTTACTCCTAAGGTCTTATGGCCTATGGACATATCAGCCCAATAGGTCTTACTGCCTACTGTATTCTCTCAATACCTATAGGCTTAGGAATGAACTCATATATATACCAAGCCCCTATATTTGATATGGAAACAAAAGTTCCCTTGGCCTCTATCAATGTTGTTCAATGCACCTACAATGACATTAACACTTCTTGGATAGTATTTAACTTCCAGATTAAAATCGTTAAGCAACTTCATCTATCAGTGCTATCTCATATTTACTCTTTATGATCATACAGTTATTTCAAACTCTAGTGGTTGCAATACAACTCTAGTGGTTGCCATACACAAACAGTTGTTACTATCTTAGTCGTTAAGGTTTCAGCTGACGAGAGGTTCATGCCACAACGTTATCCTGCTGTATCAGGACACATTTCAAATTCACATTTATTCATATTAATGCAGACCACATAAGTCAACAGAAAATCATAACCATTAAGGTCAATCACAAATCAAAACCACACAGGTTAATATCATCATTAATCCTTCTATCAACCTTATGAAGCTCTTTTCGCAACTATCATCCCACATAGAGTGTTAAGTGATCACATCAGCCTTAAAAGGCAAAGAAATATTAGGGAAATACCACATAACTCATTCACAATAATCATCGAGACTCAAAAAACTAGAATTTTTTGGCCTTTATAGTTTAGTACTGCTTCTACTTTTACTGGGATCCAATAGGTACCCTTCTTATGAGACTGCATGGCTCAGAAACTTAATTTCTAAAAGCCAAACTCACATTGGCATAGAGTTGCTTATCCCACAATGTGCTTTGTACTGTATTCAAGTACCTTTCAGGATTTACCTTGCTTAGTAATCACACAAGACATCCTTGCTTCTCATTTGTTCACAAGACCTAATTGGTCGAATTTGGCATTCATAGGACACAGTACATCATAACATTCCTCAAAACACAGTTTATTTTATTAAAACCTTCTGGCTATGTCAAAATTCTTTCCATAATTCCTCGGGCTTTTGTCTTTCAAATTTTTATAAAAGAGCACTAGGGCTCCACATTATAGAGTAATTATTTATCAATTCTATTACTCAATCTGAAACCATATTAAGTGAGACTTGGAACAATGCTCCCACTCTAAGTTTAATCTCAGTTATAAATTCCACTTTACTTTCCAGAGGTATCTTGTGGATATTCCTCTGGGATATTACTGGAATCTGCTTATTGTCAGAATATTTTTGAGTGCTATCCTAGCCTTTATTTGCTTGGAATAAAATATCATATACCTTAGATCTTTCTTATACAAATATCCTTCAGCTTTGACTGCTAGAAGAAAATTAAGTTTTCCTTTTATATTGACATATGATCGTAGATTAAATATCTTTACTTCCATGGTCCAATAAAACATCATTTGTTGTCACTCAATCATTATCATAAATTATTCCCAATTCTTATAAGCTAATTAGGTCAATTGCCAGCCTTGTCTTTTGGTGTTTATAACATATTTCATAAACATTAGCTCTAATGGATCTGACACTCGTTGGTGTGGACATAGCCATATCATGGAGCAACTAATATATACTAAGGGTAGCCATCTTATCTAGTTTTATGCCACAAATAAGGTACTATCATTTAAATAATACTTTTATGGAATTACCATTAAATAAATCCATACCTTGGATCAATTTTAGAGATCCATTGGCTTTCTTCTACGTCATTGTAAGCTCTACCTTGAGTTTTCTGTCTTAACTCCTTCGTCCGTTATTGCCATGGACAGTTACTGTTTAAATACCCCAGTTACTGATAGTTGTGATAGATTAATAATCTATCCAGAATGCTACATAGCTTCCAAACTAATGAGGCTTACCCCTAAAGCTAACAGGCTTTACTCCTTTTTTACTAGTTTTGTTACTCGTACATTCACTAAATAAGTTTCATTCCGATGATTCAGTGTTACTTTATTGTTTTACCAAATTCAGTGTACCATTTACAGCTTAATTTCTTTCTAGTTCTGATCTTAATCCTGGTATCATCATGTCTGCATTTCACTACTCATCCACTACTTATCAATAGGTAAATTAACTGTTAGTGGGAAAATGACATAAGGCCTGAACAAAAGCCTTAGCTACCCTTGCCTCCTCTAGGTTCATAGTTTTCTAGATCTATTACCACCTATTAGCATCAATATGAATTGCCAGTTGTACTTTGATGGAATTTTGGAAACTTCTTTAGTTCAAAATCACCATTCTTTTACTATCTGAAGATCAAACTTCCTTCAAAGGCATAAGCTATTACTAGAAAAATGATGTCTTTCAAGTTTGTAAACCTTCACCTTTAGCAGCAGGTCAAGGCATAAGCCCAAACGAAGGCGGCTAGTATGAGTTCTTGAGCTATATGCGCTTTTATCTATTAAGGTTGCTTCCACTTTCCCTATCTTTATCTTATTTTACTATATGATAATATATTGCTCCACCAACATACCCAGTATCTGCTGCTTTGATTCAAGTCTAGCATCCTGACTTTACCCTATATCTTTACCTCATTGTCTTACTGTCTCTATGTCTCCCTATATTAAAATAATGAAGAAGTAAATTTCACATGTTCATAAGGGCATTTTTGTCCTTTCACAAAATTTAAACATAGAGATACTTCAATAATAGCCTGTAGCAGACTCTTACACCAGTTTAGGAATGACTTTTAGGTATTATATTGCTCATAAGTGATTATACAACATGTTTCTACTCCTTTAACATTTTCAACAACTTCGCAGGAGGCTACCCATCCTTTCATTTCCCTCGGCTGAGCATGTTTAACTTTCATGTACTGGTGCAAAAATACTAGTACCAACTTTAACTGTCTCTTGACATCGGTACCCCTGGACTGCCCTCGTCTTGCTTAATCAAGTCAACAATCCCGGGCATCCCAATATTATGTATAAATCATTTATTAATACCAATACATATATCCTAATACGTATTTCATCATATGCTTTACCACTCCATAATGAATCCCACTTTATAGGATAATTCCTTCTTTGTGCCCCGAATACAGTGTCGAAGAATAACTCTTGTGTGGAGTGGATCTGATCTTCGTATGGGAACTCTATACTATATAATCCTTACTCCTGGTTAATGTGTCGGTATTATGTACGTACTATGCATACTGGGAAGTCTCTATGGGTTCTGGGCCCATAAAAACATAATCCTGATACATCTTCTAAACTCCTGAGCAGGTTACAAGTTATATCCCATGTATACGGGTTTTATTTTAGGACTGGTTACCATATATAGATCCGGCTCCATCCCATAGATAACAGTGGTTCCATATCATCGACATATATCTTCAACTATTAGCCCTAACCTGGGTTAGGGTCCATGACAATAAATTTAAAAGAGCTTCACATAAGCTTTGGAATCAGTTAACTTAAAATTTCCTAGAATTAATTATGATTTTTCAAAGTTGACTAAAAATCTGCCAATTTCTGGAAAATAATAAAACTGCACTCTACATAATTGTACTGTACAAAAATTAATGAAACTGTGATAGATAACCAGAAATGTGAGTTTAGAATAATTTATGAATGAAAAATAACTCATTTATTGTAAATTACAAATTTTAGGATCGATTAGTTGTGCTCGAGCCGGACAAAAGATAGTGGAACTGACAAAAAATTAGGGAAAGGTAATTAAGGTAGTAAACTTACCATACTTGCATGTATTTGATATTTATGCTTGTGTATTACTTTGCTTAATTATGTGAAGCATATTTGAATGAATGAAGCTCTATTTTTGTTTATATTGTGGTCATAGATATGTTGTTTGAAACATTAAGCATGTTGAGATGTGATTAAGTGAGCATGAGCCTACGTAAGGCGAGTATATCATGCCCTAGCATTTAATTTGATGGGTAGTTTGTAATTGTTGGACAAGCACATTGGAAGATATGAATTTTTGAAATTGTGCCCTGTTTCTGGAATGTAATCTGGAACAGGGGATGTTTGGTGAATTTTTGTGAAAATTATGATAATAATGGATAGAAATAATTATTTTTCCTTGGAAAAAATTTTAAAGAGCTTTACATAGGCTTCAGAATTAGTCAATTTGGAATTAACTAGAATTAACTATGATTTTCTGAAGTTGACTAAAAATCTGCCAATTTCTGGAAAATAGTAAAACTGCACTCTGTACAATTGTACTATGCAGAAACTGTGATAGATAACTAGAAATACTATTTTAGAATGATTTATGAATGAATAATAACTCATTTATTGTAAATTGGGAATTTTAGGATCGGTCATTTGTGCCTGAGCCAGACCAAAGAAAGTGGAACCGACGATAGATTAGGGAAGAACAATTAAGTTAGTAAACTTACCCTACTTGCATGTATTTGATATTTATGCTTGTGTATTGCTTGGCTTAATTATATGAAGCATATTTGAATGAGTGAAGCTCTTGTTCTATTTATATTGTGATCAAAGATATCTTGTATGAAACATTGAGCAAGTGGAGGTGTCATTATGTGACCATGAGCCTACGTATGGCGAGCAAATCATGTACTAGCATTTAAACTGATGGGTAGTTTTTAATTTTTGGACAACCACATTGGAAGATATGAATTTTGAAAATTGTACCCTGTTTCTGGAATGTAATCTAGAACAGCGGATGTTTTACAAATTTTACTGAAAGTTATGATAATAATAGATAGACATAATTATTTTTCCATGGAAAAAAACTTAAAGAGCTTCTCATAGGCTTTTGATACAGTCAATTTGGAATTTCTTATAATTAATTATGATTTTCCAAAGTTGAGTAAAAATCTACCAATTTATAGAAAAGAGTAAAAATGCATTCTGTAGAATTTTACAGTGCATAAACTGTTCAAATTGTGATAGATAACAAGAAATGTGAGTTTAGAATGAGTTATAACTGAATAATAACTCGTTTATTGTAAATTTTGAATTTTAGGAACAGTCAGTTGTGCCCGAGCAAGGTTAAAGGCAGTGGAACAGGTGGTAGAATAGGAAAGGGATATTAAGGTAGTAAATTTACCCCACTTGCATGTTTTTGATATTTATGCTTTTGTATTACTTTGCTTAATTATGTGAAGCATATTTGAATCAACAAAGCTCTATTTCTATTTATACTGTGGTCATAGATATGTTGTATGAAACATTGAGCATGCAGAGATATCACAATGTGAGCATGAGCCTACGTATGTAAACAAATCATGTACTAGCATTTAATTTGATTGGTGGTTTGTAATTTTTGCACTAGCATATTGGAATATATGAATATTTGAAATTGTGCCATGTTTCTAGAACAAGTGATTGTTGGCAAATTTTTGTTAAAATTATGCGAACAATACATAGACATAATTATTTTTCCATGAGAATAAATTTAAAGAGTTTCACATAGGCTTTAGAATCAATCAATTTGGAATTTCCTATAATTAATTATGATTTTCCAAAGTTGAGTAAAAATCTACCAATTTTTGGAAAACAATAAAACACCACTCTGTAGAATTGTAATGTGCAGAAACTTTTCAAATTGCAATAGATAACAAGAAATGTAAGTATAGAATGAGTTATGAATGCATAATAACTCATTTATTGTAAATTGTGAATTTTAGGATCGGTCAGTTGTGTCTGAGCCATACTAAAGACAGTGGAACCGATAGTAGTTTAGGGAAGGGATATTAGGGTAGTAAATTTACCCTACTTATATGTATTTGATATATATGCTTTTGTATTTATTTGCTCAATTATGTGAATCATATTTAAATCTACAAAGCTCTATTTCTGTTTATATTGTGGTCAAAGATATGTTGTAAGAAATATTGAGCATGCAAAGATGTCATTATGATTTTGTATTGCTTTGATTAATTATGTGAAGCATATTTGAATCAACAAAGCTATGTTTCTATTTATACTGTGGTCATAGATTTGTTGTATAAAACATTGAGCATGCAGAGATATCACTATGTGAGTATGAGCCTACGTTTGGCGAGCAAATCATGTACTATAATTTAATTTGATGGGTAGTTTGTAACTTTAGGACAAGCATATTAGACTATATGAATTTTTGAAATTGTGCCCTGTTTCTGGAACGTAATCTAGAACTGGTGGTGTTTGGAAAATTTTTGTTACAATTATGCTAACAATACATGACATAATTTTTTTCCATGAGAACAAATTTAAAGTGCTTTAAATAGTCTTTGGAATTTGGAATTTCCTATAATTAATTATGATTTTCCAAAGTTGACTAAAAATCTACCAATTTATGGAAAACAATAAAACAACACTCTGTAGAATTGTACTATGCAGAAACTGTTCAAACTGCGATAGATAACAAGAAATATAAGTATAGAATGAGTTATGAATGCATAATAACTCATTTTTTGTAAATTGTGAAGTTAAGGATCAGTCAGTTGTACCCGAGCAGGACCAAAGACAGTGGATCCGATGGTAGATTAGGGAATCGTAATTAGGGTAGTTAAATTGTGCCCTTTTTCTGGAATGTAATTTCGAACAGGTGATACTTGGCGAATTTTGTGAAAACTATGCTAACAATACATAGACATAATTATTTTTCCATGAGAATAAATTTTAAGAGCTTAACATAGGCTTTGAAATCAGTCAATTTTGAATTTCTTATGATTTTCCAAAGTTGACTAAAAATCTACCAATTTATTAAAAACAGTAAGACTGCACTATGTAGAATTGTACTGTGCAAAACTGCTGAAACTGTAATAGATTATAAGAAATGTGAGTTTAGAATGAGTTATGAATGAATAATAACTTATTTATTGTAAATTGTGAATTTTAGGATCTATTAGTTGTTCCCGAGCCGGACCAAAGACAGTGGAACCGACGGTAGATTAGGCAAGGCATATTAAGATAATAAATTTACCCTACTTGTATGTATTTGATATTTATGATTTTGTATTGCTTTGATTAATTAAGTGAAATATATTTGAATCAACAAAGATCTGTTTCTCTTTATACTATCATCATAGATATGTTGTATGAAACATTGAGCATGCAGAGATGTCATTATGTGAGCATGAGCCTACGTATGGCGAGCAAATCATGTACTAGCATTTAATTTGATGGGTCGTTTGTAACTTTTGGACAAGCATATTGGACGATATGCATTTTTGAAATTGTGCCTTGTTTTTGGAACGTAATCTAGAACTGGTGATGTTTGGCGAACTTTTGTTAAAATTATGCTAACAATACATAGACATAATTATTTTTCCATGAGAATAAATTTAAAGAGCTTCAGATAGGCTTTGTAATTTGGAAGTTCCTATAATTAATTATGATTTTCCAAAGTTGACTAAAAATCTACCAATTTATGGAAAATAATAAAACAAATTTTTTTATAATTGTATTATGCAGAAACTGTTCAAACTGTGATAGATAACAAGAAATGTAAGTATAGAATGAGTTATGAATGCATAATAACACATTTATTGTAAATTGGGAAGTTAAGGATCGGTCAATTGTGCCCGAGCCAGACCATACACAGTCGAGCCAACGGTAGATTAGGGTGTTGGGATTGGTAGGCACACAGCGGAAGAATTTAAAAAAAAATTAAATTAAAATTGCAAAAGTTTACCAATCCCAATTGCGGATCTATCAACGGCATTTAAATCAAGTTAGAAAGAGTCGTACCTTATTCATGTTTGTTTGAATTCCCACAATCATCAACGTATTACGAGTTCACAAATCTCTATGTTTGGTTGCTCCTGAAATAATTTCCCCGGCATCTACATGTCCGCTAATTCTTCTTAAAAGAGCGTCAATCTCTATGAGTATGAGATTAACCATCCCCAACATCAACATGTCAACTAGTTCTTCTTGGAGTTTTGCCTTTCTCAATCTTGAGGAGCTAACTACTCATATCAGCTCCCTCTACTGGTATCCACACGAATAGGGCCCCAACACCGGCAGCGTGCTAGCGCCTCTAATATCCTTCTAGGGTTTTCTTGTGGCTCTCTAGTTTTTCATCATCTGTAGAAAACCCTAGCTCTCATATTTTATAACTAGTAGGGTTATCTATTTTATGATGGATATTGGATTTTTAAAATTAATCTTAATTAATTTCAAAATCCTTATCATATCAATTAACATTTAATTGTTTTAATAAGCTAATTAAATAAACCTGCTTTAATTAAATCTGTCCAACAGTTTTAATTTAACCTATTTATTTAATTAGAATAAAGAGCCAATGGAATTTAATTTATCTTCATAAATTAAATATGAGATATTATCATATAATATCTTTATATATACATAATATAATAATATCATCATATAATATAATATTATCATATATTCAATATATATTATCAAATAATATATATTATATATATATATATAATATAATATTATCATATGATCATATAATATAATACTATCATATATATATAATATATATTATTTGATAATATATATTATATATGTATTTATGTATTTCAAAAATACATATGTGTATATAATATTATTAATATTCCTTTCCAAATATAAATATATATATATAACACATATAAATATTTATCAAATAAATATTCACACAACATGTGTATATAATAAATATATATTTAAAATTCATTCACCCTAGATTAAACATTGTATTCATTGAATCTTAGACGCATCTTAGATTCAATGAATCTGGACATTATAGCTCGTGTTGGGCTATTCTTGTGTGCGACCCTGTAGGCCCAAACGAAGTTGGCAGTGGGCCAATGACTATACTAACCCACAAGTCGTAAGCGGCCTCTAGCAAGACATTACGACTACCCAATTCATATGAGGATCGACAATACGATATAACCTGTCGTATAACCATATCACGTCCCTTTTGTCACACGATATTTCGGTCAAGGATGAGGCATGGACAATGTCATCCTCCTATTCCTGACCATTACTTTCTCGATCCCTGAGTAGTCTGACCATAGAAGTAGAAACTCTTTTCCATCGTAGTATGGCCATACATTTCTCAGACTTACTCATCGAGGGGCCCAGTAATATCTCTCACTAATGTAAGGGACAAATTCCATCTTGACCATTCACATTCCTCTACATGAAAACCATTAAGCCCGATTGTAGCCTTTATCACCACCCGGTTAAAGGTGACTTTTGACTAAGTCAAAGCTTAGTGACTCCCATGTAGGAATCCATGATGATCTCAGGTCAAAGGGCATTGTGACATGGTTATACATGAGATAAGCTTATGACTTGATCCATGCAGCTTTCTCATAGCGGGTCGGTCCAGCACCTTATGCTCCTATAAGTGCCTAAGACTTTGATTAGTATCCCCATACCTTATCAAAGTCATACTGGTCTTATTTCATCTTTGCTCCCACATAGATGAGCGACCAGGGACATTTAGGACAATCATTATGATTTATCCAAGGATACAATTATCACAGTGAACATGCGAATAATGTGATAACCAAATGGAGAAATTCATTGAATGACAATATTCAAAGTACAATGATTGGCCCCTAGGGCACAATTTCCAACATCCTCCCACTTGCACTAGGTACAATCATTAGTTTACCTAATTCGCATTGTTCTAACATGACGCTCATGCTTTGCTTGTGCAAGCTACTTAAAAGGAGGATCAACAACATTGTCTTCTCCTCTTACTTTGTATATTTTTATATCACCTCTATCATTGATTTCTATGATAAGATGAAATCCCTTGAGTATATGTTTGGTCCTTAATAGCTTCGCTATTTTCACAAAACAAATCTATTGGATTTGGGTGGTAGGTACCACCCTTAGTTCAATAACAAACTTTTAATCCAAACAGTTTCTTTAGCTGCATCTGATGCTGCTATATACTCAACTTCTATTGCAGAACCTACTACAGTACTCTACTTATAGCTCTTCCAGCTTACTACACCACTATTTAAAATTAACATATATCTAGATTGCGATCTAAGATCATCTCTGTATAACCAGTTACATAGAACTCATCACCCAATCCACCATATACCAAGAATAAGTCCTCAGTCATTCTCAGGTGCTTTAAGATATTCTTGACAGCAGTCCAACGACCCTCACTACTCTGACTTAGGCCTATTAGCCTCTTCGATCTATCTCTATAGATTCTAATCCCTAGGGTATAAGTGGCTTCGCCTGAGTCTTTCATCGAGAAAGACTTCCCTAACCAAGACTTGACACTCTGCAAGGTAGGAATGTCATTCCCAATAAGTAGGATGTCATTTGCATAAAGCACTAGAAATACAATTGTGCTCCCACTAACCTTCTTATAAACAAAAGGCTCATCGATGTTTTGAATGAATCCAAACTCTGACTATTTCATCAAAACAATGATTCCAACTCCGAGATGCTTGCTTTAATCCATAAATGGATCTTTGAAGCTTGCATACCTTACCAGAATCCTTTAGACGCACAAAACCTTTAGGTTGTGTCATGTACACATCCTAAATGAGCTTTCCATTAAGGAAGGCTGCTTTGACGTCTATCTGTTATATTTCATAGTCATAATATGATGCAATGGTAAGAAGGATTTTGATTGATTTGGCCATGGCAACTGTGGAAAAGGTTTCATCATAGTCTATACTATGAGTTTGAGTGAATCCTTTAGCAACCAGTTGTGCCTTGAAGACATTTACTTTGCCATCCATGTCAGTTTTTCTTTGAAAACCCATTTGCACCTGATGGTTTTAACACCTTTAGGTGGATCGACTAAGATCTATACTTGATTGTCGTACATGGATTGCATTTCAGACTTCATGGCATTTAGCCATTTCTTAGAGTTTGGTCCCATTATGGCTTCTTGATAGGTGGTTAGCTCATTCTGCTTAATGAGCAACACATTACGACTTCTAGTAATCAGAAATCCATGTCTCTGAGGCTGATGTCATGTCCTATCAAACCTTCGTAGGCCTTATGTTACTTGAGCAGGCTCAACAACTTGTTGTGAGTCTTCTCTATTTTCCATCAGTGGTTCTGTGCTATCTTGTGACTCTCAAACTTCTTTGAGATGTACCCTACTCCCACTGGTTCTTTTAGAGATAAACTCCCTATCTAGAAAGATACCATTTTGGATAACAAACACTTTATTATTGGTGGGATTATAGACATAGTATCCCTTAGTTTCCTTAGGATACCCCACAAAAAGGCACTTTGAGGATTTGTGTGATAATTTATTAGAGGTTTATTGTTTAACATAAACCTCACATCCCCAAATTTCAAGGAAAGACAAACTAGGTTTCTTCCCAGGCCATATCTTATATGGTGTCTTTTCAACTGCCTTAGATGGACTACGTTTAGTGTGAACGCAACTATGTCTAGGGCATGGCCCCAAAAGAACGGTGGAAGATTGTTTAACTCATCATATATCAAACCATATCTAATAATGTTCGATTCCTCTGCTTAGAAACGTTATTCCATTGTGGTGTTTCTGGAGGAGTTAATTATGAGACTATCTCACAACTCTTAAGATGGTCAATAAACTCTTGGCTCAAATATTCACCACCTCGGTCATATTGAAGTGCTTTAATTATTTTTCCAAGTTGGTTTTTATACTTTATTTTGGAATATTTTGAACATTTCAAAAGATTCAGATTTATGTTTCATTTGATAGATATATCCATATCTACTAAAATCATCCATAAATGCAATGAAGTACATACAACCTCCTCTGGCAGCTATATTCATTGGTCCATATACATCTGTATATATGAGGCCCAATAAATCAGTGGCCCTCTTACTATACCCAATAAAAGGTGCCTCTGTCATCTTTCCTAATAAGCAAGATTCACATGTATCATATGATTCAAAATCAAATGATTAAAAAAAATCCATCTGATAGAGTTTAGAAATGTGTTTCTCATTTATATAGCCTAGATGACAATGCCATAGGTAAGTCGGATTCAAATCGATTGACCTGATCCTTTTAGTTTTTCTTCTTAGATCTTCGAGGTAGAGTTTGCAATTCCTCTTCCAATGAACGGTTTCATTGTAGAAGAAGCATACTCCTTCCTTTGGAAGCTTTACCTTCTTGGCTGCAGGCTTAGTTTCGAGCTTGTTTGACTCTTTGGTTTTACCTCTAGAGCCATTACCCTTTCCCTTGCCCTCGCCTTTCCTTTTAATACCCTTTCTTTTCTAAGCCATCATAACAAAGCTGGGCTTTTCTAAATGTTATGCTCAACAGCTTTGAGCATCCCATGCAGTTTAGAAATCGATTTCTCCATATTGTTCATGTTGTAGTTCATGACAAATCGGTCATAACTTTTAAGAGTGAGTTCAAGATCAAATCTGTAGCTAACTCCTGGCTCATAGGAAATCCAAGCCTCTCAAGGTCATCAATATAGCCTTTCATCTTTAACACATGAGTACTAACTAATGTACCTTCAGCCATCTTATAGGAATGTAAGGCTTTATGGTATCATACCTCTCTTACCTTGCCTGTTGCTGGAACATTTCCCTAAGATGCATAATTATCTCATATGCCTCCATATGTTCCAGATCTCTCTGGAGCTCTGGAACCATAGTGGCAAGCATCAGGCATCCTACATCCACAGAGTCATCCTTATGCTTCATGTAAGCATCTCTCTGAGCTCTTGGAGCATTAGCTGCAGGCTCGTCAGGAATGGGTTGATCGAGGACATGCGCCTTTCTTTCCTGCTTGAGAACAATTCTCAAGTTCCTGAACTAGTCAAGAAAGTTTGTCCCATTAAGCTTGTCCTTCTCAAGGACTTATCGTAGTGATAGTGTAGTAGCATTATTAGTCGACATGATTCTACAATTAAAATATGCAAAGTTTATTAGTAATCTCCCACTAAGTTAACAATCCTCAATATAATTAATGGGCTAAGATCCATATTTCGCTTAAATCTAGTTCCGCTTTGGCAGGACACTTAAATTCAAGTTATTTAGGTAGGTAACTACATTACCAATTACATCACATGTAACTCTTAGATCTTTATGGGATTCGATCATCATATGACCCGGCATGTTTGATCCCATCTAATGCCTTGAGATCCAAAACCGTTTTGATGATCTCAATTAAGTCAAAACAACAATGAATTTTGTGAGTAGCACCATTACTCATGCTTGCCTCACCAAGATAACTCAAATGCATCCACTTTGGTGGAGCCTACAATTAAGCGATCTAGGTTTCGACAAGTGTTCATTAATTGACGGCATTATGACTTAAGATTTTATTCGGAGGGCTTTAATTAATTAGTTTCATTTATGTTAATGTAATCGCGGTTGTATCTCATACACATAACTACAAAAGTATGCATGTTATGATCTAATCAAAAGCATAATTTAAACGTGATACAACATGGCTCGCCTACCCTAAAATCCTCCCAAGCCAATCAGAGGACTTCTCTAAATAAGAAGAAAAAAAATTACATTGATAGAAACCTCGTTTGAACATACGAGGGGAGTGAGATGAGAAGAGAATGTACATCGAGACTATTTAGAGGAAGGCACAGCACGCAGGCTGTATTTAAATATTACAACTCTTGTAAAACTAAAGCCATGTTGTTCACCATACCCAAACAATTTGGAGAAGTAAACCACAACAATCAACAATTCATACAATATGAAAAGTAATAAATGTCGTGATTGAGCTACGAACAATTAGCTACAGCAGTCCCGCTAAGCTGTCAGATTTTTCATCTTAATTTGAAAAATCATAATTAAATCTCAAAAAATAAAATTGTAGTGGTTCAAAGCTCTATTTGACCTTCCTTAAGTATATTTTAAACGAAAAATATAATTTTCATAAAATTATATGTCCACTGTTCCTGAAACACTAATTAATCTTCGCTGCTAGAGAAAACGTCACAGATTCAAAGCCTAACTTCAAAAATTGATATCTCCTAATATACTGATCCAAATCGCATATATTATATATCAAATTAAAGCTTAGGATGTCTACTTTCATTCTGGAAATTTTCAGGATTATTGGATAAGATTTGAGCATTTGAATATTCGTCACAATCATACTGCCTCTAAAAAAAAACGAAAATCTGCAGCACTACTACTATGATTTCAATCTTTCTAAAATCATGTTCCACTTATATATCACATATATAAGCACACAATAAGCACTAAAACTCAATTTAAATGCACAATTGACCTGGTTCTGATGCCACTGTTGGGATTGGTAGGCACACAGCGAAAGAATTTAAAAAAAATTAAATTAAAATTGCAAAAGTTTACCAATCCCAATTGCGGATCTATCAATGGCATTTAAATCAAGTTAGAAAGAGTCGTACCTTATTCATGTTTGTTTGAATTCCCACAATCATCAACGTATTACGAGTTCACAAATCTCTATGTTTGGTTGCTCCTGAAATAATTTCCCCGGCATCTACATGTCCGCTAATTCTTCTTAAAAGAGCGTCAATCTCTATGAGTATGAGATTAACCATCCCCAACATCAACATGTCAACTAGTTCTTCTTGGAGTTTTGCCTTTTTCAATCTTGAGGAGCTAACTACTCATATCAGCTCCCTCTACTGGTATCCACACGAATAGGGCCCCAACACCGGCAGCGTGCTAGCGCCTCTAATATCCTTCTAGGGTTTTCTTGTGGCTCTCTAGTTTTTCATCATCTGTAGAAAACCCTAGCTCTCATATTTTATAACTAGTAGGGTTATCTATTTTATGATGGATATTGGATTTTTAAAATTAATCTTAATTAATTTCAAAATCCTTATCATATCAATTAACATTTAATTGTTTTAATAAGCTAATTAAATAAACCTGGTTTAATTAAATCTGTCCAACAGTTTTAATTTAACCTATTTATTTAATTAGAATAAAGAGCCAATGGAATTTAATTTATCTTCATAAATTAAATATGAGATATTATCATATAATATCTTTATATATACATAATATAATAATATCATCATATAATATAATATTATCATATATTCAATATATATTATCAAATAATATATATTATATATATATATAAAATATAATATTATCATATGATCATATAATATAATACTATCATATATATATAATATATATTATCAAATAATATATATTATATATGTATTTATGTATTTCAAAAATACATATGTGTATATAATATTATTAATATTCCTTTCCAAATATAAATATATATATAACACATATAAATATTTATCAAATAAATATTCACACAACATGTGTATATAATAAATATATATTTAAAATTCATTCACCCTAGATTAAACATTGTATTCATTGAATCTTAGACGCATCTTAGATTCAATGAATCTGGACATTATAGCTCGTGTTGGGCTATTCTTGTGTGCGACCCTGTAGGCCCAAACGAAGTTGGCAGTGGGCCAATGACTATACTAACCCACAAGTCGTAAGCGGCCTCTAGCAAGACATTACGACTACCCAATTCATATGAGGATCGACAATACGATATAACCTGTCGTATAACCATATCACGTCCCTTTTGTCACACGATATTTCGGTCAAGGATGAGGCATGGACAATGTCATCCTCCTATTCCTGACCATTACTTTCTCGATCCCTGAGTAGTCTGACCATAGAAGTAGAAACTCTTTTCCATCGTAGTATGGCCATACATTTCTCAGACTTACTCATCGAGGGGCCCAGTAATATCTCTCACTAATGTAAGGGACAAATTCCATCTTGACCATTCACATTCCTCTACATGAAAACCATTAAGCCCGATTGTAGCTTTTATCATAGGGAATCCCAATTAAGGCACTAAATTTACCCTACTTGCATGTATTTGATATTTATGCTTTTGAATTGCTTTGCTTAAATATGTGAAGCATATTTTAATGGATAAAGCTATGTTTCTTTTTATGTTGTGGTTATAGATATGTAGTATGAAACATTGAGCATAAACATATGTCATTATGTGAGTATGAGCCTACGTATGGCGAGCAAATCATGTACTAGCATTTAATTTGATGGGTAGTTTGTAATTGTTGGTCAAGCATATTGGAAGATATGAATTTTTGAAATTGTGCCCTATTTTAGGAATGTAATCTGGGATAGGGGATGTTTGGCGTTTTTCTGTGAAAATTATGATAACATAGACAGGCATAATTGTTTTTCCACGACAAAAAATTCAAAGAGCTTCGCATAGGCTTTGGAATCAGTCAATTTGGAATTTCCTAGAACTTAATTATGATTTTTCAAAGTTGACTAAAAATCAACCAATTTATTGAAAACAGTAAAACTGCACTATGTAGAATTGTACTGTGCAGAAACTGCTGAAACTATAATACATAACAAGAAATGTGAGTTTAGAATGAGTTATGAATGAATAATAACTTATTGATTGTAAATTATGAATTTTAGGATCTGTCAGTTGTTCCCGAGCCGGACCAAAGACAGTTGAACCGACGGTAGATTTGGGAAGAGATATTAAGGTAGTCAATTTACCCTAGTTCCATGTATTTGATATTTATGATTTTGTATTGTCTTGATTAATTATGTGAAACATATTTGAATCAACAAAGCTCTGTTTCTCTTTATATTGTGGTCATAGATATGTTGTATGAAACATTGAGCATGCAGAGATGTCATTATGTGAGCATGAGCCTACATATGGCGAGAAAATCATGTACTAGCATTTAATTTGATGGGTAGTTTGTAAGTTTTGGACAAGCATATTGGACGATATCAATTTTTGAAATTGTGCCCTGTTTTTGGAACGTAATCTAGAACTGGTGATGTTTAGCGAAGTTTTGTTAAAATTATGCTAACAATACATAGAAAAAATTATTTTTCCATGAGAATAAATTTAAAGAGCTTCAGATAGGCTTCAGAATTTGGAATTTCCTATAATTAATTATGATTTTCCAAAGTTGACAAAAAATCTACCAATTTATGGAAAACAATCAAACCACACTTTGTAGAATTGTACTGTGTAGAAACTGTTCAAACTATGATAGATAACAAGAAATGTAAGTATAGAATGAGTTATGAATGTATAATAACTCATTTATTGTAAATTGGGATGTTAAGGATCAGTCAGTTGTACCCGAGCTGGACTATAGACAGTGAAGCAGACGGTAGATTAGGGAATCACAATTAAGGGAGTAAATTTACGGTACTTGCATGTATTTGATATTTATGCTTTTGTATTGCTTTTCTTAAATATGTAAAGCATATTTGAATGGATAAAGCTTTGTTTCTATTTATGTTGTGGTCATAGATATGTAGTATGAAACATTGAGCATGAAGAAATGTCATTATGTGAGTATGAGCCTACGTATGGCGAGAAAATCATGTGCTAGCATTTAATTTGATGGGTAGTTTGTAAGTGTTGGACAAGCACATTGGAAGATATGAATTTTTGAAATTGTGCCCTATTGTAATCTGGGATAGGGGATGTATGGAGTTTTTCTGTGAAAATTATGAAAACAATAGACAGGCATAATTATTTTTCCACGAAAAAAAATTTAAAGAGCTTCGCATAGGCTTTGGAATCAATCAATTTAGAATCTCCTAGAATTAATTATGATTTTCCAAAGTTTACTAAAAATCTACCAATTTTTTGATGATAGTAAAACTACACTATGTAGAACTGTACTATGCAGAAACTGTTGGAACAGTGATAGATAACAAGAAATGTGAGCTTAGAAACGGTTATCAATGAATAATAACTCATTTATTTTAAATTGTGACTTTTAGGATCGGTCAGTTGTGCCCTAGCTGGACCAAAGACAGTAGAACTGACGGTATATTAAGGAAGGGATATTAAGGTATTAAATTTACCCTACTTATTTGTATTTGATATTTATGCTTTTTTATTGATTTTCTTAATTATGTGAAGCATATTTGAATCAACAAAGTTGTATTTCTATTTATACGGTGGTCATAGATATGTTGTATAAAACATTGAGCATACAGAGATGTCATTAAGTGAGTATGAGCCTACATATGGCGAGCAAATCATGTAGTAGCATTTTATTTGATGGGTAGTTTTTAAATATTGGACTAGCATATTGAAAGATATGAATATTTGAAATTGAGCCTTGTTTCTGGAATGTTATCTAGAACAGGTGATGTTTGGCGAATTTTTGTGAAAATTATGCAAACAATACATAAACATAATTATTTTTCCATGAGAATAAATTTAAAGAGCTCCACATGGGCTTTGGAATCTGTCAATTTGGAATTTCCTAAAATTAATTATGATTTTCCAAAGTTGACTAAAAATCTACCAATTTATTGAAAATAGTAAAAACGCACTATGTAGAATTATACTGTGTAGAAACTATTGAAATTGTGATAGATAAAAAGAAATGTGAGTTTAGAATGAGTTATGAATGAATAATAACTCATTTATTGTAAATTGTGAATTTTAGGATCGGTCAGTTGTGTCCGAGCCGGACCAAAGAAAATGGAACCGACGGTAGATTAGGGAAGGGATATTAAGGTAGTAAATTTACCCTACTTGCATGTACTTGATATTTATGCTCTTGTAATGCTTTGCTTAATTATGTGAAGCAGAGTTGAATCCATAAAGCTTTGTTTCTATTTATACTGTGGTCATAGATATGTTGTATGAAACATTGAGCATACAGAGATGTCATTATGTGAGGATGAGCCTACACATGGCGAGCAAATCATGTACTAGCATTTAATTTGATGGGTAGTTTGTATTTTTTGGAGTAGTATATTAGAATATATGAATTTTTTAATTTGTTCCTTGTTTCAGGAATGTCATCTGGAACAGGGGATGTTTGGCGAATTTATGTGAAAATTATGATAACAGTAGATAGGTAAAATTATTTTTCCACAACAAAATTTTTAAAGAGCTTTGCATATGCTTTAGAATCAGTCAATTTGGAATTTCCAGGAATTAATTATGATTTTCCAAAGTTGACTAAAAATCTACTAATTTATTGATGACAGTAAAACTGCACTATGTCGAATTATACTATACATAAAATATTAAAACAGTGATAGATAACAAGAAATGTGAGTTTAGAATGAGTTATAAATGAATAATAACTCATTTATTATAAATTGTGAATTTTAGGATCGATCAGTTGTGCCCGAGCCGGACCAAAGACAATGGAACCGACGGTAGATTAGGGAAGGGATATTAAGGTTGTAAATTTACCCTACTTGCATGTATTTGATATTTATGCTCTTGTAATGCTTTGTTTAATTATGTGAAGCAGAGTTGAATCCATAAAGCTCTGTTTCTGTTTATACTGGGGTCATAGTATGTTGTATGAAACATTGAGCATGCAGAGATGTCATTATATGAGGATAAGCCTACGTATGGCTAGAAAATCATGTACTAGCATTTCATTTGATGGGTAGTTTGTATTTTTTGGAGTAGTATATTGGAAGATATGAATTTTAATTTGTGCCTTGTTTCAGGAATGTCATATGGAACAGGGGATGTTTGGCGAATTTATGTGAAAATTATGATAACAATAGATAGGCAAAATTATTTTTCCACGAGAAAAAATTTAAAGAGCTTTGGATAGGCTTTGGAATCAGTCAATTTTGAATTTCCTATAATTAATGATGATTTTCCAAAGTTGACTAAAAATCTACTAATTTATTGATGACAGTAAAACAGCACTATGTCAAATTGTACTATGCAGAAACTATTAAAACATTGATAGATAACAAGAAATGTGAGTTTAGAATGAGTTATGAATGAATAATAACTTATTTATTATAAATTTTAAAATTTAGGATCGATCAGTTGTGCCCGAGCCGGACCAAAGACAATGGAACCGACGGTAGATTAGGGAAGGGATATTAAGGTAGTAAATTTACCATACTTGCTTGTATTTGATATTTATGCTTTTTTATTGTTTTGCTTAATTATGTGAAGCATATTTGAATCAACAAAGCTCTGTTTATGTTTATATTATGGTCATAGATATGTTGTATGAAACATTGAGCATGTAGAGATGTTATTATGTTAGCATGAGCCTACGTATGGAAAGCAAATCATGTACTAGCATTTAATTTGATGGGTAGTTTGTAATTTTTGGACTAGCATATTGGAAGATATGAATTTTTTAAATTGTGTCTTGTTTCATGAATATCATATAGAACAGGGGATGTTGGGCGAATTTATGTGAAAATTATGATAACAATAGAAAGAATTAATTATTTTTCCATGATAATAAATTTAAAGAGCTTCACATAGGCTTTGGAATCAGTCAATTTGGAATTTCCTTGAATTAATCACTAGTACATAAAATAGATTTTACACCTATTTTTTACACCTGACAAAATAGGACACGTGTAAAAAGTGTGACCGGTGGCATTTTCATAAATATATGAAGATGAACAAACTTTCTATACATGTTAAAAATGACAACACGTGTAGAAAGTAAATTTAAAATATTTTTCTTTAATAAATTAGCATTTTTAAATATGTTTTAGGAATCAAGCTTGATTAATACCTTTATTTTTATTTAAAATTTTTAAAAAAATAAAAAATGACTTTTTATACGGGTTGGAAGCCCAACCCGTGTAGAAAGTAAGCTTCTACACCAGTTGGACTCCCAACGGATGTAGAAGTTATTTTTTATTTTTATTTTAAATTTCTTTTTATAAATAAAATATGACTTTTTACATGGGTTGGGAGCCCAACCCGCGAAGAAAGTATTTATTTTAATTTTTTTTATAAATAAAAGATGACTTTTTACATGGGTTGTACTCCCAACCCGGGTAGAAAGTAAGCTTTTACACTAATTGGACTGTCAACCAGTGTAGAATGTTAATTTTTATTTTATTTTAATTTTTTATGACTTTTTACACGGGTTGGAAGTCCAACCCATGTAGAAAGTAAGCTTCTACACCTGTTGGACTCCTAACTGGTGTAGAAAGTTAATTTCTACTCCAGTTGGAATCCCCAACCAGTGTAGAAGATGAGTTTCTACACGGGTTAGGCTCCCAACCCATGAAGAAAGTGTTCATATTAAAAAAATAAAATTAAAACCTCGCTTGTTCCCTCGTTCAGTTTGGCGCTTCGGCCTTGGTTCATTTTCGCGACTTTCTTTGTTTTTCACATTCTCTTCCCTTTCTCCGAATCAGTAAGCCTCAAGTCTACAAGTGCTCCTCTTCTTGCGTAGATCTTCAGGGGACAGTGGGTCTTCTTTCGTATTCCATATCCTGAGAGTCATTTTCTCAAACTTCTTTCTTAACCTAACCAACCACATAGGTAACTTCAGCTTTACTTGCTTCAAAGTTTATGCTCCATTCTAGTTCTGTTCCGTTGTTGATTTGATGAGCAAATGTTATAGCTATGGGAAGTCAAAATGTGAGAGATAATCAGACAGTTGAAAAATAGGTTTGCTTTTCGCTCCTGCCCTTTCGCGCTGAGAGGATTAATTCAATGTCTAGAGCCTTTGCAAGTAATTGCTCTAGAATTTTCTCCTCACCGATTCCAGTTCAGGTATGCCTAAATCCCACAATAGGATAGACCATTAGTTGGCTGCCTTTATTATGTACCATTTTTTTATTTTTGTTTTGCTTTTATTTCCACCTTCGTTTCACACTGATTCGTGTTTTACATTTGGATGCTGATCTCTTTTTTAAGGAGTTAAAGAAAAGGGCTTATGGTGGAACCAAACTATCAGCTCTTCTTTTAAAGAAAATAAAATTTAATCCAAAGTTTGCTGGAACCGCTGGTGTATATTAAAGCCTCATTTTCAAATCCCCACCCATTCGAAAGAAACCAAAGTTTTGTTTTTTCTTGTCTTTGTTTGGGGTATATTCCCAAAAAGCAATGTGTTTTAGGTAATGTATCTCTTTACTTTACTTTAGACCTTTTTGTCATCTCAAATGCACTTATATGTATGGTTTGCTAAAACTTTTAAACGCAGAAAATCTAAAATTGCTCTTTTCTCTCCCAAGTGGACTGAAAATCCTCTATTTAGTCACACGGGCAAGACTAGATCTATCTGTAACTTAATTTTTAATTGGTTTGAATCGTTGTAGTTTGTTCCCCTACAAAATATACTGCAGGAGCAGTATTTGCTCTGCCGCATGAATGATGACCTAGAAATTTCTTAGCAACATAAAAGTAAAAGCTGATGACAGTCATAGTAACTTCTTGGAGGCTGTATACTTATTTACCATTTTACATTCATATCGTGCAACTGAGTTATAGGTCAATCGGCCGCTACTTGCATTTTCCAGGTTCTAGAATTTGAGTTTTGTGTGTTTCTTCTTTCTGCATGTAACTGAATTCTTGACATAGTTTTTTCAATTAAATTCTAGGTCTATTATCTATTCTTGATCAATGATGGTTGCCTTTACTTGTTTTTATTTATTATTTTACATTCATATTGTCTATTGAAGCTGATCTATAGACTGAGTTGTTGGTCCATTGGCTGCTGCTTGCATTTTCCAGGCTCTAGAATTTGAATTTTGTATGACAATTTTCTTAGTTAAAATTTGCTGTCACTGAGCTCACTTGAGTATTAAGTAGCTTGCTGGTTCTGAACTAGTGTATTGTTGCATTACTCTCATTCTCATTCTGAATATGAAATGGCCTTACCTAAGTAAATTATTTGCTAGGATTAGTGCTGTGATTCTTCCTACCATATAGTTGATTCTAAAATTGGACGATTTGTTGGTCTATCAGCTACTAGTTACATTTTGCTGGTTCTAGAATTTGAATTTTTATGTTATTTGTCTTTGCATGTAACTAAATTCTGCATTTTTTATTACACTTTCTTCTTTTTAGATGCGTGCAGCAAGTTTTTATGAATGGAAAGGGGGAGTATGACTTGCATTCAAGTTGTTATACAATGATTAAGTCTTAACTAACTTATGTTATGTAATTTTTGGAATCTTACGTTTAACTTGAATGCCATGGGCAGTAAGATCTTCATCACCATCTGCTTCTTTGGAACCAGCTATTGATCCTCCTCTAAAGTCATATATAGATGTAAGCCATTGTCTTTTGGTTTTTTTGGTTCCTCCTTTAGTTATTAGATAGTCTTTGACTCTTGATGAAGAAGTTTAAACTTCCACTCTCAAATACTTTTGTTAGTTTTGAAGATAAATATTTATCATTATATTGTAACTATTGTTATCCATTAATTCTTTCCCGTTGTCACATTTTTAGTGGGCCTTTCATGAATTTCCATTATTTAGCACTTGTTTAATTTTGATTGATTTATACTATTATTTTGTTTTTGGCCAACGTTTTGCACTATTATGTTTTGCAGTTGATGACCGCAGTCTAAAGAGGAGAAAGGCCTTCTGTATTGGATGGATATATCTTGTTCTTGTATGCCTAAAAGCTTACAAATTTTTCCCACCTAATTTATGCTTCATTAATTTAACATAAAGCAATTTTTGGAGTGACATGATTCAAGGTGAAAATGTTTTACCTTGTCTAGCAATTGTAGAGGAAATTTTTTGTACCATATCACGTGTAAGGATACAACTGTCTAAACTCTGATTCTTTTATGTATTTGATTTAAAACATGTAATGGTTTTAAGCTATATAGAAGTTACTTCAAATTAACCTAGATGATAAGCTTAAGAAACATGCATGTATCTTAGCATTCCTTTGTCCATTGTTTAATGTAACGCCCGTGTGAGACTGACTAGTTGTTCGTTCCTGGTTATCCTTGGGAGCTTGATCAGGTGTAAAGCAGCTATACTAAAGATCATAGCTGCTTTGCACCTATGTTTTACAATCCTTTTATGTTTTCTTGTTCTAGAAATTGTATTTAATTATATTTTTTTATTATGTTCTCTATTTTATTAAGTTCATTTTGTAGTTATTAAATTGATGTGATTTTTTTATTTTAAAATATCTAGATGTTTGAAATTATAGATGTATTTTCTGAAGAGGACATTGATGACGTTCTCACACGTTGGCAACTTTTTTTTAGAGATCACAAACTTGTGAGTGTAATGTCAACAATGTAATGTTAATAATTGTTTGGTATTGGACATGTTGAATTTCATTGTGACTGTTTGATATTGGATTTGACTTTAATTGTACAAATTTCATTGTAAAAGTGAGGCCAAGTTTATGTACCTATATTCATATGGCTTTTTTAATATTTTTGATTGGAATTTGATATTTCAAATTAGTTTTATTGTAATTATTTTTTTTATCAAGTGTTTTGTTGTTTATTATTATGTAAACGGGTTTATAGCAAAATAAAAATTAATTTTTTTAAAAAAATAAGTTTCTACACCTGACGTAAGAAGTCAGGTGTAGAAAGTGATACTTTCTACACGTGACGTATCAAGTCAGGTGTATAAAGTCCCACTTTCGCCACTTTCTACACCTGACGTGATACGTCACGTGCAAAAAGTCCTACTTTCTACATGTGTGTTACAGTACATGTAGAAAGTCCAGACTTTCTACACCTATTGTTTATACACCTATTTTATGACATGTGTAAAAAGTCATTTTCGTCACATGTAAAAAGTCTTTTCTGTACTAGTGAATTATGATTTTCCAAATTTGACAAAAAATCTACCAATTTATTGAAAACAGTAAAACTGCACTATGTAGAATTGTACTGTACGAAAACTATTGAAACTGTGATAGATAAAAAGAAATGTGAGTTTAGAATGAGTTATGAATGAATAATAACTCATTTATTGTAAATTGTGGATTTTGGGATCGGTTAGTGGTGCCCGAGCCGGACCAAAGACAGTAGAACGGATGGTAGATTAGGGAAGGGATATTAAGGTAGTAAATTTACCCTACTTGCATGTATTTCATATTTATGCTCTTGTATTGCTTTGCTTAATTATGTGAAGCATATTTGAATCAACAAAACTCTATTTTTTTATACTGTGGTCATAGATATATTGTATGAAACATTGAGTATGCAGAGATGTCATTATGTGAGCAGGAGCCTACGTATAGGAGCAAATCATGTACTAGCATTTAATTTGATGGGTAGTTTGTAATTTTTGGACTAGCATATTGGAAGATATGAATATTTGAAATTGTGTCATGTTTATGGAATGTAATCCAGAACAAGTGATGCTTGGCGAATTTTTGTGAAAATTACGCTAACACTATATAGACATAATTATTTTTCCATGAGAATAAATTTAAAGAGCTTCAAATAAGCTTTGGAATTAGTCAATTTGGAATTTCCTATAATTAATTATGATTTTTCAAAGTTAACTAAAAATCTACCAATTTATGGAAAACAATAAAGCTCCACTACGTATAATTATACTGTGCAGAAACTGTTCAAACTATGATAGATAACAAGAAATATGAGTTTTGAATGGGTTATGAATGAATAGTAACTCATTTATTGTAAATTGTGAAGTTTAAGATAGGTTAGTTGTTCCTGAGCCGAACCAAAGACAGTTGAACCGACGGTAGAATAGGGAAGGGATATTAAGGTAGTAAATTTACACTACTTGCATGTATTTGATATTTATACTTTTATATTGCTTTGCTTAATTATGTGAAGCATATTTGAATCAAAAAAGCTTTGTTTCTGTTTATACTGTGGTCATAGATATATTGTATGAAACATTTAGCATGCAGAGATGTCATTATGTCAGCATGAGCCTACGTATGGCGAGCAAATATATACTAGCATTTAATTTGATGGGTTGTTTTTAATTTTTTGGACTAACATATTGGAAGATATGAGTATTTGAAATTGTGCCTATTTCTGGAATGTAATCCAGAACAGGTGATGCTTGGCGAATGTTTGTGAAAATTATGCTAACACTACATAGACATAATTATTTTTCCATGGTAATAAATTTAAAGAGCTTCATATAATCTTTGAAATCAGTCAATTTAGAATTTTCTAGAATTAATTATGATTTTCCAAAATTGACTAAAAATCTACCAATTTATTGAAAACAGTAAAACTACACTCTGTAGAATTATTCTGTTCAGAAACTGTTGAAACTGTGATACATAACTAGAAATGTGAGTTTAGAATGAGTTATGAATGAATAATACACTATTGCAAAAAATACATTTTAGGCCGATTGAAAAAGACATTTTAGACCGGTTCTGGAAAATGTCTTTATACAATCAGTCTAAAAAGTCTGTGACTTTTTAGACCAATTTTTTAACCGTTCCTAAAAGTCATGACTTGTAAGACCGATTGTTACCACAACAGGTCTTAAAAGTCTGACAATAAGACCTGTTAACTACAAAAGTTCTAAATGTCATGACCTTTAAGACCGATTTTGAAGACAACCGGTCTTAAAAGTACATGACTTTTAAGATCGGTTCTCAACAAAACCTGTCTTAAAATAATGATTCAGACCGGTTTTATTGACAACTGGTCTTAAAAATATGATATATATTTTTTGGTTTCAACCTTGCCCAGGCCAGTAAGCCATTTTAACGACAATCCCCTTTCCAAATAAGCAACAACAAATATATATTAACAATAAGAAGTAATGGCAGCAGCATTACTACACCCACATTTCACAGAAGCAACATTATCAATAAAAATCATTCAAAATGAATACATTCAATTCCAATGACAATTGATAACACATTATCAACTCAATTTTCATCAACAATTTATCATCGTCAGGCATTTTGAAACATAATGAAGCAAAATCTAACAATGATAGAAGGAAAATATCAATATTGTGTACTTTCAATCCCAAAACTTCTAAAGAAAAGCAGGGAGAAGAAAAATTTCTCATTATGTGGAAAAAATTCCTAAGCTTTACAGAAAAATGGAAGAAAATATATAATAGTGATCTCATGATTGTATCAGCAACCGCAACTAGTATCACCAATATCCCAGAAATTGGGCTAAGTAGAGATATAAACCAAGTTAGGTATGAAAATCATAAGTAATATTAGAACAACATTGGATTAAAAAACTTACTAATCTTGTAAAAGCTCATAGATGAATTTAGCACAACAGTTGCGGATGAAATCAATATCTTCTTCAGGAAAGGGATTAGCAAGATCAAACATCTGTATGTGTAACACCGAAGCCAAACAAAACATTAACTTACTAACTTAAAAACAATAAAGTAATACAAAATTTTTGAAATATACATTTATTACCTCTTCGGTAAAATCAGTTATGCCTATGATGATAATATTGTAAATTTGCCTCAAAATATAAAGACCACATAAGTTGGACCCCGGTGGTTGCCTACGGCTTTGAAAAAGAACATGACATCATCAAAGCAAGCATAAAAGCATACCACACTTAGCGTGATCTATGTAGGGTCTTTTAAGTTACAAATATGCTTACCACACTTAGCGTGTAGGAATGTCCGCATAGCCCTATCATCAAAATCACAAAGATTACTTATGTTGCACAAAAAAGGTAATAAAGCAAGAAAACTTACGAGTTCACGGTCTTCTTAAAGTTACTTCCCGGTTTCAAGTGAAGGGAGCATAGGAGGATGACTGTGTAACTAGCCTTACACAGAAGAACCAATTGCCAATAATCCCTTACAAAAAAGAGATGAATGTTAAGAAAATATAAAGCATTATATGTGTTTTGGAATATAAATTTGTTTCTTACCTATGCACATAAGGAACCAAGAAACAGTCAGTTTCTGTTTCACTGAGCCTCTCTAATAAGTATCTATGTCTGATGGCATAAGTGGTCCCTTTGTCTTGGACTTGATGAGGGTACATGAAACCAAATTTATCGCTCTACCCAGAGGAGACCAACCTACGATTCATGTACCTATAATAATGCAAGCACACAAATCAAAGTTAAACAGCGTAATTTTTAAAATATTTACTCCCAATTGGACAATCCCAACAATAAGATATTGTTTATGAGTGACCAGTGACATTAAATCTTCCCTATCAAGATAGCATATCACCCCTGACTTCCTAACAGCTGAATCCGTTGGTCAACTTCTTGTTAGGAAGGATGTATCGTATGTCATCAGAGTCACTTGCTGCATAACATTCAATGGAGGCTGTGAAACTTCATGAGGGAAGGGAGTTGGACTTAGGGCTTTGATCGGGGATTCCGTAGCTCGAACAGAAACAAGGTTCTTCGACCATGATATGAAAGTACCCAGGACATTGCTAACAATCTTGAACTCCTCATAAGGGATAGGGACAGGTGCGTCTGTGATGATAACCTCTTTAACTGACACCCTGACTTGATCATCTGTCATTTGTTGGTGGTGAACAGTTGATCCCAGGTTGTACACACTCCCCCATGCAACTAACCATCTTAGAGGATCTTTGAAAAAAATGTCATAAGGCTCAGCAATTTCTTTTCTAGGACCCTCTGATGACTGCCCAATATTGCAACAACTCCCTTTAGTGCTCTGCTTTTTAGGATCGAGCGAATGTGCATGGGGAGCACTGGTATCTTGTTGAGTGTTGACCATGGCATACACTTCCTCCTTCATCTTGCTTAAATAGGCATCTAATAGTGCATCAAATGATGCTTCTACCTCAGCCCTTACTTCCGCTCTCGCAGTGCCCAATATACGCTCCAATTCCTACTACTCCTTTATGCCTACCCCTCCTCCAACTCCTTTTTCAAGTAGCAACCGTGAGGATATCATCTCTCCCCTCCGCCTTAAAGGATCACTTAAATTGATTTTTTTGAAGTTCCTCCTTTGAGATATACAGATAACACACATGAGTAATGAAACATGGTTAATAAATAGTTAATAGCAACAATGATACTTACAATTTTTTCACCAACTATACAAGACTGTTTACTCATATATGACCCACTACTCTTTTGGCAAGTATGCAACAATAATTCTTCATGTCGTAGCAGAGATGGTGGAGAAAGAAGAACAGAAGGATCAGATTGAGATGCTTCCTCCAATCTCTTCCGTTTGGCTGCCAACAAGTCCTTTTTGGCCTTTGTGTATCCCCCACGAGACATTGTATGGGGGCAATCATTCTTCCTACCATTCTCTTATGCTTTTTGCCTTCTTAACTGTGAATAAGAAATTGAGACAAAAAATTGTTACAATCAGTATAGACAATTGATAAGAAAATAAAATACAAAATAAGTTAACTCACCAAAGCCTCTGGAGTAGTTCGAAGCCTAAAAAAATCTTGCCTGGTGGCTTCATTGATATATGAATGCTTGCTACACGGAGTAGGATAAGGCTTACCAGCTTCCACCTCGATATACACGTAATTGTTGGCCAGATTTGTCTTGAACTTCCTCCAGCGCTCACAACAATACGTTATAGTCTTGTTGTACAATACTTCACTCTGAGGGACGTCGTAGGTGAGCTGTTATACATGCATTGACAAATTTGTGACAAATTTGATAATTATTACATGCAGAAGAGAACTTTATACCTGAATAGTATCCCAAATATGATGCTTCACTTTTTTGTCGACATTTCTCCACTCCTCTATCAAGATACTAGGCTTATTGTGTGCTAGGAGGCCGACGAAACTCCTATATTGGCCTGCATTAGGCCCGATTGGTTTCCAATATTGATCAAACTCAAATCGTTATCTTTTTGCCAGTACTCAAATTGAGGGTAACATCTCTCAACCGTGAGGCCCTCCTACCCCTCCGTACGGACTTGTTACTTGCCTCACTTTGATTCTGGCTCTGATTAATACTCGCTGGCTTACTTTGATGAGTACTAGGTGACTTTTGAGCCTCTGCACTAGGACGCCTCAAATCTATCATTGTCCTGTTAAGACAAATCGTTAAGTTAGTAAGCTATAAAAAACTGTATATATAATCTGGATATAACTCATGATGATAATTACTTTAGATAGATAGCTAACTTTTAAAGTGATATCCTCCCATATCCTTTTACTATGATCATTTCTTGTGCCGTGTTCATTATCTGTTTCATCTTCTTCGTTCAATTCAGGAAGACCCCTGGAAAAAGAAGGAGCCTCGATAAGATCGTAATTTGAGCAACTTTCCTCATCAATATCAAAGACCCTTTTTCCTTGGAGAGCTACAGACCACATTTTATTTGCCTGATCGGTAATATAGAATTCTTGTTTTACCTGATCTTCCATAATGAAAGGTTCATCTCCAAAACTTCTGCTGTTCAGATCTACTAATGTAAATCTTAAATGATCAATCTTCACACCATTATTGACATCAACCTACTTGCATTTGAAAATGGGAAATTTAATTTTAACATAGTCAACTATCCTCAATAACCCCATAATAAGGTATGGCTGTCAATTTAGGGTTCTTATATTTTCAATTATAGAAGTGCATAGATTCAGCCACTAACATAACACCACTATTCTGGATGGTGGTCCTATCATCAGGGACTTCGTGTAAAAGGTATAACTATTGATCACAAATGAAGTCTAACTTATGACATCAACCTCTGAACCACGTGCTAGCATTTCATTGTATCAGAAACAAATTATTCTCTATGAACCTTTTATTTGAACCAATATGTAAAAGTTCTGATATGCTCCCTAATTAACCTTTGTTCAGTCATTCGACTATTTTCTTTTCGTAAAATTTCTTTACGAGCATTCATGTAATCTTGAACTGCATTAACATTATTCAAGATGTACAAGTGGATTTGTTGTAATTCATCAAGATCCACACTCTTTACTGTAGCGCCACGTCTACCCCCTTCTTCATTATGGCGTTTAGGAAGGCCGATATGTCCTATATTTGACAAATAATGTTGACAAAATTCTATGGCTTCTTCAGACATATATTTATGAACAATAGATGCTTCAAGCCGATTAGGGTTCTTTACATACCCTTTTAGGATTTTCATAGTTCTTTCAATTGGGTACATCCATCGGAAATAGATGTACCATGATGTTAAAAAAAGAAGGAAGAAAAATCTTTTCAAGCTGGCACAAAATCAGGTATCCTTCATTTTCCAATTCATCTAATCTTTCCGTCTCAATGACTTTACTACAAATTGCATTGAAGAAGAAACAAAGTCTAGTCAATATGTGTTGAAAATCATATTCGACAATCCCTTAAATAGCTACTAGGAGTAGTTTTTGCATTAATACATGACAATCATGAGATTTTAGCCCTACTAAGTTCAAGTCTTTCATCGACACAAGGTTCTTAAAATTTGAGGAATACCCTGACGGAACTTTGATTCCATGTAAACACTCACAAAAACTTCTTTTCTCATCCTTGGATAAAGTATGACAAGCTGGAGGACAAAAAGTTCTCTTACCATGTGGCCTCGGATGCAAGTCTTCTCGTATTCTCATTTCTTACAAATCTAATCTTGCCTTAACTCCATCCTTAGAACTACCTTGTATGTTGAGCAGTATCCCAACAATACTATCACATACGTTTTTCTCCGTATGCATGAAGTCAATAAGTGTCTCACATCAAGATTATACCAATATGGAAGATTGAAGAAGACCGACCTCTTTTTCCATATATTTTTCTTATTTCTACTCTTTGTAGCCTTACTGAAGATAACATTGATATTTTGTACCTTTTTATAAACTTTCTCCCCAATCAATACCTCTGGAGCATCTTCAAACTCTTGGCCACCAAAAATGGCTTTCTTCAATCTACGATATGGGTGGCCCCATCTAAGGAATCTCCTATGGCCAAGATAAACAGTCTTTCTTCCATGTTGAAGTTGATGGTAGCATATGCCTTCTTCACAAATCGGACATGCTTTATGGTCTTTAATGCTCTATCCTAACAAGTTTCCATATGCAGGGAAGTCATTTATAGTACAAAAGATCTTGGCTCACATTTTAAAAATCTCCTTCTTGTTCGCATAAAAAACATTAACACCTTTATCCCACAACTCTTTCAAGTTTTCAATCAAGGGTTCTAGGTAAACATCTATGTTATTTTTGGGTTGTTTTGGTCACAAAATCAACATAGATAAAATGATGTATTTTTGTTTCATGCATAACAAAGGAGATAATTTGTAAATTACCAACAGAACAGGCCATGAACTATGTATATTGCTTAGGCTACAGTAAGGATTCATTCCATCAGTGCTAAGCCCAAGTCTAAGGTTCCTAGGTTCTTTGCCGAAGGTAGGAAATAATTGATCAATTGTCTTCCATTGAGAAGAATCAGCCGGATGTCGAAGCTTTCCATCGAAAATCCTCTCATCCGCATGCCATCTCAAATTTTTGGCATCAATTTCATTAGCAAATAGGCATTTGAACCTCGGTATGATTGGAAGATACCACAACACTTTTGCAAGGGCCTTATTTGATTTATACCTGGGGGTTTAACATATCGGACACTGCTGCTTCTCTTCATGCTCTTTTCTGTATAATATACAATCATTAGGGCATGCATGGATCTTTTTATACTTCATCCCTAGTGGACACAATATTTTCTTGGCATCATAGTATCGGCAAGGCAGCACATTATCATCTGGAAGCATGTCCTTAAAGACCTCAAGTATTTCTGAAAAACTCTTATTACTCCATCAATGTCATGCTTTCAAACTTACTAATTTTAATACTACTTTCAATAATTGGTATTTTGTACACCAGGGTACAGCGGTTTCTCATCATCACTACACATATTACCATATGCATGTGATTGCTCAAAAGCCTCTTCTCCTACATCACGAATAATATCCTCTATCTGATCGTCCAGATCCATGTCATTATCATCAAAGGCTACTCCCCCTTGTTGAGTTGCGCTTGGAATTTCTAATTCTTCTCCGTCCATACCCATACTGTATAACTCTTAAAAAATCCTTCACAAATTAAATGAGTATATATATCTGCAGCACTTAGTCGCTTCTCATTCAAACATTGTACATAAGGACAATAGAACATCCTACTATCATTATCAAAATTTCTTCTAGTAAATTCCAAAAAATCCCTCACCACATTATCATATTCAACTCTAGTCCGTTTAGCGTTTACCCAACTACGATCTATATATTTCAACACCTTTTTCTCTTTTCTTCTGTATATTTTTCCCCTGGAAGAGGAAGGAGTGTGATGAGATTATGAAATCATTACACTCATCGAGTTACCTAGTTTAACATAATTATTCATCAGAATTCCTCATCAGATGTAATTGCAGTCTGTTCTATTTTTTCATGTAATTTTTCCCCTTTCAAAGAGTTCTTATTTCTCTTCAAGGGACAACTGCAACTACATCTGATTTTGAAGACATAAACAGTGAAATTGATAGACTAAAGAAAGAAAATGATTCAACAGATTCAAAACATCTTCAAGGGACCACTATAATTACATCTAATTTTGAAGACATAAACAACAAAATTGATAGACTTAAGAAAGAAAATGATTCAACATATTCATAAAATCTTTAAGGGACCACTTCAACAGATTCAACAGAAAGAAATTGACAAATTAATAGCGCAATTACATCTTCAACAGATTCAATAGAAAGAAATTGATATGCAAAATGTGAAAGGCCAAGCAGTGATTTAACAGATTCATAACATCCAAATTTGCAAATCACAGACCCACAACTTCAAACAATTGTTTAGTATGCAGTGGTAGTAAAACTAGTAGCTAGAGCACATATTTATATGAAGAACTAACCAAGACAAGGAGACAGAAACTCTTACCTGGAGGAAGTGACCTTGGATGATCAACCACCGTGGCTTGAGGAGTAGGAGGAGGCAGCGGTTGCGACAGCTGGAGCATACACTGTAGATGATGGTGAAATATGAAGATAGGCACGAACGATAGCTAAAGGCACAGATGGAGCTTTCACAGAAATGGGGCAATGACCAGAAGGCAGGAGGATTTTAGGTTGGAAAATGGAGTAGGAGGTGGCAGTGGTTGCTACGGTGGTGTCAGCTGGAGCAGAGGCAAGAGAATATGGTGAAATATGACTGGAGAAGAAGGTGCAGAGTTGAGATGGAGCTTTCGCAACAGTGGAAATCAGCAGGAGGGAAACGAAATAGAGAGGGATTAGGTTTGAATTACTAGACTTTTAAGACCGGTTATATGGATAACCAGTCTTAAAAGTCCAATTTTTTAGACCGGTTATACTCAGAACCGGTCTTAAAAGTCCTATGTTTAAGACAGGTTATCATATTACCGGTCCTAAATAGAGGACTTTTAAGACCGGTTGTGAATATAACAGGTCTTAAAAAAAGAATTTTTTTTTTCATTTCTCTATTAATCTTTAGACCGATTTTATATGATAATCGGTGTAAAAATTACTATATTCTAGACCGGTTTTCATTTCAACTTGTCTAAAAAGTTAAAAAATAATTTTTAACTTTTAATTAAAAAATTACCACCGTGTGTTTCTTTTTTACCTTACCCGTGATGACTGGTCTAACTATGTCAATCTAAATATACTTTTTTGTACTAGTGATAACTCATTTAGTGTAAATTGTGAATTTTAGCATCGGTCAGTTGTGCCCGAGCCAGACAAAAGATAGTGGAACGGACGGTAGATTAGGGAATCATAATTAAGGTAGTAAACTTACCCTATGATCGAGAATTGTCGAGTTCTCACAAAATAACCAGTTTCAATGAGAATTTGTAGTACAGAGAACCTGGATCGTTTCCCACGGAATTTACATGCAGTCTAAAACATTCGAAACAATGATCGATTGGGGGGGTTCAATTAAACTATTAACGAACAATAAACTCAGATTAAGAACCGAAATTAAAAACGAACTAGACCAAACAGATTAAAACGACTGACCTAGAATTGGGATTCATAGTTTCCTACCATCATCGGACGAAAATTATAACGAACTCGTGATTGGTTTTGGACGAACCGAAATCTCTGTATTCGTCCAGAAAATCCCTCGACTAGACAATCGTCTAGGTTCTGTTCGTATGCGTGGCGTGCTACTGTGCGATCGCGCAGTATCACTGTAACCCAATTCGAACTGTGTCCTTGGGATATACCAATCCGAATATTAAAATAAACGTTCAAACTATTCCAGAAATCGAATCCGATTAGAGTAAATAGAAATGAGTTACGTTACCGGTTTAAGTATGTCCTCTGATTGGAAACGTGAATCCTCAATCCATAGGTCAATCACAGAAGCTTAGCCCGACATGGCTGGAAAATCCAAAAAATGAACGAAGAACATGAAGAACATTTTTCAGAGAATGAAGAACTTCTGATTTCAATCCAAAAATGTCACAAATCTATTCTGCCCTATTGTTTCAGCTAACCAAAGTAAAAACCTAATTGTCACTGGGTCAAAGCCCATCAGTTCAGCCCAAAACGGAAATTAATAATAAATGGTGCTTTATTACAAAATTTGGGCCCAATAAAAATCTAGAAAAATACATATAATATTGAATACATTTTTGACTATCCTCTTGTCAGAATCTTCCCTTCAAGTCTTCATATCAATTGTTGCCCTCTGAATCATCTAAAAAATGAGACAAGAATGAGATCATTCGGATACTTGGTTCAAGAGTTATGATTAAAATAGAGAAGGGTTGTAAATCTAGAATTTTTATTATTAAAATATGTTAAATCCAATAAAACACTCAAAGCCCAAATAAGCATAAAAGCCCATTATTTATTACTAAACAATCTAAATTTATTAATCAAGAGATACACATGAGTGTAATAAATATTCAATTATCACCCTACTTGCATGTATTTGATATTTATGCTTTTGTATTGCTTTTCTTAATTATGTGAAGCATATATGAAAGAATAAAGCTCTGTTTCTGGTTATACTGTGGTTATAGATATGTTGTATTAAACATTGAGTATGCAGAGATGCCATTATGTGAGCATGAGCCTATGTACGGCGATCAAATCATGTACTAGCATTTAATTTGATGGATATTGTTTAATTTTTGGTTAAGCACATTGGAAGATATGAATTTTTGAAATTATGCGCTGTTTCATAAATGTAATCTGGAATATGGGATGTTTGGCAAATTTATGTGAAAATTATGATAGCAATACATAGACATAATTATTTTTCCATTACAAAAACTTTAAAGAGCTTCACATAGGCTTTGGAATCAGTCAATTTGAAATTTTCTAGAATTAATTATGATTTTTCCAAAGTTGACTAAAAATCTGCCAATTTCTAGAAAACAGTAAAACTGCATTCTGTAAAATTGTACTGTGCAGAAACTGTTGAAACCGTGGTAGATAAACAGGAATGTGAGGTTAGAATGAGTTATGTCTGAATAATAACTTATTTATTGTAAATTAGAAATTTTAGGATTGGTCAGTTGTGCCATAGTCGGACCAAAGACAATGGAACGAACGGTAGATTAGGGAAGGGCAATTAAGGTAGTAAACTTACCCTATTTGGATGTAATTGATATTTATGCTTGTGTATTGCTTTTCTTAATTATGTGAAGCATATTTTAATGACTAACACTCTATTTCTGTTTATACTATAGTTATAGATATGTTGCATAAAATTTTGAGCGTGCAGAGATGTTATTATGTGAGCATGAGCCTACATAAGGGAAGCATATGATGCAATAGCATTTAATTTTATAGGTAGTTTGTAATTTTTGGACAAGCACATTGGAAGATATGAATTTTTAAAATTGTGCCCTGTTTCTGGAATGTAATATGGAAGAGGGGATGTTTGGTTAATTTTTGGGAAATTTATGGTAACAATAGTTAGACATAATTATTTTTCCAAGACAATAAATTTCAATAGCTTCACATAGGCTTTGGAATTAGTCAATTTAGAATTTTTTAGAATTAATTATGATTTTCCACAGTTGACTAAAACTCTGCCAATTTATGGAAAACAGTAAAACAATACTCTATAGAATTATACTGAGCAGAAATTACTGAAACTGTGATACATATCTAGAAATGTGAGTTTAGAATGAGTTATGAATGAATAATAACTCATTTATTGTAAATTAAGAATTTTAGTATCAGACAACTGTGCTCAAGCCGAACCAAAGATAACGGAACGGACGGTAGATTAGGGAAGGGCAATTAAGGTAGTAAACTTACCCTACTTGCATGTATTTGATATTTATACTTGTGTATTTCTTTGGTTAATTATGTGAAGCATATTTGAATCAACAAAGCTATGTTTTTGTTTATACTGTGATCATAGATATGTTGTATGAAACATTCAGTATTCTGAGAAGTCATTATGTGAGCTTGACCCTACATACGGCCAACAAATCATTTACTAGCATTTAATTTGATGGGTAGTTTGTAATTTTTGGTTAAGAAAATTGGAAGATATGAATTTTTAAAATTGTGCCCTGTTTCTGGAATGTAATATAGAACATGGGATGTTTGGTGAATTTTTGCGAAAATTATGCTAACAATAGATATACATAATTATTTTTCCATGGAAATAAATTTAAAGATCTTCATATAGGATTTGGAATCTGTCAATTTGGAATTTCCTATAATTAATTATGATTTTCCAAAGTTGACTAAAAATCTACAAATTTTTGTAAAACAGTAAAACTGCACCATGTAGAATTGTTCTGTGCAAAAACTGTTGAAAGTGTGATAGATAACAAGAAATGTAAGTTTAGAATGAGTTATGAATGAATAATAATTAATTTATTGTAAATTGTGAATTGTAGGATCAGTTAGTTGTGCCAGAGCCGGACAAAAGATAGTGGAACGGACGGTAGATTAGGGAAGAAAATTAAGGTAGTAAACTTACCCTACTTGGATGTAATTGATATTTGTGCTTGTGTATTACTTTTCTTAATTATGTGAAGCATATCTGAATCAATAAAGCTCTGTTTCTGTTTATACTGTGGTCATAGATATCTTGTATAAAACATTGAGCATGCAGATATGTCATTATGTGAGCATGAGCCTACGCACACCGAGCAAATCATGTACTAGCATTTAATTTGATGGGTAGTGATAAATTTTTTGTTAAGCACATTGGAAGATATGAATTTTTGAAATTGTGCCCTGTTTTAGAAATGTAATCTAGAACAGGGGATGTTTGGTGAATTGTTATGAAAATTATGATAACAATATATAGACATAATTATATTTCCATGACAAGAAATTTAAAGAGCTTCACAGAGGCTTTGGAATCAGTCAATTTAGAATTTTCTAGAATTAATTATGATTAAAAATCTGCCAATTTTTGGAAAATAGTAAAACTGCAGTTTGTAAAATTGTATTGTGTAGAAATTGTTGAAACAGTGATAGACAACAAGGAATGTGATTTTAGAATGAGTTATGTCTGACTAATAATTAATTTATTGTAAATTATGAATTTTAGGATCGGTCAGTTGTGCCCGAGCTGGACCAAAGGTGATGGAACCCACTGTAGCTTAGGGAAGGGCAATTAAGGTACTAAACTTACCCTACTTGCATGTAATTGATATTTAAGCTTGTGTAATTCTTTGCTTAATTATTTGAAACATATTTTAATGAATGACACTCTGTTTCTGTCATATTATTGTCAAAGATACGTTGAATAAAACATTGATCATGCAGAGATGTCATTGTGTGAATATGAACCTATATAAGGCGAGCATATCATGCACTAGAATTTAATATTATGGGTAGTTCATAATTCTTGGTTAAGCACTTTGGAAGATATGAATATTTGAAATTGTGCTCTATTTGTAAAATGTAATATGGAACAGGGGAAGTTTGGCGAATATCTGGGAAAATTATGATAAGAAAGGTCAGACATAATTATTTTTCCTTGACAATAAATTTAAAGAGGTTCACATAGGCTTTGAAATTAGTCAATTTGGAATTTCCTAGAATTCATTATGATTTTCCAAAGTTGACAAAAAATCTGCCAATTTATGGAAAACAGTAAAACTGTAGTCTGTAATATTGTACTGTGTAGAAACTGCTGAAACCATGATAGATAACCAGGAATGTGAGGTTAGAATGAGTTATGTCTGAATAATAACTCATTTATTGTAAATTGGGAATTTTAGGATCGGTCAATTATGCCCGAGCTAGACCGAAGACAATGGAATCGACAGTAGATTAATGAAGGGTAATTAAGTTAGTAAACTTATCCTACTTGCATGTAATTGATATTTATGCTTGTGTATTTCTTTGCTTAATTATGTGAAGCATATTTTAATGAATGACACTCTGTTTCTGTTTATATTGTAGTTATAGATATGTTGCATAAAATATTTTGCATGCAGAGATGTTATTATGTGAGCATGATCCTACATAAGGCGAGCATATGATGCAATAGCATTTAATTTGATTTGTAGTTTGTAATTTTTGGACAAGCACATTGGAAGATATAAATTTTTAAAATTGTGCCCTGTTTCTGGAATGTAATATGAAACAGGGGATGTTTGGTGAATTTCTGGGAAAGTTATGATAACAATGGTCAGACATAATTATTTTTCCATGACAATAAATTTAAAGAGATTCACATAGGATTTTGAATCAGTGAATTTAGCATTTCGTTGAATTAATTATGATTTTCCAAATTTGACTAAAAATATTCCAATTTATGGAAAATAGTAAAATAATACTCTATAGAATTGTATTGTGTAGAAACTCCTGAAACAGTGATAGATAACCATAAATGTGAGTTTAGAATGAGTTATAAATGAATAATAAGTCATTTAATGTAAATTGTAAATTTTAGGATCAGTCAGTTGCGCCCGAGCCGGACCAAAGATAGTGGAACGAACGGTAGATTAGAAAAGGGCAATTAAGGTAGTAAACTTACCCTACTTACATGTATTTGATATTTATTCTTGTATATTGCTTAGCTTAATTATGTGAAGCATATTTGAATGAATGAAGTTCTGTTTCAGATTATATTGTGGTAATAGAATGTTGTAAGAAAGATTAAGAATGTAGGGATATTAATATGTGAGCATGAGCCTACGTAAGGCAAGCATATCATGCACTAGCGTTTAATTTGTTGGGTAATTTGTACTTTTTGGACAAGCACATTAGAAGATATGAATATTTGAAGTGGTGCCCTATTTTCGGAATGTAAACTGAAACAGGGGATGTTTGGTGAATTTCTTGGAAAATTTTGATAACATTGGTCGAACATAAATATTTTTCCATGACAATAAATTTAAGGAGCTTCACATAGGCTTTGGAATCAGTCAATTTTGAATTTTCTAGAATTGATTATGATTTTCCAAACTTGACTAAAAATCTACCAATTTATGGAAAACAGTAAAACTGTAATATGTAGAATTTTACTGTGCATAAACTGTGATAGATAACCAGAAATGTCAATTAAGAATGAGTTATGAATGAATAATAACTTATTTATTGTAAATTGGAAATTTTAGAATCGGTCAGTTGTTCCCGAGTGGACCAAAGCAAGTGGAACCGATGGTAGATTAGGGAAGAAAATTAAGGTAGTAAACTTACCCTACATGCATTTAATTGATATTTTTCTTTGTGTATTTCTTTGCTTAATTACGTGAAGCATATTTGAATGAATAAAGCTATGTTTCTGTTTATACTGTGGTCATAGATATGTTGTATGAAATATTGAGCATGCGGAGATGTGATTATGTGAGAATGAGACAACGTAAGGCAAACATATCATGTACTAGCATTTAATTTCATGGGTAGTTTGTAATTTTTTGTCAAGCACATTAGAAAATATGAATTTTTGAAATTGTACCCTGTTTCAGGAATGTAACCTGTAACAGGGGATGTTTGATGAATATCAAGGAAAATTATAAAAACAATGGTCAGACATAATTATTTTTCTACGACAATAAAATTAAAGAGCTTCACATAGGATTTGGAATTTTCTATAATTGATTATGATTTTCCAAAGTTGACTAAAAATGTGCCAATTTTTGGAAAACAGTAAAAATGCACTCTGTAAAATTGTACTTTGTCGAAACTACCAAAATTGTGATACATAACCAGAAATATGAGTTTAGAATGAATTATGAATAAATAATAACTCATTTATTATAAATTGTGAATTTTAGGATTGGTTAGTTATACCTAAACTGGACCGAAGACAATGGAACCGAGAGTAGATTAAGGAAGAAAATTAAGGTAGTAAACTTACCCTACAAGCATGTAATTGATATTTTTCCATGTGTATTGCTTTGCTTAATTATGTGAAGCATATTTGAATGAATAAAGCTCTATTTATGTTTATACTGTGGTCAAATATATGTTTTATGAAACATTGAGCATATCATGTACTAGCATTTAGTTTTATGGGTAGTTTGTAATTTTTGGACAAGCACATTAGAAAATATGAATTTTTGAAATTGTGCCCTGTTTTAGGAATGTAATATGGAACACTGGATATTTGGCGAATTTCAGGGAAAATTATGATAACAATGGTCGGACATAATTATTTTTCCATGACAATAAAATGAAAGAAGTTCACATGGCCTTTCGAATCAATCAATTTTCAATTACCTATAATTAATTATGATTTTCCACAGTTGACTAAAATTCTCCCAATTTATGGAAAACAGTAAAACTGCACTCTGTAAAATTGTACTATGCAGAAACTGTGATAGATAACCATAAATTTAAGTTTAGAATGAATTATGAATGAATAATACCTCATTTATTGTAAATGGGGAATTTTAATATCGATCAATTGTGCCCGTGTAGGACCAAAGCAAGTGAAACCAACGGTAGATTAGGGAAGAAAATTAAAGTAGTCAACTTACCTTACTTGGATGTAATTGATATTTATGCTTGTGTATTCCTTTACTTAATTATGTGAAGCATATTTGAATGAATGAAGCTCTGTTTCAGTTTATATTGTGGTAAAAGAATGTTGTAAGAAACATTAAGAATATAGGGATATTAATATGTGAGCATGAGCCTACGTAAGGCGAGCATATCATGCAATAGCATTTAATTATATGGTAGTTGGAAACTTTTTGACAAGCACATTGGAAGATATGAATTTTTCAAATTGTGCCCAATTGTAGGAATGTAATCTGGAACAGGGGATGTTTGGCAAATTTCTGGGAAAATTATGATAACAATGATCAAACATAATTATTTTTCCATGACAATAAATTTAAAGAGATTCACATAGGCTTTGGAATCAGTCAATTAGGAATTTCCAAGAATTGATTATGATTTTCCAAAAGTTGACTAAAAATCTGCCAATTTATGGAAAACAATAAAACTGCACTATGTAGAATTGTACTGTGCTGAAACTGCTGAAACTGTGATAGATAACTAGAAATGTGAGTTTAGAACGAGTTATGAATGAATAATAACTTATTTATTGTAAATTGGGAATCTTAGGATCCGTCAGTTGTGCCCGAGCAGGACCAAAGCAAGTGGAACTGACGGTAGATTAGGGAAGAAAATTGAGGTACTAAACTTACTCTACATGCATGTAATTGATATTTGTGCTTGTGTATTGCTTTTCTTAAACTTTTGAACATATTTGAATGAATGAAGCTTTGTTTTGGTTTATATTGTGGTCATAGATATGTTTTATGAAACATTGAGCATAGATGTAATTATGTGAGTATAAGCCTACGTAAGCTTTGTAATTTTTGGACAAGCACATCGGAAGATATAAATTTTTTAAATTGTGCACTGTTTCAGGAATGTAATCTGGAACAGGGGATATTTGGCGAATTTCAGGGAAAATTATGATAACATTGGTCACACATAATTATTTTTCCATGACAATTAAATTAAAGCGGTTCAGATAGGCTTTGGAATCAGTCAATTTAGAATTTCCTATAATTAATTCTGATTTTCCAAAGTAGGCTAAAGTTCTCCCAATTTATGGAAAACAGTAAAATTGCACTATGTAGAATTGTATTGTGCAAAAACTGTAGAAACTGTGATATGTAATACCCCAAATTTTGGGATTAGAGGCTTGAAATTTAGCCTGGATTAAGTGGACTTCTAGACCCCGGTTTGGAAAATGTCCAAGTAAGGAATGATATATTTCCCAAAATTCCTTAATATCTTTGGATATTAAAAAGAAATAAAAGGTAAGGGAAAAATGGTAATTTTGCCAAAAGATGAGAAATGAGGATTTTCCATAATATTCTCAATGATTTGAGTTGAGTGGGAATTAAAAGGAGGGAAATGACTACTTGATAATTAATAAGCTTGAGTGGGTGAATTATTATCAAGGAAAGTCAATAAGTAGAAAAGCTTAAGGTTTGAGTTGACCACTTAAGGTGGTATAATGGGATAGTTGGGAGTGAATTACACTCTCTTAATTCTCATTAACATTGGTGGAATGATGAGGGAAAAGAGAAAGAAAACTTGTTGTGCAAGAAATGAGATAAGTGGATTAATTGAGTAAAGGCCACTTGGATGATTTTAATTAATCATCATCCTTCATCATTATCAATTCTCATTCTTTCTTGCAGTCAAATTAAAAGGGAAATGAAAGAGAAATCGGAACAGATGAGAATGAGAAACGAGAGAACGAGAAGAGAGAGAGAAGAGAGAAAGTTATATATCACTGAAACTATGCCAAAATAGCGTTTTCTCTTAAAGTACCTAGTATAGATATTGTTCTACTCATCCTGAGCTTCATTTCTATGATTTCAGTTTCTCGTTTGGAGATGGTTGGTGCCGTCTCACCGGCCAGAGCGTCGCCGGAATTCCGAACCGAATTTAGAAGCGTGTAGAGGTAAGCGTAAGCTTCCTTTCTACCATTTCGGTTTGTCGTTTGGATGAGTATTTTGAGAGTTGGGTACTGTTCATCTCTCATTCTATTTGTTTTTGGGGGGCCGAAATGATGTCCAATGGATGTCTAAATGGCTAATCATGTAATAATAATTAGAAAGGAAGATATTAAGTCTAAGAAAGGGAGGAACCGACACAACTCTTATGAAAACTCTATATTGACTGTCATGCGTGGGGAGTGAGCCATGAGTTGGAATTTCATTGATTGGATAATTCTATTGAGTTCAGAAGGGCAAATTGTATAGGGTTTATGTTGATGACAAATTGAGAAAAGGCCTGGGGAGTGAAATGACCAAATTACCCCTTAAAGGCTTTAAGTAAAGGCTATCAACGGTATTTTCATCATTTGGGCCTGAATTTGACTGATATTAAGTCATAAATGGATTCTACACATAAAATTGTGTAGGGTTGGCCCATGTTGTAATTTCTTTAAAAGTACAGTTGGGCCAGTCTTCCAGGGGCATTTTTGGTAATTTAACGTAATTGGGCTAAGTTATCAACTGAAAATGAGTCTAAAATGTTATATGGATGAGTAGTAACTCATTAAATGTATTTGGACTTCTAGGACTCGATGGATGGTTGTGCCCAAACTGGAGCAAGGACGATGGTTTGAGGAAGGACATGAAGTTCTACAGGTAGAGAACTTACATTTCCTGCATGTGTGTGATATGTATGTTTATGCATTGATTATGTGACTGTTTTTCCTATTTGTGTGGAACATATTTGACTGATTGAAGCTCTGTTATATTTGTACATTGGCCATTGGTATGTATAACATCGAGCACGCAGTATGTCATTATGTTGGCATGAAATAGTATAGGCAACCATGTCATGCATTCAAATATATCTACGATGCATTACTATTTGCTACTGAGATTTTCTCGAATCTCACTCCTCCTAAACAACCATTTTAGATAGGTTGAAGAGTGCCTGGAGAAGTGCACAGAGGAGATATGAAGATGAGTGAAGCTTGAAGCACAAGGCACTAGCTTGTATTTGGTGTATTTATGCGGTGATTGTATTAATGAGAATTTATACATGTATATGTATGAATGAACGATGTTAAAGCAGAGAACCACTCTAATGTAATAAGAGAATCGCTCTAGCATAGATAAAGAAAACAACTTTTAGTTTATTTAAATTATCGCTTGCTTACTTTGATTTAATGGAACTAAGAGTAGGTGAGGCAATGAAAGGAAGGGTGTTTCATTTGGTGGTATCAGAGCATGCATGAGCCTACGTAAGGGTAGCATATCATGCAATATGTAATACCCTGAATTTTGGGATTAAAGGCTTGAGATTAAGCCTAGATTTAGTGAACTGCTAGACCCTGGTTTAGCAGATGTCCTAGTGGGACATGGTTTATATCTCAAAATTCCTTAATATCTTTGGATATTAAAATGGAAATAAAAGTTGAGGGCAAAATGGTAATTTTGCCATAAGTTGAGAAATGATGGATTTTCCCTAATATTCCCAATATGTTGAGTTGAATGGGAATTAAAAGGAGAGAAATGACTACTTGGTAATTAATGAAGCCATGTTGGTAATTATTATCAAGTAAAGTCAATATGAGGAGAAGCTTAAGTCTTTGGTGGACCACTTGAGGTGGTATCATGGGATAATTTGAGAGTGAATTATACTCTCGTATTCCTCATTAATATTGATGGAATGATGAAGGAAAAGAGAAAGGAAACTTTTTATCCAAGAAATGAGATAGGTGGACTAATTGAGTAAAGGTCACCGGATGATTTTAATTAATCATCATCCTTCATCAATTAATTCCCTTCCTTTCCTGCGTTCGGATTAAAAGGGAAAGAAGGAAAGAGAATAGAACAGATGAGAACGAGAGGAAAGAGAGAAGAGAGAGAAAACTTGTATTGGCCGGAACTCGTTCGAAATTGGTTTACCTAATGTAAACTTCAAGAATGATTTAATTTGTGATGCTTGTCAAAAAGGTAAGCAAACTAAATCATCTTTTAAATCAAAAACTGAAATTACCACTAACAGACCACTTCAATTATTGTATATGGATCTGATTGGTCCAGCAAGAGTTAAGAGTCTCGGTGGAAATTTGTACACCTTTGTTATTGTTGATGATTTCTCTAGATTTACCTGGAATATATTCTTGTCATCCAAAGATGAAATGTTTAGTAAATTCATTGCCTTTGCCAAGAAAGTGCAAAATGAGAAAGGTATGTTGATTGCAGGTATCCGGACAGATCATGGTGGAGAATTTGATAATCAAGCATTTGCAGAATATTATGATACAAATGGCATTGATCATAATTTTTCAGCACCAAGAACTCCACAACAGAATGGAGTCGTAAAAAGAAAGAATAGAGTTCTTACAGAAATGGCAAGAGCAATGCTTAATGAAAAGAATGTGTCTCAAGTCTTATGGGCAGACGCTATGAGCACTGCATGCTACATCTCAAATAGAGCGTATGTCCGAACCAAACTTGGAAAGACACCATACAAACTCTACAAGGGACAGAAACCAAACCTCGCTCATCTACACATATTTGGTTGTAAGTGCTTTATTCATAACAACGGTAAAGATAATCTTGGAAAATTTGATTCTAAGGCTGATGAGGGTTTGTTCCTAGGCTACTCAAATCAAAGTAAAGCATATAGAGTTTTTAATAAACGAACATATGTTGTAGAAGAATCAATTCATGTTGTATTCGATGAATATGTGTCCTCTAGTAAAAACATTGACGATAAGATAATCAGTAACCAATCTTCTGTTAACTCTCCCAATCTTGAGGTTAATAATATTGAAAAAGAAGTTGAACTAAGTCAACCTGATCAACCTCGAGCCTGGAAATACATCAAGAGTCATCCTCTAGATCAAGTAATAGGAGAAGTTAATGAAGGAGTTAAAACTAGAAACAAGGTTTTAAATGAAGTTAGCTTTTCTGCATTCATTTCTCAATTCGAACCTTCTAACATTGACGAAGCCCTATCAGATAATGATTGGGTGTTAGCAATGCAAGAAGAATTAAATCAATTTGACAGAAATCAAGTTTGAGATTTGGTACCCCGGCCTAAAGACCACTTGGTTATTGGCACTAAATGGGTATTCAAGAACAAACTCGATGAATCCACAGCTATTATCAGAAACAAGGCAAGATTGGTCGCCAAGGGCTATAATCAGGAAGAAGGTATTGATTATAAAGAAACATATGCTCCAGTAGCAAGATTGGAAGCTATACTAGTACTCTTAGCCTTTTCGTGCATCAAGGGATTCAAATTATATCAAATGGATGTGAAAAGTGCTTTCTTAAATGGTTACATGAAGGAGGAAGTTTATGTAGAACAACCTCTAGGTTTTGAAGATGTATCCAAACCAAATCATGTCTTCAAACTAAAAAAGGCCCTATATGGTTTGAAGCAAGCTCCTAAAGCCTAGTACGAAAGGTTGAGCAAATTTCTCATCGAATTTGGTTTTACTCGAGGAAAAGTCGATACAACTTTATTTATAAAACGAAAACTAAATGATATTTTGGTAGTTCAAATTTATGTTGATGATATTATATTCGGTGCTACTAATGATTCTCTGTGTAAAGAATTCTCTGAGATTATGCAGGGAGAATTTGAAATGTCTTTAATGGGAGAATTGACATTCTTTCTGGGTTTACAAATTAAATAAAGAAAGAATGGAATATTCATATCACAGACTAAATACTTAAAAGAATTGCTGAAGAAGTTTGGATTGGATGAAGCTAATGGTGCAGATACACCTATGAGTTCAACGGTACTTATGGATGCTGATGAAAAAGGAGTTGATTTCAATATAACTCAATATCGAGGAATGATTGGATCATTACTCTACCTCACAGCCAGCAGACCTGATATTCAGTTCAGTGTTGGTTTATGTGCAAGATTTCAGTCATGCCCCAAAGTATCACATGCTGAATTAGTGAAAAGAATTTTCAGATATCTGGCAGACACAAAAGAGTTGGGTATATGGTATCCCAAAAGAGGTAACGAATATCTAGTTGCCTATTCTGATTCTGATCATAGTGGTTATAAAACAGATAGGAAGAGCACAAGTGGGCAATGTCAATTCCTTGGAGGTGCAGTTGTTTCTTGGTTCAGTAAGAAACAAACTACAGTATCATTATCTTCAACGGAAGCAGAATATATAGCAGCCTCAAGCTGTTGTACATAAGTACTATGGCTAAAACAACAACTTCAGGATCTTGGCATATATCTTAAAGAAATTCCTATTTACTGTGACAACACCAGTACAATAAGTTTGGCAAAATATCCTGTACAGCATTCAAGGACCAAGCATATTGATAATCTTGCAGTTACAGCGTGATTTTAGATTATGTGAAGCAATTTTGGACTTTACTCGAGTGATTTTTATACTTCACTTGAGTGAAAACCAAAATCACTCGAGTGAATGTTAAAAACCTGGTTATATCAGTTTTTCTCTCACGCGACTGTTCACTTCACTTCGTCCGTTCACTCTCACTCGCACAAATTCTCTCAAACTCTCTGAAATCTCTTGAACCCAGAAACCCAAATCCTCATAGCTCTACTTCAGCGATAAATCCCATCTCACAAGTTCCTCCTAATCGCACTCATTCCTCTCAATTTCTGACAGTACCCTATCGTTCATCTTGTAAGTTCCTGACATCGTTCATCTCGCAAGTTCCCGATAGTACCCTAACGACAGTACCAATGGCGAGAACCAAAAGACCCGATCAATCTCCTCCATCCTCTCCACCATCTAAGAAGCCGAAAGCATCATCTGAACAAGAACCTAATCCGACCATTCACAAACCCAAAGGGATTTGCATTGAAGAACCAACGGGGATGACTACCCGATCTCATACAAGCTTGAAAGGCAAAGGGAAAGAGAAACAACGAGAAGCAGACATTCAAGAATCTACATTGTAGAGGAAAATTACTCGTGCTGTCAATATCTTAGCTGGTTTGGTTCCTCAGAAATCAAGGTATACATCTCAAGTTTCTGGTAGTCAATATTCTGAGTCCCTGGCTGAAGAAACCCCTGAAATCCTTGAACCTCCTCCTGGGTTTAACACGGGTAACCTCATAATTTTGAATTCCATTGTGTTTGCCTCACATTTTGCCAAGAGAGATTTATGTCCTGTTGTCTGGGTAGACTTGGAAGAGCTGAAAAAGAAATTTCATATTGACTTGACTCCCTATTTGAAACAATATGAACCATGGTTGAGACTGAGAATGTCTTATAATCTCTTGGTTGTTAAGTATTTTTACTGTAACATGAAGATTGTGGATGTAAAAGATAGCCATGGAAACACTATTATTGAAAGGATTGAAACAAATGTGAGAGATCAAAAAGTCATATTGTCTGGAGATCTTATAAACACTTACCTAGGCATAGAGGATGTACCTATGAAGCCTCCCCGAGTCTTTAGTATTCATGAGCTGGTTGACATTTTTAGACCAGGATAGCCTGGTGTGCCTCTACCCTCTTCCCCAGCAGCTCTAACCAATGACCAGAGAGCCTTGTTCTATATTTATTCCCGTAGCATAGTTAACAAGGCAAAGAACTTTACTCATATCACTGGGAAGGATCTTTAAATGATGGCATCTCTTATGACAAGAGAAAGAAGAAATGTGGGTGAGCTCATTTTTCAAGAAATGAAGAGGTTCAGGTTTCACTCCTCCAGGTCTACTACAATTCCCTATCCTCAGCTTGTGTCCTATATTCTCTCCATGCACAATATTTGGCACTTGACACCTGAGGGAGACATAGTGAGGATTCCTAAGTTTGGGAAGATTCACCTCACTCGGATGGGAATCACTATTCCAGCTGGAGCTTCTTCACAGCCTCAGAGACATCATTCACCACCTCCTGAGGCAAGCCAGAGAGATTATCATACAAATCCTCTCAAACTCTCTGAAATCTCTTGAACCCAGAAACCCAAATCCTCATAGCTCTACTTCACCGATAAATCCCATCTCCCAAGTTCCTCCTAGTCGCACTCATTCCTCTCAATTCCCGACAGTACCCTAACACTCATCTTACAAATTCCTGACAGTACCCTAATGCTCATCTCGCAAGTTCCCGACAGTACCCTAACGACAGTACCAATGGCGAGAACCAAAAGACCCAGTCAATCTCCTCCATCCTCTCTACTGTCTAAGAGGCCGAAAGCACCATCTCCACAAGAACCCAATCCGACCATTCTCAAACCCAAAGGCATTCGCATTAAAGAACCAACTGGGATGACTACCCGATCTCATACAAGCTTGAAAGGAAAAGGGAAAGAGAAACAACGAGAAGCAGACATTCAAGAATCTACATTGCAGACGAAAATTACTCAGGCTGCTCTTATTTAGGATGCCATCCAGTCTGCTGTCACTCAGTTGAGGAAGTCTAACACTGAACTGATTGATCAAGTCAACTACCAAGTTAAAGTGTTAGTAGAGGCAGTGAATCACAACTTTAATATACTTTTTGAGTGCCAGACAGATCAGACACAGAGGATCCAGAGGATTGAAGATGCACTCAGGTCTCACCTTCACATTCCTTTCCCTGACTTACCACCAACTGCCTCATATATACCTCTTACATCAGACTCTCCACTTCCAGATCCTTCTCTTTCTGACTCTCCTATCATTCCTTCAGACACTTCTCCTCTTGCACCTACCACATCCTTTATCTCTGACCCTATTCCTGCTAGTGATATTCCACAGGATGATCCCATCCTCCAGACTCTATCATCTACATCACATCATCCCTCTTCCAGTTCTCATACTGAGGAGATTGTTGTTGAGGATGCTACTACAGAGGTTATAGGACCTACTCATTCCACTTCCACCACTCCTCTTGAGCCCTCTTCTACGACCTTTTCCTTCCAGCCTCCTGCCCAGCTCTCCCTCATTCCATATGTTCCACCTGTCTCCTTCTTTGCTTCTTCATCTACTCAGGAATCTACGCCTTCTGCATCTCCTTTAGATGATGCCAGAAAGGGAGAGAAGAACTAATATGATCATATGTACTTTTTTATTGTTTATTGTCATGTAGTAGTGCAGTTTGTGTAGTTTCAGTATGCTTTCTGAACTGACATGTACTTGTTCAAAGATTCTAATCTAATGAGAATATAGTCTTAATACAATTGTGTTTATGTTTGCAGCTGCCAATATGATCTCATGAAAAGCAAGAAGTTATGCTTCACATGTGCATGGTTAAATTCTGTTTATAATGGTTTTTGAACCTTGAACTAACATCTTTTATTTTCTATATGAGGTCAAAAACTCTTAATCTTTAAACCAACTCTTTTTAGTCCTTGCATAGTTAAGTTGTTGCAAAATTTTTGAAAAAGATCAAGTGAAGTTTGTTAGAAAATCAAAATTTTGAACAAGATCATATAATATGTTTTGTCTTCATCAAAAAGGGGGAGAATGTTAGATTTCATGTTTTGATGATAACAAATCATATTTTGGAAGTCCATGGATTTTATATCAGCAAAGGAAGTGATAAAAGTGATCTGACCAAGATCACTCGAATGATTTGGATAATCACTCGAGTGATAATCAAGATCACTCGAGTGATCTTTAAAATCACTCGAATGATACGGTAAATAACCAGATCACTCGAGTGATATGTGTAGTCACTCGAGTGATGCGCTAGATCACTCCCAGTGATTGAAAAATCACTACAAGAAAAATATCACTGTTCCATATTTCACTTCCAGTGATCCTGAATCACTCGAGTGATATGTTATATTTGTCAAATCACTTCCAGTGAATCTGAAAAAACTGGAAGAAAAATTCACTGTTTTGGAAATCACTTCCAGTGAATGCCAGATCACTCGAGTGATACCTGAAAATTTCCAAATCACTTCCAGTAGAATACAAATCACTGCAAGAATATTTTACTATTTGCCAAATCACTTCCAGTGATGTTGAATCACTCGAGTGATATAGTATTTTCACTGAATCACTTCCAGTGGATTGAAAATCACTGCAAGAAGAAATCACTATTTACAAAATCACTTCCAGTGATTCCAAATTCACTCGAGTGGAATATGAAAATCTCATGGTCACTTTTAGTAATTCTGTAATCACTGATAGATGTTTTTAATGTTTTCCAAATCACTTCCAGTGACATCATATTCACTCCAGTAATGTTTCATATTGCTAGTAACACTCTCAAACAATCACTGTGATCCACTTGCAAACTACTCTCATGGAAATCAACAGATTTTGTTAGTTAATCTTTGTTATTGATAATTATTACTAATTATTCCAGATTACTGTCAAAATCATATGACATATTATTTCGATACTCAGTTGCTGAAATCCATCTCTAGTGAAAGCAAGATCACTCCCGATGGTTTTCTTGATTTTCAGAAAACACTTCCAGTGAATCATATTACTCTGATGATATTCAAATATTTTCTAATGGTAATATTCTCAAAGTGTATTACAGCTGTACTCCACCATCACGCACATGACAAGTAACTAAACTCTCCATTCAAACATCAACTATTCATGGGCGGCAGCAAAATTCATAAGTAACGGAAGACAAATGCTGTTACATTTGTCAAAAGCATCTTTGAATCAACGGACAAATTTACAATGGTCTTCAAAGCCTCTAATATATATGTCAAGCCATTCGAAAAATAATAGTACAAAGTTAAACGCTTGAATACATTGCAAACAATACTTTTACAAGTGCTTCAAATCTTCATTCGTATTTCAGTTTTTATCTATACACTATGTGAGAGAGATTTGTCAGTCATACGCATTTATTGTTGAGGAACCTTAAGTTGGGATTTAAGATTACCTTGTGTAAGGGGGAGCGAGTGTCCAGAGGAACTTGCTGATTGTATTGTGGTGCCGAGAACCCACTGAATCTTGGAAGATATAGTGAAAGGCTCAGAATGATTTCTGAGGACTGGACGTAGGTCAAGTGGTTGAGACCGAACCAGTATAAACCCCTATGTAAACCTTGGTGATATCTCTTCCTTTTTATTACTGTGCCTTAAAGTTTTATAAATTGTATTTAAATTTCTGATTATTTTGTAATCACCCAATTCACTCCCCCTCTTGGGTGAAAAGCTTGCTCTAACAATAACAAGTTCTCTCAGGTACAAACTCTCATCCTTAAACTTGCAGCACTCGAGTGCACCTTGGATAAGAACTCAAGTTCAGTTATAAGAACTCAAGTGCACAACTTCTACCTTAGACTTACAAACCTCTCGGGCATGAACTCTTTCTCAGGAACTCACAGGACTCGAGTGCAGCTTCTTCACAGACCTCGAGTTGCTAAATACAAACTCGAGTGTGCTTGACTGTTTTTGATCTTGATATGTTTCTAGAACAAACTCTCACTCCAGAACTTCTACAACTCGAGTGCATGTTATCTCAAGACTCGAGTGTGCCATACCAAACTCGAGTGCATTATTTCCTGGCAAGTTTACAATTCAAATATCATTAAATCTCAATGGTCTTTGCATAGGAAAATCTCAACTAAACTCGAGTGCTTAGTTCAGAACTCAAGTTATTTATCCAAAACTCAAGTTCATCATCAAGAACTCAAGTGCAGCAGCAATTTTACAGAAAATATAAATGAGAGTTTGTGAAAAGTTTTATTTGGTTAAATTTACACAATGTACTTGTTCTAGCTTGAGCATTTCCTTGCAAAACACATTATCACTAATTTGTTATCATCAAAACAAGGATTCCAACATTCTCCCCGTTTTGATGATGACAAAACCGTAGTGATGGATTTGTGAACTTTGAAAAATCTTTTATTCTCAAGATTATATTTCAAGTACAAAATCTAAATGTTGTAACAAAATTGTTTTGAAATCTCAGTTCTTGAAAATAGAAATGAAGCCTTAGAAACTTAAGTACTGGAACCACACTTACGAGTTGCATTAATTGATAAGAATAATCATCATTGTAAGGATATGAATTGAAGCATAACAAAATACTTGATCATTAATTAAATACAAAAAACTCCCCCTTAATGAAATACAAACTTTTAAAGGTAAACTTAACAGAAACGCAAATACCAAGAATAAGACAAGACTCACACAGACTCAATACTAATACCACTCCCCCTAACGAACTCAGAATCCATTACTCCTTCTTCTCCCCCTTTTTATCATCATCCATAGTAGGAGAGATTGGGATGATGATATCTAAAGATGCTGGTGGAGCATATAACACCAGTATAGTGGTGGTAGGTGTAAACAGTGGTAAAGATGGCTGGGTTGCTGTAATGACAGGCTCAGAAGATGGCTAATCAAAAGTGACATTCACTGGGGTTGAAGTCAGAGGATCATTAAAATTAAAAAGAATAGAAGGATCAGCAAAAGTGGTATGAGCTGGAGTAGATGATGAAGGACTAGAACCAACATGTGGTGCCCGAATCAATGTCTCCAATTCATTTAATTGCTGAGAATGCTTGGCTTGAGTCTAGATGATGAGATTGAAATTGTGGTTGGAGTTATGAACTAATTTTGCCATTTGTGGTTTGATCTTTATAATCATCTGTTCAAACTATCCATGCAATTGTTGATATTGCTGCATCAACTCAGTTCGAAGGCCATTTACAACTTTGGTGATCAACTCTCCCACATAATTATGGATAGAAGCACCAATGAATGAAGGGGATTGAGGTCTTCCTTATGTAGAGGATTAGGCTTCATCAGCAGTAGCAGAAGGGGAAAATTTCTTCTCAGTCTTCAAAGACAAGGAAATACCCATGCGATGTAACTAAGTCATGTCGAACCGTGGGACCCTTACTTTTTCATCCTTCTCAAGATACCAAATCTTGTTATGCCTGAGGATAAGGGAAACAGTCTGAGGTAAAGGGATGTAGGTGTTCAGGGTAGATGAAAAACAAAACCTCCTCATTTCTTGAAAAATCAATTCTCCTACATTCCTTTGGTGTCCAGAAAGTAATGAGGCCATCATGTAGTAATCCTTGTGAGCAAAATGAGTGAAGTTCTTTGATTTGTTAATAATGCTTCTAGTATAAATATAGAATAGGATACGCTGAAGGCTAGGCATTTAGATAGGCTTGAAATTCAAAGGTCCTACATTTTCACTAAGTCTCATAAGCAAATAAATTTGGGCTGGAGTGAATTCGATTGTAGGCTCAAGTGGCAGATTGTCATATCCAAGAATGTGATTGATAATGGTTGAAGTGATTATGATCAATTGTCCACGAATAGTGGTTTTAATAGCCTCCTCTACAATTCACCATTTTTGAGATTGTGTTTTTTAAAGACATATTTGAATAAAATGTTCGAACAAAAGTGGGTGAATATAAGATATGACTATTAAGGCATGGTTCATAGAAATTAAGATATTGTCTCAGATCAATGTGGTAATGTGTATATAGGTGGTCCAAATCAACATAAATAACTGAACAAAATTTTTCTATGGGCAAATTCTCAATTAAATACCTTTTTGTCCAGTGGTTTCAATGCTAAAGTATTGAATCCTTCTGGTGCCTCTGTCTCTTCTTCGTCTTCCGGTGCTTGAGATGTAGAGGGGGGAGCAGACATAGAAGGACTAGCAGAGGTTCTTGCTTGAGTAGCAATCTTCTTGACCAAGGCATCCAACTTTGAAGCTCGTATGGCCTCTCAGAGTATTTGATCATCATCGAATAAAGAATGCTTAAGGGAAGGTTCAATGGCAATGCCTTTGCCTTTTCCTTTTATCAGTTTGGACTTAGACCATGTCATAATTGGTTCTTTGATGGAGAGAGTTTTTGACTTTTTGGCCGAAGTGATAGAGACTTTGGATTTCTTGGTGGGAGGTTATGTGACTTTGGATTTTAGAGGAGGATATTTCTTTGGTGACACTTTTGGTGGTGGAGATGGAGATTTAGTTGATGAATGAGATGGTGATTGGCATGGAGTCAAAGATGCCAAAGGTTTCGGCGACGAAGACTCGACGGAGTTTGAATTTGGTGATAAGGATGGAGAAGGAAAAGGAGTATGATCTTATGGACGCTTACTTCTAGCCATTGTAAGAAAAATGAAGAATTTCATAAGAGAGATTACCGAGAGCTTGAAGTCGGAGGATGAAAAATGATGGAGAGATCTAGGGCTTAGTGGAGGAGATTTATAGCAGTAATGTGACGTTTGGAGATGATGGAACGGTTGCAAAGTCTGATTAATGGCAATGAAAGATTCGTTCCCAATGGTTAGTAAGGAAGTGGAGAGACGCAATCGAGTTAGATGAAGAAGTGTGACGGTTCTGAGTTCTCGACACTGATATAAAACCCTCGACATTCGAGTTCTTCACTTAACAACTCAAGTTCATATGCACTCGAGTTTAAAACCTCAAACTCAAGTTTTTCATATATACTCCCATACTACCCAAGTACCTGGTCTTGAGTGTGACTTGTAGACACTCAAGTTTGTCTCCATTTTCTTGTTTCTTTGTACTCAAGTCCTCCAAGATCACTTGAGTAAGCCAAGCTGCATTTTCCACCTGTTTTCAAGTTTTATGTTGAATTTTTCTCATCAGACTAGAGGTTGAAATTGAGAACTTGAGTTTTGTCTCTGAACTTCTTATGAACTCGAGTTCTCACTCAGAGTTCATGTGCACTCTGTTAATCCATGTTTTACTGATCGTGTATAGAGTATTTCCTGCAAAATAGATTTCTATATACTCTGATGTTTAAGTTAGTAAACTAATCATCAAAACATAAATATAAATGTATATTTCATAAACATCTTACAGCTAATTTAGATTAGTCATATCCAATTCTCTCCTCATGTACACAAATTTTTCTTTTTCCAAATGTTTTGTGAAAATATCAGTAAGTTGAAAATCAGTTGGAATGAATTCAACACTGACATCTTTTCTTTGAATATGATCGCATATAAAATGATGTCAAACATCTATATGCTTAGTCCTTGAGTATTGTATAGGATTTTTCACCAAGCTAATGGTACTTGTGTTGTCGCACAAAATAGGTATTCCTTTCAAGTAGATTCCCAAGTCTTAAAGTTGTTGCTTTAGCCACAGTACTTGTCAGCAACAACTTGCTCTAGCTATGTATTCAGCTTCAGTTGAAGATACTAAAACAGTAGTCTGCTTCTTGCTGAACCAAGACACTAAAGATCCTCCAAGGTATTGACACTGTCTACTTGTGCTCTTTCTGTCAGTTTTGTATCCTGCATGGTCTGAGTCTGAGTATGCCACTAGATACTCATTTCCTCCTTTTGGGTACCATAAACAAAGTTTTGCAGTATTTCCCAAGTATCTGAAGATTCTTTTCATATTTTTAGCATGAGATACTTTTAGAGCATATTGAAACCTTGCGCACATTCCAACACTGAACTGTATGTCAGGTCTACTTGCTGTTAAATAGAGTAATGAACCTATCATTCCTCTATACTTGGTTATATCATATGCTTTACCCTTCTCATCTGCATCTAATGAAGTAGTTGAGCTCATTTGAGTGTCAGCTCCGTTGGAGTTTTCCATTCCGCATTTCTTCAATAATTACTTCAAATATTTGGATTGAGAAATAAAGATTCCCTTCTTCCATTGCTTAATTTGAAGTCCCAGAAAGAAATTTAATTCTCCCATCATAGACATTTCAAATTCTCCTTATATAAGCTTAGAAAATTCTTGACAAAGAGATTCATTAGTAGCACCAAATATGATATCATCACATATATGTGAACCACTAGTAAATCATTCTTGTTATGTTTGATGAATAACGTGGTGTCTGCTTTGCCTCTAACAAAATCTTGCTCAAAAAGAAATTTACTTAATCTTTCGTACCAAGCTCTTGGAGCTTGTTTCAATCCATATAAAGCCTTTTTAAGTTTGTAAACATAATATGGTTTTGATTCATTTTTAAAACCAAGAGGTTGCTCTACATAAACTTCCTCCATAATATAACCGTTCAAAAATGTACTTTTAACATCCATTTGATAAAGCTTAAAACCTTTTATGCAAGCAAATGCTAAGAGTACTCGTATGGCTTCCAATCTTGCCAATGGAGCATATATTTCCTCATAATCAATACGTTCTTCTTGATTATAGCCTTTGGCTACTAATCTTACCTTATTTCTCACAATGATTGATGATTCATCAAGTTTGTTTTTGAAAACCCATTTGGTTCAATTAAACCAGACGGCCTTTAGGACGAAGTACCAAATCCCAAACTTGATTTCTTTCAAATTGATATAATTCATCTTGCATTGCAATTACCCAATCATTGTCAGAAAGTCTTCATCAATACAAGAAGGCTCTATTTCAGAAATGAATGCATAAAATGTTACTTTGTTTAGAACTTTATTTCTTGGTTTAACACCTTCATGAATATCTCTAATTACTTGATCAATTAGATGATCTTTCATGTGTCCCCATGCTCTAAGCTAAGCATTTTCATCGACATTATCTTGGTTTTCAAAAACCTCTTGTTCTGAAATAGTTAAATCCTTTGTTTTCTTTATCAAACCTGTTTCTTCTTCATCAAGTAACTTTGTATGATGCTCAAATTCATCAAACACAACATGAATAGTTTCTTCTATAACACATGTTCTTTTATTAAATACTCTATATGCCTTACTCCTATTTGAATATCCTAAAAATAAACCTTCATCAGACTTAGGATCAAATTTACCGAGATTTTCTTTACCGTTGTTGTGAATGTAACACTTGCATATGAAAATGTGCAGGTGAGTAAGATTTGGCTTTCTCCCTTTTTATAGCTCATACGGAGTCTTTCCAAGTTTCTTTCAGATATATGCTCGATTAGATATATAACATGTTGTGCTCATTGCATCTACCCAAAATACTTGGGACATTTCTTTGTCATTAAGCATTGCGCTTGCCATTTCGGTAAGGACTCTGTTCTTTATCTCTACATCTTCATTTTGTTATGGTGTTCTTGGTGCTGAGAAGTTATGATCTATCCCTTGATTGTGCAGTAGTTTTCAAAAAGTTGATTTTCAAATTCTCCACCATAGTCTGTCCTAATAAAAACAATTGAAATACCTTTCTCATTTTGGACTTTCTTAACAAATGTAATGAAATTAGCAAATGTTTCATCTTTGGATGCAAGAAATATAGTCCAGGTGAATCTTAAAAAATCATCAACAATAACCAACGTATAAAGATTTCCTCCAAAACTTTTTACTGTTGCACGACCTATCAGATCCATATGAAGTAGCTGCAGAGGTTTTGAAGTTGAAATTTCATTCTTGATTTTGAAAGATGATTTAGTCTGTTTTCCTTCTTGACAAGCATCACAAATCATATCATCTTTAAATTTTAGTTTTGAAGGCCAACGACTAAATCTTTTCTAATAAGTTTTTCAAGTTGATTCATGTTAACATGGGCAAGACGTTTATGCCATAGCCAACTTTCCTCAGTTTTACTCATAAAACAATTTTATGAAGAACTTGAATTTAAATCAAGAGTATAGCAGTTACCGTCCCTTTGAGCTTGGATCTTAGCTTTGATAGATTCTTTATTAAGTTGTAGATCCTTCTTGTTGACAATTAGACATTCTTTTAAATCAACTATTACCCAGTTGCCTTTATCAGTACTTTGGCTTACGCTTAGAAGATTGTGACATAGAGCTTCTACATAATAGACATCATTGATTGAGACACCGTTTGGTCCTCCAACTTTTCTGATTCCAGCAATATGTCCAGATTGATTTCCTGTAAAGGTCACCTTTCCTCCTCCTCTAGGTTCCATTGTGGTGAACTTTTCTCTGTCACCAGTCATGTGTCTCGAACATCCACTATCAATGTACCATTTGTTTGCTCGTGATGCTTTGAGACATACCTAGAATAATATCATTGAGATTCAGGTACCCACACTTTCTTGGGTCCTTCATGGTTAGTATGAAATATGCTTGGCACATGTGTTCCTTTTGGAACCCATTTATATGTACCAATGTTTTTCTCTTTCTTAAAATGACAAGATAAAGTATAATGACCTTTTCTATTGCAGTAGCTACATGATACAAAAGGATTCGATATAAGTACTGACTTACTAAAATACTTTAAGTATGCCTTACTGCCATGTTTGTTGCATCTGTTTTTATTTTGAACAGGTTTATAACCAATTCCAGATTTATCATGCACAACACGTTAAGATTTCCAAATAACTTTCAGAGTTTCACTTCCCTTATAGAATTTTTCTAAGGTTCTTGTTAGATTATTAATTTTCTTATCCTTCTCTTTGCATGATGCACATGATGAATGTGATATGCTGTCATGATTTTTATTTTCAAAATCTTTCACTTTCTTTTTATAACATAACATTTCCTTAGCAGTCTTAATGTATTCAGAATGCAGTGAATTTTATTTAGATAAAAGTTAATCATAAGAAGGTTCTGAATCACTTACCTCTGTGTCTGATTCTTCCTCTTTAGCTACCAAGCATATGTTGCAACTTCATCATCATCACTTTCACCTTCTGACAAACTATCACCCCATATGGATGATATGTATGCTTTCTTTTTCTGTTTCTTATCTTTTTTTTTGAAACATTCGGACTTGATATGTCCAGGCTTTCCTTACCCATAGCACACAATTTGTTGCTCTTATTTTCTTTCTTGCTAGAACCTCCTTGTTGGTTTCTGAAGTTCCATTGACCTCTTCTGTAGAACTTCTTGAACCTCTTGGCGATCATTCCTATATCATTATCATTGAGTTCTTCTTCACTTTCAGATGGTTCAGCTTCTTTGATAGCTTTGAGGACAAATCCTCTTTTCTTTTTATCATCAAACTCTTCTAGTTCTTTCTTGAACTTGAGGTTCCCTGCATATTCTGGAAGACTTCCAAAGAGTGCAGCTACCAATCTCATAGACTCACCTTTGGCCTCTTCAATGGCAGTCACCTTTACTTCCCATTCTTTTGTAAGAATGTTCAGAATCTTTCTTACTTGGACATTTTGATCAAAAATCTTTCCAAGTGCTACTAACTAGTTGACTAAGTGAGTATATCTGAGCTCAAACTCAGATATTGTTTCTCCAAGCTTCATCTGAAACCAATCGTACTCCATAGTTAGAGTATTGATTCTGTTTTCTTTAATTCCGGACGTACCTTCATGTTTAATTTGGCTTCCCACATTTCTTTAGCAGTAGTTAACGTACAGATTCTGAAGTACTCCTTTTGGTTGAGTATAGTCTGACTCATCAAAATGGCTTTACTATTCAGCGTCACTAGCCTTCTGCCATTCTCTTCAAATTCTTCTGGACTTTTCTTCATAACTCTATCTTCAACTTTCTTTGTTGGAATATAATCACCGTCTTGTATTACATTACATAAGCCATATTCAGTTGGCATTACAAACACTTTGAATTTAGCTTTCCAGAATGAAAAATGTTCTCTGTTAAAACCAGGAGGTCTAGTAATCGAAGCTCTATCTAAAAGAATGCCCTCACCCATGGTTTCCATATGTATGGATCCTTCTCAATCTGTTAAACTCTTCTGAGAAGACCTTGCTCTGATACCAAATGTAAGAGGCAAGTTTCACCCAAGAGGGGATGAATTGGGTGATATCAAATTTTTCACGGTTGATAAGAATATATTAAACTGAGTGAAGAGAGTATAGAGATAGATAAATTGCACACAGAGATTTATACTAGTTCGTCCATAATCCTTGGCCTACGTCCAGTCCCCTGAGGTCAACACCTGCTGAACATTTCACTAATCCTCTAAGATTCAGTTGGCTCTTGGAACGCATGGTTTAACTATCCTCAAAAGGACTACAAGCAGTAACGTTCTAAACTTATAACTTTCTCCCCCCTCAAGGCAAGTCTTATGAGCAGAGTAAATTCAACGAACTCTCTCAGCTTCTCCCGTAAGGAAACTCTAGCCTCTCAAGGTCCCTTTACCTTGAGATGAAGATTACAATGAAAGCATTTATAGAAAAACTCTCTTCTAGAGCATATAAAATAATCACTAAAGCTCACAATATGAATACAATGGAATTACAAAAATTTGTGACTAAATATGCTCTTTTGTGTATTCAATGTATATTTCTCTCTTATCTTCAATTCTTCTATGGATGTGCTTTATATTAGGTTTCAGATGAACATTGTAATGCATCCATTGTGGTGCGGCATGGATATTTGAATTCTTCATACAGATTGTCACAGCGTGCGGTAGTTACGCTTGTCGGACCCATATGCATATGCCCATATCATTATGTCCGCCATTATTGACTTCATGATTTGTTTAGCTTATCCCATCATCAAAACCCAGTTTAACACTTAAACCAAACATGAAGTAATGTCTAGGAATGATAACAATTGAATAAATAATATATAAGAGTATTGCTGAAAATCACGTGGTTTTTGTAAATGCATGGACTCGAGTTCAATAGCCCCAACTCGAGTGTAAAAGTTGTCAGCACTAGGGATGTTCAAATCCGGGACTGAGACCGGGATGTCCCAATCCCGGTCCCGATCCTGATTTTTAGCCGGGATACACATATGCATCCCGGTCCCGGGACCGGGACCAGGAATTCCCGGTTTTTTTAAAAAAAATTAAAATTAAAATATATTATTATATTAGTTACTTTTTTTTATAATCTAGTGTTTAAAATAATCATTTAACGGCTAACAAGGCCATAATAATCAAACAAATTGATTTAGAATTGAAGAATAGTATTTTATTATTATTATTATGATCACCTTCATCATCTTATTTATTAACTTTATACATTATATGGCTAGGATTAGTATTATGATATATATGATTTAGCTATAACTAAAAATGTAATACACATCTTATCAAATGATAACTTAATTTATGGAGTAAAAAATATAAAAATAAAAAGATAACTTAATTTATTAGGTAAAAACATATAAAAAAATAAAAACTAGGACAGGGACCGGGACCGGGACCAGGATCACCAATGGTGATCCCAGTCTGGGTCCTCGTCCCGGTTCCGGTAAATCCCGGTCCAGGTCCCGGTCCCGGCTGGGACGGGAAATTCCCAGGATTAAAATCTCCAGGACTAAGCCGGGATAGTCAGGACCTGGCTCAGACAACCGGGACCGAGATACTTTGAACACCCCTAGTTAGAACTCAAGTTTATAATTTTAAACTCGAGTGCACCTTGAATTTCAGCTTACTTCCATTGTTTCTGATGAGAGTGCAATGAGTAGACTCGAGTTTGGAATGATAATAACTTGAGTGCAATTAAACCAACTCGAGTGCAGCTTTTTCACAGAACTCGAGTTTCTAAATACAAACTCGAGTGTGCTTGACTTTTTTTGATCTTGATACGCTTCTGGAACAAACTCTCACTCCAGAACTTCCACAACTCAAGTGCATGTTATCTCAGGACTCGAGTGTGCCATACCAAACTCGAGTGCATTAGTTCTTGGCAAGTTTACAATTCAAATATAATTAAATCTCAATGATCTTTGTATAGGAAAATCTCAACTAAACTTGAGTACTTCAGAGCTCGAGTGCTTTAGCCAAAACTCGAGTGCATTAACAATTTTATAGCAAATATAGATGAGAGTTTGTGAAAAGCTTTATTTGGTTAAATTTACACAATGTACTTGTTCTAACTTGAGCATTTCCTTGCAAAACACATTATCACTAGTTTGTTATCATCAAAACATGGATTCCAACATTAATATCCAATGATATAAAGGAATTTTGGGAAATAATACCATGTCTCGCAAGGACATTAACTAAAATGGGGTCCAGCAATCCCTTTATTCCAAGCTAAATCTTAAGCCTTTAGTCATAAAATTTGGGATATTACAGTTCTCCCCCCATTCAATAAATTTCATCCTCAAAATTTTGAATGCCATATGGTACTATCTGTACCTTTAAATGTAGAGTTTTGGCACTTCACACAGCTTAATTATTGGTCAGCCCATCTGAGAAACTACATAAGCCACCTCAGCCGCTGTTTTAAGCCTTACCTCTCGACCAAAAACCGGTGCTTTACATAGGCGCCTATACATCTGGTCAACCCTTCCAACCTGGGCAACAATAGGGTGGCTAGCCCCTACGCCGTGTCGGGTAAACGCCAACGCTTTGTCCCACTCATATAGTGAGAATCTCCGATCACGGTGGCAAATCACAACCATCTTATTAACTAGCTCTTTTATTTGCAAGCTCATAGAGCATGCAACTCAAGAATTGTATTCTTCAGACCAAATCTCATATGGCATTCTGCATTTATTATGCAGCACTTTCATTCCTTCTATTCCCAGCATGTGACATTCACATAAGACCCACTATTCTAATCTTACAGCGCTTGGTTTCTCTAGCCTTACTATCTCTTCGGGACTTCCTCCAAGATCATACTGTATGCATACCAGGCTTTTCAGTTTCTTTCAAGACTCTCCCAAATCATATTGTATGAACACCAAGCCTTACGGCTCATCCAACTACCAAAACCCTGCACATTCTGGCTTTACATCCTAGGGATTTACCCATATGCCATAGGCATCTTAGGCTTATTGCCTCGGCTACAATCTGGTATAACCTGAATATTCTGCTAATCTCAATATATTCTCTGGACATATTGGTCTAATGTCATCATGCTAGGTAACAACCATAGTGCTTAAACAAATAGGTCTTACCGCCTCGGGATACTGCCCTATGCAGACTTGCATATTAGGTCTTATTGCCTCGAGCACTTGACTCCATTCTCAATCACATCTCATATTCTACTAGCCTAAGGACTTGCCATCCCCTCAGGTCTTGTGGCCTTAAGACAATCAATCTATTACCTTTATTGAATAACAGCCCTCTCACTAGGCCCACTGCAGAGCTACCCTCACTAGTCACCCCCTATAGTCACACAGCAGTCCGGCCCATACCCCCTTGCTTACCAGGACTGAGTGCGGCAAGCTTATGGAATAGCCATTCTCATTATCCCCTAAAGGAGACCTCTACAGGTATCAAGCATACAACATTCACCACTTAAGCCGTGCTCGATATACCCTGGTACTATTGAGTTCACTATTCGTCGAGTCTAACTACCTAGAACACATAGTTCACTAGGTACTTTTAAACTCATTTCAACCTCTATCTCTTGCTGCTCAACTCATTCACACATTTATGTAATGTTCATAAAGCATGCTAAGAAAACCATCATCATATCAATCATCTCAAGAGTATTCGGTATGTCAGCATATAGCCTAACGACATCCACTGGACTTTCGATCCACAAGTCACATGGCCCCAATTATTCATCCGTGCAATAGGCCTCAGAATTTCACTTGTGCTTAACAGGAGTTTTTCACGGCCCTGAGTGTCTACTCATGCAAAATAGGCCTTAAGTGACTACTCGAGCATAATATAAGTCTCTATGGCATCCACTCGCGCAAAATAGGCCTTGAGCTACCGCCCTGCAAATTATGAATGCTCAGTAGGTCTTACTACCTAGGGAATCACCCCTATGTCGTAGACATCACGAGACTTACAGCCTTGGCCTCTGCCCATCAGGTCTGATTGCCTAAGGATAAGCTGGTCCAAAAGGTCTTACTTCCTACCGTATAGTCATAACACGAATATACTTGATGGTAAACACATACATGTAGAACCATTACATAAGATACGCGAGCAAGAGTCACTTAGCTTCACTTTGCTAATCCTGTTCTTCCTCAATCTTTTTCATCATTCGGCATTGAAGCACCTCATGGTAATTAGTGGGGTCATATAACCCTTCTTCTTAAGGAAAATTATGTAATGGAAGACTCATTACAATATACCACTACTGAGAGTCAACGTCCCCGTAGCTCTACTATATGGTTTCAACATCACGGTGGCTTCACGCCACGGTTTATCATCACAGCGGCTGCACACTATAGTTTGATATCATAATGGCTCCACACTACGGTACTACGCTCGGTGCTTTACTAAGTCACTTGACTGGTCAACCCCCAGCCAAACCCTCCATAGGTAGCCTTCCTGATCATATCTCCTTATAGGTAGACTTTTCTGATTAGAACTCCTCATAGGTAGCCCTCTCCGATCAGAATCCTCCACAGGTAGTTCTATCTGGTTAGTCATCTCTTAATGGAAGTACCATAGTAACGGAATTCAGATCTTATAAGGTCCTTCTTCTCTAGCAGTTATGTAATCTGCTCTCTCTCTAGGGTCAATTCATTTTAACTTTTGATATTAGTCCCACTCCAGGCATCATCACAACTCTTAGGGAATATTCTACAAACTAGATCTTTCCTTATGCTAGATTAGCGACTAGCAACCTCCAGAAATATGCATGAGATTTATTACATATTTATGTACTACATTCTAGTACTTCAAGCCATTCAGGCTATTTCAAAGTCTTGAAGAACTAATTCAATTGTTGCAATTGATTCTCATATTATGATTCTATTCTTAGAATCTCAACCTCACCTGAGTCAGAATCAGGTTTCCTCAATTATACCTAATAAGTACACTAAGAATCAAATTCAATAGCGACTATTCTAACCAGCAGGGTTTCCGGGTAATATCCTCAAACAATTACTAAAGGTTTAATCATCATTCATAAGGTTTACACTTTCTTCATGGAAAAGAACCATAGTACAACATTATTCACATTTTGACCTATGCAATATTCCAGCTTAGATCTGATCCAAACATATACTCAACCCTCAGTATCATCAAATCAGATCCTTTAGGATTGATATAGGGCATAAGGACCTCTTGTCATGCATTACCATATATCATACCCACATTCCTTTAACCCTATAGGTTACTAAGGATCATTACCTAGCATGGAGAACCTCAACACAATAACTATGCCTAACTTCTATAACCCATCAAATGAACTTTTCCTGAGCAGTAATCACTACAACAGAAAGGGTTCGAATTAAAGATCACAACTTACTTATCATCTTTATGCCTCTAATCATAACTTAGGTTACTAAGAACCTCAAATCAAAATTTCAAACCCTTATAGCGGACCCTCATTATGCACTACTGTAGCGCTACCCTCAGTGGGTGCCCTCTACAGCTGCATAGGAATTCATCCTATAATTAAGCAAACTTATGTGGAGCATACCCACAATATTATCTTTCCTAAGCAAGCTTAACCATGGAGTTTCAATAAGATTTGGGCATTCGTGCTAGCTTTATACCATATGTCATTGGGTATCGGTAGCCCATCATACCTCAACCACCACGTGATATATCGCTGACATCATATCATATGTCACTGGGTATTGGTATCCCACAATACCTTAACCATCACATAACATGTTAGGAAAAGTCTCCCATAATGTGCTAAAGCCTCCATCCAAAGCTTTTCACAAGGTCACATTTCCATCTTTAGCAAAATTGCCTCTGCACTCGAGTTTTTGACCCAAAACTCGAGTCTTGCCAGCCTTACTAGAGTTTTGCTGGTTTTCCACAGAGACTTAGCTGATACTTCAATCCTTGCACATGCCATAAGGGCTTGCACTTAAGTTCACCATGACAAACTCGAGTTCTCTGACATGCACTTGAGTCCAGAAAGTACAGAGATGAGAGTTTGTTCCAGAAAGCTCTCAAATGGCATGGACACAGGTTGCACTCGAGTTTGAACATCAACACTCGAGTTCTGTGCAATTATTGTACTCAAGTTCTACAAGTTTGGTATAAAGAGTTTCTACCTGAGATATTCCCAATTGCAAGGAGAGGAGATGCACTCGAGTTTAACCATATAAACTCGAGTTCTTAACCTACTTACACTCGAGCCCTTCAAGTTATGGGGAAAGAGTTTCTACCAGAAACAATTCCAACTGTAAGAACAGCACATACACTCAAGTTCACCCATATGAACTCAAGTTCTCCACTGTCTACACTCGAGTTCAGGCTTTTGTATTCCTATGAGTTCCTGCCTGAAACCACCTGATGCACAAGGAAATACCCTATACACTCGAGTTTTCCACACTGAACTCGAGTTCTCGACCCAATTTGCACTCGAGTCTGTACTTCTTACCTCTGAGAGTTCTTACCCGATATCGATTTTCCCATCAGAAAATGGCCCATGAACTCAAGTTCTCCATATTGCACTCGAGTTAATTAGCTATCCCAAGCTGATAACACTTCAGAAATCATTCTGAATCCACCCATAGGTTATCCAAATCCTTGTCTTTCCATTTGGCATCACTCTTAGCCATAGTTCTACCACCATACCTCCTAACTCAAGCCATCTAACCAAGGATTATAACCTATCAACATTAGCAGAGAACTTCTAGCAAATTCCATTTTTACCATAATCAACCCTCTGATAACTCTAGCAATTACCATTATTGCCAGAATCAACGTTTTGATACCAAAAATGTGACACCCTATTTTTCATACTTCATAATGAGTATAAATGAGTAGTGAAATCAGTTGTGGAACCAGGATTTAACCCCGAACTACCCAACATTACAAAACATTCATAAATCCTCGCTCTTAACTCAGGATTTGAACCTAAGGCTGAAAGGGTTTTCAAAGGTAGAATACTTTAAATACATTTCCACAAGATTTACTATGTCACTAATGCCTCATCATCTCTTAATTCCATTATATCAGAGTATATGCGAGCAATTTCTTGCCTTTTTAATGAAATTAGAGCTACTCTCCTTTAATTAAACTATAGCGGTTCTCTTCTAAACTTCATTCATACATACATGAAATATAGAGTCTTGTAAGGCAATCAAATGTAAATCAATTACATAAATACAAATAGTAGTGCCTCGCACTACGATCTTCACCTCACCTCTGCAATCCTCCTCCGTGCACATCTCCCTGCACTCTTCACCTGTCTAAATGGTTGGTTGGGAGGAGTAAGATTCGAGAGAATCTTAGTAGCAAACGATATCACTATGCATGTAAGATATATATATGATGCATGACATGCTTGTCATTCATAAAATCATGCCAATCTCATGACATCTTCATGCATGCTCAATGTTACAACATACTCATGGCCATCATATAACATAACAAAGCATCAATAAATCAAGCAGTCATATAAACAATGAAAAACACATACATATCACATACATGCAGGCACGGTAAGTTCACTACCTCTCAGACTTCGTGTCCTTCCTTAAACCATCGTCCTTGCTCCCGCTCGGGCACCATCCGTCAAGTCCTAAATTTCAAGCATACAAGAAATGATTCACTACTCATCCATGTATCATTATAGACTCATTTTAGTGGATAACTTAGCCCAATTATGCTAAATTACCAAAATGCCCACGGAAACCCGGCCCAACTGTACTTTATCAGAAATTATGACCTTGGCCAATCCTTAACAATTTCATGTGTAGAATCCATTTATGACCTTTGATTAGTCAAATTCAGGACCAAATGATGAAAATATCCTTGACAGCCCTTACTTAGAGCCTTAACGTGTAATTTGGTCATTTCACACTGTAGGCCTTTTCTCACTTCATCATCAACATGAATACTACATAATTTCCCCTTCTGAACTCAATGGAATCATCCAATTGATGAAATTCCAACTCACAGCTCACACTACACATAAGTCAGACATTTAGAGTTCTCAGAAGAGTTGTGTTGGTTTCTTCCTTTCTCTTGCCTAAACACTTTCTTCTTACTTCTAATTACATGATTAGCTATTTAGGCAAGCATTGGACATCATTTAGACAATTAAAACAGTATTTGAATGAGACATAATCAGTACCCAACTCTCACCATACTCATCCAAATGACAAACCAATAGGTTCAAAAGGAAGCTTACGCTTTGTAATATCCCAAATTTTAGGATGAGAGGCTTGAGATTAAGCCTGGATCAAGAGGACTGCTAAGCCCTGGTTTAGCAAGTGTCCTAGTAAGGCATGGTTTTATTCCCTAAATTTCTTTATACCCTTAGGGGTATTAAAGAGCATTAGGAGTGACAAAATAAAGTAATTATAAGTCACACACGATATAGTAAAGTGGAACACAAAGTAGTATTGCTACCGGTGAAATTCTCAGTATGGCAGAGGTGATTGTGTGACATTTGTTTAATGGGAAATGATGACAAAATATTATGAAAGTAGACTTATCAAGCTTTAATTTGATAGGTCATATAATGTTAGAACTGTCTTACACCCAAGAAGGGGGTGAATTAGGTATACGATAATAAAGTATGATCTTTTAAATCTTTTCACAGCTTATCAAATCAATATATATGGAAGTATAAAATCATAAGAAGTTATGTAAATCTTATATGCTAGAATTGTAAATGCTTAGGGAAGAGAATATGAAAACTGTGATTTATCTTGGTTCGGTCTAATCCACGATGACCTACGTCCACTCCCCAGGCTCCTCCTGAGATTTCTATTCTATTATCTTCTTGTTTGATCCGGCACAAGAAAAGCCGCTACAACACACAAGTTTAACCAGGCACTTGTCTAGCCTACTACGAAGTTACTCTCCCTCACACATTGTAAGCTTCACACCCCCTTACAACAAGTTTTACGAGCAGAGCAATACTCCCTACAACATCCCCGTAAGGTAATCAATCCTCTCAAGGTTCCTCTACCTTGAGTTCAATACATAAATATAGATGAAGTTTCTTACATACTCTCTCACAGAGTAGATAAGTTCTCACTGTAGTACAATAAGAGTATTCACTCTCAAATGTACATGATAGTATAAACAGATAAGACCAGAGAGTGATCGGAGCTGGAAGACTTAGGATATCAGCATGTCTCAGTTTTTCATTCTTCTGTTCGCTGTGTTCTTCCTTGAATGCTCTTCCATATATAGCTGGGTTGTAGAAGATAACCGTTGTTGGCATTCGTTCATTGGAGTCTGTCACTGTATTAGACCGTTGAGCCCATTCGGATATTTTCTTATTGCAAGCCCATCCTATGCTCAGAAAGATACTTTAGCATTTTCCATTGAAGTCCCATTGCTTTGTATGGTCGTTCTTCATATTTGAATCTTCAGACAAACTATCATGGTATGCGTCAGTTTCTTGTGGTGGTTGTTGACCCATATCTAATGACAGCTGGCCCGTATCATTGTGTCTGCCATTTTTTACTTCTTTATTTGTTTTGCTCATCCGAATGCAAATAACAGATGAATGTTGCAACGTTGATAACATTATAATGGGCATTTGAGTTTTTGATACATTCTATCGTGCAGTGCCATTTCTACGTGTTTTCTGTAGTTTCTGTGGTCCCACTTGTCTGTGTATGTTTATTTGCATAATGTCTGTCTCCTACTGAGAACAAAGCTCAAATATATTAAAACATGAATAATCAATGATTAATTAACATATAGACATTTTAGAATTCATCTTCGAATGATTATATTTCTGTCAGCGTCATGAACTCGAGTTTATCATGCCAAACTCGAGTGCGTTGCTCATTTTATCATTCACCAAGTAGTTTCGGCCAGGAACTGGCGAGAGTGTAGAATAACAATTCGAGTGTGAAATCCATACAAACTCGAGTGCTCATGACTGGACTCAAGTGCATCAACATTTTCTAGTTACTATAAGGTTTTCTGATGTAAACTCTTAGAAGTATAAAGTTGGACTCGAGTGTATATTGTAGTCAAACTCAAGTGCGTGTTTTGGAACTCGAGTGTAATGCTTGTTTTCTCAACGCAAGTCTTCTCGGGTACAAACTCTTTCCACATAACTGGCAAGACTCAAGTTTAAATGATATACAGAACTTGAGTGCTTATTTCCTGACTCGAGTGCAACACTTGTTCCATAGCATCAAGACTCTCTGGCATAAACTCTCATGGCCACACTCTCACAACTCAAGTGTAACATCGTACGAAACTCGAGTGCTCACCTCCAAACTCGAGTGTACTTTATATGAACATATTGTTGCTGAGTCTTGGGAATAAAATCTCATTCCAAAACTTAAATCACTCAAGTGCATATCTTCTGAGGACTCGAGTGTGTCAGTTCAAAATCGAGTGTGGTGATTAACTTCAGCTTCTACGTCAAAACTTATGGGAGTATGAACAGTGGACTCAAAATATGATCCATTCATTTTAGACTCCAAATATGGTAAATGATTGACCATTAGAAAGCTCTCATCGTTTATATTTCAATGCAAAAGAAATCAGCTCCAAACTCATTGTATTCCCCAAGTTATGATCCAATGAGTGTAGATAGCGTATCAATTTTCCAGCTTCTACTTCTAGAAGGCATACCACATTGAATATAACTTCAAAATTGACATGTTATATAACTATGGAAATCTCTTTAAGTCTACTTTCAAATGGCACTAGTTTAAACTCATTTGGATGTGTAGTTTGAGAGATATGTCCAAAATATGAAAATTGTTCTTGAATATGATGGTTATTTGAATTTCAACTTCAAACATCTATATCTGCCTCATATGAGATTCTTTAATGTTGATTCTGGTGTTAAAAGGATGCATTATGAGTCTAGTTTCATATGCCACTGGTTTAATCTCAATCAGAGTTATGGTTTGGAAGATATAGTTGAATTATTGAAGCTCGCCCAAATTGAACGTAAAACAGGGATGAACAAAGTATACTTTTATTCATACTGAACTCGAGTTCTGATCCCCAAACTCGAGTTCTAGCCCATTTTTGCAGTTGTGAATAGTGCAAACTTGAGTTTTACATAGGTAACTCGAGTGCAAAACTTGGGAATCATTCGGAAGTCATTTCTACTAAGAACTCACATGAAGAACTCTTTGAACTCGAGTGCTACAGTGCCCAAAACTCGAGTGCTACAGTTCCTCAGATGCTACAGTGCCTGCGTGCTACAGTGCCAACTGCTACAGTCACTTGAATTCCCTTATGAGCATAGAAACATCCAATATTTCCTCTAAGAGCTTGAATATTGATATTCCCATTAGTTTCTTCAGGTGTTTGCTTCTCTAATCTCTTTCTTTCTTTACTTAACTAATCTATAAGATATGCAACATGAAATATAGTAATTAGTCAATGTAAGGAGATAAATATATTAAGCAAACTTTTTGCTTTTAATATCTTATATCTATATTTGACATCATCAAAACTAATCATATCTAACATTCTCCCCCTTTTTGATGATGATAAATCCTACAAGAAAAATATGCTTAAATGTGACTTGTATAAATATTATGCACTATATTTTTCTTGCCTTTCTCTCCCCCTATTTGTCATTAGCAAAAAGTTTGAGGGATAAGGAATACATGCTTATAGAGAGATATAAAAACAAATTTGAAATGTCTCTCTCTATTAAACAAAATAAACATGTCAAGAAAACAATTTTCTCTCTCCCCCTTTATGTTTTGCAAATGAAAGATAGTTTTCACAATTTTCAAATTTGAAACAAATATGCACATTGAAAGGTGTTTTCATGAAAAAATATAAATATATATATGCACAATGTTCTCAAGATGTAAAGAGATAAGGTTTAGAAATGCTCATTTGGATTTGGCAATCTGATGATAGATTCATGAAGTCTGGTCCATTACACTTTCACTGTATAACTCTGATCATGTCTCTAAGACGCTCTTGAGCTTTTTGAATATTGCAGCCAATATTTCTCTTGATTGATCATCAAAGCATATGCCCTAAAGGTTGATATATTCTCCTTTTTGTATGTAGAGGAATGATGATCGCACATAAGGCAAATTCTCCTGTCATAAGTTAAAGTCATTCTTGTAAGAAGAATGGTTAGTGTAATCAAGTATCAAAGGTTTCCTTTCTATAGGATATATTCAAATTAAGATCGAGAAAAGAAAATGGATAAGTATCTTATCATCAAAACTAATCAATTAAACGTAAATACAAATGAGTATACTATAATCATTTTCTAAATAAAGAAGATAAGCTTTTAAGATATAAAACACATGTGAAATTAAAGCTCCCCCTTAATGTATGCATAGTCTTAAAAATTAATATGAGGAATGTAGTTTAAAATGTTTATGGATTTGGGAAACCATTGAAAACCTTAAGTATGAAAGTTGGAGGATGTAGTGAAAACTTTCAGAATGATGATGGCTCTATCAATTATATCCCAATATCAGACAATCATCATTTCAATGCTTACTTCGAGTGGTGCAACTTAGAGTATTTAAATTAAGAAAGAATACAATACCGTACTCAAGTAATGTCGTAATTACTCCAGTATAGTCCTCTGTAATCTATTAATGCATCATTGGCTGGTCATTGTCTAATTATGTGATTTGAAAGCATAATCTTCTGTGTAACACATAACACCCTTATTTCTGTCTCTTGCTATTCAAATTGAGCTTTTTAATTCACAGTTGCCTCATCTTATCAAATTTGATGCATCTTATATATCACAGATTTTTGTTTATGCTTATATTGCAATACTGTCAATCTTGCCTCTTTTGTTAGCCTTTGATCCTTTTTATCCGGAAGTAGAGCACTTTGGTCAATACCTACAAAAGTATAAGTACATGCTCCCTCTTTGGTACCCAACTTCTCTTTGGTCCACAATATTAGATATAACAACTCTTATGCTCTTATACAATTGACTCATATGATAATGGAGCTAAGAGTATCATTAACCAACAATGATTAAAGTATAATTTTACCCAATAAGTAAATTCATATAATTGAATCATAAAGGGTAATGAGCAAATGATATCAATTAAAAATGATGTTTTCCAATGATCAATGACAACTTGTAAATACACTTTATGTTGAAAATATGTCATTGATAAGATTTTCATGCAATCTATGTAAGTTGGTTCAAAAGAGTAGAAAATCAATCCATAATGACCAACTTTTATGAAATGGTAAATCATGAATGAAATAAAGTTTTCCAGGAATGATATACAATTTTTTTTTCAAAATCTCAAATGTTCTTCCAAATCATAAATATGTATTATGACATTAAGATTTTGAATGCATGAAAACTCATTTTATGAAATTTGTTAAATATCAATGCTCATGCTAAAAATAGTGGAAGTCAATAGTTTAAGTGTATACATGTACCAAAAAGCATCCTTCTTAAAGATAACATGTTTGAGAATCTTCCCAAGAGCAAAATTCATGGAAAATGAATTACCCAAAAGTATTAGCTTGATAGACATATATGAGTACAATGACTTTGCTATTTATCAAGTGATAATCTTGCCTCTTAGAATTGTGTCAAGAAATATATGATCATTCATGGAAAAAATTTTAATACAAGGTTCTAGTTACTCAAAAATAGATGGAGACGAATGTTGATGAAATTGAGTAACAGGATAAGAGTAAGGATTTATAGATGATGAAGCACATACTCATTAGTCCAAAGGACTAGAGTTCCAAATTATCATCCTAATATGTTATTCCGCTATAATGGTTGATGCATTAACATTCAATGCATTAATGAACATTTGTAATACTTGGAATAACTCAACCAATATGGATTTATGCATTAGGAACAAGCCTTTCACATATTGAATTCATCTCTGGGGAAATATACTTGAAACTTACATAGATAAAGTCTAACTCGTTAGAAAATAAGGATTGAGGAGTTTAAGCTTAGGATAGCATATTGAAGATGAATAATCAATATGTCAAGGATAGGGAAATAATCTGGAAGCAATTTTGACATTCAATATACAAAAGTATTAACTTCCAATTTTGAAACCGATTTGAATACAAATAAAATATGAATAATTTTCAAATCATTTGTATGCCCTTTTATAAAAATAATATGAATCAAAATGTATTCTTGAATTGTGCATTTCAAACTCAAATGAATAGAAAGATTATGCATAATTTCATTTTCAATTCATTTAGCAATCTAAAATATTTTGAAAACCATAAAAGATTGATTTCTAATGATATGCAATTATGAGAAACTACTCAACTTTAGTTAGGAGGAACAAATGTAACGGTTGAGGTCTAGAAACTAATATAAAGTCCCAACACTCCAGTTCTTCCCACAGAACTCGAGTTCATCTACACTCGAGTTTGGCCCTCCAAACTCGAGTTTATATGGACTCGAGTTTGCCACTGCAAATTCGAGTTGTGTAGTTTAACTCCCATACTAACCCAGCGTACCTGGCTTGAGTGTGGCTTGTAGACACTCAAGTTAGTTTCCAATTTCTTGTTTCTTTGTACTCAAGTCCTCTAAGATCACTTGAGTAACCCATGCTCATAAATCAAGTTTTTCTGCAAATTTCTTCCTACAAAACTATATAACCCATTTTGTTCCTTCTGTATCCAATCTTACTTGGATCCACTCATGGTTAGCTTGTAAGAATCATAATTCACATACTCTAGCAACACATTCAATTTTAAGAAATTGAGCATAATGAATTAAACATGTCTTTATGCATTAAAGTAGAGATATTTTCTTTTGAAACAAATATGTATGCATAAAGAACTAAACTATTGAACATTGCAATCCCTTTGCAAATAGGTTTACAAAAAGAATTTTTCAAAGGATTTGAAAACATATTTCTAAGATAGTTTGCAATGCTCATTCTTAAGGTAACTGGCATAAACCTCAATAGATATTAAAGATAACAATGTAGGAGGTTTTACCATCTTGCACGTTTACCTTAGGTGCTTGGAGGATTTCCTTTGCATACCCATTGCATCTTTCTTTTGAGTTCTATTTTAACGTATTTGGCTTTGGGGTTATGTAACGCTCTCTCATATAATGTAGACTTAGAGAGTATTTTTCTTGGTGTATGAGAGATACTCCTCTTCTTGTTTTCCTCAAGGTAGTTGAATGGTACATTATGGTAGCTCTTCCTTGAGGTGGAACATATTGTTTTTATCCATTCCCTTTTTCTGCGATTATGCTCAGCAGTGAATGCTTTAAGAGTTCTCGATGATACAAACCTCTTTATTGGTGCATGAGAACTTCTTAGCTTCTTCTTCATCTTCTATGTACTCTTATGTCTATTTCTTTTCGGATCATCATGTGTACACAAGGTACTAGATGGACATTTTGGTACCCACATATACTTGGGTCCTTAATTGTTAGTATTAGACTTTATATGTCCTTTCGGAACCTAAACATATTTATTTCTCACATTTGAATTTCTTTTAATATAGCATGTGTGAGAAATATGTCCAGACTTACCACAATAATTGCAGACTCTATGAATATATGCATTATGAGATTTTGTGCAAGTATTGTGTTGTTTGAGGGACAACAAACTAGTTTGCCTATACACTTTGTTCGCATATAAGTTTCCAGCATGATTTAAAACATTTTTGTTTTTATCAATAGAATCAATAATTGGTTGGAAAACAGTTTTATGCAAACTTTGAAACTCAGTTTTACAAAGATCATAAGAAGAATTGGAACCTTTTACCTTAAGTTCATCTTGAGCTCTAGAGGATGATTTGTCATGGTCGTTTGTGATAAGCTTTATTTGGGAATCCTCTTATTCTTTTTCTTCTGTGTTGACTGCATCATGGAAGTGCTTTATAATTTCTTCTTCATTCTCAACTTCCATTTGTTCACTGATTCTAGATATGCAGCTAATAGTTTCAAGTGAACTATCTATACTGTCAACTTCAACATTCTCATTAGAAGTATATGTAGAATCAAGAGTATCCCAGATATCTTTAGCATTAGAGCAAAATCTAATTTTCTCAAAATCATTTTCTATCACAGTACTATACAAAATCTTCATTGCTCTAATATTTAATGAAAACATTTTCTTTTCTTTGTCTGTCTAGTCCTTTCTTGGTTTATGATCAAAAGTATTTGTAAAAACATTCCACATATCAAAATCATATGCTTTTATAAAACTAGTCATTCTAGCTTTCCAGAACCAAAAATCAATAACTTTCAAAAAAGGTGGAACTGTATAATCAAAACCTTCTGGAAGCATAAAATACCCAAAGTTAGCCATTGTAACTCTTGAGACGGTTAAGTCCTTTAAACAAGAGCCCAAGCTCTGATACCAAATGTTAGAACTGGCTGACACCCAAGAGGAGGGTGAATTAGGTATACGATAAAAAAGTATGATCTTTTAAAATCTTTTCGCAGCTTATCAAATCAATATATATGGAAGTATAAAATCATAAGTAGTTATGTAAATCTTATATGCTGGAATTGTAACCGCTTAGGGAAGAGAATATGCAAACTGTGATTTATCCTGGTTCGGTCCACTCCACGATGACCTACCTCCAGTCCCCAACTCCTTCTGAGATTTCCAATCTACTATCTTCTTGTTTGACCGGGCACAAGAAAAGCCGCTACAACACACAAGTTTAACCAGACACTTATGTAGCCTATTATAGAGTTACTCTCCCTCACACACTGTAAGGTTCACTCCTCCTTACAACAGGTCTTACGAGCAGAGCAATACTCCTTATAGCTTCCCTGTAAGCTAATCAATCCTCTCAAGGTCCTTCTACCTTGAGTTCAATACATAAATATAGATGAAGTTGCTTACAGACTCTCTCACAGAGTAGATAAGTTCTCACTGTAGTACAATACAAGTATTCACTCTCAAATGTATATGATAGTATAAACAGATAAGACCAGAGAGTGATCGGAGCTGGAAGACTTAGGATATCAGCATGTCTCAGTTTTTCATTCTTCTGTTCGCTGTGTCCTTCCTTGAATGCTCTTCTATATATGGTTGGGTTGTAGAAGATAACCGTTGTTGGCATTCGTTCATTGGAGTCTGTCACTGTATTAAACCGTTGAGCCCATTCAGATATTTTCTTATTGCAAGCCCATCCTATGGTCAGACAGATACTTCAGCATTTTCCATTGGAGTCCCATTGCTTTGTATGGTCGTTCTTCATATTTGAATCTTCAGACAAGCTATCATGGTATGCGTCAGTTTCTTGTGGTGGTTGTTGACCCATATCTAATGACAGCTGGCCCGTATCATTGTGTCCGCCATTTTTTACTTATTTATTTGTTTTTCTCATCCGAATGCAAATAACAGATAAATGTTGCAACGTTGATAACATTATAATGGGCATTTGAGTTTTTGAGACATTCTATCGTGCAGTGCCATTTCTATGTGTTTTCTGTAGTTTCTGTGGTCCCACTTGTCTGTGCATGTTCATTTGCATAATGTCTGTCTCCCAATGAGAACAAAGCTCAAATATGTTAAAACATGAATAATCAATGATTAATTAACATATAGATATTTTAGAATTCATCTTCGAATGATTATATTTCTGTCAGCGTCATGAACTCGAGTTTATCATGTCAAACTTGAGTGCGTTGCTCATTTTCTCATTCACCAAGTAGTCTCGACCAGGAACTCGCGAGAGTGTAGAATACCAACTTGAGTGCGAAATCCATATGAATTCTAGTGCTCATGACTGGACTTGAGTGCATCAGCATTTTCTAGTTTCTACAATGTTTTCTGATGTAAACTCTTAGGAGTACAAAGTTGGACTCGAGTGTATATTGTAGTCAAACTCAAGTGCGTGTTTTGGAACTCGAGTGTAATGATTGTTTTCTCAACGCAAGTCTTCTCGGGTATAAACTCTTTCCACATAACTTGCAAGACTCGAGTTCAAATGCTATATAGAATTTGAGTGCTTATTTCCTGACTCGAGTGCAACACTTGTTCCACAGCATCAAGACTCTCTGGCATAAACTCCCATGGCCACACTCTCACAACTCGAGTGTAACATCGTACAAAACTCGAGGGCTCACCTCCAACAAACTCGAGTGCACTTCATATGAACTCATTCTTGTTGAGTCTTAGGAAAAAACTCTCATTCCAAAACTTTCATCACTCGAGTGCATATCTTCTGAGGACTCGAGTGTGTCAGTTCAAACTCGAGTGTGGTGATTAACTTCAGCTTCTATGTCAAAGCTTGTGGGAGTGTGAACAGTGGACTTAAAATATGATCCATTCATTTTAGACTCCAAATATGGTAAATGATTAACCATTAGAAAGCTCTCATCATCTATATTCTAATGCAAAAGGAATCAGCTCCAAATTCGTTGTATTCCCCAAGTTATGATCCAATGAGTGTAGATAGCGTATCAGTTTTCCAACTTCCAATTCCAGAAGGCATACAACATTGAATATAACTTCAAAATTGACATATTATATATCCATGGAAATCTCTTTGAATCTACATATTATATGTCCAAAATATGAAAAATTTTCTGGAATATGATGGTGATTTGAATTTCAACTTCAAACATCCATATCTACCTCATCTGAGATTCTTTGATGTTGATTCTAGTTTCAAAAGTATGCATTGTGAGTCTAGTTTCATATGCCACTGATTTCATCTCAGTCGAAGTTGTGGTTTGGGAGATATAGTTGAATTACTGAAGCTCGCCCAAACTGAACGTAAAACAGGGATGAACAGAGTATACTTTTATTCATACTGAACTCGAGTTCTGATCCCCAAACTCGAGTTCTAGCCCATTTTTGCAGTTGTGAATAGTGGAAACTCGAGTTTTACATAGCTAACTCGAGTGTAAAACTTGGGAATCATCTGGAAGTCGTTTCTGCCAAGAACTTGCATGAAGAACTCCTTGAACTCGAGTGCTACAGTGCCAAGAACTCAAGTTCTACTATTCAAACTTGAGTGCTACAGTCCTCGGATACTACAGTACCTGTGTGCTACAGCATCTTACTACTACAGTAAAAAATGCTACAGTACCACTTGAATTCCCTTATGAGCATAGAAACATCCAGTATTTCCTCTAAGAGTTTGAATCTTGATATTCCCATTAGTTTCTTCAGGTGTTTGCTTCTCCAATCTCCTTCTTGCTTTGCTTAACTAATCTATAACATATGCAACATGAAATATAGTAATTAGTCAATGTAAGGAGATAAATATATTAAGCAAACTTTTTGCTCTTAATATCTTATATCTATATTTGACATCATCAAAACTAATCATATCTAACATATAAGTCATTTGAAGATGTATACAAAGAGAAATGAATTTTTGAAATTAGCCCAGTGAAACTAGCTATTTTCCATGGCAGTGTTCAAAGATTAAAATTATGGGAAGAGTGAGATTCAAATTGGCCAAATTTTATATTTTTTCTTAAAACTAGATTCAATAAGGGTCACATAGGCTTTGGATCAACCCCAATTTCATATCTACACAATTAGATATGAATTTTCATAATTTGATGAAAATTCTGCTAAGTTAGCATTATGCGCGAAAATGGGATTTTTGGACCAATGGGAGCTTGACACTTGCCAAAGTGAATTGGTTAATACATTTAACAATTCTTTCATTATATTCTTCCATATTCCTACATGTAAAAATCATAAATAGAGAGAGAAGAGAGTTGGATGAAAATAGAGAAAGGAAGAGAGAAAAACTTCAGTCTACCGAAACACTGCCGAATCGGCGTCTTCTCTCAAAGTGCCCTTCACGAACATTCTTCTACTCATCGCGAGCTTTATTTCTATGGTTTCGGATTCCATTTTGGAGGTGGTTGGCACCATCTCACTGGCTGGAGTGTTTCCAAAATTCTAAACGTCTACGGAAACATGTAGAAGTAAGCGTAAGCTTCCTTTTGAACGGATTGGTTTGTTGTTTGGATGAGTATATGGGGAGTTGGGTACTTTTCATTCTCATCAAAAATGGCATTTTCAATATCTAAACGATATCCATTGGATGTCTAAATAGCTAATGATTTGATTAGAAGTAGAAAGGAAGTGATTAGGCAAGAGAAAATGAGAAAACGCTAAACTACTTACCGGAATCTTTGAATCTGCCATGTACTGTTTCATGTAGAAGGAGTAGGAATTTGGTAATTTTGATGATTCCATTGGCTTTATGAGGAAAAATTTTATAGGTATGCAAGTGTTCATGATTTTTTGATACTTTTATTTGAATTTGGAGATTTATGAACTAAGTGTGTGCATGTTGTTGATTCTGCCCTGTCTGAACAGTGACGTTGTACGAGCTATTTCATAGGGTAAACCTTGTCCAAAAATTCTAAACAATTCTAGGATTAAATTAGAGACAAAGAGCTTTAATTGGATATGTATTTTTGTATTTTTGGACAAGTATGTTGGGGAATATGAATTGTTGAAGTTTGGCCCTGTTTTTTTGAAAGAAATCTAGAACAGTGATGTTTGGCGATATTTTTGAAATTTTTTGGTTGTGACGGCCAAAATTGAGTATTTTTATGTGAAATTAAACTTAAATAGCTTCACATAGAATTTAGAACAACTTAATTTAGAATTTCCTCGAATTAATGGTAAATTTTTAAACTTAGTCATGGAAGACTGAAATTCTGAAACAAAGACTAAAAAAGGGGAATTATATGTTAATGTGTGTACATATAGCTAATGACTATATTTTTCCTTAAAAGTAGACTTAAAGAGGGTCAAATAGAGCTTTGAATTATGGCTCTAATGATATGATTAGTTATCTAGGGCCTTGAAGTGACTAAGAAGAGACAATGGTTGGAAGACCAAGATACAAAGGAGGACACAAAGTCCAAGACGTAGTGAACTTTCCTAACTTGTATATCTTGATATATGTGCTTGTGTATTGATGTGTTGATTACTTTGATGAATTATATGAAGTATATGTGAATGAGTGAAGCTCTGTCTCTATTTGTAATGTGGCCATGAGTATGTCATATGAAACATTGAGCATGCATATACGTCATTATGTTGGCATGAATTCATGTAAGCAAGCATGTCATGCACAAAGCATTTCTTGTATGCATTTGATAGCACTGTTTGCTACTGAGATTCCTTGAATCTTATTCCTCCCAACCAACCATTTAAACAAGTGAAGAATGCTTGGAGATATGCAAAGAGCAATTACAAAGGAAGATTGAAGATTAAAGGGCAAGGCACTGTGTTATATTCGATTTAGACATTTTGATAACTTTGTCTAGCTATACATTTTTATATATGTAATAAATGAAAGAAAGTGAGTCTTGAGCAGAGTACACTCGCAAACTCTGATATAACAAAAAGAAAAGCCGATGAGACTTAGTGACGTAGTGAAACGTGTGAAAATAATTGAAAAATTTTTTACCCTATGAAAAACCCTCTCAACCCTAGGTTCAACTTCTGAGTTGAGATTGAAGATTTGTGAACAATTTAGAAGATTGGGCAATCCAGGTTTGAATCCTAGTCTCACGAATGATTTCACTACTCATTTCTACTCTTCTGGGATTATTGGAGACAGGGTGTCACACGCTTACCTCTACACATTTCTGAATTTGGTTCAGAATTCTAGCAGCACTCTAGCCGGTGAGACGGCACCAACCACCTCCAAACGAGAATCTGAAACTGCATAAATTAAGCTCAAGATGAGTATAAGAAGGTTTGTACAGGGAACTTTGAGAGAAGACGTTATTTTGAAAGAGTTCCAGTGAGTGGACACTTTCTCTCTCTTCTCCCTCTCCTCCGTTCTCTCTAATTATCATTATCATTCTCGTTCTCTCCTTTCTCAGTTTTGATTCACGCAAGAATGAGAAAGAGATGATGATAAATGATTATTTAAATGAATCATCTTAAGGAGCTATCGTGTACTCACACATTATAGGTCCAAACTTTAACTTTCTTGCATGACAATTCATTTCCCTTTTCATGCTTCTTCATCCACTGAAAATAATGAGATCAAAAGAGGGAAATATTACTCTCCAACTATCCCATTATGTTACCATACAAGTGGTTGACCAAAGCTTTATTATGCTTTTCCACTTATTGACTTCCCTTGATAATAATTCACCAAACGAGGCTCATTAATTACCAAGTAGTCATTTCCCTCATTTTAATTCCTATTCCACTCAAATTATTGGGAATACTAGGGATATTCCCTTTTAATATCCAAGGATATAAAGGAATTTTGGGAAATAATACCATACCTCGCCAAGATATTTACTAAAATGGGGTCTAGCAGTCCCCTTAATCCAGGCTAAATCTTAAGCCTCTAGTCCCAAAATTAGGGATATTATAGCCAAAGCCGGACGAAAGACAGTAGAACAAACGGTAGATTAGGGAAGGGAAATTAATGTAGTAAACTTACCCTACTTGCATGTATTTGATATTTATGTTTGTGTATTAGTTTGCTTAATTATGTGAAGCATATTTGAATGAATGAAGCTCTGTTTCTGTTTATACTATGGTCATATATATGTTGTATGAAACATTGAGTATGCAGAGATGTCATTATGTCAGCATGAGCCTACGTAAGGCGAGCATATCATGCACTAGCATTTAAGTTTATGGGTAGTTTGTAATATTTGGACAAGCACATTGGAATATATGAATTTTTGAAATTGTGCTCTGTTTCTGGAATGTAATATGGAACAAGGGATGTTTAGTGAATTTTTAGAAAAATTATGATAACAATGGTCAGACATAATTATTTTCCCATGACAATAAATTTAAAGAGCTTCACACAGGCTTTAGAATTAGTCGATTTTGAATTTCCTATAATTAATTATGATTTTCCAAATTTGTCTAAAAATCTACCAATTTCTGGAAAACAGTAAAACTGCACTCTATAGAATTGTACTGTGCAGAAACTGCTGAAACTATGATAGATAACCAGAAATGTGAGTTTAAAATGAGTTATGAATGAATAATAACTCATTTATCATAAATTGGGAATTTTACGATTGGTCAATTGAGTTCGAGCCAGACCAAAGACAATGGAACCGATGGTAGATTAGGGAAGGGAAATTATGGTAGTAAACTTACCCTACTTGCATGTATTTGATATTTATGCTTGTGTATTGCTTTTCTTAAATATGTGAACCATATTTCAATTAATGAAGCTTTATTTCTGTTTATTATGTAGTCATAGATATGTTGTAAGAAACATAGAGCATGGAGATATGTTATTATGTGAGCATGAGCTTAGGTATGGTGAGCATATCATGTACTAGCATTTATCTTGCATGTATTATGGTTCTGTTTACTATTGAGATTACTTCAAATCTCACCCTCTCCCAACCAACCATTTAGATAGGTGGACAGAGGTGGGATGCAGGAAGTCGCGTAAGGAGAGATTGTGATGGTGGTGGACCGAAGATTTAAGGGTCCAGAATTGTAAATTTATGTGACTTAGATACTTTGTAGCCTTGTGTGGCTATAACGTTGTGTATAAATAAAAGAATTAAGTTTTCACCAGAGAATTGCCCTAATTGAATTTAAGGGGAAAAAAGATAAGAATCGATGAGTAATAACAAAGTTGCGAACCAGTAGAGTACACTTCCATAAAATTTTTAAATTTTTAGAAAAACCCAATCAACTACAAGTTCGAATCCTGTTTGAGGTTGGGATTTGAAAATGTGTTATAAAATAAAAAGAATAACACTTACTGGTTCGAGTTCGCTGCATAAAGCTTATCAGAATGAGTGAAAATGTAAGGTGTTACAAGTGAACACTTGGCCCAATTTTGATAGCCCTTATATAAAAACTTTAATAAATTAAATCTTACTGTTATGTTGGCACCACAAGAATATGACACATGTCCCTTAATCATAAGATTCACATTTTGACTTTTGTGTTAGCTCAGTCATAGGGCGACACCTATCACATTAGTCAGGGAAATCTACTGGTCTCTAATTCAGACACATACTTGATTTTCCCAAACACCGAACTCAAGAGTCAGGGGAATTTATCAAGCTTCCCTTCCCCTGAAATTAAAGGACACCTAAGAGAGAGAAGAGAGTGGTAGGATGAATTTAAAAGAGGAAACTTGTCACTCTAAGGACAAGCACTTGGACACATGGCATACTAGGAAGCTTGGGACAATGTAAGATTAAATATTAGCCCTCCAATTCTCTTTAAGAATTTGGCCAACCAAGGAAAGAGAAGGGGCAAATAGGGAAAATGAAGGAGGAGAAAAGGTGGAGAAACTTGAGAATCCTAAGTGTTCCAGAGCCAATTTCGACTCTGAAAATTGCATTTCTAGCTCCCGAAACCTTCTCTAATGTTGTTCCTCTTAGTGAGAGCAACATTTCTATTACTTTGTATTCTTGATTAGATGTGTTTGTTGTAATATCCTAAATTTTGGGACAAGAGGCTTGAGATTAAGCCTAGAATAAGTGGACTGCTAGACCCCAGTTTAGCAATTATCCTAGTAAGGCATGCTTGTATTTCCCCAAAATTCTTATATACCTTTAGGGTATTAAAGGGAAGATCATGGTGGAATAAAGAGCTTGAAGGAAATGACAAGACAATGCAATAAGGAGTCGCACACGACATAGTGAATTGAAACACAAAGTAGTGTAACTACAAGTGAATTTCCCGATGTGGCAATCATGTTTGTGTGACATCGTTCAAGGGGCAAATGATGTTCGAAGATTATGAAACTTTCCAGAATGAAAGTATACTTATCAAGCTTTAATTTGATGGTTATGAGTCGTTTGGAGCAAGAAATGATTTATTATAATAAATCATAAAATGTAAGGGGAAAATAATAATTTTTCCACAAGACAAGAAATGTATTATCATACAAGAAAGTTAAAGAATTGGACTAATGAGGTATGGTGACTTGTAGGTCACTTAGTTAAATTATTTAACCATTCTCTTCATCCTTTATTATTCTCATTCCTTCATTCATATCAGAACCAAAAGAGAAAGGAAACGGAAATCAGAAAATGAATGACAACGAGGACGGGAGAGAGAGAGAAGAGTGAATAGTATTTTCAGAACTTCAATCCACCTAAACACTGCAGAATCGGTGTCTTCTCTCAAAAGGCCCTATACAAACCTTCTTCTACTCATCCCAAGCTTCATTTATGTGGTTTCAAAATTTGGAGGTGGTTGGTGCCATCTCATTGGCCGGAGTTCTGCCAGAATTCCAAACCGAATTCAGAAATGTGTAGAGGTAAGCATAAGCTTCCTTCTGAACCTATTGGTTTGTTATTTAGATGAGTTTTGAGGGTGTTTAGGTACTATTCATCCTCATATCAAATGGTGTTTTTAAGGCTTAAATGATCTCCAATTGATGTCTAAATGGCTAATCATGTGATTAGAAGTAAAAAGGAAGTGATTAGGCAAAGGAAAGCAAGAAACCGATACAACTCTTATTAGAACTCTAATTTGCTGCCTTATTTGTGGCGTGATTAAAGAGTTGGAATTTCATCAATTTAATGATTCCATTAAGTTTATAAGGGTAAATTGTGTAGGGTTCATGTTGAGGGCGAAGTGAGAAAAGCCTTAGAATGTGAAATGACCAAATTACCCTTAAAGCTCTAATTAGAGGGCTGTCAGGGGTATTTTTGCCATTTGGGCCTGATTTTGACTAATTTGAGGTCAAAATGGAATCTACACATGAAATTATATAAGATTAGCCAGGGCCATAATTTTTGGTATAGTGCAGTTGGACCGGGTACAGAGGGGCGTCGGCCAGGTCTCCAGGGGCATTTTGGTAATTTAGCATTGTTGCGCTAAGTTAACCAATATTATGAGTATGAAATGATATATGGATGAGTAATGACTCATTTATTGTACATTTAGAAATTTAGGACTCGACGGATTGTGCCGAGCCGGAGCAAAGATGATGATTTAAGGACATAAAGTTCAAGAGGTAGTGAACTTACCTAGCCTGCATGTATTTTGATATGTATGTGTTTGCATTGTTTTATGTGACTGCTTTGCCTATTTGTATTGATTATACTTGATTGATTGAAGCTTTGTTATATTTATGTGATGGCTATGAGTATGTCATAACATTGAGCATGCAAATATGTCATTATGTTGGCATGAAGTTATGAATGGCAAGCATGTCATGCATCATATCTTACATGCATAGTGGTAATGTTTACTACTGAGATTCTCTCGAATCTCACTCCTCCTCCCCTAACCATATAGGTATGTTGAGTATAGGTGTAGAAAGTCTGGAGATAAGCAAGGAGGAATTTTGAAGTTGAAGTGAAGATCGTAGTGCAAGGCACTATTATTCGTATTTGGTGTAATTGTTTAATAGTTTATGTGATTATGCATTTTATGTATATGAACAAATGATTTATAAGCAGAGAATAGCTTTAATTGTACTAAAGAAAAAGGCAAGTATAACGCTCGCATACTTTGATATATTGAAAGTAAGAGCTGATGAGGTATTGGTAACGTAGTGAATCATGTGAGAATGATTGAGAAGTTTCTACCCTTTTGAGAAACCCTCTCAACCTTATGTTCAAATCCTGAGTTGAGGTTGGGGATTCATGAACGATTTGGAAAGTTGGGTAATCCGGGTTCAAATCCTAGTTCCATAATGGATTTCACTACTCTTTTATACTCATTTGAGGTTATTGGATATAGGGTATCATATTTGTTTCCATCTACAAGGTAGAGGTGCTGCCAAAATCAAGAACCGGATATGGAATCGTGCAGAGGAATGTATAAGCTTTGATTTGAACCAAATATCTTGAGGTTTTGATAAGTCCTCATGCTGTCCTGATTTTCTGTCAGACAGAGAACCTAGGGAAATAATATGATTTTGATGATTTTAAGGTTTCAAATGGGTTTAGAATGAAAAAACTATATGGGATAGCAGTGAGAAACTAGTCCCGGAAGCATTAGAATCAAAAACAGAATTTTGGCCTAAAAACCCTTATGTTTTGGCAAAACCAGATTAATAGAGAAAGAATATGATTTTGGTGTTTTTGAGGTTAGAAATAGATTCTACATATGAAATTGTGTAGGAATAGGTTGTAAACATAATTTTAGAAGGGTTGGATTGAAAATCCAAAATTGAAGTTAAAGGAATAATGCTGCCTGATTGCATTTTTGGGAGACAGATTGTTTGTGATGGGTTTTTCAATGGCCAAATCTTATCCAATATCCATAAAAATTTCTAGGATAATAGTATACATTATAAGATTTAATTTGATACGTAATATGGGGCATTTGGATTAGTACATTGAGAGTTATAACCTATTAAAGTTTGACATTGAATCTGGAATGATATTTGTGGCAATGAGGACTGATTGGCATTTCTGGAATAGTGTGAATGTAATTGGAAATAAGAGGTATTTTCCCTTGAAACATACATAAATAGGGTCACATAGGATTTTGAACCACCTCAATTGAAGATTTTAAGATTAAGTTATGATTTTTCAAATTTAGGTGAAAATTCTGGCAGCATAGGCTTGATATGAAAAAAGGAGGAATTGGAGTGAATTGTAAATATGAGTGATTTCCAAGGGTAGAGTATGTCCTAGAGGCTAATGTAGCCACATAAGATATTCATTTGTCATGGCTCTAATGATGTGGTTATATATCTAGGGCCATGAGATGACAAAGAAGAATAATGGAAGAATCTTCAAACAACTTCAATTAGTGAGAGAAAAGGGGACAAGAAGAGGACCTAAGTCCAAAAGGTAGTAAAACTTTTCTGAGTTGCATATATTTGATAAATATGCTTATGTATTGATGTGTTTAATTGCTTTGATAAATGGTATGAAGCATATATGAATGATTAAAGCTTTGTTTTTACTTATGCTATGGCTATAGGTGTAATGTGTAAAGTATTGAGCATGCAAGTATGTCATTATGCTAGCATAAATTTATGTAAGTAAGCATGTCATGCACTAAGCTTGTATCTTGTATGCATAGTTAGAAAAGTTTGCTACTGAGATTCTCTCAAATCTGACTCTCCCTTACCTAACCATAAGGGTATGTTGAGGACAGGTGGAATGCTTGAAGAAGTGACAGAAGAGAATGTGATGGTGAATTGAAGATTGAGATGGAGTAATGTGCTACATGTTAATTATGATGTAATTAATTGTATAAGCATGCCAAGTTTAAGAATGGAAAGATAATGCTGAATATATTAGATGTTGAATGAGATTTGAAAGTCTAAATGAGTGAATTAGTTCTTAATACTTGGTAAGCTAAAGTATAGTTTTACCAAATGAATGGTAACTCAAGAATGTTAGTGCTTCTGTATGTGAACTAAAGGGGTGTAAAATTAAGGTGTTATAGAGGCAGAGGCAGAGGCAGAGGTGGCTAATATTGGGAAGGAGAAGCAGGAGGTGGAGAATGGGGAGGAGGAGAAGAAGGTGGTAAAGGATGATACTAAGAGCTTTCTGGAAATTCTTTCACATGGTGTTTTATCTTTGCGATTGAGAGAGCAAAAAGATGTGGATGATGAAGAAAATGTTGGAAAACAAATGTAAATGGGGAGTTTAAATATATGTGTGGAACTCTGGAAAGGATAGAAAAGAACCATCATTGCACGCGTTAGAAGTTGAACATGATGTAATAAAAGGGTACCTAGTTCTCTTGACATACATGATGTTTATTAGTTGTAACAATTATATATTAAGAGTTATAGATGCCGAAATCTATACTAGTGCATGTTTTGAAAAGTTTGAAAATTTTGCTAAGTTCATTGCTATAGAATTAGGGTGTTGTACTTATTCTTGACAATCTCCCTCAATGTGTCTTGCATTTAGTAATCAGATATTCTTCTTCATTACTCTCTAGTGAATGGGAGCTCCTTATCCATCTGTGGCCCTTCTTCTTCATTATTGTTCACTCTACCAGGTTAGCAATTTGGCTAATTAACAATTAATGTCAAACTGGAAAATGGTTAGGGCATCATTGCTAAGATTAGGAAACTTCTAGTGACAAATTTGCACCTGAACAAAAATGATGTGGATGACATGTGGATCTACTAGCTCAATATACTTGATCAACTAATATCACATCCTTACTTTTGATTATGCATCCAGAAGTGCTATAGTTTAGGCAAATCGTTAATAGAAGCCCATAAGTTTAAAACTACATTCTTATCTAGAGGTTTCTAGTCATTTTGCATTTAGATATTTTTGGTACAATTTTAAAAAATAATAACTAATTCTAAAATAAAAATTGAGATTGAGTGATTCAAGTCTCTAATTAAAGTTCTTAATTAACGTGCTCTACGGTGGAAAAAATATGAACTGGTTCAGATGCTTGCTCCATATTTCTAGAAATTTCATGAAAGTTCATTACTACGAGTAGTTAACACTTGCAGGATTTTCCAACTTTTTATAGGATAACATAGAAAAATCATTTCTTTTTACATATCTATCTAAAAGTCAGGATATGGGACTTGATGTAATGCTTATAATATGTATTATCAGCCCATAAAATTCCATGGTATAATCCACATGTTTTCCTTGTCTCCACTTATGATGAATTTACATAGCTTATGGAATTCATTACACATTTTTCACCTTATTGCAAAATAATGCCACACTAGTTTAACTTTTCCTTCCACTACCATTACCTATTACTTTATCTTTTTCCTTTGAGAACTTATAACCTAGCATGGTTAGTCATTTGCGGGGGTTGAGATTCAATGAATTCTAGTAGCAAACAATCACAACTCAAACATACATGGCAAAGCTTAGTATCATAACATGTGTTTCAACTTAATACTGCATATAATATAATTACATATGTTTATAAAGACTGTCATGCAACACTTGTCAATGCATGATTTCACATAAATAAAGCAAACATGTCAATTAATGTACGCAAAAACCAAGCATATTCCTAACTCATTAGGACCATTGAGATCATAATGTATTACAAATTTTCTTTTAAGTCACAAATCCACGGTTTCATCTCATTCACAATTTTCATATAGGCATTTCCAACATTTCATTAGGTGTTATCAACTTTTGTTTTGAAGGTGTGGATTTATTACTTGGTAAACAAAAGTTGGCAACACCTAATAAAATGTTGATACTGCCTATACAAAACTTGTGGATGACATGAAAGTATGGATTTGTTACTTGGAAAAAAAAGTTAGTAATACCTAATGAAATATGGGGGATGTCTTAACAAAATTTGTGAATGACTTGAAAGTGTGGATTTATTACTTGGTAAACTAAAGTTGATAATACCAAATGAAATGTGAGGAAACTTAGGAATGGCCTGAAAGTATGGACTTATTACTTGGTAAATCAAAGTTAGTTATACCTAGTGTGATACTTTATTTCCAATAGCCCCAAATGAGTATAAATGAGTAGTGAAATCAGTTGTGAAACCTGGATTTAAACCTGGACTATCCAACTTTCAAAAACGTTCACAAAACCCCCCAATCTCAACTCAGGAGTTGAACCTAGAGTTGAGAGGGTTTTTCAAAGGATAGAAAATTTTTCAATCATTACCACAAGTTTCACCATGCATGTCATTAAGTGTATGTTTCGATTACCGGTGGAAAAGTAACTTTTTTTTCAATCTGACTTTTTAAGAAGTGAGTTTGAAAAAAAAGTGAGATTGTAAATGTGATTTGTGTTTGGATTAGCGGTGACAGAAGTGGCTTTTTTCTAACCTTGAATATGTTTGGCTTAGCGTTTGAAAAGCTCGTTTGAGTTAAAAATGATTGAAAAGGGCATAAACCTTATTGAATATTACACACACACATATAAATTGTTATAATTGATGTGAAAAATTTAAATAAAATTTTATAAATTAAAAAAATTTCAATTATTATTGAAGGACAAGAAAAATACACTGAAATACTTAATTAAAAAAAGGAGACATATATATTTCAATATGAATGGCATACATGAAGTGTATCATAATAAGATTATCTACTCCCAACCAATTGGTTTCTGATCCTGTCATGAACATCATTCATGTGTGTTGAAGATAATCTACGGATAGTTGATGTGGATGCTACATCAACTGGATCATTTTGATCTTCAATAAATCCATTATGTGTTTCAGCTTGTTGAAAATCCACAACTGGATCATTACTGAAGTTGCGGTCAACAGTTGAAGGCAGCACCGAGAAGGGAGCATCGAAGCGTGTTTCTTACAAGGAGGAGGAAGAAGCTAAGAGCGAGAATGGAGGGCGAGCTGAACAAAACTGAGAGCATGTCACGATGCAGTCGAACGAAGCTATACTTTTAGGCTTTGGAAATAAGCTACGGTTATATTAAAAGTACAGGTGCAGTCACCGCATTTCCAAACACTGGGCTTCAAGTTCTACTGGGTTTTTTTTACAAACCCCACGTTTAACCATCTAAAACGTGTTTCCAAACACTGCCTAAGTCTTATGGGCCCTTAGTTTTATTATATCAAAGTATGCGAGCAATTTTCTCTTTAATTCAATTAGAGTTATTATCTGCTCATACTACACTCATTCATTTATATACATAAAGTATTTAGCCGCATAAGGCTATTAAAACATTTACATCAAATACAAAAATAGTAACTTGCACTACGATCTTCAATTCACCTCAAAATTCCTCTTTACATATCTCCATGCATTCTTCATTTGTACTCAATTTACCTATATGGTTGGGTGAGGAAGAGTGAGATTCAGGAGAATCTCAGTAGTAAACAATGCTAACAAATACATACAAGAAATGCTTTGTGAATGACATACTAGCTCTCACAAATTCATGCCAACAAAATGACATATATGCATGCTCAATACTTAACATGTTACACTAATGACCATAGTATAAACAAACAAAGCTTCACACATTCACATATGTTTTATCCAATTCATCAAAGCAAATAACATATCAATGCACAAGCACTCATATCAAGTTATACAAGTTAGGAAAGTTCACTACCTCTTGGACTTTGTATACTTCCTCGAACCAACATCTTTGCTCCGGCTCGACACATCCATCTGGTCCTAAATTCCCAAATAAAATGAGACATTACGCATCCATATACTATTCTAAACTCATCATTGGTTAACTTAGCATAAAAATGCCAAATTACCAAAATGCCCCCATAGACCCGGTCTACGCCCCTTCGTACCCGGTCCAATTGTACCATACCAGAAATTATAACCCAGGCTAATCCTATACAATTTTTCATGTAGAATCCATTTCTGACCTTAGATTAATCAAATTCAGGGCCAAATGATGAAAATACCCCTTGACAACCCCTACTTAGAGCTTTAAGGGTAATTTGGTCATTTCACATTCTAGGCCTTTTCTCACTTCATCATTAGCATGAACCCTACACAATTTTCCCTTAAAAACTTAATGGAACCATCAAATTGATGAAATTCCAGCTCTTTAATCATATAACACACAGGTTATCAATTTAGGATTCTCAGAAAAGTTGTGTTGGTTTCTCGTTTTCTCTTGTCTAATCACTTCCTTTCTACTTCTAATCACATGATTAGTTATTTAAACACTCATTGGGCATGTTTTAGAGGGAATTTGGGCAGCACTTTCTCATGGTTCACTTCAGCCCATTTTCCCCAAAAATAAGAGAAAACAACACCATATCTACCAACAACAACAATAACAATCATCAACTAAGGCAAAGGAAGCAAGTCTTGAAGTTTACCTCTTGATTCCTCCACTTTCTCTCTCTAAAATGTCTACCCTCTCTCTCTCTCTTCTCTTGAGATTTTGCCTTGAAAACCATGAATTCAATGGTGAAGAAGATATTAGGAGAGGTTATGGAGTGATCAACACTAGTGCAAATTAACCTTTTTAGACCACATCATTTTGACCGGTTATTGCGGATAAGGTCTAAAAAAATGACCGGTGGCAGTTTCATAATTATAAAGAATTTTTTAAACCGGTTCTTAAAATAACCGGTCTAAAAGATATTATTTAGACCGGTTATAACTAATAACCGGTCTTAAAAGTAAAAAATATGTAATTTTTTTTAATTCCGCATCTTTTAGACCGGTTGTCACTAATAACCGGTCTAAAAGATAAAAATTTTTAGACCGGTTGTTATTAACAACGGTCTAAAAGATGCGGAATTAAAAAAATTAAATTTTTTTTACTTTTAAGACCGGTTATTAATTATAACCGGTCTAAAAGATAAAACTTTTTAGACCGGTTGTTAATAATAACCGGTCTAAAAGACGGGGAATTAAAAAAGTTAAATAGTTTTTATTTTTAAGACCGGTTATTAGTTATAACCGGTCTAAAAGGTGAACTTTTTAAGACCGGTTTTGTTAAATAACCGGTCTTAAAAGTCAGCCATAATATTTAAAATCCTTTCTTGCGGCTTTAGCTGGCGCCTAATTTCAAATTTGAAATCTGATATTTATCAAGCTTTTTGTAAACCCCTCCCCTATGTCGCGGCAACTCCTCCTTCCCACATCGCTCCTCCATCCTTAACCATCTCCGCCATCAAACGCAGAGGTACGGTGGAATCCATTACCGTAAGGCTCAGCTTTTCTTCCCTCCAATTGGTTTAAGGTAAGTGTTTTACTTAATTAGTTTTATACATACTTCATATTAGCTACCGTCATATACTTTAGATCGATTTCTATTGCAAAATTTTATACTCATATTTGCTGCAGGCTTACGATTGCGACATTTGAGAGAGTTTACAAATTGGATTCTTCATTAGTAGGGGCCGAGGTTAGTATTTTCTTCTGTCATTTTCCATGTTTCTAAATATTTATTCTCCGACAAAATTTCTTAAATACAAAGTTATCTTCCAACTTATGATCTAATTACTTTCTTTTCTAACTCATTTTCTGATATTATTTCATATTATTGAGCCATTCGCAACTCATTATGTATTTGCTTTGGGTGTTGCAGGATTCCTAAGATATGTTCATTGGGTTCTTCATGTATGACTTCACCAGGATATATTCGTGATAAGTAATTATAAGTATGGCCTTAAAAACATGCTTTTAGAATATGTACAAATTAAGTATAATAACGTAATTAATGGACTAAAAAATTTAAAAAAGACACTTTTTAGACCGGTTATTTAAATAGCCGGTCTAAAAACTCATATTTTTTAGACCGGCTAAAAAGTTTTTTTTAGACCGGTTGCATAACCGGTCTAAAATGTATCATATTTTTTAGACCGGCTGTATCAAGACCTCATCTAAAACCGGTCTAAAAAATCATTTTTACCCGATCTAAAAAATCATTTTTCTACCCGTGTAAGAAGCTTAAACTTCAAGATTACAAGCTCCTTACCTTGAATCTTGGCTTGATCTTTGAATTCTCTATGATTTCTCTCCTCTTCATCCAGCCCTCTCTCTCTCTTTGTTCATTTTTGATTCTGCACGAGAATGAGAAAGAGATGAAGAGATGATGATTTAATAAATCATCTAGTGGCTTTGCAAGTGGTAGCATTTCCTTAGTTCAACTTTTGACTCTTTACATAATATTTCCTCCCTTTGTTTACTAAAAACGCAATGAGAAATGATGGAGTATAAATTACTCTCAAATTATCCTATTATGACACCTTACAAGTTGTTGACTAAAGTCTTATGCTTTTGCCTTTTTGACCTTTCCTTGATAATAATTCACCAACATAGGCTCATTTATTACCAAGTAGTCATTTCTCTCTTTTAAATTCACATTCAACTGAAATTATAGGGAATATTAGGAAAAAACAATCATTTCTTGTCTTATGGAAAAATTCTCATTTTACCCTTACGTTTTTCCCATTTTCGCACTTAATGCAAAACTAGGTAGAATTTTCATCAAACTTTGAAAATTCATATCTAATTATGTAGATGTCCAATTGGGATGGTTCAAAAGTCTATATGATCCTTATCAAGTCTAGTTTAAATATAAAATATAAAATTTGGCCAAATGGAAGCTCATCCTTCCCAGAATTCTCATTTTTGGAAGGTGACAATGAAAAACGCCAGTTTCACTGGGCCAACTTCAAAAATACATAACTCTTTGTGTACAGCTCCAAATAACTCATATGACCTATCCAATTAAAATTTGATAAGTCTAATTTCATTCTAAAAAGCTTCAGAATTTTTGGATATCATTTACCCCTTAAAAGATGCCACACAACCACAACTGCCATACCGGGAAATTCACCGGTAGCAACACTACTTTGTTTTCCAATTATCTATGTTGTGTGTGACTCCTCATTGCATTATCTTGTCATTCCCCCAAGCTATTATATTCACCATAATATTCCCTTTTATACCCAAAGGTATAAAGGAATTTTGGGGAATACAAGTATGCCTCACTAGAACAATTGTTAAACCGAGGTTTAGTAGTCCACTTAATCCAGACTTAATCTCTAAGCCTCTTGTCCCAAAATTTGGGATATTACACCTAGCTAACAAAATTTGGGGATTGAAATGCGTTAACAAAACTTGCGAATGACCTGAAAGTGTGAATTTCTTACTCGGTAAACAAAAGTTGGTTATACCTAATGAAATGTGTGAAATACCTATACAAAAGTTGGAAATGAATTTGAGATTGATATTGGGAGCACCTTTCTTCTGGGATTTTGTATTTTCCGTGTTAGTTATCTGTCTTTTTCCCTTTTCCCCCCTTTTTATTTTTTATTTTTTTGGTTTCCGCAAGTCATATGACTTGTGTAAAGGTATATATTTTACGAAGTTTTTGATCAATAATAACTTTTGTTTAAATTGGCCAGGTGAATATTGTCTCTGAGATAGATTAAGAACTTAGACTCTTTTCAAGACATTGCTCTTGTAGAATTCCCTTTTACACATATTTAGTTATTTATAATCTTTGGAGTAATTTAAGACAGAGAAAACCCATTGGAGTTTTAAGTTAAAAATAGAGGGAGATGGAGAAGACGAATATTCAACAGCCATTCAATTTAGGAGCAGCCAAGAGAGAGAGAGAGAGAGAGAGAGAGTAGTTGAATTAATGTAATGAATAAAAAATGATCCTAATCAGAAATAATTAACCTAATAATTTAATGGATGTAAGAAGAGAAATGAGTAGAAGGGGGAGAGAGAGAAACTAATCTAGTTGTAAAGCCTTCAACTCTACTCAAAATCTCACATGCATGATTTGACCCGTACATATCCTTATTGTTTACTGCAACATCTCTCTTACTAATTCTTAAGTGTAATTTAGTCACCCGCAAGAAGGCAAAAATAAAACATACACATTATAGACAAAAGCAGCTAGCTAGCGCTAGCTAAGCAAGCTTACACTTTAATCAAAATAATTAAACAAGAAATTAAAAAAATGAAACACGTACTCAATTCACTGAATTGAAATTATATATTATCATTATTATTAATTATTCCAAAACTAACTCCAATATGACTCTCTCTTAAAAGGGTCTTGCATAACATTACTAGACGAGGAGGAAGAAGACGCAAAGCTGAGATAATTATTGTTATGAATATTGCTGCTTTCATAGTTATTATCAGACAAGATTAGTGGCTTGTCGTCTTGGTAATTATCAATCTGAGTTGATAAGTTTGTAGGATCTTGCTGCATCTGGATGCACATAATCTCTGTTTGAGCCACCGCAAGCTGCATTTTTAGCTGTGAAACTTGACTTTGCAGATATGATATGGCTCCTACGCATCCATACACCGGATCTCTAACTCTCGCATTCGCCTCATAAACCAGACTGCTCACCGCATCCGCTCTTTCATGCACCGGAAGCTCCTGTTCACAAGCCATGAATGATACATATATTTGCTGAATAACTCATTTCTAGATATTAAGAAAATTAGTTAAATTGGTTATTTGTAGAAGATACATGTGCTGTTTTCCCTACTTACCCTCTTAGTCATTTGCATTAGAAATTACCCTTGATTTAAATTTTACATTGAGGACTAAAGAAAACCTCAACTTATTCCTCCATTTAGAACAGGAGGGGGTATTATTTTTGACTCAATGCAATACATGAGATCAAAGGTACTTAGTTTAGATTCAAAATATATCAATATCAACTATAAGATTAGGATTAAGTTGTATTATTCTTAAATCATTGATTTGAGTCGGTGCAATACAAGTGAAAAGGCACGTAGTTTTGATTCAAAGTCCCCTCTATGATAGACTCAACCTGCATACCAACTGTAAAATTTCCAGAGAAATAAATGATAAAAGAGAAGAAAGAGAGAGAGAGGGAGGGTGGGAGGGAGGGAGAGAAGAGATACCTGCAACATTTTGCTGACATTGCTAGCACCGAAGACCTTATGGACGATGGCGAACTTGTGAGGATCATCAGAAGGAAAGTAAGGAGCGAAAATGCACTCCTTCGTGCAACGACGTCGTAGCAACTTGCAGGAAGCACAAGGAGAAGAACCCCCCATTAGAACCCAAAAAAATTTAATGTGACAGAGAATGAATGAATGAAGCTTCTTCTTCTTGTTGTTGTGTGTTGATCGAAGTGAATGAACTAGAACGTGCTTATTTATAATGGTGAAGAATAAGACGCACATGCCCATCTTCCAAAATAATCATTAAATGTATTTAATTAATTAATATTAACATCTTCCGGAGACACTACACATATGGCTGTACTGTACTGTGGCGAAGAAAGAAGTTTCATAGTTCACACTTCACACATAAATTTACAGTTTTGGCCATCATTAAGGACAATTAAGTCAAATAATCCGGGATAAAATCGGACAAGTATCTATCCTAGCTATAAACCAGACTGGGAATTCAAAAATAATGATTGTTACTAACGTTATGAAAACAGCTTAAAAATTTAGCATTGAATAATAATTATTATCATCATTGAAATATATATATATATATATAGAGAGAGAGAGAGAGAGAGTAGATATAAGAGTTGACCACCGCCAAGGCGCGTGATCGGTCGGGGAACCATGCAAATGCAACATTGTGTAGTTTCCACGTCCACATTCGACCCTTTTATTTTTCTATTACCTAACGTAGTCTATACTCGTACGTACGTGCAATGAAATATATTAATATAGATTATGATCAAATACTCTTTTTCTGTTATAAATAGATCAAGTAGGCAATTAATTTATAGTGATTCAAGTTAGTTATTTGAAAATATTTTTTTTTATTTTGCAGTGCAATAGGGATAATTGATTGAAAAATTATAAATTTTCGAGATGAAGTTGATTGAGAATATATTTAGGATCAAAGTTGCTGCCTCAATTAGTTCTTACAGATCGAAGTTTCTACCGTTTATACTTCATTCCTCTGTCATTATAAGCAAATTATATTCCCTCCGTCCCTAAGGTTCCATTTTTTGATTTGGTTTGTTCCCTTTTATAAATTACTCTTTGAGATTGTTCGAGCAATAAATAAATTTTTATCAATGTTGTAACTAATTAATTTTCCCCAAACACTCTCTTTCATCATTTTTCTCACTATTACTTTCATTTACACACTTATAAATAAGTACATATTTGGAAAAATAAGTATATTTTCTATATATTTATTACTTTTAATTAATTTTAACTATTTTAATGAATAAAAAAAATTCAGTTAGTTAATAGGACCTTATAATATATAAGGACGAAGTAATTGTTTCGCAATTCTTAAGAAAGTTAGCTTAGCTTCATAATTTTGCTTTAGGATTTTTTACTGAAATAAACCTATTATTTAGGCTTGGAACCCCTCCTCTCTCCTCCCCATCCTCTTCCCTCCCCCTTCTCTTTTCTACCTATAAGATCAACATTTGAAAGATCCAAATTTAGTTTTAGACAAAAATATTTTTTTTTATTTTTTTTATTGTAGTATTGAATTATTCATATCAAAATTTAACAATTTGAATTTAATTAATTATTTTCTTTTGAAATTTTATATTTCAATAATAAGCTTACATAATATCAAATTTAGACCATTTAAATGTTGATATTATGGTTAAATAAAGAGAAGAGGAGGGAAGAGAATGAAAATGGAAAAAGCGGGGTTCCAATTAAGCCGCTATTTTTATTAATGTTTAATGAACTTTGTTCCTACTTCAATTATGGTCATTTAAGTAGGGGCAAATTTTAAAGCATATCTTAAATGCGTACGAAATTGGGTGGTTTTTGCTTATAAAGACAGACCAATATAATAGACCCTGCTTTAAATTTTCTTCTTTATCCGTTTTGTCCATATTATTATAAGGTACCATTACCAATTTTCATGAATTAAAGAATGATAGTTAAGTCAATAAATTTTTCAAACATTTAAAACAAAATTCGATTTAGCCCCTCTTTAAATGATCACTACTACATATCCATGAATGTATAACACTTAATAAACATTGGTTACAGTGAATAAACGTTATACTTCCTCTGATCCTTATTATAAGGCACCAACTAACAATTCTCACAAACCAATAAAAACAGTTAAAGTCATTAAATTTGTCCTAAAATTTAAGTAATTTCTTATTTTACCCCTATTAATTGCACTAAAATCTAATATTTACTAATTATTACTTTCACCCACTACCCTTATTAATTATGAGCATACATGAAAAAAAATATTTAATGCTCATTGGAAACAAGTAAGTGCTTTATAAAAAGGACCAAATACACTTGTTAGTTGGTGCCTTATAATAAGGACCAGAGAGAGTATATGTTAAGATGGAGGTCGCACAAGATTATATAACCTAAAACCTAATGTTTAAATATGTGCCCTATCATGTATTAAGATGTGAAATTCATGAAAACAAAAACATAATGATTTTAATTATTGATGTATTTACTAACAAAAATTATAGTTCTTTTAAAATAACCATCATGTAACACTTTAAAATGATTCATCTTCACAACTTTATAATAGCAAAAATAAATATATAGCCATTATAATAATTAACCATATGCAAAAATTATTCCTAAATATTTGTCTTTTTTTTTAAAATATCTAACGGTTAAAAATGATAACCGTTATATATAAGAAAACAGGATTTTGAAAAAATTTTATTTGATGATATTTGACAGTTTTCATAATGAACAGTTATATATTCTTCCAGAATACTTAACAATAAAAAAATTAGTTGACAATACATTACAGTTCTTTATAAATAACCGTTAAGTATTAGTTAATAAAAATAAAGGTATGATTATGAAAGATATCATATATAAGGGAGGAGGATCCTAAAAAATATAATTTGACAATATATTATGATTTTTCACAAAGAACCGTTAAGTATTCTTTAACATAAATAAAAGTGGGATTTTGAAAGATATCATATATAAGGCGGCAAGATCCTAAAAAAAAAAATGACAATACATTACGGTTCTTCACAAAGAACCATTAAGTATTCTTTAATATAAATAAATGTGGGATTCAGAAATATATTAAATATAAGAAGGTGGGATCTGAAAAAAATTATTCAACAATATATTAGGATTTTTCACTAACAAGCGTTAAGTATTTTAACAATACATTACAGTTCTTCACTAAAAATAGTTAAGTTTCAAAAGTATAAACAAAGGCGGGATTATGAAAAAAAATTATTTGACAATGTGTTACCGTTATTCATTAAGAATCGTTAAGTATTCTTTAATAAAAGGGTTAAGATGGAAAATAACCTTCAATTTTTATCAAAAGTGCAACAGTAACCATAAACTATTTTTTGGAGCAAAAGTAACCATAACTTTTCAAAATTGGGGCAAAACCATTAAACCTAACAAAATTCTATCCATTACAATGGGGGAAATTAATCTTTTTACTTTTAAAGTTTTGAATCACTTATAACTCAGTCCTTGAAGTTTGACTTAGAAATCTTGTTGGGCATCCGTGGTGCCCATCGTAGATCCTTCAGAAGCTTCTTTCAAGCATAAGATAAGATCAGTTTTATTATATTAAAGTGCATTTAAAATTATGAGCATTATGTAAAAGATTTGTAGTTCCATTTGTCAATAAAAAGAGAGACTATGTGCTAGATATATGTTGTAAAATGGGTGTTCTTCAACCTTTTTCTAATCTCATCCCCTCACTAATACAAAAAAAAAGGCAGATGTGGCGCTTATTTTTTAAACTAACTGTAGCGCTTAAGACGTATTACATATCCCATTGCCACGAAAAGAAGCCGTGGCACTTGGAAGCATCACAGCATGTATATATTTTTAAAAAAAAACACTTCCTGTAGCGCTTCCTTGAGGAAGTGTCATACAAAGTGTATACTTATGTTTTTTTTTTGGCTTCTTGTGGCACTTTTTTAAGGAAGTGCCACAAAAAGTATTATTTTTTTAAAAATAATTTTTTTTCATATTTTTCTTGTACAACCCTATAATTATAATTCATAACACACTTTAAACACATTTCCATGTCTACAACAAAATGAAGAAAAATAAACTACAATCAAATAACTCAAAAATGATATAAATTAACAAATAACTAGTTAAAAAAATCACCACTAAGTAAAATACAAGTGTTAAAATAAAATAAATAATTATTTTACTTATGTAACTCATCAATGTTAACAATTACTACAACAAATAAAAATTATAACTACTACATATCTTCACATACAACCTATATATAATAACATTTAATTTTATCTCATTTATTTTTCAGCATATAAAAAATGAGAATAATTTTTTCATATTTCATAATAAATTAAATATAAAAGATTGAGAAAAATAAACTATTAACTACTAATAAAATTAGATTTGTAAGCTCAAAAATTTTAAAAAAACTTACAGTATATAAAAAGCTTGAATAGAGTGAGCTGAAACCTCAAGCACAACACCTGAAAAAAAAGACGACTAAAGGAAAAATAGAAAGACAAAGTTTCATGCATGTTTAAAAGGAAAAAGAAAAATGGTGGTTAAGAAGACAATGTGCTTTAAGTAGCTTTAATATAATTTTTTTTTTAAAAAAAAGGAAAAGTGAGCGGGTACGTACTTACAGGACGAAATAAAGTTATAAGGAGGATGAAATGGAACTAAGAGGATAAGGAGTTATAGCACATGTTAGATGAGGAGTGGAGACCAAGAGGATAAAGATGATAGAAGCATATCACAGGAGAGAAATGCTTGAAAAAAAATTACTTTATGTGGCGCTTTGCTAAACCAAGTGCCACACCAAATGGGTAGCAGTTGTGACACTTTCTTAAACAAGCCACCACAGCTACTACTTCAGTTTCAGAAAAAACACCTTATGTGGTGCTTGATCAAGCAAGCGCCACCTATGATCCCCAAGCAGCTGTGGCGCTTCCTCAAAATTATAATCTTTTAAAAAAATAAAAAAAAATTCTAGAAGAAGCTGTGGCACTTCTCTAAAGAAGTGCTACAAAAGGTGTATCACTATTCCTTATTTTTATAATAGTGCCTCCATACGCTATTCACCATTTATTATTCTAAAGTTAAGAAATCTCACTTTCTACAATGGCTTAGCTTTTTTTTTCTTGCATACTTAGGTGCTTTACTGGAGTTAAAAGCATCATAAGTGACTTCAACCTTTTCTCCAATCTGAGTCATTCGTTGCCCTTTGGTGCTTCAGAAGGATCTGTCATGGAAGCTACAGATGCCCTGTGAGTTGTAAGCGAGTCAAAAGTTCAGAGTTTGAGTTATAAGTTAGTCAAAAACTTTAATTGCCAAAAGATTAATTTTTCCCATTTTAATAAATAGAAGTTAGTTGGATTTAATGGTTTTACCCCAATTTTGAAAGTTTGTGGTTACTTTTGCTCAAAAAAATACTTTATGGTTTACTGTTGCACTTTTAATAAAATTTGAAGGTTATTTTAGCACCTTAACCCTTAATAAAAAGTAGGATTATGAAAATATCAAATATAAGGAGGCAGGATTCTAAAAAAAAAATTATTTGACGCAACTCTTAAAACTTCTTTTCAAATTTTTTTTAGCTTTGCTAGTACTTCTTAAACTCTTTTTCCCATAAGTTTTGTTCTAGCACTGCAGGTCTTATCCTCTATTACTACTATAGGTCTTTACTCTGTAGCTCCTTCCTCTTGTGATTTCTTCCTCGTGTAAGCTTTCATTTTTTCAGTTAATGTTTTTAGTTTGATTTTTTTTATATAACAAGAGCTTGCTAGTTAACGCTCATGGTCACCAGTTAGGATTATGGTATATAATATGATGGTGGCTGTTAGTTTAAATATTAAATTAAAAGAGAGAAAAAAATGCAAGAGATTTCAAAGAGTACGGAAAAAAATGATGAGGTAGAATGCTGAATTTTTTATTGTTAAGCATTTCACATTTCTAAACTTTAGTAACTCAAACTATTGAAATTAGGTTTGTTGAATTAGATTCCAAGATTTGCTCAAGATTTTATATTTGCCAAGTTTTACTATATTCTAATTTTCAAAGCTATATTCCGAGATTTGTATGAGTTTATATATTTGCTTGTTTTTATTACATACATTCTTATTTTATATTTATGTTATCCTTTTGTAGTTAGAGGATAAGTGACAGGAACTCTTGGAGTGCATTGATATATGATCCATGGATAATCTACAATAAAGGTATTGGAGAATATTATGAATTTTTTTATTAATTGATTTTCTTTTAGAATTCAGAACATCATAAGATAATGTTTTATTGTGATAGAGTATAAGTTATTAATTTCTTTTAAATTGTATGATGTTTATCTATAATATATTAAATTCTGAATCTCATAAATAAAATTTTTTTAATTTAATATTATTATCTTATTATTATCAATGATTATATTGTGTTTTATAAAATAAATATTAATAGTAAAAATAAATAAGAACAAATAATAAAAATAACTATATATAATAGAAAAAGCCAATACATTATGGTTATTAACAAAGAACTGTTATATATACCCCTTAATATTTTAAGGTTCGTAACCACTATTTATTTGTGTGGAGCATATATAGCGGAACCGTCATATATGGTCGATAATATCTAGCATAAAAGACCTTTTCTGTAGTATTGGATATGATTTAATTTTTCCAATTTCAAACTCAATTAATAACTAGGGTAAAGTTGAAAAAAATGATTAATAAGACCGTTGGCTTATATTTGGGGCAAAAAAGTTCTTCTAGTTAGTATAATAAGGACAAGAGGAGCATTAATGATGGAGGGAATATATGCCTTTTAACCACTCACAAAAATTAAGAAATTTAGAAGTTGAAAGTAAGAAAAGAAGAAAAATGGATGAATTCACTAATTAAGTAACATTAAATTTGTCAACTACTGCTTTTCACTCTTTCTATCCTAATTATAAGAATCAATTTTTAGATTTGTTGTGATCTTAATTAAAATTCTTATTACAAATTTTTATTTGTAATTAAAATACGTTTTCTTAAATATTTTTTAATTTAAAAATATAAAATTCTCCATGTCTTGCTTAATAAAGACTCGCCTTTTGCCAATGACATTGTAACATTAAAACTTCGTGAAAATGGGAAGTCACATGTTTGATCTAGTTTACTACCTCTGCATGATCATGTAGTTAAACAAAATGCACTTCACAAAGTGATAATTGAATGCCGAACTAGACAGAGAAACAAAATTTCAATATTTTCTTGATATATGCGCGTTTAGAAAAACTTGGTGGATTTATATTTTGGGAATAAGGGAGCTGTAATACCCTGAATTTTAGGATTAAAGGCTTGAGGTTAAGCCTAGATTAAGTGGACTACTAGACCCAGGTTTAGCGAATGTCCAAGTGAGGAATGATATTTATCCCATAATTCCTTAATATCTTTTGATATTAAAAAGGAAATAAATGGTAAGGGAAAAATGGTAATTTTGCCAAAAGATAAGCAATGATGGATTTTCCCTAATATTCCCAATGATTTGAGTTGAATGGGAACTAAAAGGAGGGAAATGACTACTTGATGATTAATAAGAACAAGCGGGTGAATTATTATCATGTAAAGTCAATAAGCGGAGAAGCATAAGGCTTTAGATGACCACTTGAGGTGCTGCAATGGGATAATTTAAGAGTGAATCATACTCTCTTATTTCTCATTAATATTGGTGGAATGTTGAAGGAAAAGAGAAAGGAAACTTGTTGTGTAAGGAATGAGATAGGTGGACTAATTGAGTAAGGGCCACCTGGATGATTTTAATTAATCATCATCAATTCTCGTTCTTTCTTGTTGACAAATTAAAAGGGAAAGGAAAGTGAAATCGGATGAGAACGAGAATGAGATGGAAAGAACGAGAGAACGAGAGGAGAGAGAGAAAACTGTAATTCACCGAACTCGATCGAAACGACGTTTTCTCTCCAAGTACCCAGTACAAAATTTCTTCTACTCATCCCGAGCATCGATTATATGGTTTTGGATTCTCATTTGGAGATGTTTGGTCCTGTCTCACCGGCCGTAGCGTCGCCGGAATTCCGAACCAACTTCAGAAAGGCGTAGAGGTAAGCGTAAGCTTCCTTTCTACCATTTCGGTTTGTCATTCAGATGAGTATTTTGAGAGTAGGGTACTGTTCATCTCTCATTCTATTAGTGTTTTGGAGGCCGAAATGATGTCCAATGGATGTCTCAACGGCTAATAATGTAATAAGGAGTAGAAAGGAGGGTATTAAGTCAAAGAAAGGGAGGAACCGACACAACTCTTCTGAGAACTCTATATTAGCTGCCTGAGGTGTGGCATGAGTAAAGAGTTAGAATTTCATCGATTGGATGATTCCATTGAGTTCGGTACAGCAAATTGTGTAGGGTTCATGTTGATGCAGAAGTGAGAAAAGGCCTAAAGGGTGAAATGACCAAATTACCCTTATGGCTCTAAATGGGGGCTGTTAAGGGATATTTTCATCATTCGGGCCTGAATTTGACTAATATGAAGTCATAAATGGATTCTTGACGTGAAATTGTGTAGGATAGGCACAGGTTATAATTTCAGTAAAAGTACAGTTAAGCAGAGCTTACTGGGGCATTTTCGTAATTTAGTGTAATTGGGCTAAGTTATCAACTGAAAACAAGTCTAGAATGTTATATGGATGAGTAGTGACTCATTAAATGTATTTGGAATTATAGGACTCGATGAATGGACGTGCTCGAACCGGAGGAAAGACGAAGGATTGAGGACGGATGTGAAGTGCGACAAGTAGTGAACTCACCTTTCCTGTATATGTGTGATATGTATGTTTATGCATTGATTATATGACTTCTTTGCCTATTTTTGTGGAACATATTTGATTGATTGAACCTCTGTTATATTTGTACATTGGCCATTGGTATGTCATAACATCGAGCACGCAACACGTCATTTTGTTGGCACGAAATAGTGCAGGCAAGCATGTCATGCATTCATATATATCCGCCATGCATTTTAGGATTAAAGGCTCTATGTTAAGCCTAGATTAAGTGGACTGCTAGACCCCGGTTTAGTAAATGTCCAAGTGAGGAATGATATTTATTCCAAAATTTCTTAATATCTTTTTATATTAAAAAGGAAATAAAAGGTAAGAGCAAAATGGTAATTTTGCCAAAAGATGAGAAATGATGGATTTTCCCTAATATTCCCAATGATTTGAGTTGAATGGGAATTAAAAGGAGGGAAATGACTACTTGGTGATTAATAAACCCAAGCAGGTGAATTATTATCAAGTAAAGTCAATAAGCGGAGAAGCATAAGGCTCTAGATGACCACTTGAGGTGCTATAATGGGATAATTTGAGAGTGAATTATACTCTCTTATTTCTCATTAATATTGGTGGAATGATGAAGGAAAAGAGAAAGGAAACTTGTTTTGTAAGAAATGAGATAGGTGGACTAATTGAGAAAGGGCCACCTGGATGATTTTAATTAATCATCATCCTTCATCATCAATTCTCGTTCTTTCTTGCTGTCAAATTTAAAGGGAAAGGAAACAGAAATCTGATGGGAACGAGAATGAGACGGAAAGAATGAGAGAATGAGAGGAGAGATAGAAGAAAGAGAAAATTATAATTCACCGGAACTCGATCGAAACGACATTTTCTCTCCAAGTACCCTGTACAAACTTTCTTCTACTCATCCCGAGCTTCGATTCTACGGCTTCGGGTTCTTATTTGGAGATGGGTTGTCCCGTCTAACCGGCCGTAGCGTCGCCGGAATTCCAAACCAAATTCAGAAAGGCGTAGAGGTAAGCGTAAGCTTCCTTTCTACCACTTCGGTTTGTCATTCGGATGAGTATTTTGAGAGTAGGGTACTGTTCATCTCTCATTCTATTAGTGTTTTGGAGGCCGAAACGATGTCCAATAGATGTCTCAACGGCTAATCATGTAATAAGGAGTAGAAAGGAGGGTATTAAGTCAAAGAGAGGAACCGACACAACTCTTCTGAGAACTCTATATTAGCTGCCTGAGGTGTGGCATGAGTAAAGAGTTAGAATTTCATCGATTGGATGATTCCATTGAGTTCGGTACAGCAAATTGTGTAGGGTTCATGTTGATGCAGAAGTGAGAAAAGGCCTAAAGGGTGAAATGACCAAATTACCCTTATGGCTCTAAATGGGGGCTGTTAAGGGATATTTTCATCATTCGGGCCTGAATTTGACTAATATGAAGTCATAAATGGATTCTTGACGTGAAATTGTGTAGGATAGGCACAGGTTATAACTTCAGTAAAAGTACAGTTAAGCAGAGCTTACTGGGGCATTTTCGTAATTTAGTGTAATTGGGCTAAGTTATCAACTGAAAACAAGTCTAGAATGTTATATGGATGAGTAGTGACTCATTAAATGTATTTGGAATTATAGGACTCGATGAATGGACGTGCTCGAACCGGAGGAAAGACGAAGGATTGAGGACGGATGTGAAGTGCGACAGGTAGTGAACTCACCTTTCCTGTATATGTGTGATATGTATGTTTATGCCTTGATTATATGACTTCTTTGCCTATTTGTGTGGAACATATTTGATTGATTGAACCTCTGTTATATTTGTACTTTGGCCATTGGTATGTCATAACATCGAGCACGCAACACGTCATTTTGTTGGCACGAAATAGTGCAGGCAAGCATGTCATGCATTCATATATATCCGCCATGCATTTTAGGATTAAAGGCTTGATGTTAAGCCTGTTAGAGCAAGCTTTTCACCCAAGAGGGGGGTGAATTGGGTGATTACAAAATAATCGAAAGCTTAAATTCAATTTATAAAACTTAAAGCACAGTTAATGAAAGGAAGAGATATCACCGAGTTTCACACAGAGATTTATACTGGTTCGGTCTCAACCACTTGACCTACGTCCAGTCCTCAGAAATCCTTCTGAGCTTTTCACTATATCTTCCAAGATTCAGTGGGTTCTTGGCACCACAGTACAACTAGCAAGTTCCTCTAGACACTCGCTCCCCCTTACACAAGGTAATCACAAATCCCTACTTAAGGTTCCTCAACCTTAAGTTAACTCTATTGAAAATGATTAAGTATGAATGACAAATCTCTCTCACAGAGTATGTAGATAAGAACTGAAGCACAAATGATGAACTGAAGCTTTTGTGAGGATATTGCTTGTGGAGTATTCATGTGTTTTTCTTCGTTGTTGTATTTTTCAAATGGCTGGACATATATAATAGAACCACTTGAAGACTGTTGTAAATTTTCCCGTTGATTCAAAGATGCTTCTGACAAATGTAACAGCATTTGTCTTCCGTTACTTTTGAATTTCTGCTGCTACCATGAATAGTTGTCGTTTGAGTGGAGTGTTCAGTTACAAGTCAAGTGCGTGATGGTGGAGTACAGCTGTAACACACTTATGAATATAACCGTTAAGCAATATTTGTATCTCAACAAATTAATATGGATCACTGGAGGTGTTTTATAAAAAGTGACAGAATAAAACCATAGAGAGTGATCCTATTTTCGCAACTAAGTATTAAAATGATATACCATATGATTTTGATAGCTATTTGGAGAAATCAGTAATAATAGAATTTCACTAGCAAAATCAGTTGAGGTAAAAGCACATGGAAACAATAGATCATTATATGAGCAAGTGCAATATCACTAGAAGTGAATATAATGTCATTGAGAGTGATTTTGAAAACTTTGAGAACTTCTGTCAGTGATTGCTGGTTCACTGGAAGTGATATTGGAAATTGCATATTTCACTCGAGTGAATTTGGAATCACTGGAAGTGATTTTGTAAATAGTGATTTCTTCTTGGAGTGATTTCCAATTCACTGGAAGTGATTTGCAACTTTTCAAACTTCACTCGAGCGATTCAAGATCACTGGAATTGATTTGGTGAACAGTGAAATATTCTTGCAGTGATTTCCAATTCACTGGAAGTGATTCAGCGAAAATGCAACATCACTCGAGTGATTTTAGGATCACTGGAAGTGATTTGAAAACTTTGGTGGATCACTCGAGTGATCTAAGCTTCACTGGAAGTGATTTGCAAAACAGTGAAATTTTCTTGAAGTGAAATCACAATCACTGGAAGTGATTTGGCGCATCACTCGAGTGATTCAGAATCACTGGAAGTGATTTTCAAAACAGTGAAATTTTCTTGCAGTGATTTCGCGATCACTGGAAGTGAAATTGCGGATCACTCGAGTGATTTCCCATATCACTCGAGTGATCTGTTATTTTTCGCAATCACTAGAGTGATTTCAGCGATCACTCGAGTGATCTTGAATATCACCGAGTGATTAATAAAATCACTCGAGTGATCTTGCACAGATCACCAGAATTGATTGCTTTGCTGGTAATTAATCCATGAGCTTCCAAAACATGATTTGTTATCATCAAAACATGAAATCTAACAAAGCCTAGATTAAGTGGACTGCTAGACCCCGGTTTAGTGAATGTCCAAGTGAGGAATGATATTTATTCCAAAATTTCTTAATATCTTTTTATATTAAAAAGGAAATAAAAGGTAAGAGCAAAATGGTAATTTTGCCAAAAGATGAGAAATGATGGATTTTCCCTAATATTCCCAATGATTTGAGTTGAATGGGAATTAAAAGGAGGGAAATGACTACTTGGTGATTAATAAACCCAAGCAGGTGAATTATTATCAAGTAAAGTCAATAAGCGGAGAAGCATAAGGCTCTAGATGACCACTTGAGGTGCTGTAATGGGATAATTTGAGAGTGAATTATACTCTCTTATTTCTCATTAATATTAGTGGAATGATGAAGGAAAAGAGAAAGGAAACTTGTTTTGTAAGAAATGAGATAGGTGGACTAATTGAGTAAGGGCCACCTGGATGATTTTAATTAATCACCATCCTTCATCATCAATTCTCGTTCTTTCTTGCTGTCAAATTTAAAGGGAAAGGAAACAGAAATCTGATGGGAACGAGAATGAGACGGAAAGAACGAGAGAATGAGAGGAGAGAGAGAAGAAAGAGAAAATTATAATTCACCGGAACTCGATCGAAATGACATTTTCTCTCCAAGTACCCTGTACAAACTTTCTTCTACTCATCCCGAGCTTCGATTCTATAGCTTCGGATTCTTATTTAGAGATGGGTTGTCCCGTCTCACCGGCCGTAGCGTCGTCGGAATTCCGAACCGAATTCAGAAAGGCATAGAGGTAAGCGTAAGCTTCCTTTCTACCATTTCGGTTTGTCATTCGGATGAGTATTTTGAGAGTAGGGTACTGTTCATCTCTCATTCTATTAGTGTTTTGGAGGCCGAAACGATGTCCAATGGATGTCTCAACGGCTAATCATGTAATAAGGAGTAGAAAGGAGGGTATTAAGTCAAAGAAAGGGAGGAACCGACACAACTCTTCTGAGAACTCTATATTAGCTGCCTGAGGTGTGGCATGAGTAAAGAGTTAGAATTTCATTGATTGGATGATTCCATTGAGTTCGGTAGAGCAAATTGTGTAGGGTTCATGTTGATGAAGAAGTGAGAAAAGGCCTAGAGGGTGAAATGACCAAATTACCCTTATGGCTCTAAATAGGGGCTGTTAATGGGTATTTTCATCATTCAGGCCTGAATTTGACTAATATGAAGTCATAAATGGATTCTTGACGTGAAGTTGTGTAGGATAGGCGCAGGTTATAATTTCAGTAAAAGTACAGTTAAGCCGAGCTTACTGGGGCATTTTCGTAATTTAGTGTAATTGGGCTAAGTTATCAACTGAAAACAAGTCAAGAATGTTATATGGATGAGTAGTGACTCATTAAATGTATTTGGAATTATAGGACTCGATGAAAGGACGTGCTCGAACCGGAGCAAAGACGAAGGATTGAAGACGGATGTGAAGTGCGACAGGTAGTGAACTCACCTTTCCTGTATATGTGTGATATGTATGTTTATGCATTGATTATATGACTTCTTTGCCTATTTGTGTGGAACATATTTGATTGATTGAACCTCTGTTATATTTGTACATTGGCCATTGGTATGTCATAAAATCGAGCACGCAACATGTCATTTTGTTGGCACGAAATAGTGCAGCCAAGCATGTCATGCATTCATATATATCTGCCATGCATTTTAGGATTAAAGGCTTGATGTTAAGCCTAGATTAAGTGGACTACTAGACCCCGGTTTAGTGAATGTCCAAGTGAGGAATGATATTTATTCCAAAATTTCTTAATATCTTTTTATATTAAAAAGGAAATAAAAGGTAAGAGCAAAATGGTAATTTTGCCAAAAGATGAGAAATGATGGATTTTCCCTAATTTCCCCAATGATTTGAGTTGAATGGGAATTAAAAGGAGGGAAATGACTACTTGGTGATTAATAAACCCAAGCAGGTGAATTATTATCAAATAAAGTCAATAAGCGGAGAAGCATAAGGCTCTAGATGGCCACTTGAGGTGCTGTAATGGGATAATTTGAGAGTGAATCATACTCTCTTATTTCTCATTAATATTGGTGGAATGATGAAGGAAAAGAGAAAGGAAACTTGTTTTGTAAGAAATGAGATAGGTGGACTAACTGAGTAAGGGCCACCTGGATGATTTTAATTAATCACCATCCTTCATCATCAATTCTCGTTCTTTCTTGCTGTCAAATTTAAAGGGAAAGGAAACAGAAATCTGATGGGAACGAGAATGAGACGGAAAGAACGAGAGAATGAGAGGAGACAGAAAAGAAAGAGAAAATTATAATTCACCGGAACTCGATCGAGACGACATTTTCTCTCCAAGTACCCTGTACAAACTTTCTTCTACTCATCCCGAGCTTCGATTATATGGCTTCGGATTCTTATTTGGAGATGGGTTGTCCCGTCTCACCGGCCGTAGCGTCGCCGGAATTCCGAACCGAATTCAGAAAGGCGTAGAGGTAAGCGTAAGCTTCCTTTCTACCATTTCGGTTTGTCATTCGGATGAGTATTTTGAGAGTAGGGTACTGTTCATCTCTCATTCTATTAGTGTTTTAGAGGCCGAAACGATGTCCAATGGATGTCTCAACGGCTAATCATGTAATAAGGAGTAGAAAGGAGGGTATTAAGTCAAAGAAAGGGAGGAACCGACACAACTCTTCTGAGAACTCTATATTAGCTGCCTGAGGTGTGGCATGAGTAAAGAGTTAGAATTTTATTGATTGGATGATTCCATTGAGTTCGGTAGAGCAAATTGTGTAGGGTTCATGTTGATGAAGAAGTGAGAAAAGGCCTAGAGGGTGAAATGACCAAATTACCCTTATGGCTCTAAATGGGGGGCTGTTAATGGGTATTTTCATCATTCAGGCCTGAATTTGACTAATATGAAGTCATAAATGGATTCTTGATGTGAAGTTGTGTAGGATAGGCGCAGGTTATAATTTCAGTAAAAGTACAGTTGGGCTGAATTTACGGGGGCATTTTCGTAATTTAGCGTAATTGGGCTAAGTTATCAACTGAAAATGAGTCTAGAATGTTATATGGATGAGTAGTGACTCATTAAATGTATTTGGAATTCTAGGACTTAATGAATGGACATGCCTGAACTGGATCAAAGATGAAGGATTGAGGACGGACGTGAAGTCCAACAGGTAGTGAAACCTCAGGAATGAAGCGCCACAACACGAGGACTTCCCAGGGAGTCACCCATCCTGAGACTACCCTCGGTTGAGCACGCTTAACTGTGAAGCGCTAACCATCGTGCCAAAAGCTTAAGCTGGTAGCAGAGGCACACCCCTGTTCCTTTAACCCAGTATAGACATGGGCCCCTGTATCCAACGACTGTGAGAGCCACCAGACCCCGAACTCAATCCACACCCCCTCCCAGACCCGGGACGTATCATTCCCTCCCTCTTAAAGGAGGTTCGTCCTCGAACCTTTCGATGGAAGTATGATTTGAACCTGTGCTGGCTCTGATACCAAACCTCAGGAACGAAGCGCCTCAACACGAGGACCTCCCAGGGGGTCACCCATCCTGAGACTATCCTCGGCTGAGCACGCTAAACTGTGAAGCGCTAACCATCGTGCTAAATACTTAAGCTGGTAGCAGAGGCACTCCCCTATTCCTTTAACCCAGTATAGACACGGGCCCCTGTCTCCAACGACTGTGGGTGCCACCAGACCCCGAACTCGATCTACACCTCCTCCCAGACCCGGGACGTATCAGGTAGTGAACTTACCTTTCCTGCATGTGTGTCATATGTACGTTTATGCATTGATTATGTGACTGCTTTGCCTATTTGTGTGGAACATATTTGATTGATTCAAGCTCTGTTATATTTGTACATTGGCTATTGGTATGTCATAACATCAAGCATGCAACATGTCATTATGTTGGCATGAAATAGTGCATGCAAGCATGTCATACATTCATATATATCTGCCATGCATAGTGGTACTATTCGCTACTGAGATTCTCTCAAATCTTACTCATCCCAAACAACCATTTTAGATAAGTTGAAGGATGCATGGAATTATGCTCGGAGGACGAATTGCTGAGGAGAAGATCATTTAATGTAATGGATTTACATTTGATAGTCTTGTGTGGCTTGAAGTATATGTGTATGTATAAGCATGTATGAATGATTGTCGTTAAAGCAGAGAACTGCTCTAATGTAATAAGAGGATCGCTCTAGCATAAAGAAAGAGAACGGCTTTTATTTTATTTAAATTATCGCTCGCTTACTCTAATTTAGTGGAACTAAGAGCCGGTGAGGTATTGTAAGGAAGGGTGTTTCATTTGGTGGTATCAGAGCATATGATAGTTTTATGATCATATGTGACGGTCATTTCAGGAGCACAATTTCCCTTTTGTAATTACCCTTACATTACTACATAATCGTGTATACATATAGTGTTAAATACTTAATGATTATAGTGTCATGTATGTTGAGTTGAGAAGGAGTTCACGTAATAATATATAACACTAATACTTAACCGTTAAATATACAAAACGTCGTGTATTAAGAGACATAATTCACGAAAACAAAAACATAAATGTTGTAATTATTAACTATCATGTGTGTATTGTCTGAAGAAATGATGGTTCTCATAAAACAACTGTCATATAATATTTTCAAACGATTTTTCTTCCAACTTTATAACAACAACAACAAAACATAATGGTTGTACAATTAACCATAAAGGACAAATGATAAAAATGATGTTTATTAAAAAACAACCATCATATAACACTTTTAAACGATATATATAATAAATCATAAATTTTATATATTTTATCCCACCTTATTCATTTATTTTGGGGACTATTTTAGGCTAATTTGGATTTATTAGATAATATATGGATTGTTAGCCAATTTTAGGAAATAATATAAATCTGAATTGATTATGAAATTATTTAGCTTAAATAGTTAATATTCTAATTGTTATCTTATAATTGAATAATATTTTCAAATATATGATAGATCACGATTTTATTTAATTATTGTAAGGCAAGGAAAAACATATTAGAAGATCCTACAATGTAGAATTTTTCTTGGAAGATAAAAGAGAATCTAATGGTTAGATTTTATTGCGCTACTTAAATTTTAATAGGCTAAAGTATAGACCTCAAGGCTCTCTCTTCCTCCCATAAATTAACCTAGCTGCTGCCACTATTAATACAAGCTCCCATTGAGAGTCAAAGGAGGCGGGTCACTTTCTCCATTAAGAGCCCACACTCACTTTTCCATGGAGTTAGGAAGATGATCATGGAAGCTTGAGCTAGCTTGGGAGACAACTTGAGAGGAGCATAAAGGAAGCTAGAGCCTAGGACTTACACATGAAGATAATCAGGGAGTGTCTTTCCTTTTATCATTTTAATTCAAGACTTGAGATTGTTTAATTTTAAATGATTTTGAGTTGTATTGATTGATAACAATCTAGTTTTAGATTATAGACATACTTCTTTTGAATTTGATTGATATTTTAGAATGTTTTGTGCTTGAGACATTTGCTGGAATTTTTGTTTATAAACCTTTAGATTGTCAATTGAATTATGAATTGAGTTTATATTATTAATTTTTTTGTCAATTTGGTTTTTCCTCTTGATTGTTTAATTGGGTTAGTTGTTTAATTAGATAATTGTAAACATGATTTTTAAAATTATTTTAAGATTAATTTTGATTGGTTTTTAATGGGTTCAATTATAGCTTATTTATTATGAGTTTTCTAGAAGAGTAAGTGTTATTGAACTTGAGGGTTTCCCATGCTTCAATTAGGTGATTAAATTTATTAATTACTCTTTTTTATCAATCTCCCTTTAGTCTAATTAATTAATTTAAACTAAGGAAACTAACTCCATGTTAATATTAAGTTGTTCTCTTCACCGTACTTGAAGAAAACTTTTGTTATATTTTCTTATTTGATTTTCTTAGCTATCAGTTGATTTCTTCTTCTTAGGATTTTAATTCTCTATTTTACAAAAACCCCCCTAAAAATTTCAATTTCATTCATTTAGGTTAGTTTCATTTTCATATACGTTTTAGAGTCATTTGCATTTTTCATTTAGATAGTAGAGTCTTGCATTTTCATTTAGATCCATTATCACCTAATTTCAATAATCCTATAGAAAAACCCACATATTACTCCTTGGGAGAATGACCTAGGTTGCCACTATATTGCATTATTAGTTGGCCCTAGTTTAATTGATTGATTTAGCGACAAGAGCACACATCATTTTTGGTGCCGTTGCCAGAAAGCAATGGTTAGAATTTAGGTTTGAGTTTTCTTGGTGACTTTGTAGATAATTTTTTATTGCATAACTCAATCTTATCTTGAAAATAATTTTTGAACTTAATCCTATGATGGCTTGGAATGGTTCACCATATGAAAATAATTCTTATACTTCTATGCCTTATCGTAATAACTATGATATTGAACAGATTTATGATCCATACTTGAACATATATAATTTTGGATGGCATGATCACTCAAATTTTGGATATGTCAATCAAGTTGTGCCCATTCAAAAAGAAAATTCAAAGCTTGAGAATAAGCTTGAAACTATGATGAATCTTTTTATGGATAGGCTAGACAAAGGAAACAAAGAACAAGAAGAAAGGGAACTACAACGTAGACAACATATTCAAGCTCTACATACTCAAATTAAGGAGTTGTCAAATGCAATTAGCAATTTGCAAAGTGAAGAATTAAAAGTTCAGAGTGAATTTCCATGTGGTAATATACTTTCACCTTCTAATGATTCATTCCCTCTATCTTCTACTACTTCAAATGATGGGATGATTGGTACATTAGCAGAGTATCCATACGCTGATGTTGTTTCTGAATTGACTAGTTCTATTGATTCAAATCATGTTGAATCTTGTGATACATGCATTGATAGACTTTCACATGCCTCTGATCCTGTGAATTCTCTTGCTTCTGGTCTAAATGCATATCCAAATCAAGAGAATTCATAGGACCAGAGCATAATGCCTCATGATGTTCATATGTGGAATTTGTCTTGAGTGATGGTTTGAACAAGCATGGTGAGACCATTTTGAATGATCATTTAATTCATTCTTTAGAGGACTTGACTCTTACTGAAGAGTCATATTGATTTTGTGGGTTGTTCAAGGATCTTGGATGCTCCAACACTTAATGTTCATCAATTTTTCTGGGATCTTCCTGGATTGTTGATAAATCTATTAAGTTTATTGATTTTATTGTGGGATGAGGTACTTCTTGGTAGTATGCTTTTGTGCAGGTACATGGATTGATTCCTCCCATCCAGACACCTTCCATACTTGAGTTGAAATGTTATATGAGAATCTTAAAGAGGGAGATATTTGCTAAACATCGGAAGCGAACACCACTAGTGCTTTGATGTGATCTACAACCAGATAAAGGAGAGATGCCAATTAAGCTACTTTATTTAGGTCTTCAAGCTTTTAATGATCTGGTCATATTCCTTCCTTCCTGTTTTACTTGGATTGTTTTTTGTTATTGGTATGATATATCTTTTGCATTGAGGGCAATGAGTGATTTAAGTATGGAGGAGGGATTCTGTACTTACTTTTGGTTTTTGTTCTTTGTTTTTAAAATGAAAAAAAGAAAAATATTTTGGTTTTTACTTTGGTTTTTGTTTCTTGTTTTCAAGAAAAGAAAGAAAATTTTTTAATGTTAAAATTATAAGTTTTAAGTAACTTTAGTATTATACATTCTTGATTTGAAAAGTGATTGATCATGTTTTAAGTTAAAGTAGACTAAATAGTAATGAATTTGACTTTGGTGGATTTAGGATAGTGATCACACACACATACACATATACACACTTAGTGAGATTTTAAGCCTAGTGAATTTTATTTTTCAGTGTGTATTCCTATCTCTTTACTTGATCTAGAACTTGACTTGAATCTTATTTGAGGCCACATTTTATGCATGTGTATTCATAAATATGATTTTCATTTTAGCCAGATAAGCCAAAAAAGCCTACCTTTTTTATAAATATATCCTTTGTTCAACACCTTTGAGCCTACATTTTTCTTCCCATTTTGTATACACCTATAGTCGTAAAAAAAATTAAAAAAAATCCCTACCCTTTTGAATTTCTTGAGATTTGAAGAGCATTGCATTATATCTATTTTAGATATGGAAGAATATGTATAAAATTAGGAATTGGGTCATTACGAAAAGTATAGAAGGTTGTCTTGAAAAAGAAAAAGAAAAAATAGAAAAAGATATATATAATAAGATTCCGCTTTGCTGGTTTGAGCTGTGCTTAGTAACCGAGGGTCTTCATCACCAATGTTGATCTTCGTGTCAAACAACCAATAAGAGCTGTGAGTGTGCTAGTAGCATCTTGGTGCTAATTGAGTTATAAACGCTTGAGTAACCGAGCCTTTGTATCACCAACATAAAGGTTCACATCAAAAGAGCATATATTTGACAACCTAAGAAAGTTGAAAAAAAAAACATGAAAAGAACACAAAAAAAGAGAGTTATGACCTAGTTCAAGTTTGGTTTGATTTCTTCCATGCCATATTCCCTATTGAATCATTCTCTTCATGCTCTAAGATGATATTCAACTTTGTTTTTCCAAATACTATACTATTTCTTTTTCAACCTAAACCCCATTTCAACCTAATAAAAGTCCTTTTGATTTATGTTTGCATTTGGTTTGTTAGTGGTGGATAACTTAGATTCCTGTCAAGCCTATAGAAAGAGTACTGGATAGGGTGGATTTAAGTGTAAACACAAGCCTATACACTTTTGAGTGATGAGTGTCATACACGTTATCTTTGATGAGGAATTTCTAGCTTAGATTCCCCTTGGTCAAGTAAATTGTCATGAAGTTTGTTTTCTTGATTCTTGAGAAAATCACTTAGACAAAAGATGTGTTGAAATGCTTTATTTTTATTGCTTGTGATTGGAACATTGACTTTTGAAGCTTTTATTTTGTTTTTATGTTCTCCCTTAGTTTTAGTTTGTTTTGCCCAGGAGTGCAAATCATAGGTGTGGGGGAGTTCATAAATCACAAATTTTATATATTTTATCCTAGCTTATTCATTTATTTTGGGGACTATTTTAGGATAATTTGAATTTATTAGACAATATTTGGATTGTTAGCCAATTTTAGGAAATAATATAAATCTAAAATGACTATGAGATTATTTAGCATAAATAGTTAATATTTTGATTACTATCATGTGATTGAATAACAATTCCAAATATATGATATATCACAATTTTATTTAATTCTTGCAGGGCAAGGAAAAATATATTAGAAGATCTTACGGTGCATAATTTTTCTTGGAAGCTAAAAGAAAATCTAATGGTTGGACTTTATTGGACTACTTAAATTTTAATGGGATCAAGTTTGGACCCAAAGGTTCTCTCTTCCTCCCATTAATTAAGCTACCTGCCGCTACTATTAATACACGCTCTCATTGAGAGTCAAAGGAGGCGGCTCACTTTCTTCATTAAGAGCCCATACTCACTTTTCCATGGAGTTAGGAAGATGATCATAGAAGCTTGAGCTAGCTTGGGAGACAACTTGAGAGGAGCATAAAGGAAGCTAGAGCCTAGGACTTACACATGAAGATAATCAGGGAGTGTCTTTCCTTTCATCATTTTAATTCAAGACTTGAGATTGTTTAATTTTAAATGATTTTGAGTTGTATTGATTGATAACAATCTAGTTTTAGATTGTAGACATACTTCTTTTGAATTTGATTGATATTTTAGAATGTTTTGTGCTTGAGACATTTGCTGGAATTTTTGTTTATAAACCTTTAGATTGTCAATTGAGTTTATATTATTAATTTAATTATTAATTTGGTTTTTCCTCTTGATTGTTTAATTGGGTTGTTTGATTGTCTAGTTGTTTAATTAGATAATTGTAAACATGATTTTTAAAATTATTTTAAGATTAATTTTGATTGGTTTTTAATGGGTTCAATTATAGCTTATTTATTATGAGTTTTCTAGTAGAGTAAGTGTTATTGAACTTGAGGGTTTCCCATGCTTCAATTAGGTGATTAAATTTATTAATTACTATTTTTTATCAATCTCCCTTTAGTCTAATTAATTAATTTAAACTAAGGAAACTAACTCCATGTTAATATTAAGTTGTTCTCTTCACCGTACTTGAAGAAAACTTTTATTATATTTTCTTATTTGATTTTCTTAGCTATCAATTAATTTCTTCTTCTTAGGATTTTAATTCCCTCTTTCATAAAAATCCCCTAAAAATTACAATTGCATTCATTTAGGTTAGTTTCATTTTCATATACATTTTAGAGTCATTTTCATTTTTCATTTAGATAGTAGAGTCTTACATTTTAGTTTAGATCAATTATCACCTAATTTCAATAATCCTATAGAAAAACCCACATATTGTTTCTTGGGAGAATGACTTAGGTTGCCACTATATTGTATTATTAGTTGACCCTAGTTTAATTGATTACTTCAGCGGCAAGATCACACATTAATGTCTTCCAACTTTAAACTACTCTAAATTAAAGTACCTTTTCATAAATCTCATTTGGCTCGACACTCAAGTACTAGTTCATAAGTCATAACCGTTTGTAATATCGTTGGAACTACACTTCCACTCTACTTAAACTCACCTTTTCTTTTTTATTCTTACTATACTGCTTTTCTTTACTGGCCTCTTCTTTCTCTCTTTCAACATGTCTAGACCCTAGAGATCTTCTCCTCCGCCACCACCTCCTTTTCAAGCTCCTCCACCTTCTCCTCCTCCTCCTCCTCTTGAAATGGAGACTTTGATGCAAACTTTAGCAAGCCTTGACCGCTCCACAAGGTGTCACAGGACATATACCAACAATTTGAACATGAAGTTGAACCTTTGATGTCAATGACGAGGAGGATGACGACAATGGTATTAGTAGTGATGACCAAATACCTAACAACCGTTATGTATATTTCCTAAATACTTAACAATTGTTTTATAAGAACTGTTATCTATAGTACTAACTATATAACAATTGTTTACGTGAGACCGTCATGAATTATGCTAGCATTACTAAAATATAACAGCTGTTTATATATTCAAGTTATTTATTATGCTAGTATTATCAGATCACGGCCTCACCAAACCTTAAAATATAATGGATGTTCTATTAAAACCGTTATATATGTTACTGAATACATTACCGTATGGAACTATTATTTATATGCGCTGAGAATATGTAACGCCATCATAAACCATGATGTATGGTAAAAAAATTGTGATGAAAGCTTTTATCTATAGCAATGTTAAAAATTATTGGAACACCACTCAAGATCTTTTTCTACCTAATTAATTAATCTATCCCTACTCAAGTAATTATGAGTTTGAGCAGAAAAAATGTGAATCAATTAATGGTATTTCTAAGAGAAAATTAAATTAATAAACATTTTGGATGGGGTTTTATATAGAAAAACTAACGTGAACATCCCAAAAGATTCCTATATAAAAGGACAAGGGTAGTAGTACTCCCCCTTCTTTCCAAAATACTCCATCCGGCCGTCCATAATACAATGAAGTCACTTTAATCCTAAACCCTAAACCAATTCACTATAACCAAGAAATGACATTTTATTCATTAAACCTATCTTAAATTAAAAGTAATTTTAACTTTAACATAAATGAGGTTTTCAATGTGAAGGAAAAATATAGAGTTACATTTAATCATCAATTATAGTGGCAAAATTGACAAATAAGTATTAATTACTCTTCAAATGACTTATATTACGGACAAAAAAATATTTTTTAGAGATGACTTATATTGTAGAACGGAGGGAGTAATCGTCATTTTGAAGTTGTACATACAAACTAATTAAGAAAGCTAGTTAATAGTATAAATTTTAGCAAAGAAATGTAATATTGGTTTTCGAAATATATTCTTATTTAATTATTTCATTAGACTCCTCTATGAGCACTTTACATTTTCTAAAGGGTAAAATTGTTATGAAAATAATTAAGGGAAAAAGACAGAATAAGAATTTTAAATTTATAAAATCCTAAATCAGGTTTGTTACCAAGAGTCGATAAGGGAATGACAAAACTTAATAAGTAATTTACAACTTATTTTTTGGGAAATACCACTACTACAAAAAATACAATAGGCGGCTTTTTTTTAAAATGTTATGGCGTTTTACAAACGGCACAACATCCAGTTCCATAAGAAGAACCTACGGCGCTTGTTGAATTTAAAAAACGCCGGAATATTGTATTTAATTGATAATTTTTTTAAAGAAAAATTTGACCTCTTACGGTGTTTCAAAGTGCTGGAGGAGGGTAGGAAGAACCTCCTCCGGCGCTTCCATGAAGTGCCGTGAGAGGTGCTAGCACCTCTCGAGGAGGTGCACTTGAAGCGCCGTGACAAGCGCTAGCACCTCGCACGACACTTTTCAGGGAACCGCCGTAAGAGGTGTTATTTTTTTTCATCCTAGTTTATTTCATAATAATAACCTGATGAACTCATTCTAATTCAAATATAATTAACTCAGAGATGAATATACAATGCTAATACAAAATAAAAAAGTAAATCAAATCAATACTAAAATACCATGCATCGATCAATTAATAAAATCAGTGCTAAATATATATCCAATTATAACATATGATATACGATAGAGAAACTAAAACAAGTGGACAAGAAATTTGTAATTAAGTCAAAATGTGCCTAAGTATTTAGGGAGGTGGTATTTGCAATTGGCTGACCACGTATTCACACCATTCCTCAATGATGTTATCCATTTGATAGTCAGTTAACTGGTCACACCGTTCATCTTCATAATACTACATAAATATCACGCACATAACAAACTAAAATAACTATAAAACAATTAACTAGAAACAAAAACAGAGATCTATTCTAGTAATCAAAATGACTAATCTATAGGTAATTAAAACAGAAGCCAAAATAGAGATCCATTCCGGTAATAAAAATATATACGAAGGAAACAGAACACAAACCAACAGTAAAAGAGAAACCTAAACAAAATTTGAAGTAGTTAAACTAAGAATGCAAGCTAACATATATTTAAAAAAATGTCTATCTCAAGTAAATTCAAAAAACAATATATAAACTATATATATATATAATTAAGTTGAAGTACTTACTTTTAGGGGAACATGATTTAGATCATGAGTAACTACATCTTTCATATATTTCATGACGTAGTAACCACAATCATTATTATTTGGCTGGAATGGACACTACAACAATACAAAATAATAGTTAGCCATTGTTTAAAGAAAAATTTGTGAATAAAATTTTTTTAGTAAATTCATATACTTTAATCTTCTTCCAAGCCGCGGTGCTGTCATTGCATTTAATAGGATAAGACAATCAAACATTGTTTCTATATGCGGCCAATGCACTAACAAAAGAAGTAATGACTGATTAAGTTTGGTTTTATTCAATAATCACACACGTAAATAATTACCGTATACACCCATACGCTTACCTATTAATCATAATCACCATATCTTGGCAGTTCAATGGATAACCAGTCTCTATAGGATGTAAATAATAAATGCGGGGTACTGCAGCTATGGCAGGCTGGATGACAAGCAAAACCCAATATTTCCTAAAATATTTTGAACATTTTACTTTGACAATAATATTATTATGATAAAAGTGAATGAATAATAAGAGATATAGATAATAGTGTCACAAATAACTTACCCCACATTGTATGGCGCACAATGAACATCTTAGTAGGGGATGCTCTGCGCATGAATTGGTCCTTAAGAGTATGGGTTTGTGTGTTCGAATGAGTCCCCGTATAGTAGTCAATGATGTGTCGGTTGATAAATACAAATCTATTCACCATTTGCGCGCCCACTAATATATCGTGGTATAAGTACCTTTATAGAAACAAACAGTGTTATTAACACCAAAACCATGAATGATGAATAATAATCACAGTAACATATGCTAATCATAAAGTACCTAACCCATATGTACATAGCCGTCGCACCAGCCCATGTATGATCAAGTACTTCAGATAAGATATCACCACCAATATGATCAAATGTACTTGTATAATAGATTTCCTCATCGAAAATTAGTTCATGACCTCCTCGACGGATGATATTTGGTGCCTTAACCTTAATTGTTGTTGATATGAGGCTATTTGTCTGCCGCTTCTGTTACTGGTTGAGGGGTGTGACTTCTGTTGTGTTGGTAAATAGTATGAGTTCTTCCCACACCCTTTAACTCGTTTTCCTTTAGGACCAGCAACCTACAAAAATCATGAAAATAAATCTTGTAGTTTTAGATGAAAGTTCATAGAAAAAGTTAATGAATTGAAAATTAAATACCTTGTTCACTGGCTCTATCAGACGTACTGGCCACGCGACATAGCCACCGATAACATCTCTCACCATTGTCTCTTCATCCTGAGAAGGGATTGGCAAGGGGGCATCGTTACATGTGCATATATCAACCCTTACTCGGAGTGTATTTGGGGGTAACGGTGAGTTATTAAGTGTATCGTGGTTGGTATTATAGGCCATGCCTATAGCAACCGCGTTCTTGAAAGAATCATCAAAGTGCAACTTGCATTTTGATTCGCCCTATTAAAACTAGAGTTAATTAATATATAAAGGTAAAGTAATTTATAACGCAACAATCAGTTTAACTAGAGAAGAAATTAATTACCAAAGGAATGGGGACTTTAGGTGTAGAGTAGTAACTCTCTCTAGCACTACTGTTGTCACACATTGGACTTGGTGCGGGCCTAGATTGCATCAAGACATCAATTTGAGTTTTCAAAAATGCATTTTTCTCTAGCAGCAAGCGCACATGATCATTAAATTGTTTGACTTGTGACTCGTAGCAACTAATCTTCTACTCTACGTCTTGCTTGTAGCCACTCATCTGCTGGTCTAGTTGCTGCTTGTAGGCAAAAACCTCCTCCTTTAGTTGACGAATGTTGGGTCACTTTTGGGAGCCGAAGTAAGATGTTTGGGTGACTCCAAAACTAGTACCCCGAAGATGACCACCATACTCAGGAGCTTCAAGCGCTCTTCTGAGCAAGTCATCAAGACCAATATAGTTCCCCAAGTTTGGTTGTTCTTGCGTCATTGTACGCTGTCACAAAAAAGAAGTACAACATTATTAGTTAATGTATTATATAATTATTTAAGTAGAGCTAAATCTTTATTATATATATATAATCCGCTACTCACACAATAATCCACAATTGCCCTGGCTTGCTGACTGGGAATGTCGCCCTTGCTATTTGTGCAGCCAGCCACAAACAAATCATGCTGTGGTAAACGTGTGACATCAGAGTGGGACTCTTTTATCTGTATGTGAAAGCTTAGTCATAGAAGTGATATTCGTAATAATAAATAATGATTAGTTTTCTTACTAATTGTTGTTCCAGCACTGCATATGATACCGCTCCTTTCATGTACTGGTATGGCATGTTCGACACGCTTTCCCAGTTATGCTCACTTCTTTCCTGTTTAGATACAAATCAATCATATGAATAAATGAAAGTTACAAATAATACATTACAAGTACTCCGTAAAAGTAAATATCTTGTTACCATAAATTGAGGTGTAGTATGTGAGATCAGGAACTCATCCCACTGCTCTTGTGTTATGATTCCATCATACAATTCTGGCAGTGTATGGTTGATATTACCATTGTTATTGCGTAAGTAGAATCTAACAAGGTCATAACGAAAATTACGGAGAAGTCGACCATATTTTTGCAGCACGTATTTATCTCTGTCTTCTTCGATATTGAAACAAGACTGTAACAAAAAAAGCACATGTTACTTGTTTGATTGTAATCTCATTAAAGTAAATAATAAGAGATAGAGATAATAATGTTTACCTTAACTGTACCCAAGATGATATCCGCGTGCTATTTCTTTGCCTTTCTCCAGTCTGAAAAATGTAATCGGGACTCTTTCTCTAACCATAGTCCCAATGAACAAAATAAATGTGCTGGCATTAGGCTTGATTGGATTTCCGTTCTCATTCCATTCAAGGTCTAACCTCATGCCCTTACTCCTGAGCTTGATCAGTTTTTTCATTATCATCCTTCCCCGGGTTACGTCAGCCTCGAATGCGGCCTTACCCTAATCATCAATAGCAGCAACCTCATCCACATTTGGGGGATCCATTTTCCTACAAGTTAAATAAACCAAATGAAACATCAATGCATAGTGACAATCATGACAATGAAAGTAAATTAGTCTCATCTCAGGTACACTGGACCGCACAGTTGAACCTCTTTCACTAAGTGTACAGTTAGATGGACCATAATGTCAAAAAATGAAGGTGGAAAATACATTTCAAGTTCACATTTCATACAAACAATTAGCCTTTGCAAATCTAGTAACTTCGTTGAATCAACCACTTTACTATAAATCAGCTTGAAGAACATGAAAAGTTTGGTAATGGCATTCCTTACTTTTTCAGGTAAGAATGACCGTATACCAACAAGTACAAAATTCTGCATGAGCACATGACAATCATGAGATTTTAGGTTCTTCAGCTTCAACTCTTTCACTGATACAAGATTGTTTATGTTTGAAGAGTAACCCTCTGGAACTTTGATTCCTTCAAGAAACTCACAAAATAACTTCTTCTCTTTCCTCGATAGAGTATAAGCCACTGGTGAAAGATAAGTACGGTTTCCTTGCTCAACCGGTGCCTACTCTTCTTTGATACCCAATTTGACCAAATCCAATCTAGCATTAACACTGTCCTTGGTTTTTCCTTGCATATTAAGAACATGCCAATTAGACTATCACATATATTTTTTTCTATGTGCATCACGTCAAGAAAATGTCTCACATATAAGGACTTCTAATATGGAAGTTTAAAGAAAATAGACTTCTTCTTCCAGCCGCTTGTACTGATTTGTTTTGCGAAAGGCTTGTCGAAATTGTTATCCAAGTGTCTAACCTTGTCAAATACCTGAGTACCGGTCAATATCTTTTGGTGGGCTACCTTCTTTTGAATCACCATTGAAAGCCTTTTTCTACTTCCTCCAAGAATGTTTTGATGGTAAGAATCTTCGATGTCCCATGAAGATATTTTTCTTACAGTGATCTAGTCGCACTGAATAAGTGTCATCTTCACATATGGGGGCACGCAAAATATCCTTTGACGTTATATCCGGACAAATTACCATAAGCAGGGAAATCATTTATTGTGCCAAACAACATGGCTTTCAAAGTGAAACTTTCTTCCCTGTTCCCATCATACACATTAACGCCTTCCTCCTAAAGCAACTTTAAGTCATCAATTAAAGGAGCCAAGTATACATCTATATCATTTCCAGGTTGCCTTGGTCCAGAAATTAATATGGACAACATCATAAACTTACATTTTATGATCAAGTGTGGAGGAAGGTTATAAATCATCAAGATCACCGGCCACATACTGTGTATACTACTTTGAACCCTGTGGGGATTCATTCCATCGGTTGAAAGTGTGAGGCACAAATTCCTTTCCTCACATGTGAAGTCAGGATAGTCATGATCAACTTTTTTCCATTGAGGGGCATCTGCAAAATGCCTAAGGTTCGTGTCTTCAATCCGTTCATCTGCATGCCACATTAACAGCTTAGCAATCTCCGTAGTATTATACAATCACTTAAATCTCAGAATAATGGGAAAATACCATACAAACTTCGACGGACTTCTCCCTTTCTTCTTCCCATATCGAGATGCATTACATTTAGGGCACTTCTCTAACATTGCATACTGATTACGAAATAATATGCAATCGTTAGGGCATGCATGGATCTTCTCAAAACCCATGCCAGTTGTTGAACAAAGAATTCGTTTTGCCTCGTACGTCTTGGTAGGAAGTACATTTTCTTCTGGGAGCATATCTTGCACAAGTTTAAGAAGTGCGGTGAAACCAGAATTGCTCAATCCATAGCGAGCTTTAAAGTTGTACAATTTCAACACTGCTAGCAATCTTGTATATTTAGTGCATCCATGATATAATGGTTTCTCTGTATCACTTTTCATTTTCTTAAATTCTTTAAGGAAGTTATCAAGATCCCTTTCGACCGCATTTAGCATTTCTTGAAGGCCATCATCCTCATCACACATGCTTGTTGGGTCGAACTCATCATTCAAAGCACCGGTTGTGCTATGCACTCTAGCACTACTTGCATCATCCGTCTCACCATGTCTTGTCCATCGTGTATATGATTGATCAATTCCATGACAGACTAAATGATCTAGCAGATCAGGTGGACTAATACGCTTTCTATAGCAACAAGATAAGCAAGGACACAAGATTTTGTTAGGCTCATTTGTGTGCTCTCTTGCAAATCTAATAAATTCTTTCACACCATCTATATATTCTCTTGAGTGTCGATCGGAAAACATCCATTTTCGATCCATCTATATATACCTTAAATATATTTTTATAAGTGGTTAGTTGCTTGTCTAATGCAGTTGGTTATTAATTACTTTTCTCTTTTCCTATTTAATTCAAAAAATTTGACATCATAACATCCTAAAATTAAATTTCAAGTTTTCCAAAAAATAAGTACACATTAATTCTGTAAATCATACATAATCAACCAAATATTAATCCAGCAGTATCATATTTATAATTAAGAGATTAAAAGTATATATACTTGGTATGAATTTAAAAGGACTACTACAAATAAACTTTAACCAAATTTCAATTACATCCAATGAATTCAAACGTTATAATAACCACAGAGAACAACACAACATATAACATATACACGGTTTAATTTGCAACTATTTTAATTTACATTTCCACTCTCTCTTGTCTCCCTCCGTCCATCTAATTTCCCTTTTCTATCATATTTTGCCTTTTTTTTCACCAAAAGTATTATTTATTAAAGAACTCTAGTATTTAAGTTACATTGTTCATGTATGAGTTATACATTTTTTCAAACGATTCAGATTTAGTATAAATTTCAACTAAAAAGGAAAAAAATCCACAAATTTTTTTTGGGGGAAAAAGGCACTTACAGGAGAAAAAAGGCTGCACGCGGCGACAAGAGTTGAAAACAACACGTGGGACCAGAGAACTGTGACCGAAGTGGCGACCAATATTGAACAGATCCGGAGGGAGAGATCAGAGGAGACAAGAATAAAGAAAGTAAAAGGCGGGGGACTAAAGAAGCTTCTATTTTGCGCGTAATCAAATAGAATAATGGAGACGCACGTGAGAAAGTGAAAAATACAAAGTTATAAAATGACACTCCCGCGCAAAAATGAATTTATATACCCTTGTAAGGCGTTTTTTTAAAGAAAACACCGGCCAAGGTGTATAAAAAAATGACGTTTCATCATAAAGCGCCATCCAAAACCACACATTTTAAAAAAAAACATAAAAAGCATCACTATAAAAATATAAAAAACATAAAAGGCATCGCTAATAACTTCATCCAAAACAGAACATTGAATAATAAATTAGTAATACTGTCAAAAAAATTCCCCAAACTAAACTAATATAACCTGAACTTAGCTTAATTGGCGTGTGATATTGTAATAAGTAGAAGTATATTTAACCAAAGAAGAGATAAAACATAAAATAATTAAGCAGATCTAAATGATTTTTCCAACGTTTTAGGACAAAGAAAGACAAATAAACAAAATAATCTAGTAAGTATTGAAAAGAGAAATTATAAGGAAGCTTACCTGCAGATGGAGAATAGAGCAAGCTAGCTTTCAAAGCGAACTGAAATCGTTCCTCAAGTCTGAAAAATGAATATGGAAACCAAAATGAAAACAGAAATGAAGATATAGAACAAAAGCATTTACAGAAAAAGAAAAGACAAGAGGAAAACAAAAAACATGCCGTCAGTAAGAGAAAAGAAGAGGAGGGGCAGTAAGAGAAAAGGGCAAAGAAAAAGCATTGACCGGTGCTTCTAATTGAAAGTGCCGGCCAAGGTAATACCTTGGGCGGTGCTTTCTTACAAGCGTCGCCCAAGGGGCGGCCCTTGTTGCTGTTAGAGCAAGCTTTTCACCCAAGATGGGGGTGAATTGGGTGATTACAAATAAAAATAGATACTTAAATTAAATTATAAAACTTTAAAGCACAGTTAAAAGAAGGAAGAGATATCACTGAAGTTCACACAGGGTTTTATTCTGGTTCGGTCTCAACCACTTGACCTATGTCCAGTCCTCAGAAATTATTCTGAGCTTTTCACTATATCTTCCAAGATCTAGTGGGTTCTTGGCACCACAGTACAACAGCAAGTTCCTATCTTTGGACACTCGCTCCCCCTTACACAAGTAATCTAAAATCCCAACTTAAGATTCCTCAACCTTAAGTTATCACTGTCGGAAATAAAGCATGTATGACTGACTAATCTCTCTCACAGAGTATATAGATGAAAACTGAGGTATAGATGAAGAGTTGATAAGAGACGAAGCACTTATAAATGTATTGTATGCAGTGTGTTCAGGAGTTGTTCATCGTCGTCTTATTTTTTGAATGGCTGGACATATATATCAGAAGCTTTGAAGACCGTTGTAAATTTGTCCGTTGATTCATAGTGCTTCTGACAGATGCAATAGTATTTGTTTTCCGTTATTTATGAATTTCGCTGCCCCCCATGATTAGTTGCCATTCGATTGGTGTGTTCAGTTACTTGTCATGGGAGTGATAGTGGAGTACACCTGTAATACACTCAGGAAAATGACCGTTAGAAAATATTTGAATATCATCAGAGTGAGAGTGATTTCTAAAAATCAAGAAACCATGGGAAGTGATCTTGCTTTCACTGGAGATGGATTTCAGCAATTGAGTAATTTTAATGAAATAATATGCCACATGATTTTGACAGTAATCTAGAATAACTAGCAATGGTAATTACTATCAAAAATCTAAATAACAAAATCTGTTGATTTACGTGGAAGTGATTGCTAGTGAATCACAGTGACTGTCTGAGAGTGATACTGAGAAAGTGAAGCATCACTTGGAGTGAATTTGATGTCACTGGAAGTGATTTGAAAAACCTTAAAATCTTCTGCAAGTGATTGCAAGTGATAACAGACTTACTGGAAGTGAACACGAGTTTTCATATATCACTCGAGTGAATTTGGCATCACTGGAAGTGATTTTGTAAACAGTGATTTCTTCTTGCATTGATTTTCAATCCACTGGAAGTGATTTGGCTAAAATAGTATATCACTCGAGTGATTCAAGACCACTGGAAGTGATTTTACAAACAGTAAAATATTCTTGCAGTGATTTTCATTTCACTGGAAGTGATTTAGAAAATTTCAGGCATCACTCGATCACTGGAAGTGATTTTAAAACAGTGATTTTTTCTTCTGGTGTTTCAGATTCACTGGAAGTGATTCAGTAGAAATCACGTATCACTCGAGTGATTTAGTATCACTGGAAGTGAAATCTGAAACAGTGAATTTTTTTTGCAGTGATTTTTCATTCACTGGAAGTGATCTGACGCATCACTCGAGTGATATCACAGATCACTCGAGTGATCTGGTATTTTTCATATCACTCGAGTGATTTTTAATGATCACTCGAGTGATTTTGATAATCACTCGAGTGATTACATAAATCGCACGAGTGATCTTGCTCAGATCACTTTTCTCACTTCCTTTACTGTTGTATTTGTTTTAATCAAATCCAGGGACTTCTAAAACATGATTTGTTATCATCAAAATATGAAATCCAACATTCTCCCCCTTTTTTATGATGACAAAACATATTATATGATCATGTTCAAAATTTGATTTTCTAAAACTTTTACTTGATCTTTTTCAAAACTTTTGGAGCAACTTAACCACGGTAAAGGACTAAATTTTTTTTTTTCAAATATTGAAAGTTTTTGACCTTATATGAAAAATATTAGTTCAAGGTTCAAAAACCATTATAAACATAGTTTAAGCATGCATATGTGAAGCATAACTTCTTGCTTTCCATAAGATCATATTGATAGCTGCAAACATAAGCACAATTGTATTAAGACTATTAATACTTTAACTTTGTAGTTGACTTGATCAATCAATTCAGTGTTAGATTTCCTAAACTGAGAGACAGCAGACTAGATGGCATCCTGAATATATGTCTGAAGAGCAGCCTGAGTGAAAGAGGGACCATGAGATACTGCTCTGGAAGACTGAGCCTTATCCATCTTGGAAGGTGAAGGATCCATCTTCTTAGTATGATGATCTCTCTGGCTTGCCTCAGGAGGTGGTGAATGATGTCTCTGAGTCTGTAAAGAAGCTCCAGCTAGAATAGTGATTCCCATCTGTGTGAGGTGAATCTTCCCAAACTTGGGGATCCTCACTATGTCCCCCTCAGGCGTCAAGTGCCAAATGTTGTGCATAGAGAGAATATAGGATACAAGCTGAGGATAGGGAATTGTAGTAGACTTGGAGGAGTGAAACCTGAACCTCTTCATTTCTTGAAAAATAAGCTTACCCATATTTCTTCTTTCTCTTGTCATAAGAGATGCCATCATTTAAAGGTCTTTCCCCGTGATATGAGTGAAGTTCTTTTCCTTCTTAACTATGCTACGGGAATAAATGTAAAACAAGGCTCTTTGGTCATTGGTTAGAGCTGCTGGGGAAGTGGGTAGAGGCACAATAGGCTGTCCCGGTCTAAAAATGTCAACCAGCTCATGAATATGAAAGACTCGGGGAGGATTTATAGGAACATCCTCTATGCCTAGGTAAGTGTTTATAAGATCTCCAGACAATAGGACTTTTTGATCTCTCACAATTGTTTCAATACTTTCAACAATAATGTCTCCATGGTTATCCTTCACATCAGCAATCTTCATGTTGCAGTAAAAATGCTTAACGACCAAGGGGTTGTAAGATATTCTTAGTCTCAACCATGGTTCATACTGCTTCAAATAAGGACTCAAGTCTATGTGAAATTTCTTTTTCAGCTTGACCAAATCTACGCAGACAACAGGACATAAATCTCTTTTGACAAAATAGGAAGCAAACACAATAGAATTCAAAATTATGAGATTACCCGTGTTAAACCCAGGAGGAGGATCAAGGATTTTGGGGGATTCCTCAACCAAGGACTCAGAATGATACCTACTACCAGAAGCTTGAGATGCATACTGTGACTTCTGGGGAACAGAGGCAGCTAGAATATTGACAACACGTGTAATCTTAGTCTGCAATATAGAGTCTTGAATGTCTGCTTCTCGTTGTTTCTCTTTCCCTTTGCCTTTAGAGCTTGTATGTGACTGTGTAATCATCCCAGTGGGCTCTTCGATGCGAATGTCTTTAGGTTTTTGAAAGGTCTGATCGGGTTTTTGTGCATATGATGTTTTCGGCTTCTTAGACGGTGGAGAGGATGGAGGTGATTGACCGGGTCTTTTGGTTCTCGCCATTATTGAACGAGAGAAGAATCTTAGGGTTATGTCAGAGATTTCATAGAGAGAAATGGGTGCGATTAGGAAGATCTGACGAAATGAGATTAATCGATGAAGCAGAGAGTGAAGATTAAGTTTTGAGGATTTGGGTTTCTGGGTTCAAGAGATTTCAGAGAGTTTGAGAGTGATTATGCGAGTGAGAGTGAACTAGAGAGTGAAATGAACAGTCGCGGGAGGAAAAAGATGATATAACCATTTTTTTTTAACATTCACTCTAGTGATTTTGGTTTTCACTCGAGTGAAGTATAAAAATCACTCGAGTGAAGTCCAAAATTACTTCACAGAAGCTAAAACCACGCTGTAACTACTCGACTATTAATTAAAAGCACTCAAATGACTTACCTGTGGTCATATTTGTTAGATATGATTAGTTTTGATGATGCCAAATATATATATCAAATATTATGAGAGCCAAAGTTTGCATAGTATACTTTTCTAATACATTGACTAACTATTTGATATTGCATATATTGTAGATTAGTCAAGCAATGGAAGAAATAAATTGAGGAATGAAGAACTTGCAAGAATCAATGAAAAATAGCAAATTTCAAGCTCTATGGTTACTGTAGTAGTGGCACTGTAGCATACGGTTACTGTAGCGTATTTCACTGTAGCTACTGTAGCATTACTATAACAATCGAGTATTTTTGGAAATCACTCGATTGATGTTTAGAATCACTCGAGTGATTCTGAGAACAGTGAAAATCACTTGCAGTGATTCACTGATCACTCGAGTGATTTTCATGCCCTGTTCTTCGTCCAGCTGAGCGAGGTCTGGTTATTTGATCATAACTCTCACAATACAAATCCAATTGAGACAAAAATAGTTTCATATGAAACTAGACTCCCAATGCGTCATTTTGACACCAGAAAAAACATCAAAGGAGCTCAGATGAGGGAGATATCATTGTTTGAATTTGGGATTCATATCAGCGTCACTTTCTGGAACAGACTGGGTATTTTGGCTATAACTCTCAAACCACAAATCCAATTGAGCTGAAACCAGTGCCATATGAAACTAGACCTCAAGAGAGTTCCATTGATATATAATACAGAATTTTTAGAGCCATATTCGAAGAGTTATGACATCTGGAAAGTTACCCATGTTTGCTGAAGAATTAGAAACGCAGCTGAAGTGATCTGAACAACAGATAACTCGAGTGATTTGTAATCACTCGAGTGATATTGAAGATCACTCGAGTGATTTCAGAATTCACTCGAGTGATATGCTAATTCACTTCCAGTGGCGACAGAATCACTGCAAGAAATATTCACTGTTTTGAAAATCACTTCCAGTAGAGCTCAGATCACTCGAGTGATTCGCCAAAATTTCCAAATCACTTCCAGTGATTCTGAATCACTCGAGTGATGCGCCAAATCACATCCAGTGATTCTGAATCACTCGAGTGATGTGCCAAATCACTTCCAGTGATTGAAGATTCACTGCAAGAAAAATTCACTATTTTGCAAATCACTTCCAGTGAAGCTCAGATCACTCGAGTGATCCGCCAAAGTTTTCAAATCACTTCCAGTTATCCTAAAATCACTCGAGTGATGTTGCATTTTCGCTGAATCACTTCCAGTGAATTGGAAACCTCTGCAAGAATATTTCACTGTTTACCAAATCACTTCCAGTGATCTTGAATCACTCGAGTGATGTTTGAAAAGTTGCAAATCACTTCCAGTGGATTCAAAATCACTGCAAGAAGAAATCACTATATACAAAATCACTTCCAGTGACTCCAAATTCACTCGAGTGATATATGAAGTTTGCCATATCACTTCCAGTGGTTGCTGAATCACTTTCGGTGAATATTAAAATTCCTCAGATCACCTCCAGTGCAGTAACTGATAATTTCCAGAGAATACCAACATGCACCAGATCACTTCCAATGAACTGATATGCCAGTTTCTCAGTTTCACTTCCAGCCTCAGATCACTACCAGTAAGATATTATATGATCGAGTGATATGATGATTTTTGACAGAAGAAGCTTGAACGCACTGCCAGTGAATCCCAACTGAATCAGTATTGCTTCTGTGCATTAAAATGCACTCAAGAGATATACTTACTCTTACAATGTCACTGCCAGTGAAATACTGATCACCTCCAGTGAAGTGACACCACTCTCAAGTGAATTGATATCACCGCAAGTAAATTTACTGATAGTTAGAGTGATTCACTATTCTTTACAGAATCATGGAAATTACTCAAGGGATCATTATTATCGAGTCAATGATATGCTTATTCTTAGAAAGCTACTGCAAGTGGAATGCTTATGTAAATCACTTCCAGAAGTATGACAGAAACAAGGAAAATGATTTCATGGTACACTCGAGGGATGCTGATAATTACCAGTGGAATATTATCTTATGAAAATCACCTCCAGTTAAATCAAGTCCACTTCCAATGATTCTCCAATTTTCTGAAATCACTTCCAGTGAAGTCTTTAATCACCCGAGTGATATTTTCTAACGGCTATTTCTCTAAGTGGATTTACAGGTGTTATGCACTACCGATCACATGGCTTACACGGATCAATATTCAAACGACAACTATTCGTGGGCGGTAGCAAAATTCATAAGTAACGGAAGACAAATACTATTGCATCTGTCAGACCAATGGGCAAACTGTAAGAAACGCTGAAGCATATGTCAGAGCACGATCAACGGGAAAATATTTAAATACACTCAACGACCGTGCAAAGCAATGGGACTCCAACCGAAGATGAAGTAGTGTCTGTCTAAGCATCAGATGGGATTACAACAGGAAAATATCCAAATGGGTTCAACGGTCAAATGAATCAACAGACTCTAACGGATGGATGTTTACAACGGTCATCTTCCACAACTCAGCTACAAATAGGAGAAGATTCAAACACAGAACAAAAAAAAGGCAATACGATGAGAACATGAACATGTTGATATTCTAAGTCTTCTACCTCCAACCACTCTTTGCTCTATTTCATTTTCTATATTATGTATATTTGAGAGAGTGAATATTTGTATTGTACTTCAGTGAGGATTTATCTACTCTGTGAGAGAGTCTGTAAACACACCATCTATACTTCTGTATTGAACTCAAGGTAGAGGGACCTTGAGAGGGCTGATTACCTTACGGGAAGTTGTAGAGTGAATTGTTAGAGACTTTCTGCTCATAAGACTTACAAGGTGCAAGCAGTAGAGAACGTTGCTGCTCGTAAGACTTACAGTGGTGTAAGCAGGAGAGAACGTTGCTGCTCATAAGACTTGCACAGTTAAGCAGGAGAGAAAGGTCTTTGGATTGCTTTGCTCGACTTGCTGTAAGAAGGAGTAAAACTTACAGTGTGTAAGGGGGAGTTACTCTTGTGAATTTGTAGAGGCTTTTCTTGTGCCCAATTAAACAAGAATATAGTGGATTGGAAATCTCAGGAGGACCCTGGGGACTAGACGTAGGTCATCGTGGATTGGACCGAACCAGGATAAATCATAGTTTGCACATTCTCTTTCTTAAGCTTTTACATTTTCAGCATATATGATCTATATATCTGCTTATGAATTTATAGTTCCATATGTATTGATTTGATAAGTTGCGAAAAGATTTTAAACAATCAAACTTTCTTATCGTACACCCAATTCACCCCCCTCTTGGGTGTCAGCCGGTACTAACAATATTATCAGTCTAATCACTTGATTTACCTGTGGTTGCAATATTTCACTGTTCACTCACTCGAGTTGGTCTTTATCATCACCTGAGTGTTTTCCTCTCTGTTTATCTCTGTTATTTGAAGATATTACAGAGCATCCTGCAAAACAACTTTATAGATACTCCGATGCTTAAGTTAGTTATGGGATCATCAAAACATTATGAAATCAAAGACTAAACAACTTACAATTCATTGGGATTTACCATTCCCAATTCCCTTCGTATGTACATGAATTGTTCTCGGGCAAGAGGTTTGGTGAAAATATCAGCTAATTGCAAATGTATAGGTGTGAATAACACCTTAACATCCTTTTTCTGAATATGATCTCTAATGAAATGATGTCTCACATCAATATGCTTGGTTCTTGAATGCTGTACATGATTTTTCGATAAACTTATTGTACTGGTGTTGTCACAGTAGATGAGAATTTCTTTAAGATATATGCCAAGATCATGAAGTTGTTGTTTTAGCCATAGTACTTGTGCACAATAGCTTGAGGCTGCTATATATTCTGCTTCCGTTGAAGATAATGATACTGTAGTTTGTTTCTTACTGAACCAAGAAACAACTGCAACTCCAAGGAATTGACATTGGCCACTTGTGCTAAAAAATCCCAACTTAAGATTCCTCAACCTTAAGTTATCACTGTCGGAAATAAAGCATGTATGACTGACTCTCTCTCACAGAGTATATAGATGAAAACTGAGGTACAGATGAAGAGTTGATAAGAGACGAAGCACTTATAAATGTATTGTATGCAGTGTGTTCAGGAGTTGTTCATCGTCGTCTTATTTTTTGAATGGCTGGACATATATATCAGAAGCTTTGAAGACCGTTGTAAATTTGTCCATTGATTCATAGTGCTTCTGACAGATGCAATAGTATTTGTTTTCCGTTATTTATGAATTTTGCTGCCCCCCACGATTAGTTGCCATTCGATTGGTGTGTTCAGTTGCTTGTCATGGGAGTGGTAGTGGAGTACACCTGTAATACACTCAGGAAAATGACCGTTAGAAAATATTTGAATATCATCAGAGTGAGAGTGATTTCTAAAAATCAAGAAACCATGGGAAGTGATCTTGCTTTCACTGGAGATGGATTTCAGCAATTGAGTAATTTTAATGAAATAATATGCCACATGATTTTGACAGTAATCTAGAATAACTAGCAATGGTAATTACTATCAAAAATCTAAATAACAAAATCTGTTGATTTACGTGGAAGTGATTGCTAGTGAATCACAGTGACTGTCTGAGAGTGATACTGAGAAAGTGAAGCATCACTTGGAGTGAATTTGATGTCACTGGAAGTGATTTGAAAAACCTTAAAATCTTCTGCAAGTGATTGCAAGTGATAACAGACTTACTGGAAGTGAACACGAGTTTTCATATATCACTCGAGTGAATTTGGCATCACTGGAAGTGATTTTGTAAACAGTGATTTCTTCTTGCATTGATTTTCAATCCACTGGAAGTGATTTGGCTAAAATAGTATATCACTCGAGTGATTCAAGACCACTGGAAGTGATTTTGCAAACAGTAAAATATTCTTGCAGTGATTTTCATTTCACTGGAAGTGATTTAGAAAATTTCAGGCATCACTCGAGTGATCTGGTAATCACTGGAAGTGATTTTCAAAACAATGATTTTTTCTTCCGGTGTTTTCAGATTCACTGGAAGTGATTCAGCAGAAATCACGTATTACTTGAGTGATTCAGGATCACTGGAAGTGAAATCTAGAACAATGAATTTTTCTTGCAGTGATTTTTCATTCACTGGAAGTAATCTGACGCATAACTCGAGTGATATCACAGATAACTCGAGTGATCCGGTATTTTTCATATCACTCGAGTGATTTTTAATGATCACTCGAGTGATTTTGATAATCACTCGAGTGATCTTGCTCAGATCACTTTTATCACTTCCTTTGCTGCTGTATTTGTTTTAATCAAATCCAGGGACTTCTAAAACATGATTTGTTATCATCAAAACATGAAATCTAACAGTTGTGCCTTGGCTGGCGCTTTCTTGTAAAGCGTCGGCCAAGGTTTTCTAGCTTTTTTCCTTCTTTCTTCAATAGGTAAAGGTTTTTGTGTATATATATATATATACAGACCAATTATTATTTTTTTTGGCTAAGGTCAACTTGTATGCTAGGAGGAGTCCAACATGAAATTTTATTTAGGTATGTTTTTTTAGATACTTTTGTTAATTTTGTTTTTTAAATATTTATTAGCACTAAAAATAAAGAAGTATTGCTGCAGGGGGATGTTTATTATTTAATTTGTGTATTACACCATTTATGACGCTTTAGATTAAAACGCTATAACTGATTTACTTTATATAAAAAAAGGGAAAAAAAGGAAAAAATGTCTTATATGACGTTTTTTCAGGAAGCGCCGTAACATCTCTCCTCTATCTACCGACGCTTATAATAAAAAATGCCATAAGTTATTATTTTTTTTAGAAAAAAAACAGTCACCTACAACATTTTTTTAAAAAAACGTCGTTAAATGTGAGCCACAAAACGTCTCTTTTGTAGTAGTGTACCTAATTTGAAATTTTGTAAATTCAAAGTTTTTTTTCTATCTTTTTCCCAATAGTTAAGGCATCCTTAATTTCTTAAAGTGGGAATTATTTTGAAATGGAAGGAGTATATACCAAGCTACATTTTTAAACTCCTAGCAAACGGTTATTATTAGTATTAAAGTCAAAATATAGTTGGGAATCATCTGCTTCATCCTATCTTCGTTTACACGTTTTATATTGCTATATAATTCAAGTGGGAATTCTGTAACTGCTAGCTGCTAAATATTTTAATAGATTAATTAGTGTCAACAAGTATTTTTAATTTTACTAAAATTAAAGTCTATTTGGAAAACCCTAAACTTGGACCAAGCCCCATTTTAGATATATATTCAACGTGAATGTTTGTTGGCTCGAATATTCACATGGCAGAAAGGAAAACCTATTTATGTTTGTGTGTCTCTCTCTCTCTCTGTGTGTAAGTTCAATGCAAAGTTACAACCTAACTTTGATCTCACAACATCGATTTTTATCAAACAAATTATTTAAAGCCCAAGGTCACAATAATAAACTTAAGCCACACCCAAATCGATGCTTAGAGATATAATATTATAAAGCGACTAATTTCAAAGGTGCGTTCATGCATTTATTGTAGAAGCATATTAGTTTATCTTTAATTTTCTTATGCATATTTAAAAAAATAGTAGAATACTTTAACATCCTTTAAATTTTACCTTGATTACTCAATTCCTCTCTGTTTTAAAAATATATACTTAAATCTAGACAGTTTAACTATAAATATTCTAAACATATATTTTTAATTAAAATTTATTTTCTAATAAATTTACTAATTTACACTTCATCACATGCTAAGATCATACTTTTGGTTAATAAAATAGTTTTGCGTAATTTAAGAGCTTTATTTTTCTTATTTTTTTTAAATATTTATTTGTTAAATGTTTTTATCATATCGGAATAAAAGTTTGAGTAATTTAGTTAACATAGTGATAAAAGAAATTTGATTAATTCTTTAATAAATGTATTCTTGATAAAATATAGTTATAAATGTTTGAAAGAGAAATGATTAGAAATTATAAATTTAAATTTAAATAATTTATATAATCTATCAAACTTAATCATTTATACTATATAACGAAAACAATATACATTTGAAATATGATTTTAGCCATTTAAAAGAAACATAAATAAATAATTTTCAATAAATGTAATGAAAAATGAAAAATATAAATTTATAATATAATAAAAATAATAAAATTTAGAAGATGAATAAGAAATTCTGAAATTATATGTATACCTATTATAATTATTTTTTCTTGTATAAACTATTTTGAAAGAAATCAATGTTTAAATGATTCTTAAGCTAGAAAGGGTATTTTCATCAAAATAAAATTTTTCAGAGTCCCACGATCCTATTTCTAAGAAAAGCTGTTAAAATTAGTTGATTTTCATTTTTTTTTTAAAAAAGTTATCACATTCAAAATGTACCCATTGTTAAAATTTCGTTTTCTATAAGAAAAAAGATAAGAAAATATAACTTGAACTTTAAAATCTCAAATTAGTGATTTTTTTCTACTAAAATAAGTTATCAATTACTATACTTTTATAGTTAATACTTATACTTTATAGATAATAAGACTGATTTGAAATTTTAAAGTTCAAGTGATATTTTTTTTTTATACGACCCATAAGTTAAAGTTGTTATCCTTAATGCCAAAGTGAAATATGATAATACTTCTCCCAAATAATAAGAGTCGGAGTTATATTATGACTAAATATATAGAGAAATGTTAAAAAAAAGCTAAGTAATTAACAAAAAATTTGCATTCGTCGCATGCCTGGTCACTCGGAGAGAGACTGTACATGTTATCCGTCATGGCAAATGCAAAGATTTGTCGTTTCGGTAAAAGAATTCAACTTATATACAGAAATAAATTTTCTTCTATTTAAATAAAAATAAATCAATATTTCCTTCACTCCTTAATATAAGACATATTTAGAGAATTGATCTTTATCATGAGTATAAGAATTTTTTTTTAATATTTGTTAATCTTTTTCTAATTTACTCCTATTAATACCTTTTAACAATAATTGGGAAGGAGGAAATTAAGGAAGATAATGTCTATAGGATGTTTTAATTTAGAAAATACGTGTTATATGTACTAACTGCCTCAATGCTGGGCCTCACTGCCTTGGGGATCACCCCTATGCCATTAGCATCTTAGGTCTTACTCTCGATGCATTGGACCAATGTCATAGTGCTAGGCAACAACCACAACACTAGACACAAAGGTCTTATAGCCCAGGCCTCTGCCCCATACAAAATTGCACATTGGGTCTTATTGCCTCCAGCCTCTACTCGACTCCATTCTCAACACATCTCACATTATGTCAGCCTCAGGATTTACTAACCCATTAGGTCTTATGGCCTTAGGACACTTATTCCATCATCTTTGATGAATAACAGCCTTCTTATTAGGCCCACTGTAGAGCTATCCTCACCCGGCACCCCCTGCAGCCGCATGGAAGTCCGGCCCACACCCCTTGGCTCACCAGGAGTGAGTACGGCAAGCTTATGTAACGGCCCTCCCACTAGGCCCACTACAGCCGCACGAGAATTCCTCCCACAGGGCCTGCTGCAGCCGCACGGGAGTCCGGCCCAACCTTACCCCCATTGGGGCTCGGAAGGCAAGCTTATGGACTAGTGACTCCTATTATATCTCAAAGGAGACCTCTCCTGGTATCGAGCAAGCGACATTCACCACTTATGCCGCATTCGACTAACCCTGGTACCCTTGAGTTAGCTACTCATCGAGTCTAACTACCTAGAAGATATAGTTCACTAGGTGCTTTGAACTCATTCCAGGCTCCACCTCTCGCTACTCAACTCATTCACATTATTTTGTAATGTTCACGAAGCATGCTAAACAAACCATCTTCACATCAATCATCATATGAGCATTCGGCACGTTAGCATCTAACAACAATCACTAATATGGCCCTAAGTGTTCACCAGCGCAATAGGCCCTGAGATTCCACTTATGTATCATAGGAGTTCCATGGCCTCAAGTTTCCACCCGCACAAAATAGGCCCTAGGCGATTGCTCGTGCATGACAGAAATCTCCATAGCCTGAGCGTCCACCTCCGCAAAAAGGCCCCGGGCGACTACCTCGCATATTCTGAATGCTCACTAGGTCTTACTGCCCAGGGAATGACCCTTATGCCATAAGCATTACGGGACTTACAGCCTCGGGCCTCTGCCCGTCAGGTTTGACTACCTAAGGGAATACTAGCCTAATAGGTCTTACTGCCTACCATATATTCATAACACGAATATACTCGATGGTAAACACATATATGCAGAACCATTACATAAGACACGAGAGCAAAAATTCCTTTCCTTTATACCGTCAAGCCTGATCTTTCTTTCCACAAATAGCACTAAAGCACTCTATGGCAATTCATTGGGTCATACACACCCTTCTCTTAAGGAAACCCATTCGATGGGAGACTCATTACAATGTACCACTATTGAGAGTCAATGTTCCCATAGCTCTACTTTATGGTTTCAATGTCATAGTGGCTTCACTCCACAGTTTGTCGTCACAGCGGGTACACACTATAGTTCAATGTTCATAGTGGCTTCACACTACGATACTGCACTCGGTGCTTCACACAGGTGCCCATACACCTGGTTAGCCTCTCCGGTCAACACTACTTTTATAGATTTATTTGTATTGATAGGTTAACATTTGAGCCACAAGGGAGTCATTGGAGGCACAAATAGATGATTAAGAAGTGGGAAAAGAGCTAAAGAAGTCAAAGCACTAAGGAAGAGTAAGAAAAGGATGAAAAAAGGCCAAAAAGTTTCATATAGAAGCTTGGCTGCGGCCAAAGAAGCTCCAAAAATTTTTTGGCCGCGGCCAATAGATCTTTGGCCGCAGCCAAACAACCTCCAGAAACATTTTGGCCGTGGCCAACCCCCAAAAATAGTAGAAACATGTTTTGATGACAACACAGATTCAATGGCCTATAAATACAAAATTAACACATCAAAGCCTCATTCTGGAACTGGGAGGCGCTGTGGAGACAATGCTCTTCTAGGGTTTGGAGCTTGGAGGTGGAGATTGGGCTAGATGTTGAATATTTGAAGAGATTTGAGCTTCTCCTCTTGGTTTTTCCTCTCCTTTTGCTGTCTTTCCCTCTTATTTTGCTTTGTAACTGATTTATGCCCTGTTTCTTATGGGTTTTATGAACATGTATAGCTAGAGTTTTATTGTTTGAATTGTTTTGAACCCATGTATGGATTAAGTACTCATTTCCTCTTTATATTTTTTTATGAATGGTTAGATTATGTTGATTTCACTTTGTTCTTAATGCTCCTTGTTGATTGGCCACCAATGAGGTTGTTGAGTTCACTTGGTTGATGTTTGAGAGGGCTAGATTGAGTGTAGAACTTAAGTTTAATCGTGTAGGAACTTGAAATCTAGTGGTTGGATGGATGGTTTTGTTGATGAGGTAGAGATACACTCATTGACCTCACATAGCCACATAGGTTCTGCAATGTATATTAGGCTTAATTCTTCAGTTAAGAGATTAATGAACTAATTAAGCTAAACACCTGTTTTGAGACTTGAGAGAGCACTTATGGGTAAATTAGTGACCTTGGTTAGCATATTCCATCCTTAAGAGCTCATATTGTGGGGATATGAATGAGTACCTTTAAAATACAAGGGGGATAAACAATCCTAACTTCCACTGCATTATCCTTTTAAGTCCATGAATCACTTGTTTATATTTTCCTTTTAGTTTATAATTCTGTTTTCCTCTACTGTGATAATTGTCCAACTCGAATTAGGCGAAAGTGAAATAATCGCTACTTAATCGGGTTTTGGAATCAAATACTCGCGGGAGCGATACTTTACTCATCACTTTATTACTTGACGCGACCTGTTCAATTGTGGAGTTCATACCATTGCGGACAAGTTTTTGACGCTGTTGCCGGGGATTTGTGTGCTAAAACCGTCTTTGGTTGATCTTGATTAGAGAACTACTAGCTTAAGCTTGAGTTTTATATATACTTGTTATTGCCTTTTTCTGTTTTTGCTTATTTTTCTCTGTTTTTGCTGTCATTGTTCAGTTTTTGTGTTGTAAGTTATTTTGACTTTATTCTTTGTACATGGATAATCGTTGGTGGTTAAATGAATCAAGTGGTGGATTTGCTCATGATAATGATTATCCCGATTCTTATTATGATCCTTAGATTTCTAATAATAAATATGAGTACATTTGTTGTAATCATTGTGGGAGTAATCATTATAGTGAGCAATGCCCACATTTTTCAACCTGGGATTACATGGAGGCTCAAACTAGTTTGTATGATAATAATTATAACCTCTATGGAAATCAAAATCATTCATTGTCTTGGGATTCTAATTCTTTTCCTTCACATACATTACATCCTCACATGTCACTCCATTCCTATGAAAATGAATCTATCCCCATTCATGAGAAGAAGCCTTCAATAGAGGATAGGCTTCAATGTTTTCTTGATAATGTAACTGAAATGAGGGATTGGACAAAGAAGACATTTCACGAACATGCAGTTTCTCTTGAAAATCTAACAGCGCATGTGAGTGAAATAGCTTCTACACTTGTGTCTTTACAACAAAATGAAAATTTTCATGAAAACTTAAGTGAACAAGTAACTATGGGGAATGAGGAAGTGTTGTCAACATTTTGCAAAACTTTTGAGGAGTATTCTGTATTGGAAACTAATGTGGAGGAGGAGAAAACCAATTGTTCAGCTGAGGTTTCAATTCTGGAACCTGCACCTTATTGTTCTGAACAAGAAATCAAAGAGGAAATCCCTACAATCTGTGATCTTGATTCTCCTGCTGCTGTTATGACTCTTACTGATGAGAGTCAAGTTGATTTTGTTTTGGCTCTTACTAATAAGAGCCAAGTAGATTTTATTGGGTGTTCTAATTTTTTAGAAGTTTCTAGTTTTGTTTTTGTGAATAAGTTCATTTTTCATTCTTTTAATTTTTTAAACACCAGTACTATGAATTTACTTATGATTGATGAAGTACAGGTGACTCATGAACATCCATTCATCTTCAAACCCTGCTACCTGAAGAGGAATGAAGATGAGGTGATCATGATTTTTAATACTTATGATTAGTGTTTTTGTAGCAAAGTCTAGCTGAAGACTATAAATTTAGCACTTCTTGAGAGGCAACCCAATGTGAGAATAAAACCCATGAGAAGAAGGGTGCAACAAGTATAGAACTAAGGAAGGATGGAGCAATTAGGTACTTGATGAGCATTTTCAGGGAAGTCTATCGTTTACCAAGCTTTTACTAATTTTAATATAGGCATACCCTGTATATGTGATAATGCTTATCATTGAATCACCACTTCTTCAACCTCTGATCAAAGTATACTTATTGTTTTGGATTGCTTGGGATATTAACTTTTGCATTGTTTTAACCTTTGATCATGTTAAAAATATGCTCTAATGTGTGAAATAGAGTGCTGAGATCTGAAACTGCAGAGAAAAAGGGGTCTAAAGATCTTGGCCACGGCAAAAAATGTAGCATTTCACTGTAGCAATAAGATACTGTAGCATGCAGGCACTATATAATATGAAAGGCTATAGTACTCGAGTTTGAATATTAGAACTCGAGTTCTGCACTGTAGCACTTGAGTTAAAGGAGTTTTGCATGCGAGTTTTGGTCACAAACGACTTCTGAATGATTCCCAAGTTTTGCACTCGAGTTGGTTATGGATAACTCAAGTTCAGAACTATTCATCATTGCAAAAATTGGTCTGAACTCGAGTTTGGATATGAGAAATCGAGTTCACAGCATACATCAACATACTCTGTTCATCTCTGTTTTACGTTCAGTTTGGGCTAACTTTAGTAATTCAACCATATCTCTCAAACCACAACTCCGATGTAGACAAAACTGGTAGCATATGAAACTAGACTCTAAATGCATCAGTTTGACACCAAAACCAACATCAAAGGAGGTCAGATGTATCATATGTTAATGTTTGAAATGGAACTTCAAATCACCTTCATATTCAGGAACAACTTTTTTATTTTCGACATATCTCCAAAAGTGCACGTTTAATTGAGCTGAGACTGGTGCCATATGAAAGTAGACTCAAAGAGCTTTCTATGGATATATAATATGTCATATTTAGAGGTATATTCTATATGGTATGTCTTCTGAAAGTTGATGCACCAAAACTGATATGCTATCTACACTTTTTGGATCATAACTTGAAGAATACAATGAGTTTAGAGGTGATTCCTTTTGCATTGGAATGTAGATGATAAGAAATTTCTAATGATCATTCATTTACCATGTTTGGAGTCAAAATGAATGGATCATATTTTGAGTCCACTGTTCACACAACACAAGAAGCACTCGAGTCATGAGAGTTTTGACGAAAGAGTACATCATTCCAGAGAGTCTTCTTGCTTAGATACTAGTGCTACACTCGAGCCTGGAATACAACACTTGAGTTCCTTACTCATCTAGCACTCGAGTTCTAAAAGTGCTGAGATAAGAGTTTGCTCCTGAGAGGAAGTGGCTTGAGACAATGTGACATGCACTCGAGTTTCCACATATGCACTCGAGTTCTCAATTATTCTAGCACTCGAGTTCTGCAAGTTATGAGATGAAAGTTTGAACCTGAGAGTTATGTTGTTGAGAAATGAAAGCTATACTTGAGTTTTAGAACAAGCACTCTAGTTCTTCATATGATAAACACTCGAGTGAAGAGAGTATTGCAATGGAAGTGTGTATCCGAGAGAGTTATAAACTTGAAGAAAAGAGGTACACTCCAGTTTGGATTCTAGCACTCGAGTTCTACACTATCACCACACTCGAGTTATGCGAGTTTTGGCTTGAGAGTGTGAACCCGAGGTGAACTGCCTTACGTATACTAGATGTGCACTTGAGTCTTATTTTGTGTACTCGAGTTCTTGTCTAATCTACAACTGAGTTTCTTTATGCACCTCCCAAAAGTTCTTAACAGAAGCAATGATAGAAGGAAGAAAAGTGTGATGCACTCGAGTTCTCACTCAAATCACACTCGAGTTGGTGCTGATACACTCGAGTTCATGCCAATGTGAGAAGCTTATCCTTTCCAGCGATAGACTCAAACGTATCTATATGTTATTTGAACATTGTTCATTCGTGTTAGCATATTTAGACATTGTTTAATGGTTGTTCAAGTATAAGACAGATATTAAATTGAACAATGGGAGTCACAATGATATGGGCATCTACACATGGGTCCAACACTGAGTAGCGGCTGTACACTTTGATGGGCTGAATACAAATTTAAATGCCCATACCTCTCCACAACGGTACATTGCAACATTCATCAGTAAGAACAGAGCAATAGAACTCAAACAGACAAATGGCTAAACAACGTATCAATATTCAGTGACAATAAATCATAGGCTTGCAACGGGAAAATATATGAACACGCTCAACGGTCATAACTAACGTAGCACAATCTACTTGCAACAGAAAAATGTTTGAATACTCCAACGGTTCTCAAAACATCGGCTATATAAACCAAAGCATCCAAAAAGGGAGATCATGCAACAGCGACCAAACACCCAGACACAGCGAACAGAGATGATGAAGTAACGTGTACCCAACTGTTGGAAATTATGCCCTAAGGGCCAATCATTGTACCTTAAACATTATTGTTATTTAAGAATTTCTCCTTATTGTTATCATATCATTTGCATGTTTATTATGATAATTGTATCCTTGGATGAACTATAAAGATTATCCTAAATGTCCCTGGTCAATTATCTATGCGGGAGCAAAGATGAAATAAGACCAGTATGACTTTGATGAGGTATAGAGATACAAATCAAAGTCTTAGGCACTTGTAGGAGTATAAGGTACTGGACCGACCCGCTATGAGAAAGTTGCATGGATCAAGTCATAAGCTTATCTCATACATATAATCATGTCACAGTGCCCTCTGACCTGAGATCATCATAGATTCCTGCATGAAACTTGCTAAGTTTTGACCTAGTCAAAAGTCACCTTTGACCAGGTGATGATAAAGGCTATAATCAGGCTTAGGAGTTTTCATGAAGAGGAATATGAGTGGTCAAGATGGAATTTGTCCCTCACATTAGTGAGAGATATTACTGGGCCCCTCGATGAGTAAGTCTGAGAAATGTATGGCCATACTGTAATGGGAAGGAGTTTCCATTTCTAATTTCAGGCTACTTAGGAATCGGGAAAGTGATGGTCAGGAACAGGAGGATGACGTTGTCCATGCCTCATCCTTGACCAAAATATTGTGTGACAAAAAGGGACGTGACATGGTTGTATAAAAGGTTGTATCGTATCATCGATCCTCATGTGAATTGGGTAGTCGCAATGTCTTGCTAGAGGCCGCTTGCGACTTGTGGGCTAGAATAGTTTTGGCCCACTGCCAACTTCATGTGGGCCTACAGGGTCGCACACAAGAATAGCCCAACACGAGCTATGATGTCCAGATTCATTGAATCTAAGATGTGTCTAAGATTCAATGAATACAATATTTGACCTAGGGTTAAAAAATAATAATATATATAGATTATAATATTATTATAAGATGTTAGTTTTATATTTAATTTATTTGATAAATTAAATAATTAAAACTAATACAGATATCATATCTTAGATTTAATTTATAAAGATAAATTAAATCTATTGGCTCTTTAATTAGATTAAATGAATATGATAAATTAAATCTGTTTGACAGATTTAATCAAGTCAGATTTATTTGATTTGATTCGAATTTCAAATTAATTAAGATTAATTTTGAGATTCCAATACGGCCTACATTAGATAGAAAATTCGAAGGGCTAGAGAACCCTAGGCTGTACGGAGAACTTGGAGAGCCGTGAGAAACCCTAGAGAGGCATCTTGGAGGCGCTAGCACGCTGCTGTATTGGGTCTTGTTCGTGTGGATACCGGTAGAGGGAGGCGACCAGAGGTGTTGACTCCTAGAGATCGAAAGCACAAAAAACATAAAGGTATTATTCTAACTACTCGATTTAGACGTCTTTGATAGAACCGTGATTGGGATTCGAGGTTTTTTAAACGGTTAATTTTTCCGCTGCGTGTACGAATCCCAACACCAACTGCTAACATGCTGCTGCCATGAACCTTCGTCTCTCACACTCTCCATATATATCTGTTTTACTTATCATGTACATTTGAGCGTAAATATTTGGATTGTACTTCAGTGAGCATTTATCTACTCTGTGAGAGTCTGTAAGCAACTTCATCTATATTTCTGTATTGAACTCAAGGTAGAGGGACCTTGAGAGGGTTGATTACCTTACGTGGAAGCTGTAGGGAGTATTGCTTTGCTCGTAAGACTTGTCGTAAGGGGGAGTGAACCTTACAGTGTGTGAGGGAGAGTAACTCTGTAGTAGGCTACACAAGTGCCCGGTTAAACTTGTGGGATATAGCTGCTTTTCTTGTGCCCAGTCAAACAAGAAGATAGTAGATTGGAAATCTCAGGAGGACCCTGGGGACTGGATGTAGGTTATCGTGGATTGGACCGAACCAAGATAAATCACAGTTTGGATATTCTCTTCCCTAAGCTTTTATATTTCCAGCATATATAATCTATATATCTGCATATGATTTTATAGTTCCATATGTATTGATTTGATAAGTTGTGAAAAGATTTTAAAAGGTCAGACTTTATTATCGTACACCCAATTCACCCCCCTCTTGGGTGTCAGCCAGGTCTGACATTTGGTATTAGAGCTTGGGCTCTTGTTTAAAGGACTTAACCGTCTCACGAGTTACAATGGCTGACTTTAGGTATTTTATGCTTCCAGAAGGTTTTGATTATACTATTCCACCTCTTTTGGAAAATATTGATTTTTGGTTCTGGAAAGCTAGAATGACTAGTTTTATATAAGCATTTGATGATGATATGTGGAGTGTTAGTACAAATGTTTTTGATTTCAAACCAAGAAAGGATTGGACAGAAGAACAAAAGAAAATGTTTACTTTGAACATTAGAGCAATGAAAATTTTATATAGTGCTTTAATTGAAAGTGATTTTAAGAAGATTAAAGCTTGCTCTATTGCCAAAGATATTTGGGATTCTCTTGATTCTATATATACTTCTAATAAGTGTGTCGAAGTTAAAAGTGTTGACAGTTCTTGTGAAACTATAAGTTGCGCATCTACGGTACATGAACAATTGGAAGTTAATGACGAAGGAGATGAGGATTCCAAAAAAGAGCTCATTACAGACAAACATGAAAAATCACTCTCTGGAGCTCAAGTTGAACTTAAGGTAACAAGTTCCAATTCTTCTTATGACTCTTATAAAATTGATTTTCAAAGTTTGCATAAAAATTTTTTCCAACCAATTGTTGATTCTGCAATGAAAAACAAAAATGTTTTTAAATATGCTAGAAACTTGTATGTGAAGACAGAAAGTAGGAAAACTTGATATATGGTATTGTCATCCCTTAAACAACACAATACTTGCATAGAACCTTACAATGTATATCATCATGTTATTTACAATTATTGTGGTAAATCCGGTCATATTTCTAATACATGCTACATTAAAAGAAATTCAAATGTGAGACATAAATATGTTTGGGTTCTGAAAGGACATATAAAGTCTAATACTAACAATCAAGGACCCAGTATATCTGGGTACCACAATGTCCATCTAGTACCTTGTGTATACAGGATGATCCGAAAAGAAATAGACATAAGAGTATAGAGAAGATGAAGAAGAAGCCAAGAAGTTCTCATGCACCAATAAAGAGGTTTGTATCATTGAGAACTCTTAAAGCATTCACTGCTGAGCATAATCGCAGAAAAGGGTAATGGATAAAAACAGTATGTTCCACCTCAAGGAAGAGCTACCATAATGTACCATTCAACTACCTTGAGGAGAACAAGAAGAGGAGGATCTCTCATACACCAAGAAAAATACTCTATAAGTCTACATCATATGAGAGAGCGTTGCATAACCCCAAAGCCAAATACGCTAAAATAGAACTCAAAAGAAAGATGCAATGGGTATGCAAAGGAAATCCTCCAAGCACCTAAGGTAAACGTGCAAAATGGTAAAACCTCTTACATTGTTATCTTTAATATCTATTGAGGTTTATACCAGTTACCTTAGGAATGAGCATTGCAAACTATCTTAGCAATATGTTTTCAAATCCTTTGAAAAATTCATTTTGTAAACCTATTTGCAAAGGGATTGCAATGTTCAATAGTTTAGTTCTTTATGCATACATGTTTGTTTCAAAAGAAAATATCTCTACTTTAATACATAAAGCCATGTTTAATTTATTATGCTCAATTTCTTCAAATTAACTATATTTTTTAGAGCATGAAAATTATAGTTCCTACAAGCTAACCATGAGTAGATCCAAGTAAGATTGGATACCAAAGGAACAAAATGGGTTATACAGTTTTGTAGGAAGAAATTTGCAAAAAAGCTTGATTCATGAGCATGGGTTACTCAAGTAGTCTAGGAGGACTTGAGTACAAAGAAACAACAAATTGGAAATTAACTTGAGTGTCTACGAGCCACACTCAAGCCAGGTACACTGGGTCAATATAGGAATTTAACTGTAGAACTCGAGTTTGTAGTGGCAAACTCGAGTCCATATAAACTCAAGTTTGGAGGGCCAAACTCAAGTGCAGATGAACTCGAGTTCTATGGGAAGAACTCGAGTGTTGGGTGTTTTATATCAATTTCCTGAGCTTAATCGTTGCACCTATTATTCTTTCCAAAAAAATTTGTGTGCTAAATACTTGCTCATTATTACATATCATTAGCAATCATCATTTATGGTTTTTAAAATATTTTAGATTGCTAAATGAATTGAAAATGAAATTGTGCATAATCCTTCTATTCGTTTAAGTTTGAAATGCACAATTCAAGAATACCTTTTGATTCATATTGTTTTTATAAAAGTGCATACAAATGATTTGAAAATTATTCATATATTGTCTGCATTCAAATCGGTTTCAAAAATTGGAAGTTAATACTTTTGTATACTGAATGTCAGAATTGCTTCCAAAGTATTTCCCAAACATTAACATATTGATCATTGATCTTCAATATGTTATCCTAAGCTTGAACTCCTCAATCCTTATTTTCTAATTTGCTAGACCTCATGTCTAATAAGTTAAGCATCTTTATGAGTTTCAAGTTTATATCCTAAAAAGGAATTGATTTCTTGAAGAGCCTTGTTCCTAATGCATAAACCCTTTTTGCTTAAGTTATTCCAAGCATTATGAATGTTCATTAATGTATTAAATGTGAATGCATTAATCATTATAGTGGAATAACATATTAGGATGATATTTTGGAACTCTAGTCATTTGGACTAATGAGTATGTGCTTCATCATCTATAAATCCTTATACTCATCTTGTTACTCAATTACATCAACATTTGTATTAATCTATTTTCGAGTAACTAGAACCTTGTATTCAAATTCTTGCCATGAATGATCATATATTTATTGACACAATTCTAAGAGGCAAGATTATCACTTGATCTATAGCAAAGCCATTATGCTTATATATGTGTATCTAGTTAAGCCACTTTTGGCTAACTCTTTTTCATATGACTTTTGCTCTTAGAAAGATTCTCAAACATGTTAACTCCAATGTCTAACATTCTATCTTAGTTGTTCTTTAAAAAGAGAAGCTTTTTTGTACATGTATATACTTAAACTATTGACTTCCACCATTTTTAGCATAAGCATGGATATTTAACAAATTTTATAAATGAGTTTTCATACATTCAAAATCTTAATGTCATAATGCATGTTTATGATTTGAAAGAACATTTGAGATTTTGAAACAATTTGCATATTTTCATTCATGATTTCTAATTTCATAAAAGTTGGTCAATATGGATTGATTTTCTACTCTTTTGAACCAGCTTACATAGATTGCATAAAAACCATATCAATGGTACATTTTCAACATAAAGTGTACTTACAAGTTGTCATTGATCATTGGAAAACATCATTCTAAATTGATATCATTTGCTCATTACCCTTTATGATTCAATTGCATGAATTTACTTATTGGGTAAAATTATACTTTAATCATTGTTGGATTATGATACTCTTTGCTCAATATCATTTGTTTCAATTGTATAAGAGTATAAGAGTTATTGTATCTAATATTGTGGACCCAAGAGAAGTTGGGTACCAAGGAACATATATATACACTTTTGCAGGAGTTGACCAAAATGCTCTACTTATGGATGTAAAGATCATAGGACAATAAAGTAGGCATGACTAGCAGTGTTGCAGTAGAAGCTAAAAGAAGAATCTATGATACAAGATGTATCAAATTTGGTAAAATGAGGCGGGTGTGAACCAGAAATTCAAAGTTCTATTTAAGATGATGAATCCGACTCTTCAAATAAGGGAGCGATGTACAAACTAGAATTTCCAAATAGTGCATCAATAAGAGGATCATAACTCAAGTAATTACAACATTACTTGAGTGAGGTATTGTATTCTTTCATAAGTGAAATTCTCTGAGTAAGGGCTTTAAAAGACATATTCATTCTTTAATTCTACCGTCCTATCTACATAGTAATTAAAGTTCATGTCATTTAAATTTTCTGACTCGAATGATATTAGAATACAATTGCTAAAATCCATGAATAACATCATCATTTTCAAATTTGATTTCTCTCAAAATCTTCGACTTTCAGTCTTAAAGTTTTCAATGGTTTTCCAAATCTATAAGAGCTTTTAACTGTATTTCTCATGATAAGTTTTAAGACCATGCATACATTAAGGGGGAGCTTCACATTCACATGTGTTTTATATCTTAAAAGCTTATCTACTTTATTTGAAGAAAATCATTATAGTAGACTCATCTACATTCACCCTCAATTGATTAGTTTTGATGATGAGATACTTATCCATTTTCTTTTCTTCATCTTAATTTGCATATATTTTATAGAAAAGAAATTTTTAATACTAGATTGCACTAACCATTCTCCTTGCAAGAATATTTTTAACATATGACAGGAGAATTTACCCTATGCAAGATCATCATTCCTCTACACACTAAAAGGAGAAAATAACTTTGAGGACATATGCCTTGATGATCATTCAAGGACAATATATTGGCTGCAACATTCAAAGTAACATATTTATATATGCTAATACAAAGCAGCATTAAGCATATTGTGATAAAAATATGGAACAGAAGCTCAAGAGCATCCTGGAGACGTGCTCAGAGTTATACAGCGAAAGTGTGGTGGACCGGACTCCATGGATCTATCATTAACTTGCCAAATCCAAATGAGCATCTCTATACCCTATCTCTTTAAAGTTTGAAGATAGTGTGCATCTCTCTGATTTCATTATGATAATTTTTTTCTTGAAAATATCTTTAAATTATTTATTCATTTGTATCACATTAAAACATAAAGGGGGAAAGAGAAAATTGTTTTCTTGACCAATTTATTTTGTTTAATAGAGAGAAAGACATTTCAAATCTGTTTTTTATATTTATCTCTCTATAAGCATGTATTCCTTATCCCTCAAACTTTTTGCTAATGACAAATAGGGGGAGAGAGAGGCAAGAAAAATATGTTGCATAATATTTGTACAAGTCACATTCATGCATATTTTTCTTGTAGGATTTGTCATCATCAAAAAGGGGGAGAATGTTAGATATGATTAGTTTTGATGGTGTCAAATATAGATATAAGATATTAAGAGCAAAAAGTTTGCTTAATATATTCATCTCTTTATATTGACTAACTACTATATTTAATGTTTTATATCTTATAGATTAGTCAAAAAGATTGGAGAAAGAATAGCTTCAAGGAATTAATGGGAATATCAAGATTCAACCTCTTAGGAGAAATACTGTATGTTTCTACAATCCAAAGGGAATTCAAAAGTACTGCAGCAGATATACTGTTTGGTACTGTAGCATTTTCACTGTACCAGTAAGATACTATAGCACGCAGGCACTGTAGCATCTGAAAGACTGTAGCACTCGAGTTTGAATAGTAGAGCTTGAGTTATGCACTGTAGCACTCGAGTTCAAGGAGTTTTGCATGAGAGTTTTGGTCAGAAATGACTTCCGGATGATTCCCAAGTTTTGTACTCGAGTTAGTTATGGATAACTCGAGTTCGGGACTGTTGAGCACTGCAAAACATGGTCTGAACTCGAGTTTGGATCTGAGAACTTGAGTTCACAGCGTAGATCAATATACTTTGTTTATCCCTGTTTTACATTCAGTTTGGGTGAGCTTCAGTAATTCAACCATATCTCCCAACCATAACTCCGATGCAGATGAAACTAGTTGCATATGAAACTAGACTCTAAATGCGTCAGTTTGACACCAAAACCAACATCAAAGAAGCTAAGATGAATCATATATGAATGTTTGAAGTAGAACTTCAAATCACCGTCATATTCAGAAGTACCTTTCTTATTTTGGACATATCTCCAAAAGTATACGTCCAATTAAGCTGAGACTGGTACCATATAAAAGTAGACTCAAAGAGATTTACATGGATATATAATATGTCATATTTAGAGGTATATTCTATACGGTATGTCTTTTGAAATTTGATGCACAAAAACTGATATGCTATCTACACTTTTCGGATCATAACTTGAAGAATACAATGAGTTTGGAGATGATTCCTTTTGCATTGGAATGTAGATGATAAGAGCTTTCTAATGATCATTCATTTACCATGTTTGGAGTAAAGAATGAATAGATCATATTTTGAGTCCACTGTTCGCACAACGCAAGAAGCACTCAATTCATGAGAGTTCCGACGAAAGAGTTCATTCCAGAGAGTCTTCTTGCTGAGATACTAGTATAACACTCGAGCCTGGAATTCAACACTCGAGTTCCTTACTCATCTAGCACTCGAGTTTGATAATTGAATATTTATTACACTCATTTGTATCTCTTGATTAATAAATTTAGATTGTTTAGTAATAAATAATGGGCTTTTATGCTTATTTGGGCTTTGAGTGTTTTATTGGATTTAACATATTTTAATAGTAAAATTCCAGATTTACAACCCTTCTCTATTTTGATCTTAACTCTTGAACCAGATATCCGAATGATCTCATTCTTGTCTCATTTTTTAGATGATTCAGAGGGTAACAATTGATATGAAGACTTGAAGAGAAGATTCGGACAAGAGGATAGTCAAAAATGCAGTCAAAGTTATATGTATTTTTCTGGATTTTTTATTGGGCCCGAATTTTGTAATAAAGCACTATTTAGTATGGATTTTCGTTTTGGGCTTCACTGTTGGGCCCTGGCCCATTTGGCAATTAGGTTATAAGCTAACTTATGCTGAAACATTAGGCATTATGTGTGTGGCCGTTTTTGAGATCAAATGCATAAGTTCTAAATTCTCTGAAATGTTCTTCGTGTTCTTCGTGTTCTTCGTGTTCTTCATGTTCTTCGTGTTCTTCGTTCGTTCTTCGGATTTTCCAGCCATGTCCGGCTAAGTTTCTGTGACTGATCTATGGATTGAGGATTCACGTTTCCAATCAGAGGACATACTTCAACGGGTAACGTAATTCGTTTCTATTTACTTTAATCGGATCCGATTTCTGGAATAGTTCGAATATTTGTTTTAATATTCTGATCGGTACATCCTAGGACACAGTTCGGATCTGGTTATAGTGCTACTAAACGATTGTACAGTAGCACGCCATGTATACGAACAGAATCTAGACGATCGTCTAGTTGAGGGATTTTCTGGACGGATACAGAGATTTTTGGTTCGTCCAGATCCGATCACGAATTCGTTATAATCTTTGTCCGATGATGGTAGGAAACTATGAATCCCAATCTTATGGTCAGTCGTTTTAATCTATTTGATCTAGTTCGTTTTTCATTTCTGTCTTAAATCTGAGTTTATTGTTCGGTAATAGTTTCATTAAAACCCCCCCCAATCGATTATTGTTCGAATGTTCTAGACTGCTTGTAAATTCTGTGGGAAACGATCCAGGTTCTCTGTACTGCAAATCCTCATTGAAACTGGTTATTTTGTGAGAACTCGACATTTCTCATCAGAGTTCTAAAAGTGCTGAGATAAGAGTTTGCTCTTGAGAGGAAGTGGCTTGAGATAATGTGACATGCCCTCGAGTTTCCACATATGCACTCGAGTTCTCAATTATTCTAGCACTCGAGTTCTGCAAGTTATGAGATGAAAGTTTGAACCTGAGAGTTATGTTGTTGAGAAATGAAAGCTATACTCGAGTTTTAGAACAAGCACTCTAGTTCTTCATATGACAAACACTCGAGCAAAGAGAGTGTTGCAATGGAAGTGTGTATCCGAGAGAGTTATAAACTTGAAGAAAAGAGGTGTACTTGAGTTTGGATTCTAGCACTCGAGTTCTACACTATCACCACACTCGAGTTATGCGAGTTTTGGCTTGAGAGTGTGAACCCGAGGCGAACTGCCTTACGTATACTAGATGTGCACTTGAGTCTTATTTTGTGTACTCGAGTTCTTGTCTAATCTACAACTGAGTTTCTTTCTGCACCTCCCAGAAGTTCTTAACAGAAGTAATGATAGAAGGAAGAAAAGTGTAATGCACTCGAGTTCCAGAATGTGCACTCGAGTTCTCACTCAAATCACACTTGAGTTGGTGCTGATAACTCGAGTTCATGCCACTGTGAGAAGCTTATACCAGCGATGGACTCAAACATATCTATATGTTATTTGAACATTGTTCATTCATGTTAGCATATTTAGACATTGTTTAATAATTCTTCAAGTATAAGACAGATATTGAAGTGAACAATGGGAGTTAAAATGATATGGGCATCTGCACATGGGTCCAACACTAAGTAGTGGCTGCACACTTTGATGGGCTGAATAAAAATTTAGATGCCCATACATCTCCACAACAATACATTGCAACATTCATCAGTAAGAACAGAGCAATGAGACTCCAACAAATAAATGGCTAAACAATAGATCAATATTCAGCTACAACAAATCATGGGCTTGCAACGGGAAAATATCCGAACACGCTCAACGGTCAAATGAAGCAACAGACTCTAACGGAGCATGATCTGCTTACAACGGAAAAATGTTTGAATACTCCAACGGTTCTAACACATCGGCTATATAAACTAAAGCATCCAAAAAGGGAGATGATGCAACAGCGACCAAACACACAGACACAGCGAACACAGATGATGAAGTAACGAGTACCTAACTGCTAACATGTTGCTGCCATGAACCTTCGTCTCTCACACTCTCCGTAAATATATGTTTTACTTATCATTTACATTTGAGCGTAAATATTTAGATTGTACTTCAGTAAGCATTTATCTACTCTGTGAGAGAGTCTGTAAGCAACTTCATCTATATTTCTGTATTGAACTCAAGGTAGAGGAAGGGACCTTGAGAGGGTTGATTACCTTATGGGGAAGCTGTAGGGAGTATTGCTTTGCTCGTAAGACTTGCCGTAAGGGGGAGTGAACCTTACAGTGTGTGAGGGAGAGTAACTCCGTAGTAGGCTACACAAGTGCCCGGTTAAACTTGTAGGATGTAGCGGCTTTTCTTGTGCCCAGTTAAACAAGAAGATAGTAGATTGGAAATCTCAGGAGGACCCTGGGGACTGGACATAGGTCATCGTGGATTAGATCGAACCAGGATAAATCAAAGTTTGTATATTCTCTTCCCTAAGCTTTTATATTTCCAGCATATATAATCTATATATCTGCATATGATTTTATAGTTCCATATGTATTGATTTGATAAGTTGCGAAAAGATTTTAAAAGTTCAGACTTTATTATCGTACACCCAATTCACTCCCTCTTGGGTGTCAGCCAGGTCTAACATAGGAAACATGACAAAGGCCCCTTTTACTGGGCATGGTGAGAGGACCACTGATTTATTGGGCCTCATATATACAGATGTATGTGGACCAATGAATACATTTGCCAAAGGAGGTTGTATGTACTTCATTATATTTATGGACGAATTTAGTAGATATGGATATATCTATCTAATGAAACATAAATCTGAATCTTTTGAAATGTTCAAAATATTCCAAAATGAAGTACAAAACTAACTTGGGAAAATAATTAAAGCACTTCAAGCTGATCGAGGTGGTGAATATTTGAGCCAAGAGTTTATTGACCATCTTAAGAGTTGTGGGATAATCTCACAATTAACTCCTCCAGAAACACCACAATGGAATGATGTTTATAAGCAGAGGAATCGAACACTATTAGATATGGTTCGATATATGATGAGTTAAACATATCTTCAACCATTCTTTTGGGGTTATGCCCTAGACACAGCTGTGTTCACACTAAATCGTGTTACATCTAAGGTAATTGAACATACACCATACGAGATATGGATTAGAAAGAAACTTAATTTATCTTTTCTAAAAATTTGGGAATGTGAGGTTTATGTTAAGCAATAAACCTCTAATAAATTAGCGTACAAATCCTCAAAGTTCCTTTTTGTAAGGTATCTAAAGGAAACTAAGGGATACTATATCTATAATCCCATCAATAACAAAGTATTTGTTATCCGAAATGGTATCTTTCTAGAAAGGGAGTTTATCTCTAAAAGAAACAGTGGGAACAAGGTACATCTTAAAGAAGTTCGAGAGTCACAAGATAGCACATAACTACAAATAAAAAATAGACAAGACTAACAACAAGTTGTTGAGCTTCCTCAAGTAACATAAGGCCCATGAAAGTCTGATGGGATACGGTATCAACCTCAGAGATATGGATTTCTGATTACTGGAAGCCGTAATGTGTTGCTCATAAAGCATAATGAGCCAACCGCTTATTAAGAAGCTATAATGGGACCAAACTCTGAGAAATGGCTAAACGCCATGAAGTTTGAAATGTAATCCATGTACAACAATTAGGTATGGACCTTAGTTGTCCATCCACTCGAAGGTGTAAAAATCATTGGGTGCAAGTGGATTTTTCAAAGAAAAACCGACATGGATGGCAAAGTAAATGTCTTTAAGGCATAACTGGTTGCTAAAGGATTCACTCAAACTCATGGTATAGACTATGATGAAACCTTTCCCCCAATTACAATGGTCAAATCAATCATAATCTTTCTTGCCATCACAATATATTATGATTTTGAAATATGGAAGATGGACGTCAAAACAGCCTTCCTTAATGGAAAGCTCCTTGAGGATGTGTACATGACACAACCTAAAGTTGTCATGCGCCCAAAGGATTTTGGTAAGGTATACAAGCTTCTAAGATCCATTTATGGATTAAAACAAGTATCTCGTAGTTGGAATCATTGTTTTTGATGAAGTAGTCAAAGAGTTTGGATTCATTCAAAACAATTGATGAGCCTTGTGTTTACAAGAAGGTTAGTGGGAGCACAATTGTATTTCTAGTGCTTTATGCAAATGACATCCTACTCATTGGGAATGACATTCCTACCTTGCAGGGTGTCAAGTCTTGGTTAGGGAAGTCTTTCTCAATGAAAGACTCAGGCAAAGGCACTTATATCCTAGGGATTAGGATCTATAAAGATAGATCCAAAAGGCTAATAGGCCTAGGTCAGAGTAGTGAGGGTCGTTGGACTGCTGTCAAGAATATCCTAAAGTACCTGAGAATGACTGAGGACTTATTCTTGGTATATGGTGGATTGGATGATGAGCTCTGTGTAACTAGTTATACAGAGATGATCTTAGATTGCAATATAGATATATGTTCCTTTTGAATAGTAGTGCAGTAAGCTGGAAGAGCTATAAGTAAAGTACTGTAGCAGATTCTGTAATAGAAGCTGAGTATATAGCAGTATCGGATGCAGCTAAAGAAACCGTTTATATCAGAAAGTTTGGGTGGTGCCTACCATCCCAAATCCAATAGATTTGTTCTGTGACAATAACAAAGCTATTGAGGACCAAACTTATACTCAGGAGATTTCATCTTATCAGAGAAATCAATGATAGAGGTGATATAAAAATATGCAAAGTAGTAGGAGAAGACAATGTTGCTGATCCTCTTTTTAAGCCGCTTGCACAGGCAAAGCACGAGCGTCTTGTTAGGACAATGTGAATTAGGTAAATTAATGACTGTGCCTAGTGCAAGTGGGAACATGTTGGAAATTGTGCCCTAAGGGCTCATCATTATACTTTGAACATTGTTATTAAATGAATTTCTCCATTTAGTTATCACATTATTCGCATTTTCACTGTGATAACTGTATCCTTGGATAAATCATAATGATTGTTCTAAATGTCCCAGGTCGGTCATATATGTGGGAGCAAAGATGAAATAAGACCAGTATGACTTTGATAAGCTATGGGGATACAAATCAAATTCTTAGGAACTTGCAGGAGTACAAGGTGCTAGACCGACCCGTTATGAGAAAGTTGCATGGATCAGGTCATAAGCTTATCTCATATGTAACCACGTCACAATGCTCTTTGACCTGAGATCATCATGAATTCCTACATGAGAGTCACTAAGCTTTGATTTAGTCAAAAGTCACTTTTAATCAGGTGATGATATAGGCTACAATCGGGCTTAGTGGTTTTCATGCAGAGGAATGTGAATTGTCAAGATGGAATTTATCCCTCACATTAGTAGAGAGATATTACTGGGCCCCTCGATGAGTGAGTCTGAGAAATATATGGCCATACTACGATGGAAATGAGTTTCCATTTCTATAGTCAAACTACTTATGGATCGAGAAAGTAATGGTCAGGAATAGGAGGATGACATTCTCCATGCCTCTTCCTTGACCGAAATATCGTGTGACAAAAGGGCTGTGATATGGTTATACGACAGGTTGTATCGTATTGTCGATCCTCATATGAATTGGGTAGTCGTAATGTCTTGCTAGAGGCCGCTTACGACTTGTGGGTTAGTATAGTCATTGGCCCATTACCAACTTCATATGGGCCTAAAGGGTCGAACACAAGAATAGCCCAACATGAGCTATAATGTCTAGATTTATTGAATCTAAAATGCGTATAAGATTAAATGAATATAATGTTTAATCAAGGGTAATATATATATATATATATATATATATATATATATATATATATATTATATACACATGTTGTGTAAATATTTATTTGATAAATATTTATATGTGTGTGTGTATATATATTTATATTTGAAAAGAAAATTAATAATATTATATATACACATATGTATTTTTAAAATACATACATACATATATAATATATATTATTTGATAATATATATTATTTGATAATATATATTATATGAAGATATTATATAATATATATTATATATATGATAATATTGTATTATACACACACACACACACACACATAATATATTATTTGATAATATATATTAAATATATGATAATATTATTATATTGTGTATATATAAATATATTATATAATAATATTTCAAATAATATATGATAATATATAAAGCTATTTAGACATCCATTGGACATATTTTAGCCATTGAAAAAACCCTTTTTGATGAGAAATAAATAGTACCCAACTCCCCATATGCTTATCCAAACAACAAACCAATCGGATCAAAAGGAAGCTTAAGCTTACCTCTACATGTTTCCGTAGACGGTTTGGAATTCCGGTAACACTCTGGCCAGTAAGAAGGTGCCAACCACCTCCAAATGAGAAATTAAAATTATAGAAATAAAGCTTGCGATGAGTAGAAGAATGTTCATGAAGGGAACTTTGAGAGAAGACGCCAATTCGGCAGTGTTTCGGTAGATTGAAGTTTCTCTCTCTTCCTTTCTCCATTTTTGTCCAACTTGCTTCTCTATCTATTTCTAATTTCTGCATACAGGAATGAAGAAGAAGATGATGAAAGAATGGTTAAATGAATTAACAAATTCACTTTGCCCAGTGTCAAGCTCCCATTGGTCCAAAAATCCCATTTTCGCACATAATGCTAAACATGGCAGAATTTATATCAAATTTTGAAAATTCATATCTAATTGTGTACATATCCAATTGGGGTGGTTCTAAATGCTATGTGACCTTTATTGAGTCTAGGTTTAAGAAAAAATACAACATTTGGCCAATTAAAATCTCACTCTTTTCAGAATTTTAATACTTGGACACTGCCATAGAAAATAGCCAGTTTCGTTGGGCTAATTTCAAAAATTCATTTCTCTTTGTATACAGCTCCAAATGACTTATATGACCTATCAAATTAAATATTAATAAGTCTACTTTCATTTTGGAAAGTTTCATAATTTTTTGACATTATGTACCTATTGAAAAAATGTCACACAGTCACCACTGCCACACCGGGAATTTCATTGGTAGCAATACTACTTTGTGTTCCACTTTACTATATTTTGTGTGACTTCTAATTGATTTATTTTGTCACTCTCAATGCTCTTTAATACCCCCATGGGTATAAATAAATTTAGGGAATAAAATCATGCCTTACTAAGACACTTGCTAAAGCAGGGCTTAGCAGTCATCTTGATCCAGGCTTAATCTCAAGCCTCTCATCCCAAAATTTGGGATATTACATAAAGGAAGAAAAAAGCTAGTGATGGATCCTAGTAGACTATCTCCGATGCCATTGGTGGAGGACAATGTTACCGCTGCCACAATCACCGTCGAAATTTGAGAAGGATCCTAGTAAAGTATGATGATGAGCGACTAATCAAAGAGGGAAGGGAGGAAAGTAAAGTAGATTAGAAAACCTAGGCATTTTTATTTCTTTTAATAATGTGGGACCCATCACAAAAGTAACCTCCGTTAATGTAATCTAACGGCGATGGTATTTTTGCTCTAGTTTTGAAAGTTTATAGACACTTTTGCACCTCCGAAAAGCATATAATACTGAGCGCACTTTTGATATTTCAAGGATCTAGCTAGGAGCTTTAGCAACATGTAAAAAAAGAATTTTTTTTGTTGAATATTTTATAGATATTAAAAAAATAAATAAATTACTTTATAATATTTATATTTATCATTTTTTATACCAAACTAATTTATCTAACTTATAAACTGATATATAATTAAATAATATGCAACATATATCATGATTAACTGACTTATTTAACTTTCTTGACCTCTCCAAAGAAGCCAATTGGGGTTTTATATTATGAATTAGAGGTAGTAGCTTTTTTATTGAAAATAAACTAAAGATCAATAGACAACACTATTGCAAAAAATACTTTTTAGACCAATTAAAAAAGACATTTTAGACCGATTCTGGATTAAGTTTTGATACAGTTAGTCTAAAAAGTCTGTAACTTTTTAGACCCGTTAAAAAACCGGTCTAAAAGCCAAACTTTTAAGACTGGTTGTCTCACAACCGGTCTTAAAAGTCTGACAATAAGACCTTCACTAAAAAGAAGCCTTTATGTCATGACTTTTAAGACCGGTTTTCTAAAAAATCGGTCTTAAAAGTCATACTTTTAAGACCGGTTCTTAATAAAGCCGGTCTTAAAAATATGTTTTTTTTTTATTTTGTCCGTTTCAACCTTGCCCAAGCCAGTAAGCCATTTCAATGACAATCCCCTTTCCACACAAGCAACAACACATATATCATAATCAGAAGCAATGACAGCAGCATTTTTATTTCCAGAAACACTTGGTATTTCTAAAAATCAATATGTTTCTACTTCTTTGGTTCAGCCTATGACATCATGTTATCCTATGCAAACTTGCTCCAAATTTGGAATCATCAAGCCTAAAATCCTTAATATTTCTCCTTTCCCTCTTCTATTAAATATGCCCATAGTTGTCCTAATTGGTATGAAGCTATAAATACTGAATATTAGTCTCTTCTAGGCAACAACACTTGGCCCTTTATCCCTCCACCCTCTAATCATCCTATTATTGGTTGTAAGTAGGTCTGGCACAAAAAGGAAGAACTAGATGGCAATCTTAACAGATAAAAGGCTAATTTAGTTGCCAAAGGTTTTCATCAAACTCTTGGTTTTAATTATACTGAAACATTCTCTCCTGTTATAAAACCTAAAACTATTCATACTATTCTCACTATTGCTTTGTATCATTAATGGAGTACATCTCAAATTGATGTCAACAATCACAGAAGCAACTTATCAATAAAAAGCATTCAAAATCAATACGTTTAATTCCAATGACTAGCGATAACACATTATCAACTCATTCAATTCTCAGCAACAATATCAACTCATTCAATTCCTCAACTTTACTAAAAGTGAAAAAAGGGAAGAAAATTTACAATGGTCAATCCTTCAAATCCCATGCCTGTATCAGCAACCAACTAGTATCTACCAAATCCCAGAAATTGTCCTACACAGAGATATGAAAACCACAAGTATTATAAGAACAACATTAGATTAAAAAACTTACTATTCTTGTAAAAGCTCATAGATGAATTCAATACAACAGTTGCGGATGAAATCAATATCTTCTTTAGGAAAGAGATCAGCAAGATCAAACATCTGTATGTAACACTGAAGCCAGAAAAAAAATTAACTTACTAACTTAAAAACAATAAAGTAATACAAAATTTTTGAAATATACATTTATTACCTCTTCAGTAAAATCAGTCGTGGCTAGGCTGATCATATTGTAAATTTGCCTTAAAATATAAAAACCACATAAGTTGGACCCTGATAGTTGCCTACGGCTCTGAAAAAGAAAATGACATCATCGAAGCAAGCATAGCTTATGCAACATATCTTAAAGAAAACAAATATGTACTAACCTTTGGGATGATCCATGTAGGGTCTTCTAAGTCACGAATATCCTTACCACACATAGTGTGTAGGAATGTCCGCATAGCCCTATTGTGACATCTTACTTTCAATGCCCCAAATAAGTATAAATGACTAGTGAAATCGATTGTGGAACAAGGATTAAAACCCGATCAAACCAATGTTTGAAAACGTTCATAAATCCTCACCCTCAACTCAGTATTTGAACCTTAGGCTGGGAGGGTTTTTTGAAGTGAAAAATACTTTAAATACATTTCCACAAGATTCACTACATCACTAATGACTCATTGGCTCTTAGTTCCATTACAATTAGAGTATCCAAGCGTTTTACTTTAAATCAAACTAAAAGCCATTCTCTACTTAAACTAGAGCGATTCTCTCCTTATCCATTCATTCATACATTTATATACATATACATCAAATGTATAACCATAAATAATTTTGCATCAAATACAAATGGTAGTACCTCACACTACGGTCTTCACCTCACCTCTGTAATCTGTCTCCATGCATATCTCCTAGTACCCTTCAACCTGTCTAAATGGTTGGTTGGGAGGAGTGAGATTCGAGAGAATCCCAGTAGCAAATATTATCACTATGCATGCCAGATATATATGAATGCATGATATGCTTGACTACACTATTTTATACCAACATAATGACATGCTGCGTGCTTAATGTTATGACATACATATGGCCATTGCACAAATATAACAAAGCTTCAATCAATCAAACATGTTCAACACAAATAGGCAAAGCAGTCACATAATCAATGCAAGACATACATATCAACTACATGCAGGCAAGGTAAGTTTACTACCTGGTGAACCATAGTCCTTCGTTTTGTTTTCTCATCTTCCAAATATTGGAGATTCTAGGAAATTCTTCTATTCCTCTTCTTTCTTGACTTCTCCATGGCCCTAAATACCCAATCACATCATTAGAGTCATGATTGTGGGTCATTGAAAGTGTATATTAAGGCCCAAGAAGCTAAGGATGGCTAAATAGGTCAATTTCACTAAAAATATGAACTCCTAAAATTGGCGGTTTTGGCCGCGGCCAAAAACCAGACAGAAACATTTTTGGCTGAACTTGTAAAAATCATAACTAAATGTACCAAAATCCAAATGAGGTGATTTCAAGTTCTATGGAACCCTCTTTAAGTCTAATTTAAGGGAAAAATATTCCCATAAGCTAAAATCACTCTCATAAGTAGAGAATTCCATTTAATTGGATACTGCTCCTGAATTTCCCAGATTCACATTACCTGAGTTTGATAAATAATAACTCCTAGTATACTTGTCCAATTAACCATTATGACCTATAAAATTAAAGGTCTATGTATCTAATTTTAAACTAGAAATTTCAAGATCATTGAATAACATTTGATCACTTAAAAACACGTCACAAAGACACTGCCTCCAGAAGACATATTTCACAACGTGCACCCTTTAACTTCTAAAACTTCCAAATTTATATACAAGTATCCAAAATTCATGAACACTTACATCCTACACAATTTTTCCTCCTAAATCCAATGGAAGCATCAAAATCATCAAATCCTCAATCGATCACCATGTGATAATACAAGGAAGAAAATCAAATTCTTAGGTGCAACATGTTGTTTTCTTGTTTTCTTTGGCTGAATCACTTCTTTTCTACTTCTAATCCAATGATTAGCTATTTAGACATCCATTGGACATCATTTAGCCATTGAAAACACAATTTTAAACCAGTCATGAATAGTACCCAACTTCTAATATACTCATCCAAACAACAAATAAATCGGTTAAAAAGGTAGCTTACGTTTTCCGTAGACGGTTCGGAATTCTGGCATCACTCTGGCCGGTGAGATGGTGCCAAACACCTCTAAATGAAAATCCAAAACCGTAGAAATGCAGCTCGCGATGAGTAGAAGAAGCTTCGTGAAGGGCACTTTGCGAGAAGACACCGATTCGGTAGTGTTTCGGCGGACTGGAATTTCTCTCTCCTCCTTTCTCCATTTTCATTCAACCTCTTTCTCTCTCTTGTCTCTGTGTTTTGGATGTAGGAATGGCTAGAGAAGATGATGAATTATTCATTAAATGGTGTTTGAAATAGCTTGCCATGTGTAAGCTTTTGATTGGCCCAAAATTCCATTTTTCGCATATAATGCTAAACTTGGCAGACTTTTCATTAAACTTTGAAAATTCATATCTAATTGTATAGATATGCAATTGGGGTGGTTCTAAATGATATGTGACCCTTATTAAGTCTAGTTTTAAATAAAAAATAAAATTTGGCCAATTAGATTCTCAATCGTCCCAGAATTTTAATCTTTGGACGCTGCCCCAGAAAATAGTTAATTTCACTTGGCTAACTTCAAAAATTCATTTCTCTTTGTGTATAGCTCCAAACTACTTATATGACATATCAATTTAAATCTTGATAAGTATAATTTCATTCTGGAAAGTTTCATAAATTTTTAACATCATTTACTTATTGAAAAATGTCACACAATCACTACTGCCACACCAGGATTTTCACCGGTAGCAACACTACTTTGTGTTTCACTTTATTATATTGTGTGACTTCTAATTGCTTTGTTTTGTCACTCCCAATATCTTTAATTCACCATAATATTCCCTTTAATATCCAAGGATATAAAAGAATTTTCAGGAAATAATACCATGTCCCACTAGGATATTTCATAAATCAGGGTCTAGTAGTCCCCTTAATATAGGCTTAATCTCAAGTATCTTGTCCCAAAATTTGGGATATTACAGTTCTCCCCCTTTTCAATAAATTTCGTGCTCAAAATTTTGAACGTTATAGGGTACCATCTGTACCTTTAATGTAGAGTTTCGGTGCTTTGTACAGCTTAGTTGTCAGTCAATCTCTATTCGGGAACTATATAAGGAACTATAGCCGCTAGTTTTAGCCTCTTTTTTCATTCAAGTACTGTTGATTCACACAGGCGCCCAAACACTTGGTCAACTCCTCTAGCCTGGATAACAATAGGGTACTAGCCCTTATGCCATGTCGGGGTAAAAGCCCACACTTTGTCCCACTCTCATATAGTGAGAATCTCCATTCACGGTGGCAAATCACTATCATCTTATTCACTAGCTCTTTTATTTGCAATCTCATAGAGCATGCAACTAAAGAATCATAATCTTGAGACCAAATCTCAAATGGCATTCTGCATTCACTATACAACACTTTCTTCCATTCTGTACCCAGTATGTAGCACTCACATAGAACTCATTAGTCCAATCTCACAGCGCTTGGTTTCTCAGGCTTTACTGCCCCTTAGGACTATCCTCAAAGCATACTGTATGCACATCAAGCCTTACGACTCTTTCAACTTCTAAGACGCTGGATATTTCGACTTCACAACCTAGGGATTCATCCCTCATGCCATAGGCATCTTAGGCTTAATTTCTCTGCTACAATCTGGTACAACCTACACATTCTACCAACTTCAAGGCGTATTTTGGACGCACAGGTCCATGTCACGGCACTAGGTAACAACCATAGCACTTAGACATATAGGTCTTATAGCCTAAGAACACACTGCCCAAGGACTTGCCTCGAGCCTCTATGGTCTTATTGCCTCGAGCCTCTATCAGGCTCTATGTTCAACCATATCTCATATTCTACCAACCTAAGGACTTGCCAGCCTATTAGGCCTTATAGCCTTAGGACATTCAGTCCATCACCTTTGCTGAATAACAGCTCTCTCACTAGGCCCACTGCAAAGCTACCCTTATTGGGCGCCCCCTGCAGCTGCACAGAGATTCAGCCCACACCCCTTGGCTCACCAAGGCTAAGTGTGACAAGCTTATGGAATAGCCACTTCCATCATCTCCTAAAGGAGACCTCTCCAAGTATCGAGCATACGACATAAATCACTTAACTCGTGCTCGACATACCCTGGTACCATTAAGTTTAGTTACCTAGATCACATAGTTCACTAGGCACTTCAAACTCATTACAGGCTCCATCTCTTGCTGTTCAACTCATTTACATATTTATGTAATGTTCACGAAGCATGCTAAACAAATCATCATCATCACGATCATAACAAGAGCATTCGGCACGTTAGCATATAGCTTAATGGCATCCGTTGGACTTTTATCCACAAGTCACAAGGCCCCAAGCGTTTACCAGCGTAAAGATAGGCCCCGGGATTCCACATGTACATAATAAGAGTTTCCATGGCCCCGAGTGTCCACTCGTGCAAAATAGGCCCTGAGTGACTACTCGTGCATAATAGAAATCTCTGTGGTATCAACCCGCGTAAAGATAGGCCCCAGGCGACCACCCTACAACTTATGAATGCTCATTAGGTCTTACTGCCCAGGGAATCACCCCTATGTCATAGACATCACAGGTCTTACAGCCTTGGGCCTCTGCCTATCAAGTCTGACTGCCTAAAGACATACTGGTCTAAAAGGTCTTACTGCCTACCGTATATTCATAACACGAATATACTTAATGGTAAGCACATACATGCAGAACCATTACATAAAATATGCGAGCCAGAGTCGCTTAGCTTCATATTACTGAGCATATTCTTCCTTAATCTCTTTCATCATTTACCACTGGAGCACCCCATGATGATTCACTGTGTTATACAACCCTTCTCTCAACCAAACTTATTCAATGGAAGACTCATTACAATATACCCCTATTGAGAGTCAATGTTCCCATAGCTCTACTCCACAGTTTCAAAGTCACGACAGCTTCACTCCACGGTTTGTCATCACGGCGGCTGCACACTATGTTTCAACATCACGGTGGCTTCACACTACTACTCTACACTTGGCGCTTTACTCAGTCCCTTGACTAGTCAGCCCCCCTAATCTAACCCTTCGTAGGTACCCTTTTCTGATCATATCTCCTCATAGGTAGCCTTCTCAGATTAAAAAATCCCTGTAGGTAGCCCTCTCCGATCAGAATCCTCCGCAGGTAGTTCTGTCCAGTTGGTTGCCTCCAAATAGAAGTACCATTGTAATAGAATCAAATTCTCATAAGATCCTTCTTCTCAAGCAGTTCTATGATCTGCTTTCCCATTTGGGGTCAATTCGTTTGGATATTTCCTATTAATCCTGCTCCAGGAAATCATCACAAGCTTAAGGGAATATTCTTTGATTAAGATATTTCCATATGCTAGATTAGCAGCTAACAAATTTCCAAAAATATGTATGAGGGTTTCTCACACCTCCCTAGACTATATCTTAATACCTCAAGCCATTCAGGCTATCTCAGATTCCTGAAGAATCAATTAAACGATTGCAATTAAATCTCAGATTACTTTGAGCGCCCGCCAGAGTGGCACGGGACCCCAGCTACTAACTAGGCAAGCTTACATAGAGTCTATCCACATTATTTCTTCTTCTTAGCAAGCTTAGCCTCGAAGTTCCATTAAGATCCGAGCATCAGAGCTAGTATAATCTCATACGTTACTAGGTATCGGTATTCCATAATACCTTACCCACCACGTGACATGTCAGGAAAGTCTCCAATAATGTGCTAAAGCTTCAAACCAAGCATTACACAAAGTCACATTTCCATCTTTAGCAAACTACCTTTGCACTGGAGTTTGGGCTCTTGTACTCGACTTCTGACCCAAAACTCGAGTTCTGGAAGGAACACTCGAGTTCAACTGGTATTCCACCGATACTTAGCTAATTATTTTACTTTACACATTCCATGAAAGGCTTGCACTTGAGTTCACCATGGCACACAAGAGAAGATTTCTAACTATAAGAACAGAAGATGCACTCGAGTTCACCAACATGAACTCAAGTTTTCACCCCATTTTGCACTCGAGTTCACACTTTTCACCCTCGAGAGTTCTTTCCCGAGACCACTTTTCATCAGAAAATGACCTATGAACTTAGTTTACCATGCTCAACTTGAGTTCATTAGCTAACCACAGCTGATAAACACTTTAGAAACCATTCTGAATCTACTCATAGGTTATCCAATCCTTGTTCTTCCACTTAGTATGGCTCTTAGCCATTGTTCCATAACCATGCCTCCCAACATAAGGTATCTAACAAAGGATTATAACCTATCAATATTGTAGAGAACTCTAGCAAACATCCATTATTTCCAGAATCAACGCTCTGATACAAAAAAATGTGACACATTACTTTCAATGCCCCAAATGAGCATAAATGACTAGTGAAATCGATTATGGAATCAGGATTAAACCTTGATCTACCCAATGTTTGAAAATGTTCATAAATTCTCACCCTCAACTCAGGGTTTGAACTTAAGGCTGAGAGGATTTTTTTAAGGGTAAAATACTTTAAATACATTTCCACAAGATTCACTACGTCACTAATGACTCATTGCCTCTTAGTTCCATTACCATCAGAGTATGCGAGCGTTTTACTTTAAATCAAACTAAAAGCCATTCTCTACTTAAACTAGAGCGATTCTCTGCTTATCCATTCATTCATACATTTATATATATATACATCAAATGTATAACCACAAATAATTTTACATCAAATACAAATGGTAGTGCCTCACACTACGGTCTTTACCTAACCTCTGCAATCCTCCTCCGTGCATATCTCCTGGCACCCTTCAACCTGTCTAAATGGTTGGTTGGGAGCAGTGAGATTTGAGAGAATCCCAGTAGCAAATCTTACCACTATGCATGCCAGATATATATGAATGCATGACATGCTTGCCTACACTATTTCATGCCAACATAATGACATGCTGAGTGCTCAATGTTATGACATACATATGGCCTTTGCACAAATATAACAGAGCTTCAACCAATCATACATGTTCAACACAAATAGGCAAAGCAGTCACATAATCAATGCAAGACATACATATCAACTACATGCAGGCAAGGTAAGTTCACTACCTGGTGGACCATAGTCCTTCGTTTTGTTTTCTCATCTTCCAACCATTGGAGATTCTTGGAAATTCTTCCATTCCTCTTCTTTCTTGACTTCTCTATGGCCCTAAATACCCAATCACATCATTAGAGTCATGATTGTGGGTCATTGGAAGTGTATATTAAGTCCTAAGAAGCCAGGGAGGGATAAATAGGTCAATTTCCCTAAAAAATATAAACTCCTGAAATTTGGGGTTTTTGGCCACTGCCAAAAACCAGACAAAAACATTTTTGGCCGAACTTGTAAAACTCATACCTAAATGTACCAAAATCCAAATGAGGTGCTTTCAAGTTCTATGGAACCCTCTTTAAGTTTAATTTAAATTAAAAATATACCCATATGCTAAAAGCACTCTCATTAGTACCGAAGTCCATTTAATTGGACACTGCTCCTGAATTTCCCAGATTCACATGACCAGAGTTTGATAAATCATAACTCCTAGCATACTTATCCAATTAACCATTATGACCTATCAAATTAAAGGTTTATGTCTCTAATTTTAAACTAGGGAGTTCACGATCAATGCATAATATTTGATCACTCAAAAAAAAGTCACAAAGACACTGCCTCCAGAAGACATATTTCATAACGTGCACCCTTTAACTTCTAAAACTTCCAAATTGATATACAAGTATTTAAAATTCATGAACACTTGCATACCTACACAATTTTTCCTCCTAAATCAAATGGAAGCATCAAAATCATCAAATTATCAATCCATCACCATGTCATAATAGAAGGAAGAAAATCAAATTCTTAGGTGCAATATGTTGTTTTCTTGTTTTCTTTGGCTGAATCACTTCTTTTCTACTTCTAATCCAATGATTAGCTATTTAGACATCTATTGGACATTGTTTAGCCCTTGAAAAAACCATTTTTAACCAGTCATGAACAGTACCAAACTTCTAATATACTTATCCAAACAACAAATCAATCGGTTAAAAAGGAAGCTTACATTTACCTCTACTCGTTTCCGTAGACGGTTAGGAATTCTGGCATCACTCTGGCCAGTGAGACGGTTCCAAATACCTCCAAATGAAAATCCAAAATCATAGAATGAATAGAAGAAGCTTCATGAATGGTACTTTGCTAGAAGATGCTGATTCGGTAGTGTTTCGGAGGACTAAAATTTCTCTCTCCTCCTTTCTCTATTTTCGTTCAACCTCTTTCTCTCTCTTGTCTCTGTGTTTTGGACGTAGGAATGGCTAGAGAAGATGATGAATTATTCATTAAATGGTGTTTAAAATAGCTTGCAACGTGTCAGCTTTTGATTGGCCCAAAATTCCATTTTTCGCATATAATGCTAAACTTGGCAGACTTTTCATTAAACTTTGAAAATTCATATCTAATTGTGTAAATGTCTAATTGGGGTGATTACAAATGATATGTGACCCTTATTGAGTATAGTTTTAAATAAAAATATAAAATTTATCCAATTAGAATCTCAATCTTCCCATAATTTTATTCTTTGGATGCTGCCTCAGAAAATAGTTAATTTCACTTGGCTAATTTAAAAAAATTCATTTCTCTTTGTGTACAGCTCCACATGATTTAGATGACCTATCAAATTAAATCTTGGTAAGTCTACTTTCATTATGGAAAGTTTTATAATTTTTCAACATCATTTACTTATTGAAAAATGTCATACAATCACCACTACCACACCAGGAACTTCACCGGTAGCAACACTACTTTGTGTTTCACTTTATTATATTGTGTGTTACTTCTAATTGGTTTGATTTGTCACTCCCAAGCTCTTTAATTCACCATAATATCCAATGATATTAAGGAATTTTTAGGAAATAATACCATGTCCCACTAGGACATTTCATAAATCGGGGTCTAGTAGTCCCCTTAATATAGGCTTAATCTCAAGCATCTTGTCCCAAAATTTGGGATATTACACCTATCATCAAAATCATAAGGATTACTTATTTTGCACACAAAAGGTAATAATGCAAGAAAACTTATGCGTTCACGGTCTTCTTCAAGTCACTCCTCGATTTCAAGTGGAGGGAGGATAGGAGGATGATTGTGTAACTAGTCTTGCACAGAAGAATAAATTGTTGATGATCCTTGAAAAAAAAGATGAATGTTAAGAAAATATAAAGCACTATATGTGTTTTAGAATATAAATTTTTTTCTTACCTATGCACATGGGAGCCAAGAAACACTCGGTTGCTATTTCACTAAGCCTCTTTGATAAGTATCTATGTCGGATGATAGCAGTGGTCCCTTTCTCTTGCACTTGAACTGGGCATATGAATCCAAATTTATCGCTCTTGCTAGAGGAGACTAACCTAAGATTCATGTACCTACAATAATGCAAGCACATAAATCAAAGTTAAACGGTGTAATTTTTAAAATATTTACTCCAAATTGAAGAAGATACTTACATTAAAAATAGTTGGACAATCACAATCGTAAGATGTTTTCTAAAAGAGACCAGCGACATAAGTCATCCCTCTCAAGATAGCATGTCACCCCTGAATCACCAACAACTGAATCTATAGGCCAATTTTTTGTTAAGAAGGATATACCATATGCCATCAGAATCACTTCCTACATGACATTCAATAGAGGTTGTGAAACTTCATGAGCGAAGGGAGCTGGACTTGGGGCTCTGATCAAGGATTCCTCAGCTCGAATAGAAACAAGGTTCTTTGGCCATGATATGAAAGTACCCAACACATTGCTCATAATCTTGAACTCATCAGAAGGGATAGGGACAGGTGCGTCTGCAATAATAACCTCTTCAACTAACACTCTGACTTGATCATCTGTCATTTATTGGTAGTGAACAGTTGATCCCAGGTTGTACACACTCCCTCATGCAACTAACCGTCTCAGAGGATCCTCGACAAAAATGTCATAAGGCTTAGCAATTTCTTTTCCAGGACCCTCTGATGATTGCCAAATATTGCAACAACTCCATTTAGTGCTATGCTTTTTAGAATCAAGCGAATGTGCTTGGGGAGCACTAGTATCTTGTCTTGTACTCACCATGGCATACACTTCCTCCTTCATCTTGCTCAACCAGGCATCCAATAGTACATCAAATAATGCTTCTGCCTCAGCCCTTGCTTTCGCCCTCGCAGTGGCTAACATACACTCCAGTTCATCTCTAATCACCATGTTTTGAGGAATAGCGTGAGGGGGCTCCAAAGTAATCATTTATGCCCACCCCTCCTCCAACTCCCTTGACACGGCATGGATGCTCACGTTTTCCAGTAGCAACCGTCAAGATATCATTCCTCCCCTCCGACTTAAAGGATCCCTTGGCTTGTTTTTTTTGAAGTTCCTCCTGTGAGATATACAGATAACATACATGAGTTATGAAACATGTTTACTAAATAATTAATAACAACAACGATACTTACAATTTTTTCACCGACTATACGAGACTGTTCACTCGTATAGGACCCACTACTCTTTCGGTGAGCATGCAACCATATTTCTTTGCATCGTATCGGAGATGATGGAGAAAGAAGAACAGAAGGATCGAATTGAGATGCTTCTTTCAATATCTTCCGTTTGGCCGTAACAAGTCTTTTTTGGCCTTTGCATATCCGCCATGAAACATTGTATGGGGGCAATCATTCTTCCTACCACTCATTTGTGATTTTTTGCCTTCTTACCTGTGAATAAGAAATTGGGACAAAAAAAAGTTACAATCAGTAAAGACAATTGATAAGTAAATAAAATACAAAATAAGTTAACTCACCAAAGCCTCTGGAGTAGTCTAAGGCCTCAAAAACTCTTGCCAAGTCACTTCATCGATATATGAATACTTACTGCACAGAGTAGGACGAGGCTTACTGGCTTCCACCTCGATATGGACATAATTGTTGGCCATATTTTTCTTAAACTTCCTCCAATACTCACAACAATACATCATAGTCTTGTTGTATAAGATTTCACTCTGAGGGATGTCATAGGTGAGCTGTTATGCATGCATTGACACAGTTAGTGACAAATTTGATAATTATTACATGCAGAAGAAAACTTTATACCTGAATAGTATCCCAAATATGCTGCTTCACTTTTTTTGTCGACACTTCTCCTCTCCTCTATCAAGATACTAGGCTTATTGCGTGATAGGAGGCCGATAAAACTCCTATATCGGCTTGCATTAGGATCGATTGGTTTCCAATATTTATCAAACTTAATCGGTATCTTTTCACTGATACTCCAACTGAGGGTAACGTCTCTCAACCGTGTAGCCCTCCTACCCCTCCGTACAGACTGGTTACTTAGCTCACTTTGATTCTGGCTATGATTAACACTCGCTGGCTTGCTTTGATGGGCACTAGGTGACTCCTGAGCCTCTGCACCAGGACGCCTTGGATCCGTCATTGTCTTATTAAGACAAATCGTGAAGTTAGTAAGCTATAAAATAACTATATGTATAATCTGGATATACCTCATAATGATAATTACTTTAGATAGATAGATAACTTTTAAAGTAGATTTATAATGAGATATCCTCCCATATCCCTTTACGATGATCATTTCTTGTGCCGTCTTCATTATCTGCTTCATCTTCTTCATTCAATTCAGGAAGACCCTTGGAAAAAGAAGGAGTCTCAAGAAGATCGTAATTTGAATGAATTTCCTCTTCAATATCAATGACCATTTTTCCTTGAAGAGCTACAGACCATATTTTATTTGCCTGATCAGTAATATAGAACATTTATTTTGCCTGATCTTCCATAATGAAAGGTTCATCTCCAAAACTTCAAGTGTTCAGATCTAGTAATGTAAATCCTAATTTATCCATCTTCACACCATTATTGACATCAACCCACTTGCATTTGAAAATGAGAAATTTAATTTTAACATAGTCAACCACCCAAATCTCGTCAATAACCCCATAATAAGGCATGTCTGCCAATTTAGGGTTCTTATCTTTTAAACTAGAGAAGTGAGTAGATTCAGCCACTAATATAACACCACTCTTTTAGATGGTAGACCTATCATCCATGGACTTCATGTAAAAGGTATAACCATTAATCACAAATGAAGTCCAACTTATGACATCAACCTCAGGACCACGTGCTAGCCATTTAATTGTATCAGAAACACATTCTTCTCTGTTAACCTTATGTTTAAACTAATGTACAAAAGTTCTTATATGCTCCCTAATTAACCTTTGTTCAGTCATTCGACTGTTTGCTTTTCGTAGAATATCTTTATGAGCATTCATGTAATCTTGAACTGCATCAACATTATTCAAGATGTATAAGTGGAATTTTTATAATTCATCAAGATCCACACTCTTTACTATAGACCCACGTCTACCCCCTTCTTCATTATGGTGTTTAGGAAGGCCGATATGTTCTACATTTGACAAATAATGTTGACAAAATTCCATGGCTTTTCCATAAACATATTTTTGAACAATAGATGCTTCAGGCCGGTTAGGGTTCTTATATACCCTTTTAGGATTTTCATAGTTCTTTCAATTGGGTACATCCAGCAGAAATAGATAGGGTACACAACTTTATCTCCCTAACTAGATGAACAATTAGATGTATCATGATGTCAAAAAAAGAAGGAAGAAAAAGCTTCTCACGCTGGCACAAAATCAGGTATCCTTCATTTTCCAATTCATCCAATCTTTCTGTCTCAATGAATTTACTAGGAGTAGTTGTTGCATTAATACATGACAATCATGAGATTTTAGCCCTACTAACTTCAAGTCTTTCATAGACACAAGCTTCTTGAAATTTGAAGAATACCCTGAAGGAACTTTGATGCCATGTAAACACTGACAAAACTTATTTTCTTATCCTTGGAAAAAGTATGACAAGCTGGAAGATAAAAAGTTATCTTACCATGTAGCCTCGAATGTAAGTCTTCTTGTATTCTCATTTCTTGCAAATCTAACCTTGCCTTCATGCCATCCTCATAAGTACCTTGTATGTTGAGCAGTGTCCCAACAATACTATCACATACGTTTTTCTCCACATGCATGAAGTCAATACAGTGTCTCACATTAAGATTGCTCCAATATAGAAGATTGAAGAAGACGGACCTCTTTTTCCATACATTTTTCTCATTTATACTCTTTATAGCTTTACCGAAGATACAATACTACAAATAAATATAGTTGTGGAGCTTATTTTAATATTATTTGTAGTGCTTAACAAGCGCCACATATTCTAACGCCACTAAAAGAAGTTGTGGCGCTACCCACAAGTGCCACAACATGTATATATATATTTTTATTTAAATATCACCTAGGGTGGCGCTTTCTTGAGGAAGTGCCACAAAACGTTCCTCAAGGAAGGACCACCCTAGGCCTTTTTTAAATTTTTTTTAAACTTTTTTAAAAAAGGGCCTAAGGAAGCACCACCCTAGGCCTTTTTTTAATTTTTTTTAAAAATATTTTTAAGAACTTTTTTAAAAAAGGTCTATAATTTTTTTAAAATTTTTAAGGAAGCGCCACCTTAGACCATTTTTTTAAACAAAATAATTTTTTTTCATATTTTTCTTTTAGAAACCTATAATTATAATTAATAATATACTTTAAACATATTTTTTTATCTCTACAACAAAATGAAGGATAATAAATCAAAATCAAATAACTCCAAAATGATATAAATTAACAAATAACTAATTAACAAAATCACTACTAAGTAAAATACAAGTGTTAAAAATAAATAATTATATTATTTATGCAACTCATCAATATAATGTTAACAATTATTGCAACAATAAAAAATTATAACTACTACATATCTTCACATATAACCTATATATAATAACATTTAATTTTATCTCATCTATTTTTTGGCATACAAAAATGAGAATAATTTTTCCAGATTTCATCATAAATTAAATATAAAAGATATTGAGCAAATTAAACTATTAACTACTAATAAAATTATATTTGTAAGCTCAAAAAAAACTTACAATATAGAGGAAGATTGAACGGAGTAAGTGAAAATCTCAAACACAACACTTGGAAAAAAATTAATAAAGAAAAAAAAGAAAGAGAAAGTTGCATATATGCTTAAGTTTAAAAACATGGTTAACAAGACAATGTGTTATACGTAGCTTCAAAATATAAAAAAAAAGGAAAAAATAAATGGGTATAAAAAGAAATGAGCAAGGAGTGTCGCAAAAATAAAAGGAGAAGGAAGAAAAAATGTGAGAAGTGATGGAACAAAAAATGAGATAAGTGTAAATCAAACTTTTGGACAGTCATGAGTAGAGGAGAAGGAGGAAATGTGGGAATTAAAAGGATAAGGGTGATGACACGTGTTGGATGAAGATTGGAGACTAAGAGGATAAACGTAATGGAAGCATATTGCAGGAGAGAGAAGGGTTTGAATTATTTTTTTAAGAAAATAATACTTTGTGTGGCACTTGTTAGGCTAAGTGCCACACAAAGTACGTAGCAGTTGTGGCACTTCCTTGAACAAACGGCACAGCTGTTGCTTCAATTTTTATTTTTAAAAAAACCACTTTAGGTGGCGCTTCCTTAGGGAAGCGCCACCTAAAGTCACTAGGAAGCTATGAGAAAGCATCACCTAAAGTCTTTTTTTTTAAAAAATTAAAAAAAATCTGGAAGAAGCTGTGGCACTTTTTTAAAGAAGCGCCACAAAAGGTGTGTAACTAATGCCTATTTTTGTAGTAGTGATAACATTGATATTTTGTACCTTTTCATAAACTTTCTCCCCAGTCAATGTCTTCGGAGCATCTTCAAACTCTTGGCTACCAAAAAAGGCTTTCTTTAATCTACGACATGGGTGACCCTATCTAAGGAATCTCCTATGGCCATGATAAACGGTCTTTCTTCCATATTCAAGTTGATGGTAGCATGTGCCTTCTTCACAAATTAGACATGCTTTATGGCCTTTACCGCTATATCCTGACAAGTTTCCATATGCAGGGAAGTCATTTATAGTACACAAGATCATGGCTCACATTTTAAAAACCTCCTTATTCACGTTAAAAACATCGACACCTTCATCCCACAACTTTTCAAGTCTTTGATCAAGGAATCTTGGTAAACATCTATGTCATTTCCGGGTTGTTTTGGTCTCAAAATCAACATAGATAACAAGATGTGTAATACCCCATTTTCCACCAATACACTTATGTGTATATTTTATGTATATTTAATGGAATAAAAATGGTGAAAAATGATGAGAATGTAATTATTTGAATTTATGGAAAATATTCCAATCGCCGGTTACGCGTAAATTGGCCAAATAAGGGTCTAAGAGACTGGTAAAAGCCCAATATGGTAACCAAAATTTACAAAATTTAATGACATGGTTAATAGCCTTATTTAAGACTCAAAATGGGGTTAAGTCGAAGAAATGGGCAAAAAGTGATTTATTTCAGTAAATCATAAATGCAGGGGCAAAACAGTAATTATGCCGAAAAATGGAAAATAATTATTTTTCCTCAAATTCCCAATGACTTGAGCTAAATGGGAATTAAAAGGAGCAAAGTGACTAATTGATCATCAATGAACTAATTTTGGTGAATTATGGTCAAAAATGGTCAACTAGTCAAAAAGTAAATGACTTGTCAACAAGTTACGTGTGGACACAATGGGATAATTGGAGAATCAATACTTCCCTCTTATTTTCATGTGATTTTCGGTAGATAAGAAGCATGAAAGGGAAATGAGAGATTAATTAAAGAGATAATGCATTTATGGGCCAATCATGGCATGACACATGGCATGGTTAATTAATCTCTAAGGTTATATTATCTCATTCATTCCATAAGCTCTCATTCTCGACCGAATTGATCCAGAAAGAGTGAGAGAGAGCTTGAGAATGAAACTGAACGGGAAGAACGACAGAGAGCTAGGGATCATCCAATCTTGAGGTAAGGTGCTTGAACCTTGTGATTAAAGGTTCCTAATTCCTCTATGGTCTCTTCTCCTCATCTTCCTACCACTTATTTTCATGATGTTCAACTGAATCAAACGTGGTGGTAGAGAGAGAGAAAATATCCAGGAGAGATAAAGTCTAAGAAATCAAGAGGTAACTTCCAAAACTTGTTCCTCTTGCTTGATTAAGGTTAGTAAAGTTGTTTTAGGCTTTATTATAGTTCATTTGGTACAAGATAATTCAAGAAAGCCAAAGAGACCTCAATATGTAAGTGTCTCTAAATTAAGTCCAATGAATGTCTAACTAGTTAATATATTGGTTATAAGTAGAAAGAAGGTGATTGGGCGAAAGAAAACGAGAATCCGACACAACTTTTCTGGGAATTTATTTTCCCTTCCCTGTATTGGACGTGATGAATGAATGGGAATTTGACTAATTCGATGCTTCCATTGGATTCAAGAGGACGAATTGTGTAAGGTCTATGTTGACCCCGAAGTGAGAAAAGGCCCGGAGAGCGAAATGACAAAATTGCCCTTTCTAAGCCTTATTTGAGGGCTATCAAGGGTATTTTCGTCATTTGGGATTGATTTTGGCTAATTTGAGGTTGGAAATGAATTATACAAATGAAAATGTGTAGGAATGGCCTAAATCGTGATTTTGAGAAAATACTAATAATGAGGACCTATGGGGTATTTTGGTAATTTGGCACCAATATGCTAAATTTACCAATGATATGAGTTGGGAAAGGTGTATAGATGAGTAATAACCCCTTAGTGACGTTTGACAATTTCAGGACTTGACAACCGGTTTGGCCTGAGAAGTTGTTACCTGAGCTTGAATCAAACGAGAAAATTGTGTAAAGAAGAAACCAGATAGTAATTGTCTTCATATAACATGACATACATATGTATTGTTTGTTATCATCATCAAAATGTCTAACATGTTTAGATTGAGTGGAGTGATCACCCGGGGCCTATCGTAGGTCAGGTTGACACTCACGTAAAATGTTCATAATTGCACGAGCGGGACCCGAGGCCTATCTTTGCACGGGTACCCCTCGGGGCCAAGAGAACCCGTCAAGTGCGATGTCGGTTATGAAGTTGTATTGTATACGTTGTGCACAGGCGCCCTTTGGGCTAAGAACTCATCTAGCGCGAAGTCGGTTTATGAATTGCATGTTTGCACTGGATAATGTTTGATGATTTTGTTGATGATTTTATATGAGTGAAGCATGCTTGTGTGTGTTATCTTATATGTTTAATGACGTTACTACTGAGATTCCTGTGAATCTCATTCTTTTCCCAAAAACAAATCTCCAGTACAGGGAGGAAGCTCACGGGGCAAGGAAAAGGTAAAGGATGATGAGTCGAGGCCGAGCAGTGGATGAGCTTAGTGTAGGTTGTCAAGTTTCTATTTTGTATTTTGAGAATATTGTAAAGTTGTGGTTTGTATATAAAATGAAGTGAAGAATGAATATAAGGGTTGTAAGATGAATTATGTATGAAGGTGTTTATATGTGAATATTTATATCCAGCAGAGGCATTGCATAAAGTTTCTAGTATTTTGTGCCACTCTGATAATTATATTCGGTGAGTACTAGCTAATTAGTACTCTACCGTAGTGTTTGGAAATAAGGTATCACAAGATGTACTTTCGTTTCATGCATAACAAATGAGATAAGTTGTAAATTACCAACAGAACAGGCCATGAACTATGTATACTGCTTAGGCTATCATAAGGATTAATGCCATCTGTGCTAAGCCCAAGCCTAAGGTTCCTAGGCTCTTTGCTGAAGTTAGGAAATAATTGATCAATTTTATTCCATTGAGAAGAATCAGCTGGATGTTAAAGCTTTCCATCGAAAATCCTTTCATCCGAGTGCCATCTCAAATTTTTTGCATTAATTTCATTAGCAAATAGGCGTTTGAACCTTGGTATGATTAGAAGATACCACAACACTTTTGTAGGGGCCTTATTTGATTTGTACCTTGGGGTTTCACGAATTGTACATTACTGCTTCTCTTCATGCTCTTTTTTGTACAATATACAATCATTAGGGCATGCATGGATCTTTTTATACTTCATCTCTAGTGGACACCGTATTTTCTTAGAATCATAGTATCAGTAAGGCAATACATTATCATCTGGAAGCATGTCGTTAAAGGCCTCAAACATTTTTGAAAAAATCTTGTCGCTCCATCCATGCCATGCTTTCAAGCTTACCAATTTCAATACTGCTTTCAACAATTGGTATTTTGTACTCCCCGGGCACAGCGGCTTCTCAGCATCACTGCACATATTACCGTATGCATGTGATTGCTCAAAAGCCTCTTCTCCTACATCATGAATAATATCCTCTATCCGATCATCCAGATCCGTGTCATTATCATTAAAGGTCACTCCCCCCTGTTGAGGTGTGCTTGGCATTTCTAATCCTTCGTTGTGCCATACCCATACTGTATAAGTCTTACAAAATCCTTCACAAATTAAATGTGTATAAATATTTGCAGCAGTTAGTTGCTTCTCATTCAAGCATTCTACACAAGGGTAGTAGAACATCCCACTATCATTATCGGCATTTATTCTAGCAAATTCTAAAAAACCCCTCACCATATTATCATATTCAACACTCGTCCATTTAGCATTTATCTAACTACGATCGATATATTTCAACACCTTTTTTCTCTTTCCTACTTTTTCACCTGGAAAAGGCACGAGTATGATGAGAGCATGCAAACATTACACTCATCAACTACCTAGTTTAACTACTAAATAATAATGAACAAGTACATATCACTACTCTTAACATACGCATCATGAAGAGCAAGATCGAAATTATTGGGATGTTACAATGCGCCTTTAGAACATGGTAACAATTGTAGGAAATAGTTAATAAACCGTTTGGAATATGTCTGTGCCTTGTAGTTTAATAGCATTAAGCTTTATTTTTAAGCTTTTCTTTAGTGACCCCTAGAATAGACTAAATATGACACATTCTTTCCTATATATAGATATGTACATCAAACAATCAAATGATAGACTAATAAATCAAGAGTAGTAAATTGCATGATGTGATGGGAAAATGGTAATGAGGTTAGCAAATCAAGAGTAGGCAACAATCACTTGCAAAGCTCTTTAGTATACAAGTGATCAAATTATTTACACAAAGTTGAGAATTTTTTTTCAAAAAAAAATTGAGAGGTCGCTACTAATAACCAAATGGTTACAAAGTAGGATTGAATTTATAACTTCCTACATATAAGAAAACTTTCATGTCACTAAATTACAAAGTCAGATTTTGAGAGATATGAAACAAAAGCAAGTAGGAGCCATTAGTACTCATTGTTCAATGAGCTCCTAATTAAATTTACTCCTCTATTATATATTTATTAAGAAGCAAAGAGTATTATGGGAGAAGAATATGTGGGTGAAAATAAAATCCCAACCTAAGAAAGGAGACTAGTACATTATAAATACGATTAAGAATATGTCTAAGAAAACAAGTAGTACTACGTAGAAGCCAAAACTGAAGGCCATAATTAGATTTAAAGCCAAGCTGGTTTCATTCAATCACATCAGTTCTAAGTTATTGGTTGCGTAGTACAACATTATATTGTTGGCTAGTTTAATGTTCATTATATGAAAATAAATTTGGAGTTTTCTCCCCTGCAATTACTTGAAGGTTAGTTATTCCCTCAGTTTTAATAGATAAGAGATTGACAGGGTAATTTTAAGTTGTTGTACTTTTGATTCATTAAATAAATCTTTGATTCCACTCTTGTTCCTCTATGAAAAAAAAACAAATCCATAGTTTTCTCCCCTAGCTGCAATTACTTGAAAGTTAATTCTCAACACGACTCATACACTTGTCGGTTCTGACTTGCCTTGCCCTTAATAATATATTAAAATGTTTGTCAGTGTAAAAATTTAATCAGTAAGACTTGAATCTCTTTAATTAATGTTGTAGAGGCAAGAGAAGGATTATATATGTATGTTTGGCACCTTCCTTTTTCAATTTTTTGAGCATTTACCAACCCCAATTTGCAGATTACCAATTCTCTGTATTTCTAAGCATTTACTCCTACATTTATACTAACTAGTGATAAAGAGGAATCAAATCATTTCTAATGGAAAAAGCAGTACTCAATAGAAAAAATCCTCAATTTTATGAACCCAATTCACATATTTCTGCCAAGGAGATCAAGCAACGGAAAAAACCTCACACAAACAACAGAAAAAGCCAAAACCCTCAGAGAAAGCAATAGAAAAAGCCAAATGTCTCACAATTACCTGGAGCCTGAGAAGAACCTAACGGAGAAGTAATGGAAAAATCCAAAACCGTTGGTTAAAAATGGAGAAAAGACTTGGCTGTGTCTATCGGCGCCGTTAGTTAGAAATCGAGGAGAGTGGGAAGGAGATGGTTGATGAAGAAACTGACATTGAGGAAGAAACCCAAGGGAGGCAAGCAATGATGGTGTGGGAAGGAGTGACGGCGGCGTCTAACAATGGAGAAGTGACTGGCATCTAACAAGGGCAGAAATCGACAAGGGAAAGAGGAGACAGGAGGACGAATTTAGAAGAAGAAGAAGAAGAGATTCAGAGTTGCAAATGAGAGCGAGACAGTACAAATTTGAAATTTGGGGAACATTTTTAAGACAGGTTATTTCAAATAACCGGTCTTAAATCTTAAAAGACTGGATTTGTTTAATGTTTTATTTTCATAAGCTTTTAGGACCGGTTCTCTTATAACCAGTCTTAAATTCAACTTTTTAAGACTGGTTATAAGACACGACCGGTCTTAAAATAGTAGGATTTTTTTTTCTTTTTTTGCCTTGGATTTTTTATACGTTCCTTGTTTAATCAGTCTACAAATTTTTGAAATATTTTTTAAATTTTGTCTTAATTAAGAAAAGTTTACCTTTTTAGACCCGTTCTCTATATAAATAATATTTTTTAGACCTTATATTAGTATAACCGGTCTCATAAGTAGCTTTTTAATTATGAAAATGCCACCGTTCATATCTTTTAGACCTTATCAGCTCTAACCAGTTTGAATGTGGCGGTCTAAAACGCAATTTTTGTCCTAGTGCAACCAATAAACAAAAAGGACCAACGCACAAACAACAAAACTCTATACCCAAACAATACCACCACTAAAAACCCTAATCCTAAGTCAAAGTCATAAAGCCATATGAGCCATTGCCACTGCCACTACCTGAAAAACGAAAAAACATTGGCTATGGTAATTGTGCTGAAAATAATGGATGAGGCTTCAAAGAATAACCCTAACAGTCCTATACCATTTAAGAACTCATTTGGTATCATGATAGCATATTCAACAACACCATGCAAGTTGTCTTGTCTAGGGAAACACCATTGCCAACATTGACAACCCATTTGCCCAAAAGAGACTCCTACCATCATCATTTATCTTTCCCCAACCCAAAGCCACAAGATTTGACCATAACAAACCAAGATCCTATAACCAGTCTAGATAAGAGGAAATAGAGCAAATAAGCATGCCAAGTCAAGATCAACGTGAAGAGATAATGAACCTTATAATCGCTGACATACTCAAACCCTTTCATCTTCCATATCATTGCCATTAATCTCAAACCCATTAATCAATCCCACTTCATAAAGTCTGGGAAAGGCATTAAGATCTCTGATTCAGCACTATGCCTCTAATTTCCCTTTCTTCACAATGTTACCAAGTCTGGTCTTGCCCCTCCCTTTAATGCCTCTACACATATCAAGATGAATTTCACCATAAAAAAGAAGAAACAAAAACCTAAACCCCAAAAATGAAAGCCCCAACACTGAACGACCTCCTCTCCAACCTAAGTTTTTTTTGGGTGGCCGTGTTGGAAAACTAATGCTCAAAAGCAAAAACACTCATAAAAACGAACAGAAGGAAAACTCCAATAAGGAAGAGAGAAATTCCCATTCTCAATTTTTCTTTTGAAACAAGAAGTTATATTCTTAATTTAACATATTTTTTCATATATGCACAAAATATTGAAAAGGGTTGCATTAAAGTAAGAATAGTTTATGAATATTGATTTATCCATATTTTTATAGGTTTTTTTATAATTAAATTGCAATTTTTAATATATTTCCTTGGATATTATTGTATGATTAAGCATTAATTTAAGTTAGCGACAATTGTATTGAATTAAGTATAATTGGGGCAAAATTGTCATAATTTGTTAATTATTCATACAAATGATTTCTTGGAATTTTGATGCTACATTGTGTTTAATCTTGCATTACAGGTGTTTAAGAAGAAAATTGGAGATTTTGGAACCATCAGAATTAATAATTTGAGGACTAGAGAAAATTATAGAAAATGTCCCTAGAGTTTATGGAAATTACAAGTTAATGAAGAAAAGAGGCCGGGGAAAGTTATAGAAAAGGACCCAGACATTTTGAAAATTACAGTTCTACCCTACAAATGTTTCAAAAAATTTTACTTTAGTCCCTTCCCGAGAACTTTTGAAATTTTCATATAGGTCGCCGGTAAAAATAGGCTTTGACTAGGACTTTCTTCTTATTCTGGCTGAAAGATAGACCAGAAAAACACTAATGGATCACACTGTAGACCAAAGAGACCACCAGAGAGCTCAATCAGAAGAGAGAGCTTGGGAGGAGAGGGAAGGAGACAGAGAGCTACCACCATTATTGAGGACTTCCTTTGTCACCATCGCTGGTGTTTCTACCATCCTCACCACTGAAAATCATAGTTCTGGTGACCTTCTTCCTTGTCTTTCTTCACTGCCACACCATACCAAAATAGAGAACACTGTGAAGTAGGACCAGAAGCTCGGCTCATCACCTTCCCCTCTCTACCTTCGTTCTCTTTAGCTCTCACACCACCACCAAAGCTGTGCATCCTTATGACCGACCAGCTCCATCTTCTTCCATCATAGCCCACCACCTCTTTCATTATTTCCTATTTCTAGTTCACCAGAAGTTTCAGAGCACCATCAACTTAGTCTAGTCCTTTCTCTTTGATTTCTATTGAGATTCTGTAGTTTTCGATGATGTTTAACTTTTTAACTAGATTTCCCAGATTCCTATGAGTTCTTCTAATTTTCTGACGACTTTGTCCATTTTTCGGCAAGTTTCCAGATTCTAGCTAGTCTGGTTATTTTCCAGCGAGCTTCTTTTTCCCTCTTTTCCAGTTTCAGATTTGGTTAAATACCTATTTTCTATGAATTTCTAGTGTTTTAAAGCTGTTTTGGCTATGGTTAAGTTCATGAGAGGTAAATTTGCTTTATTTTTTATGGCAGAGAAGGTGGTCAGAAATTCAACATGTTATAAAGGGGAGTTTATTAATTTTCCATTAGCTTAATTCATATATTGTTTTCTGTTTAGATTAATTTTGTATTGGTATATGTTTGTGAGACTTAGATAAGTGATTATTTATCTATGATGGATTGCTCTTATGTTGAATTTATAACACCCCAAATTTTGGGACAAGAGGATTGAGAATAAGTCTAACTTAAGTAGACTCTACTAAGCCCCAGTTTAGCAAGTGTCCCAGTAAGGAACAATTTTATTCCCCAAAATTAAAGGGAATTAAATTCAAAATTAGAGATTACATGAAGTGATAAAACAAGGCAATTAAAGGTCACATACAACGCAATTATGTGGAAGCACAAATTATAATGAGCTCTTATGCTTATTTGGCTTATTTGTATCTCTTAATTAATAAATTTATTACATTTATTTGTTACAGATTTACACTTGTTTGTGATAAAAACAACCTGATAATCGAATATTTATTACAATTATTTGTATCTCTTGATTAATAAATTTAGATTGTTTAGCTAATAAATAATGAGCTCTTATGCTTATTTGGGCTTTGGGTGTTTTATTGGATTTAACATATTTTAATGATAAAAATTCTAGATTTACAACCCTTCTCTATTTTGATCATAACTCTTGAACCAGATATCCGAATGATCTCATTCTTATCTCATTTTTTAGATGATTCAGAGAACAACAATTGATACGAAGACTTGAAAGGCAGATTCAGACAAGAGGATAATCAAAATTGTAGTGAACATTATATGTATTTTTCTGGATTTTTATTGGGCCTGAATTTTGTAATAGAGCACCATTTATTAGTAATTTTTGTTTTGGGCTGAACTGGTGGGCTCTGATCCATTTGTCAATTAGGTTTTTACTTTAGCTAGCTGAAACAATGGGGGAGAGGACGTATTGGAAAATTTTGGATTGAAATCAGAAGTTAAGAATTCTCTTAAAAATGTTCTTCATGTTCTTCGCGTTCTTCGTTCATTCTTTGGATTTTCCAGCCATGTTCGGCTAAGCTTCTGTGATTGACCTATGGATTGAGGATTCATGTTTCCAATCAAAGGATATGCTTAAACCGGTAACGTAACTCATTTCTATTTACTCTAATCGGATTCGATTTCTGAAAATAGTTCGAATGTTTGTTTTAATGTTCGGATTGGTACATCCTAAGGACACAGTTAGAATCGGGTTACAGTGATACTGTGCAATCACACAGTAGCACACTACACATACAAACAAAACCTAGATGATTGTCTAGTCGAGGGATTCTTTGGACGAATGTAGAGATTTCGGTTAGTCCAGAACCAGTCACGAGTTCTATTATAAATTCTTCGTCCGATGATGGTAGGAAACTATAAAATCCCAATTCTAGGTCTGGCGTTTTAATTTGTTTGGTCCAAGTCATTTTCGATATCTGTCTTTAATCTGAGTTTATTGTTCGTTAATAGTTTAATTAAAAAAACCCCCAATCGATCATTGTTCAACTGTTTTAGACCGCATGTGAATTCCGTTAGAAATGATCCAGGTTCTCTATACTGCAAATTCTTATCGAAACGGGTTATTTTGCAAGAACTCTACAATTCTCAACCAAAATTTGGCACTGTTGCTTGGGAATTTGTATCGGTCTAGCATTAAAAGTAGTGTAGTGTAGAATTCCATAGTTTGAGTCAGGTGGTTCTGGTGATTTGGCAGATTTGTATCTCAACCAAATCACTCGGCCCTAGGTCTTTCTTGAAGGGATTGGGCATTCTGAGCAAAAATCACTTCCTTTAGGAAGTGTGATCACCCCTAATTTTCCCAAAGTCCATTATCTAGACCACTTTTTCACTGTTTTTTGGTCTCGGTGGGATGTAGCCGGTATTTCAGAAATTGTTATAGGATTCATACTAGAATTTTTGACCTGCTTTGATTGGGCTGATTTTTGGTGAGCTGAAAGAAAATGTGCCTCTGAGCAGAACTCATGCTATGCTATGAGCAGCCATCTAACGTTTCCAAATTCCATTGTTTAAACCACTTTTGAATTTTTTTTTTAATTTTTTATTATTGCATTTTTGGGTTCCCGGATAGTATAGAAGTTGTTCTATGGAAGTCCCATAATTTTTAAAAATCATTTGGTAGTGTTTTTGAATTTGTTTTGGTCAATTTCTAGTGTAGACTTGTGATTTTACGTTTTTTAGTGTTCTAGTGGTTGTCCTTATTTTGTCTTATGCTGCATAACTAGGAGTAGTACTAGTGCATCTGATCTGTTAGACAGAGATCCTGAAATAGAACGAATAATTCTTGCTACTAGAAGGGCTGTTAGGTTAAGTCAGAGGGTTATTACTGAACATGTTTATGATTCTGACATTGATTTTGTTAGCACTTCTAGTTCATCTGATTCTGGTAGCACTTATGTTCACTCAGACATTATGGTAGATCAAGGAAATAATAGGACTTTAAAGCAATTGACTGCACCTGTTGATAATTATCAGCCTTTGTGTATCGAGTACCTTGCCCTTGGTGCTAACCTTTAACTTAAATATGGTCTTATCCATTTGTTGCCCAAGTTTCATGGTCTTGCAGGTGATAAACCGTACAAGCATTTGAAGGAATTCCATGTGGTTTGCAGGATAATGAAACCATAACATATTGATGAAGACCACATTAAACTGAGAGCTTTTCCTTTCTCTCTTGAGGGTGGAGCGAAGGACTGGTTATATTATCTTCAACCTTCATCTATTGGAAGTTGGGCTGATATGCAGAGATTGTTCCTGGAGAGATTTTTCCCTTCTTCAAGAGCCACTACAATTAGAAAAGAAATCAGTGGAATCAAGCAAATTAATGGCGAGAATATGCATGAATACTGGGAGAGATTCAAGAGGTTGTGTGCTAGTTGCCCCCATCACCAGATAACCGAGCAGCTCCTGATTACTTATTTCTACAATGGTCTTCATCTAATGACCGAAATCTGGTGGATGCTTCTAGTGGTGGAGCCTTAGTTAACAAGACACCCCAAGAGGCCAGAGATTTAATATCCACTATTGTAGCTAACTCTCAACAATTTGGCAATAGAGTAAATAGTAGTGTTGTGCTCCAGATCAATGAATCTAATGATTCTCACTAGAAATTAGAAAATAGAATTAATGATCTGACCTCCTTGGTGAGGTAACTGGAAGTGACTCAAATAGTGTAGTCTTCACTCCACTGTTAGGCTATTCATGTGGTTTCTGTTCTGATCCCTCTTATCCCACTGATTCTTGCCCCACTTTGCAAGACACCACATATCAAGATCAGTCAGTGGCTGCTGTGGGCATTTTTCCAGGGAAGCCATGGCACCAGCAGCAAAATAATGCCTTCTCCAATACATATAAGTCTGGCTGGAGAAATCATCTGAATTTTAGGTGGAGCCAGAATCCGAATCAGATTCATAACCATAATAGTCATATGCAGCAGAGTTCTGGAAATTACCAACAGAGACAGTTTCCATATAACAGACAGAATTTCCAACAATTCACACCTCTACAGCCACTACAACAACAGCCGACTAGTAGCAATGGTTCTTCACTGGAAGAAATGATGAAGTAACATACAGCAAACAGTTTGTAATTCCAGCAACAAACCGAGGCTTCTATCCAGAGTTTACAGACTTAGATTGGGCAGTTGGCAACATTATTGAACCAACTCCAGCCTCAGGGATCCAATACTCTCCCTTCACAGACAATTCCTAATCCGAAGGGAAACGTTAGTGCTATCTCCCTACGGTCTGGTAAGCAATTACAAGGGCATAAACCAGCTGCAGATGTGACTAAATCCACATCAGAAAAAGAGTCAGAAAAAGTGAAGATTGACTCTAGAAACAAAGACGCAGTGAAGTAAGGTGAAGAGGAGTCTAAAATTCCTATTCCTCTTCCTTTCCCTCAGAGAGCCCTTCAATCCAAGAAGTTGGCAGAAAAAGTGCAAGACAATGATATCCTTGATATATTCAGAAAAGTTGAGATTAACATTCCTCTCTTGGATGCCATCAAACAGATTCCCAAGTATGCCAAGCTCCTAAAGGAGTTGTGTACCAATAAGAGGTGACTAAGGGGGAGTGAATGAGTGAGCTTGAACCAGAATGTCTCAGCGCTCCTCCAACAACCCATGCCTCACAAGTGCAAGAACCCAGTACGTTTTCTATCCCTTACATTATTGGTAATTATAGATTTGATAATTGCATGGCTGATTTAGGTACTTCCATTAATGTTATGCCTGCATCTATTTATAAATCCCTTGGTTTTGGTCCCTTGCGACCTACTGGTGTTGTTGTCCAATTAGCTAATTGGAGTAGTGCTCATCCTGCTGGTATAATTGAAGATGTTTTGGTTAAAGTCAATGAATTGATATTCCCTGCTGACTTTTACATTCTAGATATGGAGGATGAATCTCCTAGCAGTATGTCCCCAATCATTTTAGGGAGACCTTTCTTGAAAACAGCTAAGACTAAGATAGATGTGCATTCTGGTACTCTTTCCACGGAATTTGGTGATATTGTTGTGACTTTTAATATCTTTGATGCCATGAGACATCCTAGGGAAGAGCATTCTGTTTTGCGCATTGATGTGATAGATGAGATTGTTGATGATGTTCTTTCTGCTTGGTATGCTGATTTTCCTGATTTTGCATCGGTGGGAGATTCTGTCATATGTGCATGTTCTGACACTCAATGGTGCCTTATTTACACTGAGATTGATGATGCATTGTATGGAGATATTGACTTGATTTCTGATCCTACTTTACTTGTGGATTCTGATATTGATTGTAGTGAAGCTGAGCTTCATTCTAATGTTCGTTGTGATTATGAACTGAACTCTGATATTAACAGTGAGCTGCCTAGCCACAGTTCTGCTTATGTGCATGCAGTTTTAGGTATTGTAGGTATGTACACTTCAGAAATGGTGCAAATACCTAAGCTTCTTCCATTCATTCAGCAGCCGCCCAAGTTAGAGTTGAAGTCATTGCCAGCTCACTTGAAATATGCCTTTCTAGAGGTAGATGAGCAACTGCCAGTCATTGTAGACAACAACCTTCTACCTGATCAAGAAGAGAAGCTGCTAAGCTTGTTGAAGGCCAATAAGAAGGCAATTGGGTGGACGTTAGGTGATCTTGTTGGCATTTTCCCTTCTATATGCATATATTAGATTCTGCTGGAAGCAGATGCTAAGCTAGTAAGACAACCCCAGAGACATCTTAATCCTCTCATTTTGGAAGTGGTTAAGAAGGAAGTTACTAAGCTCTTGCAAGCTGGCATCATCTATCCTATCTCTGATAGCCAGTGGGTTAGCCCAGTCCCGGTCGTTCCCAAGAAGTCTGGAGTAACCGTGGTAGCCAATCAAAAGGATGAGCTCATTCCTATAAGAGTTCAAAATAGCTGAAGAGTATGCATAGACTACAGGAGACTCAACCAAGCTACCCGTAAGGATCACTATCCTTTACCTTTCATTGATCAGATGTTAGAGCGTTTGGCTGGTAAGTCTCACTACTGCTTTTTGGATGGTTACCGAATAATGCCTTTTGGCCTCTGAAATCCATATTGCTCCTGAGGATCAGGAGAAGATGACCTTTACATGCCCATTTGGAACCTATGCTTACCGAATAATGCCTTTTGGCCTCTGAAATGCACCTGGTACCTTTCAGCGTTGCATGGTAAGTATCTTTTCTGACTTTCTTGAGGATTGCATGGAGGTTTTCATGGATGATTTTACTATGTATGGGTCTGATTTTGATGTATGCTTGGCTAATTTGTCTAGAGTCTTTAATAGATGCATTGAATCTAATCTTGTGCTAAATTTTGAAAAGTGTCATTTCATGGTTGAGTCAGTAATAGTGTTGGGACACATTGTGTCTAGAGAGGGTATTAAGGTAGATCTTGCTAAGATTGATGTTATTACTACTTTGCCTTATCCCACATCTGTGTGAGAAGTTCATTCTTTTATTGGACATGCAGGTTTCTACCGATGCTTCATTTGGGATTTCAGCAAGATTGCCTGACCCCTGTCTAACCTTCTGCATAAGGACGCTGAGTTTGTATTTAATGCTGAGTGCAAGATAGCCTTTGATCACTTGAAGTGTTGCCTAACCACCACTCTAGTGATCTAACCACCAGATTGGTCTCTCCCATTTGAGTTGATGTGCGATGCTTCCAATTATGTTGTTGGGGCTATCTTGTCTCAGAGGGTCAACAAGGTTTCTCATGTCATTGAATATGTATCCAAGACCTTGGATCCTGCCCAATCTAATTATACCACCACTGAGAAAGAACTTTTGGCTATAGTGTTTGCTTTTGATAAGTTTAGGTCATATCTGCTAGCCAGTAGGGTAATTGTTTTCTCTGACCATGCTGCTTTAAAGTTTCTTTTGAGAAAGACAGATGCTAAGCCTCAACTTATTCGGTGGATGTTATTGCTCCAAGAATTTAATGTTGAGATCAGAGATAAGAGTAGAGCACAGAATTGGGTAGCTGATCATTTGAGTCGTATCACTAATTCCTCTTCCCCCTCTGCCATTCAGGATGATTTTCCTGATGAGCAGCTTTTACAGCTGCAAGGTAAGTTTCCATGGTATGCTGATTTAGTTAATTACTTGGTTGTTGGTGTTTTACCTTCTGATTCCACTAGGGCCCAAACTCTGAAATTGAAAAGTGAATCTAAATATTACGTTTGGGATGACCCTTATCTGTGGAGATTTTGTAGTGACCAAAAAGTTAGGCGATGTGTACCTGATCATGAGTTTGACTCCATATTACATTTTTTGTCATGCTTCTTCTTGTGGTGGTCACTTTGGACCCCAAAGGACCGCTAGGAAAGTGCTAGACTATGGTTTATTTTGGCCAACCCTATTTCATGATTCTCATCTATTTTGTAAGTCATGTGATAACTATCAGATAGTAGGTAGTATTTCTCGTAGGCATGAGATGCCCTAGCACCCCATATTGTTTTGTGAAATTTTTGATGTTTGGGGTATTGATTTTATGGGTCCATTTCCTGTTTCTCATGGTTTCACTTACATATTGCTTGCTGTTGACTATGTTTCAAAATAGGTTGAGGCAAAGGCCACCCAGTCTAATGATTCTGCTGTGGTGGTAGATTTTATCAGGTTTAACATTTTCTGCAGGTTTGGCATTCCTCGAGCCATTATTAGTAACCAGGGCTCTCATTTTTGTAACCGAAGCATGGGTGCTTTGTTACGGAAGTATTGAGTGATTCACAAGGTGTCCACAGCATACCATCCACAGACCAATGGTTAAGCTAAAGTCTCGAATAGGGAGATTAAGTAAATCCTTCAGAAGACTGTTAACTTTACCTGGAAGGATTGGAGCAAGCGATTAGATGATGCTTTGTGGGCTTATTGGACTACCTACAAGACTCCAATTGGGATGTCCCCATATAGGCTTGTTTTTGGTAAGGCATGTCACCTTCCGGTTTAATTGGAGCATCAAGCTTATTGGGCCATTAAGCAGTGTAACATGGATTTGGCTAAGTCTGGGATGGAACGAAAGCCCTAGTTGTAAGAGTTAGATGAGCTTAGATTGGATGCCTATGATAGTTCATGGTTGTACAAGAAGAAGACCAAGGCATTCCATGACAAGCAAATCTTACGGAAAGAGTTTTCTATGGGCCAGAAAGTTCTTCTATTCAATTCCCGTCTCAAGTTTATGCCCGGTAAGCTAATGTTTTCCCTTTTGGTGCTGTTGAGTTGTGCGATCCACCTACAGGGAGGACCTTCAAAGTGAATGGACATCGACGCAAATCATTTTATAAGGGATCACAGCAGCAACCTGAAGAAGTAGACCTCATACTCACTGATGCCACTTATCCTCCATAAACACTTGGGGAGTATTATTCTTTCTCTATTTCCCTTTTCTTTTATTTTTTGCGTTTCTTTTTCAAACTTAGCGTAGATTTTTTAAATAATACACTTTCTCCTTCTATGATTGTTTAGCTATGTATATTGTGGACTTGGACATGTTGGTTTTGATAGATCATACTGTTTGGACTAAATTCCTTACTTTTGGTAGTTGATTTTGGTGATGCTGATTGCATGATTTGGTATTTACCTTTATGAGATTTTGGGCCTACATGAATGGGATTTATCTTTTACGATTCTTCCTTTTTCTATATGCATCTGCTCCTGATTTATGTTCTCTAGAACTTGCTCTCTTTCTTTTTAAGACTACATTTTTCACTTACATGAATAAATATGATGGAGGTTTGTTTAGTTTCTTTCTTTTATTTGCTACTTTGACCAAATAGCCTTTCCTTACACTATTATATTCCCTTTGTTAGCCCATTTGTGCCTTTTTGACTTATTCTTTTCTTAAACCACATTACTAGCCAAAGTGTAAAACCATGTTATACCGCACCTTGGAAATTTACTAAGCATTGGTTTCACCTTAGTTTGGTGTTTACATGTTGGGGTTGCCCAAGAGTGCAACAATTTAAGTGTGGGGGGGATGTTTGATTTGGGAGTTGGGTCATTGTGATAGATAAAAAAAACAAAACAAAAAAAACAAAATGAAAAAAAAACAAAAAAAATAGAAAAAAAGAAAGAAGGAGAAGGAAGGATGGGATGTATACTTGAAAGGGGATATTCCATTGATTTGAGTGTTATTATTATCGTGCTCTTTCAAATTTCTTTGGTGCTTAGCCTCACATATCTATACTTATACACACCTTCACCTTAGCCCCATTACAACCTTGAATAATAAGCTCTCTTGATTTGTGCATTATGCATGTGATATGAGTAGTGGAGAAGTATAAATTGAACAAGCCTATGGTAGGACAATTTCTTGAGTAGAAGTTGAGTGATACACTTATTTACCCTATACACTTTAGAGAGTTATTAAGAGAATCCTTTGAGAGACCATCTTGTGTGAGTAGCATCATTGATTGAGACTACCATGTTTTGTAATTTGATATGAAAGGACTTCAGTTTTAATTGGTTGGTCTTTTGAGGCTTTGTGTCCATTGTTCCATTTTTGCATTGTTGGCAATTGTTAGAAAGGAGAAGTTTTTCTTTTAGTTTTGCTCAGGAGTTATTTGATAAGTGTGGGGGAATTTGATAAATGAATATTTATTACACTTATTTGTATCTCTTGATTAATAAATTTAGATTGTTTAGTTAATAAATAATGGGCTCTTATGCTTATTTGGGCTTTGGATGTTTTATTGGATTTAACATATTTTAATGATAAAAATTCCAGATTTACAACCCTTCTTTATTTTTATCATAACTCTTGAACCAGATATCCGAATGATCTCATTCTTTTCTCATTTTTTAGATGATTCAGAGAAAAACAATTGATATGAAGACTTGAAAGGAAGATTCGGACAAGAGGACAGTCAAAATTGTAGTTAACATTATATGTATTTTTCTAGATTTTTATTGTGCTCGAATTTTGTAATAGAGCACCATTTATTAGTAATTTTTGTTTTGGGCTGAACTGGTGGGCTCTGATCCATTTGTCAATTAGGTTTTTACTTTAGTTAGCTGAAACAATGGGGGAGAGGACGTATTGGACAATTTTGGATTGAAATCAGAAGTTAAGAATTCTCTTGAAAATGTTCTTCGCATTCTTCGTTCATTCTTTGGATTTTCCAGCCATGTTCGGCTAAGCTTCTGTGATTAACCTATGGATTGAGGATTCACGTTTCCAATCAGAGGACATGCTTAAACTAGTAATGTAACTCGTTTCTATTTACTCTAATCGAATTCAATTTCTGAAAATAGTTTGAATGTTTGTTTTAATGTTCGGATTGGTACATCCTAAGGACACAGTTAGAATCGGGTTATAGTGATACTGTGTGTTCGCACAATAGCATGCCTTGCATATGAACAAAACCTAGATGATCATCTAGTCGAGGGATTCTTTGGACGAATGTAGAGATTTCGGTTCGTTTAGAACCAGTCACGAGTTTCGTTATAAATTCTTCGTCTGATAATGGTAGGAAATTATGAAATCTCAATTCTAGGTCAGTCATTTTAATCTGTTTGGTCTAAGTAAGTTTCGATATCTGTCTTTAATCCGAGTTTATTGTTTGTTAATAGTTTAATTAAAAAAAACCCCAATCGATCATTGTTCGACTGTTTTAGACCGCACGTGAATTCCGTGGGAAACGATCCAGGTTCTCTATACTGCAAATTCTTATCGAAACTGGTTATTTTGCGAGAACTCAAAAATTCTTGACTTCCACCCCAATTGGATATCTATACAATTAGATATGAATTTTCAAAGTTTGATGAAAATTCTGCCCAGTTAAAGGAAAAAAATGTAAGGGCAAAATGGTAATTTGACCAATAAAATCAAGAAGCCATTATTTTTTTCCTTTTCTTGCTGCCCAATTCAGTCAAAATGGGAAAGAGCAAGGGAAATGAAATTAATTTAGTAATATTATACAAAAACCAAAACTTGGACCAATTAGAAGCAAGCATTTGGAAAGCAAAAAGCAAGAGGAGGCAATTGATTAAATCCATCATCTCTTCTCTTGCTTTTCATTTTTAGCCAACATCTGCACCCAAGAGAGAGAGAGAGTTCAAGTGAAAGTTGAAGCAAGAAGAGGGGTCTTAGGGTTTTAAAGCATAAACCAAGGTAAGAACATGCAAAACTAGGTGATTCTTGCCTTCTAATCACTCTACAAACCTCTCCTAACTTCTTCTCCTCCATTAAATCCATATTTTTAAAGACAAATCAAGAGATAGGAGAGAGTGAAAAGTGACGTTTTAGAGAGAGAAAGTGGTGAAATCAAGAGATAATCACCAAAACTTGATCCTTTTGTCTTATACAATGTTGTTTTGGTTGTTGTTGTGGTTTTGACATTGTTTTTGCTTGATTTGTAAATTTGGGATGATGAAACCCTAAGGGGAAATTCTGCGAAAATTTCCCCAAATCATGTTTAATTATTTTTTAAGTGGTTAATCATGTGATTAGAAGTGAAAAGAAGGAGCTTTATGCATTGAAATCAAAGAACTTCATTTTCACTAATTATTCATGATTTTTTTCCAGCAGATGTTTCACTATGTTAGAGCTGGATTTTGGTATTTTTTATGATTCCATTGTGTTTATAATGTAAAATTGTGTAGGGTTCATGTAGACTGCGAAGTGAGAGAAGCCCTAGAATGTGAAATGACCAAACTACCCTTAAAACCCTAAGTTAGGGGCTGCCAAGGGTAAAATTGTAATTTGGGCCTATTTTTACTAACTTGAGGTCAAAAATGGATTCTACACATGAAATTGTGTAGGATTAGCCTAGGTCATGATTTTTGGAATTGTATAATTTGACCAGGTATAAAGGGGCGTAGATCAGGTCCCTAGGGGTATTTTGGTAATTTTATAGTTTTGAGTCAAGATAACCAACACAATTAGTTTATAATGAGTTATGAATATATATTAACTCATGTATCCTAAATTTGTAATTTTAGGATAAACTGATAGCCCAAGCCGAAGACGGAGCTGGACCGATTAACAGGCAAGGAAAAGGCACGTTCCAGGTAGTAACTACTTCTTACATAGATTATGTGATTCTGATTATGTTTGTATATGTCATTCACTGTAACATGAGCTAGTGTCTTTGACACACCAATCTGCCATATTGTGGTCAAGGACCCAACAGGGGCGCCAAGTAGACCAAGGTGCAAACATATATTTTGGCCTTGGGCAAGTGTACATATAGTTTCAATCATCTTACATGACATGAAATAGCATATCTATTTTCGTATTCTATATTTTTGAAAGTATGTTACTACTGAGATTCCCCCGAATCTCACCCTTTCCATAAACATGTAAAGTTTCTAGTAGCAGGTAGCGGCTTGAAGGGCAAAATGGTAATTTCTGGAAACTAGAGGTTCCAGGCCAGCGTGGAAGGAGGCATTGGTTATATGAAGAGCTATCTATTTGTTTAAGTTTTGTAATTATTCTGTACAGCCCTATGGGGAATTTTGTATATAATCAAGCAATGTTGTTTCAATATATCAATATATTTATGCTATTTCTATGTGTCCACTGAGCTACGCTAATGCTACTATGAGTAATATAAAAAATGAAGTGGGGTCTTAAAAAATTTTATATTGGTGCACTTGAATTTATTTTCCTTTTGAATTAATGAAGTTATGCATTTTATTTGATTACTAGTGTGCACAATGGATTTATTTCAAATTGAGTGTCGTAATAGTGCTCTCATCAAACATGAAGCAAGTGTATTTAAATGATTTTCAAACACACATCAGGTGGTTTTTGACAATTTATCTAAGAGATGACTATGAATGCGATTATAGGATTAGTCATTAATTAGATAAATTAGACTCAATGTGATTGCTTGGGGTTTTCAATTTGACTTAATGCAAAATTAACTCTTAAAATATTTTAAAAACCTAGGAAAGCCATTCACTTTGCTATTGTTACGGGTGTAAATGGTTTATTAAAAAGTGCAAGTGTACACTGTCGTAAACAAGTAATACATAAGTAAGTAGAGTATCATTCCCATGAGGATTGATCACTAAATACCAAATTTGATAATCTTAGTTCTATTTAATCACTCGGTTAGTAGGTGATTGAGTTTTGAAAATAAAAATGATTAAATATGAAAGCAATTGATATGAAAACAAATATGAGAAAAAGCCCTAGGGATCAAATTTCATTTAGCAAATTTCGGATTGAATCACCTATCTATTTTAATGCAATTTATTCCACATGATTGATAGCTGAGTTTCCCTAATTTAATTACTAGCCTCTTCCAAGGTCAATTAATTCTATAATTAATTGCTAATCCAATATATCCCTATATGAATTAAAACAATTAATCATGCATTAAGATTTATAGAACCCATTAAGACTACACAACTCAAATGAATATATTCCTATTTCACATGCAAGTTATGGTTTTAATTATAGGATTGACACACATGCATCTCCTTCCGGTCTCAGCATACATATTGAAATCATTCAAAAGATGACCAATCAATTGAAAGCATTAAGAACAATAATCAAAATTCAATCATGAAGGAAAAATTAAAACTAGATTTAATAAGTTAAGATTCAATCCGTCATTAGTAAGCTACATCATCACCCTAGGAAAATAAAACTTTTGCTCATGATAAAATTAAAAACAAAACTAAAATAAATGGAAAACTTCATAAACATTGCATAAAACTTGATTATTAAATTCTAAAACATAAAGATACAAATACAAGATGCATGAAAATGGAAAAATCTAGCCTTCCTTATAGGAGGTAAAACCTTCTATGTAGGTGGCAACCTATACCATCTATGAAGGAGGACTACCTAAGACTTCCAAGAAGGAGGCATGCAAGAAGAGTACAAATGTATTAAATAAAACCCTAAGATGGTGTGTCTCCTTATGTCTTCTGTAATACTCAAATTTTGGGACTAGAGGAAAATTTAGCTTGGATTAAAGGGGGCTACTAGACCCCTGTTTGGTAAATGTCATAGTAGGACATAGTATTATTTCCCAAAATTCCTTTTATATCCTTGGATATTAAAAGAAATTATATTGGTGAGGTTTATAACCTTATAACATTGACGAGAGTACAGTAGAAGAACTAGTAATGCCGATAGCCTAGTAAATAGACCGTAATATGTTTTGGATTAACGCTTCCGAACATAAAGAAAACTATGACTAAAGTATGAAACATAAAACTTAAGGAGAAAATCGTTCGCATACTCTGATATGATGAAACTAAGAGCCGATAAGACTTAGTGATGTAGTGAAACTTGTGGAAATAATTGAAAATTTTTTCTACCCTCTGAAAAACCCTCTCAGCCCTAGGTTCAACTCTTGAGTTGAGATTGGGGATTTGTGAATAGTTTCAAAAGTTGGATAGTTCGGGTCTGAATCCTGGTCCTACAACTAATTTCACTACTCATTTGTACTCATTTGGGACTATTGTAAATAAAGCTTCCAAAGTTGTTAAAACGCACTCAGAAAGTTGTAAACACAAAATAAGCCAACTCCAGATTAGTTCATTTGATGTTACAACATGGAAAGTGAAAAAGGTTGAAACTGAAGCTTTACAAGTTGTTAAAACGTACAAATGACGTTGTAAACATAGCATAAGGCAATTTTCAGTTTAGTTCATCTGACGTTAACCATGGAAAATGAAAAGGTTGTTAATAAAGCTTTCAAAGTAGTTATAACGGACTCATGAAGTTATAAGGTTGTAAATAAAGCTGTCGCAATTGTCAAAACGCACTCAGGAAGTTGTAAACACAGCGTAAGCCAATTCCGGATTAAATCAACTGATGGTAAGCATGGACATTGAAAGGGTTGTAAATGAAGCTTTACAAGTTGTTAACATGTACTCATAACGTTGTAAACCCATCATACGTCGTTTCTTAGTTGGTCCATGTGATGTTAACAATTTAAACTTGTAAGGTTGTAAATGAAGCTGTCGCAGTTGTGAAAACGCACTCAGGAAGTTGTAAACACAGCGTAAGCCAATTCCGGATTAACTCAACTGTTGGTAAGCATGGACACTGAACAAGTTGTAAATGAAGCTTTACAAGTTGTTAACACGTACTCATAACTTTGTACACTCATCATACGCCGTTTCTCAGTTGGTCCATGTGATGTTAACAATTTAAACTTGTAAGGTTGTAAATGAAGCTGTCGCAGTTGTTAAAACGCACTCAGAAATTTGTAAACACAGCGTAAGCCAATTCCGAATTAACTCAACTGATGGTAAGCATGGACACTGAAAAGGTTGCAAATGAAGCTTTACAAGTTGTTAACACATACGCATAACGTTTTAAACCCATCATACGCCGTTTCTTAGTTGGTCCATGTGATGTTAACAATTTAAACTTGTAAGGTTGTAAATGAAGCTGTCGCAGTTGTGAAAACGCACTCAGGAAGTTGTAAACACAGCGTAAGCCAATTCCGGATTAACTCAACTGTTGGTAAGCATGGACACTGAACAAGTTGTAAATGAAGCTTTACAAGTTGTTAACACGTACTCATAACTTTGTACACTCATCATACGCCGTTTCTCAGTTAGTCCATGTGATGTTAACAATTTAAACTTGTAAGGTTGTAAATGAAGCTGTCGCAGTTGTTAAAACACACTCAGAAATTTGTAAACACAGCGTAAGCCAATTCCGAATTAACTCAACTGATGGTAAGCATGGACACTGAAAAGGTTGCAAATGAAGCTTTACAAGTTGTTAACACATACGCATAACGTTTTAAACCCATCATACGCCGTTTCTCAGTTGGTCCATGTGATGTTAACAATTTAAACTTGTAAGGTTGTAAATGAAGCTGATGCAGTTGTTAAAACGCACTCAAAAAGTTGTAAACACATCATAAGCCAATTTTGGATTAACTCAACTGATGGTAGGCATGGACACTGAACAAGTTGTAAATGAAGCTTCAAAAGTTGTTAACACGTACTCATAACGTTGTAAACCCATCATACGCCGTTTCTCAGTTGGTCCATGTGATGTTAACAATTTAAACTTGTTAGGTTGTAAATGAAGCTGCTGCTGTTGTTAAAACGCACTCAGGAAGTTGTAAACACAGCGTAAGCCAATTCCGGATTAACTCAACTGATGGTAAGCATGGACACTGAACAAGTTGTAAATACATCAAATCACATTTTTTGACTTTGTTCATGTCAGCTTAGCCAGTAGCCCAGGAAGACTGATGATGCTATAAATATGACTAATAAAGTTGTTAAAACCTACTAAATAAGTTGTAAATACACTAAATCACATTTTTTAAAGTTTCATAGGCAGTCATTAAATTTCAAATGCCACAAGGAATTATTATGTAGTTGTAAATATAACTGATGATGTTGAGAATATGACTGACTTACTTGTAAAACGTGGCAGGATATGTTGTTTAAAACCATATAAACAGTAAGGACATATGGTTGCGGAACTGAAAGTGCATATTGCATAATTTGTTATAACTTGCCACAAACAATTGTCATTGTCACAACAAACCTTTCCTTCAAAATAACATAGAGCTAACAAAATACATATTTACATAACAGGAAGGCTTTGGTACAAAATAATAGAACAAGTCTTATGTCTCTTTTCTCCTCTTGTCTTATTGGTTGCCAGCTACAATAGACAGAACATTCTGCGTATGTTTGTTCCTCTCATATATTACAAGCCACTATAAGCAATCTGCCTTCTTCTGAAGGAGTTTCTGGGACAGATGGTTATGGTGATGAGCCTAATAACCAACGTTCATCTGTTGTGCTTGAGATTATTTTGACACCAGTACTCATAAGTGTTCAGCTTCTTGGTCTTCATCAGCATCTTCAAAATCATTGTCGTCATCTTCTTCAGGTGCATCTGGTAGAAAAACTTAAAAACTGTTTTCTAAGTGGTAATGTTTAATTAGGTGCAACATAGCAACGACAAATTTTTACCATCTTAAGTACAACTTACTTGTAGCCAGCGACATGACTCAAAATGATCATATTGAGCTCTCCCACCTCTATTTGGATTCTGACATCAAATGGTTAGGCATCAATCACAAATAATTAATTGGAAAAAATGCAAAAACAGATGAGAAAAGTACTCCTATTAGTACATAAAGATGGGATAAAATTAACAAATCCATAAAGCTGAACGACACATGAAGCATGAAAAATACCCCACTGATGATAATACGCCACTGAAACAGAAAATAAAAAGGATTTAAAACATCCTCAAACTTATATTTTCAGCTTGTTTTATTCTCTTCCTACCAAGAAAACTTAATGGAATAAAAGGAAGCCAAAATTCCTCAAAACAAAGTAAAGAAATACTTTCATTGCACTAGGGTCATATGTCTTATATCTTCCCTATATCAATTTAATACTACCAATAAATTAAGCCACCAATTAATTTAATTTATATAATTTCACTTGAAAAACCTTAGACATTCTTTCTAAATGGCAACAACAGCTTTATTATGTCTAGAATTTCAAAAAAGCTTTGACAATAATAAATTCATCTGCAAATTTCTGGCTTTACTTGGAATTCCTTCCATCTATAATGTGCAAGCGACAAATAATTAGTGAAACATGAATGAAATGATAACAAAATAAGAATGTATAAAAAATTATAACTCATAATGGCATAACATCTTTCCCATAATAAAATGAGCCTTACAAGTGAGAAAATATACAAAGCAAAACCATTTATAGCAAGAGTACATACAAACCTTGATAAGAGATGCCTTATTTTCATTTAGAGAATAGTGGCATGACGCAATTTTGAACTTCACATGTTCATCGATAAAAAAGGGGGAAAACAATTTGAACATGCGATTCTTTTAGAGTTTTTACAAATGAACTTCAACAGAGATCAACTATAAATAAAGGGAAGTAAATTACTTCACCTCATTTTCATTGCTTGCTGATACGTTGTAAGAATTTGGAGAGGAAGACCTGTTTGATGACAGAGAACTCCGGGATGAGGGAGTGTTTTGTTTGGGAAGCATCTTGTAGTATTGCAAAGCTTGCTTGTAGTTGTACTACTCATCATATTTAATCTTCCTTCTCATCTTTTCCAACAAATTACATTTACATCTATGAAGACAAAAAAATAGCTATAACACATACATAAATAAGGTTGCTAAGAGGGGGAAAACCAAACATCTAAGAGCACTATATATTTATGCCTTCTATACTATTTCAATGCTCCCAAAGTATTGCATCTCAGTCACAAATCACAAGTTTGATGCCCAAACATAAATCTTGCATGACATTACTTCTCATAATAAATAGCTCATTCCAACAGCTCTTTGAGTTAGAAAAATGAACATGTAAATCTATCATATTTTTGAACCTGCTTTAACTCCAAGATACTAGCATAGAATTGAAATTATAAAAGTTCAATGCCTATTTGAGACTTGGCTACGTAAATTCTGTCTCTTCTATAGAGTAAATTGATTCTAACATAAAATTCAGTTGCTTTATGATTCTCCAATAGCCAAAGAAACACAAACTAAAAACTTAAGAGGTAGACAAACAATCACACACTTGCTTTAGAAAAATAAGGCAGTCCTACCATGTACAATAAGTAGTAGATATTCTATAACCTAATTGAACAAAATAAAATAAAGAGGACTACAACATTGATCAGCTGATTGGGATTTCCGTATTGGAGAGAACATATCCTCCCCTAAGAATACACAACACTCAATGTTCTAAAAGAATGTCGCCCTTTTCTACAAATAAACTTGACACCGGGGGATTATGGATCTCTCTAATAACAGTGTTGTTTATCAGATGAAATTACAATCACTTTAATATTAAGCTCTCATGAAGCTGACCAAACATCATCATCATTTAAGTTGGCAATTGCAATTTTTCCCACCAATCATCATTATTGTGCATGCATACTTAAATTGAGGGAAACCAGTACTTCAAAATCTTGAAATTCCACTAATTCCAAGCTTGTGAAAATTTCCTTATTTTACTTCCACTAAAATTTTGGCACATAGACACGAAGAATAAGTTATAACAATGACCATTATAGTGATTTCAGCAAGATACAGAATCCAAAACATATAGTTTCAGTCCAAAAAGCTACCGACCAAATACGATGCACTCTGGGGCAAAGGAGGAGCAACGACGGCTGCACTTTTAGACCAACGACGACTGCTGCATTTTCGGACGAGTGACGGCAGCTGCACTTTTGGACGAGTGACGATAAAACGAGTTACTATGGGGCTTCAGATGAGTGATGGCCGAGAGTGTACGCGGGTTCACAACTAAGAACCTAGAACCTGCTGCTTTTCCAATGTTTTTAAATTTGAGCATACTAGTTTTCATTTAAACAAAAAGGGTAAGATGGTCATTTTGTATTGTGAATTCATATCAGAAAAGTCCCTTGGGACTTTGTTGTCATACCGATGTGTAATGGGACTTTGTTGCTATTAATTGGGTCCCTTGAGACTTGAGAGCCATTTTCCCTTTAATTTATAATAGGTTTTGTTGGGTATTTCATGCTTCATTATATAAAATGCTTTTGAGAAAACAATAATTCATCAAGAACTTTATTCCAAAACTACGTACTCTTTATTACCAACAAGCTGCTAGTTGAGGTGGTAAGGGGCCTCATCCCTGTAAGGAAGAGAACACAAGTTGGAATCTTGAGAAGCATACTTGTTGGAAGAGGTAAGAACCATTTGTTGTCTAAGCCTCGAGGGAGAAACCCTTAATACAATATAAAAAGCTACTATTTATTTATTATATGTCACTATTACAAAAATCACTTTTAAGAGTGGTTAAAAAAGACATTTTAGACCGGTTTTGGATCAGGTCTTGATACAGCCGGTCTAAAAAGTAGTTAAAAAACCGGTCTAAAATATAAAATTTTAAGACTGGTTCTACAACAACCGGTCTTAAAGTTTAACTAACAGAACGGTAGGGAAATTTCAGTATAAAAAATAGGACTTTAAGACCGGTTCTAAATTTAACCGGTCTTAAATTGGTATTTAAGACCGGTTCTCTTAATAACCGGTCTTAAATATCAATTTAAGACCGGTTAAAGTTAGAACCAGTCTTCAAGTTTAATCTTTTAAGACCGGTCTTCAATTTAACCGGTCTTAAATTCTTATTTAAGACCGGTTATAGTTAGAACCGGTCTAAAAATTGTGTTTTTTTTCTTTTTATTTGTTTCAATCTTACCCAGGCCAGTAAGCCATATTCAACGACAATCCCCTCTGTGCCACATTACATACACAAGCAACAACACATGCATATATATATTGACAATCAGAAGTAGTGACAACAACATTTTTATTTCCAGAAACAATTGGTATTTCTCAGAATGCAAACTTGCTCCAAATTTAGAATCATGAAGCCAAAAATCCTTATTAGTTCCCCTTCCCCTATTTTATTAAATATGACCTTAGTTATTGAAATTGGTATGAACCTATAAATGTCAGTCTGTTCAAGGGAAAACACTTAGCCCTTACAACCTTTGACTCTCAACAATCATTGAATGAACATTATGAAAACAAATCATTGAAAACAAACACATTCAATCCAATGACTACTAATAACACATGATCAACTTATTCAATTCTCAGAAACAGTACAACATTAACAATTTATAATTATCAGGCATTTTGAACAACAACACCACAATTAAACAATGATAGCAGGAAAATTACGACATTGTGTGAACTTGCAATCCCAAATCTTGTAAAGAGAAGTAGGAAAAGAAATATTTCTCATTATATGGAAAAAATTCCTAAGCTTTACAGAGAAATGAAAAAAGTGGAGGAAAATTTACAATAGTGATCCCATGCCTGAATCAACAGCCAACTAGTATCACCAATATCCAAGAATTTGTCCTGAACAGAGATATAAACCAAGTTAGATATATATGAAAACCATATGTATTATTAGAAAAACATAGGATCGGATTCAAAAACTTACTAATCTTGTAAAAGCTCATAGATGAATTCAGCACAACAATTACGGATGAAACCAATATCTTCTTTAGGAAAGGGATCAGCAAGATCAAACATCTGTATGGGTAACACCGAAGCCAAACAAAACATTAACTTACTAAGTTAAAAATAATAAATTAATAAAAAATTTTTGAAATATACATTTATTACCTCCTCGGTAAAGTCAGTCGTGCCTAGGCTGATAATATTGTAAATCTGCCTCAACATATAAAGACCACATAAGTTGGAGCCCGGTGGTTGCCTACGGGTCTGAAAAAGAACATGATATCATCAAAGCAAGCATAAAATCATAGCTTATGAAACACATCTTAAAGAAAACAAATATGTACTAAACTTTGGTGTGATCCATGTAGGGTCTTTTAAGTCACGAACATGCCTACCACACTTAGCGTGTAAGAAAGTTCGCATATCCCTATGATCAAAATCACAAAGATTACTTATTCTGTACACAAACTTTGCACACAAAAGGTAATAAAGCAAGAAAAATTATGAGTTCACGGTCTTCTTCAAGTCACTCCCTGGTTTGAAGTGGAGGGAGCAGAGGAGGATCACTGTGTAACTAGCCTTACACAGAATAACCAATTGCCAATTATCCCTTAAAAAAAGAGATGAATGTTAAGCAAATATAAAGCATTATATGTGATGTTTTGGAATATAAATTTGATGTTTCTTACCCATGCACATAAGGAACCAAGAAACAGTCAGTTTCTGTTTCACTGAGCCTCTATGATAAATATCTATATCTGATGGCAGAAGTGGTCCCTTTCTCCATGGCATGAGCTGGGCACATGAATCCAAATTTAGCGCTTTTCCCAGAGGAAACCAACCTACGATTCATGTACCTATAAAAATGGAAGCACACAAATTAAGGTTAAATAGCGTAATTTTTAAGATATTTACTTCCATTTGAAGAAGATAGTTACATCAAAAAAAGCTGGACAATCCCAATCGTAAGATTTTGTCTAGGAGCGACTATGGACATTAAATCATCCCTCTCAAGATAGCATGCCGCCCCTAACGGCCCAACAACTGAATCTATAGGCCAATTTCTAGTTAGGAAAGATGTATCAAATGCCATCAGAATCACTTGCTGCATCACCTTCAGTGGTGGAGGCTGTGAAACTTCACGAGGGAAGGGAGCTGGACTTGGGGCTCTGATCGGGGAATCCACAGCTCCAACAGAAACAAGGTTCTTCGGCCATGATATGAAGGTACCCAAGACATCAGCCACAATCTTGAACTCCTCAGAAGGGATAGGGACAGGTACGTCTGCGATAATAACCTCCTCAATTGACACCCTAACCTGATCATCTGTCATCTCGAGGTGGTGAATAGTTGATCCTAGGTTGTGAACACTCCCCCGTGCAACTAACCATCTCAAAGGATCCTCAACATATAATTCACAAGGCTCGGCATCATCCTTTCCAGGACCCTCTGATGACTGTCCCACATTGCAACAACTCCCTTTGGTTCTCTACTTATGGAGATCGAGCGACTGTGCCTGGACAGGAGCGGTATCTTGTTTTGTTCTTACCATGGCATATACGTTGTCCTTCATCTTTCTCAACCGGGCATCCAATAGTGTATCAAATGATGCTTCTGCCTTGGCCCTTTCTTCGGCCCTTGCAGTGGCTAACATACCCTCCAATTCGTCTCTCCTGACCACGTTGGAGGAGGAACTGCGTGAGGAGGATCCAAAGTAATCCTTTATACCCACCCCTCCTCCAACTCCCCTGACGTGGCCTGGATGCTCACATTTTCCAATAGCAACCATGAGAATATCATTCCTCCCCTCCTACTTGAAGGCTCCATCGACTTTCTTTTTTTGAAGTTCCTCCTGTGAGATATACAAAAAACACACATGAGTAATGAAACATGTTTATTAAACAGTTAATAAAAATAATGATACTTACAATTTTTTCACCGACTATACGAGACTAGTCACTCATATAGGATCTACCACTCTTCCGGTGAGCATGCAACCATAACTCTTCATGCCGTATCGGATATGGTGGAGATAGCAGAACAGAAGGATCGGATTGAGATGCTTCTTCCAATCTCCTCCGTTTGGTCGCCAACAAGTCTTTCTCGACCTTTGCGTATCCCCCATGAGACATTTTGTGGGGGCAATCATTCTTCCCGCCACTCTCTTGTACCTTTTGCCTGCGAATAAGAAATGTAAAAAAGGGTTACAAACAGTAAAGACAAAAGATAAGTAAATAAAGTATAAAATAAGTTAACTCACCCAAGCCTCTGGAGTAGTCTGAAGCCTAAAAAACTCCTGTCATGTCGCTTCATCGATGTACAAATACTTGCTGCAAGGAGTATGACGAGGCTTACCAGCTGGCACCTCGATATGCACGTAATTGTTGGCTAGATTCGTCTTGAACTTCCTCCAGTGCTCACAACAATACGCCATAGTCTTGTGATACAAGATCTCACACTGAGGAACGTCGTATGTGAGCTATTATTCATGAATCAAAGGAGTTAGTGACAGTAATGAAACAAATTTGATAAAAGAAACATACAGAGGGAATTTTATACCTGAATAGTGTCCCAAATATGCTGCTTAACCTTTTTGTCGACATTTCTCCACTCCTCTATCAATATGTTAGGCTTATTCCGTGTGAGGAGGCCGACAAAACTCCTATAATGACTGGCATTCGGCCCGATCGGTTTCCAGTATTGATCGATCTAGATCGGTATCCTCTCCCCTGCCGACCGACTCAGGGAAACATCTCTCAACCGTGTGGCCATCCTGCCCTTCCGTCTGGGCTGGTGACTCAACTCACCTGATGACTGCGCCTAATTGACACTCTGAGGCTCGCTGTGCTGAGTAGTAGGTGACACCTGATCCTCTGTTATAGGATGCACATGATCCTCTGCTGTTGGATGCACCTGATCCTCTGCTGTAGGATGCACCAGATCTGTCATTGTATTGTTAAGACAAATTGTTGAGTTAGTAAGTTATAAAATAACTATATATATAATCTGCATATAAGTTATAACGATAATTACTTTAAATAGATAGCTAACATTTAAAGTAGATTTATAAGGAGATATCCTCCCATATCCCTTCACGATGATCATTTCTTGTGACGTGTTTATTATCAGCTTCATCTTCTTCGTTCAATGTAGGAAGACCCCTAGAAAAAGAAGGGGTCTCGAGAATATCATAATTTGAACGACTTTCCTCTTCAATATCGACGACCCTTTTTCCTTGGAGAGCTACAGACCACATTTTATTTTCCTGATCAATAATATAGAACACTTGTTTCGCTTGATCTGCCATAATAAAAGGTTCATCTCCAAAACTTCTGTTGTTCAGATCAACTAATGTAAACCCTGACTTATCGATCCTCACACCATTATTGACATCAACCCACTTACATTTGAAAATGGAAAATTTAATTTTAACATAGTCAACCATCCAAATCTCGTCAATAACCCCATAATAAGGTATGGCTGCCAATGTAGGTTTCTTATCTTTTGAACTAGAGAAGTGCATAGATTCAGCTACTAACATAACACCGCTGTTCTAGACAGTGCTCCTATCATCCAGGGGCTTTGTGTAAAAGGTATACCCATTGATCACAAACGAAGTCCAACTTATGACATCAAACTCAAAACCACGTGCTAGCCATTTAATTGTATCAGAAACACATTCTTCTCCATCAACCTTGTGTTTAAACCAATGTGCAAAAGTCCTAGTATGCTCCCTAATTAACCTTTGTTCAGTCAATCGACTATTCGCTTTCCGTACAATTTCTTTATAAGCATTTATGTAATCTTGAACTACATCAACATTATTCAAAATGTACAAGTGGACTTGTTGTAATTCATAAGGATCCATACTCTTGACGGTAGCCCCGCGCCTACCCCCTTCTTCATCATGTCGTTTAGGAAGGTCGATATGTCCTACGTTTGCCAAATAATGTTGACAAAATTCCATGGCTTCTTCAAAAACATATTTCTGAACAATACAAGCTTCAGCCCGGTTAGGGTTCTTCACATATCCTTTTAGGATTTTTATAGTTCTTTCAATTGGGTACATCCACCAAAAATAGATAGGCCCACACAATTTTATCTCCCTCACTAGGTGAACAACTAGATGTACCATGATGTCAAAAAAGGAAGGAACAAAAAGCTTCTCAAGCTGGCACAAGATCAGGTAACCTTCATCTTCCAATTTATCCAACCTTTCCGTCTCAATGACTTTACTATAAATCGTATTGAAGAAGAAACAAAGTCTAGTCAATATGTGTTGAACATCATATTCGGCGATACCTCGAATAGCCACTAGGAGTAGTTGTTGCATCAAGACATGACAATCATGACACTTCAGCCCTACTAACTTCAAGTCTTTAATAGACACAAGCTTCTTAAAATTTGAAGAATACCCTGAGGGAACTTTGATTCCATGTAAACACTCACAAAAACTTCGTTTCTCATCCTTGGATAAAGTATGAGAAGCTGGAGGACAAAAAGTTCCCTTACCATGTGGCCTCGGATGTAAGTCTTCCCGTATTCCCATTTCTTGCAAATCTAATCTTGCCTTAACGCCATCCTTAGAACTGCCTTGTATGTTGAGTAGTGTCCCAACAATACTATCACACACATTTTTCTCTACATGCATGAAATCAATACAGTGTTTGACATCAAGATTATGCCAATATGGAAGGTTAAAGAAAACATACCTGTTTTTCCATATTTTTTTTCATTTCGACTATTTGAAGTCTTACCGAAGATGACATTGATATTTTTGACCTTTTCATACACTTTCTCCCCAGTCAAAGCCTCTAGAGCATCTTCAAACTCTTGGCCACCAAAAAAGGCCTTCTTTAATCTGCGATATGGGTGGCCCCGTCTAAGGAATCTCCTATGACCAAGATAAACAGTCTTTCTTCCATGTTGAAGTTGATGGTAGCACGTGCCTTCTTCACAAATAGGACAAGCTTTGTGGCCTTTAACGTTATATCCTGTCAAGTTTCCATAAGCAGGGAAGTCGTTTATAGTACAAAAGATCAAGGCTCGCATTTTAAACATCTCCTTCTTGTTCGCGTCAAAAACGTCAACACCTTCATCCCACAACTCTTTCAAGTCTTCGATCAGGGGTTCTAAGTAAACATCTATGTCATTTCTGGGTTGTTTTGGCCCTAAAATCAACATAGACAACATGATGTACTTTCGTTTTATACATAACAAAGGAGATAAGTTCTAAATTACCAACAGAATAGGCCATGAACTATGTATACTGCTTAGGCTACCGTAAGGATTCATGTCATCCGTGCTAAGCCCAAGCCTAAGATTCCTAGGCTCTTTGCCGAAGTCAGGAAACAACTGATCAATTTTCTTCCACTGAGAAGAATCAGATTGATGTCGAAGCTTTCTATTGGAAATCCTCTCATCCGCATGCCATCTCAAATTTTTGGCATCAATTTCATTAGCAAACAGCCGTTTGAACCTCGGTATGATAGGAAGATACCACAATACTTTTGCAGGGACTTTATTTGATTTGTATCTGGGGGTTTCACATATCGGACACTGCTCTTTCTCTGTATGTTCTTTTCTGTATAATATACAATCATTATGGCATGCATGAATCTTTTTATACTTCATCCCTAATGGACACAATATTTTCTTCGCATCACAGTATCGGCAAGACAACACATTATCATCTGGAAGCATGTCCTTGAAGGCCTCAAGTGCTTCTGAAAAACTTTTGTCGCTCCATCCATGCCGTGCTTTCAAGCTTACCAATTTTAATACAGCTTTCAACAATTGGTATTTTGTGCACCCCGAGTACATCGGCTTCTCAGTATCACTGCACATATTACCATATGTATATGATTGCTCAAAAGCCTCTTCTCCAACATCACGAATAATATCCTCTATCCGATCATTCAGAACTGTGTCATTATCATCAAAGGTGACCCCCCTTGTTGAGTTATGCTTGGAATTTCTATTTCTTCACCATGACATACCCATACTGTATAACTCTTACAAAATCCTTCACAAATTAAATGTGTATATATATATGTAGTACTAAGTCGCTTCTCATTCAGACATTCTACACAAGGACAATAGAACATTCCACTATCATCATTACCAGAATTTCTTCTAGCAAATTCTAAAAAATCCCTCACCCCATTATCATATTCAACACTAGTCTGTTTAGCATTTATTCAACTACGATCCATATATTTCAACACCTTTTTTTCTTCTCTTCTGTATATTAACTGCCTTGGAAAAGGCAGGAGTATAATGAGAGTTTGAAAAGGTTCACTCATCAATTTATCTAGTTTAACATAATTCTTTATCAGAATTCTGCATAAGATATAATTGCAGTCTGTTCCATTTTCTTCATGTAATATGGAAAATATATCAACATACACTAGCAATTTCAAGACTTAAATTAGACCACATACACAAGAATTGCTTCAGTCTAAACCTCAAATAACCTCTCAAATTTAGTTTCAAAACTAACTGAATATTATGTAACAATTTTCTAATAAGCCATTCATGAGCATACATGCCAGGAAATTTCACACAATAACTTAAGAAATCCAGAGACTATGAAAACTAGCAATTATCAGTACCTTAATCCTCAAATAATCAAATCACACTAGTTCAGGCCACCGTTAATTAAGCTTCACCAATTAATTTCCATCAGAGTAAATGTCATTTTTTTTCTCTATTTCTATGTTAATTTCTATTTATATGAAGGATTGAGACAGGGGACATTACCTATTTAAAGTAACCTTGGACTGTGGCTTGAGGCGCAGGAGGAGAGGGGTAGCAGTGGCTGGAAAACAAGCTGGAGGGAGATAAAGGCTGGTGAAATAAGAAGCTCAGCCGCCCTTCACGATGGTACTCACGGCGGACTTCTTCGCAGAAACGGGGACATGAACGGGGAAGGAGGGAGTATTTTTAAACTGCCGACAACAGAAAATGGAAAAGAAGGTGGAAGCGGTGGCGGCGGCTGGAGCGGTGGCCGGAGAATAAGGCAGAATATCACCGGAGATCCTGGACTTGAGCTTTTTGCAGCGGTGGAAGCAGAGTGGGAGGGAAATGAAATGTGCTGATGAAATGAGCTTCGCGGCCGATTAGGTTTGAATTAATAGACTTTTAAGACCGGTTATTTAACTAACTGATCTTAAATTATTGACTTTTAAGACCGGTTATTTAAACAACTGGTCTTAATAATAACGTGATTTATTTATTCATTTTAATAATTTTTTTTCAGACCGGTTGTTTAAATAACCCGTCTTAAATTATTGAATTTTAAGATCGGTTATTTAAACAACCGGTCTTAATTTGTTTTTGAGACCGTTTGTTTATTTAACCGGTCTAAATAAGTTTTTTTAGACTGGGTTTTTAAAAAACCAGTCTAAGAAATTTATTTTAATTACGGAATTGCCACTCCGCCTTTCTTTTAGACCTTATCCGCAATAACCGGTCTAAATGATGCGGTCTAAAAAGCCTATTTTATACTAGTGATGTGAGTTAATTAGAGGTTAATACTTCTTTTTTAGAGAAAAAGTGTCTAACCATTTAATTCTTCACATTACAACATGTTTTATAATGTCTTATAAGTTGAAATGGATGAATATATATATAGGGAAAAAGACAGTTAAATACCACATAAACTTGCAAAACCCACAAAATGCCATTAAAACATGCAAAGGACAGATAAGGGATAGGGTGGAAATTTGGATTTTTGATATTTTGGCTGAAAGACTAAAATGCTCCTTTAAAATGAAGATAGATTTAAGCTACATGGTTTGCCAAAAAGTGTCAGTAGCCGATGAATGTTGAAGAAAAGGAAGTAAAGAAAAGAGTCAAGTGTAAGTAGCCTTTCGACAACCATGATCTTTTTCCAAATGAATCGGACAATAACCATCTTATTCCCACTGCTCATGTTAGTGGGTTTTGGGTGTGGTTCAATGGGTTTGAAGGTGCATATATAGTAAAAAAATTGGGGCTTCACATAGGGTGTGGGAGATAATTTATTTGGGGTTGTCAATGAAGGTTTAGAATAATGATGATGGTGCTATGATTATAGGTAATTTATGGGGGTTTTGAACCATTTAGTGATATTCGTTTGTAAATTTCTTTCAAATCCCAACTTCAGGACAAGATTCAAACCTGTAATTGAGTAGGTTTTTCTGGAAATTTTAAAATATTTCGAAATCTTCTTTTAGGGGTTTGCAACTTCATTATCGCTCATCGATTCTCAATTCCTTTTATGATTACCATAGTATTTCTCTTCTCATCCTTAGTTCATTCATACACGTACATACACAAACTGTATAGCCACACAAGGCTACCAAAGTGTCTAAGATTCATACATAAGCAATTGATGCATTCCCATCTTCCTCTTGCATTTCTTCATGTGTTCTTCTCCTGTACTCAATATACCTATATAGTTGGGTAGGGAGAGTGTGATTTGAGACAATCTCAGTAGCAAACATTGTTAACTATGCATACAAGATACAAGCTTAATGCATGACATGCTTACTTATATAAATTCATGCTAGCAAAATGACATTTGTATGCTCAATACTTTACATATTACACCTATAGCCATAGCATAAGTAAAAACAGAGTTTCAATCATTCATATATGCTTCATACCATTCATCAAACCAATTAAACTCATCAATGCATAAGAATACTTATCAAATATATACAAGTCAGGAAAGTTTTACTACATTTTATCTTTAAGTCCCCTTCTTGTTTCCTATTCTTCCAACCATTGTAGTTTCTTACAAAGCCTTCCATTTGCTCTTCCTTGACCTCTCATGGCCTTAGATATCCAATCACATTATTAGAGGCATGATAGCAAGTCATTGAAGTGTAAACCAATGTCAAAGAAGTTAGAAAGGGCTAAGCAAGTCAACGACCCTAAAAAAACATGGAGTGGTCTTTGCCCGTAGCCAAAAGGTGTCTAGAAACTTTTGGGCTGCAACTAAGAAATCATCTGGCTATAGCTAGAAGGCTGTACTTCCAGGTTTTCCCCTGTTTCTTGGCTGAACTTTCAAAAATAATAACTTAATCTATAAAATTCCAATTGAGGTGGTTTAAAGTTCTATATGACCCTATTTAAGTCTATTTTAAAGGAAAAATATATCCTTATTCCAATTACATGTAAAAATTCAAGAATCCTTAATCCATCCTCACTACCATTGAAATCATTCTAGATTTAATGCCTAACTTTAATAAAGCATATCTCCTAATGTACTGACCCAAATGGCACATATTACATATCAAATTAAATCTTATAACATCTACTATCAATATGAAAAATTTCATGACAATTGAATAAGATTTAGCCAGTCTAAATTAGGCCACAAATAACATGAGTCCCAGAAAACGTAATATGGCAGCACTACTCCTTTAACTTTAATTTTTGGATTTTCAATCCAACTCTTCTAAAATTATGTGCACAACCTATTCCCAAAAAATTTCGTATGTAAAATCCATTTCTAACCTCAAAACCACCAAAATCAAATTCTTTCTCCATTAATCAGGTCTGGCCAAAACTTAAGGGTTTTTTGGCCAAAATTATGTTTTTGATTCTAATGCATTAGAGACTAGTTTCTCACCACTATCCCACATAGTTTTTTGTTTTAAGCTCATTAGAAGCATCAAAATAATCAAAATCATATTCCTTATACTTTCCCTATTCTAGCCAAAACCTAGAGAAGCCTAAGAAATTCATGAAAACTCAATGAATCCTCAAGATATTTAGTTTAAATCAAAGCGTAGGATTACCTCTAAGCGATGCTACGACCAGTTCTTGATTTTGATAGCAACTCCACCTTTTAGATAGCATCAAACTGCTTTCAAGAATCTGAAACCATAGAAATGTGGCTCTCAATGAGAGGAATAACATTAGAGAAGACCTTGAGAGTTAGAAATGTGATTTCGAAGGTGAAATTGGCTTGGGAGCTCAAGAACACTAAGTTTTTCTTTACCATCTCTCCTCTTTCTTTTTCCTTTGAATTTCTCTATTTTCCCCCCATTTTAGGGTTGCTTGGTTAAATTTAATAGAGGCTAGGGAGTCTTGGATTTTAATTCCATATTTGTCTAAGTGTCCAAATCCTAAGGTGCCATGTCTTGGTTATTAAACTTGATGTGCCCAATATCCTCTAAAATTTTATCCTCCCCCTTTCTCTCTCTTACTTGGCCAACTTTTTGGTCAGGGGAAGCAAAGCTTGATGAATTTTCTTGACTCTCGTGTTTGGTGTTCGGGGAGGTCAAGTACTTGATCGGATTAGAGACTGGTCGATTTCCCTGACTAATGTGCTAGGAGGCGTCCCCAGAGAGAGCTAACACAAAAGTAAAAAAGTAGAGGTAATGATGAGGGGCATGTGTTATCTTCTTGTGGTGCCAACATAAAAAGTAAGATTTACTTAATTAAAGTTACTTTATGAAGGCCACTAAAATCGCGCCAAGTGTCCACTTACCTTTTAAAATGGGTCCACATGTGCTATGACTCGGGGAATTGCCGAGTGTATATCGGTGCATCTTGGAAAATATGAGATGTAGGCTTCTGGGCCCCACATGTCGCCACATATAACCGAGAAAATCATTTTCCACCCGGATATAGTCCATAAAAATCATCTTATTGTCTTAAACATTCTTGAGACTCTTGCTAAACTAGGTTTAGTAGTCTGTTCCATTTAGACTTATTCTCAAGCTTCGAGTTCTATAATTTAAGATATTACATGTAGCATGTAATGGAAGTGATAATGAAGGAAGGGAAATGGATGATACAAAAAGGCAAGTCATGATTTTTGTGGTTACAGAAGTAGTTATTTCTGATACTATTTTGGTATTATGTTGACAACACTTGTTAATATCCATATAGGGTTGATCAATTCTTAGGACTTACAAAGAAAATGTGTTAGATTAATGAGGATGTGTTACAGAATGAGTGATGAATATATATGAAATGAGAGTAGTGCAATACCTCTTTTAAGCCTTCCATGTACAGTTAAGGGTTTACCAACACCGATGCTAGATATGAACTCTAGGAAGTGGATGAATTTGTTGGTGGGAGTGAATTAAACATTTTCACATGCAGATGATTTCAAGAAGGTGCTCTACAAGTTTAGTATTACGCATAAATTTTAGTATACATATGTGAAGAATTCATGGGACTATATGTATATTAAATGTAAGCTTAAAGATTATCCATGGAGGATAACTGTGAGGGCAATTGGGAAGAGCACTCATTTTGTACATATGACGAGATACACCAAATAACATGTTCATACAACCCAAGACATTCTTGAAGTGAACATGCTTCAAGCTCTACCTTGACATCATCAATTATTATTGATGAGATTAGAAATCACACAGATAAGTGCCCAAATGAAATAAGGAAGAGTTTATATAGAGATTATGGTGTGCAATTAACATATAATCAAGCATATAAGGCAACGGAAAAGGAAATGGAGGAAATTCATGGTAGACTGAATAGACATATATGTTAATATCATGGACATGTGATCGGTTAAAGGAAAGTGATGAGAAGACTGTGGCTGAATAGGTGGCTAGTGGAAGAAACACCTTTAAGCATGTATTTATAGCGTATGGTTGTTGTATAGAGGGGTTCATTGCTAGTACCACACCTATATTGTATATTAATGGAACCCATTTAAGTGGACCATATAAGGGAACTTTACTTTCAGCTTCTACCTTAGATGTAGATAATGAATTGTTGTTGTTTGCCTTTACAATTGTGAAGGGAGAGATAATCGAGGACTGGACATGGTTCCTTCATATGCTTAAGAAGATATTAGGTTCATTATAAATAACAATTGTCTCAGACCAACATAATGCAATAATCGCTATTGTGTGAGGAGTATTTGGAGGTGAGAGGCATGCGTACTGTTACAGGCACATTAAGGAGAACTTTAGCACCCAACTCGTTAAATTGAATAGAGGAAAGAGGAAGACTGGGGGTCAAGGCAGAAAAAATGGACTAGACTTACTTGATGCAATTACATATACAAGGCTTGATAGTGACTTCAAGAATGCAATGGAACACATGAGGCTTTTCAATCAGGAAATATATGACTAGATGATAAATCATGGTGATATTGAATGATAGGCCATGAGCAAGTTCACATTTAAACGTTAGGATAAAATAGCGACAAACATTGCTAAGTCATTCAATGCTTGGATGATCAAGGAGAGACGTCATAATGTTGCCCAGCTTATCCACGAGTATCGTGATAAAGTAGCCGAGAAGATGTATGTAGCAAGCATGACAATGAGTAAATGGAAAAATGGTGTAAGGCAAAACATAGAATAAGAAATGATGGAAAATGTTAAAATGGCTTAATACATGGATGTAGAAATATATGGAGGTATGGTGAAAGTCTGTACAACGACTGCATCATTAAAGGTAGAGCTAGCCATACACGAGTACACCTATAGAGCCTTGGCGAATGTCAGGTATTCCTTGTCCTCATGCTTGTGCTGCCATAAAGAACGTTCACGGTAATGTCTATAATTATGTTGATGAATGCTTCAACATTACATGCCAATAAAAGATTTAAAGTAGAACCATGATCCCAGTTGTCACAACACACATGCCAAATCCAAATGACTGCCGGCTAGATAATATAACAAGTCAAAAGTTCCTAGCACCACCAAAGACTAGTTGAACTCTTGGAAGGACAAGAATTGTAAGGAAAGAGTCACAGTTCCAAAATAAGAAAATATACCACTGCAGCTTATGCCATCAAGTAGAACACTTAAGAAGAACATGCAAAAATCCAAACCCAAGTTAAGCCTAGGTGTCTAGACTTGGGAGTAAATATTTTACAAGTCATCTTTTGGTTTTTGTACAATGACTTAAATCCCTTCACATATTTTTGGTTAGAAAGGTTATGGCATATAAGATGCCCTTTCTCTAAGTATTGTATAGGGAAAAGAATATCTTTTTTTGTGGGAATGACAAGAAAACATTTGGTGCCAGTAGAGTTTGGTTTTTTGTAAATCACAATACTGTACTTGTTATTACCATTACTATTATTAATGGTGACACTTTATTGTAAGTTATGTATACATGAAGGAACATGTTCTTTTGGATTCATAACTTGTATGTAATAGGTGTAGGTGGAATTAGTAATGTTAACTTGTCATTTGACTATGTATGTGGTAGATGTTGTCTTGAAGAATCTTTTTTTTTGTAAATTCCAATATTGTGCTTTTTATTACCATTACTATGATACCCTATTTCCAATGCTCAAAATGAGCATAAATGACTAGTGAAATCAATTGTGGAACCAGGATTTAACCCTGGACTACCCAACTTTCAATAACGTTCATAAATCCTTGCTCTTAACTCAACATTTGAACATAAGGCTGAGAGGGTTTTCAAAAGGGTAGAATACTTTAAACACATTTTCACAAGATTCACTACATCACTAATGACTCATTAGCTCTTAGTTTCATAAAATTAGAGTATGCAAGCGATTTACTTTAAATCAAACTAAAAGCTATTCTCCACTTAAACTAGAGCGATTCTCTGCTTGTTTAACATTCATACATTCATATACATACATGAAATGTATAAACTACACATAAACAACACACCTTTACATCAAATACAAATAGTAGTGCCTTGTACTACGCTCTTCACTTCACCTCTGTAATCCTCCTCCGTGCATATCTCCCTACATCCTTCAACTGTCTAAATGGTTAGTTGGGAGGAGTGAGATTTGTGAGAATCTCAGTAGCAAACATTACCACTATGCATGGAAGATATATATGAATACATGACATGCATGCTTGCCTACACTATTTCATTCCAACATAATGACATGCTACTTGCTCAATGTTATGACATACATATGGCTATTACACAAATATAACAGAGCTTCAACAAATCAAACATGTTCAACGCAAACAGGCAAAGCAGTCAGATAATCAATGCAAGACATACATATCAACTACATGCAGGTAAGGTAAGTTTACTACCTCTAGAACTTCGCGTCCATCCTCAAACCTTCGTCTTTGCTCAGGCTCGGACACCATCCGTCGAGCCCTGAATTCTCAAATACAATAAATGAGTCACAACTCATCCATGTATCATTCTAGACTCATTTTAGTGGATAACTTAGCCCAATTATGCTAAATTATCAAAATGCCCCCGGAAGCCCCGCCCAACTGTACTTTCTCAGAAATTATGATTTGGGCCAATCCTACACAATTTTGCGTGTAGAATCCATTTATGACTTCCGATTGGTCAAATTAAGGCCTAAGTGATGAAAATACCCTTGACAGCCCTTAGTTAGAGCCTTAAGGGGTAATTTGGTCATTTCACACTCTAGGCCTTTTCTCACTTCAACATTAACATGAACCCTACACAATTTTCTCTTCTAAACTTAATGGAATCATACAATTGATGAAATTCCAACTCTTTGCTCATGCCACACACAAGGCAGCCAATTTAGAGTTATCATAAGAGTTGTGTCAGTTTCTCCCTTTCTTTGGCTTAATACCCTCTTTTCTACTTCTAATTCCATGATTAATTGTTTAGGCATATATTGGACATCGTTTCGGCCTCCAAAACACTAATTGAATGAAGAGTAAATAGTACCCAACTCCCACCATACTCACCCAAACAATGAACCAATCGGTTCAAAAGGAAGCATGCCCTTACCTCTACACGTTTCTGAATCTGGTTCGAAATTCTAGCAATGCTTCAGCCGGTGAGACGGCACCAACCACCTCCAAATGAGAATTCAAAACCACAGAAATGAAGCTTGGGATAAGTAGAAGAAGGTTTGTACTGGACAATTTGAGAGAAAATGCCATTTTGGTAGAGTTCCGGCGATCACTAGTTTTCTCTCTCTTCTCTCTCTCCATCGCCCTCTCCATCCTCATTCTCTCTCTCTTCTCTTGTTTCTGACTTCTCTTCCCTTCTTTGTGATTTAAACAAGAGAGACGAATAAAAGGATGAAGGAAATGATGATTAATTAAAATCATCCAAGTGGCTTACCACCAATTGATCCAACTATCTCATTACTTTTATAACAAGTTTCATTTCTCTTTTCCTTCATCATTCCACTAATATTAATGAGAAATAAAAGAGTATAATTCACTCTCAAACTATTCCATTATACCACCTTAAGTGGTCGACCAAAGCCTTATGCTTTTTGGCTCTTTGACTTTGCTTGATAATAATTCACCCACTTAGGTTTATTAATTATCAAGTAGTCATTTTCCCCTTTTAATTTCCATTCCACTCAAATCATTAAGAATATTAGGGAAAATCCTCATTTCTCATTTTATGGAAAAATTACCATTTTTCCCTTACGTGTTATGATTTATCGTAATAAACCATTTCTTGCCCCTTTTCTTTATTTCCCTTCACATTTAACTAATCTGGGCATCAATAATAGGGAAATAAGGCTTCTAGATTTTCATTAGTCAAATGACCATTTTGCCCATTTATTATTTTTCGCCAAGCTCTTTAGCTCACCATAATATTTCCTTTTAATATCCAAGGATATAAAGGAATTTTGGAAAATAATATCATTCCTCACTAGGACACTTGCTACACCAGGGTCTAGCAATCTACTTAATATAGGCTTAATCTCAAGCCTCTTATCCAAAAATTTAAGATATTACAATTACTACTTTAGTTAATGGTGTCACTTTATTGTAAGTACTGCAGACGTGAAGGAAAATATTCTTTAGGGTTTATGACTTGTATGCATTAGGTGTAAGTGAAATAAGTAATGTTCACAATCCATTTGATCATTTGCATGATAGTTGCAGTCATGAACATTTGTGGTTATTTTTGTCAACGACATAACTGAACTTTTCATTACTATTACTAAACTTGTCATTTCCATTAACAAAATTAGTGAAAACATTATTTGATTTGGTTAATAAGTTAGGCATTTATGAAAACCATTATGAATTTTGTCAAAACCATTAGTGATTTAGTCATTCTCATTATTGAATTGGTTAGAGCCCACCCCTTTTAGCCAAACCTTTCACACAATTGGTCAGTACGCCATGCGTTATTTGTCATTCCCATTATAAATTTTGTGAAAACCATTAGTGATTTAGTCATTCCCATTATAGAATTTGTCATAGCCCAAGTACGCCATGAAGTTCTTATCCAAGAGTTTCATAACAATTGTCAATACCTTATGTCAAACCCCTTAATATTTTGAGATTTATCAGAGTATTAACGCGTAGTTCAATTGGCATATAGAAATAGTACAATATACTGATATAAAATTATTGATTACATTATAAAAAATCTCCACAGGGTTTGTATAAGTTACAGTACAAAACCCAAATACAAAGAAGGACTAACAGATAACCGATAGAATTTTTTTGTTGCTCAGCACCGGACCCTCAGTTGCCAGCCACTGCTACTTTACCCTTTGAGCTACTTTCTCTAGCTTAATTAGTTTTGAATTATGGAAAGGGTGAGATTCATACGAATCTCAGTAGTAACAGGCTATCAATCATATAAAATGTAAGAAATAAACATGCATAGTTGCATATATCATGATGCAGCAATCAATAATGCTAAGCACATGTCTGACAATGTTTAAGATCAAAACGATGATTTTGTCTTGATCAAAATGATCGTTTGATCCCTACTTGCACACATCTTGTCTCATTGTGATCACATTAATGTTTCAAAGCAGGCATTGACCTGTCCGTACTTGTCATGTCTGATCAAACTGGGTCCACCTAGGCTCATGGTACAATGCTCATACCATGGGGTAGTACCATGCTTGTCCCACACCCGATGATAAATTATCATTAATCATATTGGCCGACCTAGACTGGATACACACTAGCCAAGAGGTACTTATGCTTTCCCTCAAGGTGGTACTTGTGCTTTTCCCACATCCAATTCTAGGATACTTACCGCCTTACACATATCATTGCACAAAACATGACAAAACAATGCATATTATCAAGCTCATAGAATATGAGAGATATAGTTACTATCTGGACTCTTTTCTAAAGCTTGGCTACTATCGATCTTTAACTTTTTGTCCGGCTTGGGCAAATGTCAAATCCTAAAATTCCAAATTGATAGCCAATGACTTGTTACTCATTTATTATTAATTTCAAAGCTCATTTAGTTGGTTATCTCTACCCAAGATGCCAAATTACAAAAATGCCCTAGGGGATCCGGTCTAATTCCCTTATACCCGGTATAATTGTACTTTCTCAAAATTTATGAGCTAGGCTATTCCTACATAATTTTTCATGTAGAATCCATTTTTGACCTCAATTTTGAAAATTCATACTGTATTTCCATCTTTACCCTTAACAGCCACCAATTAGGGTTTTAGAGGCAATATTGTCATTTTGGTAGATTTTCCAGAAATTTCCAGCTTTTTAGTCAACTTTGAAAATTCATAACTAAATATAGAAAATTCCAAATTGAGTGATTCTAGTTCTTGTGTAAAGCTCTTTTAGTCCTCTGTTAAGAAACATTATCAAAGAGCACCAATCATAACCATAAAATTCTAGAAAATTCATCAAAGCTAGTTTGCCACATAATTTGTTCCAGATTCATGGTCAAATTTGAAAAATCATATCTTCTAATCCACTAGTCCAAATAGATTATATTATCTATCAAATTAAAGTCCATGATTTCTAATTTCATTGTGTAAAATTTCATAAGGTTTGGACTAGGTTTATCCATTTAACAACATGCCACAACAAATATGGAATAAAATGGAAGAATGGAAGTTTCATGTTTTAACCTTTAAAACATCCTCCTTTCTACTTGTAATCATATGATTAACCCCTTAAATACTATTTGAACATGATTAGTATTAATTTGGGCAGCAGCCCCCCTTAGGGTTTGAACATCCCAAATTATAAAATCCAACCAAAACAAGCCAACAACCAACAACAACAACATCAAGAACAAGCTTAAATCTTCAAGAATTTACAAGTTCTTTTGCTTACCTTTACTCTTCTTTCTCTAGCTCTAAACCACCACCCTTTCCTCTTCTTTTTCTTGACTTTAGGCATACTATATGGATGATTCAAGATGGCATGAGAGTTAGGGAGATGTTTCAATGAATTTGAAGACAAAAACAAGTAGAAATTTATATCTACTTACCTTAATCTTGCTTGTTGACCTTGTTTCTCTCTTCTTGTTCCTTTGTTTTCTCCAAGTCACTTCCTCTCTCTTTTCCTCTTAGTTTTACCGAATTCATGGCCTTTTAAGGAGACTTGGAGAGTTCTCTAGAGCTCTCTTCATTTATCCAATTTAATTTTTTTATTGTGAATTTCAACATGCGATTTTTATTTTATTATTTTTCTTTCACAAGCTTCTTCTCTTGTTTCTACTTGTCAAATTGCATAGAAAATTCATCCTCTTTCTTGCTTCTTCATCCTTGAAATAATTTCTCTTATTTATTAAGGGAAATTATTATATTTTATTTTATTTAGTCAAAAAGACCATTTTGCCCTTACATTTTCTTGAATTTTTATAACAATTGCCAATTTCTTCTTCTTCCTTCAACTTGGCCGAATTTTGGCATTGTCTTCAGCTCAAAAATTATGCTCTTTCATACTAAATTTTAGACCACTGTCTTAGGCTTTTTCCTAAACAAAAATTAGGCTTTAGGTCTTTCTTAGCCAAAAATTTCATATAATTACTATTTTTGATATTTTGGCTACTCCTAGTACACCAAAATTTAACATTTTATTCCATTGAATATAATTAAATATTCAAGGAATTTTTGTGATTGAAATTTGGGGTGTTACAACTCTCCCCCCATCAATAAAATTTCATCCATGAAATTTCGGACATTGCATAGATTCAACTACATTTTGGGGAGTTACTTTTATTGCTTATTCCATTCTTTTACAACTCAATCTATCTCTTATTGTGCAAGTTCCTAAAGTATGAAACACAATCAATATGAATCTCACAAGTATAGAGCATCGATAGTTCTCACACTACCGATCTAGAATTCTAAAATTCTTTCAGAATTTCACAATTAATCCCCAAACAACCTTTAGTACTCATTAAACACATTTCTTAGACTTACTAGTCCAATACCATATCGTAGCCTTTGCTCTTTGTAAATTTATACACCAGGTTTTTACCGTAACTAGCTTATATTTATCATAATCTGAGTATTCTTTATTTCGCCGATCTAAGGACACATCAGTCCAATAGGTTTTATGTTCTTTAGACTTTTAGTCCAATATCTTTACTAAATATGGATCAAGATTTATAACTATCAATACAATCTTGCAACTATTCTGAGCATATCCCAGATTCCAACTTTTGTTACTTAGCCGTTTATATGTCTATATATTGTTCATAGAGCACGCAATGATAAATCATCCAGTGACAATCAATCCATTGATATTTAGTAACTACAGGATACATAGTCCCTAGAAAATCATAAAGTAGGGTTGATTGAAATAAAGAAAATCCTATTTTCCCAATTTTTATGGAATTTTGTCCAACAGATTTTTGGCCATGTTTGGAATGGATTTTGGTATTTTTGATGATTCCATTGAATTTAGAAGGGTTAATTGTGTAGGGTTCATGTATATTGTGAAGCATGAAAAGCCCTAGAATGTGAAATGACGATTTTGCCCCTAAAACCCCAAGTTAGGGCTGCCAAGGGAAAATATGTAATTTGAGCTAGAATTTTCCTAATTTGAGGTCCAAAATGAATTTTACATGCAAAATTATGTAGGATTAGCCTAGATCATAAGTTTTGAAAAAGCACAGAAATGCTGGATAAAAAGGGAATTAGTTCGGGTTCCCAAGGGCAATTTGGTAAATATGAGATTTTGAGCTAAGATAACCAACTTGTAAATTAAAGAATAAAGCATAAATGAGTAGTAATTCATTTGCAATTACTGTAGGAATTTTAGGATTTGACAATCGCCCGAGCCGAACCGAAAGTTAAAGACTCGTAGTAGCTAGGCTTTGGAAAGGAATCCAGGTAGTAACTCTATCTCTCATATTCTATGTGAATGTTAATATGCTTTGTTTTCCATGTTATGTACAATGTATTGCATGTTTAGTGAATGTGTACATTAGTGTTGTGTGAAGGGCGGATGGGACGTAATCATAATTATGTTGTGTGCAGGATGATTACAAACTGGTGAATGTGAACATAAGTATGTTGTGTGCAAGATGTTCACAATGATTTGATATGTGACCATAAGTATGTTGTATGCAGGATGGTCACCGTGATCAGAATTATGATGTGTGCGGTATGATCATGATATGATATGCTGATTGATCATAAGTATGTTGTATACAGGATGATCATTGTATGGTTGTTGTTTATGCAAGTCAGGAACAGACGATTATTTTGATCTCGGGCAAAATCATCGCTTGGTTTCTTGAGTATTGTCTGACATGTGCTTGCATTTTGATTGATGTATCATGATAAATGTTGCATTGCATGTTTATTATTCACATTTTTTATGATTAATTGTATACTACTACTGAGATTCATATGAATCTCACCCCTTTCCATAAATTCAAAATTTTATCGCAGCAAGTGAAAAATGGCTTAATGGGCAAAGTAGTAGATACCGACAGGCGAAGGTCCAGTGCTGGTTCAAGAATTTCTCCGTTGGTTATCTAATAGTCCATCTTTGTATTGGATATGTGCTATAACATGTACAAACCCTGTGGGGATTCTTTGTAAAGTAAACAAGAATATTGTATCAGTATAATGAACTATTTATGTATGCCCTTTGAACTGCGTGTAGTAACTCTGATAATTGTCAAAATAATGAGGGGTTTGACAATCTTCCTTCACCCTGAGTTGACGATACCCATATCTCAAATCAATCTTTAAGAACATGTAGGATCCCGATATTTGATCGAGCAAGTTGTCGATTCTGGGAAGCAGGTATTTGTTCTTAACAATCACCTTGTTCAACTCCCTGTAATCGATACAAAGTCATAGGCTTCCGTCTTTCTTTTTCACGAAAAGCACTGGAGCTCACCATGGCGAGACACTGGGTCTGATAAACCCTTTCTCTAGCAGCTCTTTGATTTTCTTTTTCAACTCTTCCATCTCGTTTGGCGCCATTCTATATAGGGCTTTAGATATCGGTCTTGCTCTTGGCTTAGTTTCAATCATGAATTCCACTTCCTTGTGCAAGGGTAATCCTTGATATCTTCTAGGAATACGTCAGGAAATTCATTTACTACAGGGATACTCTCCAACGTTGTTCCTACCTCTGATTGCATGGAGAAGAACACAATGTACCCCTAAAAGCCTTTGTGTAGGAATTTCTCAGCTTCAGCTGAAAAAGGAAGTTTAGATTTATTGTTGTGTTGGCTTTTGATGGTGGATTAGGGTAGATGACCCTTTTGTTTCCATAGTCTAACAAAACGTTGTTTGTAATCAGCCAATCAATACCTAGAATGACCTCTAGTTTACTCAAGGTGAGTAATTAGATCTACTATAGACTCGTGTCCCTTAATGTTTACTGCGCAATTCAAACAAACTTTGGTGGTGATGAATCTGTTACCCATAAGCATGGATATCTTCATATTATAACATAAGTGGTACACACTTAGGCCTAGCCGTCTTACGCAGTCGTATGCAATGAATGAGTGATCAGCTCTTGAATCACACAATGCCTGTACCAGATTACCATTGAGAGAAATCATACCTCGAATCAACTCTGGTGATTTCCAGACCTTCTCCTGTGTCGAGGTGAAAACCCTACCCTAAACTTGCTGCCTCAACTCTTCGGGTTCTTGCCACTATCGATAATCTCTAGTAATATGTCTCGGTTTGTGGCAATTGTAGCAGATAATTTATCCTGCTGGTACTGGTTGTTGGTTCTCAAATATGTTTTGATGATAACAAATCTTGATTAAGCAATAAATATCTTATGATTAAAGTAAATTTAGAAAGGATTTGAGTGATTAAAATTGTTTGAAGAAGTGAGTGTTAAAACTTGGATCAGAAGGCATTCATCTTACTGTAATTACAAAAGATCACTCGAGTGATGGAGAAGTCATTTGAGTAAAGGATCTCAACTTTTAAGGTTTATGCAAGTCACTTGCTAAAATTTCAGAAAGTTATGAAGAGATCACTCGAGTGGATAAGTGGCCACTTGAGTGATATAGTTTCACCTGCGTTAAATCAGCAAGTCACTCGCCAGAACTCTGAAAGTTGGAATGACTTCACTCTAGTAGATAAGTGACCACTCGAGTGACCATGTTTTACTTCCGTCAGTTTGCAAGTCACTCGCGAGTTCTGCAGAAGGTGAGACAAGTCTCTACTCTAGTGACAAAGTGTTCACTCAAGTGACAAAGAGATCACTTGCACTGACCCGAAAGTCACTTACTGACATGTCTGAATATGAGATAAGGAGCCACTCGAGTGACATAAGATCACTTGCAACCTATGTCAAGTCACTCACATAATTTCTAAGAGTTGAGATGAGGAGCCACTCGAGTAACTATGACCACTATCCATAGTCAAAAGTAACTCGCTAGTTTTCTCAAAGGTTATGAAGAAGTCTCATTCGAGTGACACGTTTATCATTCGAGTGAAATGCTCTCACTATCAGATTCAGCAAGTCACCTGCATCAGTTAAGGCGGTTATATCATCAACTTTACCCGAGTTAAATACAATCACCCAAGTGATAGGTTGTAACTCGTAAACTCTGAAAGTCACCTTCTCTGGTTTTAGAGAGTGCTTCAACATTTCCACTCAAGTAAACCAAGAATCACTCAAGTGAGTGAGGTTCCACTCAAGTGATATAACAATCACCCAAGTGAAGTCTTAGCGATTATCAGTAAATCACTCTTTTCACTTTCTGGTTCTTTATATATCAACTGATTCTTACTTACTTATAGTATTTTACATTATGTCAATATTACTAATGATATATATATGAGTTTTAGAAGAATAAAGATATCATTTATTATGGCAAATTCAAATTCCCGTAGGATGTCAGAAATTCAATAAATGCTCAACCATAACAGGAGAGAGACGGAAGGAAGCAATCACTGAAAGAGCTGTGAAGAATCTATTGATACATAAAGCAGATACAACCTAATGAAGATATTCTCCAATGACTAGAAAGATCATTCCAATAGCTATTTCAAACTCTCTCAACAGTCATTAAAGAGCTTCACCTACAAATACTCCAGCATTCAATTCGAATAAAATAACGAAGTTATTCTGCACAACAACATCATTTATTACTCAATTCTCTGTGTCTAATAATCTCTTATACTTTAGTGATAATTAATTAGCTCTATGAGAGAGTCCATTATTCATTCTTAATTCAGAAATATCTCAAGGTTGTGGGACCTTGAGTGTAGGTGTCAGATTACATCATGTAAGGGGGAGTGAGTTCAGGTTAGAATCACTCGTTGCTTGATATGATTGTAATTCATTTTCCAAGAACCTGATAACTCTTGGAAGCATAGTGGAAACTCAAAGACGCTCTAAGAGAACTGGACATAGGTCATAGTTGGACCGAACTAGTATACATCGGTGTTATCTTCTTTTACCTTATCTCTTATTATTTCAGTCTGTTACTTAAATTTTTTAAAGCTTCACCCAATTCACCCCCCTCTTGGGTGAAACTCAATCTAACATTTGGTATCAGAGCTTGGTCTTCTCATTTCAGGATTAACACCACAAGAAGGATCCATTGAAGGAATATTACCTGATGGCGCATCTATCTCAAGGCCTCTTGGCTTCAATGGAGAACATTTTTCATTTTGGAAAGTGAAATTCAGAGTATTCGTAATAGCAATAGAATATGGTCTATGGCAAGTCATCGAAGAATGGAACTATGTTCCTAAGAAGAAGGTAGAAGGAAAAGAAGTTCCAAAATCTCCCACAGAGTTTGATGAAGATGACAAAAAGCTGGTAACTTTGAATAGCAAAGCTATTCTAATGATTCATAGTACTCTTAGCCAAAAGGAATACTTTAGAATTTGTAATCTATCAACAGCTAAAGAAAATGGGAAGCATTGGAAATTTCTCATGAAGGAACTTCTGGGATCAAGGAGAATCGAGTCAACACCTTGATCATATAATACGACTTACTTCGAATGAAGCCTGGTGAAAGTATAGGTGAGTTTGAACTTAGATATACTCACTTGATAAATCAACTGGCTGCATTGGGTAAAACCTATGAGCAAAATACCCAAGTGAGAAAGATTTTAAACATTCTTATAAAGGAATGGGAGGCCAAAGTCACTGCAATGTAAGAAGCTAGAGGAGAATCAATGAGGTTTGTAGCTGCTCTATTTGGATGTCTCTCTGAATATGAAGGGAAGATGAAATTCAAGTGGGAGCTAAATGATATTGAGGACAACAAATGAAAGAATATAGCACTCAATGTCACGAAAGAAAAGGTAACAAAAGAGATGAAGGAAGCTGAAGATGAAGAAGATGAGCTGGGAGTGATCATTCAAAGATTCTGAAAGTTTTACAAGAAGGATCAAGGATTCCATAAATTCCAGAAAAGAGGTTCAAGTAATCGAAAGGAGACCAAGGATCAAATCATATGTTATAAATGTGAAAAACCTGGACATATCAAGTCTGAATGTCCACAGTTAAAATAAAAGGAGAAGAAAAGAAATAACTTCTTCAAGAAAAAGGCCTATATCTCAGCTATATGGGGATATAGCTCATCAAACAAAGAAAGTGATGAAGAAGAAGTAGCCAACATTTGCCTCGTAGCTCATGATGATTCTGAAAATGAAGAGGTAAATGACTTTGAGCCCTCTTATGATGAATTATTATCTGAATATAATGCTTTACATTCTGAATTTGAAAAAGTTATTAAAGAACTTGTTGTTACAAAATGAAAAGTTAAAACTCTTGAATTTCAACCTAAAGATATTCCTGAGAAAATGTGTGAAGAATGTAATGTTTTGAAAAAGGAAAATTATGATCTTAATAGAATTCTTGAAAAATTCACTAGAGGTAGTGAAATGCTCAAGGTTATTCTAAAAGCTCAAAAATTTACAAATGATAAATCTGAGATTGGTTACAACCCAGAACATGACAAAGCAAAAGGAGTGAAGAAAACCGGGGGTAAATCTTACTTAAGTTTTTTCCAAACATCTGTTTATTTGTCAAATCCTTTTGCTCATTGTAACTATTGCAACAAAAAAGGTCACAACACTTCCTCATGTCTTCACAAAAAGGGAAAGTCTATTCGAACTTATAAATGGATTCCAAAAGCATCAAATACTTCTTCCGTGTTTTATACTAACCTTAAAGCACCCAAGAAAAGATGGGTACCTAAAGCTTGATTACTCTTATCTATAGGTATGCATAAGGGCGTCAAAGACCAATAAATAGTTCATAGACAGTGGCTTCTCTCAACATATGATTGGAGACAATGAAAGATTCACAACTATAACTCTATGAGAAGGAGGAAAAGTTAAGTTTGGTGGAAATCAAACTGGAAAAATTACTGGCATTACAGAAGTTGGAGTTGGGAATGAGATACACATTAAAGATGTGTACCATGTAGAAGGACTGATGCACAACGTTCTTAGTGTTAGTCAAAGTGCTGACAAAGATAATTGAATCATATTTGATTCAGAGGAATGTCTCATAGTAAACAAAAGCAACTTTCCAATCAACAAGGATGATCTAAAGGTAAAAATCAGGGCCAAAGGGAAAAGTAATTGCTATACTATCGATATTGATAACAACTTATCTGAAAACTGTTTTATAAGCAATTCTGATGAAAGTTGGCTTTTTCATAAAAGATTAGCTCATGTAAATATGCATCAGTTAGATAAGTTTATTAAAAAGGAATTAGTGATAGGATTACCTAAACTTCATTTCAAAAATGACTTAGTGTGTGATTCCTGTAAAAAAAAGGAAACAGACTAAATCGTCGTTCAAAACTAAAAAGGAAATATCAACAAAGAAACCATTAGAATTGCTTCATATGGATTTAATTAGACCAGCAAGGGTGAAAAGCCTTAGTGGAAATTTATATACTCTAGTTATTGTTTATGATTTCTCACGGTTTACATAGACTATCTTTTTGACATCAAAAGATGAAACGTTTAATGAATTTGTTATCTTTGCTAAGAAAGTGTAAAATGACAAGGGTATGTCAATTGTAGCAATAAGAACATATCATGGAGGAGAATTTGACAACCAAGCATTTGAAAGCTTATGTGACATGCATGTTATTGATCATAACTTCTCAACACCAAGGACCCCTCAACAGAATGGGGTGGTTGAAAGAAAGAATCGAGTTCTCACTGATATGGCAAGGGCAATGCTGAATGAAAAGGAAGTATCACAAGTGTTCTGGGCAGATGCTATGAGTACAACAAGCTACATCTCCAACCGTGCATACATCAGAACAAAACTGGGAAAAACTCCATACGAGCTGTATAAGGGTAGAAAACCTAACGTCAGTCATCTTCACATCTTTGGGTGTAAGTGTTTTATTTATAACAATGGTAAGGACAATATTGGTAAGTTTGATCCTAAAGCTTATGAAGGTATCTTTTTAGGATATTCTAATAGAAGCAAAGCTTATAGAGTTTTTAATAAACGTACTTGCACTGTTGAAGAGTCTGTTCATGTTGTATTTTCCAAAATTGATTCAGAAATCCTCTCTTGAACCTTCTGATAAAATTACCTCTGAACCATCATCTTCTACCAACCTAAAGCTTGGAAGTTTGTTAGAAATCAGCTGATTAATCAGGTATAGGCAATGTTGAAGAAGGTGTGAAAACTAGGAAAATTATTTTGAACGAAGTTAGTTTCACTATTTTTATTTCTCAATTAGAACCCTCCAACGGTGATGAAGGAAGAAGGAATTGATTATAAGGAAACGTATGCTCCAGTGGCTAGATTGGAAGCCATACATGTACTCTTAGCCTTTGTGTGAACCAAATGATTCAAACTCTACCAAATGGATGTGAAAAGTGCTTTTCTAAATGGTTATATCTCTGAGGAGGTATATGTTGAACAACCTCCTAGATTTAAAGATTTTTCTAAACCTGATCATGTTTACAGACTTATAAATGCCCTGTACGGTTTAAAACAAGCCCTGAGAGCTTGGTATGAAAGACTAAGCAATTTTCTTAGTAGTCATAGTTTTGACAGAGGAAAGGTGGACACCACATTATTTTTAAAATGAAAAGGAAATGAACTGTTAGTAGTACAGATATATGTTGATGATATTATTTTTGGTTCTACTAATGATAATGTGTGCAAGGAATTTGCTGACATTATGAAAGGAGAATTTGAAATGTCTATGATGGGTGAGTTAAACTTCTTCCTTGGTTTGCAAATCAAACAAAGAAAGAATAGAATATTCATCTCTCAAACCAAATATGTCAAAGAACTACTGAAGAAATACGGAATGGATGAAGCCAATGGAGCAGAAACCCATATGAGCTCAAAAACCTTATTAGATGCTGATGAGAAGGGAAAACCATTTGAAATAACCAAGTATAGAGGGATGATCAGATCATTAATTTATCTCACTGCCAGCAGACCAGATATTCAGTTTAGTTTTGGCATGTGTGCTCGATTCCAATCTTGTCCCAAGGAATCTCATGCCAAGAAAGTAAAAAGAATTTTTTGTTATCTTGCTAATACGGCAGAGTTGGGAATATGGTATCCTATAGGTGGAAATGAGTATCTGATTTTTTAATCGAACTCATATCATGGTGGATACAAAACAGATAGGAAGAGTACTAACGGGCAATGCTAAATAGTTGGAGGAGTAGTGGTTTCATAGTTCAGTAAGAAACAAACGACTGTATCTTTGTCTTCAACTGAAGCAAAATATATAGTAGTTTCAGGATGTTATGCTCAAGTGTTATGGTTGAAGCAGCAGATGCGTGATCTTGGTATCTTTCTCAAAGAGATACCTATATATTGTGACAACACTAGTACTATCAGTCTTGCAAAGAATCTCGTACAACATTCAAGGACCAAGCATATAGATGTACGACATCACTTCATCAGAGATCATATTTAAAGGAAAGATGTCAAAGTTTTATTCATACCAACTCATCTACAACTTGTTGATATTTTCACAAAGCTATTGGCCAAGATGAGTTTCTGTATGTTCGAAGAGAATTAGGAATGGTAAATCCCAATGAATTGTAAGTTAAATTCTTCTTCCAAAATAGTTTCATTATGTTTTGGTGATTTAATTACTAACTTAAGCATTAGAGTGTTAAGAACTTGTTTTGCAGGATGACTCTATTAATTTTCCAGAAAACAGAGACAAACAGAGAGCGAACAACTTGCAAATGCACTCAAGTGAGTACAAGAGTGAGGAAATCTCACTTGAGTGACTATAGATAACTCAAGTGATGAATTCAAAATCTGGAAGTCAAAACTATGCATTTGAGACAGCACTCAAGTGCTAAGATGTTGACTTGGGTGAATCACTCGAGTGAGCAACTTATGCACTCGAGTGATTAAGTAAATTAGAAGAAACACCCAAGTGAAATGGAGCTCACTTGAGTGAGGGACCCGAGTTGACTAGCTTACACCCAAGTGAAGAAGCTTCTGTCGGTTGATTGAGGGTAAAAGAAGTATAATCACTCAAGTGAATTAACTATCACTCAAGTGGAGGTCTCAGGTGTTCATATTACACACCCGAGTAAGGTATTGTAGCTTATTTTTATTTTCTTTACATATCACTAGAGTGACATAGAATCCTCCCAAGTGAGACCTAATTACTCGAGTGAATCCTTAGCCACTCGAGTGTAAACTTATATCAGCAAATAAATCAGTCACGACTATTCTTTTCCCGCAACACTCCTCTTTCAGTTCAAATTCCTCTCCAAATTCTCTGTTCTCTTAACCTCCCTAAATCACTCTTACCAACAGTTAAATCATTTCAAACACCCATTGTTTTCCAAACAACTCTTCAGTTTAATCTTGTCTATTCACCACTCTTTTCACTCACTTTAAAATCCCTTCCTTTCAAGCCCCAATCTCACAAAAAGCTTCAATAAAAATGGCACTAATGAAGAGGACAAGCAAGAGCAAAGGATCATCAGTTTCTGCACCCCCAAAGAAAGCAAATGTCTCGAAAGCATCCTCAGACCCTAAATTTCATTCAAAGGTACAATCTTCTGAGCCCCCTGCAAAATCCAAAGGTATTCATATTAAAGAACCAACGGTTAGTCAACAATCTCCTAAACCCACACATTCTGGGAAAGGCAAGGAGAAAGAGGAACCTAGAGATGTTGATATTCAAGCCAAGTAGTTCATGGAAAGTCTCGACACGGCATTTCAGCGGTTTACCTCTCAAAGTCAAGGGCAAAGTAGGTCAGAAGTTCCTCATAAGTCTCAATATAGCTCTCCTTCTCTAGATGTCTCTGCTAGTCAAACTTATCCAAGTGTTTCTGGAGGGTCTGCAAGCACCACTCCCTCTTAGACAGTTAAGGATGCCCAAGCTTCTGTGCCTCCTCCAAATTTTATCACCAACGAACTCAAGGTATCAGATTCTACCACTTTCAAAACTAATTATGGTTAAAGATCCTTTTGTCATGCTGTGTATGTGGATTTTGACAAACTGAAAAATGAGTGTAATGTTGATCTAATGCCATATCTGGGCCAATTTGCTCCTCTGTTGAAAATAAGAATTATCTATTCCCCCACCATTATTAAGGTTCTCTATTTTAACATGAAAATTGAGGATTTAAAGGATCAAGATGATAACATCATTGAGGAAGTTCTTACAACAACAGTAAGGGGGGAAACTATTCGTCTCACAGCCGATCTTATTAATACTTTCTTGGGTATTGAAAATGCTCCTGCTGGTCCCTTTAAGGAATTCAATGAAGCAGAGATTTTTACAACCCTGAAACCTGGTGAAGAGATGGGTCCTCTAAATTTTTCTCTCGGATCTATTAAGGATGAGTTCGATTAGTTTGGTACATTTACTCCCAAAGTTTGGTTAATAAGGGCAAGAATTTTTCTCACTTTACTGGTAAAGACTTTCTGTTGATAACATCCGTTATATATAAAGAGCCCAGGAATGTTGAAGCATGGATACTCAATGAAATGAGGTAGTTTAGATTTCACTCTAATATAACCTCTACCATACCTTTTCCTTCACTGATCTCATATATCCTATTTTTACATAATGTCTGGTATCTAGTTGCTGGCGAAAAACCAGTGGCTATTGAGAGATTTGGGAAGGTACACTTGGCTCAGATGAAGATTTCATTCAAGGAAGGTATAGGCCAATCAAAACCAACCAAGACAAAGAGGATGTCACCTTCCCCCTCTAGAGCAGATGAGGCACAATCATCTCAAGTTGGGTCACCTGTTGGTACTACTCCCAACTTCTTCTAGGCTAGCATGCACATACAACTTCAAGAGATTATACAGTCTTCCCTCCAATCTTCTAATGAGTCTCTGCTTCAAAAGATATATATCTCTCAAGATCTCTTTTTCCAACGGGTTCAACAGTTTAATAAAGAATTGGTGAATAAATTTGATTCTCAGATCAAGAAGGTAGTTGAGGGCCTGAGCAACAACTTTCACATGCTCTCTGACACCCTTCAGAGTCAAATTACAAGGTTGGATCGATTGGCACTAGTACAAAATATAGATTTTACACCTATTTTTTACACTTGACAAAAAAGGTCACGTGTAAAAAGTGTGATCGGTAGCATTTTCATAAATATATTATGATGAAGGGACTTTCTACATGTGTTGAAAAGACAACACGTGTAGAAAGTAAATTAAATTTTTTAAAATAATAATAATAATACCTTTAATTTTATTTTAAAATTTTTCAATTTTTTTAAAATAAATGACAACTTTCTACACCGGTTGGATCTCTTAACCGGTGTAGAAAGTCACCAATGTTTTGATAAATAAGTTCTGGCGGGTCTTTTAATTTTTTTTAACAAAAATAAGAGTTTCTACATTGGTTGGAAGCCCAACCCGTGTAGAAACTAGAGTTTCTACACCGGTTGGGCTACAACCGGTGTAGAACCTCACTTTCTATATCGGTTAAGGCCCAACCGGTGTAGAATGTGGGGTTTATAAAAAAAATTTACATACTCCCGCCTGTCTAGCAAAACCTGCTAAAACCCTTTTCTTTCTTAGTTCTCATTAGTTCAGACTCCTCTCGCCCCCTGCCTACACTCTAATTCTGATGCCACCTTAACGGACTTGGCTCAACGACTCTGCCTACACTTTAATTCTGACACCAACTTGGCGGACTTGGCTCGACGACTCCACTATGCTAACTTCATTCAGTTCCTCGCTTCCCCCTCCACCTGGGATTCCTTCATCAGACCTGATAATTCCAAATCTAGGGCTCAGATTCAAGTCCAACTCAGGGTCCGTGCCCTTTTGTTCGACAAAGCCACTGCTTCCTTCTTCTTCTGTTCCACCAATTCCTCTTCATCTTCCCAATCTTCATCTGTTTCATACCTTAATCCTTCTTGTAAGTCTCTCTCGAGTAAAAATTATTTTAATTTTTTGGTGATTGTTGTTTGAATTTGTCCCTTCCGCGATATACATTCTTGCAGATTTGCAGTTGCACGGTAATGACGTCTACTGTACTCTGGAGAATTCATTGCAAGATGGTTCAGCATCAAGAAGGGGGAGCTTCTTCTAAGGCTGGTAAGGGGATAACTAATCTCATTCAGAAGGTACTTTACTCTCAACCTCTCCATTTACCAATATCCATAGAGGGAACATCATTTGGCAAATCCATTAATTGTTAACTGTCTTGCGATCCCTGAATTCTAATAGTCCGTGATGATTATAAGATTTCTTTCTCTATTTATTGGTATTTTACATTGATCATTTGGCATCCTGAGCATTCAGAGCGCCTCATTCACAAATAAGTACTAGTTACTTTCAACTTCTCAAATTTAAGACCAGCTTGGAAGTATAGTAATGTTTTTTAGGATTTGAGATTTCTGGCAGGAACCTTACTTATGAACTTACAAAAAAAGACAGGCATCATTATCCCATATTTTGTTTGCAATTTTGTTGCAGTGACCATTAAATTGTTTTTCCATTATGTATATTTGTACACATGACAAAAGAGATGTATCCCATATTTTGTTTGCAATTTTGTATACTGCAGTACCCATTAAATTGGTTTTCCACTATATGTATATGTGCACATGACAAATGTGATGCAACCCATCACGCTCATGCTATTTTCTGATTGAAATCATTTCTCATACACATATGAGGAGATCATGAATATTCTCTTGCTATCTGATCTGATTTGTCAGTTTGTGAGGTTTGTTACCTCTAATTGTAATTAGAATGTTATTAATTTAGCAAGATTATCCATCTGTTCTTTTCTGAGATAGGAGTAAAGATCCTGCCAATGTGATTAATCTCTGCTTCTTAACAAAAAATTTGACAATAATCTGCCCATGTAGATTAACATGCATATTTTAGATGCATCTGAAAAATATTGATCAGATTGGGTTAGAGACTTGGAGTTGAGGTTCGAAGTTGAAAGAGGATGATGTGGCAACACAGCTCATATTTGTGGGGAGATTATATATGGAACAAAATGGTGCATTAATGGTTGAAGATGACGTCGTGTTAAATATACACACATGCACAATACTTAATAAACACTCTGCCTTCCCAGCTACGTACTCCATCATGCTCCTCCCAATGTCTTCTTCTAATTCAATTCTGGGTAGGCCCCACCATATGCTTCTTCTTATATATGCTCATACATACCCTACTCCTCCTCCTTCTTCAACCACCATTTATATATATTTGGCTTTTTCTTTCATTTGTACATCTCACCTTCATAAATCATGAGCTACGTACCTTCATGACTTGGTCCTCATCAATTTATTTGTAATGAATATGCTATTCAATTATTGAGGTGAATGAATGGGATTTATAGATAATTAAATTAGATATGGATGAATAGGACATATGCTTTGATATTGCATCAGATATTTGTTTAAGTTGTTTTAGTTTTGGTATGATGTTGTGTTCCCCACTGGACCAGAGCATGTCAACTGAGTTTATTTCATTTCCAATTTTGTGTATTTGTCTAATGTTAAATTGACCTGCACTTTTGTTCACATGTCACAGTTTCATATGATACTGATATAATTGTATGCCTACATTTTTAGGAGACACATTTTAGTATGGTGGCCATTTATGGAAATGAAGTACTCTTACTCATTTTCAGATGCATCTAAAATATTTCATATTAGTTTTATTGTAATTATTTTTATTTGTCAGTTGTTTAATTGTTTGTTATCATGTAAATGAGTTTGTAGAATAATAAATAAATATATATTTTTTGAAAAATGAGTTTCTACACCTGACATATCAAGTTAGGTGTAGAAAGTCTCACTTTCTACACCTGACATATCAAAGCAGATGTAGAAAATAGACTTTCTACACGTGTTCAAGAACACGTGTAGAAAGTCCAAACTTTCTATACCTGTTCTTTCTACACCTATCATACATCAAGTGTAAAATGTCATTTTTGTCACATGTAAAAAGTCTTTTTTGTACTAGTGTGGAGACTATGTTAAGCACTCATTTGCGTACCACTGTCTTTTCTGGTCCATCTACCCCTCCAGTAGCCACTTCCACTCCCACCATTTCTGTGTCTCCTGCCTTTGTGGATCCTCCTTTTGCCATTCCCTATGATCCTAGTTTTGCTGAGCCAGCACCTACTTTCACTCCTATCCACCTTTCCACTTCTTCTTCTTCTGATACATCATCTCCTTCTTTTGATCCCATGACTGCTCTTGTGGTTTATATTCCTCCTTCATCCTCCTTCATCATCCCTATCCTTTTTACTGATGACAAAGGGGGAGATGAATAGTTGATATGTTGGTTATTAACTGATATATGTATTATGTTTGATATGCACTATGTTTTATATTTCTTTAATTTATGGTTATGACAGTTTGTCTCATGAATCTTAATTATGAATTGATATTATGCATTATCTGTGGTGTTCTCTGATCTTATCAAATGGTTTCAAAATTTTATCTCCAACGTGTTTAAAGACTTCTCAACATATCAAGTTTTGTAATCATCAAAAAGGGGGAGAATGTTGGTTCTCAAATATGTTTTGATGATAACAAATCTTGATTAAGCATTAAATATCTTATGATTCAAGTAAATTCAGAAAGGATTTGAGTGATTAAAATTGTTTGAAGAAGTGAGAGTGAAAACTTGGATCAGAAGGCATTCATCTTACTGTAATCACAAAAGATCACTCGAGTGATGAAGAATCACTCGAGTGAAGGATCTCAACTTTCAAGGATTCTACGAGTCACTTACTAAAATTTCAAAAAGTTATGAAGAGATCACTCGAGTGGATAAGTGGCCACTCGAGTAGTATGGTTTCACCTGTGTTAAATCAGTAAGTCACTTGCTAGAACACTGAAAGTTGGAATGACTTCACTCGAGTAGATAAGTCACAACTCGAGTAACCATGTTTCACTTGCATCAGTTTGCAAGTCAGTCGTGAGTTCTGTAGAAGGTGAGACAAGTCTCTACTCGAGTGACAAAGTGTTCACTCGAGTAACAAAGAGATCACTTGTACTCACCCGAAAGTCACTCACTGACATGTCTGAAGGTGAGACAAGGAGCCACTCGAGTGACCAAGGCTTCACTCGAGTGAAATAAGATTACTTGCAACCTGTGTCAAGTTACTCATGGAATTTCTGAGAGTTGAGGTGAGGAGCCACTCGAGTGACTATGACCACTCGCCATAGTCAAAAGTCACTTGCTACTTTTCTCAAAGGTTATGAAGAAGTCTCACTCGAGTGACATGTTTATCATTCGAGCAAAATGCTCTCACTCTCAGATTCAGCAAGTCACCTGCATCAATTGGGAGAGTTATATCAGCAACTTCACCCGAGTTAAATACAATCACCCAAGTAATAGGTTGTAGCTCGCAAACTCTGAAAGTCACCTTCTCCGGTTTTAGAGAGTGCTTCAACATTTCCACTCAAGTAAACCAAGAATCACTCAAGTAAGTGAGATTCCACTCAAGTGATATAACAATCACCCAAGTGAAGTCTTAGCGATTATCAGTAAATCAATCTTTTCACTTTCTGGCTCTTTATATATCAACTAATTCTCACTTACTTATAGTATTTTACATTGTTTCAATATTACTAATGATATATGAGTTTCAGAAGAATAAAGATATCATTTATTATGGCAAATTCAAATTCCTGTTGGATGTCAAAAATGCATTAAATGCTCAACCATAACAGGAGAGAGACAGAAGGAAGCAATCACTGAAAGAGGTGTGAAGAATCTATTGATACATAAAGCAGATACAACCTAATGCAGATATTCTCCAACGACTAGAAAGATCATTCCAACAGGTTTTTCAAACTCTCTCAACGGTCATTAAAGAGCTTCACCTACAAATACTCCAGCATTCAATTCGAATAAAATAACGAAGCTATTCTGCATAATAACATCATTTATTACTCAATTCTCTGTGTCTAATAATATCTTATACTTTAGTGATAATTAATTAGCTCTTTGAGAGATTCCATTATTCATTCTTAATTCAGAAATATCTCAAGGTTGTGGGACCTTGAGTGTGGGTGTCAGATTACATCGTGTAAGGGGTAGTGAGTCCAGGTTAAGATCACCCGCTGCTTGATACAATTGTAATTGGTTTTGCAAGAACCTAATAACTCTTGGAAGCATAGTGGAAACTCAGAGATGCTTTGAGAGAACTGGACGTAGGTCATAGTTGGACTGAACCAGTATATATCGGTGTTATCTTCTTCTACCTTATCTCTTATTATTTCAGTCTGTTACTTAAAATTTTTAAAGCTTCACCCAATTCACCCCCCTCTTGGATGAAACTCAATCTAATATTGGTGCCTGCCTTGCCTGACTATATTTCTTGCCATAATGGTAAGGCTTGCAACAATGTCTCCACATTATATTCCCAGGGGGTCTTTGGTGGCCTCGGTTGTCAATCTGATTTGGCTTTTATTGCTGCCACTTGAAGAACCACCTTGATGTTGGCGCTTCTGATAAGAAGTCCCACGACCGGATGTGTTCTTGCTGCCAATATTTTATGGGCAAGCAGCTCCAATAGGTTATGCTCTATTATTTGACACTCTTCGACTGCCTTATTGAACTCCTTGAAGTGCATAGAAACAAGTTTTGCTTTCAAATCCAACTTCAACACTCGAATCATCATGTCCGAACTCCATTCTACGTTATCACATAATTTCAAGTAAGAAGAGTATCAGGACAACTCGATGTATCTAGCCAGTTACTCATCAAAGCCTTCCTTCTCACCTTGCTAGATCGTTAGAAATTTAGTCTCCTTGGTCAGTCTCACTGACCGAGGAAAATACTTCTCGTTGAAATTTTCTTGAAACACTTCCCAGGTCACGGGAATATTTCATGCTTGCAGGATTGCCTCAGTGCTTTCCCACCATCTGTCAACATCACATTCCAACTTATAAATTGCTAGTTAGGCTTTTATGTCGTCTAGGCACTCTAGAAACCTGAAAAATCTTCTCTAAAGGGACAACTAGTCCTCTATAGCTTGGGGATCAAACCTCCCTGGGAAAATGGTTGGCTGGTGTTGATTTAATTTGGTCACCCAGGCCTGTATGCTCTCAACTTTGACATTAGAACCCTCAAGCACCTCTGGCTCAGGCTCTAGAGGCTGTATGTAGCCACTTCCCTATCCGCCAAGGTTATTATTATGAGCTTTTGCATCAACATTTTGTTTTTGCTATACCTCCCTCTGGTCTTGTCAAACATATACTATGATGTCCCTTCGGGATTTGCTCCTTAGGAGGACACTGATTCACGGAAGGAGGTGATCGATCTCTCTGTCGTCGCTCGCGTTCGCTCATGATTCCCTATCACCATACAAACAAGACTATATTAGTATTCCATATCAGTATTACATTCGTTTGATATACGCAGAGTAACAAGCGTTCAGTTTTATAAGGCTGTTAGAGCAAGCTTTTCACCCAAGAGGGGGGTGAATTGGGTGATTTGAAAATAATCAGAAGTTTAAATTCAATTTAAAAAACTTTAAGCACAGTAAATAAAAAGGAAGAGATATCACCAAGATTCACACAGAGATTTATACTGGTTCGGTCTCAACCACTTGACCTATGTCCAGTCCTCAGAAATCCTTCTGAGCCTTTCACTATATCTTCCAAGATTCAGTGGGTTCTTGGCACCACAGTACAACCAGCAAGTTCCTCTGGACACTCGCTCCCCCTTATACAAGCTAATCTTGAATCCCAACTCAAGGTCCCTCAACCTTAAGTTATCACTATTGGAAATAATTAAGTATGACTAAAAAATCTCTCTCACAGAGTATGTAGATAAAAACTGAAGTACAGATGAAGGCTTGAAGCACTTGTAAAGATATTGCTTGTAGTGTATTCAGGCGTTTTTCTTCGTGCTCTTATTTTTTGAATGGCTGGACATATATATTAGAGGCTTTGAAGACTGTTGTAAATTTGTCCGTTGATTCAAAGATGCTCCTAACAAATGTAACAGCATTTGTCTTCCGTTGCTTATGAATTTTGCTGCCGCCCATGAATAGTTGTCGTTTGAATGGAGAGTTCAGTTACTTGTCATGTGCGTGATGGTGGAGTACAGCTGTAATACACTTCGAGAACATTACCGTTAGAAAATATTTGAATATCATCAGAGTATATGATTCACTGGAAGTGTTTTCTGAAAATCAAGGAAACCATCAGGAGTGATTTTGTTTTCGCAACTGAGCGTGAAATAATATGCCATATGATTTTGACATCAATCTGGAGAAATTAGTAATGGTTATCAATAACAGAATTTAGCTAACAAAATCTGTTGATCTTCATGGAAGTAGTTGCAAGTGGATCACAATGATTGTTTGAGAGAGTTACTGGCAGAAAGAAACATTACTGGAATGAATATGATATCACTGGGAATGAATTTGAAAATGTTAAAACCTTCTGACAGTGATTTCAGACTTACTGGAAGTGATCATGAAATTTCCATATTCCACTCGAGTGAATTTAGAATCACTGGAAGTGATTTTGTAAATAGTGATTTCTTCTTGCAGTGATTTTGAATCCACTGGAAGTGATTCAGTGAAAATCCTATATCACTCGAGTGATTCAGGATCATTGGAAGTGATTTGGAATTCTTCAGGTATCACTCGAGTGATCTGGCATTCACTGGAAGTGATTTTCAAAACAGTGAATTTTTCTTGCAGTGATTTTTCAATCACTGCAAGTGATTAGGCTCATCACTCGAGTGATTTCACATATCACTCGAGTGATCTGGAAATTTTCCACATCACTCAAGTGATTTTAATGATCACTTGAGTGATCTTGAATATCACTCGAGTGATTAACTAAATCACTCGAGTGATCTTCCTCAGATCACTTTAATCACTTCTTTTGCTGATATAAAATCCATGGACTTCCAAAACATGATTTGTTATCATCAAAACATGAAATCTAACATTCTCCCCCTTTTTGATGATGACAAAACTTATTACATGATCAAGTTCAAAATTTTGATTTTCTAACAAACTTTACTTGATCTTTTTCAAAAATTTTGCAACAACTTGAGTAGCAAGGAGTAAAAAGAGTTGTTTTAAAGATTAGGAGTTTTTGACCTTATATAGAAAATAAAAAAAAATGATAGTTCAAGGTTCAAAAGTCATTATAAACAGAATTTAAGCATGCACATATGAAGCATAACTTCTTTCTTTTCATGAGATCATATTGGCAGCTGCAAACATAAACACAATAGCATTAAGACTATATTCTCATTAGATTAGAATCTTTGAACAAGTACATGTCAGTTCAGAAAACATACTGAAACTACACAAGTTGCACAACTACATGATAAATACTGAAACAAACTACACAAGCTGCACAACTACATGATAAATACTGAAACTACATACTAAAAACATATGATCATATCAGTTCTTCTCCTCCTTTTTTGCATCATCTAAAGGAGAGGTAGATGGCGTAGATGCCTGAGTGGATGCAGAAGCAAAGAAGGAGATAGGTGGAACATATGGAATAAGGGAGAGCTGGGTAGAAGACTGGAAGGAAAAGGTGGTAGAGGAGGGCTCAAGAGGAGTGGTGGAAGTGGAATGAGTAGGTCCTATAACCTCTGTAGTAACATCCTCAGCAATAATCTCCTCAGTATGAGAACTGGAAGCAGTGTGATATGATGAAGATGATGGAGTCTGGAGGATGGGATCAGCCTGTGGAATATCACCAGCAGGAATAGGGTCAGATATAAAGGATGTGGGAGGTGCAAGAGGAGGAGTGTCTGAAGGAATGATAGGAGGATCAGAAAGTGAAGGATCTGGAAGTGGAGAGTCTGATGTAGGAGGTACATGTGAGGTGGTTGGTGGTAAGTCAGGGAAAGGAATGTGAAGGTGAGACCTGAGTGCATCCTCAATCCTCTGGATCCTCTGTGTCTGATCTGTCTGGCGCTCAAAAAGTATTTGGAAGTTGTGATTTACTGCCTCTACTAACACTTTAACTTGGTAGTTGACTTGATCAATCAGTTCAGTGTTAGACTTCCTCAACTGAGTGACAGCAGACTGGATGGCATCCTGAATATATGTCTGAAGGGCAGCCTGAGTGAATGAAGGACCATGAGATACTGCTCTAGAAGACTGAGCCTCATCCATCTTGGAAGGTGAAGGATCCATCTTCTTTGTATGATAATCTCTCTGGCTTGCCTCAGGAGGTGGTGAATGATGTCTCTGAGGCTGTGAAGAAGCTCCAGCTAGAATAGTGATTCCCATTCGAGTGAGGTGAATCTTCCCAAACTTAGGAATCCTCACTATGTCTCCCTCAGGTGTCAAGTGCCAAATATTGTGCATGGAGAGAATATAGGACACAAGCTGAGGATAGGGAATTGTAGTAGACCTGGAGGAGTGAAACCTGAACCTCTTCATTTCTTGAAAAATGAGCTCACCCACATTTCTTCTCTCTCTGATCATAAGAGATGCCATCATTTAAAGGTCCTTCCCCGTGATATGAGTGAAGTTCTTTGCCTTGTTAACCATGCTACGGGAATAAATATAGAACAAGGCTCTCTGGTTATTGGTAAGAGCAGCTGAGGAAGTGGGTAAAGGCACACCAGGCTGTCCTGGTCTAAAAATGTCAACCAGCTCATGAATATTAAAGACTCATGGAGGCTTCATAGGAACATCCTCTATGCCTAGGTAGGTATTTATAAGATCTCCAGAAAGTAGGACCTTTTGATCTCTCACATTTGTTTCAATCCTCTCAACAATGGTGTTTCCATGGCTATCCTTTACATCCGCAATCTTCATGTTACAGAAAAAATATTTAACAACCAGGGGATTATAGGATATTCTCAGTTTCAACCATGGTTCATATTGTTTCAAATAGGGAGTCAAATCAATATGAAATTTCTTTTTCAGCTCTTCCAAGTCTACCTAGACAACAGGACATAAATCTCTCTTGGCAAAATGTGAGGCAAACACAATGGTATTTAAAATTCTTAGGTTACCCGTGTTAAACCCAGGAGGAGGTTCAAGGATTTCAGTGGTTTCTTCAGCCAAAGACTCAGAAAACCGACTACCAGAAGCTTGAGACGCATACCGTGATTTATGATTAACCGAAGCAGCTAAGATATTGACAGCCCGAGTAATTTTCTTCTGCAATGTAGATTCTTGAATGTCTTCTTCTCGTTGTTTCTCTTTCCCTTTGCCTTTCAAGCTTGTATGAGATCGGGTAGTCATCCCCGTTGGTTCTTCAATACGAATCCCTTTGGGTCTGTGAATGGTTGGATTGGGTTCTTGTTCAGATGGTGCTTTCAGCCTCTTAGACGGTGGAGAGGATGGAGGAGATTGCCCGGGTCTTTTGGTTCTTGCCATTGGTACAATCGCTGGGTATAGTCGAGAGATTACGAAATGGGTGACGTCGGGAACTATCGGAAATTGAGAGGAAAGAGTGAAATTAAAATGAACTTGCTTAGAGGGGATTTATCGGTGAAGGAGAGCTATGAGGATTTGGGTTTCTGGGTTCAAGAGATTTCAGAGAGTTTAAGAGAATTGAGCGAGTGAAAGTGAACGGTTGAAGTGAAGTGAACAGTCGCGTGAGAGAAAAACTGATATAACCGAGTTTTTAATATTCACTCGAGTGATTTTTACATTCACTCGAGTGATTTTGGTTTTCACTCGAGTGAAGTCCAAAATTACTTCACAGATTCTAAAAGCACGCTGTAACTTTAAGATAATTAATTAAAATACTTCATGTGACTTACCTGTAATAAGATTATCAATCTAATTACTTGATTTACCTATGGTTGTAGTATTTCACTGTTCACTCACTTGAGTTGGTCTTTTATCATCACCCGAGTGTTTTCCTCTCTGTTTGTCTCTGTTATTTGAAGATATTACAGAGCATCCTACAAAACAACTTTATAGATACTCCGATGCTTAAGTTAGTTATGGGATCATCAAAACAATATGAAATCAACATTTATAAAGATTAAACAACTTACAATTCATTGGGATTTACCATTCCCAATTCCCTTCGTATATACATGAATTGTTCTCGGGCAAGAGGTTTGGTGAAGATATCAGCTAGTTGCAAATGTGTAGGTATAAATAACACCTTGACATCCTTTTTCTGAATATGATCTCTAATGAAATGATGTCTTACATCAATATGCTTGGTCCTTGAATGTTGTACAGGATTTTTTGCCAAACTTATTGTACTGGTGTTGTCACAGTAAATAGGAATTTCTTTAAGATATATGCCAAGATCCTGAAGTTGCTGTTTTAGCCACAGTACTTGTGCACAACAGCTTGAGGCTGCTATATATTCTGCTTCTGTTAAAGATAATGATACTGTTGTTTGTTTCTTACTGAACCAAGAAACAATTGCACCTCCAAGGAATTGACATTGCCCACTTGTGCTCTTCCTATCTGTTTTATAGCCACCATGATCAGAATCAGAATAGGCAACTAGATATTCATTACCTCTTTTAGGATACCATATACCCAAATCTTTTGTGTCCGCCAGATATCTGAAAATTCTTTTAACTAATTCAGCGTGTGATACTTTGGGGCATGACTGAAATCTTGCACATAAACCAACACTGAATTGAATATCAGGTCTGCTGGCTGTGAGGTAGAGTAATGATCCAATCATTCCTCGATATTGAGTTATATTGAAATCAGCCCCATTTTCATCAGCATCCATAAGTACCGTTAAACTCATAGGTGTATCTGCACCATTAGCTTCATCCAATCCAAACTTCTTGAGCAATTCTTGAAGGTATTTGGTCTGTGATATGAATATTCCATTCTTTCTTTGTTTAATTTGTAAACCCAGAAAGAATGTCAATTCTCCCATTAAGGACATTTCAAATTCTCCCTGCATTATCTCAGAGAATTCTTTACACAGAGAATCATTAGTAGCTCCGAATATAATATCATCAACATAGATTTGAACTACTAAAATATCATTTAGTTTTCGTTTTATAAATAAAGTTGTATAGACTTTTCCTCGAGTAAAACCAAATTCGATGAAAAATTTGCTTAACCTTTCATACCAGGCTCTAGGAGCTTGCTTCAAACCATATAAGGCCTTTTTTAGTTTGAAAACATGATTTGGTATGGATATGTCTTCAAAACCTGGAGGTTGTTCTACATAAACTTCCTCCTTGATGTACCCATTTAAGAAGGCACTTTTCACATCCATTTGATATAATTTGAATCTTTTGATGCATGCAAAGGCTAAGAGTACTCATATAGCTTCCAATCTTGCTACTGGAGCATATGTTTCCTCATAATCAATACCTTCTTCTTGATTATAGCCCTTGGCGACCAATCTTGCCTTATTTCTGATAATAGCTGCGGATTCATCAAGTTTGTTCTTGAATACCCATTTAATGCCAATAACCGAGTGGTCTTTAAGCCGGGGTACCAAATCCCAAACTTGATTTCTGTCAAATTGATTTAATTCTTCTTGCATTGCTAACACCCAATCATTATTTGATAAGGCTTCGTCAATGTTAGAAGGTTCCAATTCAGAAATGAATGCAGAAAAGCTAACTTCGTTTAAAACTTTGTTTCTAGTTTTAACTCCTTCATTAACTTCACCTATCACTTGATCTAGAGGATGACTCTTGATGTATTTCCAGGCTCTAGGTTGATCTGGATGACTTAGTTCAACTCCTTTTTCAAAATTATCGGCCTCAAGATTTGGAGAGTTAACAGAAGGTTGGTTACTAGTTATCTCATCATCAAAGTTTTTACTGGAGGATACATGTTCATCGAATACAACATGAATTGATTCTTCTACAACACATGTTCATTTATTAAAAATTCTATATGTTTTACTTTGATTTGAATAGCCTAGGAAAATTCCTTCATCAACCTTAGAATCAAACTTTCCAAGATTATCTTTACCATTGTTATGAATAAAGCACTTACAACCAAATATGTGTAGATGAGCGAGGTTTGGTTTCCGTCCCTTGTAGAGTTGATATGGTGTCTTTCCAAGTTTGGTTCTGACATACGCTCTATTTGAGATGTAGCATGCAGTGCTCATAGCGTCTGCCCAGAAGACTTGAGACACATTCTTTTCGTAGAGCATTGTTCTAGCCATATCTGTAAGAACTCTATTCTTTCTTTCCACGACTCCATTCTGTTGTGGAGTTCTTGATGCTGAAAAATTGTGATCGATGCCACTTGCATCGCAATATTCTGCAAATGCTTGATTATCAAATTCTCCACCATGATCTGTTCTGATTCCTGCAATTAACATACCTTTCTCATTTTGCACTTTCTTGGCAAAGGCAATAAATTTACTAAAGGTTTCATCTTTGGATGACAAAAATATATTCCAGGTAAATCTAGAGAAATCATCAACAATAACAAATGTGTACAAGTTTCCACCAAGACTCTTAACTCTTGCTGGACCAATCAGATCCATATGCAATAATTGAAGTGGTCTGTTAGTGGAAATTTCAGTTTTCGATTTAAAAGATGATTTAGTTTGCTTACCTCTTTGACAAGCATCACAGATTAAATCATTCTTGAAATTTACATTAGGTAATCCAATTACCAAATCCTTTTTGAGTAATTTACCTAATTGATGCATATTAATATGGGCAAGTCGCTTATGCCATAGCCAACTCTCATCAGTGTTACTCAAAAGACAATTTTCAGAGATATTTTCATTCATATCAAGAGTATAGCAGTTACCTTCTCTTTTTGCCTTGAGTTTTGACTTCAAATTCTTCTTTTCAATATGTAGATCCTTTTTGCTGACTATCAGACATTCTTCTGAGTCAAATATTACCCAGTTGTCTTTATCTGTGCTTTGGCTTACACTTAATAGATTGTGACATAAACCTTCAACATAATATACGTCTTTGATTTTATCCTTGACTTCCCCAAGCCCTGCTATCCTTCCGGTTTGATTTCCTCCAAATTTTACCTTGCCACCTTCCTTGGGTACTAATGTGGTGAAGTTCTCAGGATCACCAGTCATATGTCTTGAACATCCACTATCTATATACCATTTGTTTGATTTGGATGCTCTGAGACAAATCTGCAGTTAAGGATAATTAAGTTTTAGGTACCCATATCTTTTTGGGTCCTTTTGGGTTAGTACATATAACTTCCTGTTCATGAACCTTCTTAGGTATCCATTTATAGGTTCCTATAATTCCTTTCTTTTTATGAAAACACGAAGAAGTGTAATGTCCTTTTCTATTGCAGTAATTACAATAAGCAAAAGGATTAGATGTGTGCACAGAACGTGTGAAATAACTTAGATATGGTTTACCTCCTGTCTTCTTCTTACCCTTTCTTTTGTCTAAGTTTAGATCATATCCTATACCAGACTTATCATTCACAAGACGTTGTGCTTTTAAAATAACATTTAACATCTCATTTCCTTTTGTAAACTTTTCAAGAGTTTTAGTAAGATCAATATTTTTCTTTTCAAGAGACAAACACTTTTCGCAATCTTTATCCAAAGGATCTTTAATTCTTTCTTCAAGAAATTTGTTTCTCTTTTTACATGCAATCAAGTTATTAACAATTTTGACAAATTCAGAATGTAAAGCATCATATTCATTTTGTAATTCATCATAAGTAGGATCAGAATCTTTTACCTCCTCGTCTGTTTCTTTTTGAGCAACCAGGCATATATTGGCTGTCTCTTCATTATCGCTTTCATCATCTGAGGAGCTATCTCCCCATATTGCATAAACAAATGCCTTCTTTCTGTTCAAGGATTTGATGTTTCTCTTTTCTTTATTTTTCTGTAATAACTCTGGACATTCTGATTTGATATGTCCAGGTTTACCACATTCATAGCAGATGATCTCCTTGGCGTCTCTTCTTCTACTAGTTCCACTTCTTTGTGAATTCCTGAACCCTTGGCCTTTATATACTTCTTGAATCTTCTGATCATCAGGCCTATTTCATCATCATCGATCTCCTCTTCTTCTTCTTGGCTTTCTGCCTTTGTTTTTGTCACACTTAGTGCAAGAATTTTCTTCCTCCTGTCACCAACTTCTTCTAGTTTTCATTTGAATTTTATTTTGCTTTCATATTTAGAAAGACTTCCAAACAAAGAAGCTACAGATTGCATTGATTCTCCTTTGGCCTCCTCTATTGCTGTGACTTTTGCCTCCCATTCTTTGGAGAGTATGTTTAATATTTTTCGTACTTGGACATTCTGATCATAGAATTTTCCAAGTGCTGCAAGTTGATTAACAAGATGAGTATATCTAAGTTCAAATTCAGCTATTGACTCACCTTCCTTCATACGAAGTAGATCAAACTCTGTAGTTAGAGTATTGACTCAATTTTCTTTTATTCCAGATGTTCCTTCATGAGATACTTCCAACGCTTGCCACATCTCTTTAGCAGTCTGAAGAGTACATATTCTGAAGTATTCTTTTTGACTCAGTGCACTCTGAATCATTAAAATTGCTTTGCTGTTGAGAGTCACTAGCCTTTTGTCATTGTCATCAAATTCTACTGGTGATTTAGGAACTTTTCGAGATTCTTCAGTCTCTGTAGGTACATAGTTTCCAGTCTCAATCACATCCCATAGTCCGTATTCTGTAGCCATTACGAATACACGGAACTTAGCTTTCTAGAAGGAAAAATGCTTACCACTAAAACCTGGTGGTCTAGTGATAGAAGCTCCGTCAGGAAGGATTGCTTCACCCATGCTTGCCATTGGATCCTTCTAAGGTTGTTAAACCTGAACAAGAAGACCTGCGCTCTGATACCAAATGTTAGAGCAAGCTTTTCACCCAAGAGGGGGGTGAATTGGGTGATTTAAATATAATCAGAAGTTTAAATTCAATTTAAAAAACTTTAAGCACAGTAAATAAAAAGGAAGAGATATAACCAAGATTCACACAGAGATTTATACTGGTTCGGTCTCAACCACTTGACCTACGTCCAGTCCTCATAAATCCTTCTGAGCCTTTCACTATATCTTCCAAGATTCAGTGGGTCATTGGCACCACAGTACAACCAGCAAGTTCCTCTGGACACTCACTCCCCCTTATACAAGCTAATCTTAAATCCCAACTCAAGGTCCCTCAACCTTAAGTTATCACTATTGGAAATAATTAAGTATGACTGAAAAATCTATCTCACAGAGTATGTAGATAAAAAATGAAGTACAGATGAAGGCTTGAAGCACTTGTAAAGACATTGCTTGTAGTGTATTCAGGCGTTTTTCTTCGTGCTCTTATTTTTTGAATGGCTGGACATATATATTAGAGGCTTTGAAGACCATTGTAAATTTGTCCGTTGATTCAAAGATGCTCCTGACAAATGTAACAGCATTTGTCTTCCGTTACTTATGAATTTTGCTGCCGCCCATGAATAGTTGTCGTTTGAATGGAGAGTTCAGTTACTTGTCATGTGCGTGATGGTGGAGTACAGCTGTAATACACTTCGAGAACATTACCGTTAGAAAATATTTGAATATCATCAGAGTATATGATTCACTGGATGTGTTTTCTGAAAATCAAGGAAACCATCAGGAGTGATTTTGTTTTCACAACTGAGCAGTGAAATAATATGCCATATGATTTTGACATCAATCTGGAGAAATTAGTAATGGTTATCAATAACAGAATTTAGCTAACAAAATCTGTTGATCTTCATGGAAGTAGTTGCAAGTGGATCACAATGATTGTTTGAGAGAGTTACTGGCAGAAAGAAACATTACTGGAATGAATATGATATCACTGGGAGTGAATTTGAAAACGTTAAAACCTTCTGACAGTGATTTCATACTTACTGGAAGTGATCATGAAATTTCCATATTCCACTCGAGTGAATTTGGAATCACTGGAAGTGATTTTGTAAATAGTGATTTCTTCTTGCAGTGATTTTGAATCCACTGGAAGTGATTCAGCGAAAATCCTATATCACTCAAGTGATTCAGGATCATTGGAAGTGATTTGGAATTCTTCAAGTATCACTCGAGTGATCTGGCATTCACTGGAAGTGATTTTCAAAACAGTGAATTTTTCTTGCAGTGATTTTTCAATCACTTGAAGTGATTTGGCGCATCACTTGAGTGATTCAGGATCACTGGAAGTGATTTGGAAAACTTGGCGCATCACTCGAGTGATCTGGAATTCACTGGAAGTGATATTCAAAACAGTGAATTTTTCTTACAGTGATTTTTCAATCACTGCAAGTGATTAGGCGCATCACTCGAGTGATCTGGAAATTTTCCACATCACTCGAGTAATTTTAATGATCACTCGAGTGATCTTCCTCATATCACTTTAATCACTTCTTTTGCTGATATAAAATCCATGGACTTCCAAAACATGATTTGTTATCATCTAAACATGAAATCTAACGAAGGCATACAGATATAATAGAAACATACTGACATTAAGTACTAATTTACATTACAAGAGAATCCATGCAGGGTTTGAAAAATATTTACAAATGTACAGAGCATTAACAAAAAAAAGTGCAATTACAGATAACTAGAATCAGCTTCAGATTACACCGAGACCCTTATCCCGGGTAACCACCTCCTTGCCTTTCGAGCCACTAGCCTCAGTTGTAAGCTTTTTCAGTTTGAAAAAGGGTGAGATTTTAGAAAATCTCAATAATAACAGACATTCCAAACATATAAAATGCAACAATAGATATGCAATATACCATGTCATGTAAGATAATAACTCGTACTGTATACATACTATCCAAGGCCAAACTAATGTTTGCACCCCGGTTTAACTCATGTCCAAGGTCAAATGACATGTTTGAATCCCTGACTTATTCGCGTGCACCATCGTTGGATCCCAAATCACAGCTAGGCTAATGTCATGTTACAGAAGATTGCATACACAAACATATAGATAATTACATAGTATATGAAAGAAAGTGCTGCTACCTGACTCCTTTTTTTTTAATTTTGGGCCTGCCCTAAACCTGTTCCCGCTCGGCTAGTTCTAATTCCTATAAAATTAGAGTTAAAAGTAACTGGTTCTTACTTGCACTATTACTACATTTTATTTACATTTTACTGGTTATCTATCATGTAAACACCCTTCCTTATATTACCTTACCGGTTCTTAGTTCCATTAAATCAGAGTAAGCGAGCGATAAATTATTAAACTAAAAGCCATTCTCCTATTCATGCTAGAAAATTTCTTAAATACATTAGAGCGATTATCTGCTTATACAACATTCATACATACACATACATCCATATATACACACAAATATGAAATACAAATGTAGTTCCTCACACTACAGTCTTCTCTTCCACTCCACATCTCCTCCATGCATCTTCCTGCATCCATCACCTATCTAAAATGGTTGTTTGGGAGGAGTGAGATTCGAGAGAATCTCAATAGTGAACAGTACAACTATGCATGGCAGATATATATAAATGCATGACATGCTTGCCTACCCTATTTCATGCCAACATAATGACATGTTGCATGCTCAATGTTATGACATACCATAGCCATCGCACAAATATAATAGAGCTTCAATCAATCAAATATGCTTAACACAAATAGGCATAGCAGTCACACAATCAATGCATATAACATACATATCACACCCATGCAGGAAAAGTAAGTCCACTACCTGTCGGACTTCACGTCCATCCTCAATCCTTCGTCTTTGCTCCGGTTCGGGCACGTCCATCCATCGAGTCTTAGAATTCCATCCAAATACATTTAATGAGTTATTACTCTTTCTTATATCATTCTAGACTCGTATTAGTTGATAACTTAGCCCAATTATTCTAAATTACCAAAATGCCCCCGGAAGCCCGGCCCGATTGTACTTTTACAGAAATTACATTATAGGCCAATCCTACACAATTTCGCATGTAGAATCCATTTATGACTTCAGATTAGTCAAATTCAGGACCAAATGACGGAAATACCCATTCGTAGCCCCTATATAGAGCAACAAGGGCAATTTGGTCATTTCACCTTCTAGGCCTTTTCTCACTTCCCCTTCAACATGAACCCTACACAATTTGCTCTTCTAAACTCAATGGAAACATCCAATAGATGAAATTCCAACTCTATCCTTATACCACGCCCAACGTAGCCCATAAAGGATTCTCAGAAGAGTTGTGTCGGTTCCTTTCTTTCTTTATCTTAATATCCTCCTTTGTACTCCTTATTACATTATTAGCTGTTTAGACATCCATTGGGTATCATTTCGGATCCCAAAACACGGATAGAATGAGAGATGAATAGTACACTATTTCCAAAATACTCATCCAAATGATAAACTGAAATGGTAGAAAGATAACACCTGCTTACCTCTACCCGCTTCTGAATTTGGTTCGGAATTTTGGCAATGCTCTGGCCAGCGAGATAGAACTAACAGCCTCTAAATAAGAATCCAAAACCATAGAATTGAAGCTTGGGATGAGTAGAACAATATCTATACTGGACATTTCGAGAGAAAACGCCATTTCGGATGAGTTCCGGCGAATCAACACTTTCTCTATCTTCTCTCTCTCTCTCGTTCGTTCCGTCGCATCTCATTGTTTCACTTTCTTTCTGATTCTCATCTGTTATGATATGTTCCCTTTCCTTTCCTCTTTTAATTCCCACACTGGAAAGAGTGAGAATTAATTGATGAAGGATGATGATTAATTAAAATCATCCGGTGGCCTTTACTCAATTAGTCCACCTATCACATTACTTGCATAGTAAGTTTTCTTTCTCTTTTCCTTCATCATTCCATTAATATTAATGAGAAATAAGAGAGTATAATTCACTCTCAAATTATCCCATTATACCACCTCAAGTGGTCCACCAAAGCCTTAAGCTTTTCCTCTTATTGACTTTACTTGATAATAATTCACCCGCTTGGCTTATTAGTTACCAAGTAGTCATTTCCCTCCTTTCTAATTCCCATTCAACTCAACATATTGGGAAGATTAGGGAAAATCCATCATTTCTCAACTTATAGAAAAATTACCATTTTGCCCTCACCTTTTTATTTCCTTTTTAATACCCAACAATATTAAGGAATTTTGGGATAAATATCATGTCCTACTAGGACATCTGCTAAACCGGGGTCTAGCAGTCCATTAAATCCAGGCTTAATCTCAAGCCTTTAATCCCAAAATTTGGGTATTACATATCACAATTATAACAGTTTCTGCACAGTACAACTCAGCACAGTGTAGTTTCACTGTTTCTAGAAACTAGCAGATTTTTCAGTCAAGTTTTGGAAATTCATAATTAATTTAAAAAAATCCAATTTAATTGATTCTAAGGCATAAATGAGGATATTTAAATTTTATTTTTTGTAAAAATACTTAGGTTTGACCACTGAATTCATGCCATTCCCATAAATTCACCAAATACCACTGTTCCAGATTACATTCCAGAAACAGGGCACAATCTTTGAAAATCCATATCTCTCAATGTACTTCTCCAAAAATTACAAAATACTTATAAAATTAAAGATCTATGCCTTTAATTTAATTCTGAAAAGTTTCAGAATTTTTGGACAAAGTTTGTCCAACAAAATACATTGTACAATATCACTGTCTCACTGGAGGTATATAAAACAACATACATATTCAACTTCACAAATTTTCAAATTTTTATACCAACATCCAAAAATCATGAACACAAGCATGTCTATACAATTTTTCCTTCTAAAGCAAATGGAACTATCAAAGTTACAAAATTCTAGCTCAACCCTTGTATTCTACCTCTGGCCAAAAGTTATGTTCTTAGGGGAGGGAATGTGTTTTCTTGATTTCTCTTGCTTAATCACTTTCTTATCACCTCTAATCACATGATTACCTACTTAAACACTAAAAGAACATGATTAGAGGAAATTTTGGCAGCATTTTTCCTAGGGTTTGCATCAGCCCAAATTTGAAAACCAAGGCAAAACCACTACCACCAACAACAACAACACTATTCAAGGCAAGATGATCAAGTTTTTGTGATTACCTCTTGGATTCCAACTCTTTATCTCCCCTGTATGTCCCTTCTATCTCTCTATACACTCTTGATTTGTCTTGAAAAAATAGATTTCATGGAGGAAAAGAGGTTAGGAGAGGTTGTAGAGAGATTAGGAAGCATAAACATCAAGTTTTCAAGCTTCTTACCTTTTTGATTATTGAACTTTGAACCCTAGCTTCTTCAAGTTCTCTTGTAAGGTTCTTGAGCTCTCTCTCTCTCTCTCTCTATTTGATTTAGTTTTGGCCAAATAATGAAGATGGAAGATGTGTAAATGAAGACTTAGATATTATATCACTTGTCTTGCTTTTTCTTAACAAATGCTTGTTTCTAATTGGTTATTATTATTTTTCCTCTTTCTACATTAATATGACCAAATAAATGTATTCCTCTTGCTTCCTTTTGGCTTGACCAAAATTATGAGATGAAGAGGAAGGGAATTATATATTCTTGAATATTATTTGCTTTATGTCATTACATAATTCCATGGTAAATTAATATATGACTTTACTTGGCTCTCTTTTTTCCTCTACCTCTTGAATTAATATAGGCCACACAACTTCTTTTCTCTTCCATTCCCTCTTTATGTGACCGAACATGTAGAGGAAAGAGGGATTAGAATTTGTTTCTTGCAGTATCATAATCCCTTTCTTCCATATATTTAATTTGTCATGCTTGCTTTTCGACTTTTTGCTTCTCCTAAAATTTGCACTTGGTAATAATATTCCAAATTGTGTTTATTAATTATCAAGTAACCCTTTTCCTCTTTTGCTTTCCCCCTTTAACCAAAATTATTGAGAAAATTAGAGGAAAAATATTTGTGTCTTGAGTTATGGAAAATTACAATTTTGCCATTACATTTTTGTGATTTATTGTAATAAATCATTTATTGCTATTCTTCCCTTGATTTGACTAAATTTATGACGCTATTATTGAGCCATTATGTGTGTCATTTTATCCTCCAATTTAGGTTAGGCCTTTAAGTGGACATTAGTTGCTCATTTGTGTCCTAGCTTAGCCAAGTTATGTGTAACCAGCAATTGGAATGTTTCTAACAATTCATGTGCATCATAATTTACCATTTTATTCTTTTAAATACATTACTTACGTAGGAGGAATATTGATGACTAAAAACGGGTTGTTACAAGCTTGCTATGGGAGTGAGAAAAGTACCCAGCATGTTCAACATAAATAAAAACTCAAAATTGTCCTTTGGCTCCCCGGATTTTATGGCATTAAGTATGTTCTCATACTTTAGTTTATCATAATCTATCTTCAATCTCTTATATGTCTCATCTTTCTCGCTAACCTTTACTTTCATCACCTCCTCCTACAATGTGGTACCTTAAGCAATTCTGCCACATCTTTTACTTCAATTTCAACTGTCTTTCCCCTTATTCTAAATTGATTAGTAAAGTGATCATATACTATCATAATAGCAACTAAAATGTCTCAAGGGAGTCTCATACATTCCACATCAAGCGGATGTCAAAATCCTAACCTTTCTACCTTAGCTTTTAAGTTTGCATTACAATTTACATAAGCAACCAGTTTGGTGAATTGCTTCAGAGTGCAACACGAGTGAAAAGCAACTGCGTAGTTCCTCTTCTGCTTCTCCAACCTTCCTTGGTTGCTCTATCACTATATTTTTTCCTCTCATCCTCAGTCAAATTCCACCACGCCTTTGTTAACTCCTTAAGCTTCTCGGTAATTGATAAAGTCCTTCCACTTTTCAAACTCACTCCAAAACAAAAGGTAACCATTCTTGATGTATTTATTTTGCACCTTCACTTTATCCCCCCTTTCATCAGCCTCCACATCAATGTTCTCTGCACATACTGCTTTCCTCTTCACACTCACCTCTTTATTATGGGCCTCCACATTTGTATAATGGCCCTCAACCTCTTTACTTGTCATTGGATCATACTCCATCTTTTTAATCCTGCAAAATAATCCCACATATAATGTTAAACTAAAAGCCGTTCTCTTATTCATGCTAGAAAATTTCTTAAATACATTAGAGCGATTCTCTACTTATACAACATTTATACATACACATACATCCATATATACACACATATACACGAAATACAAGAAGTAGTGCCCCACACTACGGCCTCCTCTTCACTTCACGTCTCCATATCTCCTCCGTGCATCTTCATGCATCTTCAGCTGTCACTATGGTTGTTTGGGAGGAGTGAGATTTGAGAGAATCTCAGTCGTGAACAGTACTACTATGCATGGCAGATATATATGAATGCATTACATGCTTGCCTACCCTATTTCATGCCAACATAATGACATGCTGCATGCTCAATGTTATGACATACCAATAGTCATCGCACAAATATAACAGAGCTTCAATCAATCAAATATGATCAACACAAATAGGCATAGCAGTCACACAATCAATGCATATAACATACATATCACACCCATGCAGGAAAAGTAAGTCCACTACCTGTCGGACTTCACGTCTGTCCTCAATCCTTCGTCTTTGCTCCGGTTCGGGCACCGTCCTTCGTTGAGTCCTAAAATTCCATCCAAATACATTTAATGAGTCATTACTCATCCATATAACATTCTAGACTCTTATTAGTTGATAACTTAGCCCAATTATGCTAAATTACCAAAATGCCCCCGGATGCCCGGCCCAACTGTACTTTTACAGAAATTACAACATGGGCCAATCCTACACAATTTCACGTGTAGAATCCATTTATGACTTCATATGAGTCAAATTCAGGCCCGAATGATGAAAATACACCTTAACAGCCCCTATGTAGAGCTAAAAGGGTAAATTGGTCATTTCACCCTCTAGGCCTTTTCTCATTTTCTCTTCAACATGAACCCTACACAATTTACTCTTCTGAACTCAATGGAATCATACAATCGATGAAATTCCAACTCTTGACTCATGCCACACGCATGACAGCCCATATAGAGTTCTTAGGAAAGTTGTGTTTGTTCCTCCCTTTCTTTATCTTAATATCCTCCTTTCTACTCCTTATTACATGATTAGCCATTTAGACATCCCTTGGACATCATTTCGGCCACCAAAACATGGATAGAACTAGGGATGAACAGTACACTACTTCCAAAATAATCATCCAAATGATAAACCGAAATGGTAGAAAGGTAGCACATGCTTACCTCTACTCGCTTCTGAATCCGGTTCAGAATTCCGGCGACGCTCTGGCCGGCGAGATGTCACCAACGGCCTCTAAACGAGAATACAAAACCATAGAATCGAAGCTCGGGATGAGTAGAAGAACGTTTGTACTGGACATGTCAAGAGAAAACATCGTTTCAGACGAGTTCCGGCCAATATAAGCTTTCTCACTCTTCTCTCTCTTCTCTCGTTCTCCATTTACGTTCTCGTTCTTCTTTCTCTTTCTCGTTCTCATCTGTTCTGTTCTCTTTCCTTCTTTCCCTTTTAATCCAAACGCAGGAAAGGAAGGGAATTAATTGATGAAGGATGATGATTAATTAAAATCATCCAGTGGCCTTTACTCAATTAGTCCACCTATCTCATTACTTGCACAGTAAGTTTCCTTTCTATTTTCCTTCATCATCCCATTAATATTAATGAGACTTATGAGAGTATAATTCACTCTCAAATGATCCCATTATGCCACCATGCCACCTCAAGTGGTCAACCGAAGCCTTAAGCTTCTCCGCTTATTGATTTTACTTGATAATAATTACCAACATGACTTTATTAATTACCAAGTAGTCATTTCCCTCCTTTTAATTCCCATTCAACTCAACTTATTGGGAATATTAGGGAAAATCCATCATTTCCCAACTTATGGAAAAATTACCATTTTGCCCTCACCTTTTATTTCTTTTTAATATGCAAAGATATTAAGGAATTTTGGGATATAAACCATGTCCTCACTTGGACATTTGCTAAAACGGGGTCTAGCAGTCTACTTAATCTAGGCTTAATCTCAAGCCTTTGGTCTCAAAATTTGGGGTATTACAGGATACATGAACAGACAATCCTAAAGAAAATGCAGAATAACCATAGGCACCACACTGAATGAAACACCATAAGGGCACAACACATAAAGAAAGAAAACTAGTATACCACTACCATTTAGAAAGAAGAACAAAAATAATAGGGAACTCAGTAATTCCATAGCATACTATCAAGTTTATTTATGATGCCACTCTCTGCCATTTGATCAACAATCTTCCATGCTCTTCTTCTATCTTTTTTGCTACTCCCTAGTAGTGGTAGGAGGATGGGTCTTATCATAATCACATTTGACTCATCATATTCCCCAAGTCTTAATACATTAAGTATAAACAAAAACTCTTTATCCTTGATCTACCACATTAAGATGAATATCAACATCTAAAACAGAAGAATGGTAACTTAAGGGGAAATGCCTTTTATTTTTAAGCACATTCCTAGTTAAAATGCCTAATATGCTTGCGATTTGAGACCAACTATGCTGTCTCAATATTTCTTTAAAGTAAAAAACCAGCATGCTTCTCTATATATTAATTCCTCTTATTCTCTAAATTGGTTTTCAGGAAAAAATTACAAGTTTAAAAACACCTCATAGTTTAATTCAATTTAAATCAGGGAATCTCTTAGAATTCAGGTTATTTAATTTGAGGGGCCAAATTCTAAATTTAATAATCTGAACAATACTATCTTCTAATTTGAGTAAAACTGCTATAACAAGACCATAGCCTAAACATAACCACAACATTTGACAGAGGAAGAATAAATATCTGTGAGAATATTAGATTTTGTTCCAGTACAAACCATACCAGAACATGCTTATGTATCTCAAGACTCAACTTAGCTATCATGCAAACTACAAACCTATTATTTTAGTTAGGTTTAAGGGTGTATTTTAACCTTCCATAATTCGTAATAGGTGTTGAAACACTGTCCTTGCTTGTTTTAGTCAATTGCCATTACATTAATCAGCCCTAAATGCCATATTAACAGTTTTAGAGGCATTAAATTAGCTTACCACAATCAATCGGCTCAATGGAATGGTGACCTTCAAACCTAGAACAAACCGACCTCTACTTCAACAGACGACAACAATGGCACACCCACAGGCCAAAACCTTAATACTCGCTCACTCTCAATCTCCTTTAGGTGACTATGCGACCGATTGCACCCACCATTACCAATTTGGGGACACCAATGCTGACTGTGACAGTTTGAGGAAGAAGTTGGAGCCCATGACGTGACACCCACAGCCTAATAACCTTAGTACTCGCTTGCTCTCACTCTCCTTTGGGTGACCATACAATAGATTACACTCACCATTGCCGATTTGGGGATGTCTATGCTGACTGTGAGAGTTAGAGGAAGAAGTTTTTTTGAACGGCCATAGGAAGAAGAAGTTGAAGCCCATGTTTTGAGCAATCCCGACACTTCTCTCTGATTTAATTAAATAAGTCTTAAGGGCATTTTGGTCTTTCAGCAAAAAAATCAAAAGCCTATATTCTCACTCCATCCCTTATCTGTCCTTTGCAAGTTTTAATGGCCTTATGTGGGTTTTGTAAGTTTAAGTGGTATTTAACTGCCTTTTTCTCATACATACATACATACATAAATACATACATACATACATACATATATATATATATATGTATGTATATATATATATATATGTATGTAAACATTAATTTGGTTTATATTAAAAGTAACTTCTAACATATTTCACTGCTATTGAAAAAATCTTTAAATCTCAATACCTCTATTGCTAACATATAGAAAAACTTTAAAATTCATTACCTCTATTGCTAACATATTCACTACAATTGAGAAAAACTTTAAAACTTATTACCTCTGTTTAAAAATTAATGGCATGCCTTATAAAAAAAATTATTTCTCTGCTTAAAAAGGGACTTAGTAGAGTATAGATTATTGTGGTTGTTATTATTATTATATTCATATACTGAAGAAAATTTCCAATAGCAGTAGTGCACATTTAATTGTTGCATGTTTCGTAGCCATACATGACCATGTTGCCGGCATCATACGAATAGTACATGTTTATTATTATTATAATATAATATGATATTATTTAATTAATTATGAGTATGATCCGACACGGGGGTAAGGTCTAGACTATAGATTATTATTATTATATAAAAAAGAAACCCGTTTCGAGAGAGATTGAAATAAAAATAGAAATTATAATTATAATATATTACTCGTAGCTGTAGAAACCCTAACACCTAATAATATTCCAAACCTTTGCATTAAATGCTCCCACATGATTCCATGGTTCCACCTTGTGATCCAAGGAGAAAAGCTCAATTTCCCTGGTCGTATTTCATTTATTAAATTTCTCTTTGCATATGACTATGTCTTATGAACCAAGTTTATGTTTTTTCCTCTTGTAACATTTTTCTTTAAAAAAAACCAGTGAAAAGTTTCTGTTTAAAAACTTTAATTTACTGGTAAGAAAGATTCGACACTAGTGAAAAATAGCATTTTTAGACCGCATTATTTAGACCGGTTATTGCGGATAAGGTCTAAAAGAAACACGCGGTGGCAATTCCGTAATTAAAAGCACTTTTTTAGACCGGTTTTCTAAAAAACCGGTCTAAAAAATTCTTATTTAGACCGGTTATACAAACAACCGGTCTCAAAAACAAATTAAGACCGGTTGTTTAAATAACCGGTCTTAAAAGTCAATAATTTAAGACTGGTTATTTAAAAAACCGGTCTGAAAACAAATTATTAAAATGAATAAAAAAATCACGATATTATTAAGACCGGTTTTTTAAATAACCGGTCTTAAAAGACAATAATTTAAGACCGGTTATTTAAAAAATCGGTCTGAAAAATAAATTATTAAAATGAATAAAAAAACACTTTATTATTAAGACCAGTTATTTGAATAACCGGTCTTAAATTTCAATAATTTAAGACCGGTTGTCTAAATAACCGGTCTTAAAAGTCTGATATTCATACCTAGATTGGCCGCGAAAGTTCATTTCATCAGTTACGTTTCACTTTCCCCTCTGCTTCCACCGCCGCGAACTGCTCAAGTCCAACGCAGTAGGTGATATTCCGCCGTATTCTCCTGCCACCCTTCCAGTCGCCGACGCCACTTCCACCTTCTTTACCATATTCTGTTGTCGGCGTTTGAAACTCCCTCCTTCTCCGTTCGTACTTGCCGTTGCTGCGAAGAAGTCACCGTGAGTACCATCGTGAAGGGCAGCTGAGCATCTTATTTCTCCAGCCTTTATCTCACTCCGGCGTGTTTTCCAGCCACTGCTGCCCCTCTCCTCCTGCGCCTCAAGCCACGGTCCAAGTTACTTCAAACAGGTAATGTCCCCTGTCTCAATACTCCGTATAAATAGACATTGTGTATTCACTGTCTGTCCAAGAATATAATCTGTACTATAATTGAACTAGAAATTAAAATAGAAATGGAGAAAAAATTACATTTACTCTGATGGAAATTAATTGGTGAAGCTTAATTAACGGTGTCTAATTTAAGTCCTGAAATTGCTAGTGTATATTGATACATTTTCCATATTACTTGAAGAAAATGGAATAGACTGCAATTATATCTTATACGGAATTCTAATGAAGAATTCTGTTAAACTAGATAAATTGATGAGTGTAACCTTTTCATACTCTCATCATACTCCTGCCTTTTCCAGGGCAGTTAATATACAGAAGAGAAGAAAAAAAGGTGTTGAAATATATGGATCGTAGTTGGATAAACGCTAAACGGACTAGTGTTGAATATGATAATGGGGTGAGGGATTTTTTGGAATTTGCTAGAAGAAATTCTGGTAATGATGATAGTGGGATGTTCTATTGTTCTTGTGTAGAATGTCTGAATGAGAAGCAACTTAGTGCTGCAGATATATATACACATTTAATTTGTGAAGGATTTTGTAAGAGTTATACAGTATGGGTATGGCATGGTGAAGAAATAGAAATTACAAGCGTAACTCAACAAGGGGGGGTCGCCTTTGATGATAATGACACGGTTCTGAATGACCGAATAGAAGATATTATTCGTGATGTTGGAGAAGAGGCTTTTGAGCAATCATATGCATATGGTAATATGTGCAGTGATTCTGAGAAGCCACTGTACCTGGGGTGCACAAAATACCAATTGTTGAAAGCTGTATTGAAATTGGTAAGCTTGAAAGCACGGCATGGATGGAGCGACAAGAGTTTTTCAGAAGCACTTGAAGCCTTCAAGGACATGCTTCCAGATGATAACGTGCTGCCTTGCCGATACTATGATGTGAAGAAAATATTGTGTCCATTAGGGATGAAGTATAAAAAGATCCATGCATGCCCTAATGATTGTATATTGTACAGAAAAGAGCATACAGAGAAAGAACAGTGTCCGATATGTGAAACCCCCAGATACAAATCAAATAAGGCCCCTGCAAAAGTGTTGTGGTATCTTCCTATCATACCGAGGTTCAAACGGCTGTTTGCTAATGAAATTGATGCCAAAAATTTGAGATGGCATGCAGATGAGAGGATTTCTGATGGAAAGCTTCGACATCCAGCTGATTCTTCTCAGTGAAAGAAAATTGATCAGTTGTTTCCTGACTTTGGCAAAGAGCCTAGGAATCTTAGGCTCGGGCTTAGCACGGATGGCATGAATCCTTACGGTAGCCTAAGCAGTATACATAGTTCATGGCCTGTTCTGTTGGTAATTTACAACTTATCTCCTTTGTTATGTATGAAACGAAAGTACATCATGTTGTCTATGTTGATTTCGGGACCAAAACAACCCGGAAATGACATAGATGTTTACTTAGAACCCCTGATCGAAGACTTGAAAGAGTTGTGGGACGAAGGTGTTGACGTTTTTGACGCGAACAAGAAGGAGATGTTTAAAATGCGAGCCTTGATCTTTTGTACTATAAACGACTTCCCTGCTTATGGAAACTTGTCAGGATATAGCGTTAAAGGCCACAAAGCTTGTCCTATTTGTGAAGAAGGCACATGCTACTATCAACTTCAACATGGAAGAAAGACTGTTTATCTTGGTCATAGGAGATTCCTTAGACGGGGCCACCCATATCGCAGATTAAAGAAGGCCTTTTTTGGTGGCCAAGAGTTTGAAGATGCTCCAGAGGCTTTGACTGGGGAGAAAGTGTATGAAAAGGTCAAAAATATCAATGTCATCTTTGGTAAGACTTCAAAGAGTCGAAATGAAAAAAATATATGGAAAAAGAGGTCTGTTTTCTTTAACCTTCTATATTGGCAGAATCTTGATGTCAGACACTGTATTGATTTCATGCATGTGGAGAAAAACGTGTGTGATAGTGTTGTTGGGACACTACTCAACATACAAGGAAGTTCTAAGGATGGCGTTAAGGCAAGATTAGATTTGCAAGAAATGGGAATACGGGCAGACTTACATCCGAGGCCACATGGTAAGAGAACTTTTTGTCCTCCAGCTTCTCATACTTTGTCCAAGGATGAGAAACGAAGTTTTTGTGAGTGTTTACATGGCATCAAAGTTCCCTCAGGGTATTCTTCAAATTTTAAGAAGCTTGTGTCTATGAAAGACTTGAAGTTAGTAGGGCTGAAGTCTCATGATTGTCATGTCTTGATGCAACAACTACTCCCAGTGGCTATTCGAGGCATCGCCGAATATGATCTTCAACACATATTGACCAGACTTTGTTTCTTCTTCAATGCGATTTGTAGTAAAGTCATTGAGACAGAAAGGTTGGATGAATTGGAAGATGAAGGTTACCTGATCTTGTGCCAGCTTGAGAAGCTTTTTGTTCCTTCCTTTTTTGACATCATGATACATCTAGTTGTTCATCTAGTGAGGGAGATAAAATTGTGTGGGCCTATCTATTTTCGATGGATGTACCCAATTGAAAGAACTATGAAAATCCTAAAAGGATATGTGAAGAACCCTAACCGGCCTGAAGCTTCTATTGTTCAGAAATATGTTTCTGAAGAAGCCATGGAATTCTGTCAACATTATTTGGCAAATGTAGGACATATCGGCCTTCCTAAACGACATGATGAAGAAGGGGGTAGGCGAGGGGCTACCATCAAGAGTGTGGATCCTGATGAATTACAACAAGTCCACTTGTACATTTTGAATAATGTTGATGCAGTTCAAGATTACATAAATGCTCATAAAGAAATTGTACGGAAAGCGAACAGTCGATTGACTGAACAAAGGTTAATTAGGGAGCATACCAGGACCTTTGCACATTGGTTTAAACACAAGGTTGACGGAGAAGAATGTGTTTCTGATACAATTAAATGGCTAGCACGTGGTCCTGAGTTTGATGTCATAAGTTGGACTTCGTTTGTGATCAATGGGTATACCTTTTACACAAAGTCCTTGGATGATAGGAGCACTGTCCAGAACAGCGGTGTTATGTTAGTAGCTGAATCTATGCACTTCTCTAGTTCAAAAGATAAGAACCCTACATTAGCAGCCATACCTTATTATGGGGTGATTGACGAGATTTGGGTGGTTGACTATGTTAAAATTAAATTTCCCATTTTCAAATGTAAGTGGGTTGATGTCAATAATGGAGTGAGGATCGATAAGTCAGGGTTTACATTAGTTGATCTGAACAACAAAAGTTTTGGAGATGAACCTTTCATTATGGCCGATCAAGCGAAACAAGTGTTCTATATTATTGATCAAGCAAATAAAATGTGGTCTGTAGCTCTCCAAGGAAAAAGGGTCATCGATATTGAAGAGGAAAGTCGTTCAAATTATGATCTTCTCGAGACCCCTTCTTTTTCTAGGGGTTTTCCTGCATTGAACGAAGAAGATGAAGCTGATAATGAACACGGCACAAGAAATGATCATCGTGAAGGGATATGGGAGGATATCTCTTTATAAATCTACTTTAAATGTTAGCTATCTATTTAAAGTCATTATCGTTATAACTTATATACAGATTATATATATAGTTATTTACAATATTATCAGCCTAGGCACGACTGACTTTACCGAGGAGGTAATAAATATATATTTCAAATATTTTGTATTACTTTATTGTTTTTAAGTTAGTAAGTTAATGTTTTGTTTGGCTTCGGTGTTACACATACAGATGTTTGATCTTGCTGATCCCTTTCCTGAAGAAGATATTGATTTCATCCGCAATTGTTGTGCTGAATTCATTTATGAGCTTTTACAAGATTAGTAAGTTTTTGAATCCGATTTATGTTGTTCTAATAATACTTATGGTTTTTATATATATCTAATTTGGTTTATATCTCTGTTTAGGACAAATTCTTGGATATTGGCGATACTAGTTGGCTGTTGATTCAGGCAGGGGATCATTATTGTAAATTTTCCTCCACTTTTTTCATTTCTCTGTAAAGCTTAGGAATTTTTTTTATAATGTTCATTCTTTGATTGTTGAGAGTTGAGGATTGTAAGGGCCAATTGTTTCTGGAAATAAAAATGTTGTTGTCACTGCTTCTGATTGTCAATATATACATATATGTATGTGTATGTAATGTGGCACAGGGGGGATGTTGTTGAATATGGCTTACTGGCCTGGGTAAGATTGAAACAAATAAAACGAAAAAAAAACAAAACAAAATTTTTAGACCGGTTCTAAGAATAACCGGTCTTAAATATATATTTAAGACCGGTTATTAAGAGAACCGGTCTTAAAATATTACACTTTAAGACCGGTTCTAATAATTTAAGACCGGTTATTCTTAGAACCGGTCTAAAATTATTATTTTTTTCTTCCTTAGTTAAACTTTAAGACCGATTGTTGAAGAACCGGTCTTAAAAGTTCATATTTAAGACCGGTTTTTTAACCGGTCTAAAAAGTTTAATACTTTTTAGACCGGCTATATCAGGACCTGATCCAGAACCGGTCTAAAATATCGTTTTTAACCGGTCTTAAAAGTGATTTTTGTACCGGTGTAACTGGGCACCAATTAGAAGGAAGATGCAAGAACAAATCCGCAACTGACCTCAAGTTAGAGGCTCTTGTAGATTCAGAGTACATGGTCCACCACAAAGGGTGGTTCAAAGAGATAGAAACACCATATCCCATTTTCCATTTTAAATGATCAGTAATTAAAGCAGCACTTTGAAAGATGCCCTTCTAAATTAAGAAGAATTGTAAGGCTTTTTGATCAGGATAGCATTATCTATGTCAATAATATATTTTAGCTTCAGAGAGTTTCAGCCAACAGAGAACATTCAGGGGTAACAAGGATTCTCCAAATTTGTTTTGCAAGGAGAGAGTAATTGACTTGAGCTATTCGTCTAATTCCTAAACCTCCTTCATAAACTAGTCTGAAGATAAAATCTTTGTTTTCCAAATGAATTCTATTTCTATCACCATTAGAACTCTAAAATAAATTTGCGATCTAGAATCAATCTTATTGCAGATATAAGAAGGCAACTTTATGCATGAAATGACATGAAAATTAACACCATATAGAACAGACCTGATTAAGGCAAGTCTAGAAGCTTGGGATAACAACATTGCTTTCCATGCAGCTGTTCTCTGATCCATAGACCAAGTTATTTGCAAATAAACCATTGCTTTATTCCTCCCAGGATCAACCCAAAGTACCTAAGTATTTCCCAAGTTTGTTTGTGAATCTGATTCCAAAGAATTGTGCATAAAAAATCTTCCCGTCATGAGGTAAATTTGGACTGAAGATAATGGAGGTTTAGATCTATTAATTTGCTGACTGGACTAAAGGCTATATAGATTAAGAGATTCTTTGACTGAATTAATGCTTTGATCGGTTGCTTCACAAGAAAAAACAGAATCATCAGCATACAACAAATGTGAAACAGGCTGAGAATTACTACTGATTCTCATACTTTTAACAAGCTAGAGTGCTCAAATGAGTTGAGGATACATGAAAGCACATAGCTGCCATTATATAGATATATATATAGAGATAATGGATCGCCCTATCTAACTCCTCTTGATGGAGGAAGAGAACTGGTAATTTAACTATTAACATGCACCTGATATTTAACACTTGTAATACATTGCATTGTCAAAGCAATCCATTTATTAGGGAAATTCATTTTTTTTTCATAACAACAAAAATGAAATTCCATGAAAGAGTGTCAAAAGCTTTTGAAAATTCAACCTTTAAAGCTATAAGCTTCTTCCTTTCCTACTTAGATGAGTGAATTTGATGCATCACATCTGCTACTAGGAGAATTTTATCAGAAATGACTCTTCCTTTCAAGAATACACATTGGAAAGAAGAGCCATGTATTCATCTAGAATTTTCTTTATTCTCATACATATCACCTTGGACACAATTTTGTATATTACATTGTACAAGTTAATAGGTCTTAGGTCTCTGAAGGTTTGAACAGTTTCAGTCTTTGGAATCAAGATTATATTCATTTTATTGAAATATTTCAACAAGAATTCTGATTCCAAAAGGATTGCATCATATTTAGAAGATCATATTTCACCAAGTCCTAGTATTTTTTATGGAAAAAGGCATGAACACCATTTGAACCAGGAGTGCTGTTCTTGGGCAAAGAGAAAACAGCTTCTCTTAGTTCCTCAAGGTTGAAAGGTTTCAGGAAACTAAGGAAATGTTCATGAGAGATAACATGAATAGAAACCTGCTCAAGTTCATTTAGAATGGAAGCTATAGGTAATTCATCATTAGATTCATATACCTGCTCAAAACGTGTTTTGGCCATTCCCATTATTTTTCTGAGTATTGCTAGTCTAGGGTTCATCACTTCTCTTTAGACTTTAAATTAAATTCCTCACTTTTCTTCCAGAGATTGTAGAATGAAAGAACTTGGTATTCCACTTACCTTCACATATCGACTTCATTTTGGCCCTTTGAGACCAATAACTATTCTCACAATCATATAAAAACTCCACATTATGCTTGGCTCTAGACAATGCTTCTTGATCTGAGGAAGGATGAGTTACCATTGATAAAGAAGTAGAGATATGGCCCATTTCTTCTTTTGCCACTTTAATTCTAAATGAGAGATTACTAGTAGAGTTCTTATTCAGTAGCAGAGATCTAAGAGAGTTCTGTTGATTTTACAATGGAATTTAAATGGAGGAGATCCCTGAGCATCAAGAGACCATGATCAGAAATGAGATTTGTCACAATCTTCAAACTGAAACTAGTAATTTTCAAATTTCCTAAAATGAGATTTGTTCCTTTTCTCCTGATGTAAAATCAGAATCGGCCCCATGATCAGAAGCTGCAATTGGTAAGGAACATTGATGTCTTAAAACACAAAACAAGGAGATGAAGGAGACAGAAAAACCAGAGAACAACAACAACAACAAAGCCTTTATCCCACTAGGTGGGGTTGGCTACATGGATCGCACGACGCCATTGTGCTTTGTCAAAAACCATAGATTTCGATATATTATTAATTAGAAGGTCTCTCTCTATGACCTCATTGAGCGTTCGTTTCGGCCTTCCTCGACCTCGTCTAATAGGACTCCATCCTGCTTGATCCACCCTTCTCACCAGAGCACTCAAAAGCCTACACTGAACATATCCAAATCACCTCAAATGATTTTCTACCATTTTTTCTTCAATAGGAGCCACTCCTACTCGTTCACGTATATGAGTATTACGAATCTTGTCTTTTCTTGTATGGCCACTCATCCATCTCAACATCCTCATATCAGCGACTCTCATTTTATGCTCATGTTGTCCCTTTAAAACCCAACATTCACTACCATATAGCATTGATGGTCTTATAGCAATCCGATAGAACTTTCCTTTTACCTTATTAGGTACTTTACGATCACAGATAACTCCAGTAGATTTTCTCCATTTATACCATCCAGCCTGAATTCTGTGATCGACATCTCCATCAATTTCACCATTTTGTTGTATGATTGATTAAAAAAGAAGTAAGAATGTAGGGAGGCTAATGTATAGAGAAGAAGAGGGATACACTTGATGAACAGAAGAGAGCATTCGGTGACCTAGAAAAGAAAGTCAAGAAGGGTTTAAATAGATGATGAGGATAATGTACATGTGTGAAGAAATGAAGGGAGATCCCAAAAATGAAGAGTCAGAAAGAGAAAATAAGAACCTATGGCAGAGAGAAACTGAATATCCTGAATTTTGGGTATAGAGGCTTAAGAATAAGCCTGAGTCAAGTAGGCTATCAGGCTCGAGTTTGGTAAGAATCTTAAGAATGTTTAAGAGACATAATGACTTTTAGAGATGAATTTGGAATTAAGTATGTGGGGTTAGTTCCAATTAGTCAAAGAAAATACCCAATTTATTTATCTAAAGTCAAATAAGATCTAAAACCTAACTTGGATCCAAAAAGAGAGGATATGACATCTTGGAAGAGGAAGAAGAAATGTAAAGAAAGAACTAATGGCAACTCAGTTAATGTTGCCATAATTAAGGGCAAAAGAGATATTTGCCATTTGATGTTGAGGATAGAATTGAAAGACAAGATGAAGGGCCAAGATTTGATCTTTAAAAGCAAGTGTAATTATAAGGATCAAAAATCAAATTAGCACTCCCCTCTCACATGCATAAGGGACATCTAAACAAGGGCAACAGAGGAAGGAGGGAAAGCCTAGTTAAAGTGTCAATTTTGTTAGATCCGGCTAACACCCAAGAGGGGGTGAATTGGGTGTAAGATAAAAATTTAAGAACTTTGAAAATATTTTTGCATCTAAGTGAAAACAATAAGTATGAAAGTAATCAGGCATAAATCAACAACCAGTCGTTGAAATAATGTATGCTGGAAATTTAAGAGCTTAGGGAAGAGAAGATGCAAACAGTGGTTTATCTTGGTTTAGTCCAATCCATGATAACCTACATCCAGTCCCCAGGTTTCTCCTAAGATTTCCAATCCACTATTTTCTTGTTTAACCTGGCACAAGAAAAGCCTCTACAATCCCACAAGTTTAGCCAGGTACTTGTGAAGCTGTTTACAAGTCTCTCACCGAGATACTCCCCCTTATTCACCATAAGGATACAACTTTTATGATGAAGGATTATAATCAATTTTCTCTCTCAGAAGTGAATAAGATGAACACTGAAATACATTATAAATAATCTCTCTCTATGGTAAATTATATGATCACTGAGAAAACAAAAAGCAAAAGAGATAAACGTTAGAGTGTTGACACTTTGACAGTGAAGGTGCAAGCTATTCTCTTTGACTTTGAATGCTTTTCAATTTATAGTTGATGTAGCTTTGATGAACGTTGGAGATGTTGAAGTATCTGTTATGCACATTGGTATTCCCGTTGATTTTGTCACTTTATAGAAATATGACCGTTGGAGATTATGATACAAATTGCTTTTCGCCCGTTGAGCTCTAATCTATGTTCAATCACCCGCAATCCTCATGTAAACTTGATTAGTGATGATTAGAAGGGTTTGCAAGATTATGGAGAAGCAAGAAGCAACATTATCAAGGTTTAAAAGAGTTTGTAAGATTATGGAGAAATCTGATACAGTGATTTTCAAAAGACGATAAACCTGCACTCGAGTGTGATTCAGTATCACTCGAGTGCTTTGCAGTCTAACTCTATGATAACTCTCCATTTGTAATAAATTTAATATATATTTTTGATATAATTAGAGAGTTATCAAAGCTAAGAAAAGGATTTTCTTAAAATTTTTCAAGTTATCAATTGGACACATTATCTAGGAGATTTTATTGCAACTATCATAATTTTAGATTAAATAAATAGGAATAGTTAATGATAGGTAAAACAATAAATAAATTATAATAATTAAAATAAATAAGAATAAAGAAAATATTTTAGGGTATTTTGTTATTATTATTATAGTTTATTTTATTTTATTTTAGTTTTTATTTCTTTATCTATTATTTTCTTTTAAAATCAGGTATGGCACGTTAGAGAGGACAGAGTCAATTTTGAAATGGATGATTGAATGTACACATGAGATGCGCAGCGTTTTGGGGGGCAAAGGAGAGAAGGAATTGTTGACCTAAGCTGAGAGCGTCGGGTTTTTGTTTGGGGGAAAGGAAAAGAGAAGAGACACAGCCGACACGGTTCCTCTTGCTTCTTGGGAACAGATGCGACTGGGAGAGGAGGCCGCTGGTTTTGAAACAGGAGGATTGCAGATTGAGCGGCGGCATTGATATTGAGCTTGAACCGGATAGAAGCTCCGACACCATCACCGGAGTAATTGGCAAGCTGAGAGCCGGAATAGAGAATCCGCAATGGAAAAGCTATGGAATTGAAGAATGCAGAAAGAGGACACGCAGCTGGGAAGAAGAGAGCAGATCACTGTACGGTCACTGTTCACTCATCACTCATCCTATTGTAGCGTTACTGTTCCTTTTTTACTGTAGCATAACACTGTTGACTGTCTACTGTGCGCCATTTCTGGACAGCTGCATTCTGTTTCATGTTCTTCATTTTCCTTGTTCCATTTTAATTCCCAATATGGTTTGGACTCTGAATTTATTTTCTGTTGCTGAGACTGTAGTTAAAGTCATGTGTGACTAATTGTTCTTGAATCTAGAGTAGCTATGAACTAATTTAGGGATTTGAACTTGTACGAACCAATTAATTGTGCTTATTGTTATTTTAGTTTACTTAATCTTATATTGATCTGTCTACTTTGCGCTTAATCACCACTAAATATGAATTGGAGAATTTAGATTAGCCTTGGAAGAGGGATCTTAATTGAACCATAGGATTAAGTAATGTGGGATTAGAATTTATTCTAATTTGCCAATATGATAGGAATATACCTATTGAACCCATATAATCATATTAGAGTGAAATTGAACATTTATGGCCTCTTGAGAAAATTAGTTAGGAATAACAATTTTAACTTGAAAGAGGGGTATGAGTAATTGGAAGATACTTATATCTACTTAAACTCTAGATTAACAAATTAACATTAAGTGTATTTATTTTGGGTAAATACATGCTCTAAGACTTGAAAAAGGGATTAGCCACTCTAGGTTGTTTTCCTCCATTGAATTCCTAAAAAAAATTAAATTTAGTGCTTTTGCTTTTGTTTAAATTGATTTTCAAATTCATTTCCTTCTTTGATTTGCTCAACTTAAATGAAAATGTGAATTTTAATGCCTAATTACCTATTATCTTGAATCTCTATGGGATTGCCTTGATTTGCTATTATACTATTTCCACGGCCTGTACACTTGCAGTTCTTATTTAAAATTTAGTAGCATCACTCAAGTTCCTGAAGTTTTGGTAGGAGTAAATTATGTCACTCTTGGTTTATTAGAGAGTGACTTGTTTAAGTCTTGCGAGTTTCTTGTCATCACTCGAGTGACAACTTACTCACTCGAGTGAGCTTTGTCTAAACTTGCAGAATCATCACGAATGACTTGCGAGTTGACACCACCACTTCTGCCTAGAACTCGAGTTTTTCTTGTAAACTCGAGTTTTTCTTGTAAACTCGAGTTCTCCCTTGCTTCAAGTTTTTTCCATGAGTCTTTAGTTGGGAGTTCATTTCTGGACTCGAGTTTTCCTTTCACCAGAACTCAAGTTTTACACCCAAACTCGAGTTCCTCCTATATTGCTAGCTTCTAAGTATTTCTCTGGAAGTGCCTCGCTGAAACTTTACACTATCACTCAAGTGATCACCAATTCACTCGAGTGCTCTTGAGCCTTATTAATCGAGTGCTTAAAATCATCACTTGAGTGATACGCTTCAACTCTCAGAACCTTTACAAGTTACTTGCAAAATTCCTTCCAATGACGATGAATCACTTAAGTTCACAAATCATCACTCGAGTGATTTTCTCTAACTTCCAAAAACAATGCAAGTTACTTGCAAATTCGTACGAGTGTCGCTGAATCATTCGAGTGCTTGTCCAATCACTCGGGTGATCTTGCACTGCTTCAGAATATTAACGAGAGACCTTTAGAACGTAGGTAGTTTGACAGCAACTTCCAGTGGGCATAACTTTCTGAATATAACTCTAAATTTGACACATGACCTATCCCTAAAAAGCTCTTCAAGTATTCTTTCCATTGCAAAAAGAATTAGTTCCAAATTCATTGTATTTTGAAAGTTTCGATCATATTCATAACGGCTGGTCTGGAGTAGCATCTTGCAACATCTTTGTATGACTATGAACTTCCAAAGTTCATATCTCTTCCAGTTGTTCTTAGTTGACTATGATCTTGACATTGTTCAAACGCTTTTGGAGTCTAGTTTCATATACAACTAGTTTCAGCTCAATTGGAAGTGTGGTTGGAGAGATATGTCCAAAATACCAAAGCCCTGTCATGCTGAACGTAAAACAGAGTAGAACAGAGTGCTTCCAAACGCGAGTTTTCCTTAGCCAACTCGAGTTCTAAACTTCTGCAACGTTAGAATGTTAGTTTTTACCAAAAACTCGTAGAAGTACTATAGTGGAACTCGAGCGCAATTTGAACTAAAACTCGTGTGCTACTCCAAAACTCGAGTGCACATGATAACATCAGATTCTGGCTCAGCTTCTGTGTAAAACTTGCGAGAGTTTTCATCTTAACTTGAGTGCTCTTCACACCACAACTCGAGATCAATATCAAAAATCGAGTTCTCCAGTCTATGCAACATTCTGGCTAAGCTTCAGGAACAAACTCGCGGGAGGTAACTTGCCAACTCGAGTGCATTTTAGTCCAGAACTCGAGTGCTCATCTTGAACTCGAGTTCTCTTGCCTTGTCTTTATAACATCAAACTCTCAGGCAGAAACACTCAGTGCAAAACTTCCAGGACTCGAGTTCACTTCAGGTCAGAACTCGAGTGCTCACCAAGAACTTGAGTGTGTAATATCCCAAATTTCGGTTACTAAAATTTCTGTATACCTTAGTGGTATTAAAGAAATAAAATGGTGAATTAAAGAGCATGTTAAGAGACAACAAGGCAAATAGAGGTCACAAACAACATAGTTATTTAATACATAAAGATGTTGCCGGTAAGTTTCCTAGTGAGGCAGTTATATTGTGCAATATTTTTAAATAGGAAAATGATGTTCACAAATTCTGAAACTTTCCATAATTAAATTAGACATAATAAGCTTTAATTTTATAGGTCATATGGAAATTTTTGAAGTTGTACACAAGGAGATATGAATTTTTGAATTTAGCCTAGCTAAACTAGGAATTTTCTGTGGTAGTGTTCAAAAACGAAAATTATGGGACTTTTAAGCTTCCAATTAGCTAAATTTTATATTTTCCCCTAAAACTATACTTAATAAGAGTCACATAGCCTTTAAAACCATCTCAATTGGATATCTATACAAATAGATATGAATTTTCAAAGTTTGACGAAAAATCTGTCAGTTTTTTGGCATATGCGAAAATGCAAGGGCAAAATGGTTATCTGGGCCACAAATAAATTCAGCAATTTATGATAGTCTAAGTATAATGGATGGTTTAAATGAGGAATGGAAGAACTTGATGAATTATCATGGGAAAATATCATAGAATAAAATAATTATATAGAATAAAATAATTATATAATTGTGACATGAGTAAAATTTGATTAAAATAATTTTTTCGCATGGACACATAAGCACCTCCAGAGAACTCCCAAGTTCTCTACAAATAAAGGCCAAGTCTGCCAAGACAAGAAGAGAAAGGAAAGGAGAGAGTTTGGAGAAGAGGAAGGGAAAGGAAAGAAGAGGAAGTTCCAAGAAGCAAGATTAAGGTAAGTAAGTAGAAATTTCTACTTATTTTTGTCTTATAGTTCTTGAAATCCCTTCTTAGTCTTCATATCATCTTGGAATAGCTATTGGATAAGCAAAAACTCAAGGGAGAAGGAGGAGCATGTCGGCCAAATTTGGGAGAAGAAAAAGAAACAAGGTTAGTTACTGGAACTTTGAAATTCTTGATAAAAACTGATTTGTGGTGGATCTTTGGCTGGTTATTTAGTTGTTTTTGTAAATTTTGTAAATTTTGGATGTTCAATTTCTAAAGGGGGATGCTACCAAAATTTCTATTGAATATGTTAAATTTATGATTGAATGGTTAATCATAAGGTTACAAGTGAAAAGGGAGGTGTTTTAAAGGTTAAAACATGAAACTTTTATTCTTCCAATTTGAGCCAGATTTTTGTGGTGTATTTTTTAATGGCTAAACCTGGTCCAAACTTTATGAAATTTTACAAGATGAAAGTAGACATCTGGGGCTTTAATGTGATAGGTATTATGAGCTATTTAGACCAGTGGATTGAAAAATATGATTTTTCAAAGTTTGGCCATGAATATGGAATGAATTTTTTGACAGACTTGCTTGGCGAATTTTCTGGAATTTCTGTAGTTATATCTGGTACTTTTGATATTTTTCTTTAAAATATGACTAAAATAAATTTACATAGGAACTAGAACCACTCAATTTGAAATTTTATAGATTTAGTTATGAATTTTCAAAGTTGATTGAAAATGATGAAAATTTCTGGAAAACCTGTGAAAATGACAATTTTGCCCCTAAAACTCTAATTAGTGGTTGTCAAGGGTAATCTGGTCATATGAGTGTGAATTTGTCCAAACTAAGGTTAAAAATGGATTCTACACATGAAATTGTGTAGGAATAGCTTGTGGCATAATTTTGAGAAAGTACAATTATACCGGGTATAAAGGAAACTAGACTGGATTCCTTAAGGGCATCTTGGTAACTTTTCACCTTGAGTAAAGATAACCAAGTTATGATTTTAAAATAAGATATAAATGAGAAACAACTCATTGTCAACTACTTTGGAATTTTAGGATTTGATAATTGCCTAAGCCGGACGAAAAATTTAAGGACCAGTATTAGCTAGGTTTTGGAAAAGAGTCCAGGCAGTAACTCTATCTCTCATATTCTATGTGAATGATGCATTATTTTCCATGCTCTTTGCAATGTGTTGCTTGAGGAATTGATACTCGCTGGGTGTAGGTGATGAGTTAAACCACCCCATGGAGCCTTTGGGGTACCATATGGCCAGGTAGACCTAGTTAAGTGACTTGATATGTGCGGACAGGTATTGGCCTGCTCCCAGTTATGATGATTATGGACAGGTATAGGCCTGCTCCACGGATAGGTATAGGCCTACTCCGAGTTGCTGTGATCACATTATGAGATAATGATTTGTGCAGATCAGGAATGGATGATTATTTTGATCCGGACAAAATTATCATTTGGTTCCTAAGCATTATCAGATATGTGCTTGGCATTTTGATTGTTGTATTATGATAAATGTTGCATTGCATGTTTACTTTTCACATTTTATATGATTGATATTTTGTTACTATTGAGATTCATATGAATCTCACCCCTTTCTAAAATTCATAAATTTATCTCAGCAAGTGGAAGCAGCTTAGAGGGCAAAGTAGTAGATACTGGCAGGCGAAGGTCCGGTGCTAGTTCAAGAATTTTTTCGTTGGTTATCTGGTAGTCTTTTGTATTGGATATGTACTATGCCATGTACAAACCTTGTGGGAATATTTTGTAATGTGATCAATAATTTTATATCAGTGTATTGTACAATTTCTGTTTGCCTATTGAACTGTGTGTTAATATTATGATAAATGTCAAAATAATAAGAGGTTTGACATAGTACATCAGCTTGAGATCAATTAAGTTATTTCTTCAATCCCTTTCTTTCTTTGCTTGACTAATCTACAAGATATGCAATATTAAATATAGGAGATAAGCATATTATGCAAACTTTTTGCTCTTTGATATTTAGAATCTATATTTGAAATCATCAAAACTAATCATATATAACAAATTTATTTAAGAATACTAAAGTCAAATGCTCTTTATTTTGATCAAGTTGAAAGTTTGACCAATAAACAACATTTCAAGAGGAGAATTCGTCAACCTATTTTCTTCGTTTTAAATGATGATTTCAATCAAACATAAAGAAGAGAGAAGAAAAGAGTGAAGGTTAAATTAATCAAACTCACCTTAGTTAATTAACCCAAACACTTTTTCAAAAAGCCACCAATTAATTGACACATGGATTTTTCCTTATTCCCTTAGGCAAATTTCGGCCAAGTGATTTCAAGAAGCAAGGAATGAATGTTAAATCATTCACACTCTCTCTTCCATTCTTGAAAAGTCGGACAACCCCAAAAGTAAGAGGGAAAGAGCTTGGAAAAAAGAAAAAAGGAAAGAGAAAGAGCAATCTTGAAGTTCAAGAATAAAGGTGAGTCTTCAACCTAGATTTTCACCTTGGTAATCACCTCTCTAGCTTAAAGTTTCTTCTTTACCATTGTTCTCCTCCCTAAGAGCTTCAATTCTATGGTTTTTGTTTTTCAAGAAGAGGTGTTTTGAGTTGTCAAAGAAGAACCAAAGTTGAAGAATCAAACAACTAGCTTGGGAAAGTGGTAGAGGTGAGTTAGAGCTTCAATTTGAGCTATATATTGTGTTGATTGGTTGAGTATTTTGGAGCTTGTATTGCTGCCCTAATTTTGGTTATCTTAGGGTTTTGAGTTTTCATTTTGTTTTGATCATATACATGATGTCATGTGATGTTTAAGGAGCATATGAAACTTGTTTGATGATTAAAGAACCATGGACTTTTAAAAAGGGGGCAAAAGTGACACTTCCGTTAAAACTAACAACAATCGTTAACTCCAGTGCAAAAGTACCAAAATATCCCTATCTAAAAAAGAGGTTAAGAGGCAAAAATGCCTATAAATATTTTTTAAAAGTGTGTCTACCACCATCAACTTTTTTTAGGTGCAAAAGTAACCATGAACTTTTAAAAAGGGGGTAAAAGTGACACTTCTATTACAACTAACTAACAACCATTTACTCCAATACAAAAGTACCAAAACACCCATCGGGAGGCACATTATAGGGAGGCAAACAGTGTGCTGCAGACGGTGTGTAGCAACCCATTGGGTTTGACATTTCCTAAGATGGATGTCACCGGAGCTCTGGCGTTGGTGTGTCGGCTGCCAAACAAGAACCCCAAGACAAGAATATGTGTGTGATAAAGGATGAAAACAATAATGGTGGTGAAGAAAACGATGATGGTAGTGCTCGACAAAGGAAGTGAGAGAAAGGTTGATGGCAATGTCAGTAAAGTTGGTGGACATTGACTGTGGTAGTTAATGGTGAAGCCTTAATTTCTTCCTCTTCCTCCCTATTCCAAAAGTCTCAATCCTTCCTCTCTGCCAAGAAGTGTCAACTGCTATGATAGTGATGCTTGACAAAGGGAGTGAACTCACAACCCACGATAGTGGTGGCAAGAACAGAGAGGGAGATTTATTTTTAGAGAGGGGTATTTTGGTTCTTTTGCATTGGTATAAACGGTTGTTAGTTAGTTTTAACGGAAGTGTCACTTTTGCCTAGTTTTTGAAAGTTCATGGTTACTTTTTCACCAAAAAAATGTTTATGGTGGTGAACGCACTTTTAGAAAAAGTTTATGGGTATTTTTGCCCCTTAACCTTCTTTTTAGATAGGGGTATTTTAGTACTTTTACAATGGAGTTAACGGCCATTCATTAGTTTAATGGAAATGTCACTTTTGCAAAGTTTATGGTTACTTTTGTACCCAAAAATTTTTTGTGGTAATAGATTCACTTTTAGAAAGGTTTATTGGTAATTTTTGCCCCTTAAGCCATGATTAAATTGGAAACATGGGGATTATTGGAATGAAATGCTAATTTCGGTCAGAATAGGACATGTAGAAGGAATAGAAATTTGGTAATTTTGATGTCACATATAGATTTTACACAAAAAATTGTGTAAGAATAGCCTCTGGCTATAAATTCTAGATCATTGGACTAAAACCCTGAAAATTGGAATTTAATATTGTGCCCATCCGTATAGGTTTTTTGCGAGGTAGTGAGAACGTAGTGTGTTTCTGAATAATCAAATGATGTTCATTGAATAGGAAAATTTCCAGAATGAAATTCGACATGTCGAGTTTTAATTTGATATGTTATTTGTGCCATTTGTATCAAACCCCTTAACATTTCGATATTTGCTAGAGTAATAAACGCATAGTTCAAGGGCAGACAGAAATAGCGTAAACATATTGATATCAAGTGCTTGCTTACATTACAGGAAATCCTTATAGGGTTTGAAATATATACAGAGTCTAAAAGAAACAAAATAAAACTAGAGATAACCAACAGCAACTCCTGCTTGAACCAGACCTTCAGTGTCGGTATTTACGGTTTTATTCTTAGAGTTGCTACCTTCTACTAGAATATTTTTAAATGTTGAAAAAGGGTGAGATTCAAATGAATCTAAGTAGTAACATACAATCAATCATATAAAATGTGATAAATAAATATAAAATACCCCATGTAATGCAACATGAAAATTCATAATGTTTCATGCATGTGCACACTGTTTAAAGCCAAATGACTATTTGGATTCCCTACTTGTTCGTGTACCTTCATTGGATCCCAAACCATAACTAGGTAATGTGCCCCAGGAACTGTGTTCATATCATAGAAGATAACATATACAAACCATATAAAAATTCACATAGTGTATGAAAGAAATAGTTACTACCTTAAATCCCTTTTTCTGCCTATACTATCCGTTCACTATCTTTGATCTGATTTGGGCAATTGTCAATCCCTATAAATCATAGTTCACAATTAATTGGTTATTACTTGATTTACTACTATCTTTTAAGCACATTCTATTGGCTATCTAACACAATTACAACAATTTCTGCACAGTGTATTTTCGCAGGCTTTTCAGAAACTGCTAGCTTTCAGTCAATTTTAAAAATTCATAATTAATTCTAGGAAACTCCAAATTGATTTCTTCCAAATTTTATGTAAATATATTTAAGTATAATTTCATAGAAAAATTTACAAATCTGGCCATTACAGTCACAAAACACCCAGAAATGTGTCAAACCTCCACTGTTTAATATTTCATTCCAGAAATAGGGCCTAAATTTGAAAAAATATTTTTTAATCCAATAGTCCAAAAATTATGTTCTACCCATCAAATTAAAGGTCTGAATGTCTACTTTAATTATGTAAAATTTAATAAGATTTGGACTAGGTTTTACAAACAAAGAGTACCTTACAACCGAACTACTTCCAGGAGACAAATCAAACAACACCTTTGTCTTAACTTCCAAAAATTCCAGATTTATACACAATCATCCAAAAATCAAAACCACATGTTTTCCCACATAATTTTTCAGAATCCAATGGAACCATAAAAAACACAAAATTCCAGCTTCCTCCCTTGTTTCCAGGTCTGGTCGAAAGTAGCAATATAAAAGGGGGAAGTTGTGTTTTCTTGATTCCACTTGGTTAAACACTTCATTTTCACTTATAATCCCATGATTAACCACCCAAACACCTAATGAACATGATCAATGAGGATTTGGGTAGCATAACCCCTTAGGGTTTCATTATCCCAAATTACAAAAACCATGAAAATAAAGCCACAAATCCAATCCAACACAAACAACAAGCAATAATCACTAAGAGACAATAAGTTCTTGTGCTCACCTTGATTTCCTTGTCTTTCTCTCTCTAAATCGTGGACTCGCTCTCTATCTTTCCTCTTGATTTTGCTTGCTACAAGTGTTATTCATGAAGATATAGAGGTTAGAAGAGGTATTAAATGAACTAGAAGGCAATAGCACTTGAATTTTCATCAACTTACCTTGGATTCGCCTTCTTGAACTCTCTTGTTTCCTCGTTCTTGAGCTCACTTTCGTATGCTCTCTCTCTCTCTCTTGGTTCTTGAAGTTGGCCAAAAATGATCTCTTAATGAAAGAGAAAGCCTTCTTAAAATATCATCTTCATCTACCTCCTTACTTTTATTGTATTTTATTATAATTGCTCACATGCCAATTTCTAATTGTCATCATCTTTTTCCATATGGCTTACCCCTTGTTAACTTAACATAAATGCTTCTCTTTCCTCTTGCCAAAGTGACTTAAATGAGCCCTCCAAGTAACCAAATGAGCTTCTTCAATTACCTTTATCCATTCCCTTGTAATTAATATGCAATGGCCACTTTTCACAATCTTTGTTTTTTTGACTTTCCACTTTAATTTTACTTGGCTAATAGTGCTCCTACTTGATTAATTTGGACCAAGTAAATTATTTCCCTCTTGCTTCTTCCTTTTGACCGAAAATCACAAGGAAAAGGGAAATAATTAATGGCTTCTTGCTTTTATTTGGCAATTTACCATTTTGCCCATACATTTTATGATTTTTTTTGGATTAAATCATGTCTTACTTCTTTCCTCCTTGTCGTGGCTGAAAATTTACATATTTATTGGGCTAATGTTTGTGCTCTTTCAAGCTTCAATTTGGGTTATAATATTAGGCCTTTAAGTAGACAAAAGTTGCACCCTCATGTCTTAGCTTAGCCAAGTGAATGTAACCATCGATTGCAATGTTTTTATCATTTTATGTCCACCATAATTCATCATTTTATTCCATTAAATATCACAAATACATATAAGGAATGTTGGTGAATAAAAATTAGGGTGTTACCGCTTTCCCCCCCTTAAATAAATTTTGTCCTTGAAATTTGCTACATGTACTTGCTCGTGAATTCCGGGTAATGCTTCTGCATGTCTCCCTCTGCTTCCCAGGTAGCTTCTCTAGGAGATAAACCCTTACATACTACTTTTATGAATGATATACTCCTGTGCCTAAGTTGTTTCTCCCGCTAATCAATAATCCAACCAAGTGTGACCTCATATGTAAGATCATCCTTTACGTTTACCTCTTCATACTCAATTACATATTCCAGGTCGGGTTGATACTTCTTCAACTGTGAGATGTGGAATACATCATGTAATTTGCTTAAACTTGGGGGTAAAGCTATTTGGTATGCTACTGGCCCAATCCTTTTTTCAAATGGACCGATGTATCTTAGGCTTAGCTTCTTTACCTTTAGCACCCTGCCAATACCGGTGATAAGCGAAACCTTCATGAATACATGATCTCTGATCTCAAACTCTAGAGGTTTCCACCTCTTGTCGGCATAACTCTTCTATCTGCTTTGAGAAGCCAATAGTCTTTGCTTTATCAACTTGATCTGCTCTGTTGTTTGATTAACTATATCAGGCCCATTAACTGCCTCTTAAACAGTTCTGTCCAATACAAGGGCGATTGACACTTTCTTCAATACAACGCTTCATATTTTGATATTTATCAGAGTATTAACACACAATTTAATTAGCATACAAAAATAGTACATTATACTGATATAAAATTCTTGATTACATTACAGAAAATCCCCACAAGTTTTGTACAAATTCCAGATACAATAAGAAACTAAGAGATAACTAATAATAATTCATTGCTCTATACCAGACCTTCTGTTTTCGATATCCGCTATTATGCCCTTTAAGCCTTCTCCTTTAGCTGAGTAAATTTTGAATTTATGGAAAGGGGTGAGATTCGAAAGAATCTCAGTAATAACAGTATATCAATCATATGAAATGTGAAAGTAAACATGCAATACAATATTTATCATGATGCAGCAATCAAAATGTCATGCACATGCCAGAAAATGCCTAGGAACCAAATAATGATTTTTTTCGGATCAAAATGATCGTCTGTTCCTGATTTGCACAAATCATAACTCGTACATAGGAATTCACTATGGAATTCACCTATATAATGTGATCGCATCAATCAACATGCTATGTAGCATATAGGTAAGCACAGCCCAGCTATATAGAACAAAGGTAAGTATAGCCCCCAACCACAAAATCACTCAACTACAATGTAACCACACAACATGTGATTACATCCCATGGGTAACAATACCACATAGGCCCATCTACCACACATGCCACACATTGTACAGATCATGGAAAAATAATGCATATTAACATTCACATAGAATATGAGAGATAGAGTTACTACCTGGACTATTTTCTAAAGCTTAGCTACTACAAATCCTTAGCTTTCTGTCTGGCTTGGGAAATTATCAAATCCTAAAATTTTCAAAGTAATTGCGAGGAGTTATTACTCATTCGTACTTTATTTTAGAATTTACAAGTTGGTTATCTTAGCTCAAAATCACATATTTACCAAAATGCCCCTAGGGAACCTGGTCTAATTCCCTTTTTACCCGGTATTTTTGTACTTTTCTAAAAATTATGACCTGGGCTAATCTGACGTATTTTTGCATGTAGAATCCATTTTTGACCTCAGATTAGGCTAATTCTAGCTTAAATTATAGACTTTCCCTTGGCAGCCCTAACTTAGGGTTTTAGGGGCAAAATTATCATTTCATATTTTGGGGCTTTTCACACTTCGCACTCTACATGAAACCTATACAATTTTCCCTTCAAAACAAAATGGAACCATTGAAAAAATGAAATTCTAGCCCTATCCCTTAGTTCTCGTTCTGGCTTAAACTTGATAGATTTTGGGAAATAATTGATTTTCATGATTTCATTCTTAAAACACCTTCTTTCTTCTTGAATTCATGTGTTTAACCACGTATTCACCAATTTAACATATTCAATGGAAATTTGGGTAGCATCTCCCCTTAGAAATTGGACATCCTAAATTTACAAAAGTGTCAGAAACAACCAAATAACCAGTCAGATAACAATCTCAACTAAATTTCTAACAAGAATTTCAAGGTTTTTGCAACTTTACCTTCTCTCTTCTTCTTCTTTCCTTCCAACCAAAATCTTCCTTCTTTTTACCTTGATTTTTGGCTTATTCAATAGCTACTCCAAGATAGTATGGAGATTAAGAAGAGATTTCAAGAACTACAGGACAAGAATAAGTAGAAATTTCTACCTACTTACCTTGATCTTGCTTCGGGAATCTTCTCTTGCTCCTAGCCTCCTTCCCTTTCTCTTCTTCCTTCATTTGGACGTCCTAAGCCTTAAATAAAGAAGGGAAGAAAGGTTTCTAGAGTCATCTTGGTCCTTCTTGAATTTATATTATTATATTACAAATTTAACACATGTCTAAATTTTATTATTTTTTTATTCCTTGATATTTCTTCTTTATATTTTCTATGAAGCTTTTCCTTCTTTATTCCATCTGTCCATTCCCTCTTGACATATAGAAAATTGCAAGATTTATTTGTGCAGTCAAAATGACCATTTTAACCTTGCAACCTTTCCATTTTCGCAATAGTAGAAGAAATTGGCAGAATTTTTGTCAAACTTTGAAAATTCATATATAATTGTATAGATATCCAATTGGGGTGGTTACAAAGGCTATGTAACCCTTATTAAGTCTAGTTTTAGGAAGAAAATATAAAATTTGGCTAGTTGGAAGCTCATCATTTCCATAATTTCCGTGATTAAGCTCTGCCATATAAAATTCCCAGTTTCAATGGACTAACTTCAAAAATTCATATCTCCTTGTGTACAACTCTAAAAATTCCATATGACCTATAAAAGTAAATATTATTATGTCTACTTTCTTTCTGAAAATTTTCACAATTTTTGAACATCATTTACTATTTTAAAAATTTCGCCTTATAGGAGAACACACTGGCAGCAACACTAACTTGTGTACCAAATAACCATATTGAGTGTGACCTCTAATTTCCTTGTCTTGTCTCTTAATGTGCTCTTTAATTCACCCTTTTATCCCATTTTATATCACCAAGGTATAGAGGAATTTTGGTGATTGAAGTTTGGAATTTTACATTCCCTGACTCCCAGAGTCGGCGTTCAGGATAGTCGGACACGTGTCATAACTAGAGGTTGGCAGGTACCATGAGGTGTTCCACTGACTCAACACCTTTAATTATATCAAGGTTACATGGTAGCTTCTCATTGGTCCACCCAAAAGCTACTTTTTAAAAGTAACTTTAGTTGTCATCATTACAACTTTATGTCATCATTGCTTACTTTATTAAAGCTACTTTAATAAAGTTACTTTATCAGTGCTTAACCAGGATTCTACTCAGGACTGCAACACGTATATCAAAGCCCACTAAATGACACCAAAATTTCATCATTTTATTCCATTGAATATAATTAAATATTTGAGGAATTTTGGTGTTTAAAATTTTAGGATATTACAGAGCCATTTGAATACTCGAGTGATAACTGTTGTTGTATGCGAATTCTGTAAGTAGAAGGAATTAATCCCAACCGCCTTTAAAATCTAGTACACACGCCCTTAGCATATCTTCTAATGTTTGTATTGTTCTTTCTATTTTCCCTTCTGCCAGAGGATGATAGGTCGTACTGAACATAAGCTTGGTACCCAAAGCCTCGTGCACTACCTTCCAAAACTTAGAAGTAAACCAAGGATCTCTGTCAGATATTATGTTCTTCGGTGACCATGCAATCACATAATCTCCTTGATATAAATCTCTACTAGCTTATCAGGAGAATAGTGAATGCTGATTGGTAGAAAATGGGCTGTCTTCGTGAATCGATCAACTATTACCCATATCACATCATGATTTCTGATCTTGGGTAATCCTTTCATGAAATCCATAGTGACGCTCTCCCATTTCTACTCTGGAAAGGGTTTTACAGAAGCCCTGATGGTCGTTGATGCTCAATTTTCACCTTCTGGAAAGTAAGGCAACTAGCAACAAACTTTGTCACATCTCTTTTCATCCCTGGCCACCAATACATGGACTTCAAATTATGATACATTTTGGTTTCTCTTGGGTATAGAGTATATTTACTCTTATGTGCTTCTTCCAGGATTTTCCATCTTAATTCTATTTGCGATGGAACATATATCCGCTTCTTGTATCTAACTAGTCCACTTGATGACAAGTCATGTTCCAGAGTTTCTCCCCTTTTGATCATGTTTCTGATAGGCTATGCTCATCTATCCTGCATCTGAGCTTCTTCTATTGCTTCTCTTAGATCATTGTCTGCCTGACTAATGCTGCTACTACTGATCAAAATCTGATCAGACAGATTGAGATCTCTGGAATCTTCAATCATTTTGTGCTCATGAATCATGAGGGCTGCCACCTACATTTTTTTATGGCTCAATGTATCTATTACTATATTAGCCTTACCTGGATGGTATTTGATTTACAAGTTGTAATCTTTAAGCAGCTCCATCTATCTACGCTGTCTTATGTTGAGATTTTTTTGATCATACAAGTACTTTAAGCTATTGTGGTCGTAGTACAGCTCTATAGTTACCCCATAGAGATAGTGTCTCCAGATTTTCAGTGCAAACATAATTGCTGCTAACTCAAGATCATGAATGAGATATTTCTATTCATGAGGCTTCAGCTGACAAGGTGCATATACCACTACTCGGCCTTGTTACATTAGATCACATCGCAATCCATACCTATTGGCATCTGTGTAGATAACAAAGGTCAACTGTGGATCTGAGATTGTTAACATTGGTGTTGTTAATTTTTGTTTCAGCTCTGTGAAGCTCCTCTCACAACTGTTGTCCCACACAAAAGGTTGAGTTTTCCGTGTTAACTTTGTCAACGACAAAGCTATTCTGGAGAAGTTCTGTATGAATTGCCTGTAATAACCGGCAAGACCCAGAAAGCTGTGTATTTTAAAAATAGTTTCTAGCCTCTTCCAGTTTAGTATTGCTTCTACTTTGCTAGGATCCACCGAGATCCCTTGTTGTTAGACTACATTGCCCAAAAATTTAACTTCTGAAAGCCAAAATTCGTATTTAATCAGCTTGGCATAGACTTTCTTGTCTCTTAATGTGTTCAACACTATTCTCAGATGTTGTTCATGTTCTGTTATGCTTCGTGAGTATACTAGAATATCATCAATAAAGACTATTATGAATTGGTTCAAATACAGACATAACATTTGATTCATGTAGTCCATGAACACAAGTGCATTGGTCAGCCTAAATGGCATTACTAAAAATTCATAATGGCCAAAGCTAGTCTTGAAAGCAGTCTTTGGCACGTCCTCTGCTTTTACCCTGAGCTGGTGATACCCTAATCTCAAATCAATTTTCGAGAACACACATGAGTCAGACAACTGATCGAGTAAATCGTCAATTCTAGGAAGTGAGTATTTGTTCTTAACTGTCACATTATTTAGCTCCCTGTAATAAATGCAGAGTCGTAGGCTTCCACTTTCTTTTTGAAAAAGAGCACTAAAGCTCCCCATGGTGAGACACTGGGTCAGATGAACCCTTTCTCTAGCAAGTCCCCAATCTGATTTTTCAGCTCTGCCATCTCACTTAGAGCCATCTTGTATGGGGCTTTGGATATCGGTCCCACTCCAAGCTTAGTTTCAATTGAAAACTCCACTTCCCTATCCGAGGGTAATCCACTGATATCCTCCAGAAACACATCAGGAAACTCATTTACTATAGAGATATTCTTCAATGCTGTTCCAGCCTCTGATTGCATGGAGAAGAATACTATGTATCCTGACAACCTTTATGCAAGCATCTTTCTGCCTCAGCTGTTGAGAGAGAGAGAGAGAGTTAAGGTTGATATTTGCATTTGTCTTTGGTGGCGGATTAGGATAAATAACCCTTTTGCTTCCACAATCTAGCAAAACATTCTTTGTTGTCAGGCAGTCAATGCCGAGAATTACCTCCAGTCTATGCAATAGTGAACAAATCAAATCTACTGTTGACTCGTGTCCCTCGGTTCTTATTACACAATTTAGACAAATATCGGTTGTGACAAATCCATTACCCGTAGACGTAGATACAACCAAATCATATGGTAATTGATCTATACTTAGGCCTAGCCGTCTTACGCAATAATATGCAATAAATGAATGACTAGCACCCGAATCATACAATACTTGTACCAGATAACCATTGAAAAAAACCGTACCTTGAATCAGGTCAGGAGATTTTCTGGCTTCTTCCTGAGTTAGAGCGAAGACTCTACCCTGAGCTCTCTGTCTAGGCTTTCCTGCCCCTTACTGATTGGACAATCCCTAGCAAAATGTCCTATATGGCTATTGTAGCAGACTATCTGCCTTACTGGAGCTGGCGCCTGCTTCATTGCACTACATGACTCTCCAGGATAATAATGCTTGCCACAATACTTGCATGTTCTGTTTCCAGGGGGTCTCTGGTTACCGCAACTGTCAGGCTGATACAGTTTTTTATTGTTCCCGCCAGATGGACCACCCTGATTCCAGTATTTCTGGGAATAATTCCCACTACTAGATGCACTCTTGCTACTAACATTTTTGTTAGAGTATAGATCTAACAGGTTGTGTTATGTGATCCTGCATTCTTCTACTACCTTGTTGAATTCCTTGAACTACTTGGATATTAGCTTCTCCTTCAGCTTTGGTTTTAGTCCCTGTATCATCCGGTCGGAGCTCCATTCCTCATCATCACGATACTTCAGATATGATGAGTATCAAGATAGTCAAATGTATTGAGCTAAATACTCATCAAAGCTCTCCTTTTCCTCTTAACGTATGGATAAGAACTTTGTTTCTTTGGCAATCCTGAATGATCGAGGAAAATATTTTTTGTTGAACTTTTCTTGGAATAATTTCCAGGTCACAGGAATATTCTAGGCTTGAAGAATCAACTCAATGCTCTTCCACTACTAATTTTCATCTCCTTATAATTTGTAGAAAGCCAGTTGTGCTTTTATATCATCTGAACATTCCAGAATTTGGAAGATTTTCTCTAACCGAGATAACCAGTCCTCTGCAGCTTGAGGATCAAACCTCCCTCATAAAATAGATGGTTGATGCTGATTGAGTCTGGTTACCCATGTTTGTAAACTTTTGACCTCAACAATAGGTATGTTTAGAGGCTCTTGTACTAGTTTTGGAGGCTGTACATGTCCCTCTCTATGTTCGCTAGGATTATTGGGCATTTTCCTATCCGCATTCTATTTTTGTTGTACCTCTTACAGATTATCTCTCAGTTCATTTAGCATAGTCTACTGTGCTATCATCATGCCCAGTAGTTGCTGCATTGGATTAGGTCTAGCTTCCTTATCTTAGTTATTATCTCTACGCCTACCTCCACCTCTATTTCTTGTTCGTGCCATCTTTATTCTTCACTATATGAAAATAGAGAAGAAATAAATTTCATATGAACACAAGGGTATTTTTGTCATTTCAAATTTTTTTGGATACACAAGTATGTCATACATATCATACAACAGGTATTTACAGTAGTTAGGGAAAGCTCTTAACACCATATGACCTATAAACTAATGTACAACATGTATTTGTCCCTTTTCATATTAGGTCCTAACTATACATATAACTTCCTGGGGGGGTCACTCATCCCGTGATTTTCCTGGGTTGAGCATGCTTAACTTTCAAGTACCCGTCCAAAAACACAGATACCGGCTCTATATGCTCTTGACCACCGGTACCCTGTAAATGCCCTTGCCTCAAAAGTCTTACCGGCTACCTCTGATCACCAAAATATTGTGCCTAGACTACGAATCACTCCTGATACATGTACCTCCACACATAGTCTGTCATGTGTTCCATAAACTCTCTGAAATGGTCATTCAGGCCCCGCTTGACAATCTCGTTCTTCTTCTGGTTCTAGAATACTGTGTCCGAGAAAAAGTACATTGTGGTGAAAAATCAGAACTCATCTGGAAGATCCAGATCCAATAAAACCTATTTCCAGTATAGTGTATCTACTGCATCTAGGTATACAATGTACTGGTCAATCAGGGTGTCATGCGCTCGTACTTCCTGCCAATACCTTCCATGGACATACTCCTACAATTCCTCGTCCAGCTGTAGGTCATATGGTATGTACACTGTCTCTGCTTTGGAACTGTCAATAATGCTGAGATCTGACTTATGACAATCTGACAATGGCTGTGGCTCGTATACTGGCCTGACTCGGACTTGCTTCTTGGGTGTCCTTAACACTTTTGTGCCACTCGGTGTTCGGTACCATACGTTATGCTGTCTCTTAGGAACCCGCTGATATGGGGAAGCTGGTTCACCGATGATGGTGATCTATCCCACCATCGCCATATAAATAAGACCATATCAATATATTATTCTAATAATGCTAGAATCGCTTTTAGCTCTGATACCAAAAATGCCACACCCCTTAACATTTCGATATTTTCTAGAGTAATAAATGCATAGTTTAAGGGCATACAAAAATAATATAAACATACTAATATCAATTGCTTGTTTACATTACAAGAAATTCTCACAGGGTTTGAAATATATACAGGGTCCAAAGGAAACAAAATACAACTAGAGATAACCAATAGCAACTCCTGCTTGAATCGGATCTCCAGTCGCTGGTATTTACGGTTTTGCCCTTAGAGCCGCTACCTTCTGCTGGAATATTTTTAAATGTTGAAAAATGGTGAGATTCAAAAAAATCTTAGTAGTAACATGCAATCACTCATATAAAATACGATAAATAAATATGCAATGCACCATGTAATGCAACACGAAAATTCATACTGTTTCGTGTGTGTAAACGATTGTTTGGATCCCCTACTTGTTGGTGTACCTCTGCTAGATCCCATACCACATCTAGTAATGTGCCCCAGGTACTATGTTCATATAACATAATATAACATACATAAAGCATATAAACATTCATATAGTGTATGAAAGAAAGAGTTACTACCTTAAATACCTTTTCCTACCTATACTATCTATCCACTATGTTTAATTCGACTTGGGCAATTGTCAATCCCTATAAATCAGAGTTCATAAGTAACTGGTTATTACTTACTTCACTACTATCTTTTAAGTAGATTCTGTTGGTTATCTAACACTTACAACAGTTTATGCACTGTGTATTTTCATAGGCTTTCTAGAAACTGCCAGCTTTCCAGTCAACTTTAAAAATTCATAATTAATTCTAGGAAACTCCAAATTGATTTCTTCCAAATTATATGTAAATATCTTTAAGTTTATTTCATAAAAATTACAAATATGGCCATTATAGCCACAGAACACCTAGAAACCTGTCAAACCTCCTCTGTTCCAAATTTCATTCTAGAAAATGGCCTGAATTTGAAAAGTCATATGTTTTAATCTACTAGTCCAAAAAATTATGTTTTACCCATCAAATTAAAGCTCTGAATGTATGATTTAATTCTATAAAATTTCATAAGATTTAGACCAGGTTTGACCAATGACAAATACCTTACAACCGAACTGTTTCCAGGAAACAAATCAAACAATACATTGGTCTTAACTTCCAAAAATTCCAGATTTATACACAATCATCCAAAAATCAAAACCACATGTTTTCCCACACAATTTTTCAGAATCCAATGGAACCATAAAAAACACAAAATTCTAGCTTGCTCCCTTGTTTCCAGGTCTGGCCGAAAGTAGCAACATAAAAGGGGGAAGTTGTGTTTTCTTGATTCCACTTGGTTAAACACTTCCTTTTCACTTATAATCCCATGATTAACCACCCAAACACCTAATGAACATGATCAATGAGGATTTGGGTAGCATAACCCCTTAGGGTTTCATTATCCCAAATTACAAAAACCATGAAAATAAAGCCACAAATCCAATCCAACACAAACAACAAGCAATAATCACTAAGAGACAATAAGTTCTTGTGCTCACCTTGATTTCCTTGTCTTTCTCTCTCTAAATCGTGGACTCGCTCTCTATCTTTCCTCTTGATTTTGCTTGCTACAAGTGTTATTCATGAAGATATAGAGGTTAGAAGAGGTATTAAATGAACTAGAAGGCAATAGCACTTGAACTTTCATCAACTTACCTTGGATTCGCCTTCTTGAACTCTCTTGTTTCCTCGTTCTTGAGCTCACTTTCGTATGCTCTCTCTCTCTCTCTTGGTTCTTGAAGTTGGCCAAAAATGATCTCTTAATGAAAGAGAAAGCCTTCTTAAAATATCATCTTCATCTACCTCCTTACTTTTATTGTATTTTATTATAATTGCTCACATGCCAATTTCTAATTGTCATCATCTTTTTCCATATGGCTTACCCCTTGTTAACTTAACATAAATGCTTCTCTTTCCTCTTGCCAAAGTGACGTAAATGAGCCCTCCAAGTAACCAAATGAGCTTCTTCAATTACCTTTATCCATTCCCTTGTAATTAATATGCAATGGCCACTTTTCACAATCTTTGTTTTTTGACTTTCCACTTTAATTTTACTTGGCTAATAGTGCTCCTATTTGATTAATTTGGACCAAGTAAATTATTTCCCTCTTGCTTCTTCCTTTTGACCGAAAATCACAAGGAAAAGGGAAATAATTAATGGCTTCTTGCTTTTATTTGGCAATTTACCATTTTTCCCATACATTTTGTGATTTTTTTGCATTAAATCATATCTTCCTTCTTTCCTCCTTGTGGTGGCTGAAACTTTACACATTTATTGGGCTAATCTTTGTGTTCTTTCATGCTCTAATTTGGGTTACAATATTAGGCTTTTAAGTAGACAAACGTTGCACCCTTGTGTCTTAGCTTAGCCAAGAGTATATAACCACCGACTGTAATGTTTTCATCATTTTATGTGCACCATAATTCACCATTTTATTCCATTAAATATCACAAATACATACAAGGAATGTTGGTAAATAAATAGTGGGGTATGACAATTTGGATCAATATATTAGGAGTAATTAATTTTTAAAGATTAGGCATTGAAACTGGAATGATTCTGTGGCATTGTGAATTGATTTGGGGTTCTGGAATTTTGTACGTGGAATTGGCTGAAGGAGATATTTTTCCTTCAAAATAGACTTAATGAGTGACACATAAAACTTTGAACCACTACAATTGTTCATTCTTAGAAAAATATATGAATTTTCAAATTTATTAAAAATGCTGTCAGCTTAAGCTAACATGCGAATTTAAGAAATTAAGGGCCAAGTGTAATAAAGTTGAATTTCAAGGCTAAAGATAAGCACTTAAGGCTAGTGTAACCACCTTGGATACTCATTTGTCAGAGCTCTAATGATGTGGATATATATATAGGACCATGAGATGATAAAGAAGAGGAAATGGAAGGCTTTACAAGAAGCTACAATGGTTGGAGGAAAAGGGAACAAGAGGAGGGCCTAAAGACAAAAGGTAGTAAACTTTTATGACTTGCATGTATTTGATATGTATATACTTGTGTGTTGATATGTTTTATTACTTTGATGAATTGTATGGAACATAAGTGAATGATTGAAGCTCTATTTCTGTTTATATTATGGCTATAGGAGTATTGTGTGAAACATTGAGCATGCAAATGTCATTATTTTGGCATGAATTTATATAAGCAAGCATGTCATGCACTAAGTATTATCTTGCATGCATAGTTAGTATTATTTGCTATTGAGATTATCTCGAATCTCACTCTTCCTCACCCAACCATATAGGTACATTGAGAATAGAGAAGAGGATTACAAGAGGGAAATATGAAGGTGGAACAAAGGTGTGAATATGTCTATTGTTTTTGTGTTAAACTTAGATACTTTGTTAGCCCTGTATGGCTACATAGTTTGTGTATGTAAATGAATGAACTAAGTATGAGAAAATAATTGCTTTGATTGAATTAAAAGAAAATATAAGAATCGATGAGTAATAACAAAGTTACGAATCAATAGAATACGCTTCAGCAAAATTTTGAAATTTTTAGAAAAACCTACTCAACTATAGGTTTGAATCCTATTTGAGGTTGGGAATAGAAAGAGTTTTGCACAAGAATATCACTTAGTGCTTTGAATTCGCTACGTAAAACTCATCAGAATGATTACGGAAATAAGACGTTACAGAAACCATCTTAAGGGGCCTTGAACGATGAGCAGTGATCGGAATTCAGAAATCACAAAGAAACAGGTTAATCCTATAAACATGTAATGGTTCTTAATAATTAAGGGATGGTAAAACTTGAAAGATGAACAACCCAGATGAGAGAATATAAGAAGAGCCAATAAGATTAAAGAAAAAATTGAACCAAGAGACGCACGCCTAAATCATCTGGATAAAGAGGAGGCAAGCATGCAACTAGGAAGGTAATTATGATGGATGGTACTTATGTTCTACTAAAAGCTTACATGAGGCAGAAAATCCTTGATGATGAGCACAAGAGTCGCTACACCCTTCATCCAAGGATGGTAAAGATGTATCGCGACTTAAGGGTAATGTACTGGTGGCCTAGATTGAAAAAGGATGTGGCATGATGTCTTACCTGCTAGAAGGTAAAGATTGAGCACCAGAAACCACCAGGATTGCTTTATAGTCCTAAGATTCCATAGTGGAAATGGGAGAGCGTAACCATGGATCTTGTGGTAGGATTACCCAGAATCCGGAATCATAATGTGATTTGGGTGATTGTTGATCGTTTTACAAAGTTAGCACATTTCATACTGATCAATGTTAGCTATTCTCCTAATAAGCTGGCACAAATTTATGTCAAAGAGATAGTGAGACTCCATGGTACGCTGAAGAATATAATTTCTGATAGAGATCCTCGTTTAACTTCAAAGTTTTGGAGATCTCTGCATGATGCTTTGGGCACCATGCTGAATTTCAGTACGACCTATCATCCCCAGATGGATGGATAGTCAGAGAGAACCATACAGATGCTAGAAGGTATGCTAAGAGCGTGTGTAATGTACTTCAAAGGAAGTTGGGATCACTACCTTCCACTTGCAGAGTTTGCTTACAATAATAGCTATCATGCGAGCATTCAGATGGCTCCATATGAAGCGTTGTACGAAAGGAAATGTCAATCCCCTCTCTGCTGGATAGATTTATCAGAAAGAAAATTGTATGGGCCAGATATAGTAGATCAGACTACTAAGCATATTAGAATTATCAAGTAGAGACTGCTTGCCGCCTAAAGTAGGAAAAAGAGCTACACTGATAAGCAGAGAAGACTGCTGGAATTCCAGGTTGGTGATCACATATTTTTGAAAGTTTCACCTGTTACCGGTATATGAAGGGTGTTAAAGAGGAAGAAGATGAGTCCTCGCTATATTGGACCGTTCGAGATTTTGTCAAGGATTAGGCTTGTAGCGTACCGGATTGGTCTACCCGCAAACCTAAGTAGATTGCATGATGTTTTCAACGTTTTTCAATTGAAGAAGTACCAACCAGAACCACATCATATTATTGAGTATGAAGATGTGGATATATGTGACGATCTCACCTTTGAGGCTGAGCCAGAGCGAATCATTGATAGACAAGAGAGGCGGCTCAGATGTCGTAGCATACTATTTGTGAAAGTGGTCTGGAAGGGACTATCGCCAAGGGAGGTGACTTGGGAAGTAGAAGAAGATATGAGAAGATATTACCCAGGATTTATGCCACATGAGGTGTAACAAAATTTTCAGGGGCAAAATTTATTAAATGAGGGGAGAACTGTAATACCCCACTTTTTGACCAATATTCCTTACATGTATATTTGTGATATTTAGTGGAACAAAATGGTGAGTTGTGGTGTGTGTAAATTCACAGCAATATTTCAATTACCGGTTACATGTAATTCGGCCGAGTAAGGACACAAAGAGACAATTAATGTCCACTTAAAGGCCTAATATTGTAACCAAAATATGAACTTAAGATGACACAAATAATGGCTTCATACAAGTGTCAAAACTAGGCTAAACCTAAAGAAAAGGAGCAAGAAATGATTTATTTTGGTAAATCATAAAACGTAAGGGCAAAACGGTAATTTTTCCATAAAGTGGGAAATAAATATTTTCCCCTAATATTCCCAATAATTTCAGTTAAATGAGAATTAAAAAGAGGGAAATGACCACTTGATAATTAATAAGCCTATTGTGGTAAATTATTATCAAGAAATGTCAAATAGTTAAAAGTCAAAGGTCCAAAAGTCAACAACTTGCAAAGTGGCAATGGGATAGTTTAAGATCTACATTTTCCCTCTTATTTCTTATGTTATTTTAGCTGATCAAGAGAGGATAAGGGAAATGAAATAATTAAACAAAAGAATTAACATTTTGGACCAATAGCAAGTTGCCACCTATGTATCACTTTGACTAATTTAATTATATCATCAATTCTTCATCTCTTCCTTCTTGTAATACCCCATTTTTCACCAATACACTTATGTGTGTATTTGATATATATTTAATGGAATAAACTGGTAAAAAATTATGTGAATGAATTTATGTGAATTTATGAAAAATATTCCAATCGCCGGTTACGCTTAAATTGGCCGAATAAGGGTCTAAGAGATCGGTAAAGGCCCAATATGGTAACCAAAATTTACAAAATTTAATGGCAAGGTTAATAGCCTTATTTAAGAGTCAAAATGGGGTTTAGCCTAAGAAATGGGCGGAAAATGATATATTTCAGTAAATCATAAAATGCAGGGGCAAATGGTAATTTTGCCGAAAAGTGAAAAATAATTATTTTTTCCTCAAATTCCCAATGATTTGAGCTAAATGGGAATTAAAAAGAGCAAAATGACTAATTGATCATCAATGAACTAATTTTGGTGAATTATGGTACAAAATGATCAAATAGTCAAAAAGTCAATTACTTGGCCAACAAGTTACATGTTAACATAATAGGATGAATGGAGAATTGGATTTCCCATGCATTTCTCATAAGTTTCTTGGCAGATATGATGTATGGAGAGGGAAATGGAATTAATTAAGGAATAATTGCCATTTGGTCTAATCATGTAGTGACACATGGCATAGTGTAATTAAACCATTAATTTATATCATCAATTATTCATTCATCAGCTCATTTCATTCACGAAAACTGATTCAGCAAGAGCTGAGAACAAGAATTTGGTGAAAGAACAAAGAAGAGCTAGGGATCCTCTAAGAATCAAGGTAAGGTGCTTGAACCATGTGATTAAAGGTTCCTAATCCTTCTATGGTCTCTTTTCTTCATCTCCCTACCATTAATCTCCATGATCAGCAACTGAATCAACCGTGGAAGGAGAGAAAGAGAAAATATCCAGGAGAGAGAAAGTGAAGAAAATCAAGAGGTAACTTCCCAAACTTGTTCCTCTTGCTTGATTAAGGTTAGTAGAGTTGTTTGGGCTTGATTATGGTTCATTTGGTACAAGATAATTCAAGAAAGCAAAAGAGACCTTAATATGTAAGTGTCTCCAAATCAAGTCTAATGAATGTCTAACTAGTTAATATATTGGTTATAAGTCAAAAGGAGATGATTGGGCTAAAGAAAACGAGAATCCGACACAACTTTTCTAAGAATTTATTTTCCCTTCCCTGTGTTGGATGTGATGAATGAATGGGAATTTGACCAATTCGATGGTTCCATTGGATTCAGGATGCCGAATTGTGTAGGGTCTATGTTGACCCCGAAGTGAGAAAAGTCCAGAGAGCAAAATGACAAAATTGTACTTTCTAAGCCTTATTTGAGGGCTATCAAGGGTATGTTTGTCATTTGAGCTTGATTTTGGCCAATTCAAGGTTGGAGATGGATTCTACACGTGAAAATGTGTAGGAATGGCATAAATCATTATTTTAGAGAAAATACTGATAATAAGGACCTAATGGGTATTTTGGTAATTTGGCACCAATAGGCTAAATTTACCAATGAAATGAGTTTGGAAAGGTATATGGATGAGTAATAACCCCTTTGGTGATGTTTGACAATTTCAGGACTTAACAACCGGTTTGGCCTCAGAAGCTGTTGCTCGAGCTTGTATCAAGTAGTAAAGTTGCGTAAAGTAGCAACCAGGTAGTAACCGTCTTCATATGACATAGCATGCATATGTGTTGCTTAATATCATCAAAATGTCATATATGTTTAGATTATGAAGAGTAATCACCCGGGGCCTATCTTTGTGCGGGTTGATACTCAGGCGATAATGTTCATATTGCACGAGCGGTGCCCTGGGCCTAACTTTACGCGGGTACCCCTCAGGGCCAAGTCTTTGTCTAGTGCTAGCATGGTTTGTGAATTGCATGAAAATGACACTAAATGATGTTATGATGATTTGATTGATGATTGTATGATGAGCATGCTATATATGTGTTATCTTGTATGTTGTATGTGTTACTACTGAGATTCCCATGAATCTCATTGTTTTCCTAAAAACAAATCTCCAGTACAGGGAGGAAGATCGCGGGGCAAGGAAAAGGTAAAGGATGATGAGTCGAGGCCGAGTAGTGGATGAGCTAGTTTAGGGTGTCAAGTTGCCGTTATGTATTTTGAGAATATTGTAAAGTTGTGATTTGTAAATGAAATGAAGCGAATAATGAATATATGTGTTGTAATATGAATTGTGTATGAATGTGCAAGTATGTGAATATTTATATCCAGTAGAGGTATTGTATGGAATTTCTAGCATTTTCCATACTCTGATGTTTATAGTCGGTGAGTATTAGCTATTTAGTACTCTACTGTAGTGTTGGGAAATAAGGTATCACATTTTTGGTATCAGAGTAATGGTTTTGGCAATAGGCTAGTACTTGCTAGAAATCCTCTGCTTGGATTGAGGAAATTACACAATTAATTAGAGTTGAAAGGGTTGAGATGGTTTAGAATATGGGTATGAAGTTGGATGAAGGGATGAAAGAAGTGTTGAAGTTGATTTGTAAGTGATAAGGAAGTTTGAGAAGATGTTTCAGATGGGAAAACGGCTAGTGAACTCGAGTTTAACAGGTTAAACTCGAGTCCATTGCAGCCCAGAACTCGAGTTTGCCCATGTGAACTCGAGTGCAAGAGGAATTTTCCCACAAATCAGGTGTTTTCGGGCAAAAACTCGCGAGAGTTCTAGAATGAACTCGAGTGAAAAGTGCCTGAGAACTTGACTTCTAAGTGGAGAACTCGAGTGCATTATGGTTTCCACTGGGGATGGAACTCTCGGGTGGAAACTCTCAAGCTGTAACTCGTGAGACTCGAGTGTAGAATTGTGGACTCGAGTTCATGTCTTCCACTCGCACCCTTAAGACTTTTTGGAAGAAACTCGCGTAGGGTGAACTTGCGGAACTCGAGTACACTCTCTGGGAGAACTCGAGTGCTGCATGGCAAACTCGAGTGCGTGTCTGTTGTTCCAAGTGTTGGAGTTCTCAGGTGGAAACTTCCAGGCCATGACTTGCGTGACTCGAGTGTGCTTCAGGTGCAGAACTCGAGTGCACAATGGTAAACTCGAGTTCATGCTTATGGTTTCAAGTGTTGAAGTTTCTCTGGAAGAAACTTGATCCTCCAAACTCGTTGGACTCGAGTGTAACATTTCACTAGAACTCGAGTGCTGACCCATGGACTCGAGTGCATGTGAACTCGAGTGCAAGTTTTCATGTCATGTGAAAAAAAACTTGAGTTTTCAAAAATAAATTTGAGTGTCTGATTTGGAGGAGGACTCGAGTTTTCTCAGGTGAACTCGAGTGCGATGGTTGATAATTGAATATTTATTACACTCATTTGTATCTCTTGATTAATAAATTTAGATTGTTTAGTAATAAATAATGAGCTTTTATGCTTATTTGGGCTTTGAGTGTTTTATTAGATTTAACATATTTTAACAATAAAAATTCCAAATTTACAACCCTTCTCTATTTTGATCATAACTCTTGAACCAGATATCCGAATTATCTCATTCTTGTCTCATTGTTTAGATGATTCAGAGGGAAACAATTGATATGAAGACTTGAAGGGAAGATTCGGACAAGAGGATAGTCAAAAATGTAGTCAATGTTATATGTATTTTTCTGGATTTTTATTGGGCCCAAATTTTGTAATGAAGCATCATTTATTGTGGATTTTCGTTTTGGGCTGAACTAATGGGCTTTGGCCTATTTGACAATTAGGTTTTAACCTAAGTTAGCTGAAACAATAGGGAGAACAAATTTGGGGACATTTTTGGATTGAAATCAGAAGTTCTAAATTCTCTGAAATGTCCTTCGTGTTCTCCATGTTCTTCGTTCGTTCTTCAGATTTTCCAGCCATGTCCGGCTAAGTTTCTGTGATTGACCTAGGATTGAGGATCCACGTTTCTAATCAGAGGACATACTTAACCCGGTAACGTAACTCATTTCTATTTACTCTAATTGGATTCGATTTCTGGAAATAGTTTGAATGTTTGTTTTAATGTTCGGATTGGTACATCCCAAGGACATAGTTCGAATCGGGTCACAGTGCTACTGAACGATTGCACAGCAGCACGCCACAAATACGAACAGAACCTAGACGATCTTCTAGTCGAGGGATTTTCTGGACGGATACAGAGATTTCGGTTCGTCCAAAACCAATCACGAGTTCGTTACAATCTTCGTCCGATGATAGTAGGAAACTATGAATCCCAATCCTAGGTCAGTCGTTTTAATCTGTTTAGTCTAGTCTAGTTTATTTTTGATTCTGTCTTTAATCTGAGTTCATTGTTCGTTAATAGTTGAATTAAACCCCCCATCGATCTTTGTTCGAATGTTTTAGACTGCATGTAAATTCCGTGGGAGACGATCCAGGTTCTCTATACTGCAAACCCTTATTGAAACTGGTTATTTTACGAGAGCTCGAAAAATCTCGGTCAAAATTTGGCGCCGTTGCTGGGGAATTTGCATCGGTCTAGCAGTAACAGTAGTGTAGTGTTTGAGTCAGGTGGTTCTGGTGGTTTGGCAGATTTGTATCTCAACCAAATCACTCAGCCCCAGGTCTTTTTGAAGGAATCAGGCATTCTGAGCAAAAATTACTTCCTTATGGAAGTGAGATCACCCCTAATTTTCCCAAATTCCATCATCTAGACCACTTTTTTGCTGTTTTTTTGGTCTCGGTGGGACGTAGTCGGTATTTCAGAAATTGTCTAAACTTTGCGACTTGCTCCGATTGGGCTGAGTTTTGGTGAGCTGAAAGAAAATATGCTTCTGAGCATAAATTATTGCCTTGCAATGAGCACCCACCTAAGTTTGCCAAATTCCATCGTTTAGACCAGTTTTTCAAATTTTTAAGTTTTTTTATCTCATTTTTGGATTCCCGGATAGTGTAGAAGTTGTTCTGTGCAAGTCCCATAATTTTTAAAAATCATTTGGTAGTCTTTTTGAATTTATTTTGGTCAATTTCCAGTGTGATTTTGCGTTTTTTCTTAGTGCTCTGGTGGTTGTCCTGATTTTTCCCTATGCTGTATGACTAGGAGCAGTACTAGTGCGTCTGATCTATTGGATAATAATCCTGAAATAGAACGCACAATTCTTGCTTCTAGAAGGGCTGTTAGGTTAAGTCAGAGGGTTATTACTGAACCTATTTCTGATTCTGAAACTGATTCTACTAGCAGCACTTCTAGTCCCTCAGACACTATGGCAGATCAGGGAAATAATAGGACTTTAAAGCAGTTGACTGCACCTGGTGATAATTATCAGCCATTGTGTATCCAATACCCTGCCCTTGGTACTAACCTTGAACTTAAATCTGGACTTATACATTTGTTGCCCAAGTTTCGTGGTCTTGCAGGTGATGAACCGCACAAGCATCTGAAGGAATTCCATGTGGTGTACAGCACAATGAAACCACAGTATATTGATGAAGACCATGTTAAGCTGAGAGCTTTTCCTTTCTCCCTTGAGGATGGAGCGAAGGACTGGTTATACAATCTTCAACCGTCATCAATTGGAAGTTGGGCTGATATGCAGAGATTGTTCCTAGAGATATTTTTCCCTTCTTCAAGAGCCACTACAATCAGAAAAGAAATCAGTGGGATCAAGCAAATTAATGGCGAGAATATGCATGAATACTGGGAGAGATTCAAGAGGTTGTGTGCTAGCTGCCCCCATCACCAAATAACTGAGCAGCTCTTGATTACTTATTTCTATGAGGGTCTTCTACCTAATGACCGAAATCTGGTGGATGCTTCTAGTGGTGGAGCCTTAGTTAACAAGACACCCCAAGAGGCCAGAGATTTAATATCCACTATTGCAGCTAACTCTCAACAATTTGGCACTAGAGCAAATAGCAGTGTTGTATTCCAGATCAGCAAATCTAATGATTCTCACCAGCGATTGGAGAATAGAATTGATGATCTGACCTCCTTGGTGAGGCAACTCGCAGTGACTCAAACAGTGCAGTCTTCCACTCCATAGTTGGCCTATTCATGTGGCTTCTGTTCTGATCCCTCCCATCCTACTGATTCTTTCCCCACTTTGTAAGACAACACATATCAAGATCAGTCAGTGGCTGCTGTGGGCGTTTTTCCAGGGAAGCTACAACATCAGCAGCAAAATAATGCCTTCTCCAATACATATAACCCTGGCTGGAGAAATCATCCGAATTTTAGGTGAAGCCAGAATCCGAGTCAGATTCAGAACCATAATAGTCATGTGCAGCAAAATTCTGGAAATTACCAAGAGAGACAGTTTCCACAGAACAGACAGAATTTCCAATAATTCGCACCTCCACAGCCAGCACAACAACAGCAGACCACCACCAGCAGCAGTGGCCCCTCACTGGAAGAAATGATGAAGCAGCTTGCAGCAAACAGTTTGCAATTCCAGCAACAAACTGAGGCATCTATCAAGAGTTTGTAGACTCAGATTGGGCAGTTGGCAACATCATTGAACCAACTCCAGCCTCAGGGATACAATACTCTTACTTCACAGATAATTCCCAATCCGAAGGGAAATGTTAGTGCTATTTCCTTACGGTCTGGTAAGCAATTACAAGGGCGTAAACCAGCTGCAGATGTGACTGAATCCACATCAAAAAAAGTGAAGATTGACTCTAGAAATAAAGAGGCCGTGAAGCAAGGTGAAGGGGAGTCTGGAGTTCCTATTCCTCTTCCTTTCCCTCAGAGAGCACTTCAATCCAAGAAGTTGGCAGAAAAATTGCAAGACAGTGATATCCTTGAGACATTCAGGAAAGTTGAGATTAACATCCCTCTCTTGGATGCCATCAAACAGATCCCCAAGTATGCCAAGTTCCTAAAGGAGTTTTGTACCAACAAGAGGAGACTGAGGGGGACTGAACGAGTGAGCTTGAACCAGAATGTCTCAGCCCTTCTCCAACAACCCATGCCTCACAAGTGCAAGGACCCATGTACGTTTTCTATCCCTTGCATGATTGGTAATTATAGATTTGATAATTGCTTGGCTGATTTAGGTGCTTCCATTAATGTTATGCCTGCATCTATTTATAAATCCCTTGGTCTTGGTCCCTTGTGACCTACTGGTGTTGTTGTCCAACTAGGTAATAGGAGTAATGCTCATCCTACTGGTCTGATTGAAGATGTTTTGGTTAAGGTCAATGAATTGATATTCCCTGCTGACTTTTACATTCTAGATATGGAGGATGAATCTCCTAGCAGTATGTCCCCAATCATTTTAGGGAGACCTTTCTTGAAAACAGCTAAGACTAAGATAGATGTGCATTCTGGTACTCTTTCCACGGAATTTGGTGATATTGTTGTGACTTTTAATATCTTTGATGCCATGAGACATCCTAGGGAAGAGCATTCTGTTTTGCGCATTGATGTGATAGATGAGATTGTTGATGATGTTCTTTCTGCTTGGTATGCTGATTTTCCTGATTTTGCATCGGTGGGAGATTCTGTGATATGTGCCTGTTCTAACACTGAATGGTGCCCTGTTTGCACTAAGATTGATGATGTACTGTATGGAGATATTGACTTGAGTTCTGATTCTACTTTACCTGTGGATCATGATATTGATTGTGGTGAAGCTGAGCTTCATTCTGATGTTCGTTGTGATTATGAACTTAACCCTGATGTTAACAGTGAGCTGCGTAGCCACAGTTCTGCTTCTATGCATGTAGTTTCAGGTATTGCAGGTGTATACACTTCTGAAATAGTCCAATCACCTAAGCTCCTTCCTTCCATTCAGCAGCCGCCTAAGTTAGAGTTGAAGTCATTGCCAGCTCATTTGAAATATGCCTTTCTAGAGGTAGATGAGCAACTTCCAGTCATTGTGGCCAATAACCTTCTACCTGATCAAGAAGAGAAGCTGCTGAGCTTGTTGAGGGCCAATAAGAAGGCAATTGGGTAGACATTAGCTGATCTTGTTGGTATTATCCCTTCTATGTGTATGCATAGGATTCTATTGGACGCAGATGCTAAGCCAGTAAAACAACCCCAGAGACGTCTTAATCCTCTCATTTTAGAAGTGGTTAAGAAGGAAGTGACTAAGCTTCTACAGGCTGGCATCATCTATCCCATCTCTTATAGCCAATGGGTTAGCCTGGTCCAGGTCATTCCCAAGAAATCCGAAGTAACTGTGGTAGCCGATCAAAGGGATGAGCTCATTCCTACAAGAGTTCAGAACAGTTGGAGAGTATGCATAGACTACAGGAGACTCAACCAAGCTACCCGCAAGGATCACTATCCTTTACCTTTCATTGATCAGATGTTAGAGCGTTTGGCTGGTAAGTCTCACTACTGCTTTTGGATGGTTACTTGGGGTACTTTCAGATCCATATTGCTCCTGAGGATCAGGAGAAGACGACCTTCACATGCCCCTTTGGAACCTCTGCAATGCACCTGGCACCTTTCAGCGTTGCATGGTGAGTATCTTTTCTGACTTTCTAGAGGATTGCATGGAGGTTTTCATGGATGATTTTACTGTGTATGGGTCTCATTTTGATGCATGCTTGGCTAGTTTGTCTGGAGTCTTGAATAGATGCATTGAGTCTAATCTTGTGCTAAATTTTGAAAAGTGTCACTTCATGGTTGAGTCAGGGATAGTGTTGGGACACATTGTTTCTAAAGAGGGTATTAAGGTAGATCCTGCTAAAATTGATGTTATCACTGCTTTGCCTTACCCCACATCTGTGCAGGAAGTTCGTTCTTTTCTTGGCCATGCAGGTTTCTACCGACGCTTCATTCAGGATTTCAGTAAGATTGCCCGACCCCTGTCTAACCTTCTACATAAGGACACTGAGTTTGCATTTGATGTTGAGTGTAAGATAGCCTTTGATCACTTGAAGCGTTGCCTGACCACCACTCTAGTTATCCAATCACCAGATTGGTCTCTCCCATTTGAGCTGATGTGCGATGCTTCCAATTATGCTGTTGGGGCTATCTTGTCTCAGAGGGTCAACAAGGTTTCTCATGTCATTGCATATGCATCCAAGACCTTGGATCCTGCCCAATCCAATTATACCACCACTGAGAAAGAACTTTTAGCTATAGTGTTTGCTTTTGATAAGTTTAGGTCATATCTGCTAGCTAGTAGGGTAATTGTTTTCTCTGACCATGCTGTTTTGAAGTTTCTTTTGAAAAAGACAGATACTAAGCCTCGACTTATTCGGTGGATGTTATTGCTCGAAGAATTTGATGTTGAGATCAGATATAGGAGTGGAGCACAGAATTTGGTAGCTGATCATTTGAGCCGTGTCACTCATTCCTCTTCCCCCTCTGCCATTTAGGATGATTTTCCTGTTGAGCAGCTTTTACAGCTGCAAGGTAAGCTTCCATGGTATGCTGATTTAGTTAATTACTTGGTTGCTGGTGTTTTACCTTCTGATTCCACTAGGGCCCAAACTTTGAAATTAAAAAGTGAATCTAAATATTACGTTTGGGATGACCCTTATCTGTGGAGATTTTGTAGTGACCAAGTAGTTAGGCGATGTGTGCCTGATCATGAGTTTGACTCCATATTACATTTTTGTCATGCTTTTGCCTCTGGTGGTCACTTTGGACCCCAAAGGACTGCTAGGAAAGTCCTAGACTCTGATTTATTTTGGCCAACCCTGTTTCATGATTCCCATCTGTTTTGTAAGTCATGTGATAATTGTCAAAGAGCAGGTAGTCTTTCTCGTAGGCATGAGATGCCCCAGCACCCCATATTGTTTTGTGAAATTTTTGATGTTTGGGGTATTGATTTTATAGGTCCATTTCCTGTTTCTCATGGTTTCACTTACATATTGCTTGCTGTTGACTATGTTTCGAAATGGGTTGAGGCGAAGGCCACCCGGTCTAATGATTCTGCTGTGGTGGTAGATTTTGTCAGGTCTAACATTTTCTGCAGGTTTGGCATTCCTCGAGCCATTATTAGTGACTAGGGTTCTCATTTTTGTAACCGGAGCATGGGTGCTTTGTTACGGAAGTATGGAGTAACTCACAAGGTGTCCACAGCATACCATCCACAGACCAATGGTCAGGCTGAAGTCTCGAATAGGGAGATTAAGCAAATCCTTCAGAAGACTGTTAACTCTACCCGGAAGGATTGGAGCAAGCGATTAGATGATGCTTTGTGGGCTTATCGGACTGCCTACAAGACTCCAATTGGGATGTCTCCATATAGGCTTGTTTTTGGTAAGGCATGCCACCTTCCGGTGGAATTAGAGCATCAAGCTTATTGGGCCATTAAGCAGTGTAACATGGATTTAGCTAAGTATGGGATCGAACGGAAGCTCCAATTGCAAGAGTTGGATGAGCTTCGATTGGATGCCTATGAGAGTTCACGGTTGTATAAGGAGAAGACCAAGGCATTCCATGACAAGCAAATCCTGAGGAAAGAGTTTTCTGTGGGCCAGAAAGTTCTTCTATTCAATTCCTGTCTCAAGTTTATGCCCGGTAAGCTTCGATCTAGATGGGATGGCCCTTTTGTGATTGCTAATGTTTTCCCTTTTGGTGCTGTTAAGTTGTGTGATCCACCTACAGGGAGGACCTTCAAAGTGAATGGACATCGACTCAAACTATTTTATGAGGGATCACAGCAGCAACCTAAAGAAGCGGACCTCATACTCACTGATGCCACTTATCCTCCGTAAACACTTGGGGAGTATTTTTCTTTCCCTTTTTCCCTTTTCTATTATTTCTTGTGTTTCTTTTTTCATTTTTCTTTTCACACTTAGTGAAAATTTTCTAAGTAATATACTTTCTCCTTCTATCATTGTTTAGCTATGTATATTGTGGACTTGGACATATTGGTTTTGATGGATCGGATCATACTGTTTGGGCTGAATTCCTTACTTTTTGGTAGTTGATTTTGGTGATGCTGATTACATGATTTGGTATTTACCTTTGTGAGATTTTGGGCCTACATGAATGGGATTTATCTTTACCATTCTTCCTTTTTCTGTGTGTCTCTGCTCTTGATTTATGTTCTCTAGAACTTGCTCTCTTTCTTTTTAAGGCTACATTTTTCACTTACATGAATAAATATGATGGAGGCTTGTTTAGTTTCTTTCTTTTATTTTCCACTTTGACCAAATAGCCTTTCCTTACACTATTAATTTCCTTTTGTTAGCCCCTTTGTGCCTTTTTGACTAATTCTTTTCTTCAACCACATTACTAGCCAAAGTGTAAAACCATGTTATACCGCACCTTGGAATTTACTGAGTATTGGTTTCACTTTAGTTTTGTGTTTAAGTGTGGGGGTTGCCCAGGAGTGCCACAATTTAAGTGTGGGGAGGATGTTTAGATGTTTGATTTGGGAGTTGGGTCATTCTGAAAAAACAAAAAAACAAAAACAAAAAGAAAGAAAGAAAGGAGAATGAGGGATTCATATTTGAAAGGGGATATTCCATTGTTTTGAGTGTTATTATTGTCATGCTCTTTCAAATTTCTTTGGTGCTTAGCCTCACATATCCATACTTATACACACCTTCACCTTAGCCCCATTACAACCTTGAATAATAAGCTCTCTTGATTTGTGCATGTTTGTGATATGAGTAGTGGAGAAGTAGAAATTGAGCAAGCCTATGGCAGGACAATTTCTTGAGCAGAATTTAAGTGATACACTTATTTACCCTATAAACTTTAGAGAGTTATTGAGAGAATCCTTTGAGAGACCATCTTGTGTGAGTAGTATCATTGATCGAGACTGCCGTGTTTTGTAATTTGATATGCAAGGATCTCAGTTTTAATTGGTTGGTCTTTTGAAGCTCTGTGTTCATTGTTCCAATTTTACATTGTTGCCAATTGTTAGAAGGGAGAAAATTTTCTTTTAGTTTTGCTCAGGAGTGCAAAATGATAAGTGTGGGGGAATTTGATAATTGAATATTTATTACACTCATTTGTATCTCTTGATTAATAAATTTAGATTGTTTAGTAATAAATAATGGCCTTTTATGCTTATTTGGGCTTTGAGTGTTTTATTAGATTTAACATATTTTAACAATAAAAATTCCAGATTTACAACCCTTCTCTATTTTGATCATAACTCTTGAACCAGATATCCGAATTATCTCATTCTTGTCTCATTTTTTAGATGATTCAGAGGGCAACAATTGATATGAAGACTTAAAGGGAAGATTCGGACAAGAGGATAGTCAAAAATGTAGTCAATGTTATATGTATTTTTCTGGATTTTTATTGGGCCCAAATTTGTAATGAAGCATCATTTATTGTGGATTTTCATTTTGGGCTGAACTAATGGGCTTTGGCCCATTTAACAATTAGGTTTAAACCTAAGTTAGCTGAAACAATAGGGAGAACAGATTTGGGGACGTTTTTGGATTGAAATCAGAAGTTCTAAATTCTCTGAAATGTTCTTCGTGTTCTCCATGTTCTTCGTTCGTTCTTCAGATTTTCCAGCCATGTCCGGCTAAGTTTCTGTGATTGACCTATGGATTGAGGATCCACGTTTCTAATCAGAGGACATACTTAACCCGGTAACGTAACTCGTTTCTATTTACTCTAATTGGATTCGATTTCTGGAAATAGTTTGAATGTTTGTTTTAATATTCGGATTGGTACATCCCAAGGACATAGTTCGAATCGGGTCATAGTGCTACTGAACGATTGCATAGTAGCACGCCACGAATACAAACAGAACCTAGATGATCATCTAGTCGAGGGATTTTCTAGACGGATACAGAGATTTCGGTTCGTCCAGAACCAATCACGAGTTCATTACAATCTTCGTCCGATGATGGTAGGAAACTATGAATCCCAATCCTAGGTCAGTCGTTTTAATTTGTTTGGTCTAGTCTAGTTCATTTTCAATTATGTCTTTAATCTGAGTTCATTGTTCATTAATAGTTGAATTAAACCCCCCATCGATCTTTGTTCGAATGTTTTAGACTGCATGTAAATTCTGTGGGAGACGATCCAGGTTCTCTATACTGCAAACCCTTATTGAAACTAGTTATTTTGCGAGAGCTCGAAAAATCTCGATCAATGGTAGAGAATCAGTTGGGTTTCAACGATAGACCAACTGAACTCGAGTGTAAGCTGCATGACTCGAGTTACTGGCCAGAACTCGAGTCCATGCACCCCAAACTCGAGTGAAGTGGTGATTCTCCAGCATTTTTGCATGAGCCTTTGTGTGATGTTTTCTTTAGAAATTTTGACACATTGTGCTATGCTTAATGCAAATTACTTCCTTGTAGGATATGGACCCACATGTGGTGGAATATAGGGGAGCCGGTGTAACAAGAGTAAGGCGAACAACTCGTAAGAGCATACCAGTTCCTGGGGTGATCAAGAAAGAAGATGAGTCAACTAGTAAGAGACAGAGAAGTAGATCACCCTCACTTCCTTCTGTCAATCAAGTTTCTTCAAAAGAGCAAATCTCGAAAGGTAGAGTTGGTGTGATCCTCGATAGAGGAGGACGTGGGCCAAGGATGGCGCAGACTCGCAGGAAGAGTGTCAACTGGCCGCCCTATTTTGGTCCTATAGCTAAAGATAAAGCCACAGTGGTGGATAAGGATGATATAGATCTAGAGGATAGTTATCAACATCCAGACTCAGCTAAGGATTCAGATGCTCCAGTGGAGAAGTTGATCTTCGATCCACATCCGAATGATGAACTATGGTAACAATTGAAGGATCTTTATGTGACATCTTTTATGAAATTCTTCACTCCCACAATGTAGTATACAACATTTTTGGAGTCAGTGCAAAAGCTATATGAGCAAAGAGAGGAGTTAGAGTTAATGATGGATGACGATATTTGGATCCGAACCACATTAGCCTATCTTCCTGATTTCACTTCTTGGGTCAAGAAAAAGAACGAGATTGTAATGATGGGTCCCTTTGAGTTTTTACCTTTCATTGAGCATATGATTATGTATGTGGTGATTAATATGAATAAAGAGTAAAAGATGAGAGTATGCTCAGTAGGGTTGTATGGGCTTATTTTAATGTAAATATTGAGCCACTTGTGTACATATGACTAAGTATGTTGAAGCACATATTTCTTCTAGATATAAATACTAAGTTGTTTGAATATATATGATTGATGTATGTTGGTATATGAGATTTGGAAAGTTGTATGTACATCTAAGTGTTGGTATGGTATTGACATGGTATTCCTCTTGATAGTGAAAAGGAACAATGGTACGGGTAGACCAAGGAAGAATGTACCACAAGGTCCTGAACCTGAAAATAATCCAGAGCCAAATCTGATGCAACAAGTTTTCACGATGTTGGCTCAACAACAGAATATGATCCAAGACTTGTGAGAAGAAGTCCGGGAGTTAAGAGAGAGATGCGGAATACTGATGAGGCATCTCCCGAAGTGAATCAACCTGAGGGAACCAACCCTGAGGGAAATAATCCGGAAGGGAATCCCCCTGGTGGAAATCAACCTGAAGGAAACCAATATGAGCAGAATACAGATGAGGAACAGTCATCTAGTGACGAGCCACTATAATCGCAGGAGACGAACATGAATGTTCCTATTATTCAAGTACCAGATGAGAATATTGTCCAATACTGGATGCCTAAATTCATCAAGTATCATCCTAAGGCATTCCAAGGGAGGTTTAACCCGCAAGCTGCGGAGAATTGGATCAACCATCTTGAGAAGATCTTTGAGATGCTCGGATGCCCAACGGAAATGAAAGCAAGGATGGCTATTTACAAACTAGTGGGCGATGTGGATGACTGGTGGAAGAGTACTGCATTACTGTTGCGTGCTCGGAATATCCCTATAATATGGGAGCTATTCCAAGAAAAGTTTTATGAGAAGTATTTTCCGAGGTCAGTGAGAGTTGAGAAAGAAAAAGAATTTTTGGCTATCCATCAAGGTGATAACGAGACCTTTGATTCATACTTGTCTCGGTTTATCCGACTATCTCGTTATTCTGCTTATTTGAATCTTAAACATGATGAGAAATAGAGCTCATACATGCTCATTGGAGGACTGAAACCTAAGATGGAAGAGAAGTTGGTTTCCCAGCAATTCAGAAAGTTTAACAAGGTTATGGAAGCATGCCGACTTACTGAGGGAAACTTGAAATGAGTACAAGCCAACCGGGGTATGAGCCAAAGAGGTAGATTCAGTCACAGAGAAACCTCATAGAAACGAAGAGGACAGGGTTTTCCACAAAGGGGAAGCAATAAAAGGCCCTTTTGGTCTGGAAACCGTGGCGGCCGAAAACCCCCAACATCACAGATGTGTGCTCGGTGTGGTCAATTTCATCCGGGATGATGGTGCAATACTCCTAGTAGCCAAGTGATTTGCTATGCCTGCCAGAAGCCAGGCCATTTGGCTGTGAAATATCCTCAGCGAGCTGCACCATGACCTGCCGAGCTTAGACAACAAAGTCAGGGATGAGTATTTGCCTTAACTCGAGAAGAAGCAAGAAAGTCCCTAGAGCTTGTTCAAGGTAAAGTTATTCTTAATGGTAGTGTATTGCAAGTATTGTATGATTCAGGTGCTAGTCATTCTTTTATTGCTTATGACTGTGTTAAGCACCTAGGAATGCATGTGCATCAACCACCATTCGATTTGATTGTATCTACACCGATGAGTGTTAAAACCTTGACTGCTGATGTTTGTTTAAACTATGTTATAAATGCTGAGAGACATGAGTCTACAGTGGACTTGATCTGTTTGCCACTTCAAAGACTCGAAGTCATATTGGGTTTCGACTGGTTGACAGCCAATAATGTGTTGGTAGATTGTGGAAACAAGAAGATCATATATCCTACTCAGCAAGAGTCTTGCCACAGAGATGTTAATATGAATTTCCTTTCATTGGCAGAAGCTGAGAAGTGTTTGAGAAAAGGATGTCAGGGATATGTTGTGTTCTTTTCCGTACAAGTGAATACAAAAGTGGCGTTGAAAGACATTCCCATTGTACAAGAGTTTCTAAGGTGTTTTCAGATGATCTTAGCGGTATACCTCCGAAAAGAGAAGTGGAATTTGCGATCGACATCATACCTGGAGTCGGGTCTATATCTAAAGCTCCATATCGAATGGCTCCAAATGAGATGGCTGAATTGAAGAAGCAAATTAAAGAATTGCTTAAGAAAGGGTTTATACGACCCAGTGTGTCACCGTGGGGAGCGCCGGTGTTATTTGTTAAGAAGAAAGACAGAACTCTGCGGTTGTGTATTAACTACAGGGAATTGAATAAAGTAACCGTCAAGAATAAGTACCCACTTCCCTGGATTGACGACCTTCTAGATCAACTATCTGGAGCGAGTGTATTCTCGAAAATTGATCTCAGGTTAGGGTATAATTAGCTGCGAGTAAAGGCAGAGGACATACCGAAGAATTCTTTTCAAACTCGGTATGGACACTATGAGTTTTTAGTGATGCCTTTTAGGGTGACCAATGCACCAGCAGTATTTATGGACTACATAAACCGTATCTTTCGTCAATACCTAGATCAGTTCGTGGTAGTCTTCATCGACGACATTTTGATATACTCTAAAAGTAGAGAAGAGCATGAGGAGCATTTGAGAATTGTGCTCAATATTTTGCGTGAGAAGTAACTCTATGCGAAGTTGAGCAAATGTGAGTTTTGGCTGTCAGAAGTGAAATTTATGGGCCACGTGATCTCACAAGAAGGGGTTTCAGTAGATCCCAGTAAAGTGGAAGCAATATTAGATTGGAAGAGGCCAGAGACTGTTGCGGAGATACACAGTTTTCTGGGTCTTGCAGGCTATTACCGGAGATTTATTCAAGATTTCTCCCGGATTGCCTTGCAGTTGACCAAGCTCACGTGGAAAGATCAGTTGTTTGAGTGGGACGAATGTTGTGAGAGGAGCTTCATGGAGGTGAAGGAGAGGTTGACATCTGTACCAGTATTAATTATCCTTGATCCCGAGGAGACTTATATAGTCTAAAGTGATGCTAGTAAGCAAGGACTGGGTTGTGTCCTGATGCAACAGGGCAGAGTGGTGGCCTGTGCCTCTCGATAGCTGAAGCCTCATGAATTGAATTATCCCACACATGATCTGGAGCTGGCATCAATTGTGTTTGCGTTGAAAATTTGGCGGCACTACCTATATGGAGTGACTGTTGAACTATACTGCGACCACAAGAGTCTGATATATTTGTATGATCAGAAAGAGCTCAGCATGAGACAACGTCGATGGATGGAGTTGCTGAAGGATTATAACCTGGAGATTAAGTATCACCCAGGTAAAGCTAATGTCGTTGCTGATGCTCTTAGTCGTAAAACGGTGTTGATGGCAACTATGATGATACAAGAAAGGAAATTGATAGAAGATTTCAGAGATCTGAATCTGTCAAATCAGATCCTTTGTGCTGGCTATAGTATTAGCCGAGTCGAGAATGACTTGAAAGCTGAAATTGCAAAAGCTCAAAACTATGATGAGCGAGCAAAGTCAATCAAAGCTATGATTGAGCGAGGAGAGACTCAAGATTTTGATTTGTCGCCTGGTGGACTAATTCGGTACAAGAAAAGAACATATATTCCACTGAGGGATGAGTTGAGGAAGAAAATTCTTGATGATGCGCATAAGAGCCGCTATACTCTCCATCCAGGAATGGTAAAAATGTACCATGATTTGAAAGCGGTGTGCTGGTGGCCTGGAATGAAAAAGGATGTGATGGAATATGTGGCGCGATGCCTTACCTGTTAGAAGGTAAAGATTGAACACCAAAAACCGTCGTGATTACTTTAAACTCCTGAGATTCCAGAATGGAAATGGGAGAGCGTGACCATGGACTTGGTGGTGGGATTACCCAAAATTCGGAATCATGATACAATTTGGGTAATCGTTGATCGTTTTACAAAGTCGGCGCACTTCTTACCGATCAGTGCTAACTATTCTCCTGATAAGCTGGCAGAAATATATGTGAAGGAGATAGTGAGACTCCATGGGATGCCCAAGAATATAATCTCAGACAGAGATCCTTGGTTTACATCTAAGTTCTGGAGATCTCTGCATGATGCTTTGGGCACTCGGTTGAGTTTCAGCACGGCCTATCATCCTCAAACGGATGGACAGTCAGAGAGAACCATACAGACGCTGGAAGATATGTTGAGAGCATGTGTAATGGATTTCAAAGGAAGTTGGGATCAATACCTTCCTCTTGCGGAGTTTGCGTATAGCAACAGCTATCATGCGAGCATTCAAATTGCTCCGTATGAAGCATTGTATAGGAGGAAGTGTCAATCCCCTCTCTGCTGGACAGAGTTGGCAGATTAAGATTATATGGGCCAGACATAGTCGATCAGACTACTGAGCAGATTAGAATTATCAAGCAGAGATTGCTTGTAGCCTAAAGTAGACAGAAAAGTTATGCCGACAAATGGAGAAGATCATTGCAATTCCAGGTAGGTGATCATGTCTTTCTCAAGATATCACATGTGACTGGTGTTAGAAGAGTGTTGAAGAGAAAGAAGCTAAGTCCTCGCTACATTGGGCTATTTGAGATATTGGCAAGAGTTGGGCCTGTAGCGTACAGGATTGCTCTACCCCTGAATTTGAGCAGATTGCATGATTTGTTTCATGTTTCCCAGTTGAAGAAGTATCAACCGGACCCTCAACATATTATTGAATATGAAGATCTAGATATGCGAGATGACATCACCTATAAGGCTGAGCCAGAACGGATCATTGACAAACAAGAAAGGCGGCTCAGGCATCGAAGCATACCATTTTTGAAAGTGGTCTAGAAAGGATTATCGCCAAGGAAGGAAACTTGGGAAGCAGAAGAGGATATGCAAAGACGTTACCCGGAGTTTATGCCGCAAGTGGTGTAGCAAATTTCAGGGACGGAATTTATTGAACAGTAATACCCCATTTTTCATCAATACACTTATGTGTGTATTTTATATATATTTAATGGAATAAAATGGTGAAAAATGATGTGAATGAATTTATGGAAAATATTCCAATCGCCGGTTACGCGTAAATTGGCCGAATAAGGGTCTCAAAGACCGGTAAAGGTCCAATATGGTAACCAAAATTTACAAAATTTAATGGCATGGTTAATAGCCTTATTTAAGAGTCAAAATGGGGTTTATCCGAAGAAATGGGAGGAAAATGATTTATTTCAGTAAATCATAAAATACAGGGGCAAAATGGTAATTTTGCCGAAAAGTGAAAAATAATTATTTTTTCCTCAAATTTCCAATGATTTGAGATAAATGGGAATTAAAAAGATAAAAATGACTAATTGATCATCAATGAACTAATTTTGGTGAATTATGGTAAAAAATGGTCAAATAGTCAAAAAGTCAATTATTTGGCCAACAAGTTACATGTTGACACAATGGGATGAATGGAGAATTGGATTTCCCATGCATATCTCATAATTTTCTCGGCAGATATGATGTATGGAGAGAGAAATAGAATTAATTAAGGAACAATTGCCATTTGGTCTAATCATGAAGTGACACATGGCATAGTGTAATTAAACCATTGATTTATATCATCAATTATTCATTCATCAGCTCATTTCATTCACGAAAAATGATTCAGCAAGAGCTGAGAATGATAACTTGGCAAAAGAACGAAGAAGAGCTAGGGATCCTCTAAGAATCAAGGTAAGGTGCTTGAACCATGTGATTAAAGGTTCCTAATCCTTCTATGGTCTCTTCTCTTCATCTCCCTACCATTAATCTCCATGATCAGCAGCTGAATCAACCATGGAAGGAGAGAGAGAGAAAATGTCTAGGAGAGAGAAAGTGAAGAAAATCAAGAGGTAACTTCCCAAACTTGTTCCTCTTGCTTGATTAAGGTTAGTAGAGTTGTTTGGGCTTGATTATGGTTCATTTGGTACAAGATAATTCAAGAAAGCAAAAGAGACCTTAATATGTAAGTGTCTCCAAATCAAGTCCAATGAATGTCTAACTAGTTAATATATTGGTTATAAGTCAAAAGGAGATGATTGGGCTAAAGAAAACGAGAATCCGACACAACTTTTCTGAGAATTTATTTTCCCTTCCCTGTGTTGGATGTGATGAATGAATGGGAATTTGACCAATTCGATGGTTCTATTGGATTCAGGATGCCGAATTGTGTAGGGTCTATGTTGACCCCGAAGTGAGAAAAATCCAGAGAGCAAAATGACAAAATTGCACTTTCTAAGCCTTATTTGAGGGCTGTCAAGGGTATGTTTGTCATTTGAGCTTGATTTTGGCCAATTCAAGGTTGGAGATGGATTCTACACGTGAAAATGTGTAGGAATGGCCTAAATCATTATTTTAGAGAAAATACTGATAATAAGGACCTAATGGGTATTTTGGTAATTTGGCACCAATAGGCTAAATTTACCAATGAAATGAGTTTGGAAAGGTATATGGATGAGTAATAACTACTTTGGTGATGTTTGAAAATTTCAGGACTTGACAACCGGTTTGGCCTTAGAAGCTGTTGCCCGAGCTTGTATCAAGTGGTAAAGTTGCGTAAAGTAGCAACCAGGTAGTAACCGTCTTCATATGACATAGCATGCATATGTGTTGCTTAATATCATCAAAATGTCATATATGTTTAGATTATGTGGAGTAATCACCCGGGGCCTATCTTTGCGCGGGTTGATACTCAGGCGATAATGTTCATATTGCACGAACAGTGCCCAGGGCCTATCTTTGTGCGAGTACCCCTCAGGGCCAAGTCCTTGTCTAGCGATAGCATGGTTTGTGAATTGCATGAAAATGACACTAAATGATGTTATGATGATTTGATTGATGATTGTATGATGAGCATGCTATATATATGTTATCTTGTATGTTGTATGTGTTACTACTGAGATTCCCATGAATCTCATTGTTTTCCCAAAAATAAATCTCCAATACAGGGAGGAAGCTCGCGGGGCAAGGAAAAGGTAAAGGATGATGAATCGAGGCCGAGTAGTGGATGAGCTAGTTTAGGTTGTCAAGTTGCCGTTATGTATTTTGAGAATATTGTAAAGTTGTGATTTGTAAATGAAATGAAGCGAATAATGAATATATGTGTTGTAATATGAATTGTGTATGAATGTGCAAGTATGTGAATATTTATTCCAGTAGAGGTATTGTATGAAATTTCTAGCATTTTCCACACTCTGATGTTTATAGTTGGTAAGTATTAGCTATTTAGTACTCTACTGTAGTGTTGGGAAATAAGGTATCATACTTCTCATTCTTGTGTAAAACATAATGCAAGAGGGAGAGAGTTGTTGAGAACGGTGGAGAGCTTCACGCAAGGAGGGCTAGGGTTCTTCAAGAATCAAAGGTAAATAAATCATAATCTTGTGGTTTAAGCTTCCTAATCCCTCTATGACCTCTCCTACTCACCTCTACTCCTTTGAATCTATGGTTTTCAAGAGAAATCAAGGGTGTAGAGAGAGAGAGAGTAGGAAACGCTAAGGAGAGAGAAAGTTGAGAAAAGAACAGGTAATCCTCCAAACTTGTTTCTCTTGCTCTAATTGATGCTATTGGTGTTGTTCTTGGCTTGGTTTGGTTGCTTTGGTGAAAGATGGTTAATGTGACCTAAGGGTTGTTGATATCCAAGTTTCTCTAAACCATGTCCAATGAATGTACAAATGTCCAATTGGGGAGGTTCTAAAGGAAATACGACCCTCATTGAGTCTAGTTTTAGGTATAAATATAAAATTTACCCAATTGGAAGCTCAAATTTCCCAAAATATTAATCTTTGTACGCTGCCCTAGAAAATAGTTAATTTTGCTGGGCTAACTTCAAAAATTTATTTCTCTTTGTGTATAGCTCCAAATGACTTATATGACCTATCAAATTAAAGCTTGATAAGTCTAATTTCATTCTGAAAGGTTTCATAATTTTTTGACATCATTTGTCCCTTAAAATATGTTACAAAAACACGATTGCGACACCGGAAAATTCACCAGTAGCAACATTACTTTGTGTGTAACTTCTAATTGTCTTGTTTTGTCTTCCCCAAGCTCTTTAATTCACCATAATATTCCCTTTAATATCCAAGGATATAAAGGAATTTTTGTACCATGTCCCACTAGGACATTTGATAAATCGGGGTCTATAAGTCTCCTTAATATAGGCTTAATCTCAAGCCTTTTGTCCCAAAATTTAGAATATTACAGAAAGGAGGTGATTAGGCAAGAGAAAATGAGAAACCGACACAACTTTTATGAGAATCCCATATGGTTACCTTGTGTTAGGCATGTGAAAGGAGCATGGATTTGATAATTCTGATGCTTCCATTGGGTTTAGAAGATAAAATTGTGTAGGGTATATGTTGACAGTGAAGTGAGAAAAGTCTCAGAATTTGAAATGACCAAATTACCCTTAAAAGGTCTTAGTAAGGGTTGTCAAGGGCATTTTTGTCATTTGAGCCTGATTTTGACCAATATGAAGTCAAAAATGGATTCTACATGCAAAATTATGTGGGATTAACCTAAGTCATAACTTTTGGTAAGGTATAGTGAGATCGGTTCATAAGGGGCATTCTGGTAATTTAGCATTGTTAGGCTAAGTTATTCAATAGTATAAGTTTCAAATTGTACATGAATGATTAATGACTCATTTATAGTATACTTGGAGATTTCAGGACTTGGTAGTTGTCCGAAACTCAAAGCTTGCCCGAGCTTGGACAAATGGAAGGGAGTTGCTAAAGGAAAACAATCAGGTAGTAACTTGTCTTTCATTTGTTATGATATGCAATGTATGGTTTGTGTTTTCATCATGAGTTTTCTAATGTATTTTGAATATGCGGGGTGATCACCCTGGGCCTATTTTGCATAGGTGGACTCTCAGGCCAATATAACGCTCATTGTTACACCAGTAGGTGTCCGGGGCCTATTTGCACGGGTATCCCTCAGGGCCTTGTAATATATCTAGCGCTATGATAGCTTACGAGCCACATGTGATGCATTGAATGATGTTGTGATGATTCTGATGAATGATGTTTGTTTAGCATGCCTTGTGATGTTATAAATGTATGATTGTTATATATTACTACTGAGATTCTTTAGAATCTCACTCTTTTTCAAAAACCAACTACAGTACAGGGAGAGAGCTCGAGGGGTAAAAAGAAGGTAAATGCGGACGACTAGAGGTTGAGACGCTGAAGACTTTAGTCTTTTTAGTTGTCTAATTCCATATGTTTTTGGATATTATGGGATTTGTATATGTTGTATATGACTTATAAGCATAACAACAATGTAAGAATAACTTGGTGAATGAATGGTAGTCGATAAGTTATTACGCTTCCTATCGCTAACGAAATGTGTATAAGTAATGGAATGTGAGAACTAAGTATAGGCACGCTCGTAAACTCTGGTAAGCAAATAAAAAGGAAGAATCGGTGAGACTAAATGAGATAGTGAAAATTTGTGAAAATTTTACTATCCTCTTAACCCTAGGTTCAACTCCTGAGTTGAGGTTAGAAATTTGTAAGTATTTTTTAAAAGTTGGTAGTCCGGGTTCGAATCCTGGTCTCCCACATGATTTAACTACTCTTTCATACTCATATGAGGCTATAGGAAATGAGGTATCACAACATATGAAGGAGGATTATCTGGAAAGCTGGTTCTTCCTGGTACCATATCATCCTCTTTAGGTTTTTGTGCTTCCTTTTTCTGTTCTTCTTTGCTTTCTTTTTCTCCTCCATTCTTTATTACAGGATCTTTCAATTCTTTCCCACTCCTTAATGCAATGGCCTTGACATGCTCTCTTGGGTTTCTTTTAGTGTCACTTGGCAGAATACCTAGTTGTCTAGAATTCAGCATATTTACAATTTGGCCCATTTAGATCTCCAAGTTCTTTATTGAGATGCATTCATGGTTAGTTAAGCCAGTGCATCTTCCATATTCATTTTTTGTTGTGGTGGATTTGGTGGTTGAAGAGCTTGTTCCTGGTATCTTCCTTGCGGTTTGAAAACATTTTGATTATTCCTCCAACCAAAGTTTGGATTATTCTGCCAACCTGGATTGTAAGTATTTGAGAATGATTCATTTCTTTGATTTTTGATGTAATAAGCTTGCTCCGAATGAGAAGGCATGGATGGATGTCCTTCTTGACATTGTGTGCTCACATGAGGTCCTCCATATCAATTATAGGTTTCATGAGGAGTGCTAATAACATTTGCTTGGTCAATGAGCTCACTTGCTTGGATATAGATGTAATTTGAGAAGACAAAGTTGTAAGGATATCCAGCTCGTGCACTCCAAGTAATTTCTTTAAAATGTTACATTCAGAAGGTCATTGGTATGCATTGACCGCCATCTCTTCAAGTAGATTGTAGGCATCTTCTAGAATTTTTCCCATTAAAGATTCTCTAGATGCAGCATCTACAAGAATTCTGGAGGTATGCGTCATCCCATTATAGAATATTTGTAGTTGCCACCAATCTGGTAACCCATGTTGAGGACATCTCCTTAGCAATTCCTTGTATCTTTCCCAGGCTTCATAAAGGCTTTCTAGTTCATGCTGGGCAAATGAGGTAATTTCATTCCTTAATTCAGCAGTTTTTCCTGACAGAAAGTATTGTGCTAGAAATTTTTGCGCTAAGGCATCCCATGTAGTTATGCTTCAAACTGGTAGAGAGTGTAACAAGCTCTTAGCCTTATCCCTGAGTGAGAAAGGGAAAAGTCTAAGTCTAATGGCATAATCAGTAACACCATTATACTTGAATGTGTTGCAGATTTCTAGGAAGATGGCTATATATGTGTTGGATAATAGCAGGCTTGATTTCAAAATTGTTGGCTGCTATTTATGGTTTTCTGATTCTAGAAGTTGTCTCCATGACCATTGGTATTGCATAGTCACAGATTGTTTTAGTATCTGTTTCTTCTCCTACTGGATTTACCATCAGATTGATTGAAGTATATGACACCGTACTTTCCAATGCTCCAAATGAGTATAAATGACTAGTGAAATCGATTGTGGAACCAAGATTTGACCCCAGACTACCCAACGTTCAATAACATTCATAAATCCTCGCTCTCAAATAATGGACATACCCATTGACTACCCAACGTTCAATAACATTCATTTCACCCTCTAGGCATTTTCTTACCTCGTCATCAACATGAACCCTACACAATTTTCCCTTCTGAACTTAATGGAATCATCCAATCGATGAAATTCCAACTATTTTCTCATGCTACACACAATGCATCCAATTTATAGTTCTAAGAAGAGTTGTGTCGATTTCTCCCTTTCTTTGGCGTAATACCCTCCTTTCTACTTCTGATTACATGATTATCCGTTTAGACATCCATTGGACATCATTTTGGCTATTAAAATGCTAATTGAATGAGATATGAATAGTACCCAACTCCCCCTATACTCATCCAATCGACGAACCAATCGGTTCAAAAGGAAGCATATGCTTACCTCTACACGCTTCTAAATCTGGTTTGGAATTCCGGTGACACTCTGGCCGGCGAGAAAGCACTTACCACCTCCAAACAAGAATCTGAAACAACAGAAATGAAGCTCAAGATGTGTGACACCTTATTTCCAATACTCATAAATGAGTATAAGTGACTAGTGAAATCCATTGTGGAACCAGGATTTGAACCCGGACTACCCAATATTACAAAATGTTTGTAAATCCTCGCTCTCAACTCAGGATTTGAACCTAGGGTTGAGAGGGTTTTCAAAAGGGTAGAATAATTTAAACACATTTCCACAAGATTCACCATGTCACTAATATATCATCGGCTCTTAGTTTCACAATATCAGAGTGTGCAATGACAACATAAAATAAACGAAGAGCTATCTATTAGAGCCGTTCTCTGCTAAACACATTCATTTATATAGATACATCCACATATACATATATCACTTCTTATAAATATAATCAAATACAAGCTAGCGCCTTACGCTTCAAGCTTCACTTCAACTTCATATCTCCTCGGTATATGTCCCCCTGCACTCTTCAACCTGTCTAAAAGGTTGGTTGGGAGGAATGAGATTCAAGGGAATCTCAGTAGCAAACTATACCACTATGCATGCAAGATATATATGAATGCATGACATGCTTGCATTTCTAAAATCATGCCAATAGGATGGAATCTACATGCTTAATGATTCAATGTACTCATGGCTATCATGTAAACATAACAACATTTCAATCAATCAAGCATATTCAACACAATAAACAAAGCAGTCACATAAAATAATACAAAATATATATATCAAATACATGCAGGTAAGGTAAGTTCACTACCTGGGGGACCATAGTCCTTCCTTGGTTTCCTCTTCCACCTACCTTTGGAGCTTCTTGAAAATCCATCCATGCCTCTTCCTTCATAGAAATTATTCCATGCCTCTTCTTTCTTGACTTCTCCACAGCCCTAGATACCCAATCACATCATTAGAATCATGATTGTGGGTTATTGGGAGTGTATATTAAGGCTCAAGAGGCTAGGAAGGGCTAAATATGTCAATTTCCTTCAAAAATATGAAATGCTGGAATTTGGGGGTATTGGCCGCAGCCAAAAATAGGTCAGAAACATTTTGGCTGCGGCTAAGAACCCCGCTGTTCCAGAATTCTAACTTCCTGATTCTTGGCCGAACTTGTTAAAATCATAACTAATTCTAAAAAAATTGAAATGAGGTGATTCCAAGTTATATGGAACCATATTTAAGTATAATGTATGGGAAAAATATAGCCACAAGCTAAATAAACTCATATATTCACAGAGGTCCATTCAATTGAACACTACCCTAGAATTGTCCAAATTCGCATGACCAGATTTTGAAAACTCATAACTTCTAGAATACTTGTCCAAATATTTCATATTACCTATCATTTTAAATATTATCATGTCTAATTTATGTCTGGAAAGTTTCATTATAATTTGACAACATTCAGCCACTCAAAAACATGTCACAAGGACACTGTCTCCAGACAAGTTTCACAACATGCACGCATTTAACTTCTAAAACTTCTAAATTCATATACAAGTATCCAAAATTCATGAACACTTGGATACCTACATAATTTTTCCTCCTAAAGCAAGTATCAAAATCATCAAATTCTCAACCCATTACCACGTCACAATACAGGGAAGAAAATCAAATTCTTAGGTGTAACATGTTTTATTGTTTTCTTTGGCTTAATCAATTCTTTTCTACTTTTAATCAAATGATTAGCTATTTAAACACTCATTAGGTATGATTTATCCATTGAAAAAACCATTTAAAACCAGCCATAAATAGTACCCAACTTCCTCTACACTCATCCAAATGATAAACCAATCGATTAAAAAGGAAGCTTACTCTTACCTCTACCCGTTTCCGCAAATGGTTCAGAATTCTGGCAATATTCCGGCTGGTGAGATGGTGCTAACCACCTCCAAATGAAAATCCAAAACTATAGAAATAAAGTTCACGATGAGTACAAGAAGTTTCCTGAAGGGTACTTTGAGAGAGGACGTCGATTCGGTAGTGTTTCGACGCTTGGAATTTTCTCTCTCTTCTCCCTCCATTTTTGTATGCTCTCTTTTCTCTCTCTTTCTCATTTAATTCTCTATGTGAAATGGATGAGGAATGAAGAAGATGATGGTTTAATTGGTGATTAATTGACTTTGCCATGTGTCAAGCCATGATTGGCCCAAAATTCCAATTTTCTCACTTAATTGTAAAACTGACAGAATTTTCATTAAACTTTGAAAATTCATATCTAATTGTAACAAAATTCCAATTGGGGTGGTTCTAAAGGCTATGCAACCCTTATTGAGTCTAGTTTTAAGGAAAAATATAGCCTTTGGTCAATTGAAAGCTCACTCTTTCCAGAATGTTAATCTTTGGGTGCTGCCCCAGAAAATAGTTAATTTTGCTGGGCTAAATTCAAAAATTCATTTCTCGTTGTATACAGCTCCAAATGACTTATATGACCTATGCAATTAAATCTTGATAAGTCTACTTTCATTATAAAAAATTTTATAATTTTTTACCATCATTTACCTATGAAAACAGGTCACTCAATCATCACTGCCATACCGAGAATTTCACCGGTAGCAAAATAGTTTGTATTCCACTTCACTATGCTGTATGTGACTTCCAATCACTTCGTTTTGTTATTCCCCGAGCTCTTTAGCTCACCAATATAATTCCTTTTAATATCCAAGGATATAAAGGAATTTTAGGGAATTTAAACATGCCTCATAGGGACATTTGCTAAACTAGGGCTTAGTAGTCCACTTGATCTAGGCTTAATCTCAAGCTTTTTGTCCCAAAATTTGGGATATTACAAACGTTAGTACTGGGTACTTTGAGAGAAAATGTCGTTTCGGTCAAGTTGCGACGATAATAAGTTTTCTCTCTCCTCTCTCTCTCCACCACCCTTGTCCGTTCTCTCTCACTCTCTCACTCTCTTTGATTCTGATCTGAACGCAAGAAAGAATGACAATAAATGATGAAGGATGTTGACTTTTAATGAGTCATCAAAGTAGCTCACCATCAATTGGTCCAAATATCTCATTACTTGTATAACAAGTTTCATTTCTCTTTTCTTTTATCATTCCACTAATATTAATGAGAAATAAAAGAGTCTAATTCACTCTCAAACTATCCCATTATACCACCTTAAGTGGTCGACCAAAGCCTTAAGCTTTTCGGCTCTTTGACTTTGCTTGATAATAATTCATCACATAGGCTTATTAATTATCAAGTAGTCATTTTCCCTCTTTTAATTCTCATTCCACTCAAATCATTGGGAATATTAGGGAAAAATCCCCATTTCTCATCTTATGGCAGAATTACCATTTTTCCCTTACGTCTTATAATTTAATAAAATAAACCATTTCTTACCCCCTTTCCTTTATTTCCCCTCCAATTTAACTAGTTTGGGCATCATACCAGGGGAATAATGGCTGCTAGCCTTTCATTGGTCAAATGATCATTTTGTCCCTTGCATTATTTTTCCCCGAGCTCTTTAGCTCACCATAATATTTCCTTTTAATATTCAAAGATATAAAGGAATTTTGGGAAATAATTCCATGCCTCACTAGGACACTTGCTAAATCAGGGTCTAGTAGTCCACTTAATCCAAGCTTAATCTCAAGCCTCTTGTCCCAAAATTCAGGATATTACAAAGTATACTACTTTCAAACTCTTTGATTTCTTTGACAAGTTCTCTCGATCTTAGAAACAAAATGTTGTAATTTAGTCTCCTTCGATCTGGTCATGCATTAAGCAAAAGCCTAAAAAGAAACACAAGACACCAAAAAGAAAAACAAAGGTAATATGAAGACCAAATTAGTATTAAAATTACTTGGTATTGATATTAATGACAACAATCTCTGGCAACGATGCTAAAAATTTGTTACGATGTGTAGATGGTTATTAAAAAGTGCAAGTGTACACTATCATAAACAAGTAATATAGAAGTTAGTAGAGTATCATTCCTATGAGGATTGATCACTAAGTACCAAAATTGATCATCTTAATACTATTTAGTCAATCTATTAGTTTGTGATTGGGATTACAGAATAAAAATGATTAAATATGAATGCAATTAATATGAAAACAAATATTAGACAAAGCACTAGGGATCATATTTCACTTAACAAATTTCAAATTGAATCACCTATCTATTCTAGTCCAATTTACTCCACATAATTGATATTCAAGTTTCCCTAATTTAATTACTAGTCTCTTTCAAGGTCAATCAATTCTATAATTAATTGTTAATCCAATATATCCCTATATGAAATAAAATAATTAATCATGCATTAAGATTTATGGAACTAATTAAGACTACACAACCCATATGAATATATTCCTATCTCATATGCAAATTATGGTTTTAATTATAGGATCCATATACATGCATCTCCTTTCAGTCTCAACATACATATTGAAATCATTCAAAAGGTGGCCAGTCAATTGAAACCATTAAGGACAATAATCAAAATTCAATCGTGAAAGAAAAATTAAAACTATATTTAATAAGTTAAGATTCAATCCGTGATTAGTAAGCTACATCATCACCCTAGGAGAATGAAAATTTAGTTCATGATGAGATTAAAAATAAAACCAAAATAACTTGAAAACTTCATAAACATTGCATAAAACTTGATGATTAAATTCTAAAACAAAAAGATTTAACTACAAGATGCATGAAAATAGAAAAATCAAGCCTTCCATATAAGAGGTAAAACCTTCCATATAGGTGGCAACCTATACCATTTATAAAGGAGGAATACCTAAACCTTCCATGTAGGAGGCATGCAAAAAGTAATACAATGCATGAAATTAATTCTAAAATAATGTCTCTCTTTTCGAAACAGCACCCTCCTATCAGAGAATGATACTCTTCCTTTCTCTTCTTTTTCTTCTCCTGCTCTGCCCAGGGTCTCTATTTATAGGCTTTAAAACCGTGTGCTAAAATAACCATGAACAGTAGACCGCATGCTATAGTAATATGCTACAGTAAACCATATATACTGCTACAGTGAATCACGTATACTACAATGCTTCTATAGTATCCTATCCCTAATACCTTATCCAATTCTTCTTAATGTGGTGCTATACGTGGCTATCAAAAGAAAAATAAGAAAATATTATATTATAGTAGTAATAGAAATAATTATTCTAAAATAATTAATTATTTATTAATTACACCCAAATTTATTATATTAGGCTCCAATATCATCCACAAAATCATCATATAATGAAAAATAAATATGAAAATATTTTACTTATCATGTGTGTGTGTGTGTGTGTGTCTTTTTTAAATACATATATATTTATATTTTAAATATATTTATATGTGATAATATTATTATATTGTGTTAGTTTTAAATTTAGTTTTTTCTTATAAATTAAATTTAATAACTAACATGATAAAGATATAATGTCTTAGATTTGATTTTTAAAGATAAATTAAATCTAATTCCATTAGCTCTTTATTCTAATTAAATAAATAGGTTAAATTAAAACTGTTGGATATATTTAATTAAACTAGATTTATTTAATTAGCTTATCAAAAAAATTAAATGTTAATTGATATGATAAAGAATTTTGAAATTAATTAAGATTAATTTTGAAAATCTAAGATCCATCATAAAATAGAAAAACCTTGATTGTTTAAAAAAGAGCGCAACTAGGGTTTGTTAGATATGATTAGTTTTGATGATGCCAAATATATATATATCAAATATTATGAGAACAAAAGTTTGCATAACATACTTATCTCTTATATTGACTAACTATTATATTTAATGTTATATATCTTATAGATTAGTCAAAGAGATTGGAGAATGAAGAGCTTGAAGAATTAATGGGAATATCAAGATTCAAGCTTCTAGAAGAAATACTGGATGTTTATATGCTCATAAGGGAATTAAGAAGTACTGTAGCAGTACTGTTTGGCACTGTAGCATTATCACTGTAGCAATATGGTTACTGTAGCAATCGAGTGATTTTAATAAGGGAGAATGCCAAAAAAATACCATTTAAACTTCAAAATCCCGTTAACAAGTTTGGTAATGGGATTAACAAGAATGATAATGCAATTAACAAATTATTTTATTGTTAAATCACCTATTTGAGATTTTCAAGTTTAAATGGTATTTTTTAAGAATTCTCCCTTTTAATAATCACTCGAGTGATTTTCAGAATCACTCGAGTGATTCTCTAATTCACTCGAGTGATGTTTAGTGTTTCACACTCTGTTGTTTGTCCAGCTGAGCAAGGTCTGGTTATTCGATCATATCTCTCATAATACAACTCTGATTGAGATCAAACTAGTTGCATATGAAAATAGACTTCCAATGCGTCATTTTGACACAAGTAAAAACATCAAAGGATCTCAGATAAAGGAGATATAAGTGTTCTAATCTGGCATTCATATCAGCGTCACTTTCTGGAACATGTTTGGTATTTTGAGTATAACTCTCAAACCAATGATTCTATTGAGCTGAAACTAGTGCCATATGAAACTAGACTTCAAGAGCTTTCTATTGATATATAATACAGCAATTTTGGAGCCATATTCGAAGAGTTATGTCATCTGGAAGTTTACCCCTGTTTACTGAAGAACTAGAAACGCAACAACGAAGAGATCACTCGAGTGATTTTAGAATTCACTCGAGTGATATGGAAAATCACTTCCAGTGGCGCCAGAATCACTGCAAGAATTTTTCACTGTTTCAGATTTCACTTCCAGTGATCCTGAATCACTCGAGTGATTTGTGATTTCCACCAAATCACTTCCAGTGATCTCCAAATCACTTCCAGTGATATCTCAATTTTGCAATTTCACTTCCAGTGATACCGAAATCACTCGAGTGATATGAGATTTTTTCAAATCACTTCCAGTGCGTCTGAAATCACTGGAAGAAAAATACACTGTTTTGAAAATCACTACCAGTGATGTCAGATCACTCGAGTGATAATATGAATTTCCAAATTCACTTCCAGTGGATTGAAAATCACTGCAAGAAAAATTCACTGTTTGCAAAATCACTTCCAGTGATGCCAAATTCCCTCGAGTGATATATGAAATTTTCCATATCACTTCCAGTGATTGCTGAATCTCTTCCGGTGAATATTAAAATTCCTCAGATCACCTCCAGTGCCTTAACTGATCATTTCCAGAGAATACCAATATGCACTAGATCACTTCCAATAAACTAATATTAATTCAAGTGATCTTCCGTTTGTGAGATATCAGTGAATGAACTGATAATTCAAGTGATGTGTTGATTTTGATAAATCACTTCCAGGTTTGACAGAAACATGAGATCACCAGAATAATATTGTGAGCTATCTGAGTGAAATGTTGTTTCATGAAAATCACCTTCAGTGAAGTAATGCTGCACTCAAGTGAATTGATATCACCGCAAGAAAATTTACTAATAGCTAGAGTGATTCACTATTCTTAATAGAATCATGAAAATCACTCAAGGGATCTTGAGCTACACTCAAGGGATGCTGATCATTGCCAGTGGAATATTGTTTTGTCAAGATCACTACCAATGGAATATTATTTTCTGAGAATCACCTCCAGTGAAATCAAGTCCACTTCCAGTGATTCTCCAGCTTTCAGAAATCACTGCCAGTGAAGTCTGTAATCACCCGAGTGATGTTTTCTAACGGCTATTTCTCTAAGTGCTTTTACAGGTGTTATGCACTACCGATCACATGGCATACACGGATCAATATTCAGCAACAACAAATCATGGGCAGAAACAATATTCAACAAACAACTCAACGAACGTGCAAATAGAAAGTAACTGTATGAATCATCTGTCAGAAGCACAAACAGATTACAACGGGAAATACTGAAGCATCTGTCAGAGCACCACGATCAATGGGCATAACTGTTGAACTTTCTGTCTGAGCACACGATCAGCTTACAACGGGAAAATATTTGAATAGACACAACGGCTTTCACAGCTTCTGCTATATAAGCTCAATCTTTTGAAAATCAGAAAGGAGAGACAACAGCGAACTGAGATACACACGACAAACTGAAACATGAGAACCCAACTACGCCAACATGCTGTTATCATAAGTCTTCGCCTCACATACTCTCTGCTCTTATCAGTTTACAATATCATGTACATTTGAGAGTGAATATTTGTATTGTACTTTAGTGATCATTTTACCCACTCTGTGAGAGAGCTTGTAAACACTTCATTTGTATTTCAGAAGTGTTCTCAAGGTAGAGGGACCTTGAGAGGATTGATCACTTTACGGTGGAAGTTGTAGAGTGAATCGCCAGTAAGAGTTTCTGCCCATAAGACTTACAAGGTGCAAGCAGTAGAGAACGTTGCTGCTCGTAAGACTTACAGTGGTTTAAGCGGGAGAGAACGTTGCTGCTCATAAGACTTGCACGGGTAAGCAGGATAGAAAGGTCTTTGGGATTGCTTTGCTCGACTTGCTGTAAGAAGGAGTAAACCTTACAGTGTGTAGGGGGAGTAACTCTTGTGAATTTGTAAAGGCTTTTCTTGTGCCTGATTAAACAAGAAGATAGTGGATTGGAAATCTCAGGAGGAGCCTGGGGACTGGACGTAGGTCATCGTGGATTGGACCGAACCAGGATAAATCACAGTTTGCACATTCTCTTCCCTAAGCTTTTATATTTCCAGCATATACGATTTACATAATTGTTGCTTCCATATATACTAAGTTTACAATTTGCGAAAAGATTTTTAAACATCAGACTTTCTTATCATACACCAAATTCACCCCCTCTTGGGTGTCAGCTAGTTCTAACAGGGTTTTCTACGGATGAGAGAAATAGAAAGCCGTGAAAAGGAAATACCCTAGAGAGACATTGGAGGCGCTAGTATGAGGCCGGTGTTAGGTCCTATTTGTGTGGATACCAATAGAGGGAATTGATCTGAGTAGTTGGCTCCTTAAGATCGAAAAAGGCAAAAACGCAAAAAGTTATGATTCTTTCAAACTCGATTTAAACGCCGTTGATAGATCCGCAATTGGAATTGGGAAAAATTTTAAAGGTTAAATTTCTTCCATTGTGCCTTCTAATCTCAACAACACGAGTAGATGCTCGGGGCCTATTGCACGGGTAACACTCAGGGCCTTGTGATATACCTAGCGATATAGTGATGTGTTGAAAGTTGTTGTGACAATTCTGTTATATGATGACTGTATGGCATGTATTGTGATTTTGTATCAATATGATTGACTACCTATTACTACTAAGATTCTTTTGAATCTCACCCTTTTTTCTATAAACAAATTTACAATACAGGCTGGTAGCTCAAAGGGCAAGAAGGTAAACACAGATAGCTAGAGGATGAAGTTTTAGAATTTACTTTCTCTGTTGGTTGTCTTTTTTGGTACTTTCAATATTTTGGGGAATGTATATGATGTGCATAGCTATGTAAACCTGACGATAGTACAGTGATAGAACCAATAGTACCAGTAGCCTAGTAAATGAACGATAACTTAATAAATAAATGACTTAGCTAGATAACACTTTCGAACGATAAAGAAAACGTAAACTAACGAATGTAATGTGAGATTTAAGCAGAGACACGCTCGCATACTCTGTTAAAAATGAAAGTGAGTACCGATGAGACCTAGTGAGGTAATGAATGTTTGTGAAAAATATTTGAAAATTTTTTATCCGAGCTGAAAAACCCACTTAATCTTAGGTTCAATTCCTAAGTAGAGTTTAGGATTTACAAACGATTTTGAAAGTTTGCTTAATCTAGAACTAAATCCTGGTTTCACAACTGATTTCATTACTCTTTTGCACTCATCTAAGTCTATTGGATATAAGGTATTACAACTTAACTTCATTACGAATCCTATTTCTAGTTTTAAAACCTTCATGAACATCTCCAATCACTTGCTCAATTAGATTATCTTTCATGTGTCTCCATACTCATGGTTGAGCATAATCATCGACGTTCTCTTTATTTTGAAAATCATTTTGATCAGAAATGATTATATTTTTAGTTTTCTTTATCAAATCCATTTTTTCTTTGTTAAAAACCTTTATTTGAGGGTATACTTCATCAAACAAAACATGAATGGTTTTTTCTACAATACATATTCTTTTATTAATGACCCTATATGCTTTACTTCTATTTGAATATCCTAGAAAAAAAAACCTTCATCAGATTTTGAATCAAATTTACCCAGGTTTTCTTTACACTTATTGTGGATGTAGTATTTAGATCCGGAGATGTTTAGATGAGCAAGGTTAGGCTTCCTTCCTTTGTATAGCTCATACGATGTCTTTCCAAGTGACTTGCAGATATATGCTCGATTAGAGATATAGCATGCCGTGCTCATTGCATCTGCCTAGAATACTTGTAACACTTCTATTTCATTAAGCATTTCCCTTGCCATCTCTGTGAGCACTCTGTTCTTTCTTTCCACAACTTCATTTCGCTGAGGTGTTCTCGGTGCAGAGAAGTTGTGATATATTCCTTGATTGTTACAAAAGTCTTCAAAGAGTTGATTGTCAAACTCTCTTCTACGATCGGTCCTGATGGAAATAATAGAAATACCTTTCTCATTTTGGACCTTCTTGGCAAACGTAATAAAATTAACAAAAGTTTATGCCATAGCCATAGACATTTATGCCATAGCCAACTTTCCTCAGTTTTGCTTAGAAAAAATTTTCTGAAGAACTGGAATTGAAGTCAAGAGCATAGCAGTTATTGTCCCTTTAAGCTCAGATCTTTGCTTTGATAGATTCTTTGTTAAGCTGTAGATCCTTCTTATTTACTATCAGGCATTCCTCTTAGTTGAAGATCACCCAATTATCTTTATCGGTGCTTTAACTCACACTTAAGAGGTTATGGCATAATCCTTCGACATAATATATGTCATTGATTTGAACACCAATAGCTCTTCCAACTTCAACAATTCCGAAAATACGTCTAGATTGCTTACCTCCAAAGGCTACCTTTCGTCCTTCTTTAGCTTCCAATATTGTGAAATTTTCTTTGTCACCAGTCATGTATATTAAGCATCCACTATCAATGTACCATTTGTTTTCCCATAATGCTTTGAGACATACCTAGAGTAATATCATCGAGTATCAGATACCCACACTTTCTTGGGTCCTTAGTGGTTAGTATGAATTACTCTTGGTACATGTGTCCCTTTCGAAACCCATTTATATGTATCGATGGCCTTTCCTTTTCTAAAATAACATGATGAAGTGTAATGACATTTCCTATTGCAGTAATTACATGATGCAAATGGATTCGATGCATTACTGAGTTTTTAAAATATTTAAGATATTTCTTACTACCTCTCTTCTTCTTTCCTCTATTTTTATCATGTACAAAATTATATCCAATTCCATATTTATAATGCGTAACTCTATGATTTTAAAATTATTTTGAGAGTTTTGCTTCCTTTAGTAAATCTTTCTAAGGTTTTCGTTAAATCACTTATTTTCTTATTCTTTTCTTTACATGATGCACATTGTAATACCCCGAATTTTGGGATTAAAGGCTTGAGATTTAGCCTGGATTTAATGGACTGCTAGACCTCGATTTGGAAAATGTCCAAGTGAGGAATGATATATTTCCCAAAATTCCTTAATATCTTTGGATATTAAAATGGAAATAAAAGGTGAGGGCAAAATGGTAATTTTGCCATAAGTTGAGAAGTGAGGATTTTTCCTTAATATTCCCAATGATTTGAGTTGAATGAGAATTAAACGGAGAGAAATGGCCACTTGGCAATTAATAAGCCTAAGTGAGTGGATTATTATCAAGCAAAGTCAATGAGTATAGAAGCTTGAAGCTTTGGTGGACCACTTGAGGTGGTATAATGAGATAGTTTGAGAGTGAATTATACTCTCATAATTCTCATTAATATTAATGGAATGATGAAGGAAAAGAGAAAGAAAACTTGTTGTGCAAGAAATGTGATAGGTGGACTAATTGAGTAAAAGTCACCTAGATGATTTTAATTAATCATCATCCTTCATCAATTAATTCTCATTCTTTCCTGCGTATGAATAAGAAATAAGAGAGAAATAAGGAAAGAGAAATCAGACAGATGAGAATGGGAAAGAGAAAGGAAAGAATGCGAGAACGAACAGAGAATGAGAGCAGAGAGAGAAGAGAGAAAAACTAGAATTCGCCGGAACTCGTCTGAGACGACGTTTTCTCTCCAAGTACCCAGTACAAACGTTGCTCTACTCATCCAGAGCTTCAATTCTATGGGTTTGGATTCTTGTTTAGAGATGGTTGGCGTCGTCTTGTCGGCCAGAGTGTCGCCAAAATTCCGAACCAAATTCAGAAAGGCGTAGAGGTAAGCGTAAGCATCCTTTTTACCATTTTGGTTTGTCGTTTGGATGAGTATTTTGAGAGTAGGCTACTGTTCATCTCTCGTTCTATTTATGTTTTGGGGGCCGAAATGATGTCCAATGGATGTCTAAACGGCTAATCATGTAATAAGGAGTAGAAAGGAAGGTATTAAGTCAAAGAAAGGGAGGAACTGACACAACTTTCCTGATAACTCTATATTGGCTACCGTGAGTACGGCATGAGGATAGAGTAAGAATTTCATCAATTCGATGATTCCATTGAGTTCAGAAGGGTAAATTGTGTAGGGTTCATGTTGAAGAGAAAGTAAGAAAAGGCCTAGAGGGTGAAATGACCAATTTACCCTTTTAGCTCTACATAGGGGCTGTTAAAGGGTATTTTCATTATTCGGGCCTGAATTTGATGAATCCGAAGTCATAAATGGATTCTACACGTGAAATTGTGTAGGATTGGCCCACATTGTAATTCCTGTAAAAGTACAGTTGGACCGGGCTTAGGGGGAATTTTGGTAATTTAGCATAATTGGGCTAAGTTATCAACTGAAAATGAGTCTAGAATGTTATATGGATAAGTAATGACTCATTAAATGTATTTGGAATTCTAGGAATCGATGGATGGATGTGCCTGAACCGGAACAAAAATGAAGGATTGAGGACGGACGTGAAGTCCGACAGGTAGTGAACTTACCTTACCTACATGTATATGATATGTATGTTTATGCATTGATTATGTGATTGCTTTACCTATTTGTGTAGAACATGTATGATTGGTTAAATCTCTGTTATATTTATGCAATGGCCATATGTATGTCATAACATCGAGCATGAAACATGTCATTATGTTGGCATGAAATAGTGTAGGAAAGCATGTCATGCATTCATATATATCTGCCATGCATAGTGGTACTGTTCGCTACTGAGATTCTCTCGAAACTCACTCCTCCCAAACAACCATTTTAGATAGGTGGAAGAGTGCCTGGAGAAGTGCATGAAGGAGATATGGAAACCTGAAGTGAAGAGTAGACCATAGTGCAGTGCACTACAATTTATGTTTCATATATATATTGTATATATGGATCACTCTAGTGTAAATTATGATGAACGGCTTTTAGTTTATTTATATATTCACTCGCATACTCTGATTTATTGGAACTAAGAGCCGGTAAGGTAAGTATATGGAAGGGTGTTTACATTTATGGCATCAGAGCATTGATCTGGCAATGGATGGTAATTGCTAGAGTCACTAGAGCGTTGATTTTGGCAATAATGGAATTTGGTAGAAGTTATCTGCTTAAATGATAGGTTATGATCCTTTGTTAGATGCCTTATAGAAGGAGGCATGGTGGTGAAGTTATGGCTAAGAGTGACGCCATGTGGAAAACAAGGATTTGAATAACCTATGGAAGAAATTGGAGTTGATTCAAAGTAGTTTTTGAAGTGTTTTCAACTTGGAATAGCTGATAAACTCAAGTTTGGCTTGGTGAACTCGAGTTTATAGGCTAAACTCTGAAGGAAAAGTGGTCTCGGGTAAGAACTCTTAGTGGTGGAATGCCCAAACTCGAGTGCAAATGGGGTGAGAACTCGAGTTTAGAATTGTGAACTCTAGTGTATGGGATATTTCCTCGTGCATGAGATGGTTTCAGGCAGGAACTCGTGGGAGTACAAAGCTTGAACTCGAGTTCATAAGAGTGAACTCAAGTGCATGTGCTGGTTTTGCACGATAGGATAGTCTCTGGAAGAAACTCTTTCTTCAGAACTCGTGGTACTCGAGTGTGGATGAGCTGAGAACTCAAGTTTGTGGTTATGGACTCGAGTGCATATGCTAAATTGCTATACTCGTGAGGGCGCAAGGTTCAAATTGGAAGTGTAGAAGTATGAGGACTCGAGTTCAAATGGGAGAATGCAAGTGAAAATGAATTGAGGACTCGAGTTCATGGTTGAGAACTCGAGTGCACCTCTTATGGTTGCAAGTTGAAGATTTCTTGGGAAGAAACTTCTATGGCGAAACACGCGGAACTCGAGTGCTGAGATTTAGACTCGAGTGTGGATGATGTTGAGAAATCGAGTGCGTTGTGGTGAACTCGAGTGTGAGTCTTCATGCCATATAGAAAACTCGAGTATGTTGGGAAAAGTCGAGTGCGAATCCAAAAACTTGAGTTTTCAAAAATAAACTCGAGTGCACACCTTTATGGCTTATGGATGGACTGAAGTCTCAGCTAAGTCTCGGTGGATAATTAGCTGGACTCGAGTGTGATTGTTGGAACTCGATTTTTGGGTTAGAACTCGAGTGCATGAGTTAAAACTCGAGTTCAGTGGCAGTTTTCTGAAGATGAAAATGTGGCTTTGTGCAATGCTTAGATGGAAGCTTAGCACATTGTATGAGACTTATCTGACATGTCACGTGGAGGGTAAGGTATTATGGGATGATACTAGCACTGATGAGATGATACTAGCACTGATACCTGGATCTCATTGGAACTCCGTGGTTAAGCATATGCTTGGAAGAGGAATGACGTGGGTAAAATCCACAAGAGTTTGATAGCTTTGGGCTTAGCAGGGATCCATTGTGAAGGTTGGAACTCTGAATAGAGGTTCCTAAATAACCTAAGAAATGGTTAGAGGCATGGAGATGATAAAGTAAGTATTGATCTTTAATCCAAACCCTTTCTGTTGCAGTAGGTTCTGTACGGAAAAGTTCATTGGTGGGGTTATGGAAATTGAGTTTGAGGTTTAGTAATTGTGTTGAGACTCTCCATGTTAAGCGATGATCCTTAATAACCCGTGGGGTTAATGATATACGAGGATCCATGATGAGTGATGATCATATCATATATCAATAATAGAGGATCTAAATTCATGATACTGAAGGTTAAGAACATGTTTGGATCAGATCTAAGCTGATGTGGTGCTTAGGTCAAGATGGTAATAAGGTTGCACTTTGGTTATATTTTATAACGGAAGTCAGAGCCATGTGAACTTTATGGATGAGGATGAACCTTCAGTAATTTTTTGAGGATATTACCCGAAACCGTGAAGGTTAGAATAGGTGTCATTGATTTTGAATCTTAGCGTACCTATTAGGTAATTTGAGGAAATGATTATTGCTTAGTGCGATGTTAAGGTTCTAAGAGTTGAACTATATTATGAGAATCAATTGCAATAAGTCGAATTAGTTCTCCAGGAATTTGAGATAGCCTGAGTGGCTAAGGTACTTGAGTATAGTACAGAAATGGGTGAGAATCCTCATTTGGAGGTTGCTAGTTGTAAATCTAGCATGAGGGAAAGATCTTAATCATGGACTTATCCCTTTGAGTTATGATTATCGCCTGGGGTAGAATCAATATCAAAAGTCCAATGACTTAACCCCAGATGAGGGAAAGTAGACTACAAAATTGCTAGGGAAGAAGGACCTTATGAGATTTGAATTCCATTAAAATGGTGCTTCCATTCAGAGGCAACTAACTGGACAGAACTACCTGCGGAAGATGCTAATCGGAAAGGGCTACCTATGGGGACTTTTGATTGGAGAAGGCTATCTATGGGGAGATTTGATTGGAAAAGGCTACCTACGGAGGGTTAGATCGGAGGGGCTGACCAGTCAGGGGACTGAGTAAAGCACCAAGTATAGTATGGTAGTGTGGAGCCACCGTTATATCGAACCATAGTGTGCTGTCATCGTGATGACAAACCATGGCGTGAAGCCACCGTGAAGTTGAAACCGTAGAGTAGAGCTACATAGACGTTTGTTCTCAATAGTGATATATTGTAATGAGTTTTCTGTTGAATAAGTTTTCTTAAGAAGAAGGGTTTGTATGACCCAGTGAATAGTCATGCAGTGCTTCAGCACTAAATAATGAAAGAGATTGAGGAAGAACAGGCTCAACAATGTTAAGCTAAATAGCTCTTGCTCTCATATCCGATGTAATGATTCTGTATGTATGTGTTTACTATCAGGTATATTCGTGTTATGAATATATGGTAGGCAGTAAGACCTATTTGGACCTATGTGACCTTAGGCAAACAGACTTGATGGGCGGAGGCCCGAGGCTGTAAGTCTCGTGATGTCTACAACATAAGGGTGATTCCCTGGGCAGTAAGACCTTATGAGCATTCATGAGTTGCAGGATGGTCGCCCGGGGCCTATCTTTGCGCGGATGGATGCCACAGAGATTTCTACTATGCACAAGTAGTCGCTCAGGGCCTATCTTTACGCGAGTGGATACTCGGGGCCATGGAATCTTCTGTTATACACAAATGGAATCCTGGGGCATATCTTTACACGGGTGAACACTTGGGGCCATGTAACTTGTAGACAGAAAGTCTAGCAGATGCCGTGAGGCTATATGCCAAGACAACAAATTCTCTTGTGGTGATCGTGATGATAATGGTTTGTTTAGCATGCTTCGTAAACATTACATAAGAATGTTAATGAGTTGAGTAGCAAGAGATGAAGCCTAAAAAGAGTAGTTAACTCAATATTGTCAAGGTTGTCGAATGCGGCTTAAGTGTCCAATATCGCATGTTCGATGCTTAAGGAGATATCCTTCAGGGGATAGTTGGTTGGGCGGCTAGCGAAGTTTTACCTTCTGTGCTCTTAGTGGGGGGTTCAGTTGGGCCGAATGTTGCACCTGTGCACAGTTAGTCCAGGTGAGCCTGGAGTCGGGGCCTAATGGGTGTAAGCCTAGTGGGTACTTAACTGGCAAGATGATAGACTATTTTGTTGGGAAGTGGTTATTCCATAAGTTTTCCGTACTCAGTCCTAGTAAGCCAGGGAGTGTGGGTTGAACTCCCGTGCCGCTATAGAGGGCGCCCATTGAGGGTAGCTCTGCAGTTGGGCCTAGTGGGAGGGTTGTGTTCAGCAAAGGTGATGGACTGAATGTCCTAATGCCCTAAGATCTGAGAGGCTTGTAAGTCTTGAGATTGGCAACATGTGATGGTTGAGAATAAAGTTGAGTAGAGGCTCAAGGCAATAAGTCCCAATATGCAAGTTTGTATAGGACAAGCATCCCTGGGTTATAAGACCTATGTGTCTAAGCACTGTGGTTGTTACCTAGTGCGATGACATTGGGCATACTTGTCCAAAGTATATATTGAGATTGGCATAACATTCAGATTATACCAAATTGTAGCAGAGGCAATAAGCATAAGATACTTATGGCATGGGGGTGAATCCCTAGGCTATAAAGCCGAAGCATCCAGCGCTATGGTAATTGAATGAGCCGTAAGGCTTGGTATGCATATATGTGATATGGGTGAATCCTAAAGAGGTTGTAAAGCCTAGTATGCATACAAGATGATCCGGGAAAGTCCCGAAGAGGCAATGAGGCCTGAGAAACCAAGCGCTATGAGATCAAACTAGTGAGTCCTGTGGTAAATGATATCTAAGGTTTGGTCTCAAGAATATGATTCTTGAGTTGCATGCTTTATGAGCCTGCTTATGAAAGAGTTAAGATAGAACAGATAGACTGGGTGTCTATACTCTATGAATTAATTGAGGAACTAATTGAGGAAATGGCAATGATTGGCCATCGTGATCAGGAATTCTCATTGAAGGAAAGTAGGATGAAGTATTGGTTTTAACCCGACACGATGTAAGGGTTGAGTACCCTATTTTTACCATGGCTGGAAGAGCTGACCAGGTGTATGGGTACCTGTGTGAAGTACTAGTATTGGTTGAGAAAGAAGTTTAAAGATAGTGGCTAAGGTGCCACATGTGGCTTCTGAAAGGGGGCTGACTGGCAATGGTACCATATGACGTTCACAATTTCGAGGACGAAATTTATTGAATGGGGGGAGAAATGTAATACCCCAAATTTTGGGATTAAAGGCTTGAGATTTAGCCTGGATTTAATGGACTGCTAGACCCCAGTTTGGAAAATGTCCAAGTGAGGAATTATATATTTCTCAAAATTCCTTAATATCTTTGGATATTAAAATGGAAATAAAAGGTGAGGGCAAAATGGTAATTTTGCCATAAGTTGAGAAGTGAGGATTTTTCCCTAATATTCCCAAAGATTTGAATTGAATGGGAATTAAAAGGAGAGAGATGGCCACTTCGTAATTAATAAGCCCAAGTGGGTGGATTATTATCAAGCAAAGTCAATGTGTAGAGAAGCTTAAAGCTTTGGTGGACCACTTGAGGTGGTATAATGAGATAGTTTGAGAGTGAATTATACTCTCATGATTCTCATTAATATTAATGGAATGATGAAGGAAAAGAGAAAGAAATGTGATAGGTGGACTAATTGAGTAAAAGCCACCTAGATGATTTTAATTAATCTTCATCCTTTATCAATTAATTCTCATTCTTTCCTGCGTATGAATTAGAAATAAGAGAGAAAGAAGGAAAGAGAAATCGGACAGATAAGAACGGGAAAGAGAAAGGAAAGAACGCGAGAATGAACAGAGAATGAGAGGAGAGAGAGAAGAGAGAGAAAACTAGAATTCGCCGGAACTCGTATGAAACGGCGTTTTCTTTCCAAGTACCCAGTACAAATATTGCTCTACTCATCCTGAGCTTCGATTCTATAGTTTTGGATTCTTGTTTGGAGATGGTTGGTGCCATCTCGCCGGTCAGAACATCGCTGGAATTCCGAACCGAATTCAGAAAGGCGTAGAGGTAAGCGTAAGCTTCCTTTCTACTATTTCAGTTTATCGTTTGGATAAGTATTTTGAGAGTAGGGTACTGTTTATCCCTCATTCTATTTCTGTTTTAGGGGCCGAAACGATGTCCAATGGATGTCTAAACGGCTAATCATGTAATAAGGAGTAGAAAGGAAGGTATTAAGTCAAAGAAAGCGAGGAACTGACACAACTTTCCTAAGAACTCTATATTGGCTGCCGTGAGTGTGGCATGAGGATAGAGTTGGAATTTCATCAATTCGATGATTCCATTGAGTTCAGAAGGGTAAATTGTGTAGGGTTCATGTTGAAGAGAAAGTGAGAAAAGGCCTAGAGGTTGAAATGACCACATGTCTTTTGCTGTTGCAACATACAGATTCTAAAGTACTCCTTTTGGCTGAGGGAGCTTTGTATCATTAAAATAGCTTTGCTATTTAATGTAAGTAGTCTTTTTTCGTTGTCGTCGAATTCCTCTGGGCTCTTCTTTACAACTCTGTTGTAATATCCTGAATTTTGGGGCTAAAGGCTAGAGAACAAGCTTGAATAAAGTAGACTACTAAGCCCAGTTTGGGGAGAGTTTCAAGAATGCCCAAGAGCCGTAATGATTTTATAGGAAAATTTGGGAACTGAAGTATGGGATTTAGTTCCTAATAGTCAATGGAAATGCCTGATTCCGTTATCTAGAGTCAAATAGGATCTAAATCCTAGCTTGGATCCAAAAAGAAGAGAAAATGACATCTTAGAAATGAAAAGAAAGAGAAATAAAACAAGAGAAAAGAATTAATAGCACAAGAAATAATATTGTCATAATCAAGGGAAAAATAGATATTTTTCCATTTGATCTTGAGGTCAAAGTTGGAAGACCAATTGAAAGGCTAGGATTGGCTCTTCAAAAGTAAGAAGTAATTATGAGAATAGAAAAGCAAATTTTTCCTTCCCTAAAGTCATACAAAACATCCAAAGGGGAAGAAAAAAGGAGTTGGCCAAAGTTTCAACTCACTCTTACAAGAGGAGTTTGGCCAAAGTGGATGCTTGCACTAATAGGATTTTAAGCAAAATCCTTCCTTTCTTTTTGAAGAGAAAATTTGGTCAAATAAAGGAGGAAAGAAAGAAGGAGAGTTAATCTAACCACACTTAACTATGGTTGGCCATTTAACTCACCTTTATGCAAGAAGAAATAATAGCCACATGTTTTATTTTACGCCCTTTTTTCTTCTTTTTCCTTGGTGAATTCATAGCCAAGTGAATTCAAAAGGCTGAAATGGTTAGTTAAACACACATTCCACTCTCTCTCCAAGCTCTCAAGGACGGCCAACACAAGGGAAGAGGAAAGAGAAAGAACAAAAATACAAGGTTAGCTTCTAGCTCCAAAATCACTTGATAAATCACCTCTATTGCTCAAAATCCCTTCATGAATCTTGTTCCCCTCTTCAAGAGCTTCATTTATATGGTTTTTGTTTTTGAAGAGGAGGAATTTTGAGCCATCTTGCAAGAGAAAAAGTTTGAGAATCAAAGAAAGAGCTTGGGAAAGGCAAAGAGGTGAGCTTTAGCTTTATTTTGAGCTATGGATTGTTGTTTTGGCTACCTTGAGTTCATCATTTTATGGTTTCTTAGGGTTCATGAGGATTTCATCATGGACATTTGATTATATATTTTTTTGGAAGCAAATGAACTAAGTTTGGTGATTGAAATGCAAATTGGTAAATTGTTGTTTTGAAACCCTACTATTTTGGCTAGAACAGGGTATGAAGAAGGAATGAGAATTTTTCAAATTTGAGGTTTCCAATGGATTTCTTGGGTAGAAATATGTGGGGTTAAGGTGTGTTTGTGATTTTAGAAGGGTTGATTGAAAACCCAAAAATTAAAGTTAAAGGAATAGTACTGCCATATTTTGTTTTCTTGAGGCAAGTTGTTTGTGGCATTTTTCTGAGTAGACAAATGTTATCTAATGACTATCAAACTTTTCATAATGTAAGTAGACATCCTAATCTTTAATTTGATATATAATATCACTAGTGCAAAAAGCTATATTTGGCATCAGTTAAAATTGCATTTTGGCTACAGCATATAGGGTGTAGCGGAATTAGACGCAGCGGAAATTATCTATTATGGCGTCACTTGCTCAAAACATGACGCTGTAAATGAATATATTATGGAGTCGTTTGATCAAAATATGACGCCGTAAATGAATATATTACCACGTCACTTTCACACTAAACCAACGCCGTAATTGACTATTATGGCATCTTACATATACTCAACCGACGCCATAATAGAAATATAACTTGTTTCTCTACGGTGTCTGTTCTTATCTTAACTGATGACATAATTATCAATTACGGCATTAGTTATGGTTATAACTGACGCTATAATTGTAATATAATTTTTTTTTAAAAAAAAAGCTATTCTTATATGAGCTCCCCATTTGAGAACCTGTTATCATATGGAGCCAATGTACCACAATGCAAGTCATATGATCAATGTATAACAAAAATAAATAGTCAAAAGAAAAGTGTATATCTAATATTATCAAGTCACAAAAGAGAACCATGTACAATTTGTCATTCTACTCTAATTTTGTTGAACGTAGAAAGTATTCAGACCAAATGTCGTATATCTCTCTTATTTGCACATCAGAATATGACTCCAAACTTTGGAAATGCTGCAAATTCAACAAATCTGTAGGTAAGCAAGATTATGAGAAAAACTAAAGTCTAAACTAAAATTATGATTTATATATAATATTATTACCTTGTTAAATGAGTGGGTGATGCCATTAGTGATGATTTCATACATATACCGCATCACGTAATATCCGCACTCAAAACCTTCTGGTTGTTTATGGCACTTGAATGTACACAAACAAGAACAATCAAATTTAGAAAACCAATAATACAATTTAGCAATCCATTGTTTAACTTTAAAGTATTTACCTTCAAAAGGACCCAATTGATATCACTTTGACCATTCTTTCCCACCAACATAGAATGCATCTTCAAAGATCTATTATCAAGTAATTGTAAGAAAATGATATAGTCAAATATTATAAAATAGAGCTTTACAGAAAACTTACGTTTCAAACACCCACTTTGTATCTTCACTCACTGCCCATTGTAAAGAACATAACCAATATATAGTACGTTCACGTAGGCAAATAACGGCGAGCCTCCAATGATTACTACAATATGAATTGATATTAATATTATGTGGTTAAGAAAGTTTCTACTTAAGAGATGAATTAGAATTAAATACCTTTCTATAAATGGTGCAAACCAACACTTTTTATTCCCATCTTTAATTGTCCTTCCAATATATGACGTTCTCTCACTTACATTATTGTTTCCAGAAGATTGAATAGAATGTGGGCACAAGAATCCATAATTATCAATCTTACCCAATTCTTTACAGAGATTGTGGAGATACCTATGAAAATGGGAAATAAGTTAGTGAAGAAATCAAAAAATTTAAATGTTAAATTCAAAAATAAAAGTGCATACTTACTTAAGAAAAAGTTGAATAATTGATATATTCAACCAATCAAAAGAGATGAGGTCAAGTACATCACGCTTGAAGACCCTTAATTCAAAAGGGTGCCCTACAATCTCCTTACTCACATTCAATAAAATGAATTTGTCCATATCGACAACAAATGAAGCTAACTATCTCAAGCCATTTTGCTTTGGTTTGGTAGTGGTTCTAATTGCTTGTTGAGAATTTGAATAGAAAGAATCCTTTGATTGTTGTAGTTCCTAATAAATAAATCAATAGGTAAAGAAAAAAAAATTATAAATGCATACCATTTTAATTAGGGAATGAAGGAAAATGACAAGGTTATTCATACCTCAGCTGTAACTTGATGAACTAGCCTTCTTAGCCATAGAATGAAATTTTGATTAGCTTCTCCTACCGTTTTTACATCCTCAGTAGTGAACAAATCCAAGTAAAGGGCTTTTCCATTGATGTTTTCAAAGGGAAACCTGTAATGTAAGTAATAATAGAACACATTATAGTATGAGGTAAGGCGCACTTTATATTATAATATTGATAGACTATTGACCAAAAAGAAGTAAGGTATAAGCAACATTTAGTGTTGTAACTAAAAGTTGATGTAAAAGCTTAATTTTATTAAAAAAAAACATATTATTCATTGAATTGATCACCTTTAACAAACACGGATGACACTTTATCTCAGCTAAACCTTGTATATATAATTACTGTACAACATATGGTTGTAAACTATGATGCTATAATTAAATTAAATTATAGTAGTATATAAAACAGGGATCAGTCTCACTCTTTCGTAGGGACCACCATTATCTTGATGCCTAACTCTTATTGCTCAACAAATTAATCCTCATAAACAGCTCACACTAGAACTTCTCGACCCTGTGGGGAAAAAAGGGAGTTGTCTTATTAGTCTCTCTATTAACATATACTTCACCTTGCAACTTTCAACTGTATTGTTGCCCCTGTCTCTCTGACCTAAATTATTTTTCTTTTGAAAATCTAGTTTCACACGGCTGTATAATTTGCTTTTTTTTATCATTCGTATTGATATGTCATCTATTTCTTCTATTTCAAACTTGATTCTAATTGGCATAATCTCTCCTGCAGGAGCTTGATGAGCTTTGTGAGGTTAATAATGCTTGAATGAACTGAATGAATATATAGGAAACTCAGGAATTCAGCACCAGGTAGCAGGCAGACAACATTAAGATTAAACAGGTAAATGTTGTTTAATTCAAGCTTAGCTTGAGATTTGACTTCAACCTTTTATCGAACAGGGAGGAGACAATCACCAACAATTCCATCATGATCAATTCATAAAAGAAAATAGAAAAGATAAAACTAGGAAAGTAGCAAAAAAACTTGCAGAAAAGATAAAACTAGAAAATGGCTTCAAGTTTGCTGCGTCTTGGCAGAGAAAAGCGGAAACTTTGCCAAAAAGCATGAAGGATCATAAACTAACTAATCTTAAATATGGAGGGAATAATCATCCCTACAGAATGATCTTTTCCCTGCTTTTCTTTCCCGCCCTTTCTGAGAGAATGCAGATAGAGAGCAAAAGAGCTACATGCATATATAAAAGAGATGAAGGAGATCGACAGAGAAGGAGCCAAGGCTGTGACAAGAGTCAAATAACTAATACTAATAATATCAGTTTCATATGCTCAGTTACATCCTTCGTTTCACATGCCTGTTGTACTAATTATGTTGTTTGGCTAGTTAGAAACTTGACACGTTTGGGGGAGATAATTATTTGCTAATATGCTATGGAGAATTAGATCCAAATCGAAATAAGAAGCTGCTTTCTACTTCCTCATTAAAGTAAAACATGGTTAAGCATAATATTTTTTTTGTGGTTGGAGATTCTTATCTTGTTTGCTTTTAAAAAGGCTAGGGATGGAAACCTACAGTAGGTTTGGTTAATGGCTATGGACTTCTAGTTTTCTGGTTAGCAGTAGTAGACAGATAGCTGATATAAGAAGTTATTTAATTAACATGTTTTGCATGTTAACCTGCCAGAGTTAATCTTTCAGAAGCAATAAACAAATAACCAAAAAGTTGGCAGTACACAATCATTCCACTTTTTGGCTATATGTTTATTGCTGTTTATAAACAAATAACCAGATATGTATCAGAAATCCACTTTATAAACAACAATAAACAAATAACTAAAAAGTGGAATGATACATCTCTCACACTTCAAAGTCTCTAAGGAAGATCAATGATATGATATGATATAAATTTCAATGTTCATTACTTTCATAAAAAACATATAGCTATACGTGTCTATATTTTAGGTACAACAAACTCTAATTGACTCTTTTAATAAACCTGTACGTGCGGTAATTGATTTACATGAGGATTTAGTTGTTGAAGTTTGTAAGAAGTAAGAGAAATGGATTTGCTCAAGATGCATGATGTGATTGATTTAACAATTCCCCACCCAACAAATTACCACTTAGTCAACAAATTATAGGCCTAGTCGTAAACCACAAATATAAGCTGTAAAACGGAGAAAAGGTATTATGAACAACATCAAAAGAAAAGAGGAAAGGTTATGTGTATGATAATTCTGACATGCTGATATTTAAACTGGTGGAACTTAAAATAATAAAATTCAAGTCCAGAGTTTTTAGACAACAGGTAAATTGGCGACACCGAAGACAAGGAAAGTGGAAATGCCTAACAAATGAACAAGTCCATGATCAACCTTATACAGTTTAAATGTGGATTCATCTCAGCAAAGGCCATCACAGAGTGAAGAAGACAGCATCTCAGAGGATTCAGAAAACTTTAAATGAAATTTACAACTAAGATCAAATCAGAAATCCAATCTCTATGCAATTTGAACAAAACACAAAACCTACACATATGAAAAGAAATTGCGAAGACGATACTATAAATGACAAGTACCTTGGCAGTGCACAATCGAAGCAAATCCAGAGCATAAAACAGAGGGGCCGATAGAGCTCTAAGGCTGATTCTGTCGCTTTTAATAATGGTGAGATGAACGATTATTTCGGAAAATCTGGAAGCCCTAAAGCCCTATTTAGAAGGCGTGATCCTGGCAACAGTGATAAATGAACCTACGAAGGGAGCAAAATTGGAGCGAATTTCATATAGGTAGAAGCCGCGAAGTTAGCTAGAAGCCGCGAAAATTAGTATAGTGGAGAGTAGTGGAGGCTTTTGTTGAAAATTAGGGCGTCGGGTATGGAGTAAAAACTAACGTAATATTTTTTTTTTGAGGAAAGAAATAGCTAACATATCTCTAATTTTTTTAAAGTTATATGGGTTATAATTAAAGTCTTAGGTTTTTATAGGGCCCGAGGTTATAAGTAAGTTTAGTAAATAAATTATAAATTATGGGTTAAGTTTCACCTATAAATTGATTATCCAATTTTATTTTTTAATTAATTAGGTTTAATTTAGTAGTTAAAAGAAATTCACTAATTTCTTATCCTGAGTTATAAATGACCCATTTAAAAAAATTCATTTATAATAAAACTATAATATATTATATTTTAGGGAAAATTAATTTTTTAAAATTTTATTCATAGTATTTAATTATAATTATGACATGTTATATTTTAAATTTATTTATTTCACAATTAAATTCTAAAACTTTATTTTAATTATGGTGTTTGGTGCTTACTAAATTGATTCCATAATTATTATTGTTATAGCATCTTAGTTGTGACATCTGTTTAATATACAACTGATGCCATATTTTACATTATGGCATCAGTTACACTTAAAAAAAAGTAAATTTTATGTCATATGAATTATTACTTCTGTTCCTCAAATAAATGATGACATATTGTGCATTACGGCGTTAGTTACACATAAGACCGAAGCGAAAATATATCACATAAATTATCACTTCTGTTCTTCAAGTAACTGATGCAAAATCATGTAGTTAAATTAGTATTTTGCACTAGTGTATATGCCATTTGAATTAGTAGATTGTATGTTATGATTTATTAAAGGTAGACATTGAATCTAGAATCAATTCTGTGCAGTGAGGATTAATTGAGAATTCTGGAATTCTGGGCATGTGATTGTTAGCATGCGTATTTTTCCCTTAAAGTAGACTTAAATAGAGTCAAATAGAACTTTGAACCACTCCATTTAGAATTTTGTAGATTAAGTTCTGATTGTTTGAATTTCAGCCAAGAAGCAGGGGAATTCTTGGTAGTGGCCAGGGGAATTCTTGGCCACGGCCAAAAAACTTTTGACCCTTTTTGGCAGCGGTCATAACCCCAAATTCCAGCATTTTATGTTTTTCAAAAGAAATCGACTTGTTTAGCCCTTCCTAATTTTATGAGCCTTAATATTCACTTCCAATGACTTGCGACCATGGCTCTAATAATGTGATTAGGTATCTAGAGCCATGAGGAAGTCAAGAAAGAAGAAGAATGGAAGATACTTCAAGTAACTTTAATGGTTGGAAGAAGAGGAAACAAAGAAAGGACATTGGTCCACAAGGTAGTAAACTTTCCTAACTTATATAACTTGATATGTGTGCTTGTGCATTGATGTGCTAATCGCTTTGATGAATTGTATGAAGCATATGTGAATGAGTGAAGCTCTGTATCCGTTTAACCATGAATCTGGAACAAATTCTATGGCAAATTAGCTTAGTTTAATTTACTAGAATTCTGTGGATATATCTAGTGCTTTGTGATATTTTCCTTTAAAGAGGGCTGAAAGAGCTTTACATAGGAACTAGAACCACTCAATTTTAAATTTTCTAGATTTAGTTTTGAATTTTCAAAGTTGACTGAAAAAGCTAGAAATTTCTGGAAAACCTATGAAAATGAAAATTTTACCCCTAAAACCTTAACTAGTGGCTGCCAAGGGTAATTTGGTCATTCAAGTGTAAATTTTTCAAAAATAAGGTTAAATATAGATTCTACATACGAAAATATGTAGGATAAGCCTAGGTTGTAATTTTTAGAAATATACAAAAATACCGGGTAAAAAGGGAATTAGACTGGGTTCCCTAAGGGCATTTTAGTAATAAGCAATTTTGAGGCTAAGATAACCAACTTATAAATTTTAAAATGAAGTATGAATGAGTAATAACTCATTTTCAATTACTTTGGGAATCTTAGGGTGTGATTATTAATATGCAATGTTTGCCATGGTCTGTACAATGTGTTGCTTTTGATATTGATACTCTCTGGGCGTGGGTGATGAGTTAAACCACCCCATGGAACCTTTGGGGTACCATGTGGCCAGGTGGACCCAGTTGAGCTGCTTGATATGTATGGATAGATATAGACCTACTCCAAGTTGTGATATGTACAGAGAGGTATAGGCCTACTCCAAGTTATGATGATTACGGACAGGTATAGGACTGCTCTGAGTTGTTGTTGTGATCACATTATGAGATGATATTTGTGCAGATCAGGAACAAATGATCATTTTGATCCGGACAAATCATTATTTGGTTCCTGAGCATTATCTGACATGTGCTTGGCATTTTGATTGCTGCATCATGATAAACGCTGCATTGCATGTTTACTTTTCACATTTTATATGATTGATAGCGTGTTACTACTGAGATTCGTATGAATCTCACCCCTTTCCATAAATTAAAAATTAATCTCAACAAGTGAAACGGCTCAGCGGGAAAAGTAGCAGAGACCGACGGGCGAAGGTCAGGTGTTGGTTCAAGAATTTCTTCGTTGGTAATATAATAGTCCTCCTTTGTGTTGGATATGTGTTGTATTATGTATAAACCCTGTAGGGATATTTTGTAATGTAATCAAGAATTTTGTATCAACGTAATGTACTATTTCTATATGCCCATTGAACTACACGTTAATACTTTGATAAATGTCAAAATAATAAGGGGCGTGACATGTGTCATTATAAATTGCCACAGATAACATAAGTAACTGTTATTTACTAATAACTGTGAACAGCCCTTGTAAAATACCTAAATTAGTAACGATTGTATACTAATAACCGTGAAGAGCATCAATTGTTTTTTTTAAAGAAATATTTTTGGTATACATTGCCCTAACGATTAATTACTTTTATTATTAAAAAAAAGCAGTAGTGGCTTTCAGTCATCACCACTACTATTGTCCTCCTCCTCTTCCTCCTGCCCTTCCTCTTGCTCGACACATCATTGACGTCTGAGGAAGGAGATGAAGGGTTTGACTGGAAGTGTCCATATACAACCTGATTGTGATGAAGGATGAAGTTCAACTTCCTGTTTAGATTGTGGGTGTGTCTAATGAGACACCTGGTGATGTGGTCAAGGCTGGCCAACATCTGCAACAGAGCCTTCATTTGAGAAGGAGGAGGAGGTTGTGGTGGTAGTGGAGGCAGTGGTGGAAGAGGAGGAGTTTATGGAATAGGAGGGTGAGGATGACGAGGAGGAGGACGCCAAATGGAAAGAGCTCTCTAGCATCTGACCATGACGATGGGAGAGAAGGACGAGCGTACGAAAAGATGCTTTTTAGAAAAGTATTAAGAACAAAGGAATGGGTACTTCGCTCTAAAGTATTTAACTTATGAGAACTGATACTTAGTGTCAAACCAAACGAGGTTTTAAAAAGGTACATTTTAGATTTTTTCTTTACATGACGGTTATTTATTATAAAATGTTGTTTTGTCTTTCATATTTCACCGTCAATAGATATAACTGTTATGTGTGTTTTCGCTAATGTAAGGTTGGAAAACGAATCATTTATAAGTGTTACATGACAGTTGTTTCAATAGAACTGTCACTTTTATTACTAAATAAATTATGGTTATTAACTACAACCATTATTTTTATGTTTTCACGAATTATGCCTTACAGTACAAGACATTGTGCATAATTAACCATTACTTTTAAGCATTATATAACTTGATGTTTACTAGTTGTAACTGTTATATATTGTTATAAATGTGCAAATCTGTAGTAGTGCTATATGAAAAAGTTAGATTTTAACTAACATAGAATTGGTTTAACAATGTAAGGCCCTAATAGATCCCTCTAGGTCTCGAGTTGAGTCCCAGATAAGACATTTATGTTGAAAGAGGAATCCACGAACCCCGGAACCAAATATCGGTTGAAAGTATGAAAAAAAGGTTAGACTTTAAATCAGAGCGGTGGAGCGGTTGGCTAGCACAATAGTCTCTTAGCTTATGAGTTAATCTTATCTGGAGAGTTCCAACCGCTGAAATAATCAAGCATATATAAATTCCAATAACAATGAAGACATCCTATTATTGAAATCCATATTAAATATTTATATGAATAAAAAATATCTATATAAAAATTTATAAATCCTAATTTAAACAATTAAAAATAGTAAAATTACAAATATCCATATAAAAATATACAAATCGTAATTTACATTACAAGAACTTATATAAAATTTATAAATGTGTATAGGTAAATCTATAAATGCATATATGCATTTTAACTACTATCAATAGTAAAATAGTAAGTGTGTATATGAAACTCTGCATATTCTAATTTTGGTAATTGTAGTTGCTCAGTTATAAAAAAATAATAAAAACTTTTGGTGTGATTTTTCGAATTAAAACTTAAAATAGGTCTAATATTTTAACAAAATCCCCTCTGTAGTAAACATATCAGCTTGAATTAATCTAAAATATCAATCAAAATTTTCTCCTTTTAGCTACTTTCAATTTTCCTTAAGGACATTATTATGGTCTATTAACAATATTCAAAAAACCCTTATTAAGCTTCTTAGTCTTATGCTTATTAGGAATCTATTAAAAGTGTAGGCCTACTGAATCTAGATTTTGGCATTTAATCTAGATTTATTGGGGATGTTCCCTGACATAAATTAGGCTTTATAAATTTTCATATGGATATGCTTGTTATTTTGCTATTATTAGTCATTAAAATTAATTAGAATTTGTGAATTTTTAATGGACATTTGTTATTATTAGTTGCTAATAAAATGCATATGTGCACTTATGAATTCATCTATGAAATTGACATAATAGATATAAATAAGGGAGAATGGCTAAACAAAACCTTGCAAGCAAATTAATTGTTCATTGCTACCATTGCACACGGTGGGTGGCATGTTGCACACGGGCGGATGATATGTTGCACACAAGGGATGGTGTTTGCACTTTCGCAAGGATGCTTTTTGCACATATGGATGCTGATTGCACATGATGGATGCTTGCTTGCACATTGGTACCATTTAGCAATTAATTTACTTAAATTGTATTTTTTAACCATTTTCCCTATAAATAACTTACTTAAGTTTTGTCCTATCATTAATCTATTTTTTTCCAAGCTATTATTATATTAGTATAGGAGTAGTTTTAAAGAATATCGTATAATTTTTTTATAAAAAAAAATTGGCCCAACTAACATTTTGTATTGCGGATTAATACAAATTCAAACATTATAAAAACTCAAATGAGTGTGTGCGCATCCCAATATGATTTTTTTTAATCAACAATATTCATTTGACAACTATATATACATTAGGGTGATCATCAAGCCGCCCCTTCAATCAACCTAACCATCTCACTAGATTTTTAATATTGATTGATTAATTAACTAATTAATTAAAATTGAGTTATATATACACACACAACTAAAGATAAATTAAATTAATACCTGTACATATGTCTTTTAATCAGAATTTATATTGAATTTACTTCAGAGTTAGACTTTAGTTTAGTACACGGTGTATATATGGGTTTTCCTTTACTAATTGATAGGGCTTAGGCGTTTGAATAAAACTGATGGAGAAGTTGAAAAGTATATATGTAGAAGTTTTGTGGGCAATGAACAATCCAAAACTCAACACATCACCACGTAATACGTACAGTATGTGTGCGCCCGCGCACGTATATATTCTTGTACAACAACAGCAACAATAAAGAGTCCAAAAGACCAACAAGACTTGGCTCAGTTGATAGATGGGTAAATCTTTTAAGCATGTTGCAGAAGGTTTGATTGTAACATGCTTTAATACAAGGAGACTAATTAGGGACTTTTCTTGTGCACTGAAGGTATTTTGGACGGGGAAAATAAAAAGAAAAAAGAAAAATAAATCATTAAATTAATTATTTCTTTTTTCAAAATCCGTGAGAAAATCCTTGATAAGAAAACAATTAAAATATATAATAATATTAAAATGATTAATATCCGGCACCAGATATAACTGAGAATAGTACAAAACAAAATCATGTTTCAGGTAATAGCTTTATTTATTGATGCGAAGTGTTTAGGCTGTAAAACTATTAGTGACCTTTGATTATCAAATTGTAACACCGCGCTATTGAGATCTTTGAATATTATTTGGTTGATAAATGCTTTTTTTTTTCATTCGATCAAGGATATTTTCGAGCCTCTTGAATTTGAAATTAATTCATTTTGAGACTTAGAGTGTAGAGAGTTTTCTCCTCTTAAACTTTTAAATACGCCTCCGGTTTTTAATATAAGACATATTTAAAAAGTTGATATTGGTCCTAAATATAAGACCTAGTTTTTATATTTATTAATCTTTTTCTAATTTACCTCTGTTGAAGCTCACTCAACAATAAAACAATAAGGAGAGAGAATGAGAGAATTTAGGAAGATGATTGTAGTATTTTAGAAATGAACTATACTTACATCAAGTTTCTTATATTCATTTCGTCAAGTTCTCCAATCACATTTGACCTTGTGCTCTCTATTTTTTTTTATATCGGTCTATAGTTAAACGATAATAATTAAAAAAAAATAAGACACATGGTCATGTGTGAATGAAAAACTTGACAAAATTGATCTGAGAAACTTGACATAAGTATTTTCTTTTAAAAAATACATGTTATATTAATTAATTTAATTAACTTTATTAATTTAATCAAATTAGATAAATATATATTATATTAAGGATTAAAGGGAATAATAATAATAACAAATGTATTATTATTTTCTCTTTAGGATTATTGTTGTGATGTTGCGGGCCTAGTCACAATGAAGGCCCCTTCATTGCTAATTGGACTTTGTTAGTCTGTTATGATTTGGGATTCATCATGGCAAGATCTTGAATTTATTTTTATTATAAATGCATATTTTATAAGTAGAACTTGAAAAACTTCTGTGAAAATCTTCCTTGGACTTCGAGGATTCGTGAAATTTATGTTTTGTGTGAAGGGTGTTATACTTTAATTTTACGCTTACACGTATAAAAATGAGCTTATTAAAAATAGAGAAAATAACTTAAAAATATTTTAGAAATAAATTAATTGTTAAATGGTACTATGAGTGTAAACAAGCATCTTTCATATGCAATAGAGCTTTCATTGTGTGCAACCATCTTCCGTCTGTGTAAAAAACTTTCATACGAAAGTGCAAACATCTTCCGGTCGTGTGCAATATATCACCCGTCGTGAGCAATGATAGCATTCAGCAATTAATTTCTCCTAAGATATTTTTAAGCAATTCTCCCTCAAAAAATAAGATAAAGCCTATTCATCTAATCTCTACGTCTTTAAACTTTGGTTAGGAATACCTTCCCTACACATTAAAAAAAAAAAAATCGGTGAAATATTACTATATATTTGAAATTATTATTTCCTATAAGGTTTTGAATTCAAATACTAGTACTTTTCGTGCATGAAATATTATAAAGTATTCGTATTTTTTGTATAGGGCGATGGAACAAAAATACCCATAATGATTTGTAAAAGGAGCATTTAGCACTATGAAAAATTTTTTGGTTCAAAAATGCCTATGTACATTACAAAAGGATTCAAAAATACTACCACCGTTAAATCCTGTAACACCGTTAAATCCTGTAACGCTGTTAAATATTTTTCTTGGGCAATGGAGCAAAAATACCCATAATTATTTGCAAAAAGAGCAACAGGCACCATGAATTTTTTTATTATTTTAAAATATCTATGTACATTACTGTCCATCCGGCTCAAGCTAGTGATATATCCTAAAAATTCAAATTGATGATTTCATTGATTTATTACTCATTCAAAATTCTTTCTAAACTTATTTTGTTAGTTATCTCAACTTAAAATTGCTAATTGACCAAAATGCCCCTGAGGACCTAGTGTAAGCCCCTTTGTACCCGGTCTAACTGTACTTTACCAAAAATTGTGACCTGAGCTAATCCAACACAATTTCAAGTGTAGAATCCAATTTTGACCTCATATTTATCAAAAGCATGCTCAAATTATAAAAATACCCCTAGTAACCATTTTGTAGGGTTTTAGGGGTAAAACTAGACTTGATTTTGGTGTTTTTGATGATTCCATTGAGTTTATAATAGAAAATTGTGTAAGCAAAATGTGAATTATGAAGTGTGAAGGCTTTAGGGAATGAAATGACAATTTTACCCCTAAAACCCTAACATAATAATGGCTATTAGGGGTATTTTTATAATTTGATCATTGACAAATTTGAGGTCAGAATTTGATTCTACACGCGAAATTATGTAGGATTTCCAATTCACAATTTTTGGTAAAGTACAGTTAAACCGGGTACAAAAGGGGTTTAGATTGGGTCCTCAGGGACATTTTGGTCAATTAGCAATTTCAAGTTGAGATAACTAACAAAATGAGTTTAGAACGAATTTTGAATGAGTAATAAATCAATGGAATCATCAATTTGGAATTTTAGGATATATCACTAGCTCGAGTCGGATGGATAGTAATGTACATATATATTTTTAAACAAACAAAAAATTTCATGGTGCATGTTGCTCCTTTTGCAAATGATCATAGACATTTTTGCTCTATTGCCCATGAAAATAATTTAACGGCATTACATGATTTAAAGGTGGTGGTAATTTTGAACCCTTTTGTAATATACATAGGCATTTTTAAACCAAAAAAATTTTCATGGTGCTGGATGCTCATTTTACAAATCATCATGATAATTTTTACTCCTTCGCTCTTTTATACATCGCACCGGTACAAAAATCACTTTTAAGACCGATTAAAAATGATATTTTAGACCGGTTCTGGATCAGGTCTTGATACAGCCGGTCTAAAAAGTATTAAACTTTTTAGACCGGTAAAAAAACCGGTCTTAAATATGAACTTTTAAGACCGGTTCTTCAACAACCGGTCTTAAAGTTTAACTAAGGAAGAAAAAAAAAATAATTTAAGACCGGTTCTAAGAATAACCGGTCTTAAATATATTTAAGACCGGTTATTAAGAGAACCGGTCTTAAAGTGTAATATTTTAAGACCGGTTCTCTTAATAACCGGTCTTAAATATATATTTAAGACCGGTTATTCTTAGAACCGGTCTAAAAATTTTGTTTTGTTTTTTTTCCGTTTTATTTGTTTCAATCTTACCCAGGCCAGTAAGCCATATTCAACAACATCCCCCCTGTGCCACATTACATACACATGCATATATGTATATATTGACAATCAGAAGCAGTGACAACAACATTTTTATTTCCAGAAACAATTGGCCCTTACAATCCTCGACTCTCAACAATCAAAGAATGAACATTATAAAAAAAACTCCTAAGCTTTACAGAGAAATGAAAAAAGTGGAGGAAAATTTACAATAATGATCTCCTGCCTGAATCAACAGCCAACTAGTATCGCCAATATCCAAGAATTTGTCCTAAACAGAGATATAAACCAAATTAGATATATATAAAAACCATAAGTATTATTAGAACAACATAAATCGGATTCAAAAACTTACTAATCTTGTAAAAGCTCATAAATGAATTCAGCACAACAATTGCGGATGAAATCAATATCTTCTTCAGGAAAGGGATCAGCAAGATCAAACATCTGTATGTGTAACACCGAAGCCAAACAAAACATTAACTTACTAACTTAAAAACAATAAAGTAATACAAAATATTTGAAATATATATTTATTACCTCCTCGGTAAAGTCAGTCGTGCCTAGGCTGCTAATATTGTAAATAACTATATATATAATCTGCATATAAGTTATAACGATATGACTTTAAATAGATAGCTAACATTTAAAGTAGATTTATAAAGAGATATCCTCCCATATCCCTTCACGATGATCATTTCTTGTGCCGTGTTCATTATCAGCTTCATCTTCTTCGTTCAATGCAGGAAGACCCCTAGAAAAAGAAGGGGTCTCGAGAAGATCATAATTTGAACGACTTTCCTCTTCAATATCGATGACCCTTTTTCCTTGGAGAGCTACAGACCACATTTTATTTGCTTGATCAATAATATAGAACACTTGTTTCGCTATATCGGCCATAATGAAAGGTTCATCTCCAAAACTTTTGTTGTTCAGATCAACTAATGTAAACCCTGACTTATCGATCCTCACTCCATTATTGACATCAACCCACTTACATTTGAAAATGGGAAATTTAATTTTAACATAGTCAACCACCCAAATCTCGTCAATAACCCCATAATAAGGTATGGCTGCCAATGTAGGGTTCTTATCTTTTGAACTAGAGAAGTGCATAGATTCAGCTACTAACATAACACCGCTGTTCTGGACAGTGCTCCTATCATCCAAGGACTTTGTGTAAAAGGTATACCCATTGATCACAAACGAAGTCCAACTTATGACATCAAACTCAGGACCACGTGCTAGCCATTTAATTGTATCAGAAACACATTCTTCTCCGTCAACCTTGTGTTTAAACCAATGTGCAAAGGTCCTGGTATGCTCCCTAATTAACCTTTGTTCAGTCAATCGACTGTTCGCTTTCCGTACAATTTCTTTATGAGCATTTATGTAATCTTGAACTGTATCAACATTATTCAAAATGTACAAGTGGACTTGTTGTAATTCATCAGGATCCACACTCTTGATGGTAGCCCCGCGCCTACCCCCTTCTTCATCATGTCGTTTAGGAAGGCCGATATGTCCTACATTTGCCAAATAATGTTGACATAATTCCATGGCTTCTTCAGAAACATATTTCTGAACAATAGAAGCTTCAGGCCGGTTAGGGTTCTTCACATATCCTTTTAGGATTTTCATAGTTCTTTCAATTGGGTACATCCATCGAAAATAGATAGGCCCACACAATTTTATCTCCCTCACTAGATGAACAACTAGATGTATCATGATGTCAAAAAAAGGAAGGAACAAAAAGCTTCTCAAGCTGGCATAAGATCAGGTAACCTTCATCTTCCAATTCATCCAACCTTTCTGTCTCAATGACTTTACTACAAATCGCATTGAAGAAGAAACAAAGTCTGGTCAATATGTGTTGAAGATCATATTCGGCGATGCCTCGAATAGCCACTGGGAGTAGTTGTTGCATCAAGACATGACAATCATGAGACTTCAGCCCTACTAACTTCAAGTCTTTCATAGACACAAGCTTCTTAAAATTTGAAGAATACCCTGAGGGAACTTTGATGCCATGTAAACACTCACAAAAACTTCGTTTCTCATCCTTGGACAAAGTATGAGAAGCTGGAGGACAAAAAGTTCTCTTACCATGTGGCCTCGGATGTAAGTCTGCCCGTATTCCCATTTCTTGCAAATCTAATCTTGCCTTAACGCCATCCTTAGAACTTCCTTGTATGTTGAGTAGTGTCCCAACAACACTATCACACACGTTTTTCTCCACATGCATGAAATCAATACAGTGTCTGACATCAAGATTCTGCCAATATGGAAGGTTAAAGAAAACAGACCTCTTTTTCCATATATTTTTTTCATTTCGACTCTTTGAAGTCTTACCGAAGATGACATTGATATTTTTGACCTTTTCATACACTTTCTCCCCAGTCAAAGCCTCTGGAGCATCTTCAAACTCTTGGCCACCAAAAAAGGCCTTCTTTAATCTGCGATATGGGTGGCCCCGTCTAAGGAATCTCCTATGACCAAGATAAACAGTCTTTCTTCCATGTTGAAGTTGATGGTAGCATGTGCCTTCTTCACAAATAGGAAAAGCTTTGTGGCCTTTAACGCTATATCCTGACAAGTTTCCATAAGCAGGGAAGTCGTTTATAGTACAAAAGATCAAGGCTCGCATTTTAAACATCTCCTTCTTGTTCGCGTCAAAAACGTCAACACCTTCGTCCCACAACTCTTTTAAGTCTTCGATCAGGGGTTCTAAGTAAACATCTGTCATTTCTGGGTTGTTTTGGTCCCGAAATCAACATAGACAACATGATGTACTTTCGTTTCATACATAACAAAGGAGATAAGTTGTAAATTACCAACAGAACAGGCCATGAACTATGTATACTGCTTAGGCTACCGTAAGGATTCATGCCATCCGTGCTAAGCCCGAGCCTAAGATTCCTAGGCTCTTTGCCAAAGTCAGGAAACAACTGATCAATTTTCTTCCACTGAGAAGAATCAGCTGGATGTCGAAGCTTTCCATCAGAAATCCTCTCATCTGCATGCCATCTCAAATTTTTGGCATCAATTTCATTAGCAAACAGTCGTTTGAACCTCGGTATGATAGGAAGATACCATAACACTTTTGCAGGGGCCTTATTTGATTTGTATCTGGGGGTTTCACATATCGGACACTGCTCTTTCTCTGTATGCTCTTTTCTGTACAATATACAATCATTAGGGCATGCATGGATCTTTTTATACTTCATCCCTAATGGACACAATATTTTCTTCGCATCATAGTATCGGCAAGGCAGCACGTTATCATCTGGAAGCATGTCCTTGAAGGCTTCAAGTGCTTCTGAAAAACTCTTGTCGCTCCATCCATGCCGTGCTTTCAAGCTTACCAATTTCAATACAGCTTTCAACAATTGGTATTTTGTGCACCCCAGGTACAGTGGCTTCTCAGAATCACTGCACATATTACCATATGCATATGATTGCTCAAAAGCCTCTTCTCCAACATCACGAATAATATCTTCTATCCGGTCATTCAGAACCGTGTCATTATCATCAAAGGCGACCCATCCTTGTTGAGTTGCGCTTGTAATTTCTATTTCTTCACCATGCCATACCCATACTGTATAACTCTTACAAAATCCTTCACAAATTAAATGTGTATATATATCTGCAGCACTAAGTTGCTTCTCATTCAGACATTCTACACAAGGACAATAGAACATCCCACTATCATCATTACCAGAATTTCTTCTAGCAAATTCCAAAAAATCCCTCACCCCATTATCATATTCAACACTAGTCCGTTTAGCGTTTATCCAACTACGATCCATATATTTCAACACCTTTTTTTCTTCTCTTCTGTATATTAACTGCCCTGGAAAAGGCAGGAGTATGATGAGAGTATGAAAAGGTTACACTCATCAATTTATCTAGTTTAACAGAATTCTTCATTAGAATTCCGTATAAGATATAATTGCAGTCTGTTCCATTTTCTTCAAGTAATATGGAAAATGTATCAATATACACTAGCAATTTCAGGACTTAAATTAGACACCGTTAATTAAGCTTCACCAATTAATTTCCATCAGAGTAAATGTAATTTTTTCTCCATTTCTATTTTAATTTCTAGTTCAATTATAGTACAGATTATATTCTTGGACAGACAGTGAATACACAATGTCTATTTATACAGAGTATTGAGACAGGGGACATTACCTGTTTGAAGTAACTTGGACCGTGGCTTGAGGCGCAGGAGGAGAGGGGCAGCAGTGGCTGGAAAACACGCCGGAGTGAGATAAAGGCTGAAGAAATAAGATGCTCAGATGCCCTTCACGATGGTACTCACGGTGACTTCTTCGCAGCAACGGCAAGTACGAACGGAGAAGGAGGGAGTTTCAAACGCCGACAACAGAATATGGGAAAGAAGGTGGAAGTGGCGACGGCGACTGGAAGGGTGGCAGGAGAATACGGCGGAATATCACCTACTGCGTTGGACTTGAGCAGTTCGCGGTGGTGGAAGCAGAGGGGAAAGTGAAACGTAACTGATGAAATGAACTTTCGCGGCCAATCTAGGTATGAATATCAGACTTTTAAGACCGGTTATTTAGACAACCGGTCTTAATAATTACTTTTAAGACCGGTTTTATAAATAACCGGTCTTAAATTATTTAAATTTAAGACCGGTTATTCAAATAACCGGTCTTAATAATAAAGTGTTTTTTTATTCATTTTAATAATTTATTTTTAGACCGATTTTTTAAATAACCAGTCTTAATTATTGTCTTTTAAGACCGGTTATTTAAAAAACCGGTCTTAATAATATCGTGATTTTTTTATTCATTTTAATAATTTGTTTTCAGACCGGTTTTTTAAATAACCAGTCTTAAATTATTGACTTTTAAGACCGGTTATTTAAACAACCGGTCTTAATTTGTTTTTGAGACCGGTTGTTTGTATAACCGGTCTAAATAAGAATTTTTTAGACCGGTTTTTTAGAAAACCGGTCTAAAAAAGTGCTTTTAATTACAGAATTGCCACCGCGTGTTTCTTTTAGACCTTATCCGCAATAACCGGTCTAAATAATGCGGTCTTAAAATGCTATTTTGCACTAGTGTTAGATGTAATGAAGCTCTAATCAGGTAACCTTATCCTTCACAAATCGCAAACTCAATCATACAGGTTGTTTTAGTGGCGTTAGGATATGTGACGCTTATCAAGTGCCACAAATAATATTAAAATAAGCGTCACAGTTATATTTATTTGTAGTAGTGTTCCCATAATAACTTTCCTCCTCTATTCTCTAACGCTGATGGGGATTGAAGCCATAGAAGCATAGATGGCTTATGAACAGGCGGCAAAATGGTTAATTATTGGATAAGAAAATGGATCCAAAATGGTTTCGTTGATTAAGAGACTCAGGCAAGTTTCAATTCCCAAATGCTCCAAATGAGATTTCTTCGGGGGTGCAATTGCCATTGTTAGGAACTCTCACAACCCCACCGCTTTGCTTTCTCTCGCCCTCTCTCTTGTCGCAGCTCTTCATCTTTTATTATTATTATTATTTGGGTAATGCAAGCCTCCTTGTTAACATTTAATGCTTAAATTTGATGAGACAAAATTTTTGGTGAAATAAAACTAACAGTGTTAAAATTAAAGGATTAAAAATATACTTTACAAAATGAAAAGATTAAAAGAAAATTTGATTCAAACATAAAAGGTTAAACATATACTTTAGCTAAATCTTAAATTTATATTAACCAGTCATGTGATATAGTGGATCATGTATTTAGGTCAAATCTTATATACCGAAACCTTGTGTTTTGAAGACCGGACTAGTCGGTTTAGGCCGGGAACCAGCCAACCGGTGGTCCAATCGGTCAGTCCAGTATGTTTGACCAGTTTAACCTTTTTAAAATTTAAAAAATTAAATTAATTCGTTTTTTTAAAATTGTATTCATAATTTTATATAAATAATCCTGAAATCTTCATTTTGTCACTGATCTAACCTCAGGTTAGCTCTAGTTTGACTCTGATTTAACTCACTAACTCTTAACCCAATATCCCGACCAATACCCATCCGGTTTTATAACCTTGCCTAAACCACAGTTATGACTTGGTGATCCATTATTCGTTTGTCTTTTTAAATATGGCCGGTAATAAAAGATAACCATTAGGCCCTTAGTCTGTTTAGGCCCAGAATAAACTGATACCTTATGGAGGCTCAAATTAATATAGCTTAGGGCCCAGAATCTTATAGCTAATTATATGAAATGAGTAATCTTATGAGAATAAAGAGGAGTCTCAAAGCCATCATGTACCAAAAAAAAAAAAAGAAAACAGAGAGTCTCAAAACCAAAAGTTCAGCATATTTCAAGAGAAACTAACCATCTTATCGATGCTCTAGCAAATGATGGTTTATCATGTTTTTTTTTCTTTTTGAAAACTTGTCTGACCTGACGACATTAGTTGCTAATGAGCATGTGAGATTTATTTTCCCCATAGGTTAATTACTGTTGCATTTGCCTTTGTGCTAGGACATAATAATAATAATAATAAGATGAGTCTTTATAACTCAACTCACCTAAATTGTTTATTGCCTGCCAGAAAAAAGAACAGAGTGGACCCAACACATATTGTAGGTGTTAATAGTAAAAAAAGTTATAATGATAATTCTTATTGCATTATCATGTTATTTCTTGTTTGATTGGTCTTATTAATAGCACAAAAAGATTGCATAAGGATCACATTTTTTTTAAGTAATATGTATTCCTAATCCCATAAATATTTATTGCAATCTTGTAATCCTTTTATAAAATGTCAATTTTCTCTTCAATACTTAACCTAAGTGGAAAGACAACATTTTCCCTTAAAAAACAAATATTGTCATCTAATGATTTATTGACAGAACCCTAACACCATATCTGCAGAAGCATGAGAGTGATACTTGAAAGGTGGGTTTGCGATGAACAACGAAGGACACATTGTGAGTGAGACATATTATATAGGATTTGCCAGCGCTAGCTAAGCCAGTTTTGGTTTTTCATTCTCTTCCTCCTCCCCTTGATGTCTTCTACTTCTTTGTTGATTTTCTGCATGAAAAACCTTTTAAGTGAGATTAGTTTTTATAATTATTGAAGGCTCATAAGTATATTATAATTCAGGCATGTCCATCAAAAACTATATTTCATGCTGGATTTCAATGCATTCATATATATATATATATTGCATGCATAGTGGTATTGTTTACTACTAAGATTCTCTCTAATTTCACCTCTCTCAACCAACCATTTAGATAGGTGAAGAATGCATGGAGATATGCATGGAGGGATATGAAGGAAGATTGAAGATTGTAGTGCGAGGTACTACTTTTGTATTTAATGTAAAGTTTTTGATAGTTGTATGTGGTTATACATTTTTATGTATACATAATGAATGAATGTAGTTTAAGTAAAGAATTGCTCTAGTTTAATTAAAAAGAAAAACGCTCATATGTACTCTGATATAATGAAATTAAGAGCTGAGGAGGCATTTGTGACATAGTAAAACTTGTGGAATTAATTTGTAAAATTTTCTACCCCTTGAAAATATCTCTCGACCTTAGGTTCAAATCCTGAATTGAGAGTGAGAATTTGTGAAAGATTTTGAAATTTGGGTAGTCCGGGTTCAAATCATGGTTCTACAATAGATTTCACTACTCTTTTGTATTTATTTGAGGCTATTGAAAATAAGGTATTACGGTATGTGAAAACAAAACCATATTTAAATTTGGTAGTTACTATGGCGTGTATATTATGTACTATCTCCAATCTTAAATATAAGACATAGTTTATTTTTTTAGAAAAATTAAGGACGCTAATTAAATTACTTTAAAGTATTTATGTTTACTATTTTTTCTCTAAACTAATTTGTTTAACTTATAAATGGATAAGTAATTTAATCATACATAACATTATAATATGATTAAATTAAATAACTTATTTAGTTTCCTTAATCTCTTATAAAAAAAGTCAACTAGATCTTTTATTTAGAACTCAGAGGTAATATATACTTTTTATAGTTTGGTGAAGTGAAATAAGATGTTGAAATACCACAACATATTCCTGTTCAAATCAACACACTTGGAGTTGTACTCTTGTCTGAATTTTCATATACAGAATATTTGCTTCAATTATTATTACATTCACTACTACAAAATGTAGATTTTATGTCCCTAAAAGACGTCCCTTTTTTAAAAAGGGAAGTAAAAAATAAAGACGGTGGTATTTTTATAATTGTGGATAAGAATTAAGTAACTTTAGGCGTCCCTTTTTAAAAAGGGACGCCTAAAATCTAAAAAAATTAAAAAAAATTAATTTTTTTAATTTTTTTTTTAGACTTTAGGCGTCCCTTTTTGAAAAGGGACGCCTAAAGTCCTGACTTTAGACGTCCCTTTTCAAAAAGGGACTCCTAAAGTAAAAAAAAAATTAATTTTTTTAATTTTTTTTTTAGACTTTAGGCGTCCCTTTTTGAAAAGGGACGCCTAAAGTCCTGACTTTAGACGTCCCTTTTCAAAAAGGGACTCCTAAAGTAAAAAAAATTAATTTTTTTTTAATTTTTTTTAAGACTTTAGGCGTCCCTTTTCAAAAAGGGACGCCTAAAGTAAAAAAAATTAATTTTTTCAAATTTTTTTTAGACTTTAGACGTCCCTTTTTGAAAAAGGGACGTCTAAAGTCAATTTTTTTTACTTTAGACGTCCCAAATTCAAAAAGGGACGTCTAAAGGTAACGTATATCAGTCAAATTGATACTGACATCACTCTGTTGAAGCTTATTTTCCACTATAACTCTCTCTCTTACTCCCTTTCATTATCGTTGTTCTTTTTTTGAAAGTCGTCCTCCTCTATCTCCACCACCATCATCTACCGTCTTCCCCTCTATTGTTGAAGCTCGTCGCCATTGTTCTTCCTCGATCTTTGATGCTGTTGGTTCCTCCTCCCTCCTTCTCCCGCCGTTGGCCTCCATCCTCCCTCTCCTACTGTGGCCAAAAGGTATGGATAATTAATTTTTCTTTTTATAGGCTAAGTTTTAAACTGAGATTATTGTATATGTATTTTGTTGTGTTAAGATTTAGATTTATCTTCATTTTAGATTCATTTTGATTTATCATCCTTCACCAATATTAATCTGTAAGGATATTTTGGTTTATAAAAAACTGTCTGATCTTGTTTCTGTATGTTATAATTGTTAGGCAATAAAAAATATAAGCAAGTTTTTTTAAAAAAAAAACAACTTTAGACGTCCCTTTTTAAAAAAGGGACGTCTAAAGTTTAGACGTCCCTTTTCTTAAAAAGGGACGTCTAAAGTTTTGTTTTTTTAAAAAAAAAAACTTTAGACGTCTCTTTTTTAAAGGACGTCGTATCCTGACTTTTTTATGTCCCTAGTATAGACGTCCCTCATTTTTTGGACGTTAAAAGTGTTTTCTGTAGTAGTGATTATTTTTTCCGTCTTTGTTACGAGTTGAAGTTATATATGTATAACGGTAATAGGGAAACAACTATGTAATAGGAGTATTAAGAAAAATAACGTCATTAAATCAAAATTTTTTCTAGTCGGTAAATCAAACATAGATGAATTCTTTGGAATATTGAGAAAGGACAATGTGCTTTCCAACATGAGGATATCCAAGTATTTTAACAAATTTAAGTTGCTGGAAAAAAAACAAATTTAAGTTACTTAGTTAAGTTGATTTAATTTGTAAAAATAAAGTAATTGAAAAAAAGATAAATAGATAGAGAAAGAGGAAGAATAAATCAAAGGCATATCACAACAAATATTTTCAAGTTTATACGAGTAGTTTGAAAAGACGGGTCAATAATTGAGTAATTGACGGGAAGAAAGTAATGTTGGACCATCTACACATCATAGCCTCATGATTTAAAACTTTACCCGCTCCCTGTTAGATCAAAATAAATTAAATTATGAAATAAAGGTATAATTCAGGTTGTGCTTTTTTCAGGAGTTTTTTATTTAATTTTTAAACTAAATTCAGTGACAAAAATATTAAGATAGGTTTTTAAAATTGATTTTCTTTTTAATAATAGAAAAACAACCTAAACTACTATTTTTTTTAGATTTTTAATAAAATGATGAATGAGGAAATTAAATTGGATTTAGGGAATGATATGATGGAATGGTTTTTAGAAATGAACCTATGGCTATCCTAATTTATCTAATGATATATCAATTAATTAATGCACCAAATCTAATTAAAAACCCCAAATACGATTTGAGTTAAGTGATTCTTTAATAAATAATTATCATAAACACTATATAACAATCACTTGTTAAGGCATTTTTAAAAACTACTTGGTGTGCAATTTAAATTGAGTTAATAAAACTTAGTTCCTCAATGATGAATTTTTAGAGAAACACTCAATAGCAACACAAATCAATTATCATACCTAACAATGTGCTAGATAAAACAATTTCAATGAGTGTATAAGAATTTTTTAGAGTACCTCGAGTGCGACCGTTAAACTTTGATGCTCACACTTAATCGGATCATAGTAACGGAAGCGATTATGATGTACAACAAATACACCAAGAGACAAGAAGAAGAGAGAAATATAGTAGAATGATTAGGGAATCAATATATTAGAATCTCAGTATTCCAGATTACTCGTTTCAATTGAACCCTTTGCGCTTATTTATAACATTCTTTGTATCCCTTCCTCTCTACCGATGTGTCCTTTCTTCAAAAAACTAACATATCATTTCGATGGAGAGACAAAACATTTTGGTGAAACAGTATCTCCCAAAAAGTTATAATCTATTAGTAAAAATATGACTCTAATAAATGGGGAATATCACATATATCAACCCAAACTTTTATATTATTTATATTATTGCACCAACACCTTGGATTTGGGCCTAATATATCAAGGGTGGATCAAGTCATTTTCCAATAGAGTACAAATAGAAATATATAAATAAACTCAAATATCAAGTCATACAACTCAACTCAAACCACCATAATCCAACTAACAAATATTACAATGCATAATCTCAATTTTAAATCCAAATCAAAACAATTCCTAATGAAAGAGGATCATTAAGTTTAAGAGAAAATTAATTGGAAAGTAAATACTCACCTAATTAAAGTTCCCTATCTCAAACCATAGTATTCATCTTCAAGAAGCGCAAGAGAATTAGCTACTCCCTGAGTTTGGCGTCCCAATTCTCTCTATGTGATTATGGTTGTGTGTGGTTTTGATTGGTGAAGATGGAGATCATGAAGATTGATGATTATGGAAGGACGTAGTCGACGGTAGTGGTATTCTCCATCTCCTTCTCTTCATTTGAAAGTCTCAACCTCCCCACAACACCTTCTTCCTTTATTTCTAAGTTTTCGTCGCCTTAACATGACAAAATCCTTTCCTTGTATTAGGCGGCCAAAAAATAGGTTTAACGGTGAAAAACGGTGGCTTTCGAATTTGGGCCTTTTTTGTAGTTTTCAGAAGTTCTGGGTTCTTCTGTAATTTTCTCTGATCCTTTTCTGTTCTAAAACTGACGGCTAATTCTACGGAAAAAGCCCTCTTTCCTGACAATTTTGCTTTCATTTTGATCCTTATACATAATTACTTTTTGGTCCTCCAACTTCAACTTTCCTAAAACAACCTACAATACAACCCAAAATTATATAACATCATATATTCTAAGAAAATGAACCCAATTAATATCAATTACAATATTTACGGAAATATTACCTTTTTAAGCTCTATTTTTACATAATCATCATTAATTCAAATTAATAATAATAAACACAATTTAGCTTAAAATTAATGATAAAATCCCCAAATAGGACATTAAATATCAAGACAAAATAGGGATATATCACCTTATCATCAGATAAATATTTGGGAAGGGGCAAAAAATAAAATATGAATTTAGTAAAATAATAATGGTCCAGACTTGAAAAGTAAAATGAGTCAAGTTTTAATCAATAGTAATTAGTTTGAGTAAAAGTACAAGAAATTCAATTTTCTTAAATAAGGTTAAGATTTGAACTTCATAATAAAAAATAAAGGAAAAAGACATATAAATACCATTTAAACTTACAAAACCTTAAAAAATATGTTAATACTTGTAAATAATAGAGAGGTGACAATGATTGAATTAAGATTTGAAAGTGTTGGTAATTTTACCATAACACCCACAATTTTTTAAATTAAAAAAAAAAAAAGGCACTTTGTCGGAGCACCACCATTGATGACTCTCGAGCCAGGATTTTTGTTTTGGCTGTGTCTCTTTTTTGACCAAATTGTATCAAGGTGTTGGAGGGGAGGTTTGAAACCCCAACCCTTTGGAGTTACGAAAGGTACGTGACCATTGAGGCACCATTTATTTCTATATATATACATAAATGAATATAATTTAACACTTAAGGTTGGCCCACATGCAATATAATTAACAATTTCAATAAACAACACTATAATACATATTTACTATACTTGTAATTTTTTTTGACAACATTGATAATTATAAAAATAAAAAAAATTAATTAGACTTTTATTCTATTTTATAGAAATTTGTATCATAATAATTTAAATTTTAGAATTATAAAATAATTAAATCAATTAATCACATAATTTTTTAAAAAATTGATTTATGCATTTACTTATTTAACCAATACATTTACACATTTAGTTAATATCATTATGTCTTTAGTCAACAAATTATTCATTTAGTTAATACTTTTATGCTTTTTAGTAAGTACCATTACTTATTTAGTCATACTATTACGCCTATATTCAATGTCATTACTCATACCATTACGGGTTTATTTAATATCATTACTCATTTAATTAATGTTATTATTTCTTTAGTCAATATCTTTACGTCTTTAGTCATTATCATTATTCATTTAGTCAAAACCATTACACCTGTAGTCAATATCATTACTTATTTAGTATTAACTAAAGACGTAAATGTATTAACTAAATGAGTAATAGTATTGACTAAAGGCATAACGGTAGTGATTAAATGAGTAATGGTACTGACTAAAAGGCATAAATTTATTAACTAAATGAGTAATGATATTAATTAAATGAGTAATAGTATTGACTAAAAGTGTAAATGTATTGACTAAATAAGTAAATGCATAAATCAATTTTAAAAGAAATAATTTGATTAATTGATTTAATTATTTTATAATTATAAAATTTGAATTATTATAATAAAATTTCTACAAAATAGAATAAAATTTTAATTAGTTATTTTTTATTTTTTATAATTATCAATGTTGTCAAACACATTATAAGAATAGTAAATATGTATTGTAGTGTTGTCAAATGTTTTATATAAATTGTCAATTTCACGTGGCCAGACCTTAAATGTTAAGTTATATTTATTTGTGTTTGTATATAGCAATATTAGTGTATGGTGGCTCAATTGTCACATACCTTTTGCGTCTCCAAAGGGTAGGGGGTTCAAACCCTTCTTCCAACACCTTGGGTACCATTTGGCAAAAAAAAAAAAATCACCTCCGTGTCAGAGCTCTGGTAGTTGGCAGTGATGCTCCGGCGAGGTGCCCTTTTCTTTTCTTTTCTTTTTTTTTAATTTAAAAAATTGAAGGGCATGCATTATAGTAAAATTATTAATACTCTAAAATCTCAATTTGATTCTTGTTACCTCTCTATCATTTACAAATCTTAATAAACTTTTTAAGATATTTTTAAGGTCAAATGATATTTATTTATCTTATTGTGAGAGTTGTCCTCTTTATATTTGAGAATGATTAGAGAATCTCATAACCAATTATCTAGATAGTATAGTCAAGAGTTTTGGATAAGTCCACGATTATATATTTGTGTTTCTCCCAACGTGAAATTACATAATCTTTTATGACTTAAAAATATTATATTTATGCTTTAATAACTCTGTTATATTATATTATATGTGATTTATACATAAATATTTTATTTACTTATAGATTAATCCTTTTACTTAAAACATTACTTTTTTGAAGGTTATATTCGAATATTTGTACATATTTTAATTAAATTATGTTATTTTATTTATGATTAGGTTGATCGTAATTCAATCGCGACTCCACCAATCCTTAAATTGATATCTGGAACAATTTAATGATAGGTAGGATTGTAATTTCCTGGGCTAAGATTTGTTCACCGCCCAAATCAAAGACTAGTCGCGACCCTTTGAATTATTGAGCTTTCATTGTATCATTCACATACACGTATGGTTCTTCTCTCTCAAGGACCCACTTCACACTCTTACACCATGAGCAAAAGATTTAGCATCAATTCTGTTAAAAAAAAAAAAGATTTAGCATCAATTAATGCAACTAGGAACTCTCTAGTTTTTGTGTTATATATATATATATAATGTATGTAATATATTTCACTTTTTATTGAATTAAATTAATTAATTAAGTTAAATGCATCTCCATGTTCACTTCCAAATTGACTCGATTTTTTATTTTTATTTTTAAAGTTAAAACAGGCAGTATTCTTTTCAGTGATATGTGGAAAAAGGATAAAATTTAGATCTATTTACTTATATTCACTATTCATTAATTAAATTAAATGCATCTCCATGTTCACTTCCAAATTGACTCGATTTTTATTTTTATTTTTAAAGTTAAAACAGGCAGTATTCTTTTCAATGATATGTGGAAAAAGGATAAAATTTAGATCTGTTAACTTATATTCACTATTCATTGAGTCCTCAATTTTTCCAATCAAATCTTAGCACATGCATTTTTCAATAATAAGAATCCACATACAACCAAAATAAATAAATAAATAAGAATTCACATGGGTATAGTATAATTTCAAAATTTGTTAGACTATCATTAATAAATGGAATTACATATGAAAAAAAATTGATTAGAGGAATGGATCTAACGGATATAAGCAAATGACTCTAATAAGTTTTGTCCTTCGAAAAATATACTACCTATAATTTACTATGGTACTTTGTCATTAATTAGATGGATGCATATAGTTAAATTAAACTTGTTACTGCTATACTATTATTACTCATCCGGTTCTTAGTTTATAAGGTAGGCAATTAATATGTAGATATTAAAAATTAGTTTAATTTGTAGATATTAAAAAATTATTTTATTTATTTGTAAAAAAATGCATGTTAATTTTCTAAAATATCTCTTTAATCATTTGCATTCGAAATTATCCCGATGGAAACCTCCATGCAATTAAAATGGATGATTTGGAGAATAAATTATAAATTTAGAAAACTATGTGAATTATGGTCTTATATTTATTATGATTTTTTTGACAGTATTAAGGGTTTCCTCTTTTAAGGTTTAGAACGTAAATGATTTTTATCTCTCTCAATAAGTGCACTTCCAGAGATTTAATATTGTGTTCTCTTCTTTACAAGACGGGGTCATTTACCACTTCGACCAACATCTTGTTGGTATGACCATATATTTAGAATTAAAAAAAAATTTCCACTAGCTTTTATATTTAAAACTGGATAAATATGATTTTGAGAAGAAAATAATGCAAAAATATAAGATTGGATATGAAGCCTATTTTTCTTTAAATTGTTACACGTTTATTTTCTCTGTTATATATTTGTTAAATTAAATGTATATAACTCAATTATTTTTTATGATTGCAATATATATATATATATATATATATATATATATATATATATATATATATATATTCTTTTTCGGGGATTGAACTCGAGTTAGTCATCATATTCATGGATTTACTATGTTGAAAGGGACGTGGGAAAATCTTGAACGTGTTCTATTTTCAACAGATGCATGCATACATACAAGAACTTGATATAATTTCTTAGACTGATAAGTGTCCTTTTGTGACAAATTTAAATTTGTGAAAATATCATAGATTAATATGACCCTGATTTATCATATCATTATTGAAATTGTTATTGTATATTTACAACTTAAAACTCTGATATTCACTATAAAAAATAATAAATTAGCAATGAAATTTTGTGTCCAATCCATTGGCGTTGCAATTTGCGATGAAAATTAATCCATTGACTATCGCTAATTAATTAACGATAAAATTTGCAATTCCGAAAGTAATTAATTAGCAATAGATTAACTATGGCATATTTACGCTATTATCTTCATCTTTAAATTTTATTTAAAAAATGTTGGATACACAATTTATAGTGTACTGATCACTACTGTAAATTGTTAGTTGTGGCACAGTTTGTTTTTTATGTTTTAAATTATAAGTTTTCGATAAACATTTAAAATTTTAATTTATCATTGCACTACACAGGTACAGTTTCCTTTCAACAAAATTTTAATCTTTCATAGAAATTTTCACACCACCATTTCTAGTTTTGAATAATTTATACGTATAAGATAAAGTAACATACATCTATTATATTATTTTTATACAATGATTATTTAAAAAAAGTAAAAAAATAAATAATTGTTTGAAATGGTGACTTCTAGTTTCTTTTGAAAATAAATGTAAAATATAATTTTATTTTAAAATTTTTGGTGGATATTTAAAGAAATTTATAATTATTTTTTCAAAAAAAAAATTTTAGATAAATAGATCCTTAAAAGCTTATCACGGTTAAGACAAGATTCTTCCCTCTCAAAACGTGTCCAAAGATATCTATAGATTTCATTAATGAAGTACTTCGTCCAATCATTTTTATAAAAGTTTGATAAGTGAATTATGTGATAAAAGAAAGTGGTTAAAATTAGTTAAAAATAATATATATGTATAAAATAAAATTTTTTCTAAGTATACTCTTATTTATAAGGGGTAAATAAAAGAGAAAAATAAAATAAATGTAAGTATCATCAATATTTCAATTAATGCAATATATATATGATTAATGATGGATAAAAATAAAAAAAATCATTAAATATTCAGACAATTTTTATCAAATTCTTATAAAATAGATAAAATAATTTAAATTTTGGGCTATTACAAAAATGACCAAAATAGTACTTATTACATCTGCAACTAAATTCAGACTGATATCTTTGATAATTATTTTGTCATCAACATGTGTGTGTATATATACATATACATATACACACACACAGATACATACATACATACATATATATATATATCTTTTTTCAACTTATTTATTTATATTGATTGTACAAATTAAAAAAAATTCATTAAAAATATACAGTTCTAATGCAAATGATTAAATAAGCACTATTTTAAGTAAACAAAGACAGATTTTTTACAAAATATCTCGCTTTACTCATTTGAAGAATCCACTCATTTCTTTAGTTTCTACAAAACTTACCCATCTAACTCATACTTCATCTTTCCCAGAATATAAGCTACCTTGTAGAAAAATTCTTTGGTTCATAATATTAATTACTTAGAGAGTAATTAATATTTATTTTCTAATTTTACCTATATAATTGATTTTTAAATGTGGATAATTGTATTTTCTCTCTCCTTCGATCAGAATCTTTATTTAATAGGTGTAAAGTTTAATTTTAAAAAAAATTAAAACATATTTAATGAGTTTACCCCATTCTACATGGAGTAGATTACAGAGCATAGTAGTAGTGTGTTTATTAGTAGGAATATTAGAGAACCTATCCAAAATGTGTCACGTGCCTCCTAAACTGACGAGACAGCACCTGGGATTTGATTATTTGTATCAATCTTTAACTTGTCATACGCACCAATTAAAAAGAAAACAATTATTGCCGCCAAATAAACTTTTATTTAGGAGTTATCTCCAATATGCAACAGCTTTCCTTGATTTCTTATACTTACGTGATTCACTTGAAAAGTTCCATCTTCGAAGATAATATAAATTGGAATATGTAACACCCTATTTTTAATCATTAATATTCTTTTTATATAATTAATATATTTAATAAAATAAAATGATAAATTATGGTATGCATAAATTTACAAAAATCGTCGGTTATATACAATTTGGCCAAGGACACAAAGAAGCAATTAATGTCCACATAAAGGCCTACTATTGTAACCAAAATTAGAACATAAAATGACACGATTAATGGCTTAATTAATATACATGTCAAAAATTCGGCCAAACCAAAGGAAATGAGCAAGAAATAATTTATTCCAATAAATTATAAAATGTAAGGGCAAAATGGTAATTTCATTTTGCCATAAAACAAGAAACAATTATTTTCCCCTAATATTCCCCATAATTTCTGCAAAATAAGAATTAAAAAGAGGAAAATGGTTACTTGGTGATTGATAAGTCCATTTTGAAATATTATTACCAAGGGAAAATCAAAGTTGAAAGAAAAGTCAACAATTTCAAATAAAGTTAACATTTGTAAGAAGTAATTGTTGGAGATACAAGAAGCTATTTATTCCCTCATTTTTCTTTACAATTTCGGTGGAATAGAAAAGCAAGGAGAATATATATATATGTATACTTGTTGGTCAACAATGATTCAAGAAGAAATCATTGGCCAATCACAAGAAAGTAAAAGTAAAAAAAAATAGCATGACAAATTAAACAATTGGAAGAAGGGAATTGTGATACTTCTACACACTTTCGGTCAATAAAAAGAGGAGGAAGAGAAATATTATGTGGTTAAGATAAGTCAAGAAAGGAAAAGAAAAAGAAGACCAAGTAAAGTTACTTAATCAAATTTCCAACAACTCATATTATGACATTGAGAAACTTTTGGATATTTCAAGAGGTAATATACATTCCCTTCCCTCTTTAATTTCGGTAGAGCAAAGGAAAAATAAGGGAAATGAAGTTAACTTGGAGATATTATGTAAAAAGAAAAGCTTGGACCAATAGGAATTAAGCACTTGCAAAACACCAAAAGCAAGAAGAGTTAATTCATTTAACCATCATCTCATCTCTTTCCACTCTTCATTTCGGTCAAAAACTGAATCAAGGAGAGATGAAGAGCTCAAGAACAAATGAAGTACACCAAGTATAAAGGAGAGCTAGGGTTTTACAAATCCAAGGTAAGAACTTGCAAAACCTTGTGATTTTTTCCTTCTAATCACTCTATAACTTCTCCTAACCTCTTCTACTCCATTAAATCCATGTTTCTAAAGACAAATCAAGAGGAAAGAGAGGGTGAATAGTGAAATTTTAGAGAGAGAAATCTAAAAAATCAAGAGGTAATCACCAAAACTTAATCCTCTTGTCTTGTATCATGTTGTTGGTGTTGTTGTTGGTGGTATTTTCCATGTTTTCCCTTATTTTTCAATTATGGGCTGAAGCAAAACCATGGGGAAATACTACCCAAATTCTCTCTAAACATTTCCATTTAGTGTTTAAGTAGATAATTATGTGATTAGAAGTAGAAATGAAGTGATCAGGCAAGAGAAAGCAAGAAAACAACACACTCTCCCTCAGAACCCAAACCTTTTGTTCTGTGTGTGATGTGAGGAAGGATTAGGAATTTGATAATTTTGATAATTCCATTGGCTTTAAAAGGAAAAATTGTGTAGGTATGCAAGTGTTCATGATTTTTGGATGTTTATATGCCAATTTGAAAATTTATGAAGTGTGTATATACATGTGTTGGATCTACCCTGTCTAGAACAGTGATGTTGTGTGTGGTCTTTCATAGGTCAAAATACTTGTCCGAAAATTCTGAAACTTTCCATAATTAAAGTAGAGACATAGAGATTTAATTTGGTAGGTATTTTATAATTTTTAGATAAGTACATTGGGAGATATGAATTTTTGAAGTTATACCTAGTTTTCTGGAAAGAACTCTGGAACAGTGATGTTTAATGAATTACTGGGAATGATCTGTCAATAATGAGAAAACCTAACTATTTTTCCTCAAATTTACATTGAAATAGCTTCAATTAGGCTTTGGATTCAGTCAAATTGGATTTGTTTAGAATTAATTATGAATTTCCAAAGTTGATTGAAAATCTGTTAGTTTCTGGAAAACAGTGAAACTGCACTGTACATAATTGTATTGTGCAGAAACTATTGTAATTGCATTAAATAACTAGCAACATACAATTTAAAAGTAGTAATGCTAGCAGTAATACCAATTACTTGTAACTTTAATTTTTATAGGAATTGGACCTAGCTCGAGCCAAAATCTAAGTGTAGGACACACGCGGAATTTTGAAAAAGATTCATGTAGTAACTTCTTCTTACATATATTATGAGATGCCTATTATGTTTGTATATGTCATTAACTGTAACATAAGCTAGTGTCTTGGACACACCAATCTTCCATGTTGTGGTTAGGGACCCAACGGGGGCGTCAAGTAGACCAAGGTGCAGACATATAGTTTGGCTTTGGGCAAGTGTACACACATAGTTTGATCATCTTACATGATATAACATTGCATATCTATTTTTGCATTCTATATGTTTGCAAGCATGTTGCTACTGAGATTCCCTCGAATCTCATTCTTTTTCAAAACAAAACTATCAAGCTAAACCGGGCGGCTCGAAAGGTAAGACAGTGGCTCCCGGTGATTTGGGTCCCAGAGCTCTCTGTTGCTACTATATTTATTTTAGCATGTAATTTAGCTATTTTTGAATGCTCTGTACATTTGTGTATATTTATCAAACCCTGTGGGTATTCTCCTGTCATGTAAACTTGTACTTAATATCAATAGGTTTCCACTATTTCTGTATGCCTTACAGAACTTTGCGCTTATCACTTTGTGAATATTGAAATGTTAAGGGGTTTGACAGAATTGTTTTAATATTTGAAGCCGAGCCATCTTGATATTCTTTTAACATGGTTATATCCTCTCATGTTTTACATATAAAAACAAAACTTGTTATAAATTTTATATTTTATATTGATTTTTGTTATAAATATTAATTTTGTGGATATCCATTGACTCATATTCAAGCCAACTTGATTTGCAAGTTGTTTTTTTTATTAATTGTGACTTTTGGTGCAAGACTCTTAAAAGCATATAAATAAATGCCTTATGCAAGCATTGTAAACATACACACAAGAAATTGAATAAGAATTGCTCCTCACTTTCGTTCTTGAATTTTCTCTTCTCTTATCTCTTACTCTCTCTTATCTCATATTTTTTTTTAATTTTCATAACATGTTATTAACACAAAAAATCCAACTAAGATATGATCTTCTCATCGTTTCCTTGATGATTTTATCTACCTTCTTTTACCATAATTTATTTGATCTATGTAAGACAATCTAAGCCTCTATATGGAATTAAAGATATACTTTTACTGATTGTTATAACCATAGGGTTTCATGGCTACGATTGGATGTTGTTATTATTTTTATATCTTATATCTCCTTCTACAAGTTCTTTTATATTATTATTGTTATTTTAGTATGGCCAGAAGCCATATTGCTTTAATTTCTTATTCTGAAATTATATGGCCAGATCCATATTGCTTTAATTTCTTATTTTGAAATTATATGTCCAAAATTCATATCACTTTGATTTTTTGTTTTGATATAATATGGCCAGAAGCCATATTCTTTTAATTCCATGTTATATTAATTGCCTATTATATGGCCAGAAGTCATATACCTTTTTATCTTCTATCTTATTGTATGGTCAGAAGCTCTATACCTTTTTGTCTTTTATTGTATTGTATGGTCAAAAGCCATGTATAACTTTTATTAATCCTGAAAATAAACAGTCAGAAGCCATATCAAATTAATCTCTCATCTTGAGTTTAATCGGCTTGAAGCCATGAGAATTAATTGGCCTGAAGTTTTGAAAATTAAATGGCATGAAGCCATAAAGTTTTACTTTTATTGTAATATCTTACTTTATGAATTATATATTTATTGTCTTTATGAATTTCCTGTTATTATCATTTGTATTATTGTATTGCATTTTTATATTTCATATTTTATGAATTTTATTGTATTGGTCTGAACTATGTTAAATCTTGTGAAATTTAAATGCATAGCTCTTGTCATTACCGAAAAGAACTATTTATCTTGAATGCCTGATCTATGAATTTTCAACGCCACCATTTGAATAAAGGTCTAAAAATTGAATATTTGACCGTAAAAGACCCACTTGTTCTTTGGAACAATTTGAAAGAAATGTGTGACTACCAGAAGATAGTTATCCTCCTAAAAGATCATTATGACTGGATGCATTGGTGTTTGCAAGATTTTAAATTTGTGAGCGAGTATAACTCAACCATGTTTAGAATTACTTCTCAATTAAAATTATGTGGACATAATGTTACTAATAACGATATGTTAGAGAAAACATTCTCCACATTTCATTCATCCAATTTGCTCCTACAATAGTAATATTATGAAAGAGGTTTTAAGAAATATATTGAATTAATTTCTTGTCTCCAAGTGGCTAAACAAAACAATGAGCTTTTGTTGCAAAAAAAAGGTCATGAATCCCGTGCAACAGGCTCAACTCCATTCTCAGAAGTGAATGTAATAACGAATGAATCTAATAGTAGCCATAGATGTGGATATAGAAGTGGTTGTAGTCGAGGGCGTGACCATGGTCAAAATTGTGGTGGTTCAATTTCCTACGTAAAGTGGGGAAATATTGATAAGAACTATAAAAGGAGAACTAGTGGGCATAATAAATATATTGAAATCCATGTTATCGCTGTGGTGGTAAGGGTAATTGGTCTCATACATGTCATGCGCCAAGACATCTGGTTGACCTTTACTAAGAATTGCTTAAAAATAATGGTAAGGGTCAGAGATTGAAATAGACACTACTAGAAAAAATGTTTTTAAGACTGGTTGAAATTGACCTTTTAGACTAGATTTAGTTCCAGTCTTGTATCATTCAGTTTAAAAAGTTTATCCTTATTAAGATCGGACCTATGAAAGCTCTTAAAATCAACTTTTTCATACTGATTGGTTAGATGACCGGTGTTAAAAAGTTTCAATTTATAATTAAAAAAAGGCCCACTCTTTAGACCTGGTAATTTTATATCCGATCTAAAAAGTGGGCATTTTTTAAATGCACGATTTATTTTGTTTCACAGAAGTCTTGTTGAATATTATTATATTTAAAAGCTATATTATGTAATATAAATTCTACAGACAACACTAAAAATACAAATGCAATCAATATAAAAAAAATTATAACTAATAACCATGAATCTAAGCCCTATATTATGAGATGATTACTGAATCTTAATTCTGACATTTTTTTTCAAGGTTCACTTTTTTTACCTGCATTCTCCCTACCTCTAAAGGTGTTAGATGATTTTTTAGTATTGGATTTATTGTTTGCAATTTTAGGCTTGACATATGCATGCTTTTAACACATGATTCATATTATGACCATCCCTAAAGTTAAATATTGCTACCCATGGATTGGCTGCTAGATTGCCATACTTATGCATTTTAAGTTTCTGGACCTCAAATATAAAACATGCTTCTGCGCTACCCCAGTCTTAGGTGATAAAGAAAGAGATTCTTATTTAATGAAGGTGAGTATAATAGAGTTAATATACAAGCATGAGAATTGGATTTTATATGTGTGAATATGATCTAGTGGGGTAGTCTTGGTTGAGAAGGAAACCAAATTGAATGCCAATAATAAGGAAGTAACCGACTAGGTGGAAATACTAGTGAAGAGGTGAGGATTAATAACTCTAAATTAGTTGATTAAAACATTGGCAAATAATCATCACTTGAAAGGATAAATTTGTTGGATTGGGTGGTAATCTGATTCAACAAATTTGTCCTTTCAAGCATTGATCACCTGGCTTATATTTTTCATTGTCTAATTTAGATGTTTTAATCATCAACCTTTCACTAGTAACTCCACTTATCGGATAGGTCCTTATTATCGGTCTTCACTTTGATTTCCATCTCAACCAAGACCTCATCACATGACCAAATTCAACCATTTAAAATAGAATTCTCAAGTTTGTATATCCACCATGTTAGACTCAGCTTTATTAAATAAGATACTCCACCTTTATCTTCTAAAATGGAGGTAGGCCAGAGCCATATTCTATCTGAACTCTCAAAAGAGCTAAAATTCCTAAGGAAAGTAAACTTAGCTCTCAATCCAAGGGTTGTAGCAATTGACTATAAGGATGGCCTACGATACAAACCAGGCATTAACAACACCTACACGTCAGGGTTAAAATTACAATCAACACTTTTACCAATACTTAATAATGATCTAAGCCCTTTCAAGGAGGAGGCATCCAAAAACAATTGAAAAGAACAAAAGCATAGCAAACAAGATTCAATTAACATGTATGTATGCAAACTTTTGTCTATAGAGATTGGATTTGTGAAACTTGCCATTATGAGAATGATACAATGAAATTGCATTATTGTCATAATCACAAATTTCGTAATCCCAACCATAACGAATTCCGTGGACAAAAGTTTACATACACTAACTATAACAACCACAAAGAATATACAGCCAGCAGGAAAAAATGTAAAATTTCATGTATCAGACAAAGAACATATAAGAAGACAACAAATACAAAAGGAATATCATATTTATACCTATGGAAGGAAGGCATTTATTTTTCAAGTCCTACAGGAAGTGTCAAATCCCTCAATATTTTGACATTTATCATAGTATAAACGCATACTCTCGTGGGCATACATAAATAGCACAAATATACAGATATAAAGTACTTGATTGCATTACAGGAAAATCCCTATATAATTTGTATATATAATTACAAATACCAAAATACAAAGAAAGGCTAGCAGATAACAAACAAAAAAATTCTTGATCAACATCAGAATCCTCAGTTGCCGGTATCAATTCTCTTTGCCCTTCGAGCCGCTACCTCTAGCTGAATAAATTTTTATTTATGGAAAATGTGAGATTCAAACCAGTCTCAGTTATAGGTTTTAAGACTAGTCTAAAAAAGTAACTTTTAAGACTGATTATAGGTTTTTTCTTCATAAGGACAAACTTTTTAAACCAGTCGATGTAAGATTGAACCTCAATCCAGTCTAAAAAGCCAATTTCAATTGGTTTTCAAGTCATTTTTTCTAGTAGTGATGTCACAAAAAAAATTTCTTGTAAAACAAAATAAAACTTACATTTAAAAAAATGCCTACTTTTTAGACTGGGTATGAAATTACCTAGTCTAAAGAGTGGGCATTGTTTTATTATAAATTGAAAATTTTTAACACCGGTCATTAAACAACCAGTATGAAAAAGTAACTTTTAAGACCGGTTATAGGTTTGGTTTTAATAAGGATAAACTTTCTAAGCTGGTGAATATAAGATTGAACCTCAATCTAATCTAAAAACTCAATTTCAACCAATCTTAAAGCCATTTTTCTAGTAGTGATGCCACAACATTGCCTCCAATTGAGAAAGCATATAATTTGGAGGTGAAGGCAGCAGTGGGGGAGGTGGATGTTGGGGAGGAGAAACAGGAGTTGGAGGTTGCAAAGGAAGAGGTGGAGGATGACGTTGATAATTTTCTGGCAAGTCTTTCACACAGCATTTCATCATGATGAATGAGAGAACAAAGAGGAGAACAATGAAGAAAATGTACGAAAAACATATGAAAATTGGGAGTTTAAGTAGATATCTGAAAATGATGGAAAAAAACCATCATTGCACACGTTGGAGGTTGAATAAGGATATAAGAAAGGGTACTTGATTCTCTTGACGATCATCGGATAACGAGGAGGCACCTAGAGTCAGCGCGAGGAAGAGGAAATGTTTCAAAAGCTTTAATTAACATTTATTAAGTTAGAACTATTAAGTATATTGGTGTTATCAAGAATACTTTATAGTTTTAAATTAATAACTGTGAATTATTAAGTTGTTCTTTTTGCTAACTTTTTTTAAATATTTTTAAAAAAATAGTGGTGTTCAATCACCACCACCACTGTTGTTCTCATTCTCCTCCTACTCCTCCTTCTCCTCATTCTCATCATCAGAGGAGGAAGATAAAGGGTCTGACTATAAGTCATATTCAACATCATTGTAATGAAGTATGTGGTTCAACTTTCTATTGAGCTTGTTGGCTTATGTGAGATGCCTTGTGTGACGGTTAAAGCTTGCTAACATCTACATCAAAGCCTTAATTTCAGGAGAAGGCGAAGGAGGAGGTGGTGGTGCCAAAAGAGCTCCTTGAGAACTTAATATGATGGAGAGAAAGAGGAAGCCGATAACAAAAAGAAGTAAAAATAACAAGGAATGTGTGAGTTTAAATAGATGTCTAACGGATGTTACGAAGAGTTATGACTTATGAAGGTCCGACGATGTTAGAAAGGATTATGAAAGTATTAGATGACGGTTATTTCTAAAGACCGTTCTGTTTTGTCTTTACTAATATAAGAAGCTAGAAGACAAATCGTTTTGTAATTGTCGCATGACGGTAAGAATCATTATATTTGTTACTAAATAAATGACGGTTATTAACTTTCAGCCGTTATTTTTGTGTTTTCACGGATTTTACCTTTTAATATGTGACAATGTGCATATTTAACTATTATGTTTTAACGTTATATATTCTTACGTAACTTTCGCTTCGACATACATGATGTTTATTCATTATAGTCGTTATTTATTAAGCGTTATATATATGTCTTTAATAGTAATGTAAATTCATACAATAGTATTAAAACAAAATTGATATGACATCTATTAAAAATGATAAAAAATCATTTAATGTTATCTGGCCACATAAAAAGAAAGTCGATAAAAGTAGTGAGTAGACCCTCTTCAATCCTAGGATACGCCCCTTGTGATTATGGCTTCTATAGATTTTTTTTTTTTTTTTGGCCATAGGCCTCTATAGATTCTAGCGAGCTAAATAAGACCACTCAATTAATTTGAAAAATATGCACATTGTACTTATTTATTAGTTTGCTCCTAGAAGAACATGCCCTTGACTTGTAACAAAAGAAAAGCCTCGTTATATGTGTAGTACTACCGAATGATATCCAAAAATTATATTTATATATATATATATATATATATATAGACACACATACATATTCTATAATTGGTATTCTTATCATGGTTACCCATCATTTATACATGAGTCAAATTACGGATACCATCTTGTACTTGGGACATAACATGTTCTAACATACAAAAGGCAGATTAATTAATTAGCTAATAATTTAATTAATGATAGGATTTCCGTCTTGGCTTAAGTGTAAGACATACAGACTAAGCTCACGTTGTTCAATAATGGAGAATCTCATTCTCTCTCTTACACACACACCACATATATCATTGTGTTAGACTTATAGTGGGTTTATGGGAGGCACATAGGTATTTATGTATATAAGTTAAGATAACACTTCTCTCACATACTTACCTCATATATCATAAATTATGATTGAAAATGTGCTTTTAAAGATCCTAATCATTAATTCAAACAAGCTGTTAATGACCTTCAGGAATCTCATGGAGTAAATGATATGCCTCGTGAGTTCCTTTAATCTGTTTTGGAATCCATAGAGTAGCAACTCAAACATTTTTAACATTGTGTTATATGATTTTCGCTTTCTTCTTGTTGAGAGCAATGAACAAAAAATCGGATCAGACCGGTCAGTCCGATAGGTTGAACCGGTGACCGGTCGGTGGTCCGATCAGGTTCATGTATCGGGTCGGTGAACCGGTGAAAACCAGTAAAACCGGTGGTTCGATCGATCCGATTTTTTTTTTTTTTTTGAAATACATTTTTTTATTCCTTTAATTACTATTTCATGCTATTTTTGAGGGGAAAATGAAAGTTTGAAGACCAAGATAAAGAGAAAAGTAGGTAAAGAAATAACAAATCTAAAAAAAAGAAGATTTTGAGGGATATAATAATTAATTAATTATAGGAAATGAGATATTATTGTATAAGTATAGGCACCATAACTAATACTAATAGATTTTAAGCATATTTTTTCTAAAGATCTTCATATTTATCTATAAAAATTTAAAAATATATTAACATATATATTTCCACTAATAAATTATAATATTATAATATGACTGGTCTGACCTCAATTGACCCATTGACCTTTGAACCTATGCCGTGACTGGTTCATTGCCCGATCCGATTTTTTATTCCTTGGTTGAGACTATTTCCTATCAATACTTTTATCTTTCTTTTACCATTTTACTTTTTCAGTAGGGTCTCATACGGTTTATAATATATTAAACACTTCTTATTTAATAGTATCATTTTGTCTTAATTAAAAAAAATTTAATTTGACTATCTTCTATCATGAATATAAGACTATTTTAACTAATTAAATATAATATCAAATTTAATGCCCAAGAATAAAAATTGTTATAAAAAATTAATATAGGGGATAAGAGGGAATTGAACTAGTATTGAGCCTTATATTTTATTAACCTTAATATTTAGGATCAAACCAAAATTCTTAAATGAATTTTATATTTAAAATAGAAGATAATATTTTATTTTAACATCTCAAGATAATATATGCTATCTCACTGATTCAATGTTTTTATATAATTATTTGATATAATATTTTCATTGTTATCCTCACTTTCTACTTTTTTTTTGTTCTGAAATACAAAAAAAAAAATTCATTTATATAATATTTTCTACATTCTACTTACTATATTGCTTTTAGATTATAAATGCAGTTGTTTGTATCAAAAAAATACAAGTCATATTTGAGTATTATTAAGCCCAACTAAAAATATTATCACTAGTTCCAAATCTCTAATTTGAGTTATAAATGATAAAATATAAGTAATATCAAATAGCAAATAATTATGTAAGACTATGAAATAAATTATTAAAAATCTTCACATAATAAGACAAAACAAGATTGCAATCTCTTAAATATTTTTATGAAATTCGAAATTAATTCCCTTAACCACCACTTTTGTCAATATATATTTGGTTTTTATATATGAGAAACATTAAATGAGAGGATTTTGCTGGAAAATGGTCGGTGCGGAAACTCAACCTCAGCGCTCAGAAACTTCGTCCTCTGATGGGCATCTACATGCCACATGACAAAAAAATTAAAGAAATCGATTATTAATCACTTGACACACTACCTAAACCCTAACTTATGTCTTTAATTCCCAAATGAATAATAATTAACAAAAAAGTTTATAATGTTATATATATTGATATTGATATATGATAGAAGTATGAAAATATAGCTAAACTACCCCAACTACAAAAGAACCGTGGGTTAGCAACTGAATTAGATAGTTATGTTGTCAAATAAACTATCATTAGTTAATTAGTGATGGAATTATGTCGCTAATTGACTACTTTTTTTATTTTTTTATTTTATAGTATCAAGCATTTACAAACTCTAAAAAAACAACTTAGTTTCAAGAAGAGAGATTATATAGGTTTTGTAATTAATTGCATAAAAAGCCACAGTTTTTATAAATTATGAATATAATGTGACTCATTATTCAAATCTTAATTATGTTATAATGTAATGTATAAAAAATATGTTTAATCAAAATATAATTAGTAATCACTTCAATCCTTAATATAATTTGACTCAATTGAGGGATTTGTTTATTTCATCCTAAATACAGGATCCTAATTTTCTTTGTATCCCACATTTAATATTCTTTTCAAATTACACCCATTAATTATTTCACAATTTTTCTCACTTTTTATCACCCACATTTAATGCCCCATCAAAATAAACTTATTTTATGAAGAGTAACACATTTTATAATTGATATATGATAATACCGAAAAACCAACTTAATCAAATTTATTTATTTATGAAAATTAATTAATTAAGTCTTATATTTAAAATCAAAGAAAGTAACCAACAGACGTAGGTTTTAGTGAAAGAGGCTTTGGCTGATTAAGCATGAGATCTCGAGTTTGGGTTTGTATGAATGCAAAAAAAGTCTTTGAAAAAGCTAACCCTAATTAAGCCAAATAATACTCGAAGGTGACTCAATAAGAGGGTTTTAACTATATCATAAAAATCTCAGAGGGAGTAATACACATATTATACTAGCAACTGCATTAGCATTTAGAAGAGAAATACTTGTATAAAATAATTGAAGCAGCCAGCTATATAAGGATTCAATCAGTGTGGAATTTTTACTTAACATGAGGGCAATAATAAAGGAAAAATCAAGTTTTGTCCAGGGAAGTGGGTCGTATCATAATAAAATAAATCACAGCAGCATGTCACAGACTCGGAACTCCCTTCCTTGTACCGTGCTGACCTTAGCTTGATCATACCTCCTGATCTTGGCTAAGTCAACCGAACCCTCAAGAATAGGCAAGGAACTCAAAGACTACAAGAGAACTTCTAGAGAGAGAAAGAGGATTTAGAGAAAGAAGCTCTTGAATGACAAATGCTTGAGTTGTTTTCGATGGTTTATAAGGGAGGAGGGTACCCCTATTTATAGCCTAACACCTCCTCAATGAACGGTCGAGATCAAATACATCCAACGGTCGGGAATGGTTCTCCAGAACCTTCTCCCATAATATCTAGATATTTACATCTTTGCTTATGTCATCGCTTACATCATCGTGTTTCTAGAATTATCTACATAATTCTACCAATATGTACACAAACCTCTACTTATGTAGAGTGTCTTGCATACTGAATATCTAGCGTTCCTTGCAGTGTGTAACACTCTCCCCCACCTAATCCGGTGATGTCCTCGTCACTGACTCGTCTCTATACCGATGTAGGTGGTCTTCAAATTGCCAAATATCCTCTTGAGTTTCCCATGTGGTGTCGTTCTCTGGCAATCCCTTCCATTTGATCAAGTATTGGGTACTTTGTGGCACCCCTCGTCTTCGCACTACTCAATCAGCTAGCACCTCTTCTACCTGTCGATCTAAGGACTTCGTCATTGTAAGAGGTTCTCTTGTCGAGATGGTTCAAACCAGATCATCCACGTCTTCATGAAATGACTTTAACATGCTAACATAGAAGAGGAGATGAATCTTCACGTTTGGGGGTAGGTCCAGCTTATAAGTAACTCTTCCTACCCTTCCCACGATCTTGTATGGGCCTTCATACTTGTGAATGAGGCCCTTGTGTACCTTGCGGAACACTTTAAATTGTTGAGGAAGAAACTTCACCATAACCACGTCTCCTACTTGGCATTTTGAGGGTCGCGTCTTCCTATCTGCGAACTTTTTCATTCTCTTGGCTGCCTTGACAAGAAAGGATCTGGTCACCTCAGCTTGTTCTTGCCAAGATTTAGCCATATGGTAAGCTCCTGGACTTTTGCCCTTATTCGTAGTATCAAGGGCATGAGGAGTTAGGGGTTGTTATCCCATCACCACTTCAAAGGGACTTTTCCCCGTGGCCTCACTCTTTTGTAAGTTGTAAGAGAATCGAGCCATATCAAGGAGCTTAGCCCAATCCTTCTGGTTAGCACTAACAAAGTGTTGTAGATAGCATTCCAATAAAGCATTCACCCTTTATGTCTGCCCATCAGTTTGTGGGTGAGAGCTTGTAGAGAAGTGTAGCTCCGTGCCCATGAGCTTGAACAACTCGGTCCACAGCTTCCCAGTAAAACGGGGGTCCCTATCACTAATAATTGTCTTTGGTAACCCCCAGTATTTTACCACATTCTTGTGAAATAGCCTGGCTGCTTCTTCCGCAGTGCAATCCGTTGGGGCAGGTATAAACGTTGCATATTGTGCAAATCGATCTACCACTACCATGATAGATCCATGCCCCTCAGATTTTGCTAACGCTGAAATGAAATCCATGGAAACACTCCCCCATGGTTGTCTTGGTATTGGTAGAGGCTCCAACAATCCTCCAGGTTGTTGATTCACTACTTTGTCTTGTTGGCATATAAGACAAGTCTTTACATAGAGCTCTATTTCTTCTCTCATTTGTGGCCAGTAGTAGGTTTCTTTCAATAAGGCAAGTGTGCGCCTTTGTCCTAGATGACCAACCTATCTGGAGTCATGACACTCCTTAATGAGCTCTTTTCGTAGGTTCTCCCATTTTAGGACAAAGACTTGTCTCCAAATGGTATAGAGAAGGCCGTCATCTAACCAAAACCTTTTGGTTTTCCCCTCATTGGCCATCTCTACCAGCTGTCGTGCTACGGGATCATGGTTCATACCCTTAATGATTTTCGTTGTCAAGTCACCCTTGGCTTGACTCATTGTAGCCAACTCTGCTTTCCAGCTTAATGCATCTGCCACTACATTAGCCGTGTCGGGTTTGTACTCTATCACATAGTCAAACTCGGCTAAGAAGTCTTACCAACGAGCTTGTTTCAGCATTAACTTCTTTTGAGACTGGAAGTAGCTGGTAGCCACATTTGATCACAAACCTTGATCCCAAAAAATAATGCCTCCAAGTGCGTAAGCAATGCACTACAACTGTCATCTCTTTCTCCTGAACCGTATAACGCTGCTTAGCCTCATTGAGCTTGCAGCTCTCAAATGCGATTGGATGCCTCTCTTGCATTAGTACCCCTCCAATAGCAAAGTCTGAAGCATCCGTGTGAACTTCAAAGGTCTTGGAAAAATCAGGGAGAGCCAATATGGGTTTCTCTATTACCGCATCCTTCAAACCTTCAAAGGCATCATGACACTCCTTCGTCCACTCCCATGGCTTGTTTTTCTTTAATAATTCCGTCAAAGGGGCTGCCCTAGCAGAGTAGCTCTTAATAAACTGCCGATAGTAGTTCACTAACCCAAGGAAAAATCACAACTCAGACACTCGGGTAGGTGGCTCCCAATCCTCGATATGAATCTTCTTTCACTATTGCAAAAAACACTTTTTAAACTGGTTAAAAAAGATATTTTAGACCGGTTCTGGAAACGGTCTTGATACAGCCGGTCTAAAAGTCATAAATTTTAAGACCGGTTGTGATCACAACCGGTCTTAAAAGTCTAACAATAAGATCATAAACTACAAAAAACAACCTTTAAGACCGGTTTTGTTGACAACTGGTCTTAAAAATAAAACTACAAAAAACAACCTTTAAGACTGGTTTTGTTGACAAACGGTCTTAAAAATACATTATTTTTAAGACCGGTTGTCAACAAAACCAATCTTAAATGTTATTTTAAGACCGGTTTTGTTGACAACCAGTAACAAAACCGGTCTTAAAAATATGATTTTTTTAAATTATTTTTGGTTTCAACCTTATCAAGCCAGTAAGCCATTTTAACGACAATCCCCTTTCCACACAAGCAACAACACATATATATTAACAATCAGAAGCAATAGCAGCAGTATTACTACACCCACATTTCACAGAAGCAACATTATCAATAAATATCATTCAAAATCAATACATTCAATTCCAATGACAACTGATAACACATTATTAACTCATTCAATTTTCAGCAACAATATCAACAATTTATCATCGTCAGACATTTTGAAACACAATGAAGCACAATTTAACAATGATAGAAGGAAAATCTCAATATTGTGCACTTTCAATCCCAAAACTTCTAAGGAAAAGAGGGAGAAGAAAAATTTCTCATTATGTGCAAAAAATTCCTAAGCTTTACATAAAAGTGGAAGAAAATATACAATAGTGATCCCATGATTGTATCAGCAATCGCAACTGGTATCACCAATATCCCAGAAATTGTCCTAAGCAGAGATATAAGCCAAGTTAGATATGAAAACCATAAGTATTATTAGAACAACATTATATTAAAAAACTTACTAATCTTGTAAAAGCTCATAGATGAATTCAGCACAACAGTTGCGGATGAAATAAATATCTTCTTCAGGAAAGGGATCAGCAAGATCAAACATCTGTATGTGTAATACAAGCCAAACAAAAAATTAACTTACTGACTTAAAAACAATAAAGTAATACAAAATTTTTGAAATATACATTTATTACCTCTTCGGTAAAATCAGTCGTGCCTAGGCTGATAATATTGTAAATTTTCCTCAAAATATAAAGACCACATAAGTTGGACCCCAGTGGTTGCCTACGGCTCTGAAAAAGAACATGACATCATCAAAGCATAGCTTATGGAACACATCTTAAAGAAAACAAATATGTACTAACCTTTGACGTGATCCATGTAGGGTCTTTAAAGTCACAAACATACTTACCACACTTAGCATGTAAGAATGTCCGCATAGCCCTATCATCAAAATCATAAAGATTACTTATCTTGCACACAAAATTTACACACAAAAGGTAATAAAGCAAGAAAACTTACGAGTTCACGATCTTCTTCAAGTCACTTCCCGATTTCAAGTGGAGGGAGCATAGAAGGATGACTGTGTAACTAGCCTTACATAGAAGAACCAATTGCCAATGATCCCTTTAAAAAAAAGAGATGAATGTTAAGAAAATATAAAGAATTATATGTGTTTTGGAATATACATTTGTTTCTTACCCATGCACATAAGGAACCAAGAAACAGTCAGTTTCTGTTTCACTGAGCCTCTCTGATAAGTATCTATGTCTGATGGCAGAAGTGGTCCCTTTCTCTTGGGCTTGATGAGGGCACATAAATCCAAATGTATCGCTCTTCTCAGAGGAGACCAACCTATTATTAATGTACCTACAATAACGCAAGCACACAAAGCAAAGTTAAACAGCGTAATTTTTAAAATATTTACTCCTAATTGAAGAAGATACTTACATTAAAAATAGTTGGACAATCCCAATCGTAAGATATTATCTAGGAGTGACCAGGGACATTAAATCTTCCCTATCAATATAGCATGTCGCCCCTGACTTCCCAACAACTGAATCTGTAGGCCAACTTCTTTGTAGGAAGGTTGTATCGTATGCCATCAGAATCACTTGTTGTATGACATTCAATGGAGGCTATGAAACTTCATAAGAGAAGGGAGTTGGACTTAGGGCTCTGATCGGGGATTCCGCATCTTGAATAGAAACAAGGTTCTTCGGCCATGATATGAAAGTACCCAGGACATCGCTCACAATCTTAAACTCCTTAAAAGGGAAAGGTACATGTACGTCTGCGATGATAACCTCTTCAACTGACACCCTGACTTGATCATCTGTCCTTTGCTGGTGGTGAACGGTTGATCCCAGGTTATGCACACTCCCCCGTGAAACTAACCATCTCATAGGATCCTCGACAAAAATGTCACAAGGCTCAATAACTCCCTTTAGTGCTTGCTTTTTAGGATCTAGCGAATGTGCCTGGGGAGCACTGGTATCTTGTCTAATGTTGACCATGGCATATACTTCCTCCTTTATCTTGCTTAACTAGGCATCCAATAGTGCATCAAAATGATGCTTCTACATTGGCCCTTGCTTCCACCCTCGCAGTGGCCAACATACGCTCCAATTCGTCTCTCGTCACCATATTTGAGGAATAGCGTGAGGGGGCTCCAAAGTAATCCTTTATGCCCACCCCTCCTCCAACTCCCCTAACAAGGCCTAGATGCTCATGTTTTCCAGTAGCAACTATGAGGATATCATCCCTCCCCTCTGCCTTAAAGGATCCCTCAGCTTGCTTTTTTTGAAGTTCCTCCTGTGAGATATACAGAGAAGACACATGAGTAATGAAACATGTTTACTAAATAGTTAATAACAACAACGATACTTACAATTTTTTCATCGATTATACCAGACTGATCACTTGTATAAGACCTACTACTCTTTTAGAGAGCATGCAACCACAATTCTCCGCATCGTAGTGGAGATGGTGGAGAAAGAAGAACTGAATGATCAGATTGAGATGCTTCCTTCAATCTCTTCCGTTTGGCCGCCAACAAGTACTTTTCGGCCTTTGCGTATCCCCCATGAGACATTGTATGGGGGCAATCATTCTTCCTACCACTCTCTTGTGCTTTTTGCCTTCTTGCTTGCGAATAAGAAATTGGGACAAAAAAAGGTTACAATCAGTATAGACGATTGATAAGAAAATAAAATACAAAATAAGTTAACTCACCAAAGCCTCTGAAGTAGTTCGAAGCCTCAAAAACTCTTGCCAGGTGGTTTCATCGATATATGAATACTTACTGTATAGAGTATGACGAGGCTTACCAGCTTCCACCTTGATATACACGTAATTGTTGGCAAGATTCATCTTGAACTTCCTCCAGCGCTCACAACAATACGTCATAGTCTTGTTGTACAAGACTTCACTCTGAGGGATGTCGTAGGTGAGTTGTTATGCATGCGTTAACACAGTGACAAATTTGATAATTATAACATGCAGAAGAGAACTTTATACCTAAATAGTATCCCAAATATGCTGCTTCACTTTTTTGTCGACATTTCTCCATTCCTCTATCAAGATACTAGGCTTATTGTGTGCTAAGAGGCCGACGAAACTCCTATATTGGCTTTCATTAGGCCCGATTAGTTTCCAATATTGATCAAACTCAATCAGTATCTTTTCACCAGTACTCCAACTGAGGATAACGTCTCTCAACCATGTGGCCCTCATACCCCTCCGTACGGACTGGTTACTTGGCTCACTTTGATTCTGGCTCTAATTAATACTCGCTGGCTTGCTTTGACGAGCACTAGGTGACTCCTGAGCCTCCTCACTAGGATGCCTCAGATTCGTCATTGTCCTGTTAAGACAAATCGTTAAGTTAGTAAGCTATAAAATAATTGTAAATATAATCTGGATATAACTCATAATGATAATTACTTTAGAAAGATAGCTAAATTTTAAAGTAGATTTATAAAGAGATATCCTCCCATATCCCTTCACGATGATCATTTCTTGTGCCGTGTTCATTATCTGTTTCATCTTCTTCGTTCAATTCAGGAAGACCCCTAGAAAAAGAAGGAGTCTCGAGAAGATCATAATTTGAGCGAATTTCCTCATCAATATGAAAGACCCTTTTTCCTTGGAGAGCTACAGACCACATTTTATTTTCCTGATCGATAATATAGAACACTTGTTTCGCCTGATCTGCCATAATGAAAGGTTCATCTCCAAAATTTCTACTATTCAGATCTACTAATGTAAATCCTAACTGATCAATCTTCGCACCATTATTGACATCAACCCACTTGCATTTGAAAATGAGAAATTTAATTTTAACATAGTCAACCACCAAAATCTCCTCAATAACCCCATAATAAGGTATGGCTGCCAATTTAGGGTTCTTATTTTTTAAACTAGAGAAGTGCATAGATTCAGCCACTAACATAACACCACTGTTCTGGACAGTGGTCCTATCATCCAGGGACTTCATGTAAAAGGTATAACAATTGATCACAAATGAAGTCCAACTTATGACATCAACCTCAGGATCACGTGCTAGCCATTTAATTGTATTAGAAACAAATTCTTCTCCGTCAACCTTATGTTTGAACCAATGTGCAAAAGTTCTTATATGCTCCCTAATTAACCTTTGTTCAGTCATTCGACTGTTTGCTTTCAGTACAATTTCTTTATGAGCATTCATGTAATCTTGAATTGCATCAACATTATTCAAGATGTACAAGTGGACTTGTTGTAATTCATTAGGATCCACACTCTTTACTGTAGCCCCGCGTCTACCCCCTTTTTCATTGTGGCGTTTAGGAAGGCCGATATGTCCTACATTTGACAAATAATGTTGACAAAATTCCATGGCTTCTTCAGAAACATATTTCTGAACAATAGATGCTTCAGGCCGGTTAGGGTTCTTCACATACCCTTTTAGGATTTTCAAAGTTCTTTCAATTGGGTACATCCACCAGAAATAGATAGGGCTACACAACTTTATCTCCCTCACTAGATGAACAATTAGATGTACCATGATGTCAAAAAAAAGGAAGAAAAAGCTTTTCAAGCTGGCACAAGATCAGGTATCCTTCATTTTCCAATTCATCCAATCTTTCTGTCTCAATGACTTTACTACAAATTGCATTGAAGAAGAAATAAAGTCAAGTTAATATATGTTGAAGATCATATTCGACAATGCCTCGAATAGCTACTGGGAGTAGTTATTGCATTAATACATGACAATCATGAGATTTTAGCCCTACTAACTTCAAGTCTTTCATCGACACAAGCTTCTTAAAATTTGAGGAATACCCTGATGGAACTTTGATTCCATGTAAACACTCACAAAAACTTCTTTTCTCATCCTTGGACAAAGTATGACAAGCTATAGGACAAAATGTTCTCTTACCATGTGGCCTCAGATGCAAGTCTTCTCGTATTCACATTTCTTGCAAATCTAATCTTGCCTTCACGCTATCCTTAGAACTACCTTGTATATTGAGCAGTGTCCCAACAATACTATCACATACGTTTTTCTCCACATGCATGAAGTCAATACAGTGTCTCACATCAAGATTGCGCCAATATGGAAGATTGAAGAAGACCGACCTCTTTTTCCATATATTTTTCTCATTTCTACTCTTTGTAGCCTTACCGAAGATAATATTGATATTTTGTACCTTTTCATAAACTTTCTCCCCAGTCAATGCCTCCGGAGTATCTTCAAACTCTTGGCCGCAAAAAAGGCTTTCTTTAATCTACGATATAGATGGCCCTGTCTAAGGAATCTTCTATGGCTAAGATAAACGGTCTTTCTTCCATGTTGAAGTTGATGGCAGCATGTGCCTTCTTCTCAAGTAGGACATGCTTTGTGGCCTTTAACGCTATATCTTGACAAGGTTCCATATGTAGGGAAGTCATTTATAGTACAAAAGATTATGGCTTGCATTTTAAAAATATCTTTCTTGTTCGTGTAAAAAACATCGACACCTTCATCCCACAACTCTTTCAAGTCTTCAATCAAGGGTTGTAGGTAAACACCTATGTCATTTTAGGGTTGTTTTGGTCCTGAAATCAACATAGATAACATGATGTATTTTCGTTTCATGCATAACAAAGGAGATAAGTTGTAAATTACCAATAGAACAGGCCATGAACTATGTATACTGCTTTGGCTATCATAAGGTTCATGCCATCCGTGCTAAGCCCAAGTCTAAAGATCCTAGGTTCTTCACCGAAGGTAGGAAATAATTGATCAATTTTCTTCTATTGAGAAGAATCAGCCAGATGTCGAAGCTTTCCATCGAAAATCCTCTCATCCGCATGCCATTTCAAATTTTTGGCATCAATTTCATTAGTAAACAGGCGTTTGAACCTCGATATGATTGGAAGATACCACAACACTTTTACAAAGGCCTTATTTGATTTGTACCTGGGGGTTTCACATATCGAACACTGCTGCTTCTCTTCATGCTCTTTTCTATACAATATGCAATCATTAGGGTATACATGGATTTTTTTATACTTCACCCCTAGTAGACACAATATTTTCTTAGCATCATAGATCGGCAAGACAGCACGTTATCATTTGGAAGCATGTCCTTAAAGGCCTCATGTGTTTCTAAAAAAATCTTATCGCTCCATCCATGCCGAGCTTTCAAACTTACCAATTTCAATATTGCTTTCAACAATTGGTATTTTGTGCACCCTGGGTACAGCGGCTTCTCAGCATCACTGCACATATTACCGTATGCATGTGATTGCTCAAAAGTCTCTTCTCCTACATCACGAATAATATCCTATATCCGATCATCCAGATCAGTGTCATTATCATCAAAGGCTACTCCCCCTTGTTGAGCTGCGCTTGTAATTTCTAATTCTTCATCATGCCATACCCATACTGTATAACTCTTACAAAATCCTTCACAAATTAAATGAGTATATATATCTGCAGCACTTAGTTGCTTCTCATTCAAACATTGTACACAAGGACAATAGAACATCCCACTGTCATTACCGGAATGTCTTCTAGCAAATTCCAAAAAATCTCTCACCCCATTATCATATTCAACACTAGTCCATTTAGTGTTTATCTAACTACGATCCATATATTTCAACACCTTTTTTTCCTTCTCTTCTATATATTTTTTCCCCTAGAAAAGGCAGGAGTATGATGAGAGTATGAAATCATTACACTCATCAAGTTACCTAGTTTACTAGAATTCTTCATCAGATGTAATTATAGTCTATTCCATTTTCTTCAAGTAATTTTTTCCCTTTCACAGAGTTCTTATTTCTATTTAAGGGACCACTACAATTATATATGATTTTGAAGACATAAATAATGTAATTGATAGACTCAAGAAAGAAAATGATTCAACAGATTAAACAGGTTCATAACATCTTTCAAGGGACCACTTCAACAGATTCAACAGAAAGAAATTGATAAAAAGCCCAATTATATCTTCAAAAAATTCAGCAGAAAGAAATTGATATGCAAAATGCGAAAGGTCAAGCACTTGTGATTGAACAGATTCATAACATCCAAATTTGTAAATCACAGACCAGATCATTAAAGAATTAACTAAGATAGAGGAGACATTACTCTTACCTGGAGGTAGTGACCTTTGATTGTGGTTTGAGGAGCAGGAGGAGCGGCGGTTGCAGCGGCTGGAGAACACGGATGAGATAACGGTGAAAAGAAAGCGCATTGTCGAAGATTCCGCGGCAACAGGTGCAATGACTGGAAGGCGAGAGGATTTTAGGTCAGAAAATAGAGAAGGAGGAGGCGGCAGTGGCTAGAGCAGAGGGCAGAGAAAATGGTGGAATATGACCGGAGAAGAAGGTGCAGAGCTGAGATGAAGCTTTCGCGGCAGTGGAAATGACGGGGAGGGAAACGAAATGGAGGGGGATTATGTTTGAATTTTCGGAATTTTAAGATCGGTTATTTAGATAACCGGTCTTAAAAGTCCACTACTTAAGACCTGTTATAAGATAACCGGTCTTAAATAACCAGTCTTAAATAGTGGACTTTTAAGACCGGTTATATATATAAACGGTCTTAAAAACAGACTGGTTTCTTTTTATTTTCTCAGTTAATTTTTAGACCAGTTCTAAATGATGATCGGTCTAAAAAATGGTATATTTTAGACCAGTTTTTTTAACAGGTCTAAAAAATTTTAAAAAATATTTTTTCTTTAAATAATTTTTTATTTCTGTTATTTTTAAGACCGATTATTTAAATAACTGTTCTAAATCATTTTTTCAAGATCGATGTTTTAAAAAACCGGTTTTAGAAGTTTCTCTTAATTACAAAATTGCCACCGCGTTTTTCTTTTAGACCTTTCCAGCAAAAACCGGTCTAAATGTGGCGATCTAAATATACCTTTTTGTACTAGTGTTTTCATCCATCATCAGGGTCCCATGGCGAATTATGTGCCCAATGAAGTGCACCTCCTCCTTGGCAAAAGAACACTTCTCCTTTTTGACATATAGTTTATTCTTACGCAGGATGTTGAACACGGTTTGTAAGTGTTCTACATGGTCTTCTAAGGTGTCACTATAAATGACTATATCATCAAAGTAGACCACTACAAACCGATCCAGGAAAGAGAAGATTTTGTTCATCAACATACAGAAAGACGTGGTGCATTGGTTAGACCAAAAAGCATAACCAACCACTCAAAAGACCCATATCTCGTTACACAAGCAGTCTTTGGCTCATCTACTGTGGCGATTCAAATCTGATGGTATCCTGATCTCAAATATGTTATCAAAGGAATATGATACTTATTCTTAATAGTTACCTTATTAAGGGCCCGGTAGTCGATGCAGAGTCGCAATGACCCATCTTGTTTGCCTTGGAACAAAACTGGTGCCCCATAAGGTGCCTTTGAAGGTCGTATGTGTCTAGCATCCAGCAACTCTTTTAGTTGTTTCATGAGTTCCTCTAACTCAGGTGGCGCTATACGATAGGGTGCCATGGAAGGTGGACGTGTTCCTAGCTCTAACTCAATCTTATGATCCACCTCTCGCCTAGGTGGCAACCTCTTAAGAAGCTCAGGTGGCATAATGTCCTCGTTCTTCTTCAGAACATCTTGGATAGCAGGGGGAAGATTCTGACTCTCCTCTTCATTAGGGTCCACCTCCTTTAACGCTGCAAGGTAGGTAACTTCCCCTCTTTTGAACCCTTTCTCTACTTGCATTGCTAACAAGTGAGTAACTCGATCATTGTTTGTAGCATGAACAGTGTGAGCAATCCCCTTTTCCAGGATACATATGGAGTCATAACATGGCATGAGGAATGCTTTTTCCTTGCTGTTACGAGTGTAGAATGATGTATTTAGAAAATGCAAGTATACAATGTCGTAATCAAGTAATATAGAAGTGAGTAGAGTATCGTTCCCACGAGGATTGATCACTAAGTACCAAAATTGGTAATTTTTATTCTATTTAGTCGATCGATTAGTTGTGATTGAGATTGCAAGATAAAAATGATGAAATATGAATACAAGTGATATGAAGACAAATATGAGAAAAAGCCATAGGGATTAGATTTCACTTAACAAATTCCGGATTGAATCACTTATCTATTCTAGTCCAATTTATTCCACATGATTGATAGTCGAGTTTCCCTAATTTAATTACTAGCATCTTCCAAGGTCAAGTAATTCTATAATTAATTGCTAACCCAATATATTCCTATATGAATTTAAACAATTAATCATACATAAGATTAATTGCTAACCCAATATAAGATTTATGGAACTCATTTAAGACTACACAACCCATATGAATATATTCCTATTTCATATACAAATTATGGTTTTAATTATAGGATCCACACACATGTATCTCCTTCCGGGCTCAACATACATATTGAAATCATTCAAGAGGTGGCCAGTCAATTGAAAACATTAAAAATAATAATTAAAACTCAATCATGAAGGAAAAATTAAAACTATATTTAATAAGATTCAATCTGTCATTAGTAAGCTATGTCATCAACCTAGGAAAAGGAAAATTTAGCTCATGATAAAATTAAAAACAAAACCAAAATAAATTACAAACATCATAAATATTGCATAAAAATTAATTACAAAAACATAAAAATACAACTACAAGATGCATGAAAATGGAAAATCTAGCCTACCATATAGGAGGTAAAACCTTCCATGTAGGTGGCAACCTATACCATCCATAAAGGAGGACTACATAGGCCTTCCATATAGGAGGTAAAACCATCCATGTAGGAGGCATGCAAGAAGTAAAAAAAAATGAAAGAAATAAATTCTAAAAATAACAACTCTTTCTCTAAAATAGAAGCTCTCTCTCTCTCTTCCTTCCTCTTCTTCCTCTTCATTTTAGGGTGCCAAAATGCTCTATTTATAGGAAATATTTGAGTGCTACAGTGATTTTCTACAGTACCGCTACAGTGATTTTCAGTAGTGGAAACGCATTTGGAATAGTGAAAAAGCACTTCCGCACCGACGCACTTCTGAACCGACCGCTACAGTACTTTGATGAATAGTCCGCTACAGTGCTACAAATACGCATTGATACAGTACGTTCTACAGTACCCCCCACTTTTGCATTACAGCACTTTGCACGATGTGAACAGTGATAGTGAATAGTGAATATTGCATGCATGAATACTAACTTTTTCTTAAATGCCTTCTTTAATTCTTCTTAATGTGGTATTATCCGTGACTGCAAGAAAATCATTATTTATTTATTAATTACACCCAAATTCATTACATTAAGCTCAAATATCATCCATAAAATCATCATATAAGGGAAAATAAATATGTAAATATTTTACTTATCACTTGCGTAAAAAGTCCATACCAAATACCACATCAAAATCATCCATAGGGCCCACTAATAGATCTATGGTTCCCTTCTATTGGCTACACCTTTGAGGGGTTCCGCAGGAGCATTAACAGTCTACATCTTTCCTCCCCCTAGTTGAGAAATCGAGAGGCCGATCCGCCGAGCCTCTTCCAAAGTGATGAAGTTGTGGGTTGCCCCGGTGTCCACCATCACCTTTACTAGCTTCCCATTCAATGTTACCTCAACATATATGAGTCATTTGCTTCTTGGCGTAGGTTCTACAGGTTTCTCCTTTAAAGCATTCATAACTCTGAGCGATCCCATTTGCAAGCTAGGCTCTTCCTCGCTGGATCCATCTTGTCCTTCCACGATGGCTGACAATGTACTGAGCTTGGGACAATCCCTCATGCGATGTGGCCCTTTGCACACATAACAACTTATCACGTGATTTTTATTCTTCTTCTCCTTATATTAGTTCCTATGGAAGGATTTATTGGCTCCTCCCTGGACAGTCCCTTTGCCTTTGTCTCCCCCACCTTTTCCTTGATTAGGTTTGGAAGACTTAGGTTTGGAACACTACTAGAAAAAACACTTTTAACGTCCCTTATTTGGGACTTTTAACGTCCTTTTAGGGGGGACGCGTATGTCAGCGACGTAATAAATTTGGACTTTATACGTCCTTTGTAAAGGGACGATTAAAGTCTGGGTTTAGGCGTCCCTTTTAGCAAAAGGGACGCCTAAAGTCCCCGTTTAGAATTTTTTTATTTAAAAATTAGGGACTTTAGGTGTCCCTTTGGCCAAAAGGGACGCCTAAAGGGTTTTTTTTCCATACAGTGCCATTTGTATTATTTTTGGCCATATCATTCTGAAAGCAAACAGCAACGTATACACAAAAAGGAAACATATAGCATGCAGTTTATAAGTAACAAAACACAACATCCACCTCTAATGAAACATTCATGCACTACATTATTGACAGAAATGTTGTCCACTAATATAATAAACAACTACTAAGTAAATGTACAGGAAACGATAAACTTCTACAAATTAATGTGTTGAAGAATCCTCCTAGGCAACAAGTCTCTGATCAAATTAATGTCTTCATATAAGTAAGCAGCATCATTATCAAAGATCTACAAATTAGAAAATATGATTATGCGAAATCAATGAAATTAAAGGATTGTTTAGCAATTCAATTAAAATACAACCAAAATATTATCATTTGATTACCTGTTGAAAATCATTTGTAACGCCACTTTGAATCATATTATACATGTAAAGTAGAACATAATAGCCACATTTAGTACCACCTGGCTGTTGAGGGCACTATAAATCAAAAGCAATTGGTTAAAATCAATAACATACATCATTTATAAAACAACCGTAAATAAAATAACTTAAAATTATATTGGAACCACATACTTTGGGATAGAACCACTTTGGCTTACGAACAACTCTACCCTAACGTGACCCGCCAAGCATTCTATATGTTTGGGTCACGCTACCATTAAAATGTAAAACATTTTAAGTTAGAAAAATTTATTTAAATCAAGCATTTCTTTAATTAATAAAAAAGAAATAACTAACGTGTTAAAGACTGATTTTGTGTCCTTGTCGGGCTTTTTGGTCAAGGAATCAAACCAATAGATTTCATTGAGGCATGGGCAAACAACACACAGGCTCCAATGGTAACTAAAACAATACACAGATTAAAATGAAGTTGAGATTAGAAGAAAATTATTTCTCAAACATCCAAAAATAAAATTTTTTACTACATACCCTTGAATAATTGGCACTAGGTAACATCGCAATTTGATCGCTGCCATTGTGAAGCCCACATAATGCGTCCTTTGTGTGACATCATTATTATCCGATGTCGTATTTATCGGACACAAGAATCCGTATAAATTTGGTCTTTCCATATCAATGCACATGTGGTAGAAGCACCTAAAATAGAAATAAAATGACCAATGAATTATTGAACTTATGAAATCTTGAACTTAGAAAAGAAAAACTAACCAAATGGCAAGTTTGACCATCCTGCATCTATCTCCTCCAAATGCATAAACTCCTTAAGATCTTTATTGTCGATCGTGTAGGGATACGTCAATTGTGTACCCACAATCCCTGGAGGCATATTGAAGTCGACTTGGGGAATACCTTTGTACATCTGTTGGAGCCGTGCTAGAAAGGGCCATCTCAGCGCATGTTGCTCCTCCTATAACCATAGAAAACAAAACCAATTATATTACAATGATGCCAATAAATGTCAAGTGATATGAATATAATTCCTACCATTGGTGGGGTTGCCAACGTGCCAATAAGATATTGAGGCCAAAGGATAAAACCTCCAATTGCCTGACCCAGCGTGGCAATCTCAACGTTAGGGATAGGGATGACTGCACCTTCTTCCCCCTCATGAACACGTGTCACTGTCACCCTACGTAAATACTGTGGAATTTGATTATGATGGTGGGTGGTAGCTTGTGTATAAATGAGAGCATCGGCTATAACACGAATCATGGGGGCATCCAAATAGAGGATACACGATTCACCCGACTCCAGAGTGGCAGAAGGCTAGCCCAGTGGTTCTGTTATGTGAGAAGGCTGGCCACAGGGTTCTGTACTATGGGAAGGCTGGACAAGACTATGTAAAGAAGCGGCAACAAGTTCTGGAGTGTGGGAAGGCTGGACAAGGGGTTCTGGATTGTGGAAAGCCTCGGCAACGAGTTGCGGAGTGTGGGAAGGCTGTACAAGGGATTCGTCCGGTAGGTTGTGACTTCCTTTAGTGCTGGGGAAGGCCGGGGATTCATCGTTTCTAACCCTAGTAGTCTCCATGTGATGAAAATCAAACCACGATTTCATTTCACCACGTAGTTGTGTCATTAGCTCATCTCGGATTTGATCGCGAAGCTTAGCCACAAACTCTTGACTGGGTTCAGCTTGTGAAGAATATAACTAGGCTTTACCAAAATACTTCGAAATACCAACTCCCCTCGGCTCCCCTCTAACACGGCCGGGGTATTCAGCCTTCCCAATTGCTGTTGCCAATATGTCCCTTCGTCCACTTGGAGTGAACGACCCTTGGCTACTATGCTGTTCGAGTTCGTACTGTAGCATACAATTCGTTATGAACGAAAATTAAATGCTAGAAATGTGAAAGAATTTCACAATTAATTACTTATGCTATTACTACTTACAATCCTCGAGGCAACCTCAGCAATAGTAGGATTTATATATTTGTCACCCTTAATCCTCCCTGCTTTCCATTTTTTGTGACGTGGAGGAGGAGCTGGCGCTTGCACAACAACAGAAGGATCCGATTTCACAGCGTCCTTCATTTTTTTCCAGCTCTTCTGCCATCATCATCCGTTCCAGCTTCCTGTAGCCACCCCGAGACATGCAATGCTGGTACTGATTTGCTTCTTGCCTCTGTGTGTTCACCGCACTTAATTCCTGTTTAAGGGAAAAAGGGAAAAAGAAGTCATTAGTGCATTAACTATATTGAAATTATAAATTTTCATACTGAAGACATAAAATTTACCAAAAATTCAGGAGTTTGTCGTTTAGCTACAAACAACCTCCAGTCCTCTGGAGATAGATATGAATATTCCTGACAAGGATCCAGATGACTCTTGTCACCTCTAAGGTACTTCCTGGAGAGCTTATTTTTAAAATCCTTCCAGCGCAAACGAACCTCTCCCATCCATTGGTTGTACATGTCTGTGGTGTCAGGAACATCGAACGTTTGCTGCAAAAACGGAGACAATTAAACTTGAATAGGAAGAAAGGTCTAAATACATAAAATGTATCAAAAGTTATGTACCAAAATCTGTTGCCATATCATGGCTTTCGTCTTTTTGGGAACCTGCCTCCAACTATCATAGATGATTCGGACTTTGCTTCGACCCAAAAAGCCAAGATAACTAATGAAGTGGTCTTCCTCAGGACCCATTGGATTCATGTTGGCATCAAACTCTATGTGAGCCCTCTCCTGTTCATTGTAGTGGCGCTTCGCCAATACAGCCATCTTCGTGGCACCTCTTGTTCTTCTCAGAGCGGATGGCTCTTCTTGCCTTCCATTATGTTGCTCGCTGTCACTCCCTGAGTCACTAGAACTTGACATATTCCTAGACAGAAAAAAAATCATTGTCAGAGAGGTAAGTAGATTGTCAGAGAGGTAAGTAGATTACAGGTATCTGTATAAACTACATTAAGGGAAAAAAGCACATAGGACATAATACAGTTTTATATAGTTAAAGGTCTTACTTCAAATTGTTTCCCATATTCCTTCACAATGATCATTTCTTATAGAATAATCTTCATCATCTACTAACTCGACCTCACTTCCTATAGGTGGATTTGTTGTCAAAGGTGGTGTATCGTCAAGGTTGAAGGTTGGATCACCATACTTTTGTTTTTTACTTTGAAGTACAATGGACATATTTTTATTTGCAGGATCTGTGACATAAAACACTTGCTTCGCCTGGCTTGCTAGAATGAAGGGCTCATCTCTATAACCAACTCTTCGAAGATCGACCGAGACAAATCCAAATTGTGGATCTATTACCACAGCAGCATTGCTAACCCACTTACATTTGAACAAAGAAACTTTGAACTTGTTATAGGTCATCTCCCATATTTCTTCTATAACTCCATAATAAGCCATTGATGCACATATGGGGTTTTTGTCTTTCGAACTGGAAAAGTGCATAGCTTCAGCTTCAGCCATCACCCCACTATTTTGCATGGTACTTCTGTCATCTTGCTCTTTTGTGTAGAATGAATACCCATTTATGTCATAACCAGTCCAAGTAACAACCTGAAATGAAGGCCCCCAAGCTAGCCAGTTGATTGTCTCCGACAGACCGATCTCATGCGAAACCATTCTCCTCAAACCACTTAACAAATGTCTTGTTTTGCTCAATAGCTATTTTCATGTCACTCTTCTTTGGATTCAAGTTCTTCAAAGTCTTTTTGTGCTCATCTATGTATGGCTGAACTTCTTCCATATTATTCAAGATATACAAGTGTGCTTGCAACACCTCTTCACGATCCGCAGTCTTCACTTTTAGTCCTCGTGTTCCCTTGCTTCTCCCCTCTTCATGCCGAGACTGTTCCTTTTTACCAGATAGATACTCTTTACAAAAGTACATAGCCTCTTTAACTACATATCGCTCAACTATTGAGGCTTCAAGTCGATAAGGATTTTTAGAATACCCTTTTAAGATCTTCATGTATCGCTCAAAAGGGTACATCCACCTTAAATAAACTGGACCGCAAAGCCTTACCTCCCTTACTAAATGAACTACCAAATGCACCATTATACCAAAAAATGATGAAGGAAAATGCATCTCTAGTTGGGACAGAATTATATAACCCTCATTTTCTAGTTCATCCAACTTCTCAGTGTCGATGACTTTGTTACAGATAGCATTAAAGAAAACACACAATCTGGTTATAGTAGTTCGCACTTCTTCTTTCATAATGCCTCTAATGGCTACTGGTAACAATTATTGCATTAACACGTGATAGTCATGGGACTTCATTCCCACTAACTTCAAATCGTCCATTGACACACACCTGCTAACATTAGAAGAGTAGCTCTGTGGGACCTTAATTTCATGCAGACACCCACACAAACTTCTTTTCTCCGCTTTTGATAGCGTATGCGCAGCTGGCTCCATATATGCCCTCCTACCATCATCTCTTAGTTGTGGATGCAACCGATCTCTTATTCCCATGTCAATAAGGTCAAGTCTCGCGCTCATTCCATCCTTGGTCTTACCTGGGATGTGCAAAAGTGTACTTACAAGGCTGTCACACACATTTTTCTCCACATGCATCACATCAATACTGTGTCTTACATCAAGACAATGCCAATACGGAAGATCAAATAAAATTGACCTCTTCTTCCATATGTTCTTCTCACCCTTAGTCCTTTGATTTTTACCAAAGGTCACATTGACACGTTCTGCCCGACTATAAACTTCCTCCCCGGTTAAGGCCCTTGGTGCAACTCCATGTTCTGGTAAGCCATCAAAACGCTTTCTCAGCCTACGATATGGGTGGAATCGATGAAGAAACCTCCTGTGGCCAAGGTACACTATTTTTTTGCAATGCTTAAGTTGTCGAAAGTGTGTTTCTCCTTCACAGATTGGGCATGCTTTATGACCCTTCACACTATACCCTGACAAATTTCCGTATGCGGGGAAGTCGTTTATCGTGGTAAAAATCATTGCACGTAACTTGAAAGACTCTTTCTTATAAGCATCGAACACATCCACACCTTCCTCCCATAACTTCTTCAAGTCCTCAATCAAAGGAGCCAAATACACATCGATCTCATTCCCTGGCTGTTTTGGTCTAGAGATCATCATAGAAAGCATAACGTACTTGCGCTTCATACATAACCAGGGAGGTAAGTTGAATATTACAAGGAGAACTGGCCACGAACTATGTGTACTAGTAAGAGTTCCATACGGATTTATTCCATCTGTACAAAGTCCAAGCTGAAGGTTTCTCGGCTCGCTGCCAAATTGAGGGAACATTTCATCTATCTTCTTCCACTATGGAGAGTCGGCCGGGTGCCGAAGATATTTTCCGTCACAAATTCTCTCATCAGAATGCCATCTCAACTTCTTCGCTTTTGTTGCGGTTGCAAACAAACGCTTAAACCGTGGTATTATTGGAAGATACCATAACACCTTCGAAGGTTGCCTTTTACTTGTTGTCCCTTCTCTACAACCACCGTCTTTCTTCACTTTATATCGTGATGTTTTACAGTTAGGACACTCACTAAGACCTGCATACTCCTTTCTATACAATACACAGTCATTAGGGCAAGCATGTATCTTTTTGTACTCCATACCCATCATAGACAAGATTTTCTTTGCCTCATACATACGGTTTGGAAGTACATTATCTTCTGGAAACATATCACACAATAATTCCAATAGTAATATAAAACTACTATCGGTCCATCCACAAGTTGCCTTTAAGTTCACCAAATGCAATGTTCCCGTCAGTTGTGTGTACTTACTCCCACGGTATAATGGTGTCTCCGCATCACTCCGCAGGCTGTCAAATTCATATGCCTGGGCGAAGGATTCAACCTCGGCATCGTGAATCATTTTCTCCATTCTATCTTGCTCTATAACATCCACTCCTTCCTTCTTGTGCGACGGACAATCAGTTACTTCCTCACCATGCCATATCCACCTTGTGTATCGAAGATTTATTCCATCACAAAGTAGGTGATCCCTTATATCATCAGCATCTCGTCGACTCTCGTTTAAACAATTCACACAAGAACAAAAATACTTCCCATTTTTAGTTGGAGCATTCCTTCTAGCAAATTCAATAAACTCTTCCACCCCATTCTCATATTCTTCACTAGTTCTCAAAGCATTCATCCAACTATGATCCATTGTTTTACCACCTAAACCATTCCCAATAACACTCAAGTTTATAACAATTGTTAACTATGAGATTGCCTTTTATCACTTTTTTCAAAAAACATTTCGGCAGCATTTCCCATTAAGTGTAAGATCCCACAATTTTAATAACAAACTATTTCACCTTAATTCAAACAAAACAAAACAAAAATAAAGTAACTGAGGCAATTAAGGACAATATCAACAATTTAAAATATCAATTTTTCTTTAGGGAACTAATATGTTTAAATTAGTACATGTTAAAAGTTCTATGCACCTACACAATATTAAAAGTTCTATACATGTATTCATTATTTCAAACCAATGAAATTAAAATCAATTGGTTAATGTTGAAAATTACTTGTTGATAACTTGTTTTATAAAATAAAACAAGTTCTATGTTTAGATTTTAGACTTAAATTGCATTTAGCACTCTAAAATGTGTCTTTTATATAGCACTCAGCTTCCTAAATATGTTTTATTTTATAATTAAATAAATTATATAACTTATTTAATCTAATAAAATTAGTTAAGTAGGTCTTACATTAAAGATATATATGATGAGTAACATTATTGATTAATTTATTTTAGTAAAACATATTGATGAGTGCAAATTTTCTAAATGTTTTATTTTCTAAAAAACTATTATTTTCTAAATTTTTTATAGCTTCCTGAACATGTTTTATTTTTATTTTTGAAAACGTATATAGAATGCAATAAAGTCATTTCAATTTCAAGAAATAAAAATTAGTAATAAAATTACACAAACAAATATTATTTAGTGCGTAAAATGTCAAACCATATGAACAAATGAGTAAACATATTTAAAGAGAAAGTTGCTTAATTCACATAAATATATACATTTTCATTTATTTATAATTAATTTCAATCATGTATGTATGAAATTAAAATAATCAATGTATAAACTCATCTTCCTTATTAAATTAGTAGAAACCAAGTCAACAGGTTTCTGGAATCTCTAGCATACATACATCTACTTATGGCATTAATATGAGTGGCTTATAGTTTCTAGCAAAACTACTTTAAATTAAACAGTCATGACATTAACTAAAGTGAAAAAAAATAAACCAAAAGCAAAAAACAAAAACAAAAAAGAAAAATGGCGTGATGAAGAGGTTGGGAGGGAGGAGGCGCGCGCACCACCGTGAGAGAGGGAGCGAGTCCGATGCTGCAACTGTGAGATGATAGAAGGAGGAGATGAGAGAAAATGAAGAAGGAGGGATATGGTGGAAGGGAGACGGTGGAAGGAGGCTACGTGTTTTTAAGAGAGGGAGGAAGAGTGAACGAAAGGAATGGAGGGAAATGAAGAAAAAAAGTGGAGGGAAATATGCAGAAGGGACGCCTAAACATATAAATAGGCGTCCCTTCATACAGAAGGGACGCCTAACGTGGGGTGCATGCTAGCCACGTGGCGTCCCTTCTCAAGAAGGGACGCCTAATGTCTCCTTTAGGCGTCCCTTCTTGCAGAAGGGACGCCTAAAGATTAAAAAGTCTCTCTTTATTTACGTAAATGCCACTGCGTACAGTTTTTACTTCCCTTTTCGAAGAAGGGACGTCTTTATGTGACGTTAAATCCCTTTTTTGTAGTAGTGGAAGACTCACCTTTCTCTCCTTTTTTATACTCTGTCAGACTCTCTGCAATAGTAATGGCTTCATCCATGTTCGTCATGCCACGCCGTTGAAGCTCATGTTTGGCCCAATTTTGGAGATTGTCTACGAAGTAGAACAAGGTTTCCTCGCTGGAGAGATTGGAAATATGCAATATGAGAGTAGTGAAGTCCCTGATATAGTCGGTAATCTTGGTCTTGTGCTTGAGTTCTCACAACTTCTTTCGAGCTTCGTAGACCACGTTCTCAGAATAGAATTGCTTTTTAAACTCCCGTTTGAAATCTTCCCATGTTGTGATGGTGCAAAGGCCCTTTTCCATGTTGACATGCTTCCTACGCTACCATAACATAGCATTGTCAGTAAGGAATAAGGAAGCAGTGTGTACCTTGACGGAGTCATCGCCTAAGTTCAAGCTCTCGGCATATCGCTCCATCTACCATAAAAAGTTCTCAACCTCCTTGGCATCACAAAAACCTTTAAAGTCCTTCGGCTTAGGGAGGTCCAACCTTACCTCCCTTACTCCACCAGCACCATCTGCTGATGAAGTCTTTGCTTGCCTCTCCAAAGAAGTCTTAAGAGAGTTAAGTTACCCCTGCATGGAGGTAATGGTATGCATCACCGTTCCCTCGAGTCATCTCATAGACTCAGCTCGTTCCTCCTCGACATTGACGTGCGAATCAAGGTTTAACCTCAAATTATCGAGTTGGTCTAAGGTGTGGGTTTCAAGTATCTCAAAGTCACTCTCCACCTTGTCCACCTTAGTGACCACCCCTTGTAAGGCTTCCTCCAGAGCTGCAACTTTTGCAGTCAAGGACATAATGTCCTCAGCCTGGCGGGACTTACTCGTGCCTCGAGTTTTCTTTGATTGATGAGAAGGTTGGGTCTCCCTACCCCTCTCTTCTCCAGAGACAACAACGTCCTCAGTTGTGCCTGACATTCTTGCCTACAAAATGGCTCCGACAAACCACATCCAAAGCTTCGAACCTTGCTCTGATACCACGTTGTCACGGACTCGGAACTCGCTTCCTTGTACCGTATCGGTTGTAGCTTGATCACACCTCCTAATCTTGGCTAATTTAGCCGAACCCTCAAGAATAGGCAAGGAACTCAAAGACTACAAGAGAACTTCTAGAGAGAGAAAGAGGATTTTAGAGAAAGAAGCTCTTGAATGACAAATGCTTGAGTTGTTTTCGATGGTTTACAAGAGAGGAGGGTACCCCTATTTATAGCCTAACACCTCCTCAATGAACGATCGAGATCGAATACATCCAACGGTTGGGAATGATTCTCCAAAACCTTCTCCCATAATATCTAGATATTTACATCTTTATTTATGTCATCACTTACATCATCGTATTTCTAGAATTATCTACATAATTCTACCAATATGTACATAAATCTCTACTTATGCATAGTATATTGCACACTGAATATACAGCGTTCCTTGCAGTGCATGACAAGCTTCTTCGTCATGTTTCACTGAATAAAATATGTAATTGTTCGCGTAACCAAAAAAGTATGCAGTTATTCATTAAAAACAAACGAACTCTGACAAGAAGAAAAACATTATTGAAATTAATGAGGACCTATCTTTATAGACACGACAGCAAGATTTGTTCGGAGTTTCCAAATTTTCCACACGGTTTCGATATATGTTCAACCACCCCAACATTCTGATAAATAATTGGGTCAATTTTTATGATATCCAAATTAAACTACTTTGCCATTGGTTGGATTAATATTCACAAAAGTGATTTCATCCAAATTAATAACTTTTATGAAATGAGTTTTGAAGTAAAAGCCAATTCGTGCCATATGATTTATATTTAGATAAATTTTTTATATAAAAAAGTTATTTTGAAAGAAATTTGTTTGAACAGTCAGTTTTAGAATATTCAAATAAAAGTCAGTTTTAGAATATGTTCAAATATGGTAAAAAAGAAGTGGAAAAAAGTTGCTTCAACTTCAATATAGCTTATAGAAAAAAGAAAAAAAAAAACCCATATATTCTGCCACTATCCCAAATATCAATTTTTCATCAAACTGGCTTCTTGTTTTTTTTTTTCAATTGACTTTTGAGTTTTCCTAATGTTATCTCAAAATGCTCATAGCCATAACATCTTTTTTTGTCATAACCCACACATCCATTACAGATTGTTTGAACTTAAACTTCTTGTTTAAGAAAGTTTTAAAGAGGCACTTTGTAAAAGTCTAACATCAGTTGGGAGGGAAATAGAAGATGCTTATAAGAGTCTAGATACCTCTTATTTTCAACATGTTTTAAAACCATGAGAGGTGATAGATCCCAAAACAGACAATATCAAGAGCGAGGTGTTGAGATTAGGCAGGCTCTGGTTGATAATTGTTTTAAAACTAATATTATTCATTTTATCTCATATTCATCAATGTGCGCGTGTATATTGCAAGATATATATTGAGTTGATTAATGAGTGGGTTCACAATATTCTTTTAATAATTAAAATACAATATAATTACGTTTATTATGATTATTAATTAGGAATACTTATACAGTTATAGTACATAAAAACTCCATAATAAAAACTTGTCAAATATTGAAACTTAATAGACTTGCAATTAATGCAAAATTAAGAAACTATATTGTTAAAATTATAATTATTTAAACCAATGTGGCAATATATCCCTTGAAAAATCATTTTCAGTAGTAATAAATGTATCGCATCATGGTAGTCCCCATGTATATTCTTCAATTATTTAAAACAGGTTAGCCTAGGTCCACCATTAACTAAAAGACAAAAATTTAAGTTTCAGCCATCGCAATCTCACAGTACAAAAAGAGATTAAAATGCAAGTCACTATAGTTCTCCTTAACTTGATTAATTAGAATTTAATACCAACCTAGTTGGGTGTATAATGAAAAGAGCCAGTCCCTACACCATGATAAACCATTATTTGAATTCCCATTATTAGAGCTAGGTGCCTAATAATATCTCAAGTAGGATTGATTGCCTAAGATAATTGCGTCTACAAAAAATTAGACACTGCGGCATTCACATTATTGCATTCTCCGTATAGTAATTAATTAATGGTTCATGAAGAAAAGCAACCATCAATATTCCTTTGAAACAACACAGTATTACTTAATTAAAAGTTAAAACATAACTTTATTAATCCTTACATATATTTTTTATTAAATACTGGAGGATCTCGAGGCTAACTACTTTTATCAAAAGAATTATAATAGAAAATTGGGTTAAGGTGAAAATCTTCCCTAAAGTAATTTTGCATGCTTACTTGACACTATAAAATTCTTTTGGTGTAAAAATACACATAAAGGTTTTAAAATAATACAAAAATGCAACCACTATCAAGCCAACTAATATTGATCACTTAACAAACATGTAAATTAAGAAATGGTGCAAAAGTGCACATGAAGGTTCTAAAGTTGTGCAAAAATGTCACAACTATTAAATTAACTAATGTTAATTGTTTAGCAAATAGTCCTCATTGCAAAGCAACCAAAGGAAAGGACGGTACACGAGATGACTAGGGGAGTGGCAGCTTCAAAATACTCAACATTGGTTAATTTAATAGATGTGGTATTTTTTGTATCATTTTGAAACTTTTATATGTATCTTTACACTTAAGGAAATTTTTTAGTGTTAAGTGCGCATGAAGGAATACTTTATAGGTAGATTTGCATCTTCCCTAACCATATAAAATTTGATGCAAATTGCTTAAAATGACGTGGTTTTAAAATTGAATCAGTGACATGATGTAACAATATATAGATGAATCGAAATAGATGTTCAAATTTCTTTAGAAGAGAATTAGATTAAAAAACTCAAGAATTACGTTGGATAATGAAGCCGCAACTTTTTCATGTTCAGCTTCTCTTCGAAGTAAATATATATATATATATATATATATATTGTTCAGGGGAAAAGAACAAAAATATTTTCATAGTTTTATACTGATTGTAATGCATTATATATTGATTAATAAAATTGAATTGATTCTTTGTTGGTTTTCCCTCATTTTATCACTTCTATCGATAATTATATATGATGTGGAGCCAATATGTTATTTATTTATAATCTCCACACTTACCGTGGCAGTTTTCGGATCTACATATAATAAAAGTTAATCTATATATAATTATTCAACCGAACTTGTTATATGGGAAATGATGATTTGCTTCTTCTGTTTATAATAACCATGTAATTATTGTTAGAGCATATGTGTGTGTATAATTATTTAATAACACAACGCACGGAATATAAAATAGTAAATAAAGACTTCAATTTTGAACCAAAAAAAAAAAAAGATAAAGACTTCGATTACTATAGAAGAAACATTTGTACATATATATATAGATAGATAGTGTGCATTTAAAGTAAATTTAAATTAACTCATTCTAGAAAACTTATCATATACATAGAGAAAGCTTTTATTTTATATTTGCGCATACGCAAAAGGAAAAATATAATAATTAGCTTTCGAAATTCAAAGAATATTATTATTTTTGAACTTGAGTTTCATTGGATTAAGTCTCAAAACGATTTAAAAAATTTTTTGATCTATAAATTGTGCATAAGCCGAAGGCATGAAGAAGTAAAGGAAAATCTTTTAGATAATTGGATCGTTGCCATGTTTCATGAGAATTTAATTTGGTAATTATTTTTGATATCTTGCACTTATTTAACATCATATACCTATTTATTTGGTTGAGTTCAGATTTGAATAATTTATTAAGTGTAGTGTTTGTAAGAAAGAGATATAGTTTATGACAAAAATTGAATGAGTTTCATAGATTTCCATTTTATTAATAAGACTGTTTGTGACATTCTAAAAAAAATTGTAATTATAAAATAATAATTTATTAAAATAATATTATATTATATAATCATATAATAATATTAAATTATAATAAAAAAAATTTTAAAGTTGGTAGGCGCCTTTCGGCGCCTACCAACTTGATTGATAAGGGGGAGGTGAACCCCCCTTATCTTATATTATAAAATAAAAAAAAAATTAAAAATTGCTTTGGCGCCTCAGGCGCCAAAGCAGAAAGGGGAGGGGGTATTATAAATACCCCCTCAACTAAACACTTCACGTAAGTGAAGTGTTTCAGGAAAAGAAGAGAGAGTGAGGTTCTGATAAGGGTATTTTCAGTTTTTCGGGGATCAATAAGGTACACAAAATCTCTTCTAATCATAAAGTTTCTTTTATGAAAAATGTTCTAAATAATTTTCTCTTTCATATGATAGTAATTTTATGCTAGTAAGAGAATATTTTGGGGATATGATTTTAGGTAAGTTTTGAGTTTTATAAATATAAGACTATAGAAATGTAGAGAATAATTAAAGTTTATTTTAATCGGTTTAGATTTATTATTTAGTGGTCATGTGATTTTATAATTAATTTCTTTTATAAATAGGGGATAAATTAATCCCTATAGGGCGTTTTTACCGATAAAAATTAGTTTAAATATTTTATTTGGATTATTGGAGGTATTATTGAGGTTTTAATCGGGTTATTTTTGTTGGATCTGAGTTATGTGAAAAATATAAATTAGGACTTAATATTTGAATTTTAATTTGATATGATTTTAATTATGTGGATATTTGAGGAATTGTTCAATAATTATATTAAATCCATATAAATTATGAAAAAGAGATTTAATTATTTAGAAAGTTGATATTAAGGATTTTATATTATTGGTATATTAAAGGTTATTTAAGGATTTTTAAGGAAATTAGAATAAATGAGGATAATAGTTGTAGAGAAAATTGGGTTGTAGGAGTTAAATTATGTAAATTAATTATTTTATCGTTATTTTTGGTTAATTGGTATCTACATTAATAATGTAGATTTTTCTTGTGATCGGTGATTGCACGAGTTTTACTATCCAAATTAAGATTAAGCTTGGAATCGAGGTAACTGGGGTTAATTTATTTTATATGCTTGTTTTGGAATGTAAGGTATTTTATAAACCTTACTTTTATCTATATTACTTGTATGTGTTTTGCAAGATTATATTTATGTTTGACTATGAATTTATTTCAGTGAAGCAGTGTATTTTTCAAATTATTATTGAATTGTTACTGTTATGGTGGATATGTTGTTTGAGATGAATGTTGTATAAGAATTTAGAATTATTGTAATTGTTTTTGGAAGCTGTATTAATTTATTATTTTTATATTACGGGATATGTTGGGTTGTGTGGAAGAGATATGGTGAATTGTGTGCCCATCGGCTCTCTCAATCCTGGCCCGGATTTTGGAGCTGAGTGTTTGGGCGGACACCTCCCTGTTACGGTATATTGGTGGTGGCATGGGAGGGGGCAGTATTCTTGATGTGACTAGCTAACCTTTGGCCGGGTATACTAGCACTGATAGGTTGTACCAGTCCAGAGGTGATAAGGAGGAGCAGGATGGATGAGTGGGGATGATTTTATTTATTGATTATATCATGTTAAATGTTAAATTATGAGAATATTATTATTACTATTATTATGTCAGTTAAACCTGCTTCTCTGACTTACAATCTTTTCCTGCATATTTTGTAAATTGATTTTTGGTTATTGAGACTTTATGTCTCACCCCGTCATTATAAATAAATTTTTCAGGCGATACCTCTAATCTGGATAGAGGCCAAGGGAAGCAACCAGAGGCATAGACTTTAAGAATCTTGTAAGCCTCTTTTGGTATTGGTGTTGTATTAATTTCTATATTGCCATTATAGGGCCCACATGTTTTTAAAATGCCATAATTACTGTTTGGATATCTATGTTGGAAATCATTTTGTGACTCATGGGTTAATTGTGATGTGATATCAGAATAATAAATTTATCTGCAGTGAGTTTGTGGGCGAGTTTGTGCCCTAAACTCCGATATGTTGTGGGCGAGTTTGTGTCCTGAACTCTGATATGTATTGGAAAAAAAAATTTATCACTGATTTTGTATATATGTGGATAATTGTTGTTTGTGAGAAAGGGTCGTTACACTGTTTCTTAGAGAAAAGTGTACATCAAAGCCAATAAATGTTGGCCTAGTTGATAAGGAGTTGACTCATAATTAATAAGGTCATAAGTTCAAATCCTGCTAGTGTGAAGATTTTATTGGTAAACGATTTATAAGTACCTTTGTCAATACTCTTTAAACCTTAAGGCATGCCTTGACTTGACATGGTGGCTCTCACCTAAAATTAAACTTCATCTTATATGTAAAAGAAAAAAGTATACAGAAATTAACATTGCAACAAAGTCGAAAGTTCATGTATTTCTTCTGTTACAAAATTTCTGTAATGAAAATTTTGCAAAAAATTTGTGACTCCTTTGTTATGGAAACTGTCTATTGCAATATTAATTTACAATAAATTTCTCTTGATTTCTGATAAACAAATTTCAGTTCAGTTTCAGTTTTAGTAGAAAGCTATACAAATGGGGCCAACTTATTTTTTTTCCTCTCAATTTTCTTTCTCTTCCTATTGTTGGACTTTAGGTTCAAGTCCGTCTTTGATGGGTCAAGCCATTTGATTGAAAAATAAGAAAGCATTCCAATTGCTGAAACAGAATTGAGAAACAAGTAACCTCAAATTAGGAAACTAATCAACACTAATTTATTGATTTGTGAATTGGAGGGTAATAAATGAGGGATCACACATTCCTACAATTAGTGGCCATCCTGACCCTATAAATAGAGGTGCCTCCCTTGAAACGACCCTTTCTGACAACAAGTATTACTCAATACAATTATATAAAATTAGTAATTTTTTTAATACATTTTCGGAGCTTAGGACACATAATTCGCCCACAAACCTTTTCACAACATATCAGAGTTTAGGGCACAAACTCGCCTACAAACTCTCTCAAGACATATAAGAGTTTAGGCACAAACTCGCCCACAAACTCACTACAGAGAAATTTATTATTCTGATCTCACACCACAATTAACCCATGAATCACAAAATGATTTCCAACACAGTTGTGGTTGTGGACCTACCAACATATCAGAATATGCAACATAAAATCTCAGGCCTAACAAAGGTTAAGCATTTATTCCAAGACAGATATCCAAACAGTAAACGTGGCATTATAAAAACATGAGGGTCCTATAATGACAATATAGAAATTAACACAACACAAACACCAAAAGAGGTCTACAAGATTCTCAACGTCTATGCCTCTGGTTGATTCTCTTGGCCTCTAGCCATATTAGAGGTTTCGCCTGAAAAATTATTTATAATGACGAGGTGAGACATAAAGTCTCAGTAACCAAAATCAATTTACAAAATATGTAGGAAAAGATTGTAAGTCAGAGAAGCAGGTTTAGCTGACATAAAATAATAATAATCTCGTAAATTAAAACTTCATACAATATAATAATCAAATAAAACTATCCCCACTCATCCATCCTGCTCCTCCTTATCGCCTCTGGACTGGTATAGCCTATCAGTGCTAGTATACCCGGCCAAAGGTTAGCTAGTCACTTCAAAAATACTGTCCCCTCCTATGCCACCACCAATATACCGTAACAGGGAGGTGTTCGCCTAAAACACTCAACTCCAAATCCGGGCCAAGATTGAGAGAGCCGATAGGCACACATTTCACCATATCTCTTCCACACAACCCAACATATCCCATAATATAAAAATAATAAATTAATATAGCTTTTGAAAACAATTACAAGATTCTCAATTCTTATACAACATTCCATCACAAACAACATATTAATCACAACAGTAACAATTTAATAATAATTTTCACTTATATATGTAAATTTGAAAATACATTGCTTCATTGAAGTAAATTTATATTCAGCCATAAACAATATCTTACAAAACACATACAAGTAATATAGATAAAAGTAAGGTTTATAAAACAACTTACAGTCCAAAGCAAGCATACAAAATAAATTAACCATGTTTACCTCGATTCCAAGCTTAACCTTAATTTGGATAGTAAAACTCATGCAATCACCGATCACAAGAAAACTCTACATTATCAATGTAGATATTGATTAACCACAAATAAAAATAAAATAAATAATTTACGTAATTCAACTCCTACAACCCAATTTCTTCTACAACTATTATCCTCAATTATTCCAATTTTCTTAAAAATCCTTAGCCATAGGTTATTCCTCATTAACCAAAATTACTTATTAAAATCCTTAAACACCCTTTATACGACTCTCACATCAACAACCCAATTTATAAATTAAAATTTTACCTTTAACATACCTATAATTATAAAATCCTCAATATCAACATTCTCAACAATTAAATCTCATTTTCATAATTTATATGGGTATAATCTAATTATTAAATAACTCCTCAAATCTCCACATAATTAAAATACATCAAATTCTAATTTAAATATTAAGTCCTAATTCATATTTTTCACATAGCTCATATCTAATAAAAATAAACCGATTAAAACCTCAATAATACCTCCAATAATCCAAATAAATTATTTAAACAAATTTTGATCGGTAAAAATGCCTTATGGAAATTAATTTATATCCTATTTATAAATAAAATAAATTATAAAATCACATAACAACAAAATAATAAATCTAAACCGATTAAAACTAACTATTAATTATTCTCTACATTTGTACAGTCATATATTGACAAAACTTAAAACTTACCTAAAATTATATCCCCAAAATATTCTCTAACTAGCATAAAATAACTATCATAGGGAAGAGAACATTATTTAGAATATTTTTTTTCATAAAAGAAGCTTTTTGATTAGAAAAGAGTTTGAGTACCTTATTGATCCCCGAAGAAACGAAGATACTCTTACCAGAACACCACTTCCTTTGTCTTTCCTCAACACTTCACGCCAGAAGTGTTAAGGATAAATACCCCATTCTCAATCAATTGGCACTTAATGGCGCCAATATATATATATGTATATATATGTATATATATATATATATGTATATATATATATTAAAGGATAAGGGGGCTACCCCCTTATCTTATTCATTATTTATTTATTTATTTAAATAAGGATGTTACATCCCTCACTTATTTTCCTTAAATTTTTTTGTGTGATATGTTGTGTCACTCAGGTTTAGACTCTAGTATTGTAGTACACTACTATAAAAATAAGAATTAGTGGCATACATTTTGTGGCACTTCTTTATAGCTCCTTTTAGATTTTTTTTAAAAAAAACATTTTATGTGGTGTTTTCTCAAGGGAGCACCATAGCTTCCCAGTGACTTTAGGTGGCGCTTCCTTGATGAAGCGCCACCTAAAGTGTTTTTTTAAAAATAATAAAAATTGAAGTAGCAGCTGTGACACTTGTTTAAGGAAGTGCCACAACTGTTACGTACTTTGTGTTACATTTAACCTAGCAAACACTACCCAAAGTATTATTTTTTTAAAAAATTAAACCTTTATATCTCTCACAATTTGCTTCTATCACCTTTATCCTCTTAGTCTCCACTCTTCATCCAACACGTGTCATCACCCTTATCCTCTTAGTTCCCACATTCCATCCTTCTCTTTTTGTCACTTATCACCGTCCCCAGTTCGATCTATACATCCTTCATTTCTTTGTTTCATCACTTCTCACATTTTTTCCTCATCCTCTTTCTATTTTTCACGGCATTCCTTCCTCATTTCTTTTGTCTCATTTCTTACACCAAACTGACCCCACTCCTTCTTCTTGGTCTCATTTCATCCTCGTTATAGTTTCATTTCGTCCTGTAAGTCGTACCCACTATTTTTTTTATATATATTTTGAAGCTACGTACAACACATTGTCTTGTTAACCACCTTTTTTAAACATCTATGCAACTTGGTCTTTCTATTTTTCCTTTATTAATTTCTTTTTCAGGTGTTGTGTTTGAGGTTTCAGCTCATTCTATTCAAGCTTCTTATATACTGTAAGCTTTTTTAATTTTTGAGCTAACAAATATAATTTTATTAGTAGTTAATAGTTTAATTTTCTCAATATCTTTTATATTTAATTTATTATGAAATATGAAAAAATTATTCTCATTTTTATATGTCAAAAAATAAATAAGTTAAAATTAAATGTTATTGTATATAGGTTGTATGTGAAGATATGTAGTAGTTATAATTTTTGGTTATTTTAGTAATTGTTAAGATTGATGAGTTGTATAAATAAAATAATTATTTATTTTTAATACTTGTATTTTACTTAGTAGTGATTTTGTTAATTAGTTATTTGTTAATTTATATCATTTTGGAGTTATTTGATTGTGATTTTCTTTTCTTCATTTTGTAATAGAGATATAGAAATATGTTTAACGTGTGTTATTAACTATAATTATAGTGTTTTAAAAGAAAAATATAAAAAAATTATTTTTTTAAGAAAAATGGTTTAGGGTGGCGCTTCATTGAGGAAGGGTCACATGAATCTGTGGCTCTTCCTCAAGGAAGCACCATCCTATGTTAAATTTTTTTTTCTAAAAAAAGGTTCCTTGTGAACTTTATGTGGTACTTCCTCACCCTATGTGGTATTTAAATAATATACACACACACACACACATGCTGTGGCACTTGTAGGTAGCGCTACAGCTTCTTTTAGTGGCGTTAAGATATATGGCGCTTATCAAGTGATACACGTAATATTAAAATAAGCACCACAATTATATGTTTATTATTTGTAGTAGTGGCAATCTACGCCCTACATAGGTTTGACTCGGATACAACTCGGTGCACATTCACTCTCATAATTTTCCTTCACCTCTCTATAGTATATCTAAAATATGTATACAATTTTGAAATCCAAATCTAATTGGACTTATGAAGTGCACACGTTTATCACATATACGGAAGTGTTTTTCAAAAAAAGAGAGATATGATGAGGGAAAAAAGAGAATTATAAAATTAAGAAAGGAAAATTGGAATATATATATATATATATATATATATATATATATATATATATATATATTTGGCCAAATATATATATTATATTCATAACCAAATTGTATAAGTAATTTGGCATAGCAGCCACGTTAGATTCAAAAGCACACCACAAGTCATCTTGAAGTTAAATCACTTAAAAGAAGGAAAACCCCACCACTATGTGAGAATAAATCCAAACCCCAAAAGAATTGAAAATCACTCTTTCTCTTAAGGTCATTTTCGTCATTTCTTAATCGTCATCATCACCACTTCATGAATGAGAGGTTGTTCCCACTTTTTCTATACACACACACATCCAACTCATCCTCCATTCTAACCCTTCTTCCACACAGTTCAACGCATGATCCATTCTGATCCCCCCAAAAAAAAGAGTTCAAAGCTTGAGCAAAGAGATCTATCTATCTAAAGACAAAGATCGATCATCGATCAAGAAGAAGATGGGAAATAGCTTAAGGTGTTGTTTGGCTTGTGTTTTTCCTTGTGGAGCTTTGGATTTGATCCGAATCGTTCATTTGAATGGCTATGTTGAAGAGATCACTGGTTCTATCACAGCAGGACAAGTCCTCAAGGCTAACCCTAATCATGTTCTCAGCAAACCCACCTCCCAAGGAGTTGGTCGCTGCATTTTGATCCTCTCGCCGGAGACTGAGCTCAAGAGAGGCACCATCTATTTCTTGATACCGGCATCGTCGTTACCGGAGAAGTCGAACAAGCAGAGTAGTACTAAAGCTGGTGCTTCGTCTAAGAAGAGCAAGAAGCATGTCGACATCATCATCGGCGCTGCCGATGATTCCTCTTCACAGCGATGCAACAGATACGCGAAGGAAAAAGTCGCCGACGAGGTATTAGTCTCCGGCGAAAAGAAACCGTCACGTAGGGATCGTCGGCACAACTGTTCCGGTAGTGTATGGAGGCCATATTTAGAGAGCATATCGGAGGACTAGTTTTTTGCGTTCTCCGGTTTCCATCGCCAGAATAATATGGCAATCTGGAGGAACCAAGTTTAAATTATAAATTATATGTTGAAAAGAGCTGAAAGAGCTTTTTCTTCGTTTATTTCTTTGTCCTTTTTTCGACAAATATATATTTGGGTATTTGATTTTGTGGATATATAAAACAGTTACCTCTTGTTTATCGAATTGATCAATTACCTGATCTGCTTGCGCTTCTGATTGAAAATAAAAGAAGAAAACAGAAATAACATAGAAGAATCGAAGTTAGTACTTTGTATAGACGATGATCTCTTCTATGGAAAAAATTGAAAGAACGATGATCTTTTCTTATTTACTATTTTCTTCTCTATTTCTGGAATGATGGTGTAGAGTTTTATTTTTTAAAATAGTATAAAAAATTACTATTTCTAGTATTAAATGTAAAAGTTAGGTGAAAGGTTTGTATATATGTTTTGATTATAAATATAAGTCCTCAATCTATTTTAACTCTAAAATTTATAATTTTTTCTAACACTTTCCCTATTAATTGTATACATTTTATTTGACAAAGAGGATAGTTTTGAATAGAAATGAAGTTTTAAAAAGTGATACTTAAAAAAACCTACACATATTTTTTACAAATAACTAATTCAATTTATTTTTTTATATGTTCAAATTATTTACCTAACTCCAGGAAGGGTGTAAATAATTTGGCCAATTATTTACCAAACATCATATTAAAAAGTGATATGAATATTTTTATACAAACAGTGATATGAATATCCAACACCAATATTAATATAATATATATTTTTAAACCAATTTTTATTCATAGACAGTAAACAATATATCTCATTTCAAGCTCGATATATACCATGTATAAGAATATATGACTAAGCTAAGGTTTTTTTAAAAAATAAATATGTCATGTAATTTTGAATGTTAGATCCAACATTAGTGCCAAAAGTTTTAATTTTGTTATTTCAGGTGGAACAAACGCGTGTTAGGCACATATGTCTCTACACATGAAATCGATTAGGTGGAAAATAAAGGAAGAAAAAAAAATTTGGTTCATGACATAATTATTCTTATTTAATTTGTTAGTTTAACAGTACGTAGTACTACTTTAAAGTTATGATTAATTTTGTTAATTAATAATTAAGTATATTATAACCAACTTCTAATTATTAGAGGAATATACCAAATATCAATATTCATGAATCATAATTAGTCAAAGTAAAACTCTAGTAGACAGGGCATTTTGGCATCTTCTGATGAGAGGAAATTTCAGATAATGAACTTTAATTAATTAATAATAATTAGTCATTCTTAAGCATAAAAAAGTATAACTACTTCTTATATATATATATATATATATATGTCCTAACAATTAAGTGTTAAGCTTTCACGTCTGTCTCAACTTATTTCTTTTCTTTTTCTTTTTTGCCGATTATTTTCTTATTACTTTATGAATCAAATGTTCGGTGGTGCTTCTAGGTGGCCACATACACTGTTCAACTAGAAGATTTAAGTAAATAACACTGAACCAGTAATTTAGTGTTTGAATTTTTTTTACTATATATAATAACTAACATGTGTAATATCGATTGGTAAATTCATATTTAATGGATTTATATTCTATTAGTGATATGAGCATTTTATAAATATCGATGTAAACATTTTTTAAGTCATAAAGCTTATTTTGACTTTGATGTGTTTTGGAAACCGAACTCACCTAAAAAAAATTTTATATTAAAGAAAATATCAGTTGACTTATTTGCCATAATTATTAATATTTAGAATTTTTTGTGTGCTTGTTGCAAAATAACTGACTAATTCTTAGGAGGAAAATAAAATTTGAAGTAATACCAAATCAAAACGTATTTTGATCATAAATACTAAGCCAGTTTGTTCTTTGTATCTAGAGAGAAAAATAAAAAAAGTGAAAATGAGAGATTCATGAATATATTTAGTGGCTATAAAAGAGACTTAGTAAAACAAGTTAATTCCAAAAGATGAGTCTGAATCATGGATTGAAAAATGTTTGGCATAAGAAGAAAGAAAATGACAGAAACATTTGAAGGAGAGAAAGAGGTGGGGCCTATATAGATGCATAAAGGAGAAACAGTGTTCCACTCACTATTTAAACTTTAAAGGCAAAATAAATATGTCCATATATATGATGTGAGAGCTTACCTGACATCATATGATAAAGATTTGATGAGCTATTACCTATCAACAACAATAATATGTATTATCTGTATAGAATTATTATATTCTATGGATAACTAAATTTTTAAATAAAATAAGTTATTATTTAATAATTTTATTAAATATTTTCTTGAGTTTTTTTTTATCTTTTTTTAAATGACTTTATATTACTATTTAATATCTATCATTTTCATTGGTACATCTTGAAGGGATAAACTATCTTAAATAATTTCCTATCATTTTTTGTTTAACAAATGTTATTTCAACTCTTTCTTGTTGTAGATTAGGTGTCAAAAGTTGTATAAAGTAAAACAAAGTCTGCATGAATTTTGGAAGCGGAGATATAGAATATCCATGTAACACACACAATATTAGGAGCATGGGTGCTGCCAATCCCTCCTTTCTTTATTATTGGATTAATTATTATTCCTCTCATTCAAAATATAAGACCTAATTTAGGGTAAATTTTAATTCTAAATGTAAGACATTTTTCATTTTATTTCTTTTATTTATCATTTTTCTTTAAACAATCTAAAATTACATAGAAATATTTTAGAGAGATCATGTCATATATGTTACAATTAATCTCCCCAAATTAGATAAACAAATCTTATACATTAAGGACTAGAGGAGTATTTCATTATCATTCATATTTGATTAAAATATTTCAAATAATATAACAAGAAAGAGATAATTACCTAAAACCATCTGAAAAACTATATTCATCATTTCAACATTTAAATTTAACAGAATATTATGGAGAACAAAGTTGTATAGAGCCTAATGAGATGTGAAAAGAAAGTTGAAATGATGATTTTTTTTAAAGTAGGGAGTTTAAAATGAAAATGTATTCTACTACTCATGATTTATTAACAGTAAATATTTATTCATAAAATTTATATTTTTTATATTGGTATTTTTTAAAGCTATATGGAAAAAAAAATGGAAACACCTTAACATGGGGCCATGAGCCACTTGGAGCACACATAAGTGGAATTTATCTAAAATTGGGACATCTGCACGCGGCCCTCAGCTACAAGCAAAAGCAAGCAAGCTTGGCATTTTTTTTTTTTGGACGAAACAAGCTGGCATTTTTTACTCAACTTATTTCTTCACTCTTATTTTTTCACATGCATTCCTTTTCTTCTGTCCACACACACGCGCGCATACGCACACTTATATCCACACACCATCACAAAAATTAATAATCTTCAATGAAGATATAATACTTACATATTTGTACGGCTCAATATCATATTATTAATTACTTAAAAAAAGAAGTATCATCATACTCAATCTGATACTAAATATAAGAAAGATAATTAATTTATATTGAATAATAAAATTAGTAAACTAATATTATTCACTTTAATAATTTATATTGAAAACTATTCCATTATATTTGTGATTAATAGATATAGTTTAGGAGAAAAAAATGAGAAATAAAGAAAAGTAATGCATTATACATTTAGAACCAAAACAAACTTATCAATTAGCTCATACATTTAAAATAAGAGGAAACATAAATTATGAAATCAATAACAACCATTACTATAGAAATCGTGATATATGACAATTATTAACTGCCATATGTCACAGTTTCGAATTGACATATATGCAGATGCTATAAAAGCTCAGCGCAGATATATTATGGTTTAGAATCGTCTTTTATTCTGGATATATTATAATGGTTGTAATATAACATCCGTTATATATTGAGGTTTGATGATGTCATGATTTATCTATTGTGGTGATAATAATTAACGCGCACATGTAAATAACAGTCATAATATATAGTAATTCTTGCATAATACATAACAATATCATTTTACTACCGTTATTTATTCAGTAACATATATAACAGTTTAAATATAAAAACTGTGACTTTTATTAAACTTAATAATGGTCTCATGTAGACAATTGTTATGAAATAAGTACATAAACAACGGTTTATAAAAAAGAACCGTGAACATTTATAATACATGATGGTTTTTATATAATAATCGTGATGTATGTATACAAGACTCTTTAAGTGAGAGTTTTTGAGCTAGTTGACCTCTTCTATATATATATATATATATATATATATATATATATATATATATATAAAATAAAACAACAATACCTTCCACATCAAGTTGCTATGCAATTTGGGTTGGATCAAGATATTCTGGGCTTTGTGGGGAGAACTAATAGCAACTATTTATGTATATAAGTGATAATGTAACTGTTGACCTATATGTAATTGTGTTTCTTCACAAGAATTAATGCTAGAAAGCAAAGGACTCTAGGGAAAAAACATATAGATCTATCAAAAACGGTAGAGGGGATATGCAAACACTTGAGTTTAAGGGTTTGCATAACCCTTGTACCCTTTTTGATAGGGGTATTTTTTTTACCTCATCTTTCTTTGTTTTCTAGGCTTAATTACTCAAGAGACACAAAGTATAGGTGAACACTTATATTATTATATATATAGATCAGGAGTACTACTGATTATAGCCACAAAGCTCATAAAATCTTGATCCATCCAAATTGCATCGTTTCTCGATGTGAGAAGTACTACTCTATTATATATATATATATATATATATATATATATATATATATATATATATATATATATATATATAGACAATACCAAGTAGCTCATAAACTCTTATATTGAAGAATCTAGGATTGATCACAATGTTGAGTTTCATAGTGTTTAATTTTGCTCCACCTGCTCAATAGGAAAACAGGAGAGGAACCTTCAGTCAGAGCAATATGGGATTCCAAAAACAAAACATAACTTCACAACAATAAATTCAATGTCACCTAAACAAGTTTATTTATAGAGCTTGTTTGTGTATGACTCTCGGTACATCTAAACTAGTTTATTCAAAGAGCTTATTCATGTATGACTCTCATTGGTACACATGAACTAGTTGATTCATCACACCTATTAAACTTTTTAAAGTAACTTCCAGAGATATGGATACTTCTAATAAAAGAAATATGTTTTCCTTAGGGATCATATGTAACACCCCAAATTTTAGGACTAGAGGCTAGAGAATAAGCTTGAATAAAGTAGAATGAATTTTAGAAACTACACTCAGAATAGAATATGAATTTAAGTGCGAATTAGTTGAAATAAAGTACTCGATTTCTTTAGAATGTGTCTGAATGACATGAAGCCTAACCCGGATCTAATGAAAAAGGATAATGATGTCTAGAAAGAAATAATATAGAGAACTAAAAGAACTAATGGCACAAGAAATAATATTGCCATAATCAAGGGAAAAAGAGACAATTGCCATTTGATCTTGAGGTTAAAATTGGATGACAAAATGAAGGGCTATGATTTTCTTATGGAAAGCAAGAGTGATCATGAGGTTGAAAAAGAAAATTAACTCCCTCCCCTCATGATATCAAAAATGTTCAAGAGGGAAAAATGGGAGAAAGATAATAGTTTGGTCAAAGTTTCAACTTTTTCTAATAAGTCCAAGGTCAAGTATGATCATATACACATCTGGCCAATTGGTCAATAAATTCTTGTCTCCTTTTGGGTATTAATTTTGGTCAAGACATTAAAAAGAGAAGGAAGAGAATTTAAATTAATTACATCCATTGGCTAGTCAAAAAGCAAAAAAAAAAAAAAAAAGGAAGAAGAAGAGGAGAAGAAAGGTCAACCAAATTGGATTTAACTTGGTATGTTGACCAAAAAGCCATCTTGTAAGAGCATGAAGGTCAACAATTTCTCCTCGTTTTTGAAGAAGAATTCGGTCAAGTGGAGAAAGAGGGAAGGCAAGGAAGTTAACTCAAGTAAACATAATCATGGTTGACCCGTTTAACCTACATTTTGTAAGAAGCCATAGGAAATTGACACTTGGCTTTTTCTCTTGTTTTTCTTGGATAATTTCAACCAAGATGATTAAAGTGGCTGAACCAAATTGATTTAAAATATATTTCATTCTATGGTTTTTATTTTTCAAGAAGAGGTGTTTTGTGTGTTCAAAGAAGGACCAAAGTTTGAGAATCAAAGAACAACTTAGAGAAAGTGTTAGAGGTGAGTAAGAGCTTCATTTTGAACTATATATTGTGTTTATTGGTTGAGGATTTTGGAATGTGAATTTCTGCCTTAATTTTTGGTTATACTAGGGTTTAGAGGTTTCATGGTATTTTGATTGTATAAATGGTGTCATGTGATATTTACAGAGCATACAAAACTAGTTTGATGATTTAATTGGAAGTTTGGTGATTGTTGGATTGCATGTCTAATTTCTTCCAAAACAGGACACATAGAAGGAGTAATAATTTGGTAATTTTGATGTCACCAATGCATTCTACATGAATCACTATGAGGGAATAGCCCTCGATTACAAATTCTAGAATATTGGAACACAATTTCTAAAATTGCACATTTGTTGCCAATTAGGGTTCCTGCATGGTAGTTTGTTGCATTGTGTTTTTGAGTAACTGAAAAATTTCCAATGACTATGAGCTTTTTCAAAATAAAATTAGACCGATCAAAGATTTAATTTGATAGGTCATATAGGTCAATTGGATCTGTATACTATGAGTTATGCAATTTTGAAGTTAGACATTGAATTTGGAATAAATTTTGTGGAGTGAGGTTTTAGTTATAGTTCTAGAATTTTATGGCTAGAATTGGATCTGAGTAATATTTTATATTTAAAATAGACTTAAAGAGATTTGAATAGGAATTTGAACCACCCCAATGTGGTTCTATATAATTAATTATGATTTCTCAAAGTTTAGTCAAAATTCTGGCAGCTTTTGGCTACCATGCGAATTTAAGAAAGAAAGGGCCAAATGTAATTAGTATGAACTTTAAGGGTGAAAGTAAGTATACGAGACTAATTTAGCCTACTAAAATTCATTTATCATGACACTAATTATATGATTATATATCTAGGTCCATGAGAAATCAAGAAAGAAGAAGAATAGAAGAATTTTCAAGAAGCTACAATGGTTGGAAGAAAATGGGACAAGAAGAAGGATATTAGTCGATAAGATATTGAACTTACTTGCATGTATTTGATGTGTTTGCTGTGTATTGATTTGCAATATTACTTTGCTTGGTTATGTGAAACACATATAAAAATTGTTAGAACTGGCTAACACCCAAGAGGGGGGTGAATTGGGTGTGTAATAAGAAAGTATAGTCTTTTAAAATCTTTTCGCAACTTATTAAATCAATACATACGGAAGTATAGAAACATAAGTTGATATGTAAATCATATATGCTGGAAATGTAAAAGCTTAGGGAAGAGATTATGCAAACTGTGATTTATCCTGGTTCGGTCCAATCCACGATGACCTATGTCCAGTCCCCAGGCTCCTCCTGAGATTTCCAATCCACTATCTTCTTGTTTAATCGGGCACAAGAAAAGCCTTTATAAATCTACAAGAGTTACTCCCCCTTACACACTGTAAGGTTTACTCCTTCTTACAGCAAGTCGAGCAAAGCAATCCCAAAGACCTTTCTCTCCTGCTTACCCGTGCAAGTCTTATGAGCAGCAACGTTCTCTCCCGCTTACACCACTGTAAGTCTTACGAGCAGCAACGTTCTCTACCGCTTGCACTTTGTAAGTCTCAGAAAGTCTTACTGACAATTTGCTCTACAACTTCCCCCGTAAGATGATCAATTCTCTCAAGGTCCCTCTACCTTGAGAACACTTCTGAAATACAGATAAAGTGTTTACAAGCTCTCTCACAGAGTGTATAAATACTCACTGAAGTACAATACAAAATATTCACTCTCAAATGTACATGATATATAAACAGATAAGAACAGAGAGTATATGAGGCGGACGACTTATGATATCAGCATGTTGGCAGTTGGGTTCTCATTGCTCATGTGTTTGGTTACTGTCGTATCATCTCTTTTCTGTGTTTGAATCCTCTCCTATTTATAGTTGAGTTGTGGAAGATATCCGTTAGAGTCTGTTGATTCATTTGACCATTGAGCCCATTCGGATATTTTTCTGTTATAATCCCATATGATGCTTAGACAGTCTCTACTTCATTTTCGGTTGGAGTCCCATTGCTTTGCACGGTCGTTGAGTGTATTTAAATATTTTCCGGTTGATCGTGCTCTGACACATGCTTCAGCGTTTCTTACAGTTTTCCCATTGGTCTGACAGATGCAATAGTATTTGTCTTCCGTTACTTATGAATTTTGCTACCGCCCACGAATAGTTGTTGTTTAATATTGATCTGTGTAAGCCATGTGATCGGTAGTGCATAACACCTGTAAAACCACTAAGAGAAATAGCTGTTAGAAAATATCACTCGGGTGATTACAGACTTCACTGGAAGTGATTTCAGAAAATGGAAGAATAGTCAACTTGATTTCACAATTAACTCTTGACTACATAAGAATTTCACCGGCAGTAAACTTGATTTCTGGATGTGACTGTCATTGGAAGTGATTCTGATTCAGTGAAGAGTGTACTGAGTGATCATAGATGCTGACAAGAAGTTAAACTGATAAAACTTCATATAAGTTGATCTTGGCATGTCTCTGGAAGTGATATGCAAAATCAACATAATCACTCGCTTGGATATTATCTGATAGAAAGTGAACTGAGGCATACTGGCCTTCACTGGAGGTGCATTCTGGTTCACTGGAAGTGATTTGATCACGGGAAGTTATTTTGATTCAAACTGATATACTGTCACTGGAACTATGAAGAGTGAATTGAGTAATCACTGACTGTAAGTGATATGAGGTAACTGATATTTGACTGGGAGTGATCAAGAATGGTGCTGGAGGTGATCAGTTGAAATGGACGATCACTTGAGTGGAGTTCATGTCACCGGAAGTTATTTTCAAAACAGTCAAATATTCCTGAAGTGATTTCGCCTTGCACTGGAAGTGATCTTGAAATTTCCATGTTTCACTCGAGTGAATTTGGAATCACTGGAAGTGATTTTGTAAATAGTGTTTTCTTCTTACAGTGATTTTTGATTCACTGGAAGTGATTTGGAAACTTTCAGGTATTACTCGAGTGATTCAACATCACTGGAAGTGATTTGGCAAAGTTGAGATATCACTCGAGTGATTTGGAGATCACTGGAAGTGAAATGGAAAATCTGAGATATCACTGGAAGTGATTTGGAGATCACTGGAAGTGATTTGGCAAAGTTGAGATATCACTCGAGTGATTTGGAGATCACTGGAAGTGAAATGGAAAATCTGAGATATCACTGGAAGTGATTTGGAGATCACTGGAAGTGATTTGGCAAAGTTGAAATATCACTCGAGTGATTTGGAGATCACTGGAAGTGAAATGGAAAAATTGAGATATCACTGGAAGTGATTTGAAGATCATTGGAAGTGATTTGGAAAATTTGAGATATCACTCGAGTGATTTGGAGATCACTGGAAGTGAAATCTGAAACAGTGAATTTTTCTTGCAGTGATTTTTCGATCACTTCCAGTGAAATGCCATATCACTCGAGTGAATGCTGAAATCACTCGAGTGATCCGTTTCTAGTTCTTCAGTAAACAGAGGTCAACTTCCAAATGTCATAACTCTTCGAATATGACTCCAAAAATTCTGTATTATATATCCATCGAAAGCCTTGGAAGTCTACTTTCATATGGCACCGTTTTTAGCTCAATAGGATCAGTGGTTTGAGAGTTATGGCCAAAATACTAAGACTGTTCCAGAAAGTGACGCTGACATGAAGGTCAAATTAGAACACTGATATCTCCCTCATATGAGCTTCTTTGATGTTGGTTCTGGTGTCAAAATGACGCATTGGGAGTCTAGTTTCATATGCAATTGGTTTTGTCTGATTTGGAGTTGTATTGTGAGATATATGATCAAATAACCATACCTCGCTCAGATGGACGAAGCACAGACTCTGAAATGCTGCACATCACTCGAGTGATTTGCTGAATCACTCGAGTGATTTCGTTTTTTGCTGAATCACTCGAGTGATTCCTCAAATCACTCTGCTACAGTTCCAAACAGTGCCAATTGCTACAGTAACCGTATTGCTACAGTACCCACTTCTACAGTACCCATAAAAACTTGAATCTTCATATTTTTCATTAATTCTTGCAAGTTCCTTATTCCTCAATTTCTTTCTTCCATTGCTTGACTAATCTACAATATATGCAACATCAAATAGTTAGTCAATGTATTAGAAAATTATACTATGCAAGCTTCTTATGCTTAATATTTGACATCTATATTTGTCATCATCAAAACTAATCATATCTAACAAAAATGAATAAAGCTATGTTTCTGTTTATATTGTGGCTACAGATATGTTGCACGAAACATTGAGCATATAGAAATGTCATTATGTGCACATGAGCCTATGTAAGGCAAGCATATCATACACTAACATTCATCTTGCATGCATTTTTAGTTTTGTTTGCTATTGAGATTCCCCCGAATCTCACCTTCCCCCACCAACTATATAGGTACGTGAATATGAGACAGAAGGAATGCTTGAAGATGAACAAGAAGGAAAGAAGACGAAGAATTGAAGAAGAAATAATATTTATTTTACGGTGTGTAAATTATTTACACTTGATAAAGAATTGAATGAATACATAAATTAGAATTTAAGCCATAATCCGGATTGTTGAATCACTGAAACTAAGGATAAGAACCAGAATAAGAACTAACTCTGATATATGAATCTAGTAAGAATAACGGCTAATGAGTCGTGAAGAAGTAGTTAACCCCTCATTAATTAAATAATAACACTTTCGTGTACGTAATAAAGGGATATATAAGACGGGTCTTACATTATATGTCTACAAGTTACTTCAAAAAATATTAATAAAGTATGAACCTTTAGTCAAAGAAATGGGTTGACAACTTCTTGTAATAGGATAAGAACCTTCGATTAGAGCAATAATAGGTTTTCCAAAAAAAAAACATAACTTCACAAAAACAAGTTAATGTCACCTTGAATACTTTATCGCGTCATGACTTCATAAAGGCACAACAGAGCATTAAAGGAATGCGACTTAGCTAGGGCTCATAAATGAAAAAAATGTCAGTTAGGGCAAGTGAAATCAACTCACTCAGTAGTCACTGAGACAAGTGTGAAGGTATTGACTAGCGTGTTGTTGCTGAGAAGAAAGATGAAGGCTTTTTATGGTGGGGCTGGACTAAAAATGACTTTCGATGGTTGGAAAAGACAATAGTATTACAAGGGTTACAATGTTGGAGGGTTTCGTTCAAACAGACTAAGTGTCAAGTGTGTTTTGTTTCAGACGATTAAATAGAAGAGGAAGGGTAGGTTTTTTAGGTTGTTTTGCAAAAAACTTTACATAATGATTGTATCGATAAAATTGTTATATATATTTTTATATTTATTATGGCTCTTTGTTAAGAATCGTGAGTTATGTTATTGTTTTAACATATACATATATCACGGTTATTAGTTAATAACCGTGAGCTATGTTATTTTTTTAATTTTTTGGGCATCTAGTACCCAGATAATTACATTTTTATATTTTATAAATATAAAATAGAGAAATATCACCCTCTGGTGACTAGTTGTCTGATAGATGTTATGAGGTCTGCTGCGAATTTAGGAACTTTTATTTCAATTCATTCAATTTGAATAAATCAAAAGTTCTGTAAATTCATAGCAAACCACACACCATTACACTACTCGTCACCATAGTATTTAAAACCGGACTGGACTAGCCGGTTTAGACAAAAAACTGGTGAACCAGACGTCGGAACGGTCCAGTTAGGATTAGAGAACCGGGGGTGAACCAGTCCTATTGACTCGATACAACCTGGGGGTGACCCAGGTTGCACCGCACGGGTCACGGGTTGCCCTTTTTTTATAACTTTTTATACCCCAAACGACATTGTTTTGGTTTTTTTTTAAAAAAAATTATTTCCCTGAAAATTTTTGATTTACAAGGAACTTTAAAAAGATTGTGGAATACTTTGGCTGTTTTACACTGGTTCGAGAAAAATCCTTATGTACTTAATGATACTTTTGTGGGTATTAGGTTCAGGAGTTTATATTGGACTATTGGTTGAAAAAAAGACTCTTATGTAATTTTTTAAATGATATACATGAACATCCAAATTATATATATATATTTTTAATTGACCTCGGTCTGACCCTCGGGTTAACCTTGGTTTGAACCATTGACCCTTTACCCAATGCCTCAATCAGTTCAATGTCCGGTCTAGTTTTCAGTACCTTACTCATTTCCAGAGGAGTGGCTTGAATCATCTGGGAGTATGTCAGGATCATGGTGGCCAATCCGATACTAATCAAGAATGAGATTGGTCTTTCTGTTCATACTCAACAAATATTCGGCCAGCTTCCTTACAACATGGTTAATGCATTCTGAATGCTGCATCATTGCCTCCACTTGAGGCAGAGGCGGAGGTTGTGGAGGAGGAGGAGAGGGAGAAGGTGTCAAAACCCTTATTATTTTTGACACTTATCAGAGTATTAATGCGTAGTTCAATGGACATGTAGAAAGTGTACAATATACTGATATAAAATTCTTAATTATATTACAAGAACTTCCCCACAGGGTTTGTACATAATATAATACAAATCCCAAATACATAGGAATAATTAAAAGATAACCAATGATAAATATCTTGATTAGCACCAGACCTTCAATTTCTGGTATTTGTTGCATTGCCCTTTGAGCTGCTTCTACTTGCTGAATAATTTTAAATTATAGAAAGGGTGAGATTCATATGAATCTCAGTAGTAATATTTTATAAATAATATAAAATTTGTAAAGTAAACATGCACAGCAGCATGTATCATGATGCAACAATCAATAATGATAAGCACATGTTTGATAATGTTCAGGAACTAGGAGATGATTTTGTTTGGATCAAAATGATCGCCCGTTTCTTACTTGCACAAATCATAACAATTTACAAAGGAATCCACCTATGTAATGTGATCACATCAACGTTTTAAAGCAGGAATCCACCTGTCCGTACTTTTCATGTCCGCTCAAATTGGGTCCACCTGGCCTCATGGTACTATGATGTTCCCATAGGGTGGTACTTGTGCTTTTCCTACACCCAGCGAGAAATTATGCCACACAGGCTTATCATATATCACATTGGCCGACTTTGACTGGATATACCCACTGTCCAAGAGGTACTTATGCTTTTCCCTTAAGGTGGTATTTGTGCTTTTCCAACATCCAATTATAGGATACTAACCACCTTACACATATCATTTCACAAAACATGGTAAATAATGCATATTAATAGTCACATAGAATATGAGAGATAGAGTTACTATCTGGACTCATTTTCAAAGCCTTACTACTGACCTTTTAACTTTTCGTCTGATTTGGGCAAATATCAAATCCTAAAATTCCCAAAGTAATTGCAATGAGTTATTACTCATTCATACTCTATTTTAAAATTTACAAGTTGGTTATATTAGCTCAAAATCTCATAATTACCAAAATACCCCTAGGGAACCTAGTCTAATTCCCTTTTTACACGGTATATGTGTACTTTTCCAAAAATTATGACCTGGGCTAATCCTATACAATTTCATGTGTAGAATATATATTTAACCTTAGTTTGGGAAAATTCATACTCAAATGACCAGATTACCCTTGGCAGCCACCATTTTAGGGTTTTATGGGCAAAATTGTCATTTTCATATGGTTACTAGAAATTTCTAGCTTTTCATTCAACTTTGAAAATTCATAACTAAATCTATAAAATTTTAAATTAAGTGTTTCCAGACCTATGTAAGTCTCTTTCAGTCCTATTTTAAGGAAAAATATTACAAAGCACCAATCATAACAATAAAATTTCAAAAAATTCACCAAAGCTAGTTTGCCCCAGATTTCATTGAGATTCATGGTCAAACTTTGAAAAATCATATCTTTCAATCCAATAACCTAAATGAATTATATTAACTATCAAATTAAAGCCTAGGATATCTACTTTCATCTTGTAAAATTTCATATGATTTGGATCAAGTTAGTCCATTCAACAATACACCACAACAAACCAGGAACAAATTGGAAAAATGGAAGTTTCATGTTTTAACCTTTAAAATACATTCCTTTCCACTTGAAATCATATGATTAACCCCTTAAACACTATTTGAACATGATTAGTGTTAATTTGGGCAACATCTCCCCTTAGGTTTTGAACATCCCAAATTACAAAATCCAATCATAACAACCAATAACCAACCAAACAATAATCACAACTTTGTTTTCAACAAGAATTTCAAGGTTTTCTTGATTTACCTTGATTTCTCCTCTTCTTTCCTTTAAAACCGTCACCTCTCACCTTCTTCCTCTTGATTTTTTCTTGTTTTATAACAAAACCAAGATGACATAAAGATTGAGAAGAGGTTCCATGAATTAGAGGACAAGAACAAGTAGAAATTTCTACCCTACTTACCTTGAACTTGCACCTTATTCCTTGTTCTTCTTTCTTGGTTCTTTACCTTTCTCCAAGCCTCTTCCCCTCTCTTTTCTCTTCTCTTGGCCGAATATTAGGCCTTTTAAGTAGTTGTGAAGAGTTCTCTAGATCTCTCCTTTCTTATTCCAATTTATTATTATTTTATTTTAAATTTTAACATGTGAATATTATTTTAATATTTTTCTTTTTCACATGCTTGTCTCTTGATTTCTCTAGACATTTCTCTTATTTTCTTGCTTCTTCCTTCCAACCAAATTTCCTTAATTATTAAGGAAAAATTGCTAAATTTATTTTATTTAGCCAAAATGACCATTTTGCCCTTACATTTCCTTGAATTTTTGAAATAATTGCTACTTTGTTTTTTTCCCTTCCTCCTTGACCGTATTTTACAACACTTTAGGCCTAGAAATTGTGCTCTTTCATACTAAATTTTAAGCCACAATGTTAGACTTTTACCAAAAAGAAAATTGGGCTTTAGGTCCTTCTTGGCTAAAAATTTCATATATTTACTATTTCTAATATTTTGGCTATTCCAAGTGCACCCAAATTCACCATTTTATTCCATTTAGTATAATTAAATATTCAATGAATTTTTGTGATTAAAATTTAGGATATTACAGTTTTCCCCCTTCAATAAAATTTCATCCTCGAAATTTTAGACATTGTACAGATTTAACTATACTTAGGGAAGTTACTTCTCATTACTCATCTCATTCTTTTCATAACTCAGTTTTTCTTTTCCTGTGCAAGTTCTTAAAGTATGCGACACAATCATTACGAATCTCACGAATGTTGAGTGTCAATACCTCTTGTATTATGGATCTAGAGTCCCCAGAATCCGCAAATAGTTCTAAATGTCGTTCAGTAATTATTAAAACATATTCTCTGAACTTACCAGTCCAATACCATACTAGAGCTTTTACTCCTTACAAGTTTGCACATTAGGTTTCCCATATCTAGCTTCTGTTTGTTACAATCTGAGTATTTCTCAATTTGATAGCCTAAGGACATATCGATCCAGTAGGTTTTATGGCCTTTTATAACGGTCAGAGGATGCAGCGGAACTACTGAGCCGACCATCGAGGTACACCTGGGGCAATTCAAGACTCTTCACCAGGTGGCGTTCAGGACTTGACATATCCCTCCAAAGGTCGAGTGTTCGAGCACCTGGGGAGGCGTATTAAATCCCGAGGGGGACGGGACAATTCCTGCCATCGTTCAGATGTACCGAGAGTCATACACAACCCGCCTTGTACTTCAATCTTTTATCCTCTTCCGCAATTCCTCATTACATATCTCTATGCACTATTCACCTGTTTGAATGGTTGGTTGAGGAGGGTGAGATTCAAAGGAATCTCAGTAGTAAATAATACTACTATGCATGTAAGATATATAGTAAATGCATGACATACTTGCCATTCATAAAATCATGCCAATAATGACATCTACATGCTCAATGATGCAATATACTCATGACCACCATATAAACATAACAACATTTCAATCAATCAAGTATGTTTCACACAATTAGGTAAAACAGTCACATAAACACAATGCACAGACATACATATCATATACATGCAGGTAAGGTAAGTTCACTACATGTTGGACTTTATGTCCTCCTTTTGTATCTTGATCTTCCAACCATTATCTTGATCTTCCAACCATTACTTCTTCTTTGTCACTTCATGAACCTAGATAAGTGATTATATCATTAAAGCCATGAAAAGTAAATTTCTAATGGGCCACATTAACCCTAAAGGCTTACTTTCAACTTTGGAGTTCATACCAATTACATTTGTGCTATTAAGTCTTAAATTCACATAAGACATAAAGCTGACAGATTTTTCATCTAATTTTGAAAAAGCATAACTAATTCCAAGAAATTCCAAATGAGGTGGTTTAAAGCTCTATACAAAGATACTTCAGTCTAGTTTCACATAAAAATATTCAATTTCAAACTCTAGAACCACAACATTCCCAGAATGTTTCCAAAAACCAACTATTTCAGATGTTTTTCCAGTAGCAGGGTATAACTTTGAAAAATCACATCTTTTAGAACACTTGTCCAAAAATTACAAAATACCTATCAAATTAAAGATATATGTTTTTAATTTAATTCTGGAAAGGTTCAAAATTTTTGAACAAGGTTTTCTCTATGAAACATTTCGCACAACATCACTGTTTCATATTCTTTCCAGAAAACAGGATATATCTTCAATAATTCATATCTCCTACTATACTTATCCAAAAATTACAAACTACCTATCAAATTAAAGCTCCATGTCTTTAATTTAATCTATAAATTTTCATAATTTTTGGACAATGTTTAGACTTTGAAACATCACGCCTAACACTTACTGCCACACAGGGCAGATTAAGCAATATGCACATGTATACTTCATAATTTCCCAAATTCATATACAAGCATCCAAAATTCATGAACAGTTGCATACCTACACAAATTTACCTCCTAAAGCCAATGGAAGCATCAAAATTATAAAATTCTCAGTCCATCATCATGACACATACATAACAGAAGCAGAACAGAAAATTAGAGTTCCCAGAAAGAGTTTGTCGGTTTCTTGTTTTCTTTAGCTTAATCACTTTCTCTCTACTTCTAATCAAATGATTAGCTATTTACACACTCATTACATATTATTAGAAGCAATTTGGGTATTAGGACCCCTTAGGGTTTCATCATCCATATTCTACAAACTGTCCCAATTCAAGCCAACAACAACAACAACAACAACCACAACAAAGGCACAAGAAGCAAGTTTTGGAAGTTTACCTTTGATTCTTGTTGTTTCTCACTCCAAAAAAGTCTCAACTCTCTCTCTCTATACCTCTGATTAGCCTTGAAAATCATGGTTTCAAAGAAGTAGAAGTGATTAGAAGAGGCTATATAAGGGTTAGGGAGCAAGAATCACAAGGTAGCAACTTTCTTACCTTGTTTTATGATAAACCCTTGCACTTCCACCATCCTTCACGTTTCAGCTTTCTCCCACTCTTGCATTCTGATTTTGTCATGAAAATGGCCTGAAGATGATGATAACAGAATGGTTAAATGGAGTATTAAGTGACCTGCCACATGTCAGCTCCCCATTGGTCCAAAATTCTAATTTTCGCATATAATGCTTGATTTGGCAGAATTTTTATTAAACTTTGAAAATTCATATCTAATTGTACAAATGTCCAATTGGAGTGATTCAAAATGCTATACGACCTTTATTGAGTCTAGTTTTAAGAAAAAATATAAAATTTAGCCAATTGGAAGCTCAATATTCCCATAATTTTAATCTTTGAATGCTGCCTCAGAAAATAATTAATTTCGCTGGGCTAATTTCAAAAATTCATTTCGCTTTGTGTATAGCTCCATATGAAGTATATGACCCATCAAATTAAATCTTGATAAGTATACTTTCACTCTGGAAAGTTTCATAATTTTTCAAAATCATTTACTTATTAAAAAATGTCACACAATCACCACTGCTACACCAGAAATTTCACCGGTGGCAAAATTACTTTGTATTCCACTTTACTATATTGTGTGTTACTTCTAATTGCTTTGTTTTATTATTCCCTGAGCTCTTTAGCTCACTAATATAATTCCTTTTAATGTCCAAGGATATAAAGGAATTTTGGAAAATAATACTATGCCTCACTATGACGTTTACCAAACATAAGTCTAGTAGCTCGCTTTAATCTGGCTAAATCTTAAGCCTTTAGTCCCAAAATTCAGGATATTACACCTTTGGTCCCATATCTATACTAAATGTATATCGAGATTAATAACCATAAATACAATCTTATAATTATTTTGTGCATATCTCAAATTCTAACTTTTGCTACTCAGTCGTTTATATGTTTATATATTGTTCACAAAGCGTCCAAGGATAAATCATCCATCGACAATCAATTTATTGAAAATTAATAACCACATAACACATAGTCCTTATAAAATCATAGGACACATTGCCTACCGCCACTAAATACCCATAGGATCTTATAACCCAAGTAACTTCCTATGCAAACTGCACTTACGGGTCTTGTTGCCTTGGAGCTTATTGTCCCATCATCCCCTGGTGTGACAACCTCTTTGACATACTGCTTGTACTCTCTTACATTGGGTTATTTTTGAAATTTTATACCCTGAGTCATTACTTAAGTTCTTAAAATTTGGGCTACACTATAGGTCTTACAACCCTGCCCTTCTTGCTCTTAAGGTTTTATGGCCTGTGGACATACGGCTTAATAGGTCTTACTGCCTACTGTATTTTCTCAACAAGAATATGCTTATGAGTGAACTCATATATACAGAATCATTACATTAGATATGGAAACAAAAGTTCCATGTGTTAGAACTGCCTGACACCCAAGAGGGGGTGAATTGAGTGTATGATAATAAAGTATGATCTTTTAAAATCTTTTCGCAGCTTATCAAATTAATATATATGGAAGCATAAAATCATAAGAAGTTATGTAAATCTTATATGTTGGAAATGTAAAAGCTTAGGGAAGAGAATTGCAAACTGTGATTTATCCTGGTTTGGTATAATCCACGATGACCTACGTCCAGTCCCTAGGCTCCTCCTGAGATTTCCAATATACTATCTTCTTGTTTAACCGGGCACAAGAAAAGCGACTACAACCTCTTATGAAGTTACTCCCCCTTACACACTGTAAGGTTTACTCCTTCTTATAGCAAGTCGAGCAAAGCAATCCGAAGACCTTTCTCTCCTGCTTACCCGTGCAAGTCTTACGAGCAGCAACGTTCTCTCCTGCTTACACCACTATAAGTCTTACGAGCAGCAACGTTCTCTACTGCTTGCACCTTGTAAGTCTTATGAGCAGAAAGTCTTATTGACAATTCACTCTACAACTTCCCCCGTAAGGTGATCAATTCTCTCAACGTCCCTCTACCTTGAGAAAACTTCTAAAATACAGATGAAGTGTTTAAAAGCTCTCTCACAGAGTGTATAAATGCTCACTAAAGTATAACAAAAATAATCTCACTCTCACAGATACATCTTATATAAACAGATAGGAACAGAGAGTGCAAGAGGCGGAAGACTCAGGATATCAACATGCTTCTGTTTTTCTTTCTTCTGTACTCTTTTTTCTGAGTTTGAATCCTCTTCTATTTATAGCTGAGTTATAGAAGAGGACCGTTGTTAAGCATCCATCCGTTAGAGTCAATTGCTCCATTTGACCGTTGCACGTATTTGAATATTTGCCCATTGGTCCGTTGAGCTTTCTGTTGAGTATTGGCGTTTAGAAGATGAATGTTGCAACTGTATTTAAATATTTTCTCGCTGATTGTGCTCTATCATATGTTTCAGCGCTTCTTACAGTTTGCTCGTTGATCCGAAAAATAGTTCAGCGTTTGTTGAATATGGTTGTTGCCCATGATTTGTTATCGCTGAATATTGGTCCGTCGTTTGCCATGTATACTGATATTGCATAACAAATGTACAGCACTGAGAGAGAGCTGTTATGGTCAGACACTTCACTTTTGTCAAACATCTTTTTGTCTCTTCCCATGTAATCTTCATTGTTAATCTAGAGAAACACTTCAACCACTGATACAATGAAATATTAGTCATGAATACATTAGATTAATAATCAAAAACTGAATTTCTGCATTCTGGGAATTATCTCTTCGTATGATGATATTTGCCATGAGTCACCTCCGAACTTAAAGATGCAACCCAAACGTTTGATCTCCTGTTTAACACTTGAAATAAATATTAAGCAATGTCTAAGAATGATAGCAAGTGAAAACACAAAGATTGCATAACATATAAACACATTCGGATTAATTCCTGTATTCCATTTTGCTTCGTCAACACAAGAACTCGAGTTCCTCATACCAAACTTAAGTGCACAGAGAAGCTTTAATATCTCCGGATGGCTTCTATCATAAACTTCCAGAGTGCATTGAAATCCACTGGTGGTGATGAACCGAAAGGACCATATCACATGAATGAAGACTTGGAGTAATTAAGAGATGGAGGTGTACTGGTCTAGCAATACTGATAAAATCAATTCATCACTTGAGTTATCGGTTTTAGATGTGATTTGGTGCATATGGGCTTTCACTGAAGATGCATCCAGGCTTACTGGAAGTGATTTGAGAAAGAGTGAAATTCACCGGAAATGATTCAGCAATTTTCAAAGATCACTCGAGTGAAATTGGCTGCACTGGGAGTGATTTTTGAAACAGTGAATTTTTCTTGCAGTGATTTTTGATTCACTGAAAGTGATTCTAAAAAATCTTATATCACTCGAGTGATTTCGGTATCACTGGAAGTGAAATTGCAAACAGTGAAAAATTCCTCCTGTGATTTCTGCGCCACTGGAAGTGATCTGCATTTTGAGGCATTTTACTCGAGTGATTATTAATGATCACTCGTGTGATCTTCCTGATCACCCGAGTGATTATAAAAATCACTCGGGTGCTCTCTGTTCAAATCACTTGAACTCGAAACTCCACTTCCAATTCGACAGTAAACAAGGGTCAAATTATAGATGGCATAACTCTTCGAATATAGCTCCAAAATTTATGTATATCAATGGAAATCTCTTGAATTCTAGTTTCATATGGCACTAGTTTCAACTCAATTGGATCTGTGGTTTGAGAGTTATGGCCATAATACCAAATCTGTCCCAGAAAGTGACGCTGATATGAAGGCAATATTATAACACTTATATCTCCTTCATCTGAGTTCCTTTGATGTTGCGTTTGTGTCAAAATGACGCATTGGGAGTCTATTTTCATATACAACTAGTTTGATATCAATCGGAGTTGTACTGTGAGAGATATGATCGAATAATCAGACCTCGCTCAGCTAGACAAAAAACAGAGCATGAAAAACTGCAAATCACTCGAGTGAACAGTGAATCACTGCAAGTGATTTTCACTGTTTTAAGAATCACTCGAGTGATTCTGAAAATCACTCGAGTGATTCTGAAAATCACTCGAGTGATTATTAAAATAACTCGGTTGCTACAGTGCTACAGTATGCTACAGTTCCAAATAGTTCCAAACAATACCAATCGCTACAGTGACTTCTGAATTCCCTTCTGATCAGTATTTCTTCTAGGAACTTGAATCTTGATATTCCCATTAGTTCCTTGAAGCTCTTCTTTCTCCAATCTCTTTGACTAAAACATTAAATATAGTAGTTAGTCAATATAAAGAGATAAATATATTATGCAAACTTTTTGCTCTTAATATCTTATATCTATATTTGACATTATCAAAACTAATCATATCTAACACCATGACTTTCGCTATTATTATTTTCAGACCATGTTCTGTTTAACTAATATTGTTGTCATAGATCAAAATCTGATTAAACAGGTTAAGATCCTTATGATTTTCAATTAGTTTTTCTACTTTTGCATCATTAGGGCTACAACCTAGACTATCTTTCTGCTCAATATATCTGTAATTACTTTAGTTCTTCCAGGTTGAAATCTTGAAGCAACTCTATCTATCAGTGTTGTCTTATGTTCAACTCTTTTGGATTACACAGTTATTTTCAAGCTCTTTCGGTTTGAATCATTAATGCACATGTTGGAAGTTGAAGAGGAGCAATCATGCTCAATGGTGGGTAATGTACTTGGTTCTCTTGTTAATCATTAAAGAACAAAGAAGCACAGAGTATTCTCATCATAAGCGTGGGGAAGGGGAAAGGTTTGGACCATTTAGTTGACCGTTATTTGAGATAAACCATTATCTTGTTTTTATGATATGAAGTTGGAAGACAAATCATTTTTTTGTTCATCTAACATTTTATGATGATGTTACCATAAGAATTGTCCTTCTCTTTAGAATATTTATGAAGGTTACAAAGTATAACCATTATGTTTTGCTTGGTATTCTAATAATTGACCATTGTTACTTAATAATCATAATGTATATACCTTTTTATTTTTTAAAATTTTGGTGGTTGATTATGTAACCATCAGTTTATAAAAAAAAGTCACAAAGTAAATAAACAAACTAAAAAAAAGTTACGAGGATGTTTTAAGAATCTAATGCATCATCAGATTCTTCATTCTCTAATAACTTGTTCACCTTCTCGTTCAAGGAACGAACGAGAGAGGTACGTTTCTTCAAGTACTGGTCTATGTGTCCTTGCTCTCGCAAGTAAAGCTAGACCATATAATGGAGCTCATAGGTTGCATGGACAAAACCTTCAATGGTTGTTGGAAGAGGGAGTTCATCTTTTGGTTTTTTGCCAGATGATGAATTAGAAGTTCTCTTGCATCTGTTCATGATGTTTTGTTGAATTAGAAGTTAGCTTTGAGAAGTTGAAATGGAAGTAGAGAAGTGGAGTTTGGTTTTCGGACATTTATATAGAGAGGGTTTCATAAATTATCAAGTTGTTGCGTCTTTTAGTTTTAAAGATCATATTTTATAAATGGCGATAAATAATTCTTAATAACTGTTATGCATAATCAACCACAATATTAACTTAGAACCATTGAGTATGTTGTCAAAATACTTTACGTTTCCTAAGTAATAACTGTAAACTATTTCTCCCTCCTTTGATGATAAGAATAAGGATGAGGAAGAGGATGAGGAAGAGAAGGATGAACAAAATGATAAAGATGGCAAAAATACTTTACAGTTCTTAATTAATAACTGTGAACTATTTCTCCCTCCTTCGATGATGAGAATAAGGATGAGGATGAGGATGAGGAAAAGAAGGATGAACAAGATGATAAGGATGGTAGTACATCACCGCCATGCTTATCATCCTATTCATCCTCCTCATCCTCATCCTCATCTTTATCACTGGAGAAGGGAGATGAAGGCTGTGTTAGAGTATTATCATCAGCGTGGGAAAAGGGAAAGGTTTCAAACTATCACGTTGTTTGTTGTTTCATGTTTGCTTAACAATTATCATTCTTGTGAGACAAAATATGACGATTACTGATTACCACCACTATTTATTTACTTGGACTTCTATTAAGTGGTAGGTTTTAGTTACTAACCATTATGTATCTCAAGAGCTAACCATGTCACCCTTTACATCGTCGTCGTCGTTGTCGCCGACACCTCTACCCCCTCCGCCATTCCATCTTTATGTTGAATGACGAGATGACACAAGAGAAAAGAGCACTGTGGAAGGGCTTTGTTGTCATGAAGGAGGTTTAAAGAAAATTACGAGAGAAGAGAGGAGACTTACTGATATGTGGAACAAGAAAGGACAAATTGTGAACTTGTCATATTTCAAAATTTGATCTTTTTTATTCCATTTACAATAAGTTTTCTCCCCTCTCTCTTAATTTTCTTTTTGGACCTCCTTCATGACAAGAACACCCTTCCCTAGTGCTTTTTTCTCTTGTGCCATCTCGTTATTAGGTGGAATAGGGATTAGTGGAGGGGGCGGAGGCGCTGGTGACAACGCAGTGGGTGACGTGGTTAGGATCCTTAGTACTTGAGCTATTAGTTGTCACCAACAAGCCTTGAGGAGGAGGAGGTGGTGATGGAGGAGGGAGGGGTGGCGGCAGCAACGGAGAAGTTCCTTGGGAACTTATAACATAACGGAGAGGAGGAGGAGGCTGATAAAGAAAAGTAATATGAATCACAAGGAATAGTTGAATTTAAATAGATATCTAACGGATTGTAAAAGGTTATGAGTTATGACTTATAGAGGTCTAACGGGATTACAAAGGGTTATGATGAGTTATGACATTGAAGGTCTAAATGTTATAAAGGGTTATGAAAGTTAGATGACAGTTGTTTCTGAAGACTGTTATATTTTGTCTTCACTGATATAAGAGGTTGGAAGTCGAATCGTTTGTAAGTGTACATAGCAGTTTGTTTGAAAGAACCATCACTTTTTTCACTAAATAAACGACGGTTATTAACTACAGCTGTTATTTTTACGTTTTCACAAATTTTGCCTTGCAATACATGATAGTGCGCATAATTAACTGTTACATTTAAGCATTTTGCACGACCTCCACTTTAACATACATGGCATTTATTAGTTTGTAACTGTTATGTATTAGGTGTTATAAAAACCCAACTTTGTAGTAGTGAACAAAGGCCTTGTTTGATTTCATATTTTTAAAACAATTTTTTTGTTTCAAAAAAACATTAAAAAAAATTTTTGGTAATTAATTTTCAGTTAAGTGTTTTATATATACATAAAAAAATTAATATGTTTTTAAAAATAAAAATAAGAACAACTTTTATATGTTGATAGGGTTGTAGAGGGCAATTTTGTCAAGTTGTAGAAGAAAACCAATAAAAGATCTTATTTAAGATGGCTTTCAATTAAATTATTTTATTTTTATTTTTTACGTAATTTTATTATTCAAAAGATTCATTTTGTACGTCCTAGATTGTGAGGAGGATTTGATATATCTTTTAGATATTTTGAGTTATCCTAAAAATCATTTAAATTTATTAGTAGTTTGCTTTCATGATGTTATTCTAGATATTTGAGTTCATTTCAATGATATTATTTAATATCTTATTATTATATCCTTAATTTAATTTTTATAAATGACATCTTACCCTCAATATCTTTAAAATATCTTTTTTTTTAAAAAAAAAAATTTTGGGGTCATATTAGGTTAGGAAGTTGTACCCAGTTATTTTCATACTATGAGATTATGAAGTTATGAATGAGAAGTCTCATTGACAAGTTTTTGCTTGTGTTGTTTTTGTATTCTAAATAGAATAGAGTATGTTGCAAGGGTCTTATTAACTTTTTTGGAGCCTTTTATAGCTAAGATACTGGTAGGTTGTAAGAGTCTGATTGACTCTTGTGAAGCTTTTTTGTTTGTAGCTAATAATCTAGAGATGAGTTCGTCTAGGGTTTTAACTTATCAACTTTTTATAACTAAGGATCTAGCTAGAGGCGAATTCCTCCTAAGGATTTAGAGACAAATTCCTTTAGGAATTTAGTTGGTTAAATTCACTTTTAAGTTTTGTTCTACAATTCCCACATCATAAAAGCGAAGAGCTCCCTATATATTTTTCTTCAATGCTTGATGATTTGAGCTCTTACCTCTCAAAATCGAATTCGCAGAGTCTGGATGTTGTCTCTCACTGAAGTTGATTTTAAAAACAATTATTTCAAAAAAAGTTTTTATAGTTTTTGTTCTAAAAAAATATGATTTTTCAAAATGATAATCAGATATTTTTTTAATTCTTTTCTTCCCAAAAAGTCTCGTTAAGAAATAGTTTTATAAAATTATTCTAAAAAAAGTTAAGAACAAAAAATTAAACGAGGCCGAAAAACTTATTTCCATGGATTTGTCTTAATTCTAGTGATCCATTTAAACCCAATTCATTCAAATTTTTCTTAGTTAGTCCCAACAACAAAATACTAGAAAATTACATATTAAAATAGGATGAATTGCTTAAAAGGAAAAACTTCGTTCATTTGATTGAAAGGGAGGTAATCTGGAGTTTGCCTTAAACTCATCATTATACTAGTATTATTTGAGTGGTAACTAGAATAAACACATCATCATCAATATCATTCATCATCATCACACTACTACATAAAACACTTTTAACGTCATTTTTTTTTAGCTCTCTTAACGTCTAAAAAAAGAGGAACGCCTATACCAGGGACGTAAAAAAGTCAGGATACGGCGTCTTTTAAAAAAGGGACGTTTAAAGTTTTTTTTTAAAAAAAACAAAACTTTAGACGTCCCTTTTTAAGAAAAGGGACGTCTAAGCTTTAGACGTCCCTTTTTTAAAAAATGATGTCTAAAGTTATTTTTTTTAAAAAAAAAACTCGTTTATATTTTTCACTGCCTAACAATTATAACATACAGAAACAAGATCGAACAGTTTTTTATAAACCAAAATATCCTTACAGATTAATATTGGTGAAGGATGATAAATCAAAATGAATCTACAATGAAGATAAATCTAAATCTTAACACAACAAAATACATATACAATAATCTCAGTTTAAAACTTAGCCTATAAAAAGAAAAATTAGTTATCCATACCTTTTGGCCACAGTAGGAGAGGGAGGATGGAGGCCAATGGCGGGAGAGGGAGGAGGAGGAACCAACAGCATCAAAGATCGATGAAGAACAATGGCGACGAGCTTCAACAATGGAGAGGAAGACGGTAGATGATGGTGATGGAGATAGAGGAGGACGACTTTAAAAAAAAACAACGATAATGAAAGGGAGTAAGAGAGAGAGTTATGGTGGAAAATGAGTTTCAAGAGAGTGATGTCAGTATCAATTTGACTGATATACGTTACTTTTAGACGTCCCTTTTTAAATTTGGGACGTCTAAAGTAAAAAAAAATTGACTTTAGACGTCCCTTTTTCAAAAAGGGACGTCTAAAGTCTAAAAAAAATTTTAAAAAATTAATTTTTTTACTTTAGGCCTCCCTTTTCAAAAAGGGACGCCTAAAGTCTAAAAAAAAAATTAAAAAAATTATTATTTTTTACTTTAGGCGTCCCTTTTTGAAAAGGGACGCCTAAAGTCTTAAAAAAATTAATTTTTTTTAATTTTTTTAGACTTTAGGCGTTCCTTTTTTAAAAGGGACGCCTAAAGTTACTTAATTCTTACCCATAATTACAAAAATGCCACCGTCTTTATTTTTTACTTCCCTTTTTAAAAAAGGGACATCTTTTAGGGACGTAAAATCTACATTTTATAGTAGTGTCAATATTATATGATTAGCTATATAAGTTCAATTTCAATCAATAACTTTGATTTATGGTAAATGATTAAATTGGCAAAGCTTTATGGGAACATTTAAATATTAATGTAAATAAAAAGGGAAGAGGGAGGTCCCAATGCAGTAAGTAGCATTGAGCCCTGCGAAGAAATGGGAAAAGACCAATGAGGCCACACATTTGGTCAGCGATGTCGAGTCATAACTAATGTTTTAATTAATTAATTAATTGAGTAAATTTAATAATTAAATTTGGGCCATCTTTGTTAGCTCGAGTAATACTGAATTCTTTTTGTTTCTACTTGATTCTTAGTTTCAGAAATAAAGAAAAATAAGGTTAAACAATTTGTCTTATTTGATAAATGTATTTGATTTTACCTGAATTGGTAACGTAGCTTGATCAAAACTTACTAAATAATGATGTCTAAATTATATAATTTTCTTTTTAAAATCAATACAACATATAATTAATACAATTATAGGTGAAATTTAGTATACTACTTCTAAATTCCATTAATTTGATGTTTTAAATATAAATGTTGCGTTCAGGTAAAAAAAAAGAAATATATAATTGTTGCGCATAAGTGTGTTGCCCATAGCCATTGGATTTTTTATTTTTATTTTTTTGGGCCCGCGATAGCCATTGGAATTTGGAGACTCCATACAATATTATTTAATATTACAATATATTTTAGAAAACATTTTTCTATAATACAAAATTTGCAAATAGTATGAATAATATAAATTATATATTTTGTTTTTTTATACTATAATTGTGTATTTAATTTTAGTCAAGATTATGATAAAATTCCAATTTCATGTGTCCAAATTCCAATTAATATAATTGAAAAAAATAGAAAATTTATAATTTTATGCAAAAAAATTGTCATGTCTCGCAACATGCAAAATACTACATCTAATCTAATTTTATAATTTCCATATAAAATTCATGACAAAGTGGAATTATTTAAAAGTTATGATAGTACTCCACCAATCCTTTTTATAAATTATAATTAAATATTTTATAAAAATTAAAAAATTATTTAACATCTGTTATTTAATTATTATAAAATCCCAAAATGATCTTTAATGAAAAAATATCAGTTTTTTCTTATTAAAAAGGACAAAATGATAAAATAAATAACAAAGTCTACAAGTTATAAATAGATATAGAATAGAAATTATTACTGCTTGTGAAATTGCAATAAAAAAACTTAGAAATGGTCCTAATGGTAACATTCAAGTAAGCAAAGAGTAACGCCAAAATTTTTTGCAAGGTGATAATAAGTCTTAGAGAGGAATCTTTAGGAAGGTGTATAAAACATTTGTTGATATAGTAGATGACCAGTTGATACTTTTAGTCTGATTGTTGCAACCCAGAATTTCAAATCCAAAATAGAGTAGCACGAAGACACTTGGAATGGAAAGTAGTTCCTGGAATAGTTTGATATATTATTAAAATAATATATAAAAAAAACGTGGGCCCCCCACATTTGAAAAAGAGAGTGTGGCACCTTATGGTGCCATACGTTTAGAAAGAAAAGAAAAAAGTAAAAATAAAAATATTAAAAAAATTATAAAATGGAGGTAGGAGGGGGTATTATAAATACCCCCTCTCCTCACACACTTCACGCAGAATCTGCGTGAAGTGTTGTGTAGTAAGGTGATGGGCAAGGCTCTGATAGGAGTATTTTCATTTCTTCGGGGATCAATAAGGTACTCAAAATCTCTTCTAATTATAAAATTTCTTTTATGAAATATTTTCTAAATAATTTTCTCTTTCTTATGATATTAGTTTTGTACTGATTAGAGAATATTTTAGGATTAGAATTTTGGACAAATTTGAGTTTTGTTAGTATATGACTATAAGAATATAGATGATAACTAATAGTTAATTTTAATCGGTTTATTTTTGTTATTTAGTTGATACAAGATTTTATAATGAATTTTCTATATAATCAACTTATAAATTTTAAACCGATTAAATTTAGATTAAATAATTTATTTGGGTTAATGGAGATATTATTGAAATTTTAGTTGGTATAGTTTTAAAAAATGAAGGACTAAACTGTCATTTATGAAATTCGTAGGACTAAATTGTCATTTATGAAATTCGGAGGACTAAATTGTCATTTATGAAATTTAGAGGACTAAACTGTCATTTATGAAATTCAAAAGACTAAACGGTCATTTTATAATTTAAAGCCTAAATTGTTATTTCAGTTTTTATAGGATATTATTATTAGAATTTGTAAATAAGTTATGATTTTGACTTTTGGAAAATTATTAACGGGTAGTAAATTGATTGTGATAGATTGATTTTGGCGTGTGTTTGAGCTCTTGGATTTGGAACAGTGTGATAATAATTAGCTTTGGCGAGAGGTAACCACTTTCCACTTATTATGTGTGTTGGTGTGTGTTTGTGAGTATTTTGTAAAATGATTATGAGATTGAAAATCATATATGGATATTATAGATTATTTCAATGAGTAATATTGAGGAGTATTTTGTTATACACTTGCTTTGTGGAACCATGTGATTTAAATTATAAGATGTATTTGTATATTTTGAATATCCTCATATGTGTATGGAAATCTTGAGAAAATTCCTATTGAGCTATTTATTGATACATATTGGGTTGTTTGGTTTGGGTTGAGATGGAGAAAGTTATTTTTACCACGTGGTATAGCCTCTATTGGTGCACGATGGTTGGCTTTCTATTGTCCCACCAGTTCAATGAGGGACCGTCCCACCAGTTCAATGAGGGACTGCGAAACCCCACTAGTTTAATGAGGGGAAAGACCCATGGTCTAGAAACATGCTCTGTGGATTTTGGCCAATCCTCATCATGTGACCGGAGAGCTCTTTGAGTGGCCAGTAACATGGATAGTAACTTAGCCCATGGGTCTAGTCGGCTGAAATAAGGCGGTTCGGTTGGATTGATGGGAGGCATTTGAGAATTGTGATATGAGATTTGAGATATAATATTATAATTTCTGATATGAGATATGAGATATAATATTATAATTTCTGATATGAGATTTGTGTACAAAACAATGATATTAGATTTTTAATATTTTATTATATAAACTGTTCCACTTGGCACCTCATGAATACATGTCAGCATGTGTAATGAGTTGGAAAGTTGGTTATTGAGGCTTTTGTCTCACCCCGTCGATTTAACATTTTTCAGGTGATAGTTTCCGTGCTGGAATGTCGGGAGGAGCTCCTGAGGCATAGATATATCTCTATGGCCTCTTGTGGTTTATTATGTGTTGAATTGATGTATATTGCCACTCATAGGGCCTACATCCTATAAACTCTACTTTGACTACATACTTTGTATTATCGTATCATGGATTGGATACAATAATATTTAATAGTTTGTGCGATTTTATCTCTATTATGATTAGTCGTTGAGAGATAATATTTAATATTATGGAATTAAGGAGAGGATCTTACAACAAGCATTCCATTCACAAAACATTTATTGTATGCATTTGTTAGCATTGTTTACTACTGAGATTCTTCTGAATCTCACCCTCCCCTAACCAACCATTTATATAGGTGAACACAAGAGGTGTGCTGAGAAAAGAGAAGAGGTTTGAATGCAGAGGGACGCAGAGGTGGATCAAAGATGAGAATGTGTCTATTGTTTTGTACTAAACTTAGACATTTTGGTAGCCTTGTGTTGCTACAACGTGGTGTATGTAAATAAATGAATATAAGTTTGAGTAGAGAATTGATTTAATTGAATTAAAGAGAAATGATAAGAATTGATGAGTAATAAGAAAGTTGCGAACCACTAGAGTATGCTTCAGCAAAAGTTTTAAATTTTTAGAAAAGCCCACTCAACTACGAGTTCGAATCCTATTTTGAGGTTGGGATTTGAAAAAGTGTTATAAAAGAATAACGTTTAGAGGTTCGAGTTCGTTGCGTAAAAATTATCAGATTGAGTGTAAATATAAGGTGTTACATTTATTTGGTATCAGAACAGTGATTCTAGCAATGGAATTGTCTGCTTTGAGATAAAGGTCCAGTTAGAGTAAAAGGTTCTGACTATAGGTTACATTTTTTGATCATGTGAATAGTATAGTGATCCTTTGTTAGTGTTATTGTAACTGGGAGTTACAAATAGCTGAGGGACCTAATGAATTAGATTACCCCTGTCTGTTAATCAGCCTGCTGAAGGAAAGGGCAAAGATCTATATAGAGTAAGTAGCTCTACTTGACAGGGATGTTAGTGGTACCTAATCCTAGTGAGGATTCCTTTACTGGTGACAATGGTAATGAAACCCTAATAATAGAAGAGGAAGCGCAGGATTCATATTCTGTTGTGAACTCTAGGGCTCTTGATATTGAATTAGGGTATAACCTATATTTTGTTTTCCCCTGTGTTATGGGGATGCATAGGGGAGTTATGTTGAGGTGCCGATACTGTTTGTGTTTCCCTGTGGGGATAGTACTTAACATTTATGGGAAGGCAGATATATTGTACTGGGATCAAGACATATATGAGTTGTCGATACCCAGTGGTATATGGATCTGTATGGGCACTTATGCCCTAGATCACATCAAAACCTTGAGGTTAAGCGTGCTCGGGTGAGAGCAATTTTAGGATGGGTGACCCCCTGAGAAGTCCCCACATAGAAACCTTATGCTAAAGGTTGGAATACATGAAGGCTTGAGTACCTTGAGGCAGGATATATGGTGATTCTTAGGGATGTCATGAGTGATGATAATGTCATATATTGATTCTAGAGGATCCGATTTTATGATTCTGAAGGTTGAAGGTAGGCTGGAATCAGATCTAAGTTGGAATAGTGCTTAGGTCGAAATGAGAATCAAGTTGCACTATGGTTTTATTTCATGATAGAAGTTTGAACCTTGTGAACCTTATAGATAGTGCTAAACCTTCAGTAATGTTTTGAGGATATTATCTAAATATCGCAAAGGTTAGAATAAGCGCTATTAATCATGATTTTAGCATACCTATTGGGTATATTTAAGGAAAATGATTTTCGCTTTGTGTCATGTTGAGGTTCTAAGAGTTGAATCATAACCTGAGATTCTCTAGGAATTTGAAATAGCTTGAGTGGCTTAAGGTACTAGAATGTAGTACATAGATGTGTATGAGATTTCAGGAGGTTGCTAGTTGCTAATCTAGATTAAGTAAAGATCTTAATCATAGAATATTCCCTTAGAGTTGTGATTGTGCCTAGAGCAGGATCGATATCGAAAGTCCATATTAATTGACCCCAGATAAGATGGCAGAAGGGAGAGTTTCCTTGAAAGAAGGGTTTGTAGGACCCATAGAAATGTCATGGGGTGCTCTAGCGTCGGTTGATGAAAGAAATTAAGGAAGAATAGGTTCGACGGTATAAAGGAAAACAACTCTTACTCTCGTATCTTATATAATGGTTCTGCATGTATATGTTTACCATCGAGTATATTTGTGTTATGAATATATGGTAGGTAGTAAGACCTAGTGGGCCAGCATGTCTTTAGGAAATCAGACCTGACAGGCAGAGGCCCGAGGCTGTAAGTCCCATAGTGCCTATGGCATAGGGTTGATTCCTTAGGTAGTAAGACCTAGTAAGCATTTAGAATATGTGGGGTTGTCACTTAGGGCCTATTTATGCGGGTGAACGCCCAGGCCATGGAGATTTCTGTTATCCATGAGTAGTCGCCTGGGGCCTATTGCGTGGGTGGACACTTGGGGCCATAGCAACTCCTGTTATGCATAAGTAGAATCCTGGGACCTATTGCACAGGTGAACACTTGTGGCCATGTGACTTGTGGGACTAAGGGTTCAGTGGTTGCCGTTATGCTATATGCTAACATGCCGAATGCTCTGGTGATGATGATTGTTATGATGATGGTTTGTTTAGCATGCTTCATGAACATTAGATAAGAGTATGAATGGCTTGAGTAGGAAGAGATGGAGCCTGTAATGAATTCAGAATACCTAATAGACTATGTGTCCTAGGTAGCTATACTTGATATATATTCAGCAAAGATGATAGACCGATTGTCCTGAGGCCAAAAGGCTCGAGGGACTAGTATGTCCTTAGGCTGGTGGAATGTGATGTGTTTGAGAATGAGGCCGAGCAGAGGCTCGAGGCATTAAGACCTGATGTGCAAGTTTGCATTGGACAATATCCCTAAGCCATGAGACCTGTGTGCCTAGCGCGGTGACATTGGACCAGTATGTCCAGAGTACACCTTGAGACTAGTAGAATATTCAGATTGTACCAGGTTGTAGCCGAGCAGTAAGCCCTAAGATGCCTATGGCATGGGGATGATCCCCTAGGAAGTAAGGTCGGAATATCCAGCGTTGTGGTAGTAGAATGAGCTGTAAGGCTTGATATGCATCAGTGTGATCCGGGAGAGTCCTGAAAAGGCAGTGAGGCATGAGAAATCAAGCGTTGTGAGAATGGACCAGTGGGTCCTATGTTGAATGCTATATATTGGGTACAAAATAGATGGGTAGGATGTATGATGATTACTGAATACTATCTGAGCTTTTATCGATGATATGATGAATTGTGTCGCATACTGTGTGAGCTTGCACACGAAGATGATAGACTGAGTGTCTAGAATGATTCCCTGAGGTATAGATGTTTGAAATTTCAAGGACAAAATTTATTGAATGGGGGGAGAGTTGTAATATCCCGAATTTTAGGACTAGAGGCTTGAGATTAAGCTTGACTTAAGTGGACTGCTAAGCCCCGATTTAGCAAGTGTCCTAGTGAGGCATAGTTATATTCCTTAAAATTCATTTACACCTTTGGTGGCATTAAGGGGAATTAAATTGTGAATTAAAGAGCATATTAAGTGACAAAGAAAGGTAATTAGAGGTCACACACAACATATTTATTTGGAATATAAGTAGTGTTGATGCCAGTGAATTTTCCTGTGTGGCAGTCGTGTTTGTGTGACATTTTTTAATGAGCAAATGATGTCCAAAAATTATGAAACTTTTCAAAATGAAAGTATACTTATAAATATTTAATTGGATATGTCATATGGGTTATTTGGAGCTATACACAAAGATATATATATTTGAAATTAGCCCAGTAAAATTGGAGATTTTCAGTGGCAGCGTCAAAAAACAATAATTCCGAGAAGTATAAGATTCAATTTGGCTAAATTTTATATTTTCCTTAAAATTTGACTTAATAAGGGTCACATATCCTTTGGAACCACATAAATTGGATATCTATATAATTAGGTATGAATTTTCAAAGTTTGATGAAAATTCTGCTCAGTTTTGCATTAAGTGCAAAAATGTAAATAAATATATGGGAAAAATGATAATTTGACTAATAAAGTAAGATGACATTATTTTTCTCTTCAAATGGCCAATGCTTTTGGTCAAATGAAGCAAAAGGAGGGAGTTATTTACTTGGTTCATGTTAAGCTTAAAGATGAAGCATTTTTAGCCAAGTAAAGGTGATTGAAAAGTCAAAAAGCAAGGCAAGAGTTAAATGGCCAATGAATATTGATTCCAAAGAGATGTATGAAGTTAGTTCAAAAAGCTTTCTTTGACTCCCTTGAACAGCCATGTGACGTCTGTAATACCTCATTCTTTTTAAGTACGGTAGAGTACCAATGAGTAGTAAAATCACTCGGGAGACCAAGATTTGAACCTGGAACACCCAACTTTCGAAAATACTTATAAATTCCCCTGCCTCAACTCGGGATTTGAACTTAGAGCTGAGAGGGTGATAAAATTTTCTATAATCATTTTCATAAAACTTCACTAACTCGTTAAGACTAATCGGATTTCCCTTTTATTATTATTCTTCAGAGTTTGTGAGCATACCTCTGCCGACTTAATATAATCCATCCCACGTACACATTTCATTAGCGATAGGAAGAAAAACTACTAACATCTATTATTCATTTGTTAGGTCATCTTTACAACATATACACCATATACATCATTTACTACATATACAATCCAAAATATGTATGGACTAGACAACCAAAATACTATAGTCTTTAGCGCCTTAACTTGTAGTTATCACCACTTACATTTTTCTTGCCCCTCGAGCTTACTCCCTGTACTGAAGATGGTTTTTGGAGAAAAAGAGTGAGATTCGGAGGAATCTCAGTAGTAACATAAGTCAATCATATAAAGATAACATACAAAGCAGGCTTCACACTTATCAATCAAAAAAATTATCATAACATCATTCAGTGCATTTAATGCAATCCATAAACTACCGTAGCGCTAGGCGAGTTACTTGGCCCTGAGGGGTACCCGTGCAAAGATAGGCCCCGGGCACCACTCGTGCAATTATGAACATTATAGCCTGAGCGTCAACCCGCGCAAAGATAGGCCTCGGGTGATCACTCCGCATAATTAAAATGTGTTAGACATTTTGTGATGATTTCAAACAACACACAAAGCATGTTATGTCATATGAAGAAAAGTTACTACCTAGTTGTACTTCTTTTGCAACTTCCCTCACTTGATCAAGCTTAGGAAAATATCGCGCCTTAAACGGTTGTCGAGTCCTGAAATCTCGAAATACACCATCAATGAGTCATTACTCATCCCTATATCATTCCAAACTCATAACATTGGTAAACTTAGCCTAAAAGTGCTAAATTACTAAAATACCCTTAGAGATCTGGCTTAACCCTTCATACCCGGTCTCACTACACTTTACCAAAATTTATGACTTAGGCTATCCCTACACAAACATGCCCTTGACAACCCTTATTTAGAGCTTTTAAAGGGTAATTATGTCATTTCACTTTACGTGGCTTCTCTCACTTCGTGGTCAACATAGACTCTACACAATTTTTCCTCCCAAACTCAATGGAAGCATAGGAATTATTAAATTTCTACTCAATTGCCACGTCTAACATAGGGAAGTCCAATAGGATTCCCGAAAAAGTTGTGTCGGATTCTCGTTTTCTTTAGCCTAATCACCTCATTTCTACTTATAATCAATATATTAACTATTTATAAATTCATTGGACTTGATTTGGAGATACTTACATATTAAGGTCTCTTGAGTTTTCTTGAATTATCTTATACCAAAACAACCAAAATCAAGCCAAGAACAACTCTACTAACATCAATTAAGCAAGATGAACAAGTTTGGGAAGTTACCTCTTGATTTCTTTAACTTTCTCTCTCCTGCATATTTTCCTCTCTCTCTATACAACTCTTGATTCAGCTAAATATCAGTGGATTTAAGGATAGAGAAGTGAGGAGAAGAGGTTATGGAAGGATTAGGAACCTTAAGACACAAGGTACAAGTCTCTTACCTTGATTGTTGATGAACCCTAGCTCTTCTTCCGTTCTTCACGTCCAGCTCTCACTCTCACTCTTTTTGATTTAGTTTCGTGCGTGAGAATAAGCTGAAGAGAAGGGAAAATTATGATTAAATGAAAGGTTAATTAACCATGCCAAGTGTCACCGTCTCATTGGTCAAAAATGGAATTTTCTCTAATTAATTCCATATCCCTTTTCTCTTCATGTTTCAGCCGAAATTATGCATGAGGAATACAAGGGAAATATGGATCTCCAATATCCCATTGTGCCATCTTGTAACTTGTTGACCAAGTCATTGACTATTTGACTATTTGAACATTCTTAACAATAATTTACCAAAATTGGTTTATTTATGATCAAGTAGTCATTTTACTCTTTTTAATTCTCATTTAACTCAAATTAGTAGGAATATTTAGGAAAAATAATTATTTCTCACTTTATGGAAAAATTATCGTTTTGCCCCTACATTTCATGATTTACTGAAATAAATTATTTTTCACTCTTTTCTTCGGCTTAACCCCATTTTGAAATTTATATGAGGCCATCATTCATATCATTTAATTTCTCACATTTTCAGTTAGAATAATAGGCCTTTAATTGTGCATTAATCGCCTCTTTGTGTCCTTATTCGGCTAAATTACGTGTAACTGGCGATTAGAAAATTTTCCATAAATTCATATAAGTTCATACACATCACATTTCACCATTTTACTCCACTAAATATCACAAATTCTCATACAAGAAATATTGGTGAAAAGTGGGGTATTACAACGTCCAAATGGAAAGAAGACGGGGAATTAATACTTGGCTCAGATTAACAATAAACAATATTATTTCCCAAAAGCAAAAAGAGATATTTGAAGAAGCTTTTATCCCTTCTCTTCTTCCATTATTTCGGTCAAGATCGCAGCCAAGAGAGAGAGAGAGAGAGAGAGAGCTGAACGAATTAAAGTGAACCAAGAAGGAAAGAGAAAGGAGAGCTCTTGAAGTTCAAGAAGAGTTAAGATATTCTACCTCAATTTTCACCTTCCAAACCACCTCTCTAGCTCTTGAGGTCTTCATAAAAATTGTTTCTCTCAGTAAGAGCTTCATTTTTATAGTTTTAGTTTCTTGAAAGGAGGTTTGTGGTGCTGTCTACAAATGCCAAAGTTGGAGGAATCAAGAACAAGCCCTAGAAAGTGAAAGAGGTGAGCTTAAGCTTCAATTTGATGTATATATTGTGTTGGTTAGTGTATTTTTTAGGCTTTTCTCTTGCTGCCCTATTTTTGATCTTTTAAGGTTTATTAGGGTTCATGATGCTTTCATCTCGTATATGTGATTATATTTTTATTTGGAAGCAAATGAACTAAGTTTGATGATTAAATTGTGAATTGGTTTCTTGTTGTAGAAAACCCTAATTGTTTAGGTGTTCATGAGTTCATGATTTTTGGATGCTTATGATTAAATCTAGAATTTTTAGAAATTGAAAGGGAATGTTGTTTGATTTGTTCCACTGGAGGAAGTCTGATTGTGAAATGAATTTTGTAGGTCAAAACTGGTCCAAAAATTATGAAAATTTCCATAATTATATTAGAAATATAGAGCTTTAATTTAATAGATAGGTTGTAATTTTTGGACAAGTACACTAGAAGATATGATTTTCCAAAGTCAGGCCCTGTTTCTGGAAGGTAATCTAGAACCGTTCAGGTTTGGCAAATTTCTGGGAAACATATGATGATATTAGTTAGACCAAATCATTTTTACACAAAATTAAAATTAAATAGATTCATATAGGACTTTGAACCACCCCAATTGAAGTTCTATATAATTAATTATGATTTTTCAAAGTTTGGTCAAAATGCTGGCAATTTTGATTACCATGCGAATTTGAGAAAGAAAATGGCTAAATGTAATTAGTAAGAACTCCAAGGGTGAAATTAAGCCTTTAAGGCTAATGTAGCCCATTGGGAATTCACTTTTTATGGTTCTAATAATGTCATTACTTATCTAGGGCCATGAAATGACAAAGAAGAAGCAATGGTTGGAAGGTCAAGGTACAAGAGGAGGACACAAAGTCCAAAATGTAGTGAACTTTCCTAACTTGCATAACTTAATGTGTGTACTTGTGTATTGATGTGTTAATTGCTTTGATGAATTGTATAAAGCATATGTGAATGAGTGAAGCTCTGTTTTTTTTATGCTATGGCCATTAGTGTAACATGTTAAACATTGAGCATGCATATATGTCATTACGTTGGCAAGAATTTGTGGGAGCAAGCATGTCATGCACAAAACATTTTTGTATGCATTTGTTAGCATTATTTACCATTGAGATTCCTCCAAATCTCACCCTCCCCTAACCAACCATTCAAACAGGTGAACACAAGGTGTGTTGAGAATAGAGAAGAGGTCTGCATGCAAAGGGACACAGTGGTGGATCAAAGATGAGAATGTATCTATTGTTTTGTACTAAACTTAGACACTTTGATGGCATTGTGTGGCTACACTGTGGTGTATGTAAATAAATGAATTAATTTTGAGCAGAGAATCACTTTAATTGAATTAAAGGGAAAAGACAAGAATTGTGAAAATGGTCACGACCTCGAGTCCCTGGGGAGGTGTAGTAAATCCCCTTAGAGAGGGGACAATTCTTGGTCTTTTGAGCCCCAAGAGGGGGGTGGAAGTTGGTCCGGATCACCAGCCTGCGGTGGTAGGGGGTCGTCTATTACATTGGTAGGCACAACAGAAAATTAAAATTCAAAATTTTTTCAATCCCTACTGCGGATCTATCAACGACGTTTTAATTGAGTAATAGAAAAGGTACATTTCTTATGTGTTCAGTATTTCCTTTTGATCTCAAGGAGCTAACAACTCGAATATGCTCCCTCTATCAGTATGCACACGAATAGGAATCCAATACGGACAGCGTGCTAGTACCAACAATGTCCCTCTAGAGTTTTCTTTTATCACGACTCTATCTATTTTCCTCATCTGTAGAAAACCCTACCTCTCCCTTAAATAACTAGTCAGGGTTTTCTATTTTATGATGGATATTCGATTTTTAAAATTAATCTTAATTAATTTTGAAATCCATATGATATCAATTAACACTTAATTGTTTTGATAAACAAATTAAATAACTCTGGTTTAATTAAATCTATCCAATAGTTTTAATTTAACCTATTTATTTAATTTGAATAAAGAGCTAATGGAAATAGATTTAATTTATCTTGATAAATTAAATCCAAGATATTATATCTTTATCAAGTTAGTTATTAAATTTAATTTATCGAAAAGAATAAAATTTAAAACTAACACAGTATAATAATATTATCACACAGACACAGACACACAGATTATGTATATATATATATAATTCGTTCACCCTATATTAATTATTATATTCATTGAATATAGACATATTTTAGATTCAATGAATCTGGACATTATAGCTCGTATTGGGCTATTTGTTTTGTGTGACCCCGTAGGCCTATATGAAGTTGGCAGTTGCCCCAAAGACTATACTAACCCACAAGTCGTAAGCAGCCTCTAACAAGACATTACTACTACCCAATTCATACGAGGATCAATAAACCGATACAACCTGTCATACAACCATATCACGTCCCTTTTGTCACACGATATTTCGGTCAAGGATGAGACAAAGAGAATGTCATCCTCATATTCCTGACCATTACTTTCTTGATCCTTGAGTAGTCTAACTATAGAAATGGAAACTTCTTTCTATCGTAGTATGACCATACATTTCTTAGACTCACTCATCGAGGGGCCCGGTCATATCTTTCTACTAATGTGAGGGACAAATTCCATCTTGACCAGTCACATTCCTCTGCATGAAAACAACCAAACCCGAACATAGCCTTTGTCATCACCCGGTCAAAGGTGACTTTTGACTAGCACTACTATAAAAGACACTTTTAACAACCGTTTTCATAGGGACGTGTATGTGAGTGTCGTTGAAAGTTTTAAAATAGACGACCGTTTTAAAACAGTGTACTAAGAGACTTACAACGACTGTTTTAGAAAAAATAGTCGTTGTATTTCTACAACATACGATGACTAGTTTTTTAAAAACAGTCGTTGTATGTGTTGAGATACAACGACTGTTTTTGAAAAAAATAGTTGTTGTATGTTATTTTTTTTAAAAAAAATCTTATAAGTTCCTAAAATCTATGCCATCTGCTTAGTTCTCTCTCTCTCTCTCTCTGTTTCCCCCATTCTTCTCTCTCATTTCCCTATCTTTTTCCTCTCTTTCCCTCCCTTTATCTTTCCAATATTACAAAGGAATAACATAAATAGCATTAATAGGCTAAAACAAGATGAAACAAATAAAAAGCTATACTCATAATTGAAGAATTAGAAGAAAAAATTTAGCAACAAAAAGTAAAATAATAAAATTAAACTCTTAAAAAATGATGCAGAATCTAAGGTTTAGATCCTAGTCAAAGTTATTTCAATCAAAGATGATCCCAATAGCAAAACACCAATCAAATTATCATAAAATGAGTGATACCTTATTTCCCAACACTAAGGTAGAGTACTAATTAGCTAATACTCACCGAATACCAAACATCAGAGTGCGGAAAATGCTAGAAAATTTATACAATGCCTCTACTGGATATACATATTCACAGATAAACACATTTATACACAATTCATATTACAACACTTATAAATACCCCGGGAACTGCTCGCGCAATATAAATACTATCGCCAGAGTGTCAACCAGCGTAAAGATAGGCCCCGGGTGATCACCCCATATAATCTAAACATGTTAGACATTTTGTGATGATATCAAACAACACATATACATGCTATGTCATATGAAGACGGTTACTACCTGGTGGCTCCTCTATGCAACCTTCCCACTCGATTCAAGCTCGGGCAACTACTGAGGCCAGACCGGTTGTCAAATCCTGAAATCTTCAAATATCACAAATGAGTTATTACTCATCCATACATCCTTCCAAACTCATACTATTGGTAAATTTAGCCTAATGGTGCCAAATTACCAAAATACCTCTTAGGTCCTGATTATCAGCACTTTCCTCAAAATCGTGATTTAGGTCATTCCTATACATTTTGGCGTGTAGAATCTATTTCTAACCTCGAATTGGCCAAATTCAATCTCAAATGACAAAAATACCTTTGACAACCCTCAAATAAGGCTTATAAGGGGTAATTTTGTCATTTCACTTTTCGTGGCTTTTCTCACTTTGGGGTCAACATAGACCCTACACAATTCTGCCTCTTGAATCCAATGGAAGCATTGAAATTGTCCAATTCCCACTCATTTACCTTGTCCAATACAATGAAGGGAAAATAAATTCCTAGAAAAGTTATGTCGGAATCTCATTTTCTTTAGCCTAATCACCTTCTTTCTACTTATACTCGCAATATTAATTGATTAGGCATTCATTGGACTTGATTTAGAGATACTTCCACATTATGTTCTCTTTGGTTTTCTTGATTTATCTCATACCATATGAATCATAATGAAGTCCAAAACAACTCTACTAACCTTAATCAAGCAAGAAGAACAAGTTTGGAAAGTTCCCCTTCCTGCACCTGACTCAGCTTAATCTTAGATGAAACCTCGACCTTCCTTTTCTCTTTCACTGCAGCTCTCGTTCTCAGCTTACTCTTCAACTCTTTAGGTCTGTTTGATCATGCGAAAGAAGCTGATGGGAATGAAGAAAAGGATGATATAATCCTTTGATTAATTAAACTTGACACTTGGCATGCTTTTATTGGTCTATAATAGAATAATTCTCCAATTAATTCTATTTACCTCTCCATGCCACATAATGGCTGAAAATCACATGAGAATAAGAGGGAAGTATTGATTCTTCAATTATCTCATTGTGCCAACTTGTAACTTGTTGACCAAGTAATTGACGTTTTGACTATTTGACCATTTTTGACCATAATTCACCAAAATTGGTTTATTAATGGTCAATTAGTCATTTTACTCTTTTTAATTCCCATTTCACTCAAATTATTAGGAATTTGAGGAAAAATAATTATTTTCCACTTTTTGGCAAAATTACCATTTTGCCCCTGCACTTTATGATTTACCGAAATAAATCATTTTCTGCTCATTTCTTCAGCTTAACCCCATTTTGACACTTAAATGAGACCATTATTCATGTCACTTATTTTCTTGAATTTTGGTTACCATAATAGGCCTTTATCGGTACATTTATTGCCTTCTTATACCCTTATTCGCCCAATTTACTTGTAACCGGCACTTGGAATGTTTTCTAAACTCACATAAATTCATTCACATCATTTTTCACCATTTTATTCTACTAAATATATATCAAATATACACATAAATGTATTGGTGAAAAATGGGGTATTACAGTTCTCCCCCCGATCAATAAATTTCGTCCCCAAAATTTGCTACACCACTTGCGACATAAATCCAGGGTAACGTTTCTACATATCTTCTTCTACTTCCCAAGTCACCTCCCTTGGCGATAATCCTTTCCAAACCACTTTCATCAATGGTATGCTTTGATGTCTGAATCGCTTTTCCTGTCTATAAATGATTCGTTCAAAATGGTATGCTTTGATGTCTGAACCGCTTTTCTTGTTTATCAATAATTCATTCTGGCTCAGCCTCATAGGTGAGATCATCTTGCATATCCATATTTTCATACTCAATAATATGTTGAGGGTCTGGTTGGTACTTCTTCAACTGGGAAACATGAAATATCGTGTAATATGCTCAAATTCGGGGGTAGAGCAATCTTGTATACTATAGGCCCAACTCTTACTAATATCTTAAATGGCCCAATGTAGCGAGGCTTAGCTTCTTTCTTTTTATTTCTCTTCCGACACCGATAACATGTGATATCTTCAGAAATACATGATCATTGACCTAAAAATCCAACGGTCATCTCCGTTTGTCAACATAACTTTTCTGTCTACTATGGGCTGCAAGCATTCTCTGCTTGATAATTATGATATGCTCAGTCGTCTAATCAACGATATCTGGCCCATAAAACCTTCTCTCTGACAATTCTATCCAGCAGAGAGGGGATTGATACTTCCTCCCAGATAACGCTTCATACGGAGCCATCTGAATGCTCGCTGATAGCTATTATTATACTTAAACTCTGCAAGAGGAAGGTATTAATCCCAACTTCCTTTGAAATCTATTACACACTCTCTTAATATATCCTCTAGCATCTGTACGGTTCTCTCTGAATGTCCATCCGTTTGAGGATGATAGGCCATACTGAAACTTAATCGAGTGCCTAAAGCATCATGCAGAGATCTCCAAAACTTGGATGTAAAGTGAGGATCTCTGTCTGAGATTATATTCTTCGGCGTTCCATGGAGTCTCACTATCTCCTTCACATAAATTTCTGCCAGTTTATCTAGAGAATAGTTAGCACTGATTGGTAGGAAGTATGCTGACTTTATAAAACGATCAACGATCACCCAAATTGCATCATGAGTCTAAATTTTGGGTAATCTGACTACCAGATCCATGGTCACGCTTTCCCATTTCCATTCTAGAATTGTGGGACTTTAAAGCAATCCTGACGGTCTCTGGTGTTCAATCTTTACCTTATGACAGGTAAGGCATCGTGCCACATATTATGTCACATCCTTTTTCATTTCAGGCCACCAACATACTATTTTCAAGTCATAGTACATCTTTACCATTCTTGGATGGAGAGTATAGCGACTCTTATATGCATTATTGAGAATTTTCTTCCTCAGATCATCCCTCGGTGGAACATAAGTTCTTTTCTTTGTACCGAATTAATCCATCATGTGACATATTAAAATCTCGAGTCTCTCCTTGTTCAATCATAGCTCTGATTGATTTTGCTCACTCATCTTGCATCTGAGCTTCTGTAATTTATGCCTTCAAGTCATTTTTAACTCTGCTAATACTATAGCCTGCACAGAGGATCTGATAGGATAGATTTAGATCTCTGAAATCCTTTATCAATTTCCTTTCTTGTATCATCATAGCTGCCATCAGCACCGCTTTACGACTAAGAGCATCATCAACGACATTAGCTTTACCTAGGTGATACTTAATCTCTAGGTTATTTTCTTTCAGCAACTCTATCCACTGACGTTGTCTCATATTGAGCTCTTTCTGATCATACATATATCTAAGACTCTTGCGGTCGCAATATAATTCAAAAGTCACTCTATATAGGTAGTACCGCCAAATTTTCAATGCAAACACAATTGCCGCCAGCTCCAAATCATTTGTGGGATAATTCAACTCATGAGGCTTCAGCTGTCGAGAGGCATAGGCCACTACTCTACCCTGTTGCATCAGGACACATCCCAGTCCCCGCTTGGTAGCATCACTGAAGACTATGTAAATCACCTCGTGATCAGGGATAATCAACAGTGGTGCAGATGTGAACCTCTCCTTCAGCTCCATGAAGCTCCTCTCACAACATTCGTCCCACTCAAACATCTAATCTTTTCACGTGAGCTTTGTCAACGACAAGGCAATCAGGGAGAAATCTTGAATAAATCTCCAGTAATAGCCTGCAAGACCTAGAAAATTGCGTATCTCAGCGACAGTCTCTGGCCTTTTCCAGTCTAACACTACTTCCACTTTACTAGGATCTACTGAAACCCCTTCTTGTAAGATATATGGCCTAGAAATTTAACTTCTGACAGCCAAAACTCACATTTGCTCAACTTTGCATAGAGTTGCTTCTCACGTAAAATAGCGAGCACAATTCTCCAATGCTCCTCATGCTCTTCTCTGCTCTTAGAGTATATCAGAATGTCGTCAATGAAGACTACCACGAACTGATCTAAATATTGACGAAAGATATGGTTTATGTAGTCCATAAACACCGCTGGTGCTTGGTCACCCCAAAAGGCATAACTAAAAACTCATAGTGTCCATACCGAGTTTGAAAAGCAGTCTTCAGTATGTCCTCTGCCTTTATTCACAGCTGATGATACCCTGACCTCAGATCAAACTTCGAGAATACACTTGCTCCAACGAGTTGATCTAGAAGGTCGTCAATCTGGGGAAGTGGGTACTTATTCTTGACGGTTACTTTGTTCAATTCTCTATAATCAATACACAACCGCAGAGTTCCATCTTTCTTCTTAACAAATAATACCGGCGCTCCCCATGGTGAAACACTGGGTCGTATAAACCCTTTCTCAAGTAATTCTTCAATTTTCTTCTTCAATTCAGCCATCTCATTTGGAGCCATTCGATATGGGGCTTTGGATTTAGACCCAGCTCCAGGCATAATCTTGATTGCAAGTTCAACTTCTCTTTCCGGGGGTATACCACTAAGGTCGTCTGGAAATACCTCAGGAAATTCTTCTACAATGGGAATGTCTTTCAGCACCCTTTCCGTATTTACTTGCACGAAAAATAATACGACATACCTCTGACATCCTCTTTTCAGGAACTTCGTAGCTTCTGCTAATGAGAGGAAATTCAAGCTGACATCTCTATGGCTAAACTCTCGTGGAGTAGGATATATGATCCTCTTGTTTCCATAATCTACCAGTATATTATTTACCGTAAGCCAGTCAAATCCCAATATAACTTCGAGTCTTTAGAGTGGCAAACAGATCAAGTCCACTGTAGACTTATGTCCCTCTACATTTATAACACAGTTCAAACAAACATCAGTAGTCAAGGTTTTAACACCCATCGGTGTAGATACAATGAAATCAAATGGTAGTTGATGCATATGCATTCCTAGGCGCTTAGCACAGTCATAGGCAATAAAAGAATGACTTGCACCTGAATCATATAATACTTGTAGTATACTACTATTAAGAAGAACTTTACCATAAACTAGCTCTGGGGACTCCTTCGCTTCTTCTCGAGTCAAGGAAAATACTCGTCGCTGACTTTGCTTTATAGGCTCGGCAGGTCGTGGTGTTGTTCGTTGAGGACAATTTATCGCCAAATGGCCTAGCTTCTGGCAGGCATAACAAATCACTTGGCTTGTAGGAACATTACACCACCGTCCCGGATGAAATTTACCATACCGAGCACACATCTGAGACGTTAAGGGTTTTCGACCACTACGGTTTCCAGACCAAATGGGCCTTTTATTACCTCCCCTTTGCGGAAAACCATGTCCTCTTTGTTTTTGTGAGGTCTTTCCATGACTGGATCCACCTCTCTGGCTCATACCCTTATTGACTTGTACCCTTTTCAAATTCTCTTTTGTAAGTCAGCATGCTTCCACAGCCTTGTTAAACTTTTTGAATTGCTGGGAAACTAATTTTTCTTCCATCTCAGGTTTTAGTCCTCCAATGAGCATATCTGAACTCCACTTCTCATCATTCTTAAGATTCAAGTAGGAGGAATAGCAATACAGTCGAATAAACCGAGACAAATATGAATCGAAAGTCTCGTTATCACCTTGATGGATTGCCAGAAATTCTTTCTCTTTTTCAATTCTTACCGACCTCAGAAAATATTTCTTATAGAACTTTTCTTGAAACAGTTCCCACATCAGAGGGATATTCTGGGAACGTAGTAGCAATGCTGTATTCTTCCACTAATCATTAGCATTGCTCACTAACTTATAAACTGCCATCTTGGCACTCATCTCTGTCGGGTAACCGAGTACCTCAAAGATTTTCTTGAGAAAGTTTATCCAATTCTCCGCAGCTTGCAGGTTAAATCTCCCCTAGAATGCCTCAGGCTAGTAATTAATAAACTTAGGCATCCATTATTAGACCACATTCTCATCTGGTTCTTGAGCAACAGGAACGTCTATGTTCGCTTCATATGATTGCGATGGCTCGTCACTTGATGATTTTTCTTTATCTGTATTCTCCTCAGTATGATTTCCATTAGGGGGATTTCCTTCTGGATTATTCCCTTCAGGGGGTGCCTCATCTGTATTTCATATTTCCCTTAGATCCCAGACTTCTTCTTGTAAGTCCTGGATCATAGTTTGTTGTTGAGCCAGCATGGTAAAGACTTGCTGCATCAGATTCAGCTCTAGATTTTTTTTGGTTCAAGATTTTGGGGAACATTCTTCCTTAGTCTACCTTGTCCCATTGTTCCTTTTCACTATTAGAAGGAACACCATATCAATGTCATATGTACATACAACTTTTCAAATTTCATATACCAACATACATCAATCACATGTACTTAAACAACTAGGTATTCATATCAAAAGGAAATATGTTCTTCAACATAATTAGTCATATGTACAACAAGTGACTTACTATTTACATCAAAATAAGCCCATACTACCTTACTGAGCATATCATTATCCTTCTACTCCTTATGCATATTAATCACCACATACATAATCATATGCTCAATGAAAGGTAAAAACTCAAAGGGACCCATGAATACAATTTCATTCTTCTTCTTGATCCAAGAAGTGAAATCAGGAAGATAGGCTAACGTGGTTTGGATCCAAATATCGTAATCCATCATTAGCTCTGACTCCTCTCTTTTCTCATACAACTTTTGCACTGATTCCAATAATGTTGTATACTGGATTGTGGGAGTGAAGAATTTTGTGAAAGCTATCACATAAAGATCCTTCAATTTCTCCCATAGTTCATCATTTGGATGTGGATCAAAAGCCAACTTCTCCACTAGTGCATCTGACTCCACAGCTAAGTCTGGATGTTGGAAACTATCCTCTGAGTCAACATCATCTTTGTCCAGCACTGTGGCTTCGTCTTTAGCAATAGGACCAAAGTATATTGGCTACTTGACATTCTTTCTACGAGTCCGCGCCATCCTTGGTCCACGTCCTCCTCTATGAGGATTATACCAACTCTACTTTTCAGGATTTGTTCTTCTAGAGGAACTTGATTGACAGATGGAACTGAAGGTGACCTGCTCCTCTGTCTTGTACTAGTTGAATCATCTACTTTCTTGATTGCCACAGGAACTGGTATGCTCTTACGAGCTGTTCGTCTTACTTCTATTACACCTGCTTCCTCATACATCACCGTATATGAATCCATATTCTACAAGAAAGTAATTGTATTAAACATAGTACAATGTGTCAAATTTTCAAAAGAAAACATAACACAAAGGCTCATGTACTCATGCAGAAAAATCACCACTGCACTCGAGTTTGGGGTGCATGAACTCGAGTTCTGGCCAGTAACTCGAGTCCTGCAGCTTGCACTCGAGTTCAGTTGGTCTACTGCTGAAACCCAATTAATTCTCTACTATCACACTCGAGTTCACACGAGCAAACTCGAGTCCTCCTCCAGATCATATACTCGAGTCTGAAGAGTGCTAGAATAAGCGTTCATTCCATAAAACCTTCAGATTTCACTAAGTGCTGCACTCGAGTCCACGAATCAGCACTCGAGTTCTGATGAAATATTACATTTGATTCCTGAGAGTTCTGAGGAACAAGTTTGTACCCGAGAACCTCCAACACTGGAAACAACAAGCATGCACTTGAGTTCTTATTGAGAGTGTACTCGAGTTTCACAAATTCACCAATGAGAGTTTCTACCTGAAAACCCTGAGAGTGAAAATAGAAGTCATGAACTCGAGTCCTCAAATCCACACTCGAGTTCTTAGACTCCATCACACTCGAGTCACGCGAGTTCAGACTTGGAAGTTTCCACCCGAGAGCTCAATGTCCAGCGGAAATCATCATGCACTCGAGTCCTTTACATGGTACTTGAGTTCTCAGCAATGCAAACTCGAGTTCACTTTTGAACTCTCGTGAGTTTTTTCCTGAAAACACTTGATTTGTGGGAAAATTCCTCTTGCACTCGAGTTCTCGACCATCAACTCGAATTCTGACTGAAATGCACTCGAGTTTAACCTGATAAACTTGAGTTCACTAGCCACTTTCCCATCTGATTTCTCTTTCAAATCTTCTTAAACTTCCTCACAATCCTCAAATCAACTCCATCACTTCCTCCACTCTTTCACCATACCTCATACTCATGCTCTTGACCATCTCAACACTAATGAATTTTGCAATTCTCTTAAGTCCAAGTAGAGAATTTCTAGCAATTATAAACTTATCACCAAAAGCTATGCTCTATGACTCTGACAATAACTATCGTTGCCAGAACCATTGCTCTGATACCAAAAAATATGATACCTTATTTCCCAACACTACGGTAGAGTACTAATTAGCTAATATTCACCGAATACCAAACATCAGAGTGTGGAAAATGCTAGAAACTTCATACAATGCCTCTGCTGGATATACATATTCACATATAAACACATTCATACACAATTCATATTACAACACTTATATTCTCTCTTTACTCCACTAAATATACAAAACCTAAAATGCTCTTAAAAGTCCTTAGAATACTTGTATAAGACTAGACAACCTAAACAAAGCTCTTCAGCTGCATGGCCTCGATTCCATGTCATTTACCTTCTCTTTGCCCCGCGAGCTTCCTCCCTGTACTGGAGATTTGTTTTTGGGAAAAAGGATGAGATTAACAGGAATCTCAGTAGTAACACATATCATAGATATAAAATAACACACAAAGCATGCTTTATATACAATCATCAATCAAATCATCATAACATCATTTAATGTTTTTCATGCAATACACAAACCATGCTAGCACTAAACAAGTTTTTGGCCCCGACGGGTACCTGCATAAAGATAGGTCCCGGGCACCGCTCGCGCAATATAAATACTATCGCCTGAGCGTCAACCCGCGCAAAGATAGGCCCCGAGTGATCACCCCACATAATCTAAACATGTTAGACATTTTGTGATGATATCAAACAACAAATATGCATGCTATGTCATATGAAGACGGTTACTACCTGGTTGCTCCTCTATGCAACCTTCCCACTCGATTCAAGCTCGGGCAACTACTGAGGCCAGACCGGTTGTCAAATCCTGAAATCTTCAAATATTACAAATGAGTTATTACTCATCCATACATTCTTCCAAACTCATACTATTGGTAAATTTAGCCTAATGGTGCCAAATTACCAAAATACCCCTTAGGTCCTGATTATCAGCACTTTCCTCAAAATTGTGATTTAGGCCATTCCTACACATTTTGGCGTGTAGAATCCATTTCTAACCTTGAATTGGCCAAATTCAAGCTCAAATGATGAAAATACCCTTGACAACCCTCAAATAAGGCTTATAATGGGTAATTTTATTATTTCAGTTTCCGTGGCTTTTCACACTTCGGGGTCAACATAGACCTTATACAATTCTGCCTCCTGAATCTAATAGAAGCATTGAAATTGTCTAATTCCCACTCATTTACCTTATCCAATACAATGAAGGAAAAATAAATTCCCAGAAAAGTTGTGTCGGAATCTCATTTTCTTTAGCCTAATCACCTTCTTTCTACTTATACTCCTAATATTAATTGATTAGGCATTCATTGGACTTGATTTATAGATACTTTCACATTATGTTCTCTTTGGTTTTCTTGATTTATCTCGTACCATATGAATCATAATGAAGTCCAAAAAAACTCTACTAACCTTAATCAAGCAAGAGGAACAAGTTTGGAAAATTATCTCTTGATTTCTTAGACTTTCTCTCTCCTGGACGATTTCTCTCTCTCCTCTTCCTGCGCTTGATTTAGCTTAATCTTGGATGAAACCTAGACCTTCCTTCTCTCTTTCACTGCAGCTCTCGTTCTCAGCTCATTCTTCAGCTCTTTAGGTCTGTTTGATCGTGTGAAATGAGCTGATGGGAATGAAGAAAAGGATGATATAATCCTTTGATTAATTAAACTCGACACTTGGCATGCTTTCATTAGTCCATAATAGCATAATTCTCCAATTAATTCTATTTCCCTCTCTATGCCATATCACAGCCGAAAATCACATGAGAATAAGAGTGAAGTATTGATTCTTCAATTATCTCATTGTGCCAACTTATAACTTGTTGACCAAGTAATTGACTTTTTGACTATTTAACCATTTGACCATTTTTTACCATAATTCACCAAAATTGGTTTATTAATAGTCAAGTAGTCATTTTACTCTTTTTAATTCCTATTTCACTCAAATTATTGGGAATTTGAGGAAAAATAATTATTTTATACTTTTCGGCAAAATTACCATTTTGCCCCTGCATTTTATGATTTACCGAAATAAATCATTTTCTGCCTATTTCTTCGGTTTAACCCCATTTTGACACTTAAATGAGGCCATTATTCATGTCACTTATTTTCTTGAATTTTGGTTACCATAATAGGCCTTTATCGGTACATTTATTGCCTTCTTATACCCTTATTCGGCCAATTTACGTGTAACCGGCACTTGGAATATTTTCCATAAACTCACATAAATTCATTCACATCATTTTTTACCATTTTATTCCACTAAATATACATCAAATATATACATAAATGTATTGGTGAAAAATGGGGTATTACAAAATGAATATTGGATTCATTATGTGAATTCACTAGTTTTTCTTGTTGTCTAATAAAAGATGAACAGTTGAACACTACTAAGGATTAGCAAACCTACTAAATATTCCATCTACATCTTAGCCTATTTCACGGTACATATAATTAACTATCATCCCAAATTTTTTTTCATTTTCACCATATCCATTTCACAAACCATTTGCGCTCTACAAAATTCTGCGCATTTATACCTCCATTATAGGTCCCAATTACTGTGGCCATCCACCAAACTTGTTACTGGAAAACTGCAATTCTCTATTCTCTACTTCTGAAAGAAAGAACCATCATCAAAATAATCAGAACCATGGCTTTGTAAGTTCTAAAATCCTAAAATAAGATCAAATCACGAAAGCCCAGGAAACCTCAGACTTTAAGCAAAGATGCATACCCATTAATAAGTGAAGGCTGACAAAAAGCAACTAAAGCTTAGATTACTAATCATAAACGTGTAACATACCATGTCTGCGATAAACATACAGTATTTCTTACAAGCCAAATAGAAGATAAAGTATTCTCTAGATATTTGCTTTTCAAGAAATTAAACTATAACACGCATAAGAACTACACTACTGAGTTGTAAAAGAAAAGGTATCATATGTTGCCATCTTTGTTGAGTAATTTAAAGGCAAATAGCTAAGAATAAATTTTGTCCTTATATACAAGTTGTTGATGCCCATTATGTGAAAAACTTTGAATCACAGTAAAAATTAGAAGTATATCTTATGAGTCTTTCAAAGCATTGATTCTAGGTAGAAAGCAATGAAGTAATATCTTATACCTTGCTTCATGGCAGAAAAGTATCTCCTGCAAAGTTAGCATCATAGAAAAATCTGGGTTATAAATAGAATAGAAGGACACTTGAGCACAATTAAGTATTGAATACAAATAACTGCAGAATTTCAATTTGGATAAAGCTACCACACTTTAAATAGCTTATACTAGTTAACTTCAATTAAAACAGAATTGTGAAATATATAGACCATGACCAAAGGAGCAATTAAAATGGATGACACTCAGCTAACTTTAGCATCTTCATTATACTTTAATGAATTTCACTTGACACCTAGAACCATGATTGCAAAATTATAAATCTCACCTTACTCTTAGGAACCAACAGGACTTGGCAATACACTTCATCGCTCCCTTCCTCATCCTGCTCATAAAATGTATACATATATCATGTAATAAACCATCATTTAATCATCCATGAAGAAAGAAGGGAAAATATAGCAAAATACGCATAAACCATAAACAAAACCCCCAATAAATAAAAACCCAAAACACACACACACACACACACACACATATATATCCAAACCCGCACATGCATGCCATAGCTCCTTGCACACAGCATTTGAAGAAGAAGAAGGGACCGAAATAGCAGTTACAACACCAGAGTAAGAGGATGAAGAAGAAGCCACCGAGGAAAGAGACGATGGTGTTTCATCATCCTCCATAGTGTTGAGATAGAACAAACCCCCCATAGAAATCAAGCCCTAGCAACATAATGTTAGCGAATCTACCAACAACAACAAGAAGAAGAAGCTGCTAACTGGTTACACAAGGCGTGAATGAGAGAAATAGAAAAAGTGAAAAAGATTGAAGTAAGTGATGAACAGGTGATTTGGGGATTTTGAACCCTCTTTCAACTACGATTTTTCATAAAATGGTCGTTGAAATTTGTTTTCAACGACTGGTTTTGAGAAACCAGTCATTGAAACCATAATTAAAAATAAAAAGACATGGACGAACCTCGATCACGTGACCTTAGGAAGAATGACCAAAGCTCTAACCAACTGGGCTACCACCAGACATTAAAACATTCTATGAATGTTTTAATAAAAACAGTCGTTGTAACTGAATACAAAAACAAAAATTAAATGGGTGACAGGGGTTTGAACTCTGGACGTCAAGATAATTAAACAAATCCTTGCATGATTCAACGACTATTGTATCAAAAAAGTCATTAAAACTCCTAAGTATTAATTTTTTTTAAAAATTTTGTCTTAACTTTCAATGATTGTTTTTAGAAACAGTCGTTGAAAATTACTTTTAACGACTGTTTTTATTGAAACAGTCGTTGAATATTAAGATAAAATTTCAAAAATACCACCGCATCTTTTTTAACTACTATTTTCAAAAAATAGACGTTAATTGGTGTTGTTAAATCTACTTTTTGTAGTAGTGTAGGTCAAAGCTGAGCGACTCTCATGTAGGAATCCATGATGATCTCAGGTCAAAGGGTATAGTGATGTGGTTATACAAGATAGAAGCTTATGACTTGATCTATGTAGCTTTCTTATATCGAGTTGGTTCAGCACCTTATACTCTTACAAGTGCCTAGGACTTTGGTTCGTATCTCTATACCTTTTCAAAGTCATACTGATCTTATTTCATCTTTGCTCCTGCATAGATGACTGACCATGGACATTTAGGACAATTGATTTATCCAAGGATATAGTTATCACAGTGAACATGCAAATAATATGATAACAAAATGAAGAAATTCATTGAATAACAATGTTCAAAGTACAATGATTGACCCTTAAGGCACAATTTCCAACATCCTCCCACTTATACTAGGCACAATCATTAATTTGCATAATTCTCATTATCCTAACATAATGCTCATGCTTTGCCTATACAAGCGGCTTGGTAAGAGGATCAGCACCATTGTCTTCTCCTACTACTTTGTGTGAAGGCCCCGATAATTTGACATTTAACAAAGTACCAACGCATAGTTCAGTGGGCATATAGAAATAGCGTAAATATACTAATATAAAATTCTTGATTACATTACATGAATTATCCCATAGATTTTATACAAAATAAATTACAACCGCAAAAATTACATAAAAAGGACACAAATAACCAACAATAAACTTCTCTTCAAAACCGGAACCCTCAGTCGCTGGTGTCCACTTCCTTGCCCTTAGAGTCGTTTCCCATTGCTAAATAAATTTTAATTTATGGAAAGGGTGAGATTCAAATAAATCTCAGTAATAATATGCAATCAATTATATAAAATGTGAAAGATAAACATGCAATGCAGCAGAAAATAATGCTGCGCACATGTCTGTCAAACAATGTTTAGGATCAAATGATGATTTTGCTTGGATCAAAATGGCCGTTTATCCCTACTTACCATTTAGTGATCACAATGATATTCCGGAGCAGGCACTAACTTGTCAGTAGTTGTCTTAATGATATTTCGGAGCAGGACCAACCTGTTCGTACTTGTCACATCATCTCAGCTGGGTTCCACTGGGTAGGTACTAATGCTTTTCCCACACCACAACGAGGAATTTCATCAATCATATTGGCCTACTAAGACTGGGTCCCCACTGGGCTTAGAACAAGTATGAATCATCAAGAGATTACAAGTTCCCAAGCTTACCTTAATTCTTTTTGACTTTCTCTCTCTAGCTATGCACTTCCCTCTCTCTTTTTATCAAGGAACAAAAAATCGGACCGGTCAATGAACCGGTCACGACACAGGTTCAAGGGTCAATGGTTTAACTGGGGTCGGACCGGTGGTCAAACCGGTCATATTAAAATATTATAATTTATTAGTAGTAATATATATATTAATATATTTTTAAACTTCTATAGATAAAAATGAAGATTTTTAGGAAAAAATGCTTAAAATTTATTAGTATTAGTTATGGTGCATGCACTTATGTAATGATATATAATTTTCTATAATTAATTAATTATTATATCCCCAAAATCTTTTTTTTAGATTTGTTCATTGTTCACTTACTTTTATCTTCATTTTGGTCTTCAAACTTTCATTTTTCCCTAAAAAAATAGCGCGAGAGAGTAGTTGGAGGAATAAAAAAAATGTATTTTTTTTAAAAAAGGGGGGACCGGTTCGATCGCCAGTTCTGAAGGTTTTGACCGATTCGACCGATTTTTTACCCTAACCGGACCAGACCACTAACCAATTCACCAATTTTCTGGTCTGATAGGTCCGATCTGGTTTTTTGCACAGTGCTTTTTATAATACCCCGAATTTTGGGACAAAAGGCTTGAAATTAAGCCTATATCAAGAAGAGTGCTAGACCCTGATTTATCAAATGTCCTAGTGGGACATGATATTATTTCCCAAAATTCCTTTATATCCTTAGATATTAAAAAGAATTACATTGGTGAGTTAAAGAGCTTGGGGAATAAAAAAATGAAGTGATTGGAAGTCACACACAATATAGTGAAGTGGAATACAAAGTGTTGTTGCTATCGGTGAAATCCCCGATGTGGCAATCGTGTTTGTATGGCAGATTTCAAGAGGCAAATGATATCTAAAAATTATGAAAATTTCTAGAATGAAAGCAGACTTATCAAAATTTAATTTGATAGGTCATATAAGTTATTTGAATTTATACATAAAGAGAAATGAATTTTTGAATTTAGCCCAGAAAAATTAACTAATTTCTGGGGCAGCATCCAAAGATTAAAACTTTGGGAAGAGTGAGATTAAAATTGGCCAAATTATATATTTTTTCATAAAAATAGACTCAATGAGGGTTTTATTTCCTTTGGAATTTCTCCAATTAGAAATTTTTAAAATTAGATATGAATTTTCAAAGTTTAATGAAAATTCTGCCAAATCAAGCATTATGTGCGAAAATTTGAATTTTGGGCCAATAGGAGCTTGACACTTGGCAAAATTATTTTAACACTTTATTTAATCATTCTTCATCTTCATCATTCAGCATTTCCTGCATGAAAATAGAAATAAGAGAGAGAAAAAGATCTGAACAAAAATGGAGGAAGAAGAGAGAGAAAGTTCTAACCGCCTAAACACTACCGAATCGACATCCTCTCTCAAAGTCCCCTTCATGAAACTTCTTCTACTCATCGCGAGCTTCATTTATACGGTTTTGGATTTTCATTTGGAGGTGTTTTTCGCCATCTCACTGGCCAGAGTATTGCCAGAATTCTGAACCGTTTGAGGAAACGAGTAGAGGTAAGCGTAAGCTTCCTTTTGAACCGATTGATTTGTTGTTTGGATGAGTATATTAGAAGTTGGATACTATTCATGGCTGGTTTTAAAGGGTTTTTTCAATGGCTAAACGATTTCTAACGGATGTCTAAGTAGCTAACCATTTGATTAGAAGTAACAAGGAAGTGATTAAGCAAGTGAAAACAAGAAACTGACATAATTTTTCTAAGAATTTGATTTTCTACCCTGTACTGTGACATGGGGAAGGATAGAGAATTTGATAATTTTGATGATTCCATTGAATTTAAGAGGCAAAATTGTATAGGTATACAAATGTTCATGATTTTTGGATGCTTGTATATCAATTTGGGAATTTATGAAGCATATGTGTTCATAGTGTTAATCTGCTTGTCTGAAGCCTTGTTACTGTGCGTGAAAATTAAAGGGAAAAACTTGTCTGAAAATACTGAAATTTTCCATTTGAAAATTAGACACAAATACCTTTAATTTGATAGGTCATAAGGGTCAATTAGACTTGTGTGTTGGAAGTTCTGCGTTTTTGAATTTTGAGCATGAAAAACTGGAATTTTCTTTAATGATGTGTAGAAAGTGGAAATACTATATTTCTATGTTGACATATAGCTAATGGATATATTTTTATTTGTAAATATACTTAATAATGGTAATTTGGGACTTAGAACTACCTGAATTAGATTTGTTTGGATTTAGAAATTAATTTTTGAAGTATTTGCCCTGTTTCTGGGAAGGAATCTGGAATAGGGTGATGTTTCAAAATACTGGGAATGTTTTAGCTTTGATAGCTAACATTGAATATTTTTATATGAAACTAGATTGAAATATATTTATATATAATTTTGAACCACTCAATTTGAAATTTCCTAGAATTAATGGTGAATTTTTAAAATTTGACCTTGTTTCTGGAACTAAATCTGGAACAGTGGTCTTCAACAAATTTATGGGAATAATTTATCTACATTAGGGAAACCTATCTATTTTTTATTAAATTTTCATTGAAGTACCTTCATTTATGCTTTAGAATCAGTGCAATTGGAGTTTTGTAGAAGTATTCATGATTTTTGAAATTTGGACATTGAATCTGAAAGTTGTTTTGGGGCAGTGGAGTGTAATCATAAAATGTGGACTTGTAGGCATGATTAATGTAAGAGTAATGATTTTCAATGTAAGTTATACTTGACAGGGGTCATATAGGCCTTTGAACGACCTCAATTGGAGTTCTATAGAATTAATTGTGATTTTTCAAAGTTTGGTGAAAAATCTATCAGCTTTATGTCTTATGCGAATTTAAAACTTAATGGCAAAAATGTAATTGGTATGAACTCCAAGGTTGAAAGTAAGCCTTTAGGGCTAATGTCGGCCATTGGGAATTTACTTTTCATGGTTCAAATGATGTTATCACTTACCTAGGGCCATGAAGTGACAAAGAAGAAGCAACGGTTGGCGGATCAAGGGACAAGAAGAGAAGGACATAAAGCTCGATAGGTAGTGAACTTACCTTTTCTGCATGTATGTGATATGTATTTCTTGAATTGATTATGTGACTACTTTGCCTATTTGTGTGGAACATGTATGATTGGTTGAAGCTCTGTTATATTTATGCAATAGCCATATGTATGTCATAACATCGAGCATGCAACATGTCATTATATTGGCATGAAATAGTGTAGGCAAGTATGTCATGCATTCATATATATCTAGCATGTATAGTGGTAATGTTTTCTACTGAAATTCTCTTGAATCTCACTCCTCCCAACCAACCATTTAGACAGATAAACACCGAAGAGGTGTTGAGAACAAAGGAAGGGGAATGCACACAGAGGGATACGGTTGATTACTTGAAGACCTTTTTGCTATTTTGAGGTCTGTAAATAGTGTAAAACCCTATGGGGGAAACTCGTGTATTATAATCAAGCAATATTTTATCAATATTATCAATATATTCATGTTATTTCTGTATGCCCACTGAACTGCGCATTGCTACTCTGATTAATATCATTACATAAGAGGTATGTAAGGCGGGGTCTTTACACTTTTCCCTTGGTTTTCTTCTTCCTTTACATGATTTCAAGAAGGATATGAAGATTAGAGAGAGTTTCCAAGCATTTTAATGCAAGAACACATAAATTTTGCTACCAATCTTACCTTATTTGCTTCTTGATCCCACTTGCTTCCTTCTTGTTCATTGTTTTTCTTTGCTCTCTCTCTCTCTTCTCTTTTTCATGCTTGGCCAGAAATATGCTCAAAGAGGGCTGAAATATGTCTTTAAAAACCCTCTTCCACCTCCTTAATTATTATTATTATTTTATTTCCAAAATGTTACACTTGGCAATTTCTTGTAATTTTCTTTTCCATATGGCAAATTAAGCTTCCACATGTCGCTTTATGTGTTCCAATTACATTTTTCCTTTTCCTCCTCCTCTCTTAGCCATCCAACACCATATTTAATTGGAAAAATATTGGCTTTTTATTTTATTAACCAAATGACCAGTTTACCCTTACATTTCTTGAATTTTTGTACCAAGTTTTGTTTTCCTTCTTCCCTTTTCTTTTAGGCCAAAATTTTTATCATAAATTGGGCCAAGAATTGTGATTTTTGATACATAATTTTAGGCTGCAATGTGAGGCTTTTATCAAGTCAAAAATTGTGCCTTAGGTCTTTCTCGACTAAAATTTCACATAATCACTTTTTCTAATTTTTGACTACTTTAAATGCACTAAAATTCACCATTTTATTCCATTGAATATAATCAAATATACAAGGAATTTTGGTGAATAGAATTTGAGATATTACAGCTCTCTCCCTATCAAACAAATTTCATCCTCAAAATTTACTACTCGAACATATTTATGAACTTAGGATAAGATCATCCCGCATATCAATATCTTCATATTCTATTACATGCTTCAGGTCGGGTTGATACTTCTTTAATTGTGAGACATGGAAGACATCATGTAATTTGCTTAAATTTAGGGGTAAAGCTATTTGGTATGTTGCTGGCCCAATTCTTGATAATATTTCAAATAGATCAATGTACCTAGGGCATAATTTCATTGTTTTCAATGCCCTACCAATCCTAGTAACTAGTGAAACCTTCAGAAACACATGATCTTCGATTGCAAATTCTAAAGGTTTCATCCTCTTATCAGCATAACTTTTCTACCTATTTTGAGCAACTAACAATCTCTACTTAATCAATTTAAGATTGTCCTGGCCCATACACAAGGGTGATTGACATTTCCTTTCATATAACACTTTATATGGAGCCATCTGAATGCTTGAATGATAACTGTTCTTATATGCAAACTCTGCTAAAGGAAGGAATCGATCCCAACTTCCTTTGAAATCCAACGCATATGCTCTCAACATATCTTCTAGTGTTTGTATTGTTCTTTTGTTGTTCTTCTGTATGAGGATGATAGGCTATGCTAAATCTAAGTTTGGTACCCAAAGCCTCATGTAATGACCTCCAAAAATTATAAGTAAACCGAGAATCTCGATCATAAATTATATTCTTTAGCTTACCATGTAGTCGTACAATCTCCTTTATATAAATCTCTGCCAGTTTATCAGGAGAATAGTTAATGTAATCAATAGGAAATGGGCTGTCTTTATGAATAGATCAACGATTACCCAAATTGCATCATGATTTCCAACATAAAATCCATAATAATACTTTCCCATTTTTACTCAGGAATTTCAGGGTTTTGTAGAAGCCCTAATGGTTATTGATGCTCAACTTTCATCTTTTTGGCAAGTGAGACAACAAGCCATAAATTCTGTCACATCTCTTTTCATCCCTGGCCACCAAAATATGGACTTAAAGTCTTGATACATTTTAATTGCTCTTGGGTGCAGAGTATGCTTACTCTTGTGTGCCTCATCTAAGATTTACTACCCCAATTCAGCTTGTAGTGGAACATATATCTGCTTCTTGTACCTGACTAGTCCACTTAGTGACAAGTCATATTCCTGAGTTTTACCCTTTTCAATCATACTTCTCATATATAGTTCTTTTTCATCTTACAGATGAGCTTTCTCAATTACTATTCACAGATCATTCTCCACCTGACTAACATTGCTACCGCTGATCAAAATCTAGTTAGACAGATGGAGATCTCTGAAATCCTCGATCAGTTTCTTCTCTTGTATCATTAGAGCTGCTACCTGTACTGTCTTTCAGCTCATTGCATCTGTAACTACATCGGCCTTTCCTGGATGGTATTTGATCACTAGGTTATAATCTTTAAGATACTCTATCCATCTACACTATCTCATATTCAATTCTTTCTGATCATACAAATATTTTAAACTCTTGTAGTCACAGTACAACTCTACAGTTGCCCCATAGAGATAATGTCTCTAGATTTTTAGTGTAAATATAATTGCTACTAACTCAAGATCATGAGTTGGATAATTATGTTCGTGAGGCTTTAGATCACGAGAGGCATATGCCATAACTCTGCCCCACTGCATCAGGACACATCTCAATCTATTGTAGACCATATAGGTCAACTGTAGATCAGGGATTACCAGCACTGGTGCTGTTGTCAATCTCTCTTTTAGCTCTTTGAAGTTTCTCTCACAACTTTCATCCCATACAAAATGTTGAGTCTTTAGCATCAACCTTATCAAAGGTAAAGCTATTCTAGAGAAATTCTATATAAATCATCTGTAATAACCAGCAAGACCTAGAAAACTACATATTTAAGCAACATTCCAGTTAAGTACTACTTCCACTTTGCTAGGATCCATTGAGACCCCTTCTTGTGAGACTACATGGTTTAGGAATTTAACTTTTGAAAGCCAAAACTCACATTTGCTCAGCTTGACATAGATTTGCTTAGCTTTTAATGTACCCAGCACTTTTCTTAAATGCTTCTTATGTTTTTCTTTGCTTCATGAATATACAAGAATATCATCAATAAAGACTACTATGAATTGGTCCAGATACATATAGAAAATTTGATTCATATAGTTTATGAACATTACAGGTATATTAGTAAGCTCAAATGGCATTACTAGAAATTTGTAATGCCCATATTTTTGTGAAATTTGTATTAGTTAGACTATATTTGATTCATATAGTCTTTGGTACATCCTTTGCTTTTACTCAAAGCTGATGATACCCTCACCTCAAATCAATTTTTGAGAATATGCAGGAACCAGATAACTGATCGAATAAATAATCAATTATAGGGAGTAGATATTTGTTCTTAACGGTTACCTTATTTAGCTGCCTATAATCAATACATAAGCACAGGCTTTCATCTTTCTTCTTGACAAAAAGTACTGGAGCTCCCCATGGTAAGACACTGGGTCTAATGAACCCTTTCTCTAGTAGCACTTCAATCTGGTTTTTCAATTCTGCCATTTCATTTAGAACCATTTTATATAGGGCTTTGGATATTGGTCCCGCTCAAAGCGTACTCTCAATTATAAACTCCACTTCCCTTTCGAGAGGTAATCCACTGATATCTTCTGGAAACACCTCAGGAAACTCATTTACCATATTGATATTCTTAAGTGTTATTCCAGCCTCTGACTACATAGAAAAGAACACTATGTATCCCTGAAAACCTTTATGTAGACTTCTTTTAGCCTCAGCTACTAAAAGAAAATTAAGGTTGATTTCTAGACTGGTGTGTGATTATGGATTAGGATAGATAACCCTCTTGTTTTGACAATCTAGCAGAACATTGATCGCCGTTAACTAATCAGTACCAAGAATTAGTTCTAGTTTGTGTAATGGTAAACAAATCAGATCCATCATTGATTAATGTCCCTCAGCATTATTTATGCAGTTTAAACAAACATCGGCTGTTTCATATCTAATACTCGTGGATGTAGATATAACTAGGTCTTACGGTAACTGATGCACACTCAGACCTAGCCGTCTCATACAATTATATGCAAAAAATGAATGACTAGTACCTAAATCATACAATGCTTGTATGGAGTTACCCTTAAGTTGCACCGCACCTTAGATTAGTTCTGGGGATTTCTTGGCCTCCTGTTGTGTCATGGCAAAGACTTTGCCCTGAGCACTCTGCCTTGCCTCCTCTGTTCTTTGTGTTAGAACTAGCTGACACCCAAGAGGGGGTGAATTGGGTGTGTGATAGTAAATTAAAAACTTTGAAATCCTTTTCGCATATTGTTAACTTAGTACATATGGAAGTATAAAATCACAGGCAATTATGTAAACCGTATATACTGGAAATATAAGAGCTTAGGGAAGAGAAGATGCAAACTGTGATTTATCCTGGTTTGGTCCAATCCATAATGACCTACATCCAGTCCCCAGGCTCTTCCTCAGATTTCCAATCCACTATCTTCTTGTTTAACTAGGCACAAGATAACCCTCTACAAACTCACAAGAGTTAGTCCCCCTTACACACTGTAAGGTTTACTCCCTCTTAAGGCAAGTCGAGCAAAGCAATCCCAAAGACCTTTCTCTCATGCTTAACTGTGCAAGTCTTACGAGTAGCAACGTTCTCTCCTACTTACACTACTATAAGTCTTACGAGCAGCAATGTTCTCTACTGCTTGCACCTTGTAAGTCTTACGAGCAGAAAGTCTTACTGGTGATTCTCTCTATAGCTTCCCTGTAAGGTAATCAACCCTCTCAAGGTTCTTCTACTTTGAGATCACTTCTGAGATATAAATGAAGTGTTTACAAGCTCTCTCACAGGGTAGGTAAAATGCTTACTGAAGTACAATACAAATAATTTCACTCTCACAGATACATGATATAGAAAATAGAATATAGTAGAGAGTGTTTGAGGCGGATGACTCAGGATATCAACATGTTTGTGTTTTTGTCATTCTGTTCGCTGCAGTTATCTTTGTATCTTCTTCTTGAATGCTTCAGTTTATATAGAAGATGGGTTGAGAGCCATTGGAGCATTCAAATATTTTCTCGTTGAAACCCATCGTGTGCTCTGACAGATACTTCAGCGTTTTTTGTTGATCGTGCTTTGACAAATGTTTTAGCGTTGCTTGGTATATTCCCCTTGCTTAAGAAACACCATCAGGGAATTATGATTTCATCATATAACATAGCTCCCTTATTTTTTCATCCATCATGTCTAATAGAATTTTGAAGTTCTAGTTCATAGCTGCCTTATTTTGCTTCAAGTTTCATATCTTGTTCATCAAGCTTGATGATTCTGTACATTTCAGGCTCATTGTACTCCTTGAAGCATCTAGTAGGGGACTTATCTGTTGGAAATTATGCCCTAAGGGCCAATCATTGTACCTTAAACATTATTGTTATTTAAGAATTTCTCCTTATTGTTATCATATCATTTGCATGTTTATTATGATAATTGTATCCTTGGATGAACTATAAAGATTATCCTAAATGTCCCTGGTCAATTATCTATGCGGGAGCAAAGATGAAATAAGACCAGTATGACTTTGATGAGGTATAGAGATACAAATCAAAGTCTTAGGCACTTGTAGGAGTATAAGGTGCTGGACCGACCCGCTATGAGAAAGTTGCATGGATCAAGTCATAAGCTTATCTCATACATATAATCATGTCACAGTGCCCTCTGACCTGAGATCATCATAGATTCCTGCATGAAACTTGCTAAGTTTTGACCTAGTCAAAAGTCACCTTTGACCGGGTGACGATAAAGGCTACAATCAGGCTTAGGAGTTTTCATGAAGAGGAATGTGAGTGGTCAAGATGGAATTTGTCCCTCACATTAGTGAGAGATATTACTGGGCCCCTCGATGAGTGAGTCTGAGAAATGTATGGCCATACTGTAATGGGAAGGAGTTTCTATTTCTAATTTCAGGCTACTCAGGAATCGGGAAAGTGATGGTTAGGAATAGGAGGATGACGTTGTCCATGCCTCATCCTTGACCAAAATATCGTGTGACAAAAAGGGACGTGACATGGTTGTATAAAAGGTTGCATCGTATCATCGATCCTCATGTGAATTGGGTAGTCGCAATGTCTTGCTAGAGGCCGCTTGCGACTTATGGGCTAGAATAGTTTTGGCCCAGTGCCAACTTCATATGGGCCTACAGGGTCACACACAAGAATAGCCCAACACGAGCTATGATGTCCAGATTCATTGAATCTAAGATGTGTCTAAGATTCAATGAATACAAATTTGACCTAGAGTGGATGAATTATATATATATATATAAATTCAATAATAATAATAATAATAATATATATAGATTATAATATTATTATAAGATGTTAGTTTTATATTTAATTTATTAGATAAATTAAATAATTAAAACTAATACAGATATCATATCTTATATTTAATTTATAAAGATAAATTAAATCTATTGGCTCTTTAATTAGATTAAATGAATATGATAAATTAAATCTGTTTGACAGATTTAATCAAGTTAGATTTATTTGATTTGATTCGAATTTCAAATTAATTAAGATTAATTTTGAGATTCTAATACGGCCTACATCAGATAGAAAATTCGAAGGGGCTAGAGAACCCTAGGCTGTACGAAGAACTTGTAGAGCCGCGAGAAACCCTAGAGAGGCATCTTGGAGGCGCTAGCACGCTGCCGCATTGGGTCTTGTTCGTGTGGATACTAGTAGAGGGAGGCGACCAGAGGTGTTGACTCCTAGAGATCGAAAGCACGAAAAACATAGATCTGTGATTGGGATTCGTGGTTTTTAAATGGTTAATTTTTTCCGCTGCGTGTACGAATCCCAACATTATCCATTTATTGATCATTAAAGCTGAGATTGTAACCTATTAACCTCTGCTTCTGCTCACACTTAAATATTGAAATACTTCCAGTCACTCCTACTCTGTTAGCTTCTTTTCTTTGTACCTGAAAGTACATCATCTTGATCAACTCCTGCAAAAGTGTATATATATATATGTTCTCTGGTACCTAACTTCTCTTGGGTACATAATATTAGGCATAACAACTCTTATGCTCTTATACAATTAAATCATACAATCTTGAGCAAAGAGTATAATAAAGCAACAAAGATCAAAATTTAATTTTACCCTGATTAAATAAATTCATGCCATTGAATCATGTTGGCCAGTGAGCAAATGATATCAAAAATAATTTTTTTAATGATCAATGACAATTTGTAAATATACTTTATATAGAAAATCTATCCATAATGACCAACTTTTATAAAAGGATAAATCATGAATGAAACCGAGTTTTCAAGAATGATAATGAGATATGCAATTTGTTTCAAGATCTCAAATGTTATTTCAAATCATGAATATGCATTGTAAAATTGAGATTTTGAATATATGAAAAACTCACTTTTGAAATATGGTTACAATCGATGCTCACATTAAAAAAATAGTAGAAGTCAATAGATATAAAATATGTATCATAAAGCTTCACTTTAGAATTCAACTAAGATAACATGTTGTTCCTCAGAATTAACATGTTGGAGAGTTTTCCCAAGTGCAAAAGTCATATAAATAACTAAAAATATTAGCTCGATAAACACATGTATGAGTACAATGACTTTGCAATTGATCAAGAGATAATCTCACCTTTTAGAATTGTGTCATGAAACATATGAGCATGCACGGCAAGAATTTGAATACAAGACTCTAGATACTCAGAAATGAATAAAGACAAATATTAATGCATATGAGTAACAAGATGAGTATAATGATTTATAGATGATGAAGCACATACTCAATAATCCAAATGACTAGAGTTCCACAACATCATCCTAGTATGTTATTCCACTATTATGGTTAATCCATTAACAGTTAATGCATCAATGAACATTCACAATGCTCGGAATAACTTAACCAATAAGGATTTATGCATTAAGAATAAGACTTTTAATAAATTCAATTCTTTTCTCTGATATAAACTTGAAACTCATACAGATGCCTAACTTGTTAGATATGAGGTCTAACATAATGCAAAAGAATTCAAGTATGTGATAGCACCAAGAAATAACACGATGATGGGAAAAACTCTAACGGATGGATTTGAAGCATTTTTGACATTCAGTTTACAAAAATATTAACTTCCAAGTTTGAAACCAATTTGAATGCAATCAGAGTATGCATGTTTTTCAAAAACATGTGCATGCTGTAATACCCTGAATTTTGGGATTAAAGGCTTGAGGTTTAGCCTGGATTAAGTAGACTGCTAGACCGTGGTTTAGCAAATGTCTAAGTAAGGAATGATGTTTTCCCAAAATTCCTTAATATCTTTGGATATTAAAAAGGAAATAAAAGGTAAGGGCAAAATGGTAATTTTGCCAAAACATGAGAGATGGTTTTTCCCTAATATTCCCTATGATTTGAGTTGGATGGGAATTAAAAGAAGGGAAATGACTACTTGATAATGAATAAGCTCAAGCGGGTGAATTATTATCAAGTAAAGTCAATAAGCGGAGAAGCTAAAGGCTTCGGTTGACCACTTAAGGTGGTGTAATGGGATAATTTGAGAGTCAATTATACTCTCTTATTTCTCATTAATATTGGTGGAATGATGAAGGAAAAGAGAAAGGAAACTTATTGTGCAAGAAATGAGATAGGTAGACTAATTGAGTTAAGGCCACCTGGATGATTTTAATTAATCATCATCCTTCATCATTTATTCTCTTTCTTTCCTACGTTCAGATTAAAAGGAAAGAGAAAGAGAAACAGATCAGAATGAGAAAGAGAAAGAGAATGGAGAAAGAACGAGAACGTAGAGGAGAGAGAGAAGAGAGTGAAAGTTGTGATTTGCTGATACTCGATTGAAAAGACGTTTTCTCTCAAAGTACCCAGTACAAACATTCTTATACTTATCCCAAGCTTCGATTTATTGGTTTTGGATTCTTGTTTAGAGATGGTTGGTGCCGTCTCGCCGGTCGGAGCGTCGCCAAAATTCCAAACTGGATTCAAAAAGGCGTAGAGGTAACCGTAAGCTTCCTTTCTACCATTTTGGTTTGTCATTTAGATAAGTATTTGGAGAGTAGGGTACTGTTCATCTCTCATTCTATTTCTGTTTTGGGGGCCGAAACGATGTCCAATGGATATCTAAACGGCAAATCATGTAAGTATAAGTAGAAAAGAGGGTATTAAGTCAAAGAAAGGGAGGAACCAACACAACTCTTCTGAGAACTCTATATGGGCTGTCATGCATTGGGTGTGAGACATGAGTTGGAATTTCATCAATTAGATGATTCTATTAAGTTCATAAGAGCAAATTGTGTAGGGTTCATGTTGATGACGAAGTGAGAAAAGGCATGGTGTGTGAAATGATCGAATTACCCTTTTAGCTCTAAATAAGGGCTATCAAGGATATTTCCATCATTCAGGCGTGAATTTGACTAATCTAAAGTCATAAATGGATTCTACACGTGAAATTGTGTAGGATTGGGCCAGGTTATAATTTCTGTAAAAGCATAGTTGGGCTGGGCTTCTAGGGGAATTTTGGTAATTTAGCTTAATTGGGCTAACTTATCAACTGAAAATGAGTCTAGAATGTTATATGGATGAGTAGTGACTCATTAAATGTATTTGGAATTCTAGGACTCGACGAATAGATGTACCCGAAACCGGAGCAAAGACGAAGGATTAAGTGAACTTACCTTTCCTGCATGTGTGTGATATGTATGTTTATACATTGATTATGTGACTTATATTCCTATTTGTGTTGAACATGTTGATTGATTGAAGCTCTGTTATATATGTGCAATGGCCATATGTATGTCACAACATCGAGCATGCAGCATGTCATTATGTTGACATGAAATAGTGTAGGCAAGCATGTCATGCATTCATATGTATCTGTCATGCATAGTGGTACTGATCGTTACTGAGATTCTCTCGAATCTCACTCCTCCCAACACAACCATTTTAGACAGGTTGAAGGATGAACGAAGTTATGCTCGGAGGAGGAATTGCTGAGGAGAAGATAGTTTAATGTAATGGATTTACATTTGATAGCCTTGTGTGGCTTGAAGTATATGTGCATGTATAAGCATGTATGAATGATTGTTGTTAAAACAGAGAATCGCTCTAGTGTAATAAGAGAATCACTCTAGCATAAATAAAGAGAACGACTTTTATTTTAATAAAGTAATCACTCGCTTACTCTGATTTAATGGAACTAAGAGCCGATGAGGTGTTGAAAATGAGGGTGTCACATATGCACTTTTATAAAACAAGATAAATTGAAACAAGAACACATTTTTGGATTGTGCATTTCAAAACTCAAGTGTACAGAAAGATTATGCACAATTTCACTTTCGGTCTATTTAGAAATATGGAAATAATTTGATGATCAAACAAGATTGATTGCTAAAGGAATGCAATAATAGAAATATATTCATTACCCAAAATAAATAATTTATATAAGCATAGTATAGGGTAAGGATAAGATATCACCGTAATTCCTCTTATCCTCGTGGCAACTTGCTTGGCTTTGGTGGAATAGTATTGATTTCCCTCCTTTGCACACTTATTACCAAAATCCAAACTCCAAAATCAAGATATGAATTTGTTTTCATGCAGCCATAGTCTTGAAAAGCTTTTTCCTATCCCACATAACTGTATGAATCTTTTTATTTATGGTATCCAACTTCATTTAGATCCATTCAAGGTTAGCATGTAGGAAACATGATTCACATATGCTAAAAAAATGTAAGCAAATTAAAATAATTTAACACAGTGAATTAATCATGATTTTACGCATAAAAGAAACATTTTCTTTTCAAATCATCAAGTATGCATAAATAACCAGGCTAAAGAACATTGCAATTCTATTATAATGAATTTTTAAATAAGAATATAATGATCATCCCTAAGGTCATAAGATATAAACCTCGATATATATTAAAGATAATAGCATAGGAGGTTTTAGCATTGCATATTTTTACCTTAGGCACTTGAAGGATTGCCTTTTCTTACCCAATGCATCTTTTTTGAAGCTTTGTTTTTTGCATATTTGGCTTTAGGATAATGCAAAGCTCTCTCATATGATGTAGGATTTGAGAGTATTTTTGTATAAGAGATCCTACTTTTCTTGTTCTCCTCAATATAGTTGAATGGTACTCTATGGTAGTCCTTCGTTGAGGTGGAACATTATGCTTTTATCCATTGCTTCTCTCTGTGACTATGTTTTTTAGCTCCAGTAATGGTTTCTCCGAGAGTTTTCCTTTTCAATAATATAAACCTCTTAATTAGTGTATGAGAAACTCTTGACTTCTTCATCTTCTCTGTATCCTTATGTCCATTTCTTTTCATATCATTCTGCATACATAGAGTACTAGATGGACATTTTGGTACTCACATATACTTGGGTCCTTGATTGTTAGTGTTAAACTTTAATTGTCCTTTTGGAACCCAAACATATTTATTCCTTACATTAGAATTTCTTCTAATATAGCATGTGTGAGAAATATGACCAAATTTACCACAATAATTGTAGATAACATGATGACATACATTATGAGGTTTTGTGCAAGTATTGTACTAATTGAGGGAAGACTTTCTCAAATCTTCAGTTTGTCTAGGTTCCTTCTTCACAAATAAATTTCTAGCATGTTTGACAACATTTTTTCTATTCTCAATAGAATCAACAATTGGTTGGAAAACAATTTTATGCAAACTTTGAAAATCACATTTACTAAAATCATGAGAAGAATTTAAACTTTGTACCTTAGGTTCATCTTGAGCTCCAAAGGGTGATTTTTCATGTTCGTCACTAATGAGCTCTTTTCGGGAATCTTCTTCTTCTTGTCTATTTGTGCTGACTATATGGAAGTATTCTATGATTTCTCCTTCTTCACTGTCAGCTTCTAATTGTTAATGAACAGTAGGTGCGCATATTATGGTTTCACATGAACTGTCAACACTTTTAACTTCAACATCATTTTTAGAAGCATAAATAGAGTCAAGAGTATCCCAAATATCTTTAGCACTAGAGTAAAATTTGATTCTCTTAAAATCATTTAGTTAAAGCACTATACAGAAACTTCATTGCTCTAATATTTAGTGAAAATATTTTCTTTTCTTTTTCAGTCTAATCTCTTCTCTGTTTGAAATAAAAAACATTTATAAGAACAGTCCACATATCAAAATCAGAAGCTTTAATAAAACTTATCATTCTAGCTTTCCAAAACCAAAAATCAATATCTTTCAAAAGAGGAGGGATTGTATAATCAAAACCATCTGAAAGCATAAAACACCCAAAATCAGCCATTGCCAACTCTTAAGTCGGTTAAGTCCTTCAAACAAGAGCCCAAGCTCTGATACCAAATGTTAGAACTGGCTGACACCCAAGAGGGGGTGAATTGGGTGTGTGATAGTAAATTAAAAACTTTCAAATCCTTTTCGCATATTGTTAACTTAGTATATATGGAAGTATAAAATCACAGGTAATTATGTAAACCGTATATGCTGGAAATATAAGAGCTTAGGGAAGAGAAGATGCAAACTGTGATTTATCCTGGTTCGGTCCAATCCACGATGACCTACATCCAGTCCTCAGGCTCCTCCTGAGATTTTCAATCCACTATCTTCTTGTTTAACCAGGTACAAGATAACCCTCTATAGACCCAACAGAGTTACTCCCCCTTACACACTATAAGGTTTAGTCCCTTTTAAGGCAAGTCAAACAAAGCAATCCCGAAGACCTTTCTCTCCTGCTTAACCATACAAGTCTTACGAGCAGCAACGTTCTCTCCTACTTACACTACTGTAAGTCTTATGAGTAGTAACGTTCTCTACTGCTAGCACCTTGTAAGTTTTACGAGCAGAAAGTCTTACTGACGATTCTCTCTATAGCTTCCCCTTCAGGTAATCTACCTTCTCAAGGTCACTCTACCTTGAGATCACTTCTGAGATACAGATGAAGTGTTTACAAGCTCTCTCACAGAGTAGGTAAAATGCTCACTGAAGTACAATACAAATAATTTCACTCTCACATATACATGATATAGAAAATATAGTATAGTAGAGAGCGTTTGAGGTGGATGACTCAGGATATCAACATGTTTGTGTTTTTGTCATTATGTTTGCTACAGTTATCTCTGTATCTTCTTCTTGAATGCTTTGGTTAATATAGAAGATAGGTTGAGAGCCATTGGAGCATTCAAATATTTTCCCGTTGAAACCTATCGTGTGCTATAACAGATACTTCAGCATTTTCCGTTGATCATGCTTTGACAAATGTTTCAGCGTTGCTTTCTTTCTATTTCGTTTAACCATTTTTTTAATACTCTTGTTGACTATGATTATTGTCGTTAAATATTGGTCCAAGCTTAAAACTTGTAACACACTCATTGTAATACACACAGGAAAATAGCCGTTAGAGAACATTATAAATATCACTCGAGTGATTATACATTTCTCTGGGAGTGATTTCTCAGAACCAACATTTCACTCGGGTGAATTTTAACTTCACCAGCAGTGATTTCTGAAAACTGGAGAATCACTGGAACTGAACTTGATTTCACTGGTGGTTATTTTCAGAAAAATAATATTCCACTGGAAGTGATCTTGTCTAGGAAGTAATTCTGATTCTCTAGCAGTGATTTTCACAAACACAGTATTTTTTGGCAGTGTATTGCGTGATTACTGGAAGTGACTTTCTTAAGACAATATTTTACTCGAATGTTCATACAGCTTTTGGAGGTGTTTCTAATAAAAACAGTGAATCACTCGAGCTATCAGTAAATTCTTTGGCAATGATATCAATTCACTTGGGTGCAGTATTACTTCACTGAAGGTGATTTTCATGAAATAACATTTCACTCGGATGGCTCACAATATTACTCTGGTGATTTCATGTTTCTGTCAACCCTGAAAGTGATTCATCAAAATCACACATCACTTGAGTTATCAGTTCATTAATTGATATCTCATAAATAGAAGATCACTTGAGTGGATATCAGTTCATTGGAAGTGATCTAGTACATATTAGTATTCTCTAGAAGTGATCAGTTAAGGCATTGGAGGTGATATGCACAATCAACATAATCACTCGAGTGATTTTGGTATCACTGGGAGTGAATTCGTGTACAATGAAAAATTCCTGCAATGATTTGGCTTGCACTGGAAGTGATCTGTGGAAATGGAACATCACTTGAGTGAATTGGGCTGCACTGGGAGTTATTTTTGAAACAGTGAAATTTTCTTCCCGTGATTTCTGATGTCACTGTGAGTGATATGCGGAATAAGCCATATCACTCAAGTGAATTCTAGAATCACTTGAGTGATCTGCAATTTATGGTATTTCACTCCAGTGATTACTAAAAATCACTTGGGTGATCTGTTGTTCAGATCACTTTAACTCGTTGTTGCATTTCCAATTCTTCAGCAAACAGGGGTCAAATTTCAGATGTCATAACTCTTCAAATATAGCTCAAAAATTTCTATATTATATATCACTAGAAAGCACTTAAAGTCTAGTTTCATATGGCACTGGTTTCAGCTCAATTGGATCTGTGGTTTGAGAGTTATGGCCGAATTACTCAACCCTTATATGGAAAGTGACGCTGATATGAAGGCCAAATTCCAACACTTACTTCTCCTTCATATGAACTCGTTTGATGTTGGTTCTTGTGCCAAAATGATTTATTTAGAGGCTCATTTCATATACAGCTAGTTTAATCTTAATCATAGTTGTGGTTTGAGAGATATGATTGAATTACCAGACCTTGCTCAGCTGGACGGAAAACAGAGCCTAAAAATGCAAACATCACTTGAGTGAATAGTAACTCACTCCAAGTGATTTTCCCTGTTTACAAAATCACTCAGGTGATTCTGGAAAATCACTCGAGTGATTTTTACAATCACTCGGTTGCTACAGTCCCCGACTGCTACAGTGCCATTGCTACAGTCTCAAATAGTGCTCCAATGCTACAGTACCACCTTGAATTCCCTTTTGAGCATAGAAACCTTCAGCATTACTTCTAATAACTTAATCTTGATATTTTCATTAGTTCTTGCAAGTTCTTCTTTCTTGATCTCTTTCTTTCTTTTCTTGACTAATCTACAAGATGTGCAACATTAAATATAGTAGTTAGTCAATGTAAGAGATAAGTATATTATGTAAACTTTTTGCTCTCTTAATATTTGATATCTATATTTGACATCATTAAAACTAATCATATCTAACACTTTGTTGATGTAGGCAATTAATAGCATAATGACTTGGTTGCTGACATTTAAAATAGATTATCTTCCTTGCCGGAGAACCATATAGCCTGCCAGCAGGTTTTGTTTCTAGAAGGCTTCTGATTACCATGATTACCAGGCTAGTATGACTTTTTACATTCCTTCTAGATGGTCCTCCTAAATTTTTACATTTTTGGGAAGAACTCCCTTTGCCCGATGCTCCTTTACTGTTAGTATTCCTGTCCGTGTACAAATTCAACAAGTTACTTTCAGTGATTTTTCATTCCTCTACTGCCTTGTTGAATTTAGTGAACTTCTTGGAGACTAATTTTTCTTTTAGCTCTAGCCTCAGCCCTTGAATCATCATGTTAGAACTCTAGCCCTCATCATCACAATATCTCAAGTAAGAAGAATATCAAGACAATCAAATATGAAGTACTAGGTATTCATCGAAACTTTCTTTTTCATTCTACTAGATCGTGAGGAACTCAATTTATTTAGCAATTTAGACTGATCGGGGAAAGTATTTTTCATTAAATTGCTCCTGAAATAATTCCCAGGTGAGAGGAATTTTGCAAGCCTGCAGTCATATCTGTGTTCTTCCACCATCTGTTCGAATCCCCTTCTAATTTATAAATCACCAATTGCACTTTAATGTCAATGGTACATTCCAGGATTCTGAAAATTTTCTCTAGATGAGATAACCAGTCTTTTGTTTCCTGAGGATCAAACTTCCATCGAAAGGCAAGTAATTGCTACTGACAGAATCTTATTACCCATGTCTGTAGACTCTTAGTCTCAACAGCAGGTCTAATTGGAGGCTACTCCTATACAAGATTCTCAAGTTGATAGGTTCATTCTCCTATTCACTCGGATTATTTGCTCTTTCCCTATCTGCCTCTTATTTCTATTGCACCTCTCGTAGCTCATCTCTCAGATCATGAATCATGGTACATTATTCAGTGAGCATACCTAATATCTGTTGCATGTAGTCAGGTCTTGCTTCTTGACCTCGACCCACACCTCTTCCTCCTCGTCTCACCATCTTAATGTGTCACTATATTAAAATAAGGAAGAGGTAAATTTCACATGTTCATAAGGGCATATTTGTCATTTCATAAAAATTTGAATACACAGATAGTTCAAAAATAACATACAACATACATTTACAACAGCTTAGAGAAAGTTTTAATAATATACAGCCTATGAGATACTTTATAACATGTTTTTATTACATAACTTAAAATTTCCAAAAACTTCCCAGGGGGTCACCCATCCTTCAATTTACCTGGATTAAGCACAATTAACCTTACTGTATTGATGCAAAAACACTGGCATCGACTCCAAACATTTTTGAGTATTGGCACCCCGCGACTGCCCTCTTCCTAAATAGTCATTCCAACTATTTCCGAACGACCAAAAATTGTATATGGGCCACATATCGGTTCAGGTATATATATCGCAGCACATAGTCTATCATATAATCTCTAAATTCTGTAAAACTCTCTCTCAGGCCCCGTTCCATAATATCATTCTTTTTCTGAGCCTAAAATGTTGTGTCTAGGAAGAAGTATAGAGTTGTACAGATCCAGTCATCTATCTCGAGAAATCCCTTGTCCCAGTACAGTGTGTCAATGTCATGCAAAAACTATACGTACTGAGCCATCAGAGAGTTACGTATACTAAGAGCTTACATATAAAGGTTCTTGATGTACCCCCATAGCTCTTATTTTCATTGCAGGTCATATCTCACGTGCAGAGGTTCCACCCTAGAACTAGTGACACTGTAAGCATCCAACTCTGATTCTTCAGATAGTGGCAGCTCAATATCACCAACAGAAGAACTGACTATTGGCTCCATTCTAGGTTGTGGTCTGTAGATTGGCGTTGGCCGCATACACTTCTATGGGGTTCGAAGCACCTTGGGACCTCTCCTAACCCAAGGTGGTCTTGCTTGTTGTCCCTCAGATATCCGTTGATCCTCCAAAGGCTATTTTACAGACGGCCGGGAGTCGATCCTCTGACAACTCTATCTGCTCATGATTCCTATTACAACTTAATGAAGATCATATCAATACACGATTATGTTATTGCAAGAACTGCATGCTCTAATATCAAAAATGTCAAACCCCTCAGTAATTCGACATTTAATAGAGAACCAATGCATATTTCAAAGGGCATATATAATAGCATAAATATATTGATATGAAATTCTTGATTATATTACAAGAACTCTCTACAGGGTTTGTACATAGTAAATTACAAAACCCAAAAATATATAAAAAGAATAAAGATAACCAGCACTAAACTCTTTATCAGAACTGGAACCCTTAGTAGTCAGTGTCTACCTCTTTACCTTTAGGGTCAATACCTCTTATTGAATAAATTTTATTTACAAAAAAAGGTGAGATTTAATTGAATCTCGGTAGTAAGATGCAATCAATCATATAAAATACAGCATATGATGCAACAGAAATTAATTCCGTGTACATGTGTAATACCTTATATCCAATAGACTCAGATGAGTGCAAAAATAGTAGTAAAATAAGTTGTGAAACTAGGATTTTATTCTGGATTAAACAGACTTTCAAAAACGTTCACAATCCCAAACTTTTCTCAGGAGTTGAACTTAGGATTGAGAGGGTTTTAAATGGAATTAAATAGATTTTAAAAATTTTCAAAAACATTCACTGCCTCACTAAGTCTCATCGGCTCTTAGTTTTATCTTATTAGAGTATGTGAGCGATTCTCTACTTAAGTCTCACGTTGCATTCGTTAGTTAATGTTTCGTTACTGTTCGAAAGTGTTATCTAGCTAAGTTATCACTTTATTATGTTACCATCCATTTACTAGGCTACCAGTAATACTAGTTCTACCACTGTACTATTGTCAGGTTTACAGAGTTATATACATTATATAAATATCCAAAATAGACAACAAATAGGGAAAATAAAAATCTTGCAGCTTCATCCTCTAGTTGTACGTGTTTACCTTCTTGCCCTTTGAGTTGCTAGCCTGTATTGTAGATTTTTTTAAAGGAAAAGAATGAGATTCGAAAGATTCCCATTAATAATGGGCAGTCAATCATATAGATACAAAATCATAGAGCATGCCACACAGTCATCATATAAACAGAATTATCACAACATCTTTCAGAACACAATATGCAGTTCAACATATCACCATAGCGCTAGGTATAACAAATCATATGGCCTTGAGTATTGCTCGCATAAAAGGTCCAGGGCATCTACTTGTGCATCACATAAATTTTCAATGGTCTGGGTGTCCACTCGTGCAATAGGCCCCGGGCGACCACCCGCATAATCAAAATGCTTCAGAAAAATTCATGATGAAACCACAAACATGCTGTGTATCTTATAACATATGAAAGACAAAGTTTCTACTTGATCACCTTTCCTATGGAGTATCCAATTATTTCCCCGAACTTGGGTAGGTTTCAGATTCAGATAACTATTAGGTCTTATAATTGGAATTTACAAACTTCATGTTATTATTTTATCTAATACTTGTATAATCTAAACATTCAAGTTGGTTGTCATGAAGGTTAGTGTACTAAGCCACACGTAAATTCAAAGTAGTCCAACTATCCTAAGTTGGTTAGTTTCACCCTTAAAGTTCAAAATAATTACATAGTACCGTTGCATTTTCTATTTTCGCACATTTATTCAAATCTGCCAGAATTTTCAGCAATATTTGAAAATTCATAACTCTATGTATTGATGTCTAATTACAACCATTCTAAAGGATATTTGACCCATAATTAGTCTATTTTTATGGGAAAATATAGCCATTAGTCATTTGGACACACATCAGTACATAATTCCTTTTTATTGGTCACTACTCCAGAACTTTCCAGTTTTACATGACCAATTTTAAAAAATGTACAACTTCCAGTTTACACATCCAATTGACATAAATGACATATCAAATTAAATTTTGACATTTGTACTTTTAGATTGGAAAGTTTCACAATTTTTGGACATCATTTGACTATTCAAAAATGTCACACAATCAGACTGCCACACACATAATTCACACTAGAAGAATTCCAGTTTTATTTCCAATGGTCCATAATTTACAACCAGGGCTATTCCCATACAATTTTCCATTTTAAACACAATGGCAACATCATAAACATCAAAATCATAAGCCTTTTCCCCTATTCACGCTGGCCGAACAAAACCCTTTTTGCCAAAATAAACCAAAACAGAATTTTAACCACAAACTTATTCCAATATCATCATAAATCATTATCTAACTACCAATACATGATTAAAACACCATTAACCCTTAAAAAACCTCTCACCAAAAATACCTAGCCCTTAAACCCTTATGAAAACTTGTCAAAATCAGAAACCAATTAGTTCAAAATAAAGCCTACATTTACCGCAACGCGTTTCTGCAACTAGTTTAGAAAGTCGGCAGTACTTTGTCTGACAAGAAGTCACCAAACACCTCCGAACAAAATTCTAAAACTGTAGAAGCGAAGCTTATGATGAGGAGAAGAAGGTTAATGAAGGGTGTTTCGGGAGAAAACATCAATTCAATATTGTTTTGGCGAATTGAAGTTATCTAAATTTAGTATTCATGCTCTCTCTCTTCTAACATTTTCTTCTGATTTTTTGGATTTTTTTTAAATTTAGATGAAAATGGCCAAAATTTTGAGGTCTTTAATGAGTCTTGGAAGTTGTCTGCCACGTATCACAATTCTTTGGTGCTATTTGTTCGGTGATCCAACTACACAGTGACATGTGTTTGAACTTTAATTCAGTAGGTCCTACCTCTTTTCTCGTGCCTTTGGTAGTCCAACTTGTCAGGGACAGTGAGGGTCTGATGATCTTTTTCGGCTCCCTGGTTCAGTGTTCAAGAAAGTTAGTCAGCTGATCAGACCAAAGATCGTTGGATATCCTTGGCTCGGGGCTGGGTGGCGCCCTTCGGTGATGCCAACACAAAAGTAAAAGTAACTTTATCATAAAAGCGGATAAGTGTTACATTTTCATTTGACTAACACATAAAGTCAAAAAGTGACTTTATACTTTTCTCCTTTAAGATGGCTAATGGTTAGTTCTTCTGTTGATGATATTAAGCAACCATTGTCAGACGGATCAGAGTCAGATCCATATACTGTCACTAGTTCTGGGGCGGAGCCTGTACATGTGAGATATGACCTACGACTGGATGAGGAACTGTAGGGATACATCAATAACCTGTATAGGCGAGCTATCAGTATTCGTCACACTCCGATGGCTCAGTACACACAGCTTCTGTATGATGTAGATACACTATAATGGGACTAGGGATTCCTTGGGATAGAGTTTCTAGATAGTTATTAGTGGGCCCGAAAGAAAAACAACATTATGGAGTGGGTCTTGAGGGATAATTTATAGAGTTTGGAGACCACATAACGGAATACTTGCTGTGATATATGTACCTTGACTGATATGTGTCTCATATACTATTTTTGGTTAGCCTGAGATGATTGACACGACTACTTAGGACATAGGCAGTCACGGGTACCGATGTTCAAAAATAGTTGGAGTTAGTACCAGTGCAGTAGAGTTAATCGTGCTCAACCCAGGAAAATTGAAGGATGGGTGGCCCCCCAGAAAATTTTGGAAATGTTAAGCTATGTATTGAAAACATGATGTATAGTATCTCATAAGCTGTATATTATTAAAATATTTCCCTAAACTGCTATAAATGTCTGTTGTATGTTACTTTTAGACTATCTGTGTATTTAGATTTTATGAAATAACAAAAATGCCCTTATGAACATGTCAAACTTATCTCTTCCTTATTTCAATATAGTGAATTATAAAGATGGTAAGACAAGGAGGAAGTGGTATTGGTTGAGGTCAGGAAGCAAGACCCGACCCAATGCAACAGATTTTGGGTATGCTCATAGAACAATGTACTATGATTAATGATTTGAGAGATGAGATGCATGAAGTACAGTAGAATTAAGAGGCAGATAAGGAAAGAGAAAACAACCCTAATAAACTAAAGAATGCACCTAATCAGCCTGAGAATCATGTATAGGAGTAGCCTCCAATTAGACCTGCTATTGAGGCTGAGAGTTTACAGACATTGGTAACAAGATTCAGTGAGCAACAACCACCTGCCTTTTGAGGGAAGTTTGATCTATAGGCAGCTGAGGATTGGTTATCTCATTTAGAGAAAATTTTCAGGATCTTGGAATGTTCGAATGACATTAAAGTATAGTTGGCAATTTAGATTTTAGAGAGAGACGTTGATAGGTAGTAGAAAAACACCGAGATGATCTTGCAGGCTTGCAATATTCCTCTTACTTGGGATTTATTTCAAGAATAGTTCAATGAAAAATATTTCCCCTGGTCGGTTCAAATCACAAAGAAAATTGAATTCCTAACTATCTAACAGGATGATAAAGAGAGTTTTGATGAATACCTCGCATGTTACATTTGCTTATCTTGATACTCTTCATATTTAAGGTTTCAGGATGACGAAGGTTGAGTTCTAACATGATGATTTGGGCACTGAGGCCAGAGCTGAAAGAAAAACTAGTCTCCAAGCAGTTTACTAAGTTAACAAGGCAGTAGAGGAATGCTGAATCACTGAGAGCAACCTATTGAATTTTTACACGGACAGGAATACTGGTAGTAAAGGAGTATCAGGCAATGGGAGTTCCTCCCAAAAGCATAAAAATTTGGGAAGACCATCTAGAGGGAATGAAAAGAAGCCATACCAGCCTAGTAATAACAGTAATCAGAAGCCTTATGGGGATAGAATTTGCTGGTACTGTGGCAGACCCCATCATCTTGGCAGTATATGTGAGTTAATATGTTTTAAATGTTAGCAAGTAGGGCATTATTCTATCAATTTCCCACAACAACGGAGAGCAGAGGAGCCAAGGCAGAGTGCTCTAGGTAGGGTCTTTTCCATGACACAAGATGAGGCTAAGAAATCCCTATAGTTAACACTAGTACAAAATATATATTTTACACCTATTTTTTATACTTGTCAAAACAGGACACATGTATAAAGTGTGACCAGTGGCATTTTCGTAAATATATGAAGATGCAGGAACTTTCTACACGTGTTGAAAAGACAACACGTGTAGAAAGTAAATTTTAAATATTTTTTCTTTAATAAATTATCATTTTTAGATGTTATTTTAGAATTAAGGGTGATTAATGCCTTTAATTTTATTTTAAAATTTTTTAATTTTTTTAAAAAATAAAAAGTTAGTTTCTACATTGGTCGGGCCCTTAACCGGTATAGAATGTAATACCCCATTTTCACTAACACTCTTTATGTGTATGTTTGACATATATTTAGTGGAATAAAATGGTGAAATGTGATGCGTATAAATTTATGTGAATTTATGGAAAATATTCCAATCGCCGGTTACGTGTAAATTAGCCAAATAAGGATGTAAGAAGGCAATTAATGTACCGATAAAGGCCTATTATTGTAACCAAAATTTGAGAAAAATAAATGACATGAATAATAGCCTCATTTAAGTGTCAAAATGAGGTTAAGCCAAAGAAATGGGCGGAAAATGATTTATTTCAGTAAATCATGAAATGTAGGGGCAAAACGGTAATTTTTCCGTAAAATGAAAAATAATTATTTTCCCCCAATATTCCCACTAATATGAGTTAAATGGGAATTAAAAAGATTAAAATGACTACTTGATCATAAATAAATCAATTTTGGTAAGTTATTGTTAAGAATGGTCAAATAGTCAAAAATCAATGACTTGGTCAACAAGTTACGACTTGGCACAATGGGATATTAAAGATTTAGAATTCTCTTGTATTTCTTATGCTAATTTTTGGCTAAAATTAGAAGAGGAAAGGGAAATGGAGTTAATTAAAGAATAATGCAATTTTGGACCAATGTAAAAGTGACACTTAGCATGATTAATGAAGCCATTTTATTGTATCATCTCTTCATTCTCCATCACCTCATTCTCACGATCAAATTGAATCAGAAAGTTGAGAGTAAGGGCTGAGAACGCGAGAACGAAAGAGAGAAGGAAGGGAGCTAGGGTTCATCAAATCTCAAGGTAAGAAGTTGCTACCTTGTGTTTTAAGCTACCTAATCCCCCATAATCTCTTCTCTTCACTTCCCTACTCTTGGATTCCTTGATGAGCAGCTGAATCAAGTGTTAGAGAGAGAGAGAGAGGAAAATGAGTAGGAGAGAGAAAGTAAAAGAAATCAAGAGGTAACTTCCCAAACTTTTTCCTCTTGCTTGATTGATGCTAATAGAGTTGTTTTGGGCTTGATTATGGTTCATTTGGTATAGGATAATCCAAGAAAACTCAAGAGACCTTAATATGTAAGTGTATCCAAATCAAGTCCAATGAATGTCTAACTAGTTAATATATTGGTTATAAGTAGAAAGGAGGTGATTAGGCTAAAGAAAACGAGAATCCACACAACTTTTCTAGGAATTTAAATCCCCTTCCCTGTGTTAGACGTGGAAAATGGATAGGAATTTGATGATTCTGATGCTTCCATTGGATTTAAGAGGCGGAATTGTGTAGGGTCTATGTTGACCCCGAAGTGAGAAAATCCACGGAAAGTGAAATGACAAAATTACCCCTTATAAGCCTTATTTGGGGGCTGTCAAGGGTATTTTAGTCATTTGAGCTTGAATTTGGCCCATTCCAAGTAAAAAATGAATTCTACACGTGAAAATATGTAAGAATGGCCTAAATCATGATTTTGAGAAAAATATTGATAATCAGGACCTAAGGGGTATTTTGGTAATTTAGCACAATTAGGCTAAATTTATCAATATTATGAGTTTGGAAAGATGCATGAAAGAGTAATAACTTATTTGTAGTATTTGAAGATTTTAGGATTTGACAACCAGTCTACCCTCAGTAGTTGTCCGAGCTTGATTCGAGTGGGAAAGTTGCATAGAGGAGCAACCAGGTAGTAACCGTCTTCATATGACATAGCATGCATATGTGTTGTTTCATATCATCATAAAATGTCTAACATGTTTAGATTATGTGGAGTGATCACACGGAGCCTATCTTTGAGCGGGTTAACACTCAGGCGATAATATTCATAATTGCACGAGAAGTGCCCAAGGCCTATCTTTGCGCGGGTTCCCATTGGGGCCAAAAACTTGTCTAGCGCTAGCATAATTTATGATTTGCATTAAATGCACTAAATGATGTTATGATGATTTTGTTGAATGATGAGGTGTAAAGCATGCTTTATGTATTATCTTATATGTATGATATATGTTACTATTGAGATTCCTGTGAATCTCACCCTTTTTCCCAAAAACAAATCTCCAGTACAGGGAGGGAGCTCGCGGGGCAAAGAGAAGGTAAATGACGAAGAGCCAAGGCCGAGCGGCAAAAGAGCTTAGTTTAGGTTGTCAAATTCCTATTATGTATTTTAAGACTTTTATGAGATTTTGGATTGTATATAAAGTGGAGTAGATGAAGTGGATAGTGTGTATGTTGTAAAGTAAGTCAAATGAAATTGTGCATGAATGTGAATATCCGGCAGAGGTATTGTATGAAGTTCTAGCATTTAGCAACTCTGATATTTCAAATTCGGTAAGTATTAGCTAGTTAATTGGTACTCTATGGTACTGTTAGGAAATGAGGTATCACATAGAAAGTGGTCCATATTAAAAATATTAAAAACTTTTCTAATTCCCTTACTTTTTACACCGGTTGGGAGCTCAACCGGTGTAGAAAGTGGTCGATATTAAAAAAATTAAAACCTTTTCTAATTCCTTGACTTCGCTATATTTCATTTTGGCTTCTTCGACCTTATTTCATTCTCGCGGTTACTCTCTTCTTTCCTATTTCCATGGCTTCCTTCCTCTTTCACAATTGAACCCTATATCATCAATCTTGTGCGGCCGACTCCATCTCCCCTGCTTGTTGCTTCCCTCTCATCACCCTGCTGCTTTAGTCTTCACCTTGCATGCCAGGTCTGTGTGTCACCATTGATGTGTGACCTTAACCTCGTCGATATGCCCACCCTCCTTTCAGGTGAGTTTGCAGCCTCGTGCGTCTTGACTTCATAAGATCTCCTATTTCAATTTTGTTCTCATTTTCGGTTGATTGGGCTGGTTACGATTTGCATTTTGTTCCCATTGTCTTTGTTGATTTCATTGTTCTCTTGCGTCTCGACTTCGTATGGTTTCTATTTTTTAGATCTCTTGTTATTTAAAGCTAAATTTCTCAAATGAAGGTTTAGAGAATGCCAAGAATGATGAACTGATGTTGTGGTCTGTTGGAATTTATTTGCTGTCAAGTTGAGTTATTCTTACTGAAATTAACGAGCCAATTATGTTATGCATCCCTGCATGACCAAAGAAATTTTTCTATTTATGTTCAAAACCAAACAAATTTGTCAAAATTGAGGACAAGTCATACAAAATCAATAGTACCTCTCACCCCCACAGTTAAATGTCACATTGTCTTCAATGTGAACAAGTAACCCTTAAGTAATGAAAGTGAAGAAATAACCAAATCCAAGTGCAGGAATAGCAAAAGTTTCAAAGATTTCAACTGTTCATCACTTAAGCACAATTCACAAATGCCACCACTCAACTCAATATTCAACAATAAATATCAATCACATGCAAAACTATACTATAACCAGCACTCATATCCCATAACATGTTACTAACAATCAATTCGAACAAAACAAAGAAAAGTAGAAGAATACTCCCCTTTCAATATGGAATGCTCTAGCTTGTGGCTACCAATATGGAATGCATCATCAGGGGCTACCAAAAATCCTACAAAATTAACAACATCAAACCAAACCTTGGGTTGCCTCCTAAGAAGCGCTAAGTTTAAAGTCTTCAGCCATACTTCTCAAAACAAGAACTAATCATAAGTTTCAAACACCATGATTACCTTGTCTTCATTTCTTTTCAAGCAACAATCTTTCAGACACAAAAAATGATCATGCAAGTTACTTACTTGCACTTCTTCAATCATAGACAATTTAAGAGTACAAGTATTCACTGAACTCAAATAAAACATGACATGCACAACTTTGCAAACAGATTTAGGAGCTTCCAACAATTTATAGCATCCCACAAAATCCACCTGACTCTCATCAGTAAGAGTCAAAGAGTTAATAGGATAATCATGAATAATATCCCTTGGGATATCCACATCAATTTCAACATCAAAATTATAAGAATTAGGGTCCACAACCAAAACCTCTTCTAGACTACCCCCATTATTCCCTTCCAAACTAATTTTGGGCTCACATTCATTTTTCACATTATCAAAAGTCTCATGCAATTGCACATCCTTAATTTCCTCACAATAATCATCATCAACACAAGAAGTGGTCATCATGCTTAAAGAATTATCTTTCCTCATTGTTTCAAGGGTCGAAACAATTTGATTCACACATACTCCAATATTTTAGGCCCTTGATTCAAAATCAGTGCCAAATTCCCTTTGCTCTCTACTAAATCTCTCTGATGATTCCACATACTGCTCAAATAATCTTTCTAAATTAGACTTTTCTTTATATTCAAGGGAGTTTTCTTCAAAATGAGGATGAGAGTGAAAAAAATGGGGTAATTTCTGTTGAATTGGAATTGAAATGAGGATTCCAAGGCTCTTGTTGCTCTAAACTTTCACTAGGACAAAAAGAATAATCAAAACATGTTTGGTTCCTAGTGAAATCATCTCTCATATAATGATTGGTGGTGCTATATGGACAATGCTTATATGAATGACTCTCTCCACAATAAACACAAGAAATGTAATTAAATTGAGAAGAATCAACATTTTCAATCAAACTAGCATTTATATCTTTTTGTCTCATTCCATCCACATGCATTCCTTGTAAAGAACCAAGATAGCACAATTTATCATTGATTGAACCAAATGAATGCTGTGAATAATCCATTTTTTTCAATTTTTCTTTTTCAAAGAAAAATAAAAAACAATGAAAATAAAAATATTCACAAAACTCAAGCTTAAACTACTAAATGATTTTTAATTCTAATCACCAATTGCCTTGAATCCCCAGAAACGGCGCCAAAAACTTGATACTACTGAATTTTAAATAAGCACCGCAAGTGTACGGGCCGTGGAAATAGTATAGTAGCAAATCAAGGTCATCCCACAGAGACTCAAGTAAACTAGTGATTAGGCATTAAATTTCCCATGTTCATTTAAGTTGAGCAAATTAAGAAAGAAATTAATTTAAAATTCAATTTAAACAGAAGTAAAAGTCCTAAATTTAATGTTTATAAAGTTTCAATGGATGAAGACAATCTAGAGTGACTAATCCATTTTTCAAGGTTAGAGCATGTATTTACCCAAATTAAGTGCACTTAATGTTAATTTATTAATTTAGAGTTTAAATAGATATAAGCATTTTCCAATTACTCATACCCCTCTCTCAAGTTAAAATTGTTATTCCTAACTAATTTACTCAAGAGGCAACAAATGTCTAATTTCACTCTAAAATGATTATATGGGTCCAATAGGTATATTCCTATCATATTGGAAAATTAGAATAAATTCTAATCCCACAATACTTAATTCTATGATCCAATTAAGATCCCTCTTCCAAGGCTAATCTAAATTCCTCAATTTCTTACTAAGTGGTGATCAAGCACAGTAGACAAACAATACAAGATTAAGTAAACTAAAATAACAATAAGTACAATTAATTGGTTCATACATTCTAAAATCCCCAAATTAGTTCATAACTACTATAAGTTTAAGAATAGTTAGCAACATATAGCACAATCACAGCCGTAACATTTAGAATCAGATTCATGAGGCAAGAGAAACAGAAATAATCACTGTGCAATACGTCTATTTTTATTTTCTTTCAAAGTCTCCTCTATTTCTTCTCTTTTCTGGTTCAGTGATGACGATGGAAACGATGATAACAGTTCGCCGCTATCCTCCTCTCCAAAACAACGTCTCTTTTCCTCTCTCTTCAACTGATGATAACGCCCAGACCAGGCGCCATCCACCTCTGTTCCTCCTCTTGCGAGCTGCTCCTCTTTTTTTTTTTCTGATCTGAAAGTATGTAGAGATGATGCTGAGGTTGATGGTGATGGAATGACGGTGGTGTGGTAATGGTGGAATGGTGAAGGATGATGAAGATGGAGGTAGCCTCCTCCTTATTCAATCTCAGCTCCCCCCCCCCCCCCCCCCCCAAAAATAGCCGCTGCTCTCCTCTTTTATCTCCAACCAGCAGCCTCTTCCCCTGATTCCTTTTTCGTTTTGTTTTTTTAGGTCTCCTCATTCCTTCCTTGGTCAAAACGTTGCGCTGTGGCTCTCTTTTTCTTTAATCACGTGGCTTCTTTTGCTTTGGTCTTCAATTCATTCATTCATTTGCCAAAACACTGTGCATCACATTGGAAAGAAAGGAAGCAATTAATATTAATAATAAATATTATAATCCATTTTTTTTAAGAAGAATTTTAACTATTATTATTATCTATTTATTCTTTTACCTAAACTTAATTATTTCTATTTTAATATAAAATTATGATAGTTGCAATAAAATCCCCTAAATAATGTACTCAATTGATATCTTATAAAATATTAAGAAAATCATTTTAAATTAGTTTTGATAACTCCTCAATTATATCAAAAATATTTCTCAAATATATTAAAAATGGGGAGTTATTAATTACCCTCTGAAACTCTTAGTTACTGTGGAATTGATAACTCATATAATTTGTTAATAGCCTTGGAAATTAGATCAGTCATTTACAGTATTGTTGGTCTAGAAATGGGGTTTTTTTGAATGAGAAGGGATGCAAAGGGAAGGTAAATAAAAGAGTGGTTTTAGTGAGGAGTAATCAGGGTTTTGGCTACTACAGTGGTGACGAAACTTAGAACGGTGCTTCTACTGAAATTTTGGGGAATCTTGCTCTAGCCAAAGTAGGGAACCCTGCGACTTAGTATTTAATTAATATATATCTGAAGTTGCACAGTAAATCTAAAGCTGAAACTACCAAACCAGGCTAGAAAAGCCAACAGGTTGTGATACCATGGTTGACAAGATGGAAAAATTACTTTATTCCTGTGTAGATACATATGCATGTATTGTGTATTTCTGTTATATAATCCCCGAGTTTTACTGAGAATGAGATTCTTCATATTAATGTGTGCCAAACTGGTAGAAGGAGCATATAATCCTATATACAAATCCCTCACTTCATTCGAATGGTCCTTTTTTTTCTATCTTCAATAATGTCCTTTAGATACATTATTTTTGGTTCTCGGTTCTAAATTTGGTACTTAGGAGTTTGAATGTGTTGGGACATATTTTATCATTAATGTATTTTTTTGGTTCTAAATCACTGTTCTATTTAAACTGTAAAGTTAATATGATATGGAAACCTATTCATATTTTTTGCCCTCATGGACATTATTGGCTTTTATGATGCCAATGGTACGATCATAATATGGTACTGTTTATTTATTTATGGTCATAATTTATGAAACTCCTGAAAAATTTTTATCAGCTTGCTGAGGATGGTGGACTTGACTAGAATGCCTTGATGGTTGCTATCAAACCCAGAATGAAATGTGTACTAATACAGAGGTCATATGGATATTCATGGTGTGAAAGTTTGAGTGTCAATGAAATAGGGAGGGCAATAAAGATAATTAAAGTAAGGTTCTTGATATTGTACTTTTCTTTATAATCATATGCTTATAAGTTAGCACTCTTCAAGGCAACTACCCATATTTGTATAAATTGATAGCTAACACAATTACACATTTTCAAGTCTTGTAGTTTATCTATCTAAATGACTAGAGTTCTATGACTTTTTGGTTTATTTACCAATGATAATATGGTTTTAGAGAACAAGGGAATAGCAGATGTTTCGAAATTCTTTTCAGAATATTAATCCTATGTTGCATATAAATTATGATAACTTTTATTCCGCATTAAAGAATTGGAATTTATAACATTAGCATCAATCATAGCCTTAAAAGCCTTTGGTTTTTTTTTTAACAATAATGGCATTGCATATAGGAAAAGAAATAAGAAGACATTAGTGGTAACATTTTTAAGCAGATAAAGTTATAAACTCGGTAGTAGATCAGCATACACAGCTACCCGGTATCTTGTGCCCATGAAGTCTTCACTTCATGAAACACTCTTTTGGATGTGTAGATGCAGGAAGTAAAAATATGCCAAGTTGACATTTTTAGTTTTATACATATATAGTTTAACCAAACCTTAGTAGCTGATTAGTCTGCAATTCTCCTATAACCTTTTCATTTAGCATCTTCACCAATGCAAAAACTTGAGTACATAGTAGATGACGTCGCCTGGGAAATTAGTCCTTGTAATTTGAACATTTTACTCATGGTTTCTTTGCTCAGTGACCCACCTGTGGAATTATTGTATGTATTTGCACAGATGCAAAACCCCGACTACATAGTCATGGCCGACAATTACTATGGTGAATTTGTGGAAAACATTGAACCTCCCATAGTTGTATGTGACAGTTTGAAGAGGACATTGATGATGTTCACATACGTTGGGCAACTTTTTTTTAGAGATCACAAATTTGTAAGTGTAATGTCAAACATGTAATGTTAATAACTATTTGGTAATAGACATGTTGAATTTCATTGTCACTATTTGGTTTTGGATTTGACTTTTGATTGTACAAATTTCATTGTAAAAGTGAGGCCAAGTTTGTTTACCTGCATTAATATGGCTTTGTTAATATTTTGGATTGGAATTTGATATTTCAGATTAGTTTTGTTGTAATTGTTTTTTTATCAGGTGTTTGGTTATTTATTATCATGTAAATGGGTTTGTAGCAGAATAAAAAAATATTTTTTTTGAAAAATGAGTTTCTACACATGACATGAGAAGTCAGGTGTAGAAAGTGGGAGTTTCTACACGTGTTGTTTCTACACAATTGATTTTACAAAACCAATGAAATTTTGCTATTGGTGTAGAAATTCATACACATGTTTTATGTCAAGTGTAAAAATTCATTTCCGTCACATGTAAAAAGTCTTTTTTGCACTAGTGTTAGAATCCAGGGTACAGTTCTACTTAATGGTAATTTCGTACAAGCATTGTATGATTCGGGTGCTAGTCACTTATTTATTGCATATAACTGTGTGACACGGCTAAGCCTGAGTATGCATCAATTACTGTATGGCCTGATAGTGTCTACACCTACAGGTGTCAAATCTGAAACCACCAATGTTTGTTTAAACTGCATAATTAATGCTGAGGGACATGAATCAATGGTGGATTTGATCTGTTTACCACTGCATAAAATAGAGGTGATTCTCAGTATTGATTGGTTAACTATAAACAATGTTCTGTTAGATTGTGGAAACAAGAGCATTATCTATCCTAATCCACAATCATACACCAATCCATAAATCAATCTTAATTTTCTTTCGGCAACTGAGGCTGAGAGAAGTCTGCATAAAGGTTGTCAGGGATACATAGTGTTCTTTTCTATATAGTTAGAGGCTAGAACAACACTTGAGAATATCCCTCTGGTAAATGAGTTTCCTGAGGTGTTTTCGGAAGATATCAGCATATTACCTCTGGAAAGGGAAGTTGAGTTTATAATTGAGACTAAGCCTGGAGCAAGAACAATATCCAAAGCCCTATATAGAATGGCTCCAGATAAAATAGTGGAATTGAAAAAGTAGATTGAGGAGCTACTAGATAAAGAGTTCATCTGATCTAATGTTTCACCATAGGGAACTCTTGTACTTTTTATCAACAAGAAAGACGGAAGCCTGCACCTATGTATTGATTACAAGGAGCTAAATAAGGTGGCCGTTAATAACAAATATCCACTCCCTAGAATTAATTATTTACTTGATCAGTTATCTGGTTCCTGCATATTCTCAAAAATTGATGTGAGATTAGGGTATCATCAGCTTTAGGTAAAGGTAGATGATGTACCAAAGACTGCATTCAGAATCAGATATGGCAATTACAAATTTCTAGTAATTCTATTTGGGCTGAAAAATGCACCTGTAATGTTCATGGACTATATGAATCAAATTTTTTTGTCCATATCTAGACCAGTTCGTAGTAGTGTTTATTGATGATATTCTTGTATATTCACGAAGCAAAGCTGAACATGAAGAGCATTTGAGACAAGTACTAGGCACATTGAGAGATAAACAACTCTATGCCAAGCTGAGAAAGTGAGTTTTGACTTTTGGAAGTTAAATTCCTGGGCCATGTAGTCTCACAAGAAGGGGTCTTAGTAGATCCCAGTAAAGTGGAAGTAGTACTGTATTGGAAAAGACCAAAGAATGTAGCTGAAATACACAGCTTTCTGGGTCTTGCTGGTTATTACAGCGATTTATATAGAATTTCTCCAGAATAACTTGACCTTTGACAAGGTTGACACGAAAGACTCAACATTTTGTGTGGGACAAAATTTGTGAGAGAGCTTCACAAGGCTGAAGGAGAGATTGACAAAAGCACTAGTGCTGATAATCCCCGATCCACAGTTGACCTATTTGGTCTACAATAATGCAATCAAGCATGGATTGTGATGTGTTCTGATGCAATAGGGAAGAGTTATGGCATATGTCTCTTATCAACTGAGACCTCATAAACTGAATTATCCCACTCATGATCTTGTGCTAGCATCAATTGCATTTGCACTAAAAATATGGAGACATTATCTCTCTGGGGATATAGTAGAGCTGTACTGCGACCAAAAAAGTTTAAAATATTTGTACGATCAAAAAGAACTGAATATAAGGTAGCGTAGATAGATGGAGTTACTTAAAGATCACAAGCCAGAGATCAAATACCATCCAAGGAAGGTTAATATAGTTGCAGATGCTTTAAGCCGTAAAACAGTACAAGTAGTAGGCCTAATGATACAAGAGCAAAAATTGATCGAGGATTTTAGAGATCTTAATCTTTCTAATTAGATTTTGATAAGTGGCAGCAATATTAGTCAGATAGAGAATGATCTGCGAGCAGCAATTGAGGAAGCCCAACTACAAGATGAGAAATCACAGTATATGAGAAGTATGATTGAAAAGGGTAAAATTCAGGAATATGACATGTCACCGAGTAGTCTAGTTAGATACAGGAAGTGAATATATGTTCTACTACAAGCTGAGTTAAGATGGCAGATCCTGGAGGAAGCACACAAGAGTAAATATACTCTGTACCCAGTAGCAATTAAAATGTATCATGACTTGAAATCCATGTATTAGTGGCCAGGGATGAAAAGAGATGTAATAGAATTTATGGCTCGTTGTCTCACATGCTAAAAGGTGAAAGTGAAGCAGCAACGACCATAAGGGCTTCTACAAAACCTTAAGATTCCTGAGTGGAAATGGGAAACTGTTACTATGGATTTTGAAACAGGACTACCCAAGGTTAGAAATCATAATGCAATTTGGGTAATCGTTGATCGATTCACAAAGACAACCCATTTCATACTGATTAGCATTAACTATTCTCCTGATAAGCTGGTAGAGATTTATATCAAGGAGATTATACGTCTGCATGGTATACCAAAGATTATAATTGCTGATCGAGATCCTCGGTTTACCTCCAAGTTTTGGAGGTTATTACATGAGGCTTTGGGTACCAAACTCAGATTTAGTACTACATATCATCCTCAAACATATAGAAAACATAAAGAACAATACACAAACTATAAGATATGTTGAGAGTGTATGTATTAGATTTCAAAGGAAGTTGGGACCGATTCCTTCCTCTAGCAGAATTTGCATATAACAACAGCTATCATTCGAGCATTCAAATGACTCTATATGAAGCATTGTATAGAAGGAAATTTTAATCACCTTTGTATTGGGAAGAACTATTTAAGAGCAAGATGTATGGGTTAGACATAGTTGATCAAATGATAGAGCAGATGAAACTGATTAAGCGAAGATTATAAGCTGCTCAAAGCAGGTAGAAGAGTTATGCTGATAAGAGGCGGAAGCCTTTGGAATATGCAGTAGGATATCATGTGTTTCTGAAGGTTTCACTAGTTACTGGGATTGGTAGGGCATTGAAAACAAAGAAGCTAAGCCCTAGGTATATTGGTTCATTTGAAATCTTATCCAGGATTGGGCTAGTAGCGTACCACATAGCTTTACCCCCAAATTTGGGCAGATTGCATGATGTCTTATATATCTCACAGTTAAAGAAGTATCAGCCAGATCTAGACACATGTTATTGAATATAAAGATATGGATGTGTAGGAGGATCTCACATATGAGGTTGAACTTGACCGAATTATTGATCGGCAGGAAAAACAACTCAGGCACAGGAGTATCCCATTCGTAAAAATAGTTTGGAAGGGATTACCTCTTAAAGAGGCTACTTGGGAAATGGAAGAAGACATGCAAAGGTATTACCCAGAGTTTATGTATAGGTTTGCGTAACAAATTTCGGGGACGAAATTTTATTAACGGGGGAGAGCTGTAATATCCCTAAGGGCATTTTTGGTAATTATGCATTTTTGAGTAAAGATTACCAACTTATTAGTCATAGAATAAGGTCTGAATGAGTAATAACTCATTTGTTATCAATTTGTGAATTTTAGGATTTGATATTTGTCGAGATGGATTAGAAGTGAAGGATCAATATAAGCTAGGCAAGGAAAGGAGTAAGGTACTAACTCTATCTCTCATATTCTATGTGATTGTTAATATATATTGTTTGACATGTTCTATGCAATGACATGTGAATAGCAGTAATTTCTAAAGATGGGTATGGGAAAAATACAAGTACCACCCTGAGGGAAAAGAAAAAGTATCTCTAGGACCAGCAAGTACCTAATCTAGGTAAGCAGTGGCAAGTATGGATAGAAAAGCATTTGCTCCAGAACAATATAGCAAGTAGGGATCATACAGTCATATGATCCAGAACAAAGCATGAAGTAAGGGTAGTAGGGGACAAATAATCATTTGTACCTAAACGCCAAGCATAATAGCGTTGTGATCATTGATTGGCAAGTAGGAACAAACGGCCATTTTGATATGGACAAAATCATCGTTTGATCCTGAATATTCTTTAACAGACATGTGCACAACATTATTATTTACTTCATTATATGATGTATTGCATGTTTATATTTCTTATTTTATATGATTGATTACATTTTACTACTGAGATTAGCCCAAATGTTACCTCTTTCCATAAATAATATTTATTCAACAAAAGGTAGTGACTCTAAAGGCAAAGAGGTGAACACCATCCACTAAAGAATCCAGTTCTGATGAAGAACTTTGTATTGTTTATCTTTGCACTTTTTATGTAATTTTGGGTTTTGTAATTAACTATGTACAAACCCTATGGGGAATTCCTGTAATGTAATCAATAATTTTATATTAGTATGTTTATGCTATTTATGACACCTTATTTCCAATACTCCATAATGAGTATAAATGAGTAGTAAAATCAGTTGTGGAACCAGAAATTAACCCCAGACTACCCAACGTTCAATAACGTTCATAAATCCTTGCTCTCAACTTAGAATTTGAACCTAAAGCTGAGAGGGTTTTCAAAGGGTAGAATACTTTAAATACATTTCCACAAACCTTACTATGTCACTAATAGCTCATCGCTCTTAATTTCATTACAATCAGAGTATACGCAAGCGATTTATTTTCCATTTTAATGAAATTAAAGCTATTCTCTTTTAGTTAAACTAGAACGGTTCTCTGCTAAACTTTATTCATACATTTATATACATATATGAAATGTAAATCCATCTAAGGCTATCAAATGTAAATCAATTACATTAATACAAATGGTAGTGCCTCACACTACGGTCTTCACTTCACCTTTATAATCCTCCTCCGTGCATGTCTCCCTGCACTCTTCACCTGTCTAAAGGGAGGAGTGAGATTCAAGAGAATCTTAGTAGCAAATATTACCACTATGCATGTAAGATATATATATGATGCATGACTTGCTTGCTATTCATAAAATCATGCAAAATCTCATGACATCTTAATGCATGCTCATGTTACAACATACTCATGGTCATCGCATAACATAACAAAGCATCAAACAATCAAGCAGTCATATACAACAATGCAAATACATACATATCACATACATGCAGTCAAGGTAAGTTCACTACCTCTCGGACTTCACGTCCATCCTCAAACCTTCGTCTTTCCTCTGGCTCGGGCACCATCCATCGAGTCCTGAATTCCAAGTATACAATAAATGAGTCACTACTCATCCATGTATTATTTTAGACTCATTTTAATGGATAACTTAGCCCAATTATGCTAAATTACCAAAATACCCTCGGAAACTCGGCCCAACTATACCTTTACAGAAATTATGACTTGGGCTAATCCTACACAATTTCACGTGTAGAATTAATTTATGACTTCATATTAGTAAAATTCAGGATCGAATGACAAAAATACCCTTGGCAGCTTTTACTTAAAGTCTTAAGGGGTAATTTGGTCATTTCACACTCTAGGCCTTTTCTCACTTCATCATCAACATGAACCCTAGAAAATTTTCCCTTCTGAACTCAATGGAATCATCCAATTGATGAAATTCCAACTCTTTACTCATGCCACACACAAGGCAGCCAATTTAGAGTTCTCATAAGAGTTGTGGCGGTTTCTCCCTTTCTTTGGCTTAATACTTCCTTTCTACTTCTAATTACATGATTAGCCGTTTAGACATCCATTGGACATCATTTCAGGCTCTAAAACACTGATAGAATGAGAGATAAATAGTACATAACTCCTACTATACTCATCAAAATAACAAATCAAAAGGTTCAGAAGGAAGCTTACGCTTACCTCTACACGTTTCTGAATTCTGTTCGGAATTCTGGTGATGCTCTAGGTGGTGAGACGGCACTAACCACCTCCAAACAAGAATTCAAAATCATAGAAATGAAGCTCGAGATAAGTAGAAGAAGGTTTGTACTAAGAACTTTGAGAAAAGACGCCGTTTCGGTAGAGTTTTGGTGATTAGAAGATTTCTCTCTTTTCTCCGTTCTCTCTCTCTTTTCTCGTTCTTTCTGATTTCTCTTTCCTTCCATTCTTTTCTGATTTAAACAAGAATGAGAAAGGAATGGATGAAGATAATGGTTAATTCATTTAACCAAGTGGTCATACTCTATTAGTCCACTTCTTTAACTTTCCTGCATGACAATTCATCTTTTTGCATGTTTTTTCATCCACTGCAAATAATGAGATCAAAAGAGAGAAATATTACTCTCAAACTATTTCATTATGTCACCACACAAGTAGTTGACCAAAGCTTTAAGCTTTGCACTTATTAACTTTCCTTGATAATAATTCGCCAAACTAGGCTCATAAATTACCAAGTAGTCATTTTCTCTCCTTTTAATTCTCATCCAACTGAAATTATAGGGAATATTATGGGAAAATACCCATTTTTAGTCTTATGGAAAAATTATTATTTTGCTCTCACCTTTTATGATTTATCACAATAAATCATTTCTTACCCCTTTCATTATTTCCCTAAGCTCTTTAACTCGCCAAAATATTCCCTTTTAATATCCAAGGATATAAAGGAATTTTGGGAAATAATATCATTCCTCACTAGGACACTTGATATACCAAGGTCTAGTAGTCCACTTAATATAGTCTTAATCTCAAGCCTTTTGTCCCAAAATTCGGGATATTACATTATTTCTGTATGCCCACTAAACTATGCATTGGTACTTTATTAAATGTTGAATGTAACACTTATTACTTCCTTTATAACACATTTGGAAACTATATCTTATTGTTATGGCTTAGGAAAATTAGTAAATGAAGCTCCCAGCCAAAAACTTTCACAATTATTCTTGGGGCATTATTCATTTGGTAAAGCTGCATTTACCAGATTGCTTAACTTTTACACGGGGTTACTGTCTTTGCTCCTTTTATTTCTATCAAAGTTCTTACTATACTTTTATTCATTTCTATCAGAGTTCTACTCTGCTTATTAAACTCACAGAATGTTTCTTAGCGAATGGGCTCATACTGTTCGATTACCCATTCCTAGTTCAATTAACATGCTCGGATAATTAATCCCTTCATTTTGCGGGTTATGCAGTTAACCAGATAAAGTGTTAATACATAATGAAATAGCATGTAATAATTCCTCAACCTTCATCCACAACTTCTTCTTCTGCCATATCGGCTTATACTCCTTTCCTGTGCTCACCTACCTAAATGGTTGGTTTGGGGGGGGTGAGATTTGGGGGAATCTTAGTAGTAAAAAAACCAATAATACATGTAAGATAAATGCTAGTGCATGATATACTTGCCTTACGTAGGCTCATATTAACATAATGACATATCTGCGTGCTCAATGCTTCACATTCTTACATATGGCCATTGTGTCAATAGAAAACAGAGTTTCAATCATTCAACTATGTTACACATAGACAAGTAAAGCAATCATGCACATTAACACACAAGCATACATATCAATACACACAAGTAAGGTAAGTTTACTACCTTTTGTCTAAGTTCCCTCTCGTACATTTTCTTCCAACCATTGAAGTTGCTTGAGATACTTTAGTTCCCTCTTTCTTGTCAACTCATGACCTTAGGCATATGATTACACTATTATAGTCATGAAAAATGAATATCCTATATGCCTACATTAGCCTTTAGGACATGTCTCTTATCTTTGGGCCCATATTGGTCCTAAATTATTTTAAATGCTATTATTTTCGCAAAATTTCCAAAAATTGGCAGAATTTTCAACAAATTTTGAAAATTCATATCTTTTTCTAGAAATATCAAAATTATGTGGTTTAAATACCTAGGTGACTCTTATTAAGTCTATTTAATTCAAAAAATGGATCTGACTGTCCTAGAAATACACAGTTACAAAATTCCCATTTTACCCTTATTGCCACAGAATCACCCCAGTTTTAATGACCTGACTTCTAAAATTCATAACTTAATCTCTAGAACTCCAAATAGGCTGATTAAAAGTTTCATGTAAATCATGTTAAGTTTGTTTTAAATTAAAAATATCTTTGGCTTCCTATTATCAGCACACAGTTTCAGAACCCTTGAGAAACAACCCTTTCTCAGGATTCTTTCCAGATTCAATACTCACAATTTAACAAATCATATATCACAATATACAAAACCAAATGACACATATTATATATCAAATTAATGCTTATTATGTATAACTTAAATTTAAAATGTTTCATAATTTTTTCTCAAGGTTTAGTCTTCCAAACTTTCACTACAACAATCTAACTTCCAGGAACATAATCTAGCAACAACTAACTTCAAAAATTCATACATCTTAATATACTAATCCAAATGGCACATATTACCTATAAAATTAAAGCTTGAAAGGTCTACTATAGTTATGGAAAGTTTCATAGCCATTGGACAATAATTGATCACTAAAAAACTCATCACAAGAAGACTGCCTCCAAAAATGAAATATGGCAGCAGTACTACTTTAACTTCAATCTTTGGGTTTTGATCCAACCCATCGACAATCATGTTTACAACCTATTTCCACACAAAATCCTGTGTATAATTCATTTCTAACCTTAAAAACACCAAAATCATCTCTTTCCATAGGTTCTAGGTCTAACCAAAAATAAGAGAAATATGAAAACTCAACAAAACCTCAAGATACTCGGTTCAAAACGAAGTTGAGCTTACCTCTTCACGATTCTACAAACGGTTCAGAATTCCAATGATATTCTAACTAAGTAGACGGCATAAAATACTTCTAATTAGAAAACTGAGACCATCGAAAGAAAGTCTCAGTAAGTAGAATAATGTTTGTCAAGGACTTACTAGCCGGAAACGACGATTTTGGGTCAGAATTGGCTCCGGAACTCTGAGGATTTTAGTATTAATCCTTTCTCTTTCCTCTTCCAATTTCATTCCATGTTTCTCATTTTTCTTTATCTTTCCTATGGCTGGTCAAAAATCCTCATAAAGACGGATGGAAGGTTGTGATTTCATCTTGTAATTTAATGTTGTCATAGTGTGCCAAGTGTCATAATGTGTACTTATGATTGCCATGTGTCCTCAATCAATTTGTCTTCTTTTTTTATCTCTCTCTTAGGTGGCGCCTTTTTCATGTCAGGGGAAAGAGAGGCCTGACAAATTTTCTTGGCTCTCAAGTTTGGTGTTTGGGAAGTCAAATATGCGATCAGGCCAGAGACCGGTGGATTCCTCAGACTCAGGTGCTAGGTATAATCTTCCTAGAGTGCCACCTTAAAAGGCAAAAAGTAACCCACATTATGAAGGACACTTGTCACCTTATTGGCAAGCCAATACAAAAGGCACTTTGTAGTTTTTCATGATGAGATGACACTTGTCACTTTCTTATTCATCCAACACAAAAAGTTGTGTTATGATTGCTTGCTTTATTAAAGCTACTTTAATAAAGTTATTTTATTAGTGCTTACTTGGAATTCTACTTGGGGTTGTGACATGTATATCTAGGCCCACCATATGATGCCAGGTCAGAGTATGTACATACCGGTGTCTTTTCCAAAATCACAGGGTATACATGTTTGCCTTGAAAATGCCATAGTATACCTATACCGGTATATTTCGCTTGACCAATCAGTCCCACATCTTATGACACATCTGGGTAGTGTCTTTCTACGAACCCAATGGCATTGTATATGTATCCTGCGCACATATGTATTGAAACTTTGATCCTACTGCCTAACCATACTGGGCCCGCTGCCCGGTTGGGCTGAATCACATAGTCTCCGAGAGTGTTTCTATCTCTTATCATTCTTGGGATTCTTCCCAAACTGGCCTTAGTTGTCTGCTTGACATAGGCTTATCCTCAAGTCTATAGGCTAAAATTTAGGATATTATATCGAATTACTGAGGGGTTTGACATTTTTAATTTTTAATATTATTTTATTGCTAAAATGTTACATATGGCAATTTCTAATAATTTCTTTTTCCATATGGAAAATTAAGCTTCCGCATGTCCCTTTATGTGTCATAATCACATTTTTCCCTTGCCTCCTCTCTTAGCCATCCAACACCATATTTAAGGGGAAAGTTATTGGCTTTTTATTTTATTAGCCAAATGACCATTTTACCCTTATATGTCTTGAATTTTTGTACCTAGTTTTGTTTTCCTTCATCCCTTTTCTTTTTTGCTGAAATTTTCATCATAAATTGGGCTAAGAATTGTGATTTTCCATACTTAATTTTAGGCTAGAATGTGAGGCTTTTATCAAGCCAAAAATTGTGCCATAGGTCTTTCTCGGCCAAAATTTCATATAATCACTTTAATTTCCAACTTTTGACTATTTTAAATGCACTAAAATTCACCATCTTATTCCATTGAATATAATTAAATGTACAAGAAATTTTGGTGAATAAAATTTTAGATATTACAATTTATACCTCATTCTAAGACTCATAAGTTGGTTATCTTTACCCAAAAATGCGTACTTACCAAAATGCCTCTAGGGAATCTGGTCAATTCCCTTTAAACCCGATATAACTGTACTTTTTAAAAAATTATAACCCGGGCTATTCCTAGAAAATTTCATTTGTGCAGTCCATTATTTACCTCAGTTTTGGTAAAATCACACTACATTTACCAAATTGCCTTTGACAGCCACCAATTAGGGTTTTATGGGCAAAATTGTCATTTCACACCCTAAAGCCTTCACACTCCATATTTCATATGTTTCCTACATAAGTTTTCATTCTAAACACAATGGAATCATCAAATGCATCAAATTCCAGCCTAAACCCTTTTAAACTAAGGCTAGCTGAAAGTTACCAATCTTTAGGGAAATTGAAGTTTCTCAATTTACAACCAACCAAACATTTTTTTACTTCTAATCACTCATTTAACGACTTAAACAGCTCTTGCACATGATTAATAAAAAAAATTTCAGCACCTCTCCTTGGGGTTCATGCATCCCAAATCACAAATCTAAGACAAAACAAGTCAACAACCAAGCAAAACCACCAAGAACAAGCATAAATAATCAAGAGATGACAAGTTCTCAAGCTTACCTTGCTTTTCCTTGACTTTCTCTCTCTAGCCGTGCCCTTCCTCCTCCTCTTTATCTTGATTTTCTTCTTGCATTACATGATTTCAAGAAGAATGTAAGGATTAGGGAAGGTTTATAAGTGATTAGAGGCAAGAACACATGGATTTTACTACTTACCTTGCTTTGCCTTTTGCTTTTTCTTGTTCTGTTTTTGCCTAAGCTCTCTCTCTCTCTCTCTCTTCTTTCTCTAAGTTAGGCAAAAAATGAGGCCTTTAGAAGAGCTAAAATGCTCTTATAATTATCATATTCTACTACCTTAAATTATATATTATTTTATCATATTTCCTTAACTTTTGGCATTTCCTTATTTCTTTCTTTTCCTTATGTCTCCAAAACCATCTCCATGGCTCATTAGGTGGAAAAGTCTTATTCTTTCTTGCCTTTCCCCTTCCTTGGCCGACTTTACTCAGTTTTTAAGGGAAAATATTAGCTTTTTATTTTTTTTCTTAGCCAAATGACTATTTTACCCTTACATTCTCTTGATTTTTTGTACCAAGTATTGTTTTTCTTCTTCCATTTTTGTTTTGGCTTACATTTTCATCAAAAATTGTGCTCTTCCATACTTAATTTTAGAATTCAATGTTAGGCCTTTGACAAGACAAAAATTGTGCTTTGGGTCTTTCTTGGCCAAAATTTAACATAATCTCTATTTATAACATTTTGACTACTTTAAGTGTACCAAAATTTACCATTTTATTCCATTGAATATAATTAAATGTTTAAGAAATTTTGATGAATAAAATTTGGGATATTACATTTTGCATAGTTTTATATCACCCCTATCATTGATTTCTCTAATGAAATGAAATTGCCTGAGTATATGCTTAGTTCTTTGATGTGACCTAGGCTACTTAGCTTGTGTAATAGCATCGTTGTTGTCATAGAACAAATCTATTGGATTTGAGATGGTAGGCACCACCCCTAGTTCAATAATGAACTTTCTGATGCAAATGGCTTCCTTAGCTGTATCCGATGCTGCTATATACTCAGCTTCTGTTGCAGAATTTACTATAGTGCTCTGCTTGGAGCTCTTCCAACTTACTGCTCTACCATTCAAGAGGAATATGCATACAAATTACTATTTAAGGTCATCTTAGTCAGTTTGGAAACTTGCATATGTGTAACCCGTTACACAGAGCTCATCATTCAATCTACCATATACCAAGAATAAGTCCGTAGTCCTTCTTAAGTACTTTAGGATATTCTTGACATCAGTCTAATGACCCTCACCAAGATCTTGTTGATATCTACTGATCATACTTAAGGTAAATGAGACATCCGGTCGAGTATATAACATGACATATATGATGGATGCAATAGCTAAGGCATATGAAACCTTGCTCATGCAATCTTGCTGATAAGGTATGCTAGGACACAAATCCTTGTTAAGATAGATGCCATGAGATATGGGCATGTAACCCCTTTTTGAATCCTACATACTGAACTTATGCAGTATCTTGTCTATTTATGTGATCTAACTTAGGCCTATTAGTCTCTTAGATATATTTCTATAGATCCTAATCCTTAGGATGTAGGTGACTTCACCTAAGTCTTTCATCGAGAAATACTTCCCTAACCAAGACTTGACACTTTGCAAGGTAGGAATGTCATTCCTAATGAGTAGGATGTCATCTACATAAAGTACTAGAAATACAACTTTACTCCCACTAACCTTCTTATAAACATAAGGTTCATCGATGTCTTGAATGAATCCAAACTCTTTGACTACTTTATCAAAACGATGATTCCAGCTACAAGATGGTTGCTTTATTCCATAATTGGATCTTTAAAGCTTGCACACTTTACCAGATACCTTTGAACGCACAAATCCTTCAGGTTGTGTCATATACACATCGTCAAGCAGCTTTCTATTAGGGAAGGTTATTTTGATGTCCATCTGCCATATTTCATAGTCATAATATGCTATAATAGTAAGAAGAATTCTGATTGATTTGACCATTACAACTGGAGAAAAGGTTTTCATCATAGTCTACACCATGAGTTTGAGTGAATCCTTTTGTAACCATTTGTGCCTTGAAGACATTTACTTTTCATCTATGTTAGTTTTTTCCTTTGAAAACCCATTTGCACCCTATAGTTTTTACACCTTCAGGTGGATCGACTAAGGTCCATACCTGATTATCGTACATGGATTGCATTTCAGACTTCATGACATTTAGCCATTGCTCAGAGTTTGGTACCACTAGCCTCTATAGGTGGTTGGCTCATTTTATTTATTGAGCAACACATCACGACTTTTAGTAACCAGAAATCTATATTTTTGAGGCTGATGCTATATCCTATCAAATCTACATAGGCCTTGTGTTACTTGAGGAAGCTCAACAACTTGTTGTGAATCTTCTTTGTTTTCCATCTATAGTTTTGTACTATCTTGTGACTCTAAAACTTCTTTGAGATGTACCTTGCTCCCATTGGTTCTTTTAGAGATAAACTCTTTTTCTAGAAACATACCATTTCAAATAACAAACACTTTGTTATTAGTAGGATTGTAGATATAGCATCTATTTGTTTCCTTAGGATACCCAACAAAAAGGCACTTTGAGGATTTGGAAGCTAATTTATCTGAGGTTTATTGCTTAACATATACCTCACATCCTCAAATTTTGAGAAAAGATAAACTAGGTTTCTTTCTAGTCTATGCCTTACATGGTGTCTTTTCAATTGCCTTAGATGGAACATGATTTAGTATGAATGTAGCTCTCTAGGGCATAGCCCTAAAAGCACGGTGGAAGCTATGTTTGACTTATCATAGATCAAACCATATCTGATAGTGTTCGATTCCTCCGTTCAGAAATGCCATTCCATTATGGTGTTCTTGGAGGAGTCAATTGTGAGATTATCCCACAGCTCCTAAGATGGTCAATAAACTCTTGGTTCAAATATTCAGCACCTTGATCATATCAAAGTGCTTTAATTGTTTTGTCAAGTTGGTTTTGTACTTCATTTTGGAATATTTTGAACATTTCTAAAGATTCATATTTATGTTTCGTTAGATAGATATCTCCATATCTACTAATACCATTTATAAATGTAATGAAGTACATATAACCTCCTCTAGCAGCTATATTTGTGAGGCCCAATAAATCAGTGGCACTATCATAATGCCCCATTAAAAGGTTCCTTTGTCATCTTTCCTAATAAGGAAGATTCATATGTATCATATGATTCAAAATCAAATAAGTTAAAAAATCCTTCTTGATGGAGTTTAGAAATATGTTTCTCATTTATATGGCCTAGATGACAATACCATAGGTAGGTTGGATTCAAATCATTTGACTTGATCCTTTTGGTAGTTACGTTATAGATATTTCTACTATTAGGATGTTCCAAATTTAATATATAATGACCAACATGCAAATCACTATTAGCACAGAAAACATCATTACGATAAATAGAACATCTACCATTCATAGTAATGGAAGTATAACATTCTTTATCCAATAAATCAGTAGCAACTCTTGCTCTATTTCCAACTCATAGGTCCACTTCGCCCTTCTTTAGCTGTCTACTATCCTTAAGACCCTGCATATTTGTACAAATGTGAGAACCACATTCAGTATCTAATATCCATGTAGAGGAAGTATGAAGATGAATGGCTATAACATAAATACCTGAAGAGACAGCCCCGCTATCCTTCTTCTTTATTTTTATATCTTCGAGGTAGAGTTTGCAATTCCTCTTCTAATGACCGGGTTCATTGCAGAAGAAGCATACTCCTTCATTTGGAGGCTCTGCCTTCTTGGCTGCAAGATTGGCTTCAAGCTTATTTGACTCTTTTGTCTTACCACCTGAGCCTTTACCCTTGCCCTTACCCTTGCCTTTCCTTTTCATACCCTTTCCTTTATGAACCATCAAAATCGTAATGGGATTTTTCTTAATGTTTTACTTAACAGTTTTAAGCATCTCATGCAGTTCAAAAATTGATTTCTTCATGTTGTTCATGTTGTAGTTCATAACAAACTAGTCATAACTTTTCAAGAGTGAGTTCAAGATCAAATATGTAGCTAACTCCTGGCTCATGGGAAATCTAAGCCTCTCAAGGTGATCAATGTAGCCTTTCATCTTTAACACGCAAGCACTAATTGATGCACCTTTAGCCATCTTGCAAGAATGTTAGGCCTTTGTGGTCTCATACCTTTCTTGCCTTACCTATTGCTGGAACATTTCCTTGAGATGCACAATCATCTCATGAGCCTCCATAAGTTCCAGATCTCTTTGAAGCTCTGGAACCATGGTGGAAAGGATCAAGCAACCTACTTCCACAAAGTTTTCCTTATGCTTCGTGTAAGCATCTGTTTGAGCTCTTGGAGCATTGGCTATAGGCTCCTTAGGAATGGGTTGATCTAGGACATATGCTTTTCTTTCCTTCTTGAGAACAATTCTCAAGTTCTTGAACCAGTCAAGAAAGTTTGTCCTATTGAATTTGTCCTTCTTAAGGACTGATCGCAATGATAGTGTAACAGTATTACTAATTGACATAATTCTACAATAAAATATGCAAAGTTAGTTAGTAATCTCCTACTAAATTAACAACCCTCAATGTAATAATTAGTGAGCTAAGATTCATATTTCGCTTAAATTTAAGTCTGCTTTGGCTGGACGCTTAAATCAAATTATTTAGGTAGGTAACATCTTTATCAATTATATCACATGTAACTCTTAGATCTTTATAGGATTCGATCATTATATGATCCCATATGTTTAATCACATATAATGCCTTGAGATCCAAAATCGTTTTGTTAATCTCAATTAAGTCAAAACAATAATGAATCTTTGTGAGTAGCACCATTACTCACGTTTGTCTCACCAAGATAACTTAAATGCATCTACTTTGGTGGAACCTAGAATTGAACGATCTATGTTTTGACAAGTATTCATTAATTGACGGCATTATGACTTAAGATTTCATTTGGAGGGCTTAATTAATTATTTTGTTTATATGAGTAAATATATTGTTGTTGTATCTAATACATGTGTGTGTGTAATGATCTAATAAAAAAACATAATTTAAAGTGACACAATATGGCTCACCTAACCTAAATCCTCTCATGCCAAAGAGAGGACCTCTCTAGTAAGAAAAGAAAATACATTGAGAAACCTTGTTTAAACATACGAGGGGAGTGAGATGAGAAGTGAATGTACATCCAGACTATGTAGAGGAAGGCACGGAACGCATGCCGTATTTAAAATTTTACAACTCTTGTAAAACTAGAGCCATGTTGTTCATCATACCCAAACAATTTTAGAGAATAAAACCACAACAAATAACAATTCATACATTATGAAAAGCAATGAATGTTATGATTATGTCGTGCTATGAATCATTAGCCATGGCGGTCCCTTTGAAAACAAGCTTAAGTATGATCTAAGAGATAATTTTGCATAACAAAAACTAAAACAAATTATACAGTAAAGTAGTAATCGAAACGGAAATATATGCTTCTCAGACCCTTCAAAAATCATATACAACTTATATATCACATATATAAGCACAAAATAAGCACTCAAACTCAAATTAAATGCATAATTAACTTGGTTCTAATGCAACTATTGGGATTGGTAGGTATAACGGAAAATTAAAATTCAAAAATTTTTCAATCCCTACTACGGATCTATCAACGACATTTAAATCGAGTAGTAGAAAAATGCACCTTTCTTATATGTTCAGTCTTTCCTTTCAATCTCAAGGAGCTAACAACTCGGATCAACACTCTCTACCAGTATCCACACGAATAGGAGTCCAAAATGAATTGCATGCTAGCAACACCAATATCCCTTTAGAGTTTTCATTTTCTCACAGCTCTCTATCTATTTTCCTCATCCATAGAAAACCCTAGCTCTTACTTAAATAGCTAGTCAGTGTTTTCTATTTTATGATGGATATTGGATTTTTAAAATTAATCTTAATTATTTTCAAAATTCATATGATATCAATTAATACTTAATTGTTTTAATAAGAAAATTAAATAAATATGGTTTAATTAAATCTATCCAACAATTTTAGTTTAACCTATTTATTTAATTTGAATAAACAGCAGATGGAAATAGATTTAATTTATCTTTATAAATTAAATCCGAGATATTATATCTTTATCATGTTAGTTATAAAATTTAATTTATCTGATAAAACTCAATTTAAAACTAACACAATATAATAATATTACCATATATAAATATATATGTATTTCAAAAATACATATATGTATATATATACATGTATGTACATATATATATATATAGATATATATATATACATATATACATTTACATATACATATATGTATACATACTAAATTTTAGGCTTCAATGTTAAGCCTTTGCCATGGAAAAAATTGAGCTTTAGGTATTTCTTGGCCAAAAATTTCATATAATCACTATTTTCACTATTTTGGCTACTTCAAGTACACCAAAATTCACCATTTTATTCCATTGAATATAATTAATTATACAAGGAATTTTGGGTAATCAAATTCAGGATACTATACCCGAGCTCGGAGAAACAGTTAGATACCCCACAGGAAAGGCAGCCAGGAAGTAACTATTTCTTTCATATGTTATGAGATAATTTGCATGTTTGTGGTTTTATCATGAATTTTTATAAATCATTCTGATTATGCAGGGTGGTCATCCAGGGCTAATTGCACAGGTCGACGCTTGGGCTATGAAATTTTCTGTTATGTACGAGTGGACGCCCAAGGCCTTTTACATGGGTAACACTCGGGGCCATGTGATTTGTTATACCTAGCGCTATGGTAATATGATAAACTGCTTGTTGTGTATAGAATGCTATTATGATAATTTTGTTTATATCATGATTGTGTAGCATGCTTCGTGTTCTCGTATCTATATGATCGACTGTCTGTTATTACTGAGATTCTTTTGAATTGCACTCCTTTCCTATAACCAATTTATAGTATAGGCTAGCAGCTCAAAGGGCAAGAAGGTAAACACGGACAACTAGAGGATGAAGCTGAAAGATTTTATTTTCTGTTAGGTTGTCTATTTTGGATATTTTGTTATATTTGATGTATATAACTCTGTAAACCTGACGATAGTATAGTGGTAGAACTAGTAGTATCGGTAGCCTAGTAAATGGTTGATAACCTAATATTGGGATAACTTAGTTAGATAACGCTTCTGAATGATAATGAACACATTAACTAATGAATGTAATATGAGACTTAAGCTGGCATACTCTGATATGATAGAACTGAGAACCGATGAGATTTAGTGACATAGTGAAACTTTATGAAAATAATTGAAAATTTTTTCCATTCTCTGAAAAACCCTCTCAACCCCAGGTTCAATACAAACATTTTTGAATGTTTGAGTAATCCGCGACCGAATCCTGGTTTAACAACTTATTTTGCTATTCTTTTGCACTCATCTGAGCCTATGGGATATAAGGTATGACAAACCTTAAGGGGAGGTTCTGTCTAATTTTTTATTAATCATGTGCAAGAGGTATTTAAGTGATTAAGCAAGTGATTAAGAGTGAAAAGGTGATTAATGGAATGTAATCATGAAAACTTCAAGTTTGCTAATTTTTCTAGATTTTTTAGCCAAGGCTATTTCTATGCATTTGAGTTGGAATTTGATGAATTTGATTATTCCATTGTGTTTGAATGAAAAAATGTGTAGGAAACATGTGAAATATGGAGTATGAAGGTTTTAGGGTGTGAAATGACAATTTTGCCCCTAAAACCCTAATTGGTGGCTGTCAAGGGTAAATTTGGGAATGCAGTGTGATTTTCTCAAAAAAGAGGTAAAAAATGGATGATATACATGAAATTGTGTAGGAATAGCCCGGGTCATAGTTTTTAGAAAAGTATAATTATACCGGGTATAAAGGAAATTAGATCAGATTCCTTAAGGGAATTTTGGTAATTACAAGTTTTGGGTAGAGATAACTAACTATATGAGCTTTGGAATAAAGCATGAATGAAGAATAACTCATTTGTTATGAATTTGAAATTTTAAGATTTGATATTTGCCTAAGCCAGATAAAGAGTAAAGGACCGGTATTAACTTGGCAATTGGAAAGGATTCCAGGTAGTAATTCTATCTTATGATTGTTTATATTCTTTGTTTTGCCATGTTCTGTGATGTGAAGTCTGTGTGACATAATTCTTAGAATTTTGGTGTAGGAAAAGCATAAGTACCATGAGGCCAATGGGACCCAGCTGAGGTAGTGTGGCAAGTACGGACAGGCTGTGTGCTAGCTCTGGAACATTATTGTAATCACTGTGTGGCAAGTAGGGACAAACCAGTCATGTTGATATGGAGAAGATCATCATTTTGATTCTAAATATTGACTGACAAACATGTGTACTATGATACCTTATTTTCCAAACACTACGGTAGAGTACTAATTAGCTAATACTCACCGAATATCAACATCAGAGTTATAAAATTGCTAGAACTTTAAACAATGCCTTTGCTGGATATAAATATTCACATTCATGTACAATTCATATTACAACACTTATAATCTCTCTTTACTCCACTTCATATACAAAACCCAAAATACTCATATGGTTTTTAGAATACATATCAGAAGCTTGACAACCTAGCCTAAGCTCTTCCGCTGCTCGGCCTCTTCTCATCATCATTTACCTTTTCTTTGCCCCATGAGCTCCCTCCCTGTACTAAAGATTTTTTTGGTAAAAGAATAAGATTCATGGGAATCTTAGTAGTAATGCATACAATATACAAGATAACACATACATAGTGTAATACCCTGAATTTTGGTATTAAAGGCTTGAGATTAAGCCTGGATTGAGTGGACTGCTAGACCCTGGCTTAGAAGATGTCTAAGTAGGACATGGTTTATATCCCAAAATTCCTTAATATCTTTAGATATTAAAGGAAATAAAAGGCAAGGGAAAAATGGTAATTTTACCATAAGATTAGAAATAAGGATTTTTCCCTAATATTCCCTATAAGTTGAGTTGAATGGGAATTAAAAGGAGGGAAATGACTACTTGGTAATTAATAAGCCCAAGTGGGTGAGTTATTATCAAGTAAAGTCAATAAGCGAAAAAGCTTAAGGCTTTGGTGGACCACTTGAGGTGGTATAATGGGATAATTTGAGAGTGAATTATACTCTCGTAATTCTCATTAATATTAATGGAATGATGAAGGAAAAGAGAAAGAAAACTTGTTGTGCAAGTAATGTGATAGGTGGACTAATTGAGTAAAGGCCACCGGATGGTTTTAATTAATCATCATCCTTCATCAATTAATTCTCTTTCCCATGCGTTTAGATTAAAAAGAGGAAAGGAAAGGGAATAGATCAGATCAGAATGAGAAAGAAAGAAAGAAAGAAAGAACGAACGAGAACGCTGTAGAGAGAGAGAAGAGAGAGAAAGTGTTGATTCGCTGGAACTCGTCCGAAACAACGTTTTCTCTCGAAATGTCCAGTACAAAGGTTGTTCTTCTCATCCTAATCTTCCATTCTATGGTTTTGGATTCTCGTTTGGAGGCCGTTAGTGCCGTCTCGCCGGAATTCCAAACCGAATTCAGAAGCGGGTAGAGGTAAGCGTGTGCTACCTTTCTACCATTTCGGTTTATCATTTGGATGAGTATTTTGGAAGTAGTGTACTATTCATATCTCGTTCAATCCATGTCTTGGGGCCGAAACGATGTCCAATGGATGTCTAAACGGCTAATCATATAATAAGGAGTAGAAAGGAGGATATTAAGATAAAGAAATGGAGGAACTAACACAACTCTTCTAAGAACTCTATAATGGCTGCCCTGTATGGTTTATGAGGGTAGAGTTGGAATTTCATTGATTGGATGATTCCATTGAGTTCAAAAGGGCAAATTGTGTAGGGTTCATGTTGAAGAGGAAGTGAGAAAAGGTATGGGGTGTGAAATGACCGAATTACCCCTTTTAGCTCTAAATAAGGGTTGTCAAGGGTATTTCCATCATTCAGGCTTGAATTTGACTAATCTGAAGTCATAAATGGATTCTACACGTGAAATTGTGTAGGATTGGCCCATGTCATAATTTCTGTAAAAGTACAATTAGGTCAGGCTTTCAAGGGCATTTTGGTAATTTAGCATAATTGGGCTAAGTTATCAACTAATACAAGTCTAGAATGTTATATGGATGAGTAATGACTCATTAAATGTATTTGGATGGAATTATAGGACTCAACGAAGGATGGTGCCCAAACCGAAGTAAAGACAAAGGATTGAGGACGAACGTGAAGTCCGACAGGTAGTGGACTTACCTTTTCTGCATGGGTGTGATATGTATGTTATATGCATTGATTGTGTGACTGCTATGCCTATTTGTGTTGAGCATATTTGATTGATTGAAGCTCTGTTATATTTGTGCGATAGCCATTGGTATGTCATAACATTGAGCAATTATTATTTTGGCAGCATAAAACCTTAGGGTTTCATTATCCCAATTTACAAAAACCATGAAAAGAAAGCCACAAATCCAATCCAATACCGACAACAAGCAATAATCACCAAGAGACAACAAGTTATTGTGCTCATCTTGATTTCCTTGTCTGCCTCTCTCTAAAACATGGACTCCTTCTCTATTTTTACTCTTGATTTTGCTTGCTAAAAGTATGTAGAGTCCATTTTTTACCTTAGTTTGGAAAAATTCACACTCAAATGACTAGATTACCCTTGATTGACATTAATTAGAGTTTTAGAGGCAAAATTGTCATTTTCACAGGTTTTCCAGAAATTTGCAGCATTTTTCAATCAAATTTGAAAATTCATAAGTAAATCTAGAAAATCCTAAATTAAGTTGTTCTAGTTCCTATGTAAAGCTCTTTCATTCCTTGTTCAAGGAAAAATATCACAAAGTACCAGATATAACTATAGAAATTTCAAAAAATTCGCCAAGCAAGTCTGTCAAAGAATTCATTCCAAATTCATGGCTAAATTTTGAAAAATCATATCTTTCAATAAAATGGTCAAAATAGTTGATAATACCTATCAAATTAAAGCCTCAAATGTCTACTTTCATGTTGTAAAATTTGATAAAGTTTAAACTAGATTTCGCCATTCAAAAACATGCCACAACAATGTGGCACAAATTGGAAGAATAAAAGTTTCTTGTTTTAACCTTTAAAACACTTCCCTTCTCACTTGTAACCTTATGATTAACCATTCAATCATAAATTTAAAATAATCAACATAAATTTGGGCAGCATCTCTCCTTAGAAATTGGACATCCGAAATTACAAAAATCGCTAGAAACAACCAGATTTCCAACCAGAACATAGTCACAATACAATATTTAGGGAGAATCTTAAGGTTTGAGCAACTTACCTTACTTTTTAGGGAGAACACAATACTTTGGCCGAAACTTCCCGTTCTTTCCTTAAGAAAAGGTTTCTAGATCTAGAACACAAGATTGAGCAGAGATTTCTACATACTTACCTAGTTCTTGTGCCTAGGCTCCTTCCTTCTCCTTTTTCCTTCTTGCTCTCTTCCCCTTCCTCTCTTCTCTTCTCTTGGCTGAATGGCCTTCCCCTTTTGATAGAAAATCATGGAGTTCTCTTGAGCATGCTTATATGTCTTCTTAAAATAATATTTTATTCCATTTCCATCATGTTATATATATATATATATATATATATATATATATATATTCTATGATATTTCATAAAAAATTCCATATGGTTCTTCCATTCCTCCTTTCAACTATTCATTCCCCTTATACTATAAGAAATTACTGAATTAATTTATGTGGCCAAACTAACCATTTTGCCCTTGCAATTTTGCATATGTAGAAAAATTGGAAGATTTTTTTTCAAAATTTAAAAATTCATATCTAATTGTATAGATATTCAATTAGGATTGTTCTAAAGGTTATGTGACCCTTATTAAGTCTATTTTTAGGTAAAAATATAAAATTTAGCCAATTGGAAGCTCATCATTTCCATAATTCCCATTTTTGGATGCTGCCACAGAATATTTATAGTTTCACTGTGCTAAATTCAAAAATTCATATCTCCTTATGTACAACTTCAAAAATTCTATATGATCTACAAATTAAAGCTTGTCATATCTACTTTCATTATGGAAAGATTCAGAATTTTTGGACATCATTTCCATATTTAAAAATATTACACAACAAGACTGCCTCATAGGGAAACTTACAAGCAACATCCTTAACTTATGTACAAAATAACTATATTGTGTGTGACCTTTATTTTCCTTGTTGTATCTCTTAACATGCTCTTTAATTCACCATTTTATTCCTTTAATACCACTACGGTATAAAGGAATTTTGGTAATCAAAATTTGGGATATTACATATGCCATCTTCTGTGATATGAATATAGTGCCTAAGGCACATTACCTAGCTATGGTCTTGGATCCAGCGGATGTACACAAAAAAGTAGGGGACCCAAATAGTCGTTTGACCGAAAACAATATGTGTGCACATGAAACATTGTGAATTTTCATGTTGCATTACATGGTGCATTACATATTTATGTATCGTATTTTATATGACTAATTTCATGTTACTACTGAGATTCGTTTGAATCTCACATTTTTTCAACATTTAAAAATTATTCCAGTAGAAGGTAGCGGCTCTAAGGGAAAAACCGTAAATACTGGCGTTTGAAGGTCCAATTCAAGCAAGAGTTGATGTTGGTTATCTCTAGTTGTATTTTGTTTCTTTTGGGATCTGTATATATTTCAAACCCTATGGGCATTTCCTATAATGTAAACAAGAACTTGATATCAGTATGTTTATGCTATTTCTATATACTCTTGAACTATGCGTTTATTACTCTAGCAAATATCGAAATGTTAAGAGGTTTGACAAAAACAAATTATACAACAAAGCAGTATTGGAAATGAAAATATATGCTTCTCGGACCCTTTAAAAATTATATACAACTTATATATGACATATATAAGTACACAATAAGCACTCAAACTCAACTTAAATGCATAATTGACCAAACTCTGATACCACTGTTAGGATTGGTAGGCACAATGGAAAATTAAAATTCAAAAATTTTGCAATCCCTGCTGCGGATCTGTCAATGGTATTTAAATCGTGTTGTAGAAAATGTACCTTTCTTATATGTTCAGTCTTTCCTTTCGATCTCAAGTAGCTAACAACTTGGATAAGCTCCCTCTACCGGTATCCACACGAATATGAATCCAACACGGACAGCGTGGTAGCACCAGTAATGTCCCTCTAGAGTTTTCTTTTCTCACGGCTCTCTATCTATTTTTCTCATCTGTAGAAAACCCTAGCTTTCACTTAAATAACTAGTCAGGGTTTTCTATTTTATGATGGATATTGGATTTTTAAAATTAATCTTAATTAATTTTGAAATCCATATCATATCAATTAACTCTTTATTGTTTTGATAAGAAAATTAAATAAATCTAGTTTAATTAAATCTACCCAACAGTTTTAATTTAACATATTTATTTAATCAAAATAAAAAGCCAATAGAAATAGATTTTATTTATCTTTATAAATTAAATCTGAGATATTATATTTTTATCATGTTAGTTATTAAATTTAATTTATCAGGTAAAATTAAATTTAAAACTAACAATATATAATAATATTATCATATATATATATGTATATGTATATATATAGATATATATGTTTATGTATGTGTGTGTGTGTATGTGTATTTATATGTATGTATGCATGTATGTATGTATTTCAAAAATGCATATATGTATATATAATATTATTAATTTTTTTCAATATTTTTACATATATATGTATATACATATACATATTTATTAAGTAAATATTCACATAACATGTGTGTGTGTAAATAAATATATAGATATTTACACACACATACATATAGATACATACATATGTATGTATGTATGTGTTTGTGTGTGCGCGCACACACACACACACAGATATATATATAATTCATCCTCCTTATATTAATCATTACATTTATTGAATCTAGACACATCTTAGATTAACCTCTAGCAATTTATAATCAAATAGCCCCCAAAACTTTCTGAAATTTCATTACACCCCTAGGGCTAAACTAAAATTAAAATTGTTGGGTGAAAAGACAATTGTGCTCTTACTTTATAAGTCAAATATGATTATTTACAAGACACATGTAAAAATTTATAAGTCAAATATGCATATTTACAAGACAAATAAGTGAAATTATAAGATCATTTCAGCCATGTACAAAACAATGAGCATATTCATTAGAATACATGCTATTTATAAGACACATGTGGGAATTTATAAGTAAAATATGTATATTTACAAGGCACATGCGGGAATTTATAAGACCATCTCGGTCATATACAAGACAATGGTATAATGCTTTTTTTAGCCAAAAAAACTTAATTTCAATTTTGTCCTAAGCGTGTAGTGAAATTTTAGAAAGTTTTAGGAGCTGTTTGATAATAAATTTCTACAAAGGGGGCGCATTGAAATTTTCCCTTAAATATTTGAATACATTAGTTGTCTTCATAATTATTTCCCCTCCTTTTTTGGTGTGCAATTATTATGGAGCCTACATGCTCTGTTTTTATTTTTACAAAGCTCAAAACTAAAAAGCCTAATGTTTTTTACACACAATCTATATGAATTATTTTATTTATAAATAACAAATAATTTTTTTTAATAAATATTATATAATAGTAGTATATTGATAGGTAAAATGCATTGATGATTGTGCATTGTTTACTTGGTACAAAATCATCAATATATGAAAATTAGAACTTTTAGTTATGTGCAACACATACACATGATTCAACATCAAATTTTCTAGTTCTAGTTCTATTATTATTATTATTATTATTATATTCAAAGAAGTTGAATTCTTAATAAAAGTCCATTATACCACTCACTTTTTTTTTATGAGAGACTACTATCACTTTTGAATTGAACTAATATTAACCTCATGCGTTGCACGTAGATGTGAATTTTATTATTGATACATTGTAGAATTAATTTTTTATGACTATAATGCATTTAATTATATATCTTTAAAACTGAATTTTTAGCTCATAAATGTATAAAGGATTGGTTAAGTGCATGCTTATATATAAACTTATTAAGGAGCATTTTTTTGTGGGAACTTATTATCATCCTGGTGTGTCAATAAAACGTCAATAAATTAATAATTGGAAGACTATGTGTTACACAAAATTTGATAAAACAGAGATAAAATGATGACAATTTTGGCTATTCACTAAATATATCACCGAAAGAGTCTTCAAACCAAAAATGAGTCTTACATGATATATTGAAAAATTTCTCTATAAACCATATTGGTTATTGTCTTGTTAATGGGTTTTTTTTATGAATCAAGTATTAAAATCTTGATGCCGACATTGATTTGACCCTCGACAAAGCAACATATAACTGACCATGTGTGAAGACAGTGCTAGGTAGGTATAATCCAATGTTAGTCATTGATTGTCCCTGTCAAACCCCTTGGTAATTTGACATTTAATGGATTACCAACTCATAGTTTAGTAGGCATACAAAAATAGTATGAACATACTGATATAAAATTCTTGATTAATTTACAGGAAGTCCCCATAGGGTTTGTACATAGTAGATTACAAAACCAAAAAGTACATAGAAAGAACAAAGATAACCAACACAAAACACTCCATCATAACTGGAACCTTCAGTTGCCGGTGTCCACCTCCTTGCCTTTAGAGCCGCTACCTTTTACTGAATAAATTTTATTTACATAAAGCATAAAATTCAAACGAATCTTAGTAGTAACATGCAATCAATCATATAAAATGCAACAAAAGGTAAACATGCAATGCAACATATGATGCAGAAAATAATAATGTTGTGCACATGTCTGTCATACAATGTTCAAGATCAAATGACGATTTTGTCTAGATCGAAATGGCCATTTGTCCCTACTTTTCCATTCAATGATCACAATGATATTTTGATCGAGGTTCAGGTGCAAATGATTGTTTCTTCCCTAATGGCCTTACTGTGTGCTTTGTTCAGGATCATATGACTATATGACCCCTACTTGCTATAATGTTTCGGAGCAGATGACTTTCTCTCCATACTTGTCTCAATAATATTCCAGAGCAGATGACTATCTTTCCGTACTTGCCACTGACCTACCTAGACTAGGTACCTACTGGCCCTAGAGGTACTTTTGCTTTTCTCTTAGGGTGGTACTTGTGCCTTTCTCACACCTAGCTCTAGGAATTACTGCCATTCACATGTCATTGAACAAAACATGGCAAACAATCCATATTAACAATCACATAGAATATGAGAGATAGAGTTACTACCTTAACTCCTTTCATTGCCTAGCTAATGTCGGTCCCTAACTTCTGATCCGACTCTGCAAATATCAAATCCTAAAATTCCCAAATTGATAACAAATGAGTTATTACTCATTCTTACCTTATTCTAAGACTCATAAGTTGGTTATCTTTATACAACAATGTGTAATTACCAAAATGCCCTTAGGGAATCCTATGTAACCCCCTGAACTCCACCTGGCCAAAAGTTTCAATATTTTATGGAAATTGAAGTTTTTCAATTTCCAACCAACCAATCATCTTCTTTTCACTTCTAATCACTTATTTAACCACTTAGACACCATTTATACATAATTAATCAAAGTTTGGGAGACACCTCCCGTTAGGGTTCATACATCCCAAATCACAAATTCAAGCTAAACAATCAACTAAAACACAAAAAATAAGCAGAATCATCAAGAGATTACAAGTTCTCAAGCTTACCTTGCTTCTCCTTGACTTTCTATCTCTAGGCATGGCTTCCCTCTCCCTTTTCTCTTGTTTTTCTTCTTTCTTTACATGTTCTCAATATGGATATGAAGATTAGAGAGAGTTTCCTAGCATTTTAAGTCAAGAACACACAAATTTTACTACCAATCTTACCTTGTTTGCTCCTTGATTTCTCTAGCTTCCTTCTTGTTCTTGTTTTTCCTTTGCTCTCTCTCTCTCTTTTCTCTTCTTGATGCTTGGTCGAAAATGTGTCCAAACAGGGCTGAAATATGTCTTTTCAAACATTCTTCCACCTTCTTAATTTTTAATATTATTTTATTGCCAATTTGTTACACTTGGCAATTTTCTACAATTTCTTTTTCCATATGGCAATTTAGGCTTCCACATGTCCATATATGTGTCCTAATCATATTTTCCCCTCTTGATTTTCCTTCTTGGCCGACTTTCATCATATTTAAGGGAAAAAATATTGGCTTTTTATTTTATTAGCCAAATGACCATTTTCCCTTGCATTTTTTGAATTTTTGTACCAATGTTTGTTTTCCTTCTTCTCTTTTCTTTTTAGCCAAATTTTTCATCATAAATTGGGTCAAGAATTGTGCTCTTTCATACTTAATTTTAGGCTTTAATGTTAGGCTTTTGTCAAGATAAAAATTGTGCTTTAGGTCTTACTTGGCTAAAATTTCACATAATCACTTTTTCCAACATTTTGGCTACTTCAAGTGTATTAAAAATTCACCCTTTTATTCCATTGAATGTAATTAAATGTACGAGGAATTTTGGTGAATAAAATTGGGATATTACAGCTCTCCACCCATCAATAAAATTTTTTCCCCGAATTGTTACACAAACACACATATAAACCCCAGGTAACGCCTTTGTATGTCTTCTTTCATCTCCTAAGTAGCCTCTCTAGGAGATAACCCCTTCCAAACTACTTTTACTAATGGGATACTCCTATGTCTGAGTTGTATTCTATGACATATCAATATCTTTATATTCTATTACATGCTCTGGGTCAGGTTGATACTTCTTTAACTGTGAGACATGGAAGACATCATGCAATTTACTCAAATTTAGGGGTAAATCCATTTGATACACTACTGGCCCAATCCTTGATAAGATTTCAAATAGACCAATGTATCTAGGACTTAACATCTTTGTTTTCAATGCCCTACCAATCCCAGTGATTAGTGAAACTTTCAGAAACACCTGATCTTTGACTACAAATTATAAAGCTTTCTGCCTCTTATCAGCATAACTCTTCTTATTACTTTAAGCTACTAACAATATCTACTTAATAAATTTGATCTGCTCTATTTTCTGATAAACTATATATGGCCCATACATCTTCCTCTCAACCAGTTATGTTCAACACAAAGGTGATTGACATTTCCTTCCATACAACGCTTCATATAGAGCCATCTGAATACTCCAATGATAATTTTTGTTATATGCAAATTCTGATAGAGGAAGAAATCGATCCTCACTTCCTTTCAAAACTAATACACATGCTCTCAACATATCTTCTAGCATCTATATTGTTCTTTCCGTTTGTCCGTATGTCTGAGGATGATATGCAGTGCTAAATCTGAGTTTGGTACCTAAAGCCTTATGTAATGACCTCCAAATTATATTCTTTGGCGTACCCTGCAGTCATACAATCTCCTTGATATAAGTTTTTTCCAGCTTATCAAGAGAATAATTGATCTAATCGGTAGGAAATGGGTTGTGTTTGTGTATCGATCAACGATTACCCAAATTGCATTATGATTTCTAACCTTGGGTAATCCAATCACAAAATCCATAGTAGCACTTTCCGATTTCTACTAAGGAATCTCAAGGTTTTGTAGAAGCCTTGATGGTCGTTGATGCTCAACTTTCACTTTTTGGCAAGTGAGCAACGAGCCACAAATCCTATCACATCTTTTTTCATTCCTGGCCACCAATACATGGACTTCAAGTCATGATACATTTTAATTGCTCCTGGGTATAGAGTGTACTTACTATTATGTGCCTCATCTAGGATTTTCTGCCTCAACTCAACCTGTAGTGGAACATATATCTGCTTCTTATACCTAACTAGTCTACTTGGTAACATGTCATATTCTAGAGTTTTCCCCTTTTCAATCATGCTTCTTATATACTGCGCTTTTTCATCTTGCAGCTGAGCTTCCTCAATTGCTATTCGTAGATCATTCTCTGCCTAACTAACATTACTACCACTGATCAGAATCAATTAGACAAGTTGAGATCTCTGAATTTCTTGATCAATTTCTACTCTTGTATCATTAGGGCTGCCACCTATACAGTTTTATGGCTTAATACATCTGCAACTACATTAGCCTTTCCTAGATGGTATTTAATCTCCAGGTTATAATCTTTAAGCAACTCCATCCATCTGTGCTACCTCATATTCAGTTCTTTCTTATCATATAAATATTTCAAACACTTGTGGTCGCAGTACAGCTCTACGGTTGCCCTATAGAGATAATATCTCCATATTTTCAGTATAAATGCAATTGATGCTACCTAAAGATCATGAGTGGGATAATTTAGTTTGTGAGGCTTTAGCTGACAAGAGCCATATGTCACAACTCTACCCTACTACATCAAGACACATCCCAATCCATGCTTGCTTGCATCACTATAGACCATATAGGTCAACTGTAGATTAGGGATTATCAGCATTGGTGCTATTGTCAATCTTTCCTTCAGCTCTTTGAAGCTCCTCTTACAACTTTCATCCCACACAAAATGTTTAGTCTTTCGTGTCAATCTTTTTAAAGGTAAAACTATTCTGGAGAAATTTTGTATAAATCGTCTGTAATAACCAGCAAGACCTAAAAAACTATATATTTCAGCAATATTCTTTAGCCTTTTTCATTTCAATGTTGCTTCTACTTTACTAGGATCCAGTGAGATCCCTTTTTGTAAGACTATTGGACTAGGAATTTAACTTGCGAAAGGAAAAACTCACACTTGCTCAACTTGTCATAGAGTTGCTTAGCTTTCAATGTACCCAGCACTTTTCTCAAATGTTCTTCATGTTTTGCTTTGCTTCGTGAATACACAAGAATATCATCAATGAACACTACTATGAATTGGTCCAGATACAGATGGAAAATTCAATTCATGTAGTCTATGAACACTACAAGTGTATTAGTCAGCCCAAATGGCATTACCAGAACTTCGTAATAGCCATATCAGGTTCCTCATTAAAACCATATATTTTGTTGTTTGGTAAAATTTTTAGGACTTGTTATTTCTGCCCTAATTAAGGTGAAGTAAGGTTTTTTGGGGTTTTATGGTGCTTTGTTCATATACATATAGTTATATGATGTCTGGGAAGCATATGGACCTAGTTTGGTGAATAAATTGTGAATTGGTGAATTGGTGAATTGTTGCTTTGTGCCCTAATTTTCTGTTAAAACAGGGCATGAAGAATTAGTCTAATTTTTATATTATTAAGGTCTCATATGGATTTCTAGGGAAAATTTGAGTAGGAATAGGTTTTTGGTATAATTTTAGAAAGAATGGATTTGAAATCCAAAAATTGGAATATTATTGTCAGTTGGGGTTTCCTGCATGGCAGCCTGAAGGTGTTGTGTTTTTAGGTAATAGAATGTTGTCTAATGGCTATGATATTTTTCAGAATAAAAGTAGACTAGTCAATCTTTAATTTGATAGGGTATATAGGTCAATTGGACCTGTATACTATGAGTTATGTATTTTTGAAGTTAGCTAAGTAAAACAGGCATGTTTTTATGATAGTGTCCAAAAAATGGTAATTATGGAATGTTGTGCATCCATTTGGATAAGTAAAATATTTTTAATTGAAAACAGACTTAATAAGGGTCACATAGACTTTGGAATCACTGTAATCAAACATTTGTACAAAAAGATATGAATTTTTCAAATTGGGTGAAAATTTTGCCAGCTTTTAGTAAATATGCAAAAATAAAAAGGTAATGGAACAATGTATTACCTTGAGCTGTAAGGGTAAAATAAATCACTTTGAGATAGTTTGACCACATTGACTCTTTCTTTGACTTAGTGTATTAACCCTAATGATATCCAAATTGAGTGTTTAAATTATGAAAGAATTGGACTAAATAATAAGTCATCGTCCGTAAATTCTAATTTTTAAGATTTGATATATGCCATAAGCTCTAGAATCCCCGAAACAAGTATGAGACCGGAAAGGCTAAGGTAGTAAATTTTCCCTTATGTTCTATGTATCGTACCTCATGAATATTTTCCATTATGAATACTTGAATTGTAAACATGAAATGGGCAGAATAGCCTGTTAAACATTTTGATGAGAAGGGCTTTGGTCTAGTAGAACACCCAATATTGTTGGATGGGACGGTGAGTCCTTGAATAGAATTGTTTACTACATAAGCACATTTCTAAATGTTGAATGAAAACTGAATTGTCCAGTATGTGATGGTTGATATAGCATGTTTCTCTGTATACATTTTATATGGGTGTTATCTACTACTATTGGGATTCTTTTGAATCTTACCCATTTCTGATAACTAATCAGCAGCGTAGGCAAGTAGCTCACACGGGAAGAAGGTAGTTACATACAAATAGAGTTGAAGACTTAAGGTTTATTTTCTATTGGTTATCTAGTTGTTAAGGGTCTGTATATGATAAGTATACTGTAACAGTAAGACTAGCACTCGAAGGGTAGTGCATCTGCTAGCCATAAACCTGAACATTAGTACGTAACCGTAGAAAATGAACTTGAATAGGGTGACCATATATTGGGAACCTCTTTAATTAACGAAAGTACTAGCTGAGAACTTAGGTAAGCACTCTGGATATTAACAAATGGAATAAGAATTAGATGAGTTAAACTGACACGGTAAACCGATATAAGACCATAATGAAAATATTTTAAAAAGTTTTTGAAAACCAACTTAAGTATATGTTCGGACCTTGTATTGAAGTAAGGATCCCCAAATTGTCTGAAAACAGTTTCTAGTCTCTAGTTTGACTTCATTATACATTTTGAAAGCTTAAAAAGTACGGTGTTACATCTGGCACACTGGTGAGCATGTGAAGTAATGTGACATATACATTTTAATACTATTTACACTATATATAATAAGAACTCAGACGCACTATAAACATGCAATACTACAAAAAAACACAATAAATAAAGCTTATTTTTACAAATACTGTGGCGCTTGGGAAACGTCATAGCTTCCAGTGCCATAAAAGTAAGCTATGGCACTTCTTAAATTTCTAAAAGTGTCATATCTTATGTTTTTATTTATTTTTGAAGTACACTTCTTATGGCGCTTCTACAGGGAAGAGCCATAGGAGGTCTGGGACTTCCTATGGCACTTCCCTATAGAAGTGAAATAAGAGGTAGGGAGTTTTTCTTAATATTATTTTTCTTAATTGTTTCCTTTTTCCTAAACCAAGGCCAATTTGATCCACAACAATTTACAATACAAATCGACAGCAAAAAAGAAAACCAAATCAGAATGAAATAAAACATAACTAATTCATAAAATCAGTATTAAATGTATGTAATTACAATGTAGCAATTGTAATGTACAACTAATTTTAAGAGAATAGAACATGCAAGAAATAGGCAAGAAACAACCTAATTATGTACCTAAATATTAGCTAATATTTTCCTGACCATATATTCACACCATTTCTCAATGATTTCATCTACTTATTGGTCAGTCAATTGGACACAATGTTGATCTTCATAATTCTACATAAAAATCATGTAAAGAATGAATTAAAATCATTAAAAATCAATTAACTTAGACACTTGTCAATTAAATTTATAATACAGTATGACTGCAAGTAAAATAACTTACTTTCACAGGGACATAATTTAGATGATAAGTAATTAAATCTTGTATAAATTTCATGATAGAATAACCGCAATCATTATTGTTTGGTTGGAATATGCACTGCAACAATACAATGAAATAGTTCAGTCAATTTTTGAAAAAAAAATTTGAATAACAAAATTTAAGTAAATTCATATATAAGTAGCATAATCTTCCTCTAGGTATTAGCATTGAGTGGGTCATTGGGTTTAGAATAGCTCAATCCAACCTAGCTTCTATAGGCAGTCAATGCACTAACAAAACAAGTAGTAACTGATTAATTTTGGTTATTCAATAATCACACACGCAAATATTTAAACATACACTCATACACTTATCTATTGATTATAATCATAATATCATATCATTTCTCTCGATAACCAGCCTCTAGAAGATCTAAATAGAAAATGCGGGGGCCTTCAGCTGATGCTGGATGGATCACAATCAAAATCCAATGTGCCTTAAAATATTTTGAAAATTTTACTTCGACAATAATGTTATGGTAAAAGTGAAAGAATAAAAAAAACACACATTAAATACTCTCACAAATAACTTACCTAAGACTGTATGGCACAATAAAGAGCATATTAGGGGTTGCTATTGTAACACCCTTACTTTCAACACCTCACCGGCTTTTAGTTCTATTAAATCAGAGTAAGAGAGTGATTACTTTAATAAACTAAAAGCCGTTCACTTTATTTACATTAGAGCGATCCTCTGCTTATACAACATTCATACCTATAAATACATAGAATACAAATATTGGACATCATTTTAGTCCCAACTACTTATTACATGATTAGTCGTTTAGACATCTATTGGACATCATTTCGGCCCCTAAAACACAAATAGAACTAGAGATGAATAGTCCCAACTCTCAAAATACTCATCCAAATGACAAACTGAAATGGTAGAAAGGAATCTTGCGCTTAACTCTACACGCTTCTGAATGCGGTTCAGAATTTTGGCGACGCTCTGGCTAGCGAGACACCACCAACCACCTCCAAAAGAGAAACTGAAATCATAGAAATTAAGCTCGGGATGAGTAGAAGAATGTTTGTACTGGGTACTTTTAGAGAAGACGCCGTTTCGGTAGAGTTTTGGGGAATAACAACTTTCTCTCTCGTCTCTCTCTCCTCTGTGTTCTTGTTCGTTCTCCGTTCTCTCGTTCTATTCTAGTTTCTCTTTCTTTTCCCTTCTCTTTTCTATTTTAATCTGAACGCAGGAAAGAATGAGAATAAATGATGAAGGATGTTGATTAATTAAAATCATCCAGGTGGCCTTTACTCAATTAGTCCACCTATCACATTTCTTGCATAACAAGTTCCCTTTATCTTTTCCTTCATCATTCCACTAATATTAATGAGAAATAAGAGAGTATAATTCACTCTCAAATTATCCCATTACATCACCTCAAGTGGTGAACCAAAGCCTTAAGCTTTTCCACTTATTAACTTTCTTTGATAATGATTCACCCACATAGGCTTATTAATTACCAAGTAGTCATTTCCCTCCTTTTAATTCCCATTCAACTCAACTTATTGGGAGTATTAGGGAAAACCATCATTTCTCATCTTTTGGCAAAATTACTATTTTGCCCTTACCCTTTTATTTCCATTTAATACCCACAGATATTGAGGAATTTTAGGAAAATACCATTCCTCACTTGGACATTTGCTAAACTGGGGTCTACTAGTCTATTAAATCTAGGCTCAACCCCAAGCCTCTAATCTCAAAATTCAAGGTATTACATTTCTCCCCCCATTCAATAAATTTTGTCCTTGAAATTTTGAATGTCATACGGCACAATTTGTACCTCGGAGGATCATCCTGAGACATTATGTCTACCCTTTCCATTCTACATATGGCACAATTTCCAGTTAGCCCCTTTTGGGAACTACAATTTCCAATTAGCCCTTTTCAACCTTCTCTTTCGACCAAGGACTGGTGCTTTACACAAGCGTCTATACACCTGGTTAGCTCCTCCAGCCAAGGCATCAATAGGATGGCTAGCCTCTTACACTGTGTCGGTGTAACAGCTAATGCTTCATCCCACTTTCATTCAGTGAGAACCTCTGATCACAGTGGCAAATTACAGCCATCTTATCATTTAGCTCTTTCATTTGCAAGCTCATAAAGCCTGCAACTCAAGAATCATATTCTTGAGACCAAATCTCATATAGTTTTCTGCATTTACTATGCAGTACTTTTATTCTTTATGTACCCAATTTGTAGTATTCACCACAGGATTCACTAGTCTGACCTCACAGCGTTTGGTTTCTCAGGTCTCACTGCCTCTTTGGAACTTCCTCTCGGTTCATATCGTACGCATATCAACTCTCTAGCCTCCTTGGGACTTTCCCAGATTACATCGTATGCACACCAAGCCTTACGTCTCTCTCTACTACTACAACGCTGGCTGCTTTGGCTTAACAGCCTAGGGATTCACCCCTATGCCATAGGCATCTTAGGCTGACTGCCTCAGCTACAATTTGGTATAGTCTGAGTGTTATGCTAATCTCAATATATACTTTGGACACACTAGTCTAATGTCACCGTGCTAGGTAATAACCACAGTACTTAGACACATAGGTCTTACCGCCCGGGACATTGCCCTATGCAAACTTGCATATTAGGTCTTATTGCCTTGAGCCCCTTCTCGGGTCCATTCTCAACACATTTCTTATTGCTAGCCTTAGGACTTACGAGTCGCTGGGTCTTATGGCCTTAGGAAAATTAATCTACTATTTTTTTTGAATCACAACTCTCTTACTAGGCCTACTGCAGAGCTACCCTCACTGAGCGCCCCTACAGTCGCACAAAGATTTGGCCCACACTCCCTAGCTCATCAGGACTGAGTGCGGAAAACTTGTGGAATAATCACTTCCCAGCCAACTGGTTCATCATCTTACCAGATTAGTATTCACTAGGCTCACCTGGACTGATCGCGCATGGGTACAACATTTGGCTCAACTGAACCCCCACTGAGAGCCCAGAAGGAAAAAACTTTACTGGCCGCCCAACCAGCTATCCCCCAAAGGAGATCTCCTCAAGTATCGAACACACGACATTGGACACTTAAGCCGCGTTCGATAACTTTAGCATCATTGAGTTAGCTACTTATTTCAGGCTCTATCTCTTGCTGCTCAACTCATTCATGTTCTTGTGCAATGTTCACAAAGCATGCTAAATAAACCATCATCATCACGACTATCACAAGCGCATTCATCATCTTAGCATGTAGCCTCACGACATCTGCTGGACTTTCGGTCCACAAGTCACATGGCCCTAAGTATTCACCCGTGCAGAGATAGGCCCTGGGATTCCACTTGTGCATAACATAAGATTCCATAGCCCCAAGTGTCCACTCGCGTAAAGATAGGCCCTGAGCGAATACTCGTGCATAATAGAAATCTTTGTGGTGTCCACCCATACAAAGATTGGGTTCGGTCGACCACCCTGCAACTCATGAATGCTCATTAGGTTTTACTGCCCAGGGAATCACCCCTATATCATAGACATCACGGGACTTACAGCCTTGGGCCTCTGCCCATTAGGTCTAACTGCCTAAGGACACGCGGGTCCAAATAGGTCTTATTGTCTATCGTATATTCATAACACGAATATACTTGATGGTAAACACATACATGCAAAATCATTACATGAAATTCACGAGCAAGAGCTATTTAGCTTAACATTGCTAAGCCTGTTCTTCCCCAATCTCTTCCATTATTCAACGCTGGAGCACTACATTTTAATTGACTGGGTCATATAAACCCTTCTTCTCAAGGAACTTACTCAATTGAAAACTCATTACAATATACCACTATTGAGAGTCAACGTCTCCATAGCTCTACTCTACGGTTTCAACATCACGGTGGCTTCATGCCACGGTTTGCATCACGGCGACTGCACACTATGGTTCAACATCACGACGGCTTCATACTACGGTACTATACTTGGTGCTTTAAGCAGTCTCTTAACTGTCAGCCCCCCCGATTAAACCATCCGTAGGTAGCCTTTTCCGATCAAATCTCCCCATAGATAGCCTTCTCTGATCAAAACTCCCCATAGGTAGCCCTCTCCGATTAGCATCTTCCACAGGTAGTTCTGTCCGGTTGGTTGCCTCCAAATGGAAGTATCATTATAATGGAATTCAAATCTCATAAGTCCTTCTTATCTAGCAATTCTGTAGTCTACTCTCCCTCATCTAGGGTCAAGTCATTGCACTTTTGATATTGATTCTACCCCAGGCAATAATCATTACTCAAAGGGATAAGTCTATGATTAAGATCTTTCCCTCATGATAGATTTACAACTAGCAACCTCAAGAAATGTGTATGAGGTTTCTCATATTTCTCTGTACTATACTTCAGTACCTCAAGCCACTCAAGCTATCTCAGATTCCTGAAGAACCAATTCGGCTTATTGTAATTGACTCTCAAGGTATGGTTCAACTCTTAGAACCTCAACACCGCACCAAGCGATAATCATTTCCTAAAATTGCCCAATAGGTATGCTAAGATTCAAAATCAATAGCACCTATTCTAACCTTCATGGTTTTCGGGTAATATCCTCAAACGATTACTAAAGGTTATAATCATCTATAAGGTTCACAAGGTTCTGACTTTTGTCATAAAATAGAACCAAAGTGCAACTAAATTCTCATGTCGACCTAAGCATTAATTCAACTTAGATCTAATCCACACATATCCTCAACCTTCAATATCATCAATCATATCCTTTAGGATCGATGTACGGCATGATCATCTTTCATCATGCATTACTGTATAACATATATCCACATCCCTTTAACCCCTACGGGTTACTAAGGATCTTCACTTAGCATGGAGAATCTCAACACCATTACCATCCTCAAATTCCATAACCTCGTAAATAAACTTTTCCGTGTAGTAGTTACTGCAGCAGAAAGGTTTCGGATTGCAGATCAATACTTACTTTACCATCTCTATGCCTCTAACCATTTCTTAGGTTATTTAGGAATCTATATTTAGAGTTCCAAACCTTTAAAATGAATTCCCCACTTAGCCTACTGCAGCGCTACCCTCACTGGGCACCCACTACAGCGGTACGGGAATCAATCCATGATTGGGAAACCTTATATGGAATTTACCCATGATATTCCCTTTTCTATGCACTCTTAAACACGGAGTTCCATTGACATCCGGGCATCAGTGCTAGCTTCATCTTATTTCATTTATCACTGGATATCGGTATCCCATAATACCTTACCTACCATGTGACATGTCAGAAAATTCTTGTATAATGTGCTAAAGTCTCCCATAAAACCTTGCACAAAGTCACATTACTATATCTTGTACAGCTGCCTTACACTCGAGTTTGGTCTCAAGCACTCGAGTTCTGACCCATGAGTCGAGTCCTACCAATTACACTCGAGTTCAGCTGATAATCCATCGAGGCTTAGCTGATACTTCAACCTTGCACATGCCATGGAGGCTTGCACTCGAGTTCTCCTTGACACACTCGAGTTCTTATGAACTTTAAGCCATAAAAAACACACTCAAGTTCATCTGCACTTCAAGTTCTCAAAAACGCACTCGAGTTCATCTGTACTTCAAGTTCTCAAAAACGCACTCGAGTTCATCTGCACTTCAAGTTCTAAAAAACGCACTCGAGTTCATCTGCACTTCAAGTTCTCAAAAATGAACTCAAGTTTATTTGCACTTCAAGTTCTCAAAAACGCACTCAATTTTATCTACACTTCAAGTTCTCAAAAATGCACTTGAGTTCATTTGCACTTCAAGTTCTAAAAACGCACTCAAATTCATTTTCACTTCAAGTTCCTAAATGCACTCGAGTTTATTTGTACTCGAGTTCTGGAAGTACAAGATGAGAGTTCGTTCCATAAAAGATTTTCGGCTGTAAGAACTGAAGTCACACTCGAGTTCATCAACATGAACTCAAGTTTTCACCCCATTTTGCACTCGAGTTCGCACTTTTTGCCCTTAAGAGTTCTTGCCCGAGACTACTTTTCCATCAGAAAAAGGCCTATGAACTCGAGTTCATATTGAGTTCACCAACATGAACTCGAGTTCATAAACTATTCCTAGCTATTAAACACTTCAAAAATCATATAAAATCCATCCATAGGTTACCCAAATCCTTGTTTTCCACATGGCATCACTCTTAGCTATAACTTCACCAACATGCCTCCTTTATAAGGCATTTAACCAAGAATTAGAACCTATCATTTAAGCAGAGAACTTCTAGCAAATACCCAATATTGCTAGAATCAACGCTCTATAATTCTAGCAATTACCATTATTGCCAGAAGTAATGTTCTGATACCACCAAATGAAACACCCTCACTTACAACACCTCAACGGCTCTTAGTTCCATTAAATCAGAGTAAGCGAGCGATTACTTTAATAAACTAAAAGCCATTCACTTTATTTACATTAGAGTGATCCTATGCTTAGACAATATTCATACCTATAAATACATAGAATACAAATAGTAGTGCCCCGCACTACGGTCTTCTCTTCACTTCACGTCTCCATATCTCCTCCGTGCATACTTTCATACATCCTTCAACCTGTCTAAAATGGTTGTTTGGGAGGAGTGAGATTTGAGAGAATCTCAGTAGCAAATAGTACCACTATGCATGGAAAATACATATGAATGCATAACATACTTGCCTACACTATTTCATGCCAACATAATGACATGCTGCGTGCTCGATGTTATGACATACATATGGCCATTGCATAAATATAATAGAGCTTCAACCAATCAAACATGTTCAATACAAACAGGCATAGCAGTCACATATTCAATGCAAGACATACATATCATGCACATGTAGGAAAGGTAAGTTCACTACCTGTAGGACTTCACATCCTTCCTCAAACCATCGTCCATGCTCCGATTCAGGCACGACCGTCCATCGAGTCCTAGAATTCCAAATACATTTAATGAGTCATTACTCATCCATATAACATTCTAGACTCATTTCATTAGATAACTTAGCCAAATTATGCTAAATTACCAAAATGCCCTTGGAAGCCCGGCCCAACTGTATTTTTACAGAAATTATGAACTAGGCCAATCCTACAGCATTTAATGTGTAGAATCCATTTATGACTTCATATCAGTCAAATTCAGACCTGAATGACAGAAATACCCTTGACAACCCTTATTTAGAGCTAAAAGGGGTAATTCAGTCATTTCACTCCCCAGGCCTTTTCTCACTTCATCATCAACCTATATCCTACCCAATTTGCCCTTCTAAACTCAATAGAATCATCCAATCTTGGTAGAGTTTCGGGGAATAACAACTTTCTCTCTCTTCTCTCTCTCCTCTGCGTTCTTGTTCGTTCTCCGTTCTCTCGTTCTATTCTAATTTCTCTTTCTTTTCCCTTCTCTTTTCTGTTTTAATCTGAACGCAGGAAAGAATGAGAATAAATGATGAAGGATGATGATTAATTAAAATCATCCAGGTGGCCTTTACTCAATTAGTCCACCTATCTCATTTCTTGCATAACAAGTTCCCTTTATCTTTTCCTTCATCATTCCACTAATATTAATGAGAAATAAGAGAGTATAATTCACTCTCAAATTATCCCATTACATCACCTCAAGTGGTGAACCAAAGCCTTAAGCTTTTCCACTTATTAACTTTCTTTGATAATGATTCACCCACATAGGCTTATTAATTACCAAGTAGTCATTTCCCTCCTTTTAATTCCCATTCAACTCAACTTATTGGGAATATTAGGGAAAACCATCATTTCTCATCTTTTGGCAAAATTACTATTTTTCCCTTACCCTTTTATTTCCATTTAATACCCACAGATATTGAGGAATTTTGGGAAATATACCATTCCACACTTGGACATTTACTAAATCGGGGTCTAGTAGTCTATTAAATCTAGGCTAAATCCCAAGCCTCTAATCCCAAAATTCAGGATATTACAGCTCTCTACATGAATTGGTCCTTGAGATCGTTAGATTGTGTTTCCAAATTACTCCCCCTATGTTGGCCAAGGAGGTTTGGGTTGACAAATACGAATCTATGTACTATTTATGTGCCCAGTAACACATCGTGGTACAAGTGACTTTATAGAAAACAAAAAATTTCATTAAAACCAAAATATTGAATGATGAATAATAATAACAGTGATAGACAATGATAATAAAGTACCTAATCCATATGTTGATGGCCATCACACTAAGCCATCTATGACTAAGCACTTCATTCAACGTACTACCATTAACATGATCAGTTCTGTATGATAGATTTTGATATCAAAAGTAGAAAAAGTAGAAGGAATTATAAATCAACTACCTTTTGAAATTTCTCAATCAGACCTATTGGCCATGCAACATAACCACTGACAACATCTTTTACCATTGTTTCTTCATCCTGAGAAGGGATTAGTAGGAGGACATCTTCATTTATCTGTACATCAACTCTGACTCAAAGTATGTTCACAAGCAATGGTGAATTATGTAGTGTATAATTGTCGGTGTTGTAGGCCAAGCCCATAGTGACTGTGTGCTTGAAAGATTCATCGACATGCAACTTGCATGTCGATTCACCCTATGAAAAATATAATTAATATATTCAGGTATACTAATTTATAACGTAACAAAAAGTTAAATAGAGAGGAAATTAATTACCAAATGAATGGGGACTTTAGGCGTGAAGGGGCAACTATCCCTCGTACTTGTATTACCATACATTGGACTTAGTGCTGGCCAAGTTAGCAGTAAGGCATCAATTTGAGCCTTAATAACGCATTTTGCTCTTACATCAAGCGCATATGATCGTTAAATCGTTCGGCTTGATGCTTGTAGCCACAAATCTCTCCTTTAGTTAGAGAAAGTCATTTTTATTGGGTCACTTTTGAGGTCTAAAGTACACACATGATTCAAATAATATTTTAACCAAAAAAAAAAAGAAGAAGAAGAATACGTACGGACTTATGCTTCTATATAAAAAAAGAATTACAAGCTAGGGAACTTCTTGTAGGAGGCTGAGACAAAGAAAAAAATATATGGGATCCCAAGATTTGTATTGCAATGAAAGGGTGACCCAAAAATTTTGAAGAAATGTGCACGAGGAGACAAGAAAAAACAAAAAGTGAGGGACAAGGAAGCTTCTAATTCTCACCATCAAAGAGAGGAGGGAGTGGGGATAATGGATAAGGAAATCTTATGGAACAATAAAGAGTGCGAACCAATCGAGTTCTAAAAAATGGAGACCTAGAGGGCACGCAAGAAGACGATATCGGTAGGGGATGAAATTTTTCTTAGCACCTATACCAAACAAAACATCAACGCATAGTGACAATCATGGCAATGAAAGTAAATTAAGTTAAAATATATGAATACATGTAATAAAACTTACAAAGAAAAAATTCAAGACACTCGTTATCATCTTTTCTTCTTTCTAAATTGATGAGAAATCTTCAGGTACCCAAATTTAAAAAGGGATAAGAAAACTTACGAATTAAGCTTCTGTAAAAAAAAGATTTACATGATAGCAAACTTCTGTAGGAGGTTGACGCAAAGAAACAAACATATGAGACCAAGCTTTAAGAAGACAGTTGAACTTTAAATAAGTACCTGGAAAAGAATTATGAGCACACATAAGATTCATGACAGATTTTAACCAACAAAAAATGAAGAAGAAGAATACGTACGGACTTATGCTTCTGTATAAAAAAAAGACTTACAAGTTAGGGAACTTCTTGTAGGAGGCTGAGACAAAGAAAAAAAATATGTGGGATCCCAAGCTTTGTATTGCAATGAAAGTGGGGACCCAAAACTTTTGAAGAAATGTGCACGAGGAGACAAGAAAAAACAAAAAGTGAGGGACCAAGGAAGCTTCTAATTCCCACCGTTAAAGAAAGGAGGGAGTGGGGATAATGGATAAGGAATTATGGTGGAACAATAGTGTCGAGGCCTAATGGGTGTAAGCTAAGTGGGTACTCATCTGGTAAGATGATAGACCAGTTTGTTGGGAAGTGGTTATTCCATAAGTTTTTCGTACTCCGTTTTAGTGAGCCAGGGAGTGTAGGCTGAACTCCCATGCCGCTGTAGAGGGCGTCCATTAGGGTAGCTCTACAGTTGGGCCTAGTGGGAGGGTTGTATTTAGAAAAGATGGTGGACTGATTGTATTGAAAACAGAAGACCTGTTGGGCTCAAAACATAGTGACAATCATGGCAATGAAAGTAAATTAAGTTAAAATATATGAATACATATAATAAAACTTACAAGGAAAAAATTCAAGACACTCATTATCATCTTTTCCTCTTTCTAAATTGATGAGAAATCTTCAGGCACCCAAATTTAAAAAGGAATAAGAAAATATATGACTTAAGCTTCTGTAAAAAAAAGACTTACAAGCAAGGAAATTTTTGCAGGAGGTTGACACAAAGAACCAAACACGTGGGAGACCAAGCTTTAAGAAGACATTTGAACTTTAAATAAATACCTAAAAAAAATTATGAGCACATATAAGATTCTTAACAGATTTTAACAAAAAAAAACAAGAAGAAGTATACGTACAGACTTATGCTTCTATATAAAAAAAAGACTTACAAGCTAGGGAACTTATTGTATGTGGCTGAGACAAAGAAAACAAATATGTGTGAACCCAAGCTTTCTATTGCAATGAAAGTGGTGACCCAAAAATTTTAAATAAATGTGCACGAGGAGACAAGAAAAAACAAAAAGTGAGCGACCAAGGAAGCTTCTAATTCCCACCGTCAAAGAGAGGAGGGAGTGGGGATAATGGATAAGGAATGTGGTGGAATAATAGAGAGTGGGGACCAACCGAGTTCTAAAAAATGGAGAAATAGAGGGCACGCAACAAGACGATGATGGTAGAGATGAAATTTTTTCTATCACCTAAACCAAACAAAACAACAACGCATAGTGACAATCATGGCAATGAAAGTAAATTAAATTAAAATATATGAATACTTGTAATAAAACTTACAAGGAAAAAATTCGAGACCCTCATTATCATCTTTTCCTCTTTCTAAATTGATGAGAAATGTTTAGGCATCCAAATTTAAAAAGAAAGAAGAAAATGTACGACTTAAGCTTCTGTAAAAAAAAGGACTTACAAGCAAGGAAATTTTTGTGGGAGGTTGACACAAAGAAACAAACACGTGGGAAACCAAGCTTTAGGAAGATATTTGAGCTTTAAAAAAATACCTCAAAAAAAATTATGAGCACACATAAGATTCATGACAAATTTTAACCAAAAAAAACTTGAAGAAGAAGAATACGTACGGACTTATGCTTCTATATAAAAAAAAGACTTACATGCTAGGGACCTTCTTGTATGGGCTGAGACAAAGAAAAAAATTATGTGTGATCCTAAGCTTTGTATTGCAATGAAAGTGGCGACCCAAAAATTTTGAAGAAATGTGCATGTGGAGACAAGAAAAAACAAAAAGTAAGCGACCAAGGAAGCTTCTAATTCCCACCGTCAAAGAGAGGAGGAGTGGGATAATGGATAAGGAAATGTCGTGGAACAATAGAGTGGGGATCAATCGAGTTCTAAAAAATGGAGAGCTAGAGGGCGTTCAACAAGACAATAATGGTAGGGATGAAATTTTTTCTAGCACCTAAATCAAACAAAACATCAACGCATAATGACAATCTTGGCAATGAAAGTAAATTCAATTAAAATATATGAATACTTGTAATAAAACTTACAAGGAAAAAATTCGAGACCCTCATTATCATCTTTTCCTCTTTCTAAATTGATGAGAAATCTTCAGGCACACAAATTTAAAAAGAAATAAGAAAATGTACGACTTAAGATTTTGTAAAAAAAAGAAGACTTACAAGCAAGGAAATTTATGTGGGAGGTTGACACAAAGAAACAAACACGTGGGAGACAAAGCTTTAGGAAGATATTTGAACTTTAAAAAAATACCTGAAAAAAAATTATGAGCACACATAAGATTCATGACAAATTTTAACCAAAAAAAAAAAGAAGAAGAAGAATACGTACGGACTTATGCTTCTATATAAAAAAAAGACTTACAAGCTAGGGAACTTCTTGTATGAGGCTGAGACAAAGAAAAAAAATATGTGAGATCCATAGCTTTGTCTTGCAATAAAAGTGGCGACGCAAAAATTTTAAAGAAATGTGCACGAGGAGAAGAGAAAAAACAAAAAGTGAGGGACAAATTAAGCTTCTAATTCCCACTGTCAAAGAGAGGAGGGAGTGGGGATAATGGACAAGGAATGTGGTGGAATAATAGAGAGTGGGGACCAATCGAGTTCTAAAAAATGGAGAGCTAGAGGGCGCGCAGAAAGACGCTAATGGTAGGGGATGCAATTATTTCTAGCACCTAAACCAAACAAAACATCAACGCATAGTGACAATCATTGCAATGAAAGTAAATTAAATTAAAATATATGAATACATGTAATAAAACTTACAAGGAAAAAATTCAAGATACTCATTATCATCTTTTCCTCTTTCTAAATTGATAAGAAATCTTCAAGCACACAAATTTAAAAAGGAATAAGAAAACGTACGACTTAAGCTTCTGTAAAAAAAAAGACTTACAAGCAAGAAAATTTTTGTTGGAGTTTGGAACAAAGAAACAAACACTTGGGAGACCAAGCTTTAAGAAGACATTTGAACTTTAAATAAATACCTAAAAAAATTATGAGCACACATATGATTCAAAACAGATTTTAACCAAAAAAAAACAAGAAGAAGAAGAATACGTAGGAACTTATGCTTCTGTATAAAAAAAAGACTTACAAGCTAGGGAACTTCTTGTAGAAGGATGAGACAAAGAAAAAACATATGTGGGATCCCAAGCTTTGTATTGCAAAGAAAGTGGCGACCAAAAGACTTTGAAGACATGTGCACAAGGAGACAATAAAAAATAAAAGTGAGGGACCACGGAAGCTTCTAATTCCCACCGTCAAAGTGAGGAGGGCGTGGGGATAATGGATAAGGAATGTGGTGGAATAATAGAGAGTGGGGACCAACCGAGTTCTAAAAAATGGAGAAATAGAGGGCACGCAACAAGACGATGATGGTAGAGATGAAATTTTTTCTATCACCTAAACCAAACAAAACAACAACGCATAGTGACAATCATGGCAATGAAAGTAAATTAAATTAAAATATATGAATACTTGTAATAAAACTTACAAGCAAAAAATTCGAGACCCTCATTATCATCTTTTCCTCTTTCTAAATTGATGAGAAATGTTTAGGCACCCAAATTTAAAAAGAAAGAACAAAATGTACGACTTAAGCTTCTGTAAAAAAAAGGACTTACAAGCAAGGAAATTTTTGTGGGAGGTTGACACAAAGAAACAAACACGTGGGAGACCAAGCTTTAGGAAGATATTTGAGCTTTAAAAAAATACCTCAAAAAAAATTATGAGCACACATAAGATTCATGACAGATTTTAACCAAAAAAACTTGAAGAAGAAGAATACGTACAGACTTATGCTTCTATATAATAAAAAGACTTACAAGCTAGGGAACTTCTTGTACGAGGCTGAGACAAAGAAAAAAAATATGTGTGATCCCAAACTTTTTATTGCAATGAAATTGGCGACCCAAAAATTTTAAAGAAATGTGCACGTGGAGACAAGAAAAAACAAAAAGTGAGGGACGAAGGAAGCTTCTAATTCCCACCGTCAAAGTGAGAAGGGCGTGGGGATAATGGATAAGGAATGTGGTGGAATAATAGAGAGTAGGGACCAACCGAGTTCTAAAAAATGGAAACCTAGAGGGCGCGTAAGAAGATGATAGTGGTAGGGATGAAATATTTTCTAGCACCTAAACCATACAAAACATCAACGCATAGTGACAATCATGGCAATGAAAGTAAATTAAATTAAAATATTTGAATACATGTAATAAAACTTACAAGGAAAAAATTCAAGACACTTATTATCATATTTTCCTCTTTCTAAATTGATGGAAAATCTTCAGGCAGCCAAATTTAAAAAGCAATAAGAAGACGTACGACTTAATCTTCTGATAAAAAAAAAGACTTACAAGCAAGGAAATTTTTGAAGGAGGTTGGCACGAAGAAACAAATAGGTGGGAGACCAAACTTTAAGAAGACATTTGACCTTTAAATAAATACCTGAAAAAAAATTATGAGCACACATAAGATTCATGACAGATTATAACAAAAAAAACAAGAAGAAGAAGAATACGTACGGACTTATGCTTCTATATAAAAAAAGACTTACAAGCTAGGGTACTTCTTCTAGGAGGCTAAGACTAAGAAAAAAAATATGTGTGATCCCAAGCTTTGTATTGCAATGACAGTGGCGACCCAAAAATTTTGAAGAAATGTGGAGGATGAGACAAGAAAAAACAAAAAGTGAGGGACCAAGGAAGCTTCTAATTCCCACCGTCAAAGAGAGGAGGGAGTGGGGATAATGGATAAGGAATGTGGTGGAATAATAGAGAGTGGGGACCAATCGAGTTCTTAAAAATAGAGAGCTAGAGGGCGCGCAGGAAGACGATAATGGTAGGGGATGAAATTTTTTCAAGCACCTAAACCAAACAAAACATCAACGTATAGTAACAATCATGGCAATGAAAGTAAATTAAATTAAAATATATGAATAAATGTAAAAAAATATACAAGGAAAAAAATCAAGACACTTATTACAATCTTTTCCTCTTTCTAAATTGATGAGAAATCTTCAGGCACCCAAATTTAAAGAGAAATAAGAAAACGTACGACTTAAGCTCCTGTTAAAAAAAAGACTTACAAGCAAGGAAATTTCTGTGGGAGGTTGACACAAAGAAACAAACACGTGGGAGACCAATCTTTAAGAAGACATTTGAACTTTAAATAAATACCTGAAAAAAAAATTATAAGCACACATAAGATTCATGACAGATTTTAAACAAAAAAAACAAGAAGAAGAAGAATACGTACGGACTTATGGTTATGTATAAAAAAAAGACTTACAAGCTAGGGAACATCTTGTATGAGGCTGAGACAAAGAAAAAAAATATGTGAGATCCCAAGCTTTGTATTGCAATGAAAGTAGCGACCCAAAAATTTTGAAGAAATGTGCACGAGGAGATAAGAAAACATAAAAAGTGAGGGATCAAGGAAGCTTCTAATTCCCATTGTCAAAGAGAGGAGGGAGTAGGGACATTGGATAAGGAAATGTGGTGGAACAATAGAGTAGGGACCAATCGAATACTAAAAACTGGAGAGCTAAAGGGCGCGCAGGAAGACGATAATGCTAGGGGATGAAATTTTTTCTAGCACCTAAACCAAACAAAATATCAACGCATAGTGACAATCATGGCAATGAAAGAAAATTAACTTAAAATATATGAATACATGTAATAAAACTTACAAGGAAAAAATTCAAGACACTAATTATCATCTTTCCCTCTTTCAAAATTGATGAGAAATCTACAGGCACCCAAATTTAAAAAGGAATAAGAAAATGTACGACTTAACATTCTATAAAAAAAAAACTTACACGTTAGGAAATTTCTGTAGTAGGTTGACAAAAAGAAACAAACACGTGGGAGACCAAGCTTTAAGAAGACATTTGAACTTTAAATAAATACCTAAAAAAATTATGAGCACACATATGATTCATAACAGATTTTAACCAAAAAAAACAAGAAGAAGAATACGTACGAACATATGCTTCTGTATAAAAAAAAGACGTACAAGATAGGTAACTTCTTGTAGGACGCTGAGACAAAGAAAAAAAAATATGTGGAATCCCAAGCTTTGTATTGCAATGAAAGTGGCGACCCCAAAATTTTGAAGAAATGTGCACGAAGGGACAAGAAAAAACAAAAAGTGAGGGACCAAGGAAGCTTCTAATTCCCACCGTCAAAGAGAGGAGGGAGTAGCGATAATGGATAAGGAAATGTCGTGGAACAATATAGTGGGGACCAATCGAGTTCTAAAAAATGGAGAGCTAGAGGGCGCGCAACAAGACGATAATGGTAGGGATGAAATTTTTTCTAGCACCTAAACCAAACAAAACATCAACTTATAGTGAAAATCATGGCAATGAAAGTAAATTAAATTAAAATATATGAATACTTGTAATAAAACTTACAAGGAAAAAATTCGAGACCCTCATTATCATCTTTTCCTCTTTCTAAATTGATGAGAAATCTTCAGGCACACAAATTTAAAAAGAAATAAGAAAATGTACGACTTAAGCTTCTGTAAAAAAAAGAAGAGTTACAAGCAAAGAAATTTCTGTGGGAGGTTGACACAAAGAAACAAACACGTGGGAGACCAAGCTTTAGGAAGATATTTGAACTTTAAAAAAATACCTGAAAAAAAATTATGAGCACACATAAGATTCATGACAAATTTTATCCAAAAAAAGAAGAAGAAGAAGAATACGTACGGACTTATGCTTCTATATAAAAAAAAGACTTACAAGCTAGGGAACTTCTTGTATGAGGCTGAGACACAGAAAAAAAATGTGTGAGATCCATAGCTTTGTCTTGCAATAAAAGTGGTGACGCAAAAATTTTAAAGAAATGTGCACCAGGAGAAGAGAAAAAACAAAAAGTGAGGCATGAATTAAGCTTCTAATTCCCACTGTCAAAGAGAGGAGGGAGTGGGGATAATGGATAAGGAATGTGGTGGAATAATAGAGAGTGGGGACCAATCGAGTTCTAAAAAATGAAGAGCTAGAGGGCACGAAGGAAGACGATACTGGTAGGGGATGAAATTATTTCTAGCACCTAAACCAAACAAAACATCAACGCATAGTGACAATCATTGCAATGAAAGTAAATTAAATTAAAATATATGAATACATGTAATAAAACTTACAAGGAAAAAATTCAAGATACTCATTATCATCTTTTCCTCTTTCTAAATTTATAAGAAATCTTCAAGCACACAAATTTAAAAAGGAATAAGAAAACGTACGACTTAAGCTTCTGTAAAAAAAAGACTTACAAGCAAAAAAAATTTTGTTGGAGTTTGGAACAAAGAAACAAACACGTGGGAGACCAAGCTTTAAGAAGACATTTGAACTTTAAATAAATACCTAAAAAAAATTATGAGCACACATATGATTCAAAACAGATTTTAACCAAAAAAAAAACAAGAAGAAGAAGAATACGTATGAACTTATGCTTCTGTATACAAAAAAGTCTTACAAGCTAGGGAACTTCTTGTAGAAGGCTGAGACAAAGAAAAAACATATGTGGGATCCCAAGCTTTGTATTGCAAAGAAAGTGGCGACCAAAAGACTTTGAAGACATGTGCACAAGGAGACAATAAAAAATAAAAGTGAGGGACCACGGAAGCTTCTAATTCCCACCGTCAAAGTGAGGAGGGCGTGGGGATAATGGATAAGGAATGTGGTGGAATAATAGAGAGTGGGAACCAACCGAGTTCTAAAAAATGGAGAAATAGAGGGCACGCAACAAGACGATGATGGTAGAGATGAAATTTTTTCTATCACCTAAACCAAACAAAACAACAACGCATAGTGACAATCATGGCAATGAAAGTAAATTAAATTAAAATATATGAATACTTGTAATAAAACTTACAAGGAAAAAATTCGAGACCCTCATTATCATCTTTTCCTCTTTCTAAATTGATGAGAAATGTTTAGGCACCCAAATTTAAAAAGAAAGAACAAAATGTACGACTTAAGCTTCTGTAAAAAAAAGGACTTACAAGCAAGGAAATTTTTGTGGGAGGTTGACACAAAGAAACAAACACGTGGGAGACCAAGCTTTAGGAAGATATTTGAGCTTTAAAAAAATACCTCAAAAAAAATTATGAGCACACATAAGATTCATGACAGATTTTAACCAAAAAAACTTGAAGAAGAAGAATACGTACAGACTTATGCTTCTATATAATAAAAAGACTTACAAGCTAGGGAACTTCTTGTACGAGGCTGAGACAAAGAAAAAAAATATGTGTGATCCCAAACTTTTTATTGCAATGAAATTGGCGACCCAAAAATTTTAAAGAAATGTGCACGTGGAGACAAGAAAAAACAAAAAGTGAGGGACGAAGGAAGCTTCTAATTCCCACCGTCAAAGTGAGGAGGGCGTGGGGATAATGGATAAGGAATGTGGTGGAATAATAGAGAGTAGGGACCAACCGAGTTCTAAAAAATGGAAACCTAGAGGGCGCGTAAGAAGATGATAGTGGTAGGGATGAAATATTTTCTAGCACCTAAACCATACAAAACATCAACGCATAGTGACAATCATGGCAATGAAAGTAAATTAAATTAAAATATTTGAATACATGTAATAAAACTTACAAGGAAAAAATTCAAGACACTTATTATCATATTTTCCTCTTTCTAAATTGATGGAAAATCTTCAGGCAGCCAAATTTAAAAAGCAATAAGAAGACGTACGACTTAATCTTCTGATAAAAAAAAAGACTTACAAGCAAGGAAATTTTTGAAGGAGGTTGGCACGAAGAAACAAACAGGTGGGAGACCAAACTTTAAGAAGACATTTGACCTTTAAATAAATACCTGAAAAAAAATTATGAGCACACATAAGATTCATGACAGATTATAACAAAAAAAACAAGAAGAAGAAGAATACGTACGGACTTATGCTTCTATATAAAAAAAAGACTTACAAGCTAGGGTACTTCTTCTAGGAGGCTAAGACTAAGAAAAAAAATATGTGTGATCCCAAGCTTTGTATTGCAATGACAGTGGCGACCCAAAAATTTTGAAGAAATGTGGAGGATGAGACAAGAAAAAACAAAAAGTGAGGGACCAAGGAAGCTTCTAATTCCCACCGTCAAAGAGAGGAGGGAGTGGGGATAATGGATAAGGAATGTGGTGGAATAATAGAGAGTGGGGACCAATCGAGTTCTTAAAAATAGAGAGCTAGAGGGCGCGCAGGAAGACGATAATGGTAGGGGATGAAATTTTTTCAAGCACCTAAACCAAACAAAACATCAACGTATAGTAACAATCATGGCAATGAAAGTAAATTAAATTAAAATATATGAATAAATGTAAAAAAATATACAAGGAAAAAAATCAAGACACTTATTACAATCTTTTCCTATTTCTAAATTGATGAGAAATCTTCAGGCACCCAAATTTAAAAAGGAATAAGAAAATGTACGACTTAAGCTTCTGTAAAAAAAAGACTTACAAGCAAGAAAATTTTTGTTGGAGGTTGGTACAAAGAAACAAACACGTGGGAGACCAAGCTTTAAGAAGACATTTGACCTTTAACTAAATACCTAAAAAAACTTATGAGCACACACATGATTCAAATAATATTTTAACCAAAAAAATCAAGAAGAAGAAGAATACGTACGAACTTATGCTTCTGTATAAAAAAATGACTTACAAGCTAGGGAACTTCTTGTAGGAGGCTGAGACAAAGAAAAAACATATGTGGGATCCCAAGCTTTGTATTGCAATGAAAGTGGCGACCAAAAAACTTTGAAGACATGTGCACAAGGAGACAATAAAAAATAAAAAGTGAGAGACTTAGGAAGCTTCTAATTCCCACCGTCAAAGAGATGAGGGATTGGGGATAATAGATAAGGAAATGTGGTGGAACAATAGAGTGGGGACCAATCGAGTTCTAAAAAATGGAGGGCTAGAAGGTGCATAAGAGGATGATAATGGTAGGGGATGAAATTCTTTGTAGCACCTAAATCAAACAAAACATCAATGCATAGTGACAATCATGGCAATGAAAGTAAATTAAGTTAAAATATATGAATACATGTAATAAAACTTACAAGGAAGAAATTCAAGACACTCATTATCATCTTTTCCTCTTTCTAAATTGATGAGAAATCTTCAGGCCCCTAAATTTAAAAAGGAATAAGAAAACATACGACTTAAGCTTCTGTAAAAAAAAAAGACTTGCAAGCTAGGAAATTTCTGTAGGAGGTTGACACAAAGAAACAAACTCGTGGGAGACCAAGCTTTAAGAACAAATTTGAACTTTAAATAAATACCTAAAAAAAATTATGAGCGCACATATGATCCATGACAGATTTTAACCAAAAAAAGACAAGAACAAGAAGAATACGTACGAACTTATGCTTCTGTATAAAAAAAAGACTTACAAGCTAGGGAACTTCTTGTAGGAGGCTGATACAAAGAAAAACAATATGTGGGATCCCAAGCTTTGTATTGCAATGAAAGTGGCGACCCCAAAATTTTGAAGACATGTGCACAAGGAGACAATAAAAAATAAAAAGTGAGGGACCAAGGAAGCTTCTAATTCCCACCGTCAAAGAGAGGAGGGAGTGGGGATAATGGATAAGGAAATGTGGTGGAACAATAGAGTGGGGACCAATCGAGTTCTAAAAAATAGAGAGCTAGAGGTCATGTGTGAGACCTTATTTCCAAACATTACGGTGGAGTACTCAATAACCAATACTCACCGAATATAAACATCAGAGTTCGAAAAATGCTAGAAATTCCATACAATGCCTCTGCTGGATATACATTTTCACATATGAACACATTCATGCACAATTCATAGTACAACACATATATTCATTCTTTTCTTCATTTCATATACAAACCACTACTTTACAATATTCTCAAAATACATAACGGGAACTCGACTCATCATCCTTTACCTTTTCCTTGCCCCGCGGGCTTCCTCGCTGTACTGGAGATTTGTTTTTGGGAAAAGAATGAGATTTGAAGGAATCTCAGTAGTAACGTCATTAAACATATAAGATAACACACACAAGCATGCTTCACTCATATAAAATCATCAAACATTATTCAGTGCAAACATGCAATTCATAAACCGACTTCGCGCTAGACAGGTTCTTAGCTCAAAGGGTGCATGTGCACAATGTATACAATACAACTTCATAACCGACATCGCGCTTGATGGGTTCTCTTTGCCCCGAGGGGTACCCGTGCAAAGATAGGCCCTGTGTCCCGCTCGTACAATTATGAACATTTCGCGTGAGTGTCAGCTCGACCTGCGATACGCCGCGGGTGTTTACTCCGCTCAATCTAAACATGTTAGACATTTTGAAGATGATAACAAAAAATACATATGCATGTCATGTTGTATGAAGACAATTACTACTTGGTTGCTTCTCTACGCAACTTTCCCGTTTGGTACAAGCTCGGGCAACTACTGAGGCCAACCCGGTTATCAAGTCCTGAAATCACCAAACATTACAAATGAGTTATTACTCATCCGTATACCTTTCCAAACTCATTTCATTGGTAAATTTAGCCTATTGGTGCCAAATTACCAAAATACCCCTAAGGTCCTTATTATCAATATTTTCTCCAAAATCATGATTTAGGCCATTCCTACACATTTTTGCTTGTAGAATCCATCTCCTACCTTAAATTGGCCAAAATCAAGCACAAATGACGAAAATACCCTTGACAGCCCTCAAATAAGGCTTAGAAAGAGCAATTTTGTCATTTCACTCTCCGGGCCTCTTTTCACTTCGAGGTCAACATAGACCCTACACAATTCGGCCTCCTGAACCCAATAGAAGCATCAAATTTGTCAAATTCCAAGCCATTCCCCATGTCCAACACATAGAAGGGAAAATAAATTCCCAGAAATGTTGTGTCAGATTCTCGTTTTCTGTAGCCCAATCACCTCCTTTCTACTTATAACCAATATATTAACTAGTTAGACATTCATTGGACTTGATTTGGAGACACTTACATATTAAGGTCTCTTTGGCTTTCTTGAATTATCTTATACCAAATGAACCATAATCAAGCCCAAAACAACTCTACTAACCTTAATCAAGCAAGAGGAACAAGTTTTGGAAGTTACCTCTTGATTTCTTGGACTTTCTCTCTGCTGGACGTTTTCTCTCTCTCTACCACCAAGGTTAATTCAGCTGAACATCATGAAAATAAGTGGTAGGAAGATGAGGAGAAGAGATCATAGAGGAATTGGGAACCTTTAATCACAAGGTTCAATCACCTTACCTTGATTCTTGATGAAACCTAGCTCCTCCTCCGTTCTTCCGACAAGTTATCGTTCTCAAGCTCTCTCTCACTCTTTTGGATCAGTTTTGATAGAGAATGATCAGCTAGAGAATGAGGAATTGATTATATAATTAAAGGTTAAACCAATTATGCCATGTGTCATCATAAATTCTGTACAAGTTGACAAAAATAAACAAACACGTGGGAGACCAAGCTTTAAGAAGACATTTGAACTTTAAATAAATACCTAAAAAAATATCAACACATATAAATTCATGATAGATTTTAACAAAAAAAAAGAAGAATACGTATGAACTTATACTTCTGTATAAAAAAAGACTTATACTTCTGTATAAAAAAAGACTTACAAGCTAGGGAACTTCTTGTAGGAAGCTGAGACAAAGAAAAAAATTATGTGGGATCCCAAGCTTTGTATTGCAATGAAAGTGGCGTCCAAAAAATTTTGAAGAAATGTGCACGAGGAGACAAGAAAAAACAAAAAAGTGAGAGACCAAAGAAGCTTCTAATTCCCAACGTCAAAGAGAGGAGGGAGTGGGGATAATGGATAAGGAAATGTGGTGGAACAATAGAGTGGGGACCAATCGAGTTCTAAAAAATGGAGAGCTAGAGGGCGCACAAGAAGACGATAATGGAAGGGGATGAAATTTTTTCTAGCACCTAAACCAAACAAAACATCAAAGCATAGTGACAATCATGGCAATGAAACTAAATTAAATTAAAATATATGAATACATGTAATAAAACTTACAAGGAAAAAATTAAAGACACTCATTATCATCTTTTACTCTTTCTAAATTGATGAAAAATCTTCAGGCACCCAAATTTAAAAAGGAATAAGAAAACGTACGACTTAAGCTTCTCTAAAAAAAAGACTTACAAGCAAGGAAATTTCTGTGGGAGGTTGACACAAAGAAACAAACATGTGGGAGACCAAGCTTTAAGAAGACATTTGAATTTTAAATAAATACCTGAAAAAAAAATTATGATCACACATAAGATTCATGACAAATTTTAAACAAAAAAAACAAGAAGAAGAATACGTACGGACTTATGCTTCTGTATAAAAAAAAGAATTACAAGCTAGGGAACTTCTTGTAGGAGGCTAAGACAAATAAAAAATATGTGAAATCGCAAGCTTTGTATTGCAATAAAAGTGGCGACCCAAAAATTTTAAAGAAATGTGCACGAGGAGACAAGAAAAAACAAAAAGTGATGGACTAAGGAAGCTTCTAATTCCCACCGTCAAAGAGAGGAGGGAGTGGGGATAATGGATAAGTAAATGTGGTGGAACAATAGAGAGTGGAGACTAATCGAGTTCTAAAAAATGGAGAGCTAGATGGCTTGCAGGATGACGATAATACTAGGGCATGAAAGTTTTTCTAGCAAGTAAACCAAACAAAACATCAATGCATAGTGACAATCATGGCAATGAAAGTAAATTAAATTAAAATATATAAATACATGTAATAAAACTTACAAGGAAAAAATTCAAGACACTCATTATGGAGAGCTAGAGGGCGCACAGGAAGACGATAATGGTAGGGGATGAAATTTTTTCTAGCACCTAAACCAAACAAACACTACTTCAAAAATCAGATTTAGTGGCACACCTTTCGCTGCGCTTATTTGATAAAGTGCCACAGCTTTAACTAATTTTTTTGATCTGAAATTTTTTTTTTGTATTAACATTAGGTGGCGCTTATTTACATAAGCGCCACAGCTAGTTTGTGATATTAGGTGGCGCTTTCCTGATTAAGTGCTACCTAATGTATTTTTCCAAAAAATAATTTAAAAATAAAATTAAAAGAAGCTGTGTCACTTATTCAAATAAACGCAACCCAATAGTTTTTCCTATTTTTCAAGTTATTTAAAATTTTTGCTTATTGAAATGAAAATTATACACGCGGGTGTTGATTATAAAAATTCAAATCTATAATAAAATAACAAATGATAAATATTAATACCATATACAACTAATATGAATAAACATATATTAGATCTATTATATTAATTAATAAACATAAATAAATAATACTAATTTTTAAATTAATAATTTAATAATATATATAACTAATATGTATAAACATATCTTGGGCAATAAGAGCCACCCAAAATGGACCAAAACTATATTATATTATTTTATAAATTAATAATATGATTATATATATATATATATGAATTAATAAAACAAAAATTATGTGTATACTGAAAATTATAAAAATGACATTGGGTTATTAATAATATGATTATTAAAAATATAATTATTAATATATGAAAAATAAAAAAAAATACATTGGGTTGCGCTTATTGGGATAAGCGCCACCCAATGTCCTTTTGTTATTAATTTATTTATTAATAATATGATTACTAAAAAATATAATTATTAATATATTAATTAATATATAGAAAATAAAAAAATACATTAGGTGGCGCTTATTGGTACAAGCGCCACCCAATGTCCTTTTATCATTAAAAAATATAATTATTAATATATAAAAAATAATAAAAAAATACATTGGGTGGCGCTTATTGGTAAAAGCGCCACCCAAAGTCCTTTTTATCATTAAACAATATAATTATTAATATATGGAAAATAAAAAAATATACATTGGGTGGTGCTTATTGGGATAAGCCCCATCCAATGTGTACCCGCCAAAAATTTCTTTTCCCTCCTCCTTCAATTTTTTTTACCGGGCCCTATCACCTTCATCCTAAACCCTCAGCTCACCAGCCCCCACTGTCCCCTAGCTCCCCCTGGACTCCCAGCTCCCCGCCCCCTCCGTCCCTTAGCTCCCCCTTGGACTCCCAGTTCCCCGCCCCCTCCGTCCCCCAGCTCCCCTCCCCCTCCTTCCCCCAGCTCCCCTCCCCTTCCTTCCCCCAGCTCCCCGCCCCCCACCGCTGCCCCTGACCCCCAGCTCCCCGCCCCCTAAAGCTCCCCCCAACCCCCAGCTCCCCGCCCCCACCGCTGCTCCCAGCTCCCCCTAGCTAGCTGTCTTCTTCCTTTTTTTTAACAAACCTTCCACCTCTCGCCCTCATGTGTCTCATTAGCTTTTAATGTGGGTTTTTTTATATTACTAGTCACCTCTTTTTTTATAATTAAGTGTCGTTTCTGATGACTTTAATTTATTTATTGCTGAACAGCTTCAAATTCCTCGTGTCTGATCAGCTGTGTCCCCATAATACTGCCCAAAGCAACATTTTTGGTCTTGATCCCCACTGCGAATCTGTAAGCTTGTTTTTTGTTATTTTTTTAATATATCTGTATTGTTTTTCTGTATACTTTATCCGCTAAGACCTGCCCTTTTTTTAATTTTAAGTAATTTTATTAACTTATCATGATTTTTAGTTAAATATAATAGCTAATTAATTTAATTCAATAATTAAAAAATAAAAATTAGGAAACATTGATCAACAATCAAGAATTCACATACTATGAAAATTTATTATTTTCTCTAAGAATTCAGCTGTCCTTTTTTGTTGCATCTTGGATAAAGTCTATTTTTTTTGGATTTATGCATAATTGGCATAGTGAATTAGGATTTATTTTGTTACAAAAAATAAACTAGGATTTTATTACTTATTTATTTGGATCTGTAACTTTGTCTTTTATTTTTTTTAATATATTTATATTGCTTTTATGTATACTTTATCCACTGAGACCTGCCCTTTTTTGTTATTTTTTTAATTTTAAGTAATTGTGTTAATTTATCATGATTTTTAGTTAAATATAACAGCTAATTATTTATTTAGATTCTATAGTGACATAAATAATGTAAAATAAGTTCCCTTTTTTAACTTTTTTTTTTATTTTTATTGTATCTGGAATGAAGTCTATTTTTTTCATTTAAACATATGGTGACCAATTGGTATAAATTGACTCACATACCATTTGTAATAGATAGTTTTCTCATTTAGTGTGTATATAGGTTGAAGGCATAGATGACTTCCTCATATATAGCAACTAACCACTATTTAATTCTAGGTTTTTGAAACCATAGATGGATCGAAAAATGGATGTCATCTGATTGGTGTTCAAGAGAATATATAGATGGGGTGAAGGAGTTTATTAGATTTGCAATTGAGCATATAAAAGATCCTAACAAAATCTTGTGTCCCTGCTTATCTTGTTGTTATGGAAAGCGGATTAGTCTACTTGATTTGTTAGATCATTTAGTGTGTCATGGGATTGATCAAACATATACACGATGGACAAGGCATGGTGAGACAAACGACCCTTGTAATGATCGGTTGCATACCACCCATGGTGCTTCAAATGAGTTTGACCAAAGCATGTGTGATGGATTTGATGGTTTTCAAGAAATGCTTATTGTGGTTGAACAAGTACTTCATAACTGTCTCGGAGAATTTGAGAAGTTCAAAGGTGATGCAGAGAAACCGTTATATGCTGGTTGTACAAAATACACAAGATTGTTAGCAGTGTTGAAATTGTACAACTTTAAAGCCCGCTATGGGTTGAGTGATTCGGATTTCACCACACTTCTTGAACTTTTGCAAGATATGCTTCCAGAAGAAAATGTACTTCCTACGAAGACATACGAGGCAAAGCGAATTCTTTGCTCAACAACTGGAATGGGATATGAGAAGATACATGCATGCCCTAACGATTGCATATTATTTCAGAAACAATATGCAACGTTAAAGAAGTTCCCTAAATGCAATGCATATCAATATGGGAAGAAGAAAGGAAAAAGTCCCGTCAAGGTCCTATGGTATTTTCCTATTATCCCGAGATTCAAGCGTCTGTACAGTAATGCAGAGATATCGAAGCAGTTGACATGGTGTAAGCACCCTTCTATATACTTACCTTACCGGCTCTTAGTTCCATTAAATCAGAGTAAGCGAGCGATTATATCGATAAACTAAAAGCCGTTCTCTTATTCATGCTAGAAAATTTCCTAAATACATTAGAGTGATTCTCTGCTTATACAACATTCATACATACACATACATCCATATATACACACATATACATGAAATATAGAAAGTAGTGCCCCGCACTACGGCCTCCTCTTCACTTCACGTCTCCATATCTCCTCCGTGCATCTTCATGCATCTTCACCTGTCACTATGGTTGTTTGGGAGGAGTGAGATTCGAGAGAATCTCCATAGTGAACAGTACCACTATGCATGGTAGATATATATGAATGCATGACATGCTTGCCTACCCTATTTCATGCCAACATAATGACATACTGCATGCTCAATATTATGACATACCAATGGCCATCGCACAAATATAACAGAGCTTCAATCAATCAAATATGCTTAACACAAATAGGCATAGTAGTCACACAATCAATGCATATAACATACATATCACACCCATGCAGGAAAGGTAAGTCCACTACCTGTCGGACTTCACGTCCGCCCTCAAATCTTCGTCTTTGCTCTGGTTTAGGCACGACCATCTATCGACTCCTAGAATTCCCAAACATTCAATACATGAGTCATTACTCTTTCTTATATCATTCTACACTCGTATTAGTTGATAACTTAGCCCAATAATGCTAAATTACCAAAATGCCTCCAGAAGCCTGGCCCGACTGTACTTTTACAGAAATCACAACATGGGCCAATCATACACAATTTCACGTGTATAATCCATTTATGACTTCATATCAATCAAGTTTAGGCCCGAATGACAAAAATACCCCTTGACAGCCCTTATGTAGAGCTAAAAGGGTAAATTGGTCATTTCACCCTCTAGGCCTTTTCTCACTTTCTCATCAACATGAACCTTACACAATTTGCTCTTCTGAACTCAATGGAATCATCTAATCGATAAAATTCCAACTCTACCCTCTAAACTATATAGGGCAGCCATTATAGAGTTCTCAAAAGAGTTGTATCGATTCCTCCCTTTCTTTATCTTAATATCCTCCTTTCTACTCCTTATTACATGATTAGCCGTTTAGACATCCATTGGACATCATTTCGGCCCCCAAAACACGGATAGAACAAGAGATGAACAGTACAATACTTCCAAAATACTCATCCAAATGATAAACTGAAATGGTAGAAAGGTAGCACACGCTTACCTCTACACGCTTCTGAATCTGGTTTGGAATTCTGGTGACGCTCCAGCCGGCGAGATTGCACCAACAGCCTCCAAACGAGAATCTAAAATCATATAATCGAAGCTCGGGATGAGTAGAATGACATTTGTACTGGACATTTTGAGAGAAAACGCCGTTTCGGACAAGTTCCAGCCAATAACAACTTTCTCTCTCTTCTCTCTCTCCTCTCGTTCTCCATCACATTCTCGTTCTTCTTTCTTTTTCTTGTTCTCATCTGATCTATTTCGTTTCTCTTTCCTTCTTTTCCCTTTTAATCTAAACGCAGGAAGGGATGAGAATAAATGATGAAGGTTGATGATTAATTAAAATCATTTAGGTGGCCTTCACTCAATTAATCAACATATCTCATTTCTTGCATAACAAGTTTCCTTTCTCTTTTCCTTCATCATTCCATTAATATTAATGAGAATTATGAGAGTATAATTCACTCTCAAATTATCCCATTCCACCACCTCAAGTGGTCAACCGAAGCCTTAAGTTTTTCCTCTTGTTGACTTTACTTGATAATAATTACCAACATGGCTTTATTAATTACCAAGTAATCATTTCCCTCTTTTTAATTCCCATTCAACTCAACTTATTGGAAATATTAGGGAAAATCCATCATTTCCCAACTTATGACAAAATTACCATTTTGCCCTCACCTTTTATTTCTCTTTTAATATCCAAAGATATTAAGGAATTTTGGGATAAATATCATTCCTCACTAGGACATTCATTAAACCAGGGTCTAGCAGTCTACTTAATCTAGGTTTAATCTCAAGCCTTTGATCCCAAAATTCAGGGTATTACACATGGCATGCAGATGAGAGGATTGAAGACACACAGCTGAGGCACCCTGCAGATGCCCCTCAATGGAAGAAAATTGATCATGAGTATCCTGAATTTTTGAACGAGGTTAGGAACCTACAGCTTGCATTGTCAACTGATGGAATCAATCCCCACAGCGTTCAAAGTAGTACACACAACACTTGGCCGGTAATATTGATGATTTACAACCTTCCTCCACACTTGATAATGAAACGTAAGTTTATGATGCTCTCGATGTTAATTTCTGGGCCAAAACAGACTGGGAATGATATAGATGTATACTTGGCTCCTTTAATTGATGACTTGAAGCTACTTTGGTAAGATAGTGTCAATGTTTATGATGGGTATAGGGAAGAAAGTTTCACTTTGAAAGCCATACTGTATGGCACAATTAACGATTTCCCAGCTTATTGTAATTTTTTTGGATACAACGTTAAAGGATATTGTGCGTGCCCTATATGTGAAGATGATACTTATTCAATGCGACTAGATAATTGTAAGAAAAATGTCTATGTGGGACATCGGAGATTCTTACCATCAAAGCATCGTTGGAGGAAGTGGAAAAAGGATTTTAATGGTGACTCTACAGAAGGTAGCCCACTGAAGATGTTGACCAGGGCTCAGGTTTTTGAAAAGGTGAAAGAGCTACATAACAATTTTGGCAAGCCATATGTCAATCAAACCAGGACAAGTGGTTAGAAGAAGAAGTATATTTTCTTTGAACTTCCATATTGGAAGTCCTTATATGTTAGGCATTTTCTCGATGTGATGCACATTGAAAAAAATATATGTGATAGTATAATTGGCACGTTGCTTAATGTACAAGGAAAGAGTAAGGATGGTGTCAATGTGAGGTTGGATTTGGTTAATTTGGGAATAAGAGAAGAGTTGGCACCTGTTGAGAAAGGGAACCGCACTTATCTACCTCCAGCGGCTTACAATATGTCGAAGAAGGAGAAAAAATTGTTTTGCGAGTTTTTACAAGGAATTAAAGTTCCAGAGGGGTACTCTTCAAATATCAAAATCCTTGTTTCAATGAAAGAGTTGAAGTTAAAGAACCTTAAATCTCATGACTGTCATGTGCTCATACAGAATTTCTTGCTGGTTGGTATAAGGTCCATCTTGCCGAAAAATGTCAAAAAGACAATCACTAAACTTTGCATGTTTTTCAAGTTGATATGTAGTAAAGTGGTTGATTCAACAAAGTTGCGACATTTGCAAAGGCTAATTGTTTGTACTCTGTGTGAACTTGAAATGTATTCCCCACCTTCTTTTTTTGTTGCGGCTGATTAATAGGTGAGCATATATATGCAGTGTGTGTAAATATATATTTGTGCAAGCCATTAAATACCCTGACGTAATCAACATTTATATATATGCAGTGTGTGTAAATATATATTTAGGAATTTAATTGCATTTTGATTTAAATAAAATTGTATTTTCAAATTTATTTAACTATTTTACTATATTGTTTCAGTGCCCTTTCCAGCCCAATAACGATGATTACGGGTATTATGTAATAAAATTCATGAATGATGTCATTACTCATGATCAGCTTCAGGCTCCACTAAAAGTAAGTCATTTTAGTACAATACATATTGTGTTTTAGATTTAATTAATTATCTGATAACTAATGTTTAGTTATATTAATTCATTATTTGCATCATTGTATTGGTGTAGTATTATGAAGATCAGTGTTCTGACAGTTTGACTGACAACCAAATCAATAAATGCATCGAAGAATGGTATGAGTATTTGTTGAGGCACTGTCCTGGCTAGCAAGTATTAGGTTGTTTATTTGCATATTGCATTTACTGTGGTTTTAAATAGTTGAATTAATTAATGTGTATATATATATATTCACATTTGACTAAATACATGTTTAGAGGTGATTTTATTAATTAGCCATATGTATGTGTCAATTTAGTTATTCCATTATGGTTTGCATGGGTATAAAAATTTGTGTTATAGGCATGATTTGACAAATATATAGAAAAAATTATATAAAAAAAAGACTTAGGGTGGCGCTTTCTTCAGAAAGCGCCACCCTATATTAAAAAATATATATTTATGGGTGGCGCTTTCTGAAAAAAACGCCACCATATGTATTATTTTTAGTATATTTTAATTTTTAAAAAAGACGTGTTAAAAATAATTTTATTTTTTTGAAAAATAATTTACAATGGATGGCGCTTTTTTGAATAAGCACCACCCAAGGTTACAAAAATTTAAAAAGTTTTACAATTAAAAAAATAATTTTTTTAATTGATCTTTAAAAAAGACGTGTTAAATTTTTTTTTGAAAAATTTACATTGGGTGACGCTTGTCTGAATAAGCACCACCCAATGTTACAAAAAAAATTTAAAAATTTTGCTATTAGAAAAATTATTTTTTTAATTGAGGGACCTTGGGTGGCGCTTTTTTGAATAAGCGCCACCTAAGGTTACAAAAAAATTTAAAAAAATTTTCAATTAAAAAATATTTTTTTATTGATCTTACATATGGGGTGGCGCTTATGGCAGAAAGCGCCACATAAAGTGCAGTATCAGCTGTGGCGCTTTTTTGAAAAAGTGCCACCCTTGGTTTATTGAATTAAAAAAAATACTTACTGTGGCGCTTTTGATGGAGCGCCACAGCTAGTTTTAGTGGCGTTCCAATATGTAGCGCTTTTGAAGTGTCACTAATATTGTTTTTATAAGCGCCACAACTTCTTCTTTTAGTAGTAGTGAAAACATCAACGCATAGTGACAATCATTGCAATGAAAGTAAATTAAGTTAAAATATATGAATACATGTAATAAAATTTACAAGGAACAAATTCAAGACACTCATTATCATCTTTTCCTCTTTCTAAATTGATGAGAAATCTTTAGGCACCCAAATTTAAAAAGGAAAAAGAAAATGTACGACTTAAACTTTTGTAAAAAAAAAAGACTTACAAGCTAGGAAACTTCTGTAGGAGGTTGACACAAAGAAACAAACACGTGGGAGACTAAGCTTTAAGAAGACAGTTGAACTTTAAATAAATACCTTAAAAGAAATTATGAGCACACATAAGATTCATGACAGATTTTAACCAAAAAAACAAGAAGAAGAATACGTACGGACTTATGCTTCTTTATAAAAAAAAGACTTACAAGCTAGAGAACTTCTTGTACGAGGCTAAGACAAAGAAAAAAATATGTGGGATCTCAAGCTTTGTATTGCAATGAAAGTGGCGTCCAAAAACTTTTGAAGAAATGTGCACGAGGAGACAAGAAAAACAAAAAGTGAGAGACCAATGAAGCTTCTAATTCCCACCATCAAAGAGAGGAGGGAGTGGGGATAATGGATAAGGAAATGTGGTGGAACAATAGAGTGTGGGCCAATCGAGTTCTAAAAAATGGAGAGCTAGAGGGCACGCAAGAAGACGATAATTTTGATACCTTATTTCCAAACACTATTGTAGAGTACTAATTAACTAATACTCATCGACTATAAACATCAGAGTGGCACAAAATGCTAGAAACTTATACAATGCCTCTACTGGATATACATATTCACATATGAACACATTCATGCACAATTCATATTAAAACACATATATTCATTCTTCGCTTCATTTCATATACAAACCCCAACTTTACAATATTCTCAAAATACATAACACGAACTTGACAACCTAAACTAGCTCATCCACTGCTCGGCCCCGACTCATCATCCTTTACATTTTTCTTGCCCCGCGAGCTTCCTTCCTATACTGGAGATTTGTTTTGGGAAAAGAATGAGATTCACAAGAATCTCCGTAGTAACGTCATTAAACATATAAGATACCATACACAAGCATGCTTTACTCATATAAAATCATCAACAAAATCATCAAACATTATTCAGTGCAAACATGCAATTCATAAACCGACTTCGCGCTAGACGGGTTCTTAGCTCAAAGGGTGCATGTGCACAATGTATATAATACAACTTCATAACCAACATCACGCTTGATGGGTTCTCTTGGCCCCGAGGGGTACCCGTGCAAAGATAGGCCCCGGGTCCCGCTCGTACAATTATGAACATTTTGCGTTAGTGTCAGCCCGACCTGCGATACACCCCGGGTGTTCACTCCGTTCAATCTAAACTTGTTAGACATTTTGATGATGATAACAAACAATACATATGCATGTCATGTTATGTGAAGGCAGTTACTACCTGGTTGCTTCTCTATGCAACTTTCCCGCTCGATTCAAGCTCGGTCAACAACTTCTGAGGCCAAACCGGTTGTCAAGTCCTGAAATTGTCAAACATCACCAAAGGGGTTATTACTGATCCATACACCTTTCCAAGCTCATATCATTGGTAAATTTAGCCTATTGGTGCCAAATTACCAAATTACCCCTTAGGTCCTTATTATCAGTATTTTTTCTAAAATCATGATTTAGTCCACTCCTACACATTTTCGCGTGTAGAATCCATCTCCAACCTCAAATTGGCCAAAATCAAGCTCAAATGACAAAACTACCCTTGACAGCCCTCATATAAGGCTTAGAAAGGGCAATTTTGACATAGACCCTACACAATTCGGCTTCTTGAATCCAATGGAAGCATCGAATTGGTCAAATTCTAAGCCATTCCCCATGTCCAACACATAGAAGGGAAAATAAATTCCCAGAAAAGTTGTGTCGAATTCTCGTTTTCTTTAGCCCAATCACCTCCTTTCTACTTATAACCAATATATTAACTAGTTAGACATTCATTGGACTTGATTTGGAGACACTTACATATTAAGGTCTCTTTGGCTTTCTTGAATTATCTTATACCAAATGAACCATAATCAAGCCCAAAACAACTCTACTAACCTTAATCAAGCAAGAGGAACAAGTTTTGGAAGTTACCTCTTGATTTCTTGGACTTTCTCTCTCCTAGACATTTTCTCTCTCTCTACCACCACGGTTGATTCAGCTGAACATCATGAAAATAAGTAGTAGGAAGATGAGGAGAAGAGATCATAGAGGAATTGGAAACCTTTAATCACAAGGTTCAAGCACCTTACCTTGATTCTTGATGAAACCTAGCTCCTCCTCCGTTCTTCCGATAAGTTCTCGTTCTCAAGCTCTCTCTCTCACTCTTTTGGATCAATTTTGATCGAGAATGATCAGCTAGAGAATGAGGAATTGATTATATAATTAAAGGTTAAACCAATTATGCCATGTGTCATCATGCCATTGGTCCATTAATGTCTTAATTCTCCAATTAATTCCATTTTCCTTCCTTTCACTCAATTCAGCCAAAAAATGCAAGGGAAAGATGGGAAAGTCTAAATTTCCAATTACCCCATTGTGCCAACATGTAACTTGTTGACCAAGTCATTGACTTTTTGACTATTTGACCATTTTTCACAATAATTCACCAATCCATTGATGATGAATTAGTCATTTTTCTCTTTTTAATTCCCATTTAGCTCAAATCATTGGGAATTGGAGGAAAAATAATTATTTTCCACTTTTCGGCAAAATTACCGTTTTACCCCTGCATTTTATGATTCACCGAAATAAATCATTTCCGCCCATTTCTTTGGCTAAACCCCATTTTGACGCTTAAATGAGGCCATTAATCATATCGTTAAATTTTGTAAATTTTGGTTACCATATTAGGCCTTTACTGGTCTCTTATACTCTTATTCGGCTAATTTACGCGTAACCGGTGATTGGAATATTTTCCATAAATTCACATAAATTCATTCACATCATTTTTCACCATTTTATTCCATTAAATATACATCAAATATACACATAAATGTATTGGTGAAAATGGGGTATTACAATAATGGTAGGGGATGAACTTTTTTCTAGCACCTAAACCAAATAAAACATCAACGCATAGTGACAATCATGGCAATGAAAGTAAATTAAATTAAAATATATGAATACATGTATTAAAACTTACAAGGAAAAAATTCAAGACACTCATTATCATCTTTTCCTCTTTCTAAATTGATGAGAAATCTTCAGGCACCCAAATTTAAAAAGGAATAAGAAAATGAAAGACTTAAGCTTTTGTAAAAAAAAAAAGACTTACACGCTAGGAAACTTCTGTAGCAGGTTGACACAAAGAAATAAACACGTGGGAGACCAAGCTTTAAGAAGACAGTTGAACTTTAAATAAATACCTGAAAAAAAAATTATGAGCACACATAAGATTCATGACAGATTTTAACCAAAAAAACAAGAAGAAGAAGAATACGTACGAACTTATGCTTCTGTATAAAAAAAAGACTTACAAGCTAAGGAACTTCTTGTAGGAGTTTAAGAAAAATAAAAAAAATATGTGGGATCCCAAGCTTTGTATTGCAATGAAAGTGGAGTCCAAAAAATTTTGAAGAAATGTGCACGAGGAGACAAGAAAAAACAAAAAGTGAGAGACCAAGGAAGCTTCTAATTCCCACCATCAAAGAGAGGAGGGAGTGGGGATAATGGATAAGGAAATATGGTGAAACAATAGAGTGGGGACCAATCGAGTTCTAAAAAATGGAGAGCTAGAGGGCGCGCAAGAAAACAATAATGGTAGGGGATGAAAGTTTTTCTAGCACCTAAGCAACCGCCATATAAGGGATCAAGGGAGCTATAGGGCTTGCAATGCAATCACCATTGCTTCCCTTTATCAAAGGGATTCAATGGCGCTTGGTGTCCATCTATGGGATTCAATGCCTGACAAGCACCTTCCAAGGCTTTGTTTTAAAAAAAAATAAGTTCATCTATGACGCTTACCTAGAAAGTGCTATAGCTGGCACTTTTATTTTTTATTTTTACAAAAATAAATGTCTTGTATGGCGTTTGTTGAGGAAAGTGTCACACAAGCCTAACAGTAGCTATGACAGTTATAATAGGATGTGCCATTGTTTCTAAACTTTTTCTTTTTACAAAAAAACAATTATCTATGGCACTTCTTTAAATAAAGAAGTGCTATAAGATGGGCGCCACTAAATCCCTCTTTTGTAATAGTGATGCATAAAATAAAGTTTTTACCTGTCTTAAGAGTCCTTGACCTTTGAAAAATTTGGATTAAAAAAACTTGTGTTGCAGTGAAGGCATTACATATGTCTCCATAACCTTGAACAAAAAGGCATGTAAGTAAAACGAAATAACAAAAATCATGAAGGTACTATTACAAACATGTAATACTTTTATTCTTTGAAATCCTTGCAAACTGTATGACAACTATGGTGGGCACATCTAGATCTTTTGTCCTGTCCCTAAAGGCTTTGACTGCAACCTCCATACAGAGTTACATTGACTCAAACTTCACTGCTCATGAATGATAATATGATAAGGATAATGAACTGTTTTGGTAACAGATGTTATACATTTGATGGGTTAATGTTAAATGTAAAAAGTATATTATTTATTATCAGCAATTATGAAACCCAAATTTTTCTTTGTGTCAGAGTCTCTTCTATGATCAACCAATCTCCCAAATACTTGTAGGAAGCCCATCACATCTGGATGAAAATGATGTCCTAGTTAGCATAAAACTGATTGAATACAAACAATACTTGGAAGGTATACTAACCAATGAGCTCTTCATTTTTGGCTTCTTTGATGGCGATGTTGTTAATTGGAACTAGATTGAATAAGTGTTGAGAGATTGGGAAGTTGCATTTCTCTAAAATTGTATTCGAGTGGAGCACAATCTTTCATTGGTGTGCACATGTTTTGTAATCATTATCGTTGGCCAAGACTTCAAAGTTCTCAAACTTTTAGACCTCACCCTGTAATAAATCTTTGGTGTATTGTTTGAATTGTCCCTTTTGAACAATAGAAGCCTCGATTCGATCACCTTATTTTCATCAAGTTAATTTTAGAGCCACACATAAAATCCCTTTAGTGAATACGTGAACTACACTATTTACTTACTTGCTCGTCGGCTAAAATCCTACCAGCTTCAAACTTCAAATGGTGGATTCTTTTTCGCCATCGTCCATTTTCTAAGCACGCTAACTATAATTCACCCGGCTTCCTTTCTATCATTAACGTGTTTGAGTAGTTCATGAGCAGTGTCTGCCATTGCCTTCATTGATGCTACCGAGTGATAATACTCTTATGCTGTATACGATGATTATTTGTCCCAAGTTGAGCTTTACAATCATTACTTTTATTATGGCCAAATCCTCAATTACGTGTTATTACATTAAATGATTGATATAAATTGATATACTTGATATCAATTAATAAGTTTAAATTTATTGCAATAACAATTTTTAGCAAGACTTGGTTGACTTAGAAATTTATGGAATTTATAAAGGTACATTAAACCAAAGTTACTAACTATGGAATTTCTAAAGGTAAATGTATTATTAATATAATTATGATTCCTTATTTTATGTTTAATTTCAAATTCAACTTACTACATTTCTTATATGTAAACCACATTAATCACATTTCGTTATTTTTGAAAGTGTGTAAATCTGACCCACTTTTGAAAGTGCCATGATTGTGTATGATTGGATCACAATGGCATTATTATTAATATAATTATGATTCTTGATTTATTGTCTACATTTAAATTCCATTTATCCCATGAATTCGAAATTAGTTGTTGAGATTCCTAAAATCATGGTGGGTGAATTTCTTACTTCTTGTGGAATACATAAATATAAATGTTAATATAATTATTATTTTTCGTTATTTTACGTCTAATTTCAAATTCATTTTACTGCCTTCGTTGTATGCAATCCGCATTAATCAGATGTCGTCATTTTTTATAACTTTATTGTTTGACACGGTTTTATGCTAATTGGATTATTTAGCGGGTTGCACAACTTTAGTAATATGTAGTTGATTTTTGCTCCTATTTATCTTTTACTTTAACATGTACAAATAGTCTTTTGATGTGAGCTTCGGCCAACGTCCAATATGCTATGACTCGAGTAGGACAGATGGTATGGATGTTGATATGGCAGGAGAGGTTCAGAATGAGTTGCAAATGGTGTTGAAGGACGTACTGGAGGAGCATGCGATGAACAAGATGCACAATCAGAAGAACATGCGTCTCGGGGTCTGTCGGTCAGAATGAGATCCAATCCACTATCAGTCGATCATGAGCATATATGTACGGAAGAGTTTTTGGGTGTCGTTCTGAATGGTCGTTGTTAACGTTGTTCCTCTTTTAACATTATAAATGGTTTTAATGGATTTCAAGATATGTTTATGGAATTCTAGAGGAATGGGTGGTCTAGTTTTCTCACGGCTAGTGGTTGAGATAAAGAAGAAGTATGGTTTTTCTTTTTTGGTGCTATTAAAGATAAAGGAGAAGAGTTTGAAAGTTGGGGTTTTAGCGAAAAGATGGGACTTTAAGAATTATGATGTTATGGAGGCGGTGGGGTTTAGTGGTGGTATATGGGTGTATTGGGAGGAGTAGGTTGATTTTCGTGTTTTAAGAAAGCATACACAGGTTCTGTATGGCTTTTTTAACATAGGAACGACGGCGGAGTGGTGTATATCCGTGGTTTATGGTCATCCAATCCCAATGTGCAGATGGGAGCTATGGGATATTCTTAGGAGTGTTGAGGATGAGGGAGTTGGCAGCTGGTGTATAAGGGGCATCTTTAATGTTGTTAGGACGTCAGAAGAATGTCGGTTGATGGCTAGGAACCAGCTCGGTCCTGATAAGAATTTTGTATAATGGATCGACGAGAGAAGGTTGATGGAAGTCGAGTTTCATGGCCCTCGTTTTACATGGAAGTTTGGTGGAGCTGCAAGTAGAATTGTCCATTGTCTTTCTAATGCATCTTGGATGAAGAAATTCTTGGCGGCTTCATTATGGCATTTACCGAGTTGAAAATCAGATCATTGCCTACTATTAATAAAACTTGTGAACCTACCTTTTAAGGTCCAGAGATCTCATTCTTCTAAGTTCTTTGCTCCCTAGGTAACTCATGAAGGCTCTCCTAGGGTAGTGAAGGATGCATGGTGGGAGGGGTGTTGATGAGAGGAGAATGTAAATAATGTTACTTCTAAACTTCAAGTTTGGAACAGAAAGGTTTTTGGTAATATTAAAAGAAGGAAGGAAGAATTGTTAGGTAGGTTGGAACGGTTACAAGAGTTAGGGGAGGACAATTTATTATGGGATCGAACATAGTAGGAGGTGTGGCAAGAGTTGGAGAAGTGTTCAGAGCAAGAGGAACTTATGTGGATACGAAGGTCTTGGTGTAACTGGTATCATCAGGGGGATAGGAATATTAGGTATTTCCATACGGTTACGAATGAGAGAAGAAGAAGGAATAATATAGAGGCACTTCAAAGGAATAATGGTGTTATGATCATGAGGAGTTGAAAAGGATGGGTACGTCCTTCTTTCAAAATTTATCATGGCTGATGACATTCCTTTCCATAGAATTAATTTTGGGGTAGTTATACGTTGGTGGAGAAGGCTTGGCTGGAGGCACTAGGGTGTAATGTTTTGGATCTTGAAGCAACACTACTACAAAATAGGTATTAGTAGCGCAACTTTTGTGGCGCTTCTTCAAATAAGGCCACAGCTTCTTCCATATTTTTTTTAATTTTTTTTTAAAAATACTTTAGGTGGCACTTCCTCAAGCTTCCTAGTAACTTTAGGTGGCGCTTCCTCAAGAAAGCGCCACCTAAAGTGTTTTTTTAAAAAATAAAAATTGAAACAACAGTTGTTGCGCTTGTTCAAGCAAGTGCTACAGCTGCTACGTACTTTGTGTGGCACTTAACCTAGCAAGTGCCATACAAAGTATTATTTTCTTTAAAAAAACAATTCAAACATTTATCTCTCCCGCAATCTGCTTCGATCACCTTTATCCTTTTAGTCTCAAATCTTCATCCAACACGTGTTATCACCCTTATCCTTTTAATTCTCACATTTTCTCATTCTCCTCTGCTTATGACCATCTAAAAGTTCGATTTACATTTCTCTCATTTTTTTTCCATTACTTCTCACATTTTCTCTTCATCCTCTTTGTATTTTTGCGACACTTCTTGCTCATTTCTTTTTGTCTAATTTCTTACACCAAACTGACCCAACTCCTTCTCCCTCTTGGTCTCATTTCATCCTCCTTACAATTTCATTTTGTCCTGTAAGTTTTACCTACTCTTTTTTTCCTTTTTTTTTATATTCTGAAGCTAAGTATAGCACATTGTCTTGTTAACCACTTTTTTATATATAATTTAAACATATATGCAACTTTGTTTTTGTCTTTTTCCTTTTTTAATTTTTTTTTCAGGTGTTGTGTTTGAGATTTCTACTCACTCCATTCAAGCTTCCTCTATACTATAAGTTTTTTTAAAATTTTTGAGCTTACAAATATAATTTTATTAGTAGTTAATAGTTTAATTTTCTCAATATATTTTATATTTAATTTATTATAAAATCTGAAAAAATTATTCTCATTTTTGTATGCCGAAAAATAAATGAGATAAATTAAATGTTATTATATATAGGTTATATGTGAAGCTATGTATTAGTTATAATTTTTAATTGTTAACATTATATTGATGAGTTGCATAAATAATATATATAATTATTTATTTTTAACACTTGTATTTTACTTAGTAGTGATTTTGTTAATTAGTTATTTATTAATTTATATCATTTTGGAGTTATTTGATTTTGATTTTTTTTCCTTCATTTGTTGTAGAGATATAAAAATATGTTTAAAGTATATTATTAATTATAATTATAAGTTTATAAAAGAAAAATACGAAAAAAAAATTATTCATTTTTTTAAAAAAAGGTCTAAGGTGGCGCTTCCTTGGCCCTTTTTATAAAAAGATTTTATTTTTTTTAAAAAAGGGCCTAGGAATCGCCACCCTAGACCTTTTAAAATTTTTTTATTATTTTTTGTAAAAAAATTAATTTTTTAAATTTTTTTAAAAAAGGGCCTAGGGTGGCTCTTCCTTAAGAAAGCGTCACCTTAGGCCTTTCTTAAAAAATTAAAAACAATAATTTTTTTTAAAAATTAAAAAAGGCCTAGGGTGGCACTTCCTTAGGCCCTTTTTTTAAAAAAATAATAAAAAAAATTAAAATGGCCTAGGGAAGCACCACATGAAGTTCAAACTTCCTATAGTGCTTTCTCAAGGAAGCGCCACCCTAGGTGGTATTTAAATAAATATATATATATATACATGTTGTGGCGCTTGTGGGTAGCGCCACAGCTTCTTTTAGTCGCGTTAGGATATGTGCACTTGTGAAGTACTGCAAATAATATTAAAATAAGCGCAACTAATGCCTATTTTTGTAGTAGTGTAAAGCAAGCTCTCTTTAGTATAGGAGCTTTGAAGGCACCACGTCCAGATGGGATGAACCCTCTGTTCTTTCAAACTTAATGGAGTATTGTCAGAAAATCGTTGGTTGTGTTAGAGCAAGCTTTTCACCCAAGAGGGGGTGAATTGGGTGATAACAAAATAATAAGATATTTAAATTAAATTTATAAAACTTTAAGGCACAGTTGTAAGAAGTTATAAGGAGGAAGAGATATCATCACCGAGGTTCACACAGGGGTTTTTACTGGTTCGGTCTCAACCACTTGACCTACATCCAGTCCTCAGAAATCCTTCTGAGCCTTTCACTATATCTTCCAAGATTCAGTGGGTTCTTGGCACCACAGTACAATCAGCAAGTTCCTCTGGACACTCGCTCCCCCTTACACAAGGTAATCTTAAATCCTAACTTAAGGTTCCTCAACCTTAAGTTATCACTATTGGAAATAAATGGGTATGATTGACAAATCTCTCTCACAGAGTATATAGATAAAAACTGAAATACAGATGAAGATTTGAAGCACTTGTAAAAGTATTGTTTGCAGTGTATTCAAGCGTTTCTCATCGTTCTTTTATTTTTCGAATGGCTGGACATATATATTAGAGGCTTTGAAGACCGTAGTAAATTTTTCCATTGATTCAAAGATGCTTCTGACAAATGCAACAATATTTGTCTTCCGTTACTTATGAATTTTGCTGCCACCCATGAATAGTTGTCGTTTGAATGGAAGTTCAGTTACTTGTCATGTGCGTGATGGTGGAGTACAGTTGTAATACACTTGAGAATATTACCGTTAGAAAATATTTGAATATCATCAGAGTAATATGATTCACTCGAAGTGTTTTCTGAAAAATCAAGGAAACCATCGGGAGTGATCTTGCTTTCACTAGAGATGGATTTCAGCAACTGAGTATCGAAACACTATGCCATAAGATTTTGACAGTAATCTGGAGTAATTAGTAATGATTATCAATATCAAAATTAAACTTGACAAATCTGTTGATTTCCATGGGAGTAGTTGCAAGTGGATCACAGAGATTGTCTGAGAGTGTTATTGGCAAAATGAAACATTACTGGAGTAAATATGATGTCACTAGAATTGATTTGGAAAACATTAAAATCTTCTACAAGTGATTATAGACTCACTGGAAGTGAACATGAGATTTCATATGCCACTCGAGTGAATTTGGCATCACTGGAAGTGATTTGGCAAACAGTAAAATATTCTTGCAGTGTTTTTTATTTAACTGGAAGTGATTTAGAAAATTTCAAGCATCACTCGAGTGATCTGGTAATCACTGGAAGTGATTTTCAAAACAGTGATTTTTTCTTCCGGTGTTTTCAGATTCATTGGAAGTGATTTGACATATATAACGTATCACTCGAGTGATTCAGGATCACTGGAAGTGAAATCTGGAACAATGATATTTTCTTGCAGTGATTTTTCAATCACTGGAAGTGATCTGGCACATCACTCGAATGATTTCACATATCACTCGAGTGATCTGGTTATTTTCCATATCACTCGAGTGATTTTAATGATCACTCGAGTGATCTTGATTATCACTCGAGTGATTATCCAAATCACTCGAGTGATCTTGCTCAGATCACTTTTATCACTTCTTTTGTTGATATAAAAACCATGGACTTCCAAAACATGATTTGTTATCATCAAAACATGAAATCTAACAGGTTGATATGATTAGAAAAGTGTTTGAGTACCCAAAAGAGGAGAAGCGAGTTAATGGTACGAATATTGCCTTAATTCCTAAAGTGGAGGTTCAACAATCCTTTAGGGATTTTGGGCCTATTAGGTTATGTAATGTGGTGTATTAGGGGGTGATGAATGTGATGCCTTATTTCCCAACACTACGGTAGAGTACTAATTAGCTAATACTCACCGACTATAAGCATCAGAGTGTGGAAGATGCTAGAAACTCCATACAATGCCTCTGCTGGATATACATATTCATATATGAACACATTCATACACAATTCATATTACAACTCAAAATACTCAAAAGGTTCTTAAAATACATCATAAAAACTTGACAACCAAGCCTAATTTCTTCCGTTGCTCGGCCTCGACTCATCGTCATTTACCTTCTCTTTGCCCCGCGAGCTCCCTTCTCTACTGGAGATTTGTTTTGGGAAAAGAATTAGATTCACAGGAATCTCAGTTGTAACACATACAACATACAAGATAACACATATATAGCATGCTCATCATACAATCATCAATCAAATCATCATAACATTATTTAGTGCCATTTTCATGCAATTCACAAACCATGCTAGCGCTAGACAAGGACTTGGCCCTGAGGGGTACCAGTGCAAAGATAGGCCCTGGGCACCGCTCGTGGAATATGAATATTATCGCCTGAGTATCAACCCACGCAAAGATAGGCCCCAGGTGATTACTTCCCATAATCTAAACATGTTAGACGTTTGATGATAACACATCACACATATGCATGCATGCTATGTTATATGAAGACGGTTACTAGCTGGTTGCTTTCTACACAACTTTCCACACTTAGTTCAAGCTCGAGCAATTCTGAGGCCAAACCGGTTGTCAAATCCTAAAATTGCCAAACATCACAAATGAGTTATTACTCATCCATACACCTTTCCAAACTTGGTAAATTTAGCCTATTGGTGCCAAATTACCAAAATACCCCTTAGGTCCTCATTATTAGTATTTTTCTTAAAATCATGATTTAGGCCATTTCTATAGAATTTCACGTGTAGAATCCCTTACCAACCTTGAATTGGCCAAAATAAAGCCCAAATAATAAAAATACCCTTGACAGCCTTCAAATAAGGCTTAGAAAGGGCAATTTTGTCATTTCGCTCTATGATCCTCTTCTCACTTCAGGGTCAACATAGACCCTACACAATTCGGCCTCTTGAATCCAATGGAAGCATCAAATTAGTCAAATTCCCATTTATTCATCACATCTAACATAGGGAAGGGAAAATAAATTCCCATAAATGTTGTGTCGGATTCTCGTTTTCTTTAGCCTAATCACCTCCTTTCTACTTATAACCAATATATTAACTAGTTAGACATTCATTGGACTTGATTTGGAGACACTTACATATTAAGGTCTCTTTGGCTTTCTTGAATTATCTTGTACCAAATGAACCATAATCAAGCCCATAACAACTCTACTAACCTTAATCAAGCAAGAGGAACAAGTTTAGGAAGTTACCTCTTGATTTTCTTCAACTTTCTCTCTCTACACATTTTCTCTCTCACCTCCACCAGCTCATGATTCAGCTAAGAACCATGGAAAATAATGATAGGGAGATGAGGAGAAGAGACCATGGAGAAGATATGAAGCTTAGATCTCAAGGTGTAGCCTCTTACCTTGATCTTATGAATGAACCCTTGCTCTCCATTCGTGAAGCTCGTCATCTTGGTTCCTCACTCTTTTCTTTCTGTTTCAGATCAGTGTCGTGAATGAGAGGTGATGCAATGGAGAATTACCCTTTTAATCAATTGATTAATTTGACTTAGACACTTGTCACCTTATAATTGGTCCACAATTGTAATTATTCATTAATTAATTCAATTTCCCTTCATTTCACTCAACTCAGCCAAAATCATGCAGGGAAATATGGGAAAAGCTGAATCTCCATTTATCCCATTATGCCAACACGTAACTTGTTGACCAAGTCATTGACTTTTTGACTATTTGACCATTTTTTACCATAATTTACCAAAACTAATTTATTATTGATCAAGTAGTCAATTTACTCTTTTTAATTCTCATTTAGCTCAAATCATTGGGAATTTGAGGAAAAATGATTATTTTCCACTTCTCGACAAAATTACTGTTTTGCCTTTGCATTTAATGATTTACTGAAATAAATCATTTTCCGCTCATTTCTTCAGCTAAACCCCATTTTGACACTTAAATGAGGCCATTAATCATATTATTAAATTTTTTGAATTTTGGTTACCATATTAGGCCTTTACCGGTCTCTTATACCCTTATTCGGCCAATTTACACGTAACCGGCAATTAGAATATTTTTCATAAATTTACATAAATTCATCCACATCATTTTTCACCATTTTATTCCAGTAAATATACATCAAATATACACATAAATGTATTGGTGAAAAATGGGGTATTACAATGAAGGTATTGGCCATTGGGTTTAAGGCTATGATGCCAATATTATTGCTCCTAGTCGGTGCAGTTTTATTCCTAGGAGGCTTACTTCTAATAATATTATTTTGGCTCATGAGATGGTTTACTCTATGTGTGCTATGAAAAAGAAGAAGAAGGGTTTCATGGCTTTGCAAATTGATTTGGAAAAGACTTATGATAGAGTTAGATGGGAGTTTGTAGTTAAATGTTTCATGGTATTGGGGCCTCCCCTAAATTTGCCAAACTTGTGATGTTATGTATGTCTATAGTAGAAAAGTAGGTTTTATGAAATAGATTGAAAGGACCTAGTTTTGCCCCAAACGTTCTATTAGGAAAGGTAATCCATTGTCCCCATATTTGTTCGTGTTATTATAGAGAGGCTAGCTCATTTGATACATAGTGAGGTGCAGAATGGTAACTAGGTTCTGTTTAGGCTAAAGAGGAATGGTATACCAATTTCCCATCTCTTCTTTACTGATGATTTAATTTTGTTTGTAGAAGCTTGATCAAGCTGCTATTATCAAAGCATGCTTGGAGGACTTTTGTTTTTGTAACACCCGATTTTTAGTCACCGATATTCCTCCTATGTAATTAATACATTAATGGAATAAAATGGTGAATCATGATGTATATAAATTGTCAGAAATATTCCAATTGTCGGTTACACATAACTTGGCCAAGTAAGGACACAAAGAAACAATGAATGTCCACTTGAAGGCCTAATATGGTAACCTAAATTGGAGCATAAAATGACATAAATAATGGCCTAATATGAGTGTCAAAAATTGGGCAAAAACAAGATAAAAAGAGTATGACAGGAATTTTCACAAAAAATGTAAGGGCAAAATCGTAAGTTTCCATAACACAAAAAACAAATATTTTCCCCTTATTTTCCCAAAAATTTTGATCAAGGGGAAAAATAAAAAGAGAAAAATGGCTAGTTGTTAATTAATAAGTCCATATTGGAGTATAATTATCGAGGGGAAAATTTAGTTGCAAAAGTCAAAAGTGGGATGACCAATTTTGATAAACTTGGAAGAAGCAAATAATGGCAATGCAAGGAACCAAATTCTATTCCTTTTTCCTCTTATATGCACGGTTAAAAAGAGAGAAGCAAAGAGGATATATATATATTTATATGGTTAGTTCATATTAAAGCAATAAGGGAAAAAGGTTAAAAAGTCAAAAGTAACAAAAGTAGTATGACCTTGATTAGTCATATTAGAAGATGCAATTCTAAGGTGACTCAAGAAGCAATTAATACCCCCTTTTTCCTCTACACTTTCGGTCAAATAAAGGGAAAGGAAGAAAAATCAATTGTGTGGTCCTAATTAATCTAGGAGGAAGAAAACAAGGGAGCCAAGTAAATATACACATGTAATATTCATTCAAACATAATATGACGTACATATAATATATATTCAAAAGCTTCTAATTCTCCATTCCATTCTTCATATTTGGCCAAGCTGAATCAAGAAAGAGAGAGAGAGAGAGTTCAAAGAGCTAAGAACACAAGAATGAGAGCTTACGGTTTCAAAGTGCAAGATCAAAGGCAAGAAATTACAAACTTGGTGATTTTTGTCTCCTAATCACTCTACAACCCCTCATAATCTCTTCTACTCCATTAAATCCATATTTTTTAAGAAAAATCAAGGGTGTAGAGAGAGAGAAATTCAACTAGGAGAGAGAAAGATTTGAAATCAAGAGGTAAATTTCAAAACTTGCCTCTCTTGCCTTGGTTGATGATATTATTGTTGTTGGTGATGGTTTTCGCCTTGATTTCTCATTATTTGTAAATTTTGGCTGAATTAAATTCTAGGGGAAATGTTGCCAAAATTTCCTTTAATAATGTTCATTTAGTGTTTAAATGGTTAATCATGTGATTAGAAGTGGTAAGAATGTGTTAAGCAAGAGAAATCAAGAAAACACAATTTCTCTCCTTAAACCCTGACCATTTGGCAAGAGGCAAAACATGAGGGTAGGTTGAGAATTTTGAAATTTTGATTATTCCATTGGCTTTAAAAGGCAAAATTGTGTAGGCATGCATGTGTTCATGATTTTTGGATGCATATGTTGCAAGTTGAGAATTTATGCAGTTGAATGTGCATGTTGTTTGATCTTCCTCCTATGAGTCAGTGGCATTGTGTAATATATTTCATGGGTCAAACATTGTCCCAAAATTTTGAAACTTAGTAGAATAAACGTAGAGACATAGAGCTTTACTTTGATAGGTAGTTTGTAATTTTTAGACAAGTACACAAGGAGATACGAATTTTCAAAGATTGTGCCCTGTTTCTGGAATGCAATTTGGAACAGTGGTATTTGGAGAATTTCTAGGAATGACATGAATGCAGTGGTTAAACCTAAGTATTTTTACACAAATCTACATTTAAATAGCTTCATTTAGGCTTTGGAAACAGTAAAATTGTATTTTTTAGAATTAATTATGAAATTCTAAAGTTGACTGAAAAATTTGCTAGTTTTTGGAAACAATGAAACTGCTTTGTGCAGAGTTGTATTATGTAGAAATTGTTATAACTTTGATAGATAACCAGCAAACTGTAATTAAAATGCAGTAATAGTGTAAGTAATAATCATTTACTTGTAACTTTAATTTTTATAGGAATTGGAAATAGTCGAGTCGGAATAAGTTTAGGACAGATCCAGAAACTGAAAAAGGAGTCAGGTGGTAGCACTTTATTTCATATATTATGTAACTATCTATATGTTTGTGTATGCTATCTTCTGTAACATGACATTAGCCTAGCTGTAATCTGAGATCTAGCGATGTCGCACGCAAACAAGCCGAGCATTTAAACATGTCGTTTGGCCTTAGACACGAGTTAAGCCGAGTGCAAACATTAGTTTGGCCTTGGACAATATGCATACAGCACGAGTTATCATCTTACATGACATGACACATTGTATATTTATTGTTGCATTTTATATGTTTGAAATGTCTGGTACTACTGAGATTTCAAACTGAAAAACTTTACAGCTGATGCTAGTGGCTCGAAAGGTAAGGAGGTGGTTCCCCGGGATTAGGGTTCCGGTGCAATCTGAAGTTGATTCTAGTTATCTGTAATTGCATTTTTGTTTCTTTGTGAATACTCTGTACATTTGTAAATATTTTTCTAGCCCTACGGGGATTCTCCTGTAATGTAAACAAACACTTAATGTCAATATGTTTCCGTTGTTTCTGTATGCCCTACAGAACCTTGCGTTTATTACTCTGTGAATATCGAAATGTTAAGAGCTTTGACAGTTTTGGCTTTAGGTGTGAAGGTTAGTGCCTCTAAATCACGAATATTTTTCTCAAAAAACGTGAATCATAACAGAAGGCAGGAAATCAGTCAACTTCTTGGTTTTACTCCTACCATAAGCCTTAACAGAATATTAGCATAAACGTGTTGCAAACAAGACCTTCAAGTACGTGTTGAATTAGATGGACGCCCGTCTTGCTACTTGGAAGGCTAATTCTCTATCTATGGCGGTTAGACACACGTTGATTTCCTTAGCAGCCTCAGCTATCCTGAATTATGTCATGCAGTCCGAACTCCTTCTTGTGAATGTCTGTAATGAAATTGATAAAAGATGTAGGAACTTCCTTTGGGGGTTCTACAACGGGTACGAGGAAGTTTCACTCGATTGCATGGAGTGATGTATGCACAACAAAGAATGTTGTGGGACTGGGAATTCGTGAAGCACGAAAGTAGAACACTGCTTTTATGATGAAGTTGGGAAGGGGTTTGGTGAAGAGAAGAGATACGTTGTGGGTGAAATTATTAAGAGAGTAGTATAAATGTGGTGAGGATATTGTTCCTAAGGTGCAATGTAGACAAGATGAGTTACAAGGCTGGAAGGGAATTAGAGGTGTGTGGAAGGATACTAGGAACGACTTGGGGTGGCGACTTGATGAAGATGAGGTTTTGGGAGGATTGGTGGTTACCTAATTATAGCAAGTTGAGCGAGTATGCACAATGTCTGGTGAAGGAGGAGTTGAAGGAGGCTTCGGTTGCTTTTTATCTGACAGTTTTAGGTAGTTGGGATTGAAACAAATTGACGGGTATTTTACTAGAGCTGGTGCTTAATCAAATTGCGTGGGTATATCCAGTGGTGGGTGGGGGTTTCGAGGATCTTTCATTGTGGTGATTGTCCTCCAATGAGGAGTTCTCTGTTAAGTTTGCTTATGGTCTCCAATGTGCAACAAACGTAAATAATGTCTTCGGTGTTTAGAGCAGGATATGGAAGGTGCTGGCGCCTCAGTGATGTTGATCTTTCTCTTGGTTGTGTTATAGGGGTAGGTTACTGGCGAACGTGTTGCGAGAGATACGGGGGTTCCATAATGACCGTGTCAGTAGTCTTTGTGGTCACCATAGAGAGGATACCGTTCATGTCCTTCGAGATTGCAAGGTGCAAGAGCATGTTGGGAACTGGTGTTGCCGCAGCACCTATAGTCCAAGTTTTTCACTGGCGAATCTTTGGGTGGAATGAAACTTGAATCAGAGAACATTAGTGCATGGGGTTCAATGGAGTGTGCGGTTTGCGGTGTTGGGCAATCAGATTTGGCTTAACCAGAACATGGGGGTGTTTCAAAACTCTATGAAGGGACATATGCAAGTCTACGGTGATGTGTTATGATGAGAATTTGTGCAAGTAGTCTCTTGATAAACTTACGAGTTTTAGGTGGAAAGCCCCGCACTAGTGTAAGAAAGACTTTTTACATGTGACAGAAATGATTTTTTACACTTGACATATAACAAGTGTAGAAATAACAGGTGTAGAAAGTCTGGACTTTTTACATGTGTTCTAAAACACGTGTATAAAGTCCCACTTTCTACACCTGATGGGAGACGTCACGTGTAGAAAGTGAGACTTTCTACACCTATTGTCTTACAGCACGTGTAGAAAGTGGACTTTTTTACACCTCTTATTGTTCGTCAAGTGTAGAAACTCATTTTTTTTAAAAAAATGTTTGTTTATTATGCTACAAACCGGTTTACATGATAATAAACAACAAAAAAAGGAGAGAGAAAAAGAAAATCCTATATTTTAAAACCACCTATACATTTGGGTCAAAAAAAACCACCTATACGTGTCTTAAATCACACACTATCATTACAAAAGAAATAAAGCAAACGACCCATGTGCACCGGCTATCAAGTGAATAATAACATCCATAACCTGTTGCACTCCGCTCTTTATGTCCAGGGTTATGACATGAAGGCTAGATCCAGACTAAAAAACTTAAATTAAATCTAAAAACCTCATGTTTAAGAAAAGAATAAAAAACCTACAAATCTGTTCATAACTAGTAATAACTAATAAACAGTATTGTCATCTTTGAACTTCTAGCATGAATGAAATTGTAATGCCTCGTTTCTAAATTATCAGGGTAACCAACAAAGAAATATATCATATCCAATAACTAAATTAGGAAACAAAATAATTGAACAATCAAAATAAGCTTTCTATAAAGGAAAAGCTTAATATCAAATCATAAAAGCTCTATCTTTTTTGTCTATACATCCTTATAGGATTCTAAGATTCAGAATTCACATTGACAGCATTTACTTTATTAGCTAGATCTTATCTTTGGTACAAGTAAACTGATCAACTAATTCATTATTCAAAAAAAGAAACATTCAACTCTTGATACAACACTAGCACAATTCAAGCAACTATTGAACATAAGTGATTTGAAGAATTGTAACTATACATGATGACTCAGGTGGGCATGTTACACAGAAGAGTGTAAAAGACTACAAAAAAACTTCAAACTGAAAGGAAGACAAATAGAAAGGGGGGAAAGTGGGTCCAACTTTTCAGAGACCAGAATTACATTTTAAAAAAGATCACTGATCTCTCACGTGGAAGGTTATCTGCTTTACCTACTATTTCAGTAATTTGTCAAGTTTCATGCTATGAGATTTGGAACTGCAAGCAATCAAGCTAATCATCCAAGTTGAAAAAAAAGAATCCTGGTGTCTTCTGCTCTGGCAGGGTAAACTTTTGCACCTATTTTGATGTTAACATATCACACGACAATCTAGTCAGCTACACAAAAAAGGAGACAAGCAAAAAAAGATGAATCAGCATGAACCATTAAATATTAGTAAAATAAAAGAATAAATGATGATAACCGGAATAATTATTATTTATATACAACAAAGTTTGTCAATGCTATATAAAACATTTTCTAGGATCCCCACGCCATTCGATCTAATTATCAAGTGTTAAAGTTCTATTACATGCTCTGTGATTTTAATGACTTGAAATTTATCATATAATAGGTCATATTTTGAACAAAAGAAAAATACCAAATAAATAAAGCATAAATTTGCATGTTAAAATTGATTTTCAACCAAAGTATATGTAAAGAACAATACCACATCATTAATGAACATACAATACTTACAATGGTCAACCAAAGTATATGTAAAGGGCTATAAAGCATCAAAGGCGTGGATAGTCTAAACTAAAGAGCAAAAGTAAACCCCTATAATTATATTTATGCACTTTAAGATTAGACAATGAGCCTCCACTACTACAAAAAACACTATAGACGACGTTTATTTTTACAAATATTATGACGCTTGGGAAATACCGTAGCATCCAGTGCCATAAAAACAACCTACGGTGCTTCTTAAATTTCTAAAAGTGCCATAGATTTTTTTTTTTAAAAAAAGAAACACTTCCTACAGCACTTTTATAGGGAAGTTCCATAAGTGTATGACTTCCTATGGCACTTGCATGGGGGAGCGCCGTAGGAAGTCATACACTTCCTACGACATTTCCCTACAAAAACGTCATAGGAGGTCTTTTTTTTAAAAAATAAATAATAATTTTACATAATTGTTTTTATTTTTCTAATGAAACCCTAGATCTGTATGTACATTCAAATCCATCATCAAACTTGCAGGTATCCTTTACAATATTGAATTCTCATCTTCATCTATCAAGCATGGAAGAACTTCAAGTAAATACCTAGAAAAAAAAATTAAGCATACATATAAGATTCATGACAGATTTTAACTAAAAAAAAGAAGAAGAAAATATATAGATCATATTTAAGCTCAAAAATTTAAAACTTACAATGTATAGCAAGTTTAAGAAGGCAAAGTTGAAACTTCAAGTAAATACCTGGAAAAAAAATTAAGCATACATATAATATTCATGAAATATTTTAACTAAGAAGAAAAAGAAGAAAACATACAGATTTAAGCTTATATATATAAAAAACACTTACAAGCTAAATGACTTCTGCCGAAAATAGGGACCAAGATAATAGAGTAGAGACGGAAGGAATTGAATAAGACAAGATGGTGGAGTAATGGAGCTCTAGGAAATTGAGAGCTGGAGAGCGCGCGGGGAAAATAATAATGGCAGGCTGGTGAAAAGTTAAAATAGAACCTTATTATATAAGCGCGCGGCATACAAAGTTTGAAGAAGCTTCGGCGCTTTCCTAACAAGCGTCATAGCTTTCAATAATTAAAAAAAATCCTAATTAAAATGTCGTTGAAGGCAAATAAACATATATTATTTTAAAAGAAATATATAATAATATATACAATATAATATTATAATATATATATATATATATATATATATATATATATATATATATATATGTATTATATATTGCCGAGGCAATATTTCCGCCATTAGCCGGCACTTTTCTAGCCATTAGCCGGCGCTTTTCCAAAAGCGCCGGGTAAAGGTCGACCTTAGCCGACGCTTTTGGGAAAAGCACCGACTAAGGTAAATCAGCCATCGGCAAGATCTCAATTATTTACTTTTTTTTATGCTTTTTTTAAAGTAACTTAACATACTTTTTTGCAATCTTCTTAGATCCGACCTTTCATCTCTCATACTTTATATATATTTAATATACTTTTTTAGTTTTCACTTTGTTTAATTTTACATCATAATTAAAATTCAATTTTAAATTATATCTTCGAAGACAGTTATCAGATATAACCAACCCAACTTTAAATATTATGGATAAAAAATTTTATATTTATATATAATATATATATTATAATATATAATATATTAAATATATATTTATAATATATTAATATATATTATATTTATAATATATACATACATACATACATATACATACATACATATACACACACACACACACACACATATATAATTGTCTTGGCCGTACGGCCAAGGCAATTATACATTAAATGAAGAATAATTCCTTTTAGGCAATTGCCTAAACCAATGCTTGTCAAAAGCGTCGGTTAAGGTAATAAAGTTTACATTAAATTTTTTTTTGAGATAATTATGAGTTTTTGAAATTTTAAGAATTTTATTAGGTGTTTTTTAAGAAAGTATCGACTAAGGTGCATTTTTTTTTGCTGATAACTTTTTTTTATAGGTTATACCTATTACTAAAGTGAAAATTTCATTCAAGCATTATTCAAATACTTTTGTTAATTTTGTTTTTTAAATATTTATTAGCATTAAAAATAAAGAAGTATTGCTGCAGGTGGGTGGTGTATTACACCATTTATGACGCTTTACTTTAAAATGCCATAGCTGATTTAATTGATATAAAAAGAAAAAGGAAAAAAAGGGAAAAAAAGGTCTTGTATGACGTTTTTTCAGGAAGTGCCGTAACATCTCAACTCTATCTACCGACGCTTATAATAGAAAACGCCATAAGTTATTATTATTATTTTTTTTTAAAAATAAAACAGTCACCTAAAAAAACGCCGTTAAATGTGCACCACTAAACGCCTCTTTTATAGTAGTGCTCATAAGAGTGCATTAAATATAAAATTTCAAACACAAAAACAAGTGCATCAATGTTATGATCCTGCAAATAATGAAATTGTATGCATCCCTTCATGTCATTATGTAAAGCATGAGCCTTTGACACTTTTATTATGTAAAGATTACTTTCTACATGGGTTACGCTCCCAACCGGTGTAGAAAGTAATATTTTATTTTAAAAAAATTTAAAATAAAATTAAAGGCATTAATCACCCTTAATTTTAAAAACATATCTAAAAAATACTAATTTATTAAAAAATATATTTGAAATTTACTTTCTACACATTTTGTCTTTTCAACATGTACCATGTGTGCAATGCGTTAAATATAACGTGGATGGTGCAAGTTCACTTGACAGTCATAGTGCGTCGTGTGGTGGTATTGCCAGGAACTATGAGGGAGTTGTTATGGATGGCTTCATAATTCATATTAGGTAGGGTGGTAGTTTGCATGCAGAGTTATGGGGAGTTTTATGGGGTTTGAAGCGTACCTGAGACCTTCGTTGGTCTAAAGTCATGATTGAAACGGATTGTTGGGAGGTTATTGAGTTATTGTTTAGTAGGTTGGAGTGATGATCACCCCGAGAAAGACCTACTGGAGGAGATTCGTCATTACCTGTATCGAAGTGCGGAGACGTGCGTTGTCTGGTATAGGAGGGAAGCTAACATTACAGCGGATAGATTGGCAAAAGAAGCTCTCTCACATGCTGAAGGTTTTCAATTATCGTTTAGTTCAGCTGTCTTTCTTATCGTCTAGTCTTCAGGAGGACCTAGTTATTGGTGTAATTTATTGTGTTTTATTTCTCCATTTAAAAAAAATGCTACTCGTATTCTCTATTGGACTTGGAGCCAATAACCATAGCAAAGTAGGGCTTGGTTTGCGTGTCCCACACATTCGTTGGGGAGATTTAAAAAAAGAAAAACTTGACACATTCATACATATATCCAGCTTGGCAGCCGATGTAATTCCACGTTGGGGCCAATTAGTAAAACAGGCCCATAATGTTAGGCACAATAAGTACCCATTAAACGCCACACTATCATAGCCCAACCGATGCGTCCCTTGGGATCTTTGATGAACCATCGATGTTGTTTGTAGCTGGAGATGGTCATGGGAACTGCGTGATTTTTTTTTAGCCTTCGTGAACTCCGGGTTTGTTTGGTATGAGAGGAGGGGAGGGGAGGGGAGGGGAAGGAAGGAAAATGGGGGGATTTTGCTCCCTTCCCTTTATTTGGATAACTAAAAATTTTAAGAGGGGAGGGAGAATTTTCTAAAATTTTTCTTCCCCTCCCCTCCAAAATTGGGGGGATTTGGAGGGAAACATTAATGTTTGAGCTTAAATTGACTAATATGTCCATACCATTTTAAAATATTCTCACAATACCCTTCTTATTATTTAATTACAAAATTATAATTTTATATAGTAAATGTCATTTATAATTATATTTATTTAATTTTTATAATTATAAAATTATAATTTTATGTATTAAATTCCTTATATAATTATATTTTATTAAATATGTTAGAAAGTTATTAATTACAAATTAAATGAAATAAGAGCAAAATTGTCCATATAAAAATATTTATCCTCCCCTCCCCTCCTATACCAAACATAATACTATTAAAATTCCTCTCCTCCCCTCTCTTTTTGTTAACCCAAACAAGGTAAAAGAAAATCCCTCTCAAACCCTCACCTCCCCTCCCCTCCATTTAAATCTCTCACCTCCCCTCCCCTCCATCGAGCCAAACATAGCCTCCGGGATTCAGTTGTACTATATGTTTGAGGATTGATGATTTATGTAAAATGATTATTTAATTTTTTGAGTGGCTATATAAATTGATTTAGGGAGAATGCCAAAAAAATACCATTTAAACTTCAAAATCCCATTAACAAGTTCGGTAATGAGATTAACAAGAATGGTAATGCAATTAACAAATCATTTTATTGTTAAATCACCTATTTGGAATTTTGAAGTTTAAATGATATTTTTTTGGAATTCTCCCATTGATTTATAAGATAGGTTTTTGTGATATTGTTGAAAAAAAAATAGAATTGATAGGTAACCAACCATGGAAATTTAACCTTATTAATTTTTTATCATTAAATTTAAGGTAAAAAAACTTATCGTTAAATCTTCTATCATTACATTTCCCCCATAATGTCTCTCTAAACGAGTTTTTAGTCCTTATTTTCACATGATACGGTGATTCTATCATCTTCATATATTATACCATAAAATAATATTCTCTAAAAAACTGAAATGAATTTATTTATTAATTTTTTTTCTTTCATGATTTTACTATATTCATTAATATTTTTTATTAAATATCAATTAAAATAGTATTTTTTTTTAATTGTGAGAAATAGAAGAATAATATTTTAAACTGATAAAGGGCCAAAATCGTGATTTTCTAAAAATTTACCAAAATGGAAGTAAATTTAAGGTTAAAAATTAAAACGTTAAGGATGATATTTTTTATATATATTTATCCAAAATTTTAAAATTAGGCAGAATTAAGAGCGGCCGTGTTTTGCTTGCCTCATTTCCTGTCCAGTCTCTACAGAACCAGAAGTCGACCTCGTTTTGCTCTGCCTCTACCATAGTTTTTCACTGGGGCTTGCCTCCGCCGTCGTCCGTTGTCTGCGTGTCTGTGTTATTCTGTCTCTCACTCTCACCCTCGAATCGGAATCCCCAATCACAAAGACTCCACCAGAGACCTCGAAGGTGATCAAACCCGTAACTGAAGCACATAGGTCTCAAGTTCTTGATTAAAGTCATTCTCTGATAGTTCTGATATATGTCATTTTCCCTTCGTTAAATCCTCTATTGGATTTCAAGTTCATTCATTCTTTTCTAAACTTTAATTTCATCCACAATGCAAAGACGAAGTCGGATTTCATACTTCAGCCATAGGTGTCAAGTAATTGGATTTGAGTGTGTGAATTGGAAACTGAAGCTTTCTTTCTCTGGTTTTGCTGATTGTGCGTGGTTATTATTTCTGAGTACTGCGGAAGATTTTCTTGTTTGCTTATGTGTATTCTTGCATGGCATGTTCAGCAGAATTGAAATGAATCTTTGCCCAAGGTAGTCATTTTGTTTTGGGAATTGTGAAGCTTGGCAATTATTAGTTGAAAGTAATCTTCGAATATTATGTATCTGGATGTCTCTTGGTCATTTGAGTTGGAGGGCTAGTGAACGTGGAAGGAGACTATGTTGATCAATGTAGGTAAAATTTGTATTTTTCCAGGTGAACTGATATAGCGGACTGATCATGAGGACTGACTGATTGCTGCTTCTAACCAGGAAGATGCCTGCAGGTTGATTAAGAGGGCATTTTATTCAAACATATAAAAGGGCTAAGAACGTAGTTAATTAATTGTCTCGAGACAGTGTCATTCTTCAAATTGAGGCATATTTGTTGTGTATTTTGGGTTTTATCTTTAACTTTTTTGAATCTGGATAGTGGAACTGTAACACTTTACATTTACACTCGTCTAATGAGTTTTACATAGTAAATTCGAACAACTAAGTGTTATTCTTTTATAACACTTTTACAAATTCGAACCTATAGTGGAGTGTATTTTTTCTGAAAATTTTAAAACATTTGCGGAAACGTATCCTAGTGGTTCACAACGCTGTTATTACTCATCTATTCTTATCTTTTCTTATTAATTTAATTAGCGCAATTCTCTGCTCAACTAAATTCATTTATTTACATACACAACTATGTAGCCACACAAGGCTACCAAAGTGTCTAAATAATATAAATTTATAGTTATGGACCCTTAAATCTTTGGTCCACCACTATCGCATTCTCTTCTCACGCAACTTTCATCATCCCACCGCTGTCCACCTGTTTAAATACCATAATGTATGTAAGATAAATGCTAGTGCATGATATGCTCGCCTTACGTAGTCTCATGCTCATATAATGACATCTCTGTATGCTTAATGTTTCATACAACATATCTATGGCTACAGTATAAATATAAATAGTTTTTTAAGGAATATCTATGGCTCATGATTAATGTTTCATTCATTCAAATATGCTTCATATAATCAAGCAAAGTAATACACAACATAAATATCAAATATATGCAAGTAAGGTAAGTTTACTACCTTAATTGCCCTTCCTTGATCCATTGTCTTTGATCCGGCTTGGATACAACTGTCTGATCCTAAAATTCCCAAATGTACAATAAATAAGTTATTACTCTTCCTTGTATTATTCCAAACTCATATTATTGGTTATCTTTCACAATTTCAACCGTTTATGCACTGTACAATCCTGCACAGTGCAGGTTGACTGTTTCAGAAAATTGGTAGATTTTTTAGTCAACTTTAGAAAATTATAATAAATTATAGGAAAATCCAATTTGACTGACTCCAAAGCTTAAATTAAGCTCTTTAAATTTATATTTGGCTAAAAATACTTTGGTCTAACAATTGACATCATACTTTTCCCATAAATTCCTCAAACTCCACTGTTCCCATATTTACTTCTAGAAACATAGCACAATTTCAAAAATTCATATATTCTAATATACTTATCCAAAAATTATAAAATATCCATCAAATTAAATTTCTATGTCTCTAATTTAATCTTACCAAGTTTTAGAATTTTTGGACAAGGTCTGCCCCACGAAATACATTGCACAATATCACTGCCTCATAGGAGGCAGATCAAACAACATGCACATTCAACTTCATAAATTTCCAAATTTATATACAAACATCCAAAAATCATAAACACTTGCACACCTATACAATTTTTCCTTCTAAAGCCAATAGAATAATCAAAATTATCAAATTATCACTCCTTTATCATGTCATGCACAGGGCATAAATTTAAGGTTCCTAGGAGGTTTATGTTGTTTTCTTGTTTTCTCTTGCTTAATAACTTCTTTTCTACTTCTAATCATATGATTAACTACTTAAATACTAAATGGAAATTTTTAGAGGAAATTTGGGCAGCATTTCACCCTAGGTTTAGCTTCATCCTATGTTTAAAAACAAGAGAAAACAAAGCAATATTCACCAACAACATCAACAACAACCTCAATCAAGTCAAGAGAAGCAAACTTTGAAGTTTATCTCTTGATTACTACTCTTTCTCTCTCCTGGCTGAACACTCCTCTTTCTACACCTTTGATTTGTCTTGAAAATCATGGATTTCATGGAGGAGAAGAGATTAGAGAGTGTTACCAAGGGATTGAAGACAAGAACACAAGAATTATGTCATCAACTCCCCTTGTTTTGGCTCTTGAATACTTGAGCTCCCTTGTTCTCCATATTTTCGTTCAAATCTTCTCTCTCTCTTGTTGTTGGTTGTTTGGCCGAAATATCGTCAAAAGAAAGAGATAAGAAGCCTTTTAAAAATATCATAATCCACCTCCTTGAAATATTGTATTTTATTATAATAAGCACATGCCATTTTCTTATGTCATCATCTTTTTCTCTTGCTTTATTTGCTTGGCCAAATTTGTTTGCTTGGCCAAAATTGTTTGCTTGGAGATATGGAAAGAGCTTTATGAAATATCACAATTTCAGCTCCTTAAATATTAATACTTTAGTTGCAATTGTTGACCAAATCTTCATCTTTTTCTTTCCTTCTTCATGTTATATGATTATAGCCCTTTTTAATTCAAGACATCATCTTTTTGTTTGACCATAAAATCTTGACCGGAATATGAGAGGAAAGAAGGAGTTAATAGCTTATTGAAATATCTACTTGCTTTTGTGAAATATTATTGTTTTTTGCTTTTTGACCATATGCATATTGTTGCTTGGCTATAATTCTATCTTCTTGAATTAAATATGGCTAAGTAAATTAATTCCTTTACCTCCCTTCTAGCTGACCGAAATATCTCCCCATTATGGAGAAAATAATTTCTTCTTATTTTATTGGTCAAATGACCATTTTATCCATACATTTATTTCCATTTTCGCACTAACTAAAAAATAAAGCAGAATTTTCATCAAATTTTGAAAATTCATATCTAATTGTATAGATATCCAATTGGGGTGGTTCTAAAAGATATGTGACCCTTATTAAGTCTAGCTTTAAGAAACAATATAAAATTTGGTCAACTGGAAGCTCATACTTCCCAGAATTATTGTTTTTGGATGCTGCCACTAAAAATTTCCAGTTTTACTAGGCTAACTTCAAAAATACATATCTCTTTGTGTACAGCTCCAAATGACCCATATGACCTATCAAATTAAATCTTGATAAGTCTATTTTCATTTTGGAAAGTTTCACAATTTTTGGGCATCATTTATTTATTGAAAAATGTCACACTAACACTACTCCCACACAGGAAAATTCATTGGTAGCAATACTGCTTTGTGTTCCAGTTAACTATGTGTGTGTGGCTTCTAATTGCATTGGTTTGTCATTCCCTGAGCTCTTTAATTCACCATAATATTCATTTCAATACCCTAAGAGTATAAAGGAATTTTGGGGAATAAAATTATGACTTATTTGGAAACTTGCTAAATTGAGGCTTAGCAGTCCACTTGATCTAGGCTTAATCTCAAGCTTATTGTCCCAAAATTCGGGATATTACAGGAATCACATTGTGAATTTTAAAGGCTAGCCAACGTATGGTTTAGCAGGACTTTATAACTTGTAATGCAAGGAATTGAAAAGATAGAATGAAAAAGAGAAGAGGGAGGGTTGCAGCATTATGAGCTTGTTAGTGTGTTGTGTTGAACTGTTATTGGTCATGTGATGTTTGTTGATTGTTGACTTGTTAATGTATTACTTTTTGTGATTTCATTGTGTTTGGACATATGTTGTCACATGTGAGCTTGTTAACTTTTCATAAAATAGGAATAATTATATTTATTTTCAAGATATGTAACAATTTTATATTTATTTCTTATATGTATATCATTATATATTTATATAATATTGTTTTATCTAATTATTACCTAACCGGTTCGACCGAAGAACCAAGACCAATTGTCCTCTTCATTCCGATGTCTAGTCTGACTTTTTATACATTGGTGGGAATTCATCATAAAAGGTTTGACTTTTGATCCACAATTGTTGTCATTTGTTTGTTCAAGAGTGGCGTATATAAATATATATATAGAGAGAAAGGTCTCATAATATTTGTTCAGGGTGAGCTTTTGTCTATTCTTACGATTGGACTTTGACATTTTTATCGTAGGAAAAGAAATCCAAATGGGAAGTATGGCGGCACAAATTCCCAGTAGCTTTGGCCGTGAGCTGAGGGCCTGTCTTCACTGCCACACCTTGTCAAAACCTACGACCAGGTTACACTCAATTCATCCTCCTATGTATATGCACTATCATTGTTGTTTATTCTTTCTTACTTTTCATATAATGTTTTAGGGTTTTTTATGCTAATTTTCTGCTGGACTCTTTATTTTTCCCAATTGAAACAATATGCAATTTAAGTTATACTTAACTTTATATCTGCTTCTTTTCTTAACAGTTCATGGAATCAAGCTGTGAGAATTGCCTATTCTTTAAGATGGAGGAAGACCATGAGCATGTTGTTGATTGTACAACTCCATAATTTCAATGGGTATGGATGTTGGACTAAAACTTCTGTGACATTGCGTCTGTTGTGCATTCGTCACTAGTGCATAATACTAATTTAACTGCATGATTCGGCATCAGTTACTTGAAAAACAGAAACGATAATTTATGTCTTTGAGACTTAGCTTGTCTTCTTCCCTGCTTGTTCCTTCGCATTGCTATATTACCTGGGGGCAAAGTAATCATGTCTTTGGGAACACATCTAAACAGGCACTAAGCAACATTAAAATAGTGTTATAGTTGTGGCCATGACCGGTTCTCTTAACACGTTTCTAATTAATTAAATAGACGGTGGTATTGGTACTGTATATCCTGAAACTTTTCAATTAGCTAGACTCGAATTTAGTTCTAGTTGACCATTATAACAAAGAAAGATAACACATGCTACTTGAGTTTAGCTTAGATGATCAAAACGGAATGAGATGCAAAAAACAACTAAGAGACTAGTCTTATAATTAGCTAGATGGGGGGAAAAAAGCTTGAAGGATGGCAGTCTTTGAGTTTTGCAACAACGGTCTAGGTAGGAGTCCTATCATACTTTAATGCCAACGGGTCAACAATTTCCCAGGGCATTTTAGAAAGAGAAAATAGAGAGGATAAATTAAAAGGTAGAAAATAATTTTAGGAAACAAAGTTGTCAAAGGCACCCAATCTCATTGTTAGTATGAAAATATTATTGGTAGATTGGTCTATCTATATGAATTCAAACAGGTCCATCACTTGGGTCGATTGGTCTAAGAGTGGGCCACATCCTGAGAGATTTGGAAGAGTGGGGTCTCACTTGAGTTATTAAACAAAATAAGGTTTAATTGCTCTACTTCGGATAGACTCAGTTACTGCAATGCTTCTTCTTCAATGTGTTTTTTTCTTGGTAGGAAGTTTACGTCAGATGCTCTTCGTCCTCCGTTGCAAATAGCACCTATGCTGCTAGATCTTAATTCTTCATAGTTCTAAGATTGCAAGTTGCTATCAGCTGCTCTGAAATTATTTGATGTTATTTCATTATTTGTATATTTGAGAGAGAATAAGATTGACCCTGGCAATTAGTGTAAATTGAACAAGACATTGCAAATTCGTTTGTGTGTTTTTGTTTGACTTAGGTTCTTTAAATAGAAAGAGAGTCCTCATGAACCATGAACAGAATCTTTTTTTTTATTTGACTTGAGTAAATAGAATCTTCAAACATGACATAACTATCATTAATTAGTACATGATATTTAAAATTAAATATTGTGACCTTTTTGTAGACAATTAAATTACACAAAATAGTTATATAAGCCAAATTGACGAATGAACAAATTAAGATAGGGTTAAAGCCTAATTATAGCTCTGAACTTTTTTTTAAACACCTTAGGCGCTCAAAGTTAAGGATGGCATAACAACACACACACACACACACACATATATATAGTTGCTATATCCTAGTATTGCCTCATACTCGTATCTATACTTATTACTCAAAACTACTTGTGGAGATAAATTTGTTGTGTTGAATTTGTTTGATTAACCTGTCATACTACCCATTTTTTGATTAGGTAATTATGGATCGTAGTTAGATTGATGCTTTAAGAATGAGTGATGAATACGAGTGTGGGGTAGATCAATTTTTAGAATTTGCTAAAAACAATGTCTCTCATAAAGATGGATTGTTCTATTGTCCTTGTGTCAAGTGTTTGAATGGGTTACGAAAATCTACTACAGAATTAAAAGATCACTTAATTTGTTTTGGGTTCTACAAAGCATATACACATTGGGTATTGCATGGTGAACCTAAAAACGTAGTGTGTCCCAAATTGAGGAAGATGATATCAATTTAGGTGATGATAGAATAGAAGATATGATCTATGACATTGGTACTGAGGATATTGAGCAATTACATAAATACGATAGCTTGTCTGATGATGCCGAAAAGCCTTTATATCCTAGGTGCACAAAGTACACACGGTTAACAACAATGTTAAATCTGGTTAACTTGAAAGAAAAAATTGGGTGAAGCAATACAAGTTTCACAAAGTTGGCTAAAACTATTGAAAGAAATGCTGTCATAAGGTAATGAACTTCTAGACCGTAACTATGAGGCAAAGAAGAAACTTTCTTAACAACATAATATTAATATGAATTCATATTGAAGTAATCATTGGAGGATTACCATTATTTGCCCACGTGAACGTACTGTTGGAAATTGTGCCCTAAGGGCCAATCATTGTACCTTAAACATTATTGTTATTTAAGAATTTCTCCTTATTGTTATCATATCATTTGCATGTTTATTATGATAATTGTATCCTTGGATGAACTATAAAGATTATCCTAAATGTCCCTGGTCAATTATCTATGCGGGAGCAAAGATGAAATAAGACCAGTATGACTTTGATGAGATATAGAGATACAAATCAAAGTCTTAGGCACTTGTAGGAGTATAAGGTGCTGGACCGACCCGCTATGAGAAAGTTGCATGGATTAAGTCATAAGCTTATCTCATACATATAATCATGTCACAGTACCCTCTGACCTGAGATCATCATAGATTCCTGCATGAGACTTGCTAAGTTTTGACCTAGTCAAAAGTCACCTTTGACCGGGTGATGATAAAGGCTACAATCGGGCTTAGGAGTTTTCATGAAGAGGAATGTGAGTGGTCAAGATGGAATTTGTCCCTCACATTAGTGAGAGATATTACTGGGCCCCTCGATGAGTGAGTCTGAGAAATGTATGGCCATGCTGTAATGGGAAGGAGTTTCCATTTCTAATTTCAGGCTACTCAGGAATCGGGAAAGTGATGGTCAGGAACAGGAGGATGACGTTGTCCATGCCTCATCCTTGACCAAAATATCGTGTGATAAAAAGGGACGTGACATGGTTGTATAAAAGGTTGCATCGTATCATCGATCCTCATGTGAATTGGGTAGTCGCAATGTCTTGCTAGAGGCCGCTTGCGACTTGTGGGCTAGAATAGTTTTTGGCCCACTGCCAACTTCATGTGGGCCTACAGGGTCGCACACAAGAATAGCCCAACACGAGTTATGATGTCCAGATTCATTGAATCTAAGATGTGTCTAAGATTCAATGAATACAATATTTGACCTAGGGTGGATGAATTATATATATATATATATATTCGGAAAAAATATATATATAGATTATAATATTATTATAAGATGTTAGTTTTATATTTAATTTATTTGATAAATTAAATAATTAAAACTAATACAGATATCATATCTTAGATTTAATTTATAAAGATAAATTAAATCTATTGGCTCTTTAATTAGATTAAATGAATATGATAAATTAAATCTGTTTGACAGATTTAATCAAGTCAGATTTATTTGATTTAATTTGAATTTCAAATTAATTAAGATTAATTTTGAGATTCCAATACAGCCTACATCAGATATAAAATTCGAAAGGCTAGAGAACCCTAGGCTGTACGGAGAACTTGGAGAGCCGCGAGAAACCCTAGAGAGGCATCTTGGAGGCGCTAGCACGCTGCCGCATTGGGTCTTGTTCGTGTGGATACCGGTAGAGGGAGGCGACCAGAGGTGTGGACTCCTAGAGATCGAAAGCACGAAAAACATAAAGGTACTATTCTAACCACTCGATTTAGACGTCTTTGATAGATCCGTGATTGGGATTCGAGGTTTTTTTTAAACGGTTAATTTTTCCGCTGCGTGCACGAATCCCAACACGTACTATATATTGGTTATGTTTTTTACAAAGGGTAGTGAGTGAAGATACAAAGTGGGTGTTTGAAACTTAAGTTTTTTGCAAAGCTCTATTCTATAATATTTGACTATATCATTTTCTTACAATTCTTTGATAATAGATATTTAAAGATGCATTCTTTGTTGGTGGGAAAGAATGGTCAAAGTGATATCAATTGGGTCCTTTTGAAGGTAAGTACTTTAAATTTAAATAATGGATTGCTAAATAATATTATTGGTTTTCTAAATTTTAATTGATCTTGTTTGTGTACATTCAAGTGCCATAAACAACCAGAAAGTTTTGAGTGGGGATATTACGTGATGTGGTATATGTATGAAATCATCACTATGGGCATTACTAACTCATTTAACAAGGTAATAGTATTATATATAAATCATAATTTTAGTTTAGACTTTTGGTTTTTCTCATAATATTGCTTACCTATAGATTTTTTGAATTTGCAGTATTTCCAAAGTTTGGAGTCATATTCTGAGACACAAATAAGAGAGATATGCGACATTTGGTCTGAATACTTTCTACATTCAACAAATTTGGAGTAGAATGACAAGTTGTACATGGTTCTCTTTTGTAACTTGATAATATTAGATATACATTTTTCTTTTGACCATTTATTTATGTTATACATTGATCGTATGACTTGCATTGTGGTACATTGGCTCCATATGACAGCAGGTTCTCAAATGGGGAGTTAATATAAGATTAGCTCTTCTTTTTTTAACAAAATTATATTACAATTATGGTGTCGGTTATGACTATAATTGACGCCATAATTGGTAATTATGGCATCAGTTAAGATAAGAACAGACATCGTAAACAAACAAATTACATCTCTATTATAGCGTTGGTTGAGTATATGCAAGATGCCATAATAGTCAATTACGGCGTCCATTTAGTGTGAAAGTGACGCCGTATATATTCAACTCCATAATATATTCATTTACGGCGTCATGTTCTAAGCAAGTGACGCCGTAATAGATAATTTTCGCTACGCCTATTTCCGCTACACCCTATATGTTGTAGCCAAAATGTAATTGTAATTGATGTCAAATATAGCTTTTTGCAATAGTGCGTTTAGACAAAGGCTCTTATCATTTGCAAATGTCCATGTTCTTCCTTTGTACCTTTCACAGTATAATTTTAGTCATGAATCCATCTCGAAGTTGGGTTGCACGTTGGTTGTGAATTGGTACGTTAGTTTATCTTCTCTTAGGCTTAGTAATATATACCCTATATGATTTTCTATAAATAAAACACTGTCTTTCCTCACACATATGTGGAGATAATCCTAGGATTTCAATAGTAATGGCATTTTTCTTTGGTTCCAAGAGTCCTCTCTTTCTATGACAAGGCTTTGTAATGGTAGAATGAGCTTATTTTTTTTGAATTGCTTCCAGAGCACCAACTGTTACTTACATATAAGGAAGGAAATTTTATTAATTGAATAAAAATCAGAAACTATTATTTACTTATAAGAAGGTGGATTTTATCAATAGATTTATTTAACCTTGCTTGGTCTTTGTATCAGAGAGGGGGTGAACATTAATTAGGAAGTGGAAGGGTTCCTCACTTCTTGAAGGTTTAGGGGCTTGCACATGCCACTTTTGTGAAATCCCTTTTTCATTAATAAATAAATAAATAAACAAAGATTATTCTTCCGATCAATTTCCTTACATGGCATCAAAATGAGCTCCTTAACACACTCTTAAAATTCAGGGATTTGTGTCTTGATAGAGAAAATTACAACTTGTTTTCTTAGATTAACTGAAATTAGAGTGGATTATCTCTAGCAAGGATGAAGAGTAGTTTTACACATACTATTAGAGAGGATTTAGTTAGGCTGCTTGATGAATTCCATTACTATGGCACAGTTATATTTATATATATTGTGTGAATTTTATTTTCATCACTACCTTTCTAATAGAGCTGGTGGGCTTTTTTGTGTGCGTGTGTGTGTGTGTTTTTTTGTTTGAGGGGGGGGATTCCGTTTTCATTACTACCTTTCTTGGGTTGTGCCTTGACAGTAATAGAGATAGAAAAAGAACGAGAGAATTATAAAGTTAAGGGAGGGTGAGTATAGGAAGGCAAGCAGAATCTGAATGAAAATCAGTGGGGGAGGATTTGATCTCCCGAAGAATAGGGAACTTTTCCATTTGTGTTTCTCTTAGTTAAACATGTATTTGATTTTCTGTCATCAAAGTGTCGCTCTGACTTTGTAGCGGCAGCTTACTTCCTCTAGCACCAGGGATCTAAGTTGTGAATAATTCATAGAATGACTGCTTAGAAGACAAGAAAAAATTGGTAAAGAAATTGGACCTTCTAGATAAGAATTGTATTAAAGATTTAAATCTTATTGTTCACTAAAGAGTTTAGCTGAAGACTGGCAGCTGATCTTTTGAGGCAGACAAAAAATAGAAGTAGGATAGTTTGGGTTGTATGGATAAAGCCGTCAGGTCTTGATTGTTTTGCATTGGGCTTCTTTCATGAATTTCATAGCATTTTTAAAGAGGATTTGGTAAGAAAGCTTCACAAGTTTCATTAGAGTTATAAAGGGCCTATTTGGTATGATGGAATTGATTTTGATGGAAATAGAAATGGACATGGAGATGGATATGGGGTTTAAAAATGTGTTTGGTAAGTAATGGAAATGAGTCCTAATTTTAAAATAAAAACAGCAAAATGCCCTTCAATCCCCCCTTCGAGGCAAAAAAAAAATCTCTCATGACCAACAATGGCTTTGGATCCCCTCGTGATCCTAGAAATCATAAATCATGTACAATAACCAAAATGAGGGAGGAGGAGGAGGAGAATGAGGTGACGAGGTCACTGTTGTATAGGAGGAGGACAGTGAGGTTGCTTATTCAAAAGGTGGTAGGTGTGTGGTGGTCGATGTGATAGGTTGGAAGGAGGAGGGAGATGGTGGCGTGAATATTGAAATGGAAGAGCCGGGGCAAAATGGGGAAAGAGAAGATGGAGAACAATGAGGAAGACAAAGAGGCTACTGTGTTGTACTCATGCTCGCTAGCGGTGGGTTATAGCTGGGATTTAGTTGCTGGGGTTGTGTTCATGGAGTTTGGGTTTGTGGATAAAGATGAAAAATGAGAAGGGAAAAATTCGAATTTCATGGAATTTCTTACAAATCCATGCGTAAACATATGGAATTCAAGGCAAAATTAGAATATCATGGAATTTTTTTACAAATCCATAGGTCAGCACATGGAATTCATTTCTAGCAATTTTGGCGAAAATGGAAATGGAAATGGAAATTTTTCTAATTCCATCATACCAAATATACATTATTATGGAAATATTCCATTTCCATACCCCTCAATTCCATCTTACCAAACGGGCCCAAAGATATGAATTTTATTGCCATTACTAGTGTCCTCTTTTTAAACTGAATGAATGCTTATTGACATTATTTAGGATATCTAAAGTGCTTTCTTCTAATTAATTTCTAGTTCCATCCTTATTAGTAAATGAAAAGGGGAAGTCATAAGGCCGTGAAACCACTGACCCATGCATATAAAAGAAGGCAAGCCCATAGACCTAAGAAGCCCAATACTGCCAGCTCAGAGAATGGGGGTAAAGACAATTTATCTAGAGTACTATGCCTAAGGGAAGGAATTATGGATTGAAACCTTGGTGGCTAGGGAGAGCTCTTGACCTCTCGAATGTTAGGAAGCTGGTTCTATTTTCTTTGTTATTTCCTGTTGCATTTTTAGCTTGTTGGCTACGTCATTTCATTTCTTTCCTTCTGTATTAGTGTTTGGTTAGCTACTTCCTATCAATTTTCCCCTTCCTTCCTACATTGAAGGGTTTGTAGTTAATCATATCACTGTGAAATCGGCTTAATATAGTTCAAGTACATCAACTGGTATTAGAGCAGGTCTATCGTGTAAATGGTGGGTACGAGAATGGAAGCTCAATTGGAAAGTGTGGAGAAAAAAATACAAGAGATTCTGGAGCTTCGATGTGCCATTGTCGAGTTGCAGAGAGCAACTGTAGAAGCTAGGGAGGAAAGAGCCAATATGTTGAGGACAATATAGCAGTTGCAAGGACGTTCCGATGATATCTTAGCCTTGCTTCATGAACGACAACCCAGGGGACCAAATCCCGACCCTCCCAATAGCCAACCACATTGTCCACCGGAAAGAGGCGATGACCATCATAAAACTAGAAGAAGTGGAAATGGGGGTGAACATGATGGCACTACTAGAGAAAACACTTTAACGTCCCTTATTTGGGACTTTTAACGTCCTTTTATGGGGGGACGCGTATGTCAGCGACGTAGTAAATTTGGACTTTAGACGTCTTTTGTAAAAGGACGAGTAAAGGTCAGGGTTTAGGCGTCCGTTTTGCTAAAAGGGGCGCCTAAATGGGGACTTTAGGCGTCCCTTTTAGCAAAAGGGACGCCCAAAATCCCCGTTTAGAATTTTTTTTTTAAATTAGGGACTTTAGGCGTCCCTTTTGCTAAAAGGGACGCCTAAAGTATATACTTTAGGCGTCCCTTTTAGCGTAAGGGACGTCTAAAGGTTTTTTTCTAACCATACGGTGCTATTTGTATTGTTTCTGGCCATTCTGAAAGCAAACAGCAACATAGTCTCCTTATTACACAAAAAGGAAACATACAACACGCAGTATATAATTAACAAAACACAACATCCACCTCTAATGAAACATTCATGAACTACAGTATTGACAGAAATGTTGTCCACTAATAAACAACTACTAAGTAAATGTACAGGAAATGATAAACTTCTACAAATCAACGTGTTGAAGAATCCTCCCAGCCAACAAGTCTCTGATCAAATTAATGTCTTTATATAAGTAAGCAGCATCATTCTCAAAGATCTGCAAATTAGAAAATATGATTATACGAAATCAATGAAATTAAAGGATTTTTTAGCAATTCAATTAAAATACACCCAAAATATTATCATTTGATTACCTGTTGAAAATCACTTATAACGCCACTTTAAATGATATTATACATGTAAAGTAGAACATAATAGCCACATTCAGTACCACCTGACAGTTGAGGGCACTATAAATCAAAAGCAATTGGTTAAAATCAATAACATACATCATTTCTAAAACAACCCTAAATAAAAGAACTTAAATTATATTGGAACCACGTACTTTGGAATAGAACCACTTTGGCTTGCGAACAACTCTACCCTTACGTGACCCGCCAAGCATTCTATATGTTTGGGTCGCGCTACCATTAAAATGTAAAACATTTTAAGTTAGAAAAATTTATTTAAATCAAGCATTTCTTTAATTAATAAAAAAGAAATAACTAACGTGTTGAAGACGGATTTTGTGTCATTGTCGGGCTTTTTTGTCAAGGAATCAAACCAATAGATTTCATTGAGGCGTGGGCAAACAACACACAGGCTCCAATGGTAACTACAATAATACAGAGATTAAAATGAAGTTTAGATTAGAAGAAAATTATTAGCACTGAAGCATCCCCAAATTTTTTTTTACTACATACCCTTGAACAATTAGCGCTAGATAACATCGTAATTTGGTCCCTGCCATTGTGAAGCCCACATAATGTGTCCTTTTTGCGACATCATTTTTATCCGATGTCGTATTTGCCGGACACAAGAATCCGTATAAATTTGGTCTTTCCATATCAATGCACATGTGGTAGAAGGACCTAAAATAGAAATAAAATGACCAATGAATTATTGAACTTATGAAATCTTGAACTTAGAAAAGAAAAACTAACCAAATGGCAAGTGTGACCCATCCTGCATCTATCTCCTCCAAATGCAAAACCTCCTTAAGATATTTATTGTCGATCGTGTAGGGATACGTCAATTCTGTACCCACAATCCCTGGAGGCATATTGAAGTCGACTTAGGGAATACCTTTGTAAATCTGTTGCAGCCGTGCTAGAAAGGGCCATTTCAGCGCATGTTGCTCCTCCTATAACCATAGAGAATAAAACCAATTATATTACAATGATGCCAATAAATGTGGAATTTGATTATGATGGTGGGTGGTAGCTTGTGTGTAAACGAGAGCATCGGCTACAACACGAATCATGGGGGCATCCAAATAGAGGATACACGATTCGCCTGACTTCAGAGTGGTAGAAGGCTGGCCTAGTGGTTCTGTTATGTGAGAAGGCTGGCCACAGGGTTTTGTACTATGGGAAGGCTGGACAAGACTATGGAAAGGAGCGGCAACAAGTTCTGGAGTATGGGAAGGCTGGACAAGGGGTTCTGGATTGTGGAAAGCCTCGGCAACGAGTTGCGGAGTGTGGGAAGGCTGTACAAGGGATTCATCCGGCGGGTGGTAACTTCCTTTAGTGCTGGGAAAGGCCAGGGATTCTTGGTTTCTAACCCTAGTACCCTCCATTTGATGAAAATCAAACCACGATTTCATTTCACCACGTAGTTCTGTCATTAGCTCATCTCGGAGCTCTTCTCGGATTTGATCGTGAAGCTTAGCCACAAACTATTGACTGGGTTCAACTTGTGAAGAAAATATCGAGGCTTTACCAAAATACTTCGTAATACCAACTCCCCTCGTCTCCCCTCTAACACGACCAGGGTATTCAGCCTTCCTAATCGTCGTTGGCAATATGTCCATCCGTCCACTTGGAGTGAATGAACCTTGGCTACTCTGCTCTTCGAGTTTGACCTATAGCATACAATTCGTTATAAATGAAAATTAAATGCTAGAAATGTGAAAGAATTTCACAATTAATTACTTGTGCTATTACTACTTACAATCCTCGAGGCAACCTCAGCAATAGTCGGATTTATATATTTGCCACCCTTAATCCTCCCTGCTTTCCATTTTTTGTGACGCGGAGGAGGAGCTGGCGCTTGTACAACAACGGAAGGATCCGATTTCGCAGCTTCCTTCATTTTTTCCAACTCTTCTGCCATCATCGTCCGCTCCAGATTCCTGTAGCCACCCCGAGACAGGCAATGCTGGTACTGATTTGCTTCTTGCCTCTGTGTGTTCTCTGCACTTAATTCCTGTTTAAGGGAAAAAGGGAAAAACAAGTCATTAGTGCATTAACTATATTGAAATTAAAAATTTTCATACTGAAGACAGAAAATTTACCAAAAATTCAGGAGCTTGTCGTTTTGCTACAAACAACCTCCAGTCCTCTGGAGATAGATATGAATATTCCTGACAAGGATCCAGATGTCTCTTGTCACCTCTAAGGTACTTCTTGGAGAGCTTATTTTTAAAATCCTTCCAGCGCAAACGAATCTCTCCTATCCAGTGGTTGTACATGTCTGTGGTGTCAAGAACATCGAAAGTTTGCTACAAAAACAGAGACAATTAAACTTGAATAAGAAGAAAGATCTAAATACATAAAATGTATCAAAAGTTATGTACTAAAATCTGTTGTCATATCATGGCTTTTGTCTTTTAGGGAACCTGCCTCCAACTATCATAGATGATTCGGACTTTGCTTCGACCCAAAAACCAAGATAACTAATGAAGTGGTCTTCCTCAAGACCCTCTAGATTCATGTTGGCATCAAACTCTATGTGAACCCTCTCCTGTTCATTGTAGTGGCACTTCGCCAATTATGCTGCTCGCTGTCGCTCCCTGAGTCACTAGAACTTGACATATTCCTGGACACAAAAAAATTATTGTCAGAGAGGGAAGTAGATTGCAGGTATCTGTATAAAATACATTAAGGGAAAAAAAGCACATAGGATATAATACAGTTTTATATAGTTACAGGTCTTATTTCATACTGTTTCCCATATTCCTTCACAATGATCATTTCTTACAGAATAATCTTCATCATCTACCAACTCGACCTCACTTCCTATAGGTGGATTTGTTGTCAAAGGTGGTGTGTCGTCAAGATTGAAGGTTGGATCACCATACTTTTGTTTTTTGCTTTGAAGTACAATGGACATATTTTTATTTACAGGATCTGTGACATAAAACACTTGCTTTGCCTGGATTGCTAGAATGAAGGGCTCATCTCTATAACCAACTCTTCGAAGATCGACTAAGACAAATCCAAATTATGGATCTATTACCACATCAGCATTGCCAACCCACTTACATTTGAACAAAGCAACTTTGAACTTGTTATAGGTCATCTCCCATATTTCTTCTATAACTCCATAATAAGCCATTGACGCACATATGGGGTTTTTGTCTTTCGAACTGGAAAAGTGCATAGCTTCAGCTTCAACCATCACCCCACTATTTTGCATGGTACTTCTGTTGTCTTGCTCTTTTGTGTAGAAAGAATACCCATTTATGTCATAACCAGTCCAAGTAACAACCTGAAATGAAGGCCCCCAAGCTAGCCAGTTGATTGTCTTAGACACACCGATCTCATGCGAAACCTTCTCCTCAAACCACTTAACAAATGTCTTGTTTTGCTCAATAGCTATTTGCATGTCACTCTTCTTTGGATTCAAGTTCTTCAAAGTCTTTTTGTGCTCATCTATGTATGGCTGAACTTCTTCCATATTCAAGATATACAAGTGTGCTTGTAACACCTCTTCACGATCCGTAGTCTTCACTTTAAGTCCTCGTGTTCCCTTGCTTCTCCTATTTTCATGCCGAGACTGTTCCTTTTTACTAGATAGATAATCTTAACAAAAGTCCATAGCATCTTCAACTACATATCGCTCAACTATTGAGGCTTCAGGTTGATAAGGATATTTAGAATACCCTTTTAAGATCTTCATGTATCGCTCGAAAGGGTACATCCACCTCAAGTAAACTGGACCGCAAAGCCTTACCTCCTTTACTAAATGAACTATCAAATGCACCATTATATCAAAAAATGATGGAGGAAAATGCATCTCTAGTTGGGACAGAATTATATAACCCTCATTTTTTAGTTCATCCAACTTCTCAGTGTCAATGACTTTTTTACATATAGCATTAAAGAAAACACATGATCTGGTTATAGTAGTTCACACTTCATCTTTCATAATACCTCTAATGGCTACTGGTAACAATTGTTGCATTAACACGTGATAGTCATGGGACTTCAATCCCACTAACTTCAAATCGTCCATTGACACACACCTGCTAACATTAGAAGAGTAGCCCTGTGGGACCTTAATTTCATGCAGACACCCACACAAACTTCTTTTCTCCACTTTTGATAGCGTATGCGCAGCTGGCTCCATATATGCCCTCCTACCATAATCTCTTAGTTGTGGATGCAACCGATCTCTTATTCCCATATCAACAAGGTCAAGTCTCGCGCTCATTCCATCCTTGGTCTTCCCTGGGATGTGCAAAAGCGTACTTACAAGGCTGTCACACACGTTTTTCTCCACATGCATCACATCAATACTGTGTCTTACATCAAGACAATGCCAATACAGAAGATCAAATAAAATTGACCTCTTCTTCCATATGTTCTTCTCACCCGTAGTCCTTTGATTTTTACCAAAGGTCACATTGACACGTTCTACCCGACCATAAACTTCCTCCCCAGTTAATGCCCTTGGTGCAACTCCATGTTCTGGTAAGCCATCAAAACACTTTCTCAGCCTGCGATATGGGTGGAATCGATGAAGAAACCTCCAGTGGCCAAGGTACACTGTTTTTTTGCAATGCTTAAGTTGTCGAAAGTGTATTTCTCCTTCACAGATTGAGCATGCTTTATGACCCTTCACACTATACCCTGACAAATTTCCGTATGCGGGGAAGTCATTTATCGTGGTAAAAATCATTGCATGCAACTTGAAAGACTCTTTCTTATAAGCATCGAACACATCAACACCTTCCTCCCACAACTTCTTCAAGTCCTCAATCAAAGGAGCCAAATACACATCGATGTCATTCCCTGGCTGTTTTGGTCCAGAGATCATCATAGAAAGCATAACGTACTTGTGCTTCATACATAACCAGGGAGGTAAGTTGTATATTACAAGGAGAACTGGCCACAAACTATGTGTACTAGTAAGAGTTCCATACGGATTTATTCCATCTGTACAAAGTCCAAGCCGAAGGTTTCTCGGATCGCTGCCAAATTGAGGGAACATTTCATCTATCTTCTTCCACTGTGGAGAGTCGGCCGGATGCCAAAGATATTTTCTGTCACAAATTCTCTCATCAGAATGCCATCTCAACTTCTTCGCTTTTGTTGCGGTCGCAAACAAACGTTTAAAACCTTGGTATTATTGGAAGATACCATATCACCTTCGAAGGTTGCCTTTTACTTGTTGTCCCTTCTCTACAACCACCGTCTTTATTCACTTTATATCGTGACCCGTTTTACACTTAGGACACTCACTAAGACCTGCATACTCCTTTCTGTATAATACACAGTCATTAGGGCAAGCATGTATCTTTTTGTACTCCATGCCCATCGTAGATAAGATTTCCTTTGCCTCATACATACAGTTTGGAAGTACATTATCTTCTGGAAACATATCACACAATAATTCTAATAGTAATGTAAAACTACTATCGGTCTATCCACAAGTTGCCTTTAAGTTCACCAAATGCAATGTTCCCGTCAGTCGTGTGTACTTACTCCCACGGTATAATGGTGTCTCCACATCACTCCGCAGGCTGTCAAATTCATGTGCCTGGGCGAAGGATTCAACCTCGGCATCGTGAATCATTTTCTCCATTCTATCTTGCTCTATAACATCCACTCCTTCCTTCTTGTGCGACGGACAATCAGTTACTTCCTCACCATGCCATATCCACCTTGTGTATCGAAGATTTATTCCATCACAAAGTAGGTGATCCCTTATATCATCAGCATCTCGTCGACTCTCGTTTAAACAATTCACACAAGGACAAAAATACTTCCCATTTTTAGTTGGAGCATTCCTTCTAGCAAATTCAATAAACTCTTCCACCCCATTCTCATATTCTTCACTAGTTCTCAAAGCATTCATCCAACTATGATCCATTTTTAACCTAAGCCATTCTCAATAACGCTAAAGTTTAGAATAATTGATAACAATGAGATTTCATGTTATAACTATTTTAAACATAAAAAATACAGTCCACTAATTTTTCATCACTAAACTAAAAAATTCAAAAGGACATGTTAAAAAATTTATACTTATATATTACTATTATTATGACACAACAATTATTTCTCAAAAATATTTTTATTTCCAGACATATATGGCATTTCACATTTGAAATAATTAATTATTACCTTTTAATCTCATTCATTTTTCATTCTATTACATATATACTTCGGAGCTAAACAAGTAACAAGTTTTATAATTTTTAATAGTCACTTTTCAACAAATTCCAACATATTTTTCACTTATAAAATATTTTATAATTATCTACATATATATATGTCATGTGCAAAAGTCATAAAAATACACAAGTGTCTTTCTTTGTTTAGATGTAACCAGTTGCTAACCCAAGTACATCAATAAATATCATATCTTATAAATATTATATGTCTTTTCTAAATATAATAGGAGAAGCAAAAATCTATAAGGCACGCACGAACACATAAGTGACATTTCAGACACTTAAATAACCGCATAAAAAACAATCCAACTATACAAAAAAAACAAAAAAAAAACTTTAGTGGACGGATTGAGGACGCTGATGCTGGCCTTGTGGTAATAAAGGGAGGGGTGCCACTGTACCTTGGAGCTGAGGACGGACTGACGCTGCTGGGCTTGTGGTGGACAGATGGGTAGGACGCGAGAGAGAAGATCAAGGAGGGGGATGGCGCCTTAACAATCTTGGGAGGAAGGGGATTGAACAAAAATGCTGCTATGGAGGCTAAGTTTCTGCAGCGTCGGTTTTTTGAGAGAGGGAGGATGAGAGAACGAAAATGCTGCTATGGACGCCTAATGTTAGTTGCATGCCAGCCACGTGGCTGGCATGCAGCCTTTAGGCGTCCCTTCTCTAAGAAGGGACGCCTAAAGGTCTCTTTACACATCCCTTTTGGTTTTTAGGACGCCTAAAGAGGAAAACATTTCTCTTTATTTACATAAATGCCACTGCGTCCAGTTTTTACTTCCCTTTTTAAAGAAGGGACGTCTTTATGTGACGTTAAATCCCTATTCTGTAGTAGTGTGGGTAGAAGTATAGGCGGTCAGAGATACCGATATTTGATGGCCAGGATCCTATTAGATGGACCTTCTGGATGGAGAGGTATTTTTCTGTCATCGGAATCACTGAGATAGAGAGGATGTATGCTGCTATTATGAGTCTGGAAAGGAAGGCCCTCAACTAGTACCAATGGGCTTAAACTAGCGCTCCTATGGCTAATTGGGCTGAATTCAAGAATGGGGTGATTAGGTGCTTTCATGCCTCTCATATAGGAGACAACTATGAGCGGTTAGTGGGTTTGAAACAGAGGAACGAGTCAGTGTCCGATTACTGTGAAAGGTTCAAGATGTTGTCTGCTATAGTCGACAAGGTGTCCGAGGTTACTCTAAAGGGAATGTTCTTAAATGGCTTACAGGAGGAAATTAAGGTCGATGTGCAACTGATGAAGCCTGACACTCTGGACGACGTCATGGATGCCGTCTCTGAAATTGAAAGGCGAAACTAGATACTCGATCAAGTGTGCCATAGGTGTGATGTACAAGGAACGAAGTGTGATACCATATTTCCTATAGCCTCATATGAGTACGAAAGAGTAGTGAAATCATGCGGGAGACCAGGATTTGAACCCGGACTACCCAACTATTGAAAATACTTATAAATTTCTAACCTCAACTCAGGAGTTGAACCTAGGGTTGAGAGGGTAGTAAAATTTTCACAAGCATTCACTATCTTATTTAGTCTCATCGGCTATTCCTTTATGTTCGTTTATCAGAGTTTGCGAGCATGCCTTTACTTAGTTCTCATATTCAATTATTTATACACATTTCATTAGCGATAGGAAGCATAAACACTTCTTGACTATCATTCATCTACTAGTTATTCTTACATTGTTGTTATGCTTACAAGTCATATACAACATATACAAATGACATAATATCCAAAAACATATGGAATTAGACAACTAAAATGACTAAAGTATTTAGCGTCTCAACCTCTAGTCGTCTGCATTTACCTTCTTTTTATCCCCTCGAGCTTTCTCCCTGTACTGTAGTGGGATTTTGAAAAAAAGAGTGAGATTCAAAAGAATCTCAGTAGTAACATATATCAATCATACAGTTATAACATCATAAGGCATGCTAAACAAACATCATTCATTAGAATCATCACAATAGCATTCAATGCATTACATGTAGCTCGTAAGTTATCGTAGCGCTAAATATATTACAAGGCTCTGAGGGATACCCGTGTAATTAAACCCCAGGCACACACTCGTGAAACAGTGAGCGTGATATTGGCCAGAGTGTCCACTTGTGTAAAGATAGGCTCTAGGTGACCACCCTGCATATTTAACATAGTTCAACAACCACCCCATATAGGTAGTGTCGCCAGACTTTAAGCACAAAAATAATTGCTGCTGGCTCTAGATCATGTGTGGGATAATTGCCACCACACTGCCCTGCTGCATCAGGACACATCCCAGTCCCTACTTGCTAGCATCAATGTAAACCATATAGGTCAGCTTGAGATCAGGGATAATCAACACGAGTACATTTTTCAATTTCTCATTTAGCTCTATGAAGCTCTTCTCACATCGATTGTCCCATTTAAATGGTTGATCTTTCCGCGTGAGATTGGTCAATGGCAAGGAAATCTGAGAGAAGTCTTGAATATATCTCTGGTAATAGCCAGCGAGACCCAGAAAACTGTGAATCTCAGCAATAATTTGTGGCCTTTACCAGTCTAGCACTGCTTCCACCTTATTGGGATCCACTACAACCCCTTTCTGTGAGATAACATGACCCATAAATCTAACTTCTGAAAGCCAAAACTCACATTTGCTCAACTTCGTATAGAGTTGCCTTTCTTGTAGAATACTTAGCACAATCCTTAAGTGCTCCTCATGCTCTTCTCTACTCTTAGAGTATATCAGAATGTCGTCAATAAAGACTACCATAAACTCATCCAAATACTGGCAAAAGATGCGGTTCATATAGTCCATAAACACGGATGGTGCATTGGTTACCTCAAAGGGCATTACCATAAATTCATAGTGTCCATAATGGGTTCTGAAAGCAGTTTTCGGTATATCTTATGCCTTCACACGCAGTTGATGATACCCCAATCTTAGATCAATCTTCGAGAACATACTTGTTCCAGACAGTTGATCTAAAGGTGGTCAATCAGGGAAAGAAAGTACTTGTTCTTGATGGTTACCTTGTTTAGCTCTCTATAATCAATACATAGCCTCAGGCTCCATTCTTTCTTCTTAACGAATAACATAGGAGTTCCCCACGGTGACACAGTGGGTTGAATAAACCCTTTTTCAAGCAATTATTCAATTTGCTTCTTCAACTTAGCCATCTCATTTGGAGCCTTTCTATATGGAGCCTTTGATATAGATCCCGCTCCAGGCATAATCTCAATTGTGAATTCCACTTCTCTTTCCGGAGGTAAACCGTTAAGGTCGTTCAAAAACACATAAGGAAATTCTCTTATAATCAGAATGTTTTTTAGAGCTATTTCTGTCTTCGATTGCACGAAAAAGAACATAATGTATCCTTGGCATCCTTTCTTCAAGCATTTCTCAGCTTCTGCTAATGAGATAAAATTCAAACTAGTATTCCTGTTATCGGGCTCCTGCTGAGTAGGATATATTATCCTCTCATTTCCGCAATCTACCAGCACATTATTTGCCATCAACAGTCAAAACCCAATATGACTTGAAGTTTTTGGAGTGGCAAACAAATCAAGTCCACTGTAGACTCATGTCCCTTAACATTTATTACACAATTTAGACAAGTATCAGCAGTCAGAGTTTTGACACCCATTGGCATCAACACAATCAAACATGTAATCCTAGGCGCTTAGCATAGTCATATACAATAAAGGAATGACTAGCACCCGAATCATATAAAGCTTGAAACACATTACCATTGAGAAGAATATTTCCTTAAACTAGCTCTGGGACTTCTTTGCTTCTTCCTGAGTCAAGGCAAACACTCAGCCCTACCCTGACTTCTTTGTCTAGGCTCAGCAGATTGTGGTGCTACTTGCTGGGGACAATTTACTACTAAATGGCCTAGTTTCTTGCAGGCATGACAGATTACTTGGCTTATAGGAAGATTGCACCATCATCTCAGATAACCAAAGACATGTTTGAGACGTCGGGGGTTTCCGGCCACTATGGTTCCCAGACTAAAAGGGCTTCTTATTGCCTCCCTTTTGTGAGAAACCCTGTACCTTACACTTCTGTGAGGTATCTCCTTGACTAGATCCACCTCTTTAGCTAGTACTCTTACTAACCTGCACTCTCTTCAGGTTCCCTTCTGTCATTCGACAAACTTCTATAGCTTTGTTAAACTTTTTAACCTGTCGGGCTACAAGTTTCTCTTCCATTTCGGGCTTTAGTCCCCGAATTAGCATATCAGAGCTCTACTCCTCATCATCGTTGAGTTTGAGAAAGGAAGAGTAGCAAGCTAGTTGAATAAATTGAGATAGGTAAGCCTCAAAGGTCTCAGTGTCACCTTGCTGAATTGCTAATAATTCTTTCTCCTGCTCGATCCTTACTCAGGTCTAAGTTAGCTCAATGGTACCAGGATTGGTCAGCACTTGGTAATAGCCTCATGCCTCGTGTTCGATCCCTGGGGGGTTCCCTTAGGGGATATCCTGGGTAAGCTCCAAGAGAGTTCTGTCGTACTCTCAAGCCAGGTTACAGGGAGTATGTGCCAGACCGCTCTTAGGCCAGGTTGCGGGGAGCGGGGCCATTATATAAAAAGGCTAAAACTGTAATACCCTATTTCCAATAACCTCATATGAGCATAAATGAGTAGTGAAATCAATTATGGAACCATGATCTGAACTCAGACTACCCAACTTTCCAAATCATTCAATAATTCCCACCCTCAATTCAAGATTTGAACCTAGGGTCGAGAGGGATTTTCAGAGGGTAGAAAACTTTTCAATCAATTCCACAAGCCTCACTACGTCATTTATGCCTCACTGGCTCTTAAATTCATTATGTCAGAGTACATGTGAGCTTTTTTATTTTAATTAAACTAGAGCTATTTTATGCTCAAACTTCACTTATTCATTTACATACATCAAATGTATAATCACATAACACTATCAAAGTATTTAAATCAAATACAAAAGTAGTGCCTTGCACTACGATCTTCAATTCACCTCGGAATTCCTCTTGGCATATCTCATGCATTCTTCACCTTTACTCAACATACCTATATGTTTAGGTGAGGAAGAGTGAGATTTGAAGAATTTCAGTAGCAAATAATACCACTCTGCATGCGAGATACATATATAATGCATGTCATGCTTGCCATTTATAAAATCATGCAAATATGATGACATCAACATGCTCAATGACACAATATACTCATGGCCATCGTATAACATAACATAATTTCAATCAATCAAGCATGCTCAACATAATTAGGCAAAGCAGTCACATAAAACTATATAAAAACATATATATCATACACATGAAAACTAGGTAAGTTCACTACATTTTGGACTTTGCCTCCTCCTCTTGTATTTTGATCTTCCAACTATAGCTTCTTCTTTGTCACTTTATAGCCTTAGATAAGTAATGACATTATTAGAGCCATGAAAAGTGAATGCCCCATGGGCCACATTAGCGCTAGAGGCTTACTTTCACCCTTGGAGTTTATACTAATTACATTTGGTCACTTTCTTTCTCAAATTCGCATGGTAGCTAAAAGCTGCCAGCATTTTGACCAAACTTTGAAAAATCATAATTAATTCTATAGAACTATAATTGTGGTGGTTCAAAGTCCTATGTAAAGCCCTTTAAGTATAATTTAAGGTAAAAATATCTCATGCTAACAATTACACACCCAGAATTCTAGAATTTTAAATAAATCCTCACTGCCATTGAATCAATTCCAGATTCAATGCCTAACTTTGAAAAAATCATATCTTTTAATCCACTTGTCCAAATGGCTTATATTACCTATCAAATTCAAGCCCAAGATGTCTAACTTTATCCTGTAAGGTTTCATAAGGTTTAAACTAGGTTTATCTATTCAAAAACACGTCACAATAAATCTGTTTCTAGAAAACGAAACAAACAACACTATTCTTTTAACTCAATTTTTGGGTTTTCAATCAAATTCTTCTAAAATCACAACCATACCTTAACCCCACACAATTTTGCCCAAGAAATCCATTGGAATCCTTAAAATCATAAAATTCATTTTCTTTCCCAAAGATTCCAGGTCTGGCCGAAACTTATGTGTTCTTGGGCAAAAATTCTGTTTTTGATTCTAATGCTTCCGGGACCGGTTTCTCACCGCTATCCCATACAATTTTTTGTCCTGAACCCATTGGAAGTATCAGAACTAACAAAATCACACTCCTTCCCCATAAATCAAGGTCTAGCTGAAACAAGGCAGCCATACTAACTCTAAATTTAACCAATCAAAACCCAAGATGTATGGCCTAAATCAAAGCTTAGGCTTACCTTTACTCGATTCCACAAATGGTTCTTAATTCCGGCAGCACCTATCTGAAGTAGACGGCACCAAACACCTCTGATCAGAAATCCAAAACCATAGAAATGTTGCTCTCACCGAGAGGAACATCATTAGAGAAGACTCCAGGAGCTAGAAACACTAAATCGGAGGTGAAATCGGCTCTGGAGCTCAAGAACTTTTACTATTCACATTTTCTCTTTCCTCTTTCAATTTCTCAAATTTTTTATGATTTTTCCATGAATTTTTATGTAGTTGTCTGAACATATAAGGCTCTTAATGAGTCTTAGAATTTGTTCGCTACGTGTCACAATCTTACGGTGCTATGTGTTTGATAACCCGATCAAACGGTGACACGTGTCCTTTCTTTTTTAAAAGGGGATCCCCCTCTTCATTTGGGCCTCTTGGCTGACCCTAATGTCAAGGAAAAGAAGGGCCTGGTGATTTTCCCTGGCTTTCAAGCTAGGTGTTCGGGAAGTTAATTTGGTGACCGGACTGAAGACCGGTAGATTCCCCTGACTTTTATGCCACATGTCACCGTCTTGAAACGCCAACACAAAAGTCACTTTATGAATCTCATGATGAAGGGACAAGTGTCACCTTCTTGTGGTGCCAACCTAAAAGCTACTTTTCAAAAAGCTACTTTATTAAAGTTACTTTGATAAAGCTACTTTATCGGTACTTGCTCGAGATTCCACTCGGGTTTTTACTTGGGGACTGTGATACGCATATCAAGACCCACCAAACGACATAAAGTCAGAGTGTGTGCGTGGTCTCATATGGTACCACATACCGGTGTCCACTTTAAAAAACACAGGGTACACATGTACACCTTAAAAATGACATGTGCATATTTACACCAGCCTATTTCACCCGACTAATCGGTTCCCTACCTCATGACATAGTTGGGTGGAGTCTTTCTACCAACCCAATGGCACCGTATATATATCTTGTGCACATCTGCACTGATACTTAAATCATACTGCCTGCAAGTATCGAGTCTTTTCCCCGGTAAAGCTAAATCACATAATCCCTGAGAGCCTTTCTATATCTCATCATTCTTGAGATTCTTCCCAAATTGGGTTTAGTCGTCTACTTGATACAGGCTTATCCTCAAGTCTCTACGCCCAAAATTTAGGATATTACATCGTACCATTGTTTCTCTTCACTATTAAGAAGGAACACTACGTTAATACCATATCAATACATATATATACATATGTACTTCTCAAAGTTTTAAATACCAAGACACAACATATATACATCCATTATAGCAAACATTCACATTTGCATTAAGATGGCTTGGTATTTACATCAAAAGAACCTTGTCTTACAATAGAAATCAGCTATGTACAATGAGTGGTTTAACATTTACACTAAGAGAAAGCCTATACTATCTTACCAAACATGCCATTATCATTCTACCCCATTATCCCTTGTGTATATTAAATAATACATATAAAATCATATGCCCAATAAAAGGAAAAAACTTAAAAGGACCCAAAAACATGATTTCATTATTTTTCTTGATCTAAGAAGTGAAATCAGTATGGTAGGCTAATGTAGTTTGAATCCAAACATCATCAGTCATCATTAGCCCAAGCTCCTCCTTCTACTCATACAGCTTTTGTACTGATTCCAAAACACAGTGTATTGGGTCGTAGGGGTAAAGAAATCATTAAAAGCTATCATATACAAATACTTAAGTTTCTCCCACAATTCATGATCAGGATGTGGGTCAAATGCCAATTTCTCTACTAAAGCATTTAACTCTACGTTTGAGTCTGAGTGCTGCACACTGTCATCCATCTCTATGTCATCTATGTCAACCACTGTAGCTTTATCTCTAGCAATAGGACTATAGATTGGTGGATACTTGACGATTTTCCTGCGAGTACGTATCTTCCTTAGTTTAGGCCCTCCTCTATTAAGGACTACATAGTACTTACCCTCTGGTGGAGGCTGGTTAATCGATGGAAGTGACCTACTCCATTGTTTTCTACTATCCGACATATTTCTTAACTTGATAGAGACAGGAGCTGGAACACTCTTTCAGGTGGTCCGCCTTACCCTAGTCATTCTTGCCTTTCTATATACCACTGTATCATAATCCATATTTTGATGATAACCAAATGGTGATGAGATAGCCTGCAAGGAAATGATCAAGTTAAATGGAGTACAATGTATTAAAGTTCTTTAAGAAATATTGCATAAAGTTATATTTATATATCTCTTATCATTGCGGCTGTAATCAAGTTTAAATTCATGCACTCAAGTTTCTAGCCAGAAACTAAAGTACTAGTAGGCACACTCGAGTTCAACTAACATCTCTCGTTGGAACTTAACTGATCCAAGCATGTCAGGAGGAATCATACTCGGGTTTGATATCTCACACTCGAGTTCTCATAAATTCTTCACACTCGAGTCCTAAAAGTCTTAGAATGGAATTTTATTCTAGAAACCAATTAGATGCCATGGGTAAACATTACACTCGAGTCCTTAAACATGCACTCAAGTCTTGCTCATAAAGTAGACTCGAGTCTTAAGAGTTCTGCCATGAGAGTTTCTGTCCGAGAGTCTTGAAACTAAAAATGGAAGGCATGAACTCAAGTTCTCCAAACTACACTCGAGTTCTCAGCCACAACTGTACTCGAATTATAAGAGTTTAAGCTTAGAAGTTTCTTCCTGAATGATTAATATTTAGAATATCAAGCATGCACTCGAGTTCTTAGAGATGTACTTAAGTTCATAGACAACTTACACTTGAGTTTCACTTATGAAATCCCTCGAGTTTCTGCGCGAAACCACTGATACATGAGAAAATGCCTTTTGTACTCGAGTTCTTAAGCATAAACTCGAGTTCTCGGCTAGAATACACTCGAGTTCTTTATTTTAAACTCGAGTTCACCAACTGTTCCCAAGCTAGATCACTTCAACAAATGTTTCAAATACCCTTATATGCTACCCAATCCATATCTTTCACTTATCATCACTCTTACACCTTATTCTACCCATATGTTTCCAACCACTAAGTGGCTAAGGAAAGGTTAGATTCCTACAAACTAAGTTGAGGACTCTAGGAAATACCTACTGTTGCCAAAATCAATGCTCTGATACCAAAAATGTGATACCTCATTTCCTATAGCCTTAGATGAGTATAAAAGATTAGTGAAATCATACAGGAGATCAGGATTTGAACCTGAACTACCTAACTTTTGAAAATACTTACAAATTTCTAACCTCAACTCAGGAGTTGAACCTAGGGTTGAGAGGGTAGTAAAATTTTCACAAGCATTCACTATCTCATTTAGTCTTACCGGCTATTCCTTTATGTTTGTTTATCAGAGTTTGCGACCATACCTCGGCTTAGTTCTCATATTCAATTACTTATACACATTTCGTTAGTGATAGGAAGTATAAACACTTGTCGACTATCATTCATCTACTACTTATTCTTACATTGTTGTTATGCTTACAAGTCATATACAATATATACAAATCCCATAATATCCAAAAACATATGAAATTAGACAACCAAAATGACTAAAAGAGTGAGAGTTAAAAGAATCTCAGTAGTAACATATATCAATCATACAGTTATAACATCACAAGGCATGCTAAACAAACATCATTCATCAGAATCATCACAACAGCATTCAATGCATCACATGTAGCTCCTAAGTTATCGTAGCGCTAGATATATTACAAGGCTCTGAGAGATACTCATGCAATTAAGCCCCAGGCAGCCACTTGTGTAACAGTGAGCGTGATATTGGCCTAAGTGTCCACCCGTGCAAAGATAGGCCCCTGGCGACCACCCTGCATATTCAAAATATGTTAGAAAGCTTATGATAAACACACAAATCATACATTGCATATCATAACATATGAAAGATAAGTTACTATCTGATTGCTTTCCTTTAGCAACTCCCTTCCGTTTGTCCAAGCTTGGGCAAGCTTTGAGTTTCAGACAACTACCAAGTCCTGAAAAATCTGAATATACCATAAATGAGTCATTACTCATTCATGTACAATTCCAAACTTATAGTATTGGTTAACTTAGTCTAAAAATGCTAAATTATCAAAACGTCCCTTAAGACCCGCTATACACCCCTTTGTACTTGATCTTACTATACTTTAATAGAAGTTATGACCTGAGCTAATCCTATACAAATTTACGTGTAAAATCCATTTTTGACATCAAATTGGTCAAAATCAGGCCCAAATGATGAAAATGCCCTTGACAACCCTTACTTAGAATTTCAAGGGTAATTTGGTCATTTCACATTTTGGGCTTTTCTCACTTCAATTTAAACATATACCCTACATAATTTTATCTTCTAAACCCAATGGAGCATAAGAATTATCAAATTCTTGCTCCTTTCAAACGCCTAAAACAAGGCAATCATTTAGGGTTCTCAGAAAAGTTATGTTGGTTTCTCATTTTCTCTTGTCTAATCACCTTCTTTCTACTTCTAATCACATAATTAGCTATTTAGAAATTCATTAGACATGGTTTAGAGAAACTTGGATATTAAGAACCCTTAGGTTACATGAACCATCTTTCACCAAAATAATCAAACCAAGCCAAGAACAATACCAATAGCATCAATCAAGCAAGAGAAACAAGTTTGGAAGGTTACCTCTTAATTTTTCATCTTTCTCTCTCCTCAACATTTTCTTCTCTCTCTCTCTCTCTACATCCTTGATTTCTCTTAAAAACCATAGATTCAAAGGAGTAAAGGAGAGTAGAAGAGGTCATAGAGGGATTATGAAGCTTAAACCACTAGATTATGACTTCCTTACCTTTGATCTTTAAACCCTAGCCCTTGTATGCTTCATCGAGTTCTTCAACTCTCTCTCTTACTCTTTTTGATTTGTTTGCACAAGGAATGGCAAGGAAAGATGAAGAGATGAAGATATAATGCATTAATCAAATGATGTAACACATACTTGTATCTCATTAGTCCATGTGTAAATATCTTTTATGGAATATATAATTTAATTCCATTTCCCTTCATGCTCTCTTCATTCCAGCCAAAACTGAGTGACAGTTAAGAGTAAAATATTGATCTCAAATTATCCTTTGTCATCTTGCAAGTGTTGACCAAAACCTTTGACTTTTGACATTTTGACCTTTCTTGATTATAATTCACCAAAATAGGTTTATTAATTATCAACTAGCCATTTCCCTCTTTTTAATTCCCATTTAACTAAAATTATTAGGAATATTAGGGAAAAATACTTATTTCCCACTTTATGGAAAAATTACCATTGTACCCCTACGTTTTATGATTTACCGAAATAAATAATTTCTTGCTCAATTTTTTTTCATTTACACATAGCACAATTCACCATTTTATTCCACTATATATCACAAATGTACATGTAAGGAATATTTATGAAAAAATGGGGTATTACACGAAGAAGGACAGTTCTTCAAAGTGGGCTCTAACACTTCCCCACTATTCGAGGTCAACTTTTTTTTCCAATGCTCTAAAGAGCCCAGGAGTAACTAGTCCCAAAGGAGGAAACCATAGTAAAGGCAGTGAATGAAATTTTGAAGGGAATCAGCAATTCAGTTCAGGGGTCGAGCTCTATGATGAGTAGTAGGAATAGTCGTAATCGAGGACCCAGATGACTACTCGAAGCAGAGTTAAATCATAGAAGGGAGATAGGGCTGTGTTTTAAATGTGACGAAATGTATGGACCTAATCATAAATGTAAGGCTAAGTGATTATAGTTGCTGATAGTCTAGGATGAGAAGGAGGAAGAGATTGGAGAGGAGGAATTTGAAGTTCTAGCTGAAGATAAGGGTGAGAAGTCATGTACCAATATGGAGCTATCTCATACCACTATACAGGGGATTTCTAGATACAAAACTATGAAATTAATGGGGGAGATATGTGGTAGGCTAGTGATAGTGATGATAGATAGTGGGGAAACCCACAATTTAATTTCTCATACCGTGATAGCTAAGTTGGGAGTAGAGATCCAACGAACCCAAAAATATTCAGTCTTTATGGGAGACAACTGATTAGTATATGTTAGTGGGAAGTCCAGTGATCTCAGGCTGAATTTACAAGGACTAGAGGTGGTGCAAACCTTTTATATATTTCCCTTGGAAAATGTTGACTTAATTCTGGGAATGGCTTGACTTCAATCACTGGGTAAAGTCTGAGTTCATTGGGGACAACTCTAGATGAAGGTCAAGGTGGAAGGGAATTGGTTGTGCTTTAAGGGGGACCCCAATCTAACTCGAGCTTAAGTATCTTTTAAGGCTCTCTGAAAGGCTATGAAGGGTAGTTCCGAGCGGTTCCTACTAGAAATCATAACAGTTAAACTACGACCCCGTTCAAACACATATTCTATTACTGGTTGTGTGCCAGAGATTCAAGAACTGCTCAAGTAGTTTGGTGTGGGAGTATAGGGACTAGTAGGATTACCACCCTAACGATCTAAGGATCATGCCATAGTTCTTAAGGAAGGAGCGCAACCCCCCAATTTAAGGCCATATAGGTATTCCTATATCCATAAAGTTAAGATTAAGAAATTAGTTAAAGAAATGCTTGATGTAGGGATTATTTAGCCTAGCAGCAGCCCCTTTTCAAGCTTGGTACTGATAGTAAAGAAAAAAGACAGAAGCTAGATCTTTTGTGTGGATTTTTGGGCTCTAAACAAAGTCACAGTGCCAGACAAATGCCCCATCCATATAATTGACGAGCTTTTAGATGAATTGGTAGGAGCTACAATTTTTTTCAAACTAGATCTCAAGTTTGGTTATAACCAGATCCAAATTCGGGAAGGAGATGAGCATAAAACTGCCTTTCACATGCATGATGGCTTCTACGAATTTTTGGTTATACCTTTTGACCTACTAATGCTCCCTCTACTTTTCAATCCTTGATGAATGATGTATTTCATAATTATTTAAGGAAATTTGTTTTGTTTTTTTTTCGATGACATATTAATTTGCAGTAAAAGTATGACTACTCATTTGGAGCATCTACATAAGGTGTTGGAGATTTTTTAGCAACATCAACTGGTTATTAATGTTAAAAAGTATAGCTTCGGTCAGCCGTAGCTTGAATACTTGGGCCACATAATCATAGCTGGAAGAGTGAAGGAAGATCCTACTAAGATTCAGTCCTTGGTATCTTGGCCCATGCCAAAAAATATTAAAAGCTTAAAAGGATTCTTGGGTGATAAGTAAAATATTTGCATATTCATTTTCCCTTATATGATGATTTTGTGGACTATATTTGAGCTGAATGTAATCAATTTGGGTGTAATTAATAAATAAATAATGATTTTCTTGCAGCCATGGATAGTACCGGATTAAAAAGAATTAAAGAAGGCATTTAAGGAAAAGACTATTCACGTGGACTATTCACTGTACACTGTTCACTGTGCACTGTAGCAGACGGTGTGGTCGGTTACTGTAGCAGTTTCACTGTAGCGGACGGTATGATCGGTTACTGTAGCAGTGCGGGTTACTGTAGCGGACGGTGTGGTCGGTTCACTGTAGCAAATCACTGTAGCATAAATCACTGTAGCAAAAATCACTGTAGCAAAAATCACTGTAACAAAAATCACTGTAGCAGTCCGAAATTGAAGCCTATAAATAGAGCTTCTTGGCACCCTAAAATGGGGGGAAGAAGGAGGAAGAGAGAGAGAGAGAGAGAGTTTCTATTTTAGAGAGAGAGTTGTTATTTTTAGAATTTATTTCTTGCATTTTTTTTACTTCTTGCATGCCTCCTACATGGATGGTTTTACGTCCTATATGGAAGGCCTAGGTAGTCCTCCTTTATGGATGGTATAGGTTGCCACCTACATGGATGGTTTTACCTCCTATATGGTAGGCTAAATTTTCCATTTTCATGCATATTGTAGTAGTATTTTTATGTTTTTGTAATTAATTTTTATGCAATATTTATGATGTTTAGAATATATTTTGGTTTTGTTTTTAATTTTATCATGAGCTAAATTTTCCTTTTCTGCAGGGTGGTTGCTTGAGGCCTATTATATAGGTGGACGCCTGGACCATGGAGATTCCTTTTAATGCACGAGTAGACACCCAGGACCTATTACGCGGGTGGATGCTTCGGGCCATATAACTTGTTTTATTAATTGCTTTGGTATAGGACCAAGGGTCTAGTGGTTGCAATTATGCTATATGCTAACATGTCGAGTGCTCTTATAATAAATGCTGTGATAATTGTTTGTATAGTATACTTCTTGAACATTACATAAGTGTATAGATGGCTTGAGTAGTAAGAGTTAGAGTCTGGGATGTATTCAGAACACCTAATGGATTGTGTGTCCTGAGGTGGTTAGTCTCGATGGCTATTCAGTAAAGATGGTAGGCCGAATGCCCTAAGGTCATAAGACCTAAGGGACTAGTATGTCCTTAGGCCAATAAAATGTTATGTGTTTGTGAATTGTTGCAAGCGGAAGCTTGAGGCGATAAGACCCAGTGTGCAAGTTTACATGGGGCGTTGTCCCTAGCGTGATGACATTAAGAAAACACCCTGAAAACACATATGACATTGTAATGTCATCATACTGGTTCACCCTGAAAACACCATATATCCTCACATACGACATACTTTACTCAATTAACTTGTCTCCATGTGTGAAATGTCATCACCTTGAAAACACCATTAGAATGAAGACGGGAAGCTGTCTGCTTGTCATTGTAACAGGTTTAGGTTCCCTAGTAGCGCTGTGTGGCTACATTATTTATATTTGTATGTACATGGAAATTGTAATTGAGCAGAGTACTCAGCTAAAAGAATCACTATGATAATTAATCATGATGCCCTTAAGAATATATGACTTATGTATTCGTAATAAGAGGGTGTGTAAGACGGGTCTTACAACCAATGTCCCTCTAGAGTTGTCATTTTTTCATGGATCTCTAACTATCTTCCTTATCCATAGAAAACCCTAGCCCTCATTTAGATAACTAGTCAAGGTTTTCTATTTTAAAATGGATATTGGATTTTTTCTAAATTAATCTTAATTAATTTTGAAATCCATATCATATCAATTAACACTTAATTGTATTAGTAAGCAAATTAAATAAATCTGGTTTAATTAAATATAGGGAAAATTCTAAAAAAATACCATTTAAACTTCAAAATCCCAAATAGGTGATTTAACAATAAAATGTTTTATTAATTGCATTATCATTCTCGTTAATCTCATTAACAACTTTGTCAATAGGATTTTAAAGTTTAAAAGGTATTTTTTTAGAATTTTCTATTAAATCTATCCAACATTTTTAATTTAACATATTTATTTAATCTGAATAAAGAGCCAATGAAAATAGATTTAAGTTATCTTTATAAATTAAATCTGACGTATTATATCTTTATCATGTTAGTTATTAAATTTAATTTATCAAATAAACCTAAATTTAAAACAAACACAATATAATAATATTATCATATGTGTGTATGTGTGTATTTTGAAAATATGTATATATAATATTATTAATTTTCTTTTCCAATTTTTTTATATTTTATATATTTACACACACACACACATATAAATATTTATCAAGTAAATATTCACACATGTATATATTTCTCAACTTGTTGTATCGATAGGAACTCCGTTTCCTTTACAATTCTGACTAATCAGGGAAAATATTTCTCATTGAACATTTCTTAAAATAGTTCCTATGTTATAGGAATATTTCGTACCTGAAGGATCATTTCAGTATTCTTCCACCACCTATGTACATCCCCTTCTAGTTTGTAAATAGCCAACTTTGCTTCGATGTTATCTAACTATTCCAAAATTCTGAAAATTTTCTTTAGCTGGGATAGCCAATCCTTTGCTACCTACGAATCAAAATTTCCTCAAAAAATAGGGGGTTGTTGCTGACAAAAATGTGCCACCCATGTTTGCAATCTTTCACCCTCAGCAGTGTAACATCTTATTTTCGTAATCGTTCTGATGAGTTTTACATAGCGAATTCAAACTACTAAGTGATATTATTTTGCAAAACTCTTTCTATTCCCAACCTCAAGATAGGATTCGAACCTATAGTTAATTGATTTTTTCTAAAAAATTTCAAAATCTTGTTGAAGCATATTTTGGTGGTTCGTAATTTTGTTATTACTCATCAATTCTTATCTTTTATTTTAATTCAATCAAAGCGATTCTCTATTCATACTTAGTTCATTCATTTACATACACAAATTGTGTAGCCACACAAGGCTACTAAAGTGTCTAGGCTAATACAAAAATAGTAGACACATTCCCATCTTCGTTCTACCTTTGAATTTCCCTCTTGTAATCCTCTTTTCTGTTCTCAATGTACCTATATGGTTAGGTGAGGAAGAGTTAGATTCGAGAGAATCTCAATTGTAAGCAATGCTAACTATACATGCAAGATAATGCTTAGTGCATGACATGCTTGCTTACATAAATTCATACCAATATGATGTCATTTGCATGCTTAATGTTTCATGTAATACTCCAATGGCCACAGTATAAACAGAAACAAAGCTTTAATCTTTCACATATGTTCCATACAATTCATCAAAGTAGTACATCAACACATAAGCATATATATATTTAATACATGCAAGTTAGGAAAGTTTACTACCTCTTATCTTTATGTCTTCCTCTTGTTCCCTTTTCTTCCAACTATTGCAATTGCTTGAAAACCTTCCATTTCCTCTTCCTTGACCTCCATGACCCTAGATACCTAATCACATCATTAGATCTATGATAGCAAGTCATTTAAAGTGTATATAAATGTCCAATAAGTTAGGAAGGGCTAAACAAGTCAAAGTCTTTTGGAAAAATATGAAATACTGGAATTAGGGTTTTAGCTATAACCAAGAATTCTTTGGCCACAACCAAAAAGAGGTAAAAACCTTTTACGCCGCCGCCAATAAATCATGTGTTAGAACTGGCTGACACCCAAGAAGGGGGGTGAATTAGGTGTATGATAAGAAAGTATGATCTTCTAAAATCTTTTTGTAGAATGTTAACTCAGTATTTATGGAAGTATAAACTCATAAACAATTTTGTAAATCGTATATGCTGGAAATATAAAAGCTTAGGGAAGAGAAGATGCAAACTGTGATTTATCTTGGTTCGGTCTAATCCACGATGACCTACGTCCAGTCCTTAGGCTCCTCCTAAGATTTCCTATAATATCCCAAATTTAGGGACAAGAGGCTTGAGATTAAGCATATATTAAGGGGACTGCTAGACCCTGATTTATCAAATGTCGTAGTAGGACATGGTATTACTTCCAAAAATTCCTTTATATCCTTGAATATTAAAGGGAATATTATGGTGAATTAAACAGTTTAGGAGTGACAAAACAAAGCAATTAGAAGTCACACACAATATAATAACATGGAACACAAAGTAGTGTTGCTATCAGTGAAATTCTGACAAGTTTAGTATTATTTATGAAAATTGGAATTTTTGTACCAATGGGAGCTTGACATGTGGCAAAGTCATTTAATCATCAATTAAACCATCATCTTCTTCATTCCTCAGCCATTTTTCAAGAAGAAAAATCAGAAATAAGAGAGAGAATGAAGCTAGGCGAAAATGGAGGGAGAGGAAAGAGAAACTTTGAGCCTCTGAAACATTGCTGAATCAGCTTCTTCTCTTAAAGTGCCCTTCACGAACATTCTTCTACTCATCATGAGATTCATTTCTATGGTTTCAGATTCTTATTTAGCGGTGGTTGGCACCGTCTCACTGGCTGGAGTGTTGCCAGAATTCTGAATTGTCTACGGAAACGGGTAGAGGAAAGCGTAAGCTTCCTTTTTAACCGATTGGTTTGTCGTTTGGATGAGTATAGAGAAATTTGGGTACTGTTCATGTTTGGTTTTAAAGTATGTTTTCAATGGCTAAAAGATGTCTAATGGATGTCTAAATAACTAATTATTTGATTAGAAGTAGAAAAGAAGTGATCAAGCCAAAGAAAATAAGAAAACAACATGTTGCACCAAAGAATTTGATTTTCTTCCTTGTATTGTGATGTAGTTATGGGTTGAGAATTTGATGATTTTAATCCTTTCATTATATTTAGGAGGAAAAATTGTGTAGTTATGCAAGTGTTCATTATTTTTGGATGCTTGTATATGAATTTGGAGATTTATGAACTAAGTGTGTGCATGTTGTTGATTATGCCCTGTCTGAACAGTGTCATTGTGACATGTTTTTTAGTGACCAAATGTTATGTAATGACCATGAAAATTTTGATCTTAAAAGTAGAGACATAGTACTTTAATTCTATAGGTCATAATGGTTAATTGGACAAGTATGCTAGGAGTTATGATTTATCAAAGTTTGGTCATGTAAAACTGGGTAATTCTGGAGCAGTGTCCAATTAAATAGAATTATATACTTATGGAAGTGTTTTTATATTATGTATATATTTTTTCCTTAAAGTAGACTTAAATAGGGTTCCATTAAACTTGGAATCACCTCTTTTGGAGTTTTATACATTTAGTTATGATATTTACAAGTTGGGCCAAGAATCAGGACGGTGAAATTATGAGCAGCGAGATTCTTGGCCGCGACCAAAATGTTTCTGTCTGGTTTTTAGCCACGGCCAAAACCCCCAAATTTCAGGATTTCATATTTTTTAGGGAAATTGACCTATTTAACCCTCCCTAGCTTCTTGGGCCTTAATATACACTTCCAATGACCCACAATCATGACTCTAATGATGTGATTGGGTATCTAGGGCCATGGAGAAATCAAGAAAGAAGAGCAATGAAAGAATTTCTAAGAAGCTTCAATGGTTGGAAGAAGAGGTAACAAAGGAAGGACAATGATCCACAAGGTAGTGAACTTACGTTGCCTGCATGTAGTTGATATGTATGTCTTGCATTGATTATGTGACTGCTTTGCCTGGTTGTGCTGAACATGTTTGATGTAATGAAGCTCTGTTATATTTGTGCAATGGCCATATGTATGTCATAACATTAAGCACACATCATGTCATTATGTTTGAATTAAATGGTGTAGGCAAGCATGTCATGCATCCATATATATCTTGCATGCATAGTGGTAATGTTTGCTACTGAGATTCTCTTGAATCTCACTCCTCCCAAACAACCATTTTAGACAGGTTAAAGAGTGCAGGGGGACATATACTGAGGAGGAACTGAGAGGTGAAGTGAAGATCATAGTGCACGAAACTACCATTGTATTTAATGTAAAGGTTATATTAGTTGTGAGATTATACATTTGTTGCATGTATATGGATGTATAAATGTGGTAAAACAGAGAATCGCTCTAGTTTAATTAAAGGTGAACAGCTTTTAGTTTTATTTAAATAACACTTGCACACTCTGATATTGTGAAACTAAGAGACGATGATGTATTAGTGAAATGGTCAATCTTGTGGAAATGTGTTTAAAAGTATTCTACTCTTTTGAAAACCCTCTCAGGCCTAGGTTCAAATCCTAAGTTGAGAACGGGGATTTATGAATGTTTTGTAACGTTGGGTAGTCTGGGGTTAAATCCTGGTTCCACAATCGATTTCGCTAGTCACTTATACTCATTTATGAGTATTGGAATTAAGGTGTCACATTTCCAATCCACTATCTTCTTATTTATCCGAGCACAAGAAAAGCCTCTACAAACTCACAAGAGTTACTCCCCCTTACACACTGTAAGGTTTACTCCCTCTTATGGAAAGTCGAGCAAAGCAACCCAAGGACCTTTCTCTCCTACTTACCCATGCAAGTCTTATGAGCAACAACTTTCTCTCCTCTTACACCACTATAAGTCTTACGAGCAGCAACGTTCTCTACTGCTTGCACCTTGTAAGTCTTACAAGCAGAAAGTCTTACAGACAATTCGCTCTACAACTTCCCCCATAAGGTGATCAATCCTCTCAAGGTCCCTCTACCTTGAGAATACTTCTAAAATACAGATGAATTGTTTACAAGCTCCCTCACAGAGTTGTAAAATGCTCACTGAAGTACAATGTAAATATTTTTACTCTCAATTATACATGACAAGGAAAACAGATATTGACGGAGAGTGTGAGAGATGAAGATTCATGACAGCAACATATTAGCAGTTGGTTTCTCGTTACTTCATCATATATGTTCGCTCGTGTGTATCTCAGTTCGATGTAGTCTCTCTTTTCTAGTTTTTGAAAGAATGAGCTTATATAGCAGAAGCTGTGAGAGCCATTGTGTCTTTCCCGTTGAAACCCATCGTGTGCTCTGACAGATACTTCAGCATTTTCTGTTGATCGTGGTCTGACAAATTTTTCAATGTTGGTTTCTTTCTTTTTTGCACGTTTATCGAATCATTTACTGAATAGTCTTGTTGCCCATGATTTGTTGTCGCTTAATATTAATCCGTTGTTTGCCATGTTACCGATAGTGTATAATACCTGTAAAAGCACTCAGAGAAATAGCTGTTAGAAAACCTTTTAAATATCACTCGGGTGATTACATACTTCACTAGCAGTGATTTTCACAAAACAGAAAATCACTCGACTACGAGTGATATTGGTTTCATCGGATGTGATTCTGAGATGGCTGAGGTGCGCTAGGCTACTAACACTAGAAGTGATTTACCAAAATAAACATATTACTCGATTGGATATTATCTGTCAGAAAGTGATTTCAAGGAATTAACAAATCACTTGAGCTAGATTTACAGGAAATGATCTTGGATATCATTGGAAGTGCTTCTGATTTAGTGAAAGCGATTCTAATTATGTTGTAATTTATTGGTAGTGCGTTTAGGCTTCACTTGGAAGTATTCTGTCAAAATCATCATATCAATTGAGCTATCAATTTATTCACTGGCAGTGATATCTCAGAAACAGAAGATCACTTGAGTGGATATCAATTCATTGGAAATGATCTGGTGCATATTGGTATTCACTGAGAGTGATCTCATATTCATTGGAGGTGATTCTTATTCATACTGATATTCACTGGAAGTGTTTTCACAGAATAACAAATCACTCGACTCCAGAAGTGTTTCACTGGTAGTGACATTGTAAGAGTAAGCATATCACTTGAGTGCATTGTAATCCACTGGAGGTGATGAACCAAAATGACCATGTCACATAAATGAAGCTAATATGACTTGAAGGTTTAAGAGATGCTGGAGGTGTACTGGAAGTGATTTGGTGTATAGTGAATTTCACCAGAAGTGATTCAGCATCCACTGGAAGTGATATTGCAGAGTTCATAAAATCACTCAAGTGATTTGGGTATCACTGGGAGTGATTTTGAAAACAACAAAAAATTATGCCGGTGATTTCAGAGCTATTGGAAGTGATTTTGAAAAAATCAGATATCACTCAGTGATTTGGAGATCACTGGAGTGAAATTTCATAAAAGTGAAATTTTCTTGCAGAGATTTGGCTTGTATTGGAAGTGATATGCGGAAATAGTAAATCACTTGAGTGAATTCGGCTGTACTGGGAGCGATTTTCAAAACAGTGAATTTTTCTTCCGGTGATTTCAGATGTGACTCGAGTGATCTCTCATATGTGGTCTTTTACTTGAGTGATTATTAATGATCACTCGAGTAATTATGTAAATCACTCGGGTGCTCTCTGTTTAGATCACTTTAACTCGTAGCTCTACTTCCAATTTGACAGCAAACATGGGTCAACGTCCAGATGTCATAACTCTTTGAAAACAACTCCAAAATTATCATATTATATATCAATGGAAATCTCTTGACGTCTAGTTTCATATGGCACAAGTTTTAGCTTAATTGGATTTGTGGTTTAAAAGTTATGGCTGAATTACCAAACCTTCTCTGGAAAGTGATACTGATATGAAGGCAAAATTCCAACACTTACATATCCTTCATATGAACTCCTTTGATGTTGGTTCTTGTGCCAAAATGAGACATTGGGAGGCTCATTTCATATGCAGCTAGTTTCATCTCAATCGCAGTTGTGGTTTGAGAGATATGATTGAATTACCAATCCTTACTCAACTAGACGGAAAACAGAGCCTAAAAAATGCAAACATCACTTGAGTGAATAGTAACTCACTCCAAGTGATTTTCCCTTTTTCCAGAATTACTTGAGTGATTCTGGAAAATCATTGGAGTGATTTTTATAATCACTCGGTTGCTACAGTCCCGACTACTACAGTGCCATTGATACAGTATAAGTGCTGCAGTCCAATATGCTACAGTAACCATATGCTATAGTACCCACTGCTACAGTCCCAACGAACTTGAATCTTCATATTCTTCATTAATTCTTACAAGTTCTTCATTTCTCAATCTCTTTCTTTCATTGCTTGACTAATCTATAAGATATACAACATTAAATATAGTAGTTAGTCAATGTACAAGATAAGTATATGATGCAAACTTTTTGCTCTCTTAATATTTAATATCTATATTTGACATTATCAAAACTAATCATATCTAACATTCTCCCCCTTTTTGGTGATGGAAAATCCATAAAGAAAAATATGCTTGAATGAATAGTGAAAATAAATGTAACATATTTTTCCCTTTAATTTCTCTCCCCCTATTTGACATTAGCAAAAAGTTTGAAGTATAAAGAATAAATGTTTGTGGAGAAGTAAATATGAAAATAAATTAGAAATTCCTTTTCCTCCATTAATCAAAATAAACATATCAAGAAAACAATTTTTTCTCCCCTTTTTGAAAGTAATTTCAATTTAATGTGATGCAGGTCAAAATAATCAAAGATATGCAAGGTATTTATAAAACATAAAGTGATAGGGTTTAGAAATGCTCATTTGGATTTGGAAAGATGATGATAGATCCATGAAGTCCATTTCCCCACACTTTCACTATACAACTATGATGTATATTCATGTTGTCTACAGGATGTTCTTATTGAGTTGAGCTTCTGTTCCATATTTTTCTCACAATATGCTTAATGCTCCTTTGTATTAGCATATGTATTTGTAGCTTTGAATGTTGCAGCCAATATATTTTTCTTCATTGATCGTAAAAGCATATAACCTCAAGGTTGATATATTCTCCTTAGTATGGTGAGGAATGATAATCTTGCATAGGGTAAATTCTCCTGTCATAAGTTAAAAATGTTCTTGCATGGTGAAAGATTAGTGTAATCAAGTATCAAATGTTTCCTTCCTATAAGAAATATTCAAATTAAAATCATGGATAGAAAACATATGAGTAGCTCATCATAAAAAATAATCAATTGAAAGTGAATGTAATGAGTATAAAGATTATCTTTAAATAAAGGAGATAAGCTTTTAAGATATAGAATACATGTGAATGTGAGGCTCCCCCTAAATGAGTTAATGGCTTTAAGAAATATGAGGAATTCAATTAAGAACTCTCATGGATTTAAACAACCATTGAATAAACTTTGGAGATAAATAAAGCATGAAATTTTGAAGATTTAGTCACGTTTTGAAAATGATGCATGAATAATTGGGAAGCTTTTGAAATTATATATGAGGAATTAAAGTTGATTGTTTGCAAAAGAAAGAAAACTGAGTTTAAGAGAATTTCAGAGATTTTCATCGAAAGGAAGATGATGGTAATTTTGAAAATGAAAGGTCGTTGGAAAAACAACTGATATAATTTGAGATTTTGTCCTTCACTCTAGTGATTTTTCCATTCACTCGAGTGATTTCCTTCTGAACCTGAATCACTCGAGTGATAGCAACAATTAACTCGAGTGAAGTTGCAGAAAATCACTGATGTCCAGTATTACTTCACTGAATTGCAGACTCACTCCAATTATTTACCTCATACCTTGGTGCTTAAGTTAGTATAGTAATCATTAAATACATGAACATATATAGAGACATTATAAGTAACAAATATTCTCTCAACTTATTGGGATTAACCATTCCCAATTGATCTTTCGCAAGGAGTTGAAAAAGTATTTACTACTTGAAGATGAATCGGAATTAATATCACTTTGGCATATTTCTTTTGAATATGATTCCCTGATTAAGTGATGTCACAATTTGCTTCTTTGATGTCAATATCAAGAAATGTCATTGACTTCATAGATGTGTCTGCTCCGTTTGCTTGATCCACTCGTATTTCTTCAATAGCACTCCTTAGATACTTTGGTACCTAACACCTTTTGGCTCCATAGAACAACTCTGGTCTTATACAATTAACTCATATGATATTCAAGCAAGGAATATAATAAATCATCAAAGAATATAACCAATAAATTCAAGCTATTGAATCATAAAACATATCAAACAAATGATACCAAAGGTGATGATTTTCAAAGTTCAATGACAATTATAAAAGATATCATTGATACGGTTTTCATGCAAAGAGAATAGAGAATCACCAACTTCTATGGAATAATAAATCATGAATGAAATTGAGTTTTTTAAGGATCATAATGAAATATGCAAATTGTTTCAAAATATCAAATATTCTTTCAAATTGCGAAAATGCATTATGACACTAAGATTTTGAATGCATTAAAACTCTTTTATGAATTTTGTTAAGTGTCAATCCTCATGCCAAGAAACAGTGGAAGTATATATATGTATGTACTAGAAAGCTTCTCTTTTAAAGAATAACTGAGATAACATGTTTCAACATTTTCCCAAAAGCAAAAGTCATATGGAAAATGAATTAGCCAAAAGGGGCTTAACTTGACCGACATATATAAACACAATGACTTTACTATTGATCAAGTGATAATCTTGCATCTTAGAGTTGTGTCAAGAAATATGTGAGCATTCATGGCAAGAAATTGAATACAACGCTCTAGTTACTAAAAAATAGATGAAATAAATGTTGATGCATTTGAGTAACAAGATGAGTAAAATGGTGTATAGATGATAAAGCACATATTCATTAGTCCAAATGACTAGAGTTCCAAAATATCATCCTAATATGTTATTCCACTATAATGGTTAATGCATTAGCATACATTCAATGTATTAATGAAAATTTATAATGCTTGGAATAACTCAACCAATAAAGATTTATGCATCAGAAACAATACTTTCACATATTGAATTAATCTCTGGGAAATATACTTGAAACTCATATAGATAAAATCTAATTCATTAGAAAATAAGGATTGAGGAGTTCAACCTTAGGATAGCACCAAGAAATAGCATGATGATGAGAAAAACTCTAACAGATGGATTTGAAGCATTTCTGACATTCAGTATGCAAATATATTAGCTTCCAATTTTGAAACTGATTTGAATGCAGACAATATATGAATAATTTTTAAATCATGTGTATTCACTAGGATAAAATAAGATAAACTGAAACCAAAAAACATTTTTTGATTGCATTTCAAAACACAGAAAGATTATGCACAATTTCTCTTTCAGTCTATTTAGCAATCTGGAAATAATTTGATAATCAAACAAGATTGATTGCTAAAGGAATGCAATAATAGAAAAATATTCAATACCAAAAATAAATAATTCATATAAGCATAGTATAGGGTAAGGATTAGATATCACCGTAATTCCTCTTATCCTTGTAACGACTTGTTTGGCTTTGGTGGAATAATATTGATTTTCCACCTTTGCATACAGAGTACCAAAATTCAAACTAAAAAATTCAGCATCATCAAGATATGAATTTATTTCTGTGCAGCTATAGTCTTGAAAAGCTTTTTCTTATCCTATAGAACTATAGAAATCTTTTTCTTCATGGTATCCAACTTCACTTAGATCCATTCAAGGTTAACATGTAGGAAACTTAATTCACATGTGCTAACGATATAGTCAATTTGAAGAAATTGAGCACAATAAATTAAACCTGACTTTATGCATAAAAATATTTTCTTCTCAAGTATGCATATATGCATAAAGTGTTATGACTTAAAGGTTTAAGAGATGCTGGAGGTGTACTGGAAGTCATTTGGTGCATAGTGAATTTCATCGGAAGTGATTCAGCATCCACTGGAAGTGATATTGCAGAGTTCATAAATCACTCAAGTGATTTGTGTATCACTAGGAGTGATTTTGAAAATAATGAAAAATTCTGCCAGTGATTTCAGAGCCACTAGAAGGGATTTTAAAAATTTAGATATCACTCGAGTGATTTAGAGATCACTGGGAGTGAATTTCAAAATAGTGAAATTTTCTTGCAGTGATTTGGCTTGCACTGGAAGTGATCTTCGAAAATCGTAAATCACTCGAGTGAATTCGGCTGCATAGGGAATGATTTTTGAAACAGTGAATTTTTCTTCTGGTGATTTCAGATGTGACTCGAGTGATCTGTCATCTGTGGTCTTTTACTTGAGTGATTATCAAAACTACTTAAGCCATAACATAAAAATGCATTGTGCAAAAATCCTTAGTTCCATTCTTTTTTTTTCTTTTTAGATACTTCTTGATCACTCGAGTGATTATGTAGATCACTCGAGTGCTCTCTGTTTAGATCACTTTAACTCGTAGCTCTACTTCTAATTTGAAAGCAAACATGGGTCAACGTCCAGATGTCATAACTCTTTGAAAAAAGCTCCAAAATTATCATATTATATATCAATGGAAATCTCTTTACATCTAGTTTCATATGGCACCAGTTTTAGCTCAATTGGATCTGTGGTTTAAAAGTTATGGCTGAATTACCAAACCTGCTCTAGAAAGTGATACTGATATGAAGGCCAAATTCCAACACTTACATCTCTGTCATATAAACTCCTTTGATGTTAGTTCTTATGCCAAAATGACGCATTGGGAGGATCGTTTCATATGCAATTGGTTTCATCTCAATCGGAGTTTTACTTTAAGAGATATGATTGAATTACCAGACCTCGCTCAGCTGGACAGAAAACAAAGTCTAAAAATGCAAACATCACTCGAGTAAATAGTAACTCTCTCAAAGTGCTTTTCCCTTTTTCCAAAATCACTCGAGTGATTTTGGAAAATCACTGGAGTGATTTTTATAGTCACTCGGTTGCTATAGTCCTGACTGCTACAATGCCATTGATATATTATAAGTGCTACAGTCTAATATGCTACAGTAACCGTATGCTATAGTACCAACTGCTACAGTCCCCCAAAGAACTTGAATCTTCATATTCTTCATTAATTCTTACAAGTTCTTCATTTCTCAATCTCTTTCTTTCAATGCTTGACTAATCTATAAGATATACAATATTAAATATAGTAGTTAGTCAATGTACAAGATAAGTATATGATGCAAACTTTTTGCTCTCTTAATATTTGACATCATTAAAACTAATTATATCTAAAAATATGGCTATAGCCAAGAAGCAGCTTAAGTGCTTTCCCAGAACAAAAAGTCTTGGCCCTAGCCAAAATATAGACTTCCAAATTTACCCTATTTCTTGGCTGAAATTCCGAAAACGTAACTAAATCTACAAAATTCTAAATTGAGTGGTTAAGTGTTCTATGTGACCCTATTTTAAGTCTATTTCAAGGGGAAAATACCTTCTTCTACCAATTATATGTACACAATTCCATAACCACAATTGAATTCACACTACCATAGAATTATTCCATTTTTTAATGCCTAACTTCAAAAAATCTTAATTCTTTGTGTAAAGATCAAAATGACACAAATGATATATAAAATTAAAGCTTGAAATGTATAATTTTATTCTAGAAAATATAATGGCCATTGGACGGCATTATATTACCCAAAACACAACATATTCAGACTATCACGCAGGAAACCCTAATTGGCAGCATTATTCCAATTTTGAGATTTTAAATCCTTTCTTTCTAAAATTATACCAACAACATATTCCTACACAATTTTGCCTAATGAATCTATTAGAGACCTTAAAAACAACAAAATCATACTCCTTATTCATGTCCTATTTTGAATAAAAATTAAGTCACAAAGTAACAATTCACTAATTCACAATTTCTTCACCAAACTAGGTTCATATGCTTCCTAAACATCATATAACCACATGCATATGAACAAAACATAATGAAAGCCTAAAGAACCTTAGTGACCAAAAATTAGGGCAATAAGAACAAGGCCAAAAAATTCCACCAAACAAGATAACATATATGTCAAAATGAAGCTCTTGCTCACCTCTTGCCCTTTCTTGGGCTCTTTTCTTGATCTCCAACTTTGGAACTTGCTAGATGACTTTAAAATCCTCCCCTTTAAATCATAAAACCATAGAAATGAAGCTATCATCAAGGGAAACACTGTTTATGAAGAGTATTAGAGCTATTAAAGTGATTTACAAGGTAAAAATATAAGTAGAAGTGCCCACCTTGTCTTGCTCTTCTTTTTCTCTTTCCTTGAGCTTGATGGAAAAATTTTTGAGTGAGTGAGAGAGTGAGATAAGTTCTGAAATTTCTCTTCCCTTGCTCCTTAATACTTGGCCAAAAATTCATACTCAAAAAGCCAAGAAGGTGATGTGTCAAATTTTGGTGGTTTCTTGCAAAAAGTGGCTTGGTTAATTAACCAAGAGTGGTTTGGTTAAATGAAGACTCATTTCCTCTCTCTCTCTTTCTCTTATGTTGGACAAAAATCATCATCCAAAAAGAAAGAGGTATTATTGACTTAAGTCTTTCCCTCCTTTTCTTTTATGCTTAGCCACAATTATTGACCAAAGGTGAAAACATGTTGACTTAATTCTCTCTTACACTCATGCATTTTAGTCAACTTTCAAAATTGGAAAAAGTTAAAGACGCTTGACTTTTCCTTCTTTTCTTCTTCCCTTTTGCTTTTTGGCTTGGCCAATGACTATAGAGTTGCTTTAAGTATTTCTTTCTTTCCTTCCGTTAGTCTTGATTGAAATGTGTTATCAAAAAGGAAGAAGGAAGGTTAACCAAATGCCTATTGATGTAAAGATTCAAGTTGACCAAAGTCTTCTTCAAAAGTGAGTTGAAACTTTGACCAACTCCTTTTTCTTCTCCCTTTTATGCCCTTTGACAATTTTATTAGCATGTGAGAAGGGAATTGATTTTCTTTTCAACATTCATGATTACTCTTACTTCCCAAGAGAAAATCTTAGCCCTTCATTTTGGTTTTCAATTTGAACCTTAAGATTAAGTGGCAATTGTCTCTTTTGCCCTTGATTATGACAATATTATTTCTTGTGCCATTAATTCTTTTAGTTCTCTTTCTAACTTCATTTTAGACACCATTCTCTTTTCCTTTAGATCCGAGTTAGGTTTTATGTCATTTTGACACTTATCAAAGTAATAACACACAATTTAGTGGGCTAACAGAAATAGCATAAATATACTCATATAAAGTACTTGATTACATTTCAAGAATCCTCAAAGGATTTATATGTAATATTTAAAAATCATAAAAGATTATATAAAATAGAAGATAACGAACATCAACACTTGGATAGGGCTTGAACTCTCAGTTGCTGGTATATACCTTCTTGCCCTTGGAGTCGCTTCCTCTAGCTGAATAAATTTTAAATTTATGGAAAGGGGTGATATTCATATGGATCTCAGTAGTAACACACAAACAATCATATAAAATGTGATAAATAAACATGCAATACACCAGATAATGTAACAAAAATATAATATTGTACACTTGTTTACTTGCTTGACATTCAGGATCAAATGACTATTTTGTCTCTACTGGCCATACTGTGTTTACTGTTCAGGATCATATGACTGTTTGTGTAACACCCTAAATTTTATTCAAAAAATATCCTTGGACATTTTATTATACACAAAAGAATAAAATAGATAATTATGATGCACTTGAAGTAGCCAAAATGTTGAAAATAGTGACCATGTGAAATTTTTGACTAAGAAATACATAAAGCCTAATTTTTGTCATGAAAAAGGCCTAATATTGAAGCCTAAAATTTAGTATAGAAGAGCACAATTCTTGGTCTAATTTACATTGAAAATTTGGCCAAAAGGAAAAGGAAAGAAGGAAAACCATACTTGGTACAAAAATTCAAGAAATGTAAGGGAAAAATAGTCATTTGTTAAATAATCAAGAAGGCTCTTGATTTTTTCCATTATTAATGGCGAATTTTAGCCAAGAGAGGAAAAGGGAAAGGAAAAGAAAATTTTGGATATAAATAATGTTATGTGGAAGCATAAAAGCCAAGTGGAAAAGAAATAAGTAAAATATTCCAAGACATGTGTAAAATTGGAATAAATTAGTATTATTTTGAGGAGGTGGAAAATGCTTCTTCAAAAAGCCATTTTACTCCTTCAAAGGGCTTAAAATTTCAGTCAAGAAGGGAAGAGGCTAGGGAAAATGAAATTGTGCCACATATCATGCTACTTGGAGGAAGAAATATTCCACATGGAAAAAGAAGTATTAAAAAAATGTGACATGTGCCAAAATCCTAATTAAATAATATTTATTTAAGGAGGTGGAGGAAAACCCTAGAAGAGTTCATTTAACACCTCCACAAGCTCATATTTTTGGGTAAAAAAAGAGGAAGAAGAGAGAGAAATTAAAGAGCGTAGGAAAAATAATAAGAAGACAAGAGAAAACAAGAAGCAAAATCAAGGTAAGTAAAAGTGAAATTCAAGTGTTTTCACTGCTAATCACTTGTAAACCTTCCCTAACTCATGTATCCCTCTTGAAATAATGTTAAGAAGAAGAAAATCAAAGGGGAAGAGAGAGTGAAGGTGCATGGCCTATAGAGAGAAAGAAGGAGAAAACAAGGTAAGATTAAGAACTTGGTGTTTTGGTTGATTGTGTGGCTTCGATTGGCTTGGTTTTGTGACTTGGGATGCATGAACCCTAAGGGGAGGTGCTGCCTAAACTTTGATTTTTTATATTCAAGTGGTGTTTAACTGGTTAAACAAGTGATTAGAGGTGAAATGAAGGTGATTTGTTGATTAAAATCATGAAATTTCATTTTTCCCAATTTTTAATAAATTTCAGCTAGGGCTTTGTTTTTTGTGTTTGAGCTGGAATTTCATGGATTTGATTATTGCATTGTGTTTAGAATGAAAAATTTTGTAGGGAACAAGTGAAAGAAGAAGTATAAACACTAGTACAAAATATAGATTTTACACCCATTTTTTACACTTGACCAAACATGACACGTGTAGAAAGTGTGACCGGTGACATTTTCGTAAATATATAAAGATGAAGGAAATTTCTACATGTGTTGGAAAGAAAACACATATAGAAAATAAATTTTAAAAAAAATATTTTAAAACTAGCATTTTTTAGATGTATTTTTTGAATCCTGTGTGATTCTTGCCTTTAATTTTATTTTAAAAATTTTTAATTTTTTAAAAAATAAATAATGACTTTCTACACCTGTTGGGATGCCAACACGTGTAGAAAGTCATTTTGAGTTTAATTCTTTTTAAAAAAATATTATTACTTTCTATACAGGTTGGGCTCCCAACACGTGTAGAAAGTCTATTTTCTACACGTGTTGGGATCCCAATAGGTGTAAAAAGTCATTTTGAGTTTAATTTTTTTTTTAAAAAAATATTATCACTTTCTACACGGGTTGGGCTCCTAACTGGTGTAGAAAGTCTATTTTTTATAAAAATTAAAAATAAATGATTACTTTCTACACGGGTTGGGAGTCCAACCAGTATAGAAAGTATTTTAAATTTTTTTAAAAATATACTTTCTACACCAGTTGGGAGTACAACCCGTGTAGAAAGTGATAATATTTTTTTAAAAACAAAATTAAACTCAAAATGACTTTCTACACGTGTTGGGATCCCAACACGTGTAGAAAGTCATTTTGAGTTTAATTTTTTTTAAAAAAATATTATCACTTTCTACACTGGTTAGGCTCCCAATCGGTGTAGAAAGTCTATTTTAAAAAAAAATTAAAAATAAATGATTACTTTCTACACGGGTTGAGAGTCCAACCCATGTAGAAATTATTTTAATTTTATTTTTAAAATTTTTTAATTTTTTCAAAAAGCTAATAATTACTTTCTACACGGGTTGGGAGCCCAACCCCTGTAGAAAGTGACTTTCTACACCGGTTGCGCTCCCAACCAGTGTAGAAAGTTGTATTGTTAAAAAAAAATTTACTTCTAGCGCCTTTTTTCCTCGAACCCTCCAAACTTGTTTTGTCAGGGTTGCATTCTGTATAAATTTCTGATACTTCTCTATTTCATTTCTTTGTTTCATACTTGTTGTTTGTAAGAAGAAAAATTATGGGCTTCCTTTCCTAAGGTTAGCGTTCAGGGCGGAGTTTCCCTCTTCATTCAAAAATTTGTCAGATCTGATTTTTGTTCATCATGTGTATTGCATCGTTCGTTGGTTGTTCTTCACTTATTTGCCTTCTTCTCTTATTTCTATTTTATCACAAGAATTTTTAGTGAATTATCTGTGGAAATTCTTTTCTTGTAAACAGAGTAGACGATCGGGTAATTGCAAGTGCTCACAAAATTTAGGATCTTGTCAGCCATGAATTCTAGGAGGTCAATGTGAATTATTGATTGATGCTTGCCTTTATTTTTTGAATAATTTTTTTAGATCCGATCTGTAGTGGCGGCCTGTTTTTGATGAATCGATCTGTGGATTTATTTCTTCAAATATACTTTTTATTATTCGACTTAGTAGTCAGCTATTGGTAATTTGGATCCTTGTGTCATAGTTTGGATTTCTGTCCTTTGAGAATTTTTAGCGGCTTTATAACATTTACCAATATTGATTGACAAATAGCAATTTTACAACCTTGATTCTATTTTAATTTTGGTCATACACTTCAGATTGTTCGGCTGGCTTGAAATTTTGTTTGTGGAAACTAGAGTATCGATGTCGATGTCCTCCCCAAATTAACTTTTCCTTGCATCTTCCAATTGTTGTATAGAAGCTGAATGCATCATTTATACTTTAAAGCCCACTCATACTTAATTACCATTCGAGCTATCATCAAGTTGTTAAATTTGGATTTAGTTAGAATTAATAGGAAGTCAACATAAAAGTATTGCTTGGCTTTTTAATTATCAAGCCTCTTTCTTTGATTGAAAGCACTAGTCCAAATATCTAATCTAGCTTTTTATCTTGTTGGATGATTGTTTAATGTGTTGCTTTTAACTCCAATGAATGGGCTATGATTCAGAAAATTAAACATCTTCTTAAAACATAGCTTTCTGTTTAAAGGTGCCTTGATTAGCTGCAAGTAATTGAGAGTAATTAAGTGTTAGCATTCTGAAAGAAACAAAACATCTTTAAGAACTTCTTACCTTCCGAATTTAATTTGATTAATTCTTCCTGTTCCTTTTCTCTTCATAAATTCTGCATTTGTTTCTCACAAGTGGTGAAAATAAATGATAAAGATGGAAGTGTCAAGTTTATCTGTCTGGGATCTAATCTGGCGGATAAGCAGAAACCGTAATACATAGTGCCTCCCAATGTGTAGTTTGGTTCATTCCCAACAAAGGATTCTGATATATCAGCAGATGGATTAGTACAAAGAACTCCTCCTAGAGATCGTGAAAGCCATTACTCCCTAGTAGGTTGTACATGTTTAGTATTAGATTTGACTTTGATTGTACAAATTTCATTGTAAAAATGAGGCCAAGTTTGTGTACCTGCATTGATATGGCTTTGTTAATATTTTGGATTGGAATTTATAATAAATCTGATATTTCATATCAGTTTTGTTGTAATTTTTTTTATTTGTCAGATGTTTGGTTATTTATTATCATATAAACGAGTTTGTAGAATAATAAACAAACAATTTTTTTCCAAAAAATGAGTTTCTACACTTGACGAATAAGGAGAATTATAGAAAGTCTACTTTCTACACTTGACGTGAGACAACACGTGTAGAAAGTCCCACTTTCTACACGTGATGTCTCACGTGAGGTGTAGAAAGTGAGACTTTCTACACGTGTTTTAGAACACGTGTAAAAATTCCAGACTTTCTACACCTTTTGTATGTCAAATGTAAAAAGTCATTTCCATCACATGTAAAAAGTCTTTCCTGCACTAGTGAAAGGCTTTAGGGTGTGAAATGATAATTTTGCCCCTAAAACCCTAATTGGTGGTTGTCAAGAGTAAAACTAGAAATGCAGTGTGAATTTATCAAAACTAAGTTCAAAAATAGATTCTACACACGAAATTGTGTAGGAATAGTTTAGGTTATAATTTTTGGAAAAGTACAAGTGTACCGGGTATAATAAAGGGAATTAAACCGGATTCATTATGGGCATTTTGGTAATTATGCATTTTTTAGCAAAGATAACTAACGTATGAGTTTTAAAATAAGATATGAATGAGTAAAAACTCATTTTTTTATTAATTTGAAAATTTTAGGATTTGACATTTACCCGAGCCGGACAAAAGTTAAAGGATCGATAGTAGCTAGGTAATTGGAAAGGAGTCCAGGTAGTAACTCTATCTCTCATATTCTATGTGATTGTTTATATGCATTTTTTACCATGTTCTCTGCAATCATATGTGTAAGGTGGTAAGTATCCTAGAGCTAGGTGTGGGAAAAGCACAAGTACACCATGAGGGAAAACTACAAGTACCTTTTGGCTAGTAGGTATCCAGTCTAGGTCAGCTAATGTGATTGATGATAAGTCTATGTGGCATAATTTCTCAACGAGTATGGGAAAAGCACTAATACCACCCTATGGGAATAGTACAAGTATCATGAGGCCAGGTAGACCTAGTTGAGCGACATGACAAGTATGGACAAGTTGTTGTCTACTCTGAAACAATTATGAGACAATGACAAGTACAGGCAGGTTGTTGCCTGCTTCGAAACATTGACGTTATCATAATATGACAAGATGCAACAAGTAGGGATCTGGCGATCATTTTGATCCAGACAAAATCATCACTTTTATCCTAAACATTGACAATTATGTACACGGCATTATTATTTGCTGCAACATATATGCTACATTGCATTATTACTTTTCGTATTTTATATGATTGATAGGATGTTACTACTAAGATTCATATGAATCTCACCCTTTCCATAATTTAAAATTAATTCAGCTAGAGGAAGCGACACAGAAGGCAAAGCGACAGTAACCGGCAACTGAGGGTCCGATGCTGATGAAGAAATTTTCTATTGGTTATCTGTTAGTCTTTCTCTATAGCTGGGATTTGTATTATAACATATACAAACCCTATGGGGATTTCCTGTAATGTAATCAAGAATTATATATCAGTATATTTTTACTATTTCTGTATGCCCATTGAACTACGTGAGAATACTCTGGTAAATGTGAAAATATTAAGGGGTTTGACAGTTTGACCCCTACTTGCTATAATGTTCCAGAACAAACAATTGCATGTCTATACTTGTCTTACTACCTCAGCTGGGTCCTACTTGGCTTGATGGTACTTGTGCTTTTCCCACCAGATAGTACTTGTGTTTTTCCCACACCACAGCTAGGTTTTGTAACATATAATTTATATCACAGAACATGGCAACAGAAAGCATATAAACAATCACATAGTGTAAGAAAGATAGAGTTACTACCTGAAATCATTTCCAAATGTTAGTTAGTCCAGTCTAATAATTCTTTGTCCGACTCGAGTAAATGTCAAATCCTAAAATCCCAAATTTCTAATAAATGAGCTATTACTCATTCATGTCGTGTTCCTAAATTCATATGGTTGGTTATCTTTATTAAAAACACATAATTACCAAAATGCCCTTAGGAATCCGATCTAATTCCCTTTTACATAGTATAACTGTACCTTACCAAAAATTATGACTTGGGTTATTCCTATACAATTTTGCATGTAGAATCCATTTTTGACCTTAGTTTTTCCAAATTCACGCTCCATTTTCCAAAATTCCCCTAGTAGCCATATGTTAGGGTTTTAGGGGTAAAATTGTCATTTCACACCCTAAAACCTCCATACTCCATTTTTCACATGTTCGATACACAATTTTTCATTATAAGCATAATAGGAACATCAAATCTTAAAATTTCAGCTAAAACACTAAAAAATACCCCTGTCCGAAATGTAATAAAATTCGGAAAATTGAAGTTCCATGTTTTATTTCAACACAATACTTTCTTTTCACCTTAAATCACTAACCCTTTAATCACCCTTAATATATGATTAATCAAAATTTAGGCAGCACCTCTCCTTAGGCTTTTAAGAAGACAAAAATTGGGCTTTTATGTCTTAACATGGCTAAAATTTCATGTAACCTCTACTTCCAATATTTTGCCATTTTAAGTGTACAAAAACTCACCATTTTATTCTGTTTAATGTAACAAATGTACAAGGAATTTTGATGAATAAAATTTTGGATATTACACAGACACACATATTTGTTAAATGAGATGCCTTTGTCTTTACTTTTTCTTCCATTCTTCTTATATATTCTTCTATTGTATATTATATTGTTTAAGTATGAAACATATACAAGTATATCAGGAGAAAACACTGATAGTTTGCTATATATATATAATTCTAGCCTCATGTATAACCTATGACTTTAGTTTTATATATATATGTATTTGTTAAATGAGATTCCTCTGTCTTTAGGTTTTCTTCCATTCTTTTCATACATTCTGCTATTGTATATTATATTATTTAAGTATGAAGGCATATAGCAGAAAAAGTTTTAGAACCAGATGAAATTTTAGAATATGAAAGAATGAGAGAAATGTTATGCCTAACATATAGAAAAGTTTCATACTTTGAATTAGATTATGGTAATAATGACATTTTAGGCTAGATGACTCCCCATAAATGTCTAAGCATGAGATATAAAACAATTAGAAATAAACAAGAGATTGCACAATTGACATGGTGGATTAAACCATTTTGAGATTGGTTCTATGAAAGCTGAGATTTTAGACAGAAAAAACCACAATATTATTTATGGCACACAAAAAAAGATTAAGGAACAAGAAAAGAAAACAATTCCAAAACAATGTGTAAGTCATCTTTTGGATGGAAATGGTGGGAAGGGATATGAACGTCTTTTGAGATTTGGCCATTTAAAAACCTTTGTTTTAGGCCATAAAATTAGTCCCATCATGTAGATCTCTAAGAAATGAAGAGATCAACACTAAAAATGCAGAAAACTGACATCAGAAATGCCAGTTATGGAGAAGAAAACAGTAAGGTCTGTCGGACTAGACCAGTGAATTAGCCGAGTCAAGAAAACCTGACAGGAGGCTAAAGATGAAGCAAAATGACATATAGTTTTCCTCTATCCCAAAAGGACAAGTTGTTCAATTTGAAACAAAACGTCATATATCTCCTTTAAATGAAACGATGTGTTTCATTATTATTTTTTTTAAAAAAAATACGAAAGCTATATAAGGCTAGCCAGATTGGGTTGTTATAACAATTTACTAAAAAAAACTTGGGCTGCCCTGATTGGTTTATAAAAAATTTATGGGCTAGGCAACATGTGAGCCTCTGTGTTTTATTTCAAATTTTTTCAGAATTTTTTAAATGTTCTTCTCGGGATGCGTGAAAAATGTGCTTAAGCATCGATTAAGATGCGATTTTTTTTAAAAAATTTCTAAATTTATGTTCTATATTTTGATTTTTTTGGTCTATTTTTAAGACATGCTTGGATCTATTTTAGATGTTTTTAGTGCTATTATTGTTATTTTGTTATTTTTAACAAAAATCCTAAAATATTTGCAATGATCTATATTATTATTTCTTGAGATATATGAGTTAAGAGAGTTTTAAAAGAACTGAAACAAGTTATTTTTGTTTTTTGAACAATGTTTTTATTGAAAAACTTGTGCTTAAGTATGAAAATGTTAGTGATTGCTTATAAGAGAAACAAGTTTTTTCAATTAACTATTATTGATATGAACATAAATTACTTAGAGGAATTAAGTCTCTAAGTAATGAATGAGTTAAGGATTTGCCCATATGAGTATGAAACTCTAAGTAATAGCCTAGAAGGAGAATATTCTAAAGAAGATCAAGATGAAAAGAATCTAAAGTAAGGTTGGAATTCATCTTGAAATGGAATGAGAGGTGCTACTAAAAGAGAACTCAGAAGAAAATTAAGAGGAATTTGAATTTCCTAAATCTTAAGAAAGTTAATGTCAATATTCAAATCTAGAGAAACCTCAAAGAGGTAAAAGTGAAGGATTAGATATTCAAGAACCAATTTTACTTTAAAGTAAAAGAAAATATCAACTAGAGAGATTTTTTAACATTCAAACTCTAGATCATGGTAGAATTCAGGGGAATACCTCTATGAGATGCTACAGCCAGTTCTTGATTTTAGCAGTACTTCCACCAACTAGATGGCACCAAATACCTCTTATTAGAAATCCAAAACCTTATAAATTTAGCCCTTAGTGAGTAGAACAAGATTCGTAAAGGCTCTATTGGCCAGAAACGCGATTTCGGGGGTGAAATCAGCTCGAGAGCTCAAGAACACTTCTAACTTCTCTCCTCTTTCATTTTCTCTTAGTTTTTCCCTCTCTCCTTGCCTTGGCAAAAATTATAGAGAGCTTGGGAGTGTTAGGATGTTAATTCTACATGTGTCAAAATCTTATGGTGCTTTGTGTCTAAGTGTTTAATCCTAGGATGCCATGTGTCCCTTGTGTGGGCCTAAACCCATCCTCTTTCCTTTTCTTGGTCTTGGCCTACCACTTTATTAATGGACAGAAAAGTCTAATGAATTCCCTTGACTCCCTTACTCGGTGGTCACGAAAGTCAATTATGTGATTGATGTAACATACTAAAATATGAGCTCCCAGTATTGCTTGTAAATATAATTAGTCGAAAGGAAATTTTCTGAAGCCATACAATATGTGTATGGCACCATTTTAAGTGAAAGAGGATACTTGGCAAGATTTTACTTGTCGACTCATAAAGTAATAATTAAGTAATTAAATAAATTAATCTTACTTTATGTGAGGACCACGAAAGATGACAATTCATAGGTGGACCCGGGGAAATCCCTTGACTTTCCTTTCCCTAATAAAGTAGACTGGTAGGTAGAGGAAAAAGGAAGAGCGCAGGTCCTATGTGAAATGGACACGCACGCCATCTTAAAGGAAAAGAGCAATAGTACTTTTTGAATTTATATGTTGGACCAATAAAAAGGTGATACATGTCCCCTTTATGATGAAGTTGTTTTTTACTTTTGAGTTGTCACCACCGGAGGGCGCCACATAGTCCACGAGCTATGGAAATCCACTAGTCTCCAATACGGTCACCTAACTAACGTTTCTAAACATTGAACCCTGGAGATGGGGAAAATCATCAGACCCTCACTTTCACTAACAAAAAGGATGGCTAAAGGCCCAAGAAAAGAGGTGGGACCCATTTAATTAAAAGTTCGGACACTTGTCACCATGTAGCTGGATCACCAGACAAGTGACACCACAAGATTTTGACATATGGCGGAAAAATTTTAAGACCCATTAAGGGCCATATAATTTCAGCCAAACAACCCAAAAATTCAGAAAAATGGAGAAAAAATGTTAGAAGAGAGAGAGAGCATGATAGTAAATGTTCTTGACTTCGATCCGCTGAAACACTATTGAGTTGGCGTTTTCTCCCAAAAAATCCTTCATAAACCTTCTTCTACTCATTATAAGCTTCATTTATATGGTTTCAGAATTTTGTTTAGAGGTGTTTGGTGACTTCTTCCTGGATGAAATACTGCCGGATTTCCTAATCGGTTATAGAAACGCATAGTGGTAAGCGTAGGCTATATTTTGAACCGATTGATTTATGAGTTTGATAAACTTTCATGAGGGTTTGTGGCTGGGTATTTTTGGCCAGAGGGTGTTTTTCTTGGAATTGGAAGGCACAATAGAAGAAATTAAACTTTTAAAATTTTTCCAATCCCAATTGCGGATCTATTAATCAGCGTTTAAATCGAGTAGTTAGAATTGTACCTTTGCATTTTTCACCTTTTTGATTTTAAGGAGACAACTACTCTGATCAGCTCCCTCTACTGGTATCCATACAAACAGGACCCAACACCGATAATTTACTAGCACTTCCAATACCACTCTAGAGTTTTCTTGTGGTTCTCTATTTCTCTTCTGCCCTTAGGTTCTATAGCCTTGTGTTTTTATAACTGATGAGGGCTATATTGGATCTTTAAAATTAATCTTAATTAATTTTGAAAACAGTATTGTATTAAATAAATTTGATTTAATTAAATCTGTCCAACATATTTAATAAAACCTATTCATTTAATCCGAATCAAAGAGCCAACATATTTAATTTATCTTTATAAATTAAATATGGGATATGATATCTCTATCAACATTAGTTATTTAATTTATCAAATAAATTAAATCTAAAACTAACACAACATAATAATAATATTATTTTCTTTTATGAATTTTATATTATATTATATTATATATATATATATAAATAATTCATCCACCCTAGATTAAACATTATTTTCATTGAATCTTAGGTACATCTTAGATTCAATAAATTTGGACATTATAGCTCGTGTTGGGCTATTCTTGTATGCGACCCTGTGGGCCCATACGAAGTTGGCAGTGAGCCAATAACCATACTAGCCCACAAGTCGCAAGTAGCCTCTAGCAAGACATTATGACTACCCAATTCATATGAGAATCATTAACACGATGCAACCTGTCAAACAACCATGTCACATCCCTTTGGTAATAAGATATTTCGGCCAAGGATGAGGCATGGATAGTGTCTTCCTTCTATTCCTAACCATTACTTTATCAATTCCTGAGTAGTCTGACAAAAGAAACGGAAACTCCTTTCCATCGTAATATGGTCTTACATTTCTCAAACTTACTCATTGAGAGGCACAGTAATATCTCTCTACTAATGTGAGGCACAAATTCCATCTTGACCATTCACATTCCTCTGCATGAAAATATTAAGCTTGATCCTAGCATTTATCATCACCTAGTCAAAGGTGACTTTTGACTAGCTCAAAGCTTGGTGACTCTCATGTAGGAATCCATGATGATCTCGGGTCAAAGGGCATTGTAACGTGGTTATACATGAGATAAGCTTATGACTTAATCCATGCAGCTTTCTTATAGTGGGTCAGTTCAGCACCTTGTACTCATACAAGTTCCTAAAACTTTAATTCGTATCTCCATACCTTATCAAAGTCATACTGGTCTTATTTCATCTTTACTGTATAGATGACCAACTAGGGGCATTTAGGACAATCTTTATTATTCATCCAAGGATATAGTTATCATAATAAACATGTAAATAATATAACAACAAAATGGAGAAATTTATTTAAATAAAAATGTTCAAATTACAATGATTAGCACCTAAGGCACAATTTCCAACATCCTCCCACTTGTACTCGGTACAATCATTAATTTGCCTAATTCTCATTGTCTTAACATGACGCTTATGCTTTGCCTGTGCAAGTGGCTTAGTAAGAGGATCAGCAACATTGTCTTCTCCTGCTACTTTACATATTTTTATATAACCACTATCATTGATTTCTCTGATGAGATGAAATCACATGAGTATATGCTTGGTCCTTTGATGTGACCTAGACTCCTTGGTATATGCAATAGCACCGCTGTTGTCACAGAACAATTCTATTGGATGTGAGATGGTCGACACCACCCCTAGTTCAATAATGAACTTTCTAATCCAAACGGCTTCCTAAACTACATCTGATGCTACTATATACTCAGCTTTTGTTGTAGAATTTGCTATAGTGCTCTGCTTGGAGCTCTTCTAGCTTACCACACCACCATTCAAAAGGAATATATATCCAGATTACGATCTAAGATTTTCTTAGTTAGTTTAGAGACTTGCATTAGTGTAACCGGTTACACAGAGCTCATTATCCAATCCACCATATACCAAAAATAAGTCCTTAAGTACTTTAGGATATTCTTGACAGTAGTCCAATAACCCTCACCTGGATCTTGTTGATATCTACTGGTCATACTTAAGGAAAATAAGATATCCAGTCGAGTACATAACATGTCATACAAGATGGTTCCAATGGCCGAGGCATATGGAACCTTACTCATGCGATCTCTTTGATCACGTGTACTACGACATAGATCCTTGCTAAAATCGATGTCATGAGACATGGGCATGTAACCCTTTTTTGAATCCTGCATATTAAACCTATGTAGTATCTTGTCTATGTATGTGCTCTGACTTAGGCCTTTTAGCCTCTTAGATCTATCTCTATAGATCCTAATCCCTAGGATGTAAGTGGCTTCACCTAAGTCTTTCATCGAGAAAGACTTTCCTAACCAAGATGTGACACTTTGCAAGGTAGGAATGGCATTCCCAATAAGGAGGATGTCGTCTACATAAAGCACTAGAAATATAACTGTGCTCCTACTAACCTTCTTGTAAACACAAGGTTCATCGATGTTATGAATGAATCCAAACTCTTTGACTACTTTATCAAAATAATGATTCCAGCTTTGAGATGCTTGCTTCAATCCATAAATGGATCGTTAAAGCTTGCATACCTTACCAGAGTCCTCTGGATGCACAAAACCTTTAGGTTTGTCATGTACACATCCTTAAAGAGCTTTCCATTAAGGAAGGCTATTTTGACATCCATCTACCATATTTCATAGTCATAATATACTGTAACAGCAAGAAGGATTCTGATTGATTTGGCCATTACAACTTGGGAAAAGGTTTCATCATAGTCTATGCCATGAGTTTGAGTGAATCCTTTTGCAACCAGTCGTGCCTCGAAAACATTTACTTTGTCATCCATGTCAATTTTTTCTTTGAAAACCCACTTGCGCCCAATGATTTTTGCACCTTCAGATGGATCGACTAAGGTCCATACCTAATTTTCGTACATGGATTGCATTTCAGACTTCATGGCATTTAGCCATTTATCAGAGTTTGGTCCCATTATGGCTTCTCGATAGGCAGTTAGCTCATTCTGCTCAATGAGTAGCACATCACGATTTCCAAACATACCTCATTCTGCTCATCTGTGGTTCTATGCTATCTTGTGACTCTCAAACTTCTTTGAGATGTACCTTGCTCCCATGGGTTCTTTTAGAGATAAACTCTCTTTCTATAATGACACCGTTTCGGATAATAAACACTTTGTGATCGGTGGGATTATGGGCTTATTATCCCTTTATTTCATTAGGATACCCCATAACAAGGCACTTTGAGGATCTGTGCGATAATTTATCAAAGGTTTGTTGCTAAAGTAAACCTCACATCCCCAAATTTTGAGAAAAGACAAACTAGGTTTCTTCCTAGTCCATATCTCATATGGTGTCTTTTCATCTGCCTTAGATTGAACATGATTTAGTGTCTAGGGCATGGCCCTAAAAGGACAATGGAAGATCTGTTTGACTCATCATAGATCAAATTATATCTAATAGTGTTTGATTCCTCCACATAGAAATGTCATTCCATTGTGGTGTTCCTGGAGGATTCAATTGTGAGATTATCCCACAGCTCTTCAGATGGTCAATAAACTCTTGGGTTAAATGTTCACCACCTCGATTAGATTAAAGTACTTTAATTATTTTTCCAAGTTGGTTTTGTACTTCATTTTTTAATATTTTGAACATTTCAAAAGATTCAGATTTATGTTTCATTAGATAGATATAGCCATATCTATTAAAGTCACCTATAAATGTAATGAAGTACATATAACCTCCTCTGGCAGCTATATTAAGTGGTCCACATACATCTATATGTGTGAGGCCTAATAAATCAATGTCCTTCTCACTACGCCTAATAAAAAGTGTCTTTGTCCTCTTTCCTAATAAGCAAGCTTCACATATATTATATGATTCAAAATCAAATGAGTTAAGAAATCTATGTTGATAGTGTTTAGAAATGTGTTTCTCATTTATATAGCCTAGATGACAATGCTATAGTTAAGTCGGATTTAAGTTATTTGACTTGATCCTTTTGGTTGTTGCGTTATAGATATTTCCACTATTAGGATGTTCTAAATTTAAAATAAAATGACCAACATGAAAATCACTATCATTATAAAAATGTCATTACGATAAATAGAACATTTACCATTCCCAGTAATAGAAGTATAACCTTCCTTATCCAAATAAGAAAGAAAAATAATGTTCCTACTCAAAGCAGGAACAAAATAGCAATTATTCAAAACTAATAAAAGCCTACTGGGCAAAACTAATTCATAAGTGCCTACAGCTAAAGCAACAACTCTTTCTCTGTTTCCAACTCATAGGCTCACTTCGCCCTTCTTCATCTTTCTACTATCCTTGAGACCCCGCACATTTGTACAAATGAGAGAACCACATGCAGTATCTAATACCTATATAGAGGAAGCAGAAAAATGAATGTTTATAACATAAATACCTGAAGAGACAGCCCCACTATCCTTCTTATTCTTTTTTTAGACCTTCAAGGTAGAGTTTGCAATTCAACTTCCATTGACCTGGTTCATTGCAGAAGTAGCATACTCCATCTTTTGGAGGGTTTACCTTCTTGGCTGCAGGCTTGGTTTTGGGCCTGTTTGACTCTTTAGTCTTACCAAGTGAGCCTTTATCCTTCAACATCCCCTTGCCTTTCCTTTTCATACCCTTTCCTTTTTGAACCATCAAAACAATGTTGGGCTTTTTCTTAATACTCTGCTCAACTGTTTTAAGCATCCTATGCAGTTTAGAAATTGATTTCTCTATATTATTCATATTGTAGTTCATAACAAACTAGTCATAACTTTCCAAGAGTGAGTTCAAGATCAAATCTGTAGCTAACTTCTAGCTCATGGGAAATCCAAGCCTTTCTAGGTAATCAATGTAGCCTTTTATCTTTAAGACGTGAGTAATAACTAATCTACCTTCAGCCATCTTGTAGGAATGTAAGGCCTTTGTAGTCTCATACCTCTCTTGCTTTGACTATTAATGGGACATTTCCTTGAGATGGACAATCATCTCATGAGCCTCTATATGTTCCAGATCTCTATGGAGCTCTAGAACTATGGTAGCAAGCATCAGGAAACCTATATCCACAGAGTCATTCTTATGCTTCGTGTAAGCATCTTTTTGAGCTCTTGGAGCATTGGTTGCTGGCTCCTCAAGAATGGGTTGATCTAGGACATATTCCTTTCTTTCCTGCTTGACAACAATTCTCAAGTTTTTGGATCAATCAAGAAAGTTTGTTCCATTGAGTTTATCCTTCTCAATGTAGCATTATTACTAGTCAACATGATTCTACAATTAAAATATACAAAGTCAGTTAGTAATCTACTACTATATTAACAACCCTTAATATAATAATTCGTAGGCTAAGATCCATATTTTGCTTAAACTTAAGTCCGCTTTGGCAGGACGCTTAAATTCAAGTTGTTTAAGTAGATAACCTTTTTACCTATTACATCACAATTAACTCTTAGATCTTTATGGGATTGGATCATCATATGATCTGGCATGTTTAATCCCATCTAATGCCTTGAGATCCAAAACTGTTTTGCTAATCTTAATTAAGTCAAAACAATAATGAATCATTGTGAGTAGCACCATTACTTATGCTTGTCTCACCAAGATAACTCAAATGCATCCACTTTGGTGTAAACTACAATTAAACGATCAATTTTGAACAAGTATTTATTAATTGACGGCATTATGACTTAAGATTTCATTTGGAGGGCTTAATCAATTAGCTTTGTTTATATGAATGCAATCGTGGTTGTATCTCATACAAATAAATACATATAAATGCAAAAGTATTCAGATAATGATCTAATCAAAAGTATAATCTAAATGTGACATAGCATGGCTCATCTAACCTAAAATCCTCCCAAGCCATTGAGAGGATTTCTCTAAACAAGAAAAAGAAATACATTGAGAGAAACCTCGTTTAAACATATGAAGGGTGTGAGATGAGAAGAGAATGTACATCGAGAATATTTAGAGGAAGGCACAACATGCAGGTCGTATTAAATATTACAACCTTTGTAAAGACTAGAGCCATATTGTTCACTATACCCAAACAATTTTGAAGAATAAACCACAACATGTAATAATTCATACCATAGAAAGAAATAATAATTGTTGTGATAAGGTTATATCACGCTACGAACAGTTAGCCATGGCGATCCTTTGAGGGGGTTGCTGCCCCCGGAGCTTTTGAAAAGGGCACATTTTCCTTTTAAAAAAATGTCTCAGTCCAGTTTTTTTAAAAAAAACAAGCCCAATTTTTAAAAGAAACAATAATTCGATTCAGGTACCCTACCCGATACCTAACCCGGTTTAGGTACCTTACCCGTTGGATTGTCGCAAGCCATGATCTCAGGTGAGGATTTCACATAATCTTAGGGTTTGAACATGATTACGGTAATAATCAGAAACATGATTATAGAATACGAAAACTAAAGAAACATGATTTTGGCGATTAACTGATGATTTCGGAATTTAGTTTCAGATCTAATCGAAACAAAACATGTTGCATAGATTCCGGTATTTGAAAGCGAAAAAGAAAAGTATGGCATATTCAAAACCTTCGAACAGATATATAACACTTATATAATTCTTCGAAAAGCAACTTGTACGAACAAAAAAAACATATATATTATCTATATATCACATATATAAAACACAAACTCAATTTAAAAGCTCAATTGACCTGTCTCTAATACCACTGTTGGAATTGGAAGGCACAACAAAAGAAATTAAACGTTTAAAATTTTTCCAATCTCAATTATGGATCTATCAATTAGCGTTTAAACCAAGTAGTTAGAATTATACGTTTGCATTTTTCACCTTTTTGCTCTTAAGGAGCCCACTACTCGGATCAGCTCCTTCTACTTGTATCCCCATGAACAGGACCTAACACCGACAGTGTGCTAGTATCTCAAATACCTCTCTAGGGTTTTCTTGTGGCATTTTATTTGTCTTCTGCCCTAGGGTTCTGTAGCCATGTGTTTTTATAACTGATGAGGGCTATATTGGATCTTCAAAATTAATCTTAATTAATTTTGAAATTTGTATTATATTAAATAAATTTGATTTAATTAGATCTATCCAACAGATTTAATTTAACTTATTTATTTAATCCTAATAAAGAGCCAACAGATTTAATTTATCTTTATAAATTAAATTTGAGATATGATATATCTATCAATGTTAGTTATTTAATTTATTAGATAAATTAAATCTAAAACTAACACTACATAATAATATTATTATATATATAATATTATTATTATCTTCTTTTGCTAATTTTATATTTTATATATAAAATTTGTCCACCTTAGATTAAACATTGTATTCATTGAATCTTAGACACATCTTAGATTCAATGGATCTAGACATTATAGCTCGTGTTGGGCTATTCTTGTGTATGGCCCTGTAGGCCCATACAAAGTTGGAAGTAGGCCAATAATTGTACTAGTCCATAAGTCACAAGCGGCCTCTAGCAAGACATTGTGACTACGCAATTCATATGAGGATCGTTAACATGATGTAACCTATTAAACAGCCATGTCACATCTCTTTTGTCACACAATATTTCGGTCAAGGATGAGGCATGCATAGTGTCATCCTCATATACCTAACCATTACTTTCTCAATTTCTGAGTCGTCTGAGAATAGAAAGGAAACTCCTTTCTATCATATTATGGCCATATATTTCTTAGACTCACTCATTGAGGGCCACAATAATATCTCTCTACTAATATGAGGGACAAATTACATCTTAACCATTCACATTCATCTGCATGAAAACCATTAAGCCTAATCGTAGCCTTTATCATCATCCGGTCAAAGGTGACTTTTGACTAGATCAAAGCTTGGTGACTCTCATGTAGGAATCCATGATGATCTTATGTTAAAAGGCATTGTGATGTGGCTATACATGAGATAAGCTTATGACTTAATCCATCTAGCTTTCTCATAGTAGGTCAGTCTAGCACCTTGTACTCTTACAAGTGCCTAAGACTTTGATTCATATCTCCATACCTTATCAAAGTCATACTGGTTTTATTTTATCTTTGCTCCCACATAGATGACCGACAGGGACATTTAGGATAATAATTATGATTCATCCAAGGATACAGTTATCATATTAAACATGCAAATAATATGACAATAAAATGGATAAATTCATTTAAATAACAATGTTCAAAGTACAATGATTGACCCCTAGGGCATAATTTCCAATATTTTTTAAGGGTTAGTGGTGTTTTAATAATGTATTGGCAATTAGATAATGATTTATGATGATGTTGGACTAAGTTAGTGATTAAAAATTATATTTGATATATCATTTGCATTTTTAAAAATTATATTTAATAATGTAAAGGATGTCCAAAAATTGTAAAAATTTCTAGTTTCAAATTAGACATGTCAAGATTTAATTTGATATATCATTTGCATCAATTGGATGTGTACACTGGAAGTTCTACATTTTTGAAAATTGGTCATGTAAAACTGGAAAGTTCTAGAACAGTGGCCAATAAAGTGGAATTCTATACTGATGTATATCTAGATGACTTATGGCTATATTTTTTCCTAAAATTAAACTAATTAGGGGTCACATAGTCTTTAGAATGGTTGTAATTAGACATCTGTACATAGAGTTATGAATTTTAAAAAATCTGTGAAAATAGAAAATATAATGGCACCATGTAATTATGTTGAACTTTAAGGGTGAAATTAACTAACTTGGGATAGTTGGACTACATTGACCATACTTTTGACTTAGTACACTAGCCTTAATAACAACTAAATTGAATGTTTGGATTATGAAAGTATTAGACAAAATAATAACATGTCATCCGTAAATTCCAATTATAGGACCTAATAGTTGTCTGGGATCTAAGACCTAGCTGAGCTCAAAGAAATAGTGGGATATTTCTTAGGAAAAGTAACTAGATAGTAATTTTATCTTTTATATATTATAAGATACACTGCATGTTTGTGGTTTCATCATGAATTTTCTTGACACATTCTGATTATGGGTGGTGGTCGCCCGGGGCCTATTGTATGAGTTGATATCTAGGCCATTAAAACTTTTTGTGATGCACAATTGGATGCTTAGGCCTTTTTTGAGGGTAACACTTAGGGCTATATGATTTGTTATACCTAGCGCTATGGTGATAATTAAACTGCATGTTGAGTACTAAAAGTAGTTGTGATAATTTTGTTTATATGATGACTGTGTGGCATGCTCTGTGATTTTATATCTATATGATTGACTACCTGTTTCTATTGGGATTTTTTTAATCTTACTCTTTTCCTTTAAACAAATCTACAGTACAGGATAGCAGCTCAAAGGGTAAGAAGACAGAAATGGACAGATAGATGATAAAGCTGCAAGATTATATTTTGCCAGTTGGTTGTCTATTTTGGATATGGATATAACTTTGCAAACCTGACAATAGTATAGTGGTAGAACTAATAGTACTAGTAGCCTAGTAAATGGATGATGACATAATAAAGGGATAACTTAGCTAGATATTGCTTCTGAATAATAAATAAACATTAACTAACGAATGCTATGTGAGACTTAAGCAGAGACATGCTCGAACACTTTGATAAAATGGAATTGAGTAACGATGAGACTTAGGGAGGCAGTAAAATTTTTGAAAATGTTCAAAAAGTGTGTTTTATTCCACTTAAGAGCCCTCTCAACCCTAAGTTCAATCTTAGAGATAAGTTTGGGATTTGCAAATGTTTTCAAAAGTCAATTTACTCCGAGACCGAATTCTAGTCTCACTACTCTTTTTGCACTCATCTGAGTCTATTGGATATAAGATATGGCAATTTTATATTAGAGCATTGATCTTAGCAACGATAGGTTATTGCTAGAGTCTTCTGCTTATATTGATAGGTTATAACCTTTGGCTAGCTACTTTGTGTTAGGAAGTATAACTGATAGGGGAAGGCAAAGGAGTCGATCACCTTCGTTAACTTAGCAACCTTCTAAGGATAGGTGTATACCTGAGGATAGGAGGGTAGTGATGTATAGGACAGCAGGAGGGCAATGATGATGTGTACCGCCAGGAAGAAGTTGCAACTCCTGTGACTATCAAGCTAAGACTTGTCCCGAGTATAGAGTCCTCCACCGTGGATAATAGTGACCTAGAGGGGGGGGAGGTAGCACGTGATACTGACTCTACCACTAGCTCTAGGGCTGCAGAGATTAAGTTGGCTTATGACCCTCACCTTGATGATGAGTTGTAGCAGTATTTGAAGATATTGTACTTCAATGGCTATGAGGCTATGACCTTCTCCTACTCCACCTCTAGACTGAATACCCACTTCTTATTCGATGTGGATCTACTATATGATAGGCGAGAGATGTATGATCTGTAGATGCCAGACGACATATTGATCAAGACAATACTTGCCTATTTTCTTAATACGACTTTATGGTTTAACATGAAGAACAACATTATAGCCTACTACGGTTCTTATGCATTTTCTCCTTTCATTAACCTTATCCACAAGTATATAATGAAGTATATATAAATAATGTAGAGACGGTAGAAGCATGCTTAGTTAAGACAAAGTAGTAGTACAAGCTTCTTTTGGTGTAAATACTGAGCCTCTTATAGTAAATATAACTGTTTGCTGTAATAGATCTATGTTCCTATTGTGTGTTGGTATTTAAATCTTGATAAATACATATATATACATATGTATATCTTCAATATAGTATTGATATTATGATTCATTTTTAATAGTAAAAAGAAACAATGGTGCGATGTAGACCAGGGAATGTACCACCGAATGTAGAGCCTAAGAATAATGTGAGGCCCAACCCTATGCAATAAATTCTCAGAATGCTGACACAACAACAAACTATAATTCATGACCTATAACAGGAAATCTGGGAGATACGGGAAAAGCAAAATGAAGACGGGGCACAACCTGAGAACCCTAAAGGGAATAACCCTGAGGGGAATCTAAAAGAGGAATAGCCTTAAAGTGATGAGCAATCGCAGTCGCTCAAGTCTAATCAAGAGCCTCTTATCATTTTGGCCCAAGAAGAAGACAATCTCCAATACTGGATGCCAAAATTCATCAAGTACCAGCCTCCAGTGTTTAAAGAAAGATTTGATCCACAAGCTGCTTAGGCCTGGCTGATTCACTTAGAGAAAATAGTTGAAGTACTGGGGTGACTTATAAAGATAAAAGCCATAATGGTTATATATAAGCTAAAAGGAGATGCAGACCGCTAGTGGAAGAATACAACAATAATTATACGTACCTGAAACATTTTGTTAACCTGGGTGTTGTTTCAAGAAAAATTTAATGAAAAATACTTCCCCGAGGTCTGTGAGAATCAAAAAGAAGAAAGAATTCATGGCTATACAATAGGGTGAAGATGAGACTTTCGATTAGTACCTATCTCAATTCATTCGATTTTCCCATTACTCTTCCTATCTGAGATTCAAGGAAGATGAGGAGTGGACCTCTGATATGTTGATACGGGGACTGAAGCCTAAGATAGAAGAAAAGCTAGTTTCCTGACAATTTACTGAATTTAACAAGGTAATAGAAGTTTTCCGCTGACAGAGGGTAACTTGAAGAGGATGCATTCGAATAAAAATGCCAATAATCGAGGTGGACTTAGTCTGAAGGATACCTCACAAAAGTGTAAGGGGCAAGGGTTCTTACAAAAGGGGTATAATAAGAAGCCCTTTCAGTCTAGGAACCGTGGTAACCAGAAACCTCTTATATCTTAAACATTCCTTTGGTGTGGTAAGTCACATCTGGGACAACTTTGTAATGTCCCTATTAGCCAAAAATATGCTATGCTTGCTAGAAGCCAGGCTACTTTATATACAATTATCCCCAGTGAGTAGCCAAGCCTAAACCCAAGAATCAGGGTGGAGTTTTGGCTTGATGTATGAAGAGTCAAAGAAGTCTCCTGAGTTGATACAAGGTAAAATTCTTCTCAATCGTAGTTCATTGAAAGCTTTGTATAATTCAGGTGCTAGTCATTTCTTTATTCCTTATGACTATGCTAAGTGCCTAAGACGGTATGTTCATAAACTGCCATTTGACTTAATTGATTTGATACTAATAGGTATCAAAATTATGATAGATGATGCTTGTCTGAACTGCATGGTAAACGTCGAGGGACATAAGTCTACAGTTGACTTGATTTATTTGCGCTCAAAAAACTTGAGGTTATACTGGGTTTTGACTTGTTGATGGCAAATAATGTGTTGTTGGTTTGCAAGAATAAGAAGATACTATATCCTAGCTGGCAAAAGGATGATAAAGTACATGCTAGTTTGAACTTCCTCTCAATGGTGGAGGCTGATAAATGCTTAAGGAGGGCATGCCAAGGGTATTTCATGTTATTTTCTGTACAGGAGGAGACAGAGGTAACCCTGAAAAATATATCGATTGTACAAGAATTTCCTAAGGTGTTTTTGAATGACCTAAGTGGTTTGCCTCCGGAGAAGGAAGTGAAATTTACGATCGAGATTATGCCTGGAGCTGGATCTATATCAAAAGCCTAGTATAGAATGGCTCCAAATGAGATAGTTGAGCTGAAGAAACAGATCGAGGAATTACTTGAGAAAGATTTCATTCGACCTAGTGTCTTACCGTAGGAAGCTTCAGTGCTATTCAATAAGAAGAACGACGGGAACCTAAGGCTATGTATTGACTACCAAGAGCTAAATAAGGTGACCGTCAAGAACAAGTACCCGCTTCCGTAAATTGACGACCTCCTAAATTAACTGTTTAGATCAAGTATGTTTTCAAAGATTGATCTAAGGTCAGGATATCATCAGTTATGTGTGAAAGCAGAAGATATACCAAAAACTGCTTTTAGGACCAGATATGAGTACTACGAGTTTCTGGTGATGCCCTTTGAAGTAACTAATATTCTTGTCATAATTAAGGACTACAAAAACCATATCTTTTGTCAATATTTTGATCAGTTAATGGTAGTCTTCATCAATAACATTTTGATATACTCTAAAAGTATAAAAGAGTACGAGGAGCACTTGAGAATCGTGTTGTGCATTTTGTAGGAGAGGCAACTTTATGCCAAATTGAGTAAGTGTGAGTTTTGGCTTCTAAAAGTCAGATTTTTAGGTCATGTTATCTCAGAAGAACGGGTCCCAGTGGATCCTAATATGGTAGAAGCAGTGCTAGATTAGAAGAGCCCAGAAACTGTTGCTGAGATACACAGTTTTCTGGGTCTTATTGGCTATTAGTGGAGATTCATTTAGAATTTCTCCCGGATCGTCTTTCCGATGACCAAGCTCACGCGAAAGGATCAACCATTTAAGTAGGATAACTGATGTGAGGTTAGCTTCACTTCAATGAAGGTGAGATTAACAAATGCACCCATGTTGATTATCCCCAATCCCAAGTTGACGTACGTGGTCTACAATGATGCTAGTAAGCAGGGACTGGGATGTGTCTTGATACAGCAGGGTAGAGTGGTGGCCTACGCCTCTTAACAGCTAAAGCATCATGAGAGAAACTATTCCACTCATGATTTAGAGTTGGCGGCAATCATGTTCAAGTTGAAAATCTAACGACACTACCTATATGGTGTAATTATGGAGTTATACTGCTACCATTAAAGTCTCAAGTATCTATATGATCAAAAAGAGCTAAATATGAGACAACATAGGTAGATGGAGTTGCTAATGGACTACAACCTAGAAAACAAGTATCACCAGGGTAAAGCTAATGTCGTTGCTGATGCTCTTAGTCAAAAGGCGGTATAGGTGGCAGCTATGATGATATAGGAGAGAAAACTAATAGAAGATTTTCATGACTTAAACATGTCAAATCAAATCCTATATGCTAGTTATGGTATTAGCCAAGAGGAAAGTTGTAACGACCCTCCTCATATATCCCTTATTACTGATCTTACTCAGAGTAGCAATGCGTAGTTCAGTGGGCACACAGGAATAGCATGAATATACTGATAATATTAATACAATATTGCTTGATTATAATACAAAAGTTTCCCCACCAGGGGTTTACACAAACAATATTTATAGACCTTGATAACTAAAAGGTCTTCAAACAACCAGCAATATTCCTCTTCGTGCATAACTCTTTTCTAATCTCAACACGTTTCCAATGCTCACTTGTCTGAATGGTTGGTTGGGAGGAGTGAGATTCGAGAGAATCTCAGTAGCAAACATTACCACTATGCATGCCAGATATATATGAATGCATGACATGCTTGCCTACACTATTTCATGCCAACATAATGACATGCTGCATGCTCGATGTTATGACATACATATGGCCATTGCACAAATATAACAGAGCTTCAACCAATCATACATGTTCCACACAAATAGGCAAAGCAGTCACATAATCAATGCAAGACATACATATCACATACATGCAGAAAAGGTAAGTTTACTACCTGGTGGACTTTATGTCCTTCTCTTCTTGTCCCTTGATCCTCCAACCATTGCTCCTTCTTTATCACTTCATGGCCCTAGAAAAGTGATAACATCATTAGAGCCATGAAAAGTGAATACCCAATGGCCCACATTAGCCCTATAGGCTTACTTTCACCCTTGGAGTTCATTCCAATTATATTTGGGCAATTTCTTACTTAAATTCGCATGGTAATCAAACTACCAGTATTTTTGACCAAACTTTGGAAAATCATAACTAATTCTATAGAACTCCAATTGAGGTGGTTAAAAGCTCTATTTGAATCCCTTTAAGTTTAGTTTTACATAAAAATACTCTATTTTAAACGCCATCACTACACCATTCCCAGAAATTTTCCAAACACCGACTGTTTCAGATGTTCTTCCAGAAAGCAGGGCAGATATTAAAAAATTCATATCTAAATACACAAAAATCAAATTGATCATTATGACCTATCCAATTAAATTTCTATGTGTCTACTTTCAAACTGGAGAGTTTCATGGCCATTGGATAACATTTGACCACTCAAAAACACGTCACCATAACACTGCCTCCAGAAAATGGAATACACAACATTTACCCTTTAACTTCTAAAATTTCTAAATTCATGTACAAGTGTCCAAAATTCATGAACACTTGTATACCCACAAAATTATGCCTCCTAAATCCAATGGAAGCATTAAAATCATCAAATTCCAACTCCTCCTTCACGAAAAATACAGGGCAGAAACAGAAGGAAATTGAATTCTGAGAAGGAGTTTGTTGTTTCTTCGATTTCTCTTGCCTAATCACTTCCTTACTACTCATAATCAAGTGATTAGCTATTTATACATCCATTGGACATCATTTAGCCATTGAAAACACCAATTTAAACCAGCCATGAACAGTACCCAACCTTCCCAAAACTCATCCAAACAACAAATCAATCGGTTAAAAAGGAAGCTTACGCTTACCTCTACCCATTTCCACAAACGGTTCGGAATTCTGGCAACACCCCAGCAAGGGAGACGGCACCAAACACCTCCAAATGAAAATCCGAAACCGTAGAAATAAAGATCTCGATGAGTAGAGGAAGTTTCCTGAAGGGTACTTTGAGAGAGGATGCCGTTTCGGCAGTGTTTCGGAGGAAAGAATTTTATTTCTCTTCTTTCTCCATTTCCTTCTCTCTCTTTCTTCTGGTTTTTTCACGGGAAAAATGGCTAAGTAGGGTGATGACGTAGTTTACTAATGACGGATTGAATCTTAACTTATTAAATCTAGTTTTAAATTTTTCCTTCATGATTGAGTTTTAATTATTGCTCTTAATGCTTACAATTGATTGGCCACCTTTTGGATGATTTTAATATGCATGTTGAGACCGGAAGGAGATACATGTGTGTGGATCCTATAATTAAAACCATAATTTGCATATGAAATAGGAATATATTCATATGGGTTATGTAGTCTTAATTGAGTTCCATAAATCTTAATGCATGATTGATTGCTTAAATTCATATAGGAATATATTGGGTTAGCAATTAATTATAGAATTACTTGACATTGGAAGAGGCTAGTAATTAAAATAGGGAAACTCGACTATCAATCATGTGGAATAAATTGGACTAGAATAGATAAGTGATTCAATCCGGAATTTATTAAGTGAAATCTAATCCCTAGGGCTTTTTCTCATATTTGTCTTTATATCACTTGTATTCATATTTCATCATTTCTATCTTGAAATCTCAATCACAACTAATCAACCGACTAAATAGAATTAAAATTACCAATTTTGGTACTTAGTGATCAATCCTCGTGGGAACGATACTCTACTCACTTCTTTATTACTTGATTACGACAGTGTACACTTGCACTTCTAAATACACCATCCTAAATTCGTAACAAGTTTTTGGCGCCGTTGCCGGGGATTGTCATTAATATCAATACCAAGTAATTTTAATACTAATTTGGTCTTCATATTACTTTTTTTTTTGTGTCTTTTGTTTCTTTTCAGGTTTTTGCTTAGTATATGACCAGATCGAAGAAGACTGAATTACAACCTTGTGATTCTGAGATCGAGAGAACTTGTCGAAGAAATCAGAGAGTTCGAAAGCAGTCTACTTCAATCAATTCAATGGCAAATCCGGAAGGAGAAGCAGCAGATACCAAAACACTCCGTGATTATGCAACACCAACAGTCATGGAGACAACTTCTGGAATCAGAAAACTACCAGTAGCAGCCAACAATTTTGAAATCAAGCCTGCAATTATCCAGATGGTGCAAGCCAATCAGTTCGGTGGTTTATCAACAGAAGATCCCAACACACATATAGCCAGCTTCCTAGAAATATGTGACACATTCAAGCATAATGGTGTTACTGATGATGCCATTAGACTTAGACTTTTCCCTTTCTCACTCAGGGATAAGGCTAAGAGCTGGTTACATTCTCTACCAGTGGGAAGCATAACTACATGGGATGCCTTGGCACAGAAATTTTTGGCGAAATACTTTCCGTCAGGAAAAACTGCAAAATTGAGGAATGAAATTACCTCATTTTCCCAGCATGAACTAGAAAGCCTTTATGAAGCCTGGGAAAGATACAAGGAGTTGCTAAGGAGATGTCCTCATCATGGGTTACCAGATTGGTGGACACTGCAAACATTCTACAATGGGATGACACATACCACCAGAATTCTTGTAGATGCTGCAGCTGGAGGATCTTTAATGGGAAAAAATCTTGATGATTTCTATAATTTACTTGAGGAGATGGCAACAAATGCATATCAATGGCCTTCTGAACGTCATAATTCAAAGAAGGTACTTGGAGTGCACGAGCTGGATATCCTTACAACTTTATCTTCTCAAGTTGCATCTATATCCAAGCAAGTGAGCTCATTGACTAGTCAAGCAAATGCAATCAGTACTCCTCATGAAACCTGTGACCGATATGGAGGACCTCATATGAGTACACAAAGTCAAGATGGACAGTCATCCATACCTTCTCAGTCGGAGCAAGCTCATTATATCGAAAATCAAAGAAATGACCCATTCTCAAACACTTATAATCCAGGTTGGCGGAATCATCCAAACTTTGGCTGGAGGAATAATCAAAATATGTTCAAACCGCAAGGGAACTACCAGCAACAAGCTCTTCAACTACCAAATCCACCACAACAAAAAGTGAATGTGGAAGATGCACTGGCTCAACTAACCATGAATACATCTCAATTCATGGCTAGGACTGATGCAACACTTAAAAGCCAGGAAGCCTTGATAAAGAACTTGGAGATCCAAATGGGCCAAATTGCAAATATGCTGAATTCCAGACAACCAGGTACTCTTCCAAGTGACACTGAAAAAAACCCAATAGAGCATGTGAAGGCTATTTCATTAAGGAGTGGAAAAGAATTGAAAGATCCTGTAATTCTACATAAGAATGACGGAGAAAAAAAAGAAAGTGAACCAGAAAAAAAGGAGGAAGCACAGAAACCTCAAGAAGATGATGTGGTACCAGGAAGAATCAGCTTTCCAGATAACCCTCCTCCATATGTACCACCAGTTCCATACCCTCAGAGACTTGTGAAGGCAAAGCTAGACAAGCAGTTTAAAGAGTTTCTGGAGGTTTTCAAAAAGTTACATATCAACATCCCTTTTGCAGACGCTCTTGCCCAAATGCCCAGTTATGCAAAATTCATGAAGGACATTCTCTCAAATAAGCGTAAGCTGGAGGAATTTGAGACAGTTGCACTTACTGAGGAGTGCAGTGCCATTCTGCAAAAGAAACTACCACCAAAGCTGAAAGATCCAGGAAGCTTTTGCATACCTTGTACCATAGGTCAATGTAACTTTGAAAGAGCACTTTGTGACCTGGGAGCAAGTGTAAATCTCATGCCCTTATCTGTCTACAGAAAACTTGGTCTTGGAGAGGTGAAGCCTACCACAGTTTCACTACTTCTTGCTGATCGATCAATTAAACATCCAAGGGGTGTCTTAGAAGATGTTCTGGTGAAGGTGGACAAACTCATATTTCCAGCTGATTTCATCATACTTGATATGGAAGAAGACCAAGAAATTCCTATCATTCTTGGGAGGCCATTCCTAGCAACTGGGAGAACTTTAATAGATGTGCAACAGGGAAAGTTGACTTTACGAGCTCAATATGACCAAGTATCTTTTAACATTTTTAAGGCTTGGTCATGTCCAAATGAAGGTGACACCTGTTACAGAGTAGATACATTAACCAGATGCACAACAGATGTGGTGAACAAAAGCTGCATGAATCAACCACTCGCAATAGGAATAGTAGATGTTTCAAAATCAACTAATCATAAAGTGCACAAAGAATATTGGGGAATAAAAGCTTTCAATTTTGACTCAAAGGCGGCTGGTAAGAAAAGACTTCTCCAACTCAATGAGCTTGAAGAATTCAGACAACAAGCTTATGAGAATGCAAAGTTATACAAGGAGAAGACAAAAATGTGGCAGAATAAAAGAATTTAGAGGAGAGAGTTCACGCCGAGACAAAAAGTTCTGATATGCAACTCAAGGCTAAAGCTCTTTCCGGGAAAGCTGAGATTAAGGTGGTCAGGACCTTTACTGTGGTTCAAACATGGCCATATGGAGCAGTGGAGATTCAAGATGGTGATCGAAAATTCAAAGTGAACGAGCAAAGGCTGAAAGAGTATAATGACGGTGCACTCAACACTTTGAAAACTGTCATCACTTTGAAGGAAACAACAGGTAAGTCCTAATATTTTTTTTAAATAAAAAATAAAAAAAAATAAAAAAAAATAAAAAAATAAAAAAAAATTATTATTGGTTTGGTCTTTGTCTAGCTAAAGACGTTAAAGAAGGGCGGCTATTTGGGAGGCAACCCAAAACTTCTTTTCCTTAATCTTTCATTTTTCTTACTTACTTACTGAAGCACACAAAACTGCATCTTTAAATTTTAGTCTCATCATGGAGGAAATTATTGTAAAGCTTAAGAACAGGTTCCCTACTCTTCCCAAAGATGTGCTTAGGAAGATCTATAGCTGTCGACTTGAACGAATGAAGACATTCAAGCGTTTGGGCCTTCCTGAGGATGTCCGCTGGATTATTGAAGCTAAGGTACGTTTAATAGGTGAGATTCATGATTTATTTATTAAACCTATGCCAGGTATGGGAAGAAGCTCTTACTCCAAAAAGAGAAGAGCTAAAAGAATGAAGGTTTGTCCTAAATGTGCAAGGTGGAATTGTGATCAGCGCTGTAGGAGCAAAGGTATGGTTTCTATAAATCGAGAAGATAAAATCCAATTTATAAAGGATGGACTGAGTAAGGAGTCATAAGATGATATCATTCAGACTCTTGAGACGTATCCTAGTGGCGATGTTCATCATGTTCTTCTTGATTTATTAGATATATTCAACAAAGAAAAAGAGCGCTACCGTCTTGGGAATCTGACGTTAAAAGACCCTGTTTGCCAGTTTATAAGAAAACTGGATGGGAAGCAAATCCTCGATTCATAGAAAGCGTTTAAGCCGTTACTGGACGTAAAACCAGAGGAAGATGTGAGCCACAATCATAACTACTGTACATAATCTTGCTTTTATCAATCTGTCTTATCTTTTTCAGTAACGTTTGACTTTCTTTACTCACTTTACTTAATTTCTTTGCACAGTGGCCCACTTGTCATTCGTGTCAGAAATTTTTTTCAAATTTTTTTGAAAAATGTGTGATTTGCATGATTTTGTTGTCGCTGTTTTTGTAATATAAATATGTAATCTTCCATTTGTAAAAAAAACATAAAATGTCTGAGAGAAAAAAAGAGAGGAGTGGTATCACTCTAAAATGCAGTTTTAAATCTATATGCATTTTTGGTGAAACTGACTTGGGAAAGGATAGAGAGTTTATACCTGCAGCCAACGAACTGGGACGTGCATTAGCTGCAAGAAAGATCAATTTTGTCTACGGGGGAGGTATTCAAGGCCTGAGGGGAAGTATGGCTATTGCTGCAACCATGAATGGTAGTAAAGGTTTGAACGTAAGGGTGAAGGAGTTAGAAAATCACATCTTCTCCTTAGGCCAAGAGTTAGAGGTTTCAAGTCTGCCTGAACGAATGGGACGTATGTTTTACCGTGCTGATGCTTTTATCGCTCTACCCGGTGGTTTTGAAACGTTGGATGGGATCTCTAGCATTGCTTATTGGGCTAAACTGAACTTTCATAAAAAACCATTAGGATTGTTAAATGTTAATGGTTTTTACGATAACCTGTTGTCTTTTCTTGATCATGCTGTGGAAACAGGATTCATACCCCAAGCGACTCGTCATTCCATCATTTCTGCACCAACTGCTGATCAACTACTAGATAAACTGCAAACCTATGAACTTCAACCAGATCTATTAGTAAAAGAAAAAGGTGGGCAATCTTCAGACAGCAGTCAGAAGCAGAATCCAGATACCACTCTCCGGTTGTAACTTTCTTTTCTCTTATGGTTTTACTCTCAGCATTTTGGTTTAATTTATTGTGTGTTTAGGTTGTTCAAAAAAAAAATTTCTTTAATCTTTAGAAGACATTGAGGACAATGTCTGATTTAGGTTGGGGGAGGATTATAAAAAAAAAAAGCATAGTTTCTCCATTAGATAGTTAGTTAGTAAAACCATTAGATGCATGGGGTATGCATAGATGGCAGAGTAAAGAGTTATTCTTAACTCTTGAGACGCATCTTATTAGTTGTAATTTTTTTTTGTTATTTCATCTTTTTTAAAAAAAAATTATTTAAGTGCTTTTCAATGATTTTAAGAAGTATATAAATTTGAAGCATGGATCAATTGAGTTTAGAGATTTTATAGCATGATTGAATAACTGATTGTTGAATTTGGTGATGAATTTTGAGATTGAATGAGCTGAATTTGAAAGTCCCTAACAGTGAGCTTTTGAGCCTATATGATCAATAGTGATTATCTTTCTTGTGTGTGATATTCACCTATTAAGTTGTCACTCTAGAAATTGCCTTAAATCTAGTTGAAATTACATGTCACATGCACATTCAAAAATGATAAAGGCATTCATTTTGTTTAGCCAGAGCCAAATAGTCAACCTTGCAATTATACCATTGATAAGCCCCTTTGAGCCTAATTGATTATTTATTCTTAAGCCATTAATATGTGTTTTAATAATTTATCAAGTGCTTTCACTGAATTCGAAAGATTAACAGAGCATTTGAAATTTTCGTGAAATGGGCTTTTGACAAGTGTGGGGGTCTATATATCATCAACTACAAAAGTGCAGAAGTTGTTTAAAAAAAAAGAGAAAAAAAAGAAGAAAAAAAAGAAAAAGAAAAAGAAAAAAAATGTAAATTATGGGTTGTTGGGATGAGATAAGCCAGGTTTATTCATAAGATGGCCCATTTTTCAATTGTTCTATTTACTTAGTAAAAATAGCCCTTTATATCACTTTTTTACATTCCTTTCACCTTAACCCCATTACAACCTTTAATAAGTCCTTTTGATTTGAACTATGCATGTCAATTAGGTAGTGGAGATTGAGATTTTTGGCAAGCTTATGGTAGTGCAATTTTTTCAGGTGAATTTGAGCGAAACACTTACCCTAAAACACTAGAGAGATTGAGAGAATGAGAGACAATTATGAATTCGGTTCATTTATTTTCAAATGAAGTTACCAGTTTATACTTTTATTGATTCAAGAATACTATGATCTCTTTATTCTTTAATTGTGCCCTTGTTTATGACTTGACACTTCTGATTTTGTTGGAAGCACTTATTAGTTACTCTTTCTTGTCCGAGGACGTCCAAGAGCTAAGTGTGGGGGAATTTGATAAGTAAAATATTTGCATATTCATTTTCCCTTATATGATGATTTTGTGGACTATATTTGAGCTGAATGTAATCAATTTGGGTGTAATTAATAAATAAATAATGATTTTCTTGCAGCCATGGATAGTACCGGATTAAAAAGAATTAAAGAAGGTATTTAAGGAAAGTACTATTCACGTGGTACTATTCAATGTACACTGTTCATGCGGTACTATTTACTGTGCACTGTAGCAGTTTCACTGTAGCAGACGGTGTGGTCGGTAACTGTAGCAGTGCGGGTTACTGTAGCGGACGGTGTGGTCGGTTCACTGTAGCAAATCACTGTAGCAGTCCGAAAATGAAGCCTATAAATAGAGCTTCTTGGCACCCTAAAATGAGGGGAAGAAGGAGGAAGAGAGAGAGAGAGAGAGAGTTTCTATTTTAGAGAGAGAGTTGTTATTTTTAGAATTTATTTCTTGCATTTTTTTTACTTCTTGCATGCCTCCTACATGGATGGTTTTACCTCCTATATGGAAGGCCTAGGTAGTCCTCCTTTATGGATGGTATAGGTTGCCACCTACATGGATGGTTTTACCTCCTATATGGTAGGCTAGATTTTCCATTTTCATGCATCTTGTAGTAGTATTTTTATGTTTTTGTAATTAATTTTTATGCAATATTTATGATGTTTAGAATATATTTTGGTTTTTGTTTTTAATTTTATCATGAGCTAAATTTTCCTTTTCCTAGGGTGATGACGTAGCTTACTAATGACGGATTGAATCTTAACTTATTAAATCTAGTTTTAAATTTTTCCTTCATGATTGAGTTTTAATTATTGCTCTTAATGCTTACAATTGATTGGCCACCTTTTGGATGATTTTAATATGCATATTGAGACCGGAAGGATATACATGTGTGTGGATCCTATAATTAAAACCATAATTTGCATATGAAATAGGAATATATTCATATGGGTTATGTAGTCTTAATTGAGTTCCATAAATCTTAATGCATGATTGATTGCTTAAATTCATATAGGAATATATTGGGTTAGCAATTAATTATAGAATTACTTGACCTTGGAAGAGGCTAGTAATTAAAATAGGGAAACTCGACTATCAATCATGTGGAATAAATTGGACTAGAATAGATAAGTGATTCAATCCGGAATTTATTAAGTGAAATCTAATCCCTAGGGCTTTTTCTCATATTTGTCTTTATATAACTTGTATTCATATTTCATCATTTCTATCTTGAAATCTCAATCACAACTAATCAACCGACTAAATAGAATTAAAATTACCAATTTTGGTACTTAGTGATCAATCCTCGTGGGAACGATACTCTACTCACTTCTTTATTACTTGATTACGACAGTGTACACTTGCACTTCTAAATACACCATCCTAAATTCGTAACATTGGGCCTTATTGGGTACTATCGTAAGTTTATTAAGGACTATGGGAAGATTGCTGCCCCTCTCACAGCACTGTTGAGGAAGAATTCCTTCGGATAGAAGAATGAGCAAGCCTAAACGACCTTCAACAAGCTTAAATTTGTGATGAAAAATGCACTTGTATTAGCCATGCCTGACTTCATACTCCTATTTGAGATAAAAGCATATACATGTAGGGTTGGTGTGGGTGCAGTATTGATGCAACAAAGCGAACCAATTGCTTATTTTAGCCAGCAATTGTCAAGCAAGGCTCAGCTAGGATTAGTTTATGAAAAAGAATTAATGGCTCTTGTCCTCGCCATTAAGAAGTGGAAATACTACCTATATGCATAACCTTTTATAATTCAAACTGACCAGAAGGCATTGAAATACTTACTCGAGCAATGAGTAATTGACCCTGATCAACAGAAGTTGGTTTCAAAGCTTATGGATATAAATTTGAGATACAGTACAAGCCTAGTAGAGAAATAGAGCTGCTAATGCAATGTCACAATGAGAAGCAACTGAGTTGTATTTTAGTGCCTTATCATTATAGCAATATACGGGCATGGATGAATTTGAATCTGAAGTAACCAAGGATGATCGATTAAGTGCTATAAGGCAGCAAGTATTATTAGGTCAAGATGCACTTGATGGATATTCAATGAAGAATGGGTATCTGCTACATTGTGGCAGATTAATACTACTGTAGCATTGATTCAGGAATTCTATCATTCTCCTATTGGCGGATACTCAGGGTACCTACAAACCTACAAGTGACTCGCGAAAGTGGTGTATTTAGAGGGGATGTGACGTGATGTGCAAAACCAAGTCATAAAATGTGAAGTCTGTCAGAAGAATAAATATGAGGCAGTAATCTAGCAGGGTTGTTGCAACCACTACCTATACCACAACAAGTTTATGAGGATGTTAGCACAGACTTCATAGTTGGGATGCCTAAATCGAACCGATTCAACACTATAATAGTGGTGGTAGACCAACTCACTAAGTATGCTCATTTCATTCCCCTATCACATCCTTTTACTGCAAAGGATGTCGTTGAGACCTCTATTGCTGAAATAGTGAAGTTACATAGCTTTCCAAAGTCTAGTGCGTCTGAATGCGATCGAGTATTTATTAGCCAGTTTTGGAGGGAAATGTTTTTGTTATCTTGCACCACCCTGAAATACAGCTCTGGCTCTCATCCCTAAACCGATGGCTAAACTAAAGTTGTTAACCAAAGTTTGGAGACTTACTTAAGGTGTTTTATGGGAGAATGTCCTAGGAAGTAGGTGAAGATGTTGCCTTAGACCGATTTTTGGTTTAATACCTCTTATAACTGACCCTTAGACACTACTCCATTTAAGGCCGTATATGGAAGAGACCTTCCTTTTGTATTTAAATGGAAAGATGATGACTCAATGAGGGAAGAGGTCAATAAGTAGCTAAAGGAATGAAATGAGACCTTACAATAACTTAAGTTCTATTGGGAACAAGCTCAGGTTAAGATGAAAGAGCAAGCTAACAAGAAACAGAGGGATGTGGAGTTCCAAGTAGGAGATATGGTATACCTATGAATTCATCCTTATAAGCTTAAGAACCTCACTAAAAGGCAACATGAGAAGCTGGCACAATGATTTTATAGACCTTATGAGGTGTTGCAGCGAGTAAGACAGGTTGCTTATAAGCTGAAACTACTAGAGGCTGCCTAAATCCACCTCACTTTTCATGTATCACAACTCAAGTGGTCATTAGCAACAACCATGACTGCCCAACCACTTCTTGAATTTCTAACTGAATATTATGAGCTGTAGTCGAAACCTAAGGAAGTCAAGAAAGTAAGGATCATGATTGATGGTTGCTAACAGGTACTAATTAAATGGAAGAAGTTACCGCACTGTGATAGTACTTAGGATAATGTCGCTGCAATGGTTTCTCAATTCCCAGACTTCCACCTTGAGGATAAGGTGGCTCTTTTAGCGGGGAGTAATGATGAGGCCATGACACTACTGACCCATGTGTATAAAAGAAGGCAAGCCCATAGACCTAAGAAGCCCAATATTGCCAGCTTAGAGAAAGGGGAGACAGTTATCTAAGGTATTGTGCCTAAGGGAAGAAATTATGGACTAAGACCTTGATGGCCAGGGAGAGCTCCTAATGTCTCAAATGTTAGGAAGCTTGTTTTGTGTTCTTTGTTCTTTCCTGTTGCATTTTTAGCTTGTTAGCTATGTCATTTCATTTCTTTCCTTCTGTATTAGTGTTTGGTTAGCTACTTCCTATCAGTTTCCCTTGTCAGTGTTCTATATTGAACGGGTTATAGTTTATCATATCACAGTGAAATCGGCTTAATACAGTTTAGTTCCATCAGTAAAATTACGAGAAGGGAAAGAAACTAGAGTTTGTTTCTTAAGTTGACTTTTCGCCTCTGAAGAAAGCTTATCATTATCTTGTTGGGGGAAGATTACGTGCAGACTCAATAACGAAAGGATCTTGGAAACCATTTTTTTAATAAAGATTACATTGGCTAATATAAATTGTATCTTTTAGAAGACCTTCATCGTGATAGCATCTAGTAAGAATCTTATATGACTGGCATTGCTACTTATGGTAGTCCATGATATTTTTATTATACATGTTATGACTCAATCTTTTTGTTTGCCTAAGATTGTGGGTTTTCCCATTTTTGTTTTGCTTTAATATATATAAAAGGGTTAAGGTGCGCCTAACACCATAAACTAGTTTTTAGGGTGCACCCATCACCCTAAAGTATTACGTGGTGTAATTTAACCCCTCATATATTTAAAATGGTGTAATCCTCACCCTCACCCTAATAGAACTTAACGACGTCACTGTTATTGAGGGAAAAAGAAAAAAGCTTCACATCAATGTAAAAGGTAATGAAAATGATTTTTCTTAGGTTCCAATGACATGGTCCTTTAATGGTGTAACGGCAACAACTTAGTTACAAAATATCAAGAAATATTAGGTCTGCAACAAAGACAGATTTGAGGAAAATTTCAAAATGAATTAACTACAATTGAAGAAAATATTGGTACATATGAGGAAAAGTCAAAATCATTGAAATTGAAGAACCCACACCATAAAGAACCATAATAATCGTCTCAGAACCCACTAGAAGAGTTTACAGCCATATATTGTAAGTAGGAGAGGAATATAGAATACCTAAAAGCCAAGGCCCCTTTTCTCTAAAGCAAACAAGAATGATAAATTAATTATACCAATAAAAATGGGAACTTATGCCAATATGGAAATCCAAAATGCAAAACTAAGAACTTGCAAACCTAAAATTGAAACGTTCATTGCCCATATTTTTCAATGCGTTTGAGTTAATTTTGTCCATATCTTCTAGGTTTTCTTTTTCTGGGTTGTTAGAGAGCAAGAGGAAAATGGTATGGATGTTTGCATCCAAATGCTTAGCCACGAAAATCATATCATTGATCTAGACGGTGATGAGAAGGCTAAGTTTTTAGGTAGGGAATGATAAGGGTCTAAGATCATGCTATAAGAGTTCATTCCAGCAATACTTTGGAATTTATCGAGTTTTGGGTGATGGTTTTTTCCCCAATAGAAATGCCGTTAGGTTTTGTTAAGGTCAGGGTGGTGATTGCACTATTTTTAATACATTAGGGATAAAATTGCACTACTGAATACTTTAAGGTGCTGGGCATACCTTGAAAATAATTCAGGGTGCTAGATGTAATATCTCAAATTTTGGTACAAGTGGCTTGGGATTAAGCCTGAATCAAGTGGACTGCTAAGCCCCAGTTTAGCAGGTGTCCCTGTGAGGCACAAGTAAACTCCCTTAAATTTCTTTATACTGTTAGGGGTATTAAAGAGTATTGGGAATGACAAAACAAAGTAATTAGAGGTCATACAACATAATTATGTTGTAACATAAAGTAATTTTGCTACCGGTGAAATTCCTAGTGTGGCAGTGGTGATTGTGTGACATTTTTTTCAATAGGTAATTGATGTCCTAAATTTATGAAAATTTCCAGAATTAAAGTAGACTTATCAAGCATTAATTTGATAGGTCATATAAGTCATTTGAAGTTGTACACAAAGAGAAATGAATTTTTGAAGTTAGCCTAGTGAAATTAATTATTTTCTGAGGCAACATTCAAAGATTAAAATTATGGGAAGATTGACTTCCAATTGACTAAAGATTATATTTTTTCTTAAAACTAAACTTAATGAGGGTTGCATAGCCATTAAAACCACACCAATTGGATATTTGTACAATTAGATATGAATTTTCAAATTTCAATGAAAATTCTTCCAGATTTGGTATTATGTGCGAAAATTTGATTTTTGGGCCAATCAGGAGTTGACACGTGGCAAACCAATTTGACCACCCATTTAATGAATAATTCCTCATCATCTTCCTCAGATTTGAGTGTGAATCAGACCAGAAAGGAGAGAAAGAAAACTGAACGAAAATGGAAGGAGAAGAGAGAGAAAGTTCTAGTCTTCGAAACACTGCCAAATTGGCGTCTACTCTCAAAGTGCCATTCAAAAAACTTCTTCTACTCATTGCGAGCTTCATTTCTATGGTTTAAAATTCTCATTTGGAGGTGGTTAGTGTCGTCTCACCAACCGGAGTGTTGCCGGAATTCTGAACTGTTTGCGGAAACGGGAAAAGGTAAGCGTAAGCTTCCTTTTTAACCGATTAATTTGTTGTTTGGATAAATATATTGGAAGTTGGGTAATATTCATTCTCATAAGAAAATGGTGTTTTAAATGGCTAAATCATGTCTAATGAGTGTTTAAATAGCTATTCATTTGATTAGGAGTAGCAAGGAAGCGATTAGGCAAGAGAAAACGAGAAAACAACAAACTATTTTTGGGAATCTTTAGATCTGCCTTGTACTGTTTCATGTAGGAGGAGTGAGAATTTGATGATTTTTATGCTTCCATTGGCTTTAGCAGGCAAAATTGTGTAGGTGTACAAGTATTCCTGATTTTTGGATGCTTGTATATAAATTTGGGAATTTATGAAGAAAGCTTGTTCATTAGATTAATTTGTCTGCCTGGAGCCTTATTAATGTGCGTGATAATTCAAGAAACAAAACTTGTCTAAAAATTCCAAACCTTTCCATTTGAAAATTAGACACAAAGACCTTTAATTTTATAGGTTATAATGCTCAATTGGATTTGTGTGCTAGAAGTTCTACGTTTTTGAAGTTAGGTCATGCAAAACTGGAATTTTCTGGAATAATATGTAGAAAGTTAATATAATGTATTAATTTGTGTATATATAGCTAATTTATATATTTTTTATTGAAATTATACTTAAAAGGGGTCAAGTAGGACTTAGAACCAGCTCAATAGGAATTTTTTGGATTTAGATATGAATTTTTGAATGTCTGCCCTGTTTCTGGAATGTGATTTGGACATGTTGAGTTTGGAGAAATTCTGGGAATTTTGTGGCTTTGATAGCTAGAATTTAGTATTTTTATGTGAGACTAGAATGAAATAGATTTCCATATAATTTAGAACCACTCAATTTGGAGTTTTCTAGAATTAATGGTGAATTTTTAAAATTTGGTGAAAAATCTATCAGCCTTATGTCTTATGCAAATTTAAGACTTAATGGCACAAATGTAATTGGTATGAACTCTAAGGGTAAAAGTAAGCCTTTAGGGCTAATATCAGCTATTGGGCATTCACTTTTCATGGCTCTAATGATGTTATCACTTACCTAGGGCCATGAAGTGACAAAGAAAAAGCAATAGTTGCAGATCAAGCAACAAGAAGAGAAGGACATAAAGTCCGAGAGGTAGTGAACTTATCTTTTCTGCATGTATGTGATATGTATGTCTTGCATTGATTATGTGATTGCTTTGCCTATTTGTGTGGAACATGTATGATTGGTTGAAGATTTATTATATTTGTGCAATGGCCATATGTATGTCATAACATCAAGCATGCAGCATGTCATTATGTTGGCATGAAATACTATAGGCAAGCATGTCATGCATTCATATATGTCTAGCATGCATAGTAGTAATGTTTGCTATTGAGATTGTTTCGAATCTCACTCCTCCCAAACAACCATTTTAGACAGGTTGAAGAGTGCAGGAGGAACTGAGAGGTGAAGTGAAGGTCGTAGTGCACGGCACTACTATTGTATTTAATGTAAATGTTGTATTAGCTGTGAAATTATACATTTGTTGTATGTATATGGATTTATAAATTTGGTAAAGCAGAGAACAGCTCTAAGAGAATCGCTCTAATTAAATTAAAGGTAGAATCGCTCACATACTCTAATATAATGAGATTAAGAGCCGGTGAGACATTATGATGTAGTGAAACTTGTGAAAATAATTGAAATGTTTTTTTTACCTGCTAAAAAACCCTCTCAACCCTAGGTTCAAGTCCTGAGTTGAGATTTAGGATTTGTGAACATTTTCAAGAGTTGGGTAATCCCAGTTTGAATCCCGATCCCACAAATAATTTCACTACTTCTTTGCACTCATCTGAGGCTATGAAAATAAGGTATTACACTAGACGTAGCTTAACCCTATACAAAATGTGAGAGAGATAAAGAGAAACCTCTTTTGTTGGAATTGTAGGTGATCATTTTGACCTACATTTAGTCATCTTAATAGATATATGTTACTCCCTCTGTCTCTAAATATAAGCTTCAAACTTGAGAATAGGTCCATCCCAAAATATAAGCTTCATTTTATATTTTTCAAAGCATTTATTGCACTTTTTCTATCTTTATCCCTTATCTTTATTTATAATATTTATTGTCTTTCTCTCTTAACCCTTTTACTAGTAAAGGCATAGTTGGAAAAAAATACATATTTAATGCTTTTAACTAATTTCAACTATTTTCTTAATAACCACCAATTGGTTATTTGAAACTTATATTTAAAGACGGAGGGAGTACAAGACAAAACATTAGAACTACACTAGTTATTTAGATAATATAGTCTAATCTACCCGCAGTTAGCATTCATTCACATAATATTCACATTATGTATATTGCAAAACATCTCTTCTTGAATTGAGATCTTGTATTGGACTTAACGCTTGGAACCTAAGGTTATTTTTAAATCTTATTATAGGAAATTTCTTCCTGGTGTTTACACTATTGCTATTTCAGAGGCTTTTCCAGAAGAAATGCAGGTTTGTAATTTCCCATTTATGTGCTGATGGTGTAATTGATTACTAAAAATTGATCTCCTTTGAGTATAAGATTTGACAAATCACCATGGGGTCAAATTATCTAATAACATGATTTATCTTTTCTTCCCCCTTGGTGAATCATCATGTTTTGATTGATCATTAAATTCATCTGTTTTGCGGCTCCTACTGGAGTCCTGAAACATAGAGAGAAACAATCCTCTCTATGGAAGATGACTAGTTTGGGCATTTTTCATTTTGAAAAAGAGTTTTATTGGCATTTGATCACATTGGACACACACTGCACAACACTTCAAAATTTGTTATGACATCATTCTAACTCCATACCATCATTGTCTTTATGTCCTAGATCCTTTCTTGTTTTCTTCCTTAGATTGCAAAGATGACAAGGGTTGAAAGATATTAAAAGACTTGGAAATTCAATTTCTATTCTTTTTTCCTTTCTTGCAATTTTGTGTGCCAATGTTTGTATATTTTGATCATTTTATATTCTTTTGCAGGTTATTTGTGAAGACGAGCGTCTACAGTATATTTTTCCTAAACGCCTGTGAATCACTTGTATCCTTGCCTTGATATATCGACTGAACAGAAATTGAATTGCCTTAGTTTGTAGTAAAATGTAGATTTCCATGTTCATAGTTAATTTGCTGCGTTGTGCACCTTGAGTCTTGACAAAAATGATTTAGTGCTTTTTGAGCTACTCAGTTTCTCTTTAGAATGAACTGAAGCTATTACTGAAAAACTGATGTGTATGCCGCGGGAAAATGGTACATAAGTTCAAGACATGTTATGAAGCTGAGCATTATTATTATTAATGTAAGATAGTAAATCTAATAGCAAGTTGTAGTATTTATAAGTTGCACATTTCATGTGTCAGGTTCAATATGATACACAAAATACACTATTAGTTAGTCATTGTAGTTTCACAAAGTTCGTCCGCTCACATTGTTTGAGCATGGACACAAAGGCGAAGTTTGTGATATACACTCTCTTTTTGTTATTGATATAAGATTTAGTTAATTTTTTTAGATTAAGGAAGTTAAATAAATTACTCAATCATAACATATATTTTGTATCATTAAATTATATATTAGTGTATAGGGTTAAAGGCCATTATTTCCCCATATTTTCCTCGAAAGTTTTTCGAGGACCAATTTTCCCTCGGAAGTGTCAATTTTGGAGTAATTTTGTCCTAACCGTTATCCCAGTTAAGTTTGACCATTAGTTGACTGAATTCAAGACAAATTTGCTCCTAGGTTAAAACTTTTAGGGCATTTTTGTCATTCATGTTAACCAAATAAGGTGAAAATTTACCCTTGGAGTTTGCACATAAGAGAAAATTTACGTCGAATTTGGTCAACTAACGGTTAAACTTAACGAGGATAATGATTAGGGAAAAATTACTCAAAAATTGATACTTTTGGGACAAAATTGGTCCTCTAAAAACTTATAGGGAAAAATTGGCCTCTGGTGAATACTTCTGGGACAAAAATGTCCTTTAACCCTAGTTTATAAGTTAGGTAAAGTAATTTAAAGAAAAACAATAAATACAAATACTTTAAGATAATTTATTTAGCTTATTTAGTTTTTCCAAAAAGTTAAATGGGGTCTTATATTGGCTAACTTTTCTAGTTTTAGCATAAATAAATTGATTTATCATTTAATATATATGTTTATTTTCAACTCTTTAGACCTCAAGGATCTTAGTGGATTCGAGAAATAATACCCTTGACTATCTAAAATATGAGTTAGTTGAAAAGCTTTTTTTGGTCTTAAATATAAAAATTTAATGTATTTTGTTTTGTAAATTTATACTGTCTCTGGTCGTTAATATAATATTTATTTAACTAATTTTAGTATATTAAAAAATTAGTTAAATTAGTTATTTTATCAAAACTATTTGTTGATTTTCTTAAAATAACCCCTTAAATCATTCCTATTGAAACAATCCTTTGATGTTAACTTTCTTAATATGTACAATTAATAGAAATAATTTAGGGAAAAAAAGGAAAAATATGGGGGCAAAATGTGTTTAAAGGTCTTGTATTTATGATCAAGTTTAATCCCATTACCGGGTTAGTAATTCTTTTTCCAACCAATCCTATTGATTGCATATATTAAATAGGTTTCATTGATGAAAATTGCTTTCAATCAAAATGACTAGATGAAGTATTTTAGGAAAATTAAAATACATAACTAAACCAATTTTTAAATTTCTATAACGTAATTTTTTATTTTCTTTTTTGCCAACTAATTATCTTGTCCCTATATTTATAAAGGGGGAGTGGTATATGATGAAAATAGAATTTAAACAAAAGAGGTATATGATCGATCATTGAAAAAATATTAAATCAGTGTTTACAATGTTCTATTTCATAAAATAGTTTAATATCTATTTTTTATGAGAAATTCTCTAGCATGCTAAAAGTAAAGTTATTATGAAAAAGAAATGAGAATTTCAATATAATCTTTGATAATATGGAGGGAAAACTTATTGAGGCATTCTTAGGAAGTAAACAATTGAGAGTTTTCATTAATTATTGTCTAAAGTAAATACAATTACATTTAGGGCTCATTGGATTCCTTTGAAAGGAGATCAAAGAAAAAAAATACTATATAATGATATCTAAGCTAACAATTATTATGCTAATGTATGACGATATAAAATACTTTATCTATTTCTTATTTTTTAAATCTAAATTTTACAACTATATAGCCCATGAATAAATATAGAGGGAAAGACATAAAAGAACTATTAGAATAAGCAAATTTTAAAATGGGGCAACAAAATGACTAAATTCCTATGAAATCTCTAAGGATTATTTTGTAATTAAGTTTCTTTGAAAAATAATCTAATTATTCTCATGAATGAAAAAAATTCCTTTACCACCGATGGCTAGCTTCAATGACGTGAGGTTTAGTATCAGAGTTGGCACTTTGTTCTTAAGGTTTAGTATCAGAGTCAGCATAGGATGCTTTGTTCTCAAGGTTTGGTATGAAAGTCACTCAAGCGCTTCATTTTTAAGGTTTAGCATCAAAACCAGTATGGGACATTTCGTTGCTAAGATTTGGTATTAGAGACAACACTAGTATCAGGGTTATCACTTCGTTCATAAAGTTTGGCATTAAAGCTACATGAGATACTTCATTCGTAAGATTTGGTATTAGAGCTAGCACTGGTATTAGAGTTAGCTATTCATTTATAAGGTTTGATATTAGAGCCAGCACGATATACTTCATTCTTAAGGTTTGTTATCAGATCCAACACTAGTATAGGGTTGGCACTTTGTTCATAAAGATTGGTATCAAATCTAGTATGGGTTTCAATCCCACTTCCTGTAAAAGTTTCTAGGAAGAACCTCCTTTAAGAGGGAGTGAATGATATGTCTAGGTTCATGGCAAGTATGGATCGGATTCGACATGTTGGACCACAAAGTAGTAGGAGATTATTGGACCAGCGCCTGATGCCTACATTTGATACCACTAGGTATCAAACACAAGTCCACTAGTCTCATACCACTTTGTGGCTTATGAGGTCAAATCTGATATATACCCCCTCTCACAAACCTTGTTCGTTCATTAAAAAATGGTAAGTTAGTATGTAAATCAAAAAATGAAAAGATGTACAAATAGGTCACACTTTGTGAGTGTGCCTTCTGATATATGTAAGTATCTTATTTCTATTGTCTGGTGCTCTTCCTATTTCCTTCCTTGTGACATTCAGGGTGGGCATAGTCATAGTAACCATTACAATATATCACATTATAAATTAGGTGTAAAATATAGTAAAATAAAAATAGTTTAGTAGTTCTTTACCTTGGGGTAGAACATCCCTCAACTGAGTTTTGCTGGCTTTCAATCCAGGCATATCATCCATCATTCACATTATCTTTTTCACTATATAGATAGAAGGTAAAAATAGGTGTGTCTAAGACATGATTATGACTATATCTACTCAGAACCCTAATAAGGGTTCTTTCTACCAAGGAAGTCTCCACTTTCTTCTTTGGTGGGCAACCTTGGTAGGTACATACATAGTAATTCTCCATTCACATGCTATCCCAATTCACATCTATTGTCCAATATCTATCTCAGTATCTCAATATTATTATTTTATATAGAAAATAAGTAAAGTTTAGTGAAATCTTCATGAGAAAATAAGTAAATTTCAAGATTTCATATTGTATGAGGAAAATATCATTAACCAACTCTGAAATGTCCTCTTCAATATAATATGCTACCTCAACAATGAATTCTTTTGGGTGTTTCCTTGACAGATTCAGTTCCTGATTATGTTGCTAGTTAGACGGCTTAGGAGCATAAAGGATGGACAAAACTAACCATATGACAACCCAGTCAACTTAAACATCCAAAATAGAAAAACAAATCAGAGTATCTATCTCAAGAATAAACTGTCTTCAATACCACAAGAAGGACCAATTAATGAAAGAACACAAATTCAACTTACAAGCATCCCATGTTCGCTTTGATACTAAACCTTAAGAATGAAGTGCTAACTTTGATACCAAAACTTAGGAACTAATAAAGTGTCCTGTGCTAGCTCGAATACCAAACCTTAGAAATAAAGTGTCAACTCTGATACCAAACTTGAGGAAAGAATGAAGTGTGCCGTGCTGGCTCTAATACCAAACCTTGTAAATGAAGTACCAACTCTGATACTAAACCTTATAAACGAAGTGTAAGAATGAAGCATCAATTATGATACCAAACCATAGGAACGAATAAAGCATCTCGTTCTAGCACTGATACCAAAACTTATGAATGAGGTGTTAACTCTTAGAATAAACCTTACAAATGCAGCAGAGAAATAATGTGCCAATTCTAATACAAAACATTATGTGAATCAGGCCTCAGAGGACTAGCGGATACCTGAAAGGAAGTAAGTACGACCATATCTAGTTAGGGGTGGTCCTAGGATACTGCAAACCTAGAGGAAGTAGGTACGTACAAGGACAGTATTTGGGCCTTATCCCAAACCAACGCCATCATTTAGTTCATCTGTTGGTGACACCGAGTAACTGTTTTTTGATAGGATGGAGTCAGATTCGTATAGCGTTACCAGTTCCAGAGCTGGACCTGTACACGTGGTACATGACTTGCAGCCTAACTAGGAGTTGTGAAGGTATATCAGGAATATGAATATGTGAGCTCTCTGTGTCCAAGATACTCTGATGGACCAGTATACATAGTATTTGCATGATGTGGACACACTATACTGGGATCAGGGATTTTTGTTATAGAGTTTTCAGATGATGACTGGATTTGTATGATTATATTTCTTCCTATACACTGCATTTTGGGCTCAGAAGAAGAATGTGATTATGGAGCCAGGTCCAAGAGATAGTTTTATGGATTTTATGGATCACATGATAGAGTATGTGATGCGCTAAATGTATCAGTTCTAATATATGACTTATATACAACATTCAGTCATCTGGAGAAGGTTGACACGACTTTTTAGGATGAGGGCAGTCATGTGGTGCCAATGCTCGGAAGTGTGCTTGACCTAGGGAAATGTGATGATGTGTAACCCCCTAAGAAGTTTTTGAAAATGTTATGTAATGTAAAAGAATGGAAACATGTTATACAGTCACTTATAGGCTGTATATTATTAAAAGCTTTCCTTAAACTGTTGTAAATGTCTGCTGTATGTTATTTTTTGAATATTTTTGTATCTAAAATTTTATAAAATGACAAATATGCCCTTATGGATATATGAAATTTACCTCTTCCTTATTTTAATATAGTGAGATATTAAGATGGTGAGATCAAGAGGTAGAGGTGTTGGGCGAGGTCAAGGAGCTAGACCTGACCTAATGCAACATATATTGGGCATGTTAATAAGCAACGTATAATGATATTAGATCTTAAGGATGAGCTGCAAGAGGTGCAGTAGAAACAAAATGCAGACAGGGAAAGAGAAAACAATCCTGGTGGTCAGGAGAATGAGCATAACCAGCCTGATGCCCTTGATTCTCTACTTAAACTTGCCATTGAGGGTGAAAGTCTACAAATGTAGGTAGCATTCTATCAGCAACAACCTCCTACTTTCTGAGGAAAGTTTGATCCTCAGGTGGTAAAGGACTGGTTATCCCTAGTGGAGAAAATTTTTAGAATTATGGAATGCCTGGATAACATGAAAGTTCAGCTGGCAATCTATAAATTAGAGGGTAATGTAGATAGGTAGTGGAAAAATACTAAGATAATTGTGCAGGCATGGAATATTCCTATAACTTGGGAATTATTTTAAGAATGTTTCAATGAAAAATACGTCCCCCAATCAGTCTAAATTGTAAAAGAAACCAAGTTCCTTTCTATTCAACAAGATGAGAAGGAAAAGCTTTGACGAGTATTTGGCTTGCTATATCTGATTGTCTCAATACTCATCTTATCTGAGATATTGTATGATTAGGGTTAGAGCTCAGACATGATGATTTAGGGACTGAGACCATAGCTGAAAGAGAAATTAGTCTCCAAACAATTTATCGAATTTAATAAGGTAGTGGAGGAATGCTGGGTCATAAAAACCAATTTGTTGAATCTGTACACTAACAAAAGTACTGGCAATAAGGGAGCATTTGGAAGTGGGACTTCTTCCTAAAAACATAAGAATATAGGAGGACCATCCAATGAGAGTAAAAAAAGCCTTATTAATAAGATAACTGCAGTAATCAGAGACCCCCTGGAAACAGAACATGTTTTCATTATGACAAGCCACATCATTCTGGAAGACTATATGTTGCTCAAGTAAGGCAGATAATCTATTATAATTGTTAGCAACTGAGGCATTTTGCTAATAATTGTCCATAACAGCAAAGAGCAGGGGAGCCAAGGTAGAGAACTTAGAGTAGAGTCTTTGTCATGACACAGAAAGAAGCCAGAAAATCTTTGAAACTAATCCAAGGTATGGTTTTACTTAATGTTAATTGTAACGACCCTCCCACTAGGCCCAATGGATAGCTACCCTCACTGGGCACCCTGTCTAGCAGTACGGGAGTCCGGACCCCACTAGGGTAAGCTTACCGAGAGCCTACCTCGAATATTCCCCCCAAGGGGACCTCCCCAGGAATCATATGAGCATTGTATGATTTGAGTTCTAGTTATTCATTTATTGCATATGACTGTGTAAAATGGCTAGGCCTAAGTATGAATCAGTTACCCTATGATCTGGTTGTGTCTACACCCATGGGTGTCAGATCTGTCACAACCGATGTTTGTTTGAATTGCATAATTAATGCCAAAGGACATGAATCAACAGTAGATCTGATTTGCTTACCAATGCATAAATTGGAAGTGATACTTGGTATTGATTGGTTGATGACAAACAATGTTCTGTTAGACTACGGAAGTAAAAGGGTCATTTATCCTAGTTCGTAATTAAATATTAGTACAGAAGTCAACCATAATTTTCTTTTGGTAGCTGAAGTTAAGAGATATCTACATAAAGGTTTTCAGGGATAAATAATATTCTTCTTTATGTAATTAGAAGCTAGAACAACACTTGAAAATATTCCTGCAGTAAATGACTTTCTTGAAGTGTTTCCAGAGGATTCCAACGGATTACCTCTGGAAACGGAAGTAGAGTTTGCAATTGAGACTAAGCTTGGAGCGGGACCAATATCCAAAGCCCCATACATGATGGCTCCAAATGAAATAGTAGAATTGAAAAAGCAGATTGATAAGTGATTAGAGAAAGGGTTCATTCAACCCAGTTGTTAAATATGATTAATTTTAATGATGTCAAATATAGATGTCATAGACTAAGAGAAAAAAGTGTACATAAGATATTTTTCTCATTGACTAACTGCTATATTTAATGTAGATTAAAAGATATCAAGTTGAATAATAGAGAATGATCAAGAAGAAAATTAAGAACGAAGTTATTGAGTTGGATTGATCAAGAGGAAGAAGAAGAGAAGAGACTAAAGAAAGAAGAACTAATGGGAATATTAAGATTCAAGCTTAGTGAGTGGAAAATATCTGATGAACTCGTGTTATGCATAGTGAATAACTCGAGTTTGGGCAAAGAACTCGATTTTTTCCTAAATACTTTAGATAACTCTTGCAAGTTAAGGATAACACTCAAGTTATAATCTATGTAAAATTTTAGAAGCAAAGTCAGAAATGTGAGGAACTTGAGTTTTGGAGAAAAACTCAAGTTTGTCATTGAAGAGAACTTGAGTCATGGAAGTTTTACACTGAGATTTTATGCCTGAGAGTTTGGTATTGTAAAGAAAAGGTAAGAGAACTCAAGTTCTAGTTGACCACTCGAGTTTTGGACTGAAATGCACTTGAGTTGGCAAGTTAACTCCTGCGAGTTTGTTCCAGAAGCTAAGCCATAATGATGTATAGATTGGAGAACTCGAGTTTTATTATTAAACTCAAGTTATGGTGTGAAGTACACTTGAGTTGTAATGAGAACTCTCACAAGTTTTACACGGAAGCTAAGTCAGAAACTGAAGTTATCATGTGCACTAAAGTTTTGGAACCAAACTCGAGTTCTAGTTCAAGTTGTACTTGAGTTTGATAGTTACACTCGAGTGATATGCTATTTCTGAGAAATCATTTCCAGTGAAGCATCAATGTACCAGAGTGATTTTATAAATATCACAGAAGAACCTAGAGAAGTTGAAGTATCAATGCACCAGAGACTTATCTTGAAAAGTTGAAGTATAAGGAGAACTCGAGTTTACAGAGAGCACTTAAATTCTGGAAACTTTTGCACTCGAGTCTAAAAATAAACTCTCATGAGTTCCTACCAGAGACAACCTAGATAAGTGTTGATAATACTGAGAACTTGAGTAGATGCTATGAACTTGAGTTTAAATTAAAGAAAACTCAAGTTCAGAGCCAAAACTTGAGTTTGCATGCACTCTGTTATACTTTGTTTTACGTTCAGCATGACAGAGCTTTGATATTTTGGACATATTTCTTTAACCACACTTCCAATTGAGCTAAAACTAGTTTCATATGAAACTATACTCTAATGAGTCGAATGAAACCAAAATCAACATCAAAGGAGTTCAGATGAAAGAGATATTAAATTTAGAAGTTGACACTGAAATTTCTTAACTCAGTTAATAACAGGTTCAGTAATTTGGATGTATCTCACAAAATACAAATCCAATTGAAGTGAAGATTGTTGTATATGAAACTATACTCCAAAAGTGTTTCAACAATGTTAATATTTGGTCAACTAAGAATAAATGAAAGAGATGTGTATTTCAGAAGCTCATAGTATAAAGTTGTTGCAAGACGCTCCAAACCAGTTGTTATTGAAACTTTCAGAATATAATGAATATTTAAAGAGCTTTCTGGGGATTGGTCATTTACCAAATTTAGAGTTATATTTGAAAAACTATGACCACTAGAAGTTAACCTCTATTTTGAAAAGGAAAAGATTACTCAAGTTATTGGGTAAGCACTCGAGTGACTCAATGTCACTTGCAAAGCATTTGCAAGTGACTCGCAAGGTGATATGAGACTTGGAAGCAGATCACTCGAGTGATGGTTTTTGCCACTCGAATAATTCAGAGAGATTCAATGTCACTTGCAGGATTTTGTAAGTGACTTGTAAAGTGATTTTGAGAGTTGGAGTTGATCACTTGAGTGATGCCTTCGAGAACTTAAGTGATACTTCCCAGAAAATACAACAACGCTTCATAACTTCTAAAAATCATTAGAATGGTTGTGTAACTTATTGTTCTTTATTTTAATCACTCTAACACTTCATTATATTAGTGATTAAGTATTTTCTAGGTGATTAAACAAGGATTATCACACAAATTGGAAAAAAGCACTTGTGTGTCAGAAGCTTCCAACGGCTACTTCAACAGTCATATTATGGCTACTTCAACAGTCATATTTTATAAGCCACAATGGGAAGAAGAAAAGATCAACTATCATAAGTCTTTATCAACTATAAAAGGAGATACATTCAATATGAATAGAGGATGTGAGCCAAAGCCTACAATGTTGATATGATACTACTCTAAATCTTACCCGATCAAAGCTCCATAATCAAACTCCCTTTTTGAACTTCAGTATTAATCGTCATCTACTTCATATAGAGAGAAGTATGCTTTCATTGTAATCATTAAATATTTATGAGAGTTACTTAAGATTGGGGGATCTTGAGTAGGAAATAGATTGTATACTTACATGGTGTAAGGGGGAGTTCTTGTCTCAGGATGAAATTTGTAAAGGCTTCACAAGTGCACTGATTAAACTTGAGGGATTGTAGTGGTCCTTAGGTACCCAGTTCAACTTGAGGGAGATAGTGGATTGAAATCTCAGGAGGAGCCTGGGAACTGGATGAAGGTCATCGTGGATTAGACCAAACCAGAATAAAACACAATTTGCATCTTCTCTTCCTTAAACTCTTGTATTTCCAGCATATATGATTTATAGTTTTATAATTCATTTCTTTAGTACTTATTGATTTTATAAGATGTAAAATAATTTCAAAGTTCTTAAGTTTTTATCGTACACCCAATTCACCCTTTTGGGTGTCAGCCAGTTCTAACCCCAGTGTCTTGCTATGGGGAGCTCCAGTACTCTTTGTCAAGAAGAAAGATGGAAGCCTGCACCTTTGCATAGATTATAGGGAGCTAAATAAGGTGACTGTTAAGAACAAATACCCACTCCCTAGAATTAATTATTTGCTTAATTAGTTATCTGGTTCCTATATATTCTCAAAAATCGATTTGAGGTTAGGATATCATCAGCTTCGAGTAAAAGTAGAAGATGTACCAAAGATTGGGTTCAGAACCAGATATGATCATTATGAATTTTTGGTAATACCATTTGGCTGACCAATGCACCTGCATTGTTTATATACTACATAAATTGAATTTTCTGTTTGTATCTAGACCAATTTGTAGTAGTCTTCATTGATGATATTATAGTGTATTCACAAAGCAGAGCAAAACATGAAGAACATTTAAGAATAGTGCTGGGCATATTGAAAGATAAGCAACTTTATGCCAAGATGAGCAAGTGTGAGTTTTGGCATTCAGAAGTTAAATTTCTAGGTTATGTAGTCTCACAAGAAGGAGTCTCGATAGATCCTAGTAAAGTGGAAGTAGTACTGAACTGGAAGAGGCCATAGATTGTTGCTAAAATACATAGTTTTTTAGGCCTTGTTGGTTATTGCAGAAGATTTATTCGGAATTTCTCCCAGAATTGCTTTGCCTTTGACAAAGTTAAGAAGGAAAACTCAACCTTTTGTGTGGGATAATAGTTATGAGAGGAGCTACACAGAGTTGAAAGAGAGATAAATAATAGCACCAGTGTTAACAATCCCTAATCCACAATTGATCTACGTGGTTTACAGTGATGCGAGCAAGCATGGGTTAAGATGTGTCTTGATACAGTAAGGCATAGTTGTATCACAAACTAAATTATCCCACTCATGATCTTGAGTTAGCAGCAATTATGTTTGCACTGAAAATCTGGAGATACTATCTCTGTGGGGCAACCGTAGAGTTGTATTGTAACCACAAGAGCTTGAAATACTTGTATGATAAAAAAGAGTTAAACATGAGACAACACAGATGGATGGTGTAACACCTTACTTTCAACTGTATAAAACAATCCAAAATGTGACATGATGCCAGATTGGAGACCATAAACATTTTTCAATCCATTTGGGATCCCGATTTCACTACAGGGTTCGATCATATAGTTAAGTAGGGTTTCGAAAAGGTTTTCAAAACATTTAGCTGTGGTCTCATTTCCTTTTTTTTTGAAATCCATTTAATTCATTCGGGTTTATTTCCATTTGTTAATATCAGAGTACTTATTGAAATTCTTAGCGGATATTTAGGTTAAGTTTGTTACTAGGGGGTTCACTTGGTGTGGTCACCCTGTTCTAATTGATTTACTGCGGTTACATACAAATTATAGGGTCTATAATGGGTGTACTTCTACTACCATGAGTACTAGTTTTACAAAATACCATTTGGCATATATATAGATCCGAAAGTTAGATAACCAAAAGAAAATAAACTCTAAGCCTTCACTTCTACCCATCTGTAGCTACCTTATTCTAATGAGAGATACTTGCCCAAGCAGTAGGTTAGTTATTGGAAAGGGATGAGATACAAAAGAATCCTAGTAGTAATAAACAATACTCATATAGAATGCATACAGAGAAACATGCTATATCATCTATGAAATACCAGACAGTTCAATATTCATTCAATATTCAGAGATATGTTTATGCGACAAACAATTATATTCAAGGACTTACCGTCCCTTCCCATATTGCTGGTTGTTCTACTAGGCCAAAGCCCTTCTCATATAAATGCTTAACGGGCAATTCTACCCGATTCATGTTCACAATTTAAGTATGTATCATGTCAATAATATGTATGAAGCAAGATACATAGAATTTGAGGGAGAAGTTACTACCTTAGCCTTTCCAATGTTCTGAGATGTGTGATAAGTTCCTTGGTCGTCCCTAAAAGATATCAAATCCTATATGTGGGAATTCATGAATTGAATGGGTTATTACTTATCCCAATACTTTTGTATAAGGTAAACTAAATTATTCTTGATGCATCCTATGTTTTAACTTGTTGGTTATCATTTGAGTCATTTAGGTAGCCTTTGAAAGCTCAAACAAAGGCCCACGGGGTTGGAAAAGGCCATACCAATACCACCTCTTAGAAAATATGAAATATAGGAAAAATTGGGTCTTGGCCGCGGCCAAAAACAGGTCAGAAACTTTTAGGCCGCAACTAAGAATCCTCTGGTTTTTTAGCGAACTTGTAAAAATCATACTAAATCCAAAAAAATCCAAATTAGGTGGTTCTAAGTTCTATATGATCTTGATTAAGTTTAATTGTAGAGAAAAATATAGAAATTAACTAAATGGACATACATTATCACAAAATTTGCTTTTATTAGACACTGATCCAGAATATTTCAGTTTCACATGACCAAAGTTAAAAAATGTAGAACATCCAGCATACACATCCAAATGACCATTATGACCTATCAATTTAAATTTTGATAAGTATACTTTTAGACTGGATAGTTTCACATTTATTGGACATTATTTTCCAATTAAAAAATGTCACCCAACGAGACTGCCACGCAGGAAATTCACATTGGTAGACATTTGCAATGTTACACATTAGACTCAAATGATCCATAATTTATAACTAGGAGCTATTCCCACACAATTTTTTGTGTAGAACACAATGGTAACATTAAAATGACCAAATTCCAACTCCTTATATATATGTCCTGTTTTGGCAGAAATTTGACATATATTCCAACAATTACCAAACTTCCAATTTAAGCCTCAAACTAGCTCCATTTTCCTTCTAAACATCATAAAACACCATGAATATAATCGAAACACCACAACTCTTCAAAACCCTAACATGAATGAAAATAGGTTAGAATTTCACATGGTAAAATCCTCAACCAACCAGCACAATCCATAGCTCAAAATGAAGCTAAAGCTCACCTCCTTCTCCTTAGGTTCTTTCTTTGGTTCTTCAACTTTTTCTCCTGCAAGATGGCTCAAGAAACCTCCTCTTGAAATTATAAAACTATATAAATGAACCTCTCATCAAGAGGAACAATGTTTATGAAGATTTTTTGAGCCATGGAAGTGATCTACTTGGTCAAAATTCAAGAAGAAGATCTCACTTTAACTTTGTTCTTCCTTTTCTCATTCCTCTTGAACTTGACTAAAATTTGAGAGGTTGGAGAGAGAGTGGAATGTTTTTAATAATTCAATCCAATTCAGCCTTTTAATTCAATTGTACGAAAACACACCAAGGAAAAGGAGGAAAAAACAAGGAAAAACAAATATGTGGCTATAATTAATTCTTGCAAAAACTGGTAGGTTAGTTTGCCAACCATAGTCAAGTGTAGTTAGGTTAACTCTGTTGCCTTCTATTTTCCTCTTTTTGACTAAAATTTTCTGCCCAAATGGAGAGGATATATTCATCTTCATACTCTTATAAGGTTCCTTTTTGGTCAACATAATAAATTGAAGTCCAATTACAAATTTGGTTGACTTTTCTTCACTTCTTCTTTCTTTGCCTTTTTTGGCTAACTATTGCCTATAGTTTAATTCAATTCCCCTTCCTTCCCTTTATGGTTGTCATGGATGAAATTCAATGCCCAAGAAGAGAAAAGAAGTTGTTGCCCAATTTACATTAGTCTTATTAGGAAGTATAGACTCTTTGACCAAGCCTCTTCTTCCTTCTTTACCCTTGATCTTGGCAGTAATAATTAATGTGCCATTAACTCTTTCATTTCTCTTTGTTTGTACACTAATTGTTTAGATGACCTTGTTTCCTTACTAGTTGTGCCATTCCCTTCTTTTATTGTGTTCCAATTATGTTTTTGATCATTTTTTATTTTAGGAAAAAATGAGGTAATTTAGTGATAGCTAATTGGGACTAAAGTCACTGTACAATATTAGGGGACAATTCTATCATTAATTTCACTATCTATTTTGTCCACTTAGCCCTTGAGTATATTTTGGGATTTTACAATTCTCTCCCCCATTCAATAAATTTTGTCCTCAAAATTTGTTACACATCTTGAGGCATAAACTTCAGGTAACGCCTCTTTATGTCTTCTTCCACTTCCAAGGTTGTTTCCTTTGGGGAGAGTTCCTTCCATACCACTTTCACAAATGGAATACTTCAGTGTCTGAGCCATCTTTCTTTTCGATCAATAATTTGTTTCGACTCCACCACATAAGTGGAATTATCTTGCACGTTGATATGTCCGTACTCGATAATATGCTTAGGGTCTGGTTGGGACTTTTTCAATTATGATACATGAAATACGTCATGAAGTCTGGTCAAATTCGGGGGTAGGGCTATTCTATATGCCACTGGTTAGATTCTTGCGAGAATTTCAAATGGACCGATATAGCATAGGCTAAGCTTGTTTCTTTTGATTGCTCCACTGATTCCAGTGACTGGAGATACTTTCAGAAATACATGATCACTACTTTTGAATTCTAGAGGTCTTCTCCTTTTATCAACATGGTTTTTTTATCTACTCTATACTACTAGGAGCCTCTTTCTTATAATCTTGATTTGCTCTGCGGTCTGATCAATAAGATCTGGCCCATACAACCTTCTCTCAGATAATTCTATTTAGCACAAGGGTGATTGGAACTTTCTCCCATATATTGCTTCATGCAGTGCCATTTGGATGCTTGTATGATAGGTATTATTGTAAGCAAATTCTGCAAGTAGAAGGAAATGATCCCAATTCCCCTTAACATCCAAAACATATGCCCTTAACATATCCTCTAGCATATGTATGGTTCTTTCTGAATGTCCATCCATTTGGGGATGTTAAGCTGTACTAAATCTTAACTTTATGCCTAGAGCTTCATGTAGAGCTTTTCAGAACCTGGATGTAAATCAAGAATCTCTATAAAAAATAATGCCCTTCAACGTACCACAAAGTCTAATTATCTCCCTTATGTAGATTCTCGCTAACTTCTCAGGAGAATAACTAGTATTGATGGGGATAAAATGTGCTGACTTGGTAAGATGGTTGACAATTACCCAAATTGCATCATGGTTTTGGATTCTTGGTAACCCTACTACTAAATTCATGGTAACGCTTTCCCACTTACATTCAGTAATTTCTGGGCTTTAAAGGAGTCCTGGTGGTCGTTGATGTTTGATCTTCACTTTCTGACAGGTAAGACATGAAGCCACATATTTGGTTATGTCACTCTTTAGTCCTGGCCACCAATATTCAGACTTCAAATTTTGATACATCTTGACCACCTCTAGATGAAGTGTATATTGCTCTTATATACGTAATTCAGAATTTTCCACCTCAGATCAGCCTGTGGTGGTACATATATTTACTTCTTATATCAGACAATCCACTAGAAAAAAGATCATAATCCTAAGTTTTACCCCATGTGATCAGATCTCGAATAGATGTGGCCTATTCATCCTTCGTTTGAGCTTCTTCAATTTATACTCTCAGATTGTTCTCCTCCTGGCTAACACTAAAGTTAGCAATGTGTACTTCATTTGACACATTCATGTTCATGAATACTTAGTTTGTCAAGTCTAGATCTCAAAATTCTTCTAGCAATTTCTGTTCTTGTATCATCACATATGCCACCTGCATTGTTTTTCTACTCAGAGCATCTGCAATGACATTCGCTTTCCTTGGGTGATATTTAATCTCCAGGTTGTAATCTTTCAGCAACTTTATCTATCTACATTGTCTCATATTAAATTTTTTCTTTTCATAAAGATACTTAAGACTCTTATGGTCACAGTACAATTATACAGTGCTACCATACAGGTAGTACCGCCATATTTTCAAAGCAAGCATGATTACTGCAAGTTCCATATCATAAGTAGGGTAATTCAATTCATGAGGCTTCAGCTGTCGAGAGGTGTATGCCACTACTCTGCAATATTGCATCAGGATACATCCCAATCCTTGTTTACTAGCATCGCTATACACCATATAGGTTTCATTAGGATCTGTGATAATCAATAACGGTGTGGATGTTAACCTCTCCCTCGTTGCATGAAGCCCTTCCCATATTTCTCATCCCATAGAAATGATTGGTTTTTCCTCATAAGCTTTGTCAATGGTAAGGCAATTTGGGAAAAATTCAGTATAAACCAACGATAGTAACTAGCAAGACCCAGGAAACTGTGTATCTCAGCCATAGTTTCTGGTTTCTTCCAATTTAGCACCGCTTCTACTTTACAGTGATCCATAGAAACCACTTCTTATAAGATAAATTGGCCTAGAAATCTAATCTCTGTAAGCCAAAACTCACACTTACTCAGTTTGGCATAGAGTTGCTTTTCTTTTAGAATATTCGGTACCATTATCAGATGATTCTCATGCTCTTCTCTGCTTTTTGAGTATATCAGGATGTTGTTGATGAAGACTACTATGAATTGATCTAGGTATTGATGAAAGATCTAGTTCATGTAGTCTATAAACATGGCAAGAATTCATAGTGCCATATCTAGTTCTAAAGGTTGTTTTCGAAACATCCTCTACTTAGACTCGCAGTTGTTGATAGCCTGATCTTAGATTAATCTTAGAGAATACACTAGAACCAGACAATTGATCATGTAGATTATCAATCCTGGGGAGTGGATATATGTTCTTAATGGTCACCTTGTTCAGCTCTCAGTAATCGATGCATAACTGTAGGCTTTTATCCTTTTTCTCAACCAATAATACTGGAGCTCCCCATGGTTAAACACTGGGTCGTATGAACCCTTTCTCTAGTAGTTCTTCTACTTACTTCTTTAATTCTGCCATTTCATTCGGTGCCATTCGGTAAGGTACTTTAGAAATAGATCCAACTCCTGGCAAACTTCAATAGCAAATTTAACTTCCTATTCCAGAGGAAATCTACTAATGTCTTCTAGAAATACCTCAGGGAATTCATTTACTACCGGTATGTTCTCAAGTGTTATTTCTACTTCTGTCTGTGCGGAGAAAAATACCATGTATTCTTGGCATCCCCTTTCAAGACATTTCTCAGCTTCAGTTGCAGAGAGGAAATTCAAGTTCACACTTGTATTGCCATTCTTTTATGGATTAGGATACACAAGCCTTCTATTACCACGTCTAACAGCACATTGTTTGCTATCAGCCAATTCAAACCCAAAATGACTTTGAGATTATGAAGTGGAAAACAGATTAAATCTATCATAGACTCATACCCCATAACATTCACAATACAATTTATACATGCATTAGCAATAACTATCTTAACACTGACAAATATTGAGACAATCAAATCATATGGTAATTTATGGGTACACATTCTTAGGCTTCTAGCACAATCACATGCAATGAAAGAATGACTAGCACCCGAGTCAAACAATGCTTGCAAAGTATTACCATAGAGGAGGATAGTACATTTAATTATTTCTAAGGACTTTTGAGCCTCCTCATGGGTCATAGCAAAAATTCTACCTTCATTTTAGGGCCTGAGCTCAGCTTCTCGTGGTGGGAAATCTTTGATGAAGTGTCTAGGCTTCTTACAAATATGAGAAATCAACTGCCCATTACAAGACCTACCAGGGTGTGTCCTACAGCATCAAGAATAAAGTCACGGTATTTAGGGACATTGGTAGCCTTTCTTCTCTGATTGTTAGGGTTTCTTATTGTCTTCTTGGGGCTTGAACCCCTGCCCTTTCCTTTTTTAAGAGGAGTTCCCTCAACTTGACTCACCATGGCTATTAGCATTCTTAGCTGAATACAACTCTTTTAGATTATTCTCAATTATCTGACATTCCTCCACTGCCTGATTGAATTTTTTAAACTGTCGTGAGACCAACCTATCCCTGATCTCATGCTTCAACCCCCTTATCAGCATGTTAGAACACCACTCCTCATCATCTCGGTATCTTAAGTAGAAAGAATAGCGAGATAGATGGATGAATTGGGTCAGATATTCATCAAATGTCTCCTCATTGCCCTGTTGAATTACCAAGAACTTTGATTCTTTTGTAGGATTGACTGATTGGGGGAAATACTTCTTGTTGAACTTGCTTTGGAACAATTCCCAAGTGATAGGAATGTTTTGGGCTTATAGAATCATTTCTGTATTCTTCCACAAACTATCTGTGTCCCCATCCAACTTGTATATTGCCATTGGTACCTTTTTCTTAGCAAGGCACTCAAGTACATGAAAGCTGGAATTTATGGGTCACAAGCTAGTTCTCAGCGGCTTGTGGGTCAAACCTTCCTTGGAATACCAAAAGATGGTATTTTTTAAGTTCAGTTATCCAAAACTGCAGTATGTCTTTGACAAGTTGTATCTGATTATTCTGAGGTATATTTGGTTGGGGTAGGTGAAGCTGGCCCTTAGGCTATGGCGGTTCATCATTCGATTCACTCTCTTCAATTTCAGATTGATTTATGTCTTAATTTTGTTTGGTCTTTACCTCTTGAAGCTCTTCCCGAAGTTCTAGTATCATAGCCCATTGTTTAGTCAACATGCCTCGTATTTGTTACATAGGATTAGGTAGGTTGTGCGGCACTTCTTCCTCTATCTCAACCTCTGGGCTCACTGGTCTATTTCTCAGGCAAACCATAATTTCTTTTCACTATCATAGAGAAAAGATTGCACCATTAATGTTGTATTGTTATGTATATATGTGTATATATATATTCCTCATACTTAAGCATCCTTGTCAAGAAAAGAACATACATATATGAGTTCGAACAGTTATATACATAACAATAATGGCTTTACATTTACATCCACAACTCATGATTGGGGTGAGGATCATAAGCCAGCTCAATCTCTGGAGCCCTAGAGCTAGTCCTGGAGCCAGTATCATATACTAACTCTCCTACCTCTAGGTTTCTATCCATGAGTCAGTATACCTACTTAAACAAGAATTCTAACTTAATGCCAGAAACTTCTTTTCTAATACTAAAAAATGTAACACCTTACTTTCAACTATTCAAACTAGTCTAAAATGTGACATGATGCCAGATCGGAGACCAGAAATAGTTTCAATCCATTTAGGATCCCAAATTCATATAGGGTTAGATCCTATAGTTAAGTGGAGTTTCGAAAAGTTTTTCAAAATATTTTAGCTGTGATCCCATTTCCATTTTTTTCAAATCCATTTAATTCATTTGGGTCTGTTTCCATTTGTTAATATTAGAGTACTTACTGGAGTTCTTAGTGAATATTCAGGTTAAGTTTGCTACTAGAAGGTCCACCTGTACGGTCACCCTGTTCTAGTTGATTTACTGTGGTTACAAACAAATTATAGGGTCTATAATAGGTGTACTTCTACTACCATGAGTGCTATTTTTACAAAATACCATTCGGCATTATATATAGATCCAAAAGTTAGATGACCAACAAAAAATAAACTCTAAGTCTTTAATTCTACCCGTTCGTAGCTACCTTCTTCTCGTGAGAGCTACTTGCTCAAGCTGCAGGTTAGTTATTGGAAAGGGGTAACGTTCAAAACAATCCTAGTAGTAACAAACAATACTCATATATAATGCATACAGAGAAACATGCTATATCATCTATCATATACCAGACAGTTCAATATTCATTCAACATTCAGAGATATGTTTATGCGACAAGCAATTCTATTCAAGGACTTACCCTCCCTTCCCACAGCGCTGGGTATTCTACTGGGCTAAAACTCTTCTCATCTGAATGCTTAATGGGCAATTCTTCCTAATTCATGTTCACAATTCATGTATGTATCATGGAAATAATATGCATGAATTAAGATACATAGAATATGAGGGATAAGTTACTATCTTAGCCTTTCCAATATTCTGAGATGTGTTACCAGTTTCTTGGTCGTCCCGGGCAGATATCAAATCCTATATATGGGAATTCATGAATTGGATGGGTTATTACTTATCCAAATAATTTTGTATAAGGTAAACTAAATTATTCTTGACACATCCCTATGTTTATCCTTAGTTTTAACTTGTTGGTTATCATTTGAGTCATTTAGGAAGCCTTTGGAAGCTCAAACAAAGGCCTATGGGGTTGGGAAAGGCCATACCAATACACACTTCTTAGAAAATATGAAATATAGGAAAAATTAGGTTTTTTCCGTGGCCAAGAATGTTTGGTCAAGACAAAAAATAGGTTATAAACTTTTAGGCTACTGCCAAGAATCCCTTGGTTCTTGACCAAACGTCCAAAAATAATAACTAAATCCAAAAAAATTCAAATAAGGTGGTTCTAAGTTCTATGTCACCCTGATTAAGTTGAATTTTAGAGAAAAATATAGAAATTAGCTAAATGGATATACATTATTACTAAATTCACTTTTATTAGACATTGTTCCAGAATTTTCCAGTTTTACATGACCAAAATTGACAAATGTAGAACATCCAGCATGCACATCCAAATGACCATTATTACCTATCAACTTAAATCTTGATAAGTCTACTTTTAGACTGGATAATTTTACATTTAATGGACATTATTTTCCTATTAAAAAATGTCACCCAACCAGACTGCCACGCAGGAAATTCAGATTGGCAAAAATATGCAATATTACACATTAGATTTCATAAAACACCATGAATATAATCAAAATACCATAACTCTTCAAAACCCTAATTTGACCAAAAATATGGTAGAATTTCACATGCCAAAATCCTCAACCAACCAACACAATCCATAGCTCAAAGTGAAGTTAAAGCTCACCTCTTCTTCAAATTTTACTCTTGCAAGATGGCTTAAAACACCTCCTCTTGAAATTATAAAACCATAGAAATGAAGCTCTTATCAAGAGGAACAATGTTTATGAAGAGTTTTTAAGTCATAGAAGTGATCTACTGGGTCAAAATTCAAGAAGAAGATCACACCTTAACTTTGTTCTTCGTTTTCTCTTTCCTCTTAAACTTGACCAAAATTTGAGAGCTTGAAGAGAGTGTGGAATGTGTTTAATTCAATCTAATTCAGTCTTTTAAGTCACTTGGATGAAAATACACCAAGGAAAATGAGGAAAAAGAAGGAAAAACAAATATATGGCTACAATTAGTTATTACAAAAAAGTGGTAGGTAAGTTTGCCAACCATGGCGAAGTGTAGTTTGGTTAAATCTCTTGCCTTCCATTTCCCTCTTTCTGATCAAAAGTTGCTACCCAAATGGAGAGGAATTAATCATCTTCATACTCTTACAAGGTTCCTTTTTGGTCAACATAATAAATTGAAGTCCAATTACAAATTTGATTGACTTTTCTTCTCTTCTTCTTTCATTGCCTTTTTTGACTAACCAATGGCTATAGGATAATTCAATTCCCCTTCCATCCCTTTATGGTTGTCTTGGATAAAATTCAATGCCCAAGAAGAGAAAAGAAGTTTTTTCCCAATTAAAATTAGTCTTATTAGGAAGTATGGACTATTTGACCAAGCCTCTTCTTCCTTTTTTACCCTTTATCTTGGCAATAATAATTAATGTGCCATTAACTCTTTCATTTCTCTTTGTTTATACACTAATTGTTTAGATGACCTTGTTTCCTTACTAGTTGTGCCATTCCCTTCTATTCTTGTGTTCCAATTATGTTTTTGATCATTTTTTATTTTAGGCGAAAATCAGGTAATTTACCGATAGCTAATCGGGACTAAAGTCACTGTACAATATTAGGGGACAATTCTATCATTAATTTCACTATCTATTTTGTCCACTTAGCCCTTAAGTACATTTTGGGATTTTACAGATAGAGTTTCTTAAAGATTACAACCTGGAAATTAAATTGCATCTAGGAAAAGCTAATATAGTTGCAGATACATTGAGTCACAAGACAGTGCAGGTGGTAACCCTAATGATTCAAGAGCACATATTGATTGAGGATTTTAGGTTCTCAATCTATCTAATCAAATATGATTAGTGGTAGTAATATCAGTCAGGCAGAAAATGATATGGGAATAACAATTGAGTAAGCTCAGATGCAGGATGAATGTGCACAGTCCTTCAGAAACATGACTGAAAAGTAAGAAACCTAGGAATATGATCTATCATTGAGTGGACTAGTCAGATATAGGAAGTGGATATATGTACCACCATAAGCAAAATTAAGACAGCAAATCTTGGATGAAGCTTACAATAGTAGATATACTCTTTACCCAGGAGCAATTAAAATGAATCATGACTTAAAGTCCATGTAATAGTGGCTGGGAATGAAAAGAGATGTGACATAATTTGTGGCTTGTTGTCTCACTTATTAAAAGGTGAAAGTCGAGCATCAGTGACCATCAGGGCTTTTGCAATCTTAAAATTCTTCAATAGAAATAGGAAAGCATTACCATGGATTTCATGACAGGATTACCCAAGATTAGAAATCAAGATGCAATTTGGGTAATTGTCAATCGATTCATAAAGACAGTCCATTTCCTACCAATTAGCATTCAGTATTCTCCTGATAAGCTAGTAGAGATTTATATCAAGGAGATTGTACAATTGCATGGTACACCAAAGAATATAATTTTTGATCGAGATCCTCGGTTTACTTCTAAGTTTAGGAGATTATTGCATGAGACTTTGGGTACCAACTCAGATTCAGTACAACTTATCATCCTCTAAAAGATAAACTAACAGAAAGAATAATACATACACTAGAAGATATGTTAAGGGCGTATATATTGGATTTTAAAGGAAAATGGGACCGATTCATTCTACTTGCAGAGTTTGCATACAACAACAGTTATCATTCGACCATTCAAATGACTCCATATGAAGTGTTGTATGGAAGAAAATGTCAATCGCCCTTGTGTTAGGCAAAACTATCTAAGAGAAAGATATATGGGCTAGATGTAGTGGATTAGAAAACAGAGCAGATTAAGTTGATAAAGCAGAGATTATTGGCTACTCAGAGTAAGAAGAAAAGTAATGCTGACAAGAGGCGAAAAACCTCTAGAATTTGAATTAGGAGATCATGTATTTCTGAAAGTTTCACTTGTCACTATAATTAGTAGTGAATTAATAGTGAAAAAATTAAGCCCTATATACATTGGTCTATTTAAAATATTATCAAGAATTAGGCCAGTAGTGTATTAAATAGCTTTACCCCCAAATTTGAGCAGATTGCATGATGTCTTCCATGTCTCACAATTAAAGAAGTATCAACTCGATCCAGAGCATATAATTGATTATAAAGATGTTGATATATGAGATGATCTTACATATGAGGTTGAACCTGACCAAATCATTGATCGGCAGAAGAAATAACTCAGGCATAGGAGTATCCCGTTCGTGAAAGTAGTTTGGAAGGGGTTATGTCCTAGGGAAGCTACTTGGAAAAGGGAAAAAGACATGCAAAGGTGTTACATGAAATTTATGAATATGTTCATATAATTTTATTGATGGAGGGAGAGTTGTAATATCTTAAATTTTATTCATCAAAATTCCTTGTACATTTGATTATACTTAATAGAATAAAATGATGAATTTTGATGCACTTGTAAATGCCAAAAGATTGGAAGTAGTGATTACATGAAATTTTGGCTTAGTTGAGACACAAAACTCAATTTTTGTTTTCACGAAGGCCTAATATTATAGCCTAAAATTCAGAATAGAAGAGCACAATTTTTGGCCTAATATATTGTGAAAATTTTGGCCAAAACAAAAAGGGAAGAAGGAAAACAACAATTGATTCAAAAATTATAGAAAGTGTAAGGGTAAAATAGTCATTTGGCTAATAAAATAAAAAAGCCAATATTTTATCTTTATTTATGAACAAAGTTTGCCAGAGGAAGAAGACGCAAGGGAAAAAAAGATTAGGACACCTTACATGCCATGTGGAAGCTTTTCTTGCCATATGAAAAAAAAAGACATAAGGTATTGCCATGTGTAAAAATTTAGCAATAAAATAATATGTTTTCTAAGGAAGTGGAGGTGAATATTCTTAAGAGTAATTAAGCTCTTCCAAGGGTATATTTTGGCCAGATAATAAGAGAAGAGAGAGAGAGAGAGCTTGGAGAAAAACAAAGAGCAAGGAAGGAAGAGGAGGAATCAAGAAGGAAAAATTTAGTAAGTAGTAGTTGAATCCACTTGGTTTTGCCTTCAAACTCTTGGAACCGTTCTCTAATCTTCATATCCTTCTCGAAATCATGTAAAGAAAGAAGAAAATTAAAGGAACAGAGGAGAGAGGGCTGTCAATTTTGAGAGAGAGAACAAGAAGAATCAAGGTGAGATTGAATACTTGTCACCTCTTGTTGATTTGTGATGGTTGTTGGTAGTTTGTGATGGTTATTGGCTTGTATTGGCTTGAATTTGTGATTTAGGATGCATGAACCCTAAGGGGAGGTTCTACGTGAATTTTGATTAATCATCTTCAAGAAGAGTTTAAGTGATTAAACAAGTGATTAGAAGTGAAAAGAAGATATTTGGTTGAATGAAAATTGAAAACTCCAATTTTCTAAGGATTTTTTTATTTTTGGCCAGACCTTTTTTTGGGTGTTTGAGTTGGAATTTGATGGATTTAATGATTCCATTGTGCTTGGAATGAAAACTTTTGTAGGGAACATGTGAAAAATGGAGTATGGAGGCTTTAGGGTGTAAAATGACAATTTTTGAAAAAGTACAATTATACAGAGTATAAAAGGAATTAGATCGGATTCCTAAAGACATTTTTGTACTTATGTATTTTTGGGTAGAGATAACCAACTATTTTAGTTTAGGAATAAAGCATGAATAAGTAATAACTCATTTATTATAAATTCGGAATCTTAGAATTTGACCTTTGCCCGAGCCGGACAAGGAATTAGAGGATCGGTATTAGCTAGATATTGGAAAGGATTTTAAGTAGTAACTCTATCTTTCATACGTTATGTGATTGTCACTAGTACAAAAAAGTATATTTAGATCGCCACATTTAGACCGATTTTCACTAGAAAGGTCTAAAAGAAAAACGCGGTAGCAATTTTATAATTAAGAGAAACTTCTAAGACTGGTTTTTTAAAAAATGGGTCTTAAAAAATTATTTAGACCGGTTATTTAAGTAATCGATCTTAAAAATAACAGAAATAAAAATTATTTAAAGAGAAAATATTTTTAAAAATTTTTTAGACCGGTTAAAATAAAAACCGGTCTAAAATATACCATTTTTTAGACTAGTCTTCATTTAGAACCGGTCTAAAAATTAACCTAGAAAATAAAAAAAATCCGGTCTGTTTTTAAGACCGATTATATATATAACCAGTCTTAAAATTCCACAATTTAAGACCGGTTATAAGGATAACCGGTCTTAAGTAATGGACTTTTAAGACCCGTTAGCTAAATAACCGGTCTTAAAAGTAATTTTAAGACCGGTTATTTGGATAATCGGTCTTAAAAGTCAGGAAATTCAAACCTAATCACCTTCCATTTCATTTCCCTCCCCATCATTTCCACTACCGCGAAAGCTTCATCTCAGCTCTGCACCTTCTTCTCTGGTCATATTCCAAAATTTTCTCCGTCCTTTACTCCAGCCACCACCGCCGCCGCCTCCTCTTTCTCAATTTTCCAACCTAAAATCCTCCTGCCTTCCGGTCATTTCACCCGTTGCTATGGAATCTCCAACTGTGCGCTATCTTTTCACCGTTATCTCGTCTGTGTTCTCCAGCCGCTTCAACCGCCACTCCTCCTACTCCTCAAGCCACAATCGAAGGTCACTACCTCCAGGTAAGAGTAATGTCTCCTCTATCTCAGTTAATTCTTTGATGATCTGATCTGTGATTTATAGATTCGGATGTTATGAATATGTTCAATCACAAGTGCTTGACCTTTCACATTTTGCATATCAATTTCTTTCTGTTGAATTTTTTGAAAATATAATTAGGCTGTTTATCAATTTATTTCTATTGAATATTTTGAAGTGGTCCTTTGAAGATGTTATGAACCTGTTTAATCTGTTGAATCATTTTCATTCTTGAGTCTGTTAATTTCATTATTTATGTCTTTAAAATCAAATATAATTGTAGTGGTCCCTTGAATAGAAATAAGAACTTTTTGAAAGGGAAAAAATTACTTAAAGAAAATGGAACTGACTGTAATTAGATCTGATGAAGAATTCTATTAAACTAGGTAACTTGATGAGTGTAATGATTTCATACTCTCATCATACTCTTGCCTTTTCCAGGGGGAAAAATATACAGAAGAGAAGGAAAAAAAAAGGTGTTGAAATATATGGATCATAGTTGGGTAAATGCTAAACAGACTAGTGTTGAATATGATAATAGGGTGAGGGATGTTTTGGAATTTGCTAGAAGAAATTCCGGTAATGATAGTTGGATGTTCTATTGTCCTTGTGTACAATGTTTGAATGAGAAGCGACTAAGTGCTGCAGATATATATACTCATTTAATTTATGAAGGAATTTGTAAGGGTTATACAATATGGGTATGGCATGGTGAAGAATTAGAAATTCTAAGCGTAGCTCAATAAGGGGGAATAGCCTTTGATGATAATGACACTGATATAGATGATCGGATAGATGATATTATTTGTGATGTAGGAGAAGAGGCTTTTGAGCAGTCACATGTATATGGTAATATGTGCAGTGATGCTGAGAAGCCGCTGTACCCAGGGTGCATAAAATACCAATTGTTGAAAGCAATATTGAAATTAGTAAGTTTGAAAGCAAGACATGGATGGAGTGATAAGAGTTTTTCAAAAACACTTGAGGCCTTTAAGGACATGCTTCCAGATGATAACGTGCTGCCTTGCCGATACTATGATGCTAAGAAAATACCATGTCCATTAGGGATGAAGTATAAAAAGATCCATACATGCCCAAATGATTGCATCTTGTACAAAAAAGAGCACGAAGAGAAGCAGCAGTGTTCGATATGTGAAACCCCCAAGTACAAATCAAATAAGGTCCCTGTAAAAGTGTTGTGGTATTTTCCAATCATACTGAGGTTCAAACGCCTGTTTGCTAATGAAATTGATGCCAAAAATTTGAGATGGCATGTGGATGAGAGGATTTATGATGGAAAGCTTTGACATCCATTTGATTCTTCTTAATGGAAGAAAATTGATAAATTATTTCCTACCTTCGGTGAAGAGCTTAGGAACCTTAAACTTGGGCTTAGCACGGATGGCATGAATCCTTATGGTAGCCAAATCAGTATACATAGTTTATGGCCTGTTTTATTGGTAATTTATAACTTATCTCCTTTGTTGTGCATGAAATGAAAATACATTATGTTATCTATGTTGATTTCGGGACCAAAACAACCTGTAAATGACATAGATGTTTACCTAGAACCCTTGATTCAGACTTGAAAGAGTTGTGGGATGAAGGTGTCGATGTTTTTTACGCGAACAAGAAAGATATTTTTAAAATGTGAGCCATGATCTTTTGTACTATAAATGACTTCCCTACATATGAAAACTTGTCAGGATATAGCGTTAAAGGCCACAAAGCATGTCCGATTTGTGAAGAAGGCACATGCTATCATCAACTTTGTAATACCCCATTTTTTACCAATACATTTATGTGTATATTTGATATATATTTAGTAGAATAAAATGGTGAAAAATGATGTGGATGAATTTATGATAATTTATGGAAAATATGTCAATCGCCGGTTACCCGTAAATTGGCCGAATAAAGGTATAAGAGACCGGTAAAGGCCCAATATGGTAACCAAAATTCACAAAATTTAATGATATGGTTAATGGCCTCATTTAACCATCAAAATGGGGTTAATCCAAAGAAATGGGTGGAAAATGATTTATTCCGGTAAATCATAAATGCAGGGACAAAACGGTAATTTTGCCGAAAAGTGGAAAATATTTATTTTTTCCTCAAATTCCCAATGATTTGAGCTAAATAGGAATTAAAAAGAGAAAAATGACTAATTGATCATTAATAAACCAATTTTGGTGAATTATGGTCAAAAATGGTCAAAAAGTCAATGACTTGGTCAACAAGTTACATGTTGGCACAATGAGATAAATAGAGATTCAGCTTTTCCCATGTTTCCCTGCATGATTTTGGCTGGAATGAGGGAGTAAGAAGGAAATATAATTAATTGGAGGATAATTACATTTTGGACCAATGAATGCATGCCAAGTGTCCAACTTAATTAATCATGCATTATATTATACAATTCTTATTCTCATCAGCTCCATTATGCACGAAACTGATCTAAAAGAGTCAGAGAGAGGTTGAGAATGAGAACTGAATGGAAAAATGAAGAGGAAGCTAGGGATTGCCAAAGATCAAGGTAAGGAACTTGTACCTTGAGATTTAAGCTTCATATCTTTTCCATGGTGCTCAGCTGAATCAAGTGTAGGTAAAGGAGAGAGAGAAAACGTCCAGGAGAGAGAAACTGAAGAAAATCAAAAGGTAACTTCCTAAACTTGTTCCTCTTTCTTGATTAAGGTTCGTAGAGTTGTTTTATGCTTAATTATGGTTCATTTGATGATAATTGAGAAAAACCAAAGTGAACAAAATATGGAAATGCCTTTAATTCAAGTCCAATGATTTCCTAATCAATTAATATTGCAAGGATAAGTAGAAAGAAGGTTATTAGGCCAAAGAAAATGAGAATCGGACACAACTTTTTTGGGAATTTATTTTCCCTTCATTGTGTTGGACTGAGAAAATGAGTGTGAATTTGACTAATTTGATGCTTCCATTGGATTCAGGAGGCTGAATTGTGTAGGGCCTATGTTGACCACGAAGTGAGAAGAGGATCAGAGAGTGAAATGACCAATTTGCCCTTTCTAAGCCTTATTCAAGGGCTGTCAAGGGTATTTTCGTCATTTGGGCTTGATTTTGGCCAATTCGAGGTTGGTAAGGGATTCTGCACGTGAAATTGTGTAGGAATGACCTAAATCATGATTTTGAGAAAAATACTAATAATGAGGACTTAAGGGGTAATTTGGTAATTTGGCACTAATAGGCTAAATTTACCAATGATACGAGTTTGGAAAGGTGTATGGATGAGTAATAACCCCTTTGGTGATGTTTGGCGATTTTAGGATTTGACAACCAGTTTGGCCTTAGAATTGCCCGAGGTTGAACCAAGTGTGGAAAGTTGCGTAGAATAGCAACCAGGTAGTAACCGTCTTCATATAACAGCATGCATATGTGTGATGTGTTATCATCAAATTTCTAACATGTTTAGATTATGTGGAGTAATCACCCGGGGCCTATCTTTGTGCTAGTTGATACTCAAGCGATAATATTCATATTGCACGAGCGGTGCCTGGGGCCTATCTTTGCGCGGGTACCCCTCAGGGCCAAGTCCTTGTCTAACGCTAGCATGGTTTGTAAATTGCATAAAAATGACACTAAATAATGTTATGATGATTTGATTGATGATTGTATGATGAGCATGCTATATATGTGTTATCTTGTATGTTATGTGTGTTACTACTGAGATTCTTGTGAATCTCATTCTTTTCCTAAAACAAATCTCCAGTACAGGGAGGGAGCTTGCGGGGCTAAGAGAAGGTAAATGACGATGAGTCGAGGCCGAGCAAAGGAAGAAATTAGGCTAGGTTGTCAAGCTTTTGTGATGTATTTTAAAAACCTTATGAGTATTTTGAGTTGTAATATGAATTGTGTATGAATGTGTTCATATGTGAATATGTATATCCAGCAAAGACATTTTATGGAGTTTCTAGCATGTTCCGCACTCTGATATTTATAGTCGGTGAGTATTAACTAATTAGTACTCTACCATAGTATTGGGAAATATGGCATCACAAACTTCAACATAGAAGAAAGACCGTTTATCTTGGCCATAGAAGATTCCTTAGGTGGGGCCACCAATATCGTAGATTAAAGAAAGCCTTTTTTGGTGGCCAAGAGTTTGAAGATGCTCTGGAGGCATTGACTGGGGAGAAAGTCTATGAAAAGGTACAAAATATCAATGTTATATTCGGTAAGGCTACAAAGAGTAGAAATGAGAAAAATATATGGAAAAAGAGGTCGGTCTTCTTCAATCTTCCATATTGGTGCAATCTTGATGTGAGACACTGTATTGACTTCACGCATGTGGAGAAAAACGTATGTGATAGTATTGTTGGGACACTGCTCAACATACAAGGTAGTTCTAAGGATGGCGTGAAGGCAAGATTAGATTTGCAAGAAATGGGAATACGAGAAGACTTGCATCCGAGGCAACATGGTAAGAGAACCTTTTGTCATCCAGCTTGTCATACTTTGCCCAAGGATGAGAAAATAAGTTTTTGTAAGTGTTTACATGTAATCAAAGTTCCATCAGGGTATTCCTCAAATTTTAAGAAGCTTGTGTCGATGAAAGACTTGAAGTTAGTAGGGCTAAAATCTCATGATTGTCATGTATTAATGCAACAACTACTCCCAGTAGCTATTCGAGGCATTGTCGAATATGATCTTCAACATATATTGACTAGACTTTGTTTCTTCTTAAATACAATTTGTAGTAAAGTCATTGAGACGGAAATATTGGATGAATTGGAAAATGAAGGATACTTGATCTTGTGCCAGCTTGAAAAGCCTTTTCTTCCTTCTTTTTTTGACATCATGGTACATCTAATTGTTCATCTAGTGAGGGAGATAAAGTTGTGTAGCCCTATCTATTTCTGGTGAATGTACCCAATTGAAAGAACTATGAAAATCCTAAAAGGGTATGTAAAGAACCCTAACCGACCAGAAGCATCTATTGTTCAGAAATATGTTTCTGAAGAAGCCATGGAATTTTGTCAACATTATTTGTCAAATGTAGGATATATTGGCCTTCCTAAATGCCATAATGAAGAAGGGGGTAGACATAGGGCTATAGTAAAGAGTGTAGATCCTGATGAATTACAAAAAGTCCACTTATACATCTTGAATAATGTTGATATACTTCAAGATTACATGAATACTCAAAAAGAAATTGTACGGAAAGAAAATAGTCGAATGACTGAACAAAGGTTAATTAGGGAGCATATAAGTGTTAGAGTAACCTTTTCACCCAAGAGGAGGGTGAATTGGGTGATTAGAGAATAACCAGGTACTTAATAAAAATTATGAAACTTTAAAACACAGTTATAGGTAAGGAGAGATATCACCGAAGTGCACACATGAGTTTATACTGGTTTGGTCAAAAACACTTTACCTACATCCAGTCCTCAGAGATCATTCTGAGCCTTTCACTATATCTTCCAAGATTCAATGGGTTCTTGGCACCTCAGTACAATAGCAAATTCCTCTTTTGACACTCGCTCCCCCTTACACTAGGTAATCTCAAATCCCAACTTAAGGTTCCTCAACCTTAAGTTATCACTATCGGAAATAAAGTGTTTATGACTGACAAATGTCTCTCACAAAGTATATAGATGAAAACTAAAGTACGGATGATGAAATAATCAGAGACAAAGCACTTATGAGTATATTGTTTGCAGTGTGTTCAAGTGTCATTCTTCTCTCGTGATTTTCGAATGGCTGGACTTATATATCACAAGCTTTGAGGACCGTTGTGAATTTGTCCGTTGATCGATTGTGCTTCTGACAGATGCAGCAATATTTTTTTTTCACTTTGCACGTTGATAGTTATTTATGAATATTTTTCCTGCCCACGATTAGTTACCGTTGAGTGCTGTTCAGTTGCTTGTCATATAGGTGATAGTGGAGTACACCTGTAATTCACTAGGAGTGATTTCTGAAAATTAAAGCATCATCGGAAGTGAGCTTGCTTTCACTATAGATGAATTTCAGTGACTTACAGTGATTTTAATGAAATAATATGCCACATGATTTTGAAAGTAATTTGGATTAACTAGCAATGATTATCACTACCAATATCGTACTAACAAAACTTGTTGATTTCCGTGGAAGTTGTTACAAGTGGATCACAGTAACTTTATGAGAGTGAAACTGATAACATGACATATCACTTGAGTGAATTTGATGTCACTGAAAGTGATTTGGAAAACAGTGAAATTTTCTGCAAGTGATTACAGATCCACTGGAAGTGATTTTAAGATTTCATATATCACTCGAGTGAATTTGGCATCACTGGAAGTGATTTTGCAAACAGTGAATTTTTCTTGCAGTGATTTTCAATCCATTGGAAGTGAATCTAGAAAATTCAAGGATAACTCGAGTGATCTGACTATCACTAGAAGTGATTTTCAAAACAGTGTATTTTTCTTCCGGTGATTTCGTACGCACTGGAAGTGATTCTGAAAATTTAAGGCATCACTCGAGTGATCTGTCTATCACTGGAAGTTATTTTCATAACAATGAATTTTTCTTCTAGTGATTTCAGATACACTGAAAGTGATTATGCATAAGTCATAAATCACTTGAAGGATCTGCGAATTTACTAACATCACTCGAGTGATTTCATGGATCACTCGAGTAATCTGTTATTTTCTATATCACTCGAGTGATTTTTAATGATCACTCGAGTGATCTTACTCAAATCACTTTTCTTACTTCCTTTGCTGATGTATCAGATACAAGAATATCCAAATCATGATTTGTTATCATCAAAACATGAAATCTAACATTCTCCCCCTTTTTGATGATGACAAAACTTGTTATATGATCATCTCCAAAATTCCATTTTCTAAAAAATATTTGATTGATCTTTTTCAAAAATTTTGCAACAACTTAACCATGATAAATGACTAAAATTTTTGTTTCAAATATTGAAAGTTTTTTTACTTCATATAGCAAAATTGAAAATATCAGTTCAAAGTTCAAAAACCATTATTTGAAGAATTATCACAAAATCAAAACTAAACTTAAACATGCACATGTGAAGCATAAGTTATTGCTTTCCATGAGATCATATAGATAGCTGCAAAAACAAGCACAATCTCATTAAAACCATATTCTCATTAGATCATATTCTTTTGACAATTACATAGTCAGTTCAGAAAGCATACTGAAGCTACACTACATGACAATATGAACATAAACATAAACTACATAAGAACACATATGATCATATCAATTCTTCTCCCCCTTTTTGGCATCATCAGAAGTAAAAGGAGAGGCGGAAGGCACATATGGCTGGGTAGATGGAGAGATAAAGAAGGAGATAGGTGGAACATATGGAATAAGTGAGAGTTAAGTAGGAGACTAGAAGGAAAAGGTCATAGAAGAGGGCTCAATAGGAGTGGTGTTAGTGGAATGACTAGGCCCTATGATCTTTGTGACAGCATCCTCAATGACAATCTCCTCAGTATGAGAACTGGAAGAGGTGTGGTGTGATGAAGATGATGGAGTCTGGAGGATGGGATCAGCTTATGGAAGATCACCAGCAGAGATATAGTCAGAGATGAATGATGTGGAAGGTGCAAGAGGAGGAGTGTCTGAATGAATGATAGGAGGGTCAGAAAGTGAAGGATCTAGAAGTGGAAGGTCTGAGGTAAAAGGTATAGATTTGGTGGCTGGTAGAAGGTTTGTAAAGGGAATGTGAAGGTGAGACCTGAGTACATCCTCAATCCTCTGGATCCTCTATGTTTGATCTTCCTGGCGAACAAAAAGAATATTGAAGTTGTGGTTCATTGCCTCTACTAACACTTTAACTTGATAGTTGACTTGATAAATCAATTCAGTGTTAGACTTCTTCAACTGAGATATAGCAAACTGGATGGCATCCTGAATATATGTCTGAATGGCAGCCTGACTGAAGGAAGGACCAAGAGACACTGCTCTGGAAGACTGAGCCTCATCCATTTTTGAGGGTGAAGGGTCCATCTTCTTAGCATGAGGATCTCTTTGGCTTGCCTCAGAAGGTGGTGAATGAGGGCTCTGAGTCTGTGAGGAAGCTCTACCTGGTATAGTGATTCCCATCCGTGTCAGGTGAATCTTCACAAACTTAGGAATCCTCACTATATCTGTCCCCCTTAGGTGTCAAGTGCCAAATATTGTGCATAGAGAGGATGTAAGATACAAGCTGAGGATATGGAATCGTAGTAGACTTGAAGGAGTGAAATCTGAACCTCTTTATTTCTTGAAAAATGAGCTCACCCATATTTCTCCTTTCTCTGGTCATAAGAGATGCCATCATTTGAAGATCCTTCCCAGTGATATGAGTAAAGTTCTTTGCCTTGTTAACCATGCTACGGGAGTAAATGTAAAACAAGGCTCTCTGATCATTGGTTAGGGCTACTAGAGAAGTAGGTAAAGGCACACAAGGCTATCATGGTCTAAAGATATTAACTAACTCATGAATATGGAAGACTCGGGGAGGGTTCATAAGAACTTCCTCTATGCCGAGGTAAGTGTTTATTAGATCTCCATACAACAGAATCTTTTGATCTCTCACATTTCTCTCAATTCTTTCTACAATAATGTTCCCATGGCTATCCTTCACATCGGCAATTTTCATATTGCAGTAGAAGTGCTTGACAACCAAGGGATTGTAAGACATTCTTAGTTTTAACCATGGTTCATATTACTTCAAATAAGGAGAGAAATCAATATGAAATTCCTTTTTGAGCTAAGCCAAATCTACCCAAACAACAGGACATAAATCCCTCTTGGAAAATTGTGAAGTAAACACAATGGAGAAAAGCTGTTAGGGTTCTGTCAGAGATTTTAGGATCAGAAAGGGAAAAGATTAAAGAGATCTGACGGAGTGAGATTAATCGGTGAAACAGAGAGTGAAGTTTGAACTTTGATTTATTGGGTTTCTTGGTTTGAGAAGTTACAGAGGATTTGGGAGTGATTGAACGATTGCAAGGGACTGAGAGAGTGAATTGAATAGTCACAGGAGAAAACTGATATAATCAGAATTTTTAACATTCACTCGAGTGATTTTGACATTCATTAGAGTGAATTGGAAAAATCACTCCAGTGAAGTCCAAAATTACTTCACAAAAACTCAAAGACGCTATAACTGCTTACCTCACTCGAGTATTTTGATCAAAATCACTCGAGTGACCTACCTATGGTGACATTATCAGTCTGATCACTTGGTTGCAGTATTGTTACTGTTCACTCACTCGAGTTAGCCTTTCTCATCACCCGAGTGTTTTACTCTCTGTTTATCTCTGTTATTTGAAGAGAGTATAGAGTATCTTGCAAAGAATTTTTATAGATACTTCGATGCTTAAGTCAGTTATAGAATCATCAAAACATTGTGAAATTAATATTTATAAAGGTCCAAAATTAACATTCCTAATTCCCTTCGTGTGTACATGAATTGTTGTCGGGTGAGAGGTTTTGTGAAAATATCAGCTAATTGCAAATGTGTTGGTTTGAATAACACCTTGACATATTTTTTTTGAATATGATCTCTAATGAAATGATGTCTCACATCAATATGCTTGGTTCTTGAGTGCTATATAGGATTTTTCGCCAAACTTATTATACTAGTGTTGTCACAGTAGATGAGAATTTCCTTAAGATAAATGCCAAGGTCCTACAATTGTTGTTTTAGCCACAATACTTGTACACAACAGCTTGAGGCTGCTATATATTCTGCTTCCGTTGAAGATAAGGATACTGTAGTTTGTTTCTTACTGAACCAAGAAACAACTGCACCTCCAAGGAATTGGCATTGCCCACTTGTGCTCTTCTTATATGTTTTATAACCACCATGATCAGAATCAGAATAAGCAACTAGATATTTGTTACCACTTTTGGGATACCATATACCTAATTCTTTTGTGTCTGCGAGATATCTGAAAATTCTTTTCACTACTTCAGCATGTGATACTTTGGGGCACGATTGAAATCTCGCACATAAACTAACACTGAACTGAATATCAGGTTTACTGGTTGTGAGGTAGAGTAATGATCCAATCATTCCTCAATACTGAGTTATATTGAAAGCAACTCCATTTTCATCAGCATCCATAAGGACCGTTGAACTCATAGGTGTATCTGCACTATTAGCTTCATCCAATCCAAACTTTTTGAGTAATTCTATTAAGTATTTAGTCTGGGATATGAATATTCTATTCTTTCTTTGTTTAATTTGTAAACCTAGAAAGAATGTCAATTCTCCCATCATAGACATTTCAAATTCTCCCTCCATTATCTCAGAGAATTCTTTGCACATGGAATCATTAGTAGCACCAAAGATAATATCATCACATAAATTTGAACTACCAAAATATCATTTAGTTTTCGTTTTATAAACAATGTTGTATCGACTTTTCCTTGTGTAAATCCAAGTTCGATGAGAAATTTGCTCAACCTTTCGTACCAAGCTCTAGGAGCTTGCTTCAAACCATATAAAGCATTTTTTAATTTAAAAACATGATTTGGTTTGGATACGTCTTCAAATCCTGGAGGTTGTTCTACATAAACTTCCTCCGTGATGTACCCGTTTAAAAAAGTACTTTTCACATCCATTTAATATAATTTAAATCTTTTAATGCACGCAAAGGCTAAGAGTACTCGTATAGCTTCCAATCTTGCTACTAGAGCATAAGTTTCCTCATAATCAATACCTTCTTCTTGATTATAGCCTTTGGTGACCAATCTTGCCTTGTTTCTGACAATAGCTGCGGATTCATCAAGTTTGTTTTTGAATACCCATTTAATTAGTGCCAATAACCAAATGATCTTTAAGCCGGGGAACCAAATCCCAAACTTGATTTCTTTCAAACTGTTTTAGTTCTTCTTGCATTGCTAACACCCAATCATTATCTGTTAGGGCTTCGTCAATGTTAGAAGGTTCCAATTGAGAAATGAATGCAGAAAAACTGACTTTGTTTAAAACTTTGTTTCTAGTTTTAACACCTTCATTCACTTCTCCTATGACTTGATCTAGAGGATGACTTTTGATATATTTCCAGGCTCTAGGTTATTCTGGTTGACTTGATTCAACTTCTTTTTCAATATTATCAACCTCTAGATTGAGAGAATTAAAAAACGATTGGTTAATAATTATCTTATCATCAAGGTTTTTACTAGAGGACACATATTCATCGAATACAACATGAATTGATACTTCTACTATACATGTTCGTTTCTTAAAAGCTCTATATGCTTTACTTTTATTAGAATAGCTTAAGAAAAGTCCCTCATAAGCCTTAGAATCAAACTTTCCAAGATTATCTTTACCGTTGTTATGAATAAAACACTTACAACCAAATATGTGTAGATGAGCTAGGTTTGGCTTCCGTCCCTTGTATAGTTCGTATGGTGTCTTCCCAAGTTTGGTTCTGACATATGCTCTATTTGAGATGTAGCATATGGTGCTCATAGCATCTGCCCAGAAGACTTAAGGCACATTTTTTTCATTGAGCATTGCTCTACCCATTTCTATAAGAACTATATTCTTCCTTTCCACGACTCCGTTCTGTTGTGGAGTTCTAGGTGCTGAGAAATTATGATCAATGCCATTTGTATCACAATATTCTGTGAAGGCTTGATCATCAAATTCTCTTCCATGATCTGTTCGGATACTTGCAATTAACATACCTTTCTCATTTTGTACTTTCTTGGCAAAGACAATACATTTACTAAAAGTTTCATCTTTGGAAGACAAGAATATATTCCAGGTAAATCTGGAGAAATCATCAACAATAACCAATGTATATAAATTTCCACTGAGACTCTTAACTCTTGTAGGACCAATCAAATCCATATGCAATAATTGAAGTAGTCTGTTGGTGGTAATTTTGTTTTTCGATTTAAAGGATGATTTTGTTTGTTTACCTCTTTGGCAAGCATCACAAATTAAATCATTTTTGAAATTTACATTAGGTAAACTAATTACTAAATCCTTTCTGAGTAATTTACCTAATTGATGCATATTGACATGAGCAAGTCTCTTATGCCATAACCAACTCTCATAAGTGTTACACAGAAGGCAGTTTTCAGAAAAATTTTCATTCATATCAAGAGTATAGCAGTTACCTTCCCTTTTTGCCTTGAGTTTTGATTTCAAATTCTTCTTTTCAATTTACAGATCTTTCTTACTAACTATCAAAGATTATTCTGAGTCAAATATTACCCAATTGTCTTTATCCGTGCTTTGGCTCATACTTAACAGATTGTGACACAAGCCTTCAACATAATATACGTCTTTGACTTGTATTCCTTTATTACTTTTTACTTCCCTAAGTCTTGCTATCCTTCCAGTTTGATTTCCTCCAAATTTTACCTTGCCACCTTCCTTTGGTACTAATGTGGTAAAATTCTCAGGATCATCGGTCATATGTCTAGAGCATCCACTATCTATGTACCATTAGATAGGCTTGGATGCCCTAAAGCAAACCTGTAGCTAAAGATGATTAAATTTTAGGTACCCATAATTTTTGGGGTCCTTTTTGGTTAGTACAAACAACTTCTTGATCATGAGATTTCTTAGGTACCCATTTGTAGGTTCCTATAATTCCTTTCTTTTTATAAAAATATGAAGAAGTGTAATGTCCTTTCCTATTACAATAATTACAATAAGCAAAAGGATTAGATGTATGCACAGAATGTGTGAAATAACTTAAATATGTTTTACCTCCCTTTTTCTTCTTACATTTTCTTTTGTCTAAATTTGGATCATATCCAATACCATACTTGTCATTCATAAAACATTGCGCTTTTAAAATAACATTTAACATCTCACTTCCTTTTGTAAACTTTTCAAGAGTTTTGGTAAGATCAATATTTTTCTTTTCAAGAGAAAAATAGTTTTTGCAACTTTTATCTAAGGACTCTTTAATTCTTTCTTTAAGAAATTTGTTTTTCTTTTTATATGCAATTAGTTCTTTAACTATCTTGACAAATTCAGAATGTAAAGCATTATATTCATCTCGTAATTCATCATAAGTAGGATCAGGATTATTTACCTCCTCGTTTGTTTCCTCTTGAGCAATCAAACATATATTGGCTATCTCCTCATTATCACTTTCTTCACCTGAGAAGGTATCTCCCCATATTGCAGAAACAAATGCCTTATTTCTGTTGAAAGATTTGACATTTCTCTTTTCTTTATTTTTCTGTAATAGCTCTGAACATTCTGATTTGATATGTCCAAGTTTACCATATTCGTAGCAGATGATCTCCTTGCTTTCTCTTCTACCACTAGTTCCTCCTTTTTGTGAATTTTTGAAACCTTGGCCTTTATAGAATTTCTTGAATCTTCTTATCATTAGGCCTATCTCATCGTTGTCAAACTCATCATCTTCTTCTTGTCTTTCTACCTTTGTTTTTGTCACATTTAGTACGAGACTCTTCTTTCTCCTGTCACCAACTTCCTCTAGCTCTCGTTTGAATTTTAGTTTGCTTTCATATTTAGAAAGACTTCTAAATAAAGAAGCTACAGATCGCATCGATTCTCCTTTAGCCTCCTCTATTGCTGTGACTTTGACCTCCCATTCTTTGGAGAGTATATTAAATATTTTTCGTACTTGGATATTCTGATCATAGATTTTTCCAAGTGCTGCAAGTTGATTCACAAGATGAGTATATCTAAGTTCAAATTTAGCTATTGACTCACCTTCCTTCATACGAAGTAGATCAAACTCTGTAACTAGAGTATTGATTTGATTTTCTTTTATTCCTGATGTTCCTTCATGAGCTACTTCCAAAGCTTGCCACATCTCTTTAGCAGTTTGAAGTGTACAAATTCTGAAGTATTCTTTTTGACTCAACGCACTCTTAATCATCAAAATTTCTTTGCTATTGAGGGTCACAAACTTTTTGTCATTGTCGTCAAATTCTGCTGGTGGCTTAGGAACTTTTCGAGATTCTTCAGTCTTTGTAGGCACATAGTTTCCAGTTTCAATTATGTCCTATAGCCTATATTATGTAGCCATCATGAATACATGGAACTTAGCTTTCCAGAAGGAGAAATGCTTACTAATGAAACCTGGTGGTATAGTGATAGAGGCTCCGTCAGGAATAATTCCTTTACCCATGCTTACCATTAGATACTTCTAAGGTTTTTATACCTGAACAAGAAGACCTGTGCTCTGATACCAAATGTTAGAGCAAGCTTTTCACCCAAGAGGGGGGTGAATTGGGTGATTAGAGAATAACCAGGTACTTAATAAAAATTATGAAACTTTAAAACACAGTTATATGTAAGGAGAGATATCACTGAAGTGGACACAGAAGTTTATACTGGTTTGGTCACAAACACTTGACCTACATCCAGTCCTCAGAGATTCTTCTGAGCCTTTCACTATATCTTCCAAGATTCAGTGGGTTCTTGGCACCTCAGTACAATAGCAAGTTCCTCTTTAGACACTCGCTCCCCCTTACACAAGGTAATCTCAAATCCCAACTTAAGGTTCTTCAACCTTAAGTAATCACTATCGGAAATAAAGTGTTTATGACTGACAAATCTTTCTCATAGAGTAAATAGATGAAAACTGAAGTACGGATAAAGAAATAATCAAAGACAAAGCACTTATGAGTATATTGTTTGCAGTGTGTTCAAGTATTATTCTTCTCTCGTGATTTTCGAATGGCTGGACTTATATATCACGAGCTTTGAGGACTGTTGTGAATTTGTCCGTTGATCGATTATGCTTCTGACAGATGCAGCAGTATTTATTTTTCACTTTGCACGTTGATAGTTATTTATGAATATTGCTGCTGCCCACGATTAGTTGTCGTTGAGTGTTGTTCAGTTGCTTGTCATGTGGGTGATAGTAGATTACACCTGTAATACACTCAGGAAAATGTCCGTTAGAAAATACTTGGAATATTACTAGAATGATTGTGATTCACTATGAGTGATTTCTGAAAATCAAAGCATCATCGGAAGCGAGCTTGCTTTCACCGTAGATGAATTTTAGCGACTTGCAGTGATTTTAAAAAAATAATATGCCACATGATTTTGAAAGTAATTTGGATTAACTAGCAATGATTATCACTACCAATGTCTTACTAACAAAACTTGTTGATTTCTGTGGAAGTTGTTGCAAGTAAATCACAGTAACTGTCTGAGAGTTAAACTGATAACATGACATATCACTGGAGTGAATTTGATGTCACTGGAAGTGATTTGGAAAACAGTGAAATTTTCTGCAAGTGATTACAGATCCACTAGAAGCGATTTTGAGATTTCATATATAACTTGAGTGAATTTGGAATCACTGGAAGTGATTTTGCAAACAGTGAATTTTTCTTGCAGTGATTTTTAATCCATTGGAAGTGAATCTAGAAAATTCAAGGATCACTCGAGTGATCTGACTATCACTAGAAGTGATTTTCAAAACAGTGTATTTTTCTTCCGGTGATTTCATACGCAGTGGATGTGATTTTGAAAATTTAAGACATCACTCGAGTGATCTGTCTATCACTAGAAGTTATTTTCATAACAATGAATTTTTCTTCCGGTGATTTCAGATGCACTGGAAGTGATTATGTATAAGTCACAAATCACTAGAGTGATTTGAGATCACTAGCAATGGAATTCAGAACATTATATTTTTCTTGCAGTGATTTTGACTTGCACTAGAAGTGATCTGCGAATTTACCAACATCACTCGAGTGATTTCATGGATCACTCGAGTAATATGTTATTTTCTATATCACTCGAGTGATTTTTAATGATCACTCGAGTGATCTTCATAATCACTCGAGTGATCTTACTCATATCACTTTTTTTACTTCCTTTGCTGATGTATCAGATCCAAGAATATCCAAATCATGATTTGTTATCATCAAAACATGAAATCTAACAATAAGAAATTTTGCACATTGGTTCAAACATAAGGTTGACATACAAGAATTTGTTTCTGATACAGTTAAATGACTAGCACATGGTCCTGAGGTTGATGTCATAAGTTGGACTTTATTTGTGATCAATGGTTATACCTTTTACACGAATTCCCTGGATGATAGGACCACTGTCCAGAACAGTGGTGTTATGTTAGTGGTTGAATCTATGCACTTATCTAGTTCAAAAGATAAGAACCCTAAATTGGCAGCCATACCTTATTATGGGGTTATTGAGGAGATTTTGGTGGTTGACTATGTTAAAATTAAATTTCCCATTTTCAAATGCAAGTGGGTTGATGTAAATAATGGTGTGAAGATTGATCAGTTAGGATTTACATTAGTAGATCTGAATAGTAGAAGTTTCGGAGATGAACCTTTCATTATGGCAGATCAGGCAAAACAAGTGTTCTATATTACCAATTAGGCAAATAAAATATGGTCTATAGCTCTCCAAGGAAAAAGGGTCTTTGATATTGATGAGGAAAGTCGCTCAAATTACGATCTTCTCGAGACTCCTTGTTTTTCCAGGGGTCTTCCTGAATTGAACGAAGAAGATGAAACAGATAATGAACATGGCACAAGAAATTATCATCGTGAAGGGATATGGGAGGATATCTCTTTATAAATATAATTTTAAAGTTAACTATCTATCTAAAGTAATTATCATTATGAGTTATATCCAGATTGTATATACAGTTATTTTATAGCTTACTAACTTAACGATTTGTCTTAACAGGACAATGAAGGATCCGAGGCATCTTAGTGAGGAGGCTTAGGAGTCACCTAGTGCTCATTAAAGTGAGCCAGTGAGTATTAATCAGAGCCAGAATTAAAGTGAGCCGAGTAACCAGTCTATACGGAGGGGTAGGAGGGCCACACAGTTGAGAGATGTTACCCTCAGTTGGAGTACCGGCGTAAAGATACCGATTGAGTTTGATCAAAATTGGAAACCGATCGGGCCTAATACAAGCCAATATTGGAGGAAGCATCTCAATCTGATCCTTATGTTCTTCTTTCTCCACTACAATGTGAAGAATTGTGGTTGCATGCTCGCCAAAAGAGTAGTGGGTTATATACTAGTGAACAGTCTCGTATAGTCGATGAAAAAATTATAAGTATCGTTGTTGTTATGAACTATTTAGTAAACATGTTTCATTACTCATGTGTCTTCTCCATATATCTCACAGAAGGAACTTTAAAAAAAGCAAGCTGAGGGATCCTTTAAGGCGGAGGGAAGGGATGATATCCTCACAGTTGCTACTTAAAAATGTGAGCATCCAAGCCATGTCAGGGGAGTTGGAGGAGGGGTGGGCATAAAGGATTACTTTGGAGCCCCCTCACGCTATTCCTCAAATGTGGTGACGAGAGACAAATTGGAGTGTGTGTTGGCCACTACGAGGGCGGAAGCAAGGGCCGAGGCAGAAGCATCATTTGATGCACTATTGGATGCTCGGTTAAGCAAGATGAAGGAGGAAGTGTATGCCATGGTCAGCACTAGACAAGATACCAGTGCTCTCGAGGCACATTGGCTAGATCCTAAAAAGAAGAGCACTAAAGGGAGTTGTTGCAATATTGGGTAGTCATCAAAGGGTCCTGTAAAAGAAATTGCTGAGCCTTGTGACATTTTTCTCAAGGATCCTCTGAGACGGTTAGTTGTATGGGGGAGTGTGCATAACGTGGGATCAACTATTCACCACCAGCAAATGACAAATGATCAAGTCAAGGTGTCAGTTGAAGAGATTATCATCGTAGACGCACCTGTACCTATCCCTTCTGAGGAGTTCAAGATTGTGAGTGATGTCCTGGGTACTTTCATATCATGGCCGAAGAACCTTGTTTCTGTTCGAGCTGCAAAATCCCCGATTAGAGCCCCAAGTTCAGCTCCCTTCTTTCATGAAGTTTCACAGCCTCCATTGAATGTCATGCAACAAGTGATTCTAATGGCATACGATACAACCTTTCTACCAAGAAGTTGGCCTATGGATTCAGCTGTTGGGAAGTCAGGGGCGACATGCTATATTGATAGGGAAGATTTAATGTCTCTGGTCACTCCTAGACAATATCTTACAGTTGGGATTATCCAACTATTTTTAATGTAAGTATCTTCTTCAAGTGGGAGTAAATATTTTAAAAATTATGCTGTTTAACTTCGATTTGTGTGCTTGCGTTATTGTAGGTACATGAATTGTAGGTTGGTTCCTCTGGGCAGAGCAATAAATTTGGATTCATGTGCCCTTATCAAGTCCAAGAGAAAGGGACCATTTCTGCCATCAGACATAGATACTTATCAGAGAGGCTAAGTGAAACAGAAAATGACTGTTTCTTGGTTCCTTATGTGCATGGGTAAGAAACAAATTTATATTCCAAAACATATAATCTTTATATTTGCTTAACATTCATCTCTTTTTTTAAAGGGATCATTGGCAATTGGTTCTTCTGTGTAAGGCTAGTTACACAGTCATCCTTATATGCTCCCTCAACTTGAAACCGGGAAGTGATTTGAAGAAGACCATGAACTCGTAAGTTTTCTTGCTTTATTGCCTTTTGTGTGCAAATTTTTTGTGTAAGATAAGTAATCTTTGTGATTTTGATGATAGGGCTATGCGGACATTCCTACACGCTAAGTGTGGTAAGCATGTTCGTGACTTAAAAGACCCTACATTGATCACGCCAAAGGTTAGTACATATTTGTTTTCTTTAAGATGTGTTTCATAAGCTATGCTTTGATGATGTCATGTTCTTTTTCAGAGCCGTAGGCAACCACCGGGGTCCAACTTATGTGGTCTTTATATTTTAAGGAAAATTTACAATATTATCAGCCTAGACCTGACTGATTTTACCGAAGAGGTAATAAATGTATATTTCAAAAGTTTTGTATTACTTTATTGTTTTTAAGTTAGTAAGTTAATGTTTTGTTTGGCTTGTGTTACACATACAGATGTTTGATCTTGCCGATCCCTTTCCTGAAGAAGATATTTATTTCATCCGCAACTGTTGTGCTGAATTCATCTATGAGCTTTTACAAGATTAGTAAGTTTTTTAATCCAATGTTGTTCTAATAATACTTATGGTTTTCATATCTAACTTGGCTTATATCTCTACTTATGAATTTTTCTGGGATATTGGTGATACTAGTTACGGTTGCTGATACAGTCATGGGATCACTATTGTATATTTTCTTCCACTTTTCTGTAAATGATATGATTGGGGAATACGGACCGGCTAGAAAACAAGTTTGAAAACACGAACGGAACGGATGATCAGAGGTAGGACCTTCAGAGAACCTGTCTCTTACAACCCTAGCCATAAAGACCACAAGGATGATCGGTCCTCGATACAGTTGGAGTATTCGCACGAGAATACAAGCATGCAAGCAAAGCTCACACAAGAGAAATAAAATTCTCAAAGAACAAAGTTCTTATTCATATCATTATCATCTTCTGAATTGTCCAGTACAAAAACGCAGCCTTCATATATAGGCAACACAAGAACACTCTAGAACTCTAAACCTAGTCATAAATGCAATAAATGATGCCTTAATGATAATTGATTGCCTTGGTTGGCACCATTCAAGCCTAAAAGTATGAGGAAGTTACTTACTCTTCAAGACTAAGTCAGTTACCTAAAAATAGAAAACTAAATCAAAGAATAATCTTTGACCAAAAGGCCTTTTTAATGCAAATAAAATAGGAAACTAATCAAATCAGATTTGATGCATAAGGATGCCTTCTAGAAGCTTCTTGAGTTGTCTTGGACATCACTTATAATCCTCCACCAAGGCACATGCTTGTCACATGGATTTAAAGTAAATTCTTTAATCTGGATTGCACATGGGCCTTGTACATCATCATGTTAGGCTTATTGCTTTATGTTATCCCAATTTCATAGATCTTCATGCTTTGCCACGTGCTCAAGCTTCTAGGTGTTGTAAAAGCATGCATATGGGCTTTAATAAGCATGATTATGGCCTCATTTGCACCCTCAACATATATACTAACATTATAAGCCATTAATGAAGCAAATTGAAGCCTAAATATTTGCTCCAACCTCTCGAACAACTCACTCTTTTCTAGACTTCTAGTAATTAGGCCCTTGATGTCATGATAAGGATCTTGGGATTGCATATAATCTTCTTGTATGATATAAACAACATTTTGTTCATTAGATGTGCCACCTATGATATAGAAAACATTTTGTTCATTAGATGTGCCACCTATGACGTGTTTGCCATGGATGATATCACCTTGGTTACCAACTTGGATGCCTTTTTCGACACCATATAAGATGCCACTTGTACCTCTATCAGTAAAGCTTAGGAATTTTTTACACATAATGAGAAATTTTTCTTCTCCCTCTTTTCCTTATAAGTTTTAGGATTGAAAGTGCACAATGTTGAGATTTTCCCTCTATAAGTAAAATGCCTGATGATGATAAATTGTTGATATTGTTGCTGAAAATTGAATGAGTTGATAATGTGTTATCAATTGTCATTGGAATTGAATGTATTGATTTTGAATGATTTTTATTGATAATGTTGCTTTTGTGAAATGTGGGTGTAGTAATGTTGCTGCCATTGCTTCTGATTGTTAATATATATGTGTTGTTGCTTGTGTGGAATAAGTTAGAAAATAAAGTAATTAGAACGCAAGTTGGAAGATAATTTTTTTTTAAGAAATTTTTTCGGAGAATAAATATTTAGAAACAAGGAAAATGACAAAAGAAAACACTAACCTCAGTCCCTAATGAAGAATCCAATTTGTAAACTTTCTCAGATGTCGCAATCGTAAACCTGAAACAAATATGAGTATAAATTTTTGTAATAGAAATTGATCTGAAATATATGATAGTATCTACTCTGAAGTATGTATAAAACTAATTAAGTAGAGTGCTTATCTTAAACCAATCGGAGGGAAGAAAAGCCGAGCTTTACGATTATGGATTCCACCGTACCTCTGCGTTGACGGCGAAGATGGTCAAGGATGGAGGAGCGATATGGGAAAGAGGAGTTGTTATGGCACGAGGGAGGAGTTTATAAGAAACTTGATGAGTATCAGATTTCAAAGTTGAAATTAGGCGCGAGATAAAGCCGCGAAGATTTTAAATTTTAGGGCGGACTTTTAAGACCGGTTATTTGACAAAACCGATCTTAAAAGTGTTCACCTTTAGACTGGTTATAACTAATAACCAATCTTAAAGATAAAAAAAATTAATTTTTTAATTTCGCATCTTTTAGACCGGTTATTATCAACAACCGGTCTAAAAAGTTTTATCTTTTAGACCGATTATTAGTGACAACAGGTCTAAAAAGTCTTAAAATTTTTTAATTTTTAATTAAATTTATATTTTAGACCGGTTTTTTGGATAACCGGTTTAAATAATATCTTTTAGACCGGTTATTTTAAGAACCGGTCTAAAAACTTCTTTATAATTACGAAACAGCCACCGGTCATATTTTTTAGACCTTATCCGCAATACCGGTCTAAATAATACGGTCTAAAAAGACTATTTTACACTAGTGAGTTAAGCATTTGGAAATTAAGATGCAGCACAATATCAATCATAGGACACTGAGTCCAATACAACCAACTAGTATAATAGGTCTTACATCCCAGGGATACAACCCATGCTACAAATACACTCTTGGGTCTTATAGCCGTAAGCACAAGTCCCTTGCAACATAGATTGCACAGCAGGTCTTATAGCCTAGGGATACACCCGATGCAACAAATTCACTTTGGGTCTTATGCCTTTACTCTGAATGCATATCAGGTCTTACAGTCTGGGGATACACTCCATGTAACAATACACTTTCGGATCTTATGGTCTTAGGATACATAGTCCAAACATCAAACCATATATTCATGAAATGAATATAATCGATGGTGAACACAAGCATGCAGAACAAATACATATTATATAAGAAAAAGAGTTACTACCTGACTACCTTTCCGGTATTTTACCTTCTTTAATTAGCTTCCTCTTGGGGCTTGTACAAATTTTGAATCCTATAATTTAAAATTTATAAACAGATTGGTCATTACTTATTTACATTTTATCAACATAATAAAAATTATGTCATTCTTAACCCTCTCATACCTTTGTCCTTTATTTCAAATTAATTGGTTATCTTTAATACTCTTTTACGCTTATGTCTAGAGTATATATAATTTAGGACATATTATATGTCTTTCACCCTTATGATTTAAGAACTAAGTTTATTTAAATTGGCCCTTAAATTGTCTAAACTCTCAAACTATCATAAATATCAATTTCCTAAAATGTTATCAATTATTCCAACTTAAACCCAAATCTGCCTCAAATTTTAGGAAACTTTGAAAAGTCATATCTTAGGCTAGAAAACTCCAATTATGGTGGTTCAAGCTTCTATGTGAAGCTATTGAAGTCTTCTATACAAGAAAATTATCATCCAGTACCAAATCATGGTCCTAAGTTCCCAAACTCCACGATCAAACCAACTATCTAATACAAGAGTTAGAATTTTCTTGATTCAACCAAATTTTAAAAATTTATAACTTATAATTTACACATCAAATTCCTCATTTCTAATACTAAACTCTCAAAAACTCAAAAGAAAAATTAAGCAACTCTACTCAAAACTCAATTTCTAACCTCTGCCATTACATGCATTTTCAACTCTATTTTCCGACAATAAGGATTAGGTGAAGAAGATGACATGCAATTGTGAATTTGGACTCTAAACCTCAGAAATGTTGGCTTTAGGAACTCCTAAACTTAAGCTCTATTTTGGTGACCTTCAAAAAGAACCAAAGAACCAAAAAATCCCCCCAAAAACTGACATGCAACACCTTATTTCAAGTTTATATGGTGATAGAAACTTTTTCAGCAATCCTCTCCACTTTCAACCACCCAATCACCCCAAGAACAACTTCAAATCAATAAAAAACACAAGGAGTAGGTATGAGTGACTCACCTAACTATGATTCTAAGCTTGCATGTGGCAACCGAGCCCTCCTTCTTCCTCTTCTCTGGTGAGAACTCTTGGCTCTTACTCGTATGACCTTTCTCTCTCTTTCTATTTCTCTTATTCTGGCTGAAATAAGAAAATGAAGAGTAGGAGGGAGCATTTAATTTGTTGATTAATTAGGTATTGGGTCGAGTCATTTGAGCTAAATGGTGAGCATGTGACCGAATTGAGAGAAAGATGAGATGAAGTTGAGTATGTTGTATTTAGGTGAGTGAGTTGAGTGCGTTTATATATATATATATATATATATATATATATATATATATCCTATTAATCTCACACACTAGGATCTAAATTTCCCACTTTGTCTAATTTATGACTCCTTAGATTTGTTAAGTTCCATAATTTAGCTTATCTTTAGCCCAATTTAGATTTTTGGGTCTAAATAATAAAATTACTAACTTTTCCCCTTTTTCTAAATCGGTATTGGATTATCTAATTTCAATTAATTAATCCTTAATAATTTTTCAGGATTTCTTTCTTTAATTAGCTTTATAAAGCCTTCCAATAATTGTTTCTCAAATTTTCAAGCCAAATTATGACCTTTAACTATTTTTCCTCAAATTTTTGAGAAAAGAGACCTTTAATTCCCAAAATTTACTTTAACATTTTTAAATATCTTTTTAGGAAAATTAAGCTTTTTACTAAATTTCGGAATGTTACAATGAACACCCTCACAGATAGCCATAGACACAATAACAAGGAGAATTACAATTTCGACAACAATAGAGAGGGAAATAACGGTAGGGATACTTAAAAAAAGTGGTTGGAACTATTAAGAGAATTAGTGGGCATTTTGAAATCGTGACAGCATAGGGTTGGAAAGGGATTTTAAAGCCTTATATTTAACAGTTTATTTTGGAAAACCGTCATATATATAAGTTTCACTATGCTTTAATAAATTAAACCACTATCATATATTGGAAGCATATATTTAACAAGTTTTATAAACAAGCGTTAATTAAACGATACCATTTTTTCCCAAAAGAACCAAATTTATATATCACGATGGTTATATAAGACCTTCAAATATTGATAGCATATATTTAATGGTGTTTTATATACCTCCAATTAAACGATACCATTTGTTTTCAAATAAAACCAAACTTATATATCATGGTCCTCATATAAAGCCATCAAATATTGTCTCATATGCTTAACGGTTCTTTTAAATAACCATTATCTATTTCATTCCCTTAACTCCGCCTCTGTATATTTCACTGTTTCATGAAAACTGTTAGGTATGGAATGTTTGTAACGCCCGTCCCTAAACCCCTTTATATTTCATTGTGGAAGCATTACCGGCTATTTTTCTTTCAATTTGCGGGGTTTCTATTCATTTCGTAAAGCCATTTTTACCAAAATATTTTATTTTATTAATGGGATTACTATTATCCATTATTATCAGGGTTTTTATCAACTTAACATTCCTCTGCTTACTTAACTAATGGGCTCGTATTGTGCGATTACCCATTTCTAATTCCATTATCGTGCTTAGATAATCAATTCATCCATCATGCAGGTTTTTCAGTTAATCACTTTGAACAATAATGTATACATGACGATTAGCGCGTAAATAATTCTTCTCTTCTCCATTGCAACTTCTTCTCCTTGCATAGTATCCTGCACTCCTCTTTTGTGCTTAGCTGCCTATATGGTTGGTTGAGGGAGGGTGAGATTTGGGAGAATCTCAATAGTAAATAATAGTAACAATGCATGTAAGATAAACGCTAGTACATGATATACTTGCCTTATGTAGGCTCATGTTAACATAATGACATATTTGCATGTTCAATGCTTTACATTTCTTACATATGTCCATAGCATCAAAAGAAAACAACGCTTCAATCATTCAACTGTGTCACACATAGACAAGTAAAGAAATCATGTACATGAACACACAAGCATACATATCAATACACAGAAGTAGGGTAAGTTCACTACCTTTGGTCTTTGTGTCCTCCTCTTGTACCTTTTCTTCCAACTACTGAAGTTGCTTGAAAAATCTTCCTTGTCATCTCATTACCCTAGGTATATGATTACACTATTAGAGTCGTGACAAATGAATATCTTATGTAGGCCATACTTGTCCTAAATTATTTAAAATGCTATAATTTTGTGGGTCCACCTAATTGCCAGATTTTTCACCCAACTTTGAAAAATCATAATTAAATTTCTAGCACTCAAAATAAGGCGATTCAAAGTCCTAGGTAACCCTTATTAAGTCTATTTTAAAGTAAAAATATGTATTCTACCAATTATGAGCACACAATTCTAGAATTCACAACAAATATGGCTGCCTCAGAATTCTGTCCAGTTTTAATTCCTTAATTTCCAAACTTCATAACTAAATCTAGACAATTTTAAATGACATGGTTCCAGCTTCTATGCAAAAAATTTTAAGTAAGTTTTAAAATTTAAAATAAAAATATGAACCACTGTGAATTACAGGGCTAAATTTCCAGAAACCTCAAACAAACTTCACTGCCGTAGAAAACATTCCAAATTCAATAACTAACTTTAAAAATTCATATCTCACAATCTACTAACCCAAATGGCACTATCATATATCAAATCAAATTTTATGATGTCTACTTTAGATTTAGAAAGTTTTATAGCCATCAGAAATCATTTGCTCAGTAAAAAACACATCACAAGAAGACTATTTCACAGAACTCAAATCTGGCAGCACTTAAACTGGTCTTATATTATCAACAAATGTCATATATCATCATATATTCATGATTAAAACATCATTAGACTTCAAAAACTCCTTCTGGCCGAAACTTAAACTTACCTCTTCAGTTTCTATAGTCGATTCGAAATTCCGGTAGCACTCTAGCCAGCTAGATGGCACCAAACTCCTCAGATTAGAAAACTAAGACCATAGAAATGAAGCTCTCAGTGAGTAGAATAATTTTACTAAAGGCTTCATCAGCTGGAAATGAAAATTTGGGGTCAGAATTGGCTCCAGAGCTTATGAACTTTCACTCTTCACACACCTTCTCTATTCTTTCTATTTTCTCCATGTTTTTTTCTCTAATTTTTCTGCCCTTGGCTAAAATATTAAAGAAGAATGTAGGGTTGGATTTAATCTTGCATTTGATAGTCTCTTTATATGCCAAGTGTAAAAGGATAAGAGCATAAGATGCCAAATGTCAATAAAGCATCTTATCTTCCCTTTCTCTCTCTTATATGGCGTCCTTTCATGTGTTATAAGAAGGAGAGGCCTAACAATTTCCCTGGACTTTCAGGTTCATTATTCAGGAAATTCAAGTACGTTTCTAAGTTGGAGATCAGTGGATTCCCCAGACTCAGGGCTAGGTGTCACATTTTCAGAGTGCCACCTCAAAAGGCAAAAAGCAAGTGTCATCATGAGGGACACTTGTCATCTTCTTAGCATGCTAACACAAAGGTGATCTTGTACTTTGTCATGATGAGAGGACACTTTTCAATTTTTTGTGGTGCCAAATAAAAAGTTGTGTCATAATTAGCTATCATGACTTACTTTGTTAAAGCTACTTTAATAGAGTTATTTCATTGGTGTCTACTCAAGACTCTACTCGATTTTTGCTTGGAAATGCGACATGTATATTGAGGCTCACCAAATGACATCCTAGTTAGAGTGTGTATGTGTAATACCTTATTTTAAATAGCCACGTATACATCAAATATATAATTACACATAACCACCACACTCTTACATCAAATACAAATAGTAGTGTCTTACACTACGATCTTCACTTTACCTTCATATCTCCTCCGAGGTATATCTTCCTGCACTCTTCACCTGTCTAAATGGTTGGTTAGGAGGAGTGAGATTCGAGAGAATCTTAGTAGCAAACATTACCACTATGCATGCCAGATAGATATGAATGCATGACATGCTTGCCTACACTATTTCATGCCAACATAATGACATATTGCATGCTTGATGTTATGACATACATATGGCCATTGCACAAATATAACAAAGCTTCAACCAATCATACATGTTCCACACAAATAGCCAAAGCATTCATATAATCAATGCAAGATATACATATCACGTACATGTAAAAAAGGTAAGTTCAGTACCTCTCAGACTTTATGTCCTTCTCTTCTTGTCCCTTGATCCACCAACTATTGCTTCTTCTTTGTCACTTCATGACCCTAGGCAAGTGAACATCATTAGAGCCATGAAAAGTGAATACCCAATGGCCCACATTAGCCCTATAGGCTTACTTTCACCCTTGAAGTTCATTCCAATTATATTTGTGCCATTAAGTCTTAAATTCACATAAGACATAAAGCTGATAGATTTGTCACCAAACTTTGAAAAATCACAATTAATTATATAGAACTCCAATTAAGGTGATTAAAAGCTATATTTGAAGCCATTTAAGTTTAGATTTATATAATAATAATTTGGTATGACTATTATTATCATAATTTTCCCAGAAATTCGGTAAATATGCACTGTTCCAGATTTCATTCCAGAAACAGGGCACAAGTTCAAAAATTCATATCTCCTAGCATACTTGTCTAAAAATTACAAAATACCTACCAAATTAAACCTCTACATGTATTATTAAAGCCTGAAAAATTTCAGAATTTGTGGACAAGATTTACCATATGAAACAGCTCGAACAACTTCACTATTCAAACAGGGCAGAATCAACAACATGAACAACCCTATTTCATAAATTCCCAAATTCATACACAAGCATCCAAAACTTATGAACACTTGTATACCTACACAATTTTTCCTTCTAAAGCCAATTGAAGAATCAAAATCATAAAATTCCAACTTCTCCTACACGAAACAGTACAGGGAAGATCCAAGGATTCCTGAAAAACTATGTCAGTTTCTTGTTTTCTTTGGCTTAATCACTTCCTTTCTACTTCTAGTCAAATGATTAGCTATTTAGACACTCATTAGACATGATTTCGCCATTAAAAACATCATGTTAAATCAGCCATGAACAGTACCCACTTCCAATTTACTCATTCATACAACAAATCAATCGGTTAAAAAGGAAGCTTACGCTTACCTCTAGCCATTTCCGTAAACGGTTCGGAATTCTGGCAACACTCCGACCGGTGAGATGGCGCCAAACACCTCCAAATGAGAATCCAAAACCATAGAAATGAAGCTCTCGATGAGTAGAAGAAGTTTTCTAAAGGGTACTTTAAGAGAGGACGCCGATTCTGCAGTGTTTTGAAGCCTTGAAATTTCTCTCTCCTCTCCCTCCATTTTTGTACAGCAGCTCTCTCTCTCTCTCTTTTCTGAATTTTGCACTAGAAAAATGGCTGAATGAAGATGATGAAGAATGGTTAAATGAATTAACCATTCACTTGCCGCGTGTCAGCTTCTGGTTGGTCCATAATTTCTATTTTCTGGCAGAATTTTTATTAAACTTTGAAAATTCATATCTAATTGTGAAAAAGTACAACTGGGGTAGTTCTAAAGGATTTGAGACCCTTATTAAGTCTATTTTTAAGAAAAAATATAAACTTTGGCCAATTTGAATCTCACTCTTCCCAAAATTTCAATATTTAGATGTTGCCCCAGAAAATAGTCAATTTTACTGGGCTAACTTCAAAACTTCATTTCTCTTTTTGTATAACTTTAAATGACTCATATGACCTATCAAATTAAATCTTGATAAGTCTACTTTCATTCTGGAAAGTTTCATAATTTTTCACCATCATTTAGCCATCAAAACATGTCATACAATCATCACTGCCATACCAGGAATTTCATCGGTAGCAAAATTACTTTGTGTTCTATTTTACTAAATTATGTGTAACTTCCAATCACTTCATTTTGTTATTCCCCGAGCTCTTTAGCTCACCAATATAATTCATTTTAATATCCAAGGATATAAAGGAATTTTGGGGAATTTAAACATGCCTCATAGGGACATTTGCTAAACCGGGGCTTAGCAGTCCACTTAATCCAGGCTTAATCTCAAACTTTTTGTCCTAAAATTTAGGATATTACAGTATGGGCCCCACATGGCACCACATTCCAGTGTCTTTTCCCAAAAACATAAGGTATACTTGTCTGCCATGAAAATGCTACGTACACATCTACACCGGCATATGTTGCTCAAGTAATCTTTCCTACACCCCATGACATAGTTGGGTGGCATCTTTCTACCAACCTAATGGCATTGTATATGTGTCCTATGCATATCTACATCAACATTTTGGTCCTCCTATCTACACATACTGGCCCTCTCCCCTGTAGGCCAAATCACATAGTCCCTGAGAGTCTTTCTATCTTTCGTCATTCTTAGGACTCTTCCCAAATTGGGCTTAGTAATCTTCCTGATATAGACATATCCTCAAGTCTCTACTCTTAAAATTTAGGATATTACAATTCTTCCTCCATTCAATAAATTCCATCCTCAAAACTTTGAACATCGCATGGTACTATCTATACCTCAGGAATTATCTCTAGACACTCAGTCTATCTCTTTCATTCTGGCTCTTTTGTTTACCTGCTCATAAAGCGTGTAACCCAATGATCATATTCTTAGATTTCCTATAGTATTAATTATTCATCATACAATATTCTCATTCATTCAGTACATAGTCTGTTGTATTCTAACACAGGACCAACTATTCTATTCTTACAGCACTTGGTTTCGTAAGCTTCACTGCCTCTTCAAGACGTTGCCCGAATCACACTGTATGCATACCAAGCCTTAAGGCTCATTCTACTCCCACCGCACTGGATATTCCAACCATATTGCCTAAGGAATTACCCCCATGCCATAAGCATATCAGGGCTTATTGCCTCAGCTATAACCTGGTATAGTATCAATGTTTCGCCAGCCTCAAGGTATACTCTGGACACACTGGTCCAATGTCACCACGCTAGGAAACAACCATAGCGTTAGGTTCACAAGTCTTACCGCCATCTTGGGACTTAGGACCTTCACCCTATGTAACTTGCACACTGCTTTGGTAGCTCGCTGTAACCCCTACCCTCACAGTTTTATTTCTCTGGAGTCTCAATCTCTTCTATCCAAAAAATGCGCCTTACCACCTCGAGCCTCTGCTCATCACAATTTTCAAATACATAACATGTTGTCGACCTAAGGATATACTAGCCTCTTAGGTCATATGGCCTTAGGATATGTCGTTCATCATCTTTGTTGAATACTATCGACTTTAGCTGCCTAGGAAACACAATCCATTAGGTATTCTGAATTCATTACAGGCTCCACCTCTTGCTTCTCAAACCCTTCACATACCAATGTAATGTTCACGAAGCACACAAAACAAACCATCCCACAACAGTCAATCAATCGACATTCATCAATCATAGGACATACAATCTAATGGCAAATCATAGGACACACTATTAATCATCAACTATCTAGGTAGCCTATGAGGTCTTTTAACCTAGGAAATCACCCCTATGCTATAGGCACATCGAGACGTATGGCCTCAAGTCTTTGCCCATATGCCACAAGATATTCATTAGGTCTTATAGCCTAGGGTAACTCCCCATACAATATGCACTCATGGTGTAATATCCCAAATTTAATCACCAAAATTCCTTATACATTTAATTATATTCAAGGGAATAAAATGGTGAATTTTGGTACACTTGAAGTAGCCAAAATACTGAAAAATAGTTATTATAAGAAATTTTTGGCCAAGAAATACCTAAAGCCCAATTTTTACCATGACAAAGGCTTAACATTGAAGCCTAAAATTCAGTATGAAGGTGTACAATTTTTGGACCCAATATATTGCAAAAATTCGGCCAAATGGAAAGAGAAAAAGGAAGAAGACAATTTAATACAAAAAATGTAAGGGCAAAATGGTCATTTGACTAAATAAAATAAAAATCCAATAATTCCCCTTAATTATAGGGAAATTCGGCCAAGGGAAAGGAGTATAAAAAATCATGAGATTTTGCCACCTAAATGGACATTTAGAAGCTTAATAAGTTAAGTAGAAAAGGGAAGAAGCAAAAGAAAAATCACATGCAAAAATACCAATAAAATAATAATTATTTAAGGAGATGGAAGAGAGCACTAGAAGAGTCAATCAAACTCTTCCAAAAGCCATTAATTTCAGCCAAGACAAGAGCAAAAGAGTGAGAGAGAGAGTTAGAGAAAAACACAAGAACAAAGAAAAGAAATAAGAGTTCAAGAAGCAATCAAGGTGAGTTAGGTTGTAATTTTCACTTATTCTTGCCTTCTAATTCATGAAAACACTTCCTAACCCTCATTCCTCCTTGAATCACACATATAGCAAGCTTAAAGCTAAGGAAAAGAAGAAGAGAGTGTAATGTTTCGAATTTTGGGACTAAAGGCTAGAGAATAAGCCTGAATAAAGAAGACTACTAAGCCCTATTTAGAAAGAGTTCCAAGAATGCCTAAGAGGCATAATGACTTTTAGAGGCTAATTTGGGAACTAAAGTATGTGATTTAGTTCCAAATAGTCAAAGGAAATGCCCGATTTCTTTATCTAGAGTCAAATAAGATCTATAGCCTAACTTGGATCCAAAAAAAAGAGGAAATGGCATCTTGGAAATGGAAAGAAACAGAAATAAAGCAAGAGAAAAGAACTAAGGGAAATTCAATTAATATTGCCACAATCAAGGGAAAAAGAGTCAATTGCTATTTGATCTTGAGGTTAGAATTGGAAACCTAAAATAAAGGTTCAAGATTTGCTCTTGAAAAGCAAAAGTAATCATAAGGTTGAAGAGCAAAAATCAACTCCCTTCTCTTATGGTTAAAAACGTCCAAGAGGGGGTAATAAAGGAAGAGAAAAGTTTAGTCAAAGTTTCAATACTTTTGGAAGGAGACTTTGATCCAACTTGTGTATATATACCAAAAGGCAATTGGTCAACAAATTTCCTCTTTCATTGGGATCTTAATTTTGGTCAAGAGTAAGGAAGAAGGAGAGAATAGAGATATTCAATTGACCAAGCTAAAAAGCAAAGAAAGAAGAAGAGAAGAAAAGTCAAGGCAATTTCAAATTAAATCAAAGTTAGAAAGTTTGACCAAAAGGCATTAATTCAAGATCATTTTGGTCAGCAATGCCTCTCCCTTTTGATGAGGAATTTTGGTCAAGAAAAGGAGTAAAGGAGGAAAGAAGACCATTTGCTTAACTTAATTAATTAACTCCTTCGCTTTTCAAGACACCATCAAATAAGTGACACTTGGACTTTTCCTATTTCTTTACCCAATTTTCCGCCAAGAGTTGTAAGAAGCATGGCATGGATGTTTAATCAAACATCCTCTCTCTTCTATTCACCAAAAATTCAGCCAACACCTAAAATTAGAGAAAAAAGGCTAGAAAAAGAAAAAGGAAAGAGAAAGTGCACTCTTAAAGTTAAAGAAGCAAGGTGAGTCTTCAATCTTGATTTTCACCTTGATAATCACCTTTCTGACTTAAATACTCCTCATAAACATTATTCCCCTTGATGAGAGCTTTACTTATATAGTTTTATAATTTTAAAGGGAGGTGTTTTGAGTCATCTAGCAAGAGCCAAAGTTGGAGAATCAAGAAAAGAGCTAATGAAAGAGAAATAGGTGAGCAAGAGCTTTATTTTGAGCTATGTATTGTGTTGTTTGGTGATTTTTTTGAGAATTGATCTTGCTGCCCTAATTTCAATCAAGTAGGGTTTTTAGGGTTTCATTATGCTTTAGTCACATACATGTTGTTATATAATAATTGGGAAGCATAAGAACCTAGTTTAGTGAATAAAATGTAAAGTTGGTTATTGTGGACTTGGGATGTAAATTTTGGCTAGGTGCATGGTTATAGGAAGGAATGTGATTTTTCCAAATTTGAGGTTTCCAATGGATTCCTTAGGCAAAATTTTGTGGGGTTATGGTGTGGTTATGATTTTAGAAGGGTTGGATAGAAAACTCTAATTTTTGGAACTTAAGTGCAATACTGCAAGATTGTATTTTCTGGGAGGCAAAGTAGTTGTGACAAGATTTTAAATGAACAAATCTTATTGAATGGCCTTGAAAATTTCTAGAATAAAAGTAGACTTATCAAGCTATAACTTGATAGGTCATATAGGTCATTTAGAGATGTACACTAAGAGTTATGTACTTTTAAAGTTAGTCATATGAAAACTGGCATGTTTCTAGATAGTGTTCAATAAATGGTAATTTTGGATTATTGTGTGTTTAATTGGCTAAGGGAAATATGTTTTCTTGAACCTAGACTAAATAAGGGTCACATGTTCTTTTGAACCATTGCAATTGGATATTTGTTAAAAAAGATATGAATTTTTGAAGTTAGTTGACAAATTGTGCCAACTTTAGTAAATATGCGTAAATTACAAAATGGAATGACATATTGTAATTTCTTTGAAATCTAAGGGTAGAAATTAGTCCCTTAGGATAATTTGATACTTTAACTCATTGGTTGACTTGGTAAAATGACCATAATGACTCTAATAATATGATTATATATCTAGGGCTATGAAAAGTCAAGAAAGAAAAGAATGGAAGAATTTCCAAGAAGCCTCAGTGGTTGGAAGACAAGGGGACAAGAAGAAGAGCTTTGTCCATATGGTAGTAAACTTATTTGTATGTATGTGATGTTTATGATATGTATTGCTTTGTTTAATTATGTAAAGCATGTATGAATGAATAAAGCTTTGTTTTTGTTTTTACTGTGGCCATAAGTATGTTGCACGAAACATTAAGCATGCAGAATATCATTATATGAACATTAGCCTATATAAGGCAGGCATATCATGTACTAGCATTTATCGTGCATGTCTTATCTATATGTTTTCTATTGAGATTCCCTTGAATCTCAGCCCCCACCACCCATATAGGTACGGGAATATGATAGAGAAGAATACTTGAAGAAGAATCAGAAGGAAAGAAGATGAAGAATTGAAGTCTTTAAATGTATTTATTTTTACTATTTGTAAAATATTTACAGTTCACAAATACTGATAAATAAGAAAGTATGAAAATGCGTATTAGAATTTAACGGTAATTGGGATCACCGAAACTAAAAGTAAGAGTGGAGAAATAGAACTAACTCTGATATATGAACGTGGTAAGAATAACGACTTAATAGCTGGAAATGAGAATTGAACCCCTAAAATATTGAATAGTAATACCTCCAACACATATAAAGGGGCAGAAATGTAAGGTGTTATAGAGAGAAGGATGGTTTTTGGAGCTAGAGAGAGAAAACCAAAGGTAAGCGTAATAACTTGTTATTTCTTAATGATTTACACTTGTTCTTGGTGGATTTGGTTGTTTGTTAGCTTGTTTGGTATTGGTTTTGTGATTTGGGATGCTCAAACCCTAAGGGGGGATGCTGCCCAAACTTTGCTTAATTATGTGCAAATGGTGTTTAAGTGGTTAAATAGATTATTATTAGAGGTGAAAAGAAGATGTTAGTTTGATTGGAAATTTAAAAACTTTAATTTCCCTAAAAGGAGTAACTTTCGGTAGAGCTAGCACAGAAGGTTAGGGCTAGAATTTGACACATTTGATGATTCCATTATGTTTAGAATGAAAAATTGTGTAGGAAACATGTGGATTATAGAGTGTGAAGATTTTAGGGTGTGAAATGACAATTTTGCCCCTAAAACCCTAATTGGTGGTTGTCAAGGGAAAAACTAGAAATGCAGTGTAATTTTGTGAAAACTGAGGTTAAAAATGCATTATACATGCAAAATTGTGTCAAAATAAACTGGGTCATAATTTTTGGAAAAGTAAAAATATACCGAGTATGAAAGAAATTAGACCGAGTTCTCTAGAGTCATTTGGGTAATTAAGTGTTTTTGAGTAAAGATAACCAACTTATAAAGTTTAGAATAAGGTATGAATGAGTAATAACTCATTTGTGATCAATTTGAGAATTTTAGGATATGATATTTGCTGAGCCGGACAAAAAACTAAGGACTGATAATAGCTAAGCCAGGAGAGGTGTAAGGTAATAACTTTACCTCTCATATTCTATGTGATTGTTAATATGCATTGTTTGCCATGTTCTGTACAATAACATGTGAATGGAAGTAATTTCTAAAGCTGGGAGTGGGAAAAGCACAAGTACCACCCTTGAGGGAAAAACACAAGTTCCTCTAGGGTCGGCAGGTACCCGTGTAGGTAGGCTTGTAGAAAGTACGGGCAAAACAACATCTACACCGGAATATTATAGCAAGTAGGGGTCATACAAGCATATGATCTGAATTGAGCATGCAATAAGGTAAGGGACAAATAGTCATTTGTACCTGAACTCCAAGCAAAGAGCATTGTGATCACTAATTTGCAAGTAGGGACAAATTGTCATTTTAATCCGGACAAAATTGTCGTCTGATCCTAAATATTGTTTGACAGACATGTGCAAAGCATTATTAATTGTTGCATCCTTTATGTTGCTTTACATGTTTACTTTTCGCATTTTATATGATTGATTGCTTGCTACTACTAAGATTCGTTCGAATCTCACCCCTTTCCAAAAATAAAATTTATTCAGTGAAGTATAGCGGCTCTAAAGGCAAAAAGGTAGTAACCGGTCATTGAACGATCCAGGTTTGATGAAGAATTTTGTTGGTTATCTTTGTACCCTTTTTATATACTTTTGGGGTTTGTAAATTACTTTGTAAGTACCCTATAGGAATTCCTATAATATAATCAAGAATTTTATATTAGTATGTTTATCCTATTTCTATATGCCTATTAAACTATGCGTTGGTACTTTATTAAATGTGGAATTTCTAAGGGGTTTGACATTTTTGGTATTAGAGCAAGTGGTTCTAGCAATAATAGAATGGTATACTGATATGATCTTGATTATGTTGTAACAGGAAATATGAGCAGAGGGTGACGCCATAGGAGTAGATCTCCACTATCTGTGAATCTACCCTCAGAGGAACGACAATCACAATCACGTCAGGGTAGGAGAAGCCCTAGGGTACTACATGTCCCTAGGAAATGTATACTATTGTGACCAGTCTATGGACCCCAGCCTAGACCGAAGCTAACAACTAGTTCTTCTGTCGGTGATACGCATAAACCATTATCAGATGGATCTGAGTTGGACCCATATAATGTTGTTGTAATACCCCACTTTTCACCAATACTTCTTGTATGTATATTTGAGATAATTAGTGGAATAAAATGGTGAAATGTGGTAAGCATGAATTTATGGAATTTTCCAATTTGCCGGTTACACATAATTTAGCCAAGTAAGGACACAAAGAGGCAATTAATGCACAATTAAGGGCCTAAAATTATAACCAAAATATGAGTATAAAATGGGACAAGTAATTGCATCATTCAAGTGTTAAAAATTGGGCTAAGCCAAGGAAATAAGCAAAAAATGATTTATTTCGGTAAATCATAAAATGTAGGGGCAAAATGGTAATTTTTCCATAAAGTGGGAAATAACTATTTTTCCCAAATATTCCCGATAATTTCAACTAAATGGGAATTAATAAAAAGAAGAAAATGACTACTTGATAATTAATAAGCCTATTTGGTGAATTATTATCAAGGAAATGTCAAAGAGTCAAAAGGCCAAAAGTCAACAAGTTGTAAGATGGCAATGAGATAGTTGGAGATCAATATTTCTCTCTTAATTCTCATCATTTTCTGCTGAATATGAAAGCATGAAGAGGAGATGGAATTAATTAAAGAAATGACATTTTTGAGCCAATCACAAATTACCATGTGTATTAACCAAATAACCCTTTTCATTATACGATCTTTTCCTCATCTCTTTAGCTTCATTTTTAGGATCAAACAGAACCAAATAGAGTGAGAGTGAGCTGAGAATGTGAAGAGCAAGAAGTGGCTAGGGTTTTCTTGGAATCAAAGGTAAGAAGTTCTTACCTTGTGTCTTAAGCTTCCTAATCCCTCTATAACCTCTCCTACTCATCTCTACTCCTTTGAATCCATAGATTTTCAGCTGAATCAAGAGTTATAGAGACAGAAATAAAAATGTTGAGGAGAGACAAAGTGGTGGAAATCAAGAGGTAATTTCTCAAACTTGTTCATCTTGCTTGGTTAATGCTATTAGAGTTGTTCTTGGCTTGATTTTGGTTGTTTTAGTGCAAGATAGCTCATGAAACCTAAAGGACCTTAATGGTCAAGTTTCTCCAAATCAAGTCCAATGAATGTTTACATAGCTAATAGTGTGATTATGAGTAGAAAGGAGGTGATTAGACAAAAGAAAACGAGAAACCAACATAACTTTTCTGTGAATCCTATGGGATTTCCCTATGTTGCACGTGGTAAATGAGTAGGAATTTGATAATTTTTATGCTTCCATTGAGTTTAGGAGGCAAAATTGTGTAGGGTCTATGTTGATCATAAAGTGAGAAAAGCCCTAGAAAGTGAAATGGTTGAATTACCCTACAAAAGCTCTAACTAAGGGTTGTTAAGGGCATTTTTGTCATTTGGGATTGATTTTGATCAATCGGAGGTTAAAAATGGATTCTACATGCAAAATTGAGTAGGATTAGCCCAAGTTACAAATTTTGGTAAAGTGGAGTGAGACCAAGTACAAAGGGGATAGACCGAGTCTTTAAGGGTATTTTGGTAATTTAGCACTCTTAGGCTAAGTTTACCAATGTTATAAGTTTGGAATTATACATTGATGAGTAATGAATCATTTATGGTATATTTGAAGATTTAAAGACTTGACAACTGTCTGGAACACAGAACTTGCCCGAGCTTGAATAAGCGAAAAGAAATTGCTAAAAAAGAGCGACCAGGTAGTAACTTCTCTTCATATGACATTGTTAGACCTGGCTGACACCTAAGAGGGGGTGAATTGGGTGTACAATAAGAAAGTCTGATCTTTTAAAATCTTTTCACAACTTATCAAATCAATACATATGGAACTATAAAATCATATGCAGATATATAGATTATATATGCTGGAAATGTAAAAGCTTAGGGAAGAGAATATGCAAACTGTGATTTATCCTGGTTCTGTCTAATCCATGATGACCTACGTACAGTCCTCAGGCTCCTCCTGAGATTTCCAATCTACTATCTTCTTGTTTAATTGGGCACAAGAACATCCGCTACAAATCTCTTACAAAGTTACTCCCCCTTACACACTGTAAGGTTTACACCCTCTTACGGTAAGTTGAGTAAAGCAATCCCAAAGACCTTTCTCTCCAGCTTACCCGTGCAAGTCTTATGAGTAGCAACGTTCTCTCCTACTTACACCACTGTAAGTCTTATGAGCAGCAACATTCTCTACTGCTTACTCTTTGTAAGTCTTACGAGCACAAAGTCTAACCGACAACAGCTTTCCTGTAAGGAATTCAACCCTCTCAAGGTCCCTCTACCTTGAGATCAATACAGGCATATATATGAAGTGTTTATAGACTCTCTCACAGAGTAGATGAAATGCTCACTGAAGTACAATACAAATATTCACTCTCTGAAATATACATGATATATAAAATAGATAAGAACAGAGAGTGCGTGAGGTGGAAGACTTATGATAACAGCATACTGAGTTCCAGTCACTCTGTTTTTCATCCTTCTATCCACACCTTCCCTCTTTGAATGCTCTTCCATATATAGCTGGGTTGTGGAAGATGACCGTTGTTGGCATTCGTCCGTTGGAGTCTGTCACTGTATTTAACCATTGAGCGCATATCCATATTTGCCCATTGATCCTGCTTTGACGTATGCTTCAGCATTTCTTGTAGTTCGCTTGCTGACAAATGCATTAGTGGTGCTTTTTATTTGCACGTTCGTTGAGTGGTTTATTGAATCATTTGATCGTTGAGCCCATTCGGATATTTTTCCGTTGCAAGCATTTCTCAATCCTGTTCCTTTATTTGATATGTTGCCATTGAATATTGGTATTCAGAAGATGAATGTTGCAACTGTATCTGTTGTGACTGTATGGGCATTTGAATTCTTTATGGGTTTTCAGAGCGTGCAGTAGGTTCTTGTAAAGCTTATCGGACCCATGTGTAGTGATAGTTGCCCATTTCATTGTGTTCGTCGTTTTTGGCTTCTTTATGCATTTTGTCTATCTGAACATTGATTGCCTAATTCACACTTGAAACAAAGGTTAAATAATGTCTAATAATGATAACAAGTGAAAATACAAAGATTGCATAACATAGAAGCATATTCGGATTAATCGCTAAAGTCTTCTTAGTTTCTGTCAACGCATGAACTAGAGTGCATAAAGATGAACTCGAGTGCACCAAGTATTTTCAAGCTTCTGAGTTGTTCTCTGGTTGAAACTCTTGGAAGAGCATAATTGAATTTAAGTGCAAATCTCCACAGAACTCGAGTGTGCTTGACTGGACTCGAGTGCTTCATGTTAATCTGACCTTTCAAGCTTCTCTGGAATAAACTCGCATGCCAGAACTCTCTGAACTTGAGTGCAGTGTAATGGAGAACTTGAGTGCAATACGGAAAACTCGAGTGCACTTCCTTTTCTTCACGGTTGCAATTCTCTCGGGTACAAACTTTCATGGCCACACTCTCATAACTCGAGTGCATTGTTGATTAAGAACTCAAGTGGATGCCAAGGAACTCGAGTGTATCGCTTGTTATTCTCATCATAATACTCTCGAGTAAAAACTCTCTCGGCAGAACTCTCATGACTGGAGTGCGTTGCTTCATAGAACTTGAGTTGTCCTCCTCAAACTTGAGTGCACTTCATATCAGCTGATTCTCGTAAACTCTCTGGAACAAACTCTCATTCTAGAAATTCCATCACTCGAGTGCATATCTTCTGAGGACTCGAGTGTGTCAGTTCAAACTTGAGTGTGGTGATAAACTTCAGTCGGCAGAACTCTCATGACTCAAGTGCGTTGCTTCATAAAACTCGAGTTGTCCTCCTCAAATTTGAGTGTACTTCATATCAGCTGATTCTCGTAAACTCTCTGGAACAAACTCTCATTCCAGAAATTCCATCACTTGAGTGCATATCTTCTGAGGACTCGAGGGTGTTAGTTCAAACTCGAGAGTGGTGATAAACTTCAGTCGGCAGAACTCTCATGACTCAAGTGTGTTGCTTCATAGAACTCGAGTTGTCCTCCTTAAACTCAAGTATACTTCATATTAGCTGATTCTCGTGAACTCTCTGAAACAAACTCTCATTCCAGAAATTCCATCACTCGAGTGCATATCTTCTGAGGACTTGAGTGTGCCAGTTCAAACTTTAGTGTGGTGATAAACTTCAGCTTCTGCGTCAAAGCTTGCAGGAGTGTGAACAGTGGACTCAAAATATGATCCATTTATTTTAGACTCCAAATATGGTAAATGGTTGATCATTAGAAAGCTCTTGTCTTTACATTCCAATGCAATAGGAATCACCTCCAAACTCAATGTATTCTCCAAGTTATGATCTGATGAGTGTAGACAACATATGTATTTTTGGGCATCAACTTCCAGAAGTCATACCGCATTGAATATAACTCCAAAATTGACATATTATATATCTATGGAAAGCTCTTTGAGTGTACTTTCAAATGGCATCAGTTTAAACTCATTTGGACGTGTAGTTTGATAGATATGTCCAAAATACAAAAACTGTTCTTAAATATGACGGTGATTTGAATTTCAACTTGAAACATCCATATCTACCTCATATGAGATTCTATGATGTTGATTTTATTGTCAAAAGGACGCATTATGAGTCTAGTTTCATATTCTACTGGTTTCATCTCAATCGGAGCGGTGGTTTAGGAGATATAATTGAATTACTGAAGCTTGCCCAATTTGAACGTAAAACAGGGATAACAGAGTACACTTTTGTTCATACCAAACTCGAGTTCTGATCCCCAAACTCGAATTCTAGCCCATTTTTGCAGTTGTGAATAGTTCCAACTCGATTTTTACACGGCCATCTCGAGTGCACAACTTGGGATACATCCGGAGATCGTTTCTGACCAAAACTCGCACGCAAAACTCCTTGAACTCGAGTGCTACAGTACCTAGAACTCGAGTTCTACTATTCAAACTCGAGTGTTACAGTCTTCTCGCTGCTACAGTACCTAGTTGCTACAGTGTTTGACTGCTACAGTGATACGCTACAGTACCAAACAGCTACAGTACCACTTGAATTCCCTTATGAGAATAGAAACATCCAATTTTTCTTCTAGGAGCTTGAATCTTGATATTCCCATTAATTCTTCAAGCTCTTCTTTCTCCAATCTCTTTGACTAATCTATAAAATATACAACATTAAATATAGTAGTTAGTCAATGTTGGAGATTAACACATTATGCAAACTTTTTGCTCTTAATATCTTATATCTACATTTGACATCATCAAAACTAATCATATCTAACATACATAACATGCATTATGTGTTGTTTGAAATCATCACAAAATTTCTAACACATTTTGATTATGCGGGGTGATCACTCGGGGCCTATCTTTGTGTGGGTTTACACTCAAGCCAACATAATGTTCATAATTGCACGAGTGGTGCCCGGGGCCTATCTTTGTGCGAGTACCCCTCGGGGCCAAGTAACTTGCCTAACGCTACTATAGTTTATGAATTGCATTAAATGCACTGAGTGATGTGATATTTTGTTGATTGATGAGTGTGAAGCATGCTTTGTAATGTTATCTTTATATTTTTGACATAGGTTACTACTGAGATTCCTCCGAATCTCACCCTTTTTCTTCAAAACCACCTTTGGTATAGGGAGTAAGCTCAAGGGGCAAGAAGAAGGTAAATGGCGACGACTAGAAGTCGAGGTGCTGTAGACTTCAGTCATTTGGTTTACTGGTCCCTTATGTTTTTGTGGATGCTCTTGGATTTTTGGGTTGTATATGATATATATGATATATAAGTCGTGTAAGCAACGTAAAGGTAATCTAGCGAACGAATGGTAGAAAATTAGTAGTTTTTGCTTCCTATCGTTAATGAAATGTATATGTGAAATGGACTATATAAAGATGGTAGAGATACACTTGCAAACTCTAATAAACATGAAATAAAGGGAAAACCAGTGAGGCTTAACGAGTTAGTGAAGATTGTTGAAAAGAGTTCTGAGAAACTTTTACTACCCTCTCAGCTCTAGGTTCAAATCCTAGGTTGAAAATGGGAAATTTATAAGTATTTTTGAAAGTTGGGTGTTCCGGGTTCAAATCCTAGTTACTCGAGTGATTTCACTACTCTTTTGTACTCAACCAAAGCTATAGAAAATGAGGTATCACAATTGCCAGCTCCAAGGCGGGCCTAGTATACATAAGGCATTACTTACGGCCAGATAAACAGTTATGGGACTACATTAACAACATATATAAGCGAGCCCCCTGTATACATGACACTCTACTAACTCAATTCGGGCAATTTTTGTATGACATAGATACTCTGTATTGGGACCAGGGGTTCCTCAGCATAGATTTCCCTTATGATTATTAGATTTAGATCATACTATATCTCTTTCCAGATATAATGTTATGGGTCCAGAAGGCGAATGATATTCTAGAGCGTAGACCAAGGGATAGCTTTCTGGAGTTTAAGGATCATATGAAGGACTTTGTACTGCAACATATGTACTTAGACTATGACCTATACACAGTTTTTGGTCGGCCGGAGACAACTGGCATGACTAATTAGGACGTGGGCAGTCATGGGGTACTGATGCTCGAGGATGGTTAGAGCTGGTTTATGTACAGTAAATTTAAGCATGCTCAACCAAGGAAAATGGAAGGATGAGTGACCCTTGGGAAGTTTTGGGGAAATATTAAGTTATGTAATAAAACATGTTGTACAGTGACTGGTATGTTATATAATGTTGTACTACGAATGTTTGTTGAGTGTCATGTTTGGACTATTTGTGCATTTAAATTTTATGAAATGGAGAGAATGCCCTTATGAATATATATATATATATATATATATATATATATATATATATGTATGTATGTATGTATGTATGTATGTATTTTATTTCTTCTTATTTCAATATAGTGAACTATAAAGATGGTAAGACGTGGTGGAAGAGGTATGGGTCGTAGTCAAGGAGCAAGACTCGACCCAATGGAACAAATACTAGGCATGCTTACAAAATAGTATACTATGATTCATAACTTGAGGGACGAGCTATGAGAAGTACAATAAAAACAAGAGGCAGATAGAGAAAGGGAAAATAATCATGGGGAACCAGCAAATGAACATAATCAGCTTGAGAATCTTGTTCTTGAACAACCTCCAATTAGACCTGTTATTGAGGCTGAGAACTTATAGTTATAGGTAACAAAATTCAATCAGCAAGGACTACCAGCCTTTTGAGGGAAATTTGACCCTCAAGCAGCAGAAGATAGGTTATCACTGTTAGAGAAAATCTTCAGGATTCTGAAATGTCCAGATGACATAAAAGCGCAGTTGGCGATATATAAACTATAAGGGGATATTGATAGGTGGTGAAAAAAAATACCAAAATGATCATGCAGGCGCGAAATATCCCTCTCACTTGGGAATATTTCTAAGAACAGTTTAATGAAAAATATTTTCCTCGGTCAGTACGAATCGTAATGGAAATTGAGTTCTTGATCATCCAGCAAGATGAGAAAGAAAGTTTTGATGAGTACCTTGCTCGATACATCCATTTATCCAGATACTCTTTATACTTGAGGTTTTGGGATGACAAAGGCTGGAGTTCAGATATGATGATCCGGGGGTGAAGGCCGAAGCTGAAAGAAAAGCTAGTCTCTAAACAATTACTGAGTTTAATAAAGCAGTGGAGGAGTGTCGAATTATGGAGAGCAACTTGTTGAACTTGTATATAGGTAGGAATCCTAACAGCAAAGAGGCATCAAGTAGTAGGAATTCTTCCAAAAAGAGTAAGAATCAGGGAGGACCATCCTGAGGAAATGATAAGAATCCATATCAGCAAGGTAACCGTAGCAACCAGAAACCCACTGGAAATAGAACATGCTGGCATTATGCCAGGACTCACCATCTCGGCAGGCCTTACGGGTTAATCTGTTTTAAATGTCAGCAACTAGGGCACTATAAAACCCTTTAAAATTTCAATATTTGCAGAGTAATAAGTGCAAAGTTCTATAAGGCATACATAAATAGCGGAAACATACTGACATTAAGTACTTGTTTACAATACAGGAAAATCCCGGCAGGGTTTGAAAATATATATAAATGCACAAGTGCTAAAAAGAAACTAAACTACAATGTTAAATAACCAAATGCAGCTTCAGAATGTACTGGGGACTCTACTCCTGGGTAGCCACTTCCTTGCCCTTTGAGCCGCTAGCCTTAGCTGTATTGTGTTTTCAATTTGAAAAAGGGTGAGATTCGAGTGAATCTCAGTAGCAACATGCATTTCAGACATATAAGATGTGAAAATAAATATGCAATAGATCATGTCATGTAAGATGATAGAATGTTGTGTGCACACTATCGAGGCCATACCACTTTTTGCAACCCCGGCTTACTTTGCGCCTCCGTTAGGTCCTAGACCACAACTAAGCTAATATGCATGTCCAAGATACTATGCTTATGTTACAGAATATGACATGCACAAACATATAGATAATCACATAGTATATGAAAGAAAAAGTTACTACCTAACTCCTTTTTAAGTTCCTCGGTCTGTCCTGAATCCTGTATATTCCTATAAAATTCAAGTTATAAGTAATTGGTTATTACTTATATTATTATTGCCTTTAATTAAATTTTTCTGATTATCGAATGCAATTTTAACAGTTTCAACAATTTTTGCACAGTACAACTCTGTACAGTGCAGTTTCATAGTTTTCCAGAAAATGGGTAGATTTTTCAGTCAAATTGGAAATTCATAATTAATTCTAGGAAAATCCAATTTAACTAATTCCTATTTAAATGTAAGTTTGTATAAAAATACTTATGCTTGACCAGTACAACTATGTCATTCCCAGAAATTCATCCAAACTTAATTGTTCTAGATTTCCTTCCAGAAACAAGGCACTTTGAAAATCCATATCTTTTAGTATACTTGTTCAAAAATTAAAAAATACCTATAAAATTAAAGATCTCTCTATCTCTACTTTAATGCTCCCAAGTTTCAAAATTTTTGGACCAAGTTAGACTAACAAAATTAGTTGCACAACAACACAACCTCACTAGAGACAAATCAAACACATTTACTTTGAAGTTCTAAAAATTCCAGATTTGCATACAAATTCCCAAAAATCATGAACTAATGTATACCTACACAATTTTTGCTTATAAATCCAATAGAACTATCATAATTTTGAAACTCCAGCTCTACCCTTATGTTATGCTTCTAACTGAAACTTGGGAAGAATAAAGGAAAACCATGTTTTTGTGATTTCAATCCATAAACTCCTTCCTTTCCACTTCTAATCACAAGATGAACTACTTAAACACTTTATAAACTTGATTCATGGGAATTTTGGCAGCTTAGACCCTTAGGGTCTTGTGATACCCTATTTCCAATACCTTACCGACTCTTAGTTTCACAATATCAGAGTGTGCAAGTGATTACTCTAATCAAACTAAAAGCCATTCTCCTTTAATTAAACTAGAGCGATTCTCTGCTTATTCAACATTCATACATGCATTTATATACATTAATGTATAAATTCACATAACTATTCAACCTTCACATTTAAATACTAATAGTAGTTCCTTGCACTACGTTCTTCACTTCAACTCCATATCTCCTCCGTGCATATCCTCATGCATCCTTTACCTGTCTAAATAGTTGGTTGAGAGGAGTGAGGTTAGAGAGAATCTCAGTAGTAAACAATACCACTATGAATGAAAGATATATATAAATACATGACATGCTTGCCTACCGAATCTTATGCCAACAAAATGACATTTTGCATGCTCAATGTTATGACATATATAAGGCCATTGCACAAATATAACAGAGCTTCAATCAATCAAGTATGTTCAATACAAATAGGCAAAGTAGTCACATACTCAATGCAAAACATACATCACTACTAGAAAAAACACTTTTAACGTCCCTTATTTGGGACATTTAACATCCTTTTATGGGGGGACGTGTATGTCAGCGACGTAGTAAATTTGGACTTTAGACGTCCTTTGTAAAGGGACAAGTAAAGTGCAGGGTTTAGGCCTCCCTTTTGTTAAAAGGGATGCCTAAACGGGGACTTTAGGCGTCCCTTTTAGCAAAAGGGACGTCTAAAGTCCCTGTTTAGAAATTTTTTTTTCAAATTAGGGACTTTAGGCGTCCCTTTTAGCATAAGGGACGCCTAAAGGTTTTTTTTAACCATACAATGCTATTTGTATTGTTTCTGGCCATTCTGAAAGCAAACAGCAACATAGTCTCCTTATTACACAAAAAGGAAACATACAGCACGCAGTATATAATTAACAAAACACAACATCCAGCTCTAATGAAACATTCATGCACTAAAGTGTTGACAGAAATGTTGTCCACTAATAAACAACTACTAAGTAAATGTACAGGAAATGATAAACTTCTACAAATCAACTTGTTAAAGAATCCTCCCAGCCAACAAGTCTCTGATCAAATTAAAGTCTTCATATAAGTAAGCAGCATCATTATCAAAGATCTGCAAATTAGAAAATATGATTATACAAAATCAATGAAATTAAAGGATTGTTTAGAAATTCAATTAAAATACACCCAAAATATTATCATTTGATTACCTGTTGAAAATCAATTGTAACGTCACTTTGAATGATATTATACATGTAAAGAATAACATAATAGCCACATTCAGTACCACCTGGTTGTTGAGGGCACTATAAATTAAAAGCAATTGGTTAAAATCAATAACATACATCATTTCTAAAACAACCCTAAATAAAAGAACTTAAATTATATTGGAACCATATACTTTGGGATAGAACCACTTTGGCTTGCGAACAACTCTACCCTCACGTGACCCGCCAAGCATTCTATATATTTGGGTCGTGCTACCATTAAAATGTAAAACATTTTAAGTTAGAACAATTTATTTAAATCAAGCATTTCTTTAATTAATAAAAAGAAATAACTAACGTGTTGAAGACGGATTTTGTGTCCTTGTCGGGCTTTTTTGTCAAGGAATCAAACCAATAGATTTCATTGAGGTGTGGGCAAACAACACACAGGCTCCAATGGTAACTATAACAATACACAGATTAAAATGAAGTTTAGATTAGAAGAAAAGTATAAGCACTGAAGCATCGAAAAAAATTTTACTACATACCCTTGAACAATTGGTGCTAGATAACATCACAATTTGGTCGCTGCCATTATGAAGGCCACATAATGCGTCCTTTTTACAACATCATTTTTATCCGATGTCATACTTGCCGGACACAAGAATCCGTATAAATTTGGTATTTCCATATCAATGCACATGTGGTAGAAGGACATAAAATAGAAATAAAATGACCAATGAATTATTAAACTTATGAAATCTTGAACTTAGAAAAGAAAAACTAACCAAATGGCAAGTGTGACCCATCCTGTATCTATCTCCTCCAAATGCAAAAACTCCTTAAGATCTTTATTGTCGATATTGTAGGGATACGTCAATTCTGTACCCACAATCCCTGGAGGCATATTGAAGTTGACTTGGGGAACACCTTTGTAAACCTGTTGCAGCCATGCTAGAAAGGGCCATTTCAGCGCATGTTGCTCCTCCTATAACCATAGAAAACAAAACCAATTATATTACAATGATGCCAATAAATGTCAAGTGATATGAATATAATTCCTACCATTGGTGGGGTTGCCAACGTGCCAATAAGATATTGAGGCCAAAGGATGAAAGCTCCAATTGCCTGACCCAGCGTGGCAATCTCAACGTCAGGGATAGGGATGGCTGCACCTTCTTCCCCCTCATGAACACATGTCACTGTCACCCTACATAAATACTGTGGAATTTGATTATGATGGTGGGTGGTAGCTTGTGTGTAAACGAGAGCATCGGCTACAACACGAATCATGGGGGACATCCAAATAGAGGATACACGATTCGCCCGACTCCAGAGTGGCAGAAGGCTGGCCCAGTGGTTCTGTTATGTGAGAAGGCTGTCCATAGGGTTCTGTACTATGGGAAGGCTGGACAAGACTATGTAAAGGAGCGGCAACAAGTTCTGGAGTGTAGGAAGGCTGTACAAGGGATTCGTCCAGCGGGTAGTGACTTCCTTTAGTGCTAGGGAAGGCCTGGGATTCCTAGTTTCTAACCCTAGTACCCTCCGTTTGATGAAAATCAAACCACGATTTCATTTTACCACGTAGCTCTGTCATTAGCTCATCTCGGAGCTCTTCTCGGATTTGATTGTGAAGCTTAGCCACAAACTGTTGACTGGGTTCAGCTTGTAAAGAAAATATCGAGGCTTTACCAAAATACTTCGTAATACCAACTCCCCTCGTCTCTCCTCTAACACGGCCGAGGTATTCAGCCTTCCCAATCACCGTTGCCAATATGTCCATCCGTCCACTTGGAGTAAACGAACCTTGGCTACTCTGCTCTTCGAGGTTGTCCTGTAGCATACAATTCGTTATGAACGAAAATTAAATGCTAGAAATGTGAAAGAATTTCACAATTAATTACTTGTGCTATTACTACTTACAATCCTTGAGGCAACCTCAGCAATAGTCAGATTTATATATTTTCCACCCTTAATCCTCCCTGCTTTCCATTTTTTGTGACGCGGAGGAGGAGTTGGCGCTTGTACAACAACGGAAGGATCTGATTTCGCAGCTTCCTTCATTTTTTCCAGCTCTTCTGCCATCATCGTCCGCTCCAGCTTCCTGTAGCCACCCCGAGACATGCAATGCTAGTACTGATTTGCTTCTTGCCTCTGTGTGTTCGCCACACTTAATTCCTGTTTAAGGGAAAAAGGGAAAAACAAGTCATTAGTGCATTAACTATATTGAAATTAAAAATTTTCATACTGAAGACAGAAAATTTACCAAAAATTCAGGAGCTTGTCGTTTTCCTACAAACAACCTCCAGTCCTTTGGAGATAGATATGAATATTTCTGACAAGGATCCAGATGTCTCTTGTCACCTTTAAGGTACTTCTTGGAGAGCTTATTTTAAAAATCCTTCCAGCGCAAACGAACCTCTCCCATCCAGTGGTTGTACATATCTGTGGTGTTAGGAACATCGAACCTTTACTGCAAAAATGGAGACAATTAAACTTGAATAGGAAGAAAGATCTAAATACATAAAATGTATGGAAAGTTATGTACCAAAGTCTGTTGCCATATCATGGCTTTCATCTTTTTAGGAACCTGCCTCCAACTATCATAGATGATTCGGACTTTACTTCAACCCAAAAAACCAAGATAACTAATGAAGTGGTCTTCCTCAGGACCCTCTGGATTCATGTTGGCATCAAACTCTATGTGAACCCTCTCCTGTTCATTGTAGTGGCGCTTCGCCAATACAGTCATCTTCGTGGCACCCCTTGTTCTTCTCGGAGCGGGTGGCTCTTCTTGCCTTCCATTATGCTGCTCGCTGTCACTCCCTAAGTCACTAGAACTTGACATATTCCTGGACATAAAAAATTCATTGTCAGAGAGGTAAGTCAATTGCAGGTATATGTATAAACTACATTAACGAAAAAAAGCACATAGGACATAATACAGTTTTATATAGTTAAAGGTCTTACTTCATACTGTTTCCCATATTCCTTCACAATGATCATTTCTTGCAGAATAATTTTCATCATCTAGTTGTTCGACCTCACTTCCTATAGGTGGATTTGTTGTCAAAGGTGGTGTGTCGTCAAGGTTGAAGGTTGGATCACCATACTTTTGTTTTTTGCTTTGAAGTACAATGGACATATTTTTATTTACAGGATCTGTGACATAAAACACTTGCTTCTCCTGGCTTGCTAGAATGAAGGGCTCATCTCTATAACTAACTCTTTGAAGATCGACTGAGACAAATCCAAATTGTGGATCTATTACCACAGCAGCATTGCTAACCCACTTACATTTGAACAAAGCAACTTTGAACTTATTGTAGGTTATGTCCCATATTTCTTCTATAACTCCATAATAAGCCATTGATGCACATATGGGGTTTTTGTCTTTCGAACTGGAAAAGTGCATAGCTTTAGCTTCAACCATCACCCCACTATCTTGCATGGTACTTTTGTCATCTTGCTCTTTTGTGTAGAAAGAATACTCATTTATGTCATAACCAGTCCAAGTAACAACCTGAAATGAAGGCCCCCAAGCTACCCAGTTGATTGTCTCGGACACACCGATCTCATGTAAAACCTTCTCCTCAAACCACTTAACAAATGTCTTGTTTTGCTCAATAGCTATTTGCATGTCACTCTTCTTTGGATTCAAGTTCTTCAAAGTCTTTTTATACTCATCTATGTATGGCTAAACTTCTTCCATATTATTCAAGATATACAAGTGTGCTTGCAACACCTCTTCAGGATCCGCAGTCTTCACTTTAAGTCCTCGTGTTCCCTTGCTTCTCCCCTCTTCATGCCGAGACTGTTCCTTTTTACCAGATAGATAATCTTTACAAAAGTCCATAGCCTCTTCAACTACATATTGCTCAACTATTAAGGCTTCAGGTCGATAAGGATTTTTAGAATACCCTTTTAAGATCTTCATGTATCGTTCGAAAGGGTACATCCACCTCAAGTAAACTGGACCGCAAAGCCTTACCTCCCTTACTAAATGAACTACCAAATGCACCATTATATCAAAAAATGATGGAGGAAAATGTATCTCTAGTTGGGACAGAATTATATAACCCTCATTTTCTAGTTCATCCAACTTCTCAGTGTCGATGACTTTGTTACAAATAGCATTAAAGAAAACACATAATCTGGTTATAGTAGTTCGCACTTCATCTTTCATAATGCCTCTAATGGCTACTGGTAACAATTGTTACATTAACACGTGATAGTCTTGGGACTTCATTCCCACTAACTTCAAATCGTCTATTGACACATACCTGCTAACATTAGAAGAGTTGCCCTGTGGGACCTTAATTTCATGCAGACACCCACACACACTTCTTTTCTCCGCTTTTGATAGCGTATGCGTAGCTGGCTCTATATATGCCCTCCTACCATTATCTCTTAGTTGTGGATGCAACCGATCTCTTATTCCCATATCAACAAGTTCAAGTCTCGCACTCATTCCATCATTAGTCTTCCCTAGGATGTGCAAAAGCGTACTTAAAAGGCTGTCACACACGTTTTTCTCCATATGCATCACATCAATACTATGTCTTACATCAAGACAATGCCAATACGAAAGATCAAATAAAATTGAACTCTTCTTCCATATGTTCTTCTCACCTGTAGTCCTTTGATTTTTACCAAAGGTCACATTGACACATTCTACCCGACTATAAACTTCCTTCCCGGTTAATGTCCATGGTGCAACTCCATGTTCTGGTAAGCCATCAAAACGCTTTTTCAGCCTACAATATGGGTGGAATCGATGAAGAAACCTCATGTGGCCAAGGTACACTGTTTTTTTGCAATGCTTAAGTTGTCGAAAGTGTGTTTCTCCTTCACAGATTGGGCATGCTTTATGACCCTTCACACTATACCCTAACAAGTATGCGGGGAAGTCGTTTATCATAGTAAAAATCATTGCACGCAACTTGAAAGACTCTTTCTTACAAGCATCGAACACATCCACACCTTCCTCCCACAACTTCTTCAAGTCCTCAATCAAAGTAGCCAAATACACATAAATGTCATTCCCTAGCTGTTTTGGTCCAGAGATCATCATAGAAAGCATAACGTACTTGCGCTTCATACATAACCAGGGAGGTAAGTTGCATATTACAAGGAGAACTTTCCACGAACTATGTGTACTAGTAAGAGTTACATACGGATTTATTCCATCTGTACAAAGTCCAAGACGAAGGTTTCTCGGCTCGTTGCCAAATTGAGGGAACATTTTATCTATCTTCTTCTACTGTGGAGAGTCGGCCGGGTGCCGAAGATATTTTCCATCACAAATTCTCTTATCAGAATGCCATCTCAACTTCTTCACTTTTGTTACGGTCGCAAACAAATGCTTAAACCGTGGTATTATTGGAGATACCATAACACCTTCGAAGGTTACCTTTTACTTGTTGTCCCTTCTCTACAACCACCGTCTTTCTTCACTTTATATCATGACATTTTACAGTTAGGACACTCACTAAGACTTGCATACTCCTTTATATACAATACATAGTCATTAGGGCAAGCATGTATCTTTTTGTACTCCATGCCCATCGTAGATAAGATTTTCTTTGCCTCATACATACGGTTTGGAAGTACATTATATTCTGGAAACATATCACACAATAATTCCAGTAGTAATGTAAAACTACTATCGGTCCATCTACAAGTTGCCTTTAAGTTCACCAAATGCAATGTTCCCGTCAGTCGTGTGTACTTACTCCCAGGGTATAATGGTGTCTCCGCATCACTCCGCAGGCTGTCAAATTCATGTGCCTGGGTGAAGGATTCAACCTCGACATCATGAATCATTTTCTCCATTCTATCTTACTCTATAACATCCACTCCTTCCTTCTTATACAACGGACAATCAGTTACTTCCTCACCAGGCCATATCCACCTTGTGTATCGAAGATTTATTTCATCACAAAGTAGGTGATCCCTTATATCATCAACATCCCGTCGACTCTCGTTTAAACAATTCACACAAGGACAATAATACTTCCCATTTTTGGTTGGAGCATTCCTTCTAGCAAATTCAATAAACTCTTCCACCCCATTCTCATATTCTTCACTAGTTCTCAAAGCATTCATCCAACTATGATCCATTTTTAACCTAAGTCATTCTCAATAACGCTAAAGTTTAGAATAATTGACAACAATGTGATTTCCTGTTATAACTATTTTAAACATAAAAAATACAATCCACTAATTTTTCATCATTAAAATAAAAAATTCAAAAGGACATGTTAAAAAATTTATATTTATATATTACTATTATTATGACACAACCATTATTTCTCAAAAATATTTTTATTTCCAGACATATATGGCATTTCACATTTGAAATAATTAATTATTACCTTTTAATCTCATTCATTTTTCATTCTATTACATATATACTTCGGAGCTAAACAAGTAACGAGTTTTATAATTTTTTAATAGTCACTTTTCAACAAATTCCAACATATTTTTCACTTACAAAATATTTTATAATTATCTACATATGTATATATGTCATGTGTAAAAGCCATAAAAATACACAAGTGTCTTCCTTTGTTTAGATGTAACCAGCTAACCCAAGTTCAACAATAAATATCATATATTATAAATATTATATGTCTTTTCTAAATGTAATAGGAGAAGAAAAAATCTATAAGGCACGAACACATAAGTGACATTTCAGACACTAAAATAACCGCATAAAAAACAATCCAACTATACAAAAAAAATAAAAAAAAACCTTTGGTGGTCACACGGATGGGTAGTCGACGCTGCTGGACTTGTGGTGATAAAGGGAGGGGCGCCGCTGTACCTTGGAGTTGAGGACGGCCAAACTGACGCTGCTAGCCTTGTGGTGGACAGATGTAGGGTACGACGCCAGAGAGAAGATCGAGGAGGGGGATGGCGCCTTAACAATCTTGGGAGGAAGGGAATTGAACAAAAATGCTGTAAGTTTCTGCAGCGTCGGTTTTTTGAGAGAGGGAGGAAGAGTGAACGAAAATGCTGGAATGGAGGGAAATGAACAAAGTTGGAGGGAAAACCTTTAGGCGTCTCTTCTTAGAGAACGGACGCCTAAAGGTATAAATAGGCGTCCCTTCTTTAGGCTGCATGCCAGCCACGTGGCTGGCATGCAGCCTTTAGGCGTCGCTTTTTTTGAAGGGACGCCTAAAGGCTAATCTTTGGGCATCCCTTCTTCGAGAAGGGACGCCTAAAATCTCTTTACACGTCTCTTTTGATTTTTAGGACGCCTAAAGAGGAAAAGTTTCTCTTTATTTAGATAAATACCACTGCGTCTATTTTTTACTTCCCTTTTTAAAGAAGGGACATCTTTATGTGACGTTAAATCCTTATTCTGTAGTAGTGCATATCATATACATGCAGTTAAGGTAAGTTCACTAGCTCTCGGACTTCGCGTCCGTCCTCAAACCTTCGTCTTTGCTCCAGCTCGGGCACCATTCGTCAAGTCCTGAATTCCAAGTATACAGTAAATGAGTCACTACTCATCTATGTATCATTCTAGACTCATTTTAGTGGATAACTTAGCCCGATTATGCTAAATTACCAAAATACCCCCGGAAGCTTGGCCCAACTGTACTTTCTCAGAAATTATGACCTAGGCTAATCCTACACAATTTCACATGTAGAATCCATTTCTGACCTTAGATTAGTCAAATTCAAGCCCAAATGATAGAAATACCCTTGACAGACCCTACTTAGAGCTTAGAGGTGTAATTTGGTCATTTCACACTCTAGGCCCTTTCTCACTTCATCATCAACATGAACCCTACACAATTTACCCTTCTGAACTCAATGAAATCATCCAATTGATCAAATTCCAACTCTTTGCTCATGCCACAAACAAGGTAGCCAATTTAGAGTTCTCAGAAGAGTTGTGTCGGTTTCTCCCTTTCTTTGGCTTAATACCCTCCTTTCTACTTCTAATTACATGATTAGCCTTTTAGATATCTGTTGGACATTGTTTCAGCCTCCAAAACACCGTTTATATGAGATATGAATAGTACCCAACTCCCATACTACTCACCCAAATGACAAACCAATAGGTTCAGAAGGAAGCTTACGTTTACCTCTACACGCTTCTGAATTCGATTCGAAATTATGACAACACTCTGGCCTGTAAGATAGTACGAACCACCTCTAAACGAGAATCCAAAACCACAAAAATGATGCTTAGGAAGAGTAAAAGAAGGTTTGTATAGGGCACTTTGAGAGAAGACGTCATTTTGGTAGAGTTTCGGCGATTTGAAGTTTTCTCTATCTTCTCTCTCTCCTCCGTTCTCTCCGTTCCTTCTCGTTCTCTTTCTCTTTTCTCGTTCTTTCTTATTTCTCTTTCCTTCCCTTCTGTTCTGATTTAAACGAGAATGAGAAAGAAATGGATGAAGATAATGGTTAATTCATTTAACCAAGTGGCCATACTTCATTAGTCCACTTCTTTAGCTTTCTTGCATGATAATCCATCTCTTTTCATACTTCTTTATCCATTGAAAATAATGAGATCAACAGAGAGAAATATTACTCTTATACTATCCCATTACGTCACCACATAAGTGGTTGTCCCAAGCCTTAAGCTTCTCTACTAATTGACCTTTCTTGATAATAATTAATTACCAAGTAGTCATTTTCCCTCTTTTAATTATCATTCAACTCAAATCATTGGGAATATTAGGGAAAAATCCTCATTTCTCATCTTATGGAAGAATTACCATTTTGCCCTCACCTTTTATGATTTATCACAATAAATCATTTCTTGCCCCTTTCCTTTATTTCCCTTCACATTTGACTAACTTGGGCATCAATAATAGGGAAATAATGGCTGCTAGCCTTTCGTTGGTCAAATGACCATTTTGTCCCTTGCATTATTTTTCCCCGAGATCTTTAGCTCACCGTAATATTTCCTTTTAATATCCAAGGATATAAAGGAATTTTGGGAAATAATATCATGCCTTGCCAAGACATTCTCTAAACTAGGGTCTAGCAGTCCCCTTAATATAGGCTTAATCTCCAGCCACTTGTCCAAAAATTTAGGATATTATAGGTTTCATCATCCATTTTTCACAAAACAACCATATCCAAGCCAATCTCAACAACAACAACAACATCATCATATAATAGAAGAGGATCACAGTTTGGAGATTACCTCTTATTTTCCCCACTCTTTATCTCTTAGATGCCTTAGCCCTCTTTCTCTCTTTACTCTTTTTTTAGCTTCCTAACCATGAATTGCAAGAAGAAGAAGAGGTTAGAAGAAGTTCTAAGGAGTTTGGAAGGAATAAACACTTGGATTTCAAGCATCATACCTTGATTTATGCCTCTTGAACCCTAGCTTTTCGTTCTTGCTCCTTGAAGTTTCTTGAGCTCTCTCTCTCTCTTTCTCTATTTTGATGTTGATGACTAAAATGAAGAAGGAAGAGAGGAGATATAAACTTAATCCGATTATCTCTCTTCTTGCTTTTAGCTATAATATTATTTAATGTAAATCCACATGTTCTTATTTTTACTTGGCTCTCCTTTTTTCCCTTCTTGAATTAAACATCAACCAAGTAAATATATTTTCCTTTTATTCCCTTTCTTGACCGAAATTTAGAGGAAAAGGGGAAATAAATTTAGCTTCTTGAATTCTCTCTAATTTGCTCCTTTAATTGATTGTGTCATACTACTTTTTGTCTTTTTCTACTTAATTTAACTTGGTAAAAAATGCTACCAGATATGATATTTATTACCAATTAACCATTTTCCCTTCTTATTTTCCTAATGTGGCCAAAAATATTATGAAGAGAGAGAAAAATAATTTGCTTCTTGTTTTGTTGGCAAATTACCATTTTGCCATTACATTTTATTATTTATTGTAATAAATGATTTCTTTCTTCTTTTACTTTGATTTGGTCATTTTAACATTATTGTTGGGCCATTATTGGTGTACTTTCATCTCTAATTTAGGTTACAATATTAGGCATTTAAGTGGACAAGTATTGCTCCTTGGTCTCCTAACTTAGCCAAGTTGTGTGTAACCACCAATTGGAGTGTTTATCATTTCATGTACATCACAATTTACCATTTTATTCCATTAAATGTATTCATTACATACAAGGAATATTGGTGACTAAAAATGGGATGTTACAGCTCTCCCCCTTAAATAAATGCCATCTCTGAAATTTGCTAAATGTACTGGCTCATAATTCCGGGTAACGTTTATGCATGTCTTCCTCAACTTCCTAAGTATCTTCTATAGGAGATAACCCTTCCATACCACTTTTATGAAAGGGATACTCCTATGATTAATGAATTGGTCAGGTTGACCTCATACGTTAGATCATCTCTCATGTCTACCTCCTTGTACTCGATCACATGTTATGGATCAAGTTTTATATATTCTTCAACTGTGACACATGGAAGAAATCATGCAGCCTGTTTAAGCTCGGGGGTAAAGCTATTTAGTATGCTACTAACCCAATCTTAGATAATATCTTAAAAGGACCAATGTACTTAGGACTCACCTTCATCACCTTTAATGCTCTTTTAATACCAGTAATAGGTGAAACCTTCATAAATATATGATCTCTAACTTCAAACTCAAGAGGTTTCAGCCTCTTGTCGGCATAACTCTTTTGCCTGCTCTGAGAAACTAAAACCCTCTGCTTGATCAACTTAATCTTCTCTATCGTTTGATCAACAATATATGGCCTATACATTTGCCTCTCAGAAAGCTCTGTCCAGCACAAGGGCGATTGACACTTCCTTCCATACAAAGCCTCATAGGTGTTAGATATGATTAGTTTTGATGATGACAAATATAGATGTCAAATATTAAGCATAAGAAGCTTGCATAGTATACTTTTCTAATACATTGACTAACTATTTGATGTTGCATATATTGTAGATTAGTCAAGCAATGGAAGAAAGAAATTGAGGAATAAGGAACTTGCAAGAATTAATGAAAAATATGAAGATTCAAGTTTTTATGGGTACTGTAGCAGTGGTACTGTAGCAATACGGTTATTGTAGCAATTGACACTGTTTGGCACTGTTTGGAACTGTAGCGGAGTGATTTTTAACAAATCACTCGAGTGATTCAGCAAAAAACGCAATCACTTGAGTGATTCAGCAAATCACTCGAGTGATGTTCAGCATTTCAGAGTCTGTTCTTTATCCAGCTGAGCGAGGTCTGGTTATTTCATCATATCTTTCACAATACAACTCCAACTGAGACGAAACCAATTGCATATGAAACTAGACCCCCAAAGCGTACTTTGGACACCAGAAAAAACATCAAAGGAGCTCATATGAGGGAGATATCAGTGTTATAATGTGACCTTCATGACAGCGTCACTTTCTGGAACAGTCTTGGTATTTTGGCTATAACTCTCAAACCACTAATCCTATTGATCTGAAACCGGTGCCATATGAAAGTAGACTTCCCGGGCTTTCCATTGATATATAATACAGAAATTTTGGAGTCATATTCAAAGAGTTATGGCATCTGGAAGTTTACCTCTGTTTACTGAAGATCCGGAAACGGATCACTCGAGTGATTTAGCAAATCACTCGAGTGATATGGCATTTCACTTCCAGTGATCGAAAAATCACTGCAAGAAAAATTCACTGTTTCAGATTTCACTTCCAGTGATCTCCAAATCACTCGAGTGATATCTCAAATTTTCCAAATCACTTCCAGTGATCTCCAAATCACTTCTAGTGATATCTCAGTTTTGCAATTTCACTTCCAGTGAATGCCAAATCACTCGAGTGATACATGAAGTTTTCCAAATCACTTCCAGTGATGCTGAATCACTCGAGTGATGTGCCAAATCACTTCCAGTGATTCTGAATCACTCGAGTGATGCGACAAATCACTTCCAGTGATTGAAAATTCACTGCAAGAAAAATTCACTGTTTTGAAAATCACTTCCAGTGAATGCTAGATCACTCGAGTGATGTGCCAAGAATTCCAAATCACTTCCAGCGATCCTCAATCACTCGAGTGATGTTGCATTTTCACTGAATCACTTCCAGTGAATTCAAAATCACTGCAAGAATATTTCACTGTTTTCTAAATCACTTCCAGTGATCTTGAATCACTCGAGTGAAGTTTGAAAAGTTGCAAATCACTTCCAGTGGATTCAAAATCACTGCAAGAATATTTCACTGTTTACCAAATCACTTCCAGTGATCTTGAATCACTTGAGTGATATTTGAAAAGTTGCAAATCACTTCCAGTGAATTGGAAATCACTCCAAGAAGAAATCACTATTTACAAAATCACTTCCAGCAATCACTGTCAGAAGTTTTCAACGTTTTCAAAATCACTCCCAATGACATTATATTCACTTCCAGTGATATTGCATTTTCTCATGTAATGATTTATTGTTCCAGTATACACTTTCCTACATACACTATGATCCATTTGCTATTACCTTCATAAACAACAACTGATTTTGCTAGTGAAATTCTATTATTACTGATTTCTCCAAATTGCTATCAAAATCATATGGTATATCATTTTACTACTCAGTTGCGAAAACAAGATCACTCCCAATGGTCTTATTACTGTTTTTCAGAAAACGCTTCCAGTGAATCATATAAGTTTGTTGAGATACAAATATTTTCTAACGGTTATATTCAAAGTGTATTACAGCTGTACTCCACCAACACGCACATGACAAGTAACTGAACTCTCCATTCAAACGACAACTATTCGTGGGCGGCATAAAAATTCATAAGTAACGGAAGACAAATACTATTGCATCTGTCAGACCAATGGGCAAACTGTAAGAAACGCTGAAGCATGTGTTAGAGCACGATCAACGGGAAAATATTTAAATACACTCAACGACCGTGCAAAGCAATGGGACTCCAACCGAAAATGATAAAGTGATTGTCTAAGCATCAGATGGGATTATAACAGAAGAATATCCGAATGGGCTCAACGGTCAAATGAATCAACAGACTCTAACGGATATCTTCCACAACTCAGCTATAAATAGGAGAGGATTCAAACACAGAAAAGCAGGCAATACGATGAGAACATGAACATGCTGATATTCTAAAGTCTTCTACCTCCGACCACTCTTTGCTCTACTTCATCTTCTATATTATGTATATTTGAGAGAGTGAATATTTGTATTGTACTTCAGTGAGTATCCTATCTACTCTGTGAGAGAGTTTGTAAATCCTTACAAATATATTTCTGTATTGAACTCAAGGTAGAGGGACCTTGAGAGGGTTGATTACCTTACAGTGGATGTTGTAGAGTGAATCGCCAGTAAGAGTTTCTATCCATAAGACTTACAAGGTGCAAGCAGTAGAGAACGTTGCTGCTCGTAAGACTTACAGTGGTGTAAGCAGGAGAGAACGTTGCTGCTCATAAGACTTGCACGAGTAAGCAGGAGAGAAAGGTCTTTGGGATTGCTTTGCTCGACTTGCTGTAAGAAGGAGTAAACCTTACAGTGTGTAAGGGGGAGTAACTCTTGTGAATTTGTAAAGGCTTTTCCTGTGCCCTGTTAAACAAGAAGATAGTGGATTGGAAATCTCAGGAGGAGCCTGGGGACTGGACGTAGGTCATCGTGGATTGGACTGAACCAGGATAAATCACAGTTTGCATATTCTCTTCCCTAAGCTTCTACATTTCCAGCATATATGATTTACATATCAGCTTATGTTTCTATACTTCCACTTGTATTGATTTGATAAGTTGCGAAAAGATTTTAAAAGATCATACTTTCTTATCACACACCCAATTCATGCCCCTCTTGGGTGTCAGCCAGTTCTAACATTTGGTATCAGAGCCAGGTTCTTGTTTAAAGGACTTAACCGTCTCAAGAGTTACAATGGCTGACTTTGGGTATTTTGTGCTTCCAGAAGATTTTGATTATACTATTCCACCTCTTTTGAAAGATATTGATTTTTGGTTCTGGAAAGCTAGAATGACTAGTTTTATAAAAGTCTATGATTTTGATATATGGAATGTTTTTACAAATGCTTTTGATCATAAACCTAGAAAGGATTGGACAGATAAAGAAAAGAAAATGTTTTCATTGAATATTAGAGCAATGCAGTTTCTGTATAATGCCGTGACCGAAAATGATTTTGAGAAAATTAGATTTTGCTCTAATGCTAAAGATATTTGGGATACTCTTGATTCTATATACACTTCTAACAAGCGTGTTGAAGTTGAAAGTGTTGATAGTTCATGTGAAATTACAAGTTACGCATCTATGGTACATGAACAATTGGAAGTTACTGATGAAGATGGAGACATCACACAACACTTCTATACAGTCAACATGAATAGACAAGGAGATGAGGATTCCCATAAAGAGCTCAGTATAGACGATCATGACAAATCATCCTCTAGAGCTCAAGATAAACTTGAGGTAACAAGTTCCAATTCTTCCTATGATCTTTGTAAAACTGAGTTTCAAATCTTACATAAAACTGTTTTTACACCAATTGTTGATTCTACTGTGAAAAGCAAAATTGTCTTCAAATATACTGGAAACTTATATGTGAAGAAAGATTGTAGGCAAACTGGATGTTTTAAATTGTCTTCCCTCAAACAACCCAATGCTTGCATAAAATCTCATACGGCATATCATTTTAGAATATGCAATTATTGTGGTAAGATTGGTCATTTTTCTCACGCATGCTATATCAGAAGGAATTCTAAGGTGAGAAGTAAATATGTTTGGGTTTCGAAAGAACATGTAAATTCAAATGCTAACAATCAAGGACCCAAGTATATGTGGGTACCAATATGTCCATCTAGTACTTTACGTATACAGGATGATTCAAAAAGAAATGGACATAAGGGTGCAGAGAAAATGAAGAAGAAGCCAAGAGTCTCTCATGCACCAACAAAGAGGTCCATACAATTGAAAAAGAGAACTCTTGGAGCATCCATTGCTGGAGCTACAGAACATAACCACCAAAAGAAGCAATGGAGAAAAGGTATATGTTCCACCTCAACAAAGGACTACTATAGCTTACCATTCAACCATATTGAGGGGAACAAGAAAAGGAGGGTCTCTCATACAAAAATACACTTGAAGTCTACATCATTTGAGAGAGCTTTATATACATCCTTGGGAACACACATGAAGAATCAACATAACAGAAAGAGGCAGTGGGTAAGCAAAGTCAATCCTCCAAGTACTTAAAGTGAAGGTACACAATGATAAAACCTCCTATGTCATTGTCTATAATATCTATTAAGGTTTATATCATGCTACCTTAGTAACGAGTATTGCAAACTATTTTGAAATTATGTTTTCACATCCATTAGAAAATCTACTTGATAATTTCATGCAGGGATTGCAATGCTCAATAGCTTAACACTTTATGCATATATGCATACTTCAAGAGAAAATATTTTTTATGTATAAAATCATGTTTAATTCATTATGCTCAATCTCTGCAAACTGAATATATTGCTAGAGTATGTGAATTATGATTCTTACATGCTAACCATGAGTGGATCCAAGTAAGATTGGATACCGAAGGAACAAAATGGGTTATACAGTTTTGTAGAAAGAAATTTGCAAAAAAGCTTGATTCATGAGCATGGGTTACTCAAGTGCTCTTGAAGGACTTTAGTGCAAAGAAACTAGGAATTGGAAACTAACTTGAGTGTCTACGAGTCACACTCAAGCCAGGTATGCCGAGTTAGTATGTAAGTTTATTTCAGCTTAATCATTGTACACATCTTCCCAACTCAATTTGTGTGCTAAATACTTACTCATTATTGCATATCATTAGCAATCATCATTTATGGTTTTCAAAATATTTTAGATTGCTAAATGAACTGAAAATAAAATTATGCATAATATCTGTATGCATTTGAGTTTGAAATGTAAAATCTAAAATGTGTCTTGATTTCAATTCATCTTGTTTATAAAAGTGCATACACATAATTTGAAAATTACTTACAACTCATTTGCATTCACATCATTTTCAAAAATTGGAAGTTAATGTTTCTGTGTACTAAGTGTCAGAAATGCTTCAAATACATCTAGAGTATTTCTCATCATTGACATATTGATCATTGATCTTCATCCTAGGCTGGAACTCCTCAATCCTTATTTTCCAATGAGTTAAATTTTATCTATATGAGTTTCGAGTATATTTCCTCAAGGATGAATTCAATATGTTAAATTATTGTTCCTAATGCATAAATCCTTATTGGTTGAGTTATTCCAAGCATTATAAATGTTCATTAATGCATTGAATGAATGCTAATGCATTAACCATTATAGTGGAATAACATATTAGGATGATGTTTTGAAACTTTAGTCATTTGGACTAATAAGTACGTGCTTCATCTTCTATAAATCCATTATACTCATCTTGTTACTCAATTACATCAACATTTGTCTTCATCTATTTTCGAGTAACTAGAGTCTTGTATTCAAATTCTTGCCATGTATGATCATATATTTCTTGACACAATTCTAATAGGCAAGATTATCACTTGATCAATAGCAAAGTCATTGTGTTTATATATGTCTCTCAAGTTAAGCCCTTTTTGGCTAATTCTTTTTCCATATGACTTTTGCTCTTGGGAAAATTCTCAAACATGTTAACCCCACTATCTAAGATGGAGCTTTCTGATATATATACACACATATATTGACTTCTACTACCTTTATCATAAGCATTGATTGTAAACATGTTTTAACAATAAGTTTTGCATATATTTGAAATCTCAATTTTACAATGCATTGTCATGGTTTGAAATAGCACTTGAGATTTGAAATACTTTACATATTTCATTCTTGAAAACTTGATTTCATTCACAAGTTGTCATTCCATAAAAGTTGGTCATTATGAATAGATTCTCTACTCTCTTGATCTGACTTATATGAATTGCTTGACAATCTTATCAATGACATATTTTCTATGTAAAGTGTGTTTATAAATTGTCATTGATCTTTGAAAATTATCACTATTGGTATCACTTGATTGTTATACTTTATGATTCAATAATTTGAATTTACTGAGTAAAATTATATTTTGGTCTGTATTGGTTAATGATACTTTTTGCTCAAATATCATATGATTCACTTGTATAAGAGCATAAGAGTTATTCTATAGAACCAAGAGGAGTTGGGTACCAAAGTATCTAAAGAATGCTATTGAAGAAATACGGGTGGACCAAGCAAATGGAGCAAACATATATATGAATTCAATTACATTGCTCGATATTGACATCAAAGAAAGAAGCAATCTGAGACACCACTTAATCAGAGAATCATGTTCAAAAAGAAAGATGTCAAAGTATTATTAATTCCGATCCATCTTCATCTTCATCTTTAAATAGCAGCAGACATTTTCACAACTCCTTGCGAAAGATCAACTGGGAATGGTTAATTCCAATAAGTTAAAAGAATATTTTGTTACTGATAATGTTTCTATATATGTTGTATATGTTCATATGTTTGATGATTACTATACTAACCGAAGCATCAAGGTATGAGGAAATTTGTTTTGTAGATGTTTTGTTCTCTCTTCGAGCAATAGAGGTAAACAGAGAACACTCGAGTGATGGGTAAAAGTTCACTCGAGTGAACAAAGAGAAGTACTATGACATAGAAGGTTACTCGAGTGCTTAGTGATACCACTCGAGTGATAATGAGGCTACAGGTAGGAGACTCGAGTGATTTCAGTCAAGCACTCGAGTGAGGTAAGGAACTTGGAGTGAATGGTAAAATCACAAATCATATCAGTTGTTCTTTCTGCAAACTTTCAATTTCAAAATTATCATCATCTTCCTTTCGATGAAAATCTCTGGAATTCTCTTAAACTCAGTGTTCCTTCTTATACAAACTATCAACTTCATTTCCTCATAAATAATTTCAAACACTTCCCAATTATTCATTCATCATTTTCAAAACGGGACTAAATCTTCAAAATTTCATGCTTTATATCTCTACACAGTTTCCTCAATGGTTGTTCAAATCCATGAGAGTTCTTAATTAAATTCGTCATATTTCTTAAAGCCATGCACTCATTAAGGGGGAGCTTCACATTCACATGTGCTTCATATCTTAAAAGCTTATCTCCTTGATTTAGAAAATCATTATACCATACTCATCTGTATTCACCTTCAATTGATTAGTTTTGATGATGAGATACTAATACCTTTTCTTTTCTTCATCCTAATTTGCATATATTTTATAGAAAGGAAATTGTTAATACTTGATTGCACTAACCTTTCTCCTTGCAAGAATATTTTTAACTTATGACAGGAGAATTTGCTCTATGAGAAGATCATTCCTCAGCATACTACAAGAAGTTTATATCAACTTTGAGGACATATGCTTTGTTGATCAATCAGGAGAAATATTGGCTGCAACATTCAAAGCAACAAATACCTATGCCAATACAAAGGAACATTAGCCATATGTGATAAAAATATGGAATAGAAGCTCAAGAGCATCCTAGAGACAATATGAATACACATCAGAGTTGCACCGAGAATGTGGCATAAGCTGGACTTCATGGGTCTACAATCAACCTACCAAACTCAAATGAGCATTTCTAAACCCTCCTCTCTCTCTTTATGCTCTATACATGCCTTGCATATCTTTCATTATGAGAGCTTTATTGAAAACATTTTTCATTTGCATCACATTCAAATAGCATTACTTTCAAAAAGGGGAGAGTAAACCGTTTATTTTGAATGGAGAAAATGATATTTCAAATGTATTTTCATAAATACTTCTCCAAGCAACCTTCTTCTTTATACTTCAAACTTTTTGCTAATGTCAAATAGGGGGAGAGAAATGGAAAAATATGTTGCACTCAATTTGTCTATTCACATTCAAGCATATTTTTCTTGAAGGATTTGCCATCATCAAAAAGGGGGAGAATGTTAGATATGATTAGTTTTGATGATGACAAATATAGATGTCAAATATTAAGCATAAGAAGCTTGCATAGTATACTTTTCTAATACATTGACTAACTATTTGATGTTGCATATATTGTAGATTAGTCAAGCAATGGAAGAAAGAAATTGAGGAATAAGGAACTTGCAAGAATTAATGAAAAATATGAAGATTCAAGTTTTTATGGGTACTGTAGCAATACGGTTACTGTAGCAATTGACACTGTTTGGAACTGTAGCAGAGTGATTTTTAACAAATCACTCGAGTGATTTGAGGAATCCCTCGAGTGATTCAGCAAAAAACGCAATCACTGGAGTGATTCAGCAAATCACTCGAGTGATGTTCAGCATTTCAGAGTCTGTTCTTTATCCAGCTGAGCGAGGTCTGGTTATTTGATCATATCTCTCACAATACAACTCCAACTGAGACGAAACCAATTGCATATGAAACTAGACTTCCAATGCGTACTTTGGACACCAGAACGAACATCAAAGGAGCTCATATGAGAGAGATATCAGTGTTATAATGTGACCTTCATGACAGCGTCACTTTCTGGAACAGTCTTGGTATTTTGGCTATAACTCTCAAACCACTGATCCTATTGATCTGAAACCGGTGCCATATGAAAGTAGACTTCCCGGGCTTTCCATTGATATATAATAAAAAAAATTTTGGAGTCATATTCAAAGAGTTATGTCATCTGGAAGTTGAGCTCTGTTTACTGAAGATCTGGAAATGGATCACTCGAGTGATTTAGCAAATCACTCGAGTGATATGGCATTTCACTTCCAGTGATCGAAAAATCACTGCAAGAAAAATTCACTGTTTCAGATTTCACTTCCAGTGATCTCCAAATCACTCGAGTGATATCTCAAATTTTCCAAACCACTTCCAGTGATCTCTAAATCACTTCCAGTGATATCTCAGTTTTGCAATTTCACTTCCAGTGAATGCCAAATCACTCGAGTGATACATGAAGTTTTCCAAATCACTTCCAGTGATGCTGAATCACTCGAGTGATGCGCCAAATCACTTCCAGTGATTCTGAATCACTCGAGTGATGCGACAAATCACTTCCAGTGATTGAAAATTCACTGCAAGAAAAATTCACTGTTTTGAAAATCACTTCCAGTGAATGCCAGATCACTCGAGTGATGTGCCAAGAATTCCAAATCACTTCCAGTGATCCTCAATCACTCGAGTGATGTTGCATTTTCACTGAATCACTTCCAGTGAATTCAAAATCACTGCAAGAATATTTCACTGTTTTCCAAATCACTTCCAGTGATCTTGAATCACTCGAATGAAGTTTGAAAAGTTGCAAATCACTTCCAGTGGATTCAAAATCACTGCAAGAATATTTCACTGTTTACCAAATCACTTCTAGTGATCTTGAATCACTCGAGTGATATTTGAAAAGTTGCAAATCACTTCCAGTGAATTGGAAATCACTCCAAGAAGAAATCACTATTTACAAAATCACTTCCAGCAATCACTGTCAGAAGTTTTCAACGTTTTCAAAATCACTCCCAATGACATTATATTCACTTCCAGTGATATTGCATTTACTCATGTAATGATTTATTGTTCCAGTATACACTTTCCTACATACACTATGATCCATTTGATATTACCTTCATAAACAACAACTGATTTTGCTAGTGAAATTCTATTATTACTGATTTCTGCAAATTGCTATCAAAATCATATGGTATATCATTTTACTACTCAGTTGCGAAAACAAGATCACTCCCAATGGTCTTATTACTGTTTTTCAGAAAACGCTTCCAGTGAATCATATAAGTCTGTTGAGATACAAATATTTTCTAACGGTTATATTCAAAGTGTATTACAGCTGTACTCCACCAACACGCACATGACAAGTAACTGAACTCTCCATTCAAACGACAACTATTCGTGGGCGGCAGAAAAATTCATAAGTAACGGAAGACAAATACTATTGCATCTGTCAGACCAATGGGCAAACTGTAAGAAACGCTGAAGCATGTGTTAGAGCACGATCAACGGGAAAATATTTAAATACACTCAACGACCGTGCAAAGCAATGGGACTCCAACCGAAAATGATAAAGTGATTGTCTAAGCATCAGATGGGATTATAACAGAAGAATATCCGAATGGGCTCAACGGTCAAATGAATCAACAGACTCTAACGGATATCTTCCACAACTCAGCTATAAATAGGAGAGGATTCAAACACAAAAAAGCAGGCAATACGATGAGAACATGAACATGCTGATATTCTAAAGTCTTCTACCTCCGACCACTCTTTGCTCTACTTTATCTTCTATATTATGTATATTTGAGAGAGTGAATATTTGTATTGTACTTCAGTGAGTATCCTATCTACTCTGTGAGAGAGTTTGTAAATCCTTACAAATATATTTCTGTATTGAACTCAAGGTAGAGGGACCTTGAGAGGGTTGATTACCTTACAGTGGATGTTGTAGAGTGAATCGCCAGTAAGAGTTTCTATCCATAAGACTTACAAGGTGCAAGCAGTAGAGAATGTTGCTGCTCGTAAGACTTACAGTGGTGTAAGCAGGAGAGAACGTTGCTGCTCATAAGACTTGCACGGGTAAGCAGGAGAGAAAGGTCTTTGGGATTGCTTTGCTCGACTTGCTGTAAGAAGGAGTAAACCTTACAGTGTGTAAGGGGGAATAACTCTTGTGAATTTGTAAAGGCTTTTCCTGTGCCCGGTTAAACAAGAAGATAGTGGATTGGAAATCTCAGGAGGAGCCTGGGGACTGGACGTAGGTCATCGTGGATTGGACTGAACCAGGATAAATCACAGTTTGCATATTCTCTTCCCTAAGCTTCTACATTTCCAGCATATATGATTTACATATCAGCTTATGTTTCTATACTTCCACTTGTATTGATTTGATAAGTTGCGAAAAGATTTTAAAAGATCATACTTTCTTATCACACACCCAATTCACCCCCCCTCTTGGGTGTCAGCCAGTTCTAACAATAGGGAGCTATTTGGATGCTCGAGTGGTAACTATTGTTGTATGAGAATTCTGCAAGTAGAAGGAATTTGTCCCAACTGCCTTTGAAATCTATCACGCACGCCCTGAGTATATCCTTTAGTGTCTGGATTTTCTTTTAGTTTTCCTGTCTATCTGAGGATGATAGGTTACACTAAATAGGAGCTTGGTACCAAGAGCCTCGTGCACCGCCTTCCAGAAGTTGGAAGTGAATCGAGGATCTCTATAAGATATAATGTTCTTTGGCATACCATGTAGACATACTATCTTCTTAATGTAGATTTATGTGAGTTTATCGGGAGAATAGTGAGAGAAAATGAGCTATCTTCGTGAATAGATCCACTATAACCCATATCGCATCGTGATTTCAGATTTTGGGCAATCCAGTCATGAAGTCTATGGTAATGCTCTTCTATTTCCACTTAGGAATTACAGGGTTTTATAGAAGCACTGAAGGTTGTTGGTGCTCAGCTTTAACTTTCTGCCAAGTAAGGCAACGAGCTACGAACCTTGTCACATCTTGTTTTATGCCTGGCTACCAATACGCGGACTTCAGATTGTGGTACATCTTAGTTGCTCTTGGATGCAGAGTGTATTTACTCATGCGCTTCTTCCAGGATTTACCACTTTAGCTCTGTTTGCGGAGGAACGTATATCCATTTTCTGAAAGTGACTAGCCCACTCGGTGACAAGTCATATTCCTGAGTCTCCCCCCTTTCAATCATATCTCTGATAGATTATACACGTCTATCCTGCATCTGAGTTTCCTTTATGACTGCTCTCAGGTCACTCTTTGTCTGACTGACATTGCTGATATTTATCATGATCTGATTTGACAGATTGAGATCTCTAAAATCTTCAATCAGTCTTTGCTCATGAATCCTGAAGGCTGCTACTTATACTGCTTTACAGCTAAATGCATTTGCCACTACATTATCCATACACAAATAATATTTGATCTCCAAGTTATAATCTTTGAGTAACTCTATCCACCTTTACTGCCTCATGTTGAGCTCTTCTGATCATACAGATATTTCAAACTCTTGTAGTCTCAATACAGCTCTATGGTCACCCTATATAGGTAGTGTCTCCAGATTTTTAGTATGAATACAATCGTTGCCAACTCAAGATCATGTGTGGGATATCTCTGTTCGTGAGGCTTCAGCTGGCAGGATGCATACGCCACTACTCAACCTTGATGCATCAAGACACATCTCAATCCATGCCCACTGGCATATGTAAACCAAGAAGGTTAACTGTGGATCTAGAATTGTCAAAACGGGTATTGTTGTTAGTTTTTGTTTCAGCTCTGTAAAGCTCCTCTTACAACTGCTGTCCCACACAAAATGTTGAGTTTTTCGTGTTAACTTTATCAATGGAAAAACTATTCCAGAGAAATTTTATATAAACCTCTGACAATACCCAGCAAGACCCAGAAAACTGTGTATCTCAAATACTATTTCTAGCCTCTTTCAGTTCAGTACTACTTCCACCTTGTTTGGATCTATTAAAACTCCTTGCTGTGAAACCACATGGCCTAGAAATTTAACTTCTAAAAGACATAACTCACATTTTCTTAGCTTGGCATAAAGTTTCTTGCTCCTCAATATGTTCAATACATTTCACAGATGGTGTTCATACTCTACTCTTCTCTAAGAGTACACCAGGATATCATTGATAAAGACTACCATGAATTGGTCAGAATGTAGATGGAAAATTAGATTCATGTAGTCCAAAAACACGGCAAGTGCATTGGTCAACCCAAATGACAATACTAGAAACTCATAATGACCATATCTTATTTTGAAAGCAGTTTTTAGCAAAACGTCTATCTTCACTAGGAGTTGGTGATACCTAGATCTTAGATCAATCTTCAAGAACACATAAGATCCCATAAGTTGATCGAGCAAATTATCGATTCTGGGAAGTGGGTACTTGTTTTTTACAGTTACCTTATTCAACTCCCTATAATCAATACAGAGTTGTAAGCTTTCATCTTTCTTTTTAATGAAAAGCACTAGAACTCCCCATGGTAAGATATTGAGTATGATAAACCCTTTCTCTTGCAGCTCCTCGATCTGCTTTTTTTCAGCTCTGCCATCTCGCTTGGTGCCATTCTGTATGGGGCTTTAGATATCGATCCTGCTCCAGCTTGTTTTTAATTGTGAACTCTACTTCCTTATCTGGGGGTAATCCATTGATATCCTTCAGAACTACGTCAGGAAATTCATTTATTACACGGATACTCTCTAATGCAGTTCCAGCCTCTAATTGCATAGAGAAGAATATGATATGTCCTTGATACCCTTTCTGTAGGTATCTCTCAACCTCAGCTACGGAGAGAAAGTTAAGGTTGATCATTGTGTTATCTTTTAATGGTAGATTAGGGTAAATAACCCTCTTGCTTCTACAGTCTAACAAAACGTTGTCTGCGGTTAACTAGTTGATACCAAGAATCACCTCTACCCTTTTTAGTGGCGAACAAATCATATCTACTATGGACTCGTGCCCTTATGTCCTTACTATACAATTTAGACAATCTTTGATAGTAACAAATCCATTTCCCATAAGTATAGATACCGTCAGATCATATGGTAATCGATACGCAATCAGGCTTAGCAATCTTATATAGTCGTATGCAATGAGTGAGTGACTAGCTCTTGAATCAAACAATGCTTGTACCAAATTACCATTGAGAGAAATCGTACCTTAAATCAACTCTGGTAATTTTCGGGCTTCTTCCTGTGTTAAGGTGAAAACTCTACCCTGAACTTGCCACCTAGGCTCTTCAGGCTCTTACCGTTGTCGACAATCTTTAGCATAATGATGCGGCTTATGGTAGTTGTAACAGACTGTCTACCTTACTGGTACTTATGCCTACCCCACCGCAGCCTATTTCGCTTGACCATAGGTTTGGCTAGGATCGTAAAGGTTACCACAATATCTAGAAATTCTATTCCTAGAAGGTCTTTGATTATCACGGCCTTCAAACTAGTTTGGATATTACTACAGCTAGATGGAATGCCCTGATAGCTGCGCTTCTAAGAAGATCCCCCTCCACCAGATATGTTCTTTTGGTAGCATTTTGGTGGGAATACAGCTCCAGCAAATTGTGCTCTGTAATTTAATACTCTTTAACTGCCTTATTAAACTCTTGGAAGTGTCTGGAGACCGAGTTTCTCCTTTAGCTCCAACTTTAAACCCTGTATCATTATATCAAAACTCCATTCTTCGTCGTTACAATATTTCAGATATGAGGAGTATCGAGAAAGCCGAATATACCTTGCCAGATATTCATCAAACCCCTCCTTTTCATCTAACTGTATTGTCAAAAATCCTGTCTCTTTGGCCAGCCTTACTGACCGGGGAAATACTTCTCATTGAAATTTTCTTGAAACACTTCCCATGTCACATAAATATTTTGAGCCTGCATAATTGACTTGGTGCTCTTCTACCATTTGTCGACATCTTCCTCCAGCTTATAGATCGCCAACTGCGCCTTTATATTATTTGGGTACTCCAGTATTTTGAAAATATTTTCAAGTCAGAACAACCAGTCCTAAACTGCTTGGGGATTAAACCTCCTTTAGAAAATAGTTTACTAATATTGGTTCAGTCTAGTTATCTAAGTTTGCATGCTCTCTACTTTGACAATAGGGCCTTTAGGAACCTCTGGCACAGGTCCTGGTATGTGTTCTGGTACAGCTTTGGGTATAGGTTCTACAGGCTGTATGTGACCACCTTCCACTAGGGTTATTATGCGCTTCTGCATCGACATTTTTCTTTTGTTGTACTTCTCTTAAGTCATTTAGTAGTTTGTTTAATGTATTTTGTTGTGCCATCATCACACCTATCAATTGTTGCATCGGGTCAGGTTTAGTACTAGGTTCTTGGTCATTGTTCCCATGTTTACCACTAGCTTGGCCTCTACCTCGGCCTCTACCGCCACTTCATGTACGTGCCATTTCTATCCTTCACTATATGAAAAATAGAGGAGAAATAAATTTCATATATATTTAAGGGCATTTTTGTCATTTCACAAAATTCTAGGTACATAAGTTTGTCATACATATCACAAAGCATGTATTTATAGTAGTAAGGGGTCATACTACACATCATATATCCTACAATTGCAGTACCACAAATCTTTGTTCCTTTTATACATTATGTCTTTACTATATGTATAGCTTCCCAAGGGTCACCCATCCTGTGATTGCCCTGAGTTAAGTACGCTTAACTTTTGATGTACTCGATAAAAACGCAGACACCGGGTCTATCAACTTATGTCTGCCAGTTCCTTGTGACTGCCCTCACCTCAAAAGACCTACCAGCTACCTCCGATCACCTAAAATATCATATCCGAACCCCACCTTACTTTCGGTACATGTGCCTCTGCACAAAGTCAGTGAGATGATATATGAACTCCCCAAAGTGGTTGTTCGGGCATCTCTCGATGATGTCATTCTTCTTCTAGTTCTAGAAAATCGTATCTGGAAAGAAGCCCATAATGGTAAAGATCCAATACATGTCTAGCAGGTCAATCTCTAGCAGCACCTGCTTCCAGTACACGGTACCTACTCTGTCCAGGTAGGCTAGGTACTCATCCACTGGGGTATCGTATGCTTGTACTGCATGCCTGTATCTGCCTCGCACATGGTCCTACAGCTCTTCATCGAGCTATAGGTCATAGGGCATATGTACTCTCTTTACCTTAGAGCTCTCACCGACACGCTTGTTGGACGCCTACCCATTTGCTCGTGGCAGGTCTGTATCACCTATTGAGGCATCAAGTATAGGCTCTGGTCGTGTATGTGGTCCTTATACTGGTATAGGCTTAACCTGCTTCCGCGATATCTTTAGTACTCTATGGCCTCTTGGCTTCGTTATCCATATGTTGTGGTGCCCCTCTGGAATCCGCTTCTCTAGGTGACACTAGTTTACAGAAGGGGGTGATCGCTCTTGCTGTCTACGTTCGCGCCCACGCATGATTCTTGACAACATGCAAAAAGGACCATATCAGTATAGTATTCTTAAAATTCCAAAACCGCTTGAAGCTCTGATACCAAAAATGTCAAACCCCTTAATATTTCAATATTTGTACAATAATAAGAGCATAGTTCTGTAAGGGATATAGAAATAGCATAAACATACTAATATTAAGTACTTGTTTACAATACAGGAAAATTCCCACAGGGTTTGAAAATATTTACAAATATACAAGTATTTAAAAGAAAGTAAACTACAATGCTAAATAACCAGATGCAGTTTTAGAATGCACCAGGGACTCTACTCCTGGGTAGCCACTTCCTTACCCTTTGAGCCGCTAGCCTCAGCTGTAATGTGTTTTTAGTTTGAAAAAGGGTGAGAGTTGAGAAAATCTTAGTAGCAACATGCATTTTAGACATATAAGATGCGAAAATAAATATGCAATACACCATGTCATGTAAGATGACAGAATGATGTGTGCCCAAGTCTGAGGCCAAACCAATGTTTGCAACCCTTGCTTACTTGCGCCTCTGTTAAGTCCCAGACAACAACTAAGCTAATATGCATGTCAAAGACACTATGCTCATGTTACATAAGATGGAAAAGATAAACATACAGATAATCACATAGTATATGAAAGAAAAAGTTGCTACTTGACTCCTTTTTCAATTACTCAGTCTATCCTAAATCCTTATTTCGGCTCGGGCTACTATATATTCCTATAAAATTCAAGTTACAAGTAACTAGTTATTACTTATATTATTACTATCTTTAATTAAATTCTTCTGGTTATCTAATGCAGTTTTAGCAGTTTCAACAATTTCTGTATAGTACAACTCTACACAGTGCAGTGTTACAGTTTTACAGAAAACTGACAGATTTTCAGTTAAATTTGGAAATTCATAATTAATTATAGGAAAATCCAATTTGACTAATTCCAAAACCTAAGTGAAGATATTTGAATATACTTGTTTATAAAAATACTTAGGTCTAACTACTACAACCATGTAATTCCCAGAAATTTTCCAAAACGCCACTGTTCCAGATTTCCTTCCAGAAACAGGGCACAACTTTGAAAAATCCATATCTTTTAGTATACTAGTCCAAAAATTATACACTACCTTTTCTCCATCTATAATTTAATCTTGCCAAGGTTTACAATTATTGGACAAGTTTTGTCTAACAAAATTCATTGCATAACAATAATGCCTCACTGGAGACAAATCAAATAACATTTACTTTAAACTTCTAAAAATTCCAGATTTGCATACAAATTCCCAAAAATAATGAAATCATGTATACCTACACAATTTTACTTTCTAAATCCAATGGAACCATAATAATTTTGAAACTCCAGCTCTACCTTTATGTTATGCTTCTGACTGAAACTAGGGAAGAATAAGGGAAAAACATGTTTTTATGATTTCAATCCATAAACTCCTTCCTTTCCACTTATAATCACAAAGATTAACTACTTAAAAACTTAATAAACATTATTCATGGGAATTTTTGCAGCATAACCCCTTAGGGTTTCATCATCCATTTTTCACAAAACAACTAAATCCAAGCCAATCTCAACAACAACATCATATAACACAAGAGGATCAAAGTTTAAAGATTACCTCTTACTTTCCCCATTTTCTCTCTCTTAGATGCCTCAACCCTCTCTCTCTTAACTCTTGATTTAGCTTGCTAACCATGAATTTCAAGAAGAAGAGGTTAGAAGAAGTTCTAAGGAGTTTGGAAGGCATATACACTTGGATTTCAAGCATCATACCTTGATTTATGCCTCTTGAACCCTAGCTTTTCCTTCTTACTCCTTCAAGTTTCTTGAGATCTCTCTCTGTATTTTGATATTGATGACTGAAATAAAGAAGGAAGAGAGGAGATATTAACTTAATCCAATTATCTCTCTTCTTGGTTTTTGCTATAATATTGTTTAATGTAAATCCACATGTGCTTATTTTTACTTGGCTCTACTTTTTTCCCTTCTTGAATTAAATATCAACCAAGTAAATATATTTCCCTTGTATTCCCTTGCTTGAATGAAATTTAGAGGAAAAGGGCAAATAAATATAGCTTCTTGAATTCTCTCTAATTTCCTCCTTTAATTGATTAATTGTGTCATACTACTTTTTGACCTTTTCTACATAATTTCACTTGGTAAAAAATGCTACCAAATATGAAATTTATTACCAATTAATCATTTTCCCTTCTTATTTCCTAATATGGCTGAAAATATTAGGAAGAGAGGGAAAAATAATTTGCTTATTGTTTTGTGAGCAAATTACCATTTTGCCATTATATTTTTTGATTGATTGTAATAATTAATTTCTTGCTCTTTTTCCTTTGGTTTGGCTGAATTTTAACATTATTGTTGGGTTATTATTTGTGTCATTTCATGCTCCAATTTAGGTTACAATATTAGGCCTTTAAGTGGACAAATGTTGCTCCTTTGTGTCCTAACTTAGCCAAATTGTGTGTAACTACTGATTGGAGTGTTTATCATTTCATGTACATCACAATTCACCATTTTATTCCATTAATTATATTAATTACATACAATGAATATTAGTGACTAAAAATGGGATGTTACAGGTACTATACTGTTAACTGCCCATAGCAACAAAGAATAGGGGAGACAAGGTATAAAGCTCAAGGCAAAGTCTTTTCCATATCATAGGTGGAAGCCAATAAATCTCTTGAATTAATCTAAGGTACGAATATGCTTAATGGAACTTCTATACAAGCACTGTATGAACTAGGTGCTAGTCATTCATTCATTGCATATGACTGTGTGAGACGGCTAGACCTAAGAGTACATCAATTACCATATGATCTAGTAGTGCCAACACCCACGGGTGCTCGATCAATTGCTACTAAGGTCTGTTTCAATTGCATCATAAATGATGAGGGACATGAATCGACGTTGGATTTGATCCATATGTCACTGCATAAATTAGTAGTAATTCTTGGTATTGATTGGTTGATGGTCAATAATGTTCTATTAGACTACGAAAGCAAATGAGTTATTTATCCTAATTTACAACCGCATACCAGTCCAAAGGTCAACTTTAATTTTCTTTTTGTAGCTAAGGCTGAAAGATATTTGTATAAGTGTTTTCAGGGATATATGGTGATCTTTTCCATATAGTTTGAAACTAGAGTGGCACTTGAGAATATCCTTGTGGTAAATGAGTTTCTTAAAGCATTTCCATAAGATATCAATGGATTACCTCCAGAAAGGGAAGTGGAATTCACAATTGAGACTAACTTTGGACTAGATCCTATATCTAAAGACCCATACAGAATGGCTTTAAATGAAATTGTAGAGCCAAAAAAGAAGATTGAAGAATTATTAGAGAAAGGGTTTATCAAACCCTGTATCTCACTGTGGGGAGCTCTAGTGCTTTTTGTCAAAAAAAAGACGGGATCCTAGGCTCTATATTGACTACATAGAGCTAAATAAGGTAATCGTAATGAACAAGTATCCACTTCCCAGAATTAATGACCTACTCGATCAGTTGTCTAATTCATGCATATTCTCGAAGATCGATTTAAGGTCAGGGTGTCATTAGCTTCGGGTACAAGCAGAGGATGTACCAAAGACCACATTCAAAACCAAATATGGCCATTACAAATTTTTGGTAATGCTATTTGGGCTAACCAATACACCTGTAGTATTCATGGACTACATGAATCAAAATTTTCGTCTATACTTGGAACAATTCATAGTAGTCTTTATTGATGACATTCTTGTGTATTCATGAAATAAAGCAGGGCATGAAGAGCATTTGAGAACAATATTAGACACGTTGAAAGATAAGAAACTCTATGCCAAGTTGAGCAAGTGTGAGTTTTGCCTTTCATAAATTAAATTTCTAGGCCATGTAGTATACAAGAAGAGGTCTCGGTGGATCCCAGTAAAGTAGAAGCAGTACTGAATTGGAAAAGACCAGATAATGTTGTTAAAATAAGCAATTTTTTGGGCCTTGTTAGTTATTATTGGCGGCTTATACAGAATTTATCCATAATAGCATTGCCTTTGACAAGGTTAACATGGAAGACTCAACATTTTTTGTAGGATGAAAGTTTTAAAAGGAGCTTAATAGAGTTGAAGGAGAGATTGACAACATCACTAGTGCTGATGATTCCCGATCCACAATTGACCTATGTGGTCTACAATGATGCAAACAAGCATAGATAGGGTGTGTCTGATGCAACAAAGCAGAGTTGTAGCATATGCCTCTCAACAGATGAAGCCTTATGAACTAAATTATCCTACTTATGATCTTAAGTTAGTAGCAATTATATTTACATTGAGAATCTAGAAGCATTATCTATGTAGGGCAACCGTAGAGCTGTACTACGACCACAAGAGTTTAAAATATTTGTATGATTAGAATGAGTTAAACATGAGGTAGCATAGATGGATGGAGTGCTTAAAGATTACAACCTAGAGATTAAATATCATCCAGGAAAGGCTAATGTAGTTGTAGATGCATTAAGCCGTAAGACGGTACAGGTAGCAACCCTAATGATATAAGAGTAGAAACTAATAGAGAATTTCAAAGATCTTAATCTGTCTAACCAAATTTTGATCAGTGGTAGCATTATTAGTTAGGTCAAGAGTGACTTGAAAACAACAATTGAAAAGGCTCAGATGCATGATGAAAGAGTATAGTCAATTAGGAGCATGATTGGGAAAAGTGAAACCTAGGAATACAACTTGTCATTAAGTAGACTAGTCAGATATAGAAAGTGAATATATGTTCCACTACAGGCTGAATTGAGACAGCATATCCTGGATGAGGCACATAAGAGTAAGTATACCTTACATACAAGAGCAATTAAAATGTATCATGACTTGAAGTCCATGTATTGGTGGCCAAGGATGAAATGAGATGTGAAAGAATTTGTGGCTCATTGTCTCACCTGTCAGAAAGTAAAAGTTGAGTATCAACGACCATCAGGGCTTCTTCAAAACCCTAAGATTTCTGAGTGGAAATGGAAAAGTATCATGATGGATTTTGTGACATGATTACCCAAGGTCAGAAATCATGATGTTATTTGGGTAATTGTTGACCAATTTACTAAGACTACTCATTTTCTGCCAATTACTATATACTATTCTCCTGATAAGCCGACAAAGCTTTATATTAAAGAGACTGTGAGGTTGCATGGTACACCAAGGAACATAATTTTCGATCGAGATCCTTGATTTACCTCCAAGTTTTGGAAGTCATTACATGAAGCTTTGGGTACTAAACTCAGATTTAGCAACGCCCATCATCCTCAAACAGATGGATAAATAGAAAGAATAATACAGACGCTAGAGGATATACTGAGAGCGTGTGTATTGGATTTCAGAAAGTTGGGACTGATTCCTTCAACTTGCAGAATTTACGTACAACAATAGTATCATTATGTGAAGCATTATATGGAAAGAAGTGTCAATTACATTTATGTTGGACATAATTGTCTGAGAAGGGGATATTTGGGTCGAACATAGTTGACCAAACAACTGAGCAGATTAAACTAATTAAGCAAAGATTATTAGCTGCTCAAAGCAAATATAAGAAGTTAGAGATCATGCGTTTCTAAGGGTTTCACTAGTTACTAGGATTGGTAAGGCATTGAAAATAAAGAAGTTAAGCCTTAGGTACATTGGTCCATTTGAGGTCTTGTCGAGAATTGGGCTAGTAGCATACTAGATAGCTTTTCCCCAAACTTTAGTAGGTTTCATGATGTCTTCCATGTCTCCCAATTAAAGAAGTATCAACCCGATCTTGAACATGTAATTGAGTACGAAGATGTTGATATGCGAGATGATCTCACGTATGAGTTTAAACCTAACCGAATCATTGATCAGTAGGAAAAATGACATAGGCACAAGAGTATTTCATTTGTAAAAGTATTCTGGAATGAGTTATCACCAGAGAAGCTACTTAGGAGATGGAAGAAGACATACAGAAGCGTTACCCGGCATTCATGAATTTGTTTGTATAGCAAATTTTGGGAATGAAATTTTATTAACAGGAGGAAAGCTATAATATCCTAAATTTAATCGCCAAAATTCATTGTATATTTAATTATATTCAACGGAATAAAGTGATGAATTTTGGTACACTTGAAGTAGCCAAAATAGTGGAAATAGTGATTATATGAAACTTTTGGCTAAGAATGACCTAAAGCCCAATTTTTGCCATGACAAAGGCTTAACATTGAAGCCTAAAATTTAGTATGAAGGAGCACAATTTTTGGACCCAATATATTGCAAAAATTTGGCCAAATGGAAAGGAAAGGAAGAAGACACAATTTAATACAAAAAATGTAAGGGTAAAATGGTTATTTAGCTAAATAAAATAAAAATCCAATAATTCCCCTTAACTAATAGGGAAAGGCATCCAAGGGAGAGGAGTATAAGAAAGCATGAGATTTTTCCACCTTAATGGACATTTGAAAGCTTGATAAGTTAAGTAGAAAAAGGAAGAAGCAAAAGAAAAATCACATGCAAAAATACCAATAAAATAATAATTATTTAAGGAGCTGGAAGAGAGCTCTAGAAGAGTCAATAAAACTCTTCCAAAGGCCATTAATTTTGGCCAAGAAAAGAGCAAGAGAGAGAGAGAGAGAGAGAGAGTTGGAGAAAAACACAGGAATAACAAAAAGGAACAAAAGTTCAAGAAGCAATCAAGGTGAGTTAGGTTGTAATTTCCACTTATTCTTGCCTTCTAATTCATGAAAATACTTCCTAACCCTCATTCCTTATTGAATTACACATATAGCAATCTCAAAGCTGAGGAAAAGAAGAAGAAAGAGGGATGACTTTTGGAGCTAGAGAGAGAAAACTAAAGGTAAGCTTAAGAACTTGTTATTTCTTGATGATTTACACTAGTTCTTGGTGGATTTGGTTGATTATTAGCTTTTTGGTCTTGGTACTTTGATTAATTATGCGCAAATGGTGTTTAGGTGGTTAAATAGGTGATTAGAGTCAAAAGAAGATGTTTGATTGGTTGAAAATTGAAAAACAATTTCCCTAAAACGAGTAACTTTTGGCCAAATCTAGAATAGGAGATTAGGGGTGGAATTTGATGGCTTTGATGATTCCATTGTATTTAGAATGAAAATTTGTGTTGGAAACATATGGATAATGGAGTGTGAAGGCTTTAGGGTTTGAAATGATAATTTTGCCCCTAAAACCCTAATTGGTGGCTGTTAATGGAAAAATTTGAAATACAGTGTTATTTTGTCAAAACTGAGGTTAAAAATGGATTCTTCACATCAAATTTTGTAAGAATATCCTGGGTCATAATTTTTTGAAAAGTACAAATATATCGGGTATAAAAGGAATTAGATAAGATTCCTAAAGGGCATTTTGGTAATTACGTGTTTTCGGGTAAAGATGACCAACTAATAAAGTTGAAAATGAGCTATGAATGAGTAATAACTCATTTGTGATGAATTTGAGAATTTCAGGATATGATATTTGCCGAGTTGGACCAAAAACTAAGGATCGAAAATTGCTAAGCTAAGAAAGGTGTAAGGTAGTAACTCTATCTCTCATATTTCATGTGACTATTAATTTGCATTGTTTGTCATGTTCTGCATAATGAAATGTGTATAGCAGTAGTTCCTAGAGATAGGTATAGGAAAAGCACAAGTATCACCCTGAGGGAAAAGCACAAGTACCTCTAGGGCCGGCAGGTACCCAGTATAGGCAAGCTAATGGGAAGTATGGGTAGAACAACATCTACACCAGAATATTATAGCAAGTAGAGGTCATAAAAGCATATGATCCTTAATTGTGCATGTAATAAGGTCAATAAGGGATAAGCATTCAATTGTACCTGCACGCCAAGCAAAGAGCATTGTGATCACTGAATGGCAAGTCAAGAAAACGACCATTTTGATCCGGACAAAATCATCATTTTATCCTGAATGTTATTTGACACATATGTGCACGCCATTATTAATTGATGCATCCCTTATGCTGTTTTGCATGTTTACTTTTCTCATTTTTTATGATTGATTGCTTATTACTACTAAGATTCGTTTGAATCTCACCCCTTTTTATAAGTAAAATTTATTCAGTAAAGTGTGGCAGCTTTAAAGGCAAATAGGTGGATACTAGCCATTAAAGGATCCAGGTTTGATGAAGAATTTCTTTGGTTATCTTTGTACCCTTTTTATGTACTTTTGGGGTTTGTAAATTACTTTGTAAGAACCTTGTGGGAATTCCTAAAATATAATCAAGAATTTGATATCAGTATGTTTATACAATTTATGTGTGCCCATTGAATTATGCATTGATACTTCATTAAATATTGAATTTCTAAGGAGTTTGACTATGGGCTTTGCCTCAAGAGTACCTGGCTCAAGATTCCTTGGGATAACTCCCCGTGCAACTTGTAGTCACGAGTCTTATTGCCTTATGACTAATTGTCCTTTCATTCTCAGGCTTTACAACCCACTTCAGGATAATGCTCATAATCTCATGCATCAAGTCACTGCCTGGAATCTCAAGTTTGGATTGCTCAGCAGATCTTACAACCCTGCTCTAAATGCATACTAGGTCTTATGGCTTAAGGACATACTAGCTGAATAGGTCTTATTGCCTCAGGGCCTACTGCCCATAAGGTCTTACAGCCTAAGGATAAACAAGTCCAATAGCTCTTACTGCCCACCGTATATTCATAATACGAATATACTCTATGGTAAACACATACATCCATAACCATTACATAAGATATAAGAGCAAGAGTTGCTTGACTTTCTTTATCTCGTTGAGCGTATTTTACCTTAGTCTCTCTTCGATCTTTCTATCAACAATCAGCATTGGAGCACCCCATGCACTAACCCTTCTTTTAAGGAAACCTATTTGGCCATCTCATCTGAGGTCATTCTACATGGACTTTCGATATCAGTCCAACTTCAGATATATTTTCAAATTCAACTTCCCAAACTTGGGCAATCTACCCACATCTTTCAAGGAAATCTATTAGCCACTAGCATATCTAATGTTATTTGTCCCAGTCATGAGACCATAACTCGTGACTACCCTGGTTCTATCTACCACTTGGTTCCATTAAGGAACAAACTCTCAATCATTCTTCCTCCATAAACTCATAATTTTTGTTAAACATTATATTACCTCAAGCCACTCAGGCTATTCTGAATTCCAAGAGAATCAATTCAACTATTGTGTTTGACTATCAAGTTACAATCCAACTCTTAGAACCTTAGAATCTTAATATATGCTAAGTGTCAAACCTTACGGTAATTCAACATGTAACAAAGTATCAACACATAGTCCAGTAAGCAAACATAAATAGCATAAACATACTGATATAAAATTATTTCTTACAATACAGGAAGTCCCTACAGGGTTTGTATATAGTATATTACAATGCCCAGAAAATACCTAAAAAGTATAAAGATATCCAACACAAAATTTTTCTTCAAAACCATAAACCTCAGTTGCCGGTGTCTACCTCCTTGCCTTTTCAGCTGCTACTTCTAGCTAAATAAAATTTTGTTAATGAAAGGGTGATATTCAAATGAATCTCAGTAGTAACATGCAATCAATCATATAAAATGGGAAAGATAAACATGCAATGTAGCATACGATGTAGTAGATATTAATGTCGTGTACATGTTTGTCAATCAATGTTCAGGATCAAAGTGATGATTTTATCTAGATCAAAATGATCACCTTGTCCCTACTTGCACATCATGATCACAACATTGTTCCAGAGCAGGCATCAACCTTTTCGTACTTGCCACATTAATATTCCAGAGTAGGAAACAACCTATCTGTACTTGCCTCATCTGGGTCCCACTGGCCTCATGGTACTTGTTCTTTCCCTCGTGGTAGTACTTGTGCTTTTCCCACACACAGCTCTAGGATTTACCACCATTTAGATGACATAGCACAGAACATGACAAACAATGCATATTAACAATCACATAGAATATAAAAGATAGAGTTACTATCTTAACTCCTTTCCTTTCCTAGTTAATGTCGGTCTTTTACTTTTGGTTTGGTTCGGAAAATATCAAATCCTAAAATTCTAAAATTAACATTACTCATTCATACCTTATTCTAAGACTTATAAGTTGGTTATCTTTACTCAAAAACTCATAATTATTAAAATGCCCCTAGGGAATCTGGTCTAATTTCCTTTATACCCGGTATAATTGTAATTTTCCAATAATTATGACCCAGGATATTCCTACTCAATTTTGCATGTAAAATCTATTTTTAACCTCAGTTTTGACAAAATATCTCTGCATTTCCAGTTTTACCATTGACAACCACTAATTAGGGTTTTAAGGGCAAAATTGTCATTTCACATCTTAAAGCCTTTATACTTCATAATTCACATGTTTCCTACACAAATTTTCATTTAAACACTATGGAATCATCAAATCCTTCAAATTCCAGCTCTAAAACCTGAACTCTCTTTGTCTAAAAGTTTAAGAATTTTAAGGAAATAAAAGTTTTTCAATTTCCAACCAAACATCTTCTTTTCACTTCTAATCACTTATTTAACCACTTAAACACCATTTTCACATGATTAATCAAAGTTTGGGCAGTATCTCCCCTTAGGGTTCATGCATCCTCTCTAAACACCCATTTAACATACCCCATTATTATTGATATTCACCAAAGTAGCAATGCGCAGTTCAATGGGCACACATGAATAGCATAAATATACTGATAATATTGATACAATATGCTTAATTATATTACAAGAATTCTCCACAGAGATGTACATAATGTTTACAAGCCTTAAAATACTAAAAGTTCTTCTGATAACTAACAGTCTTGATTGATCTTGTCTAGAAGGCAGTTGCCAGTAAGCACCACTTCTTGTGTTTGCCATCTTAATAACTAGCTATGATACCAAAAATGTAGAGTTTAAACACCCATATGACATACCCCCTTAATATTTATATTCACCTGAATAGTAATGCATAGTTTAGCAGAAACACAAGAATAGCATAAATATACTGATAATATTAATACAATATGCTTAATTATATTTTAGGAATTCCCTACAGAGATGTACATAATGTTATAGACCTTAAAATACTAAAAGGTATTCTGATAACCAATAGTCTTAATTGATCTTATCTGGAACCTACAATTGCCGGTAACCACCACTTCTTGTTTATGCCATATTAATAACTAGCTCTAATACCAAAAATGTCAAACTTCTTAACATTATGATATTCACAAGAAATAAGCACTTAGTTCCAAGGGCATACATAAATATCATAAACATACTGACATTAAGTACTTGTTTACAATATAGGAAAATCCCCATAGGGTTTGAAAAAATATTACAAAGTCATAAAGAATCAAAATTGCAACTAAGATAACCAACATCAACTTTTGGTTGCATCATGACTCTTACTTGCCAATAACTACTGCTTTGCCCTTAGAGCCACTACCATTTGCTGGAATGTTTTAAATATTGAGAAACGATGAGATTCGAGTGAGTCTTAGTAGTAATATATAATCAGATATATAAAATGTGAACATAAATATGCAATGCACCATGTTATGTAAGATGAAAATATGTTGTGTACATACTGTCCAATGTCAAACTACTATTTGAATTCCTGGCTTAACTCTGCACCTCAGTTGGGTGACATACCACAACTAGGTAATGTGCCCCAGGCATTGTGTTTGTGTCTCAAACACTATGCTCATGTCATAGAAGATGGCATACACAATTCATATAGATATTCACATAGTGCATGAAAGAAAGAGTTACTATCTGAATCCTTTTTTTGTTCTACTGTTAGTCCAAAATCTTTGATTTGGCTCGGGCTATTATTAATCCCTATAAATTAGAGTTAACAAGTAACTGGTTATTACTTGCATTAATACTTCCTTTTAATCACAAATTTTTGGTTATCTATCACAATTATAACAGTTTCTACACAGTACAATTATGCACAGTGCATTTTCACAGTTTTCCAGAAAACGGCTAGATTTTCTGTCAAATATAAAAATTCATAATTAATTCTAGGAAATTCTAAATTGACTGATTACAAATTATATGTAAATATATTTAAGTTTAATTTTGTGGAAAAATACTCAAGTCTGACCATTACCATCACATTATTACTAGAAGTTTGCTAAACCTCATATGTTCCAAATTTCATTCCAGAAACAAGGCTTAACTTTGAAAAGTCATATCTTTTAATCTACTAGCCCAAAATTATGTTCTACCCATAAAATTAAAGCTCGACATGTCTAATTTATAGCTATAAAATTTCATAATTTTTGGATTAGGTTTGTCTAGGAAAAAACACTTCACAACAAAATTGTTTCCAAAGAAACCAATCAAACAACACCTCCTCTTAACCTCTAAAATTTCCAGATTTATATACCATCATCCAAATATCATAAAAACATGTATGCCCACACAATTTTCCCTTCTAAATCCAATGGAACCATTATTATTACAAAATTTAAACTCCACCCCTATGTTCTATGCTTGGCCGAAACATGCAACCCTAAAGGGAGGGTTGTGTTTTCTTGATTCCACTTGGTTAAACACTTCCTTTTCACTTATAATCACATGGTTAACCACTGAAACACTTAATGAACATGATCACTAGAAATTTGGGCAGTATAAAATCTTAGGATTTCATCATTCCATTTTACAAAGATCATGGAAATCAAGCCAATAACAACAATAACAACAACATATTAACTAAGAGGATCAAAGTTCTTGAGATTACCTCTTGATTCCTTCACTTTCTCTCTCTAGGTGTCACTTTCTCACTCTCTCTTCCCTCTTGGATTTTCTTGCTAGACATGATATTGAAGATGGAGAAGAGATTAGAAGAGTTCTTGCATGAATTAGAAGGCAAGAACACTTGAATCCAAGCCTACTTACCTTGTATTTTTCCTCTTGAACTTCCTCCTCTTCTCTTGCTCTTGTATTTTCTTCAAGTTCTCTCTCTCTCTCCATTTTCTCTCTTGGCCGAAATATGGGAAGAGGAAAAGGGTTAAAGAGCTCTTGAAACATCTCTCCTCTTACACCTCAATTACTATTATTTTATTACTAATTTCACCATGTGCATTTTACTTGGACATGGTTATTCCTCCTTGAATTATTTTAGACTAAGCAAATTTTTTCCGTTTATTTTCCCTTTTTGGCCAAAAATCAAGAGAAGAGGGAAAATAAATAAATGCTAATTGCATTTTCCATAATTCCTCATTTAATTAATTGATTATGTCACATTTAGTTTTTGACTTTTCCAACTTATTTTACTTGGCCACAATTGCTCCAAAATTAAGATATTTATCTCCAAATATTTATTTCCCTCCCATTTTCCTTATTTGGCTGAAAATTGTGCTAAATAAAAGAGAAAAATAATTAGCTTCTTACTTTATGGAAATTTACCATTTTGTCATTACATTTTTGTGATTTATTATATTAAATCCTGTCTTGCTCTTTTCTTCCATGCTCTGGCTGAATTTTGTCACAATTATTGAGCTAACATTTGTGCTCTTACATGCTCTAATCTAGGTTACAATGTTAGGCCTTTAAGTAGACAAGTGTTACTCTTTTGTGTCTAGCTTAACCAAACTGTATATAGCCATCAATTGGAGTGTTTATCATTTTATTTGCACCACCATTCACCATTTAATTCCATGAAATGTCTCAAGTACATACAGGGAATATTGGTGAATAAAAAGTGGGATATTATATCCCTAATCATAAAACCAAGCCAATACAAGCCAAACAACCAGCCAAAACACCAATAACAAGCATAAATCATCAAGAAATTACAAGTTCTCAAGCTTACCTTACTTTCTCCTTCTTTCTCTCTCTAGGCCGTGGCTTTTCGCTCTCTCTTTCCCTTGATTTTCTTTGTCTTTACATGATTTCAAGAAGGATATATGAATTAGGTTAGGGTTACAAGTGATTAGAAGCAAGAACACTTGAATTTTACTACTTTCTTACCTTTATTTGCTTCTTGCTTCCTCTTGTCTTCTCCTTGCTCTTATTTTTGCCTAAGCTCTCTCTCTCTTCTTTCTCTATGTTTGGATGAAAATGAGCCCTAAATGAGCTGAAATATGCTCTTGTATAATCACCTTCCTCCTCCTCAAATATTATTATTATTTTATTACCAAATTACAAAACTTGGCAATTTCCTACCTTTTCTTTTTCCATATGGCATTTTATGCTACCACATGTCCATATATGTGGCAAAATCCCATGCTCTCTTGCTCTTCTCTTCCTTGGCTGAATTTGCATGACAGTTTAAGGGAAATATTGGCTTTTTATTTAATTTAGCCAAATGACCATTTTACCCTTACATTTTCTTGAATTTTTTAGCCAATCACCATTTTCCTTCTTCCCCTTTATTTTGCCTGACATTTTCAATATGTTTTGGGCCAAAAATTATGCTATATCATACTAAATTTTAGGCCACAATGTTAGGCTTTTATGGAGATAAAAAGTGGGCTTTTTGGTGAATAAATTTGGGATATTACAGTTCTCCCCCGTTAATAAAATTTTGTCCCCGAAATTTGCTACACAAACATACCCATGAACTTCGGGTAACGCCATTGCACATCTTCTTCCATTTCCCAAGTAGCTTCTCTAGGAGATAACCCCTTCTAAACCACTTTTGCAAATGGGATACTCTTGTGTCTGATTTGTTTCTCCTGCTGATCAATAATCTAGTTAGGTTTAACCTTATATGTGAGATCATCTCGCTTATCAACATCTTTATACTCAATTACGAGCTTAGGGCCGGGTTGATAATTATTTAATTTGGAGACATGAAAGACATCATATAATCTGCTCAAGTTTGGGGGTAAAGCTTTATGGTACGCTACTAGCCCAATTCTCGATAAGATTTCAAATAGACCAATGTACCTAAGGCTTAATTTCTTTATTTTCAATGCCCTACCAATCCCAGTAACTGGTGAAACCTTTAGAAACACATGATTGCCAACTGTAAATTCCAAAGGCTTTTGCCTCTTATCAACATAACTCTTCTGTCTACTTTAAACAGCTAACAATCTTTGCTTAATTAGTTTAATTTTCTCTATCGTTTGGTTGATTATATATGGCCCATACATCTTTCTCTCAGAAAACTCTACCCAGCATAAAGGCGACTTACATTTTCTTCCATACAATGCTTTATATGGAGCCATTTGAATGCTCGAATGATAACTATTATTGTACGCAAATTTTGTAAGTAGAAGTTATCAGTCCTAACTTTTATTAAAATCCAGTACACACGCTCTCAGCATATCCTCTAACGTTTACATTATCCATTCTATCTGTCTGTCTATCTGAGGATAATAAGGCGTACTAAATTTGAGTTTGGTACCTAAAACCTCATGTAATGACTTCCAAAACTTAGAGGTAAACCGAGGATCTCGATTAGAAATTATGTTCTTTGGTGTACCATACAATATAACAATCTCCTTGATATAGAGCTCTGCCAACTTATCAGGATAATAGTTGATACTAATTGGCTGGAAATGAGCTATCTTCGTGACTCGATCAACGATTACCTAAATTGCATCATGATTTATAATCTTGGGTAATCCTGCCACAAAATCTATAGTAATACTTTCCAATTTCCATTCAAGAATCTTAGAGTTTTGTAGAAACCATAATGGTCATTGATGCTAAATTTTCACCTTTTAGTAGGTTAGACAATATGCCAAAAAATCTATCTCATCTCTTTTCATCCCTGGCCACCAATACATAGACTTCAAATCATTATACATTTTAATTGCTCTTGGGTATAAAGTGTACTTACTCTTGTGTGCCTCATTTAGGTTTTGTTGCCTCAATTCAACTTATGGTGGAACATATATTCGTTTCCTATACTTGACTAATCTACTTGGTGACAGGTCATATTCCTAAGTTTCACCCTTTTAAATCATGTTTTTCATATGCCGTGCCTTTTCATCTTGCAATTGAGGTTCCTCAATTGTTGTTCGCAAATCATTCTCTATCTAAATAACATTATTCCTACTTATCAGAATCTAATTAGACAGATTGAGATCTCTAAAATCCACGATCAATTTTTGCTCTTATATCATTAGGGCTGCCACCTGCACTGTCTTACGGCTTAATGCATCTGCAACTACATTTACCTTTCCTGGATGGTATTTAATCTCCAGGGTAAAATCTTTAAGTAACTCCATCCATCTATACTACCTCATTTTCAGTTCTTTCTGATCGTACAAATATTTCAAACTCTTGTGGTTCCAGTACAGCTCTATGATTTCCCCATAAAGATAATGTCTCCATATTTTCAATGCAAATATAATTGCTGCTTACTCAAGATCATGAGTGGGATAATTCAATTCGTGAGGCTTCAGTTGACAAGAGGCATATGCCATAACTTTGTCCTACTACATCAGGACATATCTTCATCCATGGTTACTCGCATCACTGTAGACCACATGGTTAACTGTGGATCAAGGATTATCAGTACTGGTGCTATTGTCAATCTCTCCTTTAGCTCTGCAAAGCTCCTCTCACTACTTTTTTCCCACATAAAATGTTCAGTCCTTCATGTCAACCTTGTCAAAGGTAAAGCTATTCTGAAGAAATTCTGTATAAATCGTTTGTAATAACAAGCAAGACCCAGAAAACTGTGTATTTCAACAACATTCTCTAGCCTTTTCTAGTTTAGTATTGCTTCCACTTTGCTGGGATCTACCGGGACCCCTTCTTGTGAGACTATATGGCCTAAGAATTTAACTTCTGAAGGCCAAAACTCACATTTGCTCAGCTTGGCATAGAGTTTCTTAGCTTTCAATATCCCCAAAACTTTTCTTAAATGCTCTTTGTACTCTGCTTTATTTTGTGAGTATACGAGAATATCATTAATGAAGGCTATTACTAATTGATCTAGATATGGATGGAAAATTCAATTTATGTAGTCTATAAATACTATAGGTGCATTGGCTAGCCTAAAGGGCATTACCAAAAATTCGTAATGGCTACATTTGGTTTTAAATGCTGTGTTTGGTACATCTTCTACTTTTACTTGAAGCTGATGATACTCTGACCTCAAATCAATTTTTTAGAATATGCATGAACCAGACAACTAATCGAGCAAGTCATCAATTCTGGGAAGTCGATACTTGTTCTTTACGATTACCATATTCAGCTCCTTATAGTCAATATAAAGGCGCAGAGCTCCCCACGATGAGACACTGGTCTAATGAACCCTTTCTCTAATAACTCCTCAATCTTCTTTTTCAGCTCTGCCATTTTATTTGGAGCCATTCTGTAAGAGGCTTTGGATATTGGTCCCACTATAGGCTTAGCCTTAATCATGAATTCCACTTTCTTTTCCAGAGGTAATCCACTGATATCTTCTGAAAATACCTCAAGAAACTCATTTACCATAAGGATATTCTTAAGTGACATTCTAGTTTCTGACTGCATAAAAAAGATAACCATATATCCCTGACAACCTTTATGCAGATATCTTTCAGCCTCAGTTGCTGAAAGAAAATTAAAGTTGACTTCTGAACTAGTATGCATTTACATATTAGGATAAATAACCCTTTTTTCTGCTGCAGTTCAATAAAACATTATTGGCTGTTAACCAATCAATACCAAGAATTACTTCTACTTTATATAGTGGTAGACAGATCAGATCCACCGTCGATTCATGTTTTTTGACATTTATGATACAATTTAAACATACCTCGGCAATGATAGATCGGGCACCCGTGTGTGTAAACATAACTAGATCATATGATAATTTATGCACTATTAGGCCTAGCTGTCTCACACAGTTATATGCAATGAATGAATGACTAGCACACTACTACAGAAAAGGGATTTAACGTCACAATTAGGCGTCCCTTCTTTAAAAAGGGAAGTAAAAAGTGTACGCGGTGGCATTTATGTAAATAAAGAGAGACTTATTAACCTTTAGGCGTCCCTTATTGAAGAAGGGACGCCTAAAGGAGACATTAGGCGTCCCTTCTAGAGAAAGGACGCCTAATGTCGGGACATTAGGCGTCCCTTCTTTGAGAAAGGACGCCTAAAGGGTGCATGCCAGCCACGTGGCTGGCATGCACCCAATATTAGGCGTCCCTTCTTCAGAAGGGACGCCTAAAGGGTGCATGCCAGCCACGTGGCTGGCATGCACCCCACATTAGGCGTCCCTTCTTGAGAAGGGACGCCTAATGTAGGGACATTAGGCGTCCCTTCTCTATGAAGGGACGCCTATTTATATGTTTAGGCGTCCCTTCTTACAGAAGGGACGCCTAAACATCATTTCCCTCCACATTTTCATCATTTCCCTCCATTCCTTTCGTCACTCTACTTCCTCCCTCTCTGATAAAAAACACTTAGCCTCCTTCCACCGAATATCCCTTCCACCGCTCAATCCCTCTTTCTTCATTTTCTCTCATCTCCTCCTTCTATCATCTCACTTCAATACTCACCCCCTGTATCTTTCTCTTCCGCCGCCTTACTAACTTGTTCCAGCGAGCTGATCAGCTGAGAAGTATTACGGTACAGTTCGATCTCTTCTTTCTTTTTTTCCAACTAGCTAATCAGCTATCCCCACCAGTGAAAGCCTCATATTCCTTGATCTTTTCATTGTTTGCAGCATCGGAGCTCACTCTCTCACGGTGGCTAGCGCGCCTCCTCCCTCCCAACCTCTTCATCATCACGCCATTTTAATTTCTTCCAACCTGTAAGCTTTTTTTTTTATTTTGATTTATTTTATTTCACTTTAGTTAATGTCATGATCGACAGTTTAATTTAAAATAGTAGTTTTGCTAGAAACTATAAGCCACTCATATATGCCATAAGTACATATGTATGCTAGATTCCATAAGTACATATGGGAGTTTTGCTAGTTAACTAATTTTATTAGATTAAATAAGTATATAATTTATTTGATTATATAAAACATGTGTAGGAAGCTCTGAGTGCTATAGAACTTTTATTGGTTTGAAATAATGCATGTATAGAACTTTTAATATATTAGGTAGGTGCATAGAACTTTTAACTTGACTAATTTAAACATATTAGTTCTCTAAAGAAAAATTGATATTTTAAATTGTTGATATTGTCCTTAATTGCCTAAGTTACTTTATTTATTTATTTTTTGTTTGAATTAAGGTGAAATGGTTTGTTATTACAATTGTGGGATATTACACTTAATGGGAAATGATCCCGAAATGTTTTTTGAAAAAAGTGATAAAAGGCAATCTCATAGTTAACAATTGTTATAAACTTGAGTGTTATTGGGAATGGTTTAGGTGGTAAAACAATGGATCATAGTTGGATGAATGCTTTGAGAACTAGTGAAGAATATGAGAATGGGGTGGAAGAGTTTATTGAATTTGCTAGAAGGAATGCTCCAACTAAAAATGGGAAGTATTTTTGTCCTTGTGTGAATTGTTTAAACGAGAGTCGACGAGATGTTGATGATATAAGGGATCACCTACTTTGTGATGGAATAAATCTTCGATACACAAGGTGGATATGGCATGGTGAGGAAGTAATTACTGATTGTCCGTCGCACAAGAAGGAAGGAGTGGATGTTATGGAACAAGATAGAATGGAGAAAATGATTCACGATGCCGAGGTTGAATCCTTCGCCCAGGCACATGAATTTGACAGCTTGCGGAGTGATACGGGGACACCATTATACCCTGGGAGTAAGTACACACGACTGACGGGAACATTGCATTTGGTGAACTTAAAGGCAACTTGTGGATGGACCGATAGTAGTTTTACATTACTATTGGAATTATTGTGTGATATGTTTCCAGAAGATAATGTACTTCCAAACCGTATGTATGAGGCAAAGAAAATCTTGTCTACGATGGGTATGGAGTACAAAAAGATACATGCTTGCCCTAATGACTGTGTATTGTATAGAAAGGAGTATGCAGGTCTTAGTGAGTGTCCTAACTGTAAAACATCACGATATAAAGTGAAGAAAGATGGTGGTTGTAGAGAAGGGACAACAAGTAAACGGCAACCTTCGAAGGTGTTATGGTATCTTCCAATAATTCCACGGTTTAAGCGTTTGTTTGCGACCGCAACAAAAGTAAAGAAGTTGAGATGGCATTCTGATGAGAGAATTTGTGACGGAACATATCTTCGGCACCCGGCCGACTCTCTACAGTGGAAAAAGATAGATGAAATGTTCCCTCAATTTGGCAGCGAGCCGAGAAACCTTCGGCTTGGACTTTGTACAGATGGAATAAATCCGTATGGAACTCTTACTAGTATACATAGTTCGTGGCCAGTTCTCCTTGTAATATACAACTTACCTCCCTGGTTATGTATGAAGCGCAAGTACGTTATGCTTTCTATGATGATCTCTGGACCAAAACAGCCTGGGAATGACATCGATGTGTATTTGGCTCCTTGATTGAGGACTTGAAGAAGTTATGGGAGGAAGGTGTGGATGTGTTCGATGCTTATAAGAAAGAGTCTTTCAAGTTGCGTGCAATGATTTTTACCACGATAAACGACTTCCCCGCATACGGAAATTTGTCAGGGTATAGTGTGAAGGGTCATAAAGCATGCCCAATCTGTGAAGGAGACACACACTTTCGACAACTTAAGCATTGCAAAAAAACAGTGTACCTTGGCCACAGGAGGTTTCTTCCTCGATTCCACCCATATCGTAGGCTGAGAAAGCGTTTTGATGGCTTACCAGAACATGGAGTTGCACCAAGGGCCTTAACCGGGGAGGAAGTTTATAGTCGGGTAGAACGTGTCAATGTGACCTTTGGTAAAAATCAAAGGACTAAGGGTGAGAAGAATATATGGAAGAAGAGGTCAATTTTATTTGATCTTCCGTATTGGCATTGTCTTGATGTAAGACACAGTATTGATGTGATGCATGTGGAGAAAAATGTGTGTGACAGCCTTGTAAGTACGCTTTTGCACATCCCAGGTAAGACCAAAGATGGAATGAGCGCGAGACTTGACCTTGTTGATATGGGAATAAGAGATCGGTTGCATCCACAACTAAGAGATGATGGTAGGAGGGCATATATGGAGCCAGCTGCGCATACGCTATCAAAAGCGGAGAAAAGAAGTTTGTGTGGGTGTCTGCATGAAATTAAGGTCCCACAGGGCTACTCTTCTAATGTTAGCAGGTGTGTGTCAATGGACGATTTGAAGTTAGTGGGAATGAAGTCCCATGACTATCACGTGTTAATGCAACAATTGTTACCGGTAGCCATTAGAGGCATTATGAAAGAAGAAGTGCGAACTACTATAACCAGATTGTGTGTTTTCTTTAATGCTATCTGTAACAAAGTCATCGACACTGAGAAGTTGGATGGACTAGAAAATGAGGGTTATACAATTCTGTCCCAACTAGAGATGCATTTTCCTCCATCATTTTTTGATATAATGGTGCATTTAGTAGTTCATTTAGTAAGGGAGGTAAGGCTTTGCGGTCCAGTTTATTTAAGGTGGATGTACCCTTTTGAGCGATACATGAAGATCTTAAAAGGATATTCTAAAAATCCTTATCGACCTGAAGCCTCAATAGTTGAGCGATATGTAGTTGAAGAGGCTATGGACTTTTGTAAAGATTATCTATCTGGTAAAAAGGAACAGTCTCGGCATGAAGAGGGGAGAAGTAAGGGAACACGAGGACTAAAAGTGAAGACTGCGGAGCGTGAAGAGGTGTTGCAAGCACACTTGTATATCTTGAATAATATGGAAGAAGTTCAGTCATACATAGATGAGCACAAAAAGACTTTGAAGAACTTGAATCCAAAGAAGAGTGACATGCAAATAGCTATTGAGCAAACCAAGACATTTGTTCAGTGGTTTGAGGAGAAGGTTTCGCATGAGATCGGTGTGTCCGACACAATCAACTGGCTAGCCTGGGGGCCTTCATTTCAGGTTGTTACTTGGACTGGTTATGACATAAATGGGTATTCATTCTACACAAAAGAGCAAGATGACAGAAGTACCATGCAAAATAGTGGGGTGATGGTTGAAGCTGAAGCTATGCACTTTTCCAGTTCGAAAGACAAAAACCCCATATGTGCATCAATGACTTATTATGGAGTTATAGAAGAAATATGGGAGATGACCTACAACAAGTTCAAAGTTGGTTTGTTCAAATGTAAGTGGGTTAGCAATGCTGCTGTGGTAATAGATCCACAATTTGGATTTGTCTCAGTCGATCTTCGAAGAGTTGGTTATAGAGATGAGCCCTTCATTCTAGCCAGCCAGGCGAAGCAAGTGTTTTATGTCACAGATCCTGCAAATAAAAATATGTCCATTGTACTTCAAAGCAAAAAACAAAAGTATGGTGATCCAACCTTCAACCTTGACGACACACCACCTTTGACAACAAATCCACCTATAGGAAGTGAGGTCGAGTTAGTAGATGATGAAGATTATTCTGCAAGAAATGATCATTGTGAAGGAATATGGGAAACAATATGAAGTAAGACCTTTAACTATATAAAACTGTATTATGTCATATGTGCTTTTTTCCCTTAATGTAGTTTATACAGATACCTGCAATCTACTTACCTCTCTGACATGATTCTTACCTCTCTGACAATGATTTTTTTTGTCTAGGAATATGTCAAGTTCCAGTGACTCAGGGAGCGACAGCGAGCATCATAATGGAAGGCAAGAAGAGCCACCCGCTCCGAGAAGAACAAGAGGTGCCACGAAGATGGCTGTATTGGCGAAGCGCCACTACAATGAATAGGAGAGGGTTCACATAGAGTTTGATGCCAACATGAATCCAATGGGTCCTGAGGAAGACCACTTCATTAGTTATCTTGGTTTTTTGGGTCGAAGCAAAGTCCGAATCATCTATGATAGTTGGAGGCAGGTTCCCAAAAAGACGAAAGCCATGATATGGCAACAGATTTTGGTACATAACTTTCGATACATTTTATGTATTTAGACCTTTCTTCCTATTCAAGTTTAATTGTCTCCGTTTTTGCAGCAAACGTTCGATGTTCCTGACACCACAGACATGTACAACCACTGGATGGGAGAGGTTCGTTTGCGCTGGAAGGATTTTAAAAATAAGCTCTCCAGGAAGTACCTTAGAGGTGACAAGAGTCATCTTGATCCTTGTCAGGAATATTCATATCTATCTCCAGAGGACTGGAGGTTGTTTGTAGCTAAACGACAAGCTCCTGAATTTTTGGTAAATTTTCTGTCTTCAGTATGAAAATTTATAATTTCAATATAGTTAATGCACTAATGACTTGTTTTTCCCTTTTTCCCTTAAACAGAAATTAAGTGCGGCGAACACACAGAGGCAAGAAGCAAATCAGTACCAGCATTGCATGTCTCGGGGTGGCTACAGGAAGCTGGAGCGGATGATGATGGCAGAAGAGCTGGAAAAAATGAAGGACGCTGCGAAATCAGATCCTTCCGTTGTTGTGCAAGAGCCAGCTCCTCCTCCACGTCACAAAAAATGGAAAGCAGGGAGGATTAAGGGTGGGAAATATATAAATCCTACTATTGCTGAGGTTGCCTCGAGGATTGTAAGTAGTAATAGCATAAGTAATTAATTGTAAAATTCTTTCACATTCTAGCATTTAATTTTTGTTCATAACGAATTGTATGCTACAGGACGAACTCGAAGAGCAGAGTAGCCAAGGTTCGTTCACTCCAAGTGGACGGATGGACATATTGGCCACGGCGATTGGGAAGGCTGAATACCCAGGCCGTGTTAGAGGGGAGCCAAGGGGAGTTGGTATTTCGAAGTATTTTGGTAAAGCCTCGTTATATTCTTCACAAGCTGAACCCAGTCAAGAGTTTGTGGATAAGCTTCGCGATCAAATCCGAGAGGAGCTCCGAGATGAGCTAATGACACAACTACGTGGTGAAATGAAATCGTGGTTTGATTTTCATCACATGGAGGCTACTAGGGTTAGAAACGAGGAATCCCCGGCCTTCCCCAGCACTAAAGGAAGTCACAACCCACCGGACGAATCCCTTGTACAGCCTTCCCACACTCCGCAACTCGTTGCCGAGGCTTTCCACAATCCAGAACCCATTGTCCAGCCTTCCCATACTCCAGAACTTGTTGCTGCTCCTTTCTATAGTCTTGTCCAGCCTTCCCATAGTACAGAACCCTGTGGCCAGCCTTCTCACATAACAGAACCACTGGGCCAGCCTTCTGCCACTCCGGAGTCGGGTGAATCGTGTATCCTTTATTTGGACACCACAGACATGATTCGTGTTGTAGCCGATGCTCTCGTTTACACAAAAGCTACCACCCACCATCATAATCAAATTCCACAGTATTTACGTAGGGTGACAGTGACACGTGTTCATGAGGGGGAAGAAGGTGCAGCCATCCCTATCCCTGACGTTGAGATTGCCACGCTGGGTCAGGCAATTGGAGGTTTCATCCTTTGGCCTCAATATCTTATTGGCACGTTGGGAACCCCACCAATGGTAGGAATTATATTCATATCACTTGACATTTATTGGCATCATTGTAATATAATTGGTTTTGTTTTCTATGCTTATAGGAGGAGCAACATGCGAAAAAATGGCCCTTTTTAGCACGGCTCCAACAGATGTACAAAGGTATTCCCCAAGTCAACTTCAATATGCCTCCAGGGATTGTGGGTGCACAATTGACGTATCCCTACACGATCGACAATAAAGATCTTAAGGAGTTTATGCATTTGGAGGAGATAGATGCAGGATGGGTCACACTTGCCATTTGGTTAGTTTTTCTTTTCTAAGTTCAAGATTTCATAAGTTCAATAATTCATTGGTCATTTTATTTATATTTTAGGTCCTTCTACCACATGTGCATTGATATGCAAAGATCAAATTTATATGGATTCTTGTGTCCGGCAAATACGACATCAGATAAAAATGATGTCGCACAAAGGACGCATTATGTGGGCTTCACAATGGCAGCGACCAAATTGCGATGTTATCTAGCGCCAATTGTTCAAGGGTATGTAGTAAAAAATTTTATTTTTGGATGTTTGAGAAATAATTTTCTTCTAATCTAAACTTCATTTTAATCTGTGTGTTGTTTTAGTTACCATTGGAGCTTGTATGTTGTTTGCCCACGCCTCAATGAAATCTATTGGTTTGATTCCTTGACAAAAAAGCCAGACAAAGACACAAAATCAGTCTTCAACACGTTAGTTATTTCTTTTTTATTAATTAAAGAAATGCTTGATTTCAATAAATTGTTCCAACTTAAAATGTTTTACATTTTAATGGTTCTAACTTAAAATGTTTTACATTTTAATGGTAGCGCGACCCAAACATATAGAATGCTTGGCGGGTCACGTGAGGGTAGAGTTGTTCGCAAGCCAAAGTGGTTCTATCCCAAAGTATGTGGTTTCAATATAATTTAAGTTATTTTATTTACGGTTGTTTTATAAATGATGTATGTTATTGATTTTAACCAATTGCTTTTGATTTATAGTGCCCTCAACAACCAGGTGGTACTGAATGTGGCTATTATGTTCTACTTTACATGTATAATATCATTCAAAGTGGCTTTACAAATGATTTTCAACAGGTAATCAAATGATAATATTTTGGTTGTATTTTAATTGAATTGCTAAACAATTCTTTAATTTCATTGATTTCGTATATATAATCATATTTTCTAATTTGTAGATCTTTGATAATGATGCTGCTTACTTATATGAAGACATTAATTTGATCAGAGACTTGTTGGCTGGGAGGATTCTTCAACACATTGATTTGTAGAAGTTTATCGTTTCCTGTACATTTACTTATTAGTAGTTGTTTATTATATTAGTGGACAACATTTCTGTCAACAATGTAGTGCATAATGTTTCATTAGAGGTGGATGTTGTGTTTTGTTAATTATAAACTGCGTGCTGTATGTTTCCTTTTTGTGTATACGTTTTTGTTTGCTTTCAAAATGATATGGCCAGAAACAATAAAAATGGTTCTGAAAAAAAAATACTTTAGGCGTCCCTTTTGGCCAAAGGGACGCCTAAAGTCCTTACTTTAGGCGTCCCTTTTGGTCAAAGGGACGCCTAAAGTCCCTAATTTTTAAATAAAAAAATTCTAAACGGGGACTTTAGGCGTCCCTTTTGACCAAAGGGACGCCTAAACTCATTACTTTAGGCGTCCCTTTTGGTCAAAGGGACGCCTAAACCTAGCCCTTTACGCGTCTTTTTACAAAGGACGTCTAAACTCCAAATTTACTACGTCGCTGGCATACGCGTCCCCTCATAAAAGGACGTTAAAAGTCCCATATAAGGGACGTTAAAAGTGTTTTTTCTAGTAGTGGCACCCGAGTAATACAATGCTTGTACACAATTATCATTAAGCAAAAGCGTACCTTGGATTAACTTAAGAGATTTTCTGACTTCCTTCGTGACATCGTAAAGACTCTACCTTGAGGTCTCTGCCTCAGTTCCCCTGCTCTCTGCTACTGTAGACAATTGATAGCAATGTACCTCAGTTGATGACAATTAAAACATATTAGTGGCCTGGCTGGAGCACCACACGGTCTTCTCAAATAGTGAGGCTTGTTGCAATGCCAGTAGGTTCTATTTCTAGAGGGTTTTATGGTTGCTACGGTTATCGGGCTGGTACGACTTCTTGTCGTTTCTTTGGGATGGTTCTCTCAAATGTTTACGCTTTTGGGAAGAACTCCCACTGCCCGATCCCCTTTGCTGTTTGGATTCTTATTCGTGTATAAGTTCAACAAGTTACTTTCAGTAATTTAGTACTCCTCTACTTCCTTGTTAAATTCAGTGAATTGTTTGGAGACCAATTTTTCTTTTAGCTCCAACCTTAGCCCCCAGATCATCATGTTAAAACTGTAACCTTCGTTATCCCAAAACCTCAAGTATAAAGAGTATCAAGATAATCAGATGTAATAGGCAAGGTACTCATCAAAACTTTCTTTCTCATCTTATTGGATGGTTAGGAACTCAGTTTCCTTTGCGATCCGATCAGACCGGCGGAAGTGTTTTTCATTAAACTGTACCTGGAATAATGCCTAAGTTAAAGGAATATTGTGAGCATGCGATATCATCTCAATGCTCTTCCACCACCTATCAGCGTCTCCCTCTTGTTTATAAATTGCCCTTTAATGTCATATGGACATTCCAGAGTTCCAAAAATTTTCTTTGAATGAGACAACTAGTCCTCTAATTCCTGTAGATCAAATTTCCCTCTAAAGGCAGGTGGTTGTTGCTGACAGAACCTTGTTACCTATGTCTGTAAACTATTAGCATCAGCAGTAGGTCTGATTGGAGGCTGTTTCACAAAGGTCTCATCATCTTTATAATTCACTATATTAAAATAAGAAAGAGGTAAATTCTACATATTTATAAGGGCATACTTGTCATTTCATAAAATTTAGATGCAGAAATAGTCTAAACATGACATACAACAGACATTTATAGTAGTTTAGGGAAAGATTTTAATAATATATAAAATACAAGTCGTTATACAACATATTTTATTACATAACTTAACATTTTTAAAAACTTCCCAGGGGGTCACCCATCATTCCATTTCCCTGGGTTGAGCACAATTAACCCTACTGTATGTATATATATATATATACACGTATATAAGTATATATATAAATATATGTGTGTCCATATATATATATATAGATACATATACGCATATGTATCTACACACACACGTATATATATAGACATACACAGACACAGACAGACAGACACACACACATATACATGTCTATATAGACACACACACACACGTATATATATAGACATACACAGACACAAACACACATATACATGTCTATATAGACATACACACACATATGTCTATATACATACACATATATGTACATATACATACAGATATATGTATATACATATTTATATACATATATTCATATATATTTATACACACACACACACACACACATCTATTATCTATATATACATATGTATATATCTATATATAAATATACATGTGTACGTGCGCGCGCATGGGTATGTAGATATATGTACATATGTATGTACATATGTTGTATGTGTGTCTACACACACACATACACATGTGTGTGTGTGTGTATACAAACACAGACACATGTGTATGTAGATATATGTACATATGTATGTACATATGTTATATGTGTGTCTGGACACACACAGACATGTGTGTGTGTGTGTATATATACACATACACATGGGTATGTAGATATATGTACATATCACTACTACATAATGTAAATTTTACGTCTCTAAAAGACGTCCCTTTTTAAAAAAGGGAAGTAAAAAATAAAGATGGTGGCATTTTTGTAATTCTGGGTGAGAATTGAGTAACTTTAGGCGTCTCTTTTTGAAAAAGGGACGCCTAAAGTCAACTTTAGATGTCCCTTTTTAAAAAAGGGACGTCTAAAGTTTAAAAAAAAAATAAAATAATTTTTTTTTTACTTTCACTAGTGCAAAATAGCATTTTTAGACCGCATTATTTAGACCGGTTATTGCGGATAAGGTCTAAAAGAAACACGCGGTGACAATTCTGTAATTAAAAGCAATGTTTTAGACCGGTTGTCTAAAAAACCAGTCTAAAAAAATATTATTTAGACCGGTTATACAAACAACTGTTCTAAAAAAAAAATTAAGACCGGTTGTTTAAATAAACGGTCTTAAAAGTCAATAATTTAAGACCGGTTATTTAAACAACCGGTCTGAAAACAAATTATTAAAATGAATAAAAAAATCACGATATTATTAAGACCGGTTTTCTAAATAACCGGTCTTAAAAGTCAATAATTTAAGACCGATTATTTAAAAAACTGGTCTTAAAATGAATAAAAAAATCACGATATTATTAAGACCGGTTTTCTAAATAACCGGTCTTAAATATCAATAATTTAAGACCGGTTATTTGTATAACCGGTCTTAAAAGTATTTATTAATACCAATTATTTAAATAACCGGTCTTAAAAGTATGATTTTCAAACCTAGAACCGCCACGAAAGTTCATTTTACATTTACGTTTCACTTCCCCCTCTGTTTCCACCGCCGCGAACTGCTCACTTCCAACGCAGTAGGTGATATTCCGCCGTATTCTCCTGCCACCCTTCCAGTCGCCGCCGCCGCTTCCACCTTCTTTCCCATATTCTGTTGTCGGCGTTTGAAACTCCCTCCAACCTTTATCTCACTCCAGCGTGTTTTCCAGCCACTGCTGCCCCTCTCCTCCTGCGCCTCAAGCCACGGTTTAAGTTACGTCAAACAGGTAAAACTCTGTTAATATAATGGCTGCAATTTCTTTCATCATTCGGGATATTAATAATGGCTGGATTCTGGACCGTGCTTCTAGAATTGTTCATGCAAAATCTGTGCTTTTTGCTGAAGGCTGAAGGGCTAGCCCTTCTTGATGCTATTTCTTATTATTTAAAATTGGAGGTGTCAAAATTAAAATAGAGTAAAAATAAGAAATAAATATCATATTAACCCTTTTTTGTTAATCCTCTTGGTGGACAATTCAAACCATGCCCTTATCAACCTTATTTTTAATCCTTTAATCTATTCACAATTGATCAATGACTTTGAAATCTGACGTACTAGTAGTAGTAGATGAAGGAAGCGTTTAATTAGGTATATACTGCATATGGGTGTGTGTGTTTGGAATCAATCAAATATAAGGGTGAAATTAGAAATTTAATCTATAATTAATGAGTTAACTAACTCTTTTTGGTATATAAGAGGTAGTTAATTTAGACTTATAAATAAAAATAGAATGATATACACAAAAGCAAATAACAGTTGGGAAGAATGTGAGGGGTGGATAATAATAATGCTCTGATTGAGCAAGAATTGATAAATGGGTTGGGATAGAGACAAGAAGGACACAAATTTAAGAGGTTTCTACCAAACAAAAAGTCCAGAAAGCATCATGATGAGATGACAATGGAAAACGATATATCAAGAGAGCTAGAGAGGGGAACCAAGACCAGTTGTCTTATTGACCAGCTGGTAGTATACATGCTCATTTTAAATCCATAAATACTCCATCCTTGTCATCATTATGGTCTTCAGATCATGCACCACCAATCCACCATACGGTAAAAGTCTTTTGTTTTTTTTTGGTATTTAAAAGTTTAGGTGGGTACGATAAAAGTCTTTAAAGACGATGATTTGTCTTTGATTCCAAATACCCAATAAAACAATCATGTGGGCTCCCTTACACTCATTTTCTCCCTGGCCGATACTATCTGTTATACTCTCCCACTTACCACTACCCTACACTACGCGTGGGTTAAAGTTAAACCATCAAACTAAAAGCTTTTAATTTGGTGTTAGAAACAATAACCTGAGACTTAGGACATAAACAATTAAGGGTTGATTAGAAACTTAGCTCACAAGCCCCACACTATGTTGAACCCCATAAGTGTTAGTTCTCAAATATGTTTTGATGATAACTAATCTTGATAAACAATGAATACTTTGTGATTCAAGTGAGTTAAGAAAATTTTTGAAAGTTTAAAGCATGTTTGAGACAAAAGAAATAAATTTAGAAAGAAACTTGAATCAGAAGATATTCATCCTTCAGTGATCTTAGATGATCACTCGAGTGATAGCCAATTCACTTGAGTGATTCCCCTTCACTTGCGTAATCTCAGCAAGTCACTTAATAAGTCAACAATTTGTCTTAACAGTACAATGACGGATCCGGTGCATCCTACAGCCGAGGATCAGGTGCATCCTACAGCCGAGGATCAGATGCCTCCTATAGCAGAGGATCAGGTGCACCGTACTGCTCAGCACAGCGAGCCTCAGAGTGTTAATCAGGGGCAGTCATCGGGTGAGCTGAGTCACCAGCCTAGAAGGAGGGGTAGGACGGCCACACGGTTGAGGGATGTTTCCTTGAGTCAGTCTGCCGGGGAGAGGATACCGATCCAGTTCGATCAATACTGGAAAACGATCGGGCTGAATGCCAATCGTTTTAGGAGTTTTGTCGGCTTCCTCGCACGGAATAAGCCTAGCATATTGATAGAGGAGTGGAGGAATGTCGACCAAAAAGTGAAGCAGCATATTTGGGACACTATTCAGGTATAAAATTCCCTCTGTATGTTTCTTTTATCAAATTCATTTCATTACTGTCACTAACTCCTTTCATTCATGAATAACAGCTCACCTATGACGTTCCTCAGAGTGAGATCTTATATCACAAGACTATGACATATTGTTGTGAGCGCTGGAGGAAGTTCAAGATGAGTCTGGCGAATAATTATGTGTATATCATGGTGCCAGCTGGTAAGCCACGTCCTACTCCTTGCAGCAAGTACTCATACATCGATGAAGCAACATGGCAGGAGTTTTTTAGGCTTCGGACTACTCCAGAGGCTTTGGTGAGATAACTTATTTTGTACTTTATGTACTTATCTTTTGTCTTTACTGTTTGTAACCTTTTTTTTCCCATTTCCTATTCACAGGCAAGAAGGCAAAAGGCACAAGAGAGTGGCAGGAAGAATGATTACCCCCACACAATGTCTCGTGGGGGATACGCAAAGGCCGAGAAAGACTTGTTGGCGGCCAAACGGAGGAGATTAGAAGAAGCATCTCAATCCGATCCTTCTGTTCTGCTATCTCCACCATCTCCGATACGGCGTGAAGAGTTGTGGTTGCATGCTCGCCGGAAGAGTGGTGGATCCTATAGGAGCGACCAGTCTCGTATAGTCGGTGAAAAAATTGTAAGTATCGTTGTTCTTATTAACTGTTTAATAAACATTTTTCATTACTCATGTGTGTTTTTTGTATATCTCATAGGAGGAACTTCAAAAAAAGAAAGCCGAGGGAACCTTCAAGTTCGAGGGGAGGAATGACATTCTCCCGGTTGCTACTGGAAAATGTGAGCATCCAGGCCACGTCAGGGGAGTTGGAGGAGGGGTGGGTATAAAGGATTACTTTGGATCCTCCTCACGTAGTTCCTCCTCCAACGTGGTCACGAGAGACGAATTGGAGCGTATGTTGACCACTGCGAGGGTAGAAGCAAGGGCCGAGGTAGAAGCATCATTTGATGCACTATTGGATGCCCGGTTGAGCAAGATAAAGGACGAGGTATATGCCATGGTGAGCACAAGACAAGACACCGCTCCTGTCCACACACAATCGCTCGATCGCCATAAGCAGAGCACCAAAGGGAGTTGTTGCAATGTGGGACAGTCATCAGAGGGTCCTGGAAAGGACGATGCTGAGCCTTATGATTTATATGTTGAGGATCCTCTGAGATGGTTAGTTGCACGGGGGAGTGTGCACAACCTAGGATCAACTGTTCACCACCTCGAGATGACAGATGACCAGGTTAGGGTGTCAGTTGAGGAGGTTATTATCTCAGACGCACCTGTCCCTATCCCTTCTGAGGAGTTCAAGATTGTGGCCGATGTCTTGGGTACTTTCATATCATGGCCTAAGAATAAGTAATCTTTGTGATTTTGATCATAGGGTTATGCGGACTTTCCTACACGCTAAGTGTGGTAGGCATGTTCGTGACTTAAAAGACCCTACATGGATCACGCCAAAGGTTAGTACATATTTGTTTTCTTTAAGATACGTTTCATAAGCTATGCTTTTATGCTTGCTTTGATGATATCATGTTCTTTTTCAGACCCATAGGCAACCACCGGGCTCCAACTTATGTGGTCTTTATATGTTGAGGCAGATTTACAATATTATCAGCCTAGACACGACTGACTTTACCGAGGAGGTAATAAATGTATATTTTAAATATTTTTTATTACTTTATTGTTTTTAAGTTAGTAAGTTAATTTTTTGTTTGGCTTCGGTGTTACACGTACAGATGTTTGATCTTGCTGATCCTTTTCCTGAAGAAGATATTGATTTCATCCGCAATTATTGTGCTGAAATCATTTATGAGCTTTTACAAGATTAGTAAGTTTTTGAATCCGATTTATGTTGTTCTAATAATACTTATGGTTTTTATATATATCTAACTTGGTTTATATCTCTGTTTAGGACAAATTCTTGGATATTGGCGATACTAGTTGGCTGTTGATTCAGGCAGGGATCACTATTGTCAACTTTCCTCCACTTTTTTCATTTCTCTGTAAAGCTTACGAATTTTTTCCATATAATGAGAAATATTGTACTGTTTCTGAGAGTTGAATAAGTTGATCATGTGTTATTGGTAGACATTGGAATTGAATGTGTTTGTTTTCAATGATTTTTTTCATAATGTTCATTCTTTGATTGTTGAGAGTCGAGGATTGTCGTCGTCTCCCACGTGTATCTCTTGTCAATATATAATCAAGACCATATCCATATATTATTCCAGTATTACTAGAACTACATGCTCTAATACCAAAATTGTCATACCCTTATAACATTTTGATAATAACCAGAGTGATAGTGTATAGTTCAGCGTGTTAGACCTGGCTGACACCCAAGTGGGGAGTAAATTGGGTGTACGATAATAAAGTATGATCTTTTAAAATCTTTTCGTAACTTATCAAATTAATATATATGGAAGTATAAAATCATAAGCAGCTACATAAATCTTATATGCTAGAAATGTAAAAGCTTAGGGAAGAGAATATGCAAACTGTGATTTATCCTGGTTGGGTCTAATCTACGATTACCTACGTCCAGTCCCCAGGCTCCTCCTGAGATTTCCAATCTACTATCTTCTTGTTTAACCGGGCACAAGCAAAGCTGCTACAACACATAAGTTTAACCGGGTACTTGTGTAGCCTACTACGGAGTTACTTTCCCTCACACACTGTAAGGTTCACTCCCCCTTACGACAAGTCTTACGAGCAGAGCAATCCTCCCTACAGCTTCCCCGTAAGGCAATCAACCCTCTCAAGGTCCCTGTACCTTGAGTTCAATACATAAGTATATTTGTAGTATTTATAGACTCTCTCACAGAGTAGATAAATTCTCACTGTAGTATAATACAAGTATTCACTCTCTCAAATATACATGATATATAAAACAGATAAGAACAGAGAGTGCAAGAGGCCGAAGACTCAGGATATCAACATGCTTCTGTTTTTCTTTCTTCTGTACGCTAGTGGTCTCTGTTTGAATTCTCTCATATTTATAGCTGAGTCATAGAAGAAGATTATCCGTTAGAGTCTGTCACTGTATTTGACCGTTAAGCGTATATTCCTATTTTCCTGTTGATCCTGCTCTGACGTATGCTTTAGTATTTCTTACAGTTTGCCTGTTGATTGTACTTTGATAGATACATTAGTGGTGCTTTCTGTTTGTACGTTCGTTGAGTTGTTCGTTGAATCATTTGACCGTTAAGCCTATTCGGATATTTTCCCATTATTGAGCATTCTTCTATTAAAGTCCCACTACTTTGTTTAACCGTTGAGTGTATTTGAATATTTGGCCATTGATTACCTTCTCAAAGATGAACGTTGGAATGTATCTGTTGTGGATATGTGTGGGCATTTGAATTCTTTATGGGCTGTCAGACGGAAGCACATGCAGATGTGTCTTCCGTCATTGACTGCTTTATGTGTTTTCCTAATCCGAATGTTGAAGCCCTGTTTCACACTTGAACAAACATTAAATGATGTCTACGAATGATAATTGATGTAGGTTTAATAGTTAAATGATGTATAAACGTGTTTGAATTCATCCATGATTTTACTCTTCCTCTGCTGACTCATGAACTTGAGTACATGATTTCAAACTCGAGTGCATAGTGTATTTTCATGTTCTCGAGATGGTTTCTGTCATAAACTTCCAGAGTGCACTTCCATAACTCGAGTGCATCGTGATCTCTTTAGGAATAAACTCTCTTGTCTTCACTCTCTAAACTCGAGTGCATTATCACTCATTAACACACCAAAAAGAGTTTATATCAACTTAGAGGACATATGCCTTGATGATCAATCAAGATAAATATTGGCTGCAAAATTCAAAGCAACAAATACCTATGCCAATACAAATGAGCATTAAGCATATTGTGATAAAAATATGAAACAAAAGCTCAACTTAGCAAGAGCATCTTGTAGACATCATCAGAGTTATATAGCGAAAGTGTGGTAGACCGGACTTCATGAATCTATCATCAGCTTGCCAAATCCAAATGAGCATCTCTAAACCCTACCTCCTTAAATTTTGAAGATGTTGTATATCTCTTTGATTTCATTATGATAATTTTTCTTGAAAATATCTTCAAATTATTTATTCATTTGCATCTCATTAAAACATAAAGGGGGAGAGAGAAAATTGTTTTCATGACACATTTATTTTGATTGATAGAGAGAGACATTTCAAAAAATTTTTATATTTATCTCTCTATAAGCATGTATTTCTTTTTCCTTAAACTTTTTGCTAATGACAAATAGGGGGGGAGAGAGGCAAGCAAAATATGTTGCATAATATTTGTACAAGTCATTCATGCATATTTTTCTTGTAGGATTTGTCATCATCAAAAAGGAGGAGAATGTTAGATATGATTAGTTTTGATGATGTCAAATATAGATATAAGATATTAAGAGCAAAAAGTTTGCATAATGTATTAATCTCCAATATTGACTAACTACTATATTTAATGTTATATATCTTATAGATTAGTCAAAGATATTGGAGAAAGAAGAGCTTGAAGAATTAATATGAATATCAAGATTATATTCAAGCTCATAGAAGAAATAATGGATGTTTCTATGCTCACAAGGGAATTCAAGTGGTACTGTAGCAGTCGGTACTGTTTAGCAACTAGGTACTATAGCAGCGAGAAGACTGTAGCACTCGAGTTTGAAAAGTAGAACTCGAGTTCTGCACTGTAACACTCGAGTTCAGGAAGTTCTCTATGAGAGTTTTGGTCAGAAATGATCTCTGGATGTATCCCAAGTTGTGCACTCAAGTTGGCCATGTAAAACTCGAGTTGGCACTGTTCACAACTGCAAAAATGGGCTAGAACTCGAGTTTCGTATGAACAAAAGTGTACTCTGTTCATCCATGTTTTACGTTCAGTTTGGGCAAGCTTCAGTAATTCAATCATATCTCTCAAACCACAACTTCGATTGAGCTGAAACTAGTGGCATATGAAAACAGACTCCCAATGCGTCATTTTAACCACCAAAACCAATATCAAAGGAGCTTATATGAAGCAGATATGAATGTTTAAAGTGGAACTTCAAATCACCGTCATATTCCAGAACAGCTTTCATATTTTGGACATATCTCTTAAACTATATGTCCAAATGAGTTCAAACCAGTGCCATATGAAAGTAGACTCAAAGAGATCTCTATAGATATATAATAAGTCAAATTTGGAGTTATATTCAATACAGTATGGCTTCTAGAAGATGATGCTCGAAAATGCATATGCTCTCTGCATTCATTGGAACATAACTTGAAGAATACATTGAATTTGGAGTTGATTCCTTTTGCATTGGAATATAGATGATGATATCTTTCTAATGATCAATCATTTATCATACTTGGAGTAAAAAATGAATTGATCATATTTTGAGTCCACTGTTCAGACACCGGTAAGATGTTCCAGATGCACTCGAGTCATGCGAGTTCTGAAGTGAGGGTTTGTTCCAGGGATGTACCAAGATCAGTTGATATTAAGTGTACTCGAGTTTGGAGGCAAGCACTAGAGTTTCGTAACAAACTTGCACTCGAGTCATGGAAGTTTTGAGAAGAGAGTTTATGTCCGAGCGAATTGAAGCCGTGACGTATGAGAGTAGCACTCGAGTTCCCAATAATGCACTCAAGTTCCCAATAATGCACTCAAGTTCTTATTGCTTCTGCACTCGAGCTGTGAGAGTTCCTTATTGAAAGTTTATACCCGAGAGGTTTGAACTCTTCAATCCTTATTTTCTAATGAATTAGATTTTATCTATATGAGTTTCAAGTATATTTCCCCAGAGATGAATTCAATATGTGAAAGCCTTGTTCCTAATGCATAAATCCTTTTGGTTGAGTTATTCCAAGCATTATAAATGTTAATTAATGCATTGAATGAATGCTAATGCATTAACCATTATAGTGGAATAACATATTATGATGATATTTGGAACTCTAGTCATTTGGACTAATGAATATGTGCTTTATCATTTATACACCATTATACTCATCTTGTTACTCAAATGCATCAACATTTATTTTCATCTATTTTTGAGTAACTAGAGCCTTGTACTCAAATTCTTGCCATGATTGATCATATATTTCTTGACGCAATTCTAAGAGGCAAGATTATCATTTGATCAATTGCAAAGTCATTTTGCTTATATATGTCAAGCCACTTTTGACTAATTCATTTTCCATATGACTTTTGCTCTTGAAAAAATTCTCAAACATGTTAACTTCAGTGTCTAACATGTTATCCTCATTGTTCTTTAGAAAGAGAAGCTTTTTGGTACATGTATACACTTAAACTATTAACTTCCACCATTTTGAGCATGAGGATTGATTCTTAACAAATTTCATAAATGAATTTTCATGCATTCAAAATCTTAATGTCATAATGCATATTCATGGTTTGAGAGAACATTTGAGATTTTGAAACAATTTGCATATTTTCATTCATGATTTCTAATTTTCATTTGAGATTGTGTAAGTGATAGAGTAAAGGTTAAGGCACCCAAAGATGATGAATCCAACTCCACAAAATAAGGGAGCTATGTGCAAACCAGAATTTTCAAATAGTATTTGACAAAAGGCATGTGCTAAGAGGATAAATGAATATGAAGCCTTTCTCCAAGCTCATCTTGTTGTTTCTACTCTTAAGTGTTCTGTAGAGATCACACACTCAGATTGCTTCAGTACTAAACAAGCCACCAGACAATGATTGACAATGGTGCATCAATAAGAGGATCATAACTCAAGTAATTACAACATTACTTGAGTGAGGTATTGTATTCCATCTTAGTTCAAATCTTTTGAGTTGCATCACTTGAGCAAACACTAAAGTGATGATCGAGTGATATTGGGATATAATTGTTAAAATTCCTGAATAGCATCATCAATTTCAAAATTTGATTTCTCACTAAATCTTTCGATTTTCATACTAAAAGTTTTCAATGGTTTATCAAATCCATAAACATTTTTGTAACTATATTGCTCATGATAATTTTTACAACCATGCATATATTAAGTGGGAGCTTTATATTTACATGTGTTCTATATCTTAAAAGTTTATCTCTTTTACTTAGAAAATGATTGTAGTATACTCATTCGCATTTACCCTCAATTGATTAGTTTTGATGATGAGATACTTATACATTTTATTTTCTTGATCCTAATTTGAATATATCCTATAGGCATGACACATTTATTCATTTGCATCACATTAAAACATAAAGGGGGAGAGAGAAAATTGTTTTCATGACACATTTATTTTGATTAATAGAGAGAGACATTTCAATTTTTTTTTATATTTATCTCTCTATAAGCATGTATTTCTTTTTCCTCAAACTTTTTTCTAATGAAAAATAGGGGGAGAGAGGCAAGCAAAATATGTTGCATAATATTTGTACAAGTCATCCATGCATATTTTTCTCGTAGGATTTGTCATCATCAAAAAGGAGGAGAATGTTAGATATGATTAGTTTTGATGATGTCAAATATAGATATAAGATATTAAGAGCAAAAAGTTTGCATAATGTATTAATCTCCAATATTGACTAACTACTATATTTAATGTTATATATCTTATAGATTAGTCAAAGATATTAGAGAAAGAAGAGCTTGAAGAATTAATGGAAATATCAAGATTCAAGCTCATAGAAGAAATACTGGATGTTTCTATGCTCATAAGGGAATTCAAGTGGTACTATAGCAGTTGGTACTATTTGGAACTGTAGCAGTCAGACACTGTAGCAACTAGGTACTATAGCAGCGAGAAGACTGTAGCACTCGAGTTTGAATAGTAGAATTTGAGTTATGCACTGTAACACTCGAGTTCAGGAAGTTCTCCATGAGCGTTTTGGTCAAAAACGATCTTCGGATGTATCCCAAGTTGTGTACTCGAGTTGGCCATGTAAAACTCGAGTTGGCACTGTTCACAACTGCAAAAATATGCTAGAACTCGAGTTTGGGGATCAGAACTCGAGTTTGGTATGAACAAAAGTGTACTATGTTCATCCCTGTTTTACGTTCAGTTTGGGCAAGCTTCAGTAATTCAATCATATCTCCCAAACCACAACTCCGATTGAGGTGAAACCAACATCAAAGGATCTCATATTGAGTAGATATTAATATTTAAAGTGGAACTTCAAATCACCGTCATATTCCAGAACAACTTTCATATTTTGGACATATCTCTTAAACTACATGTCTAAATGAGTTCAAACTGGTGTCATATGAAATTAGAATTAAAGGGATCTCCATGGATATATAATAAGTCAAATTTGGAGTTATATTCAATGCAGTATGGCTTCTGGAAGATGATGCTCGAAAATGCATATGCTCTCTGCATTCGTTAGAACATAACTTGAAGAATACATTGAATTTGGAGTTGATTCCTTTTGCATTGGACTATAGATGATGAGATCTTTCTAATGATCAATCATTTATCATACTTGGAGTCAAAAATGAATTGATCATATTTTGAGTCCACTGTTCAACTAGGAAGAAATGAGGTACAACTGGGAAGAAATGAGGTACACTCGAGTTCCTTGGCATGCACTCCAGTTCTTAATCAACAATGCACACAAAAGCAGCAATGCACTCGAGTTCTCCATCTTGCTGCACTCGAGTTTAGAGAGTGAAGACAAGAGAGTTTATTCCAGAGATGGCCAAATCCTGAAGACATCACGATGCACTCGAGTTCGTCAGCTAGCACTCGAGTTCTGAGTCATTTTGCACTCGAGTTCCAGAAGTGCATTCTTGTGAGTTCATGTCCAAGACTACCTGGAGATGTTGAAATAGCTGTGTGCACTCGAGTTTCATAATGAGAACTCGAGTTTGGCAGACGCATAAGTAAAATGATTTCCAGTGATCAATCTGAACATGCTTAAATGATATCCAATGATTATGCTTTCACTTGTTATAACTCTTAAACTTGATTTAATGATTGTTCCATGTGTAAGACAGGTTTACAACGTTCGGATAGACAAAACGCATAAAGAAGTCAAAAACGACGGACACAATGAAATGGGTAACTGTCATCTGCACATTTGTCCAACCAATACCAAGTAGCTCTCGAACACTCTGAAAGCCAGTAAAGAATTCAAATGCCCACACCTCTCCACAATGGATACATTGCAACACTCATATGTGAGAATGCAATGAACGGCCAAACCTTCAAATACACTCAATGGTCGAACAAAGCAATGGGACTTTAACAGATGAATGCTCAACAATGGGAAAATATCCAAATGGGATCAATGGTAAAATGATTCAACAAACAACTCAACAAACGTGTAAACATAAAGCAACGGTATGAATAATCTGTCAGAAGCACGATCATATTACAACGGGAAAATGTTTTCTCCAACGGTTCTCAACACAACTCCTATATAAACCGAAGCATTCAAAGAAGAAGATGAGGTGATGCGACAGCAACCAAATACATGAGCGATAAGAACCCAACTGCCAATATGCTGACATTAGAACTCATCCGCCTCACATACTCTCTGTTCTTATCAGTTTACAATTTCATGTGTAATTGAGAGTGAGATTATTTATCTTGTACTTCAGTGAGAATTTATCTACTTTGTGAGAGAGTCTGTAAACACATCATCTGTAAAACTATATAACCCATTTTGTTCCTTCGGTATCCAATCTTACTTGGATCCACTCATGGTTAGCTTGTAAGAATCATAATTCACATACTCTAGCAATACATTCAATTTGAAGAAATTAAGCATAATGAATTAAACATGACTTTATGCATTAAAGTAGAGATATTTTCTTTTGAAGCAAACATGTATGCATAAAGAACTAAACTATTGAACATTGCAATCCCTTTGCAAATAGGTTTACAAGATGAATGTTTCAAATGATTTGAAAACATATTTCTAAAATAGTTTGCAATGCTCATTCCTAAGGTAACATGTATAAACCTCAATAAAAGATAACAATGTAGGAGGTTTTACCATTGTATACTCATACCTTAAGTGCTTAGGGAATTACCTTTACTCACCCAACGCATCTTTCTTTGGAACTTGGTTTTTGCATATTTAGCTTTGAGATTATGCAAAGTTCTCTCATGTGTTGTACACTCCATGAGTATTTTTGTACAAGAGATCCTCTTCTTCTTATTCTCCTCAAGGTAGTTGAATGGTACTCTATGATAGTTCTTCCTTGAGGTGGAACATACTCCTTTTATCTATTACTTCTTTTTGCGATTATACTTTGTAGTTCCAGCAATTTGTGCTTTGAGAATTCTCTTGTGTGATGATATAAACCTCTTAATTGGTGCAAGAGAAACTCTTGGATTTTTCTTGATCTTATCTGTACCCTTATGTCCATTTCTTTTCAGATCATCCTGCATACATATAGTACTAGATGGACATTTTGGTACCCACATATACTTGGGTCCTTAATTGTTAGCATTCAAATTCACATGACCTTTTAGAACCCAAACATATTTATTTCTCACATTAGAATTTCTTCTAATATAGCACGTATGAGAAATATGACCGGATTTACCACAATAATTGCAACTAACATGATGATATATATTGTGAAGTTTTGTGCTAGTATTGTGTTATTTGAGGGATGAAAATCTAAAATATCCAGTTTGCCTATGTTCTTTCTTCACATATAAATTTCCAGCATATTTGAAAACATTTTTGCTTTTCATAGTAGAATCAATAATTGGTCGGAAAATAGTTTTATGCAAACTCTGAAAATCATTTTTACTAAAATCATAAGCGGAATTGGAACTTTTTACCTTAAGTTCATCTTGAGCTCTAGAGAGTGATTTTTCATGTCCGTATGTAATGAGCTCTTTTTGGGAATCCTCTTCTCCTTGTCTATTCATGTTGACTATAAGAAAGTGTTGTATGATTTCTCCTTCTTGATCATCAACTTCCAATTGTTCATGCACCATAAATATGCAACTTATAGTTTCACATGAACTATCAACATTTTCAACTTCAACACACTCGTTAGAAGTATACATAGAATCAAGAGTATCCCATATATCTTTAGCATTCGAACAAAATCTAATTTTCTCAAAATCATTTTCTGTCACAACACTATACAAAATCTTCATTGCTCTAATATTTAATGAAAATATTTTATTTTCTTTATCTGTCCAATCCTTTCTTGGTTTATGATCAAAAGCATTTGTAAAAACATTCCACATATCAAAATCATATGCTTTTATAAAACTAGTCATTTTAGCTTTCCAGAACGAAAATCAATATCTTTTAAAAGAGGTGGAATAGTATAATCAAAACCTTCTGGAAGCATAAAATACCCAAAGTCAGCTATTATAACTCTTGGGACGGTTAAGTCCTTTAAACAAGATCCCAAGCTCTGATACCAAATGTTAGACCTGGCTGACACCCAAGAGGGGATGAATTGGGTGTACAATAATAAAGTATGATCTTTTAAAATCTTTTCGCAGCTTATCAAATTAATATATATGGAAGTATAAAATCATAAGCAGCTATATAAATCTTATATGTTGGAAATGTAAAATGTTAGGGACGAGAATATGCAAACTGTGATTTATCCTGGTTCGGTCCAATCTACGATGACCTACGTCCAGTCCTCAGGCTCCTGCTGAGATTTCCAATCTACTATCTTCTTGTTTAACCGGGCACAAGAAAAGCCGCTACAACACACAAGTTTAACCAGGCACTTGTGTAGCCTACTATGGAGTTACTCTCCCTCACACACTGTAAGGTTCAGTCGCCCTTACGACAAGTCTTACGAGCAGAGCAATCCTCCCTACAGCTTCCTTGTAAGGCAATCAACCCTCTCAAGGTCCCTGTACCTTGAGTTCAATACATAAGTATATTTGTAGTGTTTATAGACTCTCTCACAGAGTAGATAAATTCTCACTGTAGTACAATACAAGTATTCACTTTCTCAAATATACATGATATATAAAACAGATAAGAACAGAGAGTGCAAGAGGCGGAAGACTCAGGATATCAACATGCTTCTGTTTTTCTTTCTTCTGTACGCTAGTGGTCTCTGTTTGAATTCTCTCCTATTTATAGCTGAGTCATAGAAGAAGATTATCCGTTAGAGCCTGTCACTGCATTTAACCGTTGAGCGCATATTCCTATTTTCCCATTGAACCTACTCTGACGTATGCTTTAGTATTTCTTACATTTTGCCTGTTGATTGTACTTTGACAGATGTATTAGTGGTTCTTTCTGTTTGCACATTCATTGAGTTGTTTATTGAATCATTTGACCGTTAAGCCTATTCAGATATTTTCCCATTATTGAGCATTCTTCCGTTAAAGTCCCACTACTTTGTTTAACCGTTAAGTGTATTTGAATATTTGGCCATTGATTACGTTCTCACAGATAAACGTTGCAATGTATCTGTTGTGGAGAGTTATGGGCATTTGAATTCTTTATGGGCTGTCAGACGAACGCACATGCATATGTATTTTCGAGCTCCAAACTCTTCGTATTCTCCAAGATATGATCCGATGAGTGTAGACAACATATGTATTTTTGAGCATCTTTTTCCAGTAGTCATACTTTATTGAATATAACTCTAAAATTGACATATTATATATCTATTGAAATCTCTTTGAGTCTACTTTCAAATAGCACTGGTTTGAACTCATTTGGACCTGTATTTTGAGAGATATATCCAAAATACGAAAACTATTCTTAAATATAACGGTGATTTTAATTTCAACATCAAACATTTATATCTGATTCATCTGAGCTTCTTTGATATTTTTTCTAGTGTCAAAATGATGTATTGGAAGTCTAGTTTCATGTGCTACTAGTTTCATCTCAATCAAAGTTGTGGTTTGGGAGATATGACTGAATTATTGAAGCTCACCCAAACTAAACATAAAACAGGGATGAACAGAGTATGTTGTTCTTCACTGTGGACTCGAGTTCTCAGATCCAAACTTGAGTTCAGACCAATTTTTACAGTGCTGAACAGTCTCGAACTCGAGTTATCCATAACCAACTCGAGTGCAAAGCTTAGGATACATCCGAAGATCGTTTCTGAGCAAAACTCTCATAGAGAACTTCCTAAACTCGAGTGCTACAGTGCAGAACTCGAGTTCTACTATTCAAACTTGAGTGCTACAGTTCCTCGGATGCTACAGTGTCTGGTTGCTACAGTATCTGTTCGCTACAATACCACTTGAATTCCCTTCTTAGCATAGAAACATCCGATATTTCTTCTAGCAGCTTGAATCTTGATATTCCCATTAGTTCCTTCAAGCTCTTCTTTCTCCAGTCTTTTTCTTGTTTTGCTTGACTAATCAATAAGATATACAACATTAAATATAGTAGTTAGTCAATATAAGGATATTAATATATTAAGCAAACTTTTTGCTCTTAATATCTTATATCTATATTTGACATCATCAAAACTAATCATATCTAACACAGCGGACATATAGAAATAGCATATGTATACTGATATAAATACTTGTTTCTATTACAGGAGTTCCCATAAGGTTCGTTTAAAAATAAATACACATACTATAAGAAAAAATGAAATTACTGATAACGAACTACAACTTGCAACAGACCCATACCATCAGTTGCTGGTAACAACGTCCTAGCCCTTAGAGGTGCTTCCTCCAATTTGGTCAAATTTAATTTTTAGGAAAGGGGGAGATTCAAATGAATCATAGTAGTAACAAACAACCATTCATAGAAAATGTGATAAATAAATATACAATGCACCATTTAAGTAACAGAGAATTCATATTATAACATGTTTGTTCTCACTATTCATGGCCAAATGACTATTTGGTCCCCTACTTACCTGTCATTTCAGCTGGGTCCCAGACCATAGCTAGGTGATGTTCATATTGTGTACATAAAAGCTAGGTCCCACTAGGCCGACTGGTATGCGTGCTTTTCTCACCGGACTATATTTGTGTGTTTGTTGTACTATAATTAGATATTGTGCCCCAGGAACTATACATATCACATAATATGGCAATATAAAGCATATAAATACTCACATATTATATGAAAGATATAGTTACTACCTAAAATGCATTTATAGGGCCTAGCTTTCGATCTCTTTCTTGCTGTCCGGCCTGGGCAACTGAAAAATCCTAAACTTCTAAATTTATAATAAATGAGTCAGGACTTATTCATATTCCCATTCTAAACTCATACATTTGGTTATTTTTACCTTGGAGTTCAAGGTATTACATTTTTCCATTACCTTTTGAATTTCTCACTTTGATTAAAAGCTATAAGATTTTTTGTCAAACTTTGAAAATTCATATCTTTATTTACAAATCTCTAATTGTAGTGGTTCTAAAGGATTTTTGACTCTTATTAATTCTATTTTTGAGGAAAAAAAATTGTCCTTAGTCAAATAGATGATCAGAATTCCAGAATTATCATTTATTAGAGACTACCTCAAAAACTTACCAGTTTTACTTGGCTAAATTAAAAAATACATAACTCTTAGTGTATAGGTCCAAATAACATATATGACCTATCAAATTAAAGCTTCATATGTATACTTTTACTCTGAAAAATTTCATATTTATTGGACATATTTTGGTTATCAAAAAACATATTACAATATTACTGCCTCACAGGAAAATACACTGGTAGCACATTTCTATTTTGGTAAGTTTTTTGAAGTTCTAGACCCCTTAGCGTTTTGGCCAAGGTGCTGAAATTCATTATTAGTGGCTAATTTATTATGAATATATTGTTAAATAAGGGTTTATGGTGTTTAATTATATGTTTAAAGGTTAAAAGTTGTAAGAACACAATTTTTGGTTTAGGGGTCAGATTTGGCCAAACCTATTTCATGGGGTTAAAGCTAGATTTTGATTAATTTAATATTAGAAGTGGATTCTATGGCTAAAATTGTGTAGGGATAGCATGTGGTTATAATCTTTGGACAATTGATTGGAAAACCCTAATTTTAGAATTCAAAGGTGTTGTTGAATCTGCCATATTCATGGCAGTCTGTTTGTGAGCTACTTTTGAATGATCAAAACTTATCCAATTTCTATGATAGTATCATAGGTTGTAGTAGATATCCTAAGCTTTCCAATGATAGGTAATATATGACATTTAGCTTTGTAAATTGGGAGATATGCTCTGTTGAAATTATAACTCAAACTCTATAATGTGTTCTAGGACAGTAATGTTGGTCATGAGGTCTTGAGGTATTGACCCTATAATTGGCCCTGAGTGGTATTTTTATTTGAAATATGGCTTAAATATATTTCTATAGGACTTAAAACCACCTCATTTTGATTTTTCTAGATTAAGTTATGATTTTTGGAAGTTCAATCAAGAAACAGGGAAAAACCTGGAAGCACAGTTTCTTGGCTGCAACACAAAAGTTTCTAGACACATTTTGGCCATGGCCAAAGGATTCCTTGGCTATAGCCAAGACCCCATTTCATTACCTCTTATTTTTCCATGGAATATTAACACCTAAGTCACAAGAGAGGTATTAAATAGTATGACATAAATTAGAAGCCAATGTAGAACCTATTTACTGCTATTTAACTTAATATACTAGACTTAGAAGATGTTTAACTAAGTAATAACACATTTTTCATGGTTTCTAACTTATAGGATTTGACCTTTGCCCAAGTCGACAAAGAGCTGGTAAGAGAGGATAAGCCATTGGAAAGGAATACAAGTAGTAACTCTATCTTTCATACACTATGATTGTTTATATGCTTTGTATTACCATGTTCTGTCATATGAATTGCATCTTACAAAATGTAGCTGTAGTATGGGAAAAGCACAAATACCAACAGGCCAAGTGGGACCCAGTTTAGGTAATGAGACAACTACAGACATATAGTCATTTGCTCTAGAACATTATACCAAGTAGGGGTCAAATAGTCATCTGATCTTAAACAGTTAATACAATATGGCTAGTATAATGGAAGAACTAGTAATGCAGGTAGCCTAGTAAATGGACAGTAATCTATACTGGGTTAAAGCTTCCAGACTAAAAGAATTTACGACTAAAGTATGAAATGTGAGACTTAAGTAGAGAATTGCTCGCATACTTTGATATGATGAAACTAAGAGCCAATGAGACATAATGACGTAGTGAAACTTGTGGAAATAATTGAAAAGTTTTTTTATCCTTAGAAAAACCTTGTCAACCCTAGGTTCAACTCCTGAGTTGAGATTGGGGATTTTTGAACATTTATGCAAGTTAGGTTCTCCAGGTTTGAATCCTAGTTCTACAACTAATTTCACTACTCTTTGGTACTCATCTAAACGTAAGAGATAAAAGGTGTTACAATTTGGTATCAGAGTAGTGATTCTGACAATGGAACTATCTGCTATGAGATAAAGGTCTAGTTAGAGCAAGGGGTTCAGACTATAAGTTATATTTCTTGCTTAATTGAATAGTATAGTAATCTTCTATTAGTGCTACTATAACAGGAGTTACATATAGCAGAGGAACCTAAGGAAGTAGACCACCACTCTCTGTTAATCAACCTGCTAAAAGAAGGGGTAACAATCTATATAAAGAAAGTAGTTCCGCTCGACAGGGATGTTAGTGTTTCATAGTTCTAGTAGGGATTCCTCTACTTGTAACAATTGTAATATCACAAATTTTGGGACTAAAGGCTAGAGAATAAGCCTAAATTAAGTGGACTGCTAGACCTCAGTTTAGCAAATGTTCCTATGAGGCATATTTAAATTTCCTAAAATTCCTTTATATCCTTGGATATTAAAAGGAATTATATTGGTGAGCTAAAGAGATAGGGAATAACAAAACAAAGTGATTGGAAGTCACACACAACATAGTGAAGTGGAATACAAAGTATTATTGCTATTGGTGAAATTCCCGATGTGGCAGTCATGGTTGTGTGGCAGATTCTAAGGGGAAAATGATGTCCAAGTATTATGAAACTTTCCAGAATAAAAGTAGACTTATCAAGATTTAATTTGATAAGTTATATAAGTAATTTGGTGTTGTACACAAAGAGAAATGGATTTTTGAAGTTAGCCCAGTGAAATTAACTATTTTCTAGGGTAGCATCCAAAGATTAAAATTATAGGAAAAGTGAGCTTTCAATTGGCCAAATTTTATATTTTTTCTTTAAACAAGACTCAATGATGGTCGCATAAACTTTAGAACCACCCCAATTGGACATTTGTACAATTATATATGAGTTTTCAAAGTTTAATGAAAATTCTGTCAGATTGGATATTATGTGAGAAAATCAATTATTTGGGCCAATCAGAAGCTGACACATAGCAAGGAAATTTAACTCCTTCTTTAACCATCAATTATCATCTTCCTCAGCTCATTTTTCACACTGAAAATGCAGAGAAGAGAGAGAGAGAGAGGCTGCAGAGAAAATGGAGAGAGAAGAGAGAGAAAATTCTACTCACCGAAACTCTACTGTAACGACATCTTCTCTTAAAGTGCCCTTCAGAAAACTTCTTCTACTCATTACGAGCTTTATTCCTATGGTTTCATATTTTTGTTAAGAGGTGGTTGGCGCTATCTCACCAGCCAGAGTGTTGCCGGGATTCCAAACCGTTTGCAGAAACGAGTAGAGGTAAGTGTAAGCTTCCCTTTTAACCGATTGGTTTGTCGTTTGGATGAGTATAGAAGAAGTTGGGTACTATTCATGGTTGGTTTAAAATGGTGTTTTCAATGGCTAAATCATGTCCAATGAGTGTTTAAGTAGCTAATCATTTGATTAGAAGTAGAAAGGAAGTGATTAAGCTAATGAAAACAAGAAACCGACAAACTCTTTCCGGGAACTCTAATTTTCAGTTTTATGTTCTGTATGTGACATGGTGATGGGCTGAGAATTTGATGATTTTGATGCTTCCATTTGATTTGGGAGGAAAAATTATGTGGGTATGCAAGTGTTCATGAATTTTAGATACTTGTGTATGAATTTGGAAGTTTTAGAAGTTGAATGTGTGCATGTTGTGAAATATGTCCTCTAGAGGCAGTGCCGATGTAATGTGTTTCGAGTGGCTAAATGTTGTCCAATGATAATGAAACATTACAGGCTTAAAGTAGACATGTATAGATTTAAAATTATAGGTAATAGGAAGGATTTTGACAAGTATGCTAGGAGTTATGATTTTTCAAATTCTGGTCACGTAAAATTGGGTAATTCTGGACCAGTGTCTAATGAAATGGAATTCTATACTTATGAGAGTGATTTTAGCTTATGGGTATATTTTTTCCTTAAAATATACTTAAAAATGGTTCCATAGAACTTGAAATCACCCCATTTGGATTTTTGTACATTTAGTTATGAGTTTTACAAGTTCGGCCAAGAATCAGGACGGTGAAATTTTGAGTAGCGAGATTCTTGGCCGCGGCCAAAATGTTTCTGTCTAGTTTTTGGCCACGGTCAAAACCCCCAAATTCAAGAATTTCATATTTTTGAAACAAATTGACCTATGTAGTCCTTCCTAGCTTATTGGGCCTTAGTATACACTTCTAATGACTCACAATCATGGCTCTAATGATGTAATTGGGTATCTAGGGCCATAGAGAAGTCAAGAAAGAAGAGGAATGGAAGAATTTCCAAGAATCTCTGATGTTTGAAAGAAAAGGGAATAATTCAAGAAGAAGGACATAAGTCCACAAGGTAGTAAATTTACTTACTTGTATGTATGTGATGTTTATGTTGTGTATTAATTTGGTGTATTGCCTTGCTTGATTATGTAAAGCATGTATGAATGAATGAAGCTCTGTTTCTATTTTTACTATAGCCATAAGTATGTTGTACGAAACATTGAGCATGCAGAATATCATTATGTGAACATGAGCCTACGTAAGGCAAGCATATCATGCACTAGCATTCATCTTACATGCATTATCTATATGTTTGCTATTGAGATTCTCTCGAATCTCAGTCTCCCTCACCAACCTTATAAGTATATGAATAGGAAAGAAGAGAATGCTTGAAGATGATTTAGAAGAAAAGAAGACAAAGAATTGAAGACTGAATTGTGTTTAGTTTATTGTGTGTATCATTATTTGCACACAGAGAATATTTATTTGCAATAATATAAGTATTTGAATTAACCAGTATTGGGATCATTGAGAATAAGAAATACTCTAGTAATTATATAAGGAATTAAGAAACGATGAGTTTTTAAGAAGTTACGAACAACTTTGGGATGATATCAAAAACAAGGTTTTTAAACCATTCAGAAAGGCCTACTTAATTACAGGTTCGAATCCTATATTGAGGTTGGGAATTGAAACAAATTTGCAAAAGAAAGATCGCTTAGTGGTTCGATCCATTGCCTAAAACTCATCAGAACGATTACGTAAGTAAGGTGTTACAACAATGACAATGAGACCCTAAGGATTGAAAAGGAAGCACATGATTCAGATTTTATTGCTGACTTTAGGGCTCGTGATCTTGAGTTAGGGAAAGGCCTAGATTTTTTCCCTATGTTATGAGAACACATAGATGGGCTATACCAAGAAGTTTGTACTACTTATATTTCCCCATGGGGACAGTACCAAGCATCTCTGGGGAGGCTGACATGTCACACTGGGATTGAGGTATGTATGGGCTACAAATACCCAGTGACAAATGGTATGGTACTAGCACTAATGCCCAGGATACCATTGGAACTCCGTAGTTAAGCGTGTTTAGGTAAGAAAAATCCTAGGATGGTTGACCCCCTGGAAAGTACCTAAGAAATCTGAAACCTTTTGCTTAAAGGTTTGGGATTTTGATTAGAAGTTCTTAGATGACCTAAGGAATGATTAGAGGCATGGAGATGATGAAGTAAGTATTGATCTTTAATATGAACCATTTTTGTTGTAGTAAGTACTGACTAGGAAAAGTTTACTTCATGAAGTTATGGAATCTTAAGGCATAGTGATTATTTTGAGGTTTCTCCATGCTGTGTAATAATCCTTAGTAACCCGTTGGGTTAAAGGAATAGAGATATGATATACGGTGATACATGATGAGTGGTGATTATGCCATATATCTATCATAGAGGATCCGATCTGATGATATTGAAGGTTAGAATAGGTGCTATTAATTTTGATTGTTAGCACACCTATTAGGTATAATTGAGGAAACGTGATTTTTTGACACAGATCATGTTGAGGTTTTAAGAGTTGAACAAAAACCTGAGAATTAAATCCAATAGTTGAATTGACTCTACAGGAAGTCGAAGTAGCCAGAGTGGCTTGAGGTACTAGGATGTAGTATAGATTATAGAAATATGGATGAGGTTGCTAGTTGCTAATCTAGCATAGGGAAAGATCTTAATTATAGACTATTACCTTAGAGTTGTGATTTTTTTCTGGAGCAGGACTAATATCAAAAGTCCAAGTAAATTGACCTTAGATGAGACGACGAAATTAAAGAAGCAGATTGCGGAACTGCTAGAAAAGAGGGACGTTATAAGATCTAGATTCCCATCACAATGGTATTTCCATTCATAGATGACCAACTGGAAAGAGCTACCTATGGAGTATTCTGATCAGAAACAACTACCTATAGAGAGTTCTGATCGGAAAAGGCTACCTACGAGAAGATTTAATCGGAAAGGACAGTCTATTGAAGGTTTTGACTGGAGGGGCTGACCATTCAGGTGACTAAGTGAAGCACCAAGTGCAGTATTGTAGCATGGAGCCACCGTGATGTTAAGCCATAGTATGCAACTATCATAATGACAAACCGTGGAGTAAAACCATTGTGACGTTGAAACCGTAGAGTAGAGCTACGGGAACATTGACTCTCAATAATGGTGCATTGTAATGATTCTTCTATCGAATGGGTTTCCTTGAGGAGAGGGTTGTGTGTGACCCAATGAATTGCCATAGAGTGCTCCAGTGCCAATTGATAACAAAGATTAAGGAAGAACAGGCTCGACGGTATAAAGGAAAGCAACTCTTGCTCTTATATCTTTGGTAATAGTTCTGCATGTATGTGTTTACCATTGAGTATATTCGTGTTATGAATATATGGTAGGCAGTAAGACCTATTAGGCTAATGTGTCCTTAGGCAGTTAGACCTGATGGGCGGAGGCTCGAGGCTGTAAGTCTTATAATGCTTATGGCATAAGGGTAATTCCCTGGGCAGAAAGACTTGATGAGCATTTATAATTTACGAGGTAGTCATCCAGTGCCTATTTGCATGGGTGGACACTCAGGCTATAGAGATTTCTATTATGTACGAGTAGTCGCCCGGGGCCTTTTTGCGCTGGTGGATACTCGGGGCCATAGAAAGTCATGTTATACACAAGTGGAATCCTAGGGCCTATTGCATTGGTGAACAGTTAGGGGCATGTGACTTGTGGGACTTAGGGTCTATTGGTTGCCATTATGCTATATGCTAACGTGCTGAATGCTCTTGTAATGATTGTTATGATGACGGTTTGCTTAACATGCTTCGTGAACATTGCATAAGAGTATAAATGGCTTGAGTAGCGAGAGATGGAGCATATGATCATTTAGAATACCTAGTGGACTGTGTCCTGAGGTAGTTAGACCCGATATATATTCAGCAAAGATGATGGACTGAATTTCTTGAGACCATAAGACCTAATGGGCTAGTAAGTCCTTAGGCCGGTAGAATGTGATATGTTAAGAATTGTGCCTAGCGAAGGCTCGAGGCGGTAGGACCCGATGTGCAATTTTTCATAGGACAATCTAATGTCTAACGATAACATTAGACTAATGTGTCCAAAGAATATATTGAGACTAGCAGATTCAGACTGTACTAGGTTGTAGTTGAGGTGGTAAGCCTTAAGATGCCTATGGCATAGGGTGATCCCCTAGGCAGTAAGGCTGAAATGTCCAGCACTGTGGGAACAGAATGAGCTGTAAGGCATGAAATGAATATAATGTGATTTGAGAGAATCCCGAAGAGGCTAGAATACGAATATGCATATAGTGTAATCCAGGAGAGTCCCAAAGAGGTAGTAAGGCCTAAGAAACCACGTGCTGTAAGAATGGACTAGTGGGTCATGTGATTGAATGTTATATACTGGGTACATAATGAATGAGAATGATGTGTAGTGAGCACTGAATACTATCTGAGATTTTGTGTAAAGAATATGATTATTGACTTGCATGCTCAATGAGCTTGCAAATGAAAGAGCTAGAATGAAAGATATAGGCTAAATGTCTAAAGATGATTCCTTGAGGTATAGATGGTACCCTATGATGTTCGAAATTTCGAGGACAAAATTTATTAAATGAAGGGAGAATTGTAATATCTTGAATTTTGGGCCTAGAGACTTGAGGAAATACCTTTATCAGGAAAATGATTAAGCCCAGTTTGGGAAGAGTCCCAAGAATGATGAGATATAAAAAGACTTTGAGGGACTTTGAGATTTGGCCCTACCGAGTAGAGGGCTCATATTTGCAGGTAGTATGATTAAAGTGTCGATGTATAGGTGTACAAGATACATATACTGTGTCATTAGGTTGGTAGAAAGATGCCACCCAACTATGTCATGAGGTAAGGGACCGATTAGTCGGGCGAAATAAGGCGGTATGGTATTCACATGCCATTTTCAGAGCGTACATGTGTACCCTACGTTTTTGGAGTGGATGCCAACATGTGGCACCATACAAGTCTCACGTGCACAGTCTAACCTAGTGTCATTTGAATGGCCTCAATATAAGTGTCGCAGTCTCGAGCAAAACCCGAGTAAAACCTCGAGTAAGCACAGATAAAGTAACTTTAATAAAGTAAGCAATTATGACTAATTTTTTGTGTTGTCTAAGAAGAGGATGACAAGTGTCCTTTAATCATTACAAAGGACAATGTCACTTTTATGTTGTATTTTTGGGGTTTAATCATGTATTTATGGTTAGATTATGATTTATGATGATACTAGACCAAGTTATTGAATAAAATTCTGTTTTGGTAATTTTGGTTAATTAATGGTTTTGTTGGGTCATAAGGGAAGGGGATGGAGTTTTGGGATTTTAATGATTTTGATCATCCCATTGATTTCTACATGAAAAATTGTTTGGAAATAGCCTTCGTTAAGAATTTTGGATCATTGCAACACAAATTGTAACTTTGCCTATTGTTATCCTATTAAGGGTCCTGCATGGCAGTCAGTTTATATGGTGTTTTTGAGTGATTGAATGATGTCCATATGTTGTGAAACTTTCCATTATAAAAGTAGACTTATAAATCTTTAATTTGAAGAGACATAATTAATTGGATTTGTATTCTAGAAGTTCTACCTTTTTAAAGTTTGGTAATGTAAAACTGGAAAATTCTGGAGTAGTGTCCAATAAAAGGGAATTATGTATTGATGAGTTTACATTTAGCTAATGGATATATTCTTCTCTAAAGTTAGACATAAACAGGGTCATGTAGAAGTTGGAACCACCTCATTTGAATTTGTTTGGATTTAGTTATGATTTTTGTAATTTCGGCGAAGAATCAGGAAAGGAAAATTTAGACGGTTAGGTTCTTGGCCATGGCTAGAGGATTTCTTGACCGTAGAAAAAAAGTTTCTGACCCGTTTTAGGCTGTGGCCAGATATTTTTTACTGCTACCAAGGCCTGAATTTTTCCATATTTCATACTTTCTAATAAGTGTTGATTCGTATGGTCTTTCCCCACCTTATAGGCCTTTGTTGGGACTTCCAAGGGCTACCTAAGTGAATCAAATGACAACCAACAAGCCAAACTAAGAATAAATTAGCTTACATTATACCAAAGAGGATTGGATTATGTAATAACCCCTCATCCATAATTCTAATTATAGGTCTTGATGGTTGCTGGATTCTAAGACTTGCTCGAGCTCAGGAAAGCAATTGGATATCACTAACGGGAAGCGACCAGGTAGTAACTCTGTCTTTCATATGTTATAAGATACACTGCATGTTTTGTAGATTCATCATGAATTTTCTGGCACTTCTGTGATTCATGAGTGGATGCCCAAGGCCGATTGCATGGGTAACACTCAGGGCCTTGTGATATACCTAGTGCTTTGATGGTATGTGAACTGCATGTTATGCTCTGAATATTATTGTGATGATTTTGTTATATGAAGACTGTGTAGCATGCTATGTGATGTTGTATCTATATGATTAACTATCTGTTATTATTGAGATTCTTTTGAATCTCACCCTTTTTCTATAAACCAATTTACAGTATAGGCTAGTAGCTCAAAAGGGTAAGAGGGTAAGCGCGGACAGCTAGAGGATGAAGTTGCAGAATGTATTTTCTATGTTAGTTGTCTGTTTTTAGTATGTTGGATATTTTGATCTATATAAGGTATGTATAACTTTGTAACCTTGATGATAGTACAATGGAAGAACTAGTAATGCCGGTAGTCTAGTAAATGGATAGTAATCTATACTGAGTTAATGCTTCCGAGACTAAATGAAATTATAACTAAAGTATGAAATGTGAGACTTAAATAGAGAATCGGTCGCATACTCTGATATGATGAAACTAAGAGCCGATGAGACATAGTGACATAGTGAAACTTGTGAAAATAATTGAAAAGTTTTGTTTACCCTAAGAAAAACCCTTTCAACCCTAGATTCAACTCCTTAGTTGAGATTGATGATTTGTGAACATTTTCAGAAGTTGGATAATCCAGGTTTGAATCCTGGTTTTACAATTTATTTCACTACTCTTTTTGTACTTATCTGAGCATTTGTGATATAAGGTGTTACAAGTACCATTGCAACGGAAATCCAGATCTTATAAGGTCCCTCTTTTCTAGTAGTTTCGCAATATGCTTCTTTAGTTTAGCCATCTCATCTGGGGTCAGTTTATTTAGACTTTCAATATAGATCCCACTCCAAGCATAATCACCACTCTAAGGGAATATTCTATGATTAAGATCTTTCCCTATGCTAGATTAGCAACTAGCAACCTCCAGAAACCTCATACACATTTCTGTACTATATTTTAGTACCTCAAGCCATTCAGGCCATTTCAAATTCTTGGAGAATCAATTCAACTATTGTATTTGATTCTCAGGTGATGATTCAATTGTTAGAACATCAACATTACCTTAGCCAAAAAATAAGGTTTCCTCAATTATACCCAATAGGTATGCTAAGAATCAAAATCATTAGCACCTATTCTAATCTTCACTGCTTTTGGGTAATATTCTTTAAACATTACTGAAGGTTCAACATTATCCACACGGTTCACAAGGTTCAAACCTCTATCATGAAATAGAATCATAGTACAACCTGATTCTTATTTTGACAAAAGTACTATTTCAGCTTAAATATGATCCAAATCTATCATCCACCTTTAGTATCATCAAATCGGATCCTCTAAGATAGATATACGGCATCATTACTACTCATTATGTATCACCATATATCATACCTACATACCTTTAACCCTACGGGTTACTAAGGATCATTACTTAGTACGGAGAATCCTCAAAACAATCACTATACCTCGAGTTTTCATAGCCTCATCAAATGAACTTTTTCCCAGGCAATACTCACTGCAACAGGAATGGTTCATAGTAAACATCAATACTTATTTCATCATCTCCATGCCTCTAATCATTCCTTAAGTCATCTAAGAACCTCAAATCATAATTCTAAACCTCTAATCAAAAGATTTAAAATTCCAAGGTACTTCCTAGGGGGTCACCCATCTTGGGATTTCCCTCGCCTGAGCATGCTTAACTACAGAGCTCTAATAGTATCGGGGGTATTAGTGCTAGTACCATACCATTTGTCACTGGGTATCGGTAGCCCATACATACCTCAATCCCAATATGACATGTTATCCTACCCAAAAATGCTAGATACTGTTCCTATAGGGAAACATAAGCAGTACCAGCTTCTTGGTATAGCCCATTTATACATCTCATAACACAGGGGAAAAATCTGGGTCATACTCTAACTTAATATCAAGAGCCCTAAAGTTAGCAAAAGAATCTAAATCCTACGCTTCATCTTCTATCCTTAGGTTCTCATTGTCACTGTCACTAGTAGACGAATCCCCACTGGGACTGTATAGACCATTACCCCTTCCTTCAAAAGGCTAATTCACAGAGAAGGGTGGCTTAATTCCTTAGGTTCCTCTGCTATTTATAACTCCTTCTTATAATAGCACTAGTAGGAGACCACTATACTATTCACTTAAACAGAGAATGTAACCAATAGTTAGAACCTCTTGCTTTGACTGTACCTTTATCTTTGAGCAAACAATTCCATTTCCAAATATGTAATACCTTAATTCCAATAGGCCCAGATAAGTATAAATGAGAACTGAAAAAAGTTGTAAAACCAGGATTCAAACCCGGACTACCCAACTTTCAAAAATGTTCACAAATCCCCAATCTTAACTCAGGAGTTGAACCTAGGGTTTAAAGGGTTTTTCAGAGGGCAAAAAAAATTTTCAGTTATTTCCACAAGTTTCACTATGTTTCATCAGCTCTTAGTTTCATCATATCAGAGTATACGAGCGATTCTCAACTTAAGTCCCGCATTTCACATTTTAGTTATAATTTATTTTTCTCTGGAAGCATTACCTAATATAGGTTACGATCCATTTACTAGGTTACTGGCATTACTAGTTCTTCCCTTGTACTGTCGTCAAGGTTACAAAGTTATATATATCCTATACAGATCAAAATATCCAAAATACTAAAAACAGACAACCAACATAGAAAATGCATTATGCAGCTTCATCCTCTAGCTGTCTATGCTTACCCTCTTGACCTTTTGAGCTACTAGCCTGTAGTGTAAATTGGTTTATAGGAAAAGGGTGATATTCAAAAGAATCTCAGCAGTAACAGATAGTCAATCATATAGATACAACATCACAAAGCATGCCATACAGTCAGCATATAACATAATCATCACCACAACATTTAAAGCATAACATGCAGTTTACATACCATCATAGTGCTAGGTATATCACAAGGCCTCAAGTGTTACCCATGCAATTGGCCCTAGGTATCCACTTACGCATCACAGAATGTGCCAGACAATTTATGATGAATCTACAAAATATGCAGTGTATCTTATAACATATGAAAGACAGAGTTACTACCTGGTCACTTCCCTTGACCGATATCCTATCATTTCTCAGAGCTCAGGCAGGTCTTAGACTCCGGATAACCATTAAGTCCTATAATTAGGATTATCGATGACGAGTTATTACTTAATCCAATCCTTTATTGGTATAATGTAAGCTAATTTATTATTGGTTTAGCTTGTTGGTTGCTATTTAAGTTACTTAAGTAGCCCTTGGAAGTCCCAATAAAGGCCCATAAGGTTGGGAGAGACTATATCAATCAACACCTCATGGAAAATATGAAATTTGGAAATATTTGGGTCTTGGTTGCAGCCAAAAACTTTTTAGCTAAAATTTTAAAAATCATAACTAAATCTAAAAAAATCCAAATGAGGTGATTCCAAGTGCTACATAACCCTCTTTAAGTCTACGTTTATACAAAAATATAGCCATAAGCTAAATATATACACATAGGTATAAAATTCCCTTTTATTTGACATTGCTCCAGAATTGCCCAGTTTTACATTACCAAACTTTAAAAATGTAGAACTTCCATCATACAAATCCAATTGACCACTATAAACTATAAAATTAAAGCTTGATAAATCTAATTTTAGACTGGAAAGTTTCAAAAGATTTGGACATCATTCAATCACTCAAAAACACCACACAAAATGACTGCCACGCAAAAACCTTAATAGGGCAGAAATTTACAGAGTTACAACTTGTGTCCTAATGATTCAAAATTCATAACCAAGGCTATTTCCATAAAAGTTTTCATTTAGAACAAAATATGATCAAAATCATCCAAATACCAAAGTTTCATCACCTTTCCTTTTGACCCAATAGAACTTTTTTTAACCAAAAATTAACAAAATAAAGTTTGTCCAACAACTTTGTCCAATATCATCATAAATAATAATCTAACCATAAACACATGATTAAACCTCAAAAACACCCCCTTAGATGAAAATGAATAGTACCAAATCCCCACAAAAACTCATCCAAACAACAAACTAATTGGTTCAAAAGGAAGCTCTCTATACATTTCCGCAGTCAGTTTGGAAATATGGTAGTACTCATACAAGTGATATAACACTAACCACCTCTAAATAAAAATCTAAAATCACAAAAATAAAGCTTGGGATGAGTAGAAGAAGGTTTGTGAAGGGTATTTTGAGAGAAAATGTCAATTCGGTAGTGTTTCAGTGAATTGAAGTTCTTAGGCATAACTATCACCTTCATCTCTCTTCTTCCATTTTTTCTTGATCTAAATCTGATTTTCCCTTGATTTTTGGCCATTTGACCGAATTGTATGGCCTTTAACGGTGTTGGAAAAGTTTGTGCCACTTGTCAACTTCATATGGTGCCATTTGTTGGGTAGACCAATGATTCGGTGACACATGTCACTTTCTTTTTTGTCTTCCCTTTTTGTCTTTCTTAGGTGGCACTATAATTGTTAGTGGAAGGGAGAGGCCTAACAATTTCCTCAGACTCTCGGGTTCAGTGTTCAGGAAGTCAAGTACGTAACCGAGCTGGAGACCGGTGGATTCCTCATACTCCAGTACTAGGTGGCATGCTCTTAGGATGGCAACAAAAAAGCATAAAGGTAAGTGTAATGATCAGGGAAACTTGTCACCTCCTTACTCTTCCAACACAAAAGTGGTATTGTCCTTTGTAATGATTAAGGGACACTTGTCATTCTCTTGTATAGCCAACATAAAAACTAGTCATGATTACTTACTTTATTAAAGTTACTTTAATAATGTTACTTTATCGGTGTCTCCTCAGGATTCTACTTGGGTTTTGCTTGGGGCTGCGACCAGAAATTGAAGCCCATTAAATGACACCAAGTTGGAGTATGTATGTAGGTCTCACATGGCGCCACATGCCAACGTCCACTCTAAAAACTCAGGGTACACATGTACACCCTGAAAATTGCATGTGCATACCTACACCAGCCTATTTTGCCCAAATAATCGGTCCCTTACCTCATGACATGGTTGGGTGGCATCTTTCTACCAACCTAATGGCATAGTATATGTTTCATGTGCATATATGCATCGACACTTTAATCATGCTGCTGCAAATACCGAGCCCTCTACCCGACAGGGCCAAATCGCATAGTCCTTGAGAGTTTTTATATATCTCATCATTCTTGCGACTCTTCCCAAGCTGGGCTTAGTCGTTTTCCTGATAGAGGCTTATCCTCAAGTCTCTAGGCCAAAAATTCAATATATTACATACATACATACATATACATATGTACATATATATACATATATATACATATGTATAGATGTATTATGATGATATTATTATATTGCGTATATATAGATATTATATGATAATATCTCAAATTTAATTTATAAAGATAAATTAAATCTATTTCCATTAGCTCTTTATTCATATTAAATAAATAGGTTAAATTAAAAGTGTTGTACAGATTTAATTAAACCATATTTATTTAATTTTTCTATAAAAAACAATTAAGTGTTAATTGATATGATATGGATTTCGAAATTAATTAAGATTAACTTTAAAAATCAAATATCCATTATAAAATAGAAAACATTGACTAGTTATTTAAGGGATAGCAAGGGTTTTCTACGGATGATGGAAAAAAAATAGATAGAGAGCCGTGAGAAAAAGAAAACCCTAGAGGGACATTGGTGGCGCAAGCACGCTGTTCTTGTTGGATTCTTATTTGTGTGGATACCGGTAGAGGAAGCTGATCCGAGTTGTTAGGTCCTTAAGATCGAAAAGAAAGATTGAACACATAAGAAAGGTATGTTTCTCTACTACTCGATTTAAAACCCATTGACAGATCTGCAGTAGGGATTTGAAAATTTTTGAATTGTAATTTTCCGCTGTGCCTACCAATCCCAACAGACAGCCCATTTCTTATCGATTAGCATCAACTATTATCCTGATAAACTGGTAGAGCACTATATCAAGGAGATTGTGAGATTGCATGGTACACCAAAGAACATAATTTCTTATCGAGATCCTCTATTTACCTCCAAGTTTTAGAAGTTATTACATGAAGCTTTGGGTACCAAACTCAAATTTAGTATGGCTTATCATCCTCAGATAGACGGACATACAGAAAGAATAATACAAACATTAGAGGTTATGCTAAGAGCATGTGTATTGGATTTTAAAGGAAGTTGGGATCAATTCATTCCACTTACAAAATTTGCATATAATAATATTTATCATTCGAGCATTCAAATGGTTCCATATGAAGCATTGTGTGGAAGGAAATGTCAGCCACCTTTGTGTTGGGCAGAGTTGTTTGAGAGAAAGACATATAGGCTGAACATAGTTAACTAAATGATAAAGAAGATTAAACTAATTAAGCAAAGATTGTTAGCCACTCAAAGTGAACAGAAGAGTTATGCTGATAATAGGTGGAAGCCTTTGGAATTTACAGTTAGAGATTATGTGTTTCAGAAGGTTTCACCAGTTACTGGGATTGGTAGGGTACTGAAAATGAAGAAATTAAGCCCTAGGTACATTGGTCCATTCAAAATCTTATCAAGAATTAGGCCAGTAGCACACAAAATAGCTTTACCCCCAAAATTGAGTAGATTGCATGATGTCTTCCATGTCACCCAATTGAAGAAGTATCAACAGGATCATAAGCACGTAATTAAGTAAGAAGATGTTGATATGTGAGATGATCTCACATATGAGGTTGAACCTGACTGAATTATTTATTGGCAGGAGAAACAACTCAGGTACAAAAGTATTCCGTTTGTAAAAGTAGTCTGGAAGGGGTTATCTCTTAGAGAAGCTACATTGGAGATAGAAGAAGACATGCAAAAGCGTTACCCAGAGCTCAAGAGTATGTTTGTGTAGCAAATTTTGGGGATGAAATTTTATTGACGGGGGGAGATCTGTAATGTCTCAAATTTATTCACCAAAATTCCTTATACATTTAATTATATTAAATAGAATAAAATAGTGAATTTTGGTGTACTTGAAGTAGCCAAAATATTGAAGTTAGTGATTATGTTTAATTTTGACCAAGTAAGACATAAAACATAATTTTTTTCTTGACAAAGCCCTAACATTGAAGCCTAAAATTTAGTATGGAAAAGCACAATTTTTGGCCCAATATACATTGAAAAATTCGACCAAAAAGAAAAAGGATGAAAGGAAACAAAACTTGGTACAAAAATTAAAGAAATGCAAGGGTAAATGATCATTTGGCTAATAAAATAAAAAGCCAATATTTTTTCCCTTAAATATGGTGAAAGTTGGCTAAAGGAAGAGAAGTAAGGAAAGAATGAGATTTTGCCACATATATGAACATGTGGAAGCATAAAATTCCGTATGGAAAAAAAGAATTGATAGGAAATTGCCAGGTGTTATAATTTGGTAATAAAATAATAATAAAATTAAGGATGTGGAAGGTGATTATTATAAACCCAATTCAGCACTTTTTGGCCATCATTTTCAGTAAGAAGAGAGAAAGAAGAAAGAGAGAGAGCTAGGGCAAAAACTAGAGCAAGAAGGAAGCTAGAGAAATCAAGAAGAAAAACAAGGTAAGTAATAGTTGGAATTGCTTGTTTTTTGCCTTCAATCTCTTGTAAACTCTCTCTAATCTTCATATACACCTTGAAATCATGTAAAGCAAGAAGAAACACAAGAGAAAGAATAGGAGGAAGGGACGGCTAGAGCGAGAAAATAAAGGAGAAGCAAGGTAACATTAGTACAAATAGCCCTTTTAGACCGTAACATTTAGACTAATTATTGCGGATAAGGTCTAAAAAGTATAACTGGTGACAGTTTCGGAATTATAAAAAATTTTTGAGACTGGTTCTTAAAATATGTTGTATAAAAGATATTATTTAGACTGGTTATCCAAACAACCGGTCTAAAAAAATAAAATTAATTAAAAATTAAAAAATTTGAAACATTTTAGACCAGTTGTCACTAATAACCGGCCTAAAAGATAAAATTTTTTAGATCGATTGTTGATGATAACCTGTCTAAAAGATAAGGAATTAAGAAATTAAATTTTTTTTCCTTTTAAGACCGATTATTAGTTATAACCGGCCTAAAAGGTGAGATTTTTAGACCTTATTTTTTTTTAACCGGTCTAAAAAGACTTCCCAATATCATGTAAGAACCTCTACTCCTCCTCTCGTCTAAATTGAATCTTGCTCTCTCTGAACCCTATATTCTTGTCACCATTTCTCTGTAAGCTCTATCCCTTATTCTGAACTCCTCCATTGTGCCCTGCTACTGTTTCTCACATCGCTCCTCAGTCATTACTGTCATCATTGTTGGGTGCCATCATTGTTGTTCTTTGATCATCATTTTGCTCCTTTGCCATAACCTATATTCTCCATCATGACCATGCTCCTCTTCCTTGACTTCCCTTTGTCGGTGCCGTGAATTGAGGACATCATTTTAACCTCTGACATTGCTACCGTGACTTTGGCTATAAGCTCACTCTTTGGTCGTCAATCGTGTTAGTATTCTCTTGATGAGTTGTTGTTCTATAATCAACAATGTCCCATGAAAAATGGCCCTAGATGTTGATTTGAGCATTTAATTCCACAAGTCGCTATTATAGGTTGTTGGAAATCTAAACGTTTTGTGATAACGTATTCTGGAAAAACATCTACACATCTAGGTTAGATGATTTGACTTGTACATCCCTATGATATTTGGCTTGAAGTAATACCATTCTAAGTTCTGTTTTAGTGTGATGGTTTGATTGTCAGTTATTAGTTTGATAAAACAATACTAGTTTTAAATGGTGCATGTTAGAATTAGTTGAAACTTGATGCATAAACTGGTTTTGACTATTAAAATTGCACTTGGTTGAATTCTGTTCCATGCACTGCATTAGGACTCCATTTTGAATTGCATATTACTCTTGGTCCATTAATGAATATCTATAATGGAAAGGAAAGATAGGCTCAAAGGGGAATAAAAATGGGATGAAAATGCAATGCTTGTGTTTGGAATACAGATTAAGGTGTTGAATGAATGCCTCTTTCATTTATGCTCATTTTGATCTCATAAATTTTGTTTTAACCTAGAACCAGAACAAGTTCTAGAGAGTGACTAGGATTAGGGAGTTCATACACTGTTATCAATATTAGACCACCAACTTCTAATCCTTATGCCTTATAAAATTCCATTATTATGCAATAAAAATTAAAATCATTCAAATCAATTTAAGGAAGCTTTATACTGCCCTTAAGAAAATGCCTTGAATAATCATAATTAGTGGGTATGGATAGCCTTCACCTCTACTTCCCTCACACTTACACACAACATTGTCCCCAATAGTGTACACGCATGACACATAAACTTAGATACTAAAGGCATACATGGTGAAACATAGAGCTAGCAACCAAACACAAAACATAAGAATTTTGAAAATCTACCCAAACTACACCTACTTGTCAATTTCACTCCCCCAACTTAATTCTAAGTACAAATATAGAAATAAAGTGTATGAAAAGAGTGGGAGAGGAGAGAAACAAGATGGGGTTAAGGTTAGCCTTTATCATAGAGTTTAAGAAGGTGGCCATTAATATACCAACCATAGTTATTATTGAAAGCATCATCATACATTTCTAGTATATGGGGAATAACTCAAGCATAAGATGCAAATTATCATGTTCTTTTTTTATGAGCTAGAAATGTTGTTTTATCGTGTGCTGAAGTAGATAACACAGTAAGCTCCGATCCTCATTGGCTTTAGCCAAGGGTCAAGTGCTTAAGCATATGACACAATAAGTTCTGACCCCATTTGCTTCAGCACACATGTAATTAGCTGAAGCATATCACACGGTGAGTTTAGATATCCATTTGCTTTAGTATATGTTTTGTTGGTTGAAGCCAACAAGACATCACGTTCCTCTTGACCCATGAGCTTTCTTTGATCTTTGAGAGCTTTTATGACTTTTCATCTTTTACCTAGAAGGAAGAGAACTTCATGAGGTCTTTAACTTTAACAAATAATCCTAATTTTATGCATTTAACTAATTATTTAAACTTTTGTTTTGTTCTATCATATTTTCTTCTATACTCTCTTTATATGTACAATTTATACCCAAAAGTAAGTGAAAAGAGAAGAAAATGTGCTAGAATGTTATCGATTTCTATGAGTTAACATGTAGTTCTTAGTTCATACCAAGAAATAAATTGAAAGTGCAAAGTTGAGATTTAAGTGACAAGCAAGAGTAGTTTGGTGATGTTCATGATTTCAATCGTTTGATATATGATGTTTACTTAGGGCCATTTTATGTTATGGAAGTGGAATTGGAGGCCTGTACAATGAAACTCATATACCTAGTTGTTGCTTGGATGAATTGACATGTTTGTTGTTTTTATGTGATTATGTGAAATCATGCATTTATACATGTGAACTTTTTTGAGACATGCCATAGGCCTATATGTTTTAAAGTTAATGCATGATAGTTTTAAACATGTCATTACATGATGAAGGTGCATGTTAGGTTGCAAGTTTCCAATAAGAAAGCTAAAGAAATATTTATTATGTGTTATCTATTGCTCTTTCTACTCTTTTTGATGGTGCAGATCAATAAAGAATTGGGAAAATTTTTTGTTGAATTGGGTAATTTGAAAAGATGGGAAATTGTTTGTTGTTTGTCTTTTATGATTGCATTATGCAGGACAAAGTTTGATATGTCCAGTTTAAAAGCTGTGTCTGAAAAACTTAATTTAATTTTGTTGATTCAATTGTTAAGCTTTTAGAATGTGTAATCATGGATTACTATTACGTATCTAGCATACAGTATATGATCTTTAAAAAAGGGAAACTTTTAAGATCAGTTGTTAAACAATCGGCCTTAAAAATAATATTTTAGACCGGTTGCTTAGACAATAGGTCTAAAAAGCATAACTTTTTAGATAGATTGTCTAAGAAATTGGTCTAAAATGTCATTCTTTTTTAGACCAGTTGTGTAAGAAACAAGTTTAAAAAAATGAAATTTTGACTGGTTGTTTAGGCAACCGTTCTAAAAATTCATGCTTTTTAGACCGGTTGCTTATACAACCAGTCTAAAAAGTTATTTCCTTAAAAGTAAAAGGCATTTTAGACCGGCTATATCAAGACCTAATCCAGAACTGGCCTAAAAAGTCATTTTTCCACCTGTGTCAGCTTAAGAACTTGTTGTTTCTTGATGATCCATGCTAGTTCTTTATGATTTGGTTGGTTGTTTAGTTTGTATTAGCTTGGTTTTGTGATGTTGGATTCATGAACCCTAAAGGGAAATGCTACCAAAACATTGATTAATCATGTGCAAATGGTGTTTGTAACACCCCATTTTCAATCACCAATATTCCTTGTATATAATCAATATACTTAATGGAATACAATGGTGCATTATGGTGTACATCAACTATTAGAAACATTTTAATTGCCGGTTACACACAACTTGGCTACTTGGTAATTAACAAGTACAATTTGGAGTATTATTACCAAGGGAAAAATTAAGTTGCAAAAGTCAACATAAATATGACATAAGTTGAAAATATGGAAGAAGGGAATTATGATATAGCAAGAGGCATTATATTATATACTCCCTCTTCACCATGATATTTTGGTCAAATGAAGAGGAAAATAAGGGAAATTGATTTATGTGTCTAATATTGATTCAAGAAACAAATTATATTTCCTTTTTTCTCCTACATGTTCAGTCAAGCAAAGGGAAATATATATATATATATATATTTGCTTGGACAATATTAAAGCAAGAAGAAGGGAAAAAGAAAATAAGAACCAATCACAAGTAAGCATTTGTAAAGCAAGGAGATATTTAATTAAGTTATCCTCTCCTCTTCCTCTTCATTTCATTTTCAGCCAGTAGCTAACAAAAGAGAGAGAAGAGCATCAAGAGTTTAAGAGCACAAGAAGGAGGACTTAGGGTTCCAAGAGCAAAGATCAAGGTAAGATGCATGAACACTTGGTGATTTTGCCTCCTAATCACCTTGGAACCTCCTCTAATCTCTTCTCCTTGAAATCCATGTTTAGCAAGTTAAAATAAGTTTGTAGAGAGATAGAGAGAAATGAAATTAAGGAGAGATAAAGAGCTGAAATTTAAGAGATAATCACCAAAACTTGATTCTCTTGCCTTGTATAATGTTGTTGTTGTTATTGTGGACTTTGCCTTGGTTTTCTCTTATTTTGTTAATTTGGGCTGATGCAAACCCTAGGGTAAATATGGCAAAAATTTCCTCTAATCATTATCATTTATTATTTAAGTAGTTAATCATTTGATTAGAAGTGATAATCAAGTGATTAAACAAGAGAAATCAAGAAAACAACATGTTCTCTCCTTAGACCCTGTTTTTGGCCAGAAACAAAACCATAGGTAAGAGGCTGGAATTTTGCAATTTTGATGGTTCCATTGGCTTTAGAAGGGAAAATTATGAAGGTATGCATATGTTCATGTTTTTTGGATGTTGGTATGCAAATCTGGAATTTTATGAAGTTGTAAGTGCATGCTGTTTGATTGCCTGACTGAAGTCAGTGATGTTGTGCAATGTATTTCTCTAGCCAAACTTAGTCCAAAAATTATGAAACTTGGCAGGATTAAATTTAGAGATATATATCTTTAATTTTATAGGTAGTTTGTAATTATTGGACAAATACATTGGTAGATATGAATTTTTGAAATTGTACCCTGTTTCTGGAATGTGATCTAGAACAGTGGAGTTGGCAAACTATTGGGAATGACATAGTTGGAGTGGTCAAACCTAATTATTTTTTCCTTAATTTTAGATTTAAATAGCTTCATTTAGGCTGTAGAATCAGTTAAATTGAATTTTTTTAGAATTAATTATGAATTTCCAAAGTTGACTGAAAAATCTGGCAGTTTCTTGAAATAGTGAAAGAGCACTGTGTAGAGTTGTACTATACAGAAACTGTTATAATTATGATAGATAACTAGAAAAATATAATTAAAATGAAGTAATAGCGCACGTAATAATTAGTTACTTGAAACTTTAATTTTTATAGGAATTAGACATAGCCCGAGCCAGAATTAAAGTGTAGGACAATCAAGGAAATTGGAAAAGGAGTGAAGTAGTAACTTTTTCTTGCATATATTATTTGATTATTATATATTTGAGTATGTCATTATCTATAACATGAGCATTGTATCCTTGACACGCATATTAGCCTAGTTGTAGTCTGAGACCCAACAGGGGCGCAGGGTTAAGCCAAGGTGCAAACATGTTGTTTGGCCTTGGACAATATACACAGTTTTCTATCTCATATGACATAGCGTTGCATATGTATTTTCTCATTTTATATGTTCGAAAGCATGTTGCTAGTGAGATTCACCCAAATCTCAAACTTTACAGCTAACGCTAGCGGCTCGAAAGACAAGGCGGTGACTACCGGTTATTAGGGTCATGTGGCACTCTGTAGCTTCTGTAGTTATCTAAGCATGTATTTTTTTTTCTTTTGGACACTATTGTACATTTGTAAATATTTTTCAATCCCTGCAGGGATTCTCTTATAATGTAAACAAGCACTTAATATCAATATGTTTCTGTTATTTCTGTATTCCTTATAGAACTTTCTGTAAATATCGAAATGTTAAGGGGTTTGACATTTTTGGTATCAGAGCTTTAAGCGGTTCTAGCATTTATGAAATAGAATACCGATATGGTCTTGTTTGCATGGTGATAGGGAATCATGAGCAGACAAAGATGATAGCGAGATCGATCACCTAATTCTGTGAACCAGTATCCTCTATAAGAGTAGATCCCGGAAGGGCAGTATGGTATATGGCTTAAGAGACTAGGAGGTCATAGGGTATTGAAGACACCCAGAAAAGCATCAATCCTATATCAGTGTACGGACCATACCTACCTCTAGAGATGATCCTGGATACAATATAGGTGATACAAAGCAGCCATGTGCAAACAGCCAGGCGTCTAACTCGCCTGCTGGTAAAGGCTCTAGGATAGAGAGAGTACACGTGCCATATGATCTGCAGCTTGATGAGGAGATATGGGAATACATATGGGGCTGATACAGATACATAATATAGGCACATGACACCTCATTCGAGCAGTACTTGGCATACCTAGACGCAGTTGATAGCCTGTTCTGGAAGTAAGTGCTACTAGAGATTGATTTGCCAGACAAGTTTTGGACTTTTACTACCAAGGATTTCTTCCCAAACACGAAATTTAGGAATTTTAAGAAGAACGATATTATTAAGAGAGGCTCGAATGACCATTTGGGGGAGTTCATAGGGCACATCATAAAGTATGTGCAGGAGCACATGTACCAGAAGTAGCGTGGGGTCTAGGCATCATGTTTTGGATGACCGAAGGTAGCCAGTGTGTCTTTTGGAGAGTCGCAGGGTATCAGTGGGCAGAAGTTGTTAAAGTCGGTATCTGTGTTTTGATTGGGTATATATAAAGTTAAGTGTACTTGCCTCAGGGAAATCTCGGGATGGGTTACCCCTGGGAAGCTTTATGTAAAGTTAAGACTTGATATCTAAATAGAGCAAATAATTTTTGTACAGTATTTTTAGGATGTATGATGTAATATCCTAAATTTTGGGACAAGAGGCTTAGGATTAAGCCAAGATTAAGTGAACTGTTAGACCCCGGTTTAGCAATTGTCCTAGTAAGGCATGCTTGTATTCCCTAAAATTCCTTTATACCTTTAGGGGTATTAAAGGAAATATCATGATGAATTATAAGAGCTTAGGGGAATGACAAGATAATGCAATGAGGAGTCACACACGACTTAGTTAATTGGAACACAAAGTAGTGTTGTTCCTAGTTAATTTCCCGGTATGGTAGTTATGCTTTGGTGACATCTTTCAAGAAGAAACTGATCTCCAAAGATTCTAAAACTTTTCAGAATGAAAGTAGACTTATCAAGATTTAAGTTGATAGGTCATATGACTTATTTGGAAATGTACAAAAAGAGTTATGTATTTTTGAAGTTAGCCTAGTGAAACTGATATTTTTCAATGTCTGCTTCCAAAGATGAGAATTCTAGGAATGATGAGCTTCCATCTAGCCATATTATATATTTTTTCTTAAAATTAGAATTAATAAGGATCACATAGCCTTTGGAACCATCACAATTGGACATTTGTACAATTAGTTATGAATTTTCAAAATTTGATGAAAATTCTGCCCAGTTTTCCTTAAGTGTGAAAATGGGAAAAATAATGCCATTGGAACTCTGTGGTTAAATGTGCTTAGGAGAGGGAATATTGTGGGTAGGCTCCATGTAAGCTTACCCGGTTGTGGGATGGATTCCTGTGACGCTATAGCGGACGCCCAGTGAAGGTAGCGCTGCAGTTGGGTCTAGTGAGGGTCTATTGTAAAGGTTTGGAATTTTGATTGGAGATTCTTAGATGACCTAAGAAATGATTAGATGCATGGAGATGAAGAAGTAAGTTTTGATCTTTAATCCGAACCCTTTCTATTGCAGTGATTACTGCTCAGGAAAAGTTCATTTAATGGGAGTTATGGAAAAAAATTGAAGCATAGTGATTGCGTTGAGGTTCTCTGTGCTAAGTGATAATCCTTAGTAACCCGTGGGGTTAAAGGAATATGGGTATAATATACGGTGATGCATGATAAGTAGTGATATGCTGTATATCAATCCTAAAGGATCTGATTTGATAATACTGAAGGTTGAAGATATGATTGGAATAGATTTAAGCTAAAATAGTGCTTAGGTTAAAATGCGAATAAGGTTGCACTATGGTTCTATTCCATGAAGAAATTTTAAACCTTGTGAACCTTACGGATGATGTTGAACCTTCGGTCATATTTTAAGGATGTTATTCGAAAACTATTAAGGTTAGAATAGTCGCTATTAAATTTGATTCTCAGCGTACTTATTGGGTATAATTAAGGAAACCTGATTTTTCTGACGCAGGTAATGTTGACATTCTAAGAATAGAATCATAACATGAGAATCAGTTGCAATAGTTGAATTGGTTCTTCAGAAAGTTGAGATAGCCTGAATGGTTTGAGGTACTAGAATGTAGTACAGAAATGTGTAAGAAACCTCATACATATTTATAGGGGATGCTAGTTGCTAACCTAGCATAGGGAAAATAACTTATTTATAAAATATTCCCTTAGAGTTGTGATTATTTCCTAAAGCAGGACCAATATCAAAAGTCCAAATGAATTGACCCCATATGAGATAGAAGATTATAGAACTGCTAGAGAAGATGGACCTTATGAGATTTGGATTTGTAATACCTCATTTTTCACGAATACACTTATGTGTATATTTGATGTATATTTATTAGAATAAAATGGTGAAAAATGATGTGAATTTATTTATGTGAATTTATGAAAAATATTCCAATTGCCGGTTATGCGTAAATTGGCCTAATAAGGGTATAAGAGACCGGTAAAGGCCTAATATGGTAACCAAAACTCACAAAATTTAATGATATGATTAATGGCCTTATTTAAGCGTCAAAATGGCGTTTAGCCAAAGAAATGGGCGGAAAATGATTTATTTCGGTAAATCATTAAATGCAAGGCCAAAACGATAATTTTGCCGAAAAGTAAAACATAATTATTTTCCTTAAATTCCCAATGATTTGAGCTAAATAGGAATTAAAAAGAGAAAAATGACTAATTGATCATTAATGGATCAATTTTGGTGAATTATTGTTAAAAATGGTCAAATAGTCAAAAAGTCAATGACTTTGTCAACAAGCTACGTGTTGGCATAATGGGATAAATGAGGATTCAGTTTTTCCTATATTTCCCTGTATGATTTCAGCTGGAATGAGGGAGTAAGAAGGAAAAATAATTAATTGGAGGTGATTGGGCTAAAGAAAACGGGATTCCGACACAACTTTTCTGGGAATTTATTTTCCCTTCCCTGTGTTGGACGTGATAAATGAATGAGAATTTGACCAATTTGATGCTTCCATTGGATTCAAGAGGCCTAATTGTGTAAGGTCTATGTTGACCCCGAAGTGAGAAAAGGCTCGGAGAGCGAAATGACAAAATTGCCCTTTCTAAGCCTTATTTGAGGTATGTCAAGGGTATTTTTGTCATTTGGGCTTGATTTTGGCCAAATTGAGGTTGGGAATGAATCCTACATGCGAAATTGTGTAGGAATGACCTAAATTATGATTTTGAGAAAAATACTAATATAAGGACCTAAAATTACCAACGATATGAGTTTGGAAAGGTGTATGGATGATTAATAACCCGTTTGGTGATGTTTGGAAATTTCAGGACTTGACAACCGGTTTGGCCTCAGTAGTTGCCCGAGCTTGTATCCGGTGGGAAGTTGCATAGAGTAGCAACCAGGTAGTAACCGTCTTCATATAACATGACATGCATATGTGTGATGTGTTATCATCATCAAAATGTCTAACATGTTTAGATTATACTGAGTAATCACCTTTGCGCGGGTTGATACTCAGGCGATAATATTCATATTGCATGAGCGGTGCCCAGGGCCTCTCTTTGCGCGGGTACCCTTTAGGGCCAAGTCCTTATCTAGCGCTAGCATGGTTTGTAAATTGCATGAAAATGGCACTAAATGATGTTATGATGATTTGATTGATAACTGTATGATGAGCATGCTATATATATATATGTGTATGTGTGTGTGTGTGTTATCGTGTATGTTGTATGTGTTACTACTGAGATTCCTATGAATCTCATTCTTTTCCCAAAAAAAAATCTCCAGTACAGGGAGGAAGCTCGCGGGGCAAAGAAAAGGTAAATGACGATGAATCGAGGCCGAGCAGCGGAAGGAATTAGTTTAGGTTGTGTGGTCTTTTGTTATTTATATTTTAAGACTCATATGAGCATTTTGGGTTTGTATATGAAGTAGTTGAAGTGTATGATATAAGTGTTGTAAAATGAATTTAGTATGTATGTGCAAGGATGTTAATATGTATATCCAGCAGAGGCACTGTATAAATTTCTTGCATTTTGTGCTACTCTAATGTTTATAGTCGATGAGTATTAGCTAATTAGTACTCTACCGTAGTGTTGGAAAATAAGGTATCACATGATTTCTGTTATAATAGTACTTCCATTTAGAGGCGACCAACCGGACCGAGCTACCTATAGAGGATTATAATTAGAAAGGGCTACCTTCGAGGAGTTCTAATCGAAAAAGGCTACCCATAGGGGGATCTGATCAGAAAGGGCTACCTACGGAGGGTTCTAACCAGTGAGGTGACTGAGTAAACTACCGAGTGTAGTACCATAGTGTAGAGCTAAAGTAATGATGAACCATAGTGTACAACCACCGTAATGACGAACCTATAGGGTGAAGCCACCGTGACGTTGAAACCGTTGTGTAAAGCTATTGGAACATTGACTCTCGATATGGACATTGTAATGAGTCTTTCATTGAATAATTTTCCTTGAGAGAAGGGTTTTTATGACCCAACAAATTGCCATGGGGTACTCCAGTTTTGATTGATGAAAGAGATTAATGAAGAACAGGCTCAACGGTAGAAAGGGGAGCAGATGTTGCTCTCGTACATTATGGAATGGTTCTACATGTATGTGTTTACCATTGAGTATATTCATATTATGAATATATGGTAGGTGGTAAGACCTATAGGGCTAGCGTGTCCTTAAGATATCAGACCTTATGAGCATTCAGAAGTTACAGGGTGGTTGCCTAGGGCCTATTTGCACGGGTGGACGCCATAGAGATTTCTATTATGCACGAGCAGTCACCTAAGCCCTATTTATACAGGTGGACACTCGGGGCCATGGAAACTCCTATTATACACAAGTGGAATCCTGAGGCCTATTGTGCGGGTGAATACTTAGGGCCATGTGACTTACAGACCGAAAGTCTAGTGGATGCTGTTATGCTATATGCTAATGCGCCGAATGCTCTTGTGATGATTGTGGTAATGATAGTTTGTTTAGCATGCTTCGTGAACATTACATAAAAGTAATAATATAGAGACTATAATGAATTCAGAGCACCTAATAGAGTGTGTCCTAGGTAGCTAGACTCAATATGTATTCGGCAAATGTGATAGACCGAATGTCCTGAGTCTATAAGACCTGGGGGGCAAGTAAGTCCTTAGGCTGGCAGAATGTGAAGTGTCAAGAATGGAGCCAAGCATAGGCTCGAGGCAATAAGACCCGATGTATAAGTCTGAATAGGATAATTTCTAAAGGCCGTAAGACCTATATATCTAGTATTGTAGTTATTGCCTAGTATGGTGACATTGGATCAATGTGTCCAAAGTACACTTTGAGGCCAGCAGAATATTCAGACTGTACTAGGTCTGCCAAGGCAATAAGCCTAAGATGCCTATGGCGTAGGAGTGAATCCCTAGGCTGTAAGGCTGGAATGTCCAACGCAGTGGTAGTCGAATTAGCCATAAGGCTTGATATGCATACATTATGATTCGGTAGACCTCTAAAGAGGCTGGAAGGCCTGGTATACATACAGTATGATTTGGGAAAGTCCCAAAGAGGCAGTGAGACCTGAGAAGCTAAGTGCTGTGAGAACAAACTAGTGAGTCCTTTGTTGAATGCTACATACTGGATATAGGATGAATGAGAATGCTATATGGTGATTGCTGAATACTATCCAAGCTTTTTTCGATGATATGACTATTGAGTTGCATGCTCTATGAGCTTGCAAATGAAAGAGTTAGAATGGAAGAGATAGACGAAATGTCTAAAGATGATTCCCTGAGGTACAGATAGTACCATATGACATTCAAAATTTTGAGGACGAAATTTATTAAACGTGGGGAGAACTGTAATATCTTGAATTTTGGGACAAGAGAATTGAGATTAAGCCTGGATTAAGTGGACTGCTAGACCTTGGTTTAGCAATTGTCCTAGTAAGACATGCTTGTATTCCCCAAAATTCCTTTACACCTTTAGGGGTATTAAAGGGAATATCATGATGAATTATAAGAGCTTAGGGGGAATGACAAGATAATGGAATGAGGAGTCACACACGACATAGTTAATTGGAATACAAAGTAGTATTGTTACTGGTGAATTTCCCAGTATGGCAGTCATATTTTTGTGGCATCTTTCAAGGGGCAAATGATGTCCAAAGATTCTAAAAATTTCTAGAAATAAAGTATACTTATCAAGCATTAATTTAATAAGAAATTTGAGTTTTTTGGAGATGTACACAAAGATTTATGTATTTTTGAAATTAGCTCAGTAAAACTGGTTTTTGTAGTGTCAAATTCCAAAGATGAGAATTATAGGAATTATAAGCTTCTATTTGTCTAAAGGTTATATTTTTCATTAAAATAAGACTTAATAAGGATCACATAGCCTTCAGAACCATCATAATTGGACATTTGTACAATTAGTTATGAATTTTCAAAGTTTGATAAAAATTATGCCCAGTTTTCCTTAAGTGCGAAAATGGGAAAAATAATGTAATGGAAAAATGGTAATTTTGCCATAAAACAAGAAATGAATATTTTTCCCCAATATTCCTTATGATTTCGGTTAAATGGGAATTAAAAACAGGGAAAAATGACTACTTGTTAATTAATGAGCCTAGTTTGGTAAATTATTATCAATGGAAGTCAATGAGCGGAAAAGCTTAAGGCTTTGGTCAACAACTTGTAAGGTGGCATAATGAGATAATTTGAAAGTAATTTATACTCCTTAATTTATCATTACATTTTCAATAAATAAAGGGAGGAAATATTATGTAAAGAATCAAAAGTTGAACCAACGAAATGCTACCACTTGCAAAGCCTTATGATGATTCTATTTAATCCTCATTCCTTCATTATATTCTTATTCTTGTGCGATCAGAACCAAAACATAGAGAGAGAGAGAGAGAGCTGGACGGAGGGAGCTTGAGAGTAAGGGAAGAGAAGAGATCAAGCCAAGATTAAGGTAAGAGGCTTATGATCTTAAAGTTTAAGCTTCCTAATCTCTCTACTACTTCTTCTAATCTCTTCTTCACCATTGAATCCATAGTTTTCAAGGAAAAATATTAAGAAAAGAGAAAGAGAGAGGGCTGACATTTTAGAGAGAGAAAGTGGAGAAATCAAAAGGTAAACTTCAAGACTTGCTTCCTTTGCATTAATTGATGGTTGTTCTTGTTGTTGTTGGTAGATATAGGGTTGTTTTCTCTTGTTTTGGGGGAAACAGGGCTTATGTGAACTATGGGAAAGTGTTGCCCAAGTTCCCTTTAAACAATGTCCAATGGATGTCTAAATAGTTAATCATATGATTAGAAGTAGAAAGGAAGTGATTAAGCAATAGAAAGCAAGAATCCAATACAACTTTTCTAAGAACTCTAAATTGCTTGCTTATGTGTAGCATGAGGAAAGAGTTGGAATTTCATCAATTGGATGATTCAATTGAGTTCAGAAGGGCAAATTATGTAGGGTTCATTTTGAGGCCAAAGTGGGAAAAGCCTTAAAATTTGAAATGACCAAATTACCCTTAAAGCTCTAAGTAGGGGCTATCAAGGGGTATTTTCATCATTTAGGCCTTGAATTTGACCAATCTGAGGTTAGAAATGGATTCTACATGTGAAATTGTGTAGGATTAGGCTGAGTCATAATTTTTGGTATAATACAGTTTGATCAGGTACAGAGGGGCGTATGCTTGGTCTCTGGGGGCATTTTTGGTAATTTAGCATTTTTGAGCTAAGTTAACCAATAATATAAGATTGGAATGATACATGGATGAGTAATGAATCATTTATTATACATTTGGGAATTTTAGGACCAAACGGATTGTGGCGAGCTGCAGAAAAGATGATGGTTTAAGGAAGGACACAAAGTCCAAGAGATAGTGAACTTACCTAGCCTGCATGTATTTGATATGTATGTGTTTGCATTGTTGTATGTGACTACTTTTCCTATATGTTAAGCATACTTGATTGATTGAAGCTCTGTTATAATTATGTGATGGCCATGAGTATGTCATAACAGTGAACATGAAGATATGTCATTATGTTCGCATAAAGTTATGAAAGGAAAGCATGTCATGAATCATATATATATCCTCTCAAATCTCAATCTTCCTTACCCAAACATATAGGTAAGTTGAGTATAGGTAAAGAATACCTGGAGATATACAAAGGGGAAATGAGAAGGTAAAGTGAAGATCATTGTGCCAGGCACTACTATTTGTGTTTAGTCTAATTATTTAGATAGTTTTGTGGATATACAATTTATGAATATATAAATGAACGAATGATTTATGAGCAAAAAGTAGCTTTAATTGTATTAAAGAAAAAGGCAAGTGTAACACTCACATACTCTGATATATTGAAATTAAGAGCCGATGAGGTATTGGTGACGTAGCGAGTCTTATGGGAATGATGGTAAAGTTTGCTACCCTTTTGAAAAACCCTACCGACCTAGGTTCAAATCCTGAGTTGAGAGTTGGAATTTATGAACGTTTTGGTAAGTTGGGTAGTCTAGGTTTAAATCCTGGTTCCATAATGGATTTTACTACTCATTTGTACTCATTCGAGGTTATTGAAAATAAGGTATCACATATGATGTGCAGTATGACTCCTAACTTCTGTAAATACATGTTTATGTGCTATATATGACATACTTGTGTACCAAAATTTTTTGTTAAATGATAAAAATGCTCTTACATCTATATGAAATTTATTTCTCTTCTATTTTTCATATAGTGATACATAGAAAATGGTACGTACAAGGAATGGTAGTAAAGGCTAAGGTAGAGGACGAGATGGAGGCCGAGGTAAGGGTAGACATAGAAACTATGAGCAAGAACCTGGTGCTAGACTTGACCTGAAGGAACAATTAATGGGAATAATGATGGAGCAATGAAATATATTGAACAAACTGCGAAATGAGTTTAGAGAGGTACAACAGAAACAATAAGCTGATACAGAAGCATATAATAACCCTGGTGGACAGGGAGGTGGTCATGTGTAGCTAACAACACTATACCCAAACTTGTACCTGAACCTATACTAGAACCTATGCCAGAGGTTATAGAGGGCCCAATTGTTGAAGTTAAGAGCATGCAGACCTGGGTGACCAGATTAAATCAATACCAGCTAACTATTTACTGAGGGAGGTTTGATCTCCAAGCTTCGGAGGACTGGTCGACCTGACTTGAGAAGATTTTCAGGGTTCTAGAATGCCTAAACAATATAAAAGCCCAACTAGCCATCTATAAGCTGGAAGGTGATGCTAAAAGATGGTAGAGAAGCACCAAGTTAATTCAGCAAGCATTAAATATTCCCGTGACATGGGAAGTTTTTCAAGAAAAATTCAATGAGAAGTAATTTCCCTGGCCAGTGAGATTGGCCAAGGAGATAGAATTCCTGACTATCAAGCAAGGTGAGAAGAAAGCTTTGATGAGTACTTGGCTTGATACATCTGGTTGTCCTGACTCTCCTCTTACTTGAAATTTTATGATGATGAAGAGTGGAGTTCGGACATAATGATTCGAGGGTTGAAGTCATAGCTGAAAGAGAAACTTGTTTCTAGGCACTTCAAGGAGTTCAATAAGGAGATCAAAGAGTACCGAATAACAGAGCATAACCTATTGGAGCTACTTACCCATGTAAATACTAGTAGCAAGAACACATCCAGTGACTGAAACTCCTCACAGAAGAGCATATTTCAAGGTGGTTCCTCTAGCGGCAATAATAAGAAGATGTCCCAGCCAGACGACTGTGGTAATCAAAGACCCCCTAGAAGTGGACCTTGTATATACTATGGTAACCCCTACCATCTTTTCCAGAGATACGGGCAAGCAAGACAAGCATAGGTAGCAGCAAGGCAGATTGTTTGTTATAACTGCAATAAGCCAGGGCATATTGCTAAGGACAACTAATAGAGATAAGAGTCTAGAGAGCCCATACAGTAAGTAGAGGGTTGAGTGTTTGCTTTAACACAAGAGGAAGCCCGTAAATCACCTTAACTGATTCGAGGTATAATTTCTCTCAATGGTAATGTGGTACAAGCATTGTTTAATTTAAGAGCTAGTCACTCATTCATTACATATGACTCCGTAAGACGACTAGGACTGAGTGTGTACCGCTTACCTTACGATTTAACAATATCTATGCTTATGGGCAATGGACTCATCACAATAGAGGTTTACTTAAATTGTGTCATGAACGCAGAGGGACATGACTCCATAGTAGATCTAATTTGCTAGTCGTTAAGTAAACTGAAGGTCATTCTTGGTATTGATTGGCTGATTACGAACAATGTATTGCTAGACTATGGAATCAAAAGGGTTATTCACCCTAATCCACCATCAAAAGCCAATAAATCGATTAATATAAACTCTCTCTCCATAGCCAAGCTAAAACATGCCTACGTAAAGGTTGCCTCGTATTCTTCTCCCTACAATCAGAGGCTAGAACAGCATTGAAGAGTATCCCTGTCTTGAACGAATTCCCTGATGTATTCCCAGAAGATATCAGTGGATTTCCACTACATAGGGAAGTAGAGTTTGCAATTGAAATTTAGCCCATAGTAGGACCAATTTCTAAACCCGCATATATAATAGCGTCCAGCGAGATGGCAGAGTTGAAAAAGCATATTGAAGAGTTGTTAGAGAAAGGGTTTATTTGACCTAGCATCTCACCATGGGGAGCTACAGTGCTTTTCGTTAACAAGAAAGACAGAAACCTATGACACTATTGATTACAAGGAGTTAAATAATGTGACTGTTAAAAACAAGTACCTACTTCCCAGAATCGACAATTTACTCAACTAACTATCGGGATCTTGTGTGTTCTTGAAGACTGCTATGAGATCTGGGTATCACCAACTCAGGGTAAAGGTAAAGGATGTATCAAATACTGCTTTTAGAACAAGATATAGCCATTAGAAGTTTTTAGTAATGCCATTTGGGCTGACCAATACACCTGTAGTATTCATGGACTATATGAATCAAATTTTCCATCCAAACTTGGACCAATTCATTGTAGTCTTTATCGATGATATTCTGGTGTACTCTTAGAGTAGAGCAGAGTATGAACACTATCTAAGAATAGTATTCAACACATTATGGAGCAAGCAACTCTATGCCAAGCTGAGCAAACACAAGTTTTGGCTTTCAAAAGTGAAATTTTTGGGCCATATAGTCTCACATCAAGGAGTCACTATAGATCCAAACAAAGTGGAAGCAATACTAAACTGGAAGAGGACAAAAACAGTATTTAAGATATTCAATTTTCTGGGTCTTACAGGGTATTAGAGACGGTTTTACAGAACTTCTCCAGAATAGCTTTGTCGTTGACAAAGTTAACACAGAAAACTCAACATTTTGTGTAGAACAAAAGTTGTAAGAGTAACTTTGCAGAGCTAAACAAAGATTAACCATAGCACCTGTGTTGACAATCCCAGATCAGCAGTTAGCCTTTATGGTTTATATAGATGCCAGTGCAATAGATTGTGATGCATTTTGATGCAGCATGTGATACCTCATTTCCTATAGCCTCAAATAAGTACAAAAGAGTAGTGAAATCATTCGTGAAACAAGGATTAAGTCTCGGATTAAGAAATAGTGAAAAACTTTCACAAATTCCAAACCTACCTCAAGACTTAAACCTCGGATTAGGAAGGATTTTCGAGGGTATAAAATTTCTCAAACCATTTTCACAAACATTAACTAACTTACTAAGTCTCATCATGCTCTTCTTTATGTTTTATTAGAGTTTGCGAGCGATTCTCTACTTATCATCAAGTTCCATACCTTGTTTATGATTTGTTAGTCATTGGAAGCATAATATAATTAAACCGTTCTTTTACTAGTCTACTGGCATTACCAGTTTAACTGTGGTAACATATCAAAGTTACAAGCCATTTGTAATATAAACAAATCCAAAATATCCAAAATATACATAACAGACAACCAAAAAAGCTGAAGTCTTTAGCATTCAAGCCTCTAGCCGTCTGCATTTACCTTCTTGCCCCTTGAGCTCTCTACTGTAGATTTGTTTTTGAAAAAGAGTGAGATTCAAAAGAATCTCGGTAGTAACGTAGTGCCAATCATAAAAATATAACGTCATAAAGCATGCTACACAGTCATCATACAACAGAATTATCAAAATAGCACTCAGTGTATCACATGTAGTAAATAAACTATCATAGCATTAGGCAAGTTCAATGGCCCCGAGGGATACCTGCGCATAAAGGCCCCAGGAATCCACTCGTGCATTACATAACGTTATTGGCCTAAGCATCCACTCGCGCAAAAAGGCCCCACGCGACCACTCCACATAATCAGAATATGCTAGACAATTCATGTTGATTTCACATAATATACAGTGCATATTATAAACATATGAAAGACAAGTTACTACCTGGCTACTTTCCCTTATCTATTTACTCCCGTTTGTCAGAGCTCAGGCAAATCTCAAGCTTCAAACCGCTATTTAGTCCTATATTTAGAATTTACGGACGACAGGTTATTATTCTATCCAATACTTGCATAATGCAATTATTCAAGTTGGTTATCATTAAAGTTAGTATACTAAGCTAAAAGAAAAGTCAAGGGGGCCTAACCATCCCAAGTTGGTTATTTCTACCCTTACTCTAAAATCTACCAGCTTTTTTTTGCTTAATTTCAAAAATTCACCATTAATTCTAGAAAACTCTAAATTGAGTAGTTTCAAATTATATTTAAAGCTATTTTAGTATAATTTCACATAAAAATACTCAATTTTTCCCATCACAACCACAACATTCCCAAAATTTCGCCAAACATCACTGTTCTAGATTTCTTTTCAGAAAATAAGGCATAAATTCAACAATGCATATCTCATAATGTACTTGTCCAAAAATTATAAAATGCCTATAAAATTAAATCTCTATGTCTCTACTTTAATTCTATAAAGTTTCATAACTTTTAGACAAGTTTTGGATCATGAAGGACTATGTACAAAAATACTGCTCGAGACAGGGCAGATGAGTATCATGAACAAATATACTTCATAAATTTCCAAATTAATATACAAGCATCCAAAAATCATGAACACAATTTTTCCCTGTAAAGCCAATGAAAGTATCAAAATTATCATATTCTCACTTCTCCTTCACATCACATACAGGGCAACAAATTGAGTTCTTAGGTGACTTATGTTGCTTTCTTATTTCCTCTTGCTTAATCACTTTGTTTCTACCTCTAATCACATGATTAGCTATTTAAACACTCATTGGACATATTTTGAAGGAATTTTTATAGTAAGGCCCCTTAGGATTTCATCATCCAATCTTCACAAAACAACCAATTCCAAGCCAACAACAACAAGAACAACATCAACTTAAGGCAAAGGAAGCAAGTCTTGAAGTTTACCTCTTGATTCCTCCTCCTTGTCTCTCCTCCACATTAGCCCTCTCTCTCTCTCTCTTCTCTTGAGATTTTTTCTTGAAACCATTAATTTAATGGTGAAGAAGAGATTAGGAGATGTTATAGAGTGATTAGGAAGCTTAAACTTCAAGATTACAAGCTTTCTTACCTTTGATCTTTGGAAATCCCAACTCTTTGTGTGCTTGCCTTGATCTCTTCTTCCAGAAGCACCCTCTCTCTCTTTGTTTTAGGTTTTGCATGAGAATAAAGGGAAAAGATAAAGGGAATGGTTAAATGAATTAGTCAAATGGCTTTACATGGTAGCTTTTCATTGGTCCAAGTTATGACTTTTCTTGCATAATATTACCAATAATAATTCATTTCCTTTTTCCTCTCTTGATCAATCAAAAATTGCATGAGGAATAAGAGAAAAATATTGCTTTTAAAATATCCCATTATACCATCTTGCAAATGGTTGACCTTCGGATTTTTGACGTTTTGACTCTGACCTCCCTTGATAATAATTCACCAAAATAGGCTTATTAATTACCAAGTAGCCATTTTTCTCTTTTAATTCTCATTTAACTGAAATTATTGGGAATATTAGGGGAAAATAATTATTTCTTGTTTATGGCAAAATTACCATTTTGCCCTTACATTTTATGATTTATCGAAATAAATCATTTCTTGCTCCTTTCCTTTGGCTTGGCCGAATTTTGGCACTTTTATGAAGCCATTATTTATGTCATTTTATGCTCAAATTTTGGCTACAATATTAGGCCTTTAAGTGGGCATTAATTTCCTATTTATATCCCTACTTGGCCAAATTTGTGTAACCGATGATTGAAATATTTCTGTAATTTATGTACACCACAATTCACCATTTTATTCCACTAAATATCATAAATATACATATAAGGAATATTTGTGAAAAAGTGGGGTATTGCACAGTAAGACTCTGTAATGGCTTATGCATCACGTCAGCTGAAGCATCACAAACAAAGATATCCCACACATGATCTTGAGTTTATAGTGATTGTATTCATGCTGAAAATCTAGAGACACTACATCAATGGGGTAACCGTAGAGTTGTACTGCCACCACAAGATCTTGAAATATTTGTACGATCAGAAAGAGCTCAATATGCAGTAGCGCAGGTGGATAGAGTTGCTTAAAGATTACAATATGGAGATCAAGTATCATCCAGGCAAGCAAATATGGTGGTAGATGCATTGAGCCATAAAGCAGTGTAAGTGACAGCCCTCATGATACACGAGTAGAAGTTGATTGAGAGTTTCAGAGACCTCAACCTGTCTAATTAGATTATGATAAATAGGATAGATGTGCTCAATCTATCTGAAATATGATTCTAAAGGGAGAGACTCAGGAACATGACTTGTCATCCAATCGACTAGTTAGAGATAGGAAACGAATATATGTTCTATCGCAGACAGAATTGAAGTAGTAAATCCTAGAAGAGGCGCACAAGTAAATACACTCTGCACCTAGGAGCAACTAAGATGTACTATAATCTAAAGTCCACGTATTAGTGGCCAGGCATGAAACAAGATGTGATAAGGTTTGTTGCCCGTTGTCTTACTTGCCAAAAAGTCAAAGCCGAGCATCAATGACCCTCAGGGCTTCTGCAAAACCCTCTAATTCCTGAGTGGAAATGGGAGAGTATCACCATGGATTTCATGACAGACCATTTTCTCTCGATCATCATTTACTATTCTCTCGATAAACTCATAGAAATCTATATAAAGGAGATAGTGCATCTACATGGTATGCCAAAGAACATCATATCAGACAGAGATCCTCGATTTACTTCCAAGTTTTGGAACGTGGTGCATGAGGCTTTAGGCACCAATCTCTGATTTAGTACGGCCTATCATCCTCAACAGACTGGCAAACTAAAAGAATAATCCAGACACTAGAGGACATGTTCAAGGAGTGTGTAATAGATTTCAAAGGCAGTTGGGACCAATTCCTTCCACTTGCCGAATTCGGCTATAACAACAATTATCACTTGAGCATTCAAATGGCTCCCTATGAGGCGTTGTTTGGAAGGAAATGCCAGTCGCCCATATATTGGATAGAGCTGTCTGGAAGATAGATGTATGGGCCAAAAAAAGTAGGTCAAACAATGGAGAAGATAAAGTTGATCAAGCAAAGACTACTAGCTGCGTAGAAGCACAAAAGAGTTATGCTGACAAGAGGTGAAAACCTCTCGAGTTTAAAGTTGGAGACCACGTATTCATAAAGGTTTCGCTTATTACTGGCATTGGCAGGGCGTTAAAAGTGAAAAAGCTAAGCCCTAGGTACATTGGTGCTTTTGATATCTTGTCAAAGATTAGGCGAGTAGCATACCAAATAGCTTTATCCCTGAGCTTGAGCAAGCCGCATGATGTCTTCCATGTATCACAGTTGAAGAAATATCAACTTGACCCAGAACATGTGATCGAATACGAAGAGGTAGATGTACGAGATGACCTTACAGGTCACACAGACCAAATTATTGATTAGCAGGAGAAACAACTAAGGTATAGAAGTACCCCATTCATTAAAGTTATGTGGAAGGGGTTATCTCCTAGGGAAGCTACCTAGGATGTTGAGGAAGACATGCAAAAATGTTTCACAAAATTCATGAGGCAAGATGTGTAGCAAATTTCGAGGATGAAATTTATTTAAGGGGCGAGAGATGTAACACTCCATTTTCAATCACCAATATTCCTTGTATATAATTGATACATTTAATGGAATAAAATGGTGCATTATGGTGTACATCAACTGTCAGAAATATTCCAATTGCCGGTTACACACAACTTAGTAAAGCAAGGACATGAAGGAGCAAATAATGTCCAGTTAAAGGCCTAACAGGGTAACCTAAATTGGCATAAAATGACACAAATAATGGAACAATATAAGTGTGAAAATTTTATCAAAGGCAAAGAAAAGAGCAAGACATGAATTCTTACAAAAATGTAAGGGCAAAATGGTAATTTGCCATAAAGCAAGAAACAAATATTTTCCCCCTAATTTTCTTAATAAATTTGGCCAAGAGGGAAAAATAAAAAGAGGAAAATGACTACTTGGTAATTAACAAGCACAATTTGGAGTATTATTACCAAGGGAAAAATTAAGTTGCAAAAGTCAACATAAATATGACACTAGTTGAAAATATGGAAGAAGGGAATTATGATAAAGTAAGAGGCATTATATACTTCCTCTTAACCATGATATTTCAGTCAAATGAAGTGGAAAATAAGGGAAATGGATTTATGTGGCTAATATTGATTTAAGAAACAAATTCTATTTCCTTTTTCCTCCTACATGTTCAGTCAAACAAAGGGAAATATGTATGTGTGTGTATTTTCTTGGACAATATTAAAGCAAGAAGAAGAGAAAAAGAAAATAAGAACCAATCACAAGTACTTAATTCAGTTTTCCTGTCCTCTTCCTCTTCATTTCATTTTTGACCAGCAACTAACAAAAGAGAGAGAGAAGAGCATCAAGAGTTTAAGAGCATAAGAAGGAGGACTTAGGGTTCCAAGAGCAAAGATAAAGGTAAGATGCATGAAAACTTAGTGATTTTGGCTCCTAATCACCTTGGAACCTCCTCTAATCTCTTCTCTTCCTTGAAATCCATGTTTAGTAAGTCAAAACAAGAGTGTAGAGAGAGAGAGAGAGAGAGAGAGAGAGCAATGATGTCTAGGAGAGAAAAAGAGCTAAAATTCAAGAGTTAATCATTAAAACCTGATCCTCCTATCTTGTATAATGTTGTTGTTGTGGATTTTTCCTTGGTTTTTCTTTGTTTTGTGAATTTAGGCTGATACAAACCGTAAGGAAAATGCTGCCAAAATTTCCTCTAATCATGATCATTTAGTGTTTAAGTAGTTAATCATGTGATTAGAAGAGAAAATGAAGTGATTAAGCAAGAGAAATCAAAAAAACAACATGTTCTCTCCTTAAACCCTATTTTTGGCCATAGGGAAGAGTTGAAATTTTGCAATTTTTATGGTTCGATTGTCTTTAGAAGGGAAAATTACGTAGGTATGCATATGTTCATGATTTTTGGATGTTAGTATGCAAATCTGGAAATTTATGAAGTTGTAAGTGCATCTTGTTTGATTGCCTAACTGGAGTCAGTGATGTTGTGCAATGTATTTCACTTGACAAACTTGGTCCAAAAATTATGAAACTTGTTAAGATTAAAGTACATTGGAAGATATGAATTTTTGAAATTGTGCCCTGTTTCTAGAATGTAATATGGAACAGTTGAATTTGGCAAATTACTAGAAATGACATGGTTGTAGTGGTCAAATATAATTCTCATTCCTCAAATCCACATTTAAAGAGCTTCATTTAGGATTTAGAATTATTCAAATTGGATTTTTTAGAATTAATTATGAATTTCCAAAGTTGACTGAGAAATTTGCCAGTTTCTGGAAACAGTGAAACTGTACTGTGCATAGTGGTATTGTGCAGAAAATGTTATAATTGAGATAGATAACTAGCAAACTATAATTAAAATGCAGTAATAGCGCAAGTAATATTTAGTTACTTGTAACTTTAATTTTTATAGGAATTAGACATAGCCCGAGCCGGAATCAAAGTGTAGGACAATCAGGGAAATTGAAAAAGAGTTAGGTAGTAACTTTTTCTTCCATATATTATGTGATTATTATATGTTTGAGTATGCCATTCTTTGTAACATGAGCATTGTATCCTTGACACACATATTAGCCTAGTTGTGGTTTAGGACCCAACAGGGGCTCAGGGTTAAGCCAGGGTACAAACATGTCGTTTAGCCTTAAACAATGTACACACAATTTTCTATCATCTTACATGACATGGCGTTGCATATTTATTTTCACATTTTATATGTTCGAAAGGATATTGCTACTGAGATTCTCCTGAATCTCATCATTTTTCAAAATAAAAAATTTACAGTCGTGGCTAGTAGCTCGAAAGGCAAGGCGGCGGCTACCGGTGATTAGGTTCCTAGGGAACTCTGTAGCTGTGGTACTTATCTAAGAATGTATTTTAGTTCCTTTTAAACACTTTTATACATTTTAAATATTTTTCAAACCCTGCGGGGATTCTTCTGTAATGAAAACAAGCACTTAATATTAGTATGTTTCCACTATTTCTATATGCCTTAGGAACTTTATGCTTATTACTTTGCAAATATCAAAATGTTAAGGGGTTTGATAGTGTTTGGGTGGTTAAATAGGTGATTAAAAGTGAAAAGAGGATGTTTGGTTGGTTGGAAATTGAAAAACTTCAATTTTCCTAAGATTCTTAAACTTTTGGTCAAAGAGAGTTTAGGGGGTTAGAACTAGAATTTGATGGATTTGATGATTCCATTTTGTTTTGAATGAAAAATTGTGTAGGAAACATGTGAATTATGAAGTGTAAAGCTTTAGGGTGTGAAATGACAATTTTACCCCTAAAACCCTAATTAGTGGTTGTCAAGGGTAAAACTTAAAATGTAGTGATATTTTTGTAAAAAATGAGCTCAAAAATGGATTTTACATGTAAAATTGTGTAAGAAAAGCCCAGGTCATAATTTTTGGAAAAGTACAGTTGTACTGGTTATAAGGGAATTAGATTGGATTCTATAAGGGCATTTTGGTAATTACATTTTTTTGAGTAAAGATAACCAACTTATAAATCATAGAGTAAAGTATGAATGAGTAATAACTTATTTATTATCTATTTAGGAATTTTAGGATTTGATATTTGCTAAGCTGGACCGGAAGTTAAGGATCGACATTAGTTAGGAAAGAAAGGAGTTGAAGTAGTAACTCTTTCTCTCATATTCTATATTATTGGTAATATGCATTGTTTACCATGTTCTATGTAATGATATGTGAATGGTGGTAAATCTTAGAGCTAGGTGTGGGAAAAGCACAGGTACCACCTGAGGAAAAAGTGCAAGTACCTCTTGGCCTAATAGTACCCAGTCTAAGTAGGCTAATATGATTGATGAGATTCCTCGCTGTGGTGTAGGAAAAGCATAAGTACCACCCCATAGGAATAACACAAGTATCATGAGGCTAGTGGGACCCAGCTGAGCGAGTATGGATAAGTTGTTGTCTACTCTGGAACATTAATGTGGCAAGTACGGACAGGTTGGTGCGTACTCCAAAACATTGATGTGATCGAGATGTGGCAAGTAGGGACAAAGAGATCATTTTGATCTAGACAAAATCATTATTTTGATCCTTAACATTGATTGACAGTCATGTGCATAACATTACTATCTATTGCATCATATGCTGCATTGTATGTTTATCTTTTGCATTTTATATGATTGATTGCATGTTACTACTAAGATTCGTTTGAATCTCACCCTTTCTATAAATAAAGTTTATTCAATAAGTAGCGGCTCAAAAGGCAAGGATGTGGACACTGGCAACTGAGGGTTTCGGTTTTAAAGAAAAATTGTGTTGGTTATCTTTGTACTTTTTATGTACTTTATGTGTTTTGTAATATACTATGTACAAACCTTGTGGGGACTTCCTGTAACATAATCAAGAATTTTATGAGTATGTTTATGCTATTTATGTATGCACACTGAACTTTATGTTGGTACTTTGTTAAATGTCAATTTATCGAGGGGTTTGGCATATCTTATCTTTTAATAATATTACATTTATTGGTGATTGAATATAATTGTCATGGCGGTTGCATTTGTGATGGTTTAGAGTAAGGAAGAATTTGTATGGTGATATCTTTTTCCATGTGGTATGCCATCACTCAGTGCATAGTGATTTCTATTAGTCGGGATTGCATTAGAGATATGGAACATATATCACCTCCTTAGTCGTGTTCTTTTAAGGAGAAGAGACATAATCTAGACTTAAGCATGCACCTTAGGCCGGGTGTATCATAAGAACCGATGAGCTTGGGACAATCTAGTCAAATGAAAGAGTTGTTAGATATGATTAGTTTTGATGATGTCAAATATATATATAAGATATTAAGAGCAAAAATTTTGCATAATATATTCATCTCCCATATTGACTAACTACTATATTTAATGTTGTATATTTTATAGCTTAGTCAAGCAATGCAAGAAAGAGATTGGAGAAAGAATAATTTATAAGAATTAATGGAATATTAAGATTCAAGCTCCTAGAAGAAATATCATATGTTTCTATGTTCGAAAGGGAATTCAGAAGTTATTGTAGCAGGTATACTATTTGGTACTGTAGCATTTCATTGTAGCAATCAGATACTGTAGCAAAAAGGCACTACTAGCATCCGAGGGACTGTAGCACTCATGTTTGAATTGTAGCACTCGAGTTCTGCACTGTAGCACTCGAGTTCAAGGAGTTCTGCATGCGAGTTCTTGGAAGAAACGACTCTCGGATGATTCCCAAGTTTTGCACTCGAGTTGGATATGGATAACTCGAGTTTTGAACTGTTCACAACTGCAAAAATGGGTTAGAACTCGAGTTTGGGGATCAAAAATCGAGTTCAGTATGAATAAAAGTGTACTCTGTTCATCCCTGTTTTACGTTTAGTTTAGGCGAGCTTCAGTAATTCAAAAATATCTCCTAAACTATAACTCCGATGTAGATGAAACTGGTGGCATATGAAACTAGACTTCCAATGCGTCATTTGACACCAGAACCAACATACAAGGAGCTTAGATGAATCCGATATGAATGTTTGAATCTGAAACTAAAATCACCGTCTTATTCCAGAAGAGCTTTAATATTTTGGACATATCTCACAAAATACACGTCCAAATGAGTTCAAACTAGTTCCATATCAAAGTAGACTCAAAGATATTTCTATGGATATATAATAAGTCAAATTTGGAGTTATATTCAATGCAGTATAGCTTCTGGAAGACGATGCTCCAAAATACATACGCTCTCTGCATTCGTTGGAACATAACTTGAAGAATACATTGAGTTTGGAGGTGATTCCTTTTGCATTTGAATGTTGATGATAAGATATTTCTAATGATCAATCATTTACCATATTTGGAATAAAAAATAAATGGATCATATTTTGAGTCCACTGTTCATACTCCCGCAAACATCTGATATACACTCGAGTGATGGAAGTTCTAGAATGAGAGTTTGTTCTAGAGAGTTCATGAGAATCAGCTGATATGAAGTGCACTCGAGTTTGAGGAGGACAACTCGAGTTCTATGAAGCAACATACTCGAGGCATGAGAGCTCTGCCGAGAGAGTTTTTGCCCGAGAGTCTTACAGTTTGAAGAAAATGTGGTACACTTGAGTCCTCATGTTTGCACTCGAGTTTTCAATCAACAATGCACTCGAGTTATGAGAGTGTGGCCATGAAATTTTATACCCGAGAGATTTGCATCCGTGAAGAAAAGGAAGTGCACTCGTGTCCTGAATCTTGCACTCGATTTCTGGTCCCTTGCATACTCGAGTTTGTCTTTGCACTCTCGAGAGTGTTTATCAGAAACAATGACAGAACGGTGAAAAATGCTATGCACTCAAGTTCTCCCACAAGCACTCGAGTTCTTACATGTTTTACACTCGAGTTTGAGCTGCTAAACTAAAGTTCATACGTTAGCAGAAGCTGAGTAAAATCATGGGATGAATCCAAACATGTTTAAATCACATATAATCATTGTATTCACATATGTCTCCATACTTTAACATTATTTGACAAATGTTTGAGGTGTGAAACAGGTATTAAAGTTTGGATTATAGTGACAAGTTAAAAAAGTCAAACATAGCAGACACAAAGATATAGGCTAGCTGTCAGCGCATATGTTTTCAACAACCATGCAAAATCGTTATGCACTGTGACAGCCTGGACGCAAATTCAAACATCCCACTCCATAACGGAAACCTGCCAACGTTCATCTCCCGAATATCTATATGAAGAATTTCAAAGACAAACAGAGAGAAACGACAATGAATCATGGGCAGAAAAAATATTCCACAAATGACTCAACGAACGTGCAAACATAAAGTAACGTTGAAGCATCTGTCATAGCACAATCATGGGCAACAGTAAATTACTACCGGATCATTTGAAGAAATGGATCAAATCTCCAACGGGCAAAATATTTGAATACTCAATGACTCTTAAATCATTCTCTATATAAGCTCGGTCTTTCAAAAACCAGAACATGCATGTGACAACGATCAAAACACACAGCAAACAGAGACATGAAAACATAAGCATGTTGATATCCTGAGTCTTCCGCCTCTTGTACTCTCTGTTCTTATCTGTTTATGTATCATGTATCTGTGAGAGTGAGATTATTTTTATTGTACTTCAGTGAGCATTTATCCACTCTGTGAGAGAGTCTATAAACACTTCATCTATACTTCTATATTGATCTTTAAGGTAGAGGGACCTTGAGGGGGTTGATTACCTTACAGGGAAGTTGTAGAGAGAATTGCTAGTAAGACTTTCTGCTCGTAAGATTTACAAGGTGCAAGCAATAGAGAACGTTGCTGCTCGTAAGACTTACAGTGGTGTAAACAAGAGAGAACGTTGCTACTCATAAGACTTGCATGGGTAAGCAGGAGAGAAAGGTCTTTGAGATTGCTTCACTCAACTTATCGTAAGAGGGTGTAAACCTTACAGTGTGTAAGGGGGAGTAACTTCATAAGAGGTTGTAGCGGCTTTTCTTGTGCCTGAATAAACAAGAAGATAGTGGATTGGAAATCTTAGGAGGAGCATAGGGACTGGACGTAGGTCTAGTGGATTGGACCGAACCAGGATAAATCATAGTTTGCATATTCTCTTCCTTAAGCTTTTACATTTCTAGCATATAAGATTTACATAACTGCTTATGATTTTATACTTCCGTATATATATTAATTTGATAAGCTGTGAAAAGATTTTAAAATATCATACTTTATTATCGTACACCCAATTCACCCCCTCTTGGGTGTCAGCCAGGTCTAACATTTGGTATCAGAGCTTGGGCTCTTGTTTAAAGGACTTAAGCGTCTCAAGAGTTATAATGGCTGACTTTGGGTATTTTATGCTTCCAGAAGGTTTTGATTATATTGTTCCACCTCTTTTGAAAGATATTGATTTTTGGTTCTGGAAAGCTAGAATGACAAGTTTTATAAAAGCATTTGATTATGATATGTTGAATGTTATTACAAATGTTTTTGATCATAAACCAAGAAAGGATTGGACAAATAAAGAAAAGAAAATGTTTTCATTAAATATTAGAGCAATAGAGATTTTGTATAGTGCTGTGACAGAAAATGATTTTGAGAAAATTATAATTTGATCTAATGCTAAAGATATATGGGATACTCTTGATTCTATATATACTTCTAACAAGTATGTTGAAGTTGAAAGTGTTGACAGTTTATGTGAAATTACAAGTTACACATCTATGGTGCATGAACAATTGGAAGTTGATGAAGATGGAGATATCATACAACACTTCTATACAGTCAACATAGATAGACAAGGAGATGAGGATTCCCAAAAAGAGCTTATTACAGACGGACATGAAAAATCACTCTCTGGAGCTCAAGATGAACTTAAGGTAAAAAGTTCCAATTCTTCTTATGATCTTTGTAAAACTGAGTTTTAAATCTTACATAAAACTGTTTTCCAACCAATTGTTGATTCATTGATAAAAACAAAAATGTTTTTAATCATGCTGGAAATTTATATGTGAAGAAAGAACATAGGCAAACTGGATATTTTAGATTGTCATCCCTCAAACAACACAATAGTGGCACAGAACCTCACAATGTATATCATCATGTTAGTTGCAATTATTGTGGTAAATCCAGTCATATTTCTCATACGTGCTATATTAGAAGAAATTCTAATGTGAGAAATAAATATGTTTAGGTTTTGAAAGATCATGTGAATTTGAATGCTAACAATCAAGGACCCAAGTATGTGTGGGTACCAAAATGTCCATCTAGTACTATATGTATGCAAGATGATCTGAAAAGAAATGGACATGAGGGTACAGAGAAGATGAAGAAAAATCTAAGAGTTTCTCTTGCACCAACTAAGAGGTTTATATCATCACAGAAGAGAATTCTTGGAGCACCCATTGCTGGAACTACAAAGTATAATAGCAAAAAGAAGCAATTGATAAAAGGAGTTTGTTCCACCTCAAAGAAGAGCTATCATAGAGTAGCATTCAACTAACTTGAGGAGAACAAGAAGAGGAGGATCTCTCATACAAAAATATTCATGGAGTCTACAACACATGAGAGAACTTTACATAATCCTAAAGCTAAATATGCAAAAACTGAGTTCTAAGGAAAGATGCGTTGGGTGAGCAAAGGTAATCCTCCAAGCATTGGTATGAGTATACAATGGTAAAACCTCATACACTATACTCTTTAATATCTATTGAGGTTCATATACTGTTATCTTAGGAATTAGCATTGCAAACTATTTTAAAAATATGTCTTTCAAAAAATCTATTTAACAAATTCATAAAGAGATTGCAATGTTCAATAGCTTAACTATTTATGCATAAACGCATACTTCAAAAGAAAATACTTTTTATGCATAAAGCCATGTTTAATTTTTTATGCTCAATTTCTTCAAATTAACTATATTTTTAGAGCATGAAAATTATAGTTCCTACAAGCTAACCATGAATAGATCTGAGAAAAATTGGATATCGGAGGAAGAAATTCGTAGTAAAGCTTGATTCATAAGCATAGATTACTCAAGTGATCTTGGAGGACTTGAGTACAAAGAAACAAGAAATTGGAAACTAACTTGAGTGTCTACGAGCCACACTTAAGCCAGGTACGCTGGGTTAGCATGGGAGTTTAACTGCAGAACTCGAGTTTGCAGTGGCAAACTCGAGTGCATATAAACTCGAGTTTGGAGGGCCAAACTCGAGTCCAGATGAACTTGAGTTCTATGGGAAGAACTCTAGTGTTGGATGTTTTGTATCAGTTTCCAGAATTTAGTCATTGCACTCATTCTTTCCAATTCATTTTGAATGATAACTACTTGCTCATAATTGCATGTCATTAGCAATCAATCATTTATGGTTTTCAAAATGTTTCAGATTACTAAATGGACTGAAAATGAAATTGTGCATAATATTTCTATGAATTTGAGTTTGAAATGCATATTTTAAAATTTTATTTGAATTTCAATTCATCATGTTTTTATAAAATTACAAATGATTTGAAATTTATTCATATTTTGTTTACATTCAAATCATTTTCAAAATTGGAAGTTAATACTTTTGTATACTGAATGTCAGAATTGCTTCTAGAGTATTTTCCAATCATTGACATATTGATCATTGATCTTCAATATGTTATCCTAAGCTTGAACTCCTCAATCCTTATTTTCTAATGAATTAGGTTTTTATCTATGAGTTTCAAGTATATTTCCCCAAAGATGAATTCAATATGTTAAAGCCTTGTTCCTAATGCATAAATCCTTTTGGTTGAGTTATTCCAAGCATTATAAATGTTCATTAATGCATTGAATGAATGCTAATGCATTAACCATTATAGTGGAATAACATATTATGATTATATTTTGGAACTTTAGTCATTTGGACTAATGAATATGTGGTTCATCATCTATAAATTATTGTATTCATTTTGTTACTCAAATGTATTAATATTTGTCTTTATCCATCTCTGAGTAACTAGAGCCCTGTATCAAAATTCTTACCTTGAATATTTATATATTTCATGACTCAACTCTAAGAGGCAAGATTATCACTTGATCAATAGCAAATTCATTATGCTTAGATATGTCTATCTAGTTAAGCCACTTTTGGCTAATTCATTCTCCGTATGACTTTTACTCTTGGGAAGATTCTCAAACATGTTATCTTTAAGAAGGAAGCTTTTTGGTACATGTATACACTTAGTCTATTGACTTCCACCATTTTGAGCATAAGGATTGATTCTTAACAAATTTCATAAATGAGTTTTCATGCATTCAAAATCTTAATGTCATAATGCATATTCATGGTTCGAAAGAACATTTGAGATTTTGAAACAATTTGTATATGCTCATTCATAATCTATAATTTCATTAAAGTTGGTCATTATGGATTGATTTTATACTCTTTTAAACCAATTTACATGGATTGCATGAAAAACTTATCAGTGACATATTTTCAATGAAGTGTTTTTATAAATTGTCATTGATCATTAAAAATGATACAATGGTTATATTTTGGTCTTTATTGGTTTTATGATACTCTTTGCTCAAATATCATTTGAGTCAATTGTATAAGAGCATAAGAGTTGTTATATCTAATATTGTAGACCCAAGTAAAGTTAGGTACCAATGAGCATGTATTTATTCTTTAACAGGTGTTGACCAAAATGCTCTTATTTCGGATACAAAGATCAAAGGCTAATAGATGAAGCAGAATCTGTGGTATAAGATGCAGTAAAATAAATAAGATGAGGCAATTGTAAACTATAACTTCAAAGTTCAATTTGAATATCAAGATACATAAATAAGGATGCTATGGTGAAATCAAAATTTCCCGATCGTGCTTTCTAAGCTAATGGATGCACATATGCACATGAGGGCTTATTTCATGCTCATCTTGATACCCTTAAGCGTTACACAGAGATTATGCCTTCAGATCACATAATTAGACAGTGACTAGCCAATGATGCATCAATGGACTACAGATGACAGAACGGTGAAAAATGCTATGCACTCGAGTTCTAACATGTTTTACACTCGAGTTTGAGCTGCTAAACTCAAGTTCATACGTTAGCAGAAGCTGAGAAAAATCACAGGATGAATCCAAACATGTTTAAATCACATATAATCATTGTATTCACATATGTCTCCATACTTTAACATTATTTGACAAATGTTTGAGGTGTGAAATAGGTATTAAAGTTTGGATTGTAGTGACAAGTTAAAAAAGTCAGAAATAGCAGACACAAAGATATGGGCTAGCTGTCAGCGCATATGTTTTCAACAACCATGCAAAATCGTTATGCACTGTGACAGCCTGGACGCAAATTCAAACATCCTACTCCACAAAGGATACCTGCCAATGTTTATCTCTAGAACATCTATATGAAGAATTTCAAAGAAAAACAGAGAGAAACGACAATGAATCATGGGCAGAAAAAATATTCCACAAATGACTCAGGGAACGTGCAAACATAAAGTAACGTTGAAGCATCTGTCATAGCACAATCATGGGAAACAGTAAATTACTACCGGATCATTTGACGAAATGGATCAAATCTCAAACGGGAAAAATATTTGAATACTCAACGGCTCTCAAATCATTCTCTATATAAGCTCGGTCTTTCAAAAACAAGAACATGCATGCGACAGCAATCAAAACACACAGCGAACAGAGACATGAAAACATAAGCATATTGATATCCAGAGTCTTCCGCCTCTTGCACTCTCTGTTCTTATCTGTTTATCTATCATGTATCTGTGAGAGTGAGATTATTTGTATTGTACTTCAGTAAGAATTTACCCACTCTGTGAGAGAGTCTATAAACACTTCACCTATACTTCTGTATTGATCTTTAAGGTATAGGGACCTTGAGGGGGTTGATTACCTTACGGGGAAGTTGTAGAGAGAATTGCTAGTAAGACTTTCTGCTCGTAAGACTTACAAGGTGCAAGCAATAGAGAACATTGATACTCGTAAGACTTACACTGGTGTAAGCAGGAGAGAACGTTGCTGCTCGTAAGACTTGCACGGGTAAGTAGGAGAGAAAGGTCTTTGGGATTACTTCGCTCAACTTACCGTAAGAGGGTGTAAACCTTACAGTGTGTAAGGGGGAGTAACTTCATAAGAGGTTGTAGCGGCTTTTCTTGTGCTCGAATAAACAAGAAGATAGTGGATTGCACCGAACCAGGATAAATTACAGTTTGCATATTCTCTTCCCTAAGCTTTTACATTTCTAGCATATAAGATTTACATAACTGCTTATGATTTTGTACTTCCATATATATTAATTTGATAAGCTGCGAAAAGATTTTAAAATATCATACTTTATTATCATACACCCAATTCACCCCCCTCTTGGGTTTCAGCTAGGTCTAACAAGAGTTTCTGTTGGACTATATGTTAGCCGATAGCTCTAATCAACGAAATAAGGATGGATGGTAATATAAGGGAGGTTGCATATTGCATATTACATAATTGTATATTACATGTTGTGATGAAAATAGATATTAGCAAAATGATGATTAATTTGAAATTTCTTTATGTGAGGATTGTGATATATGTAAATATACAAGTAATCAGTTCCCTCTTTCAAATCATATGTGGTTTAGTTGTGTACGGTATAAACTTTCAGTAATTACTAAGGCGTGGAATCTCACCACTTTATATTAACATTTTTCATGTAAATGTTATAATAGAAATTAAGGGAAGACATATGTGGAGTGAGCCTTAAAGGCTCTCTTGTGCTCTTGGAGCACAAGGTATACCACTTTATATTTAATTATCATAACACTAGGATTATTTTTACATTCTAAAATCCTTTGATGAATAAATGTTTTTTTCAATTAAACTTTTGAGATAGTATTTGAGACTATTTAGTGTTGTTTGGACTTCATATATTTGGGTCAAAGTCAAAAAACCAATAAGTAATGGATGGAAAGTTAAATATATGGGTCATAAGGATATGGTGTTATATTTTTTGTATCAGAGTTACAACATTTTTTGGCCATTTATTTTATTGATTTGGAAAATATTTTTTAAAGAAGTCTGATTTCTTTACACTTCTTAGAGGTCTCATAGCAATTTAAATATGATTTATGCACTTCTCTTGTTAATCTTAGTTATTGGATAGAAAATAATATTGTATCTTAACATTGAACTTCTTATATACTTGTAATATTCTATATAGGAGGGGAGAAAGGATCTTAACCATAATGATTCAACTAATTAATAATTGAGAATTGTATCAAGATGTTGAAACTTATGTATGTGTAAGAAAAGATATAGTGTGAAATCTCCATAAGATGGTTTAAAGTTTAGAATGAAAAAAAACTAAGAAAGCAGAAGAATTAAGTACTGGAAGTTGAGGTAATAAAATTACTTGGGTATGTTTAAAAGAAAAGTTTATTTCAACTAATTAATATCAAGATGTTGCAACTTATGTATGTGTAAGTAAAGATATAGTGTGAAATCTCCATAAGATAGTTTAAAGTTTAGGATGAAAAAAAAACTAAGAAAGAAGAAGAATTAAGTACTGGAAGTTGAGGTAATAAAATTACTTAGGTATATTTAAAAGAAAAGTTTATTTTAAAAGGTGGCGGGGTTCAATAATCCTCAAAGATGCTTAACAATTTAGTAAGCAGTCAAGCCAGATATGTAGGATGTGCTTCAGGAAGAAAGTTCCTAAAGGAGGTTGCAAAGTTAAGAGTCTGATTTTGAATATTGGAAAACCTCATAAAGTACATCTTCGTGTCTTCAAAACATGTTTTATTTTTTTTAAAAAATAGAGCTGTATAATTGAAGCTATGAATTTTTAACTTATTGAAAAGGGAGAAGTTGCAAATTTAGCAACAAATTGTTTTCTTGTGGGCACCCAACATAATTCACTATTCTGGGGTGCAAAAGTAAAATAATCAATTTTTTCTTGGTAACATATGTAGCAATGCTGTTAACCTTGGTTAACTTCCATTACTTTTTACACTGTGGATCCCACCAGTCTTCTCGCTCTTTATTTCTTTATTATATTTGGAAAAAGGCCAAACATGAAAAGTTAGCAATAAACTATTTTGCTATGAGCACCCAAAACAGTTATCTTTTGTTGGGTCCAAAGTGAACATAAACATTATTTTTGTCTTATATATGCTCATATTTGTGTTACAAATTCCCTTATTTGTCTTATGAATGAGACCATATTTTATCTTGTAAAGGGATTTAAAAGAATCAAGAGAGTTAAAAAGTTTTGGTCATTAACATATTTGTCTTGTAAAAATTTTTTTTAACTCTTTGGATTTTATTAAATTCATTTATTGGTCATATGAATATCCTTATTTGATGCGATCCAGAATCAGCAAGTTATCTCTTCATATTCAAGTGACGACTCTTCAACTTTAAATGATCATTTTCAAATTCCAGCAGGTCCATTCACAAGAGGAAGAGCCAAACAAATTAAGGAAGCATTAAATGGGCTTGTACAAGAGACTTGGACGAAGCAATTAGCAATTGGATCAAAGCTGGACGAAAATGCTGAAAATGTAACTAACTTTATTTGGGCTGAAAATGGAGATATTGATCAAGTTTTGAACTTGAAGTCCTGAAATTGAAGATCTTGGACCTAGTACTACACATGGGAGGACTCATTTGGGCCTAAATAAGCACATTTTGGGCTTTAAATGCCTATTATATTTTATAGATTTTATTTGTGCGAAATTATTAAATAAGTTGCCATATTTGACTTTTGGGTTCTCTAGCACACTATATTAGACTTTTGTGTTTTCTAGAACATTGTATTAGAAATTTGAGTTTCCTAGCACATGGTTTTGGATTTCCTAGCACATGGTAGTAGACTTTGTAGTTGCAATTATTACAATTAGGTAGTTTTTATCTATAAATACCTTGTGCTTCTTCATTTGTAAGACACTTGAGATTTGATATATGAATGAAAGTTGCATTTCTGCACTTTGTTTCTTGAGAGTGGATTCTCTCTAGGGTTCTTAGAACTAACAGACTTATCAAGGCTTGAACAACCTTGTGACGTCTTCCAACACTTCAGGTCCTTGTTCTTTTGTGTTCAAGGGTTCAAGTGGATCATAGATCTTTGTTTAACTTTCTTGGGGTGAGCATATCTCAGAATTGGTTGTGGGTTTCTGGGATTTTCCCTTGTGGATTTGCACCCTCTTGGTATCAGAGCTTCGGATCTAAACTCAGGTCATATCTTTCTGTTCTTTGTTTCCATTTTCATTTTACGTTTTGTGTTGTTCTTGGTCTTTTCGTCTGCTCATTTGTGTTCGTGTCTGAGATTATAGCTTCTGTTTGTCAAGCGTTTCTTTATGTTTTTCAACATTTAGTGAGTCATTTTCATAGTTCAATATCTCTACTTTCATCTCGGTTTGAAATCATTCCAATCTGATTTGTCATCTGTGAGTTCTATTCATTTTAATCCGTTGTGTTTCTGGAAGGTATACTCTTCTTTCTTCTCTTAATACGAGATTTCTTGGCTTTGAATATATCAAGGACTTGTATGCAAATGATGATGATTTTGCTGAATTGTTCCTTGCTTGTGAAAAGAAAGCATTTGATAAATTTTACAGAGTTGAAGGGTACCTGTTTAAAGAAAATAGATTGTGTGTGCCTCAATGTTCATTGCGTGAATTGCTTGTGAGAGAAGCACATGGGGGAGGCTTAATGGGTCACTTTGGTGTGAAAAAGACTTTGGATGTTTTGCATGAGCATTTCTTTTGGCCTAAAATGAAGCGAGATGTGGAAATAATTTGTGCTAAATGCATAACATGTAAAAAGGCTAAATCTAGAGTTTTACCACATGGTTTTTATACTCCTTTACCTATGCCTAGTAAACCTTGGGTTGATATATCAATGGACTTTATTTTAGGTTTGCCTAGGTCAAAAAGAGGAATGGATTCCATATTTGTGGTTGTTGATAGATTTTCTAAAATGGCACATTTCATTGCATGTCATAAAACTGATGATGCCATATATGTTGCTGATTTGTTCTTTAAAGAAATTGTGAGACTTCATGGTGTCCCTAAAAGCATTGTTTCTGATAGGGATACAAAATTCTTGAGTCACTTTTGGAGAGTTTTGTGGGGAAAGCTTGGTACTAAATTGTTATTTTCTACTGCTTGTCATCCACAAACTGATGGACAAACTGAAGTTGTCAATAAGACCTTGTCTCAATTACTAAGAATTGTGATTCAAAAGAACATGAAAAATTAGGAAGATTACTTGACATTTGTTGAATTTGCATATAACAGAAGTGTACATTCATCTACTGATTATTCTCCTTTTGAAATAGTGTATGGTTTTAATCCACTGACTCCTTTGGATTTATTACCACTACCTATTGATGAGAGAGAAAGTCTTGATGGAAAAAAGAAAGTTGAAATAGTGCAGGAACTTCAATGAGCGTGTGAAACAACAAATTGAAAAGAAAAATGAGCATTATGCATCTAAGGCCAACAAAGGAAGAAGGCGTGTTATTTTTTAGCCTAGAGATTGGGTGTGGGTGCATATGAGAAAAGAGAGATTTCCAGCTCAAAGAAAATCAAAATTAGCTCCAAGAGGAGATGGTCAATTTCAAGTGCTAGAAAGAATCAATGATAATGCTTACAAGATTGATTTGCCTGGAGAGTATTCTGTTAGTGCTACTTTTAATGTAGCTAATTTATCTCCTTTTGATGTAGGTGAAGATTCGAGGACGAATCCTTTTGAGGAGAGAGGGAATGATGCAAATCAGCAAGTTGTGCATTCAAATTCAAGTGATCCTTTGCAAATTCCAAGTGGACCAACCACAAGAGGAAGAGCCAAACAAATTAAGGAAGCATTAAATGGGCTTGTGCAAGAGACTTGGACGAAACAATTAGCAATCGGATCAAAGTTGGACGAAAATGCTGAAAATGTCACTAACTTTATTTGGGTTACAAATGGAGATATTGATCAAGTTTTGAACTTGAAGTCTTGAAATTGAAGAGCTTGGACCTAGTACTACAAATAGGAGGACTCATTTGGGCCTAAATAAGCACATTTTGGGCTTTAAATGCTGATTATATTTTATGGATTTTATTTGTGCAAAATTATTAAATAAGTTGTCATATTTGACTTTTGGGTTCTCTAGCACACTATATTAGACTTTTGTGTTTTTTAGAACATTGTATTAGACATTTCGGTTTCCTAGCACATGGTTTTGGATTTCCTAGAACATGGTATTAGACTTTGTAGTTGCAATTTTCTAAGTTGCAATTATTACAATTAGGTCATATTTCTCTATAAATACCTTGTGCTTCTTTATTTGTAAGACACTTGAGATTTGATATATGAATGAAAGTTGCATTTCTGCACCTTGTTTCTTGAGAGTGGATTCTCTCTAGCGTTCTTCTTAGAACTAACAGACTTATCAAGGCTTGATCAACCTTGTGGCGTCTTCCAACACTTCGGGTCCTTATTCTTTCGTGTTCAAGGGTTCAAGTGGATCGTAGATCTTTGTTTAGCTTTCTTGGGGTGAGCATATCTCAGAATTGGTTATAGGTTCGTGGGATCTTCCCTTGTGGGTTCATACCACTAAGACTCTGACTCAAAAGAAGAAACTTTTGCCCAGTTCAGTAAAGGATCACTTGAGTGATGGTATGGATCACTCAAGTGACCACTCGAGTGATGGAGTCAGAAAAATGACCAAGAAGTCTCTTCCAGATTTTGGAAGGCATCACTCGAGTGATGACCCTTAATCAACTCAAGCGACCACGCGAGTGATGTGATAAGTATAGACAGGTAAACTCTCTACCAGAGTTTTTAATGGATCACTCGAATAATAGACATGGTTCACTTGATTGGCCACTCAAGTAATGCACTATGCATTGAGTATTTATCCATCCAAATTTCTCTAGAAAAATTTGGAAGGGATGACTCGAGTGATGGCTCTGAATCACTCGAGTGATGAAGTTTAGATTGCCTTATGATCATTTATTGTTACTAATTTGTTATCCATATGATTACCCTTCATTGTATTAGTATTCTAAGTGTATTTTCAGGGAAACAATGAAGAGATCATGCACGTGTAAGAAAAAGTCAAGTTACGGAGTGTAAGGAGCAAAACAACCAACGACTAGTTTTTGAAATGATGAAAATGGTCAAATGAAGCTGCGCCACTCTAACAGACATATTGAAATGCTACCAATGGAATATCAACTCAGCTATAAATATGGAAGCATTCAACGAAGGAAAAGAATATAGATAACACATGAGCATACATCGATCAACATACTCTTAGTGTATTATTTTATGTACTTCAATGATTACATATTTACTCTGTGAGAGAGATTTGTCTACAAACTCAATATCTTCTATTGAGATAACTTAAGGTTGAGGAACCTTAAGTTGGGACTCGAGATTACCTTATGTAAGGGGGAGCGAGTGTCCAGGAAGGAGCTTGCGTTGTACTAAGGTGCCAAGAACCCACTAAATCTTAGAAATTATAGTGAAACGCTTAGAAGGATTTCTGATGACTCGACGTAGGTCAAAGTGGTTGTGACCGAACCATTATAAATATCATGTGTACACTTTGGTGATTTCTCTCCTTACTCTCAACTATGTGCTTAAGATTATTGAATTTTTTTATTAAGTGTCCAATTATTCTGTAATCACCCAATTCACTCCCCTTATTTGGTGATAAGGTTGCACTAACATTTTCATCAAACAATTTATACATTCCAAGTAACAATGGTTACAAAATTTTCAATATGTTACACTACTCAATTTTTCATTAAAGTGATAGGTCTAGATTCTTGCATTAAAACTACACCAATCCCAATTCCATAAGCATCACATTCAACTTTAAAAACTTTGTTGAAATCAGGTAAACACATAAATGGTGCATTAGTTAATTTCACTTTCAAGGTGTTAAAAGCATTTTATTGAGCTTTACCTCATTTAAAGGTCACATACTTCTTCACAAGAACATTTAGAGGTGTAGTAATGGTGAAAAAATCTTTAACAAACTTCCTATAGAAACTTGCTAATCCATGAAATCTCCTGACTACATTAGCATTCATTGGTGTCAGCCAATCATTAATAGCTTCTACCTTTTCTTCATTTACATAGATCCCTTGGGCACCTATAACAAAGCCAAGAAACAAAATAGAATCTATGCAAAAGGAACACTTTTGAAAATTAGCATATAGGCTCCTCTCCCTAAGAGTTTGAAAAACCTCACGCAAGTGCATAACATGGTCATCTAATGTTCTATTGTACACAAGAATATCATCATAGTAGACAACTACAAACTTTCTAATAAATGAACGAAAAATATGATTCATTAAGCTCATGAAAGTACTAGGTGCATTAGTCATCTCAAACAGTATAACTAACCATTCATACAATCCAAACCTAATTTTAAATGCATTTTTCCATTCATCTCCCTCTTTCATGTGAATTTAATGATAACCAGTCCTAAGATCAATTTTAGAAAATAATGCGACATCATAAAACTCATCTAACATGTCATCTAATCTAGGAATAGAATAGAAATACTTAACTATTATTTTGTTGATGGCTCTACAATCTACACACATTCACCATGAACCATCTTTCGTGGGCACTAAAAGCACCAGGATAGCACAAAGGCTCAAACTTTCCCTTATAAAGCCTTTTCCTATTAGATCATCTACTTGATGTTGAATTTCTCTAGATTCTTCAGGATTGGCTCTATAAGCAGGTTTATTAGGTAGCAAAGTTCCAGGAATGAAATCAATCCTATGCTTAAATCCTCTCAAAGGAGGAAGCCTATCAGGTATCTCATTAGGAAATAGATCACCAAATTCCTGCAATAAAGACAAAACACTAGAAGGCAAAGAGGGGTTAAGTCCGTTAGTAGAAAAGTAAGCATCTTTACATATAAGCACCAAGACTTGCTCTCTTAACCTTACTTTTTTCTTGAAAATAAACTCCCATTATTTTCTCCAAATTTGTATTTTTCTTTCTTTTTCTTTTCTTTCACTCTATTTTCTTTCTTTTTCACACTCTCTTTTTCACTCAGTTCATCTCTTTTTTTACATTCTTGCTCAATCCTCACTTGATGCTCATAATCTTCTCTAGGCCTAAGTGGTTTCAGTACAATGAGTTTTCCATTAAAGGGTACTAAATAGCAATTTTTGTAACAATCATGTTGTGCCCTACTATCACATTGCCATGGTCTTCCAAAAAAAAGATGTCCATCAAGCATAGGGATAACATCACATAAAACTCCAGCATGATAATTTATAATAGAGAAAGAAACCAAAACTTGTTTAGTGACTTTAGCTTCAACACTATCATTCAACCATTGCAACTTATAAGGTTTAGGATGCTTCATAGTAGGTAAGTCTAACTTATCAACAAGTAAGGTACTAGTAACATTGGTGACACGACCACTATCTATAACCATGCTACATACCTTATTTTTTATAAAGCACCTAGTGTGGAAGATGAGTTCTCACTGCTCTTACTTATTATTTTCCTTTAGTTTCATGTTGATGGCTCTCCTAGCCAGCAATGCTTCTCCTTTAACAAGTTCAGCTTCATTAATCTCTAATTCAAAATCAGTCACCAAAGATAGTATGTCATCATCACTTTCACTACTAGAATGCACACTATCATACTCACCATTTTCCTTAAGAATCATGGCTCTCTTATTGGAACATTAGGAAGCAATATAGCCTTTTTCATGACATTTAAAGCATTGTAGAGAAGAGGTTTTATCAGAAGAAAAATATTTAGAGTCAAACTTCTTACCACTATCATTTTTCATTTTGGATTCCTTCTTGGCTTTAGGCATAAATTTGGTGTCATCTTTAGCCTTAAAATCCTTCCACTTTGAGGTTAATTTAAAGTCCTTCCAACCATAAGAAAAGGATTTGAAACATTTTTCTTTAACACACTTCTCAATTTTAATGGCTTTGTGCACCAACTCCTCCTTATCAATAAAAGTATACATCTCTACTTTGTCTCTTATTTCAGGCCTCAAACCATTAATAATTTTAAATGTTCGTTTGATAAAAATGGGGGAAAATAGTAATATGAAACTTCACCACTTTACTCACATGTTTTACTCAAAAGTTATATAATCATTCGTGTTTCACACTAATATGGCTTTTAATTTGATGTATCACTCTTTCCTTTTACCACTCAAGCTTGCCTCCTATAGTATTCTTGATTGAAACTCAACAAAAATCAAGAGACAATGTTAGTATGTAGTAATCTTCATAACCAGAAATTGTAAGAACCAGAGAATATGTTAGAAAGGAGAGAAATATGTGATGAAAGAAGATGGGAAAGAAAAAAATTTGAATAATGATGGAAAGGAAGAAGGGAAATAATAAGGGAAAAGGGGGAAAAAGGAATCAGAAAAGAAAGGAAAAGGAAATCAATATAGGAGAGAAGGAAGAATTAGAAAAGTAGGAGTCTTACCACCCAAGTTTGTAGATTTAAGAAACTTTTTTCTGACTTGCAATGGAAGCTCTCAAATTAGAAAACTTGCCTTCAATCTTTCAATTTCCAAAACCTGCAGCTCTCTTCTTCTTTTTTTAAATTTTTGAATTTTTTTAATTTTTTTCTACTCATTTTTTTCAACACAATACTATTTTCTTGGTTTTTTTTGCACGATTTTTTTAATTGAAGAACTAACAAATTCGCAAAACAAATACAAAATATATGGGTAGAAGAGGAGAGAAGAGAATAGGAAAACACGAGAAGAAAGGAAGACGATTGAAACAAGGGAAGAAGGAAAAACAAAAGCAAAGTAGGAAAAACAAAAGGATAGAACTTGAAATCTAGTAAACCTTACGCTCTAATACCACTTGATCTGAAGGGGAAATGGATTAGCTAGAAAGCAAGTTTTGAAGACACGAACTGGATGGACGATCAAAGGTAGGACATTAAGAGAACATGTCTCTTACAACCTTAGCCCCAAAGACACCACAAGGATGATTAGTCCTTGATATAGTCGGAGTATTCGAACGAGGACACAAGGATTCAAGCAAAGCTCATACAAGAGATAAAAACTTTCAATTATCATTCAAGTTTGAAAAATTAGTACAAAAAAATGCAGCCTTCATATATAGGTAACAAAAGAACACTCTAGAACTCAAAACCTAGTCATAAATGCAATAAATGATGTCTTAATGATGATTGATTGCCTTGATTGGCAACATTCAAGCTTAAAGGAATTAGAAAATTACTTATTCTTTAAGACTAAGTCAACTACCAAAAATAGAAAACTAAAACAAAGTCTTCAAGAGCAATCTTTGACCAAAAGGTCTTATTTAATACAAATAAAATAGGAAAGTAATACAAAACAAAATTAAATTAGATTTGATGTATAAGGATGGCTTCTAGATGCTTCTTAAGGTGTCTTGGACATCACTTATGATTCTCCTCTGAGCCACATGCTCATCATCTTATTGGGCTTCTAGCAATGTGATCACCATTCTTGGGCTCTTGTTAGGCATATCAAATGATATCTCTTCCTAATGAATGGGATCCAACTCTTTAAGCTCTCTTATCAAACAATTCAGGGCCTCCTTCACAGCTTTAATTCTTGCTCTTATCATTATGCCTCAAATGCTTTGTAATAGATTTTTTGGGACATTGGACTTCCTTACTTGAGCATAGGCTTCCATCTCCATGCCTTTTTCTTTCTTTTGAGCTCCATCTCCATCTTGCCTTGCTCCTCCATCAGAGTGTGTTATAACAGCAACATTAATCATCAATTGCTTAACAGGAAAACTCTATATGAAGTCTTATTCGAAGCAAAGTTGACTTCCACACATATGAGGGTGTTTGGGTGCCTAGCATATGCACGACACACAATTTGTAATGACAAGATGGAGGAACGAGGTTAAGATTTCATATTTCTCGGTTACCCACAAGGTAAGAAGCGCTACATCCTTTATTACTTCATTAAATAAGAGCTCTTAGTTTTCTTTAATGTGATCTTCGTTGAAACAAAATTTCCTCTTGTGATAGCCTTGCAACAAAAATCTTCCAATACGGGTGTCCAATAAGCCTGCTCATTTTTTATGTGCCAGAAGAAATACTTGTTTCATCTGTGGGGCTAGTAGAGCTCGAAGTCACTCAAAACATCGTAGATCACAACGACAACACAAATATCAGGCATACTATTGAATCAATCACTTATGCCTCATGTAAGGACATGCAATCATCCACGACACGTAGAAGATTTTTCTATGGATCTACCATCCTCCATCATTCCCCCTTTAACCTATTTTACACCCCCACTCCATCATATGATTCGATAAAGTATCCCATAACTGTAAGCATATAAACAAATTCTATAGATGTTTTATTAATCAACAACCAAAATACAATAACCCTCTTAGGGCTAACTAATAACCCTCTTAGAGCTAACCAAATCCTTCCTTGAAAGATAACTAACAACCCAAAACTATTAGGATCTTAGACGGAGACCCAAGTTACCACCCTCTCTTTGGTGAGGATTCCACATCCCACACACTTTCAACATATCACCTTAGGCCTCTTTATATATAGCCTATTTCAACTAGTTAATGACACTTTTACCCTTTCAAACATGCCCCCTCAAGTTGACACCACTTAACTAAGATGCTCAACTTGCCAACACAAACTAGGGAGGTGAAGAACACAAAAAACAACATGATATCTTCATCACATTCTCCTCTGTAGCCAAGAATGTGTACGAAAATTTATTCTATTGTAACTGGAAGTTCTTCTTCACTCCAGCTTTATTAGAAAGCCTTAATGTCAAGCTAGATCTTTCCTGTGGCTTGGGTTAGTTCACAAGCTTTCAAACTACACACCACATAGCCTGTAAGCCAAATAACTTGTAGCTGAGATTCCTTCATCAATCTCTACACAAACTTCATCCTCTTCATGGACCCAGACTAAATCAGCAAGAAACTTCTTATGCTAATCAAGAACTGCTTTAATCAAATCAGGAGAACAATGAGGAACCCCATAAGGTTTAAAAGTGGGTAAGACATCATAGGTAAAACCCATAAAATCAATCACATTAGACATATCAATCTTAAACTCCACAACTATTATATGAAGCCATGAAATCAATAGCTCTAATTCAATCATCACAAATCTCCACATAAATGCTTGTGAGCATAAATCCAGCAGCTAGTACTCTCTGTTACAAGAAGCCAAGCAATTCCAAATTTACTGACATGATGTTAATTGTTCTTATCCATAAAGTGATTAACTGTAAAGCGCTAACCATCATGCTAAAAGCTTAAGCTGGTAGTAGAGGTGCACCCCTATTCCTTTAACCCAGTACAGACACGGGCCCCTGTCTCCAATGACTGTGAGTGCCACCAGACCCGAACTCGACCCATACCCCCTACTAGACCTGGGACCTATCATTCCCTCCCTCTTAAAGGATGTTTGTCCTCAAACCTTTTGATGGAAGAAGGATTCAAACCCGTGTTGGCTCTGATACCAAACCTCAGGAATGAAGCGCCACAACACGAGGACTTCCCAGGGGGTCACCCATCCTGAGACTACCCTCGGCTGAGCACGCTTAACTGTGAAGCGCTAACCATCATGCTAAAAGCTTAAGCTGGTAGCAAAGGTGCACCCCTATTCCTTTAACCCAGTACAGACACGGGCCCCTGTCTCCAATGACTGTGGGTGCCACTAGACTCGAAGTCGATCCACACCCCCTACCAGACCCGAGACGTATCACAAAGGCAACAACGTGATCAAGCTCTTGTAACATCTATTAATCATTAAAAATTTTGAAACAATAATGTCTTGACTATTTTTAGTGCTTTTTAGTGAATTTTGATGTTTTGGTTCTTTTTATTGCAAGTTAAAGATGTTTCAAACTTTTTTGTGGGGTATGGCTACCATTTTTTAAGCCATTTGTCGCATTGCATTAAGTATTTGTGGAAGAAAGAATTTAAAACAAGTGGCATGGGTTTAGGTAATGTAGTTTGGTGGTCCGTGACTTTTGCAATCTTTTTAGTACTCAACTTTGAATTGTTAGATGACCTATTCTTGTAGTTTCTTAACTTGGAATATGGTGATTTATCAACTTACTAGGAATTTTATCATTTCTCATTCTTCTACAAGGGAAAAATTTGTTCTTGATGAGATAATTTGGAATTCTAGAATTCCCTCAAAAACCAAATCTTTTGTTTGGGCAATAATAATAAAAGAGTAAAAGCCTTGACATGATTACCCTAGCAAGTTGTTTTTAACGTTATTTTATTATTATGTTTTGGTTATTTTTGCTTGACTTTATGAATGAATTATAATACCCCAAATTTTAGAACTAGAGGCTAAAGAATAAGCTAATTTAGAAAGAATGAATTTAGAAAGATTCCAACCCACACCCAGAATAAAGTATGAATTTTAGTATGAATTACTTAAAAGAAAGTACCCGATTCCTTTACGATGTGTCATAATGACATAAAACCTAACACGGATCCAAAGGAACAAGGAAATGATGTCTATAAATAAATAATATAGAGAACTAATAGAACTAATAGCATAAGAAATAATATTCCCATAATTAAGGGTAAAAGAGTCAATTGCTACTTGATCTTGAGGTTAAAATTGGAAACCAAAATGAAGGGCTAAGATTTTCTCTTATAAAGCAAGAGTAATAATAAGGATCAAAAAGCAAATTAACTCCCTCCCTCATATGGTTAAAAAATTTCCAAAGGGGTAAAGAAGGCAAATTAACTCCCTCCCTCATATGGTTAAAAAATGTCCAAAGGGGTAAAGAAGGAAGAAAGAAGGGTTTGGTCAAAGTTTCAACTCTTTTGAAAGAAGACTTTGGTCAAATTTGATCACATACACCTTTAGGCTTTGGTCAACATTCTTTCCTCCCTTTTTAATTGGCAATTTGGTCAAGAGCAATGATGAAAGAGGGAATACCATTTTAATTGACCAAGCCAAAAAGCAAAAGAAAAGAAGAGAAGAAAAGTCAACAAGACTTGCAATTGGTTACAACTTGGTAGGTTGACCAAAAAGCAAGTTTACAAGAGCAATTTGGTTAACAGAATTGTCCCCTTTTTATGTGCCCAAATTCAGTCAAGCAAGAGGAAGAGGGAAGGAAAAAGAGTTGACTCAACCAAACCAAACCATAGTTGGCTAATTAATTACATAACTTTTTCATGACACCATGAAATTGTGACACATAACCTTTCTAGCTTTTTAGTATGAATTTTTGGAAAAATAATTTCATAGGCTGAAGCTAAATAATTTAAACACATTTCATACTCTCTCACTCTCAAAAATTTATCCAAGTTGAAGAAAAAAGAGAGAAAAATGTTGGAAAAAGAAAAAGGAAAAAGTAAGAGCACTCTTGAAGAACCAAGAACAAGGTGAGACTTCTATCTTGATTTTCACCCACCTTTCTAGCTCAAAGTCTCTTCTTTAACATTTATGTCCTCTCTAAGAGCTTCAATCCTATGTTTTTTTGTTTTTCTAAAGGAGGTTTTTTGAGCTACAAAAGAAGAGTCAAAGTTGGAGAATCAAATAACTACCTTAGGAAAGTAATAGAGGTGAGTTAGAGCTTCATTTTGACCTATATATTGTGTTGATTTGATGAGTCTTGTAGACTTTATAATGCTGCCCTAATTTTGGTTGTATAAGGGTTTTATCATGCTTTGGTCATATACATGTGATTATATGATGTTTGGAAAATATCATGAATATTGGATCGCATTTGGTCATTCAAAAACTCATCACAAATACTGTTAGAACTGGCTGACACCTAAGAGAGGGGTGAATTAGGTATACGATAAGAAAGTCTGATCTTTTAAAATCATTGTGTAGCTTATCAAATCAATATGTAAGGAAGCATAAAATTATAAGCAGTTATATATATCATATATACTGGAAATATAAGAGCTTAGAGAAGAGAGTCATTAGTAGCATTTCAATATGGCCGTTGTCGACGCACTACTTCTTCTGACAGTTTCCCATGTTTGAAAAACTAGCCGTTATTAGTGGACACTTTACTTATGTGAAATAGCTTTTCCTCACTGCATGGTTTCTTCTTTGTTCTTTCTGTAATAATATATCAAATACTAATACAATGAATCATTAGTCATGAATACATTGAATCAACAATTAGAGACTGATTTTCTGCGTTATGGGTCACATCATGTTCAATAAGGATGTTCTTCGTGAATTACCTTCAAACTTGAATATTCAATCTGAGTGTATTATCTCCTGTTTCACACTTGAAAGATATGTTAATTGATGTTTAACTAAAGCAATAAGCGTAAACATAATGATTAGATAACACTTAGGCATATTCAGATTGAACTATGAAATTTTCTTCTGCTTCTGCATCTGTCAAACTCATAAACTAGAGTGCAAACACGAGGACTCGAGTGCACCACATTTTCTTCAAAGTTGCAAAACTCTCAGGTACAAACTCAGATGGTAGCACTTTTAGAACTCGAGTGCTAGATGAATAAGGAACTCGAGTGCAGAATCCCAAACTCAAGTATAGCACTAGTATCTCAGCTAGAAGACTCTTTGGAATGAACTCTTAGGTCAAAATTCTCAGGACTAGAGCATTTATGTGTTCACTGAAAGGTATTTGGTAAAGTATGAAATTCACCAGAAGTGATTCAGCATCCACTGGAAGTGATATGGCATGCTTCATATATCACTCGAGTGATTTCGGTATCACTCGAAGTGAAATTCCAAATAGTGAAATTTTCTTGCAATGATTTGGCTTGCACTGGAAGTGATCTGTGGAAATAGTAAATCACTCAAGTGAATTGGGCTGCACTGGGAGTGATTTTCAAAACAATGAAAAGTTTCAGAAGTGATTTCTGATGTAACTCGAGTGATCTGTCATTTGAGGCATTTCACTCGAGTGATTATGAATGATCACTCGAGTGATTATGAAAATCACTCGGGTGCTCTCTGTTCAGATCACTTTAACTCATAGCCCCATTTCCAATTCAACAGTAAACATGGGTCAACTTCCAGATGGCATAACTCTTCAAATATAACTCTAAAATTTCCATATTATATATTAATAGAAATCTATTTACGTCTAGTTTCATATGGAACCGGTTTTATCTTAATAGGATCTATGGTTTGAGAGTTATGGCCAAAATACCGAAGCTATTCTGGAAGGTAACACTGATTTAAGTTTCAACTTGCAACATTTATATCTCTTTCATATAAGCTCCTTTTATGTTTCTTATAGTGTCAAAATGATGCATTGGAAGTCTATTTTGATATGCAACTGGTTTCACTTTAATCAGAGTTATGCTTTAAGAGATATGATTGAATTACCAGACCTAACTCAGTTGGACGAAAAAACAGAGTATGAAAATCTGGACATCACTCGAGTGAATTATAAGATCACTTCAAGTGATTTTCACTATTTATAGAATCACTCGAGTGATTTTGTAAAATCACTCGAGTGATTGTTAAAATCACTCGGTTGCTACAGTATGCTACAGTGTTGCCACTACAGTACCAACGCTATAGTACGAAACAGTTCCAAGTAGTACCAATCGCTACAGTGCCAATCTTGAAATCCATTCTGACCATAGAAACTTCCTGTATTTCTTCTAGGAGCTTGAATCTTGATATTTCCGTTAGTTCCTTCAAGTGCTTTTTTCTCCAATCTCTTTCTTGTTTTACTTGACTAATCTATAAGATATACAACATTAAATATATTAGTTAGTCAATGTAAGGAGATGAATATATTATGCAAACTTTTTGCTCTTAATATCTAATATCTATATTTGACATTATCAAAACTAGTCATATCTAACAAATACTCTGTTTCCCAAAAAACATAATCTGGCAGCACCATGTTCAATTTCAATTTTTGCATTTCCAATTCAATCTTTGTAAAATTATACCAATAACCTATTCATGCTCAATTTTGCCCAAGGAATCCATTGGAGACCTCAAAAACTTCATTCTCCTTCTTCATGCCCTTCTGACCAAATAGAACCCTAAATTGTCACAAAGTTACTTCTTGAAAGTTTAACCACAATACTTGCTAGAATCATCATTTAACATCATATCTTACCATTTCCATGATCAAATCAACCTGAAACCCTAAAACCTTAACACAACCGTAATCAGGGCAGAAAAAAAGATTCAAGAAAACTTAACCAATCAACACAATATATGGTTCAAATCAAAGCTCTTACTCAGACCTCTTGTCTTTTCTAAATCCTGCTCTTGGTTTCTCTAACTTTGCACTTTGTAGATAGCACCAAACTCCTCCTCTTGAGAAACAAAAACCATAGAAATGAAGCTCTTAGAGAGGAGAACAATATTTATGAAGATGTTTTGAGCATAAGAGGTTATTTAAGGGTGAAGAGCTAGAACACATTACGTTGCTACTTGTTCCTTTTCTCTTTCCTTTTTTCTTTTTCTCCTAAAAAATGTAAGAGTCGTCTTACATACCCTTTTAGTTACGTATTGGAAGCGTTACTCTTCAATTACTTATGGGTTAATTACTCGTTCATGACTCATTAGTCATTATTCTTACCAAATATCAGAGTGAATTCTTAGACTCAGTGATCCCAATTATTGCTTAATTCAATTGCGCGTATTCATAAATGCATATTCATACTTGTTCGTCAAGTATAAATATTTTAACACACAGTATAAATAAATATACTTAAATCTTCAATTCTCTGTCATTCTTGCTTCTGGTTCATCTTCAAGCATTCTTATCTTTTTCTACTCATTGACCTATATGGTTGGTGACGGGGGGTAAGATTCGAGGGAATCTCAGTAGTAAATAATACTACCAATGCGTGCAAGATAAATGCTTGTGCATGATATGTTTGCCTTATATAGGCTCATGTTCACATAATGATATTTTTGCAAGCTCAATGTTTTGTGCAATATACATATGGCCACAGTATAAATAGAAACATAGCTTCATTCATTCATACATGATTTACATAATCAAGCAAAGCAATACCACACATCAATACACAACATATACATCAAATATATGCAATTAAGTAAGCTCACTACCTTTTGGACTTATGTATTCTTCTTGTCCTCTTTTCTTCTAACCATTGAAGCTTCTTGGAAATTCTTTCATTCTTCTTCTTTCTTGACTTCTCATGGCCCTAGATAAATACCATATTATTACTGCCATGACAAAATGAATGCCTAATGGTGTTGTCTTAGCCTCATTGGCTTACTTTCACCCATGGAGTTTACCCTTATTATATTTGGTCCTTTCTTTCTTAAATTCGCATGGCAGCTAAAAGCTTCCAGCATTTTAACCAAATTTTGAAAAGTTATAATTAATTCTATAGAACTCCAATTTGGATGGTTCAAATTCCTATTCAAAGATATTTGATTTTTTTAAAGATAAAATATTACTTAAAGTCAATTCTAGCCACAAAATTCTAGAAATTTGACTAAAGCCTCACTACAACATAATTCATTCTAGATTCAATGTCTAACTTCAATAATTCATAATTCCTAATGTACTGATCCAAATGGAACAAATGACCTATCAAATTAAATCTTGATATGTCAAATTTTATTCTAGAAAATATCATGGATATTTAATTGCATTTGGTCATTCAAAAAATCACAAATACTTTATTTCCCATAAATCACATTCTGGCAGTACCATGTTCAATTCCAATTTTTGGATTTCCAATCCAATCTTTCTAAAATTATGCCAACAACTTATTCCTGCACAATTTTGCCTAAGGAATCTATTAGAGAGCTCAGAAACACCAAAATCATTCTCTTTCTCCCTTCCCTGTTATGACCGAACAGAACCCGAAATTGTCAGAAAGTGACTTCTTGTAAGTTTAGCCACAATACTTGCTAGAATCATCATTTAACATCATATCTTACCATTTCTATTATCAAATCAATATGAAACCCTAAAACCCTAACACAACTAAAATTAATGCAACAAAGAGGATTCCAGAAAACTCAACCAATCAACACAATATATGATTCAAATCAAAGCTCTTACTCACCTCTTGCCCTTTCTACAGCTTGCTCTTGGTTTCTCTAACTTTGGCACTTTGTAAATAGTACCAAACTCCTCTTCTTTAGAAAAAAAAATCATAGAAATGAAGCTCTTAGTGAGGAGAACAATGTTTATAAAGAGCTTTTAAGAATAAAAGGTGATTTAAGGGGTGAAATTTGAGCTAGAACATATTACCTTACTACTTATTCTTCACTTATTCCTTTTCTCTTTCCTTTTTATTCTTCTCTTCAAAAATGTAAGACCCATCTTACATACCCCTTTAGTTACGTATTGAAAGCATTACTCTTCAATTACTTATGGGTTAATTACTCATTCATGACTCATTAGTCATTATTCTTACCAAATATCATAGTAAATTATTAAACTCAATGATCCCAATTACCGCTCAATTCTATTACACGTATTCATACTTGCATATTCATCAAGTATAAATATTTTACACATAGAATAAATAAAATACACTTAAATCATCAATTCTTTGTCATTTTTCCTTCTATTCATCTTCAAGCATTCTTCTCTTTTCCGGCTCACAGACCTTAAGATTTGAGGGAATCTCAGTAGCAAACAATACTAACAATGCATTCAAGATAAATGCTAGTGCATGATATGCTTGCCTTACATAGGCTCATGTTCACATAATGTCATTTCTGCATGCTTAATGTTTCGTGCAACATACCTACAGCCACAGTATAAATAAAAACAGAGCTTCATTCATGCATACATGCTTCACTTAATCAAGCAAAGTAATACCACACATCAATACACAACATACATATGAAATAAATGTAAGTTAAGTAAGTTCACTATCTTTTGGACTTATGTCCTCTTCTTGTTCCCTTTTCTTCCAACCATTGAAGCTTTTTGGAAATTCTTTCATTCTTCTTCTTTCTTGACTTCTTATGGCCCTAGATAAATACCACATTATTACTACCATGACAAAATGAATGCCTAATGGGCCTGCCTTAGCCTCATAGGCTTACATTTTGCCATTGGATTTTACACTTGATACATTTGGCTCTTTATTTCTTAAATTCGCATGGTAGCTAAAAGCTGCCAACATTTTAACCAAAATTTCAAAAATCATAATTAATTCTATAGAACTCCAATTGGGGTGGTTCGAATCTCTGTGTTTTTTTAGGATAAAATATTACTCATAGCCAATTCTAGCCACAAAATTTCATAAATTCAATAAAAGCCTCACTGCCACAGAATTCATACCATATTCAATGTCTAACTTCAATAATTCATAATTCCTAGTGTATTGATCCAAATGGCACAGATGACCTATCAAGTTAAAGCTTGATATGTCTAATTTTATTCTAGAAAATATCATGGACATTGGATCATATTTGTTCATTCAAAAATTCGTTAAAAATACTCTATTTTCTAGAAATCACATTCTGGCAGCACCATATTCAATTCTAATTTTTGGATTTCCAATTCAATCTTTCTAAAAATTTTTAATCTCAAGTGATATATTATAAAATCTCAAGTAAGTTGTAACATCCCAAATTTTAATCACCAAAATTTTTTACACCTTTGTGGGATTAAAGGAAATAAAATGGTGAATATTGGCACACATAAGATGACAAAACAAGGCAATTAGTGACCACACACAACATGAGTAAGTTAGAGACAAAAGAGTGCAAAGAGAAAAGAAGAAAGCCCAATTTAATAAAAAAATGTATGGGCAAAATGGTCATTTTCCACGAAAGTAAGAAGTCATTATTTTCTCCCTTTATTTGGTGGATATTTTTGGCCAAAATATTAAAGGAGAAGGAAAATATTTATTTGGCCACAAATGATGCCATGTTGAAGAATTTTTTGCCAAGTTTAAAAAGATGAAGTCAAAAAGTCAAATTAGCATATGTTAATTTGTAATTAAATATTATTATTCAAGGAAGTGGATGATGATATTTCAAGAAGCCCTTTTAGCTCTTTCAAGGGACATGCTTCGTCCAATAAGAAAAAGGAAAGAGGAAAATAAAATACTTGGTCCAAACTAATCAAGGAAGAAGCAATATTGCCCAAGTAAAAAGAAGAGGAAAAGTCAAAAAGTTAATATGTGTTAAATTGCAATTAAAATAGCAATATTGTAAGTAGGTGTAAGAAAACAAGAGAGAGAGAGAGAGAGCTTGGAGAAACAAGAAAACAAAGAAGAAGAGCAAGTGTTCAAGAAGCAAAATCAAGGTGAGTTGGTGGTAATTTTCACTTGTTCTTACCTTCTAATTCATAGAAACTCTCTCTAATCTTTATACCATCTTGAAACACATGTGTAGCAAGAAAAATCAAGAGTAAGAAGGATGAGAGAGGGAACGGCTTTTGTACCTAGAGAGAGAAAGCAAGAGGTCATCACACTAAACCATGTTATCTTGTTGATTCAAGGTTGCTTGATGGTTGATTGGTTGATTTGTGGATTATTTTGGTTGGTTTTTGTAATTTGGGATGCTTAAACCCTAAGGAGATATTTTACCCAAATGAACCCTAATCATGATTAATAAGTGTTTAAGTGATTAATCATATGATTACAAGTGTAAAGGAAGGTGTTTTAAAGGTTAAAACATCAAACTTCCATTTTTCCATTTTATTCCAGATTTGTTCTGGCGTGTTGTTGAATGGCCAAACCTTGTGAAAGTTTACAAGATGAAATTACAAATTATGGGCTTTAATTTGGTAGGTAATATAAGCCATTTGGACTAGTGGATTGAAAGATATGATGTTTTAAAACTTGATCATAAATCTTGAATGAATTATGTGGCAGACTAGATTTGACGAATTTTCCAGAATTTTTTGTTATAATTGGTGCTTTGTGATATTTTTCCTTAAAATATGACTGAAAGAGATTTACACGGAAACTGAAAACACTCAGTTTGGAATTTTCTAGATTCTATTATGAATTTTCAAAGTGAATAAATATTCTGGCAGCTTTTAATCAATATGCGAAATTAAAAAGGTAATGGTAAAATGTAATTACCTTGAATTCTAAGGATAAAGATAACCAACTATATGAGTTTAGAATGGGAATACGGATGAGTAATAACTCATTAGTTATAAATTTAGAAATTTTCGGAACGGACAGTTGTGCCTGAGCTGGATCAAAGACAGTAGAACAAGAAAAGGCAATTCAGGTAGTAACTTTATCTCTCATGCACTATGTAATAGTTTATATGTTGTATATTGCTATATTCTGTGATATGAACACAGTGCCTGGGGCACATTATGTAACAACCCGCCTCATATATCCCTTATTACTGACCTTACTCAGAGTAGCAATGCGTAGTTCAGTGAGCACACAGGAATAGCATGAATATACTGATAATATTAATACAATATTGCTTGATTATAATACAAAAGTTTTCCTACCAGGGGTTTACATAATATTTACAGACCTTCAAACAACCAGCAAGAGTTCTCTTCGTGCATACCTCTTTTCTAATCTCAGCACGTTTCCAATGCTCACCTGTCTGAATGGTTGTTTGGGAGGAGTGAGATTCGAGAGAATCTCAGTAGCAAACATTACCACTATGCATGCCAGATATATATGAATGCATGGCATGCTTGCATACACTATTTCATACCAACATAATGACATGTTGCATGCTCGATGTTATGACATACATATGGCCATTGCACAAATATAACAGAGCTTCAACCAATCATACATGTTCCACACAAATATAGGTCTTATAGCCCCCGGACATTTGTCAAATGCAAACTTTCATCTCGGGTCTTATTGCCTTAAGCCTCTACTCGGCTTCATTCTTAACACGTCTCATATTTTACCAGCCTAAGGATTTAATAACCCATTACGTTTTATGGCCTTAGAACATACCGTCCATCATCCTTGTTGAATACATCCCTCTCACTAGGCCCACTGCAGAGCTACCCTCATTGGGCGCCCTCTGCAGTCGCACGGGAGTCTGGCCTACACCCCTTAGCTCACCAAGCCTGAGTCCGGCAAGCTTATGGGATAATCACTCCCATTATGCCCTAAAGGGGACCTCTTAAGGTATCAAGCATGCGACATTTGTCACTACAACAGAGCTCGACAAACCCTGGTATCATTTCTATGTAAACGGACTGCCCTACTAGGGCCACTACAACGGCGCTCGGCTCACACTACAGTCACACGGGACATCTGACCAACTTACACCCCTCCACGGGCTCAACTTTTTATGTAACGGACTGCCCCACTAGGCCCACTACAACGGCGCTCAGCTCACGTTGCAGTCGCACGGGACATCTGACCAACTTCTACCCCATCATGGGCTCACCTTTTTATGTAAAGGACTGCCTCACTAGGCCCACTACAACGGCGTTCGGCTCACACTATAGTCGCACGGGACATCCGACTAACTTCTCATTTCGAGCTCCATCTCTTGCTACTCAAGCCATTCATACTCTTATGCAATGTTCACGAAGCACGGTAAACAAACCATCATCACTAGAGCATTCGGCACGTTAGCATATAGCATAACGGCAAATACTGGCCCCAAGTGTTCACCCGCGCAATAGGCCCGGAATTCCACTTGTGCATCACATGAGTTCCATGGCCCCGAGTGTCCACCCGCGCAATGCGTCTGCTCACGTAATAGGCCCCGAATGACTGCTCGTGCAAAATAGGAATCTTTATGGCCTGACCATCCACCCACGCAATATGCCCTGGGCGACCACCCCGTAAATTCTGAATGCTCATCAGGTTTTACTGCCCAGGGAATCACCCCTATGCTAGAGGCATTATAGGACTTACAGCCTCGGGCCTCCGCCCGTCAGGTCTGACTGCCTAAGGACACGCTGGCCCAAAAGGTCTTACTGCCTACTGTATATTCATAACACGAATACACGTGATGGTAAACACATACATGCAGAACCATTACATAGGATATGAGAGCAAGAGTGGCTTTCCTTAATCTCTGTCATTATTCGGCACTGGAGCACCACATGACAATTTACTGGGTCACCCGACCCTTCTTCTCAAGGAAACTTATGTGATAAAAGACTCATTATAAGATACCACTATTGAGAGTTGGCATCCCCGTAGCTCTACTTTACAGTTTCAACGTCACAGCGGCTTCACTCCACAGTTTGTTGTCACGGCGGCTACACACTATAGTTCGATGTTATGGTGGCTCCATACTACAGTACTACACTCGGTGCTTCACGTAGGCACCCATACACTTGGTCAGCCCCCCAATCAGAACCCTCTGTAGGTAGCCCTTTCCAATCAGATCTCCCTATAGGTAGCCCTTTCCGATTAGAACTCCCTATAGGTAGCCCTTTCTGATCAGAATCCTCCTTAAGTAGCTCTGTCCGGTTGGTCGCCTCTGAATAGGAGTATCATTATAACATGATATATACCTCATAAGGTCCTCTTCTTTAGCAGTTCTGTAATCTACTATCTCATTTGGGGTCATTTAATATGGACTTTCAATATCGGTCCAACTCCAGGCAATCATCACAAGTTTAAGGGAATATTATATGATCAAGATCTTTCCCTATGCTAGATTAGCAACTAGCAACCTCCAAATACCTCATACTCTTTTATGTACTATATTCTATTACCTCAAGCCATTCAGGCTATCTCACATTCCTAGAGAACCAATTCAACTATTGCAATTGATTCACAGATTAAGATTCTACTCTTAGAATCTCAACATCACCTGAGTCAAAAATCACTTTCCTCAACTATACCCAATAGGTACGCTAAGAATCAAAATCATTAGCACCTATTCTAACCTCCACAGTTTCGGGTAATATCCTCAAACAATTACTGAAGGTCCATCATTATCTATAAGGTTCACATGGTTTAGACTCCCATCATGAAATAGAACCCTAGTGTAACCTTATTCACATTCTGACCTAAGCATTATTTAAGCTTAGATATGATTCAATCATATCCTCAACCTTCAGTATCATCAATTTAGATCCTCTAGGATAGACATACGGCATAATCACCACTCATCATGCCTCACCGTATATCATACCTACATACCTTTAACCCCACGGGTTACTAAGGATCATCACTTAGTACGAAGAAACCTTAAAGCAATTACTATGCCTCAAGTTTACATAACCCCATCAAATGAACTTTTCTGAGCAGTACTCACTGCAACAGAAATGGTTCAGATTAAAGATTAACACTTACTTTATCATCTCCATGTCTCTAGTCATTCATTAGGTCATCAAAGAACCTCCAATCAAAATTTCAAACCTTTAATCAAAAGATTTGAGATTTCCAAGGTACTTCCCAGGAGGTCACCCATCCCAAGATTTTCTTGGGTTGAGCACGCTTAACTTTTGTGTGCTCATGCAAATATAAAGATACCGACTTGAGCTGCTTTTGACCACCGATACCCCATGGCTGCCCTTATCCCAACCATTATGCTCACCGCCTCCGGGCATCAAAATACTATGCTTAGGTCGCATATTAGTATTGGTAGATGTACTTAGACACATACCCTGTAATATGCTCCCAAAAGTCCATAAGGTTGTAAGTAACTTATCTATCTGACTTTGGTCAGCCCGTTGGTGATCCTACTCTAGAATGAGGCTCACACTTTGACCTTACCTAATGGATCTAGGACAATTTTATACCGCCCACTGGGCTTAATTGTGAACTAGTTGAAGTAATCAACTTCGCTATTCTTGTCATGTTATAATCAAGCATATCAGTATACTATCATGTTGCCAGAACCGATTGCTCTGATACCAACTGTAACAACCCGCCTCATATATCCCTTATTACTGACCTTACTCAGAGTAGCAATGCGTAGTTCAGTGAGCACACAGGAATAGCATGAATATACTGATAATATTAATACAATATTGCTTGATTATAATACAAAAGTTTTCACACCAGGGGTTTACACAATATTTACAGACCTTCAAACAACCAGCAACAGTCCTCTTCGTGCATACCTCTTTTCTGATCTCAGCACGTTTCCAATGCTCACCTGTCTGAATGGTTGTTTGGGAGGAGTGAGATTCGAGAGAATCTCAGCAGCAAACATTATCACTATGCATGCCAGATATATATGAATGCATGACATGCTTGCCTACACTATTTCATGCCAACATAATGACATGCTGCATGCTCGATGTTATGACATACATATGGCCATTGCACAAATATAACAGAGCTTCAACAATCATACATGTTCCACACAAATAGGCAAAGCAGTTACATAATCAATGCAAGACATACATATCACATACATGCAGAAAAGGTAAGTTCACTACTTGGTGGACTTTATGTCCTTCTCTTCTTCTTCCTTGATCCGCCAACCTTGCTCCTTCTTTATCACTTAATGACCCTAGGCAAGTGATAACATCATTAGAGCTATGAAAAGTGAATACCCAATGGCCCCCATTAGCCCTATAGGCTTACTTTTACCCTTGGAGTTCATTCCAATTATATTTAGCCAATTTCTTACTCAAATTCGCATGGTACTCAATCTACCAATATTTTTGACCAAATTTTGGAAAATCATAATTAATTCTATAGAACTCCAATTGAAGTGGTTCAAAGCTCTATTTGAAGCCCTTTAAGTTTAGTTTTATATAAAAATACTATATTTTAAACACCACCACAACACCATTCCCAGAAATTTTCCAAACACCAACTGTTTCAGATTCTTTCCAGAAAACAGGGCATATCTTTAACAATTCATATCTGATAGCATACTTGTTCAATTAACCATTATGACCTATCAAGTTAAATTTCTATGTCTCTAATTTTAGACTGAAAAGTTTGATGGTCATTGGATAACATTTGATTACTCAAAAACTCATTAAAATGACACTGCCTCCAGAAAACGAAATTCACAACATTTACTCTTCAACTTCCAAAAATTCTCAATTCATATACAAGCGTCCAAAAATCATGAACACTTGTATACCTACACAATTTTGCCTTCTAAAGCCATTGGAAGCATCAAAATCATCAAATTCTTACTCCTTCTCTACATCAAAACAGGGCAGAAAATCAGATTCTTAAGTGCAATATGTTGTTTTCTTGTTTTCTCTTGCATTAATCACTTCCTTGCTTCTCCTAATCAAATGATTAGCTATTTAAATACTCATTAGACATCATTTAGCCATTAAAACATCCTTTAAAATCAGTCATGAACAGTACCCAACTTCCAATTTACTCATCCAAACAACAAATCAATCGGTTAAAAAGTAAGCTTACGCTTACCTCTACCCGTTTCCACAAACGGTTCGAAATTCTGGCAATACTCCTGCAAGGGAGACGGCACCAAACACGTCCAAATGAAAATCCGAAACTGTAGGAATGAAGATCTTCATGAGTAGAGGAAGTTTCATAAAGGGTACTTTGAGAGAGGATGCCGTTTCGGCAGTGTTTCGGAGGAAAGAATTTTCACTCCCTCCTCCTCCATTTTTTCCTGATCTCTTTCTCTCTCTTCTGGTGCTTTTCTCCATGAAATATGAGGAGGAAGATGATGATTTAATGGATAAATGAAGGGTTAAAACAACTTGCCACGTGTCAGCCTATAATTGGTCCAAAAATCCAAATTTCGCTCAAAATGCTTATTCTGGCAGAATTTTCATTAAACTTTGAAAATTCATATCTAATTGTACAAATGTCCAAATGGAGTGATTCTAAAGGCTATGCGACCCTTATTGAGTCTAGTTTTAAGGAAAAATATAAAATTTGGCCAATTAGAATCTCACTCTTCCCAGAATTTTAATCTTTGAATATTGTCCCAGAAAATAATTAATTTCGCTGGGCTAACTTCAAAAATTCATTTCTCTTTGTATACAACTCCAAATGACTTATATTACCTATCAAATTAAATCTTGATAAGTCTAATTTCATTCTAGAAAATTTCATAACTTTTTACCATCATTTACCCATCGAAAAAGGTCACACAATTACCACTGTCATACAGGGAATTTCATCGCCGGTAGCAAAATTACTTTGTGTTCCACTTTACTATATTATGTGTGACTTCCAATCACTTCGTTTTGTTATTCCCCGAGCTCTTTAGCTCACCAATATAATTCATTTTAATATCCAAGGATATAAAGGAATTTTGGGGAATTTAAACATACCTCATAGGGACATTTGCTAAACCGGGGCTTAGAAGTCCACTTGATCTAGGCTTAATCTTATGCCTTTAGTCTCAAAATTTGGGATATTACAGTTCTCCCCCCATTTAATAAATTTCATCCTTGAAATTTCGACATCAAATGGTACTATCTGTACCTCAAAGAACCATTTCTAGACATTTAGTCTATCTTTCTCCCATTCTAATTCTTTCATTTTGTACTCACTATGTAGTACTTTTACTCATTTTGTACCGAGTATGTAGCACTCACACAGGACTCATTAGTTCGACCTCACAGCACTTGGTTTCTTAGGCCTCATTGCCCCTTCGGGACTATCCTGAATTATCTTGTATGCATACTAGGCTTTTACGGCCCCTTTGGGATTCACCCATATTATAGTGTATGCATATCAAGCCTTACGGCTTATTCAACTTCCAAGATACTGGATGTTCTGGCTTTACAGCCTAGGGATTCACCCTCTATGCCATAGGCATCTTAGGCTTACTACCTCTGCTACAATCTAGTACAATCTATACACTCAATCAAACTCAATATATTTTTCTGGACACATTGATCCATGTCACCGTACTCGGTAACCACTATAGTACTTAGACATATAGGTCTTATAGCCCCTGGACATTTGTCAAATGCAAACTTTCATCTCGGGTCTTATTGCCTCAAGCCTCTACTCGGCTTCATTCTCAACACGTCTCATATTTTACCAGCCTAAGGATTTAATAACCCATTAGGTTTTATGGCCTTAGAACATACCGTCCATCATCCTTGTTGAATACAACCCTCCCACTAGGCCCACTGCAGAGCTACCCTCATTGGGCGCCCTCTGCAGCCGCACGGGAGTCTGGCCTACACCCCTTAGCTCACCAAGCCTGAGTCCGGCAAGCTTATGGGATAATCACTCCCATTATGCCCTAAAGGGGACCTCTTAAGGTATCAAGCACGCGACATTTGTCACTACAACAGCGCTCGACAAACCTTGGTATCATTTCTATGTAAACGGACTGCCCTACTAGGGCCACTACAACGGCGCTCAGCTCACACTACAGTCGCACGGGACATCTGACCAACTTCCACCCCTCCACGGGCTCAACGTTTTATGTACGGACTGCCCCACTAGGCCCACTACAACGGCGCTCAGCTCACGTTGCAGTCGCACGGGACATCTGACCAACTTCTACCCCTTCATGGGCTGACCTTTTTATGTAACGGACTGCCCCACTAGGCCCACTACAACGGCGCTTGGCTCAAGCTATAGTTGCACGGGACATCCGACTAACTTCTCATTTCGAGCTCCATCTCTTGCTACTCAAGCCATTCATACTCTTATGCAATGTTCACGAAGCACACTAAACAAACTATCATCACTAGAGCATTCGGAACGTTAGCATATAGCATAACAGAAACTACTGGCCTTAAGTGTTCACCCGCATAAGGCCCCGGGATTCCACTTGTGCATCACATGAGTTCCATGGCCCCGAGTATCCACCTGCGCAATGCGTCTACTCACATAATAGGCCCCGAATGACTGCTCGTGCAAAATAGGAATCTCTATGGCCTGACCATCCACCCACGCAATATGCCCCGGGCGACCACCCCGCAAATTCTAAATGCTTATCAGGTCTTACTGCCCAGGGAATCACCCCTATGCTAGAGGCATTACAGGACTTACAGCCTCAGGCCTCCGCCCGTCAGGTCTGACTGCCTAAGGACACGCTGGCCCAAAAGGTCTTACTGCCTACTGTATACTCATAACACGAATACACGTGATGGTAAAAACATAAATGCAGAACCATTACATAGGATATGAGAGCAAGAGTGGCTTTCCTTAATCTTTGTCATCATTCGGCACTGGAGCACCCCATGACAATTTACTGGGTCACCCGACCCTTCTTCTTAAGAAAACTTATGTGATAAAAGACTCATTATAAGATACCACTATTGAGAGTTGGCATCCCCTAATTTTGGGACTTAAGATTGTTAAGGTTAGATGCTGCCAGATTCGAGTCAGGTTGCTTGTGGGTCATTTTTTATTAATCAAATCTACTCTAATGGCTGTGATATTTTACAAGTTCGTATTGGACATCCTGAGCTTTAAAATGAGGTATAATATGCATTACTTGGGTTAGTAGATTGTAAGTTATGACTTGTTGAAGTTTACGCATTGAATTTGGAATGTAATCTGTGGTAGTGAAGTTAGTCAAGGATTCTTAGAGCTTTACCCTTGTAATTGGTGCTGAATGATACTTTTTATTTTTAGGGGACTTAGGAAAATTTCCATAGAAACTAGAATCACCTCATTTGGAATTTTCTAGAATAAGTTATGAATTTTCAAATTTGTCTGATAAATCTGGCAGATTAGGAATGTACCCGAACTTTTAGTATTTAAAAGGAACTGTGATTAGTATTATCATAGGGATTAGAGCTATGTTCTATAGACTAATGTGCCTTAGATTATATACCTATTTGATATAATAAAAGTGTCCTAAAGATAACCAACAAGTGAAGGACAATAATATAATGCTCATTATGCCAAAGGCATAGGATCAAGTAATGAACCATCTTTATAAATTCTACACATAGGATTCAATATTTGATACGTCCCGGGTCTGGGAGGGGGTATGGATTGAGTTCGGGGTCTGATGGCACCCATAGTCATTGGAGACAGGGGCCCGTGTCTATACTTAGTTAAAGGAATAGGGGTGCGCCTCTGCTACCAGCTTAAGCTTTTAGCACGATGGTTAGCGCTTCACAGTTAAGCGTGCTCAGCCGAGGGTAGTCTCAGGATGGGTGACCCCCTGGGAAGTCCTCATGTTATGCTGCTTCATTCCTGAGGTTTGGTATCAGAGCCAGCACGGGTTCGAATCATTCTTCCATCGAAAGGTTTGAGGATGAACCTCCTTAAAGAGAGAGGGAAAGATACGTCCCGGGTCTGGGAGGGGGTGTGGATCGAGTTCGGGGCCTGGTGGCACCCACAGTCATTGGAGACAGGGGCCCGTGTCTATACTGAATTAAAGGAATAGGGGCACAACACGAGGACTTCCCAAGGGGTCACCCATCTTGAGACTACCCTTGGCTGAGCACGCTTAACTGTGAAGCGCTAACCATCATGCTAAAAGCTTAAGCTGGTAGCAGAGGCGCACCCCTATTCCTTTAACTCAGTATAGACACGGGCCCCTGTCTCGAACGATTGTGGGTGTTACCAGGCCCAAACTAGATCCACACCCCCTCCCAGACCCGGGACGTATCAATATTTGTCTAAGATTTGAAGATTTCCTAAGCCCAAAGAAGAAAAGGTCTCTGGAAAGGCGTTAAAGTAGTAACTCATTCTCTCATATACTATGTATTGTTATGCATGTATGTTTTTACCATCGAGAATGATAAGGACCAGTGTGTCCAGAAGTGTTAAGACCTATTGGACCAGTGTGTCTTTAGGCTGGCAGAAGTATTCAGAATGTAAAGGGTAGAAGCCCAAGGCTGTAAAGCTGAAATACCAAGCACTGTGGTAATAGACCAGTAGATCCCGTGAATGTAAATGCTAAATTCTATGAATGTGAAAGTTGAATGATGTTTGTGAAATGTTATGATGAAATGATTGTTTGTTTAGCATGCTTTTGTGAATGTGCATTTTATATGACTGATTGTTTGTTACTATTGAGATTCTTATAAATCTCACCTCTTTCTATAACTAACATACAACTGAAGCAAGCGGCTCGAAGGGTAAACAAGTAATTTTGAAAAGATAGAGAACAAAGGAGAAGAATTTTGACGTCCTGTTGGTTATCTGTATTTATATGTTACTATGAATTAAGATAGTTGAGTAGCCTATACGGCTACATATTTTTTATGCATATGACATAACCATAGTAGAACCGGTAGCTATAATATTAGCTATAGAAGTTATTCAACTCACGTAGTAGCTTGCTATACACCACAAATCAATAATTGTTTTAGTACGATAAATGTTCTAGAAACGGTTAATTAGGCAAAAGTTATAGCAGAGAAGTTAATTACTCTAATAATTATAGTTGAAGTTAAGGTAAGGTGAGTCATATAGAGATTACGAACCACTAAGAAACTACTTTAAAAGTTCAAATTTTACAGGAAAACCCTGTTAATAACTGATGCGAATCAGCAAGTTGTGCATTCAAATTCAAGTGATCCTTTGCAAATTGAAAGTGGACCAATCACAAGAGAAAGAGCCAAACAAATTAAGGAAGCATTAAATGGACTTGTATAAGAGACTTGGATGAAGCAATTAGCAATCGGATCAAAGCTGGACAAAAATGCTGGAAACGTCACTAACTTCATTTAGGCTGCAAATGGAGATATTGATCAAATTTTGGGCTTGAAAGTTTTGAAATTGAAGAGCTTGGACCTAGTACTACACATGGGAGGACTCATTTGGGCCTAAATAAGCACATTATGGGCTTTAAATGCATATTATATTTTATGGGTTTTATTTGTGCAAAATTATTAAATAAGTTGCCATATTTGACTTTTAGGTTCTCTAGCACACTATATTAGACTTTTGCGTTTTCTAGAACATTGTATTAGAAATTTGAGTTTCCTAGCACATGGTTTTGGATTTCCTAGCACATGGTAATAGACTTTGTAGTTGCAATTTTCTAAGTTGCAATTATTACAATTATGTAGTTTTTATCTATAAATACCTTGTGCTTCTTCATTTGTAAGACACTTAAGATTTGATACATGAATGAAAGTTGCATTTCTACACTTTGTTTCTTGAGAGTGGATTCTCTCTAGGGTTCTTCTTAGAACTAACAGACTTATCAAGGCTTGATCAACCTTGTGGCGTCTTCCAACACTTCGGGTCCTTATTCTTTCGTGTTCAAGGGTTCAAGTAGATCATAGATCTTTGTTTAGCTTTCTTAGGGTGAGCATATCTCAAAATTGGTTGTGGGTTTGTGGGATCTTCCCTTGTGGGTTCGCACCATCTTGGTATCAAAGCTTCGGATCTAAACTCAGGTCATATCTTTCTGTTCTTTGTTTCCATTTTTATTTTAAGTTTTGTGTTGTTCTTGTGTCTTTTCGTCTGCTCATTTGTGTTCGTGTATGAAATTATAGCTTCTGTTTGTCAAGCGTTTTGTTTATGTTTTTCAACATTTAGTGAGTCATTTTCATATTTCAATATCTCTACTTTCATCTCGGTTTGGAATCATTCCAATCTGATTTGCCATCTGTGAGTTCTATTCATTTTAATCCGTTGTGTTTCTGGAAATTTTCTGTAACTGTTCATCTTCATTTTTCTATAACGTCCCTAAATATTCTTTCCTTGTTCGACCACTTTTTCTTCATGATTTCCATCATTCAATAGGTCATTTTCATTATTCAGAATCTATTCTTTCTGCTCGTTTTGATTGTATCTAGATCCGAAATTTCCACAGTGATTTATAGTCTTTACAATTCAGACGCTTTTCTGGAATTTATGGGTTCAGATTGCTTGTGTTGTACTACTGTTTGTGACAGATTCTGTATATTCTCTTTAAGTTTCAGTAAAAAAAAAAGAGAGAGACAACATTAAAAAAAAGACAAAAAAATATATACAAAAAAAAAGGAAGAGAAAGTTCCAATTGATGTGTTGAATGTGTTTTATGTAAGCACCTATCTTGATGTCCAGAATTTGATTGAACCTTTTTAATCTGTGTCAATTGAACCTTTTTAAGTGTTTTGTTGATTCTACAAATTGATATTGGTTTGATTATGAATTGCTTAGTTCTTTAAAGAGCCTCAAGAGGAATCTAAGAGTGGAAAAAGGCAAGAGTGACAATACATCAATTTAAAAGCCAAATTGGAGTGAAACACGAGTATAGAGTGACATCTGATAATTGAATATTTATTATACTCATTTGTATCTCTTGATTAATAAATTTAGACTGTTTAGTAATAAATAATGGGCTTTTATGCTTATTTGGGCTTTGAGTGTTTTATTGGATTTAACATATTTTAACAATAAAAATTCCAGATTTACAACCCTTCTCTATTTTGATCATAACTCTTGAACCAGATATCCGAATTATCTCATTCTTGTCTCATTTTTTAGATGATTCAGAGGGCAACAATTGATATGAAGACTTGAAGGGAAGATTCAGACAAGAGGATAGTCAAAACTGCAGTCAATATTATATGTATTTTTCTGGATTTTTATTGGGCCCAAATTTTGTAATGAAGCACCATTTATTGTGGATTTTCATTTTGGGCTGAACTAATGGGCTCTGGCCCATTTGACAATTAGGTTTTAACCTAAGTTAGCTGAAACAATAGACACAATAGATTTGGGGATGTTTTTTGGATTGAAATCAGAAGTTCTAAATTCTCTGAAATGTTCTTCGTGTTCTTCATGTTCTTCGTTCGTTCTTTGGATTTTCCAGCCATGTCCGGCTAAATTTCTGTGATTGACCTATGGATTGAGGATCCACGTTTCTAATCAGAGGACATACTTAAACTAGTAACGTAACTCATTTCTATTTACTCTAATCGGTATCGATTTCTGGAAATAGTTTGAATGTTTGTTTTAATGTTCGGATTGGTACATCCCAAGGACATAGTTCGAATCGGGTCACAGTGCTACTGAACGATTGCACAGTAGCACACCACGAATACAAACAGAACCCAGATGATCGTCTAGTTGAGGGATTTTCTGGACAGATACAGAGATTTTGGTTCGTCCAGAACCAATCACGAGTTTGTTACAATCTTCGTCCGATGATGGTAGGAAACTATGAATCCCAATCCTAGGTCAGTCATTTTAATCTGTTTGGTCTAGTCTAGTTCATTTTCGATTCTGTCTTTAATCTGAGTTCATTGTTCGTTAATAGTTGAATTAAAACACCCCCCATTTTCGATTCTTTGTTTGAATGTTTTAGACTGCATGTAAATTCCGTGGGAGACGATCCAGGTTCTCTATACTGCAAATCCTTATTGAAACTGGTTATTTTGCGAGAGCTCGACAAATCTCGGTCAACATCCTCGAGGGAAACACGTGAAACGTCTTTCTTGCAGATATAATGTCTAATGTAGAAGAAACATTTGGTGGTAATCCAATGAATATGGATGACCACCTTCGAGCAATGCAGCAACATTTTGCACGTATGAATGTATGTTTTGAGAAATAAGGGATAGGATGGATAGGAAAGATGAAAGGATTGTAAACCTGCAAAGAGTTCAACCAAATCCTAGAAGGCACAATAGGCGAAGGGATGCTTCTATGGATGAGTTTGAATCTGAGAATGATGAGGTTAGTGGTGCTAGTGAGGAAGATTTTAAATCTAAATATGAAGTGGGAAGAAATAGGCATAGAGGAGATATGAGGTATGAGAGGAGACATGGCAGAAATATTGCTAGGGAAAGAAATAGAGTGGATGGGAACCTTGGGAGCATAAAAATGAAAATACCACCTTTCAAAGGATGGAGTGATCCTGAAGCATATTTGGAGTGGGAGAAAAAGATAGAAATGATTTTTGAGTGCCATAATTATTCTGAGGCAAAAAAGGTGAAGTTAGCAGCAATAGAATTCATTGATTATGCCATTGTTTGGTGGGATAAATTAGGCATTAATAGGAGAAATAATGGTGAGAGGCCCATAGCAACTTGGAGGGAAATGAAAACTCTAATGAGGAGGAGATTTATTCCTAACCATTACTATAGGGAGCTTTATCAAAAGTTACAGACCCTTGCACAAGGCTCTAGGAGTGTGGAGGAATATTATAAAGAGATGGAGTTAGCTATGATAAGATCCAATGTACAAGAAGAAAGGGAGGCTACAATGGCTCGTTTCCTAAATGAGCTTCACAGAGAAATTGCTGACATAGTTGAATTGCAACATTATGTGGAGCTGGAGGACATGGTGCATATGGCAATTAAGGTGGAAAGGCAACTCAAGCGTAAAGGTGCTTTAAAATTCCATTTTGGATCAAGTTATTCACAAAAGCAGATTTAGAAGAAAGGAGAAAGAACTATCCAAAAGGAGACAACTCAAGGCAAAGAAGAAGCTACATCAAAGAGCAAAGGTAAATCTGATTCCCAGACTTCTAGAAATAGAGATATAAAGTGTTTCAAGTGTTTGGGTATAGGTCTTATAGCTTCTCAATGTCCTAATAAGAGAGTTATGATTCTTAAAAATAATGAAGTCATGACTGAAAGTGAGAGTGATAATAATTCCACGCCCTCACTTGAAGATGACAGTGATGATGGGGTTGATATTCCATGGAAGGAGAATGCCTTATGGTTAGAAGAGCTTTGAATTGTCAAGTGAAGGAGAATGAGATGAATGAGTAAAGGGAAAACATTTTCCATACTCGTTGCCTCATTAATAACAAGGTTTGTAGTTTGATCATTGATGGTAAGAGTGCAACAAATGTTGCAAGCACTACATTGGTTGAGAAGTTGAATTTGCCTACCATTAGACACCCTAGACCATACAAGCTACAATGGTTGAATGAATGTGGGGAAATTAAAGTTGATAAGCAAGTTCTTGTTTCTTTTTCAATTGGAAAATATTGTGATTCAATACTGTGTGATGTTGTTCCAATGCATGTTGTACATATACTTTTGGGAAGACCATAGGAGTTTGATAGGAAAGTAAAGAGGGATGGGTTTACAAATAGATATTTTGTTGTAATGAATAGCATACCCGTGACTCTTGTACCCTTGACTCCAAAACAAGTGTATGAGGATCAACTCAAGATGAAAAGAGAGAGAGATGAGAAATGAGAAAAATGAGGAAGAAACATCAAAAAGAAAAGAGAGAGAAAAAGAGAGAAAATATGGAAGTTCAAAAAAAGAAATTCAGAGAAAGGAAATGAGTGAAGAGAGAAAAGAAAAGAAGGAAATGAGTTTTTATGCAAAAGAAAGTGAAGTAAGGAGTGCTTTTCTATCTGAAAAACACTTGCTTCTTTCCTTGTTTACAAGGAATCCTTTTTGAACACTAATGACATTAACTCTTCTTTTCCTAGTGTTGTTGGTTCTTTGTTGCAGGAATTTGGTGATGTGTTCCCTGAAGAAATTCCACCAGGTTTACCACCTATTAGAGAAATTGAACACCAAATTGATTTCATTCCTGGAGCAACAATTCCTAATAGGCCAGCATATAGAAGCAATCCTGAAGAAATAAAAGAGATTCAAAAGCAAGTGGGAGAGCTCTTGGCAAAAGGAGATGTTAGAGAAAGTTTGAGCCATTGTGCAGTTCCAGTACTTTTAGTGCCAAAGAAAGATGGAACTTGCAGGATGTGTATTGATTGTAGAGCTGTCAACAATATCATTGTAAGGTATCACCATCCCATTCCTAGATTAGATGATATGCTTGATGTATTGCATGGTTCTATTGCCTTTTCTAAGATTGATTTGAAATCTGGATACCATCAAATTAGAATGAGAGAAGGGGATGAGTGGAAAACTGCTTTCAAGACCAAACATGGATTGTATGAATGGTTAGTTATGCCGTTTGGTTTAACTAATGCACCTAGCACTTTCATGAGACTAATGAACCATGTTTTGCGTGCTTTCATTGGGAAATTTGTTGTGGTTTATTTTGATGACATTCTGATTTATAGCAAGAATTTGGATGAGCATTTGAATCATTTGCATTGTGTGCTTGATGTTTTGAGGAAGGAAAAACTGTTTGCAAATTTGAAAAAGTGTGATTTTTGCATGGATAAAATTGTTTTTCTTGGTTTTGTGGTGAGTGCTAAAGGAATAGAAGTTGATGAGGAAAAGATAAGAGCTATAAAAGAATGGCCAATACCTAAAAGCATAACTGAGGTGAGAAGTTTTCATGGTTTGGCTAGTTTTTATAGACGATTTGTGAAGGATTTTAGCACCCTTGCTGCACCACTCACTGAGATCATTAAAAAATCTGTTGGTTTTAAATGGGATAAAGCACAAGATGATGCATTCATTGAACTTAAGGAAAAATTGTGTTCTGCACCTGTGTTATCATTGCCTGACTTTAGTAAAACTTTTGAGATTGAATGTGATGCATCTGGAGTTGGGATAGGAGCTGTTTTAATGCAGGAAGGAAAGCCAATTGCCTATTTTAGTGAAAAGCTAAATGGAGTAGCCTTGAAGTATCCAACTTATGACAAAGAGCTTTATGCACTTAAAAGAGCATTGGAGAATTGGCAACACTACTTTTGGCCAAGATAGTTTGTGATTCACACTGGTCATTAATCCTTAAAGCATATTAAAGGTCAAGGTAAGTTGAACAAGAGACATACAAGGTGGCTGGAATTTATTGAGACATTTCCATATGTCATCAAATACAAGAAAGGTAATGAGAATGTGGTTGCTGATGCATTGTCCATAAGGTATACTCTTCCTTCTTCTCTTAATACTAGATTGCTTGGCTTTGAATATATCAAAGACTTGTATGCAAATGATGCTGATTTTGCTGAATTGTTCCTTGCTTGTGAAAAGAAAGCATTTGATAAATTTTACAAAGTTGAAGGGTACTTGTTTAAAGAAAACAGATTGTATGTGCCTCAATGTTCATTTCGTGAATTGCTTGTGAGAGAAGCACATGGGGGAGGCTTAATGGGTCACTTTGGTGTGAAAAAGACTTTGGATGTTTTGCATGAGCATTTTTTTGACCTAAAATGAAGCGAGATGTGGAAAGAATTTGTGCTAAATGCATAACATGTAAAAAGGCTAAATCTAGAGTTTTACCACATAGTTTGTATACTCCTTTACCTGTGCCTAGTGAACCTTGGGTTGATATATCAATGGACTTGGTTTTAGGTTTGCCTAGGTCAAAAAGAGGAACGGATTCCATATTTATTGTTGTTGAAAGATTTTCTAAAATGGCACATTTCATTGCATGTCATAAAACTGATGATGCCACATATATTGCTGATTTGTTCTTTAAAGAAATTGTGAGACTTCATGGTGTCCCTAAAAGCATTGTTTCTGATAGGTATACAAAATTCTTAAGTCACTTTTGGAGAGTTTTGTGGGGAAAGCTTGGTACTAAATTGTTATTTTCTACTGCTTGTCATCCACAAACTGATGGACAAACTGAAGTTGTCAATAAGACCTTGTCTCAATTATTAAGAATTGTGATTCAAAAGAACATGAAAAATTAGGAAGATTACTTGCCATTTGTTGAATTTGCATATAACAGAAGTGTACATTCATCTACTGATTATTCTCCTTTTGAAATAGTGTATGGTTTTAATCCACTGACTCCTTTGGATTTATTACCACTACCTATTGATGAGAGAGAAAGTCTTGATGGAAAAAAGAAAGTTGAAATAGTGCAGGAACTTCAATGAGCGTGTGAAACAACAAATTGAAAAGAAAAATGAGCATTATGCATCTAAGGCCAACAAAGGAAGAAGGCGTGTTATTTTTTAGCCTGAAGATTGGGTGTGGGTGCATATGAGAAAAGAGAGATTTCCAGCTCAAAGAAAATCAAAATTAGCTCCAAGAGGAGATGGTCAATTTCAAGTGCTAGAAAGAATCAATGATAATGCTTACAAGATTGATTTGCCTGGTGAGTATTCTGTTAGTGCTACTTTTAATGTAGCTAATTTATCTCCTTTTGATGTAGGTGAAGATTCGAGGACGAATCCTTTTGAGGAGAGAGGGAATGATGCAAATCAGCAAGTTGTGCATTCAAATTCAAGTGATCCTTTGCAAATTCCAAGTGGACCAACCACAAGAGGAAGAGCCAAACAAATTAAGGAAGCATTAAATGGGCTTGTGCAAGAGACTTGGACGAAACAATTAGCAATCAGATCAAAGCTGGACAAAAATGCTGAAAACGTCACTAACTTCATTTGGGCTGCAAATGGAGATATTGATCAAGTTTTGGGCTTGAAGTCTTGCAATTGAAGAGTTTGGATCTAGTACTAAACATTGGAGGACTCTCATTTGGGCCTAAATAAGCACATTTTGGCCTTTACATGCTTAATATATTTTATGGATTGAATTTGTACAAAATTATTAAATAAGTTGTCATATTTGACTTTTGGGTTCTTTAGCATACTATATTAGACTTTTATGTTTTCTAGAACATTGTATTAGAAATTTGAGTTTCCTAGCACATGGTTTTGGATTTCCTAGCACATGGTATTAGACTTTGTAGTTACAATTTTCTAAGTTGCAATTATTACAATTAGGTAGTTTTTATCTATAAATACCTTGTACTTCTTCATTTGTAAGACACACTTGAGATTTGATATATGAATGAAAGTTGCATTTCTGCACTTTGTTTCTTGAGAGTGGATTATCTCTAGGGTTATTCTTAGAACTAACAGACTTATCAAGGCTTGATCAACCTTGTGGCGTCTTCCAACACTTCGGGTCCTTGTTCTTTCGTGTTCAAGTATTCAAGTGGATCGTAGATCTTTGTTTAGCTTTCTTGGGGTGAGCATATCTCAGAATTGGTTGTGGGTTCGTGGGATCTTACCTTGTGGGTTCGCACCACCAACCTACGATTCATGTACCTACAAAAATGCAAGCACACAAATTAAGGGGAAAACAAGGTAATTTTTAAGATATTTACTTCCAATTGAAGAAGATATTTACATCAAAAAAAGTTCGACAATCACAATCATAAGTTGATCTCTAGGAGCCACCAGGGACATTAAATCATCTCTCTCAAGATAGCATACCGCCCCTGACGCCTCAACAACTGAATCCATAGGCCAATTTCTTCGTGGGAAAGATGTATCATATGCCATCAGAATCACTTGTTGCATCACATTCAGTGGAGGCTATGAAACTTCATGAGGGATGGGAGCTGGACTTGGGATTCTGATCGGGGAATCCGCAGCTCTAATAGAAACAAGGTGCTTGGGCCATGATATGAAGGTATCCAAGACATCGCCCACAATCTTGAACTCCTCATAAGGGATAGGGACAGGTGCGTCTGCGATGATAACCTCCTCAACTAACACCTGACTTGATCATCTGTCATCTCGAGGTGGTGAATAGTCAATCTTAGCTTGTGCACACTCCCCTGTGTAACTAACCATCTCAGAGGATCCTTAACATATAATGCACAAGGCTCGGCATTGTCCTTTCCAGGACCCTCTGATGACTGTCTAATGTTGCAACAACTCCCTTTGGTGCTCTGCTTGTTAAGATCCAGTGATTTTGCCTTGGTAGGAATGGTTTCTTGTTTTGTGCTAACTATGACATATACCTCCTCCCTCATCTTGCTCATCCAGGCATCCAATAGTGCATCAAATGATGCTTTTGCCTCGGCCCTTGCTTATGCCATCGCAGTGGCCAACATACGCTTCAATTCGTCTCTCGTGACTACGTTGGAGGAGGAACTGTGTGAGGAGGATCCAAAGTAATCCTTCATACCCACCCCTCCTCCAACTCCTCTGACAAGGCCTGGATGCTCACATTTTTTAGTAGCAACCGTGAGAATGTCATTCCTGCCCTCCGACTTGAAGGATCCCCCGGCTTGCTTTTTTTGAAGTTCCTCCTATGAGATATAGAAATAACACAAATGAGTAATGAAACATGTTTACTAAATAGTTAATAACAAAAATGATACTTACAATTTTTCACCGACTATACGAGACTGTTCACTCGTATAGGATCCACCACTATTTTGGCGTGCATGCAACCACAAACCTTCGCGCTGTATCAGAGATGGTGGAGATAGTATAACAGAAGGATCGGATTGAGATGCTTCTTCTAATCTCTTCCGTTTGGCTGCCAACAAGTCTTTCTCAGCCATTGCATAACCCCCACGAGACATCGTGTGGGGGCAATCATTCTTCCTCCCACTCTCTTGTGCTTTTTGTCTTCTTTCCTACGAATAAGAAATGAGAAAAAGAAGGTAACAATCAGTAATGACAAATGATAAGTAAATAAAGTACAAAATATGTTAACTCACCAAAGCCTCTGGAGTAGTCCGACGTGTAAAAAACTCCTGCTATATTGCTTCATCTATGTATGTGTGCTTGTTGCACGGAGTAGGACGAGGTTGTCCAGCTGACAATTTGATATGAATGTAATTGTTGGCCAGATTCATTTTGAACTTCCTCCAGCGCTCACAACAATACGTCATAGTCTTTTTATACAAGACTTCACTCTGAGGAACGTCGTAGGTGAGCTATTATCCATGAATCTTTCGAGTTAGTGACAAATTTATGACAAATATGATAATCATTACATACGAATAGAACTTATACCTAAATAGTATCCCAAATATGATGCTTCACATTTTTTCGACATGCTTCCACTCCTTTATCAATATGCTAGCCTTATTCCGTGCAAGGAGGCCGACAAAACTCCTATATCGGCTTTTATTGGGCCCGATCGGATTCCAGTATTGATCAAACTGAATCGGTATCTTCTCACCGGCAGACCGACTCAAGGAAACATCCCTCAACCGTGTGGCTCTCCTGCCCCTCCGCTGACCTTCACTCTGCCTTTGATTGACACTTCGAGGCTCGCTGTGTTGAGTACTAGGTAATGCCTGATCCTCTACTGTAGGATGCACCGGGTCCGTCATTGTACTGTTCAGACAAATTGTCAAGTTAGTAAGTTATAAAATAACTATATATATAATCTGCATATAACTTATAATGATAATTACTTTAAATAATAGATAACTAACTTTTAAAGTAGATTTATAAAGAGATATTAAGAAGAACATAATTAATTGGTGAACAGTCATGTAAGCCTACTATAGCTACAGAACAAACAGAGTTAGGGGAACCAGCACATGTATGAGATAAGATCCTCATAAGGCAGAATAACGTTATTATTGAACAATTAATGGATATCAGGTAACTCTTAGGGGTCTTAGTTGTTCAAACAACTTGTGATCCACAGGAAAAGGCCTTATTAACACAGGTCACAGAACAAATTAAATCCTTGTCAATAGGGAAACAACCCAAGAGTGTATATAGTAGTCCTCGCTTAGTTTGGAAGAAAAATGAGTAATATGGAATTCACAGGAATTTCCACTTCTAGGGAAATAGCCAGAACAAATAATATCCAAAATTTTAGCATCATTTCAAAACTTGCCAACAAATGGAATGGATATAAAATCAGAGAATTAGACAGGTTAATAGATCTTGATAAACAACTTGAAGTCCTATAGCACAGACAGGCAGGACTTGCACCAACTGAAATATTGTATTCTCATGGTATATGGGAAACAAAACAAAAGGTGTACAAACACTTCAGTGAAGAAACAATAAGGTGCACAGGTGAAGATCAGGTAAATCTTCCTTTCATTAATAATAGGAGTAGGCATGTTCTTTTAGAAAATCAATATATAATGATTCATGTGGGACTTGTCTTGATAAAAGTCACAGGATTAACTAGATCACATGCAGGAGGACGGGTTTTGATAAATCTTGTTGATACTAGGTAAGGTGATCTACAGAAATCTATTATAGGAACCATGGAAATTGATATGACAAATAATTGTGGTATTAAATACATGGCTCCTAAAATACATATGACAATTAAAGATTTTACTAAGCATTTTCAATTAATAATTAACACAAGAGGATATGAAGATTTTTATGAAGGATAGAATCTGTGTATAACAAAAACTCTTACAGGAAGATTAAGTAACAACAGTAATACCAATTTTAAATTATAAATAGATAGGGTAATGCAATATTTGGCTAGTCAAGGGATAAAGGCTATTGAAGGAAAATTATTTTCCCGCAAAGATCTAATTGGTCATGAATGGAAAGTGGTATTACCAGCAGCAACAAGACTAGTGCCAAACAGAACGAGTTTTTGGGAAAACTCAGACAGATCTGTAAGTATTCGTTTTTCTGATTATTCTGCAAATAGTACTAATCATGAACAGGAATTTGATGAAGAAACAACACAAGAGTGTATACTTTTCTTTAAAGATTGAAATGTAACTGATAATAATCTACAATTATTATACAGTTATTATCCCGATTATGATTGGTCTATTGATTTTGAGGAAATACCTCACCCAGAAGATTGTCACCTATTGATACAGTATAAATATCATGAAGATTATCCTAAAATTTTCTTTAATCCCTTTGAATCAGAGTCGCAAAGAAGCATGGTGGGTAGTAAAGATACATATTGTAAAGATATAGTTTCTATTTATACAAAGAATTAATAAATTGAGATAGGGAAAATTACCTGAATGTAGTGACCTTGGAGGCTTGAGGAGCAGGAGAAGAGGGGTTGCATCGGCCTCACGATAGCATACAAACTCACGGCCTTCATGATGGTGACTCACGGCGGAGTACTTCACGGAACAGGGTCATTGAACGGAGAAAGGAGTATTGTTAAACAATGGGAATACGAACTGAAAAAGGAGAAGGAGGATATGGCGGTGCCGGCTTCGGCAACTGGAGTAGTGGCCGAGGATGATGGGGAACACTCACTAGAGAAGAAGGCGAAGAACTCAAACGATGATATTTCACGGCTGTGTGGAATGAGAGGGGAAATGAAATGTAAGGTTGTTAGGTTGAAAATAAGAGTTTTAAGACCGGTTATCTAAATAACGGTCTTAAAAACACTTTTAAGACCAGTTATCTAAATAAATAGATAATCGGTCTTAAAAGTGTTAAACTTTAAGATTGGTTATCTAGATAACCGGTCTAAATAATTACTTTTAAGACCGGTTGTAAATAAACCAGTCTTAAAAATATATTGAATTTTAATTCCATATTTAAGACCGGTTATTTAATAACCGGTCTTAAAATACTGACTTTTAAGACCGTTATCTAAATAACCGGTCTTAATAAGAACGTGATTTTTTTTCAACAAAATTATTTTGATTCTAAGACCGGTTGTTTATATAACTGGTCTAAATAATTTTTTTAGACAACCAGTCTAAAACATTGCTTTTAATTTCAAAATTGCCACCGTGTGTTTCTTTTAGACCTTATCCGCAATAACCGATCTAAATAATGCGGTCTAAAAATGTTATTTTGTACTAGTGACTTATGTGTAGATTTGATGTATATTTAATGGAATAAAATGGTGAAAAAGGATGAGAATGTATTTATGTGAATTTATGGGAAATATTCTAATCGCCGGTTACGCATAAATTGGCCGAATAAGGATATAAGAGACCAGTAAAGGCCCAATATGGTAACCAAAATTTACAAAATTTAATGATATGGTTAATGGCGTCATTTAAGCATCAAAGTGGGGTTAAGTCAAAGAAATGGGCGGAAAATGATTTATTCTGAAAAGTGGAAAATAGGTCTTTTCCCAGCCAGGAACTGTCCTCTCCCCACGGGAATTTAATACACCTCTCCAGGGCTCGAAGGATCAACCTGGTAGCTACTTGCGCCGTTATTTTTCCTCAAATTCCAAATGATTTTAGCTAAATGAGAATTAAAAAGAGCAAAATGACTAATTGATCATTAATGGACTAATTTTGGTAAATTTTGCTAAAAAATGGTCAAATAGTCAAAAAGTCAATTACTTGGTCAACAAGTTACAAGTTGGCACAATGAGATAATTGGAGAACCAATATTTCCCTATAATTCTGATGTGATTTTTGGAGAATACAGAAGGGAAAAGAGAGATTTGATTAATTAATGAATAATTTCAATTGTGGACCACTTGTATTGTGACATATGTGTAATTAATTAAACCCATATGTCTTATATCATACAATTCTCTTCCTTCAACTTCTTATTCCCGCACGAACAGACCTAAAGAATGAGAGTGAGAGTGATAGCTGGAGAACGTGAAGAACAGAAGTGAAGGAGAGCTAGGTTTGATCCAAGGTTGAGGTAAGAATGCTTATATCTTGTGATTTAAGCTTCATATCTCCTCTAAGGTTCCTTCTCCTCACCCCTCCACCGTTATGTTTCCTGCTGGACAGCTGAATCAAGTGCAGGTAGAGGAGAGAGAGAGAAAATATCTAGGAGAGAGAAAGTAAAGAAAATCAAGAGATAACTTTCCAAACTGGTTCCTCTTGCTTGATTAAGGTTAGTAGAGTTGTTTTGGGCTTGATTATGGTTCATTTGATGTGAGATAATTGAGAAAAACCAAAGTGAACAAAATGTGGAAATGCCTTTAAATCAAGTCCAATGAATGCCTAATTAGTTAATATTGCAAGAATAAGTAGAAAGAAGACGATTAGGCTAAAGAAAATAGGATTCTAACACAACTTTTCTGGGAATTTATTTTCCCTTCATTGTGTTGGACTAAGCAAATAAGTGGTAATTTGACCAATTTGATGCTTCCATTGGATTCAGAAGGCCGAATTGTGTAGGGTCTATGTTGACCCCGAAGTTAGAAGAGGATCAGAGAGTGAAATGACCAACTTGCCCTTCTAAGCCTTATTTGAGGGCTGTCAAGGGTATTTTCGTCATTTGGGCTTGATTTTGGCCAATTCTAGGTTGGTAAGGGATTCAACACGCAAAATTTTGTAGGAATGGCCTAAATCATAATTTTGGAGAAAAATACTGATAATAAGGACCTAAGGGGTATTTTGGTAATTTGGCACCAATATGCTAAATTTACCAATATTTTGAGTTTGGAAAGGTGTATGGATGAGTAATAACTCATTTGTGATGTTTGGCGATTTCAGAATTTGACAACCAATTTGGCCTCAGAATTGCCCGAGCTTGAACCAAGTGTGGAAAGTTGCGTAGAATAGCAACCAGGTAGTAACCGTCTTCATATAACATAGTATGCATATGTGTGATGTGTTATCATCAAACGTCTACATGTTTAGATTATGCAGAGTAATCACCTGAGGCCTATCTTTATGCGGGTTGATACTCAAGCGATAATATTCATATTGCACGAGCGGTGCCCGGGGCCTATCTTTGCGCGGGTACCCCTTGGGGCCAAGTCCTTGTCTAGCGCTAGCACGGTTTGTGAATTGCATGAAAACGACACTAAATAATGTTATGATGATTTGATTGATGATTGTATGATGAGCATGCTATATATGTATTATCTTGTATGTTGTATGTGTTACTACTGAGATTCCTGTGAATCTTATTCTTTTCCCAAAACAAATCTCCAACACAGGGAGGGAGCTCATGGGGCAAAGAGAAGGTAAATGACGATGAGTCGAGGCCGAGCATTGGAAGAAATTAGGCTAGGTTGTCAAGTTTTTGTGATGTATTTTAAGAACCTTATGAGTATTTTGAGTTGTAATATGAATTGTGTATGAATATGTTGATATGTGAATATGTATATCCAGCAAAGGCATTGTGTGGAGTTTCTAGCATCTTCCACACTCTGATGTTTATAGTTAATGAGTATTAGCTAATTAGTACTCTACCGTAGTGTTAGGAAATAAGGCACATCGAACAATGGTTCTGGCAATAGGGTAGTACTAACTGAGAGAAATTGCACAATTCATTAGAGTTGAAAGGGTTGAGATTGTTGAGATGGTTTAGAATATGGGTATAAAGTATGATGAAGGAGTGAAAGAAGTGTTGGAGTTTATTTGTAAGTGATGAGGAAGTTTGAGAAGATTTAGAAGTTGTTTCAGATGGGAAAATGGCTGAAGAACTCGAGTTTAGCAAGTCAAACTCGAGTGTGTTTCAGTCGAGAACTCGAGTTTGTCAATGAGAACTCGAGTGCATGGCGATTTCTGCTGAGTGTGGAACTCTCTGGGGAAAACTTCCAAGCTGGAACTCATGTGACTCGAGTGTTGTGAAGGCTGTGAACTCGAGTACAGAATTGTGAACTCGAGTTGGTGTCTTCCATCCTCACCCTCAAGGTTCTCTGGAAGAAACTCGCGTAGGGTAAACTTGTGGAACTCGAGTGCACTCTCAGTGAGAACTCGAGTATTGCATGGAGAACTCGAGTGCGCGTCTTTTGTTCCAAGTGTTAGAGTTTCTCGGGTGGAAACTTCCTGGCCATGACTTGCGTGACTCGAGTGTGCTTCAGGTCCATAACTCGAGTGCACAATGGTGAACTCGAGTTCATGTCTATTGTTTCGAGCATTGGAGTTTCTCTGGTAGAAACTTGATCCTCCAAACTCGCTGGACTCGAGTGTAACATTTTACTAGAACTCGAGTGCGCCGAGGTGAACTCGAGTGCAAGTTTTCATGTCATGTGGAAAGATTTGAAAATTAACCAAGTCCTGGTGAAGAAACCCGCAGAACTTGAGTATGTTAGGAAAACTCGAGTGCGAAGCCAAAACTTGAGTTTTCGAAGATAAACTCAAATGCAATGGTGAAGAATCAGTTGGGTTTCAGCGGTAAGCCAACTGAACTTGAATGCAAGCTGCAAGACTCAATTTACTGGCCAGAACTCAATTTCATGCACCCCAAACTTGAGTGCAGTGACGTTTCCAGCATTTTTGCATGAGCCTTTGTGTGATGTTTCTTTAGAAATTTTGACATATTGTGCTATGTTTAATGCAATTATTTCCTTGCAGACCATGGACCCACATATGGTGGAGTATAAGGGAGCCGGTGTAACAAGAGTAAGGCAAACAACTCGTAAGAGCTACCATCTCCTGTGGTGATCAAGAAGGAAGATGAGTCAACCAGTAAGAGACAGAGAAGTAGAGCACCCTCACTTCCTTCAGTTAATCAAGTTCCTCCGGAAGAGCAAATCCTAAAAGGTAGAGTTAGCGTGATCCGCAATAGAGGAGGACGTGGACCAAGGATGGCACGAACTCGTAGGAAGAGTGTCAAGTGGCCAGTATATTTTGGTCCTATTGCTAAGGATGAAGCCACAGTGGTGGACAAGGATGATGTAGATCCAGAGGATAGTTACCAACATCCGGACTCAGCGGTTGAGTCAGATGCTCTAGTGAAGAAGTTGGCTTTTGACCCACATCCGAATGATGTACTATGGGAGCAATTGAAGGATCCTTATGTGACAACTTTCACGAAATTCTTCACTCCCATAATGCAGTATATAACATTCTTGGAATCAGTGCAAAAGCTATATAAGCAAAGATAGGAGTTAGATCTAATGATGGACGATGATGTTTGGATCCAAACCACATTAACCTATCTTCCTGATTTCACTTCTTGGGTCAAGAAAAAGAATGAGATTGTAATAATGGGTCCCTTTGAGTTTTTACCTTTCATCGAGCATATGATTGTGTATGTAGTGTTTAATATGCATAAAGAGTAAAAGATAAGAGCATACTCAGTAAGGTAATATAAGCGTATTTTGATGTAAATAGTAAGCCACTTGTTGTACATATGACTAAGTATGTTAAAGAACATATTTCCTTTTGATATGAATGCCAGGTTGCTTAAGTGCTAATTAATGTATGTTGGTATTTAAGCTTTAGAAAGTTGTATGTACATACAAGTGTTGATGTGATATTAACGCCATGTTTCTTTTATAGCAAAAAGGAACAATGGTACGAGGTAGACCAAAAAGGAATGTACCACAAGGTCCTGAACTAGAAAATAATCCAGAGCCAAATCTGATGCAACAAATTTTCATGATGTTGGTTCAACAGCAGACTATGATCTAGGACTTGCAAGAAGAAGTCTGGGAGCTAAGGGAAAGATAAAGGACAGATGAGGTACCCCCTGAAGCTAATAATCTGGAAGGGAATCCTCCTGATGGAAATCAACTTGAAGGAAACCAATCTAAGGAAAATACAGATGAGGAACAGTCATCTAGTGATGAGCCATCGCAGTCACATGAAGCAAACAAGGATGTTCCTATTGTTCAAGAACCGAATGAGAATATGGTCCAATACTGGATGCCTAAGTTCATCAGGTACCAACCTGAGGCATTTCAGGGTAGGTTCAACTTGAAAGCTGCAGAGAATTGGATCAACCATCTTGAGAAGATTTTTGAGGTACTTGGATGCCCAACTGAGATGAAAGCCAAGATGGCTATCTATAAGCTAGTGGGCGATGCCGAAGATTAGTGGAAGAATACAGTGTTGCTGTTGTTTGCTTGAAATACTCCTTTAACCTTGGAATTGTTTCAAGAAAAATTCTACGAGAAGTATTTTCTGAGGTCAGTAAGGATTGAGAAAGAAAAAGAATTTATGGCTATCAATCAGGGCGATAACGAGACTTTTGATTCGTACTTGTCTCGGTTTATCCGACTGTCTTGTTATTCTGCATATTTGAATCTTAAGCATGATAAAAAGTAGAGCTCAAATATGCTCATTGAAGGGTTGAAACCTGAGATGGAAGAGAAGTTAGTTTCCCAGCAATTCAAAAAGTTCAATAAGGCTGTGGAAGCATGCCGACTTACTGAAGGAAACTTGAACAGGGTACAGATTAACAAGAATATGAGCCAGAGAGGTGGATCTAGTCATGGAGAAACCTAACAGAAGCGAAGAGGGCAAGGTTTTCCACAAAGGGGAGGCAATAAAATGCCTTTTTGGTCTGGAAATCGTGGTGGTCAAAAACCCCCAACATCACAGATGTGTGCTCAATGTGGTAAATTTTATCAGGAACGATGGTGCAATACTCCTAGTAGCCAAGTGATTTGCTATGCCTACCAGAAGCCAGGCCATTTGGCTGTGAATTGTCCTCAACGAGCAGTACCATGACCTGCCCAGCCTAGATAGCAAAGTCTGGGTTGAGTATCTTCCTTGACTCGAGAGAAAGCAAGAAAGTCCCCAGAGCTAGTTCAAGGTAAAGTTATTCTTAATGGTAGTGTATTGCAAGTATTGTATGATTCAGGTGCTAGTCATTCTTTTATTGTTTATGTGTTAAGTGCCTAGGAATGCATGTGCATCAACTACCAATCGATTTGATTGTATCTACACCGATGGGTGTTAAAACCTTGACTGTTGATGTTTGTTTAAATTGTGTTAGAAATGCTGAGGGACATGAGTCTACAGTGGACTTGATCTGCTTGCTACTCCAAAGACTCAAAGTCATATTAGGTTTCGACTGGCTGACGGAAAATAACGTGCTAGTAGATTGTGGAAATAAGAGAATTATATAATCTTACTTCACAAGAGTTTAGCTACAGAGATGTCAGCTTGAATTTCCTCTTATTGGCAGAAGCTACGAAGTGCCTAAAAATAGGATGTTAGGGGTATCTCGTATTCTTTTCCGTGCAGATAGATACAGAAATGGCTCTGAAGGACATCCCAGTTGTAAGGGAGTTTTCCTGAGGTGTTTCCAGATGACCTGAGTGGTATACCTCCGGAAAGAGAAGTGGAATTTGCAATCGAGATTATACCTGGAGCTGGGTCTATATCCAAAGCCTTATATCGAATGGCTCCAAATGAGATGGTTGAATTGAAGAAACAAATTAAATAATTGCTTGAGAAAGGGTTTATAAGACCCAGTGTGTCACTGTGGGGAGCGCCGATATTATTTGTTAAGAAGAAAGATAGAACTCTGCGGTTGTGTATTGACTACAGGGAATTGAACAAAGTAACCGTCAAGAACAAGTACTCACTTCCCCCAATTGACGACCTTCTAGATAAACTGCCTGGAGTGAGTGTATTCTTAAAAATTGATCTGAGGTCAGGGTATCATCAGCTGTGAGTGAAGGTAGAGGACATACCGAAGACTGCTTTTTGAACTCAGTATGGACACTTTGAGTTTCTAGTGATGCCTTTTGGAGTGACTAATGCACCAGCGGTGTTTATGGACTATATGAACCGTATCTTTCGTCAATACTTAGATCAGTTCATGGTAGTCTTCATCGATGACATTTTGATATACTCTAAGAGTAGAGAAGAGCATGAGGATCATTTGAGAATTGTGCTCGGTATTTTACGAGAAAAGCAACTCTATGCTAAGTTTAGCAAATGTGAGTTCTGACTCACAAAAGTTAAATTTCTGGGCCATGTGATCTCACAAGAAGGGGTTTTAGTAGACCCTAGTAAAGTAGAAGCAATGTTAGACTAGAAAAGGCTAGAGACTGTTGCGGAGATACGCAGTTTTCTGGGTCTTGCAGGCTATTACCGGAGATTTATTCAAGATTTCTCCCGGATTGCCTTGCCATTGACCAAGCTCATGCGAAAAGATCAGTTGTTTGAGTGGGACGAATGTTGTGAGAGGAGCTTCATGGAGCTGAAGGAGAGGTTGACATCTGCACCAGTATTGATTATCCCTAATCCCGAGGAGACTTATGTAGTCTACAATAATGATAGTAAGCAGGGACTGGGATGTGTCCTGATGCAACAGGGCAAAGTGGTGGCCTATGCCTCTCGACAGCTGAAGCCTTATGAGTTGAATTATCCCACACATGACTGAAGCTGGCGGCAATTGTATTTGCGTTGAAGATTTGGTGGCACTACCTATATGGAGTGACTGTTGAACTATACTGCGACCACAAGAGTCTTAGATATCTGTATGATTAGAAAGAGCTCAACATGAGACAACGTCGGTGGATGGAGTAGCTGAAAGACTATAACCTAGAGATTAAGTATCACCTAGGTAAAGCTAATGTCGTTGCTAATGCTCTTAGTCGTAAAACGGTGCTGATGGAAGCTATGATGATATAAGAAAGGAAATTGATAGAAGATTTCAGAGATCTGAATCTGTCAAATCAGATCCTCTGTGCTGGCTATAGCATTAGTCAAGTCGAGAATGATTTGAAAGCTGAAATTACGGAAGCTCAGATGTAAGATGAGCGAGCAAAATCAATCAGAGCTATGATTGAACGAGGAGAGACTCAAGATTTTGATCTGTCGTTTGGTGGATTAATTCGGTACAAGCAAAGAACTTATATTCCATCGAGGGATGATCTAAGGAAGAAAATTCTCGATGATGCACATAAGAGTTGTTATACTCTCCATCCAAGAATGGTAAAGATGTACCATGATTTGAAAGTGGTATGCTGGTGGCTTGGAATGAAAAAGGATGTGACAAAATACGTAGCACGGTGTCTTACCTGTCAGAAGGTAAAGATTGAGCATCAGAGGCCGCCGGGATTGCTATAAAGTCCCAAAATTCCAGAGTGGAAATGGGAGAGCGTGACCATAGATTTGGTAGTTGGATTACCCAAAATTCAGAATCATGATACAATTTGGGTGATCGTTGATCGTTTTATGAAGTCATCACACTTCATACCGATTAGTGCTAACTATTCTCCTAATAAGCTGGCAGAAATATATGTGAAGGAGATAGTGAGACTCCATAGGATGCCCAAGAATATAATCTCAGAAAGAGATCCTTGGTTTACATCTAACTTCTGGAGATCTCTACATGATGCTTTGGGAACTGATTGAATTTCAGTACGGCCTATCATCCACAAACGGATGAACAATTAGAGAGAACTATACAGATGCTAGACGGTATGTTAAGAGCGTGTGTAATGGATTTTAAAGGAAATTGGGATCAATACCTTCATCTTGCATAGTTTGCTTATAACAACAGCTATCATGTGAGCATTCAAATGGCTCTGTATGAAGCATTGTATGGAAGGAAGTGTCAATCCCCTCTCTATTGGACATAATTTTCAGAAAGAATGTTATATGGGCCGGACATAGTTGATCAAATGACTGAGCAGATTAAAATTATCAAGCAGAGATTGCTTGTAGCCCAAAGTAGGCAGAAAAGTTATACCTACAAGCGTAGAAGACCGTTGGAATTACAGGTAGGTGATCATGTATTTCTAAAGATATATCACCTGTAACTGGTGTTGGAAGAGCAATAAAGAGGAAGAAGCTAAGTCCTCGCTACATTGGGCCATTTGAAATATTGGCCAGAATTGGGCCCGTAGCGTACAGAATTGCTCTACCCCAAATTTGAGCAGATTACATGATGTGTTTCATGTCTCCCAGTTGAAGAAGAACAAGCTGGATCCTCAACATATTATTGAGTATGAAGAACTGGATATACGTGATGATCTTACTTATGAGGCTGAGCCAAAATAAATCATTGATAGACAAGAAAAGCAGCTCAGGCATCGAATCATACCATTTGTGAAAGTAGTTTGGAAAGGATTATCGCCAAAGGAGGCGACTTGGGAAGCAGAAGAGGACATGCAAAGACGTTACTCGAGATATATGCTGCAAGTGGTGTAGCAAATTTTGGGGATGAAATTTATTTAACGAGGGGAGAACTGTAATAAAATGGTGAACAATTATGAGAATGTATTTATGTGAATTTATGGGAAATATTCCAATCACCGGTTACGCGTAAATTGGCCGAATAAGGATATAAGAGACTGGAAAAGGCTCAATATGGTAACCAAAATTCACAAAATTTAATGATATGGTTAATGGCCTCATTTAAGCGTCAAAATGGGGGTTAATCCAAAGAAATGGGCAGAAAATGATTTATTCCGGTAAATCATAAAGGCAGGGGCAAAACGGTAATTTTGCTGAAAAGTGGAAAATAATTAGTTTTCCTCAAATTCCCAATGATTTGAGCTAAATGGGAATTAAAAAGAGAAAAATGACTAATTGATCCTTAATGGACTAATTTTGGTAAATTATGGTCAAATAGTCAAAAAGTCAATTACTTGGTCAACAAGTTAAAAGTTGGCACAATGAGATAATTGGAGAACCAATATTTCCCTATAATTCTCATGTGATTTTTGGCTGAATACAGAAGGGAAAAGAGAGATTTGATTAATTAATGAATAATTGCAATTGTGGACCACTTGTATTGTGACATATGTGCAATTAATTAAACCCATATGTCTTATATCATACAATTCTCATCCATCAGCTTCTCATTCCCGCAAGAACAGACCTAAAGAACGAGAGTGAGAGTGAGAGCTAGAGAACGTGAAGAATGGAAGAGAAGGAGAGCTAGGTTTGATCCAAGGTTGAGGTAAGAATGCTTATATCTTGTGATTTAAGCTTCATATCTCCTCTAAGGTTCCTTCTCCTCACCCCTCCACCGTTATGTTTCCTGCTGGACAGCTGAATCAAGCGTAGGTAGAGGAGAGAGAGAAAATATCTAGGAGAGAGAAAGTGAAGACAATCAAGAGGTGACTTTCCAAACTGGTTCCTCTTGCTTGATTAAGGTTAGTAGAGTTGTTTTGGGCTTGATTATGGTTCATTTGATGTGAGATAATTGAGAAAAACCAAAGTGAACAAAATGTGGAAATGCCTTTAAATCAAGTCCAATGAAGGCCTAATCAGTTAATATTATGAGAATAAGTAGAAAGAACACAATTAGGCTAAAGAAAACGGGATTCTAACACAACTTTTCTAGGAATTTATTTTCCCTTCATTGTATTGGACTGAGCAAATGAGTGAGAATTTGACCAATTTAATGCTTCCATTAGATTCAGGAGGCTGAATTGTGTAGGGTCTATGTTGACCCCGAAGGTAGAAGAGGATCAGAGAGTGAAATAACCAACTTGCCCTTTCTAAGCTTTATTTGAGGGTTGTCAAGGGTATTTTCGTCATTTGGGCTTGATTTTGGCCAATTCGAGGTTGGTAAGGGATTCTACACGCGAAATTGTGTAGGAATGGCCTAAATCATGATTTTGGAGAAAAATACTGATAATAAGGACCTAAGGGGTATTTTGGTAATTTGGCACCAATAGGCTAAATTTACCAATATTATGAGTTTGGAAAGGTGTATGTATGAGTAATAACTCATTTGTGATGTTTGGCGATTTTAGAATTTGACAACCGGTTTGGCCTTAGAATTGCCCGAGCTTGAACCAAGTGTGGAAAGTTGCGTAGAATAGCAATCAGATAGTAACCGTCTTCATATAACATAGCATGCATATGTGTGATGTGTTATCATCAAACGTCTACATGTTTAGATTATGCGGAGTAATCACCCAAGGCCTATCTTTACGCGGGTTGATACTCAGGCAATAATATTCATATTGCACGAGCGGTGCCCGGGGCCTATCTTTGCGTGGGTACCCCTCGGGGCCAAGTCCTTGTCTAGCGCTAGCATGGTTTATGAATTGAATGAAAATGGCACTAAATAATGCTATGATGATTTGGTTGATGATTGTATGATGAGCATTTTATATATGTGTTATCTTGTATGTTGTATGTGTTACTACTAAGATTCCTATGAATCTCATTCTTTTCCCAAAACAAATCTCCAGTACAGGAAGGGAGCTCGCGGGGCAAAGAGAAGAAGGTAAATGACGATGAGTCAAGGCCGAGCAACGGAAGAAATTAGGCTAGGTTGTCAAGCTTTTGTGATGTATTTTAAGAACCTTATAAGTATTTTGAGTTGTAATATGAATGTGTTCATATGTGAATATGTATATTCAACAGAGGCATTGTATGGAGTTTCTAGCATCTTCCGCACTTTGATGTTTGTAGTCGATGAGTATTAGCTAATTAGTACTCTACCGTAGTGTTGGGAAATAAGCATCACACAGTTCATGTATGAGACTTAAACGCTTTGGTGTATATTTATATATGAATGAACCGAGAACGAGCTAAAAATAGCCTTAGTTAAATTAATGGGAAAAGATAAGAATTGATGAGTAATAACAAAATTTTGAACCACTAGAGTACGCTTTCGCAAAAGATTTTAAATTTTCACAAAAAAATCCCCACTCAACTGCAGGTTCAAATCATGTTTTAGGGTTGGGATTTGAAAGTGTTATAAAAGAATAACACTTAGTGGTTCGAACTCACTGTGTAAAACTCATCAAACGAGTGTTAATGTAGGTGTTATATTTGTGATGAGTTAAACCTCCTTATGGAACCAATAGGGTACTATGTGGCCAGGTGGACCCAGTTGAGTGGCTTGATATGCATGTGATTGCTCAAAAGCCTCTTCTCCTACATCACAAATAATATCCTCTATCTGATCATCCATATCCGTGTCATTATCATCAAAGGTCACTTACCTTGTTGAGATGTACTTGGCCTTTCTAAATCTTCACTATGCCATACCCATATTGTATGACTCATACAAAAACCTTCATAAACTAAATGTGCATATATATTTGCAGCACTTAGTCACTGTTCATTCAAACATTATACACAAAGGCAATAAAACATCCTACTGTCATCATCGACATTTCTTTTAGCAAAGTCTAAAAATTCCCTCACCCCATTATCATATTCAAAAATCATCTGTTTAACTTTTATCCAACTACTATTCCAAATTTGAATTCTTGTAGATGAAAAAGAGTTTACATATATTATCCTAACATATAAATCGCATAGAAATCTTCAGATGTTGAAGTTGATAGGTTCCAAGATTGCTATTTGGTTGTATGATGCTAATTTCACATTGCATCTAAAATTTTGAAGTGAAATCTGATGTTAAACATTGCTTGATTCTTCCAAATGTTAAATGAGTACTTTAAATTTTTGAAGTTGGACCTAGTAGAGTATTTCAGGGTCACTCATATAGAAGCTTGAAAGATCAATCAAGGACCTTGATAGAAGAAGTTGTAGGACCACCCCCTGATTTCAAAACAAAGCCTCTACAACAACCTGATGAGCAAAAAAGGGCTATCTAAGAGAGGAGCTTCAACAATATCACACTAAGCTTGCTACAAACAATTATGAGTTAATCACTCATATGAATGGCAAGATTAGAAAAATATGTGACTTGATCAACCAGAACTTCAAGGCCTTATTTAAATAGCAAGAAGCTCAGACCAAGATGCTACATGAATAAGCTAGCATTGTGAGAAAGTTACGTGCTATAGTTGTTTTCTAAGCAAAGGGGCACACACTAAGTTAATGGATGCACATGAGACCTTATTCTAAGTTCATCTTAGTATTCTTAAATGTTGGCTGAGACTACACTTCAGAATCCCTCAGTCTTAATCATATCACCAGATAGTAAGCAACCATCGATGCCTCAACAGACTTTAGAGAACTATACTCAAGTAATTACAAAATTACTTGAATGAGGTATTGTATTCTTGTCTTAATTCAAATTCTCTGAGTTGCATTACTCAAGTGAGCATTCAAGTGATGGTTGAGTTGGATCACTCAAGTGACCACTTGAGTAATATTGGCTTTCAGCCATAAAATACCTTAATAGCATCATCATTTTCAAAACTTAATTTCTCTCTAAATTTCTTTACTCTCATACTGATTTTCTCAGAAATGTCCAAAGGTTTTTTAATTTAGGAAGAGCTTTAAACTCATTTTTAAAACCATGCATTAATTAAGGAGGAGGTTCACATTCACATGTGTATATCTTAAAAGCTAATCTCCTTTATTTGAAGAAAATCCTTTTAGAATACTCATCTACATTCGTTGTCTCTTGATTAGTTTTAATGATGAGTTTTCCTTATATTTTCCTTTCAAGCTCTTAATTTTCAAATATCTTCAAGAAAGGATAATTTTGATACTTGATAGCACTAATAATCCTTTGAGGAAGAAAGATTTGCACTTATGACAGGAAAAATACTTGATTTTCACTTGAGGAAAAATGCTTTAATGCTCAATCAAGGGAAATATATTGGCTGTAAAATTTGAAGCAGTAAGAGATATAAACCAAAATGATTTTGGTAGCATCCTAAGGAGTTATGAGCAGCGATTAAGCATATTCATATATCACATGAGTATTCTTACTACTAAGGAGTCTTCAGAGACCATTACTTCAGAGACTTAGCTTTCAGATTCAACTATCCCATCCCATTGTTCCTGATTCCTTAGCTACCTCAGATCCCTAAAGTTACATGGAAAAAGTGTGATGAACTAAACCTCATGGATCAATCATCAGCATGTCAAATACAAATAAGTATTTATAAACCCTCTCTCTTTATATTTTGAGAATAATCTACATATCTGTGACTTCAATTTGCTTTGATTATGAAAGTTTTCTTGAAAACCTCTTCAAATTGTTTCAAAGTTGTTTTCATGAAAAATCTTTTTATTTGCATCACATTAAAAATGAAAATTCCTTTAAATAAGGGGAGAGAAAATTGTTTTCTTTAAGACTTTTCACGTGACTCTCCACAAGCATTTCTTCTTTATCCTTCAAATTTTTTGCTGATGTCACATAGGGGGAGAGAATAACAAGAAAGATATGTTGCACTTAACTTTCTTTAAGAACTCATACATATTTTTTCGTAAAGGATTTGACATCATCAAAAAGGGGGATAATGTTATATGTGATTAGTTTTGATGATGTCAAATAAAGATGTGAAATGTTAAGAGCAACAAGTTTATATAATGTATTTGTACTTTGACTAACTACTGTGTTTAATGTTAAATATCTTGTAGATTAGTCAAGCAAAGAAAGTGAAAGATTGAAGACAGTCAATAAAATAAAGGAGATACCTAGTTGGGAATTATCATCAAGAGAAAAATAAACAAGAAAGAAGAACTTGCAAGATCTAATGGGAATATCAAGGTTCAAGCTCTTTAAAGTGATACTAGAGATCTCTATGATCAAATGGAAGTTGGAATAGCTCAATCGGAAGTTAAAAGTTCCTGGGTCTTTCAAAATATTAGATTTTATTTGAATAGGAGAAGTTTTATTCAAATAAAAGTTGTTTTATTTGAATAGGATGCCTTCCATTCGAATAATAGATGTTCTATTCGAATAGAAGCAATGTTATTCAAATAAAGCAGCGAGCTCTATTTCACTTAGCATGAGCGAGGTTTTGTAATTTGCTTATATCTCCTAAAACACAACTCCAATTAAACTAAAACTTGATTTATATGAAACTAGAATTACAATGAAAAACATAGACACCAAGATCAAGTTAAAAGAAGCTCAGATGAAAGAGATATGAATTTTGAAAGATGACACTCATTATCAGCATTGTATTTTAGAACAGGTTCAATATTTTGGATATATCTCTTAAACCACAAATCTGATTCAGGTGAAACTTGATTCATGTGAAACTAAACTTAAAATGAAACACACAAACACCAGGATAAAGTTCAAAGGAATTCAGATGAAAGAGATATGAATTTTGAAATTTGGTGCTCAAAATTAATGCTCTGTTTCAGACCAGTCAATACAAATTAGATAATAACTTTTGAAATACAAAATATTTTGGATTGATTCTAGTTGCTGTGAAAAGTAGACTTAAAGAGCTTTCTGAGGATAGTCATTTGCTAAATTTGGAGTTATATCCAAAGCATTATGATAATAAAAAATCTTAGGAGACTGGTTCTATTTGGAGATGTTGGTTTCTATTCAAATAAGTGTGAGTTTATTCGAATAATCTTCACTTTGTTTCACATGTTGTTATTCAAATAAACATAGGTGTATTCAAATATGAGGCTCTTCATTTGTAAAACATTTGTTCGAATACCGAAGTAGTTATCCGAATATGCCTCAGTCTTTATAAACCTATTTGAATATAAACATGAGTATTCGAATACAAGTGCTCAAGAAAAACAAGAGTCTATTCGAATACAAGAGGCATTATTTGAATAAAGTCACCTATTTTTTGAAGAAGCCTATTCAAATAAGGGACTGATTATTGTCAAACCCCGCAGAATTTTGACATTTAATGAAGTATCATCGCACAATTCAGTGGGCATACAGAAATAAAATAAACATACTAATATAACATTCTTGATTATATTATAGGATTTCCACTAAGGGTTTATACATAACATAATACATAACCCAAAATATACATAAAGACTACATGATAACCAACATAGGAGTTTCTTCAAAAGCTGGTCCCATCAATTTCCATGATCTACTTCTTTTCCTTTTGTGCCACTTTATTTAGCTGTATAAATTTTATTTATGGAAATGATGAGATATTGGGATTGGTAGTCACACAACAGAAGAAATAAAAATTAAGAATTGCAAAAGTTTATCAATCTCAATTGTGGATCTATCAATGACATTTAAATCAAGTTTGAAAGAGTCGTACCTTTTGATTTTTTCCTTTTTAATCTTGAGGAGCCGACTACTCAGATCGACCCCCTCTACTGGTATCAACATGAGCAGGACCCAACAGTGGTAGCGTTCTAGCAGCTCCAATGCCCATCAAGGGTTTTCTTGGGCCTCTCTATTTTTTATCATCTGTAGAAAATCCTAACTCTCACCTTTTGTAACTAGTCAAGTTTATCTATTTTATGATGGATGTTGGATTTTTAAAATTAATCTTAATTAATTTAAAACATCCTTATCATATCAATTATCACTTAATTGTTTTGATAAGCTAATTAAATAAATCTGGTTTAATTAAATCTGTCCAAAAATTTTAATTTAACCTATTTATTCAATTAGAATAAAGAGCCAATGGAATTAGATTTAATTTATCTTTATAAATTAAATATGAGATATTATCATAATATACATACACACACACACACACACAATATAATAATATTATCATATAATATAATATTATCATATATAACATATATTATATATGTATCTATGTATGAATGTATGTATTTCAAAAATATATATATGTATATTATTAATTTTCTTTTCCAAACATAAATATATATATATTTATATATACACATACAAATATTTATCAAGTAAATATTCACACAACATGTGTGTGTGTGTGTGTAAAATTCGTCCACCCTAGATTAAACATTGTATTCATTGAATCTTAGACGCATCTTAGATTAAATGAATCTGGACATTATAGCTCGTGTTGGGCTAATCTTGTGTGCGACCCTGTAGGCCCATACGAAGTTGGTAGTACATCAATAATTGTACTAACCCATAAGTTGCAAGCGGCCTCTAGCAAGACATAACGACTACCCAATTCATATGAGGATCGATAATACGATACAACCTGTCATACAACCATATCACGTCCCTTTTGTCATACGATACTTCGGCCAAGGATGAGGCATGAATATTGTCATCCTACTTTTCTTGACTATTACTTTCTTGATCCCTAAGTAGTTTGACTATAGAAATGAAAACTCATTTCCATCATAGTAGGGCCATACATTTCTTAGACTTACTTATCGAGGGGCCCATTAATATCTCTCTACTAATATGAGGGACAAATTCCATCTTGACCATTCACATTCCTCTACATGAAAACCCATAAGCCCGATTGTAGCCTTTATTATCACCCTGTCAAAGGTGACTTTTGACTAGGTCAAAGCTTAGCGACTCTCATATAGGAACCCATGATGATCTCAAGCCAAAGGGTATATTGATGTGGTTATACATGAGATAAGCTTATTACTTGATTTATTCAGCTTTCTCATAGCGGGTCGATCCAGCACCTTGTAATCTTACAAGTGCCTAAAACTTTGATTCATATTCCCATACCTTATTAAAGTCATACTGGTCTTATTTCATCTTTGCTTCCACATAGATGACCAACCAAGGACATATAGGACAATCATTATGATTTATCCAAGGATACAGTTATCACAGTGAACATGCAAAAAATGTGATAATTAAATAGAGAAATTCATTGAATAATAATGTTCAAAGTACAATGATTGGCCCTTAGGGCACAATTTCCAACATCTTCCCACTTGCACTAGGTACAATCATTAATTTCCTAATTCCCATTATGCTAACATGACACTCATGTTTTGACTGTGCAAGCTGCTTGGTAAGAGGATCAACAACATTGTCTTCTCTGGATACTTTGCATATTTTTATATCACCTTTATCATTGATTTCTCTGATAAGATGAAATCACTTGAATATATACTTGGTCTTTTGATGTGACCTAGGCTCCTTGGTCTGTGTAATAGCTCCACTATTGTCACAGAACAAATCTATTGGATATGAGATTGTAGGCACCACCCCTAGTTCAGTAATGAATTCTCTGATCCAAATGGCTTCCATAGTCACATCCGATGCTACTATATACTCAACTTTTGTCACATAATCTTCTACAGCACTATGCTTGGAGCTCTTCCAGCTTACTGTACCACTATTTAAAGGAATATGTATCCAAATTTCGATCAAAGATCATCTTGATCAATTTAGAAACTTGCATCCGTCTAACCAGTTAAACAAAGCTTATCATCCAATCCACCATATACCAAGAATAAATCAGTAGTCTTTCTCAGGTACTTTAGGATATTCTTGACAGCAGTCCAATGACCCTCACTAGGATCTTGTTGATATCTATTGGTCATAGTTAAGGAAAATAAGACATCCGGTCGAGAACATAATATGTTATACATGATGGACCCAATGGTCGAGGCATTTGGAACCTTGCTCATGCGATCTTACTGATTAGGTGTACTACGACATAGATCCTTGCTAAGATGGATTCCATGAGACATGGGCATGTAACCCCTTTTTGAATCCCGTATATTGAACCTATGTAGTATCTTGTCTATATATGTGCTCTGACTTTGGCCTATCAGCCACTTAGATTATCTCTATAGATCCTAATCCTTAGGATGTAAGTAGCTTTGCCTAAGTCTTTCATAGAGAAAGACTTCCCTAACCAAGACTTGACACTCTGTAAGATTGGAATGTCATTCCCAATGAGTAGGATATTATCTACATAAAGCACTAGAAATACAACTATGCTCCCACTAACCTTCTTGTAAACATAAGGTTCATCGATGATTTGAATGAATCCAAACTCTTTACTACTTTATCAAAATGATGATTCTAGCTCCAAGATGCTTGCTTCAATACATAAATGGATCTTTGAAGCTTGCATACCTTATCAGAGCCCTTTGAAGGTATAAAACCTTCAAGTTGTGTCATGTACACATCCTCAAGGAGCTTTCCATTAAGGAAAGCGTTTTTGACATCCATCTGCCATATTTCATAGTCATAATATGCTACAATGACAAGAAGGATTTTGATTGATTTGGCCATTGTAACTGGAAAAAAGGTTTCATCATAGTCTACACCATGAGTTTAAGTAAATCCTTTTACAACCAGTCGTGCCTTGAAGACATTTACTTTGCTATCAATGTCAGTTTTCTCCTTCAAAACCCACTTGCACCCAATGGTTTTTACATCTTTAGGTGGATCGACTAAGGTCCATACCTGATTGTCGTACATGGATTGCATTTTAGACTTCATGGTGTTTAGCTATTTCTCAGAGTTTGATCCCACTATGACTTCTCGATAGGTGGTTGGCTTATTTTGCTCAATTAGCAACACATTACGACTTCTAGTAATTAGAAATCCATATCTCTAAGGCTAATGCCGTGTCTTATCAGACCTTCATGGGCCATGTGTTACTTGAAGAGGCTCAGCAACTTATTGTCAGTCTTCTCTATTTTCTATCTATGGTTATATTCTCTGCTCATGTGAATAGTATAGTGATTCCTTGTTAGTGCTATTGTAACTAGGAGTCACATATAGCTGAGGAACCTAAGGAATTAGACCACCCCTATCTGTTAATCAGCATACTGAAGTAAGTGGTAAAGGTTTATATAGAGAAGTGGCTTCGCTTGACAGGGTTGTTAGTGGTGCCCAGTCCCAGTGAGGATTCCTTTACTGGTGACAATGGCAATGCGACTCTACAGATAGAAGAGGAAGCGCATGATTTAGATTTTTTTGCTATTTCTAGGGCTCCGGATATTGAGTTAGGGAATGACCCATATTTTTCCCCTGTGTTATGAGGACACATACAAGGGCTATACCGAGAAGCCGATACTGCTTATATTTCCCTGTGGGACAGTATCTAGCATATATGGGCAGGATAACATAGTACACTGGGATCAAGGTATATGTGGGATACCGATACTTAGAGATATATGGATCTGTATAGGCACTGATGCCTCAGATCATATCAGAACCTTGAGGTTAAGCTTGCTCTGGTGAGAGCAATTTTAGGATGGGTGACCCCCTGGGAAGTTCCTATATAGAAACCTTAGACTAAAGGTTCCATGCATGAATGTTTGAGTGCCTTGAGGCAAGATATATGGTGATATGTAAGGATGTCATGAGTGATGATTATAGCATATATTGATCCTAGAGGATCCGATCTTATGATATTGAGGGTTGATGGTAGGTTTAAAACAGATCTAAGCTGAAATAGTACTTAGGTCAAAATGTTAATTAGGTTGCACTATGGTTCTAATTCATGACAGAAGTTTGAACCTTGTGGTTAGTTTGAACCTTTAGTAATGTTTTAAGGATACTATCTGAGGATATTATTTGAATACCATGAAAGTTAGAATAGGCGGTATTAATCATCATTTTAGCATGCCTATTGGGTATATTTAAGGAAACTGATTTTTGCTTTGTTCGATATTGAGGTTCTAAGAGTTGAATTGATTCTCTAGGAATTTGAAATAGCTTGAGTGGCTTGAGGTACTAGAATATAGTACAGAAATGTGTTTGAGGTTTCTAGAGGTTGCTAGTTGCTAATCTAACATAGGAAAATATCTTAATCATAGAATACTCCCTTAGAGTTATGATTATGCCTAGAGTAGGACGATATCGAAAGTCCATATATACTGGCCCCATATAAGATAGAGAAATTAGAGAAAGTAGATGACAAAACTGCTAGAGAAGAGGGATCTTATGAGATCGGGGTACCCGTTACAATGGGACTTCTATTTAGAGACCACCAACCCCTACGAAGGATTCTGATCGGAGAAGGCTACCTACAGGGAGTTTTGATCAGAAAGGGCTACCTATGGAAGATATGATCGGATAGGGCTACCTATGATCAAGAATTGTCGAGTTCTCGCAAAATAACCAGTTTCAATAAGAATGTGCAGTATAGAGAACCTGGATCGTTTCCTACAGAATTTACATGCAGTCTAGACATTCGAACAATGATCGATGGGGGGGTTTAATCAAACTATTAACGAACAATAAACTAAGATTAAAGACAGAAATTGAAAACGAACTAGACCAAACAGATTAAAATGACTGACCTAGAATTGGGATTCATCGTTTCCTACCATCATCGGACGAAGATTAACACGAACTCTTGATTGGTTCTGGATGAACCGAAATCTCTGTATTCATCCAGAAAATCCCTCGACTAGACGATCGTCTAGGTTTTGTTCGTATACGTGGCGTGCTACTGTGCGATCGCACAGTATCACTGTAACCCGATTCGAACTGTGTCCTTGGGATATACCAATCTGAATATTAAAATAAACATTCGAACTATTCCAGAAATCGCATCCGATTAGAGTAAATAGAAATGAGTTACGTTACCGGTTTAAGTATGTCCTCTGATTGGAAACGTGAATCCTCAATCCATAGGTCAATCACAGAAACTTAGCCGGACATGGCTGGAAAATCCAAAAAACGAACGAAGAACGCGAAGAACACGAAGAACATTTTTCAGAGAATCAAGAACTTCTGATTTCAATCCACCAAACGTCCAAAATCCGTTCTCCCCTATTGCTTCAGCTATCCAAAGTAAAAACCTAATTGTCACATGGGTCAAAGCCCATCAGTTCAGCCCAAAACGGAAATTAATACTAAATGATGCTTCATTACAAAATTTGGGCCCAATAAAAATCCAGAAAAATACATATAACATTGACTGTAGTTTTGACTATCCTCTTATCCGAATCTGCCCTTCAAGTCTTCATATCAATTGTTGCCCTCTAAATCATCTAAAAAATGAGACAAGAATGAGATCATTCGGATATCTGGTTCAAGAGTTATGATCAAAATAGAAAAGGGTTGTAAATCTGGAATTTTTATTATTAAAATATGTTAAATCCAATAAAACACTCAAAGCCCAAATAAGCATAAAAGCCCATTATTTATTACTAAACAATCTGAATTCATTAATCAAGAGATACAAATGAGTGTAATAAATATTCAATTATCAAATTCCCCCACACCTATCATTTTGCACTCCTGAGCAAAACTAAAAGAAACATTTCTCCTTTCTAACAATTTTCAACAATGTAAAATTGGAACAATGGACACAGAGCTTCAAAAGATCAACCAATTAAACTGAAATCCCCGCATATCAAATTACAAAACACGGTAGTCTCGATCGATGATGCTACTCACATAAAATGGTCTCTCAAAGGATTCTCTCAATAACTCTCTAAAGTGTATAGGGTAAACAAGTGTATCACTCAGATTCTACTCAAGAAATTATCCTACCATAGGCTTGCTCAATTTCTACTTTTCCACTACTCATATCAAATACATGCACAAATCAAGAGAGCTTCTTATTCAAGGTTGTAATGGGGTTAAGGTGAAGGTGTGTATAAGTATGGATATGTGAGGCTAAGCACCAAAGAAATTTGAAAGAGCATGACATGACAATAATAACATTCAATTCAATGGAGTATCCCCTTTCGAATATACATCCCTCATTCTCCTTTCTTTTCTTTCTTCTCTTCTTTTCTTTATTTTTCTCTCTTTTTTTGTTTTTTTTTTGTTTTTTGTTTTGTTTTTTGTTTTTTGTTTTTGTTTTTGTTTTGTTTTTTTTTTTTGAATGACCCAACTCCCAAATCAAACATCCCCCCCACACTTAAATTGTGGCACTCCTGGGCAACCCCCACATGTAAACACAAAACTAAAGTGAAACCAATGCTCAGTAAATTCCAAGGTGCGGTATAACATGGTTTTACACTTTGGCTAGTAATGTGGTTGAAGAAAAAGAATGAGTCAAAAAGGCACAAAGGGGCTAACAAAGGGAATTTTATAATGTGAGGGAAGGCTATTTGGTCAAAGTGGCTAATAAAAGAAAGAAACTAAACAAGCCTCCATCATATTTATTCATGTAAGTGAAAAATGCAGCCTTAAAAAGAAAGAGAGCAAGTTCTAGAGAACAGAAATCAGGAGCAGAGACACACAGAAAAAAGAAGAATGGTAAAGATGAATTCCATTCATGTAGGCCCAAAATCTCACAAAGGTAAATACCAAATCATGCAATCAGCATCACCAAAATCAACTACCAAAAAGTAAGTAAGGAATTTAGCCCAAACAGCATGATCCATGAAAACCAATATGTCCAAGTCCACAATATACATAGCAAACAATGATAGAAGGAGAAAGTGTATTATTTAGAAAATCTACGCTAAGTGTGAAAAGAAAAACGAAGAATTGTATCCTTATTGTTATTTAAGAAAAACGAAAATCTACCCTAAGGGTCAATCATTGTACCTTAAACATTATTGTTATTTAAGAATTTTTCCTTATTGTTATCATATCATTTGCATGTTTACTATGATAATTGTATCCTTGGATGAACTATAAAGATTATCCTAAATGTCCCTGGTCAATTATCTATGCGGGAGCAAAGATGAAATAAGACCAGTATGACTTTGATGAGGTATAGAGATACAAATCAAAGTCTTAGGCACTTATAAGAGTATAAGGTGCTGGACCAACCCGCTATGAGAAAGTTGCATGGATTAAGTCATAAGCTTATCTCATACATATAATCATGTCACAGAGCCCTCTGACCTGAGATCATCATAGATTCCTACATGAAACTTGCTAAGTTTTGACCTAGTCAAAAGTCACCTTTGACCGGGTGATGATAAAGGCTACAATCGGGCTTAGGAGTTTTCATGAAGAGGAATGTGAGTGATCAAGATGGAATTTGTCCCTCACATTAGTGAGAGATATTACTGGGCCCCTCGATGAGTGAGTCTGAGAAATGTATGGCCATACTGTAATGGGAAGGAGTTTCCATTTCTAATTTCAGGCTACTCAGGAATCGGGAAAGTGATGGTCAGGAACAGGAGGATGACGTTGTCCATGCCTCATCCTTGACCGAAATATCGTGTGACAAAAAGGGACGTGACATGGTTGTATAAAAGGTTGCATCGTATCATCGATCCTCATGTGAATTGGGTAGTCGCAATGTCTTGCTAGAGGCCGCTTGCGACTTGTGGGCTAAAATAGTTTTGGCCCACTGCCAACTTCATGTGGGCCTACAGGGTCGCACACAAGAATAGCCCAACACGAGCTATGATGTCCAGATTCATTGAATCTAAGATGTGTCTAAGATTCAAAGAATATATTATTTGTCCTAGGGTGGATGAATTGTATATATATATATATATATATATATATGTATATATAAATTCAAAAAAATATATAATAATAATATATATAGATTATAATATTATTATAAGATGTTAGTTTTATATTTAATTTATTTGATAAATTAAATAATTAAAGCTAATACAGATATCATATCTTAGATTTAATTTATAAAGATAAATTAAATCTTTTGGCTCTTTAATTAAATTAAATGAATATGATAAATTAAATCTGTTTGATAGATTTAATCAAATCAGATTTATTTGATTTAATTTGAATTTCAAATTAATTAAGATTAATTTTGAGATTCCAATACGGCCCACATCAGATATAAAATTTGAAGGGCTAGAGAACCCTAGGCCGTACGAAGAACTTGGAGAGCCGCGAGAAACCCTAGAGAGGCATCTTGGAGGCGCTAGCACGCTGCCGAATTGGGTCTTGTTCGTATGGATACCGGTAGAGGGAGGCGACCAGAGGTGTTGACTCCTATAGATCGAAAGCACGAGAAACATAAAGGTACTATTCTAACTACTCAATTTAGACGTCTTTGATAGATCCACGATTGGGTAATATGGAGTCAAACTCATGATCAGGTACACATCGCCTAACTACTTGGTCACTACAAAATCTCCACAGATAAGGGTCATCCCAAACATAATATTTAGATTCACTTTTTAATTTCAGAGTTTGGGCCCTCGTGGAATCAGAAGGTAAAATACCAGCAACCAAGTAATTAACCAAATCAGCATACCATGGAAGCTTACCATGCAGCTGTAAAAGCTGCTCATCAGGAAAATCATCCTGAATGGCAGAGGGGGAAGAGGAATGAGTGACACGACTCAAATGATCAGCTACCCATTTCTGTGCTCCACTCCTATCTCGGATCTCAACATCAAATTCTTGGAGCAATAACATCCACCGAATAAGTCGAGGCTTAGCATCTGTCTTTTTCAAAAGAAACTTCAAAGCAGCATGGTCAGAGAAAACAATTACCCTACTAGCTAGCATATATGACCTAACCTTGTCAAAAACAAACACTATAGCCAAAAGTTCTTTCTCAGTGGTGGTATAATTGGATTGGGCAGGATCCAAGGTCTTGGATGCATATGCAATGACATGAGAAACCTTGTTGACCCTCTGAGACAAGACAGCCCCAACAGCATAATTGGAAGCATCGCACATCAACTCAAATGGGAGAGACCAATCTGGGGGTTGGATAACTGGAGTGGTGGTCAGGCAACGCTTCAAGTGATCAAAGGCTATCTTACACTCAGCATCAAATGCAAACTCGGTGTCCTTATGGAGAAGGTTAGACAGGGGTCGGGTAATCTCGCTGAAATCCTGAATGAAGCATCGGTAGAAACCTGCATGGCCAAGAAAATAACGAACTTCCCGCACAGATGTGGGATAAGGCAAAGCAGTGATAACATCAATTTTAGCAGGATCTACCTTAATACCCTCTTTAGACACAATGTGGCCCAACACTATCCCTGACTCAACCATGAAGTGACACTTTTCAAAATTTAGCACAAGATTAGATTCAATGCACCTATTCAAGACTTTAGACAAACTAGCCAAGAATGCATCAAAATCAGACCCATACACAGTAAAATCATCCATGAAAACCTCCATGCAATCCTCTAGAAAGTCAGAAAAGATACTTACCATACAATGCTGAAAGGTACCAGGTGCATTGCAGAGGCCAAAAGGCATTCTTCGGTAAGCATAGGTTCCAAAGGGGCATGTGAAGGTCGTCTTCTCCTGATCCTCAGGAGCAATATGGATCTGGAAGTACCTCGAGTAACCATCCAAAAAGTAGTAGTGAGACTTACCAGCCAAACGCTCTAACATCTAATCAATGAAAGGTAAAGGATAGTGATCCTTGCGGGTAGCTTGGTTGAGTCTCCTGTAGTCTATGCATACTCTCCAACTGTTCTGAACTCTTGTAGGAATGAGCTCATCCCTTTGATTGGCTACCACAGTTACTCCGGACTTCTTGGGAACGACCTGGACCAGGCTAACCCACTGGCTATCAGAGATGGGATAGATGATGTCAGCCTGTAGAAGCTTAGTCACTTCCTTCTTGACCACTTCTAAAATGAGAGGATTAAGACGTCTCTGGCGTTGTCTTACTGGCTTAGCATCTGCTTCCAACAGAATCTGATGCATACACATAGAAGGGCTAATGCCAACAAGATCAGCTAACGTCCACCCAATTGCCCTTTTATTGGCCCTCAACAAGCTCAGCAGCTTCTCTTCCTGATCAGGTAGAAGGTTATTGGCCACAATGACTGGAAGTTGCTCATCTACCTCTAGAAAGGCATATTTCAAGTGAGCTGGCAATGACTTCACTCTAACTTGGGCGGCTGCTGAATGGAAGGAAGGAGCTTAGGTGATTGGACCATTTCAGAAGTGTATACACCTGCAATGCCTGAAACTACATGCACAGAAGTATAACTGTGGCTAGGCAGCTCACTGTTAACATCAGGGTTCAGTTCATAATCACAACAAACATCAGAATGAAGCTCAGCTTCACCACAATCAATATCATGATCCACAAGTAAAGTAGAATCAAAAATCAAGTCAATATCCCCATACAGTACATCATCAATTTCAGTGCAAACAGGGCACCATTCAGTGTTAGAACACGCATATATCACAGAATCTCCCACCGATGCAAAATCAGGAAAATCAGCATACGAAGCAGAAAGAACATCATCAACAGTCTCATCTATCACATCAATGCACAAAACAAAATGCTCTTCCCTAGGATGTCTCATGGCATCAAAGATATTAAAAGTTACAACAATATCACCAAATTCCATGGAAAGAGTACCAGAATGCACACCTATCTTAGTCTTAGCTGTTTTCAAGAAAGGTCTCCCTAAAATGATTGGGGACCTACTGCTAGGAGATTCATCCTCCATATCTAAAATGTAAAAATCAGCAGGGAATATCAATTCATTGACCTTAACCAAAACATCTTCAATCAGACCAGCAGGATGAGCATTACTCCTATTAGCTAGTTGGACAACAACACCAGTAGGTCGCAAGGGACCAAGACCAAGGGACTTATAAATAGATGCAGGAATAACATTAATGGAAGCACCTAAATCATCCAAGCAATTATCAAATCTATAATTACCAATAGTGCAAGGGATAGAAAACGTACCTGGGTCCTTGCACTTGTGAGGGATGGGTTGTTGGAGAAGCGCTAAGACATTCTGGTTCAAGCTCACTAGTTCAGTCCCCCTCAGTCGCCTCTTGTTGGTACACAACTCCTTTAGGAACTTGGCATACTTGGGGATCTGTTTGATGGCATCCAAGAGAGGAATGTTAATCTCAACTTTTCTGAATGTCTCAAGGATATCACTGTCTTGCACTTTTTCTGCCAACTTCTTGGATGCAAGGGCTCTCTGAGGGAAAGGAAGAGGAATAGGAACTCTAGACTCCTCTTCACCTTGCTTCACTGCCTCTTTATTTCTAGAGTCAATCTTCACTTTTTCTGATTCTTTTTCTGATGTGGATTCAGTCACATCTGCAGCTGGTTTATGCCCTTGTAATTGCTTACCAGACCGTAGGGAGATAGCACTAACGTTCCCCTTTGGATTGGGAATTGTCTGTGAAGGGAGAGTATTGGATCCCTGAGGCTGGAGTTGGTTCAATGATGTTGCCAACTGCCCAATCTGAGTCTGCAAACTCTGGATAGAGGCCTCATTTTGTTGCTGGAATTGCAAACTGTTTGCTGTAAGCTGCTTCATCATTTCTTCTAGTGAGGAACCACTGCTACTGGTCGGCTGTTGTTGTGCTAGCTGTAGAGGTGCGAATTGGTGGAAATTCTGTTTGTTCTGTGGGAACTGTCTCTGTTGGTAATTTCCAGAATTCTGCTGCACATGACTATTATGGTTTTAAGGCTGACTCGGATTTTGGCTCCACCTAAAATTCGGATGATTTCTCCAACCAGGGTTATATGTACTGGAGAAGGCATTATTTTGCTGCTGGTGTTATGGCTTCCCTGGAAAAACGGCCACAGCAGCCACCGACTGATCTTGATATGTGTTGTCTTGCAAGGTGGGGCAAGAATTATTAGGATGAGAGGGGTCAGAAAAGAAACCACATGAATAGCCCAAATGTGGAGTGGAAGACTGCACCATTTGAGTCACTGCCAGTTGCCTCACCAAGGAGGTCAGATCATCAATTATATTCTCCAATCGCTGGTGAGAATCATTAGATCCGCTGATCTGGAACACAGCACTGCTATTTGCTCTAGTGCCAAATTATTGAGAGTTAGCTGCAATAGTAGATATTAAATCTCTGCCCTCTTGGGGTGTCTTGTTAACTAAGGCTCCACCAGATTTCGGTCATTAGGTAGAAGGCCCTCATAGAAATAAGTGATCAAGAGCTGCTCAGTGATCTGGTGATGGGGGCAGCTAGCACACAACCTCTTGAATCTCTCCCAGTATTCATGCATATTCTCGCCATTTATTTGCTTGATTCCACTGATTTCTTTTCTGATTGTAGTGTCTCTTGAAGAAGGGAAGAATCTCTCTAGGAACAGTCTCTGCATATCAGCCCAACTTCCAATAGATGACGGTTGAAGATTATATAACCAGTCCTTCGCTCCATCCTCAAGGGAGAAAGGAAAGGCTCTCAGCTTAATGTGGTCTTCATCAATATGCTGTGGTTTCATTATGCTGCACACCACATGGAATTCCTTCAGATGCTTGTGCTGTTCATCACCTGCAAGACCACGAAACTTGGGCAACAAATGTATAAGTCCAGATTTAAGTTCAAGGTTAGCACCAAGGGCAGGGTATTAGATACACAATGGCTGATAATTATCACCAGGTGCAGTCAACTGCTTTAAAGTCCTATTATTTCCCTGATCTGCCATAGTGTCTGAGGGACTAGAAGTGCTGCCAATAGAATTAGTGTCAGAATCAGAAACAGGTTCAGTAATAACCCCCTGACTTAGCCTAACAGCCCTTCTAGCAGCAAGAATTATGCGTTCTATCTCAGGACTTATGTCCAACAGATCAGATGCACTAGTGCTGCTCCTGGTAATACAGCATAAGGAAAAATCAGGACAACCACCATAACAGTCAAAAACGTAAAATGGCAAGCCTACGCTAGAAATTGAACAAAACAAATTCAAAAACACTACCAAATGATTTTTAAAAATTATGGGACTTGCACAGAACAACTTCTACACTATCCGGGAACCCAAAAATGCAATAAAAAAACTTAAAAAATTTGAAAAAGTAGTCTAAACGATGGAATTTGGAAAAGTTAGATGGGTGCTCATGGCGAAGCGATGAGTTATGCTCAGAGGAACATTTTCTTTCAGCTCACCAAAAATCAGCCCAATTAGAGCAAGTCGCAAAGTCTAGTAGAAATCCTAGAACAATTTCTGAAATACCGACTACGTCCCACCGAGACCCAAAAACAGTGAAAAAGTGGTCTAGATGATGGAATTTGGGAAAATTAAGGGTGATCTCACTTCCTAAAGGAAGTGATGTTTGCTCAGAATGTCTAATTCCTTCGAAAAGACCTGGGGATGAGTGATTTGGTTGAGATATAAATCTGCCAAACCACCAGAACCACCTGACTCAAACACTACACTACTGTTACTGCTAGACCGATGCAAATTCCCTGGCAACGGCGCCAAATTTTGATCGAGAATTGTCGAGTTCTCGCAAAATAACCAGTTTCAATAAGGATTTGCAGTATAGAGAACCTGGATCGTTTCCTACAGAATTTACATGCAGTCTAGACATTCAAACAATTATCGATGGGGGGTTTAATCAAACTATTAATGAACAATAAACTAAGATTAAAGACAGAAATTGAAAACGAATTAGACCAAACAGATTAAAACGACTGACCTAGATTTGGGATTCATCGTTTCCTACCATTATCGGACGAAGATTAACACGAACTCGTGATTGGTTCTGGACGAACCGAAATCTCTGTATTCGTCCAGAAAATCCCTCGACTAGACGATCGTCTAGGTTTTGTTCGTATACGTGGCGTGCTACTGTGCGACCGCACAGTATCACTGTAACCCGATTCGAACTGTGTCCTTGGGATATACCAATCCGAATATTAAAATAAACATTCGAACTATTCCAGAAATCGCATCCGATTAGAGTAAATAGAAACGAGTTACGTTACCGGTTTAAGTATGTCCTCTGATTGGAAACGTGAATCCTCAATCCATAGGTCAATCACAGAAACTTAGCCGGACATGGCTGGAAAATCCGAAAAACGAACAAAGAACACGAAGAACATTTTTCAGAGAATCAAGAACTTCTGATTTCAATCCACCAAACGTCCAAAATCCGTTCTCCCCTATTGTTTCAGCTATCCAAAGTAAAAACCTAATTGTCACATGGGTCAAAGCCCATCAGTTCAGCCCAAAACGGAAATTAATACTAAATGGTGCTTCATTACAAAATTTGGGCCCAATAAAAATCCAGAAAAATACATATAACATTGACTGCAGTGTTGACTATGCTCTTATCCAAATCTGCCCTTCAAGTCTTCATATCAATTGTTGCCCTCTGAATCATCTAAAATATGAGACAAGAATGAGATCATTCGGATATCTGGTTCAAGAGTTATGATCAAAATAGAAAAGGGTTGTAAATCTGGAATTTTTATTATTAAAATATGTTAAATCCAATAAAGTACTCAAAGCCCAAATAAGCATAAAAGCCCATTATTTATTACTAAACAATCTAAATTCATTAATCAAGAGATACAAATAAGTGTAATAAATATTCAAGTATCAACCTACAAAGGGTTCCGATCGGAGGGGCAGACTAGTAAGGTGATTGAGTAAAGCACCAAGTGTAGTACCATAATGTGGAGCCACTGTGATGACAAATCATGGAGTAAAGTCACCATGACGATGAACCATAAAGTAGAGCTACAGGAACGTTGACCCTCAATGATGGAGAATTGTAATGAGTCTTCTATTAAATAGGTTTCCTTAAGAGAAGAGTTTGTGGGACCCAATGAATCACCATGGGGTGCTCAGTGCTGGTTGATTAAAGAAATTAAGGAAGACCAGTCTTGACAATATAAAGGAAAGTAACTCTTGCTCTCATATCTTATGTAATGTTTTTGTATGTATGTGTTTACCATCAGGTATATTCATGTTATGAATATACGATAGGGGATAAGACCTACCGGGCTAGCATGTCCTTAGGTTGTCAGGCTGAAGGGCAGAGGCCCGAGGCTGTAAGTCATGTGATGCCTATTGCATAGGGGGTGATTCCTTAGGTTGTAAGATCTGTTGAGCATTAAGAATATGTGGGGTGGTAGCCTGGGGCCTATTTGCTTGTGGACGCCTAGGCCATAGAGATTTCTGTTATGCAAGAGCAGTCGCTCAAGGCCTTTCTGCGCGGGTGGGCACTTGGGGCAATGAAAACTCTTATGATGCACGAGTGAATGCCCGAGGCCTATTTGCAAGGGTAACACTCGGGGCCATGTGACTGTGGGACCGATGGTCCAATAGATGTCGTTATGCTATATGCTAACGTGCCGAATGCTCTTGTGATGATGATTTGTTTAACATACTTTGTGAACATTACATAAGAGTATGAACAGCTTGAATAGCAAGAGATGGAGCCTATAATGAGTTCATAATACCTAGTGGACTATGTGTCCTAAGGTAATTAGTCTTGATATGTATTTAGTAAAGATGATGGATCGAGTGTCTGGAGGCTATAGGACCTGAAGGACTAGTATGTCCTTAGGCCGATGGAATAAGATGTGTTTAAGAATTGTGCCGAGTTGAGGCTCAAGGTAATAAGACTTGATGTGCAATTTTGTATAGGACAGTGTCCCTAGGCTGTAAACCTGTGTGTCTAGCATTGTAGTTGTTGCCTAGCATGGTGACAGAGGACTAGTGTGCCAAAAGTATACATTGAGGTTGGCAGAAAATTTAGACTTTACTAGGTTGTAGCCGAGGCAGTAAGCCTTGAGATGCCTATGGCATGGGGGTGATCTCTTAGATAGTAAGGCCGGAATATCCAGCGCTGTGGGAGTAGAATTAGCCATAAGGCTTGATATGCATACAGTGTGATCCGGGAGAGTCCCAAAAAGGCTGTGAGGCCTAAGAAACCAAGTGATTTGAGAATGGGCCAGTTGGTCCTGTGTTGAATGCTACATACTGGGTACATAATGGATGGGAATTCTATATGATGATTGCTAAATACTATATGATCTTTTGTCGATGATATGATAAATTGTATTACGTGCTGTGTGAGCTTGCACACGAAGAAGATAGACTAAGTGTTTAGAATGATTCCCTAAGGTATAGGTGTTCAAAATTTTGAGGACGAAATTTATTGAACAGGGGGAGAGTTGTAATATCCCAAATTTTGGGACTAGAGGCTTGAGAATAAGCCTGGATCAAGTAGACTGCTAAGCCCCGATTTAGCAAATGTCTCAATAAGGCATAATTGTATTCCCCAAATTCCTTTATACCCTTGAGGTATTAAAGGGAATATTATGGTGAGTTAAAGAGTTTGGAGAATGACAAAACGATGCAATTAGAAGTCACACACAATATAGTTTATTGGAACACAAAGTAGTGTAGCTGCCAGTGAATTTCATGGTGTGGCAGTTATGTTTGTGTGACATTTTTCAAGTGTAAAATTATCTCTAAAAGTTATGAAACTTTCTAGAATAAAAGTAGACTTATCAAGCTTTAATTTGGTAGGGCATATGAGTCATTTGGAGCTGTACACAAATAGATATGTATTCTTAAATTTAGCCCAGTAAAACTGACAATTTTCAATGGCAGTGTCCAAAAACAATAATTCTGGGAAGTATGAGCTTCCATTTGGCCAAATGTTATATTTTTCCTTAAAACTAGACTGAAGGTGTCACAGCTCACCTAATCTAAAATCCTCTCAAGCCAATGAGAGGACTTCTCTAAATAAGAAAAAGAAATACATTGAGAAAAACCTCGTTTAAATATACGAGGGGAGTAAGATGAGAAGAGAATGTACACCGAGACTATTTAGAGGAAGGCACGGAACGCAGGCCGTATTTAAATATTACAACCCTTGTAAAACTAAAGCCATGTTGTTCACCATACCCAAACAATTTTGAGAAATAAACCACAAAAAGCAACAATTTATTCAATATGAAAAGCAATAAATGTCATGATTAGGTTATATCGAGCTACGAATAGTTAGCTACAGCGGTCCCGCTAAACTGCCAGATTTTTCACCTTAATTTGAAAAATTATAATTAAATCTAGAAAAATCCAATTGTAGTGGTTCAAATTTATATGTGACCCTCATTAATTTTATTTTTGACAAAAAATATATCTTTCATAAAATTATACATCCACTATTCCTGAAACTCCAATTAATCCATACTACCACAAAAAAGGTTTCAGATTCAAAGCCTAATTTCAAAAATTCATATCTCTTAATAGACTAACCCAAATGTCAAATATTATATATCAAATTAAAGCTAAGGATATCTACTTTTATTATGGAAATTTTAATAATTATTGGACAAGATTTGGTCATTCAAAAATTCATCACAATCACATTGCCTCTAGAAAATGAAATCTGCCAGCACTACTACTTTAAAATCTAACCCTTATAAAATCATGTTCAACTTATATATCACATATATAAACACACAATAATCACCCAAACCAATTTAAATGCACAATTGACATGGATGTAATGGCACTGTTAGGATTGGTAGGCATACAACGGAGGAATTAAAATTTTAAAATTGCAAAAGTTTACAATTCCCAATTGTGGATCTATCAATGTCATTTAAATTGAATTATAAAGAGTCATACGTACCTTTTGAGTCTTTCCATTTTTGATCTTGAGGAGCCAACTACTCATATAAGCTCCCTCTACTGATATCCATACGAACATTACCCAATATCGGCAGCTTGCTAGTGCCTCTAATACCCTTCTAGGTTTTCTTGCGGCTCTCTATTTTTTTATCATCTGTAGAAAACCCTAACTCTCACCTTTTATAACTAGTCAGGGTTATCTATTTTATGATGGATATTGGATTTTTAAATTAATCTTAATTAATTTCAAAAATCCTTATCTTATCAATTAATACTTAATTTTTTAAATAAGCTAATTAAATAAATATGGTTTAATTAAATCTGTCCAACAGTTTTAATTTAACCTATTTATTTAATTAAAATAAAAAGCCAATGAAATTAAATTAAATTTATCATTATAAATTAAATCTGAGATATTATTATATAATATCTATATATATATATACACACAATATAATAATATTATCATATATAATATATATTATATATATATGTATGTATGTATTTCAAAAATGCATATATATATATATATATATTATTAATTTTATTTTCCAAATATAAATATATATATACACATATAAATATTTATCAAATAAATATTCACACAACATGTGTGTGTGTGTGTCTAAAATTCGTCCACCCTAGATTAAACATTGTATTAATTGAATCTTAGACGCATCTTAGATTCAATGAATCTGGACATTATAGCTCATGTTGGGCTATTCTTGTGTGCAACCCTGTAGGCCCATACGAAGTTCAAAGTGGGCCAATAATTGTACTAACCCACAAGTTGCAAGTGGCCTCTAGAAAGACATTACGACTACCCAATTCATATGAGGATTAATAATACAATACAACCTATCATACAACCATATCACGTCCCTTTTATCACACGATACTTCAACTAAGGATAAGGCATGAATAATGTCATCCTCCTTTACTTGACCATTACTTTCTCGATCTCTGAGTAGTCTGACTATAGAAATGGAAACTCTTTCTCATCATAGTATGGCCATACATTTCTCAGACTTACTCATCGAGGGGCCCATTAATATCTCTTTACTAATGTGAGGGATAAATTTCATCTCGATCATTAACATTTCTCTGCATGAAAACCACTAAGCCCGATTGTAGCCTTTATCATCACCTGATCAAAGGTAACTTTTAACTAGGTCAAAGCTTAGCGACTCTCATATAGGAATCCATTATGATCTCAGGTCAAAGGGTATAGTGATGTAGTTATACATGAGATAGGCTTATGACTTGATCCATGCAGCTTTCTCATAGCGGGTTGGTCCAGCACCATGTACTTCTACAAGTGCCTAAAACTTTGATTCGTATCCCCATACCTTATCAAAGTCATACTGGTCTTATTTCATCTTTGCTCCCACATAGATGACTGGCCAGGGACATCTAATGCAATCATTATGATTTATCCAAGGGTATAATTATCACAGTAAACATGCAAATAATGTGATAACTAAATAGAGAAATTCATTCAATAACAATGTTTAAAGTACAGTGATTGGCCCCTAGGGCACAATTTCAAACATGAGATTCAAGCAAATCTCAGTAATAACAGACAATCAATCATATAAAATGTGAAAAGGAAATATGAAATGCAATATTTATTATGATGCAGTAATTAATAATGCCAAGCACATGTCTAACAAAGTTCAGGATCAAAGCGATGATTTTTTTCAGATCAAAATATCGCTTGATCCCTACCAGCACACATCTTATCACATTGTGATCATATTAATATTTCAGAGCAGGCATCAACCTGTCCGTAATTGCCATTCCACTCAACTGGGTCTACTTGGCCTCATGGTACAATGCTCATCCCTTTGGGTGGTACCTTGCTTGTCCCACACCTAGCGAGAAATAATGTCACACCGGTATATCACATAGGCCTACCTGTACTGGGAACCTATCGGTCCTAAAGGTATCTTGCTTGTCCCTTAGGGTGGTACTTGTACTTTTCCCACACCCATCTCTAAGAATTACCGCCATTCACATCTCATTGCACATAACATGGAAAACAATGCATATTAACAATAACATAGAATATAATTGATAGAGTTACTACCTTACACCTTTTCTTGCTTAACTATTACCTGTCTCTGATTTCTGCTTTGACCCGGCAGATATCAAATCCTAAAATTTCCAACATTATTATAAATTAGTTATTACTCATTCATACCTTATTCTAAAATTTATAAGTTAGTTATCTTAGCTCAAAATTGCATAATTACTAAAATGCCCTTAGGTAATCTGGTCTAATTCCCTTTATACTCGATACATTTGTACGTTTCTAAAAATTATGACCTGAGCTAATCCTATACAACTTCACATGTAAAATACATTTTTGGCCTCAGTTTTGACAAATTCACACTGTAATGACCAGATTACTCTTGACAGCCACCAATTTAGGGTTTTAGGGGCAAAATTGTCATTTCACACCCTAAGACCTTAACACTTCCAAAATCCACATGTTCCCTACACAATTTTTCATTCTAAACACAATGGAATCATCAAAAACAAAAAATTCCAGCTCAAACTCACTATTATAGGTCTGACCAAAAATCTGGACTTGTTGAAGAAATTGAAAGTTTCATGATTTCACTTGTTTAATCACATCTTTTCCTCTTGTAATCATAGGTTTAATCCTTTAAACACCTATTAAAGATGATTTGTGTTAATTTGGGAAGCATCTCCCCTTATGGTTTGAACATCCCAAATCACAAAATCCAACCAAAAACAAGCCAACAACAACATCAAGAACAAGCTTAAATCTTCAAGAATTCACAAGTTCTTAAGCTTACCTTTGATTTCTCTTCCTTCTTCTCCAAAACCACCACCCTTTCCTCTTGTTTTCCTTGAACTTAAGCTTGCTATATGAGAGATTTAAGATGGCATGAGAGTTAGGAAGAATTTTCCATGAATTTGAAGACATAACACAAGAAATCTCACAATCAACTTACCTTGTTTCCTTCTTGAACTCTAGTTTCCTCTCTTGTTCTTGCTTTTGTCCAACTCTTCCCCTTCCTTTTCGTTCTTGTTTTGGCCCAAAATAATAAATAACCCTTAGAAGTATTTTATGAAGTGTTTAGAGCACTCTCCTACCTCTTTAATTTATTATTTTTTTATTGCAATTTTTACATGTGATCTTTCTTTTAATATTTTTTTTCCATATGCCATCCATTTGCTTCCACTTGTCAATTGTGTAGAAAATTGTTGTTTCTTCTTGCCTTGCCCTTCCAAAACTGAATTTTCCCTTAATTATTAATAAAAATTATTGATTTTATTTTATTTAGCCAAAATGACCATTTTGCCCTTACATTTTCTTGAATTTTTGTAACAATTCCCAATTTCTTCTTCCTCCTTCAATTTGACCAAATTTTGGCATTAATTTGGGCCCAAAAATTGTGTTCTTTCACACTTAATTTTAGGCCTCAATGTTAGGATTTTTCCATAACAAAAATTGGGCTTTTGGTCTTTCTTGGCCAAAACTTTCATATAATTAGTATTTGCACTCTTTTGGCGACTTCAAGTGTACTAATATTCACCATTTTATTCCATTAAATATAAATAAATATACATGGAATTTTTATTAAATTTGAGATATTACAATTACTCTGATATACTTAAAGTTTTGAAAGTTGATTTGAATAGAAGCAAGTGTATTCGAATATGATTATTCAATATAATGAGCTGGAATTGGGATATTTTCAAAATCATTATCCCTTCCTAAAGACCCTTAATTTCATCCAAAAGTAAGAGAAAGAAAAGAAAGAGAGTTGAGTCAACATGTTTTCACCTTTGGTAAATAATTATGGCTAGGCATAAAAGGAAAGAAGGAAGTGACTTGAGTCAACAATATTTCCCTTCTCTTGCATGTAAAGTTGGCCAAGTTGGGAAGGAAGAAAGAAGGAGTGAATTTCAAATTAACCAAGCTTTTAGTTAATTAACTCCTTTTACTTTTCAAGAAGCCACAATTGAGTGACACATGGATTTTTCTCTTTTCCCTTAGATGCATTTTTTGCCAAGCATAAAAAGTGAAGAGGATTCAATTATTTAAACATCTTACTCTCTCTTTCATACTCATTTTGATGGCCAAGTCTGAAAAAATAGAGAAAAGAAGAGGAAAAATAAAATGGAAAGAGAAACGAGAAAGTGAAGAACAAAGAAGAAGGTAAGGTGTTCTAGCTCAATTTTCACCTTCCAAATCATCTTTCTAATTCTTGAGGTCTTCATAAAAGTTGTTCCTCTCACTAAGAGGTTTATTTATATTGTTTTAGTTTCTTAAAATCAGGTGTTTTATTCTGTCTACTAAATGCCAATATTGGAGTAATCAAGAACAAGCCCTAGAAAGTGACAGAGGTGATTATAAGCTTCATTTTGACCTATGTATTGGGTTGGTTGGCTATATTTTTGGGACTTTTCTACGCTGCCATATTTTCAGTCATTTAGGGTTTTTAAGGTTTCATCATGCTTTGTTCATATATGTAATATCCTATATTTTGGGATTAGAGGCTTGAGGATAAGCCTGAATCAAGTGAACTTTTAAGCCCCGGTTTAGCAAGAGTCCCTGGAATGATAGAAACCGCATTCGGGATAGAATTTGGATTTCGGTGTGAATTAGTTGGAAAAGAACACCCAATTCCCTTAGGGTGTGTTAGGATGACCTAAAACCTGACTCAGATCCAAAGGAAGAGGGAAATGGTGCCTAGAGAGAGTGGATTTAAAATCCGAAAGTGGAAAGTGTGGAAAGTACTGCCAGTGTGATGTTCTGCTAAGCAGCAAGATTGTCACGTGTTTTTGGATAATCAAATGATGTCCAAAAATTGTGAAACTTTGGATAATCAAATGTGTTTTTGAATAATTTGATAGGTCATATAAGTCATTGGGAGTTGTACATAAGGAGATATGTATTTTTAAGGTTAGCCCAGAAAAACTGGCTAGCTTCTGTAACAGCGTCTAAAAATAAAAATTTTGAGATTTCATTTGGCTAAAGGCTATATTTTTCCTTACAAATAGACTTAATAAGGGTCCCATAGCCTTTAGAACTATACTAGCTAGATACTTATACAATTAGATATGAATTTTTAAAGTTTGATGAAAATTCTGCCAAGATTTCCAGCAAATGTGAAATTGGTAAAAAATGTATGGGCACAATGGTCATTTAACTACTAAAGCAAGAAGCCACCTATTTTTCCCTTTAATTGGGATGAATTTTAGTCAAATGCAAAGAGGAAAGGGAAAGAATACACTTGGTTCATATTTAATCAAGAAGGAGACAATTTGACCAAGTTGTAAAGAGATGATGACTTTGGTCAATAGTTGTAGGCTAATATTAGAAGTGGAAATGGCTTATTCAAGAGGCCAATTTTGCTCTTCTAAAGGGCCACATACACGTCAACTTACGAGAGAGGAAAAGGGAAATATATTTCCTTGGTGAATTTAAAGCAAGAAGGAAGAAAAAGGGCTCTTGACCAATCACAAGAAAACACAAATAAAAGTAAAAGCAAAAACAAGAAGAGATTATTAGATACAACTAATATCCTTCCTATACTATCTTATTTTTTGGCCTACTCAATCAAAATAGAGAGAGAGAGAGAGAGAGAAAGTTCAAGAACACTTGAATAACACCAAGAAGAAGTTAGGGTTCCAAGAGCCAAAATCAAAGGTAAGAGCATGTAAATCATGTGTTTTTGCCTCCTAATCTCCTTAGAACTTCTTCTAACCTCTTCTTCTTCTTGAAATCCATGGTTAGCAAGCTAAAACAAGGGAGAAGAGAGAGAGAGGGTAGAGGCATTTTTAGAGAGAGAAAGTGGTGAAATCAAGAGGTAATCTCATAAATTTGATCCTCTTGTGTGATAAGATGTTGTTATGATTGTTATTATTGGTTTTTGCTTGGTTTGTAAATTTAGGAAGATCAAACCCTAAAGGAGAATGCTATTAAAATTTCCCCAAATTATGTTTAATTAGTGTTTAAGTAGTTAATCATATGATTAGAAGTATAAAGGAAAGAGTTTATGGATTGAATGCATGGAAACACATTTTCCCTTAAATTAGCCAGATTTAGTCCAGGTGAATTTTCGTATTTTGATGGTTCCATTGGATTTAGAATGGAAAATCGTGTAGGAATACATGAGTTCATGATTTTTGGATGCTTGTATATGAAACTGGAATTTTTGGAAATTGTTGAATAGATGTTGTTCAATTTATTTTCTAGAAGTAGTGTGGTTTTGACAAGTTTTTCATTAGACAAATCTAGTCCAAATATTATGAAATTTTATAGGGTTAAAGTAAAGATTTAGATCTTTAATTTGATATTTGGAACATAATTTTTTGACTCCTTTCTGAAAATTTACATTTAAAGAGCTTCACATAGACTTTGGAATTAGTCAATTTGAAATTTCTCAGAATTAATTATGATTTTCCAAAGTTGACTGAAAATCTGCCAGTTTTCTGGAAAATAATGAAACTGCACTCTGCATAATTTTACTGTGCAGAAACTATTGAAACTGTGATAGATAACCAGATATGTGAGTTTAGAATGAGTTATGAATGAATAATAATTCATTTATTATAAATTGGGAATTTTAGGATCGGACAGTTGTACCCGAGCCGAACTAAAGACTGTGGAACCGATGGTGGATCAGGGAAGGGCAATTAAGGTAGTGAACTTACCTAACCTGCATGTATTTGATATGTATGTCTTTGCATTGATTTATGTGACTGCTTTTCCTAATTGTGTTATGCATATTTGATTGATCGAAGCTCTGTTATATCTATGTGATAGCCATGAGTATGTTGTAACGTTGAGCGTGTAGATACGTCATTATGTTGACATGATATTATGAGAGGAAATTATGTCATGCATCAAATATATATCTTGCATGCATGGTGGTATTTCTTACTTCTGAGATTCCCCTATTCTCACCCTCCCCAAGAAACTATTTAGGCAAGTGAACACCGAAGGGGTGCTAAGAACAGAGAATAGGAATGCACGTAAAGGAATACTGCTAATTATCTGAAGACCTTTTTGGTTATTTCAAGCTCTGTAAACATTATGTACACCCTTGAGGGGGAAACTCCTATATTATAATCAAACAATATTGTATAAATATTATCAGTATATTTATGCTATTCTTGTGTGCCCACTGAACTGCGCATTGCTACTCTGGTTAATATCAATAATAAGAGGTATGTAAGGCGGGGTGTGAAAATATACATGTGGTTATATGAAATTTGGGAAGCATATGAACCTAGTATAGCGAATAAATTATGAATTGGTGAATTGTTGTTTTGAAACCTAAATTTGGGTCAGATACAAAGCAAGTAGAAGGAGAATGATTTTGCCAAATTTGAAATTTCCAAGGGATTCCTTGGACAAAATTGTGTAGGGTTATAGCATAGATGTGATTTTAGAAGGGTTGGATTGAAAACTCTAGAATTGGAATTGAATATAGTGCTGCCATGCAAATTTAGGTTTTTGGGAAAAGTTGGCTTGTGACGTATGTTTGAGTAACCAATTGTTTTCCAATAGTCATGAACTTTCTAGAATAATCGTAGACATGATAGGCTTTAATTTAATATATAAGATGTGCCATTTGGGTTAGTAGATTGTGAGATATGAATTTTTAAGTTTCAGGCACTGAATCTAGAACAAATCCTGGCACAATTATGTTAATTGAGGATTCTAGAATTCTGGGAATATAACTAGCAATAGGTGATATTTTCCCTTAAATTAGACTCAAAGATATTTAAATAGGAATTTGAACTACCCCAACTGGAGTTCTATATAATTAATTATGATTTTTTTTAATGTTTGGTCAAAATACTGGCAGCTTTTAGCTACCATGCGAATTTAAGAAAGAAAATGGCCATATGTAATTAGTATGAACTCCAAGGGTAAAAGTAAGCCTATGAGGCTAAGGCAGCCCCATTGGGCATTCATTTTTCATGGCACTAATAATGTGACATTTATTTAGGGCCATGAGAAGTCAAGAAAGAAGAATAATGGAAGAATTTCCAAGAAGCCTCAATGGTTGGAAGACAAGGGGACAAGAAGAAGGGCTTTGTCTATAAGGTAGCGAACATACCGTAGTTGTGTGCATTTGATATTAATGCTTGTGTAGTAATGTATGTGATTGCTTTACTTAATTGTGTAGAGCATATTTGAATGATGAAGCTCTGCTTTTGTTTATGCTATGGCTATGAGTATGTTACATGAAACAATGAGCACACAGAAATGTCATTATGTTTCATGCATCTAGTTAAGGCTAACATGTCATGCACTTAGCATATATCATGCATGCATTATGGTATTTTCTTACTACTAAGACTCCTCCAAATCTCACCCTCTCCTAATAAACCATTTAGACAGGTGGGCACAGGTGCAATGCTGGAAGTTGCGCGAGAAGAGAATGCGATGGTCGACTGAAGATTTAAGGGTCCAATACTGTATATTTATAAAATTTAGACATTTTGAATAGAGAATCACCCTAATTAAATTAAAGGAAAAGATAAGAATTAATGAGTAATAAAAAAGTTGCAAGCCATTAGAATATTCTTTCGCAAGATTTTGAAAATTTCAGTAAAACCTGCTCAATTGCAGGTTCGATTCCTATTTTAAGATTGGGATTTGAAAAGAATTATAAAAGAATATTGCTTAATGGTTCAAATTCGCTGCGTAAAACTCATCAGAATGAGTGTAAATATAAGGTGTTACATTTGTTGGTATCAAAGCTGTGATTCTAGCAATAGAATTGTTTGCTTAGAGATAAGGGTCCAATCAGAGCAAAAGGTTTTGACTATAGATTATATTCTCTACTCATAAGAATAGTATAGTGATCCCCTGCTAATGCTACTATAACTGGGAGTTTCAGATAGCAGAGGGACCTAAGGAATTAGACCACCCCGTCTGTTAATCAGCTTGCTAAAGGAAGGGGTAAAGGTCTATATAGAGGAAGTGGCTCCGCTTGACAGGGATGTTAGTAGTGCCTAGTCCCAGTAAGAATTCCTCTACTGGTAATAATGGCAATGAGACCCAAAAGATAGAAGAGGAAGTACAGGATTTATATTATGTTGCTAATTCTAGGGCTCCTGATATTGAGTTAGTATATGACCCAGATTTTCCCCCTATGTTATGAGAACACATAGAGGGGCTATACCAAGAAGCTGGTACTGCTTATGTTTCCCTGTGGGGATAGTATCTAGCATATCTGGGCAGGATAAAATGGTATACTGGGATCGAGTTATATGTGGGATATCGATGCCTAGAGATATACAGGTTGGTACAAGCACCAATGCCTAGTATGGTGACCTATGTGTAAGACCTGATGTGTAAGTTTGCATTGGGCAGTGTCCCTAGGCAGTAAGACCTATGTGCTTAGCGCTATAATTGTTTCCTAGTATGGTGACATTGGACCAGTATGTCTAGAGTACAACTTAAGACTGGAAAAACATTCAAACTATACCAGGTTGTAGCCGAAGCAGTAAGCCCTGAGATGCTAATAGCATGGGGCTGATTCCCTAGGCAGTAAGGCTGGAATATCCAGCGTTGTAGGAGTAGAATAAGCTGTAAGGCTTGATATGCATACCATGTGATCCAAGAGAGTCTCGAAGAGGCTGGAAGACCTAGTATGCAAACATTATGATCCAAGAGCCTCCCGAAGAGGTAGTAAGGCATAAGAAACCAAGTGTTGTAAGAATGGACCAGTGGGTCCTATGGTTAAATGCTACCTACTATGTACATAATGAATGAGAATGCTATATGATAATTGTTGAATGTTATCAAGGATCTCGGTTAATGATATGACAAATTATGTTACATCCTATGTGAGCTTCCACATGAAAGAGATAGACTAAGTGTCTAGAATGATCCCCCGAGATATAGATGTTCAAAATTTCAAGGATAAAATTTATTGAACGGGGAGAGAGTTGTAAAATCTTGAATTTGGGGATTAGATGCTTGAGGATAAGCCCGAATCAAGTAGACTGCTAAACCTTGGTTTAGCAAGTATACCTGGAAGGCATAAGAAGCAAAATGGTTTTGAATTCCAAAAGTTGGAATAATGCTACCAAGGTGTATTTTGTGCAGGATAGTCAATTTGTATGACACTTTAAATAGGTAAATGATATCCAAAAATTATGAAATTTTCTGGAATTAAAATAGGCTTATCAAGCTTTAATTTTGTAGGTCATATAAGTCATTTGGAGTTGTACACAAAGACTCGTGTAATTTTGAAGTTAGCTAAGTAAAACTGTCAAGTTTCTATTACAATGTCCAAAAATGGTAATTCTAGGAATTCTGAGTGTCTAGTTGGCTAAAGACTATTTTTTCTTAAAAATAGACTTAATAAGAGTCATATAGCCTTTGGAACCACGCCAATTCACTACTACAAGAAAAACCTTTCTTGTGGAGCTTATATTTGAATAAGTTGTAGCGCCTACGACATGCCACATATAAAGACGCCAAAAAAGGAAGGAAGCGCCATGGCTTTTTTTTTAGTTGCACCTTCATGTGGCGCTTCTTGGAGTAAGTGCCACAGAAAGGGGGACTTCCTGTGGCACATCCTCCACGAAGCGCCATAAGAAGTGGCGTTTTTTACCTCCCCTGTGGCCTTTTTTTAATAAAGCGCCACAAGAAGTATTTTTTTGGTATTTTTAATACATACCCCTATAAATTATTGTAGTAGACTGCTTTAAACACAAATTTATATATTCACAATAAAATGAAGAAAAACAACCAATAATGAAATAACTAGAAAATAATACAAACAAATAACTAATAAAAAAATCAGTACTAAATATATTCACAACAATTGTGAATGAAATACAACATAAATTCAACTTCAATAAACAACACAATAATTGGCAAGAAACAACACCTAGTTAATTAAAAAGTACCTAGCTAGTGTGGTTTGCCTAAGCACATATTCACACCATTCCTCAATCACTTCATTAACTTGATGGTCAGTCAAACTGTCATAACGTTGATCTTTTTAATACTACATATATGTACAATCATGCACAAAACGAATTGAAATCACTATAACTTAATTATCTGGCATTAATCAATTGGATTTAAAACACAATATGAGTTACAACTAAATTACTTACTTTTTGACGAATAAAAGGCCGATCATGTTTTAATTACATCCTTCATGAATTTCATGATGTAATACCCGCAATCACTGTTATTGGGCTAGAAATGACACTACAAGAATATAACTAAATAGTTAAATCAATTTTTGAATAAAAATTGTTTAATAATAAAATTTGAGTAAATTTATATATCAGTACTCGTATCTTCTTCTAGACATAGCTATTGACAGGGTTAGCATCTTTAGAATAGCTTAAGGAGACATAGGCCCGATATGCAGTCAATGCGCTAACAAAACAAATAGAAACATATTACTTTTGGTTATTGAATCAGAGACACAAATATTTACACATACACGCATACGCTAACCTATTAAACAATAGCAACATTTCAAGATGGTTATGTGGAAGACCTCTAATTAGAGGATCCACATAGTAAATGCGAGGGCATATAGGTTCCGCTGGATTGATAACAATCAATATCTTATATGCCCTAAAATATTTTAAAAATTTGTCTTCAACAATCATGTTATTTTAAAAGTTGAATAATAAAAAAATATATATTGAAATACTACTACTAATAACTTACCTCACATTGTATGGCACTATAAATAGTGTAGTTGTTGTTGCTTTTTTTCTAAAGTAATATTTCATATCATTAGATTGTACATTCATATCTATTCTACCCCATGCTAGCCAATGAGATAAAGGTTGATAAATGAGAATTGGACCCTGTCTGTATCCATTAAGATGTCATGGTACAAAACAAACAATGTCATTAAAACTAAAACAAATTAATGATAAATAATAATATCAGTGATAAACGATGATGAATAAGTACCTAATCCAGATGTTGATCGTCGAAGCACTGACCCATCCTGATTACATATTTTTCCCAACACATCATCATTAATATGATCAACTATACCACTAACACTGTAGATGTGTCAATCAAAATGTAATTCCATACCTCCTTTATAGATCAAATTTGGTGCAATTGATACAATTGATTATGATATGAGGTCATTTTTCTTTTGCTCTATTGGCTAGCCGATGCTTTGGACTTTAGTTGTGTTGTCAAACACTTTGAAATCTTTCCATACAGTTGAATTTCTTTTCCTTTAGACCTCCTAGCCTGCAAAAATTATGTAGTTTTAGATGGAAGTGCAAAGGAAAAGTAAAGGGAATTGTAAATAAACTACCTTTTCACATGACTCAATAAGACCTATTGGCCAAGCAACATAGCCACCTATAACATCTTTGACCATTGTTTCCTTATCTCCAGAAGGGATCGGTAAGAGTGAATCTTCATTCTTGCAGATGTCAACCCTTACTCAGAGTGTACTGTCAGGCAATGGTAAATTGTACAGTGTATCATTATCAGTGTTATAGGCAACAACCACTGCAACAGCATGCTTGGATGCTTGATCAACGTATAACTTGCACGTCGACTCACCCTATAGAAAATAGAGTTAATATATTGAGGTTTGCTAAATTATAATATCACAAAAAGTCAAGTAGAGAATAAATTAATTACCAAAAGAAGAGGGACTCTAGGTATGGAAGTGCAACTATCTCTGACACTTGGGCTGTCACAGGTGGGAACATTTTGTGTTACCCTACACTGCACCAAGTATTAAATTTGCATCCTCAAATGCATATTTTGTTCTTGCATCAAATGCATTTACTCCAAAAATTGTTCTTGCATTTGATGCTTAAAGCTATTCATCTCCTCATGCAGTTGTAAAATGTCACTTTGACTGGGACGCTTCTGGCATCCAAAGTATGATCTTTGGGTTATTGCAAAACCAATACCACAAACACGACCATGATACTTAGGTACTCATAGCACTCTAATCAAAAAATCATCTCGACCAATATAGGTGGCCAACCCAGGCTCCTCTTGAGTCATTAATCGCTACCACAACATGAATTACAACAATATTATTTATTATAAATTAGATTCATTTCAGTCAAGCTAATTTTTCATTGTATGCATAATCCAATACTTACAAAATATTTTTCTACTCCTTGCTTCTTCAATATGAATTTCACCTTTTATGTTTGTGCAACCGGCTACCCATAGATCATGTCGTGGTACTTGTGTAATATCTGAATTTGATTTTTCAATCTGCATATCAAAGTTAGTTTAACTTAATTATTTTTCATACATTTTATATAAATATGAAATAATCATTAGTTCTTATAATTTTTTTATAATTGTCTGTATGAAATAGGTCTTTGTGTGTACCAGTATGCCATGTTTGTCGCGTTGAAGTAATTTTTCTCGCTCAATCCAAAGTGTAATACCCCACTTTTGCACTAATATTTCCTACATGTATATTTGTTATATTTAGTGGAACAAAATGGTGAATTGTGATATGTATGAATTTACAAAAAAATGGCAATCGCCGGTTACATATAATTCGGCTAAACAGGGACACAGAGAGATGATTAATACCCACTTAAAGGCCTATTATTGTAACCAAAATTTAAGAAATTAAATGGCATGAATGATGGCTTCATTTAAGTGCCAAAATGGGGTCAAACTAATGGAAATGAGCGATAAATCATAAATGTAAGGGAAAAACGGTAATTTTGCGATAAAGTGGGAAATAATTATTTTCCCTAATATTCTCAATAATTTTAGTTAAATGGTAATTAAAAGAGATAAATGACCACTTGATCATTAATGAACCAATTTTGGTGAATTATTGTCGAGCAAGGTCAAATAGTTAAAGGTCAAAGGTCCAAAAGTCAACCTACTTTCAAGATGGCAATAGAATAGTGGAAGACCAATATTTCATTCCTTCAATTCTCATTATTTTTGGCTGCATGAATAGAAACATGAAGGGAAATGGAATTAAATAAAAAATGGCATTTTATGGACCAATCACAAGTTGCCATGTGTATTAAACCAATAACCCTTTTCATTATATTACCAATCCCTTTATATTTCCTTCATTTCTCATGCAAAACTGATCAGAAAGAGTGAGAGGGAGCTGGAGAACACGGTGAAGCAAGAGAAGGCTAGGGTTCGTTCGGAATCAAGGTAAGGAAGTTGTTACCTTGTGTCTTAAGCTTCCTAATCCCTCCATAACATCTCCTACTCATCTCTACTCCTTTAAATCCATAGTTTTCAAGCTGAATCAAGAGTTATGGAGAGAGAGCTGAAACATGTAGAGAGAGAAAGTATTGGAAATCAAGATGTAATCTTCCAAACTTGTTCCTCTTGCTTGATTGATGCTATTAGAATTGTTCTTAGCTTGGTTTTGGTTGTTTTGGTAAGAGATAGCTCAAGAAAACTAAAGGACCTTAATGGTCAAGTTTCTCCAAATGAAGTCTAATGAATGTCTAAATAGCTAATAGTGTGATTATAAGTAGAAAGGAGGTGATTAGGCAAAAGAAAACGAGAAACCGAAAATTTTATGGGAATCCAATTGGATTACCCTATATTGGATATGGTAAAGGAGTAGGAATTTGATAATTTTGATGCTTCCATTGAGTTTAAGAGGAAAAATTGAGTAGGGTCTATGTTGATGATAAAGTGAGAAAAGTCCTATAATGTGAACTGACCAATTACCCCTTAAAAGCCTTAAATAAGGGTTGTCAAGTGCATTTTCATCATTTGGGCTTGATTTTGACCAATTGGAAGTCAAAAATGGATTCTACATGCGAAATTGTGTAAGATTAGCCTATGTCATAAATTTGGTAAAGTATAGTAAGACCGGGTCTCAAAGGGCATTTTGGTAATTTGGCACTATTAGGCTAAGTTAAACAATAACATGAAATTGGAATTATGCATGAATGAGAAATGAATCATTTATGGTATATTCGAGATTTCAAGACTTGGTTGTGGTACAGAACTCAAGGCTTGCTCAAGCTTAGAAAGGTGGGAAGGAATTGCTAGAGAAAAGTAATCAGGTAGTAACTTATCTTTCATATGTTATGGTATGCATTGAATGATTTATGCGTTCATCATGAATTTTCTGATGTATTTGAATATGTGGGGTGGTCACCCGGGGCCTATATTTACACGGGTGGACGCTCAAGCCAATATAGCAATTACCGATGCACGAGTGGATTCTGAAGCCTATTGCACGGGTATCCCTCTGGGCCTTGTAGTATATCTAGTGCTATGATAGTTTACGAGTTTCATGTGATGGATGATTGCTGTTTTGATGATTTTGATGAATGATAATTGCTTAGCATGCCTTGAAATGTTATAAATGTATGATTGATATATGTTGCTACTGAGATTCTTTTGAATCTCACCCTTTTTCCAAAAACTCACTTTCAGTACAAGGAGAAAGCTCGAGGGGCAAGCGGAAGGTAAATGTGGATGACTAAAGTCGAGGCACTAAAGGCTTTATTTATTTTGATAGTTTGAGTTGTATATAACGTATACAATTTGGGTTGTATATGTGGTTTATGACTTGTGAACATAAAAACCATGTAAGGATATCAAGTATTTATGCTTCCCATCGCTAATGACAAGTAATTAAGATAAATGCTTTCCGACTTTGATAAATGAATATAAAGAAAAGACCGGTGAGACTAAAAGAGATAGTGAAAATAGTTTGTAAAAATTTTACTATCCACTCAACCCTAGGCTCAACTCTTGAGTTGAGGTGGGGAAAATTGTAAATGTTTTGGAAATTTGGGTAGTCCGGGTTGAATCTTGGTCTTCCGAATGATTTCACTACTCTTTTATACTCATTCGAGGTCATTAAAAGTAAGGTATCACACAAATGATTTACATCAAGAAATGTTAATAGCAAATATATTACAAGTAGTAGAGGTAAAGTGTAATATATTATATTACCTGTAATTCCTGAGTTGTATGTGTTCTCAAAAACTCATCCCACATTTCTAGAGTGATGATTCCTTCATACATTTTCGGTGGTGTAGTGATGATATTCTCATTATCATCCCTCATAAAGTATTTTTCAAGATTAGAACGAAACTTTCTCATAAGTTTACCAGCTTTTCTTAGCACGAAGTTCTTTTGATCATCACCCTCAATAGTGAAACAACTATGTAACAATAAACAAACATAATTTGTTAGATTGTAATTATATGAAACAAAACAAACTAAACAATAAAGTAATTAATGTGTTACTTGTATTTGACCCCAAATTTCATCCCCATACTGTTGCTTCACCTGTCTCCAATCTTGAATTGTAAGAGGGACTCTGTCTCAAACTGTAGTCCCAATGAAATTATTCAACAAGCTACTGTTTGGTCCGATTGGATTTCCCTTTTTAATTCCATTCAAGTTCTAACTTAATTCCCTTGCTTCTCAATTTGATAAACCTCGCCATAATGGTCCTGCCACTGCTTACACTCTCCACAAATCTTTGTCAAGCAATGTTCGTGGGAACATCATCATTTTCACTTGGTGAATCCATACCCCTGAAAATAGAGTAAACTAAATAAAACATCAGGCACAGTAACAATCATATCAATGAAAGAAAATTAATTTAAAATATATAAATACATCTAAAACATACAAGTAAAAAAGTCAAGTTACTCATTTTCTTTTTCTTATTCTTGATTGGTTTAGAATTTTGTTCTTCATAATTCATTGGATTGAGAATTGTGTTTCTCTTGACCTAAGTCCCCACTTCATTATCATGTATCATGTATAAGGGTCCATCTTCAGCTTCATCTTTATTTTCATCTTCATGTATACTAATATCTTCTGACCACAAATTCTCAAATGAATTATCGTCCTCAACGATATTCAAATATTCATTACTATTACCATCAACTTGTTCTTAATGATTCTTGTTTGATGGGAGCACAATAGACCAATTCTTCTTAGCAGGATCCAAAATAAAAAATACTTGTTATACTTATGCTACTAAAATAAAAGGATCATTTGCATACCAAACTTTAGGAAGATCCACTTGAACAAAGCCTAACTCATCTGTCGATAATCCACTGTTGTTGTTAACCTACTTACATATGAAGATAGGGACCTTGAACATAGAGTAATCTAACTTCTATATACATTCAATGACACCAAGGTATGACATTGATGCAAAGATAGGGTGTAAGTATTTAGCACTGGATCTATGCCAAGAATCCGGAACAAGAGTTACCCTACTAATCTGCATCGTGCTCCATGTATCATGGTCTTTTCTATAAAATGTGTAACTGTTGATTGCATAATCATTATAAGATAATAAATTTAAGCTTGGTCCCTTTGATAGCCATTTCAATTTTTCAGAAACTAAATCAGGATTCCTCTCCACATCATCATTAATGCACTTTTCCAACCAACTTGAAAATTGTCGATTGTGTTCTTTTGTTATCAAATTTTCATTCCTATCACCATGTACCAATCGAAGAGCATCCTTGTTTTCTTCACCATATGATTCAACCTTATTAGTTTTATGTAGCACATACAAGTGAGCTTACTCCCATTCAATCATTGATATCTTTATTATATCCCTCCCACTTATTACTTTCCTTGATCTTCTTCCATCATGATGAGACTTCGGGATCTCTATAGGGTCAACATTTGATAGAAAATTAGTATAGAAGTCATTACTTCTTCAACCATGTACCTTTCAGCAATATAATCCTCTAGTCAATATCTATTTTTCACACACCCTTTTAAAATATTCATGAATCACTCATTCAGATCCATCCATCTCAAGTATACTAGACCGCATAATTGAACCTCTTTGACCAAGTGTACGGTTAGATGGACCATAATGTCAAAAAATGAAGGTGGAAAATACATTTCAAGTTCACATAGAGTACAAACAATTAGCCTTTACAAATCTTGTAACTTGGTTGAATCAGCCACTTTACCGTAAGTCAACTTGAAAAACATGCAAAGTTTAGTGATGATGTTTCTTACATTTTAGGGTGAAATAGACCATATACCAACCGGTAGGAAATTCTGCATGAGCACATGACAATCATGAGATTTAAGGTTCTTTAACTTCAATTCTTTCACTGATACAAGATTCTTCATATTTGAAGAGTAGCCCTCGGGAACTTTAATTTCTTGCAGAAACTCACAAAACAATTTGTTCTCTTTCCTTGACAGGGTGTAAGACGCTGGAGGTAGATAAGTACGATGCCCTTGCTCAACCGGTGCCAACTCTTCTCTGTTTCCAAAGTTTACTAAATCCAACCTCAAATTGACATTGTCCTTACTTTTTCCTTGAATATTGAGCAACGTGCCAAATTGTTTTCCAAAAGGCTTGCCAAAATTATTATCCAATTCTTTTACCTTTTCAAAAACCTAGGCACCAGTCAACATCTTCGGTGGGCTACCTTCTTCTAAGTCACCATTGAATGCCTTTTTGCACTTCCTCCAATGATGTTATAATGGTAAGAATCTTTAATGTTCCATGTAAACATTTTTCTTACAATGATCTATTTGTACTGAATGAGTGTCATCTTCACATATAGGGAAAGCACCATATCCTTTGACGCTATATCTGGACAAATTACTATAAGCGGGAAAATCATTAATTGTGCCAAATAACATGGCTTTCAAAGTGAAACTTTATTTCCTATACCCATCATACACATTGACACCTTCTTCCTAAAGTAGCTTCAAGTTATCAATTAAAGGAGCCAAGTATACATCTATATCATTCCCAGGTTGCCTTAGCTCAAAAATTAACATGGACGGCATCATAAACTTACGTTTCATGATCAAGCCTGGAGGAAGGTTATAAATAATCAATATCACTGGTTACATGCTGTATGTACTACTCTGAATACCATAGGGATAAATTCCATTAGTTGACAGTGTATGGCATAGGTTCCTTACTTCATCCACTAAGTCGGGGTACTCATGATCAATTCGTTTCCATTGAAGAGCATATGCAGGGGGCCTAAGCTTTGTGTCTTTAATCCTTTCATCTGCATGCTATGTCAACTGCTTAGCAATCTCTACAATACTGTACAGTCGCTTGAATCTCGGAATAATGGGAAAATACCATAGGACCTTGAAAGGACGTTTTCCTTTTTTCTTCCCATATCGAGATGCGTTGCATTTAAGGAATTTTTCCAACATTGCATACTGATTCTGAAATAATATGCAATCGTTAGGATATACATGTATCTTCTCATAACCTTTACCAGTTGTTGAGCAAATAATTTTCTTTTCCTCTTATGTCTTGATAGGAAGTACATTTTCTTTTGGAAGCATATCTTCCAAAAGTTTAAGCAGTACGGTGAAACCCAAATCACTCAATCCATAACGCGCTTTGAAAGTTTTACAATTTTAACACTGCTAGCAATCGTGTGTATTTTATACAACCGACATATAATGGTTTCTCTGCATCACCTTTCAACTTCTTAAATTCTTTAGGACAGTAATGAAGAACCTCTTCGACCACATTTAGCATTTCTTCAAGAGCACCATCTTTATCAAACATGCTTCAGTCAAAGTTATTTGAAGCACCACTTGTTGTATGCACCCCATCACTACATGGATTGTTTGTCTCACCATGCCTTGTCCATCATGTATATGTTTCATCAATCCCATGACACACTAAATGATCTAGCAAATCAAGTGGACTAATCCGCTTTCCAAAACAACAAGATAAGAAAGGACACAAGATTTTGTTAGGATCTTTTGTATGCTCAGTTGCAAACCTAATAAACTCTTTCACTCTATATATATATTCCCTTGAACATCGATCAGATGACATCTATTTTCGATCCATCTATACCTTCAACCTATTTTTAAAATATGGTTAATTCCTAGAATATTGCATTTACTAATTACTTTTATCTTCTTTTATTTATTTTAAAATAAAATTGGTAGCACAACATCCTAAAAATCTCTATCCTATACTAAATATAACCACTAAATTAAATAACCAATGTGTACAAATTAAAAAATTAATTAATTTAATAATTTGCAAAAAAGAATATACTAACTTTCCTAAAATGGCATATGTATGAGTGTATGTGTATTTTGAGAGATGTAGCATAAAAATTTAAAAAAAAACATGTATGCGTGTTTGTGTCCAGAGATGTAGCATGACAATTAAAAAAATGTATGCGTGTGAGCATCCAAATCAAAAAATCTTTAAGAGTTGATCTTGTTGAAAATAGGTTGATTAATTATTATATACTTAATTAAATAATTAAACTAGCTAGCAGACATGTTTTCAAAAGTTGGCTTTAGAAAACAGCCATCTTGCCCATCAATATCCACGTGTAACTTGTCAAACCCCTTAATATTTTGACATTTATCAGAGTATTAACGTGCAGTTCAATGGGCATACAAAAATAGAAAGATTATGCTGATATAAAATTATTGATTACATTACAGAAAATTCCCACAGGGCTTGTACATGATACAATGTCAATCCCAAATACATAGGAAAATTAACAGATAACCAACGGAAAATATATTGATCAGCACGAGACCTTCAATTGCTGATATTCAATACTTTGCCCTCTGAGCTGCTTCCCCTAAATAAATAAATTTTTGAATTATGGAAAGGGTGAGATTCATACGAATCTCAATAGCAATATTCTATCAATCATATAAAATGTGAAAAGTAAACATGCACAGTAGCATATATCATGATGCAACAATCAATAATGCCAAGCACATGTCTGACAATGTTTAGGATCAAAACAATGATTTTGTTCATATTAAAATGATCGCTCGTTCCTGACTTGTACAAATCATAACAAGTTACATAGGAATCCACCTATGTATTGTGATCACATCAACAATCTAGAACAGGAATCCACCTGTCTATGACGTTCCGTAGCTGGGATCTACCTATTCGTACTAGTCATACCACTCAATTGGGTCCATTTGGCCACATGGTACCTTGCTTGTCCCATGGGGTGGTACCTTGCTTGTCTCACACTCAGTGAGAAATAATTCCATATATGCATATCACATTGGCCAACCTAGACTGGATACCCACTGGCCAAGAGGTACTTGTGCTTTTCCCTCAAGGTGGTACTTATGCTTTTTCCACATTCAACTCTAGGATACTTACTACCTTACACATATCACTGCACAGAACATGGTAAACAATGCATATTAACATTCACATAGATTATGACAGATAGAGTTAATATCTGGACTCCTTTCCAAAGCTTAGCTACTGCTGATCTTTTAACTTTTCGTTCGACTCGAGAAAATATCAAATCCAAAAATTCCAAATGATAGCCAATGAATTATTACTCATTTATGATTAATTACAAATCTTATTTAGTTGGTTATCTCTACCAAAATATTAAATTACCAAAATGCCTCTAGGAAATCCAATCTAATTCCCCTTATATCCGGTATAATTGTACATTCCCAAAAATTGTGACTTGGCCTAATCCTACACAATTTCACGTGTAGAATCTATTTTTGACCTTATTTTAGACAAATTCACACCCAAATGATCATATTATGCATGGCAGCTACCAATTTAGGGTTTTAGGGGGAAAATTGTCATTTTAATAGGTTTTCCTGAAATTTCCAGCTTTTCAGTCAACTTTGAAAATTCATAACTAAATCTAAAAAATTCCAAATATAGTTGTTCCAATCCATATGTAAGGATATTTCAGTCCTATTTTAGGGGAAAATATTATAAAGCACTAATCATAACCATAAAAGTTCCAAAAAATTCACCAAAGCTAGTCTTCCACATAATTCATTCCAGATTCATGGTCAAACTTTGAAAAAAAATCATATCTTTCAATCCACTAGTCCAAATAGCTTATATTACATATCAAATTAAAGGCTAGGATGTATAATTTCATCCTATAAAATTTTATAAGGTTTGGACCAGGTTTAGCCATTCAACAACACACCACAAAAAATTTGGAATAGAATGGAAGAATGGAAGTTTCATGTTTTAACCTTTAAAACACCTTCCTTTTTGCTTGTAATCATATGAATAACTGCTTAAACACTATTTGAACATGATTAATGTTAATTTGGGTATCATCTCCCCTTAGGGTTTGAACATCCCAAATTACAAAATCCAACCAAAGCAAGCCAACAACCAACAACAACATCCCAAATGTAAGTGCTTATCCTCATTTTATTATTATTTTATTATAATTTTTCCATGTGCTTTATTTTATTATTTTTTTTTTATTTTCACATGCCTCTTCCTTTGCTTCCACTTGTCTAGCTTTAAAAAAAAAGTATCCTCCTTCTTATCCCTTCTTCCAAAACCAAACTCTTCCTTAATTATTAAGGAAAATTTGCTGAATTTATTTTATTTAGTCAAAGTGACCATTTTGCCCTTACATTTCCTTGAATTTTTGAAATAATTGCTACTTCCTTATCACCTTTCTATTTTTGACCGAATTTTTTGTGACACTTTAGGCCTAAAAATTGTGCTCTTTCATACTAAATTTTAAGCCATAATATTAGGCTTTTACCATAAATAAAATTGGGCTTTAGATCCTTCATGGTCAAGAATTTCATATAATTACTATTTCTAATATTTTGGTTATTCCAAATGCACCAAAATTTACCATTTTATTCCATTGAATATAATTAAATATTCATGGAATTTTGGTGATTGAATTTGGGGGTGTTACATAATTACCAAGCATACATGTGATGTAATAACTAATATAGTACATTTGTTTAAAGATTAATCATTATAATATTTAATTAGATTGATTTCAAGAACAACATAGAGAAAAACAAATTAAAGTAGTTTCAAACATTCAAATCAAATCTACTCAATAACAATCTCAGTCTTAATTCAATGACGATAATTCACAATATGAAGAAAACATTTAGTCATGGTCAACTTACTTTCTATACCATTTTCATTACTTTTACAATTTTCCTAAAAAAAAGGAATGAATGTATTTTGTATAAATATATTATATCAATTACAAAAATGAACCAGCAGAAATAAAAGGGGCTTTAGTTCCTTTTTTTTCAGATAGGGGACATTATAAGCTTTAATTCAATATTATCAATTCTTTTGGGGGGGAATTCAATATTATCAATTAAAGCTGCCTTGAAATTTTAATTAAGGAATCGATCTAACCTTAATGAGTTTGGTTATTTAAATTTCTTTAAGATAATCCCATGTTTAAGACACTATTTTCTGTCTTACAAGTTAATATATAGGTTACGAGAAGTTTCTAATTGTGTAATGTTTAGACCATGTGCTAAATTTCTTTAGTAAAATAAATAGTTATTAGTTGACGCGGTTGTAATCATATGTCTTTAGAAAAGAAATTCAAATTGAAATATATGACAAGTGCGAGATAAGCTCAACAAGAAAAGAGAGCTTCCATTATAACATGTCTGTGTGTGTATTGAAATATATAGATACAGCACGCAAGCACGCACAACAGTAAAAGCACTAGGGACCATGCCCCCTCACAAAATAATTCCCTTTAATTTTGTATACATTACTTAATAAGTACATAATTAATTAAATTTCTCTTGGCCATACGAAAACAAATAAATGGGATGAATAAGTCCAAATATAGTATATAAAAAATTAGGGCATGTATGCATGTTGTTTGTCCAGATGCAGTATAAAAATTAAAAAAAATGGCAGCATGAGTATATGTCTCCAGAAACATATATATATATATATTAAAAAAACATAATGTACTTACATATTTGCAGTTGTGGGGATTGAGTGCACAAACAATGAAGTAGGACAAGCCAACAAAGGAGGAAAGGAAGAAGAATGTTGTGACCTAGATATGGAGGGGGACCAAAAGAGTAGGAAAGTACGAAGAAAAGGGAACAGGGGAATGAAGGAAAACCAAGCTTGTGGGGTAAAAGGGAACAAAAGAGACCGATGATAATGAAGGGGAGGGAAGATTAGAGTGGTGAAAATAAATATGAAGGAGAGAGAGTGTACAAATATTGAGTAGGAGGAGAGAGGGAAAAGATAGATTGCATGTGTTGTGATTAGTGAAGTGGATTTCCTTTATCCACTCCACCACTTTAGGTAGCACTTACCTAGATAAGCATTACCAAAAGCCAATCTCAGGTGGATTAGGTGGTGCTTGGTTGACCAAGCGCCACCCAATCCACACGCAATAGTTGTAGGGAAGCGATTTAGCTGCTCCCTCCTATCTTATGGCGCTTCCATAAGGAAGAGCCACCTAAAGTATTTTTTTTAAAAAAATCTAGAAGAAGCTGTAGCACTTCTTTAAAGAAAAGCCACAAAAGGTGCAAAACTAATCTCTATTTTTGTAGTAGTGATTGGATATCTATAAATAAAGATATGAATTTTCAAAGTTTGATGAAAATTCTGCTAGTTTTCCAGCAAAGTGTGAAATTACAAAAGTATTGGCAAACATGTATGGGGAAAATAGTCATTTGGCTAAATTTAATCCAAAGCCCATATTTTTCCCTTTTCCTCATGATGTTGGACTGTCAAAAGGGGGGCAAGAAGGGAAATTAAATACTTAATCTCAGTTAAGAAAAACATGAAGCAATTTGAGCCAAGTAAAATAAGTTGAAAATTAAACAAAAGTAAGCACATGTTAATTAGCAATTGAATATTAATATGTAAGGAGGTGGAATTGGGATATTTTCAAAAACATTATTCCTTCCCAAAGACCCTTAATTTCATCCAAAACCAAGAGAAAGAAAAGAAAGAGGGTTGAATCAACATGCTTTCACCTTTGGTCAATAATTGTGGCTATGCATAAAAGGAAAGAAGGAAGTGACTCGAGTCAACAATATTTCCCTTTTCTTGTATGGAAAATTCAGCCAAGTTAGGAAGGAAGAGAGAAGGAGTGAATTAACTCCTTCACTTTTTGAGAAGCCATAATTAATGACATATGGATTTTTCTCTTTTCCGTTAGATGCATTTTCAGCCAGGCATTGAAAAGTGAAGAGGATTCATTTATCACTCTCTCTTTCATACTCATTTGGATGGAAAAGTCTCAAAAAATAGAGAAAAGAAGGGGAAAAAGAAAAAGGAAAGAGAAAAGAGAAAGTGAAGAACAAATAAGGTAAGGTGTTATAGCTCAATGTTCACCTTCCAAATCACCTTTCTAGCTCTTGAGGTCTTCATAAAGTTGTTTCTCTCACTAAGAGCTTCATTTCTATAGTTTAATTTTCTTGAAAAGAGGTTTTTATGCTATCTACAAAATTCTAAAGTTGGAGGAATCAAGAACAAGCCCTAGAAAGTGAAAGAGATTAGTATAAGCTTCATTTTAACCTATGTATTGGGTTGGTTGGCTGAATTTTCAAGACTTTTCCATACTACCCTATTTTTAGTCATTTAGATTTTTTAGGGTTTCATCATGCTTTGCTCATATACATGGTTATATAAGGTTTTGGAGGGATATGAATCTAGTATAGTGAATAAATTGTGAATTAGTGAGTTGTTATTTTGAAACCCTAATTCTTAATCAGACTCAAGGCAGGTAGAAGGAGAATGATTTTGCCAAATTTAAGGTTTTTCATTGGATTTTTGGGCAAAATGTTGTGGGGTTATGGTGTGGATGTGATTTTAGAAGGGTTGGATTGAAAACTCTAAATTTGGAATTGAACATAGTGATGCCAAATTTAGCTTTCTGGGAAGCAGTTGGCTTGTGACATATTTTTGAGTGACCAAATTTTATCCAATGGTCATGAAACTTTCCAGAATAATAATAGACATGATATTATTTAATTGATATATAATATGTTTCATTTGGGTTAGTAGATTGTGAGATATGGATTTTGAAGTTTAGGCATTGAATCTGGAATAAATCCTGGTACATACAGTTGTGTTAATTGAGGATTCTGGAATTCTGGGAGTATAACTAGAAAAAGGTGATATTTTTCCCTTAAAGTAGACTTAAATAGGAATTTGAACCACCCTAATTGGAATTCTGTAGAATTAATCATGATTTTTTCAAAGTTTGGTCAAAATACTAGAAGCTTTTAGCTACCATGCAAATTTAAGAAAGAAAATGGCCAAATGTAATTAGTATGAACTCCAAGGGTAAAAGTAAGCTTATGAGGCTAAGGCAGCCCCATTAGGCATTCATATTTTATGGTACTAATAATGTGACATTTATTTAGGGCCATGAGAAGTCATGAAAGAAGAAGAATGAAATAATTTCCAAGAAGCCTCAATGGTTGGAAGAAAAGGAGACAAGAATAAGGGTTGTCTACAAGGTAGTGAACTTACTCTACTTATGTGCATTTGATATTGATGCTTGTGTAGTGATGTATGCTATTGCTTTACTTAATTGTGTAGAGCATATTTAAATGATGAAGCTCTCCTTCTATTTATTCCATGGCCATGAGTATGTTACATGAAACATTGAGCATGCAGAAATGTCATTATGTGGCATGCATCTAGTTAAGGCTAACATGTCATGCACTTAGCATATATCATGCATACATTATAGTAATTTCTTACTACTAAGATTCCTCTAAATCTCACCCTCCCCTAACCAACCATTTAGACAGGTGGAATACTGGAAGTTGCACGAGAAGAGAATGTGATGGTGGACTGAAGATTTAAGGGTCCAGTACTGTATATTTATAACACTTAGATACTTTGGTAGCCTTGTAGGGCTACACAGTTATATATGTAAATGAATGAACTAAGATTGAGTAGAGAATGACCCTAATTGAATTAAAGGAAAATATAAGAATTAATGAGTGATAACAAAGTTGCAAACCACTAGAATACAATTTTACAAGATTTTGAAATTTTTAGAAAAATCCACACAACTGTAGGTTTAAATCCTATTTTGAGATTGGGATTTGAAAAGTATTAAAAGAATATCGCTTAGTGGTTCGAATTCGCTATGTAAGACTCATCAGAACAAGTGTAAATGTAAGGTGTTACAACTACCCCATCATTCATTCCATGCTCCCTAATTCCATCATTACAGGCTGGAAAGACCTCTTGATTATATAATGCACATGTATGTAGTAACGTAATTAGAATTTTCACAAGCATATGGTAGAGAGCCCAGCCTAGGATTGCTTGGGAGAAAGAACCCACATAAAAGTAAGATGAGTGAAATAGATATATCCCTTAAAGATTATCTTCTGTTATAATCTTTTTTCCTAAATATATTCATATCATGATTTGTTAGCATTATCACTTTGAATTTTGCTAATTTGATGAGTTTGATTAAGAAAACTCATCACTTTTATGCTCAAATATAATTGATTTCTTCAATTGTAAATATCTATGTTCTGAGATAATTCTATGATCGATCACTTTGCTTAAGAGTACGAATGTTTAAGTATAGGGGAATTTGATAAGTCCCTATTTTATTATATAGTTTTATATCTATTTATAAGATTTTATCATTATTATTGTGCTTAAATGTTGTCCAAGTGAGCCCTAATTGCCTAAGTTGGTTAACCCACTCCGTAATAGACTAAGACAAAGAATATGTTCCACAACTTTAAAACACTAAGGTTCTGTTTGGTTCGACGGAGGGGGGGAAGGGAGGGCAAGGGAGGAATTTTCATATTACCTCGTTTGGATTGATGAGAGCTCACTAGTACAAAATATAGATTTTACACCTGTCAAAATAGGACACGTGTAGAAAGTGTGACCGGTGGAATTTTCATAAATATATGAAGATGCAGGAACTTTCTACACGTGTTGAAAAGACAACATGTGTAGAAAGTAAATTTAAAATATTTTTTCTTTAATAAATTATCATTTTTTAAATGTGTTTTAGGAATCAAGTGTGATTAATGCCTTTAAATTTATTTTAAAAATTTTTGAATTTTTTTTAAGTAAAAGATTACTTTCTACACGGGTTGGGAGCCCAACCCGTGTAGAAAGTTACTTTCTAAACTAGTTGGGAGTCCAATCGGTGTAGAAAGATTACTTTATAACCTGTGTAGACCAACCGGTTGGTCTTCTAACCTGTGTAGAAAGTGGCCCATATTAAAAAAATTAAATACTTTGCCAGTTCCCTTGCCTTACTATATTTCATTTTGACGCTTCGGTCTTATTTTATTTTAGCTGCTAGTCTCTCCTTTCCTATTTCCATGGCTTCCTTCCTCTTTCACAATCTCTTCCCTTTCTCTGAAACAAATAAGAAGGAAAGAACTTCGGTGCTTTAATGGCGAAACTGGTTTCTGACGGTGACGGTGAGATTTCAAATGAGGTTGCCAAAGTTGAAGAAAATGAAGCTCACCCCTACGCATTTCATGTCTTTGGCCCTCGCAATCTTACAACCCTAAATTGGAGATACCTCATCAATTCTAGTTGGTAAGTACTACCTATTTCACTGATTTGATCTGAATTTAGCGTTTCAATTCTAGATTTGGTTAGTTATTCAGTGCTCTAGCTTCGATTTTCTTATAGTCAATTAACATTGGTTCTGTTTCAACAAGTTCAAAATTGAGCAGTGTTTAGGGGTTTCTGAAGATTCGAGCAAAATCGATTTTCCCTTGCGAATTTTATTTTGAAAGCTCTCAAAATGGATTTCGTGTATTCTTTTGTTGTATTTTGATCCAATTCTGTTGATTTAGCAGATTCAGTTTTGATTTATGAACATGTAGTCAAAAGCTTTTCAAATAGTTTTCCAGTTTTGTTTGCTTAATAACTTTTACTGATTGAAGTATCTGACAAATTAAGAGAAGATAAAGAAAATTTATGAAGTAGGTTGGATTTCAAACATATTAATTTGTTTGATTCTAGTATTTTTTTTACTATTCTAGAGACCATTCTAACTAAGACTTATTCTTTAACTGGATTTCCAAATCTTGTTGTTTAGTTATATGATTTTCTTTCTTTGTTTGGTTAATTTCTTTCTACAATTAATTTTGAAGGTATAATTTCTGATAATTTTTGAACTTGGTTTATCTGTTCAAAGATTGTTCTGGCCCTTACCTAGATTCAGAATGGAATTTTAAGGACCCTAATTTACAGCATTTCCTTACCTATTATCATTAATTTAATTTAATGTGGTAATTTCCTATTTGGATTCAAGGATAAGCTTACCTTGCATGGGTGAATATAGTCAAAGCCAAGTTAATAAGAGCTTGAATTTTGGTATTATTTGTTTTCTTAATTTGAATATCAACAATCAAGGAATTGCATGTAGTTAAACTGCAGATATTATGTTTTCTTGATACTTGGATATAGTAGGCAGTATAGACAACATAAACTAGAAGCCATACATTTTTCTATAATGAAATATATTCTTACAGCATTTCCTTACCTGTTATCATTAATTTAATTTAATGTGGTAATTTCCTATTTGGATTCAAGGATAAGCTTACCTTGCATGGGTGAATATAGTCAAAGCCAAGTTAATAAGAGATTGAATTTTGGTATTATCTGTTTTCTTAATTTGAATATCAACAATTAAGGAATTGCAAGTAGTTGAACTGAAGATATTATGTTTTCTTGATACTTGGATATAGTAGGCAGTATAGATAGCAGAAACTAGAAGCCATACATTTTTCTATAATGAAATATATTTTTATATAAGCAATTTAATTAATTATCATCTCCTGACTCCTCCTTAAAGTATAACTCAAAATTTATATTTATATTTTTTGTTCAAAACATAATGTCACAATGTTTCACATAATAATTTAATCAATCTCAAGATTTGCATGAGATATTTGTAAGTGGTGATAATATGACTGACAAATAATTGATTTTTCATTATTAAAAATAGTTTAGCAATATAACCAAAGGTAAATGGTTTGAATCCTAACATTCTATGAACATAGTTATCTTGTTCAAATAATTCATATCATGCATGTTCTTCTATAGTGCCGTCGTCAAACAGGGAATAAAGCTTGTAGATATTATGTGATGAGGCATATGTTAAACATCATTCTAATCGAAGAGGCCTACCTATGGAGAGATCTGATCGGAGAGAGCTACCTAGAGAGGATTCAAACCGGAGGGGCTGACCAGTCAGGTGACTGAGTGAAGCATCGAAGGTACGTAGTACCATAGTATGGAGCTATTGTGATGTCGAACCATAGTGTGCAGCCACTGTGACATCGAACAGCACAGTAGATGTATGGGAACATTAGTGGTATATTGTAATGAGTCTTCTATCGAATGAGTTTCCTTTACAAAAGGGTTTATATGACCCATCTGTTAGAACTGGCTGACACCCAAGAGGGGGGGTGAATTGGGTGTGTGATAAGAAAGTATGATCTTTTAAAATCTTTTCGCAACTTATCAAATCAATACAAGTGGAAGTATAGAAACATAAGCTGATATGTAAATCATATATGCTGGAAATGTAGAAGCTTAGGGAAGAGAATATGCAAACTGTGATTTATCCTGGTTCGGTCCAATCCACGATGACCTACGTCCAGTCCCCAGGCTCCTCCTGAGATTTCCAATCCACTATCTTCTTGTTTAACCGGGCACAAGAAAAGCCTTTACAAATTCACAAGAGTTACTCCCCCTTACACACTATAAGGTTTACTCCTTCTTACAGCAAGTCGAGCAAAGCAATCCCAAAGACATTTCTCTCCTGCTTACCCGTGCAAGTCTTATGAGCAGCAACGTTCTCTCCTGCTTACACCACTGTAAGTCTTACGAGCAGCAACGTTCTCTACTGCTTGCACCTTTTAAGTCTTATGGATAGAAACTCTTACTGGCGATTCACTCTACAACATCCACTGTAAGGTAATCAACCCTCTCAAGGTCTCTCTACCTTGAGTTCAATACAGAAATATATTTGTAAGGATTTATAAACTCTCTCACAGAGTAGATAGAATACTCACTGAAGTACAATACAAATATTCACTCTCTCAAATATACATAATATAGAAGATGAAGTAGAGCAAAGAGTGGTCGGAGGTAGAAGACTTTAGAATATCAGCATGTTCATGTTCTCATCGTATTGCCTGCTTTTCTGTGTTTGAATCCTCTCCTATTTATAGCTGAGAGTTATAGCCAAAATACCAAGACTGTTCCAGAAAGTGACGCTGTCATGAAGGTCACATTATAACACTGATATCTCCCTCATATGAGCTCATTTGATGTTCGTTCTAGTGTCAAAAGTACGCATTGGGGGTCTAGTTTCATATGCAATTGGTTTCGTCTCATTTGGAGTTGTATTGTGAGAGATATGATCAAATAACCAGACCTCGCTCAGCTGGATAAAGAACAGACTCTGAAATGCTGAACATCACTTGAGTGATTTGCTGAATCACTCGAGTGATTGCGTTTTTTGCTGAATCACTCGAGTGATTCCTCAAATCACTCGAGTGATTTGTTAAAAATCACTCTGCTACAGTTCCAAACAGTGTCAATTGTTACAGTAACCGTATTGCTACAGTACCACTGCTACAGTACCCATAAAAACTTGAATCTTCATATTTTTCATTAATTCTTGCAAGTTCCTTATTCCTCAATTTCTTTCTTCCATTGCTTGACTAATCTACAATATATGCAACATCAAATAGTTAGTCAATGTATTAGAAAAGTATACTATGCAAGCTTCTTATGCTTAATATTTGACATCTATATTTGTCATCATCAAAACTAATCATATCTAACACCATCAAATCGCCATGGGGTGCTCCAGTGCTGATTGATGAAAGAAATTAAGGAAGAACAACTCTTATTCTCATATTTTATGTAATGGTTCTACATTATGTGTTTACCATCGAGTATATTCGTGTTATGAATATACAGTAGGTGGTAAGACCTATTGGGTCAGCGTGTCCTTAAGCAGTCAGACCTGACGGACGAAGGCCCGAGGCTGTAAGTCTACTAATGCCTATGGCATAGGGGTGATTCCCTGGGTTGTAAGACCTAATGAGCATTCATAATATATGGGGTGGTCGCTAGGAGCCCATTACATGGGTGGACGCTTAGGCCATAGAGATTTCTATTATGCACGAGTAGTCGCCTGGGGCTTATTGTGTGGGTGGACACTCAGGGCCATGAAAACTTCTGTTATGCATGAGTGGAATCCTGGGGCTTATTGCGTGGGTGAACACTTGGGGCCATATGACTTTTCTTGCATTAGGGACGCTTGGGGGCCATGTGACCCTTGGGACCATTGGTCCAGTGGTTGCCATTATGCTATATGACAATGTGCCGAATGCTCTTATAATGAATGTTGTGTTGATGGTTTATTTAGCATGCTTCATGAACATTACATAAGTGTATGGATGGCTTGAGTAGTAAGAGTTAGAGCCTAGAAGGTATACAAAATACCTAGTAAATTGTGTGTCCTAGGTAGCTAGACTCGATATGTATTCAGTAAAGATGATGGACTAATTGTCATGAGGCTATAAGACCTGATGGACTAATATGTCCTTAGGCTGGCATATTCTAATATGTTAAGAATTGTGTTGAACGGAGGCTCGAGGCAATAAGACCCGATTTGTAAGTTTGTATAGTTCAGTGTCCCTAGGCAGAAAAACATATGTTCTTAGTGCTATAATTGTTGCCTAGTATGGTGACATTGGACCAGTATGTCTAGAGTACACCTTGAGAATGGAAAAACATTCAGATTGTACCAGGTTGTAGCCGAGGCAGTAAACCCTGAGATGCTTATGGCATGGGGGTGTTTCCCTAGGCAGTAAGGCTGAAATATCCAGCGTTGTAGGAGTAGAATAAATCGTAAGGCTTGATATGCATACCGTTTGATCTGAGAGAGTCCCGAAGAGTCTGGAAGACCTGGTATGCATACATTGTGATCCAAGAGCGTCCCAAAGAGGCAGCAAGGCCTAAGAAACCAAGCGTTATAAGAATAGGTTAGTGGGTCCTATGGTTAAATGCTACATACTATGTACAGAATGAATGAGAATATTGTATGATAATTGTTGAATGTTATCAAGGATCTCTGTTAATGATATAACAAATTATGTTGCATCCTATGTGAGCTTTCATACGAAAGAGATAGACTGAGTGTCTAGAATGATTCCCAAAGGTATTGATGTTCAAAATTTCAAGGACAAAATTTATTGAACTGGGGAAGAGTTGTAAAATCTTGAATTTTGGGATTAGAGGCTTGAGGATAAGCATCAATCAAGTGGACTGCTAAACCTCAGTTTATCAAGTGTCCCTGGAAGGCATAAGAAGCAAAATGGATTTGAATTCCAAAAGTTGGAATAATGCTACTAAGGTGTATTCTGTGCAGGATAGTCAGTTTGCATGACACTTTAAATAGGTATCCAAAAATTATGAAATTTTGTGGAATGAAAATAGGCTTATCAAGCTTTAATTTGATAAGTCATATAAGTAATTTGGAGCTGTACACAAAGACTCGTGTATTTTTTAAGTTAGCCAAGTAAAACTGTCAAGTTTATATGGCAACGTCCAAAAATGGTAATTCTAGGAATTCTGAGTGTCTAGTTGGCTAAAGGCTATATTTTTTCTTAAAAATAGACTTAATAAGGGTCATATCATATAGCCTTTGGAACCACACCAATTCACTACTACAAAAAAACCTTTCCTGTAGAGCTTATATTTGAATAAGTTGTAGCGCTTAGTACATGCCACATATAAAGACACCAAAAAAAGAAGGAAGCGGCACGGTTTTTTTTTAATTGCACCTTCCTGTGGCGCTTATTGGATGAAGTGCCACAGGAAGGGGAACTTCCTGTGGCACATCCTCCATTAAGCACTACAAGAAGTGGCATTTTTTTGCCTCCTGTGGCCTTTTTTTAATAAAGCGCCGTAGGAAGTATTTTTTTTAAGAATTATTTTTTTGGTATTTTTAATACATGCCCTTATAAATTATTGTAGTAGACTGCGTTAAACACAAATTTATATATTCACAATAAAATGAAGAAAATAAACCAATAATGAAATAACTAGAAAATAATACAAACAAATAACTAATAAAAAAAATCAGCACTAAATATATGTACAACAATTGTGAATGAAATACAACATAAATTCAACATAAATAAACAACACAATAATTGGCAAGAAACAACACCTAGGCTAGTTAATTAAATAGTACCTAGCTAGTGGTTTGCCTAAGCACATATTTACACCATTCCTCAATCACTTCATTGACTTGATTGTCAGTCAAACTGTCATAACGTTGATCTTTGTAATACTACATATATGTACAATCATGCACAAAATGAATTGAAATCACTATAACTTAATTATCTGGCATTAATCAATTGGATTTAAAACACAATATGAGTTACAACTAAATTACTTACTTTTTGAGGAATAAAAGGCTGACCATGTGTAATTACATCCTTCATGAATTTCATGATGTAATACCCGAAATCACTATTATTAGGCTAGAAATGACACTACAAGAATATAACGAAATTGTTAACTCAATTTTTGTATAAAAATTGTTTAATAACAAAATTTGAGTAAATTTATATATCAGTACCCGTATCTTCTTCTAAACATAGCTATTGATAGGGTAAGCAGCTTTAGAATAACTTACGGAGACATAGGCCCTATATGCAGTCAATGCGCTAACAAAATAAATAGAAACAGATTACTTTTAGTTATTGAATCAGACACGCAAATATTTACACATACACGCATACACTAACCTATTGAACAATAGCAACATTTCAGGATGGTTATATGGAAGACGGATCCATATAGTAAATGCGAGGGCATGTAAGTTCCACTGGATTGATAACAATCAATATCTAATATGCCCTAAAATATTTTAAAAATTTTTCTTCAACAATCATGTTATGGTAGTACATAATTTACTGCAGAGGTAATTGTATTTAATTATTTTTATTTTATTATGTTTTTTGTTTTATTAAGTTCCTTTTATAGTTATTAAGTTGATGTGTTTTTTATTTTAAAATCTCTATGTGATACCTCATTTACTATAGCCTTGAATGAGTACGAAAGAGTAGTTACATCATTCAGGAGACCAGGATACGACCCCGGACTACCCAACTTTTGAAAATACTTACAAATCCCCAACCTCAACTCAAGAGTTAAACCTAGGGTTGAGAGGGTGATAAAGCTTTCACAAACCATTTTCACAAATATACACTATCTCATTTAGTCTCACTGGCTCTTCCTTTATATTCGTTTATCAGAGTTTGCGAGCGTTCCTTTGCTTAGTACTCACATTCCATTACTTATACACATTTCGTTAGCGATAGGAAGCACAAACACTTATCGACTATCATTCATCTACTAGTTATTCTTACATTGCTGTTATGCTTACAAGTCATATACAACATATACAAATCCTATAATATCCAAAAACATATGGAATTAGACAACAAAAATGACTAAAGTCTTCAGCGTCTCAACCTCTAGTCATCCGTACTTACCTTCTACTTGCCCCTTGAGCTCTCTCCCTGTACTATAAGTGGTTTTTAAAAAAGAGTGAGATTAAAAAAGAATCTCAGTAGTAACATATATCAATCATACAGTTATAACATTACAAGGCATGCTAAACAAACATCATTCATTAGAATGATCACAACAGCATTCAATGCATTATATGTAGTTATAAGCTATCATAGCGCTAGATATATTATAAGGCCTTGAGGGATACCCATGCAAATACGCCCCAAGCACTCACTCGTGCAACAGTAAGCATTATATGGCCTGAGCGTCAACCCATGCAAAGATAGGCCTCAGGCAACCACCCCGCATATTTAGAATACGACAGAAAATTCTTGACGAACACACAAATCATACAATGCATATAGTAACATATGAAAGACAAGTTACTACCTAATTGCTTTCCTTTAGCAATTTCCTCCCACCTGTCCAAGCTCTGGCAAGCCTTGAGTTCTGGATAACTACTAAGTCCTGAAATCTACGAATATACCATAAATGAGTCATTACTCATTCATGTACAATTCCAAATTCATAGTATTGGTTAACTTAACCTAAAAGTGCTAAATTACCAAAATGCCCCTTAAGACCCCGTCTCACCATACTTTACCAAAAGTTATGACCTGGCCTAATCCTACACAATTTTGCGTGTAGAATCCATTTTGACCTCAGATTGGTCAAAATCAAGCCCAAATGAGGAAAATGCCATTGACAACCCTTACTTGGAGCTTTTAAGGGTAATTTGGTCATTTCACATTCTGGGCATTTCTCATTTCATCATTAACATATACAGTACACAATTTTATCTTTTAAACCTAATGGAAGCATCAGAATTATCAAATCTCTGCTCCTTTCACATGCCTAAAACATCTCAGAAAAGTTATGATGGTTTCTCGTTTTCTCTTGCCTAATCACCTTCTTTCTACTTATAATCACATGATTAGCTATTTAGACATTCATTGGACATGATTTAGAGGAACTTGGACAGCAAGGTCCCTTAGGTTTCTTAATCTAACTTTCACAAAACATTCAAAACCAAGCCAAGAACAACAATAATAGCATCAATCAAACCAGAGGAATAAGTTTGTAAGGTTACCTCTTGATTTCCACCTCTTTCTATCTCTGCACGTTTTCTTCCTCTCTCTCCATAGCCTTGATTTATCTTGAATCCCATGGATTCAAAGGAGGAGAGGTGAGTAGCAGAGATTATGGAAGGATTAGGAAGCTTAAATCACAAGACTAAGACTTCCTTACCTTGGTTATTGAAGAACTCTAGCCCTTGTTTGCTTCACCATGTTCTTCAGCTCTCTCTCTCTCACTCTTTCTGATTCAGTTTGCATGAGGAATGGCAAGAAAAGATGAAGAGATGAAGTTATAATGCATTAATCAAATGATTTAACACAAGCTTGCATCTCATTGGCCCATATGTAATTCTCATTTATACAATATATCATTTAATTTCATTTCCCTTCACGCTCTCTTCATTCTAGCCGAAAATGAGTGAGAATTGAGAGGAAAATATTGATCTCAAACTATCCTATTATGCTAACTTGCAAATTGTTGACCAAAACCTTTAACTTTTGACCTCACTTGATAATATTTCTCCAAAATAGGGCTACTAATTATCAAGTAGACTTTTCCCTCTTTTTCATTCCCATATAACTGAAATTATTAGGAATACTAAGGAAAAATAATTATTTCCCATTTTATGGCAAAATACCGTTTTACCCCTACGTTTCATGATTTACTGAAATAAATCATTCCTTGCTCGTTTCTTTTCATTTGGCCCACTTAAATGAAGCCATCATTTGCATCATCTTAAGCTCATATTTTGGTTACAATATTAGGCCTTTAAATAGACATTAATTGCCTCTTTGTTTCCTTACTCGGCCGAATTACATGTAACCAGCAATTAAAATATTTCTGTAAATTTACACACACACCACAATTCACCATTTTATTCCACTAAATATCACAAATATACATGTAAGGAATATTGGTGAAAAAGTGGGGTATTACACTCTAGATGTTTGACATTACTGATGCATTTTGTGAAGATAACAATGATGACGTTCACACACGTTGGGCAACTTTTTTTTTAGAGATCACAAACTTTTGAGTGTAATGTCAAACATGTTATATTAATAACTATTTGGGATTGGACATGTTGAATTTCATTGTCACTGTTTGGTATTGAACTTGACTTTGATTGTACAAATTTCATTGTAAAAGTGAGGCAACATTTTTTTACCTACATTGATATAACTTTGTTAATATTTTGGATTGGAATTTACAATAAATTTGATATTTGATGTTAGTTTTATTGTAATTGTTTTTATTTGTCAAGTGTTTGATTATTTATTATCATGTAAACGGGTTTGTAGCATAATAAACAAACAATTTTTTTTTTAAAAAAATGAGTTTCTACACTTGACGAACAATGAAATGTGTAGAAAGTCACACTTTCTACACTTGACACAAAGAAAGGTGTAGAAAGTCACACTTTCTACACTTGTCAAACAAGGAGAGGTGTAGAAAGTCACATTTTCTACACTAGATGCACAAGGAGAGGTGTAGAAAGTCACACTTTCTACACTTGCCGAACAAGGAGAGGTGTAGAAAGTTACATTTTTTACACCTATTTTCACAATAACACGTGTAGAAAGTGGGACTTTCTACACGTGTCGTAAGAACAACAATTGTAGAAAGTCCCACTTTCTACACGTGTTAGGATGCACAACAAGTGTAGAAAGTGAGACTTTCTACACTTGTTGTGAGTTTGAACACGTGTTGAAAGTCCTATTTTCTACACCTATTGTGCTATACAACACGTGTAGAAAGTGATACTTTCTGCATCTGTTGTAGATCAAGTGTAAAAAGTCTATTCCGTCAAATGTAAAAAGCCTTTCCTGCACTAGTGATTTTAATGTTATCTTGTTTGGTTTATGAAGGGAAGGGATGAAAAAAAATTTAATCTAGACAACTTTACCCTTTTATTTAATTTTTTTAAATTTTGTACAATGTTTAATAAAATATATTATAAATATAAAATTATAATTTAATAATTATAAAAATTGAATAAATATAACTATAATTATACTAATAAATATCCAAAATTATATTCTATAGTTTTACTTACCATATACAAAAATAAGTAAAATATTATAATTATAATATATATGTACACAATAAACAAATTTAAAATAAAAGTGGAGTGCTTTAGAGAAGAGGGTAAAATGAGATAACAAAAAATCTTCATGGACAAAATGGTCAGTGTGAGTTAAAATATTATCCCTCTCTCCAAATCTTCCCAATTTAGAGGGGGAGAGTTATGAGACGAGGGAAGAAAATTTTTTTATTACCAAACAAAGAGAATGGAGCAAAATCCCCAACCAGACATCACAGTTCCGAAGAACTGCCCAACAGAGGTTATATGTGCGATACCACAAAATGACTTCTCAATTTAAAACAATCTAGACTCATAAGGCCGTCCGTGCAACACATGTGGATTCGCGTCTAGTTAAGTTTATAGACATCATATTTTTCATAATTTAAAAAAATGAAAATTTTCTATTGTATTGAGAAAAAAGACAATTTTATTATTTTATATTATATATTAAAATTGATAATTTATAGTCCCTTGACGAGAAAGCTCCCTTAATTACTTTATATTTATCTATATGTTTAAAAACAAACTAGATATTTTCGCTATATCTGAGGGCCGGATCTAGCGACTAATTATTATAAGGCAACTAAAGTTTCAACCTTATCGTTGACACTGGCATCAAACACTTCGGGGGCCAAATGCCCATGCCCTAAACGAGTTATAATTTTAAAGGAAAAAAATCATGTGGGGTGGACGTAGACATTTTCTGGGCAATATAATAATAGAACTATTTTCTTATGGGCTGTTTGGTACGCGGAGGGGAGGGAGAGGGAGAAGGAATTTATTTTATAGTTGAATTTAAAAAAATTAAAAAAATAAGGTTAAAATCTTGTAATTAATTTAGATTACTCTTTTGCCTTACATTTTATCTTTATTTAAAATTAATAACCACTTTTCTCCAATTTTTTAAATTCAACTCATAATTTTTTTTTTCTCCCATCCCTTTTAAATCCCTCATACCAATTAAACAAATAAACCATGTGTTATTTATTTAAATACAAAACTACAAGAACAACTTTGAAATATATTTCTATTACGATTTTAGTATGTAAATTTTAATACAAGTGCACAAATTAAGCAAGCTCTAAAATCAACAACTCATAAATTTTGAGCTACGATTACAAGATAGAGATTAATTACATTCATCCTAATTTTGCTTAAAAAATTGGGAGAATGCCAAAAAATACTATTTAAACTTCAAAATCCCGTTAACAAGTTCGGTAATGGGATTAACAAGAATTGTAATGCAATTAACAAATCATTTTATTGTTAAATCACCTATTTAGGATTTTGAAATTTAAATGGTATTTTTTTAGAATTCTCCCTAAAAAATTAGCATTTTATTTTTTTAAAAAAATTATCTCTTATATTTTATTTGAATTAGGATTTTTGTCAAATTTAAAATAAATGTGTCAAATTTCATTTAATATCGAGATTTGTATTTGCTTTTACTCCATGGAGTAACTCCTCTAATTCTGCATCAACTTTTTATCAAAGCTTGTTACACATTTTGTCTCCTATGTTTGATATGAATGAGTTGGAGGGGAGGAGCATAGAGGAAAATTTTGTATGAATTGGGTTTAAAAAATTAGAAAAGGGAGATTGTAAAATTTTAACAAAAAATATATAATAAAAGATTAACAAATAAAAATTTAAAACTTATTTTCTAATATTTTGTAAATCCACCATAATAACTGTCATGTACAAGTACATGCTTTCCCATTTTTCAATAAAACCATAAAATAATATTACAATAATATTTGAAGGTTATCATCACCTATGGTTGCCTAAATTTTTTTCCAAATTAGGGGTTGCTTTTTGAGCAGGCCTTACATTGCATACACATCAACCAAAAAAAAAAGAACGAAAACAATTTCAACCACCAAATTATATTAGGACAACAAATAAGAAACGCATACATATTGTGACTCAAACAATATTTAACTTAAACAAAAATTAATTGAAGCAAACTAAGTTAATTCAAACAAATAATTATGAAGATTTACATGCTTAAGTGGCTCGTTTCTTTTCATAGTTTTTGCTGTTTTAAAAAGCTATTCATAGCTTGATTTTTCCCCTTGTTGCAAAATTATTTTCCACACTTTTAAATCCATTTTCTTTTATTGTGATTGTGTAATGAATTATCGATGGAACTATGTCATCGATTAATTAGTGATAATCTATTTGACAATAGAATCATTAAATTCCATTGCTAATCCACTTTGTTTTGTTGTCTACAAAGCATCTTCTTCATTGAAATTGGTTTCAAGTGACGTCTCATTATATAGATCATCTTCAATTGTATTGTCTATGATACCCTATTTCCAATAACCTCAAATGAGTAGTGAAGCTATGATTTGAACCCGGGCTACCCAACTTTCGAAAACATTCATAAATTCACACTATCAATTCATAATTTGAACATAGGGTTGAGAGGGTTTTTCAAAGGGTAGGAAACTTTGCCATCATTCCCACAAGATTCACTACATCACCAATACCTCATCGGCTCTTAGTCTCAATATATCAAAGTATGCGAATGATTTCATTGTAATTAAATTAGAGTTATTCTCTGCTTAAACTTCACTCATTCACTCTTATACATACATGTATAATTTGACATAAATTATCAAACATTTACATCAAATACAAAATAGTAGTGTATCACACTACAATCTTTAATTCACATTTGCAAGTCCTCTTGCATATCTCCATGCATTATTCACCTATACTCAATTTACCTATATGGTTGGGTAATGAAGAGTGAGATTCGAGAGAATCTCAGTAGTAGACATTACCACTATACATGCAAGATATATATTTAATGCATGACATATTTTCCATTCATAAAATCATGTCAATATGATGACATCTACATGCTCAATTTTACAACATACTCATGGCTATCGTATAAACATAACAGAGCTTCAATCAATCAAATCCATTCAACACATTTTTCCAAAGTAATCATAAAAAACAATGCAAAAACATACATTATCATATACATGCAGGCTAGGTAAGTTCGCTATCTCTTGGACTTTGTGTCCTTCTCTTGACCCACCATCTTTGCTCCGGCTTGAGCATAACCGTCTGGTCCTAACATTTCCAGATATACAATAAATGAATCATTACCCATCAGTGTACTATTCCATACTCATATTATTGGCTAACTTAGCTCCATAATGCTAAATTACCAAAATACCCCTAAAAGACCCGATCTCCGCCCCTTTGTACCCGATCCAACAGTACCTTACCAAAAATTATAACCCAGGCTAATCCTATACAATTTTATGTGTAGAATCCATTTTTGACCTCGGATTGGTCAAATTCAGGGGCAAATGATGAAAATATCTTTGGCAGCCCCTACTTGGAGTTTTAAGGGTGGTTTGGTCATTTCACACTCTAGGCCGTTTCTCACTTCACCCTCATCATGAACCCTACACAATTTGCCCTTATAAACTCAATGGAACCATCAAATTGATGAAATTCCAACTCTTTCCTCACGACACACACAAGGCAGCAATTTAGAGTTCTTGGAAAAGTTGTGTTGGTTTCTTGTTTTTTCTTGTTTAATCACTTCCTTTTTATTTCTAATCATATGATTAGCAATTTAGACATCCATTCTGCATATTTTAGAGGGAATTTGGGTAGAACTTTCCCATGGTTCACTTCAACCCATTTTCCCCAAAAACAAGAAAAACAACACCATATCTACCAATAAAAACAAGAACAATCCTCAACTAAGGCAAAGGAAGCAAGCCTTGAAGTTTACCTCCTGATTCCTCCACTTTCTCTCTCTAAAATGTCATCCCTGTATCTCTCTTCTTTTGAGATTTTTCCTTGAAAACCATGAATTCAATGGTGAAGAAGAGATTATGAGAGGCTATGGAATGATTAGGAAGCTTAAACTTCAAGATTACAAGCCTCTTACCTTGAATTGATGGAAGCCCTAAGCTCTCTTTGCTTCTTCAAGTTCTCGTTTAGCTCCCTCCCTCTCTTTCGTTCTATTTGCACGAAAGAATGAGATGGAAATGGTGAAGGATGATGGTTAAATGTTTTTATTGGGATTGGTAGGAAGACAACGGAAGAATTAAAATTTAAACTTGCAAAAGTTTACCAATCTCAATTGCGGATCTATCAAAGGCCTTTAAATCGAGTTAGAAAGAGTCGTACCTTATTTATGTTTGTTTGAATGCCCACAATCATCAATGTATTGCGAGTTCTCAAATCTCCATGCTTGGTTGCTCCTGAAATAATTTCTCCGGCATCTACATGTTTGCTAATTCTTCTTAAAAGAGCATCAAACTCTATGAGTGTGAGATTAACCATCCCCGACATCAACATGTTGGCTAGTTCTTCTTTGGAGTTTCACCTTTTGGATCTTGAGGAGCTAACTACTCAGATCAGCTCCCTTTATTGGTATCCACACAAAAAGGACCCAACACCAGCAGCATGTTAGTGCCTCCAATGTCCTTCTAGGGTTTTCTTGCGGCTCTCTATTTTTTCATCATCTGTAGAAAACCCTAGCTCTTACCTTTTATAACTAGTCAGGGTTATGTATTTTATGATGGATATTGGATTTTTAAAATTAATATTAATTAATTTCAAAATCCTTGTCATATCAATTAACACTTAATTGTTTTGATAAGCTAATTAAATAAATATGATTTAATTAAATCTGTCCAATAGTTTTAATTTAACCTATTTATTTAATTAGAATAAAGAGCTAATCGAATCAGATTTAATTTATCTTTACAAATTAAATATGAGATATTATCATATAATATAATATTATCATATTATCATATAATATAATATTATCATATATATAATATATATTATCAAATAATATATTTATATATGTATGTATGTATTTCAAAAATACATATGTGTATATATAATATTATTAATTTTCTTTTCAAATACACACACACACACATAAATATTTATCAAATAAATATTCACCCAACATGTGTATATAATAAATAAATAAATATATATATATATATATAAAATTCATCCACCCTAGATTAAACATTGTATTCATTGAATTTGAGATGCATCTTAGATTCAATGAATCTGGACATTATAGCTCGTGTTGGGCTATTCTTGTGTGCGACCCTGTAAGCCCATATGAAGTTGGCAGTGGGCCAATGACTATACTAACCCACAAGTCGTAAGCGGCCTCTAGCAAGACATTATGACTACCAAATTCATATAATGATAGACAATACGATACAACTTGTCCGATCTTGTAGCATTTACATAGGACTCCCTAGTTCGATCTCACAGTGCTTGGTTTCTCAAGCCTCACTGCTTCTTTGGGACTTTCCCGAATTACATTGTATGCATACCAGACTTTCCATCCTCTTTGAAACTCTCCCGATTCATACTATATGCATATCAAGCCTTACGACTCATTCTTCTCCTACACCACTGGATATTTTGGCTTTACTTCCTAGGGGATCACCCCCATGCCATAGGCATCTTAGGGCTTACTGCCTTAGCTATAGCCTAGTACAGTCTAAATATTTTGTCAGCCTCAAGGTGTACTATGGACATATTGGTCAAATGTTACCATGCTAGGCAACAACTATAGTGCTAAACACGTAGGTCTTAAATCTTATGGACACTGTCCTATGTAGACTTTCACATCAAGTCTTATTGCCTCGAGCCTCTGCTCGGCTCCATTCTCAACACATCTCATTCTGCTAGCCTAAGGACATACCAGTCCCTCAGGTCTTATGGCCTCAAGACATTCAGTCCATTACCTTTGCTGAATACATATCGAGTCTAGTTACTTAGGACATAGTTCGCTAGGTATTTCAAACTTACTACAAGCTCCATCTTTTGCTTCTTAATCCATTCATACTCTTATGTAACATTCACGAAGCATGCTAAATAAATAATCATCACAACAATCATCATAAGAGCATTTGGCATATCAGCATATAACAACCACTGGACCCTCAGTCCAATAAGTCACATGGCCTTAAATGTTCACCGGCGCAATAAGCCCCGGGATTCCACTTGTGCATAACATGAGTTTCCATGGCCCCGAGTGTCCATCCACCCGTGCAATTATGCCCCAAGTGACAACTCATGCATAATAGAAATCTCCATGCATCTACCCGCACAATTAGGCCCTGGGCGACCACCCTGCAAATTTTGAATACTTATCAGGTTTAACTACCTAAGGACACGCTGGCCCTATAGGTCTTACCGCCTACCGTATATTCATAATATGAATATACTCGATGGTAAATATATACATGTAGAACCATTACATAAGATACGAGAGAACCAATTGCTTTTCATTATACCAATGAGCCTATTCTTCCTTAACCTCTTCCATCAATCGCCACTAGAGCACCCCATGGCAATTTGCTGGGTCACATAAACCCTTATGTCAAGGAAAATTATTCGATGGAAGACTCATTACAATGCACCATATTAAGAGTCAACATTCTCATAGCTCTACTCTACAATTTCAATGTCACGAAGGCTTCACTTCACGGTTTGTCATCATGGCGGCTACATACTATGGTTTGACATCATGGTGGCTCCACACTGTAGTACTACACTTGGTGCTTCACTTAGTCACCTAACTGGTCACCCCCTGTCAAAACCCTCTGTAGGTAGCCCTCTTCAATCAAATCTCCCCTTAGGTATCCTTTTTAGATCAGAATCCTCCATAGGTAGCTCTTTTTGGTTGGTCACCTTTGAATGGAAATACCATTGTAATAGGAATAGAAGTCTCATAAGGTCCTTCTTCTCCAACAATTCTATAATCTCCTCTAATTTATGCCATCTTACAGGGGTCAAACTACTTGGACTTCTGATATCAGTCTTGCTCCAGGCAATAATCCCAACTTTAAGGGAATATTCTATAAATAAGATCTTTCCCTATGCTAGATTAGCAACTAGCAACCTCCAGAAATATGTATGAGGTTTCTTACACATTTTTGTACTACATTCTAGTACCTCAAGCCACTCAGGTTATCTCAAAGTCCTGAAAAACCAATTCAACTATTACAATTGATTCTCATATTATGATTCTATTCTTAGAATGTCAACATCACTTGAGTCAAAAAAATCAACTTTCGTCAATTATACCTAATAGGTATGCTAAGAATCAAAATCAATAGCACCTATCCTAACCTCCACGGTTTTTGGGTAATATCATCAAACAATTACTGAAGGTTCAATCATTCCACAAGGTTCAAACTTCCTTCATGAAATAGAACCATAATGCCACCTGATTCTCATTTCAACCTAAGCACTATTTTAGCTTAAATCTGATCCAAACATATCTTCAACCTTCAGTATTATCAATTTAGATCCTCTAGGATTGATATACAACATAATCACCACTCATCATGCATCACCATATATCATGCACACTTTCCTTTAACCCCACGGGTTATTAAGGATCTTTACTTAGCATGGAGAACCTCAACACAATCACTATGCCTCAAGTTCTAATCACTACTATAAAAATAGGGATTAGTAGCGTACCTCTTGTGTCACTTCTTTAAAGAAGTGCCACAGCTTCTTCCAAAAACTTTTAAATTTTTTTTAAAAGAAAAAGTGGTTTTTTAAAAAATTAAAAATTGAAGCAGCAGCTGTGGCGCTTGTTTAAGGAAGTGCCACAGTTGTTACATACTTGATGTGGCACTTAGCCTAGCAAGCGCCACCCAAAGTATTACTTTTTTTTAAAAAAAAATTTAAACCCTTTTCTCTCCTGCAATTTTCAGTCTCCACCACTCTTCATCCAACACGTGTCATCACCCTTATCCTTTTAGATCCCTCATTTCCTCCTTCTCCTCTTTTTTTCACTTATCACAGTCTCCAATTCGATCTACACTTCTCTCATTTCTTTGTTCCATCACTTCTCACATTTTCTCCTCCTTCTCTTTTTATTTTCACGGCACTCCTTCCTAATTTCTTTTGTCCCATTTCTTACACCAAACTAACCCCACTGCTTCTTCCCTTTGTTCTCATTCCATCATCCTTATAGTTTCATTTCGTCCTGTAAATCGTACCCATTCATTTTTTTCCTCTTTCTTTTTTATATTTTGAAGCTACGTACAACATATTGTCTTGTTAACCACCTTTTTTTAAACATCTATGCAACTTTGTCTTTGTCTTTTTCTTTTATTAATTTTTTTCCAGGTGTTGTATTTGAGGTTTCAGCTCACTCTATTCAAGCTTCCTCTATACTGTAAGTTTTTTAAATTTTTGAGCTGAAAAATATAATTTTATTAGTAGTTAATTGTTTAATATGCTAAATATATTTTATATTTAATTTATTACGAAATCTAAAAAAATTATTCTCATTTTTATATGCCGAAAAATAAATGAGATAAAATTAAATGTTATTATATAGTTTGTATGTGAAGATATGTAGTAGTTAAAATTTTTTATTGTTGTAGTAATTGTTAACATTGATGAGTTGCATAAGTAAACTAATTATTTATTTTTCAAATTTTTACTTTATTTAGTAATGATTTTGTTAATTAGTTATTTCTTAATTTATATCATTTTGGAGTTATTTGATTGTGGTTTGTTTTTCTTTTATTTTGTTGTAGATATATGGAAATGTGTTTAAAGTGTGTTATTAACTATAATTATAGGGTTCTAAAAGAAAAATACGAAAAAAAATTACTTTTTTTTAAAAATGGTTTAAGGTGGTGCTTGAGGAAGCGCCCCCTAGGTTAATTTCTTTAAAAAAAAGCATAGGGTGACGCTTCATTTAGCCACAAGAAGTGACTTCCTATGACACTTGAGTTCATGTGGCACTTTTTCAAGGAAGCGCTACCTTAGATCATTTTTTTTTAAAAAAATATTTTTTAAAAAAAAGTTCTTGGGTGACACTTCCTCAAGGAAGCACCAGCTTAGACCATTTTTAAAAAAAAAGATTTAAAAATTATTTTTTACAAAAGGTCTAGGGTGACACTTATTCAAGAAAACGCCATAGGAAGTTCAAACTTCATGTGACTCTTCCTCAAGGAAACACCACTTAGGTATTATTTAAATAAAAATATATATATACATGTTATGGCGCTTGTGGGTAGTGCCACAGCTTCTTTTAGTGGTGTTGGGATATGTGGCGCTTGTCAAGGCCACATATAATATTAAAATAAGCGCCACAGCTATGTTTATTTGTAGTAGTGAATAACCTCATTAGACAAACGTTTCTAGTCAGTACTCTGTGTAACAAAAATGGTTCAGGTTAACGATCAAGATTTACTTTATCATCTCCACACCTCTAATCATTTCTTAGGTCATTTAAGAACCTCTAATCAGAATTTCAAACCATTAATCAAAAGATTTGAAATTTCTAAGGTACTTCCCAGGGGTCACCCATCTCGGGATTCTCCCCGCCTAAGCAGGCTTGAGCACGGAATTCCAATGCTACCCGCGGCATCCGTGCTAGTACATACCATTATCACTGAGTAGCGGTAGCCCATACATATCTCCATCCTAATATGACATGTCAGGAAAGTCTCTAACAATGTGCTAAAGTCTCCAAACAAGACATTGCATAAGGTCACATTTGCACATTTTGTACAACTGCCTTTACACTCGAGTTTGAACTCAAGGACTAGAGTTCTGACCCATAAACTCGAGTCTTGCAAATGACACTCGAGTTCCATTGGTATTTTTCTGAGACTCAACTGATACTTTAACTTTGCACATGCCATGAAAGCTTACACTCGAGTTCACAACGGTGCACTCGATTCATGAGAGTTTGAAATGAGAGTTTGTTCCAGAAAGCTCTCAAATGCTATAAACAATCATTGTACTCAAGTTATGTACAAACATTGCACTCGAGTTCTGCGAGTTCTGTAGAAAGAGTTTGTACCTGAGAGATTTTCAACTGCAAGAGGAAGAGATACACTCGAGTTCACATGTATGAACTCGAGTTCTCAACTATCTACACTCGAGTTCCAGTTTCACACCCTCGTGAGTTCCTGCCCGAAACTACCTTATGCATAAGGAAATCTCCTATACACTTGAGTTATCCGAGATGAACTCGAGTTCTCACGGAAAACGGCACTCAAGTTTAAGTTTTCACTCTCGTGAGTTCTTGCCGAAGACCACCTAATACACTAAAAAATAAATCAATGCACTCGAGTTTTCCAAGATGAACTCGAGTTTATTAGCTATCCAAAGCTGAATACACTTCACAAAATCATTCCAAATACAATCATAGGTAATTCAATCCTTGTTTTCTAGTGGTTATCATTCTTAAACATAGTTCTACCACCACACCTCCTAACATAAGACATCTAACCAAGCATTTTAACCTATCCGCATTTTCAGAGAACTCTAGCGATTACCTAATATTGCCAGAACCAATGCTCTGATACCAACAAATGTGATATCCTATTTCCAATAACCTCAAATGAGTACAAATAAATAGTGAAATCAATTGTGGAATTCCCAACTTTCGAAAACGTTCATAAATTCCCACTCTCAACTCAAGATTTGAACCTAGGGTCGAGAGGGTTTTTCAAAGGGTAGGAAACTTTGCCATCATTCCTACAAGATTTACTACGTTACCAATACCTCATCGGCTCTTTGTTTCAATATATCAAAGTATGTGAGCAATTACATTGTAATTAAATTAGAGCTATTCTTTGCTTAAACTTCACTCATTCATTCTTCTTATACATACATGTATAATTTCACATAAACTATCAAACATTTACATCAAATACAAAATAGTAGTGCCTTACACTACAATATTCAATTCACCTTTGTAAGTCCTCTTGCATATCTCCATACATTCTTCACCTGTACTCAATTTACCTATATGGTTGGGTGAGGAAGAGTGAGATTCGAGAGAATCTCAGTAGTACACATTACTACTATGCATGCAAGATATATGTTGAATGCATGAAATGCTTGCCATTCATAAAATCTTGCCAATATGATGACATCTACATACTCAATGTTACAATATACTCATTACCATCGTATAAACATAACAGAACTTCAATCAAACAAATCCATTCAACACATTTAGGCAAAGAAGTCACATAAAACAATGCAAAAACATACATATAATATACATGCAGGCTAGGTAAGTTCACTACCTCTTGGACTTTGTGTCCTCCTCTTGACCCACCATCTTTGCTTTGGCTTGAGCATAACCATCTGGTCCTAACATTTCCAGATATATAATAAATGTATCATTACCCATCCATATACCATTTCATACTCATATTATTGGCTAACTTAGCTCAATAAAGCTAAATTACCAAAATGCCCCCCGTAAGACCTGGTCTCCGCTGCCATTTACCCGGTCCAACAGTACCTTATCAAAAATTATGACTTGGGCTAATCCTACATAATTTTGTGTGTAGCATCCATTTTTGACCTCGGATTGGTCAAATTCAGGGGCAAATGATGAAAATACCTTTGGCAGCCCCCTACTTGGAGTTTTGAGGGTAGTTTGGTCTTTTCACACTTTAGGCCTTTTCTCACTTCACCCTCAACATGAACCCTACACAATTTTCCTTTCTAAATTCAATGGAACCATCAAATTGATGAAATTCCAACTCTTTCCTCATGCCACACACAGGGAAGCAATTTAGAGTTCTTAGAAAAGTTGTGTTGTTTCTTGCTTTCTCTTACTTAATCACTTCCTTTTTACTTCTAATCATATGATTAGCTATTTAGAAATCTATTGGGCATGTTTTAGAGGGAATTTGGGTAGCACTTTCCCATGGTTCACTTCAGCCCATTTTCCCCAAAAACAAGAGAAAACAACACCATATCTAGCAACAACAACAACAACAATCCTCAACTAAGGCAAAGGAAGAAAGTCTTGAAGTTTACATCATAATTTCTCTACTTTCTCTCTCTAAAATGTCAGCTGTCTCTCTCTTCTCTTGAGATTTTTCCTTGAAAACCATGAATTCAATGGTAAAGAAGAGATTATGAGAGGCTATGGAGTTATTAGGAAGCTTAAACTTCAAGATTACAAGTCTCTTACCTTGAATTAATGGAAGCCATAAGCTCCCTTACTTCTTTAAGTTCTTGTTCAAATCCCTCCCTCTCTTCCGTTCTGTTTGCACGAAAGATTGAGATGGAAAGGATGAAGGATGATGGTTAAATATATTAACCAAAGTGCTTGCCATGTGTCTATTCCCCATTTGTCCAAATATCATGTTTTTGTGCAAATATTCATTTTCCCTTTTCCTTCTCTTCTCCACCGAAAATGAATGAAAAATGAGAGTATATATTACTCTCTCATTATCCCATAAGTCATCTTGCAAGTGGTTGACCAAAGCCTTAAGCTTTTGACTCTCTGATCTTCCTTGATAATAATCCACCAAAATAAGCTTATTAATTACCAAGTAGTCATTTTCCTATTTTTAATTTCTATTCAACTGAAATTATTAGGACTATTAGGGAAAAACAATAAATTTCTTGCTTTATGAAAAAATTACCCTTTTGTCCTTACATTATTTTTCCCATTTTCGTACTTATTGCAAAATTCGCCAGAATATTCATTGAAGCTCAACATTCCTAGAATTCTCATTTTGGAAGCTGACACTGAAAAATGCCAGTTTCACTAGGCTAACTTCAAAAATACATAACTCTTTATGTACAGCTCTAAATAACTTAGATGACCTATCAAATTAAAGCTTGATAAGTCTACTTTCATTATAAAAGGTTTTAGAATTTTTGGATGTCATTTTCCCTTTGAAAGATGTCACACAACTACAGCTGTCACACCAGAAAATTCACCATTAGCAACAATACTTTGTATTCTAATTAACTATGTTGTGTGTAACTCCTCATTGCATTGTCTTGTCATTCTCCCAAGCTCTTTTAATTCACCATAATATTCCCTTTAATACCCAAGGCTATAAAGGAATTTTGGGAAATACAATTATGCCTTACTAGGATAATTGCTAAATCGGTGTTTAGTAGTTCACTTAATCCAGGCTTAATCTCAAACCTCTTGTCCCAAAATTCAGGATATTACATTGTCTGCATGTCTCATATCCTTATTCATTTTATGGGGTGAAGGTGCAAATTTAGCAATCAACTATTTTCCTATGGGCACCCAACACAATTAACTATTTTTGGGTGCCAAATAGACATACACAATTTATATGGGAACAGATATAGCAACGCTGTTAAGCATACTTGACTTTTGTTAATTGTTTCATTATGGATCCCACCAGTCTTCTCACTCTATTATTTTAATATATTTTTAAAAGGGTTAAGGCACAAATTTAGCAATGAACTATTTCATAAGAGTATTTACAAGATAAATTTTGACATTCACATAAGAGACTTTACATTAGTGTCCTTACTTTATCTTTTTCATAAGAGCATGTACAAGACAAATAAAGGAATTTAAAAGAATACAGTGAGTTAAAAAAATTTTACTGCACCCTATTGGGACAAAATAAAATTATGTTTTGTCAGTGGAAAGACAAATATGAGCATTTACAAGACAAATATGTGAATAACCAAAATTTTATGACTCATTGGATTTATTTAAATCCCTTTATTTTTCTTGTATATTTCTTTATTTGTCTTATAAATGCTCTTATGAAAAATAATTGTGTTGGGCGCCCATAAAGAAATAGTTCAATACTAAATTTGCACCTTACCCCTTCTAAAAATATATTAAGATAATAGAGAGTGATAAGAGTGGTGGGACCCATAATGCAAAAAGTAACAGAAGTTAACTTAGGTTAACGATGTTGCTATATCTATTCTCGAATAAATTGATTATGTCTACTCTTGCACCCGAAAATAGTTAGTTATGTTGGGTGCTTATAGGAAAATAGTTGGTTGATAAATTTACACCTTAATTCTTATTTTATTGGTTAACAAAACAATAGATTATCCATTATTATCAGGATTAGTGACATAGAAGATTTATTTGGCGTGAGAAGTCAAAATAGAAGATACTTCTTTATACTATTACAAGGTCAAATTCAATTGTACCAACCCTAAGTCATGAACTCTTGAGGAATTATTATTGTCAACTCACTTCCACCAGAATGTGGGTAATGACTCCCTACTTTTAGATAATTTGAGATGCATTTTAATATATTTGGGAATCATTAATGCTAAATTAAAGGGATTATAGTGAGATTTTGATAATAAGTCAATTTGGAGCATGATTTAAGGGATTTTATTATAAATATCAAAGTTGTTAGAACCAGCTATCACCAAGAGGGGGTGAATTAGGTGTAGGATAAAAACTTAAGAACTTTCAAAATCAGTTTGCATCTTAGTGAGAACAAGTATAAAGATAATGAATCATCAATTCACTGTTGATTATTCAGATCAAATATGCTGGAATTATATGAGATAAAGGAAGAGAATATGCAAACTATGATTTATACTAGTTTAGTCTAATCCTTGATGACCTACGTCTAGTCCCCAAGCTCCACTTGAGATTTTCAATCTACTATCTTCTTGTTCAATTCGAGTACAAGAGAAGCCTTTACCATCCCATAAGTTTAGCTAGACACTTATGAAGCCTTTTACAAATCTCTCATCGAGTTACTCCCCCTTACACATCGTAAGGAGGAAACCTTGATGATGAAGAATTACAATTATCTTTACTCTCAGAGGTGAGTTAAGATGAATACTGAAGTACAATACAAATAATCTCTCTCTCTGAAATAAATAATATTGAAGCTACAATAGAGATTATTCAGGTTAAAGTGGGTGATTCATGATTTTAGTATTTTAGCGTACTTGCTCTCCTTCATCATCTTTGAGTGCTTTTCTATTTATAGTTCATATATAGCTTGATTACCATTGAGCATGCTTCTTCTTATTGAGTAGAAACAACCATTGGAAGTAGTTGTTGGAGTCTCTGAACATTCTTTGTGCCTAAGGAATTAGCCGTTGAAGCAGAGAGAATGTCTATTGTTTGTTTGAATGTCCTTCACATTTAATCCTTCTGAAATAAAAGTTATTTTTTCAATCTATGTGTTAATCCTTATTTGATCACCTAAAAAATACTTAAGCACTAATATAATGAAGAGTTAGTGATTAAAAGCAAGAAGAACAAGTTACACAATCATTCCAATGATATTTAGAAGTTTTGAAGCGATTCTCTATTTTCTAGGAAAGTATCACTTGAGCGATCACTCGAGTGATATTCTCTTAGTAGTACAGAGCACCAGATGGATCATTGGAGTGATATGCTACTAATGTATAAAATGGGATCACTTGAGTAATCTTGCTTCAGATAACTTAATACATCACTTGAGTATTCTGCTAGTGATAAACTCATTTTGAATCTAAATATGACAAATGACCTGTCATTCGAAAGCTCTTGAAGGCTACATCCCAATGAAAAAAAGAATTAACTCCAAATTCATTATATTCAGAAAGTAATGATCTAAAGAAGAGTGGATGCTAGTCTGGAATATCATGAGAACATCGAACATCACCTTTCTAGGTCCATATCTCTTTTGTATAAGACTCTTTGAGCTTGATATTGGCTTTTATGAATTGAATTTTGAGTTTTTCTTTATATACAATAAGTTTTACCTCAATCGGATGTGTATTATGTGAGATACATCTAAATTACTGAACTTGTTCTACAATAACGCGAGAAATTCCAGTATCAACTTCCAAAACTCATATTGCTTTCATCTGAAATCTGTTAGGCTTGATCATAGTGTTTTTGTGTTGTATTTAGAGTCTATTTTTATATGAAATAAGGTTCATCTTAATTGAATATGTGATTTAAGAAATATGTCTATAACACTAAAACTCTATCATGTTAAATGAAAATAAAGCACAATAAAGTGGTTATCACTTGAGTGGTCATCTCTAGAGGTGCCACTTGAGTGATCACTTGAGTAAAGTTAGTATAACTTTTATATAAGGCATCTTAACTTCAAATTGAGCCATTCCAACCTTCATTTGACCATAGAGAACTCTATTACCACATATAAGAGCTTGAATCTTAATATTCCCATTAGATTTTGCAAGTTCTTCTTTCTTTAATCTCTCTTTATCTTTTTTATCATTCCAATTTGATAACTTCTTCCTTTCTTTGACTTAATATGATAAAGGTTATTCTTTCTTCACTCTTTCTTCTTGTTTTTTCTCTTGATGATCATTCTCCATAACCCAACTAGATAGCTTCTTTATTTTTTTGGCTAATATGATTAAGGCTCTTCTTTCTTTACTATTCCTTCTTCTTTTTCCTATTAATGGTCATTCTCCACAATCTAACTGAATAACTTCTTTCTTCTCTTGACTTCTTCTCCTCATAGTTGATAACTTCATTCTCCAATATCTTATTTCTTTTCTTCTTGATCAATCTCCATATCCCAACTTGATATCTTCTTTCTTTGCTTGACTCTTTTACAAGATATTTCATATTAAATATAGTATTGATAAATATAGGAGATAAATACATTATGCAAACTTTTTGCTCTTAATATTTGGCATCTATATTTGACATCATAAAAACTAATTATATCTAACAAAAGCTTAGGATAAAAACATGATATTAATAATAATTTAAGATTATGGAAAATAAAATAATATTTTATATCAACGATGTTATCATCGTCATCATCATCATCATCATCATCATCATCATAGTCAGAATCGGCGCCACCGCCACCATTGTTGTTGTCATTGTCATCATCATCATCATCGTCGTCGTCGTCGTCGTCATCATCATTATCATCGATGTTGTTACCGTCACCGTTGCTGTCTTCCCCCCTTCTCCCCCCATCTATCTTTAAATTTGATTGTATATTTTTTTACAAAAGAGATTAGTCTACAACACATGTTTAAACCAAAGAGGAGAAAAATTATCATAGGATCATCTTCTTCATATGGGAGTGAGAGCAAACAGACAGAAGGAGTGAGCAATTCAAGTTCTACTCATCATCTTCATGGGAGAACAAGAGGATTGTAGAGGTGACTAATTTGAGGACCAAAAGTACCTTGTGAACTGAACCAAAGAAGGATACCATTCTTTATTATTGTTCATTGTCTTCTTCATCTAACCATAAACGTTTTGGAGCAAAGAGAGCTTGAGAAATGCACTAGAGGCCATTGAATCTAAGGGGTTGAAGCTAAGAATAAATTTAAGGCTCAATCTTTTAGTTTTGTTGAATTCTTCTCTTTTCCTTAATTAAATTCTTGCTTATTAGGGATTATGAGTAGCTAAATCTCTAACTCTAGGATTGCTTTGAACTATTATATGGATTAAGACTTTTTAATTCCTCTCTTTTATTGTTTAATGAAATTTATGTGTGTAATATCCTAAATATTTGGGCCTAGAAACTTAAGAATAAGTCTAAATCAAGTAGACTACTAAGCCTACTTTGGCAAGAGTTCCAAGAATGTCTGAGAGATAGAATAATTTTTTGAGAATATATGATTTAGTCTTCCAGGAAGAGAAAGATTCTTTTGATTATATTAGGGCTCAGTGTGTAAAAGTAATTGAATAAAATATACTAGAATAAGTGTACTCAGGCACACTTGGAGCCATTTTGTGGGGCCACATGAGGGCATGATGGCGCCATGTGGGTCCTACATGTGTGAAAGTAGCTTTTGAATTGGCACAATGATAAGTTGCCTTTTGTGTTAGTGTTCAGAGGAAATTTATCAATGTCTATGCACACTTCGCGCCATTTTATGGCCTGTACAAATACAGGGGGCATTCTGGAGGTGTAAGTATACATGTGGTGTCATTTGAGGTATACACTGTAAAAGAAGCTTTATTAAAGTAACTTTATTAGATCAACTTTTGGGTTGAAACCACTGAAAGTTGACACCTTAGCCCTTTTAGCTTCTTTCTTTTGAGTTGGTTCAATGTTGTGGTATAATACCCTGAATTTTGGGACTAGATTCTAGAGAATAAGCCTAAATAACATAGACTACTAAGTCTAATTTATTAAGAGTCTATGAATGCATAAGAAACATAATGGCTTATAGAAACCACACTCGCAATAGAATATGAGTTTCAGTGCGAATTAGTTGAACGAAAGTACCTAATTCCTTTTGGATATATTAGAATGGCATGAAACCTAGCTCAAATCCAAAGGAAAAGGAAAATAGTGGGTAGAAAGAAGTAATAAAGAGAAAGAGAAAGAAAAGAACTAATGGCATAAGAAATAATATTGCCATAATAATTAAGGGCAAAAGAGACAATTGCCACTTGATCTTGAGGTTAAAATTAGAAGACAATATGAAGGGCTAGGATTTACCCTTGAAAAGAAAGAGCAATTATGAGGATAAAAATCAAATTACCTCCCTCCCTTTATAACCATAAAAAATGTCCAAGAAGGGGCAAATAAAGAAGAAGAGAAGAAAAGTCAACAAGAAATGTAATTGGTTACAATTTGGTAGGTTGACCAAAAAGTAATATTGCAAGAGCAACTTGGTCAAAACAATTGTCCCCTTTTCAAGAGCCCAATTTTGTTCAAGTAAGAGGGAAGAGGAAAGGAAAAGTGTTGACCCAATTAAACTAAACCATAGTTTGCAAATTAACCATATAACTTTTATAATAAGCCACAACATTGTGACACCTCACCACCTTAGCTTTTTAGAGTGAAATTTCAGCCAAGTATTGTGGGGGGTTGAAACTAAATGATTTAAAACAAAATAAACCTCCCCGCACATCACAAAATTCATCCAAATAGATAAAATAAAAAAAGAGGGAAAAATGAAAAAGGAAAGAGAAAAAAGAGTTGGAAGAACATTGTTCTACTATCTAATAGCTTCATTTCTATGGTTTTTTTTAAAGAGGAGGTGTTTTGAGTCATCTAACAAGAGCCAAAGTTCAAGAACCAAAGAAAGAGCCTAGGAAAGTGAAAGAGGTAAGCATGTATTTTATTGTTTGGTGGAATTTTTAGGACTTGTTCTTTCTGTCCTAATTTTGGTCAAGTAAGGGTTTTTAGGGTTTTATGATGCTTTGCTCATATACATGTGGTTATATGATGTTTTAGAAGCATATGAGGCTAGTTCAGTGAATAAATTGTGAATTAGTAAATTGTTGTCTTGGAGGCCATATTGTGTGCCTAGATATAGAGTATATTCACTCTTGTGTGCCTCTTCCAAGATTTGCCACTTCAGCTCTGTTTGTGGTAGAACGTATATCCTCTTCTTGTATCTAACTAGCCCACTAGGTGAAGTCATGTTTCCGAGTCTCTCCCTTTTCAATCATGTCTTTGATAGATTGTGCCCATCTATCCTACATTTGAGCTTCTTCTATAACTGCTCTCAGGTCATTCTCTGTCTAACTAACATTTCTATTGTTAATCATAATCTAATTAGATAGATTGAGATCTCTAAAATCTTCAATCAGGCTTTGCTCATGAATCATGAGGGCTACCACCTGCATTGTTTTGCGGCTCAATGCATCTGTTGTTACATTTGCCTTACTTGGATGATATTTGATCTCCAGATTGTTATCTTTGAGCAACTACATACATCTGTACTATCTCATGTTGATCTCTTTCTAATCGTACAGATACTTCAAGCTCTTGTAGTCGCAGTACAGCTCAATGGTCACCCTATAGAGATAGTGTCACTAGATTTTCAGTACGAACACAATCGCTACTAACTCAAGATCATGTATGGGACATCTCTATTTGTAAGGCTTTAGCTGACAGGATACAAATGCCACTACTCGGCCCTACTGCATCAAAACACATCCCAATCCATGCCTACTAGCATCTATGTAGACCATGAAGGTTAACTACAGATATATGATTATTAACACTGGTGTTGTTGTTAATTTTTGTTTCAGCTCTGCGAAGCTCCTCTCACAATTGCTGTCTCACACAAAATACTGAGTTTTCTGTGTTAACTTTGTCAATGACAAAGCTATTTTAGAGAAATTCTATATAAATTGCCTAGTGTGAGTAAAGTTCTTTGCCTCTTTAACCATGCTACGGGAGTAAATGTAAAATAAGGCTCTCTGATAGGGTTCCAGCCATTTCTAGAAGAAACACTGGTGTTGTTGTTAATTTTTGTTTCAGCTCTGCGAAGCTCCTCTCACAATTGCTGTCTCACACAAAATGCTGAGTTTTCTGTGTTAACTTTGTCAATGACAAAGCTATTTTAGAGAAATTCTATATAAATTGCCTAGTGTGAGTAAAGTTCTTTGCCTCTTTAACCATGCTACGGGAGTAAATGTAAAATAAGGCTCTCTGATAGGGTTCCAGCCATTTCTAGAAGAAACGAGTATTAGGATTCTATCGGAGAAACAGGAACAAGGGTATGGTTTAAAGAAATCTGATGGAGAATTATTTATCGATGATACAAAGAGATTTAGGCTCTGATCTCTTAGATTTTTGGGTTTGAAAGGAAGAGAGGTTGCAAAGAGTTTGGGAGTGTTTAAGCCAGTGAACCCGAGATGGTGAGAGTGAAATGAACAGTCACAAGAGAAAACTGATATAATCAAAAATTTTAACATTCACTCGAGTGATTTTGGTTTTTACTCAAGTGAATTGGAAAAATCACTCGAGTGAAGTCCAAAATTACTTCACAGAAACTTAAAAACGTTGTAACTGCTTACCTCACTCGAGTACTTTGATCAAAATCACTTGAGTAACCTACCTGTAGTGACATTATCAGTCTGATCACTTGGTTACAGTAATTTTACTGTTCACTCGAGTTAGCTTTCATCATCACCCGAGTATCGTCCTCACTGTTTATCTCTTGTTATTTGAAAAGAGTACAAAGCATCTTGCAAAAACATTTTTCTAGACACTCTGATGCTTAAGTCAGTTATTGAATCATTAAAACATTATGAAATCAATATTCATAAAAGCTAAACAACTTACAATTCATTGGGATTTACCATTCCCAATTCCCTTCACATGTATATGAATTGTTCTATAGCGAGAGGTTTGGTAAAGGTATTTGCTAATTGCAGATGTGTTGGAATAAATAACACCTTGACATCTTTCTTTTGAATATGATATCTAATGAAATGATGTCTCACATCAATATGTTTACTTCTTGAGTGCTGTACAGGATTTGTTGCCAAACTTATTATACTAGTTTGTCACAGTAGATGGGAATTTCCTTGAGATAAATGCCAAGGTCCGGTAATTGTTGTTTTAGCCACAATACTTGTACATGACAGCTTGAGGCTGCTATATATTTTGCTTCTGTTGAAGATAAGGACACTGTAGTTTATTTCTTATTGAACCAAGAAACAACTGCATCTCGAAGGAATTGGCATTGCCCACTTGTGCTCTTCCTATCTATTTTATAACCACCATGATCAGAACCAGAATATGCAACTAGATATTCATTACCTCTTTTAGGATACCATATACCCAATTCTTTTATGTCTGCAAGATATCTGAAAATTCTTTTCACTGCTTCAGCATGTGATACTTTGGGGCACGATTGAAATCTCGCACATAAACCAACACTGAACTGAATATCAGGTCTACTGGCTGTGAGGTAGATTAATGATCCAATCATTCCTTGATATTGAGTTATATTGAAATTAACTCCATTTTCATCAGCATCCGTAAGAACCGTTGAGCTCATAGGTGTATCTGCACCATTAACTTCATCCAATCCAAATTTTTTGAGCAATTCTTTTAGGTATTTTGTCTGGGATATGAATATTCCATTCGTTCTTTGTTTAATTTGTAAGCCTAGAAAGAATGTCAATTCTCCTATCATAGACATTTCAAATTCTCCCTGGATTATCTCAGAGAATTCTTTGAGCATAGAATCATTAGTAGCACCGAATATAATATCATCAACATAAATTTGAACTACCAAAATATCATTTATTTTTCATTTTATAAACAATGTTGTATCAACTTTTCCTCGTGCAAAACCAAGTTCGATGAGGAATTTGCTCAACCTTTCGTACCAAGCTCTAGAAGCTTGCTTCAAACCATATAAGGCCTTTTTTAATTTGAAAACATGATTTGGTTTGGATACATCTTCAAATCCTAGAGGTTGTTCTACATAGACTTCATCCATTTTTATCTATCACATTTTATTTGATTGATAGCCTATTAAATAAGATAGCCTATTTCTATATAATTCCTATTTCTACTATTTTTGCTACTTCAAGTGCAACAAAATTCACCATTTTATTCAGTTGAATATAAATAAATATACATTAAATTTTTGTGATTAAATTTGGTATATTACAGAAATCCTCTCATCCGCATGCCATCTCAAATTTTTTGTATCAATTTCATTAGCAAACAAGCGCTTGAACCATGGTATGGTTGGAAGATACACAACACTTTTACAGGGCCTTATTTGATTTGTACCTTGGGGTTTCACATATCAGACACTACTGCTTTCATGCTCTTTTCTATACAATATGTAATCATTAGGGCATGCATGGATTTTCTTATACTTCATCCCTAGTAGACCAAGTATTTTCTTTGCATCATAGTATCGACAAGGCAACACATTATCATATAGAAGCATGTCTTTTTCCCTCAAGCATTTCTGAAAAACTCTTGTCACTTTATCTATGTCATGCTTTCAAGCTTACCAATTTCAATATTGCTTTCAATAATTGGTATTTTTTACACCCAGGTATAGTGGCTTCTCAGCATTACTGCACATATTACCTTATGCATGTGATTGCTCAAAAGCCTCTTCTCCTATATTACAAAAAATATCATCTATCCGATCATCTAGATCCGTATCATTATCATCAAAGGCCACTCCCCTTGTTGAGATGCACTTGGCATTTCTAATTCATCACCATGCCATACCCATACATTATAACTCTTACAAAATCCTTCATGTCAAATATATTTGGAAAATCAAATATTTATCCAAAAATTATCTCAAGAAGGAGCATTTGTGGCCAAGTAAAATGAGAAGAAAAGTCAAACATATTTCCTCTTCCTTTATGCAAATAAATTCGGTTAAGACAAGGGAATTGAATCAATATAAATCCTCACCTGTTGGTGCATTTGGACGATCAAAAAGGAAGAAAGAGAGGAGTGAAATTCAATTTAACCAAACTATCATTGGTTAACTAACCATAAGCTTGTGCAAGAAGAAGGAATTGTAGCCACACATTATTTCTCTTCTTTCTCTTGCTTTTTTTTGTCCAAGCAAAATTGCAAGAAGGCAAGAAATTAATATTAAAACATGTTCACTCCCTCTCACATCTCTCATATTTGTCCAAGGCAAGAAAGGAATTAATAGAGAAAATTCAAAAAGTAAAAGAAAATATGTGATTAATTAGCAATTAAATAAGATATCATAAGGAGGTGGATGATGATATTTTTAATGATCATTATTCCCTTCCCAAAGGCTTATTTTGGCTAAGTATTAAGAGTGGAGGAAAGAGAAAAATTCAAAACATATCTCTCTCACTCTCAAGCTCACAAAGTCGGCTAAGAGCCAAAGGAAAGAGAAAAGAGAAGTAAAAAACAAGGCAAGAGTTTCTATCATGAATTTGACCTGTAGATCACTTCTATGGCTTAAATACCCTTCATAAACATTGTTCCCTTTGATGAGAGCTTCATTTATATGGTTTTAGAATTTCAAGGGGAGGTGTTTTTAGTCATGTAGAAAGTGCCAAAGTTTAAGAACCAAAGAAAGAGCTCAAGAAAGAGCAAGAGGTGAGTAATAGCTTCATTTTGAGTTATGAATTGTTTTGGCTGGTTTTTGTAATTTTGGGAGACACATACCCTAAGGGGATGCGCTAACCAAATTTTGATTAAGCATGTTGGAAGTGTGATTAAGTGGTTAAACATGTGATTACAAGAGAAATGAAGGTGTTTTATAAGTTAAACATGAAGAAGGAAGGTGTTTTATAAGTTTTACAAGAGAAAGGAAGGTGTTTTATTCCAGATTTGCTATGGCGTGTTGTTGAGTAGTCAAACCTGGTCCAAACCTTATGAAATTTTACAAGATAAAAGTAGATATCTCAGGATTTCATTTGATAGGAAATATAAGCTATTTGGACCAGTAGATTAAAAGATATGATTTTTCAAAATTTGACCATAAATCTAGAACAAATTATATGGCAGACTAGCTTTAACGAATTTTCTAGATTTTTTTAGTTATAATTGGTGCTCTATAATAGTTTTACTTAAAAGAGGACTGAAATAGATTTACACAAAAACTGGAGCCACTCAATTTTGAATTTTCTAAATTTAGTTATGAAGTTTTGAATTTGACTGAAAAGCTGGCAGTTTCTAGAAAGACTATGAAAATACACTATGCAGAATTACACTGTACAGAAATTGTTGTAACTGTGTTAGATAACCAACATAATGTGATTAAACGACAGTAGTGAATTAAGTAATAACCAGTTACTTGTAAACTCTGATTTATAGGGATTAAGAATTGCTTAAGCCGGATCAAAGATAGTGGACATATAGTACAAGTAGGGAAAGGGATTTCAGGTAGTAACTCTATCTCTAATACACTATGTGATGGTTTATATGTTGTATGTTGCTATATTCTATTATATGAACATAGTGCCTGGGGCATATTACCTAGCTGTTGTCTGGGACTCAACTGAGGTACACAGACAAGTAGGGGATCCAAACTGTCATTTGGCCCTGAATAGTCCACACACACGATACAATATGTATTTTCATTTTGCACTATGTGGTGCATTGCATATTTATCTATCACATTTTATTTGATTGATAGCCTGTTATTACTGAGATTCATTTGAATCTCATCCTTTCCAAAAATGTATAAATATTTCAGCAGCAAGCAGTAGTTCAAAGGGAAAAACTATAATTACCAGCAACTGCAAGTTCTTAACAAGATCAATCAAGACTGTTGGTTATCTGAAGGCCTTTTATTATTTTAAGGTCTGTAAACATTATGTACATCCCTATAGGAAATTTTTGTAATATAATCAAGCATATTGTATCAATATTATTAGTATATTTATGTTATTCATATGCCCCCACTAAACTGCTCATTGTTACTCTGGTGAATATTGGAATAATGAGGGGTATGTAAGGCAGGTCTTACAGTCTGTGTGTGTGTGTGTGTGTGAAGAGCTAGGAAATGATTTGAAGATGGAAGAGAAGGAAGAACACGAAGAGGAAGAAGAGGTTAGTAGAGCAACAATTTCCAACATGCAATCTTGTATCATGACTAAGGTAAGCCTCTAAAACATTATTCCATCTTTATTTACTAAAAATGGTGTGTGTTCTGCAAGAGGATGATAAGTCAAAAATATGATCATTCAAGATATAAGTCATTATGGTATGATGGAATATAAGTTGTTTTGGATGCTTCATGGATTTAATGTTGAATATTGTTGTGGAAAAGATGGATTTAAAATATGAAATTTATGTTTCTATGATAATATAATGGTGATGGGTTCCTTAATAGAAATGGAAAAGAAAGCTTAAATGTTCTTATAGACAAGGTATATACAAATATTGTTGCCTTTATTATATTTGGTGCATGTTCAAGTATAAATTTGGAGTTGAATCAAAGGGAACTTACTGTTTTAATGGCTCTCAATGTTAACAAGTGTCTCAAATTATAAAAGCATGATTAAAGACTCTAATATGTTGGTTAGGATGGTATTTTTGAAGCTAAACAATTTTTAGATTAAGAAGGAATGTTGTCCAAGATTTTGAAGAAGTTAGAGCATTCATATGTCAATTTACTAGCATGATTTAAGTACAAATGGGTGTATGAAGTGGAATGCTATAGAGCCTGAAAACTTAAAGCTCCAATTTTAAGAAAAGCTCATTGTTTTAATGCTTTATCATTTGCTAAAGTTATATATGCTTGTGAAAATAAAACAGTGTCCTAAACTCTATAATCTTCAATATGCTAAGTTATACGAATGATGATAAATGCATGTGAAATACAAATTCTTGGAATAGCTAAGGATGGAAAATGCCACTGTTTTGAGATGCAAACATAAGAAACAAGTACTCTAAGGTAATTAGTCATATCTAAGTCATGCCTTGAGGCCCCTAGGAAGTGTTTGATGGAAATACCTCAATCAGCAAGGTGATAGCAGCCAATGCACGATGATACACTAGATAGTTAGAGGATTTAAACTATTAGCAGTAGTAAGTTCATGAATTCAAGCCAAAACAGGCCGACACCTCTTTAAAATACCACATATGATGTTTCTAAATCTTGAAAAAGTAGAACCATAAAAGCTACACCATAGAAACACTCAAGATTCTGTCACTTGTGTAGAACATAGTAATTTCAATATCTTATAAAAATGTCCATCCAGTCAAACTTGTGTATCATTCAAAATAATAGACAAATCAAAAGAAAATACAAAGAAAAAAATCCTACGAGATTTAGGGAATCAACAAATAGCATACCCAAATTTCAGCGGAAGGCATTGGACTCTCGCCAATTGACGATACAAAAAAAATGAGAAAAGAGTGTGTAAGCACCAGCGCAAACCTCGCAACTTAAAGAGAATTAGGGATTCACCAAACAGCATACCCAAATTTGACCAAAAAATGTCAGACTCTTGCTAATGAAAGATGCAAAAAAATGTTAAGAGAGTGTGTAAGCAAGGCCACTGTGTGTAAGCACTAACGAAATTTGGGTAGCAGGAGAAAAGAGAGAGTATCAGGGGCGAAAGATTTAAGATTTGATAAACTCGAGAGGAAGAAGTACCAGATTTTTAAGACTGGTTAGTTGAAATAATCAGTCTTAAATTTAAGACTGATTATTTCAACCGATCTTAAATCAACCATTTAAATCTGTTTATTTTCTGGGAAAATTTTTAGACCGGTTGTAATAGATAATTGGTCTAAAATGTAATAAATATATTATTATTTTAATTGCCTTTAATTTATAAAATATATTAGACTTGTTATTTTTAGAACTGGTCTAAAAAATATATCACATATATATAGTTATTTTAATTATTTTATCTTTTTGGACCAGTTTGTTGGAAAATCGGTCTAAATAATATTTTTAGACCGTATATTAAGGGAAACAGTCTCAAAAGTTGTCAATAATTATGAAAATCCCATCGATCATATCTTTTAGACCTTACCCATCATAACCGGTCTAAATGTGAAAGTCTAAAATACATATTTTGTACAAGTGAAGGCCTAAGAGAGGGAGCCAAAGTTGGTTAAGCAAGAGAGAGAACGAGGGGACAAATTTTTCAAGAAGGAGTGTTGGGCACCGTGTTACTTGCACACTTAGACACATGTCATTAAAACATCCCAACACCTTTGCAACTCCTTAAATTCATGCAAGGGGGCAGAAAATAAGGGAAACATAAGAGAAAATAGGGAGAAATAGAAAGAGGAGAGAAGTTGGTGTGTTCTTGAGCTCTTGATTGATTTTCACCTCCAAAATCAAGTTTTTGGCCCGATTGAGCCTTCATAAAACTTGTTCTAGTAGTTGAGGGCTAAGTTTCTACCATTTTAGTTTCTTGAAAGCAGGAGTTTTATGCAGCCTCTATGGTTGAGGTACTGCTAGAATTAAGAACTGATTATAGCATCGAGTAGAGGGCCATGAGATGTCAAGGAAGAGGAAATGGAAGGTCTTTCAAGAAACTTCAATGGCTTGAAGAAAAGGTGCAAGGGGGAGGATATAAATGCAAAAGGTAGTGAACTTACCTAACTTACATGTACTTGATATGTATGCTTATGTATTGATGTATATGATTGCTTTACTTAATTATGTCTAGAATATATGAATGATTGAAGTGTTAGAGTAAGCTTTTCACCCAAGAGGGGGGTGAATTGGGTGATTACAAAATAATCGAAAGCTTAAATTCAATTTATAAAACTTAAAGCACAGTTAATGAAAGGAAGAGATATCACCGAGATTCACACAGAGATTTATACTGGTTCGGTCTCAACCACTTGACCTACGTCCAGTCCTCAGAAATCCTTCTGAGCTTTTCACTATATCTTCCAAGATTCAGTGGGTTCTTGGCACCACAGTACAACTAGCAAGTTCCTCTAGACACTCGCTCCCCCTTACACAAGGTAATCACAAATCCCTACTTAAGGTTCCTCAACCTTAAGTTAACTCTATTGAAAATGATTAAGTATGAATGACAAATCTCTCTCACAGAGTATGAAGATAAGAACTGAAGCACAAATGATGAACTGAAGCTTTTGTGAGGATATTGCTTTTTGGAGTATTCAGGCGTTTTTCTTCGTTGTTGTATTTTTCAAATGGCTGGACATATATAATAGAACCACTTGAAGACCGTTGTAAATTTGCCTGTTGATTCAAAGATTCTTCTGACAAATGTAACAGCCTTTGTCTTCCGTTACTTTTGAATTTCTGCTGCTACCATGAATAGTTGTCGTTTGAGTGGAGTGTTCAGTTACAAGTCAAGTGCGTGATGGTGGAGTATAGCTGTAACACACTTATGAATATAACCGTTAAGCAATATTTGTATCTCAACAAATTAATATGGATCACTGGAGGTGTTTTATAAAAAGTGACAGAATAAAACCATAGAGAGTGATCCTATTTTCGCAACTAAGTATTAAAATGATATACCATATGATTTTGATAGCTATTTGGAGAAATAAGTAATAATAGAATTTCACTAGCAAAATCAGTTGAGGTAAAAGCATATGGAAACAATAGATCATTATATGAGCAAGTGCAATATCACTGGAAGTGAATATAATGTCATTGAGAGTGATTTTGAAAACTTTGAGAACTTCTGTCAGTGATTGCTGGTTCACTGGAAGTGATATTGGAAATTGCATATTTCACTCGAGTGAATTTGGAATCACTGGAAGTGATTTGCAACTTTTCAAATATCACTCGAGTGATTCAAGATCACTGGAAGTGATTTGGTGAACAGTGAAATATTCTTGCAGTGATTTCCAATTCACTGGAAGTGATTCAGCAAAAATCCAACATTACTCGAGTGATTGAGAATCACTGGAAGTGATTTGAGATTTTGGCGGATCACTCGAGTGATCTGAGCTTCACTGGAAGTGATTTGCAAAACAGTGGAATTTTCTTGAAGTGAATTCTAGAGCACTGGAAGTGATTGGCCGTATCACTCGAGTGATTCACAATCACTGGAAGTGATTTGGCGCATCACTCGAGTGATTCAGAATCACTGGAAGTGATTTCAAAACAGTGAAATTTTCTTACAGTGATTTCGCAATCACTGGAAGTGAAATTACGGATCACTCGAGTGATTTCCCATATTGCTCAAGTGATCTGTTATTTTTCGCAATCACTCGAGTGATCTTGAATATCACTCGAGTGATTAATAAAATCACTCGAGTGATCTTGCACAGATCACCAGAATTGATTGCTTTGCTGGTAATTAATCCATGAACTTCCAAAACATGATTTGTTATCATCAAAACATGAAATCTAACATTCTCCCCCTTTTTGATGATGACAAAACATATCATATGATCAAGTTTAAGATTTTGATTTTCTAATACACTTTACTTGATCTTTTTGAAAACTTTTGTACTAATTTTGATTTGCAATTGCTAAGATGAGTTTGTTTAAAAGATTAAGAGTTTTTGACCTTTGGAAAGTAAAAGATGTAAGTTTAAAGTTCAAAAACCATTGTAAACAGAAAATGCACATAAGAAGTGATTTTTTTTGAAATCATTTTGGCGGCTGCAATACACTAGGATTTCCATGAGATCATGTTGGCTACTGCAATCATAAACACAGATGCATTAAAAATTTCATGAGATCATATCATAAACTCATATTTCCATTAGATTAGAGTCAGTTCAGATTACACAAGCTACACAATGACAAGTTCTTGGAAAAGTAAAATACATAACTTGGAATTACAAACTAGAACACATAAGTAAAATACATAACTTAGAATTACAAACTAGAACACATATGCATCAAAAGAAAATATATCATATCAGTTCTTCTCCCCCTTTTTGGCATCATCTAAAGGAGAGGTAGACGGTGTAGACGCTTGAGTGGATGCAGAAGCAAAGAAGGAGGTAGGTGGAACATATGGAATAATGGAAAGTTATGGAGGAGATTGGAAGGAAAATGTGGTAGAAGATGGCTCAAGAGGAGTGGTGGAAGTGGAGTGAGTAGGTCCTATGACCTCTGTGGTGGCTTCTTCAGCTATAATTTCCTCAGTATGAGAACTAGAAGCAGTATGATGTGAAGAAGATGATGGAGTCTGGAGAATGGGGTCAGTGTGTGGAATATCACCAGCAGAAATAGGATCAGAGATAAAGGTTGTGGGAGGTGCTGGAGGAGTGTCTGAAGGAATAATGGGAGGAATGATGGGAGGATCAGAAAGTGAAATCTCTGGAACTGAAGAATCTGATGGAGGAGGTTGTAAGGATGCAGGTGGTAAGTCAGGGAAGGGGATATGAAGGTGAGTCCTGAGAGCATCCTCAATCCTCTGAATTCTCTGTGACTGCTCAGTCAGGCGCTCAAAGAGGAGATTGGAGTTATGATCCACTGCTGCCACTAAGACTGTCACTTGATTATTGACTTGATCAATCAGTTGAGCGTTAGAGTTCTTCAACTGAGTGACTGCAAACTGAATGGCCTCTTGGATATACGTCTGAATAGCAGCCTGAGTAAAAGAGGGACTATGGGAGACTGCTCTAGAGGACTGTGCCTCATCCATCTTGGAGGGTGAAGGGTCCATCCTCTGAGGTTCTCTCTGGCTGGCCTCAGGAGGAGGTGAATGGTGTCTCTGTTGTGAAGATGCTCCAGCAGGAATGGTAATTCCCATCCGAGTGAGGTGAATTTTCCCAAACTTAGGAATCCTCACAATATCTCCCTCAGGTGTCAAATGCCAAATGTTGTGTATGGAAAGAATGTAAGACACAAGCTGAGGATAGGGAATAGTAGTAGACCTGGAGGAGTAAAATCTGAACCTCTTCATCTCTTGAAAAATGAGTTCCCCCACGTTTCTTCTTTCCCTTGTCATAAGAGAAGCCATCATCTGAAGATCCTTCCCCGTGATATGAGTGAATTTTTTTGCTTTGTTAACCATGCTACGGGAGTAAATATAGAATAAGGCTCTCTGGTTGTTGGTAAGAGAGGCTGGGGAATTGGGTAAAGGCACACCAGGCTGTCCTGGTCTAAAGATATCAACTAATTCATGAATATTAAAGACACGTGGAGGCCTCATGGGAGCATCATCTATGCCTAGATAAGTGTTGATAAGATCCCCAGACAGAAGAATTTTCTAATCTCTAATACTTGTTTCAATTCTCTCAGCAATGATGTTTCCTTGGTCATCCTTTACATCAGTAGTCTTCATGTTACAGTAAAAATATTTGACAACCAAAGGATTGTATGACATTCTCAATCTCAGCCAAGGTTCATATTGTTTCAAATATGGGGTTAGATCAATATGAAATTTCTGTTTTAGTTCCTCCAAGTCAACCCACACAACAGGACAGAAGGTTCTTTTGGCAAAGTGTGAGGCAAACACAATGGAGTTTAAGATACTGAGATTACCAGTGTTAAATCCAGAAGGAGGTTCAAGGAGTTCTGTGGTTTCTTCAGCCAGAGATCCAGATTGACGACTACCAGTGGCTTGACTTGCATACCGTGACTTCTGAGGAACTGAGGCTGCCAAGATATTCACTGCCCATGAGATTTTTCTTTGCAAGGTAGACTCTTGGACATCTGCTTCTCGCTGTTTTTCTTTTCCTTTCCCTTTTATGCTGGTATGCGAATGGGTAGCCATTCCCGTTGGTTCCTCAATCTGAATCCCCTTGGGTCTTGGTCTGGGTGGATTGGGTTCTGGTTCAGCGGGGGCTTTCGCCCTCTTAGACGGAGGTGGAGGTGGAGGAGATTGCCCGGGCTTTTTTGTTCTTGCCATGGGTACCGACACTTGGTGGAGGTGAAGGTTTTGATGCTGGGTAGACTGAAATTTTGACGCTTGGTAGACTGTCGGAAGCAAATGGCGAGAGAAAAGCGAAAAGGAGACTGTCGGGAATGAAGGGCGAAACTGACGGAAAAGGAAGGAAGACTTTAAACTGAAATGGGCTGGCTTTTGAGGGGATTTTTCGGTTAAGAGTAGTAAAGAAGGTTTCTGTTACTGGGTTCAAGAGGTTTCAAGGAAAATGAGAGGATTTCAGCGAGTGGAGGTGACGGTTTGAAGAGAGTGAACAGTCGCGAGAGAGAAAAACTGATATAACAGAGTTTTTAACATCCACTCGAGTGATTTTTAACATTCACTCGAGTGATTTTGGTTTTCACTCGAGTGAAATATAAAAATCACTCGAGTGAAGTACAAAAACACTTCACAGAATCTCAAACCATGTTGTAACTCCAAAATTAATAATTAAAATACTCATGTGACTTACCAGTAACAAATTTATTAATTTAATTATCTAATTTACCTGTGATTGCAGTGTTTCACTTTTCACTTACTCCACTGTCTTCCTCTCTGTTTGTCCCTGTTACTTGAGGATATTACAGAGCATCCTGCAAAACAACTTTGTAGATACTCTGATGCTTAAGTTAGTAATGGGATCATCAAAATAATATGAAATCAACATTTATAAAGATTAAACAACTTACAATTCATTGGGATTTACCATTCCCAATTCCCTTCGTATGTGCATGAATTGTTCTCGGGCAAGAGGTTTGGTGAAGATATCAGCTAATTGCAAGTGTATGGGTATGAATAACACCTTGACATCTCTTTTCTGAATATGATCTCTAATGAAGTGATGTCTCACATCAATATGCTTGGTCCTTGAATGCTGTACAGGATTTTTTGCCAAACTTATTGTACTGGTGTTGTCACAGTAAATAGGAATTTCTTTAAGATATATGCCAAGATCCTGAAGTTGCTGTTTTAGCCACAGTACTTGTGCACAACAGCTTGAGGCTGCTATGTATTCTGCTTCCGTTGAAGATAATGATACTGTAGTTTGTTTCTTACTGAACCAAGAAACAACTGCGCCTCCAAGGAATTGACATTGCCCACTTGTGCTCTTCCTATCTGTTTTATAGCCACCATGATCAGAGTCAGAATAGGCTACTAAATATTCATTACCCTTTTTGGGATACCATATACCCAACTCTTTTGTGCCTGCGAGATATCTGAAAATTCGTTTCACTAATTCAGCATGTGACACTTTAGGACATGACTGAAATCTTGCACATAGACCAACACTGAACTGGATATCAGGTCTGCTGGCTGTGAGATAGAGTAATGATCCAATCATTCCTCGATATTGAGTTATGTTGAAGTCAACTCCTTTTTCATCAGCATCCATCAGTACGGTTGAGCTCATAGGTGTATCTGTACCATTAGCGTCATCCAATCCAAACTTCTTGAGCAATTCTTGAAGATATTTGGTCTGTGATATGAATATTCCATTCTTCCTTTGTTTAATTTGTAAACCAAGAAAGAAGGTCAATTCTCCCATTAATGACATTTCAAATTCTCCCTGCATTATCTCAGAAAATTCTTTACACAAGGAGTCATTAGTAGATCCGAATATAATATCATCAACATAAATCTGAACTACCAAAATATCACTTAGTTTTCGTTTTATAAATAAAGTTGTATCGACTTTTCCTCGAGTAAAACCAAATTCGATGAGAAATTTGCTCAACCTTTCGTACCAGGCTCTAGGAGCTTGTTTCAAACCATATAAGGCTTTCTTGAGTTTGAAAACATGATCTGGTTTGGATACTTCTTCAAAGCCAGGAGGTTGTTCTACATAAACTTCCTCCTTGATGTACCCATTTAAGAAAACACTTTTCACATCCATTTGATATAATTTGAATCCTTTGATGCATGCAAAGGCTAAGAGTACTCGTATAGCTTCCAATCTTGCTACTAGAGCATATGTTTCCTCATAATCAATTCCTTCTTCCTGATTGTAGCCTTTGGCAACCAATCTTGCCTTGTTTCTGATAATAGCTGCGGATTCATCAAGTTTGTTCTTGAATACCCATTTAGTGCCAATAACCGAGTGGTCTTTAGGCCGGGGCACCAAATCCCAAACTTGATTTCTGTCAAATTGATTTAACTCTTCTTGCATTGCTAACACCCAATCATTATCTGATAGGGCTTCTTCAATGTTAGAAGGTTCTAATTGAGAAATGAATGCAGAAAAACTTACTTCGTTAAAAACCTTGTTTCTAGTTTTGACACCTTCATTAACTCCACCTATTACTTGATCTAGAGGATGACTCTTGATGTATTTCCAGGCACGAGGTTGATCTAAATTACTCAGTTCAACTTCTTTTTCACAATCGTCATCTTCAAGATTTGAAGAGTTAATAGATGGTTGGTTTCTAGTTATCTCATCATCAAAGTTTTTACTAGAGGATACATATTCATCGAATACAACATGAATTGATTCTTCTATAACACATGTTCGTTTATTAAAAACTCTAAATGCTTTACTATGATTTGAATATCCTAGGAAAAGTCCCTCATCAGCCTTAGAATCAAATTTTCCAAGATTATCTTTACCGTTGTTATGAATAAAGCACTTACAGCCAAATATGTGTAGATGAGCAAGGTTTGGTTTCCGTCCCTTGTAAAGTTCATATGGTGTTTTTCCAAGTTTGGTTCTGACATATGCTCTATTTGAGATGTAGCATGCAGTGCTCATTGCGTCTGCCCAGAAGACTTGAGAGACATTCTTTTCGTTGAGCATTGCTCTAGTCATGTCTGTAAGAACTCTATTCTTTCTTTCCACTACACCATTCTGTTGTGGAGTTCTTGGTGCTGAAAAATTGTGATCGATGCCATTTGTATCACAGTATTCTGCAAATGCTTGATTATCAAATTCTCCACAATTATCTGTCCTGATTCCTGCAATTGACATACCTTTCTCATTTTACACTTTCTTGGCAAAGGTAATAAATTTATAAAAAGTTTCATCTTTGGATGATAGAAATATATTCCAGGTAAATCTAGAGAAATCATCAACAATAACAAATGTGTACAAGTTTCCACCGAGACTCTTAACTCTTGCTGGACCAATCAGATCCATATGCAATAGTTGAAGTGGTCTATTAGTGGTAATTTCAGTTTTTGTTTTAAAGGAAGATTTAGTTTGTTTACCTCTTTGACAAGCATCACAGACTAAATCATTCTTGAAATTAACATTAGGTAGTCCAATTACCAAATCCTTTTTGAGTAACTTTTGTAATTGATGCATATTAACATGAGCAAGTCGCTTATGCCAAAGCCAACTCTCGTCAGTGTTACTCAGAAGGCAATTTTCGAAAATATTTTCATTCATATCAAGAGTATAGCAGTTACCTTCCCTTTTTGCCTTGAGTTTGGTCTTCAACTTTTTCTTTTCAATTTGCAGATCCTTCTTGCTGACTATCAGACATTCTTCTGAATCAAATATTACCCAGTTGTCTTTATCCGTGCTTTGACTTACACTTAATAGATTGTGACATAAACCTTCAACGTAATATACGTCTTTGATTTTATCTTTGACTTCCCCAAGTTCTGCTATCCTTCCAGTTTGATTTCCTCCAAATTTCACCTTGCCACCTTCCTTAGGTACTAATGTGGTGAAGTTCTCAGGATCACCAGTCATATGTCTTGAACATCCACTATCTATATACAATTTGGTTGATTTGGATGTTCTGAGACAAACCTGCAGTTAAGGATAATTAAGTTTTAGGTACCCATATCTTTTTGGGTCCTTTTGGGTTAGTACAAATAACTTCTTGTTCATGAATCTTCTTAGGTATCCATTTATAGGTTCCTATAATTCCTTTCTTTTTATGAAAACATGAAGAAGTATAATTTCCTTTTCTATTGCAGTAATTACAATAGGCAAAAGGATTAGATGTGTGCACAAAACGTGTGAAATAACTTAGATAGGATTTACTTCCTGTTTTCTTCTTACCTTTTCTTTTGTCTAGGTTCGGATCATATCCTATACCAGACTTATCATTCACATGACGTTGTGCTTTTAAAATAACATTTAACATTTCACTTCCTTTTGTAAATTTTTCAAGAGTTTTAGTAAGATCAATATTTTTCTTTTCAAAAGACAAACACCTTTCGCAATCTCTTTCCAAAGGGTTTTTAATTCTTTCTTCAAGAAATTTGTTTCTCTTTTTACAGGCAATCAAAGTATTAACAATTTTGATAAATTCAGAATGTAAAGCATCATATTCATTTTGTAACTCATCATATGTAGGGTCAGAATTCATTACCTCCTCGTCTGTTTCTTTTTGAGCAACCAGACATATATTGGCTGTCTCCTCATTATCGCTTTCTTCTTCTTCTGAGGAGCTATCTCCCCATATTGCAGAAACAAATGCCTTCTTTCTGTTGAAGGATTTAAAGTTTCTCTTTTCTTTATTTTTCTGCAATAGCTCCGGACATTCTGATTTGATATGTCCCGGTTTACCACATTCATAGCAGATGATTTCCTTGGCGTCTCTTTTGCCACTTGTTCCACCTCTTTGAAAATTTCTGAATCCTTGGCCTCTGTAGAATTTTTTGAATCTTCTGATCATCAGGCCCATTTCATCATCATCGATCTCCTCTTCTTCTTCTTGGTTTTCTACCTTTGTTTTTGTTATACTCAGTGCAAGACTTTTCTTCCTCCTGTCGCCAACTTCTTCTAATTCTCGTTTGAATTTTAGTTTGCTTTCATATTCTGAAAGGCTTCCAAACAGAGAAGCTACAGACTGCATTGATTCTCCTTTGGCTTCCTCTATTACTGTGACTTTCGCTTCCCATTCTTTGGAGAGAATATTTAGTATTTTTCTTACTTGGACATTCTGATCATAGAATTTTCCAAGTGCTGCAAGTTGATTAACAATGTGAGTATATCTAAGTTCAAATTCAGCTATTGACTCACCTTCCTTCATACGAAGCAGATCAAACTCTGTAGTTAGAGTATTGACTCGATTTTCTTTTATTCCAGATGTTCCTTCATGAGCTACTTCAAGCGCTTGCCACATTTCTTTAGCAGTCTGAAGAGTACAGATTCTGAAGTATTCTTTTTGACTTAGTGTACTCTGAATCATTAGAATTGCTTTGCTGTTGAGAGTCACTAGCCTTTTGTCATTGTCGTCAAATTCTGCTGGTGATTTAGGAACTTTTCGAGATTCTTCAGTCTTTGTAGGCACATAGTTTCCAGTTTCAATCACATCCCATAGTCCGTATTCTGTAGCCATTACGAATACACAGAACTTAGCTTTCCAGAAGGAAAAATGTTCACCACTGAAACCAGGTGGTCTAGTGATAGAAGCTCCGTCAGGAAGGATTGCTTCACCCATGCTTGCCATCGGATCCTTCTAAGGTTGTTAAGCCTGAATTAGAAGACCTGCGCTCTGATACCAAATGTTAGAGCAAGCTTTTCACCCAAGAGGGGGGGTGAATTGGGTGATTACAAAATAATCGAAAGCTTAAATTCAATTTATAAAACTTAAAGCACAGTTAATGAAAGGAAGAGATATCACCGAGATTCACACAGAGATTTATACTTGTTCGGTCTCAACCACTTGACCTACGTCCAGTCCTCAGAAATCCTTCTGAGCTTTTCACTATATCTTCCAAGATTCAGTGGGTTCTTGGCACCACAGTACAACTAGCAAGTTCCTCTAGACACTCGCTCCCCCTTACACAAGGTAATCACAAATCCCTACTTAAGGTTCCTCAACCTTAAGTTAACTCTATTGAAAATGATTAAGTATGAATGACAAATCTCTCTCACAGAGTATGAAGATAAGAACTGAAGCACAAATGATGAACTGAAGCTTTTGTGAGGATATTGCTTTTTGGAGTATTCAGGCGTTTTTCTTCGTTGTTGTATTTTTCAAATGGCTGGACATATATAATAGAACCACTTGAAGACCGTTGTAAATTTTCCCGTTGATTCAAAGATGCTTCTGACAAATGTAACAGCATTTGTCTTCCGTTACTTTTGAATTTCTGCTGCTACCATGAATAGTTGTCGTTTGAGTGGAGTGTTCAGTTACAAGTCAAGTGCGTGATGGTAGAGTACAGCTGTAACACACTTATGAATATAACCGTTAAGCAATATTTGTATCTCAACAAATTAATATGGATCACTAGAGGTGTTTTATAAAAAGTGACAGAATAAAACCATAGAGAGTGATCCTATTTTCGCAACTAAGTATTAAAATGATATACCATATGATTTTGATAGCTATTTGGAGAAATCAGTAATAATAGAATTTCACTAGCAAAATCAGTTGAGGTAAAAGCACATGGAAACAATAGATCATTATATGAGCAAGTGCAATATCACTGGAAGTGAATATAATGTCATTGAGAGTGATTTTGAAAACTTTGAGAACTTCTGTCAGTGATTGCTGGTTCAATGGAAGTGATATTGGAAATTGCATATTTCACTCGAGTGAATTTGGAATCACTGGAAGTGATTTTGTAAATAGTGATTCCTTCTTGGAGTGATTTCCAATTCACAGGAAGTGATTTGCAACTTTTCAAATATCATTCGAGTGATTCAAGATCACTGGAAGTGATTTGGTGAACAGTGAAATATTCTTGCAGTGATTTCCAATTCACTGGAAGTGATTCAGTGAAAATCCAACATCACTCGAGTGATTGAGAATCACTGGAAGTGATTTGAGAATTTTGGCGGATCACTCGAGTGATCTGAGCTTCACTGGAAGTGATTTGCAAAACAGTGGAATTTTCTTGATGTGAATTCTAGATCACTGGAAGTGATTGGCCGTATCACTCGAGTGATTCACAATCACTGGAAGTGATTTGGCGCATCACTCGAGTGATTCAGAATCACTGGAAGTGATTTTCAAAACAGTGAAATTTTCTTGCAGTGATTTCGCAATCACTGGAAGTGAAATTGCTGATCACTCGAGTGATTTCCCATATCACTCGAGTGATCTGTTATTTTTCGCAATCACTCGAGTGATTTCAGCGATCACTCGAGTGATCTTGAATATCACTCGAGTGATTAATAAAATCACTCGAGTGATCTTGCACAGATCACCAGAATTGATTGCTTTGCTGGTAATTAATCCATGAGCTTCCAAAACATGATTTGTTATCATCAAAACATGAAATCTAACATGAAACTCTGTTTCTATTTATGATATGGCCATAATTATGATATATGAAGCATTGAGCATGCAAATATGTCATTATATTAGCATAAATTCTTGTAAGGCAAGCATATCATGCACTATGCATTTATCTTGCACGCATTTTGGTAATGTTTGCTACTGAGATTCTCCTGAATCTCACCTTCCCTCACTAACCATATAGGCACAGTAAGCACGAAGGAGGAATGTATCAAAGTTATGCAATGGTATCGTGATGAAGAACAGAAGATTATTATGTGTTTGATTTTGTAATATGTCGTGGATGATTTTGAGGTCCTATAATTGTAATGTATATATGCGTATAAAAAGGAATGAGTACGATAGCTGTAACATCTTAAATTTTAGTCACCAAAATTCCTTTATACCTTCGAGGTATTAAAGAAGATAAAATTTTGAATTAAAGAACACATTATGTGATAAAATAAAGCAATTAGAAGTCACACACAACATAATTATTTGGTACACAAGTTAGTATTGCTACCAGTGTGTTATTCCAGAGAGGCAGTCATATTGTGTGACATTTTTAAATAGGAAAATGATGTCCAAAAATTGTCAAACTTTCCAAAATGAAAGTAGACTCATCCAGCTTTCATTTGATAGGTCATACAAGTCATTTGGAGCTATACACAAGGGGATATGTATTTTTGAAGTTAGCCCAGTAAAACTAGCAATTTTCTAAGGCACCATCCAAAAATGAAACTTCTAAGCTTCCATTTGACTAAAGCCTATATTTTTCCTTGGAAAGAGACTTAATGAGGGTCACATAGCCTTTAGAACTGCTCCAATTGGATATCTATACAATTAGATATGAATTTTCAACGTTTGATGAAAATTCTGCACTGCTTTTCAGCATGTGCGAAAATGGAAAAAAAATAATTGTATAGGAAAAATGGTCATTTTGGTTAAATAAATAAATTCAGTAATTTTCCTTAATTATTAAGGAAGAAGTTGGTTTTAGCTTAAGGATTAAGCAAGAGGCAGATTTTTTTTATGAAGATGGACACATGGAATCAAGAGAAGAAGTTTGTAAAAAAAATATATTATCCTAAATTTCACATGATGAAATTCATAATAAAAAAATACAACAAATGGAAGAATAAAGAGAGCTCTAGAGAATTCTCAATAACTCTTCTAAAGGCCATAATATTCAGCCAAGAGAAGAGAAAAAAGATAGGAGGGGACTTGGTGAAAGGTGAAGAGCAAGAAGAGAAGAACAAGGAACAAGGTGCAAGATCAAGGCAAGTAGATGGAAATTCCTACTTGTTCTTGTTCTTTAATTCATGAAACCTCTTCTCAATCTTTATATCATCTTATATTAGCCATTAAACAAGCAAAAATCAAGAGGAAGAAGGAGGAGGATGAAGGTTTTGAAGAAAAGAAGAGGAGAAATCAAGGTAAGTCAAGGAAATCTTAAAATTCTTGTTGAAAATGAAGTTGTGCTTGTTGTTTGGTTAGTTATTGGTTTGTTTTAGTTAGATTTTGTACTTTAGGATGTTCAAACCCTAAGGGGAGATTCTGTCCAAATTTATATTGAACATTTTATTTTGTATTTGGATGATAAAACAAGTGATTACAAATGAAAGGAAAGTGTTTTAAGGGTTGAAATCATGAAAATCTAATTTTTTCCAAATTTTGGAATAATTTGGCCAAACCTGGAATATAGGGGTTAGATTTGGAATTTTGTGTTTTTGATGGTTCTATGATTTTTAGAATGGAAAATTTTGTAAGGAACATGTGGATTTTGGATGTGCAAAGGTCTTAGGGTTGAAATGACAATTTTGCCCCTAAAACCCTAAACTGATGGCTGTGAAGGGTAATCTGTTTATTTGAGTATGAATTTTCCCAAACCGAGGAAAAAATGAATTCTACACACAAAATTAAGTACGATTAACCCAGGTCATAATTTTTGGAAAAGTACACATATACCGGGTGAAAAGGGAATTAGACTGGGTTCCCTTAGGGCATTTTAGTAATTACGAGATTTTGAGCTAAGATAACCAACTTGTAAATTTTAAAATGAAGTATGAATGAGTAATAACTCATTTGTAATTACTTTGGGAATTTTTAGGATTTGATACTTTCCCGAGAGAGATACAAATTTAAAATATACTTTAAGACCGGTTTCTCTAAGAACCAGTTTTAAAAGTATAGGATTTTAAGAACGGTTCAGAAAAAAAGCGGTCTTAAAGTTATATTTAAGACCGATTATTATGAAAACTGGTCTTAAAAGTGTTTGTTATTTAAGACCGGTTCTCATAAGAACCGATCTTAAATATCAATTTAAGATCGGTTATCTTGAGAACCAGTCTTAAATGCTAGAATTTTAAGACCGGTTCTCATTTTAAGCGGTCTTAAATATTACTTTAAGACCGGTTCTTATGAGAACCGGTCTAATTTTTTTTTGTTTTATTTATTTCAATTTTACCCAGGCCAATAAGCCATATTTAACTACAACCCCTCTTCACATACACAAGCAACAACACATGTATATATATATTCCCAATCAGAAGCAGTAACAACAACATTTTTATTTCCAGAAACACTTGGTATTTCTCATAATCAATTCAGCCTAAGGCATCATGTTATCCTATGCAAACTTTCTCCAATTTTCTAATTATGAAGCCTAAAATCCTTATTAGTTCCCCTTTCCCTCTTTTGTTAAATATGACCTTAGTTATCCTAATTGGTATGAAGCTATAAATGTCATTCTCTTCAAGGCATCAACACTTGGCCCTTACAACCCTCGACCCTCAACAATCACAGAATCAACATTATGAATAAAAATCATTCAAAACAAACACATTCAATTCCAATGACTACCAATAACACATGATCAACTTATTCAATTCTCAGCAACAGTACAATATTAACAATTTATAATCATCAGGCATTTTGAACCACAATGAACCACAACATAACAATGATAGCAGGAAAATCTCAACATTGTGTGCACTTTCAATCCCAAAGCTTCTAAAGAAAAGCAGGAGAAGAAATATTTCTCATTATATGGAAAAAATTCCTAAGCTTTACAGAGAAATGAAAAAAATGGAAGAAAATTTACAATAGTGAACCCAAGCCTGTATCGACAGCCAACTAGTATAACCAATATCCAAGAAATTGTCCTGACTAAAGATATAAACCAAGTTAGATATATATGAAAACCATAAGTATTATTAGAACAATATAGGATCTGATTCAAAAACTTACTAATCTTGTAAAAGCTCATAGATGAATTCAGCACAACAATTGCGGATGACATCAATATCTTCTTCAGGAAAGGGATCAGCAAGATCAAACATCGTATATGTAACACTGAAGCCAAACAAAACATTAACTTACTAACTTAAAAACAATAAATTAATACAAAAATTTTGAAATATACATTTATTACCTCTTCGGTAAAATCAGTCATGCCTAGGCTAATAATATTGTAAATTTGCCTCAAAATATAAAGACCACATAAGTTGGAGCCCGGTGGTTGCCTACGACTCTGAAAAAGAACATGATATCATCAAAGCAAGCATAAAAGCATAGCTTATGGAATACATCTTAAAGAAAACAAATATGTACTAACCTTTGGCGTGATCCATGTAGGGTCTTTTAAGTCACGAACATGCCTACCACATTTAGCGTGTAGGAATGTCCGCATAGCCCTATCATCAAAATCACAAAGATTACTTATTCTACACACAAACTTTGCACACAAAAGGTAATAAAGCAAGAAAACTTATGAGTTCATGGTCTTCTTCATGTCACTCCCCGGTTTGAAGTGGAGGGAGCATAGGAAGATGATTGTGTAACTAGCCTTACACAGAATAACCAATTGCTAATGATCCCTTAAAAAAAGAGACGAATGTTAAGCAAATATAAAGCATTATATGTGTTTTGGAATATAAATTTGATGTTTCTTACCCATGCACATAAGGAACCAAGAAACAGTCAGTTTCTGTTTCACTGAGCCTCTCTGATAAATATCTATGTTTAATGGTAGAAGTGGTCCCTTTCTCTTAGACTTGAACTGGGCATATGAATCCAAATTTATCGCTCTGGCCAGAGGAGACCAACCTACAATTCATGTACCTACAAAAATGCAAGCACACAAATTAAAGTTAAACAGAGTAATTTTTAAGATATTTACTTTCAATTGAAGAAGATACTTACATCAAAAATAGTTGGACAATCCCAACCATAAGATATTGTCTAAGAGTGACTAGGGACATTAAATCTTCCCTATCAACATAGCATATTACCCCTGACTTCCTAACAACTCAATCCTTAGGCTAACTTCTTGTTAGGAAGGATGTGTCATATGCCATCATAATCACTTGCTGCATCACATTCAGTGGAGGCTGTGAAACTTCATGAGGGAAGGGAGCTGGACTTGGGGCTCTAATCAGGGAATCTGTAGCTTTGACAGAAATAAGGTTCTTCGATTATGATGTGAAGGTACCCAAGACATCGCTCAAAATCTTGAACTCCTCAGAGGGATAGGGACAGTTGCGTCTGCGATGATAACCTCATCAACTGACACCCTGACTTGATCATCTGTCATCTGTTGGTGGTGAACAGTTGATCCTAGGTTGTGCACACTCCCCCGTGTAACTAACCATCTCAGAGGATCCTCAATAAATATGTCACAAGGCTTTCCAATATCCTTTCCAGGACCCTCTGATGACTGTCTAATATTGCAACAACTCCCTTTGGTGCTCTGCTTATTACGATCGAGCGACTGTGCCTGGGCAGGAACAATATCTTGTCTTGTGCTCACCATGGCATATACTTCCTCCTTCATCTTGCTTAACTAGGCATCCAATAGTGCATCAAATGATGCTTCTGCCTTGGCCCTTGCTTCCACCCTCACAGTGGCCAACATACACTCCAATTCGTCTATCGTCACTACGTTGGAGGAGGAATTATGTGAGAAGGATCCAAAGTAATCCTTTATACCCACCCCTCCTCCAACTCCCCTAACACAGCCTGGATGCTTACATTTTCCAGTAGCAACCGTGAGAATGTCATTCCTCCCCTCCGGCTTAAAGGATCCCTCAGTTCTCTTTTTTTTAAGTTCCTCCTGTGAGATATACAAATAACACACATGAGTAATGAAACATGTTTACTAAATAGTTAATAACAACAACGATAATTATAATTTTTTCACCGACTATACGAGATTGTTCACTCGTATAGGATCCACCACTCTTTCGGCAAACATGCAACCACAACTCTTCGCGCCTTATCAGAGATGGTGAAGATAGCAGAACAGAAGGATCGGATTGAGATGCTTCTTCAAATCTCCTCCGTTTGGCAACCAACGAGTCTTTCTCGACCTTTGTGTATCCCCCACGAGACATTGTGGGGGGGCAATCATTCTTTCTGCCACTCTCTTGTGCTTTTTGCCTTCTTGCCTGCGAATAAGAAATGGGAAAAAAGGTTACAAACAGTCAAGAAAAATGATAAGTAAATAAAATACAAAATAAGTAAACTCACCAAAGCCTCTGGAGTAGTCTGAAGCCTAAAAAACTCCTGCCATGTCACTTCATCGATGTATGAATACTTGCTGCAAGGAGTAGGACGAGGCTTACCAGCTGGCACCTCGATATGCACATAATTGTTGGCCATATTTGTCTTGAACTTCCTCCAGTGCTCACAACAATACGTCAGAGTCTTGTTATACAAGATCTCACTTTGAGGAACGTCGTAGGTGAGCGGTTATTCATGAATCAAAGGAGTTAGTGAAAATAATGAAACAAATTTGATAATCATTACATACAGAGGGAATATTATAATTGAATAGTGTCCCAAATATGTTGTTTAACATTTTTGTTGACATTCCTCCACTCCTCTATCAATATGCTAGGCTTATTACGTGTGAGGAGGCTGACAAAACTCCTATATCGGCTTGCATTGGGCTCGATCGGTTTCCAATATTGATCAAACTGAATCGGTATCTTCTCACCGGCCGACCGACTTAGGGAAACATCCCTCAACCGTGTGGCCGTCCTACCCTTCCATCTGGGCTGGTGACTCAGCTCACCTTCACTCTGTCTCTGATTGACACTAGAAGGCTCACTGTGCTGAGCACTAGGTGACACCTAAACCTTTGCTGTAGGATGCACCGGGTCCATCATTGTACTGTTCAGAAAAATTGTTGAAGTTAGTAAGTTATAAAATAACTATATATATAATATGCATATAACTTATAAGGATAATTACTTTAAATAGATAGCTAACTTTTAAAGTAGATTTATAAAGAGATATCCTCCTATATCCTTTCACGATGATCATTTCTTGTGCCGTGTTCATTATCAGCTTCATCTTCTTCGTTTAATGCAGGAAGACCCCTAGAAAAAGAAGGAGTCTCAAGAAGATCATAATTTAAATGACTTTCCTCTTCAATATCAACGACGCTTTTTCCTTAGAGAGCTACAGACCACATTTTATTTTCCTAATCGGTAATATAGAACACTTGTGTCGCTTGATCTGCCATAATGAAAGCTTCATCTCCAAAACTTCTGTTGTTTAGATCAACTAATATAAACCGTAACTTATCGATCTTCACACCATTATTGACATCAACCCACTTACATTTGAAAATAGGAAATTTAATTTTAACATAGTCAACCACCCAAATCTCATCAATAACCCCATAATAAGGTATGACTGCCAATGTAGGGTTCTTATCTTTTGAACTAGAAAAGTGCATAGATTCAGCTACTAACATAACACCACTATTCTGGACAGTGCTCCTATCATCCAGGGACTTCGTGTAAAAGGTATAACCATTGATCACAAACGAAGTCCAACTTATGACTTCAAACTCAGGACCACGTGCTAGCCATTTAATTGTATCAGAAACACATTCTTCTCCGTCAACCTTGTGTTTAAACCAATATGCAAAAGTTCTGGTATGCTCCTTAATTAACCTCTGTTCAGTCATTCGACTGTTCGCTTTCCGTACAATTTCTTTATAAGCATTTATGTAATCTTGAACTGCATCAACATTATTCAAAATGTACAAGTGGACTTATTGTAAATCATCAGGATCCACACTCTTGACTGTAGCCCCATGCCTACCCCCTTCTTCATCATGTCGTTTAGGAAGGCCGATATGTCCTACATTTAACAAATAATGTTGACAAAATTCCATGGCTTCTTCAAAAACATATTTTTGAATAATAGATGCTTCAGGCCGGTTAGGGTTCTTCACATATCCTTTTAGGATTTTCATAGTTCTTTCAATTGGGTACATCCATCGAAAATAGATAGGCCCACACAATTTTATCTCTCTCACTAGATGAACAACTAGATGTACCTTGATGTCAAAAAAGGAAGGAAGAAAAAGCTTCTCAAGATGGCACAAGATTAGGTATCCTTCATTTTCCAATTCCTCCAATATTTCCATCTCAATGACTTTACTACAAATCGCATTGAAGAAGAAACAAAGTCTGGTCAATATGTGTTGAAGATCATATTCGGCAATACCTCGAATAGCCATTGGGAGTAGTTGTTGCATCAAGACATGACAATCATGAGACTTCAGCCCTACTAACTTAAAGTCTTTCATCGACACAAGCTTCTTAAAATTTGAAGAATACCCTGAGGAAACTTTGATGCCATGTAAATACTCACAAAAACTTCTTTTCTCATCCTTAGACAAAGTATGAGAAGCTGGAGGACAAAAAGTTCTCTTACCATATGGCCTCGGATGTAAGTATGCCCGTATTCCCATTTATTGCAAATCTAATGTTGCCTTAACACCATCCTTAGAACTACCTTGTATGTTGAGTAGTGTCCCAACAATACTATCACACACGTTTTTCTCCACATGCATGAAATCAATACAGTGTCTCATATCAAGATTCTACCAATATAGAAGGTTAAAGAAAACATACCTCTTTTTCCATATATTTTTTCATTTCAACTCTTTGAAGTCTTACTGAAGATGACATTGATATTATTCACCTTTTCATACACTTTCTCCCCAGTCAATACCTCTGGAGCATCTTCAAACTCTTGGCCATCAAAAAATGTCTTCTTTAATCTGTGATATGGGTAGCCCCGTCTAAGGAATCTCCTATGACCAAGATAAAAGTCTTTCTTCCATGTTGAAGTTGATGATAGTATATGCCTTCTTCACAAATCGGACATGCTTTGTTGCCTTTAACGCTATATCCTGATAAGTCTCCATAAGCAGGGAAGTTGTTTATAGTACAAAAGATCAAGGCTCGCATTTTAAACATCTTCTTGTTCGCGTCAAAAACATCGACACCTTCATCCCACAACTCTTTCAAGTATTCGATCAGGGGTTCTAAGTAAACATCTATGTCATTTCTGGGTTGTTTTGGTCCCGAAATTAATATAGACAACATGATGTACTTTCATTTCATACATAATAAAGGAGATAAGTTGTAAACTACCAATAGAACAGGCCATGCATGAACTATGATACAGCTTAGGCTACCGTAAGGATTCATGCCATCCGTGCTAAACCCAATCCTAAGGTTCCTAGGCTCTTTGCCGAAGTTAGAAAATAATTGATCAATTTTCTTCCATTGAGAAGAATCAGCTGGATGTCGAAGCTTTCCATCAGAAATCCTCTCATTCGCATGCCATCTCAAATTTTTGGCATCAATTTCATTAGCAAACAGCCGTTTGAGCCTCGGTATGATTGGAAGATACCACAACACTTTTGCAAGGGCCTTATTTGATTTGTACCTGGGGGTTTCACATATTGGACACTGCTCTTTCTCTTCATGCTCTTTTCTGTATAATATACAATCATTAGGACATTCATGTATGTTTTTATACTTCATCCTTAGTGGACACAATATTTTCTTAGCATTATAGTATCAGCAAGGCAGCATGTTATCATCTGAAAGCATGTCCTTAAAGGCCTCAAGTGCTTCTGAAAAACTCTTGTCGCTCTATCCATGTCGTGCTTTCAAGCTTACCAATTTTAATACAGCTTTCAACACTTGGTATTTTATGCACCCCGGGTACAGCGGCTTCTCAGCATCACTGCACATATTACCATATGCATATAATTGCTCAAAAGCCTATTCTCCTACATCACGAATAATATCCTCTATCCGATCATTCAGATCTGTGTCATTATCATCAAAGGCGACTCCCCTTTGTTGAGCTGCGCTTGGAATTTCTATTTCTTCACCATGCCATACCCATATTATATATCTCTTACAAAATCCTTCACAAATTAAATGTGTATATATATCTGTAGCACTTAGTCGCTTCTCATTCAGACATTCTACACAAGGACAGTAGAACATCCCACTATCATCTTTACCAAAATTTCTTCTAGCAAATTCCAAAAAATCCCTCACCCTATTATCATATTCAACACTAGTCCATTTAGCGTTTATCCAACTACGATCCATATATTGCAACACCTTTTTTTTTCTTCTCTTTTGTATATTAACTCCCCTAGAAAAGGCAGAAGTATGATGAGAGTATAAAATCATTACACTCATCAATTTATCTAGATTAATATAATTCTTCATCAGAATTCCTCATAAGATGTAATTACAGTCTGTTCCATTTTCTTCAAGTAATTTTTCCCCATCACATAGTTGTTATTTCTATTCAAGAGACCACTGCAATTACATCTGATTTTGAAAACATAAACAGTGAAATTTATAGACTCAAGAAAGAAAATGATTCAACAGATTCAAAATATGTTCAAGGGACCACTTCAACAGATTCAACACAAAGAAATTGATAAACAACACAATTACATCTTCAAAATATTCAACAGAAAGAAATTGATATGCAAAATGCAAAAGGCCAAGCAATTGTGATTGAACAAATTCATAACATCCAAATTTGTAAATCACATACCACAGCATCAAACAATTGTTTCCTATATATTAATAAAACTATAAGCCAGCGCCAACATTTATACGAAGAGTTCTTCAAAATCATATCCACAATCAAAAAATCAATTTCACTAAATTTTACTATTTATACAAAGAATTAACTAAGACAAGGAGACATTACTCTTACCTGGTTGTAGTGACCTTAGATCGTGGCTTGAGGAGCAGGAGGAGCTGCGGTTGCAATGGATAGAGAACACGTCGGAGATAATGGTGGTTTTGTGGATACGGGCTAGGGGATGAACGGAAAATGGAGAAGGAGGGGCGGCGATGGTATTTTAAAACCAGTGGGTTGAACGGAAAAGAAAATGGAGAAGGAGGGGCGGCAGTGGTATTTTAAAACCATTGGGTTGAACAAAAAATGGAGAAGGGAGGGGCAGTGGTGGAGGCGGCTGAGCTGAGGTTGAAATATGACCGGAGAAGATGGAGAAATATGACCGGAGAAGAAGCGCACGGCTGAAATGGAGCTTTCATAGCTGTGGAAGGACTGAGAGGGATACAAAATAAGGGTGGGTTAGGTTTGAAAACTGCAATTTTAAGACCTGTTATTTAAATAACCGGTCTTAAAGTTAGCACCTTTAATTAGATAACTTTTAAGACCGGTTATTTAAATAAGCGGTCTAAAAAAATTCATTTTAAGACTGGTTATCAGTATAACCGGTCTTAAAACGCTATGGATTTTTTATTTATATTTTAATTAGATATTTAAGACTAGTTATTTAAAAACCAGTCTTAAAATAATGACTTTTAAGACCGTTTTTCTTAATAACCAGTCTTAAAAATAAAGGGATTTTTTAATTCATTTAATTACTTTACTTTTGAGACCGGTTGTTTAGAAAACCGGTCTAAATAATGTTTTTAATTACACAATTGCCACCGTGTGATTCTTTTAGACCTCATCCGCAATAATCGATCTACATGATGGGTCTAAAATGGCTATTTTATACTATTTATAAGCTTTAGAAAGGAGTCTAGGTAGTAACTATATTTCTCATATTCCATGTGAATCTTAATATGTATTGTTTGCCATGTTCTGTGCAATGATATGTGTAAGGCGGTAAGTATCCTAGAATTGGATGTGGGAAAAGCACAAGTACCACCTTGAGGGAAAAACACAAGTACCTCTTAGCCAGTGGGTATCCAATTTAGGTCACCCAATGTGATTTACTTGTGTAGCATTATTTCTCGCTGGGTGTGGGACAAGGTACCACTGTTGGGATTGACAGGCACAATAAAAATTTAAAAATTACAAAAGTTTACCAATCCCAATTGTGAATCTGTCAACGACGCTTAAATCGAGTAGTATAAAAATCTACCTTTATTATGCTTCTCAGTCCGCCCATATAAAGATTGCTCTGGAGGCCTTAAATTATGAGCTCGATCCTCAACTTAAATAGGCTTAAACAATTCGGCTCGACATGCCTGATCTTTCTTATGCTTCTCGGTCTTTTCTTTCGATCTCGAGGAGCTAACAACTTGGACCAGCTTCCTCTACCGGTATCCACACAAATAGGAATCCAACATGAACAACGTGTTAATGCCACCAACGTCCCTCTAGAGTTTTATTTTTCTCACGGCTCTCTATCTATTTTTTCATCATTCATAGAAAGCCCTAACTCTCCCCTTTTATAACTAGTCAGGGTTTTCTCTTATATGATAGATGTTAGATTTTTAAAATTAATCTTAATTAATTTTGAAATCCATATCATATCAATTAACACTTAATTTTTTTTGACAAGTAAATTAAATAAATATGGTTTAATTAAGTCTGTCTAACAGTTTTAATTTAACCTATTTATTTAATATGAATAAAGAGCCAACATAATTAGATTTAATGTATCTTTATAAATTAAATATGAGATATACAACTCTATGTTAGTTATTAAAATTAATTTTATCAAACAAAATTAAATCCGAAACTAACACTACATAAAAAGAATAATATATATATATATATATATATATATATATATATATATCCTTTTTCGAATTTTATTTCATATATATAAAATTTGTCCACCCTAGATTAAACATTGTATTCATTGAATCTTAGACGTATATTAGATTCAATGAATTTGTACATTATAGCTCGTGTTAGGCTATTCTTGTGTTCGACCCTGTATGCCCATAGGAAATTGGCAGTGGCTCAATAACTGCACTAGCCCATAAGTTGCAATTTATATGAGGCATGGATAATATCATCCACCTTTTCTTGACCATTACTTTATCGATCCTTGAGTAGTCTAACTAAAGAAATGGAAACTCTTTTCTATCGTAGTATGGCCATACATTTCTTAGACTCACACATCGAAGGGCCTAGTAACATCTCTCCACTAATATGAGGCACAAATTCCATTTTGACCATTCACATTCCTCTGCATGAAAACTAGCAATCCCGACCGTAGCCTTTATCATCACCCAGTCAAAGGTGACTTTTGACTAGGTCAAAGGTTAGCGATTCTCATTTAAGAATCCATCATGATCTCAGGTCAAAGGGTATCATGACATGGTTATACATGAGATAAGCTTATGACTTAATCCATGCAGCTTTTTCATAGCGGGTCGGTCCTGTACCTTATACTCTTAAAAATGCCTAAGACTTTGATTTATATCTCTATTTATCAAAGTCATACTGGTATTATTTCATCTTTACTCCCGCATAGATAACTAACCAGGGACATTTAGGATAATCTTTATGATTTATCCATAGATATAGTTATCACAGTGAACATGCGAATGATATGATAACAAATTTGGAGAAATTCATTGAATAACATTGTTCAAAGTAAAATAATTGGCCCTTAGGGCACAATTTCCAATAACTACCCTATGGGACAAGCAAGGTACCATGTGGCCAAGTGGACCCAGTTGAGTTGTTTGATAAGTACGGATAGGTGGGTTCCTGCTTTGAATTATTGGTGTGATCAATTACATAGGTGGATTCCTATGTACGAGGTTATGTCTTATGCAAGTAGGGAACAGATGATCATTTTGATTTGGACAAAATCATCGCTTTGTTCCTGAATATTGCCAGACATGTACTTGGAATTATTAATTGCTGCATCATGATATATGCTATTATGCATGTTTATTTTTCACATTTTATATGAGTGATCATCGCTTTGTTCCTGAATATTGTCAGACATGTACTTGGAATTATTAATTGCTGCATCATGATGTATGCTATTATGCATGTTTATTTTTCACATTTTATATGAGTGATGGTATGTTGCTATTGAGATTCATTTGAATCTCACCCTTTCTATAATTCAATATTAATTCAGCTAGAGGAAACGACTCAAAAGACAAAGCAGTAGTGGCCGGCAACTGAGGGTCTGGTACCGATCAATAAATTTTTCATTGGTTATCTATTTTTTGTTCATTGTATTTAGAATTTATTTTGTAACATGTACAAATCTTGTAGGGATTTTCTATAATGTAATCAAGAATTTTTTATCAGTATATTCTTTCTATTTCTGTATGCCCATTGAATTGCACGTTATTACTCTAATAAATGTCAAAATAATAAGGGTTTGACAATAGTGGTAGCAAAAAAGACTTTAGAATTTGATTGTATCAGAATACCCGCTAGTGATGCCTATATACACGGAGGTTATATCAGTGGATATTATGGTATTATCAGTACCAAGTATAGGCGTCAGTGGTATTTGAGAGCATTGGTATTAGATGTATAAGTCCATGTAACTTTATTGTTATATAATTATATCCTTCTGGTATTAATAACAAGGTAAGAAACTTATCAATACACGTTAAGAAGAGGGGGGTTTACAATGTATTGATTTTTTTCTCATGCTTAGTGGTTATAGTGATTGGTCACTACTAAGATTGTTTGGTTCAAATGCATTATGCTTGATAAAGCTAACTTGGTTATAGAACTTAGGTAACATTGTGCTAGACTTGAAGTTTAAAAGTTAAATGGATGGTTTATTAATAGAATTTTGCTTCAATCATCTTACACTTTGAGATAGATGGTGAACCCATTTATGATATAACTTTTGTAAGAAAGCACATGTTTTCACAAACTATTTAACAAGAACTTTAATTTCTCAAAAATTAAATTAAGATCAACACTATACTTGTCACGCATGTGCTCCTTCAACCAAGATGTAAATTGTTTATTATGTGATTTAGCATACTAACTTTCTAGTTCATTAAGGTTATCCCACTTAAGCTCCTCCACTTGCTTGTCTACATAGTCTTCAACCTCTTCAGAGTTATTGATATGAGATAGTAAAAAATTTCATGCCCACCATCCCTTCTCCACTCATCCTTCCCACATGCTGAGACATTAGATGTCTAATATCAGTGGCAACTTTAAGTGGTAAAAAATTCATCAACCCCATCATAAATATATAGTTCAATAATTCAACCCTCTTCCGAACTCCAATTTTTCTCATACCCTTACAATATCTTCATGTAACATTCAACTAGGTACATTCACCTTAAATAGGCTAGGCCACATTGTAATGTCCCAAATTTTAGTCACAAAAATTCCTCTATATACCTTAGTAGTATTAAAGAAATAAAATGCTGAATTAAAGAGCATATTAAAAGACATAACAAGACAAATAGAGGTCATACTCAACATAGTTATTTGGTATACAAGATAATGGTGTTGTCGGTATATTTCCCTGTGAGGCAGTTATGTTGTGTAATATTTTTAAAATAGTAAATGATGTCCAAAATTTTTTATAATATCCATAATAAAATTAGACATAATAAGCTTTAATTTTATAGGTCATATGGAATTTTTGGAGTTGTACACAAGAAGATATGAATTTTTGAAGTTAGCCCAGTGAAAACTAGGAATTTCTGTGGCAGCGTCCAAAAATAGAAATTCTGGGAATGATGAGATTTCATTTGGCTAAATGTTATATTTTTCATAACACAAGACTTAATAAGGGTCACATAACCTTTGTAACCATCCTAATTGGAAATCTATATAATTATATATGAATTTTCAAATTTTGACAAAAAATCTGCCAATTTTTCTGCATATGCGAAAATGTAAGGGCACAATGGTAATTTTGGCCACATAAATGAATTCAGTAATTTTCTGAAAAATGGGCTGGTATGGACAGCTGGAATGAAGGAAGAAGAAGATGAAAGAATCTAATAGATTATCATGGGAAAAATATCATAGAAAAGAGAAGTTATATAATTTTGTCATATTTATTCAAATTGAATAAAATAATATTTTTTTAGGACACATAATACCACTTCTAGAGAGCTCCGCATAGCTCTATTAAAGGGGCATATTGCAAGTCCAAATAGAAAAGAAAAGAGAAAAGTAAGAGTTCAAGGAGGAAGAGGAGAAGAAGAAGAAAAGCTAAGTTCCAAGAAGCAAGATTAAGGTAAGTAGGTAGAAATTTCTACTTATTCTTATCCTATAGTTCTTGAAATCCCTTCTTAGTCTTCATATCATCTTGGGATAGCTATTGGATAAGCAAAATCTCAAGGGAGAAGGAGGACCAAGTCAGCCAAATTGGGAAGAAGAAAAAGGAACCAAGGTGAGTTATTGGAACTTGGAAATTCTTGATAAAACTGAGTTGTGGTGGATCTCTAGCTGGTTATTTGGTTATTTTTGTCAATTTTTTAAATTTGGGATGTCCAATTTCTAAGGGGAGATGCTACCCAAATTTCCATTAATTATGTTAAATTGATGAATAAGTGGTTAAATCTATGAAATCAAGAAGGAAGAAAGTGTTTTAAAGAAGAAATCAAGAAAAATCCTATTCTTCCAAAAATTTACCATGTTTTGGACAGCTAAAAACTAAGGGGAAGGAGCTGGAATTTTATAAATCTAATGGTTCTATGATGTTTAGAAGGGAAAATTATATAGGGTTCATGTAGACTGTAAAGTGTGAAAAGCCCCGGAATGTGAAATGACAATTTTGCCCCTAAAACCCAAAGTTAGGGTTGCCAAGGGAAAATCTGTAATTTGAGCTAGAATTTTCCTAATATGAGGTTAAAAATGGATTTTACACACAAAAATATGTAGGAGTAGCCTGGGTCATAATTTTTGGAAAAGTACAAAAATACCGGGTAAAAAGGAAATTAGATCGGGTTCGCCATGGGCATTTTAGTAAATATGCGATTTTGGGCTATGATAACCAACTTGTAAATTCTAGAATAAAGTATAAATGAGTAGTAACTCATTTGCAATTACTTTGGGAATTTTAAGATTTGGTAATTGCCCGAGCAGACGAAGATTAAAAGACCAGTAGAAGCTAGGTTTCAGAAAGGAGTCTAGGTAGTAACTTTATCTTTCATATACTATGTGAATGTTAATATACAATGATTGCCATGATCTGTTCAATGTATTGCTTGTAGTGCTAAAACTCTATGGGTATGGATGATGAGTTAAACCACCCCATGGAACCTTTGGGGTAGCACGTAGACCCAATTGAGTGACTTGATATGTACGAACAGACTTGCTCCAAGTTATGATAAGTATGGATAGGTATAGGCCTGCTCCAAGTTGTTGTTGTGATCACATTATGATAAGAAATTGTGCAGATCAAGAACAAATGATCATTTTGATCCAGACAAATTCATCATTTGTTTCCTGAGCATTGTCAGATAGGCTTAGGCATTTTGATTGCTGCATCATGATAAATTCTGCATTGCATGTTTACTTTTTTGCATTTTATATGATTGATATTTTGTTACTACTGAGATTTTTATGAATCTTACCCTTTCCAAAAATTTAATGCTATATCTTTATGATTGGCATTACGTTACTGTTGAGATTCTTTTGAATCTCACTCTTTTCATAAACCCATTTATAGTACAGGAAGAGAGCTCTAGGGCTAAGAAGAAGGTAAACGTGGATGGCTAGAGGCTTTAGTTCAGACTTTAGTTTTATTGGTTGTCTATTTCAATATCTTTAAATATTTTGGATATGTATGTACTATAATTAGCTTGTAACTGTGATATGTTACAATACTAGTAATTCTGTAGACTAGTAAAAGAACAGTTTAGATATATAACGCTTCTAATCCTTAACGAAACATAATTAAGGTATGGAACATGAGAACTAAGCAGAGAATCGCTCACAAACTCTAATAAAATGAAAAGAATAGTGCGTTGAGACTTAGTGAGTTAGTGAATGTTTGTGAAAATGGTTTGAGAAATTTTATTACCCTTGAAAATCATTTCCAATCCCAGGTTCAAGTCTTGAGATAGGTTTGGAATTTGTAAAAGTTTTTTGGTGTTTCTTAATCTTGGTTTCACAAATGATTTCACTACTCTTTTGTACTTATCAGAGGCTATAGGAAATGAGGTATTACAATTTTTGTATCAGAGCATTGATTCTGGAAACAATAGGTATTTGTTAGAGTCCTCTACTTATGTTGATAGGTTCTAATCATTCGTTAGCTGATTTTTGTTAGGAAGCATGGTTGATAGACCAATGTCTAGAATGATAACAAGTGGGAAATTAAGGATTGGGTAATATATAAGTACATTTGGACTGATCATTGTTGTTTATTTAACTTTGGTTAGCTGGTGAACTCGAGTTGATCCTATCAAACCCGAGTGCATGGAGCATTTTCTCATTCACCAGGTAGTTTCGGGCAGAAACTCATGAGAGTATAGAACCCGAACTCGAGTATAGTCAGCTGAGAATTCGAGTGCATCTCTCTTTCTCATAGTTGTAAATCTCTCGAGTATCAACTCTTTCACCAGAACTCGCAATACTCGAGTGCAGTGTCTCATCTAACTCGAGTAGTAATCCTCAAACTCGAGTGCAACACTAACCCACAACATCTGAGATCTTTCTGGAACAAACTTTCATTTTAAAACTCTCAGGACTTGAGTGTAAAGTCTTTAAGGACTCGAGTGCACTCTTGTGAACTCGAGTGCAATTCTTCCTGATATGTGCACAATCCAAGTATCAATTAAGTCTCAGTGGTGTATCAACTAAACTCGAGTGTCATTTGCAAGACTCAAGTTTGTTGGCTAGAACTCGAGTTTATTTATTTAAACTCGAGTGCAGAAGTGATAATGCCGAATATGTAAATGTGACTTTGTGCTATGTTTTCTTTAGAGATTTTAATACATTGTACTTCATTTAACTTGAGCATTTCCTTGCAAAACATTTCATCACTATTTTATTATCATTAAAACACTGATTCTAATATAGTGGTGTATAGAATAGTAGGAATACCAAGAGTAAGACGTACCTCCCGGAAGAGTGTTCCAGCTTCTATCCTTATCAAGTTAAGAAGATAAAGGAGTAGCTCACCCTTACTTCCATCGATTAACTAGCCTCTACCAGAGGAGCAGATACCAGAGGGTGAGCCTATGTAGTCATTAACAGAGGAGGGCCTGGTCGTGGACCAAGGATTGTGGGTACATGCAGGAAGAGCTTTAAGTATCCAATGTTCTATAGTCCTATCACTAAGGACAAAGCTATTGTAATGGACATGGATGACTTAGAGTTAGAGGATAGTATGCTATACCCAGACTCAGATGCAGAGTCGAATGCTCCAATAGAGAAGCTAACATTTGACCCACACACCAATCATGAATTGTGGGAGCAACTTAAGAATTTGTATCTAACGGTCTTTAGTGATTTCTTCACTCCTATGACACAGTACACAACATTTTTGGACTCGGTACAAAAGTTGTATGATCAAAAGGAGGAGCTTGGGCTAATGATGACTGATGATATTTGGATTCAAACTATGTTAGCTTATTTGCTTGACTTTACCTCTTAGATCAAGAAAAAGAATAAGACCACAATTATAGGTCCTTTTGAGTTTTTGCCTTTTATTAGGCATATGACTTTATATGTACTGTTTAATATGCACAAGGGATGATATTATGCTTAGTAAGATAGCAAAGGCTTTCTTTTGGTGTAAATGTTAAGCCACTTATTGTACATGGACTGGTTTCCGTTGTGGGACAGGCTTCTTTTGATGTAAATACCAAGCTACCTTAATGCAAATGTGAATGTTTGCTATAATAGAGATATATATATCTGTTGTGTGATGGTATTTAAAATATTGAGAAGTACATATGTACATATATGTGTTGATGTGGTATTAACATAGTGTTCCTTCTTAATATAGTAAAGGGGAACCATGGTGCAACCTAGAAGAGAGGGAAATGTACTACCTAATCCTGAACCTGAGGATAATGAGAGTCCTGGTTTTATACAGCAAGTTCTTGGAATGCTGACTCAACAGTAAACTATGCTTCAAGACTTACAAGAAGAAGTTTAGGAACTAAGAGAAAGGCGGAATGCGAATGGGGCACAACCTAACAACCCTAAAGGGAAATATTGAGGGAAATCCCCATGGAGGGAACCATCTTGAGGGAAATCCAAATGGGAAACAACCACCAAGTGACAATCAATCACAGTTGTATGAAGTGAATTCAGAAATTCCCATTGTTTAAGAACGTGAAGAGGATACAGTCTAGTATTGGATGCCTAAATTCATCAAGCACCAACCTTTTGCATTCAAGGGGAGATTTGATCTATAAGCTACTGAGAACTGGCTAAACCAGTTAGAGAAAATCTTTGAGGTTATAGGATGCCCTACAGAGATGAAGGCCAGAATGGCTATATATAAATTAAAGGTGATGCTAATGAATAGAGGAAGAATACGACACTTGTATTACGTTCTTCAAATATCCCGCTGACCTGGGAGTTGTTCCAAGAGAAATTTTATGAAAAATATTTCCCGAGGTCAGTAAACATTGAGAAGGAGAAAGAATTCATGGCAATCAACAAGGTGACATCAAGACCTTCTATACCTACCTGTCTCGATTTATTCGACTGTCCCATTACTCTTCCTACATGAAACTTAAAGATAATGAGAGTGGAGCTCTTATATGCTAATTCAAGGACTAAAGCTTGAAATAAAAGATAAACTTATTGCCCGACAGTTCAATAATTTTAACAAGGTTGTAGAAGTGTGCTGACTGATAGAGGGAAATCTAAAGAGAGTGCACGATAGTAAAAATACCAGCTAAAGAGGTGGACCTAGTCAATGAGATACCTCATAGAAGGGTAAGGGACATGGATTCCAACAAAAGGGAGACAATTAAAAACCCTTTTTGTCTGAGAACCGTAGTGGTTTAAAATCCTCGATATCTCAAACATGCCCTTGATGCGGCAAGTCCCATCTGGAACGACACTGCAATCTTTCTATGATTCAAATGATATGTTATACTTGTCAGAAGTTAGGCCATTTAGCAGTGAATTGTCCCCAGCGAGCAGCATTACAACCTGCTGAGCCCAGACAAAAGAATCAGGGCCGAGTATTTGCCTTGACCAAGGAAGAAGTGAAGAAGTCTCTTGATCTGGTTCAAGGTAAAATCCTTCTCAATAGAAGTTCGTTGCAAGTTTTATATGATTCGAGTACTAGTCACTCCTTTATTGCTTATGATTGTGCTAAGCGCCTAGGATTGCATGTACATAAACTGCCATTTGACTTGATTATATCGACGCTGATGAGTGTCAAAGCTATGAATACTGACGCTTGTTTGAACTGTGTGATAAACGTTGAGGGACGTGAGTCTACAGTTGATTTGATCTATTTTTCACTCCAAAAAAATTAAAGTTATACTGGATTTTGACTGGCTGATAGCAAATAATGTGCTGATAGATTACTGAAATAAGAGGATAATATATCCTACTCAGTGGGAGCCCAATGACATAAATGCTAGTCTGAACTTCCTCTCATTAGCAGAAGCTGAGAAATGCCTTAAGAAGGGATGCCAGGGATGTATCATGTTCTTTTCCTTACAAGAAGAGATAGTAATAGCCCTGGAAGATATTCTAGTTCTAAGAAAATTTCCTAATGTGTTTCCAGAAAACCTTAGTGGTTTACCTTCAGAAAGAGAAGTAGAATTCACGATCGAGATTATGCCTAGCGCTGGGTCTATATCAAAAGCCCCGTATTGAATGGCTCTAAATGAGATGGTTGAGCTGAAGAAGCAAATCGAATAATTGCTTGAAAAAGGGTTCATTCAACCCAGTGTATTACTGTGGGGAGCTCTGGTGCTATTCGTCAAGAAGGACAGGAGCCTAAGGCAATGTATTGATTATAGAGAGCTAAACAAGGTAACCGTCAAGAACAAATACCCACTTTCCCAAATTGATGACCTTCTAGATCAACTGTTTGGAGTAAGTGTGTTCTCAAAGATTGACCTAAGGTCGGGGTATCATTAGTTGTGTGTGAAGGCAAAATACATACTGAAGATTGCTTTCAGAACCTGGTATAGGTACTATGAGTTCCTGGTAATGCCCTTTCGGGTAACCAATACACCAGCGGTATTTATGGACTACATGAACCGCATCTTCTGCCAATATTTAGATCAGTTCGTGGTAGTCTTTATCGATGATATTTTGATATACTCTAAGAGTAGAAAAGAGCATGAGGAACACTTGAGGATCATGCTAGGTATTATGAGAGAAAGGAAACTCTATGTGAAGTTGAGAAAATGTGAGTTTTGACTCTCAGAAGTCAAAATTTTGGGCTATGTTATCTCAAAAGAAGGGGTTACAGTAGATCCCAGTAAGGTAGAAGTAGTGCTAGATTGGAAAAGGCTAGAAATTGTTGCTGAGATACACAGTTTTCTAGGTCTTGCTTGCTATTACCGGAGATTTATTCAGAATTTATCTCATATTGCCTTGTCGTTAACCAAGCTCACATGGAAAGATCAACCGTTCAAGTGGGACGATCAATGTGAGAAGAGCTGAAGGAGAAGTTGACAATTGCACCCGTATTGATTATCCCTGATCCCGAGTTGACCTATGTGGTCTATAGTGATGCTAGCAAGCAGGGACTGGGATGTTTCCTGATGCAACTGGGTAAAGTCGTGGCCTATGCCTCTCGACAGCTGAAGCCTCATGAGATGAATTATCCCACATATGATCTGGAACTAGTGGCAATTGTGTTTACACATAAAATCTGACGGTACTACATATATGGGGTAGTTATTGAACTGTACTATGACCACAAGAGTCTTAACTACCTGTATGATCAGAAAGAGCTCAACATGAGACAACAAAGGTGGATAGAGTTGCTAAAAGACTACAACCTGGAGATTAAATATCACCTAGGAAAAGCTAATGTCGTTACTGATGCTGTTAGCCAGAAGACAATACAAGTGCAGCCATGATGATACAGGAGAGGAAATTAATAGAAGATTTTTGAGACCTAAACCTGACAAATCAAATCCTCTGTGCTGGTTATGGTGTTAGCCAAGTGGAGAGTGATCTGAAGATTGAGATTACAGAAACTCAAATGCAAGTAAGCAAGCTCAGTCTATCAGAACTATGATCATGCATGGAGAGACTCAGGATTATGATCTATCACCAAGTAGATTGGTATGATATAAGAAGAGAACTTATGTTCCACTAAAAGCTGACCTGAGGTAAGAAATCATTAATGATGCGCATAAGAGTCGTTACACCCTCTACTTAGGGATGGTAAAGATGTACCGTGACTTGAAGGTGAAGTACTGGTGGCCTAGATTGAAGAAGGATGATACAGAATATGTGGCACTATGCCTTACCTGGAAAAGGTAAAGATTAAGCACCAGAAACCGCTAGGATTGCTTCAGAGTCCTGAGATTCTAGAATGAAAATGGGAGAGCGTAACCATAGATCTTGTAGTAGGATTACCCAGAATCCAAAATCACAATGTGATCTAGGTGATTGTTGATTGTTTTACGAAGTCAGTGCATTTCATACCAATCAATGCCAGCTATTCTCCTGATAAATTGACAGAAATTTACATTAAAGAGATATTGAGGTTCCATGGGACGCGAAAGAATATAATTTCTGACAGAGTTCCTCATTTCACTTCAAAGTTTTGAAGATCTCTGCATGATGCTGTGGCCACTATTCAATACAACCTTTCATCCCTAGACGGATGGACAAACAGAAAGAACCATACAGACGCTGGAAGATATACTGAGAGCATGTGTGATAGACTTCAAAGGAAGTTGGGATCACTATCTTCCACTTGTAGAATTTGTTTACAACAATAGCTATCATGCAATCATTCAAATGGCTTCATATGAAGTGTTGTATGGAAGTAAATGTCAATCCCTTCTCTGCTGGACAGAGTTATCAGAAAGAAGATTATATGGGCCAGACAGATATAGTAGATCAAACTATTGAGCAGATTAGAATCATTAAATAAAGACTGCTTATAGCCCAAAGTAGGCAAAAGAGCTATACTGATAAGTAGAGATGACCGTTGGAATTCCAAGTCGGTGACCATGTATTTCTGAAAGTTTCACCCGTTATCGGTGTAGGAAGGGAAATAAAGAGAAAGAAGCTGAATCCTTGCTACATCGAGCTGTTCAAGATTTTATCAAGAATTGGGCCCGTATCATACCAAATTGATCTACCTCTAAACCAAAGCAGATTGCATGATGTCTTCCATGTTTCGCAATTGAAGAAGTACCAACCAGACCCTCATCATATTATTGAGTATGAAGATGTGGATATGCGGGACGATCTCACCTATGAGGCTAAGCCAGAGTGAATCATTGATAGACAAGAAAGACAACTCAGACATCATAGCATACCATTTGTGAAAGTAGTCTAGAAGGGACTATCGCCAAGGGAGGTAACCTGGGAAGCAGAAGAAGATATGAAAAAATGTTACCCGGGATTTATGCCATATGAGGTGTAACAAATTTCGGAGACAAAATTTATTGAACAGGGGGAGAACTATAATACCCCACTTTTTTCACAAATATTTCTTATATGTATATTTGTGATATTTTGCAGAGTAAAATGGTGAATTATGGTGCACATAAATTTACAAAATATTCCAATCGCCGGTTACACATAATTCGGCCAAAGACACGAAGAGGCAATTAATGCCCAGTTAAAGGCATAATATTGTAACCAAAATTTAAGCATTAAATGACACAAGTAATGGTCTTATATAAGTGTCCAAATTCAGCCAAACCAAAGGAAAGGAGTAAGAAATGATTTATTTTGATAAATCATAAAATGTAAGGGCAAAACAGTAATTTTTTCATAAAACAAGAAATAATTATTTTCCCCTAATATTCCCAATAATTTTAGTTAAATGGGAGTTAAAAATAGGAAAATGGCTACTTGGTAATTAATAAGCCTATTTTGGTGAATTATTATCAAGGAAGGTCAAAGAGTCAAAAGTCAAAGGTCTAAAAGTCAACAATTTGTAAGATGGCATTAGGATAATTCAAGAGCAATATTTTCTCCCTCAATTATCATACATTTCGGTGGAATGAAGAAGCAAAGGGGAAATGAAATATTTGTACAAAAAATGCAAAAATTGGACCAATAGGAAGCTACCATTTGTAAAGTAACTTGACCACTTCCTTTAATCATCATCTCTTCATATTTTTCCCTTCATTCTCATGCAAAGTTTGAACCAAAGAGAGAGAGATAGAGTTGCTGGATGAAGAGAACAAGAGAAGAGGAGCTTAAGAGATCAAGGCACAAATCAAAGGTAAGAAGCTTGTAATCTTGAAGTTTAAGCTTCCTAACCACTGTATAACCTCTCATAATCTCTTCTACTCCATTAAATTCATGGTTTTCAAGATAAATTCCCAAGAGGAGAGAGAGAGGGCTGATGTTTTTAGAGAGAGAAGGAGAAGGAATGAAGAGGTAAACTTCAGAACTTGCTTCTCTTGCCTTAGTTGTTTTGTTGTTGTTGGTTTGAAATTGGTTTTTTTGTGAAGATTGGATGATGAAACCCTAAGGGGTCTGGCTATGAAAATTTCTTCAAAACATTTCCATTTAGTATTTAAATAGCTAATCATGTGATTAGAAGTAGAAAAGAAGTGATTAAGCAAGAGAAAACAAGAAAACAACATGTTACTCCTAAGAATCCTAATTGCTTCCCTGTGTGTGACATGGGGATGAAGTAAGAATTTGATAATTCTGATGCTTCCATTGGCTTTATAAGGAAAAATTGTGTAGGCATGCAAGTGTTCATGATTTTTTGACGCTTGTATATGAATTTGGAAATTTATGAAGTGTGTGTATGCATGTTGTTAATCTGCCCTATCTGGAACATGTGGTTATGTGTGGTATTTTATGATCCAAACCTTGTCTAAAAATTATGAAACTTTCTAGAATTAACATAGAGACATATAGAGCTTTAATTTGATAGGTATCTTGTAATTTTTAGACAAGTACATTAGGAGATATGAAATATGGAAGTTAAGCCTTGTTTTTTGGAAAGAAATATAGAACAGTCATGTTTGGCAAAATTCTGGGAATTTTTTGGTTGTGGTGGCCAAAATTGAGTATTTTATGTGAAATTATATTGAAATATATTTACATAGAATTTGGAACCACTCAATTTAGAGTTTCCTAAAAATTAATGATGAATTTTTTAAGTTAAGCAAAAAGCTGGTAGATTTGAGAGCAAAGGTGGAAATAACCAACTTCGGATAGTTGGACCCCCTTGACTTTGCTTTTACCTAAGTATACTAACTTTAATGATAACCAACTTGACTAATTGCATTATGCAAGTATTAGACGGAATAATAACCTGTCATTTGTAAATTCCAATTAAAGAACTTAACAACGGTTCGAAGCTTGAGATTTGCCCGAGCTCTGATAAAAAGGGGGAAATAGCTAAAGAAAAGTAGTCAGGTAGTAACTTCTCTTTCATATATTTATAATATACTTTGTATGTTGGATGAAATCATCATGAGTTGTCTAACACATTCTGGTTATGTGGAGTGGTTGCTTAGGACCTTTCTGTGTGAGTGGACGCTTGGGCCAATAACGTACTATGATGCACGAGTGGATACCCGGGGCCTTTCTTCATGGGTATCCCTCAGAGCAGTTGAATTTACCAAGCGCTATGGTAGTTTATGAACTCTATGTGATGCACTGAATGCTGATGTGATAATTATGTTGTATGATGACTGTGTATCATGCTTTGTGATGTTATATCTATATGATTGGCACTACATTACTACTGAGATTCTTTTGAATCTCACACTTTTTTATAAACCTATCTACAGTACAAGGAGAGAGCTCTAGGGGCAAGAAGTAGGTAAAAGCGGATAGCTAGAGGCTTGAGCGCTGAAGAATTTAGTTTTGTTGGTTGTCTATTTCAATATCTTTGGATATGTATGTACTATAATTAGCTTGTAACTCTGACATGTTATAATAGTTAAATTGGTATTTCTAGTAGACTAGTAAAAGAACGGTTTAGATATATTATGCTTTCGATCGCTAACAAAACATAATTAAGGTATGGAACATGAAAACTAAGCAGAGAATTGCTCGCAAACTCCGATAAAATGAAAAGAAGAGCGCAGTGAGACTTAGTGAGTTAGTGAATGTTTGTAAAAATGGTTTGAAAAATTTTATTACCCTCGAAAATCCTTTCTAATCTCAGGTTCAAGTCCTGAGATAGGTTTGGAATTTGTAAAAGTTTTTCGGTGTTTCTTAATCTGAGACTTAATCCTTGTTTCACGAACGATTTCACTACTCTTTTGTACTCATATGAGGCTATAGGAAATGAGGTATTACATTTATTGATATTTTGTAAATTTATGAGCACCACAATTCACCATTTTATTCCACTAAATATAAAAAATATACATATAAGGAATATTGGTGAAAAAGGGGGTGTTACAATTCTGATACTAAATCGCCGTCATCGATCACCAGAGTCCTCCTGCCGAAATACCAAACCGATTGTTGAAATGTAAAGAGGTAAGCCTCGGCATTGTTTGGAACCGTATAACTTATGATTTTATTGAGTTTTTCTTGGCTCTTGGACCACCCAAAATTTTCACTAAGATAAGTTTTTTAAGGTCTAATGTTGGTTTAGGCTTGAATATGGTGAAATCACATGTTTAATGAAAATATATGACTTTGTTTGATGGAAAAAAGGCAAACTTGATTTTTGTTGTTTTAGGACAAGGTTTTGGTCAGAAACAAAAACTGGGAAAGGGAGTATGATTTTGATATTTTTAAGTTCTTTAATGGATTCTATTCAAAAAATGGTGTGGGAATAGCCCTTGGTTATAGTCTTAAATGAATCAGGATGAAAAACCAAAAGTTTGGATTTTTGTATAGGTGCTACCAGATTTCATTTTCTGGAGGAAGTTGATTTGTGATGAGTTTTTGATGTACCAATGTTATCCAATGACCGTGAAACTTTTCAAAATTATAGTAGACATAATAAGCTTTAATTTCATATATAATATGTAATACCTTATTTTCATAGCCTTAGATGAGTGCAAAGGAGTAGTGAAATCATTTGTGGGACCAGGTTTCAAATCGAGATTACCCAACTCTTGAAAATCTTCACAAATCTCCAATCTCAACTCAGGACTTGAACCTAGGGTTGAGAGGGTTTTTCAGTAGGTAAAAAAACTTTTCTAAATAATTTCACGTGCTTCACTACATCACTAAGACTCATTGGCTCTTAATGTCAATATATCAGAGTATAAGTGAGTGTTTTACCTTTAATTTAATTAGAACGGTTTTCTTAGAGCTGTTCTCTGCTAAAAACTTCATTCATACATCTATATACATACATATCAAATGTATAATCACAAAACATTAAATGTTTACACTAAATACAAAAGGTAGTGCCTTGCACTACAATCCACCCTTCACCTTCGGAGTTCCTCCTTGCATATCTCCAGGCATTCTTCACCTATCTAAATGGTTGATTTGGGGAGAGTGAGATTCAAAGGAATATCAGTAGCAAACATTACCACTATGCATGCTAGATATATATGAATGCATGGCATGCTTGCCTACACTATTTCATGCCAACATAATGTCATGCTGCATGCTCGATGTTATGACATACATATGGCCATTGCATAAATATAACCGAGCTTCAACCAATCATACATGTTCCATACAAATAGGCAAAGTAGTCACATAATCAATGCAAGACATACATATCACATACATGCAGAAAATGTAAGTTCACTCCCTCTCGGACTTTTTGTCCTTCTCTTCTTGTCCCTTGATCCGCCAACCATTGCTTCTTCTTTGTCACTTCATGGCCCTATATAACCAATCACATTATTAGAGCCATGATTCAATGCTCTATTCAACCCTCTTTAGGTCTATTTTCAAAAGAACATATAGCCATTAGCTATATGTGAACACTTTAACATGGAATTTCCCCTTTCTAATCTCTGTTTCAGAATTTCAGTTAACACGATTAACTTTGAAAATTCACCATTAATTCTAGGAAACTCAACATTGAGTGGTTCCAATTCTTATATGAATATATTTGAATATAATTTCACATAAAAATACTAAATTTTGGCTACCACAACCACACAATTCCCAAAATTTCGCCCAACCACACTATTACAGGATTCTTTCCAGAAAACAGGGAAGAAATTCAAAAATTCATGTCTCCCAATATACTTGTCCAAAAATTATAAAATACCCATAAAATTAAAGCTCTATGTCTCTACTTTAATTCTGGAAATTTTCAGAACTTTTGGATAAGTTTTTCCATATAAAAAACTTCGCATAACATCACTATTTCAGATTCTTTCCAGAGAACAGGGCATATCTTCAACAAATCATATCTCCTACTATTCCTATCCAAAAAATTACAAACTACCTACCAAATTAAAGATCCAAATGTCTACTTTAAGCCTCAAAAATTTCATAATTATTGGATAATATTGGGTTCCTCAAAAACTAGTTAAAATGACACTGCCTCCAGAAAACGAAATTCACAGCATTTACTCTTCAACTTCCAAAAATTCTCAATTCATATACAAGCATCCAAAAATCAGGAACACTTGCATACCTGCACAATTTTTCCTCATAAAGCCAATGGAAACATAAAAATCATCAAATTCCAACTCCTCATACATGAAACAGTACAGGGCAGATTTCAAGGTTCTCAGAAAAACTATGTCAGTTTCTTGTTTTCTTTGGCTTAATCACTTGCTACTCCTAATCAAGTGATTAGCTATTTAAACACTCATTAGACATCATTTTGCCATTAAAACATCCTTTAAAACCAGCCATGAACAATATCTCACTTCCAATTTACTCATCCAAACAACAAATCAATCAGTTAAAAAGGAAGCTTATGCTTACCTCTACCCGTTTCCGCAAACGGTTTAGAATTCCGGCAACACCCCAGCCGGTGAGACAGTGCCAACCACCTCCAAATAAAAATCTGAAACCATATAAATGTAGCTCATGATGAGTAGAAGAAGTTTCCTGAAGGGTACTTTGAGAGAGGACGCCGTTACGGTAGAGTTTTGGCGAATATAATTTTCTCTCTCTTCTCTCTCCATTTCTCATATGAACCTTCACTCTCTCTCTTCATGTTATTTCACGCAAAAAATGGCTGAAGATGATGATGAATTAATGGATAAATGCATCAACCAACTCATCTTCCACGTGTCACAATCTTATTGGTCCAGAAATTGAATTTTCGCACTTAATTGCAAAACTGACAGAATTTTCATTAAACTTTGAAAATTAATATCTAATTGTGTAGATATCAAATTTGAGTGATTCCAAAGGCTATATGACCCTCATTGAGTCTAGTTTTAATAAAAAAATATATCCTTTGATCATTTGGAAGTTCACTCTTCCCAGAATTTTAATCTTTTAATGTTGTCCCACAAAATAATTAATTTCACTGGGCTAACTTCAAAAACTCATTTCTCTTTGTGTACAACTCCAAATGACTTATATGACCTATCAAATTAAATCTTGATAAGTATACTTTAATTATGGAAAGTTTCATAACTTTTTACCATCATTTACCCATCGAAAAAGGTCACACAATCACCACTGTCACACTAGGAATTTCACCGGTGGCAAAATTACTTTGTGTTCTACTTTACTATATTATGTGTGACTTCTAATTGCTTTATTTTATTATTCCCTGAGCTCTTTAATACCCCCAAGGATATAAAGAAATTTTTAAGGAATTTAAACATACCTCATAGGGACATTTGCTGAACCGGGGCTTAGCAGTCCACTTGATCCAGACTTAATCTTATGCCTCTAGTCCCAAAATTCAGGATATTACATAATAATTGTCACTTGGGCTTGTAGATTATGAGAAATAAATTTTTGAAGTTAGGCATTGAATGTTTTCAGGACCAGTTGTATTGTTTGATGATTATAGGAAATTTATCCCTGTAATTGCTAGTGGTTAATGATAAGTAAAATATCTGCACATTTATTTCCCCTTATATGAAGTGTTTTTGGATGACATTTGAGCTTAATGTAATGAATTTGGGTGTTATTGATAAATAAATAATGATTTGACATAAAATAGAATTCATTGGAAAATACTAAATTTTGACCCTATTTCAGTTTTTAGGCAAAATCTGGAGCTCTAGATGTTGAATTGGGATGTTCTTTATATGAATAGAAAGTTGAGAAAAATTCATATAACTTATATGTTGAGGTGAAAACCCAATTCTGTCCCTAAGAGCTCCGAATTTTGCTTAGAAGTTGAGTACGTGATTTTGTCTAGGTCTGACCTTTGTCCACTAATTTGACCATAACTTGAGCTACAAATGTTGAAATAAGGAGCTTTCACATGCGTTTTCACACTAAGATCCAGATCTACAACTTTCATAAAGACAACAAAGTGAGATTCCAAAGTTGTAATTGCCAAACGTTAGCTGGAATCAATGAGCAAGGTGGTCACAAAGTCAATATTGGTGGCTTAGAGTCAAGATTCTTACCTAACATGTAGAAATTCTTACACCAAATTCATCTATAAATAGAGGAGTTGAAGGCACAAGGGAGGACACCATCTTAGAGTTTAATTTCATGCATTTTTGTTTTTCTTGCATACCTTCTACATGGAATGTTTAGGTAGTCCTCCTTTTTGGATGGTATAGATTGCCTCTTACATGGAAGGTTTTACCTCCTATATGGAAGGCTTAGATTTTTCTATTTTTATGCATCTTGTAGTTGTTTCTTTATGTTTTAGAATTTAATAATTATGTTTTCTGCAACATTTATGAAGTTTTCAATTTATTTTGGTTTTGTTTTTAATTTCATCATGAGCTAAATTTTCATTTTCCTAGGGTGATGACATAGCTTACTAATGACGCATTGAATCTTAACTTATTAAATCTAGTTTTAATTTTTCTTTAATGATTGAGTTTTAATTATTGTTCTTAATGCTTTCAATTGATTGGTCACCTTTTGGATGATCTCAATATGCATGTTGAGACCGGAAGGAGATACATGTGTGTGGATCCTATAATTAAAACCATAATTTGGATACGAAATAGGAATATATTCATATGGGTTGTATAGTCGTAATTGAGTTCCATAAATCTTAATGCATGATTGATTGCTTAAATTCATATAGGAATATATATAGGGTTAGCAATTAATTATAGAATTACTTGACCTTGGAAGAGGCTAGTAATTAAAATAGGGAAACTCGACTATCAATCATGTGGAATAAATTGGACTAGAATAAATTGGAAGGGCCTTTTTATTATATTTGTCTTTACAACAATTGCATTTTCATTTAATGATTTTTATCTTGCAATCTCAACCACCAACTAATCGATCGGCTAAATAGTATTAAAATTATCAATTTTGGTACTTAGTGATCAATCCTCGTGGAAACGATACTCTACTTACCTCTATATTACTTGTTTACGACAGTGTACACTTGCACTTCTAAATACATCATCCTACACTCGTAACAAGTTTTTGGCGCCATTGCCAAGGATTGTTGTCATTAATATCAATACCAAGTAATTTTAATACTAATTTGGTCTTTACATTACATTTGTCTTCTTTTTGGTGTCTTGTATTTCTTTTCAAGCTTTTGCTTAGTACATGACAAGATCAAAGAAGACTGAATTACAACCTTGTGATTCAGAGATCGAAAGAATTTTTCGAAGAAATCATAGAATTCGAAAGAAGTCTACTTCAATTAATCCGATGGCAAATCCAGAGGGAGAAACAGAAGATACCAAAATACTCTGTGACTATGCAACACCAACAGTCATAGAGACAACTTCTGGAATCAGAAAACTGCCAGTAGCAGCTAATATTTTTGAACTCAAGCCTGCAATTATGCAGATGATGCAATTAATTCAGTTTGGTGGTTTACCAACAGAAAATCCCAACACACATATAGCCAGCTTCCTAGAAATTTGTGACACATTCAAGCATAATGGTGTTACTGATGACGCCATTAGACTTAGACTTTTCCCTTTCTCACTCAGGGATAAGGCTAAGAGCTGGTTATACTCTCTACCAGTGGGAAGCATAACTACTTGGGATGCCTTGGTGCAGAAATTTTTAGCACAATAATTCCTTCAGGAAAAACAGCTAAATTGAGGAATGAAATTACCTCATTTACTCAACATGAATTTGAGAGCCTTTGTGAAGCATGGGAAAGATACAAGGAGTTGCTAAGAAAATGTCCTCATCATGGGTTACCAGATTGGTGGCAATTGCACTCATTCTATAATGGGATGACACATACAACTAGAATTCTTGTAGATGCTGCAGCTAGAGGATCTTTTATAGGAAAGAGTCTAGAAGATGCTTACAATCTTCTTGAGGAGATGGCAGCCAATGCATACCAATGGCCTTCTAAACGTCATGTTTCAAAGAAAGTGGTTGGAGTGCATGAGCTGGATATCCTTACAACTTTGTCTTCTCAAGTTGCATCTATATCCAAGCAAGTGAACTCATTGACAAGTCAAGCAAATGCAATCAGTACTCCTCATGAAACCTGTGATCGATATGTAGAACCTCATGTGAGCACGCAATGTCAAGAAGGACATCCATCCATGCCTTCTCAGTCTGAGCAAGCTCATTACATCAAAAATTAAAGAAATGATCCATTCTCAAACACTTACAATCCAGGTTGGTAGAATCATCCAAACTTTAGCTGGAAAAATAATCAAAATGTGTTCAAGCCGCAAGGGAACTATCAGCAACAAGCTCTTCAAGCACCAAATCCACCTCAACAGAAAATTCATAGCTAGGACTGATGCAACACTCAGAAGCCACGAAGCCTCAATAAAGAACTTAGAGATCTAAAAGGGCCAAATTGCAAATATGCTGAATTCCAACAACCAGGTACTCTTCCAAGTGATACTGAAAGAAACCCAAAAGAGCATGTGAATGCCATTTCATTAAGGAGTGGGAAAGAATTGAAAGATCATGTAATTCAACAGAAGAAAGATGAAAAAAAGAAAGAAATTAAAGAAGAACAGAAGGAGGAAGCATATAATCCTCAAGAGGATGATTTGGTACCAGGAAGAATCAGCTTTCCAGATAATCCTCCTCCATATGTACCACCAGTTCCATATCCTCAGAGACTTGTGAAGGCAAAGCTAGACAAGCAGTTTAAAAAGTTTCTGGAGGTTCTTAAAAAGCTACATATCAACATCCCTTTTACAGATTCTCTTGCCCAAATGCCCAGCTATGCAAAATTCATAAAGGATATTCTTTCAAATAAGCGTAAACTGGAGGGATTCAAGATAGTTGCACTTACTGAGGAGTTCCGTGCAATTCTGCAAAAGAAACTACCACCAAAGCTGAAAGATCCAGGAAGCTTTTGCATACCTTGCACCATAGGTTAATGCAACTTTGAAAGAGCACTTTGTGACCTAGGAGCAAGTGTAAATATCATGCCTCTATCTATCTACAGAAAACTCAGTCTGGGAGAGGTGAAGCCTACCACTGTTTTATTACTTCTAGCTGACCGATCAATAAAACATCCGAGGGGTGTCTTAAAGATATTATGGTGAAGGTCAAAAAACTCATATTCCCAGCTGTTTTCATCATACTCAATATGGAAGAAGACCAAGAAATTCCTATCATTCTTGGGAGGCCTTTCCTTGCAACTGGGAGAACTTTAATAGATGTGCAACAGGGAAAGTTAACCTTGCGAGCTCAATATGATCAAGTATCTTTCAACATTTTTAAGGCTTGGTCCTTTCAACATTTTTGAGGTGCAAGAATGTGGTAAGAAATGTTTATAAGGTTTATGGAGGTTGCTAGCTGCTGATCTAGCATAGGGAAAGATCTTAATCTTAGAATATTCCCTTAGAAAGAATGATTGAGAGTTTGTTCCTTAATGGAACCAAGTAGTACATAAAACTAGAGTAGCTATGAATTATGGTCACATGATTGGGACAGATAACAGTAGTACACTAGTGGTTAATGGATTCCCTGAAAGACGTAGGCAGAGTACCCCGATAAGGGAAGTTGAATTTGTGACTATGCCTAGAGCTAGACCAATATCAAAAACCCAAATAGAATGACCCTAAATGAGATGACAGAATTAAAGAAGCAGATTGTTAGAACTGGCTGACACCCAAGAGGGGGTGAATTGGGTGTACAATAGGAAATTAAGAATTTTCAAATTCTTTTTGCATATTAGTGAAAGCAACAATTATGAAAGTAATGAATTATAAGTCATCATCAGTTATTTAAATAATGTATGTTAGAAAAACAAGAGCTTAGGGAAGAGAAGATGCAAACTATGATTTATCCTGGTCGGTCCAATCCACTATATCCGTCAAGTTTAGCTGGGTGCTTGAGAACCACTACAATCCCATAAGTTTAGCTGGACACTTGTGAAGCCTTTACAATTCTCATACTGAGAAAATGACTCCCCTTTACACACTATAAGGATATTATCTGTTTCTCACTCAAGATTCCCCAATCTTGAGTAATTGTCACAAATATATAATGATTATAATAAAAGATTACTTCTCTCTATATGAAGTAGATTCTAATTTGTGTGTTAATACTTGTTTGATCACATAGAAAATGCTTAATCAATAATATAATGAAGTGTTAGAGTGATTAGAAGCAAGAAGAACAAGTTACACAAAATTCCAATGATTTTCAGAAGTTTCGAGGTGATGCTCTGTTTTCTGGAAAAATAGTTATTCGGATAGCCTCTATTGTATTTGAATATAAGGACTCAGTTTCTATTGAAGTATATTTGAATAGCATCCTTTGTATTCGAATAGCTTTTCCTTTATTTGAATAATCCTTTCTTTATTAGAATAGCCTTTTCAAAAAATAGGTGATGTTATTCGAATAATGCCTCTTGTATTCGAATAGCCTTCTTTGATAATGAGTAATCTCTATTCGAATACTTCATTCTCTATTCGAATAATATCTTAGAAATTAAAGTGTATTTGAATAATCAATTCCTTATTCGAATAGCTTCTCACATAAAATATATGATGTAACATCCCAAATTTTAAGACAAGAGAACTGAGAATAAGCCTAATTCAAGTGGACTACTAGGCCCTAGTTTAGCCAATGTCCCAAATAGGCATGAGTAATTCCCACAAATTCTTTATACCATAGGGGTACTAAAGAGCTTAGGGAATGACAAACAAAGCAATTAGAGCACATACACGACTAAGTAAGATCTGTCAAGGGGTATTTTCGGCATTTAAGCCTGAATTTGAGCAAACCGAGGTCACAAATGGATTCTACACGTGAGATTGTGTAGGATTAACCCAAGTCAGAATTTTGAGTAAAGTGCAAGTAATTAGGTACAAATGGGCATAAGCCAAGTCTTAAAGGTATTTTGGTAATTATACAACTATGAGTTGAGATAACCAACACTATGAGTTGAGAATAAGTTATGAGTAAATAATAACTCATTTATCCTAAATGTGTAATTTTAGGATATACCGACAGACGAGCCGAAACAGAGCTGGACGGACGAGCAAGGAAAGGACCTATTCCAGGTAGTACATCCTTTATACTTATACTATGTGATACTAATTACATATGCCATCCATCGTAACATGAGCTAGTGTCCTAGACATACTATTCTGCCATGTTGTTGTCATGAACCCAACATGAGTACCAAGTCGACCAAGGTGTAGACGTAAGTTTGGCCTTAGGCTAGTGTACACACAAAAGTCGATCATCTTACATGCCATGACATTGCAATCTATTTTCGCATTCTATTTGTATGTAAGCATGCTACTACTGAGATTCCCTGGAATCTCACCCTTTTTATAAAATGTAAGTTTCCAGTAGCAAGCAAGCCGTTCGAGGAGAACAAAAGGGTGGTTTCTGTCAACTGGAGGTGGTAGACTAGTACAAGAAGAGATGTTGGTTATCTGAAGACTCCGTAATGTATTTTAAGGTTTGTAACTATTTTGTATATCCCTATGAGATGGTTGTATATATATCAAGCATTATGGTGTCATTATATCAGTATATTTAAGCTATTGTTGCGTGCCCACTATGTTGCAAAATCGCAACTCTAAGTATTTTCCATAATGGAACGAGGGACATCACATGTTTTGGTATTAGAGCAAGTGGTTCTAGCGCGAATGGTAATTGCTAGAATAACAAAGCAAGTGGTTTGGCTACTAAGCAAGCAATTTGGACAATGGTATGGCAGAGCAAAATGGTTGTTCAGGGCACAAGGTGAGCAATTCGGGCAATAGCATAGTATACTGATATATGCTTGATTACATAGTAATGAGAATAGTAGAGTGAGTTACTTCGGCTATCTCTCAGTCCATAGTTGTACCCAATCGAAGAATAAGTATTAGATAATTATGAATTACCATGAAGGGAGAATCAAGGAGTTGGACAACCTACAGATGGATTCAGATGGATTTCTGAAGTGAAATCAGCTTTGGGTAGCTGATGAACTCGAGTGGCAGCTAGTAAACTCGAGTTCATAAGGCAATTTCTAGTGTATTTGGTGGCGAAAACTCCAGTTTATGGAGGAAAACTTGAGTGCAATCAGTGGTGAACTCGAGTTGTGGCAAGAGAACTCAAGTACAATAAGTATTTTGGCTGTGAACTTGCGAGAGTGCATGACAAAACTCGAGTGCAACAGGACAAGAACTCGAGTGCAAAGATATGAACTCGAGTGTACCTAATAATTTTGCAAGTTGGAAGCGTTTCTGGAAGGAACTTTGTCATCAGAACTCGTAAGACTCAAGTATGAGTAAGCTGAGAACTCGAGTGCTGAATGATGAACTCGAGTGCAATGATGATCTGATGATATCCAAGAGCTTCTAGAACAAAATTCAACGACTACACTTCCAGGACTCAAGTAGTGATGTCGTGAGGACTCAAGTGCTATGTGTAATATCCCGAATTTTGGGACTAGAGGCATAAGATTAAGCCTAGATCAAGTGGATTGCTAAGCCCCAGTTTAGCAAATGTCCCTATGAGGCATGTTTAAATTCCCCAAAATTTCTTTATATCATTGGATATTAAAAAGAAATTATATTAGTGAGCTAAAGGGCTCGGGGAATAACAAAACGAAGTGATTGGAAGTCACACATAATATAGTAAAGTGGAACACAGTAATTTTGCTACCGGTGAAATTCCCGGTATGGCAGTGATGATTGTGTGACATGTTTTGATGGGTAAATGATAGTGAAAAGTTATGAAACTTTCCAGAATGAAAGTAGACTTATCAAGCTTTAATTTGATAGGTCATACAAGTTATTTTGAGTTGTATACAAAGAGAAATGAATTTTTGAAGTTAGCCCAGCGAAATTAATTATTTTCAGGGGCAGCATCCAAAGATTAAAATTCTGGGAAGCGTGAGCTTCTAATTGGCCAAAGGTTATATTTTTCCTTAAAACTAGACTCAATAAGGGTTGTATAGCCTTTGGAATCACTCCAATTGAACATTTGTACAATTAGATATGAATTTTCAAAGTTTAATGAAAATTCTGCAAATTAAGCATTTTGAGCGAAAATTTGATTTTTGGACCAATGAAGTGTTGACACGTGGCAAGTTTCTTTTCCCTTCTTGTATCCATTAAATCATCTTCATCATCGTCTATTCTACCACCTGAAACAGCCGAGAGAGAGAGTGAAGCACAGCGAAAATGAAAGGGAGAGGAGAGAGAAAATTCTTCCCTCCGAAACACTGCCGAAACGGCATCCTCTCTCAAAGTACCCTTCAGGAAACTTCCTCTACTCATCGAGATCTTCATTTCTACGGTTTCGGATTTTCATTTGGAGGTGTTTGGTGTCGTCTCCCTTGCCGGAGTATTGCCAGAATTCCGAACCGTTTGTGCAAACGAGTAGAGGTAAGCGTAAGCTTCCTTTTTAACCGATTGATTTGTTGTTTTGATGAGTTTTGGGAAGGTTGGGTACTGTTCATGGATGGTTTAAATTGATATTTTCAATGGCTAAATGATGTCCAATTGATGTATAAATAGCTAATCACTTGATTATGAGTAGTAAGGAAGTGATTAGGCAAGAGAAATCGAAGAAACAACAAACTCCTTCTGAGAATTCAATTTCCTTCTGTTTCTGCCCTGTATTTTTCGTGTAGAAGGAGTTGGAATTTGATGATTTTAATGCTTCCATTGGATTTAGGAGGCAAAATTGTGTGGGTATGCAAGTGTTCATGAATTTTGGACACTTGTACATGAATTTAGAAATTTTAGAAGTTAAAGGGTAAATGCTGTGTATTCCGTTTTCTGGAGGCAGTGTTATGGTGACGTGTTTATGAGTGGTCAAATGTTATCCAATGGCTATGAAACTCTCCAGTTTGAAAGTAGACACATAGACCTTTAATTTGATAGGTCATAATGATCAATTGGATTTTTTTGTATTTAGATATGAATTTTTGAATGTCTGCCCTGTTTTCTGGAAGAATATCTGAAACCGTCGGTGTTTGGAAAATTTCTGGGAATGGTGTGGTGGTGGCGTTTGAAATCGAGTATTTTTATGTAAAACTACACTTAAATGGATTCAAATAGAGCTTTGAACCACCTCAATTGGAGTTCTATAGAATTAATTATGATTTTTCAAAGTTTGGTCAAAAATGCTGGTAGATTGAGTACCATGCGAATTTAAGTAAGAAATTGGCCAAATATAATTGGAATGAACTCCAAGGGTGAAAGTAAGCCTATAGGGCTAATGTGGGCCATTGGGTATTCACTTTTCATGGCTCTAATGATGTTATCACTTGCCTAGGGCCATGAAGTGATAAAGAAGGAGCAATGGTTGGCGGATCAATGGACAAGAAGAGAAGGACATAAAGTCCGAGAGGTAGTGAACTTACCTTTTCTGCATGTATGTGATATGTATGTCTTGCATTGATTATGTGACTGCTTTGCCTATTTTTGTGGAACATGTATGATTGGTTGAAGCTCTGTTATATTTGTGCAATGGCCATATGTATGTCATAACATCGAGCATGCAATATGTCATTATGTTGACATGAAATAGTGTAGGCAAGCATGTCATGCATTCATATATATCTGGCATGCATAGTGGTAATGTTTGCTACTGAGATTCTCTCGAATCTCACTCCTCCCAAACAACCATTCAGACAGGTGAGCATTGGAAACGTGCTGAGATCAGAAAAGAGGTATGCACGAAGAGGACTGTTGCTGATTGTTTGAAGGTCTGTAAATATTGTGTAAATCCCTGGTGGGGAAACTTTTGTATTATAATCAAGCAATATTGTATTAGTATTATCAGTATATTCATGTTATTCCTGTGTGCCCACTGAACTACGCATTGCTACTCTGAGTAAGGTCAGTAATAAGGGATATAGGAGGCGGGTCGTTACACTATGTATCAAACTCGAGTACAAAGCTTGAACAGAACTTGAGTGCTGATTATTGAACTTGAGTACATCATATGTTCGATGATATTCAAGACTCTCTGGAATGAACTCTCGCTCCCACACTCTCAATGTTCGAGTGCAACAGAACTCGAGTGTAAAATTATGGACTCGAGTGCTGTTCTGAATGTAGGATGGTGTATTTAGAAGTGTAAGTGTACACTGTCGTAAACAAGTAATATAGAGGTAAGTAGAGTATCGTTCCCACGATGATTGATCACTAAGTACGAAAATTGATAATTTTAATACTATTTAGCCGATTGATTAGTTGGTGGTTGAGATTGCAAGATAAAAATCATTAAATGAAAATGCAATTGCTGTAAAGAAAAATATGAGAAAAAAGCCCTAGGGATTAGATTTCACTTAGCAAACTCCGGATTGAATCACTTATCTATTCTAGTCCAATTTATTCCACATGATTGATAGTCGAGTTTCCCTATTTTAATTACTAGCCTCTTCCAAGGTCAAGTAATTCTATAATTAATTGCTAACCCAATATATTCCTACATGAATTTAAGCAATCAATCATGCATTAAGATTTATGGAACTCAATTAAGACTACACAACCCATATGAATATATTCCTATTTTCATATGCAAATTACGGTTTTAATTATAGGATCCACACACATGTATCTTCTTCCGATCTCAACATGCATATTGAAATCATCCAAAAGGTGGCCAATCAATTGAAAGTATTAAGAACAATAATTAAAACTCAATCATGAAGGAAAAATCAAAACTAGATTTAATAAGTTAAAATTCAATGCGTCATTAGTAAGCTACGTCATCACCCTAGGAAAATGAAAATTTAGCTCATGATGAAATTAAAAACAAAACCAAAATAAATTGAAAACTTCATAAATATTGCAGAAAAAATTATTATTAAATTCTAAAACATAAAGATACAACTACAAGATGCATGAAAATAGAAAAATCTAGCCTTCCATATAGGAGGTAAAACCTTCCATGTAGGAGGCAACCTATATCATCCACAAAGGAGGACTACCTAAACCTTCCATGTAGGAGGTATGCAAGAACAATAAAAATGCATCAAATTAAACTTTAAGATGATGTCCTCCCTTGTGCCTTCGACTCCTCTATTTATAGATGAATTGGGTGTAAGAATTTCCACATGTTAGGTAAGAATCTTGACTCTAAGCCACCAATATTGACTTTGTGACCACCTTGCTCATTGATTGCAGCTAACTTTTAGCAATTAAAACGTTGGAATATCACTTTGTTGTCTTCATGAAAGTTGTTGATCTGGATCTTATTTTGAAAACGCATGTGCAAGCTCCTCATTTCAACATTTTTGGCTCTAGTTATGGTCAAATTAGTAGACAAATGTCAGACCTAGATAGAATCACATGCTCAACTTCTAAGCAAAATTTGGAGCTTTTAAGGACAGAACTGGGTTTTCACCTAAACATAAAAGTTATAGGAATTTTGCTCATCTTTCTATCCATATAAATAACATCCCAATTTAACATCTAGAGCTCCATATATTGCCTAAAAACTGAAACAAGGTCAAAATTTAGTATTTTCCAAAGAATTCTATTTTATGTCAAATCATTATTTATTTATCAATTACACTCAAATTCATTACATTAAGCTCAAATGTCATCCAAAAAATGCTTCATATAAGGGAAAATAAATGTGCATATATTTTACTTATCAAATTCCCCAACACTTAGTTCTTGGACGTCATCGGACAAGAAGAAATAAGTGCTTCCAACAAAATCAGAAGTGTCAAGTTATAAACAAGGACACAATTAAAGAATAAAGAGATCATAGTGTCCTTGAATCAACAAAAGTATAAACTGGTAACTTCATTTGAAAATGAATGAACTAAATTCATAATTGTGACTCGTCCTCTCAATCTCTCAAGTGTTTAAGGGTAAGTGTTTCGTTCAAATTCACCTGAAAAAGTTGCACTACCATAAGCTTGCTAAAAATCTCAATCTCCACTACCGAATTCACATGCATAATTCAAATCAAAAGGACTTATTGAAGGTTGTAGTGGAGCTAGGGTAAAAGGAACGTAAATAGTGATATGAAGGGTTACATCTAAGAAATAAACAGAGCAATTGAAAAATGGGTCATCTTATTAATAGACTTTTCATGGCAACCCACAATTTTTATTCCAAAACTAAATATCCTCTTTTTTTCTTTTTTTTCTTTTTCTCTTTTTTTTCTTTTTTTACTTATGCAATTCAACAGTTGATAATACACACACCCCCACACTTGTCAAAAGCCCATTTCACAAAGATTTCAAATGCTTTGTTAGTCTTTTGAACTAAGTAAAAGCACTTGATATATCATTAAAACACATTAATTGGTTGACAATAAAGAAATAATCAATCAAGCTCAGAGGGGCTTATCAATGGTGTAATTGTAAGGTTGACTTTTTGGCTTTGGCTAAAGAAAATGAATGCCTTTATCATTTTTGAACGTGCATGTGACATGTAATTTCAACCAGATTTGAAGCAAGTTCTAGAGTAACAACTCAATAGATGAATATCACACACAAGAAAGATAATCATTATTGATCATATAGGCTCAAAAACTCACAGTTAAGGACTTTCAAATTCAGCTCATTCAAATTCAAAATTCACACCAATCCAAACAATCCGTTATTCAATCATGCTATAAAATCTCTAAATTTAATTGATCCTTGCTCAGAACTTATATACTCCTTAAAATTATAAAAAAAGCACCCAAACAAGATTTTTTTTTAGGTCGGACCACTTTTTTTTTTTGCAGAAAAAACTTTCCAAAATTATATAAGAAATGTACTGATTTAATTTCATAGGTATTTTGTAATTTTTGGACAAGTACATTAAAAGATATGGATTTTCAAAATTATGCCCTATTTCTAGAAGAAAATATGGAATAAGTTGGGTTTAGCAAAATTCTGGGAGTTATGTGGCTGTGATGGCCCAAATTTGGTAATTTTATGTGATGGTATACTAAAATAGATTTACATAGAATTTAGAACCACTCAATTTGGAATTTCCTATAATTAATGGTGAATCTTTTAAGTTGACCCAAAAGCTAGCAGAATTGAGAACAAGGGTTGTGAAAAAAATGTGATGGCATAAAAGTAATTAAGTTAAACTTTAAAAGTAAAGTTAACCAACTTGGGATAGTTGGACCACCTTGACTTTTCTTTTAACACAATGTGTTAACTTTAATAACAACCAATTAGACTGATCGAGAATTGTCGAGTTCTCGCAAAATAACCAGTTTCAATAAGGATTTGCAGTATAGAGAACCTGGATCGTTTCCCACAGAATTTACATGCAGTCTAGACATTCGAATAATGATCGATAGGGGGGGTTTAATCAAACTATTAATGAATAATAAACTAAGATTAAAGACAGAAATTGAAAACGAACTAGACCAAACAGATTAAAACGACTGACCTAGAATTGGGATTCATCGTTTCCTACCATCATCGGACAAAGATTAACACGAACTCGTGATTGGTTCTGGACGAACCGAAATCTCTGTATTCGTCCAGAAAATACCCTGACTAGACGATCGTCTACATTCTGTTCATATGCGTGGCGTGCTACTGTGCGATCGCACAGTATCACTGAAACCCGATTCGAACTGTGTCCTTGGGATATACCAATCCAAATATTAAAATAAACATTCAAACTATTCCAAAAATCGCATCCGATTAGAGTAAATAGAAACGAGTTACGTTACCGTTTTAAGTATGTCCTCTGATTGGAAACGTGAATCCTCAATCCATAGGTCAATCACAGAAACTTAGCCGGACATGGCTGGAAAATCCGAAAAACGAACGAAGAACGTGAAGAACACGAAGAACATTTTTCAGAGAATCAAGAACTTCTGATTTCAATCCACCAAACGTCCAAAATCCGTTCTCCCTATTGTTTTAGCTATCCAAAGTAAAAACCTAATTGTCACATGGGTCAAAGCCCATCAGTTCAGCCCAAAACGGAAATTAATACTAAATGGTGCTTCATTACAAAATTTGGGCCCAATAAAAATCCAGAAAAATACATATAACATTGACTGCAGTTTTGACTATCCTCTTATCCGAATCTGCCCTTCAAGTCTTCATATCAATTGTTGCCCTCTGAATTATCTAAAAAATGAGACAAGAATGAGATCATTCGGATATCTGGTTCAAGAGTTATGATCAAAATAGAGAAGGGTTGTAAATCTGGAATTTTTATTATTAAAATATGTTAAATCCAATAAAACACTCAAAGCCCAAATAAGCATAAAAGCCCATTATTTATTACTAAACAATCTGAATTCATTAATCAAGAGATACAAATGAGTGTAATAAATATTCAATTATCAAATTCCCCCACACTTATCATTTTGCACTCCTGAGCAAAACTAAAAGAAAAATTTCTCCTTTCTAACAATTTCCAACAATGTAAAATTGGAACAATAGACACAGAGCTTCAAAAGATCAACCAATTAAACTGAAATCCCCGCATATCAAATTACAAAACACGGTAGTCTCGATCGATAATGCTACTCACATAAAATGGTCTCTCAAAGGATTCTCTCAATAACTCTCTAAAGTGTATAGGGTAAACAAGTGTATCACTCAGATTCTACTCAAGAAATTGTCCTACCATAGGCTTGCTCAATTTCTACTTCTCCACTACTCATATCAAATACATGAACAAATCAAGAGAGCTTATTATTCAAGGTTGTAATGGGGTTAAGGTGAAGGTGTGTATAAGTATGGATATGTGAGGCTAAGCACCAAAGAAATTTGAAAGAGCATGACAATAATAACATTCAATTCAATGGAATATCCCCTTTCGAATATACATCCCTCATTCTCCTTTCTTTTCTTTCTTCTCTTCTTCTTTTCTTTTCTTTCTTTTTCTCTCTTTTTTTTGTTTTTTTTGTCCAAATCAAACATCCCCCCCACACTTAAATTGTGGCACTCTTGGGCAACCCCCACATGTAAACACAAAACTAAAGTGAAACCAATGCTCAGTAAATTCCAAGGTGCGGTATAACATGGTTTTACACTTTGGCTAGTAATGTGGTTGAAGAAAAAGAATGAGTCAAAAAGGCACAAAGGGGCTAACAAAGGGAATTTTATAGTGTAAGGGAAGGCTATTTGGTCAAAGTGGCTAATAAAAGAAAGAAACTAAACAAGCCTACATCATATTTATTCATGTAAGTGAAAAATGCAGCCTTAAAAAGAAAGAGAGCAAGTTCTAGAGAACAGAAATCAGGAGCAGAGACACACAGAAAAAGGAAGAATGGTAAAGATGAATTCCATTCATGTAGGCCCAAATTCTCATAAAGGTAAATACCAAATCATGCAATCAGCATCACCAAAATCAACTACCAAAAAAGTAAGTAAGGAATTCAGCCCAAACAGCATGATCCATCAAAACCAATATGTCCAAGTCCACAATATACATAGCTAAACAATGATAGAAGGAGAAAGTGTATTATTTAGAAAATCTACGCTAAGTGTGAAAAGAAAAATGAAAAAGAAACACAAGAAATAAAAGAAAAAGGAAATAGGGAAAGAAGAATACTCCCCAGGTGTTTACCGAGGATAAGTGGCATCAGTGAGTATGAGGTCCACTTCTTCAGGTTGCTGTTGTGATCCCTCATAAAATGGTTTGAGTCAATGTCCATTCACTTTGAAGGTCCTCCCTGTAGGTGGATCACACAACTCAACAGCACCAAAAGGAAAAACATTAGCAATCACAAAAGGGCCATCCCATCTAGATCGAAGCTTACCGGGCATAAACTTGAGACGGGAATTGAATAGAAGAACTTTATGGCCCACAGAAAACTCTTTCCTCAGGATTTGCTTGTCATGGAATGCCTTGGTCTTCTCCTTATACAACCGTGAACTCTCATAGGCATCCAATCGAAGCTCATCCAACTCTTGCAATTGGAGCTTCCGTTCCATCCCAGACTTAGCCAAATCCATGTTACACTGCTTAACGGCCCAATAAGCTTGATGCTCTAATTCAACCGGAAGGTGGCATGCCTTTCCAAAAACAAGCCTATATGGAGACATCCCAATTGGAGTCTTGTAGGCAGTCTGATAAGCCCACAAAGCATCATCTAATCGCTTGTTCCAATCCTTCTGGGTAGAGTTAACAGTCTTCTGAAGGATTTACTTAATCTCCCTATTCGAGACTTCAGCTTGACCATTGGTCTGTGGATGGTATGCTGTGGACACCTTGTGAATCACTCCATACTTCCGTAACAAAGCACCCATGCTCCGGTTACAAAAATGAGAACCCTGGTCACTGATGATGGCTCGAGGGATGCCAAACCTACAGAAAATGTTAGACCTGACAAAATCTACCACCACAGCAGAATCATTAGATCGGGTGGCCTTTGCCTCAACCTATTTTGAAACATAGTCAACAACAAGCAATATTTAGGTGAAACCCTGAGAAACAGGAAATGAACCCATAAAATAAATACCCCAAACGTCAAAAATTTCACAAAACAATATGGGGTGCTGGGGCATCTCATGCCTACGAGAATGACTACCTGCTCTCTGAAAATTATCACATGACTTACAAAACAGATGAGAATCATGAAATAGGGTTGGCCAAAATAAACCAGAGTCTAGGACTTTCATAGCAGTCCTTTGGGGTCCAAAGTGACCACCACAGGCGGAAGCATGACAAAAATGTAATATGGAGTCAAACTCATGATCAGGTACACATCGCCTAACTACTTGGTCACTACAAAATCTCCACAGATAAGGGTCATCCCAAACGTAATATTTAGATTCACTTTTTAATTTTAGAGTTTGGGCCCTCGTGGAATCAGAAGGTAAAACACTAGCAACCAAGTAATTAACCAAATCAGCATACCATGGAAGCTTACCTTGCAGCTGTAAAAGCTACTCATCAGGAAAATCATTATGAATGGCAGAGGGGGAAGAGGAATGAGTGACACAACTCAAATGATCAGCTACCCAATTCTGTGCTCCACTCCTATCTCGGATCTCAACATCAAATTCTTGGAGCAATAACATCTACCGAATAAGTCGAGGCTTAGCATCTGTCTTTTTCAAAAGAAACTTCAAAGCAGTATGGTCAGAGAAAACAATTACCCTACTAGCTAGCAGATATGACCTAAACTTATCAAAAGCAACACTATAGCCAAAAGTTCTTTCTCAGTGGTGGTATAATTGGATTGGGTAGGATCCAAGATCTTGGATGCATATGCAATGACATGAGAAACCTTGTTGACCCTCTGAGACAAGACAACCCCAACAGCATAATTGGAAGCATCGCACATCAACTCAAATGGGAGAGACCAATCTGGGGGTTGGATAACTGGAGTGGTGGTCAGGCAACGCTTCAAGTGATCAAAGGCTATCTTACACTCAGCATCAAATGCAAACTCGGTGTCCTTATGGAGAAGGTTAGACAGGGGTCGGGTAATCTCGCTGAAATCCTGAATGAAGCATCGGTAGAAACCTGCATGGCCAAGAAAATAACGAACTTCCCGCACAGATGTGGGATAAGGCAAAGCAGTGATAACATCAATTTTAGCAGGATCTACCTTAATACCCTCTTTAGACACAATGTGGCCCAACACTATCCCTGACTCAACCATGAAGTGACACTTTTCAAAATTTAGCACAAGATTAGATTCAATGCACCTATTCAAGACTTTAGACAAACTAGCCAAGAATGCATCAAAATCAGACCCATACACAGTAAAATCATCCATGAAAACCTCCATGCAATCCTCTAGAAAGTCAGAAAAGATACTTACCATATAACGCTGAAAGGTACCAGGTGCATTGCAGAGGCCAAAAGGCATCCTTCGATAAGCATAGGTTCCAAAGGGGCATGTGAAGGTCGTCTTCTCCTGATCCTCAGGAGCAATATGGATCTGGAAGTACCCCGAGTAACCATCCAAAAAGCAATAGTGAGACTTACCAGCCAAACGCTCTAACATCTGATCAATGAAAGGTAAAGGATAGTGATCCTTGCGGGTAGCTTGGTTGAGTCTCCTGTAGTCTATGCATACTCTCCAACTGTTCTGAACTCTTGTAGGGATGAGCTAATCCCTTTGATTGGCTACCACAATTACTCCGGACTTCTTGGGAACAACCTGGACCGGGCTAACCCACTGGCTATCAGAGATGGGATAGATGATGCCAGCCTGTAGAAGCTTAGTCACTTCCTTCTTGACCACTTCTGAAATGAGAGGATTAAGACGTCTCTGGGGTTGTCTTACTGGCTTTGCATCTACTTCCAACAGAATCCGATGCATACACATAGACGGGCTAATGCCAACAAGATCAGCTAACGTCCACCCAATTTCCTTCTTATTGGCCCTCAACAAGCTCAGCAGCTTCTCTTCTTGATCAGGTAGAAGGTTATTGGCCACAATGACTGGAAGTTGCTCATCTACCTCTAGAAAGGCATATTTCAAGTGAGCTGGCAATGACTTCAACTCTAACTTGGGCGGCTGCTGAATAGAAGGAAGGAGCTTAGGTGATTGGACCATTTCAGAAGTGTATACACCTGTAATGCCTGAAAATACATGCACAGAAGCAGAACTGTGGCTAGGCAGCTCACTGTTAACATCAGGGTTCAGTTCATAATCACAACAAATATCAGAATGAAGCTCAGCTTCACCACAATCAATATCATGATCCACAAGTAAAGTAGAATCAGAAATCAAGTCAATATCCCCATACAGTACATCATCAATTTCAGTGCAAACAGGGCACCATTCAGTGTCAGAACACGCACATATCACAGAATCTCCCACCGATGCGAAATCAGGAAAATCAGCATACCAAGCAGAAAGAACATCATCAACAGTCTCATCTATCACATCAATACACAAAATAGAATGCTCTTCCCTAGGATGTCTCATGGCATCAAAGATATTAAAAGTCACAAAAATATCACCAAATTCCATAGAAAGAGTACCAGAATGCACATCTATCTTAGTCTTAGCTGTTTTCAAGAAAGGTCTCCCTAAAATGATTGGGGACCTACTGCTAGGAGATTCATCCTCCATATCTAAAATGTAAAATCAGCAGGGAATATCAATTCATTGACCTTAACCAAAACATCTTCAATCAGACCAGCAGGATGAGCATTACTCCTATTAGCTAGTTGGACAACAACACCAGTAGGTCGCAAGGGACCAAGACCAAGGGACTTATAAATAGATGCAGGCATAACATTAATGGAAGCACCTAAATCAGCTAAGCAATTATCAAATCTATAATTACCAATAATGCAAGGGATAGAAAACGTACCTGGGTCCTTGCACTTGTGAGGCATGGGTTGTTGGAGAAGCGCTGAGACATTCTGGTTCAAGCTCACTCGTTCAGTCCCCCTCAGTCGCCTCTTGTTGGTACACAACTCCTTTAGGAACTTGGCATACTTGGGGATCTGTTTGATGGCATCCAAGAGAGGAATGTTAATCTCAACTTTTCTGAATGTCTCAAGGATATCACTGTCTTGCACTTTTTCTGCCAACTTCTTGGATTGAAGGGCTCTCTGAGGGAAAGGAAGAGGAATAGGAACTCCAGACTCCTCTTCACCTTACTTCACTGCCTCTTTATTTCTAGAGTCAATCTTCACTTTTTCTGACTCTTTTTCTGATGTGGATTCAATCACATATGCAGCTGGTTTATGCCCTTGTAATTGCTTACCAGACCGTAGGGAGATAGCACTAACGTTCCCCTTCGGATTGGGAATTATCTGTGAAGGGAGAGTATTGGATCCCTGAGGCTGGAGTTGGTTCAATGATGTTGCCAACTGCCCAATCTGAGTCTGCAAACTCTGGATAGAGGCCTCATTTTGTTGCTGGAATTGCAAACTGTTTGCTGCAAGTTGCTTCATCATTTCTTCTAGTGAGGAACCACTGCTACTGGTCGGCTGTTGTTGTGCTAGCTGTGGAGGTGCGAATTGGTGGAAATTATGTCTATTCTGTGGGAACTGTCTCTGTTGGTAATTTCCAGAATTCTGCTGCACATGACTATTATGGTTCTGAGGCTAACTCGGATTCTGGCTCCACCTAAAATTCGGATGATTTCTCCAGCCAGGGTTATATGTACTGGAGAAGGCATTATTTTGCTGCTGGTGTTGTGGCTTCCCTGGAAAAATGCCCACAGTAGCCACCGACTGATCTTGATATGTGTTGTCTTGCAAGGTGGGGCAAGAATCAGTAGGATGAGAGGGGTCAGAACAGAAACCACATGAATAGCCCAAATGTGGAGTGGAAGACTGCACCGTTTGAGTCACTGCCAGTTGCCTCACCAAGGAGGTCAGATCATCAATTCTATTCTCCAATCGCTGGTGAGAATCATTAGATCCGCTGATCTGGAACACAACACTGCTATTTGCTCTAGTGCCAAATTGTTGAGAGTTAGCTGCAATAGTGGATATTAAATCTCTAGCCTCTTGGGGTGTCTTGTTAACTAAGGCTCCACCACTAGAAGCATCCACCAGATTTCGGTCATTAGGTAGAAGGCCCTCATAGAAATAAGTGATCAAGAGCTGCTCAGTGATCTGGTGATGGGGGCAGCTAGCACACAACCTCTTGAATCTCTCCCAGTATTCATGCATAGTCTCACCATTTATTTGCTTGATTCCACTGATTTCTTTTCTGATTGTAGTGGCTCTTAAAGAAGGGAAGAATCTCTCTAGAAACAGTCTCTGCATATCAGCCCAACTTCCAATAGATGACGGTTGAAGATTATATAACCAGTCCTTCGCTCCATCCTCAAGGGAGAAACGAAAGGCTCTTAGCTTAATGTGGTCTTCATCAATATGATGTGGTTTCATTGTGCTGCACACCACATGGAATTCCTTCAGATGCTTGTGCGGTTCATCACCTGCAAGACCACGAAACTTGGGCAACAAATGCATAAGTCCAGATTTAAGTTCAAGGTTAGCACCAAGGGCAGGGTATTGGATACACAGTGGCTGATAATTATCACCAGGTGCAGTAAACTGCTTTAAAGTCCTATTATTTCCCTGATCTGCCATAGTGTTTGAGGGACTAGAAGTGATGCCAATAGAATCAGTGTCAGAATCAGAAACAGGTTCAGTAATAACCCCCTGACTTAGCCTAACAACCCTTCTAGCAGTAAGAATTGTGCGTTCTATTTCAGGATTTATGTCCAATAGATCAGATGCACTAGTATTGCTCCTAGTCATACAGCATAAGGAAAAATCAGGACAACCACCAGAACAGTCAAAAACACAAAATGGCAAGCCCACGCTAGAAATTGAACAAAACAAATTCAAAAACACTACCAAATGAATTTTAAAAATTATGGGACTTGCCCAGAACAACTTCTATACTATCCGGGAACACAAAAATGCAATAAAAAAATTAAAAAAAATTGAAAAAGTGGTCTAAACGTTGGAATTTGGAAAAGTTAAGTGGGTGCTCATAGCAAAGCAATGAGTTATGCTCAGAGGCATATTTTCTTTCAGCTCACCAAAAATCAGCCCAATCAGAGCAAGTCGCAAAGTCTAGTAGAAATCCTAGAACAATTACTGAAATACCGGCTACGTCCCACCGAGACCAAAAAACAGTGAAAAAGTGGTCTAGATGATGGAATTTGGGAAAATTAAGGGTGATCTCACTTCTTGAAGGAAGTGAATTTAGCTCAGAATGCCCAATTCCTTTGAAAAGACATGGGGCTGAGTGATTTGGTTGAGATACAAATCCGCCAAACCACCAGAACCACCTGACTCAAATACTACACTACTGTTACTGCTAGACCGATGCAAATTCCCCGGCAATGGCGCCAAATTTTGATCGAGAATTGTCGAGTTCTCGCAAAATAACCAGTTTCAATAAGGATTTACAGTATAGAGAACCTGGATCGTTTTCCACAGAATTTACATGCAGTCTAGACATTCGAACAATGATCGATGGGGGGTTTAATCAAACTATTAACGAACAATAAACTAAGATTAAAGACAGAAATTGAAAACGAACTAGACCAAACAGATTAAAACAACTGACCTAGAATTGGGATTCATCGTTTCCTACCATCATCGGACGAAGATTAACACGAACTCGTGATTGGTTCTGGACGAACCGAAATCTCTGTATTCGTCCAGAAAATCCCTCGACTAGACGATCGTCTAGGTTTTGTTCGTATACATGGCGTGCTACTGTGCGATCACACAGTATCACTGAAACCCGATTCGAACTGTGTCCTTGGGATATACCAATACGAATATTAAAATAAACATTCGAACTATTCTAGAAATCGCATCCGATTAGAGTAAATAGAAACGAGTTCCGTTACCGGTTTAAGTATGTCCTCTGATTGGAAATGTGAATCCTCAATCCATAGGTCAATCATAGAAACTTAGCCGTACATGGCTGGAAAATCTGAAAAACGAACGAAGAACACGAAGAACATTTTTCAGAGAATTAAGAACTTCTGATTTCAATCCACCAAACGTCCAAAATCCGTTCTCCCTATTGTTTCAGCTATCCAAAGTAAAAACCTAATTGTCACATGGGTCAAAGCCAATCAGTTCAGCCCAAAATGGAAATTAATACTAAATGGTGCTTCATTACAAAATTTGGGCCCAATAAAAATCCAGAAAAATACATATAACATTGACTACAGTTTTGACTATCCTCTTATCTGAATCTGCCCTTCAAGTCTTCATATCAATTTTTGCCCTCTGAATCATCTAAAACATGAGACAAGAATGAGATCATTCGGATATCTGGTTCAAGAGTTATGATCAAAATAGAGAAGGGTTGTAAATCTGAAATTTTTATTATTAAAATATGTTAAATCCAATAAAACACTCAAAGCCCAAATAAGCATAAAAGCCCATTATTTATTACTAAACAATCTGAATTCATTAATCAAGAGATACAAATGAGTGTAATAAATATTCAATTATCATAGACTAATTGCATTATGCAAGTATTGGACGGAATAATAACATATCGTCCATAAATCCTAATTATAGGACCTAACAGCTGTCCGGAGCTTAGAACTTGCCCAAGCTTAAAGAAACGGTTGGATATTGCACAAGGAAAGCAGATAGGTAGTAACTTGTCTTTCATATATTTATAAGATACATTGTATGTTATGTGTGTTCATCATGAATTGTTTGGCACATTCTGGTTATGCATGGTAGTTGCCAGAGGCCTTTCTGCGCAAGTGGATGCCCAAGCAAATAACGTTCTGTGATGCACGAGTGGATGCATGGATCCTTTCTGTGTAGGTATCCCTCAGGATATACCTAGTGATATGGTGATATATGAACTGCATGTGATGCACTGAATGCTGCTATGATGATTCTGTATATGATGACTGTGTGGCATGCTTTATGATGTTATATAAATATGATTGGCTATCTGTTACTACTGAGATTCTTTCGAATCTCACTCTTTTTCGAAACCAATTTACAGTACAGGGAGATAGCTTGAGGGGCAAGAAGGTAAATATGGACAGTTAGAAGCTGGATAAAGAAAGACTTAACTTTCTGTTAGTTGTCTATTTTTGATATTTTGGAATATTTTAGCACTGTAAATGATGTACATAACTATGTAACCCTGACTACAGTATAGTAGTGGAACTGGGAATGCCAGTAGGCTAGTAAGCGGACAGTAATTAATCTAAAAGGACTGTTTAGCTAGATTACGCTTCCGAACGCTAACGAAACATAACTAAGGTACAAAACGTGAGAACTAAGCAGAGAATTGCTCACAAACTCTGATAAACGAAAAGAAAAGCTGGTGAGACTTGTGAGATAATGAATGTTTGTGAAATTGTTTGGGAAAAAATTTATTACCCTCAAAACTCCTTTCCCATCCCAAGTTCAACTCCTGAGATAGGTTTAGAATTTGCGAACATTTTTTGAAGATCGTTTAATCCAGGACTAGATCTGGTTTCACAAATGATTGCACTACTATTTTGTACTCATCTAAGGCTATTAGACGTAAGGTGTCACAAGTATGAGTTAGACCAGTATACAGACCACAGCTATGGCTATAGCTAGTACTCGAGGCCAGCATCACCAGCCAAGTCATTGGTAGGAGAGTCGGGACATCCATTATCGGATAGTCCTGAGGCAAATCCAAGAAATATCGATAGCTCCAAAGAAGAGACAATGCATATACCATATGACCTACAGCCTGGTGAGAAGTTGTGGGAGTTTGTTGTAGCAGATATTGTCAGGCAGCACAAGTGCATGACACCCTGGTTGATTAGTACCTCACATACTTAGATGTGGTGGATACGCAGTATTAGAAGCAGGTTCCATTAGAGCTGAATTTCCTGGACGAGTTATGGATCTTCACTATCATGGATTTCTTTCTGGACACGATTTTTTAGAACCGGAAGAAGAATGACATTGTCGAGCAAGGGCCGAACGATCACTTCACAAAGTTCATGGAACACATGACAGATACGTGTGGAGGCATATGTACCTGGAGTGACGTGGGGCTTAGGCAGTATATTTTGGGTGACCGGAGGCGGCCAGCACAACTTTTGAGGCAAGGGTAGTCATAGGGAACCGGTACACAGAAGTAGATATAGTCGATATCTGCATTTTTGCACAGACATAGTAAAATTAAGCATGCTTGGCTAGGGAAATGTCTTATGTGTGACCCCTTGGGAAGTCACCTATACATGTTAAATAGGATGTGTAACATCTTATACAGTAGTCTATAAGTTGTATGTTGTTATAAACTTGTTCTAAACTGCTGTAATAGTCTACTGTACATTGATCTAAACTACTTATAGACTAGAATCTTGTGAAATGACAAATACACCCTTATGATTTATGAAATTTTTCTCTTCCTCATGTTAATATAATGAAACCTAAAGATGGTGAAAACAAAAGGTAGACTAAGAGGTAAAGGTTTTGGGTAGGATCAGGAAGCTAGACCTAATCCAATGCAGCAACGATTGGGCATAATGACAGTATAGCAGAAATAGAATGTAGGTAAAGCAATGCACAATAACCTGGTGAGTAGGAAGTATGCCATGAAAAGTTCAATGGAAAGTACTATCCCTAATTAGTGAGATTGTCCAAAGAAACTGAATTTCTGATGATACAGTAAGGTGTGAAGGAGAAGCTGATCTCTACACATTTCAAAGAGTTTAACAAGGTGGTTGAAGAGTGTCAGATCATAGAGCACAATCTGTTGGATCTATACACCCATAGAATTCTAGCAACAAGAACATATCCAATGGTGGAAACTCTTTGCAGAAGCGCAGATATTGGGCTGGTTCTTCTGGTGGCAGTAATAAGAAGTCATACCAGCCTGACAATTATGGTAACCAGAGACCCCCTAGGAATAGTATTAACCAAAAGAGACCAGGAATTGTTACCAAGGTACATAGCTTTTGGGATCAGTCAGATATCATAGGAGATTCCTATGGAACTCATATCAAATCATCTCAACATTATTAGATCTTATACGAGGTGATGAAATATCATAGTGGCGCAACAGGAGCCATATAACCAAATGAAATAGCGAAGTAGGGTCACCAATCGATGTATAACTTTTGAGGACAACAAGAGAGGTTAATGTCGTACCCGTGTTGATCATCCTACATCACAATATGATCCATGTGGTCTATCATGATTTGACTAATGAGGTTAACAGTGACATAACATACGTGGTGTGCAGTATGACCTGTGTACGCATAATGAGGCACCTGTATGGTGCGCAGCAATGAGGCAGCCCTATCAGAGCATGTTAATCAACCCCATGATCTAGATACATCCTTGACATGGCCAAATGAGAATTTTGGTTGCACCAGTGAAAAGCACAAGTAGCCCTATGGTCGAGAGGTGATGCGTAAAACATGTGGTTGAGGCGATGTAACCAGGAATATTACATCCTGCATGATGTACAGTGATATTATCCATATGAACCTATATGGTTTGCAGTGACATGACTATATGGTCTACGGTGGCACCACCTATGTAGTATGAAGTCACACAACCTATATGGTTGATGGTGGCACATATAAATGGAGATTGGGATGAGCCTTAATACAGTACGGCGCAGTAGTGGCGAATACCTCTCCACAGATGACTCATGAAAGTAGAGCTAGCAGTAATTAATTTTGATTTACGAATATAAGACACGTACGGACAGGTTGATGCCTGCTCCGAAACATTTATGTGACAAGTAAAGATACCGCGATGTGACAAATAGGGATAAAGCAATCATTTTAGTCTGAAAAAAAAAATCATTACCTTGATCCTAAACTGTGAACACCGTACGGGCAGTAGCAGTCAAATAGACCTTGACCCTAAACCCTACATAGATAGACATAGTTTTAAACATATCCATTTGCAGTCAGATAGATTAGCAATAACTCCCAGTGTACATGGTTGTACTGGGCAACAATACTGAAATATTCAGCGTTGTGCAAATGGAATGACTTAAGCTGTAAGGCTAAATGCATAGGGTAGCATCCCGATAAGGTGATAAGGCCTAGAATCACAAGAGGACTATATGTCCTGAGATCATAAGACTTGTTAGACTAATATGTCCTCAAGTCAGCAGACTACTAAGCACTCAAAGATATGCCAAAAAGAGAACAGAGGCAATAAGACCCAAGGTGCATGGTTGCATAGGGCAGTGTCCCTGGGCAATAAGACCTAACAAGCACTCTGTGCTATATTGAACGGTGATGAATACATTGGGTGATAAGCAACTCCATGCCAAGCTAAGCAAGTGTGAGTTTTGGCTTCAAGAAGTTATATTTTTGGGCCATGTAATCTCACAGCAAGGGATCTCAGTAGATCCAAACAAGGTGGAAGTAGTACTGAACTAGAAGAGGCTAGAAACATAATTTATAATATGCAGTTTTCTGGGTCTCAGAGTCTATTACAGATGATTCCTATAGAACTTCTCCAGAATAGCTTTGCCGATTGGCTAAGCTAATACAAAAAACTCAGCATTTTGTGTGGGACATCAATTTTGAGAGGAGCTTCACAGAGTTGAAACAAAAACTAACGACAACATTAATTTTGACAATACCAGATCCGCAATCAACCTTCATGGTTTACACAGATGCAAGCGGGGCATGGATTGGGATGTGTCCTAATGTAGTGAGGCCATATAGTGGCATATGCATCACGACAACTAAAGCCTCACAAACAACGATATCCCACATACAATCTTGAGTTGGTAGCAATTGTATTTGTACTCAAAATTTGGAGACACTATCTCTATGAGGCGACCGTAGAGTAGTACTTCGACTACAAGAGTTTGAAGTATCTATATGATCAGAAAGAACTCAATATGAGGCAGCATAGGTGGATGGAGTTGCTCAAAGACTATAATTTGGAGATCAAGTATCATCCAGGAAAGGCCAATATGGTGGCAGACGCATTGAACCGCAAGACAGTGCAGGTGGCGATCCTTATAATACACGAGCAGAAGCTAATTGAGAATTTTTGAGATCTCAACCTGTCAAACCAAATAATGATTAACAACAGCAATATTAGTCAGGCAAAGAACGATCTGAGAGTGAATATAGAAGAAGCCAGAGGCAAGATAGACATGCCCAGTCTATCAGAAACTTAATTGTAAAGGGAGAGACTTAGGAGCATAACTGGTCACTAAGTGGGCTAGTCAGGTACCACAAGTGGATATATGTTCCACCGCAGGCAGAACTAAAGCGACAAATCCTGGAGGAGGCGTATAAGAGTAAATATACTCTGTATCCAGGAGTAACCAAGATGTACCACAATCTGAAGTCCACGTATTGGTGGCCAGGCATGAAAAGGGATGTGACAAGGTTCGTTGTTTGTTGCCATACTTGCCAGAAAGTCAAAACTGAGCATTAATGACCTTCAGGGCTACTGCAGAACCCTACAATTCCTAAGTAGAAATGGGAGAGCGTCACCATGAATTTTGTGACAGGATTACCAAAGGTCCAAAATCATTATGCAATTTAGGTGATAGTAGACTGATTCACGAAGACAACCTATTTTCTCCCGATCAGCATTCACTACTCTCCTGATAAACTTGCAGACATCTATATTAAGGAGATAGTGTGTCTCTATGGTACGCTAAATAACATCATCTCAAACAGAGATCCTCGATTCACCTCTAAGTTTTGGAAAGCGGACACGAGGCTTTGGGTACCAAGCTCCGATTTAGTATGGCCCATCATCCTTTGACAAACGGGGAAATCAAAAGAACAATCCAGACACCAGAGGATATGCTCAGGGCATGCGTGATAGATTTCAAAAGTAGTTGGGACCAGTTCCTTCCCTTGGTAGAATTTGTATACAACAACAGCTACTATTTGAGCATCCAAATGGCTCCCTACGAATTGTTGTACGGAAGGAAATGTCAATCGCCCTTGTGTTGGATAGAGCTGTCTAAGAGGCAGATGTATGGGCCATATTTTTTGATCAAACAATAGAGCAGATAAAGCTGATAAAAAAGAGATACTAGATGCGCAAAGTAGGCAAAAGTTTTATGCCGACAAAAGGTGAAAACCTCTCAAGTTTGAAGTTGGAGACCACATATTCATAAATGTTTCATTTACTACTAGCATTGGCAGGGAATTAAAGGTGAAAAAGCTAAGCTCTAGGTATATTGGTCCTTTTGAGATTTTGCAAAGATTGGGCCAGTAGCGTACCAAATAGCTTTACTCCTATGCTTGAGCAAGCTACATGATGTCTTCCATGTGTCATAGTTCATGAAATATCAACCTGATCCTGAGCATGTGATTGAATATAAAGAGGCAGACATGCGAGACGATTTGACATATGAGGTCACACCTGACCGAATCATTGATTGGTAGGAGAAACAACTGAGATACAGGAGTATCCTGCTCATCAAAGTAGTATGGAATGCATTATCTCCTAGAGAAGCTACTTAGGAAGCTAAGGAAGACATATATAAATGTTTTCCGTAATTTATGAGTTAATAATTGTAACAAATTTTGGGGGACGAAATTTATTTAAGGGGGAGAGCTGCAACACCCCATTTTGAATCACCATTATTCCTCCTATGTAATTAATACATTTAATGGAATAAAATGGTGAATTGTGATGTGCATAAATTTATAGAAAAATTCAAATTGCCGGTTACATGTAATTTGGCCAAGTAATTACACAAAGAAGCAATTAATGTCCACTTAAAAGCGTACTATTGTAACCAAAATTGGAACATAAAATGACACAAATAATGGCCTAATATGAGTGTCAAAAAGTCTGTCAAAATCAAAGGAAATGAGCAAGAAATGATTTCTTACAAATAAATCATAAAATGTAAGGGCAAAATAGTAATTTTCCAACAAAATAAGAAACAAATATTTTTCCCTATTTCTCCTAATAATTTCAACCAAAGAGGGGAAATAAAAGAGGAAACGACTACTTGATAATTAATAAATCCATTTTGAAGTATTATTACCAAGAAAAATTAAAGTTGGGAAAAGTCAACATTTCAAAAAGCTAATATTTGTATATACAATTGTGAAAGGTGCAAGAAGCATTACTAATTCCCATTTTCCCATTGTATTTTGGTCAAGCAGGAGAGAAACAAAGAAAATATATCTATTTATATGGCCGGTTCATGTTAAAGCAAGAAAAGTAAAAGGTCAAAAAGCATATGACATGAGTTAGTAATATAGAAGTAATTAAGGAGATATAAGAAGCAATAACATATTCTCATTTTTCCTCTTGCACTTTCGGTCAACTAAAGAGGAAAAGAAGGAGAAATAATTGTGTGGTCACAAATAATTCAAGAAGAAGGGAAAAAAAAGAGCCAAGCAATTTTACATATGTAATTATTATTACTACAACTTATGACATAAGCTAAAGGATATTACAAAAGCTATTACCTCCTCCTTCCATTCTTCATTTCGGACAAACTGAATCAAAAGGGGGGGGGGAGCTCGTCAAGCCAAGAACACCAAGAACATAAGAGCCTAGGGTTCCAAGCAAAATCAAAGGTAAGAACTTGAAAAATCTTGTGGTTTTTGCCTCCTAATTACTCTATAACCTCTTCTAATCTCTTCTACTCTATTAAATCCATTATTTTCAAGACAAATCAAGAGCTTAAAAGAGAGAGTAAAATTTCGTTCAGGAGAGAGAAGAAACAAGAATCAAGAGGTAAACTTCAAAACTTGCTCATCTTACCTTGTTGGTTGTTGTTGGTGTTGGTGATGGATATTGTCATGTTTTATCTTATTTTCAAATTATGGGCTGAAGCTAAATCTAGGGGAAATGCTGCATAAGTTTCCTCTAAACATGTCCATTTAGTATTTAAGTAGTTAATCATGCGATTAGAAGTAGAAAGGAAGTTATTAAGCAAGAAAAAAATAAGAAAACAACATAATCTTCCTAAGAACCCTAACTTTCTCTCCCTCCTTTTCCATTGTGTTGGCCGAAATATGGCCAAGAGAAGAGATAAAGGTCTTTAAAAATATCCTCATCCACCTCCTTTAATATATAACATTTTATTGTCTTAAGCACATGCCAATTACTTTATGCTTCATCTTTTCTCTTTCTCCATTCTACTTGGCCGAAATAATGGTCTAAGGGAAGAGAAAATGATCCTATAATATTATCATATTTTCACCTCCCCACATATTTCTTTTTGTTGCAATTATTGACCAAAGTCATCATTTCTTTATAACTTGGTCAAATTGTCTCATGTCATGTTTAATAGCTAATATTTATTTCCTCTTGCTTTTCTCCATGTCATACGAAATATAGCATAGAAAAAGGTGATGATGATGTTATAAAAATATCATCTTTCAATATAATATTTAATTTTCAATTAATATGTGTTAGTTTGACTAAAAGCATCATCTTTATTTACTTGGTCAAGAATCCTTCCATGTTGCACAATTTGTGCCCAAATAAATATTTCCCTTGTTTTATCCCATGTTGGCGGAGAATGTTGGCCATATAAAGGGAAAAATAAAACCATCTTGCTTTATTGGTTAAATGACCATTTACCTATACATTTTTCCTATTTTCGCACTTATCATAAAATCTGGCAGAATTTTCATTAAACTTTTAAAATTCATATCTTTACTTATACATATCCAATTGGTGTAATTCCAAAGGCTATGTGACCTTTATTAAATCTAATTTTAAATAAAAATATAGCATTTAGCCAAATGGAAGCAAAATTCCCATAATTTCCATATTTGGACGTTGTCATAGAAACTTGCCAGTTTTATTAGGCTAACTTTAAAAATAAATAACTCTTTGTGTACGAAACTTGCCAGTTTTATTAGGCTAACTTTAAAAATAAATAACTCTTTGTGTACAGCTTCAAATGACGTATATGACCTATTAAATTAAATCTTGATAAGTTTACTTTTATTCTAGAAAATTTCATAAGCATTGGACATCATTTATTTATTTAAAAATGTCACAATCATACTGTCACGTGGAAAAATATACTGGCAGAAAATCTAATTTGTGTTTCAAACATAGTCTTGTTGTGTGGCTTTTAATTGCATTGTTTTGTCATTTCCTGTGCTTTTTAATTCACTATTTTATTCCCTTGAAAGCCACATAGGTATAAGGAATTTTAGGGAATAAAATTATGTCTTCCTGTAATACTTACTAAACCGAAACTTAGTAGTTCACTTGATTCAGACTTATTCTCAAACCTCTACTCTCAAAATTTAGGATGTTTCATTCAAATTCTAATTGAACTTGTTAATAATGTTACTTTGTAATTTGCGAGCTCAATTGTAAATTGTGAGGTTTGACATGTATGAGGGAAGTTTTTATAACCTCAAATAGATTTGTTAAAATATTAATTAATTGAACTTGTCATTTCTGTAGTTTTGACTTCTTAATTTGCAAGACTCACTTGTTTAGGTTGAACTAGAGGTATAAAAGATTTAACCAACTTATGAAAAATTGGACCGTACCGGCTGGTTCAGACCGAAAACCGATGAACTGGTCAGATGTCCGATCTGGTTCACTTCTTCAACCAGAAGAAAAGTAACCCAGGGTAGACCGCAATGAACCAGGATAAACCGGTGTTGACTCGGTAAACCGCCGGGTGAGGTGGGTTACCCGAGTCACAAATTCCATATGCTTAACAAATCGGTGCTAAAGAAAGGAGGAGTAAGAAGTGAAAGCCATTGATAGTTCAGATTCAAGAAGAAAAGAATGAAAGAAACCTGTGTAATATCCCGAATTTTGAGACTAGTGGCATAAGATTAAGCCTGGATTAAGTGGACTGCTTGACTCCGGTTTAGCAAATGTCCCTATGAGGCATGTTTAAATTCCCCAAAAATTCTTTTATATATCCTTGGATATTAAATGAATTATATTGGTAAGTTAAAGACCTCGTGGAATAACAAAACGAAGTGATTGGAAGTCACACATAATAGAGTAAAGTGGAACACAAAGTAATTTTACCACCGGTGAAATTCCCTGTATGGCAGTGATGATTGTGTGACATGTTTCGATGGGTAAATGATAGTGAAAAGTTATGAAACTTTCCAGAATGAAAATAGACTTATCCAGCTTCAATTTGATAGGTCATATAAGTAATTTGGAGTTGTACACAAAGAGAAATGAATTTTTGAAGTTAGCCCAGTGAAATTAATTATTTTCTGGGACAATATTTAAAGATTAACATTCTGGGAAGAATGAACTTCCAATTGGCCAAAGGTTATATTTTTTCTTAAAACTAGACTCAATAAGGGTCGCATAGCCTTTGGAATCACTCCAATTGGACATTTGTACAATTAGATATGAATTTTCAAAGTTTAATGAAAATTCTGCCAGATTAAGCATTTTGTGCGGAAATTGTAATTTTGGGCCAATGAACTTGTGACACGTGGCAAGGCAAATTGACACCCCATTTAATCATTAAATCACCATCTTCCTCAGCCATTTTCCCGTGAAAAACCAGAGGAAGAAAGAGAAAGTGATCGGATGGGAAATGGAGGGTGAGGAGAGAGAAAATTATTTTCTCCGAAACACTGCCGAAACGGCATCCTCTCTCGAAGTACCCTTTAGGAAAGTTCTTCTACTCATCGCAAGCTTCATTTCTACGGTTTTGGATTTTTGATTGGAGGTGTTTGGTTCCGTCTCCCTTGCCGGGGTGTTGCCGGAATTCCAAACCATTTGTGGAAACGGGTAGAGGTAAGCGTAAGCTTCCTTTTTAACCGATTGGTTTGTCGTTTGAATGAGTATAGAGGAAGTTGAATACTATTTATACTGATTTAAATTGGTATTTAGAATGGATAAATGATGTCCAATGGATGTATAAATAGCTAATCACTTGATTATGAGTAGTAAGGAAGCGATTAGGTAAGAGAAAACGAAGAAACAACGAACTTTTTTGGATAATCTCATTTCTGCCCTGTATTGTGACGTGATGAAGATGTAAGAATTTGGTAATTTTGATGCTTCCATTGGCTTTAGGAGGCAAAATTGTGTAGGTATGCAAGTATTCATGATTTTTGGATGCTTGTATATGAATTGGGAATTTTTGGAAATTGATTAATAAATGATGTGTAATTCGTTGTCTGGAAGCAGTGTTTGTTGTGCGCGTTTTTTCAATGGGAAAAACTTTTCTGAAAATTCCGAAACTCTCCAGTTTGAAACTAGAGACATAGACCTTTAATTTGAATGGTCATAATAGTTAATTGGATAAGTATACTATGAGATATGAATTGTTGAATTTTGGCCCTGTTTTCTGGAAAGAATCTGAAACAGTTGGTGTTTGGAAAATTTCTGGGAATGGTGTAGTGGTGGCGTTTAAACTCGAGTATTTTTATATAAAACTAAACTTAAATGGATTCAAATAGAGCTTTGAACCACCTCAATTGGAGTTCTATAGAATTAATTATGATTTTTCAAAGTTTGGTCAAAAATGCTGGTAGATTGAGTACCATGCGAGTTTAAGGAAGAAATTGGCTAAATATAATTGGAATGAACTCCAAGGGTGAAAGTAAGCCTATAGGGCTAATGTGAGCTATTGGGTATTCACTTTTCATGGCTTTAATGATGTTATCACTTGCCTAGGGCCATGAAGTGATAAAGAAATAGCAATGGTTGGCGGATCAAGGGACAAGAAGAGAAGGACATAAAGTCCACCAGGTAGTGAACTTACCTTTTCTGCATGTATGTGATATGTATGTTTTGCATTGATTATGTGACTGCTTTGCCTATTTGTGTGGAACATGTATGATTGGTTGAAGCTCTGTTATATTTGTGCAATGGCCATATGTATGTCATAACATCGAGCATGCAGCATGTCATTATGTTGGCATGAAATAGTGTAGGCAAGCATGTCATGCATTCATATATATCTGGCATGCATAGTGGTAATGTTTGCTACTGAGATTCTCTCGAATCTCACTCCTCCCAAACAACCATTCAGATAAGTGAGTATTGGAAACATGCTGAGAACAGAAAAGAGGTATGCACGAAGAGGACTGTTGCTGGTTGTTTGAAGGTCTGTAAATATTGTGTAAACCCCTGGTGGGGAAACTTTTGTATTATAATCAAGCAATATTGTATTAATATTATCAGTATATTCATGTTATTCCTGTGTGCCCACTGAACTACGCATTGCTACTCTGAGTAAGGTCAGTAATAAGGGATATATGAGGCAGGTCATTGCAGTTGATATCAGAGCAAGCGGTTTTGACAACAGGATATTATACTGATATGCTTGATTATAACATGACAAGAACAGCGAAGTGGATTACTTCAGCTAGTTCACAATTTAGCCCGGTGGGCAGTATAAGATTGTCCTCGATCCGTTGGGTAAGGCCAAAGTGTGAGCCTCATTCTAGAGTAGGATCACCAATGGGCTGAGCAAAGTCAGACAAATAACCTTATGGACTTTTGGGAGTATATTACAGGGTATATGTCTAAGTACATCTACCAATACTAATATGCGGCCCAAGCATAGTATTTTGATGCCCGGAGGCGGTGGGCATAATGGTTTGGATAAGGGCAGAAATGGGGTATCGGTAGTCAAAAGCAGCTCAAGCCGGTATCTTTATATTTGCATGATTACACAAACGTTAAGCGTGCTCAACCCAGAAAAATCCTAGGATGGGTGACCCCCTGGGAAGTACCTTGAAAATTTCAAATCTTTTGATTAAAGGTTTGGAATTGTGATTAAAGGTTATTAAATGACCTAAAGAATGATTACAGTCATAGAGATGATGAAGTAACTGTTAATATTTAATCTAAACCCTTTTTGTTGCAGTGAATACTGCTCAGAAAAGTTGATTTGATGGGGTTATGGAAACTTGAGGCACAGTAATTGTTTTGAGGTTTCTCCATATTAAGTAATGATCCTCAGTAACCAGTGGGGTTAAAGTCATATAGACATGATATACGGTGATGCATGATGAGTGGTGATTATGCCGTATGTTTATCCTAGAGGATTTGAATTGATGATACTGAAGGTTGAGGATATGGTTGAATCAGATCTAAGCTTAAATGGTGCTTAGGTCATAATGTGAATAAGGTTACACTAGGGTTCTATTCCATGATGGGAGTCTAAACCATGTGAACCTTATAGATGATGATGGACCTTCAGTAATTGTTTGAGGATATTACCCGAAACCGTAGAGGTTATAATAGGTACTATTGATTTTGATTCTTAGCGTGCCTATTGGGTAGGATTGAGGAAACTGATTTTCAGATTTAAGTGATGTTAAGGTTCTAAGAGTTGAACCATAACCTAAGAATCAAATGTCATAGTTGAATTGATTCTTCAGGAAGTTGAGATAGGCTGAATGGCTTGAGGTACTAGCATATAATACATAATTGTGAATGAGGTTACTGGAGATTGCTAGTTGCTAATCTGGCATAAGGAAAGATCTTGATCACAGAATATTCCCTTAGAGGTGTGATTTCCTGGAGCTGGACCGATATTGAAAGTTAATATTAAATGACCCCAAATGAGAGAGCAGATTACAGAACTGCTAAAGAAGAAGGACCTTATGAGATTTAGATCGTGTTATAATGAACTTCCATTCAGAGGCGACCAACCGGACAGAGCTACTTATGGTGGATTTTGATCAGAAAGGGCTACCTACAGGGAGTTCTAATCGGAAAGGGCTACCTATGGGGAGATCTGATTGGAAAGGGCTGCCTACAGAGGGTTCTGAACGGGGGGGCTGACCAGGTGTATGGGTGCCTGTGTGAAGCACCGAGTTCAGTATTGTAGTGTGAAGCCACCATGACATCGAACTATAGTGTGTAGCCGCCATGACGACAAACTGTGGAGTGAAGCCGCTGTGACGTTGAAACTGTAAAGTAGAGCTACGGGGACGTCGACTCTCAATAGTGGTATCTTATAATGAGTCTTCTATCACATAAGTTTCCTTGAGAAGAAGGGTCGGGTGACCCAGTAAATTGTCATGGGGTGCTCCAGTGCCGAATAATGACAGAGATTAAGGAAAGCTACTCTTACTCTCATATCCTATGTAATGGTTCTGCATGTATGTGTTTACCATCATGTGTATTCGTGTTATGAATATACGGTAGGCAGTAAGACCTTTTGGGCCAGCGTGTCCTGAGGCAGTCAGACCTGACGGGCGGAGGCCCGAGGCGGTAAGTCCCATAATGCCTCTGGCATAGGGGTAATTCCCTGGGCAGTAAGACCTGATGAGCATTCAGAAATTGCAGGGTGGTCGCCTGGGGCCTATTGCGCGGGTGGACGCCCAGGCCATAGAGATTCCTATTTTGCACGAGCAGTCATCCGGGGCTTATTGCGTGAGTAGATGCATTGCGCGGGTGGACACTCGGGGCCATGGAACTCATGTGATACACAAGTGGAATCCCGGGGCCTATTGCGCGAGTGAACACTTGGGGCCGAATGCTCATATGATTATTGTTGTTATGATGGTTTGTTTAGCATGCTTCGTGAACATTGCATAAGAGTATGAATGGCTTGAGTAACAAGAGATGGAGCCCAAAATGAGAAGTTAGTCGGATGTCCCGTGCGACTGCAGCGTGAGCCGAGTGCCGTTGTAGTGGGTCTAGTGGGGTAATCCGTAACATAAAAAGTTAAGCCCGTGGAAGGGTGGAAGTTGGTCGGATGTCCCGTGCGACTGCAACGTGAGCCGAGTGCTGTTGTAGTGGGCCTAGTGGGGCAGTCTGTTATATAAAAAGTTGAGCCCGTTGAGGGGTGGAAGTTGGTCGGATGTCCCGTGCGACTGCAGCGTGAGCCGAGTGCCGTTATAGTGGGCCTAGTGGGGTAATCCGTTACATAAAAATGATACCAGGGTTTGTCGAGCGCAGTTTTAGTGGCGAATGTCGCATGCTCGATACCTGGAGAGGTCTCCTTGGGGAATAATAGGTGTGATTATCCCATAAGCTTGCCGCACTCAGACCTGGTGAGCCAGGGGGTGTAGGCCAGACTCCCGTGCGGCTGCAGGGGGCGCCAAATGAGGGTAGCTCTGCAGTGGGCCTAGTGGGAGGGCTCTATTCAGCAAGGATGATGGACGGTATGTCCTAAGGCCATAAAAAATAATGGGTTATTAAATCCTTAGGCTGGTAAAATGTGAGATGTATTGAAAATAAGGCCGAGTAGAGGCTTGAGGCAATAAGACCCGAGATGTAAGTTTGCATTGGACAAATGTCCAGGGGCTATAAGACCTATATGTCTAAGTGCTATGGTTGTTACTGAGCACGGTGACATGGACCAATGTGTCCAGAAAAATATATTGAGATTGATAGAGTGTATATATTGTACTAGATTGTAGTAGAGGCAGTAAGCCTAAGATGCCTATGGCATAGAGGGTGAATCCCTAGGTTGTAAAGCCAGAATATCCAGCGTCTTGGAAGTTGAATAACCCGTAAGGCTTGATGTGCATACAGTATGATATGGGTGAATCCCAAAAGGGGCCGTAAAGCCTAGTATGCATACAAGATGGTTCAGGATAGTCTCAAAGGGGCAATAAGGCCTAAGAAAATAAGCGCTGTGAGGTTGGACTAGTGAGTCCTGTGTGGGTGCTACATACTAGGTACAAAATGAATGAAAGTACTACATAGTGAGTACAGAATGAAAGAATTAGAATGGGAGAAAGATAGACTAAATGTCTAGAAATGGTTCTTCGAGGTACATATAGTACCATTTGATGTCGAAATTTCGAGGACGAAATTTATTAAACGGGGGGAGAACTGTAATATCCCGAATTTTGAGACTAGTGGCATAAGATTAAGCCTGGATTAAGTGGACTGCTTGACTCCGGTTTAGCAAATGTCCCTATGAGGCATGTTTAAATTCCCCAAAAATTCTTTTATATCCTTGGATATTAAATGAATTATATTGGTAAGTTAAAGACCTCGGGGAATAACAAAACGAAGTGATTGGAAGTCACACATAATAGAGTAAAGTGGAACACAAAGTAATTTTGCCACCGGTGAAATTCCCTGTATGGCAGTGATGATTGTGTGACATGTTTCGATGGGTAAATGATAGTGAAAACTTATGAAACTTTCCAGAATGAAAATAGACTTATCAAGCTTCAATTTGATAGGTCATATAAGTAATTTGGAGTTGTACACAAAGAGAAATGAATTTTTGAAGTTAGCCCAGTGAAATTAATTATTTTCTGGGACAATATTTAAAGATTAACATTCTGGGAAGAATGAACTTCCAATTGGCCAAAGGTTATATTGTTTCTTAAAACTAGACTCAATAAGGGTCGCATAGCCTTTGGAATCACTCCAATTGGACATTTGTACAATTAGATATGAATTTTCAAAGTTTAATGAAAATTCTGCCAGATTAAGCATTTTGTGCGGAAATTGTAATTTTGGGCCAATGAACTTGTGACACGTGGCAAAGCAAATTGACACCCCATTTAATCATTAAATCACCATCTTCCTCAGCCATTTTCCCGTGAAAAACCAGAGGAAGAAAGAGAAAGTGATCGGATGGGAAATGGAGGGTGAGGAGAGAGAAAATTATTTTCTCCGAAACACTGCCGAAACGGCATCCTCTCTCGAAGTACCCTTTAGGAAAGTTCTTCTACTCATCGCAAGCTTCATTTCTATGGTTTTGGATTTTTGATTGGAGGTGTTTGGTGCCGTCTCCCTTGCCGGGGTGTTGCTGGAATTCCAAACCATTTGTGGAAACGGGTAGAGGTAAGCGTAAGCTTCCTTTTTAACCGATTGGTTTGTCGTTTGAATGAGTATAGAGGAAGTTGAATACTATTTATACTGATTTAAATTGGTATTTAGAATGGATAAATGATGTCCAATGGATGTATAAATAGCTAATCACTTGATTATGAGTAGTAAGGAAGCGATTAGGTAAGAGAAAACGAAGAAACAACGAACTTTTTTGGATAATCTCATTTCTGCCCTGTATTGTGACGTGATGAAGATGTAAGAATTTGGTAATTTTGATGCTTCCATTGGCTTTAGGAGGCAAAATTGTGTAGGTATGCAAGTATTCATGATTTTTGGATGCTTGTATATGAATTGGGAATTTTTGGAAATTGATTAATAAATGCTGTGTAATTCGTTGTCTGGAAGCAGTGTTGTTGTGCGCGTTTTTTCAATGGGAAAAACTTGTCTGAAAATTCCGAAACTCTCCAGTTTGAAACTAGAGACATAGACCTTTAATTTGAATGGTCATAATAGTTAATTGGATAAGTATACTATGAGATATGAATTGTTGAATTTTGGCCCTGTTTTCTGGAAAGAATCTGAAACAGTTGGTGTTTGGAAAATTTCTGGGAATGGTGTAGTGGTGGCGTTTAAACTCGAGTATTTTTATATAAAACTAAACTTAAATGGATTCAAATAGAGCTTTGAACCACCTCAATTGGAGTTCTATAGAATTAATTATGATTTTTCAAAGTTTGGTCAAAAATGCTGGTAGATTGAGTACCATGCGAGTTTAAGGAAGAAATTGGCTAAATATAATTGGAATGAACTCCAAGGGTGAAAGTAAGCCTATAGGGCTAATGTGAGCTATTGGGTATTCACTTTTCATGGCTTTAATGATGTTATCACTTACCTAGGGCCATGAAGTGATAAAGAAATAGCAATGGTTGGCGGATCAAGGGACAAGAAGAGAAGGACATAAAGTCCACCAGGTAGTGAACTTACCTTTTCTGCATGTATGTGATATGTATGTTTTGCATTGATTATGTGACTGCTTTGCCTATTTGTGTGGAACATGTATGATTGGTTGAAGCTCTGTTATATTTGTGCAATGGCCATATGTATGTCATAACATCGAGCATGCAGCATGTCATTATGTTGGCATGAAATAGTGTAGGCAAGCATGTCATGCATTCATATATATCTGGCATGCATAGTGGTAATGTTTGCTACTGAGATTCTCTCGAATCTCACTCCTCCCAAACAACCATTCAGATAAGTGAGTATTGGAAACATGCTGAGAACAGAAAAGAGGTATGCACGAAGAGGACTGTTGCTGGTTGTTTGAAGGTCTGTAAATATTGTGTAAACCCCTGGTGGGAAAACTTTTGTATTATAATCAAGCAATATTGTATTAATATTATCAGTATATTCATGTTATTCCTGTGTGCCCACTGAACTACGCATTACTACTCTAAGTAAAGTCAGTAATAAGGGATATATGAGGCAGGTCATTACAACCTGGATCTAGACTGTTAGGGGGAGCTAATAATAGGGGTGGTGGCGATGAAGCGAGATCTGAGATAGTGAGATCTGAAAGATCACTTCCCGTCAATTATGGTAACGATCGTCGATAACGGAATGAGAGACAGAGCCTTTAGCGACAGCAAGAACTCTTCTACTCTGCTTCATCAAACTGTGTCTTTGTCTTGCAGAGAGAGTCAAGCCGCATCATTGAAAAAGCAAGCCTTGGCGTTGGAGGCTGTGTTGCGATTGCGAGTTTGCGACAGTAAGAAATAGAGTATCTACTAGGGCTATGTACTTGAGAGGGATTAATGGGTTGGGCCCATAATTTTCAAATAAAAAAAAAAGAATGCTTTAAGTACAAAGATTTTTACTTTTTAATAAATAAATAATAGAATATTTGCTCATTAAGTTTTTAATAAATAAATAAGAGAATATCTGTTAATAAATAAAGAAGATATCATTATATAAGTATAATATTAATAGACTTTAAGTTTTTTTCTTAAAGATCTTTATTTTTATTTATAGAAATTTAATATATATATATATATATATATATATATATATTATCACTAATAAATTATAATATTTTAATAGGCCGGTTTGATCACCGGTTAGACCCCGGGTGACCTATTAATCCTTAAACCTGTGTCGTGACCGGTTCATTACCCAATCCGATTTATTATTCTTTGGATTTAACTGTTATACAAAAAAAGTGTTAATTAAATGGTTAGTAAAGTTAGCTGTTAATTGATTCGCCACCATAAACATAGTGCATGTATTAGGTTAGAATAGACTGGGCAGAGCTCATTCGACCAAAAACAAGGTTGTACAAAGCTAAAATTGTGGAACCAAGAGATCAAATTAAAATAAAAAATGAATGATGAAAAACAAAAACTTTAAAGAAAATTTAAAAGTTATAGCCAAAACATAAAGTTAATGGATTGAATAAAATATAAAATTATAATGTTTAGCGGTTGATTGTACATAGAAGATTAAATTATTATAAATTTTTAGATAAATATAAAAGGATGAAAAATTAATTATTTCTCAAAAAGGTTGGTTTTTATTAGTATTAAATCTAAAAACTCAATTAGCTCATTGTTCTGATACGATACATCAAAGTTGGCAAATTATCCATACATGATACATACACACGAACGGATAAGAAAATTGAGTTTGAATATTTATTTCAAATGTAATTTCGATATACTATCATAAAAGAGATTGTTTCTTTTTTTTTGGTCTTCTTTTCTTATATTTCAAAGAAAATACTTATGATGCAAATGTTTAAAATGAAAATGTTAAAATACAACCTTTTTTTTTTTCAACGTTAACGGAAAATTTCCCCCAATGTATCCAACCGACCAACCTCATACTACTCTCGTAATTATTAACTCAGCTTTGTTTGGATCTTCTTAATTCATATTATATTATGACAACATCATTCTTCAAACATTTCTTTTATTTTTATTTAGAACAACAAACACTAATGACGTCAAGTTACAAACAATCCGAATGGGCTGCCCAAAAAAAATTACTAACCATCCCATGCTTTATATTCACAAGGAAGCTTTTATATATTTGCGCTGTAGTGTAAATTTGTTCTGAAAATTTTTGTTGAGGAATAATATTATTTCAGAAGTTCTTTTAAGATCAATGTCATCTAGAATTCTTAAAATGTATATACCATTAAAAAATAGAAGTTTACCTATAACTTCTTGACAGAAAATAGCAACATGCTATTATTACTCCATTTTAACAGTATTATGAGGTAATATTGAAATACAAAAGCTTTTAGAGTAAATATTAGTTTTTAACAAAAATTTTTAAAATAAATTTACAACATAACCCTTTATATTATTAGACTAGGAACAATTCTTAAAACATTCTTCAAAGTTCAAACGTCAATGAAACTAGAAATTACCTCAACGTTCCTACCCTCAAAGAATTCCAATTCCTCAAGTGCCAAATTCCTTATATCTTCGATTTCCTCCTTCAAACCTTTCTCTGCCTTTTCAACACCCTGCAACAATCCTTGCATCATCCCCACATAAAGCCCATATTTCCTCATTTTCTCTATTTCCTCCTCACTTCCCCCTCCCAACACTGCCCCACACGCAGCTCCACACGCGTGCATCCCACCTTCGCCCTTCTCTACCTCTCGCTTTATGCTCGCTTCGCCATCCAACTGAGTCCTTAGGAACTTAAGATATTGTCCCTCCACCAAGCCCTCCGATCCCACCGCACGTGAAATCTCCACCATCACACGCAGGATCCGATCTGAATCGTCTCGGGTCGGGTCGTTGGATCTCGCCAAGAGTTCAAACGCATATGGTATGATTCCGTCTCCGACAAGAAGCTCGATGTTCGGATCGTACACGCGGTGGCCTTTGGGCTTGGGCCTGGGCCGATCTGTTAGTGGAAGATGTTCATGAGTGTAGGCAGCTGCTTGCATGAGTAGCAGAGCTGAAGCCGCGGACAAGGCCTGGTCCTGATGACCGCCGACGAGCTCGCAGGCAGCCACACAGAGCGCCGGCACGGTGGTTCGTGGGGCGGAGAAGACCAAATGATGCATGGGCTCAAAGACAACGAGGGGCTCCTTCATGGGAATAGCCTGCTTGATATGAGCTTCAATGTCTGCCCGCAGAGAAGCCCAGGAAGAAGACGAGTGGGCTTTCGTGACTTGTGCCGACGCCGTGGTGAGTTTGGACGGCAAGAGGGAACGGCGGAGATCAGATCTGCATGAGAAAAGAACGGTGGAGTTTCCACGGGGATGGAAAAGAGCTCCGACCATGGAGGTGGCTCAGTTCAGATGCTGAAAGAAAGAGAAAGGAGAGTTAAAGAAGAAGATAGTGAAGGAGGAATGAGAAGGAATTGGGACCGAGCATCTGATAGAGAAGGGCTTGTCTTTGTAACATATTTATGCTTGTCTTTTAGCATTCCCCGATCGATCGATGCACTGTGCTGGAAATATTTTATTTAAACCTGTGATGACTAATGACAGTGAGTTACGCGAGTCTAATATTTTAATCTTAAACGTGTTAGCTGTGAAATCCGTGACATCTTTGTGTGTGTGTTTTTAAACCTTTTTTTTGAGTGACATCTTTCTAACAACTTGGTTTTAGATTTGGCCGATGGCGGAAATTTCACAATAAATAATATCGTTATATACATATATAAGAATTATTTATTTTTAGTTTATAAAATAATAATAATTAATTATTTTAGTAATAATTTTAACAACAATATTATCCAATTATTACTTATAAATACACATAACGATGTTATTTATTATTATCAAAATAAAATATAGGTTTATTATTATCAAAATAAAATATGGGTAACATCATTATTAAAATTATTTACAAAAAAATTGATTATTACTACTATATAAATTAAAAATAAAATAATTAATTATTGTTACTATATAAATTAAAAATAAATAATTTTTATGGATGCATATAACAATATTACCCTTTAGATTTTACCACCGTCGATGTTGAATTTATAACTGAAAAGTTCTCTCTGTCTTTGCACGGAAGACGGTACAAAATTCCATCTCAGGATTGTATGTTTCAGCACTAAAATAAATGGAAAAAAATTGAATAAGAAAACAACTTTATGTATGAATTCTATTTAGATGTTTAGAAAATAATTTAAAATTTTTCAAAAAAAAGAAAATAATTTAAGAAAATTTGATCAAAGTTTGTAAAAGATCATATTCTTCGTAACATTTATTATTTATATATGTTAAAACAAGTTACCCCTGTCAATATTTCATGGACAAAGAAATTACCCCGACACACGTCCCTTTCGGCTTTAAACAGGCACACTCCGATTTTTTGAGAATGACCTTTTTTCTTAGAATGACTAGATGCCACTATAACACATAGAGAAACTCGCATGTTATACTTACATTTATATGCTTGAAAAACTTGATATTCTTATATTCTTTTTAATGGAAAACATATTTATTTAATTTAAGTATATTAAATAAGTTAAAATCCTTTAATTATAACATATGTGATTGAATCTATTTAAAATACTTATGTGTAATATTAGATTATATATTATTTTATAAATTACATAAATTAATATAAAAAAATGATAATTATTAGAAATAAAATAAAAGAATTTTTTTCCACTCTCAAACTAAAACTAGGTCATACATTTAAAACTAGATGATCAGTTTTTCTAGTCTAAAAAAAGAAAGTTTGGAATGTTGCATAGGGCTTTTATGTTAAGAAAACTAGATATTTTCCACATATCTAAGGGCCAGTTCTAATAATTTACTAATTACTTATAAGTAAAATACTCTAATATTCCTTACATTTTTCCTTAATCACATGAACCTTACCTCTATTTTAAAAATATGCATTTAAGTACAAACTGTTAATTGTATTAATAATTTTTTTAAAATATATTTTGAATTAAAATTTACGTTAAAATAAATTTTATTTACTAAATTACATTTCATCTTTACTAATTCCCTAATTCTTACTAAATTATTTAAATAATTTAAGATTTTTTTTCTTAATTTTTTTTAAAATTTTGTAACAAGTTAATTTTTAAATATTTCTATCATATTAGAATAAAGGCTAAGCTAATTTGATTAATATAGACATAAATATTATAATTAAAATATTATTATTTTTAATAAATATATACTTAATTAAATGTTTTTATAAATTTTTGTAGCAAAAAATTTATTTAAAAATGTTAAATTATAAATTGAAATAATTTGTATAATCTCAAATTTATATCATTTATAATATATGATGAAAAAATATGTGTTTGAAATATGATTTTTTTTGCCAATAAATATGGGTATTTTGGTCCCAAAAAAATTTGACCGTCAAACTTAACAATTATTTAATAGTTAGATGAATGTAAATACAATATTAAATATATGAGAGAGTATTTTAATTTTAAAATAGAGTTATATACGTCTTTAAAATAAAAAGAATATTTCTATAATTTATATAAAAATAGATGGATAAAAAACGTATTTTGCTCTCTATTTTTATCCAGCAATGTATTTTACTTATTTCTCATGAAAGGTACTAAAACTAAAGTCTCATTCGGTGCAGTGTGACATGAACATGGAATTGATCTTCGGAGGCCAAACACGCATGCCCTAAATGTGTTGAATTTTTTTTTCTTTTTTAAAAATATAAACCCATAAATCATGAGGGCTAGAAATGTGATGGAGACATTTTTAGGTAAATATAATAAAAATATCCTCTAGCCATTCACTCAACCAATCATTTATCCTTTGTTTAATAGATTCTAAGGTATTGAAAACCGGATCAATAAATCAGTTGAGTTAATAGTTTAATGGTTAGTGATTTTAGGCTTTAACTGTAGCCAATAATTTTAAAATGGAAATTTAAAGAAAATGGCTCACAGCTAGAATAGGGGTTGAGGGTTTTACCTTATCATTAGGACTTTGAAGCGGCGGACGGTGGCTTTTTGTAGAGAATCATGTGCATAGGGGAGAAAATTATGGTGTTGCCCCCTTTGGTCAAATAGTCGGCCATCTTGAATAGCATCTCATGAACATCCACAGTCCTTTGGGGTACTATTCACAGCGTGGCCAGTACTGTGATGACGATGTGGTTTCTCCAGTATGTGATCCTCCCCATCTTCAGCCTCGTCTAACACGGTTGAGCTAGTGGCTTTGCCAGATCCCGCTCCTTCACCACCTCTTGATTACAAATGAGAATGAAATGGTCTTTTTTTTTTTCATTTTGGCGGGTTAGAGGATGATTGTGCGAGTTTTTAATTTTTTTTAATATTTGACCACTTTCTACACTGGTTAAGAGCCTAACAGTTGTAGAAAGTAGTTTTCTACATGGGTTGGGCTCCCAACCCGTGTAGAAAGTATGTTTTCTACATAGGTTGACTCCAACCTATGTAAAAATATACTTCTTACACGTGTTGGACTCCTGACACGTGTAGAAAGTAATTATTTATTTTTAAAAAGAAATTTAAAATAAAACTAAAGGTATTAATCACGATTGATTCCAAAAACACATCTAAAAAATATAATTTATTATAGAAAAAATATTTTCAATTTACTTTCTATACGTGTTGTCTTTTCAACATATGTAGAAAGTTTCTTCATCTTCATATATTTATGAAAATGCCACCGATCACACTTTCTACATGTGTCCTGTCTTGACCAGTGTAAAAAATAGGTGTAAAATATATATTTTATACTAGTGATTGTCAGAAATAAGGCAAGATTAGTGGCCAAAAGCTATAATCAAGAAGAAGGTATTGATTATGAGGAAACACATGCTCCAGTAGCAAGATTGGAAGCTATACAAGTACTCTTAGCCTTTGCATGTATAAAGGGATTTAAACTTTATCAAATGGATGTAAAAGTACATCTTTAAATGGCTATATTATGAAAGAAGTATACGTAAAACAACCTCAAGGATTTGAGGATGTGACTAAACCAGATCATGTTTTGAAACTAAAGAAAGCTTTATACGGGTTGAAACAAGCCCTTAGAGCATGATATGTAAGACTTGGTAAATTTGTCATTGATCAAGGTTTTGTACGAGGAAAAGTTAACACAACATTGTTTATAAAATAAAAACATAATGATATTTTGATAGTTCAAATATATGTTGATGATATAATTTTTGATGCTACTAATGAACTTTGGTGTATAGAATTTTCTAAGATAATGCAGGGAGAGTTTGAGATGTCAATGATGGGTAAACTAACCTTTTCTCTTGGTTTTCAAATCAAACAAAGAAAGAATGGACTCTTCATATCTCAAACAAAATATTTAAAAGAACTATTAAAGAAGTACGGGATGGATCAAGAAAATGAAGCATATACACCCATGAGTTCAACTACTCTACTTGATGTTGATGTTAAGGGAGAAAACTATAATGTCACTAAATATAGAGGAATGATTGGATCATTACTCTATCTCACTACAAGTAGACTTGATATACAATTCGGCGTAGGAATGTGTGCAAGATATCAATCGAATCCAAAGAAGTCACATGCTAAAACTGTCAAAAGAATCTTCAAATATGTTGCTGATACAATAAAGTTAGGTATTTGATATTCTAAGGGGGAAATGAGTATCTTATTGCATAGTCATATTTTGACCACGGTGGTTACAAAACAGATAGAAAGAACACAAGTACACAATGTCACTTTCTTGGAGGCTCTTTAGTATCATGGTTCAGGAAAAAGTAGAACACTGTGTCTCTATCATCAATGGAAGCTGAGTATATTGCTGCCTCCAGTTGTTGTGCACAAGTACTCTAGTTAAAGCAACAACTTCAAGATCTTGGTATTCGCTTGAAGGAGATACCTATCTACTTTGACAATACCAGTATGATAAGCTTGGCAAAGAATCCTGTTGAACACTCAAGGATTAGGCATATAGATGTTAGACATCACTTTATTAGAGATTATGCTCAAAAGAAAGCTGTCAAAGTAATATTCATCCCGACTCATCCTTAAATAGCTAATATTTTTATAAAGCCCCTTGCAAAAGATCAATTCTTATATATAAGACAAGAGTTGGAATGGTAAATCCCAATGAATTGTAAGAAAACTTATGTAGTTAACTTAATTTTCATTATGTTTTAATGATTTATTAATTAACTTAAACATCAGAGTTTGTAGAAATTTGTTTTATAGAATGGTCTGTTCTTTCATTGAAAAATAGAGGTAAAATAAGAAGCAATCACTTAGGAGATTTATAAGTTTACTCGAGTGATAACTAAAACAACTCCAGTGTACAGGAAGTGCAAATGAAGCACTCAAGTGATAATTAAAGTCCAATCAAGTCTTCAGGACAAAGTTTAGTATTCCCATAAGATTACTCGAGTAAAAGAAGCAATCACTTGAGTGATGGTAACTTTAAGGGAACTCAAGTGATCTCAAACTATAACTCGAGTAAGGTAAGTATTTTTAAAGAAATCTGGAGTGATTTTTAACATCACTCGAGTGAACTGAGAAATCATTAGAGTGATCTCTCAAATCACTCAAGTGAGAGTAATTTTTTAAAGCATCACTGGAGTGAAATGATACTATCACTTGAGTGATTCAACTTCAGAAGGATATCACTCAAGTGGTTCTATGAGTTCACTTGAGTGATAACCAAAATCACTCGAGTGAACTGCAAAATCACTCAAGTGAAAGGTAATTTCATAAGTTATATTAGTTGTCTCTTCCCGCGACTTTTCATCTTCATTAAAAATGTCGTCTTCTTCCTCTCGATGGTTCTTTGAGACTTTGTTCTCTTATATTCAAATCTTCACAAAAGTGTCTTATTAATCCTCCAAAAATTTCTGATAAGCCGATTCATACTTTCAGTTCAATTCCATTTCTTCAATTTCTTCAAATTTCAAACCCTAAAACTATCTCAATATCACAAAATCTCATCAGAACCTTAAAAATTTTCTTTTATGACTTTGGTGAGAACTAAGTGATCAAATATCATTAGAGAAACATCCTCTTCTCTCTTACCTTCCTCTCCTCCTCCACTAACCAAGAAAACCAAGCAAATAAAAGATCCCAAGTTCAGATTGAAAGTTCAAGACATTAATCCTCCAATAATTTTGCCAAGAGCAAAAGGCATAGTTATAAAGGAGCTAAAGGAGAGCAAGTAAAAAGTTCAACCAACCCTGAAAGGAAAAGGGAAAGGGAAGCTCTGCAGAGAAAAGGAAGAAAACATTTAGAAATCTACACTAAAAATAAAGTTGACAAGATCACTTCATATACTTGGTACAGGATCCTCAGACCCTAAACAATCACGCTATAGTACAGAATCTCATCAATCCAATAGAAATGAAACCTTAACACCTATTGTCTCTGCTCAACCCTCTCAATCTAGTGTACCTAAGCTTCTGACTCCTCCTCCTGATTTTAATACTCTTGAACTCAAGGTAAACAACGTTATTATCTTTGAGTCAGAGTTTTCCAAGAGGCAATTTTGTCTAGTAGTTTATGTTGATCTTGCTAAGCTTAAGAGGGATTATCATTTAGACTTGTATCCTTACTTGGAGCAATATGTGTCTTGGCTTAGATTAAGGATTTCTTATAATCCAATTCTGGTCAAACACTTTTATTGTAATATGAAGATAGCAGACATCTCTGACATTTAAGGAAGAGTGATTGAGGAGAGAATTAAGACAAGTGTCAGAGAGCAAAAGATCTTACTTTTAGCAGATTTTATTAATACTTATCTAGGCTTAGAGGATGTTTCCTAAATCTCTCCCAAAGTATTTCATATTCATAAGCTTATAGATATTTTTAGACTAAGACAGCCTAGTGAGCATTTACCATGTACCCCTGCTGACTTGACTAATGAGCATAGAGCCATTTTCTATGTTTACTCCCATAGTATGGTTAACAAGGCCAAGAATTTTACACATATTATTGGGAAGGATTTTTAGATGATGGTATCCATTATAACCAAAGAAAAGAGGAACATGGGTGATAGGATCTTTTAGGAGATGAGAAGATTAAAATTTCACTCCACTAAGACTACCATGATTCCTTATTCTCAACTTGTCTCCTTCATTCTCTCAAAGCATAATATCTGGCACTTGATCCCTGGAGGAGAGATAGTTAGGTTTCCAAATTTGGGAAATTTCATTTAACCAGGATGGAAATCATAGTATGCTTAAAGCTTCTAAGACTCAAAGTAGCCATTCTTCACCTCAAGAACATAGTAAGATTAAACAGAAGAAGAAAATTAAAATCAAGAAAGTAGAACCTTCTCCTTCTAAGGTGGATGAGGCCTAATCCTCTAGAGCAGCATCATCAAGACCTTCTTTCATAGGGGCTACTCTTCAGACTTATGTTCACGATATTTTCCAGGCTACTATCTCAGAGCTGAAGAAATTCAACACCTACTTGGTTGATCAAGTTAGTTACCAATTTAGAGTGTTAGTAGAGGCAATGAATCAGAACTTCAAGACTTTATTTGATCTCCAGGAAGCTCAGGCAGGTTGCATTCAGAGGATTAAGGAGGCTTTGAGGACCCACCTTTATATTGTTATTCTTGAATCCCCTCCAGCTTCTACTTTTACTCTGTCTACCTCTACTCCTTCTACTCTTCCTAATATTCCAGCTACTACTTCCACAGATACTCCTATCATTCTTACTGACAGCACTATCCATTTACCTTCTTCCACCCATATAGCTGACCCCATTACAGCTGGTGATCTTCTTAAGGAAGATTCTATTCTTCAGTCTCCTTCCTCCTCATCACCTACCCAATCATATCACTCAGACTCTATCTCTCACACTGAAGAGATTGAGGTTCTAGACATAGTTGTTACCGCTGAGGTTTTAAGACCTAATCCTTCTACTCAGGCTACACCTATATTGCCCTCATCTCCTACATTTACTATCAAGTCTCCTACTCATTCATCATCACCTGACTACACATCTATTCTTATCTATCCTCTATGTAATATCCCTAATTTTAGGACTAGAGGCTTGAGATTAAACCTGACTCAAGTGGACTGCTAAGCCTCGATTTAGCAAGTACCCCAGTGAGGCAAAGTTATATTTCCTAAAATTCCTTTACACCTTTCGTGGAATTAGGGGGAATTAAATAGTGAATTAAGGAGCATATTAAGTGCCAAAACAAGGCAATTAGAGGTTACATACAACATAGTTAGTTGGAACACAAAGTAGTGTTGCTACCAGTGAATTTTTCTGTGCGGCAGTTATGATTGTGTGACATTTTTCAATGGGAAAATGTTGTCCAAAAATTATGAAATTTTCCAAAATGAAAGTATACTTATCAAGATTTAATTTGATAGGTTATATAAGTTATTTGGAGCTGTACACAAATAGTTGTGTATTTTTGAAGTTAGCCCAGTAAAACTAGCAATTTTCAGTGGCAGCGTCCAAAAAAAATAATTCTAGGAATGTTGAGCTTCCATTTAGCCAAATTTTATATTTTTATTAAAACTAAACTTAATAATGGGCACATATCCTTTGAAACCACCTCAATTGGATATCTATATAATTAGATATGAATTTTTAAAGGTTGATGAAAATTGTGCCCAATTTTTCAGCTAGTGAGAAAATAGAAATAAATGTATGGGAAAAATGGTCATTTAACCAATAAAGCAAGATGGCATTATTTTTTTCTTCAATTGACCAATAATTTTGATCAAAATGAAGGAAAATAAGGGAGCTAATTTACTTGGTCCAAAATAATTCAAGAGGGAATTAATTGTAGCCAAGTAAAAGCATGTACATGTTAGTTTGTATTAAACAATATTATTTCCAAAAGAAATATGATATATTTATAACATCATCATCATCTTTCCTATGCTATTTCATATGACATTGGATAAAGTAAGAGGGAATGGATATTAGTTATTGAATATGACTTGTGAAGACAATTTGACCAAGTCATAAAGATACAATGACTTTGGTCAATAATTGCAACTAAAGAGTGATATCCCAAGAAGCTATTAACTCCTTCTTTCCTCTCATATTTTGGTCAATAAAAGGGAATTGGAAGGAAAAAGGGAGAGCCAATGAAAAACAAGCATATGTTAAAGTAAAAAGCAAGAAGAGATATTATGATAAACCTTTTATCGCTTTCCTCTAGCTCATTTCGGCCAAGACACTCAAGATATAGAGAGAGAAGAGTTTTAAGAAGCTTGAAGAACACCAAGAAGCTAGGGTTACAGTAACACCAAGAGAGAGAAAGCTAAGAAATCAAGAGGTAATATCCAAAACCTTAATCCTCTTGGTTAGTAGATGATGTTATTGTTGTTGTTCTTGAATTTATCTTGGTTTATGATTTTGGGATATACAAACCCTAAGGGGAGGTGCTACCTAATTTTCAATTAATCATGTTTAAGAGGTGTTTAATGGGTTAATCATGTGATTAGAAGTGAAAAGAATGAGGTTTATGGATTGAAATAATAAAACAACATTTTCCCCTAAATTCACTTATGTTTTGGCTAGTGATGTCAATGTGGGAAGGAGATGGAATTTCATCAATTTGATGGTTTCATTGAGTTTAGAAGGGAAAATTGTATAGGGTTCATGTAGATTGTGAAGTATGAAAAGTCCTAGAATGTAAAATGACCAAACCATTAAAACCCGAAGTTAGAGGCTGCCAAGGGTAATTTTGTAATTTGACCAATCTAAAGTAAAAAATGGATTCTACATGTTAAATTATGTAGGATTATCCTGGATCATAATTTTTGGTGAGGTACAGTTGGACCAGGTACAAAGGGGTGTAGACCGGGTCCTTAAGGATATTTTGGTAATTTAGCATTTTTAAGCTAAGATAACCAACAATATGAGTTTGGAATAATACATGAATGAGTAATGACTCATTTATTGTACATTTGGGAATTTTAGGAGTGGATAGTTGTGCCCGAGTCAGACTAAAGACAGTAGATCAAGCACTACTACCGAATAGGGATTTAACGTCACATAAAGACGTCCCTTCTTTGAAAAGGGAAGTAAAAACTGTACGTAGTGGCATTTATGTAAATAAAGAGAAACTTTTCCCTTCTCAAGAAGGGATGCCTAAACATATTTCCCTCCACTTTTTTTCTTCATTTCCCTCCATTCCTTTCGTTCACTCTTCATCCGTCTCTAAAAAACACCGAGCTGCAGAAACTTAGAGCATTTTTGTTCAATCCCCTTCCTCCCATTCCAACAGTTTCGTTCACTCTTCCTCCATCTCTCAAAAACACCGAGTTGATGCAGAAGGCCACCACAAGGCCAGCAACGTCAGTCCGGCCGTGCCCCTCCTTCCACCGTCTCCCTTCCACCATATCCCTCCTTCTTCATTTTCTCTCATCTCCTCCTTCTATCATCTCATAGTTGCAGCATCGGACTCGCTCCCTCTCTCACGGTGGTGCGCCTCCTCCCTCCCAGCCTCTTCACGCCATTTTCCAACTGTTGTAAGCTTTTTTGTTTTTTTTGCTTTTGGTTTATTTTTTTTCACTTTAGTTAATGTCTGACCGTTTAATTTGAAGTAGTTTTGCTAGAAACTATACGCCACTCATATTATGCCATAAGTACATGTATGTATGCTAGAGATTCCAGAAACCTGTTGACTTGGTTTCTACAATAATTTAATGAGGAAGATGAGTTTATACATTGATTATTTTAATTTCATACATACATGATTGAAATTAATTATGAATAAATGAAAATGTATATATTTATGTGAAGCAACTTTCTCTTTAAATATGTTTAATCATTTGTTTATATAGTTTGACATTTTACACTGAATAATATTTGTTTGTGTAATTTTATTACTAATTTTTATTTCTTGAAATTGAAATGACTTTATTGGTAATTCTATATACATTTTCAAAAATAAAAATAAAACATGTTCAGGAAGCTATAAAAAATTTAGAAAATAATAGTTTTTTAGAAATAAAACATTTAGAAAATTTGCACTCATCAATATGTTTTACTAAAATAAACTAATCAATAATGTTACTCATCATATATATCTTTAATGTAAGACCTATTTAACTAATTTTATTAGATTAAATAAGTTATATAATTTATTTAATTATAAAATAAAACATGTTTAGGAAGCTGAGTGCTATATAAAAAGACACATTTTAGAGTGCTAAATATAATTTAAGTCTAAAATCTAAACATAGAACTTGTTTTATTTTATAAAATAAGTTATCAACAAGTAATTTTCAACATTAACCAATTGATTTTAATTTCATTGGTTTGAAATAATGAATACATGTATAGAACTTTTAATATTATGTAGGTGCATAGAACTTTTAACTTGTACTGATATAAACATATTAGTTCCCTAAAGAAAAATTGATATTTTAAATTGTTGATATTGTCCTTAATTGCCTCAGTTACTTTCTTTTTTTTTGTTTGAATTAAGGTGAAATGGTTTGTTATTAAAATTGTGGGATCTTACACTTAATGGGAAATGCTGCCGAAATGTTTTTCGAAAAAAGTGATAAAAGGCAATCTCATAGTTAACAATTGTTATAAACTTGAGTGTTATTGGGAATGGTTTAGGTGGTAAAACAATGGATCATAGTTGGATGAATGCTTTGAGAACTAGTGAAGAATATGAGAATGAGGTAGAAGAGTTTATTGAATTTGCTAGAAGGAATGCTCCAACAAAAAATGGGAAGTATTTTTGTCCTTGTGTGAATTGTTTAAACGAGAGTCGACAAGATGTTGATGATATAAGGGATCACCTACTTTGTGATGGAATAAATCTTCGATACACAAGGTGGATATGGCATGGTGAGAAAGTAACTGATTGTCCGTCGCACAAGAAGGAAGGAGTGGATGTTATAGAGCAAGATAGAATGGAGAAAATGATTCACGATGACGAGGTTGAATCCTTCACCCAAGCACATGAATTTGACAGCCTGCGGAGTGATGTGGAGACACCATTATACCGTGGGAGTAAGTACACACGACTGACGGGAACATTGCATTTGGTGAACTTAAAGGCAACTTGTGGATGGGCCGATAGTAGTTTTACATTACTATTGGAATTATTGTGTGATATGTTTCCAGAAGATAATGTACTTCCAAACCGTATGTATGAGGCAAAGAAAATCTTGTCTACGATGGGTATGGAGTACAAAAAGATACATGCTTGCCCTAATGACTGTGTACTATATAGAAAGGAGTATGCAGGTCTTAGTGAGTGTCCTAACTGTAAAACATCACGATATAAAGTGAAGAAAGACGGTGGTTGTAGAGAAGGGACAACAAGTAAAAGGCAACCTTCGAAGGTGTTATGGTATCTTCCAATAATACCACGGTTTAAGCGTTTGTTTGCGACCGCAACAAAAGCGAAGAAGTTGAGATGGTATTCTGATGAGAGAATTTGTATGGAACACATAGTTCGTTGCCAGTTCTCCTTGTAATATACAATTTACCTCCCTAGTTATGTATGAAGCGCAAGTACATTATGCTTTCTATGATGATCTCTGGACCAAAACAGCCAGGGAATGACATCGATGTGTATTTGGCTCCTTTGATTGAGGACTTGAAGAAGTTATGGGAGGAAGGTGTGGATGTGTTCGATACTTATAAGAAAGAGTCTTTCAAGTTGCGTGCAATGATTTTTACCCTGATAAATGACTTCCCCGCATACGGAAATTTGTCAGGGTATAGTGTGAAGGGTCATAAAGCATGCCCAATCTGTAAAGGAGAAACACACTTTCGACAACTTAAGCATTGTAAAAAAATAGTGTACCGTGGCCATAGGAGGTTTCTTCATCGATTCCACCTATATCGTAGGCTGAGAAAGCGTTTTAATGGCTTACCAGAACATGGAGTTGCACCAAGGGCATTAACCGGGGAGGAAGTTTATAGTCAGGTAGAACGTGTCAATGTGACCTTTGGTAAAAATCAAAGGACTAAGGGTGAGAAGAACATATGGAAGAAGAGGTCAATTTTATTTGATCTTCCGTATTGGCATTGTCTTGATGTAAGACACAGTATTGATGTGATGCATGTGGAGAAAAATGTGTGTGACAGCCTTGTAAGTACGCTTTATCACATCCCAGGGAAGACCAAGGATGGAATGAGCGTGAGACTTGACCTTGTTGATATAGGAATAAGAGATCGGTTGCATCCACAACTAAGAGATGATGGTAGGAGGGCATATATGGAGCCAGCTGTGCATACGCTATCAAAAGCGGAGAAAAGAAGTTTGTGTGGGTGTTTGCATGAAATTAAGGTCCCACAGAGCTACTCTTCTAATGTTAGCAGGTGTGTGTCAATGGACGATTTGAAGTTAGTGGGAATGAAGTCCCATGACTATCACGTGTTAATGCAACAATTGTTACCAGTAGCCATTAGAGGCATTATTAAAGAAGAAGTGCGAACTACTATAACCAGATTGTGTGTTTTCTTTAATGCTATCTGTAACAAAGTCATCGACACTGAGAAGTTGGATGAACTAGAAAATAAGGGTTATATAATTCTGTCCCAACTAGAGATGCATTTTCCTCCATCATTTTTTGATATAATAATTTTGGTAGTTCATTTAGTAAGGGAGGTAAGGCTTTGCGGTCCAGTTTATTTAAGGTGGATGTACCCTTTTGAGCGATACATGAAGATCTTAAAAGGGTATTCTAAAAATCCTTATCGAACTGAAGCCTCAATAGTTGAGCGATATGTAGTTGAAGAGGCTATGGACTTTTGTAAACATTATCTATCTGGTAAAAAGGAACAGTCTCGGCATGAAAATAGGAGAAGCAAGGGAACACGAGGACTAAAAGTGAAGACTGCGGATCGTGAAGAGGTGTTGCAAGCACACTTGTATATCTTGAATAATATGGAAGAAGTTCAGCCATATATAGATGAGCACAAAAAGACTTTGAAGAACTTGAATCCAAAGAAGAGTGACATGCAAATAGCTATTGAGCAAAACAAGACATTTGTTAAGTGGTTTGAGGAGAAGGTTTCGCATGAGATCGGTGTGTCCGAGACAATCAACTGGCTAGCTTGGGGGCCTTCATTTCAGGTTGTTACTTGGACTAGTTATGACATAACTGGGTATTCATTCTACACAAAAGAGCAAGATGACAGAAGTACCATGCAAAATAGTGAGGTGATGGTTAAAGCTGAAGCTATGCACTTTTCCAGTTCGAAAGACAAAAACCCCATATGTGCATCAATGGCTTATTATGGAGTTATAGAAGAAATATGGGAGATGACCTATAACAAGTTCAAAGTTGCTTTGTTCAAATGTAAGTGGGTTAGCAATGCTGCTGTGGTAATAGATCCACAATTTGGATTTATCTCAGTCGATCTTCAAAGAGTTGGTTATAGAGATGAGCCCTCCATTCTAGCAAGCCAGGCGAAGCAAGTGTTTTATGTCACAGATCCTGCAAATAAAAATATGTCCATTGTACTTCAAAGCAAAAAACAAAAGTATGGTGATCCAACCTTTAACCTTGACGACACACCACCTTTGACAACAAATCCACCTATAGGAAGTGAGGTCGAGTTGGTAGATGATGAAGATTATTCTGCAAGAAATGATTATTGTGAAGGAATATGGGAAACCATATGAAGTAATACCTTTAACTATATAAAACTGTATTATGTCCTATGTGCTTTTTTCCCTTAATGTAGTTTATACAGATACCTACAATCTACTTACCTCTCTGACAATGATTTTTTTGTGTCTAGGAATATGTCAAGTTCTAGTGACTCAGGGAGCAACATCGAGCAGCATAATGGAAGGCAAGAAGAGCCACCCTCTCCGAGAAGAATAAGAGGTGCCACGAAGATGGCTGTATTGGCGAAGCGCCACTACAATGAACAAGAGAGGGTTCACAAAGAGTTTGATGCCAACATGAATCTAATGGGTCCTGAGGAAGTCACCACCCGCCGGATGAATCCCTTGTACAGCCTTCCCACACTCTGCAACTCGTTGCCGAGGCTTTCCAAAATCCAGACCCCTTGTCCAGCCTTCCCACACTCCAAAACTTGTTGCCGCTCCTTTCCATAGTCTTGTCCAGCCTTCCCATAGTATAGAACCCTGTGGCCATCCTCCTCACATAACAGAACCACTGGGCCAGCCTTCTGCCACTCCGGAGTTGGGTGAATTGTGTATCCTCTATTTGGATGCCCCCATGATTTGTGTTGTAGCCGATGCTCTTGTTTACACACAAGCTACCACCCACCATCATAATCAAATTCCACAGTATTTACGTAGGGTGACAGTGACACGTGTTCATGAGGGGGAAGAAGGTGCAGCCATCCCTATCCCTGACGTTGAGATTGCCACGCTGGGTCAGGCAATTGGAGGTTTCATCCTTTGGCCTCAATATCTTATTGGCACATTGGCAACCCCACCAATGGTAGGAATTATATTCATATCACTTGACATTTATTGGCATCATTGTAATATAATTGGTTTTGTTTTCTATGGTTATAGGAGGAGCAACATGCGCTGAGATGGCCTTTTCTAGCACGGCTCCAACAGATTTACAAAGGTATTCCCCAAGTCGACTTCAATATGCCTCCAGGGATTGTGGGTACACAATTGACGTATCCCTACATGATCGACAGTAAAGATCTTAAGGAGTTTATGCATTTGGAGGAGATAGATGCAGGATGGGTCAAACTTGCCATTTGGTTAGTTTTTCTTTTCTAAGTTCAAGATTTCATAAGTTCAATAATTCATTGGTCATTTTATTTCTATTTTAGGTCCTTCTATCACATGTGCATTGATATGGAAAGACCAAATTTATATGAATTCTTGTGTCTGGAAAATACGACATCGAATAAAAATGATGTCGCACAAAGGACGCATTATGTGGGCTTCACAATGGCAGCGACCAAATTGCGATGTTATCTAGCGCCAATTATTCAAGGGTATGTAGTAACAAATTTTATTTTTGGATGTTTGAGAAATAATTTTCTTCTAATCTAAACTTCATTTTAATCTATGTATTGTTGTAGTTACCATTGGAGCCTGTGTGTTGTTTGCCCACGCCTCAATGAAATCTATTGGTTTGATTCCTTGACAAAAAAGCCCGACAAGGACATAAAATCAGTCTTCAACAAGTTAGTTATTTCTTTTTTATTAATTAAAGAAATGCTTGATTTAAATAAATTGTTCTAACTTAAAATGTTTTACATTTTAATGGTAGCGCGACCTAAACATATAGAATGCTTGGCGGGTCACGTGAGGGTAGAGTTGTTCGCAAGCCAAAGTGGTTCTATCCCAAAGTATGTGGTTCCAATATAATTTAAGTTATTTTATTTACGGTTGTTTTATAAATGATGTATGTTATTGATTTTAACCAATTGCTTTTGATTTATAGTGCCCTCAACAGCCAGGTGGTACTGAATGTGGCTATTATGTTCTACTTTACATGTATAATATCATTCAAAGTGGCGTTACAAGTGATTTTCAACAGGTAATCAAATGATAATATTTTGGTTGTATTTTAATTGAATTACTAAACAATCCTTTAATTTCATTGATTTCGTATAATCATATTTTCTAATTTGTAGATCTTTGATAATGATGCTGCTTACTTATATGAACACATTAATTTGATCAGAGACTTGTTGGATGGGAGGATTCTTCAACACATTGATTTGTAGAAGTTTATCGTTTCCTGTACATTTACTTAGTAGTTGTTTATTATATTAGTGGACAACATTTCTGTCAACAATGTAGTGCATGAATGTTTCATTAGAGGTGGATGTTGTGTTTTGTTAATTATAAACTGCGTGCTGTATGTTTCCTTTTTGTGTATACGTTGCTGTTTGCTTTCAGAATGATATGGCCAGAAACAATACAAATGGCACCGTATGGGAAAAAAATCCCCTTTAGGCCAAAGGGACGCCTTAAGTCCCTAATTTTTTTAAAAAAATTCTAAACGGGGACTTTAGGTGTCCCTTTTGATAAAAGCGACGCCTAAAGTCCCTACTTTAGGCGTCCTTTTTAGCAAAAGGGACGCCTAAACCCAGAGCTTCAATCGTCCCTTTACAAAGGACGTACAAAGTCCAAATTTATTACGTCACTGACATACGCGTCCCCCCATAAAAAGACGTTAAAAGTCCCAAATAAGGGACGTTAAAAGTGTTTTTTCTAGTAGTGAAGGAAAGGCAACGAAGGTATTAAACTTAACCTACTTGCATGTATTTGATATTTATACTTGTGTATTACTTTGCTTTATGATGTAAAGCATATTTCAATGAATGAAGCTATGTTTCTGTTTATACTATAGCCATAGATATGTTGTTTGAAACATTGAGCATGCAAAGATGCCATTATGTGAGCATGAGCCTATGTAAGGCGAGCATATCATGTACTAGCATTTATATTGCATGCATTATGATATTGTTTGTTAGATATGATTAGTTTTGATGATGCCAAATATATATATCAAATATTATGAGAGCCAAAGTTTGCATAATATACTTTTCTAATACATTGACTAACTATTTGATATTGCATATATTGTAGATTAGTCAAGCAATGGAAGAAATAAATTGAGGAATGAAGAACTTGCAAGAATCAATGAAAAATAGCAAATTTCAAGCTCTATGGTACTGTAGCAGTGGCACTGTAGCATACGGGTACTATAGCGTATTTCACTGTAGCTTACTGTAGCAGTACTGTAGCATCGAGTGATTTTAGCAATCGCAGTGATTCACTGTTCACTCGAGTGATTTTCAGTTTTTCAGTGTCTGTTCTTCATCCAGCTGAGCGAGGCCTGGTTATTTGATTATATCTCTCACAATACAACTCCAATTGAGACCAAACTAGTTGCATATGAAACTAGAATCCCAATGCGTAATTTTGACTCCAGAACCAACATCAAAGGAGCTTAGATGAGGGAGATATAAGTATTCCAATTTGACCTTCATGTCAGCGTCACGTTCTGGAACAGGTTTAGTATTCTGGGTATTTTGGCTATAACTCTCAAACCACAGATCCAATTGAGCTGAAACTGGTGCCATATAAAACTAGACCTCAAGAGCGTTCCATTGATATATAATACAGAATTTTTGGAGCCATATTCAAAGAGTTATGGCATCTGGAATGTTACCCCTGTTTGCTGAAGAATTAGAAACGCAGCTGAAGTGATCTGAAAAACAGATCACTCGAGTGATTTTGTTAATCACTCGAGTGATATTTAAGATCACTCGAGTGATCGCTGAAATTACTCGAGTGATTGCAGAAAATTATAGATCACTCGAGTGATATGGGAAATCACTCGAGTGATCCGCAATTTTACTTCCAGTGATCGCGAAATCACTGCAAGAAAAATTCACTGTTTTGAAAATCACTTCCAGTGATTCTGAATCACTCGAGTGATCCGCCAAATCACTTCCAGTGATTGTGAATCACTCGAGTGATCAGGCTAATCACTTCCAGTGATTTTGTTTTCACTTCAAGAAATTCCCACGGTTTTGCTATTCACTTCCAGTGATTCTCATTCACTCGAGTGATGCGCCAAATCACTTCCAGTGATTGTAAATCACTCGAGTGATGAAGCAAATCACTTCCAGTGATTAGGATTTCACTTCAAGAAAAATCTACTGTTTTACATAACACTTCCAGTGAAGCTGAGATCACTCGAGTGATCCGCCAAAATTCTAAAATCACTTCCAGTGATCTTGAATCACTCGAGTGATATTTGCAAAGTTACAAATCACTTCCAGTGAATTGGAAATCACTCCAAGAAGAAATCACTATTTACAAAATCACTTTCAGTGATTCCAAATTCACTCGAGTGAAATATGGAAATTTCAATATCACTTCCAGTGAACCAGCAATCACTGTCAGAAGTTTTCAAAATCACTCCCAATGACATTATATTCACTTCCAGTGATATTGCATTTTCTCATATAATGATTTATTGTTCCAGTATACACTTTCCTACATACACTATGATCCATTTGCTATTACCTTCATAAACAACAACTGATTTTGCTAGTGAAATTCTATTATTACTGATTTCTCCAAATTGCTATCAAAATCATATGGTATATCATTTTACTACTCAGTTGCGAAAACAAGATCACTCCCAATGGTCTTATTACTGTTTTTCAGAAAACGCTTCCAGTGAATCATATAAGTCTGTTGAGATACAAATATTTTCTAACGGTTATATTCAAAGTGTATTACAGCTGTACTCCACCAACACGCACATGACAAGTAACTGAACTCTCCATTCAAACGACAACTATTCGTGGGCGGCAGAAAAATTCATAAGTAACGGAAGACAAATACTATTGCATCTGTCAGACCAATGGGCAAACTGTAAGAAACGCTGAAGCATGTGTTAGAGCACGATCAACGGGAAAATATTTAAATACACTCAACGACCGTGCAAAGCAATGAGACTCCAACCGAAAATGATATAGTGATTGTCTAAGCATCAGATGGGATTATAACAGAAGAATATCTGAATGGGCTCAACGGTCAAATGAATCAACAGACTCTAACGGATATCTTCCACAACTCAGCTATAAATAGGAGAAGATTCAAACACAGAAAAGCAAGCAACGCAATGAGAACATGAACATGCTGATATTCTAAGTCTTCTACCTCCGACCACTCTTTGCTCTACTTCATCTTCTATATCATGTATAATTGAGAGTGAGAATATTTTCATTGTACTTCAGTAAGCATTTATCTACTCTGTGAGAGAGTCTGTAAACACACCATCTATACGTCTGTATTGATCTCAAGGTAGAGGGACCTTGAGAGGGCTGATTACCTTACGGTAAAGTTGTAGAGAGAATTGCTAGTAGTACTTTCTGCTCGTAAGACTTACAAGGTGTAAGCAGTAGAGAACGTTGCTGCTCGTAAGACTTACAATGGTGTAAGCAGGAGAGAACGTTACTGCTCATAAGACTTGCACGGGTAAGCAAGAGAGAAAGGACTTTAGGATTGCTTTGCTCGACTTGCTGTAAGAAGGAGTAAACCTTACAGTGTGTAAGGGGGAGTAACTCTTGTGAATTTGTAAAGGCTTTTCTTGTGCCTGGTTAAACAAGAAGATAGTGGATTGGAAATCTCAGGAGGAGCCTGGGGACTGGACGTAGGTCTTCGTGGATTGGACCGAACCAGGATAAATCACAGTTTGCACATTCTCTTCCCTAAGCTTTTATATTTCCAGCATATACGATTTACATAATTGCTGCTTCCATATATACTAAGTTTACAATCTGCGAAAAGATTTTTAAATATCAGACTTTCTTATTATACACCCAATTCACCCCCCTCTTGGGTGTCAGCCAGTTCTAACACTGTTTACTACTGAGATTTCTCTGAATCTTACCCTCCCCTAACCGATCATTTATACAGGTGGACAAATGTGGGATATTGAAAGTTGCACTAGAAGAGAATGTCATGGTGGTGGACCAAAGATTTAGGGGTACAAAACTGTAAATTTATGTGATTTAGACACTTTGGTAGCATTGTGTGGCTACACAGTTGTGTATGTATATGAATAAATTAAGTTTGAGTAGAGAATCACCATAATTAAATTAATGGGAAAAGTTAAGAATTGACAAGTAACAACAAAGTTGCGAACCACTAGAATACGCTTCCGCAAATTTTTAAAATTTTCAGAAAAACCCACTCAACTATAGGTTTGAATCTTGTTTTGAGGTTCATATTTGAAAAAGGGTTATAAAATAATAATGCTTAGTGGTTTGAGTTAGCTACGTAAAACTCATCATAATGAGTGTAAATGTAAGGTGTTACACTCTGATTGCCATAGTTCCTTATACACAGCCTGATTCATCTCCTGTACCTGAGTCCTTGCCTCCACTAGTTCCATCTTCAGACACTACTTTTCCTACCTCTGTCCTCGATGATGAAAAAAGGGGAGAAGAGTTCCAGCTGATAAGATCTTGTCTGATATTTTGATTAGAGTTACTTTGTTTAGCATCTTATATTACCTTGTTTAGCATTTTTAACATTATGTCTATGTTTTGATGTCTTTAATGAAAATGTTAAAAATTTAGAGAAGTTTGGATTTATATCTTTGAATATTTATACATAATGAAAGTGTGAAAAGTTGGATATGTATGATCATATATAATAAGTTTTGTCATCATAAAAAAAGGAGGAGAATGTTAGATCCCATAATATGTTTTGATAATAATAAATCTTGTTTGAAATGCCTTTACATGTATTCTTAATTAATATGGTTTGATAAATATATATTGCAATGGTAAGCTAAGTGAGAATGTGATCTACAAACATATCATTCGAGTGAATTGGTACATCACTCGAGTGATAAGGCAGATCACTCGAGTGATCAGTCAAGATCACTCGAGTGATATAACTCTGGAAGCATATCACTTAAGTAATCCTCAGAATCACTCAAGTGATTGCCAAGAATAACATATCACTCGAGTCATAGTATGAATCACTCAAGTGAATGTTAGTATTGTCATATCACTTCCAGTGAATTCTCTATGCACTCGAGTGATATGTTGAAATTGACAGATTACTCCTAGTGAATTCTCAATATACTTGAGTGATATCTTAAAATTGACAAATCACTCCCAATGAATTCTCAATACACTCGAGTGATATGATAAAAGTGATAGAGCACTTCAAGTGACATGGCTTAATACTCGAGTGATATATACTGGATTACAAGATTACTCGAGTGAAGCATTGTTGTACTCGAGCGATGTAGGAAATTAAAAGATCACTTCTAGTAAAGTGATAATTCACTCGAGTAAAAATTAAAATCATTTGATAATTACAACATTAACCTTCTTTCTCTAAGTGTGTTACAGGTGTTAAGAAATGGATCAATTTCAAAATCTTACTCAACAACAGATCATTTACAATAGTAAAAAATGGCGGAAACATTTGTCAAAGCAATGATCATTTTACATTGGGAAAATATTTGAATGCTGTCAACAGCTCTCAAATATCTTCTATATAATAACCGAAGCATTCAAGTAAGGAGAAGAACAACGAACAATATTGAACTATCAACGACCAATCTACATATATTCATACTTGCTCTATCTTTTATTTAATTACTTTGTACTTCAGTGATTCAATATTCACTCTGTGATAGAGATTTTCATTACATACTCAATACTTCTTATTGAGATTAATTAAGGTTATGGGCCCTTAAGTAGGGATTGAATTACGTTGTGTGAGGGGCAGCGAGTATCTAGTAAAGGAACTTGCTATGTATTGAGGTCTTAAGAACTCACTGAATCTTGGAAGATATAGTAAAAATCTAAGAAGAACTATGAGGACTGGACATAGGTCAAAGTGGTTGTGGCCGAACCAGTATAACTCATGCTGCACACTTTGGTGATATTTCTCTGAGCTCTTAACTTTATTTTAAATTCTGTCAAATATTATTTACGGTTCAAATTTTATGTGACCACCCTATTCACCCCCTTCTTAGGTGAATCGCTTGTACTAACACAACTTTGGTTCTTAGATGACTCAAAACACCTCCTCTTGTAAAACAAAAACCATAGAAATGAAGCTCTTAGAGAGAAGAACAACATCTATAAAGACCTTAAGAGCTAGAGATGTGATCTTGAAGGTGAAAATCAAGCTAGAAGATCTTACCTATTATTTGTTCTTCTATTTTCTCTTTTCTCTTTCCTTTTTATTTTTCTACTTCTTGTATCTATTTTTCCCTAGCTTGGTCGTCACTTTTGGAGTGTGAGAGGGAGAGTTAAATGTTTGATATTCTCTTTCTTGGCTTCTTAAAACACTTGGCCGAAACTAAGCAAGAGAAAAAAGAGAAATAATGTGTAGCCACAAATTTTGCTTCTTGTAAAAGCTTAGTGAGTAAGTAAGCATGTTGACTTTGGCAATTTTGATTAAGTTTTCTCTTTCCTCCCTCTTCGTTGCTTTGGCCAAATTTCCTCTTTAAAATGGGAGAGCACATGTTGACCATTTTGTTTGCTTTATCTTGCCATTGATAAATTTTTCTCCAAGTTGGAAAATTGTGTAATACTTTAACTAATTAACTAAACTATTCTCTCCCTAAATTGCCCTTAGAGTGGACGGCTTTTGTGGCCTATGAGAGAGATAAATTTTTCTTCTCATTCTCATAACTACTTCTTACTTTTGAAGAGTAAATCTTAGCCTTTCATTTTGCCTTCCAATTTTAACCTCAAGATGAAGTAGTACTTTTTTCTTTTGCCCTTGATTCTGGCAATATTATTTCTTATGCCATTAATTGTTTTAGTTCTCTTTATTACTTCTTTCTAGACACCATTTCCCTTTTCCTTTGGATCCGATTTGGGTTCTATGTCATTTTGGCACATCCTAAAGGAATTGGATACTTTCTTTTGACAAATTCGTAATGAAATTCATACTCTATTTTGAGTATGGTTTCTAAAATTGATTCTGTTTCTCATGCATTCTTGGGACTCTTACTAAACTAGACATAGTAGTCTACTTTATTCAAGCTTATTCTGTAGCCTTTATGCCCAAAATTCAGGGTATTACAATTCTCCCCCTTTAATAAATTTTGTCCCCAAAATTTGTTAATGGTCTAATTCTTAATAATACTTCAAAAGGACCACTGTAGTGAGAGTTCAATTTCTTTGTTTTTACGGTCTACTGACACCTCAAATTCTAAAGGTTTTCTCATTCAATTCTATTTCTATAGACCTTACTTGCCTATCATGTGTTTGTGCTTCTTCGATCTAAGCTCTGAGACTACTTTCCTCTTGACTAGCAGTGTAGCCAGCAAATACTATTTGACTTAATAAGTTCATATTTCTAAACCCTTCTATCAGTTCCTGTATCATCATAACCATCAACTGCAATGCTTTTCAATTCAAAGCATTAGCAACGATAATCGCGTCACTGCTTTTCCATTCATCTACATTGTCTCATATTCATTTTTCTTGATTTTTCAAATATTCAAAATTCTTGTGGTCACAATACATTTTCACAATTGCACCATGTAAAATAGTGTTGTTACATTTTTAAAGAAAACATAATCGCTACTAGCTCAAATTCATGAGTGGGGTAATTCATCTTGTGAGGTTTCACTGTTGAGAGCACATGCCACCATTCCGTCTTGCTTCATCATAATATTTCCCAATCATTTCTTTCTTATTCTTTCTCACTTCTTTGTAGACCATATTGGTCACTTTATTACAGACCCCATGGGTCTTATTCTTTGTAGTCCACACAGCTTGCATTCTTGGATTGGGAATATTCAATACTAGTGTAAGTTTCAACCTCTCCTAGAACTCTATGAAATTCCTCTCACAGACATTATCCCACTTAAGCAATTCTTTCTTTCAGTTCTTTCTTTCAAATGATCTTTTTATCAATGGCAAAGTGATTTACAAAAAATTCTAAATAAATCTGGCAAGATCTAGAAAATTGAGTATTTCTGCAATAGTTTCTAGCCTCTTCTAGTTCTGTATTGCTTCCACTATTCTGGGTTCTGTAATACCCCACTTTTTCCTACCAATATTCCCTGTATATATTTTTTATATTTAGTGGAATAAAATGGTGAATTGTGGTGTACATAAAATGATGAAAGTACTCTAATTGGTAGTTACATATAATTGGGTAAGTTAAGACACAAAGGTGTAACTTTTGCCTACTTAAAGGCCTATTAACTCATATTGGAGCATAAAATGACACAAATATTGGCCCAATTATATTGCATCAATTTCAGCCAAAACAAGGAGAAATGAAGGAAGACATGGTTTAATACATAAATCATAAAATGTACGGGCAAAATGGTAATTTTCCAACAAAGTAAGAAGCAATTATTTTTTCTCTAATCTTACCTAATAATTCGGTAAAGGGGAAAAATAAAAAGAGAAAAATGGACACTTGGTAATTAAGTAGCACATTTTAGTGTATTATTACCAAGGAAAAAATTAAAACTGGAAAAGTCAACAAATGCATTCAAGCTAATATTGTAGATACAATTGTGAGAAGTGCTAGAAGCATTATTAATTCCCTTTTTCCATTGTATCTTTGTTCAAGACAAGGGGAGTAAAGGGAAATACATATATTTGTTTACTAGTATTGTTTCAAAGAGAAAATGCTTGGCCAATCACAAGCAAGTAATTATCATTTAAGAGCTCTTTGTATACTAATTGCAAGGAAAAGCATGAAGACATTGTGAGACCTTTTCTCTTGCCACTTCAAGATGGAAGCTATGGTCAAGAAAAATAAAAGCAAGGGAAAGTATATATATGTTGGTCATATGAAAGCAAGAAGGTCAAAAAGTCAAAAAGTAAAACCATATGACCAAGTTGACCATTTAGGAGATGCAATTCCAAGACAATATAAGAGACTATTCCATGTTCCTTTCCACTTCATAATTTTAGTGAAATGATAAGGAAAAAGGGAAATAGACTTTATTTTGTAATATTATACAAAAACATAAATTTTGGACCAATAGAAAGCAAGCACATGTAAAGTAAAGATGGATAATTCATTTAATCACCATCCCTCCTCTTTCTATCTTCATTTTTTGGTGAAAATCAGCACAAAGAGAGAGAGTGAACTCAAGAACAAGGGTTGAGGAAAGAAGAAGGCAAGAGCTAGGGTTTTCATAGATTAAAGGTAAGAACTTGCAAAACTTTGTGATTTTGCCTCCTAATCACTCTATAACCTCTCCTAACCTCCTCTACTCCATTAAATCCATGATTTTTAAGATAAATCAAGGGTGTAGAGAGAGAGAGGAAGAAAAATTTTAGAGAGATAAAGATTTGGAACCAAGAGGTAATCACCAAAACTTGATTCTCTTGACTTGTTTGGTGTTGTTGTTCGTGGATATTGCATTGTTTTCTCTTGATTTTAAAAAAAATGGGTTGAAGCAAAACCTAAGGGAAATTCTGCCCAAATTTCCTCTAAACATGTCCATTTAGTGTTTGAATGGTTAATCATGTGATTAAAAGTAGTAAGGAGGTGATTAAGTAAGAGAAAACAAGAAAACAACAAAATCTTTCTAAGAACCCTAACCTTTTGTTTTGAACAAGACACGATGAAGGAGTGAGAATTTTGTAATTTTGATGAATCCATTGGATTTAGAGGAAAAATGTTGTAGGTATGAAAGTGTTCATGATTTTTGGATGCTTGTATATGAATTTAGAATTTTTGAAAGTTGTGAAGTAAATGTTGTCCAATTCGTTTTCTTGTAGCAGTGTGGTTGTAATGTGTTTTTCATGGGTCAAAAGTTGTCCAAAAATTATGAAACTTTCTAGAATTAAATTAGATATATATAGATTTAAACGTATTTTGTAATTTTTGGACAAGTATGCTAAAATATATGATTTTTCAAAGTTATGCCCTGTTTCTGGAAGAAAATCTAGAACAGGTTAGGTTTGTCGAAATTTTAGGAGTTATATAGCTTTGTAGGCTAGAATTTGGTAATTCTGTGAGAAATTATACTGAAATATTTTTATATTGAATTTTGGAGTACTCAATTTGAAGTTCCCTAGAATTAATGGTGAATTTTTGAAGTTGACCCAAAAGCTGGCAAAATTGAGAACAAGGGAATAAGAAAAAAAAATGTAATGGCATATAAGTAATTAAGTTGAACTTTGAAGGTGGAGTTAACCAACTTGGGATAGTTGGACCACCTTGACTTTGCTTTTGACACAATGTGTTGACTTAAATGACAACCACTTAGACTAATTGCATTATGCAAGTATTGAACATAATAATAACATGTCGTCTGTAAATTCTAATTATAGAACCTAACAACTGTCCGGAGCTTAGAACTTGCCCAAGCTTAAAGAAACGGTTGGATCTTGCTCTAGGGAAGTAGCCAGGTAGTAACTTGTCTTTCATATATTTATAAGATACACTGTTTGTTTTGTGTGTTTATCATGAATTGTCTAGCACATTCTGGTTATACAGGGTGGTCGCCCGGGGCCTTTTTATGCGGGTGGATGCCTAGGCCAATAATGTTCTGTGATGCACGAGTATATGCATATGGCCTTTTAGCGAGGGTATCCCTCAAGGCCTTGTGATATACCTAGCGTTATGGTGATATATGAACTGCATGTGATGCACTGAATGCTGCTGTGATGATTTTGTGTATGATGACTGTGTGGCATGCTTTGTGATGTTATATCTGTATGATTGACTATCTGTTACTGCTGAGATTCTTACGAATATCACTCTTTTTCAAAACCAATTTATAGTATTGGGAGAAAGCTCAAGGGGCAAGAAGGTAAATGCGGATAGTTAGAGGCTAGATAAAGAAAGACTTAACTTTCTATTGGTTGTCTGTTTTTGATATTTTGGAATATTTTGGCATTGTAAATGATGTACATAGCTATATAACCCTAACTACAATATAGTAGTGGAATTGAAAATACTGGTAGGCTAGTAAGTAAACAGTAATTAATCTAAAAGGACTGTTTGGCTAGATTACGATTTCGAACGCTAACGAAACATAACTAAGGTACTAAATGTGAGAACTAAGTAGAGAATCACTTGGAAACTCTAATAAACAAAAAGAAAAGCTAGTAAGACTTAGTGAGATAGTGAATGTTTATGAAATTGTTTGGGAAAAGTTTTATTACCCTCAAAACTCCTTTCCAATCCCAGGTTCAACTCCTAATATAGGTTTGGAATTTGCGAACGTTTTATGAAGCTCGTTTAATCTGGGACTAGATCCTAGTTTCACAAATGATTGCACTACTCTTTTGTACTCATCCAAGGCTATTGGACGTAAGGTATCTGTTACGAGTGTAGGATGGTGTATTTAGAAGTGCAAGTGTACACTGCCGTAATCAAGTAATATAGAAGTGAGTAGAGTATCGTTTCCACGAGGATTGATCACTAAGTACCAAAATTGGTAATTTTAATTCTATTTAGTCGGTTGATTAGTTGTGATTGAGATTGCAAGATAGAAATGATGAAATATGAATATAAGTGATATAAAGACAAATATGAGAAAAAGCCCTAGGGATTAGATTTCACTTAATAAATTCCGGATTGAATCACTTATCTATTCTAGTCCAATTTATTCCACATGATTGATAGTCGAGTTTCCCTATTTTAATTACTAGCCTCTTCCAAGGTCAAGTAATTCTATAATTAATTGCTAACCCAATATATTCCTATATGAATTTAAGCAATCAATCATGCATTAAGATTTATGGAACTCAATTAAGACTACACAACCCATATGAATATATTCCTATTTCATAAGCAAATTATGGTTTTAATTATAGGATCCACACACATGTATCTCCTTCCGGTCTCAACATGCATATTAAAATCATCCAAAAGGTGGCCAATCAATTGTAAGCATTAAGAGCAATAATTAAAACTCAATCATGAAGGAAAAATTAAAACTAGATTTAATAAGTTAAGATTCAATCCGTCATTAATAAGCTACGTCATCACCCTAGGAAAAGGAAAATTTAGCTCATGATAAAATTAAAAAAAAAAACCAAAATATATTCTAAACATCATAAATATTGCATAAAAATTAATTACAAAAACATAAAAATACTACTACAAGATGCATGAAAATGGAAAATCTAGCCTACCATATAGGAGGTAAAACCATCCATGTAGGTGGCAACCTATACCATCCATAAAGGAGGACTACCTAGGCCTTCCATATAGGAGGTAAAACCATCCATGTAGGAGGCATGAAAGAAGTAAAAAAAATGCAAGAAATAAATTCTAAAAATAACAACTCTCTCTCTCTCTCTCTTCCTTCCTCCTCCTTTCCTCCTCATTTTAGGGTGCCAAGAAGCTCTATTTATAGGCTTCATTTTCAGACTGCTACAGTGATTTTGCTACAGTGAACCGACCACACCGTTCGCTACAGTAACCCGCACTGCTACAGTACCCGACCACACCGTCCGCTACAGTGAAACTGCTATAGTGCACAGTGAACAGTACCACATGAACAGTGTACAATGAATAGTACCACGTGAATAGTACTTTTCCTTAAATGCCTTCTTTAATTCTTTTTAATCCGGTACTATCCATGGCTGCAAGAAAATCATTATTTATTTATTAATTACACCCAAATTGATTACATTCAGCTCAAATATAGTCCACAAAATCATCATATAAGGGAAAATGAATATGCAAATATTTTACTTATCAAATTCCCCCACACTTAGCTCTTGGACGTCCTCGGACAAGAAAGAGTAACTAATAAGTGCTTCCAACAAAATCAGAAGTGTCAAGTCATAAACAAGGACACAATTAAAGAATAAAGAGATCATAGTATTCTTGAATCTACAAAAGTATAAACTGGTAACTTCATTTGAAAATAAATGAACCGAATTCATAATTGTGGCTCATTCTCTCAATCTCTCAAGTGTTTTAGGGTAAGTGTTTCGCTCAAATTCACCTGAAAAAATTGCACTACCATAAGCTTGCCAAAAATCTCAATCTCCACTACCTAATTCACATGCATAATTGAAATCAAAAGGACTTATTAAAGGTTGTAATGGGGTTAAAGTAAAAGGAATGTAAAAAGTGATATGAAGGGCTATATTTACTAAGTAAATAGATCAATTGAAAAATGGGTCATCTTATGAATAAACCTGGCCTATCTCATCCCAACAACCCATAATTTACATTTTTTTTCTTTTTCTTTTTTTTTCTTCTTTTTTTTTACAACTTCTGCACTTTTGTGGTTGATGATATATAGACCCCCACACTTGTCAATAGCCCATTTCACAGAAATTTCAAATGCTATGTTAATCTTTCGAATTCAGTGAAAGTACTTGATAAATCATTAAAACACATATTAATGGGTTGAAAATAAAGAAATAATCAATTAGGCTCAAAGGGGCTTATCAATGGTATAATTGCAAGGTTGGCTATTTGGCTTTGGCTAAATAAAATGAATGCCTTTATCATTTTTGAATGTGCATGTGACATGTAATTTCAACTAGATTTAAAGCAAGTTCTAGAGTGACAACTTAATAGGTGAATATCACACACAAGAAAGATAATCACTATTGATCATATAGGCTCAAAAGCTCACGGTTAGGGACTTTCAAATTCAGCTCATTCAATCTCAAAATTCATCACCAAATTCAACAATCAGTTATTCAATCATGCTATAAAATCTCTAAACTCAATTGATCCATGCTTCAAACTTATATACTTCTTAAAATCATTGAAAAACACTTAAATAGAATATTTTTTTATTAGGTCGGACCTTTTTTTTTAAAGATGAAATAACAAAAAAAAAATACAACTAATAAGATGCGTCTCAAGAGTTAAGAATAACTCTTTACTCTGCCATCTATGCATACCCCATACATCTAATGGTTTTACTAACTAACTATCTAATGGAGAAACTATGCGCTTTTTTTTAATCCTCCCCCAACCTAAGTCAGACATTGTCCTTAATGTCTTCTAAAGATTAAAGAAAGGTTTTTTTTTCTTTTTTTTGAACAACCTAAACACACAATAAATTAAACCAAAATGCTGAGAGTAAAACCATAAGATAAAAGAAAGTTACAACCGGAGAGTGGTATCTGGATCTTGCTTCTGACTGGTATTTGAAGATTTCCCACCTATTTGATTAGCCAATAGATCTGGTTTAGGTTCATAGGTTTGCATTTGATCCAGTAGTTGCTCAGCAGTTGGAGCAGAAATTATAGAATGGCGAGTCGCTTGGGGTATGAATTCTGTTTCTACAGCATGATCAAAAAAAGACAATAGGTTATCATAAAAACCATTAACATTTAACAATCCTAATGGTTTTTTATGAAAGTTCAGTTTAGCCCAATATGCAATGCTAGAGATCCCATCCAACGTTTCAAAACCACCGGGTAGAGCGATAAAAGCATCAGCACGGTAAAACATACGTCCCATTCGTTCAGGCAGACTTTAAACCTCTAACTCTTGGCCTAAGAAGAAGAATTGATGTTCTAACTCTTTTATCCTTACACACAAACCCGTGCTACCATTACTGGTTGCAGGAATAGCCATACTTAACTTCAGGCCCCCGAGACCTCTCCCGTAGACAAAGTTGATTTTCCTAGCGGCTAGTGCACGTCCCATCCTTTCCTGTGCTGCAGGTATAAACTCTCCATCCTTTCCTGAGTCAGTTTCACCAAAAATGCATATAGATTTAAAACTGCATTTTAGAGTGATACCACTCCTCTCTTTTTCTCTCTCAGACATTTTGTGTTTTTTTACAAATGGAAGATTACATATTTATATTACAAAAACTGTGACAACAAAATCATGCAAATCACACATTTTTCAAAAAAAATTTGAAAAAAATTTCTGACACGAATGACCAGTGGGCCACTGTGCGAAGAAATTAAGTAAAGTGAGTAAAGAAAGTCAAAAGTTACTGAAAAAGATAAGACAGATTGACAAAAGCAAGATTATGTACAGTAGTTGTGATTGTGGCTCACATCTTCCTCTGGTTTTACATTCAGTAACGGCTTAAACGCTTTCTATGAATCGAGGATTTGCTTCCCATCCAGTTTTCTTATAAACTGACAAACAGGGTCTTTTAACGTCAGATTCCCAAGACGGTAGCGCTCTTTTTCTTTGTTGAATATATCTAATAAATCAAGAAGAACATGATGAACATCGCCACTAGGATGTGTCTCAAGAGTCTGAATGATATCATCCAATGACTCCTTACTCAGTCCATCCTTTATAAATTGGATTTTATCTTCTCGATTTATAGAAACCATACCTTTGCTCCTACAGCGCTGATCACAGTTCCACCTTGCACATTTAGGACAAACCTTCATTCTTTTAGCTCTTCTCTTTTTGGAGTAAGAGCTTCTTCCCATACCTGGCATAGGTTTAATAAATGAATCATGAATCTCACCTATTAAACGTACCTTAGCTTCAATAATCCAGCGAACATCCTCAGGAAGACCCAAACGCTTGAATGTCTTCATTCTTTCAAGTCGACAGCTATAGATCTTCCTAAGCACATCTTTGGGAAGAGTAGGGAACATGTTCATAAGCTTTACAATAATTTCCTCCATGATGAGACTAAAATTTAAAGATGCAGTTCTGTGTGCTTCAGTAAGTAAGAAAGAAAAATGAAAGATTAAGGAAAAGAAGTTTTGGGTTGCCTTCCAAATAGCCGCCCTTCTTTAACGTCTTTAGCTAGACAAAGACCCAAGCAATAAATTTTTTTTTATTTTTATTTTTTTTTTAAAAAAAATAGGACTTACCTGTTGTTTCCTCCAAAGTGATGACAGTTTTCAAAGTGTTGAGTGCACCGTCATTATACTCTTTCAGCCTTTGCTCATTTACTTTGAATTTTCGATCACCATCTTGAATCTCCACAGCTCCATATGACCATGTTTGAACCACAGTAAAAGGTCCTGACCACCTTGATCTCAGCTTTCCCAGAAAGAGCTTTAGCCTTGAGTTATACAACAACACTTTTTGTCCCGGTGTGAACTCTCTCCTCATAATTCTTTTATCCTGCCACATTTTTGTCTTCTCCTTGTATAACTTTGCATTCTTATGAGCTTGTTGTCTGGATTTTTCAAGCTCATTGAGTGGGAGAAGTCTCTTCTTACTAGCTGCCTTTAAGTCAGAATTTAAGGCTTTTATTGCCTAATATTCTTTGTGCACTTCAGGATTAGTTGATTTTGAAACATCTACTATTCCCATTGTAAGTGGTTGATTCATGCAGCTTTTATTCACCATGTCTTTTGTACAGCTGGTCATTGTTTCTACTCTGTAACAGGTGTCACCTTCATTTGGACATGACCAAGCCTTAAAAATGTTAAAAGATACTTGGTCATCTTGAGCTCGTAAAGTCAACTTTCCCTGTTGCACATCTATTAAAGTGGTACCACATCATCTTCTTGAGGTTTCTGTGCTTCCTCCCTCTTTTCTTGTTCACTTTCTTTCTTTTCTCCGTCATTCTTATGTAGAATTACAGGATCTTTCAATTCTTTCCCACTCCTTAATGCAATAATAGCCTTCACATGCTCTATTGGGTTTTTCTCAGTGTCACTTGGAAGAGTACCTGGTTATCTGGAATTCAGCATATTTGTAATTTGGCCCATTTGGATCTCCAAGTTCTTTATCGAAGCTTCCTGGCTTCTGAGTGTTGCATCAGTCCTAGCCATGAATTGAGATGTATTCATGGTTAGTTGAGCCAGTGCATCTTCCACATTCACTTTTTGCTGTGGTGGATTTGGCGGTTGAAGAGCTTGTTGCTGGTAGTTCCCTTGTGGTTTGAATACATTTTGATTATTCCTCCAGCCAAAGTTTGGATGATTCCGCCAACCTGGATTATAAGTGTTTGAGAATGGGTCATTTCTTTGATTTCCGATATAATGAGCTTGCTCCGACTGAGAAGGTATGGATGACTGTCCATCTTGACTTTGTGTACTTATATGAGGTCCTCCATATCGGTCACAAGTTTCATGAGAAGTACTGATTGCATTTGCTTGACTAGTCAATGAGCTCACTTGCTTGGATATAGATGCAAATTGAGAAGATAAAGTTGTAAGGATATCCAGCTCGTGCACTCCAAGTACCTTCTTTGAATTATGACGTTCAGAAGGCCATTGATATGCATTTGCCGCTATCTCCTCAAGTAAATTGTAGGCATCATCTAGATTTTTTCCCATTAAAGATCCTCCAGCTGCAGCATCTACAAGAATTCTGGTGGTATGCGTCATCCCATTATAGAATGTTTGCAGTGTCCACCAATCTGGTAACCCATGATGATGACATCTCCTTAGCAACTCCTTGTATCTTTCCCAGGCTTCATAAAGGCTTTCTAGTTCATGCTGGGAAAATGAAGTAATTTCATTCCTCAATTTTGCAGTTTTTCCTGATGGAAAGTATTTCGCCAAAAATTTCTGTGCCAAGGCATCCCATGTAGTTATGCTTCCCACTGGTAGAGAATGTAACCAGCTCTTAGCCTTATCCCTGAGTGAGAAAGGGAAAAGTCTAAGTCTAATGGCATCATCAGTAACACCATTATGCTTGAATGTGTCGCATATTTCTAGGAAGCTGGCTATATGTGTGTTGGGATCTTCTGTTGATAAACCACCAAACTGATTTGCTTGCACCATCTGGATAATTGCAGGCTTGATTTCAAAATTGTTGGCTGCTACTGGTAGTTTTCTGATTCCAGAAGTTGTCTCCATGGCTGTTGGTGTTGCATAATCACGGAGTGTTTTGGTATCTGCTGCTTCTCCTTCCGGATTTGCCATTGAATTGATTGAAGTAGACTGTTTTTGAACTCTCCGATTTCTTCGACAAGTTCTCTGGATCTCAGAATCACAAGGTTGTAATTCAGTCTTCTTCGATCTGGTCATATACTAAGCAAAAACCTGAAAAGAAACAAAAGACACAAAAAGAAAAATGTAATATGAAGACCAAATTAGTATTAAAATTACTTGGTATTGATATTAATGACAATCCCCGGCAACGGCGCCAAAACTTGTTACGAGTGTAGGATGGTGTATTTAGAAGTGCAAGTGTACACTGTCGTAATCAAGTAATATAGAAGTGAGTAGAGTATCGTTCCCACGAGGATTGATCACTAAGTACCAAAATTGGTAATTTTAATTCTATTTAGTCGGTTGATTAGTTGTGATTGAGATTGCAAGATAGAAATGATGAAATATGAATATAAGTGATATAAAGACAAATATGAGAAAAAGCCCTAGGGATTAGATTTCACTTAAGAAATTCCAGATTGAATCACTTATCTATTCTAGTCCAATTTATTCCACATGATTCATAGTCGAGTTTTCCTATTTTAATTACTAGCCTCTTCCAAGGTCAAGTAATTCTATAATTAATTGCTAACCCAATATATTCCTATATGAATTTAAGCAATCAATCATGCATTAAGATTTATGGAACTCAATTAAGACTACACAACCCATATGAATATATTCCTATTTCATATGCAAATTATGGTTTTAATTATAGGATCCACACACATGTATCTCCTTCCGGTCTCAACATGCATATTAAAATCATCCAAAAGGTGGCCAATCAATTGTAAGCATTAAGAGCAATAATTAAAACTCAATCATGAAGGAAAAATTAAAACTAGATTTAACAAGTTAAGATTCAATCCGTCATTAATAAGCTACGTCATCACCCTAGGAAAAGGAAAATTTAGCTCATGATAAAATTAAAAAAAAACTAAAATATATTCCAAACATCATAAATATTGCATAAAAATTAATTACAAAAACATAAAAAATACTACTACAAGATGCATGAAAATGGAAAATCTAGCCTACCATATAGGAGGTAAAACCATCCATGTAGGTGGCAACCTATACCATCCATAAAGGAGGACTACCTAGGCCTTCCATATAGGAGGTAAAACTATCCATGTAGGAGGCATGCAAGAAGTAAAAAAAATGCAAGAAATAAATTCTAAAAATAACAACTCTCTCTCTCTCTCTTCCTTCCTCCTCATTTTAGGGTGCCAAGAAGCTCTATTTATAGGCTTCATTTTTGGACTGCTACAATGATTTTGCTACAGTGATTTTGCTACAGTACCCGACCACGCCGTCCGCTACAGTAACCCGCACTGCTACAGTACCCGACCACACCGTCCACTACAGTGAAAACTGCTACAGTGAACAGTGAACAGTACCATATGAACAGTGTACAATGAATAGTACCACATGAATAGTATTTTCCTTAAATGCCTTCTTTAATTCTTTTTAATCTGGTGCTATCCATGGCTGCAAGAAAATCATTATTTATTTATTAATTACACCCAAATTGATTACATTCAGCTCAAATATAGTCCACAAAATCATCATATAAGGGAAAATGAATATGCAAATATTTTACTTATCAGTGTCATAGGTTCTACCAAGGATCCCTTCTTATGAGACAACATAGCCCTTATATGACAACTACAAACTGGTCTAAAGGCTATTGAAAATTCAATTTTCGATAATACATAGGAACTAGAAAACTATTCTAGAAGGTCATCAATTCTGAATATATTTCAGGCTCCAACCTTTGCTACTCAAGCCATTCATACACCTATGTAATATTCACAAAGCAAGCAAAACAAACCATCCATTTTCAAGCATTCACATTCATTCACAAGACCTAACCAATTAAGTTCCACATCCATATTCATTCACAGGACCTAACTAGCCCAGTTTAGCATTCATATTCATTCACAAGACCTAACTGGTTAAGTTTAGCATTCATATTCATTCACAGGACCAAACTAACCTAGTTACATATAGATCGTAGATCAAGTTCGATAACCTACTTCAGCCTTCCACCTAGTATCATTCTCATACCATCTGAATGAGTTCTGCCAGCCTATAGACATACTGGTCTGACAGACTTAAGGCTTCATATGGAATGCCTCTTCCAACCTATGGACACACTAGTCTACAGGACTTAAGGCTTCATATGGAATACCTCTTCCAGCCTATGGATATATTGGTCTAATAGGACTTAGGGCTTCATATTAAATCTATATCAGGTTTGACTGTCTAAGGACACACTGGTCCAACAGGTGTTACTGCCCATCACATATTTATGAAATGAATATACTCTTTGGTAAACACATATGTGTAGAACCATTATATAAGATACGAGAACAAGAGTTGCTTAATTTTCTTTGATTCATTGAGCCTATTTTACCTTAATTCCCTTTCTTACTCATCTTTCTTTTATCAAATAGCACTTGAGCACCCCATGGCTATACACTGGGTCACACAAACCCTTCTTTCTAGGAAACTCATCCGATGTGAGACTCATTACAATGCACCACCCTTAAGAGTTGATGTCCCGGTAGCTCCACTCTATGATTCAACATCACGATGCTTCATGCTACGGTTTGACATCACTGTGGCTCCATACTATGGTTCAATATCATGGTGGCTCCATGCTACTACACTGTACTTGATGCTTCACCTAATCCATTTTGACTGGTCAGCCCCTTTACTCAGAACTCTCCATAGGTAGCCCTCTCCAATCAAGACCCTCTGTAGGTAGCCCTCTCCTATTAGAATCTTCCGTATGTAGCTCTCCCTGATTAGCTATCTCTGAATAGTAGAACACTTGTAACAAGAACCCAGATCTTATAAGGTCCTTCTTCTCTAGCAATTATATAATTTTCTTTCTTTAATTCCACCATCTCATATGGGGTCATTTTGTATGGACTTTCAATATCAGTCCCACTCCAAGCATAATTCTACTTCCCTTATCGAGGTAATCTACCTACGTCGTATAGGGAATCCAGAAGCTACTAACACATTCTCTAACAATACCTTGTCTACCTCTAATTAATCAAATCCTAGGATCACCTCAAGTTTGTGGAATGACAGGCATATCAAATCTACCAGGGAGTCATATATAGGTAGGCATCATACTTCTGCCTCTTACCAAACTCATCTTACAGGAGTGTTTACACTATTATGCTCAAAGTCACAATAGCTAACTATTCTTTTCCCAAATCATTTCTATATCATTTCAACATTCATGTTCAAGTACCTTTACCCATTCTGGGCTATCTCAAATTCTTAAGGAATCAGAACATAAGAATTGATTCTTGGGTTACGGTTCACTTGGTAACCCTTCTTTGGATGCTGGATAGATATCTAACTTTTAAGTTCATCACTAAATCTAGACCTTAACATCTCATAAGTTAGAAATCATTTTCCCTCAATGGTACCCAATAGGAATGCTAAAATCATGATTTATAGCTCCTATTCTAACCTTCACGGTATTCAGGTAACATCCTTAAGACATTACTGAAGATTCAACACTATTTATAAGGTCCACAAGGTTCAAACTTGCATAATGTATCAGAACCATAATGCAATTTGATTCACATTTTGACCTAAGTACTATTTTAGCTTAGATTTGATTCAAGCCTATTCTCAACCTTTATCATATTCATTCTAAAATTATCTTGGCATCCCTAAGGATTACCATATTTTATACCTCAAGGCACTTAGGCCTTTAATCAAGAGGTTTTTAATTTCTATGATACTTCCCAGTGGGTCACCCATCCCAGGATTACTCTCGCCTGAGTACCCTTAACCACGGAGTTCCATTGGAATCCAGGTCACAGACCAGTTCTCAGCATCAAATTCTCGGAGCGCATACTCTTTTCTACTAGGTATACATCACTAATGGTCTATTTCATTCTCTATATATAGCTCTACCCCTTCCTTTGTACTAGCCTGCCAACTAATAGTCGAGAAAAATTCTATTTCTCTGGGTTAGTCCATCACCCATATTTTATTCTAGTTACAGAATCACTAACAAGGTATCAATATACCTATTCACAGCAGCAGAGCATACTAGCCAAATGCTAGAATCTCTGCTCTGATACCAAAAATGTAAGACATGTCATACATACCCCTTTAATTACATATCGAAAGCATTACTCTTCAATTACTTAGGGGTTAATTACTCATTCATGACTATTAGTCGTTATTCTTACCAAATATCAGAGTTCGTTCTTATTCTTAGATTTAGTGATCCCAATTACTGTTCAATTATAATATGTGTATTCATACTTGCATATTCATACACATTCGTCAAGTGTAAATGTTTTTATACACAATATAAACAAATTCACTTGAATCTTCAATTTTATGTCATTCTTCCTTCTGGTTCATCTTAAAGCATTCTTCTCTTTCGTATTCATATACCTATATGGTTGGGGGTGTAACGCCTTATTTTTGTAATCGTTCTGATAAGTTTTATGTAGTAAATTCAAACCATAAGTGATAATCTTTTACAAAACTCTTTCCATTCCCAACCTCAAGACACGATTCAAACCTGTAGATGAGAGGGTTTTCTGAAAATTTTAAAATCATGCAGAAGCGTATTCTAGTGGTTTACAACTTTGTTATTACTCATCGATTCTTATTTTTCCTTTTAATTCAATCAGAGTCATTCTCTGTTTATACTTAGTTCATTCATTTACATATACAAACTGTGTAGCCACACAGGGCTAACAAAGTGTCTAAGTCTAATACAAAAATAGTAGACACATTCCCATCTTTGTTCTACCTTCGTATTTCCCTCTTGTTTGGATGGTTTCTATGGCCTTAAGGTGAGATATGATTTGCTTTTCATTCTCATAATTACTTCTTACTTTTGAAGAGAAAATCTTGGCCTTTTATTTTGTCTTCCAACTTTAACCTCAAGATCAAGTGGCAATTGTCTCTTTTGCCCTTGATTATAGCAATATTAACTAATATGCCATTAGTTCTTTTATTCCTCTTTATTCTCTCTTGCCAAATTCCATTTCTTCTTCTTTTTGGATCCAAGTTAGGCTTTAGATCCTATTTGACTTTAGATAAAAGAACTGAGTATTTTCCTTTAAGTAATTGGAACTAATCTCATACTTAATTCCAAATTAGTTTCTAAAAGTCATTATGGCTCTTAAGCATTCTTGGGACTCTTCCCAAACTAAGATTAGTAATATGCTTGATATAGGCTTATTGTAATAGCTCACTTTTTCACCAATATTCCTTACGTTCATATTCATGATATTTAGTGGAATAAAATGGTAAATTGTGAGATGTATAAATTTACAAAAAATGGGAATTGCCGATTACATATAATTCGGCCAAACAAGGATACATAGATGCAATTAATGTCCACTTAAAGGCCTACTATGGTAACCAAAATTTAAAAATTAAATAACATGAATGATGGCTTTATTTAAGTGTCAAAATTGGGTTAACCAATGGAAATAAGCAAGAAATGATTTATTACAGTAAATCATAAAATATAGGGGCAAAACAATAATTTTTCCATAAAGTGGAAATAATTATTTTTCCCTAATATTCTCAATAATTTCAGTTAAATGTCAATTAAAAAGAATAAAATGACTACTTGATATTGAATAAGCCTATTTTGGTGAATTATTATCAAGAAAGGTCAAATAGTCAAAGTCAAAGGTGCAAAAGTCAACAATTTGCAAGTTGGCACAATGAGATAGTTTGAGATCAATGTTTCTATCTCAATTCTCATTCATTTACGGTGGAATGAGGGAAGAGAAAGGAAATGGAATAATTAGATAAAGAAATTACAATTTTGGATCAATAGTAAGTTGCCACTAATAATAGACTTTGATTAATTGATTATATTATCAATTCTCTTCATCTCCTTAGCTCATTCTTGTGCCAAAACAGACCAAAAGAGTGAGAGTGAGAGCTGGAATGGTGAAGAACCAAGGGAGCTAGGGTTCTCAAGAAATCAAGGTGAGGAAGTTGTTACCTTGTGTCTTAAGCTTCCTAATTCCTCCATAACCTCTCCTACTCATCTCTCCTTGTAACACCCCAAATTTTAAGACAAGAGAACTAAGAAGAAGCCTAATTCAAGTGAACTACTAGGCCCTAGTTTGGCCAGTATCATAAATAGGCACGAGCAATTCTCACCAATAATGTAAGGGCAAAATGGTAATTTTGCCAATAAAGCAAGAAATGGGTATTTTTCCCAATGATTGTAATGAGATGTGAACTAAAAAGGAGGGAAATAAATATTAAGTGAATTAATACCCAAGAAAAGGCAAAGAGTCATTAAGAAAAGGCTACGAGTAACCACATGAAGGTGGTACAATGGGTACAATGAGATAGTTTGAGAATAATAATTTTCTCTATGAGTCTCACTATTTTATTGGATGAATAAGCATGACAAAGGAGATGAATTATCATGCAAGAAAGCTAAAGAAGTGGACTAATGAGTATAGCCACATAAGAGCCATTTTTAATGACTCATCATCCTTTCTCATTAATTCATTCCCTGCGTGCCATTTGGAATCAGATAAGAATGCAGAATGAACGAGAAATCGAGACAGAATGAGAAAATGAAAGAACACAGTGACGGAATGAGAACGGAGGAGAGAGAGAAGAGAGAGAAATCTTCTGAGCACCGAAGCTCTATCAAAATGGCGTCTACTCTCCAAGTACCATTATCTAACATTCTTTTATTCATCATGAGCTTTAATTCTATGGATTTGGATTCTTGATTGGAGGTTGTTGGTGCCGTCTCGCTGGTCAGAGTGTCACCAGAATTCTGAACTGAATTCATAAATGAGTTAAGGTAAGCGTATGTTTCCTTTATACCATTCCAGTTTTTTGATTGGATAAGTATAGGAGAAGTTGGGTATTATTCATCTCTCGTTCAACTATACGTTTTAATAGTTAAAACGATATCCAATGCTTGCCTAACTAGTCAATCATGTGATTAGAAGTAAAAAGGAGATGATTAGGCAAGACAGAACGAGAAACTGACACAACTCTTCTGAGAACTCATAATTGCTACTAATTGTGTGGCATCATGAAGGAATTGGAATTTCATCAATTGGATGATTCCATAAGTTTAGAGAAGCAAAATGAGTAAGGTTCATGTTGATGTCGGAGTGAGAAAATGCCTAGTGTGGGAAATGATTGAATTGCCCTTTAAGCGCTAATAAATGGCTGTCAAGGGGTCTTTTTGTCATTTCGGGCCTCAACTTGAGTAAAATGAAGTCACAAATGGATTCTACACGCGAAATTGTGTAGGATCACCTCAAGTCAATATTTTGGGTAAAGTGCAAGTAATTGGGTACAAATGGGTATAAGCTAAGTCTTAGGGGTATTTTGGTAATTCTATAACTATGAGCCATGATAACCAACACTATGGAGTCTAGAATGAGTTACGAGCAATCAATAACTCATTTATCCTAATGTGTATTTTAGGATATATCGATAAACGAGCCGGAATCGGAGCTGGACCAAGGACGAGCAAGGAAATGTCATATTCCAGGTAGTAACTTCCTTCTTACATATACTATGTGATAACTATTATGAATGTCATCCATTGTAGCATGAACTAATGTTCTAAACAACTATTCGCCATGTTGCGGTCAGGGACCCAACAGGGGCACTTAGTCGACCAAGGTGCGGACGTATAGTTTCGCCTTAGGCAAGTGTACACACGAATATACGATCATCTTACATGCCATGACATTGCATATATATTTTCGCATTCTATTTATATGTAAGTATGTTACTACTGAGATTCTCTCGAATCTCACCCTTTCTATACAAAATGTAAGTTTACAACAATTGTCGATGGCTCAATAAGCGAGGAGGATGATTCCGTCAACTGGAGGTTGCGGACTAAAGTAAGAAGAGGGCGTTGGTTATCCGAAGGCTATGTATGATCTGGAAGGTTATAGCTATTTGTAACCCCTATTATGAAAACTATGTATCATTATCAAGTATTATTATTATTATTATTATTGTAATAATAGCAGCATAGTTATTCTATTGCTATGTGCCCTATAATGTGTAATCGCACCTTTGAGTAATATAATTGATGGGATGACAGTCCCTACAATTCTTTTGTATTATGCTACTCTGAGCACTATCTCATAAGGGGACATGTGCGTTATATTTTTGGTATCAGCGCATAAGATAGATTTATGCTCATTTGTGACGGTTCTTACACTCCTCCTTTGAATTCATAGTTTTCAAGCTGAATAAAGAGTTATGGAGAGAGACAGAATGTGTAGAGAGAGAAAGTACTGGGAATCAAGAGGTAATCTTCCAAATTTGTTCCTCTTGCTTGAATGATGCTATTAGAGTTATTATTGGCTTGGTTTTGGTTGTTTTGGTAAGAGTTAGCTCATGAAACATGAGAGACCTTAATGTTCAAGTTTCTCCAAATCAAGTCCAATGAATTTCTAAATAGCTAATATTGTGATTATAAGTAGAAAGGAGTTGATTAGGCAAGAGAAAACGAGAAACTGACACAACTTTTCTGGGAATCCTCTTGGATTTCCCTATGTTGGACGTAGTAAAGGGGTAGGAATTTGGTAATTCTGATGCTTCCATTGGATTTAGGAGGCAAAATTGTGTAGGGTCTATGTTGATGATAAAGTGAGAAAAGCCCCAGAATGTGAAATGACCAAATTATCCTTAAAAGCCTTAAGTAAGGGCTGTAAAGGGAATTTTCGTCAGTTGGGTCTGATTTTGACCAATCTGAAGTCAAAAATGGATTATACACACAAAATTGTGTAGGATTGGCCTAGGTCATAAATTTGGTAAAGTATAGTGAGACCGGGTCTTAAGGGGCATTTTGGTAATTTAGCACTATTAGGCTAAGCTAACCAATACTATGAATTTGGAATTGTGCATGAATGAGTAATGACTCATTTATGGTATATTTAAGATTTTAGGACTTGGTTGTTGTTCAGAACTCAAGTCTTGCCTGAGCTTGGAAAGGTGGGAAGGAATTGCTAGAAGACAACAATCAAGTAGTAACTTATATTTCATATGTTATGATATGCATTGAATGATTTGTGTATTCATCAAGAATTGTCTGACATATTTTGAATATGCAGGGTGTTCGCCGGGGCCTATCTTTACATGGGTGAATGCTCAGGCCAATATAATGTTCTTTGATGCACGAGTGGATCCTGGGGCCTATTGCGCGGGTATCCCTCAAGGCCTTGTAGTATATCTAGCGCTATGATAGCTTATAACTTTTTTGTGATGCATGATTGCTGATGTGATGATTCTGATTAATGATGGTTGCTTAGCATGCCTTGTAATGTTATAACTGTATGATTGATATACATTGCTACTGAGATTCTTTTGAATCACACTCTTTTTCCAATATCTCACTTTCAGTACAAGGAGAAAGCTCGAGGGGCAAGTGGAAGGTAGATGTGGATGACTAAAGGTTGGAACGTTGAAGACTTTACTCATTTTAGTCATCTAATTCCATATATTTTGAGTTTTATATGATGTATATAGTTATATGGACATGATGAGAACATGAGTGAAATTTAATATACAAATGATATTTTGATATGTGTTTATGCTTCCGATCGCTAACGAAATGCAATTAAAATAAACGCTCATCAACTCTGATAAATGAATATAAAGAAAGGACTGATGAGACTAAACAAGATAGTGAAAATGGTTTGTGAAAATTTCACTTCCCTCTCAACCCTAGGTTCAACTCCTGAGTTGAGGGTGGGAATTTGCAAATATTTTTGATAGTTGGGTAGCCTGGGTGTGAATCCTGGTCTCCCGAATGAGTTTACTACTCATTTATGCTTATCTGAGGTCATAGGAAATAAGGTATCACACTTATCCTCAAGTCTCTAGGCCTAAAATTCAGGATATTATAGTGGAGGACGGTGAGATTTGGGTAAATCTTAGTAGCAAAAAATACTAACAATGCATGTAAGATGAATGCTAATGCATGATATGCTTGCATTACATAGGCTCATGTTCACAAAATGACATTTCTGCATGCTCAATGTTTCTGTAACATACCTATGGCCACAGTATAAACAGAAACAGAGCTTCATTCATTCATACATGCACATAATCATGCAAATCAATACCACACATCAATACATATCATACACATCAAATAGATGCATGTTAAGTAAGTTCACTACCTTGTGGACTAATGTCCTTCCTTTGTTTCCTCTTCTTCCAACTATCGGAGTCGCTTGAAGCATCTTCCATTCTTCTTCTTTCTTGACTTCTAATGGCCCTAAATAAATAGTTGTATTATTAGAGCCATGAAAAATGAATACCTAATGGGGCTACCTTAGCTTCATAGGCTTACTTTTACCGTTGGAGTTTACACTTATTACATTTGACCCTTTCTTTCTTAAATTCACATGGTAGCTAAAAGTTGTCAGCACTTTGACCAAATTTAAAAAAAACATAATTAATTCTATAGAACTTCAATTGGGGTGGTTCAAGGTTTTGTTCAAATCTCTTTGAGTCTATTTTTTAGAAAAAATATTACTCAAAGCCAATTTTAACAACAAAATTCCATAACTATGACTAAAGCCTCACTGCCACATAATTCATTCCAGATTTAATGTCTAACTTCAATAATTCATAATTACTATTGTATTGATCCAAATGGCACAATTGACCTATAAAATTAAAGATGGACAAGTCTAATTTTATTCTAGAAAGTTTTATGGCCTTCGAACAATATTCAACTACACAAAAACAAAACACATATAGACTACCACATAGAACCCTAATTGGTAGCAAATTCCAATTTTACAATTTGTGTTCCAATAATCCAGATTTCTTAACCAGGGGCTGTTCCTACACAGTTTTGCTCAAAAAATCTATTGGAAACCTCAAAAACATCAAAATCATACTCATCCTACGTGCCCTGTTTTGCCCGAAACATAGGGTCAAAGACAACAATTCACCAAGTTCACAAATTATTCAGTAAACTAGTTTTATATGCTTCCCAAACATCATATAACTACATGTATATGAACAAAGCATCATTAAACCCTAAAAACCCTTAGTGACCAAATTTAGGGGAGAAATCCAAAGTCCACAAGACTCATCAAATCAACATAATACATAGGTCAAAATAAAGCTCTAGCTCACCTCTTGCACTTACCTAAGCTCTTTCTTTGACTCTCCAACTTTGGCACTTGCTAGATGACTCAAAAAACCTCCTCTTGTAAAAAAAAAAACTATAGAAATGAAGCTCTTAGAGAGGAGAACAACATCCATGAATACCTCAAGAGCTAGAGAGGTGATCTTAAAGGTGAAAATCAAGCTAGAAGATCTTACCTCTTCTTTGTTCTTCCATTTTCTCTTTTCTCTTTCCTTTTTTTTTCTACTTCTTTTCTCTATTTTTCCCTAGCTTGGCCATCACTTTTAGAGTGTGAGAGGGAGAGTTAAATGTTTGATATTCTCTTTCTTGGCTTCTTGAAACACTTGGTCGAAAATAAGCAAGAGAAAGAAGAGAAATAATGTGTGTCACAAATTATCACCAGTGGAAAAATGACTTTTTAGACCAGGTAAAGATGACTTATTTGACTGGTTCTGGATGAGGTATTGCTACAGTCGGTCTAAAAAATTTGTTACTTTTTAGACCAGTTAAGCAATTGATTTAAAAAGTATGACCTTTTAGACCGGTTGTCGGTTATATAATAACTGGTCTAAAAAGAATGACATTTTAGACCTATTTTTGAAATAACTGGTCTAAAATATCATATTTTTTGGACTGATTGTATGATACAACCGGTCTAAAGAGTCATACTTTTTAGGCTGTTTGTATGAACAACTAGTCTGAAAAGTTTCTTTTTTAAAAAAAAATATTCCTTTTAAAAACCTAGTTTATAAATGAACTCCCACAACTTCTAACCAGAGAATCATGCAGAAATTTAGTTAGTACAGGGAGAACTTGAGTTTAGAGACATAAGTTGAGTTCTGGACATATGAGAACTCGAGTTTTCAAATGAACTCTTGCGAGTTCTTGGTAGAGACAACCTAAAAAAGTGCTGACAACACTAAGAACTCGAGTTTCTAATAAAAACTCGAGTTGGGACCTTTGAAAATCACATGAGGAACTTGAGTCTTGAGTATGAACTCGAGTTTGACAGTAATTGAAGCAGAATGAATTACATAGGTTAATCTGAATATTGTTAAATGTCACTTTTTCATTATGTTTACACTTGTTACTATACTTAAACATCAGCTAACATATATTTCAAGTGTGAAATAGAACATTAGACATTCAGATTGCAAATTCAATTAAAGAAGTCAAATGTGGTGAACATCATCATACTACAAAAGCAATACGTATTACAACAATAATGGATAAAAAAATCACTATTATTGTAAAAGCTCATAGATGAATTCAACATAATATTGGCGGATGAAATCTCAGGAAAGGGATCAGCAAGATCAAACATCTGTAACACCAAAGCTAGACAAAACATTAACTTGCTAACTTAAAAACAATAAAAGTAATACAAAAATTTTCAAATATACATTTACTTCTTTAGTAAAATTAGTCATGCCTAGGATGATAATATTATAAATGTGTCTCAAAACATACAAACCACATAAGTTAGACCCCGGTGGTTGCCTACGGCTCTAAAAAAGAACATGACATCATTAAAACAAGTATAAAATCATAGCTTATTGAACACATTCTTAAAAAAATATGTACTAACCTTTGGGATGATCCATGTAGGATCTTTTAACTCACAAACATGCTTACCATAAGTAGTGTGTTGGAATGTCCGCATAGCCTTATCATCAAAATCACAACGGTTACTTATTTTTCACAAATTCCATAAACTTCTAACAAAAGGTAATAATGCAAGCAAACTTACGAGTTCATGATCTTCTTCAATTCATTCCTTGATTTGAAGTGGAGGGATCAAAGAGGATAGCAGTATAGCTATTATTACATAGAAGAACCAATTGCTAATGATCACTAAAAAAAGAGATGAATATTAAGCAAATGTAAATCATTATATATATTATGAAATATAAATTTGTTTCTTACCCATACATATATGGAGCCAAGAAACATTCAGTTGCGGTTTCACTAAGCCTCTCTGATAAGTATCTATGTCAGATAGCAACAATGGTCCCTTTCTCTTAGATTTTAACCGGGTATAGGAATCCAAATTTATCACTTTTGGCAGAGTCAACAAACCTATGATTCATGTACCTACAATAATGCAAGCACACAAATTAGTACGGTGTAATTGGTAAAATATTGACTTCCAATTGAAGTTGATACTTACATTAAAAATAGTTGGACAATGGCAACCATAAGATGTTGTTTAAGAGGTATGAGGGACATTAAATCATCCCTCTCAAGAATGCATGTTACTCCTGACTTGCCAACATCTAAATCTGATAAGTAAAATATTTGCATATTTATTTTCCCTTATATGATGATTTTGTGGACTAAATTTGAGTTGAATGTAATCAATTTGGGTGTAATTAATAAATAAATAATGATTTTCTTGCAGCCATGGATAGTACCGGATTAAAAAGAATTAAAGAAGGCATTTAAGGGAAAGGTACTATTCACGCGGTACTATTCACTGTGCACTGTTCATGCGGTTCACTGTAGCGGACGGTTGCGGTTTACTGTAGCGGACGGTGTGGTCGGTTACTGTAGCAGTGCGGTAGGTGTGGTCGGTGCACTGTAGCAAATTCACTGTAGCAATTCACTGTAGCAAAATCACTGTAGCAGTCCGAAAATGAAGCCTATAAATAGAGCTTCTTGGCACCCTAAAATGAAGAGGAAGAAGGAGGAAGGAGGAGAGAGAGAGTCTCTATGTTAGAGAGAGAGAGTTGTTATTTTTAGAATTTATTTCTTGCATTTTTTTTTTACTTCTTGCATGCCTCCTACATGGATGGTTTTACCTCCTATATGGAAGGCCTAGGTAGTCCTCCTTTATGGATGGTATAGGTTGCCACCTACATGGATGGTTTTACCTCCTATATGGTAGGCTAGATTTTCCATTTTCATGCATCTTGTAGTTGTATTTTTATGTTTTTGTAATTAATTTTTATGCAATATTTATGATGTTTGCAATATATTTTGGTTTTGTTTTTAATTTTATCATGAGCTAAATTTTCCTTTTCCTAGGGTGATGACGTAGCTTACTAATGACGGATTGAATCTTAACTTATTAAATCTAGTTTTAATTTTTCCTTCATGATTGAGTTTTAATTATTGCTCTTAATGCTTACAATTGATTGGCCACCTTTTGGATGATTTTAATATGCATGTTGAGACCGGAAGGAGATACATGTGTGTGGATCCTATAATTAAAACCATAATTTGCATATGAAATAGGAATATATTCATATGGGTTATGTAGTCTTAATTGAGTTTCATAAATCTTAATGCATGATTGATTGCTTAAATTCATATAGGAATATATTGGGTTAGCAATTAATTATAGAATTGCTTGACCTTGGAAGAGGCTAGTAATTAAAATAGGGAAACTCGACTATCAATCATGTGGAATAAATTGGACTAGAATAGATAAGTGATTCAATCCGGAATTTATTAAGTGAAATCTAATCCCTAGGGCTTTTACTCATATTTGTCTTTATATAACTTGTATTCATATTTCATCATTTCTATCTTGAAATCTCAATCACAACTAATCAACCGACTAAATAGAATTAAAATTACCAATTTTGGTACTTAGTGATCAATCCTCGTGGGAACGATACTCTACTCACTTCTTTATTACTTGATTACGACAGTGTACACTTGCACTTCTAAATACACCATCCTACATTCGTAACAAAATCCGTAGGCCACGATCTTGTTTCAAAGGATGTACCATATGGCATCAGAATCATTTGTTGCATGGCATTCAATTAAGGCTGTGAAACTTCTTGAGTTGTGGGAGCTACAATTGGGGGTGTGATCGAGGTTTCCTCATCAGCTTAAATAGAAATAAGGTTTTTTGGCCACAAGATAAAAGTACCTAGGACATCGTTCATAATCTTGAAATCATCAGAAGGGATAAGGACAGGTGCATCTGCAATTTTCACCTCTTCAATTGATACTCTGACTTATTCCCCAGTCATTTGTTGGTGGTGGAAAGTTGATCCCAAGTTGTCAATCATCTCAGAGGATCATTGACAAAAATGTTACAAGGCTCAGCAATTTCTTTTCCAGGACCCTTTGATGACTGCTCAATATTGCAACAACTCCCTTTAGTTCTCTGCTTATTAGGTGTAAGTGATTGTGCCAGGGGAGTACTGGTATCTTGTCTTGTGCTCATAATCATCATCATTTCCTCTTTCATCTCATTCAACCAGGCTTCTAATCGTGTATCAAATATAAGGGTGCTCCAAAGCTACATCTTGGCCCTGGCTCCCGCCCTTATGGCCAACATATGCTACATCTCCTCCCTAGTCACCGTACTTGAGAAATGGCGTAAGGGTGCTCCAAAGTAATCCCTTATGCCTACCCCTCCTCCAACTCCCCTGACACAGCCTGGATGCTCTTATTTTCTAGTAGCAACTGTCAGGATATCATTTCTCCCCTCCGACCTAAGAGATCCCTCGGCTTGTTTTTTTTTGAAGTTCCTCCCGTAAGATATAGATAACAAACATAAGTAATGAAACTTGTTTACTATATAATTAATAACAACAACGATACTTACAATTTTTTCACCTACTATACAAGATTGATCACTCGTATAAGACTCAGTCCTCTTCTCTTTTGGTGAGTAAACATTTCTCTTTGCGACGTATCAAAGATGGTGTGTACATTTCAATATAACTCTTGCAAGTTTTGGCTAACACTTGAGTTTTCCATGAGAACTTGAGTTATGTGTATTGATGAACTGGGGTTGGTTAGTTAACTCACGCAAGTATAATCTAGAAACTTATCCAGAAACTTGCATTGATTGAGTAACTTGAGTTATAATCTGAAGAAAACTTCAGTTGATATTTGAATTTTTGCAAGTTTTACATAGAAGCTGAGCCAAAAAATAAAATTGTCTCAAGAACTCGATTTTTGGGACATAACTCGAGTTGTCGCCAAAGATGAAATTGAGTTGGTATTTGCACTCTCACGAGTTTTATTCAGAGACTTGTTCAGAATCTTTCAACACTTGGAGAACTCAAGTTTGAGAGAAAAAATCGAGTTCTAGTAAGAAAGAAACTCGAGTATGCTTTTGAACTTTCACAAGTTTTCATCCAGAGATTTAATTAAAAACCTGAAGTTCCTGGAGAACTCGAGTTTGTGAACAAAACTCGAGTTCTGGTAAGAGAGAAACTCGAGTTTGCATTTTAACTTCCGCAAGTTTCATCCAGATAAACATTTAGAAGCAGACAATATAGGAAGAACTCAAGTTAAGATTAAGAACTCGAGTTCTGGACAGATGAAAACTTGAGGTTATAATGAGAACTCAAGTTGGGATCTTTGAAAATCATATGAAAAACTCTAGTTTTGTGTATGAACTTGAGTTTGACAGTAACTGAAGTAAAATGAATTATAGAGATCAATCCGAATATTGTTAAATGTAATTTATTCACTATGTTTACACTTGTTACTATATTTAAACATCAACTAACAGAGTACAACAACAACAAAAACAAAGCATTTATCCCACTAGGTGAGGTCGGCTATATGGATCCCACCAGGTGGGGTCGGCTACATGGATCCCACGGCGCCATTGTGCTCTATCAACTAACACAGTACATCTATAAATTTATTTTATTACCCAATTTACCCCCTATTGGGTGATAATTACTTTAGCTAGCTAACTTTCAAAGTATTTTTTAAAGAGATATCCTCCCATATCCCTTCATGATGATCATTTCTTATGTTGTGTTCATTACCTGCTTTATCTTCTTCATTCAATTTTGGTAGATTCCTGGAAAAAGAAGGAGTCTTAAGAAGATCATAATTTGAACGACTTTCCTTATCAATATCAACGACCTTTTTTCCTTGGAGAGTTACAAACCACTTTTATTTGCCTGATTGGTAATATAGAATACTTGTTTTTCCTGATCTGCCATAATAAAAGGTTCATCTCCAAAACTTCTATTATTCAGATCTAATAATATAAATCTTAACTGATCAATCTTCACACCATTTTTGATATCAACCCACTTGCATTTGAAAATAGGAAATTTAATTTTAACATAGTCAACTACCTAAATCTCTTTAATAACCCCATAATATGGTATGACTACCAATTTAGGGTTCTTATCTTTTGAACTAGAGAAGTGCATAGATTTAGCCATTTACATAACACTATTGTTCTAGACGGTGCTCCTATCATATAGGGACTTCCTGTAAAAGGTATAACCATTTATCACAAATAAATTCCAACTTATGACATCAACCTCAGGACCACGTGTTAACAATTTAATTGTATTATAAATACATTATTCTCCGTCAACCTTTTGTTTTGAACTAAAGTACAAAAGTTCTGTTATGCTCAATAATTAACCTTTGTTCAGTCATTCGACTATTTTCTTTCCATACAATTTCTTTATGATCATTAATGTAATCTTTAACTTCAACAACATTATTCAAGATGTACAAGTAGACTTGTTGCAATTCATCAGGATCCACACTCTTTACTGTAGCCCAGAATGTACTCCCTCCTTCATTATGACAATAAGGAAGTCCAATATGTCCTACATTTGATAAATAATGTTGACAAAATTTCATGGCTTCTTCAAAAATATATTTCTGAACAATAGATACTTTAGGGCGATTAGGGTTCTTCGCATACCCTTTTAGGATTTTCGTAGTTCTTTCAATTGGGAACGTCCATCAGAAATAGATAGGGCCACACAACTTTATCTCTCTAACTAGATGAACATTTCGATGTACCATGATATTAAAAAAGAAGGAAGAAAAAGCTTCTCAAGCTGACACAAGATTAGATATCCTTTATTTTCCAATTCATCCAATCTTTCTGTCTCAATGATTTTACTATAAATAGCATTGAAGAAGAAAACAAGTCTAGTCAATATGTGTTGAAGATCATATTTGACAATGCCTCAAATAGCTAATGGGAGTATTTGTTGCATTAAGACATGACAATCAGGAGACTTTAGCCCTAATAACTTCAAGTCTTTTATCGACACATGCTTCTTAAAATTTGAAGAATACCCTAAGGGAACTTTGATACTATGTAAACACTCACAAAAACTTCTTTTCACATCCTTAGACAAAGTATGAGAAGCTGGAGAACAAAAAGTTTTCTTACCATATAGCCTTGGATGTAAGTCTTCTCGTATTCTCATTTCTTACAAATCTAATCTTGCCTTTGCACCATCCTTAGAGTACCTTGTATGTTGAATAATATTCTAACAATACTATCACATACGTTTTTCTCCACATGTATGAAATCAATACAGTGTCTCACATCAAGATTGAGCCAATATGGAAGATCGAAGAAGACATACCTCTTTTTCCATATATTTTTGTCAGTTTTACTCTTTATAGTCTTACCAAAGATAACATTGATATTTTTCACCTTCTTATAAACTTTTTCCCTAGTGCCTCCAAAGCATCTTCAAACTCTTGGCCACCAAAAAAAACTTTATTTAATCTACGATATGGGTGGCCCTATCTAAGAAATCTCCTATAGCCAAGATAAATGGTCTTTCTTTCATGTTGAAGTTGATGGTAGCATGTATGCCTTCTTCACGAATCGGACATGCTTTATGGCCTTTAACATTATATCCTGAAAAAGTTTTCATATGTCGGGAAGTCATTATAGTATAAAAGATCATGGCTCACACTTTAGAAATCTCCTTCTTGTTTGTGTCAAAAACATCAACACCTTCTTCCATAACTCTTTTAGTCTTCGATCAAGGGTTGTAAATAAACATCTATGTCATTTTCGGGTTGTTTTGGTCCCAAAATCAACATAGACAACATGATGTACTTTCGTTTCATATATAATAAAGGAGATCAGCTATAAATTACCAATAGAACAGGCCATGAACTATGTATACTGCTTAGGCTACCATATGGATTCATGCTATCTATACTAAACCCAAGTCTAAGGTTCCTAGGTTCTTCACTGAAGCTAGAAAATAATTGATCAATTTTCTTCTATTGAGAAGAATCAGCCGAATGTCGAAAGTTTCCATAAGAAATCTTCTCATCCGCATGCCATCTCAAATTTTTTGCATAATTTTCATTAGCAAACAAGTGCTTGAACTTGGTGTGATTGGAAGATACCACAACACTTTTGTAAGGGCCTTATTTGATTTGTACCTTGGGGTTTCACATATCAGACACTGCTGCTTCTCTTCATGCTCTTTTCTATACAATATGTAATTATTAAGACATACATGGATCTTTTTATACTTCATCTATAGTAGACACAGTATTTTCTTAGCATCATAGTATTAATAAGGCAACACATTATCATCTAGAAACATTCCCTTAAAAGCCTCAAGTGTTTATGAAAAACTCTTGTCGCTCCATCCATGTCGTGGTTTCAAGCTTACAAATTTCAATACTACTTTCAACAATTGGTATTTTTTACACCCTGGGTACAGCGGCTTCTCGGTATCACTGCACATATTACTATATGAATGGGATTGCTCAATGCCTCTTCTCCTACATCACGAATAATATCCTCTATCCAATCATCCAAATATGTGTCATTATCATCAAAGGCCACTCCCCCATGTTAAGATGCACTTGGCATTTTTAATTCTTTACCATGCCATACCTATACTGTATGACTCTTACAAAATCCTTCACAAGTTAAATGTGTATATATATCTACAGCACTTAGTCGCTTCACATTCAAACATTCTACACAAGGGCAATAGAACATCACACTGTCATCATTGGCATTTCTTCTAACAAAGTCTAAAAAATCCCTTACCCCATTATCATATTCAACACTCATCTATTTAGCGTTTATCGAACTACGATCCATATATTTCAATACCTTTTTTTCCTCTTTTCTATTTTTTTCCCTGGAAAAGGCACGAGTATAATGAGAGCACGTAATCATTACACTCATCAAGTACCTAGTTTAACTACAAGCCTAATAAATAAGTATGTAGAAACTTTTATATTATAATGCAAGCACCTAAAATTTACTTATAAAACAAAGGCTTCAATTCATAACTACCAATAAAGAATACAGTCTCAAAGCATCAATGTAGTCTCATATAGTTTCTGTAATATCCTAAATTTTGGGACAAGAAGCTTGAGATTAAGCATGGATTAAGTAAACTACTAAACCCCAGTTTAGTAAATGTCTTAGTAAGGCATAGTGATATTCCCTAAAAAATGTCTTAGTGTTGCTACCTATGAATTTGCTAGTGTGGTAGTTATGCTTGTGTGACATCTTATGAGGGGCAAATGATGTCCAAAAATTATGAAACTTTCCATAATGAAAGTAGACTTATCAAGATTTAATTTGATAGGTCATATGATTTATTTATAGTTATACACAAGGAGTTATGTATTTTTGAAGTTAGCCCAGTAAAACTGGGAATTTTCAGTGACAGCTTCCAAAAATGAGAATTCTGGGAATGATGGGCTTCCAATTGGCCAAAGGTTATATTTTTCCTTAAAAATATATTGAATAAGGGTCACATAGCCTTTGGAACCACTCAATTGGATATCTATACAATTAGATATGAATTTTCAAAGTTTGATGAAAATTCTACCTAGTTTTGCATTAAGTGTGAAAATGGAAGAAAATGTAAGGACAAAATGGTCATTTGACCAATAAATCAAGGAATAATATTTTTTCCCTAATATTCCCAATAATTTCAGTTAAATGCAAATTAAAAGAGGGAAATGGACACTTGGTAATTATTAAGTCCATTTTGGAATATTATTACCAAAGGAAAAATCAAAGCTTGAAAAAGAAGTCAAAAAGTCAAAGGTCCAAAAGTCAACAAATTGTAAGATGGAATTAGGAATTCAAAGCAATATTTTTCCTCTTATTTCTCATGCAATTTTTGGTCGATGAAGAAGAGGGAAAAAAGGGAAATGAATTTTATATGGAAATTAGACAAAATTGGCATTTTGGACCAATAAGAGGGAACCACTTGTAAAGTAAAAGTTTGATCAATTTGTTTAACCATTCCTTCATCTCTTTCTTTCTAATTTTTGTGTAAGAATCATACCAAAGAGAGAGAGAGAGCTGCTAGACAGTAAGAGCTTCAAGCTTCATAAAGGCTTAGGTTTCCAAAGATCAAAGACAAAGTTTAAGAGAAGAGAGAGTAGGCTAATGTTTTTAGAGAGAGAAGCAACAAGAATCAAGAGGGCAATGGAGAAGTCAAGAAAGAAGAGGAATGGAAGAATTTCCAAGAAGCTCTAATGGTTGGAAGAAGAGGAAACAAAGGAAGGACAGTGGTCCACAAGGGCCATGGAGAAGTCAAGAAAGAAGAGGCATGGAAGAATTGCCAAGAAGCTTCAATAGTTGGAAGAAGAGGAAACAAAGGAAGGACATTGGTCCACAAGGCAGTAAACTTACTTACTTGTATGTATGTGATGGTTATTCTGTGTATTGATTTATTGTATTTTTTTGTTTGATTATGTGAAGCATGTATGAATGAATGAAGCTCTATTTTTGTTTTTACTATGGCCATAAGTATATTGTATAAAACATTGAGCATGAAGAATATCATTATGTGAACATGAGCCTATATGAGGCAAACATATCATGTACCAGCATTCATCTTACATGCATTGTCTGTATGTTTGCTATTGAGATTCCCTGAATCTCATCCTCCCCTACCAACCATATAGGTATGATGAGTACAGGAGAATAATACATGAAGATATGCAAGGGGAAAATACGAAGGAGAATCAAAGATTGAAGGGTAATGTACTGTTTATGTATTTTAATTAGATTTGTATATGTATAAACTAAGAACGAGGAAAGAAATACTCTAGTAATTATACAAGGAATTAAGAAATGATTAGTTGCTAAGAAGTTATGAACCACTTTATAATAATGTTAAAAACAAAGTTTTTAAACTATTCAGAAAAACCCACTCAATTACAAGTTTGAATCTTGTATTGAAGTTGGGAATTAAAAGAACTTTGCAAAGAAAGATCACTTAGAGGTTCGATCTGCCGCCTAAAACTCATCAGAACGATTATGAAAGTAAGGTGTTATAGTTTCAATAATCAATTTCTCAACATAAATTAATATAAGAACTTTTCTTTTTGCCCATAAACCCCTTAATCTAAAAATCCCATTCAATTAACATTTTTGCTTGTTTGTTTTCTCTTAATCAATAGAAACCACATTTAAAAACAAAGATTTGATCATACCAAACACAAGTGATGCACATGGGAAGAAGGAGATGGCACTGGCATACCTACTCAAGGAAGCAGAAAGAAAGGTAGAGATACGTTTTAGCAATGGGGAATCAAGAAGTTGAAGCTTGTTCAGAAATCACAAAAAGTGAGATTGAAAACATGAAGACATTAGAGAATAAAGAGATTAGTAGTGGAAAGTTTTGAGAGTTGAAACAAGGCGCGATAGCTGATTTGAAAATATTTGGGATTTTTAAGACCAGTTATTCAGATAACCATTATTAAAAAGTAATTTTTAAGATATGTTATTCCTATAACTGGCCTTAAAATAAAGGCTTTTTTTAACTTTCTAAACTGGTTCCTAGGTAGAACCGGTCTAAAAAGTTTAATATTTTAGATTGGTTGTCCAAAACAACCGGTCTAAAAAGTCATAAACATATTATTTTTTTAATTACCTTTAATTCAAAAAATATATTAGACCTGTTATAGATAGAACCGTTTTAAAATATATATTACTTATATCTATATTTTTAATTATTTTATCTTTTTAGACCGATTCCTTATAAAACTGGTCTAAATAATATTTTGTTAGACCGTTGTCAAGGGAACCGGTCTCAGAAGTTGTTCTTAATTACAAAAATGCCACAGGTTATATCTTTTAGACCTTACCTGCTATAATTGATTTAAATGTGATTGTCTAAAATGCCTTTTTTGTATTAGTGTGTGCTTCTTGCAAAAGCTTGGTGATTAAGTGACCATATTGACTTTTGTTATTTTGATTAAGTTTTCTCTTTCCTCCCTCTTCCTTGCTTTGGCCGAATTTCGTCTTCAAAATGGGAAAGGAAATGCTGACCATTTTGTTTGCTTTATCTTGCCATTGGTTAATTTTTCTCCAAGTTGAAAAATTATGTAACACTTTGACTAACTGACCAAACTATTCTCTCCCTGAATTGCCCTTAAAGTGGATGGTTTTTATGGCCTAAGAGAGAGATAAATTTTTCTTCTCATTCTCATGATTACTTCTTACTTTTGAAGAGTAAATATGTGCCCTTCATTTTGCCTTCCAATTTTAACCTCAATATCAAGTGGCAATTTTTTCTTTTGCCCTTGATTATGTTAATATTATTTCTTGTGCCATTAGTTCTTTTAGTTCTCTTTGTTACATCTTTCTAGACACCATTTCCCTTTTCCTTTGGATCTGAGTTCGGTCATATGTTATTCTGACACATCCTAAAGGAGTGAGGTACTTTCTTTTGACTAATTCACACTAAAATTCATACTCTATTATGATTGTGGTTTCTACAAGTCATTCTATTTATGCATTCCTCAGACTTTTACTTAACTATACTCAGTAGTCTCTTTATTTAGGCTTATTCTCTAGCATCTAGTTCCAAAAGTTAGGGTATTATACATGACCTCTAATTTAGCTAAAGGCCAACTGTGATACCTCATTTCCTATAGCCTCAGATAAGTACAAAAAGAGTAGCAAAATCATTTTTGAAACCAGGATCGAGTCTCGGATTAAGAAATTTTAGAAAAGTGTTCACAATTCTACAATGCTATCTCAAGATTTGAACCTGGGATTAAGAAGGGTTTTTGGGAGTAACAAAAATTTTCTTAAACAATTTCACAAGCATTCACTATCTTACTAAGTCTGGCCGGTTTCTCTTTTCATTTTATCAGAGTCTCCGAGTGATTCTTTGCTTAGCTTTCACATTTAATACCTTAGTTAAGTTTCATTAGCGATCGGAAGCATTAAAACTATCAAACTATCATTTATCTACTGAGCTACTCAGATTACTAGAGCTATTCTTGTACGGTTGTCGCATTTACATAGTCATGTACATTATATACAATTCTAAAAATATCAAAATAGACAACCAACAAAAGACTAAAGTCTTACGTATTCACAGCCTCTAGTTGTCTATATTTACCTTCTTCTTGCCCCTCGAGCTGTCTCCCTGTACTATAGATGGTTTATGAAAAAGAGTGAGATTAAAAAGAATCTTAGTAGTAACGCAATGCCAATCATACATATATATCATCACAAATCATGTTTATATAGATATCATACAGCAGAACTATCACAACAACATTCAGTGCATCACATGCAGTTCATGATAAACAACCATAGCGCTAAGCATGTTAAAGGCCCCGAGGGATACCCGCACAATTGCATATGGATTACATATAATCCTCTCATGTAGAATCAATCCAAACGGGCACTACTACAAAAAGAAGAAGTTGTGGCGCTTATAAAAATAATATTAGTGGCACTTCACAAGCGCCACATATTGGAACGCCACTAAAACTAGCTGTGGCGCTCCATCAAAAGCGCAACAGTAAGTATTTTTTTTAATTCAATAAACCAAGGGTGGCGCTTTTTCAAAAAAGCGCCACAGCTAATACTACACTTTCTGTGGCGCTTTCTGCCATAAGCGCCACCCTATATTTAAGATCAATAAAAAATTATTTTTTTAATTGAAAAATTTTTTAAATTTTTTTGTAACCTTGGGTGGCGCTTTTTCAAAAAAGCGCCACCCAAGGTCAATTAAAAAATAATTTTTTTAATTACAAAATTTTTAAAATTTTTTTGTATAGCCGGTCCCAAGCCCGGGTAAAGGACGAGGGTTATGTTAGGCCCCGACAGCCAACGTAAAACCCTATCGAATCTTTATGAACATGGATCAACGAAGAAATTGTGCTAATGTTAGGTCGTTGCCTGTAAGTAACGTGCTGTATGGCTCGAGTACAGTGAGAAGTGAGCGAGGGCCGCTGCATCGTCGCCCGGATGTAGTGTTAAATGAGCAAGGGCTACCGCTTTCTTTTGAACGGAGGCGGCTAAAGAAGCTAGTTCATGAAAACAGGATCAGATTTGGCACTTGGAACATTGGGACTTTGAGCGGCAAATCGTGGGAGGTGGTGGGAGTAATGAAGGATCGTAAGATTAATATCATGTGTCTCCAGGAAACTAAATGGTCAGGAGAAAGGTCTAGAGAAATTAATGGTTTTAAGCTCTGGTACACAGGAAAGGTCAATGGACGGAATGGTGTTGGTATCATTGCTGACAAGGAATGGAGGAAGAATGTGGTGGACGTTAAGAGGATTGAGGACAGAATTATTTCCTTAAGAATGATTGTTGGAAAGGATACTATTAACATTATCAGTGCGTATGCACCTCAAGTAGGGGCAGAAGTACATCTTAAGGAAAAATTCTGGGAAGATTTGGAGGGACTAATTCAGAGTATCCCACTAACTGAAAAGATTTTTATTGGAGGTGATCTTAATGGACATGTTGGTAAGGAGGTAGGACCTCATGCAAGAGCGCATGGTGGTTTTGGATTTGGGTTACTCAATAATGAAGGTCAATCTATTATTGATTTCTCCCTCGCATATGATCTCAAGATTGTCAACACTTGTTTTAAGAAGCGAGAGGAGCATTTAATAACATACAAGAGTGGAGCCGCAAGGTCACAGATCGACTTCTTCTAGGTAAGGAATTCTGATAGACGATTCTGTACTAATTGTAAAGTGATCCCTGGGGATGGTGTGACAGCACAACATAGGGTTCTGGTCCTTGATGTGAATATTAAGTATGTAAAACAAAAACGCCAACAAGTTTTAAACCCAAGGGTCAGGTGGTGGCAATTGAAAGGGGAAAAAAGGAGATTTTTAAGAGAACTCTCTTGGAGGAGGGGGAGTGGGAGTTGCAAAGAAATCCTAATATCATGTGGGAGAATATGTCTAAAAAGGTCCAGCAGGTTGCTAAAGCAATTCTGGGAGAATCAAAAGGTCTTGGTCGGCAAGATAAGGAGACTTGGTGGTGGGATAAGACTGTTCAAGAGAAAACCAAGCATAAGAAAGATTGTTTTAAAGCCATACACTTATGTAATAATGTTGAAAATTGGGAAAAATATCGTATAGCTAAAAAAGAGACTAAAAAGGCAGTGAGTGAAGCTCGTAATAAAGCATATGAAGAGTTTTATAAGGAGTTAGGGACAAAGGCAGGAGAGCGTAAGATTTACAAGATCGCAAAGAACAAGGAGAGAAAATCAAGAGACTTGGACCAAGTGAGGTGTATAAAGGATGAAGAAGGAAAAATTTTGGTTACTGATGGAGATATTAAGGATAGGTGGGAAGCCTACTTTTATAAGTTGTTTAATGATGGTGGAGAAGGGTCGCATTGTGACTTGGAAGATTTGACAACTCGAGAAGGTGACCTCAATTTTTCATTTTATCGCAGGATTCGAATTGGCGAGGTTAAAGAAGCTCTTAAGAAGATGGAAACTGGTAAAGCTGTCGGACCTGATGGTATTCCAATTGAAGTTTGGAAATGTTTGGGCGAGGAGGGTGTGTCGTGGCTCACAAAATTATTTAATGAGATCTTACGAACCAAGAAAATGCCAGACGAGTGGAGGAAAAGTACTTTGGTTCCTATTTATAAGAATAAAGGGGATATTCAGAATTGCGCAAACTATAGAGAAATTAAGCTAATGAGCCATACAATGAAATTGTGGGAAAAAGTGATTGAATATAGGTTGAGGTTGGAGACTGATGTTGCTGAAAACCAATTTGGATTCATGTCAGGAAGGTCTACAACAAAAGCGATTTATTTATTAAGGGGGATAATGGAAAAGTATAGGAGTAAAGGAAGAGATTTACACATGGTCTTCATTGATTTGGAGAAAGCTTATGACCGGGTGTCAAGAGATGTGCTTTGGAAAGCCTTGGAAAAGAAGGGGGTGAGGATTGCATATATTAAAGCCATTCAAGATATGTATGCGGGGGTTACAACCAATGTTAGAACGTCTGGAGGTGTTACAAAGGACTTCCCTATAAGGATTGGACTACATCAAGGATCAGCTTTAAGTCCTTATTTGTTTAACGTAGTGATAGACGTTCTAATTGAACCTATAAAAGAGGAGATCCCTAAATGCATGCTTTTTGCGAATGATATAGTGTTGTTGGCTGAATCTAGGGAAGAAATTAACTCCAAACTTGAGATATGGAGGCGGACTTTGGAATTGAGAGGTTTTCGTCTTAGTAGGAGCAAAACTGAATATATGCATTGTAAATTTGATAAGAGACAAAGTCAAAGTGAAGTGGAAGTTAAATTGGGTGGGCAAGTCATCCCGCAAGTGACTAAATTTAGATATTTGGGATCAATTATACAACAAGATGGTGAGGTGGATGAAGACGTCAATCACATAATTCAAGCCGGATGGTATAAATGGAGAAAAGCTACGGGAGTTATTTATGATCGTAAGGTACCTAATAAGGTAAAAGGAAAATTCTACCGCACTGCTATAAGACCAGCAATGCTATATGGTAGTGAATGTTGGGCTTTAAAGGGATATCATGAACATAAAATGGGGGTAGCTGAGATGAGGATGTTAAGATGGATGTGTGGCCATACAAGAAAGGACAAGATTCGTAACACTCATATACGTGATCGTGTTGGAGTGCCCCTATTGACGAAAAAATGGTAGAAAATCGTTTGAGATGGTTTGGACATGTTCAGCGAAGGCCATTGAGTGCTCCGGTGAGAAGGGTTGATCAAGCAGAATGGTGTCCTGTCAAACGAGGTCGAGGAAGACCGAAACGAACGCTTAATGAGGTCATTGAGAGAGACCTTTTAATTAATAATATATCAAAATCTATGGTCTTTGATAGAGCACAATGGCGTCGTGCGATCTATGTAGCCGACCCCACCTAGTGGGATAAAGGCTTTGTTGTTGTTGTTGTTGTTTTGTAACCTTGGGTGGCTCTTATTCAAAAAAGCGCCACCCAAGATCCCTCAATTAAAAAATAATAATTTTTTTAATAGCAAAATTTTTAAATTTTTTTTGTAACATTGGGTTGCGCTTATTCAAAAAAGCGCTACCCAATGTAATTTTTCAAAAAAAAATTTAACAAGTCTTTTTAAAGATCAATTAAAAAATTATTTTTTTAATTATAAATTTTTTGTAACCTTGGGTGGCGCTTATTCAAAAACGCGCCACCCATTGTAAATTATTTTTCAAAAAAAATTATTTTTAACACGTCTTTTTTAAAAATTAAAATATACTAAAAGTAATACATATGGTGGCGCTTTTTTCAAAAAGCGCCACCCATAAATATATTTTTTTAATATAGGGTGGCGCTTTCTTTTTTTTATATATATAATTTTTTTTATATTTTTGTCAAACCATACCAGTAACACACATTTTTATACTCATGCAAACCACAATGGAATAACTAAATTGACACATACAGATGTGTAATTAACAAAATCACCTCTAAACAAGTATTTAGTTAAATGTGAACATATATATATACATACATTAATTAATTCAGCTATTTAAAACCACAGTAAATGCAATAGGCAAATAAACAACTTAACACTTGCTAGTCAGGACAGTACCTCAACAAATACTCACACCATTCTTCGATGAGTTCATTGATTTGGTTGTCAGTCAAATTGTCAGAACGCTAATCTTCATAATACTACACCAATACAATGATGCAAATAATGAATTAATATAACTAAACATTAGTTATCAGACAATTAATTAAATCTAAAACACAATATGTATTGTATTAAAATGACTTACTTTTAGTGAAACCTGAAGTTGATCATGAGTAATGACATCCTTCATGAATTTCATTACATAATACCCGCAATCATTGTTATTAGGATGGAAAGGGCACTCTAACAATATAGTAAAATAGTTAAATAAATTTGAAAATACAATTTTGTTTAAATCAAAATGCAATTAAATTCCTATATCAATACCTGTATCCTCTTCCAGGTATAGCTATGGGCAGGATCTGCAGATTTAGAATAGCTCAAGCTAGCAGAGGCTCTATATGCAGTCAGTGCACTAAGAAAACAAATAAATGTTGATTACGTTAGGGTATTTAATGGCTTACAAAAATATATATTTACAAACATTGCATATATATGCTCACCTATTAATCAGCCGCAACAAATGAGGAGGGTCTGAAGGAACACCTCTACTTAGAGGATCTATATAGTAAATGCGAGGGCTAGAAGGTGTCGATGCATTGATCACAATTAAGATCCAATATGCCCTAAAAGATTTTGAAAGTTTTTCTTCGATCATGGATGATATAGTAAAAGTAATACAATAAAGAAATGCAAAGTGAAATACGACCAGTAATAATAGATTTATTGCCCCGCATTGTATGGCACCAGACACCGGTAGAAAAATGATATTTTAGACCGGTTTTAGATAACGTCTTGATATAACCGGTCAATCTGCCTCTCTCATTCGTTATAGAGCATCCCCCTTCTCATGCATTTTAAATTCAGTTTTTAAATTTATGCCTTTAATTATGTAAGTAGTCCTGCTACTTCTCTACTTCCTTTTCTTCCATTTCTCCCTGAAAAATTTACTCTTCAGAGGACTTGGTTTTTAAACAATTTCAAAGGTCTTGAAAGAAAATCTGTTCAAGAAAAATTTTATAAATTTCTTGAATTGATTCAAATGAATATTTCATTTTTTGATTGGTTTGATGCTTATGCACAAGATCAAAAATTGGATTATCCATTTTTTCAAGATATTAAAGTTATTAAAAAAGATTGGAAAACCTCTGAACAAGGAGTAATTTCTTCTAATCTTCCTCCAAGTAAATCAATTCAAGTTCCTAAAATGGTTGATGATAAAGATCAACCTATTTGGGCAACTCCTTTTCGATTTAAACAAACTTCACAAGAAGTAAATTCGGCGGATATAAAGGGTATAGTTGAGCAAAACAATTATACTAATTTATATCTCCAAACTTTGGGTGAACATTTATCGAAATCATCTGTTTCTGAAATTCAAACAGAACCAAAAATGGACATCCAAAAACCTATTTTTAAACCTTTTGAATTTTCTTCTCAACAAAAAACGGATTTACAAAACAAATATAAATCCAATTTGATTGAGCAAATTCAACATAAAATGTCTTTATTAAAGACCCAACAAACACCTTTGGTAAACCTTAAACAACTTGTCATCCCTGACACACCCCAACCTTCAAAACGTGAAGAATCTTCAATATCTGGAGATATTCACAACCTTGAAGAAAAATCCCAAACATCTGAATCTCAAACGGTTGATTCTGAATCCAACGATTCACAAAACCAAATCAATCAACAATACTGGAGAAAACCAACAAAGCTTTACTACCCTAGAGCTAGCCCTCCAGATATTTTGGTTGAAGAACGAATTAACCAAAACTTTAAATCATTTAGTGCTGACAATATTTATGAATGGAATATTGATGGCCAAAATGAAACAAACATTTTGCAAACTCTTCAACACATGACTATGCTGAGTAATGTTTATCAAACTCAACATAATTATTCAGATGAAGATATTACTAATCTTTTAGTATCTGGTTTTACTGGACAATTAAAAGGTTGGTGGGATTTTCATCTCACAAATGAAGATAAAAATACAATTTTTTCTTCAATTAAAACTGAATCTAATGGAACACCCATTACCCATAATGGCCAGCCCATTCCTGATTCAACAAACCATTTAATCTTTACGATTGTTAAACATTTTATTGGAGATCCTTCTTTATGGCAAGATCGATCTGCTGATCTTCTTTTAAATCTTAAGTGCAAGACACTATCTGATTTTAGATGGTATAAGGACACGTTCCTTAGTCGAGTACTCACAAGGGAAGATTCAAACCAGCCATTTTGGAAAGAAAAATTCTTAGCCGGATTACCAACAGTTCTTGGTAATAAGGTTAGGGATAAATTTAGACATTTAAACGATGGCAAAATTCCTTATGAGTTTTTGACTTATGGACAACTGATTTCACATGTCCAAAGAGTTGCTCTTAAGATTTGTCAAGATGATAAACTTCAGCATCAACTTGCCAAAGAAAAGGCTTCTGAAAAACGAGAACTGGGAACATTTTGTGAACAGTTTGGTTTTCCTGCTTGTAAACAAACTAAGCCCAAAAAGAAAACCCACTACCACAAAAAGCCCAAAAGCATTTATCGTAAACATAGACAAAACGCCCCACCAAGGCAACTCAAAAACGAATTTTACAAAAAACCCAAATTTGATTTGGATCAAAAGGTTACATGTTTTAAATGTGGTAGACCAGGCCATATTTCAAAATACTGTCGCCTTACTAGAAAACTAAAGAAGTTTAAAAAATTAAACAATATTGAAGAATCTGTTATGGAACAGATAAACAATTTGTTAATTGAAACTTCTTCTTCTGAAACTGAATCTGAGAGTTCAAACTCTTCTGAAGATTTGAATGAAATTCAAGAAAATGATTTTGAAAAATCATCTTCAGAAATTAATGTTATCACGAAGGAACATGATTTACTTCTTGATATCATTACCAAACTACCAGATTCTGATAAAGGAGAATATCTTTTGAAATTCAAAGATATTTGCACTGAAACACATAGTCCCTCCCTCGACTCCTTCGTCTACATCCAGGGATTGTGTGCTTGCCTTGGTTTTCCCAGTAGGCTCAGACCACACTACCACCCCCCAGATCAGTTTGGCTTTGATACCAAACAAGCTTAGCGGCCCATTAGGCCCCCTAAAAGCTAGCTGTTAGGGGAAGAGCACGCGGCCACTTATATAGCACCCAAGACCATCCTGTCCAGGAAGATGGGGGAGGACCCCAAAGGACCGAAGGGAAGAGGGAGAAATGGAAGAAAAGGAAGTAGAGAAGTAGCAGGACTACTTACATAATTAAAGGCATAAATTTAAAAACTGAATTTAAAATGCATGAGAAGGGGGATGCTCTATAACGAATGAGAGAGGCGAATGAACTAAAAGTTCATTAAATCTGCCAACTCTTATTCTCAAGAGTAGGTAAGGATATGATGCTGAAAATAATTAAAATAAAAACATATAAAATACAAATACTTTTATTTAATACATAAAAGTACTTACAAGGTGGAAGGGAAAGGGATGGAAGAAGGTAGGAGGAAGTCGGAACAGGAACCGACGGAGGAGAGGAGAGGATAGGATTCTAGAGAGAGGAGAGGGTGAGTGATTCTCTCAGATAATTAAGTGATGCCTTCTGAATGAAGTGAGCTTCACTTAAATAGATGAGTCGAGTCACTGTTTGAGGGTGACCGGTACTGTATGAACAGTTCCAGTTTTAAGTGCACAGTGTCGGTAACGCTACAGTTTAGCGCCACAGTGTACAGTGTACAGTGAACAGTGTGCATTACAAGTTTACTGTGACAAAATTTAGAATTTACAACAGAAATCCTAATTTTCGTCTAAGTTTACAGAAAATTCTTCTTCATCATCTTCGTCTTCATCTTGAATTGAAGGTGTTGAGGAAGAGGATTGGTGGCTTGTAGCCGTTTGAGTTTCCTTCTGGAGGAGTTGAAGGATTGAAACCATTTGCTTTACCAAGTCTTCTTTGGATGATGTAGATGCCAAAGTAGCTTGGATTCTGGATCTTTGGTTTAAAAATTTACTTTGCTCAGTTTTGCAAAGAAATTGAGGATTAATTTTAAACCATTTTTCCACAGCATTGGAATCAATTCTGTGAAGGGTGAACTGTGCCCACCATCTTACAAAGGGAAGTCTTTGTAATATAGGTAACATGGACGACCCTGGGTTTACAGTTGAGAATCTGTATTGCCAAGAGAAAATCCAGGCACCAGATAATTTTGAAAAATAATGAAGATCAATTGGAAAAGGATCTCCATCAGAATTAAATTTTTGTTTAAAAACCTCAAGTGCCTGTTGGACACTTGGGGGAAGAATCTCTGGTATAGGACCAAAGAAACTCCACCAATGAACAAACCATTGAGGAAAGTTATACTCGGTTTTGGTTTTGAAATAAATAAACCAAGTATGTTTAAAAAGTTTGTTTTGATCCCAAAATACATTGGTCCATGCTTCCACATAGTCCCAATAGTTGTATCCTTGAGGATCAAATTCTACCCCAAAATGTTTGTATTTGTGCAAATCTTGTCCCCACTGGGTAGGAGTAAGGACTTTTAAAATTTGCAAAGTAGAATGAGTAATTAAAGTATCATCCTTTTTGTCCTTTTTTCTGTCAATGACAATGGACTCAGAATGTACTAAAATAAACTCATAGTACTTGCGAGTTTTTCTTAAATCATGTGGTCTAAAATGCCATCCTGAAGGGAAAACATTTAAGGCCACTTGGTTTGGAGTCGGATATGAAAATTCCGGCTCAATTTGCAAAATATTTCTTGCTTGATTCTCCTTTGGAATGTAAGGAGTTTCAAGACTTGTTTGTTTTTTACCAATAGTTACCAATGAAGAACTGGTTGAGACTATTGGTTGTTTTTGGGAAGGCCCGATCGTCAGTACTGAAGGTACTTGATTTAGACGATCATAGTCTTGTTTGGTTAAGACTTGTTTTGGAATCAAATTAGCAAGAGCGAGAGTTTTCTCGTCTTTTTTGGCTAATGTTTGACTCCATGTCTGATCTGGGAGTTTATTTTGAGCATAGGAGTCCAGAATCTCCTTTCTCGATGCTCTTGTTTTCTTCTTACTAGTGGAAGGTTTGGATATACCTTCCTGGGATGATCCCGTTTGTTGCTCGGATGACTGTAGCGCCTGAAGAATCAGTTGCAATTGCTCCGAGGAGAATGTTTGAGATTGGGCCCCGATCAACTGTTCGGCACCCTGGGTTTGAGTGTTTGGGCTTGGGCTTTTGTCCGGGTTTTTGTCCGGATCTTTCTTTTTCTGGTTTTTGGGAGGCATTGGGCCTTTTAAGTTATGGGCTCTCACTATACTACCGACCCTGAAGAAACTCACGGGTTAGAAAGTCTGGGAGAGAGTTTGAAGTACCTTTGATAAATTCAATTTGAAAATCAAAAGCACTTAAAATTGCTTGCCATCTGGCAAAAATTTGTTTTGATGCAAGATTTTTAACATCTTTTTGCAAAACATCTTTGGCTGATTTGCAATCAATACGAAGTAAAAATCTTTGGGATAACAAATCACTTTGGAATTTGGAAATGCATAAAACAATTGCCAAAATTTCCTTTTTAATGGTAGAATAATTCTGTTGAAAATCATTCCAGTGTTTTGAAGTAAAAGAAATTATTTTTTCTTTTCCATCAATTTTTTGTTTAAGAATACCACCATAACCAATGTCAGAGGCATCAGTTTCAACAATTTTGAAAGCAGTTGGATTTGGAAGGTTAAGACAAGGAAGTTCCTTAACCTGGAGTTTAATCTGCTTTACAATATTGGTGTGTTCATCCGTCCACGGAGGAGGATTCGTTTTGAGACGCTGATGAAGCGGTTTAATGAAATTGCTAAGATGAGGAATAAAATCCGCAACATAGTTTAAACATCCCAAAAATCTTTGAAGTTGAGTTTTATCAATGATTTGATCGGGAAATTTACTAGCAAATTGAATTGCTCTTTCAATTGGTGTAATGGATCCTTGGTAAATCCAATGACCAAGAAACCTAATTTTAGTTTGAAATAAACTAATTTTAGGTTTAGAGACCGCTAAACCATTTGTTTCTGCAATTCTTATGAATTTAAAGATATGTTTAAAATGTTCTTCAATTGAATGAGAATAAATCAACACATCATCGATATAGACAATGATGAACTGACTATTATCATTGAAGATTTCATTCATGATCCTCTGGAATTCAGACGGAGCATTTTTTAAACCAAAAGGCATAACATTCCACTCATACTGACCAAAAGGGACAGTAAAAGCAGTTTTATACCTATCTTTTTCAGAAATTTGTATTTGCCAAAATCCAGATTTCATGTCAAATTTTGAAAAGATTTTTGCAGAATACAAACGTTTTAGTAGATCAGATTTGTTTGGTATAGGATACCTGATCCATTGCAAAGCATTGTTTAAAGGTTTGTAATTGATTACAAGCCTAGGAGCACCACGTTCAATTTCTGCACTTTTATTTACATAAAAGGCAGCACATGACCACGGACTTCTAGATTTACTAATCAATCCTTTGTTTAATAAATCCTGAATTTCTTTTTTACATATTTCAAGAAGTTCTGGATTCATTTGAATTGGTCTAGCCTTAGTTGGGATTTTCTTTTCAGAAAAATCTTTTTCATAAGGTAGATCAACCATATGTTGTTTACGATTCCAAAAAGCGTTAGGTAAATCCGAACAAATTGTTGAATGGATTTTTTCTAAACAATTTTGGATTTTGTTTTGAACACCTGTTTGACACAGTTGTTCTTCTAAACGTTTAAGAGATATCTCTTCCTTTAAAAAGTTTAAATGTTGTATTTTTGAATGAAGAGGATTCAAATATTTGATCCTGGGTTTCTGGGTAAAAGGAAATAAGATTTGCTTACCCAGATGTTGTTTTGAAATCCCATTTTCATCAGTCATATATGGGAATAATAATTGGGCAAAAGGTGCACCAAGAATTATTTCAGAACCCATAACTTTGATTAATATAAATGGGGTTTTAATTTTAAAACCTTCATTCTCAATGACAACGTTTGAAACTTTGTACTGAACATCTACTCGTGTCTTATTGACACCGTTAAAACGCTCAGTAGTTTTCTCAAAATATTTTGTAGGAATGAGACCTTCTCTAAAACAATTAGCGTCAGATCCCGTATCAAACAAAACAGTTTGTTCCAATACAAATTCATCATTAATAATGATTTTTGCATGTATATGGAATTTTTGAAACAAAACTTTTGAAACCAAGTTTAAGAATGGTTCAGAAATTTCAATCTCTTGATTAATTTCTGGCTCATTATTGGTTTGAATTTGGGTTTGTTTGGGGGATGCTAATTGTATATCCTGAATTTGGGATATAGCATCAGCATGCGTTTGTTGTTGAAACTTGATGTTTCTAATCTCTTCTTTAATATAATGGACTTCTCTTTGGAGATCAAAAAGAGTAGCCTGTTTTGGAATATGTTTGAATTTTTCCAAAGTTTGAGTAAGGTTATAATTGTTTAAAACAGTTTGTGGTCTAGTTCTGGAAGAGCTAGGTGTTTCAGTGCAAATATCTTTGAATTTCAAAAGATATTCTCCTTTATCAGAATCTGGTAGTTTGGTAATGATATCAAGAAGTAAATCATGTTCCTTCGTGATAACATTAATTTCTGAAGATGATTTTTCAAAATCATTTTCTTGAATTTCATTCAAATCTTCAGAAGAGTTTGAACTCTCAGATTCAGTTTCAGAAGAAGAAGTTTCAATTAACAAATTGTTTATCTGTTCCATAACAGATTCTTCAATATTGTTTAATTTTTTAAACTTCTTTAGTTTTCTAGTAAGGCGACAGTATTTTGAAATATGGCCTGGTCTACCACATTTAAAACATGTAACCTTTTGATCCAAATCAAATTTGGGTTTTTTGTAAAATTCGTTTTTGAGTTGCCTTGGTGGGGCGTTTTGTCTATGTTTACGATAAATGCTTTTGGGCTTTTTGTGGTAGTGGGTTTTCTTTTTGGGCTTAGTTTGTTTACAAGCAGGAAAACCAAACTGTTCACAAAATGTTCCCAGTTCTCGTTTTTCAGAAGCCTTTTCTTTGGCAAGTTGATGCTGAAGTTTATCAGAGCCTGAAGGTGAAGTAGAGATGATTTAATTAAATTTAAATCAGATCTTATGTCTTCAATATTATTGTTAACATGTTAGTATAATTTATCCCTGGATGTAGACGAAGGAGTCGAGGGAGGGACTATGTGCCCCGTTGAGTCCCACATCGCCTGGACAGGATGGTCTTGGGTGCTATATAAGTGGCCGCGTGCTCTTCCCCTAACAGCTAGCTTTTAGGGGGCCTAATGGGCCGCTAAGCTTGTTTGGTATCAAAGCCAGAAGGTGAAGTAGAGATGATTTAATTAAATTTAAATCAGATCTTATGTCTTCAATATTATTGTTAACATGTTAGTATAATTTAATCGTCTTAACTTGATAGCATACCAGGACTTTGTCCACATATATAGTCCTTGTTTATCATACATGAGTCCTTTGTGGGATGGTTAAGGCGTAAGTCCCGTGTGTTGTGGCAGCGATTTTGTCCCATCGTAGTGTATGATAAGCTAAGGTTTTATATATCCTCAGTATGGCTAGAGTTAAGATCATAGAAATTATACTAAGTTCTTAACAATTACTATTGAATCATAAGATTTGATTAAATTTTAATCATTTCACCACTATGGATCTAGATGGTGAAGATATCAAGGCAAGGGAGAATTACATCTGAATTTTCTTTGTGCTTTATTTTTATGCTTTTTAAATTCTGAATCTTTAATTCAGTCTTTATCTTTCTGTTTTTATCTTTCTGTCTTTTATTTTCCTTTTATCTTCCAGTAATTTAAATTTTGTAATTTAAATTATGTCTTCCATTCTCCGTTCTTTTTCTTTTTCTTCCAAACGCGGTAGTAGTAGTTCTTCTTCTACTCCATCAAACTCTACGCTAAACGATGAGGAATCAAATTCTTCAACTAAAAACAAGATTTTCAAACAGGAAATCTCTTTTGAAAATATAAACCAGCACGTTGACAATTGGAATTTACCCGATTTCGCGTCAAACTTGCTTTATCAAATTCCTGATAAGAAATGGTTCACAAAGTCTGATTATATAATCAGAACTGTTGAAGAATCAATTCCTCTCAGGTGTGAAAACAAGGATTTTTTCCTTCTTTCAAAACAATCCATCATTAAGCATCAACAAGAATACAACTATATTCATATAGGATGTGTTCAAGTTGCTATTAAACCTCTCATCAGGAAAGGTCTTAATGTAGCATGTTTAGTTTGTCTTCAAGACGCTAGACATTATACATCTGCAGACTCCCTGTTAGCTATGGCTGAGATGCGTTTAAATGATGGACCCGTCTATTTCAACTGTTTTCCAGATAGGACTGTCGGTCTTAACGATGAAAACGTTTTAGACGCTCTTAAACTTAATATCCAATTTGAAGGATTAAATATGAAACCAGGATCTATACCTGCAACTCTAATTTACAGAGTTCAGTATAAGGTTTTAAACTCATATGCATCCTTTGCGAAAATTCTTCCTGAAAAGGATCAAACAACAATTTTCTTAACTGACTTTACACAAGTAAATGTCACAATACCCAGAACCATTATGTGGAAAGATGTTACACTTCCTGATGAATGGATCTTGAAAAAGGCTTTACCGCCTATACCAACTCCAGTTCCTCAGGTAAGTAGGATCATTCAAACTAATGATGGTACTGTTAAAATTTGTTTTGATAGATCAACATCACAAACAAATAGATCGCAATCATCAATCTATGAAGATTGTAGATCTATAGGAAGTCAGTCTTCAAGGAGAAGTTGTTCTTCCTTACCCAAACCTCCTTCGGTAATTCACTTACCACATCACCAAACTTTTGAAAATCCAATTCCTAAACCTAATGTTTCAGTTTCAGGAATTGATAACTCTTTAAACGTTCCTCACGTTAATTATGAAAGAGAAGAAGACTTAAGATCTATTGAGTCTCCTGATTTTTCACAATTAGGTGAACCCAGAGAAATAAACGTTTTAGAAAACAATTTTCAAATTAACAAAGTTGCTTTACAAGAGGAATTTTATTCTGAAAAATTTACTCTTCAGAGGACTTGGTTTTTAAACAATTTCAAAGGTCTTGAAAGAAAATCTGTTCAAGAAAAATTTTATAAATTTCTTGAATTGATTCAAATGAATATTTCATTTTTTGATTGGTTTGATGCTTATGCACAAGATCAAAAATTGGATTATCCATTTTTTCAAGATATTAAAGTTATTAAAAAAGATTGGAAAACCTCTGAACAAGGAGTAATTTCTTCTAATCTTCCTCCAAGTAAATCAATTCAAGTTCCTAAAATGGTTGATGATAAAGATCAACCTATTTGGGCAACTCCTTTTCGATTTAAACAAACTTCACAAGAAGTAAATTCGGCGGATATAAAGGGTATAGTTGAGCAAAACAATTATACTAATTTATATCTCCAAACTTTGGGTGAACATTTATCGAAATCATCTGTTTCTGAAATTCAAACAGAACCAAAAATGGACATCCAAAAACCTATTTTTAAACCTTTTGAATTTTCTTCTCAACAAAAAACGGATTTACAAAACAAATATAAATCCAATTTGATTGAGCAAATTCAACATAAAATGTCTTTATTAAAGACCCAACAAACACCTTTGGTAAACCTTAAACAACTTGTCATCCCTGACACACCCCAACCTTCAAAACGTGAAGAATCTTCAATATCTGGAGATATTCACAACCTTGAAGAAAAATCCCAAACATCTGAATCTCAAACGGTTGATTCTGAATCCAACGATTCACAAAACCAAATCAATCAACAATACTGGAGAAAACCAACAAAGCTTTACTACCCTAGAGCTAGCCCTCCAGATATTTTGGTTGAAGAACGAATTAACCAAAACTTTAAATCATTTAGTGCTGACAATATTTATGAATGGAATATTGATGGCCAAAATGAAACAAACATTTTGCAAACTCTTCAACACATGACTATGCTGAGTAATGTTTATCAAACTCAACATAATTATTCAGATGAAGATATTACTAATCTTTTAGTATCTGGTTTTACTGGACAATTAAAAGGTTGGTGGGATTTTCATCTCACAAATGAAGATAAAAATACAATTTTTTCTTCAATTAAAACTGAATCTAATGGAACACCCATTACCCATAATGGCCAGCCCATTCCTGATTCAACAAACCATTTAATCTTTACGATTGTTAAACATTTTATTGGAGATCCTTCTTTATGGCAAGATCGATCTGCTGATCTTCTTTTAAATCTTAAGTGCAAGACACTATCTGATTTTAGATGGTATAAGGACACGTTCCTTAGTCGAGTACTCACAAGGGAAGATTCAAACCAGCCATTTTGGAAAGAAAAATTCATAGCCGGATTACCAACAGTTCTTGGTAATAAGGTTAGGGATAAATTTAGACATTTAAACGATGGCAAAATTCCTTATGAGTTTTTGACTTATGGACAACTGATTTCACATGTCCAAAGAGTTGCTCTTAAGATTTGTCAAGATGATAAACTTCAGCATCAACTTGCCAAAGAAAAGGCTTCTGAAAAACGAGAACTGGGAACATTTTGTGAACAGTTTGGTTTTCCTGCTTGTAAACAAACTAAGCCCAAAAAGAAAACCCACTACCACAAAAAGCCCAAAAGCATTTATCGTAAACATAGACAAAACGCCCCACCAAGGCAACTCAAAAACGAATTTTACAAAAAACCCAAATTTGATTTGGATCAAAAGGTTACATGTTTTAAATGTGGTAGACCAGGCCATATTTCAAAATACTGTCGCCTTACTAGAAAACTAAAGAAGTTTAAAAAATTAAACAATATTGAAGAATCTGTTATGGAACAGATAAACAATTTGTTAATTGAAACTTCTTCTTCTGAAACTGAATCTGAGAGTTCAAACTCTTCTGAAGATTTGAATGAAATTCAAGAAAATGATTTTGAAAAATCATCTTCAGAAATTAATGTTATCACGAAGGAACATGATTTACTTCTTGATATCATTACCAAACTACCAGATTCTGATAAAGGAGAATATCTTTTGAAATTCAAAGATATTTGCACTGAAACACATAGTCCCTCCCTCGACTCCTTCGTCTACATCCAGGGATTGTGTGCTTGCCTTGGTTTGCCCAGTAGGCTCAGACCACACTACCACCCCCCAGATCAGTTTGGCTTTGATACCAAACAAGCTTAGCGGCCCATTAGGCCCCCTAAAAGCTAGCTGTTAGGGGAAGAGCACGCGGCCACTTATATAGCACCCAAGACCATCCTGTCCAGGAAGATGGGGGAGGACCCCGAAGGACCGAAGGGAAGAGGGAGAAATGGAAGAAAAGGAAGTAGAGAAGTAGCAGGACTACTTACATAATTAAAGGCATAAATTTAAAAACTGAATTTAAAATGCATGAGAAGGGGGATGCTCTATAACGAATGAGAGAGGCGAATGAACTAAAAGTTCATTAAATCTGCCAACTCTTATTCTCAAGAGTAGGTAAGGATATGATGCTGAAAATAATTAAAATAAAAACATATAAAATACAAATACTTTTATTTAATACATAAAAGTACTTACAAGGTGGAAGGGAAAGGGATGGAAGAAGGTAGGAGGAAGTCGGAACAGGAACCGACGGAGGAGAGGAGAGGATAGGATTCTAGAGAGAGGAGAGGGTGAGTGATTCTCTCAGATAATTAAGTGATGCCTTCTGAATGAAGTGAGCTTCACTTAAATAGATGAGTCGAGTCACTGTTTGAGGGTGACCGGTACTGTATGAACAGTTCCAGTTTTAAGTGCACAGTGTCGGTAACGCTACAGTTTAGCGCCACAGTGTACAGTGTACAGTGAACAGTGTGCATTACAAGTTTACTGTGACAAAATTTAGAATTTACAACAGAAATCCTAATTTTCGTCTAAGTTTACAGAAAATTCTTCTTCATCATCTTCGTCTTCATCTTGAATTGAAGGTGTTGAGGAAGAGGATTGGTGGCTTGTAGCCGTTTGAGTTTCCTTCTGGAGGAGTTGAAGGATTGAAACCATTTGCTTTACCAAGTCTTCTTTGGATGATGTAGATGCCAAAGTAGCTTGGATTCTGGATCTTTGGTTTAAAAATTTACTTTGCTCAGTTTTGCAAAGAAATTGAGGATTAATTTTAAACCATTTTTCCACAGCATTGGAATCAATTCTGTGAAGGGTGAACTGTGCCCACCATCTTACAAAGGGAAGTCTTTGTAATATAGGTAACATGGACGACCCTGGGTTTACAGTTGAGAATCTGTATTGCCAAGAGAAAATCCAGGCACCAGATAATTTTGAAAAATAATGAAGATCAATTGGAAAAGGATCTCCATCAGAATTAAATTTTTGTTTAAAAACCTCAAGTGCCTGTTGGACACTTGGGGGAAGAATCTCTGGTATAGGACCAAAGAAACTCCACCAATGAACAAACCATTGAGGAAAGTTATACTCGGTTTTGGTTTTGAAATAAATAAACCAAGTATGTTTAAAAAGTTTGTTTTGATCCCAAAATACATTGGTCCATGCTTCCACATAGTCCCAATAGTTGTATCCTTGAGGATCAAATTCTACCCCAAAATGTTTGTATTTGTGCAAATCTTGTCCCCACTGGGTAGGAGTAAGGACTTTTAAAATTTGCAAAGTAGAATGAGTAATTAAAGTATCATCCTTTTTGTCCTTTTTTCTGTCAATGACAATGGACTCAGAATGTACTAAAATAAACTCATAGTACTTGCGAGTTTTTCTTAAATCATGTGGTCTAAAATGCCATCCTGAAGGGAAAACATTTAAGGCCACTTGGTTTGGAGTCGGATATGAAAATTCCGGCTCAATTTGCAAAATATTTCTTGCTTGATTCTCCTTTGGAATGTAAGGAGTTTCAAGACTTGTTTGTTTTTTACCAATAGTTACCAATGAAGAACTGGTTGAGACTATTGGTTGTTTTTGGGAAGGCCCGATCGTCAGTACTGAAGGTACTTGATTTAGACGATCATAGTCTTGTTTGGTTAAGACTTGTTTTGGAATCAAATTAGCAAGAGCGAGAGTTTTCTCGTCTTTTTTGGCTAATGTTTGACTCCATGTCTGATCTGGGAGTTTATTTTGAGCATAGGAGTCCAGAATCTCCTTTCTCGATGCTCTTGTTTTCTTCTTACTAGTGGAAGGTTTGGATATACCTTCCTGGGATGATCCCGTTTGTTGCTCGGATGACTGTAGCGCCTGAAGAATCAGTTGCAATTGCTCCGAGGAGAATGTTTGAGATTGGGCCCCGATCAACTGTTCGGCACCCTGGGTTTGAGTGTTTGGGCTTGGGCTTTTGTCCGGGTTTTTGTCCGGATCTTTCTTTTTCTGGTTTTTGGGAGGCATTGGGCCTTTTAAGTTATGGGCTCTCACTATACTACCGACCCTGAAGAAACTCACGGGTTAGAAAGTCTGGGAGAGAGTTTGAAGTACCTTTGATAAATTCAATTTGAAAATCAAAAGCACTTAAAATTGCTTGCCATCTGGCAAAAATTTGTTTTGATGCAAGATTTTTAACATCTTTTTGCAAAACATCTTTGGCTGATTTGCAATCAATACGAAGTAAAAATCTTTGGTTTAACAAATCACTTTGGAATTTGGAAATGCATAAAACAATTGCCAAAATTTCCTTTTTAATGGTAGAATAATTCTGTTGAAAATCATTCCAGTGTTTTGAAGTAAAAGAAATTATTTTTTCTTTTCCATCAATTTTTTGTTTAAGAATACCACCATAACCAATGTCAGAGGCATCAGTTTCAACAATTTTGAAAGCAGTTGGATTTGGAAGGTTAAGACAAGGAAGTTCCTTAACCTGGAGTTTAATCTGCTTTACAATATTGGTGTGTTCATCCGTCCACGGAGGAGGATTCGTTTTGAGACGCTGATGAAGCGGTTTAATGAAATTGCTAAGATGAGGAATAAAATCCGCAACATAGTTTAAACATCCCAAAAATCTTTGAAGTTGAGTTTTATCAATGATTTGATCGGGAAATTTACTAGCAAATTGAATTGCTCTTTCAATTGGTGTAATGGATCCTTGGTAAATCCAATGACCAAGAAACCTAATTTTAGTTTGAAATAAACTAATTTTAGGTTTAGAGACCGCTAAACCATTTGTTTCTGCAATTCTTATGAATTTAAAGATATGTTTAAAATGTTCTTCAATTGAATGAGAATAAATCAACACATCATCGATATAGACAATGATGAACTGACTATTATCATTGAAGATTTCATTCATGATCCTCTGGAATTCAGACGGAGCATTTTTTAAACCAAAAGGCATAACATTCCACTCATACTGACCAAAAGGGACAGTAAAAGCAGTTTTATACCTATCTTTTTCAGAAATTTGTATTTGCCAAAATCCAGATTTCATGTCAAATTTTGAAAAGATTTTTGCAGAATACAAACGTTTTAGTAGATCAGATTTGTTTGGTATAGGATACCTGATCCATTGCAAAGCATTGTTTAAAGGTTTGTAATTGATTACAAGCCTAGGAGCACCACGTTCAATTTCTGCACTTTTATTTACATAAAAGGCAGCACATGACCACGGACTTCTAGATTTACTAATCAATCCTTTGTTTAATAAATCCTGAATTTCTTTTTTACATATTTCAAGAAGTTCTGGATTCATTTGAATTGGTCTAGCCTTAGTTGGGATTTTCTTTTCAGAAAAATCTTTTTCATAAGGTAGATCAACCATATGTTGTTTACGATTCCAAAAAGCGTTAGGTAAATCCGAACAAATTGTTGAATGGATTTTTTCTAAACAATTTTGGATTTTGTTTTGAACACCTGTTTGACACAGTTGTTCTTCTAAACGTTTAAGAGATATCTCTTCCTTTAAAAAGTTTAAATGTTGTATTTTTGAATGAAGAGGATTCAAATATTTGATCCTGGGTTTCTGGGTAAAAGGAAATAAGATTTGCTTACCCAGATGTTGTTTTGAAATCCCATTTTCATCAGTCATATATGGGAATAATAATTGGGCAAAAGGTGCACCAAGAATTATTTCAGAACCCATAACTTTGATTAATATAAATGGGGTTTTAATTTTAAAACCTTCATTCTCAATGACAACGTTTGAAACTTTGTACTGAACATCTACTCGTGTCTTATTGACACCGTTAAAACGCTCAGTAGTTTTCTCAAAATATTTTGTAGGAATGAGACCTTCTCTAAAACAATTAGCGTCAGATCCCGTATCAAACAAAACAGTTTGTTCCAATACAAATTCATCATTAATAATGATTTTTGCATGTATATGGAATTTTTGAAACAAAACTTTTGAAACCAAGTTTAAGAATGGTTCAGAAATTTCAATCTCTTGATTAATTTCTGGCTCATTATTGGTTTGAATTTGGGTTTGTTTGGGGGATGCTAATTGTATATCCTGAATTTGGGATATAGCATCAGCATGCGTTTGTTGTTGAAACTTGATGTTTCTAATCTCTTCTTTAATATAATGGACTTCTCTTTGGAGATCAAAAAGAGTAGCCTGTTTTGGAATATGTTTGAATTTTTCCAAAGTTTGAGTAAGGTTATAATTGTTTAAAACAGTTTGTGGTCTAGTTCTGGAAGAGCTAGGTGTTTCAGTGCAAATATCTTTGAATTTCAAAAGATATTCTCCTTTATCAGAATCTGGTAGTTTGGTAATGATATCAAGAAGTAAATCATGTTCCTTCGTGATAACATTAATTTCTGAAGATGATTTTTCAAAATCATTTTCTTGAATTTCATTCAAATCTTCAGAAGAGTTTGAACTCTCAGATTCAGTTTCAGAAGAAGAAGTTTCAATTAACAAATTGTTTATCTGTTCCATAACAGATTCTTCAATATTGTTTAATTTTTTAAACTTCTTTAGTTTTCTAGTAAGGCGACAGTATTTTGAAATATGGCCTGGTCTACCACATTTAAAACATGTAACCTTTTGATCCAAATCAAATTTGGGTTTTTTGTAAAATTCGTTTTTGAGTTGCCTTGGTGGGGCGTTTTGTCTATGTTTACGATAAATGCTTTTGGGCTTTTTGTGGTAGTGGGTTTTCTTTTTGGGCTTAGTTTGTTTACAAGCAGGAAAACCAAACTGTTCACAAAATGTTCCCAGTTCTCGTTTTTCAGAAGCCTTTTCTTTGGCAAGTTGATGCTGAAGTTTATCATCTTGACAAATCTTAAGAGCAACTCTTTGGACATGAGAAATCAGTTGTCCATAAGTCAAAAACTCATAAGGAATTTTGCCATCGTTTAAATGTCTAAATTTATCCCTAACCTTATTACCAAGAACTGTTGGTAATCCGGCTATGAATTTTTCTTTCCAAAATGGCTGGTTTGAATCTTCCCTTGTGAGTACTCGACTAAGGAACGTGTCCTTATACCATCTAAAATCAGATAGTGTCTTGCACTTAAGATTTAAAAGAAGATCAGCAGATCGATCTTGCCATAAAGAAGGATCTCCAATAAAATGTTTAACAATCGTAAAGATTAAATGGTTTGTTGAATCAGGAATGGGCTGGCCATTATGGGTAATGGGTGTTCCATTAGATTCAGTTTTAATTGAAGAAAACATTGTATTTTTATCTTCATTTGTGAGATGAAAATCCCACCAACCTTTTAATTGTCCAGTAAAACCAGATACTAAAAGATTAGTAATATCTTCATCTGAATAATTATGTTGAGTTTGATAAACATTACTCAGCATAGTCATGTGTTGAAGAGTTTGCAAAATGTTTGTTTCATTTTGGCCATCAATATTCCATTCATAAATATTGTCAGCACTAAATGATTTAAAGTTTTGGTTAATTCGTTCTTCAACCAAAATATCTGGAGGGCTAGCTCTAGGGTAGTAAAGCTTTGTTGGTTTTCTCCAGTATTGTTGATTGATTTGGTTTTGTGAATCGTTGGATTCAGAATCAACCGTTTGAGATTCAGATGTTTGGGATTTTTCTTCAAGGTTGTGAATATCTCCAGATATTGAAGATTCTTCACGTTTTGAAGGTTGGGGTGTGTCAGGGATGACAAGTTGTTTAAGGTTTACCAAAGGTGTTTGTTGGGTCTTTAATAAAGACATTTTATGTTGAATTTGCTCAATCAAATTGGATTTATATTTGTTTTGTAAATCCGTTTTTTGTTGAGAAGAAAATTCAAAAGGTTTAAAAATAGGTTTTTGGATGTCCATTTTTGGTTCTGTTTGAATTTCAGAAACAGATGATTTCGATAAATGTTCACCCAAAGTTTGGAGATATAAATTAGTATAATTGTTTTGCTCAACTATACCCTTTATATCCGCCGAATTTACTTCTTGTGAAGTTTGTTTAAATCGAAAAGGAGTTGCCCAAATAGGTTGATCTTTATCATCAACCATTTTAGGAACTTGAATTGATTTACTTGGAGGAAGATTAGAAGAAATTACTCCTTGTTCAGAGGTTTTCCAATCTTTTTTAATAACTTTAATATCTTGAAAAAATGGATAATCCAATTTTTGATCTTGTGCATAAGCATCAAACCAATCAAAAAATGAAATATTCATTTGAATCAATTCAAGAAATTTATAAAATTTTTCTTGAACAGATTTTCTTTCAAGACCTTTGAAATTGTTTAAAAACCAAGTCCTCTGAAGAGTAAATTTTTCAGAATAAAATTCCTCTTGTAAAGCAACTTTGTTAATTTGAAAATTGTTTTCTAAAACGTTTATTTCTCTGGGTTCACCTAATTGTGAAAAATCAGGAGACTCAATAGATCTTAAGTCTTCTTCTCTTTCATAATTAACGTGAGGAACGTTTAAAGAGTTATCAATTCCTGAAACTGAAACATTAGGTTTAGGAATTGGATTTTCAAAAGTTTGGTGATGTGGTAAGTGAATTACCGAAGGAGGTTTGGGTAAGGAAGAACAACTTCTCCTTGAAGACTGACTTCCTATAGATCTACAATCTTCATAGATTGATGATTGCGATCTATTTGTTTGTGATGTTGATCTATCAAAACAAATTTTAACAGTACCATCATTAGTTTGAATGATCCTACTTACCTGAGGAACTGGAGTTGGTATAGGCGGTAAAGCCTTTTTCAAGATCCATTCATCAGGAAGAGTAACATCTTTCCACATAATGGTTCTGGGTATTGTGACATTTACTTGTGTAAAGTCAGTTAAGAAAATTGTTGTTTGATCCTTTTCAGGAAGAATTTTCGCAAAGGATGCATATGAGTTTAAAACCTTATACTGAACTCTGTAAATTAGAGTTGCAGGTATAGATCCTGGTTTCATATTTAATCCTTCAAATTGGATATTAAGTTTAAGAGCGTCTAAAACGTTTTCATCGTTAAGACCGACAGTCCTATCTGGAAAACAGTTGAAATAGACGGGTCCATCATTTAAACGCATCTCAGCCATAGCTAACAGGGAGTCTGCAGATGTATAATGTCTAGCGTCTTGAAGACAAACTAAACATGCTACATTAAGACCTTTCCTGATGAGAGGTTTAATAGCAACTTGAACACATCCTATATGAATATAGTTGTATTCTTGTTGATGCTTAATGATGGATTGTTTTGAAAGAAGGAAAAAATCCTTGTTTTCACACCTGAGAGGAATTGATTCTTCAACAGTTCTGATTATATAATCAGACTTTGTGAACCATTTCTTATCAGGAATTTGATAAAGCAAGTTTGACGCGAAATCGGGTAAATTCCAATTGTCAACGTGCTGGTTTATATTTTCAAAAGAGATTTCCTGTTTGAAAATCTTGTTTTTAGTTGAAGAATTTGATTCCTCATCGTTTAGCGTAGAGTTTGATGGAGTAGAAGAAGAACTACTACTACCGCGTTTGGAAGAAAAAGAAAAAGAACGGAGAATGGAAGACATAATTTAAATTACAAAATTTAAATTACTGGAAGATAAAAGGAAAATAAAAGACAGAAAGATAAAGGCTGAAGAAATAAAAGGAAACTGAAGAAAGCTTAAAGATACAGAAAGTAAAAAACTGAAAGATAAAAACAGAAAGATAAAGACTGAATTAAAGATTCAGAATTTAAAAAGCATAAAAATAAAGCACAAAGAAAATTCAGATGTAATTCTCCCTTGCCTTGATATCTTCACCATCTAGATCCATAGTGGTGAAATGATTAAAATTTAATCAAATCTTATGATTCAATAGTAATTGTTAAGAACTTAGTATAATTTCTATGATATTAACTCTAGCCATACTGAGGATATATAAAACCTTAGCTTATCATACACTACGATGGGACAAAATCGCTGCCACAACACACGGGACTTACGCCTTAACCATCCCACAAAGGACTCATGTATGATAAACAAGGACTATATATGTGGACAAAGTCCTGGTATGCTATCAAGTTAAGACGATTAAATTATACTAACATGTTAACAATAATATTGAAGACATAAGATCTGATTTAAATTTAATTAAATCATCTCTACTTCACCTTCTGGCTCTGATACCAAGATGGGGGAGGACCCCGAAGGACCGAAGGGAAGAGGGAGAAATGGAAGAAAAGGAAGTAGAGAAGTAGCAGGACTACTTACATAATTAAAGGCATAAATTTAAAAACTGAATTTAAAATGCATGAGAAGGGGGATGCTCTATAACGAATGAGAGAGGCGAATGAACTAAAAGTTCATTAAATCTGCCAACTCTTATTCTCAAGAGTAGGTAAGGATATGATGCTGAAAATAATTAAAATAAAAACATATAAAATACAAATACTTTTATTTAATACATAAAAGTACTTACAAGGTGGAAGGGAAAGGGATGGAAGAAGGTAGGAGGAAGTCGGAACAGGAACCGACGGAGGAGAGGAGAGGATAGGATTCTAGAGAGAGGAGAGGGTGAGTGATTCTCTCAGATAATTAAGTGATGCCTTCTGAATGAAGTGAGCTTCACTTAAATAGATGAGTCGAGTCACTGTTTGAGGGTGACCGGTACTGTATGAACAGTTCCAGTTTTAAGTGCACAGTGTCGGTAACGCTACAGTTTAGCGCCACAGTGTACAGTGTACAGTGAACAGTGTGCATTACAAGTTTACTGTGACAAAATTTAGAATTTACAACAGAAATCCTAATTTTCGTCTAAGTTTACAGAAAATTCTTCTTCATCATCTTCGTCTTCATCTTGAATTGAAGGTGTTGAGGAAGAGGATTGGTGGCTTGTAGCCGTTTGAGTTTCCTTCTGGAGGAGTTGAAGGATTGAAACCATTTGCTTTACCAAGTCTTCTTTGGATGATGTAGATGCCAAAGTAGCTTGGATTCTGGATCTTTGGTTTAAAAATTTACTTTGCTCAGTTTTGCAAAGAAATTGAGGATTAATTTTAAACCATTTTTCCACAGCATTGGAATCAATTCTGTGAAGGGTGAACTGACCAAGGATCCATTACACCAATTGAAAGAGCAATTCAATTTGCTAGTAAATTTCCCGATCAAATCACTTAATTATCTGAGAGAATCACTCACCCTCTCCTCTCTCTAGAATCCTATCCTCTCCTCTCCTCCGTCGGTTCCTGTTCCGACTTCCTCCTACCTTCTTCCATCCCTTTCCCTTCCACCTTGTAAGTACTTTTATGTATTAAATAAAAGTATTTGTATTTTATATGTTTTTATTTTAATTATTTTCAGCATCATATCCTTACCTACTCTTGAGAATAAGAGTTGGCAGATTTAATGAACTTTTAGTTCATTCGCCTCTCTCATTCGTTATAGAGCATCCCCCTTCTCATGCATTTTAAATTCAGTTTTTAAATTTATGCCTTTAATTATGTAAGTAGTCCTGCTACTTCTCTACTTCCTTTTCTTCCATTTCTCCCTCTTCCCTTCGGTCCTTCGGGGTCCTCCCCCATCTTGGTATCAAAGCCAGAAGGTGAAGTAGAGATGATTTCGATAAATGTTCACCCAAAGTTTGGAGATATAAATTAGTATAATTGTTTTGCTCAACTATACCCTTTATATCCGCCGAATTTACTTCTTGTGAAGTTTGTTTAAATCGAAAAGGAGTTGCCCAAATAGGTTGATCTTTATCATCAACCATTTTAGGAACTTGAATTGATTTACTTGGAGGAAGATTAGAAGAAATTACTCCTTGTTCAGAGGTTTTCCAATCTTTTTTAATAACTTTAATATCTTGAAAAAATGGATAATCCAATTTTTGATCTTGTGCATAAGCATCAAACCAATCAAAAAATGAAATATTCATCTGTTTCTGAAATTCAAACAGAACCAAAAATGGACATCCAAAAACCTATTTTTAAACCTTTTGAATTTTCTTCTCAACAAAAAACGGATTTACAAAACAAATATAAATCCAATTTGATTGAGCAAATTCAACATAAAATGTCTTTATTAAAGACCCAACAAACACCTTTGGTAAACCTTAAACAACTTGTCATCCCTGACACACCCCAACCTTCAAAACGTGAAGAATCTTCAATATCTGGAGATATTCACAACCTTGAAGAAAAATCCCAAACATCTGAATCTCAAACGGTTGATTCTGAATCCAACGATTCACAAAACCAAATCAATCAACAATACTGGAGAAAACCAACAAAGCTTTACTACCCTAGAGCTAGCCCTCCAGATATTTTGGTTGAAGAACGAATTAACCAAAACTTTAAATCATTTAGTGCTGACAATATTTATGAATGGAATATTGATGGCCAAAATGAAACAAACATTTTGCAAACTCTTCAACACATGACTATGCTGAGTAATGTTTATCAAACTCAACATAATTATTCAGATGAAGATATTACTAATCTTTTAGTATCTGGTTTTACTGGACAATTAAAAGGTTGGTGGGATTTTCATCTCACAAATGAAGATAAAAATACAATTTTTTCTTCAATTAAAACTGAATCTAATGGAACACCCATTACCCATAATGGCCAGCCCATTCCTGATTCAACAAACCATTTAATCTTTACGATTGTTAAACATTTTATTGGAGATCCTTCTTTATGGCAAGATCGATCTGCTGATCTTCTTTTAAATCTTAAGTGCAAGACACTATCTGATTTTAGATGGTATAAGGACACGTTCCTTAGTCGAGTACTCACAAGGGAAGATTCAAACCAGCCATTTTGGAAAGAAAAATTCTTAGCCGGATTACCAACAGTTCTTGGTAATAAGGTTAGGGATAAATTTAGACATTTAAACGATGGCAAAATTCCTTATGAGTTTTTGACTTATGGACAACTGATTTCACATGTCCAAAGAGTTGCTCTTAAGATTTGTCAAGATGATAAACTTCAGCATCAACTTGCCAAAGAAAAGGCTTCTGAAAAACGAGAACTGGGAACATTTTGTGAACAGTTTGGTTTTCCTGCTTGTAAACAAACTAAGCCCAAAAAGAAAACCCACTACCACAAAAAGCCCAAAAGCATTTATCGTAAACATAGACAAAACGCCCCACCAAGGCAACTCAAAAACGAATTTTACAAAAAACCCAAATTTGATTTGGATCAAAAGGTTACATGTTTTAAATGTGGTAGACCAGGCCATATTTCAAAATACTGTCGCCTTACTAGAAAACTAAAGAAGTTTAAAAAATTAAACAATATTGAAGAATCTGTTATGGAACAGATAAACAATTTGTTAATTGAAACTTCTTCTTCTGAAACTGAATCTGAGAGTTCAAACTCTTCTGAAGATTTGAATGAAATTCAAGAAAATGATTTTGAAAAATCATCTTCAGAAATTAATGTTATCACGAAGGAACATGATTTACTTCTTGATATCATTACCAAACTACCAGATTCTGATAAAGGAGAATATCTTTTGAAATTCAAAGATATTTGCACTGAAACACCTAGCTCTTCCAGAACTAGACCACAAACTGTTTTAAACAATTATAACCTTACTCAAACTTTGGAAAAATTCAAACATATTCCAAAACAGGCTTCTCTTTGGAGATCAAAAAGAGTAGCCTTGTTTAAATTTAAATCAACTTCTTCAACTAAAAACAAGATTTTCAAACAGGAAATCTCTTTTGAAAATATAAACCAGCACGTTGACAATTGGAATTTACCCGATTTCGCGTCAAACTTGCTTTATCAAATTCCTGATAAGAAATGGTTCACAAAGTCTGATTATATAATCAGAACTGTTGAAGAATCAATTCCTCTCAGGTGTGAAAACAAGGATTTTTTCCTTCTTTCAAAACAATCCATCATTAAGCATCAACAAGAATACAACTATATTCATATAGGATGTGTTCAAGTTGCTATTAAACCTCTCATCAGGAAAGGTCTTAATGTAGCATGTTTAGTTTGTCTTCAAGACGCTAGACATTATACATCTGCAGACTCCCTGTTAGCTATGGCTGAGATGCGTTTAAATGATGGACCCGTCTATTTCAACTGTTTTCCAGATAGGACTGTCGGTCTTAACGATGAAAACGTTTTAGACACTCTTAAACTTAATATCCAATTTGAAGGATTAAATATGAAACCAGGATCTATACCTGCAACTCTAATTTACAGAGTTCAGTATAAGGTTTTAAACTCATATGCATCCTTTGCGAAAATTCTTCCTGAAAAGGATCAAACAACAATTTTCTTAACTGACTTTACACAAGTAAATGTCACAATACCCAGAACCATTATGTGGAAAGATGTTACTCTTCCTGATGAATGGATCTTGAAAAAGGCTTTACCGCCTATACCAACTCCAGTTCCTCAGGTAAGTAGGATCATTCAAACTAATGATGGTACTGTTAAAATTTGTTTTGATAGATCAACATCACAAACAAATAGATCGCAATCATCAATCTATGAAGATTGTAGATCTATAGGAAGTCAGTCTTCAAGGAGAAGTTGTTCTTCCTTACCCAAACCTCCTTCGGTAATTCACTTACCACATCACCAAACTTTTGAAAATCCAATTCCTAAACCTAATGTTTCAGTTTCAGGAATTGATAACTCTTTAAACGTTCCTCACGTTAATTATGAAAGAGAAGAAGACTTAAGATCTATTGAGTCTCCTGATTTTTCACAATTAGGTGAACCCAGAGAAATAAACGTTTTAGAAAACAATTTTCAAATTAACAAAGTTGCTTTACAAGAGGAATTTTATTCTGAAAAATTTACTCTTCAGAGGACTTGGTTTTTAAACAATTTCAAAGGTCTTGAAAGAAAATCTGTTCAAGAAAAATTTTATAAATTTCTTGAATTGATTCAAATGAATATTTCATTTTTTGATTGGTTTGATGCTTATGCACAAGATCAAAAATTGGATTATCCATTTTTTCAAGATATTAAAGTTATTAAAAAAGATTGGAAAACCTCTGAACAAGGAGTAATTTCTTCTAATCTTCCTCCAAGTAAATCAATTCAAGTTCCTAAAATGGTTGATGATAAAGATCAACCTATTTGGGCAACTCCTTTTCGATTTAAACAAACTTCACAAGAAGTAAATTCGGCGGATATAAAGGGTATAGTTGAGCAAAACAATTATACTAATTTATATCTCCAAACTTTGGGTGAACATTTATCGAAATCATCTGTTTCTGAAATTCAAACAGAACCAAAAATGGACATCCAAAAACCTATTTTTAAACCTTTTGAATTTTCTTCTCAACAAAAAACGGATTTACAAAACAAATATAAATCCAATTTGATTGAGCAAATTCAACATAAAATGTCTTTATTAAAGACCCAACAAACACCTTTGGTAAACCTTAAACAACTTGTCATCCCTGACACACCCCAACCTTCAAAACGTGAAGAATCTTCAATATCTGGAGATATTCACAACCTTGAAGAAAAATCCCAAACATCTGAATCTCAAACGGTTGATTCTGAATCCAACGATTCACAAAACCAAATCAATCAACAATACTGGAGAAAACCAACAAAGCTTTACTACCCTAGAGCTAGCCCTCCAGATATTTTGGTTGAAGAACGAATTAACCAAAACTTTAAATCATTTAGTGCTGACAATATTTATGAATGGAATATTGATGGCCAAAATGAAACAAACATTTTGCAAACTCTTCAACACATGACTATGCTGAGTAATGTTTATCAAACTCAACATAATTATTCAGATGAAGATATTACTAATCTTTTAGTATCTGGTTTTACTGGACAATTAAAAGGTTGGTGGGATTTTCATCTCACAAATGAAGATAAAAATACAATTTTTTCTTCAATTAAAACTGAATCTAATGGAACACCCATTACCCATAATGGCCAGCCCATTCCTGATTCAACAAACCATTTAATCTTTACGATTGTTAAACATTTTATTGGAGATCCTTCTTTATGGCAAGATCGATCTGCTGATCTTCTTTTAAAACTTAAGTGCAAGACACTATCTGATTTTAGATGGTATAAGGACACGTTCCTTAGTCGAGTACTCACAAGGGAAGATTCAAACCAGCCATTTTGGAAAGAAAAATTCTTAGCCGGATTACCAACAGTTCTTGGTAATAAGGTTAGGGATAAATTTAGACATTTAAACGATGGCAAAATTCCTTATGAGTTTTTGACTTATGGACAACTGATTTCACATGTCCAAAGAGTTGCTCTTAAGATTTGTCAAGATGATAAACTTCAGCATCAACTTGCCAAAGAAAAGGCTTCTGAAAAACGAGAACTGGGAACATTTTGTGAACAGTTTGGTTTTCCTGCTTGTAAACAAACTAAGCCCAAAAAGAAAACCCACTACCACAAAAAGCCCAAAAGCATTTATCGTAAACATAGACAAAACGCCCCACCAAGGCTACTCTTTTTGATCTCCAAAGAGAAGTCCATTATATTAAAGAAGAGATTAGAAACATCAAGTTTCAACAACAAACGCATGCTGATGCTATATCCCAAATTCAGGATATACAATTAGCATCCCCCAAACAAACCCAAATTCAAACCAATAATGAGCCAGAAATTAATCAAGAGATTGAAATTTCTGAACCATTCTTAAACTTGGTTTCAAAAGTTTTGTTTCAAAAATTCCATATACATGCAAAAATCATTATTAATGATGAATTTGTATTGGAACAAACTGTTTTGTTTGATACGGGATCTGACGCTAATTGTTTTAGAGAAGGTCTCATTCCTACAAAATATTTTGAGAAAACTACTGAGCGTTTTAACGGTGTCAATAAGACACGAGTAGATGTTCAGTACAAAGTTTCAAACGTTGTCATTGAGAATGAAGGTTTTAAAATTAAAACCCCATTTATATTAATCAAAGTTATGGGTTCTGAAATAATTCTTGGTGCACCTTTTGCCCAATTATTATTCCCATATATGACTGATGAAAATGGGATTTCAAAACAACATCTGGGTAAGCAAATCTTATTTCCTTTTACCCAGAAACCCAGGATCAAATATTTGAATCCTCTTCATTCAAAAATACAACATTTAAACTTTTTAAAGGAAGAGATATCTCTTAAACGTTTAGAAGAACAACTGTGTCAAACAGGTGTTCAAAACAAAATCCAAAATTGTTTAGAAAAAATCCATTCAACAATTTGTTCGGATTTACCTAACGCTTTTTGGAATCGTAAACAACATATGGTTGATCTACCTTATGAAAAAGATTTTTCTGAAAAGAAAATCCCAACTAAGGCTAGACCAATTCAAATGAATCCAGAACTTCTTGAAATATGTAAAAAAGAAATTCAGGATTTATTAAACAAAGGATTGATTAGTAAATCTAGAAGTCCGTGGTCATGTGCTGCCTTTTATGTAAATAAAAGTGCAGAAATTGAACGTGGTGCTCCTAGGCTTGTAATCAATTACAAACCTTTAAACAATGCTTTGCAATGGATCAGGTATCCTATACCAAACAAATCTGATCTACTAAAACGTTTGTATTCTGCAAAAATCTTTTCAAAATTTGACATGAAATCTGGATTTTGGCAAATACAAATTTCTGAAAAAGATAGGTATAAAACTGCTTTTACTGTCCCTTTTGGTCAGTATGAGTGGAATGTTATGCCTTTTGGTTTAAAAAATGCTCCGTCTGAATTCCAGAGGATCATGAATGAAATCTTCAATGATAATAGTCAGTTCATCATTGTCTATATCGATGATGTGTTGATTTATTCTCATTCAATTGAAGAACATTTTAAACATATCTTTAAATTCATAAGAATTGCAGAAACAAATGGTTTAGCGGTCTCTAAACCTAAAATTAGTTTATTTCAAACTAAAATTAGGTTTCTTGGTCATTGGATTTACCAAGGATCCATTACACCAATTGAAAGAGCAATTCAATTTGCTAGTAAATTTCCCGATCAAATCATTGATAAAACTCAACTTCAAAGATTTTTGGGATGTTTAAACTATGTTGCGGATTTTATTCCTCATCTTAGCAATTTCATTAAACCGCTTCATCAGCGTCTCAAAACGAATCCTCCTCCGTGGACGGATGAACACACCAATATTGTAAAGCAGATTAAACTCCAGGTTAAGGAACTTCCTTGTCTTAACCTTCCAAATCCAACTGCTTTCAAAATTGTTGAAACTGATGCCTCTGACATTGGTTATGGTGGTATTCTTAAACAAAAAATTGATGGAAAAGAAAAAATAATTTCTTTTACTTCAAAACACTGGAATGATTTTCAACAGAATTATTCTACCATTAAAAAGGAAATTTTGGCAATTGTTTTATGCATTTCCAAATTCCAAAGTGATTTGTTAAACCAAAGATTTTTACTTCGTATTGATTGCAAATCAGCCAAAGATGTTTTGCAAAAAGATGTTAAAAATCTTGCATCAAAACAAATTTTTGCCAGATGGCAAGCAATTTTAAGTGCTTTTGATTTTCAAATTGAATTTATCAAAGGTACTTCAAACTCTCTCCCAGACTTTCTAACCCGTGAGTTTCTTCAGGGTCGGTAGTATAGTGAGAGCCCATAACTTAAAAAGCCCAATGCCTCCCAAAAACCAGAAAAAGAAAGATCCGGACAAAAACCCGGACAAAAGCCCAAGCCCAAACACTCAAACCCAGGGTGCCGAACAGTTGATCGGGGCCCAATCTCAAACATTCTCCTCGGAGCAATTGCAACTGATTCTTCAGGCGCTACAGTCATCCGAGCAACAAACGGGATCATCCCAGGAAGGTATATCCAAACCTTCCACTAGTAAGAAGAAAACAAGAGCATCGAGAAAGGAGATTCTGGACTCCTATGCTCAAAATAAACTCCCAGATCAGACATGGAGTCAAACATTAGCCAAAAAAGACGAGAAAACTCTCGCTCTTGCTAATTTGATTCCAAAACAAGTCTTAACCAAACAAGACTATGATCGTCTAAATCAAGTACCTTCAGTACTGACGATCGGGCCTTCCCAAAAACAACCAATAGTCTCAACCAGTTCTTTATTGGTAACTATTGGTAAAAAACAAACAAGTCTTGAAACTCCTTACATTCCAAAGGAGAATCAAGCAAGAAATATTTTGCAAATTGAGCCGGAATTTTCATATCCGACTCCAAACCAAGTGGCCTTAAATGTTTTCCCTTCAGGATGGCATTTTAGACCACATGATTTAAGAAAAACTCGCAAGTACTATGAGTTTATTTTAGTACATTCTGAGTCCATTGTCATTGACAGAAAAAAGGACAAAAAGGATGATACTTTAATTACTCATTCTACTTTGCAAATTTTAAAAGTCCTTACTCCTACCCAGTGGGGACAAGATTTGCACAAATACAAACATTTTGGGGTAGAATTTGATCCTCAAGGATACAACTATTGGGACTATGTGGAAGCATGGACCAATGTATTTTGGGATCAAAACAAACTTTTTAAACATACTTGGTTTATTTATTTCAAAACCAAAACCGAGTATAACTTTCCTCAATGGTTTGTTCATTGGTGGAGTTTCTTTGGTCCTATACCAGAGATTCTTCCCCCAAGTGTCCAACAGGCACTTGAGGTTTTTAAACAAAAATTTAATTCTGATGGAGATCCTTTTCCAATTGATCTTCATTATTTTTCAAAATTATCTGGTGCCTGGATTTTCTCTTGGCAATACAGATTCTCAACTGTAAACCCAGGGTCGTCCATGTTACCTATATTACAAAGACTTCCCTTTGTAAGATGGTGGGCACAGTTCACCCTTCACAGAATTGATTCCAATGCTGTGGAAAAATGGTTTAAAATTAATCCTCAATTTCTTTGCAAAACTGAGCAAAGTAAATTTTTAAACCAAAGATCCAGAATCCAAGCTACTTTGGCATCTACATCATCCAAAGAAGACTTGGTAAAGCAAATGGTTTCAATCCTTCAACTCCTCCAGAAGGAAACTCAAACGGCTACAAGCCACCAATCCTCTTCCTCAACACCTTCAATTCAAGATGAAGACGAAGATGATGAAGAAGAATTTTCTGTAAACTTAGACGAAAATTAGGATTTCTGTTGTAAATTCTAAATTTTGTCACAGTAAACTTGTAATGCACACTGTTCACTGTACACTGTACACTGTGGCGCTAAACTGTAGCGTTACCGACACTGTGCACTTAAAACTGGAACTGTTCATACAGTACCGGTCACCCTCAAACAGTGACTCGACTCATCTATTTAAGTGAAGCTCACTTCATTCAGAAGGCATCACTTAATTATCTGAGAGAATCACTCACCCTCTCCTCTCTCTAGAATCCTATCCTCTCCTCTCCTCCGTCGGTTCCTGTTCCGACTTCCTCCTACCTTCTTCCATCCCTTTCCCTTCCACCTTGTAAGTACTTTTATGTATTAAATAAAAGTATTTGTATTTTATATGTTTTTATTTTAATTATTTTCAGCATCATATCCTTACCTACTCTTGAGAATAAGAGTTGGCAGATTTAATGAACTTTTAGTTCATTCGCCTCTCTCATTCGTTATAGAGCATCCCCCTTCTCATGCATTTTAAATTCAGTTTTTAAATTTATGCCTTTAATTATGTAAGTAGTCCTGCTACTTCTCTACTTCCTTTTCTTCCATTTCTCCCTCTTCCCTTCGGTCCTTCGGGGTCCTCCCCCATTTTTAGACCGGTTATGCAACCAGTTTAAAAAGTGCACATTTTATACTAATGAACCAGAAAAAAAGACACTTTTTAGACCGATTGTTCAAATAACCGGTCTAAATGGAACACTTTTTAGACCGGTTGTTTTGAGAACCGGTCCAAAAAGTCTTTCGACCGGTTATCCAAACAACCGGTCTAAAAAGTATCTATTTTTTTTGTTGGTTCATTGATTTCGTTAGTATACCAATTGATTGGTCAAATCTCAAGAAACTAATATTGAAAAAACGAAAAACAAGTATAACAAAATTTAGTCAAACACAACATCAATTAACTGCTAACATTTGCTTAGATAACAACATATACCTAAAAAACAAGAATCTACAGATGAATTACTGAGAACACTTACCAGTTGCCCGAATCAACCTTGGTTCACCATATATTGTTGTAAAAACAAAAGATTGGTTTGTTCCCTATCATGAGTAACCTAACAAAACAAAATCATATTTCAAAATGTAGAAGAGCACCACAAAAACATATTATCAGCAAGCATCATCGAGAAAACGGGTTCACCTACCTGATACTTCTGCTTTGTTGTAGGTTTCAAAGGATAGTCTATAACATATCTGAAATAATATTAGGAAATGAGTTAGAAAAGAAAGTAATTAGATCCCAAGTTGAAAGAATATTTTTAATTAAGTAGAGCCTTGAGATATAGAATTCAAATTAAAAAGAGTTAGAAAATAAGAGAACAAATGAACTAACCAAATGACCTCTGCGTCGACATCGGTGATGTTCAAGAACGGAGGAGAGACGTGGGAAGGAGAAGCTGTCGAGGCACGAAGGAGGGGTTTACAAGAAGCTTGATAAATATCATATTTTAAAGTTAAAATTAGGCGCGCAAGAGAAGATTTGAAATATTAAGGCTGACTTTTAAGATCGGTTATTTGAAGAACCGGTCTAAAAAAGACTTTTTAGACCGGTTCTCTAAATAACCGGTCTAAAAAGTGCAACTTTTAGATCGGTTGTTTAACAACCGATCTAAAAAGTTTTATCTTTTAGACCGGTTATTAGTAACAACTGGTCTAAAATATTTTCAATTTTTTTAATTTTTAATTAATTTTATATTTTTAGACCGGTTGTTTAGATAACCGGTCTAAATAATATCTTTTAGACCGCATATTTTAAGAACCGGTCTTAAAATTTCTTTATAATTACGAAACTGCCACCAATCATATTTTTTAGACCTTATCCGCAACAACGGATCTAAAAGTTACGGTCTGAAAAGAGTATTTTGTACTAGTGAGAAATAGCATATTTGGGTTTGCTCTTGGTTTGAAGTATTCTTTTAGATCATTGGATTGGACATTGGGATCTACTCTACCCCCGTGCTGTCCAATGAGATAAGAGTTTACAAAGGAGAACTGGACCTTTTGTGTGTGTCCCAAGATGTCATAGTACAAGTGCCTTTACAAAGAACAAAAAAAGTGATGATGACAAAAAAATTGAAAGATGAATAATAATAACAACGATAAATGATGACAATAAAGTATCTATTCCAGATGTTGATGATCGAAGCACCAATCTATCCAAGATTGAAAATTTCACCCAACACATAAGCAATAATATGTTCTTCTATGCCCTGAACACCATAGATGTCTCTATCAAATGGCAATGACAGACTTCCTTCGTGTATCAACCTAGGTGCAATGCATGCCAATTGATCGCAATATGAGATCGTTTGTCAATTGTTCTATTGGCTAGCTGAGGGGTTGGTATTCAGCTATGTGGTCGAACACTTTGAAACCTTACCATGTAGTTGAACTTATTTTCCTTTAGAACGTTGAACCTGTAAAAACAAAGCGTGAAATTAAATGATATTGAGCATAGGAAAAATAGAACGAATTGTGTTCTTGACTACCTTCTGAAATTGCTCTATCAAACCTATTGGCCAAGCAATATAACCGCCGAGAACATCTTTAACCATTGTCTCGTCATCCAGAGAAGGGATGGGTAATAGCGCATCATCATCCATGCATACGTCGACCCTTACTCGGATAGTGTTTTTTGGTAATGGTGAATTATAGAGGGTATCATTATCTGTGTTGTAGGCAACACCCACCGCAACTGCATTCTTTCCAGAATGTTCAACATATAACTTACACGGTAACTCGCCCTATGAAAGATAGATCAGTTTAGGATGTTATGTTATATACTAATTGACAATGTAACAATTAATTAGAGAAGAAATTAATTACCGAATGGAGATGTACTTTAGAGATAGAAGTACAACTATCTCTCACACTTGGACTTTCACAAGGAGGAATATTTGACATTGCCTTAGACTGTATGAGCTGATCAATGTTCGCCCTCAGCTGCGTATTTTGCTCTTGCAACAAACGCATTTGTGAATCAAATTGTTCTTGTATTTGATGCTTGAAGCTGTTTATCTCCTCGCATAGCTGCAAAAAGTCACTCTTGTTCGGGCGCTTTTGAAGTCTGAAGTATGATGTCTGTGTCACACCAAAACCAGTACCTCAAACATGACCATGGTACTCAAGTACACCCAGCGCTCTGCTTACCAGATCATTACGGCCAACATAAGCCGCCAACTCTGGCACCTCTTATGTCATTGATCGCTATCACAAAATAAATTACAACATTATTACTAGTAGTTAATATAAACCAGAATCATCTAAGCAATGAGATTATTGTACGTTCGAGATACGTTTCAATACTTACACAATATTATGCAACTCTTCTTGCCTCTTCACTTTGAATTTCCCCTTGTTTGTTTGTGCAACCAGCTACCCACAAGTCATGTCATGGAATCTGTGTAATATCTGAAGTTGATTCTTCTATCTGCATATGAAAGGTAGTTGAAGTTAAAAATGAGTCAGAAAAATTAAAGAAATAATCATTAGTCCTTACCATTTTTTCCTCTAACTTTCCATAAGATACATGTCCTTGTGTCACTAGTACAAAATCACGGATTTAGACCTACTTTTTACACCTGATGAAACATGTAACGTGTAGAAAGTGTGACCGGTGGCATTTTAGTAAATAAATTAAGATTTTAGGACTTTCTACACGTGTTGAAATGACAACACGTGTAGAAAATAAATTTAAAAATTTTTTCCATTAAAAAAAATGAAATTAATTTAATTCAAAAATTATTTAATTTACTTAAACAAAAAAATATAAAAAAGAAGAATTTTTTTTAAAATAAATCCAAGTTTTCTACACCGGTTGAATTAAAACCGGTGTAGAAAGTCATCTAAATCTACACCGGTTAAATTAGAACCGGTGTAGAATAAGCATTTAACTTTTTTTTATAAAATAAGTCAGCATATTCTACACCGGTTGTAAAATAACCGGTGTAGAATATGTTACTTTCTACACCGGTTCAAACACAACCGGTGTAGAAAATATTTTCTACACCGGTTGTATTTGAACCGGTGTAGAAAGTTAGTTTCTACACCGGTTGTGTTTGAACCGGTGTAGAAAGTTAGTTTCTACACCGGTTCTGATATAACCGGTGTAGTATCCCCCTAAAAAATACCCAGCGCGCGTCTTTCTCCTCATTTTCTTTTGCCGCCAGTTAGCTCCAATTCCTCCCTCCCTCTCACGCTCATCTGCCAACCCATTACCTACACTCTACCGCGAGAGTTCAGGCTTATCTCTCCGTCGCCGCCGTCAGCGTCTGTGTTTGGACGCTGTTGCTGTATCGCCGCCGTAAGCGTTTGCCTAACCTTAAAATGACGCCAGATATACTCTCAATTTGTAGCCTTCTGAGTTAGTGTGGCTTTGTGAGTCTGCAGCTGTGCCCTTATTGTATCTGAGCTTTCCTTTCCTCTCCATCTCCAGTCTACCGCTGTGCCTTATTGTAGGCTAGGAAACAGAATAGGATGATCTGAAAGGTGAGCTCTTTCTTCCTACGATAATTTTTTTGCTTTTATCTTTATTATTATGTGAGGCTTAGCTGATAAGTCTTTGAATCTTACGAAATCTTAGGATTTTATTGGGTGATGGCCTCCAAGCGGATTTTAAAGGAGCTCAAGGATCTCCAGAAGGATCCTCCTACTTCTTGCAGCGCTGGTATTTTTAAAAAAAAAATCTTCAGCTAAGCTTAGGTCTTAATAGAAACGCAGCACAATTTATTTGTTGGGTCTACCTTTCTCCTGTAAATAGTTTTCTTTGTGAAAGAAGCAACTGGAGGTATAGTCTCTTCTAGGATATCTATCCTCCTTTAGCTTCAGTTTGGAATACTTTCTTTTGAATGTGTGAATTTGGATCATTATGATCCTATGCAAACTGCCTTCGGTTTTTACGGCACTTATTCTTGAGATTATGAGTTACCGAGCAATCTTGTTTTTAGGGTTGTAAATATCATGGCTATGAGCCACTGTGGTGGAGCTTGAGTTGTCCTTTGTTTTATCTGATTCCATACTTGTTCTTTTTCTGAATATCTGTTTACCGTGGCCGTTTTATTTATTATGGGTTTTATCACAAGGGAGAATCTCGTGTGACGGTATTATATTACCATGTGAACAGAGAATTACCTTTGTCTTGCCTGAATTATTGAGTATGCTTGGAAGTGGAATTGCTGTATGTTGTCTCTTGATAGCTTTTGAACCATCTTAGTTGCCCCTTATATTTGGGGGTATAATTTCACATAATGTCTGTGGGTGTTTTTCTTTCCTCTGCTTATTGATACAACTTTATTTTCTTCTAGTTCTGATCTTTCCATCTCAACACATCTTTGCTAACTCAGCTGAGAGAAATTTTATCTGTTTGACTTAAAAGTATTGTGTTTTGTAATGTCTAGTCAGTTTTCGGTATGGGAAATTAATACTACCACTGGTTATATTGTGTTACCCCTGTTCCCACTGAAATGATTATAGCATCAGATGTTTAACTCTCCATATATTGTAAAGTCATAAATTGTTTCTTTAGTTTGATGTAATATTATTGAAATTATGTGCTTACATCTTCCAATTTCCCCAGTCACCTCTTGCTTCCAGTCTGGTTAAATAGTATAACTTTTCATAATTGACCCATTCATGATGCCAGCACATTAAAAGTTGATTGTATTTCCTTGTATCGATATTCTATCTCAGGCCCTGTGGCTGAAGACATGTTTCATTGGCAAGCTACAATTATGGGTCCTCCTGACAGTCCATATGCTGGTGGAGTATTTCTTGTCACCATCCATTTTCCTCCAGATTATCCATTCAAACCACCAAAGATACTTACATATGAACTTTTGTCGGTAGAACTCTGCAATTAGATAGAATCATACAAGATAGTTGGGTATGAAATCGTTTGAAATGAATGCTTGCTCATCCTTTCAACCTATGGTGTTTGAGTGAAAAGAGAAAAGGGAAACCATTTGTTGGGGGATGTAGTGACTAAATTGGGTTCAGAAGAGAATGTAAATAATTGATTAAGCCATGCATTCCATCTCTAGTGAAACTTGCCTAAAAGACTGAACTATTGCTTAGACAATATTTCAGCTAATTGTCTCTTGGTAGCTATGTGCTTCTGTGATCTGGTAATAGTGTAAAAGTTTAATGACTTTTTATTTGCAATATGTAATTTTTTAGATAATGTACCCTATTTTATATATTTTTCTACAGGGCAATGGAAATGTACCAAAGAGTGGTTAAGAAAAAGTATACACACCAGCTTAGGGAGACTATCTGGTTACAACCAAAGGTAAATAGTTTCAATCTATCCTTCTATGAATATAGTTATCTTGTTCACATATATATATATTTAATATAATAAAATGCATGTTCTTCTATAGTGTCGTCGTCAAAAGGGGAATAAGGCTTGTAGATATTATGTGATGAGGCACATGTTAAACATCATCCTCTTGGGTAGTACAGAATTTACAGAAGAGGTAATTGTATTTAATTATATTTGTTTTATTAAGTTCATTTCGTTGTTATTAAATTGATGCATATGATTTTTTATTTTCAAATCTGTAGATGTTTGACATTACGGATGCATTTTCTGAAGAGGACATTGATGATGTTCGCACACGTTGGGCAACTTATTTTTTAGAGATCACAAACTTGTGAGTGTAATGTTAAACATGTAAAGTTAATAACTACTATTTGGTATTAGACATGTTGAATTGTATTGTCACTACTTGGTATTGAGTTTGACTTTAATTGTACAATTTCATTGTAAAAATGAAGCCAAGTTTATGTACCTTCATATGACTTTTTTAATATTTTGGATGGAATTTGATATTTCATATACATTAGTTTCGTTGTAAATTGTTTTTAAATAAAAATTATTTTTTTTTTCAAAAATGAGTTTCTACACCTGATGTAAGAGGTCAAGTGTAGAAAGTCTGGACTTTCTACACGTGACCTCTAAAGTCAGGTGTAGAAAGGCTGAAATGGGGACTTTCTACACCTGATATAATAGGTCACGTGTAGAAAGTCTCCATTTTTTCAGACTTTCTACACCTGATGCGGTAGGTCAGGTGTAGAAAGTGTGACTTTCTACACGTGACATACGACACATGTAGAAAATATGGATTTTCTACACCTACTGTTTCTACACGTGTTTTATGTCAGGTGTAAAAAGTCATTTACGTCACATGTAAAAAGTCTTTTCTGCACTAGTGTGTGTAGCGATATGGCATATTGACTGCATTGGAGCGGTTCTTCTCACTTAGCTTCTGTTTACATCCAAATGATACATATTAATAAATATTAATTACAAACATATTACAAGTAGTTTATAAAGTATGATGTCACATCACCTAAAATTATTGACTTGTATGTGTTCTCACAAACTCATCCCACGTTTCTTGACTGATGATCTCGTCGTATAATTCCGGCAGTATTGGAATGATATTCTCGTTATCATCCGTCAAGAAATATTTCACAAGATTGGAGCGAAACTTTCTCATGAGTTTGCCGGCTTTTCTAAGCATGAAGTTCTCGTGATCATCACCATCAATAACAAAACAAGACTGTGCCATAGAACCAAAGCTAATTTGTTAGATTGTAATCATATGAAACAAACCAACCTGAATAATAAATTAATTAATGTCTTACCTGGACTTCACCCCATATTATATTCCCATATTGTTTCTTCACTCGTCTCCAATCTTGAATGGTAATAGGAACTCTGTCTCGGACTGTAGTCCCAATGAAACAATACTGTTGTTATTCACCCACTTACATCTAAATACAGGGACCCTGAACATAGAGTAATCTAACTCCCATATGCGTTCAATGTCACCAAAGTATGATATTGGTGCATAGACAGGATGTATGTCTTTAGCACTGGATCTATGCCAAGAATCAGCAATAAGTGTTACCCCACTATTCTGCATCGTGCTCCGTGTATCTTGTTCTTGTGTATAGAAGGTGTAACCGTTGATTGCATAACCATTGTAAGATAATATGTTTAAGCTTGGTCCCTTTAATAGCCATATCAATTTCTCAGAAACAGAAGTAGGATTCTTTTCCATCTCATCATTAATGCGCTTTTCCAACCAAGTTGAAAATTGTCGATTGTGTTCTTTTGTTATTAAATTTTCATTCCTATCACCATATAATTATCGAAGAGCTTCCTTATGTTCCTCAATAAATGGTTCAACCTCATCAGTGTTATGTAGCACATACAGGTGGGCTTGGTCCCAATCAGTCACTGCTATCCTGATTACATCTTGCCCGCTTGTTCCTTTTCCCGATCTTCGGCTATCATGATGGGACTTGGAGATCCCAACAGGGTTAACATTTGATAGAAAATCAACACAAAAGTCACTTGCTTCTTCAACCATGTACCATTCAATAATACATCCCTTTGGTTGATATCTATTTTTAACAAACCCTTTTAAAATTTTTCATAAATCGCTCGTTCGGGTACATCCATCTCAAGTAGACTGGACCGTACAATTGAACATCTTTCATCAAGTATACAGTTAAGTGGACCATAATATCAAAAAAAGAAGGTGGGAAATACATTTCAAATTCACATAGAGTACAAACAATTAGCCTTTGCAAATGTTGCAACTTTGTTGAATCAACCACTTTACTACATATCAACTTGAAAAACATGCAAAGTTTAGTGATTGTCTTTTTGACATTTTTCGGCAAGATGGACCATATACCAATCGGCAAGAAATTCTGCATGAGCACATGACAGTCATGAGATTTAAGGTTCTTTAACTTCAACTCTTTCATTGAAACAAGGTTTTTAATACTTGAAGAGTACCCCTCTGGAACTTTAATTCCTTGTAAAAACTCACAAAATAATTTTTTCTCCTTCTTCGACATAGTGTAAGCCGCTGGAGGTAGATAAGTGTGGTTCCCTTTCCCAATAGGTGCCAACTCTTCTCTTATTCCCAAATTAACCAAATCCAACCTCGCATTGACTTACTCTTTCCTTGCACATTGAGCAACGTGCCAATTATACTATCACAAATATTTGTTTCAATGTGCATCACATCGAGAAAATGCCTAACATATAAGGACTTCCAATATGGAACTTTAAAGAAAATAGACTTCTTCCAACAACTTGTCCCGGTTTGATTGACATATAGCTTGCCAAAATTGTTATGTAGCTCTTTCACCTTTTTAAAAACCTGAGCCCCGGTCAACATCTTCAGTGGGCTACCTTCTTTAGAGTCACCATTGAAAGCCTTTTTCCACTTCCTCTAATGATGATTTAATGGTAAGAATCTTCGATGTCCCATATAGACATTTTTCTTATAATTATCTAGTTGCATTGAATGAGTATCATCTTCACATATAGGGCATATACAATATCCTTTAACGCTGTATCCAGACAAATTACCATAAGCTGGGAAATCGTTAATTGTGCCATACAGTATGGCTTTCAAAGTGAAACTTTCTTCCCTATACCCATCATAAACATTAACGCCATCTTCCAAAAGTAGCTTCAAGTCATCAATTAAAGGACCAAAGTATACATCTATATCATTCCTAGGCTGTTTTGGCCCAGAAATTAACATCGAGAGCATCATAAACTTATGTTTCATTATCAAGTGTGGAGGAATGTTGTAAATCATCAATATTACCGACCAAGTGCTGTGTGTACTACTTTGAACGCTGTGGGGATTGATTCCATCAGTTGACAATACAAGCCGTAGGTTCCTAACCTCGTTCAAAAAGTCAGGATACTCATGATCAATTTTCTTCCATTGAGGGGCATCTGCAGGGCGCCTTAGCTGTGTGTCTCCAATCCTCTCATCTACATGCCATGTCAACTGCTTCGATATCTCTGCGTTACTGTATAGACGCTTTAATCTCGGGATAATAGGAAAATACCATAGGACCTTGACGGGACTTTTTCCTTTCTTCTTCCCATATCAAGATGCATTGCATTTAGGGCACTTCTCTAACATTGCATATTGTTTCTGAAATAATATGCAATTGTTAGGGCATGCATGTATCTTCTCATATCCCATTCCAGTTGTTGAGCAAAGAATTCACTTTGCCTTGTATGTCTTCGCAGGAAGTACATTTTCTTATGGAAGCATATATTGCAAAAGTTCAAGGAGTGTGGTGAAACCCGAATCACTCAACCCATAGCGGGCTTTAAAGTTATACAATTTCAACACTGCTAGCAATCTTGTGTATTTTGTACAACCAGCATATAACAGTTTCTCTGCATCACCTTTGAACTTCTTAAATTCTCGGGACAGTTATGAAGTACCTGTTCAACCATATTAAGCATTTCTTGAAAACCATCATCTCCATCACACATGCTTCGGTCAAACTCATTTAAAGCACCATCGGTGGTATGCGACCGATCATTACAAGGGTCGTTTGTCTCACCATGTCTTGTCCATCGTGTATATGTTTGATCAATCCCATAACACACTAAATGATCTAACAAATCAAGTGGACTAATCCGCTTTCCATAACAACAAGATAAGCAGGGACACAAGATTTTTTTAGGATATTTTGTATGCTCAATTGCAAATCTAATAAACTCCTTCACCCCATCTATATATTCTCTTAAACACCGATCATATGACATCCATTTTCGATCCATCTATGGTTTTAAAAACCTAGAATTAAATAGTGGTTAGTTACTATATATGAGGAAGTCATCTATGCCTTCAACCTATATACACACTAAATGAGAAAACTATCCGTTACAAAGGGTATGTGAGTCAATTTATACCAATTGGTCACCATAGGTTTAAATGAAAAAACTAGACTTCATTCCAGATACAATAAAAATTAAAAACAGTTAAAAAAGGGAACTTATTTGGAGGTGCTAGTACGCTTCCGATGTTGGGGTCTTGTTCGTGTGGATACTGGTAGAGGGAGCTAGTTCCTACAGTTGGCTCCTAGAGATCAAACAAGACACAAAACAAAAAAGGTACGATTCTATCTACAGTTCGGGATTCGAGAATTTTAAACAGCTAATTTCTTCCGCTGCTTGTACGAATCTTAATAGTGGTATCAAAGCTAGGTCAATTATGCGTTTAAATTGAGTTTATGTTCTTATACATGTGATATATATGGGATATACATGCCGAATATGTATATGATTTTTGCTTTCAAAGAAATATGTTCTTTTGCGATTTTGTTTACATACATGCAATCTTTTGAAATCGATTCAATTATATGTGATATGTGTAATATCCCAAATTTTGGGATAAGATGCTTGGGATTAAGCCTGGATTAAGTGGACTACTAAACCCCAGTTTAGTAAATGTCCTAGTAAGGCAAACGACTAAGCCCAGTTTGAGAGGAATCTCAAGAATGATGAGATATAGAAAGACTCTCTGGGACTATGTGACTTATTGGCCTTATCGAATAGAAGGCTCGATATTTGCAGCTGGTATCATTAAAGTGTCGGTATAGATATGCACAGGACGCATATACGGTGCCATTTGGTTGGTAGAAAGATGCTACCAATTATGTCATAAAGTATGGGACAAGTTAAACAAGTAAAGTATGATGTATGTGAGGACATATGGTGTTTTCAGGGTGAACCAATATGCCCTGCGTTTTTAAGAATACACCGGTGTTTTGGGAAAAGACACTAGCTTATGGTGCCATGTGGGGCCCACAAGCAGAAAATCGGTAATTCCCTGAGCCAGAGATCATGTGGCACTATCTGAGGGCTTACATGGACACTTGGCACGGTCTTGAGGCCACAGGGACACATGGCATAAAATCGAGTGACTCCGTATAATAAAGTAATATTTTTGAAAAGTGACTTTTGAGGTGGACCAATAAGAAATTGCCATCTAGCCAGTTGTTACCATCAGAAGAGGACACATGTCCCTTTATCATGGTCCTCACTTTTTAACTTTTGTGTTGGCCAAATAAGAGCATGACAAGTGTCACCTCTTTATGATAAAGTTACTTTATCTTTTGAGTTGTCATCACCTGAAGGTAACACCTATCCCCGAGCCGGGGAAATCCACCGGTCTTCGGTCTAGTCACCCGACTAACTTTTTTGAACACCAAACCCAGGAGTTGGGGAAAATCATCAGGCACCTACTTTCCCTAACAATTTGGATGGCCAAAGGCCCGGGAAAAGAGGCGAGACCCACTTTATTAAAGGAAGTGACACATGTCACACAATCAGTGAAATACTAAACAAATGGCACTGTAACATTGCGACACGTGGCATAATTTTTCAAGACTCCTCCTAGGCCATCTAATTTCATCCAGCTGCCCCAATTATTCAGAAAAAATCATGAAAAAACGTTGGAAAATAGTTAGAGGAAAGAGAAAACATGAATAGTGAAAGTTCTCGAGTTCCGGAGCCGATTTCACCTCCGAATTGGAGTTTTCTCTCAAAGTACCCTTTAAAAACCTTCTTCTACTCATCCTAAGCTTCATTTCTATGGTTTCAGATTTTCATTTGGAAGTTTTTGGTGCCGTCTCCGTTGCTGGAGTACTGCCGGATTTCCGAACCGATTGCACAAACGTGTAGAGGTAAGCGTAAGCTTTCTTTTTCATTTATTGGTTTGTTGTTTAGATGAGTTTTGTGGGAGTTGGGTACTGTTCATTTTCAACCAAGGGCTGTTTTTAGAGGCTTAATCATGATTTAATCATGTGTTTATGGTTAGATTATGATTTATGATGATATTGGACCAAGTTGTTGGACAAAATTCTGAATTGATGAATTGTTGTAGAAAACTCTATTTTTCTGATCTGAACAGAATGTGATAAAGGAATGAGAATTTTCCTAATTTGAGGTTTCTAATGGATTCCTTGGGCAAAATTTTGTAGGTATACAAGTGTTCATGATTTTGGATGCTGATATATGAATTTGGAATTTTTGAAAATTGTAAAGTAGATGTTGTGTATTTCATTTTCTGGAGGCAGGTCTGTTGTGACGTGTTTTTGAGTAATTAAATGTTATCCAATGACTATGAAACTTTCCAGAATTAAAGTAGAGACATAGAGCTTTACTTTTATAGGTAGGTTGTAATTTTTGGACAAGTATACTAAGAGATATAATTTTCCAAAGTTAGGCCCTGTTTCTGGAAGGTAATCTGGAACAGTTCAGGTTCGGCGAATTTCTGGGAAACATATGACAATTATAGTCAGCCAAAAGTATTTTTACATAAAATTAAACTTATAGAGCTTCACATAGGACTTTGAAGAACCCCAATTGGAGTTCAATATAATTAATTATGATTTTTCAAAGTTTGGTCAAATTGCTGGCAAATTTTGGCTACCATGCAAATTTAAGAAAGAAAGGGCCAAATGTAATTAGTATGAACTCTAAGGGTGAAAGTAAACCTTTAAGGCTAATGTAGCCCATTGGGCATTCACCTTTCATGGATCTAATGATGTCATTACTTATCTAGGGCCATGAAGTGACAAAGAAGAAGCAATGGTTGGAAGATCAAGGTACAAGAGGAGGACACAAAGTCCAAAAGGTAGTGAACTTTCCTAACTTGCATGACTTGATTTGTATGCTTGTGTATTGATGTGTTAATTGCTTTGATGAATTGTATGAAGCATATGTGAATGAGTGAAGCTCTGTCTCTGTTTATACTATGGTCATAAGTATGTTATATGAAACATTGAGCATGCATATATGTCATTATGTTGGCATGAATTCATGTAAGCAAGCATATCATGCACAAAGCATTTCTTGTATGCAATGGTTAGTATTGTTTGCTACTGAGATTCCTCGAATCTCACCCTCCCCAACCAACCATTCAGACAGGTAAGTACTGGAAGTGTGCTAAGAACAGAGAAGAGGAATGCATGAAGAGGAAAGCTGTTGGTTGTCCGAAGACCTTTTAATTATTTTAAGGTCTGTAAATATTATGTATACCCCCTGTGGGGGGAAAATATTGTAGTATATTCAAGCAATATTGTGTCAATATTATCAGTATATTCATGCTATTCCTATGTGCCCACTGAACTGTGCATTGCTACTCTGAGTAATGTCATTACATAAGAGGTATATAAGGCGGGGTCTTTACAATATGCTTTGTTCGATTAAGGTTGCTAGTTTCGTAATTCCTGTTATGGATTAGATCTAAAATTGAAAATTCATGAATCTGTTTCAAATTGTATCGAAATCCAATTGGTGTAATGTAGGCATGAAGCTCACGGCCGATAACAAAATGAGTCATGTTCGGGTCTTTAGTTGGATCTTAGGGATCCGAAAGCTTAAAGAAGAAGGCTAGGATGATGCCATTTTATGTAGCCTACTAAAGTGTTCAGATGGCAACACAGAACGACATCGTCTCTCATTAAGTTTCATTAGCAGGACTGCCATAGGTAACTATTCGTAGCGCAATATAACTTAATCACGACATTCATTGTTTCTTTCATATTGTATGAATTATTACTTGTTGTAGTTTATTCTCCAAAGTTGTTTGGGTATGGTAAACAACATGGCTCTGGTCTTTACAAGGGTTGTAATGTTTAAATATGGCCTGCGTGCTGTGCCTTTCTCTAAATATTCTCTATGTATATTCTCTTCTCATCTCACTCCCATCGTATGTTTAAACCAGGTTTCTCCTAATGTACTCTTTATTTTTCTTATTCAGAGAAGTCCTCTCATTGGCTTGGGAGGATTCTAGGTTAGGTGAGCCATATTTTGTCACGTTTAAATTGTGCTTTTGATAAGATCATTGCATGTTCACTTTTGCTTTTATATTTGCATTAGATACAATCATAAATGCATTCATATAAACACAATCAATTGGATAAAGCCTCTAAATAAAATCTTAAGTCATAATGCCGTCAATTAATGAATACTTGTCAAAGCCTAGATCGCTCAATTGTTCATTCTACCAAAGTGGATACATTTGGGTTATCTTGGTGAGACAAGCCTGAGTAATGGTGATACTCACAACATTCATTATTGTTTTGACTTAATTGAGATTAATAAAACGGTTTTAAATCTCAAGGCATTAGATGAAATCAAACATGCCGGGTCATATGATGATCAAATCCCATAAAGATCTAAGAGTTAAATGTGATGTAATTGGTAAAGACGTTACCTACCTAAATAACTTGAATTTAAGTGTCCTGCTAAAGCGGAATTAAATTAAAACGAAATATGGATCTTAGCCCACTAATTATATTGAGGGTTGTTAATTTAGTGGGAGAGTACTAACCAACTTTGCATATTTTAATTGTAGAATCATGTCGACTAGTAACACTGCTACACTATCACTGCGATCAGTCCTTGAGAAGGACAAAGTTAACGGGGCAAAATTTCTTGATTGGTTGAAGAACTCAAGAATTATTCTCAAGCAGGAAAGAAAGGCGTAAGGCCTAGATCAACCCATTCTTGAGGAGCCCACAGCCAATGCTCTAAGAGCTCAGAGAGATGCTTACATAAAGGGCCAATCATTGTTTTGTAGGCATTATTTTTATTTAATGAATTTCTCCACTTTGTTATCATATCATTCGAATGTTTATTATGATAACTGTATCATTGGATGAATCGTAAGGATTATCCTAAATGTCCTTGGTTGGTTATCTATGTGGGAACAAAAATGAAATAAGACTAGTATGACTTTGATGAGGTATGGAGATACGAATCAAAGTCTTAGGCACTTGTAGGAGTACAAGGTGCTGGACCGACCCGCTATGATAAAGCTGCATAGATTAAATCATAAGCTTATCTCATGTATAACCACGTCAAAAGTCACCTTTAATCAGGTGATTATAAAGGCTTTGATCGGGTCTAAGATTCAATGAATACAATATTTAATCTAGGGTGGACCAATTATATATATATATATATATATATATATATATATATATATATATATATATCTCTGTGTGTGTGTGTGTGTGTAAATATATATAAATTCAAAAATAATAATAATATTATTATATATAACAGATAATAATATTATTGTGAGGTGTTAGTTTTATATTTAATTTATTTGATAAATTAAATAAAGCTAATACAGATATCATATCTCAGATTTAATTTATAAAGATAAATTAAATCAGTTGGCTCTTTATTCGAATTAAATAAATAGTTTAGATTAAATTTGTTGAATAGATTTAATTAAATCAAATTTATTTAACTTAATTCGAATTTCAAAATTAATTAAGATTAATTTTGAAAATCTAATACAACCTACTTAAGTTATAAGACCTAGGGTTAGAGAACCCTAGCCGTCAATAGAGTGAGAGGTGTTAGAGAGCCGTAAGAGAAAACCCTAGAGAGGAATTTTTGGTGGCGCTAGCACATTGTCGGTGTTGGGGTCCTGTTCCTGTGGATACCGGTAGAGGGAGCTAGTTCGTACTGTTGGCTCCTAGAGATCGAATAAGAGGCATAACAAAAAAGGTACAACTCTAACTACTCTGTTTAAACGCCGTTGTTAGATCTGTGTTCGGGATTCAAGAATTTTAAATGGTTAATTTCTTCAGCTGCGTGTACGAATCCCAACAATGACAGGTTGCATCGTATTAATGATCCTCATAAGAATTAGGTAGTCATAATACCTTGCTAGAGGCCACTTGCAACTTGTAGGTTGGTACAATTATTGTCCCACTGCCAACTTCATGTGGGCCTATAGGGTTGCACAAAAAAAATCCAGATTCATTGAATTTAAGATGTGTCTAAGATTCAATGAATACCATGTTTAATCTAGGGTGGTGGATGAATTATATATATATATATAATATGATATAAATTTGAAAAAAAATATTATTATGAGGTGTTAGTTTTATATTTATTTTATTTGATAAATTAAATAACAAAAGCTAATACAGATATCATATCTCAGATTTAATTTATGAAGATAAATTTATAAATTAAATCAGTTGGCTCATTATTCGGATTAAATAAATAGTTTAGATTAAATATGTTGGACAGATTTAATTAAATCAAATTTATTTAATCTAATTAGGATTTCAAAATTAATTATGATTAATTTTGAAGATCTAATATGGCCCACATAAGTTATAAGATGTAGGGTTAGAAAACCCTAGCCATTAGAGACGTATTAGAGAGCCGCGAGAGAAAAACGTTAGAGAGGTATTGAAGGCGATAGCACGCTGCCGGTGTTGGGTCTTGTTTGTGTAATACTAGTAGAGGGAGTTGTTTCGTGCAGTTAGCTCCTAGAGATCGAAAAGGCGAAAAACACAAAGGTACTATTCTAACTACTCAGTTTAGACACCATTGATAGATCCGCGATTGGAATTAGAATACTTTTGAAATTTAAATTCTTCTGTTGCATGTACCTTCAATCTCAACAGTGGTATTAGAGCAAGGTCAATTGTGCGTTTAAATTTAGTTTATGTTCTTATATATGTGATATATATGTATGTTTTATAAGAAACGTCCGAGTATGGATCTGATCTGGTGATTTTCATTTTCGATTATATGAGATTTTTGTTTTTGATCTTCTGGAAATATGTTTATAAGAAATTATTTCGATTACATATGATGTATTTCCTTTTGATTACCGCTGTTGTTCTCGCGATTTTGGTTCTGGATGAGATCTAAAACTAAAATTCGTGTGGTTGTTTCGAATTGTTTTTCCCGGCTTGTTGAAGAACAACCGGGTCACTCAGGTCTCTAATCGAATTTTAGGGATCTGAAGCTTGAAGAAGAAGGCTAGTACGATGTCGTTTTGTGTGGGCTTCTGAAGTGTTCATATCACAACACAGAAGGTGCCGGCTCTCACTCTTCCCAAAATGCACAGTTTCATTAAGTCTAAAAGTGTTCTCGGTGTTATTGAAACTGGACTGAAATTTTAAAAATTGGGCCGAAACGCATGTTTATTAGTAGGACCACCGTGGCTAACTATTCGTAGCGTGATATAACTTAATCATGACATTCATTATCTATTTCATATTGTATGAACTATTGTTTGTTGTGGTTTATTATCCAAAATTGTTTAGGTATGGTGAACAACAATGCTTTAGTTTTACAAGGGTTGTAAAATTTAAATATGGCCTGCGTGCCGTGGCTTCCTTTAAATATAGAGAAGTCCCCTCGTATGTTTAAACGAGGTTTCTCTCAATGTAATTTTTCTTTTCTTATATAGAGAAGTCCTCTCATTGGCCTGGGATGATTTTAGGTTAGGTAAGCCATGTTGTGTCATGTTTGAATTATGTTTTTGATTAGATCATTGCATGCACAGTTTTACGTTTAGACGTATTTATTTGTATGAGATACAATTGTGATTGCATTCATGTAAACATAATTAATTGACGATGCCCTCTAAATAAAATCTTAAGTCATAATGTTGTCAATTAATGAATACTTGTCAAAGCTTAGATAGCTCAATTATACGTTCCACTAAAGGGGATATACATTTGGGTTATACTTGGTGAGACAAGCCTGGGTAATGGTGATACTCACAACATTCATTATTGTTTTGACTTAATTGAGATTAACAAAACGGGTTTAGATCTCAAGGCATTAGATGGGATTAAACATGTCGGGTCATATGATGATCAAATCCCATAAAGATCTAAGAGTTACATGTGATGTAATTGGTAAAGAGGTTGCCTACATAAATAACTTGAATTTAAGTGTCCTGCCAAAGCGAAATATGGATCTTAGCGCACTAATTATATTGAGGGTTATTAATTTAGTGGGAGATTACTAACCAACTTTGCATATTTTAAATTGTAGAATCATGTTGACTAGTAAAACTGCTACACTATCACTGCGATCAGTCCTTGAGAAGGACAAACTCAATAGGACAAACTTTCTTGACTGGTTCAGGAACTTGAGAATTGTTCTCAAGCAGGAAAGAAAGGCATATGTCCTGGATCAACCCATTCCTGACGAGCTTGCAGCCAATGCTCCAACAGCTCAGAGAGATGCTTACACGAAGCGTAAGGATGACTTTGTGGATGTAGGATGCCTAATGCTTGCCACCATGGTTCCAGAGCTCCAAAGAGATCTGGAACATATGGAGGCTCATGAGATGATTGTCCATCTCAAGGAATGTTCCAGCAATAAGCAAGGCAAGAGAGGTATGAGACCACAAAGGCCTTACATTCCTGCAAGATAACTGAAGGTGCATCAGTTAGTCCTCATATGTTAAAGATGAAAGGCTACATTGATCTCCTTAAGAGGATTGGATTTAGCATGAGCCAGGAGTTAGCTACAGATTTTATCTTGAACTCACTCTCGAAAAGTAATGACCAGTTTTTCATGAACTACAACATGAACAAGATGGATGGAAAGGGTATGAAAAGGAAAGGCAGGCAAAGGGAAGGGTACAGGCTCAAGTGGTAAGACCAAAGAGTCAAATAGGCCTGAAACTAAGCCTGCTGTCAAGAAGGCAAAGCCTCCAAAGGATGGAGTATGCTACTTCTGCGTTGAACCTGGTCATTGGAAAAGGAATTGTGAACTCTTCCTTGAAGATCTGAAAAAGAACAATAAGGATATCGGGGCTATCTCTTCAGGTATTTATGTTATAGACATTCATTTTTCTACTTCCTCTACATGGGTATTACATACTGCATGTGGTTCTCACATTTGTATAAATGTGCAGGGTCTTAAGGATAGTAGAAAATTGAAGAAGGGCGAAGTGGACCTATGAGTTGGAAACAGAGCAAGAGTTGCTGCTTTAGCTGTATGCACTTATGAATTAGTTCTGCTCACTGGGCTTTTATTAGTTTTGAAAAATTACTTTTATGTTCCTGCTTTGAGTAGTAACATTGTTTCTCTTTCTTATTTGGATAAGGAAGGTTATACTTTCATTACTAGGAATGGTAAATGTTCTATTTATTGTAATGACATTTTTTATGCTGATGGTGATTTGCATATTGGTCATTATTTTCTTAATTTAGAGCATCCTAATAATGGAAATATCTATAACATAACTACCAAAAGGATTAAGTCAAACGATTTGAATCTGACCTACCTATGGCATTGTCGCTAGGCCATATAAATGAGAAACACATTTCTAAACTCCTTCAAGATGGATTTCTTAACTCATTTGATTTTGAATCAATTGATACATGTGAATCTTACTTATTGGGAAATATGATGAAGGCACCTTTTACTAGGCATAGTGAGTGGGCCATTGATCTATTCAGCCTTATACATATAGATGTATGTGGACCACTTAATACAGCTGCCAGAGGACGTTATATGTACTTCATTACATTTATCGATGATTTTAGTAGATATGGATATGTCTATCTAATGAAATATAAATATGAATCTCTTGAAATGATTAAAATTTTCCAAAATGAAGTGCAAAACCTACTTGGCAAAACAATTAAAGCGCTTCGATCTGATCGAGGTGGTGAATATTTGAGCCAAGAGTTCATTGACCATGTTAGGAGTTGTGGGATAATCTCACAACTAACTCCTCCAGGAACACAACAATAGAATGGTGTTTCTAAGTAGAGAAATCAAACACTATCAGATATGGTTCAATCTATGATGAGTCAAACAGATCATCCACTGTCCTTTTGGGGCCATGCCCTATAGACAGCTACGTTCACACTAAATCGTGTTCCATCAAAGGTTGTTGAAAAGATACCATATGAGATATGGACTGGGAAGAAACCCAGTTTGTCCTTTCTCAAAATTTAGGGATGTAAGGTTTATGTTAAACAACAAGCCTTTGATAAGTTATCACACAGATCCTCAAAATGCCTTTTTGTGGGGTATCCTAACGAAACAAAGGGACATTATGTCTACAATCCCACCGATCACAAAGTGTTTGTTATCCGAAACAGTATCTTTCTAGAAAGAGAGTTTATCTCTAAAAGAACCAATGGGAGCAAGGTATATCTTGAAGAAGTTCGAGAGTCACAAGATAGCATAGAACCATAAATGGAAAATAGAGAAAACTCACAACAAATTGATGAGCCTCCTCAACTAACACAAGGCCCACGAAGGTATGATAGGACACGGCAATAACCTTAGAGATATGGATTTCTGATTATTGGAAGTCGTGATGTGTTGCTCATTGAACATAATGAGCCAACAACCTATCGAGAAGCCAAAGTGAAACCAAACTTTGACAAATGGCTTAATGCCATAAAGTCTGAAATGCAATCCATGTACGAAATTAAGTATGGACCTTAATTGATCCACATGAAGGTGTAAAAACCATCGGGTGCAAGTGGGGTTTCAAAGAAAAAACCAACATGGATGGCAAAGTAAATGTCTTCAAGGTACAACTGGTTGCAAAAGGATTCACTCAAACTCATGGTGTAGACTATAATGAAACCTTTTCCCCAGTTACAATGGCCAAATCAATCAAAATTCTTCTTGTCATTACAGCATATTATGACTATGAAATATGACAGATGGACGTCAAAACAACCTTCCTTAATGGAAAGCTCCTTGAGGATGTCTACATGACACAACCTGAAGGTTTTGTGCCTCCAGAGGACTCTAGTAAGATATGCAAGCTTCAACGATCCATTTATGGATTGAAGCAAGCATCGCGGAGTTGGAATTATCATTTTGATGAAGTAGTCAAAGAGTGTGGATTCATTCAAAACATCGATGAACCTCATGTTTACAAGAAGGTTAGTGGGAGTACAGTTGTATTTCTAGTACTTTGTGTAGATGACATCCTACTTATTGGGAATGACATTCCTACCTTGCCCGAGTGTCAAGTCTTGGTTAGGAAAATATTTCTCGATGAAAGACTTAGGCGAAGCCACTTACATCTTAGGGATCAGGATCTATAGAGATAGATCCAAGAGGCTAATTGGTCTAAGTCAGAGCACATATATAGACAAGATACTGTATAGGTTTAGTATACAAGTTTAAAAAGGGGTTAGATGCCTATGTCTTATGGCATCCATCTCAACAAGGATATGTGTTCTGGTACACCTGATCAAAGAGAATACATGAGCATGGTTCCATATGCCTTGGCTATTGGATACATCATATATGACATTCTATGTTCTCTACCGAATGTCTCATTTTCCTTAAGTATGACCAGAAGATATCAATAAGATCCTAGTAAGGGTCATTAGACTACTGTCAATAATATCTTAAAGTACTTAAGAAGGACTAAGGACATATTCTTGGTATATGGTGGTTTGGATGATGAGCTCTGTATAACTGGGTACATAGATGCAAGTTTCCAAACTGACCAAGATGATCTTTGATCGTAATCTGCATATATATTCCTTTTGAATGGTGGTGTGGTAAGCTGGAAGAGCTCTAAGTAGAGTATTGTAGCAGATTTCGTAATAGAAGCTGAGTATATACCAGCATCGGATGGAGGTAAGGAAGCCATTTGGATCAGAAAGTTCATTATTGAACTAAGGATGGTGCCTACCATCTTAAATCTAATTGTTTTGTTCTATGACAATAGCGGTACCATTGCGCAGGCTAAGAGGCCCAGGTCACATCAAAGGACCAAGCATATACTCAGGCAATTTCATCTTATCAGAGAAATCAATGATAGAGGTGATATCAAAATATGCAAAGTACCAGGAGAAGACAATGTTGCTCATCCTCTTAACAAACCGCTTGCGCAACCAAAACATGAGCGTCATGTTAGTGTTGGATTTCATGTTTTGACGATAACAAATCATGTTTTGGAAGTCCCTGAATTTGATTAAAACAAATACAGCAGCCAAGGAAGTGAGAAAAGTGATATGAGCAAGATCACTCGAGTGATTTATGTAATCACTCAAGTGATTATCAAGATCACTCGAGTGATCATTAAAAATCACTCGAGTGATATGAAAAATACCAGATCACTCGAGTGATCTGTGATATCACTAGAGTGATGCGTCAGATCACTTCCAGTGAATCAAAAATCACGGCAAGAAAAATTCACTGTTCCAGATCTCACTTCCAGTGATCCTGAATCACTCGAGTGATTTGTGATTTCCACCAAATCACTTCCAGTGGATTGAAAATTACTGCAAGAAGAAATCACTGTTTACAAAATCACTTCCAGTGATGCCAAATTCACTCGAGTGATATATGAAACTCATGTTCACTTCCAGTGAGTCTGTTATCACTTGAAGAAGATTTTAAGGTTTTTGAAATCACTTCCAGTGACATCAAATTCACTCCAGTGATGCTTCATTTTCTCAGTATCACTCTCAGACAGTCACTTTGATTGACTAGCAATCACTTCCACGTAAATCAACAGATTTTGTTAGTTAGATTTTGATAGTAATTATCATTGCTAGTTATTCTAGATTATTGTCAAAACCATGTGGCATATTATTTCATTAAAATTACTCAATTGCTAAAATCCATCTCCAGTGAAAGCAAGATCACTTCCGATGGTTTCTTGATTTTCAGAAATCACTCTCACTCTGATGATATTCAAATATTTTCTAACGGTCATTTCTCCTGAGTGTATTACAGGTGTACTCCACTACCACTCACATGACAAGCAACTGAACACACCACTCGAATGGCAACTAATCGTGGGCGACAGCGAAATTCATAAATAACAGAAAAAAAATATTGTTGCATCTGTCAGAAGCACTATGAATCAAGGGAAAAATTTACAACAGTCTTCAAAGCCTCTGATATATATGTCCAGCCATTCAAAAAATAAGAGGACGACGAACAACGCTTGAATTCACTGCATACAATACATTCATAAGTGCTTCGTCTCTTATCAACTCTTCATCTGTACTTTAGTTTTCATCTATATACTCTGTGAGAGAGATTAGTCAGTCATACACACTTAATTTCTGACAGTGATAACTTAAGGTTGATGAATCTTAAGTTGAGATTTGAGATTACCTTGTGTAAGGGGGAGCGAGTATCCAAAGAAAGGAACTTGCTATTGTACTGTGGTGCTAAGAACCCACTGAATCTTGGAAGATATAGTGAAAAGCTCAGAAGAATTTCTAAGGACTGGATGTAGGTCAAGTGGTTGAGACCGAACCAGTATAAACCCCTGTGTGAACTTCGGTGATATCTCTTCCTTTTTATAACTGTGCTTTAAAGTTTTATAATTTAATTTAAGTATCTATTTATATTTGTTATCACCCAATTCACCCCCTCTTGAGTGAAAAGCTTGCTCTAACAGTTAGGACAATGGGAATAAGCAAATTAATAATTATACCTAGTGCAAGTGGGAGGGTGTTTGAAATTGTGCCCTACGGGCCAATCATTGTACTTTTGACATTATTGTTATTTAATGAATTTCTCAATTTTTTTATCATATCATTCGCATCTTTATTATGATAATTGTATCATTGGATGAATCATAAGGATTATCCTAAATGTCCTTGGTCGGTTATCTATGCGGAAGCAAAAAATGAAATAAGACCAGTATGACTTTGATGAGGTATGGAGATATGAATCAAAGTCTTAGGAACTTGTAGGAGTATAAGGTGCTGGACCGACCCGCTATGAGAAAGCTGCATGGATTATGTCATAAGCTTATCTCATATATAACCACATCACAATACCCTCTGACCTGAAATCATCATGGATTCCTGCATAAGAGTTGCTAAGTTTTGACCTAGTCAAAAGTCACTTTTTACTGGATGATGATAAATGAAAAAATCGGGCTTAGAGGTTTTCATGCAGAGTAATGTGAATGGTCAAGATGGAATTTATCCCTCAGATTAGTAGAGAGATATTATTGTGCCCTTTGATGAGTGAGTCTGAGAAAAGTATGGCGATACTGTGATGGAAATGAGTTTCCATTTCTATTATCAGACTACTCAGGAATCGGGAAAGTAATGGTAAGGAACAAGAGGATGACACTATCCATGCCTCATCCTTGACCAAAATATCATGTGACAAAAGGGACTTGACATGGTTATATGACAGGTTACATCGTATTAAAGATCCTCATGTGAATTGGGCAGTCGTAATGTCTTGCTAGAGGTTGCTTGCTACTTGTGAGCTAGTGCAGTTATTGGCCCACTGCTAACTTCATGTAGGCCTATAGGGTCGCACACAAGAATAGCCCAACACGAGCTATAATGTCAAGATTCATTGAATCTAAAATGTGTCTAAGATTCAATGAATACAATGTTTAATCTAGCGTGGATAAATTTAATATATATATATATATATATATGTATAAATTCAAATAATAATAATAATAATAATAATATAGATAATAATATTATTATAAGGTGTTAGTTTTATATTTAATTTATTTGATAAATTAAATAACTAAAGTTAATACAGATATCATATCTAATATTTAATTTAAAAGATAAATTAAATTAGTTGGCTCATTATTCGGATTAAATAAATAGTTTAAACTAAATCTGTTGGACACATTTAATTAAATCAAATTTATTTCATCTAATTCGGATTTCAAAATTGATTAAGATTAATTTTGAAGATCTAATACGACCCACATAAGTTATAAGACGTAGGGTTAGAAAACCCTAGCCATCAGAGATGTATTAGAGAGCCGCGAGACAAAAAACCATAGAGAGGTATTGGAGGCATGAGAATGATGCTGATGTTGGGTCTTGTTCGTATGGATACCAGTAGAGGGAGCTGGTTCATGCAGTTGGCCCCTAGCGATCGAAAAGGCGAAAAACATAGAGGTACTATTCTTACTACTCGGTTTAGACGCCATTGATAGATCAGTGATTGGGATTGAAATACTTTTGAAATTTAAATTCTTCTATTGAGTGTACATTTAATCCCAACAACCTATCATCCTCAGACAATACAGACGCTAGAGGATATGTCAAGGTTAAAAGAAGTTGGGATCGAGTCCTTCCACTTGTAGAGTTTGCATACAACAACAGCTATCATTTGAGCATTCAAATGACTCCATATAAAGTGATGTATGGAAGGAAATGTCAATCACCCTTATACTGGGAAGAACTGTCTGAGTGAAAAATGTGTGGCCCAATAGTGGATCAGATGACAGAGCATATTTGTTAGAACTGCCTGACACCCAAGAGGGGGATGAATTGGGTGTATGATAAGAAAGTATGATCTTTTAAAATCTGTTTGCTGATTGTTAACTCAGTATATATATGGAAATATAAATTCACAACCAATTACATAAATCATATATGCTATAAATATAAAAGCTTAGAGAAGAGAATGTACAAACTATCCCGAAGACCTTTCTCTCCAGCTTACCCGTGCAAGTATTACGAGCAGCAACGTTCTCTCTTGCTTACACCACTGTAAGTCTTACGAGCAACAACGTTCTCTACTGCTTGCACCTTATAAGTCTTATGAACAGAATGTCTTACTGGCAATTCTCTTTACAACTTCCCCGTAAGTAATCAACCCTCTCAAGATCCCTATACCTTTAGATCAATACAAAAGTATAGATGAAGTATTTACAGACTCTCTCACAGAGTGGGTAAGATGCTCACTGAAGTACAATACTAATATTCTCACTCTCAATTATACATGACAAGGAAAACAGATATTAATGGAGAGTGAGAGAGATGAAGATTCATGACAGTAGCATTTTAGCAGTTGGGTTCTCGTTACTTTATCGTATTTGTTCGCTTGTGTGTATCTCAGTTCGATACTGTCTCTTGTTGAATGCTTCGGTTTATATAGGAGATGCATTGAGAGCCATTGGAGCATTCAAATATTTTCCCGTTGAAAGACCATAGATACTTCAGCCGTTGCTTACAATTAGCACATTATTGGTTATTTGTTGAATATTGCTAGTACCCATGATTAGTTTCCATCGAATGTTGTTCCGATGAGTGGTAGTAGATAACACCTATAATACACTCAGGAAAATAGTCATTAGAGAATATTTTAAATATCACTCGAGGGGATAACTACTTCACCGGAAGTGATCTATATCAGTTGAGTACACCATGAAATCATTCGAGTAAATTCTTTAACTCAGTGTACTTCACTTCCAATGTTTAGACATCTTTTGGATGTGCTTCTAATAAGAACAGTGAATCATTCAAGTTAACTTCTAATTCATTGGCAGTGAAATCCTGAAACATAAGAATCGCTTGAGTGTGGTGTCATTTCACTGGAGGTGATTTTGATGAAATAATAAATCACCCGATAGTATAAGCATTTCGCTAGTAGTAACTTTGTAAGAGTAGGAATATCACTTGATCTATCAGTTCATTCACTCGCAGTGATATCAATTCACTTGAGTACAACATTACTTCACTGGAGGTGATTTTCACAAAACAACATTTCACTGGCAATGATTTTGACAAAAATGATATTTCATTTTTGTGAAAGTGATTCGGATTCATTAGAAGTGATTATCATAACTAGTATATTACTGACAGTGATCTTCTTGATTTCGGTGCAAGTGATTGCAAATAGATTGAGTGATCATAGATGCTGACAGGAAGTGAAACTGACAAAACTTCATATCACTCGAGTGAATTTTAGATTACTTGAAGTGATTTGGTAAACAGTGAAATTTTCTTGAAGTTATCCGAGAGTCACTGGAAGTGATATTCAAAACAGTGAATTTTTCTTCCGGTGATTTTCAATCCACCGGAAGTGATTCTGAAAATTTCAGAGATCACTCAAGTGAAATGACTATCAATGGAAGTGATTTTCAAAACAGTGAAAATTTCTTACAGTGATTTAGCTTGCATTGGAAGTGATATGTAGAAATAGAACATCACTCGAGTGAGTTGGGCTGTATTGGGAGTGATTTTTGAAATAGTGAAATTTTCTTTGAGTGATTTCTGATGTCACTCGAGTAATTTGTCATCTGAGGCATTTCACTCGAGTGATTATTAATGATCACTCGAGTAATCTTCCTGATTACTCGAGTGATTATGAAAATCAGTCGGGTGCTCTCTGTTCAGATCACTTTAACTAGTAGCTCCACTTCCAATTCGATAGCAAACATATTATAGATGGCATAAATCTTCTAATATAACTCCAAAATTTCCATATTATATATCAATTGGAAGCTCTTTGAGTCTAGTTTCATATGGTACTAGTTTCAGCTTAATTGTATATGTGGTTTGAGAGTTATGGTTGAATTACAAGACCTCGCTCAGCTAGATGAAAAATAGAGTATGAAAATCTGAACATCACTCGAGTAAATAGTGAATCACTTCAAGTGATTTTCACTGTTTGCAGAATCACTCGAGTGATTGTTAAAATCACTTCGGTTGCTACAGTGCTACAGTATGATACAGTGCCAATACGATACAGTACCGTATGCTACAGTACCCAAAGAACTTGAATCTTTATACTCTCCATTAATTCTTACAAGTTCTTCATTTCTCAATCTCTTTCTTTAATTGCTTGACTAATCTACAAGATATGCAACATTAAATATAGTAGTTAGTTAATGTACAAGATAAGTATATGATGCAAACTTTTCTCTCTCTTAATATTTAATATATATATTTGACATCATCAAAACTAATCATATCTAACAAGATTAAGTTGATAAAGCAGAGATTGTTGGCTGCTCAAAGTTGGCAAAAAAGTTATACCGACAAGAGGCCGAAACCTCTAGAATTTGAAGTCAATGATAATGTGTTTATAAAAGTTGCACCTGTCACTGGTATTAGTAGGGCATTAAAAGTGAAGAAGTTATGCCCTAAGTTCATTGGTCCATTTGAAATCTTATCAAGAATCGGGCCAGCTGCATTCCAAATAGCTTTACCCCCTCAAACTTGAGCAGATTGCATGATGTCTTTCAAGTATCACAGTTAAAAAAGTATCAACCCAACCTAGAGCATGTAATTGAATATGAAGATGTAGTTGTAATATCCCAAATTTTGGGCTTAGAGATTTGAGAAAACGCCTGTATCAAGCAAATGACTAAGCCTAGTTTGGGAAGAGTCCCAAGAATGATGAGATATTTGAAGGTAATATGATTAAAGCATCAGTACATATGTACATAAGACACATATACGGAGCCATTGGGTTAGTAGAAAGACGCCACCCAGCTATGTCATTAGGTAAGGGACTGATTAGTTGGGCGAAATAGGCCTGTATAGGTGTGCACATGCCATTTTCTGGGCAGACATGTGTACCCTGCGTTTTTTAGAGTAGATGCCAGTACGTGGCGTCAAGTAGGGTCCACACACATACTCTAACCTAGTGTCATTTGATGGGCTTTGATATGCGTGTCGCAATCCTAGCAAAAACCAAGTAGAATCCTAAGTGGATACCGATAAAGTAATTTTATTAAAGTAATTTTAATAAAGTAAGCAATAACGACACAACTTTTTGTGTTGGATGAATGAGGAGGTGACAAGTGTCCCTCTTGATGACATTCACCCTTTTGACTTTAGTGTTGGCACTACAAGAAGTCGCCATGTCTCCCCTAGACAGGGAAATCCACTAGTCTCTGGTTCAGTCACCCTACTAACTTTCCAAAACATCAAACCTAGGAGTCGGAGAAAATCATTAGACCCTTACTTTCTCTAATGAAAAGGATGGCTAAAGGGTGAAAAAAGGAGGCGGGACCCATTTAATTTAAACTAGTGACATGTGTCACCGAATAGCTGTAGCACTGAACAAATGGTACCACAGGCTTCTGACACGTGGCGAACACTTTTCAAGAGCACTTTTGGGCCATATATTTCAGCCATTATCATCAAAAAATCATGGAAAATCAGAAAAAAAAAACGTTGAGAACATGTTAGAGGAAAGAGAAAATGTGAATAATGAAATTTCTTGAGTTCAATCCTTCGAAATACTACCAAATCGGCGTTTTCTCCCAAAACACCTTTTACAAACCTTCTTCTACTCATCCCAAGCTTCATTCCTACAATTTCAAATTTTCATTTAGAGGTGTTTGGTGTTGTCTTGCTGGCCGAGGTACTGCCGGATTTCTGAACCGGATGTAGAAACACGTAGAGGTAAGTGTAGGATTCATTTTGAACCGATTGGTTTTTTATTTGGATGATTTTTCATAAGGGTTGGGGTACTTTTTATTTTCATCCAATGGGTATTTTTAAGGCTTAATCATGTGTTTATGGTTAAATGATGATTTATAATGATAATGATATTGAACCAAGTTATTAGACAAAATTTCTTTTTGGTAATTTTGGCTAATTAAGGGTTCTGTTCAGTCATAAGGGTATTGGCTGGAACTTTGTGATTTTGATGATTTTAACATTACCATTGTGTTTAGAATTAAAAATTTTGTGGGAATAGCCTTGGTTGTAAATTCTGGACCACTGGAAATATATATTGCAAAATTGAAAATGTTGTTAGTGTGTGTTCTGTACAGGGCAGACTGTTTGCATGATATTTTTAAATTGTCAAATGATGTCCAAAAATTGTGAAAATTTTTAGTATAAAAGTAGATGTCAATCTTTAATTTGATATGCCATTTGTGACATTTTCATATATGTGGTGGAAGTTCTGCATTTTTAAATTTGGGTATGAAAAAACTACATAATTTTGGGGTAGTGGTCAATGAAGTGAAATATTGTATTGTTCTGCATCTATATTGCTAATGGCTATATTTTTCCTTAAAACTAGACTAATCAAGAGTCACATACCTTTAGAATCATCATAATTGGACATTTGTACAATTAGTTATGAATTTTCAATGATTGAAGAAAATTCTGGCTGATTTGACTATAAGTGCAAAAATAAGAAAATGTAATGGCACCATGTAATATTATTGAACTTTAAGGGTGAAATTAACCAAATTGGGATAGTTGGACTATATCGACCATAATTTTAACTTATTAAAATAACCCTAATGATATGATTATATATCTAGGGTCATGAGAAGTCAAGAAGGAAAAAGAATAGAGAAGAATTTCCAAGAAGCTTCAACGGTTGGACGAAAAGAGGACAAAATGGTAGGGAACTTTCCTAACTTGCATAACTTGACATGTGTTATTGTGTATTGATGTGTTAATTGCTTTGATGAATTGCAGTGAAGCTCTATTTTGCTTATACTATGGCTATTAATTAGTGTGTTAAACATTGAGCATGCAAATATGCCATTATGTTGGTATGAATTTAAGTAAGCAGTCATGTCATGCATAAAGCATTTCTTATATGCATTTGTTAGCACTGTTCACTAATGAATATTTACATTGAGTACAGGAGAAGAACGAAGGAAGAGATGCAGGAGTAAATTGTGTTGATGAATTGAAGGGATAAGCGTATTTGTTTTTACTAATTGTAAAGTATTTACACTTGACGTATATGTATGAATATGCCAATATGAATACGTATGAATAAGAAAGAAGTAAAATGCATATTATTATTGATTGGTAATCGGGATCAATGAAACTATAAGTAAGAGCGGAGAAACAGAACAACTTTGATATATGGTAAGAATAACGGCTCAACTATCGTAAATGAGTAATAAAACCCTAAGAGAATTTAAGTAAACACTTCTATATACATAAAAAAGGAATGTAAGATGGGTCTTATAATTTTGGTATCAGAGAAGTGATTCTAGCAATGGAATTGTCTACTCAAAGATAAGGGTCCAGTCAGAGCAAAGGGTTCTAACTATAGGTTACATTCTCCACTCATCTGAATAGTATAGTGATCCCCTGTTAGTGGTACTGTAACTGGGAGTTACAGAAAGTAGAGGAACCTAAGGAATTAAACCACCCCTGTCTGTTAATCATCCTGTTGAAGGAAGGGACAAAGGTCTATATAGAGGAAGTAGCTCCATTTAACACGGATGTCAGTAGTGCCCAGTCCTAGTAAGGATTCCTCTGTTGGTAACAATGACAATGAGACCTTAAGGATAGAAGATGAAGCATAGGATTCAGATTCTATTGCAAACTCTAAGGCTCCTAATATTGAGTTATAGTATGACCCTGATTTTCCCCCTATGTTATGAGAACATATAGAGGGGCTATACCAAGAAGCTGATACTGCTTATGTTTCCCTGTAGGGACAATATCTAGCATTTCTGGGTAGGATAACATGGTATACTAGAATCAAGGTATATGTGGGATACTGATGCCTAGAGATATATGGATTAGTTAAGCATGCTCAGGCGAGAGATATCCCGGGATGGGTGACCCCCTGGTAAGTACCTTGGAAATCTAAAACCTTTTGCTTAAAGATTTGGAATTCTGACTCGAAGTTCTTAGATGAACTAAAGAATGATTGGAGGCATGGAGAAGATGAAATAAGTATTGATCTTTAATCCAAACTACTTATATTATAGATAGTAATAGTTTTGGAAACTTGAGGCATAGTAATAGTTTTGAGGTTTCTCTGTATTAAGTAATGATCATTAGTAACACCGTGGTGTAGGAATGGAGATATGAGTACGGTGATACATGATGAGTTGTGTTTATGCTGTATATCGATCCTAGAGAATCTGATCTGATGATACTGAAGGTTGATGATAGGTTTGAAGCAGATCTAAGCTGGGTTGCACTATGATTCTATCTCATGATATAAGTTTTAACCTAGTGAACCTTATGGATAATGTTGAACCTTCAGTAATGTTTTAAGGATATTACCCCAAAAACCGTGAAGGTTAGAATAGGTGTGATTGCTTTTGATTCTTAATGCACCTATTGGGTATAATTGAGGAAAGTGATTTCCGATATGTATGATGTTAAGGTTCTAGATTTAGTGATGAACATGAAAGTTGGATGTCTATTCAGCATCTAGAGAGGTTAACAAGTGAACGGTAACCTAGGAATCAACTATTAAGTTATGATTCCTTAAAAATTTGAAATGGCCCAGAATGATTTGAGGTCTTATAATATGTTGGAATATTTATGAGGTTTCTAGAGGTTGCTAGTTGCTAATCTAGTATAGGGAAAGATCTTGATAATATAATATTCCCTTAGAAAGATTGAATGAGAATAGTTCTATGATAGAATTGAGAGTAGCCACGGATTATGGTCTCATGGTTGAGACAGAGGATAGAATGTACTAGTGGCTTCCATATTCTCTATATAATGTAGGTAAGTTACCCCAGTAAGAGAAGTATAATTATGCCTAGAGTGGGACCAATATCAAAAGTCTATATAAATTAACCCCATTTGAGATGGAAAAATTAGAGGAAGCAAATTACAAAACTGCTAGAGAAGAGGGACCTTATAAGATTGGATTCTCGTTACAATAGAACTTCTATTCTGATACGACCAATCAAAAAGAGTTACCTATGGAGAATTCTAATTAGAGAGGGATACCTATAGAGGAGTCTGATCACAAAGGGCTACCTATGGAGATATCTGATCGGATATGGCTACCTATGGAGGGTTCTGACCAGAAGGGCTGACCAGTCAGGTGACTGAGTAAACCACCGAGTTTAGTTCCATAGCGTGGAGCTACCGTGATGTCAAACCATAGTGTAAGGCCGTTGTGACATCAAACCATAGAGTAAAGTTGCCGTGACGTCAAACCTTAGAGTAGAGCTACAAGAACATTTACTCTAAACGGTGGTGTATTGTAATGAGCCTTCTATCGAATGGGTTTCCTTGAGAGAAGGTTTATATGACCTAGTGAATTACAAGAAAGATGAGAAAGGGAGTTATGGAATAACAAGCTCGCTAGTATAAAATAAAGCAACTTTTACTCTTGTATCTTATGTAATGGTTCTGCATGTATGTATTTACCATTGAGTATATTCGTATTATGAATATACGGTAGGCAGTAAAACCTATTAGCCAGTGTGTTCTTAGGCAGTCAAACCTAATAGGCAGAGGCCTAAGGCTGTAAGTCCCTAATGCCTATAGCATAGGGGTGATTCCATGGGCAGTAACACCTAATGAGCATTTAGAATATGTAAGGTAGTCACCTGGGGCCTATTGCACTGGTGGACGCCCGGGCCATGGAGATTTATTTTAATGCACGAGTAGACACCTGGGGCCTATTGCGTGGGTGGACACTCAGGGCCATGTGATTTGTTTTACTAAGAGTTTTGGTGTGTGACCAATGGTCCAGTGGCTTTCGTTATGTTATATGCTAACGTGTTGAATGCTCTTTAAATGTCTTTTGTGATGATGGTTTATTTAGCATGCTTCGTGAACATTACATAAGTGTATGATAGCTTGAGTAGCAAGAGTTAGAGCCTATGATATATTCAGAATACCTAATGGACTATGTGTCTTGAGGTAGTTAGTTTTGATATATATTCAACGTGAAGAGGCCATAAGACCTGTTGGACTTATAAGTCCTTGGGTTGGCAAAATGTTATGTATTTAAGAATTGTAGCGATTGGAGGCTTGAGGCAGTAAGACTTGATGTGTAAATTTGCATGGGGTAGAGGCTCTGGGCCATAAGACCTGTGTGTCTAACGCGGTGACATTAGATTGGTGTGTCCAAAGTATATCTTGAGATTGACAGACCATTCAAATTGTACCAAGTTGTAGCTAAGGAAATAAGCCTTGAGATGCCTATGGCTTGGGGATGATCCCCTAGGTAGTAAGGTCGGAATATCCAACGTTGTGGGAGTTGAATGAGATGTAAGGCTTGATATGATATAGTGTGATCCGGGAGAGTCCTGAAGAGGCTAGAAGGCTTGGTATGCATACAGTAAGATCTAGGAGAGTCCTAAAAAGGTAGTAGGGCTTGAAAAACCAAGCGCTGTGAGAATAGACCAGTAGGTCTTGTGTTAGAATGCTACATACTAGTATAGAATGGATGGGAATGCTATATGATGGGTATTGAATACTATCAGAGATCTAGGAATATGATCATTGTGTTGCATGCTCTACAAGCTTGCAAATAAAAGAGCTAGAATGAAAGAGATAGGCTGAGTGTCTAGAGATAATTCCCTTCAGTACAGATAGTACTATATGATGTTTGAAATTTCAAGGACGAAATTTATTGAACCAGAGGAGAATTGTAATATTCTGAATTTTGGGCCTAGAGACTTGAGGAAACGCCTGTATCAAGCAAACAATTAAACCCAGTTTGGGAAGAGTCCCAAGAATGATGAGTATAGCAAGACTTTCAAGGACTATGCGATTTGGCCCTACCTGTTAGAAGGCACGGTATTTGCAAGAAGTACGATTAAAGTATCGGTGCAGATGTGCACAGGACACTATATGGTGCCATTAGGTTGTTAGAAAGACGCCACCCATCTATGTCATCAAATAAGGAACTGATTAGTCGGGTAAAATAGGCCTATGTAGGTATGCACATCCCATTTTCAAGGCATACATGTGTACCCTTCGTTTTTTATAGTAGACGCCGGTACATAGCTGATGCTACTGAATTTTAAATAAGTACCGCAAGTGTACGGGCCGTGGAAATAGTATAGTAGCAAATCAAGGTCATCCTAAAGAGATTCAAGTAAACTAGTGATTAGGCAATAAATTTCCCATGTTTATTTAAGTTGAGAAAATCAAAGAAGTAAACTAATTTGAAAATCAATGTAAAAAAAACAAAAGCACTAAAGTCAATGTATTTGCAAGAAGTACGATTAAAGTATCGGTGCAGATATGCACAGGACACTATATGGTGCCATTAGGTTGTTAGAAAGACGCCACCCATCTATGTCATCAAATAAGGAACTGATTAGTCGGGTAAAATAGGCCTATGTAGGTATGCACATCCCATTTTCAAGGCATACATGTGTACCCTTCGTTTTTTATAGTAGACGCCGGTACATAGCTGATGCTACTGAATTTTAAATAAGTACCGCAAGTGTACGGGCCGTGGAAATAGTTGTTAGAGCAAGCTTTTCACCCAAGAGGGGGGGTGAATTGGGTGATTACAAAATAATTTGCAAATCTAAAATCAATATACAAAACTTAAAGCACAGTTAATGAAAGAAGAGGTATCACCAAAGTTGACACAGGGATTTATACTGGTTCGGTCTCAAACACTTGACCTACGTCCAGTCCTCAGAAGTCCTTCTGAGCCTTTCACTATATCCTCCAAGATTCAGTGGGTTCTTGGCACCTCAGTACAAACAGCAAGTTCCTTCAGACACTTGCTCCCCCTTACACAAGGTAATTTCTAATCCCTACTTAAGGTTACTCAACCTTAAGCTAATACAATTGAGAATGATTTAGTATGACTGACAATCTCTCTTTCAGAGTATGTAGATAAAAACTGAACTACAGATGAAGTGTTAAAGCCTTTTTGAGAAGATATCACTTGTGGAAAGTTCAGGCGTATTTCTTCGTTATTATCTTTTTCAAAATGACTGGACATATATAATAGAACCACTTTGAAGACGTTGTAAATTTGCCCGTTAATTCAAAGATGCTTCTGACAAATGTAACAGCATTTGTCTTCCGTTACTTTTGAATTTCTGCTGCTACCATGAATAGTTGTCGTTTGAGTGGAGTGATCAGTTACATGTTAAGTGCGATAGTGGAGTACAGCTGTAACACACTCACGAATATGACCGTTAAGCAATATTTGTATCTCAACAAATTAATATGGATCACTGGAGGTGTTTTATAAAAGAGACAGTGAAACCATAGAGAGTGATCCTATTTTCGTAACTGAGTATTATATAATGATTTTGAAAGCTACAGTAATAATAAAATTTTACTAGCAAAATCATTTGTTGTTGATGAAGTTAAAAGCAATTGGATCAAGGTTAATGTAGAAAGATGTATACTTGATCAATAAATCCTCATATGAGAAGATGCAATATCATTGGTAGTGAATATAATGTGTTTGGAAATGATTTTGATACCTTTGAATATTTCTGACAGTAATTGCTGGTTCACTGGAAGTGATTTTGGAATTTGGCAAATATCACTCGAGTGATTTATGATCACTGGAAGTGATTTGGTGAACAGTGAAATCTTCTTGCAGTGATTTCCAATTCACTGGAAGTGATTCAGCGAAAATCCAACATCACTCGAGTGATTGAGGATCACTGGAAGTGATTTTGAGAATTTTGGCTAATCACTCGAGTGATCTCAGCTTCACTGGAAGTGATTTGTAAAACAGTAGATTTTTCTTGAAGTGAAATCCTAATCACTGGAAGTGATTTGCTTCATCACTCGAGTGATTCACAATCACTGGAAGTGATTTGCTTCATCACTCGAGTGATTCACAATCACTGGAAGTGATTTGCTTCATCACTCGAGTGATTCACAATCACTGGAAGTGATTTGGCGCATCACTCGAGTGAATGAGAATCACTGGAAGTGAATAGCAAATCCGTGAGAATTTCTGGAAGTGAAAACAATATCACTGGAAGTGTTAGTCAGATCACTCGAGTGATTCTCAATCACTGGAAGTGATTTGGCTTATCACTCGAGTGATTCAGAATCACTGGAAGTGATTTTCAAAACAGTGAATTTTTCTTGCAGTGATTTCGCGATCACTGGAAGTGAAATTGCGGATCACTCTAGTGATTTCCCATATTACTCGAGTGATCTGTAATTTTTGCAATCACTCGAGTGATTTCAGCGATCACTCGAGTGATCTTGATTATCACTCGAGTGATTAGCAAAATCACTCGAGTGATCAATAATCACTCGAGTGATTCATTTAACCACTCGAGTGATCTTTCACAGATCACTAGAATGGATTGCTTTGCTGCTAATTATTCCATGAGCTTCCAAAACATGATTTGTTATCATCAAAACATGGAATCTAACAATAGTATAGTAGCAAATCAAGGTCATCCTAAAGAGATTCAAGTAAACTAGTGATTAGGCAATAAATTTCCCATGTTTATTTAAGTTGAGAAAATCAAAGAAGTAAACTAATTTGAAAATCAATGTAAAAAAAACAAAAGTACTAAAGTCAATGTTTTTAGGAATTTCAGTGGAGGAAAACAACCAGAGTGGCTAATCACTTTTTCAAGGTTAGAGCACGTATATACCCAAAACAAATACACTTAATGTTAATTTGTTAATCTATAGTTTAAATGAATATAAGTATCTTCCAATACTAATACCCCTCTCTCAAGTTAAAATTGTTATTCCTAACTAATTTACTTAAGAGGCAATAAATGTCTAATTTCACTCTAATATGATTATATGGGTCTAATAAGTATATTCCTATCCTATTGACAAATTAGAATAAATTCTAATCCCACATTACTTAATCCTATGGTCCAATTAAGACCCCTCTTCCAAGGCTAATCTAAATTCCCCAATTCACATTTAATGGTGATCAAGCACTAAATAAACAAACAATACAAGATTAAATAAAAATAATAATAATAAGCATAATTAATTGTTTCATACATGCTCAAATCACCAAATTAGTTCATAGCTACTCTAGGTTCAAAAACAATTAGCCACACATGGCTTTAATCCAATCCAAAATGGCAGCAACAGATTCAGAATCAATTAACATATTTAGAATGAACTGGAAACAAGACAATGTTAAGAAAGCCAAACTGAATCACAACATTAGCAATGGGAGCATCAACAATAGGATCCTCCTCTGTCTCTCAACTTCCAAATAAAATCTAAAAAAAATTGAAGTTTCCCAAATCATGTTCTTCATCCCCTTAATCTTGTCTCTGGTTCACTGACTCTGTCGCTGAAATGATGAAGATGATCAACAGTGGAAAACACCATCTCACTGTCCTCCTCTACTTCTGTAATCCTCTTCTTTTCTCCCTTCAGCTCCTTCCGCTGCTTTCATTTTCAGCACCCAGATATGCCGCCGCTCCTCCACTCGTTCCAGACCTCCTTCTCGTAGCTCTCTCAAACCAGCAGCTGCAGCTCTCTCCTCTCCAAACTAGCATCTCCTTTCCTTTCTCTTCAACTGATGATAATTCCCAGACCAGCTGACTCCCAGCTCTGGTCATATCTTCTCTTGAAACTCCAGACCTCTTATGGTGTTGTGTTCTTACTGTCTCTCTACGCTGAAGCTCAGACTTGAGAATAGTGAGATGACTCAATGATGATGGAGGTCACCTGCGTTAATGGAAAATTGAATGGTGCCGGCGACCTTGGTGGAAGGGATGAAGATTGAAGGTCTCTTAAGGTTCTCCTCTGTCCTTTTCTCAGCTACCACTCTTTCTAATTCTTTCCCTCAGCTACAGAATTGAGAACCCATTTAGAGGCTTCCTCCTCTCTCAATCCAACGTCGCCGCTTAATATCTTATGAATCCCTTAGTCAAAACATGCGTTTTCACCAAGGGACTTAAATGAAAATATATAAAATCTTTAAGGAGGGACTAAAATGAAAATTTCCGAAATATTTTAGAGCTCATTAGAATTCCTAAAAATATAATATTTTTTCAAAATAGTAAGTCATTATTATTCTAAATTAAATTATTTCTATTTTATATTAAAACCATAATATTTAAACTAAAATCCCTAAAATGATTTACCAAATTGATTTTCTTCTAAAATATCTTAGAAATCTTTCAAAATTTGTTAAGATAACTCTCCATATATCTTCAAAGTACACTTTAAATATACTAAAAATACAGAGTTATCAGTAGCACTAAGCAGGGCCCATGCACACACTCTGACCTGATGTTATTTGACGAGCTTTGATATGCGTGTCGCAGTCCCAAGAAAAACCTAAGTAGACATCGATAAGTAACTTTATTAAAGTAACTTTAGAAAAGTAAGTAATCATGACACAACTTTTGTGTTGGATGAATGAGGAGGTGACTAGTTTTTCTCATAATGACATTCAGCTTTTTTACTTTTATGTTGGCATGACAAGAAGTCGCCACCTTACCCCAAGCTGGGGAAATCCACTGGTCTCCGGTCCGGTCACCTAACTAACTTTCTCAAACACCAAACCTAGGAGTCGGGGAAAATCATCATACCCCTTTTTTCCCTCACAAAAAGGATGTCTAAAGGCCAAAAAAAGGAGGTGGGACCCATTTAATTAAAGCTAGTGACACGTGTCACCGAATATCTAGGTCACCGAACAAATGGCACCACAGGCTTCTAACACGTGGCAGACACTTTTCAAGACCACTTTAGGGCCATATATTTTATCCATTATCATAAAAAATTCAGGAAAAATTAGAAAAAAAACATTGAGAAAATGTTAGAGGAAAGATAAAATATGAATAGTAAAATTTCTTGAGTTCGATCCTCCCAAATGCTACCGAATCGATGTTTTCTCCCAAAAATACCCTTCACAAACCTTCTTATACACATCCCAAGATTCATTTCTATGGCTTTGGATTTTCACTTGGAGGAGTTTGCTATCGTCTCACCGGCCGGATTACTACCGGATTTCCAAATGGTTGCAGAAACACAAAGAGGTAAGCGTAGGCTTCATTTTGAATAGATTGGTTTACTGTTTAGATAAGTTTTCATGAGGGTTGGGGTACTATTCATTTTTAGCCAGGGGTATTTTTAGGGTTTAATCATGTGTTTATGGTTAAATGATTATTTATGATGATATTGGACCAAGTTGTTGGACAAAATTCTTTTTTGGTAATTTTAGATAATTAATGGTTTTGTTCGGTCAGAAGGGTAGTATAATATCCCAAATTTAATCACCAAAATTCCATGTATATTTATTTATATTTGATGGAATAAAATGGTGAATTTTGGAGCTCTTGAAGTAGCCAAAATAGTGTAAATAGTAATTATATAAAAAATTTTGGCTAAGAAAGGCCTAAAGCGCAATTTTTGTTATGGTAAAAGCCTAACATTGAGGCTTAAAATTAAGTATAAAAGAGCACAATTTTTGGGCCCAAAGTAGTACCAAAATTTGGCCAAGTTGAAGGAAGAAGAAGAAATTGTGAATTGAACCAGAAATTCAAGAAAATGTAAGGCTAAAAAAATGGTCATTTTGGATAATAAAATTAATTCAGAAATTTTCTTTAATAATTAAGGGGAAAGTCAGTTTTGGAAGAATAAGGCAAGAGGGAACAAGAATTCTCTAGACAAATTGACAAATCGAAGCAAAATAATAAGCATGTAAAAAAAAGAATAAAATAAAATCACATCCAAAAATTACAATAAAATAATAATAAATTAAGGAGGTGATGGAAAGCTCTAGAGAACTCCATAAAGCCCTCTTGAAGTCCATTATTTTTGGCCAAGATAGGAAGGAGGAGAGAGAGAAAGAGTTGGAAAAACAAGAACAAGAGAGAGAAGGTTAGAGATTAAGAAGGAATCAAGGTAAGTTAGTAAAAATTTGTACTGGTTCTTGACTTATAATTCACAGAAACACCTTTATAACCTCTATGCTATCTTAAATCAGCCATAAATAAAGCACAAATTAAAGGAAAAGACGAGGAAGGTTGGCAATTTTTGGGAAAGAAATAAGAGAAATCAAAGGTAAGCTTAAGAACTTGTGAATTCTTGAAGATTTATGCTTGTTCTTGATGTTGTTGTTGGTTGTTCACTTGTTTTGGTTGGATTTTGTGATTTGGGATGTTCAAACCCTAAGGAGAGGTTCCATCCAACTTAACACAAATCATGTTCAATAGGTGTTTAAAGGATTAAGCATGTGATTACAAGAGGGAAAAAAGTGATTAAACAAGTGAAATCATGAAACTTTCATATTTTCCAAAAATTCCAGATTTTCGGTTGGACCTAGAATTGGAATTTTGAGCTGGAATTTTGTGGTTTTGATGATTCCATTGTGTTTAGAATGAAAAATTTTGTAGGGAACATGTGGATTTTGGAAGTGTGAAGGTCTTAGGGTGTGAAATGACAATTTTGCCCCTAAAACCCTAAATTGGTGGCTGTCAAGGGGTAATTTGGTCATTGAAGTGTGACTTTGTTCAAGCTGAGGTAAAAAATAGATTCTACACATGAAACTATGTAGGAATAGCTCAGGTCATAATTTTTGGAAAAGTACAAATATAGCAGGTATAAAGGGGATTAGATCGGATTTCCTATAGGTATTTTGGTAATTATGGGATTTTGAGCTCAGATAACCAACTTATAAATTTTAGAATAAGGTATGAATGAGTAATAACTCATTTGCAATCACTTTGGAAATTTTAGGATTTGATATCTGCCGGGCAGGACCAGAAATCAAAGACCGATAATAGATAGGCAAGGAAATATGCAAGGGACTAACTCTATCTCTCATATTCTATGTGATTGTTAATATGCATTGTTTGCCATATTTTATGCAATGACATGTGAATGGAAATAATTCCTAGTACTAGGTGTGGGGGAAAAGCATAAGTACTGTAAAACCCATTATTATTTTGACATTTATCAAAGTATTTGTTGGGATTGGTAGGCACACAGCGGAAGAATTAAAATTTAAAATTGCAAAAGTTTACCAATCCCAATTGTGGATCTATTAAAGGCATTTAAATCCAGTTAGAAAGAGTCGTACCTTATTCATGTTTGTTTGAATGCCCACAATCATCAACGTATTGCCAATTCTCAAATCTCCATGCTTGGTTGCTCCTTAAATAGTTTTCCCGGCATCTACATGTCCACTAATTATTCTTAAAAGAGAATCAAACTCTATGAGTGTGAGATTAATCATCCTTGACATCAACATGTTGGCTAGTTCTTCTTTGGAGTTTTTCCTTTTGGATCTTGAGGAGCTAACTACTCAGATCAACTCCCTCTACTGGTATCTAGAAGAACAAGACTCAACACCGGCAGCGTGCTAGCGCCTCCAATGTGCTTCTAGGGTTTTCTTGTGGCTGTCTATTATTCTTAAAAGAGCATCAAACTCTATTTTTTGTAGCTTTTATCATCACCTGGTTAAAGGTGACTTTTGACTAAGTCAAAGCTTAGTGACTCTCATGTAGGAATCCATGATGATATCAGGTCAAAGGGCATTGTGTCGTGGTTATACAAGAGATAAGCTTATGACTTGATCAATGTAGCTTTCTCATAGTGGGTCGGTCCAACACCTTGTACTCCTACAAGTGCCTAATACTTTGATTCATATTCCCATATCTTATCAAAGTCATACTGGTCTTATTTCATCTTTGCTCCCACATAGATGACCGACCAGGGACATTTAAGACAATCATTATGATTTATCCAAGAATACAGTTATCACAGTGAACATGCGAATAATGTGATAACTAAATGGAGAAATTCATTAAAAAACTATGTTCAAAGTACAATGATTGGCCCCTAGGGCACAATTTCCAACAATCTTAACACACAATTGAATGGGCATACAAAAATAGTACAATATACTAATATAAAATTTTTGATTACTTTACAAAATATCATCACAGGGTTCATACAATTTACAATACTATTTCTAGTTACAAAGTGCAACTAATAGAACAAAAAATTCCTTGATCTTCACTGAACCTTTAGTTGTCGGTATCCTGCTACTTTGCCCTCTAAGCCGTTTCCACTTGCTGAGATAAATTTTAAATTTATGGAAAATGATGAGATTCATACGAATCTCAATAGTAATAGGTTATCAATCATATAAAGTGTGAATAGTAAACATGCAATGTGACATTTATCTTGATGCACCAATCAAAATGCCAAGCACATGTCAGACAATGGTTCAGGAACCAAAAAGATTATTTTGTCCGGATCAAAATTATCGTCTTTTCCCTACTTCTATAAACCATATCGCGATCACATCTGCCACAAGTTATGTAGAACACAGGAAAGCATAGCTAGGCTATACAGCACACGGGTATGTACAGCCATACAGTGGTTACATCATCAAACAGGCTGTGCAGCACACAGGAAAGCATAGCTAGGCTATACAACACAAGTATAGCCACACAGTGGTTATGTGCACACACAAGAAGTCATAACCACCACCAATAAATCACATTGTGCAGAACATGGCAAACAATACATATTATAATTCACATAGAATATGAGAGATAGAGTTACTACCTGGACTCCTTTCCAAAGCCTACCTATTATAGATCCTTTAACTTTTCGTCCGGCTTGAGAAATTATCAAATCCTAAAATTCCCAAAGTAATTGTAAATGAGTTATTACTTATTCATACTTTATTCTTGAATTACATGTTAGTTATCTTAGCTCAAAATCGCGTATTTACCAAAACGCCCCTGCGAAACTCAGTCTAATTCCCTTTTTATCTTGTATATTTATACTTTTTCAAAAATTATGAACTGAGATAATCCTATATAATTTTACATGTAGAGTCCATTTTTCACCTCATATTAGGCAAATTCCAGTTCAAATTACAATTTTGCCCTTAGCAGCCTTAACTTAGTGTTTTAGGGGTAAAATTGTCTTTTCATATTCTAGGGCTTTACATACTTTACAATCTACATAAAACCTACAAAAATTTCCCTTCTAAACACCTTGGAATCATCAAAAACATGAAATTCTAGCTCCATCCCTTAGTTCTTGATCTGGCCAAAACATAAGGGATTTTAGGAAAGTTGGATTTTTCATTATTTTAATCATTAAAACATCTTCTTTTAATTTGTTACTACTTGTTTAACCATCCAAACATCAATTTTAACATAATCAATAAAAATTTGGGCAACATCCCCCCTTAGAAATTAAGCAGAATTCACCACAAACAGACAAATAACCAGCCAGACAATAATCATATATAACTCAATTTCTAGCAAGATTTCCAAAGTTTATACAACTTACCTTGCTTATTCTCTTTTTTCTCTCCTTGACCGAAACCCTTCCCTTCCTTCCTTGAGTTTTATTTTTTAAACACTAATCTAAGATGATATAGTGGTTAAGGAAGAGGTTTCACAGATTAGAGGACAAGAATGAGTAGAGATTTCAACATACTTACCTTGTACTTATTCCTTTATCTCTTCTTCCTCTCCTTTTTCTCCTTGGTCTCTTCCTCTTTTCTTTTCTCTTCTCTTTTGTCAAAATGACCCTTCTTTATAGAGAACTTTAGAGTTCTCTAGAATTACTTAGGTGTCCCTTAATAAAATGTTATTTTATTCTAATTATAACATATGCCAAAATTATATATTATTTTATTCCATGATATTTTCTCTTAAAAAGTTCTAGGGTTTTCTTCCATCTTCTTCCCTTTGCTTTATGGATTTCCAATCCATATTTATTTATATAAAATTTCTAAATTTATTTCTTTGGTCAAAATGACCATTTTGCCCTTGCATTTTCTCCATTTTTGCAATAGCTGGAAAAATTGGCAGAATTTTGAACAAACTTTGAAAATTTATATCTAATTGTGTAGATATTCCATTGGGGTAGTTCCAAAGGCTATGTGACTCTTATTAAGTATAGTTTCAAGGAAAAATATAAAATTTAGCCAACTTGAAGTTGACCATTTCAAGAATTTCCATTTTTGAATGCTGCCATAGAAAGTTTCCAGTTTTATTGGACTAACTTCAAAAATTCATATCTCTATGTATACAACTCCAAAAATTATATATGGCCTATCAATTAAATCTTGTTATGTCTACTTTCATTATGAAAATTTTCACAATTTTTAGACATCATTTAAATGTTTAAAAATTTCACACAATACAACTACCTCACAAGGAAACTTACTGGCAACATCCTTAACTTATGTATCAAATAACTATGTTGTGTCTGACTTCTAGTTGCCTTATTTTTGTCACTTAATTTGATTTTTAATTCACCATTTCATCCTTTTATACCACCAAGGTATAAAGGAATTTTGGTGACTGAAATTTGGGATGTTTTAGTACTACCCTGAGGTATAAATAAGGTACCTCTAGGATTGACAGGTACTCAGTCTAGGTAGGCCAATATGATATGGCTGTGTGGCATTATTTCTCGCTAGGTATGGGATAAGTAAGGTTCCTATGGGATGAGCATTGTACCATGAGGCCAATTGGACCCAGTTGAGTGGCATGGCAAGTACGAACAGGTTGATACCTGCTCTGAAACATTGATTTGATCACAATGTGTTAAGATGTCGGTAGGGATTAGGCGATCATTTTGATCTAAACAAAATCATTGCTTTGATCCTGAATATTGTCAGGTATGTGCATGGCATTATTAATTGCTACATCATAATATATGCTGCATTTCATGTTTACTTTTCACATTTTATATGATTGATTTTCTGTTACTACTGAGATTCACTTGGATATTATCCCTTTCCATAAATAAAATTCATACAACAAAGTAGAATGGCACAAAAGGCAAAGAAGTAGATCACGAAAATTGGCGGGACTGGCTTTTGATGAAATTTCTATTTTCATTATCTTGTAGCTTTTATGTATATTTTAGGTTATGTATTATATTATGTAAAAATCCTGTGGGAAAATCCTATAACATAATCAAGAATTTTATATTAATATGTTTATGCTATTTCTGTATGTTTACTGAACTGTGTGTTGATACTTCATTAAATGTCTAAATTTTACGGGGTTTGACAGGTAAGGTCTGGAACTTTGTGATTTTGATGATTTTGACTTTATCATTATGTTTGGAATGGAAAACTATGTAGGAATTGTAAATTATGGACTATTGGGGATATATACTACAAAACTGGAAATGTTGCCGGTGTGTGTTTTGTGTAGGGCAGATTGTTTGCATGATGTTTTTAGATAGGCAAATGATATCCAAAAATTGTGAAACTTTCCAATCTAAAAGTAGATATGTCATTTGTGTAATTTGGATGTGTGTGCAGGAAGTTTTATATTATAAAATTTGGGTCTAGAAACCTGGCAAATTCTGAGGTATGGTAAGTTAAGTAAAATACTATATTGATGTGTATCTAGATGTCTAATCACTATATTATTTCCTGAAACTAGACTAATTAGGGGTCACATAGCCTTAGAATCATCACAATTGGACATCTGTACAATTAGTTATGAAATTTTAATGATTGAAGAAAATTATGGCAGATTTGAGTATAAGTGCAAAAAAAATGTAATGGCAGCATGTAATTGTATTGAACTTTAAGGGTGAAATTAACCAACTTAGGATAGTTGGACCATATTGGCCATACTTTTGACTTAGTAAAATAACCCTAATGATATGATTATATATCTAGGACCATGAGAAGTCAAGAAGGAAAAAGAATAAAATAATTTCGAAGAAGCTTCAGTCGTTGAACGAAAAGAGGACAAGAAGAGAACATAAGTCCAAAAGGTAGGGAACTTTCTTAACTTGTGTAACTTTATATGTGTTCTTGTATATTGATGTGTTAATTTATTTGATGAATTATAGTGAATCTTTGTTTTACTTATACTATGGCCATTAGTGTAATGTGTTAAACATTAAGCATGCATATATGTCATTATGTTGACATGATCATTTATGTAAGCAAGTATGTCATGCACAAAGCATTTCTTGTATGCTTTTGTTAGCATTGTTCACTGCTGTGATTCTCTTGAATCTCACTTCCCTTACCCAACCATATAGGTACATTGAGTACTGGAGAAGAATGAAGGAAGAGATGCAGGAGTAAATTATGGCAGTAATTTAAAGAGTCAAGTATATTTGTTTTTACTAATTGTAAAGTATTTACACTTGACGTATATGTATGAATATGCCAGTATGAATACATATCAATAAGAAAGCATGAAAACGTGTATTATTATTTATTGGTAATCAGGATCACCAAAACTAAAAGTAAGAGTAGAGAAACAAAACAACTCTGATACATGGTAAGAATAACAGCTCAACAACCAAAATAAGTAATAAACCCCTAAATTCCATGTACAAAAAAAAGGGAATGTAAGATGGGTCTTACAGTAGTTATGCGAGATTATCTAACATATTAGGTTGAACCTGATCGAATCATTAATTGACATAAGAAACAACTCAAGAACAGGAGTATCCCATTCGTGAAAGTCATTTGGAAGGGATTATCTCCTAGGGAGGCTACTTGGAAAATAGAAGAAGACATACAAAGGCATTGCCTTGAATTTATGAATATGTTCATGTAGCAAATTTCGAGCAAATTTCAGGGACTTAATTTTATTTACGGGGAGAGCTGTAATATCCCAAATTTTATTCCCCAAAAAAATCCTTGTATATTTGATTATATTAATTAGAATAAAATGTTGAATTTTAGTGCACTCGAAGTTACCAAAATGTTTCAAATTGTGGTTACATGAAATTTTGGCTAAGTTCAGACATATGCTTAATTTTTGTCTTCATAAAGGCATAATATTATAGCCTAAAATTAAGAATGGAAGAGCACAATTTTTGGCCCAATATATTGTGAAAAATTTGGCCAAAATAAAAAGGGAAGAAGGAAGACAATAATTGGTTCAACAATTGAAGAAAATGTATGGGTAAAATAGTCATTTGGCGAATAAAATTTAAAAAGCCAATATTTTCTCTTAAAAATAGGCCAAATTTGGTCAAAAGGAAGAGAAAGCAAGGAAAATAAGATGGTTATCTTGCATGTGTTAGAACTGGCTGACACCCAAGAGGGGGGTGAATTGGGTGTATAATAAGAAAGTCTGATATTTAAAAATCTTTTCGCAGATTGTAAACTTAGTATATATGGAAGCAGCAATTATGTAAATCGTATATGCTGGAAATATAAAAGCTTAGGGAAGAGAATGTGCAAACTGTGATTTATCCTGGTTCGGTCCAATCCACGATGACCTACGTCCAGTCCCCAGGCTCCTCCTGAGATTTCCAATCCACTATCTTCTTGTTTAACCAGGCACAAGAAAAGCCTTTACAAATTCACAAGAGTTACTCCCCCTTACACACTGTAAGGTTTACTCCTTCTTACAACAAGTCGAGCAAAGCAATCCTAAAGTCCTTTCTCTCTTGCTTACCCGTGCAAGTCTTATGAGCAGCAACGTTCTCTCCTGCTTACACCACTGTAAGTCTTACGAGCAGCAACGTTCTCTACTGCTTACACCTTGTAAGTCTTACGAGCAGAAAGTACTACTAGCAATTCTCTCTACAACTTTCCCGTAAGGTAATCAGCCTTCCCAAGGTCCCTCTACCTTGAGATCAATACAGACGTATAGATGGTGCGTTTACAGACTCTCTCACAGAGTAGATAAACTGAAGTACAATGAAAATATTCTCACTCTCAATTATACATGATATAGAAGATGAAGTAGAGCAAAGAGTGGTTGAAGGTAGAAGACTTAGAATATCAGCATGTTCATGTTCTCATTGCGTTGCTTGCTGTTCTTTGTTTGAATCATTTCCTATTTATAGCTGAGTTGTGGAAGATATCCGTTAGAGTCTGTTGATTCATTTGACCGTTGAACCCATTCGGATATTCGTCTGTTATAATCCCATCTGATGCTTAGACAGTCACTATATCATTTTCGGTTGGAGTCCCATTGCTTTGCACGGTCGTTGAGTGTATTTAAATATTTTCCCGTTGATCGTGCTCTGACACATGCTTCAGTGTTTCTTACAGTTTTCCCATTGGTCTGACAGATGCAATAGTATTTGTCTTCCGTTACTTATGAAATTTGCTGCCGCCCACGAATAGTTGTCATTTAATATTGATCTGTGTAAGCCATGTGATCGGTAGTGCATAACACCTGTAAAACCACTCAGAGAAATAGCTGTTAGGAAATATCACTCGGGTGATTACAGACTTAACTGGAAGTGATTTCAGAAAATGGAAGAATCATTGGAAGTCAACTTGATTTCACTGGAGGTGATTTTGATAAAACAATTAACTCTTGACTGCATAAGCATTTCACCGACAGTAATCTTGATTTCTGGATGTGACTGTCATTGGAAGTGATTCTGATTTAGTGAAGAGTGTACTGAGTGATCATAGATGCTGACAAGAAGTGAAACTGATAAAACTTCATATATGTTGATCTTGGCATGTCTCTGGAAGTGATCTGCAAAATCAACATAATAACTCGCTTGGATATTATCTGATAGAAAGTGAACTGAGGCACACTGGCTTTCACTGGAGGTGCATTCTGGTTCAAACTGATATACTGTCACTGGAACTATGAAGAGTGAATTGAGTAATCACTGACTGTAAGTGATATGAGATAACTGATATTTGACTGGGAGTGATCAAGAATGGTGCTGGAGGTGATCAGTTGAAATGGATGATCACTTGAGTGGAGTTCATGTCACCGGAAGTGATTTTCAAAACAGTCAAATATTCCTGAAGTGATTCCGCCTTGCACTGGAAGTGATCTTGAAATTTCCATGTTTCACTCGAGTGAATTTGGAATCACTGGAAGTGTTTTTGTAAATAGTGATTTCTTCTTGCAGTGATTTTGAATCCACTGGAAGTGATTTGCAATTTCTCAAACATCACTCGAGTGATTCAAGATCACTGGAAGTGATTTGGCAAACAGTGAAATATTCTTGCAGTGATTTTTGATTCACTGGAAGTGATTTGGAAACTTTCAGGTATCACTCGAGTGATTCAAGATCACTGGAAGTGATTTGGAAAACTTGGCGCATCACTCGAGTGATTTGGCATTCACTGGAAGTGATTTTCAAAACAGTGTATTTTTCTTCCGGTGATTTCAGGCGCACTGGAAGTGATTTGGCAAAGTTGAGATATCACTTGAGTGATTTGGAGATCACTGGAAGTGAAATGGAAAATCTGAGATATCACTGGAAGTGATTTGGAGATCACTGGAAGTGACTTGGCAAAGTTGAAATATCACTCGAGTGATTTGGAGATCACTGGAAGTGAAATGGAAAAATTGAGATATCACTGGAAGTGATTTAGCAAAGTTGAGATATCACTCGAGTGATTTGGAGATCACTGGAAGTGAAATGGAAAATCTGAGATATCACTGGAAGTGATTTGGAGATCACTGGAAGTGATTTGGAAAATTTGAGATATCACTCGAGTGATTTGGAGATCACTGGAAGTGAAATCTGAAACAGTGAATTTTTCTTGCAGTGATTTTTCGATCACTTCCAGTGAAATGCCATATCACTCGAGTGAATGCTGAAATCACTCGAGTGATCCGTTTCCAGTTCTTCAGTAAATAGAGGTCAACTTACAGATGCCATAACTCTTCGAATATGACTCCAAAGTTTCTGTATTATATATAAATGGAAAGCCCTGGAAGTCTACTTTCATATGGCACAAGTTTCAGATCCATAGGATCAGTGGTTTGAGAGTTATACCCAAAACACTAAACCTGTTCCAGAAAGTGACGCTGACATGAAGGTCAAATTGGAATACTTATATCTCCCTCATCTGAGCTCCTTTGATGTTGGTTCTGGTGTCAACATGACGCATTGGGAGTCTAGTTTCATATACAACTGGTTTGGTCTCAATTGGAGTTTTATTGTGAGATATAAAATCAAATAACCAGGCCTCGCTCAGCTGGATGAAGAACAGACACTGAAAAACTGAAAATCACTCGAGTGAACAGTGAATCACTGCGAGTGATTTTCAGAATCACTCGAGTGATTCTGAAATCACTCGAGTGATTGCCAAAAACACTCGATTGCTACAGTGATGCTACAGTAGCAACAGTGAAATACGCTACATTAACCGTATGCTACAGTGCCACTGCTACAGTCCATAGAGCTTTAAATTTGCTATTTTTCATTGATTCTTGCAAGTTCTTCATTCCTCAATTTATTTCTTCCATTGCTTGACTAATCTACAATATATGCAATATCAAATAGTTAGTCAATGTATTAGAAAAGTATACTATGCAAACTTTGGCTCTCATAATATTTGATATATATATTTGACATCATCAAAACTAATCATATCTAACATTCTCCCCCTTTTTGATGATGGAAAATCCTTAAAGAAAAATATGCTTGAATGTGAATAGACAAATTGAATGCAACATATTTTTCCATTTCTCTCCCCCTATTTGACATTAGCAAAAAGTTTGAAGTATAAAGAAGAAAGTTTCATGGAGAAGTTATTATGAAAATACATTTGAAATGTCATTTTCTCCATTAATCAAAATAAACAATTTTCTCTCCCCTTTTTAAAAGTAATGATATTTGAATATGGTACAAAAATAGTTTTCACATTTTTCAAAATATGCACATTTAAAGATGTTTTCATGATCAAGGCATATTGGGAAAAAAATGCATAATGTTCTCAAAATATAAAGAGATGAGTTTTAGAAATGCTCAGTTGGATTTGGCAAGTTGATGATAGATCCATGAAGTCCAGTCCATCACACTTTCGCTGTACTATTATGAGGATGTCTCCAGGATGCTCTTGAGCTTCTCTTCCATATTTTTATCACATATGGCTAATGTTCCTTTGTAATGGCATAGGGCTTTGAATGTTGCAGCCAATATATTTCTCTTGATTGATTATCATAGTATATGTCCTCAAGATTGATATATTCTTCTTGTAGCGTGCTGAGGAATGATCTTGTATAAAGCAAATTCTCCTGCTATAACTAAAATGCATTCTTGCAAGAAGAATGGTTAGTGCAATCAAAAATTTCCATCCTATAAAGTATATGCAAATGGTGATCATGGAAATAGAAATATAAGTGGCTCATCATCAAAACTAATCAACTGAAGGTGAATGCAGATGAGTCTACTATAATGATTTTCTTCAAATAAAGGAGATAAGCTTTTAAAATATAAAACACATGTGAATGTGAAGCTCCCCCTTAATGAATGCATGGTTTTCAAAAATAGTTATGAGAAATGTAGTTTAAAAACGTTTATGGATTTGATAACCCATTGAAAACCTTGAGTGTGAAAGTTGAGAGAGAAATCAAATTTTCAGAATGATGATAGTTCTATCAATTATATCTCAATATCACACAATCATCATTTTAGTGCTTACTTCGAGTGGTATAGCATAGAGAATTTAAATTAAGAAAGAATACAATACCGTACTCAAGTAATGTCATAATTACTCTAGTATAATCCTCTGTAGTCTATTGATGCATCATTGGCCAGTCACTGTCTAATTATGTGATTTAAAGACATAATCTCATAGCACCCTTATTTCTGTCTCTTGCTATTCAAATCGAGTTTTGAAGTTCTAGTTCACAGTTTCCTCATCTTATCAAATTTGATGCACAAATTTTGTTCTAGCTCATATTGCAACACTGCCAGTCATGCCTCCTTTGATATCCTTTGATCCATTTTATCCGGCAGTAAAGATCTTTAGTCAATACCTACAAAAGTATAAATACATGCTCCCTCTTTGGTACCCAACTTCTCTTAGGTCCACAATATTAGATATAACAACTCTTATGCTCTTATACAATTAAATCATATGATAATGGAGCTAAGAGTATTATTAACCAACAATGAAAAACGTATAATTTTACCCAATAAGTAAATTCATGCAACTGAATAATAAAGGGTAATGAGCAATTAATATCAATTAAGAATGACGTTTTCCAATAATCAATGACAACTTGCAAATACATTTTATGTTGAAAATATGCCATTGATAAGGTTTTCATGCAATCTATGTAAGTTGGATCAAAAGAATAGAAAACCTATCTATAATGACCAACATTTATGAAATGATAAATCATGAATGAAAATATGCAAATTGTTTCAAAATCTCAAATGTTCTTTTTAATGCATTATGACATTAAGATTTTGAATGTATGAAAACTCATTTATGAAATTTGTTAAATATTAATGCTCATGCTGAAAATGGTGGAAGTCAATAGTTTAAGTGTATACATGTATCAAAAAGCTTCCTTCTTAAAGAACAATTAAGATAGTATGTTCGAGAATGTTTCTAAGAGCAAAAGTCATATGTAAAATGAATTGGCCAAAAAAGGGTTAACTCAATAGACATATATGAGTACAATGACTTTGCTATTGACTAAGAGATAATCTTGCCTTTTTGAATTGTGTCATGAAACATATGAGCATTCATGGTATGAATTTGAATACAAGGCTCTAGTTACTCACAATTGATAAAGACAAATATTGATGCATTTGAGTAACAAGATGAGTATAATGAATTTATAGAAGATAAAGCACATACTTATTAGTCCAAATGACTATAGTTCCAAAATATCATCCTAATATGTTATTCCACTATAATGATTAATGCATTAACATTCAATGCATTAACGAACATTTATAATACTTGGAATAACTTAACCAAAAGGATTTATGCATTAGGAATAAGGCTTTCACATAATGAATTCATCTCTGGGAAATATACTTGAAACTCATATAGATGCTTAATTTAAGACATGAGGTCTAACAAATTAGAAAATAAAGACTAAGGAGTTCGAGCTTTGGATAGCATATTGAAGATCAATGATCAATATGTCAATGATTGGGAAATACCTTGGTGAATAGGTTTGAAGTATTTTGACAATCAGTATACAAAAATATTAACTTCCAATTTTTGAAAATGATTTGAATGCAATTGTGATATGAATAATTTTCAAATCATGTGTATTCACTTTTATAAAGACAATATGAATCAAAATGTATTCTTAAATTTTGCATTTCAAACTCAGATGAATAGAAGGATTATGCGCAATTTCACTTTCAGTCTATTTAGAAATCTGAAACATTTTGAAAACCACAAATGATTGATTGCTAATGATATGCAGTAATGAACAGATATTTATCACTCTAGTGGAGTTGGAAAGAATGAGTGCTTTTGGGAGTTTTGAAAACAATGGTCATGACACTCAAATTCTGCAGAAAGTTTTACATACTGATACATCGTACCTGGCTTAAGTGTAACTTGTAGACACCCAAGTTAATCTCCATCGCATAGTATCCTTTTACTCAATTCTTCCAGGATCACTTGAGTAAGCCATGCTTTTCTGCAGTGTTCTCCTCAAGGCTCATGTATGCTCTATTCATCTTTGTTTTAGTGATCATCATCAGTGCATTTTTCTTTCTTCTTCCTTCAAAACTATATAATCGTTTTTATCCCTTCGATATCCAATTTTTCTTGGATCCACTCATGGTTAGTTTGTAGGAATCATAGTTCAAATGCTCAAGCAATATAGTCAATTTGCAGAAATTGAGCATAATGAATTAAACATGACTTTATACATAAAAATATTTTCTCTTGAAGTATGCACATATGCATAAAGTATTAAGCTATTGAACATTGCAATCCCTGCATGAAATTATCAAGTGGATTTTCTAATGGATGTGAAAAAATATATTTTTAAAATAGTTTGCAATGCTCATTACTAAGGTAGCATGATATAAACCTCAATAGATATTATAGACAATGACATAGGAGGTTTTGTCAATGTGTACCTTTACTTTAAGTACTTGGAGGATTGGCTTTGCTTACCCACTGCCTCTTTCTGTTATGTTGATTCTTCATGTGTGTTCCCAAGGATGTATGCAAAGCTCTCTCAAATGATGTAGACTTCAAGTGTATTTTTGTATGAGAGACCCTCCTTTTCTTGTTCCCCTCAATATAGTTGAATGGTAAGCTATGGTAGTCCTTCGTTGAGGTGAAACATATACCTTTTCTCCATTGCTTCTTTTGGTGGTTATGTTCTGTAGCTCCAGCAATGGATGCTCCGAGAGTTCTCTTTTTCGATTGTATGGACCTCTTTGTTGGTACATGAGAAACTCTTGGCTTCTTTTTCATCTTATCTATACCTTTATGTCCATTTCCTTTTGGATCATCCTGCATACGTAAAGTACTAGATGGACATTTCGGTACCCACATATACTTGGGTCCTTGATTGTTAGTATTTGACTTTATATGTCCTTTCAGAACCCAAACATATTTATTTCTCACATTAGGATTTCTTCTAACATGGCATGTGTGAGAAATATGACCCGACTTACCACAATAATTGCAAATTGTATAAATATATGAATTTTGAAGTATTATGCAAGTATTGTGTTGATTGAGGGAAGAAGTCTTTAATTGTTCAGTTTGCTTAAATTCCTTCTTCACACATAAATTTCCAGCATGTTTGAAAACACTTTTGCTTTTCTCAACAGAATCAACAATTGGTTGGAGGACTATTTTATACAGACTTGGAAATTCAGTTTTATGAAAATCACAAGGAGAATTGGAACTTTCTACCTAAAGTTTGTCTTGAGTTCCAGAGAGTGATTTTTCATGGTCGTCTGTAATGAGCTCCATTTGGAAATCCTCTTCTTTCTTTTCTTCTGTGTTGACTGCATCATGGAAGTGCTTTATAATTCCTTCTTCATTCTCAACTTCCATTTGTTCACTGATTCTGGATACGCAGCTAATAATTTCAAGTGAACAATCTATACTGTCAACTTCAACATGCTCATTAGAAGTATATATAGAATCAAGAGTATCCCAGATATCTTTAGCATTAGTGCAAAATCTAATTTTCTCAAAATCATTTTCTGTCACAGCACTATACAAAATCTTTATTGCTCTAATATTTAATGAAAACATTTTCTTTTCTTTGTCTGTCCAATCCCTTCTCGGTTTGAAATCAAAAACATTTATAAAAACATTCCACATATCAAAATCAAATGCTTTTATAAAACTTGTCATTCTTGCTTTCCAAAACCAGAAATCAATATCTTTTAAAAGAGGTGGGATAGTATAATCAAAGCCTTTCGAAAGAGAGCAACACCCAAAATCAGCCATTGATAACTCTTGAGACGGTTAAGTCCTTTAAACAAGAGTCCAGCTTTGATACCAAATGTTAGAACTGGCTGACACCCAAGAGGGGGGTGAATTGGGTGTATAATAAGAAAGTCTGATATTTAAAAATCTTTTCGCAGATTGTAAACTTAGTATATATGGAAGCAGCAATTATGTAAATCATATATGCTGGAAATATAAAAGCTTAGGGAAGAGAATGTGCAAACTGTGATTTATCCTGGTTCGGTCCAATCCACGATGACCTACGTCCAGTCCCCAGGCTCCTCCTGAGATTTCCAATCCACTATCTTCTTGTTTAACCAGGCACAAGAAAAGCCTTTACAAATTCACAAGAGTTACTCCCCCTTACACACTGTAAGGTTTACTCCTTCTTACAACAAGTCGAGCAAAGCAATCCTAAAGTCCTTTCTCTCTTGCTTACCCGTGCAAGTCTTATGAGCAGCAACGTTCTCTCCTGCTTACACCACTGTAAGTCTTACGAGCAGCAACGTTCTCTACTGCTTACACCTTGTAAGTCTTACGAGCAGAAAGTACTACTAGCAATTCTCTCTACAACTTTCCCGTAAGGTAATCAGCCTTCTCAATGTTCCTCTACCTTGAGATCAATACAGACGTATAGATAGTGCGTTTACAGACTCTCTCACAGAGTAGATAAACTGAAGTACAATGAAAATATTCTCACTCTCAATTATACATGATATAGAAGATGAAGTAGAGCAAAGAGTGGTCGGAGGTAGAAGACTTAGAATATCAGCATGTTCATGTTCTCATTGCGTTGCTTGCTGTTCTTTGTTTGAATCATTTCCTATTTATAGCTGAGTTGTGGAAGATATCCGTTAGAGTCTGTTGATTCATTTGACCGTTGAGCCCATTCGGATATTCTTCTGTTATAATCCCATCTGATGCTTAGACAGTCACTATATCATTTTCGGTTGGAGTCCCATTGCTTTGCACGGTCGTTGAGTGTATTTAAATATTTTCCCGTTGATCGTGCTCTGACACATGCTTCAGTGTTTCTTACAGTTTTCCCATTGGTCTGACAGATGCAATAGTATTTGTCTTCCGTTACTTATGAAATTTGCTGCCGCCCACGAATAGTTGTCATTTAATATTGATCTGTGTAAGCCATGTGATCGGTAGTGCATAACACCTGTAAAACCACTCAGAGAAATAGCTGTTAGGAAATATCACTCGGGTGATTACAGACTTAACTGGAAGTGATTTCAGAAAATGGAAGAATCATTGGAAGTCAACTTGATTTCACTGGAGGTGATTTTGATAAAACAATTAACTCTTGACTGCATAAGCATTTCACCGACAGTAATCTTGATTTCTGGATGTGACTGTCATTGGAAGTGATTCTGATTTAGTGAAGAGTGTACTGAGTGATCATAGATGCTGACAAGAAGTGAAACTGATAAAACTTCATATATGTTGATCTTGGCATGTCTCTGGAAGTGATCTGCAAAATCAACATAATAACTCGCTTGGATATTATCTGATAGAAAGTGAACTGAGGCACACTGGCTTTCACTGGAGGTGCATTCTGGTTCAAACTGATATACTGTCACTGGAACTATGAAGAGTGAATTGAGTAATCACTGACTGTAAGTGATATGAGATAACTGATATTTGACTGGGAGTGATCAAGAATGGTGCTGGAGGTGATCAGTTGAAATGGATGATCACTTGAGTGGAGTTCATGTCACCGGAAGTGATTTTCAAAACAGTCAAATATTCCTGAAGTGATTTCGCCTTGCACTGGAAGTGATCTTGAAATTTCCATGTTTCACTCGAGTGAATTTGGAATCACTGGAAGTGTTTTTGTAAATAGTGATTTCTTCTTGCAGTGATTTTGAATCCACTGGAAGTGATTTGCAATTTCTCAAACATCACTCGAGTGATTCAAGATCACTGGAAGTGATTTGGCAAACAGTGAAATATTCTTGCAGTGATTTTTGATTCACTGGAAGTGATTTGGAAACTTTCAGGTATCACTCGAGTGATTCAAGATCACTGGAAGTGATTTGGAAAACTTGGCGCATCACTCGAGTGATTTGGCATTCACTGGAAGTGATTTTCAAAACAGTGTATTTTTCTTCCGGTGATTTCAGGCGCACTGGAAGTGATTTGGCAAAGTTGAGATATCACTTGAGTGATTTGGAGATCACTGGAAGTGAAATGGAAAATCTGAGATATCACTGGAAGTGATTTGGAGATCACTGGAAGTGACTTGGCAAAGTTGAAATATCACTCGAGTGATTTGGAGATCACTGGAAGTGAAATGGAAAAATTGAGATATCACTGGAAGTGATTTAGCAAAGTTGAGATATCACTCGAGTGATTTGGAGATCACTGGAAGTGAAATGGAAAATCTGAGATATCACTGGAAGTGATTTGGAGATCACTGGAAGTGATTTGGAAAATTTGAGATATCACTCGAGTGATTTGGAGATCACTGGAAGTGAAATCTGAAACAGTGAATTTTTCTTGCAGTGATTTTTTGATCACTTCCAGTGAAATGCCATATCACTCGAGTGAATGCTGAAATCACTCGAGTGATCCGTTTCCAGTTCTTCAGTAAATAGAGGTCAACTTACAGATGCCATAACTCTTCGAATATGACTCCAAAGTTTCTGTATTATATATAAATGGAAAGCCCTGGAAGTCTACTTTCATATGGCACAAGTTTCAGATCCATAGGATCAGTGGTTTGAGAGTTATACCCAAAACACTAAACCTGTTCCAGAAAGTGACGCTGACATGAAGGTCAAATTGGAATACTTATATCTCCCTCATCTGAGCTCCTTTGATGTTGGTTCTGGTGTCAACATGACGCATTGGGAGTCTAGTTTCATATGCAACTGGTTTGGTCTCAATTGGAGTTTTATTGTGAGATATAAAATCAAATAACCAGGCCTCGCTCAGCTGGATGAAGAACAGACACTGAAAAACTGAAAATCACTCGAGTGAACAGTGAATCACTGCGAGTGATTTTCAGAATCACTCGAGTGATTCTGAAATCACTCGAGTGATTGCTAAAATCACTCGATGCTATAGTACTGCTACAGTAACCGTATGCTACAGTGCCACTGCTACAGTACCATAGAGCTTGAAATTTGCTATTTTTCATTGATTCTTGCAAGTTCTTCATTCCTCAATTTATTTCTTCCATTGCTTGACTAATCTACAATATATGCAATATCAAATAGTTAGTCAATGTATTAGAAAAGTATACTATGCAAACTTTGGCTCTCATAATATTTGATATATATATTTGGCATCATCAAAACTAATCATATCTAACAGCATGTCATGTGGAACCATTATATGCCATATGGAAAATTGAAGGCTTAAAGAAATGCCATGTGTAAAATTTGGCAATTAAAATATTATATAATTTAAGGAGGTGGAAGATGATTTTTATAAGAGCATTTTAGCTCTTCCAAAGGACCATATTTAGGTCAAGAAATGAAAAGAAGAGAGAGAGATGAGAGCTTGAAGAAGACAAGAGTAAGAAGAGAGAGCTAGGGAATTCAAGAAGCCAAACAAGATAAGTTGGTAGCAAAATTTGTGTGTTCTTGTCTTTAAATGCTTGGAAACCTTCTCTAATCCTTATATTCCTCTTTAAATCATGCAAACCAAGATGAAAATTAAGGGAGAGGAAGAGGAAGAGTGCTCGGTCTTGAGAGAGAAAGAAGAAGAAAGCAAGATAAGCTTGAAAACAAGTCACCTCTTGTTGATTTATGATTGTTATTGGTGTTTAGGTTTGTTGTCTAGCTTAGTTTGCTTGAATTTGTGATTTGGAATGCATGAACCGTAAGGGGAGGTTCTGTCCAAATTTTTTTAATATTATTCAAGAGGTGTTTAAGTGATTAAAAAAGTTATTAGAATTTGAAAAAAGATACTTGGTTGATTGGAAATTGAAAAACTTCATTTTCCCTAAAATTACAAAACTTTTGGCTAGATCAAGTTCTTGGTGTTTGAGCTATAATTTGATTATTCCATTATGTTCAGAAATGCAAAATTGTGTAGGGAATATGTGAAAAATGAAGTATGGAGGCTTTAGGGTATGAAATGACAATTTTGCCTCTAAAACCCTAACTTTGTAGCTGTCAAGACCATTTTGGCAAATGGAGTGTGAATTTTTCAAAACTGAGGTAAAAAATGGATTCAACACACAAAATTGTGTAGGATAGCTTGGGTTATAATTTTTGGAAAAGTACAATTACACCAAGTATAAAGGGAATTAGATCGGTTTCTTTAGGGGTATTTTGGTAATTATGTTTTTTGGGTAGAGATAACCAACTATATGAGCTTTGAAATAAAGCATGAATGAGTAATAACTCATTTATTATAAATTTCGAATTTTAGAATTTTACATTTGCCCGAGCCGGACTAGAAAATAGAGGACTGATATTAGCTAGGCACCGGAAAGGATTTCAAGTAGTAACTCTATCTTTCATACATTATGTGATTGTTTGTATGCATTGTATTGCCATGTCTGTTATGTGAAATATGTGTTACAAATTCCTAGAGTTGTGGTCTGGGAAAAGAACAAGTACTACCTGCAAGAAAAGCACAAGTACCAGCAGGCCAGTTAGGACCCAGTCTAGGTATAAGATATAATTCCTCGTTATGGTATGGGAAAAGTACAAGTACCAACCTATGGGAACCACACAAATACGATAAGGCCAGTAGGACCCAGCTGAGGTAGTGACAAGTACGATCAAGATGTTGTTGTAATACCCTGAATTTTGGGATTAAAGGCTTGAGGTTAAGCCTGGATTAAGTGGACTGCTAGACCCCGGTTTAGCGAATGTCCAAGTGAGGAATGATATTTATCCCAAAATTCCTTAATATCTTTGGATATTAAAAAGGAAACAAAAGGAAAGGGCAAAATGGTAATTTTGCCATAAGATGAGAAATGATGGTTTTTCCCTAATATTCCCTATGATTCGAGTTGAATGGAATTAAAAGGAGGGAAATGACTACTTGATAATTAATAAGCCTATGTGGATGAATTATTATCAAGTAAAGTCAATAAGCAGAGAAGCTTAAGGCTTTGGTTGACCACTTGAGGTGGTGTAATGGGATAATTTGAGAGTGAATTATACTCCCTTATTTCTAATTAATATTGGTGGAATGATGAAGGCAAAGAGAAATGAAACTTGTTATGCAAGAAATGAGATAGGTGGACTAATTGAGTAAAGGCCACCTGGATGATTTTAATTAATCATCATCCTTTATCATCAATTCTTGTTCTTTCTTGCGGACAAATTAAAAGGAAAAGGAAAGAGAAATCAGAACAGATGAGAATGAGAAACAAAAGAACGAGAGAGTCGGACGAAGAACGAGAGGAGAGAGAGAAGAGAGAGAAAGATGTTATTCACCGAAACTGGACCGAAACGGCGTTTTCTCTCTAAGTACCTAGTACAAACATTCTTCTACTCATCCCGACCTTCGATTCTATGGTTTCGGATTCTCGTTTGGAGATGGTTGGTGCCGTCTCACAGGCCAAAGCGTCACCGGAATTCTGAACCGAATTCAGAAAAGCATAGAGGTGAGCGTAAGCTTCCTTTCTACCATTTCGGTTTGTCGTTTGGATGAGTATTTTGAGAGTATGGTACTGTTCATCTCTCATTCTATTTGTATTTTGGGGGCCGAAATGATGTCCAATGGATGTCTCAACGGCTAATCATGTAATAAGGAGTAGAAAGGAGGGTATTAAGTCAAAGAAAGGGAGGAACCGACACAACTCTTCTGAGAACTCTATATGGACTGTCATGTGTGGGGCATAAGCCATGAGTTGGAATTTCATTGATTGGATTATTCTATTGAGTTTAGAAGAGTAAATTGTGTAGGGTTCATGTTGATGATGAGGTGAGAAATGGCCTGGGGTGTGAAATGACCGAATTACCCTCTTTAGCTCTAAATAAGGGCTATCAAGGGTATTTTATTCGTTTGGGCCTGAATTTGATTGATCTGAAGTCATAAATGGATTCTACATGCGAACTTGTGTAGGATTGGCCCATATTGTAATTTTTGTAAAAGTACAGTTGGGCCAGGTTTTCGGGGGCATTTTGATAATTTAGTGTAATTGAGCTAAGTTATCAACTAATACGAGTCTATAATGTTATATGGATGATTAATGACTCTTTAGATGTATTTGGAATTCTATGACTCGATGAATGGACATGCCCGAACCGAGCAAAGACGATGGTTGAGGAAGGACGTGAAGTCCTACAGGTAGTGAACTTACATTTCCTGCAAGTGTGTGATATGTATGTTTATGCATTGATTATGTGACTACTTTGCCTATTTGTGTGGAATATATTTGATTGATTGAAGCTCTGTTATATTTGTACATTGGCCATTGGTATGTCATAACATCGAGCACGCATCATGTCATTATGTTGGCATGAAATAGTGTAGGCAAGCATGTCATGCATTCATATATATCTTCCATGCATAGTGATACTGTTCACTACTGAGATTCTCTCGAATCTCACTCCTCCTAATCAACCATTTTAGACAGGTTAAAGGATGCATGGAATTATGCTCGGAGAACGAATTGCTAAGGAGAATATCGTTTAATGTAATAGATTTACATTTGATAGCCTATTGTGGCTTAGAGTATATGTGTATGTATAAGCATGTATGAATGATTGTTGTTAAAGCAGAGAACTGCTTTAATGTAATAAGAGGGTCGCTCTATCATAAAGAAAGAGAATATCTTTTAGTTTATTTAAATTATGGCTCGCTTACTTTAATTTAATGGAACTGAGAGCCGGTGAGGTATTGTAAGGAAGGGTGTCACATTTGGTGGTATCAGAGCATAAGATTGTTTTATGCTCATATGTGACAGTTATTACAATTTATGGTATCAGAGCAATGGTTCTGGCAATGATGGATAATTGCTAGAGTTGCTAGAGTGTTGATTCTGGAAATAATGGAATTTGCTAGAAGTTCTCTACTTTACAATGATAGGTTATAATCCTTGGTTAGATGCCTTATGGAAGGGGGCATGGTTGAAGTTATGGCTAAGATTGATGCCATGTGGAAAACAAGGATTTGGATAATCTATGGATGGATTGGAGATGATTTTTGAAGTGTTTGTCAGCTTGGAATAGCTGATGAACTCGAGTACAAGTTGGTGAACTCGAGTTCATGTGTATTTTCTGAAGGAAAAGAAGTCTCGGATAAGAACTCTCAGAGGTGGAGAGCCTGAACTCGAGTGTAATTGGGGTGAGAACTCGAGTTTAGTGTGCAGAACTCGAGTGCATGGGGGTTTTTCCTCATGCTTGTGATGGTTTTAGGCGATGACTCTTGGAAGTGCAAAGCCTGAACTCGAGTGCAGACAGTCGAGAACTCGAGTTCATATGGGTGAACTCGAGTGCATGTGCTATTCTCGTATGATGTGATTGTTTCTGGTAGAAATTCTTTCTCCAGAACTCACGGAACATATTTGATTGATTGAAGCTCTGTTATATTTATACATTGGCCATTGGTATGTCATAACATTAAGCACGCAACATGTCATTATGTTGGTATGAAATAGTGTAGGCAAGCATGTCATGCATTCATATATATCTACCATGCATAGTGGTACTATTCGCTACTGAGATTCTCTCGAATCTCACTCCTCCCAAACAACCATTTTAGACAGGTTGAAGGATGCATGGAATTATGCTCGGAGTACAAATTGCTGAGTATATGTGTGGCTTGGAGTATATGTGTATGAATGATTGTTGTTAAAGCAGAGAACCGCCCTAATGTAATAAGAGGATCATTCTAGCATAAAGAAAGAGAACGGCTTTTAGTTTATTTAAATTATTGCTCACTTACTCTGATTTAATGGAACTAAGAGCCAGTGAGGTATTGTAAGGAAGGGTGTCACATTTGGTGTGTCAGAGCATAGGATAGTTTTATGCTCATATATGATGGTTATTACAGTTGCCTACTCCGAAACATTATTGTGATCACTATGTTGCAAGTTGGGACAAAATAGTCATTTTGATTCGAACAAAGTCGTCATTTTGATTCAAACAAAGTCGTCATTTTGATCCTAAACAGTGGCAAACAGACATGTGTATGTTATTGGTTTCTGTTACATGATATGATGCATTACATGTTGATTTATTGCATTTTATATGATTAATTATGTGTTACTATTGAGATTCGTTTAAATCTCACCCTTTCTATAAATTAAAATTTATTCAGCTAGAGGAAGTAGCTTGAAGGTCAAAGAGGTAAATAGTGGCAACTGAGAGTTATGGTCTTAATCAATAATTTTAGTATTGGTTATCTGTGGTCTTTTTATGTATTTTGGGGATTTGTAATTATTATCACTATTGCAAAAATCACTTTTTAGATCGGTTCTGGATCAGGTCTTAATACAGCCGGTCTAAAAGTATCTAACTTTTTAAAAAACCGGTCTAAAATATAAACTTTTAAGACCGGTTGTATCACAACCAGTCTTAAAGTCTGACAAACAAAACCGTTAAAAGAAAATTTCAGGTTTAAAATATACTTTTAAGACCGGTTTCTCTGAGAACCGGTCTTAAAAGTATAGGATTTTAAGAACGGTTCAAAAAAAACCGGTCTTAAAGTTATATTTAAGCCCGGTTATTATGAAAATCGGTCTTAAAAGTGTTTGTTATTTAAGACTCGTTCTCATAAGAACCGGTCTTAAATATCAATTTAAGACCAATTATCCTGAGAATCGGTCTTAAAGGCTAGAATTTTAAGACCCATTCTCATTTTAACCAGTCTTAAATATTACTTTATTAGTTTTATTTGTTTCAATCTACCCAGGCCAATAAGCTATATTCAACGATAATCCCCTCTCCACATACACAAGCAACAACACATGTATATATATATTCCCAATCAGAAGCAGTGACAACATCATTTTTATTTTCAGAAACACTTGGCATTTCTCATAATCAATTCAGCCTAAGGCATCATGTTATCCTATGCAAACTTGCTCCAAATTTAGGATCATAAAGCCTAAAATCCTTATTAATTCCCCTTTCCCTCTTTTGTTAAATATGACATTAGTTATCCTAATTGGTATGAAGCTATAAATGTCATTCTCTTCAAGGCAACAACACTTGGCCCTTACAACCCTCCACCCTCAACAATCACAGAATCAACATTATGAATAAAAATCATTAAAAACAAACACATTCAATTCCAATGACTACCAATAACACATGATCAACTTATTCAATTCTCAACAACAATACAATATTAACAATTATAATCATCAGGCATTTTGAACCACAATGAACCATAACATAACAATGATAGCAGGAAAATATCAATATTGTGTGCACTTTCAATCCCAAAGCTTCTAAAGAAAAGCAGGAGAAGAAATATTTCTCATTATATGAAAAAAATTCCTAAGCTTTACAGAGAAATGAAAAAAATGGAAGAAAATTTACAATAGTGATAACATGCCTGTATCGACAGCCAACTAGTATCACCAATATCCAAGAAATTGTCCTAAGCAGATATATAAATCAAGTTAGATATATATGAAAACCATAAGTATTATTAGAACAACATAGGATCTGATTCAAAAACTTACTAATCTTGTAAAATCTCATAGATGAATTCAGCACAACAATTGCGGATGACATCAATATCTTCTTCAGGAAAGGGATCAGCAAAATCAAACATCTGTATGTTTAACACCGAAGCCAAATAAAACATTAACTTACAAACTTAAAAACAATAAAGTAATACAAAATTTTTGAAATATACATTTATTACCTCCTCGATAAAATCAGTCATGCCTAGGCTGATAATATTGTAAATTTGCCTCAAAATATAAAGACCACATAAGTTGGAGCCCGGTGGTTGCCTACGGCTCTGAAAAAGAACATGATATCATCAAAGCAAGCATAAAAGTATAGCTTATGGAACAAATCTTAAAGAAAACAATATGTACTAACCTTTGGCGTGATCCATGTAGGGTCTTTTAAGTCACGAACATGCCTACCATATTTAGCGTGTAGGAATGTCCGCATAGCCCTATCATCAAAATCACAAAGATTACTTATTCTGCACACAAACTTTGCACACAAAAGGTAATAAAGCAAGAAAACTTACGAGTTCATGGTTTTCTTCAAGTCACTCCCTGGTTTGAAGTGGAGGGAGCATAGGAGGATGACTGTATAACTAGCCTTACACAGAATAACCAATTGCAAATAATCCCTTAAAAAAAGAGACGGATGTTAAGCAAATATAAAGCATTATATGTGTTTTGGAATATAAATTTGATGTTTCTTACCTATGCACATATGGAACCAAGAAACAGTCAGTTTCTGTTTCACCGAGCCTCTCTGATAAATATCTATGTCTGATGGCAGAAGTGGTCCCTTTCTCTTAGACTTGAACTGAGCATATGAATCCAAATTTATCGCTCTGGCCAGAGGAGACCAACCTACGATTCATGTACCTACAAAAATACAAGCACATAAATTAAAGTTAAACAGCGCAATTTTTAAGATATTTACTTCCAATTGAAGAAGATACTTACATCAAAAATAGTTGGACAATCCCAACCGTAAGATATTGTCTAGGAGTGACTAGGGACATTAAATCTTCCCTATCAACATAGCATATCACCCCTGACTACCCAACAACTGAATCTGTAGGCCAACTTCTTGTTAGGAAGGATGTATCATATGCCATCAGAATCACTTGCTGCATCACATTCAGGGGGAACGGACCGGCTAGAAAACAAGTTTGAAAACACGAACGGAACGGATGATCAAAGGTAGGACCTTAAGAAAACCTGTCTCTTACAACCCTAGCCGTAAAGACACCACAAGGATGATCGGTCCTTGATACAGTCGGAGTATTCGCACGAGAATACAAGCATGCAAGCAAAGCTCACACAAGAGAAATAAAATTCTCAAAGAACAAAGTTCTTATTCATATCATTATCATCTTCTTGTATGGTATAAACTACATTTTGTTCTTTAGATCTGCCACCTATGATGTGTTTGCCATGGATGATGTCACCTTGGTTACTAACTTGGATGCCTTTTCCGAAACCATATAAGATGCCACTTGTACCTCTATCACTGTTAAACTTCATGAGGAAAGGGAGCTGGACTTGGGGCTCTGATCGGGGAATCCGTAGCTCGAAGAGAAACAAGGTTCTTTAGCCATGATGTGAAGGTACCCAAGACATCGCTCACAATCTTGAAAACCTCAGAAGGGATAGGGACATGTGCGTCTGCGATGATAACCTCCTCAACTGACACCCTGACTTGATCATCTGTCATCTGTTGGTGGTGAACAGTTGATCATAGGTTGTGCACACTCCCCTGTGCAACTAACCGTCTCAGAGGATCCTCAACAAATATATCACAAGGATCTCCAATGTCCTTTCCAGGACCCTGATACGTCCCGGGTCTGGGAGGAGGTGTGGATCGAGTTCGGGGTCTGGTGGCACCCATAGTCGTTGGAGACAGGGGCCCGTGTCTGTACTGGGTTAAAGGAATAGGGGTGCGCCTCTGCTACCTGCTTAAGCTTTTAGCACGATGGTTAGCGCTTCACAATTAAGCGTGCTCAGCCGAGGGTAGTCTCAGGATGGGTGACCCCCTGGGAAGTCGTTGTGTTGTGGCGCTTCGTTTCCTGATGTTTGGTATCAGAGCCAGCACGGGTTTGAATCATGCTTCCATCGAAAGGTTCGGGGATGAACCTCCTTAAAGAAGGAGGGAATGATACGTCCCGGGTCTGGGAGGGGGTGTGGATCAAGTTCGGGGTCTGGTGGCACCCATAGTTGTTGGAGACAAGGGCCCATGTCTATACTGGGTTAAAGGAATAGGGGTGCGCCTCTGCTACTAGCTTAAGTTTTAGCACGATGGTTAGCGCTTCACAGTTAAGCATGCTCAGCCGAGGGTAGTCTCAGGATGGGTGACCCCTTGGGAAGTCCTCGTGTTGTGGCGCTTTATTTTCTGATGTTGTGATACCACTTGATATAAATAGGGCATACGGACAGGCTAGAAAGCAAGTTTGAAGACACGAACGGGACGGATGATCAAAGGTAGGACCTTAAGAGAACCTGTCTCTTACAACCCTAGCTATAAAGACACCACAAGGATGATCGGTCCTTGATAGAGTCGGAGTATTCGCACGAGAATACATGCATGCAAGCAAAGCTCACACATGAGAAATAAAATTATCAAAGAACAAAGTTCTTATTCATATCATTATCATCTTCTCCCTCCTTTAGTACAAAAAACGCACCCTTCATATATAGGCAACAAAAGAACACTCTAGAACTCTAAACCTAGTCATAAATGCAATAAATGATGCCTTAATGATGATTGATTGTCTTGGTTGGCACCATTCAAGCCTAAAAGTATGAGGAAATTACTTATTCTTCAAGACTAAATCAGCTACCTAAAAATAGGAAACTAAATTAAAATTTTCAAAAACAATCTTTGACCAAAAGGTCTTATTTAATGCAAATAAAATAGGAGAGTAATCAAATTAGATTTGATGCACAAGGATGCCTTCTAGATGCTTCTTGAGTTGTCTTGGACATCACTTATAATCCTCCACCAAGGCACATGCTTGTCATATGGTATTTAAAGTAAATTCCTCAATCTAGACTGCTCATGGGCCTTGTACATCATCATGTTGGGCTTATTGCTTCATGTTATCCCAATTTCATGGATTTTCATATTTTGCCACGTGGTCAAGCTTCTAGGTATTGTAAAAGCATGCATATAGGCTTGAATATGCATGATTATGGCCTCATTTGCACCCTCAACATATATACTAACATTATGAGTCATTAATGAAGCAAATTGAAGCCTAAATATTTGCTCCAGCCCTTCAAACAGCTTACTCCTTTCTAGGCTTCTAGTAATTAGGCCCTTGATGTTATGAAGAGGATCTTGGGCTTGCTTAGAATCTTCTTGTAAAATATAGACATCATCTTGTTTATTGTATGTGCCACCTATAACGTGTTTGCCATGGATGATGCCACCTTGGTTGTCAACTTGGATGCCTTGTTTGACACCATATAACATGCCACTTGTACCTCTATCATTCTCCTCCTCTTGAAGAAGAGTCGTCCTCGACTCTTGAGGGTCATATTCGCCATATGGAACAATCATTGTTAGGTCATCATAATTATTCTCCTGTTGTGATGATAAAACAACACTAGGAAGAGAATAGTTAGTATCAAGAAAATGTTCCTCTTTTGCATATTCTTTATCCTTATCTTTACACTCATTCTTTTTATTTTCACTCAAGTCACTCTCAATTATTTTTGTCACCTCAAACTCATTTTCTCTTTCACTCTCAATTTTTCTTTTCTCTTTGAGCATTTTTTCATGCGCCTCTTTTTCTTTTTTTATCTTTTCTTTTTCTCTATTTCTCTCTTTTTTCTTCATGATTTTTTCTATCTCAATGGCTATAGAGACCATTCCTTGAATATCATTATATGGGTACAAGTTCATTTACTTTGCAATATCTGGATTAAGTCCTTGTAGAAATCGATCCATAGTTGCCTTTGAGCTTTCTTTGACTTTAGCTCGAAGCATAGCAATGTTCAACTCATTGAAGTATTCTTTGTCGCTCATGGGACCTTGCTTCAACTCCTGCAATTCTTTGTAAAGCTTAAAATGGGATGAAGCCTTTAACTCCTCTATGTCCATCTTGAGTTTGAAGAACTCATCTTGCATGGTCTTCATGACTAATTTGAAATTTGTTGTGAACTCATTTTTTTTGGATTCCTGGTCACTCATATTTAATTTGAAATGTAAGTTTAATCACTCGTGTTTCACACAAATATGGCTTTTAACTTGATGTATCACTCTTGCCTTTTACCATTAAACTTGCCTCATATAGTATTCTTGATTGAAAGTCAACAAAATCAAGAGACAATATTAGTATGATGTAATCTTCTTAGCCAGAAATTGTAAGAACCAAGGAATGAATGAGAAAGAAGAGAAACATGTGATGAAAAAAAGAAAAAACGATGGGAAGGGAAAAAATCTGAATAATAATGGAAAAGAAGAAGGGAAATAACAAGGGAAAGGAATCAAGGGAAAAAGGAAAGGAATTCAAAATAGGAGAAAAGGAAGAATTAGGAATGTTTTGTGATTTGCAATAAAAGTACTCAAATAAGAAAACTTGCCTTTGATATTCAAATTTCTAAAAACCTGCAGCTCTTTCCTCTCTCTCTCTCTCACTTTTTTTTTAATTTTTGCAATTTCTTTTAGCTTTTTTTTCTGCTCAGATATTTTTTTTCCAACACTAGACTTTTTTTTGCACGAATTTTTTTTTGGTAATTGAAGAGCTAACAAAGTCACAAAACAAACACAAAGTATAAGTAGAAGAGGAGAGAAGAAAATGGGAAAACACAAAGACGATGGAAGCAAGGAAAGAACAAAAAAAAACTGGAAGCAAGAAGGAAAACAAAAGGATAGAACTTGAAATCTAGCAAACCTTAAGCTTTGATACCACTTGATATGAATGGGGAATACAGACAGGCTAGAAAGCAAGTTTGAAGACATGAACGGGACGGATGACCAAAGGTAGGACCTTAAGAGAACCTGTCTCTTACAACCCTAGCCATAAAGACACCACAAGGATGATCGGTCCTTGATACAGTCGGAGTATTCACATGAGAATACAAGCATGCAAGCAAAGCTCACACAAGAGAAATAAAATTCTCAAAGAACAAAGTTCTTATTCATATCATTATCATTTTCTCCCTCCTTTAGTACAAAAAACGCACCCTTCATATATAGGCAACAAAAGAACACTCTAGAACTCTAAACCTAGTCATAAATGCAATAAATGATGCCTTAATGATGATTGATTGCCTTAGTTGGCACCATTCAAGCCTAAAAGTATGAGGGAAATTACTTATTCTTCAAGACTAAGTCAGCTACCTAAAAATAGGAAACTAAATTAAAATTTTCAAAAACAATCTTTGACCAAAAGGTCTTATTTAATGCAAATAAAATAGGAGAGTAATCAAATCAGATTTGATGCACAATGATGCCTTCTAGATGCTTCTTGAGTTGTCTTGGACATCACTTATAATCCTCCACTAAGGCACATGCTTGTCACATGGTATTTAAAGTAAATTCCTCAATCTAGACTGCTCATAGGCCTTGTACATCATCATGTTGGGCTTATTGCTTCATGTTATCCCAATTTCATGGATTTTCATGTTTTTCCATGTGGTCAAACTTCTAGTTGTTGTAAAAGCATGCATATGGGCTTGAATATGCATGATTATGGCCTCATTTGCACCCTCAACATATATACTAACATTATGAGTCATTAATGAAGCAAATTGAAGCCTAAATATTTGCTCCAGCCCTTCAAACAGCTTACTCCTTTCTAGGCTTCTAGTAATTTGGCCCTTGATGTTATGAAGAGGATCTTGGGCTTGCTTAGAATCTTCATGTAAACTATAGACATCATCTTGTTCATTGTATGTGCCACCTACAACGTGTTTGCCATGGGTGATGCCACCTTGGTTGTCAACTTGATGCCTTATTTGACACCATATAACATGCCACTTGTACCTCTATCAGACCCTCTGATGACTATCCAATATTGTAATAACTCCCTTTGGTGCTCTGCTTATTACGATCGAGCGACTGTGCCTGGGCAGGAACGGTATCTTGTCTTGTGCTCACCATGGCATATACTTCCTCCTTCATCTTGCTTAACCGGGCATCCAATAGTGCATCAAATGATGCTTCTGCCTCAGCCCTGACTTTCGCCCTTTCTGTGGCCAACATACTCTCGAATTTGTCTCTCGTCACCACATTGGAGGAGGAATTGCATGATGAGGACCCAAAGTAATCCTTTATACCCACCCCTCCTCCAAATCCCCTAACACGGATGCTCACATTTTCCAGTAGCAACCGTGAGAATGTCATTCCTCCCCTCTGGCTTAAAGGATCCCTCGGCTCTCTTTTTTTGAAGTTCCTCCTATGAGATATACAAATAACACACATGAGTAATGAAACATGTTTACTAAATAGTTAATAACAACAAAGATACTTACAATTTTTTCACCGACTATACAAGACTATTCACTCGTATAGGATCCACCACTCTTTCGGTGAGCATGCAACCACAACTCTTTGCGCTGTATCGGAGATGGTGGAGATAACAGAATAAAAGGATCAGATTGAGATGCTTCTTCAAATCTCCTCCATCTGGCAGCCAACAAGTCTTTCTCAGGCTTTGCGTATCTCCCATGAGACATTGTGTAGGGGCAATCATTCTTCCTGCCACTCTTGTATTTTTTGCCTTCTTTCCTGCGAATAAGAAATGGGAAAAAAGGTTACAAACAGTCAAGACAAATGATAAGTAAATAAAGTACAAAATAAGTAAACTCACCAAAGCCTCTGGAGTAGTCCGGAGCCTAAAAAACTCCTGCCATGTCGCTTCATCGATGTATGAATACTTGCTGGAAGGACTAGGACAAGGCTTACCAACTGGCACCTCGATATGCACGTAATTGTTGGCCAGATTCATCTTAAACTTCCTCCAGCGCTCACAACAATACGTCATAGTCTTTTTATACAATATCTCACTCTGAGGAACGTCGTAGGTGAGCTGTTATTCATGAATCAAAGGAGTTAGTGACAATAATGAAACAAATTTGATAATCATTACATACAGAGGGAACTTTATACCTGAATAGTGTCCCAAATATGCTGCTTAACTTTTTTGTTGACATTCCTTCACTCCTCTATCAATATGCTAGGCTTATTCTGTGCGAGGAGGCCGACAAAACTCTTATATCGGCTTGCATTGGGCCCAATCAGTTTCTAATATTGATCGAACTGAATCGGTATCTTCTCACCGGCCGACCGACTCAGGGAAACATCCCTCAACCGTGTGGTCGTTCTGTCCCTCCGTCCGGGCAGGTGCCTCTGCTCACCTTCACTCTATCTCTGATTGACACTAGGAGGCTCACTGTGCTGAGCACTAGGTGACACCTGAACCTCTGCTGTAAGATACACCAGGTCCGTCATTGTATTGTTCAGACAAATTGTTGAAGTTAGTAAGTTATAAAATAACTATATATATAATCTGTATATAACTTATAATGATAATTACTTTAAATAGATAGCTAACTTTTAAATATATTCTTCTATATATTAACTCCACTAGGAAAGGAAGAAGTACGATGAGAGTATGAAATCATTACACTCATCAATTTATCTAGTTTAACATAATTCTTCATCAGAATTCCTCATAAGATGTAAGTATAGTCTGTTCCATTTTCAAGTAATTTATCCCCATTCACATAGTTGTTATTTCTATTCAAGAGACCACTGCAATTACATCTGATTTTGAAAACATAAACAGCGAAATTTATAGACTCAAGAAAGAAAATGATTCAATAGATTCAAAACATGTTCAAGGGACCACTTCAATAGATTCAACCTAAAGAAATTGATAAACAACACAATTACATCTTCAAAATATTCAACAGAAAGAAATTGATATGCAAAATGCGAAAGGCCAAGCAATTGTGATTGAACAAATTCATAACATCCAAATTTGTAAATTAAAGACCACAACATCAAACAATTGTTTCCTATCAAGTAATGAAACTACAAGCCAGCGCCAACATTTATACGAAGAGTTCTTCAAAATCATTTCCGCAATCAAAAAATCAATTTCACTAAATTTCGCTATTTATACGAAGAATTAACTAAGACAAGGAGACATTACTCTTACCTGGTTGTAGTGACCTTGGATCGTGGCTTGAGGAGCAGGAGGAGCTGCAGTTGCAATGGATGGAGAACATGCTGGAGATAATGGTGGTTTCGTGGATACGGGCCGAGGGATGAATGGAAAATGGAGAAGGAGGGGCGGCGGTGGTATTTTAAAACCATTGGGTTGAACGGAAAAGAAAATGGAGAAGGAGGGGCAGCAGTGGTATTTTAAAACTACTGGGTTGAACGAAAAATGGAGAAGGGAGGGGCGGAGGTGGCGGTGGCCAGAGCCGATGCTGAAATATGACCGGAGAAGAAGCACAGGGCTGAAATAGAGCTTTCACGGCTTTGGAAGGACTGAGAGGGATACGAAATAAGGGCGGGTTAGGTTTGGAAACCGCAATTTTAAGACCGGTTATTTAAATAACCTGTCTTAAAAAGGTTTTTAAGAGCGGTTATTAAATAACCGGTCTTAAAAGTTATCTAATTAAGACCGGTTATCAAATACCCGGTCTTAAAGGTCCTAACTTTAAGACTGGTTATTTAAATAATCGGTCTAAAAAAATTCATTTTAAGACTGGTTACCAGTATAACCGGTCTTTAAACGTCGTGGATTTTTTATTTGCATTTTAGTTAGATATTTAAGACCGGTTATTTAAAAACCGGTCTTAAAATAATGACTTTTAAGACCGGTTATCTTAATAACCGGTCTTAAAAATAAAGGGATTTGTTAATTCATTTAATTACTTTTCTTTTGAGACCGATTGTTTAGAAAACCGGTCTAAATAATGTTTTTAAGACCGGTTATTTAAATAATGGGTCTAAAAAGTTTCTTTTAATTACACAGTTGCCACCGCATGATTCTTTTAGACCTTATCCACAATAACCGGTCTAAATGATGTGGTCTAAAAAGGCTATTTTGCACTAGTGTATGTACAAACCCTGTAGGGATTTCCTGTAATGTAATCAAGTACTCTGTTAATTATTATGTACAAACCCTGTGGTTATCAGTATGTTTATGCTACTTCTGTATGCCCACTGAATTGTGCTTTGATACTCTGTTAAATGTCGAATTATTAAGAGGTTTGACACAATTTACCTTGTATACTTGTTGAGCTGATTATAAGTGTATGTTGATATTTTTAATTACTATAAATATATGTTATAGTATTTTATATAATGACAAAATGAGTTATTTTTTTTATAAACTTGTTACTTAAGTGGGCTTAAATGGTTTATTGAAATGTTGATAATGGATAGCATTGAGTATTGATTATAAGAATAATCTGTTGATGAAGGATTTTATGATGATGAATTTTTGGACTATATATTGAGTTGTGTTGGATTGTACAGAGTTGTGATTGTGGTAGGTTTGATGCTTTTATACCATATGGTGTAGCTACTACTTGTCACCTAGTGGCTAGGTTTAACATCCTCAGGGCCCATGTTATCACTCTTCTTTGGCCAGGTCAAGGGTTAGCTTAAGGGATATGTGACCCCTTTTCATATTCTAAGGAAAGGGAACCCATGGTCTAATGTGAGCTTTGTAGCTTTTGGCCAGGTTATACCTTACTATTAGAGAGGTCTTGGTATAGTCTTGCCACAAAGACGAATCCTGTTATGTTATAGCCCATGGGTTTTGTCAGCTATTATAAAGAGGTTATAAGGATGGTTGTAGGATTCTTATGCATACTTAATTACTTCTTGAGTTATTATTCATTATGAAAAACTATATATACTTTGTTATATAAATGGATGCTTAGCCCACTTAACTATCTTGTAATCATTTCCTACATACTTGTTAAATTGGGTGTATGGTTATTGGGTCCCCGTGACTCAACCTGTTGCTTGTACATATATAGAAGCATTAACGTTCTTGTTATGGCTTTGGAAAAACTTTAACTAAAATTCTAGCCAAAAACTTACATATTTACTCTTGGGGCATTATTCACTTGGTAGAAATTTCACTTACCATTCTTAATTTATCTTAACTTCAAAGGTTTGTAACCCATATACGAATAACATATCTAAAAACATCATTCAACTTGGAATGTTTATACAAATAAACATATCACATTATAATTTATACATAAAGATTATCATGCATCTGACATCAAATCTCCATTAGATTGCCTCTTGATCATCTTCAAGCATTCCACCTTTGTGCTCAACATACCTATATGGTTAGGTGATGGAGGGTGAGATTTGAGAGAATCTCAATAGAAAATAATACTAACAATGCATGCAAGATAATGCTAGTGAATGACATGCTTGCCTTACATAGGCTCATGCTAACATAATGACTAAATGCATGCTCAATGTTTCATGCAACACACATTTACCTACAGTAGAAGCAGAAACAGAGCTTTAATCATTTATATATGATTCGCATAATGAAGCAAAATAATCATACACATCAATACACAAGCATACATATCAAGTACATGTAAGTTAGGTAAGTTCACTACCTTTTATCTTTATGTCTTCTCTTGTTCCCTTTTCTTCCAACCATTGAAGTTGCTTGAAGATTCTTCAATTCCTCTTTTTTGTCATCTAATAGCCTTAGATATATAACCACATCATTAGAGTAACAATAAATGAATGTCCAATGTGGCTACATTAGCCTCTTGAACATGTCTCTATTTCTTGTGGACTTACTCATCTCAATTTCACACATCAAGGTCAATCTGCTAGATTTGTCACCTCATTTTGAAAATTCATAACTAAATCTAGAAATTTCCAAATGTAGTGGTTCTACATCCTTTATAAAGCTATATATGTCTTATTTAAATAATACAATATCACTTAGTGTTAACTACAGGGATAAAACCTCAAGAATCATCAACAAACATCACTGCCTCAAAATGCATTCCAGTGTTTATGCCTCAACTTCAATAGATCATAACTTACAATTGACATAACCAAATGGCACATTCTATATATCATTGGAAAGCTTTGAATGTCTACTAATACAATATAACATATCATAATCTTTAGACAAGGTTTTCTTACTCAAAAACAACCTACAAGCAGTCTAACTGAAATCTGGTAGAATCACACATTAACACTTTAAATTCCAAAATTAGGACTTCATAACCAATCGTCCAAAAATCATATCCACATGCTATACCTACAAAATTTTGGCCATAGAATCCATTTATACCCTTAAATTTATTAAAATCTAGCTCTAACCCCATGAACTAAGGCTGGCCAAATATGCCCCTTTGTAACACAAGTTGTGTTTTTCTAATTTCAATCTCAAAACATGTGATTAATCATCATTAAAACCTATCTAACTTCATGTTTATAATCAAAAACCCTTTAAAGCTCAAAATCCCTCTCTTGGATGAAACCATAAATAGGTCAATAACTTCAAAAATACTCATCAAAACATCAAGACACGGTACTCAAATTGAAGCTTGCGATTACCTTTACTCATTTCTCTGATCAGTTCTTGATTTCGGCAGTACTCTAACGTGGAGGTAGTACCAAACTCCTCTGATCAAGAATCCAAAACTATAGAAATTTAGCCCTTAATGAATAGAAGAAGATTCATGAAGGCACTAGGAGCTAGAAACATTGATTCAGAGGTGAAATCGGCTGGGAGCTTAAGAACACTCCCACCTTCTCTCTTCTTTCATTGTCTCTTGATTTTCTCTATTTTTTTGCCATTTCGGGATGTTTGGATGAATTTAATGGGGTTTAGAGGGGTAAAATGGTCATTTCCCATATATATACCTATGTGTATGGCTCATACGATGCCATGTGTCTTAGGGTTAAATCTCAAACTTCCACATGTCTCCTCAAAGTTACCCTCTCTCTTCCTTTATGGGGTCATAGACATCCACCTTTATTAGGAGAAGGAAATCCCTAACAATTTCCCTTGATAACCGTAGTTGGCGTTTGAGGAAGTCAGACACGTGTCATAACTTGAGACCGACAAGTCCGGTGAGGTATCCTATTGACTTAGCATCTACTTTATATGAATGGTTAGATGGCATCTTTTCATTAGTCCACCAAAAAAGTAAAAGCTATTTTTCAAAATCTACTTTACAAAAAGCTACTTTAATAAAGCTACTTTGATTGTGTACGCTCCAGATGGAACCACGTGTCTCAGGGGGCTACCAAGTATGAGCTTGAGTGTCTGTGTGGAACCTACAAATGGGATCTAGCATGTACATTCCTCAACAAATAGTGCCTTATACCCGTGTCTTTTCCAAAAACGCAGGGTATACATATCTGCTAAGCAAATGCCATGTGCATACCTATACCAGCGTATTTCACCTGACTAAGTGATTACATGTATACCTATACCTCCAAAATGTGCCTTGTGTTCATGCAGGCCATAAAATGTCACCATATCTATATCCTGCGCTTATCTGCACTAGTTTAGTTTATATGACTACTTATACATAATGAGCCCTCTGGCCGAAAGGGCCGAATCACATAGTCCTATGAAACTCATTTTATCCTTGGGACTCTTACCAAACTGGGCTTCATAGTCTTCTTGACTTAGGCTTATTCTCAAGCTTCTAGGTCAAAATTCAGGATATTACAAGATGTGCCTCTACCACAAGATTAAGCTTTTAGCACAATGGTTAGCATTTCATAGTTAAGCGTGCTCAGGTGAGCATAGTATTAGGATGGATGTGTTGGAAATTGTGCCCTAGGGGCTAGTCATTATACTTTGAACATTATTATTCAATGAATTTTTCTCCATTTTGTTATCATATTATTTGCATGTTCACTGTGATAACTATATCCTTGGATAAATCATAATGATTGTCCTAAATTCCCCTGGTCAATCATCTATAAGGGAGCAAAGATGAAATAAGACCAGTATGACTTTTAAAAGTTATAGAGATGTGAATAGTCCCAGGAACTTGTAATAAGCTGCATAGATCAAGTCATAAGCTTGGTTCATGTATTACCACATTACTATTATTTGGAAGAGGCAAGCTTCACCCAAGAGGGAGGTAAATTAGGTGATGTGATACATTTTTTGATTGTTACGGTGTTACAAAATTGAATGAAGAAAGGGTAGAGATGAGAGAAATTACACACCGAGATTTATATTGGTTTGGCCATAATCTCAAGCCTACATCCAGTCCTTAGAGATCAATACCTCCTAAGATTTTCACTATGCTCTTGTTTATCCAGGCACAAGAAACACCTTTACAACCCACAAGTTTAGTTGGGTACTTGTGTAGCCTACTACAAAGTTCCTCCCCCTTACACACTGTAAAGTTCACTCCCCCTTACGGTAAATCCTATGAGCAAAGAATCTTGAAGACTTTCTCTCCCACTTACCTGTGCAAGTCTTATGAGCAACAATGTTCTCTCCACTTTCACCCCTATAATTCTTACAAGCAGTAACGTTCTCTACCGATTACACCTTATAAGTAGAGTAGAAAGTCTTACTGGAAATTATCTTTACAGCTTCCCCCGTAAGGAAATCAACCCTCTCAAGGTCCCTTTACCTTGAGATTAAAATTACAATGAAAAGTGTTTACAAAAACTCTCTGACAGAGTAAATATATAAACAATGAAGTACAAACAATGAATATGAGAGATAGAGCAATAAGAATATATTGATCGATGAATGTTCTTGTGTTATAAGTATCTATTCGTCTTCGTTGAATGCTTCCATACTTATAGCAGAGTTGAGATAGCCATTGGTAGCATTTTAATATGTCCATTAGAGTAGCGCAGCTTCATTTGACCGTTTTCAACATTTGAAAAACTAGATATTGCATTTGGTGGACGTTACGCTCTGTAACTTGACTTTTCTTTCTCTTACATGATCTCTTCATTATTTCCCTGAAACTATACTTAGAATACTAATATAATGAAGGGTTAATCGTATAGACAACAAATCAATAAATAATAGATGATTATCATGTAATCTGGTCTCATCACTCAAGTGATTAAGGGCTATCATTCGATTGATCCCTTCTTAAATCTGGCAGAGAGTTTATAGTTCTTTTCTAAACACATCACTCAAGTGATCTAGGGCCATCACTAGAGTGATCACTTGAGTGATCCCTTTTAAATTCTGCCAGAGTGTTTAACTTGATAAAATGACTTATTACATAGTGCATTACTCGAGTACTCACTCGAGTGTTTACTAGAGTGATCCATTCCAAAACTTGGCAGAGTCTTTCCTAAGTTTTTCACGTTGACTTTTCTTATTACTTTAGTATTCACTCGAGTAATGAAGGGTCATTACTCGAGTGATCCCTTCCAAAATTTGTCAAAGAGTTTTAGACACTGTTTTGTCTTTAATACTTGAGTGCTTACTCGAGTGATTCAGTCCATCACTAGAGTGATCCCTTAGAAAATCACCTAGAGAGTCTGTTTGAGGTAGAGCTTCATATTAAATTTCATCATTACTCTACACACTTCAATAAACTTGTTAAAAATTCAAAAACCTTATTGTTTATCATTAATTCATCCTTAGCATCTTTTGTTATCATCAAAACATAGGATCTAAAATTCTCCCCCATTTTGATGATGACAAAACATGTTAGTTTTTGAAGTACTCATTTAATAGTGATTTTGTTAGATCAATTCAATTATCATGATTCATTTTCTAATTGAAGACCTTTAAAATCACAAATCAATAAGTATGTTATGTTAAGATAAGATTTAAGCAATTTGTGATACAAAAGGTAAATAATCATAACTTTGCATAATATCAAATCCATAATTGAACACAATTGCATACATTGAACATGATAATATCATATATACCATAAAGTCTTCAGAATAGCGGAAAATGACATAAAATGCTCCCTAAAACCCTATACACCTAAATGCACCCCATGCTATGACATCTACATTCTGCCAAATCATAAAATCACTAATAGAAGCATTTTCCTAATCTTCTCCCCCTTTTTGACATCATCATAAAGGGTGAATCATTTGAGAGAGCAGAGCTAAAAATAGACAGAGACAAAGGCTTGATAGTGGCGATGGGGAGATGTTAAGAGGTGAGGCTCCAATGTCATAAGTGTCACCCTACTAAGTAGAGAAGGTAGGTGATGATTGCTCAGGCTCAGGGAGGTTGACAAGTGGAATATGGAGTAGATCATTTGGAGATGGTGTAAATATAGGAGGATGTTGTGGTGGTAATGGTGACGAAGTCTAAGAAGTGATTACTATAGTCTCAATGCTAACAGATAAATGGTGCAAACGGTCATTAGGGGAGTGGTGTAAGTGGTGAGAAGGTAACCGTGAGAGTGGCTTAGTGTCGATAGGTGAGGCAATTGGTATGGGATTTGTTTGGGGTTGGACTGGCTTATCAAGTATAATATGTATCTGGTCAGATGATAATGGGTCAGTCATAACAAAAAAAAAGGTTCTTGAGTGTGGTTTAAGGTATGGTAGGAGGAGGGATATAAGTAGGAATAAGCTTAGGGATAGGGGTAGAAGTAGGTAAGGAAGGTTTAGGGTTAAAGGTGCCATGATTCAATGCATCCACTTTCTCGTGTAAATATCTCAGGAAATTCCCAATCTCCAGCATATCACTAGTCTAGGACTATTCTTATGCCAATATCTCTCTATTATGTGCCAGCATTGCCTCATTGTGCTTATTCATATATTCCACTATCTCACCCATCTTGAAGTTCATGTGGGTGACAAGTTTAGCGTTTGTGTTGGTGATGTCCACATGAAAACTATCAAGTACCTCCTTCATATAATTTTGACTGCCAAACCAATGAAGGAAGGTACAGAGGTAGTGGCTGGAGCAAAGGGACTGAGTGTCATCTAACTTTCCTGGCTCAATGTCTGTTTTCTTTTTCTTGGATGAGGACTCTATAGGTTGTTCAAAGGAATCTTGATACCCAATTTCCCTATCTGGTTCCTCCCTACTGGTAATAACCTTTCAATTGGCTCATTAGCCTCTAAGTATCAAATTTTGTTCTCTTTCAAGAACAATGATATGAGTTGGGGTAAAGGCATAAGAGTGGTCTTCGTTCCTGAAAACTTGTGTCTCTTAATCTTAACAAAAATAAGTTCACCCAAATTCCTCTCTTCTTTCAGGATGATATAAGCCATGTTCCTGAAATCCCTTTTGATGAAATGTGTAAAATTGTTGGACTTCTTAACAAGGCATCAAAAGTAGATGTACCATAAGACCTTATGCATATCACACATGTCACTAGGATTAAAAATAAGGGGTCTCACTCTCTCACCAGGCCTCAATATAGTAAAGATTTGATTTAGTTCTAGATTGGGTTAGCTATCATCAGGAGGATCTTCTATTCCTAGCCAAGTGTTAATCTTGGAGGGTGAGATCAATATATGGTTTGTCCTCTGATCGAGGTTACCATTTCCTAGCTTGCTTGACAACATCGTTTACCATTTCCATATTGGAGTAAAAATGTCTCGCTATTTTTGTGTAATAAGGAAATTTTATAGAAAGCCAGGGCATATAGCTTTCATGGTAAGGTCTTAAGTCAAATTTCAAGACTTCTAATAGAACTTGAAGATCAAAGTAGAACATTTTACACTCCTTTATTATAGAGAAATGTTCTTCATACTTCAGTGTCTTTTCAAGTTTATTTATGTTGAATCCTTTGGGAGGTTTGGTGATTTCTTCTTCTTTTTCTCTAATTCCTTCCTTTAGTAGATATTTTGGAACTTTGGAAGTTCCTTGTTTTGCTCCTTGGGATTGATAGGCCTCATGTATTACACTTGCCATAGCCTTGGCAAGTTTAGCATCATACTTGGGACTCTTTGAATCTTTACCAGTCTATGAGGGAGTATCAAAGGAGTCAGAGGAGGGTGTAGATGACTTTGTGGCCTCTTTGCCTTTTCCTGGAGGAGTTGCCTTCTTAGTTCTAGCCCTTATAACCATGGGCTCTTTGATCACTACCCACTTTGCTTTGGGTTTTTCTTGAACTTTTGGCTTAGATTGATTGGAAGTTTGTGAAGTCTTTTATTTCTTGGGAGGAGGTGATGGAGAAGACTCAAAAGATAAAGGAGTAGTAGCACAAGGTACCTTAGTTCTCACCATTAGATTGAAGTACATAAAAAAGATTTCCCCGCTAAAAGTGCCGACTGTAGTTGATGTTATGGCTTGGGATTTAAAAGATTTTAAGCAGTTTTTATTGTTGAAAATGGATGGGTTTTGACAGAAATGTAGTGGATAAGAGATTGTGAGAAATTTTTGAGAGAGCACTGGAGTATCACTTAAAGAGATTTTATGAAAATGACAAAATGCTGACATATATATCCACCATGCGCGACATCACTCGAGTGTTCACTAGAGTGATCTTAAGGAATCACTCGAGTAGTTACTCAAGTGATAATGTATGACTGATGCAAAACTTCAAAATTTAAACACACACCTAGCATGAATAATATTTTAATTACCCATGTATATTCCCTTAATGATTTTTAGGTACTGGATGACATATTTGATTTGAAACTTGATTGATTGTCCATTTGCGCTGATGATCACTCGAGTGTTCACTCAAGCGATTCTAAGACATGACTCAAGTGATCAGTCTTTTCACCTTCTGACTGTTCATATTCAACCGTTAAGCCATTTCTTTTCAAATAAATTTGAATTTATCTTAATTGTTCTGCCCTACCAAGTTATCACTCGAGTGGTCACTTGAGTGATATATCCATTACGGCCAGGTATCAATGAAGTGATTTGCTGATTACTGGAAGTTGTCACTCGAGTAATTACTTCCTCTGTTTATCCATGCTTTCCTTACCACATAACAAAGCATCAAGGTTCTGCAAAACAAATTTTTAGATACTCCAATGCTTAAGTTAGTTATCATCAAAACATAACCAAATAACAATAACTAACATTTATAAAAGTTTAATAACTTACAATTCATTAGGACTTACGATTCCCAATTCTCTCTGTATATATAAAAAAATTTCTTTCTCCAATGGTTTTGTAAATATACATGTAAGTTGGAAATTAGTTGGAATGAATTCTATTTTGACATTCTTTCTTTGAATATAGTCACATATAAAGTGATGTCAGATGTCTATGTGTTTGATTCTTGAATGGTGCACAGGGTTTTTGGCCAAGCTTATTGTGCTCGTGTTGTCACAGAAAATAAGTATCTCTTTCAAGTTGATTCCAAAGTCTTGAAGTTGCTGCTTTACCCACGACAATACTTGAGAACAATAACTTGCTGCAGCTATATATTCAGCTTCAGTTGAGGATAACGAGACAATGGTCTGCTTCTTGTTGAGCCATGACACCAAAGAGCCACCAAGAAATTGACATTGTCCACTTATGCTCTTTCTATCAGTTTTGTATCCTGCATGATCTAAATCTGAATAGGCCACCAAATATTCATTCCCTCCTTTTGGATACCATAAGGCAAGTTCTATAGTGCCTCCTAACTACCTAAAAATTCTTTTCACATTTTCAGTATGTGATATTTTAGGAGCAGATTGATACCTTGCACACACGCCAACACTAAACTGTATATTAGGTCTACTCGCTGTTAGATAGAGTAATGAACCTATCATTCCTCTATACTTAGTGATGTCAAATTATTTACTCTTCACGTTAGCATTAAGTAGAGTAGTTGATCTCATTGGAGTGTCAGCTCCATTTGAACTCTCCATTCCATACTTCTTTAACAAATCCTTCAGATATTTGGTCTAGGAAATAAAAATTCCCTTCTTCCATTGTTTAATTTGAAGTCCAAGAAAGAAGTTTAATTCTCCCATCATTGACATTTCAAATTCTCCTTACATAAACTTAGAAAACTCTTTAAAAAGAGATTCATTAGTAGCACCAAAGATTATATCATCTACATATATTTGTACTACTACTATGTCACCCTTGTTATGTTTGATGAATAATGTTGTGTCTGCTTTTCCTCTGACAAAGTTTTGGTCAAGAATAAATTTTCTTAGTGTTTAATACCAAGCTCTTGGTGCTTTTTTAAAACCATACAAAGCCTTTTTGAGTTTGAAAACGTGACCTGCTTTTAAATCATCTTTAGAACCAGGAAGTTGTTCTACGTAAACTTCTTCCATAATATAACCATTTAGAAATGCAATTTTCACATCCATTTGATAAAGTTTAAAACCTTTTATGCATGCAAAGGCCAAGAGTACTCGTATGGCTTCCAATCTTGCCACTGGATCATATGTTTCCTCATAATCAATGCCTTCTTCTTGATTATAGCCTTCGGCAACTAATCTTGCCTTGTTTCTTACAATGATTGCTGATTCATCAATTTTGTTTTTGAAAACCCATTTGATTCCTATGACCAGATAGTCTTTAAGACGATGTAACAAATCCCCAACTTGATTTCATTCAAATTGAATTAGTTCTTCTTACATATCAATCACCCAATCATTGTAAGAAAGTGCTTCTTCAATACAAGAAAGCTCAATTTTAGAATTGAATGTAGAAAAAATAACTTCATTTCGAATCCTATTTATTGTTTTAACACCTTCATGAATATCTCCAATCACTTGTTCCCTTGGATGATCTTTCATGTGTCTCCATGCTCGTGGTTGAGCATATTCATCAATATTTTCATCATTTTGTTCAAAAATGGCTACCTTATTAGTTTTCTTTATCAAATCCATTTCTTTTTCTTCATCAAAAACCTTTGTTTGAGGGCCTATTTCATCACATACAATATGAATGGTTTCTTCTATAATGTATGTTCATTTGTTAAAGACTCTATATGCTTTACTTCTATTTGAATATCCTAGAAATAAACCTTTATCAGATTTTGAATCAAATTTACCTAGGTTTTCTTTACAATTGTTGTAGATGTAGAATTTACATCCGAAGTTGTGCATATGTGCAAGGTTAGGCTTCCTTCCTTTGTACAATTCATATGGTATCTTTCTAAGTGACTTGCAGATATATGCTCGATTAGAGAGATAGCATGCAATGCTTATTACATCTGCCCAAAATACTTGTGACACCTCTTTATCATTAAGTATTACCTTTGCCATCTCCGTGAGGACTCTATTGTTTCTTTCTATAACTCCATTTTGCTAAGGTGTTCTAGGTGCTGAGAAGTTATGGTCTATTCCTTGATTGTTGCAGAAGTTTTCAAAGAGTTTATTGTCAAATTATCCTCCATGATCGGTCCTGATGGAAACCATAGAAATACCTTTCTCATTTTGGACCTTTTTGGTAAACACAATAAATTAACAAACGTTTCATCTTTAGAGGCAAGAAATATAGTCCAAGTAAATCTTGAAAAATTATTTACAATGACTAGAGTGGATAAATTTTCTACCAAACTCTTTACATGAGCTAGTCCTACCAAACCCATATGCAGTAATTGTAAAGGTCTTGAAGATGAAATTTCATTCTTTGTTTTAAAAGAAGATTTATTTTGTTTTCCTTTTTTACAAGCATCACAAATCATATCATCTTTAAATTTAAGTTTAGGAAGACCAATAATTAAATCCTTTTTAATTAGTTTTTCAAGTTGATTGATGTTGACATGAGCGAGTCATTTATGACATAGCCAACTTTATTCAGTTTTACTTAGAAAACAATTTTCTAAAGAATTGGAATTTAAATCAAGAGTATAGCAGTTATAGTCTCTTTGAGCTCATATCTTTGCTTTGATAGATTCTTTGTTAAGCTAAAGATCCTTCTTATTCACTATCAGGCATTTTTCTGAATCAAAGATCATCTAGTTATCTTTATCAGTACTTTGGCTTACACTTAGGAGGTTGTGACATAACCCTTCGACATAGTGTATGCCATTGATTTGAACTCTATTGGTTCTTCCAACTTTACCAACTCTGGCTATGCGTCTAGATTGGTTACCTCCAAAGGCTACCTTTCCTCCATCTTTAGGTTCCAATATGGTGAACTTTTCTCTGTCACCAGTCATGTGTCTCGAGCATCCACTATCAACATACCATTTGTTTACCCATGATGCTTTGAGACATAACTAGAGTAATATCATTGAGTTTTAGGTACCCACACTTTCTTGGGTCCTATATGGTTATTGGTATGAATTACTCTTGGTACATATGTCCCTTTTGAAACCATTTATATATACTGATGGTCTTTCCTTTTCTAAAATGACATGAAGAAGTGTAATGACCTTTCCTATTACAATTATTACATGCTGCAAATGGATTTGATGCATGCACTGTATTTTTAAAATATTTCAGATATGTTTTGTTGCCTCGTTTCTTCTTTCCTATATTTTTGTCTTGTACAGATTTATAATCAATTCTAGATTTATCATGCATGACTCTTTGTGATTTCAAAATTACTTTAAGAGTCTCACTTCCCTTAGTAAATCTTTCTATGGTTTTCGTCAGATCAACTATTTTCTTTTCTTTTTCTTCACATGATGCATATGATGAACATAACATGCTGACACTATTTTTACTTTCTAATTCTTTTACTTTCTTCTTATAGCACACCATTTCTTTAGCTATCTTAATGTATTCAGAATTTAATGCATTATATTCAGATAAAAGTTCATCATAAGAGGGTTGAGAATCACTTACCTTAGAGTCCGATTCTTCCTCTTTAGCTACCAAGCATATGTTAGCAACTTCATCGTTGCCACTGTCTTCATCCGACGAACTATCACTCCATATGGATGATATGTATGCTTTCTTTTTCTACTTCTTCTTATCTTTATTTATGAAGCATTCAGACTTAATATATCCTAGTTTTCAGCACTCATAGCATACAACTTGTTTTTCTTTGTTTTCTTTCTTGCTCGAGCCTCGTTGCTGAATCTTGAAGTTTCATTAACCTCTTCTATAGAACTTCTTGAATTTCCTGATGATCATTCCCATATCATCATTGTCAAGTTCATCTTTGATTACAGATAGTTCAGCTTCCTTAATAGCTTTAAGAGCGACTCCTCTTTTCTTTTTATCATCAAACTCTTCCAGCTCCTTTTTAAATTTTAGCTTTCCCTCAAACTCATAAAGACTTCCACAGAGTGCAGCTACCGATCTCATCGATTCACCTTTGGCTTCTTCGATAGATGTTACCTTTGCTTCCCATTCTTTTGTAAGAATGTTGAGAATCTTTTACTTGGGAATTTTGATCAAAGGTTTTCCCCAGTGCTGCCAACTGATTGACAAGGTGGGTATATATGAGTTTAAATTCAGACATGCTTTCTCCGGTTTCATCTGAAATAAATCATATTCTGTAATTAGAGTGTTAATTCTATTTTCTTTGATTTTGAATGTACCTTCACGTCCAATTTCTAGAGCGTCCCACATGTCTTTCAATGTAGGTAATGTACAGATTCTAAAGTACTCCTTCTGGCTGAGAGCGCTCTATATCATTAATATAGCTTTGCTATCTAACGTTACTAACCTTTTGTCATTATCGTTGAATTCCTTTGGGGTTTTCTTTAGAACTTTGTCTTTAACTTTCTTCGTTGGAATAGAGTCTCCATCTTCTATTACATTCCATAAACCACATTCGTTTGCCATAATGAATACTCTGAATTTAGCTTTCTAGAATGAAAAATGTTCTCCGGCAAAACCAAGAGGTCTAGAAATGAAAGCCCTATCTGGAAAAATATTTTCACCCACGATTGCCATGTGAATGGATCCTTCTCAAGCTGTTAAAATCTTTTTAGAAGATCTTGCTCTGATACCAAATGAAAGATGTAATATCCTGAATTTTGGAACAAAAGGCTTGAGATTAAGTCTGGATCAAGTGGACTGTTAAGCCCCGATTTAGTAAATGTCCCTATGAGGCATGCTTAAATTCCCTAAAAATTTCATTATATCCTTGGGGATATTAAAGAGCTCAAGGAATAATAAAATAAAGCAATTAGAAGTCACATATAATATAAAGAGCTCATGCGAAAATGTGATATTTGGGCCAATCATTGCTTGACATGTGGCAAAATGTGATGGTTAATTCTTTTAACCATTAATTCATCATCTTCCTCACCATTTTCACACAGAAAAGAAGATGGAGAGAGAAAACAAAATCTGAATGAAAATGGAGGGAGAAGAGAGAGAAATTTCAAGGCTCCGAATCGGCGTCCTCTCTCAGAGAACTCTTTAGGAAACTTCTTATACTCATCACGAGCTTTATTTCTACGGTTTTTTATTCTCATTTGGAGTTGGTTGGCACCATCTCACCGGCTAGAGTGTTACCGAAATTCTGAACCGTTTGCGGAAACGAGTAGAGGTAAGCGTAAGCTTCATTTTTAACCGATTGGTTTGTTGTTTGGATGAGTATAGAGGAAGTTGGATACTGTTCATGTCAGGTTTTAAAGGGTGTTTTCAATGGCTAAATCATATCTAATGAATTTTTAAATAGCTAATCAGTTGATTAGAAGTAGAAAGAAAGTGATTAAGCCAAAGAAAACAAGAAACCGACAAACTCTTTCCGAGAACTCTGATTTTTAGTTTTTTGTTATGTGTCACGTGGTGATGGGCTGAGAATTTGATGATTTTGATGCTTCCACTGGCTATAGGATGTAAAATTGTGTAGGTATGAAAGTGTTCACGATTTTTGGATGCTTATATATGAATTTGGAAATTTATGAAGTTTGGGGATTCATGTTGATAATATGCTCTGTCTAGAATAGTGTTCTTGTGCTTGATATTTGAGGGGTCAAACCATGTCTAAAAACTCTAAAACTTTCCATAATTAAAATAGAGACATAGAGCTTTAATTTGATAGGTAGTTTGTAATTTTTGGAAGAGTATGTTGAGAGATAGGAATTGTTGAAGTTTGGCCCTGTTCTTTAGAAAAAAATCTAGAACAGTGATGTTTTCCGAAATTCTGGGAATTGTTTTATTGTGTTGGCCAAACTTTACTATTTTTATTTGAAATTATAATGAAATATATTTCCATAGAATTTGAAGTTCTATAGAATTAATTGTGATTTCTCAAAGTTTGGTGAAAAATTTGTCAGCTTTATGTCTTATGCAAAATTAAGACTTATGGCACCAATGTAATTGGTCCAAACTCCAAGGGTGAAAGTGAGCCTTTGAGGCTAATATAGCCATTGGGCATTCACTTTTCATGGCTCTAATGATATTATCACTTACATAAGGCCATGAAATGACAAAGAAGAAGCAATTGTTGGCGGATCAAAGGACAAGAAGAGAAGGACATAAAGTCCGAGAGGTAGTGAACTTACCTTTTCTGCATGTATGTGATATGTATGTCTTGCATTGATTATGTGACTGCTTTTCCTATTTGTGTGGAACGTGTATGATTGGTTGAAGCTCTGTTATATTTGTGCAATGGCCATATGTATGTCATAACATCGAGCATGCAGCATGTCATTATGTTGGCATGAAATAGTGTAGGCAAGCATGTCATGTATTCATATATATATGGCATGCATAGTGGTAATGTTTGCTACTGAGATTCTCTCGAATCTCACTCCTCTCAACCAACCATTTAGACAGGTGAAGATGTAGGAGGATGCATGGAGGAGATATGAAGTTAAAGTGCAGCGGTATTTAATGTAATTGATTTACAATTGATAGCCTTGTATGGCTTTGAATTTTATGTATGTATATGAGTATATGAATGCAATATAAGCATATAATAGCTCGAATTTCATTAAAAAGGAAAGATAATTGCTCACATACTCTGATGTAATGAGATTAAGAGCCGATTAGACATTATGACGTAGTGAAACTTGTGAAAATAATTGAAATGTTTTTTTACCTGCTGAAAAACCCTCTCAACCATAGGTTCATGTCCTGAGTTAAGATTGAGGATTTGTGAACATTTTCAAGAGTTGGGGGTAATCCCAGTTTGAATCCTGGTCCCACCAATGATTTCACTACTCATTTGCACTCATATGAGGCTATGAAAATAAGGTATTATAGTTTTGGTAACAGAGCAGTGATTATGGCAATAGAATTGTCTGCTGAGAGATAATTGCCTAGTCAGAATAAGGGATTTTGACTCTATCTTGCATTATTTGCTTAAGTGAATAGTATGGTGATCTTCTATTAATGCTACTGTAACAGGGTATTACAGATAGTAAAGGAACCTAAGGAGTTAGACCACCCCTATTTGTGAAATTAGCCTATTGAAGGAAGGGGTAACAGCCTATGTAGAGGAAGTAATTCCTCTTAACAAGGGTGTCAGCGGTGCCTGGTCCCAGTGGGGATACCTCTTTTGGTAATACTGGCAATGAGACCCTAAGGATAGAAGAGGAAGCACGGATTCATATTATGTTGCTAACTCTAGGGCTCTTGATATTGAGTTAGAAGTATGACCCAGATTGTTCCCCTATGGTATGAAAACACATTGAGGGGCTATACTAAGAAGCTAGTACTGCTTATATTACCCTATAGGGACAATTTATAGCCTTTCTGGGCAAGATAACATGTCATATTATGGTTGAGGTATGTATGGGCTACCAATACCTAATGACACATGGTATGGTGTTAGCACTTATGCCCCGAATGTTATCAGAACTCTGTGGTTAAGCGTACTCAGGCAAGGGAAATCCCAGGATGGGTGACCCCCTGGGAAGTACCTTGAAAATTTCAAATCTTTTGATTAAAGGTTTGGAATCATGATTAGAGGTTCTTAAATGACCTAAAGAATGATTGCAAGCATAGAGATAATGAAGAAAGTGTTAATCTTTAATCTGAACCATTTCTGATGCAGTGAGTACTACCAGAAAAGTTTATTTAATAAAGTTATGGAAACTTGAGGTATAGTGATTGTTTTGAGGTTTCTTCATGCTATATAATGATCCTTATAACCCATGGGGTTAAAGGTATGTAGTTATGATATACGGTGATGCATGATAAGTGGTGATTATACCGTATGTCTATCCTAAAGGATCTGAATTGATGATACTGAAGGTTGAGGATATGGTTGAATCAGATCTAAGCTAAAATGGTGCTTAGGTCAGAATATGAATAAGGTTACACTATGGTTATATTCCATAGAGGAAGTTAAACCTTATGAATAATGTTAAGCCTTCAGTAATGTTTAAGGACCCGAAACCGTAGAGGTTAGAATAGGCACTATTGATTTCGATTCTTAGCGTTCCTATTGGTTATGATTGAGGAAAGTGATTTTCTGACTTACGTGATGTTGAGGTCCTAAGAGTTAAACCATAACCTGAGAATCGAATCCAATAGTTATATTTATTCTCCAGGAATTTGAAGTAGCCTGAGTGGCTTGAGGTACTAGAATATAGTACAAAGATGTTTATGAGGTTTTTTGGAGGTTACTAGTTGCTAATCTAGCATAGGGCTTTAAAGATCTTAATCATAAAATATTCCCTTAGAGTTGTAATATGCCTGGAGCTGGACCAATAGTTAAAGTCCATGTCGAATGTGTAACATACTGAAATATGAATAACAAGAACTGCTTGTAAATGTAATTAGTCGGAAGAAAATTCACCGATGCCAGTGTTGTGTATACGGTGTTATTGTGATAAAGAGGACACTTAGCAAGATTTTATTGGTTGTCATAAAGTAATAATTAAATGAAATAATCTTACTTTGTGTAGGGACCACGAAGGACGACACCTCGTAGGTGAACCCGGGGAAAATTCCCAGACTTTCCTTTCCCTGATAAAGTTGACAGTTAGGTGGAGGGAAGAGATAGGGATGGGTCCCATATAAGGGACACATGGCATCATCTTAAGGAAGAAGAGAAAAGGTGCTTTTGACTTTAATGTGTTGGCCGAATAAGAGCGTGACACTTGTTCCCTCTTTTTGACAAAGTTACTTTAGCTTTTGAGTTGTCATCACCGGAGGGTGCCACGTTGCCCCAAGCCGGGGAAATCCACCGGACTCTGGTCTGGTCACCCGACTAATTTTCCCGAACACCGAGCTCAGGAGTCGGGGAAAAATCATCGGACTCTCATTTTCCTTGACCATTAGGACAGCTCAAGACCCATTTGATTAAAAGAAAGGACACGTGTCACCGTTTGGCTAAATCACCGAATATGTGGCACCATAAGATTGTGACACATGTTGGAACACCTTTATGACTTTCTTTAAACTCTATTATTTCATTTATCATCAGCAAAAATAGGAATAAATCAGAAAAAAACGTTGAGAAATAGTTAGAGGAAAGAGAAAACATGAATAGTGAATGTTCTTGAGTTCAATCCACCGAAACACTACCGAATCAGTGTTTTCTCCTAAAATTTCCTTCACAAACCTTCTTCTACTCATCCTAAGCTTCATTTCTACGGTTTCGGATTTTCATTTGGAGGTATTTGGTGCCATCTCACCAGACAAAGTATTGCCGGATTTCCGAACCGATTGTGGAAACGTATAGAGGTAAGCGTAAGTTTCATTTTAAACCGATTGGTTTGTTGTTTGGATGAGTCTTCATGAAGGTTGGGGTACTGTTCATTTTTGTCTAAAAGGAATTTTAAAGGATTAATCATGGTTTAATCATGTATTTATGGTTAAATGATGATTTATGATGATATTGGACTAAGTTGTTCAACAAAATTCTGTTTTGGTAATTTTGCTGAAAATGATTCTGTTTTGCCAGTGGGTTTTGGGGCTGAAGATTTATGATTTTAATGATTTTGATCATTCCATTGAGTTCTACATGAAACATTATGTGGAAAATCATGTACTTATAATTTTTGGATAATTATACAAAATTATGGAATTTTTGAAAGTTAGATGACCCTGCTGTTAGACTTGTTTTGCTGGAGCAGATTTGTTGCGGTGCGTTTTTCAGTAACCAAAACTTGTCTAAACCTTATGAAATTTTACATGATGAAAGTATACATCCTGAGGTTCAATTTGATGGGTAATAGGACGCAATTGGACCAGTGGATTGAGAAATATGATTTTTCAAAGTGTAAGGTTGATTCTGGAATGGAATCTGTGGCAGATTGGGTTTGACGAATTTTCTGGAATTGGGTTGTTATAATTAGTGCCTTGTAATATTTTTATTTACACTAGGACTTGAATATGATTGAATAGAACCTGGAACCAACTCATTTGGAGTTGTGTAGAATTAATTATGAATTTTCAAATATTGAAGAAAATTCTGGCAGATTTACTCAAATGTGCGAAAATAAAGGATGCAATGGTATTATGTAATTGTAATGAATTTTAAGGGTAAAACTAACCAACTTGATATATTTGAACCATTTTTTACTTTTATTTTGGGTTAGTATTCTAACCTTAATGACAACCGACTTGAGTATTTGGATTATACAAATATTGGACGAAATAATAACTTGTCGTCCGTAAATTCCATTTATAGGACCTAATACTGTTCAAAGTTTAAGATCTGCCCGAGCTTAGTGAAACAATTGGATATTGCTCAAGAGAAGCTATCAGGTAGTAACTTTGTCTTTCATATGTTATAAGATACATTGTATGTATGTAGTTTCATCATGAACTGTCTGGAATATTTTGTTTATGCGGGGTTGTCGCCCCGGGCCTATTGCACGGGTTGACGCTCAGGCCATTGAATTTGTTTGTGATGCACGAGTGAATGCCGGGGCCTATTGCACGGGTAATACTCGGAGCCTTGTGACATACCTAGTACTATGATGGTATGAGAACTACATGTTGAATCGAATGATGTTGTGATGATTCTTTTATATGATGACTGTGTAACATGCTCTGTGATTTTATATCTATATGATTGATTACCTGTTACTACTGAGATTCTTTTGAATCTCACTCTTTTTCTATAAACAAATTACAGTACAGGCTGGTAGCTCAAAGGGCAAGAAGGTAAATACGGACAACTAGAGGATGAAGCTGAAAGATTTACTTTCTCTGTTGGTTGTCTGTTTGGATATTTTGGACATGTATATATTGTATAAATCGGTAACTATGACAATAGTATAGTAGTTGAACTGATAGTACTTGTAGCCAGGTATATGAATGGTAATGTAATAAAGAGATAACTTAGTTACATAACACTTCCTAATCGTTAGAGAAACATTAACGATTGAATACAACGTGAGATTGAAGCAGAGACACGCTCGTATACTCTGATAAAATGAAAGGAAGTATCAATGAGTCTAAATGAGATAGTGAATATTTGTGAAAAATGTTTGAAAAATTTTTATTCCATATGAAAAACCTACTCAATCCTAGATTTATCTTCTGAGATAATGTTGGGATTCATTAATGTTTTTAAAGTTTATTCAGTTTGGGATTAAATCCTGGTTTCACAATTTATTTCACAACTCTTTTGTACTCATCTTAGGTTATTGGAAGTAAGGTATTACAGAATGACCCCATATGAGATGGTAAAAAGAGAAAGAACATATTACAGAACTGCTAGAAAGGAGGGACCTTATGAGATATGGATTCTCATTACATGTTACTTCCATTCTAATCTGAAAGGGCTACCTAGAGGGAGTTCTAATCTAAAAAGGCTACCTATAGGTAGATCGGATTGGAAAGGGCTACCTACAGAGGGTTCTGACTGGAGGGGCTTACCATGTGTATGGGCGCTTGCGTGAAGCACCGAGTGCAGTACCGTAGTGTGAAGCCACCGTGATATCAAACTATAGTGTGTAGCCACTGTGATGACAAATTGTGAAGTGAAGCCACCGTGGCGATGAAACCACAAAGTAGAGCTACGGGAACATTGACTCTTAATAGTGGTATATTGTAATGAGTCTCCTATCGAAGAGTTTCTTTGAGAGGAGGGTTGTGTAACCCAGTGAACTGCCATAGGGTGCTCCAGTGCCGTTTGTGGAAAGAAAGATCAGGCTCTACTGTATAAAGGAAAGGAACTCTTGCTCTTATATCCTATGTAATAGTTCTGCATATATGTGTTTACCATCACATGTATTCGTGTTATGAATATACAGTAGGCAGTAAGACCTTTTGGGCCAGCGTGTCCTTAGGCAGTCAGACCTAACGGGCGAAGGTCTGAGGCTGTAAGTCCCGTAATGCCTCTAGCATAGGGGTGATTCCCTGGGAAGTAAGACCTTATGAGCATTCAGAATTTACGGGGTGGTAGCCCAGGGCCTATTGTGCAGGTGCACACTCGGGGCAATAGAAACTCCTGTGATGCAGAAAGGAAATTTCGAGGCCTATTGCGTGAGTGAACACTTGGGGCCAAATGCTCATGTGATGATTGTTATTATGATGGTTTGTTTAGCATGCTTCGTGAATATTACATGAGTTTACAGCTTGAGTAGCAAGAGATGGATCCTGTAATGAGTTGAAAGCACCTAGTGAATCATATGTTCTAGGTAGTTTAGACTTGATGAGTAGCTAACTCAATGGTACCAAGGTTTATCGAGCACGGTTTAATGGCGGATGTCGCGTGCTTGATACTTGGAGAGGTCTCCTTTGAGATATAAGGGGAGTGGCTATTCCATAAGCTTGCCTTTCGAGCCCAACGGGGGTGAGGTTGGACCAGACTCCCATGCTGCTGCAGCAGGACTAGTAGAAGGAATTTTTGTGCTGCTGCAGTGGGCCTAGTGGGAGGGCCGTTTCATGACTCTCGTGCCGCTATAGAGGGTGCACCCATTGAGGCTAGCTCTACAGTTGAGCCTAGTGGGAGGGTTGTTACATAAATACATGTGATGCACTGTAATATACCTCACGCTATAGTGATATATGAACAACATGTGATATCCCTCAGGGCCTTGTAATATACCTAACGCTATAGTGATATATGAACAACATGTAATGCACTGAATGCTGTTGTGATGATTCTGTTGTATGATGACTGTGTGGCATGCTTTGTGATCTTATATATGTATAATTGGCTATTTGTTATTATTGAGATTCTTTAGAATCTCACTCTTTTTCATAAATCTATCTACAGTATAGGGAGATAGCTTAAGGGGCAAGAAGGTAAATGCGGACAGCTAGAGGTTGGATAGAGAAAGACTTGAACTTTTTGTTGGTTGTCTATTCTTAATATTTTGGAATATTTTGCAACTGTAAATGATGTACATAACTATGTAAACCCTGATAACAGTATGGTAGTGGAACAACAATATGGTAGTGGAATTGTAATGCTAGTAGGCTAGTAAAAGTATAGTACTTAAACTAAAAGGACAGTTTAGCTAAATTGCGCTTCCGATCGCTAACGAAACATAATTAAGGTATGGAATGTGAGAACTAAGCAAATAATTGCTCGAAAACTCTAATAAAACAAGTGGATGAACTAGTGAGACTTAGTGAGATAGTGAGTATTTGTAAAATTGTTTGGGAAAAAATTTTATTACTCTAAAAAATCATTTCCAATCCCAAGTTCAAATCTTGAGATAGGATTGGAATTTACAAACATTTTTTGAAGTTGGTTACTCTGGGACTGGTTCCTAGTTTTACAAATTATTGCACTACTTTTTTGTTCTAATATGAGGCTATTGGACATAAGGTGACACAGAAAGTCAAGCAATCATGAGGTAATCTCACAAACTTTGATCCCCTTGTGTAAGATGATGTTGTTGTGGTGGTTGTTGTTGATTTTGGCTTGGATATGTTGATTTTGTAAAATTTTGGAGATGAAATGCTACCAAAATTTCTATGAATCATTTTTATTTAGTGTTTAAGTAGTTAATCTTGTGATTATAAGTGTAAAGGAAGTGGTTAATCAAGAGAAATCAAGAAAACCCAACTTCTCTTCTAGGGTTTTGATTTTTGGCCAAGTGTAGAACATAAGGGAGGAGTTGGAATTGTACAATTTTGATGATTCCATTAGATTTATAAGGAAAAATTGTGTAGGAATACCTGTGTTGGTATGCCTTGTTTTTTGAATGTAATCTGGAACAAGGAAAGTTTGGTGAATTTTTGTTAATAATGTGTTAACCCTGGTAAGACTTAGGTATTTTTACATGAAATTTCCTAAAATTAATTATGATTTTTCAAAGTTGACTAAAAATCTGCTAGTTTTTTGGAAAACAGTGAAACTGCACTGTGCATAATTGTACTGTGCAAAAACTACTATAATTGCATTAGTTAACTAGCATAATATAATTAAAGGTAGTAATAATGTAAATAATAACCAGTTACTTGTAATTTAATTTATAGAAATCGGTAATAGCCCGAGCCATAATAAAAGTTTTGGACAAATAGTAGGACTGAAAAAATACTCAGGTAGTAACTCTTTATTTCATACATTATGTGAATATTTGTATGTTTGTGTGTGCCATCTTCTATAAAATGAGCATAGTATCTGGGACATGCATATTAGCTTAGTTATGGTATTGGGCCCAACAGAGGCACATAGTTAAGCTAGGGTTTCAAACTGTTGTTTAGCCTTGGGCAGTGTGCACACAATATTTTATCGTCTTACATGACATAGTACATTGTATATTTATTTTCACATTTTATATGTCTAAAATGCATGTTGCTACTGAGATTCACTCAAATCTTACCCTTTTTCAACATTGCAAACATTACACCTGAGGCTAGCAGCTCGAAGGGCAAGGCAGTGGTTATCGGTGAATAGAGTCTTGGTGTAGGCTGAAGCTGCCACTTTTTTTTAGCATTGTAATTTAGCTTCTTCTGAACACTTGTACATGTGTAAAGATTTTTCAAACCCTATGGGGATTTTTCTTGTATTGTAAACAAGTACTTAATGTTAGTATGTTTCCGCTATTTATGTATACCTATGGAACTGTGCGCTTATTACTTTACGAATATTGAAATATTAAGGGGTTTGACAGCCTACATTGTTTTACGACTCAATGTATATGTAATTACTTTAGCCCTTCTTGATGATATTAAATCTACAGGTTGTAATATTTAAGCAACTCCATCCATCTGTGCTATCTCATGCTCAACTCTATCTTATTACACAGATATTTTCAAGCTCTTGTGGTTGTAGTACAACTCTATGGTGGCCCATAGTGACAGTGTCTCTAGATTTTCAGTGTACACACAGCTGCTGCTATCTCAAGATTCATGAGTGGGATGCTTTAGTTTGTGAGGTTTCAACTAACTAAAGGCTCATGTCACAATGTTGTTATGCTGCATCAAGACACTTCCCAATCCATGCTTGCTCACATTACTTCAAACCACACAGGTCAATTGCAATTCGGGACCATACAGGTCAATTGCAGATTGGGAATTATCAACATTAATATTGCTATCAATCTCTCTCTTAACTCTGTGAAGCTCCTCTCACAACTATCATCCCACATAGAATGTTGAGTTGTCATGTCAACCTTATCAAAATCAAAACAATACTGGAAAAATGATATATAACTTATTTGTAATAACCAATAATGCTCAGAAAATTGTACATTCTCTTGCCTTTTCTGGTTTAGTACTGCTTCCACTTTGCTGGGATCCACAAAGACCCCTTTTTGTGAGACTACAAGGCCCAGAATCTTAATTCCTGAAAGCTAAAACTCATACTTGTTCATCTTAGCATAGAGTTGCTTATCTTTCAATGTGCTCAGCACTGCTTTCAAATGCTTGTCATATTCTACCTTACTTTGTGAATAAGCAAAAAATCATCAATTATGAACCATTCACAAGACTTAATTGGTCAAATTAAACATTCATAGGACGTACAATCCATTGCAACATTTTTAAGACACATGGTTCATTTTATTTCAACCTTCCGACTATTCTAGAATGCTGCCCGTATTTCTCGGGCTTCTGTCTTTCAAATTTTGGCAAAGAACACTGGAGCTCCCAATAGTAAATCAATTTACTTGTCAATTCTGCTATTTCATTTGAAGCCATTCCATATGGGGCTTTAGGCATTGATCCCACTCCAGATTTAATCTCAATTACAAACTCTACTTCCCTTTCCTGAGGTAATCCATTGATATCCTCAAGAACATTACAGGGAACTCATTTATTGTCGAAATATTTCCAAGTGCTACTCCAGCCTCTAATTTCATGGAGAAGAATATCTTGTACCTCTAACAAACTTTTTACGGACATCTCTTAGCTTTAGCTGCTGAAAGAAAATTAAGGTTGATTTTTGCACTATCATGTAATCATGAATTAGTGTAAATAACCCTTTACTGCTTCTGCAGTCTGACAGAATATTATGTGCCATCAACTAATCATTATCGAGAATTACTCCCAATTCATGTAGTGGTAAGCATCTCAGTTCTACTGCTAATTTATGTCTTTCAGTATTTACTACACAAGTTGATAAATATTAGTTGTAATAGATCTGACACCCGTGGGTGTAGACTCAACCAAATCATGGGGTAATTAATGCATCCTCAAGACTAGTCATCTCACACAGTCATATACCATAAAGGAATTATTAACACCTGAATCATACAATTCTTGTACGGAATTACCATTAGGTAGAACCGTACTCTGAATCAATTCCAGAGACTTGCTGGCTTTCCCTCATGTTATTGTAAAACTCTGCTCTGCCTCAATTCCTCTGTCCATTTTCCTCGCTATGGATAATGGTTGGAAATATGCCCTGGTTGCCAACAATTATATCAAATTTTCTGCCTTACCAGAGTACTACATGGTTTTTCAAGATAATGAGACATGCAATAGTACTAACAGACTTTGCTCTTTTATTTCTTATTTTATTATCCGTGTACACTTTTAATAATTTACTTTCAATGATTCGATGTTCCTCTACTGGTTCAACAAATTCAGTAAACTGTCTGAAAACCAATTTCTCTTTTAGTTCTGGTCTCAATTCTTGTATCATAATGTCTGAACTCTACTAATCATCATCATCATATCTCAGACAATAAGAGTATCGGGACAACTGGATGTAGTGTGCTAGGTACTCATTAAAACTTTCCTTTACATTTCATAATAATTAGGGAAGGAATTTTTTTGAAACTGTTCTTGCTATAGTTCCCAAGTGATAGGAATATTTATGGCTTGCCAAATCATTTCAGTGTTTGTCTCACTATCTATTTGCATCACCTTCTAATTTATGGATTACTAGCTAAACTTTAATATTACCCTAGCATTCTAGGATTCTGGGGACTTTCTCCAGATGAAAAAACTAATTTTTTGCTCCTTGAGGGTCAAATTTTCCCTCAGAAGGAAGAAGGTCACTGCTGGCAGAACCATGTTATCCATGCCTACAGATTCTCAGCCTTAATAACAAATTTAATTGAAGTCTGCTACTGAGTAGGATTCTCATGCTTATTAAACTAAATTCCCTATCTACCAAGATGGTTCTCTTTCTTTCCCTATCTACATTTTGTTTTCTCTATACCTTCTGCATCTCGTCATTTAAGTCTTACATTATTGTTCATTACTCTATTAACATGCCCATTATATGTCGTATTGAGTTAGGTCTAACTCATTAACCCTACTTAGCATCTCTACCTCTTTGTCTAAACATCTCTATATCTCATTACTTATAAATAAGGAAGGGGTAAATCCCACATATTTACTAGGGCATTTTTGTCATTTCACAGAATTTGAACACACAAATACTCCAATAATAACATAAAGCATACCTTTTCAGCAGTTTGGGAAAACATTTTGGTAATATAATGCCCATACGTGAATGTACCATATGTTTCTTGTCTTTTACACTACATAACTTGACATTTTCAACAACTTCCTAGGGGGTCACCCATCCTTCCATTTCCCTAGGCTGAGTACTCTTAGCTTTAATATACCGATGCAAAAACACTAGTACCAGCTCTTACTGCTTATGAGCATTGGTACCTCTAGACTGCCCTCAACCTATTTAGTCAGGGCAATCACCTCCGAGCAATCAAATATTGTATAAGTCATATATTAATACAGGTACATATAATCGAATACATATTGCGTGATGTGCTCTATGAAAGTAACAAAGTTGTCATTTGGACCCCGTTCCGTAATCTCATTCTTCTTTTGACTCCAAAATGCAGTGTCCGAAAAGAAGCTTAACATTATACAGATCCAAATATCATCTGGTATCTCTGGATAAAAATATCTCTAACCTTGAAATAATATTTCTACTTCACTCAGGTATATTGTATGTTGCGCTACTGGGTTGTCCCATTCATGGAAAACTTGCAAGTACATGCCCTTGACGTACTCCCACAATTCTGGATCCGACTTTAGCTCATGTCTTAGGTGCACGGGTTCCGTATTAGAACTAGTAACACTACATAGATCCATCTCTAACCCTTCTGACAGTAACTTCTTGTTATCACCGATAGAGGAACTGGCTGTTAACTCTAGTCTAGGTTGTGGTTTATAATATGGCCTTAATCATACATGATTCCTTACGATTTAGAGCACCCTAAGACCCCTCTTGACCTGATGCAGTTGTGTTGACTGCTCTTCAAATGTCCACGTATACTTCAAGGGTTGATTAATAGATGGTGGGGATCTATCCCTCTGGTGTTGTCTATCGCTCATGGTTCCTATTACAACATAACCAAGATTATATTAGTCTACTATTCTGCTAATGCCAAGACCGCATTCTTTGATACCAAAAATGTCAAACCCCTTAATATTTTGACATTTATCAGAGTATTAACATGTAGTTCAATAGGCATACAAAAATAGTAAAATTATACTGATATAAAATTCCTTATTACATTACAGAATATCCCCATAGGGTTTGTACATATTACAATACAAATCCCAAATACAAAGAAAAGCTAACAGATAACTAACATAAAATTTCTTGATCAGCACCGGACCTCCAATCACCGGTTATTGTCTCCTTGACATCTGAACCACTTCTTCTAGCTGAATTAATTTTAAATTATGGAAAGGGTGAGATTCACACGAATCTCAGTAGTAATATGCTATCAATCATATAAAATGTGAAAAGTAAACATGGAATGCAACATATATGATGCAACAATTAATAATATTGTGCATATGTCTGTCAATGTTTAGGATCAAACTGATGATTTTGTCTGGATCAAAATGATCGCCTGATCCCTACTTGTCACATCTTATCTCATTGTGATCACATCAATGTTTCGGTGCAGGCATCAACATGTCCGTACTTGTCATGTCATGTTTCATTACTGTTACGGAGCAGGCAAGAATATGTCCGTACTTATCATGTCGATCAAACTGGGTCCACCTGGCCTCATGGTACTTGTGCTGTTCCCATAGAGCATACTTGTGCTATTCCCACTCCCAGTGAGTAATTTCACTACACAGGCTTATCATCAATCACATCGGCTGACCTAGATTGGATACCCACTGGCCAAGAGGTACTTATGATTTTCCCTCAGGGTGGTACTTATGCTTTTCCTATACCCAGCTCTAGGAATTACCTCCTTTCTCATGTCATTGCACAAAACATGGCAAACAATGAATATTAACAATCACATAGAATATGAGAGATAGAGTTACTACCTGGATTTCTTTCCAATTACCTAGCTACTTTCTGTCCTTTAACTTTTGTCCGGTTCTGGCAAATGTCAAATCCTAAAATTCTGACATTGGTAACAAATGAGCTATTACTGATTCATACCTTACTCTAAGCTCATATAGTTGGTTATCTTTACCCTTAAAGTTCAAGGTAATTACATTATGCCATTACCTTTTCTTTTAATTTCGCACATTTACTAAAAGCTGGAAAAATTTTCATCAAATTTTGAAAATTCATATCTTTATGTACACATACCCAATTGTAATGATTCTAAAGGCTAGGTGACTCTTATTAAGCATATTTTCAAGGAAAAATATTTCTCTTAGCCAGTTAGATGCAAGTCAATCCATAATTCCTAACTATTGGACACTGTCCAAAAACATGCCAGTTTTCACATGACCAACTTAAAAAATACATAACTTCGAGTGTACAGCTTCAAATGACCTATATGACCTATCAAATTAAAGCTTGATAAATATACTTACATTCTGGAAAATATCATAAGTATTGGACACCATTCAATTATTCAAAACACAATGCAAACATATTCTACGCAAGAAAACCCACGTAACTTTGCCCAAAGAGTCCATTGGAGACCTCAAAATTGAAAAAAATCATACTCCTCCTACCTGCCCTGTTCTGACCAAAAATTAGGGTTTCATTTTAACAATCCAACAATTCACAACTTAATCAACAAAACACCTTCCTTTCACTTCTAATCACTTGTTTAACCACTTAAACACCTTTTTAACATGATTAATCAAAATTTGGGTAGTACCTCCCCTTAGGGTTTGTGTCTCAAAAATTACAAAATCATGAAAACTAAGCTAACAATCATCCAAACCCCCAACAACAAGCTTGAATTATCAAAAAAACAAGGTTTATAGAGAGATATTACCTCTTCTTTCTCTTTCTAACTCTCTAAAATGATGGCCCTCCTTTTGTTCTTTCTCTTGATTTGTGCTTGCTACAATTGCTTTTTAGGAGGATATGAAGATTAGAAGAGATTTCCAAGAGCTTGAAGACAAGAACATATAAAATTTTCTCCCAAACTCTCCTTGATCTTACTCTTGAACTCTTGTTCTTTCTCTTTCTTCTTGCTCTTCTTCATAACTCTCTCTCTCTCTTCATGCTTATGCTGGCCGAAAATATGGCTCTTCTTCACAACTCTCTCACTCTTCCACCTCCTTATAAAATATAATATTTAATTGCTAATTGATCACATGATATTTGACTAATGTCATCATCTTTTTGAACTTGGCCAAAATGCTTCCAAATTGCATAATTTGTGACCAAATAAATATTTCCCTTCTTTCTTTTCTATTTTGGTCAAAAATATCTCCTCAATTCGAAGAAATAATGTGTTTTTTGATTTATTGGTCAATTGACCATTTTGCCCACACATTTTGTATTAAATTGTCTTACTCTTTTCCTTTCCATTTAGCCAAATTTTTGCACTACATTAGGCCTAAAAATTGTGCTCTTTCATACTTAATATTTAGGCTTCAATGTTAAGCCTTTTATTATGGCCAAAATTAGACTTGAGGTCTTTCTTCGCCAAAAATTCCATATAATAACTATTTTCATTATTTTGACTACTTTAAGTGCACCAAAATTCACTATTTTATTCCATTGAATATAATTAAATATTCAAGGAATTTTGGTGATTAAAATTTAGGATATTACAACTATACCCTTTAACCTGATATCACCATGGATTCCTATATAAGAGTCACTCAGCTTTGACCTAGTCAAAAGTCACTTTTCACCGGGTGATGATGAAGGCTATGTTCGGCCTTAATGGTTTTCATGCAGATGAATGTGAATGGTCAAGATGGAACTTGTCCCTCACATTAGTAGAGAGATATTACTGGGCCTCTCGATGTGTGAGTCTAAGAAATATATGGCCATACTACGATGGAAAGGATTTTCCATTTCTATAGTCAGACTACTTAGGGATCAAGAAAGTAATGGTCAGAAATAGGAAGATGATATTCTCCATGCCTTATCCTTGACCGAAATATTGTGTGACAAAAGGGACGTGATATGGTTGTATGACAGGTTGTATTAGTATATCAATCTTCATATGAATTGGGTGGTCGTAATGTCTTACTAGAGGCTGCTTACGACTTGTGGGTTAGTATAGTCATTGGCCTACTGCCAACTTCATAAAGGCCTACAGGGTCGTATACAAAAATAGCCCAACACGAGCTATAATGTCCAAATTCTTTGAATCTAAGATGCGTCTAGATTCAATGAATGTAATAGTTAATTTAGTATGGATGAATTACACATATATATATATACACACACACACACACACATATATACATACATACGTATATATGTGTACATACGTGTGTGTGTCTGCTGTGTGACACACACACACATATAGACACACACACACCTATACACACACACACACACACACACACATATACATAACACACACACACATAAATGTATGTACATATATATACGTGTGTGTGTGTGTGCACATGTGTATATATATGTATGTATATATCTCTGTATACATGTTTTATAAATATTTACTTGATAAGTATTTATATGTATGTGTGTATGTAAAATATAAAAATTCGGAAAAGAATATTATAATATTATATATACATATATGTATTTTTGAAATACTTACATACACACACACACACATACATGCATACATAATACACACTCACACATACACATATATATGTAAATATGTATTTTACACACACACACATATGTATACATATATGTATATACAGAAGATTTATGAACATTTTAGTGAGAAAACAATAAGATGTATAGGTGATAACCAGGTCATCCTCCCTTTTATAAATAGAGAAAGTAAACAGAAACTATGATCTTTCCCTCTCTTCCAAATTTTCTTATTTTTCTCCAACAACTGCGTTTAAGTCCTACCTCTATACAAATAAGTAGGCACGGGGTTTTGGATTAGACTAACTTAAAACCTCTTTTGTTTTGATTTTCTGTAATAAAGCATCCATTCCTGGAATATTGTATTGATCCTTATATGTGTTGTCATTTAATCTTTTGTAGTTGAAGACTAACCTCTTTTTCCTCTTACTGTAGTACCGTCAGGATTTACCATTGTTCCTGAATGAATGATAAAGGTTGTAGTCCTGTGTCTGCTTTGGCTTGCTCAGATTACTCCAACCTGTAGTAATGCCTGAATATGGTTTTTGTATTCCTCTTCCTCAGCGAGAGAGGGAATAATTGGTTTATCCTATATTGTCAAATCAGCGTTAATTATTTCTAATTTGCATGTAATCATATGCTTTTCCCAAAGAGCTGTGGGACTTTCTCCTATGACTTGTAACTATTGGATATTATTTAAAAGGGGTACTATATGATGTTCATATTCAGTTAATTTTCCTATACTTACACATATTAAACTTTGTACTAGGTCTTCATCATCACCTAATTCTTCTGTGTCTTCTTCTACTTCTTCTATTGCTCTAATTTCTACACTTTAACTTATAGGAGAGGTTAGGATTCTGTCTATATGTTTTAAAATGATAAACTTGTTTCCTATACACATATATGTGTATATACTTAGATAGAAGGGTGTGTGTGTATATATAAAAGTATATACACATATAAGTGTATATGGGTATATATACATATATACCGACATACACATATATGTTTGTATATACACATATATGTGTATACACTTATATAGGTACCTATGTATGTCTATATACACATATATGTGTATATACAGACATATAAGTGTATCTGGGTATATATGTATATATACCCACACACACACACACACACACACAAAACAAACAAGATTAATGTCAACGTCATTAGTACAAGGACAACAAGTAATAAATAATAACTTATGGGTAGTATATGAAGAAATAGAAAAATTAGAAAAATAAATTGTAAAAGGAAAAGGAGTAATGAGTGAAGAAAGAAATAAAGAATTAATAATAAAAGAAGAAAAAATAGACAAAGAAAAAGAAAAGCAAAATAATGAAACAATCAAATAGATTAGCAGAAATAATGTGTAGAAAAGATGATATTGAAGAATTAATAAAGATAATAAACCAAAAGATAAAATAAATATGATGAATATACAAGAAGAATTAGGATATCTAAACATAGAAAATATAATGGGAAAAGAAGAAGAAGAATTAGAAAAAATACAAAAGGAATAAAAAGATGTAATAACAAAATTAAACATACGAGAAACAATTGAATTAAACATGGCTGAAGAAATGGATGTATCTAAAAGTACAGTAATAATGCTGTTACAACAACCTCATAATGAAGGATCAAGTAATTTAAGATAAAATGAAACAGTTAGAGATAATGAAGAAATTTTAAGAGATGAATATTATCATAAGGAACCATTAAAAGAATCTAATTATATGGAATTTGAAGCTAAATTCAACACACCAAGAAATTCAAAATTTACACCACCACCTTTAGAACAATTTGAAACAAGACATGTACCCAATTCAGGAATTCGGTTAGATATGGATTGTTTTATGGACAATGAGAAAATATTAGAAGAATGGGGTAAATCACATTTAATAGCTTTAATGGGAAAATAAATAGATACTGGAATTGTAAGTTTATTATTGGAAGCTTCATTTTTAAGAAATGTACATAATTGGTGGAAAAGTAAGAGTAATGAATTTAGAGACCAAGTAAGAGCAGTAAATGAACCATATGAAAATAGAAAAGAATTTTATGCAATATTAATAAGAAAATATGAACAAGTATTAAGAAATGAATTTGTAGGACGAAGTGCAGGAGCAAAAGAACAAACTAAAATACAAAAAGCATTATTAAGTTTACATCAAATAGAAATATGTTCTTTAGAACCAAAGTATTTAGAACAATACATATGCGAGTACAAAAAATATTATTATGAAGCAAGATTAGAAACAGATGAAAAACAAAAGTTTTATTTAGAAAAGTTTTATAGAAAATTACCAAGTTAGTTTCAAAAGAAATAAATGATGAATATTATAAATATTTTGGAAATAGACAAGATTTAATACCATTTGTAGATACAATAGGAAGAAGAGAAAGTTTTCTAAAAGAATTTTTATCTAATAAATGAAAAGAAGCTTGGAGAAATATAAAATATTATAAAAGAAATAAAATAGTAATTAATTGTAATAAATACGAAACACCTCATAGATGGGGATGTGAAAAAGAAAGAAAAGTATATAGAAAGAGGAAATAAGGAAAATATAATAAAATTAAGAAAAAGAAATATAAATTTAAAAGATATCCTAAATATAAAATTTTAATAGATATAAACCAAAAAGATATTTTAAGAAGGGTAAAAGAAGAATAAATTATAGTAAAATACCAAAGAAATATAGATGTTATATGTAATACCCCAAATTTTGGGACAAGAGGAGTGAGAATAAGCCTCACTCAAGTAGATTGCTAAGCCTCGGTTTAGCAAGTGTCCCAATAAGGAATAATTTTATTCCCTAAAATTAAAGGGAGTTAAATGGAAAATTAGAGAGCACAGAAAGTGATAAAATAAGATAATTAGAAGTCACACACAATACAATTATGTGGAAGCACAAATTATAACAAATGAGATTTGCTACAAGTGAATTTCCTGTGCGGCAATCTTGTTGTGTGACATTTTTCAATAAGAAAATGATATCTCAAAATTATGTAACATTCCAAAATGAAAGTAGATTTATTGAGCTTTAATTTGATAGGTCATATAAGCTATTTGGAGCTGTACACAAAGAGATATGTATTTTTGAGTTAGCTCAATGAAACTGGCGATTTTCAGTGGCAGCGTCCAAAAACAATAATTCTGGGAATGTTAAACTTCCAATTTGCTAAAGGATATTTTGTTTTTTAAACCTAGACTTAATAAGAGTCACATAACCTTTAGAACCACCCCAATTTGATATCTATACAATTAGTTATAAATTTTCAAAGTTTGGTGAAATTTCTGCCCAGTTTTCCAGCAAGTGTGAAAATGGGAAAAATGTAAGGGCAAAATGGTCATTTGACCAATAAAGGTGATTAGAGAGCACAATCACTAATTTTTCATGCCTCTTACCTTAGTCTTTTCTCTTGGAACCCTAAGACCCTTCTTGTGCTTCTTCAAGTGTTTGGACTCACTCTCTCTCTATTTTAACTTCAGCTGAACGAAATGAAGAAGCAAAGAGAAGAGATGATGATTTATTCCCTTAATTCTATTTGCTTTTGGCTTTACAAGTGCTTATTTTTAATTGGTCCAAATTTGCTTCTTTCTTGTATGATATTATTAAATAAATATCTCTTCTTTTTTATTTCCCTTTGTCTACTGAAATTAAAGAGGCAAGAGAATGGTTAATGCCTCTTAAAATATCTACTTCCTTTTGTCTTAATATTATTTTATGACTTTTTGACCACATGCATGATTTACTTGTCTATTCTTTTTACTCTTGAATTAATTATGGCCAAGGAATTTGATTTCCTTTTCTCCTTCCATTTGACGTCAAGAGGGGCTGATGAAGAAGTCAAAGAATGCTTTTATAATATCTATCATCTTGCACTTTAACTAAGATTACTTTTAGTTGCAATTGTTGACTAAATTCATCACCTCTTGAATTATTTTGGACTAAGTAATTAAATTCCTTTTTCTCCTTGCTAGTTGACCAAATTGCTCCCTAAGAAAAGGGAAAAATATCAGCTTCTTGCTTGATTGGTCAAATGACCATTTTTCCCATACATTTATTTTTCATTTTTGCATCTTGTTGAAATCTAGGCAGAATTTTCATCAAATTTTGAAAATTCATATCTAATTGCATAGATATCCGATTGGCATGGTTCTAAAGGGTATGTGACCCTTATTGTAAGACCCCGTCTTATTATTGATAATGCTCAGAGTAGCATTAGCGTAGCTCAGTGGGCATATAAAAATAGCATAAATATTCTAATATATTGAAACAATATTGCTTGATTATATATAGAATTCCCATAGGGGTGTACAGAATAATACAGACCTTAACAAATATAAAGGTCTTCAGATAACCAACGCCTCCTCTCCTATTGGCCCGGAACCTTCTGTCACCAGTAATTACGGTTATGCTCTTTGAGCCGCTGTCTGCTGCTGGAAACTTTAAATGTTTATGGAAAAGGTGAGATTCGGGGGAATCTCAGTAGTAACATGCTTTCAAACATATAGAATGCGAAAATAGATATGATATGCCATGTCATGTAAGATGATCGAAACTATGTGTACGCTTGCCCAAGGTCAAACTACATGTCTGCACCTTGGTCTACTTGGTGCCCTTGTTGGGTCCCTGACCACAACATGGCGAATTGGTGTGTCAAAGACACTAGCTCATGTTACAGTGAATGACATATACAACATTTAGTAATCACATAGTATATGTAGGAAGAAGTTACTACCTGGAATGCGCCATTTCCTTACCTGTCAATCGGTCCAGCTCCGTCTTTGGCTCGGACTATCGGTATATTCTAAAATTAAAAATATAGGATATATGAGTTATTATTTATCCATAAATCATTATAAACTCATGGTGTTGGTTATCTTGACTCAAAACTGTAAAATTACAAAAATACCACTGGGAACCCAGTCCACGCCCCTTCGTACCCGGTCAAATCGTACTATTCCAAAAATCATGACCCGGGCTAATCCTACACAATTTTATGTGTAGAATCCATTTTTGACCTTAGATTAGTCAAAATCAGGCCCAAATTATGAAATTACCCTTGGCAGCCCCTAACTTAGGGTTTTAAGGGTAGTTTGGTCATTTTGCATTCTAGGGCTTTTCTCACTTCACAGTCTACATGAACCCTACACAATTTTCCCTTCTAAACTCAATGAAACCATCAAATTGATAAAATTCCAGACCAAACAGGACGAAAATGCCCCTGGACCAGATCTGAAAAATTAAGGGAAAATATTGTTTCTTGATTCTAAATCCATAAACCTCCTTCTTTACACCTCTAATCACTTGTTTAATCACTTAACCACCTTTCCCCCATGAATATTAGAAAATTGGGCAGCATAACCCCTTAGGGTTTGAGCTTCCCAAATTTACAAAATCAAGGAAAACAACAACAACAACAACAACAACACCCAAGAACCATCAATAATCAACAAAAGAAGCTAGGTTCTTGAGTTTACCTTGGATTCCTTGGCTTTCTCTCTCTAAAAAGTCACTGTTCATCATCTCCTCTCTCTTGAGTTGTCTTGAAAATCATGGATTTCATGGAGGAGAAGAGATTAGAAGAGGCTATAGTGTGATTAGGAGGCAAAAATCATAAGATTTTGCAAGCTTTTACCTTAGATTTGAGGAACCCTATCCTTGCTCTTGAGAATGGCTGAACACTATTTCTCTCTCTTTGGTCTGATTATGCACGAAAATGAGCATAGGAAGATGAAGGAAATGGTGATTTAATGAATTGGTCAAAAGTGGCTTACATGTGGTATGTTCTCATTGGTCCAAAATATATAATTTTTGTTTAATATTACAAAATAATTCTATTTCACTTTCTTTCTCTCTAATTCAGCCAATATTCATCCCAATTAAAGGAAAAATAAATGGATTTTTGCTTTATTGGTCAAATGACCATTTTGCCCTTACATTTTTTTCCATTTTCCCATTAGCTGAAAAACAGAGCAGAATTTTCACCAAAATTTGAAAATTCATATATAATTGTATAGATATCCAATTGGGGTGGTTCCAAAGGCTAAGTGACCCTTATTAAGTATAGTTTTAATTAAAAATATAGCCTTTATCCAATTGAAAGCTCAACATTCTCAGAGTTATTGCTTTTGGACGCTGCCACTGAAAATTTCCAATTTCACTGGGTTAAATTCAAAAATGCATATCTCTTTGTGTACAGCTCCAAATAGCTTATATGACCTATCAACTTAAATATTGATAAGTCTACTTTCATTCTGGAAATTTTCATAATTTTTGGACATCATTTACCTATTGAAAAATGTCTCACAATCATGACTGCCACGTGGAGAAACACATTGACGGCAATTTCATTTGGGTTCCCAACATAGTCTTGTTGTGTGACCACACATTGTCTTGTTTTATCACTTAATGTGCTCTTTAATGCACCATTTTATTTCTTTTTGATGCCACCAAATTTGTTAAGAATTGTAGGGATTAAAATCATGTCTTACTGGGATACTTGCTAGACCGGAGCTTAGCAGTCCACTTATTGTAGGCTTATTTTCAATTCTCTTGTCCTAAAATTTGGGGTGTTACACTTATTAAGTATAGTTTTAAGGAAAAATATATCCTTTAGCTAATTGAAAGCTCAACATTCCAGAATTATTGTTTTTGGACGCTGCCACTGAAAATCTCCAGTTTCACTTCAAAAATACACATCTCCTTGTGTACAACTCCAAATGACTTATATGACCTATCAAATTAAATCTTGATAAGTATAATTTCATTCTGGAAATTTTCAAAGTTTTTTGACATGATTTGCCCATTGAAAAATGTCACATAACATAGCTGCCTTGCTGGAAAACCTACTGGTAGCAAATCTCTTTTGTGTTCCAAATATAATTATGTTGTATGCAACCCCTAATTGCCTTGTTTTATCACTTATTGTGCTCTCTAATTTTCCATTCAATTCCCTTTAATTTTAGGGAATAAAATTATTCCTTACTGGGATACTTGCTAAACTGGGGCTTAGTAGTTTACTTGAGTCAGGCTTATTCTCAATCCTCTTGTCTCAAAATTTGGGGTGTTACATCGATCATCTTACAAGACAGGGTGTATGACATATTTATTTTTACATCGTATATGCTAGACTACTAGTTACTACTGAGATTCTCAAATCTCACCCTTTCCATAAATGTACAAAGTTTCCACCAGCAGCAGGCAGCGGCTCAAAAGGCAAAACGGTAATTTCTGGTAGTGGAAGGTTTCGAACGAGTTCGAGAAGCAAGCGTTGGTTATCTGAAGACCTTTTAGTATTTTAAGGTCTTTAATTATTATGCACACCCCTCTAGGGATTTCTCTATGTAATCAAGCATTATTGTTTCAATATATCAGTATATTTATGCTATTTCTATGTGTCCACTGAGCTATACAAATGCTACTCTGAGTAATAGCAATAATAAGACGGGGCCTTACATTATAATTGTGAAGAAATAGGACATATATCTAAGGAATGTAAAAAACCTAGAGAAAAGAAACAAATGAAAATTTTAGAAGAAGCAGAAAAGTATGAATTAGAACCAATAGAATTAGAAGAACCATTATTTAGTGATATAGATAATGAAGAAGTAGAAATATATAAATTAAAAGAAATAAGTGAATCAGAAACTGAAGAATCAGAAACAGATGAATATTTAACAGAAGATGAAATATATAGAAAATATATGTACATGATGAGAAAGATAGAAGATGGAGAAACAAGTAATAAAGAAGAAAATGAATATGAAGAATATGATGAGCATAGAAATGTAAATGAGGGTTCAGTAGAAAAAGGGATGACATTTAATCAAAAAAAACTTTAATAAGACTCATTGTGTAGTATTAGAGAAAAGACATCCTATAAAATCAACATTAATAGAAGGAGTGTTAAGAATACCTTTAATAAGTAAAACATTAATAGAAGAAGAAATAAAGAAAGTATCATTTAAAGATGAAGTAATAGAAATTTATATAGCATGAATACAATTATTAGTGAAAGCATATTTTAAAGAAGGAACAGATACACTTATAGAATTATTAATAATAGATGGAAGAATAATAAGTGATGTAAAAGATAGTATAATAGGAATGTTGGCAGGAAATTTAATATATCAAAAATTAAAATTTACATTAAATACAAATTTTACAATATCCATAACAGATGAAAATATAAATAAAACTATAAATGTATATCATAAATTAGGAGGAATAAGATTATTGGAAGGATCAAAAACAATAACTATAACAGCTATGATTGGATTAGTATTCACAAATGAACATAAAAGTTATAATAAAAATAAAGGAAGAATAAGTATAAAAAACATTTTATGCCAATATTACAAGAATTATCAATAGATCCAACAACAATAAAATTACCAGAACAGTTAAAAATTGATATAGATAAAACTAGAGAATATGAAGATATAAGAAGGTTAATATTACAAACTAACAATCAATTAGGACAAAGATCATTAAATTTTAGTATAAATCCTAGAAGATTAAGTATGGAAGAAGTAAGGAAACCAGAAAATAGAATGATAAGATCATTAAGTAACAGATTAGCAGAAATTCCTATAACTCAAGATTGGAAGAAATAAGACCAGTAAATAAAGATAAAGAGATTATAACTCAAAATATTATAAAATTAGAAATAAAGAAAAATACAATATGGATAGAAATAAAAGCTTTAATATTAGAAGAAATAGAAGAAAGTAAAATAGATTTAAAATATATAGATGGAAATATAAGATTAATAGAAGAAGGAAAAACATATATAATAATAAGATTTAATAATAGAGATATAATGGAATTAACATTAAAAATATAAAAAAAATGATAAATTATGGATTAATAATAGGAATGGACTTTTTGGAAAAAGTAAGTCCCTATAGAATACAAGAAAAAATAATAGTTATTAATATAAACAATGTAACAATAAGATTACCAAAAGTGTTAAATGGATAATCAAAATAATAAAAAATGGGAACCAGAATATTATCTTAGAAATCCATATTATATAGAAATTGGAGGACAAACAATAAAAGTAAACCATACAGATAAAAATTTTATGAGATATTTAAAACATAAATTTGAAAAATTAAATAAGGAACAAAAAACAAGATTAAGAGAATTATATTTTCAGAATCTAGACCTATTTTTTGAAGAATATACAAATACATCAGAAATAGTTGTGGAAAGAAAACATTATGCTAAGACATACAAGAAAACATTAGAAGTATTATCTAGAATTTAGTATGAGTCTCAAAATTATACCAATGGATAAATATAGAGTAAAAAATCAAGAAATAATAATACCACAATGCAATAAAACTATTATGAGAAAGATATTAAAAATATATTAAATGATGAAAGAAGAAAGAAAACGGAAATAGGATTTAGGATAATATATCAGGCATACTTAAGAATAAGAAATAGGAACGAATATATAAAATATTGGAAGAATAAACTAAATATATTATCAGGTGCTTAAATGAATAATTATTATATGACAAGGGAAGAAAAAATTGAAAAAATAAATAGTAATAATAAATTATTAATAAGAAAATTAAAAAGAAAACTAGAAAAATCTATTAAAGAAGACATAAGAAGACTACTAAAGACATCATATTATAATAATAGACAAAGATATATTCAAGAAAATAACAGATTAAAAGGAATAATGAAAGAAAGAATGAGAATAAGGAATGAATTTGAGGAAAAATTAGAATTATTATCCATAATATAAGATGACAAAATCATATTACATACCTGTGAAATTTAATTATGAAAAATATAGATCTAGAAAGTATCATGCATTAATAGATACAGGAGAAAATTTATCAATAGTCAAATATAATGTATTACCAACAATAATATGGAAAAAGAAGAAAAAACCTTTAAGAATGAAAAGTGCTGGAAAAAAAATACATTTAATGAAATATGAAACTTTAGATGTAAAGATACAAATAGGAAAGTATGAATTAAAATTAAAAGTATTAAATCAGTTTAATGAACCATCCTGTGATTTAATATTAGGATTAGATTTTATTGAACAATATTATATAATACATATGATAGAAAAAGCTTTTATATTCACTATGTGATACCTTATTTCCCAACACTACGGTAGAGTACTAATTAGCTAATACTCACCGACTATAAACATCAGAGTACAGAAAATGCTAGAAATTCCATACAATGCCTCTGCTGGATATACATATTCACATATGAACACATTCATGCACAATTCGTATTACAACACATATATTCATTCTTAACTTCATTTTATATACAAACCACAACTTTGCAATATTCCCCAAATACATAACGGAAACTTGACAACCTAACTAATTCCTTCCGCTGCTCGGCCTCGACTCATCATCGTTTACCTTTTCCTTGCCCCGTGAGCTTCCTTCCTGAACTGGAGTATTGTTTTGGGAAAAGAATGAGATTCACAGAAATCTCAGTAGTAACGTCATTAAACATATAAGATCACACACACAAGCATGCTTCACTCATATAAAATCATCAAACATTATTCAGTGCAAACATGCAATTCATAAACTGACTTCGCGCTAGATGGGTTCTCAACTCCGAAGGGCGCCTGTGCACAATGCATACAATACAACCTCATGACCGCTATCGTGCTTTATAGGTTCTCTTGGCCCAGAGGGGTACCCATGTAAAGATAAGCCTCGGGTCCCGCTCGTGCAATTATGAACATTTAGTGTGAGTGTCAACCTGACCTGCGATAGGCCCCAGGTGATCCCTCCGCTCAATCTAAACATGTTAGATATTTTAATGATGATAACAAACAATACATATGCATGTCATGTTATATGAAGATAGTTACTACCTGGTTGCTTCTCTACGCAACTTTCCCGTTTGGTACAAGCTCGGGCAACTACTGAGGCCAAACCGGTTGTCAAGTCCTGAAATTGTCAAACATTACACATGAGTTATTACTCATCTGTATACCTTTCCAAACTCATTTCATTAAGATCATCTGGAAACACCTTAAGAAACTCTTGTACAATGGGAATGTCTTTCAACGCCATTTCCGTATTCACTTGTACGGAAAAGAACATGACATACCCCTGACATCCTTTTCTCAAACACTTCTCAGCTTCTACCAATGAGAGGAAATTCATATTGACATCTCTGTGGCAAGACTCTCGTGGAGTAAGATATATAATCCTCTTATTTCCACAATCTACCAACACGTTATTTGCTGTAAGCCAGTATAAACCCAATATAACTTCGAGTCTTTGAAGTGGCAAACAGATCAAGTCCACTGTAGACTCATGTCCCTCAGCATTTATAACACAGTTTAAATAAACATCAGCAGTCAAGGTTTTAACACCCATCAGTGTAGATACAATCAAATCGAATGGTAGTTGATGCACATGCAATCCTAGGCGTTTAACACAGTCATAAGCAATAAAAGAATGACTAGCACCTGAATCATACAATACTTGCAATACACTACCATTAATAATAACTTTACTTTGTTAGACCGGCTCCCCTATATTCCACCATATGTGGGTCCATGGTCTGCAAGGAAATAATTGCATTAAACATGGCACAATGTGTCAAAATTTCTAAAGAAACATCACACAAAGGCTCATGCAAAAATGTTGAAAAACATCACCGCACTCGAGTTTGGGGTGCATGGACTCGAGTTCTGGCCAGTAACTCGGGTCCTACAGCTTACACTTGAGTTCAATTGGTCTATCGCTGAAACCCAACTGATTCTCTACCATCACACTCGAATTTACCTAAGAAAACTTGAGTCTTCCTCCAAACCAGACACTAAAATTTATTTTTGAAAACTCAAGTTTTTGGTTTTGCACTAGAGTTTTCCCAACACACTCGAGTTCTGCGGGTATCTCCACCAGGACTTAGTTGTTTTTCACATGACATGAAAACTTGCACTTGAGTTCCCCACGGTGTACTCGAGTTCACATGCACTCGAGTTCTGGTGAAACGTTACACTCGAGTCCAGCGAGTTTGGAGGATCAAGTTTCTTCTAGAGAAACTTCAACACTCAAACCATAGGAATGAACTCGAGTTCATCATTGTGCACTCGAGTTCTGCACCAAGAACACACTCGAGTCATACAAGTCATGGCTTGGAAGTTTCTACCCGAGGAACTCCAACATTTGGAGCAACAGACGTGCACTCGTGTTCGCCATGCAGCACTCGAGTTCTCCCTGAGAGTGCACTCGAATTCCGCAAGTTCACCCTATGTGAGTTTCTTTCAGAAAGTTTTAAGGGTGCGAGTGGAAGACATGAACTCGAGTTCACAATTCTCACTCGAATTCACAACTTTCACAACACTCGAGTCAAGCAAGTTCCAGCTTGAGATTTTCCACCTGAGAGTTCCATTACCAGCGAAAACCGTGATGCACTCGAGTTCTCAAGCACTTTTTACTAGAGTTCACCTTTTAACTCGCAAGTTTCTGCCTGAAAAACACGTGATTTGCGGGAAAATTCCTCTTGCACTCGAGTTCATGTGGGCAAACTCGAGTTCAGGGCTACACTACACTCGAGTTCTGCATGTTAAACTAGAGTTCACCAGCCGTTTTCCAATCTGAAACAACTTCTGAATCTTCTTAAACTTCCTCATCACTTATAAATCAACACCAACACTTCTTTCACTCCTTCATCACACTTCATACCCATATTCTAAACCATCTCAACCATTCAACTCTAATGAATTGTGAAATTTCCTCAATTCAAGCAGAGGATTTCTAGCAAGTACTAGCCTATTACCAGAACCATTGCTCTGATACCAAAACTGTCATACCTTATTTCCCAATACTACGGTAGAGTACTAATTAGCTAATACTCACTGACTATAATATCAGAGTGCAGAAAATGCTAGAAATTCTATACAATGCCTCTGCTGGATATACATATTCACATATGAACACATTCATGAACAATTCATATTACAACACACATATTCATTCTTTGCTTCATTTCATATACAAAGTACAACTTTGCAATATTCCCAAAATACATAATGGAAACTTGACAACCTAACTAATTCCTTCTACTGCTCGGCCTCGACTCATCATCGTTTACCTTTTCCTTGCCCCGCGAGCTTCCTTCCTGAACTGGAGATTTGTTTTGGGAAAAGAATGAGATTCACAGGAATCTCAGTAGTAATGTCATTAAACATATAAGATCACACACATAAGCATGCTTCACTCATATAAAATCATCAACAAAATCATCAAACATTATTCAGTGCAAACATGCAATTCATAAACTGACTTCGCGCTAGACGGGTTCTCAACCCCGAAGGGCACCTATGCACAACGCATACAATACAACCTCATGACCGCCATCGTGCTTGACAGGTTCTCTTGGCCCCGAGGGGTACGCGTGTAAAGATAGGCCCCGGGTCCCGCTCGGGAAATTATAAACATTTCGCGTGAGTGTCAACCCGACCTGCGATAGGCCACGGGTGATCCCTCCATTCAATCTAAACATGTTAGATATTTGATGATGATAACAAACAATACATATGCATGTCATGTTATATGAAGAAAGTTACTACCTGGTTGCTTCTCTATGCAACTTTCCCGTTTGGTACAAGCTCGAGCAACTACTGAGGCCAAACCGGTTGTGAAGTCCTGAAATTGTAAAACATTACACATGAGTTATTACTCATCTGTATACCTTTCCAAACTCATTTCATTGGTAAATTTAGCCTATTGGTGCCAAATTACCAAAATACCCCTTAGGTCCTTATTATCAGTATTTTCTCAAAATCATGATTTAGGCCATTCCTACACATTTTCGTGTGTAGAATTCATTTCCGACCTCGAATTGGCCAAAATCACTTCCAAATGACAAAAATACCCTTGACAGCCCTCAATGAAGGCTTAGAAAGGGCAATTATGTCATTTCACTCTCTGATCCTCTTCTCACTTCGAGGTCAACATAGACCCTACACAATTCAGCCTCCTGAATCCAATGGAAGCATCAAATTGGTCAAATTCTCATTCATTCAACATGTCCAACACAGGGAAGGGAAAATAAATTCCCAGAAAAGTTGTGTCGGATTCTCGTTTTCTTTGGCCTAATCACCTCCTTTCTACTTATAACCAATATATTAACTAGTTAGACATTCATTGGACTTGATTTGGAGACACTTACATATTAAGGTCTCTTTGGCTTTCTTGAATTATCTTGTACCAAATGAACCATAATCAAGCCCAAAACAACTCTACTAACCTTAATCAAGCAAGATGAACAAGTTTGAGAAGTTACCTCTTGATTTTATTCACTTTCTCTCTCCTGGACGTTTTCTCTCACTCTCCTTCCACAGTTGATTTAGCTGCTCATCATGGCGATTAATGGTAGGAAGATGAAGAGAAGAGATCATAGAGGGAGATGTATAGCTTTAAACACAAGGTAGCACTCCTTACCTTGATCTTATGGATAAACCCTAGCTCCCTTCACCTCACGCCTCAGCTCTCGATCTTAGCTCCCTCTCACTTTTATGTTCCAGTTCTTGTGCGGGAATAAGAGCTGATGAATGATGATTAATAATATAAGGCAATGGTTTAAATTAATTTGACAAGTGGTACCTTATGATTGGACCATAATGCCATTATTTTCTAATTAAATTCTCATTTCCCTTTCATGCTTCATATCTGCTGAAAATCACATGAGAATAAGAGGGAAATATTGATTCTCCAATTATCTCATTGTGCCAATACGTAGCTTGTTGACCAAGTCATTGACTTTTTTGATTATTTGACCATTTTTTACCATAATTCACCAAAATTAGTCCATTGATGATCAATTAGTTATTTTTCTCTTTTTAAATTCCCATTTAGCTCAAATCATTAGGAATTAGAGGAAAATAATTATTTTCCATTTTTCGACAAAATTACCTTTTTTCCCCTGCATTTAATGATTTACCGAAATAAATCATTTTTCGCCCATTTCTTCGGCTAAACCCCATTTTGACGCTTAAATGAGGCCATTAATCATATCATTATTTCGCCAATTTATGCGTAACCGGCAATTGGAATATTCTCCATAAATTCACATAATGATTTATCTTATTATGATTATAATGTTGAATATATAAAAGGAAAAAATATCTAATTGCTGATTATTTTAGCAGATGGAACAAGGAAACAGAATGAGTAACAATCCTGTAAGCAGAATACCTTTAAATGAGCCACAAGAGGAAAATCCTTTTATGACTCATATTGTGATGAAGATTAATATGCTCGAAGTAAATATGAATTTACTGGGAAGCCAAGTAAGTAATAGTGTACATAATTTATCAAATTCTGTCTCTAATCTTACTAGTACAGTAAATGAATTATTTACCATAAACGAAAATGAAGCCTATAAATAGAGCTTCTTGGCACCCTAAAATGAAGAGGAAGAAGGAGGAAGGAGGAGAGAGAGAGTCTCTATGTTAGAGAGAGAGAATTGTTATTTTTAGAATTTATTTCTTACATTTTTTTTACTTCTTGCATGCCTCCTACATGGATGGTTTTACCTCCTATATGGAAGGCCTAGGTAGTCCTCCTTTATGGATGGTATAGGTTGCCACCTACATGGATGGTTTTACCTCCTATATGGTAGGCTAGATTTTCCATTTTCATGCATCTTGTAGTTGTATTTTTATGTTTTTGTAATTAATTTTTATGCAATATTTATGATGTTTGCAATATATTTTGGTTTTGTTTTTAATTTTATCATGAGCTAAATTTTCCTTTTCCTAGGGTGATGACGTAGCTTACTAATGACGGATTGAATCTTAACTTATTAAATCTAGTTTTAATTTTTCCTTCATGATTGAGTTTTAATTATTGCTCTTAATGCTTACAATTGATTGGCCACCTTTTGGATGATTTTAATATGCATGTTGAGACCGGAAGGAGATACATGTGTGTGGATCCTATAATTAAAACCATAATTTGCATATGAAATAGGAATATATTCATATGGGTTATGTAGTCTTAATTGAGTTCCATAAATCTTAATGCATGATTGATTGCTTAAATTCATATAGGAATATATTGGGTTAGCAATTAATTATAGAATTGCCTGACCTTGGAAGAGGCTAGTAATTAAAATAGGGAAACTCGACTATCAATCATGTGGAATAAATTGGACTAGAATAGATAAGTGATTCAATTCGGAATTTATTAAGTGAAATCTAATCCCTAGGGCTTTTACTCATATTTGTCTTTATATAACTTGTATTCATATTTCATCATTTCTATCTTGCAATCTCAATCACAACTAATCAACCGACTAAATAGAATTAAAATTACCAATTTTGGTACTTAGTGATCAATCCTCGTGGGAACGATACTCTACTCACTTCTTTATTACTTGATTACGACAGTGTATACTTGCACTTCTAAATACACCATCCTACATCCGTAACATTGATGTCAAAGTGAGAAAAGGCCTAGGGTGTGAAATGACTGAATTGCCCTTAAAGCACTAAGTAATGGCTGCCAAGGGGTATTTTCGTCATTTAGGGCTTGAATTTGAGTAAACTGAAGTCACCAATGGATTCTAATTCTACATGCAAAATTGTATAGGATCACCTCAAGTTAATATTTTGGGTAAAGTGCAAGTAATTGGGTACAAATGGGCATAAGCCAAGTCTTAGGGGTATTTTGGTAATTATACAACTATAAGTCGAGATAACCAACACTGAGTCTAGAATGAGTTACGAGCAATCAATAACTCATTTATCCTAAATGTGTAATTTTAGGATATATCGATAGACAAGCCGAATCGGAGCTGGATTAAGGATAAGCAAGGAAAGGTCATATTCTAGGTAGTACATCCTTCATACTTATACTATGTGATACTAAATCATGAATGTCATACATTGTAACATGAGCTAGTGTCCTAGACATGCCATTCCGCCATGTTGTGGTCATGGACCCAATAGGGGCACCAAGTCGACCAAGGTGCAGACGTAAGTTTGGCCTTGGGTTAGTGTACACACAAAAGTCGATCATCTTATATGACATGACATTACATATCTACTTTCGTATTCTATTTGTATGTAAGTATGCTACTACTGAGATTCCTCCAAATCTCACCCTTTCCATAAAAATGTAAGTTTCCAGCAGCAAGTAACGGCTCAAAGAACAAAAAGGGTGTTTTCCATCAACTGGAGGTGGTGGACTAGTAAAAGAAGAGACATTGGTTATCTGAAGACTCCGTAATATATTTTAAGGTTTGTAGCTATTTTGTAAACCCCTATGAGACGGTTGTATAAATATCAAGCATTATCGTATCATTATATCAGTATATTAGCGTTGCGATTATTTAAATGGGCCATTGTATTCCGCGCAATTGTGACTCTGAGTATTTTCCATATTGGAATGAGGGACGTCTCAGTTTTTGGTATCAAAGCTTGAGGGTCCCCACAATAATGGTTCTTCTAATTCTATTAGTTATAATTCATACTTTTCTGCTTCTTCTAAAATTTTCATTTGTTTCTTTTCTCTAGGTTTCTTACATTCCGTAGATATATATCCTATTTCTCCACAATTATAACATCTACATTTCTTTGGTCTTTTACTATAATTTATTCTTCTTTTACCCTTCTTAAAATATCTTTTTGGTTTATATCTATTAAAATATTTATATTTAGGATATTTTTTAAATTTATATTTCTTTTTCTTAATTTTATTATATTTTCCTGATTTCCTCTTTCTATATACTTTTCTTTCTTTTTCACATCCCCATCTATGAGGTGTTTCATATTTATTACAATTAATTACCATTTTATTTCTTTTATAATATTTTATATTTCTCCAAGCTTCTTTACATTTTTTAGATAAAAATTCTTTTAGAAAACTTTCTCTTTTTCCCATTGTATCTACAAATGGTATTAAATCTTGTCTATTTCCAAAATATTTATAATATTCATCATTTATTTCTTCTGAAACTAATCTTGGTAATTTTCTATAAAACATTTCTAAATAAAAGTTTTGTTTTTCATTTGTTTCTAATCTTGCTTCATAATAATATTTTTTGTACTCGCATAGGTATTGTTCTAAATACTTTGGTTCTAAAGAACACATTTCTATTTGATGTAATATGTGTATATGGGTATATATGTATATATATCCATATACACTTCTATGTCTATATATACACATATATGTGTATATAGACATATATAGGTATATATAAGGTATCATATGTCACAATTATGGTATCAGAGCTTACATTTAGATGAAGATAATATGAAACCTTGAATTCCCATAGTTTTATATTTGTGTTTTAGCCTTCATATTAATTCTGATAGTTTAAGAGAAGATTATCTGAGTATCCTCTGTAGTTGCAGTTTGACTGATATGCTACAAGAGAAAAGAAATTTGAGTAATTTAGAACTGTAACATGAATTTAATAGAAATTGTAGAACCTCGAATATATGAAATAGAATCTAATAAGTTACCAGAAAGTTCATATGTAGAACAAGAAGAAGAAATATGTAATATGACTCCTTTTATGTTAGGAGGAGAAGGTGACAATTCGTGAAATTTAATAAACTGGACTAATATGTTTTTAATAAAACAGTTAGGATCATATATAAATAAGAATATAATAGATTTAACAGAAATATGTGATATAGAAGAATTATTAGAAAATAGAATGCCAAAAGATATAAGAAAAATAATAAAACATGAATTACCAAGAGAAAGAAAATAAAGATTAATAGAATTAGCAAAACCAATGGAATAAAAAATATATGAAATTAGAAAAGAAATAAAAAATATAAAGAAAGATGTAATAGAAGTAAAAGATGATATAAAAGAAATAGTAAAAGTTTAGGAATAAAATTAAAAAATATGGTAGAACCTATAAAAGATAATCTTCAAGTAAATACGATGAATATAATGGATGCTTTAAAAGAAATGGAACAATTAGAAAAAATGTCTAAAAAACAAATAGAAGATCAGAGTTTTGATGTAAATGTAAAACAAACAGGATTAATGTCTACATCATTAGTACAAGGACAACAAGTAATAAATAATAATTTATGGGTAGTATATGAAGAAATAGAAAAATTAGAAAAAGAAATTAGAAAAGGAAAAGGAAAATTAGTAGAAGAATTAATAATAAAAGAAGAAAAAATAGATAAAGAGAAAGAGAAAGACATAATAAAACAATCACATACATTAACAGAATTAATGTGTAAAAAAGAAGATGATATAGAAAAATTATTAAAAATAATAAAACCAAAAGATAAAATACATATGATGAATATAAAAGAAGAATTAGAACACTTAAATATATAAAATTTAATGGGAAAAGAAGAAGAAAGACTAGAAGAAATACAAAGATAATATAAGAATGTAACAAAAAAAAAAATACCAGAAAATTTAGAATTAAATATGGCTAAAGAAATGGATACAACAGAAAGTGCAGTAATAATGCCTTCACAACCACCTCATAATGAAGAATCAAGTAATTTAAGAAGAAATGAAAGATTACAAAGAGAAAATGAAGAATTTGAAAGAGATGAATATTATCATAAAGAACCATTAAAAGAATTTAATTATATGAAATTTGAAGCTAAATTTAAAACACCTAGAAATTCAAGATTTACACCACCACCTTTAGCACAATTTGAAACGAGACAAGTACCTAATTCAAGAATATGGTTAGATTTGGATTGTAGTAAAGATAATGAAAAAATATTAGAAGAATGGAACAAATCATATCTAATAGCATTAATGGGAAAATCAATAGACACATGAGTAGTAAGTTTATTATTGGAAGCGTCATTCTTAGGAAATGTACATAATTGGTGGAAAAGTAAAAGTCATGAATTTAGAGAACAAGTAAGAAATGTAACAGAACCATATGAAAACAAAAAAGAATATTATGCAATATTAATAAGAAAATATGAACAAGTATTAAGAAATGAATTTGTGGGAAGGAGTGTAGGAGCAGAAGAAGTTACTAATATAGAGAAAGCATTATTAAGTTTGCATCAAATAGAAATATGTTCTTTAGAACTAAAATATTTAGAACAATATATATGTGAATATAAGAAATATTATTATGAAGCAATATTAGATATAGATGAAAAATAGAAATTTTACCTAGAAATGATTTATAGAAAATTACCAAAATTAGTTTTAGAAGTAATAAATGAAAAGTATTATGAATATTTTGGAAATAGATAAGATTTAATACCATTTGTAGATACCATGGGAAGAAGAGAATATTTTCTAAAATAATTTTTATCAGATAAATGTAAAGAAGCTTGGAGAAATGCTAAATACTATAAAATAAATAAAATGATAACAAACTATAATAGATATGAAACACCTCATGGATGGGGATGTGACAATGAGAAAAGAATGTATAGGAAAAGAAGATCAAAGAAATATAATAAATATAGAAAAACAAACATATAAATTTAAAAGATATCCAAAAAATAAATATTTCAATAAATATAAGCCAAAAAGATATTTTAAGAAAGGAAGAAGAATAATAAATTATACCAAAAGACCAAGAAAATATAGATGTTATAATTGTGAAGAAATATGACATATATCTACATAATGTAAAAATCCTAAAGAAAAGAAACAAATGAAAATTTTAGAAGAAGCAGAAAAATATGAGTTAGAACCAATAGAATTAGATGAACCATTATTTAGTGATATAGAAAATGATGAAATAGAAATATATAAATTAAAAGAAATAAGTAGTGAAGAAGAAATAGAAACAGAAAGTTCGTGAGAAGAATATTTAACAGAAGATTAAATATATAAAAAATATATGTATATGATGAGAAAGGTAGAAGAAGGAGAAGCAAGCAATAAAGAAGAGAATGATTATGAAGAAAATGATGAGTATAGGAATGTAAATGAAGGGTCAGTAGAAAAAATAATTATATTTAATCAAAAACAATTTAATAATATAAAAGATAAAAAATTAGATATGAAAACTAAACAATTACAAGAAGAATCTCTTATGGAAAAAGTAAGTAAAAAATTAAAATTGAAAAAGAATCATATGACTCATTGTGTAGTATTAGAGAAAAGACATCTTATAGAATCAACATTAACAGAAGGAGTGTTAAGAATATCTTTAATAAGTAAAGGATTAATAGAAGAAGAAATAAAGAAAGTACGTACCATTTAAAGATGAAGTAATTGAAATTTATATAGCAGGAATACAATTATTAGTGAAAGCATATTTTAAAGAAGGAATAAATACACCTATAGAATTATTAATAATAGATGGAAGAATAATAAGTGATGTAAAAGATAGTATAATAGGAATGTTAGTGTAACGCCCATTTTTCAACCATAAATAATTACGGGCGATAAGCATATTATGTTACATAAAGTGTATAACACAACGGAAACATATAAATACGTCGTATTAGTTTACATTACCGAAGATTACCCTCAAAGGATTTGATAACCGATATAAATACATGTACAAAGAGTACCAAAATAATAATAGCTAAGTACATGCGGAAGCACTATAATCGCAACGAAACTCCGGGACTCTACTCACCGGTAGCTGCCGCCTTGCCTTTTGAGTTACCTGCTTCAGCTGAAATGGTTTTGTTGTTTGGAAAGAATGAGATTCAAGAGAATCTCAGTAGCAACATGCTTACATACAAATAAAATGAGAAATAGCCATGCAATGTCATGAAATGTAAGATGATCGAACGTATGTGTGTACACTAGCCCAAGGTCAAACTTTATGTCCGCCCTTGGCCGACTTGGTGCCCCTGTTGGGTCCTTGACCACAACATGGTGAATGGGCGTGTCTAGGACACTAACTCATGTTACATGTATGACATTCATAATCGGCATCACATAGTATATGTAAGAAGGATGTTACTACCTTATTGCTTTCCTGGTGTCCTTTCCTTGCAGATTTGGAGCTTAGGCAACTTAAACTTCGGACCGTTCCTAATTCCTACAATATCCAAATTCCATAGATGAGTCATTACTCATTCGCTCATTGCCCCAAACTCCAGATATTGGTTAACTTAGCTTAATAATGCTAAATTACCAAAATGCCCCTGTAGCCCCGGTCTATCTGGACCTTTCCAGAAATCATGACACGGGATATTCCTACACAAATTCTCGTGTAGAATACATTTTTGACCTCAAATTGGTCAAATTCAGGGTTAAATGACGAAAATACCCTTGGTTATCCTTTCATTTGTGTTTTAAGACCTATTTTGTCATTTCTCATTCTGGGGCTTTTCTCAATTAGTCATCAACATAAACCCTATACAATTTTATTATCTAAACCCAATGGAATCATTAGAATTATCAAATTCCATCCCCTTAATCACATTCAGCACAGGGTCCAGATTTTAGATTCTCAAAAAAATTGTATCGGTTCCTCGTTCTGACTTGTTTGATCACCTCCTTTCTACTTATACTCAAACTATTAGCTATTATCATGATAATTGGATAAGGTTTGGAGAAACTTGAATTTTAGAGTTCTTGGAGTTTCTTCATCTTTCACTCACAATAACAACTAAACCAATCCAAAAATAGTACTAATAGCATCCACTTAAGCAATAGAATCATGTTTGGAGAGTTACCTTTGAGTTTCTTCATTTTCTCTCTCCTCAACGTCCGACCGTTTCTCTCTCTCCTCTTGAAAACTCTTCAAAAACCATGGTTCAAAGATGAATAGATGAGCAAGAGAGATCATAGTTGAACTAGGAAACAAGAATCACATATTCCAAGCTTCTTACCTTGAGTTGGAATGAAACTAGCTCCCTTTCCTTCTTGTTCTTCCACACCACCTCAACTCTCTCTCTCACTCTCGTTCTTGCGTTCTGATTCTGTTTGCACGATGGAATGAAGAAATAGATGAAGGGAGTAATATATATTAAGTTAATATGATAACTTAATAAGTGGCACTCTTCCATTAGTCCACTTGTGTAATCTCTTCTTTTAATATTTCATTTCCTTCATTGCTCTTCTTCATTCCACGTAGAGCATAAGAAAAAGAGAGGGAATTATGATTCTCAACTATCCCATAGTCATATTGTAAGTAGTTGACTTTTGTCCTTTGACTTTAACTAGTTGGCCTTGTTTGATAATAATTCACCAAAATGGACTTATTCATTATCAAGTAGCCATTTCCCCCTTTTTAGTGCTCATATAATTGAGATCGTTAGGAAAATTAAGGGAAAATAATCGATTCCCACATTTTGGCAAAATTACAATTTTGCCCCTACAATTAATGATTTATCCTGGTAAATCATTTCTTGCTTCTTTTCCTTTGGTTTGGCCAATTTTTGACCTATATAATAGGAAATTCACCATTTTATTCCTTTAGGTGTTTCAATTACATAGGAGGAATATTGGTGATTGAAAATTGGGGTGTTACATTTCTCCCCTCCTTAAATAAATTTCGTCCCTGAAATTTTTTACAAGTACTGACTCATAAACTCAGGGAAACACTTTTGCATGTCTTCCTAAGACTCCCAAGTAGCTTCTTTAGGAGATAATCCCTTCCATATTACTTTGATGAACGGGATGCTTCGGTATCTCAATTGTTTATTCTGCCGATCGATAATTCGGTCAGGTGTGACCTCATATGTCAAGTCATCTTGTAGGTCAACTTCTTCATATTCGATTACATGCTCGGGATCAGGTTGATATTTCTTCAATTGTGACACATGGAAGACATCATGCAGCTTGCTTAAACTTGGAGGTAAAGCTATCTGATATGCCACTGGCCCAATTCTTGATAAAATTTCAAAAGGACCAATATATCTTGGGTTCAGCTTCTTTATCTTCATTGCTCTGCCAATGCCAGTAGTAGGTGAAACCTTCATAAATACATGGTAACTAACCTCGAATTCAAGAGGTTTACGTCTCTTATCGGCATAACTCTTTTGTCCACTCTGTGCAGCTAGTAGTCTTTGCTTGATTAGCTTAATTTGTTATGTCATTTGATCAACAATGTCTGGCCCATAAATCTATCTCTCAGACAACTCTGTTCAACATAAGGGCGATTGACACTTCCATACAATACTTCATAAGGAGCCATCTGAATGCTCGAATGATAGCCATTGTTGTATGCGAATTCCACTAAAGGAAGGAATTGGTCCCAACTACCTTTGAAATCAATCACGCATGCCATAAGCATATCTTTTAGTGTCTGGATTGTTCTTTCAGTTTGTCCATCTGTTTGAGGATGATAGGCTGTACTGAATCGGAGCTTAGTATGTAAGGCCTCATGTATTGCTTTCCAGAACTTGGAAGTGAATCGTGGATCTCTGTCTGATATGATGTTCTTCGGTGTACCATGAAGACGCACAATCTCTTTAATATAGATGTCCGCAAGCTTTTCGAGAGAATAATGTACACTGATCAGAAGAAAATAGGCTGTCTTTGTGAACCGATCAACTATTACCCATATGGCATCATGGTTCCGTATCTTTGGTAGTCTTGTCACGAAGTCCATAGTGATGCTCTCCTATTTCCATTCAGGAATTGAAGGATTCTGTAGTAGTCCTGAAGGTCATTGATGCTCGGCTTTGACTTTTTGGCACATAAGGCAGTGAGCAACAAACTTTGTCATGTCCCTTTTCATGCCTGGACACCAATATGTGGACTTCAAATTGTGGTACATTTTTATTGCTCCTGGATGTAGTGTGTATTTACTCTTATGTGCTTCTTCCAGAATCTGTCGCTTCAGTTCTGCTTGTGGTGGTATGTATACTCTCTTATAGTACCGGACTAGTCTACTCGGTGATAAGTCATACTCTTGTGTTTCTCCTTTTGTAATCAAGATTCTGATAGACTGAGCATGTCTATCTTGCTTCTGAGCCTCTTCTATCTCTATTCTCAGATCATTCTCTGTTTGACTAACATTGTTGTTGCTAATCAATATCTGATTTGAGAGGTCGAGACCTTGAAAGTTCTTAATTAACTTCTGTTCATGGATCATAAGGACTGCTACCAGCACTACTTTACGGCTCAATGCATCAGCCACGATACTTGATCTCTAGATTATAGTCTTTGAGTAACTCCATCCATCTACATTGTCGCATATTGAGTTCTTTTTTATCATATAAGTATTTCAAACTTTTGTGGTCGCAGTACAGCTCTACGGTTGCTCCATAGAGATAGTGTCTTAGATCTTTAGTGTGAATACAATCGCTGCCAACTCAAGATCGTGTGTGTGATATTATTGTTCGTGAGGCTTCAATTGTCGAGATGCATATGCCACAACATGGCCTTGCTGCATTAGGACACATCCCAATCCATGCCCACTAGTATCTGTATAAACCATGAAGGTTAATTATAGATCTGGAATTGTCAAAATTGGTGCAGTTGTTAGCTTTCGTTCCAACTTAGTGAAGCTCTCTTCGCAATTGTTATCCCACACAAAATGCTGAGTCTTTCTTGTCAACTTAGTTAGTGGCAATGCTATTCTAGAGAAATTTGGTATAAACTGTCGATAATAGCCTGCGAGACCCAAAAAACTACGTATCTCAAATACTATCCCTGGCCTCTTCCAATTTAGTACTACTTCCACCTTGTGAGGATCCATTGAGACCCCTTCTTGTGAGACTACATGACCCAGAAATTTAACTTCTAAAAGCCAAAACTCACATTTGCTTAGTTTGGCATAAAGTTGCTTGCTCCTCAATGTGTCCAGTATAGTTCTCAAGTGGTGTTCATGCTCTGCTTGGCTCTGGGAATATACCAAAATTTCATCAATAAAAACTACCACAAATTGGTCCAAGTACGGATGAAAAATTTGATTTATGTAATCCATGAATACTGCAGGTGCATTAGTCAGTCCAAATGGCATTACAAGAAACTCGTAATGACCATATCGTGCTCTAAAAGCAGTCTTTAAAACATCATCTGCCTTTACTCTAAGTTGATGGTAACATAATCTCAGGTCAATCTTTGAAAATACACAAGCTCCCGATAGTTGATCGAGCAAATCATCAATTCTAGGAAGCGGGTACTTGTTTTTAACGGTCACATTGTTCAGTTCTCTGTAATCAATACAGAGTCGTAAACTCCCATCTTTCTTTTTCACAAATAGGACTGGAGCTCCCCATGGCGACACGCTGGGTCTAATAAACCATTTTCTAGTAACTCTTCAATTTGCTTTTTTAGTTCTGACATTTCACTTGGTGCCATCCTATATAGGGCTTTCGATATCGGCTCTGCTCCCGACTTAGTTTCAATTGTAAACTCCACTTCTCTGTTCAGAGGTAGTCCACTGATATCCTCTAGAAATACATCAGGGATTTCATTCACAATAGGGATATTCTCGAACTTTACACCTGCTTCTGACTGCATGGAGAAAAACACAATATACCCCTGACAACCCTTATGTAAGCATTTCTCGGCTTCAGCGATGGAAAGAAATTTCAAATTTGTTTCTACATTGGCTTTTGTCATTAGATTATGGTAAACAACCCTTTTGTTCCCACAGGCTAACATCACATTGTTTGCAGTTAACCAATCGATTCTGAGTATCACATCAAGTCTCTTCAATGGTAAACAAATAAGATCGATAATCAACTTATGTCCTTCGACATTTATTATACAATTCAAGCAAACCTATGTGGTGACAAACCCATTACCCGTAGGTGTAGATACCATCAAATCATAAGGTAATCGATGCATGCTCAGGCCTAGTCATCTTATGCAGTCATATGCAGTGAATGAGTTACTAGCTCCTAAATCAAACAATGCTTGCACTAGATTACCATTGAGAGAAATCATACCTCTAATCAGCTCTGGTGACTTATGAGCTTCCTTATGTGTCAAGGTGAATACCCTGCCATGCACTTGTTGCCTCGGTTCTCTTGGCTCTTGTCTCTCTGTCTACAATCCCTTGCAATATGCCCTGGTTTATTACAGTTGTAGCAGACAATCTGCCTAGTTGGTACCATTCCTTGCTTCGCTTGTGAGCACGTCTGAGTATCCAAATCATAATTGTCAGTACTGCAAAGAAAATGAGAAAAAAGAACAAGAACAAGAAATTCCAATTAATCCAGATATCCTGTAATGGAAAAAAGACAAGATGCGACAAGTAAAGAAAAAGAAAAAGAAGAACAAGAAAAGGCAATGGAGAAAATTGAAAGAAGAATAAAAAGAATAAAGAAAAGATTGAAAAAATCAAAAAAGAAAGAAAAGAAAATAAGAAAAAGAATATTGGAAATAAAAAAAGAATTGTTGGCAGAAAAAAACAAGGAAAATGAAATGATAGGAGAAGAATTCACATGGTAAGGAACATAAGAAATGGCAGATATGGATGACCTAAAACCATTTATGAAGATTCCATGGCAGATAAGAAAGGACGAGCATGTGAAGAAACAGTAAAGAAAAAGAAGACCATAGTTTAGAAAAGTAACCAGAGTCTTATAACTAGAGTTCGTTTAATGTCTATATAAGAGTCTATAAGGCAAAGTGTAAGGCATCCTGTTAGTAATTCTCTTGTAAGCTTTCGAGTTCTCTGAAGTCTCGAAATTCTCTTGTAAACCCTTTCTATCAATAAAGCCTTCATTTCAGCAACATATACGTGGAATTTTATTTAAGCAACAACAATTTATATTGAGAATCAGTAAGGTATGTCTGGCTAAACTCCTCATAGGGATTCAAGGAAGTAGTTTTATCAGATTCTAAATGAGTATGATCTAAATTAGGATTATTTCAGCAACAAACGAAGGAAGGTTGTGCTGATATGATCTGAAGGAGGAAGGTTAGAGGTCTATTAAGGTCCTATGGACTGACTCTCTGTAATATATTTTATGCATGAAAGAGGGCATAGATCCTTCCATGACCCGGATCATGTTAGGTCAAACCCATGATGTCTTTCTTATATCTTGATTATAAGAAAGAAAACTAAAGAAGGATTTAGAATACGATATCAAGCATATTGAAGAATAAGAGATAGGAATACATATATAAAATATTGGAAGAATAAACTAATGTATTATCAAGAGTTTAATGGATAATTATTATATGACAAGAGATGGACAAATTATAAAAATACCAAGTAATAATAAAACTTTAATAAGAAAATTAAACATATATATGTATGTATATGTATATACATACATATATGTATATCTATATATACATATGGGTGTGTGTGTGTGTGTGTGATAATATTATTATATTATGTTAGTTTTAAATTTAGTTTTATCTGATAAATTAAATTTAATAACTAACATGATAAAGATATAATATCTCTGATTTAATTTATAAAGATAAATTAAATCTATTTCCATTGGCTCTTTATTCAGATTAAATAAATAGGTTAAATTAAAAATGTTGGATAGATTTAATTAAACCAGATTTATTCAATTTGCTTATCAAAGCAATTAAGTGTTAATTGATATGATATGGATTTTGAAATTAATTAAGATTAATTTTAAAAATCCAATATCCATCATAAAATAGAAAACCCTGACTAGTTATTGAAGTGAGAGTTAGGGTTTTCTATAGATGAGAAAAATAGATAGAGATGCGTGAGAAAAAAAAACTCTAGAGGGACATTGGTGGCGTTAGCACACTATCTGTGTTGGATTCCTATTCATGTGGATACCGATAAAGGCAGTTGATCTGAGTTGTTAGCTCCTTCAGATCTAAGGAAAGACTGAACACATAAGAAAATGTATGTTTTCTACTACTTGATTTAAACGCTGTTAATAGATCCGCAGTAGGGATTGAAAATTTTTTGAATTTTAATTTTCTGTTATGCCTTTCAATCCCAACAAGGTTATTCTCCTGGGAAGTCCTCATCTTGTGGTGCTTCTTTCCTAAGGTTTGATATTAGAGCTAGCACAGGTTCCGCTACTAGAAGAAATGCCTATAAGAATGCCATGTCTAGACCTCTCTAGGAAAATATTCTTTAAAAACTATGATCAATGGCATTTTTGTGAATATTTGATACAACTTAAGACCGGTCATACTTCCGCACAATCATCTAAATAATATTTTTTGGACAAGTTATAATTTAATGCGGTCTCGATAAGTATTAAATATTATGAAAATTTCAATATTTAAATTCTTTTTAGACTAGTATCTAATACATCTGGTTTAAACATCCTTTTGGAGAATGTGGTTTCTTTACATGCGGTCTTAAATGTTTCAGAGTTTCTTTAGCTTCCAAAGTAAACATCCTAATGCATCTCTCAAAATATAAAGCCATCCACTCCAATAAATGTACTCTTCAACTATCATGTCTATTTAAACTCCTCCAGTCATTTCATTTCCGTTAAAATTGTCTTTCATGCTCCCTCTTCTCTCCTATCAATTAACTAGGGTGAGATAAATTAGAACTCTATCAATTTGTAGTCCATTTCGTCCTCCATATGAACCACCTCCACCGCCTCCTTTAATTAGGGAGGTTATCAACCAGCTCCATATAAGGGTGGAAAGCATAGAACGAAGCCTTGCAAAAATCGTCACACAGATACATGCTATCAACAAGAAGTTGAATCTTGTATTTAATGCTAATGAAGTATAGTATAATCTTTATTGTAACCCATATGCTCCATCCTCTTCTTCCTCCCCTACCTCTAGTGATGACGAGCAAGGATAAGGAGTTATTTTATAATTATATAAAATGATGTATTTTTTATGCATGATGCATTTGCTGCCTTCAAGCAGCAAAAAATTATATATTAATGAAAAAAATTTATTGCTAATCTTGATCTTGGTCAAGATCTTGAATGTCTCTTGCTTTCATGTTTAGTTGTTGTTTCTATCTCTGACTTGACAAGTTAATTTATTTATACATATATAATTTATGATATGTAATATCCAGAATTTTAGGATTAGAGGCTTAAGGATAAGCCTAAATCAAATGGCCTGCTAAGCTAGGTTTAACAAGAGTCCCAGGAATGCATGAGAAATAGGATAAATGATAGAAGCTACACTCGAAATAGATTTAGATTTCGGTGCAAATTAGTTGAAAGAAAATACCCAATTCCTTTAGGAAGTGTCAGGATTGTAATACCTTATTTCCAATAGCCCTAAATGAGAGAAAATGAATAGTGAAATCATTCGTGAGACCAGGATTTGAACCTGGATTAGCTAACTCTAGAAAATGTTCACAAATCCTCAATCTCAACTCAGGAGTTGAACCTAGGGTTGAGAGGTTTTTTCAGAGGAAACAAAATATTTCAATTATTTTCATAAGTTTCACTACGTCACTAAGTCTTATCGGCTCTTAGTTTCATCATATCAGAGTATGCGATTGATTCTTTGCTCAAACATAATACATTCATTCATTCATATACGTAACTGTATCACCACGTAAGGGTAGCAAAACGTCTAATCAAATACAAGTTAGTGCGTTGCACTTCAATCTTTAATTCTCTTTCGTATTTCCCCATTGTGTATCTACATGCATTCTTCACCTGTACTCATGTACCTATATGGTTGGGTGAGGGAGAGTAAGATTTGAAGGAATCTCAGTAGTAAATAATATCACTATGCATGCAAGATATATAGTGAATGCATGACATGCTCGCCTACCATACTTCATGCCAACATAATGACATTTCTGCATGCTCAATGTTATAACATACACATGGCCATTGCAAAAATATAACAGAGCTTCAATCAATCAAGTATGTTCAACACAATTGAGCAAAGCAGTCACATAATCAATGTAAATATACATATCAAATACATGCAGACAAGGTAAGTTCACTACCTCTTGGACTTTATGTCATTTTCTTCTTGTCCCTTGATCTTCCAACCATTGCTTCTTCTTTGTCACTTCATGGCCCTAGATAAGTAATGACATCATTAGAGCCATGAAAAGTGAATGTCCAATGGGCCACATTAGCCCTAAAGGCTTACTTTCACCCTTGGAGTTCATACCAATTACATTGGTGCCATTAAATCTTAATTTCCCATAAGACATAAAGCTAACATATTTTTCACCAAATTTGAAAAATCATAATTAATTCTATAGAACTCTAATTAAGGTGGTTCAAAGTCATATATGACTCTTGTTAAGTCTAGTTTACAGGAAAAATGATTACCCTATAGTTCTCATGCACAAAAATCCATATTTTACAATTAATCTCCACTACCCCAAGACAACTTTCAAAACCATTACTAAACTTTAAAAATTTAAATCTCCAAATGTACTTGTCTAATATCATGGACATTAGAGTTCATTTGGTTAGCCAAAATCACGTCAAAATAAATCTGTCCCATGGTAGCTTCCAGATTCAATGTCCAACCTTAAAAAATCATAAATAATTCTAGAAAACTCCAAATTAAGTGGTTCTAAATTTTATGTAAATAATTTCAATATAATATCACATAAAAATACTCAATTGTGGCCAAAAAAATCAAAACAATGCCCAGAATTTCAGAAAATATCACTGTTCTAGATTTCTTTCTAGAAAACAGGGCCAAATGTCAACAATTCATATCTCTTAGTATACTTGTCCAAAAATTCCAAAATACCTATAAAATTAAACCTCTATGTCTCTAAATTAATTCTGGAAATTTTTATAATTTTTGGACAAGGTTTGACCCCTCAAATATCACGCACAAGAACACTGTTACAGACAGGGCAAATTATCAACATGAATCCCCAAACTTCATAAATTTCCAAATTCATATACAAGCATCCAAAAATCATGAACACTTGCATACCTACACAATTTTTCCTCTTAAAGCCAATGGAAGCATCAAAATCTTTAAATTCCAACTCTTCTTCCATGACAACACAGCATAGAAAAATCAAAGTTCTCGGGAAGAGTTTGTCGGTTTCTTATTTTCTTTGGCTTAATCACTTCCTTTCTACTTCTAATCAAATGATTAGCTATTTATACATCCGTTGGACATCATTTAGCCATTGAAAACATCATTTTTATGAGAATGAATAGGACCCAACTCTCCATATACTCATCCAAACAACAAACCAATCAGTTCAAAAGGAAGCTTATGCTTTACCTTTACGTGTTTCTGTAGATGGTTCGGAATTCTAGAAATACTCCAGCCGATGAGATGGTGCCAACACCTCCAACCAAAAATCTAAAATCATAGAAATGAAGCTCACAATGAGTAGAAGTTTTCTGAAGGGCACTTTCAGAGAAAACGCCAATTTAGTAGTGTTTCAACGGCTTGAAGTTTCTCTCTCTTCTTTCTCCATTTTTGGCTGCTTCATTCTCTCTCTTTTCGTCTAGTTCAACAAGTAGGAATGGCTGAAGAAGGAGATGAATCAATGGTTAAGAAGGAGTATTAAGAAGGAGCTTCCAATCCAAAATTCCAATTTTCTCATATAATGCTTGATTTGGCAGAATTTTCAATAAACTTTGAAAATTCATATCTAATTGTACAAATGTCCAATTGGAGTGATTCTAAAGTCTATATGACCCTCATTGAGTATAGTTGTAATTAAAAATATAATTTTTGGCCAATTTGAAGCTCACTCTGTCTCAGAAAATAATTAAGTTTACTAGGCTAATTTCAAAAATTCATTTCTCTTTGTGTACAACTCCAAATTACTTATAGGACCTATAAAATTGAAGCTTGATAAGTCTACTTTCACTCTAGAAAGTTTCATAATTTTTCAAAATTATTTACCCATTGAAAAATGTCACACAATCACCACTATCATACCGGGAATTTCACCAGTGGCAAAATCACTTTGTGTTCCATTTTACTATATTATATGTTACTTCTAATTGCTTTGTTTTGTTATTCTTCAAGCTCTTTAGCTCACCAATATAATTTCTTTTAATGTCCAAGGATATAAAGGAATTTTAGGAAATAATACTATGCCTCACTATGACATTTACCAAACATGGGTATAGTAGCCCCTTTTAATCCAGGCTAAATCTTAAGCTTCTAGTCCCAAAATTCAGGATAATACAGCTCTCCCCCGTTCAATAAATTTTATCCCTGAAATTTCAATCATCAAATGGTGCCATTTGTACCTCAGAGAAACATCTCTAGACATTTATTCTATCTTTCCTCATTCTAGTGCTTTCATTTGCTAGCTCATAGAGCATGCAACTCACTATTCATATTCTTAACTTAAAATCTCAGATAGTGTTCAAACACAGGACCTACTAGTCCACTCTCAGAATGCTTGGTTTCTTAGGCTTTACTGCCTCTTCGGGATTCTCTCAGATCATATCGCACACATCTTAAGCCTTACGGCTCATTCTACTACCACAGCACTGGATACTTCGGCCCTATTGCCTAGGGGATCACCCCCTCTTAGGGCTTATGACCCCAGCTACAATCTGGTCCAGTCTGAATGTTCTACTAATCTCAACATATTCTTTAGACACATCAGTCTAATGTCCTCACGATGGGTAGCAACTACTATGCTAGACAGATAGGTCTTACTGCCCAGGGACATTTCCTTATGCAAACTTGTACTTTGGGTCATATTGCCTCGAGCCTTTACTCGGCTCCATTCCCAAAACATCTCATATTTTTCCAGCCTTAGTATTTACTAACCCATTAGGTCTTATAGCCTTAGGACATACCGTCCATCATCCTTGCTGAATAGAGCCCTCCCACTAGGCCCACTGTAGAACTACACTTACTAGGATCCTTATGCAGCCGCACGAGAGTCTGGCCCACACCCCCTGGCTCACCAAGCCTGAGTGTGGCAAGCTTATGGGATAGTCACTCCTATTATCCCCTAAAGGGGACCTTTCAAGGAATCAACCACGCGACATTTACCACTAAAACCGAGCTCGATAAACCCTGGTATCATTTTTATGTAACAGACTGACCCACTAGGCCTACTGCAACGGTGTTTGGCTCACACTGCAGTCATACGGAACATCCAGCCAACTTCCACCCCTCCATGGGGCTCACCTTTTTATGTAACAAACTACAACACTAAGCCTACTATAACAGCGTTTGGCTCACGTTGCAGTCGCACGGGACATCTGACCAACTTCCACGCCTCCATGGGGCTCACTTTTTTTATGTAACGGATTGCCTCACTAGACCCACTACAATGGCGCTTGGCTCACGCTACAATTTATTATATAAAAAGGTGAGCCCGTAGAGGGGTGGAAGTTGGTTGGATGTCCCGTGTGACTGCAACATGAGCTGTAATACCCCACTTTTCACCAATATTTCTTATATGATAAATTGTGATATTTAGTGGAATAAAATGGTGAAATATGATGTGAATGAATTTATATGAATTTAAAGAAAATATTCCAATCGTCGGTTACACGTAATTTGGCCGAATAAGGATATAAAGAGGTGATTAATGAACAATTAAGGGCCTATTATTGTAACCAAATTTTGGAGAAATTAAATGACATGAATGATGGCCTCATTTAAGTGTCGAGTGGGGTTAAGCCGAAGAAAAGAGGGAAAAATGATTTATTTCGGTAAATCATGAAATGAAGGGGCAAAACTGTAATTTTGCCATAAAGTGGGAAATGATGATTTTTCCATAATAATCCTACTAATTTGAGTTAAATGAGAATTAAAAATAGTAAAATGACTACTTGATCATAAATAAACCAATTTTGGTAAATTATTGTCAAGAATGGTCAAATAGTCAAATAGTCAACGAATTGGTCAATAAGTTACAAGATGGCACAATGGGATATTGGAGATCCAAATTTCCCCTATATTTCTCATGCAAATTTTGGCTGAAACATGAAGAGAAAAGGGAAAAGATAATTAATTAAAGAAATATCATTTTAGGACCAATTGGAGAGTGACAATTGTTATGATCAATTAACCCTTTTATTATATTATCATTCTCTCATCTCTTTAGCTCTATTATCATGATCAACTGAATCAAAAAGAGTGAGAGAGAGAGCTGGAGACGGTGAAGAAGGAAGGAAGAGAAGCCAGGGTTCTTCATCAAAGATCAAGGTAAGAGCTTGTACCAAGTGTCCTAAGGTTCCTAATCCCTCCATAACCTCTTCTCCTCACTTCCCTACTCTTGAATCTATTGATATTCAGCTGAATCAAGAGTTGGAGAGAGAAAGAGAGAAAATGTATAGGAGAGAGAAAGTTGAAGAAATCAAGAGGTAATTTCCCAAACTTGTTCCTACTGCTTAATTGATGCTAGTAGAGTTGTTCTTGGCTTGATTTTGGTGGTTTTGGTATAAGATAATTCAAGAAAACTCAAGAGACCTTAATATGTAAGTGTCCCTAAATCAAGTCCAATAAATGTCTAAATAGCTAATATATTGATTATAAGTAGAAAGGAGGTGATTAGGCTAAAGAAAACGAGAATCAGACTCAACTTTTCTGTGAATCCTATTTGACTGCCCTGTGTTGGACATGGCAATTGAGTAGGAATTTGATAATTCTGATGTTTCCATTGGCTTTAGGAGGTGAAATGGTGTAGGGTCTATGTTGACCACGAAGTGAGAAAAGCCTCAGAAAGTGAAATGACAGAATTACCCCTAAAAGCCTTAATTAAGGGTTATCAAGGGTATTTTCGTTATTAGGGCTTGATTTTGAAAAATCCAAGAATAAAAATGGATTCTACACACAAAATTTTGTAGGAATAGCCCAAGTCATAAATTTTGGTAAAGTGGAGTGAGATCGGGTACTAAGGGGTAAGCCAGGTCTCTATGGGCATTTTGGTAATTTAGCACATTTAGGCTAAACTTACCAATGTCATGAATTTGGAATGATACATGGATGAGTAATGACTCATTTATAGTGTATTTGGAGATTTCAGGACTTGACAACAGCTCAGGACTCAGTACTTGCCTAAGCTTGAACCAAGTGGGAAAAGTGTACAAGAAGAGCAACTAGGTAGTAACTCATCTACATATGACATAGCATGCATTGTGTGTTGTTTGATTTCATCACAAAATATCTAACATGTTTAGATTATACGGAGTAATCACCCGGGGCCTATTTTTACGCGGGTTGACACTCGAGTTATAATGTTTATATTTGCACGAGCGGTGCCCGGGGCCTATTGTGCGGGTACCCCTCGGGGTCGAGTATCTCATCTAGCGTTAGAATAGTTCATGAATTGCATTAAATGCAATGAATGATGTTATGATGATTTTATTGATCTGAGGGTAAATCATGCCTTGTATGTTAACTTGTATGTATGACTTGTGTTACTACTGAGATTCCTCCGAATCTCACCTTTTTTCCCCCAAAAACCCATCTTCAGTACAGGGAAGAACGTCGCGGGGTAAGGAAAAGGTAAATGGCGACGAGTAGAGGCCGAACTGCTGAAGGATTTAGTTTGGTTGTCTAAGTTCTTTTATGTCTTTTGTGTATTTTGAGAATACTTTAAGTTAAGGATTTTGTATATGTTGTAAAGATAACCAAATGAATGAATGGAAGAAGTTAGTAGTCTTTGCTTCCTCTCGCTAATAAAAAGTGTATGTGGAATGATATATATAAGGTCAGTAGAGGTTCGTTCATAAACTCTGATGTTAATATAAAAATGAAGAGGAGATTTTATAAGAATTTGCAGAAGTTGGGTGTTCCGGGTTTAATTCCTGGTATCCTTCATGATTTTACCACTTCTGTATACTTAATCGTAGTTAAAAGGAATTAGGTATCATATTTTTGGTATCAAAGCAATGGTTCTGGCAACAATGGTCATTGCTAGAATTATAAAGCGTTGATTCTGGAAATAAATGATAATTGCTAGAAGTCCTCTGCTTAAGTTTATAAGAGATTTACACTTTCATTAGCATTATGGTGATTGGAAGCATAGGTATAGGATATGTTGGGAGAGTGACATGAAGTGAAGAACTTGTTTTAATGGCTTATGAGGATGTTTTGGAAAGTTTAGAAGTGATCATGTGGAAAATGGCTGAAGAACTTGAGTTTATCAGGAAGAACTCGAGTGAATTTCAGCCCAGAACTTGAGTTAGTAATGATAAACTCGAGTACGAGAGGCAATTTCCCACAGATTAAGTGCTTTCAGCCGAAAACTCAGCAGAGTTCAAAAGTGAACTCGAGTGTGAAATGCCTGGGAACTCTAGTGTGGAAAGAGAACTCAAGTTCATTCCTTCCATTCTTGGTCTCAGAATTCTCAAGCAGAAACTCTCACAGTTGAACTCACAAGACTCGAGTGCATTCCCTGTGAAGAACTCGAGTGCTGTATTTTGAACTTGAGTATGTGCTTACCGCTTTAAGTGTTGAAGATTCTCAGATATAAACTTGTTCCTCCAAACTCGCGGGACTCGAGTATGGTATTCTAGCAAACTTAAGTGATGATCCTTTAACTCGAGTGTAATGTTTGCTATTAAAATCTGGAGGTTCTCTGGAATGAACTCTTATTCCAAAACTCTTCAGACTCGAGTGCAAGTTTTATAAGGACTCGAGTGCGTCCTTGGGAACTCGAGTATGACCTTTTTTGTTATGTCTAATCTGAGTATCGGTTGGGTCTTAGTGATAGACCAACTGAACTCGAGTGCAAACTTGCAGGACTCGAGTTTCTGGCCAAAACTCGAGTTCATGCACCAAAACTCGAGTGCATTGATAGTTTTTCAGAATAGGTGTATGAGCCTTTATGTAATGTTTTCTTTAGAAACTTTGGCACATTGTGCTTTGTTTAACTTACTTATTTCCTTGTAGTATGGATTTTGATACCATGGTATACAGAAAAGCAGGAATGTCAAAAATAAGGCGAACAGTTCGGAAGAGTATTCCAGCTCCGATTAATAACAAGAAAAGAAGCAAGTCGGGTAGTAGTGGACAAAGGAGCCGGTTACCTTCACTTCCTTCTGTCAATCAACCTCTACCTGAGGACCAGATCCCAGAAGGTAGAACTTATGTGACTCTCAATAGAGATGGATGTGGGATAAGAAAGGCACATACACACAGAAAGAGTGTTAAGTGGCTAATATACTTTGGTCCCATTGCTAAAGATGAAGCTACAGTAGTGCACACAGCCAATGTAGAGTCGAGTGACAGTGTACAACATCCAGACTCGGCTACGGAGTCGAATGCTTCGGTAGAGCAATTTGCTTTTAATCCACATCCAAATAATGAATTATAGGAGCAAATGAATGATCTATATATGACAGCTTTTATGGAATTCTTCACTCCCACTATGTAGTATACATCATTCTTGGAATCAGTGCAGAAGTTGTATGAGCAAAGAGAGGAGTTAGAGCTAATGATGGACGATGATGTCTGGATCCAAACCATATTAGGCTATCTTCCTGATTTCACTTCTTGGATCAAGAAGAAAAATGAAATTGTAATTATGGTAGTATTTAATATGCATAAGGAGTAGAAGAATAATGATATGCTCAGTAAGGTAGCGTAGGCTTATTTTGATGTACATATTAAGCCACTTGATATAAATATGACTAGTTTATGTTGAAGAACATATCTTCTTTTAATATAAATACCAAGTTGCTTGAGTGTAAATGTATGAGTGCATATGATAGATATGTATTGGTAGTTGGTATTTGAAATTTGAAGAAGTTATATGTACATATCATTGTTGATGTGGTATTAACGTTATGTTCCTTTTTATAGTGAAAAGGAACAATGGTGTGGAATAGACCAGTGAGGAATGAACTACAAAACCTTGAACCTGAGAATAATGCGGAGCCTAATCTTATGCAGCAAGTCTTTACAATGTTGGCTCAACAACAAACTATGATCTAGGACTTACGAGAAGAAGTCAGGTAATTAAGGGAGAGGAAAAATGCGGATGAGGGGGGATAACCCTGAAGGAAGTAATCCAGAAAGAAATTCCCCTGAAGGGAATCATCCTAAAGGGAATACAAATGAGGAACAATCATCTAGTGATGAGCCGTCGTAGTCATATGGGGTGAACTCTAAAGTTCCTGTTGTTCAAGAACCAGAAGAGAATATTGTCCAGTACTAGATACCTAAGTTTATCAAGTACCATCCTGAGTTATTCCAGGGGAGATTTAACCCGCAAGCTGCAGAGAATTTGATAAATCATTTAGAAAAGATTTTTGAGGTACTCGGATGTCTGACAGAGATGAAAGCCAATATGGCAATCTATAAGCTAGGGGGTGATGCTGATGATTGGTGGAAGAATACAACGTTGCTGCTTCATGCTCAGAATATCCCTTTGACATGGGAATTATTTCAAGAAAAATTTTATGAGAAGTATTTCCCAAGGTTAGTAAGAATTGAGAAAGAGAACGAATTTTTAGTGATTCACCAAGGTGATAATGAGACCTTTGATTCATACTTGTCTCGGTTCATCCAATTGTCCCATTACTCTTCTTACCTAAATCTTAAAGAGGATGTGAAATGGAGTTTAGATATGCTTATTTGGGGACTGAAGCTCGAGATGGAAGAGAAATTGGTAGCACAACAGTTTAAAAAGTTCAATAAGGCTGTAGAAGCATGCCGACTGACGGAAGGAAACTTGAGAAGAATACAGGCTAATAGGAGTACTAGCCAGAGAGGTGGATCAAGTCATGAATATATCTCACAGAAGCGGAGAGGACAGGGATTTCCACAAAGGGGAGGTAATAAGAAGCTTTTTTGGTTTGGAAACCGTGGTGGTCGAAAACCCCAATGTCACAGACATGTGCTCGGTGTGGTAAATCTCATTCGGGATGATGGTGTAATATGCCTACAAATCAAGTGATCTATTATGCCTGCCAGAAGCAAGGCCATTTGGCAAGAAACTATCCTCAACGAGCAGCACCATAACCTGCTGAGACTAGACAATAAAGTCAGGGTCGAGTATTTGCTTTGATGTAAGAAGACACAAAGAAGTCCCCAGAGCTAGTTCAAGGTAAAGTTCTTCTTAATGGTAGTGTAATGCAAGCATTATATGATTCAGGTGCTGGTAATTCCTTCATTGCTTATGATTGTGCTAAGAGCCTAAGGTTGCATGTGCATAAACTGCCATTTAATATAGTGAATCATTAAGATGGTGAGACAAGGAGGAAGAGGTATGGGCTGAGGTCAAGAAGCAAGACCCGACCCAATGCAACAAATTTTGAGCAGGCTTACAGAACAACGTACTATGATTCATGATATGAGAGACAAGCTACAAGAGGTGTAGCAGAAGCAAGAGTCAGATAGGGAAAGAGCAAAAAGTTCTGGTAAACAGGAGAATAGACCCAATCAGCCTGAGAATCTTGTACAAACGCAAGCTCCAATTAGACTTGCTGTTGAGACTGAGAGTTTGTAGACATGGGTTACAAGATTTTGCCAGCAAAAACCTTCTGCCTTTCAAGGGAAATTTGATCCTCAGGTGGCAAAGGACTAGTTGTCTCATTTAGAGAAAATTTTCAGAATCCTAGAATGCCCAGATAATACTGGAAATCTATAAAATAAAGGGACACGCAGACTGATGGTGGAATAACACCGAGACGATCATCATGCAGGCACGAAATATCCCTATCACTTGGGAATTATTCCAAGAACAATTCAATGAAAAATACTTCCCCTGATAAGTTCTAATCACAAAGGAAACTAAGTTCCTGACCATCCAGCAAGATGAGAAGGAGAGTTTTGATGAGTAACTGGCACATTATATTTGACTATCTTGATACTTGTCATATTTGAGGTATCGGGATGATGAAGGCTGGAGTTTAGATATGATGATATGGAGATTAAAACAAAAATTAAAAGAGAAACTATTCTCTAAACAGTTTACTGAATTTAATAAGGCAGTAGAGGAATGCCGAATCACTCAGAGCAACCTGCTGAATTTATAAACAGACAGAAATACAGGCACTAAAGGGGCATCGACCAATGAAAATTCTTCCTAGAAACGTAAAAATTTGGGGGGACCATCCAGAGGGAATGATAAAAAGTCGAACGAGCCTGGTAATCACAGTAATCAAAGACCTTCTGGAAACAAAACCTGTTGGTACTATGGCAGGCCCCACCATCCTGGCAGGCCATGTGGTGCTCCGACAAGGCAGATAACCTATTTTAAATGTCAGCAACCAGAGCATTATGCTATTAATTGTCCACAACAACAGAGAACAGATGAGTCAAGGCAGAGAGCTCAGGCTAGAGTCTTTGCCATGACACAAGAGGAGCCCAAGAAATCCCCAAAACTAATCCAAGGTACGGTTCTACTTAATGGTAACTCTATACAAACATTGTATGATTCATGTGTTAGTCATTCATTTGTTGCATATGACTATGTGAGATGGCTAGGCTTGAGTGTGCATCAGCTACTTATGACCTGGTTCTGCCTACACCTATGGGTGTTAGATTTGAAACAGTCAATGTTTCTTTAAACTACATAATTAATACTGAGGGACACAAATCAATGACGGATCTAATTTGCTTACCATTACACAAAGTAGAAAGTAATTGTTGATATTGATTAGTTAATGGTGAATAATGTTCTGCTAGATTGTGGAAACAAGAGTGTTAACTATCCTAATCGACAATCACATACCAGTCCAGAAATCAATCTTAATTTTATTTCGGCAGCTGAGGCTGAGAGAAGTTTGCATAAAGGTTGTCAAGGATACTTAGCTTTCTTTTCTATGTAGTAAGAGGCTGGAACAACACTTGAAAATGTCCCTATGGTAAATGAGTTTCCTAAGGTGTTCCCAGAAGAAATCAATGGATTACCTCTGGAAAGGGAAGTGGAGTTTGCAATTGAGACTAAGCCTGGAGCTGGAACAATATCTAAAGCCCCATATAGAATGGCTCTAAATAAGATGGCATAATTGAAAAACCAGATTGAGAAGCTACTAGAGAAAGGGTTTATTAGACCCAGTGTCTTACTGTGGGGAGCTCCAGTTCTTTTTATCAAAAAGAAGGATGGAAGCATGCGCCTTTGTATTGATTACAGGAAACTGAAAAGGTGACCATCAAGAATAAATACCCACTCTCTAGAATTGATGATTTACTCGATTAGTTATCTGGTTCCTACATATTCTCAAAAATTGATTTGAGGTCAGGGTATCATTAGCTTCTAGTAAAAGGAGAAAAATGTACCAAAGACCGCATTCAGAACCAAATATGGCCATTATGAATTCTTGGTAATGCCATTTAGGCTGACAAATGCACCTGTAATGTTTATGGACAACATGAATCAAATTTCCCATTTATATTTAGACCAATTTGTATTGGTCTTCATTGATGATATTCTTGTGTATTACGAAGCAAAGCAGAACATAAAGAGCATTTAAGAAAAGTGCTGACACATTGAAAGCTAAGAAACTCTATTCTAAGCTAAGCAAATGTGAGTTTTGGCTTTCGGAAGTTAAATTCCTAGGCCATGTAGTCTTATAAGAAGGGGTCTCGGTGGGTCCCAGTCAAGTGGAAGTAGTACTAAACAAGAAAAGGCCAAAGAATGTTGCTAAAATATGCAGTTTTCTGGGTCAGGCTGATTATTATAGACAATTTATACATAATTTCTCTAGAATAGCTTTGCCTCTGACAAGGTTGACAGGAAAGACTCAACAATTTTTGTAAGACGAAAGTTGTAAAAAGAGCTTTACAAAGCTAAATAAGAGATTAACAATAGCTCCGTTGCTGATAATCCTCGATCCACAGTTGACCTATATGGTCTATAGTGATATAAGCAAATATGGATTGAGATGTGTCTTGATGCAGCAGGGTAAAGTATTGGCATATGCCTCTCGTCATCCAAAGCCTCACAAACTAAATTCTCCCACTTATGATCTTGAGTCAGCAGCAATTGTATTTACACTAAAAACCTGGAGACATTATCTATATGGGGTGACCGTAGAGTTGTACTGCAACTATAAGAGATTGAAATATTTATATGATCAGAAAGAGTTGAACATGAGGCATTGCAAATGAATAGAGTTTCTTAAAGATTACAACTTGGGGATTAAATACCATCTAGGGAAGGCTAATATAGTTACAGATGCATTAAGCTGTAAGACAATGTAGGTTTCAGTCCTAATGATATAAGAGCAAAAAATGATCAAGGATTTCAGAGATCTAAATCTATCTAATCAGATTCTGATCAAAGGTAGCAATGTTAGTTAGGTAGAAAATGACCTGAGCACAAAAATTAAGAAAGCTCAGATGCATGATAAAAGAGCACGGTCAATCAAAAACATGATTGAAAGCGGCGAAACTCAGGAATATGATCTGTCGCCAAGTAGACTAGTTAGGTATAGGAAGCGGATATATGTTCCACCATAGGCTGAGTTGAGATAGAAAATCCTGGATGAAGCACACAAAAATAAGTATACTCTGCACTCAGGAGCAATTAAAATGTATCATGACTTGAAGTCCATGTATTGGTGGCCAAGGATGAAAAGAGGTGTAAAAGAATTTGTAGCTCGTTGTCTCACTTACCAGAAGGTGAAAGTTAAGCACCAATGACCATCAGGGCTTCTACAAAACCTTGAGATTCCTGAATAGAAATAGAAAAGAATTACTATGGATTTTGTAATAGGATTACCCAAGGTTAGAAATCATGATGCAATTTGGGTAATTGTTGATCGATTCACAAAGATAACTCATTTCCTGCCAATTAGTATAAACTATTCTCCTGATAAGCTAACATAGATTTATATCAAAGAGATTATACGATTTCAAGGTAAGCAAAAGAATATAATTTCAGACCAAGATCCTTAGTTTACCTCTAAGTTTTAGAAATCACTACATGAGGCTTTGGGTACCAAACTCATATTCAGTATGACCTATCATCCTCAGACAGATGGACAAACAGAAAGAACAATACAAACGCTAGAAGATATGTTGAGAGCGTATGTATTAGATTTCAAAGGAAGTTGGGACCGATTCCTTCCTCTAGCAGAATTTGCATATAACAACAATTATCATTTAAGCATTCAAATGGCTTCATATGAAGAGCTGTGTGGAAGGAAATGTCAATCACCTATGTGTTGGGCAGAACTGTCTTAGAGAAAGATGTATGTGCCAGACATAGTCGACCAAACGACAGAGCGAATTAAATTGATTAAGCATAGATTGCTAACTACTTAGAGTATGCAGAAAAGTTATGCTAATAGGAGGTCGAAACCTTTAGAATTTGCAGTCAGAGATCATGTGTTTTTGAAGGTTTCACCAATTACTGGGATTGGTAGGGCACTAAAAATAAAGAAGTAAGCCCTAGGTACATTGGTCCACTTGAAATGTTATCAAGAATTAGGCCAGTAGCATACCAGATAGCTTTACCCCCAAATTTGTGTAGATTACAATATGTCTTTCATGCCTCACAGTTAAAGAAGTATCAACCTACCCCAGAGCATGTAATTGAATATAAAGAAATTAATATGCGGGAAGATCTTACTTATAAAGTTGAGCATGATTGAATCATTAATCGACAGGAGAAATAACTCTAGTACAAGAGTATCCCATTCATGAAAATAATTTGAAAGGGGTTATCTCCTAGAGAGGCTACTTAAGAGATGTAAAAGGATAAGCAAAGACGTTACCCAGAGTTTATGAATGCGTCTATGTAACAAATTTTGGGAATAAAATTTTATTGATGGGGGGAGAGCTGTAATATCTCAAATTTTAATCACCATAATTCCTTATACATTTAATTATGTTCAATGGAATAAAATGGTTAATTTTGGTGCACTTGAAGTAGCCAAAATGTTGTAAATAGTTATTATGTGATATTTTGGCCAAGAAAGACATAAAGCACAATTTTTGTCTTGTTAAAGGCCTAACATTGAAGCATAAAATTAAGTATGAAAGAGCACAATTGTTGGCCCAATTTATGATGAAAATATTGGCTAAAACAAAAAGGGAAGAAGGAAAACAATACTTGGTACAAAAATTAAAGAAAATGTAAGGGTAAAATATTCATTTGGCTAATAAAAATAAAAAGCCAATATTTTCCATTAATAATTGAGTTAAGTCGGCCAAGAAAGGGAAGAGCAAGAGAGAATAGGATTTTTGCCACATAATGGGATATATGGAAGGGTTGGAATGTTGGGATTGGTAAGAACATAGCGGAAAAATTAAAATTTAAAATTGTAAAAGTTTACCAATCCTAATTGCAGATCTATCAAAGGCATTTAAATCAAGTTAGAAAGAGTCCTACCTTATTCATGTTTATTTGAATGCCCACAATCATCAACATATTACGAGTTCTCAAATCTCCATGCTTGGTTGCTCCTGAAATAATTTCTCCGGCATCTACATATCCGCTAATTCTTCTTAAAAGAGCATTAAACTCTATGTGTGTGAGATTAACCATCCCGACATCAACATGTTGGCTACTCCTTTTTTGGAGTTTTGCCTTTTCGATCTTGATGTGCTAACTACTCAGATCAGCCCCTTCTACTGGTATTCACACAAATTGGACCTAACAGCGACAGCGTGCTAGCGCCTCCAATGACCTTCTAGGGTTTTCTTGCGGCTCTATATTTTTTCATCATTTGTAGAAAACTCTAGCTCTTACCTTTTATAACTAGCCAAGGTTATCTATTTTATGATGGATATTGGATTTTTAAAATTAATCTTAATTAATTTCAAAATCCTTATCATATCAATTAACACTTAATTATTTTGATAAGCTAATTAAATAAATCTGGTTTAATTAAATATGTCCAACAGTTTTAATTTAACCTATTTATTTAATTAGAATAAAGAGCCAATCGAATTAGATTTAATTTATTTTTATAAATTAAATTTGAGATATTATCATATAATATAACATTATCATATATATAATATATATTATCAAATAATATATATTATATATGTATGTATGTATTTCAAAAATACATATGTGTATATTATAATATTATTAATTTTCTTTTCAAATATATATATATGTGTGTGTGTGTGTGTACGCACATATAAATATTTATCAAATAAAAATTCACACAACATGTGTATATAATAAATATATATATATATAATTCGTTCACCTTAGATTAAACATTATATTCATTAAATCTTAGACGCATCTTAAATTCAATGAATCTGGACATTATAGCTCGTGTTGGGCTATTCTTGTGTGCGACCCTGTAGGCCCATACGAAGTTAGCAGTGGACCAATGACTATACTAACCCACAAGTCGTAAGCGGCCTCTAGCAAAACATTACGACTACCCAATTCATATAAGGATCAATAATACGATACAACCTATTGTATAACCATGTCACGTCCCTTTTGTCACATGATATTTCGGTCAAGAATGAGGTGTGGAGAATGTCATCCTTCTATTCCTGACCACTACTTTCTCGATCCTTGAGTAGTCTGACTATAGAAATGGAAACTCCTTTCCATCGTAGTATGATCATACATTTCTCAGACTCACTCATCGAGGGGCCCAGTAATATCTCTCTACTAATATGAGGGATAAATTCCATCTTAACCATTCACATTTCTCTACATGAAAACCACTAAGCATGATTGTAGCTTTTTTTATCACCGGGTTAAAGGTAACTTTTGACTAAGTCAAAGCTTAGTGACTCTCATGTAGGAATCCATGATGATCTCAGGTCAAAGGGCATTGTGACGTGGTTATACATGAGATAAGCTTATGGCTTGATCCATGCGGCTTTCTCATAGCGGGTCGGTCCAGCACCTTGTACTCCTACAAGTGCCTTAGACTTTGATTTGTATCCCCTACCTTATCAAAGTCATTCTAGTCTTATTTCATCTTTGCTCCCATATAGATGACCGACCAGGGACATTTAGGACAATCATTATGATTTATCCAAGGATACAGTTATCACAGTGAACATGCGAATAATGTGATAACTAAATGGAGAAATTCATTGAATAACAATATTCAAAGTATAATGATTGGCCCCTAGGGCACAATTTCCAACATCCTCCCACTTGCACTAGGTACAATCATTAGTTTACTTAATTCACATTGTCCAAACATGACGCTCATGTTTTTCCTGTGCAAGCAGTTTAGAAAGAGGATCAGCAACATTGTCTTCTCCTGCTACTTTGCATATTTTTATATCATCTCTATCATTGATTTCTCTGATGAGATGAAATCACTTGAGTATAAGTTTGGTCCACAATAGCTTTGCTATTGTCATAGAACAAATCTATTGGATTTGGGATGGTAAGCACCACCCCTAGTTCAATAGCAAACTTTCTGATCCAAATGGTTTCTTTAGCTGCATCTGATGCTATACTCAACTTCTATTGCAGAATTTGCTATAGTACTCTACTTGTAGCTCTTCCAGCTTACTATACCACTATTCAAAAGGAATATATATCCAGATTGCAATCTAAGATCATATGGGTCAGTTTGGAAACTTGTATTTGTATAACCAGTTACAAAGAGCTCATCATCCAATCCACCATATACCAAGAATAAGTCCTCAGTTATTCTCAGGTACTTTAGGATATTCTTGATAGTAGTTCAACGACCCTCACTACTATGGCTTAGGCCTATTAGTCTATTGGATCTATCTCTATAGATCCTAATCCCTAGGATATAAGTGGCTTTGCCTGAGTCTTTCATCGAGAAAGACTTCCCTAACCAAGACTTGACACTCTGTAAGGTAGGAATGTCATTCTCAATGAGTAGGATATCATTTGCATAAAGCACTAGAAACACAACTATGCTCCCAATAACCTTCTTGTAAACACAAGGTTCATCGATGTTTTGAATGAATCCAAACTCTTTAACTACTTCATCAAAACAATGATTCCAACTCCGAGATGCTTGCTTTAATCCATAAATGGATCTTAAAAGCTTGCATATCTTACCAAAATCCTTTGGACGCACGAAAACTTTAGGTTGTGTCATGTACATATCCTCAAGGAGCTTTCCATTAAGGAAGGCTGTTTTGACATCCATCTGCCATATTTCATAATCATAATATGCTGCGATAGCAAGAATGGTTCTAATTGATTTGGCCATTGTAACTGGGGTAAAGGTTTCATTATAGTCTATACCATGAGTTTAAATGAATCCTTTTGCAACCAATCATGCCTTGAAAACATTTACTTTGCTATCCATGTCGATTTTCTCCTTGAAAACATACTTGCACCCAATGGTTTTTACACCTTCACGTGGATCAACAACTAAGGTCCATACCTAATTGTCGTACATGGATTGCATTTTAGACTTCATGGCATTCAGCCATTTCTCAGAGTTTGGTCCCATTATGGCTTTTTGATAGGCAGTTGGCTTATTCTACTCAATAAGCAACACATTACGACTTCCAGTAATTAGAAATCCATATCTTTGAGGCTGATGTTGTGTCCTATCAGACCTTTATGGGCCTTATGTTACTTGAGGAGGCTCAACAACTTGTTGTTCGTCTTCTCTGTTTTCCATTTGTTGTTATGTGCTATCTTGTGATTCTCAAACTTCTTCGAGATGTATCTTACTCCCACTGGTTCTTTTAGAGATAAACTCCCTTTCTAGAAAGATATCGTTTTGGATAACAAATACTTTGTTATCGGTGGGATTATAGACATAGCATCCCTTAGTTTCCTTAGGATACCCCACAAAAAGGCACTTTGAGGATTTGTGTGATAATTTATTAGAGGCTTGTTGTTTAACATAAACCTCACATCCCCAAATTTTGAGGAAAGAAAAAAAAGGTTTCTTCCCAGTCGATATTTTATATGGTGTCTTTTTAACTGCCTTAGATGGAACATGATTTAGTGTGAACACATCTATCTCTAGGGCATGGCCCCAAAAGAACGGTGGAAGATCTGTTTGACTCATCATAGATCGAATCATATCTAATAGTGTTTGATTCCTCCGCTTAGAAACGTCATTCCATTGTGGTGTTCTTGGAGGAGTTAGTTATGAGATTATCCCACAACTCCTAAGATGATCAATAAACTCTTGGCTCAAATATTCACCACCTCGATCAGATCGAAGTGCTTTAATTGTTTTGCCAAGTTGGTTTTGTACTTCATTTTGGAATATTTTGAACATTTCAAAAGATTCAAATTTATGTTTCATTAGATAGATATATCCATAACTACTAAAGTCATCCATAAATATAATGAAGTACATATAACCTCCTCTTGTAGCTGTATTCATTGGTCCACATACATCTGTATATATGAGGCCCAATAAATCAGTGGCCCTCTTACTATGCCTAGTAAAAGGGGCTTTTGTCATCTTACCTAATAAGTAAGATTCACATGTATCATATGATTCAAAATCAAACAATTTAAGAAATCCATATTGATGGAGTTTAGAAATGTGTTTCTCATTTTTATAACCTAAACAACAATGCCATAGGTAGGTTGGATTCAAATTGATTGACATGATCCTTTTGGTTTTTCTTTTCAGATCTTCGAGGTAGAGTTTGCAATTCCTCTTCCAATGAACTGGTTTATTGTAGAAGAGGCATACTTCTTCCTTTGGCGACTTTACCTTCTTGGCTGCAGGCTTAGTTTCGGGCTTGTTTGACTCTTTGGTCTTATCACCTGAGCCATTATTCTTTCCCTTGCCCTTACCTTTCCTTTTAATACCCTTTCCTTTTTGAACCATCAAAATAGTGCTGGGCTTTTCTTAATGTTATACTCAATAGCTTTAAGCATCCTATACAGTTCAGAAATTGATCTCTCCATGTTGTAGTTTATGACAAATTGATCATAACTTTCGGGAGTGAGTTCAAGATCAAATCTGTAGCTAACTCCTGGCTCATGGGAAATCCAAGCCTCTCAAGGTCATCAATATAGCCTTTCATCTTTAACACATGAATACTAATTGATACACCTTCAACCATCTTGTAGGAATGTAAGGCCTTTATGGTATCATACCTATCTTGCCTTTCCTGTTGCTGGAACATTTCCTTGAGATGCATAATTATCTCATGAACCTAGCTCTTGGAGCATTGACTGTAGGCTCTTTAGGAATGGGTTGATCTAGGACATATACCTTTCTTTCTTGCTTGAGAACAATTCTCAAGTTTCTTAACCAGTCAAGAAAGTTTGTCCCATTAAGTTTGTCCTTCTCAAGGACTGATTGCAGTGATAGCAGTATTGCTAGTCGACATGATTCTACAATTAAAATATGCAAAGTTATTTAGTAATCTCCCACTAAATTAACAACCCTCAATGTTATAATTAGTAGGCTAAGATCCATATTTTTCTTAAATTTAAGTCTACTTTTGCAAGACGCTTAAATTCAAGTTATTTAGGTAGGTAACCTCTTTACCAATTACATCACATGTAACTCTTAGATCTTTATAGGATTCGATCATCATATGATCCGGCATGTTTAATCCCATCTAATGCCTTGAGACCCAAAACCATTTTGCTAATCTCAATTAAGTCAAAACAATAATGAATCATTGTGAGTAGCACCATTACTCATGCTTGTTTCACCAAGATAACTCAAATGCATCCACTTTGGTGGAACCTACAATTGAGCGATCTAGGTTTTAACAAGTATTCATTAATTGATGGAATTATGACTTAAGATTTTATTTAGAGGGCTTAATCAATTATTTTTGTTTATATGAGTGCAATCGTAGTTATATCTCATACAAATAAATACATATAAAAGCAAAAGTATGCATGCAATGATCTAATCAAGAGCATAATTCAAACGTGACATAATATGGCTCGCCGAACCTAAAATCCTCCCAAGCCAATGAGAGGACTTCTCTCAATAAGAAAAATAAATATATTGAGAGAGACCTCGTTTAAACATATAAGGGGAGTGAGATGAGAAGGGAATGTACATCGAGACTATTTAGAGGAAGGCACGGCACGTATGCCGTATTTAAATATTACAACCCTTATAAAAACTAAAGCCATGTTGTTCACCATATCCAAACAATTTTGAGAAGTAAACAACAACAATCAACATTTCATACAACATGAAAAGCAATAAATGTTGTGATTAGGTTATATCGAGCTACGAATAGTTAGCTACGGCAGTCCCGCTAGACTTCCAGATTTTTCACCTTAATTTGAAAAATAATAATTAAATCTAGAAAACTCCAATTGTAGTGGTTCAAAGTTCAATATGAACCTAATTAGGTCTATTTTTGACACAAAATATAGCTTTCAAAAAATTATAGGTACAATTTTCCCCAAACTAAAATTAATCGTCGCTGCCATATAAACATTCCAGATTCAAAGCCTAACTTCAAAAATTGATATCTCCTAATATACTGATCCGAATTTTATATATTATATATCAAATTAAATTTTAGGATGTATACTTTAATTTTGGAAAGTTTCAGGATTATTGGACAATATTTGGTCATTCAAAAATTCTACACAATCACACTGCCTCCAAAAAATGAAAATCTAGCAGCACTACTATTATAACTTCAATCTTTAGGTTTTTAATCAAACCCTTCTAAAATCATGTTCAACTTGTTAGATATGATTAGTTTTGATGATGCCAAATCTATATATCAAATATTATGAGAGCCAAAGTTTGCATAGTATACTTTTCTAATACATTGACTAACTATTTGATATTGCATATATTGTAGATTAGTCAAGCAATGGAAGAAATAAATTGAGGAATGAAGAACTTGCAAGAATCAATGAAAAATAGCAAATTTCAAGCTCTATGGTACTGTAGCAGTGGCACTACAGCATACGGTTACTGTAGCGTATTTTACTGTAGCTACTATAGTATCACTGTAGCAATCGAGTGTTTTTGGAAATCACTCGAGTGATGTTCAGAATCACTCGAGTGATTCTGAGAACAGTGAAAATCACTTGCAGTGATTCACTGATCACTCGAGTGATTTTCATGCCCTGTTCTTCGTCCAGTTGAGTGAGGTCTGGTTATTTGATCATAACTCTCACAATACAAATCCAATTGCGACCAAATTAGTTGCATATGAAACTAGACTCCCAATGCATCATTTTGACACCAGAAACAACATCAAAGGAGCTCAGATGAGGGAGATATCATTGTTTGAATTTAGGATTCATATCAGCTTCACTTTTTGGAACAGACTGGGTATTTTGGCTATAACTCTCAAACCACAGATCCAATTGAGCTGAAACTGGTGCCATATGAAACTATACCTCAAGAGCGTTCCATTTATATATAATACAGAATTTTTGGAGCCATATTCGAAGTGTTATGGCATTTGGAAAGTTACCCCTATTTGCTGAAGAATTAGAAACGCAGCTGAAGTGATCTGAACAACAGATCACTCGAGTGATTTGTAATCACTCGAGTGATATTGAAGATCACTAGAGTGATTTCAGAATTCACTCGAGTGATATGCTAATTCACTTCTAGTGGCGCCAGAATCACTGCAAGAAAAATTCACTATTTTGAAAATCACTTCCAGTGGAGCTCAGATCACTCGAGTGATTCGCCAAAATTTCCAAATCACTTCCAGTGATTCTGAATCACTCGAGTGATGCGCCAAATCACTTCCAGTGATTCTGAATCACTCGAGTGATGCAGAAAATCCCTTCCAGTGATTGAAGATTCACTGTTTTGCAAATCACTTCCAATGAAGCTCAGATCACTCGAGTGATCCGCCAAAGTTTTCAAATCACTTCCAGTGAATTGGAAATCTCTGCAAGAATATTTCACTGTTTACTAAATCACTTCCAGTGATCTTGAATCACTCGAGTGATGTTTGAAAAGTTGCAAATCACTTCCAGTGGATTCAAAATCACTGCAAGAAGAAATCACTATTTACAAAATCACTTCCAGTGACTCCAAATTCACTTGAGTGATATATGAAGTTTCCATATCATTTCCAGTGGTTGCTGAATCACTTCCGGTGAATATTAAAATTCCTCAGATCACCTCCAGTACAGTAACTGATCATTTCCAGAGAATACCAACATGCACCAGATCACTTCCAATGAATTGATATGCCAGTTTCTCAGTTTCACTTCCAGCCTCAGATCACTACCAGTAAGATATTATATGATCGAGTTATATGATGATTTTTGACAGAAGAAGCTTGAACGCACTGCCAGTGAATCCCAACTGAATCAGTATTGCTTCCGTGCATTAAAATGCACTCAAGAGATATACTTGCTCTTACAATGTCACTGCCAGTGAAATACTAATCACCTCCAGTGAAGTGACACCACTCTCAAGTGAATTGATATCACCGCAAGTAAATTTACTGATAGTTAGAGTGATTCACTATTCTTTACAGAATCATGGAAATTACTCAAGGGATCATTATTATCGAGTCAATGATATGCTTATTCTTAGAAAGCTACTGCAAGTAGAATGCTTATGTAAATCACTTTCAGAAGTATGACAGAAACAAGGAAAATGATTTCATGGTACACTCGAGGGATGCTGATAATTACCAGTGGAATATTATCTTATGAAAATCACCTCCAGTGAAATCAAGTCCACTTCCAGTGATTCTCCAATTTTCTGAAATCACTTCCAGTGAAGTCTTTAATCACCCGAGTGATATTTTCTAACGGCTATTTCTCTAAGTGGATTTACAGGTGTTATGCACTACCAATCACATGGCTTACACGGATCAATATTCAAACGACAACTATTCGTGGGCGATAGCAAAATTCATAAGTAACGGAAGACAAATACTATTGCATCTGTCAGACCAATGGGCAAACTGTAAGAAACGCTGAAGCATATGTCAGAGCACGATCAACGGGAAAATATTTAAATACACTCAACGACGGTGCAAAGCAATAGGACTCCAACCGAAGATGAAGTAGTGTCTGTCTAAGCATCAGATGGGATTACAACAGGAAAATATCCAAATGGGTTCAACGGTCAAATGAATCAATAGACTCTAACAGATGGATGTTTACAACGGTCATCTTCCACAACTCAGCTATAAATAGGAGAGGATTCAAACACAGAAAGGTAAGCAATACGATGAGAACATAAACATGTTGATATTCTAAGTCTTCTACCTCCGACCACTCTTTGCTCTATTTCATCTTCTATATTATGTATATTTGAGAGAGTGAATATTTGTATTGTACTTCAGTGAGGATTTATCTACTCTGTGAGAGAGTCTGTAAACACACCATTTATACTTCTGTATTGAACTCAAGGTAGAGGGACCTTGAGAGGGCTGATTACCTTACGGGAAGTTGTAGAGTGAATTGTTAGAGACTTTCTGCTCATAAGACTTACAAGGTGCAAGCAGTAGAGAATGTTGCTGCTCGTAAGACTTACAGTGGTGTAAGCAGGAAAGAACGTTGCTGCTCATAAGACTTGCACAGTTAATTAGGAGAGAAAGATCTTTGGATTGCTTTGCTCGACTTGCTGTAAGAAGGAGTAAAACTTACAGGGTGTAAGGGGGAGTTACTCTTGTGAATTTGTAGAGGCTTTTCTTGTGCCCAGTTAAACAAGAATATAGTGGATTGGAAATCTCAGGAGGAGCCTGGGGACTGGACGTAGGTCATCGTGGATTGGACCGAACCAGGATAAATCACAGTTTGCACATTCTCTTTCTTAAGCTTTTACATTTTCAGCATATATGATCTATATATCTGCTTATGAATTTATAGTTCCATATGTATTGATTTGATAAGTTGCGAAAAGATTTTAAACAATCAAACTTTCTTATCGTACACCCAATTCACCCCCCTCTTGGGTGTCAGCCGGTTCTAACACAACTTATATATCACATATATAAGCACACAATAAGAACTAAAACTCAATTTAAATGCACAATTAACCTGGCTCTGATGCCACTGTTGGGATTGGTAGGCATAGAGTGGAAGAATTAAAATTTAAAATTGCAAAAGTTTACTAATCCCAATTGCGGATCTATCAAAGGCATTTTAAATCGAGTTAGAAAGAGTCTTATCTTATTCATGTTTGTTTGAATACCCACAATCATCAACGTATAGCGAGTTCTCAAATCTCCATGCTTGGTTGCTCCTGAAATAATTTCCTCGTCATCTACATGTCCGCTAATTCTTCTTAAAAGAGCATCAAACTCTATGGGTGTGAGATTAACCATCCCCGACATCAACATGTTGGCTAGTTCTTCTTTGGAGTTTTGCCTTTTGGATTTTGGTAGCTAACTACTCAGATCAGCACCTCTACTAGTATTCACATGAACAAGACCCAACACCGACAGCGTGTTAGCTCCTCCAATGACCTTCTATGGTTTTCTTGCGGCTCTATATTTTTTCATCATCTGTAGGAAATCCTAGCTCTTACCTCTTATAACTAGTCAAGGTTATCTATTTTATGATGGATATTAGATTTTTAAAATTAATCTTAATTAATTTCAAAATCCTTATCATATCAATTAATACTTAATTGTTTTGATAATCTAATTAAATAAATCTGGTTTAATTAAATCTATCTAACAATTTTAATTTAACCTATTTATTTAATTAAAATAAAGAGCCAATTGAATTAGATTTAATTTATCTTTATAAATTAAATATGAGATATTATCATATGATATCTTTATATATACACAATATAATAATATTATCATATATATAATATATATTATATATGAATGTATATATTTCAAAAATACATATGTGTATATATAATATTATTAATTTTCTTTTCAAATATAAACACACACACACACACATAAATATTTATCAAATTAATATTCAGACAACATATGTATATAATAAATAAATAAATATATATATATATATATATATATATATATAATTCGTCCACCTTAGATTAAACATTGTATTCATTGAATCTTAGACGCATCTTAGATTCAATGAATCTGGACATTATAGCTCGTGTTGAGCTATTCTTGTATGCAACCCTGTAAGCCCATATGAAGTTGGCAGTGGGCCAATGACTATACTAACCTACAAGTCGTAAACGACCTCTAGCAATACATTACGACTACCCAATTCCAATGAGGATCGACAATACGATACAACCTATTGTATAACCATGTCACGTCCCTTTTGTCACACGATATTTCGGTCAAGGATGAGGCATGGAGAATGTCATCCTTCTATTCCTAACCATTACTTTCTCGATCCTTAAGTTGTCTGACTATAGAAATGGAAACTCCTTTTCATCATAGTATGGCCATACATTTCTCAGACTCACTCATTGAGGGGCCCAGTAATATCTCTCTACTAATGTGAGGAACAAATTTCATCTTGACCATTCACATTCCTTTGCATGAAAACCACTAAGCCCGATTGTAGCTTTTATCATCACCCGGTTAAAGGTGACTTTTGACTAAGTCAAAGCTTAGTGACTCTCATGTAGGAATCCGTGATAATCTCAGGTCAAAGGGCATTGTGACGTGGTTATACATGAGATAAGTTTATGAATTGATCCATACAACTTTCTCATAACGGGTCGGTCTAGCACCTTGTACTCCTACAAGTGCCTAAGACTTTAATTTATATTCCCATACCTTATCAAAGTCATACTAGTCTTATTTCATCTTTGCTCTCACATAGATGACCAACCAGGGACATTTAGGACAATTATTATGATGTATCCAATGATACAGTTATGACAGTGAACATGCAAATAATGTGATAACTAAATGGAGAAATTTATTTAATAACAATGTTTAAAGTATAATATTTGGCCCCTAGGGCATAATTTCCAAAATAGAAGACATATGGAAAAAGCAAGAAACAAAATATTACCATGTGTAAATTTTTTAACATAAAATAATGTATATTTTGAGGAGGTGGAAGATGATTAATATAAGAGCATTTAGCTCTTCCAAAAGCCCTATTTTTGGCTAAACTTTGAGAAAGAAGAGAGAGAGAGAGAGAGCTTAGGCAAAAACAAGAACAAGGAGAAGACAAGAGAAAGCAAGAAGCAAATCAAGGTAAGTAAGTAGTAAAATCCATGTGTTATGGGCTCTAATCACTTGGAAATCTTCTCTAATCCTTATGTTCTTCTTAAAATCATGTAAATTAAGAAGAAAATAAAGAGAAAGAGGAAGAGGAAAGGCACAGTAAGAGAGAGAAAGTAAAGGAGAATCAATGTGAGCTCTAGAACTTGTAATCTCTTGATGATTCATGCTTGTTCTTGGTGGTTTTGCTTGGTTGTTGACTTGTTTTCTCTTGGATTTGTGATATGAGATGCATGAACCCTAAGTGGAGATGCTGCCCAAACTTTGATTAATCATGTGCAAGAGGTATTTAAGTGGTTAAATAAGTGATTAGTGTCAAACCCCTTAATATTTTGACATTTATTAGGGTATTCACACGCAGTTTAATAGGCATACAAAAATAGCGCATTATACTGATATAATATATTCTTTTTTACATTACAGAAAATCCCCATAAGGTTTGCACAAGCCACAATATAAATCTCAATTACAAAGAGAAATAAACAGATAACCAACAGGAAATTCCTTCAACTGCACCGGACCCTCAATCGTCAGTATCTGCTACTTTGCCCTTTGAGCCGCTTCCTCTAATTGAATTAATTTTTGAATTATGGAAAGGGGGAGATTCATACGAATCTCAGCAGTAATAGACTATTAATCATATAAAATGTGAAAAGTAAATATGCAATGCAGCATTTATCATGATGCAGCAATTAAAATACCAAGCACATGTCTGACAATTCTCAAGAACAAAGTGATGATTTTGCCTAGGATTAGAATGATCTGATCGCTTGTTCCCTACTTGCACACAACAAATCATAATGTGATCACACCGCCACACAGGAAAGTCAATGCCATATAGGCAAATCAACGCCACACAAGCAATGCCACATAGGCAAATATTGCCATACAAGCAACACCACATAGGCAAAATTTCGTTAGCCACACAGGCAATACATCTCATTATACAAAACATGGCAAATAATGCATATTAACATTTACATAGAATATGAGAGATAGAGTTACTACCTAAACTCCTTTCCAAAGCTTAGCTACTACTGGTCCTCTAACTTTTCATCTAGCTCGAGCAATTATCAAATCCTAAAATTCTCAAATTGATAACAAATGAGTTATTACTCAGTCATATCTTATTTAAAACTCACAAGTTGGTTATCTTTGTTGAAAAGTAAATAATTACCAAAATGCCCCTAGGGAATCTGATCTAATTCCCCTTATACCCGGTATATTTGTACTTCTTCAAAATTATGTCTCAAGCTATTATTACATAATTTCACGTGTAGAATCTATATTTGACTCTATTTTGGAAAAATTAAAACTCAAATGACTATATTACCCTTGACTACCACCAATTTAGGGTTTTAGGAGCAAGATTGTTATTTTCATAGGATTCCAGAAATTTCCAGTATTTCAGTAAATTTTGAAAATTCATAACTAAATCTAGAAAATTCTAAATTGAGTTGTTCCATTTCCTATGTCAAGATCTATCAGACATATTTTAAGTAAAAATATCACAAAGCAACAAACATAACCAAAAAATTCTAGAAAATTCTTCAAGTCCAGTCTGTCGTAGAATTCATTCCAGATTCATGGTCAAACTTTGAAAAATCATATATTTTAATCCACTAGTTCAAATGGCTTACAATACCTATCAAATTAAAGCCATGTATGTATACACTTATCTTGTAAAGTTTCATAAAGTTTAGATCAGGTTAGGCTATACAACAATGCGCCATAACAAATCGGGTACAGATTGGAAAAGTAGAAGTTTCATATTTTAATCTTTAAAACACCTTCCTTTTCACTTGTAATCTTATGATTAAACCATTAAACACCATTTGAACATGATTAGTATTAATTTGAACATCATTTCCCCTTAGGTTTTGGACATCCCAAATTACAAAATCTAACCAAAACAAACCAACAACAAAATCAAGAACAAGCTTAGATCTTCAATAATTCACAAATTCTTATGCTTACCTTTGCTCTTCTCTTCTTGGCTTCTACAACTGGCACCCTTTTCTCTTCTTTTTCTTGACTTTAAGCTTGATATAGGGATGATTCAAGATAGCATGAGAGTTAGGGAGGTGTTTCCATGAATTAGGAGACAAGAACAAGTGAAAATTGCAATCAAACTTACCCTTTTTGCTTCTTGAATTCTTGAGCTTTCTCTATTCTTCTTGTTTTTCCAACTCTTTCTCTCTATTTTCGATCTCCTTAATCATCCATTATTATTATTATTTTATTTGAATTTTAGCATGTGAATTTTTATTTATTATTATTTTTTCTATAAGCTTCTCCTCTTGTTCCACTTGTCCATCTGCATAAAAAAAATATTCCTCTTGCTTAATCCTTAAGCCAAAGCCAACTTCTTCCTTAATAATTAAGGAAAATTGCTGAATTTATTTTATTTAGCAAAAATGACCATTTTGCCCTTACATTTTTTTGAATTTTTTGAAACAATTGCTACTTTCTTCTTTCCCTTATTTCTTGACCGAATTTTGCAACATATTAGGCCTAGAAATTGTGCTCTTTCACACTTAATATTTGGCCACAATGTTAGGTTTTTGCCTATACAAAAATTGGGCTTTAGGTCTTTCTTGGCCAAAAGTTTCACATAGTAACTATCTCCATGATTTTGACTATTTCAAGTGCACCAAAATTCACCATTTTATTCCATTGAATATAATTAAATATTCAAGAAAATTTGGTAATTAAAATTTGGGATATTACAGTTCTCCCCTCTTTAATAAAATTTCATCCTCAAAATTTTGGACATTACATAGATTCAACTATACTTTGGGGAGTTACTTCTTAATACTCTTCCCATCCCTTTATTACGCAGTCTATCTCTCCCTGTTTATGTTCTTAAAGTATGCAACACAATCATTACGGGTCTCACAAATGTTGAGCATCGACAACTCTTATGTTATGGGTTTGAAGTCCTGAAAATCTTTCCATAATTATGTAGATAACCTCAAATAACCTTTAGCTCTTATTAAAACAAATTTCTTGAACTCACTAGTCCCATATCATAGCGCTAAACAACATCTATGATGTTAGATACATTGGTCTCAAAGTCCAGAGCTTCTGGCCTTTAAAAAAAACTTGCATACCATGCTTTACTTTACCGAGCCTCTTCTCGTCACAATATGCATGCACATCAATTGCTAGTTTTAAGGGCATACAAGTCCAACAAGTTTTATAACCTTTGGACACTCAATCCAACATTCATGTTGAATGCATGTTAGGACTTATACCTCAATATGACATCCTATAATCATTTTGAACACATCTTATGCTCTAGTTTTTGTTTCTCAGCCTTTGATACACTTTTATAATGCTTGCGAATCTTATAACGACAAGTTATTCCTTGACACTCACTAATTGGCATTTAGCAAGCACAGGACAAACAGTCCAATGAAAAGTCACAGGGTATATTGATCACCTACCATCAGATATTCATGTCTCAAGTCATTGCTTAAGATCTTAAATTTGGGCTACACTGCAGGTCTTACGACCCTGCTCTGCTTGTTCATAAGGTCTTACTGCCTATGGAAATTTCTCAACACGAATATGCTTAAGGATAAACTCATATATGAAAAATCATTACATAAGATATGAAAGCAAAATTCCTTCTAACTGTTCCAAAATATTGCCCGTAATTCTCAAGTTTCTGTCTTTCTAATTTTGGGCAAGGGGTACTGGAACTCCTCATAGTAAAATAATCAATTATCAATTTTGTTATTTAATTTGAAGCCATTCCATATGGCACTTTGGGCATTGATCCTGCTCTAGGTTTTAATCTCAATTATAAACTCTATTTCCCTTCCCGGAGGTAATCTATTAATATCCTCTACAACTCCACTTCCCTTTTTAGTCAGAATAGTTTTTGCCACTCCAACTTCTAATTACATGGAGAAGAATATCACGTACCCCTGACAACCCTTGTACATACATCTCTCAGCTTTGGCTACTGAAAGAAAATTAAGATTTGTCTTTTACACTGACATATGGATTAGGTTAAATATCTTTGCTTCCACAGTCTAGTGAAACATTGTTTGCCATCATTCAATTATTACCAGGAATTACTCCTAGTTCTCACAATTATAGGTCAATAAGATCCATAAACATTAATTGTCCTGGATTTGACACCCGTAGGTGTAGACATAACCAATTTATGGAGTAGCTAATGTATACTTAGGGGTAGCCATGTCATAATAAAGAAATGACTAGTACATGAATCACATAATACATGTATGGAATTACCATCAAGTAAAACCCGTACTCTGGATCAGTTCCAGAGACTTGTTGGTTTACCCTCGTGCTACTATAAAACTTTGTTTTAAGTTCTCTACCTCAACTCCTCTATTCATTATTGCCGTGGACAGTTGCTTGCTAAATGCCCTAGTTGCCAACAATTATAATAGATTAATAATCTAGCTAGAATACTACATGGTCTCCTGAATAATAGGGCTTACCATAATGCCATCAGACTTTGCTTCTTTATTGCCAGTTTTGTTGCTCATGTACTCATTAAATAAGTTAGTTCCGCTGACTCAGTATTACTCCATTGTTTAATTAAATTCAGTATACTATTCGGAGACCAATTCTTTTCTAGTTTTGGTCTCAATCCCTGAATCATTATGTCTGCACTCCACTCCTCATCACCAATAGGTGAATAAACTATTGATGCTAAACTGAGATGAGGCCTGAACACAAGCCTTAACCACCCTCGCTTCCTTGAGGTTTGCAACATCCCAAATTTTAGGACTAAAGGCTTGAGAATAAGCCTGCATCAAGTGGACTACTAAGCCCTAGTTTAGCAAGTGTCCCAGAAAGCATAAGTGTATTCCCCAAAATTCCTTTCTAACTTTGCGGTATTAAACGAAATAGTATGACGAATTAAAGAGCATGGGGAATGACAAAACAATACAATTAGAGGTCACACACAATATTATTATGTTGGAACACAAATTGCAAAATACTAGATATGCTGCCAGTAGGTTTTCCTATATGGCAGTCTGTATGTGTAACATTTTTCAATAGAAAAATTTTCAAACCCCTCATTATTTTGACATTTATCAGAGTATTCACATATAGTTCAATGAGCATACATAAAAGTACAATATACTGATATAAAATTTCTTCATTACATTACAAAAGATCCCTATAGGGTTTGTATAAGCTATAGTACATATTCAAATATAAAAAGAACTATCAGATAACCAATGAAGAAATTCTTGAACCAGCATCGGACCTTAATCTGCCAACATTAGCTATTTTGACTTCTGAGCTGTTTCTACTTGCTGAAGAAATTTTAAATTTTTAGAAAGGGCGAGATTCATACGAATCTCAGTAGTAATAAAATATCAATATATAAAATGTGAATAATAAACATGCAATACAACATTTATCATGATGCAGCAATCAAAATGCCAATGCCTATCTTACAATGGTCAAGAAAAAAATGATGATTTTGCTCGGATTAAAATGATCATCTGATCCTGATATGCACAATATCATATCATAATATGATCACATCAACAACTTGGAACATGCCTATACCTATCCGTACTCATCATAACTTGGAGCAGGTTAATACTTGTCCGTACATATCAAGTACTCAACTGGGTTCACCTATCCATATAGTACCCCAAAGGTTCCATGGGGTGGTTTAACTTATTATCCATACCTAGAGAGTTTCAGTGTAATATCCCAAATTTTGGGACTAAAGGCTTAAGATTTAGCCTAGAATAAAGGGGACTACTAGACCCCTATTTGGTAAATGTTATAGTTAGACATAGTGTTATTTCCCAAAATTCCTTTATATCCTTGGATATTAAAAGGAATTATATTGGTGAGCTAAAGAGCTCGGGGAATTACAAAACGAAGTGATTGGAAGTCACACACAATATAGTAAATGGAACACAAAGTAATTTTGCTACCGGTGAAATTCCTGGTATGGCAGTGATGATTGTGTGACATGTTTCAATGGGAAAATGATGTCTTAAAATTCTAAAACTTTCTATAATAAAAGTAGACTTATAAAGATTTAATTTTATAGGTCATATAAGTCATTTGGATTTGTACAGAAAGAGAAATGAATTTTTGAAGTTAGACTAGTGAAATTGACTATGTTCTGAGGCAACATCCAAAGATTGAAATTATGGGAAGAGTGAGATTCAAATTGGCCAAAGGTAATATTTTTTCTTAAAACTAGACTCAATAAGGGTCGCATTTCCTTTAGAACCACCCTAATTGGACATTTTTACAATTAGATATGAATTTTTAAAGTTTCATGAAAATTCTGCCAGATTATCTATTTTGTGCGAAAATTTGATTTTTGGGCCAATCAGGAGCAAACACGTGGCAAGCTAATGAACACCTCATTAATCCATTAAATTATCATCTTCCTCCTCATTTTTCATGCAGAAAGAACCAGAAATGAGAGAGAGAAAGAGTTGAGCAAAAATGGAGGGAGAGGAGAGAGAAAACTTAGAGCCGCTAAAACACTACCGAATCGGCGTCCTCTCTCAAAGTGCCCTTCAGGAAACTTCTTCTACTCATCGAGAGCTTCATTCCTATGATTTGAATTTTTTTTGGAGGTGGTTGGGGTCATCTCACCGGCCGGAATGTTGCCAAAATTCTGAACCGTCTACAGAAATGGGAAGACGTAAGTGTAAGCTTCCTTTTTAACCGATTAGTTTGTTGTTTGGATGAGTATAGAGGAAGTTGGGTACTATTCATGGCTGATTTAAAATAGTGTTTTCAATGGCTAAATGATGTCTAATAAGTGTTTTAATAGCTAATAATTTGATTAGAAGTAGAAAAGAAGTGATTAAGCTAAAGAAAACAAGAAAACAACATAGTTTTTCTGAGAACCCTAAATTGAGTTTCTGTGTGTGATGTGGTGATGCACTTAGAAATTGATGATTTTGATTCTTCCATTGGCTTTAGGAGGCAAAATTGTGTAGGTATGAAAGTGTTCATGAATTTTGGATGCTTGTATATGAATTGGGAATTTTTGGAAATTGATGAATAAATGTTGTGTGATTCGTTTTCTGGAGGCAGTGTCATTGTGATATGATTTTGAGTGATGTGATGTTATGAAATGACCAAGAAACGTTCCAGTATGAAATTAGAGATATAGAACTTTAATTTGATAGGTCATAATAGTTAATTGGACAAGTATGCTAAGAGTTATGATTTTCCAAAGTTTAAACATGAAAAACTGGAAGTTTCTGGAGCAAGGTCCAATGAAATGCAATACTATATTTATTTAAGTGTTTCTATCTTATGACCATATTTTTCCCTACAATTAGAATTAAATTGGGTTAAATATAGTTTGAACCACTCAATTTTGATTTGTTTACATTTAGTTATGATTTTTACAAGTTCGGCCAAGAATCAGGACGGTGAAATTCTGAGCAGCAAGATTCTTGGCTGCGGCCAAAATGTTTCTGACCTATTTTTGGCCGTGGCCAGCCACTTTTGGCCACGGCCACAACCCCAAATTCCAGCATTTCATATTTTTGAAGGAAATTGACATATTTAGCCCTTCCTAGCCTCTTGGGCCTTATTATACACTTCCAATGACCCACAATCATGATTCTAATTATGTGATTAGGTATCTAGGACTATGGAGAAGTCACGAAAGAAGAGGCATGGAATAAGTTTCATAGAGGAAGAGGCATGGATTAATTTCGAAGAAGCTCTAAAGGTGGGAGGAAGAGGAAACCAAGGAAGGACTATGGTCCACTAGGTAGTAAACTTACCTTACCTGTATGTAGTTGATATGTATGTCTTGCATTGATTATGTGACTGCTTTGCCTATCTGTGTGGAACATGTATGATTGGTTGAAGCTCTGTTATATTTATGCAATGGCCATATGTATGTCATAACATTGAGCACGCATCATGTCATTATGTTGGCATGAAATAGTATAGGCAAGCATCTCATGCATTCATATATATCTGGCATGCATAGTGGTAATGTTTGCTACTGAGAGATTCTCTCGAATTTCACTCCTCCCAACCAACCATTTAGACAGGTGAAGAATGCATGGAAATATGCAAGGGGGAGATATGAAGATGAGTGAAGATTGAAGCACGAGGCGCTATCTTCTGTATTGGTGTAAAGGTTGTACTAGTTTTGTGATTATGCATTTGATGTATATGTGTATGTATGAATGTATGAATAAAGTTTATCAGATAACAGCTCTAAGAGAACCTCTCTAATTAAATTAAAGGTAGAATCGCTCGCATACTCTGATATAATGAGATTAAGAGTCGATGAGATATTATGACGTAGTGAAACTTGTGAAAATAATTGAAATGTTTTTTTTACCTGCTGAAAAACCCTCTCAACCCTAGGTTCAACTCCTGAGTTGAGATCGGCGATTTGTGAATGTTTTTTGAAGTTGGGCAACCCGGGTTCAAATCCTGGCCCCACCAATGATTTCACTACTCATTTATACTCATCTAGGGCTATTGGAATTAAGGTATTATATTTAATGGTATCAGAGCAGTGATTCTGGCAATGGAATCATCTGTGTAGGGATAAGAGCTTATTAGAGCGTTGGTTTTGGCAATATTTAGTAATTGCTAGAGTTCTCTGTTAAACATGATAGGTTATGATCCTTGTTAGATGCCTTGTGTTAGGATGCATGATTGTAGAACTAAGGCTAAGAATGATGCCAAGTAGAAGAACAAGGATTGGATAGCCTATGAGTGAATTCACATTGAAGTCTAAAGGATATTCAGCTTGGGAAAGCTGATGAACTTGAGTTTAGCTTGCAAGACTTGAGTTTATGGACTCAAACTCGAGTGCAAAGCGAATGTGAAGAATAGGGAAGTGTGCCTTTGTGCAATGTTTCTTGGGAGATTTTCGTGACATGTCACGTGGTGGTTATGGTATTATGGGATACCGAAACCCTGTGATAAATGATATGAGATGATTCTAGCATGAATGCCCTGGATTTCATCAGAACTCCATAGTTAAGCAAGCTTAGCAAAGGGAAACATTATGGGAAAGCTCTACGTAGCTTCTCTAATTGTGGGTTAGAGTCCAATGCTGCTGTAGTGGGCGCCCAGTGAGGGTAGCGCTACAGTTGGGCCTAGTAGAGGTCGATTAAACAGGGTTGAAACTCTGAATAGAGATTCTTAGATGATCTAAGAAATGATGAGTGGCATGGAGATGATAAAGTAAGTTTGATTTTTATCTGAACCCTTTCTGTTGCATTGGATACTGCTCAGAAAAGCTTATTTGATGAGGTTATTAAAACTTGAGGCATAGTAATTGCTTTGAGGCTTCTCCATGCTAGGTAATGATCCTTATAACCCATGGGGTTAAAGGTATGTAGTTATGATATACGGTGGTGTACGATGAGTGGTGATTATGCCGTATGTCTATCCTAGAGGATCTGAATTGATGATACTGAAAGTTGAGGATATGGTTGAATCATATCTAAGCTAAAATGGTGCTTAGGTTAGAATGTGAATAAGGTTACACTATGGTTTTGTTCCATAGAGGAAGTTGAACCTTGTGAACTTTTTGAATAATGTTGAACCTTCAGTAATGTTTAAGGACCCGAAACCGTAGAGGTTAGAATAGGCGCTATTGATTTTGATTCCTAGCGTGCTTATTGGGTATGATTGAGGAAAGTGATTTTCCGATTTACGTGATGTTGAGGTTCTAAGAGTTGAATCATAACCTAAGAATTGAATCGAATAGTTAAATTGATTCTACAGGAATTTGAAATAGCCTGAGTGGCTTGAGGTACTGGCTTATAGCCTTGTGGTCGCGTGTTCGAGTCCTGGGGGGTGCCTTCGGGGATATCCTGGGTAGGCACCAGGAGAACTTTCCTTCTGAGCCCTGTGAAGGGGTAGAAGTTGGGTTGGGCTGACAGGTCTGTTACATTCAGTACCACAAGTAATACATTGAACATATCATGGCAAACAATGCATATTAACATTCACATAGGATATGAGAGATAGAATTAATACTTGGACTCCTTTCGCCTAGCTATAATTAGTCCTTTAATTTTCCGTCCAACTCGGGCAATTATAAAATCCTAAAATTCCTAAAGTAAGTGCAAATGAGTTATTACTCATTCATACTTTATTCTAGAATTTAGAAGTTGGTTATCTTATCCTAAAATTGCATATTTACCAAAACACCCCCTGGGAAACCTGGTCTAATTCCCTTTTTATCCGGTATTTTTGTACTTTTCCAATAATCACAACCTGGGCTCATCTTACATATTTTTGCATGTAGAATCCATTGTTGACCCAGATTAGGCTAATTCTAGCTTAAATTACAGATCTGCCCTTTGCATCCCTAACTTAGGGTTGGAGGGGCAAAATTATCATTTCACATTATAGGCTTTTTATGCTTCACAATCTATATGAACCCTATACCATTTTTCTTTATAAACTCAATGGAACCATCAAAAACACCAAAATCTAGTCCAAACACTGTCAAAACAGCTACTGGATGAAATTCCATAAAAATTGAGAAAAATGAAATTTTCTTGATTTCAATCAACTAAACATATTCTTTTCACTTCTAATCATCTGTTTAACCTTCTAATCTCTATTTTAACATAATTAATGGAAATTTGAGCAGCATCTCCCCTTAGGAAATAGATACCCTAAATTTACAAGAGTTACCAGAAACAACCAAAAACCAGCAAGAATACAGTCACAATTCAGTTTTCAGTAAGAATCTCAGAGTTCTAGCGACTTACCTTACTTTTCCTCTTCTCCCTAGCTTTGGCCGAATCTCTCCTTTCTTCTTCTTAGAGTTATAGCTTGTTTAATGGTCAATCTAAGAGAATAGGGAGGTTAAGAAGAGGTTTCCGAAATCATAACACAAGATTAAGCAGAGTTTTCCACGCTTGAACCTTGGATTATAGCTCCTCTTCTCCCTTCCCTTTTCTCCTAAGCTCCCTCTTCTTTTCTCTCTTTCTTTTCCTTGGCCAAGTATGGCCTTTTAAATAGAGCTTAATGGATAGCTCTAGAGATATGATGATGTGTCCAAGAGAATTATTATTGTACTATATTTAATCACATGCCACTTAAACATATAATTATTTATTCCTTGGATATTTCTTGTAATCACTTACCATCTTCCATTCCACGTGTAATTATCCAAAAAATTCCCAAGAATTATTTATTTGGTTCAAATGACCATTTTGCCCTTACATTTTGTGATTTTCGTCCAAACTGGCCAGAATTTTTAGCAATATTTGAAAACTAATAATTAATTCTAAAAAATACAATTGATGTGATTCCAAAGGTTGTTTGACCCTTAATAAGTATTAAGGGAAAATATAAAATTTAGCCAAATTAAAGCTCACCATTCTCAGAATTATTATTTTTGAAGTCTTCCCCTGAAAAATGTCAAATTCTTTGGGCAAATTTTAAAAGTTCATATCTCCTTGTATACAACTCCAAAAACTCCATATTACTTATCAGATTGAAGCTTATTATGTCTACATTCATCCTGGAAAGTTTCAGAATTTTGGGAAGTCATTTACTATTTTACAAATATTACTCAACATGACTTCCTCACAAGGAAATTTACCAGCTATCTTGTATAACAATTATTTGGTTATGTGTGACTTCTATTGGCTTTGTTTTGCCACTTTACATGCTCTTTTATCATGAAATACCATAATAGCTACATGATACTTTCCAAAATGAAGGTAGACTTATCAAGCTTTAATTTGATAGGTCATATAAGTCATTTAGAGCTATACACAAGGAGTTATGTATTTTTGAAATTAGCCCTGTAAAACTAGTGATTTTGTTTTAGCGTCCAAAAACAATAATTATGGGAATGGTGAGCTTATAGTTGGCTAAAGATTATATCTTCCTTAAACTTACACTAAATAAGGGTCACATAGCCTTTAGAACCACCACAATTGGATATCTATACAATTAGATATGAATTTTCAAAGTTTGATGACAATTCTGCCCAGTTTTTCAGCAAGTGTGAAAATAGAAATAAATGTAAGGGAAAATGGTCATTTGACCAATAAAGTAAGAAGCTATTTATTTTCCCTTTAATTGGGATGATTTCGGTCAAATAAGTAGGGAGCAAGAAAAGAGTTATTGCATGATCCATATTTAATTCAGGAAGGAGAATTACTTATGGCCAATTAAAAAGAAACATGCACGTGAAATTGCATTAAATAATAATATTCCATAAAGCAAATTTTAACCTTTTAAGAGCACATAATTCATTTCCCTTTTATCTCATATTTTTAGTCAAATGAAGAGAAGGCAAGGGGAATACATTTATTTAACTAATATTAATTTGAAAAGAGGCAAAACACTTGACCAATAAGAAGACAACATATGTAAAACAAGTGATGATATTTTAAGAAGCTATTATCTTCTGTTGCTCTCCATATTCATTTCAGCCAAACACATCAAAATAGAGAGAGAGTGAAGAGTTTCAAGAACACTTGAAGAACACAAGGGTTCTAGAGCTTCAAGAGCCAAGAGCTTAAGGTAAAATCTTGTAATCTTAGTGATTTTGCTTCCTAATCACCTTGGAACTTCTTCTAACCTCTTCTCCTTCTTGAAAACCATTATTAGCAAACCAAATCAAGGGTGTAGAGAGAGAGGGCAGAGACTTTGAGGAGAGAGAAAGAGTTGAAATCAAGAGGTGATCTTCAAAACTTGAACCTCTTGTGTTATAAGATTTGTTGTGGTTGGTTTTGGCATTGATTTTGCTTGGTTTGTAAAATTAGGAAGATGAAATACTAAGCTAAAATGCTGCCAAAATTCCCTCAAATCATCTTCCTTTAGTGTTTAAGTAGTTAATCATCTGATTAGAAGTAAAAAGGGAGTGATTAATTAAGTGAAATAATGAAACTTCTATTTTTCTCAAAAATTCCAAAATTTTGTCCAAGGGTATTTTTTCTTGTTAGAGCTATATTTTGGTATTTTTGATGAGTCTATTGGATTTATAAGGGAATATTGTGCGGGAATATAGGTGTTCATGATTTTTGGAAATTTACATGCAAATCTGGAATTTTTAGAAGTTTAGAGGAAGTGTTGTGCGATTTTATCACTGGAGGCAAGATTTTCATAAAATGATTTTCTTGAATCTAAACTAGTTCAAATATTATGAAATTTTATAGGATTAGACTAAACATGTAGAGCTTTAATTTGGGGAGTATTTTGTAATTTTTGGACAATTACATTAAGAGATATGATTTTCCAAATTTATGCCCTATTTTTGAAATAAAATATGGAATAGGGTATATTTGCGAGTTTCTATGAAAGGTATGATGTCAATTGTCATACCAATGAATTTTTACATAAATTTAAATTCAAGGAGCTTCATTTAGGCTTTAGAATCAATTAATTTAGAATTTTCTAGAATTAATTATGATTCTCCAAAGTTGATTGAAAATCTGCCAATTTCTGGAAAAACAGTGAAGCTGCACAATACAAAATTGTACTGTGCAAAAACTGTTTAACTGTGATAGATAACCAACACATTGAGTCTAGAGTGAGTTATGAATAGCTAATAACTTAGTTATCATAAATTTGAAATCTTAGGATATACCGAAAGCTTGAGTCGAAGAAGGAGCTGGACCAATTGACAGGCAAGGAAAGGGCGTGTTCCATGTAGTAACTTCTTCCTATATATACTTTGTAATTACTAAATGTGTGAATATGTCATTCTCTGTAACACGAGCCAAGTGTCTTGGACACACAAATTTACCAAGTTGTAGTTGTTGGAATCCATGTTTTGATGATAACAAAATAGTGATGAATTATTTTGTAAGGAAATGATCAAGTTAAATAGTGTACAAAGTGTTAAAATTCCTAAAGATAGCATTGCACAAAATCAAGTTTATATATTCTATTTAATTGCTGCTAAACTCAAGTTCTGGCTACTAAACTTGAGTTCTAGAGCATGCACTCGAGTTTAGTTGGAAGTTTCCTATGTAAGTGCCGTTGATACTCAATTGATATTTGAATTGTGTATATGTCAGGAATCATTGCACTTGAGTTCTAAATGGCACACTCGAGTCATCAGAAGATATATACTCAAGTCTTAGAAGTTATGGAGTAAGAGTTTGCTCCCGAGACTCAATAAGAATGGGCAGATATGAAGTGCACTCAAGTTCTGTGAGTTCTAATGTGAGAGTTTATACCCGAGAGTCTGTTTACTGAAACATAAGCATTGTACTCGAGTCTAAAAAGTATCACTCGAGTTCTGTGTATCATTTGGACTCGAGTCATGAGGGTTTTATACAAATATTTTATATCCGAGAGTGATGAGGCTGAAAGCAGAAGGCATGCACTCAAGTTCTCAAAACCACACTCGAGTTTTTAGCTACAAGTGTACTCGAGTTAAGAGAGTTTCAGCTCGAGAGTTTATACTCGAAAGATTGATATTAAGGAAATCAAACATGCACTCGAGTTCTCTATATCTTTTACACTCAAGTTATCAGAGTTATTACAAGGGAGTTTGTTTCATAGACATTCATATCCTAAAGATATCAAGTACACTCGAGTTCTATATATTACACTCGAGTTCTGGGACAAAATGCACTTGAGTTTGTCTTTGACTCTTGAAAGTTCTTATCAGAAACAATGACAGTATGGTGAAAAATGCTATGCACTCGAGTTTACCAATAAGCACTCGAGTTCTTACATCTTTTGCACTTGAGTTTGAGCTTCTAAACTCGAGTCCTTACGTCAATAAAAGCTAAGTAATTTCCAGCGATGAATCCGAATATACTTATATGTTAACCATTCATTGTACTCTCACTAGTTATCACATTTACATATAGTTTATAATTGTTTCAAGTATGAGACAGGTCTTCAACGAACGGATAAGTAAAACGGATAAATAAGTAAAAAATGGCAGACACAATGATAAGAGCTAGTTGTCACTGCATATGGGCCAACAACTACCATGAGTAATTGATGCACGCTCTTACAGCTTGTGTAAAAAATTCAAATGCCCATGCCCCTCCACAACAGATACACTGCAACGTTCATCTCCAAACAATGATATAAAGATTTTCCAAAGATGAACTACACATAGAGAACACATACAATAAAGCTTACCAACTTACAAATCTTTGAAATTCTGTTGTATTTATATTGTGAGCATCAGTGATTATCTTATCTTCTCCGTAAGAGAGTTTTTGTAAACACTTTGATTGTAATATTCATCTCAAGGTAGAGGGACCTTGAGAGGGTAGAGTTTCCTTACAGGATAAGCTGAGAGAGTTCCTTGGAAGTCTCTCTGCTCGTAAGACTTACAAGGTATAAGCGGGAGAGTACGTTGTTGCTCGTACGACTTACAGTGGTGTAAGCAGGAGAGAACGTTATTGCTCGTAAGAATTACATAAGTAGGAGAGAAGAGTCGTTGGAATTACTCTACTCGTAAGACTTTCCGTGAGGGGGAGAGAAAGTTCTAAGTGTAGAGCGTTTCTGTTCATAGTCCTCACGAGGACAGTTGTTGTACCGTGTGTTCCAAGAGCCGACTGAATATTGGAGGATTAGTGAAAGGCTCAGCAGGTGTTGACCTCTAGGGTGAAACTTGCCTCTTAAATTTGGTATCAAAGCAAGATCTTCTTGGAAGAGTTTAACGGCTTGAGAAGGATCCATTTACATGGCAACCATGGGTGAGAACATTCTTCCAGATAGAGCTTCAATTACTAGACCTCCTGGTTTTACTGGAGAACATTTTTCATTCTGGAAAGCTAAGTTCAAAGTCTTTGTAATGCTGACTAAATACGGCTTATATAATGTAATACAAGATGAAGATTATGTTCCAATAAAGAAAGTTGAAGATAGAGCTGTGAAGAAAAGTCCAGAAGAATTCGATGAAAATAACAAAAGATTGGTGACACTTAATAGCAAAGCAATTTTAATGATATAAAGTGCCCTCATTCAGAAGGAATATTTCAGAATCTGTACGTTTCCTACAGCTAAAGAAATGTGGGGGCTTTAGAAATCACATATAAAGGTACATCTGGAATCAAAGAAAATAGAGTTAATACTCTGACCACAGAATATGATCTGTTTTGGATGAAACCTGGAGAAACAATATCTAAATTCGAACTCAGATATACCCACCTAGTCAACCAGCTAGCAGCACTTGGGAAAACATTTGAACAAAATGTCCAAGTAAGAAAGATTCTTAACATCCTTACGAAGGAATATGAAGCTAAAGTTGAATCTATGAGATCAGTAGCTACACTCTTTGGAAGGCTTTCTGAGTATGAGGGAAAGCTTAAGTTCAAGAAAGAATTGGAAGATTTTGATGACAAAAAAAAGGAAAGAGGAGTTGTCTTCAAAGCTATCAGGGAAGCCAAACCATTTGAAAGTGAAGAAGAGCTTAACGATGAGGATATGGGAATGATTGTCAGAAAATTCAAGAAGTTCTATAGAAGAGGTCAATAGAACTTCAAGAATCAGCAAGGAGGTTCGAGCAAGAAAGAAAGTAAAGAGCAACAAGTTGTATGCTATGAGTTAGGGAAACCAATATATATAAGGTCCGAATACTTTAAGAATAAAGACAAGAAGAAGCAAAGAAAGAAAGCAATACATATAATCTATATGAGATGATAGTTCGTCAGATAAGGAAAGTGACGATGATGAAGTTACTAATATTTGTTTGGTAGCTAAAGAAGAAGAATTAGACTCCGAGGTAAGTGATTCTTAACCTTCCTATGATGAACTTTTATCTGAATACAATGCATTGTATTCTGAATTCATTAAGATAGCTAAGGAAATTGTTTTTTATAAAAAGAAAGTAAAAGAACTTGAAAGGAAATAATGTCAGCATATCGCATTCATCATATGCATTATGTAATGATAAAGATAAGAAAATCAGTGATCTAACAAGAACTTTAGAAAACTTTTGTAAAGGAAGTGAAACTTTGAAAGTTATTTTGAAATCTCAATGTGATATGCATGATAAATCTGGAATTGTTTATAAACCTGTTCAGAGTAAAAACAAACGTAAGAAACATGGAAGTAAAACATATCTGAAGTATTTCAGTAATTCAGTTCACGAATCAAATCCATTTGCATCATGTAATTACTGCAATAGAAAAGGTCATTATACTTCATCATGTCATTTTAGAAAAGGAAGAAACATCGGTACATAAAAATGGGTTCCAAAAGGGACATATGTACCAAGAGTAAGTCATATCAACCATGAAGGACCCAAGAAAGTGTGGGTACCTAAAACTCAATGATATCACTCTAGGTATGTCTCAAGGCATCACGGGCAAACAAATGGTACATCGATAATGGATGCTCAAGACACATGACTGGTGACAGAGAGAAGTTAACCACACTGGAACCAAAAGAAGGTGGAAAGGTAACCTTTGGAGGTAACCAATCTGGACACATAGCTGGAATTGGTGAAGTTGGAAAGTCCAATGGAGTTCAAATCAATGGAGTCTACTATGTGGAAGGATTATGCCATAGCCTCCTAAGTGTGAGCCAAAGCATTGATAAAGATAACAGGGTTATCTTTGATTTAGAAGAATGCCTAATAGTAAACAAGAAGGATTTGCATCTTAACAAAGAATCCATCAAAGAAAAGATCCAAGCTCAAAGGGACGGTAACTATTATACTCTTGATTTAAATTCCAATTCTTTAGAAAACTGTTTTCTAAGTAAAACTGAGGAAAGTTGGCTATGGCATAAACGTCTTGCTCATGTCATCATGAATCAACTTGAAAAACTTGTTAGAAAATATTTAGTCATTTTTCTTCTTAAATTAAAATTTAAAGATGACATGATTTGTGATGCTTGTCAAAAAGGAAAACAAACTAAATCATCTTTCAAAACCAAGAATGAGATTTCAACTTCAAAACCTTTACAGTTACTTCATATGGATTTAGTAGGACTTGCAAGAATAAAACTTTTAGAGGAAATCTTTATACATGAGTTATTGTTGATGATTTTTTAAGATTCACCTGAACTATATTTCTTGCATCTAAAGATGAAACATTTGTTAATCTCATTACATTTTCCAAAAGGGTCCAAAATGAGAAAGGTATGTCTATTGTGTCTATTAGGAAAGATCATGGAGGTGAATTTGACAATCAACTTTTTGAAGATTACTGTAACAATCAAGGAATTGATCACAATTTCTTAGTACCCAGAACACCTCAACAAAATGGAGTTTTAGAAAGAAAGAACAGGGTCCTCACAGAGATGGCAAGAGCAATGCTTAACAATAAGCAAATGTCTCAAGTATTCTGGGCAGATGCAATGAACACTGCATGCTATATCTCTAATCAAGCCTATAGCCACAAGAAACTTGGAAAGACACCCTATAAACTATATAAAAGAAGGAAGCCTAATCTTGCTCATTTGCACATCTTTGGCTATAAATGCTTTATCCATAATAACGGTAAAGAAAATCTTGGTAAATTCGATCCCAAATCTGATGAATGTTTATTCTTAGGATATTTTAATAGAAGTAAAGCATATAGAGTATTCAATAAAAGAACACGCATTGTAGAAGAAACTATTCATGTTGTGTTTGATGAAATTGAGCCTTATACAAAGTTACTTGATGAAGAATAAATGGACTTGGTAAAGAAAACGAAAGATATAACTATTTCTGAAAAAAAAATGATTTTGAAAACACTGATAATGTCAATGAATATGCTCAGCCTAGAGTATGGAGACATATGAAAGATCATCCAACTGATCAAGTAATTGGAGATATTCATGAAGGTGTTAAAACCAGAAATAGAGTTCTAAACAAAGTAACATTTTATGCATTCATTTCTGAAATAGAACCTTCTTGTATTAATAAAGCTCTTTCTGACAATGATTGGGTAATTGCTATGCAAGATGAATTAAATCAATTTGAAAGAAATTAAGTTTGGGATTTGGTACCTTATCCTAAGGACCGTCTGGTCATAGGAACCTAATGGGTTTTTAAAAACAAACTTGATGAATCATCAATCATAGTGAGAAACAAGGCAAGATTAGTAGCCAAAGGCTATAATAAAAAAGAAAGTATTGATTATGAGGAAACATATGCTCCAATGGCAAGATTGGAAGCCATACGAGTACTCTTGGGTTTTGCATGCATAAAATGTTTTAAACTTTATCAAATGGATGTTAAAAGTGCATTTTTGAATTGTTATATAATGGAGGAAGTTTATGTAGAACAACCTTCTAGTTTCAAAGATGATTTAAAGCCAGATCATGTTTTCAAACTTAAGAAAGCCTTATATGGTTTGAAACAAGCTTCTAGAGCTTGGTATGAAAGGTTGAGTAAATTTCTTCTTGAGCAAGATTTGGTTGAGGTAAAGTTGACACTACGTTATTTATCAAACATAACAAGAATGACATATTAGTAGTACATATATATGTAGATGATATCATATTTGGTGCTACTAACGAATCTCTTTGTCAAGAATTTTCTAAGATTATGCAAGGAGAATTTGAAATGTCCATGATGGGGGAATTAAACTTCTTTCTTGGACTACAAATCAAACAATGGAAGAAAGGAATCTTCATTTCCCAAACTAAATATTTAAAGCATATTGAAAAGTATGGGATGGAAAATTCCAACAGAGTTGACACTCCAATGAGTTCAACTACTTTATTGGATGCAGACGAGAAGGGTAAAGCATATGATATAACCAATTATAGAGGAATGATCGGTTCATTATTCTATCTGACAGCAAGTAGACCCAACATACAGTTCAATATTGGAATGTGCCCAAGGTATCAATCTACAGAAGGGACGCCTAAAGGCTACAATAGGCGTCCTTTCTTACAGAAGGGATACCTACTGTTTGCAGCATGTCAGCCACATGGCTGACATGCTGCCTTTAGGCGTCCCTTCTAGAGAAGGGACACCTAAAGGAAGATCTTTAGGCGTCCCTTCCTAAAGATCTCTTTACACGTCCATTTTAGTTTTTAGGACGCCTAAAGAGGAAAAAGTTTTTCTTTATTTACATAAATGCCACCGCGTCCAATTTTTACTTCTCTTTTTAAAGAAGGGACATCTTTTAGTGACGTTAAATCCATAATCTGTAGTAGTGATTGCCAGATGATTTGAGACACACTAAAACTAGAATGCGATTCTTCTTCCATGCCATATGCAACAAAGTGATTGACCCCAATAAATTGGATGAACTGGAAAAGGATGCTGCTATTATCTTGTGCCAACTTGAGATGCTCTTCCTTCCTTCATTTTTTGATATCATGACACATTTGATTGTTTTTTTATAATAGTATTTCTCAAACTATAAAATGGTTGGCACTGGGTCCTAACTTTAATGTCATATGTTGGAGTAGATACGATATCAATGGGTATTCCTTCTATACGAAATAACTGGATGACAAGTGTACTATTCAAAAAAGTGGAGTTATGGTTATGGTTGAATCCATGTATTTTTCCAATTCAAAAGACAAAAAGCCAAAGTTAGCAGCTATGCCTTATTTTAGGGTTATTGAAGAGATTTTGGAGGTTGACTTTACTAAATTTAGAGTTTCAGTTTTCAAATGCAAGTAGATTGATAATAATAGTGTTCAAGTAGATAAGTATGGATTTACATTAGTTGATCTTAATAAGTTAAAGTACAGTGAGGAGCCCTTTATTTTATCAGCCCATACAAAACAAGTGTTTTATATAACCGATCCAGCAAATAAAAGTTGCTATGTCGTTCTCCAAGGAAAAACCGTAGTTCACAGTGATGATAATAAGGAACTAAACTCTGATGTTTCTGAGACTCCATGTTTCTCGTCAGGTTTGCCTGAATTAAATGAAGATAAAGTAGATGACATACATGCTACAAGAACTGACCACCATAAAAGGGATATGGGATAATATATTTACTCCTATTTGATGGACTTTAATTAAAAGTTAGTAATCGTATTTTATTGATTATGTATCTTGGATTTTCATTTACTTACCTTATTTCATTATTAAATAGAAATATAGAGAAGGATCCCCCTAACAATGATGATACTTTTTCTGGGCATAGCAGCCAGTCTGCTCAGGGAAAAAGAAAGGGTAGACGTGGCACGACACTAAAAGAGTTGACCAAGAGTCGAGCGAATGACCAGAGGATACCGATTCAATTTGATAGGCAATGGAGACCAATTGGGCCTACCAAGAGCAAGTTTACTAGCTTTGTTGCCCTCCAAGCATGTAGCAAGCCTAAAATAACGATCAAGGAGTGGAATGAAGTGGATAAATCTGTCAAGGATCAAATTTGGAATACTATAGCGGTACAATACTATAAACCTATTAACTTTTGTAACTATTACATTTATTCATGTTACTAACTAATATAATGACTTCATAGCGTACTTACAACGTTCCTCCCAATTAAGTCTTAAAGGATAAATTGTTATCATATTGCGCGGAGTATTGGAAGGCCTTCAAGACCTCTCTAACTAAAAACTTTATACGTGTCGAGGTAGAAGAGGGTGAGAATCCTCCTAATCCTTGTGAGGAGTATATATTTCTTGACGAAGCTACATGGAAAGAATTTTACAAGATAAAGACTATACCAAAAGCCTTGGTTAGTTTTTATTCACTTTAGTTACTTAGTTTATTCTCATTTGATTTTATCGATTAATGATTTATTGGTTTCTTATTAAAAGATAAAAAGGGATAAAGCTATATAGCAAGTTGTAGAAAGAATGATTGCCCCCACAGATTGTCTCGTGGGGGTTATGAAAAGCTTGAAGAAGAAATGATGAAGGAGAAGCATAAGAGATGACAAGATGAGGCTCAGTATGATCCATCTACCATTATATCTCCACCATCTCCAATATCTCATGAAGAAAAATGGAGGGCCGCAAGTCAAAGGAAGACTGGAGAGTATACGAGCAAGAAGGCACGTGTGGTTGGTGAAAGGATTGTAAGTAATTTAACATCAATCCTTATTATTTTCTTTGTTGTATAGTAACATATTAATTATGTTTGTTATTTATATATTACACGATCAACTTCAACTAGAACGTGCCTAGGGAACCTTCATTCCACAGGGAAGGGATGATATCTTGATGGTTGCAATAGGGAAACCGGACCATAGTGGTCGTGTTAGGGGCGTTGGACGAGGAGTATATAAGAGACTACTTTGGAGCACATACACGTTATGCCTCCACGAGAATGGTGACTAAGTAAGAGATGGAATTGATACTAGAGAATGAAAGGAAGCAGATGCAAGTGATATTAGAGAATGAAAGGAAGTAGACAGCCGCCCAGATATTACAACTGAAGGAAGAAATGATGAGCATCCTAAGCTCACGACAAGACACAACTATCCATCCAACTCATTATCCTGCAGTTCAAAGAACAAATAAGAGTTGTGTTCTTGGGTGTATATCAGAGTATTCTGGAGTCCAAAAAACAGTGAACCTTGTGAATTATATTTGGAGGACCCTGATAAACGCTTAGTAGCACTTGGCACAATACAAAACTTGAGGCCAACCGTCCACCACGAGCAAATGCAAGATGATAAAGTGAGAGTGGTGGTTAGAGAGGTCAGAATTCCAGATGAGCATGTGCCATTTCCTAATGACGAGGTAAATATTGTTGGTGAAGCCCTCAAAACTTTCCTTAGATGAAGTATGAAAATATTTGTCTTCTTGATGTGTTTTAATTTTTTCATATTACACATTATAACATGCAATTGTTACTAACTCTGACTTATTAACTTTTGTTTATTTAGTGAAATGCTCCATCCAATGAAATGGTTCCACAACTCCAGCCCCAATCCCAGATGGAAACCCAGGTGAAGCCGCTTCAACGTCTATGTCTACTGGCGTTTGACGGATCCTTCTCATCTGCAGTATTGATGATGGATCCAAATGTTGTGGGTAAGAGGGACATCTTCGTGCATATCGAGCAGGAGGATGTGGTGCGGATATTAATGAAGGATCATATTACCGTTCCACACGTTCACTTGTTTATGATGTAGGTATATTTTTATCAATATTACTAAGTATTCAACTATTGAATCTAATATGGTTTCACTATTTTAGGTTCCTCCATCGCCTTTATACTTTATGAAGCAACGGTGACAAGTTTGGATTCCTTTGACCGCTTCATATCTAGACAAAAGGAAACACTTCCACGATAAGGGAGTCATACCTTCGGCAGAGGCTTTGTGAAGATGGAAAAGAGTGCTACCTGGCACCATATGTTCACGAGTAAGAAAAAGTTTGTAATTCATACCTTATTTTTTTGAATTTTCATGATTCATACCTCTTTTTGCAGTACTCATTGGCAGTTAGTACTTGTATGTCTAAATCGGAACGTCGTTGTTCTCTTATGTTCCTTACATTATAAACTGGGAAAGGATTTAAAGAAAATGATAGACACATAAGTGTGCTTTACGATGACATATATTTGCAATATGTAAGTTTTTTATATAATCTAGCCTCTTGTATATATTTTATCACAGGGCAATGCAAACATACCAAAGAGTGGTTAAGAAAAAGCACACCCACGAGCTTAAAGAAACTACCTAGATACAACCAAAGGTAAATGGTTTAAATCCTAATATTTTATGAACATAGTTATCTTGTTCAGATAATTCATATAATGCATGTTATTCTATAGTGCCGTCGTCAAACGGGGATTACAGCTTGTGGATACTATGTGATGAGGCACATGCTAAACATTATCCTCTTGGGTAGTACATAATTTACTGAAGAGGTAATTGTATTTAATTATATTTTTTTTATTATGTTCTTTGTTTTAATAAGTTCATGTTGTAGTTATTATTAAGTTGATGTGTTTTTTATTTTAAAATATGTAGATGTTCGACATTACGGATGCATTTTTTGAAGAGGACATTGCTGATGTTCGCACACGTTGGGCAACTTTTTTATTAGAGATCACAAACTTGTGAGTGTAATGTCAAACATGTTAATAACTATTTGCTATTGTACATGTTGAATTTCATTATCTCTGTTTGATATTGGATTTGACTTTGATTGTACAAATTTCATTGTAAAAGTGAGGCCAATTTTGTTTACCTGTATTGATATAGCTTTATCAATATTTTGGATTAGAATTTATAATAAATTTGATATTTTAGATTAGTGTTGTTGTAATTGTATTTATTTGACAAGTTTTTGGTAGTTTATTATAATGTAAATGAGCTTGTAGCGTAATAAAAAAACAATTTTTTTAAAAAAATGAGTTTCTACACTTGATAAAAAAAGGGAGGTGTAGAAAGTGGACTTTCTACACGTGTTGTGAGTCATCACGTGTAGAAAGTCCTAAAATTTGAGTTTCTAAACTTGATAGAAAAAGAGAAGTGTAGAAAGTAGGACTTTCTACACGTGTTGTAATGGATCACGTGTAGAAAGTAAGACTTTCTACATGTGATCACTCAGGACACGTGTAGAAACTCCTACTTTCTACATGTATTGTAAGACATCACGTGTAGAAAGTAGGACTTTCTACACGTGTAGAAAGTAAGACTTTTGTACACCACTTTCTACACGTGTTGTTAGGGGTCAAGTGTAGAAAGTTCAACTTTCTACATGTGTATTATAACACGTGTAGAAAGTTTAGACTTTCTACACTTGTTTCTACACCTGTCGTGCGTCAAGTGTAAAAGGTCATTTTCATCATATGTAAAGTCTTTTCTGCACTAGTGTGAATACCGTAAAGGTTAGAATAGGCGTAATTGATCTTGATTGTTCTAGCATGCCTATTGGGTAGGCACAATTGATCTTGATTGTTTTAATATGCCTATTGGGTACAATTGAGAAAAGTGATTACCGATTTATATGATGTTGAGGTAGTATGACAAGTGCGAGCAATTAGTATAGCCTCGTCTATACTTGACAATGTTCATTTGGGGTTCAATCATATGTCATAGGAGGTTCCTATGGAACTCCTATTAGATCATCTTGACACTATTAGCTCTTATTAGGAAATAACACATTAGAGTGGCGTAACAAAAGCATAGTGAATCTATACGCAATTCTTGAACATTGCAAAAAAGGTTGTCAGTTGCACAAGTGGTAATCATCCCACATTGCAATATGACCTGTGTGGTCTACCATGATTTGACCTGTCAGGTCAGCAATGACACAACATATATGGTATACCGCATAACCTGTGTGGTGTGCAGTAATGAGGCAGCCCCATCAGACCATGTTGAAGATTCAAGATTCAAGTTGTGATTAGGGGTTTTCACTAGGGAAGACTAGTAGACAAACTCTTAACTCTTACCCGAACACGGACAAGTAGCATAAGGCACCGCTATTGGTTTTACTGGTGAAAATCACAAGTAGCCTTATAGTCGAGAGGCGGTGCGTAAAACATGTGGCTAAGGCAATGTGGTCAGTAAAGTTACATCATGTGTGATATACAGTGATATTACCTATGTAAACATGTGTGGTTTGCAGGAATATAACCAGTATAGTATACAGTAGCACTGCCTATGTAGTCTACATTCACACGATCAGTATGGTTGTGGTGAAGCATGTGAACAGAGAATGGAATAAGCCATAGAGCAGTAGGGCCTAATAGTGGCAAATAACTCTCAACAGTATAGTGTTAACAATCTGAGATCCATTGTTGACCTTTGTGGTCTATACAAATACGAGCAAACATAGATTGGGATATGTACAGATGCAGTAGGGCCAAGTAATGGCATATGCATCACAACGGCTGTAGCCTCATAGAGCTAATTTCCACACTCGTGTTGTAATAGCAATAGTTAATTTTGATTTGAGAACATGAGGCAAGTACAGACAAGTTGATGCCTGTTCTGGAACATTAAACACAGTAAGCAGTGCACACAGTTTGATCAGCAAGGGTCAAATAGTAATTTGGTCCTGAACAGTTCGTATAGTACAGCCAGTAAGGTTCCAATAGTTATTTGATCCCAAACACCGGACAAGCAGGCATAGATATAGACAACCATGTTTATAGGCAGGTAGATTGGCAGTAAGTCCTAGTGTACTAGTTTGTACAGGGCAGTAAGACCAAAATATTAAGTGTTGTAACAATAGAGTAGCATAAGCCGTAAGGCTAAACACACTAGGTGATGTCCCAATAAGGCAATAAGGCCTAGAATAGTGGACTGTGTGTTCGCAGATCATAATACCTTTTGGACTAGTATGTCCTCAGGCCAGCAAATTGTGGAGCAATCAAAGTTATGTCGAACAGAGAACAGAGGCAATAAGACCCGATGTGCATGTTGGCATGGGGCAGTGTCCCTGGGCAGTAAGTCCTAATAGGAAAACAATACAGTACTGAGTTGGGTAACCTTTGAGTAAAAAATAGCTTGAATGTGTAAGTGCTGATAGGCATTTCACATGCACAACAAATCATTTGTGATGCATGCTTTGAGAACATGTACACAACAGGGCAAAATGGGGTATATTAAGATGGGATTCCCTGAGGATAATCAATGTGATATCCAAAATTTCATGGACAAGATTTTATTGATAGGGGAAGAAATGTAACATCCCAAATTTTGGGACTAGAGGTTTGAGAATAAGCCTACATCAAGTGTATTGCTAAGCCTCAATTTAGCAAGTATCCCAGTAAAGCATAACTATATTCCCCAAAATTCCTTTATACCTTTGCGGTATTAAAGGGAATACTATGGTGAATTAAATAGCATGGGAAATAACAAAACAATTCAATTAGAGGTCACACACAATATTATTATGTGGGAACACAAATTGCAAAACACTAGATGTGCTGCCAGTGGGTTACCTTGTGTGGCAGTTTGTATGTGTAACATTTTTCAATAGGAAAATGATGTCCAAAATTATGAAACTTTCCAGAATAAAAGTATACTTATCAAGATTTAATTTGATAGGTCATATAAGTCAATTGGAGATGTACTCAAGGAGTTATGTATTTTTGAAATTAGCCTAGTAAAATTGGTGATTTTTAATGAAAGCATCCAGAAATAATAATTTTGGGAATGGTGAGATTCTATGTCACCAAAGGTTATATTTTTCCTGAAAATGAGACTTAATAAGGGTCACAGCCTTTAGAACCACCCGAATTGGATATCTATACAATTCGATATGAATTTTCAAAGTTTGATGAAAATGGAAATAAATGTAAGGACAAAATGGAAATAAATGTAAGGAAAAAATGGTCATTTGACCAATAAAGTAAGCAGCTATTTATTTTCCCTTTAATTGGGATGATTTCGGTCAAAGAAGTAGGGAGCAAGAAAAGAATTAATGCATGGTCCATATTTAATTCAAGAAGGAGAATTACTTATGGCCAAGTAAAAAGAAACATGCACAAGTGAAATTGCATTAAATAATAATATTCCATAAAGCAAATTTTGACATTTTAAGAGAACATAAGTCCTTTCCCCTTTATCTCATATTTCTGGTCAAATGAAGAGGAGGCAAGGGGAATATATTTATTTGACTAATATAAATTTAAAAAGAGGAAAAACACTTGACCAATAAGAAGCAAACATATGTAAAGAAAGTGGTGATATTTTAAGAAGCTATTATCTTCTCTTGCTCTCCATATTCATTTTAGCCAAACACATCAAAATAGAGAGAGTGAAGAGTTTCAATAACACAAGGGTTCTAGAGCTTCAAGAGTCAGGAACTTAAGGCAAAAGCTTGTAATCTTAGTGATTTTGCTTCCTAATCACCTTGGAACTTCTTCTAACCTCTTCACCTCCATGAAAACCATTATTAGCAAGCCAAATCAAGGGTGTAGAGAGAGAGGGCAGCAAGTTTGAGGAGAGAAAAAAAGTTGAAATCAAGAGGTAATCTTCAAAACTTGATCCTCTTATGTTATAAGATGTTGTTGTGGTTGTTGTGGTTGTTGTGCTTGGTTTTGGCATTGATTTTGCTTGGTTTGTAAAATTGGAAAGACGAAACCCTAAGATGAAATTTTGCCAAAATTTCCTCAAATCATGTACATTTAGTGTTTAAGTAGTTAATCATGTGCTTAGAAGTGAAAAGGGAGTGATTAATTAAGTGAAATCATGAAACTTCCATTTTTCTCAAAAATTGTAGAATTTCTTCCAAGAGAATTTTCGTCCTATTAGAGCTATATTTTGGTATTTTTGATGATTTCATTGCATTTAGAAGGGAAAATTTTGTAGGAATATAGGTTTTCATGAGTTTTGGAAATTTATATGCAAATCTAGAATTTTGAAGTGCTGTGTGATTTGATCATTGTGGGCAGGGTTTTTGTAAAATGATTTTCTTGAAACAAAACTAGTTCAAATATTATGAAATTTTACAGGATTAAATTAAACATGTAGAGCTTTAATTTGGTGGGTAGTTTGTAATTTTTGAACAATTAAATTAAGAGATATGATTTTTCAAATTTGAAATATGGAACAGGGGATGTTTGGTGAATTTCTGTGAAAGGTATGATGTCAATAATCATACTAAAGAATTTATAAACAAAATTAAATTTAAGGAGCTTCATTTAGGCTTTGAAATCAATCAATTTAGAATTTCCTATAATTAATTATGATTTTCCAAATTTGACTGAAAATCTGCCAATTTCTTGAAAAGCTGTGAAACTGCATTGTGCATAATTGTACTATACAGAAACTGTTTAATTGTGATAGATAATCACATTAAGTCTAGAGTGAGCTATGCATGGCAGATAACTTAGTTATCCTAAATTTGAAATCTTAGGATATATCAAAAGCCCAAGCCAGAGAAGGAGCTGGACTGATTGACAGGCAAAGAAAGGGCGCGTTCCATGTAGTAACTTCTTACATATACTATGTGATTAAAAATGTTTGAATATTTCATTCTCTGTAGTATGAGTCAAGTGTCTTGGACACACAAATTTGTCAAGTTGTGATCAGGGATCCAACAGGGGCACCGAGTAAGCCAGGATGCAAACATGTCGTTTGGTTTTGGACAAGTGTACACATAGTTTCGATCATCTTACATAACATGGCATTGCATATTTATTTTTGCATTTTATATGTTCAAAAGCACATTACTACTAAGATTCTCCAAATCTCACCCTTTCCATAAATGTACAAAGTTGCCAGCAGCAAGCAGTGGATCGAAGGACAAAACAGTAATTTCTACCAGCGGAAGATTCCAGATGAGCTCAGAAGCAAATGTTGGTTATCTGAAGACCTTTTATTTATTTTAAGGTTTGTAATTACTATGTACAATCCCTATGGAAAATTTTTGTGTATAAACATGCATTGTGTCAATAATATCAATATTTTAATGCTATTCTTATGTGCCCACTAAACTACAAAATTGCTACTATGATTAATATCAATAATGAAGCGGGGTCTTACAAGGTTCACTATTTCTTGGGTCCACCCCTATCTTTCCACATCATTTTAATGTGCTACTACTTATCAATTTGCATTATTCTCTAGTTTATGAATTGCCATCTATACTTTGATAGAATTTTAGAAATTTTCTCCATATGAAGCCACTACTCCTTTACTATCTGAGGATCAAACTTCCCTCAAAAGTAGGGGGTTGTTGCTGGCAAAATTGTGTCTACCATGTCTGTGATGTCCCAAATTTTGGGACTAGAGGCTTAAGATTAAGCCTGTAGCAAGTGAACTACTAGACCCCTATTTTGTAAATGTCATAGTGAGACATGATATTATTTCCTAAAATTCCTTTATATCATTAATATTAAAAGGAATTATATTGGTGAGCTAAAGATCTTAGGGAATAAAAAAACTAAGTGATTGGAAGTCACACAACATTTTGAAGTGGAATACAAAGTATTGTTGCTATTGGTGAAATTCCCGATGTGGCAGTCGTGTTTGTGTGGCAGATGTGAAGAGGCAAATGATATCCAAAAATTATGAAGCTTTCTAGAATGAAAGTAGACTTATCAATATTTAATTTGATAGGTCATATAAGTTATTTGGAGTTGTACACAAAGAGAAATGAATTTTTGAAGTTAGCCCAATGAAATTAATTATTTTCTGGGACAACATTCAAAGATTAAAATTCTTAGAAGAGTGATCTTCCAATTGGCTGAAGGTTATATTTTTTTAAAATATACTCAATGAGGGTTGTATAGCCTTTGGAACCACCTCAATTGGATATTTGTACAATTAGATATGAATTTTCAAAATTTAATGAAAATTCTGCCAAATCAAGCATTATATGCGAAAATTGGAATTTTAGGCCAATCAGAAGCTGACACATGGCAAGCTATTTTAAAACCTCATTTAACTATTAAACCATCATCTTCTTTCTTCATTTTCATGCAGAAATTAGACTGAAAGAGAGAGAAATCAGCTAAATAAAATTGGAGAAATGAGGAGAGAGAAATTTCAAGGCGCCAAAATTCTACCGAATTGGAGTCCTCTCTCAAAGTGCCCTTCAGAAAAATTCTTCTATTCATTGCAAGCTTTATTTCTATAGTTTTGAATTTTTTTTTGGAGGTGGTTGGTGCCATCTCACTGACCAGAGTATTGCCAGAATTATGAACCGTTTGTGAAAACGAGTAGAGGTAAGCGTAAGCTTCTTTTTGAACCGATTGATTTGTTATTTGGATGAGTATATTGGAAGTTGGGTACTATTTATTCTCATAGAAAATGGTGTTTTCAATGGTTAAATCATTCCTAATGAGTGTTTAAATAGCTAATCGTTTGATTAGAAGTAGAAAGGAAATGATTAAGCCAAAGAAAACGAGGAAGCGACAAACTCTTTCCAAAAACTCTAAATTGTTATTTCTGTTCTGAATTTTTCATGGGCAAGGAGTGGAAATTTGATGATTTTGATACTTTCATTGGATTTAGGAGGCAAAATTGTATAGGTATACAAGTGTTCATGATTTTTGGATGCTTGTATATGAATTGGGAATTTTTGGAAATTGATGAATAAATGTTGTGTAATTCATTTTCTGGAGGTAGTGTTATTGTGACATATTTTTGAGTGATCAAATGTTATCCAATGACCCTAAAACTTTTCAGTATAAAATTAGAGATATAGAAATTTAATTTAATAGTTCATAATAGTTAATTGAATTTATATGCTAGGAGTTATGATTTTTCAAACTCTGGTAATGTGAATCTGGGAATTTCTGGATCAGTGTTCAAACAAATTAAATTCTGTAATTTTTTGAGTTGGTTTAGCTTATGGGCTTATTTTACACTTAATTTATACTGAAATATGGTTAAAAAAAATTATAACCACTCAATTTGGAATTTTTTAGAATTAATGGTGAATTGTTAAAATTTGGCCTTGTTTCTGGAACCAAATCTAGAACATTGGTTTTCAATGAAATTCTGGGAATAATTTGTCTACATTGAGGAAACCTAAATATTTTTTATTAAATTTAAATTGAAAGATATTCATTCAGGCTTAGTAATAAGTCCAATTAGAGTTTTTTAGAATTATTTATGATTTTTGACATTTGGACATGATTCTGAAAGTTGTCTTGGGATAGTGGAGAGTGATCATGAAATCTGAACTTGTGGGAATGGTTACTACAAGAGTAATGATTTTTAATATAATTTAGACTTAATAGGGGTCACATATGCCTTTTAATCACCTTTATTGGAGTTTTATAGAATTAATTGTGATTTTTCAAAATTTGGTGAAAAATCTGTCAGCTTTATGTCTTATGCGAAATTTAAGACTTAATGGCACAAATATAATTGGTATGAACTCCAAGGGTGAAAGTAAGCCTTTAAGGCTAATGTGGGCCATTGGACATTTACTTTTCTTGAACCTAATAATGTCATTGCTTATCTAGGGCCATAAAGTGACAGAAGAAGCTATGGTTGGAAGATCAAGATACAAGAGGAGGAGACAAAGTCCAGAGGTAGTGAACTTACCTAGCCTGCATGTATTTGATATGTATGTTTTTCATTGATTATGTGACTGCTTTACCTAATTGTGTTGAACATATTTGATTGATTGAAGCTGTTATTTTTGTGCAATGGCCATATGTATGTCATAACATTAAGCATGCAGATATGTCATTATGTTGGCATGAGATATGGTAGGCAAGCATGTCATGCATAAACTATATATCTTGCATGCATAGTAGTATTAAGATTCCTTTGAATCTCACCCTCCCTAAACGAACCATTCAGTCAGGTGGCATAGGTAAGGAATGCATGGAAAAATGAAAAAGGATTACGAAGGAGAATTGGAGATTGAAGCACAAGGCATTGTATGTATTTGATTTACGCATTTTATAGCCCTGTGTGGCTATATGCTTCATGTATGTAAATGGATGAATGAATGTGGTATAAGCTCAAGCAAGGAATCGCTCGTAACTCCAATATAGTGCAATTAAGAGCCAATGAGACTTAGTGACGTAGTGAAACATGTGAAATTATTTAGAAAATTTTTGTACCCTATGAAAAACTCTCTCAGCCCTAGGTTCAACTCCTGAGTTGAGATTGGGAATTTGTGAACGTTTTCTGAAGTTGGGTAATCTGGGTTCAAATCCTGGTCCCACAAATGATTTCACTACTCATTTATACTCATCTTGGGCTATTGAGAATAAGGTATTACAATGTCTACAGACTTTCACCCTTAACAACTAATTCATGTAAAATCCTAGATGAAGGCTATTGGTCAGAGTTAACAGGCCATCTGCACTCATTTCCCTGTCTACTAGGGTTGTTTATTCTTTCCTTATCCTCATCTTATTTTTACTGTACTCCTTACAACTTGTCACTCAGCCTATATTTCCATTAAACATTACTCCATTAACTTGCCTGTTATCTGCTGCATTAGGTCGAGTCTAGCTTCCTGACCTTACTCAGCACCTCTACCGCTCTGTCTCACCACCACTAGGTCTCTTTATATTAAAATTGAAAGGGATAAATTCCATACATTCATAGGGTAAATTTTGTCATTTCATAAATATTTGAACAGAGATACCTTATTATATAGCAGACCCCTACAGAAATTTAGAAAAGACTTTTGGTAATACACTGCCCCTAAGTAACTGTACAACATGTTTCTACTCCTTTGCATTTCATAACTTGACATTTTCAACAACTTCCCAGTGGGTCACCTATCCTTCCATTTCCCTGAGCTTAGCACGCTTAACTTTAATATACCGATGCAAAAATGCTGGTACCAACTCTAACTGCTTCCGAACATTGGTACTCCTAGATTGCCCTCGTCTTGTTTAATCAGGTCAACCATCTCCAGGTGACCAAATATTATGTATGAATCATTTATCAGTACCAATATAAATATAGTTCAATATATACTCTGTCACATATTCCACCAACTCCATATAGTTGTCATGTGGATCATACTTTATAATGTCATTCCTCCGCCGTGTCCAAAACACAGTGTTGAAGAAGAAATCCAGTATCGTATAGATCTGTTCCTCTTCTGGGAACTCTATACTGTGTAATCTCTGCTCCTAGTACCATGTGTCGATATCTTGCATGTGCTCCACATACCAGGGGTTGGAGTATCCTGAACATGGACCTTGCATAACATAATCCTGGTGTATCTTCTCAACTCCTAGGCTGACTACAGGTCATATTCCATACATACGAGTTTTGCTCTAGAACTGGTAATCCTGTATGGATCCGACTCGATTGCGATAGATAGCAGTTCCTTTGTATCATCAGCAGATGGCTTAACTATCAACTATAGTTTGGATTGGGGCCCGTATACTGATCTTTGCCACATCTACTTCCTTGAAACTTGTAGCTTCCTGAAACCATTTCCCAACTGGGTATAGTTGTCCTGACTGCCCTCTAGACATCCTTTGATCCTCTGGGAAAATTTACTAATAGCAGTGACTTACTTCTCTGTCACCTTATTTCATTCATCTTTCTCATTATAACATAATCAAGATTATATCCATATATTATTCTATCATTGCCAAAACCGCATGCTCTGATACAAAAAATGTCAAACCCCTTAATGTTTTGATATTTATCAGAGTATTCACGTGTAGTTCAATGGGCATATAGAAATAGTGCATTATACTGATATAATATTCTTGATTATATTACATAAAATCCCCATAGGGTTTGCACAAGCTATAATATAAGTCTCAGTTACAAAGAGAAACTAACAAATAACCAACAGGAAATTCCTTGGATTGTACCGAACCCTCAGGCGTCAGTATCTGCTACTTTATCCTCTGAGCCACTTCCTCTAGCTGAATTAATTTTTGAATTATGGAATGGGTGTGTTTCATATGAATCTTAGTAGTAACAGACTATCAATCATATAAAATGTGAAAAGTAAACATGCAATGTATTATTTATCATGATACAACAACCAAAATGCCAAGCACATGTATGACAATTGCTCAGGAACAAAGCGATGATTTTTCCTGAGATCAAAATGATCGCCTGTTCCGTACTTGCACATAGAAAATCATAATGATATAACAATTTTTATGCCAGAATGTTAGGTTTTTACCACAAACAAAATTGGGCTTTAGGTTTTTCATGGCCAGAAATTTCATATAATTACTATTTCCAATATTTTGGCTATTCCAAGTACACTAAAATTCCCCATTTTATTCCATTCAATATAGTTAAATATTCAAGGAATTCTGGTGATTAAAATTTAGGATATTACAGTTAAACCCCTTAATATTTTGACATTTATCATAGTATTAACACGTAGTTCAATGGGATATAGAAATAGTACAATATACTAATATAAAATTGTTGATTACATTATAAAAAATCCCCCATCGGGTTTGTACAAGTTACAAAATAAATTCTAAATACAATGAATGACAAACAAATAACTTAAAGAAAATTTATCGATAAGAACTGGACCCTCAGTTGTCGGCCACTGCTGATTTTCCATTTGAGTCGTTTCCTTTAGCTGAATTAATATTGAATTATGAAAAGGCTGATATTCATACGAATCTTAGTAGTAACAAGCTATCAATCATATAAAATGTGAAAAGTAAGCATGCATAGTAGCATATATCATGATGCATCAATCAATAATGCTAGGCATATGTTTGACAATGTTCAAGAACAAAGCAATGATTTTGTCTAGATCAAAATAATCGCCTAATCACTACTTGCACACATCATATCATAACAATTCACATAGGAATCCACCTATGTAATGTGATCATATCAACAATCTAGAACATGAATCCACCTGTCCATGATGTTCTGTAGTAGGAATTCATCCATTCATACTAGTCACACCACTCAATTAGGTCCACTTGCCATATGGTATCTTGCTTGTCCTATAGGCTGGTATCTTCCAGCGATAAATAATGCCACACAAGCAAATTACATTGGCCGTCCTAGACTGTATACCCATTGGCCAAGAGGTACTTATTCTTTTCCCACATCCAATTCTGGGATACTTACCACCTTATACATATCATTGTACTGAACATGGTAAAGAATGCATATTAACATTAACATAGAATATGAGAGAAAGAGTTACTACCTGAACTCCTTTAGCCTAGCTATTACCGGTCCTTTAACTTTTCGTCTAGCTCTGGCAAATATCAAATCCTATAATTCTCAAAGTAATTACAAGTGAGTTATTACTCATTCATACCTTATTCAAGAATTTACAAGTTGGTTATCATAGCCGATAATTATGTAATTACCAAAATACCCCAGGGGAACTTAGTTTAATTCCTTTTTACCCGATATATTTGTACTTTCTCAAAAATTATGACCGGATTATTCCTATACAATTTTGCATGTAGAATCTATTTTTTACCTCAATTTTGAAAAATTCATGCTGCATTCCCAGTTTTACCCTTGACAACCACCAATTAGGATTTTAGGGGGAAAATTGTCATTTTCATAGGTTTTCTAGAAATTTTTAGTATTTCAGTCAACTTTGAAAATTCATAAATAAATATAAAAAATTCCAAATTTAGTGTTTCTAGTTCCTATGTAAGGATCTTTCATTCCTCGTTTAAGAAAAAAAAATCACAAAGCACAATAAATAACCAAAAAATTACATAAAATTCGTCAAAGCTAGTCCGCCACATAATTCATTCCAGATTCATGGTCAAAATTTGAAAAATCATATTTTTCAATTAACTAATCCAAATGGCTCATGTTACCTATCAAATTAAAGCCCAGGATGTCTACTTTGATCTTGTAAAATTTCATAAGGCTTGGACCAGGTTTGACTATTCAACAATATACCACAACAAACCAGGAACAAATTGAAAAAAAATGAAAGTTTCATGTTTTAACCTCTAAAATACCTTCCTTTCCACTTGTAATTATATTATTAAACCCTTAAACACTATTTGAACATTATTAGTATTAATTTGGGTAGCATCTCCCCTTAGAGTTTAAACATCCCAAATTACAAAATCCAATCAAAACAAGCCAACAACCAACCAAACAACAATCACAACTTTGATTTCAACAAGAATTTCAAGATTTTCTTGACTTACCTTGATTCCTGTCATTTCTTCCTTCAAAACTGACTCCTTCCTCCTTCTTCCTCTTGAAGTTTGCTTGTTTCATGGCTAACCTAAGATGACATAAAGGTTGAGAAGAGATTTCGTGAATTAGAAAACATGAACAAGTAGAATTTTCTACCCACTTACCTTAATCTTGCTTCTTGTTCCTTGCTTTCTCTTCTTGCTCTTAGCTCTCTTCAAGTCTCTTCCTTTCTTCTTCTCTCCTCTCTTGATCAACTTCATGGCCCCTTTTATGGAGAATTTGAGAGTTCTCTACAGCTCTCTTTATTTATTATTATTTTATTAGGAATTTCAACATGTGATTTTATTTTATTATTTTTCTTTTCACATGCTTTTCCTTTGCTTCCACTTATCGATATTTTTTTTTAAAAAAAATCTTCTCCTTCTTATCCCTTCTTCCAAAATTGTCCTCTTCCTTAATTATTTAAGATTTGCTGAATTTATCTTATTTAGCCAAATTGACAATTTTCCCCTTACATTTTGTTGAATTTTTGAGACAATTACTAATTTCTTCTTTCCCTTCTTTATTGGCTGAATTTTGGAAATATTTTGGGCCTAAAAATTTTGCTCTTTCATACTAAATTTTAGGCCATAATCTTAGGCTTTTACCACAAAAGCCAAAAATTTCATGTAATTACTATTTCTAATATTTTGGCTATTGCAAGTGCACCAAAATTCACCATTTTATTCTATTAAATATATTTAAATATTCAAGGAATTTTGGTGATTAAAATTTGGGATATTACAATTCTCCCCCAGTCAATAAAATTTCATCCTTGAAATTTCAGACTTTGCATAAATTCAATTATGCTTTGGGGGGTTACTTCTTATTACTCATCCCATTCTTTTCATAACTTAGTTTTCCTCCTCTTGTGTAACTTCTCAAAGTATGGAACACATTTGTTAAGAATTTCACAAATGTTGAGCATCAGTAGCTCTCGCATTATGGATTTGGAGTTCCTAAAGTCTATAAATAGTCCCAAATATCCTTCAGTAATAATTAAAACATAATCCCTAGACTCACTAGTTCAATACCATGCTAAAGCTTTTTCCCTTTGCAAATTTGCACACTAATTTTCACCATAACTAGCTTCTGTTTATCACAATTTGAATGTTCCTCATTTTTCCTACCTAAGGACATTAGTTCGATACATTTTATGGCCTTTGGACTTCCAGTCCAATATCTATACTGAATGTATAACGGGATTTATAACTATTATTACAATCTTACAACTATTCTGAGCACATCTCAAGTTCCAACTTTTGCTATTCAACCTTTACATGTCTATTTATATTGTTTACGAAGCTTGCAAGGTAAATCGTCCAGCAAAAATTAGTCCATTAATATTTAGTAATCGCAAGACATATATAGTCTATAGAAAATCATAGGGTACATTTCTCATCTGCCACTAAATACTATAACCTAGGTAACTTCCCACGCAAACTACACTTACGGGTCTTATTGCCTTGGGACTTATTACCTCATCATCCCTTGATGTTACACTTTCTTTAAGATACTGTTTATACTCTCTCTTGCGTTAGGTCATCTTTGAAATTTCATGTTCCAAGTCATTGCTTAAATTTTCAAAATTTGGGCTTCACTATAGGTTTTATGATCCTTCCCTTCTTATGGAAATACTGGCCCAACATGTCTTGCTGCCTACTATATTTTATCAACATGAATATGCTTAAAAGTGAACTCATATTTGCAAAATCATTACATTAGATATGGAAACAAAAGGTCCTTGACTTGTACTATTGCTATTTTCAGACCATGCTCTGATTTAACTAATATTGTTGTCATAAATCAAAATCTGATTAAACAGATTAAGATCCTTGAAATTTTCAATAAGGTTTCTACTTTTGCATCTTTAGGGCAGCAACCTGTACTATTTTGCTACTCACTGCATCCGCATTTACATTAGCCCTTCCTGGATGATATTTAACTTCCAGGTTGACATATTTAAGCAAATCTATCCATCTGTGCTATCTCATGCTTAACTTTATCTTATCACATAGTTATTTTCGAGCTCTTGTGGTTGCAGTACAATTATACGATACCACGTAGAGACAACATTTCCAAATTTCTAGTGCACATACAGTTCTGCTATCTCAAGATTCATATATAGGATACTTTAGTCTGTGAGGCTTCAGCTGACGAGAGGCTCATGCCACAATGCTATCCTATTGCATCAGGACACATTCCAATTCATGTTTGTTCACATTAACACAAACCACATTGGTCAATTGCAAATCAAGACCACACAGGTCAATTGCAAATCGGGACCACTCAAGTCATTTCCTCTCTCAGCCCTATGAAGTTGCTCTCGCTACTATTATCCCACATAGAATGTTGAGTTGTCATGTCAGCCTCATAAAGGAAAAAAAATACTTGAAAAATGCTATATAACTCATTTGTAACAACCATCAAGACCTATAAAATTGCACATTCTCTAGTTTTTTCCAGTTCAGTATTGTTTCTACTTTGCTAGGATCCAATAAGACCTCTTCTTGTGAGACTACATGGCCTATAAACTTAATTTCTGAAAGCCAAAACTCACACTTGCTCAATTGGCATAGAATTGCTTATTTCTCAATGTGCTCAGTACTGCCTTCAAATGCTTTACATGTTCTGCCTTGTTTTGTGAATACACAAGATATCATCGATTCTTAATATTTCAAAAAACTTAATTTGATTAAGTTGATATTTATAGGACATTCAGTCTATTGCAACATTTCTCAAGTTACACGGTTCATTTTATTTCAATCTTTCGGTTGTTCCAGAATGTTGCTCGTAACTCTCGGGCTTCCACCATTGTAATTTTGGCAAAGGGTACTAGAACCTCTTATAGTTCCATTATAGGATTTCTTTGCTTTAGCTGCCAAAAGAAAATTAAGATTTCCTTTTTCATTGACATATGATAATAGATTAGGTTAAATATCTTTGCTTCTACAATCTAGCGAAATATCATTTACCGTTAATCAATCATTACTAGAAATTATTCCCAATTCATATACTTATTGGTTAATCAGATTCATTGTTAGTTCTTGTCCTTTGGTGTTTGTTACATGTTTCATAAACATTAGCTGACATGGATTTGACACCCATGGGTGTACACATAACCAATTCATAGGGTAACTGATGTATACTTAGCGGTAGTCATCTCACCTAACCATATGTAATAAAGAAATAGTGCATTAAACTGATATAATATATCAAACCCGTTAATATTTTGACATTTTTTAGAGTATTCACGCGTAGTTCAATAGGCATACATAAATAGTGCATTATACTGATATAATATTCTTGATTACATCACAGAAAATCCCCACAGGGTTTGCACAAGTTACAATTAAATCTCAGTTACAAAGAGAAACTAACGGATAACCAACATGAAATTCCTTAAACTGCACTAGACCCTCAGTCGTCGGTATCTGCTACTTTGCCCTATGAGCCAGTTCCTCTATCAGAATTAATTTTTGAATTATATAAAGGATAGATTCATATGAATCTCAGTAGTAACAAACTATCAATCATATAAAATGTGAAAAGTAAACATGCAATGCAGCATTTATCATGATGCATCAATCAAAATGCCAAGCACATGTCTGACAATTGCTCGGGAACAAAGCAATTATTTTTCCTGGGATCAAAATGATTGCTTGTTCCCTACTTGTACACAGCAAATCATAATATGATCATATCACTGTACAGGCAAGTCAATGCCACACAGGCAGCGCCACATAGGCAAATTTCATTAGTCAAACAGGTAACACATCTTATTGACAAATGAGTTATTACTCGTTCATATCTTATTTAATTCCAAATTTGGTTATCTTTGCTCAAAAGTGCATAATTACCAAATTGCCCCTAGAAAATCCGGTTTAATTCCCCTTATACCTGGTATATTTATACTTCCTCAAAATTATGTCTCAAGTTATTCCTACACAATTTTGCATGTAGAATCCATTTTTGACCTTAGCTTGGACAAATTCACACTCAAATAACTAAATTATCTTTGACTGCCACCAATTTAGGGTTTTAGAGGCAAAATTGTTATTTTAATAGCTTTTCCAAAAATTTCAAGTATTTTAGTAAATTTTGAAAATTCATAAATAAATCTAGAAAATTCCAAATTGAGTAGTTCCAATTCCTATGTAAAGCTCATTCAATCATTTTTAAGGAAAAATATTAAAAATTACTAGATATAACTACAAAATTCTAGAAAATTCATCAAGTTTAGTCTGCCATAGAATTCATTCCAGATTCATGGTCAAACTTTAAAAAATCATATATTTCAATCCACTAGTCCAAATAACTTGTAATACCTATCAAATTAAAACCCAGGATGTCTACTTTCATCTTGTAAAATTTGATAGGGTTTTAATCTTCTTAGTCCACACAACAGCATGCCACAAAAAATCTGGTACATATTGGAAAAGTGGAAGTTTCATGTTTTAATATTTAAAACACCTTTCTTTTCACTTGCAATCTTATGATTAACCCTTTAGACACAATTCAAACATGATTAGTATTAATTTGAGCAACATCTTTCCTTAGGGTTTGGACATCCCAAATTACAAAATCTAACCAAAACAAACCAAGAACCAACAACAACATTGAGAAAAAGCTTAGATCTTCAAGAATTCACAAATTCTTATGCTTACCTTTGCTCTTCTCTTCTTGGCTCCTAAAACTGCCACCCTTTTCTCTTCTTCTTGAATTTAAGCTTGATATAGGGATGATTCAAGATAGCATGAGAGTCAAGGTGGTGTTTCCATGAATTAGGAGACAAGAACAAGTGAAAATTGCAATGAAACATACCCTTTTTGCTTCTTGAATTCTTGAGCTCTCTCTCTTGTTCTTGTTTCTCCAACTCTTCCTCTCTCTTCTCTTCTCATCTTGAATGAAATTTTGGTCTTTTAAAGAGGTTTGGAGAGTTCTCTAGAGCTCTCCTTAATCATCCATTTTTATTATTATTTTATTTTAATTTTAGCATGTGAATTTTTATTTATTATTACTTTTTTTCCATAAGCTTCTCATCTTGTTCCACTTGTTCATCTATATAAAAAAAATATCTTCCTCTTCCTTAATCCTTAAGCCAAAACCAACTTCTTCCTTAATAATTATGGAAAATTAATTTATATTATTTAGCCAAAATGACCATTTTGCCCTTACATTTTCTTTCATTTGTGAAAAAATTGCTACTTTCTTCTTCCCCTGATTTCTTAACTAAATTTTGCAACATATTAGGCCTAGAAATTGTGATCTTTCATACTTAATTTTAGGCGAAAATATTTTCCTTTTGCCTAAACAAAGGCTTTAGTAGGTCTTTATTGGCTAAAAGTTTCGCATAGTAACTATCTCCATTATTTTTACTACTTCAAGTGCACAACAATTATCCATTTTATTCCTTTGAATATAATTAAATATTCAAGGAAATTTGATGATTAAAATTTGGGATATTACAATTAGAAGTAAAAAGAAGTTGTTTGCTTGGTTGGAAATTGAAAAACTTCAATTTCCCTAAAATCTTGAAACTTTCGGCTAGACTTAGTTTAAGGGGTTTGAGCTAAAATTTGATGGATTTTATGATTCTATTATGTTTAGAATGGAAAATTGTGTAGGAAACATGTGAATTATGGAGTGTGAAGGCTTTAGGGTGTAAAATGACAATTTTGCCCCTAAAACCCTAATTATTTCAATGGTAAAACTGGAAATGCAGAGTGAATTTTCCAAAAATGAGGTAAAAAATGGATTCTGCACATGAAATTGTCTAGGAATAGCTCGGGTCATAATTTTTAGAAAAGTACAATTATACCATGTATAAAAGGAATTGAACCAGATTACCTAAGGGCATTTTACTAACTATTGTTAGAACTGGCTAACACCCAAAAGGGGGCTGAATTGGGTGCACGATAATAAAATATAATCTTTTAAAATCTTTTCGTAGCTTATCAAATTAATATATATGGAAGTATAAAATCATAAGCAGTTATGTAAATCTTATATGCTGGAAATGTAAAAGCTTAGGGAAGAGAATATGCAAACTGTGATTTATCCTGGTTCAGTCCAATCCATGATGACCTACGTCCAGTCCCCAGGCTGTTCCTGAGATTTCTAATCTACTATCTTCTTGTTTAACCAGGCACCAGAAAAGCCGCTACAACCCACAAGTTTAACCGGGCACTTGTGTAGCCTACTATGGAGTTACTCTCCCTCACACACTGTAAGGTTTACTCCCCCTTACGACAAGTCTTACGAGCAGAGCAATCCCGAATACCTTTCTCTCTTACTTACCCGTGCAAGTCTTACGAGCAGAAAGTCTAATCGACAATTCTCTCTATAGCTTCCCCCGTAAGGAATTCAACCCTCTACAAGTGTTTATAGACTCTCTCACAGAGTAGATAAATGCTCACTGAAGTATAATTCAAAATATTCACTCTCTCAAGTATACATTATATATAAAACAGAGAAGAGCAGAGAGTGCGAGAGGTGGAAGACTTGGCATATCAGCATGTGTCTGTTTTTCGTTCTTCTGTTTTCTCGTGTGTTTTGATTGCTATCGCATCCCCTTTTGTGGTTTTTGAAAGACTGAGCTTATATGGCGAATGATTTGAGAGCCGTTGAATATTCAAACATTCTTCCCGTTGGAGATTCGTTTTTTCAAATGATCCGGCAGTTACTTACTGTTGCCCATGATTTATTGTCGGATAAGTCTTTGAACATTGATCCGTTGATAGCATCTCACCCTACCCGTCAGAGTTGCACTTTCTTATTCTAACCATTTTCCATGTTTGAAAAACTAGCCGTTGTTAGTGGGCTCTCTACTTCTCCTAACGTGCTTTTTCTTCTCTTCATGGTCTCTTCATTGTTCTTTCTGTAACAATACATCAAATATTAATACAATGAAGTGTTAATCATAAATATGTTGAATCATTGGCTAAAGACTGGATTTCTTCTTTCTGGGTCTTAACACTTTACATGACGATGAATGCCATGAGTAATTTCCATATATGAAGATTCGTCTGAATGTATAATCTCCTGTTTCACACTTGAAAGATATGTTAATTGACGTTTAATCATAGTAACAAGTGAAAACATAATGATTAGATAGCGTTTAGGCATATCCGGATTCGTCAATGTAATTCACTTTGCTTTTGTGTCTGCCAAACTCGAGTGCTCATTATGAAACTCGAGTGCACACTTCCATTTCAACATCTCCAGGTAGTCTCGGCCATGAACTCACAAGAATGCACTTTCTGGAACTTGAGTGCACTTAGCTTTAGAACTCAAGTGTTGAACTATGAATTCGAGTGCATCATGAGTTTTCAAGTTTCTGCAACATTCTTCGATTGAAACTCTCATAAGTGTGAAACTGATCTTGAGTGTAAATGATAGAGGTACAAGTGGCATCTTATATGGTGTCGAAAAAGGCATCCAAGTTAGTAACCAAGGTGACATCATCCATGGCAAACACGTCATAGGTGGCACATCTAATGAACAAAATGTAGTTTATATCATACAAGAAGATGATAATGATATGAATAAGAACTTTGTTCTTTGAGAATTTTATTTCTCTTGTGTGAGCTTTGCTTGCATGCTTGTATTCTCGTGCGAATACTCCGACTGTATCAAGGACCGATCATCCTTGTGGTGTCTTTATGGCTAGGGTTGTAAGAGACAAGTTCTCTTAAGGTCCTACCTTTGATCATCCGTTCCGTTCGTGTTTTCAAACTTGTTTTTTAGCCAGTCAATTCCTAACCTTCGGAACGAAGCGCCACAACACGAGGACTTCCCAGGGGGTCACCCATCCTGAGACTACCCTCGGCTGAGCACGCTTAACTGTGAAGCGCTAACCATCGTGCTAAAAGCTTAAGCTGGTAGCAGAGGCGCATCCCTATTCCTTTAACCTAGTACACACACGGGCCCCCTGTCTCCAACGACTGTGGGTGTCACCAGACCCGAACTCGATCCATACCCCCTCCCAGACTCGGGACGTATCATTCCCTCCCTCTTTAAGGAGGTTCGTCCTCGAACCTTTTGATGGAAGCAGGATTCGAACCCGTGCTGGCTCTGATACCAAACCTCAAGAACGAAGCGCCACAACACGAGGACTTCCCAGGGGGTCACCCATCCTGAGACTACCCTCGGCTGAGTATGCTTAACTGTGAAGCGTTAACCATCGTGCTAAAAGCTTAAGCTGGTAGCAGAGGCGCACCCCTATTCCTTTAACCCAGTACACACACGGGCCCCCTGTCTCCAACGACTGTGGGTGCCACGAGACCCGAACTCGATCCACACCCCCTTCCAGACCCGGGACGTATCAGCAAATCTCCACAGAACTCGAGTGTGCTTTGCTGAACTCGAGTGCTTCATGATAATCTGACCTTTCAAGCTTCTCTGGAATAAACTTGTGTGCCAACACTCTCTGTACTCGAGTGCAGTGAGATGGAGAACTCGAGTGCACTTCCTTTTCTTCACGGTTTCAAATCTATTGGGTACAAATTCTCATGGCAGAACTCTTAAGACTCCAGTATATCTCATCCCAGAACTTGAGTGCTTCATCCTGAACTCGAGTTCATGTGTTTAACTTCAACTTCTGTGCAATGCCTACGAGAGAGTGAATAGTGGACTCAAAACATGATCATTTATTTTTTACTCCAAGTATGATAAATGATTGATCATTAGAAAGCTCTTGTTATTTACATTCCAATGCAAAAGGAATCAACTCCAGACTCAATGTATTCTTCAAGTTATGTTCCAATGAGTGTACACAATGTACATACTTTCGATTATCAACTTTCAGAAGCCATACCACTTTACCTATAACTTCAAATTTGACATATTATATATGAGTGGAAATCTCTTTGAGTCTACTTTGATATGGCACCAGTTTGAATTCATTTGGACGTGTAGTTTGTGAGATATGTCCAGAATATAAAAGTTGTTCTGGAATATAACGGTGATTTGAAGTTCCACTTCAAAAATTCATATCTGATTCATCTGAGCTTCTTTTTTGTTTTTTCTACTGTCAAAATGATGCATTAGGAGTCTAATTTCATATGACACTGGTTTCATCTCAATCAGAACTGTGGTTTGGGAGATATGATTGAATTACTGAAGCTTGCCCAAGCTGAACGTAAAACAGGGATGAACAGAGTATACTTTTATTCATTCTGAACTCGAGTTTTAATTCCCAAACTCGAGTTCTAGCCCACTTTTACAGTTGCGAACAATGCCAACTCGAGTTTTACATAGCCAATTTGAGTGCAAAACTTGGGAATCATCTGGAGCTCGTTTCTGCCAAGAACTCGCATGAAGAACTATTTGAACTCGAGTGCTACAATGCCCAAAACTTGAGTTCTACTATTCAAACTCAAGTGCTATAGTTCTTCGCTACTACAATACCTGTTTGCTACAGTGTCTGACAACTATAGTGATAATGCTACAGTACAAACAGTACCAATTGCTATAGTGCCACTTGAGTATCCTTCTGAGCATAGAAACTTCCTGTATTTCTTCTAGGAACTTGAATCTTGATATTTCCATTAATTCCTTCAAGTACTTGTTTCTCCAATCTCTTTCTTGCTTTGCTTGACTAATTTATAAGATATACAATATTAAATATAGTAGTTAGTCAATGTAAGAAGATGAATATATTATGCAAACTTTTTACTCTCAATATCTGATATCTATATTTAACATCATCAAAACTAATCATATCTAATAACTATGAGTTTTTAGATAAAGATAACCAACTTATGAGTCTTAAAATAAGGTATGAATGAGTAATAAATTATTTGTTATCAATTTAAAACTTTTAAGATTTGATATTTGCCGAGCCGGACGGGAAGTTAAAGACTAGTATTAGTTAGGCAAGGAAAGGAGTTAAGGTATTAAATTTATCTCTCGTATACTATGCGATTGTTTATATGGATTGTTTGCCATGTTCTGAGATGTGAATATATTTGGCAATAATTCCTAGAGTTGTGGTGTGAGAAAAGCACAAGTACCATTAGGCCAGTTTGGACCCAATTTAGGTAGGCCAATGTAACAAATATGGACAGACAATCATCTACTTCGGAATATGATTGAGAAGTACGGATAGGAAATCAACTGATCTAGAATATGATTTAGAAGTACGGATAGACAATCATCTAATCCAGAATATTGTTGTGATCACTGTGAGACAAGTAGGGATAAACGGCTATTTTGATCCTGAAAAAATCATCGTTTGATCCTGAACATTGATTGATAGACATGTGCACAACATTATTATTTGCTACATCATATGCTGCATTGCATGTTTACCTTTTTCATTTTATTTAATTGATTGCATGTTATGACTGAGATTCATTTGAATCTCACCCTTTCCCTAAATAAAATTTATTCAACAAAAGGTAATGCCTCTAAAAGCAAGGAGGTAGACACCGGAAAATAAGAGTTTTAGTCCTGACGAAGAGTGTTGTTTTGGTTATCTTTGTCCTTTTTATGCATTTTTTGGTTTTATAATTTATTATGTATAAACCTAGTGGGGATTTCCTGTAATGTAATCAATAATTTTATATTAGTACCTTTATGTTATTTCTGTATGCCCACTGAACTATGTGTTGGTACTCTTTTAAATGTTGAATTACTGAGGGGTTTGTCATCATTCCCTTTCTTTTCAAAAGGATTTATCCTTGAATATTCACCTGCATCAAAAGGAGACAAATCATCCATATTAAAAGTAGCACAAACATTATACTCACTAGGAAAATCAATCTTATAAGCATTATCATTGATTCTTTGAAGCACTTGAAATGAACCATCTCCTCTTGGAGCTAATTTTGACTTTCTTTGAGAAAGAAATCTTTCTTTTCTCATATGTACCTACACCCAATCTCTTGGTTTAAAAAGAACACACCTTCTTCCTTTGTTGGCCTTGGATTCATATTACTCATTTTCCTTTTCAATTTGTTGTTTTACACGCACATCAAGTCACTGCACTTTTTCAACTTTCTTTTTCATATCAAGACTAGCTCTCTCATCAATTGGTAATGGTAATAAATGTTAGAGCTGGATGACAACCAAGAGGGGGTGAATTGTGTTAGATATGATTAGTTTTGATGATGACAAATATAGATGTCAAATATTAAGAGAGCAAAAGTTTGCATAATATACTTGTCTCTTACCTTGACTAACTATTATTTAATATTGCATATCTTGTAGATTAGTCAAGCAATGAAAGAAAGAGATTGAGGAATGAAGAACTTGCAAGAATTAATGAAAAATAGCAAGTTTCAAGTTCTATGGGGGCTGTAGCAGTTTGACACTGTAGCGTATGGCACTGTAGCAGCAATGTAGCATCGAGTGATTTTCAGAATCACTCAAGTGATTCTAAAAATAGTGAAAATCACTTGCAGTGATTCACTGTTCACTCGAGTGATTTGCAGTTTTTCATACTCTGTTTTTCGTCCAGCTGAGCGAGGCCTGGTTATTTGATCATATCTCCTAACTTACAACTCCGATTGAGACAAAACTAGTTTCATATGAAAATAGACTCCCAATGTATCATTTGAAAACTAGAAGAAACATTAAAGGAGCTTATATGAATGAGATATAAGTGTTCGAATTTGGACTTCATATCAGCGTTACTTTCTGGAACATGTTTGATATTTTGGCTATAACTCTCAAACCACTGATCCTATTGAGCTAAAGCTGGTGCCATATGAAACTAGACTTCAAGAGCTTTCCATTGATATATAATACAGAAATTTTACAGCTATATTCAAAGAGTTATGCCATCTATAATTTGACCCCTGTTTACTGTCGAATTGAAAGTGGAGTTTCGAGTTCAAGTGATCTGAACAAAGAGCACCCGAGTGATTTTTTATAATCACTCGAGTCATCAGGAAGATCACTTAAGTGATCATTAATAATCACTCATGTGAAATGTGTCAGAATGCAGATCACTTCCAGTGGTACAGAAATCACCGGAGGAATTTTTCACTGTTTTCAATTTCACTTCCAGTGATACCGAAATCACTCGAGTGATATGAGATTTTTCAGAATCACTTCCAGTGAATTAAAAATAATTGCAAGAAAAATTCACTGTTCTCAATTTCACTCCCAGTGTAGTTGAACTCACTCAAGTGATTAGTCATTTCTGCAGATCACTTCCAGTGTAAGGCGAAATCGCTTCAGGAATATTTTACTGTTTTGAAAATCACTTCCGATGACATGAATTTCACTAGAGTGATCATCCATTTCAGCTTATCACCTTCAGCACTGTTCTTGATCACTCCCAGTGAATATCAACTACCTCATATCACTTCCAGTCAGTGATTACTCAGTGCACTCCTTATAGTTCCAGTGACAGTAAATCAAAATCACTACCAGAGAATTAGAATCACCTCCAATGAAATGCTTCTGCATTCGAGTAAAATATTGGTTTGAGAAAATCACTTCCAGTGGATTGTATAATCACTCGAGTGATTCAGTTCCTATCAGAAGTACCTTCAAAAGCTGACTGAATCAGAGTGAAGTTCAGAGTTCAATCTCTAATCAGTATGTTTACATTTGTCGGTATACTTAAACATCATTTAACATTTATTTCAAGTATGAAACAGGAGATCAAACATTTGGATTACATCTTCATATACGAAGGTCACTCACGGAGAATATTGTCTGAAAATGTTAAAGTCCCAGAGTGCAGAAATCCTGTCTTTGATTATTGATCAAATTTAATCATGACTAATATTCCATTATATCAGTGGTTGAAGTGTTTCTCCAGATTAACAATGAAGAAATCATGAGAAGAGCCAAAAAACTACTTCATGAGAAGTCAAGCGTCGACTAATAACGGCTAGTTTTCTAAAGTAGAAATCTGTCAGAACAAGCAGTGCGACTCCAACGGGTATGTTAAAATGCTATCAACAGATCAATGTTTAAAGACCTATCTGACAACAAATTATGGGTAGCAACATAATTAAATGAACAACCAAGAACGTGCAAACAGAAAGCAACGGTATGAGTTATCTGTCAGAAGCACGATCATATTCCAACGGGCAGAATGTTTAAATGCTTCCAACGGCTCTCAACCATCTTCTATATAAACCAATATATTCAAACAAGAAACCTGGAGATGATGCAACAGTAACCAAACACATGAGCAATGATAACCCAACTGCCAACATGCTAATATCATAAGTCGTCCGCCTCATATACTCTTTGTTCTTATCTGTTTACAATATCATGTATATTTGAGAGTGAGAGTATTTGTATTGTACTTCAGTGAGCATTCATACACTCTGTGAGAGAGCTTGTAAACACTTCATCTGTATTTCAGAAGTGTTCTCAAGGTAGAGGGACCTTGAGAAAATTGATCGCCTTACGGGGGAAGTTGTAGAGAAAATTGTCAGTAAGACTTTCTGCTTGTAAGACTTACAAGGTGCAAGCAGTAGAGAACGTTGCTGTTCGTAAGACTTACAGGGGTGTAAGCAAGAGAGAATGTTGCTGCTCGTAAGACTTACACGGGTAAGCGGGAGAGAAAGGTCTTCAGGATTCCTCTGCTCGTAAGACTTTCCGTAAGGGAGAGTGAACCTTACAGTGTGTAAGGGGGAGTAACTTCGTAGTAGGCTATATAAGTTCCTGGTTAAACTTGTTGATTTTTGAGGTTTTTCTTGTGCCTGGTTAAACAAGAAGATAGTGAATTGGAAATCTTAGGAGGAGCCTGGGGATTGGACGTAGGTCATCATGGATTGGACTAAACCAGGATAAATCCCAGTTTGTATCTTCTCTTCCTTAAGCTTTACATTTCCAGCATATATGATTTAAATAATTGTTTATGATTTTATACTTCCTTAGATACTAATTTGATAAGCTGTGAAAAGATTTTAAAAGATCAGACTTTCTTATCGTACACCCAATTTGTTAGAGCTGGTTGACACCTAAGAGGGGGGTGAATTGGGTGTATGATAATAAAGTATGATCTGTTAAAATCTATTTGCAACTTATCAAATCAATACATGTGGGAGTATAAAATCATAAGCAGCTATGTAAATCTTATATGCTGGAAATGTAAAAGCTTAGGGAAGAGAATATGCAAGCTGTGATTTATCCTGGTTCGGTCCAATCCACGAAGACCTACGTCCAGTCCCTAGGCTCCTCCTAAGATTTCCAATCTACTATCTTCTTGTTTAACCAGGCACAAGAAAAACCTCAAAAATCAACAAGTTTAACCAGGAACTTATATAGCCTACTACGAAGTTACTCCCCCTTACACACTATAAGGTTCACTCCCCCTTACGGAAAGTCTTACGAGCAGAGGAATCCTGAAAACCTTTCTCTCCCGCTTACCCATGTAAGTCTTACGAGTAGCAACATTCTCTCTTACTTACACCCCTGTAAGTCTTACGAGTAGCAACACTCTCTACTTCTTGCACCTTGTAATTCTTACTAGCAAAAAGTCTTACCGGCAATTCTCTCTACAGTAAGGAAATCAACCCTCTCAAGGTCCCTCTACCTTGAGATCAACTCAGAAGTATAAGTGTTTACAAAATCTCTCACAGAGTGGGTAATATGCTCACTGAAGTATAATACAAATATTCTCACTCTCAAGTGTACATGATATTGAAAATAGAGAAGAGAAGAGAGTGGTCGGAGTAGATGACTTATGATATTAGTATGTTCGTGTTTTCATATCCTTCGTCATTCTATCTGTCTTTGAATCTTTGTATATATATAGCTATGCTGAGTTATCCATTGTGTAATTTCCCGTTGTGGAGCAGAGTGTGCATATTTGAATTTCAAATAGTTTATTGTGGTGTGCTGGTTACTTATCGTGATAGGTAGCCGATATTCAATGACAGCTAGCCCATATCATGATGCCCACCACTTTTAACTTCTTTAAACATATTGACAATTCGAATGTTAATAACATGTTTCACACTTGGAACAAACGTTGATTAACACTTAAGTATAGCAACAAGTGTTAACGTAATGATTACATAATATTTAAGCATATTCAGATTGATCACTGAATTTCACTTTGTTTCTATCAGCGCAAGAACTCGAGTTCTTCCTACCAAACTTGAGTGCATAGTGTAACTTCAATATCTTTAGAAGGCTTCTATCAGAAACTCGCGAGAATGCAATTTCAAACTTGAGTGCATGGCTGAGAACTCGAGTTCTCTTTGAAATTTTAGTTTATGCATTACTTTTTGGTTGAAACTCTTGAGAGTGCATTTTTGAACTCAAGTATAGATATCACAAGAACTCCAGTGTTCAACGCCAAACTTAAGTGTATATACTATTCATTGTTTCTTCAAAACTCTCGGGAACTAACTCACGGAAGTGTAGATTTAGACTCAAGTTACTTTATATCCATAACTCGAGTTTCAACACCCAAACTCGAGTGCACCAGGTTCTTCAGTGTTTTAACTATGTTTTATAACCAGAACTCACGGGAGTGAAGATATGAACTCGAGTGTATAAGACCACAGAACTCGAGTGTGAGTAACCAGACTCGAGTGCATGTCATTTTTCTAAATTCAGTCCAAGTGTTTGGAACAAACTCTCAAGAATGTAGAATGAAAACTTCAGTATGAATGACATATGAACTCGAGTGCACTAAATATTTCAGCTTCTAGCCAACTCTAAGGGATAAACTTGCGGGAGTGCAGTTTATAGACTCAAGTGCATTTGGTCCAAAACTCAAGTGCATATTATGAACTCAAGTTCTCCACCTTTGCTTCAAAGCTCTATATCTATTAGGTACAAACTCTCATTCCAGAACTCTCAGGACTCGGGTGCATTTCATCCCAGAACTCGAGTGCTTCATTTTGAACTCGAGTGCATGTGTTAACTTAAACTTCTGTGCAAAGCTTGCAAGAGTGTTAGCAGTGGACTTGAATTCTTCTTCAATTATAATCTAATCATTTTTTACCCTAAATATGGAAAATGACTTGTTATTGATAAGCTCTTTCCATCTATATTCTAATGCAAAAAGAATCAGCTCCAAACTCACTGTATTCTGTAAGTTATTATCCAAAGAGTGTAGACAATGTATGATGTTTGAGCATCAACTTCCATAAGTAATAATGCTTCAATTATAACTCCGAATTTTACATATTACTAATCCATAGAAGTCTGTTTAATTCTAGTTTCATATGCCACTGGTTTGAACTTATTTGGACGTGTACTTTGGGAGATATGTCCAAAATACCAAACTTGTTCTAGAAAATGACATTGATTTAAAGGTCTACTTACAATACTCATATATCCTTCATCTAAAATCATTTTAAGTTGATTTTTTTTCACTTTGATGCATTGGGAGTCTAGTTTCATATGCCACTAGTTTCATCTCAATCAGATATATGGTTTGAAAGATATATTCAAAACACCAAAGCTTAGTCATACTGAATGTAAAACAGAGCTGAACAGAGTACATTTTTCTTCATCATGAACTCGAGTTCTAAGTCCCAAACTCAAGTTTTATTTAGTTTTTGAGGTCCTATCTTTAAGTTTTGATGGCAAACTCAAATTTTCAGTCCTAACTCGAGTTCTTTACTTGGGCAATGTCAGGAGGTTGGTTTCTACCAAGAACTCTCGGGAGTGCTACAATGAACTCGAGTTCCTACAGTGCCAAAACAATGCCCCAATTGCTACAGCCCAATCTTGAATTCCATTCTGACCGTAGAAACCTTCAGTATAATTTATAAGAACTTGAATCTTGATATTCCCATAAGTTCTTGCAAATTCTTCTTTCTTTAATCTCTTTCTTCCTTTGCTTGACTAATCTACAAGATATGTAACATTAAATATTTTAGTTAGTCAATGTAGGAGATTATTATATTATGCAAACTTGTTGCTCTTAATATTTGACATCTATATTTGATATCATCAAAACTAATCATATCTAACAATAAATCCAAAGGGGTTAGTGGATTAAAACCATATACTATTTCAAAAGGAGAATAATTAGTAGATGAATCCACACTTCTGTTATATGTAACATGCATATGCTTCGTGTGTTGCAAGAGGAGAGTGCCCTTATATGTTCTTCGTATTATATGTGACATGCATGTGCTTCCTATGTGTTGTATAACACCTTACATTTACACTCGATCTGATGAGTTTTACACAGTGACTACGAACTGCTAAGCGATGTTCTTGTTATAAACTATTTCAAATCTCAACCTCAAAGTAGGATTCGAACCTATAGTTGAGAGGGTTTTTCTGAAAATTTCAAAATCTTGCACAAGTATATTCTAGTGGTTAGCAACTTTGTTATTACTCATTGATTCTTGTCTTTTCCTTTGTACCGATAGGGCTATTCTCTACTCAAACTTAATTCGTTCATTTACATACATAAAATGTGTAGCCACATAAGGCTACCAAAGTGTCTAAATCAAATACAAAAACAATGCATTACACTTCAAACTTCAATTCTCCTTCGTATTTCCCCTTTGCATTTCATGCATTCTTTACCTATACTCATCATACCTATATGGTTGGTGAGGAAGAGTGAGATTCAGGAGAATCTTAGTAGTAAACAGTGCTAACAAATGAATACAAGAAATGCTTTGTGCATGATATACTTACCAACATAAAGACATATATGCATGCTCAATGTTTAACATGTTACACTAATGACCATAGTATAAACAAAACAGAGCTTTACTCATTCATATATGCTTCATACAATTCATCAAAGCAATTAACACATCAATACACAAACACACATATCAAGTCATGCAAGTTAGGAAAGTTTACTACCTTGTAGACCAATATCCTTCCTTTGTTTCCTCTTCTTCCAACCATCAGGGTTACTTGAAGTATCTTCTCTATTATTCTTCTTTCTTGAATTTTCCATGGCCTTAGATACCCAATTACATCATTAGAGCCATAACCACGAGTCATTAGAAGTGTATATTAAGGCCCAAGAAGTTAGGAAGGGTTGAATAGGTTAATTTCTTTCAAAAACATGAAATGATGGAATTCCTCCGAATCTCACCCTCCCCAAACCAAACATTTAGATAGGTGTACAAAGGTGGGATGCAGGAAGTCGTGCAAGAAGAGAATGTAATGGTGGTGGAGTAAAGATTTAAGGGCCCAGTACTGTATATTTATTAGACTTTGACTCTTTAGTAGCCTTGTGTGGCTACACAGTTGTGTATGTAGATGAATAAATTAAGCTTGAGAAGAGAATTGCCCTAATTAAATTTATGGGAAAAGATAAGAACTGATGAGTAATAATAAAGTTATGAACCGTAAGAGTACGCTTTCGTAAAAGTTTTAAAATTTTCAGAAAAACCCACTCAACTACAGGTTTGAATCCTATTTGAGATATGGATTTCAAAGTATTGATAAGTGTTATAAAAAATGCTTAGTGGTTCGAGTTCCTGTGTAAAAATTATCAGAACGAGTGTAAATTTTAGGTGTTACAATCCCAAAATTCACCGGGCTCTTGGTACCTCAGTACAAGTAAGTTCTATCAAACCCCTTAATATTTTGGCATTTATTAGAGTGTTAACGTGTAGTTCAATGGGCATACAAAAATTGTAAAATTATATTTATGTCAAACCCAGCAGAATTTGACATTTAATCAACTACCAACACACAGTTTAGTGGGCATACAGAAATAGCCAGGGAGCTCTTAAGGCGTGACTTACCTCCAGGTCACAGACTCGAGTCCCTGAGGAGGTGTATTAAATCCCCATAGGGAGGGGACAATACCTGCACCACGTCAACCTGTAAAGGGGGAGGTGGGGGTGCCGGTACGTCAGCTTGTAGTGGCAAGGGGCGAGGCTATTATATCTATGTTGTCTCATGCTCAACTCTACCTGATCACATAGATATTTTTTAAGCTTTTATGGTCACAGTATAACTCTACGGCACTTTGTAGAGATAATGTCTCCAAATTTCCAGTGCACACACAGTTGCTGCTATCTCAAGATTTATGAGTGGGATGCTTTAGTTCGTGAGTCTTCAGCACACCAGAGGCTCATGTCACAATGTTGTCCTGCTACATCAGGGCACTTCCCAATCCATGCTTGCTCATATTACTGCAGACCACAGAGGTCAATTGCAATTCAGGACTACACAGGTCAAGTGTAGATTGGGAATTATCAATATTAATATTGTCATCAATCTCAGCTCTGTGAAGCTCTTCTCACAACTATCATCCCATACAAAATATTGAGTTGTCATGTCAACCTTATCAAAGGTAAAACAATACTGGAAAATACTATATAACTCATTTGTAATAACCGACAATACCTAGAAAACTGCATATTCTCTTGCATTTTCCGGTTCAGTACTGCTTCCACTTTGCTTGGATCCACCAAGACCCCTTTTTGTGAGACTACATAGCCCAGAATCTTAACTTCTAAAAACCAAAACTCATACTTCTTAGTTTGGCATAGAGCTGCTTATCTCTCAATGTGCACATCACTGCTTTCAAATGCTTTTTCATGTTCTACCTTGCTTTGTGAATATACAAAATATCATCAATTCTCAATCATTCACAAGACCTAATCGGTCAAGTTTAACATTTATAGGACATACTGTTCGTTGCAACATTTCCCAAGTCATACAGTTCATTATATTTTAGCTTGCCGGGCTATTCTTTGATACTTCCTGTAATTCTTGAGCTTTGTACTTTCTTCGGGATGTTGCTTGAAGTTCTTGGTCTCATGACCATGAGCTTCTTCCTTTCTAATTTTTGACAAAGAGCACTGGAGCTTTTCATGGGGAATACCGAGTTTGATAAATTCTTTCTTAATAACTCCTCAATCTACTTTTAGTTCTTCCATTTCATTTGGAGTCCTTCTATATGGCTTTGGGTGTCAGTCCTGCTCCTGGCATAATCTGAATTGCACTCTTCACTTCCCTTTTCAGAGGTAATTTACTGATATCCTCTAGAAACATTGCAAAGAACTCATTTACTATTAGAGTATTTTCAAGTGCTATTCCAACCTCTAACTGTATGGAGAAAAGTATCATGTACTCGTGGCAACCTTTTCGTAGACATCTCTCAGCTTTAGCTGTAATACCCCCACTTTTTCACCAATATTACTTATGTGTATATTTGTGATATTTAGTGAAATAAAATAGTGAATTGTGGTGTGTGTAAATTTACAACAGTGTTTCAATTGCCAGTTACATATAATTCACCTAAGTAAGGATACAAAGAGATAATTAATGTTTGCTTAAAGGCATAATATTGTAACTAAAATATGAGGACAAGATGATGCAAATGATGGCTTCATTTAAGTGCTATAACGTCGGCCAAATAAAATGAAATGAGCTAGGAATGATTTATTTCGGTAAATCATAAAACAAAGGGCAAAACGGTAATTTTGCCATAAAGTGGGAAATAAATATTTTTCCTTAATATTCCCAATAATTTTAGTTAAATGGGAATTAAAAAGAGGGAAATGGCTACTTGATAATTAATAAGCCTATTTTGGTAAATTATTATCAAGGAAGGGAAAAAGTCAAAAGTCAACATATTGTAAGTTGACACAATGAGATAGTTTGAGATCAATATTTCCCTCTCAATTCTTATTCATTTTTGGCTGGAATGAAGAGAGCATGAAGGGAAATGGAATTAAATGATATATTGCACAAAAGATATTTACACATGGATCAATGAGATGCAAGCATATGTTAAATCATTTGATTAATGCATTATATCTTCATCTCTTCATCTTTCCTTGCCATTTCTCGTGAAAACTAAATCACAAAGAGTGGGATAGAGCTGAAGCACATGGTGAAGCTCAAAAGGTAGGGTTCTCACATGATCAAAGGTAAGGAATTCATAATCTTGTGCTTAAGCTACCTAATACCTCTATAATCTCTCATACTCACTTCTTCTCCTTTGGAACCATGATTTTCAAGAAAAAATTCCAAGTGGAGGGAGAGAGAAGTCAAATGTTGAAGAGAGAGAAAGTGTAATACCCTACTTCCGTAATCATTCTGATGAGTTTTAGGCAGCAGATCCAACCACTAAGCGATCTTTCTTTACCAAGTTCTTTCAATTCCCAACCTCAATACAAGATTCGAACCTCTAATTGAGTTGTTTTGCTGTATAGTTTAAAAACTTTGTTTTTAACATCATCATAAAGTTGTTCGTAACTTCTTAGCAACTCATAATTTCTTAATTCCTTGTATAATTACTAGAGTATTTCTTTCCTTGTTCTTAGTTTATACATATACAAATCTAATTAATATACATAAACATTACATTTTCCTTTAATCTTCAATTCTTCTTCATATTTTCCCCATACATATCTTCATGCATTCTTCTCCTTTACTCATCATACCTATATTGTTGGTGGGGGAGGGTGGGATTTGGGGAATCTCAGTAGCAAACATACAGGCAATGCATGTAAGATGAATGCTAGTGCATGATATGCATGCCTTATATAGGCTCATTTTCACATTATGATATTCTGCATGCTAAATGTTTCGTGCAACATACTTATGGCCATAGTAAAAATAGAAATAGAGCTTCATTCATTCATACATGCTTCACATAATTAAGCAAGCAAAACAGAAAATCAATACACAACATAAACATCATATACATATAAGTAAGTAAGTTTACTACCTTATGGACTTTGCCTCCTCCTCTTATACATTGATCTTCAAACTATAGCTTTTTCTTTCTCACTTTATCGCCCTAGACAAGTAATGACAACATTAGAACAACAAAAAGTGAATGCCTAATAGGCTATATTTTCCTTCAAGGCTTACTTTTACCGTTGGAGTTCATACTAATTATATTTAGCCACTTTCTTTCTTAAATTCACATGGCAGTCAAAACTGCCAGCATTTTGACACAATTTTAAAAAATCATAATTAATTCTATAGAACTCCAATTGAGGTAGTTCAAATCCCTATGTGAATCTAATTAATTTTAATTTTGTTAAAAAATACTTTAGTCTCACAAATATTATCATATTTTTCCCAGAAATTCACCAAACCTACACACTATTTGAGATTACCTTCCAGAAACAGGGCCTGAGTTTGGGAAATAATATCTTCTAGTATACTTGTCCAAAAATTATAAACTACCTATAAGATTAAAGCTCTATGTATCTACTTTAATTTTGGAAAGGTTCAGAATTTTTGGACAAGGTTTGACCTTTGAAATACCATGAACAAACATACTGTTCCAGACAGGGCATATTATCAACATTTACTCTTCACTTCCAAAACTTCCCAATTCATATACAAGCATCCAAAAATCATGAACACTTGCATATCTACACAATTTTGCCTAATGAATCCATTGGAAACCTCAAATTTGGCATGTTCTTATTCCTTCTTCATGCCCTGTTTTGGCCAAAACAGAACCTCACAAGACAACAATTCACTATTTCACAATTTATTCACTATACTAGGTTCATATGCTTCCCAAACCTCATATAACCACATGTATATGAGCAAAGCATGATGAAACCCTACATACACTATTTGGATAAAAATTAAGGCAGCAAGGGGGGTTTCCACAAAACTCAGCCAACAAACACAATTTTTAGCTCAAAATGAAGCTAAAGCTCACCTATTTGCCTTTCCCAAGCTCTTTCTTTGAATATCAAACTTTTTCTCTTGTAAGATGGCTTAAAACTCCTCTTCAAAAAAAAAAAGAAATGAAGACCTTGAAGAGGGGAACAAGATTCATGAAGGAATTTTGAGCAATAGAAGTGATTTGCCAAGTGATTTTTGAGCTAGAAGCTAACCTTTTGTTTTTGCTTTCTCTTTCCTCTTCCCTTGTATTGGCCGACTTTGAGAGCTTGGAGAGAGAGTGAGATATGTTAAAATGAACTCACTTCAGCCCTCATAATTCACTTGGCCGTGAATCACCAAGAAAAAGGTGGAAATATCATGTGGCCATAATTGCTTCTTGTAAAGTTGAAGTGTTTATTGACTAATGTGTAGTTAATTAATTGAGTTGGTGTTTTCTCTTTCCTCTCCTCTTCTTTTTGGATGAAGTATGCTTCCTAAATAGAGAGGAAATGTTGACCATGTTGCTCTTGCTTTATTGCTTTCTTGCTTTCTTTAGAGCCATAATTGTTGACCAAAGGAGGAGGAAGAATTGTTAACTTAATTCTCTTTTATGCTTGGCCCACCTTTCTTGTATAAAAGCGGAGAGGTCATTTAATTAAACTCTTTTTCTTTTTCTTTTTGTGTTATGACTGAAATGTTTGATCAAAAAGGTGAGCAATAGGATATTAATTCAACTCTCTCTCCACTTTTATTTATCTTGACCAAGTCTTTGCATATTGCATGTATGTGTATGCCATGTTGACCAAACTCCTTTTTTTCCTTCTTTTATGTTTGGATGTGTTAGTCAAGGGAAAAGAGGGAGTTAAGTTGCTTTTCAAACCTCATGATTGGTCTTGCTTTTCAAGACCAAATCTTAGCCCTTCATTTTGGTTTCCAATTTTAGCCTCAAGATCAAGTGACAATTGTCTCTTTTGCCCTTAATTATGGAAATTTTAATTTCTTGTGCCATTAGTTCTTTCAATTCTCTTTCTTAATTATTTCTAAACACTTCTTCCCTTTTCCTTTAGATCCGGGTTAGGTTTCATGTCACTCATCCTAAAGGAATTGGGCATTTTCTTTCGATTAATCCGCACCGATATTCATATTCTATTCTGGGTGCAGTTTCTAACAGTCATTCTATTTCTTGTTCATTCCTAGGACTCTTACTAAAATGGGCTTGATAGTCTACTTTATTCAGGCTTATTCTCTAGCCTTTAGTCCCAAAATTCAGGATATTACAATTCTCCCCCCGTTCAATAAATTTCATCCTCGAAATTTGCTACCAGTCTGATTCTTAATAATACTTGAGAAAGGACCGTTGTAGCAAGGGTTTCATTTCTTTCTTTCTATATTCTATTGATACCTCAAATTCTAGAGGGCACCTTAAGTTCTATAGAACACCCTAGATTCTAGAGGGTACCTCAAATTCTCCACACATCAAATTCTAGAGGTTTTCTCATTCAGCTGTATTCCTATAGACCTTATTCATCTATCCTGCATATGAGCTTCTTCAATTGAACTTACAGACTACTTTCCTCTTGACTAGCACTATAGCTAGCAAGTACTATCTGACTTAATTAGTTCAAATTTTTAACCCTTCTATCAATTTCTGCTATCGTATCATCATGACCGTCAACTGCACCGCTTTTCAATTCAAAGCATCAGCGACGGTAGTCACGTCATAGCTTTTCTTTTCATCTATGTCATCTCATATTCTACTTTTTTGATTTTCAAATATTCAAAATGCTCGTGGTCGCAATACATTTTCACAATCACACCAGACAAAAATAGTGTTTTTCTATTTTCAAAGAAAACATAATCAATGCCAGCTCAAATTCACGAGTGGGGTAATTCATCTCGTGAGGTTTCAACTGTTAAGAGGCACGCGTCACCATTCTGTCTTGCTTTACCAGGACATTTCCCAATCCTTTATTTCTTTCTCATTCTGTTGCAGACCACACACAGGTCATATTCTAAGATCTTGAATATTCAATACTGGTGCGAGTTTCAACCTCTCCCACAGCTCTATGAAATCCTCTCGTAGACATCATCCCGCCTAAGAAATTCTTTCTTTCAAATGAGTGGCAAAACGATTCAAGAAAAATTCTAAATACATCTGGCAAGACCCAGAAAAATGAGTATTTCTACACTAGTTCCTGGCTTCCTCCAATTATGTACTGCTTTCACTATTCTGGGTTCAACTGAGGATCCCTTCATTTGAGATAGCATAGTTAAAAAATGACCACTATAAACTGGTCAAAAACTCTATTAAAAAAATTCAATTATTGGAAAATTCTATTCACAAATTCAGTTCATACAATTCACGAAAATAACAGGTGCTTTGGTCAGTTCAAAATTCAATTTTAAAAATTATACAGGAACTAGACAACTGTTCTAGAAGATCATCAATTCTAAATTCATTCTAGGCTCCAACCCTTGCTACTCAAGCAATTCATACACATATGTAATGTTCATGAAGCACGCAAAACAAACAATCATTCTCAAGCATTCATATTCATTCACAGGACCTAACTGGTCCAGTTATTCATTCACAGGACACACAGTCTATTAGGAAATTCTCAAGGCATACAGTCCGTTATATTCCATCCTTGCGGCCATTATTCCAGCCTTTTGACTGTTTCAATTCCAGCTTTACAGCCGTTCTATTCTAGCCTTTCAGCCGTTTCAATTCCAGCTTTACAGCCGTTCTATTCTAGTTTTTCAGTCGTTCTTTTCCAGCTTTAAAGCTGTTTCAATTCTAGCCTTTCAGCCATTCTCAGGACACTACCCATAATTCTCAGGCTTTGCAACCACTTCGTGACGCTACCCAGTAATTCTTGGTCTTATGACTATGGGCTTTTGTCGTTCTAATTCTGAATGCTTTTTGAGTCTGATTGCCTAAGGACATGATGGCCCAATAGGTCTTACTACCCACAGTATATTCATAATATGAATATACTTGATGGTATATACATACGTGCAGAACCATTACATAAGGTACGAGAGCAAGAGTTTACTTGACTTTTTTTGTCAAACTTGTTCTACCTTCATTCTCTTTGTTGTCTTTCTTTTTAACAAACAACATTGGAGCATCCCATGGTGATTCACTGGGTGACATAAAACCTTTTCTCATTCTACTATCTCCTCTGGGGTCATTCTGTATGGACTTCCAATATTGGTCCAGCTCTAGGCATAATTCTACTTCCTTCACCGATGTATCTACCCGTATATTTTTTTAGGGAATCTGTTAATCACTAGCATATTATATTCTTTGTCTCAATTGTGAGACCATGATTCATGGCTATTCTCATTCTTTCTATTACTCTGTTCCAACAGGGAACAAATTCTCATTCATTCTTTCTAAGGGAATATTCTATAATCAAGATCTTTCCCTATACTAGATTAGCAGCTAGCAACCTTGGAAAACTTCATTCTCATATGTACTATATTCTAGTACCTCAATTCATTCAGGTAAATTCATATATGTAAAGAATCAATTCAACTATTGTTTGATTCTTAGGTTACAGTTCAATTGGTAGCAACCCTCTGGATGTCTATCCAACTTTTAGGTTCATCAACCTAATTCTAGAACCTCAGTCATACCCAATAAGCATGCTAAGATCATCATGATTCATTCCTTCTATTTTATTCTCATAACATTTAGGTAATATCCTCAAATATTTTCCCAAAGCATTGCTGACAATTCAACATTACTTACTAGGTTCACAAAGTTTATAGGGTTCATACTTACATATATATTTGAACCATAGTGTAACTTGTGTCACATCTTGACCTAAACACTATTTCAGCTTAGATATGATTCAAGCATATTCTTAATATTTACCGTATTGATTCTAACATTCACATGGCATCTTTAAGGATCACTATTTTTCAAACCTCAAGGCACTTAAGTCTTTAATCAAGAGGTTTTCAAGTTTTCAGGAAACTTCCCAAGGGGTCACCCATTCTGAGATTGCTCTCGCATGAGCACGCTTAACTATAGAGTTTCATTGGAATTTGAAACACATGCCCGATCGGCATCTAATTTTCTGAATCTCATACCCTTCTCTATTAGGTATACATCACTAATACTCCATTTCATTCTTTATATATAGATCCTACCCCTCCCTTAAACTAGTTTGTCTAGTTAGTGGTTGGGGAAACTTCTATTGCTCTGGGTTCAACTCTAACCCACCATTCATTTTGGCTATGAGATTACTAAAAAGGTATCTGCATACCTATTCACAGAAACAAAACATACTAGCCAAATACCAGAATCTTTGCTCTGATACCATAAAATGAAATACCCTACTTCCGTAATCATTCTGATGAGTTTTAGGCAGTAGATTAAACCATTAAGCAATCTTTCTTTACCAAGTTCTTTCAATTCCCAACCTCAATATAGGATTCGAACCTGTAATTGAGTAGGTTTTGCTGTATAGTTTAAAAAATTTGTTTTTAACATCATCATAAAGTGGTTCATAACTTCTTAGAAACTTATCATTTCTTAATTCCTTGTATAATTACTAAAGTATTTCTTTTCTTGTTCTTAGTTTATACATATACAAATCTAATTAATATACATAAACAGTACATTTTCCTTCAATCTTCTATTCTCCTTCATATTTTCCCCTTGCATATATAAATGCATTCTTCACATGTACTCATCATACCTATATTGTTGGTGGGGGACGGTGAGATTCGGGGAATCTCTGTAGCAAACATACAGACAATGCATGTAAGATGAATGCTAGTGCATGATATGCTTGCCTTACATAGGATCATGTTCACATAATGATATTCTGCATGCTCAATGTTTCGTGCAACATACTTATGGCCATAGTGAAAACAGAAATAGAGCTTTATTCATTCATACATACTTCACATAATCAAGCAAGAAAAACAGCAAATCAATACACAACATAAACATCACATACATACAAGTAGGTAAGTTTACTACCTTATGGACTTTGCCTCCTCCTCTCATACCATGAGCTTCCAACTATAGCTTTTTCTTTGTCACTTTATCGCCCTAGACAAGTAATGACATCATTAGAACCATGAAAAGTGAATGCCTAATAGGCTATATTTTCCTTCAAGGCTTACTTTTACCGTTGGAGTTCATACTAATTACATTTAGCCACTTTCTTTCTTAAATTCGCATGGTAGTCAAAACTGCTAGCATATTGACCAAATTTTAAAAATTCATAATTAATTATATAGAACTCCAATTGAGGTAGTTCAAATCCCTATGTGAATCTAATTAATTTTAATTTTGTTAAAAAATACTTTAGTCTAACAAATATTATCATATTTTTCCCAGAAATTCACCAAACCTACACACTATTTGAGATTACCTTCCAGAAACAGGGCATGAGTTTGGAAAATAATATCTTCTAGTATACTTGTCCAAAAATTATAAACTACCTATAAGATTAAAGCTCTATGTATCTACTTTAATTTCGGAAAGGTTCAGAATTTTTGGACAAGGTTTGACCTCTGAAATACCACGCACAAACATACTGTTCCAAATAGGGCATATTATCAACCTTTACTCTTCACTTCCAAAACTTCAGAATTCATATACAAGTATCCAAAAATCAAGAACACTTGCATATCTACATAATTTTTCCTAATGAATCCATTGGAAACCTCAAATTGGGTAAATTCTCATTCCTTCTTTATGCCCTATTTTGGCCAAAACAGAACCTCACAAGACAACAATTCACTATTTTACAATTTATTCACTATACTAGGTTCATATGCTTCCCAAACCTCATATAATCATATGTATATAAGCAAAGCATGATGAAACCCTACATACACTATTTAGACAAAAATTAAGGCAGCAAGGGGGGATTCCATAAAATTCAACTAACCAACACAATCTATAGCTCAAAATGAAGCTAAAGCTCACCTCTTTACCTTTCCCAAGCTCTTTCTTTGAATCTCAAACTTTTGCTCTACCATGATGGCTCAAAAATCCTCCTCTTTAAAAAAAACCATAGAAATTAATACATTGGAGAGGGGAACAAGATTTATGAAGGGATTTTGAGCAATAGAGGTGATTTACCAAGTGATTTTGGAGCTAGAAGCTAACCTTTTGTTTTTTTTCTTTCTCTTTCCTCTTCCCTTGTATTGGCTGACTTTGAGAGCTTGGAGAGAGAGTGAGATATGTTAAAATGAACTAACTTCAGCCCTCTTAGTTCACTTGGCCGTGAATCACCAAGAAAGAAAGAGGAAATATCATGTGGCCATAATTGCTTCTTGTAAAGTTGAAGTGTTAATTAACTAATGTGTAGTTAATTAATTGAGTTGGGTTTTTCTCTTTCCTATCCTCTTCTTTTTGGACGAAGTAGGCTGCCTAAATAGAGAGGAAATGTTGACCATGTTGCTCTTTCTTTCTTGCTTTCTTTATAGCCATAATTGTTAACCAAAGGAGGAGGAAGAATTGTTGACTTAATTCTCTTTTATGCTTGGCCCACCTTTCTTGTATAAAAGGTGAGAGGTCATTTAATTAAACTCTTTTTCTTTTTCTTTTTCTGTTATGACCAAAATGTTTGATCAAAAAGGTGAGTAATAGGATATTAATTCAACTCTCTCCAATTTTATTTATCTTGAACAAGTCTTTGCATATTGCATGTATGTGTACGCCATGTTGACCAAACTCCTTTTTTTCCCTTCTTTTATGTCTTGGATGTTTTTGGTCAAGGGAAAAGAGGGAGTTAAATTGCTTTTCAAACCTCATGATTGGTCTTACTTTTCAAGACCAAATCTTTGCCCTTCATTTTGGTTTCCAATTTTAACCTCAAGATCAAGTGACAATTGTGCCATTAGTTCTTTCAATTATTTTTCTTAATTATTTCTAGAAAATTCTTCCCTTTTCCTTTAGATCTGGGTTAGGTTTCATTTCACACATCCTAAAGGAATTGGGCATTTTCTTTCGATTAATCCGTACCAAAATTCATATTCTATTCGGGGTGCAGTTTCTAACAGTCATTCTATTTCTTATTCATTCCTGAGACTCTTACTAAAAAGGGCTTGGTAGTCTACTTTATTCAGGTTTAATCTCTAGCCTTTAGTCCTAAAATTTGAGATATTACAAAAGGAGGAGGAATTAAGAGGTAATCCTCCAAACTTGTTTCTCTTGCAGGAATTGATGCTATTGGTGTTGTTCTTGGCCTAGTTTGGTTGTTTTGGTGAAAGATGGTTCATGTAACCTAAGGGTTCTTGATATCCAAGTTTCTTCAAACCATGTCCAATGAATGTCTAAATAGCTATTAATATGAGTATAAGTAGAAAGGAGGTGATTTGGCAAGAAAAAATGAGAAACCGACATAACTTTTCTTAGAACCCTAAATGGTTTCCCTGTGTTAAGTGTGTGAAAGGAGCAAGAATTTGAAAATTTTGATGCTTCATTTAGAAGATAAAATTGTGTAGGGTATATGTCGATGATGAAGTGAGAAAAGCCCTAGAAGGTGAAATGACCAAAATACCCTAAAAGCTCTAAGTAAGGGCTGTCAAGGGCAGTTTTGTCATTTGGGCCTGATTTTGGTCAATAAGAAGTCAAAAATGGATTCTACACGAAAAATTGTGTATGATTAGCCAAAGTCATAAATGTTGGTAAAGTGTAGTGAGACCTGGTACAAAAGGGAGTATACCGGATCTTCAAGGGCATTTTGCTAATTTAGTATCCTTAAGCTAAGTTAACCAATAGAATGGGTTTAAAATGATACATGGATGAGTAATAACTCATTTATGGTATATTTGGGAATTGTAGGATTTGAAAATTGTTCAGAGTCTCAGAACTTGCTTGAGCTTAGACAGGAGGGAAGACATTTCTAAAGGAAAGCGACAAGGTAGTAACTTGTGTTTCATATGTTATCACATGCAATGTATGGTTTGTGTGTTCATCATGAGTTTTCTAACATATTCTGAATATGCGTGGTGGTCGCCCTTGGCCTATTTTACACAGGTGGATGCTCAGGCCAATGTAACACTCACTGTTGAATGAGTGGGTGCCCGGGGCCTATTTTGCATGGATGGATGCTCAGGCCAATATAACACTCACTGTTGAATGAGTGGGTGCCCAGGGCCTATTTGCACGGGTATCCCTCGGGGCCTTGTAATATATCTAGCGCTATGATAGCTTAGGAGCTACATGTGATGCATCAATGTTGTTGTGATGATTCTGATGAGTGATGTTTGTTTAGCATGCCTTGTAATGTTATAAATGTATGATTAATATATATTACTACTGAGATTCCTTTGAATCTTACTCTTTTTAAAAAACTACTTACAGTATAGGGAGAAAACTTGAGGGGCAAGAAGAAGGTAAATGTGGACGACTAGATGTTGAGTGTAATACCCCAATTTTTTTTACCAATATTCCTTATGTGTATATTTGTGATATTTAGTGGAATAAAATAGTGAATTATGGTGTGTATAAATTTACAGTAATATTTCAATCGTTGGTTACATGTAATTTGGCCAAGTAAATTTACAGTGAATTGGGGCAAAACGCTAATTTTTCCATAAAGTGCAAAATAATTATTTTTCCCTAATATTCCTAATAATTTAAGTTATATGGGAATTAAAAAGAGGAAAAAGGCTACTTGATAATTAGTAAACCTATTTTGGAGAAATATTCTCAAGTAAGGTCAAATAGTCAAAAGTCAACAACTTGCAAGATGGCAATGGGATAGTGCAAGATCAATATATACTCCCTCAATTCTCATGCATTTTTGGAAGAATAGAGAAGGGAGAAGGGGAAATGAAATATTAAAAAAATGGTATTTTGAACCAATGAGAAGTTGCCATATATGTCAAAACCATTTGACCTTTAATTATATTATCATTCCTTCTTCTCTTCAGCCTCATTTTTTATTAGAACTGAAGAAATAGAGTGAGAGAGAGTTTGAGACGGTAAAGAACACGGTGAAGCATACAAGGGCTAGGGATCTTCAAGATCAAAGGTAAGGAAGTCATAATCTTATGGTTTAAACTTCCAAATCCCTCTATAACCTCTCCTACTCACATCTACTCCTTTGAATCCATGGTTTTCAAGAGAAATCAAGGGTGTAGAGAGAGAGAAAAAAACAATTAAGAGAGAGAAAACTAAGAAATCAAGAGGTAATCCTCCAAACTTGTTTCTCTTGCTCTAATTGATGCTATTGGTGTTGTTCTTGGCTTGGTTTGGTTGTTTTGGTGAAAGATGGTCAATGTAACCTAATGGTTCTTGATATCCAAGTTTCTTCAAACCATATCCAATGAAGTCTAAATAACTAATCATGTGAGTATAAGTAGAAAGGAGGTGATTAGGCAAGAGAAAACGAGAAACCAACATAACTTTTCTGAGAATCCCAAATGGTTGCCTTGTGTTAGGCATATGAAAGGAGCAAGAATTTGAAAATTCGGATGCTTCCATTAGGTTTAGAAGATAAAATTGTGTAGGGTATATGTTGAGGATGAAGTGAGAAAAGCCCCAGAATGTGAAATGACTAAATTACCCCTTAAAAGCTCTAAGTAAGGCCTGTCAAGGGCATTTTCATCGTTTAGGCTTGATTTTGACCAATTTGAAGTCAAAAATGGATTCTACAAGTAAAATTGTGTAGGATTAGCCCAAGTTATAGCTTTTGGTAAAATATAGAAAAAACCCGGTCTTAAGGGAGATTTTGGTAATTTAGCACTATTAGGCTAAGTTAACCAATACTATGAATTTGGAATTATACATGAATGAGTAATGACTCATTTATGGTATATTTTAGATTTCAGGACTTGGTAGTTGTCCGAAACTCAAGGGTTGCCCGAGCTTGGACAGGTAGGAGGAAATTGCTAAAGGAAAGCAATCAGGTAGTAACTTGTCTTTCATATGTTATGATATACAATGTATGATTTGTGTGTTTATCATGAGTTGTTTAACATATTTTGAATATGCGGGATGGTCACCAAGGGCCTATCTTTGCACAGGTGGACGCTTAAGCCAATATAATGCTCACTGTTGCATGAGTAGGTGCCCGAGGCCTATTGCACGGGTATCCCTCGGGGCCTTGTAATATCTAGCGCTACGATAGCTTATGAACTACATGTGATACATTGAAGGCTGTTGTGATGATTCTGATGAATGATGTTTGTTTAGCATGCCTTGTAATGTTATAACTGTATGATTGATATATGTTACTACTGAGATTCTTTTGAATCTTATTCTTTTCTTTCCAAAAAACCACTTACAGTACAGGAAGAAAGCTCGAGGGGCAAGTGGAAGGTAAATGTAGATGACTAGAGGTTGAGACACTGAAGACTTTAGTCATTTTGGTTGTCTAATTCCATATGTTTTTGGATATTATAGGATTTGTATATGTGGTTTATGACTTGTAAGCATAACAATAATGTAAGAATATCTGGTAGATGAATAGTAGTTGATATGTGTTTATGCTTCCTATTGCTAACAAAATGTGTATAAGTAATGGAATATGAGGACTAAGTAGAGGCATGCTCATAAACTCTAATAAACAAACAAAATGGAAGAACCAATGAGGCTAAATGAGATAGTGAGAATGGTTTGTGAAAATTTTATTACCCTCTCAACCCTAGGTTCAACTCCTAAGTTGAGGTTAGGGATTTATAGGTATTTTCAAAAGTTGGTGGGTAGTCCGGATTTGAATCTTCTTCTCCTGAATGATTTAACTACTCTTTATACTCATCCGAGGTTATAGGAAATGAGGTATCACATTGAGACACTGAAGGCTTTAGTCATTTTGGTTGTCTAATTCCATTTGTTCTTTTTGGATATTTTTTAGTTACATATGATGTATATGACTTGTAAGCATAACATCAATGTGAGAATAACTTGGTGAATGAATGGTAGTCAATAAGTGTTTATGCTTCCTATTGCTAACGAAATGTGTATAAGTAATGGAATGTGAGAACTAAGCAGAGGCATGCTAGTAAACTCTGATAAACTAATGAAAAGGAAGAGTCGGTGAGACTTAATGAGATAGTGTATATTTGTGAAAATGGTTTGTGAAAACTTTATTATCCTCTTAACCCTAGGTTCAACTCCTGAGTTGAGGTTGGGGATTTGTAAGTATTTTCATGTGTTGGGTTGTCCGGGTTCGAATCCAAGTCCCCTAAATGATTTCACTACTCTTTTGTACTCATCTGAGGCTATAGGAAATGAGATATCACATTTTTCGTATCAAAGAGTTGATTCTAGAAACAATAGGCATTTGCTAGAGTACTATGCTTAAGTTTATAGGATCTAACCTTTCATTAGCTATTTTGTGGTTGGAAGCATAGGGATAGAATACGGTGTAAGAGTGGTGACAAGTAAAAGATATGGATTAGCATATGAGGGCATTTGGAATGTTTGCTGAAGTGATTAGCTTGGGAACAATTGGTGAACTCGAGTTTAGCAAGGAGAATGCGAGTGCATTCCAGCCAGGAACTCGAGTTTATGTATAAAAACTCGAGTGTATTGCCTTTTCTATACATATGAAAATGTCTCAGGTACAAACTTTCAGGCTAAAGCTCTTGTAACTCAAGTGTAGTGTGGTTGAGAACTCGAGTGTGGTTTGGAGAACTCAAGTTTATGCCTTCCATTCTTAGTTTCTATACTCTCTGATAGAAACTCTTATCGCAGAACTCTCATGATTCGAATGTATGGTTAAGGACTTCAGTGCAATGCTTACCCATGGCATCTGATTGGTTTTTGGAATAAACTTCCATTCCAAGACTTCCAGGACTCGAGTATGAAAAAAATTTTCTGAGAACTCAAGGGTGAAATATCAAACTTGAGCGTGATTCCTCTTGACATGTTTGGATCAATTAAGTTCCAATGAGAGATACTAGCTGAACTCAAGTGTGCCTACTAGGACTCGAGTTTGTGGTCAGAACTCGAGTGCATATGGCCAAACTCAAGTGAAGTGTCAATTTTGCAGAACATGTAAAGGTGACTTAGTGCAATGTTTTCTTTAGAAATTTTAATACATTGTACTTCATCTACCTTGATCATTTCCTTGTAAAATGTTTTATCACCATTTTGTCATTATCTAAGCACAAATTCTAACACAATGGTGTATAGGACAATAGGAAGCATGTCGGACGATGAAAGCCAAATGAGTAGGACACGCTCACTCCCATCGATTAACCAGCCTCTACCAGAGGAGCAGATACCAAAGGGTGAGGCTTATGTAGTTATTAACATAGGAGGGCCTGGACGTGGACCCAAGATTATTCGTACACGCAGAAAGAGTGTCAAGTATCCAATGTTCTATGGTCATGTTGCTAGAGGTGAAGCAACTATAGTGGACACAGATGACTTGGAGTCATATGACAGTGTGTAGCACCCAGACTCAGATGAAGAGTCGGATGCTCCAGTAGAGAAATTAGCCTTTGACCCACATCCAAATCATGAACTTTGGGAGCAATTAAAGGATTTGTATGTGATAGCCTTCAATGATTTTATCACTCTCACAACACAGTATATAGTGTTCTTGAACTCAGTGCAGAAGCTGTATGAGCAAAAGGAGGAGCTTGGGCTAATGATGACAGATGATGTATGGATTTGGACTACGTTAGCTCATTTTCCCAATTTCACATCTTGGACTAGAAAAAAGAATGAGATTGTATTTCTAGGTCCTTTTGAGTTTATGCCTTTTGTTAGGCATCTGTTTTTATATGTTGTGTTTAATATGCCCAATGAGTAGTAGGGCAGAGTTCTTTTATTGTAAATGTTAAGCCACTTATTGCACATATGACTAGTTTATGTTATATATAGGACAAGCTTCTTTGATGTAAATACCAAGCCATTTCAATGCAAAAAGGAATGTTTTCTATGATGGATATATATTTGTTGTGTGATGGTATTTAAATCTTGAGAAGTACATATGTGCATATATGTGTTGATGTGGTATTAATATAGTGTTCCTTCTTAATAGTGAAGAGAAACAATGGTGCAACATAGACCTGTGGGAAATGTACCACCAAATCCTGAACCTGAGGATAATACGAAGCCTGATCTCATGCAGCAAGTTTTCACAATGCTGACCCAACGCAAACTATGATCCAGGACTTGCAAGAAGAAGTTTGAGAACTAAGAGAAAAGTGAAATGCTGATAGGCACAACCGAACAACCCTGAAGGGAATAACCCGAAGGGGAATCCCCCTAAAGGAAACCATCTTGAGGGGAATCCAGATGAGGAACAACCACCAAGTGATGAGCAATCACAATCGCATGAGGTTAATTTAAAAGTTCCCGTTGTTCAAGAACATGAGGAGAATGCTGTCCAATATTAGATGCCCAAATTTATTAAGTACCATCCTGAGGCATTCTAGGGAATATTTAATCCATAGGTTGCTGAGAACTAGGTGAACCATCCAGAGAAAATTTTTGAGGTGCTTGGATGCCCAACGGTGATGAAAGCCAGGATGGCTATATATAAACTAGTAGGAGATGCTAATGACTGGTGGAAGAATATGGCAGTTATTTTACAAGCCCAGAATACTCCATTGACCTAGGAGTTGTTTCAAGAGAAATTCTATGAAAAGTATTTCCCAAGGTCAGTAACTATCGAGAAAGAGAAAGAATTCTTAGCAATTCAACAAGGTGATACTGAGACCTTCGATGCTTACCTGTCTCCATTTATTCTACTGTCGCACTACTCTTCCTACCTAAAACTCAAAGATAATGTGAAGTGGAGCTCTGATATACTAATACAAGGACTGAAGCCTGAAATGGAAGAGAAACTTATGGCCTGAAAGTTTAAAAATTTTAACAAGGAGGTAGAAGTGTGTCGACTGACAGAAGGAAATCTAAAGAGAGTACAGGCCGGTAAGGGTACTAGCCAGAGAGGTGGACCTAGTCCTGGGGATACCTCATAGAAGCATAAAGGACAAGGATTCCCATAAAAGGGTAACAACAAAAAGCCCTTTTGGTTTGGGAATCACAGCGGCCAAAGACCCCTAATGGCACAAGTATGCCCGAGATGTGGCAAGTCTCATCCGGGACGATGGTGCAATCTTTCTACAAGGCAAGTGATTTTTTATTGTTAGATTTCATGTTTTGATGATAACAAATCATGTTTTGGAAGCTCATGGATTAATTACCAGCAAAGCAATCAATTCTGGTGATCTGTGCAAGATCACTCGAGTGATTTTATTAATCACTCGAGTGATATTCAAGATCACTCGAGTGATCACTGAAATCACTCGAGTGATTGCGAAAAATAACAGATCACTCGAGTGATATGGGAAATCACTCGAGTGATCCGCAATTTCACTTCCAGTGATCGCGAAATCACTGCAAGAAAATTTCACTGTTTTGAAAATCACTTCCAGTGATTCTGAATCACTCGAGTGATGCGCCAAATCACTTCCAATGATTGTGAATCACTCGAGTGATACGGCTAATCACTTCCAGTGATTGTGATTTCACTTCAAGAAAATTCCACGGTTTTGCAAATCACTTCCAGTGATTCTGAATCACTCGAGTGATGCGCCAAATCACTTCCAGTGATTGTGAATCACTCGAGTGATACGGCCAATCACTTCCAGTGATCTAGAATTCACTTCAAGAAAATTTCACTGTTTTCCAAATCACTTCCAGTGATCCTCAATCACTCGAGTGATGTTGCATTTTCGCTGAATCACTTCCAGTGAATTGGAAATCACTGCAAGAATATTTCACTGTTCCCCAAATCACTTCCAGTGATCTTGAATCACTCGAGTGAAGTTTGAAAAGTTGCAAATGACTTCCAGTGAATTGGAAATCACTCCAAGAAGAAATCACTATTTACAAAATCACTTCCAGTGATTCCAAATTCACTCGAGTGAAATATGCAATTTCCAATATCACTTCCAGTGAACCAGCAATCACTGACAGAAGCTTTCAAAGTTTTCAAAATCACTCCCAATGACATTATATTCACTTCCAGTGATATTGCTCTTGCTCATATAATGATCTATTGTTTCCATATGATTTTACCTCAACTGATTTTTTCTAGTGAAATTCTATTATTACTGATTTCTCCAAATAGCTATCAAAATCATATGATATATCATTTCAATACTTAGTTGCGAAAATAGGATCACTCTCTATGGTTTTATTCTGTCACTTTTTATAAAACACCTCCAGTGATCCATATTAATTTACTGAGATACAAATATTGCTTAACGGTTATATTCATAAGTGTGTTACAGCTGTACTCCACCATCACGCACTTGACTTGTAACTGAACACTCCACTCAAACGACAACTATTCATGGTAGCAGCAGAAATTCAAAAGTAACGGAAAACAAATGCTGTTACATTTGTCAGAAGCATCTTTGAATGAACGGGCAAATTTACAACGGTCTTCAAGTGGTTCTATTATATATGTCCAGCCATTTGAAAAATACAACAACGAAGAAAAAAACGCCTGAATACTCCAAAAAGCTATATCCTCACAAAAGCTTCAGTTCATCATTTGTGCTTCAGTTCTTATCTTCATACTCTGTGAGAGAGATTTGTCATTCATACTTAATCATTTTCAATAGAGTTAACTTAAGGTTGAGGAACCTTAAGTAGGGATTTGTGATTACCTTGTGTAAGGGGGAGCGAGTGTCTGAGGAACTTGCTAGTTGTACTGTGGTGCCAAGAACCCACTGAATCTTGGAAGATATAGTGAAAAGCTCAGAAGGATTTCTGAGGACTGGACGTAGGTCAAGTGGTTGAGACCGAACCAGTATAAATCTCTGTGTGATTCTCGGTGATATCTCTTCCTTTCATTAACTGTGCTTTAAGTTTTATAAATTGAATTTAAGCTTTTGATTATTTTGTAATCACCCAATTCACCCCCCTCTTGGGTGAAAAGCTTGCTCTAACAGTTATGCCTGCAAGAAGCCAGGCCATTTGGCGGTGAAGTATCCTTAATGAGCAGCACTACGACCTGTTGAGCTTAGATAGCAAAATTAGGGCTGAGTATTCGCCTTAACCTAGGAAGAAGCAAAGAAGTCCCCATAGCTAGTTCAAGGTAAAATCCGTCTTAATAGTAGGGTGTTACAAGCCTTATATGATTCGAGTGCTAGTCACTCCTTCATTGCATATGACTGTGCTAAGCGCCTAGAATTGAATGTGCATAAACTGCCATTTAACTTGATCGTATCAATGCCGATGGGTGTTAAAAATCTGACTGCTGATATATGTCTAAATTATGTAATAAATATTGAGGGATATGAGTGTACAATGGACTTGATTTGTTTGCCACTCCAAAAACTTGAAGTCACATTGGGTTTTGATTGGTTGACGATAAATAATGTGCTGGTAAATTGCAGAAACAAGAGGATAATATATCCTACTTTGTAGGAGCCCAATAACATGAATACTAGTTTGAACTTTGTCTCATTGGCAGAAGTTGAGAAATGCCTGAGAAGGGGATGCCAAGGATATATTGTGTTCTTTTCCGTGCAGGCGGAAATAGAAATAGCCCTTAAAGACATTCCAGTTGTACGAGAATTTCCTAATGTATTTCCAGATGACCTTAGTGGTTTACCTTCGGAAAGAGAAGTGGAATTTGTGATCAAGGTCATTCTTAGAGCAGGGTCTATATCAAAGGCTCTATATCGAATAGCTCTAAATGAGATGGCTGAGTTGAAGAAGCAAATCAAAGAATTGCTTGAAAAAAGGTTCATTTGACCCAGTGTGTCACTGTAGGGAGCTCCGGTGTTATTCGTTAAGAAGAAGGATGGGAGCCTAAGGTTATGTATTAATTACAAAGAACTGAACAAGGTAACCATCAAGAACAAGTACACGCTTCCCTAAATTGACTACCTTTTAGATCAACTATCTAGAGCAAGTGTTTTCTCAAAGATTGATCTAAGATTGGGGTATCATTAGCTGCGGGTGAAGGCAGAAGATATACCAAAAACTACTTCCAGAACCTGGTATGGACAGTATGAATTTCTAGTAATGCCCTTTGGGGTAACCAATGCACCAGCCATGTTTATGGACTATATGAACTGTATCTTTCATAAATATTTAGATCAGGTCATGGTGGTCTTCATCGATGACATTCTGATATAATCTAAGAGTAGGGAAGAGCATGTGGAGAACTTCAGAATTTTGCTAAGAATTTTGCGAGAAAGACAACTCTATGCGAAGTTGAGCAAATGTGAATTTTGTAATACCCCACTTTTTCACCAATATTCTTATATGTATATTTGTGATATTTAGTGGAATAAAATGGTGAATTGTGGTGTGTATGAATTTACAAAAAATGGCAATCGCCGGTTATATATAATTCAACCAAGTAAAGACACAAAGTGGCAATTAATGTCCACTTAAAGGCCTACTATTGTAACCAAAATTTGAGAATTTAAATGACATGAATATTGGGCTCATTTAAGTGTCAAAATTGGGTCAAACTAATGGAAATGAGCGAGAATTGATTTATTATGGTAAATCATAAAATGTAAGGGCAAAACGGTAATTTTGCCATAAAGTGGGAAATGATTATTTTTCCTTAATATTCCCAATAATTTCAGTCAAATGGGAATTAAAACTAGGGAAATGACTACTTGATAATTAATGATCCTATTTTCGAGAAATATTATCAAGGAAGGTCAAATAGTCAAAAGTCAAAGGACAAAAGTCAACATATTGCATGATGGCAATGGAACAGTGCAAGATCAATATTTTCCTCTCAATTATCACTTATCTTCGGCTGGAATGAAGAGAGCATGAAGGGAAATGGAATAATTAGACAAAAATGGAAATATGGACCAATAGGAAAGTGCCATGTGTATGTTAAACAATTTAATCCTAATATATCATTAATTCCCTTCATGTTTTCCTTCATTCTTGTGCCATCTAACCGAAATAGATAGAGAGGAAGCTGAGAACGGTGAAGAACACGGTGAAGAAGAAGAGAACTAGGGTTCTCCAAAAAAAGCAAGGTAAGGAAGTCATAATATTGTGCTTTAACCTTCCTAATCCTTCCATAACCTCTCTAACTCACCTCTACTCCTTTGAATCCATGGTTTTCAAGAGAAATTAAGGGTGTAGAGAGAGAGAAGTCAGTCATTGAGGAGAGAGAAAGCTGAGAAATCAAGAGGTAACTTTCTAAACTTGTTTCTCTTGCTCTAGTTGATGCTATTGGCATTGTTCTTGGCTTGGTTTAGTTGTTTTGATGAAAGATAGATAATGAAACTTAAGGGACCCTAATGTTCAAGTTTCTCCAAATCAAGTCCAATGAATGTCTAAATAGCTAATAGTGTGATTAGAAGTAGTAAGGAGGTGATTAAGGAAGAGATAACGAGAAACCGACATAACTTTTTTTGGAACCTAAATTACATGCCCTGTTTTGGATGTGGTAAAGGAGTAAGAATTTAATAGTTTTGATGCTTCCATTTGGGTTTAGGAGGAAAAATTGTGTAGGATTTATGTTGATAATAAAGTGAGAAAAGCCCCAGAATGTGAAATGACAAAATTACCCTTAAAAGCTCTATCTAAGGGCTATCAAGGGCATTTTCATCATTTGGGCCTGATTTTGGCCAATCTGAAGCCAAAAATGGATTCTACACGTGAAACTATGTAGGATTGGCCTGAGTCATAATTTTGAGTAAAGTACAGGTAGGCCGGGTCTTAAGGGGCATTTTGGTAATTTAATGTTGTTAGGCAAAATTAACCAATAGCATGAGTTCAGAAGTAATGAATGGATGAGTAATAACTCATGTATAATATATTTGGCAATTATAGGACTTGGTGATTGTTCGAAACCCAAGACTTGCCCAAGCTCGGATAAACGGGAAGAAGTTGCTAGAGAAAAGCAACCAGGTAATAACTTATCTTTCATATGTTATGATATGCAATGTATGATTGGTGCGTTCATCATGAGTTGTCTAACGTATTTTGAATATACGGGGTGGTCACCCGGGACCTATCTTTACACAGGTAGGCGCTCAGGCCAATATAATGCTTAATGTTGCATGAGTGGGTGCCTGGGGCCTATTTGCACAGGTATCCCTCAGGGCCTTATAATATATCTAGTGCTACGATAGCTTATGAGCTACATGTGATGTATTGAATGTCGTTGTGATGATTATGATGAATGAGCATTGTTTAGCATGCCTTGTAGTGTTATAACTGTATAATTGATATATGTTGCTACTAAGATTCTTTTGAATCTCACTCTTTTTTTAAAAAAACCAATTACAGTACAGGGAGAAAGCTCGAGGGAAAAGCGGAAGGTAAATGTGAATGACTAAAGGTTGTGACACTGAAGACTTTAGACATTTTGGTTGTCTAGTTCCTAATCCCTCTATAACCTCTCCTACTCACATCTACTCCTTTAAATCCAAAGTTTTCAAGAGAAATCAAGGGTGTAGAGATAGAGCAAAAACATTGAAGAGAGAGAAAGATGAGGAATCAAGAGGTAATCCTCCAAACTTGTTTCTCTTGCACCAATTGATGCTATTGGTGTTGTTCTTGGCTTAGTTTAGTTGTATTGGTGAAAGATGGTTCATGTAACCTAATGGTTCTTGATATGCAAGTTTCTTCAAATCATGTCCAATGAATGTCTAAATAGCTAATCATGTGAATATAAGTAGAAAGGAGATGATTAGGCAAGAGAAAACGAGAAACCGACATAACTTTTCTGAGAACCCCAAATGGTTGCCCTGTGTTAGGTGTGTGAAAGGAGAAAGAATATGATAATTATGATGTTTCCATTGGGTTTAAAAGATAAAATTGTATAGGGTATATGTCGATGATGAAGTGAGAAAAGCCCCAGAAGGTGAAATGACCAAATTACCCTTAAAAGCTCTAAGTAAGGGCTATCAAGGGCATTTTTGTCATTTGGGCTTGATTTTAGTCAATCTGAAGTCAAAAATGGATTCTACATGTAAAATTGTGTAGGATTAGCCTAAGTCATAAATTTTTTTAAAGTGTAGTGAGATCGGGTGTAAAGGGCAGTATACCGGATCTCCAAGGGCATTTTGGTAATTTAGTATCCTTAAGATAAGTTAACCAATAGAATGAGTTTAGAATGATACATGGATGAGTAATAACTCATTTATGGTATCTTTGGGAATTGTAGGATTCACGACTGTTCAGAGTCTGAAAACTTGCCCGAGCTTAGAGAGGCGGGAAGAAATTTCTAAAGGAAAGCGACCAGGTAGTAACTTGTCTTTCATATGTTATCACATGCAATATATGGTTTGTGAGTTCATCATGAGTTGTCAAACGTGTTACAAATGGCAGACACCTAAGAGGGGGTGAATTTGGTGTATGATAATAAAGTATGATTGCTTAAAATCTTTTCGCAACTTATCAAATCAATACATATGGAACTATAAATTCATATGCAGATATATAGATCATATATGCTGGAAATGTAAAAGCTTAGGGAAGAGAGGATGCAAACTGTAATTTATCCTGGTTCGGTCCAATCCACGATGACTTACGTCCAGTCCCCAGGCTCCTCCTGAGATTTCCAATCCAATATCTTCTTGTTTAACTGGGCACAAGATAAGCCTCTACAAATCTCTTACAAAGTACTCCCCCTTACACACTGTAAGATTACTCTCTCTTATGGAAAGTCAAGCAATGCAATCCCAAGGACCTTTCTCTCCTGCTTACACCACTGTAAATCTTACGAGCAGCAACGCTCTCTACTGCTTGCACGTTGTAAGTCTTATGAGTAGAAAGTCTTACTAACAATTCGCTCTACAACTTCCCCTGTAAGGTGATCAATTCTCTCAAGGTCCCTCTACCTTGAGAATACTTCTGAAATACAGATGAAGTGTTTACAAGCTCTCTCACAGAGTGTATAAATGCTCACTGAAGTACAATACAAAATATTCTCACTCTCTCAAATATACATAATATAGAAGACGAAGTAGAGCAAAGAGTGGTCAGAGGCTGAAGACTTAGGATATCAGCATGTTCATGTTCTCATCGTATTGTCAGTCATTCTGTGTTTGCATCTTCTCCTATTTATAGCTGAGTTGTGGAAGATGACCATTATAAACATCCATCCGTTAGAGTTTGTTGATTCATTTGACCGTTGAGCCCATTCGGATATTTTCCTGTTGTAATCACATCTGATGCTTAGATAGATACTACTTCATTTTCAGTTGGAGTCCCATTACTTTGTATGGTCATTGAGTGTATTTAAATATTTTCCCATTGATCGTGCTATGACATATGCTTATGCGTTTCTTACAGTTTGCCCATTGATCTAACAGATGCTTCAGCGTTAGGCAGTTTGTTGATTATTCGTTGAATATTGCTAGTGCCCATGATTAGTTGTCGCTGAATATTGATCCGTGTATGCCATGTGATCGGTAGTGCATAACACCTATAAAAGCACTTCGAGAAATAGCCGTTAGAAAATATCACTCGGGTGATTACACACTTCACTGATAGTGATTTTCAGAAGATAGTATTCTACTGGCAGTGACTGGTAATGATGATCCCTTGAGTAATTTTCATGATTCTGTTAAGTTTCTGAAGGTGATTCTTATAAGCTGCCATTGGAACTAATTCTGTCACAGTAGAGAGTACACTTAGTAATCACTAGAAGGTATTTGATTCACTGGAAATGCATTGCGAGTGATATACCAAAATAAACATATCACTTGAGGCATATTGGCTTTCACTGGAGGTGCAATTAGGTTCACTAGGAGTGATCTCATCTTCACAGGAAGTGATTCTGATTCATACTGATATACTAGCAGTGATTTGATGTCAACTAGAAGTGATACTGAGAAAATAGCTAATCACTCGAGTGAATTCAGTTGCACTGAGAGTGATTTTCTAAACAGTGAAATTTTCTTTCGGTGATTTTAGAGCCACTAGAAGTGATATTGAAAATTTCACATATCACTCGAGTGATTTGGAGATCACTGGAAGTGAATTTTGAAACAGTGAATTTTTCTTGCAGTAATTTGGCTTGCACTGGAAGTGATTCTGAAAAATCTCATATCACTCGAGTGATTTCAGTATCACTGGAAGTGAAATTGCAAACAATGAATTTTTCTTGCAGTAATTTGCTTGCACTGGAAGTGATTCTGAAAAATCTCTTATCACTCGAGTGATTTCGGTATCACTGGAAGTGAAATTGCAAACAGTGAATTTTTCTTGTAGTGATTTGGCTTGCACTGGAAGTAATTTGCAAAATTAACAGAATCACTCGAGTGATTTCGCTATCACTGGGAGTGATTTTTAGAACAGCGAAAAATTCTTCTGATGATTTCTGTGCCATTCGAGTGATCTGCCATCTGACACATTTCACTCGAGTGATCATTAATGATCACTCGAGTGATTTTCCTGATCACTCGAGTGATTATAAAAATCACTCGAGTGCTCTCTGTTCAGATCACTTGAACCCGTTGCTTCACTTACAATTCGATAGCAAACAGGGGTCAAATTCCAGATGATATAACTCTTCGAATATAACTTTAAAATTTCAATATTATATATCCATGGAAATCTATTTACGTCTAGTTTCATATGCCACTGGTTTCAGCTCAATCGCATTTGTGGTTTGAGAGTAATGGCCAAAATACCAAACCTGTTCCAGAAAGTGACGCTGATATGAAGGCTAAATTCGAACACTTATATCTCTTTCATCTGAGCTCCTTTGATGTTTCTTTTCGTGTCAAAATGACGCATTTGTAGTTTGAGAGGTATGATCGAATAACCAAGCCTCACTCAGCTAGACAAAAAACAGAGCATGAAAATTCAAAGATCACTCGAGTGAATAGTGTCTCACTCCAAGAATTTTTCCCTGTTTCCATAATCACTCGAGTGATTCTGAAAATTACTCGGTTGCTACAGTGCTGCAGTATGCTACAGTGCCAAATACGCTACAGTACCCCGTATGCTATAGTACCACTGCTACAGTACCCATAGAACTTGAATCTTCATATTTTTCATTAATTATTGCAAGTTCTTCATTCCTCAATTTCTTTCTTCCATTGCTTGACTAATCTACAATATATGCAATATTATATTTAGTAGTTAGTCAATGTACTAGATAAGTATATGATGCAAACTTTTTGCTCTCTTAATATTTGATATCTGTATTTAACATCATAAAAACTAATCATATCTAACAAAACGTATTCTGAATATGCGGGGTGGTCGCCCGAGGCCTATTTTGCACGGGTGGATGCTCAAGCTAATATAACGCTCATTGTTGCATGAGTGGGTGCCTGAGGCCTATTTGCACAGGTATCCCTCGGGGCCTTGTAATATATCTAACGCTACGATAGCTTACGAGCTACATGTGATGCATGAATGCTATTGTGATGATTCTGATGAATGATGTTTGATTAGCATGCCTTGTAATGTCATAACTGTATGATTGATATATGTATGTTACTACTGAGATTCCTTTAAATCTCACTCTTTTTCAAAAACCACTTACAGTACAAGGAGAAAGCTCGAGGGGCAAGAAGAAGGTAAATACGAACGACTAGAGGTTGAGACGCTGAAGACTTTAGTCATTTTGTTTGTCTTATTCCATATATATTTTTTTGATATTTTTGATTTACATATGATGTATATGACTTGTAAGCATAACATCAATGTAAGAATAACTTAGTGAATGAATGGTAGTCGATAAGTGTTTATGCTTCCTATTGCTAATGAAATGTGTATAAGTAATGGAATGTGAGAACTAAGCAGAGGTACGCTCATAAACTCTGATAAACTAATGAAAAGGAAGAGCCGGTTAGACTTAATGAGATAGTGTATATTTGTGAATATGGTTTGTGAAAACTTTATTACCCTCTCAACCCTAGGTTCAACTCCTGAGTTGAGGTTAGGGATTTGTAAGTATTTTCAGATGTTGGGTAGTCCGGGTTCGAATCCTAATCTCTCGAATGATTTCACTACTCTTTCGTACTCGTATGAGGTTATAGGAAATGAGGTATCACAATAGCTACTGAAAGAAAATTAAGGTTGACTTTTGTACTATCATGTAATTATAGATTAGGGTAATTAACCCCTTTTGATTTTGCAGTCTCATAGGATATTATGTGTCGTCAACCAATCATTACTAATAATTATTCCTACTTTATATTGTGACAAACCAATTAGCTCCATCGTAGATCTATGTCCTTCGGCATTCGTTATATCATTCAATAAGCTTCAATTATAATGTATCTGACACTCGAGGGTGTAGCTATAACCAAATCATAGAATAACTGAGGTATATTCAGGCCTTGCCATCTTACACAACCATATGTAATAATGGATGACTAACACCTAAGTCATACCATACTTGTATGGACTTACTATTTAGTAGAATTGTTCCTTTGATCAGTTTATGAGACTTTTAGCCTCCTCCTGTTTTATACAAAACTTTTCTCTGAGTTCTCTACCTCGGCTTCTCTACCCATTTGTTGCCATAGACAATTGTTGTCTAAATGCCCCAGTCATTGACAATTATAATAGATTCTCTTCCCCACTGGAGCCCATATGGCCTTCTAGGATGATGGGGCATGCCGTAGTACCAATATGTTCCCAAGGGTCTCTGGTTATTACGTTTACCAAACTGGTAAGACTTTTATCATTTCCCTGGTTAAACCTCCTAGTTTCTCACATTCCTGGAAAGAACCCTTACTGCCAAATCTCCCTATCTGCATATATTTTTATCAATGTACAATTTCAGCAAAGTGCTTTTCATGATTTAACATTGTTCCACTGCCTTATTAGGTTCTATGATTTGCTTGGAGATTAATTTCTCTTCTAACTCTAGTCCTAGTCTCCATATCATCCTGTCTGTGCCACTCCTCATCATCATGATACCTCAGACAATAAGAGTATTGAGGCGATCAGATATAATGAGTCAAGTATTCAACAAAGCTCTCCTTCTCATCTCATCGACTAGTAAGTAACTCAGTTTTTCCTTTGCGGTTCAGACTGATTGGGGAAACATTTTCCATTGAGCTATTGCTCAAATAATTCCTAAGTGATAGGAATATTTCAGGCCTGCAGAGTCATTTAAGTGTTTCTTTTTCATCATCTGTATGCATCACCTACTAATTTATAGATTGCCAGCTGAACTTGAATATTATCTAGGCCTTTCAGAATTCTAGAAATTTTCTTCTATACGAGATCACTAATTCTCTACTATCTAAGTATCAACTTTCCTTGGAGGTAGGAGGTTGTTGTTGGCAAAATCAAACTACTCATGTCTGCAAACTCTCAGCCTTAGCAACAAGTCTAATTGCAGGATGCTCCTGAGTAGGATTCTGAGGCTGATTAAGCTCAGTCTCCTATCTATTAGGATGGCTCTCTTTCTTTTCCTATCTGCATTTTATTTTTGCTATACCTCTCATAGCTCATTACTCATATTATATATTCATTATATATTGCTTCATTAACATGCCTATTGTTTATTGTATTAAGTCGGGTCTAACTCCCAGACATCACTCAATACCTCTACCTCTTTGTCTCACTATCTCACTATCTCTTTATTTAAATATAAGGAAGAGATAAATCCCATGTGTTCACAAGGGCCTTTTTTCATTTATCAAAATTTTAACATACAGATATTCTACTGATAACATACAGCAGACTTTTATAGTAATTTAAGAAAAACTTTTAGTAATGTATAGCCTTTACATGACTATACCACATGTTTCTTCTCTTTTACACTACATTACTCAACATTTTTAAAAACTTCCTAGTGGGTCACCCATCCTTCCATTTCCCTAGGCCGAGCACGCTTAACTTCAATATACCAGTACAAAATGTTGGTACTAGCTCCTACTGCCTCTGAGTATCGGCACCACTGGACCGCCCTCATCCTAATTAGTCGAGCTAATCACCTCCGAGCGATCAAAAACTATATGTGAGTCATATATCAGTATCGGTACATATAATTGAACACGTACTACGTGATGTGCTCTATGAAGGTTACAAAGTTGTCATTCGGACCTTGTCCCATAATCTCATTCTTCTTCTGATTTCAAAATGTAGTGTCTGGAAAGAAATATAACGTTGTATGGATCCAAATATCATTTGGTATCTTTAAATCAAAATGTCCCTGACCTTGATACAATATATCCACTTCATTCAAATATGCTATATACTGAGCCACTGGGGTGTCCCATTCATGGAAATCTTGCAAGTATATGCCTTTGACGTATTCCCACAATTCTGGATCCAGCTGCAAGTCATACCTCATATGCATGGGTTCTGTCCTGGTACCAATTACACTGCATAGATCCATCTCTGACCCTTCCAACCATAGTTGCTCATTATCACCGATAGAGGAACTGACTGTTGCCTCTAGTGTAAGTTGTGGTCCGTAGTCTGGCTTTGATCGTACTTGCTTTCTTGTTGTTCCTTGTTGTTCATAGCACCCAAGGACCCCTTCTAACTTTATACGGTCATGGTGACTGACCTTCAGATGTCTACTAGTACTCTGAAGGTTGATTCATAGGCGGTGGGGATCTATCCCTCTAACGTTGTCTACCGCTCATGGTTCCTGTTACAACATAATAAATATTATATAAGTATGCTATTCTGCTAATGCCAGAACCGCATGCTCTGATGACAACCATTTTAAACCCTTAATATTTTGACATTTATCATAGTGTTAACACACAGTTTAACAGGCATACAAAAATAGTATAATTATACTGATATAAAATTATTGATTACATTACAAGAAATCCCCATGGGGTTTGCACATATTACATTACAAATCCCCAAATACATAGAAAAACTAATAATTAAGCAACATAAAGTTTCTTGATCCGCACCAGACCATTAATTGTCATTTACTACTGCTTTTCCCTCTGAGCCGCTTCCTTTAGCTGAATTAATTTTAAATTATGGAAAGGGTGAGATTCATACGAATCTTAGTAGTAACATGTTATCAATCATATAAAATGAAAAATGTAAACATGCAATGCAGCATATATGATGCAGCAAATAATAATGTTGTGCACATTTCTGTTAATGTTTATCCAGATTAAAATGATTGCTTGATCCCTACTTGTCACATCTTGTCACATTGTGATCATATTATGTTCCAAAGTAGGAAACAACCTGTCCGTACTTGTCATATCTCATTACTGTTCTAGAGTAGGCAACAACCTGTCCGTACTTGCCATGTCACTCAAACTGGGTCTACCTAGCCTCATGGTACTTGTGTTATTCCCATAGAGTGGCACTTGTGCTCTTCCCATACCCAACAAGAAATTTCATTGACCGACCTAGACTGGATAACTACTAGCCTTGAGGTACTTGTGCTCTTCCATTAGGGTGGCACTTATTCTTTTCCTACACCTGGCTCTAGGAATCGTACACAATTTTTGTGTAGAACACAATGGAATAACCAAATCTATGAAATTCCAGCCCAAACACCCCTAAAATAGGTCTGGACGAAAATCTGGAAATATTTGGGAAAATTGGTGTTTCATGATTCCATTTAACCAAACTCCTTCCTTTTACATCTAATTACTTGTTTAACCTCTTAAACACTTCTTAAACATGATTAATAAATATTTGGGTAGTACCTCCCCTTAGGGTTTGGCATTCCTAATTCACAAAAATCAAACAAAACAAAGCCACAAATTCAACCACAACAATATCAAGCAACCTTGAAACAATAATAAAACAAGGTTTTATGGCTTACCTTTGTTTTTCTCACTTCTTCTCACTAAAACCGTCCCTCCTCTTCCTTCTTTCTCTTGATTTTATGCTTACTACATGTGTGTTTCAAGAGGGCATAGAGATTAGGAGGTGTTTCCCATAAACTAAAAGGCATAACAGATGAAATTTCACAATCAACATACCTTTATTGCTCTTTAAACCACTTGTGCTTCTCTCTTTATTCATGCTCTTCTCCAAAACTCTCTCTCTCTATTTGCTTGAGTTGACCAAAAATATGGACATGGATGGGATAAATGATCTCTTAAAATATCATCCCTCTACCTCCTTAAATATTAATATTTTATTGCTAAATAATTGCACATGGAAACTTCTTGTTATTTCTTTTTCCATATGGCAACTTTTGCTTCCACAAGTCCATATATGTGTACCAATCATATTTTCCCCTCATATTGTTGTCTCTTGGCCAACTTTCTCTGTTATTTAAGGGGAATTATGGCTTTTTATTTTATCATGCCAAATGACTATTTTACCCTTACATTTTCTTGAATTTTTGAAACCAATTGCCATTTCCTTATTACCCTTTCTTTTTTAAGTGAAATTTTCAATGCTTATTAGGACAAAAATTGTGTTTTTCCATAGTTTACTTTAGGCTTCAATATTATGCCTTTGTCCAGACAAAAATTGGACTTTATGTTTTTCTTAGAAAAAAATTTACAAAATTACTATTTCTAGTATTTTGGCTACTTCAAGTGCACCAAAATTCACCATTTTATTCCATTGAGTATAATCAAATATTCAAGAAATTTTGGTGATTAAAATTTGAGATATTACAAGTTCTACTTCACATAACACTCACTCCCCATTAAACTTTACAATCAATGCCCATACTCAAGGCTCACAAAATGAAGTTTCAAAAGCTCTCTCAAAGAGTAAATGTATTGAAAACTAAAGGACATAGAATATTAGTAAATAGAGCACAAGATCTTTTAATGAAACAATGAAAGCTTGTCGTAGGTTTCTTTCTCTGTCTTGAATGCTTTTTTGTTTATATCCTGGAATAAGTTAATGATCATTGAAGTATTTGAATCTATCCATTAGAGAGATAATATAGTCCTTAGTGAAAGAGAGTATTTGGATTGGAAAAGCTATGTCGCATTTAATGCTTTTGTCAAAAAAGTGCTTTTTTGTTGATCTTGAGTTTAATCCTAGTTTAAGCGCCTTAAACTTATACATAAGTATAATTAGCAACATTTAGAAACAATAGGAAGTATTGTAACAAGATTTGATCTTACTTACAATAGGTATCAAAATTTTTGAGACACTATTTCAAAAAGTTGTTATTATTTCACTCGAGAGGTAGCCCAACACTTGAGTATAGTCCAGTGACAAAACCACTTCACCATTGAGACACTTGATAGCTAAGTTTGAAAACAAAGAAGAAATTTGGAACAATACGTGTAAGTAATATTTACAATTTTCATAGTTGAAATAGCAAATTATTTATAATGGTCTTGCATTTGACAACTTGCACATGGTTGTATTTTATTTATTTGTCTAATAAAATATAAATCCTATTTTCTTATGTACGTTACAAATGTCTACACAATTGAGTTCCAAAAGAGAGGCTTTTAGCATGCACACATACTTATATTCTTGGATCAGAAAGAAACGTTGACAGATCTAGAATTTATTGACAAGGCTATTTCTACTGAAATTCTGGACAAGGAGTAATCCCAGTTCTTCATGAGTTGGTTAATAAATTCATGATTTGTGGCCTATGTAGTAATAGAAGAGTCCATGCTCTATGGATGAAGGACCATAAATGTAGCAAGTATTTCCCAAAGAAGTTCAACAATAATACAACAATAGATGAAGATGGTTATCCTATATATAGACGAAGGGATGATGGAAGGTTAGTTGAGTTAAAAGGTGTACTGCTGGATAACCGGTATATTGTTCCTTATGATCCCTTATTGTTGCACATGTTCCAGGAACATAATAATATTGAGAAATGCAACCAGTCAACTGCTATTAAATACCTATTCAAGGATATTAGTAAAGGGAATGCTAAAGTTGTACTTGGAATATTTGATACGAGCAAAGATAGAAATGGAAATAAGGTGATTGCTGGGATACAACAATATTACAATTGTTGTTATGTTTCTTCATGCGAAGCCTCTTGGCGTATATATGAATTTGATATCCATTATAGGTATCTTGCTATTGAAAGTCAAAGTGTCAAACCCCTCAATAATTCTACATTTAACTGAGCATCAACGCATAGTTCAGTGGGTATACAGAAATAGCATAAACAACTGATATAAAGTGCTTGATTATATTACAGGAAATCACCACAGGGTTTGTACATATTAATTACAAATCCCAAAATACATAATAGTTTAATAGATAACCACTACTAATTTTTTATCAGCACTGGAACCCTTAGTTGTCGGTACCTACTTAGACAAAATGGGAAAAGTTTACATGATCTTAACTACAAAAATTGATGATATGACAAAGATTGATTATTCTAGCCATATGATACTCTAAGAATTAAGTTATGATTGAGCAACTTTAAAATTACAAGCAGATCAACTATTACAAGCTCTAACATAAGAGCAGAGGAATGTTTATGATTAAGTGATGGAATCGTTATAGTTGCCTAACAAAGGAATTTTCTTTTTCTATAACTATGGTGGCACTAGGAAAATGTTCCTCTGGAATGCATTAGCCTCAACATTGTGCGCCAAGGAGATATACTCCTAACAGTTGCAATAAGTTTGATTGCAGCCACATTATTATCATATAGAATGACAACTCATTCAAGGTTTGCAATTCTAATCTAAATCACTGAGTCCTTAGTGTGTTCTATTTGGAAAAATTCACTACTAGCAAATCTTATAAAAAGCACAAAGTTAATTATGAGATGAGGCAACTATGGTGCAATATTATTATATTAAAGCTTTTGATTGGACTCTTAAGGATATATCTAATGCACTCTAATCTTCTCTTTAGGGAGAAATGCATTCTTATAGGTGCTGATTTCTGTCAAATACTTCTTGTCATTTCTAAAGGAACAAGAGTAGCTATTATTAATGCTTACATAAGTTCTTCACATTTATGGCAACATTGCATAGTTTTCTATTTGACAAGAAATATGAGACTTAATTCAACCAATAATCCTAATATGAGCAAAAGGATTGAATGGTTTTCAAAATGGTTGTTAGATGTTGGTGATGAGAATTTAGGGGATTTAATTGATGGTGTTACAGATATTGAAATACTAGAAAAAGTGCTAATTCTAAATTCCAATAATCACATAGCTACAATTGTACATGCAACATATGATAGCATCTTTAATAATCTTATAGTGAATGAGTACTTCAATGACAAAGCAACCTTAACACCTACTATTGCGTTGGTAAACAAAATCAATGAGTATATGTATGCTATGCTGCCAGGTAAAGAATATGAATTCCTAAGGTGTGACTTTGTATGCAATTCAACAAAGATTCTGACAATTTTGACAACCTCTACACCATACAATTCCTAAACAAAATAAGTTGTTCAACTTTGCCACCGCATAGACTTGTGCTCAAGTTGGTTCACCTATAATGTTGCTCAGAAACATTGACCAAGCAAATGGATTATGCAACATAACACGTCTACACATATCTGTGATAGGAAAGAAAGTGATTAAGGCAATTACATTAAATAGATCAAGACCAAATCAAAAGGTCATTATTTATAGGATGGACATGAACCCTTTAGAATCTAGGTGGTCATTTTCTATATGTTAGATCCTATGTTTTGATAATAACAAAAGGTGTTACAATTGATTTAATGATAAATAAAAGGTTTTTGAATAATTAATCAAGGTTTATGAGACATGCTGAGTAATCACTTGAGTGACCACTCTCGTGATGAAGTGAGACAAAGTAATAATTGGTTTAGTATCACTCTCTACCTGATTTTGAAAGTGATCACTCGAGTGATAGCCCTGATTACTCGAGTGATTGAGTTAGAATATGCTGTTCAAACTCTCTTCCTGTTTTTGAAAATGAATACTCAAGTATTGTCCATTGATGACTTGAGTGACAATTCGAGTGATGAGGTAAGTCATGCTATTAATCTTCATTGATACTCTCTGCCATATTTTAGAATGGATCACTCAAGTGATGACCACTGAACCACTCGAGTGATAAGCTGAGAAAAGAGTCTTATATTCAAGTAAAGGTCTCTGGTAGAAATTGGAAGGGATCACTCAAGTGATGGCCTTGAATCACTCGAGTGATAAGTGATGAGCAATCTAAACTCTACCATAAATCAGAAGGGATTAGTTGAGTGATGACCCTAGATCACTCGAGTGATGAGCAGTCTAAACTCTTCCATAAATCAGAAGGGATTACTCGAGTGATGACCCTAGATCACTCGAGTGATTGACCAAAAAACATGATAATCATCTATTGTTTATTGATTTATTATCTTTATGATTAACACTTCATTATATTAGTATTCTAAACATATTTTTAGGGAAAATAATGAATAGATCATGTTAAGAGAAAAAAAGTCACTTTACGTAGCGAACACCTATCGACCACAACGGCTAGTTTTTCAAACATAAAGAATGGTCAAAAGAAACTGTGTAACTCTAACGGACTTATTGAAATCATAATAATGGCTATCAAAATTCAACTATATATATGGAAGCATTCCACATAAACAAAGACAGACACAAACAACACATGAACTTATAACAATCAATTCTTACTTAGTGTTCTATTTCTTATTCCTTCAATCTTTGTACTTCACCGTTTATCTATATACTCTTTGAGATATATTTTCTTCACAAACTCAATATTTCCTATTAAGATAACTTAAGGTTGTTGAACCTTAAGTTGGGATTAGATTTCCTTGTGTAAGGGGGAGCAAGTGTCTGGGTAAGGAACTTACATTGTACTGAGGTGCCAAGAACCCACTAAATCTCAAAAGATATAGGGAAAATCTTATAGGAACTCTAAGGACTGAATATAGATAAAAGTGGTTGTGACCAAACCAGTATAACTCCCAGTGTATACTTTGGTGAAATCATTCTTTACTCTTAACTTTATATTAAATCCTGTCAATTTTCATTTACAGGCCAATTATTCTGTAATCACTCAATTCACCCCCTCTTGGGTGATACGCTTACACTAACATTTGGTATCAGAGCATTGGTCTTCTTGTTCAGGTATAACAACTTAAAAAGCATCCAATGGCAAGTATGGGTGAAGAAATGCTTCCCGACAGAGATTCTATTACCTGACCACCAGGTTTCAATGGCAAACACTTCTCTTTCTGGAAATCAAAGTTCAGAGTATTACTAAAACAACATATAGATTTTACACCTAATTTTTACACTTGTCAAAATAGGACACGTGTTGAAAGTGTGACCTGTGGTATTTTCGTAAATATATAAAGATAAAGGAACTTTCTACACGTGTAGAAAGTAAATTTAAAATATTTTTTCTTTAATAAATTAGCATTTTTAGATGTGTGTTTGGAATCAAGCTTGATTAATACTTTTAATTTTATTTTAATTTTTTTTATTTTTTTTAAATAAATGATTACTTTCTACATGGGTTGAGCGGAAAGATACTTTATACACGGGTTGGGAGCCCAACCCGTGTAGAAAGTAACTTTCTACACAAATTGGACTCTCAACCCATATAGAAAGTGGTCAATTGTTTAAAAAAATTCCTCCTCCTATTAACCATTGCTAGCAGCTTCACGGTCACAAGATTCACTCCAACAAAAGACGAAAATGTAGAGAACCACGCTGGTGAGGAAGCCAAACAGCTCCACCTCTGATTTTCTCACATGGTCGGAAACTTTGTTGTTTAAACTTCCCTCATCGAATTCATAGCCGGTTGATAAAATCAACAAGGTACTTCACAGAGGAAGAAGCATGAAGTCTCGAGAAGGTGTAAGATTCATTACTAATTCTCTCGTGCTTCGCATTTTTGGTTTTTTCCTTAAAATTTGGGTCTGCGTTCTTGTTAAAAATGCATGAACAGTCATATCTGCTATTTTTTTAGTTCTTTTTTAGTTTGTTTGCTCCTTGATCTAATTTTTTCATTATTCTTTGTATTTGATGGTCACTGCATATAACTTATTTTGCTGTGCCGATTTGTTTTGTGATCTAATGCTCACAAATTAAAAGTTCCCAACTACCGAGTATACTAATGTAAGGCGCTACAAATTCTGGGATTCTTGGTTCAAATCACATTCTGAATTTTACATAAGTTGACATTGTAGCTTCGAAATTTGGGAAAGAAGGAACAGGTGAGCATTCCCCTATTCATTTGTTCAACTAACTATATGATTGAATTAATGTGGTACGTAGGAACATCCATTGGAGTTTCCTCGCTAACCCAATCTCGATTGAGAAGACAAAACACCATGTTTAAGGCTTTTTCACTATATTCCCTTGTTATTTTTCTGTAATGATTCTCACATGCATGTTTAAGGCTTTTTCACTATATTTTATTATATATGTGTGTGTGTGTATTTCTTTCTTTCTTTGTTGTTAACTTCTTTTAGGCAAGTTGGAAAAAGGAACAGTTCTCAAGGCAATCTGTATAGGTTTCCAAGAGACCACCGAGCCATTTATTTGCTTAACTCCAAGTTATCTTCATTTCTTTCACTTTTTAACTTTCCTCCCCAAGCATAGCCTCTCCTACAAAACATATGAAGATATGAGATAATGAATCATTTTATCTCTGCTGTCATGGTTGCAAATGTCCACCTGGATTCAAGGGTGATGGAGTCCACTCCTATGAAGGTAATTACTATTGTAAATTCAGCTTGGTAGACTATTGGAGAAGAATGCTTGAATCCGCATCCTTGTGTAGTATGAGTAGTTTCATGATGCTATTGGCTAATCTCTAATATAAACTACTTATGTTTCTTGTACTGACTATTTTTCAGATGTGGATGAGTGTGAAGAGAAGTTGGCCTGCCAGTACCTAGAGTGAAAATGCAAAAATACCTGGGGGGAATTATAAATGCAACTGCAGAGGCAACTTGGTCCACATGCAAGAAAGTGACACGTGTATGGGTGAGACGTTTTTGAGTTTAACAATCTCAACTCACTAGTTTCATAGCGGTGCTTTGTTGAATGGTTTAGTTTTTCAGTACAATCATCTAATAGACAGCAGTATGATGGAAAATGTAACTTTTCATAATGAATTGATAATACCCTGATATATTCATTTTGTATGATCAGTATCAAGTGTTCCTTGGGAAAGAAGCTTACCTTGTTTTAACCCAAGTTTCAAACTCTAGTAAAAGACTTCAATTGTCTAGTTTATTTTTATTTGTTTCCCTAAACTTAGAGGCTGGTGTCTTGGTTGTGTTATAGATACTCTGTGTATAGATATTGAGATTTTTGTTTGTATAATCTATACATATGACATACTTTTGTTGTTTTCAGTGTTTCTAATCTTATATATGACAATGTGACATTTTTTCTTTTGTTCTTTTTTTTGCATTCTTTCCATATCTTATAAAAGTAGCTAAATATAGCTCTTCAATGACCACCTTGGGTTTTATTTGGATGATGATTTTCATCTTGGCTGCAGTTAGTGTCGGGGGATATGTGTTTTACAAGTACACAGTCCAAGTATGATTCTTTCAGAGTTGATTGTTTTGTACTATAAAAGCAAGCTTTTGTTCTGAAAACACAAAGTGCAATTATTCGTATGTTGGCTATCAAGTTTATTATGAATATGACACGGAAAAACTTTTATAGCACAACATCACATGATTGCTTTTATCATAATTTTTAATTCAGGAACTTAATAGTGAATAAATGGGTAAATTTACATAAGTTGTGTCCTTAAATTAATAAATCTACAAGGAAATCATATAAATGCTACCCGACATATACTTTGTTATAGAAGAATGAGCTCTTTTGAGGGGGAGAAGCATTTCAGACTCAGATCATTGATAACTTGAGCACAAGTTTTCTTTTTGTTTGTAATGTTATCCACCTTCTGTTTAAAGTCTTGTATGAATATATTATATATCTTCTTTAGGCATTGATATGTGAAATAAAATTTTCTGCAGAGCTATATGGATTCTAAGATAAGTGCAATTATGGCCTAATATATGCCCTTGGATAATGAAGCAGAGGTCCTTAATAATCAACTTCATCATGACATCTAGATGATGAGAGCTAGATATCAAGTATAAATTATGGGAAATCATCTAAGGATGTTTAGTTTAATACTAGTAGGTAATGAGGCTATACAACTTGAGACTTATGTTATTAGCCTTGTAAATTTGAATCTATGTCTCATCCTTACAGTCCTATGTTCCAAGTTATCAAAAGCCATGCAATTTCTCTTCCAGAGCTCATGAATTTTTGCAGAAGCTCTAAGAATAAAATAGATAAAAGCTTGTTCAAGCAGTTGCTATTATTAATAATATCCTTGTATATGTTTTTAACAAGCCTATTTTTTAACAGTGAGGCCAATTTTGTTTACCTGCATTGATATAGCTTTGTTTACCTCACTTTTATCATGTATATGGGTTTGTAGCATAATAAACAAACAATTTGTTTTAAAAAAATGAGTTTCTACACTTGACGAACAAGGAGAGGTGTAGAAAGTGACTTTCTACACATGATGTCTCACAACACGTGTAGAAAGTCACTTTCTACACGTGTTTTAGAATAGGTGTAGAAAGTATAAAACACGTGTAGAAAGTCCCACTTTCTACACCTTTTCTTTTTACACTTGTTGTACATCAAGTGTAAAAAGTCCTTTCTGTCACGTGTAAAAAATCTTTCCTGCACTAGTGTGTTACGGCTACAAAATATAGACTATAGGATGTGATTGAAAATAGGAACTACGTACTTGTAAAAATCAAAGAATCACTTAAAGTTCCCAAATCACCATCAGAATATGATGATACAACAAAAGCTTGCAACCCTCAACAACAAAGCAATCCTAATGATTCAAAGTGCCTTAAGTTAAAAAGGAGTATTTTAGGATTTGCACACTCCCAACTGCTAAAGAAATGTGGCAAGCCTTACCCTGCAGATAGCTGACGAAGGAACTTCAAGAATAAAAGAAAACTATATTAATACTTTGGTTACTGAGTTTGATTTACTTTGAATGAAGTCAGGTGAGTCAATAGCTGAATTTGAACTTAGATACACTTACCTTGTTAATCAACTTGCAAAACTTGGGAAATTCTATGATCAGAATACTGAAGTAAGGATTATACTGAATATACTCTCCAAAGAGTGGGAGGCTAAAGTTACGGTAATCAAGGAGGCAAAAAGAGAATCAATATGATACGTAGCTTCTTTGTTTGGAAGTCTTTTAGAATATGAAAACAAACTAAAATTCAAAAGGGAGTTGGAAGAAGTCAGTGATAGGAAAAAGAAAAGCCTCGCACTGAACGTGACAAAAGAGGAAAACCAAGAAAATGATGAAGAGTTCGACGATGATGAAATTATCCTGATAATAAAGAGACTTAAGAAATTCTACAAGAAAGGCCAAGGTTTAAGAAATCCTAAAAAAGGAGGAACTAGTAACAAAAGAGAGACCAGGGAAAGCATCATCTACTATGAATGTGGAAAACTAGGACATATCAAATCAAAATATCTAGAACAAGTGCAGAAAAATAAAGAGAAAAGGAAAGGTAAAACCTTCAACAGAAAAGAAAGCATTCATATCTACAATATGGGGAGACAGTTCCTTAGAGGAAGATAGTGATGATGAAGAGAAGGCCAATATCTGCCTGGTTGCCCAAGAAGAAACAGAAGTATAAGAGGTAACTGACTCTTACCTTACCTATGATGAATTACATTCTGAATATAAATGCTTTATATTCTGAATTCATCAATGTAGTAAAAGAGCTTATGGCATTCAAAAATAAAAAAAAAATGCTTGAGGAAAAACTTAAAGAAATTTCAAGAAAAGGTTGTGATAATTGTCCTTCTTTGAAAAAGAAAAATACTGATCTCACTAAGACTCTCAAAAAATTTATGAAAGTAAGTGAGATGTTAAATGTCATTCTAAAGGCTCAACGTTTTGTAAATGATTGATCTGGTATTGGATATGATCCCAAATCAGACAAGAAGAAAGGAAGAAAGAAAATAGGAGGCAAAACATATTTGAATTATTTTAGGCATTTTGTGAATATATCCAATCCCTTCGCTCATTGTAATTTATATAATAAGAAGGGACACTGTACTTCCTCATGCATTCATAAAATGAAAGGAAATATAGGAACATACAAATAGGTACCTAAAGATTTATATGTTCAAAAAACAATTTGTACTAAGCTAAAAGAACCTAAAAAGATAATTACCCTTAATTGCATATATGCTTCAGAGCATCCAAAGCCAACAAATGGTATATAGGTAGTGGATGCTCTCGACATATGACCGGTGATCTTGAAAATTTTATCACACTAGAAATGAAAAAAGGTAGTAAGGTAAAATTTGGAGGAAATCAATCCGGAAATATAGCAGGAATTAGTGAAATCAAAAGTGATAAAGGTATACAAGTCAAAAACCTATACTACATTGAAGGCTTATGCCACAACCTCCTAAGTGTGAGTTAAAGCATAGATAAAGACAATTGGGTGATATTTAACTCAAAAGAATGTCTAATAATAAGAAAGAAAGATCTACAAATAGAAAGGAAGAATATTAAAGCAAAACTCAGAGCAAAAAGGGAAGGTAACTGCTGAAAGAGGCAAGCTTCATCCAAGAGGGGGGTCAATTGGGTGATGTGATAAATGTTTCGGTTGTTATGACATTAAAAAAATGAATAAATAAAGAGTAGAGATGAGAGAAATTGCATACAGAGATTTATACTGGTTCGGCCACAATCTCAGTCCTACGCCCAGTCTTCCGAGATTAACACCTCTTGATATTTTCAATCCATTATGTTCTTGTTTATTTGGGCACAAGAAAAGTCTTGACAACTAATAAGTTTAGCCAGGCACTTGTGTAGCCTACTACAGAGTTACTCCCCTTACACACTGTAAGGTTTACTCCCCCTTACGGCAAGTCTTACTAGCAGAGAATCCTGAAGACCTTTCTCTCTCACTTACCCAAACAAGTCTGACGAGATGCAATGTTTTGTCCTACTTACACCCCTACAAGTCTTATGAGCAGCAACGTTCTCTACCGTTTACACCTTGTAACTCTTATAAGCATAAAGTCTTACTGGCACTTCTCTCTACAGCTTTCCCCCCGAAAGAAATCAACCCTCTCAAGGTCCCTTTATGTAATATCTTGAATTCTAGGAATTAGAAGCTTGAGGTTAAGCCTGAATCAAGTAGAGTGCTAAGCCCTGATTTAGCAAGTGTCCCTATAAGGGATAAGAAGCATAATGGATTTGAATTCTAAAAGTTGGAATAATGCTGCCAGTGTGTATTCTGTGCAGGGCAGTCAGTTTGCAAGATGCTTTTAAAAAGGAAAATGATGTCCAAAAATTATGAAATTTTTGAGAAAAAAAAGTAGACTTATTAAGATTTAATTCAATAGGTCATATAACTTATTTGGAGTTGTACACAAAGAGTTATGTATTTTTGAATTTAGCAAAGTGAAACTGGTAAATTTCTATAGTAGCGTCCAAAAATGGTAATTCTGGGAAGTTTAACCATCTAATTGGCTAAATGCTATATTTTTTGTTAAAAATAAACTTAATAAAGGTCACATAGCCTTTAGAACCATACCAATTAGACATCTATAAATAAAGTATGAATTTTCAAAGTTTTATGAACATTTTGCCAGTTTTCAATCAATGTGTGAAAATCACAAAAAATGTAAGGGCAAAATGGTCATTTGACCAATAAAGCAAGAAGCCATTTATTTTTCCCCTTAATTGGGATAACTTTCATTCAAAAAGTAGGAAACCAAGTAAATGAATACATGGTCTCAATTTAAACAAAAGATGAAGCAATTTGAGTCAAGCAAATTATAGTTGAAAATTCAAAAAGCATTACACATTAAATATTAGTCTCAAGAGATGAATGAAGCTAATTGAATAAGCATATTTGGTTCCTTTAACAGCCCCTTTTTACATCATATTGGAAGAGAGCAAAGAGAAATATTTATTTCGACATTAAAAATGCCAAGTGGAAGCCTTTCTTGCCATATGAAAAAAAGATGACACAAAAAGTAAAGTCATGTGCCAAAATTGCAATTAAAACAATAATTGATTAAGGAGGTGGACATGATATTTTTAAAGCCTCTTATCCTCTTCCATAGCCTTCATTTACATCAAATAGAAGGGGAAAAGTGAGAGAGACAAGTTGAGAAAACAAGAAGCAAGAGAGAGCTCAAGAGAAGACTCAGAACAAGGTAAGAACTTCTAGCTTATTTTGCACCTTCCAAACCACCTCTATTGCTCTTGAGGTCTTCATAAAAGTTGTTCTTCTCACTAAGAGATTCATTTCTATGGTTTTATTTTACTAAAAGGAGGTGTTTTGTGCTGTCTACAAAATACCAAATTTGGAGAAATCAATAATAAGCCCTAGAAAGTGAAAGAGGTGAGTGTAAGCTTTCCTTTGAACCAAATATCTTATGGGTTGGTTAAGTATATTGGATTCTTGTTGCTGCCCTATTTTTTTGGTTGAAAAGGGGTTTTTAGGGTTCTTAATGTTTTGGTCTTGTAATGGGTTTTACATGGTGCTAAATGATGATTTAAAGGAAGATAAGTGATTAAAACTTGAAACTTGTGATTTTTGGTCACAAGAGACCATTTTTGTCCAGAAGGAAGAACTGAAGGTAGGTTTTTGATTTTTCCGAATTTGAGGTTTCCAATGGATTCCTTAAGAAAAATTGTGTGGGGTTATGGTGTTGATGTGATTTTAGAAGGGTTGGATTGAAAACTCTAAATTTGGAATTGAACATAGTGCTGCCAGATTTAGGTTTCTAGGAAGCAGTTGGCTTGTGACGTGTTTATCTTTAGTTTCATTAGTTAGAGCTAGTTGTTTTGTTACTTTATATTTACTTTTACATCAAAGCTAGTTTCGTTAGTTAGAGCTAGTTGTCTTGTTACTTGTGAATTTCCTTTGAAAGAATTATTCTTGCTGGAAAAAAAAGTTGTCTTGTTACTCTATATTTACTTTCAGATCAAAGCTTGTATCTTGTGAGTACCTTTTCATTTTTTGAAAATACATTATCAGTGCTTAAATGGCAGAGAAGCGTTATTGAATTTTCTTTTGTAATTTATAAAAAAAAGTTATAAATTTTGCGCATGCAACAACTATATAAAAGGATCAGACTTAAACATGGTTCTGATATATATCCCTCTGGCCTATATAGAAGGAAAAACTTTTTGTGGTTCTATTTTTAAGACATCTTATTAAAGTTTTGAAGTGAATGTATAAATTAATTTGTTATTTGTTATTATGTTGACTTTGTTTTCATTGCTTTAATGAAATTGTTGGATTAAATTGCTCATATTGTCCTAAATTGCCTCAATTAGTTAGTTTCATTTAAATTAAGCTGAAATGGTTTGTTATTGAAATTTTAGGATATCTCAATTTTAAGGGGAAATGCTGCCAAAGTTTTAAAAAAAAATTAGTAAAAGGAAATCTAATTGGTAACAATTGTTCTAAACTTGAGTGTTGTTGGAAATTGATTGGATGATAATAAAATGGATCATAGTTGGATGAATGATTTGAGAACTAGTGAAGAATATAAGAATGTGATAGAAGAGTTTATTAAATTTGATAGAAGGAATGCTCCAACAAAAAATGGGAACTTCCTCACCGAAAAAACCGCAATCCTCTATCATTCCCCAAGCTCGTTCAGAGAGACAGTTCAGCTTCAAGCACCTTTCTGGTATATCTTCACTATACTCATGCACATGTATACGGCACCATTAAACAATCTCTTAGTCATATAAACTACTAAGAAAACAACATATTCCCTCTTAATTTTCAATAGGTTATGTCATGTATACCTTAACATATTCATCCTAAATTTCCTTGTCTGCAGGGACACATTTTATGTCAGGGTCCTACCTAAAGCTAGAAGTATTGGTGCCATAAACCATATCATACACAGTTTTCCATGCAAGTTTCATGTCCTAGATAAGAGAGATAATGTGAGAAGAAGCTTTAATCCCACAACCAAGAAATTTTTCTTACATCATACTATGAAGAGCATCAACATATCCTAACTTAAAACCACTCTCTGCCATGATCTTCTGAAAAGACCCTTTCTCATAAACAAACAATTAACCTTAATGGTTCAATAAAACTTGACTAACACATATTAAGTAGATACCATATCCTTCAGGAAAACTCATCAGGGTTAATAGCACAAAAAATGTCCATAAACCTGCTACTAAAATCCAAGATTTTGGGCACAATTAACTAGACCTAGAAATGAAAAGTCACAAACCATAAGTCCTAATGACATCATTGAACCCCAACAAAAAGGGTCTACCCAAACATTCTTTTAAGCCACATGATTCAATAGTGGATGCACCAAAAATATTAGAACATATAAAACAAGGCCTCAAGCCCAACAATATGTAAATAGTTATCAAATAAAATAGGCTTAGTATTTAAAAAACATGAGAGCCTTAGAATAGCAACATAATATCCAACACAACACCAATACCAAAAAGAGGCATACAAAGGCTATGGCGTCTATGCCTCTGACTACTTCCCTTTGTCCTTATTTGAAAATAGAGGCCTTGCCTAGAAAACATTAATAAGAAAGGGGTGAGACATAAAGTCCCAATAACCATAATAAATTTATAACATATGCAGGATAGGAACCTAAGTCAGAGAAGTAGGTTTGTATTTATATATGTATATATATCAATTTAACAAACCTCAATAAACAATGCACCATAATACATATGGGTACATATATATATATATATATATTTAAAAATCATCCCACCCACCCCTTTACTCCTCCTTATAACTTTTGGATGTGATACAACTTATCAATGCTAGTATACTCGTCCAAAGTTTAGCTAGCCACTTTAAGAATACTGCTCCCCCATGACACCACTTATATATCGTAACAGGGAGGTGTCTACCTAAAACACTCAACTCAAATCTGAACTAGGAATGAGAGAGCTGATGGGCACACATATTATCCATAACCCTGCCACGTAGTCCCAAAATATCACCAAATAGTGAATATAACATGTGTGTGTGTGTGCATACACATTTTTCAAATCTTTCACATCAATATTGTTAGATATGATTAGTTTTGATGATGTCAAATATAGATATGAGATATTAAGAGCAAAAAGTTTGCTTAATATATTTATCTCCTTATATTAACTAACTACTATATTTAATGTTGTATATTTTATAGCTTAGTCAAGCAATGCAAGAAAGAGATTGGAGAAAGAAGAGCTTGAAGGAATTAATGGGAATATCAAGATTCAAGCTCCTAGGAGAAATATCATATGTTTCTATGTTCGGAAGGGAATTCAGAAGTATTGTAGCAGATACACTATTTGGCACTATAGCAATATGGTACTGTAGCAACCAGGCAATGTAGCATCCGAGGAACTGTAGCACTCGAGTTCAAAGAGTTCTTCATGCAAGTTCCTGGCAGAGACGACTCTGGATGATTCCCAAGTTTTGCACTCAAGTTGGATATGGATGACTCGAGTTTGGTACTGTTCAGAACTGCAAAAATTGGTCTGAACTTGAGTTTGGATCTAAGAACTCGAGTTCACAGTGAAGTTCAACATACTCTGTTCATCCCTATTTTACATTCATTTTGGACGAGCTTCAGTAATTTAATCATATCTCTCAAACCACAACTTCGACCGAAGCGAAACTAGTGGCATATGAAATGAGACTCTTAATGCATCATTTTGACACCAGAACCAACATCAAAGGAGCTCAGATGAATCAGATATGATTGTTTGAAGTTGAAATTGAAATCACCGTCATATTCCAGAACAGCTTTCATAGTTTGGACATTTGAAAGTAGACTTAAAGAGATATCCATGGATATATAATATGTCATATTTAGAGGTATATTCTATACGGTATGTCTTCTGAAAGTTGATGCTCAAAAATTCATATATTGTCTACACTCATCGAATCATAACTTAGAGAATACAAAGAGTTTGGAGCTGATTCCTTTTGCATTGGAATGTAAACAACAAGAGCTTTCTAATGATCAATCATTTTCCATATTTGGAGTCAAAAATGAATTGATCATATTTTAAGTCTACTGTTCATACACCCGCAAGATGTTCCAGATGCACTCGAGTCCTGAGAGTTTTGGAATGAGAGTTTGTTTTAGAGACTTTGTAATATCAGCTTATATGAAGTGAACTCGAGTTTGAGGAGGACAACTCAAGTTCTATAAAGCAACTTACTCGAGTCATGAGAGTTACACTGAGAGAGTTTTTGCCCAAGAGTCTTGCAGTCTAAAGAAATACTCGAGTTCTCATGTTTGCACTCGAGTTCTCAATCAATAATGCACTCGAGTTATGAGAGTGTGGCCAAGAAAGTTTATGCCTGAGAGATTTACAACTAGGAAGAAATGAAGCACACTCGAGTTCACCGTAATGCACTCGAGTTCTCCATCTCACTGCACTCGAGTTTAGAGAGTGTTGGCATGCGAGTTTGTTCCAGAGAATCTTGAAAGGTCAGATTATCATAAAGTACTCGAGTCCAGCAAAGCACACTCGAGTTCTATGGAGATTTGCACTCAAGATCAATTTCGCACTTCTGAGAGTTTCAATCGGAGAACGTTGCAGAAACTTGAAAACTCATTATGCACTCGAGTTCATAGTTCAGAACTCGAGTTCTGAAGCAAAGTGCACTTGAGTTCCAGAAAGTGTATTCTTGCGAGTTCATGGCTGAGACTACCTGGAGATGTTTAAACAACAGTGTGCACTCGAGTTTCATAATGAGAACTCGAGTTTGGCAGACGCAGAAGCAAAGTGAATTACAGTGACGAATCCGAATATGCCTAAACGTTATCTAATCATTTTGTTTACACTTGTTATCAATCTTAAACATCATTCAACGTTTGTTCCAAGTGTGAAACAGATTAACATTGAAGAGATCATAGGAAGAGATGAAAAGTCGAGCGTGCACTAATAACGGCTAGTTTTTCTAAAGTGGAAATCTCTCAGAACAAGAAGTGTGAATCTAACGTGTATGTTGAACGAATTATGGGCAGAAAGAGTATTCAACAAACAGACCAACAAATATGGAAATAGTAAGCAACACTGAAGCATGTGTCAAAGCACCACGATCATTGGGCAACGGTATGTAACCGTTGAATTATCTGTCGCACGATCAGATTACAATGGGCATAATGTTTGAATGCTTCCAATGGCTCTCAATCATCTTCTATGTAAACCAAAGCATTCAAGAATAACTGGAGATGAGGCGACAGCGATCAACCAAACATACAAGCGATGAGAACCCAACTGCCAACATGCTAATATCATAAGTTATCCGCCTCATATACTCTCTATTTTTATCAGTTTACAATATCATGTACATTTGAGAGTGAATATTTATATTGTACTTCAGTGAGCATTTATCTACTCTGTGAGAGAGTCTGTAAACACATAATCTATACTTCTGTATTGATCTCAAGGTAGAGTGACCTTGAGAGGGTTGAATTACCTTACGGGGAAGCTGTAGGGAGTATTTCTCTGCTCGTAAGACTTGTCGTAAGGGGGAGTGAACCTTACAGTGTGTGAGGGAGAGTAACTCTGTAGTAGGCTACAGAAGTGCCCGGTTAAACTTGTGGGTCGTAGCGGCTTTTCTTGTGCCCGATTAAACAAGAACATAGTAGATTGGAAATCTCAGGAGCCTGGGGACTGGACGTAGATCATCATGGATTGGACCGAACCAGGATAAATCACAGTTTTCATATTCTCTTCCTTAAGCTTTCACATTTCCAGCATATAAGATTTACATAACTGCTTATGATTTTATACTTCCACATATATTAATTTGTTAAGCTGCGAAAAGATTTTAAAAGATCATACTTTATTATCGTTCACCCAATTCACCCCCCTCTTGGATGTCAGCCAGTTCTAACAAATATAACTCCCCAAATACATTTCCATCAAAATATATCTATCAACACAAATATCACAATCTTCTATATACAAACCAAATACTCACATACAATTTGAAAGTACACTACTTCACATAATAAAATTCATATACAAAAGTACATAGGATATTTCCAAATCACATTAAAATTTCATAAAGAAGTTAGGTTTAGGAAACATCTAACATTCCAAAACAAGCATACAAAATAAATTAATTCTAATTACCTTAACTCTTAAGATCAACCTTTACTTGAAGGGCTAAGCATAAGAGATCACGAGTCATAAGAAGCTATACATTAATCATGTAGATACCAATCACACCATAATTTTGTAACATGATCTGATGAGTTTTACTTTGTAAATATGAACCATTAAGTTCGTATTATGTTTTATTGGGTTGGGCTTTTCTGGAAAATTTTCACTTTCAGAAAGCGTCTATGAGTTGGTTCGCAATCTTATTCTGACTTATAAGTTCTTTAATTAATTTAATCAAAGTGATTCTTTGCTCATTCTTAGTTCATTCATATATATACATACACAAAGCTAATTAAAATATATAAACGGTGTATTGCACTTCAATCTTCGATTCACCTTTGTATTTCCCCCTTGCATATCTTCATGCATTATTCTCCTGTACTAATCATACCTATATGGTTGGGTGAGGGAATCTCAGTAGCAAACTTTGCTAACTATGCATACAAGATACAAGCTTAATGCATGACATGCTTGCTTACATAAATTCATGCTAACATAATGACATACTTGCATACTCATTGCTTTACACATTACACCTATGACCATAACATAATTAAAAATAAAGGTTCAATCATTCATATATGCTTCATACCATTCATCAAAGCAATTAAACATATTAATATATAAGCATACTTATTAAGTGAATTTAAGTAAGGACAATTTTACTTCCTTTTGTCTATATGTCCTCCTCTTGTACCTTTTCTTCCACCATTTTAGTTGCTTGGAAATTTTTCCATTCTTCTTTCCTGACATCTCATGTCCCTAGATATATAACCATATTATTAGAGTCATGGCAAGTGAATGTCCAATGTGGCTACATTAGCCTCTAAAACATTATTGTACCCTTGGATATCCATCTTATTACAATTCACCCAAGTACTAGAACATATTTCTACCCTTGGGTTTTAATCTTATTACAATCCAATTCAAGTACTAGCACTTATTTCTACCCTTTCAAGTCACTCTTATTTACCATTCAATCAAATTCCTCATTTTCGCATAATAGCCTATGTAGCCAGAATTTTCACCTAAATAACTTGGTCTATAAAATTCCAAATGGAATGGTTCAAAAGTCATATTCAGAGCTAAGTCCTCTTTATAGGAAAAATATCATTCTCTTCCAACTATAGGAAAAAAAGTCCATAATTCCTTAAGCAACAACATTGTTCCATAATTTATTCCATATTCATTTTCTAAATTTAAACAAATCATAACTTATAATCTACAAACCCAAATAACTTATTATATATCAAATTAAAGCCTAGAATGTCTACTACCAATCTAGAAAATATCACAATCCTTGGACATGATTTAACCATTCAAAATTTTGTCATAAGTAGACTGTCTCCCAGAAAATGCATACTGGCAACTTCTAACCTTAATTTCCAAAAATTAGCTTTCTATACAATCTTCCAAAATCAGAATTAGTAGCTATTCTCATACAGTTTTTCTTGTAGAATCCATTGGTGGCCTCAAAATTATCAAAATCATATTCCTTCCTATAATTCCAGGTCTAATTGAAATTCGAGACATCTCAACAATTAATGAAAACCTCAAGATATTCGGTTCAAATCAGAGCTTATAAGTACCTCTACATAATTCCATATCTGGTTCTTGATTTTGGTAGCACCTCTACCTTGTAGACGGCACCAAACACCAATGATCAAGAATCTGAAACCATATAAATGTTGCTCTCACTAAGAAGAACAACATTAGAGAAGACTCTAGGAGCTAGAAATGCCACTTCGAGGTCGAAATCCAGCAAGAACACCTTAAGCACTCAAGAACACTCCTCCTTCTCTCCTCGTTCTTTTTCTCTCCATTTCTCCATTTTCTCTTGTATTATTGGCTGCTGGCCGAATTTAATAAGGAGGCTAAAGAGTCTTAGATTTAATTTCACACTTGTCCATATGTTTAAATCCTAAGGTTCCATGTGTCCAAATTAAATCATGGGGGTGCCCAGTGTCCCAAAATTTTGGTTTTCTCTAACCTCTTCATAACTTGGATAAATTTATTGTCAAGGGAAAGGAGGCTTGATGAATTCCCCTAACTCTAATGTTTGGTATTCAGGGAGCTCAAGTACATGACCGAACCAGAGAATGATGGATTTCCCTAATTAATGTGCTAGGTGGTACCCTATGAGTGAGCCAACACGAAATTCATAAAGTGATCACAATGATGAAGGGACATGTTGTTGGAAATTGTGCCCTAGGGGCCAATCATTGTACTTTGAATATTATTGTTATTTAATGAATTTCTTCATTTTGTTATCATCTCATTTGCATATTTATTATGATAACTGTATCCTTAGATGCATCATAAAGATTATCCTAAATGTCCCTCATCGGTTATCTTTGCGGGAGCAAATATGAAACAAGACCAGTATGATTTTGATAAGATATGGAGATATGAATCAAAGTCTTAGGAACTTGTAAGAGTACAAGGTGCTGGACCGACCCACTATTAGAAAGCTACATGGATTAAGTCATAAGCTTATCTCATGTATAACCACGTCACAATGCCCTTTAACTTGAGATCTTCATGGATTCCTATATGAGAGTCGCTAATATTTAACCTAGTCAAAAGTCACCTTTGACCATATGATGATAAAGGCTGCGATCGGGCTTAGTTGTTTTCATGCAGAGGAATGTGAATGGTCAAGATGAAATTTATCCCTCATATTAGTAGAGAGATATTACTGGGCCCCTCAATGAGTGAACCTGAGAAATGTATGGTCATACTATGATAGAAAGGAGTTTCCATTTCTATAGTCAGACTACTCAAGAATCAGGAAAGTAATAGCTAGGAATAGCAGGATGACATTATCCATGCCTCATCCTTGATTGAAATATCATGTGACAAAAGGGACATGACATGGTTGTATGATAGGTTGCATCATGTTAATGATCCTCATATGAATTGGGCAGTCGTAATGTCTTGCTAGAGGCCACTTACAACTTATAGGCTAGTACAGTTATTGGCCCACTGCCAACTTCATATAAGCTTACTGGGTCGCACACAAGAATAGCCCAACACGAGCTATAATGTCCAGATTCATTGAATCTAAGATGTGTCTAAGATTCAATGAATACAATGTTTAATATAGGGTGGACGAATTTTATATGTGTGTGTGTGTGTGTGTGTGTGATATAAATTCAAAAATAATATTATTATTATATACATATAATAATATTATAATGTAGTGTTAGTTTCATATTTAATTTATTTGATAAATTAAATAACTAACATTGATAGAGATATCATATCTCAGATTGAATTTATAAAGATAAATTAAATCTGTTGGCTCTTTATTTAGATTAAATAAATAGGTTAAATTAAATATGTTAGACAGATTTAATTAAATCAAATTTATTTAATTCAAAATGGATTTCAAAATTAATTAAGATTAATTTTGAAGATCCAATATGGCCTACTTAGTTATAAAACGAAGGGCTAGAGAACATTAGGGCTGAAGAGAAATTAAGAGCCGTAAGAAAACCCTAGAGAGGCACTAGTACGCTACTGGTGTTGGGTCTTGTTTGTATGGATACTCGTAGAGGGAGTCGATCTGAGCAGTTTTGGCTTCTAAAGATTGAAAAGAAAACACTAAAAACATAAAGGTATGATTCTAACTACTCGGTTTAAACCCCGTTGATAGATCCGTGATTGGGATTGGGAAAATTGTAAACGTTTAATTTATTCCGTTGTGCCTTCCAATCCCAATACATGTGTCATATTCTTGTGGTGCCAATACAAAAGTCAAAAAGTGAATCTCATGATTAAGGGACATGTGGTGTCTTCTTGTGGTGCCACCCTTAAAGTTGAGTCATTATTACTACTTTATTAAACCTAGTTTAATAAAGTTACTTTCATAAAGCTAATTATCGGTGTTTACTCAGGATCCTACTAGGGTTTTCCTCAAGTCTGTACCACGTATATCAAAGCCTACCAAATGGAACTATGAGCCTTATGTCCCATAAGATGGCGCCAAGTGCCCTTATAGGGCCTCATATCATCGGGAGAACCATTCTCTTCCTAGGAAACTAAATCATACAGTCCCAGAAAGTCTTTCTATCTCTCATTATTCTTGAGACTCTTCCAAATTTGGGCTTAGTAGTCTACTTGATATAGGCTTATCCTCAAGTCTCTAGGCCCAAAATTCAGGATATTACAATACCCATCAATCACAAGCGATAATAAAAGAAATAAGTTATATAATTCATCTCCCAAAAATCCAAATTCCTCTAAAACCATTATCCATGGGATCCCAATTTCCCTAACAATCCTTAACCTCAACAGTCCAAGATAATAAATAACTTTTCTTAAGCTCAAATTACTTATTAAATATATTAGTTAACCTCAATAACATTCCCATCTATCAATCGCTCAATTTCACAACTCAAAGTTTCACCTACAACATACCCATAATCACAATATCAACATTCTAAGCCAATTAAACATCTTTTCTAATTCATATAAACATATCCGAATCATTAAACAACTCCTCAAACCATTTTATAATCAAATAATCACAAACCCTAACTTCTTATATCATATAACTCAAAATTTAACAAAAGTAAACCAATTAATCATTTAATTTACTCTATATAATGCATTTAAACCAAAGCGATTCAGTGATATCATCACCCATTTAAAAAATCTCAAGAATCCTAGAATTTCAAAATTCTTAAATCTGAAAATCTAAGAAAGAATGAGAGAAATCAAGGTAGAATCACTTACTCGGGTGTTAGGAAGCTTTAATACACTCCCAATAGACCAAAAATATAAACCCTAACAGAGCCTAAATATTTTCTCCCTCATTTTCCTCTATTTTCTTGGCACCCAACACTCCATTTATAAAAATTTCTAACATTAGCACCTAGGCCTCAATTTGAGTATATGGGTGCTAGAGCTCTCTCTCTGATCTAGCACCTTAGCTCTCATTTGAGCACCTAGGCTTTAGTACTCTCTACCTTTACTAGCCTCAGCCAATACTTGGGTCTTCAGTTAAGCACCTGGGCTCCAAAACTCCCTTTCCACTTCCCACCTTTTCATATCTTTTTCCAATATTTCTTACTTCCAAAAGTCTATACCCTTGAATATAATAATTAAAATACTCTAAAACTTCCTTCATAATCTCTTCGATATTTCATCAAGAATTAATCACTTAATTACTCAATTTCTGTACAAATCATTACTTAAATAATACTAAGCCTTGGCATTAAAAATGTTGGATGTTACAACTTCTGATTCATTTGGATTGTAATAAGACATTCCACAAGTACCTTATCCTCATCCTCATCTATAGGCCACATGTGGAACTTTGTCATATCATAATATTGTGTCTACTCCATCTAAAAAATAACTCAACAGAACAAAACTCTTGTTACCATTAACGAAGTTTAAAGTAGAACAAACTAATCAATATTCCTTTCACATAAAAGACAACCATCATTTCATTTAATTTCACTTGAGAAAAACATGTTCCATACATACAAGCATACAGAAAGACATAGTATTGAAACACAAATACATGATTTTTTAACATAACAATGGTTCTCTATTGGGTTAAAGGGCTAAAATGCCTTGGAAGTTTCCATGAATGGGCCTTGGTCACCAAGAAGTTTTTGAGAGGGAAACTTTACCCTAAAATTTTCAAAAGTAAGGTAATATTTCCCTGAATTGATGGATCTAAATGGTTCGTTACATGATTGGCAATGTTAAGGTATCATATACACGTGGCATTCACGTCACCTTGGTTAAAGGGCATTTTTCCACTAAATTTGTAATATTTTAAAATGTAATTAAGGCTAAATGTACTAAATAGATAGTGGAATTAATCACAGAATTGTCCCTGGAAATTATGCAATGACTTTAGTCCCAATTAGCTATCGGTAATTACTTGGTTTTCGCCTAAAGTCATAAATGACTAAAAACCTAAATTAAACAAAAGAAATAAAGAAAGTGGTGCCATTCATGTGAAAACAAAGAGAAATGAAAGAACTAATGGCACACTAATTAATATTGTCATGATCAAGGGCAAAAGAGTCAATTACCATTGATCTTAAGGGTAAACTTGGAAGATAAAATCTGCCTAGGATTTTCCCATAAAAAGCAAGAGTAATCATAAAATTTAAAAAGAAAACTAACCTTCCTTATACAAGGGCTAATTTTTGGTAAAAAAGGGGCAAAGAAGGAAGAAGAAGTTTGGTCAAAATGTCAACATTTCTTAATAAGACCAAGGTCAAATATGATCACATGCAAATATGGTCAATTGGTCAACAATTTCTTCTCTCTTTTAGGTGTTAAGTTTTGGTCAAGACAATCAAAATTGGAAGGAAGAAAATTTACATGAAACCATAAGCATTGGTTAGTCAAAAAGAAAAGAAAGAAGAAAAGAAGAAAAGTCAACTTGTAATTGGGATTCAACTTGATATGTTGACCAAAAAGTAACCTTGTAAGAGCATGAAGGTCAACAATTTTTCTCTCTCTTTAAGAGCCTAATTTTGGTCAAGTAGAGGAGGAAAGAAAGAAAGAAAGTTAACCTAACTGCACTTAACTATGGTTGGCCATATAACTCTTAAGTTTGCAAGAAGCCATAGGAAAGTGACATATGGCATTTTTCTTTTGTTTTTTAAGAATTACGACCAAGTGAATTAAAAGTACTAAAGTAAATTAAATCAAACATATCTCACTCTCTCTCAAGCTCAAGAAAGTTAGCCAAGTGAAGGGAAGAGGAAAGAGAAAGAGCAAAGTTACTAGCTGAGCTTCTTGATCCTATTTCACCTTGATAATCACTTTTTTGGCTCAAACACTATTCATAAACATTGTTCGCCTTGATGATAGCTTCATTTTTATGATTTTAGAATTTTAAGGGAGGTGTTTTAAGCCTTCTAGCAAGAGCCAAAGTTGGAGAATCAAAGAAAGATGCGATACCTCATTTTCTAACACTACGGTAGAGTACTAATAGCTAATACTCACCGAATTTGAAACATCATAGTTGCTAAATGCTAGAACTTCATACAATACCTCTACCGGATATTCACATTCATGCACAATTTCATTAGATTTACTTTACAACATACACACTATCCACTTCATCTACTCCACTTCATAGACAATCCAAAAACTCACAAAAGTCTTAAAATGCATAACAGGAATTTGATAACCTAAACTAAGCTCTTCCGCCGCTCGACCTCGGCTCTTCGTCATTTACCTTCTATTTGCCCCGTGAGCTCGCTCCCTGTACTGGAGATTTTTTTTTGGGGAAAAGAATGAGATTCACAGGAATCTCAGTAGTAACACATATCATACATATAAGATAACACACAAAGCATGCTATACACCTCATCATTCGACAAAATCATCATAACATCATTTACTGCATTTAATGCAAATCATAAACCATGCTATATCTAGACAAGTTTTTGGCCCCAAGGGGTACCCGCGCAAAGATAGGCCCTGGGCACCGCTCGTGCAATTATGAACATTATCGCCTGAGTGTCAACCCGCGTAAAGATAGGCCCCAGGTGATCACTCCGTATAATCTAAACATGTTAGACATTTTGTGATGATATCAAACAACACATATGCATGTTATGTCATATGAAGACGGTTACTACCTGGTTGCTCCTCTGTGCAACTTTCCCACTTGATGCAAGCTCGGGCAATTACTGAGGCCAGATCGGTTGTCAAGTCCTGAAATCTTCAAATACCACAAATGAGTTATTACTCATCCATGCATCCTTCCAAACTCATAATATTGGTAAATTTAGCCAATGGTGCCAAATTACAAAAATACGCCTTAGGTCCTGATTATCTGTATTTTTCTCAAAATTGTGATTTAGATCATTCCTATACATTTTCGTGTCTAGAATTTATCTTTAAGCTCAAATTGGCCAAAATCAAGCCCGAATGATGAAAATACCCTTGACAGCCCCCAAATAAGGCTTATAAGGGGTAATTTTGTCATTTCACTTTCCGTGGCTTTTGTTACGAATGTAGGATGGTGTATTTAGAAGTGCAAGTGTACACTGTCGTAATCAAGTAATATAAAAGTGAGTAGAGTATCGTTCCCACGAGGATTGATCACTAAGTACCAAAATTGGTAATTTTAATTCTATTTAGTCGGTTGATTAGTTGTGATTGAGATTGCAAGATAGAAATGATGAAATATGAATACAAGTGATATAAAGACAAATATGAGAAAAAGCCCTAGGGATTAGATTTCACTTAATAAATTCCGGATTGAATCACTTATCTACTCTAGTCCTATTTATTCCACATGATTGATAGTCGAGTTTCCCTATTTTAATTACTAGCCTCTTCCAAGGTCAAGTAATTCTATAATTAATTGCTAACCCAATATATTCCTATATGAATTTAAGCAATCAATTATGCATTAAGATTTATGGAACTCAATTAAGACTACACAACCCATATGAATATATTCCTATTTCATATGCAAATTATGGTTTTAATTATAGGATCCACACACATGTATCTCCTTCCGGTCTCAACATGCATATTAAAATCATCCAAAAGGTGGCCAATCAATTGTAAGTATTAAGAGCAATAATTAAAACTCAATCATGAAGGAAAAATTAAAACTAGATTTAATAAGTTAAGATTCAATCCATCATTAGTAAGCTACGTCATCACCCTAGGAAAAGGAAAATTTAGCTCATGATAAAATTAAAAACAAAACCAAAATATATTACCAACATCATAAATATTACATAAAAATTAATTACAAAAACATAAAACTACAACTACGAGATGCATGAAAATGGAAAATCTAGCCTACCATATAGGAGGCAAAACCATCCATGTAGGTGGCAACCTATACCATCCATAAAGGAAGACTACCTAGGCCTTCCATATAGGAGGTAAAACCATCCATGTAGGAGGCATGCAAGAAGTAAAAAAAATGCAAGAAATAAATTCTAAAAATAACAACTCTCTCTCTAAAATAGAAACCCTCTCTCTCTCTCTCTTCCTTCCTCCTCCTTCCTCTCATTTTAGGTAAAACCAAAATATATTACCAACATCATAAATATTACATAAAAATTAATTACAAAAACATAAAACTACAACTACGAGATGCATGAAAATGGAAAATCTAGCCTACCATATAGGAAGCAAAACCATCCATGTAGGTGGCAACCTATACCATCCATAAAGGAGGACTACCTAGGCCTTCCATATAGGAGGTAAAACCATCCATGTAGGAGGCATGCAAGAAGTAAAAAAAATGCAAGAAATAAATTCTAAAAATAACAACTCTCTCTCTAAAATAGAAACCCTCTCTCTCTCTCTTCCTTCCTCTTCCTTCCTCTCATTTTAGGGTGCCAAGAAGCTCTATTTATAGGCTTCATTTTCGGACTGCTACAGTATTTTGCTACAGTGAAACGCACTGCTACAGTGAACCGACCATACCGTCCGCTACAGTGAAACTGCTACAGTGCACAACGAACAGTACCCCATGAACAGTGCACAGTGAATAGTGCTGTGTGAATAGTAACTTTCCCTTAAATGCCTTCTTTAATTCTTTTTAATCCAGTACTATCCATGGCTGTAAGAAAATCATTATTTATTTATTAATTACACCCAAATTAATTACATTCAGCTCAAATATAGTCCACAAAATCATCATATAAGGGAAAATGAATATGCAAATATTTTACTTATCAGCTTTTCTCACTTCAAGGTCAACATAGACCCTGCACAATTTATCCACCTAAATCTAATAGAAGCATAGGAATTATCAAATTCCTATCCATTTTCCATGTCCAACACAGGGAAGAGAATTTAAATTCTTAAAAAAGTTGTGTCGGATTCTCGTTTTCTTTAGCCTAATCACCTCATTTCTACTTATAGCTAATATATTAACTAGTTAGACATTCATTGGACTTGATTGGAGACATTTACATATTATGGTCTCTTTGGATTTCTTCAATTATCTCATGCGTAATGAATCATAATCAAGCCCAAAACAACTCTACTAACATCAATTAAGCAAGAGGAACAAGTTTGGAAAGTTACCTCTTGATTTCTTCAACTTTCTCTCTCCTATACATTTTTACTCTCTCTCTCTAACTCTTAATTCAGCTACTCAACAAGGAATCCAAGGGTAGAAAGGTGAGGAGAAGAGATCATGGAGGGATTAGGTAGCTTAAAACACAAGGTAGCAACCTCTTACCTAGAGTTTTGTGTTGAAACCTAGCTTCTTCTCTCTTCCATTCTTCACCACCGCCTCAGCTCATACTCACTCTTTCTATTTTATATTGATCGTGCATGAGGAGCAGAAGATGAGAACTTAGATGATATAATACATGGGCTCATTAACTTAGACACGTGGCACTTTGCAATTGGTCCAAAATGCCAATTATTCTTCAATTAATCACATCTCTCTTTTCCCTTGTGAATTCAACCAAAAATATGCATGAGAAATGCAAGGAAAATATAATTCTCGAATTATCCTATTGTGCCAACTTGTAACTTGTTGACCAAGTCATTGACTTTTTGACTATTTGACCATTCCTAACAATAATTCACCAAAATTGGTTTATTCATGATCAAGTAGTCATTTTACTATTTTTAATCCCCATTTAACTCAAATTAGTGGGAATATTGGGGAAAAATAATTATTTTCCATTTTACGGAAAAATTACCGTTTTGCCCCTACATTTCATGATTTATCGAAATAAATCATTTTTCGTCCATTACTTCGGCTTAACCTTATTTTGACACTTACATTAGGCTATTATTCATGTAATTTATTTTCATGAATTTTGGTTACAATAATAGGCCTTTGTCGGTACATTAATCGCCTTATTACATCCTTATTCGGCCAATTTACGCGTAACCGGCGATTGGCATATTTTCCATAAATTCACATAAATTTATCCACATCATTTACACCATTTTATTCCATTGATCATACATCAAATACACACATAAATATATTGGTGAAAAAGGGGATATTACAAAAGAGCTCAAGAAAGAGCAAGAGGTGATGAAGAACATCATTTTAACATATATGTTGTCTTGTTTGGTTGATTCCTTGGGATTTGTTTTTGCTATCCTAACTTTGGCCATTTATGTTTTTCTAGGGTTCATGAAGTTTTTTTCTCATATACATGTAATTATATGTTGTTTTTGAAGCATATAAGCTAAGTTTGGTGGTCAAATTGTGAATTGTTGAATTGTTGAAAGGAACCGTAATTTTCAGTCTGAATAGGGCATTAAGAAGGAATGAAAATTTGATCAATTTGATGTTATCATTGTGTTCTACATAAAAAATTATGTGAGAATAGCCTTGGTTTCAAATTTTGGATCATCGGAACATATATTGAAAAAATTGGAATTTGTAGCAGTTTATGTCTAAACACTACAATCCATGCTATTTGTAGCGGTTTTGTTTAACCTCTACGAATTATCCTTTTTTTGTAGTGTGCTTGCTTTCTTGGTTCCTTTTCTTCCAACTATTGAAGCTTCTTACAAAGCCTTCCATTTCTTATTCCTTGACATCTCATGGCCCAGACACATAATCACATTATGTGGCTAATTCATTAGAGCCATGGAAGTAAGTCATTACTCATGACTTTTCTTAACCCTTAGAGTTCAACTTTATTTCCATTTACCCCAAGTACATTATACCCTTAGATATCCATCTTATTTCAATTTACCTAAGTACTAGAACATATCTTTACCCTTAGGTTTTAATCTTACTACAATCCAATCCAAGTACTAGTTTAAGACCCGTCTTACATACCCCTTTAATTACGTATCAGAAGCATTAATCATTACATCCTTAGGGGTTTATTACTCATTTTTGAATCATTAGTCGTTCTTCTTACCATATATTAAAGTTCATTCTTATTCATAGTTCTTATTCTTAGATTCAGTGATTCAGCAATCCCAATTACGACTTAAATTCTAATTCACGTATTTATTTAATTCTTTATCAAGTGTAAATAATTTACACACAGTAAAATAAATATTATTTCTTCTTCAATACTTCATCTTCTTTTCTTCTTATACATCTTCAAGCATTCCTTTTGTCTCGTACATACTTACCTATATATGGTTGGTAGGGGAGGGAGAGATTCAGGGAATCTCAGTAGAAAACAGTACTAAAAATGCATGCAAGATGAATGCTAATCCATGATATGCTTGCCTTACATAGGCTAATATTCACATAATGACATTTCTGCATGCTCAATGTTTCGTGCAACATATCTATAGCCAAAGTATAAATAGAAATAAAGCTTCATTCATTCATTCTTCACATAATAAAGCAAAGCAATACCACATATCAATACAAAACATACATGTAATATCTCAAATTTTAGGCTTACAAACTTGAGGATAAGCCTATATCAGGAAAACGGCTAAGCCCAGTTTATAAAGAGTCCCAAGAATGTCGAGAGATAGAAAGACTCTCAGAGACTATGTAATCCGGCCCTACCGGGAAGAGAAGGCCTGGTATGCGTAGGCAGTAAGATTAAAGTGTCGGTGAAAATATACACAGGACACATATACAATGCCATTGGGTTGGTATAAAGACACCACCCATCTATGTCATAAGGTAAGGAAATGATTAGTCAGGCGAAATAGGCAGGTGTAGGTGTGCACATGGCATTTTCAAGACATACTTGTGTACCCTACTTTTTTGGAAAAATACATATGTAAGTAGCGTCATATGGGGCCCAATCACACACTCCGACCTGGTATCATCTTGCAGGCTCTGACACGTGTGACACAATCCTTAGTAAATACCAATAAAGTAGCTTTATTAAAGCACCTTTAATAAAGCAAGTTATGATGATTAATGATAACACTACTTTTTGGTTGGCTTATAAGAGAGTGACAAATGTCCTCTCATCATGACAAAGTACCAAGTGCCTTTTGTGTTGGCTTGATAGGAAGGTGACACATGTACCTCATGATAACACTTGCTTTTTTCCTTTTGTATTGGCACACTCATGAGTAAGTCAGGGAAATCTGCCAGTCTCTTGTCTGGTCATGTACTTGACTTCCCAAATGCCTAACCCAGGAGTTAGGGAAATTTTTCTTTCCTCTCCTTCCCCTGATATGAAAAGACAACCTAAGAGAAAATAAGATAATTTAATGACACATGGCATCTTCGGCTTTAATCTCATGACACTTGGCACACTAGGAGAACATCAAATTGTAAGATTAATTCATAACCTTCCATCCTTCTTTATTAGGATTTCTAGCCATCACTAAAAGAGAGAGAAAGTGAGGAAAGAAACAAGAGAAATTAGAAGAAGTGAGATGGTGGATGAATAGTAAAAATCTTGGGGTTCTAGAGTTGATTCTAACCTCGAATCGTCATTTTTGACCAATAAGCCCTTCAGGAAAGTTGTTATACTCATTGAGAGCTTTCTTTCTTTAGTCTCAATTTCTAACCTGAGGTGTTTTATGCCATCAAGTTAGTCGGAGTGCTACTGAAATTTTGAATCGGTTGCAGAATTGTGAAGAGGTAAGCCTCGGCTTCATCTTGAACCGAGTATCTTAAGGTTTTGTTAAGTTTTCATATTTCTCTTATTTTCGGTCAGATCCAGAACCTATAGAAAGATGATTTTGGTGTTTTTGATGTTAGAAATGGATTATACACATAATCTTGTATGTGAACATGATTTTAGAAGGGTTGGATTGAAAACCCAAAGATTGAAGTCAAAGTAGTAGTGCTACCATATTTCATTTTTTAAAGGCAATATGCTTGTAATAAGTTTTTAAGTAATCCAATATTGTCCAATGGCTATAAAACTTTCCAAAATTGTTGTAGACCTTTCAAGCTTTTAATTTGATAGGTAATATGTGCAATTTAGATCAGTATATTAAGATATATGAATTTTTTAATTTAGTTGTTTCCAGATTATGTTTCTGGAAGTCAAATTGATTATGCTAAATTTTTTGAAGACTAAACCTTGACCAAAATTTATGAAACTTTCTAGATCTAAAGTAGACATCATAATATTTAATTTTATATATACTATTTGTCATTTGGGTTTGTAGATTGTGAGATATGATTTGTTAAATTATAGGCATTGAATCTTGAATGAATCCTGAGATAGGGTTGTTGCTCAAGTTTTGTGGAACTGTGTGATAATATTGGGTAGTAGCAGATATTTTTCCTTTAAAATAGACTTAAATAGCTTAACATGGGACTTTGAACTACCCATTTAGAGTTCTAGAGAATAAGTTATGAATTTTAGAAGTCAGGCCATTAAAGCTAGGATGATTCTGTAGCAGTAAGGATAAAATGGGAATTCTGGAACTATGCATTTCTAGATGGATGTGGGAACTATTTTTCCTATAAAATAAACGTAATAAGGGTCACCTAGGTCTTTGAACCACCTAATTTAAATACTTGTAGAAAAAGATATGAATTTTCAAAGTTTGTTGAAAATTCTGCCAACTTTTGAAAATTGTGTGAAAATAAGAAAGTAATGGCATTTAAGGTAATTTGGGACAAGTATGGGCCTAAAGAATAGAGACAAGTCCTAGAGACTAAAGTAGCCTATTGGACATTCATTTTTCATGGCTCTAATAATATGGCCATTTATCTAGGGCCATGAGATAACAAAGAAGAGGCAATGGAAGCAACTGTAGTGGTTGGAAGAAAAGGTATAAAAGGGGACTCGAAGACAAAAGGTAGTGAACTTACCTAACCTGCATGTTGATATATTTTTTTGTGTATTGATTTATGTGACTGCTTTGCCTAATTGTGTTAAGCATATTTGATTGATTGAAGCTCTGTTATATTTCTGCTATGGCCATGAGTATGTTGTAACATTGAGCATGCATATATATCATTATGTTGGCATGAAATTATTTAAGGCAAGCATGTCATACATTCAATATATATCTTACATGCATAGTGGTATTGTTTGTTACTAAGATTTCACAAAATCTCACCATCCCCCACCAACCATTTAGGTAGGTGAGCACAAGAAAGGAGTGTAGGACGATGCACCGGAAGAAGAAGTTGCACATGAATAGTTGAGGAATTATTACATGTTATTTCCTGATGTATTAATATTTGATGTGGTTAATTGTATAACCTACATGATAAAGGGATTAATTATCCGAGCGTATTAAATAAACTAGGAAAGGCTAATCGTACATTACGAGCCCATTAGTTAAGTAAGCAGAGAAATTGATAAAGCCGAGAAAAACCTTGATAATAATGAATGGAAGAATTGAAAAGTTAAAGTGAATAGTAACCCTGTGAATACAGATAATTAATCTGGTAAATATGGTTTTACCGAATGAACACTACCCCAAGAATAAGGATGTAAGTTTTTGGCTATGAGCTTTATTTATTGATTCTCTTGAGTCATAATCATAAAGTTAACGCTTTCGATCCATAATAAAAGGGCATAAGTAACGGGCGTTACAATTTGGTACCAAAGCAGAGATTCTAGCATTTGGCTAGTATGCTTTGATGATGTGAATAGTATCCGTGGGTGATACTTAAATAATCCTAAGTGATACTAGGATTAAGAGATAGGGGTGATAGATAAATCTAGAAAGATAGATCTTCCCCTATCAAGTAGTTGGCCTGCTAAAGGAAGAGGCAAAGCTGTATATAGAGATTAAAACGAAGTAGCAATGATGCATACCCTGAGGAAGAGGGCAGGCTTAGGTGAATTGAGACTCTAGAGATAGATGAGATAGCACAAGATACGTATTCTGTTGCTAACTCTAGGGCGCCTGATTTTGAGTTAGAGTATGATTTAGATCCTCACCCTGTGTTATGGGAATACATAGGGGAGTTGTACCAAGAAGCTAGTATTGTTTATGTTTCCCTGTGGGGATAGTACTTAGCATTTCTTGGAAGGCAGATATGTTGTACTGGGATCAAGAAATATATAAGCTACTGATACCCAGTGATATATGGATTTGTATTAGCACTAATACCCCGGATCCTATTGAAACTTTGAGGTTAATCGTGCTCGGGTGAGAGAAATTTTGGGACGGGTGAGCCGTGGGAAGTTAAGCTGGTACTGTCATAGAGACTTAAAGAATAATGATTGCTCAAGGTTTTTTCATGACTAATGATCATCTTAGTTAGGTGAATCATATTCAAAGGCATATAGGTATAATTGACAATATTGAACTGGAAGAGGCCAGGAAGTGGTACAGAGATACGTAATTGTCTGGGTCTTACTGGTTAGTATTAGACATTGATTAAGAATATCTCCCAAATCACTTTGTCATTGATAAAGCACATATGAATGAAAGAATTGTGTTTAAGTGGAATGGTATCTGTGAGAGTAACCTTCCGAAAGTTGAGCAAGAGACAGATATTCGCACCAGTAATGACTATCCCATATCCTATTGTAACCAGTGTGGTTAGCAGAGATGTGACCTGAGTGGTTTGCAGATGAAGCAACCGATAGGGGCTGCAGTGAAATGAGTATATAGGATTAGGTTGTGCCTAGTGTAGCAAGGCAGAATGGTGGTGAATACCTCTCAACAACTAAAGTCTAAAAAGATAGAATACCCCACTCATAATGTAGAGCTGCCAACGGTTGACTTTAAGGTGAAAGAATGATGATTAGAATATGCCTTTATAATGTTGAATAATGAGGTAGAATTAGAACCTCGTAAACAATGCTAATGCAATGAGAATATGATTTGAATGTTTTAAGGATTAGAATAGGGGCTGTCAATCCTGATTCTTGTACGTGTGTATATTGGGTATAGTTTAGGAACATTATTTCTTGGTTCATCAGATGTTAAGATTCTAAGGTTCTAAGAGTTGAATTGTAACCTGAAAATCAAACATAATAGTTGAATTGATTCTCTAGGAATTTGGAATAGCCTGAATGGCGTGAGGTACTATAATGTGGTACATAAATGTGTACGAGGTTTCTGGATGTTGCTAGCTGTGATATAGCATAAAGAAATATCTTAATCTTAGAATATTCTCTTAGAAAGAATGAATGAGAGTTTGTTCCTTGATGGAACTAGGTGGTAGATAGAACCAGGGTAGCCACGAGTTATGGTCTCATGACTAGGAAAGATAATCGCAGATATGCTAGTGACTAATGGATTCCCTAAAATACGTGGGTAGAGTACCTCGATGAGGGAAGTTGACTTTGTGACTATGCCTAGAGCTGGACCAATATCAAAAGTGTTAGAACTGGCTGACACCCAAGAGGGGGGTGAATTGGGTGTGTGATAAGAAAGTATAGTCTTTTAAAATCTTTTCGCAACTTATTAAATCAACACATGCGGAAGTATAGAAACATAAGTTGATATGTAAATCATATATGCTGGAAATGTAAAACCTTAGGGAAGAGATTATGCAAACTGTGATTTATCCTGGTTCGGTCCAATCCACGATGACCTATGTCCAGTCCCCAGGCTCCTCCTGAGATTTCCAATCCACTATCTTCTTGTTTAATCGGGCACAAGAAAAGCCTTTACAAATCTACAAGAGTTACTCCCCCTTACACACTGTAAGGTTTACTCCTTCTTACAGCAAGTCGAGCAAAGCAATCACAAAGACCTTTCTCTCCTGCTTACCCGTGCAAGTCTTATGAGCAGCAACGTTCTCTCCCACTTACACCACTGTAAGTCTTACGAGCAGCAACGTTCTCTACTGCTTGCACTTTGTAAGTCTCAGAAAGTCTTACTGACAATTCGCTCTACAACTTCCCCCGTAAGATGATCAATTCTCTCAAGGTCCCTCTACCTTGAGAACACTTCTGAAATACAGATAAAGTGTTTACAAGCTCTCTCACAGAGTGTATAAATACTCACTGAAGTACAATACAAAATATTCACTCTCAAATGTACATGATATATAAACAGATAAGAACAGAGAGTATATGAGGCGGACGACTTATGATATCAGCATGTTGGCAGTTGGGTTCTCATTGCTCATGTGTTTGGTTACTATCGTATCATCTCTTTTCTGTGTTTGAATCCTCTCCTATTTATAGTTGAGTTGTGGAAGATATCCGTTAGAGTCTGTTGATTCATTTGACCGTTGAGCCCATTCGGATATTTTTCTGTTATAATCCCATATGATGCTTAGACAGTCTCTACTTCATTTTTGGTTGGAGTCCCATTGCTTTGCACGGTCGTTGAGTGTATTTAAATATTTTTTGGTTGATCGTGCTCTGACACATGCTTCAGCTTTTCTTACAGTTTTCCCATTGGTCTGACAGATGCAATAGTATTTGTCTTCCGTTATTTATGAATTTTGCTGCCACCCACGAATAGTTGTTGTTTAATATTGATCTGTGTAAGCCATGTGATCGGTAGTGCATAACACCTGTAAAACCACTAAGAGAAATAGCTGTTAGAAAATATCACTCGGGTGATTACAGACTTCACTGGAAGTGATTTCAGAAAATGGAAGAATCATTGGAAGTCAACTTGATTTCACTGGAGGTGATTTTGATAAAACAATTAACTCTTGACTGCATAAGCATTTCACCGGCAGTAATCTTGATTTCTGGATGTAACTGTCATTGGAAGTGATTCTGATTCAGTGAAGAGTGTACTGAGTGATCATAGATGCTGACAAGAAGTGAAACTGATAAAACTTCATATAAGTTGATCTTGGCATGTCTTTGGAAGTGATTTACAAAATCAACATAACCACTCGCTTGGATATTATCTTATAGAAAGTGAACTGAGGCATACTGGCTTTTACTGGAGGTGCATTCTGGTTCACTGGAAGTGATTTGATCTTCACGGGAAGTTATTATGATTCAAACTGATATACTGTCACTGGAACTATGAGGAGTGAATTGAGTAATCACTGACTGTAAGTGATATGAGGTAACTGATATTTGACTGGGAGTGATCAAGAATGGTGCTGGAGGTGATCAGTTGAAATGGACGATCACTTGAGTGGAGTTCATGTCACCGGAAGTGATTTTCAAAACAGTCAAATATTCCTGAAGTGATTTCGCCTTGCACTGGAAGTGATCTTGAAATTTCCATGTTTCACTCAAGTGAATTTGGAATCACTGGAAGTGATTTTGTAAATAGTGTTTTCTTCTTGGAGTGATTTCCAATTCACTGGAAGTGATTTGCAACTTTTCAAATATCACTCGAGTGATTCAAGATCACTGGAAGTGATTTGGTAAACAGTGAAATATTCTTGCAGTGATTTTTGATTCACTGGAAGTGATTTGGAAACTTTCAGGTATCACTCGAGTGATTCAAGATCACTGGAAGTGATTTGGAAAACTTGGCGCATCACTCGAGTGATTTGGCATTCACTGGAAGTGATTTTCAAAACAGTGTATTTTTCTTCCGATGATTTCAGGCGCACTGGAAGTGATTTGGCAAAGTTGAGATATCACTCGAGTGATTTGGAGATCACTGGAAGTGAAATGGAAAAATTGAGATATCACTGGAGGTGATTTGGAGATCACTGGAAGTGAAATGGAAAAATTGAGATATCACTGGAAGTGATTTGGAAAATTTGAGATATCACTCGAGTGATTTGGAGATCACTGGAAGTAAAATCTGAAACAGTGAATTTTTCTTGCAGTGATTTTTCGATCACTTCCAGTGAAATGCCATATCACTCGAGTGAATGCTGAAATCACTCGAGTGATTCGTTTCCAGTTCTTCAGTAAATAGAGGTCAACTTCCAGATGTCATAACTCTTCGAAATCCCTGGAAGTCTACTTTCATATGGCACCGGTTTCAGCTCAATAGGATCAGTGGTTTGAGAGTTATAGCCAAAATACTAAGACTGTTCCAGAAAGTGACGCTGACATGAAGGTCAAATTAGAACACTGATATCTCCCTCATATGAGCTCCTTTGATGTTTTTTCTGGTGTCAAAATGATGCATTGGGTGTCTAGTTTCATATCCAATTGGTTTCGTCTGATTTGGAGTTGTATTGTGAGAGATATGATCAAATAACCAGACCTTGCTCAGCTGGACAAAGCACAGACTCTGAAATGCTGCACATCACTCGAGTGATTTGCTGAATCACTCGAGTGATTTCGTTTTTTGCTGAATCACTCGAGTGATTCCTCAAATCACTCGAGTGATTTGTTAAAAATCACTCTGCTACAGTGCCAAACAGTGCCAATTGCTACAGTAACCGTATTGCTACAGTACCCATAAAAACTTGAATCTTCATATTTTTCATTAATTCTTGCAAGTTCCTTATTCCTCAATTTCTTTCTTCCATTGCTTGACTAATCTACAATATATGCAACATCAAATAGTTAGTCAATGTATTAGAAAATTATACTATGCAAGCTTCTTATGCTTAATATTTGACATCTATATTTGTCATCATCAAAACTAATCATATCTAACAAAAAGTCCATACAGAATGACCCTAGATGAGATGGTAGAATTAAAGAAGCAAATTACAATACTTATTCTAGTTATAATGGTGTATTGTAATGAATACCCCGGCGAGAGAGTTTCCTTGAAAGAAGGGTTTGTGTAACCCATTGAAACGCCATGGGATGCTCCAATGTTGTTTGTAGAAAAGAAAGGTGAGGAAGGGAATTAAGGAAGAACAGGCTCAACGGTATAAAGGAAAGAAACCCTTGCTCTCGTATCTTATATAATGGTTTTGCATGTATGTGTTTACAATCGAATATTCGTGTTATAACTATAAGGTAGGAAGTAAAACCTATTAGACCAGTGTGTCCTTAGGCTGTAAGACCTGATAGGCAGTCGGCTCAGGGTAGTAAGACCTATTAGGCCAGTGTGTCCTTAGGCTATAAGACATAGTATGCATTCAAAGCAGTGTCGTATGACCTGCTGAGCAATCTGAACTTGAGATTTTGAGCAGTGACTTGACGTATGAGATTTCAGGAGTGACCGATGCATGAGATTCTGAGCATTATCCCAAAGAAGTTGTAAAGCCTGAGAATGATGGGACAGTTAGTCCCAAGGTAATAAGACCCATAAGTACAAGCTGCACCGAGAGTAATTTGGGGCACCTTTATCTAGGTAGGCTTGAGGTAAGAAGCCCGTGAGTGCACCTTGTATGGGGAGTTACCCTAGGCTATAACACCTAATGAATATCTAGTGGTAAATAGGCAGAGGCCTAAGGCCATGAGTCCCAATATGCCTATGGCATAAGGGTGATTCCCTAGTCTATAAGACCTCGTAGGCTACCTGGATAGTTGATGATGGACAGTGTGTCCTATAATTTCCCATTAGACTTTGTGTCCTGTGATTACTGAATATTGAATGATTAATTGTCGTTCAATAGTTTATTTTACATGCTTCGAGAACATTATATAAGTATATAAAATGTTTGAGAAATAAGAGGTGGAGCCTATAATGAATTCAGAATACCTAGTGGACTGTGTGTCCTAGGTAGCTAGACTCAATATGTGTTCAACAAAGATGATAGACGGCATGTCCTAAAGCCATAAGACCTTATGGACTAGTATGTGCTTAAGCTAGCAGCATGTTATGTATTTGAGAATTGTGACGAGCAGAGGCTCGAGGTGGTCAGATGTGTTCTCTGGATAGAAGAGATTGAGACTCCAAAGAAACAAAACCATGAGGGTGGGGGATATGGCTAACCACCAAAGCAGTGTGCAAATTACATAGGCCAGAGGCCCTAGGTTGCCAGACGACAATAAGACCTGTGAACCTAGCGCTAAGGTTGTTTCCTAGCTTAGTTATACTGGACCAGTGTGTCTAGAGTATATCTTGAAGCTAGCAAAACATTTATATTGTACCAGGTTGTAGCTGAGGCAGTAAGCCCTAAGATACCTATGGCATGGGGGTGATTCTGTGACACCTCATATCCAATAGCCTCATATGAGTGCATAAGAGTAGTGAAATCAATTATTGAACCAGAATTTGGTTCCGTAGTAAACATACTTTCAAAAATGTTCATAAACTCCAAACCTACCTCAGGAGTTGAACCTGGGATTGGAAAGGATTTTTGAGTAAAATAAAAATTTTCCAAACACTTTTACAAACATTTACTATCTCACAAAGACTCATTGGTACTTAAATCCATTTTATCAAAGTATGCGAGCGTGTCTTTGCTTACCTTTCATCATATGTTCTTTAGTTAATCGAAAGCGTTATCTCTTTATCAAGTTGCCATTCATTTACTAAGCTATCGGTACTACTGGTTCTACTACTGTACTGTTGTCAGGTTTACATAGTTATGTACATCATATACAATTCCAAAATAGTCAAAATATTCAAAACAGACAACCAATTGAAAATCAAAGTCTCTTTGCTCCAGCTTCTAGCTGTCCGTATTCACCTTCTTGTCCTCTGAGCTTCCTTCCTGTATTATGGATTTGTTTATGAAAAAGTGGGAGATTTGAAATAATCTCATTAGTAACATAGAGCCAATCATATAGATATAACATCACAAAGCATGCCATATAGTCATCAAATAACAGAATTATCACAACAGTATTCAGTGTATAACATGCAGTTCATATATCACCATAGCATTAGGTATATTACAAAGCCTCGAGTGATATTGTGCAATAGGCCCTAGACATCCACTCGTACATCACAGAACATTATATTGGCCTGAGCATCCCTCGTCCAAACAAGCCATGGGCAACCACCCCGCATAATCAGAATGTGACAGGAAATTTATGATGAATACACAAAACATGTAGTGTATCCTATACATATGAAAGAAATTTTTTTTACCTGGCTGCTTTCCTTGAGCAATATCCAATTGTTTCTCTGAGCTCTGGCAAGTCCTAAGCTTTGGACAGCTTAGGTTAAAGATAGGTTATTATTTCGTCCAATATATGCATAATCCAATTAGTCAAGTTGGTTGTCATTAAAGTTAATATGCTAAGGCAAAAGGAAAGTTAAAGTGGTCCAACTATCCCAAGTTAGTTAATTTCACCCTTAAAGGTCAACTTAATTACTTAATGCCATTACATTTATCATTTTCACCCTTGTACTCAAATCTACCAGCTTTGCTATCAACTTTAAAAATTCACCATTAATTATAGGAAACTCCAAATTGATTGGTTCCAAATACTATGTAAAGCTATTTAAGTATACTTTCAAATAGAGATCCTAAATCTGGCCATTACAACTACAGATTTCCCAGAATTGCGCCAAACCCAACCTATTCCAAATTTCATTCCAGAAATAGGGCCTAACTTTGAAAAATCATATCTTTTAATCTACTTGTCCAAAAATTATGTTCTACCCATAAAATTAAAGCTATAAATGTCTAATTTAATTTTTTAAAACTTTATAAGATTTGGACTAGATGTGGTTAATGTAAAACACATTACAACCAAGCTTCTTCCAGAAAATGAATTCAAACAGCACTTGCTTCTTAACTTTCAAAAAATCCAGATTCATACACAATCATCTAAAACTCACAAATAGAAATATTCCCACACAATTTTCCCTTTTAAATCCAATGGAACCATTAAAAGCAAAAAATTCCAACTCCTCTCTTCTCGTCTGTGCCTGGCCGAAACATTGGTAAGAAAAGGGGAAAATGTGTTTTCATGAATTCAATCCATAAACAACTTCCTTTCCTCTCCTAATCTCGTGTTTAACCATTTAAACACTCATTAATCATGATTTGAGGAAATTTGGACAAAATGAGCCATTGGGGTTTCATCATCCCAAAATTAAAAAATCAACAAAACAACCACAAATCAAGCCAATAACAACAACATATTAACCAAGAGGATCAAGGTTCTTGAGATTACCTCTTGATTTCTTCCCTTTCTCTCTCTAGGCGTTAGCCATCTCTCTCTCTTCTCTTGAATTTTTTCTTGCTAAATATGATATTCAAGAGGGAAAAGAGATTAGAAGAGGTGCTACATGAACTAGAGGGCAAGAACACTTGGATTTCCAACAACTTACCTTTAATTTTTGCCTCTTGAACCCTAGGCTTCTCTTACTCTTCTATTTTCTTTCATTCAGCTCCCTCTCTCTCTTGTTCCTAAGCTTGACCGAAATATGACTCTTGAATTGGTAAAAAGAAGAGATTTTAAAATGTCTCTCCTCTTACACTTTAAAATATTGCATTTTATTAGAATTGTCACATGCCAATTTAATTGTCATCATCCTTTTTCTCTTTCTCTATTCATCTTGACCGAAAAGGCATCTTGAAATGGAAAGAGAAAAGGTCTTATAATATCTTCGTGCTCTTTCTTGTAATTAACATGTAAGGGATTTTTTATGACACTTACTTTTGACTTTTCAACTCTAATTTTGCTTGGCCATAAATTGTTTTTTCTTGCTTTAATTTAAGAAAAGCATTTCATTTCTCTATTGCTTTCCTCTTTTTACCAAAAATATCAAGGAAAAAGAGAAATAATTATTGCTCCTTGCATTATTGGAAAATTACCATTTTACCTTACATTTTTGTATTTAATTTGGGCCTTCTTCTTTTCCTTGTGTGTTGGCTAAAAATCACACTATATTGAGCCCAAGAATTTACATTCTTTTATGGTCCAATTTGGATTACAATATTAGGTCTTTAAATAGACAAAAGTTGCACCTTTGTATCTTTGCTTAACCAATTGTATGTAACTACCGATTGGAGTGTTTTCATCAATTTATGTGTACCATAATTCACCATTTTATTTCAGTAAATGTCATAAATACATACAAGAAATATTGGTGAATAAAAGTGGGATATTACAGCTCTCCCCCCTTAAGTAAATTTCATCCCTGAAATTTGCTATACATCATAAGGCATAAATTCTAGGTAATGTATTTTCATATCTTCTTCTACATCACATGTTACCTCCCTTGGAGATAGTCCCTTCCATAGCACCTTTGCAAATGGTATTTTGTGATGTCTGAGCCGCATTTCTTGCCTATTAATGAGTTTCTCTGGCTCAACCATGTAAGTGAGATAATCTCGCATATCTACATTTTCATATTCAATAACATGCTAGGGGTCCAATTGATACTTCTTCAATTGAGAAACATGGAATATGTCATGCAATTTGGTCAGGTTTGTGGGTAGAGCAATTCGGTATACTACCGGCCCAATTCTTGACAAAATCTCAAATGGCCCGATGTATTGAGGGCTTAGCTTCTTCCTCTTTATCGCCCTTCAGATACCAGTGACATGTGAAAACTTCAGGAATACATAATTGCCAACCTAGAACTCTAACGGTCTTCTCCGTTTGTCGGCATATCTCTTTTACCTACTTAGGCTGCAAGCAATCTCTGCTTTGATGATCCTGACCTACTCAGTAGTTTAATCAACTATATCTGGCCTATACAATCTCCTTTCTGAAAATTCTATCCGGCAAAGAGGGGATTGGAACTTCCTCCCGTACAATGCTTCATACAGAGCCATCTGAGTACTAGCATGATAACTATTATTGTAAGCGAATTTCGCATGGCTAAGGTAGTGATCCCAACTTCCCTTAAAGTCCATCACACACGCTCTTAACATATCTTCCAATATCTAGATGGTTCTCTCTATCTGTCCATCCATCTGAGGATGATAGGCTATACTAAATTATAGCCATAAGCTAAATGCACCCACATAAGTACATAATCCATTTTATTAGACCATGTTCCATAATTGCCAGTTTTTCATGCCCAAACTTTAAAAACTTATATCTCCCAATGTACTTGTCCAAAAATTGCAAAATACCTTTCAAATTAAACCTTTATGTCTCTACTTTAATTCTAGATTCAGAATTTTTAGATAAGGTATAACCTATGAAACATCTCACACAACATCACTGTTCCAAATAAGGCAGATCACAACATATGCATACATATTTCATAAATTTCCAAATTGATATACAAACATCTAAAAATCATGAACACTTGCATACCTACACAATTTTGCCTTCTAAAGCCAATTGAAGCATCAAAATTTTCAAATTTTCACTCCTTCCTCACGTCATCTACAGAACAGCAAGTTAGAGTTTCTAGGAGTAACATGTTGTATGTTTTCTTGTTTTCTCTTGCTTAATCACTTTCTTTCTACTTCTAATCACATGATTAACCATTTAAACACTAAATATACATGTTTAAAGGAAATTTGGGTAGCATTTCCCTTAGGTTTTGCTTTAGCCCAATATTTGAAAACAAGAGAAAACAACACAATATCCACCAACAACATCAACAACAACATCCAATAAGGCAAGAGAAGCAAGTTTTAAAGTTTACCTCTTGATTCTTGTTGCTTCTTTCTCCTCAACGTCTCTATCCTCTCTCTATACACCATTGATTAAGCTTGCTAATCATGGTTTTTGAGGAGGAGGAGAGGCTAGAAGAGGCTATAGAGTGATTAAGAGGCAAAAATCATAAGGTTTTGCAAGTCCTTACCTTAGATCTTTGAAACCCTAAGCTCCCTTGGCTTGAATGCTCTTGGCTTGTTCTCAAGTTCTCTCTCTCTCTTTGTGCAGATTCTCCATCATAAATGAAGATGGAAAGAGGAGGGATAATGTTTTGATGGAATACCAAAAGTGTCTTTACATGTGCTTAATTGCTATTGGTCCAAAATTATGGGTTTTTTGTATAATAGCACAAAATAATTGCATTTCCCTTTTCCTTCACTTGGTTAGCTGAATTAATGAGAGATGAGAGAGTATATATATTACTCTTGAATTATCCCATATTTTCATCTTGCAAACTTGGTCATATGATTTTACTTTTTGACTCTTTGACCTTCCTTCTTGATTCAATTTTAGACCATGCATTTGATTTCTCCAATATTCTCTTTGCTTGACTGAAAATATCAAGGAGAATAGGAAATATTAATTGCCTCTTGCATAATTGGCAGATGACCATTTTGCCTATACATTTATTTTGATTTTCGTACTTGATGCAAAACTGGGCAGAATTTTCATCAAACTTTGAAAATTCATATCTCATTGTGTAGATATCAAATTTGGGTGTTTCTAAAAGCTATGTAACCCTTATTAAGTCTATTTTTAAGGAAAAATATAACATTTGGCCAAATGGAAGCTAATAATTGCCAGAATTCTCATTTTTTGAAGATGACACAGAAAATCACCAGTTTCATTGGGCTAACTTCAAAAATACATATCTCTTTGCGTACAGATCCAAATAACTCATGTAGCATATCAAATTAAATACTGATAAGTATACTTTCATTCTGAAAAGTTTCACAATTTTTAGACATCATTTTCCTATTGAAAAATGTCACACAATCATGACTGCCACAACAGAAAATTCACAGGAAGCAACACTTCAACTTCTACAATTTTTGTTCCAACATATTAATGTTGTGTGTGACCTCTAATTGCATTATTTTTTCATTCCCTGAGCTCTTTAATTCATCACAATATTTCCTTTAATACCCCAAGGGTATAAAGGAATTTTGAGGTATGCAATTATGTCTTACTGGGACACTTGCTAAATCGAGGCATAGCAGTCCACTTAATCTAAGCTTAATCTCAAGCTTCTTGTCCTAAAATTTGGAATATTACACCAAGTCTCACCTTGTTCAATCATAGTCTTAAAGGACTGTGCTTGTTCATCTTGAATTTGAGCTTCTGTAATCTAAGCTTTCAGATTACCTTCCTCTTAGCTAATACAATAACCAGTATAGAGGATTTGATTTGACAGGTTTAGATCTTAGAAATCTTCTATTAATTTCCTTTCCTTTATCATCATAGCTACCAGCTGCACTACCTTCTGAGTAAGAGCATCATCGATAAACTTCTGAAAGCTAAAACTCACATTTTCTCAGTTTCACCTAGATTTTCCTTTCCCACATAACACCTAGTACGATCTTCAAGTACTCCTCGTGCTCTTTTTTACTCTTGGAGTATATCAGAATGTCGTTGATGGAGACTACCATGAACTGATCTAAGTATTGATGAAAGATAATATTCATGTAGACTATAAACATGGCTGGTATATTAGTTACCCTAAAGGGCATTACAAGGAACTCATAGTACCTATATCGAGTTCTGAAAGCAATCTTGGGTATGTCTTCTGCTTTCACATGCAGCTGATGATATCCTAACCATAGATCAATCTTCGAGAACACACTTGATCTGGATAGTTGATCTAAAAGGTCATCAATCTGGGGAAGCAGGTACTTGTTCTTGATGGTTACCTTATTTAGCTCTCTGTAATCAATACATAACCTCGGGCTCCCATCCTTATTCTTGACAAATAGTATTAGAGCTCCCCATGGTGAGACACTAGGTCGAATAAACCCTTTCTTAAGCAATTCCTTGATCTGCTTCTTCAGCTCAGCCATCTCATTTAGAGCCATTATGTATAGGGCTTTTGAGATAGCCCCCGCTCCAGATATGATCTCGATCATGAATTCCACTTCTCTTTCCAGTGGCAAACTACTAAGGTTGTTTATAAATACCTCAGGGAATTCCCTTACAACCGAAATGTCTCCCAGTTCTATTTTTGTCTCTGTTTGCATAGAAAAGAACAAGATATACTCTTGGAATCCCCTCCTCAGGCATTTCTCAGCTTCTGTCAATGAGAGGAAGTTTAAACTAGCATTTTGGTTATTGGCCTCCAGCCAAATAGGATATATTATCCTCTTGTTTCCGCAATCCAACAGCACTTATTCATCGTCAACCAATCAAAACCCAATATAACTTCTAGTTTTTGGAGCGGCAAATAGATCAAATTAACTGTAGACTCATATCCCTCAGTGTTTATCATATAGTTCAAACAAACATCAGTAGTCATAGTTTTGACACCCATCAGTATCGACACAATCAAGTCAATGGTAGTTTATGCACATGCAATTCTAGGCGCTTAACACAGTCATAAACAATGAAGGAACGACTAGCACCTGAATTATATAAATCTTGCAACAAATTACCATTAAGAAGGATTTTACCTTGAACTAACCCAGGAGACTTCTTCACCTCTTCGTGCATCAAGGAAAATACTTGGCCCTGATTCTTGTGTCTGGGCTTAGTAGATTTTGGTGCTGCTTACTAGGGATAATTTACAACAAAGTGGCCTAGCTTCTAGCAGGCATAACAAATTACCTGGCTCATAGAAAAATTAAAACATCATCTCAAATGTGACTTTCCACAACAAGGTCATGTTTGAGATGTTGGGGTTTCTAGCCCCTATAGTACTTAAAACAAAAGGGCTTTTTGTTGTCTCCCTTTTGTGATAACCCCTAAACTTGTGCTTCTGTGAGGTATCCCCCTGACTAGGCCCACCTCAATTGCTGGTACTCTTACTAGCACGCACTCTCTTTAAGTAACCTTCGGTCAGTCGGCATACTTCTACTGCCTTATTGAATTCGATAAACTACAGGGTAACCAGCTTCTCTTCCATTTTAGGCTTCATTCCTTAAATCAACGTATCGAAGCTCTATTCCTCATCATTTTTAAACTTTAGATAGGAAGAGTAATAGGACAATCGAATAAACTGAGACAACTATTCATCAAAAGTCTCGTTTTCACCTTGTTGGATCGCCAGGAATTATCTCTCTTTCTTAATCCTTACCGGCCTTGGGAAGTATTTATCATTAAATTTCTCCTGGAACAGCTTCCAAGTTAACGAGATATTCCAGGAACATAGTACAAGTGTCGTATTCTTCCACCAGTGGTCAGCGTCTCCTTCTAGCTTATATATAGTCATCCTGGCTTTTATCTCTGTAGGGCATCCCAGTACCTCAAATATTTTCTCTAATTAGTTCAACCTGTTCTCAACAACCTACAAATCAAATCTTCCCTTGCATGCCAAAGGCTGGTACTTGATGAATTTAGGCATCCAATATTAGAGAGTACCCTCTTCACATTCTAGAACAATAGGGATTTCTGGATTAACTTTGAGCGACTGCGATTACTCGTCACTCTGAGGTTGTTCCCCTTCTGGATTCTCCTCAGGGTTATCCTCTTGCGGGTTATTCCCTTCTAGTTTATTCCCTACAGGGTTTTTAGGTTATGCCCCATCAACCTTTTGCATTTCTCTTACTTCTCAAATTTCTTCTCACAAGTCCTGGATCATGGCTTGTTGTTGTGTCAGCATTCCAAAAATTTGTTGCATAGGATTAGGCCTTGCATTGTTATGGGGTTCTGCATTTATTAGTATATTCATTGGATTACATCACACCATCATTTCCTTTTCACTATTAAAAATGAACACCATTTTAATACTGTATCAAATACACACACATATGTACCTCTTAAGATTTTAAATAACAACACAACATATATATAAATCTATTATAGTAAACATTCATATTTGCATCAGAGTGGCTTAGTATTTACATCAAAAGAAGCATGTTTTACAACAGTAACTAGTCATATGTGCAATAAGAGGCTTAATATTCACACCAAAAGAAGCATGTGCTATCTTGCTAAGCATACTCCTATCATTCTACATTATTTACATATACTTCATTATATACTTATGTATAAGGATAACAAAAGAAGACAACTCATAAGGACCGTGAGCATCAATGTCATTCTTTGTCTTAACCCAGAAAGCCATATCAGGAAAGTAGGCAAGTATGGTCTTGATTCAGATATCATCTGGCATCCGCAGATCATACATCTCCCACTATCATACATCAGCTTCATATCAAATAAGAACCTGGTATACAGTCCATAGGTGGAGCAGGAATAGGTCATATACTTATAGCCATTGAGGTAAAATATCTTCATATACTACCATAACTTATCATTAGGGTAAGGGTTAAATGCCAGCTTAATCGAGCTAGTCGAGGAGTCGGTACTACATACTACCTCTCTCGCCTCTAGGTCACTAGTATCCCCGTGGAGGACTCTACACTCGAGAAGGTCCTAGCTTGATAGTGACAGGAGCTGGGACTCTCTTTTGGGCAGTACGTATCATCCTTACCCCTTCTACTGTTCTATACACCACTATCGTCCTATCAGCCATACTTCCTAACATAAAGAAGCTAACGAGAAGTTAGAACTCACCAACATAAGTAGAGGACTCTAGCAAATATCTATCGTTGCCAAAATCAATGCTCTAATACCATAAAATAATGACACATCATGTTTAATAGCCTTAGATGAGTGCAAAAGAGTAGTAAAATCAGCTATGGAACCAGAATTCGGTCCTAGATTAAACATACTTTGGAAAATATTCACAAACTCCAAACCTACCTTAGGAGTTGAACCTGGAATTGGAAGGGATTTTTTAGTGAAATAAAAATTTTACAAACACTCACTATCTTACCAAGTCTCATCGATACTTAAATCTATTTTATTAGAGTATGCGAACGTGCCTCTGCTTACATTTCATGATACATTCTTTAGTTAATCAAAAGTCTTTATCAAGTTACCGTTCATTTACTAAGCTACTAATACTACTGGTTCTGCTACTATACTGGTGTCAGGTTTATATAGTTATGTACATCATATACAGTCTGAAAATATTCAAAATATTTAAAACAAACAACCAAGAGAAATCCAAAGTCTCTTTGCTTCTGCCTCTAGTTGTATGTATTTACCTTCTTGCCCTTCGAGCTGCCTTCCTGTACTGTGGATTAGTTTATGAAAAAGAGTGAGATTCAAAAGAATCTTAGTAGTAACAGATAGCCAATCATATAAATATAACATCACAAAGCATGCCACACAGTCATCATATAACAGAATTATCAGAACAACATTCAGTGCATAACATACAGTTCATATATCACCATAGCGCTAGGTATATTACAAGGCCCCGAGTCATACCCACGCAATAGGCCTCAGGTATCTACTCGTTCATCACATAACATTATATTGACCTGAACATTATATTAGCCTGAGCATTTTTGTGTACAAAAATGCCTTCGGCAACCACCCCGCATAATCAGAATGTGCCAGACAATTTATGACAAATACACAAAACATGCAGTGTATCCTATCATATATGAAAGACAAAGTTACTAACTGGTCACTTCTCTTGAGCAATATCCAACCGTTTCTCTGAGCTCGGGCAAGTCCTAAACTCTGGATAGCTGTTAGGTCTTATATTTAGAATGTACGGACGATAAGTTATTATTTCGTCCAATACTTGCATAATCCAATTAAACATGTTGGTTGCAATTAAAGTTAATATACTAAGCCAAAAGAAAAGTCAAAGTGGTCCAAATATCCCAAGTTGGTTAATTACACCCTTAAAGTTTAACTCAGTTACTTAATGCCATTACATTTTTCATTTTTACCCTTGTACTCAAACCTGCCAGCTTTGCTATCAATTTTAATAATTCACCATTAATTCTAGGAAACTCCAAATTGATTGGTTCCAAATTATATGTAAAGATATTTAAGTATAATTTCACATAGAAATAGCCAAATCTGGATATTACAGCAATAAAATTCCCAAAATTGAACCAAACCCAACCTATTCCAGATTTCATTCCAGAAACAGGGCCTAACTTTGAAAAATCATATCCTTTAATCTACTAGTCTAAAAATTATGTTCCACCCATCAAATTAAATCTCTCAATGTCTAATTTAATTTTGTAAAATTTCATAAGATTTATACTAGGTTTGGCTAACAAAAAACACCTTAAAACTAAGCTGCTTCCAGAAAATGAATTCAAATAGCACTTGTTAACTTTTAAAAATTCCAAATTCATACACAATCATCCAAAAATCACAAACACATGTATTCCCACACAATTTTCGCATATAAATCCAATAGAACCATTAAAAGCACAAAATCCCAACTTCTCCTTTCTAATATGTGCCTGGCCAAAACATTGGCAAGAAAAGGGGAAAATGTGTTTTCATGAATTCAATCCATAAACACCTTCCTTTCCACTCCTAATCACATGTTTAACCATTTAAACACTCATTAATCATGATTTGAGGAAACTTGAACAACATGACCCCTTAAGGTTTTATCATCCCAAAATTACAAAATCAACAAAACAACCACAAATCAAGCCAACAACAACAACAACCACTACCACAACAACATATTAACCAAGAGGATCAAGTGATTGAGATTACCTCTTGATTTCTTCCCTTTCTCTCTCTAAGCGTCAGCCTCTTCTCTCTCTTCTCTTGAATTTTATCTTTCTAAACATGATATTCAAGAGGGAAAAGAGATTAGAAGAGGTGTTACATGAACTAGAGGGCAAGAACACTTGGATTTCCAACAACTTATCTTGAATTTTTGCCTCTTAAACCCTATGCTTTTCTTGCTCTTCTATGTTCTTTCATTCAGCTCCCTCTCTCTCTTGCTCCTAAGCTTGACCAAAATATGCCTCTTGAATTGGTAAAAGAAGAGCTTTTAAAATATCTCTCTTCTTACACATTAAAATATTGCATTTTATTAGAATTGTCACATGCGAATTTAATTGTCATCATCCTTTTTCTCATTCTCTATTCCTCTTGACCGAAAAGGTATCTTGAAATGGAAAGAGAAAAGGTTTTGTAATATCTTCATGCTCTTCCTTGTAATTAACATGTAAGGGCTCTTTTTTTACACTTACTTTTGACTTTTGAACTCTAATTTTTCTTGGCCATAAATTTTTCTCTCTTTCTTTAATCTAAGCCAAGCATTTCATTTCTCTATTGTTTTCCCCTAAAATATCAAGGAAAAATAGAAATAATTATTTCTTTTTTGCATTATTAGCAAATTACCATTTTATCATTACATTTTGGTATTTAATTTAGGCCTTCTTTTCCTTGTGTGTTGGCCAAAAATCACATTATATTGAGCCCAAGAATTTATATACTTTTATGTTCCAATTTAGGTTACAATATTAGGCCTTTAAGTACACAAAAGTTGCACCTTTATGTCTTAGCTTACCCAATTATATGTAACTACCAATTAGAGTGTTTTCATCATTTTATATACACCACAATTCACCATTTTGTTCCAATAAATTTCACAAATACATATATGAAATACTTGTGAATAAAAGTGGGATATTACATATTCCCTTGGCAGTAGGGTTGGAATATCCAACACTGTAGTAGTAGAATGAGCCGTAAGGATTGATATACGTACAGTGTGATTTGAGAAAGTCCCGAAGAGGTTAGAAGTCCTGGTATGAATACAAGTGATCCAAGAGAATCCCAAAGAGGTAGTAAGGATTAAGAAACCAAGTGCTATAAGAATGGACCAGTGGGTCTTGTGTTTGAATGCTACGTACTAGGTGCAAAATGGATGAGAATTTTGTATGATGAGTGCTGAATACTATTAGAGATCTAAGAATATGATCATTGTGTTGCATGCTCTACGAGCTTGCAAATGAATGATCTAAAATGAAAGAGATAAACCGAGTATCTAGAGATAATTCCCTAAGGTATAAATAGTACCATATGATGTTCAAAATTTTGAGGATGAAATTTATTGAACCGGGGGGGGAGATGTAATATCCCAAAATTTGGGCCTAGAAACTTGAGGATAAGCCTATATTAGGTAGACAGCTAAGCCCAGTTTGGAAAGAGTCCCAAGTATATCGAGAGATAAAATGGCCCTACCGATTAGAGGGCTCGGTATGTGTAGGAAGTAAGATTAAAGTGTCAGTGTAGATGTGCACAAGACACATATACGATGCCATTAGGTTGGTAGAAAGATACTACCCAGCTATGTCATGAGGTAAGGGATTGATTATTCGGGTGAAATAGGCCGGTGTAAGGGTGTACATGGCATTTTCAGGGCAGACTTGTGTACCCTTCATTTTAGGAAAAGACATCGGTATGTGGTGCCATGTAGGACCCACACACATACTCCAACCTAGCATCATCTTATGCGCTCTGATACACGAGACACAATCCCGAGTAAACACTAACAAAGTAGCTTTATTGAAGTAACTTTATTAAAGTACCTTTAATAAAGCAAGTTATGATGATTAATGATGACACTACTTTTTGGTTAGCTTATAAGAGAGTAACAAGTGTCATCTCATCATGATAAAGTACCAAGTGCCTTTTGTCTTAGCTTGATAGGAAGGTGACACGTGTACCTCATGATGACACTTGCTTTTTGCCTTTTGTATTGGCATACTCATGAGGTGCCACGTCACCTAAGTCAAGGAAATCAGCCAGTCTCCAGTCCGGTCATGTACTTGACTTCCTGAACACCAAACCTGAGAGTCAGGGCAATTTGTTAGGGCTCTCCTTCCCCTGACATGAAAGGATATCCCATGAGAGAGATGAAATAGAAAAGAACATGCTTTAATGACACATGGCATCTTCGGCTTTAATCTTATGACACTTGGCACACTAAGAGAACATCAAATTGCAAGTAGAAATCATAACCTTCCATCCCTCTTTATTAGGATTTTCTACTAGTACTAGAATAGAGAGAAAAAGTAAGAAAAAATTAGAGAAATTGGAAGAAGAGAGATGGTGGATGAATAGTAAAAATCCTGAGGTTCCAGATCCAATTCTGACCTGAAATCGTCGTTTTTGACTGGTAAGCCCTCCAATTATGAGTTGTTCTAATCTAAGGTGTTTTATGTCATCTAGTTATCCAAAGTTCCATCAAAATTCTGAACTGGTTGTAGAATCATGAAGAGGTTAGCCTCGGCTTTATTTTAAACTGAGTATCTTGAGGTTTGGGTAAGTTTTCATATTTCTCTTATTTTTAGTCAAACCCAAAACCTATGGAAAGAAGATGATTTTGGCATTTTTGAGGTTAAAAATGGACTCTATACACATTTTTGTGTGGGAATAGGTTGTGAACATGATTTTAAAAGGGTTGGATTGAAAACCCAAAGATTGAAGTCAAAATAGTAGTACTGTCAGATTTTGTTTTCTGGAGGCAGTATGCTTGTAATGAGTTTTTGAGTAATCCAATCTTGTCCAATGGCCATGAAAATTTCCAAAATTGTAGTAGACCTCTCAAGTTTTAATTTGATAGGTAATATGTGCCATTTTGATTAGTATATTAAGAGATATGAATTTTTGAAGTTATTTATTGCCAGATTATGTTTCTTGAAGTCAGATCGTTTGTGATGAAATTTTGGAAGACTAAACCTTGACCAAAATTTATACAAATTTCTAGATCTAAAGTAGACATCATAAGCTTTAATTTGATATATAATATTTGTCATTTGGATTTATAGACTGTGAGATATGTTTTGTAAAGTGTAGGCACTGAATATGGAATAAATCCTGAGACAGGGTTGTTGCTCAATCTTTCTAGAATTGTGTGCTAATTGGAAGAAAGATATATTTTTCTTTAAAATAGACTTAAATATCTTCACATAGGACTTTTAACCACCCCATTTAGAGTTCTATAGATTAAGTTGTGAATTTTAGAAGTTAGACCATTAAAACTGGGACGATTCTATAGCATTAAGGATAAAATGGGAATTTTGGAACTGTTCATTTTCAGGTGATAGTGGGATCCATTTTTTCCATAAAATAGACTTAATAAGGGTCACCTATGTCTTTGAACCACCTAATTTTAATATTTGTAGAAAAAGATATGAATTTTCAAAGTTTGTTGAAAATTCTGCCAACTTTTGAAAATTGTGCAAAAATAAGAAAGTAATGGCATTTAAGGTAATTTGGGACAAGTATGGGCCTAAAGAATAGAGACAAGTCCTAGAGGCTAAACTAGCCCATTGGACATTTATTTTTCATGGCTCTAATAATATGGCCATTTATCTAGGGCCATTAGATGACAAAGAAGAGGCAATGAAAGCAACTTCAGTAGTTTGAAGAAAATGTACAAAATGGGACTTGAAGAAAAAAGGTAGTAAACTTACCTAACCTGTATGTACTTGATATGTATGTTTGTGCATTGATTTATGTGACTTTTTTGCCTAATTTTGTTAAGCATATTTGATTGATTAAAGCTTTGTTATATTTACACTATGGCCATGAGTATGTTGTAACATTGAGCATGCAGATATGTTACTATGTTGGCATGAAATTATGTAAGGCAAGCATGTCATGCATTAAATATATATCTTGCATGCATAGTGGTATTGTTCGCTAATGAGATTCCTATGAATCTCATCCTCCCCCAACCAAACATTTAGGTAGGTGAGCACAAGATATGAATGGAGGACGATGCACCAAAAGAAGAAGTTGCGGATAAAGAGTTGAGGACTTGTTACGTCATGTTCCTTTATGTATTAATATTTGATGTGGTTAACTGTATAACCTGCATGACAAAGGGATTAATTATCCGAGCGCGTTAAATGAACTAGGAATGGGAAATCACACAGTACGAGCCAATTAGTTAAGTAAGCAGAGGAATTGATAAACTGAGAAAAACCTTAATAATAATGAATGGAAAAATTGAAAAGTTAAAGTAAATAGTAACCCTATAAATAAAGATAATTATTCTGGTAAATATGGTTTTACCGAATGACCAGTACCCCAAGAATAAGAGTGTAATTGTTTTTGCTGGGAGCTTTATTTATTGATTCTCCTTAGCCATAATAATAAAGTTAATGCTTTCGATGCATAATAAAAGGGCATAAGTAACGGGAATTACAATACACATCAAATATATGCATGTTGAGTAAGTTTACTATCTTTTAGACTTGTGTCCTCTTTTTGTCCCATTTTCTTCCAACCATTGTAGCTTCTTATAAATTCTTTCATTCTTCTTCTTTCTTGACTTTGTATAGCCTTAGATATATAATCATATAATTACTACCATAACAAATGAATTCCCATTATGCTACATTAGCCTCATAGGCTTACTTTCACCCTTAGGGTTCAAGGTAATTACATTGTGCCATTACCTTTTTAATTTCACACATTTACTAAAAAGCTAGAAAAATTTTCAACCAAATTTGAAAATTCATATCTTTTTGTACAAATTTCCAATTGTAGTAGTTCTAAAGTCTATGTTATTCTTATTAAGTCTATTTTTAGGAAAAAAATATTTTCCTTAGCTAATTAGACGCATAGCATTCCAGAATTACCATTTACTGGACAGTGCCCCATAAACATGACAGTTTTACATGACCAACTACAAAAATGCACAACTCATAGTATACATATCCAATTGACCTATATGACCTATCAAATTAAATCTTGATTGGTATACTTTTATTCTAGAAAAGTTCATGGTCGTTGGACATTGTTCAGTTACTCAAAAACATAATGTAACAAACTACCATGCAGGAAACCCTAATTGCCAGCAAATGTGCAATTTTACAAATTGTGCTCCAATGCTCCAGAATTTGCAACCGGGGGTTATTGCCACACATTTTTTTATGTAGAACACAATGGTAATATTAAATTGATCAAATTATCATTCCTTCTTAATGTCCTATTCAGACCAGAAATTAGAGTTCAACATAACAATCTACCAATTCATATTTTAACCACCAAACTTAGATCATATGCTTTTAAACATCATATAATTACATGTATATGATCAAAGCTTCATGAACCCTAGAAACCCCTAAATGGCCAAAATTAGGACAGTAAGAACAAACCCCAAAAGCTCAACCAAACAAGACAACATATATGTCAAAATGATGCTATTGCTTACCTTTTGCTCTTTCTTGAGCTCTTTTCTTGTTTCTTCAACTTTGGCTCTTGCAAGATTACTCAAAACACCTCCTCTTCAAAAAAAAAAACAAGAACCATATAAATGAAGCTCTTAGTGAGAAGAACAACATTTATGAAGACCTCAAGAGCTAGAAAGGTGATCTTGAAGGTGAAAATGAGGCTAGAAGCCTTACCTTGCTTCTTGTTCTTCAAAATGCCCTTTCTCTTTCCTTTTTCTTTTTCCAATATTTATCTCTCTTCATTTCCCAAATTGGCTAAATTTTTGTGTGTGATAGGAAGTGAAATATGTTTAATTCATTTAACCTTCAGCCCTTATATTTCTCTTAGCCGAAAATCAACTTAAGAAGCCAAGAAAGGTGATGTGTCACCAAGTTAAGTTATCTCGAAAAAGTTACTAAGTTAATTAACCATAGCTTGGTTTGGTTAAGTTGAACTCATTCTTTCCCTCTTCCTCATGTCTTGAACGAATTTGAGAGCCAAAAGAAGTGAATTAAGTTGCCAAATTTCTCCTTGAAAGCTTGCTTTTTTCTCAACTTTCCAAGTTGAGTCAAACTGCAAGATTTGTTGACTTTTCTTTCTTTCTTCTTTCTTTTCTTTTTGGCTTGGTCAATGGACATGGATTTGTTTTTTTTTCTTTCTTTCCATTTTGGGTATCTTGACTAAAATGTGTAGCATCCTCATTTTTATTTTAGGATATAATTATAAATTTAGAGATAATTATGATTTTAGTAGTAATTTTTGGGATAAAAAGTAAGAAAAGAGGGATTTGGTTTAAAAAATTATTATCATTATTATTTTAATAATAATATAATATAATATAAATATAAATATAAATAAAATAAAATAAAATAAAATAAAAATGTATAGAAGGCGCCGAATTTCAGCGCTCCCTATTGTTGAATTGTAGTGGCGTGCCACTACCATCCAAAAAAAATTCATGTGGTAGGTGGTTTCGCCGCCTTCCACATGAATTGAAGGGAGGGGGTGTTCTATATATACCCCCTCCAATTCTTCACTTCATCAGGGATGAAGTGGAGCAGAGATTTTTGGAGAGAGAGTGTAAGGTTTCAGTTTTTGCAACTTTAGAGATCAATAAGGTACTTAAACTATTTTCTAATTACAAAACTTCCTTTATGAAAAAGTGCTCTAAATAATTTTCTCTTTCTTATAATAGTAATTCTATGATGATTAGAGAATATTTTGGGATAAGATTTTAGGCAAGTTTTAAGTTTTGTCAATATATGACTATAGACATGTAGAGAATAATTAATAGTTAATTTTAATCAGTTTAGATTTATTAATTGGTTGTTATGTTATTTTATAATTAATTTTCTTTATAAGAAGGGCACAAAATAATTTTTATAGGGTGTTTTATCGATTAAATAATTTATTTGGATTATTGGAGGTATTATTGAGATTTTAATTAGTTTATTTTTGTTAGATCTAAGCTATGTGAAAAATATGAATTAGGACTTAATATTTAAATTAGAATTTGATGTGATTTTAATTATGTGGAAATTTGAGGAGTTGTTTAATAATTGGATTATGCACATATAAATTATGAAAAAGAGATTTAATTGTTGAGAAGGTTGATATTGAGGATTTTATAATTATAGGTATGTTAAAGGTGAAATTTTAATTTATAATTTAGGTGGATAACATGAGAGAATGATATAAAGGTTATTTAAGAATTTTAATGAGTAATTTAGGTTCATGAGGAATGATCTATCGCTAAGGATTCTAAGAAAATTGGAATAATTGAGAATAATAGTTGTAGAGGAAATTAGGTTTGTAGGAGTTGAATTATGTAAATTATTTATTTTATTGTTACTTGTGTTTAATTGGTATCTACATTGATAATGTACAGCTTTCTTGTGATCGATGATTGCTCGAGTTTTACTATTCAAACTAAGGTTTATCTTAGATTGAGGTAACCGGGGTTAATTTATTTTATATGCTTATTTTGGACTGTAAAGTGTTTTCTGAACCTTACTTTGATCTATATTACTTGTATGTGTTTTGAAAGATTATGTGTATATTTGAATATGAACATAGTTAAGTGAAGCAATGTATTTTCCAATTTATATAAGCGGAGATTACTTATAAGATTGTTGCTGTTATGATGGTTATGCTGTTTGGGATGGAATGTTGTGTAAGAAATGATAATCTTGTAGATGTTTATGAAAGACTATATTAATGTATTGTTTTTATATTATGGGATATGTTGGGTTGTGTGGAAGAATATGGTGAAATTCTACCCATCGGCTCTCTCAGTCCTGGCCCATTTTTTAAGTTAAGTGTTTTGGGTGGACACCTCCCTATTACGGTATATTGGTGGTGACATGGGAGGGGGCAGTATTCTTGAAGTGACTAGATAACCTTTGGTCGGGTATACTAGCACTGATAGGATGTACCATGTCCAGAAGCTATAAGGAGGAGCAAGATGGATGAGTGGGGATGATTCTCATTGTTGATCATATTATGTGAAGCTTAATTTATGAGAATATTATTGTTATGTCAGTTAAACCTGCTTCTCTGACTTATAATCATTTCCTGCATATTTTGTAAATTGATTTTGGTTACTGAGACTTTATGTCTCACCTCATCATTATAAATAATTTTTCAGGCAAGACCTCTAACTCAGCTAGAGGCCAAGGGAAGCAACCAGAGGCATAGATGTTGAGAATCTTGTAGGCCTCTTTTTGGTATTGGTATTGTATTAATTTCTATATTGACATTATAAGGCTCTCATGTTTTCGAAATGACATGTTGTTTTTACTGTTGAGTAACTGTGTTGGAATAAATGTTTAACCCTTGTTAGGCCTGAGGCCTTATATTACGTACTCTAATGGTTTGGTGGACCCACAACCACAATTGTGCTGGAAATTGTTTTGTGTGGATTATAAGACTCGTGGGCTATGATTTTCTCCTTTTTATGATGTGTGATGTGTGACTAGAATAATCAATTTCTCTGTAGTGAGTTTATGGGCGAGTTTTATGCCCTAAACTCCAATATATCTTGATAGAGTTTATGGGCGAGCTTTGTGCCCTAAACTCCGATATACCTTGATAGAGTTTGTACGCGAGTTTTTTCTCTAAACTCCCATATGTCTTGAAAGAGTTTGTAGGTGGATTTTGTGCCTTAAACTCTGATATGTATTGAAAAAAAATAGCTTACAATTATCATTGGTTAATCGGGCTTTGTAAAACCATACTGGATAATAATTGTTTATGAGAAATGGTCATTTCAAAATGTTTCATCAAAAAGGAAGGAGACATGTTGACCAAATGCCTATTTGTATGTAAGTTCAAGTTGACCAAAGTCCTCTTGCAAAGTGCTTTGAAACTTTGACTAAACTCTTTCTTTTTCCCATTTTTCCCTCTTGGACGTTTTTAATATCATGAGGGGAGGGAGTTGATTTGATTTTTCAACCTCATGATCACTCATGCTTTTCATAAGAAAATACTAGTTCTTCATTTTGTCTTCCAATTTTAACCTCAAGATCAAGTGTCCATTGTCTCTTTTGCCCTTGATTATGGAAATATTAATTCTTTGTCATTAGTTCTTTTAGTTCTCTTTCTTACTTCCTTCTAGACACCATTTCCCTTTTCCTTTGGATCCAGGTTAGGTTTTATGTCATTCTGACACATCTTAAAGGAATCGGGTACCTTCTCTCTACTAATTCACACTAAAATTCATATTCTATTGCGAATGTGGTTTCTAAAATTTATTCTGTTTCTTATGCATTCCTGTAACTCTTACTAAACTAGACCTAGTAGTCTACTTTATTAGGCTTATTTAGAGCTTCTAGCCCTAAAATTCGGGATATTACAACTAGCACTTATTTCTAACCTTGCAAGTCATTCTTATTTACCATTCAATCCAATTCCTCATTTTCGCATAATAGGCTATGCTGCCAAAATTTTCACCTAATTTTGAAAAATCATAACTTAATCTAAAAGTCTCTAATTGAAGTGGTTCAAAATCTTATGTGATCGTCTTTAAGTCCTCTATATAGAAAAAATATCACTTACTACCATTTAGATGCACAAGTGTGCAGAGATCCTTAATCAACCAAAACTATTCCAGAATTTGTTCTAGATTCAGTGCCTTAAATTTAAAAATTCATATCTTACAATCTACTAACCTAAATAAGGTACATTATATATCAATTTAAAGCTTAAGATGTCTACTACCAATCTGGAAAATTTCAAAGTCATTGGACATGATTTTTCTATTTAAAAGATTATCACAAACAAACTGTCTCCCAAAAAATGCATAATAGTAGCTTCTAACCTTAATTTCCAAAAAATAGAGTTTTCTATGCAATCTTTCAAAATTAGAAACAGAGGCTATTCCCACATAGTTTTTTTTGTGTAAAATCCAATGGAAACCTCATAAACACCAAAATCACACTTCTTCTAAGAGTTCTAAGTGTAATATCCTAACTTTTGGGACTAGAGGCTTGAGAGAATAAGCCTGAATCAAGTGGACTGCTAAGCCTCAGTTTATCAAGTATCCCAATAAGATATAATTGTATTCCATTAAATTCCTTTATACCCTTAGGGTATTAGAGGGAATATTATGTTCAATTAAATAGCTCGGGGAATGACAAAAATAATGCAATTAGAGGTCACACACAACATTAATATGTGGGAACAAAAATTGTAGAAGTTGAGGTGTGCTGCAAGTGGGTTTTCCTGTTTGGAAGACTTTTTGTATGGAATTTTTAAATAGGAAAATGATGTACAATTCTTATTAAACTTTTCATAATGAAAGAAGACTTATCAAGCTTTAATTTGATAGGTCATATAAGTCATTTGGAGCTGTACATAAGGATTTATGTATTTTTGAAGTTAGCCTAGTAAAATTGACAATTTGAGTGGCAGCGTCCAAAAACAATAATTCTGGGAAGTATGAGCTTTCATTTTTCCAAATTTTATATTTTTCCTTAAAACTAAACTTAATAAGGGTCATATATCCTTTAGAAGCATACCAATTGGATATCTATATAATTATATATGAATTTTTAAAGTTTGGTGAAAATTCTGCCCAGTTTTCAGCTAGTTCGAAAATGGAAATAAATGTAAGGGCAAAATGATCATTTGACCAATAAAACAAGCAGCCATTTGTTCTTCCCTTTAATTGGGATAAATTATGGCTGAATTAGGGAGCAGGAAAGGGAAATAATTTATGTGGCCTATATTTAATTTAAAAAAGAGAAAAGCAAGAGCGAATTGGAAGCTAGCACATGTAAAGCAAGATTAGCTAATTCATTAAGTCATTAGCCCTTCATCTTTTTACATTCATTTATGGTGGAAACACAACCAAAATAGAGATAGAAGAGTTTGGAAGAGCTCAAGAACAAAGAGGAAGGGCTAGGGTTCAAGAATCCAAAATCTAAGATAAGAGGTGTGATTTCAAGTGCTTATGCCTTCTAAATCACTTAGGAACCTCTTTTAACCTCTTCTTCTTGAAATCCATGTTTAGCAAGAAAAATCAATAGAGAGGAGAGAGTGAACAGTGACATTTTAGAGAGAGAATGTGGTAAAATCAAGAGGTAATCACCAAAACTTGATCATCTTGCTCTATATGTTGTTGTTGTGGATATTTGCTTGTTTTTGTGAAATTTGAAAGATGAAGCTCTAAGGGGTTATGCTACACAAATCCTCATTGATCATGTTCATTAGGTGTTTGGGTGGTTAATCATGGGATTATAAGTGAAAAGGAAGTGTTTACCCTAGTGGAATCAAGAAAATCCATGTTTCTCTTTAACTTCCAGATTTCGCCCAGGGACATTTTCATCCTATTGGAGCTGGATTTTGGTATTTTTTATAGTTCCATTGGATTTATAAGGAAAACAGTTTTAGGAATATAGGTGTTCATGATTTTTGGATGATTTTATGTTAATTTGGAAATTTTGAAGATGAAATGAGATGCTGTTTGATTTGCCTCTTGTGAGGCAATATTGTTGTGACATGTTTTCCGTTATTCAAACCTTGTCCAAATATTATAAACATTTATAGTCATAAATTATACATGTATAACTTTAATTTTATGGCTATAACATAATTTTTGGACAAGTAGATTAAGAGATATGATTTTTCAAAGTTAAGCCCTATTTCTGAAAGGAAATTTGGAATAAGGGAGGTTTGACAAATTTTTGGGAATGACCTGATGATGATGGTTAGACTTGGATATTTTTTTGTAAACTTAAATTTAAAGAGATTCACATAGGCTTTATAATTACTCAATTTTTAATTTCCTATAATTAATTATGATTTTCTAAAGTTAACTGAAAATCTACCAGTTTTTGAGAAAACAGTGAAATTGCACTGTGCAGAATTGTACTATATAGAAATTGCTGAAACTGTGATAGATAACCAGTAATGTAAGTTTAGAATGAGTTATGAATGAATAATAACTCATTTATTATAAATTGGGAATTTTAGGATCAGACAGTTATGCCTAGCCGAACCAAAGACAGTGGAATCGACAGTGGATCAGGGAAGGGCAATTAAGGTAGTGAACTTACCTAACCTACATGTATTTGATATGTATGTTTTTACATTGGTTTATGTAACTACTTTTCCTAATTGTGTTGAGCATATTTAATTTATTGAAGCTCTGTTATTTTTATGCAATGGTCATTAGTATGTTGTAACATTGAGCATGCAGATACGTCATTATGTTAGCATGATATTAAGATAAGCAAGCATGTCATGCATTAAATATATATCTTACATGCATGGTGGTATTGTTTGCTACTGAGATTCCCTAAATCTCACCCACCCCAATGAACCATTTAGATAGGTGAACACCGAAGGGGTGATAAGAATAGAGAAGAGGAATGCACGCAGGGGAATGCTGCTACTTATCTGAAGACCTTTTTGGTTATTTAAAGGTCTGTAAACATTATGTACACCCCTGTAGGGGAAACTCCTGTATTATATTCAAGCAATATTATATCAATATTATCAGTATACTTATGCTATTCATGTATGCCCATTGAACTGTGAATTGCTACTATGAGTAATATCAATAATAAGACGGGGTGTTTCACTAAGTCTAGCCAAAATCAGGGCATCTCAACAACTTATGAAAACCTCAAGATATTTGATTCAAATTGGAGCTTATATGTACCTCTACACGATTCCATATCTGGATCTTAATTCTGATATCACCTCCACCTTGTAGATAGCACTGAACACCTCAGATCAATAATCTGAAACCATAGAAATGTTTCTCTCACTAAGAGGAACAACATTAGAGAAGGCTCTGAGAGCTAGAAATGTTAATTCGAGGTCGAAATCTGGCAAGAGTACCTTAGAAACTCAATAACACTCCTCCTTCTCTCCTCTTTATTTTTCTCTCCATTTTCTCTATTTTTCCTTGTCTTATGAGTTGCTAGCCGAAATTTAAAGAGTAGGGAGGGTAAAAATGTCATTTGACATATATACACAAGTGTTGAAATCTCATGGTGCCATGTGTCAAAGATTAAATCCTAGGGTGCCATGTATCCTTCTCAATTCGGTTCTCTCTCTTCCTTTTAGGCCTTTGGCTGACTTTTTGGGCAAGGGAAGGAGAGTCCTGGTGAATTCCCCTGGTTCCCGTGTTCAGTCTTTGGGAAAGTCAATTATGTGACCGGACCCGAGACCAGTAGATTTCCTTGACTAATGTGCTAGGTGGCACCTCATGAGACTACCAACACAAAAGTCGTAAAATAATCATAATGATTAAGGGATATTGTCATCTTCTTATGGTGCCAACACAAAAGTTATAAAGTGATTACAATGATGAGGGGACATGTGTCATCTTCTTGTGGTGCCACCCTTAAAGTTGAGTCATCATTACTACTTTATTAAAGCTATTTTTATCAATGTTTACTCAAGATCCTACTCGGGTTTTCCTTGGGACTGCACCATGTATATCAAAGACTGTTAAATGGCACCTTGAGCCCCTATGTCCCATAAGATGGCGCCAAGTGCCCTTGTAGGGCCTCATGTCATTAGAAGTACCATTCTCTTCTTAGAAAACTAAATCATACATTCCCCGACAGTATTTCTATCTATTATCATTCTTGAGACTCTTTCCAAACTGCACTTAGTCATCTGCCTGATATAGGCTTATCCTCAAGTCTCTAGGCCCAAAAATTGGATATTACAATGAAGGCCTATATTTATGACAACATAATGGGTAATCTATACATAAATGCTTATTAAAAATATGAAAATCAATAAACATTCTATCGTAAGGATAAATATTGAAATTATATAATTTTCTACAAAGTGAATCATCATTTTCCATCTCCTCATTTCCTAATATGACATTTTCAATTTAAGAATTAAGTTATATTAAGTACTCTTAATCAAATTGGTTGAAATAAATTGAAGTAGTAACGGAATATGTAAAAAACCGAAATAAACAAAAGTAGTAAAGGAATCCATCAAGAAAACCTAACAAAGTTACTACAAGATTTTAAAATATATAATATAATAGATGTTTTCATTTGAAAGAGATATGCATTTCAAAATATTGTTCTTCGATTTCACATACTTTCCATGATCATTGTACACTCTTGAATTAATTTTTTTTCAAACTACAATGAATTTTGGAATGTTTCTTGTAGCATTGGAAACTAGACTCAAGTAGCTTTCCAATGATAATTTATTTGCTTAATTTGGAGTTCACACTAATGCAAAAATTGCTTTTTAGACCAGTTATGAGAAACCAATATAAAAAATCACTTTTTAGACTGGTTAATCAAATATTAGGTCTAAAAAGTCTGACTTTTAAGACCAGTTTTAAAATATAAGGTCTAAAAAATCCAAATTTTTAGACCCATTTTAGAAATATAAGGTCTAAAAAGAGAGACTTTTAAGACTGGTTATTTGTAAAAACCGGTCTTAAAAGTCTCACTTTTTAGACCTTAAATTTTTAAAACCAGTCTTAAAAGTCACATCTTAATTCATCATCAATATCAGTTTATCTCTTTCCTTAACAGATTTATGTATCAACTTTCTTTCTCAAATCCTACATCATTGAAATATTTTGTCCCTTTGATTTATGAACTCATAAATATAAAATAAAAAAAAACTCAAAAACCCTAGCTTCTTGTGCAAACGAACTTTGCTTCTTACAAAAATAACACCTTTAGAGTGAGCCTATCAATAATACAAATCATGTCCATAATTTGTTGAAATAACATTTCATATACATAGTCATAATGTTCATAACAGAGATATACTAAACTACAATTTGTCATACAATTTAATTTACAGCCAAGCACGAATATCTTTGACAGGGGAATCTGATAACACTAATATATTATAGCTACAAATAACCCTTTTCTTAGCATTCAATAGCATCCACCAACATTTCCTCAAGTCCATACTTGTACTCAAATCCTACATCTATAAGCTTCTTAGATGACAGATCTGGAAGCTTCAGGCTAATGCTTTCTCTTAAGTACCTACAATAAATAAGGGATTGAATTAAAAAGAGAGAAATGTGCAGGGCATACAACCCCCAAGATCTGATACAAAAAAAGAGAGAAATGATGCCATGCATGGAAACTTCACAGGGAAAGAAGCAAAAAAGCTTTCAAATCTTACAAAGAACTATGAGCAACTTATCCATATATCTTATACGTAAAATCAGAACGAGTTGAATTGAATCAACAATAAACAAATATATTTAACAATCTCACCCAAAACCAAATTATGTTATAAAGTATACCTTTTCTACTTTGATGACACACCCTTCTAGAACAGAGAGATCTAGATACTTCACCCGATGGTCAGCCTCCTCAACAGTTTCCATTGTCACAAATCCAAACCCTCATGATTCTCTTGTCCATGGATCAACAACCAAGTGAACATCGATCACCTAAAATAAGCAACAAAAAAGTAAAATAACAATTAACACAAAAACTCTCAATTTAAAGATCAAGTATGTCTCGAAACACCTGTCCTAAAGCATCTTCAGGTAATTGATCAGTTGGAAGGGCCAGTAATGACATCAACTCAAGGCAGCAAACTTTCTTGTCATTCTGATAAGTTTTATGCAGCAAACTCGAACCACTAATCGATGTTCTTTTATAATGTTTTTCAAATCCCAACCTCAAAATAGGATTCGACCTGTAGTTGAGTAGATTTTTCTAAAAATTTCAAAATCTTGTGGAAGCGTATTCTAGTGGTTTGCAACTTTGTTATTACTCATCAATTCTTATCTTTTCCCCTTAATTCAATTAGGGCAATTCTCTGCTCAAACTTAGTTCATTCATTTACACATGCAAACTGTGTAGCCATAAAAGGCTACCAAAGTGTCTAAGTCTAATAAATATATAGTACTAGACCCTCAAATATTTGGTCCACCATCGTATTCTCTTCTTGAATAACCTCCAGCATCCTACCTATGTCCACCTATCTAAATGGTTGGTTGGGAGAAGGCGAGATTCGGAGGAATCTCAGTAGTAAACTTACCCTACTTTCATGTATTTGATATTTATGCTTGTTTATTGCTTTGCTTGATTATGTGAAGCATATTTGAATGAATGAAGCTCTGTTTCTGTTTATACTGTGACCATAGATTTGTTGTATGAAACATTGAGCATGTAGAGATGTCATTATGTGAGCATGAGCCTATGTAAGGCGAGCATGTCATACACTAGCATTTATCTCTTCCTCCATTCAATAAATTTTGTCCTTGAAATTTCAAACATCTATACCTCGGGGAATCATTCTAGACACTCAGTCTATCTCATTTGTGTTCAAGCTCACATAGCATGCAACACAATTCATCATATCATCAACCAAGATCCCAGATAATATTCAGCAATCATTATACAACATTCTCATTCATCTATACCCAATATATAGTATTCAATCACAGGACCCACTAGTCCATTCTCATAACACTTAGTTTCTCAGGACATACAGCCTCTTCGGGACTCTCCTAGATCACATTATATGCAAACCAGGCCTTTTAGCCCCTTCAGAACTTTCCTGAATCATATTGTATGCATTTCAGGCCTTACGGCTCATTCTGCTCCTACAGTATTGGATATTCCGGTCTTACTTCCTAGAAATTACCCCCATGCCATAGGCATTCAGGGCTTACTGCCTTGGCTACAACCTGGTATGGTATGAATGTTCTACCAGCCTCATAATATACTCTGGACACAATAGTTGAATGTCATTGCGCTAGGCAACAACCACAGCACTACACACACAAGTCTTTCGGCCCCGGGACACTACCCTATGTAAACTTACACATCGAGTCTTATTGCCTCGAGCCTCCGCTAGACATAATTCACAAACACATCACATCCTACCGCCTTAAGGACTTACTAGCCCCCTCAGGTCTTACAGCCTCATGACATTAGGTCCATCCTCTTGCTGAATACTTATCGAGGGTAACTACCTTAGGATGCACAACCCACTAGGTATTTCGTATACATTCTAGGCTCTAACTCTTGCTGCTCAAGTCATCCATACACTTATGTAATGTTCACGAAGCATGCTAAACAAATCATCTTCACAACATTCATCACAAGAGCATTATACATGTTAGCATATAGCATAACAACATCCACTGGAACATTGGTCCCACACTATAGTGATTGGTATCACATGACCCCGAGTATTACCCATGCAAAAGGCCCCAGGCATCCACTTGTGCATCATAGAAATTTCATTTGCATGAGCGTCCACCAGTGCAATAGGCCCTGAGCGACCACCTCGTATATTCTGAATGCTCACTAGATCTTACTGCCTAAGGAATCACCCCTATGCCATAAGTATTACGTGACTTGTAGCCTTAGGCCTCCACTCGTTAGGTCTGACTACCTAAGGGTACGCTGACCCAATAGGTCTTACTGCCTACCATATATTCATAACATGAATATACTCGATAGTAAAAACATACATACAAAACTATTACATAAGATATGAAAGCAAGAGTTGCTTTCCTTTATACTGTAAATCATGTTCTTCCTTAATTTCTTTCATCAACTGATACTGGAGCACCCTATGGCGATTCGCTGGGTCTCACAAACCCTTCTTTCTACCATCTTATTCAGGGCTAGTTTATATGGACTTTCGACATCGGTCCTGCTCCAAGTACAATCATGACTCTAAGGGAATATTCTATGATTAAGATCTTTCCCTATACTAGATTAGCAACTAGCAACCTCCAAAAACCTCATACACATCTCTATACTACATTATAGTACCTCAGGTTATGATTTAACTCTTAGAACCTCAACATTACTTCAGCCGAAAAATCAAGTTTCCTCAATTATACACAACAGATGCGCTAAAGATCAAAATCATTAGCACCTATTCTAACCTTCATGGTTTTCGGGTAATATCCTTAAAACATTACTAAAGGTTCAACATTATCTACAAGGTTCATAAGGTTCGAACTTCCTTTATGAAATAGAACCATAGTGTAACTTGATCCTCATTTCAACCTAAGCACTATTTCAGCTTAGATCTGATCCAAGCCTATCCTCAACCTTTAGTATCGCCAGATCAGATCCTCTAGGATAGATATACAACATAATCACCACTCATCATGCCTCACCGTATATCATACCTATATACCTTTAACCCTACGGGTTATTAAGGATCATTACTTAGCACGGAGAAACCTCAAAATAATTACTATGCCTCAAGTTTCTATAACCTCATTAAATGAACTTTTCTTGGCAGAACTCACTGCAACAAAAATGGTTCAGATTAAAGATCAATACTTACTTCATTATCTCCATGCCTATAATCATTCCTTAGGTCATCTAACAATTTATGGTCAGAATTCCAAACCTTTAAGCAAAAGGTTTCAGATTTCCAAGGTACTTCCCAGGGGGTCACCCATCCCAGGATTTCCCTTGCCTAAGCACGCTTAACCACAGAGTTCCGATTGTATCTGAGGCATTTATTCTTATACCGACCCGTATATAACCTATAGTCAAAACCATTTACTCTGACTTGACCTTTACCTCTAAGCAGACAATTCCATTGCCATAATCATTGCTCTGATATCAAAAATTATGACACCCTTCATTATACCCCTTTATTACATAAACAAAAGTTATTTACTCTTAAGGGGCGTCATTATTATTATTATCAGAGTGATTCTTTTAGCTTAGTACTCTGCTCAATTACGGTTCTCAATTACATAACATTACAAATAATGTAGCCACATAGGGCTACTAAGGTGTCTAACCCATACAATAAAAATTTGAAGACATTTTCCCATCTTTGTTCCACCACTGCATTCCTTGTGTATAGTCCTCTTCTCTATTCCCTGCACACCTTCTGTGTTCACTTGTCTAAATTGTTGGTTGGGAGAAGTGAGATTTGAGGGAATATCAGTAGTAAACAGTGCTAAAATACTAAGAAAAAAAAAGAAAAATATATATAAATATATAATTAATTATATAAATTAATTATATAATTTATATAATTAAAAAATGAAAATTAATAAAATATATAATATATAATTAAATATAATATAATTTATTACTTTATTTAATTTATTTTTATTCATTTTCCTATTTTTATATTATCAAAAATTCCATTGCATACAAGAAATGCTTTGTGCATGACATGTTTGCTTACATAAACTCATGCCAACACACTATTACAAAAATCACTTTTAAGACCGGTTAAAAAAGATATTTTAGACCGGTTCTGGATCCGGTCTTGATACAGCCGGTCTAAAAAGTATTTAACTTTTTAGAGCGGTTTTATATGAAATTTTAAAACCGGTTCTACAACAACTGGTCTTAAAGTTTAACTAACGAAATGGTAGGGAACTTTCAATATAAGAAAATAAGACTTTAAGACCGGTTCTAAATTTAACCGGTCTTAAATTGATATTTAAGACCAGTTCTTAAGGAAACCAGTCTTAAAAGTTTACTTCTTTAAGACAAGTTATCTTAATAACCGGTCTTAAATATCAATTTAGGACCGATTAAAGTTAGAACCGGTGTTAAAGTTTAATCTTTTAAGACCGGTCTTCAATTTAACAGGTCGTAAATTCATATTTAAGACCGGTTATAGTTAGAACCGGTCTAAAAATTGTGTTTTTTTTTGTTTTTTTTTGTTTCAATCTTACCCAGGCCAGTAAGCCATATTCAACGACAATCCCCTCTGTGCCACATTACATACACAAGCAACAACACATGCATATATATATTGACAATCAGAAGCAATAACAACAGCATTTTTATTTCCAGAAACAATTGGTATTTCTCAGAATGCAACTTGCTCCAAATTTAGAATCATGAAGCCTAAAATCCTTATTAGTTCCCCTTTCCCTCTTTTTTTAAATATGACCTTAGTTATCGAAATTGGTATGAACCTATAAATGTTAGTCTGTTCAAGGGAAAACACTTGGCCCTTACAACCCTCAACTCTCAACAATCACAGAATGAACATTATGAAAAAAAATCATTGAAAACAAACACATTCAATTCCAATGACTACCAATAACACATGATCAACTTATTCAATTCTCAGAAACAGTACAACATTAACAATTTATAATTATCAGGCATTTTGAACCACAGCACCCCAATTAAACAATGATAGTAGGAAAATCGTGACATTGTGTGAACTTGCAATCCCAAGGCTTGTAAAGAGAAGAAGGAAAAGAAATATTTCTCATTATATGGAAAAAAAATTCCTAAGCTTTACAAAGAAATGAAAAAAGTGGAGGAAAATTTACAATAGTGATCCCATGCCTGAATCAACAGCCAACTAGTATCACCAATATCCAAGAATTTGTCCTGAACAGAGATATAAACCAAGTTAGATATATATGAAAACCATAAGTATTATTAGAACAACATAGGATCGGATTCAAAAACTTACTAATCTTGTAAAAGCTCATAGATGAATTCAGCACAACAATTATGGATGAAATCAATATCTTCTTCAGGAAAGGGATCAGCAAGATCAAACATCTGTATGTGTAAGACCGAAGCCAAACAAAACATTAACTTACTAACTTAAAAACAATAAAGTAATATAAAATTTTTGAAATATACATTTATTACCTCCTCGGTAAAGTCAGTCGTGCCTAGGCTGATAATATTGTAAATTTGCCTTAACATATAAAGACCACATAAGTTGGAGCCCGGTGGTTGCCTACGGGTCTGAAAAAGAACATGATATCATCAAAGCAAGCATAAAAGCATAGCTTATTAAACGCATCTTAAAGAAAACAAATATGTACTAACCTTTGGCGTGATCCATGTAGGGTCTTTTAAGTCACGAACATGCCTATCACACTTAGTGTGTAGGAAAGTCCGCATAGCCCTATGATCAAAATCACAAAGATTACTGATTCTACACAAAAACTTTGCACACAAAAGGTAATAAAGCAAGAAAACTTATGAGTTCATGGTCTTCTTCAAGTCACTCACCGGTTTGAAGTGGAGGGAGCAGAGGAGAATCACTGTGTAACTAGCCTTACACAGAATAACCAATTGCTAATGATCCCTTAAAAAAAGAGATGAATGTGAAGCAAATATAAAGCATTATATGTGATGTTTTGGAATATAAATTTGATGTTTCTTACCCATGCACATAAGGAACCAAGAAATAGTCAAATTATGTTTCACTGAGCCTCTGTGATAAATATCTATGTCTGATGGCAGAAGTGGTCCCTTTCTCCATGGCATGAGCTGGGCACATGAATCCAAAATTTAGCGCTCTGCCCAGATGAAACCAACCTACGATTCATGTACCTACAAAAATGGAAGCACACAAATTAAGGTTAAACAGCGTAATTTTTAAGATATTTACTTCCATTTGAAGAAGATACTTACATCAAAAAAAGCTGGACAATCGCAATCATAAGATTTTTGTCTAGGAGCGACCATAGACATTGAATCATCCCTCTCAAGATAGCATGTCGCCCCTGACGGCCCAACAACTGAATCCATAGGCCAATTTCTAGTCGGGAAAGATGTATCAAATGCCATTAGAATCACTTGTTGCATCACCTTCAGTGGTGGAGGCTGTGAAACTTCACGAGGGAAGGGAGCAGGACTTGGGGCTCTGATCGGGGAATCTGTAGCTCCAACAGAAACAAGTTTATTCGGCCATGATATGAAGGTACCCAAGACATCGGCCACAATCTTGAACTCCTCAGAAGGGATAGGGACAGGTGCGTCTGCGATAATAACCTCCTCAACTGACACCCTAACCTGATCATCTGTCATCTCGAGGTGGTGAACAGTTGATCCTAGGTTGTGCACACTCCCCCGTGTACCTAACCGTCTCAGAGGATCCTCAACATATAATTCACAAGGCTCGGTATCATCCTTTCCAGGACCCTCTGATGACTGTCTCATATTGCAACAACTCCCTTTGGTGCTCTGCTTATAGCGATCGAGTGACTGTACCTGGACAAGAGCGGTATCTTGTCTTGTGCTCACCATGGCATATACCTCATCCTTCATCTTACTCAACCGGGTATCCAATAGTGCATCAAATGATGCTTCTGCCTCGGCCCTTGCTTCTACCCTCGCAATGGCCAACATACGCTCCAATTCGTCTCTCGTGACCACGTTGGAGGAGGAACTGCGTGAGGAGGATCCAAAGTAATCCTTTATACCCACCCCTCCTCCAACTCCCCTGACGCAGCCTGGATGCTCATGTTTTCTAGTAGCAACCGTGAGAATGTCATTCCTCCCCTCCGACTTGAAGGCTCCCTCAGCTTTCTTTTTTTGAAGTTCCTCCTGTGAGATATACAAAAAACACACATGAGTAATGAAACATGTTTATTAAATAGTTAATAAGAACAACGATACTTACAATTTTTTCACCGACTATATGAGACTGGTCACTCGTATTAGATCCACCACTCTTCCAGCGAGCATGCAATCACAACTCTTTGCGCCGTATCGGAGATGGTGGAGATAGCAGTACAGAAGGATCGGATTGAGATGCTTCTTCCAATCTCCTCCGTTTGGCCACCAACAAGTCTTTCTCGGCCTTTGTGTATCCCCAAGAGACATTGTGTGGGGGCAATCATTCTTCTTGCCACTCGTTTGTGCCTTTTGCCTTCTTGCCTGTGAATAAGAAATGGGAAAAAAGGTTACAAACAGTAAAGACAAAAGATAAGTAAATAAAGTACAAATTAAGTTAACTCACCAAAGCCTCTGGAGTAGTCCGAAGCCTAAAAAACTCCTACCATGTCGCTTCATCGATGTACGAATACTTACTGTAAGGAGTAAGACGAGGCTTACCAGCTGGCACCTCGATATGCATGTAATTGTTGGCCAGATTCGTCTTGAACTTCCTCCAGCGCTTACAAGAATACGTCATAGTCTTGTGATACAAGATATCACTCTGAGGAACGTCGTAGGTAAGCTGTTATTCATGAATCAAATAAGTTAGTGACAGTAATGAAACAAATTTGATAAAAGAAACATACAGAGGGAATTTTATACCTGAATAGTATCCCAAATATGCTGCTTAACCTTTTTGTCGACATTCCTCCACTCCTCTATCAATATGTTAGGCTTATTCCATGTGAGGAGGCCAACAAAACTCCTATAACGAATGGAATTCGGCCCGATCGGTTTCCAGTATTGATCGAACTGGATCGGTATCCTCTCCCCGGCCGACTGACTCAGGGAAACATCCCTCAACCGTGTGGCCGTCCTGCCCCTCCATCTGGGTTGGTGACTTGGCTCACCTGATGAATGCCCCTGATTGACACTCTGAGGCTCGCTGTGCTGAGCAGTAGGTGACACCTGATCCTCTGCTGTAGGATGCACCTGATCCTCTGCTGTAGGATACACAGGATCCGTCATTATACTGTTAAAACAAATTGTTGAGTTAGTAAGTTATAAAATAACTATATATATAATCTGCATATAAGTTATAACGATAATTACTTTAAATAGATAGCTAACATTTAAAGTATATTTATAAAGAGACCACGTGCTAGCCATTTAATTGTGTAAAAGGTAAACCCATTGATCACAAACGAAGTCCAACTTATGACATCAAACTCAGGACCACGTGCTAGCCATTTAATTGTATCAGAAACACATTCTTCTCCGTCAACCTTGTGTTTAAACCAATGTGCAAAGGTCCTGGTATGCTCCCTAATTAACCTTTGTTCAGTCAATCGACTGTTCGCTTTCCGTACAATTTCTTTATGAGCATTTTATGTAATCTTGAACTGCATCAACATTATTCAAAATGTATAAGTGGACTTGTTGTAATTCATCAGGATCCACACTCTTGACGGTAGCCCCGCGCCTACCCCCTTCTTCTTCATGTCGTTTAGGAAGGCCGATATGTCCTACATTTGCCAAATAATGTTGACAGAATTCCATGGCTTCTTCAGAAACATATTTCTGAACAATAGACGCTTTAGGTCGGTTAGGGTTCTTCATATATCCTTTTAGGATTTTCATAGTTCTTTCAATTGGGTACATCCATCGAAAATAGATAGGCCCACACAATTTTATCTCCCTCACTAGATGAACAACTAGATGTATCATAATGTCAAAAAAGGAAGGAACAAAAAGCTTCTCAAGCTAGCACAAGATCAGGTAACCTTCATCTTCCAATTCATCCAACCTTTCTGTCTCAATGACTTTACTACAAATCGCATTGAAGAAGAAACAAAGTCTGGTCAATATGTGTTGAAGATCATATTCGGCGATGCCTCGAATAGCCACTGGGAGTAGTTGTTGCATCAAGACATGACAATCATGAGACTTCAGACCTACTAACTTCAAGTCTTTCATAGACACAAGCTTCTTAAAATTTGAAGAATACCCTGAGGGAACTTTGATGCCATGTAAACACTCACAAAAACTTCATTTCTCATCCTTGGACAAAGTATGAGAAGCTGGAAGACAAAAAGTTCTCTTACCATGTGGCCTCGGATGTAAGTCTGCCCGTATTCCCATTTCTTACAAATCTAATCTTGCCTTAACGCCATCCTTAGAACTTCCTTGTATGTTGAGTAGTGTCCTAACAATACTATCACACACGTTTTTCTCCACATGCATGAAATCAATACAGTGTCTAACATCAAGATTCTACCAATATGGAAGGTTAAAGAAAACAGACCTCTTTTTCCATATATTTTTTTCATTTCAACTCTTTGAAGTCTTACCGAAGATGACATTGATATTTTTGACCTTTTCATACACTTTCTCTCCAGTCAAAGCCTCTGGAGCATCTTCAAACTCTTGGCCACCAAAAGAGGCCTTCTTTAATCTGTAATATGGGTGACCCTGTCTAAGGAATCTCCTATGACCAAGATAAACAGTCTTTCTTCCATGTTGAAGTTTATGGTAGCATGTGCCTTCTTCACAAATAGGACAAGCTTTGTGGTCTTTAACGCTATATCCTGACAAGTTTCCATAAGCAGGGAAGTCGTTTATAGTACAAAAGATCAAGGCTCGCATTTTAAACATCTCCTTCTTGTTTGTGTCAAAAACGTCGACACCTTTGTCCCACAACTCTTTCAAGTCTTCGATCAGGGGTTCTAAGTAAACATCTATGTCATAACCGGGTTGTTTTGGTCCCAAAATAACATAGACAACATGATGTACTTTCGTTTCATACATAATAAAGGAGATAAGTTGTAAATTACCAACAGAACAGGCTATGAACTATGTATACTGCTTAGGCTACCGTAAGGATTCATGCCATCCATGCTAAGCTCAAGCCTAAGATTCCTAGGCTCTTTGCCGAAGTCAGAAAACAACTGATCAATTTTCTTCCACTGAGAAGAATCAACTGGATGTCGAAGCTTTCCATCAGAAATCCTCTCCTCCGCATGCCATCTCAAATTTTTGGCATCAATTTCATTAGCAAACAGCCGTTTGAACCTCGGTATGATAGGAAGATACCATAACACTTTTGCAGGGGCCTTATTTGATTTGTATCTGGGGGTTTCACATTTCAGACACTGCTCTTTCTTTGTGTGCTCTTTTCTGTACAATATACAATCATTAGGGCATGCATGGATCTTTTTATACTTCATCCCTAGTGGACACAGTATTTTCTTTGCATCATAGTATCGGCAAGGCAGTACGTTATCATCTGGAAGCATGTCCTTGAAGGCCTCAAGTGCTTCTGAAAAACTCTTGTCGCTCCATCCATGTCGTGCTTTCAAGCTTACCAATTTCAATACAGCTTTCAACAATTGGTATTTTGTACACCCTGGGTACAGCGGCTTCTCAGCATCACTGCACATATTACCATATGCATATGATTGCTCAAAAGCCTCTTCTCCAACATCACGAATAATATCCTCTATCCGATTATTCAGAACCGTGTCATTATCTTCAAAGGTGACTCCCCTTGTTGAGTTGCGCTTGGAATTTCTATTTCTTCACTATACCATACCCATACTGTATAACTCTTAAAAAATCCTTCACAAATTAAATGTGTATATATCTGCAGCACTAAGTCGCTTCTCATTCAGACATTCTACACAAGGACAATAGAACATCCCACTATCATCATTACCAGAATTTCTTCTAGCAAATTCCAAAAAATCCCTCACCCCATTATCATATTCAACACTAGTCTGTTTAGCGTTTATCCAATGCGATCCATATATTTCAACACCTTTTTTTTCTTCTCCTCTGTATATTAACTGCCCTGGAAAAGGCAGGAGTATGATGAGAGTATGAAAAGGTTACACTCATCAATTTATCTAGTTTAACAGAATTCTTCATTAGAATTCCGCATAAGATATAATTGCAGTCTGTTCCATTTTCTTCAAGTAATATGGAAAATGTATCAACATAAACTAGCAATTTCAAGACTTAAATTAGACCACATACACAAGAATTGTTTTAGTATAAACCTCAAATCACCTCTCAAATTTAGTTTCAAAACTAACTGAATATTATGTAACAATTTTCTAATCAGCCATTCATGAGCATACATGCCAGGAAATTTGACACAATAACTTAAGCAATTCAGAGACTATGAAAACTAGCAATTATCAGTACCCTAATCCTCAAATAATCAAATCACACTAGTTTAGGCCACCGTTAATTAAGCTTCACTAATTAATTTCCATAAGAGTAAATGTCATTTTTTTCTCTATTTCTATGTTAATTTCTAGTTCAATTATAGTAGAGATTCTTCTTGGATAGACAGTGAATACTAAATTTCTATTTATACGAAGGATTGAGACAGGGGACATTACCTATTTGAAGTAACCTTGGACTGCGGCTTGAGGCGTAGGAGGAGAGGGGTAGGAGTGGCTGGAAAACACGTCGGAGGGAGATAAAGGCTGGTGAAATAAGAAGCTCAGCCGCCCTTCACGATGGTACTCACGGCGGACTTCCTCGCAGCAACGGGCACAAGAACGGGGAAGGAGGGAGTATTTTTAAACGGCCGACAACAGAAAATGGAAAAGAAGGTGGAAGCGGTAGTGGCGGCTGGAGCGGTGGCCGGAGAATAAGGCAGAATATCACCAGAGATCCTGGACTTGAGCTGTTCGTGGCGGTGGAAGCAGAGTGGGAGGGAAATGAAATGTGCTAATGAAATAAGCTTCGCGGCTGATTAGGTTTAAATATTAGACTTTTAAGACAGGTTATTTAAATAACTGGTCTTAAAAAAATGTTAAGACCGGTTATTAAACTAACCGGTCTTAAATTATTGACTTTTAAGACCGGTTATTTAACCAACCAGTCTTAATAATAACGTGATTTATTTATTCATTTTAATCATTTTATTTTTCAGACCGGTTGTTTAAATAACCGGTCTTAAATTATTGACTTTTAAGACCGGTTATTTAAACAACCGGTCTTTTTTTTTAGACCGTTTGTTTATATAACCGGTCTAAATAAGGTTTTTTTAGACCGATTTTTTAAACAACCGGTCTAATAAATTGATTTTAATTACAGAATTGCCACTCCGCCTTTCTTTTAGACCTTATCCACAATAACCGGTCTAAATGATATGGTCTAAAAAGCCTATTTTGCACTAGTGGTACATAATGATATATATGCATGCTCAATGTTTAACATATTACACTAATGGCCATAGTATAAATAAAATAAAGCTTCACTCATTCACATATGCTTCATACAATTCATCAAGTAATTAACACATCAATACACAAACACACATATCAAATTATGCAAGTTAGGAAAGTTCACTACCTCTTGGACTTTTATCCTCTTCTTGTACCTTGATCTTCCAACCATTGCCTCTTCTTTGTCACTTTATGGCCCTAGATAAGTAATGATATTATTAGAGTCATGCAAAGTGAATGTCCAATAGGCTACATTAGTCCTAAAGGCTTACTCTTACCCTTAGAGTTAATACTAATTACATTTGACCCTTTCTTTCTTAAATTCGCATGGTAGCCAAAAGCTGCCAATATTTTGATCAAACTTTGAAGAATCATAATTAATTCTATAGAACTTCAATTGGGGTGGTTCAAATTCCTACTTAAATATATTTAAATATACTTTCATACAAAAATATCCAAAGCTGGCCATTATAGCTACAAAATTCCCAGAAACATGTTAAACCTCATCTGTTCCAAAATTCCTACCAGAAACAGGGCCTAAATTTGAAAACCCATATCTTTTAATCCAGTAGTCCAAATAGCTTATATTACCTATCAAATTAAAGCCCAAGATATCTAATTTCATCTTGTAAAATTTTATAAGGTTTAGACTAGGTTTGACTATTCAAAAACATGGCACAAAAAATATGTTTCTGGAAAATGAATCAAACAGCACTTTTATCTTAACTTCCAAAAATTCCAGATTTATACATAATCATCCAAAAATTACAAATACTTTTTTTTCCACACAATTTTGCCCAAGAAATCCATTGGAAACCTCAAATTTAGAAAAATCACTCTCCTTCTTCATGCCTTATTCAGACAAGAATTTTAGGGTTATCTACAACAAGCAACCAATTCACAACTTAATCATCAAACTTAGTTCATTTACTTCCAAATCAGCATATTAATCACATGTATAAGATGAAAGCATCATGAACCCTAATAAATCCTTAAAGACCAAATTTAGGGCTGTCAAAACAACCTACCAAAAAATCAACAAAATCACAAGATGCTAAGCTCAAATCAAAGCTTAAGCTTACCTTTTTCACTTTCTATGGCTTATTCTTTGTTTCTCCAACTTTGGCTCCTCTTGGAAGCACTAAAACACCTCTACGTGAGAAAAAAAACCACATAAATGAAGCTCTAAGCAAGGGAAACAACATTCATGAAGGAATTTTAGGCTAGAAAGGTGATTTACAAGGTGAAAACCACTGAAAAAAAATCAGACCGAACTGGCTGGTTCAACCGGTCTGACCGGTGACTGGCCGGTGATCCGGTCCGGTTGATGAAATAAACCGGTGAACCAGTTTGAACCAGTCAAAACCGGTGGTTCGACTGGTCCACCCGGTTTGCCTTTTTTTTAAATACATTTTTTTATTCCTCTAACTACTATTTTGCATTATTTTTTAGGGAAAAATGAAAGTTTGAAGACCAAGATGAAGAGAAAATTAGGTAAAGAAAGAACAAATCTAAAAAAAAAGATTTTAAGAGGATATAATAATTAATTAATTATAGTAAAAGAGATGTTATTACATAAATATAGGCACCATAACTAATACTAATAGATTTTAAGCATTTTTTGTCTTAAGATCTTTATTTTTATCTATGGAAATTTAAAAATATATTAATATATATATTACCACTAATAAATTGTAATATTTTAGTATGACCGGTTCGACCACCGGTCCGACCCCGGTTGAACCATTGACCCTTGAACCAATGTTGTGACTAGTTCATTGCTCGGTTCAGTTTTTTGTTCCTTGGTGAAAATCACACAAAATCACCTTACCTTACTCTTTGTTCTTCAAAACTCACTTTCTCTTTCCTTGATTCCTTTGGCTGACTTTGTGGCTGTGTGAGGATGTGAGAGAATGTTTTAATTAAATATCTACTCCCACTCTCTTACTCTTGGTAGCTTGGCCGACTTTCCTATTAAAAAAGTAAGGAAATATTTTAATTTAATATTTTCTCTCTCACTCTTTCTCTTTGGTCATCCTAATGAACCAAAAGGTGAGAAAATATTATAATCTAATTCTCTTTCTTTGATTTGGTGTCTTGACTGACTTTTTGGATGAATGAAAGGATGAGAGAATTCAATTAATCAAACCTCTTCTCTCTTCTTATAACATAGCCGAAATAATTGACTTGAGGGGAGGGAGTTGTGTTAACAAGTCTCTTCCTTTCTCTTGATATGCTTTCGACCCTTTTGACCCACTTTTCTTGAGGAAAAGGTGAAGAATGATATTAATTACACTCTCCCTCTCTCTTCCTTGTACGTAGACCAAAATTTCAAGAAGCAAAGGATAAATGTGTTCTTAAAATATCCTCCTTAAGGTTTTAGTATTTTAATGCTAATTTTGTACATGTTAATCTTTGAATTTTCTTCACATTTTTACATGGCCAATATTGCTTCTTCTTGTTTAATTTGGACCAAGTAAATTATTTCCCTCTTGCTTTACTGGCAATTGACCAATTTTCCCTTACAATTTTCCCATTTTCGCACATATAATCAAATCTACTAGAATTTTCTTCAATCTTTGAAAATTCATAACTAATTGAATAAATGTCATATTGTTATGGTTATAAAGGCTATGTGACTTTTATTAAGTCTATTTTTAAGGAAAAAGATAGCCTTTAGCCAACTGGATGCTCAAAATTTCCATCATTACCATTTTTGGACACTGCTACAGAAACTTGTCAGTTTTACTTGGCTAACTTTAAAAATACATAACTCTAGTGTACAGTTCCAAATGACTTGTATGATCTATCAAATTAAAGCTTGGTAAGTCTAATTTTTTTCTAAAAAGTTTCAAAATTTGTGGACATCATTTTCCTATTTAAAAGTATCATGTAAACTGACTGCCCTGCACAGAATACACACTGGCAGCATTATTACAACTTTTGGAATTCAAATCCATTCTTTCAAGACACAATTTGCCTTTTTCTTTGGACCTGAGTTAGGTTCTATGTGTTAGAGCAAGCTTTTCACTCAAGAGGGAGGTGAATTGGGTGATTACAAAATAACCAGGTACTTAATAAAAATTATGAAACTTTAAAACACAGTTATATGTAAGGAGAGATATCACTGAAGTGGACACAGGAGTTTATACTGGTTCGGTCACAAACACTTTACCTACGTCCAGTCCTCAGAGATCATTTTGAGCCTTTCATTATACGTTCCAAGATTCAGTGGGTTCTTGGCACCTTAGTACAATAGCAAGTTCCTCTTTGGACACTCACTCCCCCTTACACAAGGTAATCTCAAATCCTAACTTAAGGTTCCTCAACCTTAAGTTATCACTATCGGAAATAAAGTGTTTATGACTAAAAAATCTCTCTCATAGAGTATATAGATAAAAACTGAAGTACGGATAAATAAATAATCAGAGACAAAGAACTTATGAGTATATTGTTTGCAGTGTGTTCAAGTGTCATTCTTCTCTCTTGATTTTTGAATGCCTGGACTTATATATCAGGAGCTTTGAGGACCGTTGTGAATTTGTCCATTGATCAATTGTGCTTCTGACAGATGCAGCAGTATTTGTTTTTTAATTTGCACGTTGATAGTTATTTATGAATATTACTGCTGCCCATGATTAGTTGCCGTTGAGTATTGTTCAGTTGCTTGTCATATGGGTGATAGTGGAGTACACCTGTAATATACTCAAGAAAATGCCCATTAGAAAATACTTTGAATATTACTGAAATGATTGTGATTCACTGGGAGTTATTCCTGAAAATCAAAGCATCATCGGAAGTGAGCTTGCTTTCACCGTAGATGAATTTCAGCGACTTGCAGTGATTTTAATGAAAAAATATGCCACATGATTTTGAAAGTAATTTGATTAACTAGCAATGATTACCACTACCAATATCTTACTAACAAAACTTGTTAATTTCCGTGAAAGTGGTTGCAAGTGGATCACAGTAACTGTCTGAGAGTGAAACTGATAACATGACATATCACTAGAGTGAATTTGATGTCACTGGAAGTGATTTGAAAAACAGTGAAATTTTCTGCAAGTGATTACAGATCCACTGGAAGTGATTTTGAGATTTCATATATCACTCAAGTGAATTTGGCATCACTGGAAGTGATTTTGCAAACAGTGAATTTTTCTTGCAGTGATTTTCAATCCACTGGAAGTGAATGTGGAAAATTCAAGGATCACTTGAGTGATCTGACTATCACTAGAAGTGAGTTTCAAAATAGTCTATTTTTCTTTCGGTGATTTCATACGTATTGGAAGTGATTCTGAAAATTTAAGACATCACTCGAGTGATTTGTCTATCACTGGAAGTGATTTTTAAAACAATGAATTTTTCTTCCGGTGATTTCAGATGCACTGGAAGTGATTCTGTAGAAATCATAAATCACTCGAGTGATTTGAGATCACTAGCAGTGAAATTCAGAATAGTGAATTTTTCTTGCAGTGATTTTGGCTTGCATTGGAAGTGATCTGCGAATTTACCAACATCACTCGAGTGATTTCATGGATCACTCGAGTGATCTGTTATTTTCTATATCACTCGAGTGATTTTTAATGATCACTCAAGTGATCTTCATAATCACTTGAGTGATTACACAAATCACTCGAGTGAACTTACTCAGATCACTTTTCTCACTTCCTTTGCTGATGTATCAGATCCAAGAATATCCAAATCATGATTTATTATCATCAAAACATAAAATCTAACACTATGTCATCTTGACACATACTGAAGGAATCATATATTGTTTTTTACTAATTCGTACCGAAATCCAAATTCTATTTTAAGTACGGTTTCTATCATTCATCTTGTTCCTCATGCATTCCTGGGACTCTTATTAAACTGGGGCTTAGCAGGTCACTTGAGTTATGCTTATCCTTAAGCCTCTAATCCCAAAATTCATGATATTAAAATAATGAAACAACAATCCCATATTAAAGACTATAGTTATAATAGAGCATATGACAATGTTATGGGTAGATAGAAGAATAAGGGGAGAGAGGGGAGAACAGAGGAGAATAGAGGGAGAGGGAAGAGAAACCGACATGCTTTGTATATTCATCAATCAACTTAGTTAACAACCAGAAGGTACATATGCTCTACATATATATATATCTAATAGTATCTAAGCCTAACTACCTTCAACGGTCACCTCATCCTACCACCAACCTTATAGACTTAATACGCCGGTAACCCGTAACCCTTCCTAATTACTAATTACTAACCGAAAGGGACTCCTTAGTATTCGAGTACCTCTCCTTACCTTTTCTTTTACACTACTCGAGTACCTCTCCTTAGTACTCAATTACCTCTCCTTACCTTTTCTTTTGCACTACTCTAGTACCTCTTCTTACCTTTTCTTTTACACTACTTGAGTACCTCTCCTTAGGACTCGAGTACCTACTAATTATCTACAATCATATATCAAACAGTAAAATGAAGCTGGATATTAGTGAAAGAGTGAAGTATAGGAACACATCTTTATTGCACTTCAATTTATTTTTACTGCACTTCAATTTAATTAACATTTATACCACTCTTCTTGACTTGTTGCAGCATATGGGACCATAGATTGAAAATTTCTAATGCAACACCTAGCTTTTGCAATATGCCAATAGTCAATGCTGGATTCTAATAAAGAGCATATGTAATTTGCATATATGTTTAGTATATTACCTTACTGTCTTTCCTATAAGACAAATAAATGATCTTAATGAACATGGCAAACTTTAAATAGATAAAGTAAATAGCATATAGTAAACCTTGCAAGATTCAAAAGTCCACACTATTCTAACATATAATATGCTAACAACAAGGACAAATTAGAAGGGAGATTCTTTTGATGCAAATCAGACTCTATAAAACCTAACTTATTTGGGTTTCTATTACTTAAGAGTGAAAGATTTTAAGCTCCATTGAGCATTATTGAAGCCATGTGTGGTTTTGACAAGAGAGGATGACAAACAAATTAAATTGCACTAAATTAACTTCAGAGATAGGAAAATGGCATAGGATGAGCGTGTAAAGGCGTCTTTGTACCAAAATTGAAAAGAAAATACTTAGGGGAAAAGTGAGCTTACCGCAACTAGCTTGTCGAGAGAGAATCGTGAAGCAGCGACGAGGCCACACAACAGAAACTGGAAAAAGAGGACTGGGGAGCGACAGATGAGTTCAGAAAAGTGACAGAGCTCAGAGTTATCACAACAAGAAGAGAGGTTCAAAGAGTGAAATTCAATTTTCAGTATGATGAAGAGAGGATTCAATGGGCGATTTTTAATTTAGGGCTAATCTTTTAGATCAGTTATGCTAAAAATAAGTTCTTAAAAGTTCACCTTTTAGACCTGTTATTTGTAAAAACCAGTCTTAAAAGTAATAAATATATTATTTTTTTATTCCGCATCTTTTAGACAGGTTTTAAGAAACATGTGGTCTAAAAATGTTCATCTTTTAGATCAATTATAATAGGCAACTAATCTAAAAAGTAATTGACTTTTTATTTTATTTTTATTTTTATCTTGTTAGACCGTGTGTTCGGAAAACCTATCTAAATAATATATTTTAGATCTTATATTAAAGGAATTGGTCTAAAAATTTCTTTATATTTATGAAAACTGCCATCGATTGTACTTTTTAGATCTGATCCTTTATAACTGGTCTAAATGTAGTGGTCTAAAAGCCTTTTTTTGTACCAGTGTTAATTGCTAGAGTTATGTTTGTCCCAATTTGACTTTAAGCAAACTCTCAAGCGCCCCAAGTCATAACCTTTATCTCAAGCTAATTTATAAGGAAAATATGACAATTTCACCATTTTTAGCGTTTCATTTGTGTAACACCTTCTAATCCAAAATAATCATAATAATTACATTTAAGCATAATAATAATAATAAAATCCAATAAATAGATATAAAAATATATAATAAAATATGGGCATACAAGATTCAATAGATGCTTCTCCAAACAAAAGCAAGTCATCAGCAAAGAACAAATGTGAAATACAAGGTCCCTTAGAACTTATTTTTAAGCCTTTCCATCGTCCTTAAATGACTTACCTTGTAATTAATTGCCCTAGCCTTTCCATGCATAAGCCAAATAGTTAAGGCCTTAGAGGATGTATTTTCCTAACCCTACGTGATGGATGTAAAGGTTGGGATTTAATCCCATTCCAGAGCACTTTCATCGTAGTAGAGGTAGTACAAGTCATGATGAGATTAACAATTTCCTCCCCAAGGCCCAAAATGATTAATGTTTCTTGCAAAAATCCCCAATCCAAATGATCATATGCTTTCTCTATATCCACCTTAATTGCCACAAAACCTTTCATTACCTTCTCCCCTTTCTTAGTATGAATAGCTTCTAGTGCAATGATCACATTATTTGAGCTCTGCTAACCAGTAAGGAAGCTTTATTGTTATGGTTGAATAAGGGACTCCATAACAGCTCTAAGTCTATTTGCAATGATCTTTTTAACAATCTTGAAGATAACATTACATAGAGAAATTAGGAAGAAGTCTATTAGCTTTAAAGGGTTCCATTTTAAGGATGAGCACTATATGTGTCTTGTTAATTTCCCTAATTTTCTCTAGGTTGCTCCAGACATCCATGAAAAATTTATAAACCTTTATTTCAATATGACACCATTGTGTTTAGAAGAAATGTGGTTGCAATCCATCTTGTTAGAACTGAATGACACCCAAGAGGTGGTGAATTAGGTGTAAGATAAAAAATTAAGAACTTAAATCTTTTCTTATCTTAGTGAAAGTAATAAGTATGAAAGTAATGAATCATAAATCCTTTGTCAATTATTTAAATCATATATGCTAGAAATATAAGAGTTTAGGGAAGAGAAGATACAAACTATAGTTTATCCTAGTTTGGTCCAATCCACGATGACCTACGTCTAATCCCCATGCTCCACTTGAGATTTTTAATCCACTTTCTTCTTGTTTAATCTGAACATAAGAGAAGCCTCTATAATCCTATAAGTTTAGCCGAGCACTTGTGAAGCCATTTACAAATCTCTCACCTAGTTACTCCCCCTTACACATCGTAAGGATACAACCTGAACAATGAAGGATTTCAATCAATCTTCTCTCTCAAAAGTGAATAAGATGAACATTAAAGTACAATACAAGTAATCTCTCTCTCTAAATTAAATGATACTGAAGCTAGACAACAACAGAGAGTATTTGGGTTAAAGTGGATGATTCATGATTTTAGCATTTTGGTGTTATTTCCCCCTGTCATCGGGTTTGAGTGCTCTTCTATTTATAGTTGATGTAGGTTGATTATCGTTGAGCATGATTCTTTATGTTGAGTCGAAAATGACTGTTACAAGTGTAACATCTTATTTCCGTAATCATTATAATGAGTTTTACTCCGTGAATCCAAACCATCAAGTCTGTATTCTATTTTATTGGGTTGGGCTTTTCTCGAAAATTTACACTTTCAGAAGCGTCTATGAGTTAGTTTGTAATCTTTTGACTCATCAATTCTTAATTTAATTTAATCAAAGTGATTCTCTACTCATTCTTAGCTCATTTATATACATACACAAATCTAATCAAAATACTTAAATAGTGCATTGACTTCAATCTTTGATTCTCCTTCGTGTTTACCGCATGCATTCTTCTCCTGTACTTATCATACCTATATGGTTTGGTAAGGGAGAGTAAGATTCAAGAGAATCTCAGTAGCAAACTTTACTAACTATGCATACAAGATACAATGTTAATGCATGACATACTTTCTTACATAAATTCATGCTAGCATAATGCAATACTTGCATGATCAATGCTTTACACATTACACCTATGGCCATAGCATAAGTAAAAATAGAGCTTCATCATTCACATGCTTCATACCATTTATCAAAGCAATTAAACACATCAATACATAAGCACACTTATCAAGTATATGCAAGTCAGGAAAGTTTTACAACCTTTTATCTTTGTCTTCTTTTGTTCCCTCTTCTTCCAACCATTGAAGCTTCTTGTAAATCCTCCCATTTCTTCTTCCTTGACATCTTATGTGTAATGACCTGCCTCATATATCCCTTATTACTGACCTTACTCAGAGTAGCAATGCGTAGTTCAGTGGGCACACAGGAATAACATGAATATACTGATAATATTAATACAATATTGCTTGATTATAATACAAAAGTTTCCCCACCAGGGGTTTACACAATATTTACAGACCTTCAAACAACCAGCAACAGTCCTCTTCGTGCATACCTCTTTTCTGTTCTCAGCATGTTTCCAATACTCACTTATCTGAATGGTTGTTTGGGAGGAGTGAGATTCGAGAGAATCTCAGTAGCAAACATTACCACTATGCATGCCAGATATATATGAATGCATGACATGCTTGCCTACACTATTTCATGCCAACATAATGACATGCTGCATGCTCGATGTTATGACATACATATAGCCATTGCACAAATATAATAGAGCTTCAACCAATCATACATGTTCCACACAAATAGGCAAAGCAGTCACATAATCAATGCAAAACATACATATCACATACATGCAGAAAATGTAAGTTCACTACCTGGTGGACTTTATGTCCTTCTCTTCTTGTCCCTTGATCCGCCAACCATTGCTCCTTCTTTATCACTTCATGGCCCTAGGCAAGTGATAACATCATTAGAGCCATGAAAAGTGAATACCTAATGGCCCACATTAGCCGTATAGGTTTACTTTCACCCTTGGAGTTCATTCCAATTATATTTAACCAATTTCTTACTCAAATTCGCATGGTACTCAATCTACCAGCATTTTTGACTAAACTTTGAAAAATCATAATTAATTCCATAGAACTCTAATTGAGGTGGTTCAAAGCTCTATTTGAAGCCCTTTAAATTTAGTTTTATATAAAAATACTCGATTGTAAACGCCACCACTACACCATTCCCAGAAATTTTCCAAACATCAACTGTTTCAGATTCTTTCCAGAAAACAGGGCATATCTTTAACAATTCATATCTCATAGCATACTTGTCCAATTAACCATTATGACCTATCAAATTAAAGTTCTATGTCTCTAATTTTATACTGGAAAGTTTCATGGTCATTGGATAACATTTGATCACTCAAAAACTCGTCACCATAACACTGCCTCCAGAAAACAGAATACACAGCATTTACTCTTTAACTTCTAAAATTTCTAAATTCATGTACAAGTATCCAAAATTCATGAACACTTGTATACCCACACAATTTTGCCTCCTAAATCCAATGGAAGCATTAAAATCATCAAATTCCAACTCCTCCTACACGAAAAATACAGGGCAGAAACAGAAGGAAATCGGATTCTCAGAAAGAGTTTGTTGTTTCTTCTATTTCTCTTGCCTGATCACTTCCTTACTACTCATAATCAAGTGATTAGCTATTTATACATCCATTGGACATCGTTTAGCCATTCAAAACACTAATTTAAACCAGAATGAACAGTACCCAACCTTCCCAAAACTCATCCAAACGACAAACCAATCGGTTAAAAAGGAAGCTTACGCTTACCTCTACCCGTTTCCACAAACGGTTTGGAATTCCGGCAACACCCCGACAAGGGAGACGGCACCAAACACCTCCAAATGAAAATCCGAAACCGTAGGAATGAAGATCTCAATGAGTAGAGGAAGTTTCCTGAAGGGTACTTTGAGAGAGGATGCCGTTTCGGCAGTGTTTCAGAGAAAGGAATTTCCTCTCTCCTCACCCTCCATATCTCCGATCTGTTTCTCTCCCTTTCTCTGGTTTTTTTCATGGAAAATGGCTGAGGAAGATGGTGATTTAATGATTAAATGGGGTGTCAAATTGCCTTGCCACGTGTCAACACCTCATTGGTCCAAAAATCCAATTTTCGCTCAAAATGCTTAATTTGCAGAATTTTCATTAAACTTTGAAAATTCATATCTAATTGTACAAATATCCAATTAGAGTGATTCTAAAGGCTATGCGACCCTCATATAGTCTAGTTTTGAGGAAAAATATAACCTTTGGCCAATTGGAATCTCACTCTTCCCAGAATTTTAATCTTTGAATGTTGTCCCAGAAAATAATTAATTTCGCTGGGCTAACTTCAAAAATTCATTTCTCCTTGTGTACAACTCCAAATGACTTATATGACCTATCAACTTAAAGCTTGATAAGTCTACTTTCATTCTGTAAAGTTTCATAATTTTTCATAATCATTTACCCTTCAAAAAATGTCACACAATCATCACTGCCATACCCGAAATTTCACCGATAGCAAAATTACTTTGTGTTCCACTTTACTATATTATGTGTGACTTCCAATCACTTCGTTTTGTTATTCCCTGAGCTCTTTAGCTCACCAATATAATTTATTTTAATATCCAATGATATAAAGGAATTTTGAGGAATTTAAACATACCTCATAGGGACATTTGCTAAACCGGGGCTTAGCAGTCCACTTGATCCAGGCTTAATCTTATTCCTCTAGTCCCAAATTCGGGATATTACATTATGGCCCTAGACACATAATCACATTATGTGGTTAATTCATTAGAGCCATGGAAGTAAGTCATTACTTATGACATATCTTTCTTACATAGTCTTTAAAATTTTACTCACTTTATGACTAGCACATGATATGCTTTAGTCCCTTGTGAGTAGGATCTCTATTGTGGTCACATTAGGCTCTAAGACATTCTCTTATCAAACCTCTTAATATTTTGACATTTATCGGAGCATTAATGTGCAGTTCAGTGGGAGTACAAAAATAGCATAAACATACTGATATAAAGTATTTGATTACATTACAAGAAATCCCCACAAGGTTTGTACATAATAATTTAAGAGCTTCAGAATACATAAAAAGATAGGTAGATAACCAACACTAAAGTCTTGATAATCACCGGAACCCTTAGTTGACAGTATCTACCGCTTTGCCCTTCAAGCCGCTTCCTCTAGCTGAATTAATTTTATTTATGGACAGGGTGAGATTCGAGCAAATCTCAGTAGTAACATGAAATCAATAATATAAAATGCAAGAGATAAATATGCAATGCAACATATAATACATCAAATAATAATGTTGTGCACATGTATGTTAATCAATGTTCAGGTCAAAGCAAGGATTTTGTCCGAATCAAAATGATCTCCTTATCCCTACTTGTCACATTGTGATCACATTAATGTTCCGAAACAGGCAACAACTTGTCCGTACTTGTCACATCACCTCCAGCTGGGTCCCCCTGGCCTCATGGTACTTGTGCTATTCCCATGAGATGGTACTTGTGCTTTTCCCACATCCAGTGAGGAATTATGCCATACAAGCTTCTCATCAATCATATTGGCCGACGTAGACTGGATACCCTTAGGCTAAAAGGTACTTGTGTTTTTCCCTCAGGGTAGTACTTGTGCTTTTCCTACACCCAGCTCTAGGATTTACCGCCATTCACATGTTGTTGGAAATTGTGCCCTAAGGGCCATTCATTATACTTTGAACATTGTTATTTAATGAATTTCTTCATTTAGTTATTACATTATTCGTATGTTCACTGTGATAATTGTATCCTTGGATAAATCATAATTATTGTCCTAAATGTCCTTGGTCGGTCATCCATGTGGGAGAAAAATGAAATAAGACCAGTATGACTTTGATAAGGTATGGGGATACGAATCAAAGCCTTAGGCACTTGTAGGAGTACAAGGTGCTGGATCGACCCGTTATGAGAAAGCTGCATTGATCAAGTCATAAGCTTATCTCATGTATAACCATGTCACAATGCCCTTTGACCTAAGATTATCATAGATTCCTACATGAGAGTCACCAAGCTTTGACTTAGTCAAAAGTCACCTTTAACTGAGTGATGATAAAGGCTACAATCAGGCTTAGTAGTTTTCATGCAGAGGGATGTGAATGGTCAAGATGGAATTTGTCCCTCACATTAGTAGAGAGGTATTACTTGGCCCCTCGACGAGTGAGTCTGAGAAATGTATGGCCATACTACGATGGAAAGTAGTTTCTATTTCTATAGTCAGACTACTCAAGGATCGAGAAAGTAATGGTCAGGAATAGGAGGATGACATTCTCCATGTCTCATCCTTAACCAAAATATCGTGTGACAAAAGGGACATGATATGGTTCATATGAATTGGATAGTCATAATGTCTTACTACAGGCTGCTTACGACTTGTAGGTTAGAAAGGCATATGTTCTATATCAACCCATTCCTAAAGAGCCTGTAGCCAATGCTCCAAGAGCTCAGAAAAATACGTACACGAAGCATAAGGATGACTCTATAAATGTAGGTTGCTTAATGCTTGCCACCATGGTTTCAGACCTCCAAAGAGATCTAGAACTTATGGAGGCTCATAAGATAATTGTGCATCTCAAGGAAATGTTCCAGCAACAAGTAAGGCAAGAGAGGTATGATACCACAAAGGCCTTATATTCCTACAAGATGGCTGAAGGTGCATTAGTTAGTACTCATGTGTTAAAGATGAAAGGCTATATTGATGACCTTGAGAGGCTTGGATTTCCTATAAGTTAGGAGTTAGCTACAGATTTGATCTTGAACTCACTCCCGAAAGTTATGACCAATTTGTCATGAACTACAACATGAACAACATGGAGAAATCAATTTCTGAATTGCATGGGATGCTCAAAGCTATTGAGCATAACATTAAGAAAATCCCAGCACTATTTGATGGTTCAGAAAGGAAAGCGTATTTAAACGGAAAGGCAAGGGTAAGGGAAAGGGTAACGGCTCAGGTGGTAAGACCAAAGAGTCAAATAAGCTCGAAACTAAGCCTACAACCAAGAAGGTAAAGCCGCCAAAGGAAGGAGTATGCTTCTTCTATAATGAACCCGTTCATTGGAAAAGGAATTGCAAACTTTACCTCAAAGATCTGAAAAAAAAAACCAAAAGGATCAAGTCAGTCGATTTGAATCCAACCTACTTATGGCATTGTCGTCTAGGCCATATAAATAAGAAACACATTTCTAAACTCCATCAAGATGGATTTTTTAAATCATTTGATTTTGAATCATATGATACATGTGAATCTTGCTTATTAGGAAAGATGATAGAGACACCTTTTACTAGTTATAGTGAGAGGGCCACTGAATTATTTGGCCTCATATAGATGTATGTGGATCACTGAATATAGCTACCAAAGTAGGTTATATGTACTTCATTGCATTTATGGATGAATTTAGTAGATATGGATATATCTATCTAATGAAACATAAATTTGAATGTTTGAAATGTTCAAAATATTCCAAAATGAAGTACAAAACCAACTTGGCAAAATAATTAAAACACTTCGATCAGATTGAGGGGGTGAATATTTGAGCCAAGAGTTTATTGATCATCTTAAGAGTTGTGGGATGGTCTCACAATTAACTCCTCTAAGAACACCACAATGGAATGACGTTTCTAAGCAGAGGAATCAAACACTATTAGATATGATTCAATCTATGATGAGTCAAACAGATCTTCCACCGTTCTTTTTAGGGCCATACCCTAGAGACAGTTGCGTTCACATTAAATCGTGTTCCATCTAAGGCAATTGAAAAGACACCATATGAGATAGGAAGAAACCTAATTTATCTTTTCTCAATATTTGGGGATTTGAGGTTTATGTTAAACAACAAGCCTCTAATAAATTATTGCACAAATTTTCAAAGTGCCTTTTTGTGGGGTATCCAAAGGAAACAAAGGGATACCATGTATATAATCCCACTGATAACAAAGTATTTGTAATCTGGAACGGTATCTTTCTAGAAAGAGTTTATTTCTAAAAGAACCAGTGGGAGTAAGGTACATCTTGAAGAAGTTCGAGAGTCACAAGATAGCACAGAACCACAGATGGAAAATAGAGAAGACTCGCAACAAGTTGCTGAGCCTGCTCAAGTAACATAAAGCCCACGAAGGTCTGATAGGACACAACATCAGCCTTAGAGATATGGATTTCTAATTACTGGAAGTCATAATGTGTTGCTCATTGAGCAAAATGAGTCAACTGCCTATCCAGAAGCCATAATGGGATCAAACTCTAAGAAATGGCTAAACGCCATAAAGTCTAAAATGCAATCCATGTACGATAATTAGGTATGAACCTTAGTTGTCGATCCACCCGAAGGTGTAAAAATCATAGGGTGCAAGTGAGTTTTTCAAGGAGAAAACTGACATGGATAGCAAAATAAATGTCTTCAACACACGACTGGTTGCAAAAGGATTCATTCAAACTCATGGTGTAGACTATGATGAAACATGTTCCCCAGTTGCAATGGCCAAATCAATTAGAATTATTCTTTCCATCGCAGCATATTATGATTATGAAATATGGCAGATGGACGTCAAAACAGCCTTCCATAATGAAAGCTCCTTGAGGATGTGTGCATGACACAACCTGAAGGTTTCGTGTGTCCAAAGGATTTTGGTAAGGTATGCAAGCTTCAAAGATCCATTTATGGATTAAAGCAAGCATCTCGGGGTTGGAATCATTATTTTGATGAAGTAGTCAAAGAGTTTGGATTCATTCAAAACATCATTAAACCTTGTGTTTACAAGAAGGTTAGTAGGAGCATAGTTTTATTTCTAGTGCTTTATGCAAATGACATCCTACTCATTAGGAATAACATTCCTACCTTGTTGAGTGTCAAGTTTTGATTAGGGAAGTCTTTCTCAATGAAAGACTCAGGTGAAGCCACCTATATCCTAGGGATTAAGATCTATAGAGATATATCTAAGAGCCTAATAGGCCTAAGTCAGAGCAGTAAGAGTCATTGAACTGCTGTCAAGAATATCTTAAAGTACCTAAGAATGATAGAGTACTTATTCTTGGTATATAGTGGATTGGATGATGTCCTCGGTGTAACTAGTTATATAGATCCAAGTTTCCAAACTGACTCATGATCTTAGAATGCAATCTAGATATATGTTCCTTTTGAATAGTAGTTCAGTAAGTGGAAGAGCTACAAGTAGAGTAATGTAGCAGATTCTGCAATAGAAGCTGAGTATATAGCAGTATCGGATGCAGCTAAAGAAACCGTTTAGATAAGAGAGTTTGTTATTGAACTAAGGGTGGTGCCTACCATCCCAAATCCAATAGATATGTTCTGTGAAAATAGCAAAGCTATTGAGGACTAAACATATACTCAGGCGATTTCATCTTATCAGAGAAATGAATGATAGAGGTGATATAAAAAATATGCAAAGTAGCAGGAGAAGACAATGTTGCTGATCCTTTTTCTAAGCCGCTTGCACAGGCAAAGCATGAGTGTCATGTTAGGACAATGTGAATTAGGTAAACTAATGATTGTACCTAGTGCAAGTGGGAGGATGTTGGAAATTGTGCCCTAGGGACCAATCATTGTACTTTGAACATTGTTATTCAATGAATTTCTCCATTTAGTTATCACATTATTCGCATGTTCAGTGTGATAACTGTATCCTTGGATAAATCATAATGATTGTCCTAAATGTCCCTGGTCAGTCATCTATATAGGAGCAAAGATGAAATAAGACCAGTATGACTTTGATAAGATATGGGGATATGAATCAAAGTCTTAGGCACTTGTAGGAGTACAAGGTGCTAGATCGACCTGCTATGAGAAAGCTGTATGGATCAAGTCATAAGCTTATCTCATGTATAACCACGTCACAATGCCATTTGACCTGAGATCATCATGGATTCCTACATGAGAGTCACTAAGCTTTAATTTAGTCAAAAGTCACCTTTAACCGAGTGATGATAAAGGTTACAATCAGGCTTAGTGGTTTACATGTAGAGGAATGTGAATGGTCAAGATGGAATTTATCCCTGACATTAGTAGAGAGATATTACTGGGCCCCTCGACGAGTGAGTCTGAGAAATGTATGGACATACTAATATGGAAAGTAGTTTCTATTTCTATAGTCAGACTACTCAAGGATCGAGAAAGTAATGGTCAGGAATAGGAGGATGACATTCTTCATGCCTCATCCTTGACCAAAATATCGTGACAAAAGGGACGTGATATGGTTCATATGAATTGGGTAATCGTAATGTCTTACTAGAGGCTGCTTACGACTTGTGGGTTAGTATAGTCATTGGCCCACTGCCAACTTCGTATGGGCCTACGGGTCGCACACAATAATAGCCCAACACGAGCTATAATGTTCAGATTCATTAAATCTAAGATGCGTCTAAAATTCAAAGAATACAATGTTTAATCTAGGGTGGGCGAATTTTATATATATATATATATATATATATATATTGTACACATGTTGTGTGAATATTTATTTGATAAATATTTATATGTGTGTGTGTGTATATATATATATATTTATATTTAAAAAGAAAATTAATAATATTATATATACACATATGTATTTTTGAAATACATACATACATACATATATAATATATATTATTTGATAATATATATTAAATATATGATAATATTATATTATATGATAATATTATTATATTATGTATATATAAATATATTATATGATAATATCTCAGATTTAATTTATAAAGATAAATTAAATCTAATTCGATTGGCTCTTTATTCTAATTAAATAAATAGGTTAAATTAAAACTATTGGACATATTTAATTAAACCAGATTTATTTAATTAGCTTATCAAAACAATTAAGTGTTAATTGATATGATAAGGATTTTTAAAATTAATTAAGATTAATTTTAAAATTCCAATATCCATCATAAAATAGATAACCCTGACTAGTTATAAAAGGTAAGAGCTAGGGTTTTCTATGGATGATGAAAAATAGAGAGCCGCAAGAAAACCCTAGAAGGACATTGGAGGCTCTAGCACACTGCCGGTGTTGGGTCCTATTCGTGTGGATACCAGTAGAGGGAGCTGATCTAAGTAGTAACTCCTCAAGATCCAAAAGGAAAAACTCCAAAGAAGAACTAGCCAACATGTTGATGTCGGGGATGGTTAATCTTACACTCATAGAATTTGATGCTCTTTTAAGAAGAATTAGCGAACATGTAGATGCCGGGGAAATTATTTCAAGAGCAACCAAGTATGGAGATTTGAGAACTCGCAATACGTTGATGATTATGGGCATTCAAACAAACATGAATAAGGTACGACTCTTTCTAACTCGATTTAAATGCCTTTGATAGATCCGCAATTGGGATTGGTAAGCTTTTGCTATTTTATATGTTAATTCTTCCGCTGTATGTCTACCAATCCCAACACATGTCATTGCATAGAACATGACAAACAATGCATATTAACAATCATATAGAATATGAGAGATAGAGTTACTATCTGGACTCTTTACCAATTGCCTAGCTACTTATCGGTTCTTTAACTCTTGTCTGGCTCAGGCAAATGTTGAATCCTAAAATTCCAAATTCATAATAAATGAGTTATTACTCATTCATACCTTTTTACAAGACTCATGAAGTTGGTTATCTCTAATCAAAATACATAAATACCAAAATACCCCTAGGGAATCCAGTCTAACTCCCGATATATTTGTACGTTTTCAAAAATTATGACCCCGAGCTATTCCTATAAAATTTCACATGTAGAATCCATTTTTGACCTTATTTTTACAAATTCACACTACATTTCCATTTTTACCCTTGACAGCCACCAATTAGGGTTTTAGGGGGGAAATTGTCATTTTACACCCTAAAGTCTCCAAACTCCATTTTTCACATGTACCCTACAAAATTTTTCATTCTGAACTCAATAAAATCATCAAATCCATGAAATTCTAGCTCAAAAACAGTAAAAAAAAAACCTGGCCAAAATTCAACAAAAATTAGGATTTCATTATTTTAATCAACAAAACACCTCCCTTTCACCTCTAATCACTTGTTTAACCACTTAAACACCACTAGCACATAACCAATCAAAGTTAAGGCATCATCTCTGCATAGAGTTCATGCATCCCAAACACAAAACCTGTGATACCTTATTTCCAATACTCATAAATGAGTAGAAATGACTAGTGAAATCTATTGCGGAACTAGGATTTGAACCCGGACTACCCAACATCTAAAATCTTTCACAATATTCTACTCTCAACTCAGGATTTCAACCTAAGGTCGAGAGGGTTTTCCAAAAGGGTAGCAAACTGATAAGTAAAATATTTGCATATTTTATTTTCCCTTATATAATGATTTTGTGGACTATATTTGAGCTAAATGTAATCAATTTGGGTGTAATTAATAAATAAATAATAATTTTCTTGTAGTCATAGACATAACCGCATTAAGAAGAATTAAAGAAGGCATTTAAGGAGAAGACTATTCATGGGGTACTATTCACTATGCGCTGTTCATGCCTGGTACTGTTTGGAATCACTATGGCGACTGTAGCAGGGGGACTGTAGCGGATCACTGTATTGTACTATAGCGGTCGGTGTGTGTAGACGTGGGGCGGTGTAGTTCACTGTAGCGAGTGAGTGGTCGGTCACTGTAGCAAAATCACTGTAGCATTCTGAAAATGAAGCCTATAAATAGAGCTTCTTGGCACCCTAAAATGAAGAGGAAGGAAGAGAGAGAGAGTTGTTATTTTTAGAATTTATTTCTTGCATTTTTTTACTTCTTACATGCCTCCTACATGGATGGTTTTACCTCCTATATGGAAGGCCTAGGTAGTTCTCCTTTATGGATGGTATAGGTTGCCACCTACATGGAAGGTTTTACCTCCTATATGGTAGGCTATATTTTCCATTTTCATGCATCTTGTAGTTGTATTTTTAATTAATTTTTATGCAATATTTATGATGTTTGTAATTTATTTTGGTTTTGTTTTTAATTTTATCATGAGCTAAATTTTTCTTTTCCTAGGGTGATGACGTAGCTTACTAATGACGGATTGAATCTTAACTTATTAAATCTAGTTTTAATTTTTCCTTCATGATTGAGTTTTAATTATTGTTTTTAATGCTTTCAATTGACTGGCCACCTCTTGAATGATTTCAATATGTATGTTGAGACCGGAAGGAGATACATGTGTGTGGATCCTATAATTAAAACCATAATTTGCATATGAAATAGGAATATATTCATATGGGTTGTGTAGTCTTAAATGAGTTCCATAAATCTTAATGCTTGATTAATTGCTTAAATTCATATAGGAATATATTGGGTTAGCAATTAATTATAGAATTACTTGACCTTGGAAGAGGCTAGTAATTAAATTAGGGAAACTCGACTATTAATCATGTGGAATAAATTGAACTAGAATAGATAAGTAATTCAATCCAGAATTTGTTAAGTGAAATCTAATCCCTAGGGTTTTTTCTCATATTTGTATACATATCACTTGTATTCATATTTCATCATTTTTATCTTGTAATCTCAATCACAACTAATCGATCGACTAAATAGTATTAAGATTATCAATTTTGGTATTTAGTGATCAATCCTCATGGGAACGATACTCTACTTATTTCTATATTACTTGATTACGACAGTGTACACTTGCACTAAAATATATCATCCTACACTCGTAACAAGTTTTTGGCGCCATTGCCGGGGATTGTTGTCATTAATATCAATACCAAGTTATTTTAATACTAATTTGGTCTTCATATTACATTTATTTTCTTTTTGGTGTCTTTTGTTTCTTTTCAGGTTTTTGCTTAGTACATGACCAGATCGAAGAAGACTGAATTACAACCTTATGATTCTAAGATCGAGAGAACTTGTCGAAGAAATCGGAGAGTTTGAAAGCAGTCTACTTTAATCAATTCAATGGCAAATCTGGAAGGAAAAGCAACAGATACCAAAACACTCAGTGACTATGCAACACCAATAGTCATGGAGACAACTTCTGGAATCAGAAAACCATCAGTAGCAGCCAAAAATTTTGAAATCAAGCTTGCAATTATCCAGATGGTGCAAGCAAATCAGTTTGGTGGTTTATCAAAAGAAGATCCCAACACGCATATAGCCAGCTTCTTAGAAATTTGTGACACATTCAAGCATAATGGTGTTACTAATGATTCCATTAGACTTAGACTTTTCCCTTTCTCACTTAGGGATAAGGCTAAGAGCTGGTTACACTTTCTACCAGTAGGAAGTATAACTACATGGGATGCCTTGGCACAGAAATTTTTGGCGAAATACTTTCCGTCAGGAAAAACTGCTAAATTGAGGAATGAAATTACTTCATTTTCCCAGCATGAACTAGAAAGCCTCTATGAAGCCTGGGAAAGATACAAGGAGTTGTTAAGAAAATGTCCTCATCATGGGTTACCAGATTGGTGGACACTGCAAATATTCTACAGTGGGATGACGCATACAACCAGAATTCTTATAGATGCTGCAGTTGGAGGATCTTTAATGGGGAAAAATCTAGATGATGCCTACAATTTACTTGAGGAGATGGAAGCCAATGCATACCAATGGCCTTCTGAACGTCACAATTCAAAGACGGTACTTGGAGTGCACGAGCTGGATATCCTTACAACTTTATCTTCTCAAGTTGCATCTATATCCAAGCAAGTGAGCTCATTGACAAGCCAAGCAAATATAATCAGTACTCCTCATGAAACTTGTGATCGATATGGAGGACCTCATATGAGTATGTAAAGTCAAGATAGACACTCATCCATGCCTTCTCAGTCGGAGCAAGCTCATTACATCAGAAATCAAAGAAATGATCCATTCTCAAACACTTATAATCCAGGTTGGCGGAATCATCCAAACTTTTGTTGGAGGAATAATCAAAATGTGTTCAAGCAGCAAGGGAACTACCAGCAACAAGCTCTTCAACCACCAAATCCACCACAGCAGAAAGTAAATATAGAAGAAGCACTGGCTCAACTAACTATGAATACATCTCAATTCATGGCTAAGACTGACACAACACTTAGAAGCCATGAAGCCTCAATAAAGAACTTGGAGATCCAAATGGGCCAAATTAAAAATATGTTGAATTCCAGACAACCAGGTACTCTTCCAAGTGACACTGAAAAAAACCCAAGAGATAATGTGAAGGCTATTTCATTAAGGAGTGGGAAAGAATTGAAAAATCCTGTAATTCAAAAGAAGAATGATGGAGAAAAGAAAGAAAGTGAAGAAGAAAAGAAGGAGGAAGCATATAAACCTCAAGAGGATGGTGTAGTACTAAGAAGAATAAGCTTTCCAAATAACCCTCCTCCATATGTACCATCAGTTCCATACCCTCAAAGACTTGTGAAGGCAAAGCTAGACAAGCAGTTTAAAAAGTTTATGGAGGTTTTCAAAAAGTTACATATCAACATCCCTTTTGCAGACGCTCTTGCCCAAATGCCCAGTTATGTAAAATTCATGAAGAATATTCTCTCAAATAAGCGTAAGCTAGAGGAATTTGAGACAGTTGCACTTACTGAGGAGTGCAGTGCTATTCTACAAAAGAAACTACCACCAAAGCTGAAAGATCCAGGAAGCTTTTGCATACCTTGCACCATAGGTCAATGTAACTTTGAAAGAGCACTTTGTGACTTGGGAGCAAGTGTAAATCTTATGCCTTTATCTGTCTACAGAAAACTTGGTCTTGGAAAGGTGAAGCCTACCACAGTTTCACTACTTCTTACTGATCAATCAATTAAACATCCGATGGGTGTCTTAGAAGATGTTCTGGTGAAGGTGGACAAACTCATATTCCCAGTTGATTTCATCATACTTGACATGGAAGAAGATCAAGAAATTCATATCATTCTTGGGAGGTCATTCCTAGCAACTGGGAGAACTTTAATAGATGTGCAACAGGAAAAGTTAACCTTACGAGTTCAAGATGATCAAGTATCTTTCAACATTTTTAAGGCTTTATCCTTTCCAAATGAAGGTGATGCCAGTTACAGAGTAGATACATTGATCAGTTGCACAAAAGACGTGGTGAACAAAATTTGCATGAATCAACCATTAGAAATGGGAATGGTAGATGTATCAAAATCTACTAATCCTGAAGTCTTAGAGCAGATTAGGTACCTTGATGCAAATTCCCCAATTTTTATCAAGATACCATTTGAAGATTTGGGAGAAAGGCTAAGTAAGCCAGTGCCATCAATAGAAAATCCACCAGAACTGGAGTTGAAAACATTACCATCCCACTTAAAGTATGCTTATCTGGGAGAAAATTCAATATTACCAGTGATTGTCTCTGCAGCTCTTACTCCCAAAAAAGAAGAAAAGTTATTAAGAGTTCTAAGGGAGTATAAAACAGCATTTGGATGGTCAATAGCTGATATAAGAGGAATCAGTCCTTCCATTTGTATGCATAAGATCTTAATGGAAGATAATTACAAGCTATCAGTTGAGCACCAGAGAAGACTTAATCTGAATATGAAGGAGGTGGTGAGAAAATAGGTAATAAAGTGGCTGGATGCTGGTATAATTTGCCCAATCTCTGACAGTCAATGGGTAAGTCCAGTTCAAGTTGTGCCAAAGAAGGGTGGAATGACAGTAGTGCCTAATGAGAAAAATGAACTGATTCCACAACGAACGGTGACGGGATGGAGAGTGTTCATTGACTACAGAAAGCTCAACAAAGCCACTGAAAAGACAACTTCCCGCTGCCATTTATAGACTAGATGCTTGACAGACTAGCTGGGAAAGCCTATGATTTTTTCTAAACAGGTACACAGGATATAATCAAATTACAATTGCACCTGAGGATCAAGAGAAAACAACTTTTATATGTCCATATGGCACATTTGTTTTCAGAAAAATGACATTTGGTCTATGTAATGCACCAGCAACATTTCAAAGGAGTATGATGGCGATCTTCTCATATATGGTAGAGAAATTCATTGAGGTATTCATGGATGATTTCTCAATCTTTGGAGAATCATATGATCACTATCTTGCAAACCTGGAAAAAGTCTTACAACGCTATGTGGAGACAAATCTAGTTCTAAATTGGGAGAAATGTCATTTCATGGTGAAAAAAGGAATTGTGTTGGGTCACAAGGTATCTAATCAAGGCATTAAAGTGGACCGAGCCAAGATTGAAACAATTGAAAAGCTACCACCTCCCTCCTCAATAAAGGGCATTCAGAGCTTCTTAGGACATGCAGGCTTCTACAAAAGATTCATCAAGGACTTCTCAAAAATCACAAAACCACTTTATATGTTGTTGGAGAAAAATGTTCCCTTTGTGTTTAATGAGGAATGTTTACCAGCCTTCCAAACTCTAAAAAGAGCCTTGACGTCTGTACCAGTTATCATAGCTCCAGATTAGAATCTTCCATTTGAAATAATGTGTGATGGAAGTGATTATGCAGTCAGAGTTGTTTTAGGCCAAAGAAGAGGCAAGGTTTTTCATGCCATCTATTATGCTAGCAGAACACTCTCAAACGCACAGCTGAATTATGCAACAACAGAAAAGGAGCTGTTAGCAGTAGTATTTGCATTTGACAAATTCAGAGCCTACTTGATCGGGTTAACGGTCATTGTCTAGATGGACCATTCAACAATCAAATACTTGATCGAGAAGAAAGATGCTAAGCCAAGATTTATCATATGGGTACTTTTCTTACAAGAATTTGACTTGGAAATCAAAGACAAAAAAGGGACCGAGAATCTCAATGCAGATCATCTTTCTTGGTTAGAGTCATCTGAACAAAAGAGAGAATCACCAATCCAAGAGAATTTCCCAGATGAGCAACTCTTTGCCATGCAATCACAATTCACCCCGTGGTATGCTGATTTTGTAAATCATTTGGCAAGCGGAGTAATGCCTTATGAAACTTCTAAAGTGCAAAAGAAGAAGTTTCTAGCTTATGTAAGTCTTTACTTTTGGGAAGATCCTTTCTTATATAAATAATGCCTAGATCAAATTATCAGGCGATATGTTCCTGAGGAAGAAATGGCCAGTATCTTAAATTACTGCCATTCATTCACATATGGTGGTCATTTTGGAGTAAATAGAATAGCTACTAAAGTCCTTCAGTTTGGGTTTTACTCGCCTACACTCTTCAAGGATGCCCAAAGAATTATGACAACCTGTGATAGATGTCAAAGAACGGGAAATATCTCAAGGAGACATGAAGCTCCTCTAACTAACATCTTGGAAGTTGAGCTTTTTGATGTATGGGGGATCGATTTTATGGGGCGTTTTCCATCCGCATTCAGTAATCAATTTATTTTAGTAGATGTTGATTATGTATCCAAGTGGGTTGAAGCAGCTGCTTTTCCTACAAATGATTCTCGAGTGGTTGTTAATTTTTTGAGGAAAACTATTTTCACAAGATTTAGAGTGCCCAGAGCTATTATCAGTAATGGAGTGAAGCATTTTTGCAATCAACAGCTTTAATCAGTGTTAGCTAAATATGGAGTCACTCATAAGGTTGCAACTCCATATCATCCACAAACTAGCGGGCAAGTGGAAATCTCAAACAGAGAATTGAAATGGATCTTAGAGAAGACGGTGAATTCTAATTCGGAAGGACTAGGCAAGGAAAGTGGATGATGCACTTTGGGCTTATCGAACTTCTTTTAAGACACCAATTGGTACATCCCCATATCAATTGGTCTACAGAAAAGCATGTCACCTTCCAGTAGAAATGGAGCACAGAGCATATTAGGCAATCAAAGCCTTAAATTTTGACTTAAATGTGGCTGGTGAGAAAAGGCTTCTCCAACTCAATGAGCTTGAAGAATTCAGACAACAAGCTTATGAGAATGCCAAGTTATACAAGGAGAAGACAAAAATGTGGCATGACAGAAGAATTATGAGGAGAGAGTTCACACCAGGACAAAAAGTGTTGCTGTATAACTTAAGGTTAAAGCTCTTTCTGGGAAAGTTGAGATCAAGGTGGTCAAGACCTTTTACTGTGGTTCAAACACGGCCATATGGAGCTGTGGAGACTCAAGATGGTGATCGAAAATTCAAAGTGAACGAGCAAAGGCTGAAAGAGTATAATGATGGTGCACTCAACACTTTGAAAACTGTCATCACTTTTGAGGAAACAACAGGTAAGTCCTAAATTTTTATTTTAAAAAAATAATAATAAAAAATAAAGAAAATTTTTTTGTCTAGCTAAAGACGTTAAAGAAGGGCGGCTATTTGGGAGGCAACCCAGAACTTCTTTTCCTTGCTCTTTCATTTTTCTTTCTTACTTGCTGAAGCACACAAAACTACATCTTTAAATTTTAGTCTCATCATGGAGGAAATTTTTGTAAAGCTTAAGAACATGTTCCCTACTCTTCCCAAAGATGTGCTCAGAATGATCTATAGTTGTCGACTTGAAAGAATGAAGACATTCAAGCGTTTAGGCCTTCTTGAGGATATCCGCTGGATCATTGAAGCTAAGGTACGTTTAATAGGTGAGATTCATGAGTCATTTATTAAGCCTATGCCAGGTATGGGAAAAAGCTCTTAATCCAAACAGAGAAGAGCTAAAAGAATGAAGGTCTGTCCTAAATGTACAAGGTGGAATTGTGATCAGCGTTGTAGGAGCAAAGGTATGGTTTCTATAAATCGAGAAGATAAAATTAAATTCATAAAGGATGGACTGAGTAAGGAGTCACTAGATGATATCATTCAGACTCTTGAGATGCATCCTAGTGGTGATGTTCATCATGTTCTTCTTGATTTATTAAACATATTCAATAAAGAAAAAGAGCGCTACCGTCTTGGGAATCTGACGTTAAAAGACCATGTTTGCCAGTTTATAAGAAAACTGGATGGGAAGCAAATCATCGATTCATAGAAAGCGTTTAAGCCGTTACTGGACGTAAAACCATAGGAAGATGTGAGTCACAATCACAACTACTGTACATAATCTTGTGTTTGTCTAATCTGTCTAATCTTTTTCAGTAACTTTTGACTTTCTTTACTCACTTTACTTATTTTCTTCGCACAGTGGCCCACTGGTCATTCGTGTCAGAAATTTTTTTAAACTTTTTTTGAAAAATGTGTGATTTGCATGATTTTGTTGTCGCTGTTTTTGTAATATAAATATGCAATCTTCCATTTGTAAAAACACAAAATGTCTTAGAGAAAAAAAAAGAGGAATGGTATTACTCTAAAATGTAGATTTACATCTATTTGCATTTTTGGTGAAACTGACTTGGGAAAAGATGGAGAGTTTATACCTGCAACAAAGGAACTGGGACGTGCATTAACTGCTAGAAAGATCAACTTCATCTACAAGGGAGGTATCCAGATCCTAAGAGCAAGTGTGGCCATTGCTGCAACCATTAATGGTAGTAAATGTTTGTGTGTAAGGGTGAAGGAGTTAGAAAATCACATTTTCTCCTTAGGGCAAGAGTTAGTGGTTTCAAGCCTGCCTGAACTAATAGGACGTATGTTCTACCGTGCTGATGCTTTTATCGCTCTACCCGGTGGTTTTGAAACGTTAGATAGGATCTCTAGCATTGCATATTGGGCTAAACTAAACTTTCATAAAAAACCATTAGGATTGTTAAATGTTAATGGTTTTTATGATAAACTATTGTTTTTTCTTGATCATGCTGTGGAAATAGGATTCATACCCCAAGCAACTCGCCATTCCATAATTTTTGCTCCAACTGCTGAGCAACTACTGGATCAAATGCAAGCCTATGAACCAAAACCAGATCCATTGGTTAAGCAAATAGGTGGGAAATCTTCAAATAGCAGTCAGAAGCAGGATCCAGATACCACTCTCCGGTTGTAACTTTCTTTTATCTTATGGTTTTACTCTTAGCATTTTGGTTTAATTTATTATGTGTTTAAGTTGTTAAAAAAAACCTTCTTTAATCTTTAGAAGACATTAACGACAATGTCTGATTTAGGTTGGGGGAGGATTATAAAAAATTATGAAAAAAAACATAGTTTCTCCATTAGATAGTTAGTTAGTAAAACCATTAGATGCATGAGGTATGCATAGATGGCAGAGTAAAGAGTTATTCTTAACTCTTGAGACGCATCTTATTAGTTTCATTTTTTCCTATTTCATCTTATAAAAAAAAGAGGTTAGACCTAATAAAAAAAATTATTTAAGTGATTTTCAATGATTTTAAGAAGTATATAAGTTTGAAGCATAGATCAATTGAGTTTAGAGATTTTATAGCATGATTGAACAACTGATTGTTGAATTTGGTGATGAATTTTGAGATTGAATGAGCTGGATTTGAAAGTCCCTAACTGTGAGCTTTTGAGCCTATATGATCAATAATGATTATCTTTCTTGTGTGTGATATTCACCTATTAAGTTGTCACTCTAGAACTTGCTTTAAATCTAGTTGAAATTACATGTCACATGCACATTCAAAAATGATAAAGGCATTCATTTTGTTTAGCCAGAGCCAAATAGCCAACCTTGTAATTATACCATTGACAAGCTCTTTTGAGCCTGCTTGATTATTTCTTTATTTCCAACCCATTAATATGTGTTTTAATGATATATCAAGTACTTTTACTTAATTCAAAAAATTAACAGAGCATTTGAAATTTTTGTGAAATGGGCTTTTAACAAGTGTAGGGGGGTCTATATATCATCAACTGTAAAATTGAAGATGTTAAAAAAAAGAAAAAAATGAAAAAAATGAAAAAAAGAGAAAAAAAAGATATTTAGTATTTTAACAAGTGCTCTATTTACTTTTTAAATGTAGCCCTTCATATCATTATCTACATTCCTTTTACCTTAGCCCCATTACAACCCTTAATAAGTCCTTTTGATTTGAATTATGCATGTGAATTAAGTAGTGGAGATTGAGAATTTTAGCAAGCTTGTGGTAGTGCAATTTTTTCAGGTGAATTTGAGCGAAACACTTACCTTTAAACACTTAAGAGATTGAGAAGATGAGTCATAATTATGAATTTGGTTCAATCATTTTTAAATGAAGTCACATGTTTATACTTTTGTTGATTCAAGAATACTATGATCTCTTTATTCTTTAATTATGTCCTTGTTTATGACTTGACACTTCTAATTTTATTGGAAGCACTTATTAGTCACTTTTTATTGTCTGAGGACATCCAAGAGCTAAGTGTGAGAGAATTTGACAAGTAAAATATTTACATATTTATTTTCCCTTATATAATGATTTTGTGGACTATATTTGAGCTAAATGTAATCAATTTGGATGTAATTAATAAATAAATAATAATTTTCTTGCAGTCATGGGCAGTACCGCATTAAGAAGAATTAAAGAAGGCATTTAAGGATAAGACTATTCATGGACTATTCACTATGCACTGTTCATGTCTGGTACTGTTTGGAATCACTGTGGCGACTGTAGCAGGGGGACTGTAGCGGATCAATGTATATTACTATAGCGGTCGGTGTGTGTAGACGTGGGAGGGTGCGGTTCACTGTAGTGAGTGGGTGGTCGGTTCACTGTAGCAAAATCACTGTAGAAAAATATTGTAGCATTCTGAAAATGAAGCCTATAAATAGAGCTTCTTGGCACCCTAAAATGAAGAGGAAGGAAGAGAGAGATAGCTTCTATTTTAGAAAGAGAGTTGTTATTTTTAGAATTTATTTCTTGCATTTTTTTTACTTCTTACATGCCTCCTACATGGATGGTTTTACCTCCTATATAGAAGGCCTAGGTAGTCCTCCTTTATGGATGGTATAGGTTGCCACCTACATGGAAGGTTTTACCTCCTATATGGTAGGCTATATTTTCCATTTTCATGCATCTTGTAGTTGTATTTTTAATTAATTTTTATGCAATATTTATTATGTTTGTAATTTATTTTGGTTTTGTTTTTAATTTTATCATGAGCTAAATTTTCCTTTTCCTAGGGTGATGACGTAGCTTATTAATGACGGATTGAATCTTAACTTATTAAATCTAGTTTTAATTTTTCCTTCATGATTGAGTTTTAATTATTGTTTTTAATGCTTTCAATTGACTGGCCACCTCTTGAATGATTTCAATATGTATGTTGAGACCGGAAGGAGATACATGTGTGTGGATCCTATAATTAAAACCATAATTTGCATATGAAATAGGAATATATTCATATGGGTTGTGTAGTCTTAAATGAGTTCCATAAATCTTAATACATGATTAATTGCTTAAATTCATATAGGAATATATTGGGTTAGCAATTAATTATAGAATTACTTGACCTTGGAAGAGGCTAGTGATTAAATTAGGAAATCTCGACTATTAATCATGTGGAATAAATTGAACTAGAATAGATAAGTGATTCAATCCAGAATTTGTTAAGTGAAATCTAATCCCTAGGGTTTTTTCTCATATTTGTATACATATCACTTGTATTCATATTTCATCATTTTTATCTTATAATATCAATCACAACTAATCGATCGACCAAATAGTATTAAGATTATCAATTTCGGTATTTAGTGATCAATCCTCGTGGGAACGATACTCTATCACTTCTATATTACTTGATTACGACAGTGTACACTTGCACTAAAATATATCATCCTACACTCGTAACACAAATTTCACAATCATTCCCACAAGATTCACTACGTCACCATTACCTCATCGGCTCTTAGTTACCACATATCAGAGTGTGCAACGATTGCATAAAATAAACTAAGAGCTATCCATTAGAGCCGTTCATTGCTAAACACATTCATTCATACATTCTCATACATACACATAAGCATTTATCACTTTTTATAAATACAATCACCCAATAAATACAACCAAATACAACCTAGCGCCTTGCGCTTCAAGCTTCACTTCAACTTCATATCTCCTCCATGCATCTCCACCTGTCACTATTTTTGGTTGGAAGGAGTGAGATTCGAGAGAATCTGAGTAGCGAACATTACCACTATGCATGCCAGATATATATGAATGCATGACATGCTTGCCTACACTATTTCATGACAACATAATGACATGCTGCATGCTCGATGTTATGACATACATATGGCCATTGCACAAATATAACAGAGCTTCAACCAATCATACATGTTCCACACAAATAGGCAAAGCAGTCACATAATCAATGCAAAACATACATATCACATACATGCAGAAAAGGTAAGTTCACTACCTCTCGGACTTTATGTCCTTCTCTTCTTGTCCCTTGATCCGCCAACCATTGCTTCTTCTTTGTCACTTCATGGCCCTAGGTAAGTGGTAACATCATTAGAGCCATGAAAAGTGAATGCCCAATGGCCCACATTAGCCTTAAAGGCTTACTTTCACCCTTGGAGTTCATACCAATTACATTTGTGCCATTAGGTCTTAAATTCACATAAGACATAAAGCTGACAGATTTTTCACCAAACTTTGAAAAATCATAATTATTTCTATACAACTCCAATTGAGGTGGTTCAAAGGCCTATATGACCCCTATCAAGTATAATTTACATTAAAAATCATTAATTTTGCAGTAATTGTTAGATATGATTAGTTTTGATGATGACAAATATAGATGTCAAATATTAAGCATAAGAAGTTTGCATAGTATACTTTTCTAATACATTGACTAACTATTTAATGTTGCATATATTGTAGATTAGTCAAGCAATGGAAGAAATAAATTGAGGAATAAAGAACTTGCAATAATTAATGAAAAATATGAAGATTCAAGTTTTATGGGTACTGTAGCAGTGGCACTGTAGCAATAAGGTTACTGTAGCAATTGGCACTGTTGGGAACTGTTTGGCACTGTAGCATCGAGTGATTCTGGAAAAAATGAAATCACTCGAGTGATTCTCTAATTCACTCGAGTGATTAGTCATTTCTACAGATCACTTCCAGTGCAAGGTGAAATCACTTCAGGAATATTTTACTATTTTTGAAAATCACTTCCGGTGACATGAATTTCACTCGAGTGATCGTCCATTTCAGCTGATCACCTCCAGCACCATTCTTGATCACTCCCAGTCAATATCAGTTACCTCATATCACTTCCAGTCAGTGATTACTCAGTTCACTTTCGGTCAGATAATATCCAAGCAAGTGATTATGTTGATTTTGCAGATCACTTCCAGAGACGTGCCAAGATCAAATGATATGAAGTTTTGTCAATTTCACTTCTTGTCAGCATCTATGATTACTCAGTGCACTCTTCATAGTTCCAGTGACAGTAAATCAAAATCACTACCAAAGAATCAGAATCACCTTCAAGAACCAAGATCACTTTCTGTCAAATAATTTGTTGATATGCTTACTCTTACAAAGCCACTGCCAGTGACATACTTCTGTAAATCACTTCCAGAAATATGACAGAAACAAGGAAACAAGTCAAATGATTTCATGGTACACTTGAGGGATGCTGATAATTGCCAGTGAAATATTATCTTCTGAAAATCACCTCCAGTGAAATCAAGTTGACTTCCAATGATTCTTCCATTTTCTGAAATCACTCCCAGTGAAGTCTGTAATCACCCGAGTGATGTTTTCTAACGGCAATATTCTCAAGTGTATTATAGTTGTACTCCACCATCACGCACATGACAAGTAACTAAACTCTCCATTCAAACGATAACTATTCGTGGGCGGCAGCAAAATTCATAAGTAACGGAAGATAAATACTATTGCATCTGTCAGACCAATGGGCAAAATGTAAGAAACGCTGAAGCATATGTCAGAGCACGATCAAACGGGAAAATATTTCAATACACTCAACGACCGTACAAAGCAATGGGACTCCAACCAAAAATAATAAAGTAATTTCTGTCTAAGCATCAGATGGGATTACAACAGAAAAATATCCGAATGGGGCCAACGATCAAATAAATCAACAGACTCTAACGGATGGATGTTTACAACGGTCATCTTCCACAACTCAGCTATAAATAGGAGAGGATTCAAAACACAGAATAACAAGCAATACGATGAGAACATGAACATGCTGATATTCTAAGTCTTCTACCTCCGACCACTCTTTGCTCTACTTCATCTTCTATATTATGTATATTTGAGAGAGTGAGAATATTTGTATTGTACTTCAGTGTGTATCCTATCTACTCTGTGAGAGAGTCTGTAAATCCTTACAAATATATTTTTGTATTAAACTCAAGGTAGAGGGACCTTGAGAGGGTTGATTACCTTACGGGAAAGTTGTAGAGAGAATTGCTAGTAGTACTTTCTGCTCGCAAGACTTACAAGGTGCAAGCAGTAGAGAACGTTGCTGCTCGTAAGACTTGCACGGGTAAGAAAGAGAGAAAGGACTTTGGGATTGCTTTGCTCAACTTACCGTAAGAGGGTGTAAACCTTACAGTGAGTAAGGGGGAGTAACTTTGTAAGAAATTTGTAGAGGCTTTTCTTGTGCCCAGTTAAACAAGAAGATAGTGGATTGGAAATCTCAGGAGGAGCCTGGGGACTGGACGTAGGTCATCGTGGATTGGACCGAACCAGGATAAATCACAGTTTGCATATTCTCTTCCCTAAGCTTTTACATTTCCAGCATATATGATTTACATATCAGCTTATGTTTCTATATTTCCACATGTATTGATTTAATAAGTTGCGAAAAGATTTTAAAAGTTCATACTTTCTTATCACATACCCAATTCACCCCCCTCTTGGGTGTCAGCCAATTCTAACAGTAATCATGCCCAAAAGCCCAGATTTCATGATTACACTCCACTTCCCTAAAACAGCTTTCAGATTCAATGTCCGAATGTCAAAAATCATGAATAATTATAAAAAACTCCAATTGCATAGTCTAAATGAAGCTATTTCAATGTAAATTTAAGTAAAAATAGATAAGTTTCCCCAATATAGACAAATTATTCCCAGAATTTCGTTGAAGACTACTGTTCCAGATTTAGTCCCAGAAACAAGGCCAAACTTTAAAATTTCACTATTAATGATAGAAAATTACAAATTGGTTCAAAATTCGAAATAAATATATTTCCTTCTAGTCTTACATAAAAATAAAAAATTCTAGCTATCACAGCCACAATATTCCCAGAATTTCTCCAAACTCAACTTGTCCAGCTTACATTCCAGAAACAGGGTTCATGTTTAAAAATTTATTTCTCTTTGTGTACAACTTCAAATGACTTATATGACCTATTAAATTAAATATTGATAAGTCTACTTTCATTCTAGAAATTTTCATAATTTTTAGACATCATTTTCCCCTTGAAATCTGCCACACAAACACGACTACCACATTGGGAATTTCACCGATAGCAACAATACTTTGTATTCCACTTTATTATATTATGTATGACTTTTAATCACTTTACTTTGTTATTACTTGAGCTATTTAATAACCCTAAGGATATAAAGAAATTTTAGGGAATTTAAACATACCTTATAGGGACATTTGCTAAACCAGGGCTTAGCAGTCCACTTGATCCAAGCTTAATCTCAAGCATTTTGTTCCAAAATTTGGGATATTACAAAACCAAGCCAATCGAAGCCACACAATCAACCAAAACACAAAGAACAATCATAAATCATCAAGAGATTACAAGTTTTTAAGCTTACATTGTTTTCTCGTTCCTTCTCTCTCTAGGCCGTGGCTTCCTCTTCCTCTTCCACTTGATTTCCTTCTTGATTTACATAATTTCAAGAAGAATATAAGGATTAGGGAAGGTTTATAAGTGATTAATCACAAAAACACTTGAATTTCACTACTTACTTACCTTGTTTGTCTTCTTCAATCTTCTTGCTCTCTGTTTGCTCTCTATTTTCCTTTTCTCTCTCTCACTCTTCTTTTCTTATTGTTTGGACAAAAATGAGGGTTAAGGAGGTGGAAATCTGCCTATAAAATATCACCTTCCACCTCCTTAATTTTATTATTATTTTATTGCCAACTTATTACTCTTGGCAATTTCCTACCATTTCTTTTTCCATATATATGTCTTCCAACTCTTCCACATGTCCCATTATGTGGCAAAATCCCTTTCTCTCCTGCTTTTCCCCTCCTTGGAAAAAATTATGGCCCTTTGAGAGAGAAAAATGGCTTCTTGAAGAAGCATTTTCCATCTCCTCAAAATATTACTAATTTATTCCAATTTTATCACATGTCATGCATTTTTTATTCTTTCTTTTTCCATATGGCACCAAAACCTCCCATTTGGCATGAAAGGTGGAAAAAATACTATTTTCCCCTTTTCTCCTCCTCTCTTGGCCATCCAACACCCCATTTTAAGGGGGAAAATATTGACTTTTATTTTATTAGCTAAATGATCATTTTGCCCTTACATTTCTTGAATTTTTGTACCAAGTATTGTTTTCCTTCTTCCTTTTTTGTTTTGGCCAAAATTTTCACTGCATATTAGGTCAAAAATTGTGCTCTTCTATACTAAATTTTAAGCTTCAATGTTAGGCCTTTGCCAAGACAACAAATGAGCTTTATGTCTTTCTTAGCCAAGAATTTCATATAATCACTATTTTCAACATTTTGTCTACTTCAAATGCACTAAAATTTACTAGTTTATTCCTTTGAGTATAATCAAGTATTCAAGGATTTTTGGTTAATAAAATTTAGGAATTACATCTCTACTCTTTGGAACTATACTTGTCACAAATACCACAAATTTGTAGGTCCACCCAAGCTGTCAGATTTATCAATCATCTTTGAAAGTTCATATCTTAATCTAGGGAATTTCAATTGAGGTGGTTCCAGCTCCTACTTAAAGCTCTTTAAGTCTAATTAAAGGGAAAAACATCTCCCACTGCTACTTACATGCATACTATTCCAAAATCCACAATCAATACTCAATGCCACAAACATCATTCCAAATTTAATGCTTAACTTTAACAAAACATATCTCCCAATGTACTTGACCAAATTCCATATATTATATATCAAATTAAATATTATCACGTCTACTATTATTTTAAAAATTTTCATGGCCATTGGACAACTTTTGGTCAATCAAAATCAACCACTAGCAATCTGTCTCTAGAATTGAATCTGGCAACACTATTCATTTAACTTAAATTTTTGAGTTTTCAATCCAACCCTTATAACATTATGTTCATAACCTATTCCCACAAATTTTTGTGTGTAGAATCTATTTCTAACCTCAAAAGAAGCAAAATCATATTCCTTCCCTAGGTTCTACACTTGGCCAAAACTTAGGGTCTTTTGGCCAAAATTTTGTTTTCTATTATGGTGTTCCCGGAATCGGTTCCTCACCTTTATCCCAAATAGTTTTTAGTGTAGAATCCATTGGTGACTTTAAAAACATCAAAATCATATTTATTCCTACGATTTAAGGTCTGGCCAAAATTCAGGGTGTAATGTCCCAAATTTTGATCATTAAGTGTCATGTAGCTATTATGGAATTTCATGATAAAAGAACATATAAGGTGACAAAACAAAGTCAATAAGATTACATACGAAAAAATAGTTATTATCCAAGTTAGTTGGTGAATTTCCTGTTAAGGAAATCAGATTATGTGACACTTTTAAATTAGTAAATGACCTCCAAAAATTCTGAAATTTTCCAAAAATAAAGTAGACATGATAAGATCTAATGTGATAGGTCATATGGAATTTTTAGAGTTTTATACAAGGAGAAATGAATTTTTGAATTCAGCCAAGGGAAATTGACATTTTTCTGGAATAGATTTCAAAAATAAAAATTATGGGAACAATGAGATTCTAATTGGCTAAAGGTTATATTTTTACCTAAAACTAGACTTAATAATAGTAACATAGGCTTTATAACCACTTCAATTGGATATCTACACAATTATATATGAATTTTCAAAGTTTGGTGATAATTCTGCCAATTTTTGCAAATGTTGCGAAAATGGAAGAAATTGCAAGGGCAAAATGGTCATTTTGACCCAAATAAAAATTATCTGTATTATTTTACATATATTACAAAAAATAGAAGACAGATGGGTCATGGAGAAACATTACATAATTAATTATATAATTAAAACATAACACGTGCCATGAACAAAATAAGGACCAATGAGAATTAGACACCACATGGCACTAGAGAATTCCATAAAATTCTGCACATTTGGCTATTTAAGAGCCAAGTCGTCCATTTTGAAAACAAAAAGGAAGGAAGAAGGGACTTGGGAAAAAGAAGAGGAAGAAGAGGAAGTAGTGATCAAGAAGTTAGAACTAGGTAAGTACACTGAAATCCTTGCTCAATCTTGTGTTATACCTCATGAATCCTCTTCTTAATCTCCTTATTCTCTCAATGAAGCCATCCAGCAAGCAAAACTCCAAGGAAATAAGGGAGAAAATTCGGCCAAGTAAGGAAGAAGAAGGAAAATCAAGGTAAGTTGCTAAAACTTCGGAATTCATGATGAAAATTGAGCTGATGTAGTGTTCTGGCTAGTTGTTTGTTGTTTTTTTTTATGGTTTTGTAAATTTGGGATGTCCAATTTCTAGGGAGAAATTCTGCCCAAAATTTCCATTGATTATATCATAGTGATGATGTGATGATTAAATAAGAGGAAACAAGTAACAAGAAGTGTTTTAAGGGTTAAATCAAGAAAAATCCAATTTTCCCAAAAATCATGAATATTTTGGTTAGGCCTAAAAATGAGGATTAGGATTGGAATTTCATGATTCTAATGGTTCCATGATGTTTAGAAGGGAAAATTGTGTAGGGTTCATGAAGAGTGTGAAGTGTGAAAAGCCTCGGATTGTGAAATGACGATTTTGCACCTAAAACCCTAGTTAGACTATCAAGGGAAAAATTGTAATTTGAGTTGAAATTGATTTGATCTGAGGTCAAATATGGAATTTACACATGAAAACAGGTGGAATGGACCTAAGTTATAATTTTTGGAAAAGTATAAAAATATCGGGGCCGGATAGGGTCCCAGGGGCATTTTGGTAAATTTTGTGATTTTGAAGGAAATGATAAAGTTGTGATTCTTATTGTGATCACATTATGATATGATATTGTGCAGATCAAGAACAAATTATCATTTTGATCCAGACAAAATCATTGTTTGTTTCCTGAGCATTATCAGATAGGCTTAGGCATTTTGATTGCTGCATCATGATAAATGATGCATTGTATGTTTCCTATTTGCATTTTATATGAATAATTTTCTGGTTACTAGTGAGATTCGTTCGAATCTCATTCCTTTCCTATAAATAAATTATCCAGCTAGGAATAACAATTCCAAAGGGAAGGATAAAGTCGAATACAAAGATTGAAGACAAGCAATTGATGAAGTTATCTTAGTGCGCAGCATAGTATAGGCTACTAATTTTTTAGGACGTAATATATAACTTACTAATACTTTTTAGTTTCCTGTATTATAATCAAGAAACATGTATCAGTATATTTGTATAAATTATGTTTGCCTGTTTGAACTATGCAATGATGCTTGATGAAATGTCTAAATTCTGCTGGGTTTGACATAGGGTATCTCAACAATTTATGAAAACCTCAAGATATTTGGTTCAAATCAGAGCTTATACGTACCTCTACATGATTCTATATCCAGTTCTTGATTCTGGAAGCATCTCCATGTTGTAGACAGAACCAAACACATCTGATCAAGAATTCCAAACCATAAAAATTTTTCTCTCACTGAGAGGAACAATATTAGAGAGGCTCTGAGAGCTAGAAACGCCAATTAGGGGATGAAATCTAGCAAGAACACCTTAGGGACTTAACAACACTCCTCCTTTTCTCCTCTTTATTTTTCTCTATTTTCCCTCCTTTTTTGGCTTCTTTGGATGATTAATAGGCCTTAGAGTGGTAAATTGGTCGTTTTCCACATGTGTCTAAGTGCTTGGTTCCTACGGCGCCACGTGTCCAAGTATAGGCCAAGCTCTTCCCCTCTCTCTCTCTCTCTCTCTCTCTTAGGCATCCTTTAATGTCAGGGGAAAGGAAGCCTAATGAATTCCCTTGACTCCTAAGTTTGATATTCGCACTACTACAGAATGTAGATTTTACGTCCCTAAAAGACGTTCCTTTTTAAAAAAAAGGGAAGTAAAAAATAAAGACGGTGGCATTTTTGTAATTGTGGGTAAAAATTAAGTAACTTTAGACGTCCCTTTTTAAAAAGGAACTCCTAAAGTCTAAAAAAAATTAATTTTTTTTACTTTAGGCGTCCCTTTTTTAAAAAAGGGAAACCTAAAGTTTTAAAAAAATTAAAAAAAATTAAAAGAATTAATTTTTTTAATTTTTTTTAGACTTTAGGCGTCCCTTTTTGAAAAGGGACGTCTAAAGTCTAACTTTAGACGTTTCTTTTTGAAAAATGGACGCCTAAAGTCAATTTTTTTTTACTTTAGATGTCCCAAATTCAAAAAGGGACGTCTAAAGGTAACGTAAATCAGTCAAACTGATACTGACATTACTCTTTTTAAGGTTATGTCTATCCCGCAAGCTAGCTTCCTCGATTCAAATTTCAAAACTCTCATTTTCTCTCAAAGCTGAATCTTCCACCACTCTCTTGAAGCTCATTTTCCACCACAACTCTCTCTCTCACTCCCTTTCATTATCGTTGTTCTTTTTTTGAAAGTTGTCCTCCTCTCTCTCCACCACCATCATCTACTGGCTTCCTCTCCATTGTTGAAGCTCGTTGCCATTGTTCTTCCTCGATCTTTGATGCCGTTGGTTCCTCCTCCCTCCCTCTCCTACCGTAGCTAAAAGGTATAGATAATTACTTTTTCTTTTTATAGGCTAAGTTCTGAACTAGGATTGTTATATATGTATTTTGTTGTGTTAAGATTTAGATTTATCTTCATTGTAGATTCATTTTGATTTATCATCCTTCACCAATATTAATCTGTAAGGACATTTTAGTTTATGAAAAACTGTTTGATCTTATTTCTGTAGGTTATAATTGTTAGGCAGTGAAAAATATAAGCAAAGTTTTTTAAAAAAAACTTTAGACGTCCCTTTTTTAAAGGACGTCGTATCCTGACTTTTTTACGTCCCTGGTATAGGTGTCCCTCTATTTTTAGACGTTAAAAGGGCTAAAAAAGGAACGTTAAAAGTGTTTTCTGTAGTAGTGTCGGGAAAATCAAGTACGTGTACGAACCAGAGGCCCATGGATTCCCCTAACTAATGTGCTAGGTGGCGCCTCATGAGAGTGTCAACACAAAAGTCAAAAAGTGATTCACATGATTAAGGGATATATGGCACCTTCTTGTGGTGCTACCCCTTAAAGTTGAGTCATCATTACTACTTTATTAAAGCTACTTTAACAAAGTTACTTTAATAAAGCTACTTTATAAGTGTTTACTTGGGATCCTACTCTGGTTTTCCTTGAGACTACACCATGTATATCAAAGCCTGCAATTAACTCTTTCATTTCTCCTTGTTTACACACTAATGATTTAGATTGCCTTGTTTCCTTAGTAGTAGTGACATTCCCTTTTTATTCTTATGTTCTAATTAGGTTTTTGATCATTCCCGATTTTAGGCAAAAATTAGATAATTTATCGATAGCTAATCAGGACTAAAGTCATTATACAATTTCTAGGGACAATTTTATCATTAATTTCACTGTCTATTTGTACACTTAGCCCTTGAGTACATTTTGGGATATTACATCAATAATATAACTGGTCTTAAAAGTAACTTTTTAGACCAGTTGTAGGAGCAATATAAAAAATGAAAGACATTTTAAACTAGTCGATATAAGACTAACTTCAGTAGCGATGGGATATGGCTTGAACTCTGATTTTCTCTAATCATACTTTTTCCTACAATGATGATCCATTGGATTCAAAGTTTCATTATCATCATTGCCTTCTACCTCCTTTGTCATAGTTGAGTCAATCACATTTGGGATAAGATAGCATTTTTTTCCTTCCTTTAGCTTCTAGATACGAGCACGTCTGATGGTCGGTCTGCTGGAATTTTTCCGGTGACCCTGTTCATTTACGATCTATTCAAATTCAAGTCAGAAAAAATAAACAAACTAGCTTAGAGCCTTTGTACTTCTCTTTCAACATTAACAGCGCTACATATCTTTCAACTTGTAGTATACATGGACTTGTAAGATACTAAATCAAGCATATCTAATATCATATGTAAATATCAAATCAAATATAATATTATATATTGAGGTGCTCGTAGTTGGCCCAAGAAAAATATAATAAAACAGGACAGATGAGATGCAAGAACTTATAATCAGGATATAAGAAATAAATCATGGGGTTGACCGAATATGATCCGGGTTATAGAAGGATCTATGCCCTCTTTCATGCATAGAATATATTACAGGGTATCTCTCCATGGATCCCTTACCTTCCTCCTTCAGATCATACCAGCATAGCCTTCCTTCGTTTCCTACTGGAGGCGTAACCATAATATATCCCTTATAATAATTATTATAAGAACTTGCATATCATAATCCCAATCTAGATCGTACTCATTTAGAATTTGATAAAATTACTTCCCTAAATCTCAATCTCTCCATGGATTTCTTTCTTTATTATTTTCTTTATGTCTTTTGGGATTCTATTTTCTAATTATTCTATACTATAAACTTCTGTTAAATCTGCTATATTATTATTTACATAAGATCCTATTTGTTTTATTAAAAACATGTTAGTCTAATTTATTAGATTCCATGAATTATCACCTTCTCCTCCTAACATAAAGGGAGTTAAATTACAGATTTCTTCTTCTTGTTCAATAAAAGAACTTTCTCGTAAATTATTGGGTTCTATTTCATATATTATAGGTTCCATTACTTCTATTAAATTCATTTTACAGTCAATTATTCAAATTACACAAAGATTTCCTTTCTCTTGTAGCAGATCAGTCAAACCGCAACTACAGAGGATACTTAGATAATCTTCTTCTTAAACAATAAGAATTAATATAAAGGCTAAAACAATCAATAAAGAGATTATAGAGATTTAAGGTTTCATTTTAACTTCATCTAAATGTAAGCTCTGATACCAAAATAGGACAAATGAGATGCAAGAACTCATAATCAGGATATAAGAAACAAATCATTGGGTTGACCGAATATGATCCGAGTTATAGAATGATCTATGCCCTCTTTCATGCATAGAATATATTATAGGGTATCTCTCCATGGATCCCTTACCTTCCTCCTTCAGATCATACCAACACAGCCTTCCTTCATTTCCTACTGGAAAGATAAAAAACAATAAGCATAACAACAATGATAGGATTAGTATTTACTAATGAACATAAAATTTACAATAAAAATAAAGGAAGAATATGTATAGAAAAACACTTTATGCCAATACTGCAAGAACTACCAGTAGACCCAACAAATATAACATTACGAGAACAATTAAAAATTGACATAGACAGAACAAGAGAATACGAAGATATAAGAAGATTAAGATTACAAACTAATAATCAATTAGGACAAAGATCATTAAGTTTTAATACAAATCCTAGAAGATTAAGTCTAAGTTATGAAAAAGAACCAATAGAAGAAAGAAGAATGATAAGATCGATGAGTAAAAGATTAGCAGAAATACCTTTAACAACAAAATTGGAAGAAATAAAACCATCGAGTAGTAGACAAATAAAAACACAAAATATTATAAGAGTAGAAATTAAGAAAAATATAGGATGGATACCTTTAAAAGCTTTAATATTAGAAGAGATAAAAGAAAGCAATATAGATATAAAAAATGTGGATGAAAATGTAATACTAACAGAAGAAGGGAAAACATATATAATGTTAAGATTCAATAACAGATATATAATGGAATTTCCAATAAAAATAGAAAAAGACATGAATAATCAAAATAATCAAAATTATGAGATTTCTAGGAATGGATTTTCTGGAAAAAGTAAGTTCATATAGAATACAAGAAAACAGAATAATTATTAACATAAACAATGTAACAATAAGAATACCAAAGGTTTTAAATGAATAATCAAAATAATCAAAATTGGGAACCAAAAGAACAAGAATGATATCTAGAAAACCCAGACTATATAGAAATACAAGGAATATTAAGAAAAGTAAATCATACAGATGTAAGTTTTATGAGATTTCTAAGACATAAATTTGAAAAACAAAATAAGGAACAAAGAAGAAGATTAAGAGAACTATTTTACCCAAATTATCAGTTATGGATAGAAGAATATATAAAGACAACAGAAATATATGTGGAAAGAAGACATTATGCTAATAAATTCAAGAAAATAATGGAAGTACTTTCAGGAGTATAAATGAGGACAGTAGACATATATAAAACAAAAGATCAAGAAATAATAATTCATCATAATAACAAAACATTAATAAAAAGAATAATAAAAAAAGTGCAGAAAATGGAATGATAAAGATCGAAAAATCATAAAAGAAATACTAGAAAATGAAAAAAGAGAAAAAACTTATGCAGGATTTAGAATAAGATACCAAGTTTATTTAAGAATAAGAGATAGAAATGACTACATAAAATATTGGAAGAATAAACTAAATATATTATCAAGAGCTTAATGACTAAATTATATTATATACTAACAAAATTTAATTATGAAAAATACATATCAAGAAAATATCATGCATTAATAGATACAGGAGCAAACTTATCTATAGCAAAATATAGTGTTACCATCAGTAATGTGAAAAAAGAAGAAAAAACCTTTAAGAATGGAAAGTGCAGGAAAAGAAATACATTTAATGGAATATGAAGCTTTGGATGTAAAAATACAAATAGGAAACTATGAGTTAAAACTAAAAACATTAAATCAATTTAATGAACCATCCTATGACATAATATTAGGACTGGACTTCATAGAACAATATTACCTAGTACATATGATAGAAAAAACTTTTATATTAACAACACCATGTAAACATGAAGCATGGGGAATAAGAATAAATAAACCTTATAGTAGAAAAGATGAAAAATTTCAATTAAAGAATAATGAACATGAAGTACAATTCTTACCAAATAATAAACCAATACATATAAAACACATGTTAGGTACTTTAACAATAAGAGAAGTAAAAAATAGAGAAAAGAAATCAATAGAACAAAGATTAAAAGAAAATTATAATGATAATAACCCTTTAATACTTGGGAAAAATCAAAACATTTAGCAAAAATAGAATTAAGAGATTATAGTAAAGAAATAAATTGTAAACATTATCCATGGACAGAAAATGATAGAAATGAATTTATAATGCACATAGAAGAAATGAAAAAATATGAATTAATAAGAGAAAGTAGATCTAAATATTCATCACCAGCAATGATAGTAGTAAAACACAGTGAAGAAAAAAGAGGAAAATCAAGAATGGTCATAAATTACACCAAGTTAAATGAAATAGCCATAAGAAATAGATACGCTATACCAAAAATGGAATTATTGTTTAACCTAATAAGAGGAAAGACTATATTCAGTAAGTTTGATTGTAAATCAGGATTTTTTCAAATAAAATTAGAAGAAGAAAGTAAAAAATATACAGCATTTAGTACATCAGAAGGACTAGATGAATGGAATGTGTTACATATGGGTTTTCACAACAGTCCGAGTATTTTCCAAGAATATGTGTCTAAGCTATTAAGCCCAATACGAAAATTTGCAGTAATCTATATAGATGATATATTAATATTCTCAAAAAATGAAAAAGAACATGAAGAACATTTAGAAAAATTCATAGAATTAATAGAGCAAAAAGGAATAAATATATCACCTAAAAAGGCTGAGTTAAGAAAAGAAAAAATAGGATTTTTAGGACAAATAATATCAAAAGATGGAATGGAGTTACAAGATCATATAAGCAAGAAAGTAAAAGAATTTTCAAGGATAAATAATAAAAAAGAATTACAATCATTTTTAGGATTAGTAAACCAGGCTAGAAATTACATACCTCATTTATCAAAATTAATAGCAAAAATACCAAAAGTAGCAAGAGAAAAAATAATATGGAAATGGAATGAAGAAACTCAAGAAATAGTAGAAAAAATAAAAATATTATGTGATAAATTACCAAAATTAACAATACCTCTAGAAGAAAACATAAAATGGATAATATATACAGTTGCGTCAGAAAATTATTGGGGCGCAGCATTGTATTTTGAAGACAATAAAGGAACAGAAAAAATAACTAGATATGCAAGTGGAAAGTTTAATGAATCTCAAAGTAATTATCATTCAAACTGGAAGGAATTCTTAGCTATAAAAAAGGCTATAGAAAAGTTTGAATTATTCATAGTAAATTGTAAATTTATAATAAGAATAGACAATACTCAAGTAAAAAGGTTGGTTAAAAAATGGAATAAAGAATGGTAAGTTGAGTAATAAAATGTTGTTAAAATGGCATAGTGATATGTCATATTATGATTATGATGTTGAATATATTAAAGGAAAAAATAATCTAATTACTTATTATTTGAGCAAATGGAACAAGGAAACAGGATGGGTAAAAGCCTTGTAAGTCAAATACCTTTAAATGAGCCACAAGAGGAAAATCCTTTTATGACTCACATTGTAATGAAGATGAATATGCTCGAAGTAAATATGAGTTTACTAGGAAGTCAAGTAAGCAATAGTGTACATAATTTATCTAATTCTGTAGCTAATCTTACGGGATCAGTAAACGAATTATTTACCAGAGTAGAAAACCTGGAAAAAAGACTTGTAATGAAGGAGCCAATTGAGGAACCTTCAACAAAAATGAGTAAAGACAAGGAACTACCTGTAATTGGGTCACCTACCAAGTCTGAGTCATTTACTCAGAAACTTCTAATTGGGTCTTCTACCCAAGTCCAAGAAAAACTCCCTTTAGCCCAAATAATAAAAGACCAGCAAGCCTAAAAGCAAAAAGAAGCCCAACAAGAAAAAAGCCCAAGTCCTAAATATAAGACTACACTACCTGATAAAATCATTGTAGCCTCAACCTCTAAACCACCTAGTAACCCATAAATATTTGATATCCCTCAGCAATACTAATTCTACAAACTTATTGTAAAAAGACTGAATTCCTTAGCTTTAACCCATAAAACTATCAAGTATGTATCCCATTATGCCTTCAATAAAGCCATTATTTATCCAGGAACTCCTCCAGAAATAGTAAAGACCTTGTATAGCTATGGTCTAATCCAAACTATATATCCATCCCAAAATATGAAAGAAATCGAATTATTCCCACCAAGATTCAAGGAAGCTGTTGAGAAATATATTAAGATCATCTTTCAACATCAAGTATTCATTAGGTGTTATTCTACAGTTGCTGAAATTACACCTGATAGATTTTATAATCCAATTAATTTAATCAGACTTGGAACTACAAAGAAGCCAATCGAGTTTGAACCAGAGATTAAGGAAGAAATAGAAGATGATGATGAATTCCAGTTCAGAGTCTCTAACATAAGAGCACAAGACCACCATATAATCTTCCAGGAAATGAACACAATTGTAACTAATATTGAAGAAAATCCTTGGGTTTATCATGCCAGTAACCTTGCTTGTATATATGCCCTTGCTTTTATAAGTGGTATAAGCACATCAAGAAGAATGAGATGAAACATACAGAAGAAACAAGTGAAAAAGTGTGTATATTTTTATCCGAGTATACAAATCATAACTACCTATACTGTAAAGAAAATGAAAAGAAGGAAAAAGAACAGGAGATTCCCATTAACCCAGATATTCTGTAATGGCAGACAAAGAAATGACAAGAGACCTCAAAGAGATAAGCAAAAGGATAAGAATGATAAGGAGGAATATGAAAAAAGCAGGAAAAGAGTGGAAAAGAATAAAAGAAAAATTATTGAAAGTAAGAAAAGAAATAAAGGAGATGTCAACAAAAGAAGAAAAAAGAAGAAAAGGACTACTAGCACCAGCAAATGTTAAAGAAAGAAGACAAACAAGAAGTGTCAGCAAAAGAAGAAGACAAGTCAGCCAGGAAGAAATACAAAAGAGGACGTCTCATCAGAGTACCAATCAGCAAAGTAAGCATGTGTAGAAATAGTAAACGTCTTGTAACTCGATTCTGCAATGTAACTAGAGTCTTGTAACCATAGTTTGTTGAAAGTCTATTTAAGAGTCTGTAAGTCATTGTGTAAGGTATCCAGTTTCTAATTCCTTTGTGAGCTTCCGAGTGCTCTCATACATCGAAGCCCTCCTTGTAACCTTTTCACAATTAATAAAGCTTTCATTCAACAACCTTTACGTGGAATCAAGAATTTAAATTTTGTATTAAAATCGTCTAAGGTATGGTAGGCTAAACTCCTTATAGGGATTTAGGGAAGTAATTTTATCAGATTCTAAATGAGTACGATCTAGATTGGGATTATGATATGCAAGTTTTTATAATAATTATTATAAGGGATATATTATGGTTACGCCTCCAGTAGGAAACGAAGGAAGACTGTGCTAGTATGATCTAAAGGAGGAAGGTAAGGGATCAATGGAGAGATACCCTGTAATATATTCTATGCATGAAAGAGGACATAGATCCTTCTATAACCCGGATCATATTCGGTCAACCCCATGATTTGTTTCTTATATCCTGATTATGAGTTCTTGCATCTCATCTGTCATGTTTTGGTATTGCAATCCCAACAATGAGTATATAGAAAGTTTAAAATTGATTTATCATATTGTTATAATACTTTCAAATTTAGAGGGTACTATTGAAAGGAAAAATTATAATTGATAAAAAAAAGAAAAATGATTTTTATTGATATTGATGAACATGTGAACAAGACGTAACATAAAATTATTGCAATCCCAATAATAAGTATATAAATGTAAATATTAATTAGAAGTTTAAAATTGATTTATCATATTGTTATAATACTTAAAAATTTAGAGGGTACTTTTCAAAGGATAAATTATAATTGATAAAAAAGAAAAATGAATTTTCTATATTTTTATGCATAATCAAAATTAATAATTAAGGGGTATTCAAGTCTTTTCACTTCTATTTTGTCTTTTCCTCCTATTTTAAAATCTGATTTTGGGAATTGGTTGCTTCTGTGGTATTACTAATTTTTGGTGTATCTCTTTGTCTTTTTATATTTTCCAAGTTCTTTTTGTGTCATTTCTGCAATTTAATTTTATTTTGATTCAAGGGTGTAGTAAAAATTTATAATCTTTTAAAGCAAATAGAAGTTAATTTGCAGTGGAGGTGTGAGAAAAAAAAAGAAATTGTTGTGGTGGGATATGGCTAGAGCCGGGAAAACGGGCTGGCCTTTTTAGGCCCTGAATTTACAAAGGTTGGGCTTAAGATTTTAGCCTTAAAATAGAAAGCGGGCCTAAAAGAGCCAGCCCTGTAGGGCCGAGGGCCTAAAAGTGCCGGCCCTTTAGGCCCTTATATATATTTTTTATTTTTTAAAATTATTTATATGATAATAATATTATTGATTTTTTATGTTTTGTTGATGATGTTACAAATATTTAGTTGTTATTATCTTTTTTAGAATTAAATTTCATAAGAATATCTTGTAATAAGAATCCTAAAAATTAAAAATCCTAAAAATTAAAAATTTATAAAAGATATTTCTTATTTTATAAGAAAAATACATTAGATATTTCTTATTTACTCCAAAGTTTCACATATGATGATAATTTACTAATTTATTTGTATATTATATTTGTTATAGAGTTATTTATCATTTTGGTTTATTATTTGTTACAGATAAAGATTATGGATATATTCATGATGTGGGAGAAGAAATTCTTGATATTTTTACCCCTCAAGTAGACCCTATTACTCAAAGTGAAGCACAATTACATTTCCTTGAAATTGATGATAGTGGCGAAGAAGAAGAAAATGATAGTCATCATACTCATATTGCTTAGAGTGTTTAACTTCTTGTCATCTTATACTTTGTATGAGACTGTGAGTTATTTGTGGACATTATTTTTTTACCTTTGATTATGAATTAGTAACTGTATTTGTTTTATTGCATGAGGCGTGTAGACGTGTAGTTAAATCTTGTGAAAATAGCTTTCAGCACTGCGAGCCGACCCGCAGGCCCTTATACTCTCAGGTTGGGCTTTGAAAAAGAGTAATTTTTCTTACCTCGAGCCTTGTAGGGCCGGCCCTTTAAGGCCCTGGCCCTTCAAAGGCCAGCCCTGATTTCCAGCTCTAGGTATGGCAAAGTTTTCTCTAAATAGATTGAGTTTTTACTTGTATCACATATGGTGTTAGGGGTTATTTGTTATGAGGGGGGAGGGTAGAAGAAATAAAATTTGTATAAGTTAAATTTAAAATAATTGAAGAAGTTGAGTTATAAAATTTTAATAAAGAGAAGATATAAGATAACATAGTATAAAAAATTAATTAAAGTTTTTAATCACATTCCTTAATTTTTTCTTAAAAAAATTTTAACTTACAAAATTTTTTCCTCCTCTTCCTTCCCTTCCAAATCCTGGGATTAAACTATCCTATATAGTCAACAAAAGGCGGTAAGGCTTGTTTGGTATGAGGGGAGGGGAGGGAAGTTAGGGGAGGGAAAATTTTTAGGGTTATATTAAAAAAAGTTAGAGAAGTGTGGTTAAAAGTTTTTAATTAATTTTTCTTATTTTTTAATATTATATCTTCTCTTTATTAAATTTTTGTAACTCAACTTCTTAAATTTTATTAAATTCAACTCATAAAAATTTAATATCCCTTCTCCTTCTCTCAAAATCACTCATAGCAAATGCATAATGCTATTTGGTATGAGAGAAGGGGATGAAAGTTTTTTTGAGATGAATTTTAAAAAATTAGAGAAATAGGGTTAAAAATTTTAAATTAATTTTTCTTATTTTTTTATTATACATTTCCTCTTTATTAAAATTTTACAACTCGACTACCCTAAAATTTTTAAATTCAACCCATAAAATTTTTTCCAATCTTCCCCTCCAAATCTTTGTATCCAAAAGTAGAGCTGGGAATCAGGGCCAGCCCGACCCTACAGGGTTGGCCCTTGACAGGCCAGGGCCTAAAATGGCCAGCCCAATAGGGCATGAGGAAAGAAAAATTGCTATTTTTCAAAGCCCGGCCCGAGAGTATGCGGGCCAGGGCTGTAATACCCCATTTTTCACCAATACATTTATGTTATATTTGATGTATATTCAGTGAAATAAAATGGTGAAAAATGATGTGAATGTAATTATGTGAATTTATGGAAAATATTCCAATCGCAGGTTACGAGTAAATTGGCCGAATAAGGGTATAAGAGACCGGTAAAGGCCCAATATTGTAACCAAAATTCACAAAATTTAATGATATGATTAATGGCCTCATTTAAGCGTTAAAATGGGGTTTAGCCGAAGGAATGGGCAGAAAATGATTTAGTTCAGTAAATCATTAAGTGTAGGGGCAAAACGGTAATTTTACCGAAAAGTGGAAAATAATTATTTTTCCTCAAATTCCCAATGATTTGAGCTAAATGGGAATTAAAAAGAGCAAAATGACTAATTGATGAATTATTGTGAAAAATGGTCAAATGGTCAAAAAGTCAATTACTTGGTCAACAAGTTACAAGTTGGCACAATGAGATAATTAGAGAACCAATACTTCCCTCTTATTCTAATGTGATTTTCGGTTGAAATGGATGAAGAGAAGAGAGGTGTGATTAATTAATGGAATTAAGCATTTAGGGACCAATTGTAATGTGCCACATGTCCAATTAATTAAAGTATGGCATTATGTAAATCTATGATTATTCTCGTCAGCTTATTCACGTCTGAAAATGACCTAAAGAACGAGAGAGTGAGCTGAAGAACGAGAACTTGGCGGAAGAACGAAGAAGAGCTAGAGATCCTCTAAGATTAAGGTAAGGTGCTTGAACCTTGTGATTAGAGGTTTCTAATCCTTCTATGGTCTCTTCTCCTCATCTCCCTATCGTTATTTTCTGTGGTGCTCAGCTGAATCACGAGCTGGTGGAGGAGAGAGAGAAAATGTGTAGAGAGAGAAAGTTGAAGAAAATCAAGAGGTAACTTCCTAAACTTGTTCTTCTTGCTTGATTAAGGTTAATGGAGTTGTTTTGGGCTTGATTATGGTTCATTTGATGTGAGATAATTGAGAAAAACCAAAGTGAACAAAATGTGGAAATGCCTTTAAATCAAGTCTAGTGATTGCCTAATCAATTAATATTGCGAGAATAAGCAGAAAGAAGGTGATTAGGCCAAAGAAAACGAAAATCTGACACAACTTTTCTAGGAATTTATTTTCCCTTCATTGTGTTAGACTGAGTAAATGAGTGGGAATTTGACCAATTCGATGCTTCCATTGGATTCAGGAGGCCGAATTGTGTAGGGTCTATGTTGACTCCAAAGTGAGAAGAGGATCAGAGAGTGAAATGACCAATTTGCCCTTTCTCAGCCTTATTTGAGGGCTGTCAAGGGTATTTTCGTCATTTGGGATTGATTTTGGCCAATTTGAGGTCATAAATGAATTCTACATGCAAAATTGTGTAGATATGGCCTAAATCATGATTTAGGGGAAAATGCTAAAAATGAGGACCTAAAGGGTATTTTGGTAATTTGACACTAATAGGCTAAATTTACTAATATTATGATTTGGAAAGGTGTATAGATGAGTAATAACTCATTTGTGATGTTTGGCAATTTCAGGATTTGACAACCGGTTTGGCCTCAGGATTGCCCGAGCTTGAATCAAGGGGAAAAGTTGCATAAAGTAGCAACCAGGTAGTAATCGTCTTCATATAACATGGCATGCATATGTGTCATGTGTTATCATCAAACGTCTAACATGTTTAGATTATGCGAAGTGATCACCCGAAGCCTATCTTTGCGCGGGTTGATACTCAGGCAATAATATTCATATTGCACGAGCGATGCCCGGGGCCTATCTTTGCGCGGGTACCCCTCGGGGCCAAGTCCTTGTCTAGCGCTAGCATGGTTTGTGAATTACATGAAAATGGCACTAAATAATGTTATGATGATTTGATTGATGATTGTATGATGAGCATGCTATATATGTATTATCTTGTATGTTGTATGTATTACTACTGAGATTCCCATGAATCTTATTCTTTTCCAATTCAAATCTCCAGTACAGGGAGGGAGCTCGTGGGGCAAAGAGAAGGTAAATGATGATTAGTCGAGGCCGAGCAGTGGATAAGCTTAGTGTAGGTTGTCTAGTCTTTGTTTCGTAATTTGAAAATTATGAGATTTTGGATTGTATATGAGAAAGAGAGAAGATGATGTATATGAGGATTTGTGTCTAATGAATTGTGCATGTATGTAAATATTTGTACCGACAGAGGTATTGCTCGCACTCTGATAATTATATTCGGTGAGTATTGGCTATTGAGTACTCTACCGTAGTGTTGGGAAATAAGGTATCACAAGGGCCGGCCCGCAGGGTCAGAAGGTATTTTTACAAGATTTAACTATATGTTTACACGTCTCATACAATAAAACAAATACAGTTACTAATTCATAATCAAAGGTAAAAAATATTATCCCCCAAGTAACTTATAGTCTCACACAAAGTATAAGAAGGCAAAAAGCTAAACTATCTAAATAACAAGATTATGACGACTATTGTTTTCATTTTATTCGCTACCATAATCAATTTCAAGGAAAATTTGATTGTACTTCACTTTAAGTAGTAGACTCTGTTTAAGGGGTAAAAATATTAAGAATTATTAAATTAGCATCATATGTAAATTTGACAATTTTAAGGTTCTTAGAGAAGAGTCAACAAGGGTATAGGTAGGAGGGGAAGGGGAATTAAAACCGAACCGAACTCAATTCGGTTTTTTCGGTTCGGTTAATTCGGTTTTCGGTGAAATTTCGGTTTTTATTTTTTAAAAAATTCAGTGTTCGGTTATTAAAAAAAATTTCGGTTAAAACCGAAAAACCAAAATATTTATAATATATTTATATTTAATATATATTATTTGATAAATACATGTTTTTATAATTAAATAAGTGTATATTTTGAATAATATTAGATAAAATATATAGATATTTTAAATCTAATTAATCTATTTTATATATTTTACACCTAAATCTAATATTAAGGATAAAAATAATCTTTTTTTTTAATATTTTTTTTATATATTTTATTTTGTAGAAAATAAATAAAAAAAAGCAGTTAATTCGTTTATTAACCGAACCGAACTGAAAATATTTTGGTTAATTCAATTCGATTTATTTTATTAATCGATTTCAGTTCGTTTTTTTAAACTGACTTTATTCGGTTTTTTTCAAAAACCGAACAAAAAAACTGAATGCTTACCCCTAGCTTAAACGGGCTAGCCCGACGGACTGAGCCTGATTACCCACTCTATCCAAAAGTAACGGGGGGAGAGAGAGAGAAAAAAAAAAAAAAAAGCGAGATACACTGTGCAAAGGGGCAAACGTGTCCCTGTATTGTTTGGAGCGAGTAGAAATCATGTTTATCATCATCCCTGCCCATCGCAACTATCGTCGTCTTCACCAACTTCCATAGTTGACAACTTGTCATTGCCTTCTTTCCTCGTTATCGTTCTCAGTTGCTGGCTGCTTGTTCTCCGTTGGATTTCATCCTAGTTTGAGCTTCATGTTCTCCATTGGCTTCTGGCTCTTCGTTTGTGGTATGAATCAAAATTCTAGTACACTATACCAGATTTGTATTATAGTCGCTGGATGCTTCTGCTATTATTTATTTATTATTTACTTTTTGCTGGAAATTCTGTTTGTTTTTCTGGTTGGAAATTCGATTTTGGATAGCGGAAAGTGCACCTTCTTCCCTAAGAAATAATAGTCTCGGTCTTCATTCGGTTTTCCTTCAATATACAGAATAACTTAGTTAGTTTTGTAAGCTATCTCAGATTTTAATAAAACATAAAGAAAATAAAAGGAGAAATTAGGCTGAATCGATGGAGTGTGAGCTCACTGGAAGTCTGGAAAAGAACCACCTTATCCGGTAACGAGCTTATTGGATACCGAAAGTTGGGGAAAGAATGCTTTTGCACAGTGTATGTGCTCATCAGGTCTGTTCGGTGTTCGCTGTCAGTGCCTACTGCCTTCATCATTCAGTGTTCTGCTTAGACGTTCAGCTTTTCATTCCTTAGCTTTTCACCTTTTCGGATTTAATCTTTTTTTATTTTTGGTTTAATTTGATTTCTGATCTGACATAGTTGGATATTAATTGATTTGTTGGGCTGGGTTTAGTTTGCTTGAATGCTTATAGTTCAGTATTTGATTTGTCTATCAACTGTTTGCCTGAGACTGCGAGACAGCATTAATTTGATGGCAGTGGATGGTTTCAGACCAATTAGGAAGCAGCAACTCAACGAGATTTGTTCTCTTTTGGGTCATAGGGGCTCTCATATTTAATTTGCTGTGTGTGTCAGTGTTTATATGTTATGAAGCTGGAACATCTGATTTTCGTTTATGATTTCAGTTCCACATTGATATCTCAAAATTTTGCATGTTTCTCAGATTGGTGTAGGAGAAATTCTTGATGGGAAATTGTTGTTGTAGTACATTAGATAGTTTTTAACAATTTGACTAGATTAGATTGAAATAATGTTACCAAGTAATAGTCAGTTGAACAAGAATAAAGAATCGAATACATATTTGACTATAGACAAATAAATTGAGAATTACCTTTGGAAAAGAATTGGGGATTCCCATTGAAGAATTGCCGCAAACCCAAAACATTGAAGCTAAGGCCAATAGATGGCAGATAAAAAAACCTAGAAGCTGCATTCATCATTCTGCTTTGTGTTGGTGTATGATAATGAAAGCAAACTAATAGGGGCAAAAAAGTAATAAAAGAGACAATGTTACTGGTAAATATTAGTCCAAGAATCTCAACATTTATAATCTCCAATAATGCTTGTTTGGGAGTATCTTAGTGGAGCCAAAAAGAACAGAAAAGATAACATCTTGAATTTTTTAATTCATATTTTTCTTTGAGCAAAGGTACATGATATATACGTTTCTTGAAGTTATTTAGAGATCCAGAGATGGGACATTAGAGTTTGCCAAATATAACAGATGGACTTTGTGGTAGGCTGGTAGTTGGCATCAGCTTACTTGATAAAATGATCAGCCATTCAGGCAAACAAGGCTGCTTTATCATGAATGGAGCAAGTTGTGAAGTTTGAACTATATTTTGATTCGTAGAATTGTGAAGCTTGTATTGAACTTGAATCTTTGTGAAACTTGTATTATATTGCTTTATTGCATCATATTTTTTCTTTTTGAAAATTAAAAAGGGCTAATTGGGCCAGCTTGATAGCTGATATGCCTAGGGCCGGGCCTTGTGTATTATGGCCATTGGTCCTATGCCTAGATTCCTATCTCTATTTTGAACCAGACTTTTCATCCTTTTCCTTTCCATCATTGATAGGAAAGAATTGTGTAAAAATCAAGTGTTAAATGGGGTCGTTGGAGAATAGGGAAGCGCCGGACCAAATTTTAGAGGAGACGAAGGAAGCCATATTGTACGTTAATGGCGTCCGTAGAGTGTTACCAGATGGATTGGCTCACTTGACCCTTCTTGAGTACCTTAGAGGTAACATTATTTGTTTGTTGATTGGTTAAATGCAGTTTAGTACCAAATGAATCAATGATATTCAGCAAGATTCATAAAACAAGTTCTGTCCTTTTGTTATTTCTGGGTTTGACTTGAGTGCAGTACGTTACTTTTCATGATTGAACATTACAACTTTGCATTCTCAGGAACTAAACATCAGTGTGCAAATAACTTTGCGCATACTTTCTGGTATAAAGTTATTTTGACTTGGGGGCTCTACAAACTTGTAAAAAACAAATTCTGGAATAGAAGTGAAGGTTTCTTATCATAATTAACCTCGAGGACTCAAAAGTATTTTTTTGGATTAAGTTGTTAATATTGAGTTCCTTCATGCCCTAGATCTCTAAACATCTCTTATGATGGATAATGTAATTTACTGAAGTATTTTGATGAATGATGCCGTCATTTCAGATTTGTTATACATTTAATTGGAAGTCAAACTTATAAAGTTTCTTTTCCTGGTCGGGTACTTCCGTTGTATTATGTGAATGTGTTAAAACCTACATGGTGTCTATAAACCAAATTTGATTCTTCTCGGAGTGTTTTATATTTGCATGTTTTTCCTTGCAGACATTCTTAATTATCTTTTACATTAAATAGGTGAATTTCTGAACTTTGAATTCATGCTTGTTGATTAGGTGGTTCTAGATACTAACATTGACCTCAACAAGAGAAATAAAAGAACTGAAAAATGCATTATCCTTTTTTGAAATGTTCAAAAATTCCAAACCATTTCATTAGTTCTTTCTTATTTATATGTTGTTTAATTGCCTTTTAAATTTTCTTTTGGGCAAAGCAAAACTAATTATAGTCCCCCGGGGTAAGGGGATTTATATAAAAGATATCGGTCTCACAGGATCTAAACTAGGATGCGGTGAAGGTGGCTGTGGAGCTTGCACAGTTATGGCTTCTCAATATGATAGAAATATGAGGAAATGTGTGTAAGTGTTTCTTTCTCATTTAATGCTTATTTGCTGCTCCTACATCTAAATAAATTCCTTTCTTGTTTCTTAATGTCAAATTTACCATGAAGTTTGAAATTCTTCTTCTAGGCACTATGCTATCAATGCTTGCTTAGCACCCTTATATTCTGTTGAAGGGATGCATGTGATTACAGTTGAGGGATTGGGAAGCGCCAAGCTTGGTTTGCACCCTGTCCAGGTGATGGGCACATACTACTCCCCACCCCCTCCTTGTTATATGTCTCTTTTCTGTGCTGGGATATTCTCTGCTCATTAATTTCTCATGTTTCTTGTTATAACTTCATATGATTAGGCTATTGGCTTCCTTTTTTCATGAAAGTTATCTTTATTGATACTTTGATGCTTGAAGCTTAACTTTGTGCTCTTCAGGAATCACTAGCACATGCTCATGGTTCTCAATGTGGATTCTGTACGCCTGGCTTTGTTGTGTCCATGTATGCATTATTGAGGTCAAGTCAAACTCCACCTAGCCCAGAGCAAATTGAAGAATGCCTTGCAGGAAACTTGTGTCGATGCACTGGTTATAGACCAATACTTGATGCTTTCCGGGTCTTTGCTAAAACTAATGATATGTTGTATACTGGGGTTTCATCAACAAGTCTCTATGAGGGTGAATTTGTTTGCCCATCAACTGGCAAACCCTGTTCATGTAAATCAAATTCTGTCAATGATGTAGATAAAGACAGAAAATGCATACTTAATGCCAATAGACATAGACCCATCTCTTATAGTGAAATAGATGGGAGCAGATATATAGAGAAGGAGTTCATCTTTCCACCTGAACTTTTGTTAAGGAAACTGAATTATTTAAATTTAAATGGGTTCGGTGGGCTAAAATGGTATCGGCCACTAAAACTTCAACATGTATTGGATTTAAAAGCCAAATATCCCGACGCAAAGTTGTTAGTTGGTAATACTGAGGTCGGAATTGAGATGAGACTAAAGAGAATGCAGTATCAGGTTTTGATTTCTGTAATGCATGTTCCAGAATTGAATGCTTTGAATGTAAAGCAAGATGGCTTAGAAATAGGCGCTGCTGTAAGACTATCTGATCTCTTGAGTTTTCTCCGAAAGGTGATAACAGAGCGAGCTGCTCACGAAACTGTGTCTTGTAAAGCCTTTATTGAGCAATTGAAATGGTTTGCTGGAACACAGATAAGAAATGTTGCATCAGTTGGTGGGAACATTTGTACTGCTAGCCCAATATCAGATTTGAACCCTCTTTGGATGGCAGCTGGAGCAATGTTTCGAATTGTTGATTGCAATGGGAACATCAGGACTATACAGGCAGGAAATTTCTTTCAGGGTTATCGTAAAGTTGATTTGGCAAGTACTGAAATCTTGTTGTCAGTATTCTTACCATGGACTAGGGCTTTTGAGTTTGTGAAAGAATTTAAACAGTCTCATAGAAGGGATGATGATATCGCAATTGTAAATGCTGGCATGCGTGTTTATCTTCAAGAACATAATGAGAACTATGTTGTTGTTGATGCATCAATAGTTTATGGTGGGGTGGCTCCTCTTTCTCTTTTTGCAGCAAAAACTAGGGAATATCTCATTGGAAAGATATGGGGCCAAGATCTGTTGCAAAATGCATTGAAAGTTATACAAAATGATGTTTTTCTTAAGGAAAATGCGCCTGGTGGAATGGTTGAGTTCCGGAAAGCTCTGACGCTAAGCTTCTTCTTTAAATTTTTTCTTTGGGTGTCTCAACAAATGGAGGGAGAAAAGCATATCAATGAGTGTGTACCATTATCACATCTATCTGCCGTGCAGCCAGTCCACCGTCCACCAGTTACTGGATGTCAAGACTATGAAATCATGAAGCATGGGACTGCTGTTGGTTCTCCCGAGGTTCATATTTCAGCAAGATTTCAGGTTTGTATATGTACATGTATGGTTAAATCTCATCCCTAGATCACCAGGATGCAATTTAGTCTACATTTGTTATTAACGTCTGTAATAATTTGCTCCTTTTTAAAACTACTTTTATAATCAGTCTGATGAAGAGTGCTAATGATTGGTTGATAGGAGAAAATTAGGAAGAGGAGGATCCATTTGCTGTATTTATTTTCTCATTAGCAGCACTAGGGAAGTAATTTAGAATGTGAGGTCATATGGTCTGAAGCACCAAAATTGACAATCTATTTGAAATTTCTAGTAGTAGTGAGGAGAGCACATTTACTTTATGAGCCACAGAAGCTTAACGACTTGGTTTCTAGGATTGCTCCATTTATTGCAAGACACTTAGCATCTCAATTAGCTCACCTAACTGTCTTTATACACTTGAGGCATCAGTGTCGAGTCTGGTCTTCCTGTGGATGTTCATGAGGTGTTTGATAGTCACAGGGTTTTCCCTTCGTGGTTTTCATTCTGGTTGCTTCTTATTTAGATCCCAACAAGTGTCACAAGCATGCCTAGACTTCTTGCAGAATTGGGAATTAGGGTAGAAGAGAGGAAGATTAGAGGGTTGAAGAAGAATTGGAGAGATTAGAGAGAGAGGTAGAGATAGAGAGACTGAATAAGGCTGCTGTGATTTTCATTAACATTGCAAAACTGATTACAATAGGGATAACCTGCCATATATATAGGTAGTGGGGGGGGGGGGGTCCATTAAAACATGGGCACCTAACACCCTAAAGCTCATTAGTTATTAGACACGGCTAAGGCCATGTTTGGTTGGGGCTACTCCTAACAATGGCTAGTTCCACTAGTAGCAAACGCTACTTGTCTAGTCAACTAAACTAACATTCAAGATCAATTCATTACAATATCATATCAAGTTAATACTCTTGCTAACGAATGTAGCAGAGTCTAGAGATGATAAAGGGGGATTAGCATCATTTAACATCACATTGTGCCTTGAGGCTTCATGACATACCTCAGGTAAAACCTCTCATAAATGAAAGAAGGACATGATTCAAAGGGTGTGTTTGGTTGAAGGGGAGGGGATGGAAGGGAAGGGAAAATGATCCCCTCCCCTCATTTGGTTTAAAATTTTGCAAGAGAGGAGAGCCAAAATTTGCCCTTTCCTCCCCTCATAACCCCACATTTTGCTCCCTTTCAAATTAGGGGGGTGGTTTTGGAGGGGTGCCAAATTTTTTGACCAATTTACCCATATATTTCTGTTGTATTTCCAATCCTGTTTTTTCTTTCTTGTCTTTCCGATAAATTGCTAGTGATAACGATAAGGAGGAAGCACTGAGTCTTTTCATTAGCTTGAAGAAGTAACCAACGGTGAGGTGGCGACAGAGTTGGAGGAGGAGATAGGGGGAGAAAGAAGGGAACATTGGTGGTGGGGGAAGAAGAGAGGTGAAGGAGTCGAAGGTTTCCGGAACGGACGTTGAATGATGCCCATTCGTTATTCTTGCCATTGGTTGCTGGATCTATACCTCTCTCCCTTCCGTTGCGGCAAGTCAACAACTATTCCTGATTCATCTTTTTTTTTTTTTTAATTTTTTGGCGGAGAGAAGGGGAATAGTGAGTATGGGGGAAGAAGAGAAGAGTCATTGGAGTCGAAGCTAATGGTTTTGGGACAGGGAGAATGGAAGAGGAATGGTGGCCATCTGTTGTCCTTATTGGTCACGAAATCTCCTTTTCTGCTCTACTGTTGTCACATCTTGCCGCCATTCTTCTATTGACCTTAATCTTGCCGCATCGTTTATTTCCTTTTAGATTTATATTTCATTGGGTTAATTAGATAGTAGATCCATGCTATTAGGTTTTTTCAACTATATTATTTTATTAGTTAAAATATATATTAAAGCTGGTATGAGTTGGTGTTAGGATTAGTAGGCACAGTGAAAAATTAAAATTTAAAAATTTTTCCAATCCCTACTACGGATCTGTTAACGGCGTTTAAATTGAGTAGTAGAAAACGTACCTTTCTTATGTGTTTAGTCTTTCTTTTCGATCTCAAGGATCTAACATTTCGGACCAACTCCCTCTACCGGTATCCACATGAATAGGAATCTAACACGAACATCGTGCTAGTGGTACCAAAGTCCCTCTAGAGTTTTCTTTCTTTCACGGCTCTCTATCATTTTTCATCATCCCTAGAAAACGCTAGCTCTCACCTTTTATAACTAGTCAGGGTTTTCTATTATATGATGGATATTGGATTTTTAAAATTAATCTTAATTAATTTCGAAATCCATATCATATCAATTAACACTTGATCGTTTTTTATAAGTAAATTAAATAAATATGTTTTAATTAAATCTGTCCAACAGTTTTAATTTAACCTATTTGTTTAATCTGAATAAAGAGTCAATGGAAATAGATTTAATTTATCTTTATAAATTAAATCCGAGTATTATACATTTATCATGTTAGTTATTAAATTTAATTTATCAGATAAAACACACACATGCACGTGTGTGTGTGTAAAATTCGTTCACCCTGTGTGTGTATATATATATATATATAAAATTCGTCCACCCTAGATTAACCATTAGACATATCTTAGATTCAATGAATCTGGATATTATAGTTCGTGTTGGGCTATTTTTGTGTGCAACCAATAGGCCTATATGAAGTTGGCAGTGAGCCAATGAATATACTAACCCGCAAGTCGTATGGGGCCTCTAGCAAAACATTACGATTACCCAATTCATATGAGGATCGATAAACCGATACAACCTGTCATACAACCATATCATGTCCCTTTTGTCGCACGATATTTCAATCAAGGATGAGGCATGGAGAATGTCATCCTCCTCTTTCTGACCATTAGTTTCTCGATCCCTGAGTAGTCTGACTATAGAAATGGAAACTCCTTTCCATCGTAGTATAGCAATATATTTTTTAGACTCGCTCATCAAGGGGCTCAGTAATATCTCTCTACTAATATGAGGGATAAATTCCATCTTGACCATTCACATTCCTCTGCATGAAAACCACAAAGCCCGAATATAGTTTTTATCATCACCCGGTCAAAGGTGACTTTTGACTAGGTTAAAGCTAAGCGACTCTGATGCAGGTATCCATAATGATCTCAGGTCAAAGGGCATAGTGATGTTGTTATATATGAGACAAGCTTATGACTTAATCCATGCAGCTTTCTCATAGGGGGTCGGTCCAGCACCTTATACTCTTACAAGTGCCTAGGACTTTGATTCGTATCTTCATACCTCTTCAAAGTCATACCGGTCTTATTTCATCTTTTCTCCTGCATAGATGACCGACTAGGGACATTTAGGACAATCATTATAATTTATCTAAGGATAGTTATCATAGTGAACATGCAAATAATATGATAATAAAATTGAGAAATTTATTGAATAACAATATTCAAAGTATAATGATTGGCCCATAGGGCATAATTTCCAACAGTTGGAAGAGAACTAGATTTCATTTTTCAAAATAAGATTTTGTGATTTAATTTTTTTTAAAATATATTATTATATTAATCATAAATAAGAAAATTATCATTCCAGTTTTTTTTTGTACACGTTAATATGTTACGGCTAAATTTTCATTAAATAATATAATATAAATTAATGCGTAAATTAATTTTTATAACCTAACATATAAAGGTATAGTGGTAAATTAATCATTATCACCCTCCCTTCCCCTTCTTGAACTAAACAAGGGATCGTTAAAAACTCTTCCCTTCCCTCCCCTCCCCTCTAATCAAACCAAACAAAGTAACCACATATCCTTTCCTTCCATCCCCTCCCCTCCCCTTTATCTCCTTTTCCATCCCCTCCCTTTGAACCAAACAGGCCCAAAATGTGACTCCAGAGCCCTACAAGAAACTGGAACATTCCTTTTTAGTTTGTTCCTTATAGGGAGCATCATGTGTGCACACCCATTCTTCATTTGACATCAAACCCAATTCCTGCTATAGCACAAAAATTTCCAGCCAATAAATTGTAACATCACGATCTCCTTACTTCAGTTCCCAAATTTTTGTTTCATACTCAGAGGTGCTCCAAGTCTTGTCCATCGATTAATAGTCTCAGATTGCCTCCTAAAAAACTCTAGGGGATTAGATCAGATGTTATTCTCTCTATTACTCTCTATATATGTAATCTTCACGGTATTAATAAAATTCAGAGCAGTTACCTACGAAATATTTCACATTCTTTGTAAATTGTGCTATTTATCAATTTGCATTTTTTAAAGGCACATTTAATTCAATTCCATGAAAGGGGATTACTTATAATCTTGATGCAATGGACTCATTCAGATGTTTGGTTGGGCTTATGTAATGTAAATGAGATTACATTTTGCAATCCTTTTTACCCAGGCAAGTCTTGGTGCACTCCTGAACCTGCCAGGTGCAGTCCCAGACATGTCAGGACTTGCTCGGACTTCGCCCAAGCGTGCCAAACCTTGCCACCATTCAATGGATGCATGGGGATTGCATTGCTAGGACTCATGAATAGGGATGTAGACCTCTTGTAGTCAAAAGGAAAAGACATTATTATCCTTATAATTTTTAAAATTAATCTAAGTGCCCTTGCCTACCTTCTTTCCTGCAGCTCGCACACAATCACAGATGACATCTTTTGATTTTTACTGGACACAACAAACTGCTTCAACTAATCCACCATTTGATTCGGATATTTGAAACTATTGGCTCATAGAGCCTAGATTTCATTGATATCAAATGAGAAGATTACAACATATATATATATATATATAGAAATGAAATAACAGAGTATAATGCGATCTAGAGAGAAAACAAAAAGAAAATGGAAAGAGAGTGGATACAGAGCAAGGTTATTAAACCCGGACCAGTCACTGAACCGGTCGGGGTACTGGGTTAAGGGTCAGTGGGTCAGACCGGAGTCAAACCGGAGTTAACCCGGGGCTAAACCGGTGAGAAATTGAATATTTTAGACTTATTAATATGAAATTCTAAAGAAAAAATTTTAAAAAATTAATTTTTTTTAAAAAAATTTTAAAAAGGTGACCCAGACCGATTCACCGGAACGGACCGGTTTACCGGCCGGTTTGCCGGTTCCCGGTTCGGACCGGGTTTGAGAACCATGATATAGAGTGATTGACAGAGGAGTAGGAGAGAGTCAACAATGTCATGCTACAAATCAGAGAATCAAGGATTTGTTCTTCACTTTTAACACACTCTCTCAAACTGGAGAGTATATGTCAATCATTCACAGCTTGCACCAAAATCTTTCGAATTTAGTTCTACTTAGTGGTTTTGTCATAATATCTGCAATTTGGTTAGAAGATCGTATGTGGGACAAATTCATGATACCTGCTTCAATATTTTTTTAATGAAATGTCTGTCTATCTCAACATGTTTTGTTCTATCATGATAGACTGGGTTCTTTAATGAAATGTTTGTCTATCTCACAACATTACTCAATAATGGCTTTGTGTGGACTCAAGCAGCCACAAACGCTTTTAATAGCCTCAAGAAGGCTCTTACTACTGCCCTGGTTCTTTCTCTACTTGATTTCTCTAAACAATTTATTGTCGAGGTTGATGGATGTGGTTCTGGAATAGGGGCTTTTCTAATGTAAGAAGGGAAGTCTTTATCCTATTTTAGCAAGGGTTTAGCACCTCAACATCAGCATTTATCATTTTATAAGAAGGAACTTATGGTTGTGGTTTTGGCAGTACTTCATTGGCATCAATATTTGGAGAGACAACGCTTTATTATACGTACTGATCAGCAATCTTATTTACCTACTTGGACAGCAGCTCAAGACATCATTCCAGATGCTATGGCTGGCTAAACAAGCTGGGTTTGACTATGAAATTCAATATAAAAAGGGGCAACACAATTCAATGGCTGATGCACTCTCTAGGATGCCTAAATTACAGATGATGCAAATGGTCCTAGACACTTCCTCCCCTGAATTGTTGCAGCATATTAAACAAAGTTGGGAGCAAGATGTGCATTTGCAGCAACTACTCCCTAAGGTACAAGCTAGAGAGGAACCCCTTTTTCATTTTACTTGGAGTGATGGATTGTTGAGGAGAAAAGGTAAACTTGTAGTAGGTAATGACTCTACTCTAAAGAGGAAAATCCTAGAGTGGTTGCACGCAAGTCCTCAAGGAGGACACTCGAGTATTCAAGCTACCTATCAAAGAATTAAGTCCCTCTTTTGGTGGCACAAGTTGTTTGATGATGTGACTACTTATGTGAAGGCTTGTGATACTTGTGCCCGATGTAAATATGAATCTATTGCTTCTCCTGGGCTGTTGCAACCCCTTCCTATCCTAGCCGTATATGGGAATCAATTACTATGGACTATATTGAAGGGCTCCCTAAATCTAATGGCAAGGAGGTCATTTGGGTCATAGCTGATAGAATGAGCAAATATGCTCATTTTGTGGCCCTCTCTCACCCTTATTCAGCGGCATCTTTAGCTCAGATTTTTCTAGGTAAAGTCTACAAGCTACATGGGGCACCTATCGAAATTATTAGTGACAGAGATTCTTTCTTTGTAAGTAACTTTTGGAAGGAATTTCGGCGTGTCTTAAGGATTCAACAGAAATTGTCTTCTGCTTATCACCCCAAAACAAATGGGCAAACATAAGTGCTTAACAGGTGCCTAGAGACTTATTTAAAGTGTGTGTTGGGAAAAGCCTAAGGAATGGAGTAAGTGGTTATCACATATTGAATGGTGGTACAACACCTCATTTCATACCTCTACAAAAGCATCACCATATGAGCTCTTGTATGGCCAGAAACCTCCTCTACATTGGCCCTACTTGCCTTACGACTCTGTATTAGAGGCGGTAGACCGCACATTTGAAGCACGGGAGCAAGTTTTGGCGATGCTCAAGCATCATTCACATTGTGCAACTAACAGAGTGAAGCAAAAGGCTGATGCCCACTGATCTGATCGTGAATTTGTTGTGGGTCAGTGGATTTTTCTTAAGTTGTAGCCCTATAGACAGATTTCTACTGCTGTTAGGAGCTCCCAAAAGCTTGCTCCTAGGTAGTTTGGGCCCTATCAAGTGTTAGAGAGGACTGGTTTTGTTGCCTATAGGTTGGAGTTACCTCCAGAGTCGAGAGTTCATCCTACTTTTCATGTTTCTATGCTGAAATTATGTCCTAATCTAGTTGTGAAATCTAGGCATTCTCCACCAGATTTTCCAGAACCTCCTCCCTCTTTAGTTCTTGAGCAAATTCTCAATCGGAGGACTGTTAAGCACAGGAAGAAGTTCATTATTGAAGTACTTGTTCAATGGAAAGGGTTGCTAGAAGAAGCCTCTTGGATGCCACTTCTTCATTTCCAAGAACAATTTCCTGATTTTCAAGTGACACATCCTTGAGGGCAAGGATGTTAAAAGGAAGGGGGTATTGATGTATAATTGTAATTGAAATCCCTAATTCCTAAATGGTGATCCCTAATTCTGTGTTAGGTAAGTTAGTTAAGGGAAGAGCAATGTAGTAAGAGTGATATTAGCTATTTTAAGAGTAGCACTAGCCAAACACCCTAATTGTGTCCCTTCACTGATTATGATAGGATTAGTGATTATAATGGTAATTAGACGGTTCTGCCCCTGACCCCTTATAACAGAACCGTCCCCCCTTTATTCCCTTTGTATCCCTTAAAGCTCTCTATATAAGAGCTAGTCCCCTCACATTGATCCCTAGTTGTTGATTGTTCATGAATAAGAGAATATTCAGCAACTCTTGTGTGTCTCTCTTCCTCTTTCTCCCATCTCTCTCTACTCTTTCTCTCAATACAATTCTGTCAAGAAGTTACAGAATTGCATCAGTTACATTGATGCTCTTTTTAGTTCTTTCCATTTCCATACCTAGGAAACACCTCATTTATCCAAGATCTTTCACTTGGAACTCAGTTGACAAGTCCTGTTTTAGTTGAGCACTGGATCCTTCATCATTTCCGGTAATGACTATGTCATCAACATAGACGATTAAGATGGTGACTTTGCCATTAACATGTTTGATGAATAAAGTGTCATTTGCTTGTCCCTGAGTATACCCAAGTCCTTTCATTGTTTTGGTGAATCTACCGAACCATGCCCTAGGAGATTGCTTAAGTCCATACAACAACTTGTTGAGTTTACACAGAGTTTTAGGAGCTAAAATTCCATCTGCCATGTATACTTTTTCCTCCAAGTTTCCATTCAGAAATGCATTCTTCACGTCCAGTTGGTGCAGTAACCAATCCAAATTGGCTACGATTGAGAATAGCACTTGGATGGTATTAAGCTTGGCCACTGGAGAATTCCATATGTTTGGGTATATCCTTTTGCAACAAGTCTCGCCTTGTATTTGTTGATACTACCATCAGGATTGAATTTTTGGGTGAAGATCCACCTTCATCTCACTGGTTTCTTTCCTTCGGGAAGATTTGTAATCAAGGAACAAAAAACCAAATTGGGCAATGAACATGTTCAAGGGTCAGTGGGTCTAATCGGTGGTCAGACCGACTATATTAAAATATTACAATTTATTTAACAATAACAAAATAATCATCATTCATAATTCATTAGTCATTACTAACATCAAGTTTGTTCTTCAAAATTTAAGCAAAACCCATAACTGGCATCAAAATATAGTTAAAACATAACAATGTCAATCATCATTCATCAAACATAGCCAAGAACCAACATCAAAATAGTCAAAAGATAGCAATTTCAATCATCAAACTCTACAACACATCAGGGTGATCTATTGGAAATGAGTCATTAGGAGGTGGATTGAGTAAATGGTAAGTGGTAATAATATCATCATTCAAAGCCGGGGGATCAAGAACGTCCATATCTTAGTCACCTACGCATATGCACAATAATTAATATCAATGGTTATGTGTAACAAATAATTATATGGATGGATAATAAATTAGTAACAAGATATTAATTGGACATATAAACCTTAATTAATCCTATCCAGAGTTGATGTAAGTGCAATGTCTTCATTACTAAGAACACCTTCAAGATTTTCTACATCTTCATCATTAAATTTTGGAATGGGATCTTCTTCAGTCACTCAAAAATCCACCTCATCAATTGACTCATAGTCAATGGGATCATAACTTAGCTTCTTTTTGTTCAATTCAGTCCTTCAAATTTCAAATGACAAATAATTTCAGTAAAAATTTAAAAATAAATACATTTTATAGTAAATAAAAGCATTTTTCATAATATCTAAAGTTACCTATGCTTTAATCGCAAGTTATAGTTAGTGTAAACCAAATCATTCAGCCTTTGATGCTCCAATCAATTTCTCCTTTTTGTATGGATGTGCTCAAATAAGCTTTAGTTTCTCTCGCAACCGGAAGAAGCAGACGTTTGGCTAAGAACACGTATTGCAATATGTATAGTACATCCACCATTCATCTACAAAATAAAACATGTACATAATATTAGTTGCTTCTCAATTAATATGTTAATTTAACATTAAACAATAAAGATGAATACTTAGTTACTTACAAGTATCTATTTTTTGAGCTCCCATTTTACATGTCTCTCTGCTGAAAGATTCGTTGTCTTCAAGATACAATGTCACTTGCTTCATTATCTTGAAGCAATCAATATTTTCATCTGCGTTAGCTTCCACCGCGTCAATCAAAGCTTGCACTAACCCTCCCTTGTGAACAAAGTTTGGAACATATATGAATGCCGAGTTCAATAAATAAGAAGCTGCATGGAGATCGATCTTCAAATGTTTATCTCATCTCACTTTAATGATACTCGTGTAAGGCTTGTAGTGATCTTTATTCCTTTTGAATATCTCCTTAATTCCAATTTTTGCTCTTTGCATGCCTTCATAAATATATGGCAGTGAAGGCTTCTCATCCGAGTCAACGATTCTCAACAATTTTATTAGAGGAGTAACAATCTTCACAATTTGGTAACACTCATTTCAAAACCGGCTATCTAATATGATTGCACTAAAAATTTTTCCTAGATAGCTTATGGTCCACAAAGTGTTTATTAATAACAAGGGTTTGCAAGTCATGCTTGTGTATGTATATGTTGTGCAATGTAATAAAGGTAGTGGCAAACCTTGTAGCACCAGGATGCACAATTTCTTTCTAAGTTGGCCTTTTCCTCAACCATGACAAGAATATCATGAGGCAAATATTGTTTATCTTCGATGCCTTTGCTGCAATGTTTGACACATGAGGCATGCTTGAAATGTCTTTCAATACAAGATTTAAACAATGAGCAGTACAAGGAGACCAATAAATATTTTTATATTTCTCCTTGATCAACCTTCCACATGCCACATAGTTGGCAGCATTGTCAGTCACCATATGAACAATATTCTTTGAACGAACCAGTTCAATCACTTCAAAAAACAATGTGAACTAAGTTTGAGCATCTTTGACTAAATCTATGCATCAACAGACTTAACAAACTCCATTTCGTGGGTAGAATAAACTAAGAAGTTTATCAAAGTCCGTTGTCTCACATCAATATATCCATCCGCAATGAGTGTGCAACCTTTTTTCTTCCATTTATCTCTATGACCGCCAATGAGTAACTAACATTCTTTTTTCCATTGTCTTAACAAGTTGGTTTTAAAATCATAAGCACTAAGGGCTCTAAACCCAGGCCCTATAGAACACATTCCATCCACAGCTCTTTGAAATAAAGGGCACTCCAATGCTTTAAATGGAATGTAGTTCACTATAGCCCATTCAGCAATAAGCATCTTCACATTGTGTTATGCATCTTTTTTGACCTATAACACTAGCAAGATTTCATCCTGTTTATGCCACCTCCTCTATAGCTATTACTACAGTGAAGACATGTGTATACATTTTGTGTCCCCTCTTTCTTGTAGGCAACATGTGCCCATGCTGGGTCAGTTTTGCCATGAAATGAGGTATTGGAAGTAGGATTAGGAGTAGGACTGGAATTGGTATTAGAAGTGGGAGTGGGAGGTTCGTTATTGGTAGTAGGAGGAGTGACATTCTCATTTCCGGAACTCGATAGATCCATCCCTGCAAAAATTGAAGCATGATTTTTGACCTATAACACTAGCAAGATTTCATCCTGTTTATGCCACCTCCTCTATAGCTATTACTACAGTGAAGACATGTGTATACATTTTGTGTCCCCTCTTTCTTGTAGGCAACATGTGCCCATGCTGGGTCAGTTTTGCCATGAAATGAGGTATTGGAAGTAGGATTAGGAGTAGGACTGGAATTGGTATTGGAAGTGGGAGTGGGAGGTTCGTTATTGGTAGTAGGAGGAGTGACATTCTCATTTCCGGAACTCGATAGATCCATCCCTACAAAAATTGAAGCATGATTTTTGCAAATAATATTTAGTTTACTTAACTAAACTATGTCACTTCATTTCTGCTATTAAAAATCACTATGTTATCAATTACTCTAATTACAATTACTTGAGCCAATTGTCAGAACTGTTTTCCAAGTCCCAGTCATGTTCATAATTTTCAATACATTTCTATGAACTTCAAATATTTTAAAACACCTGTAGCATATGGGAAATCATTATTATGTGCTAACATTCCAGGCATGATAAATCCTTGTATGGGAATTATATAAAACCGCTAGGCTGAAGTTTCAATACAATCCTGGCATGATAAATCCTTATATGGGAATTATATCTAGTTTCAATACTCTATGAACTTCAAAGATTGCCTATGTCTTTTGCTTAAAACTGCCAGCCTGAAGTGTTAATTCATAATTGTCATAACTCTTAACACAAGCAGAGCAATCTCATAATTTCCTTCTCCCAGCACTGGTCATATATAATAGTAAAAACCATAAACAAATGAGCATTGAGCAATTTTTATCTGTGCACTATGTACAATAAAGCTTTGCATTTTTGTAGAGAGGTTACCATATGAGACAAAACGTTGAATTGGATGTTGAGTACAAGATCTTACCCTTTTTCTAAATGCAATAGGCCAACCCAGTTCTTCAGGATTCAATCTCGGATTGGAGTCATGGTCGTTCCTTTGAGCAGGAGAGATAGTTTTACCAGTGTTTGGTTCATCTAGAACTTGTAGTCTGGACTCTTCCTCTCGTGGTTTGGTATCCATCCCTGAATTGATTTCAACATTTGTTTTCAGTTTAGGTTGAGGTGGAATATGTTCAGATTCATGATCAAGTTGGGCAGGACTAGGTTGGCTTGTGGGAGCAAATGAGTCAATGGTGGCTATAAGGTTAGGTTGTGGTGATGACAATGATGATGTGTGTGGTAAGCCTTTGGAGTTAGATTCTTCTAGGATTAGCCATTCAATGTCGTTATACTCCCCTTGAATGGGTAATTTGGGATAATATGCTTATTCTTCTTAGAAGACGGTATCCCGGGAGATAATAAGTTTCTTGGAAGTAGGACAGTAGCATTTGTACCATTTTTGAGTAAAGGTGTAGCCAAGAAATATACATTTGTCAGCTCAAGCAGCAAATTTGTTGCCATCATTTTTGTGAACAAAGACAACACAACCAAACACCTTTGGATTTAATGAATTGATTAGTGGACAATTGGAAAGTGTTCAAGGAGTTTTTGGATAGGAGTTTTGTAATTGAGAACTTTGTATGGTATGCAGTTAATGAGATAAGCTGTAGTGAGTATAGCATCACCCCAGAAGATGGTAAGAACATTTTCTTCCATTAGTAAGGCTCGGGTTACTTCCAACAGGTAACGGTTCTTTTGTTTGGCCACTATTTTCTTGAGGGCTGTAAGGGTAGGAAGTTTGGTGATGAATTCCTTGCTGATCAAGAAATTCTTTAAAGGCATTGCTCATGTATTCCTTGGCAATATCACTTTGTAGCACCTTAATGGAAGCATTGAATTGGGTTCGCATAAAGAAATAGAAGTTTTTAAATATTTTGGCTACTTCGGATTTGTCTTTCATTAAATAAACCCATGTGGTTCTAGTGTGATCATCTATGAAAGTAATGAACTATCTAGCATTGGTGAGGGTTTTTATTCATGTAGGACCCCAAATGTCACTATGGATTAGTGTGAATGGTGAGGAGGGTGTGTAGGGCTGTTTGGGATTTGAAGATCTAGTTTTCTTTGCAAGTTGGCAAGTTTCAAAATGAAAAGGAACGGAATTTTTATTGAATAAATTTGGAAACATATGCTTCATATAATCAAAACTAGGGTGGCCTGAGCGACAGTGCCACAAGTGTGCATCATGTTTGAGAGTTGGAACTAACCAGTGCCTTTCTTGTCTTCCTTGTAGTTTTAGTTTTCAAGCTTGATCCTTCAAGGTAGAACAGTCCATCACATTCTCCAGAAGTCCCAATTGTCCTCCTCGATTTTAAATCCTGAAAAACACAAAGATCATCATCAAAAATCACTCAGCATGTTTGACCTCTAGTTAACTTGCCACAGATATTAGATTGAAGGTGAGTGCAGGCACAAATAGAACATTGTGTAATTCCAAGTGATAAGATAAAGTGACCATGCCAATTCCCTCAACCCTTGTGAATACTCCATTAGCTACTTTTACTTTGAGATGTTTGTCATAATTTAAGGTTGTGGAATAAATTTTTGTTACCAGTCATGTGATTTGTAGCTTCGGAGTCAACAATCCAAATATCTTCACTAGTTATAACAGTGTTGAGGGTTATAACGGAATTACCTAATTGTATTAGATTCACACTAGGAACAGAGTTTGACATATTCTGCTTGTCAAGTATATAGCGAAGCATTTGTAATTCTTCCAGACTATCGGATAATTCTAGTGCCACCACTGTGTCTCTGGTAGTAGGTGAATTTTGAGTTTCAGAATTTTTACCGGACATGAGTGTCATTGGTGTGACCCTGGTTTTGATTGAACTTCCAGAGAACTATCGAAGAGAAAATACACAAGAAAGGAGATTGAGGCTATGAGGTTTGTAAATAAGGCAGCGAGGCTTTGGTGGGCTTGCCATTGCTATAATAAATGAGTATGACAAGTGGGGATGGTGTGGATTTGAAATTACGTGAAAGATGTTTGATTTGAAAAAGGATGAAACAGAAACAGAGGTTGCCCTTTTTTCTCTCTCTCTGTGTGGGTGCCAGTCAGTGAAGCGATAAAGTCTGCTTTTGTCAGGCTGAATCCAGCATTGACTTTAGTTAAATCACCACTTTTGGTATCATAAGAGACATAAGTACCAATAGCAAGGCTGTTAGTTCCTAAAACACCAGAGAAGTTGATGATTGGGCTTGTTGTTAGCCCAACACTTGTGCTTATCCTAGCATAGTCATGCAGGTACTGAAGTTCCACCTTTCCAGAACTATGATCAGGAACTCTGTAGCTAAAGATACTCTTCAAACTAGGAGTAGGCTCATCAATCGTGATTGTGGTGAAGAGCTTAGAATCAGAATCAACTTTAATAGTAGCAGTGATGTTTTTATGCTTAAATTGAGTGTTAACATCAGCAAAGAATAGGTCACCTTTCTTGGTTCCTGATGATGTTATAAGTGTATAACAACTCCATTTGGCGAGTAGGTAGTGATGGAGAACTTTTGGTCGCTGTGATAGTCCTTGAACAGAAGATCTCTGGCTCTCTTGCTGATGTCAATGTAGAAACCAGGAACAGTCACTTTTCCTTCTCCTCTACGTTCTGACCCCTATTCGCCAGTGCGTGGAATTCACACACCCTTGAAGCAGAAATTGTTACCTGCGCGTGGCGCTCACGCACTACTCCGATTGAAGCTGGATTCTGGGAAATAGCAGGCCGACGGCCTCTAATTCTTCTTGTGGGGGCGGTGACACACCACTCTCTCTCCTGCCGAGGTTCTAGGTCACACCATCTCTCCCTCTCTTTCTCTTCTCTCACGCGTCACGTGGTACTCTCGTTGGGTTCATATTGAACCCAGTCTGCTCTGGTGTTCTGATACCATATTGGCTCATAGAGCCTAGATTTCATTGATATCAAATGAGGAGATTACAACATATATATATATATATATAGAAACAACAAAACAGAGTATAATGCGATCCAGAGAGAAAACAAAAAGAAAACGAAAAGTGAGTGGATATAGAATGATTGACCGAGGAGTAGGAGAGTCTACAATGTCATGCTACAATTCAGAGAATCAAGGATTTGTTATTGACTTTTAGCAGAAACCAAGCAAGATCACTCAATTTTAGTGTTTGGTATTCATCTTTGATATGGATTGGTTTTATTATATTGGCTATGTTTGGGATCAATGAAGCAATATATACTGTTTCCTAACCTTGATGTTGTTTTCTTACTAACTACCAAGCAACATGCAGATTAACTCACTCATTTGTTCTTTTGGTTTATAGGTTCTTCATTTAGATGCTGGGTTATTATTTTATATCTTTGTTGAAAAAACAGATAATTTTAATTCATTATATACAGATAAATGTAGACATGGGTAATTTTGTCTCTTGATATATTATTCATATTGATTCCCATGTTTTTGGTAATCTAACCAAACAATTTTATTCCTATGCATCACATTTTTATAATGGCATACTAAATAAAATCATGTAAACACCATTCTATTACATTCCTTAGGATTTTGTGAACCAAATGGCCTATTATAATTGCTTCATGACTTCATGTTTGAATGTGATAAATTATGCCTAGGTAACTGGTGAGGTTGAATATGCTGATGACACAAAAATGCCTTCTAATGGTCTACATGCAGCCCTAGTGTTGAGTACAAAACCCCATGCTCAAATACTTTCAATTGATGTTTCAAGAGCCGAGTCGTCACCAGGATTTGTCGGCATTTTTCTTGCAAAAGATGTGCCAGGTGGCAATAATATTGGACCAGTTGTTGCTGATGAGGAGCTTTTTGCTGAAAAATATGTTACTTGTGTGGGTCAGGTATCTAGGTTATTTAAAATGGATGTTTGGCTGTTTTGTGATGATTGTGATTTGTACTTTTAATAATTTTGATCTTGAAGAGTTCAAAAAAAAAAAAAAAATGAATGCTCCTTTTTTCTTCCTATGGGATTTATTAGAGTATGTACAGGTTATAGGAATTGTTGTTGCTGATACTCATGAAAATGCAAAGCTAGCAGCAGGAAAAGTTCATGTTGAGTATGAAGAGCTCCCAGCCATCTTGTCAATACAAGAAGCAATTAATGCTAAAAGTTTTCATCCTAATGCAGAGAGATGTTTGAGAAAAGGTGATGTAGATCTCTTGTTTCAGTCTGGTCAGTGTGACAAGATAATTGAAGGGGAAGTTCATATAGGAGGTCAAGAACACTTTTATTTGGAGCCAAATAGCACTGTTATATGGACAGTGGACGGTGGCAATGAAGTTCATATGATTTCATCCACTCAAGTAAGTTATACATTCTTGTGTTGTGTACTTGTAAAATATAGTATATGCATCTTTTGGAAACCTTAGTTTTCTGAAATCTTTGGCTAGTTCTATAGTATCAAGTACCGATTACATATTGAAAAGGGTTTTAGATTTTAGCTATTTATGACTGAACCATATCCTGCATATATAATAAAGATCAAAGCATTCAAAATGGTAGGTTATAGACCTCTCTATCTAGTTTCCTCTCTTCCTACAAGTTGTTGTTCTTGCATCTATTGTTTCATTGTTGATTGTAAAAGCAGAGTTCTAGCAACTAGTTTACGTGCCATATGACTGTTGCCATTATTTCTTGAAAATATATTAATTTAAACTGTAGTTCTTGTGTTGTATGAAATGACAATGTATCTTGGCCTTGCCCTTAAAGGCCATCTCCAATATTATATCTTATTTATTCTAAATTTCTGTTTGTGTTGGTGCTATTGGGAGAGTATTCAAGTTTGTTATGCATATTGAGCTCGTTTCAGTCCCTGTTGAGTTCATATTGAGCTCGTTTCAATACTGGCTAGCTAGTAATGATAATTGTGGCCTTATCTTTTCCACCCTCTCCTTAGAAGTGAGAGAATATCTGTATTCTTGTAGGCCCCTCAGAAGCACCAGAAATATGTTTCGCATGTTCTTGGTCTTCCTATGTCAAAGGTTGTTTGCAAAACAAAACGAATTGGTGGTGGGTTTGGGGGAAAGGAGACAAGATCAGCTTTTATTGCTGCTGCGGCTGCAGTTCCATCATATCTATTAAATCGTCCTGTGAAAATCACATTAGACCGAGATGTAGACATGATGATTACTGGGCAACGACATAGTTTTGTTGGGAAGTACAAGGTATTGCTGCCGCTATTTTTAATGGTTTAAGGTTAAATTGATGCCAAATATTATTATATTTCAACAACAACAATAACAACAAAGCCTTATCCCACTAGGTGGGGTTGGCTAAATGAATCGCATGACGCCATTATGCTTATCGAAAACCAAATCTTTGGATATAGTATATTGAAAGCACTGAATCCTACAAATAGCCTGTTTTCTTAAAATGTGTTATAGCCTGAAGCTGTGTACTTAGTCTATGGCTTAATGCTTATCCTTTTGAGTACAAGGCTTGAAGAAGAGGATGCTAAGACATCCCTCTAGTACTTTTGAATTCTGAGTAAAAGCTAAAACAAATAAATATCAGGATATGCTTGGTAGGTGAAATGAAGAAGGAAAGGAAAGAAATATGTGGTCCTCACACCTGTCTAATCCATCCAACTATCAGCAGAAGGGACAGGGAAAGAGAGAAGAATTTGTGAAAATTTGCTGTGGTTCCCTTACCATCCAATGCACCATTTAATTCTTTTACTATTTGGAGCAACGACTATGTTCCCAATTTAGGAAGAACAGTGAAAATAATAAAAATATTTACTTTTAATATACATGGTTAAATATATTTAGTAAGATAAAGGATACAAAAGTAAATTTACATCTTATTAAGCTGAGTTTCCTTTCGTTATATACCCTTCTTGAAACCAAACGGGGGAAGCGAAATGGTTCTTTCTTTTTCTAAGATAAAATATTCCTTGGTTTCTTATGAAATGATTGAAAGTAAGAAATTAGGGGAAATAAAAGCTAAAACAAATCAATACCAGTCAGGGAACAAAATATAATTGTATCTTACTTGCACTTTTTTTATTAGTATGTTCTATTATTCTGGCTTGTTGTTTACAGTCCTATTTATTTATTTTTTTAACCTTTTCTCTTTACAGTTGAATAACACCTTTTTTGGCTTCAAATGTAATTAGTCGAAAAAATATTGGTTTCAGGTTGGATTTACAAATGAGGGGAAGGTGCTTGCACTAGATCTTGAAATCTATAACAATGGTGGAAATTCGTTGGATCTGTCTCTTCCAGTTCTTGAACGGGCTATGTTTCATTCAGATAATGTGTATGAAATACCAAACATGAGGATAGTGGGAAGGGTTTGCTCCACTAATTTCCCTAGTCACACTGCTTTCCGTGGGTTTGGTGGTCCTCAAGGCATGCTTATTGCTGAAAATTGGATTCAAAGAATTGCTGTGGAAGTCAAGAAGAACCCAGAAGTGTTAAGAGTGAGATATGGAACTTTGTTATATATTCATTACTGTGTTGTAATCATCACTATCGGTTTTGTAGGATTTCTCTGTCAATTTTCCTAAGCCAAAGTTTCTTTTCAGGAAATCAATTTCCAAGGCGAAGGAACCATGTTGCATTATGGCCAGCAGCTTCAACACTGTACATTACTCCAACTGTGGGATAAACTTAAGTTATCTTGTAACTTGATAAAGGCACGTGAAGAAGTTGACCTATTCAATGGTCATCATCGGTGGAGAAAGCGTGGCATTGCGATGGTTCCAACCAAGTTTGGCATATCCTTTACAACAAAGTTTATGAACCAGGTAATATCTAAGTTCTAACAACAGCAACCACAGTAAGGCTTACCCCCCTAAATGTGGACATTTGCATAGATTGCATAGTGCCATTGTGATGTATCAACTACCAAATCTTTGGATAAATTGTTAACCAAAAGGTCATGTTTAATAATTTTATTTAGTGTTGATAAGAACCCATGACCACCCAAGACCATGGTTTATCCACTCAGGACAAATAAAATGGAACAAAGAAGAATTAGGAGCCTAACGGCTATTTTAGTTGCAACTTTCAGCTGTGCTTGTTATTTTCTGTTGAGAAATAAGTGGGATTTCCCACTTGAACCTTCGTTTCAGTTATCTTCATGATTTGTTTTAATTTATTATCTCTGTAATATTTCGTTATAAATAGGCTGTTGAAGAGGAATAAGGAGGATCAAATTACTGATAATTATTTTTAATTATTGTAATAAGAGGCTCACTTACTCTCACAATTTTGTGTTTATTCATATGGGAAGAGGTATAATATATAGACTTTAAGAAGAGTGATTAGAGGAGTAAACTAAGGGATTATAGTCAACTAAAATAGGAAACTTTCCTAATACTGAAAAATCAATCTAAATCTTAAAATCAAGAGATACGATTATGTGTTACAATCCCCTCAAGTTGGAGAGTAGATGTTAATCATTCCCAACTTGCCTTAAAATCCTTCAAACTTAGCTCTACCCAGTTGTTTTGTCATAATGTCTAAAATTTGGTCCGTAGATCATATGTGGGACAGGTTAATGATTCCTACTTCAATCTTTTTCTTAATGAAGTGTCTATCGATCTCAATATGTTTCGTTCTATCATGATACACTGGGTTCTTGACCATTTCAATGTTGCCCTTGTTGTCACACCAGACCTGCATTATTCCCTCCTGAAGAATGCCCAACTCCTTCATAATCTGATGACCTAGATTCATTCACATGTTCCATCGACAATTGCTCTCAACTCTGCTTCTGTATTACTAGTTATCACAATCTGTTTCTTGCTTTTCCATGTAACTAGATTTCCCCATACATATATGCGCAATACCCTGAGACTGACCTATAGTGTAGACCTCTATATTTCTTGTTGTGCCCTTCTTGAAGAAGATGCCCCTTCTTGGATTGAGCTTTAGGTAGCTTAAAATTCTGTATATTGCCTCCATATGTTCTTCTTGAGGTTGGTGCATAAACTGACTCACTATTCTAATTGCATAGGTGATATCTAGACGTGTGAGTTAAGTATATCAGTTTCCCTACAAGTCTTTTGTATCTTTTTGAGTTAACCGGGACACCATTTGGGTTGATCTTTAGGTGACACCCTTCTTCCATTGGTGTTCCCTCAGGTTGGGCACCTAACATCCCTGACTCATGTAACAGATCTAGGGCATACTTTCACTGGGACATGTTAATGCCCTTTTTAGTTCTTGCTACTTCTACACCCATGAAGTATCTCATTTGACCAAGGTCCTTGACTTGGAATTCATTAGACAAATCCTTTTTCAAGTGAGCAATGGAATATTCATCATTTCCTGTAATAACTATGTCATCAACGTAGACAATCAGGATAGTGACGCTTCCATTTTCATGCTTGACAAACGTGTCATCTGCTTCCCCTTGATTATATCCAAGTTTCTTCACTGCTTTGGTGAACCTGCCAAACCATATCCTAGGAGATTGCTTTAGTCCATACAAAGATTTGTCAAGTTTGTAAACTGAATTGTTGGGAGCTAGAACTCCATCTAGAATCTCCATATACACTTCTTCCTCCAAGTCACCATTTAGGAATGCCTTTTTTTATGTCCAACTAATGTAATGACCAATCCAAGTTAACTGCAATTGACAACAATAGTTGGATGGTATTGAATTTAGCTAATGGGGCAAAGGTTTCCTAGTAATCAATCCCATATGTCTGAGTATACCTTTTGCAACCAGTCTTATTTCGTACTTGTTGATACTTCCATCAAGATTAAACTTTGAGATAAAGATCCACTTGCATCCTACTAGTTTCTTTCCTTTGGCAAGAGTTGTGATCTTCCAGGTTTTATTTTCCTTGTGCGCCTTCAACTCTTCTTTTGCGGCTTGCTTCCAGTTTGGATTAGCCATAGCTTGTTGGAAAGGATTAGGAACTTTGATTTGTGCACTGTTTACAACAAAGTTCTGCATCTTTGTAACAAAACGTTAGATCAGATGCTGAGTACAAGATCTTACCCCTTTTTCTAAGAGCAATAAGCCATGCCATCTCTTTAGGATCTAATCCAGGGTTGGTGTCATGGTCATTCCGTCGAGTGGGAGAGACATTTCTACCATGTTCTGCTTCTTCCCGAGTTTGTTGCCTGTACTCCTGGCCTAGCTTCCGTATCCACCCCTACATTGATCTCAACATCTGTTTCCAGTTCATTTGGTGTAGGTTCAGGTGAAATAGGCTCAGGAGAATGAGGTCAGATAGGTTCAGGGAGAGTTGGATTAAGAGTGGGTTTAGGATGTGGTTGTGATGGGATTTTTGGAAATGGGATCATGTGAAATTAGCCATTGAATGTCTGAGTGTTCCCCTTGAATGGGTAATTTGGAATAGTAAGCCTCCTCCTCATAGAACACAGTGTCTTTGGAGATAAACATTTTCTTAGAGGTCCTTTCTGAGTGGAGGAGTAACCATGTAATATGAACCTTTCAACTTGGGCATCAAATCTGCTTCCATCATGTTTATGAACGAAGACAATACGAACAACACTTTTTGAGGTAATGGGTTGATAAAAGGACAATTTGGATAGGTTTACAAGGATTTTTTGAATGGGTGTGGTATAATTGAGAACCTTGGAAGGCATTCGGTTGCTTAAGTAGGAAGCAGTTAGGATGGCATCACCCCAGAAGATTGTGGACACATTTCATTCCATTAATAAGGTTCTAGTTACTTCCAATAGATGGTGGTTTCTTTCCATGCGGCAACGCCCTTCTGTTGTGGGGTGTAAGGATAGGATGTTTGGTTATGGATTCCTTGCTGATCAAGAAGCTCCTTAAAGGTTCCACTCATGTATTCCTTGGCATTATCACTCCGTAGTATCTGTATCTTAATGGAAGTTTGAAATTGATTTTTCACAAAGATATATAAGCTTTGGAATACCTTTCTTACCTCAGACTTTTCTTTCATGTAGTAAACCCATGTGGTTCTAGTGTGATTATCTATGAAAGTGACAAATCACTTGGCATTTACTAGGGTTTTTATTCTTGCAGGACCCCAGATGTCACTATAGATTAATGTGAATCGTGCAGAGGGTATGTAAGGCTGTTTGGGATATGAGGATCATGTTTATTTAGCGAGTTGGCAAGTTTCACAATGAAAAGGAACGGAATTTTTATTGAATTAACTTGGAAATATATGTTTCATATAATCAAAACTAGGATTGGCCAAAACGACAATGCCACAAAAATACATCTTTATCTTAAGAATTTGAGCCAACTAGTGCCTTCCTTGCGTTCCAAGCATCTTTATTCTTCCAGTTTGAGCCTTAAGGTAGAAAAGTTCATCCCACTCTCTAGTAGTCCCAATCATCCTTCTTGAGCCCTTTAGTTTATTTGCTCACAGATATTAGGTTACAAGCAAGTGCAGGTACATATAGAACATTGTGTGTTTTTATATGATTTGATAGCATCACGGCGCCAATTCCTTCAACTTTTGTGAATACAACATTTGACTCTGAGGGTTTCATGACACAACTTAAGATTTGTAACAACAACAACAAAGCCTTTATCCCACTAGGTGGGGTCGGCTACATGGATCGCACGGCGCCATTGTCCTCTATCAAAGACCATAGATTTCGATATATTATTAATTAAAAGGTCTCTCTCAATGACCTCATTAACCGTTCGTTTCGGTCTTCCTCGACCTCGTTTGACAGGACTCCATTATGTTTGATCAACCCTTCTCACCGGAGCACTCAATGGCCTTCGCTGAATATGTCCAAACCATCTCAAACGATTTTCTACCATTTTTTCGTCAATAGGGGCCACTCCAACACGATCACGTATATGAGTGTTACGAATCTTGTCCTTTCTTGTATGGCCACACATCCATCTTAGCATCCTCATCTCAGCTACCCCCATTTTATGTTCATGATATCCCTTTAAAGCCCAACATTCACTACCATATAGCATTGCTGGTCTTATAGCAGTGCGGTAGAATTTTCCTTTTACCTTATTAGGTACCTTACGATCACAAATAACTCCCGTAGCTTTTCTACAACTTAAGATTTGTAAACAAGGTTCTATTCCCAGTCATGTGATCTGTAGCTCCAGTGTCAACAATCCATGTATCTTCACTATTCATCACAGCATTAAGGGCTATAATAGAATTACCTGATTGCACCAGATTGATACTAGGAACAAAGTTTGACTTATTCTGTTTGTCAAGTATCCTTCAGAGCACTTGTAGTTCTTCCTGGCTTAGGTGGTCATCATTCTCACCTTTCTGTTCAGAAGTGGTAAGGTGACTTTGGAAGTTCTGCTTTCTGTTTGATGGCTTTCCATGTAGTTTCCAACACTCCTCCTTGGTATGACCCTTCTTCTTGCAGTAGTTGCACCATTTGTTATTTCTTTGTTCACCTTATGTTCCTCTCACCATAAGCGTTGAGCCCTTAACTTGACTTAGGCCACTCTGGTTCAGGAGTTTTCTACTTTCTTCGAATTGTATATAGTTGACAACATCAAACAAGTGTGATAAGGGTTTCATTCCCATAATCCTGCCCCTTATCTCCTCGAAAGGGTCATTGAGGCCTAAGAGAAAATCCGGTGTCCTTCCTTCTTCCACTATGTTCTTGTATAATTAGGCATCCTTGATGTTTTTCCATGGATTAACCTCAAACAAGTCCTGCTATTGCCATAATTTGAACAAAGCATTATAATATTCAGTCATTGACATGTTACAATGTCGTAAAGCACGGAGTTGTCGCTTCAGAGGATCAAGGAAGCACTGTTGTCAAGAGAGGAGTAGGTTCTCCTTGCTGCATTATAGATTTCCTTATCTGTATTTGCAAGAAGGTAGCCCTCTCTAATATCAAGGGTCATCAAATTACAGAACCAAGTCATCACTTGTTTGGTTTCAGCAAACCAAGTGTCAAAATTTGGATCATCAGCGGCTGGTTGAGGAGCTTCCTCATTGATGTACTTCTCTTTTCACTTGCCATGTATGTATCTCGACACAATTTGAGACCACTAGAGGTAGTTCCTACAATTTGGATTATGGTTAATGACCATAATTGAATTTTCTGCAAAGGATGCAAATTCTGACCCTGTTTCTGAAGATTTTGGAGGTGTTGTATTAGTAGAAGAGGATGAAGAAGAAGATGAAGAAGAGTTACTTTAAGGATTTGTGCCCTTCATAAGAGCCATTAGGTTCACTCCAAGATTTGCAGGGAAATTGGAGCAATTCATCGTTCTGGGCTAAAAAGTGGCCAGAAAACGCCATAAAGGGTGGCGCGTGAGTCATGTGCCAGTACTGTGGAGGCACGTGGGCTAGATCGCCTCCGCTTCTCTAGGTTCCGCTAATTGGCTAGTTTTTATCCTCCCTGTGCTGGCGGTGTAGTGTCACGCGCCATCGTGCTCTGAATTCGCCAAACATCTTCCTGTCTGTCTCTCTCTTGTTTCTCCCTCTTCCCTCACTGTCTCACTCTTCCTTTCTGGCGTCAGATCAATGTCCAAAGCTCTGATACCATATTGTAAACAGAGACACACTTACTTTGACAATTGTGTTTATTCATATGGGAAGAGGTACAATACATAAACTTTTGGAAGAGTGATGAGAGGAGTAAACTAAGGGATTACAATCAACTAAAATAGGGAACTTTCCTAATACTGAAAAATCAATCTAGATCCTAAAATCAAAGCATATGATTATATGCTACAATAAGGGATTTTCTAACATTAATCAATTGGAGGTTCTCCTCTTGTTGGCGGTTGAGAGTGAGTAGAGCGAGATACTTGACTTATTTTCAATAGATATCTATTCCTTGGCTATTACAGAGTTGAGTAAGATACATACTTCAACTTCCTAATAGAATTATTTATCAACCTCTTTATTTTAGACTTTAACTTTTCCAAAATTTGGGTTGTAACAAGTGTTTTGTTTGGTCATCTATCCCTTTGCAAAGGACTCCATATTGTTTGATCTAATCCTCATTGATGTCTCCAATGGCATACTTCGTATATGTCCAAACTACCTCAAACGAAATTCTATAATTAGACACCACACTAACTTTTCCTCATACATGTTCATTACAATGTTATTTTTTTTTTTTTTGTATGATCCACACATTCATCTCAATATCCTCTTATATGCTACCCCAACTTTATGCTTTTATCCCTTTAAAGCCTAACACTCACAACCATATAGCATTGCTAGTCTTATTGCAATTTGATAAAACTTCCCTTTGAACTTGTTGATACTTTCCAGTCATAAATAACTCCGGTTTCCTTTCTCCATTTGAACCACCCAACTTGTATTCTATGTGGAACATCTCCATCAATTTCACTATCCTTTTATATTATTGATTCAAAATATCTAAACTTTGTTATTTGTGGAATAATTTGATTTCTCATTTAACCTTCAAATCACTTCTAACTTGCATCTTATCAAACTTGCATGTTAACAAAAAGGTGTTTTAGTGGACATGAGTATATGAACAGAATTGGGATGGCGATGAACCAACATGGGGGTCGATGATATTGATGATCTCTTCGGACCCTCATGTGAGTCGCTGATGGGAGACTTGATGCAACTATCAATGTGACGAACACTCTCAAAACACCATGACACCTTCTACTTAATTTCTCATAAACTCCGATTATCACAAGAGTACTTGCTCTTCAGCTTGCTGACAAAACCTTTAAATTTCTCTTTTGTAAGAGATTTTATCATGACATCTGCAGTGTCTTCTCAAAGGGATGTATGATAGGTCATTCACCTTTGCATCTAGTTTCTCTTTAATAAAGTGGTAATCAATCTCCACATGCTTTGTGTGATCATGGTGTACAGGGTTGTTTGCTATCTTAATAGCTAACATATTATCACACCATACTTTGATTGGTTCATTATTATAAATGTAGAGTTCCTTCAATAATCTAACCCGCCACATCCCTTCACAAATTCCTAGAGACAATGCTCTATATTCTGATTCAGCAGAACTTCAAGACACCACTAGTTGTTTCTGACTTCTCCAAGTGACGAGATTTCCCCAAATGTAGGAACAATACCCTATAGTAGACCTTCTATCTATTTTAAAACCTCCCCAATCTGCATCAGTAAACATTTCAATGTTTCTAGGGTCTTTCTTGGCAAAGAATAAGCCTTGCCCATGTGTCTTTTTAAGATATCAGAGGATCCTATTGACAGCCCTTATATGTTCCTTCTGAGGGCTCTTCGAGAATTGATACGTCCTGGGTCTGGGAGGGGTGTGGATTGAGTTCGGGGTTTGGTGGCACCCACAATCGTTGGAGACGGGGGACCCGTGTCTGTATTGGGTTAAAGGAATAGGGGTGCGCCTCTGCTACCAGCTTAAGCTTTTAGCACGATGGTTAGCACTTCACAGTTAAGCGTGCTTAGCCAAGGGTAGTCCCATGATGGGTGACCCCTTGGGAAGTCCTCGTGTTGTGGCGTTTCGTTCCTGGTGCGAACCTACAAGGGAAGATCCCACGAATCCACAACCAATTCTGAGATATGCTCACCCCAAGAAAGCTAAACAAATATCTATGATCCACTTGAACCCTTGAACATGAAAGAACAAGGACCCGAAGTGTTGAAAGACGCCACAAGGTTGATCAAGCCTTGATAAGTCTGTTAGTTCTAAGAAGAACACTAGAGAGAATCCACTCTCAAGAAACAAAGTGCAGAAATGCAACTTTCATTCATATATCAAATCTCAAGTGTCCTTACAAATGAAGAAGCACAAGGTATTTATAGAGAAATACTATCTAATTGTAATAATTGCAACTTAGAAAATTGCAACTACAAAGTCTAATACCATGTGCTAGGAAACCCAAATGTCTAATACAATGTTCTAGAAAACACAAAAGTCTAATATCGTATGTTAGAGAACCCAAAAGTCAAGTATGACAACTTATTTAATAATTTCGCACAAATAAAAACCATAAATCAGCATTTAAAGCCCAAAATGTGCTTATTTAGGCCCAAATGAGTCGTCCCATGTGTAGTACTAGGTTCAAGCTCTTCAATTTGAAGACTTCAAGCCCAAAACTTGATCAATATCTCCATTTGCAGCCCAAATGAAGTTAGTTGCGTTTTCAGCATTTTCATCTAAAATTGTTGATCCAATTGCCATTTGATTTGCAACATGCTCTTGAATCAGCCCAATCAATGCTTCCTTAAATATTTTAGCTTGAGCTCTCGTGATTGGACCAGCTGGAATTTGAAAATGATCATTTGAAGTTAAAGAGTTGTCACTTGAATATGAATAGACAACTTGCTGATTCTGGATCGCATCAAGAATTGACTTATAACACTAATTGCATAACATATATCAAACCTCGTCTGGGACACATAAATTAGTTTTCCCACTAGTTTTTGATATCTCTCCCTATTTACTGCTGTTAATAAGGTCTGATAGTTAACTTCGGATTGAGCTCTATTGGAGTATTAGCAGGCCTGGCTCTCCCAACATTGTTGTTTTCTTTAGTATATCAATAGTGTATTTTTGTTGAGATACACTAATGCCTTGATGAGTACTTGCCACTTCCATTCCCAAAAAGTATCACAAAGAACTGAGATTCTTTATTTCAAATTAAGTTGCCCATTTCTCTTTGTCTAGTAATCTCTTCTGCATCATTCTCTATTAGCACTATATTATCAACATATACAATGAGAATACTTATTTTGTCTCCATAGCACTTTATAAACAGGGTGTGATTTGCTTAACACAAACTATATCCTCATGCCTTGATGGCTTTAGTGAAGTGCTCAAACCATGCTGTAGGTGATTGTTTTAGGCCATATAGAGATTTAGAGTCTACACACTTTATGTGAATTTTCAAAAGTTCTCAGTCTCAAGGGGACCTACATATAATACTTCCTCTTCAAGATCACCATTTAGGAAGGCATTTTTAACATCTAATTGGCGAAGAGGCCAATCTAGGTTAGCTGCAAGTGAGAGCAGTGCCTTAACAGTGTTGAGTTTGGCAACAGGAACAAAAGTTTCTTGATAACCGATGTTATAGGTTTGAGTGAAACCTTGTACTTGGTCACACTTCCATTTGGGTTATATTTGATAGCAAAGACCCATTTATTGCCTTTATGTAGATCAACAACTTTCCAGGTCTTATTTTTGTGTAAGGCCCTCATCTCTTATTCTATAGCTTGTTTCTACTGAGGATGGCCAATTGCTTCTTTAAAATTCTTTGGTATGGCATCTTTTCCGCATTAACTACAAATGGCTTTAGGTTTGAAGACAATTTTTCATAAGAGACATACCTGGCAATTGGATGCTGTTTGCAGCTCCTTTTTCCCTTTCTTACAGCTATTGACCAATGTAAATCTTCAAGACTTGATAAAGGTGCATATTCATGGCATTGCCTTGGAGTTGGAGTAGGTTCTCTTCTATTTGTAGTTGAGCTTCCAGGCTGCTGTTCTGGTGACAGTCTAGGTACTTCATCCCTATTCTCGAGCAAATCAGGATTGGAGAGAGGCTCAAAGGGGTTTGTGTCCTCAAATGCTGATCTAAATGGAGTATTTTCAGTGATTTCTGGGTTATTTTCAGTAGTAATTTCATGTGTATGTTTGTCTAATTTTTCTAAAAGTGAAGCAGTAGGTATAAAAGTAGGAATAATAGTAGGAAAAAATGAATAGCAGCAGAATCAAGTGGTGTTTAAGGTTCATTTGTTTGCTGTCCAGACGTATTTTCAGTTTCACAGAAATATGATAATTATTCCCAGAGTCACAAACATGCGATTCACTTGCACTTTTCTACTCTTGAATGGGTGGTTTGACAAAATAAGGTTTTTACATTCATTGTAACATGCACCCTATTTGTTATAAATGCCCCTTTTTATTTGAAGAATAGCCAAGAGACAGTTTTAATGGATCTGTGATTAAACTTTCCTCCATTTTCATTACAAACATTACATCCAAAAACCCATTGAAGAATTGAATGAATGAGGGGTGAGTTAGGAAAAACTTCCTGCAATTTTTGAAGTGGAGTTAGGAAATTTAAAACCTTTTATGTCATTTGGTTTATTAAATATGCAAAAGTTAAAATAGCATCCCCAAAAATTATTTGGTACATGTTTTCCAAACATAATAGCTGTTGCAACCTCAAGTAAATGCCGATTTTTTCTCTCTTGGGAATACCATTTTGTTGCGGTGTTTGAGCACAAGAACTTTGATGGTGAATGCCATATTCTTCCAAAAAGGTTTTGAATGGTGAATTTAAATATTCTTTGCTATTATCGCTTCGAAGAATCTTGATTGGGGTTTTAAATTGAGTTTGAACAAATTTATGATCTTTTTTTTTTTAAATATCAAAGACTACTGATTTGTGACTCATTAGAAAAACCCAAGTATCGGGTATGGTCATCGATAAAGGCTACAAACCATCTAGCTTTAGAGTTTGTAGCAAACTTTGATGGACCCCAAACATCTCTATGTATGAGAGAAAATGAGTGGGTTTATAGGAATGAGGAACATAAGAACGTCGGATCTATTTAGCAAAGTGACAAGTTTCATTATGAAAGTTAGAAATTGCTTTATTGCCAAAGTGACCGACGCAATGTTATTCTCACATAATTTTGTAGAGGCAGAATGTTTGTCTAGGATCCTCCTAAGACTTGAAGTTCTTCATTGCTTATAGATTCCTCTTCAACGTCTGCAGCACCTACCATCAACCCTTTCTTTCTCTGTCTGGTGTTGGTAGGCTTACCATGGAGCTTCTAGCAAATATCCTTAGTATGTCCACTTTTACTGTAGTGGCCACACCATTTTTCTGCTCTCATTCCCCCTTGTATCTCCCTGGTTTCCTTTGACAGCTAGTGCAGGCATCTCAGTTTGGGCCTTAGTTCTATTCTAAGCCTATATCGTTTGACTTTCATCACATTGGACCATGTTGAATGTGTCTTCTAAGGAGGGAAGAGGTTTTATTCCCCTTATACGACCGCATACATCTTCGAATACATTCTTCAGGCCAAGAATAAAGTTATGGCATCACTCTTTGTCAATGAACTCTCTAAAATGTATACCATCTCGAGTACATTACCACTCATGAGTTTCATAAAAGTCAATTTGTTGGTGAATTTAAATATTCTTCCAAAAAGGTTTTGAAAGGTGAATTTAAATATTTTTTGCCATTATCGCTTTGAAGAATCTTGATTGGGGTTTTAAATTGATTTTGAACAAATTTATGATTTATTTTTCGTTTTTTGAAATATCAAAGACTTGACTCATTAGGAAACTTAGATGGTAGAGTTTCAAATACATGACCACTCATGAGGAAACTTTGAGATATCAAATACATGACTACTCATGAGTTTCTTAAAATGATTAAAGTCAATTTGCTGCCAGAGTTTGATTAGCACAGTATAATATTAAGTTACAATTTTATCTCCTTGGATGAAGTTTTTGAGAAGGCATGATGACTGCAACTGTATTGTCTGGAACAGAGTATATCAATTTTGCTGAATCCTAAATCTCCTTGGCTCATTGTGTGAGTAAGTAGCTGTCACTCATCTCTAGTGTCATCGATTTAATCAGCCAAGTCATCACCATGTTGTTTTCAGCACACCAAACAGCATACTGAGCATCTGGGTGGCAGCAACCTGGTCAGGTATCTTTTTTTGACTTTTCCTCAAACAAACATCAAGATGCTTCTAGACCATTGGAGATAATTCTTGCCATGAAGCCGATGAGTAATCTGTACATTAAAGGGAGAATCTAATGCCGTAATAGGCATCTCATGGTGCGATATAATGTTTTCACCATTGCTTCCTCTTTGTGCACCTGAATAAGTCCCTTGTGGGATTTCATCTACCAGTGATGAACGACTGTTTCCATTATCGGCATGGAGTGCCCATGACTGATTGGTTAAAGCTGCTTAGAATGCCATTGATCGGGAGACTAAGGCTATGATACCATGAAATATTTGTTGGTAACAACTCTGTTTTTATTATCGGTGCTAGAGTGTTGCATATATAGATAGATTGTAGAGAATCAAATCTTATTTAACTCCCCAATCTGTTCCTATGATCTCGAGAAAAACAATAAGATATTGAGTAGGAGATACTAAACCTAATACAAAGTGCAAAATAAATATTAGATTAAAACTAGGGTTAACTAGGTTTAGACCCAATAAGTGGCCGCAGGCTCAATTTGTTCCAACAGTTTCATATTAGTTAGAATTACGTCCTGAGTCCCGAATTTATCCAACCATCCATGTTTCATTACTTAAACCAGGCTCATATCTCTTTGTTAAGCAGAGGCATCCCCCAATTGATTGGCCAGCGATCCCAACATCCTCAATTACCAAGAAAATTTTGAATAAAAGAATTGGTAGGAAGAAGGGAATTATTACTGAAATTTTGGTTCAATGGAAAGGAATGCCAGATGAAGCCACTTGGTTGTCACAATTCAATTTCCAGAAGCATTTTCTTGATTTTCCTATTCCCAAAGTGCGAGAGTTATTTTGGAGTTGGGGTATTGATATGTAAAAATAAAATAATAGGGGAACTGGTTATTGGTGATTGTTAGGACTAGTGTTCTATAAATACTAAACCTATTCCCATATGTAATCAGCCTTTGCGTTAATTTGAAAGCATTTTCAGTGTATTGTTTTTCTCAATCTCTCTCTTCTCTCAATTTTTTATGTTCTTCTCTTTCTATTTCCTTATTTCCTCATTACCTTCCCTATCTCTGTGAAGCGCTAACCGTCGTGCTAAAAGCTTAAGCTGGTAAGAAAATCACACCCCAATTCCTTTAACCCAGATCAAACACGAGTCTAGCAGTCTCCTACGACTTTGTGGTCTAGCTGGCCAAATCGATCCACACCCGCTCCCATACCCAGGACATGTTACAATTAATTATTATTAATTGGATATTATGTAAATAGTAATAAGTTAGCTATAATTAAGGGTTATTTTAGAGAATCTTAGATAACAGAATATATTCTGTTATCTTATTTGAATTTTGAATTCAATGTATCTATAGCGATAGCTGTTGCAATAGATCATTGGATCATGTAAACCTACCGGAGTTCCACATGGTATCAAAGACTACCAATTCTTATCCAAATAATTCCGTTGACTCCAATAACGTACACATAATAGGTTCCACTTTGAATGGGTTGACGATGGACCAGACTCCCTTTCTCTGGCTCCACCTTCCTACCCAAACCAACTAAGTCAAATTCTTGAACTGCTCAAACAAATGCAGACTCAACAATCCAATTCCTCAAATGCCACTGTGGCTCATAAAGGTAATTCGGTCTTTGCTCTACATACTGGTTCTTATTCCTCACGTTGGATTGTAGACACGGGTGCATCTGATCATATGACTTCCGAAGCTCCACTATTTATCTCCTACCGACCCCTCACTGGTAACGAACATATTAAGACGGCCACAGGAACATCAACCCCTATTCCCGGCACTGGCACGGTGCAAATCTCTAATTCTCTACACCTTGACTCAGTTTTACATGTTCCTCGGCTAGCATGCAATCTTCTCTCAATTAGTAAATTGACCAAACAAGCCAATTGCACTATCGGGGAATACGATTGGCACTGCTAAGGAGTATGACGGACTCTATTACCTTGATGGTTCCACCGTAAAGGCTTTGTGCTCAAAATTATGTGGTATTGTTCCCAACCCCACAAACACTGACATCCTCCTCTAGCATAAACGGATGGGCCATCCCAGCTTTTCCTATTAAAAAAAATTGTTTCCTCAGTTTGCATTTAATAAAGATGTGTCTCTTTTCTTTGATGTCTGTGAACTCACTAAGCATCATCATACAAGTTTTTCCCCTTCCCGTTATAAACCTACACGTTCGTTTTCTATCATTCAGAGTGATGTTTTGGGTCCTATGCTGATTCCTAATCATTCCTCTTCCAAATGGGTTGTAACGTTTATTGATGATCACACCTGTATGTGTTGGGTTTACCTATTAAAAGACAAAAGTGACATCTCTACTATATTCATTGAATTTTTTCATTATGTCCAAACCCAATTCCATACACCTATTCAGGTCTTATATACTGACAATAGCATCGAATATTTTAATCATACCCTCACTACCTTTCTCACTGCCCATAGGATTGTTTACAATAAGTAGTTGCCCTCAAAGCCCCCAACAAAATGGCGTGGCTTAACGTAAAAACAGGCATCTTCTTGAAGTTGCCCGCACCCTGCTATATACATCTCATGTTCCTAATTATTATTGGGGTGATGCTATCCTTACTGCTACCCATCTTATCAACCTATGCTTAGTCGTATCTTGTCCCTTGTCTCTCTACTTGAGAAACTCCGTAAGACTTACCCTATGACTCACCTTAATCACCATCTTCCGCTTCGTGCCTTTGGCTGTTCTGTTTTCGTCCATCTTCACCATCCGCCTTCGAAACTTGACCCTCGGGCTGTTAAATGTCTCTTCTTAGGCCATTCTATTACCCAAAAGGGATACATATGTTACAATCCCGTGTGTAAGCACATGTTTGTCATTCGCGATGTCACGTTTCATGAATTTGTTCCTTACTTCTCCAAGTCTTCAATTCAGGGGGAGAGTTGGAATGAATTTCAGCCCTTAGAAAGCGTACCTGAACCTATACCACCATCAATTCCAATCCAAATCCCCATCTAAATCCAGGCTATATCACCCTCCTTACCACAAGCCGGGGACAAGAACCACCATGATCAATATAAAGTCTATTCTCGAAGGACCAAACAGGTAACAAAGCCCTACATACCCAACGCAGTCCAAACTCTGAACCGGTGATGGAACTTGAGAAAGAGGATACTCTAGTACAAATAACAGATGAGTTTGATATGCCTATTGCTCTCTGAAAGAAGACTCGTACATGTACCTTGCACCCTATTCAAAACTATGTATCTTATGCTAATCTGACTTAGAATCACTATAACTTTGTCACTAGTCTTGACAGGATTTCGATTCCTAACAATGTGTATGAAGCACTTGAAGTCCCTAAATGGAAAAATGCTATCTTAGAAGAAATGCGGCCTTTGGAATAGAATGGTACATGGGAGGTTGTTGACTTACCGAGAGGAAAGAAACATGTAGGGTGTAAGTGGGTATTCACCCTGAAATATAACTTTGATAGCACTCTTAACAAATACAAGGCACGGTTAGTTGCCAAGGGCTTCAGCCAAATGCATGAAGCATGGAATAGATTACAATGAGACATTCGCTCCTGTGGCAAAATTGAATACCATCCCAGTACTCCTATCTATTGCAACCAACCTTGATTGGCCTCTTCAACAACTTGATATCAAAAACGTATTTCTAAATGGTGAGTTAAAAGAGGAAGTATGCATGACACTCCCACCAGGCTTTGACAAAGGACGACAGAATCAGGTATGCAACCTTAGAATGTCTCTCTATGGCCTGAAACAATCACATCGTGCTTGGTGTGACAGGTTTTCTATAGTTCTCAAAGCTGAAGGATATAAGCAAAGCCTATATGATCACACTATGTTTGTGCTACAAAAAGGAGTTTTGACAACCATCCTAATTGTATATGTGGATGACATCATTCTCACGAGAAATGATGTTGAAGAGATTAACAGAATTAAAGCAGCCCTGAACAAGAAATTTGAAGTTAAAGATCTTGGTAAGTTAAAATACTTTTTGGGAATGGAGATAGCTAGATCAAAGAAAGGCATCTATGACTCCCAACAAAAATACATCCTTGACGTACTCAAGGAAACTGGCATGCTAGGATGTAAGCCTAGTAAAGTACCAATCAATACCAAGAAAACAAGTAAAGGCAAGAAAAAGGTTGTAGGGGCAGAAACTGAGGTTCAAAACATAGAAGAACAAGAGAAGGAAGATATGCCAACAGACAAGGAATGTTATCACATACAAGGACAAGGAACATTAGTTGGAAAACTAATCTAGTTATCACATACAAGACCTAACATTGCTATAATTAAGGGTTAGTTTAGAGCATCTTAGATAACAGAATATATTCTGTTATCCTATTTGAATTTTGAATTTAGCATATCTCTAGCGATAGCTGTTGCTTGCAATCTATATATTGCACAGGATGAGAATAGAATAGATCATTGGATCATGTAAACCCACCGGAATTCCACAATTTTCTTTCTCTTTCCCTACCTTTCAAACTAATGCAGCTCAAGAAATCAATTTCCAGCCTTTTTCTTGAAAATTATTTCCCAAGAACCCAATTTCATGCCAATCAACCTTTGGAAAATTGGGTTTCCAAATCCATTACCATTTCCAAAACCCCGTTTTCAGCAAAACAAATGTGGCCTTAAATCTTACATTTTATATTTTTTATGAACTCATATTTGCCCTTGATCTCTGATGATTCAAGACAATAGGGTATAATCCTACATGCTGGATTTCATTCTTTTTATATTATTATCCAACATGCAACATACTGTAGCTTATGATTTTGATATCTATATTAAATGTTCTTTTGAGTGATAGGATAATGACTTGCATTACTTGATTAGTGATTTAGTTTGAATTTATTTTTTTATTTCCTTTTTTTTTTGGGTTTTTGCTATTATCTTTTATCTTTTTTGAGTGTTCATTAGTAATTTTGTTATTTATTTGGGGTTTAAAATATTGATGAATTTGATATCTTCTCAATAACTTCAGGCAGGCGCTCTGGTTCATGTCTATACTGATGGGACTGTTTTAGTTACCCATGGGGGAGTAGAAATGGGGCAGGGCTTGCATACAAAAGTTGCTCAGATTGCTGCCTCAGCTTTCGGCATCCCCCTTAGTTCTGTCTTTATATCAGATACAAGTACTGATAAGGTAAAGTATCTACCCTCTTATATGGGTTTATGATATCTTGTTTCTAAATTGCTCGAAGAATATTTGTGGTAAGCATGGACTATTACTGTATTTTGTTTATCTTTCCGTCTTTCCTTTTTGCTGCTAAGTCATAATGCTTCATAAATGTGGGCTTAGGTTGCTGAACCATTCAAGAAAGCTGCAGGGATTACTAGAATGAATGAAATAAGAATCGATAAGGATAATGTTATCTGTTTGACAATAAAATTATTTTGCATCAACTAAACTGTCAGTACTCTAGAAACTAACTACAAAATCAACTTAGAAATGGACAACTACAGCCCCCAGCACATAATAGCTAAGAGTATGTTGCTTTCTGTAACATGTTTTATTACAACATATTTACTGTCCCTTTGGTTTATCCCTTTCCTTTAGTTTTATTTCATAGATTTATCTTTAGACAATTGATTTTGATAATATATGGATATGATCCCCTCATGTTTACTATGACATTAGGTTCCTAATGCCACACCGACAGCAGCTTCTGCAAGTTCTGATATGTATGGAGCAGCGGTTTTGGATGCATGTGAGAAAATAAAGGCACGCATGGAGCCTATTGTTTCTCAACAAACTTTTAATTCTTTTGCTGAGGTACTCCCACACTTACAGTTTTTATCTCACCTAAAGAAAGTATCCACTCTGAAAAAAGGACTTACTGAAGAATGTCTCACTCGTCATGTATTTTGATAGTTGTGTTTCTGTATCATATTCGTTGAGGTGTTTAGCTGAATAAAGAACCTTGGGAAGAGTCGGATAAATATGCTCGACTCTGTTGTTTCTTGAGCAGAGTTAGCATCTGGAGATAACTTACGCTGTAATATTATTGTTCTAATGGATTTCATTCATTGATGACATTTTCTTTTCATTATTAGCAGTTTGGGACTTTGCTAAATTTGTGCGTAAAGCAAAAAAAGAAAAAAGATTTAGAAAGATCCCAAATCTTAAATACATTCATATATTAAACTTGGCCGGCATGATAATTGAATTAATTAAGGTAGTCTGAGGGTTACTTCAGAAAAGTTCTGTATCATGTTCAGAGTCCTTATGAAGATTATATGACGTAATTGGGTTATCAACAATCAGTATGAAGCAGCTTTTTATATTTTTCTCTACTATTACAAGCCGCCTTTTGATTGGAAATTATCTTTTGGTAATATTTTGTCATCCATTTATCGTTTTCAGCTGGCTAGTGCATGCTATGCAGAGCGAAAAGACCTTTCTGCCCATGGATTTTATATTACACCTGATATTGGGTTTGACTGGAAAACTGGTAAAGGAAATCCATTTAGGTACTTCACTTATGGAGCTGCGTTTGCTGAGGTGGAAATTGATACCTTGACTGGAGATTTTCATACTAGAGAAGCAAATGTCATTTTGGATCTAGGGTACTCTCTGAACCCGGCCATCGATGTCGGACAGGTAACTTTCTGTTTTAGGTTTTTTTTCTTTTGGTTTTTTTTATTGAGAAAGCAATTTAAGTGGAAGAGAAGTACAAAAGGAAAGTTCCTTCAAAAAGGAAAAGGGAAAAATGGCTGAATCTTCAGTCAGTCACTTTCCTCAAGTCTTATAATAATGGACTTGACCTTACAGAAGTGATCTGAATATTTGTATTCACTGTAATCTTTCTATCTTATCAGAGCTTTGGTAGAACATTTTTAGACCTCAATGGTTGTTATATATAAAGTGGATTCACCTTAGTCTGTAAGAATCAAAAAAAGAAAAATTCAAATTCCGCACCTGCCATGCCTTTGTTACCAGATTTCTAGTTCGTTTTATGAATCCAGATTCTCTGGGTAGCATATTAATGTAGTGTAACACCTTATCTTCCATAGCGTATTCTAATGAGTTTAGACACATAATGAATCGAAACCACTGAGCCAAAGGGGTCTTAACTCTTATCCCGATTGTAGGCTTTTTAGAAAAATTTTCAACTTTCAAAACAGTTTCATAGTGGTTCACTCTTCATTATGTCTTATCAATCCTCAACTTCATTTGTTATTGTCAGAGTATTTCTCTCCTTTGCTTTTAGCTTATATGTCCAATTGATCGGTTCGTTGCGCATAGCGAGCTACTACGTGTATCATATTACTATGGGCACCGATTCCACTAGGGTTTCACTCATATGCTTATACAAGGTATGTAGCCATACTGGCTACTCAACTATTGTAAGTCACATTAATACATAGATACAGATAACCAACAAAACATTCAAATTCTTCTTCGTCTTCTACTTTTCCGAGATTACCTGTTAGCCCCTTGAGCCGCTAGCTTGTGCTGTAGGTTAGTCATGGGAAAGGGGTGTGATTTGTGATAATCTCTGTACGCCTTTCCAGTGATCTATCCAATTGTTTCTTTGGGCTCGGGCAAATGTCAAATCCTGAACAATTGTCAAGTCCTATAATTAGAATTGACAATGATGGGTCATTATTCAATTTGTTGCCATCAACATAATGAACTTTATGTTGTTCTTGATCCATTCTTAACTTTTGTCCTTATCTTAACGGTGTTGGTTATCTTTAGGACTTTAGGCGAAGTGTCTAATCTAAGTCTCATTATGTGTCTCTTGTTCCTTAGGACTTGGGTGTCTAATGTAGTTACATTGCTCTCTAAGTCATAACTTTAATTCCTATGATCCCATTTATCACCACTCATCCCAAATTCTGTAATTTCGCAAATCAGCCCTAATCTGCCAGATTTGTCACCCAATTTTGAAAGTTCATAACTTAATCTAGAAAATTCCAAATGAGGTGATTCCAGATCCTATAAAAAGATATTTAAGCCCTCTTTACACAAAAAATATCATCCACTGCAAGTTATAGGCCGAATAGTTCAGAAAACCTCGAACAACAACACTGCCTCAGGATTCATTTCAGATTCAATGCCAAAACTTTAGCAAATCATAACTTAAAATTACAAACCCAAATGACATATTATATATCAATTTAAAGCTCAAGATCTCTACTTTCAACCTGAAAAATATCATGATCATTGGTCGAGGTTTAACTATTCAAAAACACCTCACAAGCAGTCTGCCTTCCAGGAAACGAAATCTTACAGCAACTAACTTTCAATTCCAAAGTTAGGGTTTTCTACCAAATCATCCAAAATCATAACCTCAAGCTATTCCTATACAATTTTGTGTGTAGAATCCATCTCTAATCTCAATTTTAACAAAATCCATTTCTTTCCCCATGAACTGGTCTTGCCCGAAACTTAACCCTAATTATCATATTATTTTTCATCATAAAACCTTATATAACATCATATTCATGATTTTAAGAACATTAGAACCCTAATCTCCTCTCTTGGCTGTAAGTTACGGGGAGCCATAACTTCATAAAACTTATCAAAAATTCAAGACACTATACTCAAATCAAAGTTTACGATTACCTCTATTCGATTCTACGATAGGTTCGTGATTTTGGCAGTACTCCAGCTGTGGAGGCAGCACCAAACTCCTCGGATCAAGAATCCAAAACTGTAGAAACATAGCCCTCGCCGAATAGAAGAAGATTCGTGAAGGCACTGGGAGTTAGAAACACCAATTTGGAGGTGAAATCAGCTCGGGATCTCAAGAACACTCAAACTTCTCTCCTCTTTCATTTTCTCTATTTTTCTTCTATTTTTATGTGGGCTGAACAAAATTTAAGAAGGCTAGAGAGGTGTTGGATGCTGTTGTGGTGACACGTGTCAAGTGTTAAAAATCTCAAGGTGCCAGACGCCCCTTCTTAAAAATCTGACAGGCTAATTCACCGGGGAATTCATCCGGCTTGCCTAAGAGGTATCAGGGAAAAGGACATGTGTCAAAATATCATTATTCTCTTTCCTCTCTCCTCTTGACCGAATTTAATGCCAGGGAGGTGAAGTCCGGTAATTGCATCCGGCTTTGGTGTCAGAGAAAGTTGGACAAGTGGCCAAACTAGGTCTGATGAGTTGTCCTAGCAATTCAACGTGTCAATTGTGCCTTTAAGAGGTGCCGACGCGTGATTGGCTAGCCGTAAAGTTCACAATGTCGAAACATGACTGGCTAGCCGCAAAGTGACTTTCAAAAAGCTACTTTAATAAAACAACTTTAATAAAGCTACTTTAATAAAGTTACTTTTTGATATGGGGCCGATCGGTTTTGTGACACATGTCTTGCTTCTTCCTGATTGACGTCACATGTCCCCTGTGCCTCATGATTTCGCCACATACATGCCTGGGTATCCCAGACAAATAACATCAAGCCAGTGTCTCTTCAAAAACTCATGGTACCTACACTTGCCTTGAAAATGCCATATGCACTCACACACCGGCATATTCTATCCTACTAATTAGTCACATATGTGTATGTTTTTAAGAATATGCTACACATATGCCTGTGTAGCATAAGATGGCACCACATACCTCAAAAACTGTGACGTGAGACCAAATGTACATAGACACCGATAACTTTCATCGGACTACCAATACACACGGCAACTTCTCATTGCGCCAACTCAAAAGCTTTTTCATACATTTGGGACGCCTCTGGATGCCACCAAAATGGTGCTGGGCATCTTTTATTTGACTACTTGTATGCTCTGAGTCTCAAGTAATCTTGAGACTTGTTCTCAACCCAGAGGGCTAAATCATACAGTCACATGAAACTCATTCTATCTTTGGGACTCGTACCAAATTGGATTTAGTAGTCTTTTGGATTCAGACTTATTCTCTGTAACGCCCCTTTTTAAACCTTAAATAATTACGGGCGATAAGCATATTATGTAACATAAAGTGTATAACACTGTGGAAACATATAAATACTTCGTATTAATTTACATTACCGGAGATTACCCTCAAAGGGTTTAATAACACCTATAGATACATGTTCAAAGAGTACCGAAAACAATAATAGCTAAGTACATGCGGAAGCGCTATAATCGCAACAAAACTCCGGGACTCTACTCACCGGTAGCCGCCGCCTTGCCTTTTGAACTACCTGCTTCAGCTGAAAGGGTGTTGTTGTTTGGAAAGAATGAGATTCGAGAGAATCTCAGTAGCAACGTGCTTACATACAAATAAAATGTGAAAATAGATATGCAATGTCATAAAATGTAAAATGATCGAACGTATGTGTACTCTAGCCCAAGGTTAAACTTTACGTCCGCCCTTAGTCGACTTGGTGCCCCTGTTGGGTCCTTGACCACAAAATGGCGAATGGATGTATCTAGGACACTAGCTCATGTTACATGTATGACATTCATAGTAGGTATCACATAGTAAATGTAAGAAGGATGTTACTACCTTATTGCTTTCCTTGTGTTCTTTCCTCGTGGTTCGGAGCTCAGGCAAGCTTAATCTTCGGATCGTTCCCAATTCCTACAATATCGAAATGCCATAGATGAGTCATTACTCATTCGCTCATTGCCCCAAACTCTAGATATTGGTTAACTTAGAGCTCGTTTGGATGAGCTTTTATGAATCGGGCTTATTATATAAGCCCGATTCACGAAAATCGAGATAAATCTCCTCCACATATTTACCAAGTAGACCGTAAAAGCACCTCGTAGACCGTAAAAGTTACTTTGTATTCCTGAATCACGATTCATAAGCACTTATGGAGCTTCCATAAGCTAATCCAAATGAGCTTTTAGCTTAACGATGCTAAATTACCAAAATGCCCTTGTAGCCTCGGTCTATCTGGACCGTACCAGAAATCATGACATGGGCTATTCCTACACAAATTCGCGTGTAGAATCCATTTTTGACCTCAAATTGGTCAAATTCAGGGTCAAATGACGAAAATACCCTTGGTTACCCTTTTATTTGTGTTTTAAGACCTATTTTGTCATTTCTCATTCTCGGGCTTTTCTCATTTAGTCGTCAATATATACCCTACACAATTTCATCATCTAAACCCAATGGAATCGTCGGAATTATCAAATTCCATCCCCTTAATCACGTTCTGCACAGGGTTCAGATTTTAAGTTCTCAGAAAAATTGTGTCGGTTTCTCGTTCTGACTTGCTTAATCACCTCCTTTCTACTTATAATCAAACTATTAGCTATTAACATGATCATTGGTTAAGGTTTGGGGATAACTTGAATTTCAAAGTCTTTTTGAGTTCTACATCTTTCGTTCACTATAACAACCAAACCATACCAAAAATAACACCAATGGCATCCACTTAAGCTATAGAATCATGTTTGGAGAGTTACCTTTGAGTTTCTTCACTTTCTCTCTCCTCAACGTTCAACCGTTTCTCTCTCTCCTCTTGGAAATTCTTGAAAAACCATTGATTCAAAGATGAAGAGATGAGCAAGAGAGATCATAGTTGAACAAGGAAGCAAGAATCACATGATCAAGACTTGCTTACCTTGAGTTTGAAGGATCCCTAGCTTCTTCTTGCTTCTCGTTCTTACACCGCCTCAGCTCTCTCTCTCTCTTGTTCTTTCTTGCGTTCTGATCGGTTTGGACGATGGAATGGAGAAATGGATGAATGAAAGGAATAATAAATAATAATATAGGTTAAGTTAATATAATAACTTAACATGGGTGGCACTATTCCATTGGTCCACAAATCCATTTCTTGTTTGATTATTTCATTTCCCTTGTTGCTGCATCATTCCACCGTATTGCATGAGAAAAGAGAGGAAAAATATTGATCTCACTATCCCGTTGTCATATTGCAAGTTGTTGACTTTTGTTCTTTAATTTTGACTAGTTGGCCTTGTTTGATAATAATTCACCAAAATGAGCTTATTTATTATCAAATAGCAATTTCCCCCTTTTTAGTGCTCATATAATTGGTATTATTAGGAAGATAAGGGAAAAATAATCGATTCCCACATGATTTTGCCCCCTACAATTTATGATTTATCCCGGTAATCATTTCTTGCTTCTTTTCCTTTGTTTTGGCCAATTTTTGACCTATATAATAAGCAATTCACCATTTTATTCCATTAGGTGTTTCAATTACATAGGAGGAATATTTGTGATTGAAAATTGGGGTGTTACATTCTCAACTTTCTAGGTCCAAAATTTGGGATATTACATGCAGGATATTCAGCAATTCTGAACCTTCTGTTTGCATTTTATTTCGCATTTTCTTGCATTTGCATATGATGTATTGATGCAAGATAACTCAGCTCTTGTTATTCCTTTCAACAGATTGAAGGAGCTTTTGTTCAAGGCTTGGGTTGGGTAGCCCTGGAAGAACTTAAATGGGGAGATGGAGCCCATGCATGGATTCCCCCTGGGCGCCTTTACACATGTGGGCCTGGAACATACAAAATTCCTTCTGTAAATGATGTTCCCTTGAAATTTAATGTCTCACTTCTCAAGGTATGTTCCAGAACAACTTTAGTTCTTTTCTTTTGGGGTAAGTAGGAGTGTGTGATGCATATAAGATGACTCCATTGTGTTACATTGCCTAGTGCCACTATGATGTCAGGGGCATAAAGTCTACTTTTTGCCATCACTAGAACAATCATTTGTAATTGATTTTTCCCCATAAGTAGGAACAAGTAGGAAAAATAAAATGTGTACACTGCTCTAGTTTCACATATAACCAGCTTTAGGAAGTTTATGTTGATGTTAATTTCTTGACAATTATTTCTTTCAACTTTATTCCCATAATTCTGTCTCCTTAGAAATTCCTAAGATTAATGTAGGGATATGTTGTTGTGGCATTGAAATAGTAGTACATGCATCTTATCACACGTTCCTTGAAGCATAACCCGCTCTATTTTGAAACTTGTCTTGTTAAACTTCGGGCTTTCTTTTTGGCCAAAACTTCGGGCTTGTTTGATTTTCTCTTTTCAGAACAGTATTTTATTTTTTTTTTAAAAAAAATTGTCTTTGGGAATGTGTTTTGCGTACATGTTCTGAAAAACGGGAAAAAATTATAAATTGTCCAGAACATTTTTTTAATGTTTTGTTACTTTTTGTTCTACAAAACTAAAGGGGTGAAGAACATTGTATTTTCATGAATTGACAATATTAATAAAGCAAACTATGTTTTCACCCTTTACTTCACTAATTTATACATGTTTTTCAAATTAATGATCCATAAAAGTTTTTTTAAATTTTTTTGTTTCTAAAATTATTTTGTAAAATTATGTTACAGAACCGTTTTAGGAAGTGAAGTTTGTTTTAAGTTGCTATATCTTTTGGCTTTCTCAACGCATCACATTTCTGCAACAAATTGGGAGTTTGGGGCAAGATAACTTGATCCTTCTTTTTCTTGCTTTTGTGCTTGTTAACTGATAGGGTCATCCAAATGTCAAAGCCATCCATTCGTCTAAGGCGGTCGGCGAGCCTCCATTTTTCCTTGCATCTTGTGTATTCTTCGCCATCAAGGATGCTATTAAAGCCGCAAGAGCTGAAATGGGGTGTAATGATTGGTTTCCTCTTGATAATCCGGCAACTCCCGAGAGGATCCGAATGGCTTGTTTGGATGAAATTACCTCTTCAATTATTAACTCTGATTTCCATCCCAAGCTCAGTGTTTGATGTGCCTTCTGTATGTACCTAAAAGGGTGTAAGAACTTGCTTCTCCGCCCCTCACCCCCAATTTGCTTTCTAAGGATTTCAAAATTGTTTTCATTGGTAAATTCTATGTATGGTAACCTAGTAAGTGTATGTGTGTAATAGATCAATAAAGAGGCCATGTAAAACTAACTTTGTCATTACATTTTTGTTTACATGAATCATCAATGACTAGTTTAGACCATGTGGTGTTAGATCTTTTGATTTGTTAGATCATGAAAGATCCAGTTGGAAGTGCAACATTCTTCCATCTTACAACCACCATTTGCCTTTATTAGGCTTTTTTTATTAAAATACCACAAACAGTAAAAACAATTACCAAAGTCATGCATGGTAGGAAGTATTTACCAAAATGTTATACTTAAAATCATTCAAGGAAAGAACAAGTTTAAAAGTATAAGAAACTTGTTCAAGCCAATAATGAGTTTGCATCATCTTTCATCTCTCCTCAAATCAATTTTTCACATGACATTTATATTTTTTTAATAGACAGAAGTAAAATGATTTTACCTTGTGCATTTTACGTAGTCACATATTCTCTCTCTTCTCCTTCCATTCTCTTCCTTTCTCCACTACTACAAAAAAGTCCATTCTTAACAATTAATTTTAACAATATATTATGGGGATTTAGAACTATTATGTATGGAGGCATTATATATTCTCGGAGCAAATACTCAATGGTTCCTAACCATTATATATATTCAGGGTTCTAATACAAAAGCTTGTTACGTATTGAGGTTTGGTGAGGTTGATCCAATATTTTCTTAAAGTAGGGTTCATGCTTTCATATTTACACACACAAGGGAACAACAATACCTCAAAACACATAAGTTAAACCAGCAGCAAGAAAACAGTAGTAAGAACCAAAATGCACAGTCAAAACGCAAACTTGCAGGAACAAAACAGAAGCACAAAAACCAAATACACAGTCATCAGAACACACCCAACAACAAGAAAATAGAAGCAGCAACCAAAATGCACGCTGAAAACACAAACCACAAATTTTATTTGAACACAAACCCGAAGCAACAAAACAAAAAGCAAGAACCAAAACAAGTACAACCACCAAATTACCATAGTACAAGAAACATATAATTAAGAAACAAATACATATTATTCATTCACTCAAACAATAACTCAAACAAATAAAAACTACAATAAGCTCAGTTAAATGTCTCTTTCTTTTCCCAATCCTAGATTTTTGTTAGCTAATCTTCTTAGTTTGAATTTTTCTCTTCATCCGGAAGTAATACCTCTTATAAATCCAAATACCTTCATTGTGTCCGGAAGTAATAATTTCCCCCTTATAAATCCAAATACCTTCATTGTGATTATGCCTATCAAACCCTTTAATATTTTTGACATTTATCATAGTGTTAACACGTAGTTCAATGGACATAATATATAATATTCTTGATTACATTACAGAAAATTCCTATAGGGTTTGTACATGTTATAATACAAATTGCAAATCCATAGGAAAATTAATTGATAACCATCTTGGTCAGCGGTATGTGCTGCATTACCCTTTGAGCTATCTCCACTAGCTGAATAAATTTTAAATTTATGGAAAGGTGAGATTCGTATGGGAATGTACATGTTATAATACAAATCGTAAATCCATAGGAAAATTAACAGATAACCAATGTTAACTATCTTGGTCAGCACCAGACCTTCAATTGTCGGTATCTCTCATTGTCCTTTGAGCCATCTTCACTAGCTGAATAAATTTTAAATTTATGGAAATGGTGAGACTCGTATGAATCTCAATAGTAACAGGCTATCAATCATATAAAATGTGAAAAGCAAACATGCATAGCACCATATATCATGATGCAGCAATTAATAATGTCAAGCACATGTCTGACAATGCTCTGGAACCAAACAATGATTTTGTCCGGATCAAAATGATTATATATTCCTGATCTGCACAAATCATAAGCTCATACATAGGAATCCACCTATGTAATGTGATCACATAAATAAATTGGAGCACTTGGCCCAAACCACTCAATTGGGTCAACTCGGCCACATGGTACCTTGCTTGTCCCATGGGGTGGTACCCTTACTCGCCCACACCCAGTGAGTGCTCATACCATATGCAATACATTGAACAGAATATGGCAAACAATGCATATTAACATTCACATAGAATATGAGAGATAGAGTTACTATCTGGACTCATTTCCAATACCTAGCTACTACCGGTCCTTTAACTTTTCGTACGGCTCGGACAAATATCAAATCCTAAAATTCCCAAATTGACAACAAATGAGTTATTACTCATTTATATATTATTTTAAACTCATAAGTTAGTTATCATTACTCAAGGTGCCAACTTACCAAAATGCCCCTAGGGAATCCAATCTAATTTCCCTTTATACCCGGTGTAATTGTACTTTCTCAAAATTATGCCCAGGATTATTCCTACGTAATTTCATGTGTAGAATCCATTTTTAACCTTAGTTTGGACAAATTCACACTCAAATGACCAGATTACCCTTGATAGCCACCAATTAGGGTTTTAGGGGCAAAATAGTCATTTTCATAGGTTTTTCCAGAAATTTCCAGTATTTTTCAGTCAAATTTTAAAATTCATAACTAAATCTAGCAAATTCCAAATTGAGTAGTTCTAGTTCCTTTGTATATCTATTTCAGTCCTCTTTAAAGGAAAAATATCACAAAGCACTAGAAATATCCACAGAATTTCAGAATATTCGACCAAGCTAATCTGCCACAGAATTTATTCCAGATTCATGGTTAAACTTTGTAAAATCATATCTTTCAATTCACTTATTCAAATGTCTTATAATACCTATCAAATTAAAGCCCAAGATGTCTACTTTCATCATGTAAAATTTCATAAGATTTGGATCAGATTTGGCTATTCAAAAACCCCCCACAATAATATGGTACAAATCGGAACAATGAAAAATTCATGTTTTAGCCTTTAAAACACCTTCCTTTTCACTTGTAATTATATGATTAACCCTTTTAGAACTATTTGAACATTATTAGTGTTAATTTGGGCAGCATCTCCCCTTAGGGTTTGAACATCCCAAATTACAAAATTTATCACAAACAACCAATATCCAGCCAAACATCAACCACAACTTTAATTAATTTCAACAAGAATTTCAAGGTTTTCGTAACTTACTTTGCTTCTTCTTCTTCTTCTTCTCCAAACCATCACCCCTCTTCTCCTTTCCTTTAGTTTTTGCTTGTTTGGTGGCTAATTCAAGATGAAAAGTGAGGCTAGACGCCAGAGGGAGAGAATTCAAGTCTTCTTTATTTATTACTAGGAGAAAGGAAATTCTTTATATACTAGGAGAGAGATGAAAAGAAATAAGAGTTAGAAAAGGAATTTCAAATGGAGGGAATTTTAAAATTTGAAGGAAAAAGTAAGCATTGCTACATGCATAAGACGTATTGTTCACGGAGCCAGCTATTTATATGAACAGTAAAAGTAAAGAGAAACTGCACACAGCCCCATGTGAGCTGTTATTGTTCATATGAACAGTGAAATGAGAGATAAGCCACCAAAAAACATGGCTTAGCTGGCTAATTGGTCATACAGATTTATTATATTAAAGGGACTAGTGAATTAAAAGGGCTTACGAAGTAAGATCGCCTTATACTTCGTGCTGGTCACACTTTAATATTTTGGAGGCGTGACATGAAATTTATCTTGTACTCATCTATATCTCGAGAAGTCTACCATATTTGAGACACCTAGAGGTATCGAATTGTCTAAAGCTAGAGTGGATGATTGAGGAAGATGATGATGATCCTCATCATTAAGAATGTTGTTTCCCAGATCTCGATTGGATTAGAGTTGAAGACGGAGAGGTTGAAATGTGCCTATTTTCTATCTCCATATGTGGTAGCCTTCAACAGCTCTTAATGCTGAGTACAATCAATGCCCCTCAGCTGGAGTAACTATTTGGTGGGAAGCAGGGCCCAACACAAGAGTTGGACATCAAATATGTGTTCCCAAAGCTATTTGTGATATTCCTTGAACGTATGCTAAAACTTCATATTATCAACCCTGCAATTGATTTCAAGACTATGATATACCGTAAAGTAGAGGATTGTCCCAACTCTTTAACATCAACTGATATTGTGTTTCTTGACAGTAAGCATCCAAAAGATTAATTAATTATTTACAATTACCATATACTTGCTATGGTTTTTCTCATGATATAATATATACATTTGGAATTGTTTTATTTTGTTAGGATATATGCAATGGTTAATTCAATCTTAGAGTAACAAGAGATACATGGATGATCAAGAAGATTTTTATGAACAATATCATAGGTAAGCACACAAAATAAAATTGCCTTCTTCAAATATAGGAATATTATATTTTTCTATAATCTACCACACCTAATAAGAAGTCAAAAAATGTATTTCGCTCTTACTTATTGCCTTCTTAATTGCTTCCAAATTTTGGTACAATATCAATAAATTCAATCTAGAACTTTTAAATTTCTTTGTGGTCTTCTATATGTTAAAGATTAAGGAAATAGCATGGTCAAGTGTTGAAAAAATAAAAATTTGCCTAGAGAATTGTAGGGAAATGGGCTTGATCCACCCTTAGTGGATTAGGCCCAAACCTATTGGCCTTGGGCTAAAATGCAATACCTAATTTTATTAGGTATTTTTTTATAATATTGTGGGCATAATTTGATAATATTTACCAAATATTTGAAACATTGAGGAAACGGTTTTTCCCAAACGTTTTGGTGGGAACAGTTAATGAGTACGTGAGTTTGTGGTTTTATGCTCTCTCACTACACAACAGTTTTTTTATGTAGGAAAATTCTCTCCGAACACTTTTTCTCACATTCCTTTTGTGCATTTGTTGTGTGCTATAGCTAGACTCCATTGTGATATGGTTTGCGTGGGTATCTCGAGAGTACAAAACAACACTCCAGGTACACCTGAAATACTACATTAGTATCAGAGCTTGTGTTTGTTTTTTTTCTATTATGTTGCTTCTACCGAACATGCTATGAGTAAAATTCCACTGTGTTCAAGTATATTTTTTTTCTTTGACAATGTGTTTCGTGAGATTTTTTTTATATGCTAAACATATGAAGATATTTCTATATGAGATAGGTTTATTTTCTACGGTGGAAATTTTTTTTTTGTCTGCGTTTTTCTGTGGTTCTATTTTTTTCGTTGCTTTGGTGTTCTTTTTCGTTTTCAGTTTTTTTAGTGAATTCTCCAGTTTTTTGGTCATTTATATTCCTTTTCATTTATTCCTTGGTTCTAAGAGTATTAATATATTTAAAAGCCTCAATACATATAATAAGACTCTGGAATGAAGAAACATAAATGTAGAACAGAATCGAAGTAGAACCATCAGAAAAACCAAAACAAAATTTGATTGGCTCATCTAAAAAGGTTTTTAGGGTTTGAAAATGATCCCATTGCGAAGAGCTTGAAAAAATGAAGAAAATAACTCTAAGAACGCGTAAAACGAATGTCAGACGACGAAGATACGGAGGAAAGAAGTGTCGAGTCCGTCCATCTCTCTATCCAGGTTGAGTTGACCCGGATGGAGGTTAAAGATGAAGACAAAAAAAATGAAACAGTGTCATTTTGTGATGCGAAAAAAAAGGATGGGTTAGCCCTTGGTTGGGTAGTGGATTTGACCCGGATCTATAAAAAAAATCGGATTGGGCCAAGGTTGGCCCAACCCAGAGCCAAAAAAACAAAATAAGGGATTTTTGGATTGGGCCAAATCGCCCCAACCTACAACCAAAAAAAAAGAGACTGGATCGGGTTTGTTGGGTCTGAGACCCAACCCCCTAACCTGATCCAGTACCAAAAAAAATTTTAATTAAAAAAAGGGGTCAGTAACACCACGTGGCTAAGCCGTTTGACACTTGGCATACACCACCAAACAGCAGACGACGCGTGGATTCTAGATCAGCGGCGCATGTGTATTACATGCGCCAAGAGCGAGAGTGGGATTGTCTAGTTTTTTCCAATTTTTCTAGATTTATTCTTCTTGGGGTGTGTGTCAGTGCGTGTGAACTCTATTTGAGATGTGGTTTGTTTCTAAAAATTCCTAAATTCGGGATCTTCATGATGATATGCTATTTTTCTATTTTTGAGGCAATTCAAGATCTGTTTGTGAGTTTTTCAGTGCTTATTTAAGTGTTTATATGCAATTAAAAATCCCTAAGATTGCAATCATAACTCACATTTATTTATTTAGGTGAAAATGAAGCAAGAGGCTTCTAACAGCACTGAAACACATGAGTATGGATCATTGAGCATTGAGTATATGGATGATCCTGAAGAGGATCCTAAAGAGGACCCTGAAGAAATTGAATTTTTCGAGGAAAAGGAATTTGAGGAACCTATACAAGAGGAACCTCAGGTGGTTTATTCTGATTTTGGACTAAAGTATGAACCCTCTTATCCTGATGAACTTAAAAACTTAGAAGAAGAGGTCGACCAACCCTATTATGCTACTATGGCTGAGAGGAAATCGGAATTTGATGCAGACAAAACAGTTAGAATAAAGAATATAAAATTCATATACTCAATCATTGCGAACTATGTAGAAAGTATAACTGACAAAAAGAGTACAGAATTCTACGTAAACGTAATGATGAAATATCGAGCAGCTATAAGAGCAAGAGGCACCTTCCCTATGATTGTCACTTGGGTTGATGCTGTAAAAAGAACAACAATTTTCATGAAGAAAAAGACAAGATTTCTTAGGAAACTAAGGAAAGCCATTATTGACTATTGTTGTTCTAACATTTAATGGTGTATAATGTTCCGGTTTTTCCTTTTATGTTGGTTGTATTGAGAATATGACTCTATATGTTTGTTTTATGTATTGAGAATATGACTCCAAATAGCCTCTTATCTTGGATTAAAACAACTAATTCTCAAACATGATTATTTCTCAATGAACATTACTTCCATTGCTTGCTTCCATTTTGCCTTAGAAGGAATCTTGCACAAAACATGACTCTATCTTCTTGAGCAAGCATAAACTCGTTTCTCAATCAGTCCTTCTTATTGGAAGTTTCTGCTTCTCTTGTTTAGGTCTCTTTATTGACCCTTCTAAGCTCCCACACAAAAGGACGATTGAGAATCATCGGTTGGTTTTGTACTGTCTTGTCTATGTGTCTCATAAAGAGACACATAGTCATCAGTTTCTCCTTTGTTTAGAAACTGGTGTATAATAAACATGGTACCTTTTAATTCTTTTCAATCATAATTCCATCTTGTCACTCATGCAAAAAGTGAAAACGTAACTCTATTGAACTCCTACTTACAAACATAATGGGAATATGCAACTGACCTTTATAGTCTACCATCAACTATGGGAATACGTAAATGGCCCTTATAGTCTACGGAGAGTCAAATCCAATTGCACACTTTGACCATAATTCATAGGGTGACCAACTTAAAGGACACATGGTTAAGTTTAATACCACACACACTTAACGAAATCAAGTATGTGCAGTAATCTACCAAAAGTGGATAGCATAATATTAAATACTCTCCCACTTACATTTGGTGGGTTAGCTTGAATCATCACATACCTAACCATGTTTAATAGTATATCAATATGCCCCTTAGCAACTCTATTCAAAAACAAAGTGCTATCTAACTCTCTTTCTTCTATCACAGAGCTTATTTGATTCATCAAATAAATATTCACGACCACGATCAATTTGTAGGATCTCAAAACTCCTATTTTAATTGATTCAATTTGATTTCACAACATATTCTTTTTTTCACAATCCAAAATACTTAAACTTCAGACTTATGCGAAATCAAACAAGTCTGATCATATCATGAATTGTCCTCAATAAGAGTTATAAAATGTTAAGCTCCGTCTCTTTCCCTCATATATAGCACCACATTTATTATAATGGAATACTTACAATGGAAATACAGTCATTGTCCCTTTACTGTAAATCTTTTATTTATATGAGACATTTCAATGCTAGATATCACAAAATGTCCCCATTTAGTTTATTAATTAGCATTCTTATTCTTGGCGGCCTTCCTTGGCTTAGTCACTTAAATCATCCCACTCATAATTCACAATTGATTTGAACCAAGACTGTCTTTTTATAGCACAATGAGGTACACAATGTCATGTACTTATATTATTCTTGACTAGAAAAGGTAATAACACCATTGGGTCTATGATTAGGAGAATACGTTTGTACCTCCCATCACACCAATTCCAATAATGCCACTGTCATCTATCAAGAATTTCATATAAGTACTTCATATAATATACTCAATTATGACTATTAGAAGGCTCAATTTCTGAAAGCTCCTACTTAGATAGAGCATATGAAACTAGCTCCCACTTAGATGGAGCATATATTTCTCTTAGAAGACTCATTTTCCAAGAGCCTCCACTCACTCATAAAGAGTGTTTGACATTTGTTTTTTCATGTCTCTTAGAGCATTACTATGTTCATAATGTCTTATTATCAGGGAATTTGGGACAATTCAATAGTTTTCTTTGGTTTCATATTCATCTCATTTCTTTATTCTTAATCTTTAACCAAATAAATCTTTAAAGGGAGAATTTTATTTATTTTTGAAACCCAATTTGATAAGGTTCACAATAACCATTATTTTATAAGGCTGGAATAATTTTATGTCCCATGTTGTTTTAATCATCTTCTAGAGTTTCTCTATTTTCTTGAAGAGATATTTCAAATGTCTTATGCCATTTTTCCTTGTTTCTTCAAGGAAACATTAAGTAGTATTTGCTTTCAAGCCTTTTATAGTTTCTAATATTAGTGGTTGGACTGGGCTCAAGGCTGTTTTTCACTCATAAAGTGGGCTCTACCTTTTGAGGTACATCATTCTCTTGAATTTCACCATGATTCAGAGTTTTTTGTTAGGAAGTTTCTCCATTTGAGATTCCGTTTCCGTTTCACGGTGATTTGATAATGTCTCTTTAGTATCAAATCCTCACTTTCACCTTTGTGAGGTTTCTTCATATATGAATCTTGATATTCACCTTCTTAAAATTCAAGAGATTTAGGTTTATCTCCCGGATTTCTTTCCGATCACACCTCTTATTTAATTTCAGGTTTTAATGAACCTTAATTTGAATTATTTTCCTCTCGACTCTCTTTAAGATCTTCTCCTTCTAGGCTATGTTTCAGGAGCTCAAAATTAAATGAGCAAATCCCACTTTCAAACATTACTCAGAGACTCGCATTACCCTAAGTAATTTAGGCTTGGATCATTATTTAGAGGCTTCATCAAATAATTTGTTCTATTTTTGATCCATCGCTAAGTGGTTCATACTCAAGAATGTGTTTTTCAACACAACCATCATTCAAAACAATAAAATGTTTTGGTTCAGTGCTTTTATAACTCAAGTGGTTCATACTAAAGAATGTTTTGGTTCAAAACAATTAAAATAATTATGAATTATTATAAATATTTTAGGATTTTTAAACACATTAAAATCATTAAAAATAGCATTAAAACCTCCAAACAAAAATATAAACTTATTTCAAAAAATTCCAAAAATATATCAAAATGAAGATCTTGAATTTATGGATTTTTAGAAACAAATTGCGTCTCAATCGGAGTTCAAATGTACCTTCAAACGTCCCTAGAAAGAGGAGGAATGGAAAAATTCTGAACAATTGAAAAATTCCAAATTATCACACTTGCATCATTAACGCGTGCAGTGCATGTGTTGCCACCAAGCTCTCACAATGTCACACATGCCAGCAATCTAGCTTCTATGCATCACGAGCTCTCGGATAGAGTCCACCATGTGGCGTCAGGCAATGCTACGGCCCCACTCGCACCACGTAGCTCTATTCAATTTTTTTAATTATTATTTTTGGATCGGGTCAACCCATATAACCCGACCCACCCAGTCCACCACCCATGATCTGTGCTTTTTTTTTTGAAAGCTTAAAAACGACCGCATTTTGAAGGAAGGAGGTCTCCTTCTGTTAGTGCAAGGTTTTCACCCAAGAGGGGAGTGAATTGGGTAATTGCATATTAACAAGAGAATTAATTAAAAATTATGGAACTTTAAAGCATAGTTATAAGTAAGAAGATATATCACCGAAGTAGACATATGAGTTTATACTGGTTCGTTCACAATCACTTGACCTACATCCAGTCCTCAGAAATCCTTCTGAGCCTTTCACTATATCTTCCAAGATTCAGTGGGTTCTTGGCACCTCAGTACAACAGCAAGTTCCTCTTTGGACACTCGCTCCCCCTTACACAAGGTAATCTCAAATCCCAACTTAAGGCTCCTCAACCTTAAGTTATCACTATCGGAAATAAAGAGTTTTTTACTGACAAATCTCTCTCACAAAGTATATGGATGAAAACTGAAGTACAGGTGAAGAAATAATAAGAGACAAAGCACTTATGAGTATATTGTTTGCAGTGTGTTCAAGAGTTGTCCGTGTCCCTTGATTTTTGAATGGCTGGACTTATATAACAGAAGCTTTGAAGACCGTTGTGAATTTGTCCGTTGATCGATTATGCTTCTGACAGATGCAACAGTATTTGTTTTTCACTTTGCACGTTGATAGTAATATTGTTGCTGCCCACGATTAATTGTCGTTGAGTGTTGTTCAGTTGCTTATCATGTGGGTGGTGGTGGAGTACACCTGTAATACACTCAGGAAAATGACCGTTAGAAAATACTTTAAATATCACTGGAATGATTGTGATTCACTGGGAGTGATTTCTGAAAAATTAAAGAATCATTGGAAGTGAACTTATTTTCACTGGAGATTATTTTCAGCGAATGTTATTCTACTGGCAGTGTTTTTAATGAAATAATATGACATATGATTTTGAAAGTAATTTGGATCTAGCAATGACTATCACTGCCAATATCTTACTAACAAAACTTGTTGATTTCCGTGGAAGTGGTTGCAAGTAGATCACAGTAACTGTTTGAGAGTGAAAATGATAAAATGACATATCACTGGAGTGAATTTGATGTCACTTGAAGTGATTTGGAAAACAGTGAAATTTTTTGCAAGTGATTACAGGTCCACTGGAAGTGATTTTGAGATTTCATATATCACTCGAATGAATTTGGCATCACTGGAAGTGATTTTACAAACAGTGAATTTTTCTTGCATTGATTTTCAATCCACTGGAAGTGAATCTGGAAAATTCAAAGATCACTCGAGTAATCTGACTATCAGTGGAAGTGATTTCCAAAACAGTGAAATTTTCTTTTGGTGATTTCAGATGCATTGGAAGTGATTCTGCAAAAAACATAAATCACTCAAGTGATTTGAGATCACTGGCAGTGAAATTCATAACAGTGAATTTTTTCTAAAGTGATTATGGCTTGCACTGGAAGTGATATGTGAATTTACCAACATCACTCGAGTGATTTCATGGATCACTCGAGTGATCTATTATTTTTTATATCACTCGAGTGATTTTTAATTTAATGATCACTCGAGTGATCTTCATAATAACTCGAGTGATTACACAAATCACTCGAGTGATCTTACTCAAATCACTTTTCTCACTTCCTTTACTAATGTATTAGATCCAAGAATATATAAATCATGATTTGTTATCATCAAAACATGAAATCTAGCATTCTCCCCCTTTTTGATGATGACAAAACTTACTATATGATCATTTCCAAAATTCCGTTTTCTAAAAAAAATTTACTTGATCTTTTTCAAAAGTTTTGCAACAACTTAACCACGGCAAAGGACTAAAATTTTTGTTTCAAATATTGAAAGTTTTTTACTTCATATAGCAAAATTTAAAAAAATCAGTTCAAAGTTCAAAAACCATTATTTGAAGAATTATCACATAATCATAACTAAACTTAAACATGCACACGTGAAGCATAAATTCTTGCTTTCCATGAGATCATATAGATAGCTTAAAAACAAGCACAATCTCATTAAAAACATATTCTCATTAGATCAGATTCTTTTTACAATTACATAGTCAGTTCAGAAAGCACACTGAAACTACACTACATGACAACATGAACATAAACAGAAACTACATGAGAACACATATGATCATATCAGTTATTCTCCCCCTTTTTGGCATCATCAGAAGTAAAAGGAGAGGCAGAAGGCAAAAGATGGTTGGGTAGATGGAGAGACAAAGAAGGAGATAGGTGGAACATATGGAATAAGTGAGAGCTGGGTAGGAGATTGGAAGGAAAAGGTCGTAGAAGAGGGCTCAACAAGAGTGGTGTCAATGGAATGAGTAGGCCCTATGATCTTTGTAGCAACATCCTCAATGACAATCTCCTCAGTATGAGAACTAGAAGAGGTATGGTGTGATGAAGATGATGGGGTATGGAGGATGGGATCACCTTGTGGAAGATCACTAGCAGAAATATGGTCAGAGATGAAAGATGTGGAAGGTGCAAGAGGAGGAGTGTCTGAAGGAATGATAGGAGGATCTGAGGTAAAAGGTACAGATGTGGTGGCTGGTGGAGGGTCTGAAAAGGGAATGTAAAGGTGAGTCCTGAGTGCATCCTCAATCCTCTGAATCCTCTATGTTTGATCTGCCTGGCAATCAAAAAGGATATTGAAGTTATGGTTCATTGCCTCTACTAACACTTTAACTTGGTAGTTGACTTGGTCAATCAAATCAGTGTTAGACTTCTTCAACTGAGATACAGTAGATTAGATGGCATCCTGAATATATGTCTGAATGGCAGCCTGAGTGAAGGAAGGACCAGGAGACACAACTCTGAAAGACTGAGCCTCATCCATCTTGGAAGGTAAAGGGTCCATCTTCTTAGCATGAGGATCTCTCTGGCTTGCCTCAAGAGGTGGTGAATGAGGACTCTAATTCTGTAAAGTAGCTCCAACTGGTATAGTGATTCCTATCCGTATCAGGTGAATCTTCCCAAACTTAGGAATCCTCACTATGTCCCCTCCAGGTGTCAAATGCCAAATATTATGCATAGAGAGAATGTAGGACACAAGCTGAGGATAGGGAATCATAGTAGACTTGGAAGAGTGAAATCTAAACCTCTTCATTTACATTTCTCCTTTCTTTAGTCATAAGAGATGCCATCATCTGAAGATCCTTCCCCGTAATGTGAGTAAAGTTCTTTTCCTTGTTAACCATGCTACAGGAGTAAATGTAAAACAAGGCTCTCTGATCATTAGTTAGGGCTACTGGAGAATGAGGTAAAGGCACGCCAGGCTGTCCTGGTCTAAAGATATCAACTAACTCATGAATATGAAAGACTTGGGGAGGGTTCACAGAAACTTCCTCTATGCCTAGGTAAGTGTTTATTAGATCTCCAGATAACAGAATTTTTTGGTCTCTCACATTTGTCTCAATTCTTTCTACAATGATGTTCCCATGGCTATCCTTCACATCGGCAATTTTCATATTACAGTAGAAATGCTTAATAACCAAGGGATTATAAGACATTCTCATTTTTAACCATGGTTCATATTGCTTCAAATATGGAGACAAATCAATATGAAATTCCTTTTTGAGCTCAGCCAAATCTACCCAAACAACAGGACAGAAATCCCTTTTGGAAAATTGGGAAGTAAACACAATGGAGTTTAAAATCCTGAGATTACCCATATTAAACCAAGGAGGAGGATCAAGAAGTTCAAGAGTTTCTTCAACCATGGACCCAGAAAGAATCTGACTACCAGAGGCTTGAGATTTATACCGAGACTTCTAGGGAACAGAAGCAGCAAGAATAGTCACAGCGTGAGCAATTTTTGTTTGCAATGTAGAGTCTTGGATGTCTGCTTCTCATTGTTTCTCTTTCCCTTTTCCTTTAGAACTTGCTTGAGACCTTGTAACAATCCCTGTTGGTTCTTCAATACGAATACCTTTGGCTTTAAGATCAGTCTGACCTTCGGGTTCTTGTTGAGGTGAAGTACTCAGCTTCTTAGACGGAGGAAAGGACGGAGGAGATTGACCGGGTCTTTTTGTTCTGGCCATTTTTGAACGAAAAAAGATGTTAGGGTTCTGTCGGAGATTTTAGGATCAAAAAGGGAAAAGATTAAAGAGATCTGACGGAGAGTGATTTATCGGTGAAACAGAGAGTGAAATGAACTTTGATTTCTTAGGTTTCTGGGTTTGAGAAGTTGTATAGGGTTTGGGAGTGATTGAATGAGTGCCAGTGACTGAGAGAGTGAACTAAACAGTCGCGGGAGAAAAACTGATAAAATCAGAATTTTAACATTCGCTCGAGTGATTTTGGTTTTGACTCGAGTGAATTGTAAAAATCACTCTAGTGAAGTCCAAAATTACTTCACAGAAACTCAAAGACGTTGTAATTGCTTACCTCACTCAAGTATTTTGATCAAAATCACTCGAGTGACCTACCTATAGTGACATTATCAGTCTTATCACTTGGTTGTAGTATTTTTACTGTTCACTCGAGTTAGCCTTCATCATCACCCGAGTGTTTTTCTTCTCTGTTTATCTCTGTTATTTGGAGAGAGTACAGAGCATCCTGCAAATCATTTTTATAGATACTCCGATGCTTAAGTCAGTTATAGAATCATAAAAATATTATGAAATCAATATTTATAAAAGGTAAACAACTTATAATTCATTGGGATTTACCATTCCCAATTCACTTCATATGTACATGAATTGTTCTTGGGCGAGAGGTTTGGTGAAAATATCTGCTAATTGTAGATGTATTGGTATGAACAATACCTTGACATCTTTCTTTTGAATATGATCTCTAATGAAATGATGTCACACATCAATATGCTTGGTTCTTGAGTGATGTACAGGATTTTTCGCCAAACTTATTGTACTGGTGTTGTCACAGTAGATGGGAATTTCCTTAAGATAAATGTCAAGGTCCTGCAGTTGCTGTTTTAGCCACAATACTTGTGCACAATAGCTTGAGGCTGCTATATATTTTGCTTCTGTTAAAGATAAAGATATTGTAGTTTGTTTCTTACTAAACCAAGAAACAACTGCACCTCCAAGGAATTGGCATTGCCCACTTGTGCTCTTCCTATCTGTTTTATAACCATCATGATCAGAATCAGAATAGGCAACTAGATATTCGTTACCTCTTTTGGGATACCATATACCCAATTCTTTTGTGTCTGCAAGATATCTGAAAATTCTTTTAACTACTTCAGCATGTGATACTTTAGGGCACGATTGAAACCTCGCACGTAAACCAACACTGAACTGAATATCAGGTCTACTTGCTGTGAGGTAGAGTAGTGATCCAATCATTCCTCGATACTGAGTTATATTGAAATCAACTCCATTTTCATCAGCATCCATAAGGACCATTAAACTCATAGGTGTATTTGTACCATTCGCTTCATCCAATCCAAAACTTTTGAGCAATTCTATTGAGTATTTAGTCTGGGATATGAATATCCCATTCTTTCTTTGTTTTATTTGTAAACCTAGAAAGAAGGTCAATTCTCCCATCATAGACATTTCAAATTCTCCCTGCATTATCTCAGAGAATTCTTTACACATGGAATCATTAGTAGCACCGAATATAATATCATCAACATAAATTTGAACTACCAAAATATCATTTAGTTTTTGTTTTATAAATAATGTTGTATCGACTTTTCTTCGTGTAAAGCCAAGTTCGATGAGACATTTGCTCAACCTTTCGTACCAGGCTCTAGGAACTTGCTTCAAACCATATAAGGCCTTTTTTAATTTGAAAACATGATTTGGTTTGGATACGTCTTCAAATCCTGGAGGTTGTTCTACATAGACTTCCTCTATGATATACCCGTTTAAAAAGGCATTTTTCACATCCATTTGATACAACTTGAATCCTTTGATGTACGCAAAGGCTAAGAGTACTCGTATAGCTTCCAATCTTGCTACTGGAGCATATGTTTCCTCATAATCAATACATTCTTCTTAATTATAGCCTTTGGTGACCAATCTTGCCTTGTTTCTAACAATAGCTGCGGATTCATCAAGTTTGTTTTGAATACCCATTTAGTGCCAATAACCGAATGATCTTTAGGCCGAAGTACCAAATCCCAAACTTGATTTCTTTCAAACTGATTTAGTTCTTCTTGCATTGCTAACACCCAATCATTATATGTTAGGGCTTCATCAATGTTAGAAGGTTCCAATTGAAAAATGAATGCAGAAAAACTAACTTCGTTTAAAACTTTGTTTCTAGTCTTAACACCTTTATTCACTTCTCCTATGACTTGATCTAGAGTATGACTCTTGATATATTTTCAGGCTCTAGGTTGTTCTGGTTGACTTGATTCAACTTCTTTTTCAATATTATCAACCTCTAGATTGGGAGAATTAAAAGAAGATTGGTTAATAATTATCTCATCGTCAAGGCTTTTACTAGAGGACACATATTTATTGAATACAACATGAATTGATTCTTCTACTACACATGTTCATTTATTAAAAACTCTATATGTTTTACTTTGATTTGAATAGCCTAAGAAAAGTCCCTCATCAGCCTTAGAATCAAACTTTCCAAGATTATATTTACCGTTGTTATGAATAAAACACTTACAACCAAATATGTGTAGATGAGCTAGGTTTAGCTTTCGTCCCTTGTATAGTTTGTATGGTGTCTTCCCAAGTTTGGTTATGACATACGCTCTATTTGAGATGTAGCATGCGGTGCTCATAGCGTCTGCCCAAAAGACTTGAGATACATTTTTTCGTTGAACATTGCTCTAGCCATTTCTGTAAGAACTCTATTCTTCCTTTTCACGACTCCATTCTGTTGTGGAGTTCTAGGTGCTGAGAAATTGTGATTAATGCCATTTGTATCACAATATTCTGCGAAGGCTTGATTATCAAATTCTCCACCATGATCTGTCCGGATACCTGCAATTAACAAACCTTTCTCATTTTGCACTTTCTTGACAAAGACAATAAATTTACTAAAAGTTTCATCTTTGGAAGACAAGAATATATTCCAGGTAAATCTGGAGAAATCATCAACAATAACCAATGTATATAAATTTCCACCAAGACTCTTAACTCTTGCAGGACCAATCAAATCCATATGCAATAATTGAAGTGATCTGTTGGTGGTAATTTCGCTTTTCAATTTAAAGGATGATTTTGTTTGTTTACCTATTTGGCAAGCATCACAAATTAAATCATTTTTGAAATTTAATTAGGTAAACCAATTACTAAATCCTTTCTAAGTAATTTACCTAATTGATGCATATTGACATGAGCAAGTCGCTTATGCCATAACCAACTCTCATCAGTGTTACTCTAAAGGCAGTTTTCAGAAAAAATTTCATTCATATCAAGAGTATAGCAGTTACCTTCCCTTTTTTCCTTGAGTTTTGATTTCAAATTCTTCTTTTCAATTTGCAGATCCTTTTTACTAACTATCATACATTCTTCTGAGTCAAATATTACCTAATTGTCTTTATCCGTGCTTTGGCTCACACTTAACAGATTGTGACACAAGCCTTCAACATAATATACATCTTTGACTTGTATTCCTTTATTACTCTTGACTTCCCCAAGTCCTGCTATCCTTCCGGTTTGATTTCCTCCAAATTTTACCTTACCACCTTCCTTTGGTACTAATGTGGTAAAATTCTCAGGATCACCGGTCATATGTCTAGAGCATTCACTATCTATGTACCATTTGTTGGACTTGAATTCCCTAAAGCAAACCTGCAGTTAAAGATGATTAAGTTTTAGGTACCCATATTTTTTTGGGTCCTTTTGGGTTAGTACAAAAAACTTCTTGATCATGAGATTTCTTAGGTACCCATTTGTAGGTTCCTATAATTCCTTTCTTTTTATGAAAACATGAAGAAGTGTAATGTCCTTTCCTATTACAATAATTACAATAAGCAAAAGGATTATATGTATGCACAGAATATGTGAAATAACTTAAATACGTTTTACCTCCCTTTTTCTTCTTACCTTTTCTTTTGTCTAAATTTGGATCATAACCAATACCAGACTTGTCATTCACAAAACGTTGGGCTTTTAAAATAACATTTAACATCTTACTTCATTTTGTAAACTTTTCAAGAGTTTTGGTAAGATCAATATTTTTCTTTTCAAGAGAAAAATAGTTTTTGCAACTTTTATCTAAGGACTCTTTAATTCTTTTTCAAGAAATTTGTTTTTCTTTTTATATGCAATTAGTTCTTTAACTATCTTGACAAATTCAGAATGTAAAGCATTATATTCATCTTGTAATTCATCATAAGTAGGATTAGGATCATTTACCTCCTCGTTTGTTTCCTCTTGAGCAACCAAGCATATATTGGCTATCTCCTCATTATCGCTTTCTTCATCTGAGGAGCTATCTCCCCATATTGCAGAAATAAATGCCTTCTTTCTGTTGAAAGATTTGACATTTCTCTTTTCTTTGTTTTTCTATAATAGCTCCGAACATTTTGATTTGATATGTCCAGGTTTACCATATTCGTAGTAGATGATCTCCTTGGTTTCTCTTCTACCACTAGTTCCTCCTTTTTGTGAATTTCTGAAACCTTGGCCTTTATAGAATTTCTTGAATCTTCTTATCATTAGGCCTATCTCATCATCGTCAAACTCGTCTTCTTCTTCTTGGCTTTCTTCCTTTGTTTTTGTCATATTTAGTGCGAGACTCTTCTTTCTCCTGTCACCAATTTCCTCTAGCTCTCGTTTGAATGTTAGTTTGCTTTCATATTCAGAAATACTTCCAAATAAAGAAGCTACAGATCGCATCGATTCTCCTTTAGCCTCCTCTGTGACTTTGGCCTCCCATTCTTTGGAGAGTATATTTAATATTTTTCGTACTTGGATATTCTGATCATAGATTTTTCCAAGTGCTGCAATTTGATTCACAAGATGAGTATATCTAAGTTCAAATTCAGTTATTGACTCACCTTCCTTCATACGAAGTAGATCAAACTCTGTAACTAGAGTATTGATTCGATTTTCTTTTATTCCTGATGTTCCTTCATGAGCTACTTCCAAAGCTTGCCACATCTCTTTAGCAGTTTGAAGTGTACAGATTCTGAAGTATTCTTTTTGACTCAGCGCACTCTGAATCATCATAATTGCTTTGCTATTGAGGGTCACGAGCTTTTTGTCATTATCATCAAATTCTGCTGGTGACTTAGGAACTTTTCAAGATTCTTCAGTCTTTATAGGCACATAGTTTCTAGTTTCAATTACGTCTTATAGCCCATATTCTATAGCCATCATGAATACACAGAACTTAGCTTTCTAGAAGGAGAAATGCTCACCATTGAATCCTGGTAGTCTAGTAATAGAGGCTTCGTCATGAAGAATTCCTTCAGCTTGCCATTGGATCCTTCTAAGGTTGTTATACCTGAACAAGAAGACCTGCGCACTGATACCAAATGTTAGTGCAAGCTTTTCACCCAAGAGGGGGGGTGAATTGGGTGATTACAAATTAACAAGAGAATTAATTAAAAATTATGGAACTTTAAAGCACAGTTATAAGTAAGAAGATATATCACCAAAGTAGACACATGAGTTTATACTGGTTCGGTCACAATCACTTGACCTATATCCAGTCCTCAGAAATCCTTTTGAGCCTTTCACTATATCTTCCAAGATTCAGTGGGTTCTTGGCACCTCAGTACAACAGCAAGTTCCTCTTTGGACACTCGCTCCCCCTTACACAAGGTAATCTCAAATCCCAACTTAAGGCTCCTCAACCTTAAGTTATCACTATCAGAAATAAAGAGTTTTTTACTGACAAATCTCTCTCATAGAGTATATAGATGAAAACTGAAGTACAGGTGAAGAAATAATAAGAGACAAAGCACTTATGAGTATATTGTTTGCAGTGTGTTCAAGAGTTGTCCGTGTCCCTTGATTTTTAAATGGCTGGACTTATATAACAGAAGCTTTGAAGACCGTTGTGAATTTGTCCGTTGATCGATTATGCTTCTGACAGATGCAACAGTATTTGTTTTTCACTTTGCACGTTGATAGTAATATTGCTGCTGCCCATGATTAATTGTCGTTAAGTGTTGTTCAGTTGCTTGTCATGTGGGTGGTAGTGGAGTGCACCTGTAATACACTCAGGAAAATGACCGTTAGAAAATACTTTGAATATCACTGGAATGATTGTGATTCACTGGGAGTGATTTCTGAAAAATCAAAGAATCATTGGAAGTGAACTTGTTTTCACTAGAGATGATTTTTAGCGAATGTTATTCTAGTGGCAGTGTTTTTAACAAAATAATATGCCACATGATTTTGAAAGTAATTTGGATTAACTAGCAATGACTATCACTACCAATATCTTACTAACAAAACTTGTTGATTTCCGTGGAAGTGGTTGTAAGTGGATCACAATAACTGTTTGAGAGTGAAACTGATAAAATGACATATCACTGAAGTGAATTTGATGTCACTGGAAGTGATTTGGAAAATAGTGAAATTTTTTGCAAGTGATTATAGATCCACTGGAAGTGAATCTGGAAAATTCAAAGATCACTCGAGTGATCTGACTATTACTGGAAGTGATTTCCAAAAGAGTGAATTTTTCTTCTGGTGATTTCAAATACACTGGAAGTGATTCTGCAAAAATCATAACTCACTCGAGTGATTTGAGATCACTGGGAGTGAAATTCAGAATAGTAAATTTTTCCTGAAGTGATTCTGGCTTGTATTGGAAGTGATCTGCAAATTTACCAACATCACTCAAGTGATTTCATGGATCACTCGAGTGATCTGTTATTTTTTATATCACTCGAGTGATTTTTAATGATCACTCGAGTGATCTTCATAATCACTCGAGTAATTACACAAATCACTCGAGTGGTCTTACTCAGATCACTTTTCTCACTTCCTTTGCTGATGTATCATATCCAATAATATCCAAATCATGATTTGTTATCATCAAAACATGAAATCTAACACCTTCAACCTCCAACCGAGTCGCGCCCTACCTAGTTTCAGCGTGGGTTGGGTCCGTCAAACCCGGTTCCTTCTGTCCTCCATACCTTCACCGTCTGATGTCTGTTTTGAGCGTTTTTAGTGTCGTTTTCTTTGTTTTATCGAGATCTACGTAATGAGATCATTTTTAAAGCGTAAAAACCTTATTTTCATATTACCCAATTAACTTTCTTTTCAGTTTTCTGAAGGTTTTTCTCAGTGTTTTGTTCAACCTTTACGTTCCTTCGTTCTATAGTCTTGTTTAGTGTATTATGAGGCTTTTAAATATACTTACACTTATAGAATCAAGGAATAAACAAAGAAAAACAAGAATGAACGGAAACTGGTGTTCCCTGTAAAACACTGAAAAAAAACAAAAATTGCAGAAAAATTATTTCCACTGTGAAACACATTAAGTAGAAACTAATCATACAAAAAGGTATATATATGAGTTAGAATCATATACTTTCATATATCTATGAACATGAACTGATGGACGGAAAAGATTTTTCTTTATATACATGCTTTCAGAAAAACAAATTTCTCTTATATATCATAAGCATGTTCAGAAAAATTAATTCAACCTCATGATAGATAATTACCCATGCTCTGATACCACTAAAGGATTTTAGGCGTACCTAGAATCTGTTGACTCGCTGAGTACCCACATGAGACCGGAGCACCGATATGGACTCCGATCACGTTCATACGGCAGAATCATCGTTCAGAGGAAAAAGAACCAAAGAGAAAGTTTTTGGAAGTTTTCATTATGTAATATTTCAACCACCCACGACAAACTGATAATTAATCCCATATATTATGTACGAGAAGTTATCTTGATTTGAATTTTAAATCATAGGGATAAAACTCCTCATTTAGACCCAAACCCTTCTTGGAATTTTATAATAGCCTCAAGTAAACTGGGCTTGGGCTTGATCCACCAAGGGTTGGACTAGGCAGATTTCAACATAATTGGTTCTCAATATAAAACATAAAATGATGAGCCTTGTGATGTGAAATGTGCTATTTTGAAGCTAACTATTCTTAGCGCTCCAAAAAGAACAACTAAGTATTATTGACACGAATTATTATAATTAATACTAATTAGGTATAATATAATAATATGATAGGTATAGAACTTCCTTTCATGACTCTTTTCATGATAAATATAAATTAAGGTATTTTCTTTAGGCCATTGTGTAACATCCCAAAAAGTTGTGTATACATAAAAATTTTATTCTATAATAGTAACAGTAATTAATTAATATATGATAATATAAAATTATTAGATTAAACTGGTTATTGTCAATATTTAAAACTACACATACACACATATGTATACATACATATATGTATGTGTGTGTGTACATACATATACATATACATATATATATATATATATATATATATATATATATATATACACATATATACACATACATATACACATACATATACATATATATATGTATACGTGTGTATGTGTGTCTCAAGTTTGCCATAAGTCTATATAAGTCATGGATTCACAACTTACAGACTCCATCACAGAGGAACCGAAATCAGTAATATAAGACTTGACTCTGGAGTCTGCAAATTTCAAATTGTTTTAAGTCCGGGGAATAAGATTCCTGACACTAATTAGGGTTCCACTATGCAGAGTGGCATCAACTTTATGTCACTATTCTAATATGATAAGATTGGTAGTGTGAACCCGTCTGTAAGGGGGGTTCTAGTAGACATACTACTTAAGTCCCCCTTTTAGATTGTATGGCTGACAAAAGATTCAGTCTGTATCTACATAATGTTCATATTCGATGACACACACACACACACATATATATATAGACACACATGTATGTATATAGATATATATAGATACACACACACACAGATATATATATATATATATATATATGTATGTATGTATGTATGTATGTATGTATGTATGTATGTATGTATGTATGTATGTATTTATTTATTTATTTATTTATTCATTTAAGCATCTAGTGATATATTTATTTAAAGTTTAGTATATAAATAAATTGTAAAGTAATTTAGCAAGAGAAAATCCTGATTGGAACAAACTATTAATATATTACTAAAAGGAAATATTGAAGAATATCTAGAAGACTTGGGAAACAAGTAGGAAAGAGATAAGTTATGGATGGCTTGGGAAATAAGAAAAATATTGGATAAGAACATAATAAATGAAAAATGAATAAGGGTAAAACTACGAAGTGAATCAGATTTCATAGAAGCATTGCCTATATATATATGCTCTTTTATTTTGGGTTTTGAATAAAAAAAGGAAAGCGAAAGTCATCATAAAAAAAGAGAGAGAGAGAGAGAAACTACTGCAAAATTTAAGAGTTTTCTTACTGAGTGATAAACCCTTGCTTTTATTCTTTCCAAAATGATTTTAAAATGTTTTACTATATAAATCTTCTATATGTTATTCATTGTATTGATCTAATACTTCTTATATTTGAAAGTTGTTTGGAATTGATTTAGAATATGCAAGGAAGACTATATTGTTGTATCCATAAATATTATGGTCTCCCCAAGAAGGATTTTTGTGTGAAGTTGTGAACTATCTTATGGGGTAAGATTTCTATGTGAATAATTGTGGATCCACCCTAGAGGACACTCTAGTATATTTAAGTGACAAAATTATGGCTTTGTGGATACTTATGAATTCAACATTTTTCTATGCATATTCACATATAATTTTATTGCAGGGCTTTAAAATATATTTTTGTCTAAATTAGCATTTGTGCATTATTAGCTTAAACTTATTTATTTAGTATCACTCATATTTTATCATAATGTCCCAAAAGCCAAAAATTATGCCCATATGAAGATGAACCACAACAGCAAACAAAGAGTCTCCCTATTTTAATATAACTTTTGAGAAAATTAATCTTTTTTTAGTCTATCAACTTTTAACTCACTTAGAACTCGTTCCTTCAATTATGACTCGGTGTGACACAGTCCTTGAACTTTTGACTTGCCTATGACTTAGTTTTTTATCTTTTCATTTTTATACTATTACCCCTGTCGCTTAGCTTACAGCTAACCTATCGAGTCATCCTACTTGGTAAAGATTAATTCTAACTCATTTCCATGCATCAAAAGTTATTCCAATTTAGCTCCAACTCCTACCTTGGACTTCTCCCCCCACTATTTCTCAGGCTAAACCGCACCGCCCCTCTTCTCCCTTTTCAACTCCCAAGTTCCAATCCTCAACTCTCCAATCCACCCCTCTTTTCCTTCAAACCTATTATTCCAACTCTAATTACCCCAATGTTCAATTATTAGAACAAGTTGTGTTGGTCCTATTGTTGAACAAAAAATCGAGGAAGCTAGACCAATGAATTTGCACGGGCCATACCTTCCAAACCTAACCAGTTTTGATCTTCCATTGAAGATGTTGTTCCATCTCCGATGATGTCCACCATCCATAAGTCCCATTTTAATAAGAAGATCTCACAATGAAGTTTTGATGCAGAGATGGCTCGGACTTCTGGCCATTATCAAATTAATTTAGCTTGATTGCCATAATGGTTGCTCTGGATGGCTTCTTATGGCAGTTGATTTTTTTAGGAAAGGCTAAACCCATTATCTAATTATGTGTATGAATCAATCTATCAGATATATTCAAATACTTGGTTGCGATGGACAAAGGACAAGATTTGAGTAGAGTTAGTTAAGGATTGGAAGTTGGGGATGGAGGAGAGAGAGATAGTAGGATTTGACTAGAAAAAGAGTTGAGAGTGTTGGAAATTATGCCCTAAGGGCCAATCATTGTACTTTGAACATCACTATTTAATGAATTTCTCTATTTTGTTATCATATTATTCGCATGGTCACAATGATAACTGTATCCTTGGATAAATAATGATTGTCCTAAATGTCCTTGGTCGGTCATCTATGTGGGAGCAAAGATGAAATAAGACCAGTATGACTTTGACAAGGTATGGAGATATAATTCAAAGTCTTAGGCACTTGTAAAAGTATAAGGTGCTGGACCGACCTACTATGAGAAAGCTGCATGGATCAAGTTATAAGCTTATCTCATGTATAACCACGTCATTATGTCATTTGACCTGAGATCATCATGGATTCCTACATGAGAGTTGATAAGCTTTGACCTAGTTAAAAGTCACCTTTGATCGGACGATGATAAAGGCTACAATCAGGCTTGATGATTTTCATGCAAAGGAATGTGAATAGTCAAGATGAAATTTGTCCCTCACATTAATAGAGAGATATTACTAGGCTTCTCGATGAGTGAGTCTAAGAAATGTATGGTCATACTACGATGGAAAGGAGTTTCCATATCTATAGTCAAACTACTCAGGAATCAGGAAAGTAATGGTCAGGAATAGGAGGATGACATTATCCATGCCTCATCCTTGACCAAAATATTATGTGACAAAAGGAACGTGACATGGTAGTATGATAGGTTGCATCGTGTTAATGATCATCATATAAATTGGGTAGTGATAGTATCTTGTTAGAGGCCGCTTGTGACTTGTGGGTTAGTGTAGTTATTGACCCATTGCCAACTTCGTATGGGCCTATAGAGTCGCACACAAGAATAGCCCAACACGAGCTATAATGTTTATATTCATTGAATCTAAGATGTGTCTAAGATTTAATGAATACAATGTTTAATCTGTGATGAACGATTTTTATATCTATAATATAAAATTTTAAAAAGGAAAATAATCATATTATATATATATATATATATATTATGTAGTGTTAATTTCATATTTAATTTTATTTGATAAAATTAAATTTAATAACTAACATAAAGATATAGTATCTCAGATTTAATTTATAAAGATAAATTAAATATATTTCTGTTGGCTCTTTATTCAGATTAATAAATAGGTTAAATTAAAATTGTTAGACAGATTTAATTAAGCAGAATTTATCTAATTAGCTCAAAAAAATAATTAAATGTTAATTGATATATTATAGATTTTAAAATTAATTAAGCTTATTTTTGAAGATTCAATATAGCCCTTATTAGTTATAAAAATGAAGGGGCTAGATAATCCTAGCATGAATTAGAAAGAGTGAGCGACAAGAAAAACCCTAGAGAGACATTGGAGGCGTTACCACGCTGACTGTGTTGGAGTCGTATTCGTGTGGATACCAGTAGAGGGAGCTGATCTATAGCATTAGCTCCTTGAGATCGAAAAAGGCAAAAACGCAAAGGTACGATTCTAACTACCCAATTTAAACGCCGATTGATAGATCCGTAATTGGGATTGGTAAACTTTGTAATTTTAAATTCTTCCACTATGCCTCACAATCCTAACAGAAAGAAGTCCAACATGGAATTTGAAGCCCACTTGGAAGAATTTTTGCTACGTGGAGTTGAGTTGGAAGAAATGTTTGCCAAGTAGGAAGACTTAATAGGTGAGTTGTAAGTGATAAGGATAATAATATTAAAAAAAATAAAAAGATATAAAGAACTTAGTCATAGCTGAGTCAAAAGTTCAAAAACTGAGTCATACGCGAGTTAAAAGTTTAGGGACTGAATTATACTGAGTCATAATTAAGGGACTAGGTTATATATAAATTAAAAGTTGAAGGACTATAAAATTAATTTTCCCATAATTTTTCTTAGAAAATAATGATGCCAGTATATTTTGGAACTTTATGAATCATCATGTAATTTAATATATTCCTTGTATTAAATTCTGAATATTAATATCAATAAAATATGTTATTTATAAGAAAATTTCTCTCTCTTGGGATTGATCCTTAACATACGTAACTTTTTTCATGTCTTGAAAGTTAAACTACTTTTTCATTTTCAATTCATATTAAATACATATCTTTATATTAATTATCTCATATTCACTAAGAAATTGTATTTACAAGAGACATAGAGAATGTCATTAATTCTCTTTCATTTAATTTTTTATTATTAATTTTCTCTCATATCTTTTACTCATTATTATCTCTCATATCTTTTACTCATCCTCTCTCCTATATTCTTTTTCATTAATAGGGGTATAATTGAAAAAGACATTATATTTTTTACACATTTATTATTTTTAACTAATTTTAACCACTGATTCATTTTGTGCAATTAAAATAACTGTTTCTTATAAAAAAAAGACCGAAGGGAGTAATTATTATCATGTTCAGTAGAGTCATTTTTTGTATATTCTTATTTTTTATCATGTGATTTTTTATTTTGAATGAAACCAATTATTTAATTCTCATTAGTTTTCATGCACAAAATGTGCACAATCTATCCTTATATTTCCTCCGCTTGGAAACAACACTCACCTTTTAAGCCCAACGAATACCACATAGGAAAAGATAAGTTCATGATACAAGCATATATTAACAACTCAAAATGCATTTATGCCAATATCTGATGTTATATTATTTTTTGCTCTAAAATTGAAAATAGGCATCTCAATTTCATTTCCTTTAAATAAGAAATGAATTGTATGCTCTGAATTATTGACAAGGACATTTAACCAACGAAGCTTATAGTCATTATATTATTTATGTTTAGTACATTTATATTTAAATCTGACCGACAAGTAAATTTTATATTTAGATGAAAGAAAAAATATCTGACCAACTCAGTTAATACCAAGCTGAGGGTGGATGTATCCGGATCCCTATGACTGTGTGGTGTCTTATATGAATAAGACTAAAAAGTCTCAAACATAGACACTAACAAAGTCATTGGGACTTAGATCTATCCCATCTGATAATTTGAATGAACTGAGAAATAACAAACTAAACTATACCAGTGGTATGTTGACCCTGAAATGAGATTCATGTCCAGGTAAGTTCAAGCTCTTTCATCTCATTTTGTCTCAAGGACACTTTAGGACTTCGAATCCTTTCAGTTTCACTCATAAACTAGTCGAATTAGTTAATTGTTTCTCAGTACTCTCATCAATGGATCACGGTCAGATTCCTTCTGATGCACAGGTTCCTCTGAAAGAGGCAAGTGCAGAGCATACTTGAATCTTCATAGAGACGGAGACACCATACTAAGAACTTAGATTTTAAGAATAGAAGAGAGAAATTTAGAAGGAAGTAATCTAAAAAACACTCTTATATTAATAGAAGAGATTACAATTTTCAATGCCTTTCAAGTGAGGAGAAGCATCGTTTATATAGACGAACGTCCTAGGAAAACAATAAAACATCCTAATTAATCTTACAGACGTGTGGGTGCATGACTCATCAGACAATAGTACAGACTCATAAAGAAAACAACACACCCTTAATTATTACAGACGTATAGGGGTGATGACTCATCTAATTTAAAAAGTGCTACCGACACTTATATTTCTACCACTCATGTTTCTGCTGCCAATAATGGTTTCTTTATTTTTGCTACATGTGCTACCAGCTTCAAAACTCTTTGTTTTTTTAAGTTATTACTTCACTATTGGTTCATGGTCATCATCAGAGGGTAGGTTGTCATTATCTGTGTCATAAAGCAAGTTACGAGCATAGTAAAGAGAGTCTGAGTAAGTCCGAGAGGATTCTGGAAGATCTTGGTCTTAGGCCTCTTGGGCTGGATCCTGTGTGTAGTAAGGAGGATAGCCTTGAGAAGAAATGGGCTGGGAAAATAGAGAGGCTTGAGCTGAGGTTCCTGGTGTGGATAGACTCAATTGGGTAAAATCTTCATAGGGGTCTTGTGAGTCCTTAAAAACCGGATCTATAGGATCTGATTGAGATGGCTCAGAGGAGTACATATAACAAGAAACATAATGAGGCTATAGAGCGTACAAATCTTCATAACCAAAACCTTTAGAGGGAATGGGTCCAAGGAGTTTGCATTCTTTTATTCCCTATTGATTATATTATGACAGACGATCACCTATTTCTTGAAGTTCTTTAGCATCTTGTCTGACCCAGTCGAATGGAGAATGCCAAGGGTTGGCATAGCTGTGAAGTAAATGTCTCCATCAAGACTAACGGAATAAGACCTGTTAAGAAAGAAAACACAAGAAAACCTTTTTTATTTCCTTTTTGCAATTTTCTAAAGGTCATATTCATCTATTTTATTATATAAGATTCCTCTCCATTAGGGTAGAGGGGCAAAGAGCTAAAGGAACTGGTGGAGGTTATAATTTTCATGTTTTTTGTCACAAAGGTAATGATAAACAGGTAGGGGTGCAAGAGCTATAGCACTGGTGTGGAGAATGGTCAATGACCATATATACCAAAGCAACTCTTTAGGGATAGGGCCTTGGATAAAGGGTAAGGTAGAATAGGGAGTATTTATACTGAAATATTGGGCAGCTGGAAGAAGGTTAGTTTTTATAAAGAGAAGATGAAGCCAATGAAACACAATATTTCTGGCATAGTGGATGAAATCTTGTTTAGTGGTAAAATAGGTATCTGGTGGAAGAAGAGTGACTTTTATGAGATGGGCCATGGTTCTAACGGGAAGGCTATTTGAGATGGTGAAGATGTAAAAGGGTTTCAAAGAAAGGATTTTTGGAGGAGTGCAGGCTTTCTGAGGTCGGGATAGGAAGTTTACAATAATGTTGTGGTGACCTTTCAGATGTCGAATTGTGAGTTTCTAGCAAGAGAACCAATCTTTCCATCTAAGCAATTGAGTATCAGGCAAGATATTTTTTGGAGAGGAATCTTATATAATAAAATAGATGAATATGACCTTTGGAAAATTGCAAAAAGCAAACCCGTCATTTCGATTAAGGAAGCTTCAATGGGGAGCAAGCATTCTATGAAAGGATCACCTCACCCCTCTGGCTCACATAATATATCACTAAAGAAACTATACAAACCACCCCAACTTGTTGGTTTGTTTTGGGTCATATGGTTGTGTGAAATGCTGTTGCAGACCAATTTATTTTATAATTCTTGTAATATAAAAAACAGCGAGAAGATAGTTACTAAATTTAGGTAGCTTATTCTTTATTTTACTAATTTATTTTATATATTTTGACTTAAGAGATAACTTTCAGGGAAAATCCCAAAATAATACTACTTGAACTTCAAAATCTTAAATTGATTTTGTTAACAATAAGAGTAATGAGATTGACAAAAAGAGTAATATGATTGACAATTCAAGTTTTTGTCAAATCATTGATTTAAAATTTTGAAGTTCAAGTGGTATTTTCTTAGAATTTTCTCTATCTTCTAACAACCCCACTATTCCCACGGATGATATTTTAAATATTTTAATAACTAAAATATATTTTTGAATTAAAATTCCCTAACTGCCTAGAATTGTTCAAAATATTTAAATTATATATTATATATTAATATAGTATTACAATCTCTTAATATTACAATCCCTCCTATTATAACTCACTTCTCCATTTTTTCTTTATTCGTTTTCTAGAGCAAGTAAGTTGTTGAAGTCTTTAAGAAGGAGGTCGAAGTTAATTGAGAATCGAAATGTGAAAGACAGAAAGCAAACCAAAGATAAGTCATCACTAAGGTTTTATTTCGCTGATTGATAGTTTCATAATCACTTGCGTTTGGATATTTTTAATTTTATTTTATTTAGCAAGCGATTTATATTTTTTTTTCATTTTATACGGAAAAGAATTAACTTTATATAATTCCCATGGGTTTTATTTTTTTAACTTTCCATGCGTATAAAAAAAATTTATATAGGTAACTATCCAATCTCTAATTTTTCTCTTTATGATTATCATAACTTCCCATATATTTTTTAAATTTCAAACAAAAAAACCTAAAAAAATCATTTCCATATTCCAAGCTCATATTTATCTTGTACTTTTTTTATCAGTTATCTTAAATAATCCTGGAATATAATATTTTACTATTTAATTATTAAATTAAATCTTTTAGAATATCACATTTTTGCCCGCGCAATCTAGTCTGTGTTTGGATGACAACCTAAAAGCACTTTTTTTGATAAAACCATGGTTTGGGAGAAAATTACCCAAACACATAAAAAAACTCCAAATCACTTTTTTCTCCTAAACCATGGTTTTGAATCCAAAACCATGATTTATGAAAAAGTTATGTTTTTCTACTTTTCATAATCTATTTCCTTCTTTTTCTCTTTCCTTTTCTTCTCTTTCTAATTACTATTTATAAATAATTTTTTATTATATATATGTGTGTGTGTTTTTTTTTAATCTAATTTTTTTATGTTATATAATTGACAAATGTTATCATTTTAATTTTGTACAAAAAATTATTTCATTTTTTGTATTTATTATGAAATTTAAATATTAAAAAAATATAAAATATCATCTTATCCTTTATATTAACTATTTATGAATGATTTTTCATTGTAAAATTTATTAATATATATATTTGTATGTATGTTTCATTTCTTTTTTTATACAATTTAGAATTTTTCAGACAAATTTAAATATTTTTTGGTATTTATTCTTAAATTTTATGTTAAATAATACATAAAATATAATCTTATCTTTTATATGTAATTATCACAAAAATTAATGTTCTTTTTTATAGTTTGACCACTAAAAAATGATTCTTAAAACAATACTCAAATACTCTCATTTTATTAAAATTATTTTTTTCTATAATCTATTATTTTTAGAATCTATTAAAAAAATCAATTTTTTCATTTTTTCTTCATAAACTATTCTCAAAAACTATATTCGAAAACACATCTAAACTCGTTAGTGAAATCAAGACGTCCACTCATGATATCCACAATAGTCACGTGTTATCCCAATGACAACGCATCCTAATGTGAAAAACCAGATGTCAACTAGTGGGCTTATGAGGCACAACCCGGGAAAATTACCACTCCCTACTTCATCGTGGATCATGGGCCGATTGGTTCAAGGACACAGTACCTGGGCCTTAATTCCTGTGGCCCCTGAGGAGGTGGGTTCACTATTCTATCACTATCAAATCCCCTTGTAGATTACGTTGTGGATGAGGTTCAGGAGGAAAACCCACACCTGTAGTTTCTCTATGCTCTTGTTCGTTTTATTACTTGGTCTTGGTTTTATCATCTGCTTGTGTTGTCAAAAATAGAATTCGTGATTAAAAATTAAAAGGCTGTGCCAACATGCCTTCAATGATTTGCATACATTTGAACGCATCTCTAAAGCACAAGGATAATGGGAATGTTATTAGGCTTCCTTCACGATTTCACATATAATCTTTGCTCATGTTTCGCATGTTACAATAGTTTTCAAATTTTATCCCTAGATTCCCATACTCCCAACATACTTACATCTTTATGTCAGTTCTTTTCTTTTTTTTTTCTTTTTTTTTTATACTTTCAATCTTTCCTCGAATTATTTCCGTTATACTTTGATTATTTCCTAAAATTAACAATTAATGTCAGCATTCAAATGCGAACGTGCTTAGCTGATCTTCATGTCTTCCTGATCTACAGAAATCAATCTCTTCAAATTGACTTCTTCTTCTTAACATTTTCCAAGGGTCTTGATTATGGAGATCGTGTGACAACCTTTCTTGAGAATTGTTTCAAAGGATGATCTGGAACGAAGACTTTCATTGCTGATCATTTTGTTAGGTCTGGCATATGTATTGTGAGACTGCTGAATATGTAATTTTACTTTAATGAACAAATTGAACTACAAAGTGAAAAGAATTTATAATGTTATAGCTTCTCATAATTTTGACTTCTAAATCAAAATTCTAAATTATACTATTTTATTTTGTTACCTTTTATTTCCTTGTCGATATAATCATCCTATTTCTTTTGTTTTTTATTTATAAGGCAGAGAGAAAAGATTTTTTTAATCTTATTTATAATTCACCCCATTAAATTATTAATATAAATGTAATATTTTAACCCTCATTTATTAATGTGTAGATTGTTTTATTCTTCAATAATGCCAAGCATGTTATTTATTTTGTTTAAGCCAACTTTGTTGAATGGAAGCCTTTTCTTTCTTTCTTTCTTTCTTCCCCCCTCCCCCACCCCAACAAATAGAAGCCTTTTCATGGTAGCTTGATTTAGCTTCGCAGTCAGGGCCGTGATGAGTATATAGGAAAGTGTTAGCCTCTACGATTTCATATCATTTCGACACAACTTTCTTGAGTTCTATACACTTTTTAGTACCCTTGTACATGTTTTGGATACTCCAAAAAAGAAAAATGTGCATGGTGTTTTTGGTTGCACATTATTGCTTAATTTTACTTATTTTGGCTTTCATCCTTGTTAGTTATGAGCTTGTAGAGCTTATTATTTTGCAAGGAATGTTTTGGTAGAAGAATTAGATGTTTCAAGCCACTTTGAAGATGTTTTAAAAGCATTTGAGGATCAAAGTTGATTGAGGAATATGTTATGGGAATCTTAAAGATTAACAAATTGAGGCCAAAGTATAGTAGGAGAATAGAAAGATTGTTCATTACTACAAATTTGTCTATATAAGACACTCCATACTTAATGGGTTTAATGAAACCGAGATATATGTGGAGGTGGAGTTATGGGAATGAAATACATAATGGTTTTTTGAAATAACCATTAAGAATAGGAGCAAATATTTGATGTTTTTATACTACAACCGTGATATATTAGTTTGTTTGTTTTTTTTTTTGAAAAAATGGTATTGTTTACTTGACGGTTGTTCTATATTTGACGGTTGTTTAGAAATAATGATAAACTATCATATACTTAACGGTTGTTTAATAATAACTATTAAGTACACTCTTTCAAAAACCCCTGCCAGACCCATTTTTTATTAAACATTTTAAACTTACAAGTTACAGAAAGCTTACTCCTAACACCTTCGACGACTCAACTATAGCTCATCCACCACCATTTCGCTCTCCTCTGTTGCTCTCTTGGTGGTTTTACTCTTTTCTCCTCCATCGGCATCCCATGGTCTCCTTCATTTGTCGTCGCTTCATGGGTTCATGGTGTTACCGCAAGTGTTTCACCCAAGAAGGGGGGTGAATTGGGTGATAAAAAAAATCAATCGAATAATGGAAATATATTGTAATGACAAGTAAAAGAGTTAGAGAGATTTCATTGAAGTGTATACCAGGGATTATACTGGTTCGGTCTCAACAAATATAACTTACGTCCAGTCATCAGATTCCTTCTGAGCCTTTTACTAATACCTCCAAGATTTAATGGGTTTTTGACATCACTTTACAACACAAGCTCCTTCTCAATACACTTTGCTCTTCCTTACATTTTGTAAGATGATACCCAACTTGAGGTCCTAAAACCTTAAGTTATCTCTTAATAAAGAGTATTGAGTTTAAAGTAAATCTCTCTCACAGAGTAAATGAAATAATCATTGAAGCACAATAATGTTAAATGAACAATAAAACAGTGCACTTAATACATAAATGAATATTTGTCAGTTTAGTAGTTCGATAGTTGCTCCAATTTGAATGCCTTTGTATTTATAGTTGTAGCGAAATTAATAGCCATTAAGAGACATTCCATGTTATCTCTTAATAAAGAGTATTGAGTTTAAAGTAAATCTCTCTCACAGAGTAAATGAAATAATCATTGAAGCACAATAATGTTAAATGAACAATAAAACAGTGCACTTAATACATAAATGAATATTTGTCAGTTTAGTAGTTCGATAGTTGCTCCAATTTGAATGCCTTTGTATTTATAGTTGTAGCGAAATTAATAGCCATTAAGAGACATTCCATTTGTCCATTACTTAGTAAGTCCTTCTCTGCATATTCTTTATAATATTTGAATATATCCGTTGCAGCAGAAGCAGTAGAGAGAATGTGTTGGTTTGAGTTTCGGCTCAGCATTAAATGCTTCTGACATAGTATCTACTTTTCTTGGATTTTAAATAATTGAAGCATAAACTGCGTGAAAGTTGCTTTGAACAATTGTTAATCATGAAAGAGAGTAATAACAAGCAAAATTATCACTTACAATAAAAGTTCCATTGATTTTTCAAATCAATATGTAATGCTCTGTTTTCTGGAAAACATAGTATTCGGATACTAGCATTACTATAAGGATAAAATGCTCTTTTCTTAGGTATAAGCTATTCAGATAGCTTCCTTACTATTCAAATAATATTGTATATTTTTGAACTTGCACTATTCGAATAGTTTGTGCAACTATTCGAATAGTATCTTTAAAAATATATATAAGATTATCCTAATAAATTGCTTGATTATTTGAATACATTTTGTAAACAATATCCTTTGAAAAGCTTAATATTATTCGAATGATTGTCTCACTATTCGAATAGTCTTATACATTGGTGTTAACAAATTATACTCATGTATTTTGAAACTATTTGGATAGCATTCTGATAATGAGTTTTGGAAATATGTATTCATAAGATAAAAACAATATTTGAATAGTTGCTTGATTATTCGAATAGTCTTGTAGTATTCTGATAGTATACTCAGTATCCAGATAATCTTGAGTTTAGCAAATGAATACTATTGGGATAATTAGCTCACTATTTGAATATTAACTTTACTATTAGAATAATGATTCTATTATCCGGATAACTTTGAACTTGAAACCATACATACTATTCGGATAATACTCTAGTTATTCGAATACTACTTTTTATGAAACAATTTTTTGAAAGTTTGGATAAATATACTATTCGAATAGTCAATTGACTATTCGAATACTATTCAATTGTCATAGTATATTAGTATTCGAATACCTTAGGCACTATTCTGATAATGCTCTAACTATTCGAATAGTCTGAGAATTATCAGGATAGTTTCCAACTAAGAATAGACTATACTATTTGAATAGTGACATGACTATTCGGATAGTCCACAGTATAAAAACTTGAAACACATGAATTTAAATCCTTATTCGAATAATCTAAGTTTGTTATCATCAAAATCTTGAATCTAACACATGGGTTTGTGGGTGTCGTGGATTCTGGAGGGATTCTAGGTTTGTGGGTGCTCCTACTAGTGGCATCTAGGTTGATTTCTTCTTCTGGGGTTCGTGGGGAGGGGCTTTGAACTCATCTCTTCTTCCTAAAGGTAAGTTTAGTTCAGTTTGTTATACTAGTGGTTTTTATCTCATTATATATATATATATATATATATATATATATATATATATATATATTTGGACAAAGAGTATGTAAAGATTGTTGTTTGAGTCATTTTGTATGTGTATAGGGGTTTACCATTGATTTTAAGTGTTTATTGTTATTAAAGTTGTTATTTGTTAGTATTGATTTAGGTAAAGGATCATGTAAAGATCATTTTTTTTTGTTTTGGTGATTTTGTATATGCAAAGGGTTTTGCCATTACTTTTAAGTGTTGTTACTAAAGTTGTTATTTGTTAGTATTGATTTGAGTAAAGAATTTGTAATATTGTTTTTTTGAGTGATTTTGTATGCATAGGGTTTCGCTACTATCTTTAAGTGTTTGCTATCATTAAAGTTATTATTTATTAGTATTGATTTGAATAAAGTTTAGGAATATATTTTTTTTGAGTGATTTTGTTAAGTTGTTATCACATTTTCCTCTACATATATGATATACTCTAGATGGAGAGTGTAAATAAAGAATGGATGTTTACCAATCATTTTCCTCTACATACATACACATGAGGAGCTTCGGCTGAGTCAAGCAGGGCCAAAACAACATCATTTTGGCTCTTACCCCTTGACGCAATCTTTTCACTCAAGTGAAATGATGCCATTTTTGGCCTAGTCAAAACAACGCGTTTCAGTCAGTGGGAGGCGGGCATTTCACATGAGGTGAAATGCACCATTTTAGGTCAACCTGATCTAGGACAATTAAAGGAGGAAATGGGTTAGGTGATAAGAACTGATTGAATCAATTTTTTTTAAAAATTATAATAATATAATATTTTTAAATATTATTTTATTATTAAAAGGATGCTAGATGCGCTTGGATGGATCGTGACAGCCACCCTTTGCTCCAATGGTCTCCTTGACCATATAGCGAACCTGCCTCATCAAGATAGAGCTGCTTGGAGGGCGCATATGGCTAAATAAAGTCTTTTAAGGCGGTGCGTGTAGCTCACCCGCCATGTGCTAAGAGTGGAAATCTATGTTTGTCAAAATTTTTCATGAATTTTTCATCACATAGAGATTCCAGAGGTGCGTGATGGCGTGTGGGAGGGTATTGTTGGAAACTTTTTGGTTTTATAGTTCCTAAATTGATGATCTTCAAATTGATATGCAATTCAAACTTTTTGGAAAACAAATAATAGTATTTAAGTTACAAATATGATGTTTAATTGACTTTTTAAAACTTTTGTTTTAAAATTATTTTTCTGAAAATATTTTCTAAATGGACCTCAATGATTAGGTATGAGAAGTAATCAAACTGACCAAACTCAGTACTCTTTTGACATGGTCACTAGTACAGAAAAGACTTTTTACATGTGACGGAAATAACTTTTTACACTTGATGTACGATAGGTGTAGAAAGTTCAGACTTTTTACATGTGTTCTTGAACACGTGTAGAAAGTGTGACTTTCTACACTTGACGTTTCAGGTCAGGTGTAGAAAGTTCCACTTTCTACACCTCTCCATGTTCGTCAAGTATAGAAACTCATTTTTTTAAAAAACAAATTATTTATTTATTATGCTACAAACTCGTTTACATGATAATAAATAACCAAACACTTGACAAATAAAAATAATTACAACAAAACTAATCTGAAATATCAAATTTATTGTAAATTTCAATCTAAAAAATCATTGAAAAAAAAACCGGACCGGACCGGCTGGTGATCCGGTCCGATTCATAGCAAAACCGTCGAACCGGTTTCGACCCGGTCGAAACCGGTGGTTCGACCGGTTTGACCGGTTTTCCTTTTTTTTTTTTTAATAAAATACATTTTTTTATTCTTCTATCTACTATTGGACATTATTTTTTAGGGAAAAATAAAAGTTTGAAGACCAAAATGAAGAGAAAAGTAAGTAAAAAAAGAATAAATCTAAAAAAAATGATTTTTAGAGGATATAATAATTAATTAATTATAGGAAAGGAGATGTCATTATATAAATATAGGCATCATAACTAATACTAATATATTTTAAGCATGTTTTACCTAAAGATCTTTACCACTAATAAATTATAATATTTTAATATGACCGGTTTGACCACCGGTTCGACCACCGGTTCGACCACCGGTTCGACCCCGGTTGAACCATTAACCCTTAAACCAGTGCTGTGACCGGTTCATTGACCGGTCCTGTTTTTTGTTCCTTGTAAAAAATTAACAAAGCTATATCAATACAGGTAAACAAACTTGACCTCCTATAACAATAAACAAATTTACACTGCAATTATAGATATTTGGCTTTAAGCCCAAGGACGATCACAAATCTCTCATTTACTAATAAAATTACGTAAGTGAAAACTTCACCCACATTTGTACAGGGAGCAACAAGATGATGCGTGTCAAGAGGCCAGATGGAATAATTTTCACATCACCTAAAGGGGTTGCCTCCAGCAGAGAAGGAATTTGCCACAACAGTTGTTGAGAACAAACCAGTTATCTGTTGATCTGGATTTGATATGTCAAAAGCAGCTCCCCGTGTGCTAGAATTCCCAGAATTGTACCACATAATCACCGCAAAGTCGTTTAAAAATCTAAACAAAGAAACATGCTAGATGAGTTCATAAAACCTATTGACTAGATTATAGAATATTAAAGAAACAATTGCATATATTTGGACTGGTAGAAATTCAAGGCAGTTTCATAAAGAAGAGTCACAAAAGATTGAACATATAAAGCATGGTCCCAGGGATCCGAGAATGCTACACTCAGATGGACAAGAAATGCATGTATATAATTGCAAACTATTACAGTAAAGTAGGGCAATCTACTTGAGAAGTAAGATCATGCCTTAGCAACCATATTATTTTAAGCAGGTATAAATGGGGGAAAACCAAGAAACAGGTCTCAATTCTAACTGCAATTTTATTCTGAATTCCATATGGAAAACAAGGCCAAAAACCAAAAAAAGACAGGTAGGGTGGGTGCAAGTTAGAATTAACTTCATGCTTCAGAGCATACACAAATAGTTAAACTTACCATCCAAGAAGATGCCTTATAGAAGATATAAGTTTACAGAAAGCTCCACAAAAAACCAACGCAACAATTGCTAGAGGAGGATCAAGAGTGCTCTATCAAAGATCACAAAACTTTTTCACTTAGAAAAACTGTTTGAAAATTAGAATCTACCAAGAACGCCTAAACTTCAAAAAAAGAAAACCAAACTTGTCAAAAAAGACTTCACATTCTCTTCATTATCGTTCGACTTGACCTAGCAAGCAACATTGCTTCATTACCACACCCATTCACCCAGGTCTGTTTACATAATTTACATAATAAGATGGAATACCAAAAAAAAAAAAAAAACAACAAAGTCAGAAAAACAAAATGAGATGACAAAGTGGTGGAATTACATCAAAGTTAAAGAGTTTAGGATATAAAACTGCTTACACTTCTGATAATCTGCAATATACAGCAAAACATTGAGACGATGCAACCAGGTCTGTTTAACTATAATGTAAACATTATGATCACCATTTCAAAATAAAATCCCAAAACACCCTAGTATATTAAAGAATAAAAACAACTACAACTCTACAAACCAGCATCAACCTCTATTGTATAAAATTTGATAGGTAATATATGTATACATTATGCAAGCATATGTAGAATAACTAGTAAGTACAACAATTCTATTTTTCATGAAGAGTAAACTGATGAAGAAGAAAGAACAAAAAGGACCGATGATATACTTATCTGTCTATACCTAATCATCACTTAGATCATTATCGATGGCCGGAGCGCTCATCCTCGCCGATGCCTACTTAGCCCACTGGACGATTTTTTCAGCCTCGTGGTTTATATTTTGTTCTTCCTTAATGGCCTTCTTCAGCATTTTCTGCTGGTGCTTACTCGAGAAACTGCTTATATCAGACAAAAACTCATCGTTTTTGTCCTATCCCAAAATACTCGTTGGATCCTAATTTTCCTTGCTTTTCTTCTTAGAATCCTTCTTCGGAGAGCACCAGAAACAACCAGCCTTTCGAGGAGGAGATGGTGAACGATCCATCATCGAATTTGAAGAGATCCGAGGAGAAGACTGCGACACACCTTTTGATTTTTTATTCGAACCCTTTCTTTCATATAGTGTTGGTTTGAACAGCAAAGACATTGAACTTTCGTCCGAAGAATTTGATGAATCAGAAGGAGAAGAAATAGAACCGTGTTTAGAATTCTCTTTCACCAGCGAGAATTCCACTTTCTCGTCCTTCGCAGTATCTGAATAATCTGACATCGATCCAGACCGTAACTTCCCATCCAAAGAAATCAAGATAAAAATGAACTGAGAGACTCACTAGAATCGAATTTGCAACTTACAAATCAAAGGTGAAGAGAACGAACTAAGAGACGACGAGAAAGATGAGAACAAACGAGAATATGGCGGCGGCGAGTATGGGAGAACTGCAGGAAGGCGCGCGAACACGGGCGGCCGAAGAGAAAGAAGGGGGGAAATGGTTTGTAGAAGGCGCGTCTGAATTTTTTTTAATAATTTAACACTTTCTACGTGAGTTGGTATCCCAATCAGTGTATAAGGTGGTACTCTACACTTATTCGAACCAACCCATACTTTCTATATGGGTTGGGCTCCCAATCCATATAGTAGAAAGTGATAAATTGTTTTTTAAAAACATCTTAAAAATACTTTTTATATGGGTTGGGATACTAAAGGCCTGTTTGGGATCTCATTTAGGAGGGTAAAAAGTTCATTTGGAGGGCAAAAGCTCATTTGACATCTGTGGACACGTTTGTGAATACATTAGCTTTCACTGGGCTTTTAGAAGAAAAAAACTACTTTTTTTAGAAGCTCATTGAAATAGCTTTTGGCTTTTTTTCACTAGATTTAGCAAAAAAAGTCACTTCTCATACTGTCAATCCAAACACAAATCACATTAACAATATGACTTTTTTTTCCATTTGGCTTCTACAAAAGTCACATTAAAAAAAAGTCACTTTTCCACTGTGTTCCTAAACAGGCACTAACACGTGTAGAAAGTTCATTCATATTCTTATATTTATGAAAATGCCACCGATCACACTTTCTACATATGTCCTATTTTTTTAAGTGTAAAAAATATGTGTAAAATCTATATTTTGTATAAGTTGGTGCTTCCTAACTATTCCCCGACTTCAAATGATGACAAAAAGGCCTCAGCTAATAATGCAGTTGGTAGCACCCACATGAAAAAGCCCTCTCTTTCATCGCAAGATTCCTCACCAGGCAAAGAGGATGATTTTGAGATAGCTGAGGAAGAGGTCGACAGACTTGAAACTAGTGTTTTAATCAAAACACTTGCCACCAAAGGATGCAAATCGTTTCCGCCAAGTCAAGGGGATTTATGGAATCCTCGGTGGGTATGCAAGAAAAGTCACAAATGAAAGTGATGTAATGTGTAATGTTCTAAATTTTGATCATTAAGTATCATATAACTATTATAGTATTTCATGATAAAAGAGTATGTAAAGTGGCAAAACAAAGCCTATAAAGTCACACACAACAAAATAGTTGTTATATAAGATAGTTGATGTATTTCCTGTTGAGGCAGTCGGATTGTGTAACACTTTTTTAAAAAGTAAATGACCTCCAAAAATTCTTAAACTTCCTAAAATGAAATTAGACATTATAAGCTTTAATTTGATAGGTCATATGGAATTTATAGAGTTGTATACAAGAAGATATGAATTTTTTAAATTTTCCCAGTGAATTTGACGTTTTTCAGGGGCAGACTTCAAAAATAATAATTCTTGAAATGGTGTGCTTCTAGTTGGCTTAAGATTATATTTTTTTTTTCTAAAACGAAACTTAATAGGGGTCACATAGCCTTTGAAACCACCCCAATTAGATGTCTATAAATTAGATATGAATTTTCAAATTTTGGTGACAATTCTGCCAATTTTCTCAAGTATTGAGAAAATTGCAAGGGCAAAATGGTCATTTTGACCAAATAAATAAAATCTGGAAATTTTAATAAATAAATGCAGAAATATTAGACATATGGAGCATGTAAAAATATTATATAATTAAATATAAATTTATATTAGGACATGTGATTCAAATGAAATAAGGACCAATTAACAAAAACCATGTGTGACACTAGAATTTTCCAAAAAATTCTGCTCCTTTGCCTACTTAAGGGCCAAGGTCGGCCAAGTAAGGAGAAAAGAAGGGAAGGAAGAGAGAGTTGAAGAGAAAGAAGAGAAGAAGAAAGAGGAGAAGTCCCAAGTTCATATATAAGGTAAGTATGCCGAAGTTTCTGCACAATCTTGTGTTATAGTACCATAAACCTCTCCTTAACCTTCCTACCTTCTTGAATTAGTCATTTAACAAGAAAAAAATCTAAGGAGAAAGGGGGATATTTTGGCCAAGTAAGAGGAAGGGAGAAGAAGTGAGGTAAGTTATTTAAACTCTGAAATTCTTATCGAAAATTGAGTTCTGACTGTATTCTTGCTGGTTATTGAACTGTTTCTAGTAGTTTTGTCAAATTTGGGATGTCCATTTTCTAAGGGGAAATGCTGCCCAAATTTCCATTTATTATGTTAAATTTGAGAATTAATGGCTAAACAAAGGAATTCAAGTAGAAAGAAGTTGTTATAGGATTTAGAATCATGAAAATATGATTTTTCCCAATTTCCTACAACTTTCGGCCAATGGGAAAATGAGGTATAGAGTTGGAATTTCATGATTCTAATGGTTCCATGGTGTTTAGAAGGGAAAATTATGTAGGGTTTATATTGAGTGCGAAGTGTGAAAAGCCCCGGAATGTGAAATGACAACTTTGCCCCTAAAACCCCAAGTTAGGGTTGTCAAGGGCAAAACTATAATTTGAGATGGAATTGATCTGATCTAAGGTCAAATATGAGATGTACAAGTGAAAATATGTAGAATGGGCTTAAGTTATAATTTTTAGAAAAGTACAAAATACCGGGGCCGAATCGGGTTCCCAGGGGCATTTTAGTAAATATGCGATGTTGGGTTAAGATAGGACAACTTATAAATTCTAGAATAAAGTATGAATGAGTAGTAACTCATTTGCAATTACTTTGGAAATTACTGGATCTGATAATTGCCAAGCCGAATGAAACGTTTAAGGATCGATAGTAGCTAGGCATTAGAAAGGAGTCCAGGCAGTAACTTTATCTTTCATATACTATGTGAATGTTAATATGAATGATTGCCATGATCTATTCAATGTATTGCTTATGGTGCTGAAACTCTCTAGGTGTAGATGATGAGTTAAACCACCCCATGAAACCTTTGGGGGTACCATTTGGCCAGGTGGTCCCAGTTGAGTAGCTTGATATGTACGGACAAATATTGGCCTGCTCCATGTTATGAATGTTAGATTTCATGTTTTGATGATAACAAATCATGTTTTGGAAGCTCATGGATTAATTACCAGCAAAGCAATCAATTCTGGTGATCTTGCAAAATCACTCGAGTGATATTCAAGATCACTCGAGTGATCGCTGAAATCACTCGAGTGATTGCGAAAAATAACAGATCACTCGAGTGATATGGGAAATCACTCGAGTGATTCGCAATTTCACTTCCAGTGATCGCGAAATCACTGCAAGAAAATTTCACTGTTTTGAAAATCACTTCCAGTGATTCTGAATCACTCGAGTGATGCGCCAAATCACTTCCAGTGATTGTGAATCACTCGAGTGATACGGCTAATCACTTCCAGTGATTGTGATTTCACTTCAAGAAAATTCCACGGTTTTGCAAATCACTTCCAGTGATTGTGAATCACTCGAGTGATGCGCCAAATCACTTGCAGTGATTGTGAATCACTCGAGTGATACGGCCAATCACTTCCAGTGATCTAGAATTCACTTCAAGAAAATTTCACTTTTTTTCAAATCACTTCCAGTGATCCTCAATCACTCGAGTGATGTTGCATTTTCGCTGAATCACTTCCAGTGAATTGGAAATCACTGCAAGAATATTTCACTGTTCACCAAATCACTTCCAGTGATCTTGAATCACTCGAGTGACGTTTGAAAAGTTGCAAATCACTTCCAGTGAATTGGAAATCACTCCAAGAAGAAATCACTATTTACAAAATCACTTCCAGTGATTCCAAATTCACTCGAGTGAAATATGCAATTTCCAATATCCCTTCCAGTGAACCAGCAATCACTGACAGAAGCTTTCAAAGTTTTCAAAATCACTCCCAATGACATTATATTCACTTCCAGTGATATTGCTCTTGCTCATATAATGATCTATTGTTTCCATGTGCTTTTACCTCAACTGATTTTGCTAGTGAAATTCTATTATTACTGATTTCTCCAAATAGCTATCAAAATCATATGATATATCATTTCAATACTTAGTTGCGAAAATAGGATCACTCTCTATGGTTTTATTCTGTCACTTTTTATAAAACACCTCCAGTGATCCATATTAATTTGTTGAGATACAAATATTGCTTAACGGTTATATTCATAAGTGTGTTACAGCTGTACTCCACCATCACGCACTTGACTTGTAACTGAACACTCCACTCAAACGACAACTATTTATGGTAGCAGCAGAAATTCAAAAGTAACGGAAGACAAATGCTGTTACATTTGTCAGAAGCATCTTTGAATCAACGGGCAAATTTACAATGGTCTTCAAGTGGTTCTATTATATATGTCCAGCCATTTGAAAAATACAACAATGAAGAAAAAACGCCTGAATACTCCAAAAAGCAATATCCTCACAAAAGCTTCAGTTCATCATTTGTGTTTCAGTTCTTATCTTCATACTCTGTGAGAGAGATTTGTCATTCCTACTTAATTATTTTCAATAGAGTTAACTTAAGGTTGAGGAACCTTAAGTAGGGATTTGTGATTACCTTGTGTAAGGGGGAGCGAGTGTCTAGAGGAACTTGCTGGTTGTACTGTGGTGCCAAGAACCCACTGAATCTTGGAAGATATAGTGAAAAGCTCAGAAGGATTTCTGAGGACTGGACGTAGGTCAAGTGGTTGAGACCGAACCAGTATAAATCTCTGTGTGAATCTCGGTGATATCTCTTCCTTTCATTAACTGTGCTTTAAGTTTTATAAATTGAATTTAAGCTTTCGATTATTTTGTTATCACCCAATTCACCCCCCTCTTGGGTGAAAAGCTTGCTCTAACAATGATAAGTACGGACAGGTATAGGCTTGCTCCAAGTTATTCTTGTGATCACATTATGATATGATATTGTGTAGATCAGGAACATGTGATCATTTTGATCTGGACAAAATCATCATTTGTTTCCTAAGCATTGTCAGATAGGCTTAGGCATTTTGATTGCTGCATTATGATAAATGTTGCATTGCATGTTTACTTTTCACATTTTATATGATTGATATTTTGTTACTACTGAGATTCATATGAATTTCACCCTTTCCAAAAATTTAAAATTTATTCAGCAAACAGAAACGGCTTAGAGGGAAAAAATAGATGATGCTGACAGAAGAAGGTTCGATGATGGTTCAAGAATCTCTTCGTTGGTTATCTGATAGTCCCTATTTATATTTGAATACATAATATAGCCTGTACAAACTCTGTGGGGATTTTTCTGTAATGTAATCAAGAATATTGTATCAGTATAATGTACTATTTCTATGTGCACATTGAACTACGTGTGTATACTCTGATAAATGTCAAAATAATGAGGGGTTTGACATAGTGCATTTTGCAAAAAGTGATGATTGCAAATAGAGGTGTACTATTAGAGAGGGGTTGTCGTTTTGGCTGAGGGTTTTAGAAAGATGCCTTCCATAAGGTTGTGTTCAAAATTGAGTCAAAAGCACTTAGAGCCCGAGCTAGAAAATATTTTAAGAGTGTGTGCATTATTGTACCTCTTTAAGATTTTTGTTGTTATTTCTCTTTATGAATTTCCTGAACTCTTTGTGGAACATTAATTGGTCATTAAATAAATGTTGAGTTATTTATTCTCTTTCTGTTATTAATGTTTTATTTGAGTAGGAGCTTTTCTTTGGGAATTTATAATCTTGTCTGAAAATTTTATGGGGATGTGTTTAGATAAGAAAAAGTGACAGAGAAATGAAGGCGAACTAGACTCAGTACAATGGGGCTCAACCTAATTGATTCCTAAATAGTAAGCTGATAAGCTCTCATCCTACAGTTTATGCTTCTTAGTTAATCAAACAATTTAATATCTCTTATTATTACATATATTTGAAAAATGTGTATTGTCTATGTGATAGCGAAATGACATAGATGTCCTTAAGAACCTTTATTGTTGATCTCATAAGAGGAGACAAGCTCAACGGTTATAATTGCGTCATGTAGCGCCCTAAGATCTCATATGTCCTGGAAGAACAAGATGTCATTGACGTTCTGTCTATTGTGCTTCAACAACCTGATGGCAGCACATCTCATAGGGATCAAGATGCTTATGCAACTTGGAAAAGAAAGGACACACTCACTTGGATCTTAATGCTTGATGCCATAATCGACGATGTGATATGTCAGTTTGAGAGACACATGACTGGCTCTGCCATGCAGGTAGCACTGAAGGAAGAATTTGATAGGACCTATGAGGCAAGACTTCAGAGGATTATTGTTAAGCTTGATAATTACAAGCTAAACCCCAATACTTCTATTAGACAACATTTGAGGATAATGCAAAATATGATAAGAAAGTTGATAAAGATAGGAAAGACCTTTTCTGAAGCACAAGTAGTGCAAGCTATTATGAGATCACTCTGAGATAGCTGGGATAATATGAAACGCATGATAAGTCACAACAACAATATTAGGACCTTTGTTAATGTTGCTCATCACATCCAACTAGAGGACGACTACATGGAAGGTGGAATGACTAACGGTTGAGCACTCTTAATTGAAGGAAAAGCAACTTCTTTACAAAAGTGCTAGTCTAATAAGGGCAAGGGATCCTAAAACAAGAAGGGAAACCCAGGGGCATAAAAGGGTAAAAATACCTTCAAAAAGAGTAAGTAAGGTGTGAAGAAGTGAGACCTTTTCAAGGTTAAGTGTTATTCTTGCAAGAAGAAAGGCCACTTTGCTAAGGACTACCATGAGAAACTAGATCAAAATCCTTCACACTAATCTTATGTTTCTAGTACTCCCTATATAGCCAAGATTGATCCTTATGGGTTGTGGACTCAGGGGCAATAGACCATGTAACCAGAGACGTGGGAACTTTTTGGAGTATCGCCGGTTGCCAGCGAAGAGCAAATGGCTTTAAGTTGGAAACAACGCGATGGTAGAGGTCAAAGGGATCAGCACCTGCAACATAAGAATAATGAGCATATGGCCTTAATAGGAATGTGTTTTATGGATCTGATTGTACTTTGGATGGTTTCTTCTTTTTAACGAATTATGATTTTGATTCTAGTTTTTGCTATGCGATTTTATCTAATGTTAATTATGATACATGGCATGCTAGACTAGGACATATTGGTAAAAAATACATAACCAGACTAGCAAAGGAAGGATTGCTAGGAGAAGTGTCAAATAAGGAAATTTCTCTATGTGAGCATTGTAACACCTTATTTCTATAATCGATCTGATGAGTTTTAAGCAAAGAATTTGAACCACTAAGTGATGTTTCTTTATCAAGCTCTTTCTAATACTAACCTCAAGCCATGATACAAACCTGTAGTTGAGTGTGTTTTTCTAAATATTTCAAAATCTTTCGGAAGCATCTTAAGTGGTTCATAACTTCTTAGTGATTCGTCAATTCTTAATTCCCTTTATTAATATTAGAGTGATTCTCTGTTCATTTATCTTCTCATTCTTATTTCATTTATTTGCGCACATACATAACTAGTATAGCCATACAGTTTACCAAAGTGTTTACTCTTAATACATAAACAATTCATCACACTTAAATCTCCAAATCGCCATCATATTTCCTTCTTGTGTATATGCTTTCATTTTTCTTCTATGCTTCATCATACCTATATGGTTGGGTAGGGAGGGTGGGATTCGGGATAATCTTAGTAGCAAACAATACCAATTATACATGCAAGCTAAATGCTTAGTGCATGACGTGCTTGCCTTACTTAAATTCATGCTAACATAATGACATATTTGTGTTCTCAATGTTTCATACAACATACTTATAGCCATAGTATAAATAGAAATAGAGCTTTAATCATTCATACATGCTTCATATAATCAAGCAAAGCAATCATATATATCAATACACAAGCATATATATCAAGTACATGCAAATTAGGTAAGTTTACTACCTTTTATCTCTAAGTCCTTCTCTTGTTCCCCTTCTCTTCCAACCATTGTTGTTACTTAAAAAGTCTTCCAATGCATCTTCTTTGACATCTTATGGCCCTAGATACATAACCACATCATGAATTTATCTCACTAGAGCCATGCAAGCAAGCCATTTCTCATGACTTGTCTCTCTTACATTTTCTTTAGAAATTTCTTCATTTTATGTCTAACATATTATGTGTTTTAGTCCCTTATGAGTTGGGTCTCTAATGTGGTCACATTGGGTTCTAGAACATGTCTCTTCTTTTTGGACCCATACTTGTCACAATTTACCTCAAATGCCATAAATTCGTAGGTCAACCCTAATCTGCCAGATTTGTCACAAAACTTTGAAAATTCATAACTTAATCTAGGGAATTGTAAATGAGGTGGTTTTAGTTTATATGTAAAGCTCTTCAAGTTTTACTTATATGAAAAATATCATCCACTATCAATTATATTCACAAAAGTCCAGAATCCTCGACCAATCCTTACTATCCCAGAATTCATTCCAAATTCAATACCTAACTTTAACAGATCATATATCGAAATCTACTAATCCAAATAACACATTATATATTAAATTAAAGCTTAAGATGTACTATAACATCTTGTAAAATATCACACCCATTGGACAATATTTGATCATTCAAAATCTCGCCACAAACAATCTGTCTTCTAGAAAACGTAATCTGGCAGCACTACTTCAATTTCAAATTTAGGGTTTTCTATTCAACCCTTCTAGAATCATGCTCACAACATATTTCTACACAATTTTTCATGTATAATCTATTTATAACCTCAAAATCCTCAAAATCACGTTCCTCCTTATGGTTCTACATCTGGCCGAAACTTAGGGTTTTTGAGCCAAAAATTCTATTTTCTATTTCGATGTTCCTGGAATCGGTTCCTCACCTTTATCCCACATAGTTTTTTATTTTGAACCCAATGGAAGCATCAAAATCATCAAAATCATACTTCTTCCTAGGGTTATAGGTCTGGCCAAAATCAGGGCAGCCCAATAACCTTATGAAAACTTAATGAAACTTCAAGATATTATGTTCAAATTGAAGCTTAGGCTTACCTCTACTTGATTCCACAACCGGTTCTTGATTTCGGCAGCACCTCCACTAATTAGATAGCACAAAATAGCTCTAATCAGAAATATGATACTGTAGAAATGTAGCCCTCGACGAATAGAAGAAGATTCGTGAAGGCTCTATTATGTTCAAACTGAAGCTTAGACTTACCTCTACTTGATTCTACAACTGGTTCTTGATTTTGGCAGCAGCTCCACTGATTAGAAAACACAAAATAGCTCTAATTAGAAATATGAGATTGTAGAAATGTAGCCCTCGAAGAATAGAAGAAGATTCGTGAAGGATCTATTGATCAGAAACGTCAATTTGGGCTTTAATCGGGCAAGATTACTCAAGAACACTTGGGTTTTCTCTAACTTCTTTCTTCTTTCTTGTTCTCCTTATTTTCCTCTTTTTTTCTGTCTCTTGTATGAAATTAATGAGCTTTAGGAGGTGTTGGATGATCTTATAATGACATGTGTCAAGTCTTAAAAATCCCAGGGCACCAAGTGCTCCTATTTCCCTTAGTCCCAAAATCGGGGACCGATGAGTTGTCCTTATTAAAGGTTGGGTGGTGCCTTTTCTATAGTGCCAACACATAAAGAAAAAAGTCACTTTATGGATTCATGGCTCATGTTGCGCCATGTGTCCCTTGTGTGGGACCTAAACTCTTCCTCTTTCCTTTTCTTGGTGACTTGGTTGTCCACTTTATCAGGGGAAGAGAGAGTATGATGAATTATCATGACCAATAGGCTAGGTGATGTCCCTAGGGATGCCAACACAAAATTCATAAAGTATACATAATGATGGAGAGACATGTGGAGCTTTTTAGTAGTGCCATCATAAAGCAAGAGTTACTTTATTAGGGCAATGATGTCACAGGCTAAACTACATATCTCGTATTGGGGTTGCACTTTTAACTGCAACATTCATACTTAACCAAGTGCCTACTAAATCTGTCACTTCTACACCCTATGAGTTATGGATAGATGCAAAATAAATCTTAGTATCTTGCGACCATGGGGGTCTATGGCCTATATATATATAAATCTTCCCACAAATATGGAAAGTTAGGTCTCGGGGCAAGAAATGTATCTTTATAAGATACTTTAAGCAATCAAAGTGTTATGTCTTCATGGGTTCATGAGGATGGTTTAATGACTGAGATAGAATCAAGGGGTATAGTATTAATGGAATTAGTTTTCCCTAGGAAATGAAGCCTTAATAAAACGAAACTCTTTACAAGAGTGAGGAAACTGAAGGCATCCCATAAATCACTTATTTGAGTGGGAGAAATGAGTCATTTTTACAATGTGGAAAGCTTACTCAATCATAGGAAACCCCACTATGGAGAAGCTAGAGGGATAAAATCCCTAGAAGGCGCTTCTCTATTAAAGGAGAAGTACTTATAGTTAGTCCAGAAGACAATAAGGAGGATCTAAAAAGTGTTAAAGAGGTGATGACAATACCCGCTAAGGAAAAATGACAAAAAGCACTAGAAGAGGAAATGGATTCCATGAGGGCTTACCAAGTATGGGAATTGGTTGACCTGCCGCTTGGCTAAAAGGAAATTGAGAATAAATAGTTTCTTAAATATAAACAAAAGGTAGATAGGTCAATCAATAAACCTAAGGCATGATTAGTAGCTAAGGGGTGCACCTAGCGTGACGGCCTAGATTATGAGGGTACCTTCTCACTAGTGGTACGTTTTAACTCAATTAGACTTATACTCACTATAGTGGCAAGTATGGATTTGGAGTTGTATTAAATGAATGTAAAAACCACATTCCTTAATAGGAAAACTACATAAAGAAGTTAATATGGAGTAGCCTAAGGGCTTCATAAAAAAGGGTAGTGAACAAAATGTTTACAAACTCCTAAGGTTCATTTATGGACTCAAACAATCATTTAGATGGTAGTACTTGAGATTCCATGAAGCTGTAACCTTGTTCAACTTCAAAATGATCGAAGAAGACTACTATATTTACATCAATCATTTGGGAGATGATTTTGTAATATTATCTCTCTATGTTGATGACATACTCCTTGTAACACCCCAAATTTTATTCATCATAAATCCTTGGACATTTGATAATACTCAAAAGTATAAAATGAAGAATTTTGATGTACTTGAAGTAGCCAAAATATTGAAAATAGTGACTATGTGAAATTTTTGGCTAAGAAAGATATAAAGCCTAATTTTTGTCATGACCAAGGTCTAACATTGAAGCCTAAAATTTAATATGGAAGAGCATAATTCTTGGCCCAATTTACATTGAAAAATTCGGCCAAAAAGAAAAGGAGAGAAGGAAAACCATACTTGGTACTAAAATTTAAGAAATGTAAGGCAAAATGGTCATTTGTTAAATAATCAAGAAGGCTCTTGATTTTTCCATTATTAATGGCCAATTTCAGCCAAGAGAGAAAAAGGTGATGGAAAATGAATTTTTGGACATAAATAATGCCATGTGGAAGCATAAAAGCCAAGTGGAAAAGAAAGAAATAAAATATTCCAAGACATGTGATAAAATTGAAATAAATTAGTATTATTTTGAGGAGGTGGAAAATGCTTCTTCAAGAAGCCATTTTACTCCTTCAAGGGGTTTAAAATTTTGGTCAAGAAGGGAAGAGGCAAGGGAAAATGAAAATTTGCCACATATCATGCCACTTGGAAGAAGAATATGCCATATGGAAAAAGTATTAAAAAAATGTGACATGTGAAAAAATCCTAATTAAATAATATTTATTTAAGGAGGCGGAGGAAGACACTAGAAGAGTTCATTTAACACCTCTAAAAGGACATATTTTTAGGCCAAAACAAGAGAAAGACGAGAGAGAACAAGTTTAGGCAAAATAATAATAAGACAAGAGAAAGCAAGAATTAAAATCAAGGTAAGTAGTAGTGAAATTCAAGTGTTTTGCTACTAATCACTTGCAAACCTTCCCAATTCATGTATCTTTCTTGAAATCATGTTAAGAAGAATAAAATCAAAGGGGAAGAGAGAGGGAAGGCGCACGTCCTAGAGAGAGAAAGAAGGAGAAAACAATGTAAGCTTAAGAACTTGTAATCTCTTGGTGATATATGATTGCTCTTGGTGTTTTGGTTGATTGTGTGGCTTGGATTGGCTTGGTTTTGTGATTTGGGATGCATGAACCCTAAGAGGAGGTGCTGCCCAAACTTTGATTGGTTATGTGCAAGTAGTGTTTAAATGGTTAAACAAGTGATTAGAAGTGAAATGAAGGTGATTTGTTGATTAAAATCATGAAATTCCATTTTCCCCAATTTTTAATAAATTTTGGCTAGGGCTTTGTTTGAGATGGAATTTCATGGATTTGATTATTCCATTATGTTTTGAATGAAAAATGGTGTAGGGAACAAGTGATAGAAGAAGTATAAAAGCTTTAGGGTGTGAAATGACAATTTTTCCCCTAAAACAATAATTGGTAGTTGTCAAGGGTAAAACTGAAAATGCAGTGTGAATTTATCAAAATTGAAGTAAAAAATAGATTCTACACATAAAATTTTGTAGGAATAGCCTGGGTCATAATTTTTGGAAAAGTACAAATATACCGGGTATAAAGAGAATTAGACCGATTCCCAAGAGGCATTTTAGTAATTATGTTTTTGATGCGACCCCGAATCAGCAAGTTGTCTCTTCAAATTCAAGTGATAACTCTTCAACTTCAAACAATCATTTTCCAATTCCAGCTGATCCAATCACAAAGCACAAGCTAAAATATTTAAGGAAACATTGATTGGGCTTATTCAAGAGGCTAATGCAAATCAGATAGCAATTGGATCAACAATTCTGGATAAAGATGCTGAAAACGTCATTAATTTCATAAGGGTTGCAAATGGAGATACTAATCAAGTTTTGGGGCTTGGACTTCAAAACAAAGAGTTTGGACCTAGTACTACACATGGGAGGACTCATTTAGGCCTAAATAAGCACATTTTGGGCCTTGAATTCTGATTATATTTTGTGACTTTTATTTGTGTGAAAATTATTAGATAATGGGCCTAGTTGACTTTTTGGTTTCCTAATTAATTAATTATATTAGGTTAGTTTCTATTTTCTAGGATACATTTAATGCAATTAGGGTTTCTAAATATTTCTCTTTAAATACCTTGTAACCCTTCATTTGGAGGCAGATTAGGGACTTGGAGACTTCATTATTGAATGAAAGGTTGCACTTTTCTGCACATCGTTTCTTGGGAGTGGATTCTCTCTAGGGTTCTTCTTAGAACTAACAGACTTATCAAGGCTTGATCAACCTTGTGGCGTCTTCCAACACTTCGAGTCCTTGTTCTTTCGTGCTCAAGGGTTCAAGTGGATCGTCAATCTGCGTTTAGCGTTCTTGGGGTGAATATATTCAAATTGGTTGTGGGTTTGTAGGGTCTTCCCTTGTGGGTTCGCACCATCTTGGACCCCGAATCAGTTTTTTGAGCAAAGATAACTAACTTATGAGTTTTAAAATAAGATATGAATGAGTAATAACTCATTTGTTATCAATTTGGAAATTTTAGGATTTGATATTTGCTAGAGTTAGACGAAAAGTTAACGGACCAGTAGTAGCTAGGCTTTGAAAATGATTCTAGGTAGTAACTCTATCTCTCATATTCTATGTGATTATTAGTATGCATTATTTGTCATGTTTTGTGCAATGATATGTGTAAGGCGGTAAGTATCCTAGCTGGGTGTGGGAAAAGTACAAGTACCTCTTGGACAGTAGGTATTTAGTCTAGGTCGACCAATGTGATAAATGATAAGCTTGTGTGGCATAATTTCTCGTTGGGTGTGGGAAAACCACAAGTACCGCCCTATGGGAGCAACACAAGTACCATGAGGCCAGGTGAACCTAGTTGAGCGACATGACAAGTACAGGCAGGTTGTTGCTTGCTCCAGAACAGTAATGAGACATGACAAGTACGGACAGGTTGTTGCTTGCTCTAGAACATTGATGTGATCACAATGTGACAAGATGTGACAAGTAGGGATATGTCGATCATTTTGATCCAGACAAAATCATCGCTTTGATCTTGAACATTGACATACATGTGCACACCATTATTATCTGCTGCATCATATATGTTGTATTAATGTTTACTTTTCATATTTTATATTATTGATAGCATGTTACTACTGAGATTCATATGAATCTCACTCTTTCCATAAATTTAAAATTAATTCATTTAGAGGAAGCAAGTTAGAGGATAAAGCGACTGTAACCGTCAACTGAGGGTCCAGTGTTGATCAAGAAATTTTCTGTTGGTTATCTGTTAGTCTTTCTTTGTAGTTGGGATTTGTATTTTAACATGTACAAACCTTTTGTGGATTTCCTGTAATAAAATTAAGAATTATATATCAGTATATTTTTACTATTTTTGTATGCCATTGAACTGCGCGACAATACTATTTCCCACATTTTGGCTACTTCAAGTTCACCAAAATTCACCATTTTATTCCATTGAGTATAATCAAATATACAAGGAATTTTGGTGAATAAAATTTGCGATATTACACACGCCACTCCCCTCCTTCTTCCTTTTTAGCCTCAACCTCCGACGCCCTCCCCTCCTCTTCGTTGCACTCTCTTTCCTCCCTCCGTAGCACTCTCTCTCCCCCTTCCACCCCATTGTACTCTCTCCTCCCTCCATCACACTCGTCCTTCATCTATGTTCTTTTAAAAAATTTTGATCTTGATTTCTTTCTTTTCTATCAAATATGGATCTTAATGTGTGGATTATGGATGTTAATCTGAAGTTTTTACTTTGAGGGTGTTGATCGGTGATAGTAAGGGATAAAGGAGGGAGGAAGCTTTTTTTTTATGTTAAGGGGTATTTTAGAGATTTCATATTTTATATTTTAATTTTTTTAAATTATCATCTCCCACTTCCATTCCCTTCCCTTCCTTTTCCTTCCTTCATCATTGAATCCACGTACAAAACGAGCTCTTAGACACACTTGGCAGTAACTAAGACAATGATATTTTTTGCATTATCTCAATCTACTTTGTGAAAATTTGCCTAAATGTCATTTTTTTGGAAATCTGGGTAATTTCAGGTCAATTTCATGTGGGTAACATAAGCAGATTTGTCACTAAACCTAGGAAGAACCATTTTGATAGGGGGAATTTATTGGGCACTAAATACACATATATTATCTTGGGAAGTCAAGGAATAAATTACATTTGCTCTTAAATAAAGCACGGAACCATGATAAAAACAAGTGTTAGGTATATATTCATGTTACAAATCCTAATATTACAGTCAGGCAATAATGCAAAAAGTATAAAACATCAATTGAATTGCCATTAGAAGCCACCTCAAATCTATCATGATGGTAGTAAAATCACTCCTTCAATTTTCTCAAACACAACTATAAGCCAATAAAACTTAATAACTTTCTTTCAATATGCATCAAATTCTATAAGGCCAATAGAACAACATAAAACCAATAAAATTTAATAACTTATTCAAATAAGCTTTTAGCTTCAAAGGAAAGTGCTTGAATTAAAAAAATATAATTTCTAAATATAAGCTTGCAATTGTGCACAAATGGAAGAAATATGTCTAATCATATTGAGTTTGGTAATTTTGAAGGGGAAAAGTGTGCGACCGAATATTGAGATTGGGAGGATATTAAAGTTTCTCTTGAGCATGGAGTATCATAGAGAGAACATACTATCTTGAAGATTGGGTAATCAAAATGCAAAGGTGGACGGACAGAATGAGAATTATGGCTGGACCTGAGAGGGAAAAGAAGTGGTTTTTCTTCCTTCTTCAACCTTTGAACGATGAGAGCTGGGAGAAGGGAAGTGGAAGGAAAGATCGATTGACCTATCCTATTTTTTGACTAGTGTGGCTGGAGGGAGAAAGATCGCAGTTGAGATTTAAAAGCAGGGACCAGAGGATACGATCTCAACTATCTATTCTATTATTGAGTAGCATTTTTTATTCATTTTTTCTCATCTCCTTTTTCTTATGCTACATTATAGATTTGGATTTGATTTTGATTTTGATGATAAACATGAGTAGCTAAATTTCATATTCTAGGATTGCTTTGAACTGTTGGATATATTAAGACTTTTTGATTTCTCTCTTTTATTGATTAATGAAATTTATTTGTTGATTATATCTCATGCTTAATGCATCTAGGTGATTGACCAATACTTATTTTGTTATTTTCTATTGGAAAATAGCGTGGTCCACCCTTGATGGATTAGGCCCAAGCCCTTATTGAGGTAATAATATAAATAATATAAAAGTTTGGGTTGATATATGTGATATTCCCAATTACTAAGAGTCATATTTTAACCGATACATTATAACTCTTCGGGAGATAATGTTTCAATGTTTCTCCAATATGCTATATCTCTCCATCAGAAAGATATATTGTTTCCTTTAAGAAAGGATAGATCGGTAGAAAGGAAGGGACACAAAGATTGTTATAAATAAGCGAAAAGGGTTCAGTTGAAACGAGTAATCTAGAATATATAAATTCTAGTATATTGATCCCTAATACTTCTACTATATTTTTTCTCTTCTTCTTCATGTCTTGTGGTGTATTTTTTGTGTGTCATAATCGTTTCTGTCATTGTGATCCGGTTAAGCGTGGGCATTAAAATTTAACAGTTGTACTCCAGGTATGCCTAAATATTCTTACAGTTTCAATTGAGTGATGCTTAAGAAAGCTAATTCAATTTTAGAACTTGGATAAAATTGTGCTAGATTTGAAGTTTATGAGTTGAATGGATGATTTTATCTCATGCTTAATCCTCAGAACTTAGATAAAATTGTACTAGACTTGAAGTTTTGGAGTTAAATGGATGATTTTATCTCATGCTTAGTCCTTATGGGAACAATCATTTTATATTACTTTCAACTTTTATACTTAGGGTAAAGCTAGAATGCTAACAAGTTTTTGGCGCCGTTACTAAGGACTTTGAGAAAAAGCTAATTAAGTTAGTTATCTTAGTTGTGTGATTGATTACATTTGAGTCCTTTCCTTTCTTTTGTTGATTTTCATTTTCCTTTCTTTGTTTTACCTTTTTGATAAGTTTGATACTTTTTGGTTGTTGTTTGGATTTATAGAAACCTCTTAACATATGAACAGCACATTGGTAATCTATCCTAATAATATTGACGAAGAGCATCATTATAAAGAAGAAGAATCATAATGATGATTCTTAAGTCTGAATAAGAATCATCAAAAGAACCAAACTCACCTAATCTAAACAACATGGAAAACCATAATGATGATGATTTGGATCATACTTTGGATGAATATTTGGAACAAGAAAGCACCACCAATCAATGTAGCATTCAATTCCCAGCTATCACTACCAGAAATTGAGGTGAAGATAATTATGCTTCAGATGCTCCAGATAATTGGCACATTCTTTGGAAATGATAATGTAAATTCAATTTAGCATTTGACAAAATTTGTTAAAATGTGTGAAAACTTCAAACAACAGGGAGTGTCTTCTAATGCACTAAGAGTAAAACTCTTCCCCATTTCATTAGATAAGAAGGCAACAGCTTGGCTCACAACTCTACCTCCTAATTCCATCAATATATGGGATGCACTAGCTTCTCTATTCATAGAAAGATTCATTCTATAGGGTCAGTGAGTAGTAAAGAGAGCTGAGTTATTGGGTTTTACATAAGAACCAGGTGATCTCTTTCATGAGGCATGGGAGAGATTCAAAGAAATGTGGCACAACTACCTTAGTCATGAGAAGAAGGGTTACATGTTATTAGAAGCTTTTTGGGCAAGATTGGATGGGCCCACCATCTTTATGCTCAAGAATGCCTACAATAGTGGGATTGGCAAGAAGAAAGTATCTGAGTTATTAAAGCTTTATGACAATATTGCCTTTAGCATTATGCAACAATCTGATGAAGCATGAACCAGGTACAAGACTTATAAGGAATCAAATACTTCCAATGTGTCTAGTGTATCTAAAGACATTGCCACTCAACTTGCAACAATAGCCAAGAGATTTGATCAACTTGAAATAAAGATAGAGAAGGGTATTTCTAGGGGCATTCATACTACCAGGCCTCGAGTCTCTGTTATGAAACTTGTCAAGAATCACATTCTTATGAGGATTGCCCATACACTAAGGAGACACAATATATTACTTGAACAACAATCAAAGATACTCTAATGAAAATCCTTATTCAAACACCTATAACTCGGGTATGAGGGATTATCATAATTTCTCTTGGAATAATGGACCAAATGAGAATCCATCTAATCGCCATGCTTCTACTAGTAAGCCAATGGCACCAACAGGGTTTGTTGGGTTTGAGCAACAACAAAGATCTAGAGAAAGTGATTCAGAGACAAACTAGCTCTTAAGGCAACTTCTTAAGAGTCAAGAAGGTATGATAAGCAAGATTAATCTTCATGATACCGCCATTAGAAATGTTGAGATGAAAGTAGGACAAATAGCATCTTAAATGAACACATTCAAAAGAAATAGTCTACCTAGTGACACCGTTGCCAATCCTAGAAGGGATGGTAAGGAAAACTCCAAAGCAGTGATTTTGAGAAGTTAAAAGCAACTAGCTGACATTCTTAGCCCTAGTGGAGAGAAAATGGGTGCTGATAATAAGGTTATCATTGAGCAAGAAGATGAAATACATGCAATTATTAATGTTTAAATTAGGGAGAAACCTGTTAATCTTGAGAAAATAGATAAGAATAAGGATAAAACCTACACTTCCCTTTCAAAATATGTGCCTCCACCACCATTCCTTCAGCGACTTAAGAAATATCACGAAGATTCATAGTTCGTGAAGTTCATTCAGATATTCAACCAATTCCATATCAATAGACCCTTTGCTAAAGATTTGGAATAGATGCATAAATATGCAAGTTTATGAACGATATTCTATCTATGAAGTGATGATTTTATGAGTTTGAGACAGTTACTATGTGTAACACCATAGTTTTCAAAGTACTTAGATTGGTTTAGATAGAAAATAAGTTCAAACACAAGACTATCAATAAGTTATAAATAAAAACGATCCCAACTCTAAGTCAGGGTTCGAACCTACACTTGAGTGGGTTTTCAAAAACTTTTCAAAACATTCTTATTTTGGTCTCCACTGGTTTGAGTTTTCATTACATCCCATCTAGTTTTAGTTTCAGTTATCAATATCAGAATGTTTACCTCAAAGTGTTCTCTACGAAAACCTAAATTCTCACACTTAATACCAATAGGCCCTACATATTTGATTTCTTGATTACAATTTGTTTATCTCATAATTACCAAAGTTCGGGCTTTGTCTATCGCAACTACTACTAGTGTTGTCATTTATTATTTTACATCATATACAATCCAAAATAGATAACCAACAAAATATAAACTCTTTAATTTTCATCTACTTATCCGTAATTACCTTTTTCGCCTTCAAACTGCTTGCCCGTGCTGTAAAATTAGTTATTTGGAAAGAGTGAGATTCAAATGAACCTCTATAGTAATAATGTTCACTCATATAACATGCATACAATAAACATGCCAAGTCAACAGACAATCATACATACAACACATTCAACATTCAGAGATAAATATGATATGAAGCATCGACTACAATCATGGGACCCACCGGTCCATTCCCATAGCGTTGGGTATTCAACTGGGCCTCTGCCCTTCTCATCTAAATGCTTAATAGGGTTTGTGACCCAAGGATGCATTGGTCACTAGGTCTTACTGCCTATCTCTTGTTCACAACACAGATAACATAATGGTTCAAACATGCATGTAAAGGCATACATAGTATGTGAGAGAAGAGTTACTACCTTATGGTCTTTCTAATTCTTGAACTGGTTCCTAGTCCTTTGGTCATCCCGGGAAGATATCAAATCCTATAATTTAATATTCACGGACAGACGAGTTATTACTTATCTAAATTCTTCATTATATCAATATACTAGGGTTGGTTATCTTTAATGTTAGTACACTAAGTCAAAGGAAGAGTCAATGCGGTCAAAATATCCCAAAGTACTTATTTCTACCCTTAGAGTTCAAGGTAATGACATTGTGCCATTACCTTTTATTTTCTCACATTTACTAAAAGCTGGCAGAATTTTCAACCAAATTTGAAAATTCACATTGTTTTGTACAAATGTTCAATTGCATTCTGAAAACTATGTAACCCTTATTAAGTCTATTTTAAAGAAAAAATATTCTCTTCAGCCAATTAGGCACTCACAATTCTAGAATTACAATTTATTGGAAACAGCCTGAGAAACATGCCAATTTTACATGACCAACTTCAAAAATGAATAACTTATAGTATACAGATTCAATTGACCTATATGATTTATCAAATTAAAATGGATCAAATTCCTACATAGTTTTTTGTGTAGAAAAAAATGGTAACTCCAAATGGATCAAATTCCCATTCCTTCTTGATGTCCTATTTAGACCAGAAATTAAGGCTCAACGTAACAATCTACCAATTCACATTTTAACCACTAGACTTAGCTCATATGCTTTTAAAACATCATATAATTACATGTATATCATCAAAGCTTTACGAACCCTAGAAAACCCTTAATGGCAGAAAATAGGGTAGCAAAAACAAAACCCAAAAACTCAACCAAACAAGACAACATATATGTCAAAATGATGCTCTTGCTCACCTCTTGCTCTTTGTTGAGCTCTTTTCTTGATTCTCCAACTTTGGCTCTTGCTAGAAGACTCAAAACACCTCCTCTTAAAAAAAACCATAGAAATAAAGCCCTTGGAGAGGAAAACAAGATTCATGAAGGTCATTTGAGCCAAAGAAGTGGTTATAAAGATGAAAAGTGAGCTAGAAGCCTTACCTTCAACTTGTGTCTTCTTACCTTCTTATTTCTTTCTTGTTGGCCCAATGTGCAAGTGAGAAAGAGAGTGGAAATGACCATATTTCTCTCTCTTTCCTTTCCCTTTTTTACTTATCCAAAAATGGCTAAGGTAAAAAGAAAAATATGTGGCAAAAATGATTCTCTTACATAAGCTTTAGTCTATTTAACCATGTGTGCTTAACTTAGTTTAATTGGGCTTTTCCTTCCTCTTCCCTTCTTGCTTTTTAGACCAAAATGTGCTTCCCAAATGGAGAGGATTTGTTGACCCATTTACCTTTCTTTATCTTGCCATTGGTCAATAAATTTCCAAGTTGGAAACTTTGACAAACTTTTACCAATTGACCAAATTCTTCTTCCTCCGTTATTTACCCTCGTTGACCAAAATTTAACCCTTGTGTAAGGAGGGTTAATTTGCGTTATGATCTCATAATTACTTCTTACTTTTGAAGAGAAAATCTTGGCCCTTCACTTTGTCTTCTAATTTTTAACCTTAAGATTAAGTGGCAATTGTCTCTTTTGTCCTTAATTATGACAATATTATTTCCTGTGACATTAGTTCTTTTCTTTCTCTTTCTTACTTCTTTCTAGACATTATTTCCCTTTTGCTTTCGATCGGGTTAAGTTTTATGTCATTCTAACACATCCTAAAGGAATCAGGAACTTTCTTTTGACTAATTCATATTGAAATTCATATTCTATTCTGAGGGCAATTTCTAAGAGTCATTATGTTTCTTATGTTTTCCTAGGACTTTTACTAAACTAGACTCATTAGTCTACTTGATTCAAGCTTATTCTCTAGCCTCTAGTCCTAAAATTTGGGATATTATACTATGACCAAGAGTTTAACTGATATTATTAAGTAGATTCCTCCAAAGTTAAAAGATCTTAGGAGATTTTTGCCTTGCCATATTAGAGATAAGTTCTTAGGAAAAGGAATGTGTGACCTTGGAGCTAGTATTAACCTCGTGCCTTTATCTTTAACCAGTTGAGATTGGGTGAAGCTTAACCAACAACGGTTACTCTTGAGTTTGCTTATAGAAGTCTATCTCATCCTCGTGGAATCATTGAAGATATATTAGTGAAGTTTGACAAGTTCATTTTTCTAGGAGATTTTATTGTTCTTGACTTTAAGGCAGATAAATAATTACCTTCGCTTTTAGGGTGACCATTCTTGGTAATTTTAGAACCTTAATTGATGTGGAAAAAAGGTCAGTTAACTCTGGGAGTAGCTAATAAGCAGGCCTTCTTCAATATAAAACAATTGATAAAATCTCCTCATATGCTAGAGGAATGCCTCTTCATTAACATGCTTGATCCTATGGTATAAAAGGAATTTGAAAAAGGTATGATTGATGACCCACTTAAAGTTATGATACTTGGAATTGATTCAGAAGATTTTATAATAGAGAAATGTAAAGCTATCATGGATGCATCGATTCCTTATCCAAAAGGATGAATCTAGTTTGAATCACTTGATTTAGGCTTTGTTTATAGACTAAAGTTGAAGCCTTCTCTAGAGGAACCACCTTCACTTGAGCTAAAAAAATTTGCTATCTCACTTTTAGTATGTCTACTTTAGAACAAATAATACTCTTCCTTTTATCATTGCTTCTGATGTCAGTATCAATAGGAGGAGCGATTGGTTGAAGTCTGGAAAGCTTATTATAAAAGGGCCATTGGTTGGACTACTGCTGATATCAAGGGTATTAGTCCCTCTACTTCTATGCATAAAATATTTCTAGAAGACAAACATAAACCGTCCATTGAACATCAAAGGAGATTGAATTGAATCATAAAGGAAGTTGTGAAGAAGGAATAATACATCCTATATCTGACAGCTCTTAGGTGAGCCCAAACCAATGTGTCTCCAAAAAGGTCGGTATGACTGTAGTGGCTGATACCCACAATGTGACCCCTACTTGTATTGTTTGCATGAATTATTATATGTCCAATGCGGTAAATTAAAAGGATCAATTTTCTCTTCTAATCATTGATCAGGTGTTGGATAAATTTGCTAGAAGAGAATTCTTCTATTTTCTAGATGGATATTCTTTGTATAATCAGATTGCCATTGCCCGTGGAGACCAAGAAAAGACTACTTTTACTTATCCATATAGGACCTTTACCTTCTAAAGCATGCCTTTTGAGTTATACAATGCACCAACTACCTTCTAAAGATGCATGATAGCCATTTTTGCTGATATGATTAAGCACACTATAGAAGTTTTCATGGATAACTTCACAGTTTTTGGAGATTCCTATGATAAGTGCTTGTTTAATTTGGCCAATGTGCTGAGATGTTGTGAAGAAACCAACTTAGTATTTAACTAGAAAAAAATGTCACTTTATTGTAAAGAAGGAATTGTGTTAGCCCATAAAGTCTTATAGAATGGCTTAGATGTAGATGGAGCAAAGATTGCAGTGATTGAACAACTTCATCCACCTCCAAATGTTAAGGGGGTAAGGAGCTTTCTTGGCAATACTGGTTTCTATCGTTGCTTCATTAAAGACTTATCCATTATTACTAAGCCTCTTTGTGCTTTGCTTTGTGAAAGATGTAGAATTCAAGTTTGATCAAGATTTCCTTTGTGCATTTGAGGAACTAAAAAGAAAACTTGTTACTACTCCTATTATGATGGGTCTCAATTAGAGTCTGCCCTTCATATGTGTGATGCTAGTGACTTTGCTATGAGAGCTGTTCTTGGCCAGAAGAGATATAAAGTCTTTCATACAATCTATTATGCCATTCGGACACTTGATAATGCTCAAGAAAACTATACAACTACTGAGAAAGAGCTTCTTGCAGTGGTATTTGCTTTTGGCAAGTTTCGTTCTTATTTGGTGGGAGCCAAAGTCATTGTATACACAGATCATGCAGCTTTTAAATACTTGTTCATCAAGAAAGATTCAAAGGCAAGGTTAATCCACTAGGGGCTTGTAGGAATTTGATCTTGAAATTGTCAATAAAAAGGGTACAGAAAACCAAGTTGTTGATGATTTATCTAGGTTGAGTATTGATGCTCAACTAGAAGCTGACAAAGATATTCATGAGAACTTCTTGGATGATTATCAATTAGTTATGAGCCATTTAACACTCATCCCTAGACCCCTTTGCTATCCGGTGTGGAAGCATTACTCGATTAGGGAAAACCTTACTTAGGCCTCCAAACCTTAACTTGCAATTCAATTATGGGGTCATTATGCAATTAGTAAAGCTGTTTTTACCAAAATATTTTATTATGGGGTTATAATTCAATTCTTCACTCCATTCATTACAATCATAGTATTTCATTTCTTATTAATCATTTTGCTTACTTAACTAATGGGCTCTACAGTGCGATTACCCATTTCTAATTCAATTACTGCACTTAGGAAATTCAATTACTCTCTTATACAGTGATATACAATTAATCACTCAAATGTCAATTTCACAACGGTACAACACGTAAATAATTCTTCTCTTCTTCATTGTAACTTCTTCTCCTGGCACAGCGTCCTGCACTCCTCTTCTATGCTCAACTACCTATATGGTTGGTTGAGGGAGGGTAAGATTCGGGGGAATCTCAATAGTAAACAATACCACTATGCATGCAAGATGTATATTTAATGCATGACATGCTTGCATTACATAAATTCATGCCAACATAATGACATATCTGCATACTCAATGTTACAACATACTCATAGCCATAACATAAATATAACAAAGCTTCAATCAATCAAATATGGTCAACACAATTAGGCAAAGCAATTACATAAATTAATGCATAAACATACATATTAAATACATGCAAGTCAGACAAGTTCACTACCTTTGGTCTTTGTGTCCTCCTCTTGTACCTTTTCTTCTAACAACTAAAGTTGCTTGAAGAATCTTCCATTACACTTCTTTGTCATCTCATGGCCCTAGATACATAACCATATGTTTAGAGCCATGACAATTGAGTGTCCAATGTGGCTACATTAGCCTTTACAATATATCTTTTATCTTTAGCCCTATACTTGTCTCAAATTATTTTAGATGCCATAAATTCATGGGTCCACCTAATCTACCATATTTTTCACCCAACTTTGAAAAATCATAATTAAATCTATAATACTCCAAATGATGCTAATCAGCAAGTTGTGCATTCAAATTCAAGTGATCCTTTGAAAATTTCAAGTGGACCAATCATAAGAGGAAGAGCCAAACAAATTAAGGAAGCATTAAATGGGCTAGTACAAGAGACTTGGATGAAGCAATTAGCAATCGGATCAAAGCTGGGTGAAAATGCTAAAAACGTCACTAACTTTATTTGGGCTGCAAATGGAGATATTGATCAAGTTTTGGGCTAGAAGAAGTCTTGAAATTGAAGAGCTTGGACCTAGTACTACACGTGGGAGGACTCATTTGGGCCTAAATAAGCACATTTTGTACTTTAAATGCTGATTATATTTTATGGTTTTTATTTGTGCAAAATTATTAAATAAGTTGTCATATTTGACTTTTGGCTTCTCTAGCATACTATATTAGACTTTTGTGTTTTCTAGAACATTGTATTAGACATTTGGGTTTCCTAGTACATGGTTTTGGATTTCCTAACACATGGTATTAGACTTTGTAGTTGCAATTTTCTAAGTTGCAATTATTACAATTAGGTAGTATTTCTCTATAATACCTTGTACTTCTTCATTTGTAAGACACACTTGAGATTTGATATATGAATGAAAGTTATATTTCTGCACTTTGTTTCTTGAGAGTGGATTCTCTCTAGGGTTCTTTTAGAACTAATAGACTTATCAAGGCTTGATCAACCTTGTGGCATTTTCCAACACTTCGGGTCCTTGTTCTTTCGTGTTCAAGGGTTCAAGTGGATCGTAGATCTTTGTTTAGCTTTCTTGGGGTCAGCATATCTCAGAATTGGTTGTGGATTCGTGGGATCTTCCCTTGTGGGTTCGCACCACCAAATAAGGTGGTTTAAAGTCCTAGGTGACCCTCACTAAGTATATTTTAAGAGACAAATACTTGCCACATCTAAATACATGAACACTATTCCAAAATTATCAATCAATCCTCACTGGTCCATAAAATATTCCAGATTCAATACCTAACTTCAAAAATTTATATCTCTTAATTGTTGACCCAAATGACACATATTACCTATCAAATTAAGCCTTAGCATATCTACTTTTATTTTGAAAAGTTTCATGGTAATTGGACAAGATTTGATTATTCAAAAACTCATCACAAGTTGACTGCCTCCAGAAAACGAAATCTGGCAGCACTATATCAAAGTTTCAGCTTTTGGTTTTTCATTCCAATTCATTCAAGACTATAACCAGGGGTTATTCTCACACCATTTTTTGTGTAGAATCCATTAAAGACCTCAAAAACCTAAATAAACAAACTCCTTCCCTGGTTTCTGGTTCTGGCTGAACCGAACACCCAAACGAGTAAAAATCAAGTTTGCATTTTTAACCACTAACTAGTCTTATACTCTCATCAAACACATTATTTCATCATGTTTAAAGCTTAAATCACCATCAGGCACAAAAAATTCCTCTCAGATGGAATATATATATTCCCCAAGAGATTCATAAAACTCATCAAAACTTTAAGACAATTGGTTCAAAATGAAGCTTAGTCTTACCTCTTTGCAATTCTACAACCGGTTCAGAATTTTAGCGGCACTCTGGCTAGCTAAATGGAACAAAATACCTCTAATCAGAAAATTGAGAACATAGAAAGAAAGCTCTTAGTGAGTAGAACAACTTTCTTGAAGGGGTTACTAGTTAATATGACGATTTGAGGTCGGAATCGGCTCTAAACTCTGGAATTTTTACTATTCATTCTCCTTCTCTCCTTTTTCTTTTTCTTGTGATTTGTTCTTATTTTTCTCTCCCTCTCTCTTAGCTGGATGAAACAATAAAGAGGAATGGAGGATGATCTTTTAGTGTGCCATGTGTCAAGTACTTAAGTCATAAAGTGACAAGTGTCTTAAAAAGGGTGGGTCCCTCTCCTACTCTCTCCTTGGTCGTCCTTCAATATGTTAGGAGAAGGGAGGACTGATGAATTCCCCTGACTCTTGGGTTCGGTGTTCGGGAAATTCAAGTATGGGTTTGGACCCGAGACTGGTAGATTCCCCGGACTCAGAGGCTAGGTGGCGTCTTTTGGAGGTGCCAACACAAAAGGCAAAAAGTGAGTGCCATTATGAGGGATACTTGTCACCCTTTTATCAAGCCAACATAAAAGTCATGATAAGATGACATTTGTCAATTTCTTTTGGAGCTAACCATAAAATGAAATCATCATTAGCCATCTTTACTTACTATATTAAATTTACCTTAATAAAGTTACTTTATCGTACTTACTCAGGTTTCTACTCGGGTTTTACTTAGGATTGCTTTATGTATACCGAGGTCTACCAAATGACCCTAGGTTAGAAAGTGTGTGTGGGCCCCACATGGCGCCACATACCAATTTCTTTTCCAAAAACGCAGGGTATACATGTCTATCCTGAAAATGCCATGTGCGCACCTATAACGACATATTTTGCTCGACCAATCAGTCCCATTCTCATGACATAACTGGATGACATCTTTTTATCAACCCAATGGCACCGTATATATGTCCTGTGCACAAGAAAAGGAAAAAGAACCAGCAAGCCAAGTTGTTGTTCTCTAGTAGTGGTATTGTCTATCTTTTCTTTCTCTTGTACTATCACTTTCAGCTTTTAGCTGTCGGGAAAGCAGCCTATGAATTAATTCCTTCAGTCTAGCAAGTGGCTTTGCTTAGAGAGTCTGTACTTTAAGTTTCAGCTGTAAGTGGTTATAGAGACACTTGAGGGGCATCAAGATGAGATGACAGAAGTAATCCTTGATTTGGAGAGCGACATGGTGAGCACATCGGAGGTGCTCAAGGCCCAAACGACTGAGGTAGTGGCTACCATGACTGCCGAAATTTCAGAGCAACAAGCAAAAGTCTTTCTATCTCTCGACATTCTTGGGACTCTTTCCGAACTGGGCTTACTCATCTGCCTGATATAGGCTTATCCTCAAGTCTCTAAGCCCAAAATTCAAGATATTACAAGCCATAATGATGCCCCCTTGTATTCTAACATTGTTAATTATCTAGTTTCTGACATTATTCCTCCTTGAATTATCACTTATGAAGAAAGTTCTTGCATGATGTTAAGCTGTATTATTGGTGGGAGGAACTATTTTTGTTTCATCACTATGTTAATCAATTGATATGAAGATGTGTACCGGAATGTAAGCAACAAGAAATATTAAAAGGGTGAAGGTGCAATTTTAACAACAAAGTTTTATGTTTGGGGTATTTAGCACCATTAAGTTTTCAAAGGTGCTAAAATACACATAAACTTTATAAATTGGGGTAATTTTACCAGAGTCACTAGCTTGATGAAAACGAATGTTATGTGGTTCCCACACACTGATTTTTTTTTAAAAAAAATAATTCATTCTCTCTCCTATGGAAACTTTCAATCTCTCCCTCCCTCTCTCACCTCTCTTTCCCACCTTGCCAAATCTCTCCTATTGAAGCTTTCATTAAAAGCTTATCACTGCCTTCTTTCTCTTCGTCTCCGTGTATTACCTTTTCTTCTCCCTTTAATTTATTGCCCTATTATGATTGTAAATAGAAGAAAGTAAACCTCTTTCTTTAATTAAAATTTTACCATCTTTGACTGACGACACTATTGAAGAGAACCCAAAATTATTCAATGAAACCATCATCTCGCTCATTGTTTTTGGAATCAGAGCTTCAGCGAAGCTATGAAAGCAGATGAAAGAGTACATCAAGCTCTAGTGAAAAATTTATGTTGCTGCTAGGTCTCGTCATTTCTAGATGAATCTCTATAATGTCTCTACCTCTAATTTATAGTTCATTGAAGCATAGAAGTATGTCATTCATGACCCCCACCGCTAGGTAGATTTGGACTTGATTTAATTTTACTTTTGTTTTTTTTATCAAGTTTTCTCTTTGTTTGCCTTGTGTTCAAAGTTTTTACATATTCTTTGATTTATTCATATTGATGAAAACAAGCTATACAGGTTTGGGATGTCAAAAATTGAGTGATAAACTTTGGATTATGACTAATACCAGGTTTTAATTATGAAAGTATAATGAAGTGGTGAAGGTTAGATATTAATTTAGGGGGGGATCTGTCGGTGACGGGAATGATGACGAAGAAAAAGACAAAGGAGGGAAGGAGGAGGAAATGTTGATGGTGAAAGTGGGACCCACTTTAGTTGAGGATAATGAAGGTTAGGAGTTTTTTCATCGACACATATGATATATTATGGCTATATCATTATTTCTAAGGTTAAAACATTTTCTCTCTCTAGCTTTAACAGTCAAAGTTAATCGAGTTGTTATTATTACACCTATTTGTTAAGTTTATGTACATTTTAGCACCCTAAAAAGTTTAATGGTGCCAGATGACCCTATCAGAAAAGTTTGTTGTTAAATTGCATCTTTACCCATATTAAAATGTTGTCATTCTTCTAAGTATGGAGGTCACTTTGGAGGTAATAAAACTTCTGCAAAGGTCTTACAATGTGGTTTTTTCTAGCCTACCTTGTTTAAAGATTCTTATGACTTTACCTTAAAGTGTGATCGATGCCAAAGATTGAGAAATATCTCTAGACGGAATGAGATGCCACTTAATAACATGTTTGAAGTATAACTATGTGATGTTTGGGGGATAGACTTCATGGGACCCCTCCTTAAATCCTTCAATAATTAATATATTATTATGAAAGTAGATTATGTGTCCAAATAGGATGAAGTAGCTGGTTTTCCAACCAATGTTAAGGTTGTGGTTAAATTCTTGAAGAAGAATATCTTCACTCGATTTGGTGTGCCACAAGCTATTATAAGTGATAGGGCACTCATATTTGTAACCATCATTTTAGCACTCTTTTGAAGAAATATAGTGTTAAGCATATGGTATCCCTAGCTTACCATCCTCAAACTAATGGGTAAGTTGAGATTTCTAATTAAGAGATCAAGAAGATTCTTGAGAAGACAATGGGGTCACAAGAAAAGATTGGTAATTGAAACTGGATGATCCATTATGGACATAACTAAGTTCGATTTTATTTTGTACATGTTTTAAATGTTTTTGCTTCTATTTTTTTTGTTCGTGGTGATTGTAAGAGTTTATAGGACTTTAAGTCTTAGCTCTGTAATGTAACATCCTATTTTTTATTCACCAATATTCCTCGTATGTAATTGAGATATTTAATGGAATAAAATGGTGAATGGTAGTGCACATAAAATGATGAGCACTCCAATCGGGGGTTACATACAGTTTGGCTAAGCTAGGACACCAAGGAGTAACATTGTCTACTTAAAAGGTATAATATTGTAACATAAATTGAAGTATGTGAGAATACAAATATTGGCCTAATATTAGTGATAAAATTCAGCCAAAGTAAGGGAGAAAAGAGCAAGATATGATTTAATACAATAAATAACAAAAATGTAGTGGCAAAATGGTAATTTTCCATAACACAAGAAGCTAATTATTTTCTTTTTTGTATTTGGGACAATTTTCGGCCAAATAAGGACAATAGGAGGGAAATAAATAATTAGAGATAAATATCCTAATTTTGGAGTAATTGTGGCCAAGTAAATAAGTTGGAAAAGTCAAAAAGTAAATATGATATTTAGGGACAAGCAACTCTATGCCAAGCTGAGCAAGTGTGAGTTTTGGCTTTTAGAGGTTAAATTTCTGGGTTATGTAGTCTCACGGCAAGGGGTCTCAGTGGATCCAAACAAGGTGGAAGCAGTTTTGAACTGGAAGAGGCTAAAAACTGTTTTTGAGATACACAGTTTTCTGGGTCTTGCCGAGTATTATAGACGATTCATACAAAATTTGTCCAGAATAGCTTTGCCGTTGACAAAGTTAACACGAAAAACTCAACATTTTATGTGGGACAATAGTTGTGAGAGGAGCTTCACAAGGCTGAAATAGAAATTAAAAACATCACTAGTGTTAATAATCCCAAATCTGCAGTTGACCTTCGTGGTCTACATAGATGCTAGTGGGCATGGATTTTGATGTGTTCTGATGTAGCAGGGTCGAGTAGTGGCATATGTGTCTCGTCAGCTAAAGCCTCACAAATAGAAATATCCCACGCATGATCTTGAGTTAGTAACGATTGTGTTCACACTGAAAATCTGAAGACACTATCTCTATGGGGCAACCGTAGAGTTGTATTATGACCACAAGAGCTTAAAATATATGTATGATCAGAAAGAGCTCAATATGAGACAACGCAGATGGATGGAGCTGCTTAAGGATTAAAACCTGGAGATCAAATATCATCCGAGCAAGGCTAATATAGTGGCAGATGCATTGAGCCATAAAATACTATAGGTCGCAGCCCTCATAATTCATGAGCAAAGACTGATTGAAGATTTTAGATATCTCAATCATCCAATCATATTATGATTAACAATAACAATGTCAATCAGACAGAGAATGATCTGAGAGCAGTTATAGAAGAAGCTCAGATATAGGATAGACGAGCACAATCTATCAGAAATATGATTGAAATGGAAGAAACTCAGGAACATGACTTGTCACCAAGTGGGCTAGTCAGATACAAGAAGTAGATATACATTCCATTGTAAACAAAGCTGAAGTGGCAAATCCTTAAAGAAGTACACAAGAGTAAATATACTCTACATCCAGGAGCAACCAAAATGTACCACAACCTGAAGTCCACATACTAGTGGCTAGGCATGAAAAGAGATGTAACAAGGTTCGTTGCTTGTTGTCTTGTCAAAAAGTGAAAGTCGAGCACCAATGACCATTAGAGCTTATACAAAACTATAAAATTCATGAGTGGAAATGGGAGAGCATCACCATGGATTTTGTGACAAGATTGCCCAAGATCAGGAATCACGATGCATTTGGGTAATAGTTGATCGATTCACAAAGACAACCCGTTTTCTCCCAATTAGCATTTACCATTCTCCTGATAAGCTAGCAGAGATCTATATCAAGGAGATTGTGCATCTACATGGTACACTAAAGAACATAATATCTGACAGAGATCCCCGATTCACTTCCAAGTTTTAGAAGGAGGTGTACAAGGCTTTGGGTCCAAGCTCAGATTCAGTACGACCTATCATCCTCAGACAGAAGGAAAAAATAATACAGACATTAGAGGATATGCTAAGGGCGTATGTACTAGATTTCAAAGTCAGTTAGGATCAATTCCTTCCACTTGCAGAATTGGCGTATAACAACAGTTATCACTCAAGCATCTAAATGGCTCCATATGAAGCATTGTATGGAAGGAAGTGTCAATCGCCCTTGTGCTGGACAGAGCTATTTGAGAGGCAGATGTATGGGTCGGATATAATTGGTTATAAAATAGAGCAGATCAAGTTGATAAAGTAGAGATTGTTGGCTGCTTAGAGCAGGCAAAAGAGCTATGCCAACAAGAGGCAAAAACCTCTAGAGTTTGAGGTTGGAGATCATGTGTTCATGAAGGTTTCACCTATTAACGGTATTAGCAGGGCGCTAAAGGTAAAGAAGTTGAGCCCTAGGTACATTGGTGCATTTGAAATCTTATCGAAGATTGAGTTAGTAGCATACCAAATAGCTTTACCCCCAAGCTTGAGCAGGCTGCATGATGTTTTCCATGTCTCATAGTTGAAGAAATATCAACCTGACCTAGAACATATGATTGAATGCAAAGAGTTAGACGTGCAGGATGATCTTACGTATGAGGTCACACCTGACCGAGTCATTGATTAGCAGGAGAAATAACTGAGACACAGGAGTATCCCATTCATAAAAGTTGTATGGAAGGGGTTATCTCCTAGAGAAGCTACCTGGGAAGCCGAGGAGAACATACAAAAGCGTTACCCATAATTCATGTGCCAGTACATGTAGCAAATTTTGGGGATGAAATTTATTTAAGGGGGGAGAGCTGTAACATCCCATTTTTTATTCTCCAATATTTCTTATATGTAATTGAGTCATTTAATGGAATAGAATGGTGAATGGTGGTGCACATAAAATGATAAACACTCCAATTAAGGGTTACTTACAGTTTGACTAAGCTAGGATACAAAGGATTAATACTTGTCTACTTAAAGCCTAATATTGTAACCTAAATTGGAGCATAGGAGAAAAAAAATATTGGCCTAATATTGGTGATAAAATTTAGCCAAAGCAAGGGAGAAAAGAGCAAGATATGATTTAATACAATAAATAACAAAAATGTAGTGGCAAAATGGTAATTTTCCATAACACAAGAAGCTAATTATTTTCTTTTTTGTATTTGGGACAATTTTCGGCCAAATAAGGACAATAGGAGGGAAATAAATAATTGGAGATAAATATCCTAATTTTGGAGTAATTGTGGCCAAGTAAATAAGTTGGAAAAGTCAAAAAGTAAATATGACATAATTACTTAATTAAAGAAGGGAATTATGGAAAATGCAAGAAGCAATTTTTATTTCCCTTTCTCTCTTGAATTTTGGCCAACAAGGGAAAAATAGGAGGAAATAATTACTTGGTCCATATTAAAAGAAGAAGGATTAATCATGGCCAAGTAAGAATTGCACATAGTAAATTGCCATAAAATAATGGTAACTAAAGGTGTAAAAGGAGAGATATTTTGACAAGTTATTATCCTTTTCCTCTTCATCATTTTCGGCCAAAGTGAGAAAAAAGAGAGAGAAGAGAGCTTAAAGAAAACCTAAGTGCAAGAGAAGAGGAGGGAGCTTAAAAAGCAAAATCCAAGGTAAGTAGGCTTGGGTTCAAGTCTTCTTGCCTTCTAATGCATGTGGAACCTCTTCTAATCCCTTCTGCATCTTGAATATCATGTGTAACAAGCTAAATCAAGAGGGAATAGAGAGAGAGAGGGTTGACGCCTAGAGAGAGAAAGTGAGAGAATCAAGAGGTAATCTCAAGAACCTTAATTCTCTTGGTTAGTATGTTGTTGTTGTGGTTGTTGTTGCTATTTGCTTGATTTTGTTTATTTTGTGAAATTTGGATGATGAAACCCTAAGATTTTATGATACCAAAATTTCCATGAATCATGTTTATTAAGTGTTTAAGTGGTTAATCATGTGATTATAAGTAAAAAGGAAGTGTTTAACAAAGTGGAATCAAGAAAACACAACTTCCCTTTTAGGGTTACATGTTTTGGCCATCTTTAATGGTTCCATTGGATTTAGAAGGGAATATTGTGTAGGAATACATGTGTTCATAATTTTTGGATGATTGTGTGCAAATATGGAACTTTTAGAAGTTAAGGAGTAAGTGCTATTTGATTTGATTCCTAGAGACAATTTTGTTGTTCAGTGTTTGTTTTAGTCAAACCTAGTTCAAATATTAAGAAATTTTATAGGATTAAAGTAGACATTCAAAGATTTAATTTAATGGGTAGAACATAATTTTTGGGCTAGTAGATAAAAAGATATGATTTTTCAAAGCTGAGCCTTGTTTCTATAATGCAATCTAGAATAGGGGAGGTTTGGAGAATTTCTGGGAATAATTAGGTTGTAATGGTCAGAATAGGGTATTTTTATTAAAATTAAACCTAAATATCTTTACATAGGCTTGAGAATCAGCCAATTTAGAATTTCCTATAATTAATTAATTATTTTCTCAGTTGACTAAAAATCTGGCAGTTTTCTGGAAAACTGTGAAAATACACTGTGTAGAATTGTTCTCTGCAGAAATTATTGTAACTGTGATAGATAATTAAAAAACTATGGTTAAAAACCAATAGTAATACAAGTAATAACTAGTTACTTGCTAACTCTAATTTATAAGAATTGATAATAGCCCGTGCTGAATCAAGTGTGTTGGACTAATGGTAGAACAGAAAAAGGATTCAGGTAGTAACTCTTTCTTTCATACATTATGTGGATATCTATATGCTTTGTGTATGCCATCTTCTGTGACATGAGCATAGTGTTTGGGACACAAACACAGTGCCTGGGGCACATTACCTAGTTGTGGTCTAGGACCTAACAGAGTCACAGAGATAAGCCAATGTTCCAAACAGTCGTTTGACCTTGGACAATATCACTAGTACAAAAAAGGATATTTAGATCACCACATTTAGACCGTTTTTCGCGGGTAAGGTCTAAAAGAAAAATGCAATGGCAATTTTGTAATTAAGAGAAACTTCTGAGATCGGTTATTTTAAAAATCGATCTCAAAAAAATTATTTAGACCGGTTATTTAAATAACGGGTCTTAAAAATAACATAAATAAAAATTATATAAAGAGGACATATCTTTTTTTAATTTTTTATAGACCAGTTAAAATGAAAACCGGTCTACAATATACTATTTTTTAGATCGGTTATCATTTAGAACCGGTTTAAAAATTAACAGAGAAAATGAAAAAAAATCCTTTTGTTTTTAAGATCGGTATATTCATAACCGTCCTTAAAAGTCCACTATTTAAGACCGGTTATCTTATTTTCTTTCTTGAGTCTATCAATTTTGCTTTTTATGTCTTTAAAAATAGATGTAATTGCAGTGGTTTCTTGAATAGAAATAAGAACTCTATGAAAGGGGAAAAATTACTTGAAGAAAATGGAACAGACTGCAATTACATCTGATGAGGAATTCTGATGAAGAATTCTGTTCAACTAGGTAACTTGATGAGTATAATGATTTCATACTCTCATCATACTCCTGCCTTTTCCAGGGGAAAAAATATACAGAAGAGAAGAAAAAAAAGGTGTTGAAATATATAGATCGTAGTTGGGTAAATGCTAAACGGACTAGTGTTGAATATGATAATGGGGAGAGGGATTTTTTGGAACTTGCTAGAAGAAATTCCGGTAATGATAGTGGGATGTTCTATTATCCTTGTGTAGAATGTTTGAATGAGAAGTGACGAAGTGCTGCAGATATATATACTCATTTAATTTGTAAAGGATTTTGTAAGAGTTATACAGTATGTGTATGGAATGGTGAAGAATTAGAAATTCCAAGCTCAGCTCAACAAGGGGGAGTAGCCTTTGATGATAATGACACGGATGAGGACGATCAAATAGAGGATATTATTCGTGATGTTGGAGAAGAGGCTTTTAAGCAATCATATGCATACGGTAATATGTGCAGTGATGCTGAGAAGCCGCTGTACCCTGGGTGCACAAAATACCAATTGTTGATATTGAAATTGGTAAGTTTGAAAGCACGACATGGATGGAGCGATAAGATTTTTTCAGAAACACTTGAGGCCTTTAAGAACATGCTTCCAGATGATAACGTGCTGCCTTCCCGATACTATGATGCTAAGAAAATACTGTGTTCAATAGGGATGAAGAGAAGCATGAAGAAAATACATGCATGCCCTAATGATTGCATATTGTACAGAAAAGAGCATGAAGAGAAGCAGCAATGTCTAATATGTGAAACCCCCAGGTACAAATCAAATAAAGCCCCTGCAAAAGTTTTGTGGTTTCTTCCAATCATATTGAGGTTCAAACGCCTGTTTACTAATGAAATTGATGGCAAAAATTTGAGATGGCATGCGGATGAGAGGATTTCCGATGGAAATCTTTGACATCCGGCTGATTCTTCTTAATGGAAGAAAATTGATCAATTATTTCCTACCTTCGGCGAAGAACCTAAGACCTTGAGACTTGTGCTTAGCACAGATGGCATGAATCCTTTTGGTAGCTTAAGCAGTATACATAGTTCATGACCTATTCTGTTGGTAATTTACAATTTATCTCCTTTGTTATGCATGAAACGAAAATACATCATGTTATCTATGTTGATTTCGGGACCAAAACAACCCAAAACTGACATAGACGTTTACCTAGAACCCTTGATTGAAGACTTAAAAGAATTGTGGGATGAAGGTGTCGATGTTTTTGAATTGAACAAGAAGGAAATTCTTAAAATGTGAGCCATGATCTTTTATACTATAAATGACTTCCCTGCATATGGAAACTTGTCAGGATATAGCATTAAAGGCCACAAAGCATGTTCGATTTGTGAAGAAGGCACATGCTACCATCAACTTCAACATGGAAGAAAGACCGTTTATCTTGGCCATAGGAGATTCCTTAGACGGGGCCACCCATATCATAGATTAAAGAAAGCCTTTTTTGGTGGCCAAGAGTTTGATGATTCTCCGGAGGCATTGACTGGAGAGAAAGTTTATGAAAAGGTACAAAATAGCAATGTTATCTTCGGTAAGGCTACAAAGAGTAGAAATGAGAAAAAATATATGGAAAAAGAGGTTTGTCTTCTTCAATCTTCCATATTAGCGCAATCTTGATGTGATATACTGTATTGACTTCATGCATGTAGAGAAAAACGTATGTGATAGTATTGTTGTGATACTGCTCAACATACAAGGTAGTTCTAAAGATGGCATGAAGGCAAGATTAGATTTGCAAGAAATGGGAATATGAGAAGACTTGCTTCCGAGGCCATATGGTAAGAGAACATTTTATCCTCCAGTTTGTCATACTTTGTCCAAGGATAAGAAAATAAGTTTTTGTGAGTGTTTACATGGCATCAAAGTTCCCTCAGGGTATTCTTCAAATTTTAAGAAGCTTGTGTCGATGAAAGACATGAAGTTAGTAGGGCTAAAATCTTATGATTGTAATGTATTAATGCAACAACTACTCCTAGTAGCTATTTGAGGTATTGCCGAATATGATCTTCAACACATATTGACTAGACTTTGTTTCTTCTTCAATGCCATTTGTAGTAAAGTCATTGAGACTGAAAGATTGGATGAATTGGAAAATGAAGGCTACCTAATCTTATGCCAGCTTGAAAAGCTTTTTCTTCCTTCTTTTTTTGACATCATGGTACATCTAATTATTCATCTAGTGAGGGAGATAAAGTTGTGTGACCCTATCTATTTTTGGTGGATGTACCCAATTGAAAGAACTATGAAAATCCTAAAAGGGTATGTGAAGAACCCTAACCGGCCTGAAGCATCTATTATTCAGAAATATGTTTCTGAAGAAGCCAGGGAATTTTGTCAACATTATTTGTCAAATGTAGGACATATCGGCCTTCCTAAATGCTATAATGAAGAAGGGGGTAGACGTGGGGCTACAGTAAAGAGTATGGATCCTGATGAATTACAACAAGTCCACTTGTACATCTTGAATAATGTTGATACGGTTCAAGATTACGTGAATGCTCATAAAGAAATTGTACGAAAAGTAAACAGTTGAATGACTAAACAAAGGTTAATCAATGAGCATATCATAACTTTTTCACATTGGTTCAAACATAAGGTTGACGGAGAAGAATGTGTTTCTGATACAATTAAATGGCTAGTACGTGGTCCTGAGGTTGATGTCATAAGTTGGACTTCATTTGTGATAAATGGTTATACCTTTTACATGAAATCCCTGGATGATAGGACCACCGTCTAGAACAGTGGTTTTATGTTAGTAGCTGAATCTATACATTCTCTAGCTCAAAAGATAAGAACCCTAAATTGGTACTCATACCTTATTATAGGGTTATTGACGAAATTTGGGTAGTTGACTATGTTAAAATTAAATTTCCCATTTTCAAATGCAAGTGGGTTAATGTCAATAATGGTTTGAAGATTGATCAGTTAGGATTTACATTAGTAGATCTGAACAGTAGAAGTTTTGGAGGTGAACATTTCATTATGGTAGATCAATCGAAACAAGTGTTCTATATTACCGATCAGGCAAATAAAATGTGGTATGTAGCTCTCTAAGGAAAAAGGGTCTTTGATATTGATGAGGAAAGTCGTTCAAATTACGATCTTTTCGAGACTCCTTCTTTTTCCATGGGTCTTCCTGAATTGAACGAAGAAGATGAAGCATATAATAAACACGTCACAAGAAATGATCACCGTGAAGGGATATGGGAGAATATCTCTTTATAAATCTACAGCAAAAAGTTAGCTATCTATCTAAAGTAATTATCATTTTGAGTTATATCCATATTATATATATAGTTATTTTATAGCTTACTAACTTAACGATTTGTCTTAATAGGACAATGACGGATCCGAGGCGTCCTAGTGTGGAGGCTTAGGAGTCACCTAGTGCTCATCAGAACGAGCTAGCAAGTGTTAATCAGAGCCAGTATTAAAGTGAGCCGAGCAACCAGTCCGTACGGAGGTGTAGGAGGGCCATATGGTTGAGAGACGTTACCCTTAGTCAGAGTACTGGTGAAAAGATACCGATTGAGTTTGATTAATATTAGAAACCAATCGGGCCGAATGCAAGCCGATATAGGAGTTTCGTTAGCCTTTTAAGACGCAATGAGCCTAGTATCTTGATAGAAGAGTGGAGACATGTTGATAAAAAAGTGAAGCAGCATATTTGGGATACTGTTCAAGTTTAAAGTTCTGTTCTGCATGTAATAATTATCAAATTTGTCACAAATTTGTCACTAACTGTGTCAATGCATGCATAACAGCTCACCTATGACGTCCCTTAGAGTGAAATCTTGTACAACAAGACTATGACGTATTGTTGTGAGTGCTGGAGGAAGTTCAAGATGAATCTGGCCAACAATTACGTGCATATCGAGGTGGAAGCTGGTAAGCCTCGTCCTACATTTTTTAATATATCGAGCAAGTATTCATATATCGATGAAGCAACCTGGCAACACTAGTACAAAATATAGATTTTACACCTATTTTTTACACCTGTCAAAACAGGACATGTGTAGAAAGTGTGACCAATAACATTTTCATAAATATATGAAGATGTAAGAACTTTCTACACGTGTTGAGAAGGCAACACATGTAGAAAGTAAATTTCAAATATTTTTTCTTTAATAAATTAGCTTTTTTATATGTGTTTTTGGAATTAAGGGTGATTAGTGCCTTTAATTTTATTTTAAAATTTTTTTAAAAATAAAAAATTAGTTTCTACATGGGTTGGGAGTCCAACCCGTGTAGAAATTAATCTTTCTACACCGGTTGGGCTCCCAACAGGTGCAGAAATATTACTTTCTACACTGGTTGGTTCAATTGGAGTTCTATAGAATTAGTTATGATTTTTCAAAGTTTGGTCAAAAATGCTGGTAGATTGAGTACCATGCAAATTTGAGTAAGAAATTGGCCAAATATAATTGGAATGAACTCCAAGGGTGAAAGTAAGCCTATAGGGCTAATGTGGGCCATTTTGTATTTAATTTTCATGGCTCTAATGATGTTATCACTTGCCTAGGGCCATGAAGTGACAAATAAGAAGCAATGGTTGGCGGATCAAGGGACAAGAAGAGAAGGACATAAAGTCCACCAGGTAGTGAACTTACCTTTTGTGCATGTATGTGATATGTATGTCTTGCATTGATTATGTGACTGTTTTGCCTATTTGTGTGGAGCATGTATGATTGGTTGAAGCTCTGTTATATTTGTGTAATGGCCATATGTATGTCATAACATCGAGCATGCATCATGTTATTATGTTGGCATGAAATAGTGTAGGCAAGCATGTCATGCATTCATATATATCTGGCATGCATAGTGATAATGTTTGCTACTGAGATTCTCTCGAATCTCACTCCTCCCAACCAACCATTCAGACAGGTGAGCATTGGAAACATGCTGAGATAAAAAAAGAGGTATGCACGAAGAGGAATGTTGCTGGTTGTTTGAAGGCCTTTTAGTTATTAAAGTCTGTAAATATTATGTAAACCCCTGGTGGGGAAACTTTTGTATTATAATCAAGCAATATTGTATTAATATTATCAGTATATTCATGCTATTCCTGTGTGCCCACTGAACTACGTATTGCTACTCTGAGTAAGGTCAGTAATAAAGGATATATGAGGCGGGTCATTACACCCCTCACCTTCTTCTCCTTCAGAAGCGGAAGTAGCTCTGTGAAAACTCTCTGATGGCTACCGGCGTAAGTTCTGTCATTCGTGTTCTTGCTGGTGGTGTGTATAAGGACGACAAGTATCAGACGGTGGGAAATGAATCGAATAGTGAGAGATCTCCGGTTCTGATAGCTTGTGACTTGCTTGGTGGGTCCTCTAAATCTGTTGTTGAATCTCAGGAATTGGACCTCGACTTGCAGGTCCCTAATTGCTGGGAGAAGCAGCTAGACCTCAAGGTTTCATTTCATCAATTTTCTGATTGTTTCGTAGATGTATGTTCCTTGTTCTCTTTTTTAGGTCTTTTGTAAAATACTTGGTCATTCTTCTTCTGATTTTGTTATAAGTTTGGTGATTTTGCTTTGTTGTTCTTGGTTTTGGCTTCTACTGGTTTTTTTTTCTTTCGGTTTATCATTTCATCATTGATTTAAGTTTCAATTGAGGGCTTTGCTTCTAACAAGATTTCAGCCATTTCCTATGAGGTAACCTTTTTTTTTTGGAGTCATTAGAGTGAAGAGTTGGCTAAATTGATCTGTGCTCTTTAAGAGAAAATGAAAGAGGAGGAAAAGAAAATAAAAGGGATTTAAATTGAAATTGACTCTAGATATAATGCGTATATGAATTCATCACTAATTTTTATTTCTATCACTTTTGTTTACACACTCTTTTCTTTCTTGAGCAGAGGTCATGTTCTGTGTTAAATTTCGGATGAGTAACTAGTATCAGTGTCATGTTTGTCCAGTAGTAAAGAGTGCTATCTTCTTCACCCTTTTACTAGTTTCTTAATTCATTACTTTAGGTAAAGAACTGTTGTTCTTCCATCTACTATGTAATTGTATTTTAGGTCTGCTTTAGCATTTAACAGAAATGGCTTGTTTACAAAAACTTAGCTGTTGAAATTATTTGTTTATAAAAATTATTGGGCTTTTTCACATATGAGTTTTGGAAAATTGCTTGCCTATGGGTATCTTGTCATTGATAAGGAAAATAGGCCTTCCATTTTAGTGTTAATAAACTGGTAATGAAGGGGGAAATGTTAATAAAAGAATATGTGTTGCAGCTAAATTACTTTTATTGTCCTTGAAACGTTCTTAAAATCAAGGTTAGATGCAAAGTAAAATCAGGCAATACTATAAAAGCTTAGGATGCCATTATATATGTATTCTTGTTTATCAAATTGCAATAGGCTGAGAGCTCACTCTGACAATCTGTAGGATAATGTTTGAACTCCAAGTCTCTCTCACTGCTTATAGTAATTATCTACACCTTTTGGTGTAAGATGGTTGAATACTCCATACTCCTTTCTGTTGCTTTGAGTGGATTTATTTTTTATCATTTTACAAGATTAGAAAGTGGTAATCTGCTGAAGATGTTGTAATCCTGAAGATTACAGAATGTCTTAGAATTCCATTTCTAAATTGTATTATAAATTAAGTTATAAAGATAGTCGGTTGACAAATCTATATTTACTTGAAGATTTAGCATTTTAATTAGTGTAGAGGTTTCCTATTTGCAGGTATTCAAACTTGACCAGAAAGCTTGGGCTTTCAAGAAACACTATGGTCAACTAAAAGAGTGTGCTGAAACTTTGGTATTTAAAAATGTGTGAAATTTTAAAGCACAGTTATGTATTTATTAGAAATTTGAATTATGTTAAGAACTTGCATAATTTAGTTTTCATTACTGGACCATTTACTTGTGTTATAATTTTATATTGTAAATTAACATATAATTTCTAATTGTCACAAAATTCTGTATCGCCTCCCTTATTGTTATAGAAGTTTTCTATGTGATTAAATCATGAAGAGACCTTCTATGTAGTTTAACTTTTCTCTAGGCTGGAATTCCCTATTCAATTCCTTATGTCATGCTTTGTGTTTTAATGTAGTTAAAGATGAGGAGCAGCCACATAAACTTGATTATTTGAGTACTGTACATTGTTGCAATGATTTGATGAGTAAAACTTGGACAACCCTTTTGGAGGACCTGATTAGGATAAGAGGGGAAAGGGAGTGCATAAATTTTTGGTCAAGCTTTCTGAAATCTGACAGATATGACTGGCCTTAATGGATAATGAATTAATCTTATTCTTTGAATAGGAGAGAAGTTTTTCAAATCTTGGCTGATACATTAGTCTCCTATCTGCCTCATTAATTAGCATTTCTTGGACATTACTTATAACTTGAGGTGGTTATTGAGCGTGTCATAACTTATAAGTGAGATTCTCAGAGTTGTAAAAGAATTATTGGACTTTGACTGCATCAGCTCTTCGTTTAAGTGATTCTTTAACAGTGTATTAAATCTTATTAGATCTAATGGTTTCTACTTTGATCCTTGTTGCCCATAATTTGTCTGTTAAATTTCCTTTTCTAGTTGTATCTACATCAGTATAAAGTATTTGGGTAGCTCTTTACTTCATTCACATTCAGTGGGTTAATTCATGATGAGATAGCCAATTTTTGGCTCTTGCTTACTCATCTAAACATTTGGGTTGATCTTTCACAAATTTGGTGTACCCAATCTGAAATTTCGCCATCCATTTTCTTTTTTTAATTGGTTTTCATTGAGGTTTCCAACAGAGGGTCTGACGCCCTGATTCTAATTCTAAGTTACTTTTACCACCTCTGCTGATAAGAGCCTAAGGGTGAGGTATTTTGTTTTTAGCTCAATTTGCAGCTCTAATATTAAGTTGCTAATTTATGTTAGATTTTTACTACTTTTTAGTATTATCAAATTGCTATTTTGACAAATTAGATGGTTATGTTTGTTTATGATACTCTTCCTTCAGTTATATATGGAGTCCATACATGATTTGCTTGCTCCAGAGAAAAATAACATTTCTATACATGAAGACCCAAAGAGTGGTGAAGTGTCATTACCTATGTTGAAGTGGTTAAAGTTTGAGATCTTGATAGTTTTGTGCAATTACTTGAACTAGGTGATGTAAATAATCAAATAGCTAACACAAAGCTAAATACAGAGTCCTCTTGGAGTCATGTGATTCTCATGGGGTGTATAGAGTTATTTACTTTTCTCCTGCTCTTGTATAATTTAGGATATTTGTTCAATAGTATAACAAATTTTAATTCTATTTATTGTATTTGAAGGTTCAAATTCGTAGATCCATCCTTGGCTTTATTAATATTTTGGATTGGAATTTGATATTTCATATTATTAGTTTTTTTGTAATTGTTTTTTTAATCAGGTGTTTGGTTGTTTATTATCATGTAAACGGGTTTGTAGCAGAATAAAAAAGCAATTTTTTTTCAAAAAATGAGTTTCTACACCTGACGAATGAGGAGGGGTGTAGAAAGTCCCACTTTCTACATTCTACACCTGACGTGAGACGTCATGTGTAGAAAGTCTCACGTCACGTGTAGAAAGTAGGACTTTCTACACGTGTTGTGAGACGTCAGGTGTAGAAAGTCCCACTTTCTACACCTGACGTGAGAAATCAATATAGAAAGTCTAAACTTTCTACACCTATTGTTTCTACACTTATTTTATGTCAAGTGTAAAAAGTCATTTCCGTCACATGTAAAAAGTCTGTTTTGCACTAGTGCAAGAGTTTTTTAGGCTTCGGTGAGTTAACTTTTTTTGTATTTTATTTACTTATCAATCGTCTACACTAATTCTAACATTTTTTTTGTCTCAATTTCTTATTCGCAGGCAAGAAGGCAAAAAGCACAAGAGAGTGGTAGGAAGAATGATTGTCCCCATACAATGTCTCGGGGGAATACGTAAAGGCCGAAAAAGACTTGTTGGCGGCCAAACGGAAGAGATTGGAAGAAGCATCTCAATCCGATCCTTCTGTTTTCTTTCTCCAACATCTCCAATACAACACGAAGAATCGTGGTTGCATGCTTGTCGAAAGAGTAGTGGTTCCTCTATGAGTGAACAGTCTCATATAGTCGGTGAAAAAATTGTAAGTATCATGGTTGTTATTAACTATTTAGCAAACATATTTCATTACTTATGTGTGTTATCTATATATCTCACAGGAGTAACTTCAAAAAAAGCAAGCCAAAGGATCCTTTAATTCGGAGGGAAGGAATGATATTCTCACAGTTGCTATTGGAAAACGTGAGCATCCAGGCCATGTCAGGGGAGTTAGAGGAGGGGTGGACATAAAGGATTACTTTGGAGCCCCCTCATGCTATTCCTCAAATGTGGTGACGAGAGACGAATTGGATCGTATCTTGGCCACAGTGAGGGCGGAAGCATCATTTGATGCACTATTGGATGCCCGGTTCAACAAGATGAAGGAGGAAGTGTATGACATGGTCAACACTAGACAAGATACCAGTGCTCCCCTGGAACATTTGCTCGATCCTAAAGAGCATAGCACTAAAGGAAGTTTTTGCAATATTGGCCAGTCATCAGAGGGTTCTAGAAAAGAAAGTACTAAGCTTTGTCATTTTTGTCGAGGATCCTCTGAGATGGTTAGTTGCACGGGAGAGTGTGCAAAACCTAGGATCAACTGTTTACCACCAACAAATGACAGATGATCAAGTCAATGTGTCAGTTGAAGAGGTTATCATCGCAAATGTACCTGTCCCTATCCTTTTGAGGAGTTCAAGATTGTGAGTGATGTCTTAGGTACTATCATATCATGGCCGAAGAACCTTGTTTCTGTTTGAGCTACGGAATCCCCGATCAGAGCCCCAAGTCCAGCTCCCTTCCCTCATGAAGTTTCACAGCCTCCATTGAATGTCATGCAGCAAGTGATTCTGATGGCATACGATACATCCTTCCTACCAAGAAGTTGTCATGCGGATTCAGCTATTGGAAAGTCAGGGGCGATATGCTATCTTGATATGGAAGATTTAATGTCTCTGGTCGCTCCTAGATAATATCTTATTGTTGGGATTGTCCAACTATTTTTAATGTAAGTATCTTCTTCAATTGGGAGTAAATATTTTAAAAATTACGCTGTTTAACTTTGATTTGTGTGCTTGCATTATTGTAGGTACATGAATCGTAGGTTGGTCTCCTCTGACTAAAGCGATAAATTTGGATTCATGTGCCCTCATCAAGTCTAAGAGAAAGGAACCACTTCTACCATCAGACATAGATACTTATCAAAGAGGCTCAGTGAAATAGAAACTGACTGTTTCTTGGTTCCTTATGTGCATGGGTAAGAAACAAATTTATATTCCAAAATACATATAATGCTTTATGTTTGCTTAAAATTCATCTCTTTTTTTAAGGGATCATTGGCAATTGGGTCTTTTATGTAAAGCTAGTTACACAGTCATCCTCCTATGCTCCCTCCACTTGAAACCGGGGAGTGACTTGAAGAAGACCGTGAACTCGTAAGTTTTCTTGCTTTATTACCTTTTGTGTGCAAAGTTTGTATGCAAAATAAGTAATCTTTGTGATTTTGATTATAGGGCTATGCGGACATTCCTACACGCTAAGTGTGGTAAGCATGTTCGTCACTTAAAAGACCCTATATGGATCACACCAAAGGTTAGTACATATTTGTTTTCTTTAAGATGTGTTCCATAAGCTATGCTTTTATGCTTGCTTTGATGATGTCATGTTCTTTTTTAGAGCCGTAGGCAACCACTGAGGTCCAACTTATGTTGACTTTAGATTTTAGGGCAAATTTACAATATTATCAACCTAGGCACAACTGATTTTATTGAAGAGGTAGTAAATGTATATTTCAAAAATTTTGTATTACTTTATTGTTTTTAAGTTAGTAAGTTAATGTTTTGTTTGGCTTCGGTGTTACACATACAGATGTTTGATCTTGCTGATCCCTTTCCTAAAGAAGATATTGATTTCATCCTCAACTGTTGTGCTAAATTCATCTATAAGGTTATACAAAATTAGTAATTTTTTTAATCCAATGTTGATCTAATCATACTTATGGTTTTCATATCTAACTTGGTTTATATCTCTGCTTAGGACAATTTCTGGGATATTGGTGATACTAGTAGCGGTTGCTGATACAGACATGGGATCACTATTGTAAATTGACTTCCATTTTTTTCATTTTTTTGTAAAGCGTAGGAATTTTTTGCACATAATAAGAAATTTGTCTTTTCCCTGCTTTTCTTTAGAAGTTTTGGGATTGAAAGTGCACAATGTTCAGATTTTACTTCTATCCTTATTAAATTATGGTTCATTGTGTTTCAAAATGCCTGATGATGATAAATTGTTGATATTGTTGCTAAGAATTGAATGAGTTGATAATGTGTTATCGTAGTCATTGGAATTGAATGTATTGATTTTGAATGATTTTTACTCATAATATTGCTTCTGTGAAATATGGGTGTAGTAATGCTGCGCCTTTTGCTTCTGATTGTTAATATATATGTGTTGTTGCTTGTGTGGAAAGGGGATTGTCGTTGAAAGGCTTATTGGCCTGGGCAAAGTTGAAACAAAAAAAATATCATATGTTTAAGACCAGTTCTCTTCAAAACCGGTCTTAAAGGTCCTGACATTAAGGACTTCTTTCGTTACCAGGTCTTTTTGTCAGATTTTTAAGACCGGTTGTAGTCTTAATGTTCTCCATTCACTTTAAATTCACTTCGCTGGCAACCTTAATGTTACAGGTTGGGGATTTAAGCTTAACAACATTGAAGGTGGATGAAAGGAGAGGTTTCGTAGAAGAGAGAGGGGAAGTTATCAAAATTTGGAGTCATATCAGCATATGAGACAAAAATCATGTTTTAATGGTCAAAATTAACTTTTTTAACGGATAGGGCAACATTGCTCCATTTTTAAGACTTTAAGGGCAAAAATGAGCCCAGAAAAACTTCTTGATACCCATTTCTCCTTTTGACTCCATATTTTTATATAATTTCAAGATATATTTTAATATATTTGGGAGTCATCTATGATAAATTAAAGGGATTTAAATAATATCTAGATAAGATATCATTTGGAAACATAATTTAAGGGATTTCATGATAAATATCAAAGTTTTAATAAAATAATGATATTAATAATAAAGAATAATGATTTAATGATTTAAAGCAGGGGCTAGAGGATATGTTCTCGACTGTCTATTCTATTATTAAGTAGCGTTTTTATTCAATTTTTTATATCTCATTTTTCTTGTGCTGAATTCTGAATCTGGATTTACTTTTCTTTGAGGTGGATTAGAGCTTTTTCACGATAAACATGAGTAGCTAAATTTTGCATTCTAGGATTGCTTTGAATTATTAGATGGGTTAATACTTTTAGATTTTTCTATTTTGTTTATTAATGAAATTTATGTATTGATTTTATCTCATGCTTAATGCGTCTGGGCGATTGGCCACCACTTATTTTTTTAGGTTCAATTGAGTGATGTTTAAGAAAGCTAATTCAATTGTAGAACTTAGATGAAATCGCGTTAAACTTGAAGTTTAGGAGTTTAACAGATGATTTGTTAATAGAATATGGATATATCTATTAGCCTATAATTATCTAATTGAGGTTGGAACTTAATGGGTATTTTCATTAACTAAGACAAGAGATTTCACATGTTAATTGGGAATATAAAAATTTGCTTGACTTGAGAAATCTTGATCAATTATTTTTGAAAATTTGACAAGCATATGTTTTTATTAATAATTTAAGAGGGATTTAAATTAGTCTTATGAAGTACAATGGGGATAAATAATCCTAAGTTCCTTCGATCTTGAAGAAAAATCTCAACTTTAAAATTCTCAAATACTTTTCCTTAAACAAATTAAATCTTAGAACATTCTCACTCAACCTAATTGAGAAGTTAATTGAGCAATTAATTTGTTTTTGTCATAGTCCTCATGGGAATGATCTTTTTATATTACTTGTGACACATACACTTGTGGTAAAGCTAGATGATTAACAACTCCTGAGTGAAAGCTTCCTGAGAAAAATTGGACCTTATCTCGTTATAATAAATCATAAAATTTCAATATTACTTCAATAAACATATGAATAACACGTCAAAATTGGCTCATTTAGCAGCAAGATGCTCTTCATTTGCATCCAAGAATATTAGAAAGCAGATTCATAATTAACTTGACAGAAAGTTCATTGCCTATTACATTGCATAGGCCCATAGACTTATCAATGGTCCCACTCAAAATGATCCTTTTATTTGGAAAAATGTGCTCAATTTGGTAACTGAAACAGATTTCCTACTCAAAAGTATCCTTTTGTTTAGCAAAACCATGGGTACTCAAGAGACTTGCTAATGTAGCCTGAACAGGAACCATGTGATAATTAACTCATAGCTTGTACTTTCCTAGGTGTGATTTTTTTAGTATTACAATGCAAGCATAACTTGAAAGTTACAAATCAAAGAAGTTTAACATATTGGGTCATATGACATAAGGCCATATTCTAATGAAAATAGATCAAAACACTCAGCCGGTGATATCCCTAAAACAACATAATCATGGTGGATTCTTTGAGCTACTTTGGCTAAATAATCAACTTATTTGAATCCTTCCTTATAACATTAAGAAACTTTTAGGTCCTAATTTGAAAAGATGAGAGACCTTAAGTCTAAAATGTCATCATGCAGTGGATGTTCCAGGCCGCATTCTACAACGTAACAAGCAAGTGTGGAGCTTCTAAGGAGTCAGTAAAAAGTCTTATTGAATCCTAGATGTTTGTAAAGCTTTAGGCCAGTGTGAATGGCGTGGATTTTCACAGTAGTTGAGGTTGTGTACGTTAATTTTTATTGAAATCGATGTACCCAATGATCGTAATCATCTCTAATAACTCCTAAGTGTGATTTTGCCACAACATGTTGTGTCAACTTAGAGCTCATTTGGTACATGGAAAATGCACTGAAGGAAAGGGAAGATTATAGATTTTCCATTACACAGCACATTTGGAACTACTGTCTCTCGAGAAGCTATTTTCCAGTAACCTCATATTTTCCTTTAAATATGAGAGAATGGGTTCCTTCAAGAATCGGTGAGATATGATCTTCCCATGTATAAAATTTCCAAAGAACCGCTCCATCTTCTTCCTTCACCATCAACGACATGCTTCCATCTTGATAAATCTCCATTCTTGCTTGCTATACCAAAGTCCAAGTTTTAGCGTTCCATGCTACTCCCCTCCTCCCTTCTTGCTAGCCTCCTCTCTGTTGCACTCTCTCTCCTCCCTCCATCACACTCCCCTCTCCATCTAATTTTTTAATAAAAAAATCGATCTTGATTTCTTTATTTTCTATCAAATATGGATCTTAATGTGTGGAATTTTGGATGTTGATCTGGATTTTTTCCTTGGAGGGTGTTGATCAGCGATAGTGATAGAAGAAGAAGGAGGGAGGAAGCCTTTTTTTTATGTTAAGGGGTATCTTTGAGATTTCATATTTCATATTTAAAATTTTTAAAATTATCATCTCCCACTTCCCTTCCTTCCCTTCCCTTCCTTTCCCTTCCTTTATCATTGAATCCAGGTACAAAACAGGCTCTTAGACATACTTGGTAGTAACTATGACACTGATATTTTATGCATTATCTCAATATTATGGAAATTTTCCTAAACAATGTCATTTTATGAAAATCTGGGCAACTCCAGGTTAGTTTCATGTGGGTAACATTTGTAAATTTGTCACAAAACCTAGGAATAACCATTTTGATTGGGGGAAGTTTTTAGGCACTAAATAAATAGATATTATCTTAGGAAGTCAAGGAACAAATCACATTTGCTCTTAAATAAAGCATGGAACCACGAGGTAAACAAAATGTCAAGTAGATATTCATCTTACGAATCCTGATATTACAGTCAGGCAATAATGCAGAAAATCTAAAACATCAATTGAAGAGAGCCATTAAAAGGCACTTCAAATCTATCATGATGGTGATAAAATCACTCCTTCAATTTTCTCAAACACAACGATAAGCCAATAAAACTTAATAACTTATCCTTCAATATGCATCGAATTCTCTAAGGCCAATGTGATTCTAGAAACCTCAGGAATGAAGCGCCACAACACGAGGACTTCCCAGGGGGTCACCCATCCTGAGACTACCCTCAGCTGAGCATGCTTAACTGTGAAGCGCTAACCATCGTGCTAAAAGCTTAAGCTGGTAGCAGAGGTGCACCCCTATTTCTTTAAACCAGTACAGACACGGGCCCCTGTCTCCAATGACTGTGGGTGCCACCAGACCCGAACTCGATCCACACCCCCTCCCAGACCCAGGACGTATCATAATGGAAAGACATGAAACCAATAAAATTTAATAACTTATTCGAATAAGCTTTTAGCTTCAAAGGAAAATGCTTGAATTAAAAAATATAATTTTTAAATATAAGCTTGCAATTTTGTACAAATGGAAGCAAATATGTGTAATCAAATTGAGTTTGGTAATTTTAAAATTGATAAGCATGCGAGCAAATATTGAGATCGGGAGGATATTAAAGTTTCTTCACATTGGAGTTTCTTGAGCATAGGTGGATGGATAGAACAAGAATCGTGACTGAAGCTAAGAGGGAAAAGAAGCATATTTTCTTCCTTTTTCAACCTCTAAACAATAAGAGCTGGGAGAAGGGAAGTGGAAGGAAAGATTGATAGAGTTGTCCTATTTTCTGATGTACGTGCCTAGAGGGAGAAAGAACGCACCTAAGATTCAAAAGCAGGGAGCAGAGGATACGTTCTTGGCTGTCTATTCTGTTATTGAGTAGCATGTTCATTCATTTTTTCTCATCTCCTTTTTCTTGTGCTACATTCTAGATCTGGATTTATTTTCTTTGAGATGGATTTGATTTTGATTTTGAGCATAAACATGAGTAGCTAAATTTTGTATTCTAGGATTGTTTTGAACTATTAGATTGATTAAGACTACTTTTTGATTTCTCTCTTTTATTGATTAATGAAATTTATGTGTTGCTTTTATCTTATGCTTAATGCGTCTGGGTGATTGGCCACTGCTTATATTGTTAGGTTCAATTGAGTGATGCTTTAGAAAGCTAATTCAATTGTAGAACTTAGATGAAATCGTGCTGGACTTGAAGTTTAGGAGTTAAACGAATGGTTTGCTAATAGAATAGGAATATATCTTACCTAGCATTGTCTAATTAAGGTTAGAACTTAATGAGTATTTTCATTTACTAATATAAGAGATTGGGCACATTAATTATGAATATAAAAATTGGTCTTGACTTGAGAAAGCTTGATCAATTAATTTTGAACATCTGACAAGAACATGTTTTCATTCATAATTTAAGAGGGATTTAAATTAGTCTTATGAATTATAATAGGGATAACTAATGCTAGGTTCCTCCGATCTTGAAAACAAATAGCAACTTTAAAATTCACAAATATACTTTTCCTTACACAAATTAAATCTTAGAACATTCTAACTCAACCTAATTGAGAACTTAATAGAGATAATTATTTCATTTTTGTCATAATCCTCATGAGAACGATCGTTTTATATTACTTTCGACTCAGAAGCTTAGGGTAAAGCTAGGCGTCTAACAAGTTTTTGGTGCCATTTTTGGGGACTTTGAGAAAAAGCTAATTGAGTTAGTTATCTTAGTTATGTGATTGATTACATTTGAGTCCTTTCCTTTCTTTTCTTGATTTTCTTTCTCCTTTTCTTTGTCTTACCTTTTTAATAAGTTTGATACTTCTCAGTTCTTGTTTGGATTTGTAGGTACCTCTTGATGTATGAACGGTGTATTGGTAATACATCCTAACAACCTTGACGAAGAGCATCATTGTGAAGAAAGGAACTTAAGTCTGAATCAGAGTTATCAAAAGAACCAAACTCACCTAATCTAAAGAACATAGAAAACAATAATGATGATGATTTGGATCATATTTTGCATGAATATATGAAACAAGAAAGCACTACCTATCAATTTAACATTCAATTCCCAGCTATTACTACAAAATTTTTTGAGTTGAAGGTAATTATGCTTCAGATGATCTAGATGATTGGCACATTCTTGGGAAATCAAAATAAAGATCCAATTAAGCATTTGACAAAATTTGTTCAAATGTGTGAATTTTAAACAGCAGGGAGTGTCTTCTGATACACTAAGACTAAGACTCTTCCCCATGTCATTAGATAAGAAGGCAACAGCTTGGCTTACAGCTCTACCTCCTAATTACATATATATATAGGACGCACTAGCTTCTCTATTCAAAGCAACATTCATTCTAAGGGGTTGGCGAGAAGTACAGAGAGCTGAGTTATTGGGTTTTGCACAAGAACCAATTGAACTCTTTTATAAGGCACAGGAGAGATTCAAAGAAATGTGGCACAACTGCCCTAGTCATGAGTATAAGACTTACGTGTTATTAGAAGCTTTTTGGCTTGGATTGGATGGACCTACCATCTATATGCTCGAGAATGCCTACAATGGTGGGATTGGCAAGAAGAAGTGTTTGAGTTATTAAAGCTTTATGATGATATTTCCTTTTAGCACTATCCTACAATATGATAAAGCACGAACTAGGTACATGACTTATAAGGAACCAAATACTTCTAATGTGTCTAGTGTATCTAAAGATATTGTCACTCAACTTACAACTATAGCCAAGAGGTTGATCAATTTGAAATGAAGATAGAGAAGGGTACTTCTAGGGGCATTTATGCTATCCAGGCCTCTAGCCTCTCTTGTAAAACTTATGGAGAAGCACATTCTTATGAGGATTACCCACACACTAGGGAGACAATACACTACTTGAACAACAATCAAAGATACTCTCATGGAAATCCCTATTCTAACACCTATAGCCCGGGTATGAGGGATCATCCCAATTTCTCTTGGAATAATGAGCTAAGTGAGAATCCACCTAATTACTATTCTTTTTCTAGAAAGCCAATGGCATCAACAAGGTTTGAGCAACAACAAAGATATATAGAAAGTGATATAGAGACAAACCGGCTCTTATGGCAGCTTCTCAAGAGTCAAGAAGGTATGATAAGCAAGGTTAATATTCATGATACTAGCATCAGAAACCTTGAGATACAAGTGGCCAAATAGCATCTCAAATGAACACATTCAATATAAATAGTCTACCTTGTGACACCGTTCCCAATCCTAGGGGGTGGTAAGGAAGACTGTAAAGCAGTGACTCTGAAAAGTGGAAAGCAATTAGTTGACATTCCTAGCCCTAATGGAGAGAAAAGGGGTGTTGATAATAAGGTTGTCACTGTGTAAGAAGATGAAATACAAGCAGGTATTGATGATATGGTTAAGGAGAAACTTGTTGATCTTGAGAAAATGGATAAGAACAAGGAGAAGACCCATACTTCCCTTTCAATATATATGCCTTTACCACTATTCCCTCAGCGAGCTAAGAAATATCAAGAAGATTCATAGTTCAAGAAGTTCGTTCAGATATTCAAGCAACTCCATATCAACATACCATTTATTGAAGGTTTAGAACAGATGCCTAAATATGCAAGTTTATGAAGAATATTCTATCTAAGAAGTAACGGTTTTGTGAGTTTGAGACAATTGTTATGACCAGGAGTTTCACTGATATCATTAAGAAAATTCCACCAAAGTTAAAAGATCTTAGGAGATTTTCTGCTCCTTACCATATTGGAGATAAGTTCTTAGAAAAGGAAATGTGTGACTTTGGAGATAGTATTAACATCATGCCTTTATTTGTCTTCAAACGGTTGGGATTGGGTAAAGCTCGACTAATGGCAATTACTTTTGAGTTTGCTTATATAAGTCTATCTCAACCTCTGGAATTATTGAAGATGTATTAGTGAAGGTTGACAAGTTCATCTTTCGAGTAGACTTTATTGTACTTGACTTTAAGGTAAATAAAGAGTTACCTTTACTTTTAAGGTGACCATTCTTGGCAACTGCTAGAACCTTGATTGATATGGAAAAAGGTGAGTTAACTCTGGGAGTAGCTGATGAACAAGTCACCTTTAATATGAACTGGCTGATAAAATCTCCTAATATGCTAGAGGAATGCCTCTTCATGGACATGCTTGAACCTATGGTACAAAAGGAATTTGAAAAAGGTATGACTGATGACCCACTTAAAGCTATGATACTTGGAATTGATTCAAAATATTTTATAATAGAGGAATGCAAAGCTATCATGGATGCATCAATTCCTTATCTAAAAAGACAAATCCAATTTAAATCACTTGATTTGGGCTTTATTGATAGATCAAAGTTGAAGCTTTCTCTACAGGAACCACCTACACTTGAGCTAAAAACTTTGGCATCTTACTTGTAGTATTAACCTCATGCCTTTATTTGTCTTCAAATGGTTAGGATTGGGTGAAGCTCGACCAATGACAGTTACTTTTGAGTCATCAAATCAAGTCCGGACAGATTCCATTGTGTGATAAAGCAAGTCTCAGTGACAGGAGCAAGAGTCCCCTAGTTTAAAATAGGGTTTTTGGAGCAGTTGCTTAAAGGCTTATACCTCGCCCACCCTCAGACGCTAAGCTAGAATCACAGTTTGACCTTTTTTTTTCTATAAGGAGAAATCTCGCAGAAGAAGCGCCTGTCTAAGTGCCATTTCCAGTAGGCCTAGTTTTCTCGTATCGAGATTTAGCCCTAAAATTCCATATAAACTAGTAGTAAAGGGGGCCCTTTCAAGGAAGTTTTCTAGCCTGTTTTATCCCCTTCCTTCTTGATTACATATGAATCATTAAACATGACTTTTATCAGTAAGAAGATCATTGTCTATGTCTCGTATAAGGGCATAAGGATAGAAGTAACTTGAACAAAGTGAGAGGCTGACCAGCAACAAAGCTAACTGAGGATACTTCTTATTCTAGATCCACTCTCTGTATCTGTATCACCGGGAGCCAAAAGTCTTGAAGGGCCCGCCCCCGCCATATTCTAAAAAATAGATAAATATAGTATTAAATTAGCTATGTTAACCATCTGAAACATCAATAGATCAAATATCAATTAAACCCCCTATTAGTACACACAAAGTAACGAAGAAAGGAAGAAGAAGAAAAAAGATTTTTTAGTCTAATGTGATGAGAAAGACCTTTATACACACAAATAATAAAGACCAGGAATAAGAAAAAGAAGATCGTGACTGCTGTTCGTTTTGATCCTATAAAACGTACGAAAAACCCAGGGCCTATCATTTCCTCATAATGGATTGAGATCTTCTTCAAACTTAATGCACAAATAGAAGGCCCAAAGGTGAAGCGAGTGGCCTTTAAGCGGTTCTATGGTACGTATCTAATCCTCTCAGTTATGAGAGGAGCTATTGTAGTCATAGCTCTGCCCTGAAGAATGGCTAGCAGCTATCAAAGCTATTAGTCCTGGGAGCGTTAAGTTCTCTATCGAGGTGAAATGACCCTACTACTCATAATAAGTAGCAAGGGCACAAAAGGACTCAACTACCAAGTGGCGAGGCCATTCTAATTTAGAATATAATGTAGGCTTGACTCTGCTAAGTGAGTAGCTAGGCTTTAACCACAGATAGAGCCCTTTCCGATCATCCAAAGCAAGAGAAAGAATTTTGATAGAAGTAGTTCGTTCACATGAGGACACTAAAGAAAGAAGCTCTAACTCCAGAAGCTAGTCTAATTCTCTGGGATCGAGAATTGATCCCAGCCGCATCTTATTTAGAGAATAGATTCTCCTTTAACACTATTGTGCCATATCAATACAAAGGTGAACCAAGAAGGCTTGATCTGTTCAGTTGGGATTAGCTCCTCTAGGCAAGTAAGATCTTGTACTTCTTAGAATAGGAAGGAAGAGACCAAATCACTAAAGATTATGCTCTGACTAATAAAGGGAGGTTGTATAGTCCCTTTACTCGAAGAAAGTAGGTAATCTTTCTATTCTCCCTAGCGGGATTCAGGGATATAAAATATTTAGTTACACGGGATAACGACTTGGGGCCGAAAAGCCCTTATCACTTCTACTCTCTTCCCATGTCTTGTGATTCAATTCTAACACCCTGGGATTTAATTCCTCTTGAGGAAAGCAGCAAGTAGTTTTATTTAGATTTAGAGTTTGTGTTATAGGAGCTAAATCATGTCTTTATTTCCTTCCTCTTCGACCCACTGAACTATCTGTAAGGAAGTTCAGACTGAGCGTTACAATTTTAGTAGATAGTTAGTAGTTATGATTTAGTGTGTTTTAAAGGCCCATCCTTGAATGAGACAAAAGAGAGACTTCAATATGGTCTTACCAGAGTGAATTCGTCTCTTTCTAAATGCCCTTTTCTTCAATTATTGATCGGGGGAACTAACTAAACCAAGAAAGATGATTGATTTGTTTTGACTATTTCCCCAGCTTTGTAAGATTTTCTAGTTGAAAGCATTGGATGAAATAGAAGTCGTTAAAGAACCCAAGCAAGTTTTCATACATTTTTGTCCTGTCCTCCTATGAACTTATGAATGAGAAGTTCGAAAGAAAGGAATATTTATTTGCAAGAAAGTCGGGAGAAATTCTTCCTAGTCCCTTATGGGATGGATCAAAACCACCGTAACTCATAACTACAAGGAAGAAGATCAAAAAATCATACGTAGTTTGAGAATATAAGCCATGCTTGATTCCTCTATCTTACTCTTTACACGCCATTACAGCATCATAAAAGCAAGGAAATGATAGTTTCAAGTTAAGAAGATGCCTCCTATATGGCTTTACAAGCATAAATAGCATATTCAGATTGATGTTGAGAATGAATTACGTATGCTATTGTTGTCAAAGCCCTTCCCGAAGCTTCCTATTTATCTTCTTGTTAAAATCCCAACCGGAGCTGCTAAGAGTGGGAAAGCGCAAAAGTTGCAAGAAAGGGAAAACCATTGGAAGAAAGTAGGCCGTGAACTTACTATTTCATCTTTGACTTTGTCCCCCGGGATGAAAGAAGACTTGGTGCTTCCTAAAGACAGAGAAGGTTCAAAGCATCAAATCATTCTATTTCCCCTCTGTGGGTAATTAGGATTTACAACAAAAGTCTCGAGAAAGGCTAACTAAGTTAGAAATCTGGGGATTCCCGCTCCTATTCTCTTCTATAGTTCTAGGGTAAGAGACTATATAAGAAGCGTTACTCCCAACTACATAGAATAAATAATATATGCCCGCGCCCACTTCTTATCGTCACTCTTATGAACAGAAAATTAACAAATCAGATCAGTTCTTAAAGGCTGAAGGTTGAACCCTAAGGCAAGCAAGGAAAGAACCTGCCCTGATAAGCAGTAATTCACACTCTCGGAAGATTGAGTGTGTTTTACTGTGAAGGGCATATCGATGATTGAGTAGAAAGCTAGTCATAAAGACCTTCCCTTACTTTAATGGATTAGGCATAGGAGGTTGAAAGCAATAATTCGGACACCTTTGGTCACTGAACTCCTTGGAGCTGACTAGTCTTATCTAGTCCTATATTGGAGACTTAGTGTATCCAGCAAGAGGTGAATGAGTTAGAAGTTTCTCTATTTTACACCGTCCTGAAGCTCTAAAGTATGATTGATTATACACGGAAGAAAATTCATCTTTCAATTCTTGTGTCAGTGAGATCCTTACTTTTAAATTCTTCTAGGGAGGGTTTCTGGGTGAGGTTAGAGGCTTTAGAATAGCAGTTAGATCCAAATATTCTTAGTTCGATTAAGTCTTGTTATTTCCTTCCTTTCGAGAACAGAGAAGCGAAGAATGAGTTAAAACTTTTTTGTTCATCTGCAGGCATTTCTTGAAACATAGAAGGCCGAGATTCTCCTTTCTCTTTCAGAAGGAATAACCTGAGCTACTAGTAGATTGTCTTAGAATCCCCTCCTGTGAATGAGTTTAAAAGGAAAAAGAAGTTAACAGCTGATATGTGACATCCTTAGATGACAAAAGCTCCCCTCTTATGGATGCCTTGCAAAATAATCTTGAATTCGATCAAAAGCCTCTTGGTGCTTCCACACAAATTCTTGTTCAGCACCATGTCGCTACCTATTTCGATGTCTACGTCTGAGTGGTGAAGGGATCTCTTAATGTTCATGCTCTCGTTCTGGGGTTGCCTATAACTTGAATTAGGTTCCAGTGGCTTGCCATCAAGGAGACTTTATGCTTTTTTGCCTACTTTGCTATAGGCTTGAGCCTTACATTCCTCTCACTATCGGCTTTCGCTAACGTGAGCTCAGTCTCTTGCTTGTTGCGCTTCCGCTATAGAGTTTGATTGTTGGGAACAGAACGGAAGAGGTTAAAAAAAATAAGTACCAACTGGGGGGTCCATATATGGGGAGGAGATTTGATCCTCTCAGCAAGCAGCAAGCGAAGCGACCCTTCCATCGGATAATAGGGCCTTAGAAAACTAATTAATCATTCGGAGGACAAATAAGTCTAGATCCGTGTATTCAAGATCAGTGAGTATTTTAAGGAGTGAAGAGTTCCCATCAGACAAAATAAATGGGTCTTTAGAACTAACAGGGGGAGGGAAAGGTTGGGTCAAGACCAGAGTAGGCTAGAATTGGCGGGTGCCACGATACAAAACAGGACACCCAAGGTTAAATCCTCATTCATTAATTAAGATAGTGCCAGCTACAGCTACGTATCTAAAGTAAAGAAAGGGGTCTACTCTAGTTCGATTTGATCATGTCATGTTAGTTCTTTGTCCTTTTGTTTTGGGAAACCTTTAGGCCAGGCCCAAAGGAAGGAATTGGCCTTCTCGTGAAACCCTCTCCCAGCAATCAAAGGGAATAGCGTAAATATCTTAATCTTACCATTTTCTTATAGAAGTCTTTCTCAACCTCTGGAATCATTGAAGATGTATTAGTGAAGGTTGACAAGTTCATCTTTCGAGTAGACTTTATTGTACTTGACTTTAAGACAAATAAATAGTTACCTTTACTTTTAAGGTGACCATTCTTGGCAATTGCTAGAACCTTGATTGATATGGAAAAAAGTGAGTTAACTCTGGGAGTAGCTGATGAACAAGTCACCTTTAATATGAACTGGCTGATAAAATCTCCTAATATGCTAGAGGAATGCCTCTTCATGGATATGCTTGAACCTATGGTACAAAAGGAATTTGAAAAAGGTATGACTGATGACCCACTTAAAGCTATGATACTTGGAATTGATTCAAAATATTTTATAATAGAGGAATGCAAAGCTATCATGGATGCATCAATTCCTTATCTAAAAAGACAAATCCAATTTAAATCACTTGATTTGGGCTTTATTGATAGATCAAAGTTGAAGCTTTCTCTACAGGAACCACCTACACTTGAGCTAAAAACTTTGGCATCTCACTTGTAGTATTTCTATTTGGGAGCAAATAATACTCTTCCTGTTATCATTGCTTTTAATCTCGCTTTTCAACAAGAGGAATGATTGGTTAAAGTCTTGAAAAGCTTATAAAAGGGCTATTAGTTGGAATACTGTTGATTATCAAGGGTATTAGTTCCTCTACTTCTATGCATAAAATCTTCTAGAAGATAAACATAAATCGTCTATTGAGCATTAAAGGAGATTAAATCCAATCATGAGGAAAGTTGTGAAGAAGGAAATTCTTAAAGGGCTTGATGTTGGCATAATACATCCTATATCTGATAGTTCTTGGGTGAGTCCTGTCCAATGTGTCCCCAAAAAAGGCCATATGACTATAGTAGCTAACACCCACAGCGAAATTGATTGCTACTTGTATTGTTTGCATAGATTATCATAAGTTAAACGTGGCAACTTGTAAGGATCAATTTCTTCTTTCATTCATTGATCAGATACTGGATAAATTTGCTGGAAGAGAATTCTTCTATTTTTTGGTTGGATATTTTAGGTATATTCAAATTGCTATTACTCTTAAAGACTAAGAAAAGAAAACTTTTACTCGTCCATATAGGACCTTTGCCTTCAAATGCATGCCTTTTGGGTTATGCAATGCACCAGCTACCTTTTAGAGATGCATGATGGCCATTTTTTCTGGTATGATTAAGCATACTATGATGGCCATTTTTCCCTATAAAGTTGATATATGTTGTCGATAAACAAATGAGCAAGATCAGCTCCTGTGAAAAAGGATATGCCAATGCTATAATGACTACCCAAAACGTGTCTTTGATGCATGACTAAAGTAATTTCTCTATAAAATCCATAGCAACACTCTACCATGCTCCCTATAGCAATGGCAGAGGTTGTAATAACTCGAGAAAGGCTACATTTTTGGACTTACACTAAAGACAAATTTCACACTTGTTAACAAAGTGTTAAATGTTGAGTAACATGCCTTTAAGCCTTTATTCACTTATAGGTAGTGAATACCTGAGTAACCCCCTTGGGATCCCATGTTCAGCTATTGAATGATACTGTGTTTAAGCTATTTTTGTGAAGGTCTGATTAGTAGACGCTGTTTTCGAAGCAACAACCCATCTTGCCTTTGATACTTAGGCTTACAATGCTGGATTAGCTTGGAGCTCGTCAATGATTTTATTGAGATCAACATCTGTTCTCTACTGTAGTTTATTTACTCCCATAATTCTGTGGCTACATATGAGACTGACAAGTGTAAGAGCTCTCTATGGGTGTCTTTGGATAGAGTATTAGCATCACTGTTCTCCCTTCCCCTTCAGTACTTCATAACATATAGCAAGCCCATAAGTTTTGTGATCCATGTATGTTCAAACAAAACATCTTTTTTTTCTTTTCCAGTCCAATCTCTTCTCAGTTTGAAATCAAAGATATTTGTAAAAACATCTGACATGTCAAAATCAAAGGATTTTATAAATGATGTCATTCTAGCAGTAAGATCACAAATTTATTTACCAAAATTCCTTACACCTTTTTGGCATTAAAGGGAATAAAATGGTGAACATTGGCACACATAAAATGACAAAACAAGGTAATTAGTAGTCATACACAACATAATTAAGTTTGGGACACAAGAGTGCAATTTTGTTCCAATAAAGGCTTAATCTTATAGCCCAAGAATAGAGATGAAAGAGCACATATTCTTGGCCCAATTACTTGCAAGAATTCGGCCAAAATAGAGACAAAAGGGAGAAGATACAAGTTGACACAATTACAAAAAATGTAAGGGAAAAATAGTCAATTGGCCATAAAACAAGAAGTCATATATTTTTCCCTTTTCTTGATGTATATGACATCCAAACAAGAGAAGCAAGAGGGAAATAAATACTTGGTCCAAATTATGCCAAAAGTTAGTGCATATTTAGCTAAGTAAAATAAAGGAGAAAAGTCAACAATTATCATGTGATGAATTACCAAATAAAATAATATATTGCAAGGAGGTGGATGATGATAATTCAAGAAGCCCTTTAGTTCTTTCAAGGGCCAAATTTATGTTAATATGGAGAGAGTTAAAAAATCATTTGTGGCCAAGTAAAAATAAGTAGACAAGTCAAAAAGTAAACATGTGCAAAATTACAATTAAAAATTAATATTTGAGGAGGTGGAAGAGTGATATTTTTTAGAGCTCTTATCCTCTTCCAAGGTCTCATATTTCATTGAAACAAATGAGAAAGGAGAGAGAGAGAGAGAGCTTGAAGAACAAGAACATAAAGAGAAAGCATAAGGGTTTAAAAAACCAAACAAGGTAAGTTTGGTTGTAAAATTCACTTGTTCTTGCCTTTAACCTCTTGGAAATCTCTTCTAATGTTCATTCCTCCTTGGAAACACATGTAACAAGCTCAAACACAAGGGAAAGGAGGAAGGGTGCCACAATTTTAAGAGAGGAAGAAAGAGAAAGCAAAGGTAAACCATAAAACCTTGATTATCTTGTTGGATTCAAGGTTGTAGTTAATGTTATAGTTGATTTGTGGTTTGCTTGGTTGGTTTTGTAATTCTGGGAAACATAAACCCTAAGGGGAGGTGCTGCCCAATTTTCTATTAATCATGTTTAAAAGGTGTTTAAGAGGTAAAACAAGTGATTAGAAGTGAATCACCCTTTTTGTGAACCGGCCTCAGAGAAATAGTGAATACCCGTAGGCAGCTAGTATTATAATACTAGTCTAAGGATGTTGTGAAACCTGAGGAAGCAGGTACAATCAAAGTTAGTAGATTGGCCTCGCTCTAGATTGGAATCACCATTGAGCTCATCAGAGGGAGACACTAGTCAATCAATGACTGATGAATCAAAGTCAGATCTTATTGTAAATTAGGAGTTATGGGGGGGACGTTTGGAGTATATATATCTGCGAGCTATCTGAGAGCATGACACCCCTATAGATCAGCATACAGGGTACTCGGATGGTTTAATCCTAGTAAAAGGTGAATAGGGTCTTTTGGAATTGGAGTACCCAGATGTTATTTGGATCTACTCAACACTGTACTTCTTTATAGATACAATGGTTTAGCCCAGAAGAAGAACAAGATTATAGATCGGGCTCCAATAGACAACTTTGTAGACTTCATAAGTATATCGAGGTATGTGTTTAAGTACATGTACCAACGCCGATATACAGTCCATACACAGTATTTAGTCAGCCAGAGATAGTTGGCACGACTCTTTAGAACAATGGCAGTCATGAGGTACAGGTAGTCGGCAACAGTTTGAGTCGATATCTGCATTTTTTCACGGGTATACAAAGGTTAAGCTTGCTTAACCTAGGGAAATGTTATGATGGGTGACCCCTTGGGAAGTTACATAAACATGTTATGTTATGTAACACAAAGGGGCAAGAACATGTTGTACAGTAGTTCAGAGGTTGTATGTTGTTATAGGTTTTTCCTGTCTATTGTAAACCTCTATTATATGTTATTATAGGAGTACCTGTGTAGCCAATACATTGTGAAATGAGAGATATACCCATGTGTTATGTGAAATTTACCTCTTCCTTATTTTCATATGATAAAACATAAGGATGGTAAGGCTAAGAGGTACGAGTGAGGGCATGGTTGAGAAGCTAGACTTAACCTAATTCAGCACATAATGGGCATATAAACAAAATAGTGAACAATGATCAATAATCTCAGGAATGAGTTGTGAGAAGTGTAGCAGAAACATAACACAGATAGAAATAATCCTGGTGGATAGGAAAATGAACTCATATAGCATGAGGAATATGTTCCTCTGCTTAGAATTGCTCCTGTGGGAGACAATTTACAAATATGAGCAACACAGTTCAGTCAATAAGTGGTTGCTATTGATAGAGGCTGACACCCCTATCTTCTGAAGAAAACTTGATCCCCAGCTGACAGAGGACTAGTTATCCCCTGTCTTACTGAGTGGTGATTTCTCACAGAATGGAATTATTGACTATATTTAGTCGAGCTGTGATAGACTTAGTGTCAATATTCTGATCTACTCGAGGAGTAGAGAAGAATATGAGAAGTACCTATAAGTGGTGCTAAGATATATTGTCTCACAAAATTGGATCTAGCAGATCCTAATAAAGTGGAAACAATATTGAGCCATAACAGATCAGTAATTGTCACAGAGGTACACAATTTTTTTGGGTTTAGTTAGGTGTTATAACATATCCTAATTTTTTAGAGTTGTAGGAGAGTTTGACATTCGCACTAGTGTTGATCATCCCAAATCACAGTATGACCTTTGTGGTCTATAGTAAGACAATCTATATGGTATACAATAGTATAACCTATGTGGTCTATCATAATTTGTCCTATGTGGTCAATAGTGACATAACCTATATGGTATACAATGATATATGACCTGTGTGGTCACAATGAGGCACCTGTGTGGTGTACAATAAGGCAACCATATCATAGCATGTTAAGCAACCCCATGATTGGGGTACAACCCTGACATGGCCAGGAATTCGTGCAAGATAGTCCTGGTTGCACTGGTGAAAATCATAAGTAGCCCTGAGGCCGAAAGACAGTGCATAAAACATGCTGCTAAGGCGGTGTGGCCTACAGTAACATAACTTGTGTGGGTTACAGTCACCTGACCTATGAGGTCACTAGTAACATATCAATAATAACACAACATGTATGTCCTACAATGACACCACCTATATGGTCAATAGTAACCCATGTAAACATAAATTGGGATAAGCCCTAGTGTAGTAGGGCATAGTGGTAGCGAATACCTCTCAACAACTATAGCTTTACAGAATCAATTACCCCCTCATGTTACAATACACACAGTTAACATTACACACATTATGATCAGTAAGGATCAAACAATTATTTAATCCTGAACACTAGACAGGAAAAATGGTTATAAATAGTTAAGAGTATAGGCAGACATATTGGTAGTAAGTCCCAATGTACATGTTTGTACAGGGAAATAAGACCAAAATATTCAATGTTGTGAGAATCAAATGACATAAGCCATTAGGCTAAATACACTGGGCAACGTTCCAACAAGGCAATGAGACCTAGAATAGTGAACTGAGTGTCCCAAGGCTGTAAGTCATTATATGCATTCAGTATGGATGTTAGACTGTGTGTCCACATATCATAAGACCTATAGGGCCAGTACGTCTTCAGGCCAATAGATTGCTATGCAACCAGAGTTATGCCAAATAGTGACAGAGGCAGTAAGACTCGATCTGCATGTTTGCATAAGGCAGTGTCCCTGGTTGATAAGACATGATAAACACTTCGTGATGTATTGAACAGTGTACACCGTATGGTCAGTAAGGACAAACAGGCAGTTAATCCTGAACACTGACAACCAAATTTGTTTGCAACATAAATATTCTAAATGCTTACCATATTGGTAGTAAGGCATGATGAACAAAATTGCAGTAATGGGTTGTGCGACCCCTTAGTACAAAACAGGGTGAATGTGTATGAGTGCTGATAGGCATTTAATACACACACCTATCAGATCATTGTGATGCATGCTTTAAGAACATGCATACAACAGGGATGAATTGCATATTAAGAAGGGATTCCCTAAGGATAATCAATTTTATGTATATGAAATTTCAAGAATAAAATTTTATTAACGGGGGGCGAAATGTAACGTCCTAAATTTTATTCACAAAAAATTCCTTACACCTTTTATGGTATTAAAGGGAATAAAATGGTGAATATTGGCACACATAAAACGACAACACAGGGTAATTAGTAGTCACACCAACAAAGGCTTAATCTTGTAGCCCAAAAATAGAGATGAAAGAGCACATTTCTTAGCCCAATTACTTGCAATAATTCAGCCATAATAGAGACAAAAGGGAGAAGACACAAGTTGAAACAATTAATTACAAAAAATGTAAGAGCAAAATAGTCAATTGGCCATAACGCAAGAAGTCATATATTTTTCCCTTTTCTTGATGCATATGACATCCAAACAAGAGAAGCAAGAGGGAAATAAATACTTGGTTCAAATTATGCCAAAAGTTAGAGCATATTTAGCCAAGTAAAAGAAAGGAGAAAAGTCAACAATTATCATGTGATGAATTACCAAATAAAATAATATATTGCAAGGAGGTGGATGATGATAATTCAAGAAGCCCTTTAGTTCTTTCAAGGGCTAAATTTACGTCAATATGGAGAGAGCAAAGAGAAGCATTTGTTGCCAAGTAAAAATAAGTAGAAAAGTCAAAAAGTAAACGTGTGCAAAATTACAATTAAAAATTAATATTTGAGGAGGTGGAAGAGTGATATATTTTTAGAGCTCTTATCCTCTTCCAAGGCCTCATATTTCATACAAACACATGAGAAAGGAGGGAGAGAGAGCTTGAAGAACAAGGACACAAAGAAAGCATAAAGGTTCAAAAAGTCTAACAAGGTAAGTTTGGTTGTAAAATTCACTTGTTCTTGCCTTCAACATCTTGGAAATCTCTTCTAATCTTCATATCCTCCTTGGAAACACATGTAGCAAGCTCAAACATAAGGGAAAGGAGGAAGGGTGCCATGGTTTCGAGAGAGGAAGAAAGAGAAAGCAAAGGTAAACCATAAACCTTGGTTATCTTAGTGGATTCAAGGTTGTAATTAATGTTATGGTTGATTTGTGGTTTGCTTGGTTGGTTTTGTAATTCTAGGAAACATAAACCCTAAGGGGAGGTGCTGCCCAATTTTACCCTAATCATGATTAATAAGTGTTTAAGTGGTTAACCATGTGATTACAAGTGAAAAGGAAGGCGTTTTAAAGGTTAAAACATGAAACTTCTATTTTTTTCATTTTATTCTAGATTTGTTTTGGCAGTTTGTTGAATGGTCAATTCTTGTCCAAATGTTATGAAATTTAACATGATGAAAGTAGACATCCTAGGTTTTAATTTGATAGGTAATATTAGCCATTTGGACTAGTGGATTAAAAGATATGATTTTTCAAAATTTGACCATGAATCTGGAACTAATTCTGTGGCCGACTAGCTTTGACGAAGTTTCTGGAATTTTTTGGTTATAATTAGTGCTCTTTGATATTTTTACTTAGAAGAAGACTAAAATATATTTACACAAAAACTAGAACCACTCTATTTGAAATTTTCTAGATTTAGTTATGAATTTTCAAACTTGACTAAAAAGCTGGCAATTTCTGGAAAACCTACGAAAATGATAATTTTACCCCTAAAACTCTAACATAGTGGCTTCCAGGGGTATTTTCATAATTTGAGCATGATTTTAAAAAATATAATGTTAAAAATGGATTCTACACAATGAATTGTATATGATTAGCTTGGGTCATAATTTTTGGTAAAGTACAGTTAGACCAGGTATAAAGGGGCTTGACCAGGTCCTTAAGGGAATTTTGGTCATTCACCATTTTTAAACTAAGATAACCAACAATATGAGTTTATAAAATAATACATGAATGAGTAATGACTCATTTGTTGTACATTTAGGGATTTTAGGACTAGACAGTTGTGGTCGATCTGGATCAAAGATAGTGGAATAGATAGTGGATCAAGAAAGAGCAATTCAGGTAGTAACTCTATCTCTTGTATACTATGTTAGTGTTTATATGTTGTATGTTTCTATATTATGTGATATGAAAACGGTGCTTGGGGCATATTACCGAGCTGTGGTCTGGGATCCAGCTGAGGTACACGAACAAGTAGGGGATTCAGACAGTCATTTGGCCCTGAACAGTATGCACACACACGATACAATATGCATTTTCATTTTACACTATATGGTGCATTGCATATTTATTATCATATTTTATATTATTGATAGCATGTTACAACTGAGATTCTTTCCAATCTCACCCCTTTCCACAATATATAGTTTATCTAGTTGAATAAAGTGGCTCAAAGGGTAAAATCATAATTACCGGTATTTGAAGGTTCCAGTTCAATTTAGGAGAAGTAGTTGGTTATCTGAAGGCTTATTATTATTATTATTTTAAGGTCTGTAAATATTGTGTACAAGATCCTGTAGGGATTCTTGTAATGTAATCATGTACTTATTAACAGTATATTTATGCTATTCCTGTGTGCCCGTTGTACTGCACATTGTTATTATGGTTAATGTCAAAATAAATAAGGGGTTTGACACTAGCTTTCTAAAACCAAAAATCAATATCTTTTAAAAGAGATGGAAGGGTATAATGAAAATCTTTTGAATACATGTAACACCCAATGTAATATTCCAAATTTTTGGGATAGAGGCTAGAGAATAAGCCTAAATAAATTAGACTTCTAAGTCTAGTTTAGAAACAATCCCAAACCGCACCTGGAATAAAGAATGAATTTTAGTGTGAATTAGTCGAAAGAAAGTACCCGATTCCTTTAGGATGTGTCAGAGTGACATAGAACCTAATGCAGATCCAAAGGAAAAGGGAAATGGTGCCTAGAAAGAAAGAGAACTAAAAGAATTAATGGCATAAGAAATAATATTGCCATGATCAAAGGGAAAAGAGACAATTGCCATTTGATCTTGAGGTTAAAATTGGAAACCAAAATGAAGGGCTAAGATTTTCTCTTGAAAAACAAGAGTAATTATGAGGGTCTAAAAGAAAATAAACTCCCTCCCTTATGTGGTTAAAAAATGTCCAAATGGGCAAAGAAGGAAGAAAGAAGGGTTTGGTCAAGGTTTCAACTCTTTTTGCAAGAAGACTTTTGATAAAAAAATGTGGCTAAGATATAAGAACAAGGGAGAGAAAGAATTCAACTAATATAGTTCCTCTCTTTTACTCTTGTTGGACGTCCAAGACCAAGGAAAAAGAGAAAGACAATATGCAATTAAACCATAATAACCATTGACAAGTGAAAAAGGAAGAAGAGAAGAAAGAAAAGTCAAAGTGTCTTCACATTTCAACAACTTAGAAAGTTTGACCCAAAAAGCAAGATATTAAGAGCAAAATAGTCAACATTTCTCCTTTTCCTTTTGAATGTAATTGACATCCAAAGAAAGAGAGGCAAGGGAAGAGAGAGCTTCACAAATAACCAAACCTATCTTGAGTTAATTAACCAAACACTTTTTTCAAGAAGCCACAACCTTATGACACATGACCTCTCTTCCAATTCTCTTTGATTTTTGGCCAAGCATTTGGAGGGCTAAAGATTAATTATTAAATCAACATTTCACTCCCTCTCACACTTATTTGGATGGCTAACCAAGAAAAAAGAAGAGGAAAAAGAAAAATAAAAAGAAAAGAGAAAGAAGAGCTTAAAGAACAAGAACAAGGTAAGATCTTCCCTTGATTTTTCACCTTTCAAATCACCTCTCAAGCTCTTGAGCTCTTCATAAAAGTTGTTTCTCTCACTAAGAGCTTCCTTTATTTGGTTTTAGTTTTTTGAATATAGGTGTTTTGTGCTATCTACAAAGTGCTAAAGTTGGAGAATCAAGAAAAGAGCCAAAGAAAGAGCAAGAGGTGAGCAAGAGCTTCCACTTGACATATATATTATGATGTTTGGTTGAATTTTTGGGCCTTGTTCTTGCTGCCTTATTTTTGGCCATTTAGGGTTTTTAAGTTTTCATCATGTTTTGGTCATATACATATAGTTATATGATGCTTGGGAAGCATGTGAGCTTAATTTAGTGAATAATTTATGAATTGGTGAACTGTTGCTATATGCCCAAATTTTCAGTCAGAACAGAGCATCAAGAAGGATTATGATTTTTCTGTTTTTGAGGTCTCCAATGGATTCCTTGGGTAAAACTGTGGGAGAATAGGTTGTTGGTATAATTTTAGAATGAATGGATTTTAAATCAAAAAATTGAAATAATGCTGCCAATTAGGGTTTCCTACTTGGCAATATGAGTGTGATACGTCCTGGGTTTGGGAGGAGGTGTAGATCGAGTTTGGGGTCTGGTGGTACCCACAGTTATTGGAGACGGGGGGCCCATTCTATATTGGGTTAAAGGAATAGGGGTGCGCCTCTGCTACCAGCTTAAGCTTTTAGCACGATGGTTAGCGCTTCACAGTTAAGCGTACTCAGCCGAGGGTAGTCTCAGGATGGATGACCCCCTGGGAAGTCCTCGTGTTGTGGCGCTTCGTTCCTGAGGTTTGGTATCAGAGCCAGTATGGGTTCAAATCCCGCTTCCATCAAAAGATTCAAGGACGAACCTCTTTAAAGAGGGAGGGAATGATACATCCCAGGTTTGGGAGGGGGTGTGGATCAAGTTCAGGGTCTGGTGGCACCCACAGTCATTGGAGACGGGGGGCCTGTGTCTGTACTGGGTTAAAGGAATAGGGGTGCGCCTCTGCTACGAGCTTAAGCTTCACAGTTTTAGCGTGCTCAGCCAAGGGTAGTCTCAGGATGGGTGACCCCCTGGGAAGTCCTTGTGTTGTGGCGCTTTGTTCCTAAGGTTAGATGGTGCGAACCCACAAGGGAAGATCCCACGAACCCACAACCAATTCTGAGATATACTCACCCCAAGAAAGCTAAGCAAAGATCTATGATCCACTTGAACCCTTGAACACGAAAGATCAAGGACCCGAAGTGTTGGAAGACGCCACAAGGTTGATCAAGCCTTGATAATTCTGTTAGTTCTAAGAAGAACCCTAGAGAGAATCAACTCTCAAGAAACAAAGTGCATAAATACAACTTTGATTCATATATCAAATCTCAAGTGTGTCTTACAAATGAAGAAGCACAAGGTATTTATAGAGAAATACTACCTAATTGTAATAATTGCAATTTAAAAAATTGCAACTACAAAGTCTAATACCATGTGCTAGCAAATCCAAAACCATGTGCTAGGAAACTCAAATGTTTAATACAATGCTCTAGAAAACACAAAAGTCTAATATAGTGTGCTAGAGAACCCAAAAGTCAAATAAGGCAACTGATTTAATAATTTAGCACAAATAAAATCCATAAAATATAATCAGCATTTAATGCCCAAAATGTGCTTATATAAGCTCAAATGAGTCCTTCTATGTGTAGTACTAGGTCCAAGCTCTTCAATTTCAAGACTTCAAGCCCAAAACTTGATGAATATCTCTATTTGCAGCCTATATGAAATTAGTAACGTTTTCAGCATCTTGGTCTAAAATTGTCGATCCAATTACCATTTGATTTGCAACATCCTCTTGAATCAGTCCAATCAATACTTCCTTAAATATTTTAGCTTGTGCTCTCATGATTGGACCAGCTGGAATTTGAAAATGATCATTTGAAGTTGAAGAGTCGTCAATTAAATATGAAGAGACAACTTGCTGATTCTAGATCGCATAAGAGTGTCTTGTGTTTTTGGGTAATAGAATGTTGTCCAATGGACATGATATTTTCTAGAATAAAATTATACTTGTCAATCTTTAATTTCATAGGTCATTGTGCCATTTGAATCAGTACATTAAGGAATTATGAGTTTTTGAAGTTAGGCATTGAATCTGGAATGAATTTTGTGGCAGTGAGGGTTTAGTCATAGTTCTGGAATTTTGTGGCTATAATTGTCTCTTAGTGATATTTTATCTTTAAAATAGACTCAAATATATTTTAATTGGAATTTGAATCACCTCATTTGGAGTTCCCTAGAATTAGTTATGATTTTTCGAAGATTGGTCAGAATTCTAGCAACATAGTCTAAACATGCGAATTTAAGAAAGAAAGGGCCAAATGTAATAAGTGTGAACTCTAAGGGTGAAAGTAAGAATATGAGGCTAATGTAGCCCATTGAGAATTCATTTATCATGGCACTAATGATATGATTATATATATAGGGCCATGAGAAGTCAAGAAAGAAGAAGAATGGAAGATGCTTCAACAGGCTGCAATGGTTGGAAGAAAAGGGGACAAGAAGAGGACACATGTTCAAAAGGTAGTAAACTTACTTAATTTGCATGTATATGATATGTATGATTGGGTATTGATGTGTAGTATTTCTTTGCTTGATTATGTGAATCATGTCTGAATGAATGAAGCTTTGTTTTTGTTTTTACTATGGGCATAGATATGTTACATGAAACATTGAGCATGCAGAAATGTCATTATGTAAATATGAGCCTATGTAAGGCAAGCATATAATGTGCTAGCATTCTTCTTGCTTGCATTATTAGTACTTTTTGCTACTGAGATTCCCCCAAACTTACTCTTCCCTACCAACCATATAGGTACTTGAATAAGGAAGAGAAGAATGCTTGAAGATGAACTAGAAGAAAGAATGACGAAGAATTGAAGTTTCAAGTGTATTTATTTATTTATATTATATGTAAAATATTTACACTTGATGAATATGTATGAATATACAAGTATGAATACATGTGCTAGAATTGAATGGAAATCAGGATCATTGAATCTAAGAGTTGGAACGAACTTTGATATTTGGTAAGAATAACAGCTAATAGTCATGAATGTGTAATTAACCCCTAAGGAAATGAGTAAATAATGCTTCCGATATGTAGCTAAAGGGGTATGTAAGACGGGTGTTATAATACCTTATTTCCTATAGCCCCAGATGAGTACACATGAATAGTGAAATCAGTTGTGAGACTAGGATTCAAACTCGGACTACCCAACTTTTGAAAATGTTCACAAATCCCCAATCTCAACTCAGGAGTTGAACCTAGGTTTGAGAGGATTGTTTTCCCACAGGGTAGAAAAACTTTTCAATTATTTTCACAAGTTTCACTACGTCAATAAGTCTTATCGGCTCTTAGTTTCATCATATCAGAGTATGCGAGCGATTCTCTGCTTAAGTCTCACATTTCATATTTTAGTCATAGTTCCTTTATCGTTTAGAAGTGTTAACCCAATATATGGTTACCATTCATTCACTAGTTATTCCACTGTGTTACTGTTAGAGTTACAAGGTTATACACCATATACAGATCAAAATATTCAAAATACTAGAAATAGACAACCAACATAGAAAATACAATCTGCAGCATCATCCTCTTGCTGTCAGTGCTTATCCTCTTGCCCTTTGAGCTATCAACCTGTACTGTAAATTGGTTTATAAAAAAATTGTAAGATTCAAAAGAATCTCAGTAGTAACAGATAGTCAATCATATAGATACAACATCACAAAGCATGCCACACAGTCATCATACAATAGAATTGTCACAACAACATTCAGTGCATAACATACAGTTTAAATATCACTATAATGCCAAGTATATCACAAGGCCCCGAGTGATACCTGTGAAATTGGCCTCAGGCATCCCCTCGTGCATCACAAAATGTGCCAAACAATTCATGATGAATCCACAAAACATGCAGTGTATCTTATAACATATGAAAGACATAGTTACTACCTGGTTGCTTCCCTAGAGCAATATCCAACTTTTCTTCGAGTTCGGGCAAGTTCTAGTTTCTATCAAAATTAGTGTTACAAATAACTGATTATTACTTACACTATTACTTCCTTTAAATCAAATTTTTTTGGTTATTTAAAGCATTTGTAACAGTTTCTCCATAATGAAATTCTGTATAGTGCAATTAGCTGTTTTCCAGAAACTGGTAGATTTTTCAGTCAACTTCAGAAATTCATAATTAATTATAAAAAATTCCAATCTGACTGATTCTAAAGTATATATGAATCTATTTCAATTTAAATTTGAGGAAAAATATTATTTTTTCTCAATTTAGACAAATCATTCCCAAAAATTCATTATATATTACTGTTCCAGATTGCTTTTCAGAAAACAAGTCATAACTTTAAAAATTTACCATTAATTCTAGGAAACTCCAAATGGAGTGATTACAAATTCTATACAAATATATTTAAGTATCATTTCATATAAAAAATACAAAAGTTTAGCTACCATTGCCATTGAATTTCTAGAATTTCTCCAAACATAAAACCTGTTCCAGATTACATTCCAGAAACTGGGCACAACTTCAAAAATTCATATCTCACAATTTACTTATCTAAAAATTAAAAACTACATATCCAATTAAATATATATGCCTCTAATTTAATTCTAGAAAGTTTTAGAATTTTTGGATAAATTTTGACCCCTGAAACATCACATAAAATAATAGTGTTTCAGATAGACATATTTAACAACATGTTCATGCACACTTCTTAAATTTCCAAATTGATATAGAAGCATCCAAAATTTATGAACACTTGCATACCTTCACAATTTTTCCTTATAAATCCAATGGAAACCCTAAAATTATCAAATTCCCACTCCTTCTCAATGTCACAACCAGAAAAGAAAATCAGGGTTCTTATGAAAAGTTTGTTGTTTTCTCTTGCCTAATCATTTCCTTTCTACTACTAATAACATGATTAGATATTTAGACACTAAATGAACATGATTTAGGGGAAATTTTGGCAACATTTCCCCTAGGGTTTCATCATCCCAAATTTGAAAAAAACAAGAAAAAACAAATCAATATCCACCAACAACAACACCAGGCCGACAACATCCAATAAGGTAAGAGATGCAAGTTTTGGAGTTTACCTCTTGATTTCACCACTTTCTCTCTCTAAAATGTCACTTTTCACTCCCTCCTCACTCTTGATTTTGTCTTGAAAACCATGGATTTCAAGGAGGATAAGAGGTTTAAAGTGGTTATGGTGTGATTAGGAGGCAGAAATCACAAGATTACAAGCCTCTTACCTTGGGTAAACCCTAGCTCTTCCTTGTGCTTGAGCTCCTTGAAAATGGCTGAAGTCTTCCTCTCTCTCTTGGCTCAGATTTTGCACGAAAATGGAAAGAAAAAGATGAAAAGATGAAGACTTAATGCAATTGTTCAAATCGCTTTACAAGTGGCATATTCCAATTAGTCCAAGTTTATAATTTTTGTGTAATATTCCAAATAATTCCACATCCCTTCTCTTTTCCCTTGATCAGCCAAATTGCATGAGAGATAGAAGAGGAAATATTGTTCTCAAATTATCCTAATGCCATATTGCATATTGTTGACCTTTGGACCTTTGACTTTTGACTCTTTAACCTTCCTTGATAATAATTCACCAAAATAGGCTTATTAATTAACAAGTAGCCATTTCCTCTTTTTAATTCTCATTTAACTGAAATTATTGGGAATATTAGGGGAAAATAATCATTTAAAATTACCATTTTTCTCTTACATTTTATTCCATTTTCGCACTTAATGCAAAACTTGGCAGAATTTTCATCAAAATTTGAAAATTCATATCTAATTGTGTAGATATCCAATTGGGGTGGTTCTAAAGGTTATACGACCCTTATTGAGTTTAGTTTTAAGGAAAAATATAACCTTTAGCCAATTGGAAAACTAATCATTCCCAAAATTCTCATTTTTGGAAGTTGACATTGAAAATCACCAATTTAACTCGGCTAAATTTAAAAATACATAATTCCTTGTGTATAACACCAAATGACTTATATGACCTATCAAATTGAAGCTTGATAAGTCTACTTCAATTCTGGAAAGTTTCAGAATTTTTAGACATCATTTTCCCCTTGTAAGATACCACACCAATACGACTGCCACACCGAGAATTTCACCGGTAGTAATGCTACTTTGTGTGTCACTTTACTATGTTATGTGTGACTCTAATTGCATTATGTTATCATTCCCCGAGATCTTTAATTTATCATAATATTCCCTTTAGTACCCTAAGGGTATAAATGAATTTTGGGGAATACAATTATGCCTTACTAGGACATTTGCTAAACCGGGGCTTAGTAGTCCACTTAATCCAGGCTTAATCTCAAGCCTCTTGTCCCAAAATTTAGGATATTACAGGTATTACATTTTTATATCAGAGCAGAGATTCTGGTACTAGGCTAATATTCTTTGCTGCAATTAATAGGTATGCTTATACCTTGTTAGTGATCCTATAACTAGAATGAAATATAGGTGATGGAAAAATCTAGAGGAATAGAATTTTTCCCCATTCACTAATTGACAGACTGGTTTATAAGCTTTTTATAGAGAATGAAATGGAGCAGTAGTGATGTATACTCAATAGAAAAGGGTATGACTCAGGTGATGTTGATGATTTTAGAATTATGTTGATGAACCTAAAAGTTGGATAGGCATCCAAAGGGTTGCTATCAACTAAATTGTGACCTAAGAATCAAACTTAATAGTTGAATTGATTCTTTAGGCAATTGAATTTATCTGAATGAATGGAGGTACTAGAATATGGTACAGATGGGAATGAGGTTCCTAAAGGTTGCTAGCTGCTAATCTAGCATAAGGAAAGATCTTGATCATAAAATATTCCCTTAGAAAGAATGAATAAAAGTAGAAGGAATGAGTGAGGAAATAGTTCTCTGATGAACTACAAGAAAGAACAAATATGCCTGCCATTCAACTAAATTAAGGCTATACTAGTAGTCGACTGGTTAAAGGCAGACAATGTGTTGAAAGGTATAAGTAGAATACTACCGGTTAGGGAAGTAGAATGTGCAATGTGGCCTAGAGCTAGACCGATATCCAAAGTCTATACAAAATGACCTCAGATGAGATGGTAGAATTAAAGAAAGCATATTATAGAATTGCTAGAGAAAAGGGCTTGTGTGACCCAGTAAATCGCTATAGGGTGCTCCAGTACTGTTTGTAGAAAGAAAGATGAGGAAGGGAATTAAGAAAGAACAGTCTCGGCTGTATAAAAGAAAGCAACTCTTACTCTCATATGTTATGTAATGGTTCTGCACATATGTATTTATCATCAAATATATTCGTGTTATGAATATGATAGGCATAAAGACATACTAGGCCAGTGCGTCCTTAGGCCGTCAGACTTGATAAGCATTCAATGAGAAGCCCTAAGTCTTGTTGCACCAGTGTGTCCATAAGCTGGCAGAAAGCATTGGTAGAAGCCCACGGTCATGAGACCAAGAATACCGGGCATCATCCCAAACAGGGTGCAAAGCCTGAGAATTATAGGCAGTATCCTGGAATATCCAGAAGACTGAAATAGAATAGACTATTTGTCCTAAGAATTTCCAGTGAACTGTGCATCCTATAAAAGCTTAACTTGACCTATTAGGCCTTGTGAATGAATATGAATGCTAAACTTGATTGGTTAGGTCTTGTGAATCAATATGAATGCTTGAGAAGGGATGGTTTGTTTTGTGTGCTTCGTGAATATTACATATGTGTATGAATGGCTTGAGTAGTAAGGGTTAGAGCCTGGAATGTATGTAGAATTGATGGCCTTTTAGAACATTTTTCTGCTGTAATATTCCAAATTTATTCACCAAAAATTCCTTGTACATTTAATTATATTCAATGGAATAAAATGGTGACTTTTGATGCACTTGAAGTAGTCAAAATATTGGAAATAGTGATTATAGGAAATTTTGGCCAAGTAAGACATAAAGCACAATTTTTGTCTTAACAAAGTCCTAATGTTGAAGCCCAAAATTAAGTATGGAAGAGAACAATGTTTGGTCCAAAATACATTAGAAAATTCTGCCAAAAAGAAAGTGGGAAAAGGAAATGGCAAGTGGTTCAAAAATTCAAGAAAATGTAAGGGAAAAATAGTCATTTGGCTAAAAAAAAAGGCCAATATTTTCCCTTAAATAAGTGCTCAAAGTCAGTAAAGGAATAGAAGAGCAAGAGAGCATATGATTTTGCTGCATAATAGGACATGTAGAAGGCATAAAACACATGGAAAAAGAAAGAACAAGAAAATGCCAAGTGTACAAATTTTTACAATAAAATAATATTAAAATGAGAAAAGGTGGAAGGTGATTATTTAAGAGCATATTTCAGCTCATTTAGGGCTCATTTTTGTCCAAGAAGAGAGAGAGAGAGAGCTTAGGAAAACATAAGAACAAAGAGAGAGCAAGAGGATTCAAGAAGGCAAAACAAGGTAAGTAAGCAGTAAAATTCATGTGTTCTTGCCTCTAATGACTTGTAAACCTTCCCTAATTCTCATATCCTCCTTGAAATCATGTAAAACAAAAAGCAAATCAAGGGAAGAGAGGAGGAGGGTGCACGACTAGAGTGAGAAACCAAGAGGAATCAATGTAAGCTTGAAATACTTGTTATATCTTGATGTATTATAATTGTCGTTGGTGGTTTTGGTTTTGGTTGATCTTTGGCTTGTTTGGTCTTGGATTGATTTGGGATGCATAAACCCTAAGGAGAGATGTCATCTAAACTTTGATTGATCATGTACAAATGGTGTTTAAGTGGTTAAATAAGTGATTAGAAGTAGAAAGAAGAGGTTTGATTGGCTAGAAGATTGAAAATTCCATTTTCCCTACAAATTTAGGACTTTGGCCAGAGCTGTAAATGGGTTAGGGCTGGAATTTGATGGATGTGATTATTCTAATGGGTTTAGAATGAACAATTGTGTAGGAAACATGTAAGTTATGAAGTGTGAAATCTTTAGGGTGTGAAATGACAATTTTGCCCTTAAAACCCTAACTGTCATGGGTAAAACTAGAAATGCAGTATGATTTTGTCAAAAATGAGGTTAAAAATAGATTCTACAAATGAAATTGTGTAGGAATAGCCAGGGTCATAATTTTTGGAAAGGTACAATTATACCAGGTATAAAAAGAATTGGATTGGATTCCTTAAGGGCATTTTGGTAATTATGCATTTTTGAATAAACATAACCAATTTATGAATCTTAGGATAAGGTATTAATGAGTAATAACTCATTTGTTATCAATTTTGAGAATTTTAGGATTTGATATTTGCCAAGCCGGACCGGAAGTTAAGGACCAATATTAGGTAGGCAAGAAAAGGAGTAAGGTAGTGATTCTATCTCATATTCTATGTGATTGTTAATATGCATTGGTTGCCATGTTTTGTGTAATGACATGTAAATGGCAGTAATTCCTAAAGCTGGGTGTGGGAAAAGCACAAGTGTAACGGCCCTTCTACTAGGCCCACTGGACAACTACCCTCACTGGGCGCCCTGTCCAGCCGCACGGGAGTCTGGCCCCCACTGGGGCAAGCTTACCGAGAGCCTACCTCAAATATTCCCCCTCAAGGGAACCTCCCCAGGAATCAAACTTGAGACACTAGGCATAATATGCCTAAGCTATCAGTCCTGGTACCATTGAGCTAGTTAGTATAATGAAGTGTTTGAGCCCTTGAGGAGGCATCTCCTGGGCGTGGAGTCCAGGAGAGTAAATCACCTTAGGGGTGGGGACAATTCCTGTCCTTGTCTCTGCAACTGAGCCGAGTGCCGTTGCGGTGGGCCTGGGTCAGACTCCCGTGCAGCTACAGTGGCCCTAGTGGGAGGGTCGTTACATAGTTAGCTCAATGGTACAAGGGTTGGTCAACCTAAGGCTTAATAGCCTAACGTCTTGGGTTTGATTCCTGGGGAGGTTCCCTTGAAGGGGAATATCTGAGGTAGGCTTTCAGTAAGCTTTCCCCAGTGGGGGCCGGACTCCCGTATGGCTGGACAGTGCCTAATGAGAGTAGCTGTTCAGTAGGCCTAGTGGGAGGGTTATTACAACAAGTACCTCTAGGGTTGGCCGGTACCCAATCTAGGTAGGCTAGTGGCAAGTACGGACATAACAACATCTACTCTGGAACATTATAGCAAGTATGGGTCATATAGTCATATGATCCTGAATAGAGCATATAGTAAGGCCAGTAGGGGACAAACAATCATTTATACCTTAAGGCCAAGCAGAATAGCATTGTAATAACTGATTGTCAAGTAAGGACAAATAACTATTTTGATTTGGACAAAATTGTCGCTTAATCATGAACATTGTTTAACAGACATGTGTACAGGATTATTATTTGCTGCATTATATGCTGCTTTGTATGTTTATCTTTTACATTTTATATGATTGATTGCATGTTATTATGGTATTCTATTAAATCTCTCCCCTTTCCATAAATAAAATTTATTCAGCAAGAGGTAGTGGCTCTAAAGGCAAGGAGGTGGACACTGACAACATTATACTATAAAGAGTCTCCTATTGGTTATCTTTGTATTCTTTATGTTTTTTTTAGGTTTTGTAATCTATTGTGTAAAAGCTCTGTGGGAACTTCCTATAATGTATTCACGAATTTTATATCAGTATATTATACTATTTTTTGTATGCCCATTGAACTACGTGTTAACCTTGATAAATGTCAATATATTAAGGGGTTTTACATTTTTGGTATCAAAGTAAGTGGTTTTGGCAATAGCAAAATAGTGTATTGATATGATCTTGATTATGTTGTAATAGGAAATCATGAGTGGAAGGCGATGTCAGAGAAGCAGATCCCCTCGCCTTCTGTAAACTAGCCTTCGAAGGACTAGCAAACATATGAGGAACAACAAGCACGACCATATCAGGTCAAGAGAGGCCCTAGAGTATATCAGACTCTAAGGAAGCGTGTGCGGCTAAGGCATGTCTCAGGACCGTAGCCCCGATTGGAGCCAACGATTAGTTCTTCTATTGGTGATACAGAGTAGCCACTGTCAGACGAATCAGAGTCGGATCCATACATCGTCACTAGTTCCAAGGTAGACCCTATATATGCAAGATATGATCTGCGGCCAGATGAGGAGTTGTGGGGGTTTGTCAAGAACCTGTATATGTGGGCTATCCATATTCGTGCCTCTCCGATAGCTCAATACATATAGTTCTTGCATGATGTAGACACACAATATTGGGACCAGGGATATCTCGGGATAGAGTTTCTGGACGATACTGCATCCACACAATACTATACTTCTTCCCATGTATAACGTCTTGGGCTCGAAGAAAAATGATATTATGGAACGGGGCTGAGGGATAGGTTTACAGTGTTTGAAGAGCACATGACAGACTGTGTTGTGATATATGTACCTGTATTGATAAGTGGGCCCATATACAGTTTTTGGTTACCCCGGAGATGGTGGATATGACTATTTAGGATGTGGACAGTCACAGGGTATCGATGCTAAAAAACGATTGGAGGTGGTACTAGTGTTTTTTCACTTGTGCAATAGGGTTAATCGTGCTCAATCCATGGAAATGGAAGGATGGGTGATGACCCCTAGGAAGTTTTTGGAAATGTTAAGTTTTGTAATAAAACATATTGTACAATGTTTCATAGGCTGTATAGTATTAAAATCTTTCCCTAAACTATTGTAAATGTTTGTTATATGTTATCTTTAGACTTTCTATATATCCAAACTTTGTGAAATGAAAAAACTGCCCTTATAAATATATTAAATTTACCTCTTCTTTATTTCAATATAGTGTGAATTATAAAGATGGTGAGACGATGAGGTGCGGGCCGGGGTCAAGAAGCAAGACTCGACCCAAAGCGAAAAATATTGGGCATGCTTTCTTAATAGCATACCATGATTCATGATATGAGAGATGAGTTGTAAGAAGTGCAGCAGAAACAAGAGGCATATAGGGAAAGAGCAAATAATCCTGGTGAACTGGAGAATGAACCCAATCATCTTGAGAATCTGTATAAGAGCATCCTCTAGTTAGACCTACTATTAAGGTTGAGAGTTTACAAATATGGGTAATAAGATTCTGTCAGCAGCAGCCATCTTCCTTTCAAGGGAAGTTTGATCTTCAGGCTGCAGAGGATTGGTTATCACGTTTGGAGAAAATCTTCAGAATCTTGGAATGTCCGGATGACATTAAAGTATAATTGGCAATTTATAAACTAGAGGGAGATGTTGATAGGTGGTGAAAAAACACTGAGATGATTTTACAGGCTTGTAATATTCCTTTGACTTGGGAATTATTTCAGGAACAGTTCAATGAAAAATACGTCCCTCGATCAGTTTGAATCACAAAGGAAACTGAGTTCCTAACCATCCAGCAGGATGAGAAAGAGAGTTTTGATGAATACCTAGCATGTTATATTTGATTATCTCGATACTCTTCATATTTGAAGTTTCGGGATGACGAAGGTTGAAGTTTTGATATGATGATTTGAGGGCTAAGGCCAAAGCTGAAAGAAAAATTGGTCTCTCAGCAATTCACTGAATTTAATATGGCAGTAGAGGAATACCGAATCACTTAAAGAAATTTGTTGAATTTGTACAGGGACATAAATGCTGGCAATAAAAGATCATCGGGCAGTAGGGCTTCTTCCTAAAAAAGTAAAAATTTGGGAGGATCATCTAGAGGTAATGATAAAAAGCCATACCAGCCTAATAATCTCAATAATCAGAGGCCTTCTGGAAACAGAACCTGCTGGCATTGTTGCAGGCCCCACCATCCTGGTAGGCCATGCGGGTTAATCTGTTTTAAATGTCAGCAACTAGGGCATTATGCTATCAGTTGCTCACAGATATGGAGAATAGAGAAGCCAAGGCAGAGAGCTCAGGGCAGGGTCTTTGCCATGACATAAAAGGAGGCTAAGAAATCGCCAGAGCTAATATGAGATATGGTTCTACTTAATGGTAATTCCGTATAAACATTGTATGATTCAGATGCTAGTCATTCATTTGTTGCATATGACTGTATAAGACAGCTAGGCCTGAATGTGCATCGGTTACCGTATGACCAGATAGTGTCTACACCACGAGTGTCAAATCGGAAAATGCCAATGTCTGTTTAAACTACAAAATTAATTCTGAGGGACTACTAGTGCAAAATAGGCTTTTTAGACCGCATCATTTAGACCGGTTATTGCGGGTAAGGTCTAAAAGAAACGCGGGGCGGCAATTCCATAATTAAAATCATTTTTTAGACCGGTTGTTAAAAAAACTGGTCTAAAAAAACTTATTTAGACCGGTTATATAAACAATTAGTCTCAAAAACAAAATAATTAAAATGAATAAAAAAATCACCTTATTATTAAGATCGATTATTTAAATAACCAGTCTTAAAAGTCAATAATTTAAGATCGGTTCTTAAATAACCGGTCTTAAATATCTAATATAATTCAAATTAAAATCTATGTTGTTAAAATTAATTATTTAGACCGGTTGTCTAAATAACCGGTATTTAGACAACCGGTCTTAAATTATGGAACTTTAAGACCGGTTATTTAAATAACGGGTCTTAAAAGTCTAATATTTCAAACCTAACCGATCGCGAAGCTCATTTCATCACACATTTCATTTCCCTCTCACTCTCCTTCCACAGCCGCGAAAGTTCATTTCAGCTCAAGTCCAGGATTTATGGTAATATTCCCCCTTATTCTTCGGCCACTGCTCCAGTCGCCGCCACCGCTTCAACCTCCTTCTCCATTTTCTGTTATGTGCTGTTTAAAAATACTCCCTCCTTCCCCGTTCGTCTGCCCGTTGCTGCGAAGAAGTCTGCCGTGAGTACCATCATGAAGGCCAGCTGAGCTTCTTATTTCACCAGCCTTTATCTCCCTCCAGTGTGTTCTCCAGCCACTGTAACCCCTCTCCTCCTGCTCCTCAAGCCACGGTTCAAGGTCACTTCAAACAGGTAATGTCCTCTGTCTCAATCATTCGTATAAATAGAAATTTAGTATTCACTGTCTATCCAAGAAGAATCTCTACTATAATTGAACTATAAATTAACACATAAATGGAGAAAATAATGACATTTACTTTGATGGAAATTAATTGGTGAAGCTTAATCAATGGTGGCCTGAACTGGTGTGATTTGATTATTTGAGGATTAGGGTACTGATAATTGCTAGTTTTCATAGTCTCTGGAATTCTTAAGTTATTGTGTGAAATTTCCTGGCATGTATGCTCATAAATGGCTGATTAGAAAATTGTTACATAATGTTCAGTTAGTTTTGAAACTGAATTTGGGAGGTGATTTGAGGTTTATACTAAAGAAATTCTTATGTATGTGGTCTAAATTAAGTCCTGAAATTGCTAGTATATGTTGATACATTTTCCATATTACTTGAAGAAAATGGAACAGACTGTAATTATATCTTATGTTAAATTCTAATGAAGAATTCTGTTAAACTAGATAAATTGATAAGTGTAATCTTTCATACTATCATCATACTCTTGCGTTTTCCAGGGGAGTTAATATACAGAAGAGAAGAAAAAAAAAGGTGTTGAAATATATGAATCGTAGTTGGATAAACACTAAACGGACTAGTGTTGAATATGATCATGGGGTGAGGGATTTTTTGGAATTTGCTAGAAGAAATTCTGGGAATAATGATAGTGGGATGTTCTATTGTCCTTGTGTAGAATGTCTGAATGAGAAGTGACTTAGTGCTGCAGATATATACACACATTTAATTTGTGAAGGATTTTGTAAGAGTTATACAATATGGGTATGGCGTAGTGAAGAAATAGAAACTCCAAGCACAACTCAACAAAAGGGGGTCGCATTTGATGATAATGACACGGTTCTGAATGATCCGATAGAGGATATTATTTGTGCTGTAGGAGAAGAGGCTTTTGAGCAATCATATGCATATGGTAACATGTGCAGTGATGCTGAGAAGCCGCTGTACTCGGGGTGCACAAAATACCAATTGTTGAAAGCTGTATTGAAATTGGTAAGCTTGAAAGCACGACATGGATGGAGCGACACGAGTTTTTCAGAAGCACTTGAGGCCTTCAAGGACATGCTTCCAGATGATAATATGCTACCTTGCTGATACCATGACGCTAAGAAAATACTGTGTCCACTAGGGATGAAGTATAAAAAGATCCATGCATTCCGTAATGATTGTATATTGTACAGAAAAGAGCATACAAAGAAAGAGCAGTGTCCGATATGTGAAACCCCCAGGTACAAATCAAATAAGGCCCCTACAAAAGTGTTGTGGTATCTTCCTATCATACCGAGGTTCAAACGGCTGTTTGCTAATGAAATTAATGCCAAAAATTTAAGATGGCATGCGGATGAGAGGATTTCTGAGGGAAAGCTTCGACATCCAGCTGGTTCTTCTCAGTGGAAGAAAATTGATCAGTTGTTTCTTGACTTCGGCAAAGATCCTAGGAATCTTAGGCTTGGGCTTAGCACAGATGGCATGAATCCTTACGGCAGCCTAAGCAGTATATATAGTTTATGGCCTGTTCTGTTGGTAATTTGCAACTTATCTCCTTTGTTATGTATGAAACGAAAGTACATCATGTTGTCTATGTTGATTTCAAGACCAAAACAACCCATAAATGACATAGATGTTTACTTAGAACCCCTGACCGAAGACTTGAAAGAGTTGTGGGACGAAGGTGTCGATGTTTTTTACGCGAACAAGAAGGAGATGTTTAAAATGCGAGCCTTGATCTTTTGTACTATAAACGACTTCCCTGCTTATGGAAACTTGTCAGGATATAGCGTTAAAGGCCACAAAGCTTGTCCTATTTGTGAAGAAGGCACATGCTACCATCAACTTCAACATGGAAGAAAGACTGTTTATCTTGGTCATAGGAAGTTCCTTAGACAGGGTTACCCATATCGCAGATTAAAGAAGGCCTTTTTTGGTGGCCAATAGTTTGAAGATGCTCCAGAGGTTTTGACTGGGGAGAAAGTGTATGAAAATGTCAAAAATATCAATGTCATCTTCGATAAGACTTCAAAGAGTCGAAATGAAAAAAAAATATGGAAAAAGAGGTCTATTTTCTTTAACCTTCCATATTGGCTGAATCTTGATGTCAGACACTGTATTGATTTCATGCATGTAGAGAAAAATGTGTGTGATAGTATTGTTGGGACACTACTCAACATACAAGGAAGTTCTAAGGATGACGTTAAGGCAATATTATATTTACAAGAAATGGGAATACAGGCAGACTTACATCCTAAGCCATATGGTAAGAGAACTTTTTGTCCTCCAGCTTCGCATACTTTATCTAAGGATGAGAAACAAAGTTTTTGTGAGTGTTTACATGGCATCAAAATTCCCTCAGGGTATTCTTCAAATTTTAAGAAGCTTATGTCGATGAAAGACTTTAAGTTAGTAGGCTGAAGTCTCATGATTGTCATGTCTTGATACAACAACTACTCCCAGTTTCTATTCGAGGCATCGCCGAATATGATCTTCAACACATATTGACCAAACTTTGTTTCTTCTTCAATGCGATTTGTAGTAAAGTCATTGAGATGGAAATGTTGGATGAATTGGAAAATGAAGGTTACCTGATCTTGTGCCAGCTTGAGAAGCTTTATGTTCCTTCCTTTTTTGACATCATGGTACATCTAATTGTTCATCTAGTGAGGGAGATAAAATTGTGTGGGCCTATCTATTTTCGATAGATGTACCCAATTGAAAGAACTATGAAAATCCTAAAAGGATATGTGAAGAATCCTTACCGGCCTGAAGCTTTTATTGTTCAGAAATATGTTTCTGAAGAAGCCATGGAATTTTGTCAACATTATTTGGAAAATGTAAGACATATCGGCCTTCCTAAATGACATGATGAAGAATGAGGTAGGCGCGGGGCTACCGTCAAGAGTGTGGATCCTGATGAATTACAACAAGTCCACTTGTACATTTTGAATAATGTTGACGCAGTTCAAGATTACATAAATGCTCATAAAGAAATTGTACGGAAAGAGAATAGTTGATTGACTGAACAAAGGTTAATTAGGGAGTATACCAGGACTTTTGCACATTGGTTTAAACACAAGGTTGACAGAGAAGAATGTGTTTCTGATACAATTAAATGGCTAGCATGTGGTCCTGAGTTTGATGTCATAAGTTGGACTTCATTTGGGATCAATGGGTATACCTTTTTCATGAAGTCCCTGGATGATAGGAGCACTTTCCAGAACAACGGTGTTATGTTAGTAGCTGAATCTATGCACTTCTCTAGTTCAAAAGATAAGAACTCTACATTGGCAGTCATACCTTATTATGGGGTTATTGACGAGATTTGGGTGGTTGACTATGTTAAAATTAAATTTCCCATTTTCAAATGTAAGTGGGTTGATGTCAATAATGGTGTGAGGATCGATAAGTCAGGGTTTACATTAGTTGATCTGAACAACAGAAGTTTTGGAGATGAACCTTTCATTATGGCAGATCAAGCGAAACAAGTGTTCTATATTATTAATCAGGCAAATAAAATGTGGTTTGTAGCTCTTCAAGGATAAAGGGTCGTCGATATTGAAGAGGAAAGTCATTCAAATTATGATCTTCTCAAGACCCCTTCTTTTTCTAGGGGTCTTCCTGCATTGAACGAAGAAGAAGCTGATAATGAACATGGCACAAGAAATGATCATCGTGAAGGGATATGGGAGGATATCTCTTTATAAATCTACTTTAAATGTTAGCTATCTATTTAAAGTAATTATCGTTATAACTTATATGCAAATTATATATATAGTTATTTTATAACTTACTAACTCAACAATTTATCTTAATAGTACAATGACGGATCCGGTGCATCCTACAACAGAGGATCAGGTGTCACTTACTGCTTAGCGCAGCAAGCCTCAGAGTGTCAATCAGGGGCAGTCATCGGGTGAGCCGAGTCACTAGCCCAGACAAAGTGGCAGGATAGCCACACGCTTGAGGGATGTTTCCCTGAGTCGGTCGGCCGGGGATAGGATACCGATCCAGTTTGATCAATACTGGAAACCGATCGGGCCAAATGCCAGTTGTTATAGGAGTTTTGTCGGCCTCCTCGCACGGAATAAGCCTAGCATATTGATAGAGGAGTGGAGGAATGTCGACAAAAAGGTTAAGCAGCATATTTGGGATACTATTCAGGTATAAAATTCCCTCTGTATGTTTCTTTTATCAAATTTGTTTCATTACTATCACTAACTCCTTTGATTCATGAATAACAGCTCACCTACGACGTTCCTCAGAGTGAGATGTTGTATCACAAGACTATGACGTATTGTTGTGAGCGCTGGAGAAAGTTCAAGACGAATCTGGCCAATAATTACGTGCATATCGAGGTACCAGCTGGTAAGCCTCGTCCTACTCCTTACAGCAAGTATTCGTACATTGATGAAGCGACATGGCAGGAGTTTTTTAGGCTTCGGACTCTAGAGGCTTTGGTGAGTTAACTTATTTTGTACTTTATTTACTTATCTTTTTACTTTACTGTTTGTAACCTTTTTTCCCATTTCTTATTCACAGGCAAGAAGGCAAAAGGCACAAGAGAGTGGCAGGAAGAATGATTGCCCCCACACAATGTCTCGTTGGGGATACGCAAAGGCCAAGAAAGACTTGTTGGCTGCTAAACGGAGGAGATTGGAAGAAGCATCTCAATCCGATCCTTCTGTTCTGCTATCTCCACCATCTCAGATACGACGTAAAGAGTTGTGGTTGCATGCTCGCCGGAAGAGTGGTGGATCCTATATGAGTGACCAGTCTCGTATAGTCGGTGAAAAAATTTTAAGTATCATTGTTCTTATTAACTGTTTAATAAACATGTTTCATTACTCATGTGTGTTTTTTGTATATCTCACAGGGGGAACTTCAAAAAAAGCAAGCTGAGGGATCCTTCAAGTCGGAGGGGATGAATGACATTCTCATGGTTGCTACTGGAAAACGTGAGCATCCAGGTCGCGTCAGGGGAGTTAGAGGAGGGGTGGGTAAAAAGGATTACTTTGGATCCTTGTCACGCAGTTCCTCCTCCAACGTGGTCACGAGAGACGAATTGGAGCGTATGTTGGCCACTGCAAGGGCGGAAGCAAGGGCTAAGGCAGAAGCATCATTTGATGCACTATTGGATACCCAGTTGAGTAAGATGAAGGACGAGGTATATGCCGTGATGAGCACAAGACAAGATACCGCTCCTACCAAGACACAGTCGCTCGATTGCCATAAGCAGAGCACCAAAGGGAGTTGTTGCAATATGGGCCAGTCATCAGAGGGTCCTGCAAAGGACAATACTAAGCCTTGTAAATTATATGTTGAGGATCCTCTGAGATGGTTAGTTGCATGGGGGAGTATGCACAACCTAGGATCAACTGTTCACCACCTCCAGATGACAGATGATCAGGTTAGGGTATTAGTTGAGGAGGTTATCATCGCTGACGTACCTGTCCCTATCTCTTTTGAGGAGTTCAAGATTTGCCTGATGTCTTGGGTACCTTCATATCATGGCTAAAGAACCTTGTTTCTATTGGAGCTGCGGATTCCCCGATCATAACCCCAACTCCAGCTCCCTTCCCTCGTGAAGTTTCGCAGCCTCCACCACTAAATGTGATGTAGCAAGTGATTCTGATGGCATTTGATACATCTTTCTCGGCTAGAAATTGGCCTATGGATTCAGCTATTGAGCCGTCTGGGGCAGCATGCTATCTTGAGAGGAATGATTTAATGTTCATGGTCGCTCCTAGACAAAATCTTACGATTGCGATTGTCTAGCTTTTTTTGATGTAAGTATCTTCTTCAATTGGAAGTAAATATCTTAAAAATTACGCTGTTTAACTTTAATTTGTATGCTTCCATTTTTTGTAAGTACATGAATCGTAGGTTGGTTTCCTCTGGGCAGAGTGCTAAATTTGGATTCATGTGCCTAGCTCATGCCACGGAGAAAGGGACTACTTCTGCCATCAGATATAGATATTTATCACAGAGGCTCAGTGAATCAGAAACTGACTATTTCTTGGTTCCTTATATGCATGGGTAAGAAACATCAAATTTATATTCCAAAACACATATAATGCTTTATATTTGCTTAACATTCATCTATTTTTTTAAGGGATCATTGGCAATTGGTTATTCTGTGGAAGGCTAGTTACACAGTGATCCTCCTATGCTCCCTCCACTTCAAACCAGGGAGTGACTTGAAGAAGACCATGAACTCGTAAGTTTTCTTGCTTTATTACCTTTTTTATGCAAAGTTTGTGTGCAGAATAAGTAATCTTTGTGATTTTGATTATAGGGCTATGCGGACTTTCCTACACGCTAAGTGTGGTAGGCATGTTCGTGACTTAAAAGACCCTACATGGATCACGCCAAAGGTTAGTACATATTTATTTTCTTTAAAATGCGCTCCATAAGCTATGCTTTTATGCTTGCTTTGATGATATCATGTTCTTTTTTAGACCCGTAGGCAACCATCGGGCTCCAACTTATGTGGTCTTTATATGTTGAGGCAAATTTACAATATTATCAGGCTAGGCACGACTGACTTTACCGAGGAGGTAATAAATGTATATTTCAAAAATTTTGTATTACTTTATTTTTTTTAAGTTAGTAAGTTAATGTTTTGTTTGGCTTCGATGTTACACATACAGATGTTTGATCTTGCTAATCCCTTTTCTGAAGAAGATATTGATTTCATCCGAAAATGTATTGCTGAATTCATCTATGAGCTTTTACAAGATTAGTAAGTTTTTGAATCCGATCCTATGTTGTTCTAATAATACTTATGGTTTTCATATATATATCTAACTTGGTTTATATCTCTGTTCAGGATAATTTCTTGGGTATTGGTGATACTAGTTGGCTGTCGATTCAGGCATGAGATTACTATTGTAAATTTTCCTCCACTTTTTTCATTTCTCTCTAAAGCTTAGGAATTTTTTCCATATAATGAGAAATATTTCTTCTCCTGCTTCTCTTTACAAGCTTTAGGATTGCAAGTTCACACAATGTTGCGATTTTCCTGCTATCATTGTTTTATTGTGGTGATGTGGTTCAAAATGCCTGATAATTATAAATTGTTAATATTGTATTGTTTCTGAGAATTGAATAAGTTGATCATGTGCTATTGGTAGTCATTGGAATTGAATGTGTTTGTTTTCAATGATTTTTTTTCATAATGTTCATTCTGTGATTGTTGAGTCGAGGGTTGTAAAGGCCAAGTGTTTTTCCCTTGAACAAACTGACATTTATAAGTTCATACCAATTACGATAACTAAGGTCATATTTAACAAAAGAGGGAAAGGGGAACTAGTAAGGATTTTAGGCTTCATGTTTCTAAATTTGGAGCAAGTTTGCATTCTGAGAAATACCAATTGTTTCTGGAAATAAAAATGTTGTTTTCACTGCTTCTGATTGTCAATATATATATGCATGTGTTGTTGCTTGTGTATGTAATATGGCACAGAGGGGATTGTCATTGAATATGGCTTACTGGCCTGGGTAAGATTGAAACAAAAAAAACACAATTTTTAGACCGGTTCCAAATAAGAACAAGTCTTAAATATGAATTTAAGACCGGTTAAATTGAAGACCGGTCTTAAAAGATTAAACTTTAAGACCAGTTCTAAAGCTAACCGATCTTAATTTGATATTTAAGACCGGTTCTCTTCTTAAAGAAGTAAACTTTTAAGACTGGTTTCCTTAAGAATCGGTCTTAAATATCAATTTAAGACCGGCTAAAGTTAGAACCGGTCTTAAAGTCCTATTTTTTTAAGACCGGTTCATAAAAAACCGGTCTTAATACTACTGAAATTTCCCTACCCTTTCCATTAGTTAAACTTTAAGACCGATTGTTGTAGAACCGGTCTTAAAGTTTCATATTTTAGACCGTTTTTTATCCGGTCTAAAAAGTTAAATACTTTTTAGATAGGATGTATTAAGACCTGATCCAGAATCGGTCTAAAATGTCTTTTTTAACCGGTCTAAAAAGTGATTTTTGTACTAGTGGACATGAATCAACAATGGATTTGATTTGTTTACCACTACATAAGCTAGAGGTGATCCTCGGTATTGATTGGTTAACAGCGAAAAATGTTTTGCTAGATTGTGTAAACAAGAGGGTGATCTATCCCAATCCATAATCACACACCAGTCCAAAAATTAATCTTAATTTTCTTTCAGCAACTGAGGTTGAGAAAAGTCTGCATAAAGGTTGTCAGGGATATGTAGTGTTCTTTTCTATACAGTCAAAAGCTGAGACAACACTTGAGAATATCCCTGTAGTAAATGAGTTTCCTGAGGTATTCCTGGAAGATATCAGTAAATTACCTCTAGAATGAGAAGTGGAATTTGCAATTGAAACTAAGCTTCAAGCGGGACCAATATCCAAAGCCCCATGTAGAATGGCTCCAAATGAAATGGAAGAATTGAAAAAGTGTCAAACCCCTTAATATTTTGACATTTATCAGAGTATTAATGCATAGTTAAATAGGCATACAAAAATAGGGAAATTATATTGATATATAATCCTTGATTACATTACAGAAAATCCCCACAGGGTTTGTACATAATACAATAAAAATCCCAAATACATAAGAAAATTAAGAAATAACCAACAATAAATATCTTGATCTGCACTAGACCCTCAGACGCCGATATCTGTTATTTTGCCCTCTGAGCCACTTCCTCTAGCTGAGTTAATTTTTAAATTATGGAAAGGGTGAGATTCATATGAATCTTAGTAGTAATAAGCTATCAATCATATAAAATTTGAAAAATAAACATGCATAGCTGCATATATTATGATGCAACAATCAATAATACCAAGCACATGTCTCACAATGTTTAGGAACAAAGTGATGATTTTGTCCAAATCAAAATGATTGAATGTTCCCGACGTTCACAAATCATAACAATTCACATAGGAATCCACCTATGTATTATGATCACATCTATAATCCAGAACATGAATCCACCTATCCATGACATTCCATAGCAGGAATACATCCGTTCGTACTAGTTATACCACTCAACTGGGTCCAACTGGCCATATGGTACCTTGCTCATCCCATGGGGTGGTACCTTGCTTGTGCCACACCCAGTGAGTATTCATTCCACATGAAACACATTACACAAGACATGGTAAACAATACATATTAATATTCACATAGAATATGAGAGATAGAGTTACTACTTGGACTCATTTCCAAAGCCTGGCTACTACCGGTCCTTTAACTTTTCATATTGCTCGGGCAAGTATCAAATCCTAAAATTCCTAAAGTAATTGTAAATGAGTTATTAATCACTTATATCCTATTCTAAAATTTAAAAATTGGTTATCTTATCTCAAAATCGCATAATTACCAAAATGCCCCTGGGGAACCTGATCTAATTCCCTTTTTATTCGATATATTTGTACATTTTCAAAAATTATGATGCCGGGCTAACTCTTCAAATTTTCATGTGTTGAATCCATTTGTGAACTTAGTTTTGACAAATTCACACTCAAATGACCAGATTACCATTGATAGCCACCAGTTTAGGGTTTTAGGGGTAAAATTGTCATTTCATAGGTTTTCCAGAAATTTGCAACTTTTCAGTCAACTTTAGAAATTCATAACTAAATGTAGAAAATTCAAAATTGAGTTGTGTAAGTTCCTATGTAAATATATTTCAGTCATAGTTTAAGGAAAAATATCACAGAGCATTAATCATAACCATAAAATTCCAGAAAATTCGACAAAGCTAGTTTGCCACAGAATTCATTCCAGATTCATGGTCAAAAATTGAAAAATCATATCTTTCAATCTAATGGTCCCAATGGCTTATATTACCTACCAAATTAAAGCCCAAGGTGTCTACTTTCATCTTGTAAAATTTTATAAGTTTTGGACTAGGTTTGGCCATTCAACAATAGGCCATAACACATTTGGAACAAATTGGAAAAATGGAAGTTTCATGTTTTAACCTTTAAAACACCTTCCGAACTTGTAATCATCTGATTACCCCCTTAAACACTATTTGAACATGAATAGTAGTAATTTAGGAAGTATCTCCGCTTAAGGTTTGAACATCCCAAATTACAAAAATCCAACCAAACAAATAAATAACTAATCAAATAACAATCACATCTTTGTTTTCAACAAGAATTTCAAGGTTTTCTTAACTTACCTTGGTTTCTCCTCTTCTCTTCCTCAAAACCATCACCTTTCACCTTCTTCCTCTTGAGTTTTTCTTGTTTGATGACTAATCCAAGATGACATAGAGATTGATAAGAGGTTCCATGAATTAAAGAATAAGAACAAGTAGAAATTTCTACCTACTTACCTTGTTCTTGCTCTTTGATCTTGCTCTTTTCTTCTTGCTTCTTTGTTTCTCTAAGTTTCTTCCTCTCTTCTCCTTCCCTAGTTTGGACGACTTTAGGCCCTTTTAGAGAGTTAAGAAGCTCTCTAGAATTCTCTCATGTCTTCCTCTTTTATTATTATTTAATTAGGAATTTTATCATGTGACAATTTTTATTTTATTTTTTCCTTTACATACTCCTTTTCTTGAATGATCTAGAGATCTCTTCTTCCCTTCCTTGCTCATCCCTTCTTTGACCCAATTTATAGCCTCTTGAGAATATCAATCAACCACTTGAAATATCTATTGCCACCTCCTTAACATAATTAATATTTTATTATAATTATAGCATGTGATTTCTTCTAGTTTCTTCTTCTTTCTTCTACTTACTTCTCTTGCTTCCATATGTCCATCTACATAAATAAAATCTTCCCCTTGCTTAATTCCTTAAGCCAAAATTGACTTGTTCCTTAATAAGTAAGAAAAATTGCTGAATTTATTTTATTTAGCCAAAACGACCGTTTTCCCCTTACATTTTCTTGAATTTTTGAAACAATTGCTACTTTCTTCTTTCCACTTGTTTCTTGGCCTAATTTTGGCAATAATTTGGGCCTAGAAATTGTGTTCTTTCGTACTAAATGTTAGGCCACAAGGTTAGGCTTTTACCACAAATAAAATTGGGCTTCTTGGCCAAAAATTTCATATAATTTCTTTCTCCAATATTTTGGCTATTCCAAGTACACCAAAATTCACCATTTTATTCCATTAAATATAATTAAATATTTAAGAAATTTTAGTGATTAAAATTTGAGATATTATAAAAAGCATATTGACGATCTATTAGAGAAATGGTTCATTAAACCCAGTGTCTCACCGTGGGGAGCTCTGATGCTTTCTGTCAAAGAATAAGGATGGAAGCCTACGCCTTTGTATTGATTACAAAAAGTTGAATAAGGTGACCGTCAAGAATAAATACCCACTCCCTATAATTGATGATTTGCTCGATCAATTGTCTTGTTCCTGCATATTCTCAAAAGTTGATTTGAGGTCAGGGTATCATCAGCTTGGGGTAAAAGTAGAAGATGTACCAAAGATCACATTTAGAACCAGATATGGCCATTACGATTTTCTGGTAATGCCATTTGGGCTGACCAATGCACCTGTAGTGTTCATGGACTACATGAATCGAATTTTTCATCCATACTTGGACCAATTCATAGTAGTCTTCATTGATGATATTCTTGTATATTCATGAAGTAAAGTAGAACATGAAGAGCATTGGAGAAAAGTGCTAGGCACTATTGAAAGATAAGTAACTCTATGCCAAGTTGAGCAAATGTGAGTTTTGACTTTCGGAAGTTAAATTCCTAGGCCATGTAGTCTAAAAAGAAGGGGTCTCGGTGGACCTTAGCAAAGTGAAAGAAGTACTAAACTAGAAAAGGCCAAAGAATGTTGCTAAAATACGCAGCTTTATGAGTCTTGCTGGTTATTACATATGATTTATATAGAATTTCTCTAGAATAGCTTTGCCTTTAACAAGTTTGACATGAAAGACTCAACATTTTGTGGGAGATGAAAGTTGTGAGAGGAGCTTCACAGAGCTAAAGGAGAGATTGACAACAGCACCGGTGCTGATAATCCCCAATCCACAATTGACCTATATGGTCTACAGTGATGCAAGCAAACATGGATTGGGATGTGTCCTAATGTAACAGGGTAGAATTGTGGCATATGCCTTGTAATATCCCAAATTTAATCACCAAAATTCCATGTATATTTATTTATATTTAAGGGAACTAAAATGGTGAATTTTGGTGCACTTGAAGTACCCAAAATAGTGATTATATAAAATTTTGGCCAAGAAAGACCTAAAGCCCAACTTTTTCCATGACAAAAGCCTAACATTATGGCCTAAAATTTAGTATGAAAGAGCATAATTTTTGGACCCAAACATTGCAAAAAAACGGCCAAGATGAAAGGAGAAGAAGAAAATGTCAATTGTTTCAAAAATTCAAGAAAATGTAAGGGAAAAATGGTCATTTGACTCAATAAAATAAACTTTTTCTGTTAGAAAGGGAGAGACAAGAAGGAACAACAATTTTCTACATCCTTGGACACGTGGAAGAAAAGAAAAGGCATAGGAAAAAAGATTATACAAGAATATGCCAATTGTTCTAAAATAAAAGTAAGCTTAAGAACTTGTTGATTCTTGGTGATTTAAGCTTGTTCTTGATGATGTTGCTGATTATTTGCTTGTATTGGTTAGAATTTTTGATTTGAGATTATCAAATCCTAAGGGAAGTTGCTGCTTAAATTGACACTAATCATGTTCAATAGGTGTTTAAGAGGTTAAACATGTGATTACAAGAGAAAAGAAGGTGTTTTAAGGGATCAATCATGAAAAACAAAACTTCCCTTTCATTTTGAAATTTTTGGCCAAGAGCTGTACAGGGTATTGGAGTTGAAATTTCATGGATTTGATGATTTCATTGTGTTTAGAATGATAATTTATGGTGGAAACATATGAATTAAGAAGTATGAAGGCTTTAGGGTGTGAAATTGGTGGCTGTCAAGGGTAATTTGGTCATTTGAGTGTGAATTTATCAAAACCCAGGTCAAAAATGGATTCTACAAGCAAAATTGTGTATGAATAGCTCAGGTCATAATTTTTGGAAAAGTACAAATATGCCGGGTATAAAGGGAATTAGACTGGGTTCCGTAGGCGCATTTTGGTAATTACGTGATTTTGAGCTAAGATAATTAACTTATAAATTCTAGAATAAGGTTTTAATGGGTAATAATTCATTTGTGACTAATTTAAAAATTTTAGGATTTGATATCTGCAGAGTCTGACCAGAAACCAAGGACCGATAATAGTTAGGCCAGGAAAGGTGTAAGTTAGTAACTCTTTCTCTCATATTCTATATGGTTGTTAATATGCATTGTTTGCCATGTTCTGTGCAATGACATGTGAATGGCGGTAATTTCTAGAGCTGGGTGTGAGAAAAGCACAAGTACCACCGTAAGGAAAATGCACAAGTACCTCTTTAGTCGGCAGGTACCTAGTCTAGGTAGGCTAGAGGCAAGTACAGAAAAAACAACATCTATACTGAAATATTATAGTAAGTAGGGGTCATAACGACATATGATCTTGAATTGAGTATGTAGTAAGGTTAGTAAGTACAAGTAGTTATTTGTATCTGAACACCAAGAAAAAATTGCAATGTGATCACTAATTGGCAAGTAGTGACAAGCAACCATTTTGATCCGGAAAAAATCGTCATTTGATCCTGAACATTGTTTGACAGATATGTGCACAGCATAGTTATTTGCTGCATCATATGTAATATCCCAAATTTTGGGACTAGAGGCATAAGATTAATCCTGGATTAACTGGACTGCTAGACCCCAGTTTAGCAAATGTCCCTATGAGATATGTTTAAATTCCCCAAAATTCCTTTATATCCTTGGATATTAAAATGAATTATATTTATGAGCTAAAGAGCTCAGGGAATAACAAAATAAAGTGATTAGAAGTCACACATAATATAGTAAAGTGGAACACAAAGTAATTTTGCCACCGGTGAAATTCCCGGTGTGGCAGTGGTGATTGTGTGACATCTTTCGATGGGTAAATGATGGTGAAAAATTATGAAACTTTCTAGAATGAAATTAGACTTATCAAGCTTTAATTTGATAGGTCATATAAGTCATTTGGAGTTGTACACAAAGAGAAATGAATTTTCGAAGTTAGCCCAGCGAAATTAATTATTTTCTGGGACAGCATTCAAAGATTAAAATTCTGGGAAGAGTGAGCTTCCAATTGGCCAAATTTTATATTTGTTCTGAAAACTAGACTCAATAAGGGTCGTATAGCCTTTAGAATTACTCCAATTGGATATTTTTACAATTAGATATGAATTTTCAAAGTTAATGAAAAATCTGCAGAATTTGGTATTTTGTGCGAAAATTCAATTTCTGGGCGAATAAGATTGTGACACGTGGCAGATAGTTGGCTGATGCATTTATCCAATAATTCATCATCATCTTCAGGGATTCTTCTATGTGAAGCAGCCGAGAGAAAGAGAGAGAAAAGAGAGAGATGGAAATGGAGAAAGAAGAGGGAGAAAAGTTTTTTCCTCCGAAACACTACCGTAACGGCATCCTCTCTCAAAGTACTCTTCAGGAAACTTCCTCTACTCCTGGAGATCTTCATTCCTACGATTTCAAATTTTTATTTGGAGGTGTTTGGAGCCGTCTCCCTTGCCGGAGTATTGCTGAAATTCCGAACCGTTTGTGAAAACGGATAGAGGTAAGCGTAAGCTTCCTTTTTAACCGATTGGTTTGTCGTTTGGATGAGTATAGAGGAAGTTGGGTACTATACATTAATAGTTTAAATTGGTGTTTTCAATTGCTAAATCAGGTCTAATGAGTGTTTAAATAGCTAATCACTTGACTAGAAGTAGAAAGGAAGAGATTAAGCCAAAGAAAACAAGAAAACAAAATATTTCACCTAAGAATATGATTTTCTGCCCTATTTTGACGTGGAGAAAGAGTAAGAATTTGATAATTTTGATGCTTCTATTGGATTTAGGAGGAAAAATTGTGTAGGTATGCAAGTGTTCATGATTTTTGGATGCTTGTATATGAATTGGGATTTTTTGGAAATTGATGAATAAATGATGTGTAATTCGTTGTCTGGAAGCAGTGTTGTTGTGCGCGTGTTTTCAATGGGCAAAACTTGTCTGAAAATTCAGAAACTTTCCATATGAAAGTTAGACACAAAGACCTTTAATTTAATAGGTCATAATGCTCAATTAGATTTGTGTGCTAGAAGTTCTACATTTTTGAAGTTAGGTCATGCAAAACTGGAATTTTCTGGAATAGTATGTTTTTGCGTGATGGTTAAGGGCCCAAAACTTATCCAAAAATTCTCAAAATTTCCAAAATTAAAGTAGAGACATGGATCTTTAATATGATGGGTATTTTTTTTTTACTTTTTGGACAAGTATATTGGGAGATATGCATTTTTGAATGTCTGCCCTGTTTTCTGGAAGAACATCTGAAACAGTTGGTGTTTGGAAATATTCTGGGAATGGTGTAGTAGTGGCGTTTACAATGTAGTATTTCTATATAAAATTAACTTAAAGGGCTTCAAATAGAGCTTTGAAACACCTCAATTGGAGTTCTATAGAATTAGTTATGATTTTCTAAAATTTGGTCAAAAATGCTGGTAGATTGAGTACCATGCGAATTTAAGGAAGAAATTGGTCAAATATAATTGGAATGAACTCCAAGGGTGAAAGTAAGTCTATAGGGCTAATTTGGGCTATTGGGTATTCATTTTTCATGGCTCTAATAATGTTATCACTTGCCTAGGGCCATGCAGTGATAAAGAATGAGCAGTGGTTGGCGGATCAAGGGACAAAAAGAGAAGGACATAAAGTCCACCAGGTAGTTAACTTACCTTTTCTGCATGTATGTGATATGTATGTCTTGCATTGATTATGTGACTGCTTTGCCTATTTTTGTGGAACATGTATGATTGGTTGAAGCTCTGTTGTAATACCTTACTTCCAATAACCTCAGATGAGTACAAAAGAGTAGTGAAATAAATTGTGAAACCAGGATTTAATCCCAAACTGAATGAACTTTAAAAAAACATTAATGAATCCCTACATTATCTCAGGAGATAAATCTAGGATTGAGTAGGTATTTCATATGGAATAAAAATTTTTCAAACATTTTTCACAAATATTCACTATCTCATTTAGACTCATTGATACTTCCTTTCATTTTATCAGAGTATACGAGCGTGTCTCTGCTTCAATCTCACGTTGTATTCAATCGTTAATGTTTCTCTAACGATTAGGAAGTGTTATGTAACTAAGTTATCTCTTTATTACATTACCATTCATATACCTGGCTACAAGTACTATCAGTTCAACTACTATACTATTGTCATAGTTACCGATTTATACAATATATACATGTCCAAAATATCCAAACAGACAACCAACAGAGAAAGTAAATCTTTCAGCTTCATCCTCTAGTTGTCCGTATTTACCTTCTTGCCCTTTGAGCTACCAGCCTGTACTGTAATTTGTTTATAGAAAAAGAGTGAGATTCAAAAGAATCTCAGTAGTAACAGGTAGTCAATCATATAGATATAAAATCACAGAGCATGTTACACAGTCATCATATAAAAGAATCATCACAACATCATTCGATTCAACATGTAGTTCTCATACCATCATAGTACTAGGTATATCACAAGGCTCCGAGTATTACTCGTGCAATAGGCCCCGGCATTCACTCGTGCATCACAAACAAATTCAATGGCCTGAGCGTCAACCCGTGCAATAGGCCCCGGGCGACAACCCCGCATACACAAAATATTCCAGACAGTTCATGATGAAACTACACACATACAATGTATCTTATAACATATGAAAGACAAAGTTACTACCTGATAGCTTCTCTTGAGCAATATCCAAATGTTTCACTAAGCTCGGGTAGATCTTAAACTTTGAACAGTATTAGGTCCTATAAATGGAATTTACGGACGACAAGTTATTATTTCGTCCAATATTTGTATAATCCAAATACTCAAGTCGGTTGTCATTAAGGTTAGAATACTAACCCAAAATCAAAGTCAAAAATGGTTCAAATATATCAAGTTGGTTAGTTTTACCCTTAAAGTTCATTACAATTACATAATACCATTGTATCCTTTATTTTCGCACATTTGAGTAAATCTGCCAGAATTTTCTTTAATTTTTGAAAATTCATAATTAATTCTACACAACTCCAAATGAGTTGGTTCCATGTTATTTTCAATAATATTCAAGTCCTAGTATAAATAAAAATATTACAAGGCACTAATTATGACCACCCAATTCCAAAAAATTTGTGAAACCCAATCTGCCACAGATTCCATTCCAGAATCAACCTTAAATTTTGAAAAATCATATTTCTCAATCCACTGGTCCAATTGCGTCCTATTACCCATAAAATTGAACCTCAGGATGTCTAATTTCATCATGTAAAATTTCATAAAGTTTAGACAAGGTTTGGTTATTGAAAAACGCACCGCAACAAATCTGCTCCAGCAAAACAAGTCTAACAGCAGGGTCATCTAACTTTCAAAAATTCCATAATTTTGTATAATTATCCAAAAATTATAACTACATGATTTTCCACATAATTTTTCATGTATAACTCAATGGAATGATCAAAATCATCAAAATCATAAATCTTCAGCCCCAAAACCCACTGGCAAGACAGAATCATTTTCAGCAAAATTACCAAAACAGAATTTTGTTGAACAACTTAGTCCAATATCATCATAAATCATCATTTAACCATAAATACATGATTAAACCATGATTAATCCTTTAAAATTCCTTTTGGATGAAAATGAACAGTACCCCAACCTTCATGAAGACTCATCCAAACAACAAACCAATCGGTTCAAAATGAAACTTACGCTTACCTCTATACGTTTCCACAATCGGTTCGGAAATCCGGTAGTACTTTGTCTGGTGAGATGGCACCAAATACCTCCAAATGAAAATCCGAAACTGTAGAAATGAAGCTTAGGATGAGTAGAAGAAGGTTTGTGAAGGAAATTTTAGGAGAAAACACTGATTCGGTAGTGTTTCGGTGGATTGAACTCAAGAACATTCACTATTCATGTTTTCTCTTTCCTCTAACTATTTCTCAACGTTTTTTTCTGATTTCTTCCTATTTATGCTGATGATAAATGAAATAATAGAGTTTAAAGAAAGTCATAAAGGTGTTCCAACATGTGTCACAATCTTATGGTGCCACATATTCGGTGATTTAGCCAAACGGTGACACGTGTCCTTTCTTTTAATCAAATGGGTCTTGAGCTGTCCTAATGGTCAGGGAAAGTGAGAGTCCGATGATTTTTCCTCGGCTCCTGAGCTCGGTGTTCGGGAAAATTAGTCGGGTGACCAGACCAGAGTCCGGTGGATTTCCTCGGCTTGGGGCAACGTGGCACCCTCCAGTGATGACAACTCAAAAGCTAAAGTAACTTTGTCAAAAAGAGGAAACAAGTGTCACGCTCTTATTCGGCCAACACATTAAAGTCAAAAGCACCTTTTCTCTTCTTCCTTAAGATGATGCCATGTGTCCCTTATATGGGACCCATCCCTATCTCTTCCCTCCACCTAACTGTCCACTTTATCAGGGAAAGGAAAGTCAGGGAATTTTCCCCGGGTTAACCTACGAGGTGTCCTCCTTCGTGGTCCCTACACAAAGTAAGATTATTTCATTTAATTATTACTTTATGACAACCAATAAAATCTTGCTAAGTGTCCTCTTTATCAAAATAACACCGTATACACAACACTGGCACCGGTGAATTTTCTTCCGACTAATTACATTTACAAGCAGTTCTTGTTATTCATATTTCAGTATGTTACAACTCCTCCCCTGTACAAGAAATTTCGTCCCCGAAATTTGTTACAAGTATTAAAACATAAATTCCGGGTAACTTTTCTGCAGGTTGTCCTCCACCTCCCAAGTTGCCTCTCTAGGTGATAACCCCTTCCAGATCACCTTCACAAATGGAATACTTTTATGTCTGAGCTGTCTCTCCTGTCGCTCAATAACTTGTTCCGGCTCAATTTCATATGTGAGATCATTTTTCATATCTACATCTTCATACTCTATAACATGCTGGGGGTCTGGTTGATACCTTTTCAATTGCGAAAGATGAAAAACATCGTGTAATCTGCTCAAGTTCGGGGGTAGAGCAATTCGGTATGCTACTGATCCAATTCTAGACAAAATCTCAAATGGACCAATATATCGAGGGCTTAACTTCTTTCTCTTTATTGCCCTGCCAATACCAGTGACAGGTGAGACCCTTAGAAATACATGATCGCCAACTTAGAATTCTAACGGTCTTCTTCGTTTGTCGGCATAACTCTTTTGTCTACTCTGGGCTGTAAGCAGTCTTTGCTTAATGATCTTGATTTGCTCAGTAGTCTGATCCACTATATCTGGCCCATACAGTCTTCTTTCTGACATTTCTGTCCAACAAAGAGGGGATTGACACTTCCTTCCATACAATGCTTCATATGGAGCCATCTGAATGCTCGCATGATAGCTATTATTGTAAGCGAATTCCGCAAGTGGAAGGTAGTAGTCCCAGCTTCCTTTGAAATCCATCATACATGCTCTCAACATGTCTTCCAGCGTCTGTATAGTTCTCTCTGTCTGTCCATCCGTTTGAGGATGATAAGCCGTACTGAAATTCAGTTTAGTGCCCAGAGCATCATGTAGAGATCTCCAAAACTTTGAAGTAAAACGAGGATCTCTATCAGAAATTATATTTTTCGGCGTCCCATGGAGTCTCACTATTTCCTTGATATAAATCTCTGCCAATTTATCAGGAGAATAGCTGGCATTGATCGGTATAAAATGTGCTGATTTTGTAAAATGATCAACAATCACCCAGATCGCATCATGATTTCGAATTTTGGGTAATCCTGTCACAAGATCCATGGTTACACTTTCCCATTTCCATTCTGGAATTTCATGACTTTGAAGCAATCCCGGTGGTCTCTGGTGTTCGATTTTCACCTTCTGACAGGTAAGACATCGAGCCACATACTCGGTCACATCTTTCTTTAACCTGGGCCACCAGTACATTGCCTTCAAGTCATGATACATCTTCACCATCCCTGGATGGAGGGTATATCGAATTTTGTGCGCTTCATCAAGAATTTTCTGCCTCAGATCAACTTTCAGTGGAACATAGATTCTCTTCTTGTATCGAATCAATCCACTTGGTAAAAGATCATGGTCCTGAGTCTCACCTTGTTCAATCATAGTCATAATGGACTGTGCTTTCCCATCGTGCATTTGAGCTTCTGCAATCTCAGCTTTCAGATCACTTTCCTCTTGGCCTATACTATAACCAGCATAGAGGATTTGATTTGATAGGTTTAGATCTCGAAAGTCTTCTATTAATTTTCTCTCCTGTATCATCATAACTACCACTTGCACTGACTTTCGACTAAGAGCTTCAGCAACAACATTAGCTTTACCTAGGTGATACTTGATCTCCAGGTTATAATCTTTTAGCAACTCCATCCACCTGCGTTATCTCATGTTGAGTTCCTTCTGATCATACAGGTATTTAAGACTCTTGTGGTCGCAGTACAGTTCAACCATCACACCATATAGGTAGTGTCGCCATATTTTCAATACGAATACTATTACCGCCAGCTCCAGATCATGCGTGGGATAATTAATCTCATGAGGCTTCAGCTATCGAGAGGCATAGGCCACCACTTTAACCTGTTGCATTAGGACACATCCCAGTCCCTGCTTACTAGCATCACTGTAGACCACATAGGTCAACATGGGATCAGGGATAATCAATACGGGTGCAGTTGTCAACCTCTCCTTCAGCTCCATGAAGCTCTTCTCACAACGATCATCCCACTTAAACGGTTGATCTTTCCGTGTGAGCTTGGTCAATGGCAAAGCAATCCGAGAGAAATTCAGAATAAATCTCCGGTAATAGCCAGCAAGACCCAGAAAACTACGTATCTCAGCAACAGTTTCTGGCCTTTTCCAATCTAGTACTGCTTCCACCTTACTAGGATCTACTGCAACCCCTTCTTGTGAGATAACATGGCCCAGAAATTTGACTTCTGAGAGCCAAAACTCACACTTACTTAGTTTAGCATAGAGTTGCCTTTCCCGTAAAATGCTTAATACGATCATCAAGTGCTCCTCATGTTCTTCTCTACTTTTAGAGTATATCAGAATGTCGTCGATAAAGACTACCACGAACTGATCTAAGTATTGACGAAAGATATGATTCATATAGTCCATAAATATGGCAGGTGCATTGGTTACCCCAAAGGGCATTACCAAGAATTCATAGTGTCCATACCGAGTTCTAAAAGCAGTCTTCGGTATGTCTTCCGCCTTCACTCGCAGTTGATGATACCCGGACCTTAGATCAATCTTTGAGAATATACTTGCACCAGACAGTTGATCCATAAGGTCGTCAATCCGGGGGAGTGGGTACTTGTTCTTGACGGTTACCTTATTTAACTCTCTGTAATCAATACAAAGCCTCAGGCTTCCATCCTTTTTCTTGACAAATAGTACGGGTGCTCCCCATGGTGAAACACTGGGTCGGATGAACCCCTTCCCAAGTAATTCCTCAATTTGTTTCTTCAACTCAGCCATCTCATTTGGAGCCATTCTATATGGGGCTTTAGATATAGATCCAGCTCCAAGCATGATCTCGATTGCAAACTCTACTTCTCGTTCGGGAGGCAAACCCCTAAGGTCATCAGGAAACACCTCAGGAAATTCCCTTACAACTGGGATATCTTCCAAGGCTATTCCTGTCTCTGTTTGCACAGAAAAGAACACAATATATCCCTGACATCCCCTCCTTAGGCATTTCTCAGCTTCTGCCATTGAGAGGAAGTTTAGACTAGTTTTTCTGTTATTAGTCTCCTGCTGAGTAGGATATATTATCCTCTTTTTCCCACAATCCAGCAATACATTATTTGCTGTCAGCCAGTTAAAACCCAGTATAACTTCAAGTTTTTGGAGCGGCAAACAGACTAAGTCAACCGCAGACTCATGTCCCTCAACATTTATCACACAGTTCAAACAGACATCAGCAGTCATAGTTTTGACACCCATTGGTGTCAATACAACTAAGTCAAATGGTAATTTATGCATATGTAATCCTAGGCGCTTAACACAGTCATAAGCAATGAAGGAATGACTAGCACCCGAATCATATAAAGCTTGCAATGAACTACCATTAAGAAGAATTTTACCTTGAACCAACTCAGGAGACTTCTTCGCTTCTTCGTGTGTCAAGGCAAACACTCGTCCCTGATTCTTGTGTCTAGGATCACCTGGCTGTGGTGCTGCTCGCTAGGGACAATTTACAGCAAAGTGACATGGCTTTTAGCAAGCATAATAGATTATCTGACTCATAGGGACATTGCAAAGTCGTCCCGGATGTGACTTACCACAACGAGGGCATGTTTGAGAGGTCGGGGTTTTCTAGCCACTACGGTTCCCAGACCAAAAAGGCTTTTTATTGATATTTCCTTTTTGTGAGAACCCTTGCCCCTTACGCTTCTGTGAGTTATCCCCCTGACTAGGCCCACCTCGATTGTTGGTACTCTTATTGGCACGTACTCTCTTTAAGTTACCCTCAATCAATCGACACACTTCCACAGCTTCGTTAAATTTAGTAAACTGCTGGGCAACAAGCTTCTCCTCCATTTCGGGCTTCAGTCCCCGAATCAACATATCGGAGCTCCACTCCTCATCTTTTTTAATCTTTAAGTAAGGAGAGTAACGGGACAGTCAAATGAACCGAGACAGGTATGCATCAAAAGTCTCATCATCGCCTTGTTGTATCGCCAGGAATTCCTTCTCTTTCTCAATTCTTACTGACCTCGGGAAGTATTTTTCATAAAATTTCTCCTGGAATAACTCCCAGGTCAGTGGAATATTTTGGGCATGCAACATGAGTGTTGTATTCTTCCACCAGTTATCAGCATCACCTACCAACTTATATATAGCCATCCTAGCTTTCATCTCTGTAGGGCATTCTAACACATCAAAGATTTTCTCTAATTGGTTTACCCAAATCTCTGCAGTTTGTGGTTCAAATCTCCCTTTGAATGCCTCAGGCTGGTACTGGATAAATTTAGGCATCCAATACTGGAGAGTATCCTCTTCACGTCCTGGAACTACAGGAATTTCTGCATTTACCTCGAGAGACAGTGACTGCTCTTCGTTATGTGATTGTTCCCCTTCTTGATTCCTCTCGGGGTAGTTCCTTTCTAAATTATTCCCCTTCGGGTTATTCCCTTCAGGGTTTCCAGATTGTGCCCTATCAGCATTTTGGCTTGCTCTTAATTCTCGAACTTCTTCTCGCAAATCCTGAATCATAGCTTGTTGTTGTGTCAGTATTCTGAGAATTTGTTGCATAGGGTCAGGCCTTGCATTATTCTCAGGTTCAGTAATTGGTGGTACATTAGTTTCTGATCTACGTCGCACCATTTTTCCTTTTCACTATTAAAAAGGAACACCACAATAAAACGGCATCAACCATATATATATATATATGTATACATGTACTTCTCAAGGCTTTAAATATTAGCACACAACAGAAACATAGATCCATTATGGCAAACAACTATATTTACATCCAAGTAGCTTAATATATACATAAGTAACCCATACTACCTTATTATCACTAGTCCGTATGAAACAACACATACACATACATATGGTTAATAAAAGGCCAAAACTCAAAAGGACCCCAAAATATGATCTCATTCTTTTTCTCAATCCAAGAAGTAATGTCAGGAAAATAGGCTAGTGTGGTTTGAATCCAAATATCATCTGTCATCTCTAGCCCATGCTCTTCCTTTTGCTCATACAGTTTCTTTATTGAGCCCAAGAATGTCGTATACCGTTGTATAAAGGAAGTGTATTCATTAAAGGCGTTCAGGTAGAAATCCTTAAATCGCTCCCACAGTTCATCATTTGGGTGAGGGTCAAATGCTAACTCAACCACTGGAGCACTTGACTCTGCATCTGAGTCTGAGTACTGCATAATGTTCTCTAATTCTATGTCATCTGTGTCACCGACAGTAGCATCATCCCTAGGGGCAGGTCCAAAAAATATTGGATATTTAACTCTCTTCCTGGCAGTTTTTGTCACTCTCGGTCCACGTCCAGGTCCTCCTCTATTAATGACTATATAGTGCCTACCATCTGGTATACGTTCCTCCGGTGGTAGCTGGTTAATAGATGGGGGTGATATACTTCTTTGTCTTTTCCTATCAGACATGCTTCCTAACACAAAGTAGCTAACAAAAGTTAGAACATATCAACATAAGCAGAGGACTCTAACAAAACCTATCGTTGCCAGAATCAACGCTCTGATACCAAAATGTAATACCTTACTTCCAATAACCTCAGATGAGTACAAAAGAGTAGTGGAATAAATTGTGAAACCAGGATTTAATCCCAAACTGAATAAACTTTAAAAAAACATTAATGAATCCCAACATTATCTCAGGAGATAAATCTAGGATTGAGTAGGTTTTTCATATGCAATAAAAATTTTTCAAACATTTTTCACAAATATTCACTATCTCATTTAGACTCATTCATACTTCCTTTCATTTTATCAGAGTATACGAGCGTGTCTCTACTTCAATCTCACGTTGTATTCAATCATTAATGTTTCTCTAACGATTAGAAAGTGTTATGTAACTAAGTTATCTCTTTATTACATTACCATTCATATACCTGGCTACAAGTACTATCAGTTCAACTACTATACTATTGTCATAGTTACCGATTTATACAATATATACATGTCCAAAATATCCAAACAGACAACCAACAGAGAAAGTAAATCTTTCAGCTTCATCCTCTAGTTGTCCGTATTTACCTTCTTGCCCTTTGAGCTACCAGCCTGTACTGTAATTTGTTTATAGAAAAAGAGTGAGATTCAAAAGAATCTCAGTAGTAACAGGTAGTCAATCATATAGATATAAAATCACAGAGCATGTTACACAGTCATCATATAAAAGAATCATCACAACATCATTCGATTCAACATGTAGTTCTCATACCATCATAGTACTAGGTATATCGCAAGGCTCCGAGTATTACTCGTGCAATAGGCCCCGGCATTCACTCGTGCATCACAAACAAATTCAATGGCCTGAGTGTCAACCCGTGCAATAGGCCCCGGGCGACAACCCCGCATAAACAAAATATTCCAGACAGTTCATGATGAAACTACACACATACAATGTATCTTTTAACATATGAAAGACAAAGTTACTACCTGATAGCTTCTCTTGAGCAATATCCAATTGTTTCACTAAGCTCGGGTAGATCTTAAACTTTGAACAGTATTAGGTCCTATAAATGGAATTTACGGACGACAAGTTATTATTTCGTCCAATATTTGTATAATCCAAATACTCAAGTCGGTTGTCATTAAGGTTAGAATACTAACCCAAAGTCAAAGTCAAAAATGGTTCAAATATATAAAGCTGGTTAGTTTTACCCTTAAAGTTCATTACAATTACATAATACCATTGCATCCTTTATTTTCGCACATTTGAGTAAATCTGCCAGAATTTTCTTCAATCTTTGAAAATTCATAATTAATTCTACACAACTCCAAATGAGTTGGTTCCAGGTTCTGTTCAATAATATTCAAGTCCTAGTGTAAATAAAAATAGTACAAGGCACTAATTATAACCACCCAATTCCAGAAAATTCGTCAAACCCAATCTACCACAGATTCCATTCCAGAATCATATTTCTCAATCCACTGGTCCAATTGCATCCTATTACCCATCAAATTGAACCTCAGGATGTCTACTTTCATCATGTAAAATTTCATAAGGTTTAGACAAGGTTTGGTTACTGAAAAACGCACCGCAACAAATCTGCTCCAGCAAAACAAGTCTAACAGCAGGGTCATCTAACTTTCAAAAATTCCATAATTTTGTATAATTATCCAAAAATTATAACTACATGATTTTCCACATAATTTTTCATGTATAACTCAATGGAATGATCAAAATCATCAAAATCATAAATCTTCAGCCCCAAAACCCACTGGCAAGACAGAATCATTTTCAGCAAAATTACCAAAACAAAATTTTGTTGAACAACTTAATCCAATATCATCATAAATCATCATTTAACCATAAATAATTGATTAAACCATGATTAATCCTTTAAAATTCCTTTTGGACGAAAATGAACAGTACCCCAACCTTCATGAAGACTCATCCAAACAATAAACCAATCAATTCAAAATGAAACTTACGCTTACCTCTATACGTTTCCACAATCGGTTCGGAAATCCGGCAGTACTTTGTCTGGTGAGATGGCACCAAATACCTCCAAATAAAAATCCGAAACCGTAGAAATGAAGCTTAGGATGAGTAGAAGAAGGTTTGTGAAGGAAAGTTTAGGAGAAAACACTGATTCGGTAGTGTTTCGGTGGATTGAACTCAAGAACATTCACTATTCATGTTTTCTCTTTCCTCTAACTATTTCTCAACGTTTTTTTCTGATTTCTTCCTATTTTTTCTGATGATAAATGAAATAATAGAGTTTAAAGAAAGTCATAAAGGTGTTCCAACATGTGTCACAATCTTATGGTGCCACATATTCGGTGATTTAGCCAAACGGTGACACGTGTCCTTTCTTTTAATCAAATGGGTCTTGAGCTGTCCTAATGGTCAGGGAAAGTGAGAGTCCGATGATTTTTCCCCGGCTCCTGAGCTTGGTGTTCGGGAAAATTATTCGGGTGACCAGACCAGAGTCCGGTGGATTTCCCCGGCTTGGGGCAACGTGGCACCCTCCGGTGATGACAACTCAAAAGCTAAAGTAACTTTGTCAAAAAGAGGAAACAAGTGTCACGCTCTTATTCGGCCAACACATTAAAGTCAAAAGCACCTTTTCTCTTCTTCATTAAGATGATTCCATGTGTCCCTTATATAGGACCCATCCCTATCTCTTCCCTCCACCTAACTGTCCACTTTATCAGGGAAAGGAAAGTCAGGGAATTTTCCCCGGGTTCACCTACGAGGTGTCCTCCTTCGTGGTCCCTACACAAAGTAAGATTATTTCATTTAATTATTACTTTATGACAACCAATAAAATCTTGCTAAGTGTCCTCTTTATCAAAATAACACCGTATACACAACACTGGCACCGGTGAATTTTCTTCCGACTAATTACATTTACAAGCAGTTCTTGTTATTCATATTTCAGTATGTTACATCTGTTATATTTGTGCAATGGCCATATGTATGTCATAACATCGAGCATGCAACATGTCATTATGTTGGCATGAAATAGTGTAGGCAAGCATGTCATGCATTCATATATATCTGACATCCATAGTGGTAATGTTTGCTACTGAGATTCTCTCGAATCTCACTCCTCCCAACCAACCATTCAGACAGATGAGCATTGGAAACATGTTGAGATTAGAAATGAGGTATGCACGAAGAGGAATGTTGCTGGTTGTTTGAAGGCCTTTTAGTTATTAAGGTCTGAATATATTGTGTAAACCCCTTAGTAGGGAAACTTTTGTATTATAATCAAGCAATATTGTATTAATATTATCGTATATTCATGCTATTCCTGTGTGCCCACTGAACTATGCATTGCTACTCTGAGTAAGATCAGTAATAAGAGATATATGAGGCGGGTCGTTACAATTTTGGTATCATAGCAAGCGGTTCTGGCAACAGGATAGTATACTGATATGCTTGATTATAACATGACAAGAACAACGAAGTGGATTACTTCATCTAGTTCACAATTAAGCCCGGTGGGCAGTATAAGATTGTCCTGGATCCGTTGGGTAAGGCCAAAGTGTGAGCCCCATTCTATAGTAAGATCACCAATGGGCTGACCAGAGTCGGACAGATAAGTCATAGACAACCTTATGGACTTTTGGGAGCATATTACAGGGTTTGTGTCTAAGTACATCTACCAATACTAATATGCGGCCTAAGCATAGTATTTTGATGCCCGGAGGTGGTTGGCATAATCGTTTGGATAAGGGCAACCATGGGGTATCGGTAGTCAAAAGCAGCTCAAGCCAGTATCTTTATATTTGCATGAGTACACAAAAGTTAAGCGTGTTCAACCCAGGAAAATCTCGAGATGGGTGACCTCCTGGGAAGTACCTTGAAAATCTCAAATCTTTTGATTAAAGGTTTGAAATTTTGATTAGAGGTTCTTAGATGACCTAAGGAATGATTATAGGTATAGAGATGATGAAATAAGTGTTGATCCTTAATCTGAACCATTTATGTTGCATAGATTACTGCCAGAAAAGTTCATCTAATAAGGTTACGAGAACTCAAGGCATAGTGATTGTTTTGAGGTTTTTCCATATTAAGTAATGATCCTCAATAACCCGTAGGGTTAAAGTCATATAGGCATGATATACGGTGATACATGATGAGTGGTGATTATGCCGTATGTCTATCCTAGAGGATTTGAATTGATGATACTGAAGGTTGAGGATATGGTTGAATCATATCTAAGCTTAAATAATGCTTAGGTCAGAATGTGAATAATGTTACACTAGGGTTCTATTCCATAATGGGAGTCTAAACCATATGAACCTTATAGATGATGATGGACCTTCAATAATTGTTTGAGGATATTACCTGAAACCGTGGAGGTTAGAATATGTGCTAATGATTTTGATTCTTAGTGTACCTATTGGGTATGATTGAGGAAAGTGAATTTTTCGATTTAGGTAATGTTGAAGTTCTAAGAGTTGAACCATAACCTGAGAATCAAATGTCATAGTTGAATTGATTCTTCAAGAAGTTAAGATAGCCTGAGTGGCTTGAGGTACTAGAATATAGTACATAGATGTTTATGAGGTTTTGGAGGTTGCTAGTTATTAATCTACTATAGGGAAAGATCTTAATCATAGAATATTCCCTTAGAGTTGTAATATGCCTGGAGTTGGACCAATATCAAAAGTCTAATGAATTGACCCCAAATGAGAGAGCAGATTACAGAACTGCTAAAGAAGAAGGACCTTATGAGGTTTAGATCCTATTATAATGATACTTCCATTCAGAGGTGACCAACCGGATAGCGCTACTTATGGAGGATTCTGATTAAAAAGGGCTACCTATAGGGAGTTCTAATCGGAAAGGGCTACCTATGGGTAGATCTGATTGGAAAGGGCTACCTACAGAGGGTTCTGACCGGAGGGGCTGACCAGGTGTATGGACGGCTGTGTGAAGCACCCAGTGCAGTACTGTAGTGTGAAGCCACCATAACATCGAACTATAGTGTGTAGCCACCATGACGACAAACTGTGGAGTGAAGCTACTGTGACGTTGAAACTGTAAAGTAGAGCTACGAGGATGTCAACTCTCAATAGTGGTATCTTATAATGAGTCTTCTATCACATAAGTTTCCTTGAGAAGAAGGGTTGAGTAACCCATTAAATTGTCATGGGGTTCTCCAGTACCGAATGATGACAGAGATTAAGGAAAGCTACTCTTGCTCTCATATCCTATGTAATGGTTCTGCATGTATGTGTTTACCATCACATGTATTCGTGTTATGAATATATGGTAGGCAATAAGACCTTTTGGGCCAGTGTGTCCTTAGGCGGTCAGACCTAACGGGCGGAGGCCCAAGGCGGTAAGTCCCGTAATGCCTCTGGCATAACGGTGATTCCCTGGGCAGTAAGACCTAATGAGCATTCAGAATTTGTGGGGTGGTCGCCCGGGACCTATTGCGCGGGTGGACGCCCAGGCCATAGAGATTCCTATTTTGCACAAGCAGTCATCCGGGGCCTATTGCGTGAGTAGACGTATTGTGCGGGTGGACACTCGGGGCTATGGAACTCATGTGATGCACAAGTGGAATCTCGGGGCCTATTGCGCGGGTGAACGCTTGGGGCCGAATGCTCATGTGATGATTGTTGTGATGATGGTTTGTTTAGCATGCTTCATGAATATTGCATAAGAGTATGAATGGCTTGAGTAGCAAGAGACAGAGCCCGAAATGAGAAGTTGGTCGGATGTCCCGTGCGACTGCAGCGTGAGCCGAGTGCCATTGTAGTAGGCCTAGTGGGGCAGTCTGTTGCATAAAAGGTAAGCCCCGTGGAGGGGTGGAAGTTGGTCGGATGTCCCGTGCGACTGCAGCGTAAGCCGAGTGCCGTTGTAGTGGGCCTAGTGGGGCAGTCCGTTGCATAAAAGGTGAGTCTGTGGAGGGGTGGAAGTTGGTCGGATGTCCCATGCGACTACAGCGTGAGCTGAGCACCATTGTAGTGGGCCTAGTGGGGCAGTCTGTTACATAAAAAAAATGATACCAGGGTTTGTTAAGCACTATTTTAGTGACAAATGTTGCATGCTCGATACCTCCTTTGGGGGCACATTGGGAATGATTATCGCACAAGCTTACCGTACTCAGACCTGGTGAGCCAGGGGGTGTAGGCCAAACTCCCGTGCGGCTGCAGGGGCGCCCAATGAGGGTAGCTCTGCAGTGGGCCTAGTGGGAGGGCTGTATTCAGTAAGGATGATTGACGGTATGTCCTAAGGCCATAAAACCTAATGGGTTATTAAATCCTTAGGCTAGTAAAATATGAGACGTGTTAAAAATGAAGCCGAGTAGAGGCTTGAGGCAATAAGACCCGAGATGTAAGTTTGCATTTGACAAATGTCTGGGGGCCATAAGACCTATATGTCTAAGTGCTATGGTTGTTACCGAGCACAGTGACATAGACCAATGTGTCCAGAAAAATATATTGAGATTGATAGAGTGTATAGATTGTACTAGATTGTAGCAGAGGCAGTAAGCCTAAGATGCCTATGGCATAGAGGGTGAATCCCTAGGCTGTAAAGCCATAATATCTAGCATCTTAGAAGTTAAATAAGCTGTAAGGCTTGATATGTATACAGTATGATGTGGGTGAATCCCAAAGGGGCCGTAAAGCCTAGTATGCATACAAGATGGTTTGGGATAGTCCCGAAAAGGCAGTAAGGCCTAAGAAACCAAGCGTTGTGAGGTCGGACTAGTGAGTCCTTGTGAGTGCTACATACTGGGTACAAAATCAATGAAAGTACTACATAGTGAGTACAGAATGAAAGAATTAGAATGGGAGAAAGATAGACTAAATGTCTAAAAATGGTTCTCTGAGGAACGTATAGTATCATTTGATGTCAAAATTTCAAGGACGGAATTTATTAAACGGGGGGAGAACTGTAATATCCCAAATTTTGGGACTAGAGGCATAAGATTAAGCCTGGATTAAGTGGACTGCTAGACCCCGGTTTAGCAAATGTCCTTATGAGATATGTTTAAATTCCCCAAAAATCCTTTATATCCTTGGATATTAAAATGAATTATATTTGTGAGCTAAAGAGCTTGGGGAATAACAAAATAAATCGATTAGAAGTCACACATAATATAGTAAAGTGGAACACAGTAATTTTGCCACCGGTGAAATTCCCGGTATGGCAGTGGTGATTGTGTGACATCTTTTGATGGGTAAATGATGGTGAAAAATTATGAAACTTCCCAAAATGAAATTAGACTTATCAAGCTTCAATTTGATAGGTCATATAAGTCATTTGGAGTTGTACACAAAGAGAAATGAACTTTCGAATTTAGCCCAGCGAAATTAATTATTTTCTGGGACAGCATTCAAAGATTAAAATTCTGGGAAGAGTGAGCTTCTAATTGGCCAAATGTTATATTTTTTCTTAAAACGAGACTAAATAAGGGTCGCATAGCCTTTAGAATAACTCCAATTGGATATTTTTACAATTAGATATGAATTTTCAAAGTTAATGAAAAATCTGCAGAATTTGGTATTTTGTGCGAAAATTCAATTTCTGGGCGAATAAGATTGTGACACGTGGCAGATAGTTGGCTGATGCATTTATCCAATAATTCATCATCATCTTCAGGGATTCTTCTGTGTGAAGCAGCCGAGAGAAAGAGAGAGAAAAGAGAGATATGGAAATGGAGAAAGAAGAGGGAGAAAAGTTCTTTCCTCCGAAACACTGCCGAAACGGCATCCTCTCTCAAAAGTACCCTTCAGGAAACTTTCTCTACTCCTCGAGATCTTCATTTCTACGGTTTCAGATTTTCATTTAAAGGTGTTTGGAGCTGTCTCCCTTGCCGGAGTATTGCCAAAATTTTGAACCGTTTGTGAAAATGGATAGAGGTAAGCGTAAGCTTCCTTTTTAACCGATTGGTTTGTCGTTTGGATGAGTATAGAGGAAGTTGGGTACTATTCATTGATAGTTTAAATTGGTGTTTTCAATGGCTAAATCAGGTCTAATGAGTGTTTAAATAGCTAATCACTTGACTAGAAGTAGAAAGGAAGAGATTAAACCAAAGAAAACAACATATTGCACTTAAGAATATGATTTTCTGCCCTGTTTTGACGTGGAGAAAGAGTAAGAATTTGATAATTTTGATGCTTCTATTGGCTTTGGGAGGAAAAATTGTGTAGGTATGTAAGTGTTCATGATTTTTGGATGCTTGTATATGAATTGGGAATTTTTGGAAATTGATGAATAAATGTTGTGTAATTCGTTGTCTGGAAACAGTGTTGTTGTGCGAGTGTTTTCAATGTGCAAAACTTGTCTGAAAATTCAGAACATTTCTAGATGAAAAGTAGACACAAAGACCTTTAATTTTATAGTTCATAATGGTTGATTGGACAAGTATGCTATGAGATATGAATTATTAAAAATATGCCTTGTTTTCTGGAAGAACATCTGAAACAGTTGGTGTTTGGAAACATTATGGGAATGTTGTAGTAGTGGCGTTTAAAATCGAATATTTTTATATAAATCTAAACTTAAAGGGCTTCAAATGTAGCTTTGAACCACCTCAATTGGAGTTCTATAGAATTAATTATGATTTTTCAAAGTTTGGTCAAAAATGCTAGTAGATTGAGTACCATGCGAATTTAAGTAAGAAATTGGCCAAATATCATTGGAATGAACTCCAAGGGTGAAAGTAAGCCTATAGGGCTAATGTGGGCCATTGGGTATTCACTTTTAATGGCTTTAATGATGTTATCTCTTGCCTAGGGCCATGAAGTGATAAAGAATGAGCAATGGTTGACGGATCAAGGGACAAGAAGAGGAGGACATAAAGTCCAAGAGGTAGTGAACTTACCTTTTCTACATGTATGTGATATGTATGTCTTATATTGATTATGTGACTTCTTTGCCTATTTGTGTGGAACATGTATGATTGGTTGAAGCTCTGTTATATTTGTGCAATGGTCATATGTATGTCATAACATCGAGCATGCAGCATGTCATTATGTTGGCATGAAATAGTGTAGGCAAGCATGTCATGCATTCATATATATATGGCATGCATAGTGGTAATGGTTGCTACTGAGATTCTCTCGAATCTTACTCCTCCCAACCAACCATTCAGACAGGTGAGCATTGGAAACGTGCTGAGATCAGAAAAGTCGTATGCACGAAGAGAAGTGTTGCTGGTTGTTTGAAGGCCTTTTAGTTATTAAGATCTGAATATATTGTGTAAACCCCTGGTGGGGGAACTTTTGTATTATAATCAAGAAATATTGTATTAATATTATCAGTATATTCATGTTATTCCTGTGTGCCCACTGAACTACGCATTACTTTTCTGAGTAAGATCAGTAATAAGGGATATATGAGGCGGGTCTTTACATCATATATACTACATTGCATATTTACCTTTCCCATTTTATATGAATGATAAATTGTTACTATTGAGATTCGCTCGAATCTCATTCCTTTATCTTAAATAAAATTTTTTCAACAAGGAAAAGTAACTCAAAAGGTAAAGAAGTGGACCCTGAGATTTGATAAGACCGGCCTTTGAAGGAAATTTTGTGTTGGTTATTTTGTACCTTTTATATATTTTTTGGGTTATGTATTATACTATGTACAAACACTATAGGGATTCCTGTAATATAATCAAGAATTTTATATTAGTATATTTATGCTATTTCTATATGCCTACTGAACTATACGTTGGTACTTTATTAAATGTCAAAATTCTGTAGGGTTTGACATGCCTCTCGTCAGCTGAAGCCTCACGAACTGAATTATCCCACTTATGATCTTGAGTTAGCAGTAATTGTATTTGCATTGAAAATTTTGAGACATTATCTCTGTTGGGTAACTGTAGAGCTATACTGTGACCACAAAAGTTTGAAATATTTGTACGATCATAAATAATTGAATATGAGGCAGTTCAAATGGATAGAGTTGCTTAAAGAGTATAGCCTGGAGATCATATACCATCTAGGAAAAGGCTAATATGGTTACAGATGCATTAAGTCATAAGACAATGCAAGTGGTAGCCCTAATGATACAAGAGCAAAAACTGATCGAGGATTTCATAGATCTTAATCTGTCTAATCAGATTCTCATCAGTGGTAGCAATGTTAGTCAAGCAGAGAATGATCTGCGAACAACAATTAAGAAAGCTCAACTACAAGATGAGAAAGCGAAGTATATTAGAGCATGATTAAAAAGGGTAAAACTCAGGAATATGACTTATCACCGAGTAGACTAGTCAGATACAGAAAAAGATATGGACCCACTAGGAACCTGTCCTAGAAAACCCAGAAATTACAAGAAAGGTTAGCAGATACGGAAGCGAATTATAATAATAAAAAGAAACAAGAGATCTATAACTAAGAACCCTATGAACACCTGTTCCAGAGAACACTGAGTATATGAAACCCAGCACCCAAAGGAAACACGGCCAAGAACTCCAAGTATAACACAAGAGTCGATCAACCTCTTATGCCTAATAGTATCCTCACAAGAATACAAGGAAGCAATCTGCCAGAATAATTCTTTTATTCAAATATGAAAACTGAACGTACAATACTTGACTTTAAATAGAAAATAACACTAAACATAAACTAAAACCCTAAAAGCCCAAAAGCCCAATATGATTAGGTATGAGGGAGGTAAAAAAATGTCCTATAATGATCATGGATGATTTGGGACGTCAAATTGGTGATTGAATAGAAGGATATCAGACATTGCTGAGATAATAGCTAAATAACTGAAAATCATATTTTTTTTTACTAAATGACTAATTTGAATATTCTCTAAATAAGTTAAAGGATATGATAAAAGGATAGATATTTTAAGGATATGGTGGTTAGAATCTATTTAAATCAGATATAGGCAAATTTAAATAAATTCAATGGATATTATACGATAATTGGGCTTTTAAGAGCTTATTCCTAAAGATAATCAAAATGATACCCTAATATGCCATAATTAATTAATTAATTTCACCTAATATTCTTTAAAAATAAATAAATTTCATTCATGGGCTTTTGATTAATTATGTCCAGCCTATAACAACTTAAATACTCAAATAATACGCAATAAATGGACTAATGGCTGTCACTTGTGACTTGGGTGATATGATTGGGGGAATGGACCGGCTAGAAAATAAGTTTAAAAACACGAACGGAATGGATGATCAAAAGTAGGACCTTAAGAGAACCTGTCTCTTACAACCCTAGCCATAAAGACACCACAAGGATGATCAGTCCTTGATACAGTCGGAGTATTCGCACGAGAATACAAGCATGCAAGCAAAGCTCACACAAGAGAAATAGAATTCTCAAAGAATAAAGTTCTTATTCATATCATTATCATCTTCTGAATTGTCCAGTACAAAAACGCAGCCTTCATATATAGGCAACAAAAGAACACTCTAGAACTCTAAACCTAGTCATAAATGCAATAAATGATGCCGTAATGATAATTGATTGCCTTGGTTGGCACCATTCAAGCCTAAAAGTATGAGGAAATTACTTACTCTTCAATACTAAGTCAGTTACCTAAAAATAGAAAACTAAATCAAAGAACAATCTTTGACCAAAAGGCCTTATTTAATGCAAATAAAATAGGAAACTAATCAAATCAGATTTGATGCATAAGGATGCCTTCTAGATGCTTCTTGAGTTGCCTTGGACATCACTTATAATCCTCCACCAAGGCACATGCTTGTCACATGGTATTTAAAGTAAATTCTTTAATCTGGACTGCACATGGGCCTTATACATCATCATATTGGGCTTATTGCTTTATGTTATCCCAATTTCATGGATCTTCATGCTTTGCCACATGCTCAAGCTTCTAGGTATTGTAAAAGCATGCATATGGGCTTGAATAAGCATGATTATGGCCTCATTTGCACCCTCAACATATATACTAACATTATGAGCCATTAATAAAGCAAATTGAAGCCTAAATATTTGCTTCAACCTCTCGAACAGCTCACTCTTTTCTAGGCTTATAGTAATTAGGCCCTTGATGTCATGATGAGGATCTTGGGCTTGCATAGAATCTTCTTGTATGATATAGACAACATTTTGTTCATTAGATGTGCCACCTATGACGTGTTTTCCATGGATGATGACACCTTGGTTACCAACTTGGATGCCTTTTTCGACACCATATAAGATGCCACTTGTACCTCTATCATTGGGCTCACTTATAGTTTACCCAAGTCCACCTATTTAAGCCTTTGCAAGCCCTTTAGCCCTTCTTGGGCCATATGAAAGTTGTCTTCACTTATATCTTCAATTTGGGCTCTACTGGTTGTTAGTCCAAACTCTTTAGTGCATAAATAAGTGATATCCCTTGCTTGTGCATCTTGGGCCTCATGCAGCGTCTCCTTAGCTTGAAGATCCAAAATAACTCCTTGTAAGGCCTCCATAAAGGCACGTTTCCTTGCTTTTGTTAATTGGGCCTCCAATTCCTCTTAATGGATCATGCAAATTAGTGGCATATTAGGGTATTTTTTTATTATCTTTAGGAATCAGCTCTTAGAAGCCCAATTATCCTACAATATCCATTGAATTTATTTAAATCTACCTATATCTGATTTAAATAGATTCTAACCACTATATCCTCAAAATATCTATCCTTTTATCATATCCTTTAACTTATTTAGAGGATATTCAAGTTAGTCATTTAGCAAAAAAAAATTCTGATTTTCAGTTATTTAGCTATTATCTCAGCAATATATGATATCCTTCTATCCAATCACCAATTTGACGTCCCAAATCATCCATGATCATTATAGGACGTTTTTTTTACCTCTCTCATACCTAATCATATTGGGATTTTGGGCTTTTAGGGTTTTAGTTTATGTTTAGTCTTATTTTCTATTTAAAGTCAAGTATTGTACATTCATTTTTCAGATTTGAATAAAAGAATTATTCTGGCAGATTTGCTTCCTTGTATTCTTCTGAGGATACTATTAGGCATAAGAGGTTGATTGACTCTTGTGTTATACTTTGAGTTGTTGGGCCGTGTTTCCTTTGGGTGCTGGATTTCATATACTCAGTATTCTATGGAACGGGTGTTCATAGGGTTCTTAGTTCTAGATCTCTTGTTTCTTTTCATTATTATAATTTGAGTATTTTCTAACCTTACTTGTAATTTCTGGGTTTTCTAGGACATGTTCCTAGTGGGTCCACATATTTTTTAATGATGAAATTCTCTCTTGCCTTATACCTCTCTTTTGCAACCTAGAGTATTCTTAAGAGGATCAAGGAGACACAAGAGAAAGAAAAAAAATAGATTTGGAGTTCAAGGGAAATAGAAGCAAAGCGGAGTACTTGAAGGCTAAGATGGAAAGAATGTTCTCATAAAGTGTGTATGTGAATCACACCACCTATCTTGGGGGGCAAAAAAACATAGCAACAAGGAAGTGATTTTTTTTTTTTGCAGCAAACTATATTACTTTTTTTTCTTTTTTTTTCATGGAATTTTTTTTGCAGCTAACTAGATTACTATTTTTTTTACCTTTTTTTTCTTTTTTTTTTTGCACGAATTTTTTTTTCACTTCAGAATGCTTAGATAGTAAAAGATGAACAGAAATACGCAAGATGGTGTGAAAAGTGGAAAAGACTGTTTCTGGGTGAAAACAAAAGGGAGAAAGATGAATGAATCAATTAAAGAAAGAGGAAAGAAAAATGACAAAGAAAAGAAAACCTGAAGTTTGTGGAAAAAAGAAAATCTTGCTTTGGTACCAATCTGATGTGGACCCACTAGGAACCTGTCCTAGAAAACCCAGAAATTACAAGAAAGGTTAGCAGATACGGAAGCGAATTATAATAATAAAAAGAAACAAGAGATCTAGAATTAAGAACCCTATGAACACCCATTCCAGATAACACTAAGTATATGAAACCCAGCACCCAAAGGAAACACAAAACAAGAACTCCAAGTATAACACAAGAGTCGATCAACCTCTTATGCCTAATAGTATCCTCACAAGAATACAAGGAAGCAATCTACCAGAATAATTCTTTTATTCAAATATGAAAACTGAACGTACAATACTTGACTTTAAATAGAAAATAACACTAAACATAAACTAAAACCCTAAAAGCCCAAAAGCCCAATATGATTAGGTATGAGGGAGGTAAAAAAATGTCCTATAATGATCATGGATGATTTGGGATGTCAAATTGGTGATTAGATAAAGGATATCAGATATTGCTGAGATAATAGCTAAATAACTGAAAATCAGAATTTTTTTTGCTAAATGACTAATTTGAATATCCTCTAAATAAGTTAAAGGATATGATAAAAGGATAGATATTTTGAGGATATGGTGGTTAGAATCTATTTAAATCAGATATAGGAAGATTTAAATAAATTCAATGGATATTGTAGGATAATTAGGCTTTTAAGAGCTGATTCCTAAAGATAATCAAAATAATACCCTAATATGCCATAATTAATTAATTAATGGAACCTAATACTCTTTAAAAATAAATAAATTTCGTTCATGGGCTCTTATTTAATTATGTCCAGCCCATAACAACCTAAATACTCAAATAATACGTAATAAATGGACTAATAGCTGTCACTTGTGACTTGGGTTCACTTATAGCTCACCCAAGTCCACCTATTTAAGCCTTTGTAGGCCCTTTAGCCCTTCTTGGGACATTTGAAAGTTGTCTTCACTTATATCTTCAATTTGGGCTTTATTGGTTGTCAGGCTAAACTCTTTAGTGTATAGATAAGTGATATCCCTTGGTGGTACATCTTAGGCCTCATGCAGCGTCTCCTTAGCTTGAAGATCCAAAATAACTTCTTGTAAGGCCTCCTTCATGGCACATCTCTTTGCTCTTGTCATTGGGCCTCCAATTCCTCTTAATGGATCATGCAATGCATATTGTGATTTTGGACTCTTATGAGAGGCTCCCTTGTCTGCATCATAAAGATAATATATATTCCGCTACAGGCTGAGTTGAAACAGTAAATCCTAGAAGAAGCATACAAGAGTAAATATACTCTGTACCCAGGAGCAATTAAAATGTATCATGACTTGAAGTCCATGTATTGGTGGCCAGGGATGAAAAGAGATGTAACAGTAACAAAATTTATGGCTTGTTATCTCACTTGCCAGAAGTGAAAGTTGAGTATCAACGACCATAAGGACTTTTACAAAACCCTGAGATTCCTGAGTTGAACTGGGAAAGTATTACTATAGATTTTGTGATAGGACTACCCAAGGTTAGAAATCATGATACAATATGGGTAATCGTTGATCAATTCACAAAGACAAATCATTTCCTACCTATTAGTATATACTATGCTCTAAATAAGCTGGCATAAATTTATATCAATGAGATTGTCCGACAGCATGGTACACCAAAGAATATAATTTCTAATCGAGATCCTCAGTTTACTTCCAAGTTTTAGAAATCACAGCATGAGACTTTGGGTACTAAACTCAGATTTAGCACAGCTTATCATCCTCAGACAGATAGACAAACAGAAAGAACAATACAGACATTAGAAGATATGTTAAGAACGTGTGTATTAGATTTCAAAGGAAGTTGAGATCGATTCCTTCCTCTAGCAGAGTTTGGATATAATAACAACTATCATTTGAGCATTCAAATGGCTTCATATGAAGCATTGTATGGAAGGAAATGTCAATCACCTTTGTGTTGGGTAGAATTGTCTGAGAGGAAGATGTATGGGTAACTAGTTAAGTAAAGATTGTTAGCTACTCAAAGCAAACAAGAAAGTTATGCTAATAAGAGGCAGAAACCTTTAGAATTTGTAGTTGGAGACCATGTGTTTCTAAAGGTTTCACCAATCACTAGGATTGGTAGGGCATTGAAAACAAAGAAGCTAAGCCTTAGATACATTGGTCCATTTGAAATATTATCTAGGATTAGGCCAGTAGAGTACCAGATAGATTTACCCCCAAATTTAAGCAGATTACATGATGTCTTTTATGTCTCACAATTAAAGAAGTATCAACCCGACCCAGAGCATGTAATTGAGTATGAACATGTTGAGATGTGGAAAGATCTCACATATGAGGTTGAGCTTGACCGAATTATTCATCGATAGGTGAAACAACTCAGGCACAGGAGTATTCCGTTTGTAAAAGTAGTTTAGAAGGGGTTATCTCTTAGAGAGGCTAATTGGGAGATGGAAGAAGACATGCAAGGGAGTTACCTGGAGTTTATGGATATGTCTATGTAACAAATCTTGGGGACAAAATTTTATTGATAGGGGGATAGCTGTAATATCTCAAATTTATTCACCAAATATTTCTTGTACATTTAATTATATTCAATGGAATAAAATGGTGATTTTTTGTGACTTAAAGTAGTCAAAATACTGGAAATAATGATTATGGAAAATTTTGGCCAAGTAACACATAAAGCACAATTTTTTTCTTAATAAAGGCCTAATGTTGAAGCCCAAAATTAAGTATGGAAGAGCACAATTTTTGGTCCAAAATACATTAGAAATTTTGGCCAAAAAGAAAGGGGAAGAAGGAAATGGCAAGTGGTTCAAAAATTGAAGAAAATGTAAGGACAAAATATTCATTATTCTAATAAAAATAAAAAGCCAATATTTTCCCTTAAATAAGTGCTTAAAGTCAGTTAAGGAAGAGAAGAGCAAGAGAGCATATGATTTTTCCCCTAAAACCCTAATTGGTGGCTGTCAAGGGTAAAATTGGAAATGCAGTGTAATTTTTTCAAAACTAAGGTCAAAAATAGATTCTACACCTGAAATTGTATTGGAATAGACCAGGTCATAATTTTTGGAAAGGTACAATTATACCAGGTATAAAGGGAATTAGATCGGATTCCTTAAGGTCATTTTGGTAATTACGGGTTTTTGAATAAAGATAACCAACTTATGAGTCTTAGGATAAGGTATGAATGAATAATAACTTATTTGTTATTAATTTAGGAATTTTAGGATTTGATATTTGCTAGCCGGGAAGTTAAGGACCGATATTAGCTAGGCAAGGAAAGGAGTAAGATAGTAACTCTATCTCTCATATTCTATGTTATTGTGAATATGCCACTAGTGCAAAATAGCATTTTTAGACCGCATTATTTAGACCGGTTATTGCGGATAAGGTCTAAAAGAAACACGCGGTGGCAATTCCGTAATTAAAAGCACTTTTTTAGACCGGTTTTCTAAAAAACCGGTCTAAAAAATTCTTATTTAGACCGGTTATACAAACAACCGGTCTCAAAAACAAATTAAGACCGGTTGTTTAAATAACCGGTCTTAAAAGTCAATAATTTAAGACTGGTTATTTAAACAACCGGTCTGAAAACAAATTATTAAAATGAATAAAAAAATCACGATATTATTAAGACTGGTTTTTTAAATAACCGGTCTTAAAAGACAATAATTTAAGACCGGTTATTTAAAAAATCGGTCTGAAAAATAAATTATTAAAATGAATAAAAAAACACTTTATTATTAAGACCGGTTATTTGAATAACCGGTCTTAAATTTCAATAATTTAAGACCGGTTGTCTAAATAACCGGTCTTATTAAGACCGGTTATTTAGACAACCGGTCTTAAAAGTACTTTTAAGACCGGTTGTATAAATAACCGGTCTTAAAAGTCTGATATTCATACCTAGATCGGCCGCGAAAGTTCATTTCATCAGTTACGTTTCACTTCCCCCTCTGCTTCCACCGCGGCGAACTGCTCAAGTCCAACGCAGTACGTGATATTCCGCCGTATTCTCCTGCCACCCTTCCAGTCGCCGTCGTCACTTCCACCTTCTTTCCCATATTCTGTTGTCGGCGTTTGAAACTCCCTCCTTCTCCGTTCATACTTGCCGTTGCTGCGAAGAAGTCAACGTGAGTACCATCGTGAAGGGCAGCTGAGCATCTTATTTCTCCAGCCTTTATCTCACTCCGGCGTGTTTTCCAGCCACTGCTGCCCCTCTCCTCCTGCGCCTCAAGCCAGGTCCAAGTTACTTCAAACAGGTAATGTCCCCTGTCTCAATACTCCGTATAAATAGACATTGTGTATTCACTGGCTGTCCAAGAATATAATCTGTACTATAATTGAACTAGAAATTAAAATAGAAATGGAGAAAAAATTACATTTACTCTGATGGAAATTAATTGGTGAAGCTTAATTAACGGTGTCTAATTTAAGTCCTGAAATTGCTAGTGTATATTGATACATTTTCCATATTACTTGAAGAAAATGGAACAGACTGCAATTATATCTTATACGGAATTCTAATGAAAAATTCTGTTAAACTAGATAAATTGATGAGTGTAACCTTTTCATACTCTCATCATACTCCTGCCTTTTCCAGGGCAGTTAATATACAGAAGAGAAGAAAAAAAGGTGTTGAAATATATGGATCGTAGTTGGATAAACGCTAAACGGACTAGTGTTGAATATGATACTGGGGTGAGGGATTTTTTAGAATTTGCTAGAAGAAATTCTGGTAATGATGATAGTGGGATGTTCTATTGTCCTTGTGTAGAATGTCTGAATAAGAAGCAACTTAGTGCTGCAGATATATATACACATTTAATTTGTGAAGGATTTTGTAAGAGTTATACAGTATGGGTATGGCATGGTGAAGAAATAGAAATTCCAAGCGCAACTCAACAAGGGGGGGTCGCCTTTGATTATAATGACACGGTTCTGAATGACCGGATAGAAGATATTATTCGTGATGTTGGAGAAGAGGCTTTTGAGCAATCATATGCATATGGTAATATGTGCAGTGATTCTGAGAAGCCGCTGTACCTGGGGTGCACAAAATACCAATTGTTGAAAGCTGTATTGAAATTGGTAAGCTTGAAAGCACGGCATGGATGGAGCGACAAGAGTTTTTCAGAAGCACTTGAAGCCTTCAAGGACATGCTTCCAGATCATAACGTGCTGCCTTGCCGATACTATGATGCGAAGAAAATATTGTGTCCATTAGGGATGAAGTATAAAAAGATCCATGCATGCCCTAATGATTGTATATTGTACAGAAAAGAGCATACAGAGAAAGAGCAGTGTCCGATATGTGAAACCCCCAGATACAAATCAAATAAGGCCCCTGCAAAAGTGTTGTGGTATCTTCCTATCATACCGAGGTTCAAACGGCTGTTTGCTAATGAAATTGATGCCAAAAATTTGAGATGGCATGCAGATGAGAGGATTTCTGATGGAAAGCTTCGACATCCAGCTGATTCTTCTCAGTGGAAGAAAATTGATCAGTTGTTTCCTGACTTTGGCAAAGAGCCTAGGAATCTTAGGCTCGGGCTTAGCACGGATGGCATGAATCCTTACGGTAGCCTAAGCAGTATACATAGTTCATGGCCTGTTCTGTTGGTAATTTACAACTTATCTCCTTTGTTATGTATGAAACGAAAGTACATCATGTTGTCTATGTTGATTTCGGGACCAAAACAACCCGGAAATGACATAGATGTTTACTTAGAACCCCTGATCGAAGACTTGAAAGAGTTGTGGGACGAAGGTGTTGACGTTTTTGACGCGAACAAGAAGGAGATGTTTAAAATGCGAGCCTTGATCTTTTGTACTATAAACGACTTCCCTGCATATGGAAACTTGTCAGGATATAGCGTTAAAGGCCACAAAGCTTGTCCTATTTGTGAAGAAGGCATATGCTACCATCAACTTCAACATGGAAGAAAGACTGTTTATCTTGGTCATAGGAGATTCCTTAGACGGGGCCACCCATATCGCAGATTAAAGAAGGCCTTTTTTGGTGGCCAAGAGTTTGAAGATGCTCCAGAGGCTTTGACTGGGGAGAAAGTGTATGAAAAGGTCAAAAATATCAATGTCATCTTCGGTAAGACTTCAAAGAGTCGAAATGAAAAAAATATATGGAAAAAGAGGTCTGTTTTCTTTAACCTTCCATATTGGCAGAATCTTGATGTCAGACACTGTATTGATTTCATGCATGTGGAGAAAAACGTGTGTGATAGTATTGTTGGGACACTACTCAACATACAAGGAAGTTCTAAGGATGGCGTTAAGGCAAGATTAGATTTGCAAGAAATGGGAATACGGGCAGACTTACATCCGAGGCCACATGGTAAGAGAACTTTTTGTCCTCCAGCTTCTCATACTTTGTCCAAGGATGAGAAACGAAGTTTTTGTGAGTGTTTACATGGCATCAAAGTTCCCTCAGGGTATTCTTCAAATTTTAAGAAGCTTGTGTCTATGAAAGACTTGAAGTTAGTAGGGCTGAAGTCTCATGATTGTCATGTCTTGATGCAACAACTACTCCCAGTGGCTATTCGAGGCATCGCCGAATATGATCTTCAACACATATTGACCAGACTTTGTTTCTTCTTCAATGCGATTTGTAGTAAAGTCATTGAGACAGAAAGGTTGGATGAATTGGAAGATGAAGGTTACCTGATCTTGTGCCAGCTTGAGAAGCTTTTTGTTCCTTCCTTTTTTGACATCATGATACATCTAGTTGTTCATCTAGTGAGGGAGATAAAATTGTGTGGGCCTATCTATTTTCGATGGATGTACCCAATTGAAAGAACTATGAAAATCCTAAAAGGATATGTGAAGAACCCTAACCGGCCTGAAGCTTCTATTATTCAGAAATATGTTTCTGAAGAAGCCATGGAATTCTGTCAACATTATTTGGCAAATGTAGGACATATCGGCCTTCCTAAACGACATGATGAAGAAGGGGGTAGGCGCGGGGCTACCATCAAGAGTGTGGATCCTGATGAATTACAACAAGTCCACTTGTACATTTTGAATAATGTTGATGCAGTTCAAGATTACATAAATGCTCATAAAGAAATTGTACGGAAAGCGAACAGTCGATTGACTGAACAAAGGTTAATTAGGGAGCATACCAGGACCTTTGCACATTGGTTTAAACATAAGGTTGACGGAGAAGAATATGTTTCTGATACAATTAAATGGCTAGCACGTGGTCCTGAGTTTGATGTCATAAGTTGGACTTCGTTTGTGATCAATGGGTATACCTTTTACACAAAGTCCTTGGATGATAGGAGCACTGTCTAGAACAGCGGTGTTATGTTAGTAGCTGAATCTATGTACTTCTCTAGTTCAAAAGATAAGAACCCTACATTGGCAGCCATACCTTATTATGGGGTTATTGACGAGATTTGGGTGGTTGACTATGTTAAAATTAAATTTCCCATTTTCAAATGTAAGTGGGTTGATGTCAATAATGGAGTGAGGATCGATAAGTCAGGGTTTACATTAGTTGATCTGAACAACAAAAGTTTTGGAGATGAACCTTTCATTATGGCCGATCAAGCGAAACAAGTGTTCTATATTGTTGATCAAGCAAATAAAATGTGGTCTGTAGCTCTCCAAGGAAAAAGGGTCATCGATATTAAAGAGGAAAGTCGTTCAAATTATGATCTTCTCGAGACCCATTCTTTTTCTAGGGGTCTTCCTGCATTGAACGAAGAAGATGAAGCTGATAATGAACACGGCACAAGAAATGATCATCGTGAAGGGATATGGGAGGATATCTCTTTATAAATCTACTTTAAATGTTAGCTATCTATTTAAAGTCATTATCGTTATAACTTATATGCAGATTATATATATAGTTATTTACAATATTATCAGCCTAGGCACGACTGACTTTACCGAGGAGGTAATAAATATATATTTTAAATATTTTGTATTACTTTATTGTTTTTAAGTTAGTAAGTTAATGTTTTGTTTGGCTTTGGTGTTACACATACAGATGTTTGATCTTGCTGATCCCTTTCCTGAAGAAGATATTGATTTCATCCGCAATTGTTGTGCTGAATTCATTTATGAGCTTTTACAAGATTAGTAAGTTTTTGAATCCGATTTATGTTGTTCTAATAATACTTATGGTTTTTATATATATCTAATTTGGTTTATATCTCTGTTTAGGACAAATTCTTGGATATTGGCGATACTAGTTGGCTGTTGATTCAGGCAGGGGATCATTATTGTAAATTTTCCTCCACTTTTTTCATTTCTCTGTAAAGCTTAGGAATTTTTTTTTATAATGTTCATTCTTTGATTGTTGAGAGTCGAGGATTGTAAGGGCCAATTGTTTCTGGAAATAAAAATGTTGTTGTCACTGCTTCTGATTGTCAATATATACATATATGCATGTGTATGTAATGTGGCACAAGGGGGATGTTGTTGAATATGGCTTACTGGCCTGGGTAAGATTGAAACAAATAAAACGAAAAAAAAACAAAACAAAATTTTTAGACCGGTTCTAAGAATAACCGGTCTTAAATATATATTTAAGACCGGTTATTAAGAGAACCGGTCTTAAAAGTTTACTTATTTGAGACCGGTTCTCTTAATAACCGGTCTTAAATATATATTTAAGACCGGTTATTCTTAGAACCGGTCTTAAAGTGTAATATTTTAAGACCGGTTCTCTTAATAACCGGTCTTAAATATATATTTAAGACCGGTTATTCTTAGAACCGGTCTTAAATTATTATTTTTTTCTTTCTTAGTTAGACTTTAAGACCGGTTGTTGAAGAACCGGTCTTAAAAGTTCATATTTAAGACCGGTTTTTTAACCGGTCTAAAAAGTTTAATACTTTTTAGACCGGCTGTATCAAGACCTGATCCAGAACCGGTCTAAAATATCGTTTTTAACCGGTCTTAAAAGTGATTTTTGTACCGGTGTGCGTTGGTTGCCATGTTCTATACAATGACATGTGAATGACAGTAATTCCTAGAGCTGGGTGTGGGAAAAGCATAAGTACCACCTATAATACCTTATATCCAATAGACTCAGATGAGTGCAAAAAGAGTAGTGAAATAAGTTGTAAAACTAGGATTTGGTCTTGGATTAAACAGACGTTCGAAAAGTTCGCAAATCCCAAACTTATCTTAGGAGTTGAACCTAGAATTGAGAGGGTTTTAAGTGGAATAAAAAAACTTTTAGAACATTTTTCACAAAGTTCACTGCCTCCTTAAGTCTCATCGGTACTCAATTATATTTTATCAAAGTGTGTGAGAGTGTCTCTGCTTAAGTCTTACATTGCATTCATTAGTTAATGTTTCTTTATTGTTTGGAAATGTTATCTAGCTAAGTTATACCTTTATTATGTTACCGTTCATTTACTAGGCGACCGGTACTACTAGTTCTACTTCTGTACTATTGTCAGGTTTACGGAGTTATTTACAACATATACATATGCAAAATAGACAACCAACAGGGAAAATAAAAATGTTGCAGCTTCATCCTCTAGTTGTCCGCGTTTACCTTCTTGCCCTTTGAGCTGCTAGCCTGTACTATAGATTTGTTTATAAGAAGAGTGTGAGATTCAAAAGAATCACAATAGTAACAGGCAGTCAATCATATAGATCCAAAATCACAGAGCATGCCACACAGTCATCATATAAAACAGAATTATCACAACATAATTCAGTACACAACAAGCAGTACAACACATTGCGATAGTATTAGGTATAAACAATTACATGACCCTTAGTGTCTACCCGAGCAAAAGGCCCCGGGCATTCACTCGTGCATAATAGTAATTTTCATGGCCCAGGCGTCTACCCATGCAATAGGCCCTAGCTACCACCCCGTATAATCAGAATGATTCAGAAAAATTCATAATGAACCGAAAAATATGCAGTATATCTTATAACATATGAAAAATAAAGTTACTACTTGGTCGCCTTTCTATAGGGTATCCAACTGTTTCCCCAAGCTTTGGCAGGTTTTAGATCCCTGACACTATTAGGTCCTATAATTGGAATTTATGGACGACAGATTATTATTTCGTCCAATACTTGCATAATCCAAACATTCAAGTTGGTTTTCATTAAGGTTGGTGTAGTAAGCCAAAAGTAAAGTCAAAGTAGTCCAACTATCCCAAGTTGGTTTGTTTCACCCTTAAAGTTTAAAATAATTACATAGTGCCATCACATTTTCTATTTTCACACATTTATTCAAATCTGCCAGAATTTTCATCAATCTTTGAAAATTCATAACTCTATGTACAGATGTCTAATTACAACCATTTTAAAGGCTATATGACCATTAATTATTTTATTTTTAGGAAACAAATATAGCCATTAGTCATCTGGATGCACATCAGTACAGAATTCCACTTTATTGGTCACTGCTCTAGAATTTGCCAGTTTTACATGACCAATTTTCAAAAATGTAGAACTTCCAGTGTACAAATCCAATTGACACAAATGATATATAAAATTAAATCTTGATATGTTTGATTTTAGATTAGAAATTTTCACAATTTTTGGACATTATTTACCTATTCAAAAATGTCACACAATCAGATTGACACGCACAAAATTCACACTGGTAGAATTCCAGTTTACAGTTTTATTTCCTGTGGTCCAAAATTTACAAAAGGGGTTATTCCCACACATTTTTCCATTTCAAAAACAATGGAAATATCAAAATCACAAGCCTTCTACCCCTATTCAGAACCCTTTTTGCAAAAATTCACCAAAATAGAATTTTAACCATAAACTTAGTCCAACATCATCATAAATTATTTTCTAACAAAAAATACATGATTAAAACACCATTAAACCTTAAAAACACCCTTTGGCCAAAAATCCCAGCCCCCAAACCCTAATGAAAACTAGTGAAAATCACAAACCAATCGGTTCAAAAAAAATTCTACGCTTACCGCAACCGGTTCGAAAATCTGGCAGTACTTCATCCAGCAAGAAGTCACCAAACACCTCCAAATAAAATTCTAAAACCATAGAAATGAAGCTTATGATGAGGAGAAGAAGGTTTGTGAAGGGTGTTTCAGGAGAAAACGCCGATTCGGTAGTGTTTCAATGGATTGAAGTTATGAAAATTCACTATTAATTATCTCTCTCTCTCTCTTCTAACATTTTATTGTGCTTTTTGGGATCTTTTTTTTAATTTTGGATGATGATGGCCAAAATTTTGAGGCCTTTAATGAGTCTTGGAAGTTGTCCACGATGTGTCACAATCTTGTAGTACCATTTGTTCAGTGATCCAGCTACACAGTGACATGTGTCCGAACTTTAATTAAGTAGGTCCTGCCTCTTTTCTTGTGACTTTGATGTCCAACTTGTTAATTAAAGTGAGGGTCTAATGATTTTTCCTGGCTTTCGGTTTTGAAGTTTAGAAAAGTTAGTCGGGTGATCAGATCAGAGACCGGTGGATTTCCTCGACTCAGGGCTAGGTAGTGCCCTCCAATGATGCCAACACAAAAGTATAGGTAACTTTATCATAAAAGGGGACAAGTGTCACATTTTCTTTAGGCCAACATAAAGTCAAAAAGTGACTTTATGCTCTTCTCCTTTTAAAATGGCGCCATGTGTCTCTCTTTCTTGGGACCCACGCTCTTCCATTTTCCTCTACCTACCAGTACACTTTATCAGGGAAAGGAAAGTCAGGGGAAATTCCTCAGGTCCACCTATAAGGTGTCATCTTTCATGGTCCCCATATAAAGTAAGATTAATTTATGACATCAAATAAAATCTTACCAAGTGTCCATTTTATTTAAATTGGTGCCATATACACATATACTTGGCACCAGTGAATTTCTTCTGACTAATTATATTTACAAGCAATACCGAGCGCTCAAATTTTAGTATGTTACACCACCCTAAGAGAAAAGCATAAGTACCTCTAGGGCCAGAAGGTACCCAATCTAGGTAGGCCAGTGGCAAGTATGGACAGACCAACATCTGCTCCAAAACATTATAGCAAGTAGAGGTGATACAGTCATATGATTATGAACAGAGCATGCAGTAAGGCCAGTAAGGGACAAATAGTCATTTGTACCTAAACACCAAGCTGAATAGCATTGTGATAACTGATTGGCAAGTAGGGACAAATGACCATTTTAATCCGAACAAAATCGTCTTTTGATCCTTAACATTGTTTAACAAACATCTGCACAACATTATTATTTGATGTATTATATGTTGCTTTGCATGTTTATCTTTCACATTTTATATGATTGATTGCATGTTACTACTGGGATTCAATTAAATGTTACCCCCTTTCATAAATAAAATTTATTCAGTAAGAGGTAGCGGCTCTAAAGGCAAGGAGGTGAATACCGGCAACTAAAGGTTCCGGTTCTGACAAAGACTCTCCTGTTGGTTATCTTTGTACTCTTTATGTATTTTTTTGGGTTTTGTAATATATTATGTACAAGCCCTGTGGGGACTTCCTATAATGTAATTAATAATTTTATATCAGTATATTATACTATTTTTGTATGTCCATTGAACTGCGCATTATTACTCTGATAATTGTCAAAATATTAAGGGGTTTTGACATCTAGTTCTTGTGTAGTTTCAAAAATTGAATTTTAAACGGACCAATGGACCTGCTATCTTTGTTAATTGTATGAACTGAATTTTGTATAAATTCAATTTTTGAACAGAATTTTTCAATAGAATTTATGACCATTTTGTAATGGTAATTTCTTAGCTAGGTCACTTAATAACTTTGCACTTTCAATTTATTTCTTGGTATGAACCAAGAACTACATATTAACTCATAGAAATTGATAACATTCTAGCATAATTTCTTCTCTTTTCACTTAGTTTTGGGTACATATTATGCATATAAAGAGAGAATAGAAGAAAATGTGATAGAACAAAACAAAAGTTTAAATTATGAGTTAAATGCATATAATTAGCATTATTTGTTAAAGTTAAAGAGCTCATAAAGTCCTCCTCTTTATAGGTGGAAGATGAAAAGTCATAAAAGCTCTCAAAGATCAAAGAAAGCTCATGGATCAGGAGGAAGCTGTTGTGTTGTTGACTTCAACCAACAATACATGTGTTGAAGCAAATGGAGATCTAAACTCACATGTCATTAGCTTCAGCTAATGACATGTGTGCTGAAGTAGACGGGGTTAGAACTTATTGTGTCATATGCTTTAGCACTTGACTATTGGCTAAAGCTAATGAGGATCTAAGCTTACTGTGTCATCTGCTTCATCTGCTTCAGCACATGGCAGTGTGCCAAAGCACAGGACAAATCAACATTTCTAGCTCATAAAAAATCAACATGATAATTTGCATCTTAGGCTTGAGTTATTTCCCATATACCATAAATGTATAATGATGCTTTCAACAACCACCATGGTTAGTATATTAATGGCCACCTTCTCAAACTCTATTATAAAGACTAACCTTAACCCCAGCTTGTTTTTCTCTTCTCACACTCTTTTCATAAGCTTTATTTCTACAGTTACACTTGGAATTGAAGTGTAGGGGGTAAAATTGACAAGTAGGTGCACTTTGGGTAGTTTTTCAAAATTCTCTTGTTTTGTGTTTAGTTGCTAGCTCTATGTTTCACCATGCATGACTTTGGTATCTGATTTTTTGTGTCCTATGTGTACAATATTGGGGACAATGTTATATGTAAGTGTGGGGGAAGTAGAGGTGAAGGCTATCCATACCCACTAACTCTGACTATTCAAGGCATTTTCTTAGGGGTTTAAGTCATTATTATGCAATATGTGTTTAGTCACTGTTATGGATACATAAGTTGAGTATAATGTATAGTAGAAAGCTTCCCTAAATTGATTTTTATGATTATGATTTTTATTGTATAATCATGGAATTTTTCAAGGCATAAGTAGAAGTTATTGGTCTAATATTCATAGCAGTAGGTTGAAATGCAAAAAGCCAATTGGAAGAATATAAGCCTAATGCATACACACTGTATTACACATTCCTAAAAATTATAGTGTATGAACTCCCTAATCCTAGTTACTCTCTAGGACTTGTTCTGGTTCTGGGTTAAAACCAAATTTATGAGATCAGAATGAGCACAAATGAAAGAGGCATTCATTCAACACCTTAATCTGTATTCCAAACCCAAGCATTGCATTTTCATCCCTTTTTGATTCCTCTTTGAGCTTACCTTTCCTTTCCATTATAGATATTCATTAATAGACCAAGAGTAATATGCAGTTCAAAATGGGATCCTAATACAATGCATGCAACAAAATTCAACCAAGTGCAGTTTCAATAGTCAAAACCAATTTATGCATCAGGTTTCAGCTAATTCTAACATGCACCATTTGAAACTAGTATGGTTTCAGCAAACAAATAACTAACAATCAAACCATCATACTAAAATAGAACTTAGAATGGTATTACTCCAAGCCAAATATTATAGGCATGTATAAGTCAGAGCATCTAACCTAGATGTGCAGATTTTTTTTCCAGAATACGTTATCATAAAACACTTAGATTTCCAACCACTTATATAACATTGACCTGTGAGAATTAAGTGCTCAAAACAACATCAAGGGCCATTTCTACAAGACATTGTTGATTATATAACAACAAACTCAAGAAGAGAACACTAACCCGATTAAAGACCAAGGAGTAAGCTTATAGCTAAAGTCACGACTATGACACCTTATGTCCAATAGCCTTAGACGAGTGCAGAAGAGTAGTGAAATCAGTTATAGAACCAGAAGACGGTCCTAGACTAAATCTACTTTGGAAAACATTCACAAACTCCAAACCTACCCCCAGGAGTCGAACCTGGGATTGGGAGAGATTTTTTTGCGAAATAAATTTTTTTCTCAAATAATTTCATAAACATTCACTATCTTACTAAGTCTCACTGGCTCTACTTTTTATTTTATCAGAGTTTGTGAGCAATTCCCTGCTTAGTTCTCACGTTCCAAACCTTAGTTATGTTTCGTTAGCGATTGGAAGCGCCATCTCTTTAACGAACTATTGTTCATTTACAAAGCTACTGGCATTACCATTTCTACCACTATGTCATTGTCAGAGTTACTGGCTATTTACACTATTTCCAAATCCAAAATATCCAACGTATATTAAAACAAACAACCAATAGAAAGATTAAAGTCTCTTTCACTCTAACCAATAGCTGTTCGCATTTACCTTCTTGCCTTTTGAGCTGTCTCCCTATATTGTAGATTGGTTTTGAAAAAGAGTAAGATTCGAAAGAATTTTAGTAGTAATAGATAGCCAGTCATATAGATATAACATCACAAAGCATGCCATACAGTTATCATACAACAGAATCATCACCACAACATTCAATGCATCACATGCAGTTCATATATCACCATAGTGCTAGGTATATCACAAGGCCTTGAGTGATACCCACACAGAAAAGCCCCAGGCATCCACTCGTGTATTACAAAATATTATTGGCCCAGGCATCCACCCGTGTAGAAAGGCCTCGGGCGACCACTTGCACAACCAGAATGTGATAGGCAATTCATGATGAACACACAGAACATGCAAGCTTTTCTACCATTACATTTTTCATTGTCACTCTTATGCTTTAATTTGCAAGCTTTTCTACCAATTTCAAAAGTTCACCATTAATTCTAGGGCAAGGCCTTCAAGTATTGATTTTGGAACATGGCAGCATAAGGATAATTGCTAGTTAGACAGCACCACGTGAGCTTCATCTCATCATGCAAGCTTTGCTTCTTTCTTCCATATGCTTGATGCTAAGACCCCCTTCTTCTACCTTACTCCTAGCTTTGGAAGGAGTTCTAAATTATATATAAATATCTTTCAATATACTTTCATATAAAAATACTAAATTCTGGCCATTACAGCCACAGAGTTCCCAGAATTATGCCAAACATAACCTGTTCCAGATTTCATTCCAGAAACAACGCCTGACTTTAAAAAATCATATCTTTTAATATACTAATCCAAAAATTTTGATCTACCCATAAAATTAAAGCTATGGATGTCTAATTTAATTTTGAAAAATTTCATAATATTTGGACTAGGTTTGACTAGAAAAAACCATTTTACATCCATAATGCTTCCAGGAAACAGATTAAACAACACTTACTTTTCAACTTCCAAAAATTCCAAATTCATATACAAGCATCCAAAAATCATGAACCAACATATTCCCCCACAATTTTCCCTTCTAAATCCAATAGAACTATCAAAAATATGAAATTCCAGCTCCTCCCTATTGTTCTGTATCTAGCCGAAAGCATGGAAGAAAAAGGAAAATTTATGTTTTCATGCTTTCAAGCCATAACAACCTTCCTTTCCACTTCTAATAACATATTTAACCATTTAAACACTTATTAATCATGATTTGATGAAATTTTGGAAGCATAACCCCTTAGAGTTTCATCATCCATTTTTCACAAAACAACCAAATCCAAGCCAAAATCAACAACAACAATAACAACATATAAGGCAAGAGAATCAAGGTTTTGGAGATTACCTCTTGTTTTTCTCAATTTCTCTCTCTAGGCATCAGCCTCCTCTCTCTATTCTCTTGAAATTTTACTTGCTAACCATGGTATTCAAGAAGGAGAAGGGATTAGAAGAGGTGTTACAAGAATTAGAAGGCAAGAGCACTTGATTCCTTAACATCTTACCTTGGATTTTCTACTTGAACCCTAGCTCCTCTTCTCTTCTATTCTCTTGCTCCCCTTTTTATCTAGGTCTCCCTCTCTCTCTATTGTTGTTGTTGTGACTAAAATATGGATCTTGGAATGGATAAGAAGTATATATAAAATATCTCTCTTTCGTTCCTCTTAATAATATTACTTTAATGCATCATCTTTTCTATTTATCACATGGCCATTTATTGGCCTCATCTTTTCTCTTTCCATATGAATTTTTGATCGTAAGACACATCTTAAAATGGAGAAAGAAAAGCTCTCATATTATCTTCATCTATTCCCTTCATAATTCACTTGTAATAGCACTTTATGATACTTACCTTTTTTTACCTTTCCAATCTTAATTTACTTGGCCATAAATCATTCTCTATTGATTTAATATGATCCAACCATTTTATTTCTCCATTGATTTCACTTTTTAACCAAAAATGTCATAGAAGATGGGAAATATTTATTGCTTCTTGCATTATTGGCAAATTACCATTTTGCCCTTATATTTTATGATTTTTGTATTAAATCATGTCTTCCTTCCTTTTTACTTGTTTTGGCTGAAAGGGAATATATTTGGGCCAATATTTGTGCTCTTTCATCAATATTAGGCTTTTAAGTAGACAAAAGTTACACCCTTATGTCTTAGCTTAGCCAATTTATATGTAACTACCGATTGGAGTCTTTCCATAATTTTATGTGCACCATAATTCACCATTTTATTACACTAAATGTCATAAATACATATAGGGAATATTGGTGATAAAAGTGGGGTATTACATCTCCCCCCCATATAATAAATTTCGTCCCCGAAATTTGCTACACATTATGAGGCATAAATTCCGGGTAACGTCTTTTCATATCCTCTTCTACTTCCTATGTTGCCTCCCTTAGAGATAGTCCCTTCCAGACCACCTTCACAAATGGTATGCTGTAATGTTTGAGTCGCCTTTCTTGTCTATCAATGATTTATTCAAGCATAGCCTCGTAAGTGAGGTCGTCTCGTATATCTACATCTTCATATTCAATAACATGCTGGGGGTTTAGTTAGGTACTTCTTCAATTGCAAAATGTGGAAGACGTCATGCAATCTGCTTAAGTTTGGGGGTAGAGCAATTCGGTAGGCTACGGGCCCAGTTCTTGACAAAATCTTGAACGGCTCAATGTATCGAGGGCTTAGCTTCTTTCTCTTTATCGCCCTTCCAATACCAGTGACAGGTGAAACCTTTAGAAATACATGATCGCCGACCTATAACTCTAATAGTCTTCTCTTCTTGTTGGCATAGCTCTTTTCCTTACTCTGGGTTGCAAGCAATCTCTGCTTGATGACTCTAACCTACTCAGTAGTCTGATCTACTATATATGGCCCGTACAACCTTCTTTCTAAAAATCCAGCAGAGAGGGGATTGGCACTTCCTTCCATATAGTGCTTCATAAGGAACCATCTAAATACTTGCATGATAGCTCTTGTTGTAAGAAAATTATGCAAGTGGAAGGTAGTGATCCTAACTTCCCTTGAAGTCCATCACACACACTCTTAGCATATCCTCTAGCGTCTGTATGGTTCTCTCTGTTTGCCCATTAGTCTAGGGATGATAGGCCATACTGAATTTCAGTTTAGTGCCCAGAGCTTCATGTAGAGATCTCCAAAATCTTAAAGTGAAATGAGGATCTCTATCAGAGATTATACTCTTTGGCATCCCATTAAGTCTCACTATCTCCTTGATGTATATCTTTGCCAATTTATTAGGAGTATAGCTGGTATTGATCGGTATGAAATGTGTTGACTTCATGAAACGATCAACAATCACCCAGATTGCATCATGATTCCAAATTCTAGGTAATCCCATCACAAGATCCATGGTTATGCTCTCCCACTTCCAATCTGAAATCTCAAGACTCTGAAGCAATCCTAGCAGTCTCTGGTGCTCAATTTTTACCATTTGGTAGGTAAGACATCTTGCCACATATTGTGTCACATCTTTCTTAATCTAGGCCCTTAGTACATCAACTTCAAGTCATGATGATATCTTTACCATCCCTGGGTGGAGAGTATATCAACTGTGGTGCGCTTCATCTAGGATTTTCTACCTTAGATCAGCTTTCCATGGAACATAGATTCTCTTCTGGTATCAAATTAGTATACTAGATGAAAGATCGTAATCCTGAGTCTCTTCATATTTTATCATAGTCCTGATGGATTGTGCTTGCTCATCTTGCATTTAAGCTTCTGTAATCTCAGCCTTAAGATCACTTTCCTCTTAGCTAACACCATAACCGACACAGAGGATTTGGTTTGACTGGTTCAGATCTCAGAAATATTCTATTAATTTCCTTTCCTGTATCATTATAGCTGCCACTTGCACTGCCTTTTGACTGAGAGCATCAACGATGATATTGGCTTTACCTAGGTGATACTTGATCTCCAGGTTGTAGTCCTTTAACAACTCCATCCACCTGCGTTGTCCCATGTTGAGCTTTTTCTAATCATATAGGTACTTAAGACTCTTGTGGTCATACTACAATTCCAAAATCACACCATATACATAGTGTTGCTAGATTTTAAGTGTAAATATAATTACTGCCATCTTTAGATCATGTGTGGGATAATTCATCTCATGAGGCTTCTTCAGCTGTTGAGAGGCAAAGGCCACCACTTTTCCCTACTGTATCATGACAAATTACAGTCCCCGCTTACTAGCATTATTGTAGACCACATAGGTCAACTTAGGATCAGGGATAATCAACACGGGTACAGTTGTTAACCTCTCCTTCAACTCCATAAAGCTCTGTTCACATTGATCTTCCCATCTAAATAATTGATCTTTTTGTGTGAGCTTGGTTAACGGCAAGGCAATCTAGGAGAAATTTTGAATGAATCTCTGGTAATAGCCAGTAATACCCAGAAAACTGCGTATCTCAGCAACAATTTATGTGGCCTTTTCTAGTCTAGTACTATTTCCACCTTACTGGGATCCACTGCAACCCCTTCTTGTGAGATGACATAGCCCAAAAATCTAACTTACGAAAGCCAAAACTCACATTTGCTTAACTTCGCATAGAGTTACCTTTCCTGCATAATACATAGCACGATCCTCAAGTGCTCCTCATGCTCCCTCTACTCTTGGAGTATATTAGAAAGTCATCGATGAAGACTACCACAAATTGATCTAAGTATTGACAAAAGATGCGATTCATGTAGTCCATAAATATGGTAGGTGCATTTGTTACTCCAAAGGGCATCATTACCAGGAACTCGTAGTGCCTATATTGGGTCCTGAAAGCAGTCTTCGGTTTGTCTTTTGCTTTTACATGTAATTGATGATATCTCAACTTTAGATCAATCTTCCAGAACACACTTCATCCAGACAGTTGATCTAAAAGGTCATCAATCTAAGGAAGCGGATACTTGTTCTTGACGGTTACCTTGTTTAACTCTTTGTAGTCAATACAGAGCCTCAGGCTCCCATCCTTATTCTTGATGGATAGCACTGAAGCTCCCCATAGCGAGACACTGGGTCAAATAAACCCTTTCTCAAGCAATTCTTTGATCTACTTCTTTAGCTCAACCATCTCATTTGAAGTCATTTGGTACGGGGCTTTTGATATGGACCCAGCTCTAGGCATGAACTCGATTGCAAATTCCACTTCTCTTTTCAGAGGAAAACCATTAAGGTCATCTGGAAACACATCAGAAAATTCCCTAACAACCAGAATGTCTTCCAGGGCTATTTCTGTCTCCACCTGCACGGAAAAGAACATAATATAACCCTAGCATTCATTCTTCAAGCATTTCTCAACTTCTGCCAATGAAAGGAAGTTTAGACTAGCATCTCTATTATCGACCTCCTACCGAGTAGGATATATTATCCTCTTATTTCTGCAATCTATCAGCACATTGTTTGCTGTCTGCCAATCGAAATCCGGTATAACTTTAAGTTTTTAAAGCTGAAAATATATCAAATCAACTGAAAATTCACATCCCTCAACGTTTACCACAGAGTTCAATAAGCATCAGCAGTCATAGTTTTGACACCCATCGGTTTTGACACAATCAAGTTAAATGGTAGCTTATACACATGTAAACCTAGGCGCTTGGTACAATCATTAGCAATGAAAGGAGTGACTAGCACCCGAATCATATAAAGCAACAAATCACTAAAAAAGTCACTTTTTATAGTGTCATTTATTTCATTCTACTGTGTTAAAGTACACATTTTGATGATAACCAAGCTTAGAAATGTTTTATGAAAAGGAAAAAAACTCAAGTGATAAGATGTCCCTGTGACACCAGAACGTAATTGGCTAGTGATGAAATTATTTTATGAAAATTATTGATGCACTCGAGTAAAGGTTATGTCACTCGAGTGATATTTTAAAAAGTCAACATCACTGTCAAGGTACTAGCTAGTGAGTGGAAGAATATGTATAAATACTTTCTCTTCACTTGAGTCTTAAACTTTCCACTCAAAGTAATGAAGTAAAAATGGTGTGTCACTTACAAGGTACTCGATGGTGATTCTTTAAAATCTTCCTTATACTCGAGTCAAGTGATGCTTACTCGAGTGATGGTTGAAATCGTGTAAGTTACCTAATGGTAACTCACCACTTTTGAGAAAAAAAGTTACACTTGAGTAACAAAGTGGCACTCGAGTGATGCACAAAACCACTACAAGTTACTTAATGGTAACTTGCTGATTTTAGAAATAAATAAGTGTTCAATCGAGTTACAAAGTAACACTAAAGTGATACCCAAAACTTCACGAGTTGCCTGATGGTAACTGGCTAATTTTAGAAACAAAAGTGATAAGTCACTCAAGTTAGTAAGTTGTTACTTGAGCGATACTCAAATGTTTGAAACTTACCACTTGGTAATTAGAAGATGTTTGTTTTCTAAATTAACATCACCTGAGTGGAAATTGCTCACTCGAGTGACACATATAAGAATATTGTTATTACTCTTCAGTTACACGCTAGTGACCAACCAATGTTTTGAAAAAAAAAACTAAGAAGCACTCAAGTGATAAGTAAATCGAGTGATCACTTGATTGTTGCTTTCCTAGAAATAGAGCATGTTTTGTATTTCACAAAAATCATTGGATTAATTGTGTAACTTGTTTGTCTCATCTCTAATCACTCTAACTCTTCAATATATTAGTCCTTAAGAATTTTCCAGGTAATCAAACGAAGATTAACTCAAAAATTGGAAAAATCAATTTTGTGTTAGAAGCATTAAATCTGAAGGACATTTAAACATCAAACATTCTCTCTGCTCCAACAGCTAATTCTTTAGACATAACGAATGTTCAGAGACTTCAACGAATATCTATCAAAGACTAAGGAAAATTCAGTGGATACATTCAATAATGCAATAGTCATTAATTCTCTCTACTTATAAATAGCTAGAGAATTGAAGAAGAAGCAACTAACTTTTGCAAAAAAAATTATGTGGCATTCATTGTAAAGTCTTAAAATTCTTAAATTCAAGCTTATACTTCAATGATCATATATCTACTCTTGTGAGAGACATTTATTGATTCATTTACTACATGAGAGACATAATATTGTGGGATCTTGAGTGAGTATTAAATTACAAAGTGTAAAGGGGAGCGATTATTCTTGAAAAAGAACTAGTTTGTATTAAGGCACAAAGAGCCTATCGAATCTTGGAGAATAGTGAAAATCTCAAAAAGCTTTTGAGGATTGGACATAGGTCAAGCGGTTTCAACCAAACCAGTATAAATCTTGTGTTCTTACTCTTGGTGACATATTTTTAACTTTATTTTATTGAATTTTGCATTAAATTCCAAATTTTTTTAATTATCACCCAATTTAACCCCCTCTTAGGTGAAAGTCTTGCTTTAACATTTGGTATCAGAGCCAAGCCTTCTTGTTTGAGGTTTAACAACCTAAGAAGGACCTAATGATAAGTATACTTCCTGATGGAGTTTCAACCACCAGACCACTAGGATTCTATGTAATGTACTAAAAATTCCATAACTTGTACTACTTTAAGTATGTATGAATTTTCTGGTTCAACGAGCCGATGCAAGATATGTGTACAGGTGTACACTTGTGTATGAAACTTGAAAATAATTTAAGACACTTTAAGGCTTCTAGTGGGAACCCAAAATGGCGCTAATTTAAGGAAGAATAAGGGAGGAAGGAGCCATATGGCAATGTGGGACCCACACGAAGACCTGATATTTCCAGAGGCAAATCAATGCACAGACTCAATAGTTTCTGTAGACCCAGGGGTAGTGGCATCATCTTGGAGTCTCTTGGAGGTACTTGGGCTGACTTAGCCTAAAGAAGAACATGTGTCATAAAACCAGCGGCCTTGTATCAAAAAATAGCTTTATTAAAGTAGCTTTAAAAGTATCTTTTGACATTTTCCCCTGATTAGCCAATCAAATGCTGACATCTACCATTGGACATCTAATAGAGGTAGAAAAGCTAGTGTAACACATTGGTATATAGTCCGGTCATATACCCGATTTTGCCAACTGTGGTACCGGAAGCTGAATAAATCCTTCTTCCTTGACAGTTGAATTCACCCAATTATGTTAAAGGGGAAATGAAGATAAATTTTAAGAGATACACTGGGTACCCTACAGAGTAAATTCAAAACATATGGTACATAAAATTGCCGGTTACTCGATAATTCCCAAGAGGGAGCATCAAGCACCCTAACTTTTTTGGTGACATGTGCTATATTTCATAAAATAATTTTAGATCACTTTATCTCCCTCAAAACTCATTTAGCCCTCATAAAAATCATAAAAATTCATAGAAAAAGAAAGAAGAGAGAAGTTCTTCATGTTATTTGCCGATTCGAAGCCCGAAATCGCATTTTCAGCTCCTGAAGCCTTCATTAAAATTATTATACTCATCAAGAGCTTCATTTCTATGGTTTCATATTTTTCAACTGAGGAGTTTGGTGTCATCTAATTTGAAGGAAGTACTGCCAAAATTCCAAACCGACCGGATAAACACGTAGAGGTAATCGTAAGCTTGAATATGAGTATAATATCTTGCTATTTTGCTAAGTATTTTTGGATTTCTTAACCCTTTAGGGTTATGGTCAAGTTGCTAAAATTGGTCTTTAATGGTTGTTTGATTATGAATATATTTGTTAATAAAGGGTTTATAGTGGTTAATTACATGTTTGAAGGTTAAAAGTTGCAAAAACATAATTTGTGTTTTAGGGTTCAAATTTTACCAGTTTGTTTCATGGTGATTGAGCTAGATTTTGATTAATTTGATGTTAGAAATGCATTCTATGGCTAACAAATTTGTAGGGATTGTAACGCCTTCCTTAGACCCTTTACTCTATATCGCGGAAGCATTATGACTTAGGGAAAACCTTACTTAGGCCCCTAAACCTGAACTTGCAATTTAATTTTAGGGTCACTATTCATTTTGTAAAGCCGTATTTACCAAATTACTTTATTACAGGGTTACAATTCAATTATTCGCTCCATTCATTACTATTAGATTATGTCTTTTCTTAGTAATCATGCTGCTTATTTAACTAATGTGGGCTTGTACGATGCGATTACCCATTTCTAATTCAAATATTATGCCTAGGAAATTCAATTTATCAGTCATGCAGTGATATATAGTTAATCACTCAAATGTCAATTTCACAATGGTACAACGCATAAATAATTCTTCTCCTCTTCATTGCTATTTCTTTTCCTGGCACAACGTCTTGCACTCCTCTCTATGCTCAGCTACCTATTGGTTAGTTGAGGGAGGGTAAGATTCAGGGAAATCTCAGTAGCAAACAATACCACTATGCATGCAAGATATATATTTAATGCATGACATGCTTACCTTACATAAATTCATGCCAACATAATGACATATATGGATGCTCAATATTACAACATACTCATGGCCATAGCATAAATATAACAGAGCTTCAATCAATCAAATATTCTCAACACATTAAGCAAAGTAGTCACATAAATCAATGCATAAACATACATATCAAATACATGCAAGTTAGGTAAGTTTACTACCTTTTAGACCTAGGTCAACTTCTTGTTCCCTTTTCTTCCAACCACCAAAGTTGTTTAGACATTCTTCCATTCCTCTTCTTTGTCATCTCGTGGCCCTAGATAAATGACCAAATTATTAGAGCCATAAAAAATGAATGTCTAATGTGGCTATATTAGCCTTTAAGACATGTCTCTTATTTTTGGACCTATACTTGTCTCCATTCTTGATAACTCATAACTTTTATGTTGGTTATCTCTAAAGTCAATGTATTAAACCTAATGTGTAGTTAATGGGCCTACACAAGCTTTATGGCCTTAGCTTAATCCTTGAAGTTCCAATTTATTATATTTGACCCTAAGTGGTTCATTTTCGCCTATTAACCAAAAACGGCTAGAATTTTTAATAAACTTTGAAAATTCATAACTTTATCTAGGAAAATCCAATTGGGATGGTTTAAAGTCTTATGTGTCACTCATTAAGTCTATTTTGAAAGACAAATACTCCTTCAGCCAGAACCACATACAAAAATCCAGATTCACCAATAAACTCACACTGCCCCAGATTTTCTCCAGTTTTAAAGGTCTAACTTTAAAAATTCATATCTCCTAATATATTAATCCAAATGGAACAAATGACCTACCAAATTAAATTTTCTGATGTATACTTTAAATATAAAATTTTTTATGGCTATTGGACAAGATTTGGTTATTCAAACATTCATCACAAGCAGACTACCTCCATAAAACGAAATCTGGCAGCACTATTTCTTAACTTTAATTTTTTGGTTTTCAATCTAGTCTTTCTAAAATTCCTCCGACAGGCTATTTTTAATATCCCAAATTCAATCAAAAAAATTCTATGTATATTTATTTATATTCAATGGAATAAAATGGTGAATTTTGGTGCTCTTAAAGTAGTCAAAATAGTGAAAATAGTAATTATATGAAATTCTTTGCCAAGAAAGACCTAAAGCCCAATTTTTATTTTGCTAAAATCCTAACATTGTGGCCTAAAATTAATTATGAAAGAGCACAATTTTTGGGCCCAAAATTCGGCCAAGTTGAAGGAAGAAGAAAAAATTGGCAATTGTTACAAAATTCAAGAAAATATAAGGGCAAAATGGTCATTTTGGCTAAATAAAATAAAATTCAGTAATTTCCTTAATAAATTAGGGAAAATTTGGTTAAGGTTTGAGAGACAAGAAGGAGAAAGAATTTTCTACACAATTTGACAAGTGGAAGCAAAAGTAGATGGCATGTGAAAAAATATAATAAAGGAAAATAATCACATGCAAAAATACTATAAAATATTAATTAAGAAGGGAGGTGTAAGAGGACTCTAGAACACTTCATAAAGTCCTCTTAAAGGCCATTATTTTGGCCAAAATAAGAACCGAAAGAGATAGAAAGAGTTGGAGAAGAGCAAGAACAAGAGAGAAAGCATAAGGTTCAAGAAGCAAAAAGGGTTAGTTTGATTGCAATTTTCACTTGTTCTTGTCTTCTAATTCATGAAAAAATCTCCCTAACTCTCATGCCATCTTGAATCATCCATATAGCAAGTTTAAAGTTTAGGAAAAGAAGGAGAAGGGGGATCGTTTTAGGAAGCAAGAGAGAGAAGATCAAAGGTAAGTTTAAGAACTTGTTGATTCTTAAAGATTTAAGCTTGTTCTTGATGTTGTTGGCTTGTTTTTGTTGGATTTTGTGATTTGAGATGTTCAAACCCCAAGGGGAGATGTTGTCCAAATTAACACTAATCATGTTCAATAGATGTTTAAAGGGTTAAATATGTGATTACAAGAGAAAAGAAGGTGTTTTAGAGGATTAAACATGAAAACACATTTTTTCAATTTAATTTGGAAGTTTCAGCCAGCAGTTGTTCATGGGGTTAGAGCTAGAATTTTTTGATTTTGATGATTCCATTGTGGTTAAAATATGAAAATTGTGTAGGGAATATGTGAAATATGGAGTGTAAAGGCTTTAAGGCGTGAAATGAAAATTTTGCCCCTTAAACCCTAAAATGGTGGTTGTCAAGGGTAATCTAGTCATTGCAGTGTGATTTTGTCAAAAATGGATTCTATACATTAAATTGTATAGGATTAACCTAGGTCATAATTTTTGAAAAACTATAAGTATACCGGGTATACAAGGAATTAGACTGGATTACTTGGGGGCATTTTGGTAATTACATGATTTTGAACTAAGATAACCAACTTATAAATTTTGAAATAAAGTATAAATGAGTAATAACTCGTTTATGATCAATTTGGGAATTTTAAGGTACGATATTTACCAAACCGGACTGGAAAAGTAAGGGTTGACACTAGCTAGGCAGGGAAAGGTGTTAAGGTAATATCTCTATCTCTCATGTTCTATTTGATTGTTAATATGCATTGTTTGCCATGTTCTATGCAATGACATGTGTATGGCAATAATTCCTAGTCTAGGTGTGGGAAAAGCACAAGTACCACCCTAAGGGAAAAACACAAGTACCTCTTGGATCGGCAAGTACCCAGTCTAGGTAAGCCAGTGGCAAGTACGGGAAGAACAACATCTTCTCCGAAACATTAAAGTAAGTAGGGGTCATAACAGCATATGATCCTGAATTAAGCATACAAGAAGGTTAGTAGGGTACAAATGGTAATATGTATATGAACGCCAAGCAATAATTGCAATGTGATCACTGATTGGTAAGTGGGATAAATGACCATTTTGATCTAGACAAAATCATCACTTAATCTTAAAGGTTGCATCATATATGTTGCTTTACATGTTTATTTTTTTCATTTTATATGATTGATTATCAGTTACTACTGAGATTCCTTTGAATCTCATCCCTTTCCATAAATAAAATTTATTCAGTAAGGTATATCAGCTCAAAAGGCAAAGAAGGGGACTCTGGCAACTGAAAGGACTGGCTTTTGAAGAAAATTTTGTGTTGGTTATCTTATATACCCTTTATGTATCTTCTGGGTTATGTATCATACTATGTTCGAACCTTATGGGGATTCCTATAATATAATAAAGAAGTTTATATTAGTATGTTTATGCTATTTCTGTATGCCCATTGAATTGTGCGTTGGTACTTAATTAAATGTCAACATTTTGTGAGGTTTGACATTTTTGGTATCAGAGAGTGAGGTTTTGGAAATAACATAATGGTATACTTATATGATCTTGATTATGTTATAGAAGGAACCATGAGAAGAGCACGACAACATAGGAGTGGATCCTCGCCATCAATGTATTAACCCTCGGACAAATGGCAATAACAATCAAGTCAGGGTACGCAAGGCCCTAGGGTATTACATACTGTAAGGAAGCATGTACTGCTGAGACTAGCCTATGGACCTTAGCCTAGGCCTAAGTTGACAACTAATTCTTCTGTAGGATACATGGAACAACCATTAACCGGTGGAAATGAGTCAGATCCATATAGCGTGGCCAGCTCCAGGGCAGACCCAATATACATAAGACATGACTTACAGCTAGATGAGTAGTTGTAGGACTACATTAATAACCTATATAGGCGAGCTTGTTGTATACGTGAAACTCCACTGGCTTAATATACGCAGTTGTTGCATGACATAGATACTCTGTATTAGGATCTTATTTGGGACGTCTAAATGGTAGATTTAGGTGCTAAAATTTTAAAATAAATATTTTAGATGACGCTTAAAATAAATTTTATACATCCCAATTTAATAAGGGACACCTAAAATGACCCTTTAGGCGTCCCTTTTGAGTTTTCAGATGCCTAAAGTGGACTTTAAGTGTCCACAAAATTAAAAGGGACGCCTAAAATTCAGAGATTCCCTCCAATATTATGAAATTGCCACCGCATTTTCTTTTTATTTCCTTTTCTAAAAAAAGGGACATCTTATAGGGAAGTAGAATGTATTTTTGTAGTAGTGTTACCTTATATTTTGGAAAACCCTTGCTCTTGTGTTCTTCTTAAGCTTTTCACATCCAGCCCTCTCTCTTTCTCTTTTATGATTCAGTTTGCAGGGGAATGTATGGAGAAAGAATGAAGAAATGAAGACTTAATGAATTTGCTAAGTTACTTTACACATGGCTTCATCTCATTGGTCCAACACATGTAATTCTTGTTTAATTCCACAAAATAATTCCATTTCCCTTTTCCTCTCCCTTGGCAGCCAAAATCAATGAGGAATGGAGGATAAATTATTGACTTGAATTGTCACATGATATCATCTCACAAGTTGTTGACTAAAGTCCTATGTCTTTGTTTTTCGGCCTCTTTTCGAAGCTTTAATCTTTCCTTTGGTAATAATATACCAAAATGGACTTAATAATTACCAAGTGGCCATTTCTTCTTTTTTAATTTGCATTTAATTGAAATTATCGGGAGTATTAGGAACAAATAATTATCTCTTGATTTATTGGTCAAATGACCATTTTACCCTTACATTTATTCCATTTTCACACTTAATGCAAAACTTGGCAAAATTTTCATCAAACTTTGAAAATTCATATCTAATTGTGTAGATATCCAATTGGGATGGTTCTGAAGGCTATTCGACCCTTATTAAGTATATTTTTAAGTAGAAATATAATCTTTGGCCAATTGGAAGCTCCCTCTTCCCAGAATTATTGTTTTTGGACGTTGCCACAGAAAATAGTCTATTTCACTGGTCCAACTTCAAAAATACATAATTCCTTGTGTACAACTCCAATTGACTTATATTACCTATCAAGTTGAAGCTTGATAAGTATAATTTTGTTATGGAAATTTTCATAATTTTTGGACATCATTTACCTATTGAAAAATGCCATACTAATACTACAGCCATACTGGGAATTTCACCGATAGCAATACTACTTTGTGTTCCACTTCACTATATTGTGTGTAACTTTTAATTGCTTTGTTTTATCACTCCTTTTACTCTTTAATACCCCCAAGATATAAAATTTTTTTAGGGAATTTAATCATGCCTTACCGAGACATTTGTTAAATCGGGGTTTAATAGTCCACTTATCTCAGGCTTAATCTCAAACCTATTGTCCCAAAATTTGGGATATTACAAAGGTCCCTTAGGTTTTATCATCCATCTCTCGTAAAACAACCAAAACCAAGCCAAGAACAACATCAATAGCATCAACTAAAGCAACAAAAACAAGTTTGGAGGTTTACCTCTTGATTCCTCCTCTTTCTCTCTCTACATGTTTTCTATCTCTCTCTCCATAACCTTGATTTATTTTGAAAATCATGGTTTCAAAGGAGGAAAAGTGATTATAAGAGGTTATGGAAGGATTAGGAAGCAAGAATCACAAAGTTATAAGCTTTATTACCTTAGTTTTGTGAGAACCCTAAGCTCTTATATGCATGAAGCTTTCCCTCCATCCTAGTAGCTCCCTCTCTCTCATGTTTCAATTTCTTGCACGAAAATGAGAAGGAAAGATGAAGGAAAGGGTATTTAATAAATTGATCAAAATGCTTTTACAAGTGTAAATTCCCTAATGGTCCAAATATTAACTTTTGTCTAATTATTCCATTTCCCTTCTCCCTTCCTTAATCAGCCAAAAATGATGAGAATTGAAGAGAGAAAATATTGATCTTCATTTATCCCATTGTGCCAACTTACAAATTGTTGACTTTTGGACTTTTGACTTTTGACTATTTGACCTTCCTTGATTATAATTCACCAAAATAGGCTTATTAATTATCAAGTAGCCATTTCCCTCTTTTTAAGTCCCATATAACTAAAATTATTAGTAACATTAGGGAAAAATAATTATTTCCCACTTTATGGCAAAATTATCGTTTTTCCCCTACGTTTTATGATTTACCAAAATAAATCATTCCTTGCTCATTTTTTTTCATTTGGAAAAATTTTTGACACTTGGATGAGACCATTATTTTTGTCATTTTATGCTCAAATTTTGGTTACAATATTAGGCCTTTAAGTGGACATTAATTGCCTCTTTGTGTCCTTACTTGGCCTAATTATATGTAACCGGCGATTGAAATCAATTCATCATTTTATTCTATTAAATATCACAAATATACACATAAGGAATATTGGTGAAAAAGTGGGGTATTACAGTTGTCCCCGTTCAAAAAATTTCATCTCCGAAATTTGTTACACCTCATCTAGCATAAATCCCGGGTAACGTCTTTTCATATCTTCTTCTGCTTTCCAAGTCGCCTCCCTTAGTGATAGTCCCTTCCAAACCACTTTCACAAATAGTATGCTACGATGTCTAAGCCGCCTCTCTTATCTATCTATGATTCGCTCGAGCTCAGCCTCATAAGTGAGATTGTCTTGCATGTCGACATCCTCATACTTAATAATATGCTGGGGGTCTGGTTAGTACATTTTCAATTGCGAAACATGGAAGAAGTCATGAAATTTGCTTGGATTTGGGGCTAGATAAATCCGGTACGCTACGGGCCCAATTCTTGACAAAATCTCAAATGGCCCAATGTAGCGAGGGATCAGCTTCTTTTTCTTTATTGCCCTTCCAATACCGGCAACAGGTGAAACTTTCAGAAATACGTGATTGTTGACCTGGAACTCTAGTAGTCTTCTCTATTTGTCGGCATAGCTCTTCTGCCTAATTTTGGCTACAAGCAGTCTCTGTTTGATAATTCTGATCTGCTCAGTAGTCTGGTCTACTATTTCCGGTCTATATAATCTTCTTTCTGATAACTCTTTCCAGCAGAGAGTAGATTGACACTTCCTCCCTTACAATACTTCATACTGAGCCATCTGAATGATCACATGATAGCTATTGTTGTAAGAAAATTATGTAAGTCGAAGGTAATATCCCAACTTCTATTGAAGCTTATCACACACGCTCTTAACATATCTTCCAGCGTCTGTATGGTTTTCTCTGACTGTCCATCTGTCTGAGGATGATAGGCCCTACTGAAGTTCAACTTAGTGAAGAAAGCATCATGCAGAGATCTCCAGAACTTTGAAGTAAAGTGAGGATCTCTATAAGAAATGATATTTTTCAGCATCCCATAGAGTCTCACTATCCCTCAAGAAATGATTCTGGATTTTGGGTAATCCTACTATAAGATCCAAGGTTGCGCTTTCCCATTTCCATTCTAGAATCTTGGGACTCTGAAGTAATCCTGGCGGTTTCTAGTGCTCAATCTTTACCTTGTGGTAGATAAGACATCGTGCCACATATTCTGTCACATCCTTCTTTAATCTAGGCCACCAGGACATTGCCTTTAAGTTGCGATACATCTTTACCATCCCTGGGTGAAGGGTGTAACGACTTTTGTGCGTATCATCCAGGATCTTCTACCTCAGGTTAGCTTTTAGTAGAACATAGATTCTCTTCTTGTATTGAATCAATCCACTAGGTGATAGATCATAATCCTGAGTCTCTCCTCGTTCAATCATAATTCTAATAGCCTGTGCTTGCTCATCTTGATTTTGAGCTTCTGTAATCTCAGTCTTCAGATCACTTTCTGCTTAGCTAACGCATAACCAGCATAGGTGATTTATTTTGTCAAATTTAGATCTCGAAAATCTTCTATTAATTTTCTCTTATGTATCATCATAGCTGCCACCTGCACTGTCTTCTGACTAGGAGCATCAGCGATGACATTTGCTTTTCTTGGGTGATAATTGATCTCCAGGTTATAGTCTTTTAGCAATAGTATCCACCTGTATTGCCTCATGTTGAGCTCTTTCTGATCATACAGATACTTCAGACTTTTATGGTCGCAGTACAGTTCAACAACCACCCCATATAGGTAGTGTCGCCAGACTTTAAGCGCAAACACAATGATACGGATCAGCAAATTGTATCTTCAAATTCAAGAGATCTTTTGCAAATTCCAAGTGGACCAATCACGAGGGCAAGATCCAAACAAATTATGGAAGCATTAAATGGGCTAGTGCAACAGGCTTGGACAAAGCAAGAGGTGCTTGGATCAAATTTGGACAAAAATGCTGAAAATGTCACTAATATCATATGGGTTGCAAATGGAGATACTAATCAAGTTTTGGGCTTAGAGACTTCAAAAGAAAGAGCTTGAACCTAGTACTATATATGGGATGACTCATTTGGGCCTAAATAAGCACATTTTGAGCCTTGAATGCTGATTATATTTTGTGACTTTTATTTATATAAAAAATTATTAGATATTGGGCCTATTTGACTTTTGGGTTTCCTAATTAATTAATTATATTAGGTTATTTTCTATTTTCTAGAATGCATTTAATGCAATTAGGGTTTCTGAATATTTCTCTTTAAATACCTTATAACCATTCATTTTGGAGGTAGACTTTGAGACTTGATTATTAAATGAAATGTTGCACTTTTCTGCACCTCATTTCTTGGGAGTAGATTCTCTCTAGGGTTCTTCTTAGAACTAACAGACTTATCAAGCTTGATCAACCTTGTGGCGTCTTCCAACACTTTGGGTCCTTGTTCTTTCGTGCTCAAGGGTTCAAGTGAATCGTCAATCTGCGTTTAACGTTTTTAGGGTGTGTATATTTAGATTGGTTGTAGGTTCGTAGGGTCTTCCCTTGTTGGTTCGCACCATCTTGGTATCAGAGCTTCGGATCTAAACTCAAGTCACATCTTTCTATTCGTTGTTTCAATTTTTTGTTTAGGGTTTCGTACTTTGTTCTTGAGTCTTTTCGTCTAGGTCATCTGTGTTCGTGTCTGAAATATTTGCTTCTTTTTGTTAATCGTCTCTTTGTTGTTTCCGATGTTTAGTGAGTCTTTTTCATAGTTCAAAATCCTTTCTTTCATATCATTTTGGAATCGTTTCAATTCGATTTGTCATTAGTGAGTTCTAGCCGTTTTAATTCAGTCGTATTTCTGCAAATTTTCTGTGTCAATTCATCATTTTTCCAGATCATTGTCAAATCTTCTACCCTTGTTTGACCCATTTTATTTTGTGATTTAGGTCATTTAATAGGTCATTTTCATTGTTCAGTATCTCATCTTTCCATTCAATTTGGTCTCATCTAAATCCAAAATTTCTTCAATGAGTTATAGTCTTTTAGAAAAAATGACAATTTTATGGAATTTCTGGGTTCAAGTTGGATGAAACTTTTTGTGATAGATTGAGAGTATTCTCTTTAATTTCAGTAGAAAAAAAAGAAAAAAAATAGTATCAGAAAAAAAAGAAAAAAGAAATTGGAAAAAAAAAGAGAGAGAAAAAAGCTCCAATTGATGTGCTGGAAGTGTTATATGCAAGCATCTATCTTGATACCTAGAATTTGACTGAAACTTTTCCACTCTGTCAATTAAACTTTTGTTTTCCTTGAACTCCTTTTCCAATACTCACTTTGATGTTCCTTATTTCTGAGTGTTGTGTTGATTTCTACAAGTTGTGATTGCATTGATTAAATTGCTTAGTTCTTTAAAGAGCCTTAAGAGGAATCTAAGAGCGGAAAAAGGGAAGAGTGATATATATCAATTCAAAAAGCCAAATTTGAGTGAAACACGAGTGAAGAGTGACATTCTTGAGGGAAACACGTGAGGAATTTGTGAGTAAATTTATTTCTCTAACATATTTCTTGCAGATACCATGTCTAATGCAGAAGAAACTTCAGGTGATAATCCACTGAATCTAGATGACCACCTCAGGGCAATGCAGCAACAATTTGCACGTATGAATGTGGTTTTTGGAGAAATAAGGGATAGGATGGATAGGCAAGATGAAAGTATTGAAAATCTGCAAAGAGTCTGACCAAATCCTCAAAGGCATAATAGGCAATGGGATGCTTCTATTGATGAATTTGAATCTGAAAGTTATGAGGGTAGTGGTGCTAGTGACGAAGATCTTGAATCTGAATTTGAAGTGGGGAGAAATAGGTTTAGAAGACATGGAAAAAATATTCCTAGGGAAAGAAATAGAGTCGATGGAAACCTTGGGAACATCAAAATGAAAATACCATCGTTCCAAGGTAGGAGTGACCCTGAAGCATATTTGGAGTAGGAGAAGAAGATAAAGATGATTTTTGAGTGCCATAACTATTCTGAGGCTAAAAAGGTGAAGTTAGCAGCAATAGAATTCACTGATTATGCCATTATTTGGTGGGATAAATTGGGCACTAACAAAAGGAATAATGGTGAGAGGCCTGTAACAACATGGAGAGAAATGAAAACTCTAATGAGGAGGAGATTTATCCCTAATCATTACTATAGGGAGCTTTATCAAAAGTTGCAGACCCTTACACAAGATTCTAAGAGTGTAGAGGAATATTACAAAGAGATGGAATTAGCTTTAATAAGAGCTAATGTGCAAGAAGAAAGAGAGGCTACAATGGCTTGTTTCCTAAATGGATTCACAAAGACATTACTGACATAGTGGAATTGCAATACTATGTAGAGTTGAAGGACATGGTGCATATGGCAATTAAGGTGGAAAAGTAACTCAAGCGTAAACGTGCTTCAAAATTCCATTATGGATCAAGTTCTTCACAAAAATAGATTTGGAAGAAAGGAAAAAGAGCTATCCAAAAGGAGACAACTAAAGGCAGAGAAGATGCTACATCAAAGAGAAACGGTAAACCTGATTCCCAAACTGCTAGAAATAGAGATATAAAGTGTTTCAAGTGTTTGGGTACAGGTCATATAGCTTCTCAGTACCCCAACAAGAGAGTCATGATTTTGAAAAATAATGAAGTTGTGACTGAAAGTGAGAGTGATCATGATTCCATGCTCTTACTTGAAGATACTAGTGATTATGGGGTTGAATATGCTGTGGAAGGAGAATGCCTTGTGGTTAGAAGAGCTTTAAATTGTCAGGTGAAGGAAGATGCGATGAATGAGCAAAGGGAAAACATTTTCCATACTCGTTGCCTCATTAATAACAAGGTTTGTAGTTTGATAATTGATGGTGGGAGTGTAACAAACGTTGCAAGCACTACATTGGTTGAGAAATTAAATTTACCAACCAGTAGACACCCTAGACCATACAAACTGTAATGGTTGAATGAATGTGGGGAAATTAAAGTTGATAAACAAGTTCTTGTTTCCTTTTCCATTGGCAAATATTGTGATGAAATAATATGTGATGTTGTTCCTATACATGCTGCACATCTACTTTTGGGAAGACCTTGGGAGTTTGATAGAAAAGTAAAAAGGGATGGGTTTAGAAATAGATATTCTTTTGTAATGAACAATAGACCCGTGACTCTTGTACCATTGACTCCAAAGCAAGTGTATGAGGATCAACTCAGGATGAAAAGAGAGAGAGATAAGAAAATGAGTGATATGGAAAATGAGAAACATGAGAGAGAAAAATAAAAAAGAATAGGGAGTGAAAAAGAGAGAAAATATGAGAGTTTAGAAAAAGAAAGCCAGAGAAAGGAAAAGAGTGAAGAGAGAAAAGAAAAGATGAGTTTTTATGCAAAAGAAAATGAAGTGAGGAGTGCTTTTCTGGCTGAAACACACTTACTTCTCCTTTTTTACAAGGAATCCTTTTTGAACACTAATGACATTAACTCTTCCTTTCCTAGTGTTATTGGTTCTTTGTTGCAGGAATTTGATGATATGTTCCCTGAAGAGATTCCACCAGGTTTACCACCTATTAGAGGAATTGAACATCAAATTGATTTCATTCTTGGAGTAACAATTCCTAATAGGCCATCATATAGGAGCAACCATGAAGAAATAAAAGAGCTTTAAAGGCAAGTAGAAGAGCTCATGGAAAAAGGCTATATTAGAAAAAGTTTGAGCCCTTGTGCAGTTTTAGTACTTCTAGTGCCAAAGAAAGATGGAACTTAGAGGATGTGTATTGATTGTAGAGCTGTCAACAATAACATTGTAAAGTATCGCCATCCCATTCCTAGATTAGATGATATGCTTGATGAATTACATGGTTCTATTGTATTTTCTAAGATTAAGTTGAAATATGGGTACCATCAAATTAGAATGAGGGAAGGGGACGAGTGGAAAACTGCTTTCAAGACCAAACATGGATTGTATGAATGGCTAGTTATGCCATTTGGTTTAACTAATGCGCCTAGTACTTTCATGAGATTAATGAACCATGTTTTGCGTGCTTTCATTGGAAAATTTTTTGTGGTTTATTTTGATGATATTCTAATTTATAGCAAGGACTTGGATGGGCATTTGAATCATTTGCATTGTGTGCTTGATGTTTTGAGGAAGGAAAAATTATTTGCAAATTTGAAGAAGCGTGATTTTTACATGGATAAAATTGTTTTTCTTGGTTTTATGGTGAGTGCTAAAGGAATAGAAGTAGATAAGGAAAAGATAAGAGCTATAAACGAATGGCCAACACCTAAAAGCATAACTGAGGTGAGAAGTTTTCATGGTTTATTTGGCTAGTTTTTATAGGCGATTTGTGAAAGATTTTAGCACATTTGCTGCACTACTCACTGAGGTTATTAAAAAATCTGTTGGTTTTAAATGGGATAAAGCACAAGATGATGCATTAATTAAACTTAAGGATAGATTGTGTTCTGCACCTGTGTTGGTATTGCCTGATTTTGGCAAAACTTTTGAGATTAAATGTGATGCATCTGGAGTTGGGATAGGAGCTGTTTTAATGCAGGAAAGAAAGCCAATTGCTTATTTTAGTGAAAAGCTAAATGGAGCATCCTTGAAGTATCCAACTTATGACAAAGAGCTCTATGCACTTAAAAGAGCATTGGAGAATTGGAAATACTACCTTTGGCCCAAACAGTTTGTGATTCACACTGATCATTGTTAGATTTCATGTTTTGATGATAACAAATCATGTTTTGGAAGCCCATGGATTAATTATCAGCAAAGCAAGCAATTCTGGTGATCTGTGCAAGATCACTCGAGTGATTTTGTTAATCACTCGAGTGATATTCAAGATCACTCGAGTGATCGCGAAATCACTCGAGTGATCCGCAAAAATGACAGATCACTCGAGTGATATGGGAAATCACTCGAGTGATCCGCATATCACTTCCAGTGATCGAGAAATCACTGCAAGAAAATTTCACTGTTTTGAAAATCACTTCCAGTGATTCTTAATCACTCGAGTGATGCGCCAAATCACTTCCAGTGATTGTAAATCACTCGAGTGATGTGGCAAATCACTTCCAGTGATTGGGATTTCACTTCAAGAAAAATTCACTGTTTTGCAAATCACTTCCAGTGAAGCTGAGATCACTCGAGTGATCCGCCAAAATTCTCAAATCACTTCCAGTGATTCTCAATCACTCGAGTGATGTTGGATTTTCGCTGAATCACTTCCAGTGAATTGGAAATCACTGCAAGAATATTTCACTATTCACCAAATCACTTCCAGTGATCTTGAATCACTCGAGTGATATTTGAAAAGTTGCAAATCACTTCCAGTGAATTGGAAATCACTCCAAGAAGAAATCACTATTTACAAAATCACTTCCAGTGATTCCAAATTCACTCGAGTGAAATATGCAATTTCCAATATCACTTCCAGTGAACCAGCAATCACTGACAGAAGTTTTCAAAGTTTTCAAAATCACTCCCAATGACATTATATTCACTTCCAGTGATATTGCACTTGCTCATATAATGATCTATTGTTTCCATGTGCTTTTACCTTCATAAACTTCAACTGATTTTGCTAGTGAAATTCTATTATTACTGATTTCTCCAAATAGCTATCAAAATCATATGGTATATCATTTTAATACTTAGTTACGAAAATAGGATCACTCTCTATGGTCTTATTACTGTCACTTTTTAGAAAACACCTCCAGTGATCCATATTAATTTGTTGAGATACAAATATTGCTTAACGGTTATATTCATAAGTGTGTTACAGCTGTACTCCACCATCACGCACTTGACTTGTAACTGAACACTCCACTCAAACGACAACTATTCATGGTAGCAGCAGAAATTCAAAAGTAACGGAAGACAAATGCTGTTACATTTGTCAGAAGCATATTTGAATCAACGGACAAATTTACAACAGTCTTCAAGTGGTTCTATTATATATGTCAAGCCATTTGAAAAAAATATAACAACGAAGAAAAACACCTGAATACTCTACAAGCAATATCCTCACAAAAAGCTTCAGTTCATCATTTGTGCTTCAGCTCTTATCTACATACTCTGTGAGAGAGATTTGTCATTCACACTTAATTATTTTCAATAGAGTTAACTTAAGGTTGAGGAACCTTAAGTAGGGATTTGTGATTACCTTGTGTAAGGGGGAGCGAGTGTCTAGAGGAACTTGCTGGTTGTACTGTGGTGCCAAGAACCCACTGAATCTTGGAAGATATAGTGAAAAGCTCAGAAGGATTTCTGAGGACTCGACGTAGGTCAAGTGGTTAAGACCGAACTAGTATAAATCTCTGTGTGAATCTCGGTGATATCTCTTCCTTTCATTAACTGTGCTTTAAGTTTTATAAATTGAATTTAAGCTTTCGATTATTTTGTAATCACCCAATTCACCCCCCCCCCTCTTGGGTGAAAAGCTTGCTCTAACATTTGGTATCAGAGCACAGGTCTTCTAATTTAGGCTTAACAACCTTAGAAGGATCCGATGGCAAGCATGGGTGAAGTAATCCTTCCTGACGGAGATTGTATCACTAGACCACCTGGTTTCAGTGGTGAACATTTTTCCTTCTGGAAAGCTAAGTTCCGTGTATTCGTAATGGCTACAGAATACGGACTATGGGATGTGATTGAAACTGGAAACTATATGCCTACAAAGACTGAAGAATCTCGAAAAGTTCCTAAATCACCAGCAGAATTTGACGACAATGACAAAAGGCTAGTGACTCTCAACAGCAAAGCAATTCTAATGATTCAGAGTGCACTAAGTCAAAAAGAATACTTCAGAATCAGTACTCTTCAGACTGCTAAAGAAATGTGGCAAGCACTTGAAGTAGCTCATGAAGGAACATCTGGAATAAAAGAAAATCGAGTCAATACTCTAACTACAGAGTTTGATCTGCTTCGTATGAAGGAAGGTGAGTCAATAGCTGAATTTGAACTTAGATATACTCACATTGTTAATCAACTTGCAGCACTTGGAAAATTCTATGATCAGAATGTCCAAGTAAGAAAAATACTAAATATTCTCACCAAAGAATGGGAAGCGAAAGTCACAGCAATAGAGGAAGCCAAAGGAGAATCAATGTAGTCTGTAGCTTCTCTATTTGGAAGCCTTTCAGAATATGAAAGCAAACTAAAATTCAAACGAGAATTAGAAGAAGTTGGCGACAAGAGGAAGAAAAGTCTTGCACTGAGTGTAACAAAAATAAAGGCATAAAACCAAGAAGAAGAAGAGGAGATCGATGATGATGAAATGGGCCTGATGATCAGAAGATTCAAAAAATTCTACAGAGGCCAAGGATTCAGAAATTTTCAAAGAGGTGGAACAAGTGGCAAAAGAGACGCCAAGGAAATCATCTGCTATGAATGTGGTAAACCGGGACATATCAAATCAGAATGTCTTGAGCTATTGCAGAAAAATAAAGAAAAGAGAAACTTCAAATCCTTCAACAGAAAGAAGGCATTTGTTTCTGCAATATGGGGAGATAGCTCCTCAGAAGAAGAAGAAAGCGATAATGAGGAGACAGCCAATATATGCCTGGTTGCTCAAAAAGAAACAGACGAAGAGGTAATGAATTCTGACCCTACATATGATGAGTTACAAAATGAATATGATGCTTTACATTTTGAATTTATCAAAATTGTTAATACTTTGATTGCCTGTAAAAGGAGAAACAAATTTCTTGAAGAAAGAATTAAAAACCCTTTGGATAGAGATTGCCAAAGGTGTTTGTCTTTTGAAAAGAAAAATATTGATCTTACTAAAACTCTTGAAAAGTTTACAAAAGGAAGTGAAATGTTAAATGTTATTTTAAAAGCACAACGTCATGTGAATGATAAGTCTGGTATAGGATATGATCCGAACCTAGACAAAAGAAAAGGTAAGAAGAAAACAGGAAGTAAATCCTATCTAAGTTATTTCACACGTTCTGTGCACACATCTAATCCTTTTGCCTATTGTAATTACTGCAATAGAAAAGGACATTATACTTCTTCGTGTTTTCATAAAAAGAAAGGAATTATAGGAACCTATAAATGGATACCTAAGAAGATTCATGAACAAAAAGTTATTTGTACTAACCCAAAAGGACCCAAAAAGATATGGGTACCTAAAACTTAATTATCCTTAACTGCAGGTTTGTCTCAGAACATCCAAATCAACCAAATGGTATATAGATAGTGGATGTTCAAGACATATGACTGGTGATCCTGAGAACTTCACCACATTAGTACCTAAGGAAGGTGGCAAGGTGAAATTTGGAGGAAATCAAACTGGAAGGATAGCAGGACTTGGGGAAGTCAAAGATAAAATCAAAGACGTATATTACGTTGAAGGTTTATGTCACAATCTATTAAGTGTAAGTCAAAGCACGGATAAAGACAACTGGGTAATATTTGATTCAGAAGAATGTCTGATAGTCAGCAAGAAGGATCTGCAAATTGAAAAGAAAAAGTTGAAGACCAAACTCAAGGCAAAAAGGGAAGGTAACTGCTATACTCTTGATATGAATGAAAATATTTCCGAAAATTGCCTTCTGAGTAACATTGACGAGAGTTGGCTTTGGCATAAGCGACTTGCTCATGTTAATATACATCAATTACAAAAGTTACTCAAAAAGGATTTGGTAATTGGACTACCTAATGTTAATTTCAAGAATGATTTAGTCTGTGATGCTTGTCAAAGAGGTAAACAAACTAAATCTTCCTTTAAAACAAAAACTGAAATTACCACTAACAGACCACTTCAACTATTGCATATGGATCTGATTGGTCCAGCAAGAGTTAAGAGTCTCAGTGGAAACTTGTACACATTTGTTATTGTTGATGATTTTTCTAGATTTACCTGGAATATATTTCTGTCATCCAAAGATAGAACCTTTTATAAATTTATTGCCTTTGCCAAGAAAGTGCAAAATGAGAAAGGTATGTCAATTGCAGGAATCAGGATAGATCATGGTGGAGAATTTGATAATCAAGCATTTGTAGAATATTGTGATACAAATGGCATCAATCACAATTTTTCAGCACCAAGAACTCCACAACAGAATGGTGTCGTGGAAAGGAAGAATAGAGTTCTTACAGATATGACTAGAGCAATGCTCAACGAAAAGAATGTATCTCAAGTCTTCTGGGCAGACGCAATGAGCACTGCATGCTACATTTCAAATAGAGCATATGTCAGAACCAAACTTGGAAAGACACCCTATGAACTTTACAAGGGACGGAAACCAAACCTCGCTCATCTACACATTTTTGGCTGTAAGTGCTTTATTCATAACAACGGTAACGATAATCTTGGAAAGTTTGATTCTAAGGCTGATAAGGGACTTTTCCTAGGATATTCAAATCAAAGTAAAGCATTTAGAGTTTTTAATAAACGAACATGCGTTGTAGAAGAATCAATTCATGTTGTATTCGATGAATATGTATCCTCTAGTAAAAACGTTGATGATGAGATAACTAGAAACCAACCATCTATTAATTCTCCAAATCTTGAAAATAACAATTTTGAAAAAGAAGTTGAACTAAGTAATCCTGATCAACCTCGAACCTGGAAATACATCAAGAGTCATCCTCTAGATCAAGTGATAGGTGGAGTTAATGAAGGTGTCAAAACTAGAAACAAAGTTTTAAACGAAGTGAGTTTTTCTGCATTCATTTCTCAATTAGAACCTTCTAACATTGAAGAAGCCCTATCAGATAATGATTGGGTGTTAGCAATGCAAGAAGAGTTAAATCAATTTGACAGAAATCAAGTTTGGGACTTGGTGCCCCGGCCTAAAGACCACTCGGTTATTGGCACTAAATGGGTATTCAAGAACAAACTTGATGAATCCGCAGCTATTGTCAGAAACAAGGCAAGGTTGGTTGCTAAAGGCTACAATCAGAAAGAAGGAATTGATTATGAGGAAACATATGCTCCAGTAGCAAGATTGGAAGCTATACGAGTACTCTTAGCCTTTGCATGCATCAAAGGATTCAAATTATATCAAATGGATGTGAAAAGTGCTTTCTTAAATGGGTACATCAAGGAGGAAGTTTATGTAGAACAACCTCCTGGCTTTGAAGACGTATCCAAACCAGATCATGTTTTCAAACTCAAGAAAGCCTTATATGGTTTGAAACAAGCTCCTAGAGCCTGGTACGAAAGGTTGAGCAAATTTCTCATCGAATTTGGTTTTACTCGAGGAAAAGTCGATACAACTTTATTTATAAAACGAAAACTAAGTGATATTTTGGTAGTTCAGATTTATGTTGATGATATTATATTCGGAGCTACTAATGACTCCTTGTGTAAAGAATTTTCTGAGATAATGCAGGGAGAATTTGAAATGTCATTAATGGGAGAATTGACCTTCTTTCTTGGTTTACAAATTAAACAAAGGAAGAATGGAATATTCATATCACAGACCAAATATCTTCAAGAATTGCTCAAGAAGTTTGGATTGGATGACGCTAATGGTACAGATACACCTATGAGCTCAACCGTACTGATGGATGCTAATGAAAAAGGAGTTGACTTCAACATAACTCAATATCGAGGAATGATTGGATCATTACTCTATCTCACAGCCAGTAGACCTGATATCCAGTTCAGTGTTGGTCTATGTGCAAGATTTCAGTCATGTCCTAAAGTGTCACATGCTGAATTAGTGAAATGAATTTTTAGATATCTCGCAGGCACAAAAGGGTTGGGTATATGGTATCCCAAAAAGGGTAATGAATATTTAGTTGCCTATTCTGACTCTGATCATGGTGGCTATAAAACAGATAGAAAGAGCACAAGTGGGCAATGTCAATTCCTTGGAGGCGCAGTTGTTTCTTAGTTCAGTAAGAAACAAACTACAGTATCATTATCTTCAACGGAAGCAGAATACATAGCAGCCTCAAGCTGTTGTGCACAAGTACTGTGGCTAAAACAGCAACTTCAGGATCTTGGCATATATCTTAAAGAAATTCCTATTTACTGTGACAACACCAGTACAATAAGTTTGGCGAAAAATCCTGTACAGCATTCAAGGACCAAGCATATTGATGTGAGACATCACTTCATTAGAGATCATATTCAGGAAAGAGATGTCAAGGTGTTATTCATACCCACACACTTGCAATTAGCTGATATCTTTACCAAACCTCTTGCCCGAGAACAATTCACACACATACGAAAGGAATTGGGAATGGTAAATCCCAATGAATTGTAAGTTTTTTAATCTTTATAAATGTTGATTTCATATTGTTTTGATGATCCCATTACTAACTTAAGCATCGGAGTATCTACAAAGTTGTTTTGCAGGATGCTCTGTAATATCCTCAAATAACAGGGACAAACAGAGAGGAAAACACTCGGGTGTTGATAAAAGAACAACTCGAGTGAGTGAAAAGTGAAATACTGCAATCACAGGTAAATTAAGTAATTAAATTGATAATTTTGTCATGGGTAAGTCACATAAGTATTTTAATTAAAATTTTACAATTACAGCGTGATTTATGTTTCTGTGAAGTGTTTTTGGACTTCACTCGAGTAATTTGCAAATTTCACTCGAGTGAAACCCAATATCACTCGAGTGAATATAAAAATCACTCGAGTGAATGATAAAAACTCTCATATATAAGTTTTTCTCTCTCGCGACTGTTCACTCCCTTCAACCGTCGCCTCCACTCGCTGAAATCCTCTCAAATCCCTTGAAACCTCTTGAACCCAGTAACGGAAATATTCTTTACTACTCTTAACCGAAAAATCCCCTCAAAAGCTAGCCCATTTCAGTTTAAATTCTTCCTCCCAATTTCGACAGTCTCACCTTTCATTCCCGACAGCCTCTATTTCGCATTTCACTCGCCTTTTGTTTCCGACAGTCTACCCAGCGTCAAATCTCAGTCTACCCAGCGTCAAAACTCTCATCTCCACCAAAGTATCGGTACCCATGGCAAGAACAAAAATGCCCGGGCAATCTCCTCCACCTTCACCACTGTCTAAAAGGGCGAAAGCCCCCTCTGAACCAGAACCCAATCCACCCAGACAAAGACCCAAAGGGATTCGGATTGAGGAACCAACGGGAATGGCTACCCGTTCGCATACCAGCATGAAAGGGAAAGGGAAAGAAAAACAGCGAGAAGTAGATGTCCAAGAATCTACTTTGCAAAGAAAAATCACACGGGCAGTGAATATCTTGGCAGCCTCAGTTCCTCAGAAGTCACGATATGCAAGTCAAGCCACTGGTAGTCGACAATCTGAGTCCCTGGCTGAAGAAACTACTGAACTTCTTGAACCTCCTCCTGGGTATAACACTGGTAATCTCAGTATTTTGAACTCCATTGATTTGCCTCACACTTTGCCAAAAGAACCTTCTGTCCGGTTGTGTGGGTTGATTTGGAAGAACTTAAACAAAAATTCCATATTGATTTGACCCCATATTTGAAACAATATGAACCTTGGCTGAGACTGAGAATGTCCTACAATCCTTTGGTTGTCAAATATTTTTACTGTAACATGAAGATTGCTGATGTAAAGGAAAACCAAGGAAACATCATTGCCGAGAGAATTGAAACTAGTATTAGAGATCAGAAAATTCTTTTATCTGGGGATCTTATCAACACCTATCTAGGCATAGAGGATGTTCCCATGAGGCCTCCACGTGTCTTTAATATTCATGAATTGGTTGATATCTTTAGACCAGGACAGCCTAGTGTGCCTTTACCCAATTCCCCAGCCTCTCTTACCAACGACCAGAGAGCCTTATTCTACATTTACTCCCGTAGCATGGTTAAGAGCACAAGCTAAAATATTTAAGGAAACATTCATTGGGCTGATTCAAGAGGCTAATGCAAATCAGATGGCAATTGGATCAATAATTGTGGATAAAGATGTTGAAAACGTCATTAATTTCATAGGGGCTGCAGATGGAGATATTAATCAAGTTTTGGGCTTGGAGACTTCAAAACAAAGAGCTTGGACCTAGTACTATACATGGGAGGACTCATTTGGGCCTAAATAAGCACATTTTGGGCCTTGAATGCTGATTATATTTTGTGACTTTTATTTGTGCGAAAATTATTAGATAATGGGCCTATTTGACTTTTGGGTTTCCTAATTAATTAATTATATTAGGTTAGTTTCTATTTTCTAGGATGCATTTAATGCAATTAGGGTTTCTGAATATTTCTTTTTTAAATACCTTGTAACCCTTCATTTAGAGGCATATTAGAGACTTTGAGACTTAATTATTGAATGAAAGGTTGCACTTCTCTGCACCTCGTTTCTTGGGAGTGGATTCTCTCTAGGGTTCTTCTTAGAACTAACAAACTTATCAAGGCTTGATCAACCTTTTGGCATCTTTCAACACTTCGGGTCCTTGTTCTTTCGTGTTCAAGGGTTCAAGTGGATCGTCAATCTGTGTTTAGCGTTCTTGGGGTGCGTATATTCAGATTGGTTATGGGTTCGTGGGGTCTTCCCTTGTGGGTTCGTACCATCTTGGTATCAAAGCTTTGGATCTAAACTCAGGTCACATCTTTTTGTTTGCTGTTTCCATTTTCGTTTAGGGTTTCATGCTTTGCTTTTGAGCCTTTTCGTCTAGGTCATCTGTGTCGTACCCAAAATTTCTGCTTCTATTCTTCAGTCGTGTCTTTGCATTTTGTTATGATTAGATAGTCTTTTTCATAGTTCAAAATCTCTTCGTTCATATCCTTTTTTAATTGTTTCATTTTGATTTGTCATTAGTGAGTTCTAGCCGTTTTAATTCAGTCGTGTTTCTGCAAATTTTCTGTGTCAATTCATCATTTTTCCAAAACGTCATCAAAAATCTTCTGCCCTTGTTTGACCCATTTTACTTTATGTTTTTAGTCATTTAATAGGTCATTTGCATTTTCTAGAATCTCATCTGTCCATTCGTTTTAGTTTAATCTCAATCCAAAATTTCTACAGTGTGTTTGACCTTTTCAAAAAGAACGCTTTTCTTGAATTTCTGGGTTTAGATTGCTTGAGAGTGCTTGTGATAGATTGTCATTTGAACTCCTGATCTCCCTCAATTCCCTTTTCCAATACTCACTTTGATATTCCATATTTCTAAGTGTTGGTTTGATTTCTGCAAATTGTGATTGCATTGACTAAATTGCTTAGTTCTTTTAAAGAGCCTCAAGAGGAATCTAAGAGTGGAAAAAAGGCAAGAGAATACATCAATTTAAAAGCCAAATTTGAGAGAAACACGAGTGACACTAAACTTGTTTGAGTGAAACACGTGAGTAGAGTGGTGAGGTCCCTTTTTTTCTAAATCTAACTTTTCAGGTACTATTAATATGCATGATGAAAAAGAAATTCATAGACATCTTCAATCCTTGTTAAAAGGACTGCATAAGTTTAATGCTGAAAATGACCAATGGATGTGCAGTCACAACTCCAGATCAAAAAGAGAATTCCAAAGAAAGCTGTAAGAGTTGAAATAAGGCTATATGAGTGTTAATGAATATTTTCAACAGATGAAATTAGCTTTGATTAGAGCTGGGGTGAAAGAAACTTTAAAAGCCACTAAGGATCATTTTCTAAATGGGCTTAATCCTGATTTAGCTTGTTTTGTAACGACCTTGGACATTAATATTTTGGGTCAGTTTGTTGCTGAGTATGAGCAAAAGATCAAGCGACAAAGGTGTTCAGAGAGCAACTCCAATTCAAAGGAGATTGAAAGCTTAATTGTTACAGTCCCTAATGACGAGTTCGAGCTAACCAAAGAGGAAGAAGAACATAATGTTGAACATCAAGCTGAGAAGTGTGAAAAAGACGTTCTTGTTCCAAGTATCAATCTTGTGATTGAAGAAGTTCCTCTTAATCATGAAAAGAAAAGTGAAAATATAAGTGAGAGGATTGTTGTCAAACTGTTGTTGTGAGATAAAAATTCAGCTTGAGAGCGAAAAAGACATTGAGCGCATTAAGTATTGTCAAAGTAAGGAGAGTAAAAGTGAGTTTGAAAGAGAAAAAGCTATTGAGAGTATGTAGTGTGTTTTCATAATAAAGAGTGTGAAGAATTAAGTGAAAAGAAAGAAGAAAAGAATTGTGAGAAAAGTGAGGTTAAGAGTGATTGCAAGGATATTTCTTTAGTTACTAATGATCTTAATCATCATTTGCCTTATGATTTTGATGTGTTGCAGGTGTTCTTGGATTTGATTCCTAAGAAGCCATCCGATAGATTCTTATCATCAAGAAGCATCAGATCTTCATCTCCTTCGAGTGGCATTGAAAAACATTCTGGTTCTCTAGAGTGTTCTTATATGCATATTGCAGCTTGTTTTGATGATACTCTTATTTGCACCAATAATCTTGATAAGCATGTGAATCCTCTGCAATATGTGCTTGAAGTTTTGGGAAAGGAAATATTGTTTTCAAATCTGAAAAATTCTGATTGTTGCATGGAAAACATTGATTTTATTTGTTATGTGCATTTACTTGGTTAAGGTAAGCTTAACAAGAGACATGCAAGCTGGTAGAAATTTATTGAGACATTCCCATATGTTGTCAAATACAAAAAAGGTGAAGATTCGAGGACGAATCCTTTTGAGGAGAGAGGGAATAATGCGATCCATAATCAACAAGTTGTCTCTTCATATTCAAGTGATGACTCTTCAACTTCAAAATATCATTTTCAAATTCCAGCTGGTCCAATCACAAGAGCACAAGCTAAAATATTTAAGGAAGCATTCATTGGGCTGATTCAAGAGGCTAATACAAATCAGATGGCAATTGGATCAACAATTGTGGATAAAGATGTTGAAAACGTCATTAATTTCATAGGGGTTACAGATGGAGATACTAATCAAGTTTTGGGCTTAGAGACTTCAAAACAAAGAGCTTGGACCTAGTACTATACATGGAAGGACTCATTTGGGCCTAAATAAGCACATTTTGGGCCTTGAATGCTGATTATATTTTGTGACTTTTATTTGTGCGAAAATTATTAGATAATGGGCCTATTTGACTTTTAGGTTTCTTAATTAATTAATTATATTCAGTTAGTTTCTATTTTCTAGGATGTATTTAATGCAATTAGGGTTTCTGAATATTTCTTTTTTAAATACCTTGTAACCCTTCATTTAAAGGCAGATTAGAGACTTTGAGACTTGATTATTGAATGAAGGTTGCACTTCTTTGCACCTCGTTTCTTGGGAGTGGATTCTCTCTAGGGTTCTTCTGTGAACTAACAGACTTATCAAGGCTTGATCAACCTTGTGGCGTCTTCCAACACTTCGGGTCCTTGTTCTTTCGTGTTCAAGGGTTCAAGTGGATCGTCAATTTGTGTTTACCGTTCTTGGGGTGCGTATATTCAGATTAGTTGTGGGTTTGTGGGGTCTTCCCTTGTAGGTTCGCACCATCTAACCTGACTTTGATACCAACCTCAGGAACAAAGCGTTACAACACGAGGACTTCCCAGGGTCACCCATTCTGAGACTTCCTTCGGCTGAGCACGCTTAGCTGTAAAGCGCTAACCATCATGCTAAAAGTTTAAGCTAGTAACAGAGGCGCACCTCTATTCCTTTAACCCAGTACAGACATGTGCCCCGTCTTCAACGACTGTGGGTGCCACCAGACCCCGAACTCAATCCACACCCCCTCTCAGACTCGGGACGTAACAGTTGGTCAGATTAGAGAAGATCTTTGAGGTATTGGAGTGTCCTCCTGAGCTAAAGGTGCAGATGGCAATATAAAAGCTAGAAGGAGACATAGACAGATGGTAGAAGAATACAGCAATGATCCTACAGGCCAGATATATTCCTGTGACTTGGGAAGTGTTCCAAAAGAAGTTTAACGAGAAGTATTTCCTAAGATATGTTAGGATTGAGAAAGAAGCAGAGTTCCTGTTACATCAACAAGATAGTTAGGAAACCTTTGACGAGTACCTATCTAGATTTATCCGGCCATCATGCTACTCCACTTCTCTACGGTATAAAGAAATGAAGAGTGGAGCTCAGATATGCTTGTTTAAGGTCTAAAACTAGAATTAAAGGAAAAATTTGTCTCCAAGCAGTTAAAAAAGTTCAACAAACTCATAGTAGAGATCTGTCGAATTACAAAAATAAATATGTTAAATCTGAATATGGGTAAGAGTGCCAATAGTCGTAGTGGATCGAGTCTTGGGGATACCTCCCAAAAGAGTAAGATTCAAGGATTGATGTAAATCAGGAAGTTATGCATTCAAATTCAAGTGATCCTTTGCAAATTCCAAGTGGACCAATCACAAGAGGATAAGCCACACAAATTAAGGAAGCATTAAATGGACTTGTGCAAGAGACTTGGACGAAAAAATTAGCAATCAGATCAAAGCTGGACGAAAATACTGAAAATGTCACTAACAACATTTGGGCTGCAAATGGAGATATTGATCAAGTTTTAGGCTTGAAGTCTTGAAATTGAAGAGCTTGGACCTAGTACTATACATGGGAGGACTCATTTGAGCCTAAATAAACATATTTTGGGCTTTAAATGCATATTTTAATTTATGGATTTTATTTGTGAAAAATTATTAAATAAGTTGCCATATTTAACTTTTGGATTCTCTAGCACACTATATTAGACTTTTGTATTTTCTAGAACATTGTATTAGACTTTTGGGTTTCCTAGCACATGGTTTTGGATTTCCTAGCACATGGTATTAGACCTTATAGTTGCAATTTTCTAAGTTGCAATTATTACAATTAGGTAGTATTTCTCTATAAATACCATGTGTTTCTTCATTTGTAAGACACACTTGATATTTGATATATGAATGAAAGTTGCATTTCTGTACTTTGTTTCTTGAGAGTGGATTCTCTCTAGAGTTCTTCTTAGAACTAACAGACTTATCAAGGCTTGATCAACCTTGTGGCGTCTTCCAACACTTCGGGTCCTTGTTCTTTCTTGTTCAAGGGTTCAAGTGGATCGTAGATCTTTGTTTAGCTTTCTTGGGGTGAGCATATATCAGAATTGGTTGTGGGTTCGTGGGATCATCCCTTGTGGGTTTGTACCATCTTGGTATCAAAGCTTTAGATCTAAACTCAGGTCATATCTTTCTGTTCTTTGTTTCCATTTCCATTTTAAGTTTTGTGCTGTTCTTGTGTCTTTTCGTCTGCTCATTTATGTTGGTGTCTGAAATTATAGCTTATGTTTGTCAAGCATTTATTTATGCTTTTCAATATTTAGTAATTCATTTTCATAGTTCAATATCTCTACTTTCATCTCGGTTTGGAATAATTCCAATCTGATTTGTCATCTGTGAGTTCTATTCATTTTAATCCGTTGTGTTTCTGGAAATTTTATGTGGCTGATCATCTTCTTTTTTCCAGAATGTCCCTAAATATTCTGTCCTTGTTTGACCAGTTTTTCTTCATGATTTTCATCATTCAATAGGTCATTTCCATTGTTCAGAATCTCTTCTTTCTGCTTGTTTTGATTGCATCTAAATCCAAAATTTCCACAGTGTTTTATAGTCTTTACAATTCAGACGCTTTTCTGGAATTTCTGGGTTCAGATTGCTCGTGTTGTACTACTGTTTGTGATAGATTCTATATATTCTCTTTAAGTTTCAGTAAAAAAAATGAGAGACAACATTATAAAAAAAAGACAAAAAATTATATACAAAAAAAAGAAGAGAAAGTTCCAATTGATGTGTTGAATGTATTCTATGTAAGCACCTATCTTGATGTCCAGAATTTAACTGAACCTTTTCAATCTGTGTCAATTGAACCTTTCTAAGTATTGTGTTGATTCTACAAATTGAGATTGCTTTGATTATGAATTGCCTAGTTCTTTAAAGAGCCTCAAGAGGAATCTAAGAGTGAAAAAAGGCAAGAGTGACAATACATCAATTTAAAAGCCAAATTAGAGTGAAACACGAGTGTAGAGTGACATCCTCGAGGGAAACACGTAAGGAATTCGTGAGGAAAATTATTTTTCTAACGTCTTTCTTGCAGATATAATGTCTAATGCAGAAGAAACATCTGGTGGTAATCCAATGAATATGGATTACCACCTTCGAGCAATGCAGCAACATTTTGACGTATGAATGTTATGTTTGGAGAAATAAGGGATAGGATGGATAGGCAAGATGAAAGGATTGTAAACCTGCAAAGAGTTTAACCAAATCCTAGAAGGCACAATAGGCGAAGGGATGCTTCTATGGATGAGTTTGAATCTGAGAATGATGAGGTTAGCGGTACTAGTGAGGAAGATTTTGAATCTGAATATGAAGTGGGAAGAAATAGGCATAGAGGAGATAGAAGGTATGAGAGGAGACATGGCAAAAATATTGCTAGGGAAAGAAATAGAGTGGATGGGAGCCTTGGGAGCATCAAAATGAAAATACCACCTTTCCAAAGATGGATTGGTCCTGAAGGATATTTGGAGTGGGAGAAGAAGATAGAAATGATTTTTGAGTGCCATAATTATTCTGAGGCAAAAAAGGTAAAGTTAGCAGCAATATAATTCACTAATTATGCCATTGTTTAGTGGGATAAATTAGGCATTAATAGGAGAAATAATGGTGAGAGGCCTGTAGCAACTTGGAGGGAAATGAAAACTCTAATGAGGAGGAGATTTATTCCTAACCATTACTATAGGGAGCTTAATCAAAAGTTGCAGACCCTTACACAAGGCTCTAGGAGTGTAGAGGAATATTATAAAGAGATGGAGTTAGCTATGATAAGAGCCAATGTGCAAGAAGAAAGGGAGGCTACAATGGGTCGTTTCCTAAATGGGCTTCACAAAGAAATTGCTGACATAGTAGAATTCCAACATTATGTGGAGCTGGAGGATATGGTGCATATGGCAATCAAGGTGGAAAGACAACTCAAGCGTAAAGGTACTTCGAAATTCCATTCTGGATCAAGTTCTTCACAAAAGTAGATTTGGAAGAAATGAGAAAGAACTATCCAAAAGGAGACAACTCGAGACAAAGAAGAAGCTACATCAAAGAGCAAAGGTAAATCTGATTCCCAAACTTCTAGAAATAGAGATATAAAGTGTTTCAAGTGTTTGGGTATAGGTCATATAGCTTCTTAATGTCCCAATAAGAGAGTTATGATTCTTAAAAATAATAAAGTCATGACTGAAAGTGAAAGTGATAATAATTCAACGCCCTCACTTGAAGATGATAGTGATGATGGGGTTGAATATGCCATGGAAGGAGAATGCCTTGTGGTTAGAAGAGCTTTGAATTGTCAAGTGAAGGAGAATGAGATGAATGAGCAAAGGGAAAACATTTTCCATACTCGTTGCCTCATTAATAACAACGTTTGTAGTTTAATCATTGATGGTGGGAGTGTAACAAATGTTGCAAGCACTACATTGGTTGAGAAGTTGAATTTGCCTACCATTAGACACCCTAGACCATACAAGCTGCAATGGTTGAATGAATGTGGGGAAATTAAAGTTGATAAGAAAGTTCTTGTTTCTTTTTCAATTGGAAAATATTGTGATTCAATACTGTGTGATGTTGTTCCAATGCATGCTGCACATATACTTTTGGGAAGACCATGGGAGTTTGATAGGAAAGTAAGAGGGATGGGTTTACAAATAGATATTCTTTTGTAATGAATAGCAGATCCGTGACTCTTGTACCCTTGACTCCAAAGCAAGTGTATGAGGATCAACTCAAGATGAAAAGAGAGAGAGATGAGAAAAAGAGTGATATGGGAAATGAGGAAGAAACATCAAAAAGAAAAGAGAGAGAAAAAGAGAGAAAATCTAGAAGTTCAAAAAAAAGAAATTCTGAGAAAGGAAATGAGTGAAGAGAGAAAAGAAAAGAAGAAAATGAGTTTTTATGCAAAAAAAAGTGAAGTAAGGAGTGCTTTTCTATCTGAAAAACACTTGCTTCTCTTTGTTTACAAGGAATCCTTTTTGAACACTAATGATATTAACTCTTCTTTTCCTAGGGTTGTTGGTTCTTTGTTGCAGGAATTTGGTGATATGTTCCCTGAAGAAATTCCACCAGCTTTACCACCTATTAGAGGAATTGAACACCAGATTGATTTCATTCCTGGAGCAACAATTCCTAATAGGCCAGCATATAGAAGCAATCCTAAAGAAACAAAAGAGCTTCAAAAGCAAGTGGGAGAGCTCTTGGCAAAAGGATATGTTAGAGAAAGTTTGAGCCCTTGTGCAGTTCCAATACTTTTAGTGCCAAAGAAAGATGGAACTTGGAGGATGTGCATTGATTGTAGAGCTATCAACAATATCACTGTAAGGTATTGCCATCCCATTCCTAGATTAGACGATATGCTTGATGAATTGCATGGTTCTATTGTCTTTTCTAAGATTGATTTGAAATCTGGATACCATCAAATTAGAATGAGAGAAGGGGATGAGTGGAAAACTGCTTTCAAGACTAAACATGGATTATATGAATGGTTAGTTATGCCATTTGGGTTAACTAATGCGCCTAGCACTTTCATGAGACTAGTGAACCATGTTTTGCATGCTTTCATTGGGAAATTTGTTGTGGTTTATTTTGATAACATTTTGATTTATAGCAAGAATTTGGATGAGCATTTGAATCATTTGCATTATATGCTTGATGTTTTGAGGAAGGAAAAAATGTTTGTAAATCTGAAAAAGTGTGATTTTTGCATGGATAAAATTGTTTTTCTTGGTTTTGTGGTAAGTGCTAAAGGAATAGAAGTTGATGAGGAAAAGATAAGAGCTATAAAAGAATGGCCAACACCTAAAAGCATAATTGAGTGAGAAGTTGTCATGGTTTGGTTAGTTTTTATAAACGATTTGTGAAGGATTTTAGCACCCTTGCTGCACCACTCACTGAGATCATTAAAAAATATTTTGGTTTTAAATGGGATAAAGCACAAGATGATGCATTCATTGAACTTAAGGAAAAATTGTGTTCTTCACCTGTGTTAGCATTGCCTGACTTTAGCAAAACTTTTGAGATTGAATGTGATGCATTTGGAGTTGGGATAGGAGCTGTTTTAATGCAGGAAGGAAAGCCAATTGCCTATTTTAGTGAAAATCTAAATGGAGCAGCCTTGAAGTATCAAACTTATGACAAAGAGCTTTATGCACTTAAAAGAGCATTGGAGAATTGGCAACACTACCTTTGGCCAAGACAGTTTGTGATTCACACTGATCATCATTCCTTAAAGAATATTAAAGGTCAAGGTAAGTTGAACAAGAGACATGCAAGGTGGCTGGAATTTATTGAGACATTTCCATATCTCATCAAATACAAGAAAGGTAATGAGAATGTGGTTGCTGATGCATTGTCCAGAAGGTATACTCTTCTTTCTTCTCTTAATACTAGATTGCTTGGCTTTGAATATATCAAGGACTTGTATGCAAATGATGGTGATTTTGCTGAATTGTTCTTTGCTTGTGAAAAGAAAGCATTTGATAAATTTTACAGAGTTGAAGGGTACCTATTTAAATAAAATAGATTGCGTGTGCCTCAATGTTCATTGTGTGAATTGCTTGTGAGAGAAGCACATGGGGGAGGCTTAATGGGTCACTTTGGTGTGAAAAATACTTAGGATGTTTTGCATGAGCATTTCTTTTGGCCTAAAATGAAGCAAGATGTGGAAAGAATTTGTGCTAAATGCATAATATTTAAAAAGGCTAAATCTAGAGTTTTACCACATGGTTTGTATACTCCTTTACCTGTGCCTAGTGAACCTTGGGTTGATATATCAATGGACTTTGTTTTAGGTTTTCCTAGGTCAGAAAGAGGAATGGATTCCATATTTGTGGTTGTTGATAGATTTTCTAAAATGGCATATTTCATTGCATGTCATAAAACTGATGATGCCACATATATTGCTGATTTGTTCTTTAAAGAAATTGTGAGACTTCATGGTATCCCTAAAAGCATTGTTTCTGATAGGGATACAAAATTCTTGAGTCATTTTTGGAGAGTTTTGTGGGGAAAGCTTGGTACTAAATTGTTATTTTCTACAGCTTGTCATCCACAAACTGATGTACAAACTAAAGTTGTCAATAGAACCTTGTCTCAATTACTCAGAATTGTGATTCAAAAGAATATGAAAAATTGGGAAGATTGCTTGCCATTTGTTTAATTTGCATATAACAGAAGTGTACATTCATCTACTGATTATTCTCCTTTTGAAATAGTGTATGGTTTTAATCCACTGACTCCTTTGGATTTATTACCACTACCTATTGATGAGAGAGCAAGTCTTGATGGAAAAAAGAAAGCTGAAATAGTGCAGGAACTTCATCAGCGTGTGAAACAACAAATTGAAAAGAAAAATGAGCATTATGCATCTAAGGCCAATAAAGGAGGAAGACGTGTTCTTTTTAAACCTGGAGATTGGGTGTGGGTGCATTTGAGAAAAGAAAAATTTCTAGCTCAAAGAAAATCAAAATTAACTCCAAGAGGAGATGATCCATTTCAAGTGCTAGAAATAATCAATGATAATGCTTACAAGATTTATTTTCCTGGTGAGTATTCTGTTAGTGCTACTTTTAATATAGCTAATTTATCTCCTTTTGTTGTAGGTGAAGAATCGAGGACGAATCCTTTTGAGGAGAGAGGAAATGATGCGAATCAGCAAGTTGTGCATTCAAATTCAAGTGATCCTTTGCAAATTCCAAGTGGACCAATCACAAGAGGATGAGCCAAACACATTAAGGAAGCATTAAATGGACTTGTGCAAGAGACTTGGACGAAGCAATTAGCAATTGGATCAAATCTGGATGAAAATGCAGAAAATGTCACTAACTTCATTTGGGCTACAGATGGAGATATTGATCAAGTTTTGGGCTTGAAGTCTTGAAATTGAAGAGCTTGGACCTAGTACTACACATGGGAGGGCTTATTTGGGCCTAAATAAGCACATTTTGGGCTTTAAATGTATATTATAATTTATGGATTTTATTTGTTCGAAATTATTAAATAAGTTGCCATATTTGACTTTTGGGTTCTCTAGCACACTATATTAGATTTTTGTATTTTCTATAACATTGCATTAGACTTTTGGGTTTCCTAGCACATTGTTTTGGATTTCCTAGCACATGGTATTAGACCTTATAGTTGCAATTTTCTAAGTTGCAATTATTACAATTAGGTAGTATTTCTCTATAAATACCTTGTGTTTCTTCATTTGTAAGACACACTTGAGATTTGACATATGAATGAAAGTTGCATTTCTGTACTTTGTTTCTTGAGAGTGGATTCTCTCTAGTGTTCTTCTTAGAACTAACAGACTTATCAAGGCTTGATCAACCTTGTGGCCTCTTCCAACACTTCGGGTTCTTATTCTTTCTTGTTCAAGGGTTCAAGTGGATAGGAGATCTTTGTTTAACGAAGCGCTACAACGCGAGGACTTCCCAAGGTTTCCCCATCCTGAGACTACCCTCGGCTGAGCACGCTTAACTATGAAGCGCTAACTATCGTGCTAAAAGCTTTAGCTGGTAGCAGAGGCGCACCCCTATTCCTTTAACCCAGTACAGACACGGGCCCCTGTCTCCAATGACTGTGGGTGCCACCAGACTCCAAACTCAATCCACACCTCCTCCTAGACCCAGGACGTATCATTCCCTCCCTTTTAAAAGAGGTTCGTCCTCAAACCTTTCGATTGAAGCGGGAGTCGAACCCGTGCTGGCTCTGATACCAAACCTCAGGAACAAAGCGCCACAACACGAGGACTTCCCAGGGGGTCACTCATTCTGAGACTACCCTCGGCTGAGCATACTTAACTGTGAAGCGCTAACCATGTGCTAAAAGCTTAAGCTGGTAGTAGAGACGCACCCCTATTCCTTTAACCCAGTACAGACACGGGCCCCTGTCTCCAACGACTATGGGTGCCACTGATAATTGAATATTTATTACACTCATTTGTATCTCTTGATTAATAAAATTAGATTGTTTAGTAATAAATAATGGGCTTTTATGCTTATTTGGGCTTTGAGTGTTTTATTGGATTTAACATATTTTAATAATAAAATTCCAGATTTACAACCCTTCTCTATTTTGATCTTAACTCTTGAACCAGATATCCGAATAATCTCATTCTTGTCTCATGTTTTAGATGATTCAGAGGGCAACAATTGATATGAAGACTTAAAGGGAAGATTCGGACAAGAGGATAGTCAAAAATGCAGTCAATGTTATATGTATTTTTCTGGATTTTTATTGGGCCCAAATTTTATAATGAAGCACTATTTAGTATGGATTTTCGTTTTGGGCTGAACTAATGGGCTCTGGCCCATTTGACAATTAGGTTAAAACTTAAGTTAGCTGAAACAATAGACAGAATGTTGTGTGGCCATTTTTGGGATTGAATGCAGAAGTTCTAAATTCTCTGAAATGTTCTTCGTGTTCTTCGTTCGTTCTTCGGATTTTCCAGCCATGTCCGGCTAAGTTTCTGTGACTGACCTATGGATTGAGGATTCAAGTCTCTAATCAGAGGACACACTTAAACCAGTAACGTAATTCGTTTCTATTTACTCTAATCGGATCCGATTTCTGGAATAGTTCGAATGTTTGTTTTAATATTCGGATAGGTACATCCCAAGGACACAGTTCGGATCTTGTTATAGTGCTACTAAATGATTGTACAGTAGCATGCCATGCATACGAACAGAATCTAGACGATCGCCTAGTCGAGGGATTTTCTGGACAAATATAGAGATTTTTGGTTCATCCAGATCCAATCACGAATTCGTTATAATCTTCATCTGATGATGGTAGGAAACTATGAATCCCAATCCTATGGTCAATCATTTTAATCTATTTGATCTAGTTCGTTTTTGATTTCTGTCTTTAATCTGAGTTTATTGTTCATTAATAGTTTAATTAAACCCCCGCAATCGATTATTGTTCGAATGTTTTAGACTGCTTGTAAATTCTGTGGGAAACGATCCAGGTTCTCTGTACTGCAAATCCTCATTGAAACTGGTTATTTTGTGAGAACTCGACACTTCTCATCAGCCACCAGACCCCAAACTCGATCCACACCCCCTCCCAGACCCGGGACGTATCAAGGATTCTTGCCTAGAGGTAATAATAAGAAACCCTCTCCGCCTGAAAGACTTGATAACCAAGAACTCCCACCACCTCAATCTTGTCCTCGTTGTGGCACGGCACACGTTGGTAGAACATGTACTGAACATATAATTTGTTATAATTGTCAACAAATAGGACACCTTGCCAATGATTGCAGGCAACAACTAGATAAGCCAAGGCTACAAAATCAGGGCAAAGTTTTTGCCATGACGTATTAAGAGGCCTAAAAGTCTCCTGAGATGATTCAAAGTACAATCCTTCTCCATAGTAATGAACTGTAAGCATTGTTTGATTCAAATACTAGTCATTCTTTCATTTCATATGATTGTGCTAGACGCCTAGGACTGAGTACCCATAAACTACCCAGGATTGATGACCTACTTGATTAGCTATCTGGTTCTAGTTTATTCTCTAAGATTGATCTAAAATTGGGGCTACCATCAGCTATAAGTAAGAGCTGAGAATGTTCTGAAGATAGCTTTTAGAACAAGGTATGGGCACTAAGAGTTTTTGGTAATGCCCTTTGGACTGACCATTGCACCTACCGTATTTATAGACAACATGAACCAGATCTTCTGGCAATATCTTGATTAGGTCGTGCTAGTCTTCATCGATGATATCCTGATATACTCTATGAGTATAGAAGAGAATGCAAGACATTTGCGAATCGTACTGAGTATTATGAGTCTACTCGAAATTGAGCAATTGTGAGTTTTGGCTTACAGAAGTTAGATTTCTAGGCCATGTAATGTAACACCTTACTTTTATACCATACAAAATAGTTCAAACCGTGACCTAATGCCAGATTGGAGACCATAAATAGTTTTTAATCCATTTGGGATCCTGACTTCACTATAATGTTCAATCATATAGTTAAGAGGGTTTTTGAAAAGTTTTTCAAAACATTTTGCTTTAGTCTCATTTCCAATTTTAAAATATGTTTAATTCATTCAGGTTTGTTTTCAATCGTTAATATCAGAGTACTTACTAAAGTTCTTAGCGGATATTTGGGTTAAGTTTGTTACTAAATGGTTCACAGGGTGCGGTTACCCTGTTCTAATTAATTTACAATGGTTACATAGAAACTTACAGGTCTATAGTTGGTGTACTCCTACCACCATAGGTACTAGTCTTACAAAATACCATTCAGCATTATATATAGATCCAAAAGTTAGATAACCAACAAAAAATACACTCTAAGCCTTCACTTCTACCTATCCGTGGCTACCTTATTCCCGTGAGAGCTACTTGCCCGTACTGCAAGTTAGTTATTGGAAAAGGGTGAGATTCAAAAGAATCCCAGTAGTAACAAATAACACAAATATAAAATGTATACAGAGAAACATGTCATATCAACCACCACATACCAAACAATTCAATATTCATTCAACATTCAAAGATATATCTATGCAACAACCAATTCTATTCAAAGACCTACCGTCCCTTTCTATAGCGTTGGGTATTCTATTGGGCTAAAGCCCTTCTCATCTGAATGCTTATTAGGCAATGCTGCCCAATTCCTGTTCACAATTCAAGTATGTATAATGGCAATAATATGCATGAAGTAGGATACATAGAATATGTGGGAGAAGTTACTACCTTAGCCTTTCCAATGTTCTGTGAAGTGTTACCAATTCCTTGGTCGTCCTGGGCAGATATCGAATCCTATATATATGGGAATTCATGAATTGGATAGGTTATTACTTTTCCAAACACTTTTGTATAAGGTAAACCAAATTATTCTTGACTCATCCCTATGTTTATCATTGGTTTTAACTTGTTGGTTATCGTTTGAGTCATTTAAGTAGCTATTGAAAGCTTAAACAAAGGCCTATAGGGTTGGGAAAGGCCATACCATTCATCACTTTTGGAAAATATGAAATATGAAAAATTTTGGATCTTAGCCACGGCCAAAAAAACCTGGCCATGGCCAAAAACATGCCAAAAACTTTTTGGCCATGGCCAAGAAATCCTTTGGTCACGGGCAAGAATCCCCTGGTTCTTGACCGAAATTTCAAAAATCATAACTAAATCTATAAAAATCCAAATGAGGTGGTTCCAAGTTCTATATCACCATAATTAAGTATTATTTCAGGAAAACTTATAGTAATTAGCTATGTGTACACAAATTAATACAAAATTCCCCTTATCTATTCACTATTCCAAAATTTTTCAGTTTTACATGACCAAACTTTAAAAATGTAGAACTCCTAGTGTACACATCCAAATGACCATTATGACCTATCAAACTAAAGCTTGATAAGTGTTATTTTAGATTGGAAATTTTAACATTCATTGGACATTATTTACCTATTAAAAAGTCATCCAACTAGACTGCTTTCAGAAGGTAGATTACACAACCTTTACTCTTTATTTTCAAAATCCCCAAATTCATATATAAGTATCCAAAAGTCATGAACACTTGCATACCTACACAATTTTTCCTTCTAAAGCCAATGGAAGCATCAAAATTACCAAATTATCACTCATTCACCATGGCATGCAGAGGGCAGAAATTTGACATATAATCCAACAATTACTAAACTTCCAATTAAAAGCTCCAAACTAGTTTCATATGCCTTCTAAACATCATAAAACACCATGAACACAATCAAAACACCATGAATTTTCAAAAACCTAGCTCGACCAAAAATTGAACAGAATTTCACATGCCAAAATCCTTAACCAACCAACACAATCCATAGCTCAAAATGAAGCTAAAACTCACCTCTTGCTTCTCCTTAGGTTCTTCAACTTGTTCTTTTGCAAGATGGCTAAAAACTCCTCCTCTTCAAAAAAAAACCATAGAAATGAAGCTATTGAAGAGGGGAACAATATTATTGAAGAGATTTTAAGCAATAGAAGTGATCTACTAGGTTAAAATCAAAGAGGAAGATCTTACCTCAACTTGGTTCTTCCTTTTCTCTTTCCTCAAGAGCTTGGCCAACTTTGAGAATGAGAAAGAGAGTGATATGATCTTATTTTCATTCTCTTTCCTTCATTCCTTAATGCTTAGCCGTGAATCACCAAGAGAATAAAGGAAAAATGCCATGTGTCACAACTTGGTGGCTACTTGAAAAGTTGGTGGTTAATTAACCTAAAGTGGTTTGGTTACCTTGGTTAAGCTTTTTCATTTCCTCCTCTTCCTTTATTTTGACCAAAAGTGGCTGCCCAATTCAAGAGGAATTAGTGACAAAGCATGCTCTTTAACAAGGTAGGGAAAAATGGACCAATCATCTATTGTTGTTTTACTTGTTGACTTTTCTTCCCTTGTTTTCTCTTGAACATATTGGTCAATGTTCTTATATTATTATTCTTTTCTCTTCCTTGATTGTGTTGTGCGTCCTCTTCAAATGGAAAGTGAGGAGGTATTAATTGAATATTGTATCTATATAAGGTGTTGAATGTTTAACCAATTTTTTCCTACTTCTTTCTCTTTTTCTTTCTTGATCCATGTTCTTGACAAAATTAATTATTGTGCCATTAATATTTTTTCTTCATTCTTCATGTCCTATTTCATGCTATTTCCCATATATTCTTATGTTCCAATCAGGCTTTTGGTCATTCCTGATTTTAGGTGAAACTTAAGTAATTTACTTATAGCTAATCAGGACTAAAGTCATTATACAATTTCTAGGGACAATCCTATCATTAATTTCACTATCTATTTGTACACTTAACCCTTGAGTACATTTTGGGATATTACATGTAACTCACAAGAAGGGGTCCCTATGGATCCTTGCAAGGTGGAAGTAGTACTGAACTGGAAGAGGCAAAAAAATGTTGTAGAAATACGTAGTTTTCTGGGTCTTACTGGATACTATTAGAGGTTCATACATAATTTCTCCCAAATTTTCTTGCCATTGACAAAGCTTACAAGAAAGAACCAACTATTTTGTGTGGGATGAAAAATGTGAGAAGAGCTTCACTAAGCTGAAGGGGAGGTTGACATCCACACCAGTATTGATTATTGTCAAACCCCTTAACACTTTGGTACTTGCAGAGTAATAAATGCATAGTTCATAGGGCATACATAAATAGCAGAAATATACTGATAATAAGTACTTGCTTATATTACATAAATTCCTCAAAGGGTTTGAAAATTATAAACAGAATCCAAAAGAAATAAATTTCACAACTCAAGATAACCAACTACACTTCTGCTAGATCCGAACCTTCAATTTTTACTATTTTTACTATTTTTCATAAAACTGGCAGATTCCTCAGTCAACTTTGAAAAATTATAATTAATTCTATAAAATTCTAAATGGACTGGTTCCAAAGTATATGTAAAGATATTTAAATTTATTTTCATAGAAAAATACATATATCTGACCAATGATAACACACTTGTTCCAGAAATTCACAAAGCATCCCTTGTTCTAGATTTCCTTCCAGAAATAGACTCAACTTTGAAAATTCATATCGCCTAATGTACAAGCCCAAAAATTATAATCCACCTATCAAATTAACTCTCTTACTGTATAATATAAATCTGGAAAGTTTCATAATTTTTGGTAAAGTGTTGGTTTTCCAAAATTTTACCACAACCAATCTGCCTTCCAGAAACATAATCTGGAAGTACTTAAATTCAAAACTTCATAACTAAATCCAAAAATTTCCAAATAGAGTGGTTCAAAATTATGTGTGACCCTATTTAAGTATAATTTAAGGGAAAAATACATACTATTAGAGATTACATGCCCAAAGTTCTAGAATTCACAATTAATACAACTATGCCAGAATTTGTTCCAGATTCAGTGCTTAAGCTTCACAAATTCATTTCTTACAATATACCAATCCAAATGATACATATTATATATTAAATTAAAGCTCTATATTTCTACGTTATTTCTGTAAATATTCATAATTTTTGAACTAGTTTTGGCTAACGAAATGAATTTTATAACCAAAATGATTCCAGAAAACTAACCGAACAACATCTCCTCTTAATTTCTAAAAATTCATGATTTATACATAATCGTCCAAAAATTACAACCACATGTATTCTTACACAATTTTTCATATAGAATCCATTGGTGATATCAAATTTACCCAATTATTACTCCTTATATTTATACACCTTGTTCCAACCCGAAATGATAACAACTTATTTTTAGAATCACATAACTTACAATAGCTATAAATCCTCATAAACAACCTAAACCAACTGAATAACAATAGAAAGAGATAGAGAATACTTACCTAAATAATATTCAAGGCTTGCCTATGGTGACTGACTTCTCTTTCTTCTGTTAGATTCCATGTTTTGATGATAACAAATCATGTTTTGGAAGCTCATGGAATAATTAGCAGCAAAGCAATCCATTCTGGTGATCTGTGCAAGATCACTCGAGTGATTTATTTAATCACTCGAGTGATTGTGGATCACTCGAGTGATTTTGTTAATCACTCGAGTGATATTCAAGATCACTCGAGTGATCACTGAAATCACTCGAGTGATTGCGGAAAATTACAGATCACTCGAGTGATATGGGAAATCACTCGAGTGATCCGCAATTTCACTTCCAGTGATCGCGAAATCACTGCAAGAAAAATTCACTGTTTTGAAAATCACTTCCAATGATTCTGAATCACTCGAGTGATTCGCCAAATCACTTCCAGTGATTGTGAATCACTCGAGTGATCAGACTAATCACTTCCAGTGATTTTGTTTTCACTTCAAGAAATTCCCACGGTTTTGCTATTCACTTCCAGTGATTCTCATTCACTCGAGTGATGCGCCAAATCACTTCCAGTGATTGTAAATCACTCGAGTGATGAAGCAAATCACTTCCAGTGATTAGGATTTCACTTCAAGAAAAATCTACTGTTTTACAAATCACTTCTAGTGAAGCTGAGATCACTCGAGTGATCCGCCAAAATTCTCAAATCACTTCCAGTGATCCTCAATCACTCGAGTGATGTTGGATTTTCGCTGAATCACTTCCAGTGAATTGGAAATCACTGCAAGAAGATTTCACTGTTCACCAAATCACTTCCAGTGATCATAAATCACTCGAGTGATATTTGCAAAGTTCCAATATCACTTCCAGTGAACCAGCAATCACTGTTAGAAATATTCAAAGGTTTCAAAATCATTTCCAAACACATTATATTCACTACCAATGATATTGCATCTTCTCATATGAGGATTTATTGATCAAGTATACATCTTTCTACATTGACCTTAATCCAATTACTTTTAACTTCATCAACGACAAATGATTTTGCTAGTGAAATTTTATTATTACTGTAGCTTTCAAAATCATGATATAATACTCAGTTGCGAAAATAGGATCACTCTCTATGGTTTCACTGTCTCTTTTATAAAACACCTCCAGTGATCCATATTAATCTGTTGAGATACAAATATTGCTTAACGGTCATATTCATGAGTGTGTTACAGCTGTACTCCACTATGACGCACTTAACATGTAACTGAACACTCCACTCAAACGACAACTATTCATGGTAGCAGCAGAAATTCAAAAGTAACGGAAGACAAATGTTGTTACATTTGTTAGAAGCATCTTTGAATTAACGGGCAAATTTACAACGTCTTCAAGTTGTTCTATAATATATGTCCAGCCATTTGAAAAATACAACAACGAAGAAATACGCCTGAACTTTCCACAAGTGATATCTTCTCAAAAAGGCTTTAACACTTCATCTGTACTTCAGTTTTTATCTACATACTCTGAAAGAGAGATTGTCAGTCATACTAAATCATTCTCAATTGTATTAACTTAAGGTTGAGGAACCTTAAGTAGGGATTTGAAATTACCTTGTGTAAGGGGGAGCGAGTGTCTGAAGAAACTTGCTGTTTATACTGAGGTGCCAAGAACCCACTGAATCTTGGAGGATATAGTGAAAGGCTCAGAAGGACTTCTGAGGACTGGACGTAGGTCAAGTGATTGAGACCGAACCAATATAAATCCCTGTGTCAACTTTGGTGATATCTCTTCTTTCATTAACTGTGTTTTAAGTTTTGTATATTGATTTTAGATTTGCCAATTATTTTGTAATCACCCAATTCACCCCCCCTCTTGGGTGAAAAGCTTGCTCTAACATTTGGTATCAGAGCACAGGTCTTCTATTTCAGGCTTAACAACCTTAGAAGGATCTGATGGCAAGCATGGGTGAAGCAATCCTTCCTGACGGAGCTTCTATCACTAGACCACCTGGTTTCAATGGTGAACACTTTTCCTTCTGGAAAGCTAAGTTCCGTGTGTTCGTAATGGCTACAGAATACGGACTATGGGATGTGATTGAGACTGGGAACTACGTACCTACAAAGACTGAAGAATCTCGAAAAGTTCCTAAATCACCAGCAGAATTTGATGACAATGACAAAAGACTAGTGACTCTTAACAACAAAGCAATTCTAATGATTCAGAGTGCACTAAGTCAAAAAGAATACTTCAGAATCTGTACGCTTCAGACTGCTAAAGAAATATGGCAAGCGCTTGAAGTAGCTCATGAAGGAACATCTGGAATTAAAGAAAATCGCATCAATACTCTAACTACAGAGTTTGATTTGCTTCGTATGAAAGAAGGTGAGTCAATAGCTGAATTTGAACTTAGATATACTCACATTGTTAATCAACTTGCAGCACTTGGAAAATTCTATGATCAGAATGTCCAAGTAAGAAAAATTCTAAACATACTCTCCAAAGAATGGGAAGCGAAAGTCACAGCAATAGAGGAGGCCAAAGGAGAATCAATGCAATCTGTGGCTTCTCTGTTTGGAAGTCTTTCAGAATATGAAAGCAAGCTAAAATTCAAACGAGAATTGGAAGAAGTTGGCGACAGGAGGAGGAAAGGTCTTGCACTAAGTGCAACAAAAACGAAGACAGAAAACCAAGAAGAAGAAGAAGAGATCGATGATGATGAAATGGGCCTAATGATCAGAAGATTCAAGAAATTCTATAAAGGCCAAGGATTCAGAAATCTTCAAAGAGGTGAAACAAGTGGCAGAAGAGACTCCAAGGAAATCATCTGCTATGAATGTGGTAAACCGGGACATATCAAATCAGAATGCCCTGAGCTATTACAGAAAAGTAAAGAGAAGAGAAACTTCAAATCCTTCAACCGGAAGAAGGCATTCGTTTCAGCAATATGGGGAGATAGTTCCTCAGAAGAAGAAAGCGATGTTGAGGAGACAGCCAATATATGTCTGGTTGCTCAAAAAGAAACAGACGAGGAGGTAATGAATTCTGATCCTACGTACGATGAATTACAAAATGAATATGATGCTTTACATTCTGAATTCATCAAAATAGTTAATACCTTGATTACTTGCAAAAAGAGAAACAAAATTCTTGAAGAAGAAATTAAAAACCCTTTGGATAGAGATTGCGAAAAGTGTTTGTCCTTTGAAAAGAAAAATATTGATCTTACCAAAACTCTTGAGAAGTTTACAAAAGGTAGTGAAATGCTAAATGTCATTTTAAAAGCACAACGTCATGTGAATGATAAATCTGGTATAGGATATGATCCGAACCTAGACAAAAGAAAGGGTAAGAAGAAAACAGGAAGCAAATCCTATCTAAGTTATTTCATATGTTCTGTGCACACATCTAATCCTTTTGCTTACTGTAATTACTGCAATAGAAAAGGACATTACACTTCTTCATGTTTTCATAAAAAGAAAGGAATTATAGGAACCTATAAATGGATACCTAAGAAGAAACATGAACTAGAAGTTATCTGTACTAACCCAAAAGGACCCAAAAGGATATGGGTACCTAGAACTTAATTATCCTTAACTGCAGGTTTGTCTCAAAACATCCAAATCAAACAAATGGTATATAGATAGCGGATGTTCAAGACATATGACTGGGGATCCTGAGAACTTCACCACATTAGTACCTAAGGAAGGTGGCAAGGTGAAATTTGGAGGAAATCAAACTGGAAGGATAGCAGGACTTGGAGAAGTCAGACAAAATCAAAGACATATATTACGTTGAAGGCTTATGTCACAATCTACTAAGTGTAAGTCAAAGCACGGATAAAGACAACTGGGTGATATTTGACTCAGAAGAATGCCTGATAGTCAGCAAGAAGGATCTACAAATTGAAAAGAAAAAGTTGAAAACCAAACTCAAAGCAAAAAGGGAAGGTAATTACTATACTCTTGATATGAATGAAAATATTTCTGAAAGTTGTCTTCTGAGTACCACTGATGAGAGTTGGCTTTGGCATAAGCGACTTGCCCATGTTAGTATGCATCAATTGCAAAAGTTACTCAAAAAGGGTTTGGTAATTGGGCTACCTAATGTCAATTTCAAAAATGATTTAGTCTGTGATGCTTGTCAAAGAGGTAAGCAAACTAAAACTTCCTTTAAATCAAAAACTGAAATTACCACTAATAGACCACTTCAACTATTGCATATGGATCTGATTGGTCCAACAAGAGTTAAGAGTCTCGGTGGAAACTTGTACACGTTTGTTATTGTTGATGATTTCTCTAGATTTACCTGGAATATATTTCTATCATCCAAAGATGAAACTTTTTACAAATTTATTACCTTTGCCAAGAAAGTGCAAAATGAGAAAGGTATGTCAATTGCAGGAATCAGGACAGATCATGGTGGAGAATTTGATAATCAAGCATTTGCAGAATACTGTGATACAAATGGCATTGATCACAATTTTTCAGCACCAAGAACTCCACAACAAAATGGTGTAGTAGAAAGAAAGAATAGAGTTCTTACAGACATGACTAGAGCAATGCTCAACGAAAAGAACTTGTCTCAAGTCTTCTGGGCAGATGCAATGAGCACTGCATGCTACATCTCAAATAGAGCATATGTCAGAACCAAGCTTGGAAAAACACCATATGAACTTTACAAGGGACGGAAACCAAACCTTGCTCATCTACACATATTTGGCTGTAAGTGCTTTATTCATAACAACGGTAAGGATAATCTTGGAAAATTTGATTCTAAGGCTGATGAGGGACTTTTCCTAGGATATTCAAATCATAGTAAAGCATTTAGAGTTTTTAATAAACGAACATGTGTTGTAGAAGAATCAATTCATGTTGTATTTGATGAATATGTATCCTCTAGTAAAGACTTTGATGATGAGATATCTAGAAACCAACCTCCCATTAACTCTTCAAATCTTGAAGATGACGATTGTGAAAAAGAAGTTGAACTGAGTAATTCAGATCAACCTCGTGCCTGGAAATATGTCAAGAGTCATCCTCTAGATCAAGTAATAGGTGGAGTTAATGAAGGTGTCAAAACTAGAAACAAGGTTTTAAACGAAGTAAGTTTTTCTGCATTCATTTCTCAATTAGAACCTTCTAACATTGAAGAAGCCCTATCAGATAATGATTGGGTGTTAGCAATGCAAGAAGAGTTAAACCAATTTGACAGAAATCAAGTTTGGGATTTGGTGCCCCGGCCTAAAGACCACTCGGTTATTGGCACTAAATGGGTATTCAAGAACAAACTTGATGAATCCGCAGCTATTATCAGAAACAAGGCAAGATTGGTTGCCAAAGGCTATAATCAGGAAGAAGGAATTGATTATGAGGAAACATATGCTCCAGTAGCAAGATTGGAAGCCATACGAGTACTCTTAGCCTTTGCTTGCATCAAAGGATTTAAACTATTTCAAATGGATGTGAAAAGTGCTTTTTTAAATGGATATATCAAGGAGGAAGTTTATGTGGAACAACCTCCAGGCTTTGAAGATGTATCCAAACCAAATCATGTTTTCAGACTCAAAAAGGCATTATATGGTTTGAAACAAGCACCTAGAGCCTGGTACGAAAGATTAAGCAAATTTCTCATCGAATTTGGTTTTACTCGAGGAAAAGTCGATACAACATTATTTATAAAACGAAAACTAAGTGATATTTTGGTAGTTCAGATTTATGTTGATGATATTATATTCGGAGCTACTAATGATTCCTTGTGTAAAGAGTTCTCTGAGATAATGCAGGGAGAATTTGAAATGTCACTGATGGGGGAATTGACCTTCTTTCTGGGTTTACAAATTAAACAAAGAAAGAATGGAATATTCATATCACAAACCAAATATCTTCAAGAATTGCTCAAGAGGTTTGGATTGGATGAAGCTAATGGAACAGATACACCTATGAGCTCAACCGTACTAATGGATGCTGATGAAAAAGGAGTTGATTTCAACATAACTCAATATCGAGGAATGATAGGATCATTACTCTATCTCACAGCTAGCAGACCTGATATTCAGTTCAGTGTTGGTCTATGTGCAAGATTTCAGTCATGTCCTAAAGTGTCACATGCTGAATTAGTGAAACGAATTTTCAGATATCTCGCAGGCACAAAAGAGTTGGGTATATGGTATCCCAAAAAGGGTAATGAATATTTAGTAGCCTATTCTAACTCTGATCATGGTGGCTATAAAACAGATAGGAAGAGCACAAGTGGGCAATGTCAATTCCTTGGAGGCGCAGTTGTTTCTTGGTTCAGTAAGAAACAAACTACAATATCATTATCTTCAACGGAAGCAGAATACATAGCAGCCTCAAGCTGTTGTGCACAAGTATTGTGGCTAAAACAGCAACTTCAGGATCTTGGCATATATCTTAAAGAAATTCCTATTTACTGTGACAACACCAGTACAATAAGTTTGGCGAAAAATCCTGTACAGCATTCAAGGACCAAGCATATTGATGTGAGACATCACTTCATTAGAGATCATATTCAGAAAAGAGATGTCAAGGTGTTATTCATACCCACACACTTGCAATTAGCTGATATCTTCACCAAACCTCTTGCCCGAGAACAATTCATGCACATACGAAGGGAATTGGGAATGGTAAATCCCAATGAATTGTAAGTTGTTTAATCTTTATAAATGTTGATTTCATAATTGTTTTGATGATCCCATTACTAATTTAAGCATCGGAGTTTCTACAAAGTTGTTTTGCAGGATGCTCTGTAATATCCTCAAGTAACAGGGACAAACAGAGAAGGAAGACAATGGAGTAAGTAAAAAGTGAAACACTGCAATCACAGGTAAAATTAGATAATTAAATTGATAAATTTGACACTGGTAAGTCACATGAGTATTTCAATTATTAATTTAGGAGTTACAGCATGATATCAGATTTTGTGAAGTGTTTTTGTACTTCACTCGAGTGATTTTTATATTTCACTCGAGTGAAAACCAAAATCACTCGAGTGAATGTTAAAAATCACTCGAGTGAATGTTTAAAAACTCTGATATATCAGTTCCTCTCTCTCTCGCGACTGCTCACCTCCTACCGTCACCTCCATTCGCTGAAAACGCTTGAACCCAGTAACCGCAACCCTCTTTACTACTCTTAACCGACAAATCCTTTCAAAAGACATCCCATTTCAGTTTAAATTCTTCCTCCGACAGTCTCGCCCTTCATTCCTGACAGTATCCTCTTCATCTTCCTCTTGCCATTTGCCTCCGACAGCCTACCCAGCGTCAAATTTCTGTCTAGCCGTCGTCAAAACCTTCGTCTCCACCAAGTGTCGGTACCCATGGCAAGAACAAAAAGGCCTGGGCAATCTCCACCACCTCCACCTCCGTCTAAGAGGGCGAAAGCCCCCGCTGAACCTGAACCCAATCAACCCAGACCAAGACCCAAGGGGATTCGGATTGAGAAACCCACGGGAATGGCTACCCGTTCACATACCAGCGTGAAAGGGAAAGGAAAAGAAAAATCTGATGTCCAGCGAGAAGCAGATGTCCAAGAATCAACTTTGCAAAGAAAAATCACACGGGCAGCGAATATCTTGGCAGCCTCTGTGCCTCAGAAGTCACGGTATGCAAGTCAAGCCACTGGTAGTCGACAGTTTGGCTCCCTGGCTGAAGACCCTACTGAACTCCTTGAACCACCTTCTGGGTTTAACACTGGTAATCTCAGTATCCTGAACTCCATTGTGTTTGCCTCACACTTTGCCAAAAGAACCTTCTGTCCTATTGTGTGGGTTGATTTGGAGGAACTTAAACAGAAGTTTCATATTGATCTAACCCTCTATTTGAAACAATATGAACCTTGGCTGAGACTGAGAATGTCATACAATCCTTTGGTTGTCAAATATTTTTACTGTAACATGAAAATTGCTGATGTAAAGGATGACCAAGGAAATATCATTGCTGAGAGAATTGAAACAAGTATTAGAGATCGGAAAGTCCTTCTGTCTGGGGATCTTATCAACACCTATCTAGGGATAGAGGATGTTCCTATGAGGCCTCCACGTGTGTTTAATATTCATGAATTAGTTGATATCTTCAGACCAGGACAACCTGGAGTACCTTTACCCAATTCCCCAGCCTCTCTTACCAACAACCAGAGAGCCTTATTCTACATTTACTCCCGTAGCATGGTTAACAAAGCAAAAAATTTCACTCATATCACGGGGAAGGATCTTCAGATGATGGCTTCTCTTATGACAAGGGAAAGAAGAAACATGGGGGAACTCATTTTTCAAGAGATGAAGAGGTTCAGATTTCACTCTTCCAAGTCTACTACTATTCCCTATCCTCAGCTTGTGTCTTACATCCTTTCCCTGCATAATATTTGGCATTTGACACCTGACGGAGATATTGTGAGGATTCCCAAGTTTGGGAAAATTCACCTCACTAGGATGGGAATTATCATTCCTGCTGGAGCATCATCACAGCCTCAGAGACACCATTCACCTCCTCCTGAGGCCAGCCAGAGAGAACCCCAGAGGATGGACCCTTCACCCTCCAAGATGGATGAGGCACAATCCTCTAGAGCAGTCTCCCATGGTCCTTCTTTTACTCAGGCTGCTATTCAGACATATATCCAGGAGGCCATTCAATCTGCAGTCACTCAGTTGAAGAACTCTAATGCTCAACTGATTGATCAAGTCAATAATTAAGTGACAATCTTAGTGGCAGCAGTGGATCACAATTCCAATCTCCTTTTTGAGCGCCTGACTGAGCAGTCACAGAGAATTCAGAGGATTGAGGATGCTCTCAGGACTCACCTTCATATCCCCTTCCCTGACTTACCACCTGCCTCCTCACAACCTCCTCCATCAGATTCTTCAGTTCCAGAGATTTCACTTTCTGATCCTCCCATCATTCCTCCCATTATTCCTTCAGACACTCCTCCAGCACCTCCCACAATCTTTATTTCTGATCCTATTTCTGCTGGTGATATTCCACACACTGACCCCATTCTCCAGACTCCATCATCTTCTTCACATCACACTGCTTCCAGTTCTCATACTGAGGAAATCATAGCTGAGGAAGCCACCACAGAGGTCATAGGACCAAATAACTCCACTTCCACCACTCCTATTGAGCCATCTTCTACCACATTTTCCTTCCAATCTCCTCCACAACTTTCCATTATTCCATATGTTCCACCTACCTCTTTCTTTGTATCTGCATCCACTCAAGCCTCTACACCGTCTGCCTTTCCTTTAGATGATGCCAAAAAGGGGGAGAAGAGCTGATATGATAGATATGATATATTTTCTTTTGATGCATATGTGTTTTAGTTTGTAATTACAAGTTTGTATTTTACCTTTCCTGGACTTTGTCACTGTGTATCTTGTGTAATCTGACTTGACTTTAATCTAATGGAAATATGAGTTTATGATATGATCTTATGAAATTTTTAATGCCTCTGCGTTTATGATTGCAGTAGCCAACATGATCTCATGGAAATGCTAAGTGTATTACAGTCGCCAAAATGACTTCAGAAAAAAAATTCACTTCTTATGTGCATTTTCTGTTCACGATGGTTTTTGAACTTTGAACTTACATCTTTTATCTTCCAAAAGGTCAAAAAAACTCTTAATCTCTTAAACAAACTCATCTTAGCAATTGTAAATCAAAATTAGTGCAAAAGATTTCAAAAAGATCAAGAAAAGTGTATTAGAAAATCAAAATTTTAAACTTGATCATATGATATGTTTTGTCATCATCAAAAAGGGGGAGAATGTTAGATTCCATGTTTTGATGATAACAAATCATGTTTTGGAAGCTCATGGAATAATTAGCAGCAAAGCAATCCATTCTGGTGATCTGTGCAAGATCACTCGAGTGATTTATTTAATCACTCGAGTGATTGTGGATCACTCGAGTGATTTTGTTAATCACTCGAGTGATATTCAAGATCACTCGAGTGATCGCTGAAATCACTCGAGTGATTGCAGAAAATTACAGATCACTCGAGTGATATGGGAAATCACTCGAGTGATATGGGAAATCACTCGAGTGATCTGCAATTTCACTTCCAGTGATCGCGAAATCACTGCAATAAAAATTCACTGTTTTGAAAATCACTTCCAGTGATTCTGAATCACTCGAGTGATCCGCCAAATCACTTCCAGTGATTGTGAATCACTCGAGTGATCAGACTAATCACTTCCAGTGATTTTGTTTTCACTTCAAGAAATTCCCACGGTTTTGCTATTCACTTCCAGTGATTCTCATTCACTCGAGTGATGCGCCAAATCACTTCCAGTGATTGTAAATCACTCGAGTGATAAAGCAAATCACTTCCAGTGATTAGGATTTCACTTCAAGAAAAATCTACTGTTTTACAAATCACTTCCAGTGAAGCTGAGATCACTCGAGTGATCCGCCAAAATTCTCAAATCACTTCCAGTGATCCTCAATCACTCGAGTGATGTTGGATTTTCGCTGAATCACTTCCAGTGAATTGGAATTCACTGCAAGAAGATTTCACTGTTCACCAAATCACTTCCAGTGATCATAAATCACTCGAGTGATATTTGCAAAGTTCCAATATCACTTCCAGTGAACCAGCAATCACTGTCAGAAATATTCAAAGGTTTCAAAATCATTTCCAAACACATTATATTCACTACCAATGATATTGCATCTTCTCATATGAGGATTTATTAATCAAGTATACATCTTTCTATATTGACCTTGATCCAATTGCTTTTAACTTCATTAACGACAAATGATTTTGCTAGTGAAATTTTATTATTACTGTAGCTTTCAAAATCATGATATAATACTCAGTTGCGAAAATAGGATCACTCTCTATGGTTTCACTGTCTCTTTTATAAAACACCTCCAGTGATCCATATTAATCTGTTGAGATACAAATATTGCTTAACGGTCATATTCATGAGTGTGTTACAGCTGTACTCCACTATGACGCACTTAACATGTAACTGAACACTCCACTCAAACGACAACTATTCATGGTAGCAGCAGAAATTTAAAAGTAACGGAAGACAAATGCTGTTACATTTGTCAGAAGCATCTTTGAATTAACGGGCAAATTTACAACGTCTTCAAGTGGTTCTATTATATATGTCCAGCCATTTGAAAAATACAACAACGAAGAAATACGCCTGAACTTTCCACAAGTGATATCTTCTCAAAAAGGCTTTAACACTTCATCTGTACTTCAATTTTTATCTACATACTCTGAAAGAGAGATTTTCAGTCATACTAAATCATTCTCAATTGTATTAACTTAAGGTTGAGGAACCTTAAGTAGGGATTTGAAATTACCTTGTGTAAGGGGGAGCGAGTGTCTGAAGAAACTTGCTGTTTGTACTGAGGTGCCAAGAACCCACTGAATCTTGGAGGATATAGTGAAAGGCTCAGAAGGACTTCTGAGGACTGGACGTAGGTCAAGTGATTGAGACCGAACCAGTATAAATCTCTGTGTCAACTTTGGTTATATCTCTTCTTTCATTAACTGTGTTTTAAGTTTTGTATATTGATTTTAGATTTGCCAATTATTTTGTAATCACCCAATTCACCCCCCCTCTTGGGTGAAAAGCTTGCTCTAACATCTTCCACTTCTCTGGTAACTATTCTCACCTTAGTCTTCCTTCTCTCTTACTCATGTCTCTCTCTCTTTCTCTATATTTTCTACTTCTCTCCTCTTCTATGTAACTTGACTGATTGGAATGAAAAAAATGAGAAGTGTGTGTGTGTTGCCTTGTATTTATAGTAGAAGGGTGTGTGTGTTTATTTATTTAAATAATTGTGTGTGTGCCATGAGTGATGTGTGGTGTTTATTTAACAAATGAGTATGTGCGTGCGTGAGATGTGTGTGTATTTATTTAAGTGTATGCATGAATCATGAGTGTGATAAGTAAAGCATGGGTGCCATGGGAAGCAAGGGAAGCATGGGAAGTGTGGGTGTGTTTTTAACAATATATATAGGTAAATTTTTATCCTATTAATTATACAAATTATGCCCTTTGTCTAATTCATGATTTCTTAAATTTTATAGGTTTATAATTTAGCTTATTATTTAACTCTCATAAATAAAAAATCATTGGCCTTAAAATAATTTCTCAAAAATTCCCAAGCTAATTTATGACTATTAATTGTTGTTCCTTAAATTTTCAGGAAAATAAGCATTTAATTCCCAAAATAAATTTTGGGATGTTACAATTATCCCAAATCCTAGTATGACCTATGTGGTCTACAATGATGCTAGTATGCAAGGATTAGGATGTGTCCTTATGCAACAGGGCATAGTGTTGTCATATGTCTCTCAACAGCTGAAGCCTCGTGAAATGAATTACCCTACTAATGATTTAGTTCTTGCAGCAATCATGTTTGCTTTGAAGATATGGTGGCACTACTTGTATGGTACAACTGTAGAATTGTATTGCGACCACAAGAGTCTCAAGTGTCAAACCCTATAATATTTTGACATTTATTACAGTATTAACACGCAGTTCGATGGGCATACGGAAATAGCAAAATTATACTAATACAAAATTCTTAATTACATTACAGGAAATCCCCACAGGGTTTGTACATAATATAATAAAAATCCTAAAAATACAAATAAAAGCTAATAGATAACCAACACAAAATTTATTGATCAACACCGGACCTTTAGTTGCTAGTTTCTGCCGCTTTACCCTTTGAGCTGCTTCCTCTAGCTGAATTAATTTTATTTATCGATAGGGTGAGATTCAAACAAATCTCAGTAGTAACATGCTATCAATTATATAAAATGTGAAAGATAAACATGTAGTGTAACATATGATGCAACAAATAATAATGTTGTGCACATGTCTGGCAATCAATGTTCAGGATTAAAAAGATGATTTTGTCTGAATCAAAATGATCGCCTTGTCCCTTCTTGCCAAATTGTGATCACATCAATATACGGGAGCAGGTACCAACCTTTCCGTACTTGCCACAATAATATTCCAAATCAGGCAACAACCTGTCTGTACTCACCTCAATTGGGTCCCATTAACCTCATGGTACTTGTACTGTTCTCATGGTGGTACTTGTGCTTTTCCCATACCACAATGAGGAATTTCATCAATTACATTGGCCTACCTACACCGGGTACCAATAGGACAAGAGGTACTTGTCCTTTTCTCACACTCAGCTCTAGGATTTATCGCCATTCGCATATCATTGCATAGAATATGGAAAACAATGCATATTAACAATCACATAGAATATGAGAGATATAGTTACTACTTAAACTCCTTTCTAATTGTCTAGCTACTATTGGTCCTTTAACTTTTATCCGCCTCGGGCAAATGTCAAATCCTAAAATTCCCAAATTAATAATAAATGAGTTATTACTCATTCACAACTTATTCTAAGACTTATAAAGTTGGATATCTTTAACCAAAAAGTCTAATTACCAAAATGCCCTTAGGGAATCTGGTCTAATTCCCTGTATATTTGTACTTTTCAAAAAATTATTATCTGGGCTATTCTGACACAATTTCATGTGTATAATCCATTTTTTGACATTAGTTTTGACAAAATCACACTGCATTTCCAGTTTTACCCTTGATAGCCACCAATTAGGGTTTGAGGGGAGAAATTGTAATTTTACACCCTAAAGCCTCCAAACTCCATTTTTCACATATACCCTACACAATCTTTCATTCTAAGTTCAATGGAATCATAAAATCCATGAAATTCCAACTCAAACACATCAAACAAGTCCCTAGAAAAAATAACAAAAATTGGGAAAAATGGAATTTCATGATTTTAATCAACAAAACACATTCCTTTTACCTCTAATCACTTGTTTAACCACTTAAACACTTTTTGAACATGATTAATGAAAATTTAGGTAGCACCTCCCCTTAGGGTTTATCAAACCCCTCAGAAATTTGACATTTAATTAAGTACCAATACACAGTTCATTAAGCAAACAAAAATAGCATAAGTATACTCATATAAAATTCGTGATTATATTATAGGGTTTGTACAAAGTAATTTACAAACCCCAAAAGTAAATAAAAAGGGGATAAAGATAACCAACAAAATTTTTTATCAAACTCGGATCCTTTAGTGGCCGGTATGCACCTCTTTGCCTTTAGAATCTCCACACTTTATTGAATAATTTTTTTTATGGAAAGCGGTGAGATTTGAACGAATCTCAATAGTAACAAGCAATCTATCATATAAAATGTAAAAAGTAAACATGCAAAGTAGTATAAAGGATGCAATAATTCATAATGCCATGCACATGTCTGTTAAACATCATTTAGGATGAAATGAAAATTTTGCCTGGTCAAAATAGATGTTTGTCCCTACTTGCCAAGCAGTGATCACAATGCTCTTTGCTTGGTATTTAGGTGCGAATGACTGTTTGTACCTTACTAACCTTATTGCATGCTCAATTCAGGATCATATGCTTTTATGACCTTTACTTGCTATAATATTCCGGTGCATATGTTGTTTTGCTCGTACTTGCTATTGACCTAGTTAGACTGGGTACCTGCTGGCCCTATAAGTACTAATATTTTTCCCTCAACACTACTTATGCTTTTTCCACACCCAGCTTTAGGAATTACTACCATTCACATGTCATTGCATAGAACATGGCAAAATTGCATATTAACAATCACATAGAATATGAAAGATAGAGTTACTACCTTACACCTTTCTTGCCCTAGCTTTTATCGATCCTTAGTTTCTAGTCCGGCTCGGCAAATATCAAATCCTAAAATTCCTAAATTAATCACAAATGAGTTATTACTTATTGATACCTTATTCTAAATTTTATAAGTTGGTTATCCTTACTAAAAAATGTGTAATTACCAAAATACCCATAAGGAACCTGGTCTAATCCTTTTATACCCGGTATATTTGTACTTTTGCAAAAATTATGACCCAAGCTATCTTACATAATTTTGCGTGTAGGATCCATTTTTTACCTTAGTTTTGAAAAAATCACACTGCATTTCCAGTTTTTCCATTGACATCCACTAATTAGGGTTTTTGGGGCAAAATTGTCATTTCATAAGCTAAAGCCTTCACACTCTATAATCCACATGTTTCCTACACAATTTTTTATTTTAAACATAATGGAATCATCAAATCCATGAAATTCCATCATTAACCTCCTATTCTAGCTTTGGCCAAAAGTTACTCATTTTAAGGAAATTGAAGTTTTTCAATTTCTAACCAATCAAACATCTTCTTTTCAACTCTAATCACTTATTTAACCACTTAAACACCAATTGCACATAATTAATCAAAGTGTGGGCAACATCTCCCCTTAGGGTTTAAGCATCCCAAATCACAAAACCAAGACCAAACAAGCCAACAATCAACCAAATCCACCAAGAACAAGTGTAAATCATCAAGAAATAACAAGTTCTTAAACTTACCTTTGGTTTTCTCTCTCTAGCTCCAAAATCATCTCTCTCTCTCTTCTTCTTTTCCTTGACTTTGAGCAATGTGATTCAAGAAGCCATGAGGGTTAGGAAGTTCCAGAAGGATAGCAAGACTTGGTGAAGTCAAAAACAATAAAGGGATACAAGTCTAAGACGTGTATTATGTTGAAGGCTTATGTCACAATCTGCTAAGTGTGAGTCAAAGTACAGATAAAGATAACTAGGTAATATTTGACTCAAAAGAATGTTTGATAGTAAGAAAAAGGATCTAAAGATTAAAAAGAAGAATTTGAAAGCAAGACTTAGAGCAAAAAGGGAAGGTAATTGCTACACCCTTGATATGAATGAAAATTCTCCTGAAAACTGCTTCTTGAGTAACACTAATGAAAGTTGGTTATGGCATAAGCAACTAGCTCATGTCAATATGCATCAACTAGGTAAGTTACTCAAAAAGGATTTAGTAGTTGGTTTACCTAAAGTAGATTTCAAAAATGATTTGATTTGTGATGCTTGTCAAAAAAATAAACAAATGAAATCATCTTTTATATCGAAAAATGAAATTACCACCACCAGACCACTTCAACTATTGCATATGGATTTGGTTGGTCCAACAAGAGTTAAAAGTCTTGGTGGAAATTTATATACATTGGTTATTGTTGATGATTTCTCTAGATTTACGTGGACTATTTTCATGTCTTCCAAAGATGAAACCTTTGGTAAATTTATTGTGTTTGCCAAGAAAGTGCAAAATGAGAAAAGTATGTCTATTGCAGGTTTCAAGACAGATCATGATGGAGAATTTGATAATCAAGCCTTTTGCAAAATATTGTGACACAAATGGCATTGATCACAATTTCTTAGCACCAAGGATACCACAACAGAATGGAGTGGTTGAGAGGAAGAATAGAGTTCTTACAAAGATAGCTAGAGCAATGCTGAATGAAAAGAACGTGTCTCAACTTTTCTAGGCAGACGCTATGAGCACAGCTTGCTACATTTCAAATAGAGCGTATGTCAGAACCAAACTTGGGAAGACATCATATGAAATCTATAAGGGACAGAAGCCAAATCTTGCACATCTACACATATTCGGTTGTAAGTGTTTTCATTCATAACAATGGTAAAGAAAATCTAGGAAAGTTTGATTCTAAAGCAAATAAAGGACTTTTCCCAAGCTATTCAAATCATAGTAAAGCATATAGAATCTGCAACTATTGTCATAAACAAGGCAAGATTGGTAGCTAAAGGCTATATCAAGAAGAAGGTATTAATTATGAAGAAACATATGCTCTAGTAGCAAGATTGGAAGCTATACATGTACTCTTAGCCTTTGCGTGTATCAAAGGATTCAAGCTTTATCTAATGGATATGAAAAGTGCTTTTTTAAATGGGTACATCGCAGAGGAAGTTTATGTTAAACAACCTCCAGGATTTGAAGATGTTTCCAAACCAAATCATGTTCACAAACTAAAAAAGGCTTTATATGGTTTGAAACAAGCTCCCAGAGCTTGGTATGAAAGATTAAGTAAATTTCTCATCGAACAAGGATTTGCACGAGGAAAAGTTGATACAACATTATTTATAAAACAAAAACAAAGTGATATTCTAGTTGTCCAAATTTATGTTGATGATGTTATATTTGGTGCTACTAATGATTCTATGTACAAAGAGTTCTCTGAGATAATGTAGGGAGAATTTGAGATGTCAATGATGGGAGAACTGATGTTCTTTCTGGGTTTACAAATCAACAAAGAAAGAATGAGATATTCATATCTCAGGCTAAATATCTTAAAGAGCTTCTCAAAAAGTATGGATTAGATGAAGCTAATGGAGCGGATACCCCCATGAGTTCAACGATTCTTATGGATGCTGATGAAGAAAAAGGAATTGATTTCAATATAACTCAGTATCGAGGAATGATCGAATCATTACTTTACCTTACAGCTAGTAGACCTGATATTCAATTTAGTATTAGTTTGATATCAATTGTGTCCTAAAGTATCACATGCTGAAGCAGTGAAAGGAATTTTCAAATATCTTACAGACATGAAGGAATTGGGTATATGGTATCTTACAAGGGGTAATGAATATCTGGTTGCATATTCTGATTTTGATCATGGTGGTTACAAGACAGATAGGAAGAGTACAAGTGGGCAATGCCAATTCCTTGGAGGTGCAGTCTTTTCTTGGTTTAGGAGCCTCAAGTTGTTGTGTACAAGTATTATGGCTGAAACAGTAACTACAGGACCTTGGCATTTATCTCAAATAAATTCCCATCTGCTGTGATAACATCATCACAATAAGCTTAGGAAAAATCCTGTACAACATTCAAGAACCAAGCATATTGATGTGAGACATCATTTCATAAGAGATCATATCCAAAAGAAAGATTTTAAGGTGCTATTCATTTCAACTCATTTGCAATTGGCCAATATATTCACAATGCCCCTTGCCAAAGATCAATTTCTGTTCATCCGTAAAGAATTGGGAATGGTAAATCTCAATGAATTGTAAGTAGTTAAGTGTTCCTAAATGTTAGATATTATTATTTGATTATGTTTTGATGATAACTAACTTAAGCATCAGAGTATCTAGAAATTTGTTTTGCAGGAGGGTCTTGACACTCCATTCTGTGATAAGGAAAACAGGGATAAACAGAGGGAGAAATCACTCAAGTGACAACTTCCAGTGATGTAAATTTCACCCGAGTGATAACTGTGATACCCTATTTCCAATGCTCCAAATAAGCATAAATGAGAAGTGAAATTGATTGTGGAACCAGGATTTGACCCCGGACTACCCAATGTTTCAAAACGTTCATAAATCCTCGCTCTCAACTCAAGATTTGAACCTAAGATTGAGAAAGGGTTTTCAAAAGGGTAGAACACTTTAAATACATTTCCACAAGATTCACTACGTCACTAATGACTCATTGGATCTTAGTTCCCTTAAATCAAAGTATGCAAGCTATTTACTTTAAGTCAAACTAAAAGCCATTCTCTACTTAAACTAGAATGATTCTCTACTTATCCATTCATTCATACATTCATATACATATACATCAAATGTATAACCACAAATAACCTTACATCAAATACAAATAGTAGTACCTCGTACTACGGTCTTCACCTCACCTCTACAATCCTCCTCCGTGCATATCTCCCTACACCCTTCAACCAGTCTAAATGGTTGGTTGGGAGGAGTAAGATTCAAGAGAATCTCAGTAGCAAATATTACCACTATGCATGCAAGATATATATGAATGCATGACATGCTTTCCTACACTATTTCATGCCAACATAATGACATGTTGCGTGCTCAATGTTATGACATACATATGGCCATTGCACAAATATAACAAAGCTTCAATCAATTAGACATGCTCAACACATGATACGGATATATCTTCAAATTCAAGAGATCCTTTGCAAATTCCAAGTAGACCAATCACGAGGGCAAGAGCCAAACAAATTATGGAAGCATTAAATGGGCTAGTGCAAGAGGCTTGGACAAAGCAAGAGGTGATTGGATCAAATTTGGACAAAAATGCTGCAAACGTCACCAATATCATATGGGCTACAAATTGAGATACTAATCAAGTTTTAGGCTTAGAGACTTCAAAAGAAAGAGCTTGGACCTAGTACTATACATGGGATGACTCATTTGGGCCTAAATATGCACATTTTAGGCCTTGAATGTTGATTATATTTTGTGACTTTTATTTGTGTGAAAAGTATTAGATAATGGGTCACTTTGGTGTGAAAAAAACTTTGGATGTTTTGCATGAGCATTTATTTTGGCCTAAAATGAAACGTGATGTGGAAAGAATTTGTGCTAAATGCATAACATATAAAAAGGCTAAATCTAGAGTTTTGCCACATGGTTTGTATACTCCTTTACCTGTACCTAGTGAACCTTGGGTTGATATCTCAATGGATTTTTGTGTTGGGGTTGCCTAGGTCAAAAAGAGGAATGGATTCCATATTTTTGGTTGTTGATAGATTTTCTAAAATGGCACATTTCATTGCATGTCATAAAACTGATGATGCCACATATATTGCTGATTTGTTCTTCAAAGAAATTGTGAGACATCATGGTATTCCTAAAAGTATTGTTTTTGATAGGGATAAAAAATTCTTGAGTCATTTTTGGAGAGTTTTGTGGGGAAAGCTTGGTACTAAATTGTTGTTTTCTACTGCTTGTCATCCACAAGCTGATGGACAAACTGAAGTTGTCAATAGAACCTTGTCTCAATTACTTAGAATTGTGATTCAAAAGAACTTAAAAAATTGGGAAGGTTGCTTGCCATTCATTGAATTTGCATATAATAGAAGTGTGCATTCATCTACTGATTATTCCCCTTTTGAAATAGTATATGGTTTTAATCCACTAACTCCTTTGGATTTATTACCATTACCTATTGATGAGAGAGCAAGTCTTGATGGGAAAAAGAAAGCTGAACTAGTGCAGCAACTTCATGAGCGTGTGAAACAGCAAATTGAAAAGAAAAATGAGCAATATGCATCCAAAGCAAACAAAGGAAGAAGGCGTGTTCTTTTCGAACCTGGAGATTAGTTGTGGGTGCATATGAGGAAAGAGAGATTTCCAACTCAAAGAAAATCAAAATTAGCTCCAAGAGGAGATGGTCCATTTCAAGTGCTTGAGCGCATAAATGATAATGGTTATAAGATTGATTTTCCTGGTGAGTATTCTGTAAGTGCTACTTTTGATATAGCTGATTTATCTCCTTTCGATACAGATAAAGATTCGAGGATGAATCCTTTTGAGGAGAGAGGGAATGATACGGATCAGCAAGTTGTATCTTCAAATTCAAGAGATCCTTTGCAAATTCCAAGTGGACCAATCATGAGGGCAAGAGCCAAACAAATTATGGAAGCATTAAATGGGCTAGTGCAAGAGGCTTGGACAAAGCAAGAGGTGATTGGATCAAATTTGCACAAAAATGCTGAAAACGTCACTAATATCATATGGGTTGCAAATGGAGATACTAATTAAGTTTTTGGCTCAGAGACTTTAAAAGAAAGAGCTTGGACCTAGTACTATATATGGGATGACTCAGTTGGGCCTAAATATGCACATTTTGGCCTTGAATGCTGATTATATTTGGTGACTTTTATTTGTGCGAAAATTATTAGATAATGGGCCTATTTGACTTTTGGGTTTCGTAATCAATTAATTATATTAGGTTAGTTTCTATTTTCTGGAATGCATTTAGGGTTTCTGAATATTTCTCTTTAAATACCTTGTAACCATTCATTTTGGAGGCAGACTTGGAGACTTGATTATTGAATGAAAGGTTGCACTTTTCTGCACCTCATTTCTTGGGAGTGGATTCTCTCTAGGGTTCTTCTTAGAACTAACAGACTTGTCAATGTTTGATTAACCTTGTGGCGTCTTCCAACACTTCGGGTCCTTGTTCTTTTGTGCTCAAGGGTTTAAGTGGATCGTTGATCTGCGTTTAACGTTCTTGGGGTGTGTATATTCAAATTGGTTATGGGTTCGTAGGGTCTTCCCTTGTGGGTTCGCACTAACAAAAACAGGCAAAGCAGTCACATAATCAATGCAAGATATACATATCAACTACATGCAGGTACGGTAAGTTCACTACCTCTCGGACTTCACGTCCGTCCACAAACCATTGTCCTTACTCCTTCTCGGACACTATCCATCAAGTCCTGAATTCTAAGCATACAATAAATGAGTCACTACTCATCCATGTATCATTCTAAACTCATTTTAGTGGATAACTTAGCTCAATATGCTAAATTACCAAAATGCCCCCAGAAGCCCGGCCCAACTGTACTTTCTCAAAGATTATGACCTGAGCCAATCCTATACAATTTCATGTGTAGAACCCATTCATGACTTCATATTAGTCAAATTCAGGCCCAAATGACAAACATACCCCTTGACAACCCCTGTTTAGAGCTATAAGGGTAATTTGGTCATTTCACCCTCTAGGCCTTTTCTCACTTTTCCTTCAACATGAACCCTACCCAATTTTCCCTTCTGAACTTAATAGAATCATCCAATTGATGAAATTCCAACTCTTTTTTCCATAAACCACATAGGGAAGAAATTTAGGATTCTCGGGCAAGTTATATCGGTTTCCCGTTTTCTTTAGCTTAATACCCTCCTTTCTACTTCTAATTACATGATTTTCCGTTTAGACATCCATTGGATATCGTTTCGGCCTCCAAAAAACTAATTGAATGAGAGATAAATAGTACTCAACTTCCATACTACTCATCCAAACGAGAAACCAAAAGGTTTAGAAGGTAACTTACGCTTACCTCTACAAGCTTCTGAATCCGATTCAGAATTCCGGCGACGCTCTGGCCGGCGAGATGGCATCAACCACCTCCAAATGAAAATCCAAAACCACAGAAATGAAGCTTGGGATGAGTAGAAGAATGTTTGTACTGGGTATATTGAGAGAAGACGTCGTTTTGGTAGAGTTTCAGCGATCAGAAGATTCCTCTCTCTCTACCACCCTTCTCATTCTCATTCTCTCTCTTTCTCTTTTCTGTTATGATTTACACGCAGGAAAGAATGAGAATAAATGATTAAGGATGATGACTTTTTATAAGTCATCAAAGTGGCTCACCACCAATTGGTCCAACTATCTCATTACTTGTATAACAAGTTTTATTTCTCTTTTCCTTCATCATTCCACTAATATTAATGAGAAATAAGACAATATAATTCACTCTCAAACCATCCCATTATAACACCTTAAGTAGTCAACCAAAGCCTTAAACTTTTGGCTCTTTGACTTTGATTGATAATAATTTACCAACATAGGCTCATTAATTACCAAGTAGTCATTTTCCTTCTTTTTAATTCCCATCCCACTCAAATTATTGGGAATATTAGGAAAAACCCTAATTTATATCTTATGGAAAAATTACCATTTTGCCCTTATGTCTTATGATTTATTAAAATAAACCATTTCTTACCCCTTTCCTTTATTTCCCTTCACATTTAACTAGTATGGGCACCAATAATGGGAAATCATGGTTGTTAGCCTTTCGTTGGTCAAATGACCATTTTGTTCCTTGCATTATTCTTCCCCAAGCTCTTTAGCTCACCTAATATTCCTTTTAATATCTAAGGATATAAAGGAATTTTGGGAAATAATACCATTCCTCACTAGGACACTTGCTAAACCAAGGTCTAGTAGTCCACTTAATCTAGGCTTAGTCTTGAGCCTCTTATCCCAAAATTTGGGATATTACAATAACTGGGAGTGATGGCTTCATCACTTGAGTGACAACTTGAGTGATAACCTAGCTGGGCAGTTATGCCAACATGGCAGAGAAGTTATGGTGTAATAAATTCAATTAATTCAAAGGTAATTGTTAAACGGTTGGAATATAAACAGTTACCAGCTGAAGGGACGAATCACTCGCGTGATGTCACAAAATCAGTCGAGTGATCACTCAAGTGATCATCTTGGCAGGAAGGAAATTAGTAAATATTCAATTCAAATCTACCACAAAGTAATTGCAAATCATCAAAGGATTATCAATGGGTAAGTACAACATTATTCATATCAGGTACGCGCTTAATTTATGAGCTTTTGCACAAGTTATACATGATCACTCGAGTGACCACTTGAGTAAAGCTCAAGATCATTCGAGTGATGTCAGGCACAGTGGGTATATCTATAGGGACTCTGTCACTTCACACTCACTTACTTCAAGTATCACTCTAAAATCTATGTTCCAATCTTTTCATATTTTCTTACCCACTCACTTTTGACCAAAACCCAACAAATTTCAGCATCAAAAACTTCTCAAAATTTCATAAATCTCTTGCCCTAGATTAGCGACGTGTAATACTTCCTCTACAAATATTTATGAGTTTGTTTCAATATTTCCTACGGCTCAACCAAAATGCCTCAAAACACTCCTGTATCATAGTGTTAACCCATAAGGGAAGATCCCACAAACCCACAACCAATTCTAAGATATACTCACCCCAAGAATGCTAAATAAAGATCTACGATCCACTTGAACCCTTGAACACGAAAGAATAAGGACCCGAAGTGTTGGAAGATGCCACAAGGTTGATCAAGCCTTGATAAGTCTGTTAGTTCTAAAAAGAACCCTAGAGAGAATCCACTCTCAAGAAACAGTGCAAAAATGCAACTTTCATTCATATATCAAATCTCAAGTGTGTCTTACAAATGAAGAAGCACAAGTTTTTATAGAGTAATACTACCTAATTGTAATAATTGCATTTTAGAAAATTGTAACTACAAAGTCTAATACCATGTGCTAGGAAATCCAAAACCATGTGCTAGGAAACCCAAATGTCTAATACAATGTTCTAGAAAATATAAAAGTCTAATATAGTATGCTAGAGAACCCAAAAGTCAAATATGGCAACCTATTTAATAATTTCGCACAAATAAAAACCATAAAATATTATCAGCATTTAAAGCCCAAAATGTGCTTATTTAGGCTCAAATGAGTCCTCCCATGTGTAGTACTAGGTCCGAGCTCTTCAATTTCAAGACTTCAAGCTCAAAACTAGATCAATATCTCTATTTACAGCCCAAATGAAGTTAGTGACATTTTCAAAATTTTCATCTAAAATTGTCGATCCAATTGCCATTTGATTTGCAACATCCTCTTGGATCAGCCCAATCAATGCTTCATTAAATATTTTAGCTTGTGCTCTCGTGATTGGACCAGCTGAAATTTGAAAATGATCATTTGAAGTTGAAGAGTCGTTACTTGAATATGAAGAGACAACTTGCTGATTCTGGATGGCATTATTCCCTCTCTACTTAAAATGATTCATCCTTGAATCTCCACCTGGATCAAATGGACATAAATAAGCTATATTAAAAGTAGCACTAGCATTATACTCACTAATCATGTAAGCATTATCAGTGAGTCTTTCAAGCACTAGAAATGAATTATATCCTCTTGGAGCTAATTTAGACTTGTGAGCTAAAAAATTTTCTTTTATCATATGCACCCTATCTCCAGATTCAAAATGAACACCGCTTCTTTGTATGCTAGCTTTGGATGCAAAATGCTCAATTTCACAAGGAAGAAATAATTCAGTAAAGCCAATGTCACTTGCATACAATTTCTTGAAATATTCAAATCCAAGCAACTTAGTATTTAGAGAAGGAAGAACACTATACCTTTTTGATAGTACTTCAACAACAACATTCTCTTTACCTCTCTTATATATGGTGACATATGGAAATGTCTCAATAAATTTCAGCCAACTTGCATGTGTCTTGTTAAGCTTATCTTGACTAAACAAATACATATGACAAAGAAAATCAATGTTTTCCATGAAACAATCAGAATTTTCCAGAATTGAAAACATTTGTTCTTTTCTCAAAACTGCAAGCACATATTGCAAAGGATTCACATGCTTTTCAAGATTGTTGCTATACATTAGAGTATCTTCAAAACAAGATGCAACATGCATATACGAACACCTACTACAAATAGCAAAACTCATGTGACCATGATGTTGGAAATTGTGCCCTAAGAGCCAATCATTGTACCTTAAACATTATTGTTATTTAAGAATTTCTCCTTATTGTTATCATATCATTTGCATGTTTGCTATGATAATTGTATCCTTGGATGAACTATAAAGATTATCCTAAATGTCCCTGGTCAATTATCTATGCGGGAGCAAAGATGAAATAAGACCAGTATGACTTTGATGAGGTATAGAGATACAAATCAATGTCTTAGGCACTTATAGGAGTATAAGGTGCTGGACCGACCCGCTATGAGAAAGTTGCATGGATTAAGTCATAAGCTTATCTCATACATATAATCATGTCGCAGAGCCCTCTGACCTGAGATCATCATAGATTCCTGCATGAAACTTGCTAAGTTTTGACCTAGTCAAAAGTCACCTTTGACCGGGTGATGATAAAGGCTATAATCGGGCTTAGGAGTTTTCATGAAGAGGAATGTGAGTGATCAAGATGGAATTTGTCCCTCACATTAGTGAGAGATATTACTGGGCCCCTCGATGAGTGAGTCTGAGAAATGTATAGCCATACTGTAATGGGAAGGAGTTTCCATTTCTAATTTCAGGCTACTCAAGAATCGGGAAAGTGATGGTCAGGAACAGGAGGATGACGTTGTCCATGCCTCATCCTTGACCGAAATATCGTGTGACAAAAAGGGACGTGACATGGTTGTATAAAAGGTTGCATCGTATCATCGATCCTCATGTGAATTGGGTAGTCGCAATGTCTTGCTAGAGGCCGCTTGCGACTTGTGGACTAGAATAGTTTTGGCCCACTGCCAACTTCATGTGGGCCTACAGGGTCGCACACAAGAATAGCCCAACACGAGCTATGATGTCCAGATTCATTGAATCTAAGATGTGTCTAAGATTCAATGAATATAATATTTGACCTAGGGTTGATGAATTATATATATATATATATAAATTCGAAAAAAAATATACAATAATAATATATATAGATTATAATATTATTATAAGATGTTAGTTTTATATTTAATTTATTTGATAAATTAAATAATTAAAGCTAATAAAGATATCATATCTTAGATTTAATTTATAAAGATAAATTAAATCTATTGGCTCTTTAATTAAATTAAATGAATATGATAAATTAAATCTGTTTGACAGATTTAAATCAGATTTATTTGATTTAATTTGAATTTCAAATTAATTAAGATTAATTTGAAATTCAAATACGGCACACATCAGATATAAAAAAATTTGAAGGGTTAGAGAACCAAAAGGCCGTACGAAGAACTTGTAGAGCCGCGAGAAACCCTAGAGAGACATCTTGGAGGCGCTAGCACGCTGCTGAATTGGGTCTTGTTCGTGTGGATACCGGTAGAGGGAGGCGACCAGAGGTGTTGACTCCTATAGATCGAAAGCACGAGAAACATAAAGAGGGAGGCGACCAGAGGTGTTGACTCCTATAGATCGAAAGCACGAGAAACATAAAGGTACTATTCTAACTACTCGATTTAGACGTCTTTGATAGATCCACGATTGGGAATTGAGTTTTTAAAGGGTTAATTTTTCCGCTGCATGTACGATTTCCAACACATGAAAATTCAAGGTCTGGAGTTCAAGGCATCTTGAGGGCAATAAGTTATCAAGAATATCAAACTTTAGAGAACCAGAATGTTTTCCACTGCCACTCAAAGAAGATGAAGGTTCAATACTTCTTGAGGATAAGAACCGATCATGTGGCTTCTTTGGAATCAAATCCAAGAACACCTGCAAAACATTAAAATCACAAGGCAAATTATGATTAAGATCAAACTTTAGAGAACCATAATGTTTTTCAGTGTCACTTGAAGGAGATGAAGGTTCAATGCTTGTTGAGGATAAGAATCCATCGGGTGGCTTCTTAGGAATCAAATCCAAGAATTCCTGCAACACAACAAAATCACAAGGCAAATAATGATTAAGATCATTAGTAACCAAAGAAATATCCTTGCAGTAACTCTTAACCTCACTTTTCCCACAACTCTTTTCATCTTTCTTTTCACTCAATTCTTCACACTCATTTTTACTCTCTTTACTTTGACAACACTATATGCTCTTAATGTCTTTTTCTTTCTCAAACTGAATTTTTCTCTCAAGAACAGTTTCACAAAAATCACTCTCACTCATATTTTCACTTTTCTTTACATGATTGAGAGGAACTTCTTCAACCACAAGATTGGTACTTGGAATATGAAGGTCTTCTTCACACTTCTCAGCTTGATTTTCAACATCTTCCTCCTTGGCTGGCTCTAACTCGTCTTTAAGGACCATAATAATCAAGCTTTCAATCTCCCTTGCATTTGACCTACTTTCTGAACATCTTTGTTGCTTGATCTTTTGCTCATACTTAACAACAAATTGAACCAACATATCAATGTCCAAGAAGGGTAGGGTCTTTGCAAAACAAGCTAATTCAGGATTAAGCCCATTTGCAAAATGATCCTTAGTGGCTTTTGAAGTTTCTTTCACTCCAGCTCTAATCAAAGCTAATTCTATCTCTTGAAAATATTCATCAACCCTCATAAAGGCTTGTTTCAATATCTACAACTTTCTTTGGAATTCTCTTTTTGATATGGAGTTGTGACTAGACATCCATTAGTTGTTTTCAGCACTAAACTTCTGGAGTCCTTTTAACAAAGATTGAAGATGTCTTTGAATTTCTTTTTCATAATGCATATTAATGATACCTGAAATGTTAGATTTAGAGAAAAAGGGACCTCACCACTCTGCACACGTGTTTCACTCAAACAAGTTTTATTATAACTCATGTTTCACTCAAATTTGGCTTTTAAATTGATGTGTGTCACTCTTGCCTTTTTCCACTCTTAGATTCCTCTTGAGGCTCTTTAAAGAATAAAGAAATTCATAATCAAATCAATCATAATTTGCAGAATCATCACAACACTTAGAAATGTTCAGTTGACACAGATTTAAAAGGTTAAGTCAATTTCTAGATGTCAAGATAGAGAGATACTTGCATAGAACACATTCAACACATCAATTGGAACTTTCTCTTTTTTTTTGTATATATATATTTTATTCTCTGTTTTTTGTCACTTTTTTATGTTCTCTCTTTTTTTCTCTTGAATATACAGAATCTATTACAAACAGTAGTACAACACAAGTAATCTGAACCCAGAAATTCCAGAAAACTGTCTGCTTTTGTAAAGACTATAAATCACTATGGAAATTTCGGATTTAGATGTAATCAAAATGAGCAGAAAGAAGAGATTCTAAACAATGGAAATGACCTATTGAAAAATGGAAATCATGAAGAAAAAGTGGTCGAACAAGGACAGAATATTTAGGGACATTTTTGAAAAATGAAGATGAACGGTGACAGAAAATTTCTAGAAACATAAGAGATTAAAATGAATAGAACTCACAATGACAAATTAGATTGGAATGATTCTAAACCGAGATGAAAGTAGCAATTTTGAACTATGAAAATGACTTACTAAATGATGAAAAACATAAAGAAATGCTTGAAAAACAAAAGCTATTATTTCAGACATGAACACAAATGAGTAGACGAAAAGACACAAGAACAGCACAAAACTTAAAACAAAAATGGAAACAAAGAACAGAAAGATATGACCTGAGTTTAGATCCGAAGCTCTGATACCAAGTTGGTGCAAACCCACAAGGGAAGATCCCATGAACCCACAACCAATTCTAAGATATACTCACCCCAAGAATGCTAAACAAAGATCTACGATCCACTTGAACCCCTGAACATGAAAGAATAAGGACCTGAAGTGTTGGAAGATGCCACAAGGTTGATCAAGCCTTGATAAGTCTGTTAGTTCTAAAAAGAACCTTAGAGAGAATCCACTCTCAAGAAACAGTGCAAAAATGCAACTTTCATTCATATATCAAATCTCAAGTGTGTCTTACAAATGAAGAAGCACAAGTTTTTATAGAGAAATACTACCTAATTGTAATAATTGCAACTTAGAAAATTGTAACTACAAAGTCTAATAACATGTGCTAGGAAATCCAAAACCATGTGCTAGGAAACCCAAATGTCTAATACAAAAGTCTAATATAGTATGCTAGAGAACCCAAAAGTCAAATATGGCAACCTATTTAATAATTTCGCACAAATAAAAACCATAAAATATTATCAGCATTTAAAGCCCAAAATGTGCTTATTTAGGCTCAAATGAGTCCTCCCATGTGTAGTACTAGGTCCGAGCTCTTCAATTTCAAGACTTCAAGCCCAAAACTTGATCAATATCTCCATTTGCAGCCCAAATGAAGTTAGTGACGTTTTCAGCATTTTCATCTAAAATTGTCGATCCAATTGCGATTTGATTTGCAACATCCTCTTGGATAAGCTCAATCAATGCTTCATTAAATATTTTAGCTTGTGCTCTCGTGATTGGACCAGCTGAAATTTGAAAATGATCATTTGAAGTTGAAAAGTCGTCACTTGAATATGAAGAGATAACTTGCTGATTCTGAATCGCATCATACCATCTCCCGAATCATCTCCATCACCTTCTCCTCCTAAGAAACAAAAATCATCTCAACCCCCAAAATATAAGCTAAAAACTGAAGAAAAAACCAAGGGATAAGGGATAGTCATTCATGAGCCTATATTTACTTGAGCAAGAACTAAGAGAGCATCTTCTCCGGGTATAGGCACTGGCAAGGATGTCATAAGATCTTCCACTCCTTCTCCTAGTTCAGCCGGTACTCCTACATTCACCAGGAAGGGGCCAAAGATATCCAAATATGATGCCAAATTTTCCAAGGTAATATAAAATATAGGCTACCAATCTCAAAGAGGGAAGTGATGACCTTTAAAATCTCCAGTGAAGGAGGGAACTGTGGAAAAAGAGGAAGAAATTACTGTGCCTCCGTAAGGATTCTATAAGGGCAAACTTGAAGAGACACCTAAGTGATATATGTGACTTGCATAGGGTCCTCTGGTATATATACTCTCAGTGCTTAGTGAACAAGTCTAATAATTTTACCCACTTCATTGAGAGAGATTTTAGAAATATGGCCTCTCTACTTCTCAAGGAAGAAAGAAATTTGGGAGAATTGATCTTTTCCATGATTAAAAGGCACAAGACTTCGGGGACCCAGACCACTTCTATGCCTTTCCCTCAACTTGTGATGTGGACCCACTAGGAACCTGTCCTAGAAAACCTAGAAATTACAACAAAGGTTAGCAAATACGGAAGTGAATTATAATAATAAAAAGAAACAAGAGATCTAGAACTAAGAACCCTATGAACATCCATCCTAGAGAACATTGAGTATATGAAACCCAACACCCAAAGGAAACACGGCCCAAGAACTCCAAGCATAACACGAGTCGATCAACCTCTTATGCCTAATAGTATCCTCACAAGAATACAAGGAAGCAATCTGCCAGAATAATTCTTTTATTCAAATCTGAAAACTGAACGTACAATACTTGACTTTAAATAGAAAATAAGACTAAACATAAACTAGAACCCTAAAAGCCCAAAAGCCCAATATCAGATATTGGGTATGAGGGAGGTAAAAAAACGTCCTATAATGATCATGGATGATTTGGGATGTCAAATTAGTGATTGGATAGAAGGATATCATATATTGCTGAGCTAATAGCTAAATAACTGAAAATTAGAATTTTTTTGCTACATGACTAATTTGAATATCCTCTAAATAAGTTAAATGATATGATAAAAGGATAGATATTTTGAGGATATGGTGGTTAGAATCTATTTCAATAAATTCAATGGATATTGTAGGATAATTGGGCTTTTAAGAGTTGATTCCTAAAGATAATCAAAATAATACCCTAATATTCCATAATTAATTAATTAATGGCACCTAATACTCTTTAAAAATAAATAAATTTCGTTCATAGGCTCTTAATTAATTATTTCCAGCCCATAACAACTTAAATACTTAAATAATACACAATAAATGAACTAATGGTTGTCACTTGCGACTTGGGCTCACTTATAACTCACCCAAGTCCACCTATTTAAGCCTTTACAGGCCCTTTAGCCCTTCTTGGCCCATTTGAAAGTTGTCTTCACTTATATATTCAATTTGGGCTCCATTGGTTGTCAGCCTAAACTCTTTAGTGCATAGATAAGTGATATCCCTTGGTTGTACATCATGGGCCTCATGCAGCGTGTCCTTAGCTTGAAGATCCAAAATAACTCCTTGTAAGGCCTCCTTCATGTCACATTTCCTTGCTCTTGCCATTGGGCCTCTAATTCCTCTTAATGGATCATGCAATGCATATTGTGATTTTAGACTCTTATGAGAGGCACCCTCGTCTCCATCAACTTGTATCCCTTTTTCTCTTAAAATATAAAATTTGGTACCTAGAACCCAATGACCATATTAAAAGATTGTTGCCAGTGGGAAGGAATAAAATAGGAAAGCTCGGGATTGAAATACCATTGAAGAAGCCTTTGGGGTCAACACCTAAGAAGAAGACAGAGACTGAAGCAAGCATATATGATGATACTCAGTCCTCTACTCCTGTCTCTACCTTTGCACCATCCTTCATCGGTTTTACTGTGAAGACTTATATGAAGGAGGTATTCAAGGAATTTCACGCAGATATTTCCAACACTAAAGTTGAACTTATCAATCATATGAATTTCAAGATTGGTCAGTTAGTGGATTACATGACTCAGCACAATGAGGCAACGTTAGCATAGTAGCATGCTCAGACCAGTGCTATGTAAGAGATTGGGAACCTCCTGAGATCTTTACATGAGAAGGTAGATACCTTCATTCAGGGCACCTCGACCTCTGGTCCATCTGTTCCTACTACCTCTATCCCTACCTTTGCACCTGTTCCTGCACCTATCCCTCTTATTGATATACCTCAAACCACTTAGGGCAACATTCTTTTCTCGATAACTGACCCATCCACATCTGACCATATCCATATTACCTTAGATGAGTCAGTCCAACCTCAGCCTGAGTCTGTCCAGCCACAGCCAGTATCTACTCCCATTGCCTTACCTACAGGTACTGAGCCCATTCCTCACTCACCTTCACACCATTCACACCACTCCTCCATCGACCACTCACCTCATTCCTCTGGTCGTGTAGACACTAGTGGTCACATCTCAGACCTCACCTCCATCTCCTCTACTAAACCCTCCTGATGATCTCTAGATCCCACCTGTCAACCTTCCTGAGCCTCAACCATCTCCTATATTTTCTACACCACATGATGAGGACACTTAGAATACAGGTTTATCAACCCTTCTAGGCTCACCTATCTCTATAGCTCAGCCTTCCAGGACTAACTCTGCTTCTCAGGACTGATCCATCCTTTCTGATGATGTCAAAAAGGGGAAGAAAACTTGGGAGTGATTTTGTGATTAGATGTTAGAGTAACATAATATAATTATGCATTGGGGTTGATATGGATATACGGGGTCTTTGGGATCATAGAGTATCATATGTTATATTTCTTGTCAATCATAGTCAAATTATACAATTCATATCAGTTTTAAGCAATTATGGTTATTAGCTAAATTTGTCCAAAGTAATATTTGTTTATCCTTTCAAAATTGAATTCTTGAAATGATTTGAATTTATCAACAAAATCACCTTAAGATAATTAATTCAAAAACCAAGTTGTTTTGTCATCATAAAAAAAGGGGAGAATGTTAGATCCTATATTTTGATAATAACAAACAAGGATGAGAAAGATTTTATGTTAAACAAATGGTTTTTGAATATTCTGATAAGTGTGTTTAAGTGTGCAGAGCAATGGTATATCATGATCTGACTCAAAGGATAAAACTTATGCTAAGTTAAGATAATGGTATCACTCAAGTGATCACTCTAGTGATGAAGACAGAAATATGCACGAGAAGTCTCTGCCAAATTTTGAAAGTGATCACTTGAGTAATTGGCCCATATCACTCGAGTGATAAGGTAAGTATACACAGGTAAACTCTACCAGATTTTTCAAAGTATTACTCGAGGGATCACTCAAGTGATAGACATGGTTCACTCGGGTAAGCACTCAAGTGATGTACTGAGCATTAAGTATTTCAGCCAATCAAATGTCTCTGGCAAGAATTAGAAGGGATCACTCTAATGACCACTCGAGTGATGGACCCTTATCACTCAAGTGATGCATTCAAAAAATACTTCTGAAGTCACTGCTAGTTTTCAATTAATATCACTCAAGTGATTGCCCATCATCTCTCGAGTGATGGTGTTCAGATTGCATGATAATCATATATTGTTACTGATTTATTATCTATATGATTAACCCTCCATTGTGTTTATACCCTAAGTATATTTTCAGGAAAACAATGAAGAAATTATGCAAGAGTTAGAAACAACAAGTTTCGGAGCGTAAGAAGCGTATCGTCCAATGGTTAGTTTTTCAAACGATGAAAATGCTCAAATGACACTGCACCACTCTAACGGACATATTGAATTGCTACCAATGACTATATCAACTCAGCTATAAATATGGAAGCATTCAACAAAGGACATAACAACTTACAACACACGAACATATATCTCTCAATACAATCTTAGTGTTCTTTCTTTCATATTCATTCTATGTACTTCAGTGTTTACATTATTTACTCTGTTAGAGAGATTTGCTTACAAACTCAATATCTTTCATTGAGATAACTTAAGGTTATGGAACCTTAAGTTGGGATTTGAGATTACCTTGGGTAAGGGGGAGCGAGTATCCGGTGAGGAACTTGCTATTGTATTGAAGTGCCAAGAACCCACTGAATCTTGGAAGTTATAGTAAAAGGTTCAGAAGGATTTCTGAGGACTAGACGTAGGTCAAAGTGGTTGTGACCGAACTAGTATAAATACCCTGTGTACACTGTGGTGATTTCTCTCCTTGCTTTGAAGATTGCTGAATTTTTATTAAGTATCCAATTATTTTATAATCACCCAATTCAACCCCCCTCTTGGGTGATAAGCTTGCACTAACAATACTGACATATCCAAAAGGAATCAGGTATTTTGTTTCGACAAATTCGCATCGAAACTCATACTTTATTTCGGGTGCGGTTTCTAATAGTCATTCTATTTCTTATTCATTCCTGGGGCACTTACTAAAATAGGCTTAGTAGTCTACTTTATTCAGGCTTATTCTCTAGCCTATACGATGATTGTTTTACATGCTCTGTGAATTTATATATCATATGAGTGAATTGTTGCTACTGAGATTCTTTTGAATCTCACCCTTTCTAATAACTAACTTACAACAAGGGCAAGTAACTCAAGGGGAAAGCAGGTAAACATGGAAGGCTAGAGCATGCGGATCAAGAACTAGGTCTTTTGTTGGTTATCTAATTCTTGGAATTTGTATATCTTGTATATAACTACAATACCAGTAATGGTAGTATTGATGATAACCTTGAAAACATATAGTAAGTTAGTAGGTATCTATTAATGTGGTAACTGAAATAGAATAGATGGTCCATTCACTAATAGCTTATTAACTAATGTATATGAATCACAAGTAGAGGAGTGTGCAAACTTTAATAAAAGGGAATTAAGAATCGATAAGTTTTTATTCTGATGGTGAACCCATTTGTAATTGTTTTGAAAACTTTCTTAAATATTTTCTGAAATCCCACTCATCTCTAGATTTGAACCTTGGTTTTGAAGTTAGGATTTACTTTTGTTTCTTATAGTATCCTCACCTAGGATTTATTCTTGGTTCAACAGTTCAATTGACTATTCATTTAAATTTGTCTGACGGCCTCGGAATTAAGGTATTACACAAGAAGTTACCATGCATGACCAAATAAATATATACACATGTGAGAATCATATAAGAGAGAAGGAGTAGCAAAAAAAGCATGTCAATAATATGTATACATATTCATGCAAACATTATCAAGTAATGCAACATTCACATATTTCAAACAAAAAGAATAATGCAAAAAGCATTTTTAATTAGCACAATGGAAATAAATTATTACAACGGAGATATAAACAAAATATATCACATGCTTATTCACAAAGAATAATTCAAAATGTCAGGATCAATAGGCTATGATGCCAATGAAGGAAAATTAGGATAGAGAAGAGACTTGCATACCGGGGCAAATCCATGTTCAGATCTAAGTCAATGCTCCAATGCTCAATAACTCAGACTAAATAATACTCACGCAATTATTAGACTACTAGATCCTAATTAGGATTTGTACAACAAATCACCAAAACAAAAATGATGGTATGATGAAAGAGAGATTGCTAGATAGCTCAATGGCAGGTGTAAGGGTCAACTAAGAGAGGCACATCCTATTTATAGATATCTAGAGAGATCACTAATTTGGAAGTTATGTGCACTCCTACTTGCCCTCTAAGTAATAATTAGAAATTTAATTGTTAATTGATTTCCTAATATACAATTTCTTGCTTCTCTATTAACAAATCCATAATTAATGTTGATTTATTTCTTATTTGATAAGGCTACTTCTTTTCTAATCAAATAATCCATCCAAGTAATAGTAGACTTGGTCCCTAAGTCCAATAAATATAATCCAATCTGACAACAACAATAGAGTCTACCTAATGGCTTGGGAAATTTGACAGGATAAATAGAGAGAATAAGAAAAAGAAAGAAAAAAAAGAAGAAATTTGGCGCTTTGTTCTCACAATACGAGGACTTCCTAGGGGGTCACCCATCCTGGGACTACCCTCAGCTGAGAAAGCTTAACTGTGAAGCGCTAACTATCGTGCTAAAAGCTTTAGCTAGTAGCAGAGGCACACCCCTATTCCTTTAACCCAGTATAGACACGGGCCCCCCGTCTCCAACGACTTTGGGTACCACTAGACCCCAAACTCAATCCACATCCCCTCCCAGACCCGGAACGTATCACTCCCTCCCTCTTTAAGGAGGTTCATCCTCAAACCTTTCGATGGAAGTGGGATTCAAACCAGTACTGGCTCTGATGCCAAACCTTAGGAATGAGGCGCCACAACATGAGGATTCTCAGGGGTTCACCCATCCTGGGACTACCCTCAGCTGAGAATGCTTAACTGTGAAGCGCTAACCATCGTGCTAAAAGCTTAAGCTTGTAGCAGAGGTGTACCCCTATTCCTTTAACTCAGTACAGACACGGGCCCCTCGTCTCCAACGACTGTGGGTGCCATCAGACCCCGAACTCGATCCACACCCCCTCCCAGACCCGGGACGTATCATTCCCTAATAATTAAGGAACATTACTGAATTTATTTTATGTGACCAAAATGACCATTTTGCCCATACTTATTCTTCATTTTTGCATATGTTGAAAATATGGGGGAATTTTCATCAAACCTTGAAAATTCATATCTAATTGTATAGATATCCAATTGGGATGTTTTTAAAAGTTATGTGACCCTTATTAAGTCTAGTTTTAGGAAAAATATAACCTTTAGCCAATTGGAAGTTCATCATTTCCATAATTCGCATTTTTTGTCACTGCCATAGAAACTTTACAGTTTCAGTGAGCTAAATTCAAAAATTCATATCTCCTTATGTACAACTCCAAAAATTCTATATGACCTATCAAATTAAATATTTTCATGTCTAATTTAGTTTTGGAAATTTTTATAATTTTTGGACACCATTTACCTATTTAAAAATATTACAAAACATGACTTCCTTACAGGGAAACTTACTGACAACATCCTTAACTTATGTACCAAATAACTATGTTGTGTGTGACTTCTATTTGCCTTGTTGTGTCTCTTAACATGTTCTTTAATCCCCCATTTTATTGCTTTAATACCACTAATGTATAGAGGAATTTTGATAACCAAAATTTGGGATATTACACCAGTCCAGTCACCCGACTAACTTTCCCGAACATCGAGCCGGGGAGCTGGGGAAAATCAGTAGACCCCTTACTTTCCCTGACAAAAATAATGGCTAAAAAATTAAGAAAAGAGGTGGGACCCACTTTATTAAAGTAAGTGACACGTGTCACCAAACCAAGGTATTACCGGATAAATGGCACTATGACAGCTTAACACTTGGCATGATTTTTCCAAGACTCTTCCCTAGCCGTATATTTTGGCCAGCTACCAAAAAGGGGAAGAAAAATAAGAAAAATTGTTAGAAAATTGTTAGAAAATAGAGAAGAGATGAATAGTAACTTTCAAGAATTTCAATCAGCCAAAAACACTACCGAATCAGTGTTTTCTCTCAAAATACACTTCACAAACCTTCTTCTACTCATCCCAAGCTTCACTTCTATCATTTTGGATTTTCATTTGGAGGTATTTGGTGCCATCTCGCTTGCCAGAGTATTGCCAGATTTCTGAACCGGTTGAAAAATGGGTAGAGGTAAGCGTAGCCTTCATTTTGAACCGATTGGTTTATTATTTAGATGAGTTTTCATGAGGGTGTGATATTGTTCATATTTCAGCCAGTGGTTATTTTTTAGGACTAGTCATGTTTTAATCATGTGTTTATGGTTAGAAGAGGATTTATGATGATATTAGACCAAGTTGCTGGACAAAATTCAGTTTTGGTGAATTTGGCTCATTAAGAGTCTTTTCGGTCAGTGGGTGTAGAGGCTGAAACTTTGTGATTTTGATTATTTTGACATTACCATTATTTTCTACATGAAAAATTATGTAGAGAAGTATGTGGTTATACTTTTTGGATGATTATACACTAGTCTGGAATTTTTAAAAGTTTGATGACACTGCTGCCATATTCGTTTTTCTAGAACAGAGTTGTTGTGATGAGTTTTTCGGTAGTCAAACATGGTCCAAATCTTATGAAATTTTACATGATGAAAGTAGATATCCTAAACTTTAATTGGATAGGTAGTATGATGCAATTAGACTAGAGGATTGAGATATAATTTTTCAAAGTTTGAGGTTGATTTTGATTGGTTGCATGACGTTTTTAAATAAGCAAATGGTGTCCAAAAATTGTAAACCTTTAAAGTCTAAAAGTAGACATGTCAAGCTTTAATTTGATTTTTCATTTGTGTTATTTGGATATGTATGCTGGAAGTTCTATATTTTTAAAATTTTGTCTAGAAAACTGGGGAATACTAGGGCAGTAATTAATAAAGTGAAATACTTTATTGATATGCATTGAGAGGTGTAACGGCTATATTTTTCCATAAAACTATATTAAGTAGGGATCACATAATCTTTGGAAATCTATACAATTAGTTATGAATTTTCAAAAATTAAAAAAAATTATGGCAGATTTTAGTACAAGTGCGAAAATGGGAAAATATAATGGCATTAAGTAATTGAGTTGAACTTTAAGGGTAAAGTTAACCAACTTGGGATAGTTGGACCACTTTGATTTTACTTTTGGTTTAGTATCTTAACCTTAATGACAACCAACTTGACTAATTGGATTATGCAACTATTAGAAGAAATAATAACCAATTGTCCGTAAATTCAAATTATAGGACCTAACAGCTATCCTGAATCCAAGACTTACCCAAGCTCAGAGAAATGGCTAGATATTACTTAGGGGAAGCAACCAGGTAGTAACTTTGTCTTTCATATGTTATAAGATACACTGCATGGTTTGTGGATTCATCATGAATTGTCTGACACATTATGTTTATGCGAGGTGGTTGCTCGGCGCATGTTGCACAAGTAGACGCTCAGGCTGTTGAATTTGTTTATGATGCATGAGTGGATGCCCAGGGCCTATTACACGGGCAACACTCGGGGCCTTGTGATATACCTAGTACTATGATAGTATGTTTAACTACATGTTGTGCACTGGATGTTGTTTTGATTATTCTATTTTATGATGATTATATGGCATGCTCTGTAATATTATATCTATATATTGACTATCTATTACTACTTAGATTCTTTTGAATCTCACTCTTTTTCATAAACCATTCTATAGTACAGGCTAGCGGATCAAAGGGCAAGAGGTAAATACGAACATACTAGAGTTTGGAGCAAGAAGACTTTAATTTTCTGTTGGTTGTCTATTTTGAAATATTTTGGATATTTTGGATCTGTATATGGTGTTAATAACTTGTAACCCTAATGATGGTAAAATAGTAGAACTGGTAATACTGATAGATTAGTAAATGGACAGTAATAAATAAAAGAGGATAACTTAGCTAGATAATGCTTCCGATCACTAACGAAATATAACTAAAGTACAAAACATAAGACTTAAGCAGAGACACGCTCAAACACTTTGATAAAATGGATTTAAGTACTGATGAGACTTAGTGAGATAGTGAATGCTTTCTGAAATTGTTTGGAAAAAAATTATTCCACTAAAAAATCCCTTCCAACCCGAGGTTTGATTCCTGGGATAGGTTTGGAATTTGTGAACATTTTCCAAAGTTTTTTTAATCCGAGACCAAATCCTAGTTCCATAACTGATTTCACAACTCTTTTTCACTCATCTTAGTCTATTGGATATAAGGTATTACATAAAGAGAGAAGAAGGGAATGAAAATAAATATTTTGACAAAAAATGAGCCAAGTAGAAGCATTAGAAACCAAATGGAAAAGAAGGAATAAAATATGCAAGAACATGTGATAAAATTGGAATAAATTAATATTATTTTGAGGATGTGGAAAATGCTTCTTCAAGAAGCCATTTTAATCTTTCAAGAGGCCATAATTTTGGCCAAGAAGAGAGAATAGAGAGAGAGCACAAGTTTGAGAACACACAGAGCAAAGAGAAGAGACAAGAATTCAAGAAGCAAACTAGGTAAGTTTAGTAGCAAAATTCATGTGTTCTTGTCTCTAATCTCTTGAAAACCTCTTATAATCCTTAAATTCTTCTTGAAATCTTGTGAAGCAAGAATAAATCAAGAGAAACAAGGAGGTAAGGGTGATGGTTTTGGAGGAGAAAGAAGAGGAATCAAAAGGTAATAATGAAACCTTGCTTAACTTATTGATTAGTTGTTGTTGTTGATGAAATTGGCTGAATTCTTGGTTTTGTTGGCTTGATTTTATGATTTGGGATGCGTAAATCATAAAGGAAGGTGCTGCCCAAATTTTGATTAATCATGTGGGAAGTGTAATTAAAGGGTTTAAGAAGTGATTTAAGTTGAATAGGTGTTTTGTTTATTGAAATCAAGAAATTCCATTTTCCCTAAATTTTCATGATTTTTGGACAGGGGGTATTTTATGGGTTTTTTAGCTGGATTTTGATGGATTTGATGATTCCATTGTGTTTATAATGGAAAATTGTGTAGGGTACATGTGAAAAATGGAGTTTCAAGGCTTTAGGGTGTGAAATGACAATTTTGCCCATAAAACCCTAACTTTATGGCTGTCAAGGGTAATTCTGGAAATGCAGTATGAATGTGTAAAAAATTAGGTCAAAAATGGATTATATGTTGGAAATTGTGTAAGAATAGCACGGGTCATTATTTTTGGAAAAATACAATTATATCGAGTATAAAGGGAATTAGACTAGAATTTCTAGGGGCATTTTGGTAATTACGCGTTTTGGGTAGAGATAACCAACTTTATGAGTGTTGGAACAAGGTATGAATGAGTAATGACTCATTTGTTATCTACTTAGAATCTTAGGATTTGATATCTGCCCGAGTAGGAAGAAAAGTTAAAGGACCAGTATTAGGTAGGCTTTGGAAAGGATTCTAGGTAGTAACTATATCTCTCATATACTATGTGATTGTTAATATGCATTGTTTGCCATGTCTTGTGTAATGACATGTGAATAACGGTAATTCCTAGAGCTGGGTGTGGGAAAAACACAAGTACCTCTAGGGCTAGTAGGTAGCCAATCTAGGTAAGCCAGTAGCAAGTAAGGACCGACAATCATGTGCTCCAGAATATTATTAAGACAAGTACGGACGAAAGACTTCTACTTCGTAACATTATAACAAGTAGGGGTCATATAATTATATGATCCTGAACATAGCACACAGTAAGGATAGTAAGGGACAAACAATCATTTATACCTAAACACCAAGTAGAATATCATTGTGATCACTGATTGACAAGTAGGGACAAATGGCCATTTTAATCCAAACAAAATTGTCAATTGATCTTGAACATTGTTTGATAGACATGTGCACAACATTATTATTTGCTGCATTGTATGATGCATTGCATGTTTATCTTTCATATTTTATATGATTGATAGTGTGTTACTACTAAGATTCATTTGAATCTCACCCTTTCCATAAATAAAATTTATTCAGCTAGAGGTAGTGGCTCATGGGCAAATAAGTGGATATCAGAAATTGAGGGTTCCGGTGTTGATCAAGAATTTTTATGTTGGTTATCTATTAGCCTTTCTTTATATTTTTGGATTTGTAAGTATATGTACAAACCCTGTGGGGGATTTTTCTTTAATGTAATTAAGTACTTTATATCAGTATATTTATGTTATTGTACTCCTACTGAACTATACGTGAATACTTTGATAAATTTTAAAATATTGAGGGGTTTGATATTTGTGGTTTCAGAGCATGCGATTCTGGTAGTAACATAATAGTATATTGATATGGACATGATTATGTTGTAACAGAAATCATGAGCGATCAAAGGTATTAGAGGAGCAGCTTACTGCTGTTGGTAAATTAGCCCTTAAAGAATTAGCGAAGATCTAAAGGGCAGTCAGCATGACCGTATTGGGTCAGGAGAGGTCCTAGGGTGCTCTGAACCCCAAGGAGGAATGTGCGACCAAGGCCAATTTACGGACCACAACCCAAACTAGAGCCAACAGTTAGTTCTTCTATTGGTGATAATGAGAAATTGTTGTTGTTGGGTTGGAGGCAGATCCATATAATGTCACCAGTTCTAGGGCGAAACCCGTGCATGCGAGATATGACCTACAACCATATCTAGAGTTGTGGTATATCAAAGGCATATACCTATAGGCTTTCCATGATTGGGACACCCCAGTAGCTCAATATATAGCATACCTTGATGAAGTAGATATATTATACTAGGGTCAGGGATATTTTGATTTGGAGAATCTTGATGATATTTGGATCCGTACAATGCTATACTTTTTTCTGGATATTGTATTTTAGGCCTAGAAAAAGAATGAGATTATGGAATAGGGTCCAAATGACAACTTTGTTTCCTTCATGGAGCACATCACAAAGTATGTGTTTGATTACATGTACCAGTACTAATATATGGTTCATATAAAATTTTTAGTCGTCTGGAGATAGTTGGCATGACTATTTAGGATGAGGGAAATCTTGATGTGCCGATGCTCAAAAATAATAGGAACCGATACCACCATTTTTGCACTGATGCATTAAGGTTAATCGTGCTCGGCCTAGGGAAATGGAATGATGGGTGGCCTCTTGGGAAGTTTTGAAAACGTTAAGTCATGTAATACAAAAAGAGTAGAAACATATTGTACAGTTATATTGATACGTCTCGGGTCTGGGAGGGGGCATGGATCGAGTTCGGGGTCTGGTGGCACCCACAGTCATTAGAGATAGGGGCCCATATCTGTACTGGGTTAAAGGAATATGGGTGCGCCTCTGGTACCAGGTTAAGCTTTTAGCACGATGGTTAGCGCTTCACAGTTAAGCGTGCTCAGCCGAGGGTAGTCTCAGGATGGGTGACGCCTGAGAAGTCCTCGTGTTATGGCGGTTCGTTCCTAAGGTTAGATGGTGTGAACCAACTAGGGAAGACCCCACAAACACTACAACTAATCGAATATACGCACCCCAAGAATGCTAAACACAGATCGTCAATCCACTTGAACCCTTGAGCACGAAAGAACAAGGACCCGAAGTGTTGGAAGACGCCACAAGGTTGATCAACCCTTGATAAGTCTGTTAGTTCTAAGAAGAACCCTAGAGAGAATCCACTCACAATAAATAAGGTGTAGAAAAGTGTAATCTTTCATTCAATAATAAAGTCTCAAAGTCTCTAATCTCATCCAAATGAAGGGTTACAAGGTATTTAAAGAGAAATATTCAGAAACCCTAATTGCATTAAATGCATCCTAGAAAATAGAAACTAACCTAATATAATTAATTAATTAGGAAACCCAAAAGTCAAATAGGCCTATTATCTAATAATTTTCGCACAAATAAAAGTCACAAAATATAATCAGCATTGAAGACCCAAAATGTGCTTATTTAGGCCCAACTGAGTCATCCCATGCATAGTACTAGGTCCAAGCTCTTCGTTTTAAAGTCTCCAAGCCCAAAACTTGATTCGTATCTCTATCTGCAGCCCATATGAAATTAATGACGTTTTCAACATCTTTATCCATAATTGTTGATGCAATTGCCATCTGATTTGCATTAGCCTCTTGAATCAGCCCAATCAATGCTTCCTTAAATATTTTAGCTTGTGCTCTTGTGATTGGACCAACTGGAATTTGAAAATGATAGTTTGAAGTGGAAGAGCCATCACTTGAATCTGAAGAGAACACTTGTTGATTCTAGATCGCATTATATATGGCTTGTGTATTGCTAAAAGTTTTCTCTAAACTGCTACAAAAGGTCTGTTGTATGTTATTATTAGAGTATCTGTGTGTTTAAATTTTGTGAAATGACAAAAATGCCCTTATGAATATGTGGAACTTACCTCTTCCTTATCATTAAATAATAAGATATAAAGATGGTGAGACAAAGAGATAGAAGTTCTATGATGTAGTAAAAAATAATGTTGTGCACATGTCTGTTAATCAGTGTTAAGATCAAATGACTATTTTGTCCGGATCAAAATGGACGTTTATCCCTACTTGCTAATCAGTGATCACAATACTATTCTACTCAGCGTTCAAGTACAACTAACTATTTATCCCCTAATGTCCTTAATGCATACTCTATTCAGGATCATATGATTGTATGACCCCTACTTAATATAATGTTCGGAGCAGATGTTTTTCTGTCCGTACTTGCCACTGGCCTATCTAGACTGGGTATCTGCTGGCCCTAGAGGTACTTGTGCTTTTCCCTCAAGGTGGTACTTGTGCTTTTCCCACACCTTGCTCACATATCATTGCACAAAACATGTCAAACAATGCATATTAACAATCACATAGTATACGAGAAATAGAGTTACTACCTGGACTCCTTTCCGTGCTTAACTAATATTGGTCCTTTAACTTTTTGTCTGGCTCGGGCAAATATCAAATCATAAAATTCCAAATTCATAATAAATGAATTGTTACTCATTCATGTTTTATTCCTAGACTCAAATAGTTGGTTATCTTTACTCAAAAATGCAAAATGACCAAAATGCCCCAAGAGAATCTGGTCTAATTCCCTTTATACCCGGTATAATTGTACTTATTGAAAAATTATGAGCTAAGCTATTTCTACATAATTTCATGTGTAGAATCCATTTTTGAACTCAATTTTGAGAAATTCACACTGCATTTTCAGTTTTTTACCCTTGACTACCACCAATTAGGGTTTTAAGGGCAAAATTATCATTTCACACCCTAAAGCCTCCAAACTCCATTTTTCACATGTACCCTATACAATTTTTCATTCTAAACACAATGCAATCATAAAATCTATCAAATTCTAGCTCAAACACCTAAAAACCCAGTATGGCTTAAAATTACATAATCCTTGGAAAATTAAAGTTTTCAATTTCCATTCAACAAAACACCTTCTTTCCATTTCTAATAACTTGTGTAACCACTTAAACACTAATTGCACATGTTTAATAAAAGTTTGGGTGGCACCTACCCTTAGGTTTCATACATCCTAAACCATAAATTCAAGCCAATACAAGCTAAACAATCAACTAAAACACCAATAGCAAGCTTGAATCATCAAGAGATTACAAGTTCTCAAGCTTATCTTGCTTCTTCTTAAGTTTTTCTCTCTAGCCGTGGCTTACCTCTCCCTTTTCTCTTGATTTTATTCTTTCTTTATATGATTTCAAGATGGATATAAAGATTAGAGAGAGTTTACAAGAGATTAAAGACAAAAACAAGCAATTTCAACTACTACTTACCTTGTTTTACTTCTTGATTTCTTCATCCTCCTTCTTTGTTCTTGTTTCTCCATTAGCTCTCTCTCTCTCTCTCTCTCTCTCTCTCTCTCTCTCTCTCTTCTCTTCTCTATTCTAGCTGAAATATGGCCTCTTGATAGTGCCAAATTGCTTCTTGAAATATCTCTTGCCACCTCCTTAAAAATATATTATTTTATTGTTATTTTATCACATATAACTTACTTTTTCTTCTTATTTTTCCATATAGCACATATGGCTTCCATATGTCATGCTATATGGCATCATCTTATTTTTCCCTTGCTCCCTCTTCCTCTAGGCTGACTTTGGACTCTTGTTTAAGGGAAAATATGAACTTTTTTAATTTTAATAGTCAAATGACTATTTTACCCTTACATATTCTTGAATTTTTGTACCAAATGTTGTCTTCCTTCTTCCTTTTTTATTTTTGGCCCAACTTTTCATCATAAATTGGGCCAAAATTTGTGCCCCTCCATACTTAATTTTAGGCTATAATGTTAGGCTTTCATAAAGACAAAAATTAGGCGTTATGTCTTAATTAGTCAAAATTTTCATATAATCACTATTTTCAAAATTTTCTCTACTTCAAGTGCACCAAAATTTACCATTTTATTCCTTGGAATATAATCAAATACTGAAAGATTTTTTATGAATAAAATTTGGGGTGTTACAGTAAGGGAGTATCAAGCAGTGGAAGTTCTTCCTAAAAGCATAAAAATTCAAGAGGACCATCTACAGGAAATGATAAAAAGCCACACTAGCCTAGTAATTGCGGTAGTCAAAGGCATTTTGGAAACAAAACCTGCTGGTACTGTGGCAGGCCCCACCATCCAGGAAGGCCATGTGGTGCTCCAGTAAGGAAATAAAATTTGTTATAATATTGGCAACCAAGGCATTTAGCTAACAACTGTCCATGACAACAAATGGATAGAGGAGCCGAGGCAGAGAACTTAGGGCAACGTTTTTACTACAATACAGGAGGAGACCAGAAAGTCTTCAGAACTGATCTAAGGTACGACTCTACTTAATGGTAATTCCGTACATGTATTGTATGATTCAGGTACTAGTCATTCCTTATTGCATATGATTGTGTGAGATGGCTAGACCTGAATGTGCATCAGTTACCCTATGATTTGATTATGTCTATACCCACGAGTGTCAAATCCATTACAGCCAATGTTTATTGAATTGTATAATAAACGTCAAAGGACATAAGTTGGTGGTAGATCTGATTTGCTTGCCGCTACGGGAATTGAAAGTAATTTTGGTATTGATTGGTTGACGGCACACAATATTCTGTGAGGGTGCAGAAGCAAAAGGGTTTATTTACCCTAACTGTGATTACATGTCAGTGTAAAAGACAACCTTAGTTTTCTTTTAGTATCTGAAGCTGAGAGGTGTCTGCATAAGGTTTGTTAGAAGTACAAGGTACTTCACTCTTTATAGTTAGGGGCTGGAATAGCACTTAAAACTATTCCAATGGTAAATGAATTACTACAAGTATCTCCAGAAGATGTAACACCGTACTTCCATACCATACAAAATAGTCTAAAACATGACCAGATGCCAGATCGAAGACCATAAACAATTTTCAATCCATTTGGGATCCCGACTTTACTACAGGATTCGATCCTATAGTTAAGTGGGTTTTTGAAAGGTTTTTCAAAACATTTCAGCTGTGGTCTCTTTTTCGTATTTCAAATCCGCTTAATTCATTCGAGTCTGCTTTCATTTGTCAATATTAGAGTACTTACTGAAGTTCTTAGCAGATATTCAAGTTAAGTTTGCTACTAGAGGGTCCACCTGGTGCGGTCACCCTGTTTTAGTTTATTTACTGTGACTACATACAAATTTTAGGGTCTACAGTTGCTGTACTTCTACCATCATGAGAACTAGTTTTACAAAATACCATTCGACATTATATACATATCCAAAAGTTAGATAACCAATAGAAAATAGACTTTAAGTCTTCACTTCTACCCATCTGTGGCTACCTTCTTCCTACGAGAGCTACTTAGCCATGTTGTAAGTTAGTTATTGGAAAATGGTGAGATTCAAAAGAATCACAGTAGTAACAACAACACTCATATATAATGCATACATGGAAACATGCTATATCATCAATCACATACCAGACAATTCAATATTCATTCATCATTCACAGATATGTTTATGCAAAAAATAATTCTATTCAAGGACTTACCGTCCATTCCCACGGTGTTGGGTATTCTATTGGGCCAAATATAGGTTAGAACTTTTAGGCCATAGTCAAGAAATCTGCTGGCCGCGGCGAAGAATCCCTTGGTTCTTGATCGAATTTCCAAAAATCATAACTAAATCTACAAAACTCCAAATAGGGGAAAATATAGCTATTAACTAAATGGATAAAAATTAATACAGAATTCTCTTTAATTAGACACTATTCCTGAATTTTCCAGTTTTAAATGACCAAATTTTAAAAATATAGAACTTCTAGCATACACATCTAAATGATCATTATGACCTATCAATTTAAAGCTTGTTAAGTTTAATTTTAGACTACAAAGTGTCACATTTATGGGACATCATTTTCCTATTCAAAAAGATCACCAAACTAGACTGCCATGCAGGAAATTCATATTGACATAATTTGCAAATTTACGAATTATATTCCAATGATCCAAAATTTATAACTCGAGGATTTTCCCACATAATTTTTCATGTAAAACGTAATGGTAACATTAAAATGACCAAATTCCAACTCATTATATGTGTCATGTTTTGGCAGAAATTTGACATATAATCAAAAATGACCAAACTTTCACTTTAAGCCTCAAACTAGCTTCATATGCCTTCTAAACATCATAAAACACCATGAATACAATCAAAAAACCATGACTCTTCAAAACCCTAGCTTGAACAAAAATAGGGCAAAATTTCTCATGCCAAAATACTTAACCAACCAACACAATACATAGCTCAAAATTAAGCTAAAGCTCACATCTTGCTCCTTCTTAGGTTCTTTCTTTGGTTCTTCAACTTTTGCTCTTGCAAGATGGCTCAAAACACCTCCTATTGAAATTCTAAAACCATAGAAGTAAAGCTCTAATCAAGAGGAACAATGTTTATGAAGAGTGTTTGAGCTATAGAAGTGGTTTGATTGGAGAAAATCAAGCTATAAGGTTACCTTTCCTTCTTGTCTTCTTGCTTTCTCTTTCCTTAAGCACTTGGACTTTTTTTAGCTTGAAGAGATATTGAAATATGTGTTAATTTAATTCACTTTAACTCCTTATTTCTCTTGGCCGAAACTTTGCCCAGGAAAAGGAAGAAAAAGAAGGAAAACAAATATGTGGATATAATTAATTCTTGCAAAAGTGTGAGTTAATTTGGCTAACTATGGTCAACTTTGGTTAGCCTTCTTGTCTTCCCTTTTCCTCTTTTTGACTATAAGTTGCTCCCAAAAAGAGAGAAGAATTGTTTATCTTCATGCTCTTACAAGGTTACTTTTTGTCAAAATAACAAATTGAAGTTCAATTACAAAGTTGGTTGACTTTTCTTCTCTTCCTTTTTCTTTTCTTTTTGACTAACCAATACCTATGGTTTAATTCAATTCCCTTCCTTCTCTTTATTGCTGTCTTGATAAAAAAATATATGCCCAAAAAGGAGAGAAGAATTTATTGACTAATTAACCTTAGTCTCTTCTTCCCTTCTTTACCCTTATTCTTGGTAATAATAATTATTATGCCATTAACTCTTTCATTTCTTTTTGTTTATACACTAATGGTTTAGATGGCCTTGTTTCCTTACTAATAGTGCCATTTCCTTCTATTCTTAGGTTCTAATTAGGTTTTTGATCATTCTCGATTTTAGGAAAAATTAGGTAATTTACCGATAGATAATCGAAACTAAAGTCATTTTACAATTTCTAGAGACAATTATATCATTAATTTCACTTTCAATTTTGTACAGTTAGCCCTTAAGTACATTTTGGGATATTACAATTCTCCACCGTTCAATAAATTTCATCCTCAAAATTTGTTACACATCTTGAGGCATAAACTCTAGTTAACACCTCTTAATGTCTTCTTCCTTTTCCCAGGTTGCTTCCCTTGGGGAAAGTCCCTTGTAGACCACTTTCACAAGAGGGATACTTTGGTGCCTGAGTCATCTTTCTTGTCAATCAATAATTCATTCTGGCTCTATCACATAAGTGGAATTTTCTTGCTTGGGCTCGATAATATGCTTGGGCTCTGGTTGGTACCTCTTCAATTCTGAGACATGAAATACGTCATAGAGTGTGTTCAAATTTGGGGGTAGGGCTATTTTTTTATGCCACTAGTCCAATTTTAGCAAGAATCTCAAATAGACCGATGTAGCATGGGCTAAGCTTCCTTCATTTGATTGCTCTCCCGATTCTAGTGATTGGAGATACTTTCATAAACACATGGTCACCACTTTCGAATTCTAGAGGTATTTTTTTTTATCAGCATAGCTTTTCTGTCCACTCTATAATGCTAGGAGCCTCTTATAATCTTGATATGCTTTGTGGTCTGATCAACCAGATCTGGCCCATATAACTTTCTCTCAGATAATTCTATCCAACAGAAGGGTGATTAACACTTCCTCCCATATAGTGCTTCATACGGTGTCATCTGGATGCTCGTATGATAGGATTGTTGTAAGAAAATTATGCAAGTGGAACGAAATGATCCCAATTCCACTTGAAGTCCAATACACATGCCCTTAACATATCTTCCAGCATCTATATGGTTCTTTCTGATTGTCCATCTGTTTGGGAATGATAAGCTGTACTGAATCTTAACTTCATGCCCAGAGCTTCATGTAGAGCTTTCCAGAACCTGGATGTAAATCAAGGATCTCTATCACCCTTAAGTAGATTCCTACAAACTTCTTTGGAGAATAACTAGCATTGATGGGGATAAAATGTGCTGATTTGTAAGACGTTCGACATTACCCAAATCGTATCATAGTTTTGGATTCTTGGTAACCCCACTACCAAATCCATGGTAACACTCTCCCACTTTCATTTAGAAATTTCTGGGCTTTGAAAGAGTTCTGGTGGTCGTTGATGTTCGATCTTCACTTTCTGACAAGTAAGAGATCGAGCCACATATTTGGTTACATCACTCTTTTGTCTTGGCCACCAGTATTCAGACCTCAGATTTTGTTACATCTTGACCACTCCTAGATGAAGTGTATATCAGCTCTTATGTGCCTCATCTAGAATTTTCCTCCTCAGATCAACCTATGGAGGTACATAAATTTTCTTCTTATACTGGTCAAATACTAGGCAATCCAAAATTTTCTTGAATGATATTCAAGAAAAGAGTATTCTAAAAAAATTCATAGAATTAGAGGAACTGTTACTCTTGGATGAAATGATAAAGGAATACCCGGAAACACGTCTACAAAACCTTCGTATCGGAATCTACAAAGAAACGATCCAATTGATCAAGACGCACAACAAAGATCTTATGAAGGAAGAGATTACTCGATCAATTTCCGTATCGCTCATGATATATATAATAACTCGAGCACCCATTTCAAATGCATATCCCATTTTTGCACAGCAGGGTTATGAAAATCCGCGAGAAGCAACTGGCTGTATTGTATGTGCCAATTTCCATTTAGCTAATAAGCCCGTGGATATCGAGGTTCCACAAGCGGTACTTCCTGATACTGTATTTGAAGCAGTTGTTCGAATTCCTTATGATATGCAAGTGAAACAAGTTCTTGCTAATGGTAAAAAGGGGGCTTTAAATGTGGGGGCTGTTCTTATTTTACCGGAGGGGTTTGAATTGGCTCCCCCCGATCGTATTTCGCCTGAGATTAAAGAAAAGATAGGTAATCTGTCTTTTCAAAGCTATCGTCCCACTAAAAAAAATATTCTTGTGGTAGGCACTGTTCCTGGTCAGAAATATAATGAAATAACCTTTCCTATTCTTTCCCCCGATCCCGCTGCTAAGAGAGATGTTCACTTCTTAAAATATCCAATATAATCATCTAGGTGAAAAATCATAATCTTGAGTTTTACCCCGTGTGATTAGATATCGTATAGAGGTGGCCTGTTCATCCTTTGTCTGCGTTTTGTCAATTTCTGATCTTAGATTATTCTCCTCTTAGCTAAACTAAAGTTAGCAATGTGTACTTCATTAGACACGTTTATGTTCATGAATACTTGGTTTGTCAAGTTCAGGTCTCAAAAATCTTCTAGCAACTTTTGTTCTTGTATCATCATCATATATGCCACCTGCACTTCTTTTCTACTTAAAGCGTCTGCGATGACATTCGCTTTCCGTGGGTGATATTTAATCTCCATATTGTAATCTTTCAGCAACACTATCCATCTATGCTATCTCATATTCAATTCTTTCTGTTCATGAAGATACTTGAGACTTATGGTTATAGTACAATTCTACAGTAATACCATATAGGTAGTGCCTCCATATTTCCAAAGCAAACACGATTGCTGCAAGCTCCAGATTATGAGTGGGGTAATTCAATTCATGAGGCTTCAACTTTTAAGAGGCGTATGCCACTACTCTACCCTATTGCATCAGGACACATCCCAATCCCTGTTTACTAGCATCGCTATACACCACGTAGGTTTCACTGGGATCGGGGATAATCAATAGTGGTGCGGATGTTAACTTTTCCTTCAGCTGCATGAAGCCCTTCTCACATTTCTCATCCTATATAAATGATTGGTTCTTTCTTGTGAGCTTTGTCAATGGTAAGGAAATTTGGGAAAAAATCGGTATAAACCTATGATAGTAACTAGCAAGACCCAGAAAATTGTGTATCTCAGCCACAGTTCCTGGTCTCTTCTATTTTATAGCACTGCTTCCACTTTACTAGGATCTACCGAAACCCCTTATTGTGAGATAACATGGCCCATAAATTTGACCTCTATAAGCCAAAACTCATACTTACTCAGTTTGACGTAGAGTCACTTTTCTCTCAGAATATTTAGTAATATTCTCAGATGATTCTTATGCTCTTCTCTGCTCTTTGAGTACATAAGGATGTCATCGATGAATACTACTATGAACTGATCTAGATATTGATGAAAGATTTGGTTTATGTAGTCTATAAATTCGACTGTTGCATTGGTTAAACCAAATGGCATCACCAAGAACTCATAATACCCATATCTGGTTCTAAAGACAGTTTTTGGAACATCCTCTGCTTTGACTCGTAGCTGATGATAGCCTGATCTCAAATCAATTTTAGAGAATATACTAGAACTAGGAAACTGGTCAAGTAGATCATCAATCCTGGGGAGTAGAAATTTGTTCTTGACAGTTACCTTGTTTAGCTCTCGGTAATCAATGCATAACCGCAGGCTTCCGTCCTTCTTCATAACAAATAATATTAGAGATCCCCATGGTGAGACACTAGGTCGTATGAACCCTTTCTCCAGTAGTTCTTCTATTTATTTCTTTAATTCTTCCATTTCGTTCGGTGCCATTTGGTAAGGTGCTTTAGAAATAGATCTAGCTCCTGGTGTAATACCTTACTTCCAATAACCTCAGATGAGTGCAAAAGAGTAGTGAAATAAATTGTGAAACCAAGATTTAATTAAACTGAATAAACTTTGAAAATATTAATGAATCCCAGCATTATCTTAGGAGATAAATCTAGGATTGAGTAGGTTTTTCATATGGAATAAAAATTTTTCAAACATTTTTCACAAATATTCACTGTCTCATTTAGACTCATCGATACTTCCTTTCTTTTTATCAGAGTATACGAGCGTGTCTCTGCTTCAGTCTCACGTTGCATTCATTCGTTAATGTTTCTCTAACGATTAGGAAGTGTTATGTAACTAAGTTATCTCTTTATTACATTACCATCCATTTACCTGGACATAGTACTATTAATTCAACCATTATACTATTGTCACAGTTACCGATTTATACAATATATACATGTCCAAAATATCCAAACAGGCAACCAACAGAGAAAGTAAATCTTTCAGCTTCATCCTCTAACTGTCTGTATTTACCTTCTTGCCCTTTGAGCTACCAGCTTGTACTGTAATTTGTTTATAGAAAAAGAGTGAGATTCAAAAGAATCTCAGTAGTAACAGGTAGTCAATCATATAGATATAAAATCACAGAGCATGTTACACAGTCATCATATAAAAGAATCATCACAACAACATTCGATTTAACATGCAGTTCTCATACCATCATAGTACTATGGTATATCACAAGGCTCCGAGTATTACCCGTGCAATATGCCCCAGCATTCACTCGTGCATCACAAACAAATTCAATGGCCTGAGAGTCAACCCGTGCAATAGGCCCCGGGCGACAACCCCGCATAAACAAAATGTGCCAGACAATTCATGATGAAACTACACACATACAATATATCTTATAACATATGAAAGACAAAGTTACTACCTGATAGCTTCTCTTGAGGAATATCCAATTGTTTCACTAAGCTCAGGCAGGTCTTAAACTTTGAACAGTATTAGGTCCTATAAATGGAATTTACGGACGACAAGTTATTATTTCGTCCAATACTAGTATAATCCAAATACTCAAGTCGGTTATCATTAAGGCTAGAATACTAACCCAAAATCAAAGTCAAAAATGGTTCAACTATATCAAGTTGGTTAGTTTTACCCTTAAAGTTCATTACAATTACATAATACCATTGCATCTTTTATTTTCCAACATTTGAGTAAATCTGCCAGAATTTTCTTCAATTTTTGAAAATTCATAATTAATTCTACAAACCTCCAAATGAGTTGGTTCTAGGTTATTTTCAAACCTATTCAAGTCCTAGTATAAATAAAAATATTATAGAGCACTAATTATAACCACCCAATTCCAGAAAATTCATCAAACCCAATCTGCCACAGATTCCATTCCAGAATCGACCTTAAATTTTGAAAAATCATATTTCTCAATCTACTGGTTCAATTGCATCATATTACCCATCAAATTAAACCTCAGGATGTCTACTTTCATCATGTAAAATATCATAAGGTTTAGACAAGGTTTGGTTACTGAAACACGCATCGTAACAAATCTGCTCCAGAAAAACAAGTCTAACAGCAGGGTCATCTAACTTTCAAAAATTCCATAATTTTGTATAATTATCCAAAAATTACAAGTACATGCTTTTCCACATATTTTTTCATTTAGAACTCAATGGAATGATAAAAATCATCAAAATCATAAAGCTTCAGCCCCAAAACCCACTGGCAAGACAGAATCCATTTTCAGCAAAATTACCAAAACAAAATTTTGTTGAACAACTTAGTCCAATATCATCATAAATCATCATTTAACCATAAATACATGATTAAACCATGATTAATCCTTTAAAATTCCTTTTGGAAGAATATGAACAGTACCCCAACCTTTATGAAGACTCATCCAAACAACAAACCAATCGGTTCAAAATGAAGCTTACGCTTACCTTTATACGTTTCCACAATTGGTTCGGAAATCTGGCAGTACTTCGTTCGATGAGATGGCACCAAACACCTCTAAATGAAAATCTGAAACTGTAGAAATTAAGCTTAGGATGAGTAGAAGAAGGTTTTTGGAGGAATTTTGGGAGAAAACACTAATTCGGTAGTGTTTCAGTGGATTGAACTCAAGAACATTCACTATTCATATTTTCTCTTTCCTTTAACTATTTCTCAACGTTTTTTCTGATTTATTCCTATTTTTGCTGATGATAAATGAAAATAATGGAGTTTAAAGAGTCATAAAGGTGTTCCAACATGTGTCAGAATCTTATGGTGCCACATATTCGGTGATTTAGCCAAACAGTGACACGTGTCCTTTCTTTTAATAAAATGGGTCTTGAGCTGTCCTAATGGTCAGGGAAAGTGAGGGCCCGATGATTTTTCCCAACTCCTGAGTTCAGTGTTCAGGAAAATTAGTCGGGTGACCAGACCAGAGATCGGTGGATTTCCCTGGCTCGGGGCAACGTGGCACCCTCCATTTCTGACAACTCAAAAGATAAAGTAACTTTGTCAAAAAGAGGAAATAAGTGTCACACTCTTATTCGGCCAACACATTAAAGTCAAAAGCACCTTTTCTCTTCTTCCTTAAGATGATGCCATGTGTCCCTTATGTGGGACCCATCCCTATCTCTTCCCTCCACCTAACCGTCCACTTTATCAGGGAAAGGAAAGTCAGGGAATTTTCCCCGGGTTCACCTATAAGGTGTCCTCCTTCATGCTCCCTACACAAAGTAAGATTATTTCATTTAATTATTACTTTATGACAACCAATAAAATCTTGCTAAGTGTCATCTTTATCAAAATAACACCGTATACACAACACAGGCACCGGTGAATTTTCTTCCGACTAATTACATTTACAAGCAATTCTTGTTGTTCATATTTCAGTATGTTACAACTGGCACAACTTCAATACCAAATTCGACATCCTGTTTTGGAGGCAATCCACTAATGTCTTCCGGAAATACCTCAGGGAATTCATTTACTACCAGTATGTTCTCAAGTATTGTTTCCATGTATATTTGTATAGAGACAAATACCATGTATCCTTGGAATCCCCTTTCCAGACATTTCTCAGCTTCAGCTGCTGAGAGGAAATTCAAGTTCACACTTCCATTACCATTCTCTTACGGATCAGGATACACAAGCCTCCTATTGCCGTAATCCAACATCACATTATTTACCGTCAGCCAGTTCAAACCCAAAATGACTTCAAGATTATAAAGTGGCAGAAAGATTAAATCTACCGTAGACTCATGCCTCATAACATTCACAATACAATTCAGACATGTATTAGCAGTAGCTATCTTGACATCGACAAGCGTTGAGACAATCAAATCATATGGAAGTTTATGGGTACTCAGTCCTATACGTCTAGCACAATTACATGCAATGAAAGAATGACTAGTACTTGAGTCAAACAATGCTTGTAAAGTATTACCATAGAGGAGGATAGTACCTTTAATCATGTATAGGGACTTCTAGGCTTTCTCATTGGTCATAGCAAAAAGTATGCCTTTATTATGGGGCCTGAGCTTAGCTGCTTGTTGAGGGCAATCTTTGATAAAGTGTCCAGGCTTCTTACAAGCATGAAAAATTAGTTGCCCATTACAATACCTACCAAGGTGTGTCCTACCGTATCGAGAATAGGGTTATGGTGTTTGTAGACCTTGGTAGCCTTTCTTCTTCGATTGGGATGGTTTCTTATTGTCTTCTCGGGGCTTGTACCCTTGCCCTTTCCTTTCTCTGAGAGGAGTTCCCTTGACTTGACTCACCATGGCTATTGGCATTCCTAGCACCGGTACAAAAAACACTTTTAAGACTGGTTAAAAACGATATTTTAGACTGGTTCTGGATCAGGTCTTGATACAGCCGGTCTAAAAAGTATTAAACTTGTTAGACCGGTTAAAAAACCGGTCTAAAATATGAAATTTTAAGACCGGTTCTACAACAACCGGTCTTAAAGTTTAACTAAGGAACAAGTAGGGAAATTTCAGCATAAAAAATAACAATTTAAGACCGGTTCTATTAATAACCGGTCTTAAATATATATTTAAGACCGGTTATTAGGAGAACCGGTCTTAAAAGTTTACTTATTTAAGACCGATTCTCCTAATAACCGGTCTTAAATATATATTTAAGACCGGTTATTAATAGAACCGGTTTTAAAGTTTAAAAGTTTACTTATTTAAGACCGATTCTCTTAATAACCGGTCTTAAAGTTTAATATTTTAAGACTGGTTCTCTTAAAATTTTGTTTTTTTTTTCGTTTTATTTGTTTCAATCTTACCCAGGCCAGTAAGCCATATTCAACAACATTCCCCCTGTCACATTACATACACATGCATATATGTATATATTGACAATCAAAAGTAGTGACAACAACATTTTTATTTCCAGAAACTACCAATACACAATCCTCGACTCTCAACAATCAAAGAATGAACATTATGAAAAAAATCATTGAAAACAAACACATTTAATTCCAATGACTACCAATAACACATGATCAACTTATTCAATTCTCAAAAACAGTAAAATATTTCTCATTATATGGAAAAAATTCGTATGCTTTACAGAGAAATGAAAAAAGTGGAGGAAAATTGACAATAGTGATCCCTGCCTGAATCAACAGCCAACTAGTATCGCCAATATCCAAGAATTTTTCCTAAACAGAGATATAAACCAAGTTAGATATATATGAAAACCATAAGTATTATTAGAACAACATAAATCGGATTCAAAAACTTACTAATCTTGTAAAAGCTCATAAATGAATTCAGCACAACAATTGCAGATGAAATCAATATCTTCTTCAGGAAAGGGATCAGCAAGATCAAACATCTGTATGTGTAACACCGAAGCCAAACAAAACATTAACTTACTAACTTAAAAACAATAAAGTAATACAAAATATTTGAAATATACATTTATTACATCCTCGGTAAAGTCAGTCGTGTCTAGGCTTATAATATTGTAAATATGCCTCAACATATAAAGACCACATAAGTTGGAGCCTGGTGGTTGCCTACGGGTCTGAAAAAGAACATGATATCATCAAAGCAAGCATAAAAGCATAGCTTATGAAATGCATCTTAAAGAAAACAAATATGTACTAACCTTTGGTGTGATCTATGTAGGGTCTTTTAAGTCACGAACATGCCTACCACACTTAGCGTGTAGGAAAGTCCGCATAGCCCTATGATCAAAATCACAAAGATTACTTATTCTGCACACAAACTTTACACACAAAAGGTAATAAAGCAAGAAAACTTACAAGTTCATGGTCTTCTTCAAGTCAGTCCCCAGTTTGAAGTGGAGGGAGCAGAGGAGGATCACTGTGTAACTAGCCTTACACAGAATAACCAATTGCCAATGATCCCTGAAAAAAAGAGATGAATGTTAAGTAAATATAAAGCATTATATGTGATGTTTCGGAATATAAATTTGATGTTTCTTACCCATGCACATAAGGAACCAAGAAACAGTCAGTTTCCGTTTCACTGAGCCTCTGTGATAAATATCTATGTCTGATGGCAGAAGTGGTCCCTTTCTCCGTGGCATGAGCTGGGCACATGAATCCAAATTTAGCGCTCTTCCTAGAGGAAACCAACCTACGATTCATGTACCTACAAAAATGGAAGCACACAAATTAAGGTTACAGAGGGTAATTTTTAAGATATTTACTTCCAATTGAAGAAGATACTTACATCAAAAAAAGATGGACAATAGCAATCGTAAGATTTTTTCTAGGAGCGACCATGGACATTAAATCATCCCTCTCAAGATAGCATGCCACCCCTGACGGTCCAACAACTGAATCCATAGGCCAATTTTTAGTCGGGAAAGATGTATCAAATGCCATCAGAATCACTTGCTGCATCACATTCAGTGGTGGAGGCTGTGAAACTTCACGAGGGACGGGAGTTGGACTTGGGGCTCTGATCGGGGAATCCGCAGCTCCAATAGAAACAAGGTTCTTAGGCTATGATATGAAAGTACCCAAGATATTGGCCATAATCTTGAACTCCTCAGAAGGGATAGGGACAGGTGCGTCTGAGATAATAATATCCTCAACTGACACCCTAACCTGATCATCTTTCATCTCGGGGTGGTGAACAGTTGATCCTAGGTTGTGCACACTCCCCCGTGCAACTAACCGTCTCATAGGATCCTCAACATATAAATCATAAGGCTCAGCATCGTCCTTTCCAGGACCCTCTGATGACTGTCCCACATTGCAACAACTCCCTTTGGTGCTCTGCTTATGGCGATCAAGCGATTGTGCGTGGACAGGAGCGGTGTCTTGTCTTGTGCTCACCATGGCATATACCTCATCCTTCATCTTGCTCAACCGAGCATCCAATAGTGCATCAAATGATGCTTCTGCTTCGGCCCTTGCTTCCGCCCTCGCAGTGGCCAACATACGCTCCAATTCGTCTCTCGTGACCACGTTGGAGGAGGAACTGCATGAGGAGGATCCAAAGTAATCCTTTATACCCACCCCTCCTCTAACTCCCCTGACGCGGCCTGGATGCTCACGTTTTCCAGTAGCAACTGTGAGAATGTCATTCCTCTCCTTGGACTTGAAGGTTCCCTCGACTTTCTTTTTTTGAAGTTCCTCCTGTGAGATATACAAAAAACACACATGAGTAATGAAAAATGTTTATTAAACAGTTAATAAGAACAACGATACTTACAATTTTTTCACCGACTATACGAGATTGGTCGCTCGTATAGGATCCACCACTCTTCCGGTGAGCATGGAACAACAACTCTTTACGCCGTATCGGAGATGGTGGAGATAGCAGAACAGAAGGATCAGATTGAGATGCTTCTTCCAATCTCCTCCGTTTGGCCACCAACAAGTCTTTCTCGGCCTTTGCGTATCCCCCACGAGACATTGTGTGGGGGCAATCATTCTTCCTGTCACTCGCTTGTGCCTTTTGCCTTCTTGCCTGCAAATAGGAAATGGAAAAAAAAGGTTACAAACAGTAAAGACAAAAGATAAGTAAATAAAGTACAAAATAAGTTATCTCACCAAAGCCTTTGGAGTAGTCCGAAGCCTAAAAAACTCCTGCCCTGTTGCTTCATCGATGTACGAGTACTTGCTGCAAGGAGTAGGACGTGGCTTACCAGCTGGCACCTCGATATGCACGTAATTGTTTGCCAGACTCGTCTTGAACTTCCTCCAGCACTCACAATAATATGTCATAGTCTTGTGATATAAGATCTCACTCTGAGGAACGTCGTAGGTGAGCTGTTATTCATGAATGAAAGGAGTTAGTGACAGTAATGAAACGAATTTGATAAAAGAAACATACAGAGGGAATTTTATACTTGAATAGTGTCTTAAATATGCTGCTTCACATTTTTGTCGACATTCCTCCACTCCTCTATCAATATGCTAGGCTTATTCCGTGCGAGGAGGCCAACAAAACTCCTAAAATGACTGGCATTCTGCCCGATTGGTTTCCAGTATTGATCAAACTGGATCGTTATCCTCTCCCCGGCAGACCGACTCAAGGAAACATCCCTTAACCGTATGGACGTCCTGCCCCTCCTTCTAGGCTGGTGACTCGGCTCACCCGATGACTGCCCCTAATTAACACTCTAAGGCTCGCTGTGCTGAGTAGTATGGTGCACCTGATCCTCTGCTATAGGAGGTACCTAATCCTCGGCTATAGGATGCACCTGATCCTCGGCTGTAGGATGCACTTGATCCTCGGTTGTAGGATTCACCGGATCCGTCATTGTACTGTTAAGACAAATTGTTGAGTTAGTAAGTTATAAAATAGCTATATATTAAATATGCATATAAGTTATAACTGACTTCCCTAATATAGGTTGGCTCATTAGTATTGTTTGTAGATGCTTTTGGGGCATGACTTGTAGAGGCTATTACAGGTGATCTCTTGTCACTCGTGTGGTCACTTATCTACTCGAGTGACCTCCCTTCTCAACTCTCAATAACCTCGCAAGTGACTTGTTGAGATTACGCAAGTGAAGGGGAATCACTCAAGTGAAGGCTTAGCCACTCAAGTGATTTTGCCTCACTTTCCAACGTTTAGTGAGTGACTTGCAAAACTACTGAAAGTTGAAGATCATCACTCAAGTAAATTGCCTATCACTCGAGTGATCATCTAAGATCACTGAAGGATGAATATCTTCTGATTCAAGTTCTTTCTAAATTCATTTCTTTTATCTCAAACATACTTTAAACTTTCAAAAATTTTCTTAACTCACTTGAATCACAAAGTATTTATTGTTTATCAAGATTAGTTGTCATCAAAACATATTTGAGAACTAACAGTTATGGGGTTCAACATAGTGTGGGGCTTGTGAGCTAAGTTTCTAATCAACCCTTCATTTTTTCTATCCTAAGTCTCAGGTTATTGTTGTCACATCCCAAGAACTTAAGGGTGATAAGCAAGGAATACGAGGGGACTCACATTCTTAAAGCTTTAAAACACATATAAACAAACGCCTCAACAAATAATTTCAATAATATTGAATATGAATACATTATTTCTAACTCATATATAATATATCTCTTGCAATCAAAATATTAAGTGATTGATAGAGATTTCAATAGAGTCTCTTATGCAAGTCAGAATTTCCAAAATTTCTACTATAGCATGCAAGTTCATTATAGTACACGGAGCTTTGCTCTACAACAACATATATAGATGCCTAATACTTGACTAATTAAAGAAGGTGGGGATCCTACCAATAACAATGTGAGATAAAGGCTTGAGGCAGGGGAAATTACCTGTTTGACGTAACTTGGACCGTGGCTTGAGGCGCAGGAGGAGACGGGCAGCAGTGGCTGGAAAACACGCCGGAGTGAGATAAAGGCTGGAGAAATAAGATGCTCAGCTACCCTTCACGATGGTACTCACAGTGAATTCTTCACAGCAACGACAAGTACGAATGGAGAAGGAGGGAGTTTCAAATGCCGACAACATAATATGGGAAAGAAGGTGGAACCGGCAGCGGCGACTGGAAGGGTGGCAAGAAAATACGGCGGAATATCACCTACTGCGTTGGCAGTGAGCAGTTCGCGGTGGTTGAAGCAGAGGAGGAAGTGGAATGTAACTAATGAAATGAACTTTCGCGACCGTTCTAGGTTTGAAAATTAGACTTTAAGACCGGTTATTTAGATAACCGGTCTTAAAAGTACTTTTAAGACCGTTTATTTAAATAACCGATCTTACTAATTACTTTTAAGACTGGTGATATAAAGAACTGCCACCGTGTCTAAATAAGGTTTTTTAGACAACCGGTCTAAAAAATTGCTTTTAATTACAGAATTGCCACCGTGTGTTTCTTTTAGACCTTATCCGCAATAACTGGTCTAAATAATGCGGTATAAAAATGCTATTTTGCACTAGTGTAGCTAAATACAGGTCTTTCAGATTATTCTCAGTGATCAATATTCCTCCACCGCCTGATTGAATTCTTTGAACTGTCATGAGACCAACCTATCCCTTATCTCATGCTTCAACCCCTTTATTAGCATGTCAAAACTCCACTCCTCATCCTCTTAATATCTTAGGTAGAAAGAACATCAAGATAGACAGATGAATCGAGCTAGGTATTTATCAAAGGTCTCCTAACTGCCCTGTTGAATTACCAAAAACTCAGATTCATTTGCAAGCCTGCCCAACCAAAGGAAATACTTCTTGTTGAACTTGGTTTGAAACAATTCCCAAGTGACAGGAATGTTCTGGGCCTGTAGAATCATTTTCGTATTCTTCCACCATCTATCTATGTCCCCTTCTAACTTGTATATTGCCATTGGCGGCTTTTTCTCCACAGGGCACTCAAGTACTTGAACGATCTTTTCTAACCTTAGCATCCAGTTCTCAGCAACTTGTAGATTAAACCTTCCCTGGAATACCAAAAGCTTATGTTTGTTGACTTCAGTAATCCAATACTGTAGTGTCTCTCCGATGAGTTGTATATGATTATTCGAAGGAACATGAGGCTGGGGTACGTGAGACTGGCCTTCAGGCTGTGGTAGTTCATCATTCGATTCACTCTCTTCATTTTTGGTTTCATCATGATCACTGTCTTAAGTTTCAGATTGCTCCCTGTTTTCATTTTGTTTGACCTTTACCTCCTGAAGCTCTTCCTAGAGTTTTAGTATCATAGTTTGTTGTTCTGTCAACATGCCCAGTATTTATTGCATAGGATCAGGTGGGTTGTAGGGCACTTCTTCCTCTATCTCAACCTCTAGGCTCACTGGTCTATTTCTCAGGTAAACCATGATTTCTCTTCACTATCACAGAGAAAAGATTGTACCATTAATGACGTATTGTTATGTATATGTATGTATATATATATTCCTCATACTTAATCCTCCATGTCAAGAAAGGAACATACATATATGAGTTTGAACAATTATGTACATAACAATAGTGGCTTTACATTTACATCCACAACATGGATTGGGGTGAGGGTTATAAGCTAGCTTAATCTTTGGAGCCCAAGAGCTAGTTGTAGAGCTGGTATCATGTGCTACCTCTCCCACCTTTAGATTACTATCTATGAATCAGTATACCTACTTAAACAGTAATTCTAACATAAAGCCAGAAACTTCTGCTCTGATACAAAAAATGTAACAACTTACTTCTATACCGTACAAAAGAGTCTAAAATGTGACCAGATGCCAAATCAAAGACCAAAAATAGTTTTCAATCCATTTGGGATCCCGACTTCACTGCAGGGTTTGATCCTATAGTTAAGTAGGTTTTTGAAAGGTTTTTCAAAACATTTCAGTTGTAGTCTCATTTCCGTATTTCAAATCTATTTAATTTATTCGGGTCTGTTTCCATTTGTCAATAGCAAAGTACTTACTGAAGTTCTTAGCAGATATTCAAGTTAAGTTTGTTACTAGAGAGTCCACTTGGTGCAGTCACCCTGTTATAGTTTATTTACTGCGATTACATACAAATTTTAGGGTCTACAGTTGCTGTACTTCTACCACCATGAGTACTAGTTTTACAAAATACCATTCGGTATTATATACAGATCCAAAAGTTAGATAACCAACAGAACATAGACACTAAGTCTTCACTTCTATCCACCCGTGGCTACCTTCTTCCTACGAGAGCTACTTACCTGTGTTGGAGGTTAGTTATTAGAAAAGGGTGAGATTCAAAAGAATCCCAATAGTAACAACAACACTCATATATAATGCATACAGGGAAACATGCTATATCATCTATCACATACCAGACAATTCAACATTCATTCAACATTCAGAGATATGTTTATGCAACAAACAATTCTATTCAAGGACTTACCGTCCCTTCCCACAGCACTGGGTATTCTATTTGGCCAAAGCCCTTCTCATCTGAATACTTAGCGGGCAATTCTGTCCACTTCATGTTCATGGTTCAAGTATGTATTATGGCAATAATATGCTTGAAGCAGGATACATAGAATATGACAGAGAAGTTACTACATTAGTCTTTTCAATGTTCAAAGATGTGTCACTAGTTCCTTGGTCGTCTCGGGCAGATATCGAATCCTATATATGGGAATGCATGAATTGGATGGGTTATTACTTATCCTAATACTTTTTTTTAAGGTAAACTAAATTATTCTTGACACATTTCTATATTTGTCCTTGGTTTTAACTCATTGGTTATCATTTGAGTCATTTAAATAGCCCTTGGAAGCTCAAACAAAGGCCCATGGGGTTAGGAAAGGCCATACCAATCAACACCTCTTGGAAAATATGAAATATAGGAAAAATTGGGTCTTGGCCATGGCCAGGAATGGTTAGTTGTGGAAAAACACAGGTCAAAAACTTTTAGGCCGCGGCCAAGAATCCCCTTGTTCTTGACCGAATTTCCAAAAATTATAACTAAATCTAAAAAATTCCAAATGAGGTGGTTTCAAGTTTTAAATGACCCTTATTAAGTATAAATTTATGAAAAATATAGTCATTTTCTAAATGGATATAAATTAATATGGAATTCCCTTTAATTAGACACTGTCCTAGAATGTTCTAGTTTTACATGACCAAAATTTAAAAATGTAGAACTTCCAGTATACACATCCAAATGACCATTTTGACCTATCAAATTAAAGCTTGATAAGTCTAATTTTAGACTATAAATTTTCACATTTATTGGACATCATGTTCCTATCCAAAAACATCACCAAACCAGATTGCCACGCACAAAATTCACACTTTCAGAATTTTGCAAATTTACAAATTAGATTCCAATAATCCAAAATTTATAACTAGGTGATTTTCCTACATAATTTTTCATGTAGAACACAATGGTAACATTGAAATGACTAAATTTCAACTCCTTATATGTGTTCTGCTTTGGCAGAAATTTGACATATAATCTAACAATTACCAAACTTCCAAATTAAGCCTAAAACTAGCTTCATATGCCTTCTAAACATCATAAAACACCATGAATACAATCAAAACACCATGAATCTTCAAAACCCTAGCTTGAACTAAAATAGGGCAGAATTTCTCATGCCAAAATACTCAACCAACCAACACAATCCATAGCTCAAAATGAAGCTAAAGCTCACCTCTTGCTCCTCTTTAGTTTCTTTCTTTTATTCTTCAACTTTTGCTTTTGCAAGATGTCTTAAAACACCTCCTCTTGAAATTATAAAACCATAGAAGTAAAGCTCTAATCAAGAGGAACAATGTTTATGAAGAGTGTTGAGCCATAGAAGTGGTTTGATAGGAGAAAATCAAGCTAAAAGGTTACATTTCCTTCTTGTCTTCTTGCTTTCTCTTTCCTTGAGCACTTGGAGAGAGAGTGAAATATGTGTTAATTTAATTCACTTCAACTCCTTATTTCTCTTGGCCAAAACTTTACCCAAGAAAAGGAAGAAAAAGTAGAAAAAAGAAATATGTGGCTATAATTAATTCTTGCTAAAGTGTGAGTTAATTTAGCTTACCATGGTCAAGTTCACTTTAGTTAGCCTTCTTGTCTTCCCTTTTCCTCTTTTTGAACGTAAGTTTCTACCTAAAAAGAGAGAAGAATTGTTTATCTTCATGCTCTTACAAGGTTACTTTTTAGTCAAAATAACAAATTGAAGTCCAATTACAAAGTTGGTTGACTTTTCTTCTCTTCCTTTTTCTTTGCTTTTTGACTAACCAATACCTATGGTTTAATTTGATTCCCTTCCTTATCTTTATTGCTATCTTGATAAAAAATATATGCCCAAAAAGGAGAGAAGAATTTATTGAATAATTGACCTTAGTCATTTCTTCCTTCTTTACCCTTATTCTTGGTAATAATAATTATTGGGCCATTAACTCTTTCGTTTCTCTTTGTTTGTACACTAATGGTTTATATGGCCTTGTTTCCTTACTAATAGTGCTATTTTCTTCTATTCTTAGGTTCTAATTAGGTTTTTGATCATTCCCGATTTTAGGAAAAATTAGGTAATTTACTGATAGATAATCGAAACTAAAGTCATTTTACAATTTCTAGGGACAATTCTATCATTAATTTCACTTTTTATTTGTACAGTTTGCCCTTGTGATGCGATCCAAAATCAGCAAGTTGTCTCTTCATATTCAAGTAACAACTCTTTAACTTCAAATGATCATTTTCAAATTCTAGCTACTCCAATCACGAGAGCTCAAGCTAAAATATTTAAGGAAGCATTGATTGGGCTGAATCAAGAGAATGTTGCAAATCAAATGGCAATTGGATCGACAATTTTAGACAAAAATGTTGAAAACGTCACTAACTTCATTTGGGCCTAAGTAAGCACATTTTGGGCTTTAAATACTGATTATATTTTATGGTTTTTATTTGAGAGAAACTATTAAATAAGTTGTCATATTTGACTTTTGGGTTTGGATTTCCTATCACATGGTATTAGACTTTATAGTTACAAATTTCTAAGTTACAATTATTACAATTAGGTAGTATTTCTCTATAAATACCTTGTGCTTCTTCATTTGTAAGGACACTTGAGATTTGATATATGAATGAAATTTGCATTTTTTCACTTTATTTCTTGAGAGTGGATTCTCTCTAGGGTTCTTCTTAGAACTAACAGACTTATCAAGGCTTGATCAACCTTGTGGCGTCTTCCAATACTTCGCATCCTTGTTCTTTTGAGTTCAAGGGTTCAAGTGAATCGTAGATCTTTATTTAGCTTTCTTTGGGTGAGCATATCTCAAAATTGGTTGTGGGTTCGTGGGATCTTCCCTTGTGGGTTTGCACCATCTTGGTATCAAAGATTTAGATCTAAACTCAGGTCATACCTTTATGTTCTTTGTTCTCATTTTCATTTTAAGTTTTGTGCTGTTCTTGTGTCTTTTCGTCTGTTCATTTGTGTTCGTGTTTGAAATTATAGCTTCTTTTTATCAAGCATTTCTTTATTTTTTTTCAATATTTAGTGAGTCATTTTCATAGTTCAAAATCTATACTTTCATCTCGGTTTGGAATCATTCCAATCTGATTTGTCATTTGTTAGTTCTATTCATTTTAATCTGTTGTGTTTCTGAAAATTTTCTGTAACTGTTCATCTTCATTTTTCAAGAAAGTTCCTAAATATTCTATCCATGTTCGACCATTATTTCTTCATGATTTCCATTATTTAGTAGATCATTTCCATTATTCAGGTTCTCTTCTTTCTGCTCATTTTGATTACATCTAAATATGAATTTCTACAGTGATTTATAGTCTGTATAAAACAGACGCTTTTCTGTAATTTTTGGGTTCAGATTGCTTGTGTTGTATTGTAGTTTGTAATAGGTTCTGTATATTCTCTTTAAGTTTCAATAGAAAAAAAGATAGAACATAAAAAAGTGACAAAAAATAGAGAAAATATATATATATACAAAAAAAAGAGAAAGTTCCAATTGATGTGTTGAATGTGTTCTATGTAAGCATCTCTCTATCTTGATATCCAGAAATTGACTGAACCTTTTCAATCTATGTCAATTGAACATTTCTAAGTGTTGAGTTGATTCTCCAAATTGTGATTGCTTTGATTAAGAATTTATTAGCTTAGTTCTTTAAAGAGCCTCAAGAGGAATCTAAGAGTGGAAAAAGGCAAGAGTGACATACATCAATTTAAAAGCCAAATTTGAGTAAAACAAGAGTGATAATAAAACTTGTTTGAGTGAAACACGTGTGTAAAGTGGTGAGGTCCCTTTTTCTCTAAATCTAATATTTCAGGTATCATCAATATGCATGATGAAAAAGAAATTCAAAGACATCTTCAATCTTTATTAAAAGGATTCCAGAAGTTTAGTGCTAAAAACGACCAATGGATGTCTAGTCACAACTCCATATCAAAAAGAGAATTCCAAAGAAAGCTGCAGAAATTGAAACAAGGCTCCATGAGTATTGATCAATATTTTCAAGATATGGAATTAGCTTTGATTAGAGCTGGAGTGAAAGAAACTTCAAAAGCTACTAAGGATCGTTTTGTAAATGAGCTTAATCATGAATTAGCTTGTTTTGCAAAGACCCTAACCTTCTTGGACATTGATATGTTGGTTCAATTTGTTGTTGACTATGAGAAAAATATCAACCAACAAAGCTGTTCAGAAAGTAGCTCCAATGCAATGTAGATTGAAAGCTTGATTATTACGGTCCCTAAAGATGAGTTAGAGCTAGCCAATGAGGAAGATGTTGAAAATCAAGCTGAGAAGTGTGAAGAAGACCTTCATATTCCAAGTACCAATCTTGTGGTTGAAGAAGTTCCTATCAATCATGAAAAGAAAAGTGAAAATATGAGTGAGAGTGATTTTTGTGAAACTGTTCTTGAGGGAAAAATTTAGTTTGAGAGAGAAAAAGACATTGAAAGTGTAGAGTGTTGTCAAAGTAAAGAGAGTAAAAATGAGTGTGAAGAATTGAGTGAAAAGAAAGATGAAAAGAGTTGTGAGAAAAGTGAGGTTAAGAGTGACTGCAAGGATATTTATTTGGTTACTAATGATCTTAATCATTATTTGCCTTATGATTTTGTTGTGTTGCAGGAATTCTTGGATTTGATTCCTAAGAAGCCACCTGATGGATTCTTATCTTCAAGAAGCATTGAACATTCATCTCCTTCGAGTGACATTGAAAACATTATGGTTATCTAAAGTTTGATCTTAATCATAATTTACCTTGTGATTTTGATGTGTTCCAGGTGTTCTTGGATTTGATTCCAAAGAAGCCACATGATGGGTTCTTACCCTCAAGAAGTATTGAACCTTCATCTTCTTTGAGTGGCAGTGAAAAACATTATGGTTCTCTAAAGTTTGATATTCTTGATAACTTATTGCCCTCAAGATTCCTTGAACTCCAGACCTTGAATTTTCATGGTCACATGGGTTTTGCTATTTATAGGTATTCTTTTATGCATGTTGCATATGGTTTTGAAGATACTCTAATTTGTAGCAACAATCTTGAAAAGCATGTGAATCATCTGCAATATGTGCTTGAAGTTTTGAGAAAAGAACAATTGTTTTCAAGTTTGGAAAATTCTAACTATTGCATGGAAAACATTGATTTTCTTTGTCATGTGTATTTGTTTGGTCAAGATAAGCTTAACAAGAGACATGCAAGTTGGCTGAAATTTATTGAGCCATGTATCACCATATATAAGAGAGGTAAAGAGAATGTTGTTGTTGAAGTATTGTCAAAAAGGTATAGTGTTCTTCCTTCTCTAAATACTAAGTTGCTTGGATATGAATATTTCAAGAAATTGTATGCAAGTGACATTGGCTTTACTGAATTATTTCTTCCTTATGAAATTGAGCATTTTGCTTCCAAAGCCAGCATAAAAAGAAGTGGTATTTTTTTTTAATCTGGAGATAGGGTGTATATGATAAAAGAAATTTTTTTAGCTCATAAGAAGTCTAAATTAGCTCCAAGAGGAGATAATTCATTTCCAGTGCTTAAAAGACTCAATGATAATGCTTACATGATTAGTGAGTATATTGCTAGTGCTACTTTAAATATGGCTTATTTATGTCCATTTGATCCAGGTGGAGATTCGAGGATAAATCCTTTTGAGGAGAGAGAGAATGATGTGATCCAGAATCAGCAAGTTGTCTCTTCATATTCAAGTGACAACTCTTCAACTTCAAATGATCATTTTCAAATTCCAGCTAGTCCAATCACGAGAGCTTAAGCTAAAATATTTAAGGAATCATTGATTAGGGTGAATCAAGAGGATGTTGCAAATCAAATGGCAATTGGATCGACAATTTTATACGAAAATGCTGAAAACGTCAATAACTTCATTTGGGCTGCAAACGGAGATATTGATCAAGTTTTGGGCTTGAAGTCTTGAAATTGAAGAGCTTGAACCTAGTACTACACATGGGAGGACTCATTTTGGCCTAAGTAAGTACATTTTGGGCTTTAAATGCTAATTATATTTTATGGTTTTTATTTGAGAGAAATTATTAAATAAGTTGTCATATTTGACTTTTGGGTTCTCTAGCATACTATATTAGACTCTTGTGTTTTCTAGAACATTGTATTAGACATTTTGGTTTCCTAGCACATGGTTTTGGATTTCCTAGCACATGGTATTAGACTTTGTAGTTGCAATTTTCTAAGTTGCAATTATTACAATTAGGTAGTATTTCTCTATAAATACCATGTGTTTCTTCATTTGTAAGACACACTTGAGATTTGATATATGAATGAAAGTTGCATTTCTGTACTTTGTTTCTTGAGAGTGGATTCTCTCTAGAGTTCTTCTTAGAACTAACAGACTTATCAACTCTTGATCAACCTTGTGGCGTCTTCCAACACTTCGGGTCCTTGTTCTTTCTTGTTCAAGGGTTCAAGTGGATCGTAGATCTTTGTTTAGCTTTCTTGGGGTGAGCATATATCAAAATTAGTTGTGGGTTCATAAGATCTTCCTTTGTGGTTTCGCACCATCTTGGTATCAAAGCTTCGGATCTAAACTCAGGTCATAACTTTCTATAATTTGTTTCCATTTTCGTTTTAAGTTTTGTGTTGTTCTTGTGTCTTTTCGTCTGCTTATTTTGTGTTCGTGTCTGAAATTATAGCTTCTATTTGTCAAGCGTTTCTTTATGTTTTTCAATATTTAGTGAGTCATTTTCATAGATCAAAATCTCTACTTTCATCTCAGTTTGGAATCATTCCAATCTAAAAAATGACAATTCTGTTGATTTAGAGTGACATCCTCGAGGGAAACACGTGAGGAATTCGTGAGAAAAATAATTTTTCTAACATATTTCTTACAAATACAATGTCCATTTGATCCAGGTGGAGATTCGAGGATGAATCCTTTTCAGCAAAGAGGGAATAATGCGATCCAGAATCAGCAGGTTGTCTCTCCATATTCAAGTGACAACTCTTCAACTTCAAATGATCATTTTCAAATTCCAGCTAGTCCAATCACGAGAGCTCAAGCTAAAATATTTAAGGAATCATTTATTGGGATGATTCAAGAGATGTTGCAAATCAAATGGCAATTGGATCAACAATTATAGACGAAAATACTGAAAACGTCACTAACTTCATTTGAGTTGCAAATGGAGATATTGATCAAGTTTTGGGCTTGAAGTCTTGAAATTGAAGAGCTTGGACCTAGTACTACACATGAGAGGACTCATTTGGGCCTAAATAATCATATTTTGGGCTTTAAATGCTAATTACATTTTATGGATTTTATTTGTGCGAAATTATTAAATAAGTTGCCATATTTGACTTTTGGGTTCTCTAGCACACTATATTAGATTTTTGTGTTTCTAGAACATTGTATTAGACTTTTGGGTTTCCCAGCACATGGTTTTGGATTTCCTAGCACATGGTATTAGACTTTGTAGTTGCAATTTTCTAAGTTGCAATTATTACAATTAGGTAGTATTTTTCTATAAATACCTTGTGCTTCTTCATTTGTAAGACACACTTGAGATTTGATATATGAATGAAAGTTGCATTTATGCACTTTGTTTCTTGCAAGTGGATTCTCTCTAAGGTTCTTCTTAGAACTAACAGACTTATCCAGGCTTGATCAACCTTGTGGCGTCTTCCAACACTTCAGGTCCTTGTTCTTTCGTGTTCAGGGGTTCAAGTGGATTGTAGATCTTTGTTTAGCTTTCTTGGGGTAAGCATATCTAAGAATTGCTTGTGGGTTCATGGGATCTTCCCTTATGGGTTCACACCAGATGCAAGCAAGGCTCACACAAGAGAAACAAAATTCTCAATTTATCATTCAAGTCTGGGGAAAGAGTACAAAAACGTAGCCTTCATGTATAGGCAACAAAAGAACACTCTAGAACTCTAAACCTAGTTATGAATGCAATAAATGATGCCTTAATGATGATTGATTGCCTTGGTTAGCACCATTCATGCCTAAAAGTATTAGGAAATTACTTATTCTTCAAGACTAAGTCAGCTACCTAAAACTATGAAATTAAATCAAAGTTTTCAAGAACAATCTTTGACCAAAAGGCCTTATTTAATACAAATAAAACAGGAAGCTAATCAAATCAGATTTGATGCATAAGGGTCCCTTCTAGATGCTCTTTGGACATCACTTATGATCACCCTCCAAGGCACATGCTCAGCACATGGGATTTTAAGTGTACTCATCAATCTGGACACCATATGGGCCTTGTACATCATCTTGTTAGGCTTCTAGCAATGTGATCACCATTCTTGGGCTCTTGTTGGATATATTAAAGGATGCCTCTTTCAAATAGATGGGCTCCAACTCTTTAATCTCTCTTATCAAACAATTCAGGGCCTCCTTCATAGCTTTAGTCCTAGCTCTTATCATTGGGCCTCCAATGCTTTGTAATGGATCTTTTGGGACATTAGACTTCCATACTTGAGCTTGGGCTTCCATCTCCCATGCATTTCTCTTGCTTTAGAGTTCCATCTCCATCTTGCATGATCCCTCATAACTATAGTTGACTTGATTGTTTACCGCTCCAAAAACTTGAGGTTATACTGGGTTTAGAGTAGCTGATGACAAATAATGTGTTGCTAGATTGCGGAAACAAGAAGATAGTATATCCCACCAGGCGGAAAGATGATAACAAAAATGATAGTCTAAACTTTCTCTCAATAGTGGAAGCTTAGAAATTCCTAAGGAGGGGATGCCAAGAATATATCATGTTCTTTTACATTCAAGCGGAGACAGAGGTAACCCTGGAGCATATACCAATTGTAAGAGAATTCTCAAGGTGTTTTTGAATGACTTTAGTGGTTTCCTTCAAAAAGGGAAGTAGAATTTGCAATAGCGATCATGTTTACAGCTAGATCTATATCAAAAAGCCCCACACAGAATGGCTCTAAATGATATGGCTGGGCTAAAAAAGAAGATTGAGGAATTACTTGAGAAAGGGTTCATTCGACCCAATATCTCACTATGGGGAGCTCTAGTGCTATTCGTTAAGAAGAAGGACAGAAGCCTGAGGCTATGTATTGACTACAAAGAGCTTAATAAGGTGACCGTCAAGAACAAGTACCCATTTTCATGAATTGATGACCTTCTAGATTAATTGTCTGAGTCAAGTATGTTCTCAAAGATTGATATAAGGTCGAGATATCATCAGCTACGTGTGTAAGCAGAAGATATACCGAAGACTGCTTTTAGGACCTGATATGGGTACTACGAGTTTCTGGTGATGCCTTTTACGGTAACCAATACACCGACCATGTTTATATACTACATGAATCATTTCTTTCATCAATGCTTATTATATCAATTCATGGTGGTCTTTATCGACCATATTCTAATATACTTTAAGAGTAGAGAGGAGCACGAGGAGCACTTGAGAATTGTGCTGGGTATTTTACGGGAAAGACGACTCTATGCAATATGAGCAAGTGAGTTTTGGCTTTCAGAAGTCAGATTTCGCTAGGATATTCTCACTAAGTCTCAACGGCTCTCAGTTTCATCTTATCAAAGTGTACGACCGATTCTCTACTTAACTCTCACGTTGCATTCATTACTTTATGTTTCCTTACAGTTTGGAAGCATTATCTAGCTAAGTTATCCCTTTTATTATGATGAAAACTTTTGATTTTGATGTTTTTGATGTTTCCATTGTATTTAAAATGGAAAATTGTGTGGGAATATCCCTTGGTTGTAAATTTTGGACCATTGGAAATAAATATTGTAAAACTGTAATTCTGCTAGTATGAATTTTGTGCAGGGCAGTTGATTGTGTGACATTTTTGAATAGGAAATGATGTCCAAAAATTATAAAAATTTCTAGTCTAAAATTATACATGTCAAGCTTTAATTTGATCTTTCATTTGTGACAATTATATGTGTATGCTGGAAGTTATGTATTTTTGAAAATTGGTCATGTAAAACTGGTAAGTTTTGGAGCAGTGGCCAATCAAGTAGAATTCTGTATTGACGTGCATCTTGATGACAAATGGATATATTTTTCCATGAAACTAGACTAATTAGGGGTCACATAGCTTTTAGAATCATCATAATTAGACATTTGTATATAGAGTTATGAATTTTCAAAGATTGATGAAAATTCTAGCAGATTTGAATAAATGTGTGAAAATAGAAAATGTAATGACACCATGTAATTATGTTGAACTTTAAGGGTGAAATCAACCAACCAACATGGGATAGTTAGACTACATTGACCATACTTTTGACTTAGTATACTAACCTTGATAAAAACCAACATGAGTGCTTGGATTGTAAGAGAATTGAACCAAATAATAATTTGTCATCCATAATTCTAATTATAGGACCTGACAGTTGTCTGGGATCTAATACATGCCTGAGCTCAGGGAAATAATTGGATATTCCTCAGTAAAAGCTACCAGGCAGGAACTTTGTCTTTCATATGTTATAAGATACACTGCATGTTTGTGGTTTTATCATGAATTTTCTAACGCATTTTGATTATGCGGGGTGGTCGCCCGGGGCCTATTGCGCGAGGGGGATGCCCAGGCCATTGAAAATTTATGTGATACATGAGTGGATGCTCGGGGCCTTTTGCCCGGGTAACACTCAGGGCCATGTGGTTTTTTATACCTGCGCTATAGTGACATGTTGAACTGCATATTGTGTACTGAATGTTATTGTGATAATTTTGTTTATATGATAACTGTGTGACATGCTCTGTGATTTTGTAACTATATGATTGACTGCATGTTACTACTGGGATTCTTTTGAATCTCACTCTTTTCCTATAAACAAATCTACAGTACAGGCTAGCAGCTCAAAGGGCAAGAAGGTAAACACAGACAACTAGAGGATGAAGTTGCAAGATTTTTATTTTCCCTGTTGGTTGTCTATTTCAGATATTTTTGATATGTATACGATGTATATAACTCTATAAACTTAACAATACTAGTAGTACCAGTATCCTAGTAAATGGATGGTAACATAATAAAGGGATAACTTAGCTAGATAACGCTTCCAAACTGTAAGGAAACATTAAGTAATGAATGCAACATGAGAGTTAAGTAGAGAATCGGTCGTACACTTTGATAAGATGAAACTGAGAGCCTGTGAGACTTAGTGAGGCAGTGAATGTTTGTGAAAAGTTTTGAATTTTTTTTATTTCACTTAACACTCTCAATCCTAATTTTAATTCCTGAGATAAGTTTGGGATTTAAAAATGTTTTCGAAAGTTTGCTTAATCCAAGATCGAATCTTGGTTTCACAATTGATTTTACTACTCTTTTGTACTCATCCAAGTTTATTGGATATAACGTATTACAAATCTCGCATATCAATATATTCATACTCAATTATATGTTTAGGATCAGGTTGATACTTCTTCAATTAGGAGACATGGAAGATATCATGCAATCTACTCAAGTTTGGGGCTAAAGCTATCTAGTATGCTATTAGCCCGATTCTTGACAAGACCTCGAATGGATTGATGTACCTAGGGCTTAGCTTCTTTCTTTTCAATACTTTACCAATCCCAGTAACTGATAAAACCTTTAGAAACACATGGTCTCCAACTACAAACTTCAAAGGTTTTTTCCTTTTATCAACATAACACTTATGTCTGCTTTGAGCAGTTAATAATATTTACTTAATTAGTTTAATCTGCTCAGTTGTTTGGTCAACTATGTATGGCCCAGACATCTTCCTCTTAGATAGTTCTGTCCAACATAAAGGTGATTGAAACTTGCTTCCATACAGTGCTTTATATGGAGACATCTAAATGCTCGATGATAACTATTGTTATAAGCAAATTCTACAAGTGGAAGGAATCGGTCCCAACTTCCTTTGAAGTCCAATACACATATTCTTACCATATATTCTTGCATCTGTATTGTTCTTTTTGTTTTTTCATCTATCTGAGGATGATAGACGATGTTAAATCTTTGTTTGGTACCCAAAGCCTCGTGTAATGACTTCCAAAACTTAGAGGTAAACCGAGGATCTCAATCGGAAATTATGTTCTTTGGTATACCATGTAGTCAAACAATCTCTTTGATATAGATCTCTACTAGCTTATCAAGAGAATAATGGATACTAATCAGTAGGAAATGGGCTGTCTTCGTGAATTGCTTAACAATTACCTATATTGCTTCATGATTTCTAATCTTGGGTAGTCCTGTTATAAAATCCATAGTGATACTTTCCTATTTACACTCAGGAATCTCAGGGTTTTGTAGAAGCCCTAATGGTCATTAATGCTCAACTTTCATTTTCTGACAGGTGAGACAACGAGCTACAAATTATATCACATATCTTTTCATCCCTTGCCACCAATACATAGACTTTAAGTCATGGTACATTTTAATTGCTCATAGATGCAAGGTATACTTACTCTTATGTGCCTCATCCAAGATCTGCTGTCTCAATTCAACCTGTGGTGGAACATATATTCACTTTTTGTATTTGACTAATCCACTTGGTGATAAGTCATATTCTTGAGTTTCACCCATTTCAATCATGCATCTCATATTATGAGCCCTTTTCATCTTGCAACTAAGCTTCCTCAATTGTTGTTCGCAAATTGTTCTAAAATTCTCGATCAATTTATGCTCTTGTATCATTAGAGTTGCTACCTCCACCATCTTACGGTTAATGCATCTGCAACTATAGTAGCCTTCCCTGGATGATGTTAAATCTCTAGGTTGTAATCTTTAAGCAACTCCATTCATCTACGCTGCCTCATGTTTAACTCTTTCTGATCAACAAGTATTTCAAACTCTTGTGATTGCAGTACAACTCTACAATTGCCCCACAGAGATAACATCTCCAGATTTTCAATGCTAATACAATTGCTGCTAACTCAAAATCATGGGTGGGATAATTCAGTTTGTGAGGCGTCAGCTAATGGGAGGCATATGCTACTACTCTACCCTATTTCATCAAGACACATCCCAATCCGTGCTTGCTTGCATCGCTGTAGACCACAAAGGTCAACTGTGGATCAGGGATTATCAGCACTGGTGCTATTGTCAATCTCACCTTCAACTCTGTGAAGTCTCTCACAACTTTTGTTCTACACAAAATATTGAGTCTTTTGTGTCAACCTTGTTAAAGGCAATGCTATACTGGAGAAATTATGTATAAACCACTTGTAGTAACCAGCTAGACCTAGAAAATTGTGTATTTCAACAACATTCTCTTATCTTTTCCAATTCAGTACTGCTTCTACTTTATTGGGATCTACTGAGACCGCTTATTATGAGACTACATGGCCTAGGAATTTAACTTCCAAAAGCCAAAACTAATACTTGCTCAGCTTGGCATAGAATTGCTTAACACTGTTATTAAATGCTCTTCATGCTCTGCTTTGCTTTGAGAATACACAAGAATATCATCAATGAAGACTACTATAAATTGATCGAAATATGGATGGAAAATTCGATTCATGTAGTCCATGAACACTGTGATATATTGGTCAGCCAAAATGGCATTACTAGAAATTCCTAATGCCCATATCTGGTTCTGAATGTGATCTTCGGTACATCCTCCACTTTTACCTAAAGTTGATGATATCTTGACCTAAAATCGTTCTTCAAGAATATGCATGAACAAAACAACTGATTGATCAATTCATCAATTATGGGAAGTGGATATTTGTTCTTTATGGTCACCTTGTTAAGCTCTCTGTAATCAATATAAAGACTTAAGCTCCCGTCTTTCTTCTTGAAAAAAAGAACTGGAGCTCCCTATGGTAAAACACTGGGTCTAATGAACACTTTCTCTAATAACTTCTCAATTTGCTTCTTCAGCTTTGCCATTTCATTTGGTGTCATTCTATATGGGGCCTTAGATATTGGTTCTACTCGAGGCTTAGTCTCAATCACAAACTCCGCTTCCCTTTTCAAAGGTAATCCATGGATATCTTCTGGAAACACCTCTGGAAACTCATTTAACACTAGGATATTCTTAAGTGCCACTCCAATTTCTGACTGTATGGAAAATATCACCATATATCCCTAACAACCTTTATGCAAATATCTTTCAGCATCAGTTATGGAAAGGAAATTAAAGTTGACTTTTGAACTAGTATGTGGATACGGATTAGGATAAATAACCCTTTTTCCTTTGTAGTCCAACAAAACATTATTAGCCGTCAACCAATCAATATCGATAATTACTTCTAGTTTATAATAGATCAAATCTACCGTCAATTCACGTCCCTAAGCATTTATGATGTAATTTAAACAGACCACAGCAATAATAGATCATGCACCCGTTAGTGTTGACACTACTAGATTATATGGTAATTGATGCACTCTTAGGCCTAGCCGTCTCACACAGTCATATGCAATAAATGAATGACTTAGGAGATTTCCTGGCTTCCTCCTGTGACATGGCAAAGACTCTACCTTAAGCTCTCCATCTCGGATCTCTTATTCTCTGCTACTATTATGGACAGTTGACAATATTGTGCCCCAGTTAATGGAAATTAAAATAGATTAGAGGCCTGGGTGGGGCATTACACGGTCTTCCCTAATGATGGGCTTACCACAATACCAGCAAGTTCTATTTCTAGTGGGTTAATTGGTTGTTGTGGTTACCGGGCTAGTATGGCTTCTTATCATTTCCTCGGGATGGTTCTCCTAGACTTTTACTCTTTAAGGAAGAACTCCCACTGCCTAATGCCCCTTTACGACTAGAATTCATGTTTGTGTATAAACTCAACAAATTACTTTGTGATTCAGCACTCCTCCACTGCCGAATCATCATGTCTGAACTCCAGCCTTCATCATCCTGAAACCTTAAGTATGAAGAGTATCGAGATAATCGAATGTATAGGGCAAGATATTCATCGAAACGTTCTTTCTTATCCTATTGGATTGCAGGAACTCAGTTTCCTTAGCGATCCGAACCGGCCGCGGAAAATATTTTTCATTAAATTGTTCTTGGAAATATTCCCAAGTAAGGGGAATATTCTTTGCTTGCATGATCATTTCAGTGTTTTTCCAACACCTGTCAGCATCACCCTCTAGTTTGTAAATTGCCAATTGCACTTTTATGTCATTCATACATTCTAGGATCCTAAAGATTTTCTTTAGGCATGATAACTAGTCTTCTGCTGCTTTAGGGTCAAATTTCCCTCAAAAGGCTGGTGGTCCCTACTGACTGAATTTTGTTACCCATGACTGCAAGCTTTCAACCTCAATAACAGGTCTAATTGGAGGTTGTTCCAGAACAGGATTCACAAGCTAGTTAGGTTCATTATTGATTCCCCAAGGTTATTTACCATTTCCTTATCTATTTCCTATTTTTACTGCACTTCTCACATCTCATCCCTTAAGTCATGAATCATAGTACGTTGCTCTGTGAGTATTGTAATACCTTATTTCTGTAATTATTCTGATGAGTTTTACGCAGCGAATTTTAACCACCAAACAATATTCTCTTGCAAAACTCTTTTAATTCCCAACCTCAAGACTGGATTTGAGCCTGTAGTTGAGTAGGTTTTTTATAATATTTTAAAACTTTTTAAAACTATCATAAAGTGGTTCGCAACTTCTTAGTGACTCATCGTCTCTTAATTCCTTTTATAAATACTAAGTATTTCTTTTCTCATTCTTAGTTTATTCATATACAAATATACACCAAAGTGTTTAAGTCTAATACATAAACAGTACATTGCACTTCAATCTTCAATTCTCCTTCGTATTTTCCCTTTTCATATCTTCATGCATTCTTCACATGTACTCATCATACCTATATGGTTGGTAAGGGAGGAGTGAAACTCAAGTGAATCTGAATCTCAATAGTAAACAATGCTAACTATGCATGCAAGATAATGCTTAGTGTATGACATGCTTGCTTACACTAATTTATGCCAACATAATGACATATGCATGCTCAATGTTTTACACATTATATCTATGGCCACATCATAAGTAAAAACAAAGCTTCAATTATTCATGTATATGCCACACAATTCATCAAAGCAATAAAACACACCAATAAACAAGCATACACATATCAAATACATGCAAGTTAGGAAAGTTTAACTACCTTGTGGATAAAGCCTTTCTTCTTGTCCCCTTTTCTTCCAACCACACAATTCATCAAAGCAATAAAACACACCAATAAACAAGCATACACATATCAAATACATGCAAGTTAGGAAAGTTTAACTACCTTGTGGATCAAGCCTTTCTTCTTGTCCCCTTTTCTTCCAACCATTGAGCTTCTCGGAAATTCTTCCATTCTTTTGTTTCTTGACTTCTCATAGCCCTAGATATATAATCATATCATTAGGGTCATTATGGTCATTTTACTAAGTCAACCACTGAGTTAAAATGGTCAAATAATCCAAAGGGGCTAATTTCTACCATTCAAGTTCAAGGTAATTACATTGTACCATTATCTTTTTCCATTTTCTCACATTATCCCAATTTTGCCAAAATTTTCACCAATTTAGAAAATTCACATCTTTATGTACAAAGGTCCAATTACAATGATTCCAAAGGCTATGTGACTCCTAATCAGTCTATTTCCTAATCAAAGGGATGTACATCAGTACAAAACTCTCCTTTATTTGACTCTGTCCCAGAATTTGCCAGTTTTGCATGACCAATATTAAAAAATACAGAACTTCCAGTGTATTAATCTAATTTACACAAATGATATATCTAATTAAAGCTTGACACGTCTACTTTTCAGACTGGAAAGTTTCAAAATTTTTGAATGTCATTTATCTATTCAAAAATGTCACACAACTAGATTTCCATGTAGGAAATTCACACTGGCAGAAATTCCCGTTTATAGTATTTATTTCCAGTGGTCCATAATTTATAACCAGGGGCTATTCCCACATAGATTTTCATTTTTAAACATAATGGAAACTTCAAAAATATTAAAATCATAAGCCTTCAGCCTCTATCCATTCTGGCCGAACAAAACCCTTTTTTCCAAAATAAATCAAAACAGAATTTTAACTACCAACTTAGTCTAACATCATCATAAATTATTATCTAACAACATATGCATGATCAAAACATTATCCCTTTAAAATCCCTATTGGTCAAAAAATATCTGGCCCCAAAATGCTCATGAAAACTCATCAAAATCACAAACCAATCGGTTCAAATTAAAGTTTATGCTTACCGCTACACATTTCCGCAACCGGTTCAGAAATCTGGCAGTACTTTATCTGAAAGAAGTCACCAAGCACCTCCAAACAAAATTCTGAAACTGTAGAAATGAAACTTATGATGAGGATAATAGATTTGTGAAGGGTGTTCCAGGAGAAAACATCGATTGGGTAGCGATTCGAAGCATTGAAGTTAGGGAAAATTACTATTCTTGCTATCTCTCTCTTCTAACATTTTCTCAACATTTGTTTGGTGATCCAACTATACGATGACAGGTGTCCAATGCTTTAATTAAATGGGTCCCACCTCTTTTCTTGGCCATTAGCCATCCCTTTTATCAGTGAAAGTAAGGGTCTGATGATTTTCCTCGGCTCCCAGGTTTGCTATTCAAGAAATTTAGTCGGGTGACTGAACCGAAGAACAGTCGATTTCCCCAGCTCGAGGGCTAGTTGGCACCCTCTAGGTGTGCCAATACAAAATTCACTTTATGAATCTCATGATGAAGGGACAAATGTCACCTTCTTGTGGTGCCAACACAAAAGTTGGGTCATCATTACTACTTTATTAAAGTTACTTTAATAAATTTACTTTAATAAAGCTACTTCATCAATGCTTAACCGTGATTCTACTCATGTTTTTACTCTGGACCACGCCACATGTGCTATCTCAGGGGATTGCCAAGTATGTATGTCGGTGTGTGTAATGTCCTAAATTTTGATCACTAAGTATCATATAGCTATTATGGTATTTTTATGATAAAAAAGCATGTAAAGTGGCAAAACAAAGCCAATAAAGTCACACATAACAAAATAATTGTTATAGAAGATAGTTGGTGTATTTCCTGATCAGACAGTCAGATTGTGTGACACATTTAAATTAGTAAATGACCTCTAAAAATTCTGAAACTTTCTAGAATGAAATTAGACATGATAATATTTAATTTGATAGGTCATGTGGAATTTTTGGAGTTTTATACAAGGAGATATGAATTTTTGAAATTTTCCAATCGAATTTGACTTTTTCAGGGGCAGACTTCAAAAATAATAATTTTAGAAATGATGGGCTTCTAATTGGCTAAAGGTTATATTTTTCCCTAAAACTAGACTTAATAAGGGTCACATAGCCTTTGGAACCACCTAAATTAGATATCTATACCATTAGATATGAATTTTCAATGTTTGGTGACAATTCTTCTAATTTTCTCAAAATTATTGCGAATATGAGAAAAGTTGCAAGGCCAAAATGGTTATTTTGACCAAATAAATATAATTTGGTAATTTTCTGAATAATTAAAGAGGATCTGGACAAATGGAAGGCCCATACAACCATTATACAATAATATATATATATATATTAAAATGTAACATGTGAATTAAATTGAATAAAAAATTAATATACTAGGACACGTATGCATGTCTAGACCATTCTAAAATCCTCTCCTTTTATCTATAAAATGTCCAAGTCAGCCAAAGGAGAAAAATACAAGAAAAGGGAAAGAGCTAGAGAGGAAAGGAGTAGAAGAGAATGAAGGAATCTAGGAGGAAGAACTAGGTAAGTATGTAAAATTATCTACCCAATCTTGTGATATAATTCAAGAAATTTCTTCTTAACCTCCCTATTCTCTTGGATTAGCATTAAACAAGTAAAAACTCAAGGAAAAGAGGGGGAGAGTTTCAATTAGAGAAGAAGAAAAAAGGGAAAAGTAAGGTAAGCTACTAAAACTCTAGTATTCTTGTTAAAAACTGAGTTGTGACTGTATTCTGCCCAGTTATTGAACTGTTTTTGGTAATTTTGTAAATTTGGGAAGTCCATTTTCTAAAGGGAAATGCTGCCAAAATTTCTATTGATTATGTTAAATTTGAGAATTTATGGCTAAACAAAGGAATACAAGTAGAAAGAAGTTGTTCTGGGAATTAGAATCATGAAAATATAAATTTTTCCAATTTCTTGCAATTTTTGGTCAAAGTGAAAATTGAAGGATAGAGTTGTAATTTCATGATTCTAATGGTTCCATGATGTTTAGAATGGAAAATTATGTAGGGTTCATGTATAGTGTGAAGTTTGAAAAGCCTCAGATTGTGAAATGATGATTTTACCCCTAAAACCCCAAGTTTGGGTTGCCAAGGGTATAACTGTAATTTGAGCTGGAATTTTCCTAATCTGAGGTCAAAAATAGATTCTATACGTAAAAATATGTAGGATTAGCTTGGGTTATAACTTTTAGAAAAGTACAAAAATACCAGGTAAAAAGGGAATTAGACCGGGTTCCTTAAGGGTATTTTGGTAAATATATAATTTTGAGCAAAGATAACCAACTTGTAAATTCAAGAATAGAGTATAAATGAGTAGTAACTCATTTGCAATTACTTTGGGAATTTTAAGAGTTGATAATTGTCTGAGCCGGACTAAAAGTTAAGAACTAGTTATTGCTAGGCTTTAGAAATAAGTCTAGGTAGTAACTCTATCTCTCATATTCTATGTGAATATTAATATGCATTGTTTGCCATGATCTGTTCAATGTTTTTCTTGTAGAATTGATACTCTCTGGGTAATGAGTTAAACCACCCTATGGAACCTGTGGGGTACCATGTGGCCAGGTGAACCCAGTTGAGTAGCTTGCTATGTATGGACAAGTATAGACTTGCTCCAAGATGTGATATGTACGGATAGATATAGACCTACTCCAAAATGTGATATGTACGGATAGGTATAGGCCTGCTCCAAGTTGTTATGTGATCACATTACATAGGTGAATTCCATGGTGAATTCCTATGTACGAGTTATGATTCGTGCATATCAGGAACGGATGATCATTTTGATCCAAAAAAAATCATCATTTGGTTTGTGAGCATTATCAGATAGGCATTGGCATTTTGATGGCTGCATCATGATAAATGCTACATGGCATGTTTTCTTTTCACATTTTATATGATTGATATACTGTTACTACTGAAATTCTTTTAAACCTCACTCCTTTCCATAAATTTAAAATTTATTCAGCAAGTGGAAATGGCTTAAAAGGCAAAATAGATAATGCTAGCAGATGAAGGTCCGGTGCTGGTTCAAGAATTACTTTGTTGGTTATCTGATAGTCATTATTTATATTGGCATAAATATTGTAACTTGTATAAACCCTATGGGAATATTTTGTAATGTAATCAAGAATGTTATATCAATATTGTACTATTTCTATATGCCCATTGAACTGTGCATTAATACTCTGATAAATATAAAAATAATGAGAGGTTTGACATTTTTGGTATCAGAGCATGTGATTCTGGCAATGACAAAATTGTATACTGATATAATCTTGATTACATTATACAGAGAAAGGCAAACGAAATAAGGTGCACCGGAGTAAGTCATCGCTATCAGAAAAATTTTCTCAGAGTATTTGAGGATGCCATGAGGCAGTCAAGACGACTATGCCCAATTGAAAATGATGCAAGGAAGCTATGGCATTCAAGCTACGGGCCCCAACTGGTGCGAACCCACAACCAATCAGAATATACATACCTTAAGAAAGTTAAACACAGATCAGTGATCCACTTGAACCCTTGAGCACGAAAGAACAAAGACCCGAAGTGTTGGAAGACTCCATAAGGTTGATCAAGCCGTGATAAGTCTGTTAGTTCTAAGAAGAACCCTCAAGAGAATCAACTCTCAAGAAACAAGGTGCAGAAAAATGCAACATTCCATTCAATAATCAAGTCTCAAAGTCTCTAAAAGCCTGCCTCCAAATGAAGGGTTACAAGGTATTTAAAGAGAAATATTCAAAAACCCTAATTGCATTAAATGCATTCTAGAAAATAGAAATTAAAACTTAATACAATTAATTAATTAGGAAACCTAAAAGTCAAATATGCCAATTACCTAATAATTTTCGCACAAATAAAATTCATAAAATATAATCAGCATTCAAGGCCCAAAATGTGCTTATTTAGGCCCAAATGACTCTTCCCATGTATAGTACTAGGTCCAAGCTCTTTTTTTAAGTCTTCAAGCCTAAAACTTGATTAGTATCTCCATTTGCAGCCATATGAAATTAATGACGTTTTCAGCATCTTTATCCAGAATTGTTGATCCAGTTGCAATCTGATTTGCATTAGCTTCTTGAATTAGCCCAATCAATACTTCTTTAAATATTTTAGCTTGTGCTCTTGTGATTGTAGCAGCTGGAATTTGAAAATGATCATTTGAAGTTGAAGTGTCATCACTTGAATTTAAAGAGACAACTTGCTAACTCTAGATCACATCATTGCCTCTCTCCTTAAAAGGATTTGTCCTTGAATCTTCTTCACCTTTCTTGTATTTGACAACATATGGGAATGTCTCAATAAATTTCAGCCAGCTTGCATGTCTCTTGTTAAGCTTACCTTGACCAAGTAAATGTACATAACAAAGAAAATCAATCTTTTCCATGCAACAATCATAATTTTCCAAATTTGAAAACAATTGGTCCTTTCCTAAAACTTCAAGCACATATTGCAAAGGATTCACATGCTCATCAAGATTGTTGGTACAAATAAGAGTATCATCAAAACAAGTTGTAACATGCATATAAGAACACTTTAGAGAACCATAATGTTTTTCAATGCCACTCAAAGGAGATGAAGATTCAATGCTCCTTGAAGATAAGAATCTATCGGGTGGCTTCTTAGGAATCAAATCTAAGAACACCTGCGACACATCAAAATCACAAGGAAAATAATGATTAAGATCATTAGTAACTAAAGAAATATCCTTGCAGTCACTCTTAATGTAACATCCCAAATATTTAATGCAAAGATTAATTTATGAAAATTAGTTAATAAGCCAAATTATGAAACCTACAAAATTTAAAGAAACTTAAATTAGCAAAAGGAAAAATTAGGGCATAGTATGTGTAATTTATAGGATAAAAATATACCTATATATATTTAAAAACTCACCTACACTAAGAGAAGACACATATAGTAGATGGCATTATTTTTTAGATGCATGTATTTCATTCAAACAATGGAAGACACATATGCTCTCTTACAACCGCACATATACCCAACAAGTAAAACACTCATACCTACATCCTCCTTTATGTAAACCCACATACACATGACATTTGGAAACCACTGAAACCAACACCATGACATGCACTCTTTATTTATTCAACTTCTCAACTCCTTCAGCTCTTCCCTTTCCATTCACTTCATCATCATTTCTTCGTTCAACCAAACAGCTAGAGAAATAGAGAAAGAAAACCGAGAAACAAAGAAATGAGACAAAAAAACAAAGAGAGAGAGACAGAGACGAAGGAAGAAGAGAAACAAGGAAGCTACAAACTTCTCATACAGCATCATAAACTTGTTTAGGTAAGTCTCCTCTACTTTTACCTTGGATTTCCGTAGGATTTCAGTAGTTTTGCTGGGTTGTTTTTCTGCTGGAATCAAGAGAAGTCATCGAAAACGTTTTGTCACCGTAAAATACCAAAACCAGTTATTGTGTGTCAATTTTACGTTAGATTTTTTATCTCTTTGCTTCTATAAACATGTCCCCAAACCCAAGGAACATGTTTAGGAGTATGTAGAGTTGAAATCTCTGAGATTTGAGTCCAAAAGCATGGCTGCATATCAGTTTTAGAAACTCTGTTTTGGTCGCCGGAAAACAGAGTGTTTGTCAGAAAATTCCTGAAGCTTAAGCAGAAGTTATAGATCAACTTTTTGTTTGATTCTTTTTGGTATGGAAATTTTAGGATGTGTAGTATGATATATAATCAAAAAGAGGATAATTTGGAGTCAAAATGAGTAAGTTATTGCGTTTTAAACTCAGACTGTCAAAAAACTGACGTTTTGGGAGACAGTCTATTTCATATTGATCATTGAACAACCTAATAATATCCAATATTTATGAAATTTTACATAGAAATATTATAAATCTCAAGCTTTAATATGAGTCATAAAATGCATCATTTGGATATTTATAGAGGGAGTTATGATTTTTGAAAATTTGGTTTAGAAACAGGTGCAATCTGGAAGTCCAGATTCTGGAAGTTGGTTTCGTGGTGTTTTTGAGCAATGAAATATTTTTCAATGACCATTAAACTTTCCAGAATGAAATTTCATATTCTAAGCTTTAATTTGATATATAGTGTGTGTTATTTGCATTAATATACTAAGAGATATGACTTTTTGAAGTTGGTTGCTCTCAAACTATGTTTCTGGAAAACAGATTGGTTGTGTTGAAATTTTGTAAAATCAAACCTTGACTAAAAATTATGAAACTTTCCAGATTTAAAGTAGACATTCATATCTTTAATTTTATATGTGGATCACAATTTTTGGATGAGTACATTAGGCATTATGTATTTTCAAAGTTGTACTGTTTCTGGAGAGTAATCTGGAACAGTGGAATTTCATAAAATTCTGGGAGCAATATGGTAAAACTGGGTAGATTTTGATATTTTTCAATGAAAATATATTTCTAGAGCTTCATTTAGGATTTCGACCCAATCAATTTGGAATTTGCTAGAATTAGTTATGAGTTTTTAAAGTTAACTGAAAAATCTGTCAATTTGCTGAAGAATAGAAAAATTGCACTATGAAAAATTATACAGTGTAGAAGCCGCTAAAACTGAGATAACCTTCAGAATATGATTAAAATCAATAGTAATGCAAGTAATAACCAATTACTTGTTATATTTAATTTATAGGAATTGGTAATAGCCCAAGCCGGAGAAAAAGTTTTGGATAAACAATTGGACTGGAAAAAGGACCCAGGTAGTAATTCTTTCTTTCATACAATATGTGATTATTTATATGTTATGTATGTTATTTTCTGTAACATGACAGTACTTGGGGCACAACACATGAATAAGCCAGGGTCTAAACATGTCGTTTGACCATGGACACAAGCCAGGGATCCAAACATATCGTTTGGCCTTGGACAATATGCATACAACACGAGTTAGCATTTTACATATCATGGTGCATTGCATATTAATTTATCGCATTTTATATGATTGATTGTATGTTACTACTGAGATTCATTTGAATCTAACCCTTTTTCAACATTTAAAAATATTCCAGCAGAAGGTAGCGGCTCTAAGGGTAAAACCGTAAATATTGGTGTCTGAGGTCCGGTTCAAATGAGACTGCAGTTAGTTATCTTTAGTTGTAGAATTTATTTCTTTTGAATTTGTTTATATTTTTCAAACCATATGAGGATTTTTTGTAATATAAGTAAGTACTTATTATCAGTATATTTTCACTATTTCTGTATCTCATCCGGACTACGCATTTATTATTCAGCGAATATCAAGATATTAAGGGGTTTAACACTTAACCTCATTTTTTTCGTAACTCTTTTCATCTTTCTTTTCACTCAATTCTTCACACTCTTTATTCTGAATACACTTTATACTCTTAATAGCTTTTTCTCTTTTAAACTCACTTTTACTCTCCTTACTTTGACAATACGTAATGCTCTCAATGTCTTTTTCTCTCTCAAGCTGAATTTTTGTCTCAAGAACAGTTTCACAAAAATCACTCTCACTCATATTTTCACTTTCCTTTTCATGATTGAGAGGAACTTCTTCAATATTGATACTTGGAACAAGAAGGTATTCTTCACACTTCTCAGCTTGATTTTCAACATTTGGTTCTTCATCCTCCTTGGGTGGCTCTAACTCATCATTAGGCATTGTAACAATCAAGCTTTCAATCTCCTTTGAATTGGAGCTACTTTCTGACCACCTTTGTTGCTTGATCTTTTGCTCATACTCAACAACAAACTGAACCAAAATATCAATGTCCAAGAAGGTTAGGGTCGTGGCAAAACAAGCTAATTAAGGATTAAGCCCATTTACAAAGTGATTCTTAGTGGCTTTTAAAGTTTCTTTCACTCTAGCTCTAATCAAAGCTAATTCCATCTCTTGAAAATATTCATCAACACTTATAAAGCATTGTTTCAACTTTTGCAGCATTCTTTGGAATTCTCTTTTTGATCTGGAGTTGTGACTAGACATCCATTGGTCGTTTTCAACATTAAACTTCTGGAGTCTTTTTAACAAGGATTGAAGATGTCTTTGAATTTCTTTTTCATCATGCATATTGATAGTACCTGAAAAGTTAGATTTAGAGAAAAAAGGACCTCTCCACTCTACTCACGTGTTTCACTCAAATAAGTTTAGTGTCACTTGTGTTTCACTCAAATTTGGCTTTTAAATTGATGTATGTCACGCTTCTCTTTTTCCCACTCTTAGATTTCCCTTGAGGCTATTTAAAGAACTAAGCAATTTAATCAATGCAATCATAATTTACAAAAATTAAACCAACACTTACAAATATGGAATATCAAAGTGAGTATTAGAAAAGAAAATTGAGGGAAATCAGGAGTTCAAATGACAATCTCAAAAACAATCTCAAGCAATCTGAACTCACTGTGGAAATCTTGGATTGAGATGAAACCAAAATGAATGGAAAGAAGAGATTTTTAAATAATGAAAATGACCTATTAAACAATGGAAAAAAAAAGTAAAAGTAGTCAAACAATGACAAAATATTTGGTGACGTTATGGAAAAATAAAGATGAACAGACACATAAAATTTCCAGAAACACGACTAGATTAAAATGGATATAACTAACCAAGAACAAATCATATTGAAATGATTCTAAACTGAGATGAAAGAAGAGATTTTGAACTATAAAAAGGACTCACTAAATGTCAGAAACCACAATGAAATGATTGACGAACAGAAGAAACAATTTCAGACACGAATACAGATGACCAAGACCAAAAGACTCAAGAACAAAGCACTAAACCTAAAACAAAAATTGAAACAAAGAACATAAAGGTATGACCTGAGTTTAGATCCGAAGCTCTGATACCAAGATGGTGGGAACCCACAACCAATCTGAATATACGCACCCCAAGAAAGCTAAATACAGATCGATGATCTACTTGAACCCTTGAGCATGAAAGAACAAGGACCTGAAGTGTTGGAAGACGCCACAAGGTTGATTAAGCCTTGATAAGTCTGTTAGTTCTAAGAAGAACCCTAGAGAGAATCAACTCTCAAGAAACAAGGTACAAAAAAATGCAACATTTCATTCAATAATCAAGTCTCAAAGTCTCTAAAAGTCTGCCTCTAAATGAAGGGTTACGAAGTATTTAAAGATAAATATTCAAAAACCCTAATTGCATTAAATGCATTCTAGAAAATAGAAACTAAAACTTAATACAATTAATTAGGAAACCTAAAATTCAAATATGCCAATTATCTAATATAAAATATAATAAGCATTTAAGGCAAAAAATGTGCTTATTTAGACCCAAATGAGTCCTTCCATGTATAGTACTATGTCCAAGCTCTTTGTTTTGAAGTCTCCAACCCCAAAACTTGATTGCTATCTCTATTTGTAGCCCATATGAAATTAATGACGTTTTCAACATCTTTGTCCAGAATTGTTGATCCAATTGTAGTTTGATTTACATTAGCTTCTTGAATCAGCCCAATCAATGCTTCCTTAAATATTTAGCTTGTGCTCTTGTGATTTAACTAGCTAGAATTTGAAAATGATCATTTGAAGTCGAAGTGTCATCACTTGAATTTGAAAAGACAACTTGTGGATTTTGTATCATATCACTAACCCAAACTAAGCTCGACAGCCAAGTTATTTGCAGATGATGTGAAGCAACCGCTATGCATAGGAATGGAGTTAGATCTATACAAGGTTACTTGCTCTGGAGTTGTACCATACATATGGGATACGACCTACAATGAGATCTAAAGTTGAGAAGATATATTAGAATTATGTTTATATGGGCTCTCAGTGTACAGGATACTTCAACCCCCTCAGTATGCACAGTGCGTGCATGATATTGATATATTGCATTAGAAGCAAGGATTATACAGTATAGAGTTCTCATATGGATATCAGATTCATATGGCACAAAAGTTTTCTTCGGTACTAAATTCTAGACACAGAAAAGAACCGACCTTATAAAGTAGAACCCATATGATACCTTTATGGAGATGGTGGAACATATGACCAAGTATGTATCGGATTATATATACCAGTATTGATAAATGATTTATACGTAATATTTAGACACCAAAAGATGGTTGACCCTATTAAACAGATCGAGGGCAGTCCAGGGGTATCAAGAATTGGAAGCGGTTAAAGTCAGTACCAGAATTTTTGCCTGAGTACATGAAAGTTAAGCGTGCTCAACCCTGGGAAATGGAAGGATAGGTGACCCCCTGCGAAGTTGTTGAAATGTTAAGTTATGATATGTAATGGAGTAAAAGCATGTTTTACAGTCAGCTATAGGAAGTGTAATACCTAAAAGTTTTTCCCAAACTACTGTAAAGATCTGCTGTTATGTTAACAATGAAGTATCTGTGTGTTTAAATTTTATGAAAGGATAAAAATGCCCTTATGAACATGTGGAATTTACCTCTTCCATATTTTAACAAAGTAGTGTATAATGGAAATATGACTTGGATGACAAGCTGTGAGAAGTGTAGCAAAAGTAAGATGAGGATAAGAAAAGATGAAACAATTCTGGTAGCAGGCAAATGAACGCAGATAGCTTGAAAACTCTAACCAACAACCTTCTTCTAGGATTTTGCTTGGACCAGTTGTTGATTATGAAAGTCCTAGACATGGGTGGCACAATTTTGCCAGCAATGATCTCCTACTTCCAAGGGAAGTGCGATCCTCAGATAGAAAAGGAGTAGTGTGGCCTTATATGGAGGAAATTTCTAGAGTTTTACTAAAGTACAGCTGATAATTCATAAATTAAAGAAGAATGCAATCAGATAGGGAGTAACACATTAACAGGATGCTGACATATGGGAGTGGAGGAAAATCCATAGGATTCTATCAGAGTTGTGCAGCAAAAGCGTAGTAGGCCCATAACCCACAGGACCTAGGAGGCTGCAAACTGTAAGAATGGTCAAGGCTTGTGTTCAAGCCTCACCTTAATTTGGCATCAACAGCTAATACATCTATGGATGATGAGGAGTGAGTGTAGATATGATAGTACAGAGATTGAGATCGTAACTAGAAATGGAAGTAATCTCTAAACAATACATTAAATCTAATAAAACAATGGAGTAACACCAAGTCACTAGAAGAAAACTTATTTAGTAAGTACACAGGCAACAAAACTGATACTAAGGGAGTAATGCCTATTGGCATTATAATCAACCCTATTATTCGGAAAGCTCTATAGTACTTCAGTTACATTATTAATTTATTGTAGTGTCAGCAAGTGGGGCATTTGGCCAGTACCTATCGACAACAACAATGGATAGGTGAGATGAGGCAAAGAACTCAGGGTAGAATTCGCAATGATGCAAAAGGAAGCCAGTAAATCTCTATAACTACTTTATAGTATGAATCTACCCAATGGCAATTCTATGCAAGTACGGTGTGAATTAGATGTTAGTACTTCCTTAATGGTATATGATTAAGTGAGATGGCTACCATGAGTATATAATAGCTACTCCATGATATAGTTATATCTACACCTATAGGTATCAGATTCATTGGGACAATGTTTATGAAACATGTAATTAAACTTACAACAGGAGCAACGCTAAAATCTCATATGGCATGACTTTCGATTATGTGGCAGAGCTAATTTGTTTATCACTGTATAAAGTGATAAAATTATTAATGATGATTGGTTTATGGCATACGATATCCTATAAGATTACAAAAGTAAAAAGGGTAAATTACCCTAATCCACGATTACATATAGTACAAAAGTTGACTTTAATTTTCCTCAGCAATTAAAGCTAAGAAATGTTCGCAGAAAGGTTGTTAGAGGTACATACTAATTTACTCTAAGGGGTTAGAAGTTGGAGTAGTATTTGAAAATATTTCAACTGTAAAATGATTTCCCTGTAAGGTTCTAGAGAATATCAATGGATTACCCCTAGAAAGGGAAATGGAATTTATAATTGAGATTAAAATCTAGAAAGGGGATCGATGCTCAAAGCCTAATATGGAATGGTTTCCAAATAAGTGGAAAAATTGATAAATGAGTATTTCACTATGGGAAGCTCTAGTGCATTCTGTTAAAAAAATTAATTATTGAAGTTGAAGCCTAAGAGTTAGAGGAAGTATTCTGAAATAGTTTTAGAAATATAAAATAAAATAAATTATGGAACTTAAGAAATGTGGCCAAGGACTATATGTCCTATGAATGATAAACTTGACCAACTAGGTCTTGTGAATGATTGAGAATCGATGATGCTTTGTATTTAAATAAGCAAGGTAAAATACAAAAAGTGTTTGAAAGCAGTATTGAGTACATTGTGAAATAAGCAACTCTATGCCAATGTGAGTTTTGGCTTATAGAGATTTAGTTTCTAAGCCACGTAGTCTTATAAGAATAGGTTTTATTGGGTCCCAATAAGTGAAAGTAGTACCAAACTGGGAAAGGCCAGAAAATTTTAGTTTTCTGGGTCTTAATAATGATTATGAATGAGTTGTTTAGTATTTTTCCAGTATTGTTTTGTCTTTGATAAGGCTGATGTGATAACACAATACTCTTTGTGGGATGGTAGTTGTCAGAGGAGCTTCACAAGGATGAGATAGAAATTAATTATACTATTAACCTAAGTGGTCTTAAGTTGTGACTAACCTGTGTAGTCTTGATTTGCAGTTGACCTATATGGTCTGGGATAATGTGAGTAAGATATGAATTAGAATGTGTCTTGATGTAGCAGGATAACATGATGGCGTGAACCTCTCATCAGCTGAAGCCTCATAGACTAAAATATCCTACATATGAATTCCGAGATAGTAACAACTGTTGTGCATGGGAAAAACTAGAGATATTGTTTCTACAGGTTACCGTAGAGTTGTACTACAACTACTAGAGTTTGAGGTAACTATGCGATCATAAAGAGTTGAACATGAGATAGCACTGATGGAAAGAGTTGCTTAACAATTTTAAACTGGAAATTAAATATTGTCCAGGAAGTGTTAGTGTGATTGTGAATGCCTTGACATATTAAATGAAGTGGCTTGGTATGTATGAGTTTATTCATAAGCATGCAAGTGTTGGGAAAATATAGTAAGTAGTAAGACCTATTAGGCCAGTATATCCAAAGGCTATAAGACTTTTTAAGCAAACAAGGCAAAGTCAGAAGACCTACAGTGTAGCCAAATCTTGAGAATTTTAGTAATGACTTGGGGTATAAATTTCAGAAAATAACTCAATGTAAGAGAATATAAACAACATCTTAAAGTAGTAGTATAGCACTAGAGGATGATGGAACAATAAGTTCCAAGATGATAAGACCCCTAAGTATAATTTGCTGGAAAATTATTCAGATTATAAGCCTTATGGGTATTCAGTGATAAATGAGCAATGTGATATATGAGAATTGATGGATTATGTGTTATGTGATTAGTAAAGTTAATGAGTTGATCATAGCTGAACAAGTTATCTTTGCATGTTTTGTAAAGATGCGCCTAAGAAAGTTGTAAGTTTGTATTGAAAGTTATAAATCTTGAAATGCATTCGGTATAGACATTGGATTGGAAGTCTAAAGGCCATAAAACCTATTAGACTGATGTGTCCTTAGGTTGGCAAATTGAGAAAACTTTCAGAATGAGCTTACTAGAAGTTAGATTTGAGAGAAACTTAGTGTGCAAACTTGCAAAGAGCAAAGGCTCTAATTCAATATTAAACTAGTAAGTCCAGGAAATATGTTTCAATAAATACTAAAGGTTATTTGGGGGATTATTGGCAAAATTATGAAAGAATTATATAATATAAGAGCTACCAACGCTCAACATTTATGAAATTTTAATGGATATATTGTACACTTTTGTGAAGTTGCACTGAAGGTGGTGCGAACCCACAAGGAAAGATCCCATAAACCCACAACCAATTTTGAGATATACTTACCCCAAGAAAGCTAAACAAAGATCTACGATCCACTTGAACCCTTGAACACGAAAGAACAAGGACCCGAAGTGTTGGAAGACGCCACAAGGTTGATCAAGCCTTGATAAGTCTGTTAGTTCTAAGAAGAACCCTAGAGAGAATCCACTCTCAAGAAACAAAGTACAGAAATGCAACTTTCATTCATATATCAAAACTCAAGTGTGTATTACAAATGAAGAAGCACAAGGTATTTATAGAGAAATACTACCTAATTGTAATAATTGTAACTTAGAAAATTGAAACTGCAAAGTCTAATACCATGTGCTAGGAAATCCAAAACCATATGCTAGGAAACCCAAAAGTCTAATACAATGTTCTAGAAAACACAAAAGTCTAATAGTGTGCTAGAGAACCCAACAGTCAAATATGGCAACTTATTTAATAATTTTGCACAAATAAAATCCATAAAATATAATAAGCATTTAAAGCCCAAAATGTGCTTATTTAGACCCAAATGAGTCCTCCTATGTATAGTACTAGATCCAAGCTCTTCAATTTCAAGACTTCAAGCTCAAAACTTGATCAATATCTCTATTTACAGCCTAAATGAAGTTAGTGACGTTTTCAGCATTTTCGTCCAGCTTTGATCCGATTGCTAATTGCTTTGTCCAAGTCTCTTGCACAAGCCCGTTTAATGCTTCCTTAATTTGTTTGGCTCTTCTTCTTGTGATTGGTCCACTTAGAATTTGCAAAGGATCACTTGAATTTGAAAGCACAATTTGCTGATTAGCATCAGAAGGGGAGAGATTAAGTTATAAAGGATGGAATGAGCAAACAGAAGTAACTCCCCAAAGCATAATTGAGTCCATATAATGTCCTAAAATTTTAAGGATGAAATTTTATTGACAGGGGTAGAATTGTAATGTCTCAAATTTTGATCACTAAGTATCATGTAGCTATTATAGTATTTCATGATAAAAGAGTATGTAAAGTGACAAAACAAAGCCAATAAAGTCACACATAACAAAATAATTGTTATAGAAGATAGTTGGTGTATTTTATGATGAGGCAGTCAGATTATATGACATATTCAAATTAGTAAATGGCCTCTAAAATTTATGAAACTTTTTAGAATGAAAGTAGACATGATAAGATTTAATTTGATAGGTCATATGGAATTTTTGGACTTGTATACAAGGAGATATGAATTTTTAAAATTTTCCCAAAGAATTTGACATTTTTTCAGGGGCAGACTTCAAACATAATAATTCTAGGAATTATATCCTTCTAATTGGCTAAATTTTATATTTTTCCCTAAAACTATACTTAATAAGGGTTACATAGCCTTTGAAACCACCCCGATTGGATATTTATATAATTAGATATGAATTTTCAAATTTGATGATAATTCTGCCAATTTTCTCAATTATTGCGAAAATGAGAAAAGTTGTAAGGGCAAAATGGTCATTTTGACCAAATAAATATAATTTGGTAATTTTATGAATAATTAATGAGGATCTGGACAGATGGAAGGCCCATAAAACCATTATACAATAATATATATATATATATATATATATATATATATATATATATATATATATATGTAACATGTGAATTAAATTGAATAAAAAATTAAAATACTAGGACACATATTCATGTCTAGACCATTCTAAAATCCTCTCCTTTTGTCTATAAAATGGCCAAGTCGGCCAAATGAGAAAAAGAAAAGAAAATGGAAAGAGCTAGAGAGAAAAGGAGTAGAAGAGAAGGATGTAATATCATGAATTTTGATCACTAAGTATCATGTAACTATTATGTTATTTAATGATAAAAGATCATGTAAAGTGGTAAAACAAAGCCAATAGAAGTCAAACATAACAAAAGAGTTGTTACACGTGATAGTTGGAGTATTCCCTGATGAGGCAGTCAGATTTTGTGACACTTTTAAATTAGTAAATGATCTCTAAAAATTATGAAATTTTCCATAATGAAATTAGACATAACAAGATTTAATTTGATAGGTCATATAGAATTTTTGGAGTTGTACACAAGGAGATATGTATTTTTGAAGTTAGCTCAACAAAACCAACGTTTTTCTGAGGTAGCATTTAAAAATAATAATTATAGGAATGATGTGCTTCCATTTGGCTAACAGTTATATTTTTCTTTAACACTAGACTTAATAAGGGTCATATATCCTTTAGATCAATCCCAATTGGATATCTATATAATTAGATATGAATTTTTAAAATTTGACAAAAAATCTGCTAATTTTTCTGCATATGCGAAAATGCAAGGTCAAAATGGTCATTTTGGCCAATAAAAATCAAGAGCCAATATTTCTCCTTTACTTGGGCACAAAGTAGGTTATGAGGGGAGAAGCAAGAGGGAATAAGAATTTCCACATGTATGGACATGTGGAAGAATAAAAGAGGCATATGGAAAAGATTGCATGGAAAATTGCCAAGTGTTAATTAACTGCTTTACAATAAAAAAATATTAAATCAAAGGAGGTGGATATGATAATATAGGGAAATACTTCTGCCCTCTCTTCTTCATTTTTCGTGAAACATAAGATGGAAAAGGGAGAGGAAGTGTCTTGAAGAAATAAAAACAAGAGAGAATAAGCAAAGGTTCAAGATGCAAGATCAAGGTAAGAACTTGCAAAATCTTGTGATTTTTGCCTCCTAATCACTCTATCACCTTTTCTAACCTCTTCTCAACCTTGAAATCCATGTTTTTCAAGACAAATCAAGAAAGAGGAGAGAGTGAACAGTGATGTTTTAGAGAGAGAAAGTTAAGGAATTAAAGGTAAATTCAAGAACCTAGTTTCTTTTGTTGATTCTTGATGGTTCTTCGTAGTTGTTGTGATTGTGGTTTTTTTGGCTTGGCTTGTGATTTTGGGAAGCTCGAACCCTAAGGATAAATGCTGCCCAAATTTCTATTGATTATGTTAAACTTGATATTGGATGATTAAACAAGCAAATACAAGTGAAAAGGAATGTGTTTTAAGGGATAACACATGAAACTTCCATTTTTCCAATTTGTACCAGAAGTGTTGTGAAGTGGTTTTGAATGGCTTAACCTGGTCCAAACTTTATGAAACTTTACACAATCAAATTAGACATCCAGGGCTTTAATTTTATAGGTATTATAAGCCATTTGGATAAGTGGATTGAAAGATATAATTTTTCAAAATTTAACCATGAATCTTGAACAAATTATGTTGCAGACCAGATTGGACGAATTTTCAGGAAATTTATGGATGTGTTTGGTGCCTTGTAATATCTTTATTTAAAATAAGACTAAAAGAGGTTTGCATAGGAACTGTAACCACTCAATTTGGAATTTTCTAGATTTAGTTATGAATTTTCAAAGTTAACTGAAAATGCTAGAAATTTTTGGAAAACCTAGGAAAATGACAATTTTAACCCTAAAACCCTAATTGGTGGCTGTCAAGGGTAATCTAGTCATTTAAGTGTGAATTTTTCCAAACTAAGGTCAAAATAGGTTCTACATACAAAATTGTGTAGGAATAGCCTGAGTCATAATTTTGAAAAGGTATAGTTGTAACGGGAATGAGGGATATTAGACCCGATTCCCTAGGGGTATTTTGGTAATTGTGTATCATAAGTAATGATAACCAACTTATAACTTTAAAATAAGATATAAATGAGTAATAACTCATTTTCAACCACTTTAGAATTTTAGGGTTTGATAATCACCTGAGCCGGACGAAAATTTAAAGGATCGGTAGTAGTTAGGCCTTGGAAAGGAGTCCAGGTAGTAATTTTATCTTTCATATTCTACGTGGTTATAAATATGCAATGATTGTCATGATCTGTTCAATGTATTGCTTGTGGTGTTGATACTCTCTGGGTATGGGTAATGATTTAAACAACCCCATGTAATCTTTGGGGTACCGTATAGCCAGGTGGACCCAGTTGAGAGGTTTGATATGTACGGACAGATTTAGGCCTGCTCCAATATATGATATGTACGGACAGGTATATGCCTACTCTAAGTTGTTATGTGATCACATTACATAGGTGAATTACGTGTTGAATTCCTATGTACGATTTATGATTATATACATCAAGAACAGATGATTATTTTGATCCAGGAAAAATTATCATTTGGTTGCTGAGCATTGTTAGATAGGCGTTGACATTTTAATTGTTGTATCATGATAAATGCACTAAATATCAAAAATGTATGTAGGGAATATTATTGAAAAAGTGGGGTATTACAGCACTTCCTTCAGGAAGGGCCACAGGAAGTATGATACTTCCTATGGTGCTTCATAAAGGAAGCGCCATATGAAGTGATACTTCCTATGATACTTTGCCAAAGAAGTGCGACATGAAGTATTTTTTTCTTTAACATAATTTTACGTAATTTTTTCCTTTTCCTAATGAACCCTATATTTTATAGTACAAATTCACAGTGAAATGAATAAAACCAAATCAGAATGAAATAACTCCAAACAAATAACTAATTCCTAATATCACTACATATCATAGTTAAATTAATTGGTTCCATTACAAGCCAACAAAAATACAAGTGTATTATTTTACTTACCCAACTCATCAATAACAATTACTATAACAGCTAAAAATTATAACTACTACACATATCTTCACATAGACAACCTATATATAGTAACATGTAATATTATCTCAACTAATTTTCAACATATACAATTGAGAATAATTTTTTCAGATTTCATAATAAATTAAATATAAAAGATATTGAGCAAATTAAGCTAGTAACAATGAATAAAATTATATTTGTAAGCTCAAAAATTAAAAAAAATAACTTACAATGTATAGGAAGTTTAACAAAAGAGAGTTGTAACTTCAAGCAAATGCCTAAAAAAATTATAAGCACATATAAAACTACAAGCTAAGATTCATGGTAAATTTTAAACTTAAGAAAAAAAGGGAACTATAGTGCTGATCGATGGAAGCTTCTTTATTAGAAAAAAAAGACTTACAAGGGAGCTTCTGTAGATGGAGACAAGAAGGGAAAAAACGTGGGAGATCAAGCTTTATAGTGCCTACAGAAGTAGAGACCAAATGTTGAAGAAATATGGAGTAGGAGGATACAAGAAACAACAAAACGTATGGGACCAAGGAAGCTTCTGCACTTGCCACGGTAAAAATAGAGAGGAGGGAGTGGGGATAATGCCGCGGGTTGTTGATGAAAATAGAGAGGATCGGAAGGAGTGGGGACAGAGTATTATATAGGAAGAGTGGAGTAGGGAGAATGGATAAGGAAAGGTGGTGGACTAATGGAGTGAGGACTAAAGGGATAAGATAAGATTTGGGATAAGATTCTACTAAAAAATGGAGAGTTCAGGAAGATGACGTCACAGATCTGGATCTGGGTTTTAAAGGAAGAAGGGAGGCAAGCAAGCACCATAGCTTTCCGTATTTTTTCTTTTTTTAAAAAAATAGTGCCTCGTATGGTGCTTGCCTAAGCAAGAGCCATACAAGTCATTAAGGGAAGCTATGGCGCTTGCCTAAGCAAGTGCCCTAGCTCCCCATTTTTTTGTTTGAAAAAAATAGTGCCTTGTATGATGCTTGCCTAAGCAAGCCCCATACAAGGCATTAATGCCAGCTATGGCACTTGCCTATGACCCATAAATTGAAAAAAAAAAAAGAGCAAGCACCAGATAAGCCTATATACTAGCTATGACACTTGTAATAGCAAGCGCTACAACTTCTAATTGTTTTTTAACAAAATAAAAAATAATTATCTATGACAATTCTTTAAAGAAGTGCCACAAGAGGGGCGCCACTAAATCTCTCTTTTGTAGAGTGATAGTAAATAATTTTTTTATCAAATAATGTATTAGTTTGAAAGAGAAACTCTTGGATGAAGATTGATATTGGACATCAAATTTGATTTTAGCACAAAATATGAGACAATAGTAAATTTATAATGATTTTCCTTAGGATAAGCTTTCAAAAAAATAAAAAAGTTTACAAGTATTTGATCTCCATAAGGATTTGAATCACGACCTTTATAAAAACTTTCAATTTCAAAAGATTTTTTTATATTTATAATATATTTTTGTTATAAATATAGAGTTATTGAGAATTGTATTTTGATAAGCGATATATTTTAGGAGCATAATCTTCTATATATTTTGGATTTATCATTAATATTTGCAAGTTAATATATTGTTGTAGTCTATTTACTTGATATTGATTTCAAAAAAAATGGCAGGTTAAGATTTACTTAAGGATGAAACTTTGATATGTTTGGGGTATAGATATTTTTTAATAATAGTATAATTTGAGGCGAGAAGTCCATGTTATTTATTCGAGGAATGGGTACGAGAATTGGTGAAAACTTGTATGCAATAATGGATTAGGCAATATAACAGGAGAAACATGACAAATTAAATATATGATAAAAGTTGTCTACCGAGTTCATTTAAAACGGGTACCCTAAAGTAAAGGGTTAGTTTTGATTAAATTTTAAGAAGGGATCTGTTAGTCTTGATGGTACAGACATGGGTGTGTAGACATTAAGACTTTACTGTTAAGTAAAGCCATATAATATGAAATTAACAAAAGACGAAGTGAAGAAAGGAAAATCAAATTGATTGATTGATATATGTTATGGAAGAGAGCAAAACTAGTAATGTAAATAGTTCTATTCTTAAAGGAGCTCTAATATAAATAATGATGGCAATTTAAGCCAAGTTGGGAATGAACGAACTAGACAATTATGCATAATCAGAGTAGCACAGGGGAAGTGAAGTATGAGAGAATCAAGTTTACATATGATGTAAATTGGAAGTGGCCGGAGTTAAGATATAGCATTTTGTAGAACTATGGAAATAAGGAAATTTGTTGGGTGTTGATTGCAGGTTTAAATTTGGGGACAACATTCCTTTAAGGAGGGGAGAATTGTAACATCTTATATTTTTAGGGCTTAGAAAGTTGTTGCAACCTTCAATTTAATATTCATAGAAGATAGTTATGATTTATGCGAGGTCCTATATGTTAACATTTTATTTTACACATTAATCAAGTATTAAAAAATGAAAATAAATATCAGATAAAATATCTTATTGGAATAAATACTTCATATATATATATATATATATATATATATATATATATATGCGCGCGCTAGCTATATATTGTTACTCCTCCTAGTAATGTCATTGAAGATAAATGATGATGAGAAATATTTAAGATTTTAAAAGATTGAGACTGGATTATTGATTCATTTAGATACTATCTGATCTGATCAGACTTTAAATTTAAATTTCAGCTTGGATAACTTCTAAAATCAATGATTTAAATCGTAATAATCATAATAATAATGGTGTGGAAGCAAAATAGTAATCGGAAAAATCTGATTTAATCTTTAGGGTATTTCAAATTATTATATAGATTATCTTAGAATTAATGTTTGTAATAGTAACCTAGGCCGCCATAGCTCTAGAAAATCCTTGCTTTCATCTCACTCCCTCCAACTATGCTCATGCTCCTTCTTGTTCCCAATAAATTTGGGCCTTCTTCCAAAAACACCTCATCACCGTCACCCATTATTAACTTGTATAAATCAAGGTATGTGCCTCCTTCTATTTCTTCTTTCTTTTTCTTATTCTCTCTATCTATTCCCTCATATTTTCCTGACCATTAGATAGTCTCCGTTGTTGTTGCCAGATTGAATTATATTAAAATTCAGCTCCTCAACTATATAAATATACGCATATGTTTTGACTATGTTCCCTCACTTTAGATCCGAATTGAAATCTTCCCTCTCCTCCTCGTACACTCTCATCTCAACTATGTATATATTAAATTCAGGTTAATTGGGGAAAAAAGATAATTTGTGATAGGAAGAACACGGGAAAACAAGTTCAAAATGAAACTTCTATGCTATTCTAATATAAATATGTACATTTGTGTGTGTGTGTGTGAATTTAGAGTATATGTTAATCTAGAATGAAAACGCCTTTGACATTTCATGTAGATTATATATTATATTATGAACACATGTAATATAAATTTAGTATGTAAATCCGAAAATTTGGGAAAGATGTAAATTAAAAGAATTACTTATAATTTGTTATTAAGGTGAACAAATTAAAAACGTATAAAGAGGCATGAATTTAAGAAGATTTTTGGATTTCCTAGGGTAACTTTATGGTCCTAGAGTAGTATTATATTGGATCGCGGTAACCTTAGAACTACTGTACTTTAGGATAATTCTTGAGTAGTTTCAAGTTATGTATATTAATATTTTTGAATGTGTGATATTTGTAGACTCTCAATGAGAGCTCTTATTGCTGGCATTTGCAATTTGACTACTTCCAAGCTAAAGGAGAATTGGTAACTTGGGGTTTTTCCATGTGTGTACAAATCATAATTGGTGTGATTAATTACATAGATAAAAATATACGAAGTTATATCCGTTGAGTATGATGCAAGTACATAAATTGTTGAGGCTGTGGAATGTAAAACGATATAATTGTGTGGATTACATGATATACTTGAATCTTTTTGAAGCATGCTTGCATGATGGAGTGTTTTGGTGAAATCTTATAGTGTTTTGATCCTTTTTAAGCATGCGTGAATGTATTTTAACAATTCAATGAACTACCTTAATTATTTTGAAGCATGCTTGGATACATAGTTTGTTGTGCAAGCATTATAGACATTATTTGTTAGATCCCATCATATGTTCTGATGATAACAAATCTTGTTTGAGATGCCTTTGCATGTGCTCTTAATTAATGTGGTTTGATAAATATGCATTGTAATGGTAAGAAAAGTGAGAATGTGATATGTAAACAAATCACTCAAGTGATATAACTCTGGAAGTAGATCACTCGAGTGAATGTTAGTATTGGCAGATCACTTCCAGTGAATTCTCTAGGCACTTGAGTGATATGCTAAAATTGACATATCACTCCCAGTAAATTCTCAATGCACTCAAGTAATATGATAAAAGTGACAAAGCACTTCAAGTGAGATGGCTTAACACTCAAGTGATATAAACTGGATTACAAGATCACTTGAGTGAAGCATTGTTGCACTCGAGTGATGTAGGAAATTAATAGATCACTTCCAGTGAAGTGATAATTCACTTGAGTAAAGATTAAAATTACTTGATAATTACAACATTAACCTTCTTTCTCTAAGTGTGTTACAGGTTTTGAGCAACATATCAATTTCAAAATCTAATTCGACAACGTATCATTTGCAATAGTAAATAACGACAAAAACATTTGTCAAAACAATGATCATTTTGCAATGGGCAAACATTTGAATGCTCTCAATAGTTGTCAAATATCTTCTATATAATAATCGAAGCATTCAAGTAAGAAGAACAATAATGAACAACACTAGAACATACAACGATCAATTCATACACAATGTTGTGTTTCTTATTCTTTTATTTTTTTTGTACTTCAGTGTTTATCTATATACTCTTCAAGAGAGATTTTTCATCACAAACTCAATATCTTTTATTGAGATAACTTAAGGTTGTTGAATCTTAAGTTGAGATTTGAGATTGTATCGTGTAAGGGGGAGTGAGTATCCGGGTAAGAAACTTGCTTTGCACTGAGGTGCCAAGAACCCATTAAATCTTGGAAGATATAGTAAAAATCTCAGAGAAACTCTGAGGATTGGACATAGGTCAAAGTGGTTGTGACCGAACCTGTGATACCTTATTTCCCAACACTACAGTAGAGTACTAATTAGCTATTACTCACCGAATATCAAACATCAGAGTGTGGAAAATGCTAGAAACTTCATATAATGCCTCTGCTGGATATACATATTTACATATAAACACATTCATACACAATTCATATTACAACACTTATATTCTCTCTTTACTCCACTCCATATACAAAATCCAAAATGCTCTTAAAAGTCCTTAGAATACTTATATAAGACTAGACAACCTAAACAAAGCTCTTCAGCTGCTTGGCCTCGATTCCATGTCATTTACCTTCTGATCTCTTTGCCCCGCGAGCTTCCTCCCTATACTAGAGATTTGTTTTTTGGAAAAAGGATGAGATTCACAGGAATCTCAGTTGTAACACATATCATACATATAAGATAACACACAAAGCATGCTTTATACACAATCATCCATCAAATCATCATAACATCATTTAGTGCTTTTCAGGCAATTCGCAAACCATGCTAGTGCTAAACAAGTTTTTTGGCCCCAAGGGGTACCCGCGCAAAGATAGGCTCCGGGCACCTCTCGTACAATATGAATACTATCGCCTGAGTGTCAACCCGCGCAAAGATAGGCCCTGGGTGATCACTCTGCATAATCTAAACATGTTAGACATTTTATGGTGATATCAAACAATACATATGCATGATATGTCATATGAAGACGGTTACTACCTGGTTGCTCCTCTATGCAACTTTCACACTCGATTTAACCTCGGGCAACTACTGAGGCCAGACCGGTTGTCAAGTCCTAAAATATTTAAATATCATAAATAAGTTATTACTCATCCATACATCCATCCAAACTCATACTATTGGTAAATTTAGCCTAATAGTGTCAAATTACCAAAATACCCCTTAGGTCCTAATTATCAGCATTTTCCTCAAAATTGTGATTTAGGCCATTCCTATACATTTTGTGTGTAGAATCAATTTCTAACCTTGAATTGGCCAAATTCAAGCTCAAATGATGAAAATACCCTTGACAGACTTCAAATAAGGCTTATAAGGTGTAATTTTGTCATTTCACTTTCTATGGCTTTTCTCACTTCGGGGTCAACATAGACCCTACACAATTTTGCCTCCTAAACCTAATGGAAGCATCGAAATTATCAAATTTCTATCCATTTGTCACATCCAACACAGGGAAGGGGAAATAAATTCCCAAAAAAGTTGTGTTGGATTCTCGTTTTCTTTAGCCTAATCACCTCCTTTCTGTTAGATATGATTAGTTTTGATGATGACAAATATAGATGTCAAATATTAAGCATAAGAAGCTTGCATAATATACTTTTCTAATACATTGACTAACTATTTGATGTTGCATATATTGTAGATTAGTCAAGCAATGGAAGAAAGAAATTGAGGAATAACGAACTTGCAAGAATTAATGAAAAATATGAAGATTCAAGTTTTTATGGGTACTGTAGCAGTGGGTACTGTAGCAATACGGTTACTGTAGCAATTAGCACTGTTTGGCACTATAGCAGAGTGATTTTAACAAATCACTCGAGTGATTCTGAAAAAATTGAAATCACTCGAGTGATTCTGAAAATCACTCGAGTGATGTGCAGTTTTTCAGACTCTGTTCTTCGTCCAGCTGAGCGAGGTCTGGTTATTTGATCATATCTCTCACAATACAACTCCAATTGAGACCAAACCAGCTGAATATGAAACTAGACTCCCAATGCGTCATTTTGACACTAGAAGAAACATCAAAGGAGCTCAGATGTAGGAGATAGTAGTTTTCTAATTTGGGATTCATATCAGCATCAATTTCTGGAACATGTTTGGTATTTTGGCTATAACTCTTAAACCACGGATTCAATTAAGCTAAAACCGGTTCCATATGAAACTAGACTTCAAGAGCTTTCCATTGATATATAATGCAGAAATTTTGGAGCTATATTCGAAGAGTTATACCATCTGTAATTTGACCCCTGTTTGCTGTCGAATTGAAAGTGAAGTTTTGAGTTCAAGTGATCTGAACAGAGAGCACCCGAGTGATTTTTATAATCACTCGAGTGATCAGGAAGATCACTCGAGTGATCATTATAATCACTCGAGTGAAATGCGTCAGAATGCATATCACTTCCAGTGGCGTAGAATTCACCGGAGGAATTTTTCACTGTTCTCAATATCACTTCCAGTGATATGGAATTCACTCGAGTGATATGAAGTTTTCTGCAGATCACTTCCAGTGTTAGCACTCCAGTACAACTCCAACATCCCATATCACCTCCAGTGGATGCTGAATCACTTCCGGTGAATTTCACTCCTTCTCAAATCACCTCCAGTAAGCTTGAATGCACCTCCAGTGAAAAACCATATGCACCAACGTCTATTAAACCAATAGCTCAAGTAATGCAATTGATTCTATCAGTATTGCTAGACCAATGCACCTCCATCTCTTAATTACTCCAAGTCTTCATTCATGTGATATGGTCCTTTTGGTTCATCACCACCAGTGGATTTCAATGCACTCTGGAAGTTTATGATAGAAGTCATCCGGAGATATTAAAGTTTCTCTGTGCACTTAAGTCTGGTATGAGGAACTTGAGTTCTTGTGTTGACGAAGCAAAATGGAATACAACGATCAATCCGAATGGGTTCATATGTTATGCAATCTTTATGTTTTCACTTGCTATCATTCTTAGACATTGCTTATTACTTATTTCAAGTGTGAAATAGGGCCTCAAGCGTTTGGGTTAAAACTTCAAGTCTGGAGGTGACTCACGGCAAACATCGTCATTCGAAGTGATGCAACCCAGAAAGCGGAAATCCTGTCTTTGGCCAATGATCCAACATATTTATGATTAACACTTCATTGTATTTGATATTTGATGTATTATTACAGAAAGAACAATGAAGAGATCATAGAGAGAGGAAAAACCACTTCACGAGAAGCCGAGCGTCCACTAATAACGGCTAGTTTTCTGAAGTGGAAATATGTCAGAACAAGCAGTGCGACTCCAACGGGTATGTTGAGATGCTATCAACAGATCAATGTTTAAAGACCTATCTGACAACAAATCATGGGCAGCAACAGAATTAAAATGAACAACCAAGAACGTGCAAACAGAAAGCAACGGTATGAGTTATCTGTCAGAAGCACGATCAGATTCCAACGGGCAGAATGTTTGAATGCTTCCAACGGCTCTCAACCATCTTCTATATAAACCAATGTATTCAAACATGAAACTAAGAGTTTTCACAGAGAAATACTACAGCAAACAGAAATGTTGAAGTAACGAAAACCCAACTGCCAACATGCTGCTGTGATTAATCTTCATCTCTCATACTCTCCGTTAATATCTGTTTTCATTGTCATGTACATTTGAGAGTGAATATTTGTATTATACTTCAGTGAGCATTTATCTACTCTGTGAGAGAGTCTGTAAACACATCATCTATATTTCTGTATTGATCTCAAGGTAGAGGGACCTTGAGAGGGTTGATTACCTTACGGGAAAGTTGTAGAGAGAATTGCTAGTAGTACTTTCTGCTCGTAAGACTTACAAGGTATAAGCAGTAGAGAACATTGCTGCTCGTAAGACTTACAGTGGTGTAAGCAGGAGAGAACGTTGCTGCTCGTAAGACTTGCATGGGTAAGCAGGAGAGAAAGGTCTTTGGGATTGCTTTGCTCAACTTACCGTAAGAGGGTGTAAACCTTACAGTGAGTAAGGGGGAGTAACTTTGTAAGAGATTTATAGAGGCTTTTCTTGTGCCCGGATAAACAAGAAGATAGTAGATTGGAAATCTCAAGAGGAGCCTGGGGACTGGACGTAGGTCATCGTGGATTGGACCGAATCAGGATAAATCACAGTTTGCATATTCTCTTCCCTAAGCTTTTACATTTCCAGCATATATGATTTACATATCAACTTATGTTTCTATACTTCCGCATGTATTGATTTGATAAGTTGCGAAAAGATTTTAAAAGATCATACTTCCTTATCACACACCCAATTCACCCCCCCTCTTGGGTGTCAGACAGTTCTAACACTTTCTACTTATAACCAATATATTAACTAGTTAGACATTCATTGGAATTGATTGGAGACATTTACATATTAAGGTCTCTTTGGATTTCTTCAATTATCTTATACCAAATGAATCATAATCAAGCCCAAAACAACTCTACTAACAACAATCAAGCAAAAGGAACAAGTTTAGGAAGTTACCTCTTGATTTCTTCAACTTTCTCTCTCCCACACATTTTTGACTCTCTCTCTAACTCTTGATTCAACTGCTCAACAAGTAATCCAAGGGTAGAGAGGTGAAGAGAAGAGATCATGGAGGGATGAGGTGGCTTAAGACACAAGGTAGCAACTTCTTACCTTAAGATTTGATGAACCCTAGCTCCCTTCTCTCTTTCGTTCTTCACCACCACCTTAGCTCACACTTACTCTTTCTGGATCAGTTTGATCGGGATAATGGAGCTGAAGAGATGAGGGAATAATAATATAATGAAGGGTTAATTAAATGTGACAAGTGTCACCCTTTCATTGGCCCATAAATGCATTATTCCTTAATTAATTCCATTTCCCTTCATACTCCCTCATTCTAGCCAAAATTTGCATGAGAAAAAGGAGAGAAATCTGAATCTCCAATATCCCATTGTGCCAACTTGTAACTTGTTGACCAAGTCATTGACTTTTTGACTATTTGACCATTTTTTACCATAATTCACCAAAATTGGTTTATTAATGATCAAGTAGTCATTTTATTCTTTTTAATTCCCATTTAACTCATATTAGTGGGAATATTGGGAAAAAATAATTATTTTCCATTTTACGGCAAAATTACTGTTTTGCCCTTGCATTTAATGATTTACCGAAATAAATCATTTTTCGCTCATTTCTTCGGCTTAACCCCATTTTGACACTTAAATGATGCCATCATTCATATCATTAAATTTCTTGAATTTTGGTTACAATAATAGGCCTTTATCGGTACATTAATCGACTTCTTACATCCTTATTTGGCCAAATTACACGTAACCGGCAATTGGAATATTTTCCATAAATTCTCATAAATTTATCCACATAATTTCCACCATTTTATTCCATTGATCATACATCAAATACACACATAAATGTATTGGTGAAAAATGGGATATTACAGAACCAATACAACTCTGGGTGCACACTTTGGTGATATTCTCTTAGCTCTTAACTCCGTTTTAAATTATGTCAATTATCATTTACGGTTTGAATTTTCTGTGATCAACCAAATCATTTCCCTCTTGGGTGAATCGCTTGCACTAATATTATTGATGGGTAAGGAGATGGTGATGATGTGGATATTCTATAGTGATTATCTGGTTTGCCTCCACTCTGTCATAGTAGTTGGCCTCTTGCAGGCCCCATTCCGTGAGAACGAGGGACAATAATTTGTATGGCCCTATTCCTTAATACTTACCCTAGCTAGGTTTTTAGAGGGGGAATGTGGGGCAGTGACACCTCCTAAGTTAGGCTTTGAAGGAGGGGAGCCATAGTCTAAGTATTGACCTATGTAGTGTACCTTGGGCAGAGTACATCTCAAGCACTGGATTAGCTTGGTCAATCTAGGCCTCCAAGTTAGCGGAATAAGGTGGGACTAAGCAATAAGGGTGGCTGAATGCATTGCATATTAACTCATCTTGTATATGTCTAATGATTTATAATTATATTAATGTTAATAATATGAATTGATGATGATATAACTGTGTGTATGCTTATTTTGTAATTGCTTGTGTTTGGTTGGTTTGTATGTGCATGGTTGAATTCAGGGTTATTGAGACGCTCACCCCATTCCTTAACATTTTTAGGCAGAATCAGATAGGACACAAGTGAAGGCACATGAGGAGTAATACTTGGAGGCTTTATTGTGCTTTTTGAGCAAATGATATTTAATTGTCATGACATTAGGAGTTGTTTTAAAATATTTTGGCTTTAGTATTGAAATTAATCCTTTATTTAATAATTATTAGATAAGTGTGGTTTGGGGCTTGTGTAGTTGGGACAGGATTCCTAAGCCTTTACGTGTTCATTATTTAATTAGAAGCTAAGTATATAGGCTATTTATTTGTGGTTCTACAACGGTTTTTCTAAATAACCCTCAATTAATAAACCTCTTTTTCTTCTAACAAATACTTTTACCTTAATTATTTTAACCATTAAATATTATATAAAATATTTCACAGTTATTAGGTAAAAAAAAAACCGTTAAATATAGATTGCTAATTTAACCGTCGTAGTCTTACAACCATTAAATATAGTTCAAACCAAAAATATTTCATGGTTATTAGTAAAAAAAATCGTTAAATAAAGAAATTGAGTATGCTAATGGTGACTCTGAAATATGACTTTCACTTCCAACATTCAAACCAAAGTTATAACAATAAATTTTATAAAGTGATAATTTGTTTTAATATTTTGTGTACTCAAATCAAATGTAAAGGAAAATGAATATGCATTTTTATATTCTTAAAATATCTTTAGATGCTATAATGACATGATCTTTATGACTTTAAATTTCAGTTTATGATCTCACTCTTTCACTTATGTAAATGACTTTCAACCTCCATGATCCCCTGAATATATATATATATATAATGAGTTCAAGTGTGTAGGGTTCTCATTTAGTGCTTATCGCTAATTGTGATATTATCTAGATTGTTTAAATGTAACATGAAAAGTCCCAATTAAAATTTTCAATTTGTGATTTTTTAACAATAAGGTTATTTTTCTAAAGAGCGATAGTTATAAGATTATTTTAATTTCAAAATTTTACATCCAAATTTATTATGAGGCACATTGTGATGCTGATCAGGATGATCAACACAAAATGTGCTCCCAAAATATGACAACACAAACACAATTATATTATATATTATGACATGATATCATATCAACTTGACAAAATCCAACCTATATTGGACATATTATTTGACACAAACACACACACACACATATAGATTACAAATCAGACACAACACTTGACAGTTTCATAAAGTATATATTCACTATAGTCAGTCTATACTATTCAACCAGGTACACCCACACGTGATCTTCTTTAGTAAATCTAACGCAAAACTATGTAGCTAATTAGCACTGCAATTTATTAATAGAGTGACACTTTAACATAAACTCAAAAAAAAGAAAGCAGGTGCGTGTGTGCGTATATATATGGACACGCACAAGCATGTCACATATGCTATATATATATATATATGAAGTTTGATTCAAAGTAGATTCAAACCTTAAATTCTGGACTATCATTTATAAAACTAGACAGCCAGAATAAGGCCAGGGACCGACTCATCACAAAGCTTGCTCTGCCAAATGTTTTGACAAGTGGAAGTATCAACTGACCAGGATGAGGAGCACGACGGCGATGACGACGATGACGATGATGACGGAGAGATGGCGCCTCCTCCGACTCCTAGCCGGGTGACAGTGAGGGAAGTATTCAGATACTCCCTGACCTGAGTGATTACGCCATCATCAGTGAGAGTCCAGGCGTGGACCCACCACACCAGGTTAGCTTCATCGTATCCTTCAGCGATCACCACCGATCCAAACCCTACCACCACATCAGGAACCAAGACCACGACGGAAGACGATGACGGTGAAGTCCCAGTGAGAAGAGGAAGCAAATGGTGACGGTGGCTTGGAGGGCCATGGAACCACCATTCCAAGTCAGAAGGTAGAAGACGGTGGAGAGTGTGGATGTCTTTGGAGATCAAGGCTGTGTATAACTCAGCGACAACCCTCTTGTTTCTCTCCCCTTCCTCTTGAAGAAGGCATAATGGCTCTGAGTTTGCCAGCTCGAACTGTGGGATTTTTCGGCCTCAAGAGGCAATATGGGTCTGTGAGAAACTAATTGGAATGCAAGTGATAATGTGATGAGTGGGAAGCTTTATATAGAAATTGATAAGTGGAGCAGAGAAAATGATGTTTGCATTAAATGGAGGTTAAGGGACCTACCTGATAAGATTTTAAACTATTTGTCAGCCACTACTGGCTATGCATGCCTGCAATATTATATATATTTTTGTAAAGTTATTGCATGTAGTATCACTAGTGCGTGTCGGTATATATTTGTATTTAGATGTTACAAGAGCGCACAAGTGATTGTAGAGTTGGAGTCTAGATTATTAGTTTATACTCTTTGAATTGACTCTTAAACCAACTACTTTCGGTACTCATCACAATGGTATCTACACGGTTTGCATGTAGTTTCGAACTCTCAATTTAGAATTTTCTACTAAAATTTTTTATGTGAGAATATTTTTTAAATGAAAAATCGATAGTTAAAAGACTATTTTTATTTTAGATTTTGTAAACTTTAAATTTTTTTTTGAAAAAATGGAAGTAAAAAAAATTAATTGTTACCATTTAAATTAGGTCTAGATAGTGCTTAGTAGTGATGAGCTCTTGGTCTCATCAATCACATAGCATTGAAACTCATTCACTCATAGAGTTGTAGTTATGACAACCACTTTTGAAGTGTTTTAATATTCTTATGAAGAGTAGTTCTTTTTTGTTAGGGTTGAATTCGCTCCCATGGCACACAATAACAACTCATTAAACTAGTCTTATGTCAACGAGGGATTTTTTTCAACATTTTTGTCTAGTATCTTGCTTTTTTTTATTTCTTTTTTATATTCTTTTTTCCACATCTATTAGTTTTCATGTAAAAACTAAAGAGGATATATGAGTTGATTTTCTTACCAAAATTCTATTTCTACCTAATAAAATTTAGGGGAAAAAGGTATGTAACAAAAATTAATAAATATAGAATAATTATCAATATAATCTGATATATCTTAATCTTACACCTATTTATTTATAAAATATTAATTTTTGAATTTTCTGAGAAGAAAGAAGAGAAATGTTTATATATTACACGAAGATATAATACCCTTGTATTTTAAAAATTTACTTTGTTCTCTGAATAAAACATGAATAGAAATATAGGAGTATGAATATTTTGGGAGAAATACAAATTGTTAAGTTAGATTCATATTAATGTCAAATTAAACAATAAGTGAATTACTTTAAAAATTATTACTCATAATACTAATTCAATGAGGGCAAGCTCCTCCTTAATTTTTTGCTTTTTTGTTTTTTTTTTCTATGCTAGACACATGGATCATTCTATTGAAAGCAATCATGTTGATGCATTGTCGGGCACTAAATATGTATACCTCTTCTAGCGGGGATTTGAAACTTGATTCGCCACGTTATTATGAGAGACTAACTCCTTTCATTAGATCCAACTACTACATTAGTTACGTTCCTTCTATAGAGTGGAGGGTGACAAAATAATAATAATAATATAGTAGATATGATATTTATAAATCAAAATTTATCTTCAAAATGGTTAAAATAAATTCATTTTTAACTAAAGTAAAGTAACTAATACAAATTATCATTGTAATAAAGCTAAAGTATATTTTTAGTCCCTTAAATTTGCATGAGGTTACATTTTAGTCTCTTAACTTTATAATAAAGTTTACTTTTAATAATATAATTTTGACATTGTTGATATTACTAATGGAAATATTGACTTTACAAATTTAAATAATAACGATACAACTAACAAAGCAGTCTTAAATTTTAAATATCATTAATACTAATTTCAAACCCAATTTCACATAATAAAAACTCATTTAAGGTATTCTTTTCCGTAATAAAACTATGACATGCATGGTTTTTTTTTTAATTTTTAGAGTTTATAAACTATTCCCCCTTTTAAAATTTATAGCATAAATGATTTTTGTCTCCCCCAATAAGTGCATTTATCAAGATTGGAATTTGTGTTATCCTCCTAAGGGGTAAGGCCACTTACCACCTTAACCAACAACTTGTTGGTTAAGAGTGATAAGATTATAGGACTAAAAATACACTTTAAGAATGAAACCACATATAAACTTAAAATACTAAAAGCATGCTTTAGCCAAAAAAAATATATTATAAAAATAACGCCTGAAAAATTACCAATAATAACTTATATAATTTTCAAGATAAATTTTTATTTTTAAATTATTAATTATTATTCTATATTATGAATTGAGAATTTTAAATATCTATATTATTCTATATTATGAAATATAGGGGTTTGTTAAAATAGGATGGTACAAGTTTAAATCTCCTAAACTTGTTCTAGTAATCAGGAAAAATAATGTGTCTACATTGTAACAGTCCAGAAATCAGCTCCAGGGGATAAAAAATAAAAAAAAAATTTATACAATATTTTAATTAAATTTTACAGTGTTGATAAACTCATATTAAAATGTAACAGTTTAACGCGCGCTTTTGTTATTTAATATTATAATAATATTGTTACAATGTATTAAATATTGACTATTGAATGTTGATCTAATCATAAAAATAATAAATGGAGAGGGAATGAAGAAAAAGGATAAATAGAAACATTCCTCTTTCTCATATTAATCATCCGGTCTAAACAGGGTAGGTCATTTTACCAGCTCTACTAAGAAGATGGTTGTTGCTCCGATATTTTTATGAAATGATTAATTAATTCGTCGCATGCACAATCGGACTCATAGGTCACAAAACACATCAATAGTGGTCATACGTCATTCCCCATTTGACTTTTTCTTAGGATAATCTAAAAATTTCTCAATATACTGTTTGTTTTATTTTTTCTTTTTGTCACCATAATAAATATGTCATAAAAGATAAAGTAAAATACAAAAATGGAGTTTTAGTTTGTTTATAAAAATTGTCGGATTTAAGTGTATAGACTCCAGATCGTCATGAATTCAAACTAATATAAAAAATTATATTAACAAACTTTTATTTGAGTGGATGTTTGCTTATTTTAAGTTACTTTAAGTTAGGTATGTAAGAGAAATTTTGTTTGCTAAAACCTAAAAGAACTTTCTTTTAATTTAATTGATTCTGAGTTAAAACATGAACTAATAGTATTTGATGTCACATAAGAATATTAATTGAATCTAACAATGTTTAAATATGAACTAATCGTATTAGATATCACATAAGAATATTTCGAACGGCAAATTTGATGTTAGTCATGTCTTAAACTTGGTTTAGAAGAAATAATTAATTGCGAATGTAACGTCCGTCCCAAGACCCTTTTTGTATTGTACTGCAGAAGCATTACCGGCTATTTTTCTTTCAATTCATGGAGTCGCTATTCATTTGGTAAAGTCGTCTTTGCCAGAATATTTTATTACGGGGTTACAATTCAATTCTTCGCTTCATTCATTACTATCAGAATATTTCTTTTCTTATTAATCATTCTGTTTACTTAACTAATGGGCTCGTACAACGTGATTACTCATTCCTAATTCAATTATCGCACTTATGAAGCAATTAATCTCTCATGTAAATTATATAATTTATCACTTCTAACGTTAATTTATATATGACGATTGGCGCGTAGTAATCTTCGACTCTTCATTGCAACTTTTTCACTTGGCATATCGTCCTATACTCCTCTTCTGTGCTCACGTGCCTATATGGTTGGTGGAGGGATGGTAAGATTTAGGGGAATCTCAGTAGCAAATAATATCACTATGGATTAAGATACATACTTAATGCATGATATGCGTGCCTTAACTAAATTCCTGCCAACGTAATGATATATCTGCATGCTCAATATTACAATATCCTAATGGCCATAGCATGAATATAAAGAGAGTTTCAATCAATCAAATATGCTCAACACAATTAGGCAAAGCAATCACATAAATCAATGCACAAGCATACATATCAAATACATGCAGGCTAGGTAAGTTTTACTACCTCTTGTCTTTGAGTCTTCTTCTTGTATCTTTTCTTCCAACCTTTGAAGTTGCTCAGGAAGAAAACCTTCCATTTCCTCATCCTTGTCATCTCATAGCCCTAGATATATAACCATATCATTAGAGCCATGAAAAATAAGTGTCCAATTTGCTGCCTTAGCCTCTAGGACATGTCTCTTATTTTTGGGTCCATACTTGTCACAAATTACTTTAAATGCCACAATTCATGGGTTCCCCTAAACTGCCATATTTTTCAACCAACATTGAAAAATCATAACTTAATCTAGGAAACTACAAATGGGATGGTTAAAGTTCTATGTAAACCTATTTAAGTCTATTTTAAAGAACAAATATCTCCTGCTATCCATTATTATCACATAGTTACAGAAACCTCGAGCAACAACACTAACTCTAGATTCTTTTTAGATTCAATGCCTAAACTTTAACATATCATATCTCACAATATACAAATCCAAATGACACATATTATATATCAAATTAAAGAATATGATGTCTACTATAAATATGGAATTTTTCATAATTTTTGATCTGGGTTTAGTTCTTCAAAAAAATTCACCAAAAGCAATCTGACTTCCAGAAACATAATCTGACGACAACTACTAACTTCAAAAATACATATCTCCTAATATACTGACCCAAATGACACATATTACCTATCAAATTAAAGATTGAAAGGTATACTACCATTCTAGAAATTTTCATGGCCATTGAACAATATTTGATGATTCAAAAACTCATCACAAAGAGACTGCCTCCAAAAAAGAAATCTGGTAGCATTACTACTTTAATTTGAATCTTTGGGTTTTCAATTCAACCCTTCTAAAATCACGTTCACAACCTATTCCCACTCAATTTTGTATGTAGAATACATTTCTAACATAAAAAACACCAAAATCAAATTCGTTCTCCAAGTTCTGGTTTTGGCCAAAAATTAGGGGTTCATTAAAATTCAACAAAATCTTAGAATATTCAGCTCAAATCAGAGCTTATATGTACCTCAACTTGATTCCATAACTTGTTCTTGATTCTGGCAGTACATGGGCTAACTATACCGCACCAAACACCCCTGATCAAGAATATGAAACCATAGAAATATTGCTCTTGCCGAGAGGAACAACATTCGTGATGGCTCTCCCTACCTGAAACAGTGTTACGGGGTCAAAATAGGCTCGGGTACTCTGGAACTTTTAAAACACCCCTGATCAAGAATTTGAAACTGTATAAATGTTGCTCTTGCTGAGAGGAACAACATTCGTGATGGCTCTCCCTGCCAGAAACGGTGTTACGAGGTCAGAATCGACTCAGGAACTCAGGAACTTTCACTATTCACCTTCCTTCTCTTCTCTTTCTTTTTCTTGTGATTTTTCTCTTCTTTTCTCTTCTTTTTTCCCCTTGGCCAAAATAATAAAGGAGAATGGAGGGTGATGATTTAATCTTGCTCTTGATTGCTTCTTAAAGGGGCATATGGCAAGGTGATTAAGCCATAAGATGACATGTGTCCTTCAAGCATCATCTTTCCCTTCTCTCTCTTATTAGGCATCACTTTAGTCAGGGGAAGGAGAGGCCTGATGTGTTCCTCTGACTCTTAGGTTCAATGTTCGGGAAAGTTAAGTACGCAGCCGAGCAGGGGATCGGTGGATTCTCAAGACTCAAGTGCTAGGTGGCGCATTCTAGATATGCCAACACAAAAGGTGAAAAGCAAGTGCCATCATGAGGGACACTGATAAATAAAATATTTGCATATTTATTTTCCCTTATATGATGATTTTATGGATGATATTTAACCTTAATGTAATCAATTTGAGTGTAATTAATAAATAATTAATGATTTTCTTACAGCTACGGACAATACCGCATTAAGAAGAATTAAAGAAGGCATTTTAAGGGAAAGTTACTATTTATGAGGTACTATTCACCATATTGTTCACTGTTCACTATTCACAGATTCACTGTAGCCAACTACGGACGGTGGTATACAGTGTACGAGATTCACTGTAGCAAATATGGACGGTGAAATGGGATGACGAAGTGGGTTAGGTGGAACAACACTGTAGCAACGACGTTAGTACTGTAGCTGATGGTTTGCATTGCGCAGGGGACTGTAGCTGACGATTTGCACTGTTTAGAGTATTGTAGCTGAGGAATTTTACTCTAGTAGTCTGAAAGTAAAGTCTATAAATAGAGCTTCTTGGCATGCTAAAATGAGGAGGAAGGAGGAAGGAAGAGAGAGAGGGTTGTTATTTTAGAATTTATTTATTGCATTTTTTTACTTCTTGCATGCCTCCTACATGGATGGTTTTACCTCCTGCATTGAAGGCTTAGGTAGTCCTCCTTTATGGATGGTGTAGGTTGCCATCTACATGGAAGGTTTTACCTCCAATATGGTAGGCTAGATTTTCTATTTTCATGAATCTATTAGTTGTACTTTTATCTTTTTGTAATTAATTTTTATGCAATATTTGTGATGTTTTCATTTTAAGTTTGTTTTGTTTTTAATTTTATCATGAGCTAATTTTCCTTTTCCTAGGGTGATGACATAGCTTACTAATAACGGATTGAATCTAATTTATTAAATCTAGTTGTAATTTTTCCTTCATGATTAAGTTTTAATTATTGTTGTTAATGCTTTTAATTGATTGGCCACCTTTTGAATGATTTCAATATGTATATTAAGACCGGAAGGAGATGTATGTGTGTCGATCTTATAATTAAAACCATAATCTGCATATGAAATAGGAATACATTCATATGGGTTGTGTAGTCTTAATAAGTTCCATAAATTTTAATGCATGACTAATTGCTTAAATTCATATAGGAATATAATGGATTAGCAATTAATCATAGAATTGCTTGACCTTGGAAGAGGCTAGTAATTAAATTAGGGAAACTTGACTATCAATCATGTGGAATAAATTGGACTAGAATAGATAAGTGATTCAATCCAGAATTTGTTAAGTGAAATCTAATCCCTAGGGCTTTTTCTCATATTTGTCTCCATATCAGTTGCATTCATATTTTATCATTTTATTTTTATATTCTCAACCACCTACTAATCGATCGGCTAAATAGAATTAAAATTACTAATTTTGGTACTTAGTGATCAATCCTCGTGGGAACGATACTCTACTCACTTCTATATTACTTGTTTACGACAGTGTACACTTACACTTTCTAAATACACCGTCCTACACTCGTAACAGACACTTGTCACCTTCTTATCAAGCTAACACAAAAGTGGAATGGTACTTTGTTATGATGAGAGGACACTTGTTATTTTCTTGTTGTGTGTAACCATAAAGTGGTGTCATCATTAGTTATCATGACTTACTTTATTAAATCTACTTTGATAAATTTAATTTATCGATGTTTACTCGGGATCTCGCTCAGGTTTCACTCGAGATTGCTTCACGTATATCGAGGCCTGCCAATGACATCATGTTGGAGTATGTGTGTGGGCCCCACATGGCACCACATACTATTGTCTTTTCCAAAAATGCAGGGTGCACATATCCGCCTTGAAAATGCCATATGTACATCAATACTAGCATATTTTGCTTAACCAGTTAGTCTTATACCTCATGACATATCTGTGTGACATCTTTCTATAAACCCAATAGCGTCGTACCGGTGCGCATTTGCGCCGACACTTGATTCTCTTGTCTAAGCATACCTTATGCTCAGTAGGGCCAAATCACATAGTCCCCTAGAGTCTTTCCATCTCTCCTCATTCTTGGGATCCTTCCTAAACTAGGCTTAATAGTCTTCCTGATATAAGCGTATCTTCAATCTCTAGGCCAAAAATTCGGGATATTACAACAATTCTGTAAGAATTTTGGCTGTACCTAGAATCCAACAGACTCGCTGAAGTACCCATATGAAATTGGAGCAGCGGTGCATACCCTAATCACGTTACACATCAAATACACCAAAGAAAGGAAGAGAAGAGAACACTCTTATGAGATAACCTTTTAGAGGGAGAAGAGCAACATTCTATATGTATTATTTAGATTATTTACTCCCTCAAAATGCTATATCAGTATAATATATCCACGTCATGGAAAAACTATGCTTACTGAGTCATTGGGGTCTCACGAACATAGAGAGCCCGTATATACAGGTTCCTGACGTACCCCCACAACTCCTGTTATGGCTATAGATCATATCTCTTATGTACGAGTTCCACCCTGTAACTAGTAACACTGTGTGGATCCGACTCCGACCTATCCAACAGTAGCTACTCGATTTTACCAACTGATAAACTGACTTGTTGGAGCTAGTCTGGGTTGGGGTCCATACACTGGCCTTTTCCGTACTCAGCTCTAGGAATTACCACCATTCTTATGTCATTGCACAGAACATGGCAAACAATGCATATTAACAGTTACATATAATATGAGAGATAGAGTTACTACTTGGACTCCTTTCTGCCTAACTAATATTGGTCCTTTAACTTTTCGTCAGGCTCGGGCAAATATCAAATCCTAAAATTTAAAATTCATAATAAATGAGTTATTACACATCCATGCTTTATTCCTAGACTCAAATAGTTGGTTATCTTTACTCAAAATGCAGAATTACCAAAATGCCCATAGGTAATCCAGTCTAATTCCCTTTATACCAAGTATAATTGTACTGTTTCAAAAATTATGACCCAGGTTATTACTACACAATTTCGTATGTAGAATCCATGTTTGACCTCAATTTTGGAAAATTCACATTGCATTTCCAATTTTACCTTGATAGCCACCAATCAAGGTTTTAGGGGCAAAATTGTCATTTCACACCTTTAAGCATTTACACTTCATAATTTAATTCACATGTTTCCTACATAATTTTTCATTCTAAACACAATAGAATCATCAAATCCATCAAATTTCAGCTCTAACACCTTGAACCACACTTGGCCAGAAGTTTGGTATTTTTAAGGAAAATGAAGTTTTTCAATTTCTAACCAATCAAAAATCTTCTTTCCACTTCTAATCACTTATTTATTAACATAAACACCATTTGAGGAGGTGGAAAATGCTTCTTCAAGAAGCCATTTTACTCTTTTAAGAAGCCATAATTTCGGTCAAGGAAGAGAAGAGAAAGAGAGCATATGATTTTGCCACATAATAGGACATGTGGAAGGCATAAAACACATATGAAAAAAGAAAGAACAAGAAAATGCCAAGTGTGAAAAATTTACAATAAAACAATATTAAAAATAAGGAGGTGGAAGGTGATTTTTATGAGCATATTTCAGCTCATTTTGGGCTCATTTTCGGCCAGCTTTGTAGAAGGGAAGAGAGAGAGCAATGAAAAATATAGAACAAGGAGAGAGCAAGAGTATTCAAGAAGGAAAATAAGGTAAGTGAGTAGTAAAATCCATGTGTTATTGATTCTAATCACTTGTAAACCTTCCCTAATCCTTATATCCTTCTTGAAATCATGTAAAGCAAGAAGGAAATCAAGATAAAGAGGAGGAGGAAGCCACAACTAGAGAGAGAAAGTCAAGGAGAAGCTAGGTAAGCTTGTGAACTTGTAATCTCTTGGTAATTTATGATTGTTCTTGGTGTTTTAGTTGATTGTGTGGCTTGGATTGGTTTGGTTTTGTGATTTGGCATGCATGAACCTTAAGGGGAGCTACGAATGATGTTAGTCCCTGTAGATGAAACACAATCACCAGTATGCTTTGAGACGAATGATGGAATATATGGAGAATGGATGGTCGCACCACGTCGAAAAAGGGGGCAACGGATTTCGAACGTAGGTAATGGCAATTCTGGGCGTGAGCCTAGGCATGATGTTCGTTCTCGAAATATGACAGGAGGATCACGTTTTGAGGCTCTTAATACTGAAAATATGGGAATTAATGATGGAGACAATGATGATAGTATAAATCAGGGGAAGAGCCATGTCAATTTTAAGCAAGGAGAGAGAGTACGTGAATCCAAAGGGAAATCAAAGGCAAATAGTGGATCGGATATTTTAAATGTAGGGTTAAAGGAGAGGAATTCTGATTCTGTGAATAATGCTGGGCATTTAAACAAGTTGAACAAAATACATAGGATCCAGGTAACTAAGAAGAAAGGGATTGAAGTGGGAACATCCCAAGGACTTTTGAGTAGGGATCTGAAAATACAGCAAGCAAAGACACAAGTAGACTCTTCTATGTTGAATCCTCACATTTTGTCTCGAGGAGCAGGGTCGTCACGTAATGCTAATGTGGAGGGGGGTTAGTATTTAAAAATAATTACACAGATCCCATTCCTTCCACTATCAGATTAGGAGCATCCAATCCTCTTGACCCAGGCGTAAATGGAGGAGAGAATTTTGTTAATAAAATGAATTATCCTGGAGATGTTGATGACGTGGAGATGAGCGGTGTTGGGGATGAGTAACAGGGACATATGTCTCAATAATTCCTGGTTTGGTTGTGCTTATTCCTTTTTATTTTTATTAATTTTATTAATTTTTATGATTATTATGACTTGGAATACTCGGGGTGCAGGTGGGGCCTCTTTTCACAGGTTACTTGGTGATATCGTTGCCAGACATGGAGTTAATTTCTTTGCTCTGCTTGAACCTAGACAGACAAGGATTAAAGCTAATCTCATTGCTAGGAAGCTAGGATGGACATATATGCATGTGGTTGAAGCTCAGGGCTTCAGTGGAGGTATATGGTTATTCTAGGATTCTACTTTGAATTTTTCTGTGATTGGTTCAAGTGATCAATTTAATCATGGTATAGTGAATAAAGGTAAAAGTGATGAGTTGTCGCTGACTATGGTGTATGGGCACCCTAATATGATTAATAGACGCCGGTTGTGACCTATTCTTGAGGGTATTCAACAATTGGTTATTGGAGGCTGGGTAGTGATTGGAGATTTTAATGCTACTTCATGTCCCCAAGAACGTTGGAGTAAGAATAACAGGGATAATTCAGGCATTGATAGGCTATTCCGGAATTGGCTATTGGGTAGTGAGCTTCTTGACATTGGTTTTAATGGTCCCCAATTTACTTGGGGCAATGCTACTAGTCATAGAAGAATTGATAGAGCTTTGGTGGATAAATGTTGGTTTACTAAATATCCTAATGCCACTATAATGCACCTGCCAAAATTTAAATCTGATCATTGTCCGGTACTGGTGAATACTGATTCTCATGTCTTTTCTGAAAAGAAACGTAGGCCTTTTAGATTTTTTGCCCCCTGGGTTATGCACGAAGACTTCAAGAGCTTTGTACATACAAGATGGGAGGTGAAAGATGATTGGTGCGGATCTGTAAAACAATTTACTGAGGATTTGAGGTTATGGAATAAGGAGGTCTTTGGTAATATTTCCTATATGAAAGACATTTTATATCGAAGATTAAACAGAATAATACAAAGATGACTTCAGTTGGTATCTCGGAGAGCTTGGATAAATTAAGAGGGGAGCTATGGAGTGAGCTTGAAAAGCTTTTGGCACGGGAAGAAGTTATGTGGCTACAGTATTCCAGGGCCACTTGGTATGTGGATGGTGATCGAAATACTAAATACTTACATGCTCTGGCTAATGGGAAACGGAGAAGGAATAAAATAGAAGCCTTGAAGCTTGAATCTGGGGAGTGGATATATGATGCAACGGAAATTATGAGAATGGGAAGCAAGTATTTTAAAGATCTGTATATGGAGACTAATACTTATACTGGATCCTTGGTTTTTGGGTGTATTATCCCAGAATTGATGATGTGAATCTACGTATTTTCAGGAGATTAGTTGAAGATAATGAGATCAAACGTGCTTTGTTTGATATGGGGCCTCTGAAAGCGACAAGACCAGACGGATTCAATCCTCTTTTTTACCAGAGCCAATGAGAAACGGTGGGAATGTCAGTGCTTGATTTAGTTAAAAAAAATTTCAATGATCCAACGCGTATTCGACAGATCAATGTAACTCAAATAGTTCTTATACCAAAGGTGGAACATCCTGAGACGTTTCGTGATTTTTGTCCTATAAGTTTGTGCAATGTTATGTACAAGATAGTCACTAAAGTTATAACTAATAGATTTAAGGGTGTCATGCCTTTAGTGATAGCCCCAAATCAATGCAACTTTATGAAAGGACGTCAAAGTATGGACAATATCATATTAGTTCAGGAGATTATCCATTCTATGAAGTCTTTAAAGAGGAAAAGGGCTTCATAGCCATAAAGATTGATCTGGAGAAGGCATATGATCGTGTTAGATGGATTTTTATCACTGGTTGTTTAAGAGAACTTAACATCCCTGACTATATCCTTAAAGTCATCCAAGCTTGTATGACGACGCCCCAAATGCAACTGCTTTAGAGTGATGTGGCTTCAAAAATATTTTTCCCTTCTCGTGGGGTTCGTTAAGGTGATCCTATATCACCTTATTTATTTGTTATCATGATGGAAAGACTGGGGCATCTCATCCAGACTACAGTAGAAGATAGGGACTGGCAACCATTTAGGCTCTCCAGAAAAGGTACTCCTTCTCTCATTTATTTTTTGTTGATGATCATTTATTTGCAGAGGTAGACCTTGATCAAGCGGGGTTGGTGAAGGCCATCTTGGATGATTTATGTGACATTTCAGGTCAGAAAGTGAATGCAGGAAAGTCAAGAATTTACTTCTCAAAGAATGTGAATCATAACAGGTGTAAGGAAATCATCGACTTTTTGAACTTTATTCCGACGTTGAATCTTGAGAAATATTTGGGAATGCCTATATTACATGGACGGAGCTCTAAGACAACGTATAACTTCCTCCTGAATAAGATAGATGTTCGTCTAGCTAATTGGAAGTCCAACATGTTATCAATGGCGGCTAGGCATACTCTTGTGTCTTCTGTATTATCGGCTATGCCTTCTTATGCTATGCAGACAGTGCCTCTTCCTTTGAGTACTTGTAATGAAATTGACAAACGATGTCGTAATTTCATCTGGGGGAGTAGCTTAACCAACAGAAAACCTCACCTAGTATCCTGGGATTCAGTTTGTACACAAAAGGAAGATGGTGGTCTGGGTCTTAGGAAAGCTCGCGATCAGAATAAAGCTTTCATGATGAAGCTTGGATAGGGTATGATTAATAGACATGACTCGCTCTGGGTCAGGTTTCTATGAGAAAAGTATAAAGTCGGCAATGATATTATTCCTAAAGTTGAGAAGCGCAGATGTGAGTCTAATACGTGGAGAGGTATCCAGAACAGCTGGGAGAAAGTCACAGATAGTATATCATGGAGAGTTAATAATGGTCTGAGTATTTATTTCTGGAAGGACGTGTGGGTACCATATTTGGATAAGCTGGAGAGGTTGATAAATCGGCCTTTGTCTAGAGATATTATTGAATGGAGAGTGGCTGATTGCATTACTCCCTCGGGACAATGGGATGTAAGTAAGTTTGAGCATCTACTGCCAGGGCATGTTTGTGCAGCTATCAGACGAGTTAATATTCCTCTTTTACATGGTCATGATTTTCTAGCATGGAGATGGTCTTCTGATGGAAATTTCTCCCTCAATTCTGCTTATAAACACTTAATGGGTACCCCACGGCATCATGATAGATACCGATGGAGATGCGTCTGGAAATTAAAGGTCCCTCAGAGGTATCGTACTTTCTTGTGGTTATGTTTTCATGGCCGTCTAATGAAAAATTTGATACGGTTCCAGAATGGAAGTCATCCCATAGGAAATTGTGGAATATGCAATATTTCACATGAGTCGATTTTTCATGTCCTACGAGACTGCCCGATGATCTTTGATCTCTGGAAGGGTTTTCTGCCGTCAGGATGGCATGAGCTATTTTTCAACATATTGGACAGGAAGGAATGGTTTGCATGGTGTCTGGGACGAAAGGATATAGAACAAGGATTCGAGTTTCGTCTTTAGTTTACAATCATATGCAGGCATATCTGGTTGGCTCAAAATGAGCGCTGCTTTAATAATGTTACTTGGAGTAGTACAAACATTTTAGCCCGTACTCGTGCTTGCTTATCATGGGGCAATATGACCCTGCTCCAAAATCAACATGAGGAGAGGAGTAATCCATATTGGAAACCTCCACTACCTGGATGGATGAAAATCAATATTGATGGATCAAGGAATGAGAACTCTAGATTGTGCACTTGTGGAGGTGTATTAAGAGATCATAATGGAAAGTTCTTGCAAGGGTTTATGTAGCGAATTGGGCAAGGGACTGTTGTATCGGCTGAAGCTTGGGGTGTTTTGTAGGGACTTAAACTTGCTTGGGATAGAGGATACAGACGAATCTTGGTTGAGTGTGATTATACAAAAGTCATGGAGTTGATTCAAAATACGGTGCCTCAGGAACATCCTGATTTTCATCTTATTAGGGAGGTTCGTATATTGTTGAATAGACAATGGGAAGTGGAAATATTATGGTGTAATAGAGATGTTAACACGGTTGCTGATGCCATGGCTAGGGAAGCGCAGAGAATGACGATAGACATCCATATCACTGATTCACCTCCTGAAATTATTAGGAGTTTTTTACTTATTGATGATAAGAAGTTGAGAATGTTGTTTGACTCAGGAGGTTAATCCCTGAGGTGTTTTTGTAGTTTATCATTTTCTATAAAAAAATATATTATTAGTTATTCCAATTTTATCACATGTTATACATTTTTTATTCTTTCTTTTTCCACTTAGCTAATAAGACTTCCACATGTCTCCTTATGTGTCCCAATCACATTTTCCCTTGCCTCCTCCTCTCTTGGTTGTCCAACAACACATTTTAAGGGGGGAAATATTGGCTTTTTATTTTATTAGCCAAATGACCATTTTACCCTTACATTTCTTGCATTTTTGTACCAAGTATTGTTTTCCTTCTTTCCTTTTTGTTTTGGCCAAAATTTTTATCATAAATTAGGCCAAAAATTGTGCTCTTCCATACTTAGTTTTGGGATACAAATGCTAGGCCTTTATCAAAATAAAAATTGGGCTTTATGTCTTAGCCAAAGATTTCATGTAACCACTATTTGAAACATTTTTCCTACTTCAAGTGCATCCAAATTCACCATTTTATTCCTTTGAGTATAATCATACGTGCTAGCCATTTAATTGTATCAAAAGCACATTCTTCTCTATTAACCTTATGTTTGAACTAATGTACAAAAGTTCTTATATGCTCCCTAATTAACCTTTATTAAGTCATTTGACTATTTGCTTTCCATGCAATTTCTTTATGAGCATTCATGTGATCTTGAACTTTATCAACATTATTCAAGATGTACAAGTAAACTTGTTATAATTCATCAAGATCCACACTCTTTACTGTAGCCACATATCTACCCCCTTCTTCATCATGGCATTTAGGAAGCCCAATATATCCTACATTTGACAAATAATGTTGACAAAATTCCATGGCTTCTTCATAAACATATTTCTGAACAATAGATACTTGAGGCCAGTTAGGGTTCTTTACATACCCTTTTAGGATTTTCATAGTTCTTTCAATTGGGTAGATCCATTAGAAATAGATGTACCATGACATCAAAAAAATAAGGAAGAAAAAGCTTCTCAAGCTGGCACAAGATCATATATCCTTCATTTTCCAATCCATCAAATCTTTCGGTCTCAATGACTTTACTACAGATAGTATTGAAAAAGAAACAATGTCTAGTCAATATGTGTTAAAGATCATATTTGACAAAGCCTCGAATAGCTAATGGGAGTAGTTGTTTCATTAAGACATGATAATCATAAGACTTTAGCCCTATTAACTTCAAGTCTTTCATCGATATAAGCTTCTTAAAATTTGAAGAATACCCTGAGGGAAATTTGATGCCATGTAAACACTCACAAAAACTTTTTTCATCCTTAGACAAAGTATGAGAAGCTAGAGGACAAAATGTTCTCTTACCATATGGCCTCAGATGTAAGTCTTCTCGTATTTCTATTTCTTACAAATCTAATATTGCTTTCACGCCATCCTTAGAACTACCTTGTCTGTTAAGCAGTATCCCAACAATACTATCACATACCTTTTTCTCCACATTCATGAAATCAATATAGTGTCTCACATCAAGATTTCCCCAATATGGAAGATCAAAGAAGACAAACCTCTTAAAATATTTTTCTCATTGTAGTCTCACCAAAGATAACATTGATATTTTGCACCTTTTCATAAACTTTCTCCCCAATCAATACCTCTAGATCATCTTCAAACTCTTGGCTACCAAAAAAGGCTTTCTTTAATCTATGATATGGGTGGCCCCGTCTAAAAAATCTCCTATGGCCAAGATAAATAGTCTTTCTTCTATGTTGAAGTTGATGGTAGCATGTGCCTTCTTCACAAATCAGACATGCTTTGTGGCCTTTAACGCTACATCCTGACAAGTTTCCATATCCAAGAAAGTCATTTATAGTACAAAAAGATCATGGCTCACATTTTAAAAATCTCCTTCTTGTTCACATAAAAAACATTGACACCTTTATCCTACAACTCTTTCAAGTCTTCAACTAACGGTTCTAGGTAAACATCTATGTCAATTCTGGGTTGTTTTGATGCTGAAATCAACATAAACATGATGTACTTTTGTTTCATGCATAACAAAGGAGATAGGTTGTAAATTACTAACATAACAAGCCATGAACTATGTATACTGCTTAGGCTACCATAAGGATTCATGCCATCAGTACTAAGCCCAAGCCTAAGGTTCTTAGGTTCTTTACCGAAGCTAGGAAATAATTGATCAATTTTCTTCCATTGAGAAAGAATCAGCCAGATGTCGAAGCTTTCCATCAGAAATCCTCTCATCCGTATGCCATCTCAAATTTTTGGCATCAATTTCATTAGCAAACAAGCGCTTGAACCTCAGTATGATTGGAAGATACCACAACACTTTTGTAGGGGCTTTATTTGATTTGTACCTTGGGGTTTCACATATCAGACACTGCAGCTTCTCTTCATCCACTTTTCTGTACAATATGCAATCATTAGGGCATGCATGGATCTTTTTATATTTCATCCCTAGTGGATACAGTATTTTCTTGGCATCATAGTATCGGCAAGCCATCACATTATCATTTGGAAGCATATCCTTAAAGGCCTCAAGCGTTTCAGAAAATCTCTTATTGCTCCATCCATGACGTGCCTTCACGCTTACTAATTTTAATACTGCTTTCAACAATTGGTACATTGTACACCCCGGGTATAGCCACTTGTCAACATCACTGCAAATATTACCATATGTATGTGATGGCTTAAAAGCCTCTTCTCCTCATCATGAATAATATCCTCTATTTGATCATCCAGATCCGTGTCATTATCATCACAGGCCACTCCCCCCTGTTGAGATGCACTTGGCATTTCTAATTCTTTACCATGCCATACACATACTTTATAACTCTTACAAAATTCTTCACAAATTAAATATGTATATATATTTACAATACTTAGTCTCTTCTCATTCAAACATTCTATACAAGGGCAATATAACATCCCATTGTCGTCATCATCATTTCTTCTAGCAAAGTCTAAAAAATCCCTCACCCCATTATCATATTCAACACTCATCCGTTTAGCATTTATCTAACTACGATCCATGTGTTTCAACACCTTTTTTTCTCTCTTTTATATTTTTCCCCTAGAAAAGAAGGAGTATGATGAGAGCACGTAATCATTACACTCATCAAGTACGTAGTTTAACTACTACATAATAAATAAATACATAGAAAATTTTAGATTATCATGCATTATAGATAGCAAATTTCAGTTTGCTAGGCATCACTTCAATTATTTAATGGCAAAGACTAATTAAATTACCCATCAATCATGAACAAGAAAGGCTTTGAAGACCCAATACTATATAGTAAAGATCAGCGTGGTATGATAGGGAGGATTGCACGCGGGAAGAAAGACTTTGAAGACCCTGGAAACTATACACTAATAACCAAATGCAAAATAAGCCTCAGTAGCAAGAATAGAAAATCTGAACTTTAGCAATAATAAAATATAGATTCACAGACAATCATGATTGATTGAAGGGACAATATGTATGTGCGTGTGCCCGCATATATGTGTAAAGAGGTAGCAAATGAGTTAAAGAAGGAAGAACATAAAGAGGAAGAAGATGTTGGTGGAGCAGCAATTTCGAACATGCAACCTTGTATCATGATTAAGGTAAGCCTCTAAAACCTTGTTCCATCTTTATTTACTACAAATAGTGTGTTCTGTAAGAGGATGATGATATTTGGTATATGTAAATATTGTTGCTTTTATGATATTTGGTGTATGTTGAAGCAGAAATTTGGAGTGGAATCAAAGGGAACTCATTGTTTTGACGCAAGTGTCTCAAATTATTAAAGCATGATTAAAGACTCTAATATGTTGGTTAGGATGGTATTTTTGAAGCTATATAATTTCTAGATTATAAAGGAATGATGTCCAAGAATTTTGAAGAAGTTAGAGCATTAATATATATGTCAATTTACTAGCATGATTTAAGTACCAATGGGTGTATATAGTGGAATGCTATGTAGCTTGAAAACTTGAAGGTCTAAGTTTAAGAAAAGCTCAATGTTTTAATGCTTTATCATGTGCTAAAGTCATATGCCAGTGAAAATAAAGTAGTGTCTTAAGCTCTAGAATCTCCAATATGCTAAGTTCTGACCCTGCGAAGAACCTTTTGATGCTTTATTTGGCTTAGCTACTGACAATGACCACAACTCTAACGACTGCCCTAAAGTACTGTATGATCAATTATGAGCAATTAATCTACTAATTTACCAAAGAATTTCAAGAGCAAAGGCTGAGCCCTTGACTGAATTTGAATTACTAGTTCCAAAAGAAGCCCTTAAGGCCCTATACCCTTTCTTTGTGTGATATCATTAGTCAATAGCTATAGCTATGTATGTGAATAGGCTTTCCCATTAAGCTATATCCAAAAACAAACTATCATAATTCAGTTTTCCTTATCTCAATCTCTAGCACAACTAGGTTTGTGAAATACAAATGCTTGGAATAGCCAAGGATGGAAAATGCCACTATTTTGAGATGCAAACATAGGAAACAAGTACTCTATGCTATTTAGTCATATCTAAGTCATGCCTAGAGGCCCCTAAGATGTGTCTGATGGAAATAACTCAATCAGCAAGGTGATAGCAGCCAATGCATAATGATCAACTAGATAGTTAGAGGATTTAAATTGTAATGTCCCAAATTTTTATCACTAAGTATCATGTAACTATTATAGTATTCCATGATAAAAGACCATGCAAAGTGGCAAAACAAAGCCTACAAAGTCACACACAACAAAATAGTTGTTGTATAAGATAGTTGGTGTATTTCCTGTTGAGGCAGTCGGATTGTGTGATGCTTTTTAATTAGTAAATGACCTCCAAAAATTCTGAAACTTCCCAGAATACAATTAGACATGATAAGCTTTAATTTGATAGGTCATATGGAAATTTTGGATTTTTCTATACAAGGAGATATGAATTTTTGAAATTTTCCAAGCGAATTTGACGTTTTTCAGGGGTAGACTTCAAATATAATAATTCTGGGAATGTTTTGCTTCCATTTGGCTTAATATTATATTTTTTCCTAAAACTATACTTAACAAGGGTGACATACCTTTAGAACCACCCCAATTGTATGTCTATAAAATTAGATATGAATTTTTAAAATTTGGTGACAAATCTGCCAATTTCTCAAGTATTGAGAAAATTGTAAGGGAAAAATGGTCATTTTGACCAAATAAATGTAATCTGAAATTTTTATTAAATATATGAAGAAAGGGGGACAGATAGAGCATGCAAATATTATTATATAATTAAATATATAATTATATTATGACTTATGCAATAAATAAGACAAGGACCAATTAGAAAATGACAAGTATAAGCTCTAGACAATTCCACAAAATGGCTGCCTTGTTTATATAAGGCTATAAGTCGGCCACAATGGGAAGGAAAGAAGGAAAGGAAGAGAGAAAAAGAGGAAGAAGAAGAGGAAGGAAGAAGGAAGTCTAGAGCAAAGATATATGGTAAGTATGCCGAAATCTCTACACAATCTTGTGTTATAATACCAGAAACCTCTCTTTAACCTTCCTACCTTCTTGAATTAGTTATTCAACAAGCAAAAACTCTAAGGAGAAAGGAGGATATTTCAGCCAAGTAGGAGGAAGGGAGAAGAAGTGAGGTAAGTTACTCAAACTCTGAAATTCTTATCGGAAACTAAGTTGTGACTGTATTCTGGCTGGTTATTGAACTGTTTCTGGTAGTTTTGCAAAATTTAGGATGTCCATTTTCTAAGGGTAAATGATGCCCAAATTTCTATTGATTATGTTAAATTTGAGAATTAAAGGCTAAACAAAGGAATACAAGTAGAAAGAAGTTGTTCTAGGAGTTAGAATCATGAAAATATGATTTTTCCCAATTTCCTACAACTTTCGGCCAAAGGGGAAAATGAGGTATATAGTTGGAATTTCATGATTCAAATGGTTCCATGATGCTTAGAAGGGAAAATTATGTAGGGTTCATGTTGAGTGTAAAGAGTGAAAAGCCTCAGATTGTCAAATGACAATTTTGCCCCTAAAACCCCAAGTTAGGGTTGTCAAGTGTACACGTGAAAATATGTAGAATGGGCTTAAGTTGTAATTTTTGGAAAAGTACAAAATACCGGGGCCGAACCGGGTTCCCAGGGGCATTTTGGTAAATATGTGATTTTGGGCTAAGATAACCAACTTGTAAATTTTAGAATAAAGTAAGAATGAGTAATAACTCATTTACAATTACTTTGGGAATTTTAGGAATTTGGTATTTGCCGAGCCAGACAAAAGGTTAAAAGACCGGTAGAAGCTAGGCGATGGAAAGAAGTCCAAGTAGTAACTTTATCTTTCATATACTATGTGAATGTTAATATGTGATGATTGTCATGATTTGTTCAATGTATTGACTGTGATGTTGATACTCTCTGGGTGTGGATGATGTGTTAAACCACCCTATGGGACCCTTGAGGTACCATGTAGCCAGGTCGACCTAGTTGAGTGACTTGATATGTACGGACAGGTATTGACCTGCTCTAAGTTATAATGAGTACGGACAGGTATATGCCTACTCCAAGTTGTTGTGATCACATTATGATATGATATTGTGCATATCAGGAACGGATGATCATTTTGATCCGGAAAAAATCATCATTTGGTTCCTAAGCATTATCAGATAGGTGTTGACATTTTGATTGCTGCATCATGATAAATGTTTCATTGCATGTTTACTTTTCACATTTTATATGATTGATATTTTGTTACTACTAAGATTCGTATGAATCTCACCCTTTCCAAAAATTTAAAATTTATTTAGCAAGTGAAAACGGCTCAGAGGGCAAAAATAGCGGATGCTGACAGAAGAAGGTCTAATGCTGGTTCAAGAATTTCTTCATTGGTTATCTATAAATTTTCCCATGTAGATGAATACATACAAACCCTGTGGGTTTATCTGTAATGTAATTAAGAATAATGTATTAGTATATTGTACTATTTCTGTATACCTATTGAACTGCGCATTAATACTATGATAAATATCAAAATAATGTGGGGTTTGACATAAACCATCAGCAATAACAAGTTCATGAATTCAACACTCCATATTTAAACCAAAACAAGTAGCCACCTCCTTAAAATACCACATACGGTAATTCCAAATCTTGAAAAAGTATAACCATAATAGCTGTACCATAGCAACACTACAGATTCTGTAACTTGTGCAAAACATAGTAATTTCTATATCTTGTAAAAATGTCCAGCCAGTCAAACTTGTCTACGGTTCAAAAGAGAAGAAAATAAAAAAAGATAGAAAAAAATCTTACGACAATTAGGGTTTAACAAATAGCGTACCCAAAATTCAGTAGAAGATGTCAGACTCTCGCCTATCGACGATGCAAAAAAATGAAAAGATAGTGTGTAACCACCGACGCAAACCTCACAACTGAAAGAGAATTAGGGATTCACCAAACACCGTACCCAAATTTCACCATAAAATGTCAGACTCTCGCCAATTAAAGATGCAAAAAAACAGAGAGAAGAGAGTGTGTAAGCAAGGCCGCTGTGTGTAAGCGCCAAGGAAATTTGGGTAGCAGGGGAAAAGAGAAAGTATCAAGGGCGAAAGATTTTAGATATGCAAAAACGCAAGCGGAGGAGTACTGAAGTACCAGAATTTTAATACCAGTTAGATGAAATAACCGGTTTAAAAGTCATATTGAAGACTGGTTATTTAAACTAACTGGTCTTAAATCAACCATTTTATTTTTTTTTGGAAAAGTTTTCGACCGGTTCTAATAGACAACTAGTCAAAGTTTAATATTTTATACTGGTGGTCCATTACAATCGGTCTAACATGTAATAAATATATTATTATTTTAATTTCCTTTAATTCAGAAAATATATTAGACCTGTTTTTTTAGAACCGGTCTAAAAAATATATTACATACATATTTATTTTAATTATTCTTTCTTTTTAGACTGGTTTGTTTGAAAACCGGCCTAAATAATATTTTTTTGACCAGTTATTATAAGAACTAGTCTCAGAAGTTTTCAATAATAATGAAAATACCACGGGTCATAACTTTTAGACCTTACCCGCCATAACTGTTCTAAATGTGTCGGTCTAAAATACATATTTTGTGCTAGTGACGCAAATGATTGTTTGTCCCTTACTGATATTATTGCATGCTCAATTCAAGATCATATGCTTTTATAACCCCTACTTGGTATAATATTTTGGTGCATATACTGTTCTTCCCGTACTTACTATACTGGCTTACCTAGACTAGGTACCTGCTGGCCCTACAGGTACTTGTGCTTTTCCCTCAGTGTAGTACTTGTGTTTTTTCCATACCCAGCTCTAGGAATTACTGTCATTCATATCTCATTGCACAGAACATGGAAAAAAATTCTCATTAACAAACATATAGAATATGAGAGATAGAGTTACTACCTTACACCTTTTTTGGCTTAGATATTATCGGTCCTTAGTTCCTGGTTTGGCTTAACAAATACTAGATCCTAAATTTCTCAAATTGATCACAAATGAGTTATTACTCATTCATACGTTATTATAAAGTTTATAAGTTGGTAATCTTTACTCAAAATATGTAATTACAAAAATGCCCCTTAGAAACCTGGTCTAATTCCTTTTATACTTGGTATATTTGTACTGTTCCAAAAATTATAACCCAGACTATTCATACAAAATTTTTCATGTAGAATCCATTTTAGACCTCAATTTTGACAAAATGACACTGCATTTCCATTTTTTTCCCTTGACAACCACCAATTAGGGTTTTAGGGGCAAAATTGTCATTTCACACCCTAAAGCATTCACACTCCATAATGCACATGTTTCCTACAAAATTTTTCATACTAAAAACAATGAAATCATCAAATCCATCAAATTCCAGCCCTAACCTTCTGTGCTAGCTCTGGCCATAAGTTACTCATTATAGGAAAATTGAAGTTTTTCAATTTCTGACCAATCAAATATCTTCTTTTCACCTCTAATCACCTATTTAACCACTTAAAAACCATTTACACATAATTAATCAAAGTTTGGATAGCATCTCCCCTTAGAGGTTGAGCATCCCAAATCACAAAGCCAAGACTTAACAAGCCAACAATCAACCAAATCTACCAAGAACAAGTGTAAATCATCAAGAAATAACAAGTTCTTAAGCTTACCTTTGGTTTTCTCTCTCTAGTTCCAAAAACTGTCCCTCTCTCTTCTTATTTTCCTTGGCTTTGAGATTGCTATATGTGTGACTCAAGAAGGCATGAGGGTTAAGAAGGTGTTTTCATGAATTAGAAGGCAAGAACAAGTGGAAAAAACAACGTAACGGACCTTGATTGCTTCTTGAACTCTTGTTCCTTTTCTTTGTTCATGTATTTTTCTCCGACTCTCACTCTCTCTTTTGATCTTTTCTTGGCCAAAATTAATGGAATTTTGAAGAGTTTTATTGACTCTTCTAGAGCTCTCTTCCACCTCCTTAAATAATTATTATTTTATTGGTATTTTTTCATGTGATTTTTTCTTTTGCTTCTTACTTTTTCTACTTAACTTATCAAGCCTTCAAATGTCCATTTAGATGGAAAAATCTCATGCTTTATTATGCTCCTCTCCCTTGCCAGGCTTTCCCTATTAATTAAAGGGAATTATTTGATTTTTATTTTATTTAGCCAAATGACCATTTTACCCTCATATTTTTGTATTAAAATGTGTCTTCTTCCTTTCCTTTCTATTTGGCCAAATTTTTGAAATATATTGGGGCCAAAAATTGTGCTTCTTCATACTAAATTTTAGGCTGCAATGTTAATTAAGCTTTTGTCATGGCAAAAATTGGACTTTAGGTCTTGGCCAAAAATTTCATATAATCATTGTTTCCACTATTTTGGCAACTTCAAGTGCACCAAAATTCACCATTTTATTCCCTTAAATATAATTAAATGTACAAGGAATTTTGGTGATTAAATTTGGAATATTACAGTCCTCCTCTGACTATGCTCATGTAAGCTAGATGAAATCATCAGACTTCCCTTCGCTAGATATGATGTAAGGCCGGCCAAGGGCCTAGAGGGAAGAGTTGGCTAAATTTCATAGAGGACACGTGGCACCTTATAGACCGGACACTTATGCACATATGGCAATTAATTCCAACACCTCTCTAACTCATTAAAATTTATCCTAGGGCAGAAAATAAAGGGTAAATAAGAAAAAAGGGAGAAAAATATAGAAGAGAGAAGGTTCTAAAACTTTGAAGAATAAAAGAGAGAGAAAGTGTTCTTGAGTGATTTTCACCCCCCAAAATCAAGTTTTTAGCTCCAAATCTCTTCACCATTCTTGTTCTTCTTGTCGATAGCAACATTTCTGTAGTTTTAGATTCTTGAAAATAGGATTTTGGTGCTGTATAAAAGTTGCAGACATTGGAAGAATTAAGAATGAGTTATAGCACCGAATAGAGGTAAGCCTAAGCTATGATTTGAATCTAGTATCTTGAAATTTGGTTGAGTTTTCTTAAGGTTATTGTGGTGCTCTAATTTTTGGTTAAAGACAATCTTAGGGTTTTAATGATCTTATGAATATGAACATAATGTTAAATGAGGTTTAAGCATGATAGGAATGAAATTTGATAAGTCTTTGTGGTTAGAATTTGCAAACCACTTTGAGTAACCTAAGGTGAATTTCGGTCAGAACAGGGAACTAGGAAGGAATGAGATTTTTTTATTTTGAGATTTCAAATGGGTTTAGAATGAAAAATTATGTAGAAAAAAGGTGAGAGGTTGATTCTAGAAGCATTGGAATTGAAAACAGAATTTTTGGCATGGAAACCCTAGATTTTGATTATGGGAATAGCTTGAGAAAATGTTGTTTGAGGATATGATTTTAAGAGGATTGGATTAAAGACATTAAAATTGGAGTTAAAGGTTGTTTGAGGATAGATGCTGCCAGATTCGTTTTCAGAGAATCAGGTTGCATTGGGTTCGACGGTGGTTAACTGATTGTGAAACTTTACAAGTTATTAGTACACATCTTAAAATTCAAAATAAGGTATAGAATGTGTAATATCCCAAATTTTGGTCCGAGAAGCTTGAGGAAATGTTTCAATCAAGTAGACTATTAAGCCCAGTTTAATAAGAGTTCCAAGAATATCCGAAAAATAGAATGATTTTTGGGGACTATATGATTCAGCCCTTTCGGGCAGAGGGCTCAATGTGTGTAAGTAGTTGGATGTAATATATTGATGTATATGTACAGAAGCACACTTGGCACCATTTTAAGTAGTGCATATGGCACTTGTGTGGCGCCATATAGGGCCCACACACACAAAGACTTGGTTCCATTCCAGGAGAAGATACATTGGTATGCACTCGACAACTCTTAAATGTAGGAGCATATGTAGCACCGTCTTACGGCCACAGAGATATACTTAGAGCATTCTTGAACTTACTGAGACATATGGCGCTAAACCGAGTAAACTCTGTATACACGTGGGGCAAAAATGAGTAACCTTATAAAAAGTAGCTTTTTGAAAAGTAGCTTTTGGGTTGGTCTAATAAGAAGATGCCAACTAGCAACTTCATAAAGTGACTTTTAGGTTTTCTCAATGACAAGGCGCTACCGATCCCCTAGTCGAGACAACTCATCAGTCCCCGGCCTTGCCATATGGCTGACTTTCCCAAACACCGAGCATGAAAGCTTAAGGAAATCATCAGGCTTCTCTCTCCTAGCGTTAAAGTCAGATAGGAGGAGAAAGGGAAGAGAATGACTATATCTTGACACATGTATATTCCCCTGACACTTACCTCACAGGCCAAGTGAACTCCCCTGTGAGTTAGTCAGTCAGATTTTTAAGAATGAGTGTCGAGTACCCTAAGATTTTCACAACTTGACACATGGTACCATGAGATCATTCCAACACCCTCCAACCATCTTTAAATTCGTGCAGCCTTTAGAAATTGAGGGGAAAATAGAGAAAAATCAATAGAAAAAGAAAGAAGATTGAAGTTAGTGTGTTCTTGGCGTTCTTGTCTGATTTCAAGCTCGATTTCGCTTTTCAGCAGATAGAACCTTCACGAACCTTGTTCTACTCGATGACATTTTTACAGTTTTGAATTTTTGATTAGAGGAGTTTCGTGCCATCTCTAAAGTTGAGGTGCTGCCGAAATCACGAACCAATCATAGAATCAATTATAGGTAAGCATAAGCTTCGATTTAAGTATAATATCTTGAGGTTTTGTAAAGATTTCATGAAGTTATGGTGACCCTAAATTTTTATCTGAATAGTGATGTTAAGGTTTAGATGTTCTTATGATCTTGAATATGTAGTTACATAAGGTTTGATGATGATATTTGATAGGTTTGGTGGTTAAAATTGACAAAACAAATTGTACCTTGAAGGGATTTTCGGCCAAACCTAGAAATTTAAGAAGGAATGTGATTCTAGTAATTTTGAGGTTAGAAATGGATTCTATGGGAAAAATTATGTGAAAATAACTTGTATGATTTTTAGATGATTGGATAAGAAAATCCTAAATTTGGAACTTAAACTTTAGTGCTGCCAAATTTCATTTTTTAAAGGTAGACTGCTTGTGGCGTATATTTGAATAATTAAAATTTTTCCAATGATTATGATATTTTGTATATTGATAGTAGATGTCTTAAGCTTTAAAGTTTTGTATAGAATGTGTTATTTAGGTTAGTAGATTGTAAAATATGATTTGTTAAATTTAGGCATTGAATCTAGAATGATTTCTGTGGCAGCAAGGGTTTGGTCAAAGTTCTGGAATTTTGTGCTTATAATTGGTAGAGGGAGATCAAGGTTTTTTTATTCCCGTAAGTGAAGGAAAGATTTCCAAGTTCTTTTGATGCATGTACAACGGTTTCAACCTTGGAAGCGTAAATTGGCTCGAAAATGAGCTTTGATCATTTTGCTACCCCAAATGGATGAATTTTGAAATTCGTTGACCCAATCCATTAGTCCAAACTAACAAAGGAGTGAGAAAGACAATTCCCACTTTAAGCCATGGCCTGTAGAGAGGCATACCCCATGAAACCGTATGAAAGAGCAAGCGGGCTTAAAATACGCGTCTCTAGAATTTTGGGTGTGAAAAGGGTAAGATTTGGAAAATCCATGGCCTAGATTGGAGTCCTCGTGAAAGATGGAGAGAGGGTGAGGATTTCCATGTACTTTTGATCCCTGTACAGCTGTTTCAACCTTGAAATCGTAAACTGGCTAGAAAATGAGCTTCGAGTATTTTGTTACCCCAAACGGAAGAATTTTGAAACTCGTTGCCCAATCCATGAGTCCAAATTAATAAAGGAGTGAGAAAGAGGATTCCCCCTTAAATCCGTGCCCTGTAGAGAGGCATACCCCATTAAAAATCATGAAAGAGAAAGCAGGCTCAAAATACGTGTCTCTTAAATTTTGGGTGTGAAAAGGGTTTGATTTAGAAAATTTGTGACCTAGATTGGAGTCCTCGTGAAAGATGGAGTGAGGGTGAGGATTTCCAAGTACTTTTGATGCATGTACAGCGATTTCAACCTTGGAAGCGTAAATTTGCTCAAAAATAAGCTTAGATCATTTTGCTACCCCAAACGGATGAATTTTGAAATTCGTTGACCCAATCCATTAGTCCAAACTAACAAAGGAGTAAGAAAGACGATTCCCACTATAAGTCGTGGCCTGTAGAGAGGCATACCCCATGAAACCATATGAATGAGCAAGCAGGCTCAAAATACGCGTTTCTAGAATTTTGGTGCGAAAAGGGTAAGATTTAGAAAATCCATGACCTATATTGGAGTCCTCGTGAAAGATGGAGCGAGGGTGAGGATTTCCATGTACTTTTGATCCCTGTACGGCGGTTTCAACCTTGAAATCGTAAACTGGCTAGAAAATGAGCTTCGAGCATTTTGTTACCCCAAACGAATGAATTTTGAAATTCGTTGCCCAATCCACGAGTCCAAATTAACAAAGGAGTGAGAAAGAGGATTCCCACTTAAATCCATGGCCAGTAGAGAGGCATACCCCATTAAAAAACATGAAAGAGCAAGCAAGCTCAAAATACGCGTCTCTAGTATTATCGGTGTTAAAATGGTCAGATTTGGAAAATTCGTGACCTAGATTGGAGTCCTCGTGAAAGTTGGAGCGAGGGTGAGGATTTCCAACTACTTTTGATGCCCGTACAGCGGTTTCAACCTTGGAAGCGTAAACTGGCTAGAAAATGAGATTTAAGCATTTTGCTACCCTAAACGGATGAATTTTGAAATTCGTTGACGCAATCCATGTGTCCAAATTAGCAAAGGAGTGAGAAAGTGGATTCCCACTTAAGTCCGTGGCCTCTAGAGAGGAATACCTCATTAAAAAACATAAAAAAGAGCAAGCGGGCTGAAAATACGCCTCTCTATCATTTAGGGTGTGAAAACGTTCAAATTTGGAAAATCCGTGACCTAGATTGCACTCCTCGTGAAAAATGGAGCGAGTGGGAGGATTTCCTTGTACTTTTGATGCCTGTCAGTGGTTTGAACCTTGAAATCGTAAACTGGCTCTAAAATAAGCTTCGAGCATTTTGCTACCTCAAACGGATGAATTTTGAAATTCGTTGACCCAATCCATTAGTCCAAATTAATAAAGGAGTGAGAAAGAGGATTCCTACATAAATCTGTGGCCTGCAGAGAGTCATACCCCATAAAACAGCATGAAAGAGCAAGCGGGCTAAAAATATGCGTCTCTAGAATTTTGGGTGTGAAAATGGTAAGATTTGGAAAATCCATGACCTAGATTGGAGTCCTCGTGAAAGATTGAGAGAGGGTGAGCATTTCCAAGTACTTTTGATGCATGTACAGTGGTTTCAACCTTGCAATCGTAAAATGGCTCGAAAATTAGCTTTGATCATTTTGGGCCATGGAGATTCAAGTTGTATGGGCACTGTAGCATACGGTACTGTAGCGTATGACACTATAGTGTACTGTAGCAACACTGTAGCATCGAGTGATTTTATTTTAACAATCACTCGAGTGATTCTAGAAATAGTGAAAATCACTCTAGTGATTCACTATTCACTCGAGTGATGTCCAGTTTTTCAGTCTCTGTTTTCCATCTAGCTGAGCGACGTCTGGTAATTCAATCATTTCTCTCAAACCACAACTCCGATTGAGATGAAACTAGTTACATATGAAACGAGCCTCCAAATGCGTCATTTTGGAACCAGAAGAAACACTAAAGGAGCTAAGATGAATAAGATATGCATGTTTGAAGTTGAAGTTGAAATCAGCGTCACTTTCCAGAACAACTTTGGTACTTCTGCCATAACTCTCAAACCATAGATCCAATTGAGCTAAAACCAGTGCCATATGAAACTAGACTTAAAGAGATTTCCATTGATATATAATATGGAAATTTTGGAGTTACATTCGAAGAGTTATGGTATCTAGAAGTTGACCCATATTTGCTGTCAAATTGAAAGAGCAGCTACAAGTTCAACTGATCTGAACAGAGAGCACCCGAGTGATTCTCATAATCACTCGAGTGATCATTAATAATCACTCGAGTGAAATGCGTCAGATGTCAGATCACTCGAGTGGCACAGAAAATCACCATCAAAATTTTTCACTGTTCTCAAAATCACTCCCAAAGATACCGAAATCACTCGAGTGCATATGTTGATTTTGCAGATCACTCCCAGTGTGAGCCAGAATCACTCCAGGAAAAAATCATTGTTCTGAATTTCACTTCCAGTGATCTCCAAATCAATCATGTGATATCTCAGTTTTTCCAAATCACTCCCAGTGGCTCTGAAATTACCGAAAGAAAAATACACTGTTTTGGAAATCACTTCCAGTGATAGTCAGATCACTCGAGTGATGTTTGAAAAATCCAAATTTACTTCCAGTGGATTGAAAATAGCAAGAACAATTCAATGTTTGCAAAATCACTTCTAGTGATGCCAAATTCACTCGAGTGATATATGAAGTTTTCCATATCACTTCCAGTGGATACTGAATCACTTCCGGTGAATATTAAAATTCCTCAGATCAACTCCAGTGCCGTAACTGATCATTTCCAGAGAATACCAATATGCACTAGATCACTTCCAATGAACTGATATGCCATTTTCTCAGTATCACTTCCAGTCTCAGATCACTTCCAGTCAGGTGTTATCCAGTCAATGATATACTAATCTTTCAGTAGCACTTCTAGTGATATCCAAGTCATTACAGTGAAATGATTACCTTCAAGTCATATAAGATTCATTCGAGTGATATGGGTATTTTGATACACAACTTCTGATGATCACTCAGTGAACTCTTCACTATATCGGAATCAGTTCTAATGACAGTCACATCTAGAAACCAAGATTACTGCCAGTGAAATGCTTCTGCAGTCAAGTGTTAATTGTTTTATCAAAATCACCTCCAGTGAAGTGACACCGCACTCAAGTGATTCTCATGTTTTAGAATATCACTGCCAGTGAATTAGATGTTAACTCAAGTGATTCGCTGTTCTCATCAGAATCACTTCCAGAAACTTGACAGAAATAAGGAAACAACTAGAATGATTTCATGGTGTACTCTACTGATGTGGTCACTTCCGGTAAAGTAGTTATCCACTCGAGTGATATTTAAAAGATTCTCTAATGGCTATTTTCTGTCAGTGCATTACATGTATTCCACTACAGATCACATGGCAAGCAAACGACCAATATTCAAAGATCACGAATCATGGGCAATATCAATATTTAATAGACAAGTCAATGAACGTGCAAACAACTGAAGTATTTCTCAGAGCACGATCATGGGCAACGGTTGAATTACTTATCAGAGAGCACGATCAGATTACAACGGTCAAATATTTAAATGCTCCCAACGGCTCTCAACGCATGTTCTATATAAACCGAGGCATTCAACAAGAAACAACATCGAACTGAGATACTACAGCAAATAGAAATGATGAAGTAATGAGAACCCAACTGCCAACATGCTGCTGACATGAATCTTCATCTCTCATACTCTCTGTTAATATCTGTTTTCATTGTCATGTATAATTGAGAGTGAAATTATTTGTATTGTACTTCAGTAAGTATCATATCTACTATGTGAGAGAGTCTGTAAACACTTCATCTCTATTTCAGAAGTGTTCTCAAGGTAGAGGGACCTTGAGAGGATTGACCACCTTACGAGGGAAGTTGTAGAGTGACAGTAAGACTTTCTGCTCGTAAGACTTACAAGGTGCAAGCAGTAGAGAACGTTGCTACTTGTAAGGCTTACAGTGGTGTAAGCAGGAGAGGACGTTGCTCCTCGTAAGACTTGTACGGGTAAGCAGGAGAGAAAGGTCATTGGGATTGCTTTGCTCGACTTGCCGTAAGAGAGAGTAAACCTTACAGTGTGTAAAGGGAAGTAATTTTGTAAGAGAATTGTAGAGGCTTTTCTTGTGCCCAATTAAACAAGAAGATAGTGGATTGAAAATCTTAGGAGGAGCCTGGGGACTGGACGTAGGTCATCGTGGTTTGGACCGAACCAGGATAAATCACAGTTTGCATATTCTTTTCCCTAAGCTTTTACATTTCCAGCATATATGATCTATATATCTACATATGAATTTACAGTTCCATATGTATTGATTTGATAAGCTGTAAAAAGATTTTAATCAGACTTTCTTATCGTACACCTAATTCACCCCCCTCTTGGATGTCAGCCGGTTCTAACATTTGGTATCAGAGTCCGGACTCTTGTTTAGAGGACTTAACCATCTCAAGAGTTATCAAGAATTATCAATGGCTGATTTTGGGTGTTGCTTACTTTTTGAAGGTTTTGATTTTGTTAGAACTGGCTGACACCCAAAAGGGGGTGAATTAGGTGTACGATAATAAAGTATGATCTTTTAAAAATCTTTTTGCAACTTATCAAATCAATACATGTGGGAGTATAAAATCATAAGCAGTTATGTAAATCTTATATGCTGGGAATATAAAAGCTTAGGGAAGAGAATATGCAAACTGTGATTTATCCTGGTTCGGTCCAATCCACGATTACCTACATCCAGTCCCCAGGCTCCTCCTGAGATTTTCAATCTACTATCTTCTTATTTAACCGGGCACAAGAAAAGCCTTTACAAATTCACAAGAGTTACTCCCACTTACACACTATAAGGTTTACTCCTTCTTACAGCAAGTCGAGCAAAGCAATCCCGAATACCTTTCTCTCCTGCTTACCCTGCAATTCTTACGAGCAGCAACGTTCTCTCCTGCTTACACCACCGTAAGTCTTACGAGCAGCAACGTTCTCTACTTATTGCACCTTGTAAGTCTTACGAGCAGAAAGTCTTACTGACAATTTGCTCTACAACTTCCCCCGTAAGGTGATCAATTCTTTCAAGGTCCCTCTTCCTTGAGAACACTTTTGAAATACAGATGAAGTGTTTACAAGCTCTCTCACAGAGTGTATGAATGCTCACTGAAGTACAATACAAATACTCTCACTCTCAAATATACATGATATTGTAAACAGATAAGAACAAAAGAGTATATGAGGCGGACGACTTATGATATTAGCATGTTGGTTGTTAGGTTCTCATTGCTCATGTGTTTAGTTACTGTCGCATCATCTCTAGGTTTCTTGTTTGAATACATTGGTTTATATAGAAGATGGTTGAGAGCCGTTGGAAGCATTCAAACATTCTGCCTATTGGAATCTGATAGTGCTTCTGACAGATAACTCATACCGTTGCTTTCTGTTTACACATTCTTGGTTGTTCATTTAATTCTGTTGCTGCCCATGATTCGTTGTCAGATAGGTCTTTAAACATTGATCTGTTGATAGCATCTCAACATACCCGTTGGAGTCGCACTGCTTGTTCTGACAGATTTCCACTTTAGAAAACTAGTCGTTATTAGTGGACGCTTGGCTTCTCGTGAAATGGTTTTTCGGCTCTTCTCATGATTTCTTCATTGTTAATATGGAGAAACACTTCTGTTAGAACTGACTGACACCCAAGAGGGGGGTGAATTGGGTGTATGGTAAGAATGTCTGATCTTTTAAAAACTTTTCACAGATTGTTAACTCAGTATATATATGGAAGTATAAACTCACAAGTAATTATATAAATCGTATATGCTGGAAATATAAAAGCTTAGAGAAGAGAATGTGAAAACTTTGATTTATCCTGGTTCAGTCCAATCCACGATGACCTACGTCTAGTCCCCAGGCTCCTCTTGAGATTTCTAATCCACTATCTTCTTGTTTAACTGGGCACAAGATAAGCCTCTACAAATTCATAAGAGTAACTCCCCCTTACACACTGTAAGGTTTACTCCTTCTTACAGCAAGTCGAGCAAAGCAATCCAAAGACCTTTCTCTCCTGCTTACCCGTGTAAGTCTTATGAGCAGCAACGTTCTCTCCCGCTTACACCACTGTAAGTCTTACGAGCAGCAACATTCTCTACTGCTTGCACCTTGTAAGTCTTATGGGCAGAAACTCTTACTGGCGATTCACTCTACAACTTCCACCGTAAGGTGATCAATCCTCTCAAGGTCCCTCTACCTTGAGAACACTTCTGAAATACAGGTGAAGTGTTTACAAGCTCTCTCACAGAGTGTATAAATGCTTACTGAAGTATAATACAAAATATTCTCACTCTCTCAAATATACATAATATAGAAGATGAAGTATAGCAAAGAGTGGTCGAAGGTAGAAGACTTAGAATATCAGCATGTTCATGTTCTCATCGTATTGCCTTTTCTTTTGTGTTTGAATCCTCTCCTATTTATAGCTGAGTTATGGAAGATGACCGTTGTAAACATCCATCCGTTATAGTTTGTTAATTCATTTGACCGTTGAGCCCAGTCGGATATTTTTCTGTTGTAATCCCATCTGATGCTTAGACAGATACTACTTCATTTTCGGTTGGAGTCCCATTGCTTTGCATGGTCGTTTAGTGTATTTAAATATTTTCCCGTTGATCGTGCTTTGACAGATGCTTTAGCATTTCCTGTTGATCTCTTACAAATGTTTCAATGTTGCTTTCTTTCTGTTTTGGATGTTAGTTGAATCGTTTATTGAATAGACATGTTGCCCATGATTTGTTATCACTTAATATTGATCCATGTATGCCATGTGATCGGTAGTGCATAACACCTGTAAATCCACTCAAAGAAATAGCCGTGAGAAAACATCACTCGGGTGATTACAGACTTCACTGGCAGTGATCTTGAAAACTAAAGAAGCACTGGAAGTAAACTTGATTTCTCTAGAGGTGATTTTCAGAAGATAATATTCCACTGGCAATGATTAGCATCCCTCGAGTGTACCATGAAATCATTTGACTTGTTTCCTTGTTTCTGTCATATTTCTGGAAGTGATTTACAGAAGTATTTCACTGGCAGTGGGTTTGTAAGAGTAAGCATATCAGGATATTATTTGACAGAAAGTGATCTTGGTTGTTGGAGGTGATTCTGATTCTCTGGTAGTGATTTTGATTTACTGTCACTGGAACTATGAAGAGTGCACTGAGTAATCACTGACTGATGAAAGTGATATGAGGTAACTGATATTCACTGTGAGTGATTAAGAACGATGCTGGAGGTGATCAGCTGAAATGGACGATTACTCGAGTGAAATTCATGTCACCGGAAGTGATTTTCAAAACAGTAAAATATTCCTGAAGTGATTTCGCCTTGCACTGGAAGTGATCTGTAGAAATGACTAATCACTCGAGTGAATTCAACTGCACTGGGAGTGAAAATGAGAACAATGAATTTTTCTTGCAGTGATTTTTGATTCACTGGAAGTGATTTGAGAAAGAGTGAAATTCACTGGAAGTGATTCAGCATCCACTGGAAGTGATCTTCGAAAACAACATAATCACTCGAGTGATTTTGGCATCACTGGAAATGATTTTGCAAACAGTGAATTTTTCTTGTAGTGATTACAGGCGCACTGGAAGTGATTTAGCAAAACTGAGATATCACTCGAGTGATTTGGAGATCACTGGAAGTGATTTGGCGGAAATCACAAATCACTCGAGTGATTCAGGATCACTGGAAGTGAAATCTAGAACAGTGAAAAATTCCTGCAGTGATTCTGGCGCCACTGGAAGTGATTTGCCATATTACTCGAGTGAATTTTGGAATCACTCGAGTGATATGTTCTTCTGATCACTTTTACTTCGTTGTTGCGTTTCCAGTTCTTTAGCAAATAGAGATAAACTTCCAGATGACATAACTCTTCGAATATGGCTGAAAAATTTATCTATTATATATCAATGGAAATCTCTTGAAGTCTAGTTTCATATGGCACCAGTTTCAGCTCAATAGGATCAGTGGTTTGAGAGTTATAGCCAAAATACCAAACCTGTTCCAGAAAGTGACGCTGATGTGAAGGCCAGATTCGAACACTTATGCCCCGTTTGGTATGATGGAAGAGTTTTCAGAGAATTGAAAGTGGAAATAGAAGTAGAATTGGAAGTGGAAATGGAGATGGAAGTGGGGTTTAAAAGTGTGTTTGGTATGACAGTGGAAGTGAGATATAATTTTTAATCAAAATACATATTTGTAATATGAAAATACTAAAATACCCCCAACAAAAAAAACATCTTCTACCTAAAGACCATAGTCACCATTGAGAACTGCCGCCAACAAAAAGACGGAGGACCGCCACCGTCGCCGTCGCCGCCACCGTCACCGTCACCGCCGCCGGTGCCACCATCACCCTTATGGTAGAAGATCATAGTTGCCGGTGGAGGGAAGAAGAAAGGGTGGGAGGGTAGTAAGATAAATAAACCCAAGGAAGTGGAAGTGGAACTCACTTCTATGGGGTGAGTGATGGAATTCACTTCCATCATTTTTTATGGAAGTGACTTCCATGGGGAAGTGACTTCCATGGTACCAAACAGACAAAATGGTAGAACTCATTTCCACTTCCACTTCTCTCCCATGAGTTCCTTCCTACCAAACGAGGCATTATATCTCCTTCATATGAGCTTCTTTGATGTTGATTCTGATGTTAAAATGACAAATATGGAGTCTATTTTCATATGCAACTGGTTAGGTCTCAATCGGAGTTGTATTTTGGGAGATATGATCAAATAACCAGACCTCGCTCAGCTAGACGAACAACAAAGCATGAAAAAGCTGCAAATCACTCGAGTGAACAGTGAATCACTGCAAGTGATTTCACTGTTTTCAGAATCACTCGAGTGATTCTAAAATCACTCGAGTGATTGTTAAAATCACTCGATGCTACAATGCTGCTACAGTAAGCTACAGTGAAATACGCTACAGTAACCGTATGCTACAGTGCCCACTGCTACATTACCCAAAGAACTTGAAACTTGCTATTTTTCATTAATTCTTGCAAGTTCTTCATTCCTCAATTTCTTTCTTCCATTGCTTGACTAATCTACAATATATGCAATATCAAATAGTTAGTTAATGTATTAGAAAAGTATACTATGCAAACTTCTTATGCTTAATATTTGACATCCATATTTGTCATCATCAAAACTAATCATATCTAACAACTTCATCCACTGATACAATGGAATATTATTCATGATTAAATTTGATCAATATTCAAAGACAAGATTTCTACACTCTGGGACTTCAACATTTTCAGTGACAATATTCTCCATGAGTGACCTTCGTATATGAAGATGTAATCTAAATGTTTGATCTCTTGTTTCATACTTGAAATGAATGTTAAATGTGTTTAAGTATACCAACAAATGTAAACATACTGATTAGAGATTGAACTCTGAAATTTACTCTGATTCAGTCAGCTTCTGGAGGTGCTTCTGATAGGAACTGAATCACTCAAGTGATTATACAATCCACTGGAAGTGATTCTCTCAAACCAACAATTCACTCGAATGCAGAAGCATTTCACTCGAGGTGATCTGGGACGTTGGAGTTGCACTAGGTTACTTACAGTGGAAGTGATTTTGAAACATCTTTCACTGGAGGTGCACTGGACTGCTAGCATTGGGAGTGATTTACCTTAAACATTGGATATTATCTTACAGGAAGTGATCTTGGTTCTTGGAGGTGATTCTGATTCTCTGGTAGTGATTTTGATTTACTGTCACTGGAACTATGAAGAGTGAACTGAGTAATCACTGACTGGAAGTGATATGAGGTAATTGATATTCACTGGGAGTGATCAAGAACGGTGCTGGAGGTGATCAGCTGAAATGGACGATCACTCGAGTGAAATTCATGTCACCGGAAGTGATTTTCAAAACAGTAAAATTTCCTGAAGTGATTTCACCTTGCACTGGAAGTGATCTGCAGAAATGACTAATCACTCGAGTGAATTCGACTGCACTGGAAGTGATTTTCAAAACAATGAATTTTTCTTGAAGTGATTTTAGACGTACTAGAAGTGATCCTGGAAAATTTCATATCACTCGAGTGAATTCCATATCACTCGAGTGAATTCCATATCACTGGAAGTGAAATTGCAAACAGTGAAAAATTCCTCCGGTGATTCCTGCGCCACTGGAAGTGATATGCATTCTGACCCATTTCACTCGAGTGATCTTCCTGATCACTCGAGTGATTATAAAAATCACTCGGGTGCTCTCTGTTCAGATCAATTGGACTCGAAACTTCCATTTCCAATTTGACAGCAAACAGGGGTAAAATTACAGATGGCATAACTCTTTGAATATAGCTCCAAAATTTATGTAGTATATATCAATGGAAATCTCTTGAAGTGTAGTTTCATATAGTACCAGTTTCAGCTCAATAAGATCAGTGGTTTCAGAGTTATAGTCAAAATACCAAACCTATTCCAGAAAGTGACGCTGATATGAAGGAAAATTTAGAACACTTATATCTCCTTTATCTGATCTCCTTTGATGTTGTTTCTGGTGTCAAAATGATGCATTGGGAGTGTATTTTCATATGCAACTGGTTTGGTCTCAATCAGAGTTGTATTTTGAGAGATATGATCAAATAACTAGGCCTTGCTCAGCTGGATGAAAAACATAGTCTGAAAAACTACAAATCACTCGAGTGAACAGTGAATCACTGCAAGTGATTTTCAGAATCACTCGAGTGATTCTGAAATCACTCGATGCTACAGTTCTGCTACAGTAAGCTACAGTGAAAATATGCTACAGTAACCGTATGCTACAGTACCCATAGAACTTGAATCTTCATATTTTTCATTAATTCTTGCAAGTTCTTCACTTCTCAATCTCTTTCCTTCATTGCTTGACTAATCTACAATATATGCAATATCAAATAGTTAGTAAATGTACTAGAAAAGTATACTATGCAAACTTCTTATGCTTAATATTTGACATCTATATTTGTCATCATCAAAACTAATCATATCTAACAGATTTTACCATCCCACCTATTTTGAAAGATATTGATTTTTGGTTTTGGAAAGCTAGAATGACTAGTTTTATAAAAGTATGTGATTTTGATATATGGAATGTTGTTACAAATACTTTTGATTATAAACCGAAAGAGAATTGGTCTGACAGAGAAAAGAAAATATTTTTGTAAGCTATGAAAATTCTGTATAGTGCTTTAATTGAAAATGATTTTTTAAAATTTGATTTTGTTCATCTGCTATATACTTCCAACAAGAGTGTTGAAGTTGAAAGTGTTGACAGTTCATGTGAAACCATAATCTGTGCATCTACGGTTCATGAACAAGTGGAGGTTGAGATTAAAGGAGTCACAGAACATTTCCTTGACTCAGTGAACACAAAAGATTAAGAGAAAGAGGATTCCCAAGAAGAGTTCATCATGGACGAATGCGATAAATCACTCTCTGAAGCTCAAGATGAACTCAAGGTAAAAAGTTCCAATTCTTCTGATGATTTTTGTAAAACTGATTTTCAAAGTTTGCATAAAATTGTTTTCCAACCAATTATGGATTCTGTTGAGAAAAGCAAAAACATTTTCGAACATGCTGGAAATTTATACGTGAAGAAAGATCTTAGGCAAACTAAATATTTGTGATTACCATCTCTCAAACAACACAATACTTGCACAGAACCTCACAATGTATATCATGATGTTATCTGCAATTATTGTGGTAAATCTGGACATATTTCTCACACATGCTATGTTAGAAGAAATCCTAATGAGAGAAATAAATATGTTTGGGTTTATAAAGGACATGTAAAATCTAATGCTAACAATCAAGGACCCAAGTATATGTGGGTACCAAAATGTCCATCTAGTACTTCACGTATGCAGGATGATCCGAAAGGAAATGGACATAAAGGTACAGATAAGATGAAAAAGAAGCCAAGAGTTTCTCATGCACCAATAAAGAGGTTCATACCATCAAAAAAGAGAACTCTCGGAGCATCCATTGCTGGAGCTACAGAACATAACGACCAAAAGAAGCAATGGAGAAAAGGTATATGTTCCACCTTAAGAATGAACTACCATATAGTACTATTCAACTACTTTGAGGAGAACAAGAAAAGGAGGATCTCTCGTACATAGAGGGAAATTCTCTTGGAGTCTAAATCAAATGAGAGAGTTTTGCATGATCCCAAGGCTAAAGATGCAAAAACAAAACGTATTAAAAGATGCAGTGGGTAAGCAAAGTCAGTCCTACGAGTATCTAAGATTATACAATGGTAAAACCTCCTACACTCTCATCTTTAATATTTATTGAGGTTTTACATTTCACAAGCTTAGAAATAAACCTTGCAAACTATCTTTGAAATTTGTTTTCAAATCAATTGAAAAATTCATTCTGTGAATTTAGTTACAAAGGGATTGCAATAGCTTAATTCTTTATGCATACATACATGTTTCAAAAGAAAATACTTTTATGCATAAAGACATATTTAATTCATTATGCTAAATTTCTTCAAATTGACTATATCATTAGAGCATGTGAATTATGATTCCTACAAGCTAACCATCAGTGGATCCAAGTAAAATTGGATACCGAGGGAAAAAAACATCTATATGGTTTTGTAGGAAGTGGAAAAGAATGCTTTGGTTTCAATCACTATAACCAGGGATGAATAGAGCATACATGAATGTTAAAGAGAACATTACAGAAAAGCATCAATCAATAGCATGGTTTACTCAAGTGATCTTGGAGGACTTGAGTAAAAGGATATAATACGATGGAGATTAACTTTGGTGTCTACAAGTTACACTCAAGCCAGGTACGTTGTACCAGTATGTAAAACTTTCTGCATAATTCAAGTGTCATGACTTTGTTTCATAATTTCAAAGCTCTTAATAGCACTCGTTCTTCCCAACTCAATTTGAGTGATAAATATTTTCTCATTACTGCACATCATTAGCATTCAATCATTTGTGATTTTTGAAATGTTCCAGATTGATAAAATTGACTGAAAGTGAAATTGTGCATAATCTTTCTGTGCACTTGAGTTTTGAAATACACAATCAAAAATGTGTTTTTGTTTCAATTTATCTTGTTTTATAAAAGTGCATACACATGTGTTTTGAAAAACATTCATACTCTGATTGCATTCAAATTGGTTTCAAACTTGGAAGTTAATATTTTTGTAAACTGAATGTCAAAATGCTTCAAATCCATCCGCTAGAGTTTTTCCCATCATCGTGTTATTTCTTAGTGCTATCACATACTTGAACTCTTTTGCAATATGTTAGACCTCATATCTAATAAGTTAGGCATCTGTATGAGTTTAAAGTTTATATCCTAGAAAATAATTGAATTTATGAAAAGTCTTGTTCTTAATGCATAAATCCTTATTGGTTGAGTTATTCCAAGCTTTGTGAATATTCATTAATGCATTGATTGTTAATGCATTAACCGTAATAATGGAATAACATACTAAGATGATATTATGGAACTCTAGTCATTTGGACTATTGAGTATGTGCTTCATCATCTATAAATCATTGTACACATCTTGTTATTCATATGCATTAATATTTGTCTTTATTCATTTCTGAGTATCTAGAGTCTTGTATTCAAATTCTTTCCGTACATGCTCATATGTTTCATGACTCAATTCTAAGAGGCAAGATTATCTCTTGATTAATAGAAAATTCATTATGCTTATATATGTCTATATAGTTAAGCCTCTTTTGGCTAATTCATTTTTCATATGACTTTTGCTCTTGGAAAGATTCTCAAACTTGTTAACCCCAATGCCTAACATATCTTAATTGTTCTTTAAAAAGGAAGCTTTTTGATACATGTATATACTTAAACTATTGACTTCCGTGATTTTTAGCATAAGCATTGATATTTTTCATAAATAAGTTTTCATGCATTCAAAATCTCAATTTCATAATGCATGTTCATGATTCAAAAGAACATTTGAGATTTTGAAAGAATTTGCATATTTCACTCTTGAAAATTTGATTTCGTTCACAATTTATCATTTTATAAAAGTTGGTCATTATGGATATATTTTCTACTCTTTTGATCCAACTTACATGGATTGCATGAAAATCTTATCAATGACACATTTTCTATATAAAGTGTATTTACAAATTGTCATTGATCTTTGAAAATTATCACTCTTGGTATCGCTTGTTCGGTATGCTTTATGATTCAATTTGGTTTGAATTTATTGAGTAAAATGATACTTTGGTCTATGTTGGTTTATGATACTCTTTGCTTAAATATCATATGATTTAATTGTAAAATGATACCAAGAGTAAAATGATACTCTTGGTATCGCTTGTTCGTTATGCTTTATGATTCAATTTGGTTTGAATTTATTGAGTAAAATGATACTTTGGTCTATGTTGGTTTATGATACTCTTTGCTTAAATATCATATGATTTAATTGTATAAAGAACATAAGAGTTGTTATATCTAATAGTGTGGACCCAAGAGAAAAATTGGGTACCAAGGAGCATATATTTATACTTTTACAGGAGTAGTTGACCAAAATACTTTGCTAGCGGATACAAAGATCAGAGGCTAACATAGGAGGCATGACTGGTAGTGTTGCAGTATGTAGAAATAGAACATGTGATATAAGATGGATAGAATTTGATAAGATGAGGCAGTTGTAAACTAGAACTTCAGAGTTCTATTTGAGATGACGGATGACAAAATAAGGGAGCTATGTGCTATGATAAAATTAGAATTTTCCTGATAATGTTTTCTAAGCAAGAGACACATACTAAGCTAAAGGATGCACATATGCATATAAGGCCTTACTCTGAACTCATCTTGGCATCCTTAAGTGTCTTACAAAGATTACAGATCATCATACATGCATCAATAGACTACAGATGATTATAACTCGAGTAATTACGACATTACTTGAGTGAGGTATTGTATTTCTTCCTAATTCAAATTCTCCGAGTTTCATCACTCAAGTAAGCACTCAAGTGACGATCGAGTGATATTGGAGTATAACTGTTAAAACCCCTTAATGGCATCATTATTTGAAAATTTTGATTTCTCTCTAAAACCTGCCACTTTCACACTCAATGTTTTTAAATGGTTTTCCAGATCCATAAGAGTTTTTAATTGTATTCCTCATAATAATTTTTAAGGCTATGCATTCATTAAGGGGGAGCTTCACATTCACATGTGTTTTATATCTTAAAAGCTTATCTCCTTTATTTAGAAAATCATTATAGCATACTCATCTGCATTTACTTTCAATTGATTAGTTTTGATTATGAGTTACTCATACACTTTCTTTCCATGATCTCAATTTATATAGAAAGGAAATTTTTGATACTTGAGTGTACTAACCATCCTCCTTGCAAGAATGCTTATTTTACTTATAGCAGGAGAATTTTCTCTATGAAATGATCACTCATCAACATACTAAAAAGGAGAACATATCAATCTTGAGGACATTTGCTTTAATGATCAGTCAAAAGAAAATATGTTGGCTGCAATGTTCAAAGTAACAAATAACTATGCCAATACAAATTAAAGGAGCATTAAACATACTGTGATGGAACAAGGAGTTCAACTCAGTGAGGAGCATCTTGAAGACAACATATACTTCAGAGTTGCACCGAGAATGTGGCATAAGCTGGACTTCATGAATCTATCATCAGCTTGCAAGATCCAAATGAGCATCTCTAAACACTCTCTCTCTTTAGGTTTTATGAATACCTTGCATATCTTTTATTATGAAAGCTTTCTTGAAAAACATTTTTCATTTGCATCACATTCATATAGCATTACTTTCAAAAAAAAAAGGGGAGAGAAAATTATTTATTTTGATTAATGGAGAAAAAGGAATTTCTAATTTATTTTCATACTTACTTCTCCATAAACATATCTTCCTTATACTTCAAACTTTTTGCTAATTTCAAATAGAGGAAGAGAAATGGAAAAATATGTTGCATTCAATTTTCCTATCACATTCAAGCATATTTTTCTCTAAGGATTTGACATCATCAAAAAGGGGGAGAATGGTAGATATGATTAGTTTTGATGATGACAAATGTAGATGTCAAATATTAAGTGCAAGAAGTTTGCACAATATACTTATCTCTTACATTGACTAACTACTATATTTAATGTTACATATCTTGTAGAAAGAGATTGAGAAATGAAGAACCTATAAGAATTAATGAAGAACATGAAGATTCAAGTTGTATGGGCACTGTAGCAGTTAGCACTGTAGCATATGGTACTGTAGCGTATGACACTGTAGCAACACTGTAGCATCGAGTGATTTTATTTTAACAATCACTCGAGTGATTTTTCAAATCACTCGAGTGATTCTGGAAATAGTGAAAATCACTCGAGTGATTCACTATTCACTCGAGTGATGTCCAGTTTTTCAGGCTCTGTTTTCCATCTAGCTGAGCGACGTCTGGTAATTCAATCATTTCTCTCAAACCACAACTCCGATTGAGATGAAACTAGTTACATATGAAATGAGCCTCCAAATGCGTCATTTTGGAACCAGAAGAAACACCAAAGGAGCTAAGATGAATAAGATATGCATGTTTGAAGTTGAAGTTGAAATCAGCGTCACTTTCCAGAACAACTTTGGTACTTCTGCCATAACTCTCAAACCATAGATCCAATTGAGCTAAAACCAGTGCCATATGAAACTAGACTTAAAAATATTTTCATTGATATATAATATGGAAATTTTGGAGTTATATTCGAAGAGTTATGGTATCTGGAAGTTGACCCATATTTGCTGTCAAATTGAAAGAGCAGCTACAAGTTCAACTGATCTGAACAGAGAGCACCCGAGTGATTCTCATAATCACTCGAGTGATCAGGAAGATCACTGGAGTGATCATTAATAATCACTCGAGTGAAATGCGTCAGATGGTAGATCACTCGAGTGGAATAAAAAATCATTGTTCTGAATTTCACTTCCAGTGATCTCCAAATCACTCGAGTGATATCTCAGTTTTGCCAAATCACTCCCAGTGGCTCTGAAATCACCGGAAGAAAAATACACTATTTTGGAAATCACTTCCAGTGATAGTCAGATCACTCGAGTGATGTTTAAAAAATCCAGGTTCACTTCCAGTGGATTGAAAATAACAAGAAAAAATCACTATTTGCAAAATCACTTCCAGTGATGCCAAATTCACTCGAGTGATATATGAAGTTTTCCATATCACTTCTAGTGGATGCTAAATCACTTCCGGTGAATGTTAAAATTCCTCAGATCACCTCCAGTGCTGTAACTGATCATTTCCAGAGAATACCAATATGCACCAAATCACTTCCAATAAACTGATATGCCATTTTCTCAGTATCACTTCCAGTCAGGTGTTATCCAGTCAATGATATACTAATTTTCAGTAGCACTTCCAGTGATATCCAATTCATTACAGTGAAATGATTACCTTCAAGTCAGATCAGATTCATTCGAGTGATATGGGTATTTTGATACACAACTTCCGATGATTACTCAGTGAACTCTTCACTGTATCAGAATCAGTTCTAATAACAGTGACATCCAGAAATCAAGATTACTGCCAGTGAAATGCTTATGCAGTCAAGTGTTAATTGTTTTATCAAAATCACCTCCAGTGAAGTGACACCGCACTCAAGTAATTCTCATGTTTTAGAATATCATTGCCAGTGAATTAGATGTTAACTCAAGTAATTCCCTGTTCTCATCAAAATCACTTCCAGAAACTTGACAGAAATAAGGAAACAACTAGAATGATTTCATGGTGCACTCTACTGATGAGGATCACTTCTGGTAAAGTAGTTATCCACTCGAGTGATATTTAAAAGATTCTCTAACGGCTATTTTCTGTCAGTACATTACAGGTATTCCACTACAGATCACATGGCAAGCAAACGACCAATATTCAACGATGACAAATCATGGGCAATATCAATATTTAATAGACGAGTCAATAAACATGCAAACAACTAAATCATTTGTCAGAGCACGATTATGGGCAATGGTTGAATTACTTATCGGATAGCACGATCAGATTACAACGAACAAATATTTAAATGCTCCCAACGGCTCTCAACGCATGTTCTATATAAACTGAGGCATTCAACAAGAAACAACATCGAACTGAGATACTACAGCGAACAGAAATGAAGTAACAAGAACCCAACTGCCAACATGCTGCTAACATGAATCTTCATCTTTCACACTCTCTGTTAATATCTGTTTTCATTGTCATGTATAATTGAGAGTGAAATTATTTGTATTGTACTTCAGTGAGTATCATTTCTACTATGTGAGAGAGTCTGTAAACACTTCATCTCTATTTCAGAAGTATTCTCAAGGTAGAGGGACCTTGAGAGGATTGATCACCTTACGGGGGAAGTTGTAGAGTGACAGTAAGACTTTCTGCTCGTAAGACTTACAAGGTGCAAGTAGTAGAGAACGTTGCTACTCGTAAGGCTTATAGTGGTGTAAGCAGGAGAAGACGTTGCTGCTCGTAAGACTTGTACGGGTAAGCAGGAGAGAGAGGTCATTGGGATTGCTTTGCTCGACTTGCCGTAAGAGAGAGTAAACCTTACAGTGTGTAAGGGGGAGTAATTTTGTAAGAGAATTGTAAAGGCTTTTCTTGTGCCCAGTTAAACAAGAAGATAGTGAATTGAAAATCTTAAGAGGAGCCTGGGGACTGGACATAGGTCATCGTGGTTTGGACTGAACCATGATAAATCACAGTTTACATCTTCTCTTCCCTAAGCTTTTACATTTCCATCATATATGATCTATATATCTGCATAAATTATACAGTTCCATATGTATTGATTTGATAAGCTGCGAAAAGATTTTAATCAGACTTTCTTATCGTACACCCAGTTCACCCCCCTCTTGGTTGTCATCTGGTTCTAACAATAATGCCATCAATTAATGAATACTTGTTAAAACCTAGATCGCTCAATTGTAGGTTCTACAAAAGTGGATGCATTTGAGTTATCTTGGTGAAACAAGCATGAGTGATGGTGCTACTCATAATGATTCATTATTGTTTTGATTTAATTGAGATTAGCAAAACGGTTTTGGGTCTCAAGGCATTAGATGTAATTAAACATGCCAGATCATATGATGATTGAATCCTATAAAGATCTAAGAGCTACATATGATGTAATTGGTAAAGAGGTTACCTACCTAAATAACTTGAATTTAAGTGTCATGCCAAAGCGGACTTAATTTAGTGAGAGATTACTAAATAACTTGGCATATTTTAATTGTAGAATCATGTTGACTAGCAATATTGCTATACTATCACTGCGATCAGTCCTTGAGAAGGACAAACTCAATGGGACAAACTTTCTTGACTGGTTTAGGAACTTGAGAATTGTTCTCAAGCAAGAAAGAAAGGCATATGTCCTAGATCAACACATTCCTAAAGAGCCTGTAGTTAATGCTCCAAGAGCTCAGAAAGATGCTTACAAGAAGCAGAAGGATGACTCTACAGATGTAGGTTGCCTAATGCTTGCCACCTTGGTTCCAGACCTTCAAAGAGATCTAGAACTTATGAATGCTCATGAGATAATTGTGCATCTCAAGGAAATGTTCCAGCAATAGGCAAGACAAGAGAGGTAAGATACCATAAAGGCCTTACATTCCTACAAGATAGCTGAAGGTGTATCAGTTAGTACTCATGTGTTAAAGATGAAAGGCTATATTGATGACCTTGAGAGGCTTGGATTTCCTATGAGTCAAAAGTTAGCTACATATTTGATCTTGAACTCACTCCCGAAAGTTATGACCAATTTGTCATGAACTACAACATAGAGAAATCAATTTCTGAATTGCATAGGATGCTTAAAACTGTTGAGAAGAACATTAAGAAAAAGGCTCAGCATTTTTATGGTTCAGAAAGGAAAGGGTATAAAAAGGAAAGGCAAGGGCAAGGAAAAGAGTAAAGGCTCACTTGGTAAGACCAAAGAGTCAAACAAGCCGGAAACTAAGCCTACAACCAAGATGGCAAAGCCCCAAAGGACAGAGTATGCTTCTTCTGCAATGAACCCGTTCATTGGAAGAGGAATTACAAACTCTACCTCAAACATCTGAAAAAAAAATCAAAAGGATCAAGTCAATCGATTGGAATCTAACCTACCTATGACATTGTCGTCTAGGCCATATAAATGAGAAACACATTTCTAAACTCCATCAAGATGCATTTCCTAACTCATTTAATTTTGAATCATATGGTACATGTGAATCTTGCTTATTGGGAAAGATGACAAAGGTACCTTTTACTGGGTATAGTGAGAGGGCCATTGATTTATTAGGCCTCATATATACAGATGTATGTAGACCACTGAATACAGCTGTCAGAGAAGATTATATATACTTCATTACATTTATGGATGACTTTAGTAGATATAGATATATCTATCTAATGAAATATAAATCTGAATCTTTTGAAATATTCAAAATATTCCAAAATAAAGTACAAAACTAACTTGGCAAAATAATTAAAGTACTTTGATCTGATCGAGGTGGTGAATATTTGAGACAAGAGTTTATTGATCATCTTAAGAGTTGTGGGATAGTATCACAATTAACTCCTCCAGAAACACCACAATGGAATGACATTTCTAAGTGGAGGAATCTAACACTATTAGATATGATTCGATCTATGATGAGTCAAACAGATCTTCTACCGTTCTTTTGGGGCCATGCCCTAGAGATAGTTGCGTTTACACTAAATCGTGTTCCATCTAAGGAAATTGAAAAGACACCATATAAGATATGGACTGAAAAGAAACCTAGTTGCAAAAGGATTAATTCAAACTCATGGTGTAGACTATGATGAAACATTTACCCCAATTATAATGGCCAAATCAATTAGAATAATTATTGCCATCACAACATATTATGATTATGAAATATGTCAGATGGACATTAAAACAACATTTCTTAATGGAAAGCTCCTTGAGGATGTGTACATGACACAACTTGAAGGTTTCATGTGTCCAAAGAATTTTGGTAAGTTATGCAAGCTTCAAAGATCCATTTATGGATTAAACCGAGCATCTCGGAGCTGGAATCATTGTTTTGATGTAGTCAAAGAGTTTGGATTCATTCAAAACATCAATGAACCTTGTGTTTACAAGAAAGTTAGTGGGAGCACAGTTGCATTTCTAGTGCTTTATACAAATGACATCCTACTCATTGGGAATGACATTCCTACCTTGTAGAGTGTCAAGTCTTGGTTAGGGAAATCTTTCTTGATGAAAGACTAAAGCGAAGCCACTTATATCCTAGGGATTAAGATCTATAGAGATAGATCCAAGAGGCTAATAGGCCTAAGTCAGAGTAGTGAGGGTCATTAGACTGCTGTCAAGAATATCCTAAAGTACCTGAGAATGACCGAGGACTTATTCTTCATATATGGTAGATTGAATGATGAGCTCTGTGTAACTGGTTATATAGATACAAGTTTCCAAACTAATCCAAATGATCTTGGATTGTAATCTGGATATATAATCCTTATGAATAGTGGTGCAGTAAGTTGGAAGAGCTACAAGTAGAGTACTGTAGAAGATTCTGCAATAGAAGCTGAGTATATAGCAGTATCGAATGCAGCTAAAGAAACCATTTGGATCAGAAAGTTCATTATTGAACTAGGGGTGATGCCTACCATCCCAAATCCAATAGATTTGTTCTATGACAATAGCTAAGCTATTAATGGCCAAACTTATACTCAGGAAATTTCATCTTGTCAGAGAAATCAATGATAGAGGTGATATAAAAATATGCAAAGTAGCAAGAGAAGACAATGTTGCTGATCCTCTTTCTAAGCCACTTGCACAAGCAAAGTATGAGCGTCATGTTAGGACAATGTGAATTAGGTAAACTAATAATTGTACCTAGTGCAAGTGGGAGGATGTTGGAAATTGTGCCCTAGGGGCCAATCATTGTACTTTGAACATTGTTATTTAATGAATTTATCCATTTAGTTATCACATTATTTGCATGTTCACTGTGATAAATGTATCCTTGGATAAATCATAATTATTGTCCTAAATGTCCCTGGTCGGTCATGTATATGGGAGCAAAGATGAAATAAGACCAGTATGACTTTGGTAAGGTATGAGGATACGAATCAAAGTCTTAGGCACTTATAGGAGAACAAGGTACTGGACCGACCCACTATGAGAAAGCTGCACGAATCAAGTCATAAACTTATCTCATGTATAACCACATCACAATGCCTTTTGACCTGAGATCATCATGGATTCCTACATGAGAGTCACTAAGCTTTGACTTAGTCAAAAGTTACCTTTAATCGGGTGATGATAAAAGCTACAATCGGGCTTAGTAGTTTTCATGCAGAGGAATGTAAATGGTCAAGATGGAATTTTTCCCTCACATTAGGAGAGAGATATTATTGGGCCCCTCGATGAGTAAGTCTGAGAAATGTATGGCTATACTACGATGGAAAGGAGTTTCCATTTCTATAGTCAGACTACTCAAGAATTGAGAAAGTAATGGTTAGGAATAGGAGGATGACATTCTCCATGCCTCATCCTTGAGCAAAATATCATGTGACAAAAGGGACGTGATATGGTTATACGACAGGTTGTATCGTATTGTCGATCCTCATATAAATTGGGTAGTCATAATGTTTTGCTAGAGGCCGCTTACGACTTGTGGGTTAGTATAGTCATTGGCCCACTGCCAACTTCGTATAGGCCTACAGGGTCGCAAACAAGAATAGGCCAACACGAGCTTTAATGTCCAGATTCATTGAATCTAAGATGCATCTAAAATTCAATGAATACAATGTTTAATCTAGGGTGGACGAATTTTATATATATATATATTTATTATATACATATGTTGTGTGAATATTTATTTGATAAATATTTATATGTGTGTGTGTATATATATTTATTAATAATATTATATACACACATATGTATTTTTGAAATACATACATAAATATATAATATATGATAATATTATATATATATATATATATATATATATATATATATAATATTATTTGATAATATTTATTAAATATATGATAATATTATTATATTGTGTATATATAAAGATATTATATGATAATGTCTTAGATTTAATTTACAACGATAAATTAAATCTAATTCGATTGGCTTTTTATTCTAATTAAATAAATAGGTCAAATTAAAACTGTTGGACAGATTTAATTAAACCATATTTATTTAATTAGATTATCAAAACAATGAAGTTTTAATTGATATGATAAGTATTTTGAAATTAATTAAGATTAATTTTAAAAATCCAATATCCATCATAAAATAGATAACCCTGAGTAGTTATAAAATGGAAGAGCTAGGGTTTTCTACAGATGATGAAAAAATAGAAAGCCGCAAGAAAACCCTAGAAGGACATTGGAGGCGCTAGCACGCTACCGGTGTTGGGTCCTATTCGTGTGGATACCAGTAGAGGGAGCTGATCTGAGTAGTTAGCTCCTCAAAATCTAAAAGGCAAAACTCCAAAGAAGAACTAGCCAACATGTTGATGTCAGAGATGGTTAATCTCACACTCATAGAGTTTGATGCTCTTTTAAGAAGAATTAGTGGACATTTAGATGCCGGGGAAATTATTTCAGGAGCAACCAAGCATGGAGATATGAGAACTCACAATACGTTGATGATTGTGGGCATTCAAATAAACATGAATAAGGTACGACTCTTTCTAACTCGATTTAAATGCCTTTGATAGATCCGCAATTGGGATTGGTAAACTTTTACAATTTTAAATTTTAATTCTTCTGTTGTGTGCCTACCAATCCCAACATACTTGCTAGCTACAGTGTTAGTCAAGAGAAAAGTAGTCTGAGAACTAGACTAAAGAAGCTCAAATGCAGGATAGAGGAGTAAGGTCTATAAGAATATTATTGAACGAGAAAACCTCTAGAATTTCAGTTGTCCTCTAGAATTTGTATTAGAAAGGTACAGAAGTAAAGAAATGAAACCCTCGCTACAATGATCCTATTAAAGTATTATTAAGAATCGAACCAATAACAAATATCGAGAATTAAATTTATTGAATGGCGGGAGAATTATAACACCCCAAATTTTGGGACTAGAGGTTAGAGAACAAACCTCAATAAAGTAGACTACTGAGTCTAGTTTAATAAGAGTCCCAAGAATACATAAGAAACAGAATAAATTTTAGAAACTTAGCGTTGAATAGAATATGAATTTTGGTGTGAATTAGTCGAAAGAAAGTACCTGATTCCTTTAGGATGTGTCTGAATGACATAAGTCTAACCCATTCAAAGGAAAAGGAAAATGGTGTCTATAAAAAATAATATACAGAACTAAAAGAACTAATGGCACAATAAATAATATTGCTATAATCAAGGGCAAAAGAGATAATTGCCACTTGATCTTTAGGTTAAAATTGGAAGACAAAATAAAGGGCTAGGATTTTCTCATGAAAAGTAAGAGTGATCATGAGGTTGAAAAAGGAAATTAAGTTCCTCCCCTCATGATATTAAAAATGTCAAGAGGGAAAAATGGAAGAAAGAAAATAGTTTAGTCAAAATTTCAACATTTTATAATAAGACCAGGTCAAGTATGATAACATACACACATGGCCAATTAGTCAACAAATTTTTCTCTCCTTTTGGGTATTAATTTTGTTCAAGACATTCAAAAAGGGAAGGAAGAAAATTTAAATTAACTACATACATTGGCTAGTCAAAAAGCAAAAAATGAAGAGGAGAAGAAAGGTCAAGCAAGCTTATAATTGGATTCAATTTGGTATGTTGACCAAAAAGCCATCTTGTAAGAGCATGAAGGTCAACAATTTCTCCTCCTTTTTTGAAGAAGAATTCAGTCAAATAGAGAAAGAGGGAAGGCAAGGAAGTTAACTCAAGTAAATATAACCATGATTGGCCCTTTTAACTCACATTTTGCAAGAAGTCATAGGAAATTGACACTTGGCTTTTTCTCTTTTTTTGTTTTGGATAATTTCGGCCAAGAGGATTAAAGTGGCTGATTGAAATTGATTTAAAACATATTTCACTCTCTCTCAAGCAAGAAAGTCAGCCAAGGTGAAGGGAAGAGCAAAGAAAAAGAGCAAAGTGTCAAGGTGAGCTTCTAGCTTCATTTTCACTTGGTAAATCACCTCTATTGCTCATAATTGTTGGAAATTGTGCCCTAGGGACCAATCATTGTACTTTGAATATTATTGTTATTTAATGAATTTCTCTATTTTGTTATCATATTATTCGCATGTTTATTGTGATAACTGTATCCTTAGATGAATCATAAAGATTGTCCTAAATGTCCTTGGTCGGTTATTTATGCAGGAGTAAAGATGAAATAAGTCTAATATAACTTTGATAAGGTATGGAGATACGAATCAAAGTCTTAGGCACTTGTAAGAGTACAAGGTGCTGGACCAACTTGCTATGAGAAAGCTGTATGGATTAAGTCATAAGCTTATCTCATGTATAACCACATCACAATTACCTTTGACCTAAGATCATCATGAATTCCTATATGAGAGTCGCTAAGCTTTAACCTAGTCAAAAGTCACCTTTGACCGGGTGATGATAAAGGCTACAGTCGGGCTTAGTGGTTTTCATGCAGAGGAATGTGAATTGTCAAGATGAAACTTGTCTCTCACATTAGTAGAGAGATATTACTGGGCCCCTCGATGTGTAATATCCCAAATTTCATTCACCAAAATTCCTTTATATCTTGATGGTATTAAAGGGAGTAAAAAATGGTGAATTAGGAGAACATTAAGTGATAAAATAAAGCAATTAGAGGTTACACATACAATCAAAGTGAATTGGTATACAAGTTGATAATGCTGCCAGTGTATTTTCTGGAAAGGCGACGTTGTGTGACATTTTTAAAATACTAAATGAACTCCAAAAATTATAAAAATTTTCATAATGAAATTAGACATGATAATATTTAATTTTATAGGTCATATGGAATTGTTAAAGTTGTATACAAGGAGAAATAAATTTTTGAATTTCACCCAGAAAATTTGACATTTTTCAAAAGCAGACTTAAAAAATAAAACATTCTGGGAATGTTGAGCTTTCAATTGGCTAAAGTTTATATTTTTTTCCTAAACCTATACATAATAAGGGTTACATAGCCTTTAGAACCACCCCAATTGGATATCTACATAATTATATATGAATTTTTAAAGTTTGATGACAATTCTTCCAATTTTCTCAAGTATTGCGAAAATTGCAAGGGCAAAATGGTCATTTTGACCAAATAAATAAAATCTAGAAAAATTTATGAATAAATTAAGAGAGGATGGACAGATTGAACATGTAAAATTATTACATAATTATTAAATATGTAATTATATTACGTCATGTGCAGTAAATAAGTTAAGAACTAATTAGATGATGACATGTAAAGATCTCTAGAATTCTCCAAAAACTCATCCCTCTTGTTTACTTAAAGGCCAAGGTTGGCCAAATTGAGAAAAGAAGAGGAAAGAAGGAGAGCTGAAAGGGGGAGGAGGAAGGAGGCAAAGCAAGGGTTCAGGAGCCAGTGCAAGGTAAATACGTCGAAATTTATGTTGGAAATTGTGCCCTAGGGGCCAATCATTGTACTTTGAATATTGTCATTCAATGAATTTCTCCATTTGGTTATCACATTATTCGCATGTTCACTGTGATAATTGTATCCTTGGATAAATCATAATGATTGTCCTAAATGTCCCTGATCGGTCATCTATGTGGGAGCAAAGATGAAATAAGACCAGTATGACTTTGATAAGGTATGGGGATACTAATCAAAGTCTTAGGCACTTGTAGGAGTACAAGGTGCTGGACCGACCCGCTATGAGAAAGCTGCATGGATCAAGTCATAAGCTTATCTCATGTATAACCACGTCACAATGCCCTTTGACCTGAGATCATCATGGATTCCTACATGAGAGTTACTAAGCTTTGACTTAGTCAAAAGTCACCTTTAACCGGGTGATGATAAAGGCTACAATCGGGTTTAGTGGTTTTCATGCAGAGGAATGTGAATGGTCAAGATGGAATTTGTCCCTCACATTAGTAGAGAGATATTACTGGGCCCCTCGATGAGTGAGTCTGAGAAATGTATGGCCATACTACGATGGAAAGGAGTTTCCATCTCTATAGTCAGACTACTCAGAGATCGAGAAAGTAATGGTCAGGAATAGGAGGATGACATTCTCCATGCCTCATCTTTGACCGAAATATCATGTGACAAAAGGGACGTGATATGGTTATACGACAGGTTATATCGTATTTTCGATCCTCATATGAATTGGGTAGTCGTAATGTCTTGCTAGAGGCCGCTTACGACTTGTGGGTTAGTATAGTCATTGGCCCACTGCCAACTTCGTTTGGGCCTACAGGGTCGCACACAAGAATAGCCCAACACGAGCTATAATGTCCAGATTCATTGAATCTAAGATGCGTCTAAGATTCAATGAATACAATGTTTAATCTAGGGTGAATGAATTTTAAATATATATTTATTATATACACATGTTGTCTGAATATTTATTTGATAAATATTTATATGTGTGTTATATATATATTTATATTTGGAAAGGAATATTAATAAAATTATATACACATATGTATTTTTTGAAATACATAAATACATATATAATATATATTATTTGATAATATATATTATATATATATGATCATATGATAATATTATATTATATATATATAATATATATTATTTGATAATATATATTGAATATATGATAATATTATATTATATGATGATATTATTATATTGTGTATATATAAAGATATTATATGATAATATCTCATATTTAATTTATGAAGATAAATTAAATTCCATTGGCTCTTTATTCTAATTAAATAAATAGGTTAAATTAAAACTGTTGGACAGATTTAATTAAACCAGGTTTATTTAATTAGCTTATTAAAACAATTAAATGTTAATTGATATGATAAGGATTTTGAAATTAATTAAGATTAATTTTAAAAATCCAATATCCATCATAAAATAGATAACCCTACTAGTTATAAAATATGAGAGCTAGGGTTTTCTACTGATGATGAAGAAAACTAGAGAGCCACAAGAAAACCCTAGAAGGACATTAGAGGCGCTAGCACGCTGCCGGTGTTGGGGCCCTATTCGTGTGGATACCAGTAGAGGGAGCTGATATGAGTAGTTAGCTCCTCAAGATTGAAAAAGGCAAAACTCCAAGAAGAACTAGTTGACATGTTGATGTTGGGGATTGTTAATCTCATACTCATAGAGATTGACGCTCTTTTAAGAAGAATTAGCGGACATGTAGATGCCGGGGAAATTATTTCAGGAGCAACCAAACATGGAGATTTGTGAACTCGCAATACGTTGATGATTGTGGGCATTCAAACAAACATGAATAAGGTACGACTCTTTCTAACTTGATTTAAATGCCGTTGATAGATCCGCAATTGGGATTGGTAAACTTTTGCAATTTTAATTTTATTTAATTCTTTCGCTGTGTGCCTACCAATCCCAACAATTTATACTCAATCTTGCTCTCTAACTTGTAGAATCTCCTCCCTAACCTCCATATTATCTTAGGATAGTTATTTAGCAATCAAAAACTAGAGGAAAGAGGAAGGAACTTTCAGCCCAAGAGGAAAGGAGGAAGAAGTAGTGAGGTAAGTTACTCAAACTCAAAGGTTCTTACCAAAAACTGAGTTATGACTGTATTCTAGCTGGTTATTGAACTATTTCTGACACTTTTTGTAAATTTGGGATGTCCAATTTATATGGAGAGATGCTGCCTAAATTTCTATTGATTAGGTTTAATTGATGATTGAATGATTAAACCAATGATTACAAGTGGAAAGGAAGGTGCTTTAAGGGTTAAAACATGAAACTTCTATTCTTCCAATTGGGTCCAGACTGCTCTGATATGTTTTTGAATGACCAAAACTAGTCCAAACCTTATGAAATTTTACAGGACAAAATTAGACATCATGGGCTTTAATGGTATTACAAGCTTTTTGGATGAGTGGATTAAAATATATGATTTTTCAAAGTTTGGCCAGGATTCTGGAATGAATTCTGTGGCAGACTTGTTTGGCTAATTTCTTGGAATTTCTGTAATTATTTCTGGTACTTTGTGATATTTTTTATTAAAATAGAACTTAAATATATTTACATAGAAACTAGAACCACTCAATTTGGAATTTTCTATATTTAGTTAAAAATTTTCAAAGTTGACCAAAATTGCTGGAAATTTAGGAAAATGACAATTTTGTCCCTAAAACCCTAATTGGTGGCTATCAAGGGTAATTTGGTCATTTGAGTGTGAATTTGTCCAAACTAAGGTTAAAAATGGGTTCTACACATAAAATTGTGTAGCTCGGGTCATAATTTTTGGAAAAGTACAATTGTACCGGGAATAAGAGAAATTAGACCCGATTCCCTAGGGGCATTTTGGTAATTGTGCACCTTGAGTAAAGATAGCCAACTCATAAGTATAAATGAGTAATAACTCATTTTCAACTACTTTGGAATTTTAGGATTTGATAATTTCCTGAGCCGGAATAAACGTTGAAGGACCGGTAGTAGTTAGGCATTGGAAAGGAGTCCAGGTAGTAACTTTATCTTTCATATATTATGTGAATGTTAATATGTGATGATTGCCATGATTTGTTTAATGTATTTCCTATGATGTTGATACTCTCTAGGTGTGGATGATGAGTTAAACCACCCCATGGAACCTTTGAGGTACCTTGTGGCTAAGTAGACCCAGTTGAGTGACTTGATATGTACATATAGGTATTGACTTGCTCCAACTTATGATAAGTACGGATAGGTATAGGCCTGCTCCAAGTTGTTGTTGTGATCATATTATGATATGATATTGTGCAGATCAAGAACATATGATCATTTTGATCCGGACAAAATCATCATTTTGTTCCTAAGCATTGTCAGATAGGCATTGGCATTTTGATTGCTGCATCATGATAAATGTTGCATTGCATGTTTACTTTTCACATTTTATATGATTGATATTATATTACTACTGAGATTCGTATGAATCTCACTCTTTCCAAAAATTAAAATTTACTCAGCTAGAGGATGCAGCTCAGAAGGCAAAATAGCAGAAATCGATGACAGAAGGTTTGGTGTAGAGCAAAGAGTTTTGTTGGTTATCTCTTAGTTTCTTATTGTATCTAGGATTTGTTCTGGATATGTATAAACCCTGTGGGTTTATCTGTAATGTAATCAAGAATATTGTATCAGTATATTGTACTATTTTTGTATGTCCATTGAACTATGCGTTAATACTCTGATAAATGTCAAAGTATTGAGGGGTTTGACACGATGAGTGGGTTTGAGAAATGTATGGCCATACGATAGAAATGAGTTTCCATTTCTATTGTTAGACTACTCAGAAATTGAGAAAGTAATGGTCAGGAATAAGAGGATGACACTATATATGCCTCATCCTTGGCCGAAATATCACGTGACAAAAGGGGCGTGACATAGTTGTATGACATGTTGCATCGTGTTAACGATCCTCATATGAATTAGGTAGTCGTAATATCTTGCAAGAGGCCACTTATAACTTACGGGCTAGTGCAATTATTGGCCCACTGCCAACTCCATATGGGCCTACAGGGTCGTACACGAAAACAGCCCAACACGAGTTATAATGTCCAGATTCATTAAATCCAAGATGTGTCTAAGATTCAATGAATACAATGTTTAATCTAGGGTGGACGAATTATATATATATGTGTGTGTGTGTGTGTGTGTGTGTGTGTGATATAAATTCGAAAATAATAATATTATATATAATTATATTATCATGTTGTGTTAGTTACAGATTTAATTTATTTGATAAATTAAATAACTAACATTGATAGAGATATCGTATCTCAAATTTAATTTATAAAGATAAATTAAATTTGTTGGCTCTTTATTTAGATTAAATAAATAGGTGAAATTAAATCTGTTGGACAGATTTAATTAAATCAAATTTTATTTAATCTAATACGGATTTCAAAATTAATTAAGATTACTTTTGAAGATCCAATACACCCCACATTAGTTATAAAAAATGAAGGGCTAGATAACCTTAGGGCAAAAGAAAAATAGAGAGCCACAAGAAAAACCTTTAGAGAGGCATTAGAGGCGCTAGCACACTGCCAGTGTTGGGTCTTGTTCGTGTGGATACCAGTAAAGGGAGCTGATCTGAGCAGTTGGCTTCTGAAGATCAAAAAGAAAAATTTGAAAAGGTACTTCTCCTTCTAACTTGATTTAAACGCCATTGATAGATCCGCAATTTGGATTGAGAAAAATTTTAAACGTTTAATTTATTCCACTGTGCCTTCTAATCCCAACAATAACTTCTTCATAAACATTGTTCCTCTTGCTAAGAGCTTCAATTCTATGATTTTTTTTTTCAAGATGAGGTGTTTTGTGTGCTCAAAGAAGAACCAAAGTTTGAGAATTAAAGAACAACCTATAGAAAGTGCTAGAGGTGAGTAAGAGCTTTATTTAGAGCTATATATTGAGTTGATTGGTTGAGGATTTTGGAATGTGAATTTCTGCCCTAATTTTTGGTTATGCAAGGGTTTGGAGGTTTCATAGTGTTTTGATTGTGAATCTTGAAACAATAGTGGAACTCTTAGAAAGGCTTCTAAAGACTGGACATAGGTCAAAGTGTATTGGACCGAGCGAGTATAAATCTCTTGTGTCCACCTTCAGTGATATCTCTTCAACTCTACTCTCTTCATTAAGTTTAAAATTTTTAATATCACTTGATTCACCTCTTTGGGCGAAAGGCTTGAAATAACAACATATATTTTGATTTCAAGGGAGGTTTATATAAGGTTTCCAAATAGAGGGGAGGTCCATGTAATTAAGATAAAATAGAGGGGCGGTTAGAGTATTTTATTCAATATATGCTAATCAATTACTTATTATATATGTATGTGTATGTGTGTGTGTAAAACTTAAATTGATGGTAATATTTTTTGTTAAAAAAATTTCATTAAATATCTCACTACATAAGTTTTTTGATATTATCATTTGATATTCGGTTCAGGGTTCATAGATGTCCATCCTAAGATAAATGACTCCTCTAGAACTCAAACTCAAGAGCCAAAGAGATCTAGCCAAGCCTTATACTGTTAAACCTACTCTATGTTGGTATCTCACTTTATAATACTTAAGAACAAATTCTTAGGATGTTACAGTCTTGTTAATACTTTTGGGTTTAGTTTTAAATAGAAAACTTTTGAATTATAAATCATTTCTATTTATTTAAACTTGTTTGAAAAAAAAGCGAACTATAAAATCTAAGACTTTGCATTTAAATGGATATAAAATATAAACTGTCCCATTAAAACCAATACACATGTTAATTGATGGCAAAAAAAAAACACACACACACACACACGTTAATTTAAGCATATGATACTTTACAAATATACAAACACGCTAATTATTAAGGAGCACAAAAATTGATATAAATTTTATATTTTATACTAATTTTAATTAAATGGTATTAAATCAAATTCATATTGAATTCAAATTTGGTTTAACTTAAAAAATCAAGTAAAATTAAATCTAAAGATAAAAACAAAAATATAATAAGTCATTGTTATAAATCGAGGGTTACTTGTAAAATTTAAACAATATTATATTTTTTATAAATATGATAAAGGATTGAAATCCTCAACTTTTATTTACACCCTACCTCACCCTATCGCACTCATGAGTAAGTTAGTTTGCAGTTAAAATAACGTGGATTTGAGCAATGAACTTTTCAGAATTTTTTTCCATAACTGCTCATGCATTTGAAGAATGGAATATGTAAAGCCTAAAATATACATTTGGTCATTTATGTTTGCAATAATTTTTATTTTACTTCTTTAAGTTTATAAAGTGCATTTTTAGTCTTTCAATTTTACCGCCATGAGTCCCAATTAACAAAAAATGCTTACTCATCAAACTTAAGTGATAACCATGTAATTAAATGTTGACAAAGCATGTTTGCATTTTAAATTGGGTAAATAAAAAAATATAACAACTTTAAATTGGGTAAATAAAAAAGTATAACAATTTTTCAAATTCTTAAAATATTAAACCTACTCTATGTTGGTATCTCATTTTAATATAACAATTTTTTGTATAAAAACTAATAGTTTTTATATTTTAAATTGGGTAAATCAAAAAATATTTAAAATAAAAACAAATGCCTTTGTGGATGTAAAATTGTTATAATAGCACTACAACATATTTGCACATATATTATGCTTAATAAATAACGGTTACAGTGAATAATTGTTATATATGTCGAGGCTGAGATTGCGCCAGAATATATAATACTAAAACCTAACGGTTAAATATGTGCACCATTATGTATTGAGAGGTGAAATTCGTAAAAATAAAAATATAGTAGTTGTAATTATTAATCGTCTTATATTTACTAATAAAAATAATAGTTCTTACGAAATAATGGTTATATAACACTTCAAATAATTTGTCTTCACAATTTTATATCAACAAAAACAAATATATAACGGTTATAATAATTAATCATAATGTATGGTTCTAAATACTTATTTTTTTTAGGAATATTTAATAATAAAAAATAATAACCGTCATAATAAGAAGGCATGATTTTGAAAGAATTATAAGTTTAAAGGGCTTAAATGCCCCAAAAGCTTTTGCATATTAGCATTTGGCACCTAAAAGTTTTCAATGGTTCAAATATGCCCCATAAGTTTAAAAATCAGGGCAAACTGAGCCTACCTAGACAGAAACCCAACTGTTATCAAGGTGGAAATTTTTGACCGGTCTGTGTTCCACGCTAGATGATTCGTCCACCTTATCAATCTTGTAGTTCTAGAATTTGTTTGGTGTGGGTCCCTTTAAAGTCGACATTAAAGTGAAACAACCCCCAAATCCCTAACAAATCTGCGCGTGATGATAAGGGGTTGATAAAAATTGTTGTTGTATTGGGAATAAAGTAGGAGTGTTGGTTTAATATGTGTATATGAATGATTAAGTGCTTATGTATGTGTTGTTTTATATGGGATGAGTTGGTGATTTATTTTGACATAAAGTATTGGCACATGTGGATCAAATAATTCAAGCGAACATATTGATAGAAAGTGTTGGCAGCTGTTGAACTAATTGCTTTTGTGCTAACATATGATGTATAAATTTGGTTGAAAAATGAAGATGGCATAATGGAACAAGTAAGGAACTTGGGAACAGTCATTAAATAAAGATGCAGAATTGTGGCAGAATTGTTAGCTAAAGCTAACATAACAACAAAAGATGGCCTAATGTCAAAAGATTGCATACAATAATGTGAATATTAAATTTTAACAGTTTAAATTATAAGTGAATTAATAAAAATATTGTTTAGAAAATGTTAAATCTAGACTATTAAAACTTTTAATCCAACAGCGAAAAAGAGAAGAGGTGGTAAATGAGAGGCAATGGATTGAAAGGGGAAAAAAGAGAAGCTAAACTCGAAAAAGATGGGCACAATTTTGTAAAATAAATCATAAATAAACTTAGACATCATATTATGTTTAGTGACATGGTATATTTTTAATGATGATTGTATATAAGGATTTCTTTGAAATGCAATGTCAACATTTAACTACACAATATCATTTGAGTTTGATGAGTTAGCATTTTTCGTTAATTGTGACTAATAGCGTTAAGATTGAAAGACTTAAATTACACTTTATAAATTTAAGGAATTAAAATGATACCTGATGCAAACATAAAGGAGTAAATGTATACTTTTTTATACACTAAATGTATATTTTAGCTATATCTAAAAACAGTAAAATTTAATATAATCAAGGGAAAATGGCTCAAAAATACCTTGTAAGGAAATTATTTGATAATTGGTACCACGGGTGCAAACAAGCACCCCTTATGTGCAAGCATCATCCACATGTGCAAAATTCATCCCTGCGAATGTGCAAACACCATCCCTCGTATGCAAAATATCACCCACCTGTGTGCAACTTATCACCCACCATATGCAATGGTAGCAATTAGCAATTAATTTACTTGTAAGGTAGTTTTTAGCAATTGTCCCTATAATCAATATCAATTGTCAAATAATTATTTGAAATATTATCGTTTGGATGGGGAAAAAAGTTGACCAAATAGAAAAAAGGAGAGTCAAACCTAGAGAAATAATGAAGTTGCTTGATTCCTTATTTCCATAACAATTTTTTATTTTTGTACACTTTATATAATTTATGTACCCACCAGTTGTTCGGTCTTCCATTGTTTATGCTTATGGTAGTTAGAATCCCATAAATCTCGGAACATATCTCAAGATTCGATTGAAAAACATATAAGAAAGATATGAATCTGTTTATATATTTTACTTATGCATGTATCTTAGTATTCCAAAAGCGAGACAAGCCAGAATCGCAAGACGATGATTCCTGCGATTGTAGGTGAACCAATCGGTCGGATCTAATGCGACCTGATTTTAGAAAAGTCTTTTCTGATTTTTTCCATATTTATTTAAAAATTTCCTTTTACTTCTATAATTACCCTTAATTCCCTTTCACTTATTTTAATGAAAACCTTATTTTTTTTCTATTTCTTTTTTCCTGAGTGTTTTTTGCCTTTAAAATGCTAATATGTACAAACTTTTGATGTTCTCTTATGTGAAAATTATATTAATATCATCCTTAATTAAAATTAATCATGAATCTTATGATTCATGATTTTCAACTCATGTTTTTAAAAATAGGCTTTTCGATTTACGGTTCATATCCCGATTTAATAACATTATTATTCACACACCCGGTATATCCAGAGAGAATTGTATTGAGGTAGCGTCAGGCAATGGGAATGCACGTGGCATTGTGCCTCATTATTCTGTGAATCAGACTACGGAGATTTTGTTATATTGAATAAAAGAGCATAGATCTAGTGATGAAGAATATGGGAATGTTTTGTTTCTTGGTTTTGAAAACAGTTTTTGTTTTAAAAAACAAAAGCAATTTATTTTTAGTTACGCAAAAAAATGATAAATTGTTTTTAAAAATAGAAAAACCAAAACAATTTGTTGATTTTTTTTATTTCTTTTTTTTTTAATTTTGGAAAATGAGAAAATAATTTCTTCTCCACTTTAAGGCTGGAAGCCACCACCTGTCGACAATTGACTACACATCACCAGTGACGAACAACGCCACTTCCTTGTTGGTATTGCTGGCTTAATGTCACTAATGTTGTTGGTCAATGGTTGCCGCCATGTCATTACTGGTGATAGCTACAACTGTCACGTCACTTTCACAGATAGCTAATGGCCATCGCTGACACATCATCAATGGCCACTGCCATATTACTATTGCCGATGCCACATCACCGCCGGGGGCAAAAATTCATTCTATAACTAATTCTATCAATAATTGTTTTTTTTAATAGTGGATAAAGCTCAATGGTATCATATGATCTATATGACCAATCTCACATCATAGGATAATAGTGGTCGTTGTATCAACATAGAAAGATATTAATTATAAAAAAATGTAAATAGAAATTATATAAAGTAAGTGAATCAAACCATCATTTTCCTATTTTTGTTATCTAAGTTGATGCCATAAAAACAATTATTTCAAAAATTTCTTATATTTTTAGTTTTTAAATATAATTTTTAGAACAACTGTCCAAACATTTTTTTACAAATTTTTGTTTTCAAAACTTATTTTTTTAAAAACAATTTTATAAAACTCCTTTTAAAAAAAATACCAAGCGCTTAGATCAACTGGCTATAGGTCGTTCAGCTTAACCAATGGTCTCGTGTTCGAGCTCTGAGCATGCAACCACGATAATTATTTGGAGGTAGCAACCTACACTCCTGTGAATCGGACTAATCGACCACTAGTAGCGTTGAATACCGGTAGATTAATTCAAAACACTATTTAAAAAAATAGAAAACAGAGAGATATTGTGGGCAAGATCAAAAGTTGCTTTCAACATTCTCTTAAGCTAGTAAATGATAAATTTTGAACAAGAAACAAAATGGACACAACATATAATATGCATCCTCTTGATTTTAAGCTATAGTAAAAGTTTAATTGAGTTGGGTCTTGAAGCTCACCATGGTCAAGGCATACATCCATACTTAAAAAGCGTTTACAGTGGTATTTATAGATCGACCACCAATAAGACCTTCACATCAGTGAAATTTGAATCCACAACTTTATAATTATGTGCCAAAATCCTAACCAACTAGATCAACTTTTATTGGTGCATACTCTTGATTTTGTATTCCAGAGAATCATAGTCGCCAAATGTGTGTCTTTTTGTAGTATTACTTTGTCCTTCACCATTATTTATTTTGGGAATTATGCTATTCTATTTATTTCTTCCACATTGGTAACTCCTAAAAGAACTTGGTTGATCATACACATCCAATCTTAAATTATTCGGTGAAGAACAAAGAGTAACAAATGAACTTGTCCAAAAGAAAATACTTTATTCATATATTGAAACTGAAAAATAATAAATATAACGTGTTTAAATGTACAAAGTTCTGAATCCAAAAAGACTCTAAGGGTTTGTTTGGTATGAGGGGAGGGGAGGGGAGGGAAATGGGGGGATTTTGCTCCCCTCCCCTTGTTTGGATAACTAAAAATTTTGGGAGGGGAGGGAAAATTTTCTAAAATTCTCCCTCCCCTACCCTCCTAACCCTCCCCTCCAAAATTAGGGGGATTTGGAGGGAAAGGTTAATGTTTGAGTTTAAATTGACTAATATGTCCATACCATTTTAAAATATTCTCACAATACCCTTCTCATTATTTAATTACAAAATTATAATTTTATATAGTAAATTCCATTTATAATTATATTTATTTAATTTTTATAATTATAAAATTATAATTTTATGTATTAAATTCCTTATATAATTATATTTTATTAAATATGTTATAAAGTTATTAATTACAAATTAAATGAAATAAGAGCGAAATTGTCCATATAAAAATATTTCTTCTCCCCTCCCCTCCTATACCAAACATAATACTATTAAAATCCCCCCCTCCCCTCTCTTTTTGTCAACCCAAACAAGGTAAAAGAAAATCCCTCTCAAACCCTCCCCTCCCCTCCATCGAGCCAAACATAGCCTAAAGATAATGAGGATAGAATGTGATACCTAGGACATCATTATATTACAAACAGCAAATGGACTCAATATGCATGGGCGTCACAATTTCAACCTTCTCAGTCCTACATGTATTCGGGCTAATATATGCAAAACTAAGCCCTCATTTGTCTCTTACAAATGCATATTTGTTTCTTATGCCTTCAAAATAATTAATTATATGGGCTCCAAATACTCCTCTATCCTTATTATAAGAAACAACTACTAAAATCACATGGTTCAAAATGTTAGTTAAAAGCATTGCAACTCATGACCATTTCTTTCAAATTATACTCTTGTTTGAAAAGTGTGTACATGAGAGATAATGTGTAAAAATTTATCAGAGAGAGATTATGAATGACATGTATATAATGAGGGTAAAAATGGAAAGAATAATTTAAATTTTTAGACAAATAAGATTTGCTCCTTTTATTAAGGACCACCCTATGAGAGAATGTTCCTTATGAAAAAGATTAGAGAGTACTTGCTTATTTTGGACCTCTACTTTTGAACTATCCTATTTGAATCATATGTCTACCAGATAAAGACCCTATCACATTATAACTCACTAAACAACTGCAGAAGATAAGATTCAATCTCATCTCTGATCTGTGTTATGTACATGCCACTCTACATTAATTACCCCATGACAACCCACGCGTTTTGAAATAGATAATAGTTGATCTTGTTCTCAAAAGTAGTATGGTCAAGAAAAATTAACATGTATACAATTATGAATTACCAAGACATTTCGGTTTCTAATCTGTCTCTCAATCAACACTTCAGAGATCAAAGGGGCATAAATCGCAATCGACCCAATTAGAATCATCACAAAATTTTCAATCTCCTTGTAATTCTTATGCAATCTCCAACTTCTATGAGTAAAAATACAAACATTTGCTTACCACCAATAGTGTACATCAATTTGCAGTCTCTGTCTTGGTATCCTATAACCTGTAACAAATGTTTGAGGTTTTGATTCGAAGCCATAACCAGCTTCAGCCCTTTTCTGTCCTTCTGCCTTCGAAGGATACCCAAAGCTTTATTCAAGATTCCGTATGCAGTTCTATGATGTTTTATCCCATCATTAATATGAGAATCATAAGCACAACTTTCCATTTTCTCGCTTTTTGAATTGCATACAATATCCATATGGTTTCAACTTATTGAATCAACTTACAAGTGATAGGTGACCAGACTTATCGAACAATCATTGTCAGCTTCATCTGTGAAATAAGTACGAGCTGGGAGATCAACCATGGAACTAAAGGCACCACCTCTGGAATCATGTGAATGCCATGCTTTATTAATTTAAGGAATTCCAGATATTGCTACAAAATCGCTTTCCTGCAAGTAGTTAAGACCCATATGAAGGTTATCTTTATTGGACAAACTAATCACTTCTCAACTTGTGGCAAAGAAATAGCATATGCTCAGTGTTCACGCAAGCCAAGCTGGTGTCCCTGTCCAGTAACCCACCTGTGCAGATCATAAAATAACATTTTTTATTGTTGAATGCCAGCAGTTAAAACCCACCTGTCAACTGTTGAATCCTTGCTAAAATGGTTTATTGGTGAATCAGGACAATTATGAATTTATTGACCAGTACGTACTAGCCAGTATGACCAATTTGCCTGAAGTTGAAGGTAGCAGGCAGAATTTGGCCTGACGACCCATGTTTCTCTCCCTCACCTCTAAACATTATGTGCTAGTCGTCACCACTGCATTTCGGCTGACACTTAACTACACTCAACTCCTTCATGAAATCTATATCAATTAGATAACTTAAGATTTAATAAACTATAATCCAACAGCTAGCAGCGGGGAGAGAGAGACCAAGAAGATGTGCTAATTATGATCTACCAATAATCAAGACAGGAACACTTGCCTTCCCTAAAATGGTGAAATCTGCTGCCGTCCCTAACAACTATCTCTCTCTGAAACACTTTGGATACAATCTTGATCACCTCATGACAGTCCTCACAAATTCTAAGGTTTTTAACAATTCTGATGCAATCATCAACTTCTGTAACCAAAATGCCAAAAGCAATTGCTAATCTCTCGCTGTGTACTTCAATTGCATTTTCTTTTTCTTCCTCCTCAATATCATGCAATACCGGTGAAGTATTTGGTGAGTATCCAGCTTCAGCTATTCTCATTCTTATTGTTTGCAGCATTTCATAAATGCCAGAAGAACGCTCATGCTCCCTGTCTCCTGTAACAAATCGATGAACTCTACCATGGTTCTCAATCAGGCTCCAACCTGCAATTTTCTTGGTGTTTCGTTCAATCATTAATCTGCGAACTCTAACTACATCTTCCCATTTTCTGGCTTTTGCATATATTCCAGCCAACTGTACATAATGACCATCATGTGTAGGGTCTAGTTGTATCAACTTATTTCCAATCTTCTCCCCCATTTCCACTAATCCATATATCTTACAGGCACCTAAAAGTGTTGCCCACAATACAGGGTCTGGTGGAGTCGTCAGTGTCTCAATCAACTGAAAGGCTGTATCTATTAGTCCACCACGAGCAAAAAGATCAACCATACACCCATAGTGCTCCATCTCTGGTTGAATGCCATATTTGTCTACCATTAACTTAAAGTATTCCCTACCCTCACAAACCAGCCCTGCTCTGCTACAAGCATTTAGAACCCCTATGAAAGTTATGTTGGTGGGACAGAAACCTTCATTTATAAAGTTCTGAAAGAGTGCAAGTGCTTTCTTTGCATGACCATGTGAAGCTAAGCCACAAATCATGACATTCCAAGTCCAGCTATCCTTCCTGGGCATATCATTGAACAATGATATTGACTTTTCAATGCAGCCACACTTTGCGTACATGTCAATTAGAGCTGTTCCTATTGGAATAGATATAGGGAAATTCAAGGATTCGATGGTAGAATGAACAAATTGACCATGCCAAAGCAAACCCAATTGGGCTGAAGCTAAAATTACTGTAACAAATATCGCCTCATTAGGTCTTATGCCTCTCACTCTCATTTCTTTCAAGCACACCAGCCCTTGTTCTAACAGTCCATTTTGAACATATCCCTTGATCATCGTACTCCATGAGATGACATCTTTCTCCGGCATTTTCCCAAACATCTGTTCTGCAACATTTATCTGTCCATCTCTCATCATAGCTGCCAACATTGAGTTCCAAGTCACCACATCTCTGCATAGGACATGTTCCTCAAATACCCTTTTTGAACACTCAACTCTAGAACAAGTACAATACAGGTGAATCAAGGCATTTCGAATGAACAAATCATCTCCAAAACCAAGTTTGATCACATGGGTGTGAACTTGAACCCCTTCATTTATAGCCAAAGCCTTACTACAAGCTTGTAACACAAAGGTGAAAGTGTGCTTATTGGGTTTCAAGCATCTCTGTCGCAATGATGAGTATAAAGCAATGGAATCATAAGGTGAATTCGCTTTGGTGAGGCACCGAATCATGTTATTGAAGGTGAAGACATTAGGGAAGCTCATTGTGTGGAAGATTGTGGAGCAATAGTCCAAGGGAATCAATGAGGACAAAGAAAGATATGCAAGAATATGACCCATAAAGCGGACATAGCCAAATACACCTGAGACAATGATGTAAGCATGGGCTTGCTTGATTTGACTCAATGAAGGTCGAGGTGGGAGATAACGGAGGGGCCATGAATGAGAAATTGGCTGGGAACTTGAAATCTGTTTACATAGGGAAAGAAGGTGGTTGATTTTATTTGCAAGCATAAAGAGAATTCTCCTATCAAAAAACCGTCCTGCAGTAAACCAGAAATTTCAACTATAAACCAGAGTCTGCGCAATTCAAAATTTGTAATGCAATCCAGAACATTACTCTATAAACCGTTGGTTTAACAAACATCAGGATTTTCAAAGTAATTCTGAATTTTGATCCAAAAGACAGTATTTTAGCCAACCCAGAATTTGCCATATCAACCAGAAATTTGTTAGTAGAATAGCATTTTTTAACATGAATCAAAATTTGAACTGCAAGCCCTGAGTTTGTGTGAAAACGAAAGGCAAACCAGAATTTTAAGAACATAAACCAAATCTTACAAGTATATATGAAGATAAAACATGGAAGAACTATTGCACAAAACATCCATAAAACTATGCTAAAAAGCTTTCTAGTCTAGAGCAAAATGAATAAATAGTAACATTCATAGAAAACCATGGAACTTGACCAAACATAACCCAAAAATTTCTGCTATATCTACAGAGACAATATTAAAACCGATGTTGTTAAAGGCAAAAGGCACATTCAAGGCGCAAGGTGCTAGAAAGGCATACACCTGAGCAAAGCAAGGCCTACCATGTGAAAGTACATAATGTATAGACAAAAAAATCATAGATAAATGTAAATTTAATAAATACTCTGAAAAATTGTCATATGAACAAAACATAGATAAATGTAGCAGTCATCAAAATCACAAGCTATTACAAAACAATATTTTAATATTTTATCATTTAAATTTCCATATCTTATATCATATTTTATAAAATAGTTCAACTTCAAATGGGTTCTCTATTATCAAAAGAGAAGAAGCAGAAACATTCGTCTTCTTTGATTTTGGCGAACATACCTACATGATGCAGACACTTCAACATGTTCCCAGGAGTTCAGAGGCACATCAATAAATTGATAGAAGCCTCATCGGCCAAGTCCACACCACAAAACATTGTTGACATTGACCTCCAAAGCCAGAAAAGCTTTGGCATTGTTACCTAATTCTCTATATGAAACTCAAACCAGGAGCCAAAAGGTGCTGAGCAAGGCACAGGCAAGTGCCTGAGTGAGGGTGTTCTGCACCTGACCTTAGCACCTTTAACAACACTGATTAAAATTTGCAAAGCAATCTAAAACCAAGTGGAGGTAGAATGACTATATTAAAGTCCAGTTAACAAAATTGATTTCATTACTTCAAGCAAAAATCTTCCTCTGCAATGCATTTTAACAAGTCGCTTCGTGCAAAATACATCTGGTATGTATATAGGAAATCATTTTTCATTACCAACTGAATTACTGAAAAACTATTGTCAGCAAACTCAACTCAGCACTCACGTATTGCAAACCAATAAGACGAGTTCTGCCAAGCAATTGCCACAAAACCATCTTGCTCAAAACTTTTGTTTTTGCCACTATCTCACCCCAGCATTAGATTATACAATATTGAACAGAAAGCTTGATCCATAAAAAGGTATGAGAAATTATCGGCCATTGACTATCCCACAAATTATATGATAATGGAGAATTTGAAAAGGATAAGTCCCCACTTTACTATAAGAACTACCAGATCAACAACCGACAGCTACAGGTGTTTAATAAAATTATATCAAATTAAATTAGCACCAATTTTTGAAGTAATTTGGAAAATAGAAGAGCTGAAGACCTAAAACATGTCAATACGAGCTTGCAAAGCCACAGAAATCCTACTTCCGAATGTTACCATGCATAAATTTATGTGTATATTAAAATTCTGAAAGAGGCATTTTATCAAACGCACGAAGGGCAGAAATTGTTGGGCAAGAGTTAAGTATATTACGAAGCATTCCAACTCAAGAAAAAGATAATGAAAAATATATCTGAATAAATCTGTAAACTTCAATATGAATCGCGAAACTGCTCCACTTTGAAAGCGACACGAGTGAGGAGGTGAATGAGGAGAGAAAAGGCTAACCTGTTCTTGTCGATGTGCCAAAGTGGTGGGTGGTTACTCCGCATCCGGGGTACCTAGGAGCCGTCAAGATAGAGGGAAAAAATCAGATCAGTTTGGGGCAGAAATCAGATAAGTATCTGAAAAAAGCCGCCGGAAGGTATAAAAAAAATATGAAAAAAAAGAAATTTAAATACTATTTAAACTTACAAAATCCTAAACAATCTCTTAATAGGTGATTATGAGGAATTTAGATTTTTATAATATTGATATTTTCTACATTAATGCCCCTAATATTTTAAAAAAGAGGAGAATTAGAATCACTCACTAAAAATACTTCTATTGCCCTTATAACACATTCTTTCTCCTTAAATCCTCCTCCTCCCGCTCCGTTACTCGCTTCCACAACCACAACCACCATCGCCGTCAACAAAAACTCTCCTTACCTCTCTTCGCCTGCAACAATTACACGCTCTATGTCAAACCCCTCATTATTTTGACATTTTGGTATCAGAGCATTCAATTCTAGTAATGACAAAATAATATACTGATATGATATTGATTACGTTATAACAAGAAAGACAAACAGAATAAGGTGACAGAGGAATAAGTCACTATGATCGGTAAGTTTTTCTTAGAAGATGCCCAGAGGGCAATCAAGACGTCTATGTTCAATTGGAAGTGTTACAATGAAGCTTGGGGCTTTAAGGCAGTAAATGCGTTAAGAGTTAGTATACGGGCCCCAACTCAGACTAAGGCTAACAGTCAAAGTCATATGTTGATGATGTAAAGTAACTCTTGTCTATGGGAATGAAATCAGATACTTTCAAGGTTACCAGTTCTAGAGCAAAACCCGTATACATAGGATTTGAACTACAATCGGACCAAGAGTTGAGAAGATGTATCAACATTATGTTTATATGAGCTTTCGGTTTAGGAAATTCCCACCACACCCAGTATGCATAATACGTGCATGTTATCGACATGTTGCACTAGGAACAGGAATTATACGATATAGAGTTCCCATACGAAGATTAGGTACATATAACTCGAAAGTTCTTCTTCGGTACTGTATACTAGGTACGGAGAAGGAATGACCCTGTAAAGAGGGATCCATATGATACCTTTATAGAGATGGTAAAATATGACTAATTATGTATCGGATTATATGTACTAGTATTGATAAATAATTTATACATAATATTTAGACACCCGGAGATAATTGACCTAACTAAACAGATCGAGGACAATCCAGGGGTACCAAGGTTTGGGAGCAGTTGAAGACGGTACCATCATTTTTGCCCCAGTACTTGAAAGTTAAGCGTGTTCAACCCGGGGTAATGGAAGGATGGGCGACCCCCTGGGAAGTTGTTAGAAATGGTAAGTCTTGAGATACAAAGGAGTAGAAACACGTTGTATAGTCACCTATGAGTGGTGTAATACCTAAAAATCCTTCCCCAAATTGCTGGAGAGACCTGTTGTATGTTATCAATGAAGTATCTATGTGTTTAAACTTTTTGAAAGGGCAAAAATGCCCCTATAAACAAGTGGAATTTTCCCCTCCTTTATTTTAATATAAGAAGACATAATGCTAGTAAGACAAAAAGATAAAGATGTGGGGTAAGGTCAGGGAACTAAACTTAACACAATACAGTAGATAATAGGTGGGTTAACGGAGCAGTGTATAATGGAAATATGATCTGAATGGCAAGCTGTGAGGAGTGCAGCAAAAGTAAGTTGTGGATAAGGAAAGATGAAACAATTATAGTAGTAGGGTAATGAAAGCAAATAGCTTGTAAACTCTTACCAATAGCCTTCGTCTTAAATTTTGCCTAGACTAGCTGTTGATAATGAAAGTCCATAGACATGGGTGGCACGATTTTGCCAGCAATGATCTCCTACTTCCAAGGGAAGTTTGATTCTTAGAAAGAAAAGGGGTAGTAGTCTCGTATGGAGGAAATTTCTAGAATTTTTTCTAAAGTGCAGTTGACAATTCATAAACTAAAAAAGAATGCAAATGGATAAGGAGTAACACATTAAAAGGATGCAGACAGACGGGAATGGAGGAAATCCCCAGGATTCTATTAAAATGGTGTAGCGGGAGCGTGGTGAGCCAATAACCCACAGGACCCAGGAGAATGCAACCCTCAAGCAAGCGAGGGCGTCCAAGGCTTGAATTCAGGCCTCATTTCAGATTAGCATCGACTGTTAATACACCTATGAATGATAAGGAGTAAGAGTAGATATGATCATACAGAGAACGAGACCAGAACTAGAGAAGGAATTGGTCTTTGATCAGAACGTTGAATTTAATAAAACAATGTAATAACACTGAATCATCAAAAGTAACTCACTAATGGGGATACATGCAGTGAAACTGGAAATAAGGAACAAACCCTGTTGGTATTATGATTAGCCAATTATTCAAAAAGTCATGTAGTACTTTAGTTAGATTATTAATCTACTATATTGTCAATGATTGGGGCATTAGGCCAGTAATGGTCCACATCGATAATGAATAGAGAACTAAGGTGAAAAACTCAGGGCAGAGTTCGTAATGACACAGAAGGAAGCCAGCGAGTCTCTCGAGTTAATTTAAAGTACGAATCTACCCATTGACAATTCCATACAAGTACGGTGTGAATTAGAAGTTAGTACTTCCTTGATGGCATATGATTAAAAGAGATAGCTACCCTGAATATACAAATAGCTACTCTATGATATAGTTATGTCCGCACCTACGGGCGTCAGATCCATTGAGTTAATGTTATGAAACATGTAATAAATGCTAAAGGACAAGCATTGGCGATGTATCTGATTAGTTTATAATGATATGAATTGGAAATAATTCCTGGTAATGATCGATTGATGATGGCGACGTTTCGCTAGATCATAAAAGCAAATGTGTTTAACCTAATCCACAAATCATATGTCATTCTTAAATTTTCTTCTAGCAGTTAAGGTTGAGGAATGTTTGTTTAAGGAGTAGAAGTATATGATGTTTTGCTTCAAGCGATTAAAGGCTGGAGTAGTACTTGGAAATATTCCGACAGTAAACGGATTTTATGTAATCTTTTAGAAGGAATTGGTCTTTGATCAAAACGTTGAATTTAATAAAACAATGGAATAACACTGAATCATCAAAAGTAACTCATTAATGGGGATACATGCAGTGAAACTGGAAATAAGGAACAAACCCTATTGGTATTATGATTAGCCAAATATTTAGAAAGTCATGTAGCACTTTAGTTAGATTATTAATCTACTATATTGTCAATGATTGGGACATTAGACCAGTAATGGTCCACAGCGATAATGAATAGAGAACTGAGGCAAAAAACTTAGGGCAGAGTTCGTAATGACACAGAAGGAAGCCGGCGAGTCTCTAGAATTAATTTAAAGTACGAATATACCCATTGGCAATTCCATACAAGTATGGTATGAATTAGAAGTTAGTACTTCCTTGATGACATATGATTAAGAGAGATATCTACCTTGAATATACAAATAGCTACTCTATGATATAGTTATGCCCACACCTACGGGCGTCAGATCTATTGAGTTAATGTTATGAAACATGTAATAAATGCTAAAGGACAAGCATTGACGATGGATCTGATTAGTTTATAATGATATGAATTGGAAGTAATTCCTGGTAATGATTGATTGATGACGACGACGTTTCGCTAGATCATAAAAGCAAATGTGTTTAACCTAATCCACAAATCATATGTCATTCTTAAATTTTCTTCTAGCAGTTAAGGTTGAGAAATGTTTGTTTAAGGATTAGAAGTATATGATGTTTTGCTTCAAGCGATTAAAGGCTGGAGTAGTACTTGGAAATATTCCGATAGTAAACGGATTTTATGTAATCTTTTAGAAGATATAAATAAGATACCTTCGAAAAGGGAAGCAGAGATTATAATTAAACTAGAGCAGGAAGTAATGCCAAAGTTTCATATGGCATGATTTCAGATTACATGACAGAATTGATATGTGAAGATTTCACTATATGAGACTCTAATGCACTTTGTCAAAACTAATAAGGTGGAAGCTCGAGAGTTATAGGCAGCATTCTGAAATAGCTAGAAAGTTGAAATAAAATAGACTGTGAGATTAGAGAAATGTTACAAAGGACTATATATCTTATGAATGTTGAATTTGACCAATTAGGTCTTGTGAATAAATAATAATCAATAATGATTTATGTGATTGCTAAGCAAGGTAAACCATGAAAAAATGTTTGAAAGCAATGCTGAGCCCATTGGGAAATAAGTAACTCTATGCTAATGTGAGTTTGGCTTCCATAAATTAAGTTTCTGGGCCATGTAGTTTTACAAGAAGGGGACCTGTTGGATCCCATTAAAGTGGAAGCAGTATTGAATCGGAAAAGGCCAGGAAATTATAGTTCTCTGGATCTTGATGATTATTTTGAATGAGTTGTGCAGTATTCTCCAGTATTGTTTTGTCTTTGATAAGGCTAATTTGATGATTCAACATTCTATGTGGGATGATAGTTGTGAGAGGAGCTTCACAAGGATAAGAGAGGAATTGATAAAACCATTGACCTAAGTGGTCTTAAGTTGTGATTGACATGTATGGTCTTGATTTGCAATTGACCTATGTGGTCTTGATTTTCAATTGACCTATGTGGTCTTGAATTGTGGTTGACCTATGTGGTATGTGTTCATGTGAATAAGAAAGAGTTAGAATGTATCTTGATGCATCAGGATGACATTGTGGTATGAACCTCTCACCAGCTGGAGCCTCACATGCTAAAATATCCTATATATGAATTCCGAGAGAGTAACAACTGTTGTGTATAGGGGGAATCTGAAGATATTGTTCTATGGTTGTTCCTACGGGATGCCGTAAAGTTATACTGTAACCACTAGAGTTGAAATAACTATGCGATTATAAAGAGTTCAACATGAAATAGCACTGATAGATAGAGTTGCTTAACAATTTTAACCTGGAAGTTAAATACTGTCTAGGAAGCGTTAATGTGATTGCAGATGCCTTGAACAACAATAGTAGAGATCAAGGAACTTTGTTCCCATATTTAATGAAGTGGCTTGGTATGTATGAGTTCATTCGTAAGCTTATGGGTGTTGAGAAAATATAGTAGGCGATAAGACCTATTGGGTTAGTATATCCAAAGGCTATAAGGCCTTCTAAGCAAACAAGGTAAGGTCGTAAGACCTACAGTGTAGCTCAAATCTTAAGAATTTGAGTAACAACTCGAAGTATAAATTTCATAAAAATAGCCCAATGTAAGAAAATATAAACAGTATTTCAAAGAAGTAGTGTAATACCAGATGATGATGGAACAATAAGTTCCAAGATGATAAGACCCTAAACATAATTTGCTTAGAAGATTAACCGGATTATAAGACCTTATGGGTATTAAGTGATAGATAAACGATGTGCTCCACGATTATTGATGGACTATGTGTCATGTGATTACTATAGTTAATGAGTTGATTGTCGTTGAACAAGTTATCTTTGCACGCTTTATAGACAATATATAGACGTATAAATGGTTGAATATCAAAAATTGAAATTTGAGATGCACTTAGGAAAGTTGTAAGATTGTATTGAAAGTTATAAATCTTGATATACATCCAGTTTAGATATGGTATTGGAAGTCCAAAGGGTATAAAACCTATTGGACCAATGTGTCCTTAAGCTGTCAAATTGAGAAATATTTAGATTATGACGAGCCGAAGCTAGATACATGAAACGTGGTATGCAAACTTGCAAGGAATAAAAGCTCTAATATGGTATTAGACCAACAAATCCAAGGAAGTTGTTTTGACAATTACTCAAAAATATTTGAAACTGAGTCCTAGGTATGTCAGACCATTTGAAATTCTATCCAGGATTGGACTAGTGTCCTATCGAAAGCTTTACCCCTAAATTTGAGTCGTCTATATGACGTTTTCCATGTCTCATAATTGAAGAAATATCAGTCAAATCCGGAACATGTTCTAGAATGTGAGGATAACCTTATTTTGGAGGTGGAGGCTGAACAAATTACTGATCGACAAGAGAAGCAGTTTAGGCACAAGACAATTTAAAATTTGGTATGGAAAGGGTTATCTCCAAGGGAAGCTACATGGGAGACGGAATAAGATTTGCGGAAGCAGTATCCAGAGTTTATGAATATGTTTGTATAAGAAAATTTCAAGAACGAAATTTTATTGATGGGGGAGAGCTGTAATATCTCAAATTTTGATCACTAAGTATCATGTAGCTATTATGGTATTTCATGATGAAATAGTGTGAAAAGTGGCAAAACAAAGCCAATAGAAGTCACACATAACAAAGTAGTTGTTACACACAATAGTTGGTGTATTTCCTGATGAGGAATTTGGATTGTGTGACACTTTTAAATTAGTCAATGACCTCTAAAAATTCTGAAACTTTCCACAATAAAATTAGACAAGATAAGCTTTATTTTTATAGGTCATATGGAATTTTTGGGGTTGTATACAAGGAGAAATGAATTTTTGAAGTTGACCTAGCGAATTCAGCATTTTTCAGTGGCAGCATTCAAAAGTAATAATTATGGGAATGGTGGGCTTTCAGATGGCTAAAGGTTATATTGTTTACTAACACTAGACTTAATAAGGGTCACATAGCCTTTAGAACCATCCCAATTAGATATCTATCCAATTAGAGATGAATTTTCAAAGTTTGGTGACAATTCTGCCAATTTTCTCAAATGTTGCAAAAATGAGAAAAAGTGCAAGGGCAAAATGGTCATTTTAACCCAAATAAATATAATCTTGAAATTTCTATAAATAAATACAAAAAGGATGGGCAGATGAAACTCATAAAATGTTACATAATAAAATATTTATTTATTTTACAACATGTGCAACAAATTGAACAAAGAGCCAATAAGCATGAGACACATGTAACTCTAGAGAACTCCAATAATCTCTTCCATTGTCCATTTAAGAGGCCATAGTCGGCCAAGACAAGAAGAGATAAAGGAAAGGAAGAGATCTAGGAGGGAAGAGGAGGAAGGAGAAGAAACAAAGACCAAAAGGCAAGTTTAAGGTAAGTAGGTTGAAAATTTTCTACTTATTCTTGTTCTATAGTTCTTGAACTCCCTTCTTACCTTCCATATCTTCTTGGAAAAACTATCTCAACAAGGTAAACTCAAGGAAAATAAGGGGAGAGTTTCGGTTGGAGAAGAAGCAAAAGGGAAAAGCAAGGTAAGCTAACAAAAATTCTAGTATTCTTGTTAAAGACTGAGCTGTGATGGATCTCTAGTTGGTTATTTGGTAGTTTTTGACAAATTTGTACATTTAGGATGTCCATTTTCTAAGGGGAGATACTGCCCAAATTTTCATTGATTATGTTAAATTGGTAAATAAGTGGTTGAACACATGAATTCATGAAGGAATGAAGTGTTTTAGAAATAAAACCATGACAAATTCAATTTTTCTAAAATCTTTATATGTTTCATCCAGCACTGAATAGTGGGGCTAGAGTTGTAATTTCATATATATAGTGGTTCCATGATGTTTAAAAGGGAAAATTGTATAGGGTTCATGTAGAGTGCGAAGTGTGAAAAGCCCTGGATGGTAAAATGACAATTTTGCCCCTAAAACCCTAAGTTTGGCTAAGGCAAATCAGTAATTTGAGTTCGAATTAATCTGATCTGAGGTCAAATATGGAACCTACACGTAAAAATATGTAAAATAAGCCTAAGTTGTAATTTTTGGAAAAGTACAAAAATACCGGATAAAAAGAGAATTAAATCAGGTTCCTTAGGGGAATTTTGGTAAATATGTGATTTTGGGCTCAGATAACCAACTTGTAAATTTTATAATAAAGTATGAATGAGAATAACTCATTTGTAATTATTTTGGGAATTATAGGATTCGAGAATTGCCCGAGCCAGATGAAATGTTAAAGGACCAGTAGTGGTTAGGCATAGGAAAAGAGTTTAGGTAGTAACTTTATCTTTCATAGACTACGTGAATATTAATATACAATGATTTCCATGATCTGTTCAATATATTTCTTGTGGTGTTGAAACTCTCTAGGTGTGGATAATGAGTTAAACCACCCCATGGAACCTCTGGGGTACCATGTGGCCAGGTGGACCCAATTGAGTGGCTTGATATGTATGAACAGGTGTAGGCCTGCTCTAAGATATGATATGTACGGATAGGTATAGGCCTGCTCCAAGTTGTTATATGATCATATTACATAGGTGAACTTCGTGTTGAATTCCTATGTACGAGATATGATATTGTTGATCAGGAACGAATGATCATTTTGGTCCGGAAAAAATCATCATTTTGTTCCTAAGCATTGTCAAATAGGCTTAGGCATTTTGATTGCTTCATTTCATGTTTAATTTTCACATTTTATATGATTGATATTATGTTACTACTGAGATTCGTATGAATCTCACCCTTTCCATAAATTAAAAATTTACTCAGCTAGAGGAAACGACTCAAAGAGCAAAGTAGTGGATATTAGCAACAGAAGGATCGGTGCTGGTTCAAGAATTTCTTCGTCGGTTATCTATAAATTTTCCTATGTAGTTAAATACATACAAACCTTGTGGGTTTATTTGTAATATAATCAAGAATATTGTATTAGTATATTGTATTATTTCTGTATGTCTATTGAACTGCGTATTAATACTCTGATAAATGTCAAAATAATGAGGGGTTTGACAAAGGCAGCGACCTCGTCTAGTTCCCTTGTGCTCCGTTTGAGTGTATACTTTGTGAAGGAGAATCAAATCCTTCGCTCTTTCCTAAACTACCAAATATATCTTAGACCCTAACCATTTCATGTAAATCCCCTGCATGTTCCGCTGCTCACTCCTCCCTATCGTCCTTTGATCTCTATGCGATTTCTCAGTGTCCAGTGGAATCAATCGAGACCTCTGATTGTTCATCTATCGCTTACCCTTCGTTTTACTATGCATACAGAGATGGAAGCTTGATCGCTCGTCTCTATAGCGATTCTGTCTCTATTTATTCTATGATTCTCAAGAATTTCACCTTCGGATGTGCTCACACAACACTCGGTGAATCTGTCAAAGTTGCCAGATTTGGTCTCGAATTGCTATCACTCCCTACTCAGCTAGCGGTTTTCTCTCCCGCTAGTTGAGTAATGGGATTAAAAAAATGAATAGTGGTGTAGACGAAATCTGTAATAATTTTGATAAAATTAATAAGTACTGACAAAATGTATCAAAGGATTGAGTAAGATTTTTTTGTTATGACCAATTGAGCAATGAGATTGATTAAAAAAGTAATTGTTTTGACAAAATTTATAATGGTTTTGACAAAATTTGTAAATACTGACAATACATGTAAAAACATTGATAGAGTTTTGAGTTATGGCCAATTGAGTAATGAGATTAACGAAATGAATAGCGGTGTTGACAAAATCTTTAATAATTTTGACAAAATCAATAAGCACTGACAAAATGTATAAAAGAATTGATAAAAAAATTTTAATTGTGACCAATTGAGTAATGAGATTGACTAAAAGAGTAATGGTTTTGACAAAATCAATAAGTACTCACAATATGTGTAAAATGATTAAGTAATGGAAACTTTTTGGTCTTTTCTCACAAACATGAAAAACCCAAATTTCCTCCCATCCCCTCTCTGTCTTTTACATGTGTTAAGGGATTTTTTTGGGTTTTAGAAGTTGAAATGATATTTACTTGTCCTTTTTCCCAAAAAATATTGAGTAACCTGCCCTACATTTGTCTTACTTACACCAACTTCTCCTCTATTTTAAATAAATACAATTAAATCAAAATCCTTAATTTTTTTAAAATTTTTTAATTAAAAATTATAATAAAATAAATTTCATTTACTAATTTACCCTTTATCATTACTAATTTCCTAGTTTTGGCTAAAATTATTTAACTAATTTAAATTTTTTTCCTTAATTTATTTTTACTTTTGCAAATAATTATGTTAAATTCCTTTTTATCGTATTGAGATAAAGCTTAATTAATTTAATTAATGTAGACATAGAAAATTTAATTAAAAATATGATTAATTCTTTTAATTGATGCATACTTAAATAAATGTATTTATAAATGTTTGTGCAAAAAATGTAGTTAAAATATTAAAATTTCACATTAATATAAATTATATAATATCTCAAATTTATATTATTTATAACATATGATGACTAAAAATATTGCTTTCAGATATGATTTCTATTATGGTATAGTGGCAAAAAAAATGTTTTTAGTCTTTTAAATGAAAATTAAATAAATAAGTTTCAAACATATGATAAAATTTTATAATATAATAAAAATTAAAAAATTTTAAAATATATTCAAAATTTTGGACTTATATGTATTAAAATTATGTTTTTGGTTGTATGACAAATTGCTTTTAGGCAAATATAAATGTTTGTTCATTTGTAGAAAGAGGGGCATTTTAGTAAAAAAAATGTTTGATAATCAAACGTAACAGTCAATTGACAGTTAGGTTGATGGAAATGGAATCTCAAATATAAAATGAAGGTTTCTGTAACATGAATTTTAATTTCAAAAGATATCTATATCTGTTTTCCAAATAGAAGGGAGGTTTCTTTAATTTTGGTAAAACAGAGAGGTAATTAATGTTTTTACTCAAAAATATTACTCCCACCATTCTTTATTATAAGAAACATTTAATCAAATCTTGTGGTTTGAAATGGCGATTAAGAAATAATAAATGTGTTAAAATTGTAACAATTTTTTTACTAAAATACGCTTATTTATGAGGAGATAGGGAATAAGATAGAGAATAAGAAAATTATTATCATGAGGAAGATTATAAAAGAGAGAGAATAAGAAAATAAATATGGTAAAAGTAACAGGCCTTTGGAGGTTATGAAAATTTATTATATTAACATTAAATAAGGGTAAAATGAGAAAGTAAAAAGTTAAAAATAAAACATTCTATCAATGTTTCTTATAATTTGGAACAAAGCATGTGTGATGGTTGTTTCTTCCAATATGAAGTGGGGGAAGTTTTTTTTTTGCTAAATCGCTTATCAATAAAGTCCTTACATTAGTGGGATTTAAGCTGACTGTAACGCCTTATTTCTGTAATCATTCTGATGAGTTTTATGCAGTAAATTCAAACAACTAAGTGATATTCTTTTACAGAACTCTTTCTATTCCTAACTCAAGACAAGATTCAAACCTGTAGTTGAGTGAGTTTTTCTGAAAATTTCAAAATCTTGCGCAAATGTATTCTAGTGGTTTGCAACTTTGTTATTACTTATCGATTCTCTTTTTTTGTAATTCAATCAGAGTGATTCTCTTCTCATACTTAGTTCATTTATTTACATACACAAATTGTGTAACCACAAAGGGCTACCATAGTGTCTAAGTCTAATACAAAAATAGTAGACACATTCTCATCTTCCTTCCATCTTCATATTTCCCTCTTGTAATCCTCTTCTCTATTCTCAATGTACCTATATGGTTGGGTGAGGAAGAGTGAGATTCGAGAGAATCTCAGTAGCAAACTTTGCTAACTATGCATACAAGAAATGCTTTGTGTATGATATGCTTGCATACATAAATTCATGCCAATATAAGGACATATTTGCATACTTAATGTTTAACACACTACACTAATGGCCACAACATAAGAAAAACAGAGTTTCAATCATTCACATATACTTCCTAAAATTCATGAAAGCAATTAAACACATCAATACACAAGCATACACATGAAGTAAATGCAAGTCAGAAATGTTTTACTATATTTGTCTCTATGTCTTCCTCTTGTTCCCTTTTCTTCCTACCATTAGGGTTGCTTTTATTACCTCTTCTTTGTCACCACATAACCCTAAATATACAATCACATTCTATGTTAGAGCCATGAAAGTCAACCATGTCTTCAATTCTCACAATTCCTTTCAAAAGCTACAATTTTGCTGGTCAACCCTAACCTACCAGTTTTCTTGGTTACCTTCTAAAATTCATAACTTAATCTCTAGAACTTCCCAGGTCAGAAAAAAATCTCTAGAACTCCAAATAAGATGGTTCAAATTCCTATTCGAAAGTATTTAAGTTCTCTGTACAGGAAAAATATCAAATAAGATTCATTGAAGGTGTGAAATTCCACAATTCACGACCAACTTTACTATGCCAGAATTCTTTTCAGTTTTGATACCTAAAATTCAAAAATTAATAAATTTCTTCCTAGATGTCCAATTGACACATTCTAGAACTCATTTTAAAGCTCTATAATATCAGCCAGAAAAATGTCATAGCCATTAGAAACCATTTGTATGGTCAAAATCGACCCTAAAGAAAACTGCCCAAATCCGGCAGCATAAATTCCACAATTTGACATTTCAGTCCAATCCTTCTAAAATTGTGCCAACTAGCAAATCCTACACAATTTTGCATTTTAAACTCATTGTAAGCCTCCAAATTAGAAAAAGGTGACTCCTTCCCTTTGCCTTGGTCTAACCAAAATGGTCTAAAATGTAGAACAAAGTGATTTTTACTTCTTCCAATAACAAGTCTTGTTAGACCTTACTCTATCATGCCAAAACCACTTTTAACTTCGTGTTCATGTTCTTAATTTCACTAAAACCCTAAGGTCACTATTCATAAAAAATAGGATGGCATTTTATCTCCACAAAAAACTCAACCAAATTTCACAATACTTAGTTCAAATAAGTGCTTATACTCACCTCTTTGTTTTGCTATAGCTCTTTCTTGAATCCTCGCCCACTTTAGCACTACTTAGATATCGCAAACAACCTCTCTTAAAGAAATTAAAACCATATAAATGAAGCTCTTGATGAGAAGAAAAACATTTATGAAGACCTCAAGAGCTAGAAAGGTGATCTTGAAGGTGAAAATGAAGCAAGAACATTCACCAAGCTTCTTTGTTCTTCAAAGTTCACCTTTCTTTTTCCTTTCTTTTTCTTCTTTTTGGCTGGTTCTAATGTGTAAGAGTAAAGGAGAGAAGTGTTTTAAATATTCAATCCTCATCCCATTTAAGACTTGGATGAAAATGAGCATGAGTTAGGAAAGAAGGATGATGTGTCACAAAGTTGTGGCTTCTTAAATAAAGTTGTCTAGTTAATTAACCAATAATGGTTTGGTTATTTAACTTTACTCCTTTCCTCTCTCTTCTTCCTTTTTTTCCGACCTTACCATTCAAAAAGGGGGCCAATTAATCTTTGTTATGTCAATATAGTTGGAATAAGCAGTGACTCATTTATTCGTGAATTCTAACTTATAGAATTTGACATTTGCCTGAGCCTAGAAAGGAAGTTTTCTAGTAAAGGTAAAGGACAAAAAAGGCACTCAAGAAGTAACTCTTTCTCTCATATACTATATAGTGTTTTGCATGTATGTTTGTGCCATCCGTATATTCATTTTATGAATATATGCTATATGTGTGAGAAGCTTTCAACATTGTGTTTGACATTGTACTAGGATAATAAGACCCTGGATAGGACCGTAAGATTGGGTAGTACAATTTGTCGTTCAGTATTATATCAGGGCAATAAGACCTTGGATAGGACCATAAGATTAGGTGATATAATCAGGCAATAAGACATGTTAGGTCAGTGTGCCCTTAGGCAGTAAAACCTGCTAGCGGTAAGACCCGAGAGTACAAGTTTGCTTGGGGCAGTGACCCTGGGCAATAAGACCTGAGCTGGGCAGGGACTCGAGTCTATAAGACCTGATATGCAACTTGATTTTATCCTGGAAGCTATGGGGAATGAGGTAATTATAGTATAAGTACTTGAAATGTAAAAATCGAGATATCAAAATGTAACTAAAATTCTTAGCAGCCAACTATTCATAAAGAAGTTGACATTACTTGAACTTGCCGTGTCCTTGTTTAGGATCTCAGAAACAAGCTATTCTATTATAGCTTCCTCTTGGTTTGGTTAGTCAAAGACCTCTCTCTCAAATGTGATCATCGGAAACTGGTTTAAAGTAAAGCATTTGTCAACAAACTCCTAGAGGCACTTTCGGGTAGATTGACCATTAGCTTATTCTGTGAGGAAGACTTCTTCCTGGATTGATCATTAGAGGTTGGATGCTTCCTCTTCTTGGACTGAGTAAGGGGGCTTAGACTGATTGTTGGTCTTTTAAGTAGGAAGCTTGGACTTATCAGTGTGAGGCTTAGACTGATTAGGGAGCTTGAATGAAGTGGGGGCCTAGGACTTGGTTGGCAGCTTCATTTTAGTCTAGGGTTTAATCTTATAAGATCATTTAGATAACTAAACTCACTTCTTTTCAAAAAATTTCCTTCATGAAAGTTGTTCCATGTATTTTTATCTTTTTGTTGATGGTAATATTGTACTGATTAGATGACTATAAATATGTAAAGGAAGGCTAATAACTAATTTATAATCGATCAAGGATATTAATATTAATGATTTTATGACTATGGGTGTGTTGGAGGTGAAACTTTAACTTATGAAGTTGAGTGATTAATGTAAAAGGATGGTGTAATTAACGGATTCGGTCCTGTAATTAACGGGGTTTTCCTATACCAAGTCTCATACCTAAATTCAATACAGGATTCGGTCCTGTTATTGATATGTCCCGGGTTTGGGAGAGGGTGTGGATCGAGTTCGGGGTCTGGTGGCACGCACAGTTGTTAGAGACAAGGACCCGTGTCTGTACTGGGTCAAAGGAATAACGGTGCGCCTCTGTGACCAACTTAAGCTTTTAGCACGATGGTTAGCGCTTTACAGTTAAGCGTGCTCAGCCGAGGGTAGTCTCAGGATGGGTGACCCCCTGGGAAGTCCTCGTGTTGTGGCTCGTCATTCTTGAGGTTTGGTATCAGAGCCAGCACGGGTTTGAATCATGCTTCCATCGAAAGGTTCGAGGATGAGCCTCTTTTAAGAGGGAGGGAATGATATGTCACGGGTCTGGAGGGGGTGTGGATCGAGTTCGGGGTCTGGTGGCACCTACAGTCGTTAGAGATAGGGGCCCGTGTCTGTACTGGGTCAAAGGAATAGGGGTGCGCCTTTACGACCAGCTTAAGCTTTTAGCATGATGGTTAGCGCTTCATAGTTAAGCGTGCTCAGCCGAGGGTAGTCTTAGGATGGGTGACCCCCTGGGAAGTCCTCGTGTTGTGGCGCTTTATTCTTGAGGTTAGATGGTGCGAACCCACAAAGGAAGATCCCACGAACCCACAACCAATTCTGATATAAGCTTACCCCAAGAAAGCTAAACAAAGATCTATGATTCACTTGAACCCTCGAACACGAAAGAACAAGGACCCGAAGTGTTGGAAGATGCCACAAGGTTGATCAAGTCTTGATAAGTCTGTTAGTTCTAAGAAGAACACTAGAGAGAATCCACTCTCAAGAAACAAAGTGCAGAAATGCAACTTTAATTCATATATCAAATTTCAAGTGTCTTACAAATGAAGAAGCACAAGGTATTTATAGATAAAAACTACCTAATTGTAATAATTGCAACTTAGAAAATTGCAACTACAAAGTCTATTACCATGTGCTAGGAAATCCAAAACCATATGCTACGAAACTCAAATTTCTAATACAATGTTCTAGAAAACACAAAAGTCTAATATAGTGTGCTAGAGAACCCAAAAGTCAAATATGACAACTTATTTAATAATTTCACACAAATAAAATCCATAAAATATAATATGCATTTAAAGCCCAAAATGTGCTTATTTAGGCCTAAATGAGTCCTCCCATGTGTAGTACTAGGCCCAAAGGAGTCAGTGGATTAAAACCATACACTATTTCAAAAGGAGAATAATCAGTAGATGAATGTACACTTATGTTATATGCAAATTCAACATATGGCAAGCAATCTTCCCAATTTTTCATGTTCATTTGAATCACAATTCTGAGTAATTGAGACAAGGTTCTATTGACAACTTCAGTTTGTCCATCAGTTTGTGGATGACAAGCAGTAGAAAATAACAATTTAGTACCAAACTTTTCCCACAAAACTCTCTAAAAATGACTCAAGAATTTTGTATCCCTATCAGAAACAATGCTTTTAGGGACACCATGAAGTCTCACAATTTCTTTAAAGAACAAATCAGCAATATATGTGGCATCATCAGTTTTATGACATGTAATGATATGTGCCATTTTAGAAAATCTATCATTAACCACAAATATGGAATCCATTCCTCTTTTTGACCTAGGCAAACCTAAAACAAAGTCCATTGATATATCAACCCAAGGTTCACTAGGCACAGGTAAAGGAGTATACAAACCATGTGGTAAAACTCTAGATTTAGCCTTTTTACATGTTATGCATTTAGCACAAATCCTTTCCACATCTCCCTTTATTTTAGGCCAAAATAAATGCTCATGCAAAACATCCAAAGTCTTTTTCACACCAAAGTGACCCATTAAGCCTCCCCCATATGCTTCTCTCACAAGCAATTCACGCAATGAACATTGAGGCACACACAATCTATTTTCTTTAAACAGGTACCCTTCAACTCTGTAAAATTTATCAAATGCTTTTTTTTCACAAGCAAGGAACAATTCAGCAAAATCATCATCATTTGCATACAAGTCTTGATATATTCAAAGCCAAGCAATCTAGTATTAAGAGAAGAAAGAAGAGTATACCTTCTAGATAATGCATCAGCAACCACATTCTCATTACCTTTCTTGTATTTGATGACATATGGAAATGTCTCAATAAATTACAGCCACCTTGCATGTCTCTTGTTCAACTTACCTTGACCTTTAATATGCTTTAAGGATTTATGGTCAGTGTGAATCATAAACTGTCTTGGCTAAAGGTAGTGTTGCCAATTCTCCAATGCTCTTTTAAGTGCATAAAGTTGTTTGTCATAAGTTGGATACTTCAAGGCTGCTCCATTTATCTTTTCACTAAAATAGGCAATTGGCTTTCCTTCCTGCATTAAAACAGCTCCTATCCCAACTCCAGATGCATCACATTCAATCTCAAAAGTTTTGCTAAAGTCAGGCAATGCTAACACAGGTGCAGAACACAATTTTTCCTTAAGTTCAATGAATGCATCATCTTGTGCTTTATCCCATTTAAAACCAACAGATTTTTTAATGATCTCAGTGAGTGGTGCAGCAAGGGTGCTAAAATCCTTCACAAATCGTCAATAAAAACTAGCCAAACCATGAAAACTTCTCACCTCAGTTATGCTTTTAGGTATTGGCCATTCTTTTATAGCTCTTATCTTTTCCTCATCAACTTCTATTCCTTTAGCACTCACCACAAAACCAAGAAAAACAATTTTATCCATGCAAAAATCACACTTTTTCAAATTTGCAAACAGTTTTTCCTTCCTCAAAACATCAAGCACAGAATGCAAATGATTCAAATGCTCATCCAAATTCTTGCTATAAATCAGAATGTCATCAAAATAAACCACAACAAATTTCCCAATGAAAGCACGCAAAACATGGTTTATTAGTCTCATGAAAGTGCTAGGCGCATTAGTTAAACCAAACGGCATAACTAACCATTCATACAATCCATGTTTGGTCTTGAAAGCAGGTTTCCACTCATCCCCTTCTCTCATTCTAATTTGATGGTATCCAGATTTCAAATCAATCTTAGAAAAGACAATTGAACCATGCAATTCATCAAGCATATCGTCTAATCTAGGAATGGGATGGCGATACCTTACAGTGATATTGTTGACAGCTCTACAATCAATGGACATCCTCCAAGTTCCATCTTTCTTTGGCACTAAAAGTACTGGAACTGCACAAAGGCTCAAACTTTCTCTAACATATCCTTTTTCCAAGAGCTCTCCCACTTGCTTTTGAAGCTCTTTTATTTCTTCAGGATTGCTTCTATATGTTGGCCTATTAGGAATTGTTGCTCTAGGAATGAAATCAATTTGGTGTTCAATTCCTCTAATAGGTTGTAAACCTGATGAAATTTCTTCAGGGAACACATCACCAAATTCCTGCAACAAAGAACCAACAACACTAGGAAAAGAAGAGTTAATGTCATTAGTGTTCAAAAAGAATTCCTTGTAAACAAGGAGAAGCAAGTGTTTTTCAGATAGAAAAGCACTCCTTACTTCACTTTCTTTTGCATAAAAACTCATTTTCTTCTTTTCTTTTCTCTCTTCACTCATTTCTTTTCCCTGAATTTCTTTTTTTGAACTTCCAGATTTTCTCTCTTTTTCTCTCTCTTTTCTTTTTGATGTTTCTTCTTCATTTTTCTCATTTCTCATATCACTCTTTTTCTCATCTCTTTCTCTTTTCATCTTGAGTTGATCCTCATACACTTACTTTGGAGTCAAGGGTACAAGAGTCACAGGTCTACTATTCATTACAAAAGAATATCTATTTGTAAACCCATCCCTCTTTACTTTCCTATCAAACTCCCATGGTCTTTCTAAAAGTATATATGCAGCATGCATTGTAACAACATCACACAGCATTGAATCACAATATTTTCCAATTGAAAAAGAAACAAGAATTTGCTTATCAACTTTAATTTCCCCACATTCATTCAACCCATTGCAGCTTGTATGGTCTAGGGTGTTTAATGGTAGGCAAATTCAACTTCTCAACCAATGTAGTGCTTGCAACATTTGTTACACTCCCACCATCAATGATCAAACTACAAACCTTGTTATTAATGAGGCAACGAGTATGGAAAATGTTTTCCCTTTGCTCATTCATCTCATTCTCCTTTACTTGACAATTCAAAGCTCTTCTAACCACAAGGCGTTATCCATCCATGGCATATTCAACCCCATCATCACTATCATCTTCAAGTGAGGACGTGGAATTATTATCACTCTCACTTTCAGCATGACTTCATTATTTTTAAGAATCATGACTCTCTTATTGGGACATTGAGAAGCTATATGACCTGTACCCAAACACTTGAAACACTTTATATCTCTATTTCTAGAAGTTTGGGAATCAATTTACCTTTGCTCTTTGATGTAGCTTCTTCTTTGCCTCGAGTTGTCTCCTTTTGGATAGTTCTTTCTCCTTTCTTCCAAATATGCTTCTGTGAAGAACTTGATCCAGAATGAAATTTCGAAGCACCTTTACGCTTGAGTTGCCTTTCCACCTTGATTGCCATATGCACCATGTCCTCCAGCTCCACATAATGTTGCAATTCCACTATGTTAGCAATTTCTTTGTGAAGCCTATTTAGGAAACGAGCCATTGTAGCCTCCCTTTCTTCTTGCACATTGGCTCTTATCATAGCTAACTCCATCTCTTTATAATATTCCTCCACACTCCTAGAGCCTTGTGTAAGGGTCTGCAACTTTTGATAAAGCTCCCTATAGTAATGGTTAGGAATAAATCTCCTCCTCATTATAGTTTTCATTTCCCTCCAAGTTGCTACGGGCCTCTCACCATTATTTCTCCTATTAATTCCTAATTTAACCCACCAAACAATTGCATAATCAGTGAATTCTATTGCTGCTAACTTCACCTTTTTTGCCTCAGAATAATTATGGCACTCAAAAATCATTTCTATCTTCTTCTCCTACTCCAAATATGCTTCAGGATCACTCCTTCCTTGGAAAGGTGGTATTTTCATTTTGATGCTCCCAAGGTTCCCATCCACTCTATTTCTTTCCCTAGCAATATTTCTGCCATGCCTCCTCTCATACCTCCTATCTCCTCTATGCCTATTTCTTCCCACTTTATATTCAGATTCAAAATCTTCCTCACTAGCACCACTAACCTCATCATTCTCATATTCAAACTCATCCATAGAAGCATCCCTTCGCCTATTGTGCCTTCTAGGATTTGGTTGAACTCTTTGCAGGTTTGCAATCCTTTCATCTTGCCTATCCATCCTATCCCTTATTTCTCCAAACATAACATTCATACGTTCAAAATGTTGTTGTATTGCTCGGAGGTGGTCATCTATATTTATTGGATTACCACCAGATGTTTTTTCTGCATTAGACATTATATCTGCAAGAAAGACATTAGAAAAATAATTTTCCTCACGTGTTTCCCTTGAGGATGTCACTCTACACTCGTGTTTCACTCCAATTTGGCTTTTAAATTGATGTATTGTCACTCTTGCCTTTTTCCACTCTTAGATTCCTCTTAAGGCTCTTTAAAGAACTAAGCAATTCATAATCAAAGCAATCTCAATTTGCAGAATCAACACAACACTTAGAAAGGTTCAATTGACACAGATTGAAAAGGTTCAGTCAAAATTCTGGACATCAGATGCTTACATAGAACACAGTCAACACATCAATTGGAACTTTCTCTTCTTTTTTCTTGTATATATATATATTTTTGTCTTTTTTTGTCTCTTTTTTTTACTGAAACTTAAAGAGAATATCCAGAATCTATCACAAATAGTAGTACAACACAAGCAATCTGAACCCAAAAATTCCAGAAAAGCGTCTGAATTGTAAAGACTATATCACTGTGGAAATTTCGAATTTAGATGAAATTAAAACGAGCAGAAAGAAGAGATTCTGAACAATGGAAATGACCTATTGAATGATGAAAATCATGAAGAAAAAGTGGTCTAACAAGGACAGAATATTTAGGGACGTTCTGGAAAAATGAAGATGAACAGTCACAGAAAATTTCCAGAAACACAACGGATTAAAATGAATAGAACTCACAGATGACAAATCAGATTGGAATGATTCCAAACCGAGATGAAAGTAGAGATATTGAACTGTGAAGATGACTCACTAAATGTTGAAAAACATAAACAAGCACTTGAAAAATAGAAGCTATAATTTTAGATACGAACACAAATGAGCAGACGAAAAGACACAAGAACAGCACAAAACTTAAAACGAAAATGGAAACAAATAACAGAAAGATATAACCTGAGTTTAGTCTGAAGCTTTGATACCAAGATGGTGCGAACCTACAAGGGAAGATCCCACGAACCCACAACCAATTCTGAGATATGCTCACCCCAAGAAAGCTAAACAAAGATCTACGATCCACTTGAACACTTGAACACGAAAGAATAAGGACCCGAAGTGTTGGAAGACGCCACAAGGTTGATCAAGCCTTGATAAGTCTGTTAGTTCTAAGAAGAACCCTAGAGATAATCCACTCTCAAGAAACAAAGTGCAGAAATGCAACTTTCATTCATATATCAAATCTCAAGTGTGTCTTACAAATGAAGAAGCACAAGGTATTTATAGATAAAAACTACCTAATTGTAATAATTGCAACTTAGAAAATTGCAACTACAAAGTCTAATACCATGTGCTAGGAAATCCAAAACCATGTGCTAGGAAACTCAAATTTCTAATACAATGTTCTAGAAAACATAAAAGTCTAATATAGTATGCTAAAGAACCCAAAAGTCAAATATGGCAACTTATTTAATAATTTTACACAAATTCAATCCATAAAATATATTAAGCATGTAAAGACCAAAATGTGCTTATTTAGGCCCAAATGAGTCCTCCAATGTGTAGTACTAGATCCAAGCTCTTCAATTGCAAGACTTCAAGCCCAAAACTTGATCAATATCTCCATTTGCAGCCCAAATGAAGTTAGTGACGTTTTCAGTATTTTCATCCAGCTTTGATCCGATTGCTAATTGCTTCGACCAAGTCTCTTGCACAAGTCCATTTAATGCTTCCTTTATTTGTTTGGCTCTTCCTCTTGTGCTTGGTCCACTTGGAATTTGCAAAGGATCACTTGAATTTGAATGCATAACTTGTTGATTCGCATCAGTTGGTCTCCTCAGGCCTGAGCAATAAATTTGGATTCATGTGCCCTGCTCAAGTACAAGAGAAAGGGACCACTTCTGCCATTAGACATAGATATTTATCAGAGAGGCTCAGTGAAACAGAAATTGAGTGTTTTTTGGCTCCTTATATGCATGGGTAAGAAACATCAAATTTATATTCCAAAACACATAATGCTTTATATATATTTGCTTAACATTCATCTCTTTTTTTAAGGGATCATTGGCAATTGGTTATTCTGTTTAAGGATAGTTACACAGTCATCCTCTTGTGCTCCCTCCACTTACCGGGGAGTGCTTGAAGAAGACCATGAACTTGTAAGTTTTCTTGCTTTATTAATATTACCTTTTATGTGCAAAGTTTGTGTGCAGAATAAGTAATCTTTATGATTTTGATGATAGGGCTATGCGGACATTCCTACACGCTAAGTGTGGTAAGCATATTCGTGACTTAAAAGACCCTACATGGATCACGCCAAATGTTAGTACATATTTGTTTTCTTTAAGATCTGTTCCATAAGCTATGCTTTTATGCTTGCTTTGATGATATCATGTTCTTTTTCAGACCCGTAGGCAGCCACCGGGGTCTAACTTGTGTGGTCTTTATATTTTGAGGCAAATTTACAATATTATCAGCCTAGACACGACTGATTTTACCGAGGAGGTAATAAATGTATATTTTAAAAATTTTGTATTAATTTATTATTTTTAATTTATTAGTAAGTTAATGTTTTATTTGGCTTCGGTGTTACACATACAGATGTTTGATCTTGCTGATCCCTTTTCTGAAGAAGATATTGATTTCATCAGCCGTTGTTGTGCGGAATTCATATATGAGTTTTTACAAGATTAGTAAGTTTTTGAATGCGATCTTATGTTGTTCTAATAATACTTATGCTTTTCCTATATATCTAACTTGGTTTATATATATCTCTGCTCTGGATAATTTCTTGGATATTGGTCATACTAGATGGATGTCAATACAGGCATGAGATTACTATTGTAAATTTTCTTCCATTTTTTTCATTTCTCTGTAAAGCCTGATGATTATAAATTTTTCATATTGTACTGTTGCTGAGAATTTAACAAGTTCATCATGTGTTATTGGTTGTCATTTGAAGTGAATTGTATTCATAATGTTCATTCTATGATTGTTGAGAGGTGAGGGTTGTCACTGCTTCTGATTGTGAATATACATGCATGTGTTGTTTCTTATGTGTGTGGAGAGGGGATTGTTGTTAAATATGGCTTACTTCCTTGGTAACAAGATTGAAACAACAAAATTGAAAATAAATTTAGACCGGTTCTCATAAGAACCGATCTTAAAGTAATATTTAAGACCTGTTATATTGAGAACCGGTCTAAAATAACTGCTACTTTAAGACCGGTTCTTGTGATAACCGGTCTTAAATATTAATTTAAGACCGGTTCTCAATAGAACCGGTCTTAAAATTAAATTTTAATCCACAAGAACGCCTCTGTTTGTCAGATTTAAGACCGGTTGTCTAAGAACCGGTCTTAAAAATATATATTTTAGACCGGTCTAAAAAGTTAGATACTTTTTAGACCGGCTGTATTAAGACCTGATCCAGAACCGGTCTAAAATGTCTTTTTTAACCGGTCTTAAATGTGATTTTTGCAATAGTGAGTGTCTTGGTGAAAAATGGGGTATTACAAATTGCACTTCAATCTTCCATTCTCCTTCATATTTCCCCTTGCATATATTCATGATTCTTCTCCTATACTCATCATGCCTATATGGTTGGGTGAGAAAGAGTGAGATTCAAGAGAATCTCAGTAGTAAACAGTGCTAACAACTGAATACAAGAAATGCTTTGTGTATGACATGCTTGCTTATATAAAGTCATGCCAACATAATGACATACACTAGTACAAAATATAGATTTTACACCTATTTTTTACACCTGTCAAAACTGGACACATGTAGAAAATGTGACCGGTGGCATTTTCATAAATATATGAAGATGCAGGAACTTTCTACACGTGTTGAAAAGACAACACTTGTAGAAAGTAAATTTAAAATATTTTTCTTTAATAAATTAGCATTTTTAGATGTGTTTTTGGAATCAAGCGTGATTAATGCCTTTAATTTTATTTTAAAATTGTTTTAATTTGTTTAAAAAATAAAAGATTACTTTCAACACCGGTTAGACTCCCAACCGGTGTAGAAAGTATCTTTCTATGCGGGTTGGTCACAACTCGTGTAGAAAGTAATCTTTCTACACGAGTTGTGCCCAACCAGTGTAGAAAGTGGTCCCATGTAAAAAACAATTTAAAACTTTGCCTATTCCCTTGCCCTGCTATATTTCATTTTGGAGCTTCGGCCTTGTTTCATTTTCGTGACTAGTCTCTCCTTTCCTATTTCCACGGCTTCGTTCCTCTTTCACAATCTCTTCCCTTTCTTCAAAACAAGTAAAGTATTTTAGTGAATCAGATTAGCCCCTTCTTCATTCTTCTTTTGCACCCAAAACTCATATCCCTTGTAATTCACTAATTCTAATCAAGTGGCTAGGTTCCCCACGAGCTTCTGTGAGTATCAAGCACTACAAATCCTTCTGTGTTCTCGTGGATCTCAAGGTTTTCAGCAATGTTTTTGACGGTTTCTAATTCTGGAGGTTTCTTCAGTACTTCTCTATCTTTGCATTCTTCCTGTAATATCACTCGGTTCTTGATTGGGTTTTCACTGATTCATTTTCTTTCTTTGATTCTTATTATTGATTATGACAATTAGTACTATAATGTGTTTCCCATAACTATTTCTACAATGGTTCTCTTATATCACTCGATTTTTGATTGGGTTTGAGTATGGTTTGAATTAATATAGTAACTTAATGAATGCTTTTTTATATGACCATCTTACTCTTCTAAGAGGCAAGCTTAACGATTTCATGTGGTTGTTGAAAGCATGTTCGCTGACAGCTGCTAGCCCATATCATTATGTTCTCTATTTATGACTTTTTAACTTATCACTGCAATTCAAACGTTAATACATGTTTCACACCTTAAACAATTGTCAAAAAATGTTAAAGTATTAAAACATATGTGAATGCAATAATTAGATATGATTTGAACATGTTTGGATTCATCCCATGATTTAATTCTGCTTTTGCTAACTCATGAACTTGAGTTCATAATGTCAAACTCGAGTATATAGTGTATTTCCACAATCTCCAGATTTTTTTTGTCACAAACTCGTGAGAGTGCATTTGTCAAACTCGAGTGCAAAAGATGTTAGAACTCGAGTGCATATAGGTGAACTCAAGTGCATTAGGTTTTCAGCATTCTATCATTTTTTCCGATCAGAACTCTCAAGAGTGCAGTGGGTAAACTTGAGTGCATGTTGCCTCATAACTCGAGTGCAACCTCCAGAACTCGAGTGCACTTGATCTCTTCAGGATCCAGCTGTCTCTAGAATAAACTCTCTTGACATCATTCTCTAAACCCAAGTGTAAATGGCATAAATTTGTTTACCTGCATTGATATAGCTTTGTTAATATTTTGGATTGGAATTTACAATAAATTTGATATTTCAGATTAGTTTTGTTGTAATTGTTTTTATTTGTCAAGTGTTTGGTTGTTTATTATCATGTACGAGTTTATAGCATAATAAACAAACAATTTTTTGTTTTCAAAAAATGAGTTTCTACACTTGACAAACAAGGAGAGGTGTAGAAAGTCACACTTTCTACACTTGACACATAAGGAAAGGTGTAGAAAGTTATACTTTCTACACTTGCCGAACAAGAGAGGTGTAAAAAGTGTGACTTTCTACACTTGACACATAAGGAGAGGTATAGAAAGTCACACTTTCTATACCTATTTTCACAATAACATGTGTAGAAAGTGGGACTTTCTACAAGTGTTGTGAGAACAACAAGCATAGAAAGTCCCACTTTCTATACGTGTTGTATAGCACAAGTGTAGAAAGTGAGACTTTCTACATTTGTTGTGAGTTTGAACATGTGTAGAAAGTCTCATTTTCTAAACTTGTGTTGTACAACACGTGTAGAAAGTGTGACTTTCTACATGTGCTTCAGAACAGATGTACAAAGTCTGACTTTCCACACCTGTTCTTTCTACATCTGTTGTAGGTCAAGTCTAAAAAGTATTTTTCGTCAAGTATAAAAAGTCTTTCCTGCACTAGTGATATATGCATGCTCAATGTTTAACATGTTACATTAATGGCCATAGTATAAACAAAACATAGCTTCACTAATTCACATATGCTTTATACAATTCATCAAAGCAATCAATACATCAATACACAAGCACTCATATAAAGTTATGCAAGTTAGGAAAGTTTATACCTTATGGACCAATATCCTTCCTTTGTTTCCTCTTCTTTCAACCATTAAGGTTACTTGAAGTATCTTCTCTTATTCTTCTTCTTGACTTCTCCATGGCCTAGATACTCAAACATATTATTAGATCCATGATCGCAAATCATTTGGAAGTGTATATTAATGCCTAAGAAGTTAGGAAGGGCTAAATAGGTCAATTTCTTTCAAAAACATGAAATGCTGGAATTGGGGTTTTGGTCGCAGCTAAGATAGGTCAAAAACGTTTTATCCGCGGCCAAGAACCTGGCCGTCTAGATTTCTCTTTCCTGATTCTTAGCTGAAATTGTAAAAATCATAACTAAACCTACCAAAATCCAAATGAGCTGGTTCCAAGTTATACGTGACCCACTTTAAGTATATGTTCAGGGAAAAATATATCCATAAACTAAATGTACACATATAGGTACAGAGTTCCCTTTTATTTGACTCTACTCTTGAATTGCCAAGTTTTGCATGACCAAATTTTACAAATGTAGAACTCCCAGCACACAAATCCAATTGACTATTATGACCTATCAAATTGAAGCTTGATAAGTCTACCTTTACATTGGAAAGTTTCAAAATATTTAGACATCATTCATTCACTCTAAAACATCACACAAAAGGACTGCCATGCAGGAACCTTAACAAGGTAGAAATTTACAAAGTTACAACTTGTGTCCCAATGATTCAAAATTCATAACAAAGGCTAATTCCACACAATTTTTAGTGTAGAACACAATGGGATAATCAAAATAATCTAAATCTCAAAGTTTCAACCCCTTCCCTTCTAACCTAACAGAACCATCAATTAACCAAAGTTACCAAAACAGAGTTTTGTCCAACAACTTGGTCCAATATCATCATAAATCATAATCTAAACATAAATACATGATTAAACCTCAAAAACATCACCTTGGATGAATATTAACAATAAAATACCCCCATAAAACTCATCTAAATAACAAACCAATCAGTTCAAAAAGAAGCTTACACTTACCTCTACGCGTTTCCGCAGTCAGTTCGGAAATCTGGCAGTACTACGGCAAGTGACACGGCACTAACCACCTCCAAATAAAAATTTGAAATTGTATAAATGAAGCTTAGGATGAATAAAAGAAGGTTTATGAAGGGTACTTTGAGAGAAAACACCAATTCTGTAGTTTTTCGGCAGATTGAAGTTCTTAAAAGTTACTATTCACTCACTCTTTCTTCCAACGTTTTTTTCTTGATATTCCAACAATTTTCTGAATTTTTGGAGTAGCTGGTTGAAAATATATGGCTAGGAAGAGTCTTGGAAAAATCATGCCACGTGTCATCTTCTTATGGTGCCATTTATCCGATGTTCCACTAGTTTGGTGACATGTGTAACTTTCTTTAATAAAGCGGGTCCCATCTCTTTTCTTGAGCCATTAGCCATCCAACATGTTAGGGAAAGTAGAGGTCTAATGATTTTCCCCAGCTCTTGGGCTCAATGTTCAGGAAAGTTAGTCAGGTAACCAGACCAGAGACTGGTACATTTCCCCGACTCGGTGCTAGGTGGCACCCTCCGGCGGTGACAACTCAAAAGCAAGACTAACTTTATCATTAAGAAGGGACAAGTGTCATACTCCTATTTGATCAACACATAAAGTCAAAAGTACTTTATGCTCTCTCCTTCTTATATGGCGCCAAGTGGCACCTTTGCGTGGGACCCACATTCTTTTTCCTTGTTTACCCGGGATTCCAACCTGGTTTTTCTCTTAACTATAACACACATATCGAGGCTTGTCAAATGACACCGGTTGGAGTGTGTACATGAGCCCCGCATGGTGCCACATACCAACATCCACTCTAAAAACGCAGGGTACATATTTATGCCCGAAAATGTCATGTGTATACTTACACCGGCCTACTTTACCTAACAAAACGGTCCCTTACATCATGACATAGTTGGATGGCGTATTTCTACCAACCTAATGGCACTGTATATGTGTCTTTTACACATTTTGCACTAACACTTTAATCATACTGCCTATAAATACCGAGCCCTCTACCAGATAGGGCCAAATCGTGTAGTCCCTGGGAGTCTTTCTATATGTCATAATTCCTAAGACTCTTACTAAAATAGGCTTGATAGTCTACTTTATTCAGGCTTGCTCTCTAGCATTTAGTCCCAAAATTCAAGATATTACAATTCTCCCTCCGTTGAATAAATTTTGTCCTTAAAATTTGCTACTGGTCTGATTCTTAATAATACTTTAAAAGGACTACTGTAGCGAGGGTTTCATTTCTTTCTTTCTACATTCTGTCGTTACCTCAAATTCTAGAGGTTTTCTCAGTTAGTCCTATTCTTGTAGACCTTGTTCGTCTATCCTGCATGTGAGCTTCTTCATTTCAAGCTTATTGACTACTTTCCTCTTGACTAGCACTATAGCTAGCAAGTACTATATGACTTAATCAGTTCAGATTTCTAGACCCTTCTATTAGTTTCTATTCAATCATCACGACTGCTAGCTGCACCACTTTTCAATTTAAGGTATCGGCAACAATAATCGCATTACTACTTTTCTTTTCATCTATATATTCTCATATTCAATTTTTCTAATTTTTCAAATATTCAACATTTATGTGGTTAAAGTACATTTTCACAATCGCACCATACAAAAGTAGTGTTGTTATATTTTTAAAGAAAATACAATCATTGCTAGCTCAAATTCATGAGTGGGGTAATTCATCTCGTGAGGTTTCAACTGTTGAAAGGCACGTGTCACCATTCCGTCCTGCTTTACCAGGATGTTTCTTAACCCTTTCTTTCTTTCTCATTATATTCCAGACCATACTAGTCGCTTTACTGTAAACCTTATGGGTCACAATTCTTTGCAGACCCCACAGGTTTCCTTGTTCATTATTTGCAAACCACACATTGGTTGCATTCTAGGATCGGGAATATTCAATACTAGTGTGAGTTTCAACCTCTCCTACAGCTCTTTGCAATCCTATCGTATACATCATCCCACTTAAGAAATTCTTTCTGTAATTATTTCTTTCAATTGAGTGGAAAAATGATTCAAGAAAATTTTTAAATAAATCTAGAAAGATCTAGAAAACTGAGTATTTCTACAACAGTTTATGGTGTCTGCTAGTTCTGTACTGCTCCCACTATTTCGGGTTCCTCTAAGGTTCCCTTATTTTGGGACAATATAGTTAAAAAATGACCACTATAAACTGGTCAAAAATTCTATTAAAAAATTCAATTCTTAGAAAATTATGTTCACAAATTTAGTTCATACAATTCATGAAAATAACAGGTGCATTGGTCAGTTTAGAATTCAACTTTCAAAACTATACATGAACCAGAAAACTGTTCTAAAAGGTCATCAGTTCTGAATTCATTCCAGGCTTCATCCCTTGCTACTCAAGCTATTCATACCTTATGTAATATTCACAAAGCACACAAAACAAACAATCCCTTCTCAAGCATTCATATTCATTCACTGGATATGCAGTCCGTTGGGAAATTCTCAGGACATGCAATCCCTTCTATTCCAGCCTTACGGAAGTTATTCCAGCCTTAAGGCCATTATTTCCAGCCTTTCAGCCGTTATTTTAGCTTTACAGCCTTTCTAGTTCTGAATGCTTTTCAGGTCGATTGCCTAAGGACAAGCTGGCCCAATAGGTCTGACTACCTACCATATATTCATAATATGAATACACTTGATGGTAAATACATATACGCATAACCATTACATAAGATACAAGAACAAGAGTTCACTTGACTTTTTATATCGAGCATGTTCTACCTTTATTCTCTTTTTTGTCTTTCTTTTGACAAACAGCACTGGAGCACCCAATGGCGATTCACTAGGTCACATAAACCCTTTTCTCATTATGCTATATCCTCTGGGGTTATTCTATATGGACTTTCGATATCAGTTCAGCTCCAGGCATAATTCTACTTCCTTTATCGGGGTATCTAACCATGTCTTTCAGGAAATCCGTTGGTCACTAGCATATTCTATTCTCTATCTCGATTACGAGACCATAATTCATGGCTATTCTCATTCTTTCTATTACTTCATTCCATCAAGGAACAAATTCTCATTCATTCTTTCAAAGGGAATATTCTATGATTAAGATCTTTCCCTATACTAGATTAGCAGCTAGCAACCTTCAGAAACCTCATTATCATCTGTACCATATTCTAGTAACTTAATTCATTCAAGTCAATCCAAATGCCTAAAGAATTAATTCAACTATTGTTTGATTCTTTGGTCACGGTTCAGTTGATAGCAACTCTCTATATGTCTATCCAATTTTTAGGTTAATCAACCTAATTCTAGAACCTCAGCCATACCCAATAAGCATGCTAAGATCATCATGATTTATACCTTCTATTCTATTCTTAACCTTCATTGTATTTTGTAATATCCTGAATTTTGGGATTAGACCTCTGTTTGGTAAATGTCATAGTGAAGCATAGTATTATTTCCTTTATATTGGTGAGCTAAAGAGCTCAGGGAATAACAAAACGAAGTGATTGGAAGTCACACACAATATGGTGAAGTGGAATACAAAGTATTGTTGCTATTGGTGAAATTCCTGATATGACAGTTGTGATGTGTGGTAGATTTCAAGGGGAAAATGATGTCCAAAAATTATAAAAATTTATAGAATAAAATTAGACTTATCAAGATTTAATTTTATTAGTCGTATAAGTCATTTAGTGTTGTACACAAAGAGAAATGAATTTTTGAACTTAGCCCAGTGAAATTGATTATTTTCTGGGGCAACATCCAAAGATTAATATTCTGGAAATAGTGAGCTTCAAATTGGCCAAATATTATATTTTTACTTAAAACTAGACTCAATAAGGGTAATATAGCCTTTTAAACCATCCCAATTAGACATTTTTACAATTAGATATGAATTTTCAAATGTTAATAAAAATTCTGCCAAATTAAGCATTTTGTGCGGAAATTGTAATTTTGGACCAATCATGGCTTGACATGTGGCAAAATGTAATGGTTAATTCTTTTAACCATTAATTCATCATCTTCATCACCATTTTCATGTAGTAAAGTAGAAAGAGAGAGAAAACAAAATATAAACGAAAATGGAGGGAGAGGAGAGAGAAATTTCAAGGCTCCAAAACACTTCTGAATCAGCGTCTTCTGGCAAATGCCCTTCACAAACATTCTTCTACTCATCGCGAGATTCATTTCTATGGTTTTGGATTTTCATTTGGAGGTGGTTGGCGCCATCTCACCGGCCAGAGTGTTGCCAAAATTCCAAACTATTTGCGGAAACGAGTAGAGGTAAGCGTAAGCTTCCTTTTGAACCGATTGATTTGTTGTTTGGATGAGTATATTGGAAGTTGGGTACTATTCATTCTCATTAAAAAATTGGTCTTTTCAATGGCTAAATCATGGCTAATGAGTGTTTAAATAGCTAATCATTTGATTAGAAGTAGAAAGCAAGTAATTAAACCAAAGAAAACAAGAAACCAACAAACTCTTTCAGGGAACTCTGATTTTCAGTTTTCTGTTCTATGTGTGGCGTGGTGATGGGCTGAGAATTTGATGATTTTGATGCTTCCATTGGATACTTTCATATGAATTTGGGAAATTAAGAAGTATAGGTGTGCATATTTCTTAAATCTGCCTTGTGTGGCGGTCAGTGTTGTTCTTGATGTTTGATGGTTTAAAGCTTGTCCAAAAATTCTGAAATTTTTTAGGCTTAAATTATACATTTATAGCTTTAATTTTATATGTAATTTGTAATTTTAGGACAAGTGTGCTAGGAGTTATGACTTTTTAAACTCTGCTAATATGAATCTGGGAATTTCTTGAGCAATGTTCAAACGAATTAAACTATGTAATTTCTTAAGTTCATTTAGCTCATGGGAATATTTTTACGTTACATTAGACTTAAATAGGGTTAAATATAATTTGGAACCACTCAATTTGAAGTTTCCTAGAATTAATGGTGGATATTTGAAGTTAAGCCCTATAATCTGGAAAGCAATCTGGAACAGTGGCTTAGGACAAATTTCTGGGAATAATTGGTCTATATTGGGAAAATGTAACTATTTTTCCTTAAATATAAATTAAAATATCTCCATTTAAGATTTAAAATTAGTTCAATTGGATTGTTTTATATTATTTATGCTTTTTTGACATTTGGACATGATTTTGAAAGCTGTCTTGGGACAGTAAAGAGTAATCATGAAATCTGAACTTGTGGGAATGGTTACTAATAGAGTAATGATTTTTACTTAAAGTAGACTTCAAGAGAGTCAAATAGAGCTTTGAATCATGGCTCTAATAATGTGATTAGTTATATAAAGCCATGAAGTAACAGAGAAGAAGAAGCAGTGATTGAAAGATTAAGATACCAAAAGATGACATAGAGTTCTACAGGTAGTGAACTTACCTTGTCTGCATGTATGTGATATATATGTCTTACATTGATTATATGACTCCTTTTCCTATTTGTGTGGAACATGTATGATTGGTTGAAGCTCTATTATATTTGTGCAATGGCCATTTGTATGTCATAACATCGAGCATGCAGCATGTCATTATGTTGGCATGAAATAGTGTAGGCAAACATGTCATGCATTCATATATATCTGGCATGCATAATGGTAATATTTGCTATTGAGATTTTCTCAAATCTCACTCCTCTCAAACCAACCATTTAGACAGGTGAAGAATGCGGGGAAATGCGTAAAGGGGTATTGTGAGGAAGAATGGAAGATTGACAGAGCAAGGCACTCTGTTGTAATCGATTTAGGGATTTGATTGCCATATGTGGCTATACATTGTATGTATGTAAATAAACACATGAAGTTGAGCAGAGAGGAGCTCTAGTTAAATTAAGGGTAAGACACTCGCATATACTATGATATAACAAAATTATAAGCTAATGAATTTTGATAATGTGGTGAAAGTTGTAGAAATGTTGAAAAGTTTTTGTTTACCTCTGAAAAACCCTCTCAACCCTAGGTTCAACTCCTGAGTTGAGATTGGGGATTTGTGAACATTTTCAAGAGCTGAATAATCTAAGTTCGAATCGTGGTCCCACGAATGATTTTACTACTCATTTATACTCATCTTGGGCTATTGGAGATAAGGTATCACATATTTATTCTAGCATTCTTATGGCATCCTTAAGAATCACCATATTTCATACCTCAAGGCACTCGGGCCTATAATCAAGAGGTTTCAAATTTTCAGGGTACTTCCCAAGGGTTACCCATCCCGAGATTGCTCTCGCTTGAGCACGCTTAACCATATAATTCCACTAGAATCTAGGTCACAGGGCAGCTCAGCATCAGATTCTTTAGAGCTCATACCCTTCTCTATTGGGTATACATCACTACTGTTCCGTTTCATTCTCTATATACAGCCCTACCCCACCCTCTAAACCAGTTTGTTCAATTAGTGATAGGGGAAAATTCTATTTCTTTGGGTTCATCCCTAACCCACATTTCATTCTAGCTATGGGATCACTAATAAGGTATCAATATACCTATTAGCAGTAGAGCATACTAGCCAAATGTCAGAATCTCTGCTCTAAGACCATAAAATGTAACACCTTACATTTACACTCATCTAATTAGTTTTACACAGTGAGTTCGAACCACTAAGCGTTATTCTTTTCTAACACTTTCAAATCTCAACCCCAAAACAAGATTTGAACCTGTAGTTGAGTGGGGGTTTTTTTTTAAATTTAAAATCTTTTGCTGAAGCATACTCTAGTGGTTTGCAACTTTGTTATTACTCCTCAATTCTTATATTTTCCCATTAATTTAATTAGGGCTATTCTCTACTCGTTATCAGTTCATTCATATACAAATATACACTAAAGCGTTTGAGCCTCATACATAAATAGTGCATTGCACTTCAATCTTCCATTCTCCTTCATATTTTCCCTTACATATCTTCATGCATTCTTTTCCTGTACTCATCATACCTATATGGTGGGGTGAGAAAGAGTGAGATTCGAGAGAATCTCAGAAGTAAATAGTGCTAACAAATGCATACAAGAAATGCTTAGTGCATGACATGCTTGCCTACATAAATTCATGCCAACATAATGACATATATGCAAGCTCAATGTTTAACATGTTTCACTAATGGCTATAGTATAAATAAGACAGAGCTTCACTTATTCACATATGCTTCACACAATTCATTAAAGTAATCAACACATCAATACACAAGTACCCATATCAAATTATGCAAGTTAGGAAAGTTTACTACCTTGTGGACCAATGCCCTCCCTTTGTTTCCTCTTTTTCCAACCATTAGGGTTACTTGAAGTATCTTTTTCTTATTCTTCTTCTTGACCTCTCCATGGCCCTATATACCCGAACACATCATTAGATCCATGATCGTAAGTCATTGGAAGCGTATATTAATGCCCAAGAAGTTAGGAAGGTCTAAATAGGTCAATTTCTTTCAAAAACATGAAATGCTGGAATTTGGGGTTTTGGCCACAGCCAAGACAAGTCAGAAACGTTTTGGCCGCGGCCAAGAACCTACCCGTTCATATTTCTCTTTCCTGATTCTTGGCCAAACTTGTAAAATTCATAACTAAATCTACCAAAATCCAAATGAGGTAGTTCTAAGTTCTATGTGATACTATTTAAGTATACTTTCAGTAAAAAATATATCCATAAGCTAAATGTAAACACATAGGTACAGAGTTACCCTTTATTAGACACTGCTCCAGAATTTCCCAATTTTCATGACCAAAATTTAAAAATGGAGAACTCTTAGTACAAAAATCCAATTGACTATTACGACCTATCAAATTAAATCTTGATAAGTCTATTTTTTGATTGGAAAGTTTCAAAGGATTTGAACACCATTCAATCACTCAAAAACATAACACAAAATGACGTCCACGCAGAAACCTTAACAGGGTAGAAATTTACAAAGTTACAACTTATGTCCCAATGATTGAAAATTCATAACAAAGGCTATTTCCACACAATTTTTCATGTAGAACACAATGGCATGATCAAAATCATCAAAATCCTAAAGTTTTAGCCCTTTCCCTTCTGACCCAATAGAACCATCAATTAACCAAAATTATCAAAACAGAGTTTTTTCTAACAACTTGGTCCAATATAATCATAAATCATAATCTAACTGTAAATACATGATTAAACCTCAAAAATACCACCTTAAATGAAAATGAACAATACCAAACCCCTATAAAACTCATCTAAACAACAAACTAATCATGCCATGTGATTTCCCAATATTTTGGGAGCAGTTGGATGAAAATATATGGCTAGGACGAGTGTCTGAAAAATCATACCACATGTCCGCTTCCTATGGTACCATTTGTCCGATGTTCCACTAGTTTGGTGGCACGTGTAACTTCCTTTAATAAATTTGGTCCTGTCTCTTTTCTCAGGCCATTAGCCACCCAACATATTAGGAAAAGTAGGGGTCTAATATTTTATCCGTCTCTCGGGCTCAATGTACGAGAAAGTTATTCAGGTGACTGGACCGGAGATCGGTGGATTTCCCCGGCTCGGTGCTAGATGGCACCTGGTGTCAACTCAAAAGCAAGAGTGACTTTATCATTAAGAGGGGACAAGTGTCATACTCCTATTTGAACAACACATAAAGTCAAAAGTACTTTATGCTCTCTCCTTCTCATATGGCTCCATGTGGCACCTTTACGTGGGACCCACATTCTTTTTCCATGTTTGCCCAGGATTCTTCTCGGGTTTTGCTCTGGACTATAACACATATATCAAGGCTTGTCAAATGACACCAGGTCGGTTGGAGTGTGTACGTAGGCCTCATATGGTGCCACATACCAACGTCCACTCAATAAACGTAGGGTACATATGTATGCCTTGAAAATGGCATGTGTACACCTACACTGCCCTATTTCGCCCAACAAATCGGTTTCGTACATCATGTTATAGTTGGGTGGCGTCTTTCTACCAACCCAATGGCACTGTATATGTGTCTTGTACATCTGCACCGATACTTTAATCATACTGCCTGTAAATACTGAGCCCTCTACCCGATAAGGACAAATCGCATAGTCCCTAAGAGTCTTTCTATATGTCATCATTCTTGAGACTCTTACTAAAATGGGCTTGGTAGTCTACTTTATTCATGCTTATTCTCTAGCTTTTGTCCCAAAATTTAGGATATTACAACTCACACCCAGTGAGTATCAATTCCACAAGCAACACACTATATACAACATGGCAAACAATGCATATTGACATTCACGTAGAATATGAGAGATAGAGTTACTACCTTACACGCTTCCCCTGCCAAACTAATGTGGTCTTCATTTTCGTAGCTCCGATTGGAAAATATCGAACCTTAGAAATTTCAAAGTAGTTACAAATGAATTGCTACTCATTCCTACTCTTTCTTAAGATTCTCAAATTAACTTCTTTAACTCAAAATCGTGTAATTACCAAAATACCTCTAGGGAATCCAGTCTGGCTCCCTTTGTACCTAGTATAATTGTACTTTTTCAAAAATTATGACTTGGGATATTTCTACATAACTTTGTTTGTAGAACCCATTTTTGACCTCAAATTAGGAAAATTCTAGCTTAAATTACATTTTTGCCCTTGGCAGCCCTAACTTAGGGTTTTAGGGGCAAAATTTTCATTTCACATTCTAGGGCTTTTCATGCTTCACAATCCACATGAGCCCTACAAAATTTTCCCTTCTAAACATCATAAAACCATCAAAAGTATGAAATTCCATCTCTAAGCCTTACTTCCAGCTTTGGTAAAAACTTATGCAACTTTAGGGAAAATTGGATTTTTCTTGTTTTTAATTCTTAAAACACCTTCTTATCACTTGTATTTCCATATTTAATCATCTAATCATCATTTTAACATAATTAATAGAAATTTTTTAAGCATTTATCCTTATAAATTGGACATCCCAAATTTACAAAATTCTAAAAAACAACCAAATAATTGGCTAGAGATCTACCACAGCTCAATTTTCATCAATAATTTCAAAGTTCTAACAACTTACCTTGCTTCTTCTTCCTCCTCCTCCTAAACCATCTCCTTTATCCCTTTTTCCTTGAGTCTTTGCTTGTTTGATAGCTAGTCTAAGAGAATATAGAGGTTAAGAAGAGATTTTTTGAACTAGAATACAAGATTAAGCAAAGATTTCTACATACTTACATAGTTCTTGCTTTGTGGACCTTAGCTTCTCTCCTTCCTCTCTTCTTTTCTCCTTGGAATCTTCCTTTTCTCCCTCTTTCTTCCTTTGGCTGAAATGGCCTTTTATTATAGAGAACATGAGATTTCTCTAGAGATGCTTAGGTGTCCTTTGATTTTTATTATTTTATTGTCATAATTATCACATGCTTATAATTTAAAGTTTCTTTATTTTTTAGCATTTCTTCTTAAATAACTCTAGAGCATTCTTCCATTGTCTTCCTTCTTTAGTCTAACCATCCACTCCCTTATTATTTAAGAAAAAAATGTTGCATTTACTCATATAGCCAAAATGACCATTTTTCCCTTGCATCCTTCTTTATTTTCGCACATACAGAAAAACTGTTAGCATTTTCATCAAACTTTGAAAATTCATATCTAATTGTATAAACATCCAATTGGTGTGGTTTCAAAGGCTATGTGACCCTTATTAAGTTTAGTTTTAAGGATAAATATATCCTTTAGCCAAATAAAAGCTCATAATTTCAAAAATATTCATTTTTAAACACTGCCAAAGAAAATTCCTAGTTTCACTGGGCTAACTTCAAAAGTTCACATCTCTCTATGTACAACTCCAAAAATTCTATATTACCTATCACATTAAAGCATGTTATGTCTAATTTTATTTTAGAAAGTTTCACAATTTTTGGACGTCATTCACCTATTTAAGAATGTCATATAATACAACTGCCTCCTAGGGAAACTTATCGAGCCTCCCTAACTTATATACCAAATAGTTATGTTGTGTGTGACCTATAATTGCCTTGTTGTGTCTTTTAATATGCTATTTAATTCACCATTTTATTCCTTTAATACCACTAAGGTATAGAGAAATTTTGGTGACTGAAATTTGGGATATTACAGTCTTGACTCTTATCCCAACCTTAATACAAGATTCAAACCTATAATCAAATTGTCTTTCCTAAAAAAATTTCAACTTTCAAAATAGTTTCATAGTGGTTCACTTTATATATTATGATTATCAGAGTGCTTTACTTCTCTACTTCTAACTTATGAGCCTACTTTCTTGTTTCCATTTCTTTACCAAATTAGGGCAAATATCATTTTGTTACAAATGGCTAGTTATTAAGTGTCTTGTATAACCTCCATTGCTATTACCATAGCTACAAGCACTAATTCTACTAGGGTTATATTGGTTTGAATATTCATAGAAAACTTAGATACAGATAACCAACGTGTCATTTAAATGCTTCTTCTTTGTCTTCTATCTTTCTGAGATTACCTTTTGCCCTTTGAGCCGCTAGCCTTCAGCTGTATATTAGTTATGGAAAGGGTGAGATTCACGAAAATCTCAATAGTAACAGATGTCACTCATATAAAATGAATTCATAAAACAAGCCAAGCCAACCATTATATCATAACATACAACACATTCAACGTTCATATATATTTACAATATGCAGCATGAAACTACATTCATAAGACACACCTGTCTATTCCCATAATACTGGGTATTCAACTAGGCCTTTGCCCTTCTTAATCTGAATGCTTAATAGGTTTCATAACCCAAGGACACATTGGTCCAGTAGACCCTACTGCCTATCTCGTGTTCACAACATATGTATTCACAATGGTAAAAAGATGCATATAATAGAGTATATAGTATGTGAGAGAAAAGGTACTACCCGAACACCTTTGTGGTCTTTTACCTCTACCAGCAACTTCCTTCTTCTTCAGGCTCGGGAAAATGTTGAATCCTTTACTCTATTCTACAATCAGTTCTTAACTCCAGTAGTACTCTGACAGTAGAGGTAGCACCAAACTCCTCTACTCAAGAATCTAAAACTATAGAAACATAGCCCTTGACAAATAGAAGAAGATTCATGAAGGCACTGGAAGCTAGAAATGCCGATTCGGAGGTGAAATCAACTAGGGAGCTTAAGAACACTCCCACCTTGTATCTTCTTTAATTTTCTCTTGTTTTCACTTCATTTTCATTGTCTGCATGAATTTAATAGAGCTTGGGGGTGTTAGGTTCTCTTTTGATGACATGTGTCATATGTTAAAATCCCAGGGTGTTAGATGCTCTTTTCTGTTGGGATCGATAGGCACAATGAAAAATTAAAATTCAAAAGTTTTCCAATTCCTACTACGGATCTGTCAACGGCATTTAAATCGAGTAGTAGAGAAATGTACCTTTTTATGTGTTTAGTCTTTCTTTTCGATCTCAAGGAGCTAAAAACTCAGATCAGCTTACTCTACCGGTATCCACACAAATAGGAATCCAGCATGGATATCGTGCTAGCGCCAACAATGTCCCTCTAAGGTTTCCTTTTTCTCACGGCTCTATTTATTTCATCATCCATTGAAAACCCTAGTTCTCACTTAAATAACTAGTCAAGATTTTTTATTTTATGATGGATACTAGATTCTTAAAATTAATCTTAATTAATTTTGAAATCCATATCATATCAATTAAACCTTAATTGTTTTTTATATGCAAATTAAATAAATATGTTTTAATTAAATCTATCCAACAGTTTTAATTTAACCTATTTATTTAATCTAAATAAAGAGCCAATGGAAATAGATTTAACTTATTTTTATAAATTAAATATGATATATTATATCTTTATCGTGTTAGTTATTAAATTTAATTTATCACATAAAACTAAATTTAAAACTAATGCAATATAATAATGTGTGTGCGTGTGCGTGCGCATCTATATGTGTGTATACATATATGTTTGTGTGTGTATAGGTATATGTATGTATCTCTGTAGGGGTGTGTGTGTGTGATATACACATACATGTACATATACATATACATATATGTATATACATTTGTATATGCATATAGATATGTATATACATGTATACATGTACATATATACAAGTATATACATACATATATATATATATATATATATATAAACACACACACACACACACACATATATATATATATAAGTAGATGTATGTATGTGTACATACATATGTGTATATGTCTATAAATACATACGTATATACATACATACATATATATATATAGATATATACATATATATACATATATATAATTTGTTAACTATTACATTTATTAAATCTAAACATATATCTTAGATTCAATGAATCTGGACAATGTAGCTCTTGTTGGGCTATTTTTATGTGTGACCTTATAGGCCCATATAAAGTTGGAAGTAGGCCAATGACTATACTAACCCATAAGTTGTAAGTGGCCTCTAGCAAGATATTGTTACTACCCAATTCATATGAGGGTTGGTAAACCGATACAACCTGTCATACAACCATATAACATCCCTTTTGTCACATGATATTTCGATCAAGGATAAGGCATGGAGAATGTCATCCTCCTATTCCTGATCTTTACTTTCTCAATCCTTGAGTAGTATGAATATATAAATGGAAACTCTTTTCCATCGTAGTATGGCCATACATTTCTCAGACTCACTTATCGAGGGGCCCAGTAATATCTCTCTACTAATGTGAGGGACAAATTCCATTTTGATCATTCACATTCATCTGCATGAAAACAACCAAGCCTGAACATAGCCTTTATCATCACTCGGTCAATCTTAACTAGGTCAAAGCTATGCAACTCTCATGTACGAATCCATGATGATCTCAAGTCAAAGGGCATAGTGACGTGATTATACATAAGACAAGCTTAGGACTGGATCCATGCAGCTTTCTCATAGCGGCTCGGTCTAGCACCTTGTACTCTTATAAGTTCCTAAGACTTTGATTCGTATCTCCATACCTCTTCAAAGTCATACTGGTCTTATTTCATCTTTGCTCCTGTATAGATGACTGACTAGGGACATTTAGGATAATCATTATGATTTATCTAAGGATAGTTATAACAGTGAACATGCAAATAATATGATAAAAAAATGTAGAAATTCATTGAATAACAATGTTTAAAGTACAATGATTAGCCCCTAGGGCATAATTTCCAATATCTTCCAACTTATACTAGGGACAATGATTAATTTTCCTAATTCCTATTGTCCTAACTTGACGCTTATGCTTTACCTACACAAGCGGCTTGGTAAGAGGATCAACAACATTGTATTCTCCTACTACTTCACATATTTTTATATCACCTCTATCATTGATTTCTCTAATGAGATGAAATCGCCTGAATATAAGCTTGGTCCTTTTATGTGACGTAGGCTACTTGGCCTGTGCAATAGCACCGCTGTTCTCACAGAATAAATCTATTAGATTTGATATGGTAGGCACCATCCCTAGTTCAGTAATAAACTTTCTGATCCAAATGGTTTCCTTAGTTGCATCTGATGCTGCTATATACTCAGCTTCTGTTGCAAAATCTACTATAGTGCTCTTCTTGGAGTACTTTCAGCTTACTGCTCCACCATTTAGGAGGAATATGTATCTAGATTGTGATTTAAGGTCATCTTTCTACTATCCTTAAGACCCTGCACATTTGTACAAATATGAGAACCACATGCACTATCTAATACCCATATAGAGGAAGTAGAAAGAAGAATGTCTATAACATAAATACCTAAAGAGATAGCCCCACTATCGTTCTTGTTCTTTTTCAGATCTTTGAGCTAGTTTGCAATTCCTCTCCCAATGACTGGGTTCATTGTAGAAGAAGCATACTCCTTCCTTTAAAGACTTTGCCTTCTTTGCTACATGCTTGGTTTCGGGCTTGTTTGACTCTTTAGTCTTACTACCTAAGCCTTTACCCTTCGCCTTACCCTTGACTTTCCTTTTCATACCCTTTCCTTTCTGAACCATCAAAATAGTGATGGGCTTTTTCTTAATGTTCTGCTCAGTAGTTTTAAGCATCCTATATAGTTCAAAAATTGATTTTTCCATGTCATTCATGTTATAGTTCATAACAAACTGGTCATAAATTTCTGGGAGAGAGTTCTAGATCAAATTTGTAGTTAACTCTTGGCTCATGGGAAATCCAAGCCTCTCAAGGTGATCAATGTAGCCTTTCATCTTTAACATATGAGCACTAACTGATGTACCTTCAGCCATCTTGCAGGAATGTAAGGCCTTTATGGTCTCATACCTCTCTTGTCTTGCCTGTTGCTGCAACATTTCCTTGAGATACACAATCATCTCATGAGCCTCCATGAGTTCTAAATCTCTTTGGAGGTCTGGAACCATGGTGGCAAGCATCAAACAACCTATATCCACATAGTCTTCCTTATGCTTCCTGTAAGCATTTTTTTGAGCTCTTAGAGCATTAGCTACAGGCTCCTCAGGAATGGATTAATCTAAGACATATTCTTTTCTTTCCTGTTTGAGAACAATTCTCAAGTTCCTAAACAAGTCAAGAAAGTTTTCCCTATTGAGTTTGTCCTTCTCGAGGACTGATCACAATGATAATGTAGCAGTGTTACTAGTCAACATGATTCTACAACAAAATATACAAAGTTGGGTTAGTAATCTCCCATTAAATTAAAAACCCTTAAATGTAATAATTAGTGGGCTAAGATCCATATTTTGCTTAAATTTAAGTCTTCTTTGGCAGGACGCTTAAATCAAGTTATTTAGGTGGGTAACCTCTTTACTAGTTACATCACATATAACTCTTAGATCTTTATGGGATTCGATCATCATATGATCTAGCATGTTGAATCCCATCTAATGGCTTGAGATCCAAAACCATTTTATTAATCTCAATTAAGTCAAGACAATTATAAATCTTTGTGAGTAGTACCATTAGTCATGTTTGTCTCACCAAGATAACTCAAATGCATCCACTTTGGTGGAACCTACAATTGAGAGATCTAAGTTTTGATAAGTATTCATTAATTGATGGCATTATGACTTAACACTTTATTTGGATGGCTTAATTAATTATTTTGTTTATGTGAATACATATATCGCGGTTGTATCTCATATGTGTGTGTGTGTACAACACATGCAATATTCAAAATTTCAGTCACTAAAATTCCTCTATACCTTAGTGGAATTAAAGGAATAAAATGGTAAATTAAAAAGCATATTAACAGACACAACAAGGCAATTAAAGGACACACACAACATAGTTATTTGGTACATAAGATAAGGATGTTGCCGGTAAATTTCCTTGCGAGGCAGTCATGTGGTGTAATATTTTTAAAATAATAAATGGTGTCCAAAAATTATGAAACTTTCTAGAATGAAAGTAGACATAACAAGCTTTAATTTTATTAGGTTATATGGAATTTTTGGAGTTGTATACAAGGAGATATGTATTTTTGAAGTTAGCCTAGTAAAACCAGTGAATTTCAGTGGCAACATTCAAAAATAATAATTCTGGAAATGATGAGCTACCAATTGGCTAAAGGTTATATTTTTCCCTAAAACTATAGTCCAATAAGAGTCACATAGCCTTTTGAACCACCTCAATTAGATATCTATACAATTAGATAGAAACTTTTAAAGTTTGGTGACCATTCTGCCAATTTTCTCAAGTATTGTGAAAATGAGAAAATTGCAAGGGCAAAATGGTCAATTTTGTTAGAATCCATGTTTTGATGATAAAAAAATAGTGATGAATTATTTTACATAGAAATGAGCAAGTTAAATAAAGTACAATGTGTAAAAATATGCTTTACATAAAGTCTCGTTGATAAATTCAGTATGATTGCTGCTGCATTGAGTTTTGTGACATACACACGAGTTCTGGCATATGCACTTGAGTCTATTGATATTTTCCTATTTAGATACTGTTGAGACTTAACTGATATTTGAATTGTGTACATGTTAGGAACCATTACACTTGAGTTTTCACTAACACACTAGAGTCCTTAGAAGATGTGCACTCTAATCCTGGAAGTTCTGGAATAAGAGTTTGTTCCAAAGACTGGGCAAGAAAGAGTTGATATGAAGTATACTCGATTTTTAAGAGGAGTACTCGAGTTCTATATACAACTTGTACTCAAGTTCTGCGAGTTCTGATGTGAAAGTTTATACCCGAGAGTTTTGTTGCTAAAAAATAAGGGTAGCATATTACGAATGTAGGATGATGTACTTAGAAGTGCAAGTGTACATTGTCGTAAACAAGTAATATAGAAGTGATTAGAGTATCGTTCCCACGAGGATTGATCACTAAGTACCAAAATTGATAATTTTAATATAATTTAGCCGATCGATTAGTTGGTGGTTGAGATTGCAAGATAAAAATGATTAAATGAAAATGCAATTGTTGTAAAGACAAATATAATAAAAAAGCCCTAGGGATTAGATTGCACTTAGAATACTCCAGATTGAATCACTTATCTATTCTAGTCCAATTTATTCTACATGATTGATAGTCGAGTTTCCCTATTTTAATTACTAGCCTCTTCCAATGTCAAGTAATTCTATAATTAATTGCTAACCCAATATATACCTATATGAATTTAAGAAATCAATCATGCATTAAGATTTATGGAACTCAATTAAGACTACACAACCCATATGAATATATTCCTATTTCATATGCAAATTATGGTTTTAATTATAAGATCCACACACATGTATCTCCTTCCGGTCTCAACATGCATATTGAAATCATCCAAAAGGTGTCCAATCAAATGAAAGCATTAAGAACAATAATTAAAACTCAATCATGAAGGACAAATTAAAACTAGATTTAATAAGTTAAGATTCAATCCATCATTAGTAAGCTACATCATCACCCTAGGAAAATGAAAATTTAGCTCATGATGAAATTAAAAATAAAAACAAAATAAGTTGAAAACTTCATAAATATTGCAGAAAACATGATAATTAAAACCATAATTTGCATATGAAATAGGAATATATTCATATGGGTTGTGTAGTCTTAATTTGTAGAAAACATGATAAACTCTCCATCCTTTCCTGAGTCAGTTTCACCGAAAATGCAAATAGATGTAAATCTATATTTTTGGGTGACACACTTGCTCTCTATTTTTCTCTTATACATTTTTTTGTTTTTATAAGTGGAAGAATACATATTTATACTACTCTGTCTCAAATTCCTCTAGCTTACGCTTATTTGAGAGAATATCCTTCATGAATTTTGCATAACTGGGCATTTGGGCAAGAGCGTCTGCAAAGGGATGTTGATATGTAACTTTTTGAAAACCTCCAGAAACCTTTTAAACTGCTTGTCTAGATTTGCCTTCACAAGTCTCTGAGGGTATGGAACTGGTGGTACATATGGAGGAGGATTATCTAGAAAGCTGAGTCTTCCTAGTACCACATCATCCTCTTGAGGTTTCTGTTCTTCTTCACTTTCTTTCTTTTCTCCATATTTCTTCTGTTGAATTACATGATCTTTCAATTCTTTCCCACTCCTTAAGGAAATTTCCTTCACATGCTCTCTTGGATTTTTTTCAGTGTCACTTGGAAGAGTACCTGGTTATCTGGAGTTTAGCATATTTGCAATTTAGCCCATCTGAATCTCTAAGTTCTTTATTGAGGCCTCCTGGCTTCTGAATGTTGCGTCAGTCCTAGCCATGAATTGAGATGTATTCATGGTTAGTTGAGCCAGTGCATCTTCTATATTTATTTTCTGCTGCGGTGGATTTGGTAGTTGAAGAGCTTGTTGCTGGTAGTTCCCTTGTGGCTTGAACACATTTTGATTATTCCTCCAACTAAAGTTTGGATGATTCCGCCAACCTGGATTGTAAGTATTTGAGAATGCATCATTTCTTTGATTTCCGATGTAATGAGCTTGTTTAGAATGAGAAGGCATGGATGGGTGTCCTTCTTGACATTGTGTGCTCGCATGAGGTTCTCCATATCGATCACAGGTTTCATGAGGAGTGCTGATTGCATTTGCTTGACTTGTCAATGAGTTCACTTGCTTGGATATAGATGCAACTTGAGAAGACAAAGTTGTAAGGATATCCAGCTCGTGCACTCCAACCACTTTCTTTGAGACATGACATTCAGAAGGCCATAGGTATACATTGACTGCCATCTCCTTAAGAAGATTGTAAGCATCTTCCAGACTCTTTCCCATAAAAGATCCTCCAGCTGCAACATCTACAAGAATTATGGTTGTATACGTCATCCCATTATAGAATGAGTGCAATTGCCACCAATCTGGTAACCCATGATGAGGACATTTTCTTAGCAACTCCTTATATCTTTCCCATGCTTCATAGAGGCTCACAAATTCATGTTGAGTAAATAAGGTAATTTCATTCCTCAATTTAGCTCTTTTTCCTGAAGGAAAGTATTGTGCCAAAAATTTCTACACCAAGGCATCCCATGTAGTTATGCTTCCCACTGGTAGAGAGTATAGTCAGCTCTTAGCCTTATCCCTGAGTAAGAAAGGGAAAAGTCTAAGTCTAATGGCATCATCAGTAACACAATTATGTTTGAATATGTCACAAATTTCTAGGAAGCTGGCTGTATGTGTGTTGGGATCTTCTGTTGGTAAACCACTGAACTGAATTGCTTGCATCATCTGGATAATTGCAGGCTTGAGTTCAAAATTATTAGCTGCTACTGGCAATTTTTTGATTCCAGAAGTTGTCTCTATGACTGTTGGTGTTGCATAGTCACGGAGTGTTTTGGTATCTGTTATTTCTCCCTCCGGATTTGCCATCGGATTAATTGAAGTAGACTGCTTTCGAAATCTCTGATTTCTTCGACAAGTTCTTTCGATCTCCGATTCACAAGGTTGTAATTCTGTCTTCTTCGATCTTGTCATGCACTAAGCAAAAGCCTGAAAAGAAACACAAGACACCAAAAAGAATACAAATGTAATGTAAAGACCAAATTAGTAATAAAATTACTTGATATTGATATTAATGACAACAATCCCTGGCAACGGCGCCAAAAACTTGTTACGAATGTAGGACGATGTATTTAGAAGTGCAAGTGTACACTGTCGTAAACAAGTAATATAGAAGTGAGCAGAGTATCGTTTACACGAGGATTGATCACTAAGTACCGAAATTGATAATTTTAATACTATTTAGCCGATCGATTAGTTGGTGGTTGAGATTGCAAGATAAAAATGATTAAATGAAAATGCAATTGTTGTAAAGAAAAATATAATAAAAAAGCCCTAGGGATTAGATTCCACTTAGCAAACTCCGGATTGAATCACTTATCTATTCTAGTCCAATTTATTCCACATGATTGATAGTCTAGTTTCCCTATTTTAATTACTAGCCTATTCCAGGGTCAAGTAATTCTATAATTAATTGCTAACCCAATATATTCCTATATGAATTTAAGCAATCAATCATGCATTAAGATTTATGGAACTCAATTAAGACTACACAACCCATATGAATATATTCCTATTTCATATGCAAATTATGGTTTTAATTATAGGATCCACACACATGTATCTCCTTCCGGTTTCAACATGCATATTGAAATCATCTAAAAGGTGGCCAATCAATTGAAAGCATTAAGAACAATAATTAAAACTCAATCATGAAGGAAAAATTAAAACTAGATTTAATAAGTTAAGATTCAATTAGTCATTAGTAAGCTACATCATCACCCTAGGAAAATGAAAATTTAGCTCATGATGAAATTAAAAATAAAAACAAAATAAGTTGAAAACTTCATAAATATTGCAGAAAACATGATAATTAAATTCTAAAACATAAAGATACAACTACAAGATGCATGAAAATAGAAAAATCTAGCCTTCCATATAGGAGGTAAAACCTTCCATGTAGGAGGCAACCTATACCATCCATAAAGGAGGACTACCTAAACCTTCAATGTAGGAGGTATGCAAGAACAATAAAAATGCATGAAATTAAACTCTAAGATGGTGTCCTCCCTTGTGCCTTCAACTCCTCTATTTATAGATGAATTGGGTGTAAGAATTTCCACATGTTAGGTAAGAATCTTGACTTTAAAGCCACCAATATTGACTTTGTGACCACCTTGCTCATTGATTGCAGCTAACGTTTGGCAGTTAAAACGTTGGAATCTCACTTTGTTGTCTTCATGAAAGTTGTAGATATGGATCTTACCTTGAAAATTCATATAAGAGCTCCTCATTTCAACATTTTGGCTCCCATTTATGGTCAAATTAGTGGACAAAGATCAGACCTGGACAGAATCATGTGCTCAACTTCTAAGAAACATTCAGAGCTTATAAGGACACAACTGGGTTTTCACCTCAACATAAAAGTTGTAGGAATTTTTCTCAGCTTTCTATCCATATAAATAAAGTCCCAATTCAACATCTAGAGCTTCAGATATTGCCTAAAAACTGAAACATGGTCAAAATTTATTATTTTCCAATGAATTCTATTTTATGTCAAATCATTACTTATTTATCAATTACACCCAAATTTATTACATTAAGCTCAATTTCCATCCAAAAAATGCTTCATATAAGGAAAAATAAATGTACAGATATTTTTCTTATCATTGCACTCAAGTTTGGCAAGAAGCATTCAAGTTCTGTGTAGAAGTTGTACTCGAGTCCTGTGAGTTTTATACAAAGAGTTTGTACCCGAGAGGCTTGTAACTATGAAGAAAAGAAGTACACTTGACTTCTTATTTAAGCACTCGAGTTCTAAACCTCACTGCACTTGAGTTTAGAGAGTTCAAGCATGAGAGTTTGTACCTGAGAAGATTAGTATTGAAGAAAACAAGCATGCACTTGAGTTTTGTATTGCATTTACACTCGAGTTATGAGAGTTATGACAAGGGAGTTTGTTACAGAGACAGTCATATCCTGAAGATGTCAAGTGCACTCGAGTTTTTGAGAAAAAAATACTCGAGTTTGGTCTTTGCACTCTAAAAAGTTCTTATAAAAAAAAATAACAGAATTGTGAAAAATGATATGCACTCGAGTTCACGCATAAGCACTCGAGTGCTAACATATTTTGCACTCGAGTTTTACCTGATAAACTCGAGTTCATGTGTTAATAGAAACTAAGATGGCTTCAGTAATTGATTCGAATGTGTTTATATGTTATCCAATCTTTATATTTTCACTTATTATCACTCTTAAACATTGTTTTATGTTTAGTTCAAGTGTAAAATAGGTTTTTGACGATCGAGTTAACAAAATGAATAATGAAGTAAAAAATGGTAAACACAATTATGTGAGCTAGATGTCACTACACATGGGCGAACAAACACCATAAGTAATTGTTGCATGCTTTGACAGCCTGTGTAAAGAATTTAAATGCCCATGCCACTCCACAACGAATACATTGCAACATTCATCTTATGTACACTGATATAAAGAACTTCCACAGACAAACTGAAAGATATAGAGAATACACACGAAAGTGTTTACAAGTCTTTAAAATTCTGTTGTTTTGATATAGTGTGCATAAGTGATTATCTTATTTGCTCTGTATAAGAGTTCTTGTAAACACTTCCATTGTAATCATCATCTCAAGGTAAAGGGACCTTGAGAGGGTAGAGTTTCCTTGCAGGAGAAGCTGAGAGAGTTGGAGTTCCTTGGAAGACTTTCTGCATGTAAGACTTACTAGGTGTGAGCAGGAGAGAAGAGTTGCTAGAATCACTTTGCTTGTAAGACTTTCCGTGAGGGGAAATAAAGTTCTAGGTGTAGAACGTTTCTGCTCGAAGTCCTTGCGAGGATAGTTGTTGTACCGTGCGTTCCAAGAGCCAATTGAATCTTAGAGGATTAGTAAAAGGCTCAGTAGGTGTTGACCTCTAGGGACTGGACGTAGGCTGAGGATTGAGACCAAACCATTATAAATCTCTGTGTACAATTTCTATCATCTCTACACTCTCTTTGTTTAATTCAACTTAGTCGTATCAACCGTAAATATTTGATATCACCAATTCACCCCCTATTGGGGGAAGCTTGCCTCTTACATTTGGTATCAAAGCGAGGTCTTCCCGAAAGAGTTTAATGACTTGAGAAGGATCCACTCACATGGAAACTATGGGTGAGAACATTCTTCCAGACAGAGCTTCAATTACAAGACCTCCTGGTTTTACCGGAGAGCATTTCTCATTCTGGAAAGCTAAGTTCAGAGTCTTTGTAATGGCAACTGAATACAGTTTATGGAATGTAATACAAGATAAAGATTATGTTCCAATAAATAAAGTTGAAGACAGAGTTGTGAAGAAAAACCCAGAAGATTTTGATAACAATGATAGAAGGTTAGTGACGCTTAACAGCAAAGCAATTTCAATGATTCAGAGCACACTCAGTTAAAAGGAATATTTCAGAATCTATACGTTGACTACAGCTAAAGAAATATGGGATGCTTTATAAATAACACACAAATGTGAATTCGAAATTAAAGAAAATAGAATCAATACTCTAACTACAAAGTATGATTTGTTTAAGATGAAACCTAGAGAAACAATATTTTAATTCAAACTCAGATATACTCATCTAGTCAACCAGCTGGCAGCTCTTGGGAAATCATTTGAACAAAATGTCCAAGTAAGAAAGATTCTTAACATTCTTACAAAAGAGAGGGAAACAAAGGTGAATCGATGAGATTGGTAGCTGCACTCTTTTGAAGTCTTTCTAGATATGAAGGAAAACTCAAGTTCAAGAAAGAACTAGAAGTGTTTGACGATAAAAAGAAAATAGGAGTTGCTCTCAAAGCTATCAAAGAAGCTGAACCATTCAAAAATGAAGAAGAACTTGACAATGATGATATGGGAATGATCGTCAAGAGGTTCAAGAAGTTCTATAGAAGAAGTCAACGGAACTTCAGAAATCAACAAGAAGGTTTAAGCAAGAAAGAAAATAAAGAGCAACAAATTGTGTGCTATGAGTACGGAAAACCTGGACATATCAAGTCCGAATGCTTCAAAAATAAATATAAGAAGCAGAGAAAGAAAGCATACATATCATCCATATGGGGTGACAGTTCGTCAGAACGTGAAAGTGATGATGAAGAAGTTGCTAACATATGCTTGGTAGCTAAGAAGGAAGAATCAGACTTAGAGGTAAGTGATTCTGAACCTTCGTATGATGAAATTATGTCTGAATACAATGCATTGCATTCTGAATACATTAAGACTACTAAGGAAATATTATGTTATAAAAAGAAAGTGAAAGAACTTGAAAGTAAAAACCATGACAACATATCACATTCATCATGTCTATCATGTGAAATAAAGATAAGAAAATTAGTGATCTAACAAGAACTTCAGAAAACTTCTATAAGGGAAGTGAAACTCTAAAAGTTATTTTGAAATCTCAACGTGTTGTGCATGAAAAATCTGGAATTGGTTATAAACCTGTTCAAAGTAAAAACAGACGCAAGAAACATGGCAGCAAAACATACTAAAGTATTTTAGTAATTATGTACATGAATCAAATCCATTTGCATCATATAATTACTGTAATAGAAAAGGTCATTTTACTTCATCATGTCATTTCAGAAAGGGAAAAACCATTAGTACATACAAATGGGTTCCAAAAGGGATACATGTACAAAGAGTGATTAATACTAACCATAAAGGACCCAAGAAAGTGTGGGTACCTAAAACTCAATGATATTACTCTAGGTATGTCTTAAAGCATCACAGGCAAACAAATGGTACATTAATAGTGGATGCTCAAGACACATGGCTGGTGACTAAGAGATTGAGGCTGAACCAATATAAATATCTGTGTACAATTTCTCTCATATCTACTGTCTGACTGGTTGTCTGTCTGTTTATGGTGGATTCTGCAAATTTGGGATGTCCAATTTCTAAAGGGAGGTGCAGCCCAAATTTCTATTGATTGTGTTAAATTATTGATTGGATGGCTAAACAAGTGAAAACAAGTGAGAGAAAGGTGTGTGAAGGTTAAAAACATGAAACTTCTCTTCTTCTAATTTCTGTCGGATTGTTGTGGTGAGTTTTTTAATATCCAAACCTGATCCACATCTTATGAAACTTTACAGGATGAAATTCGACATACTGGGCTTTAATTTGATAGGTATTATAAGCCATTTGAATAAGTGAATTGAAAGATATGATTTTTAAAAGTTTAACCATGAATCTGGGACAAATTCTGTGGCAGACCAGTTTGAACGAATTTTCTAGAAATGTGTGGATAATTTTATTAAATAGAGGACTTAAATATATTTACATAGGATCTAGAACCACTCAATTTGGAATTTTCTAGATTTAGTTATGAATTTTCAAATGTAACAGAAAATGTTGGATATTTCTCGAAAAACCTATAAAAATGACAAATTTGCCCCTAAAACCCTAATTAGTGGCTGTCAAGGGTAATCTGGTCATTTGAGTGTGAATTTTTCCAAACTAAAGTAAAAAAAAGAACTCTACACAAGAAAATTGTGTAGGAATAACCCAGGTTGTAATTTTTGAAAAAGTACAGATGTACCATGAATGAGGGAAAGTAGAGCGGATTCCCTTGGGGCAATTTGGTAATTTTTCACTTTGAGTAAAGATAACCAACTTATGAGTTTAAAATAAGATATAAATTATTAATAACTCATCTTCGACTACTTTGGAATTTTAGGGTTTGATAAATTGCCCAAGCCGGACGAAGCATTAAAGGACCGATAGTAGCTAGGTTTTGGAAAGAAATCCAGGTAGTAACTCTATCTTTCATATTCTATGTGGTTATAAATATGCAATAATTGCCATGATCTGTTCAATGTATTGCTTATAGTGTTGATACTCCCTGGGTGTGGGTAATGAGTTAAACCACCCCATGGAACCTTTGGGGTACCATGTGGCCAGGTGGACCATGTTGAGAAGCTTGATATGTACAAATAGGTATAGGACTGCTCCAAGATGTGATATGTACGGACAGGTATAGGCCTACTCCAAGTTGTTATGTGATCACAATACATAGGTAAATTTTGTGTTAAATTCCTATGTATGAGTTATGATTGTGCATATCAGGGATGAATGATCATTTTGATCCATACGAAATTATCATTTGGTTCCTGAGCATTGTCAGATAAGTGTTGGCATTTTGATTGCTGCATCATGATAAATGTTGAACTGCATGTTTACTTTTCACATTTTATATGATTGATTATATTGTTACTACTGAGATTCGTATGAATCTCACCCTTTCCATAAATTCAAAAATTTATTCATATAGAGGAAATGGCTCAAAGGGCAAAAATAGCGGATACCAGTGACATAAGATCTGTTGCAGACTCAAGAAATTTCCTTTTGGTTGTCTGTTAGTCTCCTATGTATTTGGGATTTGAGTTGTATTATACCTTGCAGGGATTTTCTGTAATGTAGTCAAGAATTTTATATTAGCTTATTGTACTATCTTTGTATGCCCATCGAACTGTGCATTAATACTCTGATAAATGTTAAAATATTGAGGGGTTTGACATTACACACACACATGCACACATATACATATATTTATACTTATATATATGTGTGTGTGTAAAATATGCATGTAATGATCTAATAAAAAAATATAATTTAAACATGACACAATATGTCTTACCTAACCTAAATCCTCTTAAGCCAATGAGAGGACCTCTCTAGTAAGAAAAGAAAATACATTAAGAAACCTTGTTTAAACATATGAGGGGAGTGAGATGAGAATAGAATGTACATCTAGACTATGTAGAGGAAAGCACAGCACGCAGGCCATATTTAAAAATTTACAACCCTTGTAAAATTAAATTAGAGTCATATTGTTCACCATACCAAAATAATTTTAGAAAATAAAACCACAACAAATAACAATTCATATCATATGAAAAGCTATAAATGTTATGATTATTTAGTCATATAAAATATGAAAATAAATATACAATGCCCATGTTATATAAGATAATAGAATGCTGTGTGCACATTGTCTGAGGCCAAACCACTATTTGCAACCCCGGCTTACTCTACACCTGTGTTGGGTCCCAGACAATAACTAAGATAATATGCATGTCTAATAGACTATGCTCATGTTGACATACACAAACATACAATAATCACATAGTATATGAAAGAAAAAGTTACTACCTGACTCATTTTTCAATTCCTAGGTTAGTCTTAAACTTTAGTTCCGGCTCGGACTATTATATATTCCTATAAAATTCAAGTTACAAGTAACTAGTTATTACTTGTATTATTACTACCTCCAATAAAATTCTGCTAGTTATCTAATGCAGTTTTAGCAGTTTCAACAATTTATGCACAGTACAACTCTGCATAGTGCAGTTTCACTATTTCCAGAAAACTGGAAGATTTTCAGTCAAGTTTGAAAATTCATAATTAATTCTAGAAAAACCTAATTTGACTAGCTCCAAATCCCAAAGGAAGATATTTAAATTATTTTTGTATAAAAATACTTAGGTATAATCACTATAACCATGTCATTCCAAGAAATTTTCCAAAACTCCATTGTTCCATATTTCCTTCCAGAACAAGGCACAACTTTGAAAATCCATATCTTTTAATATACTAATCTAAAAATTACAAAATACCTATCAAATTAAATCTCTACATCTATAATTTAATCCTACCATGTGTCATAATTTTTGGACCAGATTTGGCTAATGAAATTCAGTTCACAACATCACTACCACACTGGAGGCAAATCAAATAACATTTACTTTGAACTTCTAAAAATTCCAGATTTGCATAAAAATTTCCAAAAATCATGAACTCTTGTATACCTACACAATTTTCCCTTCTAAATCCAATGAAACTATCACAATTTATAAATTCTAGCTCTACCCTTATGTTATGCTCTGACCGAAACTCCTTCCTTTCCACTTCTAATCACATAATTAACTACTTAAACACTAAATGAACATGATTTGAGGAAATTTTGGTACCATTTTCCCTTAGGGTTTCATCTTCCCAAATTTACAATCCAAGAAAAATCAAGCCAAAACTTACAACAATAACCACAACAACATCATGTAACATAAGAGGATCAAAGTTTAGAGATTACCTCTTGTTTCCCAACTTTCTATCTCTTGGACACCTCAGCCCTCTCTCTCTTCCCTTAAGGTTTTTCTTGCTAACCATGGTTTTAAAGAGGAAGAAGAGGTTCTAAGGAGTTTGGAAAGCATAAACACTTGCATTTCAAGCATCTTACCTTAAATCCTTGCTTCTTGATGTTGGGATTGGTAGCCACACAACGGAAGAATTAAAATTTAAAATTGCAAAAATTTACCAATCCCAATTGCGGATCTATCAAAGGCATTTAAATTGAGTTAGAAAGAGTTGTACCTTATTCATGTTGGTTTGAATGCCCACAATCACCAACGTATTGTGAGTTCTCAAATCTCCATGCTTGGTTGCTCCTAAAATAATTTCCCCGGCATCTACATGTCCGCTAATTCTTCTTAAAAGAGCATTAAACTCTATGAGTTTGAGATTAACCATCCCCAATATCAACATGTTGGCTAGTTCTTCTTTGGATTTTTTCCTTTTGGATCTTGAGGAGCAAACTACTCAGATCAACTCTCTCTACTAGTATCCACACGAACAGGACCCAACACCGGCAGCGTGCTTGCGCCTCCAATGTCCTTTTAGGGTTTTCTTGCGAATCTCCATTTTTTCATCATCTGTAGAAAACCCTAGCTCTTACCTTTTATAACTAGTCAGGGTTATCTATTTTATGATGGATATTGGATTTTTAAAATTAATCTTAATTAATTTCAAAATCCTTATCATATCAATTAACACTTAATTGTTTTGATAAGCTAATTAAATAAATATAGTTTAATTAAATCTGTCTAACAGTTTTAATTTAACATATTCATTTAATTAGAATAAAGAGCTAATCGAATTAAATTAAATTTATCTTTATAAATTAAATATGAGATATTATCATATAATATCTTTATATATACACAATATAATATAATATTATCATATATATAATATTATCATATAATATATATTATCAAATAATATTATTATATGTATGTATTTCAAAAATACATGTGTATATATAATATTATTAATTTTCTTTTCAAATATATATGTATATAGACACACACACACACATATAAATATTTATCAAATAAATATTCACATAATATGTGTATAATATATATATATATATATATATATATAATTCGTCTACCCTAGATTAAATATTGTATTCATTGAATCTTAGACACATCTTAAATTTAATGAATGTGGACATTATAGCTCGTGCTATTCTTGTGTGCAACCCTGTAGGCCCATACGAAGTTATCAGTGGGCCAATGACTATACTAACCCACAAGTCGTAAGCGTCCTCTAGCCAGACATTACAACTACCTAATTCATATGAAGACAAACAATACAATACAACCTGTTGTATAACTATATCACGTCCCTTTTGTCACACGATATTTCAGTCAAAGATAAGGAATGGAGAATGTCATCCTCCTATTCCTAACCATTACTTTCTTGATCCCTAAGTAGTCTTACTATAGAAATGGAAACTCCTTTTCATCGTAGTATGGCCATACATTTCTCAGACTCACTTATTGAGGGGCCCAGTAATATCTCTCTACTAATGTGAGGGACAAATTCCATCTTGACCATTCACATTCCTCTGCATGAAAATCACTAAGCCTGATTGTAGCCTTTATCATCACCCGGTTAAAGGTAACTTTTGACTAAGTCAAAGCTTAGTGACTCTCATGTAGGAATCCATGAAGATCTCAGGTCAAAGGGCTTTATGACGTGGTTATATATAAGATAAGCATATGACTTGATCTATGCACCTTTCTCATAGCGGGTTGGTCTAGCACTTTGTACTCCTACAAGTACCTAAGACTTTGATTTGTATCCCCATACCTTATCAATCATTATGATTTATCTAAGGGTACAGTTATCACAATGAACATGCGAATAATGTGATAACTAAATAGAGAAATTCATTGAATAACAATGTTCAAAGTACAATGATTGGCCTCTATTGCACAATTTCCAACATCCTCCCACTTGTACTAGGTATAATCATTAGTTTACCTAATTCACATTGTCTTAACATGACACTCATGCTTTTCCTGTGCAAGAGGCTTAGAAAGAGGATTAGCAACATTGTCTTCTCCTACTACTTTGTATATTTTTATATCACCTCTATCATTGATTTCTCTGATAAGATGAAATCACCTAAGTATAAGTTTGGTCCTCAATAGCTTCGCTATTGTCACAGAACAAATCTATTGGATTTAGGATGGTAGGCGCCACCTCTAGTTCAATAATGAACTTTCTGATCCAAACGGTTCCTTTAGCTTTATCCGATGCTACTATATACTCAGCTTCTATTGCTGAATCTGCTACAGTACTATACTTGTAGGTCTTTCAGCTTACTGCATCACTATTCAAAAGGAATATATATCCAGATTACAATCTAAGATCATTTGGGTCAGTTTGGAAACTTGTATCTGTATAACCAGTTACATAGAGCTCATCATCCAATCCATCATATACCAAGAATAAGTCCTCAGTCATTCTCAGGTACTTTAGGATATTCTTGACAGCAATTCAACGACCCTCACTACTCTGACTTAGGCCTATTAGTCTCTTGGATCTATTTCTATAGATCCTAATTCCTAGGATATAAGTGGCTTCGCCTAAGTCTTTCATTGAGAAAAACTTTCCTAACCAAGGCTTGACACTCTACAATGTAGGAATGTCATTCCCAATTAGTAGAATGTCATTTACATAAAGTACTAGAAATACAACTGTGTTCCCACTAACCTTCTTGTAAACACAAGGTTCATCGATATTTTGAATGAATCCAAACTCTTTGACTACTTCATCAAAATGATGATTCCAACTCCGAGATGCTTGCTTCAATCTATAAATGGATCTTTGACGCTTGCAAACCTTACTAGAGTCCTTTGGACTCACAAAACCTTCAGGTTGTATCATGTACACATCCTCAAGGAGCTTTCCATTAAGGAAGGCTGTTTTGAAGTCCATCTGCCATATTTCATAGTCTATGTTGCAATGGTAAGAAGGATTGTGATTGATTTGTCCATTGCAACAAGGGAAAATGTTTTATCATAGTCTACACCATAAGTTTGAGTGAATCCTTTAGCAGCCAGTTGTTCCTTGAAGACATTTACTTAGCCATTTATGTCAGTTTTTCTTTGAAAACCTACTTGCACCTAATGGTTTTGACACCTTCAGGTGGATCGACTAAGGTCTATACCTGATTGTCGTACATGGATTGCATTTCATACTTCATGGCATTTAGACATTTCTCAGAGTTTGGTCCCACTATGACTTCTCGATTAATGGTTGGATCATTCTACTCAATGAGCAACACATTACGACTTCCAGTAATAAGAAATCTATATCTCTAAGGCTGATGTTGTGTCCTATCAGACCTTATGGGCCTTATGTTACTTGAGGAGGCTCAACAACTTGTTGTTAGTCTTCTCTGTTTTTTATTTGTGGTTATGTGTTATCTTGTGACTCTCAAACTTCTTCAAGATGTACCTTGCTCCCACTAGATCTTTTAGAGATAAACTCCCTTTCTAGAAAGATACCATTTCGGATAACAAACACTTTGTTATCGGTGGGATTATAGATATAGTATCCCTTAGTTTCCTTTTGATACCCCATAAAAAGGAACTTTGAGGATTTGTGTGATAATTTATCAAAGGCTTGTTATTTAACATAAACCTCACATCCCTAAATTTTGAGGAAAAACAAACTAGGTTTCTTTCCAGTCCATATCTTATATGGTGTCTTTTCAACTACCTTAGATGGAACACAATTTAGTAAACGCAGCTATCTCTAGGGCATGGCCCCAAAAGGACGTTGGAATATCTGTTTGACTCATCATAAATCGAACCATATCTAATAGTGTTCGATTCCTCTGCTCAGAAATGCCATTCCATTGTGGTGTTCTTGGAGGAGTTAGTTGTAAGATTATCCCACAACTCCTAAGATTGTCACTGAAATCTTGGCTCAAATATTCACCACCTTGATCAAATCAAAGTACTTTAATTGTTTTGCCAAGTTGATTTTGTACTTCATTTTGGAATATTTTGAACATTTCAAAATATTCAAATTTATGTTTCATTAGATATATATATCCATATCTACTAAAGTCATCCATAAATATAATGAAGTACATATAACCTTCTTTTGGCAGCTGTATTCATTGGTCCACATACATCGTATATATGAGGCCTAATAAATCAGTGGCCCTATCACTATGCCTAGTAAAAGGGGCCTTTGTCATCTTTCCTAATAAATAAGATTTACATGTGTCATATGATTTAAAATGAAATGATTTAAAAAAATCCATCTTGATGGAGTTTAGAAATGTGTTTCTCATTTATATAGCCTAGATGACAACGTCATAGGTAGGTTAGATTCAAATTGATTGACTTGATCCTTTTGGTTTTCCTTTTCAGATCTTTGAGGTAGAGTTTGCAATTCATCTTCCAATAAATGGGTCATTGTAGAAGAAGCATACTCCTTTCTTTGGCAGCTTTACCTTCTTGGCTGCAAGCTTAGTTTTGGGATTGTTTGACTCTTTGGTCTTACCGCCTGAGCCATTATCCTTTCCCTTTCCCTTGTCTTTTCTTTTATTACCCTTTCCTTTCTGAACCATGAAAACAGTGCTGAGCTTTTCTTAATGTTATGCTCAACAGCTTTGAGCATCCCATACAATTCAGAAATTGATTTCTCCATGTTGTTCATGTTGTAGTTCATGACAAATTGGTCATAACTTTTGGGAGTGAGTTCAAGATCAAATCTGTAGCTAACTCTTAGCTCATGGGAAATCCAATCCTCTTAAGGTCTTCAATATAGCCTTTCATCTTTAACACATAAGTACTAACTGATGCATCTTCAAACATCATGTAGGAATGTAAGGTCTTTGTGGTATCATACCTCTCTTGCTTGGCCTGTTGTTGGAACATTTCCTTGAGATGCACAATTATCTCATGAGCCTTCAAAAGTTCTAGATCTCTTTAGAGGTCTGGAACCATGGTGGCAAGCATTAGGCAACCTATATCCATAGAGTCATCCTTGTGCTTCGTGTAAGCATCTTTCTGAGCTCTTGGAGCATTGGCTGTAGGCTCTTTAGGAATAGGTTGATGTAGGACATATGCCTTTCTTTCCTGCTTGAGAACAATTCTCAAGTTCCTAAACTAGTCAAGAAAGTTTGTCCCATTGAGTTTGTCCTTCTCAAGGATTGATCGCAGTGATAGTGTAGAACTATTACTAGTCGACATGATTCTACAATTAAAATATGCAAAGTTATTTAGTAATCTCCCACTAAGTTAACAACCCTCAATGTTATAATTAGTAGGATAAGATCCATATTTCTTTTAAATTTAAGTCCACTTTGGCAGGACGCTGAAATTCAAGTTATTTAGGTAGGTCACCTCTTTACCAATTACATCACATGTAACTTTTAGATCTTTATATGATTTGATCATCATAAGATCTAGCATGTTTAATCCCATCTAATGCCTTGAGATCTAAAACCAATTTGCTAATCTCAATTAAGTCAAAACAATAATGAATCTTTATGAGTAGCACCATTACTCATGCTTGTCTCACCAAGATAAATCAAATGCATCCACTTTGGTGAAACCTACAATTGAGCGATCTAGGTTTTGACAAGTATTTATTAATTAATGGCATTATGAATTAAGATTTTATTCAGAGGGCTTAATCAAATAGTTTTGTTTATATAAATGCAATCGTTGTTGTATCTCATACAAATAAACACATATAAACGCAAAAGTATTCATGCAATGATCTAATCAAAAGCATAATTTAAACGAAACACAACATGGCTAGCCTAACCTAAAATCCTCCCAAGCCAATGAAAGGAATTCTCTAAATAAGAAAAATAAATACATTGAGAGAAACCTCGTTTAAACATACGAGGGGAGTGAGATGAGAAGAGAATGTATATCGAGAATATTTAGAGGAAGGCATGGCATACAGGCCGTATTTAAATTTTACAACCCTTGTAAAAACTAAAGCCATGTTGTTCACCATACCCAAACAATTTTGAGAAGTAAATCACAACAATAAACAATTCATACAATATGAAAAGCAATAAATGTTGTGATTAGGTTATATCGTGCTACAAACAGTTAGCTATAGCAGTCCCGCTAAACTGCCAGATTTTTCACCTTAATTTAAAAAATCATAATTAAATCTAGAAAAATCCAATTATAGTAGTTTGAAGTTATTTGTGACTCTTAATAGGTCTATTTTTGAAAAAAAATATAGCTTTCAGATAATTATAGGTACAATTTTCCCGAAACTAAAATTAATCGTCGCTGCCATAGGAAACATTCTAGATTCAAAGTCTAACTTCAAAAATTGATATCTCTTAATGTATTGATTTGAATCACACATATTATATATCAAATTAAATATTAGGATGTCTAATTTCATTCTGGAAAGTTTCAAGATTATTGGATAATATTTGGTCATTCAAAAATTCATCACAATCACACTACTTCCTAAAAAATGAAAATCTGGCAGCACTACTATTGTAACTTCAATCTTTAGGTTTTTAGTCCAACCCTTATAAAATCATGGTCAACTTATATATCACATATATAATCACACAATAAGCACTAAAGCTCAATTTAAATGCACAATTGACCTGGCTATGATACCACTGTTGGGATTGGTAGGCACACAGCGGAAGAATTAAAATTTAAAATTGCAAAAGTTTACCAATCTCAATTGCAGATCTATCAAAGGCATTTAAATCGAGTTAGAAAGAGTTGTACCTTATTCATGTTGGCTTGAATGCCCACAATCACCAACATATTACGAGTTCTCCAATCTCCATGCTTGGTTGCTCCTAAAATAATTTCTCCAGCATCTACATGTCCGCTAATTCTTCTTAAAAGAGCATTAAACTCTATGAGTGTGAGATTAATCATCCCCGACATCAACATGTTGGCTAGTTCTTCTTTGGAGTTTTGCCTTTTGGATCTTGAGGAGAAAACTACTCAGATCAGCTCTCTCTACTGGTATCCATATGAACAGGACCTAACACCGGCAGCGTGCTTGCGCCTCCAATGTCCTTCTAGGGTTTTCTTGCGACACTCTATTTTTTTATCATCTGTAGAAAACCCTATCTCTTACCTTTTATAACTAGTCAGGTTATCTATTTTATGATGAATATTAGATTTTAAAAATTAATCTTAATTAATTTCAAAATCCTTATCATATCAATTAACACTTAATTGTTTTGATAAGCTAATTAAATAAATCTGGTTTAGTTAAATCTGTTCTATAGTTTTAATTTAATATATTTATTTAATTAGAATAAAGTGCTAATCGAATTAGATTTAATTTATCTTTATAAATTAAATCTGAGATATTATCATTAATATCTTTATATATACACAATATAATCAAATAAGCTAATTAAATAAATCTGGTTTAATTAAATTTGTCCAACAGTTTTAATTTAACCTATTTATTTAATTAGAATAAAGAGCTAATCGAATTAGATTTCATTTATCTTTATAAATTAAATCTGAGATATTATCATATAATGGATAATATCTTTATATATATATAATATAATCATATAATATAATAATATCATATATATAATATTTTCATATAATATATATTATCAAATAATATATATTGTATGTATGTATGTATGTATTTCAAAAATACATGTATATATATAATATTATTAATTTTCTTTTCAAATATATATATATATATAGACACACACATATAAATATTTATCAAATAAATATTCACACAACATGTGTATATAATATATATATATATATATATATATATATATATATATATATATATAATTCTTCCACCCTAGATTAAAAATTTTATTCTTAAATTTTAGACGCATCTTAGATTCAATGACTATGGACATTATAGCTCGTGTTGGGCTATTCTTATGTGCAACCTTGTAGACCCATACAAAGTTGGCAATAGACCAATGACTATACTAACCCACAAGTTGTAAGCAGCCTCTAGCAAGATATTACAACTACTCAATTCATATGAGGACCGACAATATGATACAACCTGTCGTATAACCATATCCCGTCCTTTTTGTCACATGATATTTCGGTCAAGGATGAGGCATGGAGAATGTCATCCTCCTATTCTTGACCATTACTTTCTTGATCCCTGAGTAGTCTGACTATAAAAATGGAAACTCGTTTCCATCGTAGTATGACCATACATTTCTCAGACTCACTTATCGAGGGGCCTAGTAATATCTCTCTACTAATTTGAGGGACTAATTCCATCTTCACCATTCACATTCCTCTGCATGAAAACCACTAAGCCCAATTGTAGCCTTTATCATCACCCGGTTAAAGGTGACTTTTGACTAAGTTAAAACTTAGTGACTCTCATGTAGAAATCTATGATGATCTCAGGTCAAAGGGCATTGTGACGTGGTTATACATGAGATAAGCTTATGACTTGATCCATGCAGCTTTCTCATAGCAGGTTGGTCTAGCACCTTATACTCCTACAAGTGCCTAAGACTTTGATTCGTATCCACATACCTTATCAAAGTCATACTGGTCTTATTTTATCTTTACCCATACATAGATGACCGACCAGGGACATTTAGGACAATCATTATGATTTATCCAAGGATACAGTTATCACAATGATCATGCAAATAATATGATTACTAAGTGGATAAATTCATTGAATAACAATGTTCAAAGTATAATGATTGGCCCCTAGGGCACAATTTCCAACACTTGAAACCCTAGAACTAGTGTTCTTGAAGTTCTTAATGCTCTCTTCTCTCTCTCTTGCTTTTTGTTGATGACCAAAAATATGATGAAGGAAAGAAGGGATAATGACTTAATCTAATATCGCTTCTTGCATTTTAGAAATAGTATTATTTTATGGCAATTTTTACCACATGCAATTTTACTTGGCAATAGTTAAATCTTCCTCTTTCATTATGGTCCAAGTAAATTCAGTTTCCTTCATTTTCCCCTTATTGATCAAAATAGCAAAAGGAAAGAGGGAAATAAATATGTTTCTTGAATTTTCAATAATTCCCTCTTCCAAGTAATTTAATTGGTGTCATATTACTTTTTGACTTCCCCCCTTAATTTTCTTTGGTAACAAATCTCCTAATTATGATATTTATTACCAAATAGCCATTTTCCCTCTTTGGCCGAAATTATTGAGAGAAAATAGGAAAAAAATATTTATTTCTTATTTTTTGGCAAATTACCATTTTGCCATTATATTTTATGATTTATTAGAAATAAATCATTTCTTGCTCTTTTCCCTTTAGCTTGGCCAGATATTAACACTATTATTGGGCCATTATTTTTGTCCTTTTATGCTCTAATTTAAGTTACAATGTTAGGCCTCTAAGTGGATATTAGTTTCTTATTTGTGTCCCAGCTTAGCCAAGTTGTGAGTAACCACAGATTGGAGTGTTTATGTTATTTCATATACCTCACAATTCACAATTTTATTCCATTAAACATATTAATTACATACAAGAAAATTGGTGATTGAAAATAAGATGTTTCATTTAAGATGTTACAGAGGTAGACGCAGGGCTATAGTAAAGAGTGTGGATCCTGATGAATTGCAACAAGTCTACTTGTACATCTTGAATAATGGTAATGAAGTTTAAGACAACATTAATGATCATAAAGAAATTGTAAGGAAAGAAAATAGTTGAATGACTGAACAAAGCTTAATTAGGGAGCATAACAAAACTTTTGCATATTGGTTCAAACAAAAGGTTAAAGGAGAGGAATGTGTTTCTGATACAATTAAATGGTTAGCATGTGGTCCTGAGGTTGATGTCATAACTTGGAATTCATTTGTGATCAATGGTTAAACCTTTTACACAAAGTCCCTATATGATAGAAGCAACGTCCAAAATAGTAGTGTTACGTTAGTGGCTAAATCTATGCACTTCTCTAGTTGGAAAGATAAGAACCCTAAATTGGCAGCCATACCTTATCATGGGGTTATTAAAGATATTTGGGTGGTTGACTATGTTAAAATTAAATTTCTCATTTTTAAATACAAGTGGGTTGATGTCAATAATGGTGTGAAGATTTATCAGTTATGATTTACATTAGTAGATCTGAATAGTAGAAGTTTTAGAGATAAACCTTTTATTATGGAAGATTAGGCAAAACAAGTGTTCTATATCACTGATCAGGCAAATAAAATGTGGTCTGTAGCTCTCTAAGGAAAAAAGGGTCATTGATATTGATGAGCAAAGTCGTTCAAATTATGATATTCTTAAGACCCTTCCTTTTCTAGCGGTCTACTAGAATTGAATGAAGAAGATGAAGCAGATAATGAACACAACACATGAAATGATCATCATGAAGGGATATGGGAGGATATCACTCTATAAAACTACATCGAAAGTTAACTAGCTAAAGTAATTATGATTATGAATGATATTTGAATTATGTATATAGTAATTTTATATATAGTTTTTTCATGTTATAATTTAAGGATTTACATTTTTCTGTTGCCTTAACACGAAAATAAAGGATCTGAGACATCCTAGTATTGATCAAAGTGAGCCAGCTAGTGTTTATCAAAGCGAGCAAGCTAGTATTAATTAGAGCAAGCCTAGCAATGCTTCGAGCCAAAATCAAAGTGAGCCTAGTAACCAGTCTATAAGGAGTGGTAAAAGAGGCACACGATTGAGAGACATTTCCCTAAGTTGGACTACCAAGTAAAATATACTGATTGAGTTTGATAGATATTAGAAACCAATCGGGCCTAATGCAAGTTGATATAGGAGTTTTGATAGCCTCCTATCACGCAACAAGCCTAGCATCTTGATAGAGGAATGGGGAAATATCTATTAATGTGTGAAGACACATTTTTAGGATACTATCCAGGTATAAATACTCTTTTATATGTAATTATTATCAAATTTGTCACTAACTACTCCAATGTAGGCATTACAGCTCATTTACGATATTCCTCAAAGTGACATCTTGTATAAGAAGACAATGACGTATTGTTGTGATCATTGGAGGAAGTTCAAGATAAACCTAACTAACAATTACGTGCATATCAAGGTGAAAGATGGTGAGACTCGTCCTAATCCATGCAGCAAGTATTCATATCTTAATGAAGAGACTTGGCAAGAATTTTTTAGCCTTGAACTACTTTAGAAGCTTTAGTGAGTTAACTTATTTTGCATTTTATTTACTTATCAATTGTCTTTATTGATTGTAACTTTTTTATTTTATTTTTATTCATTTGAAAAAAGGGAAAAAGCACAAGAGAATAGTAGAAAGAACGATTGCCCTCATAAAATGTCTCGTGGGGGTTTATGCATAGGCTAAAAAGACTTGTTGACGACCAAGCGAAAGAGATTGAAAGAAGAAGCTCAATCCGATCCTTCTATTCTTCTTTCTCCACCATCTCCAATACGCCGTGAAGAAAATGGTTGTATGCTCACCAACAGAGGAGCAGGTCTTATACGAGTGAACAGACTCATATAGTTGCTAAAAAAATTGTAAGTATCATTATTCTAATTAATTATTTAGTAAATAAGTTTCATTACTTATGTTTGTTATTTGTGTCTTATATGAAGAACTTAAAAAAACAAGCTGAGGGATCTTTTAGGTAAGAGGGGATTAGTGATATTTTGATGGTGGCTACAGGAAAACATGAGCATCCAGGCCAGGGAGTTAGAGGAGGGGTAGGCATAAGGGATTACTTTAGAGTAGTCCCATGCCATTTCTCAAGTATGGTGACTAGGGAGGAAATAGAGCATATGTTGGCTACTACGAGGGCGGAAGCAAGGGCAGAGGTAGAAGTATCATTTGATGCACGATTAGAAGCCCGATTGAGCAAGATGAAGGAGGAAATGAAGATGATTGTAAGCACACGATAAAAGACCAGTGTTCCCTAGGCACATTGACTTGCGCCTATTTAAAGCACTAAAGAGAGTTGTTACAATATTAGGTAGTCATGAGAGAGTCCTAGAATTCAAATTGCTAAGCCTTGTGACCTTTTTGTGGAAGATCCTATGAGATGATTAGTTACACTTGGGAGTGTCCACAACTTGGGATCAACTGTCTGCCACTATCAAATAAAAGATGATCAAGTTAGAATGGCAGTTGAATAAGTGATAATTGTAGATGCACCTGTCCCTATCCCTATTAATGATTTAAAGACTGAGTAATGTCATGAATACTTTCACCTTATGGCCAAAGTGTTGGGATTGGTAGGCACATAGCTTAAGAATTTAAAATTTAAAATTGTAAAAGTTTACTAGTCCTAATTACGGATCTATCAACGGCATTTAAATCGAGTTATAAAGACTTGTACCTTTTGAGTTTTGCCTTTTTCGATCTTGAGGAGCGAACTACTTAGATCAACTCCCTCTACTGGTATGTTCACGAATAGGACCCAACACCGGTAGCATGCTAGCGGTTTACTTGCGGCTCTCTATTTTTTTATCATCCGTAGAAAACCATAGCTCTCACCTTTTATAACTTGTCAGGGTTATCTATTTTATGATGAATATTCGATTTTTAAAATGAATCTTAATTAATTTCAAAAATCCTTATCATATCAATTAATACTTAATTATTTTGATAAGCTAATTAAATAAATATGGTTTAATTAAATCTGTCCAATAATTTTAATTTAACCTACTTATTTAATTAGAATAAAGAGCCAATGGAATTAGATTTGATTTATCTTTATAAATTAAATCTGAGATACTATCATATAATATGTATATATATACACAATACAATAATATTATCATATATAATATATATTATTAAATAATATTATATATATATATATATATTATATATATATATATATATGTATGTATGTATGTATGTATGTAATGTATGTATGTATTTAAAAATACATATATGTATATTATTAATTTTCTTTTCCAAATATACACACACACAAATATTTATCAAATAAATATTAACAAAACATGTATATGTGTGTGTGTATAGAATTTGTCCATCCTAGATTAAACATTGTATTCATTGAATCTTAGAGCACCTTAGATTCAATAATCTATACATATAGCACCTATTGGGCTATTCTTGTGTGTGATCCTGTAGGCCCATGCAAAGTTGGTAGTGGGCCAATAATTGTACGAACCCACAAGTCACAAGTGGCTTCTAGCACGACATTACAACTACCCAATTCATATGAGGATCGATAATATGATACAACTTGTCATACAACCATATCACGTCTCTTTTGTCACACAATACTTCGGCCAAGGATAATGTAATCCTCCTTTTCTTGACTACTACTTTCTCAATTCCTGAGTAGTCTAACTATAGAAATAGAAACTCATTTCCATCATAGTATGGCCATACATTTCTTAGAATTTCTCATTGAGGGGCCCAGTAATATCTCTATAGTAATATATGGGACAAATTACATCTTTACCATTCACATTCCTTTGTATGAAAACCACCAAGCCCAATTGTAACCTTTATCATCATCTGGTCAAAGGTGACTTTTTACTAGGTCAAAGCTTAGTGACTCTCATGTAGGAATCCATGATGATCTCAAGTCAAAGGGCAAAGTGATGTAGTTATACATGAGATAAACTTATGACTTGATCCATGCAGCTCTATCATAGCAGGTTGGTCCAACACCTTGTACTTCTACAAGTGCCTAAGACTTTAATTCGTATCCCCATACCTTATTAAAGTCATACTGGTCTCATTTCATCTTTGCTCCCGCATAGATGATCGACTAGGGACATTTTAGACAATCATTATGATTTATCCAAGGATACAATTATCATAGTGAACATGCGAATAATATGATAACTAAATAGAAAAATTCATTGAATAATAATGTTCAAAGTATAATGATTGGCCCCTATGACACAATTTCCAACACAAAAAACCTTGTTTCTATTCGAGCTGAAGAAACCCCAATCATAACCCTAATGATAGATCTTTTAAAACAAGATCATGGCCTACATTTTCAGTTGTTGGCAAGTTCAGGGTAGCAGTTTATATTGAGAGGGATGATTTAATGTCCCTGATAGCTCCTAAACAATAGCTTATGGTTGCGGATGGCCAACTATTTTTATTATAAGTATCTTCTTCAATTGGAAGTAAATATTTTAATAGTTAAGCCGTTATAATTTGTGTGCTTGCATTATTATAGGTATATGAATCGTAGGTTGATTTTGATCGAGAGTTGCCAAGCTATCACAAAATAACCAGTTTCAATACAAATTTGCAATATAGAGAACCTGGATCGTTTCCCATGGAATTCACAGTCGGTCTAAAACTATCAGTCGATAAAACAGTAAAACATTAATTGGTTGGGGGGTTTTCATTATGCTATCAATGAAACAATAAACTAGAACTAAAGACAAAAATCAACAAACGATTTCAATTAGATTAAAACGACTAACCTAGAACTGGGATTCCAAAGCTTCCTTCCATCATCGGACAAAAATATTGTAACTAAACTCATGATTGATTCTGGACGAACCGAAATCTTTGAATTCGTCCAAAAAATCCCTCGACTTGACTATCGTCTAGGGTTCGTTTGAACACGTGGCGTGTTACTGTGCGATCGCACAGAAATCACTGCAACCCGGTTTAAATTATGTTTTTGGGATGTATCAATATGAACATTAAATCTAATATTCAAACTATTTCCAGAAATGAAATCCGATTAGAGAAAATAGAAATGAGTTATGTTACCGATCAAAGCTCATTCTTTAGATGAAAACATGGATCCTCAATCCATGGGTCAGTCACAGAAGTTTAGCCAAGCATGGCTGGAAAAGATGAAGAACGGATGAAGAACACGAAGAACATTTCAAAGAATTTTTAAACTTTTGTATTCAATCCTAAATTCCACCAAAATGACATAACATACCTGTTTCTGCTAACTAAAGTAAAAACCTAATTGAAAATGGATCAGGGCTCTACAAGTCCAACCCAAAACGGAAATAAATAACATATGGTCTTTAATTACAAAATTTGGGCCCAATAAAAAAATTCTAGAAAAATGCCTCTGACTTTAGCTCCAATTTTGACTGACTTCTTGTCCAAATTTGCCTTTCAAGTCTTCATATCGATGTAGCTCTTTGAATCATCTAACAAATGAGATAAGAATAAGGCTAATCGGATATCTGGTTCAAGAATTATGATCAAAATAATGAAGCATTGTAAATATGATATTTTATCATTAAAATAAATTAAATCTAATAAAACAACCAAAGCCCAAATAAGCATACAAGCCCATTATTTATTAACTAAACAATCCTAAATATATTAATCAAGAGATACAAATAAGTGTAATAAATATTCAATTATCAAATTCTCCAACACTTATCCTTTTGCACTTCGGAGCAAAATTAAAAGATAAAGACTAAAAGAAAAGAAAAACTTCTTTTTTCTAACAATTGCCAACAATGCAAAATTTGAACAAGGAACACAAAGCTTCAAAAGACCAACCAATTAAGACCGAATTCCTTTCATCTTAAATTACAAAACACGGTAATCTCAATCAATTATGCTAATCACACAAGATGGTCTCTTAAAGGATTCTCTCAATCAATCTCTCAAGTGTATAAGGTAAATAAGTGTATCACTCAAATTCAACTCAAGAAAATTGTCCTACCATAAGCTTGCTTAATTTCTACTTCTCCACTACTTATATCACATGCATGCACAAATCAAGAGAGCTTATTTTTCAAGGTTGTAATGAGGCTAAAGTGAAGGTGTGTATAAATATGGATATGTGAGGCTAAGCACCAAAGAAATTCGAAAGAGCACTAATAATAATAATAATAAAATCACTCAAATATCCTCTCTTTTTTTTTGTTTTTTTTGTTTTATTTTCTTTCTTTCTTTCTTTATTTTTTCAGAATCACAATGACTAAATCAATTCCAAGCAATGAATGGCATAAAATCAAACATCTCCCCCCACACTTAAGATGTTGCACTTCTGAGCAACCCCCATACTTAAACACAAAACTAAGGTGAAACCAATGCTCAATAAATTTCCAAGGTGCGTATAAAATGGTTTTACACTTTGGCTAGTAATGTGGTTTTAGAAAAGAATGAGTCAAAAAGGCACAAAGGGGCTAACAAAGGGAATATAATGTAAGAAGGCTATTTAGTCAAAGTCGGAAAATAAAAGAAAGAAAATAAAAAAGCCTCTATCATATATATGCATGTAAGTGAAAAATGTAGTCTTAAAAAGAAAGAAAGCAAGTTATAGAGAACATAAATCATGAGCAGAAGCATACTGAAAAGACAGAATGGTGAAAGATGAATTACATTCATGTTGGCCCAAAATCTCACAAAAGTCAATACCAGATCATGCAATTAGCATCACAAAATCAACTACTAAAGTAAGCAATTCAGTTAAAACAGAATGATCCATCAAAACCAACTTGTCCAAGTTCACAATATGCATACCTAAGCAATCATAGAAAGAGAAGCTGTATTATTCACAAAATCTAAATTGATTTTGAAAAAGAAGAGTGGAAAAATGGAAGAAATAAAAGAAAAGTAAAATAGAGAAAGAAAGAAGAATACTCCTTAGATGCTTATAGAGCATAAGTGGCATCAATGAGTATGATATCTGCTTCTTCAGGTTGCTGCTATAATCCCTCATAAAATGGTTTGAGTCGATATCCATTCACCTTGAAGGTCCTCCCTGTGGGTGGATCACATAACTCAACAGCACCAAAAGGAAAAACATTAGCAATCACAAAAGGGCCATCCCATCTAGATCGAAGCTTACCAGGCATAAACTTGAGACAGAAATTAAATAGAAGAACTTTCTGGCCCACAGAAAATTCTTTCCTTAGGATTTGGCTATCATGGAATGCCTTTGTCCTTTCCTTGTACAACCTCAAACTCTTATAGGCATCAAATCTAAGCTCATCCAACTCTTGCAACTGGAGTTTACGTTCCATCCCAGACTTAGCCAAATATATGTTATACTGCTTAATGGCCCAATAGGCTTAATGTTCCAACTCAACTGAAAGATGACATGCCTTACCAAAGATAAGCCGATATAGGGACATCCCAATCAGAGTCTTGTAGGCGGTCCTATATGCCCACAAACCATCATCTAGTCTCTTGCTCCAATCCTTCCAAGTAGAGTTAACAGTCTTCTGAAAGATTTGCTTAACCTCTCTATTCGAGACTTTAGCTTGACCATTGGTCTGTGGATGGTATGCTGTAGACACCTTGTGAATTACTCCATACTTTCGTAACAAAGAACCCATGTTTCGGTTACAAAAATGAGAGCCCTGGTTACTGATAATGGCTCTAGGAATACCAAACCTGCAGAAAATGTTAGACCTGACAAAATCTACTACCACAACAGAATCATTAGTCTTGGTGGCTTTCGCCTCAACCTACTTCGAAACATAGTCAACGGCAAGCAATATGTAAGTGAAACTATAAGGAGTAGGAAATGGACCCATAAAATCAATGCCCTAAACATCAAAAATTTCACAAAACAATATAGGGTGCTAGGGTATCTCATGCTTACGAGAAATACTACCTGCTCTTTGACAGTTATCACATGACTTACAAAACAGATGAGAATCATGAAACAGGGTTGGCCAAAATAAACAAGAGTCTAGCACTTTCCTAGCAGTTCTTTAGGGTCCAAAGTGACCACCACATGTAGAAGCATGACAAAAGCGTAAAATGGAGTTAAACTCATGATCAAGCACACATCTCCTAATTACTTGGTCATTGCAAAATCTCCACAAATAAGGGTCATCTCAAACATAATATTTAGATTTACTTTTCAATTTCAGAATTTGGGCCCTAGTGGAATCAGGAGGTAAAACACCAGACACCAAATAATTTCCTAAATCAGCATACCATGGAAACTTACCTTGCAGCTGTAAATGCTCCTCATCAGGAAAATCATCCTGAATGGAAGAGGGGGAAGAAGAAGAATAAGTGATACAACTCAAATGATCAGCTACCCAATTCTGTGCTCCACTCCTATCTTTAATCTCAACATCGAATTCTTGGAGTAATAACATTTACAGAATAAGTTGAGGCTTAGCATCTGCCTTTTTCAAAAGAAACTTAAAAGCAGCATGGTCAGAGAAAACAATTACCCTACTGGCTAGCAGATATGACCTAAACTTATCAAATGCAAACACTATAGCCAAAAGTTCCTTCTCAGTGGTGGTATAATTGGATTGGGCAGGATCCAAGGTCTTGGATGCATATACAATGACATGAGAGGCTTTGTTGACCCGTTAAGCCAAGATAGCTCCAACAACATAATTGGAAGCATCACACATCAACTCAAATGGAAGATACCAATCTGGTAGTTAGAGCATTGGAGCTGTGGTCAAGCAACGCTTCAAGTAATTGAACGCCGTCTTGCACTTATCATCAAATACGAACACAGTATCCTTATACAGAAGGTTAGACAGGGGTCGGGAAATCTTGATGAAATCCTGAATGAAGCATCGGTAAAAAATTGTATGACCAATAAAAGAATGAACTTCCCACACAGATGTGGGGTAATGCAAAGCAGTAATAACATCGATTTTAGCAAGATATACCTCAATACTCTTACTAGACATAATGTGTCCCAATACTCTTCCTGACTCAACCATAAAGTGACACATTTCAAAATTTAGCACAAGATTAGATTCTATGCACCTATTCAAGACTCTAGATAAATTAGCCAAGCAATCAGTGAAATCATCCATGAAAACCTCCATGCAATCCTCTAGAAATTCAGAAAAGATACTAACCATGCAACATTGAAAGGTGCTAGGTGCATTACAGAGGCCAAAAGGCATCCTTCGGTAAGCATATGTTCTAAAGGAGCATGTGAAGGTTGTTTTCTCTTGATCCTCAGGAGCAATATGGATCTAGAAATAGCCTGAGTAACCATCCAAAAAGCAGTAGTGAGAGTTACCAGCCAAACACTCTAACATGTGATCAATGAAAGGTAAAGGATAATGATCCTTACGGGTTCGACTTGCCCCCTAGGCATCCACTAATCCTCCGGGAAAATTTTCCAATAACGGCGACTTGCTTCTCTGTCATCAAATTTCGTTCACCTTTCTTTTTATAACGTAACCAAAATCATATCAGTATACTATTCTGTCATTACCAGAACTGCATGCTCTGAAACCAAACATGTCAAATCCCACAGAATTTAAACATTTCATAAAGCATCATTGTATAGTTCAAACCGGCAAACAGAATTTATACAAATATACTGATTTATGTTTCTTGATTACAACACATGAGTCCAAAAAGTAGTCAAGCATTACATATTACATCCTAAGAACTTGAGTAGTCTCTACTATAATAATTAACACTAGAATAATTCCATAAACTGCTTGTCTTCAGTCCTTGTGTTCGACTTTCTCCTTGCCTTTGGAATTGCTATGCCTAGCTGGATAATTTATTTATAGGAAATGAATGAGATTCAAATGAATCTCAGTAGTAACAGAAATCATTCATATAAAATGCAAATAGTAAACATGTAATGTACCATTTATCATGATGCAACAATCAAAATGCTTGAGCCTACCTGACAATGCTCAGGAAACAAATGATGATTTTGTCCGGATCAAAATGATTATATGTTCCTTATATGCACAGTATCATATCATAATGTGATCACAACAACAACTTGGAGCAGGCTTATACCTGTCCGTACTCATCATAACTTGGAGCAGGTCAATACCTGTCCGTACATATCAAGTCACTCAACTGGTTCCTCCTGGCCACATGGTACCCCAAAGGTTCCATGGGGTGGTTTAACTCATCATCCACACCCAGAGAGTTTCAGCACCACAAGCAATACATTGAATAGATCATGGCAATCATTACATATTAACATTCACATAGTATATGAAATATAAAGTTACTACCTTGTTGCCTTTCCTTCTCTAATGTAAATCGTCTTCGTCGATCCAGCTATGCAGATATCAAATCCTAAAATTAACCAAAATAGTTGCAATTAAGCTACTAATTAAGTTTATTCCACTTTAAAACTTATAACTTTAGCATTTCCTTCAAAATCATGAAATTTACCAAAATGCCCCTGGGGACCCGATCCGGCCCTAATATTTTGTACTTTTCCAAAAATTACAACTTAGGTCCATGCCATATATTTTCATGTGTAAATCTCATATTTGACCTCAGTTCAGATCAATTCCAACTCAAATTACAATTTTACCCTTGATAGCCGAACTTAGGGTTTTAGGGGCAAAATCGTCATTTGACAATCCGGGATTTTTCACACTTTGCATTCAACATGAATCCTACATAATTTTCCTTTATAAACATCATGGAGTTATTATAATCATGAAATTCCAACTCTATCCCTCATTTTCTCTCTTGGTCGAAAGTTACAAGAGAATTGAAAAAATTATGTTTTCACGATTCTAGCTCCTAGAACACTTTCTTTCTACTTGTATTCCTTTGTTTAGACATTAATTCTCATACTTGACATAATCAGTGGAAATTTGGATAGCATTTCCCCTTAGAAAATGGACATCCCAAATTGATAAAAAAACATCAAAACAATCCAAAATCCAGCCTGAATACAGTGATAACTCAGTTATCGGTAAGAAGCTCGGAGTTTGAGTAACTTACCTCGTTTCTTCTTCTTCCTTTCCACTTGGCTGAAACTTTACTCCTTCTTCCTTTAATTTTTTTCTAATTATATAGCTAATTCAAGAAGGTATGGAGGTTTAGGAGAGGTTTCCAATGCTATAACACAAGATTGAGCGGAGATTTCGGCATACTTACCTTATATCTGAGCACTGGACTTCTCTTCCTCCTCTCCTTCTTCTTTTTCTCTTTTCACTCTTCCTTTCTTCATTTCCCTTCCCTCTTGGCCAAAATTGGCCTTAAATAGACAAGGAAGAAAGTTGTGGTGAATTCTAGAGCCATTTTGTTGCGATTTTCTCATTGGTCCATGTGTATATATTGTAATAATTATATAATTATTCTAAAATTTCCATATGTCCTCCATTTTTTGTAATAGAGATAAAAGAATCCAGATTATTTTTATTTGGGTCAAAATGACCATTTTGCCCTTACAATTTCTTTTATTTTTGCAACATTTGCAAAAATTGGTAGAATTATCAACAAACTTTGAAAATTCATATCTAATTATATAGATATCCAATTGGGGTGGTTCGAAAGGCCATGTGACCCTTATTTTGTCTAGTTGTAGGGAAAAATATAATTTTTAGTCAATTGAAAGGTCACCATTTCCAGAATTTTTATTTTTAAAGTTTACTCCAGAAAAATGTCAAATTCACTGGGTAAAATTAAAAAAATTCATTTCTCCTTGTATATTACTCCAAAAATTCCAAATGAAATTAAAGCTTATCATGTCTACTTTCATTCTAAAAAATTTCAGAATTTTTGGAGATCATTTACTAATTTAAGAATGTTACACAACGTGACTGCCTCCATAGGAAATTCACCAACTTTCTTATATAACAACTATTTTGACATATGTGACTTCTATTGACTTGTTTTGTCACATTACATGCTCTTTTGTCATGAAATACCATAATAGTTACATAATATTTAACGATAAAAAATTTGGGACATTACAATATCAGCTAATGTCCACCCAATGGCCTTCTTATTAGCCTTCAATAAGCTTAGCAGCTTCTCTTCTTGATCAGGTAGAAGGTTGTTGGCCACAATGACTGGAAGTTGCTCATTCACTTCCAAAAAGGCATATTTCAAGTAAGCTAGCAATGACTTCAATTCTAACTTAGGCGGTTGCTGCATGGAGGGAAGAAGCTTGGGTATTTGCGCCATTTCTGAAGTGTGCACACCTGCAATGCCTAAAACAAAATGCATAGAAGCAAAACTTTATCTACGCAGCTTAATGTTTACATCAGAATTTAGCTTACAATCAGAATGAACATCAGAAACAAGTTCATAATGAACATCAGAATCAGAATTTAGCTCAAATTCACAACAATCAATATCAGAATCCATAGGTAATGTAGAATCAACAATTAAGTTAAGATCTCCATATAATGCATCATTAATCTTAGTGAAAACAAGGCACCATTCATTATTAGAACAGGCACAAATGACAGAATCACCCACAGATACAAAATCATGATAATCAACATACCAATAAGTAAGGACATCATCAAAAGGTTCATCAATCACATCAATGCACAAAACATAATGCTCTTCTCTAGGATGTCTCATGGCATCAAATATATTAAAATTCACAACAATATCACTAAATTCCATGGAAAGAGTACCAGAATACACATCTATCTTAGTCCTAGCTATTTTCAATAAAGGTCTCCCTAAAATGATTGGGGACCTATTGCTAGGAGATTCATCCTCCATATCTAAAATGTAAAAAAAGTCAGCAGGGAATATTAATTCATTGACTTTAACTAAAACATCTTCAATCAAACTAGCAGGATTTGCATTACTCCTATTAGCTAATTGGACAACAACACCAATAGGATGCAAAGGACCAAGACCAAGAGGATTATAAATAGATGCCGGTATAATATTAATAGAAGCACCTAAATCAACCATGCAATCATCAAATCTATCATTACCAATAATGCAAGGGATAGAAAACATCCCTGGGTCTTTGCACTTGTGTGGCATGGTTTGGAGGAGTGCTGAGACATTCTGGTTCAAGCTCACTAGTTCAGTCCCCCTCAGTCACCTCTTGTTGGTACACAACTCCTTCAGGAACTTGGCATACTTGGGGATCTGTTTGATGGCATCAAAGGGAGGAATTAGATCTCAACTTTTCTGACTGTCTCAAGGAATCCTTCTCTTGCACTTTTTCTACTAACTTCTTGGATTAAAGGGCTCTCTAAGGGAAAGGAAGAGGAATAGGAATTTCAGGTTCCTTTTTACCCTGCTTCGCTGCCTCTTTGTTTTTAGAGTCAATCTTCACTTTTTCTAACTCTTTTTTTAATATGGATTCAGACAAATCTGCAGCTTGTTTAGGCTCTTCCAATTGCTTACCAGACTATAGGGAGATAGCACTAGCATTCCCCTTCAGATTGAGAATTATTTAGGAAGGAAGGGTGTTAGATCCTTGAGGCTGGAGTTGGTTCAATGATGTTGCCAACTGCCCAATCTGAGTCTACAAGTTCTGTATAGTAGTCTTAGTTTGTTGCTGGAATTACAAACTATTTGAGCCAAGATGCTTCATCATTTCTTCCAGTGAAGAACCACTACTGCTAGTTGGCTATTGTGCTAGCTGTGGAGGTACAGATTGTTGAAAATTTTGTCTGCTCTGTGGAAACTCTATCTATTGGTAATTTCCAGGATTATGTTGCACATGACTATTATGGTTCTTATTCTGGTTCCACCTAAAATTTAGATGATTTCTCCAACCAGGGTTATAGGTACTGGAAAAGGCATTAATTACTGCTGGTACTGTGGCTTCCCTAGAAAAACGCCCACAGTAGCTACTGACTGGTCTTGACAGGTGGTATCTTGCAAAGTAGGGCAAGAATCATAGGATGAGAGGGATTAGAACAGAACCCACATGAGTCCTATCTGTGGAGTGGAACACTGCATTGTTTGAGTTATTTCCAATTGCCACACCAAGGAGGTTAAATCGTCAATTCTATTTTCCAGTCTCTCGTAGGAATCAGAGGATGCATTGATCTCGAACACATCACTATTGTTTGTTCTAGTGCCAAACTATTGAGAGTTAGCTGTGATAGTGGATATTAAGTCTCGGGCCTCTTCAGGTGTCTTGTTAACTAAAGCCCTACCACTAGAAGCATCCACCAGATTTCTGTCATTGGGTAAAAGACCTTCATAGAAATAAGTAATCAGGAGCTACTAAGTTATCTGGTGGTGTAAACAGCTGGTACATAGCCTCTTGAATCTCTCCCAGTATTCATGCATATTCTCTCCATTGGATTTCTTGATGCCACTTTTTCTTTTCTGATTATAGTGGTTCTTGAAGAGAGGAAAAGTCTCTCCAGAAACAATCTCTCCATGTCAGCCCAACTTCTAACGCATGAAGGTTGAACATAATACAACCAGTCCTTGGCTTCACCATCAAGAGAGAAAGGAAAAGCTCTCAATTATATGTGATCTTCATCAATCTGTTGTGGTTTCATTGTGCTGCAAACCATATGGAATTCCTTCAAATGCTTGTGCAGATCCTAACCTACACGACCATGAAACTTGGGCAACAAATGGATAAGACTAGACTTACGTTCAAAGTTAGCATCAAGTTTTGGGTATTGGATACACAAAGATTGATAGTAAACACTAGGTGCAGTCAATTGCTTTAAAGTTCTATTATTTCCTTGATCTGCCATAGTATCCGAGTGAGCAAAAGTGCTACTAGAATCAGATGAACTAGAAATATCAACAGAATGGACACAATCAGAATCAAGGTCAGAATCATAAACAAGTTCAGTGGTAACCCTCTGACTTAGCGTAACAGCCCTTATAGCAGTAATAATTGTTCTCTCTATTTTAGGATCTATGTCTAACAAATCAGTTGCACTAGTACTACTCCTAGTCATACAACATTGGCATAAGGCAGAATCAGGACTACCACTAAAACACAAAAACACAAAATCACAAGTCTATGTTAGAAATTAACCAAAACAAATTAAAAAACACTATCAAATGATTTTTAAAAATTATGGGACTTCCACATAACAACTTCTACACTATCTAGGAACCCAAAAATGCAATAAAAAACTTAAAAAAAATGAAAAAGTGGCCTAAATGATGGAATTTGGAAAAGTTAGGTAGGCGCTCATGGCAAAGCATGATTTCTGTCAGAGGAACATTTTGCTTCAGCTCACCAAAAATCAACCCAATCAGAGTAAGTCAAAAATTTTAGTAGAAATCCTAGAATAATTTTTGAAATATCGGATACGTCCCACCGAGATCGAAAAATAGTGAAAAAGTGGTGTAGATGATGGAATTTGGAAAAAATAGGGGTGATTTGGGTGAGATAGAAATTTGCCCAGAATGCCCAATTCCTTCAAGAAAGATCTATTCAGAGTGATTTGGGTGAGATAGAAATTTACCCAGTCACCGGAACCACCTAATCTAAACTATCCTATTATACACTACACTACGGTTAATACTAGATCGATGCAAATTCCCTGGCAACGGTGCCAAATTTTGATCGGGAGTTGCCGAGCTCTTGTAAAATAACCAGTTTCAATACAAATTTGTAATATAGAGAACCTGGATCGTTTCCCATGGAATTCACAGTCGGTCTAAAATTATCAGTCGATAAAAGAGTAAAACAGTAATTGGTTGGGGGGTTTTCATTATGCTATCAATGAAACAATAAACTAGAACTAAATATAGAAATCAATAAACGAATTCAATCAGATTAAAATGACAAACCCAAAACTGGGATTCCAGAGCTTCCTTCCACCATCAAACAAAAAAATTGTAACTAAACTCATGATTGATTCTGGACGAACCAAAATCTCAGCATTCGTCCAGAAAATCCCTTGACTAGACGATCGTCTAGGGTTCGTTTGAACGCGTGGCGTGTTATTGTGTGATCGCACAGAAATCACTGCAATCTGGTTCAAATTATATCCTTGGGATGTATCAATCTGAACATTAAATCTAATATTCAAACTATTTCCAGAAAATGAATCCGATTAGAGAAAATAAAAATGAGTTACGTTACCGATTAAAGTGCATCCTTTGGATGAAAATGTGGATCCTCAATCCATGGGTCAGTCACATAAGTTTAGCTAAGCATGGCTGGAAAAGACGAAGAATGGATGAAGAACGTGAAGAACATTTCAGAGAATTTTTAAACTTCTGCATTCAATCCTAAATTCCACCAAAACGTCATAACATACCTGTTTCTGCTAACTAGAGTAAAAGCCTAATTGAAAATGGATCAGGTCTCCACAAGTCCAGCCCAAAATGGAAATAAATAACAAATGGTCTTTAATTTTGGACCTAACAAAAAAAATCCAGAAAACACCTTTGACTTTAGCTCTAATTTTGACTATCTTTTTGTCCGAATTTACCTTTCAAGTCTTCATATCGATTGTAGCTCTTTTAATCATCTAAAATATGATATAAGAATGAGGCTAATCGGATATCTGGTTCAAGAGTTATGATCAAAATAGTGAAGCATTGTAAATATGAGATTTTATCATTAAACTAAATTAAATCTAATAAAACACCCAAAGCCCAAATACGTATACAAGCCCATTATTTATTAACTAAACAATCCTAAATTTATTAATCAAGAGATAAAAATAAGTGTAATAAATATTTAATTATCAGATCTCCTCTAACAAAAGCAATAAATTTGGATTCATATGTGTAGTTCAAATCCATGACAAAGCGACTACTACTGCTATCCGACATACATACTTATTAGAGAGGCTTAGTAAAACCACAACTGAGTATTTCTTGGTACCATATATAAATGTGTAAGAAACAAATTTATATTTCATAATATATATAATGCTTTATATTTGCTTAATTGCCATCCATTTTTTTCAATGATCACTGGAAATGTATATTATCACCCTAGGCATGACTAGATTTACTCAAGAGGTAAATGTATATTTAAAAAATTTTGTCCTACTTTTATTATATTTTCAAGTTAGCAAGTTAATGTTCTTTCCTAAAGAAGATATTGACTTCATCCACAAATGTTGTGCTGAATTCATTTATGAGATTTTTCAACACTAGTGAGTTTATAGCTATGTTCCTACGTAAAATTTCTCCTTCTTCATTTATGAAAGAGGGTGAATTTCTTCATTTGGTATCATCCCTAACATTGTCTGAACTGAATTTGTTGTACTTATGGATTTGAATATGAATTTGTTCTATATCCTATTTAGCTATAAAGGCAGAGTCATTGCTCTATATCCTGTTGTTGAGTGGCGTTACTGTGTTCAATTTGCTATCATCTAGTTATGATATTTGACATAAAGTATGTGGTTAAGGAATTACTATTTGTTTTTTGGTTAGATTGCATTTCACTTTCCTATGCGTGGTCTGTCAAATAAATTTGGAAATTGCTTTGAACTCTTTACTGTCACAAGGTGCATTTTAATGTATGAACTGTAAAGTGTTGTATTAAGTTGAATTAATTGCATGAAAGTTGAACTTGTTTACTAAATGGTGCGAACCCACAAGGGAAGATCTCATAAACCCATAACCAATTCTGAGATATGCTCACCCCAAGAAAGCTAAACAAAGATCTACGATCCACTTGAACCCTTGAACACGAAAGAATAAGGATCCGAAGTGTTGGAAGACGCCACAAGATTGATCAAGCCTTGATAAGTCTGTTAGTTCTAAGAAGAACCCTAGAGATAATCCACTCTCAAGAAACAAAGTGCAGAAATGCAACTTTCATTCATATATCAAATCTCAAGTGTCTTACAAATGAAGAAGCACAAGGTATTTATAGATAAAAACTACCTAATTGTAAAAATTGCAACTACAAAGTCTAATACCATGTGCTAGGAAACTCAAATTTCTAATACAATGTTCTAGAAAACACAAAATTCTAATATTGTGTGCTAGAGAACCCAAAAGTCAAATATGACAACTTATTTAATAATTTCGCACAAATAAAATTCATAAAATATATTAAGCATGTAAAGCCCAAAATGTGCTTATTTAGGCCTAAATAAGTCCTCCCATGTGTAGTACTAGGTTTAAGCTTTTCAATTGCAAGACTTCAAGCCCAAAACTTGATCAATATCTCCATTTGCAGCCCAAATGAAGTTAGTGACGTTTTCAGCATTTTCGTCCAGCTTTGATCTGATTGCTAATTGTTTCGTCCAAGTCTCTTGCACAAGCCCATTTAATGCTTCCTTAATTTGTTTGGCTCTTCCTCTTGTGGTTGGTCCACTTGGAATTTGTAAAGGATCACTTGAATTTGAATGCACAACTTGCTGATTCGCTTCATTCCCTCTCTCCTCAAAAGGATTCGTCTTCGAATCTTCACCTACATCAAAAGGAGATAAATCAGCTACATTAAAAGTAGCACTAATAGAATACTCATCAGGCAAATCAATCTTGTAAGCATTATCATTTATTCTTTCTAGCACTTGAAATGGACCATCTCCTCTTGGAGCTAATTTTGATTTTCTTTGAGCTGGAAATCTCTCTTTTCTCATATGCACCCACACCCAATTTCTAGGCTAAAAAAGAACACGCCTTCTTCCTTTGTTGGCCTTAGATGCATAATGCTCATTTTTCTTTTCAATTTGTTGTTTCACACGCTGATGAAGTTCCTGCACTATTTCATCTTTCTTTTTTCCATCAAGACTTGCTCTCTCAACAATAGGTAGTGGTAATAAATCCAAAGGAGTCAGTGGATTAAAACCATACACTATTTCAAAAGGAGAATAATCAGTAGATGAATGTACACTTCTGTTATATGCAAATTCAATAAATGGAAAGCAATCTTCCCAATTTTTCATGTTCTTTTGAATCACAATTCTTAGTAATTGAGACAAGGTCCTATGGACAACTTCAGTTTGTCCATCAGTTTTGTGGATGACAAGCAGTAGAAAATAACAATTTAGTACCAAGCTTTCCCCACAAAACTCTCCAAAAATGACTCAAGAATTTTGTATCCCTATCAGAAATAATGCTTTTAGGGACACCATGAAGTCTCACAATTTCTTTAAAGAAAAAATCAGCAATATATGTGGCATCATCAGTTTTATGACATGCAATGAAATGTGTCATTTTAGAAAATCTATCAACAACCATAAATATGAAATCCATTCCTCGTTTTGACCTAGGCAAACCTAAAACAAAGTCCATTGATATATCAACCCAAGGTTCACTAGGCACAGGTAAAGGAGTATACAAACCATGTGGTAAAACTCTAGATTTAGCCTTTTTACATGTTATGCATTTAGCACAAATTCTTTCCACATCTCGCTTCATTTTAGGCTAAAAGAAATGCTCATGCAAAACATCCAAAGTCTTTTTCACACCAAAGTGACCCATTAAGCCTCCCCTATGTGCTTCTCTCACAAGCAATTCACGCAATGAACATTGAGGCACACACAATCTATTTTCTTTAAACAAGTACCCTTCAACTCTGTAAAATTTATCAAATGCTTTCTTTTTACAAGCAAGGAACAATTCAGTAAAATCAGCATCATTTGCATACAAGTCCTTGATATATTCAAAGCCAAGCAATCTAGTATTAAGAGAAGAAAGAAGAGTATACCTTCTGGACAATGCATCAGCAACCACATTCTCATTACCTTTCTTGTATTTGATGACATATGGAAATGTCTCAATAAATTCTAGCCACCTTGCATGTCTTTTGTTCAACTTACCTTGACCTTTAATATGCTTTAAGGATTGATGATCAATGTGAATCACAAACTGTCTTGGCCAAAGGTAGTGTTGCCAATTCTCCAATGCTCTTTTAAGTGCATAAAGCTCTTTGTCATAAGTTGGATACTTCAAGGCTGCTCCATTTAGCTTTTCACTAAAATAGGCAATTGGCTTTCCTTCCTGTATTAAAACAGCTCCTATCCCAACTCCAGATGCATCACATTCAATCTCAAAAGTTTTTGCTAAAGTCAGGCAATGCTAACACAGGTGCAGAACACAATTTTTCCTTAAGTTCAATGAATGCATCATCTTGTGCTTTATCCCATTTAAAACCAACAGATTTTTTAATGATCTCACTGAGTGCTGCAGCAAGGGTGCTAAAATCCTTCACAAATCATCTATAAAAACTAGCCAAACCATGAAAACTTCTCACCTCAGTTATGCCTTTAGGTGTTGGCCATTCTTTTATAGTTCTTATCTTTTCCTCATCAACTTCTATTCCTTTAGCACTCACTACAAAACCAAGAAAAACAATTTTATCCATGCAAAAATCACACTTTTTTCAGATTTGCAAACCGTTTTTCCTTCCTCAAAACATCAAGCACACAATACAAATGATTCAAATGCTCATCCAGATTCTTGCTATAAATCAGAATGTCATCAAAATAAACCACAACAAATTTCCCAATGAAAGCACGCAAAACATAGTTCATTAGTCTCATGAAAGTGCTAGGCGCATTAGTTAAACCAAACGGCATAACTAACCATTCATACAATCCATGTTTGGTCTTGAAAGCAGTTTTCCACTCATCCCCTTCTCTCATTCTAATTTGATGGTATCTAGATTTCAAATCAATCTTAGAAAAGACAATTGAACCATGCAATTCATCAAGCATATCGTCTAATCTAGGAATGGGATGGCGATACCTTACAGTGATATTGTTGACAGCTCTACAATCAATGCACATCCTCCAAGTTCCATCTTTCTTTGGCACTAAAAGTACTTCAACTGCACAAGGGCTCAAACTTTCTCTAACATATCCTTTTGCCAAGAGCTCTCCCACTTGCTTTTGAAGCTCTTTTATTTCTTCAGGATTGCTTCTATATGCTGGCCTATTAGGAATTGTTGCTCTAGGAATGAAATCAATTTGGTGTTCAATTCCTCTAATAGGTTGTAAACTTGGTGGAATTTCTTCAGGTAACACATCACCAAATTCCTGCAACAAAGAACCAACAACACTAGGAAAAGAAGATTTAATGTCATTAGTGTTCAAAAAGGATTCCTTGTAAACAAGGAGAAGCAAGTGTTTTTCAGATAGAAAAGCACTCCTTACTTCACTTTCTTTTGCATAAAAACTCATTTTCTTCTTTTCTTTTCTCTCTTCACTCATTTCTTTTCCCTGAATTTCTTTTTTTCAATTTCCAGATTTTCTCTCTTTTTCTCTCTCTTTTCTTTTTGATGTTTCTTCCTCATTTTTCTCATTTCTCATATCACTCTTTTTCTCATCTCTTTCTCTTTTCATCTTGAGTTGATCCTCATACACTTGCTTTGGAGTAAAGGGTACAAGAGTCACAGGTCTACTATTCATTACAAAAGAATATCTATTTGTAAACCCATCCCTCTTTACTTTCCTATCAAACTCCCATGGTCTTCCCAAAACTATATGTGCAGCATGCATTAGAACAACATCACATAGTATTGAATCACAATATTTTCCAATTGAAAAAGAAACAATAACTTGCTTATCAACTTTAATTTCCCCACATTCATTCAACCATTGCAGCGTGTATGGTCTAGGGTGTTTAATGGTAGCAATTTTAACTTCTCAACCAATGTAGTGCTTGCAACATTTGTTACACTCCCACCATAATGATCAAACTACAAACCTTGTTATTAATGAGGCAACGAGTATGGAAAATGTTTTCCCTTTGCTCATTCATCTCATTCTCCTTTACTTAACAATTCAAAGCTCTTCTAACCACAAGGCGTTATCCTTCCATGGCATATTCAACCCCATCACCACTATCATCTTCAAGTGAGGACATGGAATTATTATCACTCTCACTTTCAGCATGACTTCATTATTTTTAAGAATCATGACTCTCTTATTGGGACATTGAGAAGCTATATGACCTGTACCCAAACACTTGAAACACTTTATATCTCTATTTCTAGAAGTTTGGGAATCAGATTTACCTTTGCTCTTTGATGTAGCTTCTTCTTTGCCTCGAGTTGTCTCCTTTTGGATAGTTCTTTCTCCTTTCCTCCAAATCTGCTTCTGTGAAGAACTTGATCCAGAATGAAATTTCGAAGCACCTTTACGCTTGAGTTGCCTTTCCACCTTGATTTCCATATGCACCATGTCCTCCAGCTCCACATAATGTTGCAATTCCACCATGTTAGCAATTTCTTTGTGAAGCCCATTTAGGAAACGAGCCATTGTAGCCTCCCTTTCTTCTTGCACATTGGCTCTTATCATAGCTAACTCCATCTCTTTATAATATTCCTCCACACTCCTAGAGCCTTGTGTAAGTGTCTGCAACTTTTGATAAAGCTCCCTATAGTAATGGTTAGGAATAAATCTCCTCCTCATTAGAGTTTTCATTTCCCTCCAAGTTTCTACGGGCCTCTCACCATTATTTCTCCTATTAATGCCTAATTTAACCCACCAAACAATTGCATAATCAGTGAATTCTATTGCTGCTAACTTCACCTTTTTTGCCTCAGAATAATTATGGCACTCAAAAATCATTTCTATCTTCTTCTCCTACTCCAAATATGCTTCAGGATCACTCCTTCCTTGGAAAGGTGGTATTTTCATTTTGATGCTCCTAAGGTTCCCATCCACTCTATTTCTTTCCCTAGCAATATTTCTGCCATGCCTCCTCTCATACCTCCTATCTCCTCTATGCCTATTTCTTCCCACTTTATATTCAGATTCAAAATCTTCCTCACTAGCACCACTAACCTCATCATTCTCATATTCAAACTCATCCATAGAAGCATCCCTTCGCCTATTGTGCCTTCTAGGATTTGGTTGAACTCTTTGCAGGTTTGCAATCCTTTCATCTTTCCTATCCATCCTATCCCTTATTTCTCCAAACATAACATTCATACGTTCAAAATGTTGCTGTATTGCTCGGAGGTGGTCATCTATATTTATTGGATTACCACCATATGTTTTTTCTGTATTAGACATTATATCTGCAAGAAAGACATTAGAAAAATAATTTTCCTCACGTGTTTCCCTTGAGGATGTCACTCTCACTCGTGTTTCACTCCAATTTGGCTTTTAAATTGATGTATTGTCACTCTTGCCTTTTTCCACTCTTAGATTCCTCTTAAGGCTCTTTAAAGAACTAAGCAATTCATAATCAAAGCAATCTCAATTTGCAGAATCAACACAATACTTAGAAAGGTTCAATTGACACAGATTGAAAAGGTTCAGTCAAAATTCTGGACATCAGATGCTTACATAGAACACAGTCAACACATCAATTGGAACTTTCTCTTCTTTTTTCTTGTATATATATATATTGTTGTCTTTTTTTGTCTCTTTTTTTACTGAAACTTAAAGAGAATATCCAGAATCTATCACAAATAGTAGTACAACACAAGCAATCTGAACCCAAAAATTCCAGAAAAGCGTATGAATTGTAAAGACTATATCACTGTGGAAATTTCGAATTTAGATGCAATTAAAACGAGCAGAAAGAAGAGATTTTGAACAATGGAAATGACCTATTGAATGATGAAAATCATGAAGAAAAAGTGGTCTAACAAGGACAGAATATTTAGGGACGTTCTGGAAAAATGAAGATGAACAGTCACAGAAAATTTCCAGAAACACAACGGATTAAAATGAATAGAACTCACAGATGACAAATCAGATTGTAATGATTCCAAACCGAGATGAAAGTAGAGATATTGAACTGTGAAGATGACTCACTAAATGTTGAAAAACATAAACAAGCGCTTAACAAACAGAAGCTATAATTTCAGACACGAACACAAATGAACAGACGAAAAGACATAAGAACAGCACAAAACTTAAAATGAAAATGGAAACAAAGAACAGAAAGTTATGACCTGAGTTTAGATCCGAAGCTCTGATACCAAGATGGTGCGAACCCACAAGGGAAGATCCCACGAACCCACAACCAATTCTGAAATATGCTCACCCCAAGAAAGCTAAACAAGGATCTACGATCCACTTGAACACGAAAGAACAAGGACCCGAAGTGTTGGAAGACGCCACAAGGTTGATCAAGCCTTGATAAGACTGTTAGTTCTAAGAAGAACCCTAGAGAGAATCCACTCTCAAGAAATAAAGTGCAGAAATGCAACTTTCATTCATATATCAAATCTCAAGTGTCTTACAAATGAAGAAGCACAAGGTATTTATAGATAAAAACTACCTAATTGTAAAAATTGCAACTACAAAGTCTAATACCATGTTCTAGGAATTCAAAACCATGTGCTAGGAAACTCAAATTTCTAATACAATGTTCTAGAAAACACAAAAGTCTAATATTGTGTGCTAGAGAACCCAAAAGTCAAATATGGCAACTTATTTAATAATTTCGTCCAAATAAAATTCATAAAATATATTAAGCATGTAAAGCCCAAAATGTGCTTATTTAGGCCCAAATGAGTCCTCCCATGTGTAGTACTAGGTCCAAGCTTTTCAATTGCAAGACTTCAAGCCCAAAACTTGATCAATATCTCTATTTGCAGCCCAAATGAAGTTAGTGACGTTTTCAGCCTTTTTGTCAAGCTTTGATCCGATTGTTAATTGTTTCATCCAAGTCTCTTTCAGAAGCCCATTTAATGCTTACTTAATTTGTTTGGCTCTTCCTCTTGTGATTGGTCCACTTGGAATTTGCAAAGGATCACTTGAATTTGAATACGCAACTTGCTGATTCGCATCACTAAATTAACTCAATTTTTTGTGGAAATGCTACATTTTGTGAAATCTATCCAATTTTGCTGCTGCATGATCTAAGTGACTAATTCTTAATCAAATAATCTTTTTTTTTGAAATCTATTGTAGTTGATCATTTTTTTGTTTGGCATTGTAAACAGATTGGTCCTTAGAGGTTGTATTTACCTGATTTGTCTAACATTGTTACTGTTGTGATCCACTCGACAATAAAGATTTGGGAGACACAAATTTGACTGTGCATTGCTTGATAACAATCAGTAGTTGAATTTCTGAAATGCCATACTTCAGTGCTTTAGTATACTATGTAATGTGATTAGTATATTCATTATTGTTATAGTGTTTCGTTACATGATTTCCATTACTGAGGAATTTGTCTTGCCTTTGATTTTTTGTAAAACTTGTGAGATTCTTTGTCATTATTGTCGTAGTGTTTCTTTACATGATTCATAAGATTGAATTATTGTAAACATTACATAAGTTAAAAATAAAAAGAATACACAAATTCTTTTAAGTTAAGTACTAGCTTAGATGGTTGGTTAGAGGAAGGAATAGGATGGCCAATGTTAAAAACATGAAAAATTTAGACCGGATGTTAAAAAGATGTTTAAAAAGTGTAGATTTTAAGACCGGTTTTGTGAAATATGAGGTCTAAAACATACTTTTAGACCGGTTTTCACAATAACTAGTATTAAAAGTTGTACTTTTAAGATTGGTTATCAAAACATAAGGTCTAAAAGAAGTTTTTAGCCCGGTTGTCTTTTTAGACCAATTTTCATAACAACCGGACTAAAAAAGTTAGTCTTTTTAGACCTGGTCTTCGAGCAACCGGTCTGAAAAGTGATTTTTAAGACTGATTGCTTAACTGATCTAAAAAGTAACAGACTTTTTAGACCAGCTGTATCAAGGCCTCATCTAGAACCAGTCTAAAAAGCCATTTTTACCTGGTCTAAAAAGTGATTTTTCATCAATCTAAAAAGTAATAGATTTTTTAGATCGGCTGTATTAAGACCTCATCCAGAACCAATGTAAAAAGCCATTTTTACCTAGTCTAAAAAGTGATTTTTGCACCAGTGACAAAGCACTTACCTTACCTGTTTCTTAGGCTAATTCTCAAAATATAACTAGTCAAAGCATCACAATCAACAATGAATACAAATAACTTATATTGCGTAAGGTAGATCAAGATAAACTCTATAATTTCTTTAAAATAGGAGTGCAACCGTCTAAATATGAGAAAAATATCATTAAAATTAATTATCTTTGGCTTTAAAAAGTTTGAAAATTTTAAAAAATTGCATAAATATCACCAATCAACCCAAACTCTCCCCCATATTGACCCTTTGCCTTATCCTTAACACAAAACTAAAGCAATTATTAAAGGGAGAATGAGTAGAGCAAAAGAGTCATATGCAAATGAGGGGTTGTAACTAACCTAAAACTAAGCAATTGTTTAAATCCATAATGCCCTAGGAATTTTGTAAAATCGACTTAAACTACTACTTACTACTAGAACGGTCTCTCCTCCACACTTATCCGCAGCAACAAATCTCAAAAGGGTTAAGGGGCAAAAATGCCTCAAAGTTTTCACCAAAGACCATTAGGTGTCTGGAAGTTTTGGAGGGGGTAATATTGCCTTAGAAGTTGAAAAAATGGGGCAACGTCTCCCCTCTATTAATTTTGACCATTAAATTTAACTAAGATGTAGATATGGCATTCAAAACATGAAACCTTATCATCCAACATTAGCCATTCCTTTGCCAACTCACACTATCTCCACCATCACTCACTAACTCTTCCTTTTCTCTCTCCCTCATCCTTTTCAACGGTGCCAATACTCTCGATGAGCATGACCATATTTATCTATTAGTAAATCTGCATCTCCTTGTAAATCTCTCCGTTTGGGTGTTCTTTTCTTCTCTTTAATAGTAGCAACAACAGTGGTAGATATGAAGGTTAAGATAAAAGAAGTAGAGATAATAGTAAGAAAGCCTAAGAAAATTGAATTGAGTATTCCACCTTTTCTCCTGAGCCTCATTCTCAAGTCATGGCATTAAATCCAAATTGATCCGTGTAATTTAGATTGGAATCCACCTTAAGATAAATAGCTGAAACCAAATCCTTACTTTTCTTTCATTCACTCGACATATATTCTTCAACAACAAAAACAAAATAGGGGTGAAAAATGACAAGAGTAAGCAAGTATCACACTTCTGTATGTTGCAAGACCTAAGAGTAAGATCAAAATATAAGGGTAAAGCGAGTAAGGACATTGTGTTGATACCTTGAAGATTGATCAATTTCATTTCTCCCATAATATCCGTTGGGAAGAAGACTAAAAAAGTGGGTGTTTAGTTAAATAAGGTGAATGATAAATTTAGCTGTCTGAGTCCATGCTCTAAGATGTCTCCATATAAGAATTGCCCTATGTAAGTTCGAATAAATTTATCAACTATATCAGTATTTTAAGGCATTACCATTGTTGAAAAGAACAAAGGAGAGAGAAAAGGAAGAGGAATGATAAGAATGATTAAGTTAGTAAAGGAATGAATGATTTTTGGATGATGAGGCGGCATATTTTAAATGCCACGTGTACATCTTAGTCAAATTTAACAATCAAAGTTAACAGTGGGGCGACATTATCCCATTTTTTAAACTTCTGGAGTAATATTGTAATATCCCAAATTTTGGGACTAGAGGCATAAGATTAAGCATGGATTAAGTGGACTGCTAGACCCCGGTTTAGCAAATGTCCCTATGAGGTATGTTTAAATTCCTTAAAATTCCTTTATATCCTTGGATATTAAAATGAATTATATTGGTGAGCTAAAGAGCTCGGGCAATAACAAAATAAAATAATTAGAAGTCACACATAATTTAGTAATGTGGAACACAAAGTAATTTTGCCATCGTTGAAATTCCCGGTATGACAGTGATGATTGTGTGACATGTTTTGATGGGCAAATGATAGTGAAAAATTATGAAAATTTCCAGAATGAAATTATACTTATCAAGCTTCAATTTGATAGGTCATATAAGTCATTTGGAGTTGTACACAAAGAGAAATGAATTTTTGAAGTTAGCCCAGCGAAATTAATTATTTTCTGGGACAGCATTTAAAGATTAAAAATCTGGGAAGAGTGAGCTTCCAATTGGCCAAAGTTTATATTTTTTCATAACAATATACTCAATAAGGGTCGCATAGCCTTTAGAATCACTCCAATTGGACATTTGTAAAATTAGATATGAATTTTCGAAGTTAATGAAAAATCTGCAGAATTTGGTATTTTATGCGAAAATTCATTATTTGGGCCAATGAACTTGTGATACGTGGCATATGAGAAACTGATCCATTTAATCAATTCTCCATCATCTTCTTCGTCATTTTTCACGGAGAAAACCACTGGAAGAGAGAGAAATAGATCAGATATAAATGGAGAAAGAGGAGAGAGGAAGTTCTTTCCTCCGAAACACTGCCGAAACGGCATCCTCTCTCAAAGTACCCTTCAGGAAACTTCCTCTACTCATCGAGATCTTCATTCCTACGGTTTCGGATTTTTATTTGGAGTTATTTGGTGCCATCTTCTTTGCCGGGGTGTTTCCGGAATTCCAAACCGTTTGTGGAAACGAGTAGAGGTAAGCGTAAGCTTCCTTTTTAACCGATTGGTTTGTCGTTTGGATGAGTATAGAGGAAGTTGGGTACTATTCATGTTGATTTAAATTAGTGTTTTGAATGGATAAACGATGTCCAATAGATGTATAAATAGCTAATCACTTGATTATGAGTAGTAAGGAAGTGATTAGGCAAGAGAAATCGAAGAAACAACGAACTCTTTCTGAGAATCCAATTTCCTTCTGTTTCTGCCCTGTATTGTTTCGTGTAGGAGGAGTTGGAATTTGATGATTTTGATGCTTCCATTGGATTTAGGAGGCAAAATTGTGTGGGTATACAAGTGTTCATTAATTTTGGATACTTGTACATGAATTTAGAAGTTTTAGAAGTAAAAGGGTAAATGCTGTGTATTCCGTTTTCTAGAGGCAGTGTTATGGTGACGTAGTTTTGAGTGGTCAAATGTTATCCAATGACCATGAAACTCTCCAGTTTCAAAGTAGACACATAGAAATTTAATTGGATAGGTCATAATGATCAATTGGGTTTTTTTGTATTTAGATATGAATTTTTGAATGTCTGCCCTGTTTTCTGGAAGAACATCTGAAACAGTCGGTGTTTGGAAAATTTCTGGGAATGTTGTAGTGGTGGCGTTTAAAATCGAGTATTTTTATGTAAAACTAAACTTAAAGTGATTCAAATAGAGCTTTGAACCACATCAATTGGAGTTCTATAGAATTAATTATGATTTTTCAAAGTTTGGTCAAAAATGCTGGTAGATTGAGTACCATGCGAATTTAAGTAAGAAATTGGCCAAATATAATTGGAATGAACTCCAAGGGTGAAAGTAAGCCTATAGGGCTAATATGAGCTATTGGGTATTCACTTTTCATGGCTCTAATGATGTTATCACTTGCCTAGGGCCATGAAGTGATAAAGAAGGAGCAATGGTTGGTGGATCAAGGGACAAGAAGAGAATGACATAAAGTCCAAGAGGTAGTGAACTTACCTTTTCTGCATGTATGTGATATGTATGTATTGCATTGATTATGTGATTGATTTGCCTATTTGTGTGGAACATGTATGATTGGTTGAAGCTCTGTTATATTTGTGCAATGGCCATATGTATGTCATAACATCGAGCATGCAGCATGTCATTATGTTGGCATGAAATAGTATAGGCAAGCATGTCATGCATTCATATATATCTGGCATGCATAGTGGTAATGTTTGCTACTGAGATTCTCTCGAATCTCACTCCTCCCAAACAACCATTCAGACAGGTGAGCATTGAAAACATGCTGAGATCAGAAAAGAGGTATGCACGAAGAGGAATGTTGCTGGTTGTTTGAAGGCCTTTTAGTTATTAAGATATGTAAATATTATGTAAACCCTTGGTGGGGAAACTTTTGTATTATAACCAAGCAATATTATATTAATATTATCAGTATATTCATGTTATTCCTGTGTGCCCACTGAACTACGCATTGCTACTCTGAGTAAGGTCAGTAATAAGGGATATATGAGGCGGGTCGTTAAAAATATTACCCCTTAAAAAACTTTTAGACATCCAATGCTCATTGGTGAAAACTTTCAGGACATTTTTTCCCCTTAACCGAATCTCAAAATGTAAATAAAATAGATAAGATAAGGAAAGATAAAACCTGGCTATTAAGAAGGCTTGGCACTCCCCTGGTAGGGCTGAAAGTGCTTGAGTTTCACCAGGCCCAATAAATCAAAATTAGTCTTAAGGATGGCTTCCGTGTTGTTGCATATGGAATAGACCTCAAATGGTTCGTATTTACTTACACCAATGCTTTATCACCTTCCTTGAATGGTGGATCAAACATGTGCTCATTTATTATTTTTTATTGTAAAGCTTTAAGGCACGTGACCATATTGAATGGCTTATTTTCTTGCCCTTGTTCCTTTATTGTTCCTGCAATTTCACCAAAGCATTAAAACCTTTGTCAAACTCGTTTAAGCTAGTTGAAACAATATTATTATATGAGATGGGATCAACAGAAAATGGGGATAGCAAGACATCCTCATGAGTGTTTACTAATGATAATTCATGCTCAAGGGAGACATCATCAACACATTCATCATATTATTAACATCTAATAGATAATAGTCTTCATATAAATGTTTCATCGACTCATACATATTAAAGTAATTTTTTGATCCCTTATTTCCATTACGATAGTACCATTTTTCTTGCTAGTTTCAGTTTTAGCAATCCTTAAGAATGGTATACCCAAAATTAATGTAGAATTATTTGATGTTTCATTATTCATATCCAAATGTAAAAATCAACAGGGAAAATTAGACATTTTACCTCAACAAGTAGATCTTCTAAGATGCCATGGGGATACCTAAATATCCTATCAGCTAGCAGGCTTAATGGTTTTTATATCGAGAGATTCATATACTAATCAAGCATGACATTTATGGTAGCTCTACCATCTAGCATTACTTCCCTTATTTTAAATTTACCAATGGTGTAAGGTATTGTGGTAGCACCAGGGTCTAGACATTTAACAGCTATTTGGAGTAGAGATATTTGAATTAGCTTGTACCATTTCATTTGGCTTAAATTTTCTTTTATAGGTACAAAGTTCTTTAAAAAATCTAGAATATTTAGGTGTGATTTTAATCATGTCTAAGAAAGGAATATTAATCTTAACTTTTTTGAACAAGTCAAACAACTCTTAATCCAATTATTTCTCAGCAGTTCTTTTTCTAGAGATAAAAGAGTGAGGGAATGGAAGTTCAAAAATATTTACCTCATCCTTAAGAGTAGAAGAGGTAGTGGAATTGTTCTTCTCTTTTAAGATTTAATTTTCCTCCAAGCTTATTGTACAATGGGTATTGCACAATGGGTGGTTAGAGTGCTATCAGAAGCATCACTTTCATCTTCTACAACGCCTTCAATAGAACTATTAGGAACATTCTCTGAGATGTCAGTCTTATCATTTGCTTCTTTTATTTCCTTGCCACTTCTTAGTGTAATAGCATTCAATGAATTTGCTGGTATGGTGAGTCTTTTGATGCATGGGGTGGAGGCCTTAAGTCACCAAACGACAGTAATACCCGATGTGCATCTTGTACAGAGCAGAGGCCCTTGGTCATAAGACCTGTGTGCCTAACTCTGTGGTATTGGACTAGTAAGTCTAGAGAATGTGTTCGGATGATTGTTAAATGCTATCTAGGATCTTTGCTAATGAGATGATGAATTATGGTATATACTCTATGAGCTTGCATAGGAAGAGATAGATTGAGTAATAAGAAATGATTCCTCGAGGTATAGTTCCTATATAATGTTCAAACTTTTGAGGACACAATTTATTAAGCAGGGGAAGAATTGTAATACCTTGAATTTTGGGCCTAGAGACTTGAGAATAAGCCTATAGCAGGAAGATGACTAAGCCCAGTTCGAGAAGAGTCTTAAGAATGTCGAGAGATAGAAAGACTCTTGGGGACTATTTGATCTAGCCTTATTGAGCAGAGGGCCCAATATGTCTAGGCAGTAGGATTAAAGTATTAGTACAGATATGGTAGGACACATACGATGCCATTAGGTTGATAGAAAGATGCCACCCAGCTATGTCATGAGTTATGCGACTGATTGGTTGAGCAAAATATGCTGGTATAGGTGTGCACATGGCATTTTCAGGGCGAACATGTGTACCCTCTGTTTTTGGAAAAGATACTGGTATGTGGCACCATGTGGGGCCTACAGACACACTCCAACCTAGCGTCATTTAGCAGGCCTAAGTATATATGATGTAATCCTAAGTAGCATTTTGGGGAAAAGCCGAGCAAGATCCCAAGTAAGCACCGATAAAGTAACTTTATTAAAGTAACTTTAATAAACTAAGTCATAGTGACTAATGATGACACCACTTTATGGTTGGCACCACAAGAGAATGACAAGTGTCCTCTTATCATGACAAAGTACCATTCTACTTTTGTGTTGACTTGATTGGAAGGTGACAAGTGTCCCTTATGATGATACTTACTTTTTACATTTTGTGTGGGTATCTCCAGAACACGACACCTAGGGCTTGAGTCAGGGGAATCCACTGATCCTTGACCCAGTCACATACTTGACTTTCTTGAACAACAAACTTGGGAGTCAAGGGAATTCATCAGGGCTCCCTTCCCCTGATACATGCAAGGATGCCAGAGGAAAGAGGAGGACACATGGCACTTTATGATTTAATTCCTTGATACATGGCACCACAAGATACAATCAAAGGCAAGATCAAATCTCATCCCTTCATTATCCTTTATAGTGGACGGCCAACATTGGAAAAGGGAAGAGAAAATAGAGAAAAAACAAGGAAAAAAGAAAGAAGAGAGAAGGTGGATGAATAGTAAAATTTCTTAAGCTTCGGAGCCGATTCTAACCCCAAATCACCATTTTTTGACTTGTAAGCCCATCACAATCATTGTTCTCCTCACTGAGAGCTTTCTTTCTATGCTCTCAAATTTCTAATTAGAGGAGTTTTGTGCCGTCTAGTTAGCTGGAGTACCGCTAGAATTCCGAACCAGTTGTAGAATCGTGAAGAGGTATGCCTAAGCTTTGTTTTAAGCCAATTATCTTGAGGTTTTGACGAGTTTTATGAATTTCATGGGGAACCCTAATGTTTCGACCAAGATAGATCTTTAGGGATTTATGTTTTTTAAATCATGTATAAGATGATATATGATGATTAATGATAGTGTTAGACAAGTTAGTGCTCATGATATATTGATGTCACTATTAGATTCTACATGTAGACCAATGTAGGAGTAGCCCCTGGTTATAATCTTGAATGAATGAGAATGAAAAACCAAAAGTTGGAATTTTGGTAAAGTGCTGCCAGATTTCATTTTCTGGAGGCAATCTGCTTGTGATGACTTTTTGAGTAATCAAATACTTTTCAAAGGACATGAAGCTTTCCAAAATGGTAGTAGACCTTTCAAGCTTTAAGTGGATAGGTAATATGTGCCATTTGGGTCAGTAAAGTAGGAGTTATGAATTTTTGAAGTTAGACATTGAATCTAGAACATTTTCTATGGCAGTAAGGATTAATTGAAGTATCTGGAATAGTATGCATATAATTGGCTAAAGGAAATTTTTTTTCTTTCAAAATAGACTTAATAAGGGTCACCTAGGACTTTGAACAACCTTATTTACAGTCCTAGAGAATTAGTTATGAGTTTTCAAAGTTGGGTGAAAAATCTGGAAGTTTAAGTTGACCCAATAATTTATGGCAATTGAGGTAATTTGGGACTAGTATAAGTCCAAAGGTACGTGACATATCCTAAAGGCTAATGTAGCCACGTTAGACCTCTAATAATGTGATTATTTATCTAGGGCCATGAAATAACAAACAAGAGGAAAAGAAGAATTTCCACGCAACTACGATGGTTGGAAAAAAAATGGGAACAAGAGAAGAACTGTAATACCCCAAATTTAATCACAAAAATTCCATGTATATTTATTTATATTTAAAGGAATAGAATGGTGAATTTTGGTGTACTTAAAGTAGCAAAAATAGTGGAAATAGAAATTATATGAATTTTTTGGTTAAGAAAGACCTAAAGCCCAATTTTTTCCGTGGTAAAAGCTTAACATTATGGCCTAAAATCAAGTATCAAAGAGCACAAGTTTTAGGCCTAATATGTTGCAAAGATTCGGTTAAGAAGAAAGGAAAAGAAGAAAGTTGTAATTGTTTCAAAAATTCAAGAAAATGCAAGGGCAAAATGGTCATTTTGGCAAAATAAAATAAATTCAGTCATTTTCCTTAATAATTGAGGAAAAAGTCAGTTAAGAACAAGGAACAAGAAGGAGGAAGATTTTTCAACATTAATTGGACAGTGGAAGCATAAGAGAAAGCATGTGAAAAAAATATTTAAATGAAATCACATGCTAAAATTTACAATAAAAAAGTATATAATTAAGAAGAAGTAAGAGAGCTCTAGAGAACCCTATAAACCACTTTTAAAGGCCATCAAATTCAGCCAAGACAAGAAGAAAAGAGAGAGGAAGAGTTGGAGAAACGAAAGAGCAAGAAGAGAAGGCTAGAGATCAAGAAGGAATCAAGGTAAGTTAGTGCAGATTTCTACTTGTTCTTGACTTATAATTCATAGAAACACCTTTATAACCTCTACACCATCTTAAATCAGCCATAAAGCAAGAAAAACTAAGGAGAAAGAAGGAAGGAAATGGTCATTTTTTAGGAACAAGAGAAGTGGAGAAAAGGTAAGCCAAGAAATCTTTTTTTTTGTTGAAATTAAAGTTGTGATTTTTGTTAGGTTGATTGTTGGTTGGTTTTAGTTGGATTTTACTATTTGGAATGTTCAAACCCTAAGGGGAGATACTACCCAAATTTACATTCATCATGTTCAAATTGTGTTTAAAGAGTTAAATATGTGATTTCATGAGAAATGAAGGTGTTTAAACAAGTGAAATCATGAAACTTCCAATTTCTTTAAAAATTCTAGATTTTCCATGTTTGAGCTGGAGTTTTTTGTTTTTGATAGTTCCATTGTGTTTAGAATGAAAAATTGTGTAGGGAACATGTGGATTTTGGAAGTGTGAACTTCTTAGGGTGTGAAATGACAATTTTGCCACTAAAACCCTAAATTGGTGGCTGTCAAGGGTAATATGGTTATTGCAGTGTGATTTTGTCCAAAATGAGGTCAAAAATGGATTATACATGCAAAATTGTGTAGGATTTTGTGGGGTCATAATTTTTGAAAAAGTACAAATATATGAGATAAAAAGGTAATTGGACTGGATTTCCTAGGGGCATTTTGGTAATTATGCAATTTTGAGCTAAGATAACCAACTTATAAATTCAAGAATGAGGTATGGATGAGTAATAACTCATATGTAATCACTATGGAAATTTTAGGATTCGATATCTACCGAGCCAGATCAAAAATCAAAGACTAATAACAACTAAGCAATAAAAGGTGTAAGGTAGTAACTCTATTTCTCTTATTCTATGTGAATATTAATATGCATTTTCTTCCATATTCTGTGTAATGATATTTGTAAGGAGGTAAGTATCCTAGAGTTTGATGTGGGAAAAGCAGAAGTACCACCTTGAGGGAAAGCACAAGTACCTAAAGGCCAGTATGTATCCAGTCTAAGTCGGTTAATATGATTAATGATAATTTCTCATTGGGTGTGGGACAAGCAAGGTACCACCCTATGGTATAAGCATTATACCTCCAAACAGACTTGTTGTTGAAGTTGAAAGGTTGCAGTCCTGGGTGACAAAGTGCAATCAACAAGGCCTTCAGTTTTTCAGGGAAGATTCAACCTTCAAGCAGCAGAAGATTGGCTGTCATGTATAGAGAAAAAAATTTTAGATTCTAAAATGTTTGAATGATGTAAAAGCACAACTGGTACTTTAAAAATTGGAGAGTGATGATGCTGATCGATGGTGGAAAAACACATAAATGATTATGCAAGCCTGGAACATCCCTCTGACCAGGGAATACTTCCAAGAACAATTTAATGAAAAATATTTTCCCTGATTAGTTCGGATTGGTAAGGAAACTGAGTTCCTGACTATCTAGCAAGAGGAGAAAGAAAGCTTTGACGAATATCTTTCCCGGTACATCCATTTATCTCAATACTCTTCATACCTGAGATTTCGAGATGGCAAAGAATGGAGTTCGGATATGTTGATCCAGGCATTAAGACTTGAGTTGAAAGGAAACTAGTTTCAAAGCAATTCACCGAGTTAAATAAGTTGGTGGAGGTGTGTCGAATTACAGAAAGTAACTTGTTGAGCTTGTCCACTTGTAGGAATTCTAATAACAAAGGGGCATCGAGTAGCGAGAACACTTCTCAGACACACAAAAACCTGGGAGGATCATTGCAAGGAAATGATAAGAAGCTATATCAGCTCGGTAACAATAATAACCAGAAACCTGCTGGAAATAGAACTTGCTAGTATTATGGTAAGCCTTCTCATCCAGGAAGACCATGTAATACATTACCCCGACCACCAGTCTATTTTACTTATCATCAACTAGGACATATTGCTGTAATTGTCTACAGCAATAGCAAAGAGTAGGAGAGTCGAGGCTGAGAGCATAGGGTAGAGTCTTTGCCAAGACGTAGGAAGAAGCCAGAAAATCTCCCGAGTTAATCTAAGGTACGGTTCTGCTTAATGGTAACTTAGTACAAGCATTGTATGATTCAGGTACTAGTCATTCATTTATTGCATATAATTGTGTGAATCGGTTGGGCTTGAGAGTGTATCGATTACCATATGATTTAATAGTGTCAACACCCACAAGTGCTCGATCTATTACTTCCAAAGTATGCTTAAATTGCATTATAAATGCTGAGGGACATGAGTCGACAGTAGATCTGATTTGTCTATAATTGCATAAATTAGAAGTAATTCTTGGTATTGACTGGTTGACGGCTAATAATGTTCTGTTGGATTACGAAAATAAATGAGTTGTCTATCCTAATCTGCAACCATGTATCAATTTGAAAGTCAACTTAATTTTCTCTAAGAGCTCAGGCTGAAAGATATTTCCATAAAGGTTATCAGGGGTATATGGTGATCTTCTCTGTGCAATTAGAAATTAGGTTAATACTTGAAAATATCCTTGTAGTGAATGAATTTCCTAAGGTATTTCCAGAAGAAATCAGTATATTACTTCTGAAAAGGGAAGTGGAATTTACAATTGAGACTAAGCCTGGAGTAGAGCTAATATCTAAAGCCCCATCCAGAATTGATCCAAATTAAATGGCGGAGCTTAAGAAACAGATTGAAGAGTTATTAAGATAAGGGTTCATTAGACCTAGTGTCTCGCCATGTAGAGCTCTAGTGCTTTTTGTCAAAAAGAAAGATGGAAGCCTGCGCTTGTATATTGACTAGTGGGAGCTAAACAAAGTAACTATAAAGAACAAGTATCCAGTCCCTAGAATTGATGACCTACTCGATCAGTTGTCTGGTTCATGCATATTCTCGAAGATTGATATAAGGTCAGGGTACCATCAACTTCGGGTAAAAGTAGAAGATGTACTAAAGACTACATTAAGAACTAGATATGGGCATTATGAATTTCTAATGATGCCATTTGGGCTGACCAATACACTTATAGTATTCATGGATTACATGAATCAGATTTTCCATCCATATTTGGACAAATTCGTGGTAGTTTTTATTGATGATATACTTGTGTATTCACGGAGTAAAGTCAAGCACGAGGAGCATTTATGAATGATACTAGGCACACTAAGGGATAAGCAACTCTATGCTAAGTTGAGCAAGTGTGAGTTTTGGCTTTCAGAAGTAAAATTCCTAGGCCATGTAGTCTTATAAGAAGGAGTCTCGGTAGATCCTAGTAAAGTGGAAGCAGTATTGAATTGGAAAAGATCAAAGAATGTTACTGAAATACTCAGTTTTCTAGGTTTAGCCTGTCATTATAGAAGGTTTATACATAATTTCTCTAGAATAGCATTACCTTTGATAAGGTTGACATGGAAAACTCAATATTTTGAGTGGGACGAAAGTTGTGAGAAGAGAGCTTCATAGAGCTGAATGAGAGATTAACAACAGCACCAGTGTTGATAATCCTTGATCCACATATGACCTATGTGGTCTACAATGATGCAAGCAAGCAGGGATTAGGATGTGTCTTGATATAGTAGGGAAAAGTTGTAGCATTTGCCTCCTGTCAGTTGAAGCCTCACGAACAAAATTATCCCACTCATGATCTTAAGTTAACAACAATTGTATTTGCATTGAAAATCAAGAGACATTATCTCTATTGTGCAACCGTAGAGCTGTACTGTCACCACAAGAGTTTGAAATATTTGTATGATCAGAAAGAGTTAAACATGAGAAAATGCAGATGGTTGGAGCTGCTTAAAGACTACAATTAGAAATAAAATACCATTCAGGGAAGGCTAATGTAGTTGTAGAAGCATTAAGCGGGAAAACAATGTAAGTGGCAACCCTGATGATACAAAAGCAAAAGCTGATCGAGCATTTTAGAGATCTCAACCTATCGAATTAAATTTTGATCAGTGGCAGCAGTGTTAGTTAGGTGGAGAATGATTTGCGAAAAACAATTGAGGAAGCTTAGTTGCAGGATAAACAAATACATAATATAAGGAGTATGATAAAAAAGGAGAGACTCAGGAATATGACATGTCACCAAGTGGACTAGTCAGATACTAGAAACAAATATATGTTCTACCACAAGCTGAATTAAGATAGCAAATCCTGGAAAGAGGCATACAAGAGTAAATCTACTTTATATCCAGGAGCAATTAAGATATACCATGACCTAAAGTCCATATATTGGTGGCCAGGGATGAAAAGGGATGTGACAAAATTTATAGCATGTTGCCTTACCTGCCAGAGGGTGAAAATTGAACATCAGCGACTATAAGGGTTATTGAAAAATCTTGAGATTCCTGAGTAGAAATAGGAAAGCATTATAATAGATTTCGTAACAGGGTTATCCAAAGTTAGAAATCATGATGCTATTTGGGTAATTGTTAATCGATTCACTAAAACAACCCATTTCCTGCCAATTAGTATTAATTACTCTCCTGATAAGCTAGCAAAAATCAATTTCAGGGAAATTGTTCAGTTATATGGTACACTAAAGAATATAATTTCTGACCAAGATCCTCGGTTCATCTTTAAATTTTAGAACTCGTTACACGAAGCTTTAGGTACCAAATTCCGATTTAGCACTATATATCATCCTCAGACAGATGGGCACACGAAAAGAACAATACAGATGCTAGAAGATATGTTAAGAGCATGTGTATTGGATTTCAAAGGAAGTTGGGACAGATTCCTTCTACTTATAGAGTTTGTGTATAACAATAGTTACCATTCAAGTATTCAGATGGCTCCTTATGAAGCTTTGTGTGGAAGGAAATGTCAATCTCCTTTATGTTGGACAAAATTGTATGAAAGGAAGCTGTTTGGGCCAGACATAGTTGATCAAACAACAGAGCAGATTAAATTGATTAAGTAGAGACTATTAGCTACTCAAAGCTGGTAGAAAAGTTATACTATTAAAAGGTGAAAACCTTTGGAATTTGAAGTTACGGATCATGTGTTTCTAAAAGTTTCACCAGTTACGGGGATTGGTAGGGTATTAAAAACAAATAAATTAAGCCCTAGATACGTTGGTCCATTCGAAATCTTGTTAAGAGTTGGTCCAGTAGCGTATCAGATAGCTTTACCCCAAAATTTGAGTCAATTGCATGATGTCTTCTATGTCTCCCAATTGAAGAAATATCAACCCAATCTGGGGCATGTAATTGATACGAGGATATAGATATGCGAGAAGATCTCACATTTGAGGTTGGGCTTGATCGAATTATAGATTGACAAGAAAAACAGCTCAGGCACAAAAGTATCCTATTTGTAAAAGTAGTCTGGAAAGGATTATCCCCTAGAAAGCTACATGGGAAATGGAAGAAGAAATGCCGAAGCGTTGCTCGGAATTCATAGGTATGTTTGTGAAGCAAATTTTGAAGATAAAATTTTATTGAAGGGGAGAGAGCTGTAATATCCTAAATTTAATCACCAAAATTTCATATATATTTATTTTATGGAATAGAATGGTGAATTTTGGTGTACTTAAAGTAGCTAAAATAATGGAAATAGAAATTATATGAAATTTTTGGCCAAGAAAGACCTAAAGCCCAATTTTTTCCTTGGTAAAAGCTTAATATTGTAGCCTAAAATTATGTATGAAAGAGCACAATTTTTAGGCCTAATATGTTGCAAAGATTTAGTCATGAAGAAAGGAAAAGAAGAAAGTAGTAATTGTTTCAAAAATTCAAGAAAATGTATGCACAAAATGGTCATTTTGGCTAAATAAAATAAATACAGAAATTCTCTTTAATAATTAAGGAAAAAGTTGGTTAAGAAGAAGGAACAAGACGGAGGAAGATTTTTCAACATTAATTGGACAAGTGGAAGCATAAGAGAAAGCATGTGAAAAAAATATTATAATAAAATCACATGCTTTAATTAACAATAAAAAATAATATAATTAGGAATAAGTAAGAGAGCTCTAGAGAATCCTATAAACCACTTCAAAAGGACATCAAATTCAGCCAAGACAAGAAGAAAAGATAGGGAAGAGTTGGAGAAACATAAGAGCAAGAATAGACGGTTAGAGATCAAGACAAAATCAAGGTAAGTTAATGGAGATTTCTACTTGTTATTGACTTATAATTCATGGAAACACCTTTATAACCTCTACACCATCTTAAATTAGCCATAAAGCAAGCAAAAACTCAAGAGAAAGAAGGAAGGAAAGGGTCAGTTTTGAGGAAGAAGAGAAGAGGTGCAAAGGTAAGCCAAGAAATCTTAATTTTGTTGTTGAAATTAAAGTTGTGATTGTTGTTTGTTTGATTGTTGGTTAGTTTTAGTTGGATTTTGTAATTTGGAATGTTTAAACCCTAAGGAGAGATGCTGCCCAAATTTACATTTATCATGTTCAAATCGTGTTTAAAGAGTTAAACATGTGATTACATGAGAAAAGGAGGTAATTAAACAAGTGAAATCATGAAACTTCCAATTTCTTTAAAAAAATCCAGATTTTTGGTCAGACCTGGAATAGGAAGTTTAAGCTGGAATTTTTGTGTTTTTTATGGTTTTATTGTGTTTAGAATGGAAAATTGAATAGGGAATATGTAGATTTTGGAAGTGTGAAAGCCTTAGGGTGTGAAATGATAATTTGCCTATAAAACCCTATATTGGTGGCTGTTAAGGGTAATATGGTCATTACAGTGTGATTTTGTCTAAATTAAGGTCAAAAATGGATTCTACATGCGAAATTGTGTCGGATTAAGGCAGGTCAAATTTTTGGAAAAGTACAAATATGTCAGATATAATGGGAATTATACCTAAGGGCATTTTGGCAATTATGTGATTTTGAGCTATGATAACCAACTTATAAATTCTATAATAAGATGTGCATGAGTAATAACTATTTGAAATCACTTTGGAAATTTTAGGATTCGATATCTGTCGAGCGAGATCGAAAATCAAAGATTGATAATAATTAGGCAAGGAAAGGTGTAAGCTAGTAACTCTATCTTTCATATTCTATGTGAATGTTAATATGCATTGTTTGCCATGTTCTGTGTAATGATATGTTTCAGGCGGTAAGTATCCTTGAATTGAATGTGGGAAAAGCACAAGTACCATATTGAGGGAAAGCATAAGTACCTCATGGCCAATATGTATCCAGTCTAGGTCGGCCAATGTGATTAATGATAATTTCTCGCTGGGTGTGGCACAAGCAAGGTACTGCCCCATGGTATGAGCATTGTACCATGAGGCCAAGTGGACCCAATTGATTGGCATGGCAAGTACGGACAGGTTGATGCCTGCTCCAGAACATTAATGTGATCACAATGTTATAATATGTGTGCTGGTAGGGATTAGACAATCATTTTGATTCGAACAAAATCATCGCTTTGATCTTGAGAATTCTCAGACATGTGCTTGGCATTATTAATTAATGCATCATAATATATGTTGCATTGCATGTTTACTTTTTACATTTTATATGATTCATTGTCTGTTACTACTAAGATTCGCTCGAATCTCATCCATTTCCATAAATTAAATTTATATAGCAAAGTAATGCAGTATAAAAGGTAAAGAAGTAGATCATGGGAATTGATGGGACCGGCTTCTGAAGAAACTTTAATGTTTGTTATCTTGTAGCTTTTATACATATATTTTGGGTTATGTATTATATTTTGTACAAACCCTTTGGGGAAATCCAGTAATATAGTCAAGAATTTTATATCAATATGTGTATGCTATTTATGTATGCCCACTGAACTGTGTGTTGATACTTCATTAAATGTCTAAATTCTCTGGGGGTTGACAATAACTTAAAGACATAAGCTAGTGAACTTACCTAATCTGCATGTACTTGATATGTATACTTGTACATTGATCTATATTATTGCTTTTCCCTATTTGTTTTGAGCATGATTGAATGATTAAAGCTCTATTTACATTTATGCTATGGCCATGAGAATGTTGTAACATTGAGCATGCAACTATGTCAATATGTTGGCATGTATTTATGTAAGGCAAGCATGTCATGCCTTAAGTATATATATCTTGCATGCATAGTGGTATTATTTGCTACTGAGATTGCCCTGAATCTCACCCTCCCCTAACCAGCTATATAGGTAGCTGAGTACATAAGAGGAGTGTAGGACGCTGTGCTAGAATAAGAAGTTGCGATAAAGAAGAGAACAATTGTTTACATGATGTTTCGTTGTGTAATTAACATTAGAAGGGAATAATTGTATAATCCGCATGATGGATAAATTGTTTCAAAAGTGCGGTAATTGAACTAAGAATGAGTAATTGCATAGTACGAGCCTATTAGTTAAATGAATTAATAAGTAGAGAAAAACTCGGATAGTAATGAATGGATCGAAGAATTGAAACGTAACCCAGTGAATACAATTAAGTAATCTGGTAAATACGGCTTCACCAATTAAATAGTGACCCTAGAATTAAATTGCAAGTTCAGGTTTGTGGGCCTAAGTAAGGTTTTCTCTAAGCCGGTAATACTTCTGCAACACATAGCAAAAGGGTCTAAGGATGAGCATTATATTTTTGGTATCAAAACAGTGATTCTGGCAATGGGATTGCCTGCTCAGAGCTAATGGTCTAGTCAGAGCAAAGGGTTCTAGCTATAGGCTATATTCTCTGCTCATGTAAATAGTATAGTGATCCTCTGTTAATGCTATTGTAACTTAAAGTTATAAATAGCAAAGAAAACTAAGGAATTAGACCACCCCCGTCTATCAACCAACCTGTAATATACTGAATTCTATAATAAGTGGAATTTGTAAATATTTAACCTGTGGAATAAAATGATTACCGGTGTTTACATAAACATATAAGGCTATTTTCAGGATTTCCAGATACACTTGGTGTTACCCGTGGAAATTAAGAAGTTAGGGTTACGAATACTGAGGATAAGTAGTCGGATGAAAACCGTGGACAACTAAAGTATATATGGCACCATTTTCAAGATCAGCGAAGCGGGATGCTGTGTAGCGGGTCTTGATATGCTTGTCACTGTCCCGAGTAGAATCTCAAGTAAGCATCAATAAAGTAACTTTAATAAAGTAAGCAATCATGACCTAGCTTTTATGTTGGCTTCACAAAAGGATAACAAGTATCCCTTAATCATTACGAAGGACAATGGCACTTTTGTTTTGGAAGAGTAAGGAGGTGACAAGTGTCCCTCATCATTACACTCACTTTTATGCCTTTTTTGTTGGCATCTCCGAAACGCGCCACCTAGCACCTGAGTCTGGGAAATCACGTACTTGACTTCCCTAATATTGAACCCGAAAATTCAGGGAAATTGTCAGGCCTCTCCCTTCTCCTGACAATTATGGTGCCACCTAAGAGAGATAGGAAGGGAAGACCAACTAGTTTGATGACACATGGCTTCTTGAACACTTATCATGTGACACTTGGCACACCTTAAGGCCATTAGATCTCAAGATTAAATCACCACCTTTCATTCACTTTTAAGAGGCCAATTTGGCCAAGAGAGGAAAGAGAAGAGAGAAAATCTGAAGAAAAAGAGAAAATAGAAAGAAGAGAAGAGGAGGAATAGAAACATTTCTTGAGTACCAGAGCTAATTCTGACCCCGAATTGCCATTATCGTCTGGTAAGTCCTTTAGGAAACTTTTTTACTCAATGTAAGCTTCAATTCTATGGTCTCATATTTTTTATCTGAGGTGTTTTGTGTCATTTAGTTAGTTAGAGTACCGCCTGACGAACCAGTTGTAGAAACGCCAAGAGGTAAACCTTAGCTTCTTTTTGAACCAATTAATTTGTGTTTTCATTGAGTTTTTTGGACTCTTGGTCTCCCCTAAGATTTTGACCAAAGGGTTTTTTTTAGGCAAAATGATTTTTTTAATCATATATAAGGTGATATATGATGATAAATGATGTATTAGACTTATTGGTGGTTAAAAATGAAAGTAGGATTTTTCTTGTGTTGGGAGCAAAATTTCAGTCAGAGGTAAAAACTAGTAGAGGGAGTTTGATTGTGATATTTTTTAGTTCACCATTGGATTCTATACAAAAACGGTGTAGGAAATAGCTCATAGTTATAATCTCAAATGATTTAGAATGAAAAATCAAAAGGATGAAACTTTGTTGTAGTTGCTGCGAGTATTGCATTTTGACTGGTAGATTTTCTGTGATGAAAATTTTACTATCCAAACTTCATTTGTTGATGGTGATAATTTCTAAATTAAAAGTAGACATAATGAGATTTTAAATGATATGTAATATGAAGGATTTGGAATAGTACACTAGGAGTTATGAGTAGTTGAAGCTAAACCATCAAAGTTTGACAGATTTTCTGGTAATAGGGGAAATACTTGAAACTAGGAACTATGCATGGATAGGTGGCAATCGTAATTATTTTTCCCTTAAAATAAACTTAATAAGTGATAAATATAATTTAGAACCACCTTAATTGGATATTCCTAGGTCATATGAATTTTCCAAGATTATTAAAAATTCTGCCAAAATTGTGTAATTGTGTGAAAATATAAAGTAAGGGTACTTTTGTAATAAAGTGAAACTCTAATGGTTAAGTTAAACACTTAGAGTTGATGTGGGCCCATTAAATAACCATTGAGCCTAATGTATAAACTATAATGATAACCTACCAAAGTGTCTTGAGTTACTAAAAATTGGGACAAGTAATAACTCGCCATCCGTGAATTATAAATTATAGGATTCGACGTTTGCCTGGGATGCTTGAGAGACAGGGAACAAGAACTGAAATTGGAAGGATTGTCAAGTAGTACCCTATCCCTTATATCATATTTGCTTCTCTGTATGTATTATTTGTCATCTATGCATGTGTGGGACAGTTAGTCCCTAGGTATAAGACCCCAAAGTACAAGTTGCACCGAGAGTTACCTAGGGGCGTCTTGAACCCGAAAGGCTTCAGGCAGAAAGCCTATGAATGCATCTTGTATGGGGCAAAGGCCCTGGGTAGCCAGACTATGAATATCAAGCACTGTGATTCTTGATAAGGGATCGTTTAGGCCCTTTGTTTACTGCATAATTTGTAAGTACTCTTTGGTGCTTTGTTTTACATATTTATCATTCTACATATCATATTTGTGATTGGTGTACTAGTGAGATTCTTTGGAATCTCACCCTTTTTCAACAAATGATACACTGAAAAGGCGTCCAGCTCCATAGGCAAGAAGGTAACACGAACGGAAGAAGAGAAGGCAGAGTAATTATCGAGTGTGGTTATCGTTTTATTTTGGATGAGTGTAAATTATGTATATACTTAAGTAGAAGTAGCGGTAGTAGTACTAGTAACTGCAACATTGACCATAATAGTTGTAATCCGTACGCTAAACTTTTAGTAGCGTGCTAGTACCTAAAAGTGATAATTGAACTAGAATAAGATAACCCAAACACCAAAAGCCCATAAGTTAACTACCACTACATGGGCTATTTCTAGAGAATGCTCTGCATTTTTTATAAACGATTTTAAAACCGATAAGGGTAATGATTTTGCAAACTGGTATGAGACCGTACATAATTATTTTTAAAAGTTTTCAAAAAACCTACTTAAGTACAGGATCAAACCTTGTATTGGAGTTGGGACTTTAATAACCTATTTCCTGAAAGTGTCTCAAGTTTATAAACATTACATGACTAGAACTCATCAAACGCTTTATCGAAGATGATATTACAGAGCCTGCCGAGGGAAGAGGCATAGTTGTGTATGGAGAAAGACACAGAGTAGCAGTGATGCGTACTCGGGAAAAAGGGTATGAGCTTCGATGACAAGAAGTTTGATGATAGATTAATCCATACCAGAAGAATCCTCTGCCAGTGAGATTGAGACTCTAGAGATAGATGAGTTAGCATAGGATTTAGATTATGTTGCTAACTCTAGCGCTCCTGATATTGAGATAGAATATGACCTAGATCTCCACCCTGTGTTATTGGAATACATAGAGGGGCTATACTAAGAAGCTGATACTGCTTATGTTTCCCTGTGGGGACAGTATCTAGCATTTCAGGGGAGGATGATATGATATACTGGGATCAAAATATAAGTGAGATACTAATGCCCAGTAATATATGGATTTGTACCAGCACTAATGCCCTTGATCCCATCAGAACTATATGGTTAAGCGTGCTTAGGTAAGGTAATCCCGGGATGGGTGACCCTTGTGAAATACCTTGGAAATTTAAAATATTTTGATTAAAGGTTTGGGTGCATTGAGGTGTAATTATGAACTACTTTTTTTAACTTAAGGCACTTTAGATCATCAGAATTCCTTTGCTATTGAGAGTCATAAGATTTTTATCATTGTCATCATATTCTGCCGATAATTTAGGAACTATTCATGATTTTTCAATTTTCACAGGTACGTAGTTGCCATTTTAAATCACATCTCAGAGTCTGTATTCTGTAGCCACGGTGCGAACCCACAAGGGAAGACCCCACGAACCCACAACTAATCTGAATATACGCACCCCAAGAACGCTAAACGCAGATCGACGATCCACTTGAACCCTTGAGCACGAAAGAACAAGGACCCGAAGTGTTGGAAGACACCACAAGGTTGATCAAGCCTTGATAAGTCTGTTAGTTCTAAGAAGAACCCTAGAGAGAATCCACTCCCAAGAAACAAGGTGCAGAAAAGTGCAACCTTTCATTCAATAATCAAGTCTCCAGGTCTTTAATCTCCTCCAAATGAAGGTTTACAAGGTATTTAAAGAGAAATATTCAGAAACCCTAATTGCATTAAATGCATTCTAGAAAATAGAAACTAACCTAATATAATTAATTAATTAATTAGGAAACCCAAAAGTCAAATAGGCCCAATTGCTAATAATTTTCGCATAAATAAAATTCACAAAATATAATCAGCATTCAAGGCCCAACATGTGCTTATTTAGGCCCAAATGAGTCCTCCCATGTATAGTACTAGGTCCAAGCTCTTTGTTTTGAAGTCTCCAAGCCCAAAACTTGATTAGTATCTCCATCTGCAACCCATATGAAATTAATGACGTTTTCAACATCTTTATCCACAATTATTGATCCAATTGCCATCTGATTTGCATTAGCCTCTTGAATCAGCCAAATCAATGGTTCCTTAAATATTTTAGCTTGTGCTCTTGTGATTGGACCAGCTAGAATTTGAAAATGATAGTTTGAAGTTGAAGAGTCACCACTTGAATATGAAGAGACAACTTTTTTATTCTGGATCGCATCAAGCCATTACGAATACTCTGAACTTCTCTTTCCAGAAAGAGAAGTGTTCACCGTTGAAACTTTGTAGTCTAGTGATTGAAGCTCCATCGGTGTGTATTCCTTCCCCCATTCTTGCCATCGGATCCTTCTTAGGTTGTTATACCTTAACAAGAAGACATACGCTCTGATACCAAATGTTAGTACAAGCGTTTAACCCAAGAGGGGGTGAATTGGGTGATTAACATATTTTGAGCATGTAAAAAATAATTTGTAAAATTTAAACGAGAGAAATAAGTTAAGAGAAATATCATCAAAGTATACACTAGGATTTATCCTGGTTCGGTGACAACCACTTTGACCTACATCCAGTCATCAATGCCCTTTTGAGATTTTTGCTATAATTTCTAAGATTTAGTGGGTTTTAGGCACCTCAGTACAATACACGTTCATTTTCTGGACACTCACTCCACATTACATGATGTAATTCAAACCCTAACTTAAGGTTCCACAACCTCAAGTTATCTCAAGAATGAATATTTGATTTCTGACAAGAATCTATCTTAAAGAGAAAATATATGATTACTGAAGAACATAAATGAAAGAATAAAAGATAGAGCAAGTATATAGATTGATCGTTGTATATGTGTTATTTGTCATTCTTCTTCTTACTTGAATACTTTGGTTATTATATATAATATATTTGAGAGCCATTAAGAGCATTCAAATCTTTTCCTGTTGCAAAATAATCATTACCGGAAGTGATCTATTAATTTTCTATATCAGTCAAGTACAACAATGCTTCACTCAAGCGATCTTGTAATCAAGTGTATATCACTCTAGTGTTAAGCCATGTCACTTGAAGTACTCTGTCACTTTTATCATATTAGTTGAGTGTATTGAGAATTCACTGGAAATGATCCACCAATACAAATATTCACTGAAGTGATTCAGACTTTCACTCGAGTGATATGTTATTTTTGGCAATCACTCAAGTGATTTTAAGGATAACTCAAGTGATATGCTTCTAAAGTTATATCACTTGAGTAATCTTGACTGATTACTCGAGTGATTTGACTTATCACTCGAGTGATATGTTTACATATCACATTCTTACTGTTACAGTGTACTTATCATATATAGATCCTTAACAACTAGATAACCAACTAAAAATAAACTTTTAGTCTCCAACTCTATTCATCCTTAGCTACCTTCTTCCTGTGTGAGCTACATGCTTGCACTCCAGATTAGTTATCAAAAAAGGGTAAGATTCAAAAGAATCCTAGTAGTAACAGATAACACTTACATAAAATGCAAACAGAGAAACATGCCATATCAATCATTACATACCAGATAATTCAATATTCATTCAACATTCAGAGATGTGCTTATTCAGCAAACAATTCTATTTAAGGACTCACCATCCCTTCCCACAGCGCTGGGTGTTCTACTTAGCCAAAGCCCTTCTCATTGAATGCTTAACAGGCTATTATGCCCATTTCATGTTCATAATTCCAGTATTCATAATGTCAAATATGCATGAGGCAAGATACATAGAATATGAGGGAAATGTTATTACCTTAGCCTTTCTGATCTCATACTTGTTCTGGTTCTAGCGCTCAGGGTAGATATCGAATCCTAAAATTTAGAATTTACGGATGACGAGTTATTACTTAGTCCAATTCTTTCATAATTCAAACACTCAATTTTGTTATTATTAGGGTTAAAACACTAAGTCGAAGAAAGAGTCAATGTGGTCAAACTATCCCAAAGTGATCAATTTTGCCATTATCTTTTTATTTTCAAACATTTACTAAAAGCTGGCAAAATTTTCAGCCAACTTTGAAAATTCATATCTTTTTGTACAAATTTCTAATTGCAGTGACTTTAAAGGCTATGTGACCCTTATTAATCTATATTCAAGAAAAAATATTTCCCTTATCCAAATGGATGTAAAGAATTCCAGAATTACCATTTATTAGACATTGTCTTAGAAACATGCCAATTTTACTTAGCTAACTTAAAAAATACATAACTCATAGTATACAGGTCCAATCGACCTATATGACCTATAAATTTATATCTTGATTAGTCTACTTTTATTCTAAAAAAGCTCATGGTCATTGGAAATTTTTCATTTACTCAAAAACACAATGCAACTAAAATGCCACGCAGGAAACCCTAATTGGTAGCAAATATGCAATTTTATAAATTGTGTTCCAATGTTCCATAATTTGTAACCGTGGGCTATTACCACATAGTTTTTCATGTATAACACAATTGTAACATTAAATTAATCAAATTATAATTCCTTCTTGATGTCATGTTCAAACCAAAAATTAGGGTTCAATATAACAATCCACCACACTACTATAGGGAATAGATTTTACTACCCCAAAAGACTTCCCTTTTTGAAAAAAGGGAAGTTAAAAGAAAACTTGATGGTATTTTTGTAATAATAGGGGAATTTTGAGGCCAAAAGCCATACTTTAGGCGTTCCTTTTGGGTATGGGGATGCCTAAAGGGTACTTTAGGTGTCCCAAGTCCTGTGCATGTCAGACACATGTCTGACGCTTTACCTTCCCTCTTCAAGCTTGACACTCCACTGTCCCAAGCTTGACTTCTCTCCTCCTCTCCGTCTTCACTTCATCGTGTTCTTTCATCATCCTTCACTCTCTCTTTTTCTCTCCCTCACCGTCTCTCTCTCAACATCCCTCACTTTCTTTTTTTTACCGTTACTCCCTCTCACTACCATCACTCTCTCACCACTATACTCTGTCGTCCTCCTCTCTCCCTCTCCACTGTTAAGTGGTCAGGCCTCCCTCTTTGTTCTTGGACACCATTGATCCTTCCTCTCAGCCTCCTTCTCCTACCGTCAGACTCCCTCCCTCTCTCACGGTGTTGTACCATCGGCCTCGTCCCTCTCTCATAGTATGCTTTCATTTTAAATAACTCTTTCCTAGTAAGACCAAATTAAAATGCTGAAAACAATGTATGTACTTTTCTTTTACTGGAAACAATATATGTATTTTTCTTTTACTGGAAATAAAATTAGTTTCAGGGCCCAATAAAATAAAATCGTACATGGAGTGATAAATACTTATCCAAATTAAAGTGAATGCATATACGTATATGTAAGTAAAAATCAATAAATGATGGAATAAATAGTATCCTTCTATGACCTTTGCTTTATAGTATATACAGCTTGCTTTCTTAGCCACAAGAAGATCAGGAAAGATTGTACAATAGAGATAGAGTTTTGAATTTTTAAAATTTATTATAAGATTAACAACTTTTAGGATTTCCCTTTGAGATTTGGAGAAAAAAGATCAAGGTTTTCCTTTTCAAAATTTGGAAGAGAAGTTGCTTAACATAAATTTGTCAGGGTACAGTATGAACGGGCATAAAGCATGTCTGATCTGTGAAGCAAACACATACTTCCATCAACTTAAGCATGGAAAAAATGGTCTACCTTGGTCACAGGAGGTTTCTTAATCGGTTCCACCCGTATTGTAGGTTAAGAAAGTGTTTTAATGGCTTGCTAGAGCATAGAATGGTTCCAAAGGCATCAACCGGAGAGGAAGTTTATAGTCAGGTGAAATGTATCAATGTCATCTTCGGTAAGAATCAAATGTATGCGGGTAAGATGAATATATGGAAGAAAATATCAATTTTCTTTGATCTTCCATATTAGCATAGTCTTGATATGAGACACAGTATTGATGTTATGTATATAGAGAAAAACATTTTTAATAGTCTTGTTAATACACTTTTGCACATACCAAGAAATACTAAGGATGGAATTATTGTGAGACTAGACCTTATTAATGTAGGAATAAGAGAATGGTTACATCTACAACTAAGATATAATGGTAGAAGGGCATACATGGAGCTAGCAGCGCATACACTATCCAAAGTGGAGAAAATAAGTTAGTGTGCCATAAGGGTATTCTTCTAATGTGAGAGGGTGTGTCTCAATGGACAATTTTAAGTTAGTGGGAATAAAGTCCCATGACTATCATGTGTTGATGTAACAACTATTACCAGTACCTATTAGAGGCATCATGAAAGATGAAGTGTGAACCACTGTAACAAGATTGTGTGTTTTCTTTAATGCTATCTGTAATAAAGTCATTAACACTAAAAATTTAGATGAACTAGAAAATGAGGGTTATATTATTTTGTCCCAACTAGAGATACTGTTTCCTCCTTTATTTTTTGATATAATGGTGCATTTGATAATTCATTTGGTAAGGGAGGTAAGGCTCTGCGGTCCAGTTTACCTAAGGTAGATGTACCCTTTCGAGTGATACATGAAGATCTAAAAAGGGTATTCTAAAAATCCATATCAACATGAAACCTCAATAGTTGAAAGATATGTAATTGAAAAGGCTATGGACTTTTGCAAAGATTATCTATCAGGGAAGAAGGAACAATCTCGGCATGAAGATGGGAGAAGTAAGGGAACACGAGGACTAAAAGTGAAGAATATGTGTCGTGAAGAGGTGTTGCAAGCACACTTGTATATCCTGATAAATATGGAAGAAGTTTAACTGTACATAGATGAACACAAAAAGAGTTTGAAGAACATGAATCCAAAGAATAATGGCATGCAGATAGTTATTGAGCAAAACAAGACATTTATAGAGTGGTTCAAGGAAAAGGTTTTGCATGAAACCGTTATATCTAAGACAATCGAGTGGCTAGTTTTAAGGCCTTCATTTCAGGTTATTACTTGGACCGGTTATGATATAAATGGATATTCTTTCTATACAAAAGACCAAGATGACAGAAGTAACATGCAAAATAGTAAGGTGATGGTAGAAGCTAAAGCCATGCCATTTTCTCGTTCGAAAGACAAAAACCTCATATTAGCATCCATGACCTATTATGGAGTTATAGAAGAAATATGGGAGATTACCTATAACAAGTTTAAAGTTGCTCTATTTAAATATAACTGGGTTAGCAATAATACTGTGGTAATAGATCAACAATTTGGATTTGTCTCAGTTGATCTTCGAAGAGTTGGTTGTAGAGATAAGCCCTTCATTCTAGCAAGCCAGACGAAACAAGTGTTTTATGTCATAGACTAGTAAATAAAAAAATGTTGATTATACTTCAAACTAAAAAACAGAAGTATAGTGATCTAACCTTCAAACTTGACGGCACACCACCTTTCACAACAAATCCACTACTTGTACAAAAATGGTGTTTTAGACCGGCACATTTAGACCGGTTATAGCGGATAAGGTCTAAAAGATATGACCAGTGGCATTTTCATAATTATGGATAAATTCTAAGACTAGTTCCCTTACTAACCGGTCTAAAATATGTTATTTAGACTGGTTTTAAAGAAGAACTGGTCTAAAAAGATAAATAACAAAAAATATTTATAAATTTAATATAATTTCTAGACCAGTTCTACTAATTAATAGGTCTAATATATTTTTTGATTCAAAGGTAATTAAAAAAATATGTTCATTTATTTTTAGACCGATTTTATTTATAACCAGTCTAAAAGATTGAAGCTTTTAGACCGGTTGTCTGTAGGAACCAGTCTAAAAAGAGAAGGAAAAAAATAAAAATTTCCTTGTATTTAAGACCAGTTAATTGGAATAACTAGTCTCAAAATGAATTTTAAAGATCAGTTATTCCAAATAACCGGTCTTAAAAGTCCGGCCCCAATACCATTGCGACCTCAGCTAGCGCATAATTTGAACTTTTAAATTTAATACTTAAGCATCTTGTAAACCCCTTCGTCATGCCGCTGCAACTCCTCCTTCCCATTACCGTCTCACGACCATCACCGCCGTCAAGATAGAGGTACGGTGAAATCCATTTGCGTAAGGCTATGCCTTTCTTCCCTCTGATTAGTTTCTTCCTAAACCTCAGTTTCTTGGCTCTCCTGGGTTTCTTCTTAAAACTCTTCCTTCCCATGTCTCTCCTCCATTCTTAACCAACTCCTTCAGTGGATGTAAAGGTACGGTGGATTGCATTCCCATGTTGCTCCTTGCCACTTTGTCGTTGCTAGCCTCCCCTGGGTTTCTTCCTCAACCACAGACTCTGGGTAATTAATTGATACATTTGGCTTTTTTTGTTGCTTGCTCTGAGACATTGTTGTCCCTTTTGAATTATCTTAACTTGTGAGCATAAATGTAGAATATTATATGCTGGCTTCTTTGGAAATACTATTAAGATAGGAATAAAAACTTATGAGCATAAATATTGAGCTAGCTAGGTTGATGAATACTGGTTAACTGCAGCACCACACAAAATATTGTTAACCAATTCATATAATATTAAGTAGTTTCATTAGTAAACTTTTGTCTTATAGAATTAATCAATTCATATACACAATTGATGTAACAAATGAAATCACATCTCTTACACGGGAAGCCAAAGCTTAAATTTTAGATGAGAAAGAAATATTTGAATGGATCTGGTTGAATAAATTCTCTCAAGCATAAACTAAATGAAACATAAAGTCAGAGACAAAAGATCAACCCAAAACTTACTTCAATGCACTCTTTGCGAGCTTCCTGCAACTCATCATTGCTTTTATGCTCTTTGATAATAAGCATTTGGTTCAATGCATCCAACTCTTCAAGTGACTAATCCTTCTCTCTTAAATCCTTAAGTATACCTTCCACTTTGTCTAGAACTTCTGTATCTACATCATCTTTCATGTGCTCCATCACACTTAGTGATCCTTTTAGTTGTTCAATCTCCAGCTCCAACTTCTGCTTCTTATCCAATTAATTTTAAAGTTGAATGATTTTAGCATGTAGTTATTCGTTTTACCTCTAGAAAAAATTTTATAGTCAAATGGCATACCTTCTCAAGCTCCTCGGCTAACTTTTTTCTTTCACTTTCATTGTGGGCCTTACGCTTTTCCAATTCTTGACTCTACAAGTCAAGCTTGTGTTGTTGAGATTCTACTAATAACTTGAGCTTTTGATGATCATTAAAGATCTTTTGAAAGTGATCCTTTCCACTTTTTTGAATTTTCTTTATCTCTTGGTGTAATGATTCCATGCTCTCATCATACTCCTACCTTTTTCAGGGGGAAAATAGAAAAGAGAGAAAAAAGGTTTTGAAATATATGGATCATAGTTGGATAAATGTTAAACGGATGAGTGTTGAATATGATAATGGGGTAAGGGATTTTTTAGACTTTGCTAGAAGAAATGTCGATGATGATAGCGGGATGTTCACTACCCTTGTATAGAATATTCGAATGAGAAGCAACTAACTACTGCAGATATATATATACACATTTAATTTGTGAAGGATTTTGTAAGAGGTATACAATATAGGTATGGCATGGGGAAAAATTAGAAATGCCAAATGCATCTCAACAGGAGGAGTGGCCTTTGATGATAATGACACGGATCTAGATGATTGGATAAAATATATTATTCGTGATGTAGAAGAAAAAGCTTTCGAGCAATCACATGCATACGATAATATGTACAGTGATGCTGAGAAGCCATTGTACCTAGGGTGTACAAAATACCAATTGTTGAAAGCATCATTGAAATTGGTAAGCTTGAACGCACGGCATGGATGGAGCGACAAGAGTTTTTCAGAAACGCTTGAGGCCTTTAAGGACATACTTCCAGATGATAATATGCTACCTTGCTGATACTATGATGCTAAGAAAATATTGTTTCCACTAAGGATGAAGTATAAAAAGATTAAAGCATGCCCTAATGATTGCATATTGTACAGAAAAGATCATGAAGAGAAGCAGCAGTGTCCGTTTTGTGAAACCCAAGGTACAAATCAAATAAGGCCCTTGTAAAAGTATTGTGGTATCTTCCAATCACACTAAGGTTCAAGCGCTTGTTTGCTAATAAAATTGATGCCAAAAATTTGAGATGGCATATGATTGAGAGGATTTCTGATGAAAAGCTTCAACATATGGCTGATTCTTCTTAATGGAAGAAAATTAATCAATTATTTCCTAGCTTCGGTGAAGAACCTAGAAACCTTAGGCTTGGGCTTAGCATGGATGGCATGAATCCTTATGGTAGTCTAACCAGTATACATAATTCATGGCCTGTTCTGTTGGTAATTTACAACTTATGTCCTTTGTTATGCATGAAATAAAAGCACATCATGTTGTCTATGTTGATTTTGGGACCAAAACAAATTGAAAATGACAGATGTTTACCTAGAAACCTTGATCGAAGACTTGAAAGAGTTGTGGGATGAAGGCATCGATGTTTTTTATGCAAACAAGGAGATTTTTAAAATACGAGCCATAATCTTTTTGTATTATAAATGACTTCCCTACATATGGAAACTTTTCTGGATATAGCCTTAAAGGCCATAAAGCATGTCTAATTTGTGAAGAAAGCACATGCTACCATTAACTTCAACATGAAAGAAAGATCATTTATCTTGGCCATATGAGATTTCTTTGACGGGGCCACCCATATTGTAGATTAAAGAAAGTATTTTTTTTGGTGGCTAAGAGTTTGAAGATGCTCTGGAGGCATTAACTAGGGAGAATGTAACACCCCAAATTTTAAGACAAGAGAATTGAGAATAAGCCCAATTTAAGAAGACTACTAGACCCTGGTTTGACTAGTGTGACAAATAGGCGTGAGTAAATTCCCATTATTTCTTTATACCATGGGGGTACTAAAGAGCTCAGGGAATGACCAAAAAAAAGCAATTGGAGCATACACACGACATAATCATGCTATAAAACAAGGTAGTGTACCTGCCAGTAAACATCTATATGGTAGTCGTCATAGTGTGATGATTATTCAATGGAAAAAAACGTAAGGGAAAATTAGTAATTTTTCCATAAAGCAAGGAATGAGTATTTTTCCCAATAATTTCAATCAGATGGGAATTAAAAATGAATGAAATGAATACTAAGTAAATTAATACCCAAGAAAATACAAAGAGCCATGAAGCATAAGGCTACAATTAACCCCTTGTAAGGTGGTATAATGAGATAGTTTGAGAATAATAATTTCCTCTATATAGTTCACTATTTTATGGATAAAGATGCATGGCAAAGGAGATGAATTATCATGCAAGAAAGCTAAAGAAGTGGACTAATAAGAATAGCCACATGAGAGCCATTTTTCATGACTCATTAATATACACTTCACCCTTTCTCATTTATTTCCTGCGTGCAATGAATCAGATAAGAACGCAAAAAGAACAAAAGAAACGAAGAAAGAGAACACAGAAACAGATCAGAACAGAGACGAGAACGAGAAAATGAGAATGGAGGAGAGAGAGAAGAGAGAGAAATCTTCAGAAGGCCGAAACACTATCTAAACGGTGTCTTCTGTCCAAGTACCCTCTATAAACATTCTTCTACTCATCACAAGCTTCAATTCTATGGTTTTGGATTCTTGATTGGAGGCCGTTGGTGCCATCTCACCAGTCAGATATCACCGGAATTCCGAACCGAATTCATAAACGAGTTAAGGTAAGCGTATGCTTCCTTCTGACCATTTCGGTTTGTTGATTGGATGAGTATGGTAGGAGTTGGGTACTGTTCACTCCTCATTCAACTAATGATTTAAGGGTTTAAATGATGTCTAATGCTTTCCTAACTAGCTAATCTTGTAATTAGAAGTAAAAAGGATATGTTTAGGCAAGAGAAAACGAGAAACCGACATAATGCTTGTGAGAACTCAATAATTGCTACTAATTATGTGGCATGAAGAAAGAGTTGGAATTTCATCAACTGGATGATTCCATTGAGTTCAAAAGAGAAAAGTGAGTCAGGTTCATGTTGATGTCAAAGTGAGAAAATGCTTAGGGTGTGAAATGACTGAATTGATCTTAAAGCACTAAGTAATGGCTGCCAAGGGGTATTTTCATCATTTAGGGCCTAAATTTGAGTAAACTAAAGTCAACAATGGATTCTACACGCAAAATTGTGTAGGATCACCTCAAGTTAATATTTTGGGTAAAGTGCAAGTAATTGGGTACGAATGGGCATAAGCCAAGTTTTACGGGTATTTTGGTAATTATACAACTATGAGTCGACATAACCAACACTATGAGTCTAGAATGAGTTACGAGCAATCAATAACTCATTTATCCTAAATGTGTAACTTTAGGATATATCGATAAACGAGCCGAATCGGAGCTGGATCAAGGACAAGCAAGGAAAGGTCATATTCCAGGTAGTACATCATTCATACTTGTACCATGTGATACTAAATCTTGAATGTCATACATTGTAACATGAGCTAGTGTTCTAGACATACCATTCTGCCATGTTGTGATCATGGACCCAACAGGGGCACCAAGTCGACCAAGGTGCAGACGTAAGTTTGGCCTTGGGCTAGTATACACACAAAAGTTGATCATCTTACATGACATGACATTGCATATCAATTTATGCATTCTATTTGTATGTACGCATGCTACTACTGAGATTCCTCTGAATCTCACCATTTCCATAAAAATGTAAGTTTCCAACAGCAAGCAGCGGCTCGAAGAACAAAAAGGGTGTTTTCCGTCAACTGGAGGTGGCGGACTAGTACAAGAAGAGACGTTGGTTATCTGAAGACTTCGTAATGTATTTTAAGGTTTGTAGCTATTTTGTAAACCCCTATAATATGGTTGTATAAATACAAGCATTATCGTGTCATTATATCAGTATATTAGCGCTACGATGATTTTAATATGCCATGGTAGTCCGCACTATTGCGACTCTGAGAAATTTCCATATTGGAACGAGGGACGTCACAAAGAAAGTTTATGAAAATGTGAAAAATATTAATGTTATCTTTATAAGACCACAAAGAGGAGAAATGAGAAAATATATGTAAAAAAGAGGTATGTATTCTTTGATCTTCTATATTGGCGCAATCTTGATGTGAGACACTGTATTGATTTCATGCATGTACAGAAAAATGGATATGATAGTATTGTTAGGACACTGCTCAACATATAAGGTAGTTCTAAGGATGACGTGAAGGCAAGAATATATTTGCAAGAAATGGGAATACGAGAAGACTTACATCTGAGGCCATATGGTAAGAGAACATTTTGTCCTCTAGCTTCTCATACTTTGTCTAAGGATGAGAAAAGAAGTTTTTGTGAGTGTTTACATGATACAAAGTTCTCTCAGGGTATTCTTCAAATTTTAAGAAGCTTGTGTCGATGAAAGACTTTAAGTTAGTAGGACTAAAGTCTCATAATTGTCATGTCTTAATGCAACAACTACTCCCAATAGCTAGTTGAGGCATTGTTGAATATGATCTTCAACACATATTGACTATACTTTATTTCTTTTTCAATGCTATTTATAGTAAAGTAATTGAGATGGAAAGATTGGATGAATTGGAAAATGAAAGATATATGATCTTGTGCCTGCTTGAGAAGCTTTTTCTTCCTTCTTTTTTTGACCTCTTGGTACATCTAATTGTTCATATAGTGAGGGAGATAAAGTTGTATGGCCCTATCTATTTTTGATGGATGTACCCAATTGAAAGAACTATGAAAATCCTAAAAGGGTATGTGAAGAACCCTAACCAGCCTGAAGCATCTATTGTTCAGAAATATGTTTCTAAAGAAGCTATGGAATTTTGTCAACATTATTTGACAAATAGCTTCCTAAATGCCATGATAAAGAAGGAGGTAGACGCGGGGCTATAGTAAAAAGTATGGATCCTGATGAATTGCAACAAGTCCACTATACATCTTGGATAATGTTGATGAAGTTCAAGATTACATGAATTCTCATAAAGAAATTGTACGAAAAGCAATTAGTCAAATGATTGAACAAAGGTTAATTAAGGAGCATATCATTTGTGATCAATGGTTATACCTTTTATACAAAGTCTCTAGATGATAAGAGCACCATCCAAAACAGTGGTGTTATATTAATGGCTGAATCTATACACTTCTCTAGTTCAAAATATAAGAACCCTAAATTGGTAGCCATACCTTATTATAGGGTTATTGAGGAGATTTGGGTGGTTGACTATGTTAAAATTAAATTTTTCATTTTTAAATGTAAGTGGGTTATGTCAATAAGAGCGTGAAGATCGATCAGTTAGGATTTACATTAGTAGATCTGAATAGTAGAAGTTTTAGAGATGAACCTTTCATTATGGCAAATTAGGCGAAACAAGTGTTCTATATTACCGATCAGGCAAATAAAATGTGGTTTGTAGCTCTCTAAGGAAAATGGTCGTTAATATTGATGAGGAAATTCGTTCAAATTACGATCTTCTTGAGACTCCTTCTTTTTCCAGGGGTCTTCTAGAATTGAATGAAGAAGATGAAGTAGATAATGAACACAACACAAGAAATCATCATTGTGAAGGGACATGGGAGGATATCCCTTTATAAAACTACTTTGAAAGTTATCTAGCTAAAGTAATTATCACTATGAGATATATCTGAATTATGTATATAGTTATGATGTTATAGATATAGTCTTTTTAGCTTACTAACTTAGTGATTTGTCTTAATAGGACAATGACTGATCTGAGGCGTCCTAGTACCGAGGCTCTAGAGGCACCTAGTGCTCATCAAAGAGAGCCTAGCAATGCTCTGAGCCAAAATCAAATTGAGCCAGGTAACCAATCTATACGGAGGGGTAGGAGTTGCACATGGTTGAGAGACATTATCCTCAGTCGGAGTACCAGGAAGAAGATACCGATTGAGTTTAATAGATATTAGAAACTAATCAGGTCAATGCAAGCCGATATAGGAGTTTTATCGGCCTCGTTGCACGCAACAAGCCCAGCATCTTGTAGCGGAATGGAGAAATGTTGATGAAAATGTGAAGCGGCATATTCGAGATACTATTCAGGTATAAAGTTCTCTTCTACATGTAATGATTCTCAAATTTGTCACAAATTTGTCACTAACTCCTTTAATGCATGCATAACAGCTCACATACAACGTTCCTCAGAGTGATATCTTCTATAATAAGACTATGGCGTGTTTGTTATGAGTGCTGGAGAAAGTTGAAGATAAATATTGCCTATAATTACGTGTATATCGAGGTAGAAGATTGTAACCTCATCCTACTCCGTGCAGTAAGTATTCATACATTGATGAAGCGACCTGGTGAGAGATTTTGAGGTTTCAGACTACTCCAGAGGCTTTGGTGAGTTGACTTATTTTTCATTTTATTTACTTATCAATTGTCTTTATTGATTGTAACCTTTATTTTCAATTTCTTATTCGCAAGCAAAAAGGAAAAAAGCATAAGAGAGTAGTAGAAAGAATGATTGCCCTCATACAATGTCTCGTAGGGGATTACGTAAAGGCCAAAAAAGACTTGTTGGCAGCCAGACAAAAGAGATTGGAGGAAGCATCTCAATCTGATCCTTCTGTTATTCTTTCTCCACCATCTCTGATATGTCATGAAGAAATATGGTTGTTTGTTCGCCAAAAGAGGAGTGGGTCTTATACAAGTGAATAATCTCATATAGTAGGTGAAAATATTATAACTATTGTTGTTGTTTATTAACTATTTAATAAACATGTTTTATTACTTATGTGTGTTATCTATATCTTACAGGAGGAACTTCAAAAAAAAAGTTGAGGGATCCTTTAGGTTGAAGGGGAGGAATGATATCCTGACAGTTGTTACTGGAAAACATGAGCATCCAGGCCGAGTCAGAAGATTCAGAGGAGGGGTAGGCATAAGGAATTACTTTGGAGCCCCTTCACGCCATTCCTCAAGCGTAGTGACTAAGGAGGAACTGGAGTGTATGTTGACCACTGCAAAGGTGGATACAAGTGTTGAGGAAGAAGTATCATTTGATGCACTATTAGATGCCTGATTGAGCAAGATGAGAGAGGAAATGATTGCCATTATGAGTACAAGACAAGATACCAATGCTCCCCAGCCATAATTGCTTGCTCTTAATAAGCAGAGCACTAAAGGGAGTTGTTGCACTATTAGGCAGTCATTAGAGGGTCTTGGAAAAGAAATTGCTGAGCCTTGTGACATTTTTGTTGAGGATCCTCTTGGACGGTTAGATGTATAGGGGAGTGTACATAACCTGGGATCAACTGTTCACCACCAACAAATGACATATAATCAAGTCAGAGTTCCAATTGAAGAGGTTATCATTGCAAACGCACCTGTCCCTATCCCTTCTGATGATTTGAAAATTGTCAGCGATATCCTGGGTACTTTCATCTTGTGGCCAAAGAACCTTATTTTTGTTCGAGCTGAGGAAACCCTAATCAGACCACCAAGTTTAACTCCCTTCACTCATGAAGTTTCATAACCTTTATTGAATGTCATGCAACAAGTGATTTTAATGGCATATGATATATCCTTTTGAACAAGAGATTGGCCTACAGATTCAGCTGTTGGTAAGTCAAGGGAGACATGCTTTCTTGAGAAGGATGATTTAATGTCCCTAGTAGCTCCTAGACAACACCTTATGAATGTGATTGTCCAACTCTTTTTAATGTAAGTATCTTCTTCAATTAGAAGTAAATATTTTAAGAATTACGCCGTTTAACTTTGATTTGTGTGCTTGTATTATTGTAGGTATATGAATTGTAGGTTGGTCTCCTATAGAAATAGCAATAAATTTGGATTCATATACCCAGTTCAAGTCCAAGAGAAAGGGACCACTGCTGCCAAAAGACATAGATACTTATCAGAGAGGCTTAGTGAAACCGTAACTGAGTGTTTCTTGGCTCTCTATGTGCATAGGTAAGAAAGAAATTCAGATTGGCATGAAAGATTTTACTGAAAAGGTAAATGTATATTTCAAAAATTTTGTATTACTTTATTGTTTTTAAGTTAGTAAATTAATATTTTGTTTGGCTTTGGTGTTACATGCAGATGTTTGATCTTGTTGATCCCTTTTCAAAAGAAGATACTGATTTTCATCTGCAATTGTTGTGCTGAATTCATCTATGAGATTTTACAATAATAGTAAGTTTTTTAATCCAATGTTGTTCTAATAATACTTGTGGTTTTCATATCTAACTTAGTTTATATCTCTACGTAGGATAATTTTCTGGGATATGGGTGATACAGGTTGGTTGTTGATACAGACATTGGAGCTATTACTTCTTCTTATCATTGGTTGAGCTACTGCATTCTCTGTATTTTCTAAGAAATTGTTATTGAAGAGTTGAAACATTGTTCATTGATTTATTGATTTTGTTGTCAAATATCATTGCTTCCATTAATAAAGGATTGAGGAGAAAATTTATACTTGCATGTTGAGTTTCTAACTGATACAATTGCTAAATTCATTGAGTTTACTCTTGGCTAGCACATACTCCTCTCATTGCTGTCATTTGTTGACAATTGGATTACCAATTGTGATTTTGGGTCTATGAAAATATGGTAAAAGATTCTTTCTGCAGTGGTTGTATGACTGTTTGTAGGTCTACCGTGGACTTACTACCATTGTCTAGGGCTTGATTAAAAAAACAAAGAAAGAAAGATTGCTGCGGGGATAAGTTAAGGTTTCCATTGTCATTGTTACAAAATTAGGTAGCTGCATTGAGTGTTGAAATTTTTGAAGCTTTTCCTTAGTTATTACAGTTGTTGCACTACTAGAAATTTTGACTAAAGTTAGAGAGAGTTATGAAATGTACTAGAATGTTAAAAAATTGATATCACATGCTATGATTGACTGATGAAGTCGTGTATGCTTAATGAACCTCATTTGATTTCATTTGAGCTAGTACTAATTTGCTCAGAATATGTCCCAAATTCTTATGATTTACACTTAATTCCTGTCATATTGAGTGAATATTAATCTCAGATCATGTTTGTGAACTTTCAAGCTTTTGTGAGAACTATCCTAGCTGAATTTAATGATCACTTATGATTTAGTCTGACATAGTTGTTGTCATAAGCTTGAATTTACTGTCATAAGAATGTGGGTTGTTGCCTTATTAGAAGAATGATGTCCTTGATGAAATGGCTTACTCGCTTGGGTAAATTTAATTTTTATGGGAATATTTAAAAAAAAGATATTTTTTAGACTGATTGTTAATACAACCGGTCTAAAAAGTGAGACTTTTTAGACCGGTTGTATGACAACCGGTCTTAAAAGCCTTACATTTAAGACCTATTGTTGAAACAATAGGTCTTAAATGTGAGAATTTTAAGACCGATTGTATTACAATCGGTCTTAAATGTGAGACTTTTAAGACTCGTTGTATTACAACCAGTCTAAAAAGTCCTACATTATAGACCTATTGTCTTTCAACAGGTCTAAAATATGAGACTTTTTAGACCGGTTATCATACAACCCATCTAAAAAGTATCACTTTTTAGATCGGTTTCTTAACCAGTCTAAAAAGTAATAGACTTTTTTGATCAACTGCATCAAGACCTCATCCAGAACCGATCTAAAAAATCATTTTTAACTGGTCTAAAAAGTGATTTTTGCAATAGTGCGCCTAGAGCAAGTAAAGTAGAATTGGTAGATGATAAACAATATGCTGCAAGAAATGATCATTATGAAGGAATATGGGAAACAATATAGAGTAAGACCTTAACTTAGAAAATAGTATTGTGTGCTTAATTTAGAAAATAGTACTATGTGCATTTTGTTTTAATCCTAGCTAGCTTATTCATTTAATGCAATTAAATATTTTGGTTGATACAACATTATGAAACTAAATGAAGAAAGAGTAGAGATGAGAGAAATTGTACATAGAGATTTATACTAGTTCGGCCTTAATCCCAGGCCTACGTCTAGTCCTCATAGATCAACACCTTCTAAGCTTTTCACTAAACCTCCATGATTTAATTGGCTCTTGGAACTCCACAATACAACAACTATTCACTCAAGGACTACCAGCAGAAATGTTCTACACTTAGAACTTTCTCTCCTCTTTACAACATGTCTTACGAGTAGGGTAATTCCAACGACCCTTCTCTCCTTCTTACTTATGCAAGTCTTATAAGCATCAACATTCTCTCCTACTTACGCCCTTGTAAGCCTTACAACCAGCAACGTTCTCTACCACTTGCACCTTATAAGTCTTACTAGTTAAAAGGCTTCCAAAGAACTCTCTCTACAGCTTCTCCCATAAGGAAATCCTACCCTCTTAAGGTCCATTTACCTTGAGATGACAAACACAACGAAAGTGTTTACAAAAATCTCTTATAGAGTAGATATGATAAACATTGAAGTACAATATAAATGCAGAGAAAATATGAATTCAAAGACTCATGTAAACTCTAAGCTCTTTTTGTATATTTTATTCTATATCGTACGTCTTTTAAAACCTATATATATGTTGGTCTGGAGATAGATGTTGCAGAGTATCTGTTGTGGAGCAGGGTGTTTGAATCTTTAGACAAGTTGTCATGGTGTGTGTCAGTTACTCATGATGGTTGTTGGCTTATATTCGGTGACAGCTAGCCCATATCATTATGTCCACTATATTTGACTTGGTTAACTGTATTTGCAATCCAAACATTTAATAACCTGTTTCACACTTGGAACATATGTTAATTGATGTTTAAGTATAATAACAAGTGTAAACATAATAATTAGATAATCTTTTAACCATATTCGGATTGATCTAAATTCACTCTGCTTTCATTATTGAAAACTCGAGTTCTCAGTATTTCCATCACTTATCTAGGTTGTCACAGCCATGAACTCATGAGAGTTCATTTTCAAACTCAAGTGTAAAAGTGTCCAGAACTCGAGTTCTCTATGTAAACTCAAGTTCTCCCTGTGCTTCTGGTTTTCTGCATGACTCTCTAATTGAAACTTGCGGGAGTTCATTTCTAGGCTTGAGTTTTCTTGACACCAGAACTAAGTTTTCATCCCAAACTTGAGTTCTCAAGCTATTGTTAGCTTCTGAGTGATTCTCTAGATAAAACTTGAGAAAGTGCAAAATCAAACTCGAGTTATTTTATGCCTAGAACTTGAGTTTAACATCCAAATTCGAGTTCTCCAAGAACTTCAACATTATGACCAGATGTCTTACTAAAAACTTAGGAAGTTAAGTTTTAGGCTCGAGTTCATTTCTCACCAGAACTCGAGTTTAACTCTCAAACTCGAGTTCTATAAGTATTGCAGGTTTCTGAGCAAGTCTTTAGAGTAAACTCTCGAGAGTGCAACAGTAAACTCGAGTGCAACTTGAATCAGAGCTCAAGTGTTGTCCCAAAACTCGAGTGCACATGATAACTTTATTTTCTAGCTCAACTTATATGTAAAACTTGCAAGAGTTCTCATCTCAACTCGAGTGCACTTCACACCACAACTCGAGGTCAACATCAAAACTCGAGTTCTCCACTCTATGCAATATTTTGACTAAGCTTCTGGAAAAAACTCTTGGGAGTTAATTTGACAAATCGAGTACATTTTAGTCTAGAACTTGAGTTCTCAGGTAGAAACTCTTAGTGTAAAACTTCCAGGACTCGAGTTCACTTCAAGTCAGAACTCGAGTGCATATGCTTAAGATTACTTCATGCAATGCACACAACTCGAGTGTTAGTCAAAAATTACAAGAGTTATAATAAATTATACTTATCAAACTCAAGTGCTTCTCCCCAAACTTGAGTTCATCTTCACTTAGAACTCGAGTTCTCTTTACAAACTCGAGTGCATCAGTTGTTTTCCAGAACATGAAGTTGTGAGTTTTTGAAACACATTTAATAACCAATGTAACTCAACATTCTTGAATAAACTTGATCATTCATTTCAAAACAATTCATTATTATTTCTTATCATCAAAACATGGATTCAAACATTCTCTCCTTTTTTAATGATGACAAAAACTTTGTGATGGATTAGAAAATTTTTTTGACTTGTTTTGTTATGATTTATAGATTCAAATACATAAACACAAATTAATAATGGAATTATTTTGAGATCAAAGTTCTTGGCTACGATTTAGCTTCTTTCTTCTTTTATGCAACACAATCCATAATGCAAAAATAAACTTGAGTGCTGCATAGTTGAAAACTCATAATTTCATTACACTACATAATTCAACATGATTCAATAACTTGCAAAAGAAATGTATCTTCTCCGTTTTCCATATGTGGTTAGATACTATCTTGTGACTCTCGAACTTCTTTGAGGTGTACCTTGCTCCTACTGGTTCTGTTAGAAATGAACTCTCTTTCTAGAAATATAGCATTTTGAATTACAAACACTTTGTTATTAGTGGGATTGTAGACATAGTATCCCTTCGTTTCCTTAGGATACTCCAAAAAAGGAACTTTAAGGATTTGGGCGCTAATTTATCAAAGGCTTGTTGCTTAACGTAAACCTCACATTGATCTCCAAATTTTGAGAAAAGAAAAACTAGGTTTCTTCCTAGTCCATATCTCATATGGTGTCTTTTTAAATGCCTTAGCTGGAACATGATTTAGTGTAAACATAACTATCTCTAGGGTTGGCCCTAAAAGGATGGTAGAAGATCTGTTGAACTCATCATAGATCGAACCATATCTAATAATGTTTGATTCCTATGCTCCGAAATGCCTTTCTATTGTGGTGTTCCTGGAGGAGTTAGTTGTGAGATTATCCCATAACTCCTAAGATGGTTAATGAACTCTTGGCTCACCACCTCGATCAAATCAAAGTGCTTTAATTATTTTGTCCAGTTGGTTTTGTACTTTATTTTGGAATATTTTGAATATTTCAAAAGATTCAGATTTATGTTTCATTAGATAGATATATCCATATCTACTAAACTCATCTATAAATGTAATGAAGTACATATAACCTCATCTGGTAGTTGTATTTAGTGGTCCACATACATCTATGATGAGAAATCACTGGCCCTCTCACTATGCCCAGTAAAAGGTTTCTTCGTCATCTTTTCTAATCAACAAGACTCGCATGTGTCATATGATTTAAAACCAAATGAGTTGAGAAATCCATCTTGATAGAATTTAGAAATGTGTTTCTCATTTATATGGCATGGACAACAATGCCATAGGTATGTTGGATTCAAATCATTTGACTATATCCTTTTTGGTCTTTCTAGATCTTCGAGGTAGAATTTGTAATTCCTCTTCCAATGAACGGGTTCATTGAAAAAAAGCATACTTCTTCCTTTGGAGGCTTTGCCTTCTTGGCTGTAGGCATAATTTTGGGCTTATTTGACTCTTTGGTCTTACCACTTGAGCCATTACCCTTGCCCTTGTTCTTGCCTTCCCTTTTCATACCCTTTCCTTTTTAAACCATCAAAATAGTGTTGGGATTTTTCTTAAAACTCTGCTCAATAGTTTTGAGCATCCTATGCAGTTTATAAATTGATTTCTCTATGTTGTAGTTCTTAACAAACTGGTCATAACTTTTCAAGAGTGAGTTCAAGATCAAATCTGTAGATAACTCCTGGATCATGGGAAATCCAAGCCTTTCTAGGTGATCAATGTTGCCTTTCATCTTTATGACATGACCACTAACTGATGTACGTTCAACCATCTTATAGGAATGTAAGGCCTTTATGGTCTCATACCTCTCTTGCCTTGCCTATTACTGGAACATTTCCTTGAGATGCACAATCATTTCATGAGCCTCCATAGGTTCCACATCTCTTTGGAGCTCTAGAATCATGGTGGCAAGCATTAGGCAACCTACATCCATAGAGTCATCCTTATGCTTCATGTAAGCATCTTTCTGAGTTCTTGGAGCATTGGTTATAGGCTCCACAAGAATGGGTTGATCTAGGACATATGCCTTTCTTTCCTACTTGAGAACAATTCTCAAGTTCCTAAACCAGTCAAGAAAGTTTGTCCCATTCAGTTTGTCCTTCTCAAGGACTGATCATAGTGATAGTATAGCAGTATTACTAGTCACATGATTCTACAATTAAAATATGCAAAGTTAGTTAGTAATCTCCTACTAAATTAACACCCTCAATGTAATAATTAGTGCGCTAAGATCCATATTCGCTTAAATTTAAGTCTACTTTGGTAGGATGCTTAAATTCAAGTTATTTAGGTAGGTAACCTCTTTATTTATAGGATTTGATCATTATATGATCCAGCATGTTTATTCCCATCTAATGCTTGAGATCCAAAACCATTTTGCTAGTCTCAATTAAATCAAAAAAATAAGAAATCTTTGTAAGTAGCAATATTGCTCACACTTGTCTCACCAAGATAACTCAAATGCATCCACTTTGGTGAAACCTACAATTGAGTGATCTAGGTTTTGACAAGTATTCATTAATTGATGGCATTGTGACTTAAGATTTTATTCAGATGGCTTAATTAATTAGTTTTGTTTATATGAATGTAATCATGGTTGTATCTCATACAAATAAATACATATAAATGAAAAAGTTTGCATGCAATAATCTAATCAAAAGCATAATTTAAACATGGCTCACCTAACCTAAAATCCTCCCAAGCCAATGAGAGAACTTCTCTAAATAAGAAAAATAAAATACATTAAGAGAAACCTCATTTAAACATACGAGGGGAATGAGATGAGATGAGAATGTACATCGAGACTATTTAGAGAAAGATACGGCACACAAGCCTTATTTAAATATTATAACCCTTGTGAAACTAAATCCATCTTATTCACCATACCCAAACAATTTTGAGAAATAAAAAACAACAAGTAATAGTTCATACAATATGAAAAGCAATAAAAGTCATAATTAGGTTATATTGAGCTATAAATAATTAGCTCGGCGGTCCTGCTAAACTACCAAATTTTTCGCCTTAATTTGACAAATCATAATTAAATCTAGAAATATCTAATTATAATGGTTTAAAGTTCTGTGACCTTCATTAAGTCTATTTTTGATGAAAAATATATTATTTAGAAAATTATATGACCACTATTCCCTAAAATCCAATTAATCCATACTACCATAAAAAATGTTCCAGATTCGAATCCTAACTTCAAAAATTCATATATCTTAATATACAGACCCAAATGGCGTATATTATATATCAAATTAAAGCTGAGGATGTCAATTTTCATTCTTGAAAGTTTCATGATTATTGGACAAGATTTGATCATTCAAAAATTTGTCAAAATTACACTGCCTCCAGAAAATGAAATATGGTAGCACTACTACTTTAACTTCAATCTTTGGGTTTTCAATCCAACCCTTTTAAACTAATGTTCAACTTATATATCACATATATGAGCACAAAATAATCACTCAAACTTAATTTAAATGAACAATGGACCTGGCTCTGATACCACTGTTAGGATTAGTAGGCATACAGTGGAAGAATTACAAATTAAAAATTGTAAAAGTTTACCAATCCTAATTGTGGATCTATCAACAGCATTTAAGTCGAGTTAGAAAGAGTCATAACTTTTGAGTTTTTCCTTTTTATTGATCTTGAGAAGCCAACTACTCAAATCAGCTCCCACTACTGGTATCCACATGAACAAGACCCAACACCAGCAGCGTGCTAGTGCCTCTAATGCCCCTCTAGGGTTTACTTGCAGCTCTCTATTTTTCCATCATCTGTAGAAAGCCCTAGCTCTCACATTTTATAACTAGTCAGGGTTATCTATTTTATGATGTATATTGGATTTTTAAAATTAATCTTAATTAATTTCAAAAATCCTTATCATATAAATTAATACTTAATTGTTTTGATAAGCTAATTAAATAAATATGGTTTAATTTAACCTATGTATTTAATTAGAATAAAGAGCCAATGGAATTAGATTTAATTTATCTTTATAAATTAATGAGATATTATCATATAATATTATATGAACATATATAATATATATTATCAAATAATACTATAGATACATACATACATACATACATGCATATATATACATAAATAGATGCATATATGCATATATGCATCTATTTATGTATATATATGCATGTATGTATGTATGTACATACATAAATAGATGCATATATGCATATATGCATCTATTTATGTATATATATGCATATATGTATGTATGTATGTATGTATGTATGTATGTATGTGTATTTCAAAAATAAATATATGCATATTATTAATTTTCTTTTCCAAAAATAAAGATATATATACACATATAAATATTTATCAAGTAAATATTCATACAACTTATATATATATTATATATAATTCGTCCACCTTAAATTAAATATTGTAAACATTGAATCTTAGACGCATCTTAGATTCAATAAATCTGGACATTATAGCTCGTGTTGGGCTATTCTTATGTTCGACCTTGTAGGCCTATACGAAGGTTGCAGTGGGCCAATAATTGTACTAACCCACAAGTTGCAAGCTGCCTTTAGCAAGACATTACAACTACCCAATTCATATTAGGATCAATAAACCGATACAACCTGTCATACAACTATATCACGTCCCTTTTATCACATGATATTTTCGTCAAGGATGAGGCATGGAGAATGTCATCCTTATATTACAGCCAATTATTTTCTCGATCCCTGAGTAGTCTGGCAATAGAAATGCGAACTCCTTTCCATCGTAGTATGGTCATACATTTCTCATACTCACTCATCGAGGGGCCTAATAATATCTCTTTACTAATATGAGGGACAAATTTCATCTTGACCATTCACATTTCTCTACATGAAAACCACCAAGCCCGATTGTAGTCTTTATCATCACCCAGTTAAATGTGACTTTTGACTAGGTCAAAGCTTAGCGACTCTCATATAGGAATCTATGATGATCTCAAGTCAAAGGGCATAGTGACGTGGTTATACATGAGATAAGCTTATGACTTCATTCATACAGCTTTCTCATAGTTGGTCGGTCCAGCACCTTCTACTCTTACAAGTTCCTAAGACTTTGATTTGTATCCCCATACCTTATTAAAATCATATTGGTTTTATTTCATCTTTGTTTCCACATAGATGACCGACTAGACACATTTAGGACAATCATTATGATTTATCTAAGAATACATTTATCACAGTGAACATGCGAATAATATGATAACTAAATGGTTAAATTCGTTAAATAGCAATGTTCAAAATACAGATTGGCCCCTAGGGTATAATTTCCAATAGTTAGGGATTCGATGGAGGAGATTTAAACTATAAATCTGTTGTTGGGAAGGGAATGAAGAGTTGTAACTGATGATTTATGGTGAAGGAGGTGGTGATTCAATGATTAAACGGTCGAAATTTGAATAGGTCAGAGTATCGAGTGAAGTGACACTTTTGAGTTCAAAGAAAAGTGTGACGCTTGAGCTATGATTAACTAATCTAAACCCATGACACTTGAGTTCTTCCCTCAAACTCAAGTTTATCTGAACTTGAGTTTTGATTAACTGATGATTTATGGTTAAGGAGGTGGTGATTCAATGATTAAACGATCATAATTTGAATGGGTCAGAGTATCGAGTGAAGTGACACGTTTGAGTTCGAAGAAAAAGTGTGACGCTTGAGCTCTAATTAACTGATCTAAACCCATGACACTTGAGTTCTACCCTCGAACTTGAGTTCATATGAACTCGAGTTTTGCAAAAAATTGCTTATACTGACACAGCGTACTTGGCTTGAGTGTAACTCATAGACACTCAACTTTATTTCCAAATTCTTATATCTTTGTACTCAAGTCCTCCAAGATCACTTGAGTAAACCATGCTTTTGAATCTAGCTAACCTGCAATTTTCCTTATGAACTCAATTTCTCAGTGAACTTTCAGTAGAGAACTCAAGTTTGCCTCTAAAGAATCGAGTTTTGTGCTGAACTTCTTATAAACTCGAGTTTGCACTAGGAGTTAATGTATACTCTGTTAATCCCTATTTTAAGGAGTGAATATAGAGCATTCCTGGAAAACAAACTTAACTCATTGGGATTAGCAATACCCAATTCTCTCCTTATATATAAAAATTTTTCTTTCAATGGTTTTGTAAATATACCTGCAAGTTGGAAATAAGTTGGAATGAATTCCACTTTGACATCCTTTCTTTGGATATGATCACGTATGAAGTGATGCCGAATGTCTATATGTTTGGTTCTTCAATGCTGCACGGGGTTTTTAGCCAAGCTTATTTTGATTCTATTATTGCAGAAAATAGGTATCTCTTTCAAGTTGATTCACAAGTCTTGAAGTTACAGCTTTAGCCACAGTACTTGTGAACAACAACTTACTACAACTATGTATTCAGCTTCAGTCGAGGATAATGAAATAGTGGTCGGTTTCTTGCTAAACCATGACACCAAAGAGCCTCCAAGAAATTGGCATTTTCCATTTGTGCTCTTTTAATCAGTTTTGTATCCTGCATGATCTGATTCTGAATACGCCACCAAATATTCGTTTCCTCCTTTTGGGTACTATAGGCCAAGTTCTACAGTGTCTCCTAAATACTTGAAAATTCTTTTCATGGTTTCGGCATGTGAAACCTTAGGAGTAGATCGATACCATGCGCACATTCCAACACTAAATTGTATGTCTGGTATACTTGCAGTTAAATAGAGTAATAAACCTAACATTTCTCTATACTTAGTGATGTCAAATTCTTTACCCTTCACGCCAGCATCAAGTTGAGTGGTTGAGCTCATTGAAGTGTTAGCTCCATTTGAACTCTTCATTCCATACTTCTTTAACAACTCCTTCAGATATTAGGTTTGGGAAATAAAGATTCCCTTCTTTCTTTTTTTGATTTGAAGTCCCATAAAGAAATTTAATTCTCCCATCATGGACATTTCAAATTCTCCCTGCATAAGCTTAGAAAACTCTTGACAAAGAGATTCGTTAGTAGCACAAAAAATTTTGTCATCTACTTATATTTGTACTACTAATATGTCATCCTTGTTACGTTTGATGAATAATGTTGTGTCCACTTTTCCTCTGACAAAGTTTTGATCAAGAAGAAATTTGCTAAGTCTTTCATAGCTCTTAGTTCTTGTTTCAAACCATACAAAGGCTTTTAAATTTGAAAATGTGATTCGGTTTTGAATTGTCTTTCAAAACAAGAGGTTGTTCTACATAAACTTCTTCCATAATATAACCATTTAAAAACACACTTTTAACATCCATTTGATAGAGTTTAAAACCTTTAATGCATACAAAGGCTAAGAGCACTCGTATGGCTTCCAATAACTGTTGAGTGTTGTTGACGATGCTCTCGTTTACACAAGCTATTACCCACCATCATACACAAATTCCACATCATTTACATAGGCTGACTATGACATGTGTTTAATAGGGTGAAGAAGGTGCAACCATCCCTATTCCTGAGGTATAGGTTGCCACGCTGGATCAAGCAATATGATCTTTCATCCTTTGGCCTCAAAATCTTATTGGCATATCGACAACACCTCCTATAGGAGGAACTGCCTTACTATTACTTAAGATCTGTTGGCATCCAACTAACCATTTATTTTTGATGATCTAATAATAGGTTGAGCAAGATGGGGTGAAATGGCCCTTTTTAGCACGACTGCAACAGCTCTACAAAGGCATTCGCCATATCGACTTGCAGATGCCTCCAGGGATTGTGGGCCTAACATTGACGTATCCTTTCATGATTGACAATAAAGATCTTAGAGAGTTCATTCATTTAGAGGAGATAGATGTAGGATGGGTTAAACTTGCAATCCAGTAAGGTTTTTTTTATTTTTTTCCTTCAATTAATGTAGTAGTTTTTTGGTTTCATACATTCAATAATTCATTTATCATTTTAATTCTATTTTAGCTCCTTCCACCACATATACATTGACATGGAAAGACATAATTTATATGAATTCTTATGTCCAGCAAATACGACAAGGGATTCTAATACTTTAGAAGCAAGGACGAGTTATGCGGGCTACGCAATTGGAGAGACCAAATTTCATTGTTTTCTAGCACCAATTGTTCAAGGGTACATATTTTAATTTTTTTAAAGATTTTTAAAAAATAATTGCCTTATCATCTAACTTTATTTTAATCTATATATGTTGTTATAGTTACCATTGGAGTCTGTGTGTTGTTTGTCCTCGCCATAACATCATCTATTAGTTTGATTCCTTGGGTAAAAAGTCAGACAAAGAAACAAAATCCGTTTTTAACATATAAGTTCTTTTGTTTGTATTTCACTGATTCTTGACTTAAATTAATTTTTCTAATTTCTGTTGATTTTCATTTTAATGATAAGGCAACCCAAACATATAGATTCCTTGGTAGGTCACGCGAGGGTAAAACTATTAGAGACCCAAAGTGGTTTTATCCAAAAGTAAGTGGTTTTAATTCAAGCTCTTTCATTAATGGTCATTTTAGATATGCCTTTATTGTTTTTAACCATTTGCTTTTGATTTATAGCGCCCTCGACAACCAGGGGTTACTGAATGCGGATATTATGTTAAGGTTTATATGTATAACATCATTCATAGCTGAATTAAAAGTGATTTTCAACAGGTAATCAAATAATAATATTTTGGGTATTGTAATTGAATTGATAATTAATTCTTTTCACTTGATTGATTTTATCTAAACTTATTTTCTAATTTGCAGATTTTTGATGATAAAGCTGCCTACTTATATGAAGACATTAATATGATCAGAGACTTTTTGGATGGACATCTTCAACACATAGATCAGTAAAATGTATTTTTATATTAGTTATTTTAGTTGTACAGTAGACAACTTTTTGACACTTTATGGTAGTTATTGTACATAGTATTAGGTAGTATGAGTTAGTACTTTAATTAGCTAGTGCTGGATGTTTCCTTACCATTTGTAATGACATTATGGTTTATGAATAATTCTTCGATCCTATTTCTATAGTTTTTAATTGTTGAGTAGTGAAAAATATAAATAAATGTTGTTTTTTAAAAAAATTTAACGTCCATAAACAAAAAAGGACTCCTAAAGTCACTTTAGGCGTCCCTTTTTTGTTAAAAGGATGCCTAAAGTGGATACTTTTGACATCCTTTTTTGTTAAAGGGACATCTAAAGCATCCACTAAAGGGATGCCTAAAGTTCACTTTAGAAGGGCGTTATTGTCATTATATACTACATCGCTCACATCGGCGTCCCCCTATAAAAGGACCTAAAAACGAACATTAAAATTGCTTTCTGTAGTACTGCCAATTAACAATTTTACCACCAAACTTAGCTATATGCTTTTAATATTGAAAATTGTGCCATAAGGGCTAATCATTGTACTTTGAATATTGTTATTCAATAAATTTATCCATTTTTTTATCATATTATTTGCATGTTCATTATGATAACTATATTCTTGGATAAATCATAATGATTGTCCTAAATTGTTAGAGGCAAGCTTCACCCAAGAGGGGGTGAATTGGGTGATGTAATAAACTTTTTTGTCGTTACGGTGTTATGGAAATAAATGAAGAAGGAGTAGAGATGAGAGAATTTGCACACAGAGATTCATACTGGTTCGGGCCAATCCCAAGCCTACGTCCATTCCTCAGAGATCAACACCACTTGAGATTTTTACTAGTTCTCCAAGATTCAATAGGCTCTCGGAACGCCGCAATACAATAACTGCCCTTAAAAGGACTATGAGCAGAAATGTTCTAAACCTATAATTTTCTCTCCTCTTTAAAGCAAGTCATACGAGCAAAGCAATTCCAAAGACCTTTCTCTCCTGCTTACCCATGCAATATTAAGAGTAGCAACATTCTCTCCTGCTTACACCCTTATAAGTCTTACGAGCAGCAACGTTCTCTACTGTTTGCACCTCCGTAAGGAAATCAACTTTCTCAAGATCACTCTACCTTAAGATCAATTCAGAAATACAGATGAAAGTGTTTACAGACTATCTCATAAAGTAGATATAATAATCATAAAGTACAATATGAATATAGAGAGAAATATGACATCAAAGACTCTTGTAAATTATCAAGGTATACTCTCATGTCTGTTCGTTATTCCTGTCCCTCTCTGATGTTCTGTATTTATGGCCAATCTGAATTAGTTGTTATGGAACGAAATGTCCCATTGTGGAGTGGGATGTGCACATTTGAATTTTCAGATTTCCTTTCATGGTGTGTCAGTTGCTTGTCGTGGTAGGTAGCCAATATTCGATATGTAATGATGATGTTCGCCACGATTGACTTGCTTATTTAAATTTATAATCCGAACGTTTAATCTCTTGTTTCACACTTGAAAAATATGTTAGTTGATATTTAGGTATAGTAACAAGTGAAAACATAATGAATAAATAACATTTAACCATATTCAGATTGTTCTCTATAACTTTGTAATTTATTCTACTTCTGTAACTAATAAACTCGAATTCTTGCTACAAACTCGAATTCTACTTCTTACCAATTTTGCATGTCTAAGCGGTGATAACTTTCAAGTCTCTCGATAGAGTGTGTAGAGAATATTTGTCCAGACTCAAGTTCTTAATCCAAACTTGAGTTTCCTACATGAACTTCAAGTTCCAGTTTGAATTTTCAAGCTACCTTTAAGTTCTAAAGTCCAAACTCGAGTTATTAGCCATAACTCGAGTTCCTTGTATGATTTTCCAAAGGTCCAACTCGAGTTCTTATGGCAAACTGGAGTTTTAAATCTGGTCACTATAGTATCACATGTTTCAACTAAAAACTCATAAAAGTTAACTTTAAAAACTCGAGTTATCTTCAGTGCATAACTCAAGTTTTACCTTAAAACTCGAGTTCATAAGAAAGTTTCAATTTCTGACTTAGCTTCTGTATGAAACTTGAGAGAGTAAATTTGTTTACTTGAGTTCACTTTAGACCTCAACTCGAGTTTTGCTCCACAACTTGAGTTATTGAGATAGTTCCAGTTTTTGAGTCACTGTTGGATAAAACTTGTAACAGTTAATTTCAACACTAGAGTTCTTCAACATATATAACTCGAGTTCTGATGGTAAGCTCGAGTTTTAAGCTTAATCACCAAACATCATATGTTTCTTCCAGAAACTCATAGGAACGAACTTCCTAGACTCGAGTTCTATTCAGGGTAAAACTCGAGTTTTGATCCAAAACTCGAGTTCATCATATTGATACAATTTCTTCTGACTTTTTGCAGTGTCTATAACTTGAGTATTAGCCTTAAATTGTAATAGTTAACCTGAAACTTTCAGAAAAAACTTGAGTTCTTCAGTGAAACTCGAGTTCTTCATCAATCACAACTCAAGTTTTGCTCCAAAACTCTAGTACATCAGATATTTTACAGCAATATGAATCTGTCAGTTTGTGAAATACTTTTAATAGTTACTTCGACTCTATTTTTTTTATTAAACTTTGACATTCCTTTGTAAAACAATTCATTAACAATTGTTATCATCAAAACATGGATTCTAACATTCTCCCCCTTTTTAGTAACGATAAAGCCTTAATGATGGATTTGAAAACTTATTGAATTGTTTAGTAATGAATTAAAGTTTCAAATGTATAAACATAAAGTGATATAAGAATTGTTTTGGATTCAAAGTTCTTGGCTGTAATTTGAGCAAAATTTTCACTGCAAAACTTGTTAAAGACTGAGATATAATATATGATTCAAACTCAAATGCAGAATTAATAATTCAGCAAATTCACAACTTAAATTCATAATTTTATTACATGACCATATGACCAAACTAAAAACTCAAAAATATAGAGTTCAACATACAAAGTTCAATAAAACATAAGCCCCCCTTAAACTATGACCATCAAGCTCAAATGTCATCACTCGTCCTTCTCCCCCTTTTTTTCATCAGTAGAGGAAGGTAGAATAGGAAGCATGATATCTGATGGTGGAGGTGGAGTGTATAATACTAAAGCGGTAGAGGGATCAATAGGATCAGGTATAAATGGTGGTGAAGATGGCTAAGGAGCATATGTTTCAGGCTGCGGAGTGGATTACCCATCTAGTGTGACATCCACAGTGATCAAAGTAATAGGGTCTGTATATGTGAACAACAATATGGCAGGAGTGGTAATGGGAGATATGGTAGTAGTGACAGATGATGATGAGGTAGTAGGAGGTGGAGTAGTTGGATGAGGGATTAATGTAGGAGGAATAGGAAGGTGTGCATGTAGAAATGTCTCCAACTTAGTAAGCCACCTTATGTGATCTTCTTGGGTCTTGACCATCAGATCAAAGTTGTGATTGGCCTTATCCACCATTTTAATAACTTGTTTCTCTATTCTATCAAATAACTGCTAATATTGTTTATCACATTTGCTACATAGCTCTGAATGGATGCGCCAAAATATGATGGTGACGGAGATGTACCTCTTACAGAGGATTGAGCCTCATTAGATCATGATGGTTTGGACTCATGATATGGTTTGTATCTCTCTTTACCCATTGGAATAGTTATACCCATGGTATTAAGCTGAGTCATACCAAACCTCAAGATTCTGACTTTCTCATCACTATCCAAATACCAAATTTTGTTATGCCGAAGGATGAGGGATACAGTTTGAGGGAGTGAGATGTAAGTAGATCTGGTTGAAGAAAACTTGAATCTCCTCATTTCAGTAAAAATAATCTCTCCCATATTCCTCTTCTACCCCGTAAGTAATGAGGCCATCATATAGCAGCCCTTAAACACAAAATGGGAAATGTTCTTGGATTTGTTTACAATTCTTCTAGTATAAATATAAAAGATGATATGCTGAAGGTTTGGCATCAAAGTAGGCGTAAAGCTCAAGGGTCCTACAGGTTCACCCAGTCTTAACAAACGGAATACTTGGTCAGTTGTGAACTCTTGGGTTGGATCAAAGGGTGGAATGATATAGCCAAGTATGGTATTGATGATGGAAGGGGTGGTCATCACAATTTGTCCATAAACAGTGATCTCAATTCCTTTGTTATGAGTTTAAATGGTTTACTAAAAAGTGCAAGTGTATAATGTCATAAACAAGTACTATAGAAGTGAGTAGAGTATTATTCCCATGAGGATTGACCACTAAGTACCAAAATTGATAATTTTGATACTATTTAGCTCATCGATTAGTTAGTAATTGAGATTATAAAATAAAAATGATTAAATATGAATGCAATTAATATGAAAACAAATATGAGAAAAAGTCATAGGGAACAAATTTCACTTAGCAAATTTTGGATTGAATCACCTATCTATTTTAGTCCATTTTATTCCTAATGATTGATAGCCAAGTTTCCCTATTTTGATTACTAACATCTTTCAATGTCAAGAAATTATATAATTAATTGCTTATCCAATATATCCCTATATGAATTAAAAAAATTAATCATGCATTAAGATTTATAGAACTCATTAAGACTATACAACCCATATGAATATATTCCTATTTCATATGCAAGTTATGGTTTTAATTATAAGATCTACAATATGCATCTCCTTCCAGTCTCAACATGCCTATTGAAATCATTCAAAAGATGGCCTATCAATTGAAAGCATTAAGAACAATAATCAAAACTCAATCATGAAGGAAAAATTAAAACTAGATTTAATAAATTAGGATTCAATCTGTCATTAGTAAGCTACATCATCACCATAGGAAAAAGAAAATTTAGCTCATGATGAAATTTAAAACAATACCAAAATAAATTTAAAATTTCATAAACATTGTATAAAATTTGATTATTAAAGTCTAAAACATAAAGATACATGAAAATAGAAAAATATAGCCTTCCTTATAGGAGGTAAAACCTTCATGTAGGTGGCAACCTATACCATCCATGAAGGAGGACTACCAAAGCCTTCCAAGAAGGAGGCGTGCAAGAAACAATACAATGCATGAAATTAAACTCTAAGATGGCGTGTCTCCTTGTGTCTTCCACTCCTCTATTTATAGATGAATGGGGTGAAAAAATTTCCACTTGTTAGGTATGAGTCATGACTTTAAGCCACCAATGTTGACCATGTGACAACCTTGCTTCTTGATTGCAGCTGACTTTTAAGTGTGAAAACAGTGAAACCTCAAATTTTTGTCTTCATGAAATTTGTAGATCTGGATCTTAGCTTGAAATTTCATGTGAGAGCTCCTTATTTGAACATTTTAAGATCAAGTTATGGTCAAATTAGTGGGCAAAGGTCAAACTTGGACAAATTCACGTGCTGAACTTCTAAGCAAGATTTGAAACTCTTGAAGGCAAAATTGGGTTTCAGCCTCAACATAAAAGTTGTAGGAATTTTTCTTAAATTTTTATCCATATAAAGAACGTCTCAATCCAACATCTAGATCTTCAGATATGGCCTAAAAAATGAAACAGGGTCAAAATTTAGTATTTTGAATGAATTCTATTTTATGTCAAAATCATTATTTATTTATCAATTACACCCAAATTCATTAAATTAAGCTCAAATATCATCCAAAAAATATTCATATAAGGGAAAATAAATATGTAAATATTTTACTTATCAAATTCTCCCACACTTAGCTTTTGGACGTCCTCAGACAATAAGGAGTGACTAATAAGTTCTTGCTACACTTTCAACAAAATCAGAAGTGTAAAGTCATAAACAAGAACATAATTAAAGAATAAAGAGATAATAGCATTCATGAATCAACAAAAGTATAAACTGGTAACTTTATTTGAAAATGAATGAACCAAATTCATAATTGTGACTCATTCTTTCAATCTATCAAATGTTTAAGGGTAAGTGTTACACTCAAATTTACTTGAAAAAAATTGCACTACCATAAGCTTGCTAAAAATCTCAATCTCCACTACCTAATTCACAAGCATAATTCAAATCAAAAAGACTTATTGAGGGTTGTAATAGGGTTAAGGTAAAAGGAATGTAAAACGTGATATGAAGGGCTACATTTAAGAAATAAATAAAGCAATTGAAAAATGGGTCATCTTATGAATAAATTTATCTCATTTCAACAACCCACAATTTTAATTCAAACACTTAATATCTTTTCTTTTCTTTTTCTTTTTCTCTTTTATTTACTTCATTTCATTTTTTTTGGCAAACTTCTACAACTCTGAAGTTGATGATATATACACCCAGACACTTGTCAAAAGCCCATTTCACAAAAATTTCAAATGCTCTGCTACTCTTCTGAATTAGGTAAAAGCACTTGATATCTCATTAAAATACATGTTAATGGGTTGAGAACATATAAATAATCAATTAGGCTCAAAGGGACTTATCAACGATATAATTGCAAGGTTGTCTATTTGGCTCTGGCTAAAGAAAGAAAATGAATGCCTTTATCATTTTTGAAAGTGCATGTGAAATGTAATCTCAACAAGATTTAAAGCAAGTTCTAGAGTGATAACTTAATAGGTGAATATCACATACAAAAAACATAATTATTATTAATCAAATAGGCTCAAAAACTCACGGTAAAGGGCTTTCAAATTCAGCTTATTCAATCTTAAAATTCATCACAAAGCCTAACAATCAGTTGTTCAATCATGCTATGAAATCTCTAAATTCAATTGATCCATGCTTAGAACTTATAGACATCCTAAAATCATTGAAAAGTACCTAGACATGATTTTTTTTAGTTTGGACCATTTTTTAATATGAAACAAAAAACATGCAACTAATAAGATGTATCTCAAGAGTTAAGAATAACTCTTTACTCTGCAATCTTTATACACCTCATGCATCTAATGGTTTTACTAACTAACTATCTAATAGAGAAATTATGCTTCTTTTTAATACTCCTCCCCCAACCTAAATCATACATTGTCCACAATGTCTTCTAGAGCTTAGAGAATTATTATTTAAAAACCTAAACACACAATAAAGTAAACCAAAATGCTAAGAGTAAAACCATAAGATTAAGGAAAGTTATAACAGAAGAGAGTAGTATCTGCATTCTGCTTCTGACTATTATCTAAATATTACCCATTTATTTGCTTGACTAATAGATCTGGTTTGGGTTTATAGTTTTGTAGTTGATTAATCAACTGATCAGCAATTGGTACATAAATAATGGTATGGCAAGTTGCTTAGGGTATGAATCCCATTTCCACAGCATGATCAATAAAATACAACAAATCATCATAAAAGCCATTAACATTTCACAATCCTAATGGCTTTTTGTGAAAGTTGAGTTTAGCCTAATATGAAACTTTAGAGATTCCATCCAACATTTCCAAACCACCGGGCAGAGTGATAAAAGCTTCAGCATGGTAGAACATTGGTCCCATACGTTCAGCCAAGCTTGAAACATGTAACTCTTATCCCACAGAAAAGATGTGACCGTTCAACTCCTTCACACAAACATTCAAACCCTTACTTCCGTTAATGCTTGCAGAAATGACCACACTTCCCCTTCAGCCCTAGATGCCACCCCTATATACAAAGTTGATCTTACTAGTAGCTAATGCAGTTCTAAGTTCTCTTGTTGTAGCTAGAAAACTCTTTATCCTTTCATAAGTCAATTTCACCAAAAATGCAAATATTTTTAAATCTACATTTTAGGGTGATACCCTTTTTCATTTAAATCTACATTTTAGGGTGATACCCTTTTTTCTCTTCTTTACTCTAAGACATCTTGTGTTTACAAGTGGAAGAATGCATATTTATAGTACTAAAACAACAATAACAAGATCTTGCAAATCATGCATTTTTCAAAGAAGTTTGAAAAACAATTCCAACAAGAAAGACCGGTATAATGTTGTGTGAAGAAATTAAACAAAATGAGTAAAGAAAGTCAAAAGTCACTGAAGAGATAAGACAGATTAGACAAAAGCATGATTATAAACAATAGTTGTGATTATGGCTCACATCTTCCTTTGGTTTTACGTTCAGTAACGGTTTAAACACTTTCTATGAATCTAGGATTTGTTTCCCATCCAGTTTTCTTAATTGGCAAATAGGGTCTTTTAATGTCAGATTTCCAAGATAGTAGCGCTCTTTTTCTTTGTTAAATAAGTTCATTAAATCAAGAAGAATAGCATGAATATCACCACTAGGATGCATCTTAAGAGTGTGTATAATATCATCCAATGAGTCCTTACTCAGTCTATCCTTTATGAATTAAATTTTATCTTCTCGATTTATAGAAACCATACATTTCCTTCGACAGAACTTATTCCATGTCTACCTTACATATTTTTGGCAGGCCTTCAGTCTTTTAGCTCTTCTCTTTTTGGAGTAAGAACTTCTTCTCATTACTGGCATAGGTTTAATAAATAACTCATGAATCTCACCTACTAAATGTACCTTAGCTTCATGGATCTAATGCACATCCTCAGAAAGGCCCAAATGCTTGAATATCTTCATACTTTCAAGTTGATAGCTACAGATCTTTCTAAGCACATCTTTAGGAACAGTACGGAACCTGCTTTTAAGCTTTACAAGATATTCCTCCATGAAAATGATGAAAACTAAAATTTTTAATACAGTGCAATGTGCTTTAGTGAGTAGGAAAGAAAGATTAATGAGAAAGGAAAATAATTTTTGGGTTGCCTCCCAAATAGCCTCCCTTATTTAACGTCTTTAGCTAGACAAAAACTCAAGGAACAAAAAACCGGACTGGCAATGAACCGATCACAACACTGGTTCAAGGGTCAATGGTTCAACCGGGGCCGGACCGGTGGTCGAACTGGTCATACTAAAATATTACAATTTATTAGTGGCAATATATATATTAATATATTTTTAAATTTTCATAGATAAAAATAAAGATCTTTAGACAAAACATGCTTAAAATCTATTAGTATTAGTTATGGTGCCTATATTTATGTAATGACATCTCCTTTTCTATAATTAATTAATTATTATATCCTCTCAAAATCTTTGTTTTTTAGATTTGTTCTTTCTTTACCTACTTTTCTCTTCATCTTAGTCTTCAAACTTTCATTTTTCCCTAAAAAATAATGCAAAATAGTAGTTAAAGGAATAAAAAAATGTATTTTTTTAAAAAAAGAGGCAAACCGGGTGGACAGGTCAAACCACCGGTTTTGACCGATTCGACCAGTTCACCGGTTTATTTCATCAACCGGACTAGATCACCAGTTGGTCCGGTCTGGTTTTTTTTCAATGCAAAAATTAAACCAATTGACCTTTTTTTTATTTTTTTTGTTTAGAACTTACCTGTTGGTTCCTCAAATGTGATAATAATTTTCAAAGTGTTAAGTACACCATCATTATACTCTTTTAGCCTTTGACCGTTCACTTTAAATTTTATATCACCATCTTGAATCTCCATGATTCTATATGGCCATACTTGAACCACAGTAAAAGGTCCTGACTACCTTAATCTCAACTTTCCTGGAAAGTGCTTTAACCTTGAGTTATATGATAGCACTTTTTATCCCGGTGTGAACTCTCTCCTAAAAATTCTTTTGTCATGCCACATTTTTGTCTTCTCTTTGTATAACCTGGCATTCTTATAAGCTTGTTGTCTAAAATCTTCAAGCTCATTCAGTTAGAGAAGTTTCTTCTCACCAGCTACCTTTAAGTCAAAATTTAAGGCTTTTATTGCCTAATATGCTATGTGCTCTATTTCTATTGGAAGATGGCATGCTTTTCCAAAGACCAATTGATATGGGGATGTACCAATTGGTGTCTTAAAGGCAATTCAATAAGCCCAAAGTGTATCATCTAATTTTCTTGCCTAGTCCTTCCAATTGGAATTCAGCTTCTTATCTAAGATCCATTTTAGTTCTCTATTTGAGATTTCCACTTATCCACTAGTTTGTGGATGATAAGGAGTTGCAACCTTATGAGTTACTCCATATTTAGCTAACATTGATTGAAGCTGTTGATTGCAAAAATTCCTTCCTCAATCATTGATAATAGCTATAGGCACTCCAAATCATGTAAAAATATTTTTCCTCAAAAACTTTAAAACCACTCGAGAATCATTTGTAGGAAAAGCAACCTACTTGGAGACATAGTCAACAGCTACTAAAATAAACTGATTGCTGAATAAGGATGGAAAAGACCCTACAAAATTGATCCCCCATACATCAAAAAGCTCAACTTCTAATATGTTAGTTAAAGGGGTTTCATGTCTCTTAAGATATTTTCTGTTCTTTGACATCTGTCACAGGTTGTTATAATTTTGTAGGCATCATTGAAGAGTATAGGCCAGTAAAACCTGGATTAAAGGACTTTAGTAGCCATTATATTTCCTCCAAAATTACCAACATATGGGGATCAATGGCAGTGATTTAAGATGCTGGTCATTTCTTCCTTAAGAACACATCGCCTGATGATTTGATCTGGGCATTGTTTATATAAGAAAGAGTCTTCCTAAATGTAATGCCTTACATCAACTAAAAAAAATTCTTCTTTTACACTTTAGAAAGTTTATAAGGCATTACTCCACTTGCGAAATAATTTACAAAATTAGCATACCAAAGGGTGGGTTGTGATTGCATGAAAAAAAGTTGCTCATCTGGGAAATTCTCTTGGATTGGTGATTCTTTCTTTTGTTCAGGTGGCTCTAACCGAGAAAGATGATTTGCAATGAGATTCTCGATCCCTTTTTTGTCTTTGATTTCTAAGTCAAATTCTTGTAGCAGAACCACCCATACAAAATCTAGGCTTAGCATCTTTCTTCTTAATCAAGTATTTGATTACTGAGTGGTCTGTCCAGACAATGACTTTTGACCTGATCAAGTAGGCTCTAAATTTGTCGAATGCAAACACTACTGCTAAAAGCTCCTTTTTTGTTATTGCATAATTTAGTTGTGCATTTGAGAGTGTCCTGCTAGCATAATAGATAGCATGAAAAACCTTTCCTCTTCTTTGGCCTAAAACAGCTCTAACTCTATAATCACTTGCATCATACATCATTTGGAATGGAAGGTTATAATCTAGATCTATGATAACTGATACATAAGTCAAGGCTCCTTTTAGAGTTTAGAAGGCTAATAAACATTCCTCGTTAACACAGAGGAAGTATTTTTATCCAACAACATGCAAAGTGGCTTTGTGATTTTTGAGAAGTCCTTGATGAATCTTCTATAGAATCCCGCATATCTTAAAAAACTCTAAATGCCCTTAATTGAGAAGGGAGGTGGTAGCTTTTCAATTGTTTCAATCTTGTCTTGGTCTAATTCAATGCCTAAATCAGTACCTTGTGATGCAGCACGATTCCTTCTTTCACCATGAAATGGCATTTCTCCCAATTTAGAACCAAGTTTGTCTCCACACAGCGTTGTAAGACTTTTTCCAAATTTGAAAGATAATGATCATATGATTCTCCAAAAATTGAGAAATCATCCATGAACACCTCAATGAATTTTTCCACCATATTTGAGAAGATCGCTATCATACTCCTTTGAAATGTTGCTGGTGCATTACATAAACCAAATGACATCCTTCTGAAGGAAAATGTAACATATGGACATGTAAAAGTTGTTTTCTCTTGAACCTCCAGTGCAATTATAATTTGATTATCCCCTATATACCCGTTTAGAAAACAATAGTAAGCTTTCCCAGCTAATCTGTCAATCATCTTATCTATAAATGGTAGAGGGAAGTGACCTTTTCTAGTAGCTTTATTGAGCTTTCTGTAGTCAATGCACACTCTCCATCCCATCACAATTCGTTGTGGAATCAATTCATTTTTCTCATTAGGTACCACTGTCATTCTATCCTTCTTTTGCACACCTTAAACTGGACTTTGTAATGCCCTACTTTTCCACCAATATTTCTTGTATGTATATTTGATTTAGTGGAATAAAATGGTGAGTTGTGGTGTGCATAAATTTACAAAAATATTCCAATCGCCGGTTACACATAATTCGGCCAAGTAAGGACACAAAATGGCAATTAATGTCCACTTAAAGGCCTAATATTGTAACCAAAATTTGAGCATAAAATGACACAAATAATGGCCTCATACAAGTTTCAAAAATTGGTCCAAACAAAAGGAAAGGAGCAAGAAATGATTTATTTCAATAAATCATAAAACATAAGGGCAAAATAGTAATTTGCTATAACTCAAGGAACAAATATTTTTCCCCTAATGTTTCCTATATTTTCGTCCAAAAAGGGAATTAAGAAGAGGAAAATGGCTACTTGGTAATTAATAGGCTTATTTTGAAGTATTATTACCAAGAGAAAATTAAAGAGTCAAAAAGGGTCAAAAGGCATAACTCTTTAGTCAACAACTTGCAAGATAGCATAATGGGATAATTCAAGAGTGATATATACTCTTGACCTTTCATTAATTCGACTGGCCAATAGAAGAAAAAGGGAAATGGAATTATTTGTAATATTATACAAAATACCACAATTTTGGACTAATAGGACTTGAACACTTGTAAAGTAAGTTTGGAAGATCTTTTAAGTCATTAATCCTTCATCTTCCTCTATTCATTTACAGTGAAAATAGACCCAAAAAGATAGAGAGAGCTCAGCCATATCTCAAGAGCACAAGAAGCACAAAGAGCTAGGGTTTTTAAAGATCCAAGGTAAGAACCAAAACCTTGTGATTTTTGTCTCCTAATCACTCTATAACCTCTCATAACCTCTTCTACTCTATTAAATCCATGATTTTCAAGACAAATCAAGAGCTTAGAGAGGGAGTAAAAATTTTTTCAAGAGAGAGAAAGTGTGAATGTAATACCCCAAATTATGGGATTAAAGGCTTGAGGTTTAGCCTAGATTTAGTAGACTGCTAGACCCTGTTTTTTGGACAAGTATATTGGGAGATATGAATTTTTGAAGTTATGCCCTGTTTTCTGGAAAGAAATCTGGAACAGTGATGTTTAACGGATTATTGGAAATGATGTGTCTACAGTGGGCAAACCTAACTATTTTTCCTCAAATGTACATTTAAAGAGCTTTATTTGAGCTTTGAAATCAGTCAAATTGGATTTTTTTTATAATTACTTGTGAATTTCCAAAGTTGACTAAAAAATCTGCTAGTTTATGAAAAACAGTGAAACTGCATTGTACAAAATTAAATTGTGAAGAAACTGTTATAATTGCTTTAGATAACCAGCATAATTTGATTTAAAGGTAGTAAAAGTGCATGTAATAACCAATTACTTGTAACTCAAATTTTGATAGGTACTGGAACTTGCCCGAGCTCAAACAAAGGGTTGTATATTGCTCAAGGGAAGCAACCAGGTAGTAACTTGTCTTTCATATATTTATAAGATACACTGTATATTTTGTATGTTAATCATGAATTTTCTGGCACATTCTGATTATGTGGGGTGGTCACCCGAGGCCTTTCTGCACTGGTAGACGCTCGGGCCAATAATGTTCTATAATGCACGAGTGGATGCCCGAGGCTTATTTGCACGAGTATCCTTTGCCTTGTTATTTACATAACGCTATGGTGATATATGAACTGCATGTGATGCACTGAATGCTTTTGTGATAATTCTGTATATGATGATTGTGTGGAATGCTTTGTGATATTATACCTATATGATTGGCACTATGTTGCTACTAAGATTCTTTTGAATCGCACTCTTTTTCATAAATACATCTACAATACAGGGAGATAGCTCAAGGGGTAAGAAGAAGGTAAATGTGGACGGCTAGAGGTTGGAACGCAAGAGACTTTAGTTTCTGTTGGTTATCCGTTTCAATATATTTTGGATATGTAAATAGTTTAAATATCTTATAACTTTGACAATGATGCCATAGTGAAACTGGTAATGTTGGTAGGCTAGTACGTAGACAGTAATTAATCTAAAAGGGTGTGTTTAGTTAGTTTACACTTTCGAATGCTAACAAAACAGAACTAAGGTATGGAATATGAGAACTAAGCAGAGAATCACTCATAAACTCTGATAAAATGAAAAGAAGAGCCTGTGAGACTTAATGAGATAGTAAACGTTTGTGAAATTGTTTAAGAAAATTTTATTAGTCTCAAAAACTCCTTTACAGTCCTAGGTTTAAGTCCTGAGGTAGGTTTGGAATTTGTGAATTTTTTCCAAAGTTTCTTAATCCGGGATCGGATCCTGGTATCACTAATGATTTCACTACTCCTATACACTTATCTGGCGCTATTGGTAATAAGGTGTCACAGACTTACCCATTGACTATCAGAGATTGGGTAGATTATGCTAGTATCTAGCCCCCTTTATTACCTCCTTTCTCACCACCTCCTTCATATTCGAATTTAGTCTTATCTGGTGTTCGACTGATGGCTTGTAGTTATCTTCAATTAGGATCTTATGCATACAAATGGAAAGACTGATTCCTCTTATATCTGCTATCAACCATCCAAATGTTGTTTTATACTCCCTTAGAACTCTTAATAACTTTTCTTCTGTTTCAGGAGTAAGAGCTACAGAGATTATCACTGATAATGTTGAATTTTCTTCCAGATAAGCATACTTTATGTCAGATGATAGTGTTCTTAACTCCAGTACTGACGGCTTTTCTATTGATGGTACCGGTTTACTTGGCCTTTCTCCCAAATCTTCAAATTGTTTCTTGATAAAAATTGGGGAATTTACATCAATGTACCTAATTTTCTCCAAGACTTCAGGATTAGTAGATTTTGATACATCTACCATTCTCATTGCTAATGGTTGATCCATGCAGATTTGGTCTACCACGTCTTTTGTGCAGCTAGTTAATATATCTACTTTGTAAGAAGTGTCACCTTCATTTGGAAAGGACAAAGCCTTAAAGATGTTGAGAGATGCTTGATCATCTTAAACTCACAAGGTTAACTTTCCCTGTTGTACATCTATTAAATTTCTCCTAGTTGCTAGGAATGGCCTCCCAAGAATGATAGGAATTTCTTGGTCTTCTTCCATGTTGAGTATTATAAAATCAGCTGGAAATATGAGTTTGTCCACCTTCACCAGAACATCTTGTAAGACACCCCCTCGAATGTTTTATTGATCGGTTAGCTAGAAGTAATTAAACTATGGTAGGCTTCACCTCTCCAAGACCGAGTTTTTTGTAGATAGATAGAGGCATAAGATTTACACTTGCTCCTAGTGCTCGTTCAAAGTTACATTGACCTATAGTGCAAGGTATGCAAAAGCTTCCTAGATATTTCAACTTTGGTAGTAATTTCTTTTGTAGAATAGCACTGCACTCCTCAGTAAGTGCAACTGTCTCAAATTCCTCAAGTTTACACTTATGTAAGATAATATCCTTCATGAATTTTGCATAACTAGGCATTTAGGCAAGAGCGTCTGCAAAAGGGATGTTGATATGTAACATTTTGAAAACCTCTAGAAACTTTCCAAACTGCTTGTCTAGCTTTACCTTTACAAGTCTCTGAGGGTATGGAACTGGTGGTACATGTGGAGGAGGGTTATTTGGAAAGTTGATTCTTCCTGGTAGCACATCATCCTCTTTAGGCTTCTGTGCTTCCTCCTTCTATTCTGCTTTACTCTCTTTCTTTTCTCCGTCATTCTTCTTTTTTACTACAGGATGTTTCAATTCTTTCCCACTCTTTAATGTAACTACCTTCACATGATCTCTTGGGTTTCTTTCAGTGTCACTTAGTAGAGTATCTAGTTGTCTGGAATTCAGCATATTTCCAATTTAGCCCATTTGGATCTCCAAGTTCTTTATTAAGGCTTCTTAGCTTTTGAGTGTTGCGTCATTCCTAGCCATGAATTGAGATGTATTCATGGTTAATTGAGCCAGTGCATCTTCCGCATTCACTTTGTGTCGTGATGGATTTAGTAGTTGAAGATCTTGTTACTGGTAATTCCCTTACGGTGTGAACACATTTTGATTATTCTTCCAACCAAAGTTTGGATGATTTCACCAACCTGGATTGTAAGTGTTTGAGAATGGGTCATTTCTTTGATTTTTGATGTAATGAGCTTACTCCAACTGAAAAGGCATAGATGGGTGTCCTTTGAATATCCCAAATTTCAGTCACAAAAAAGTTCCTTTATACCTTGGTAGTATTAAAAAGGATAAAATGGTGAATTAAAGAGTACATTAAGTAACAAAACAAGGCAATTAGAGGACACACACACAACATAGTTATTTTGAACACAAGTTAGTCTTGCTGCCAATATGTTTTCCAGTGAGGCAATCATGTTGTGTGACATTTCTAATAGAAACATGATGTCCAAAAATTGTGAAACTTTATAGAACGAAAGAAGACTTATCAAGCTTTAATTTGATAGGTCATATAGGTCATTTGGAGCTGTGCACAAGGAGATGAGTATTTTTGAAGTTAGCCCAGTAAAGCTGGCAATTTTCTGACGCAGCGTCTAAAAATGAAAAAATGTAAGGGCAAAATGGTCATTTTGGAAAAATCAATAAATTAAAAAATTTATCTCAAAAAATTAAGGTAAGGTTGGTTGGAAAGGAAGAAGCAAGATACATGAAGAAATGTCTAGAGGAACCAAGTGATAAGCATGTGAAAAGAATAATATTAAGATATTATCCACATGTTAAAATTTTCAAATAAAATAACAATAAAAGTGGAAGAAGGGAGAGCAATCTAGAGAGCTCTCCAACTATCTTTAAAAGAGCCTTGAAGTCGGCCAAAATGAACAGAAAGGAGAGAGGAAGAGATTTGGAGAAAGCCAAGAGAAAGAAGAGGAAACAAGGAACAAGAAGCAAGATCAAGGTAAGTAAGTAGAAATTTCTACTTGTTCTTGTTTTCTAATTCATAGAATCTCTTCTCAATCTCTATGTCATCTTGGATTAGCCATCAAACAAGTAAACACTCAAAAAAATAAGAAGGAAGGTGACGGTTAGGAGAAGAGGAGGAAGAAGAATCAAGGTAAGTCAAGAAAAACCTTAAAACTCTTGTTGAAACCAAAGTTATTATTGTTGTCTAGCTGGTTATTGATTTGTTTGTGATAAATTTTGTAATTTGGGATATTCAAACCCTAAGTGAAGATGCTGCCCAAATTAACACTAATCATGTTTAAATAATGTTTACAGGATTAATAATATGATTACAAGTGGAAAGGAAGGTGTTTTAAAGGTTTAAACATGAAACTTTCATTTTTCCAGCTTGGTCCAGTTTTGTTGTGGTGTGTTTTTTAATGGCTTAATCTGGTCCAAATTTTATGAAGTTTTATAGCATGAAATTAGACATCATGGGCTTTAATTTGATAGGTATTATAAGCCATTTGGACCAGTGGACTGACTAAGAATCTAGAACGAATTCTATGGTAGACTAGTTTGATCAAATTTTCTATTGTGGATATTTCTAGTGCTTTATGATATTTTCCTTAAAATATGACTGAAAGAGCTTCACATAGGAGTGTAACCACTCAATTTAGAGTTTTCTAGATTTAGTTATGAATTTTCAAAGTTGACTGAAAAAGCTGGAAATTTCTGGAAAACCTATGAAAAAGACAATTTTTCCCCTAAAACCCTAATTGGTGGCTGCCAACGGTAATCTGGTCATTTTAGTGTGAATTTGTGAAAGCTAGGGTCAAAAATAGATTCTACGCACAAAAATGTGTTGGGATAGCTAGCTCATAATTTTGAGAAAGTACAATGATACCGGGTATAAGGAGAATTAGATCGGTTTCCCTATGGGCATTTTGGTACTTTGGAACCTTATGTAAAGATAACCAACTTTGAGTTTAAAATAAGATATAAATGAGTAATAACTCATTTGTTATCAATTTAGAAATTTTAGGATTTGATAATTGCCTGAGCCGGACGAAAAGTTAAAGGAGCGGTCGTAGCTAGGCTTTGGAAAGGAGTCCAGGTAGTAACTCTATCTCTCATATTCTATGTGAATGTTAATATGCATTGTTTGTCATGTTCTATGTAATGAGTTGCATGTGGCATGATTACTCGCTGGGTGTGGGACAAGCAAGGTACTGCCCCATGGGACAAGCAAGGTACTAGCCCTTTTAAGTTTACATCAAGTATACTTTTAATCTCTTAACTTTATAAATATAATGTTACTAGATTAATAATTCGTTGATTATTTGTGACTTGAAGAAAGTGTTTAATATTTGGAAAACTTCAAATTTTAGGATGTTATGATGGAAATTGTTTTTAAATAAATACCAAAAGATAAAAGTAATTAGTAACTGCAATAGGCAAGCAACTAACCACTTATAAAAATATGTTTAAGGTATAGATGGAACGGAAATGGATGTCATCTGATTGGTGCTCAAGGGAATATATAGATAGAGTGAAATAATTTATTAGATTTACAAGAGAGCATACAAATGATCCTAACAAAATCTTGTGTCCTTGTTTATCTTGTTGTTATGGAAAGCATATTAGTCCACCTGATTTGCTAGATCATTTAGTCTGTCATGGAATTGCTCTACAACTGGCATTGGTTTTAAGAAGATACATGCTTACCCTAACAATTGCATATTATTTCATAATCAGTATGCAACATTAAAGAAGTGATCTGAATGCAATGCATCTCGATATGGGAAGAAGAAAGGAAAAAGTTTGTCAAAGATCGTATGGTATTTTCCCATTATTCTAAGATTCAAGTGATTATACAGTAATGCAGAGATTGTAAAGTTGTTGACGTGGCTTGCAGATGAAATGATTGAAGACACAAACCTTAGGCACCCTGCAAATGCCCCTCGATGGAAAAAAGTTGATCATGACTACCCTGACTTCGTGCATGAAGCAAGGAACTTGCGTCTTGCACTTTCAACTGATAGAATCAATACCCATGGGTTTCAGAGTAGTACACACAATACGTGGTCGGTGATATTGATGATTTATAACCTTCCTCCACACTTGATCATGAAATGTAAGTTTATGATGTTGTCCATGTTAATTTTTGGGCCAATGCAACCTGGGAATGATATAGATGTATACTTGGCTCGTTTAATTGATGACTTGAAGTTGCTTTGGGAGGAAGGCGTCAATGTGTATGATGGGCACAGGGAAGAAAGTTTCACTTTGAAAGCTATGTTGTTTAGCACAATAAATGATTTCTTAGCTTATTGTAATTTGTCTGGATAAAGCGTCAAAGAATATTGTGTGTGCTCTATATGTGAAGATGACACTCATTCAATTTGATAGATCACTGTAAGAAAAATGTCTACATAGGATATAAAAGATTCTTATCATCGAAACATTATTGGAGGAAATGGAAAAAGGCTTTCAATAGTGAGTCAGAATAAGGTAACTCACCAAAGATATTGAACGGTGCTCAGGTATTTGAGAATGTCAAACACTTTGATAACAATTTCGGCAAGCCTTTTACAAAACAAATCGGGACAAGTGGCTGGAAGAAGAAGTATATTTTCTTTGAACTCCCATATTATAACTCCTTATATATAAGACATTTTCTTGATGTGATATGAAACACCCTTCCTTACAATACCTCACCGGCTCTTAGTTCCACATATCAGAGTAAGCGAGCAATCATTTTAATAAACTAAAAGCCATTCTCATTAATTACACAAGAGCGGTTCTCTGCTTATACAACATTCATACATACACATACACCCATATATACACACATATATGAAATACAAGAAGTAGTGCCCCGCACTACGACCTCCTCTTCACTCTCGTCTCCATATCTCCTCCGTGCACTTCTCCAGACACTCTTGAACCTGTCTGAAATAGTTGTTTGGGAGGAGTGAGATTCGTCTCAAATCTCAGTAGCGAACAATACCGCTATGCATGGCAGATATATATGAATGCATGACATGCTTGCCTACACTATTTCATGCCAACATAATGATATGCTGCATGCTCGATATTATGACATACATATGGCCAATGTACAAATATAACAGAGCTTTACTACATCAAACATGTTCAACATAAACAGGCAAAGAAGTCACATAATCAATGCAAGACATACATATCACACACATGCAGAAAAGGTAAGTCCACTACCTGTCGGACTTCACGTCCGTCCTCAATCCTTCGTCTTTGCTTCGGTTCGGGCACCGTCCTTTATCGAGTCCTAGAATTCCAAACATTCAATACATGAGTCATCACTCATTCTTATAACATTCTAGACTCGTATTAGTTGATAACTTAGCCCAATTACGCTAAATTACCAAAATGCCCTCGGAAGCCCGGCCCAACTGTACTTTTACAGAAATTACAAGATGGGCCAATCCTACACAATTTCACATGTAGAATCCATTTATGACTTTGGATTCATCAAATTCAGGCCCGAATGATGAAAATACCCCTTAACAGCCCCTATGTAGAGCTAAAAGGGTAAATTGGTCATTTCACCCTCTAGGCCTTTTCTCACTTTCTTTTCAACATGAACCCTACACAATTTACCCTTTTGAACTCAATGGAATCATCTAATTGATGAAATTCCAACTCTACCCTCATAAACCATATAGGGCAGCCGTTATAGAGTTCTCAGGAAAGTTGTGTCGGTTCTTCCTTTTCTTTATCTTCATACCTTCCTTTCTACTTATTCTTACGTGCTTAATCGTTTAGACATCCATTGGACATCATTTTGGCCCCCAAAACATGAATAGAATAAGGGATGAACAGTACACTACTTCCAAAATACTCATCCAAATGATAAATCAAAACGGTAGAAAGGAAGCGTACGCTTACCTCTACCTGCTTCTGAATTCAGTTCGGAATTCCGGCATTGCTCCGGCCGGTGAGACGACACCAACGGCCTCCAATAGAGAATCTAAATCCATAGAAATGAAGCTTAGGATGAGTAGAACAACATTTGTACTGGACATTTTGAGAGAAAACACCATTTCGGACGAGTTCCGGCGAATAACAGTTTTCTCTCTCTCCTCTCATTTTGTCCGTCGCATTCTTATTCTCATCTGTTTCCTTTCTTGTTTTGTCCGATTTCTCTTTCCTTTCCCTTTTTAATCTGAACGCACGGGAAAGAGAATTAATCGATGAAGAATGATGATTAATTAAAATCATCTAGGTGGCCTTTATTCAATTAGTCCACCTATCACATTACTTGCACAACAAGTTTCCTTTCTCTTTTCCTTCATGATTCCATTAATATTAATGAGAAATAAGAGAGTATAATTCACTCTCAAATTATCACATTATGCCACCTCAAGTGGTCCACTTAAAGCCTTATGCTTTTCCTCTTATTAACCTTGCTTGATAATAATTCACTCACTCGGGCTTATTAATTACCAAGTAGTCATTTCCCTCCTTTTAATTCCCATTCAACTCCAATTATTGGGAATATTAGGGAAAATCATCATTTCCCATCTTATGGAAAAATTACCATTTTGCCCTTACCTTTTATTTCCATTTTAATACCCAACAATATAGAGGAATTTTGGGATAAATATCATTCCTCACTTGGACATTTGCTAAATTGGGGTCTAGCAGTCCACTTAATCCAGGCTAAGCCTCAAGCCTTTAATCCCAAAATTTGGGGTATTACATGATACACATAGAAAGAAATATCTGTGTAGTCTAATTGGCACGTTACTCAATATGTAAGGAAAAAGTAAGGACAATGTTAATGTGAGGTTAGATTTGGTTAAATTGGCCATCAAAGAAGAGTTGGCATCGGTTAAGCAAGGGTACTGTACTTATCTTCCTCCAGCAGCTTATACTCTGTTGAGGAAAGAGAAAATGTTATTTTGTGAGTTTCTTGAAGGAATCAAAGTTCCAGAGGGCTATTCTTCAAATATAAAGAATCTTGTATCAGTGAAAGAGTTGAAGCTAAAGAACCTTAAATCTCATGATTTTCATGTGCTCATGCAGAATTTTATACCCGTTGGTATATGGTCAATCTTACCCAAGAAAGTATGGAATACCATCACTAAACTTTGCATGGTCAAATTGATTTCTAGTAAAGTGGTTGATTCAATGAAGTTACTAGATTTGCAAAGGCTGATTATTTGTACTCTGTATGAACTTAAAATGTATTTTTCACCTTCATGTTTTGACATTATGGTTCATCTCACTGTACAATTGGTGAAAGAGGTTCAAATGTGTAGTCTAGTGTACCTGAGATGGATGTACCCGAATGAGCGACTTATGAAAATTTTAAAAGGGTATGTAAAAAATAGATATCGACCAGAGTGTTGTATAACTGAGCGTTACATGGCTGTATAACTGATTTTCTATCAAATGTTGACCCGGTAGGGATCCCAAAGTCTCGTCACGATGGGCGAACATTAGGGAAAGGAACAAGTGGGAAGGATGTAATCAGGATATCATTGACTAAATGGGAGCAAGCTCACTTGTATGTGCTACATAACACTGATGAGGTTGAATCGTATGTTGAAGAACACAAGGATGCTCTTCGATTAGTACATGGTGATAGGAATGAAAATTTTATAACAAAATAGCACAACTAACATTTACCAAATTGGCTAAAAAGGCGCATTAATGATAAGGTGGAGAGGAATCCTGATTCAGTTTCTAAAAACTTGAGATGGTTATCAAATGGACTGAGCTTAAATGTGTTGTCTTTCAATGGGTATGCAATCAATGGTTACACATTCTATACACATGAATATGATACAAGGAGTATGATGATAACAATGGGGTAATACTTGTTGATTATTGGCATGGAGCCAGTGCTAAAGACATACACCCTATCTATGTACCAATGTCATACTTTGGTGTTATTGAACGAATATGGGAGTTAGATTACACTATGTTCAGGGTCCCTATATTCAGATGTAAATGGGTAAACAATAACAGTGGCTTGCATATGGCTGAGTTAGGGTTTGTTCAAGTAGACCTTTCTAAAGTTTGGTATAAAGATGATCCTTTCATTTTAGCATCGCAAGAGGCCGAACAAGTGTTTTTTATTCCAGATCCTTCTAAGAAGAATTGGTCCATTATACTTCCATTGAACAAGAATCATCAAGAACAAGTTGATGCTAAAAGTAATGAATATTTGTATATTCCTGAGGTGATCTTTCTTTTGAGATTTTGTAGTCAAAGTATATTGATATAGATGAAGATGAAAATGAAGATGAACCCTTATACATGAGACATGATCATGAAGAGGGGACTTGGTTTTTAAATCAAACAAGAAAGAGGAAAAGATGATAATAAGTGCCTTATTTTTTTCCTTGTATATTTTATTACATGTCTATTCATATATTTTACCTTAATTTACTTTAATTTTCATGATTGTCACTGTGCACTGATGTTTCATTTGGTTTATTTAACTTGTAGGAAAATAAATCCCCACAATGTAGATGAAGTTCCTCTTGTTGAAAATCATGGTCAGGCGGCATTTGAGGCTGACGTAACCCAGGGAAGGACCATAATGAAAAGACTGATCAAGCTAAGGAGTAAGGGCATTAAGTTAGCGCTTGAATGGAATGAAAACAAAAATCTAATCAGACCTAATGCTAGCTCATTTAATAATTTCATTGGGACTACAGTTAGAGAAAGAGTCCCTATTACATTTTTAGATTGGAGACAAGCAAAGAAATAGCATGTAGATATCATCTTGGGTGCAGTTAAGGTAAACAGTATTTACTTTATTATCCAGGTTATTTAGTTTCATGAAATTACAATCTAACAAGTAATGTGTGCTTTTTTGTTACAGTCTTGTTTCATTATCAAAGAAGACAAAGAGAAATACATGCTAAAAATATGTGGCAAACTTTTACAAAATTTTCAATATGACCTTGTTAGATTCTACTTGTGCGATAACAATAATAATATCAATCGTACACCGCCGGAGTTGTACGATGGAATAATAACACAAGAGCAGTGGGATGAGTTTGTGAGCTCACATACTACAACGAAATTTATGGTAACATAATATTTACTTTTACGGACTACTTGTAATGTATTTGTAACTTACATTTATTGATATGATTGATTCGGATCTAAATAGCAAAGAAGTGAGCATAACCGGGAAAGCGTGTCCAACATGCCATACCGGTACATGAAAAGATTGGTATCATATAGAGTATTGGAGCAACAATTAGTAAGAACTAATCATTATTTATTACGAATATAATTTTTATGACTAAGATTTCACTACAACTAACTTTGACATGCATATACAAGAGTCCCATTCTGATGTCACACGTTTACCACGGCATGATTTGTGGCTAGCCAGCTGCACAAATAAAAAGGGCGAAATTCCCAGTAAGCAAGCCAGGGCAGTTGCGGATTACTGTGTGAGTAGTAGATTATACATACAATAAAGATTTAGCTTTACATAAATAATTCTATAATATAATAACTAATATTGTTGTAATTCTTTTTGTGATAGCACACAATGACGCCAAAACAGCCACAGTTGGTGAACTATGTTGGGCCTAATGACTTACTCAGTGGAGCGCTTAGAGCTCGGTCGTCTTCGGGGTACTGGTTTTAGAGTCACTCAAACAAAGTACTTTGGCTCCAAAAGTGACCCAACAAGAATGACTTTCTTCAACTAAAGGAGGAAATTTTTGGCTACAAGCAGCAACTGGACTAGCAGATGAATGCCTACAAGCATGATGTAGAACAGAAGATTAGTAACTACAAGCATCAAGTCGAACAATTTAATGATCATATGCGGTTGCTGCAAGAGCAAAATACGATGTTGAGGGCTCAAATTGATGCCTTAATGCAGTCTAGGCTAGTACCAAGTCCAATGAGTGACAGCACTAGTACTAGGGATAGTTGCCCATCTACACCTAAAATCCTCATTCCTTTAGTAATTAATTTATTCTCTAGTTAACTTTTTGTTATGTTATAACCTTAATATATTAACTCTACTTTTCATAGGGCTAATGGACGTGCAAGTTACACGTAGATGATTCTTTCAAGCATGCGGTTGCTATTGGCATGCCCTACAACATTGACAGCGATATACTGCATAATGCACTATTACCCCCAAACACACTCTGAGTCAAGGTTGACATATGCACGAATGAAGACTCCCTCCTGCCAATCCCTTCTCAGGATGAAGTAACAATGGTGAAAGATGTTGTCGGTGGCTATGTTGCATGGCCAATAGGTCTTATTGAGCCACTAAAAAAAGGTACTTAATTTACAATTCCTTCTACTTTTCCTATGCACTTTCATCTAAAACTACATGATTCAATTTCATAATTTTTGTAGGTTGCTCATCCTAAAGGAATACAAGTTGAAGGGCATGGGAAGAACTCAAACTGCTCAGCAACACAAAAGAATTCCCAACCCTCAACCAACAACAAAAGCAACAACATACAAATAGTCTCATATCGCCAATAATTGGCATTAATGGCACCAGATGTCATCCACCAAGGAGGTCAGGAAATACATTTTGATATCAAAATCTATCATATAAATGTACCTGATCATGTCGATAGTGCTGTCCTGAATGAAGTACTTAGTCATGGATGGCTTAGTGTGATAGTCATTAACATATGCATTAGGTACTTTATCATCATCATCTATTACTATTATTATTATTCATCATTCAAGTTTTTGGTTTTAATGAAATTGTTTGTTTTCCATAAAGGCACTTATACCATGATCTGGTAGTGGGCACAAAAATGGTTAATAGATTTGTATTTATCAGCCTACACCTCCTTGGCCAGCATGTGGGGACTATTTTAGACATACAAACCAACGATCTTAAGGACCAGTTCATGCAGAGAGCAACCCCTACTAACATATTTATTGTACCATACAATCCGGGGTAAGTTATTTGCGACGTTATTGTATGTTTTTTTATTCTTTCACTTTTACCATAACATTATTGTTAAAGTAAAATTTTCAAAATATTTTAAGGCACATTGGATTTTGCTTGTGATCCGGCCTAGAATGGCTGGAGGCCCCCGCATTTTCTATTTAGATCCTCTAGAGGCTGGTTATCCAGAGAACCGACTTGATAAGGTGATTATGATTATTAGGTAAGTGTATGGGTGTATGTGTAAATATTTGGGTGTGATTATTGAATAACCAAAATTAATCAGTCATTACTTGTTTTGTTAGTGCATTGATTGCATATAGAAGCAATGTTGGATTGCCCTATTTTAATAAACGCTCTGACTCCATCATGACCTATGCCTGGAAGAAGATTAAGAGCCCGTTTGGTTTAACCCTATTGCATGCATACAATGGTAATCATGATTGCATTACCATGAGAAGAGTGTTTGGTTGCTCTTTAGGATGGTAATAGAGTTTACCATGGTAATGATGATTACCAAAAAATTGGTAATCCTCATTCATACCTCCCCCCTATGAATCCTCATTACCATCCCATTGCATAGTTAGAAAAGTCTAATTTACCCTTTAGTTTTACTTCTCTTTATTTTACTTATATATTTTTACTTAGGCACATCGCCACAACCGCTACCACCGTCGCCGCCACCACCTCCTCCTCCACCACTGCAGCCACCTGCCGCCACCTCTTCCTCTACTACCACCAATACCTCCTCCTCCTCTGCCGTTGCTGCCACCTACTCCTGCACCACCACCGCCACCACCTCCTCCTCTACCGTTGCCGCCACCTGCCGCCACCTACTCCTCCACCGCCGCCGCCGCCACCTCCTTTACCGTTACCGCCACCTACTCCTCGACCACCGCCGCCACCTCGTCCTCCTCCACCACCGCCACTACCTCCTCTACCGCTGCTGCCACCCGGCACCTCCGCTACTACCTCCTCCTCCTCCTCCGCCGCCGCCACTACCTCCTCCTTCTCTGTTCTCGCCACCACTACCTCCTTCTCCTCTGCCGCCGCTACTACATCATCCTCCTCTGTCGCTGTAACCACTGCCACCACCTCCTCCTCCTCCTCTACCGTTGCCACCACCCGGCATCGCAGCTACTACCTCCTCTTCATCCGCCGCCGCCCGGCCTCGTTGCTACTACCTCCTCCTCCTCCCTCGCCAACACCTGCCGCTGCCACTACCTCCTCCTTCTCCGCCGCCACCCGCCACCGTCGCCACTACCTCCTCCTTCTCCGTTCCCACCACCACTACCTCCTCCTCCTCCTCTTCCGCCGTCCCCTGCCACTGCCTCCACTACCTCCTCTTCCTCCTCCTCTGCCTCCGCCGCTGCCACTACCTCCTCTGCCACCGCCGCCACCACTACCTCATCCTCCTCCATCGCTGTAGCCACCCACCACCGCCATTACCTCCTCCTCCTCCTCCTGACTCTTAATTTTCTTTTTACAAAGATTATAGTAAGGGTAAAATAGACTTTGTGTAATATATTAATTTTAAATAATTGTTAAAATAAGAATTCATTACACCTTACTTAAAAATCAAACCAAACACTAGCCCTGTAATTAATATTGCATTGCATTACCATTGCATCGCATCGCATTGCACTGCAGGGTGTAATGAGATCGAACCAAACGGGCCCTAAAGTATATGATGAATTTACTCAAATTTTGTTATTCATAAATTTTTCTTCAAACAATGACTTAACTTTTTTTTTGTATTGTTGCAATGTCTATTCCAACCAAATAATAATGATTATGGTTATTATATCATGAAATTTATGAAAGATGTAGTTACTCATAATCTAAATTATGTTCCCTTGAACATAAGTACTTTTACTTATAATTTATACTGTGTTTTGAATTTAATTGAAAGTATCTAAGTTAATTGATTTATAGTGATTTTAATTCATTTTGTGCGTGATATTTATGTAGTATTATGGAGATCAACGTTACACCCAATTGACTTATCAACTAATTCATTTTGTGCGTGATATTTATGTAGTATTATGGAGATCAACGTTACACCCAATTGACTTATCAACAAGTGGAAGAAATCATTAAGGAATGGTGTCAATATATGGTCAGGAAAATATCACCTAATATTTAGGCACATAAGTTAGTTAGATTGTTTCTCTTGTATATTAGCTTGTACTGTATTGTGTAGTCTCTTAAAATTAGTTGTACATATGTTGCAATGATATACATTTAATATTAATTTTATGAACTAATTATGTGTTATTTAATTCTGATTTGATTTGCTTTTTTACTGTCCATTTATACTGTAAATCGATGTGGCATGAATTCAGGTAAAGGGATTTTACGTAAAAGAAACTAAAAAAATTTAAAAAAAAATTGTCACCTCTTATGCCGCTTCCCTCGGTGAACACCTCCTACGGCATTCTAATGGAAGTGTCGTAGGAGGTGATCTCACCTCCTATGACGCTTCCTCGTACTTCCTATGACGCTTCCCCACAAAAGTGCCATAGGAAGTTATTTTTTAAAAAAATAAAATAAAAAGTACCAGCGCTTTTAGAAATTCAAGAAGCACCGTAGGTTACTTTCATGGCGCTGAAAGCTATGCCACTTCACAAACGCCATAATACTTATAAAAATAAGCGCCATTTATGCTGTTTTTTTGTAGTAGTGCATATCCACCTTGGACATTCATTTTGTTATGCCTCTATTGATATAATTGTTTATCTAGGGCCATGAGATGTCAAGAAGGAAGAGGAATGGAAGGCTTTACAAAAAGCTTCAATGGTTGGAAGAAAAGGTACATGAGGATGACTCAAAGGTAAGAGGTAGTAAACTTACTTACTTGTATGTATGTGATGTTTATGTTGTGTATTGATTTGTTGTGATGCTTTGCTTGATTATGTAAAGCATGTATGAATAAATGAAGCTTTGTTTCTATTTTTACTGTGGCCATAAGTATGTTGCATGAAACATTGAGCATGCAGAATATCATTATGCGATCATGAGCATATGTAAGGCAAGCATATCATGCATTAGTATTCATCTTATATGGATTGTATGTATGTTTGCTACTGAGATTCTCTCAAATCTCACCCTCCCCCAACCAACCATACAGGTATGTGAAGTACAAAAGAGGATAGCACAAAGTTGCTCTGGAAGAGAATGTGATGGGGAAATGAAGATTAGTATGTGATAATGGATTATGTATAACTTATTGCACGTTTGGTTATTTGTAAAAACATGCCATGAGGTGTGTCTGTGTGTATACACATGTATGACCAGAGAAGTACTCTAATATGAATAGTAAACCCCTTAAAAGGAAAATTAATAAGGTAAGTTTTGGTATGGGAACATTCATTAGTAATATTCCTAAGCCAAAACAAATGAATTAACGCTTATATATTCGTAATAAGGGGGGGTATGTAAGACAGGTCTTACATCTTGCACCAGGGGTAGAGCGATAAAGCACATTAGAAGCCAACATTGGCTGAGATGAAGAGTCAGGAGGTGAAGGGAAACCACAGCCCAAAGAAAACTCGTCCACTTGCGATGAAGCTTAAACATTCATCCCAATATCTCTTCAAAACGCATAACACGACCTCGAAAAAAAACATGTTAAACAATTATTTATTAGCTTTTTTATTGGGTAAAAAGCTGTTAAATATATAAATATTTCACATGGTGCAAAAAAATATAGGGAAAAAGATAGAAAAAATACTGTCAAAATTTATAAAAGACAAATAAGGGTGTTAAATTTTATTAATTCCAAATTGACTAATTTGGAATTTTGAAATATTGCTAAATGTGGCTAATTACCTAATTACCTTTAGTTTTTTTTAAAAAAATCCTCAAACCCCCTTGTTGGCTATCGGAGCTTCAGCGTTGGTGACCACCACCGCTGGCCTGTCACTGGAGCTCTGATGACTTGCTGACAATCAGCCATCGGACGATGGCCAGTCACCAAAGCTCCGGTGGTCTAATATATTTTTTAATTTCTCAAGTAAAAGCCATCAATACATATACTTAAATTGTTAATATGTACTAAAGTAGTAAATAGGAGCGACGGTCTAGTTACTTAAGTTAAATAAATAAAAGTAGTCAATATTGAAACTAATGTAGATAATATGGAAACTTGAGTTTTTAATAGAGAAACAAAAGTAGTTATTAGGAAATATTCAATAAGTACCATGTTTACTACTTTAGTATGTGTAATGTCCCAAATTTTGATCATTAAGTGTCATGTAGTTATTATGGTATTTCATGATAAAAGAACATATAAGGTGACAAAGTAAAGTCAATAAGATTACATATGACAAAATAGTTATTATACAAGATAGTTGGTCAATTTCCTGTTGAGGCAGTTGGATTGTGTGACACTTTTAAATTAGTAAATGACCTTTAAAAATTCTAAAATTTTCCAGAATGAAAGTAGACATGATAAGATTTAATTTTATAGTTCATATATAATTTTTAGAGCTATATATAAGGCGAAATGAATTTTTGAATTCTGCCCAGCGAAATTGACATTTTCTGTTATAGGTTTCAAAAATAAAAAAATTATGGAAATATTGAGATTCCAATTGGCTAAATTTTACATTTTGCCCTAAAACGAGACTTAATAAGGGTTACATAGGCTTTGGAACCACCCCAATTGGATATTTACACAATTAGATATAAATTTTCAAAGTTTTGTGATAATTCTGCCAATTTTTGCAAATGTTGGGAAAATTAAAGAAGTTGCAAGGGCAAAATGGTCATTTTGTCCCACATAAAAAAATATGGGATATTTATATATACATTACAGAAAAATGAGTACACATGGTAATTTTATGGTAATTTTAGAATAATTACATAATTAATTATGTAATTACTACAATGTATACATTTGGACCAATGAAAAATCTCCAACAAATGTCTCTAGAATTCTCCACATGTCTCTCCCTTGCCTATAAATGAACCAAGTCGGCCAAGAGGGATGGAAAGGAAGGAAAGAAGAGTTATAGGAGGAAAAAGAAGAAGGAGAAGAGGAAGAGAAGCTCTGAGCTCAGACATAAGGTAGGTATGCCGAAATCTCTACTCAATCTTCTGTTATAGTTCCAGAAACATCTCCTTAACCTCCCTATTCTCTTGGGTTAGACATTCACAAGCAAAATTTCTAGGAGAAGGGGGAAAGATTTCGGCCAAAGCTAGGAAGAAGAAGGAAAAGCAAGTTATGTTGTTAGAACTTTAGTATTCTTGATGAAATTGAGTGGTAATGAACTTTTGGCTGGTTATTTGATTGTTTCTGGTAAATTTTTTAAATTTGGCATGTCCATTTTCTAAGGGAAAATGCTGCCCAAATTTCCATTGATTATGTAAAAATAGTAATTGGATGAATAAATCAATGGAAACAAGTGACAACAAATTATGTTAAAATACGTTTCAGCCAAGGCTGAAAATAAGGGAAGGAGTTGGAATTTCATAATTATAATGGTTCCATTATGTTTAGGAGGAAAAATTATGTAGGGTTCATGTTGAATACGAAGTGTGAAAAGCCCCAGATTGTGAAATGACGATTTTGCCCCTAAAACCTTAAGTTGAGCTATTAAGGGAAAAATTGTAATTTGAGTTGGAATTGATGTGATCTGAGGTCAAATATGAGATTTACATATAAAAATATGTGGAATGGACATAAGTTATAGTTTTTGAAAAAGTACAAAATATCGGGGCCGGACTAGGTCCCTAAGGGCAATTTGGTAAATTTTGAGATTTTGAAGGAATGCTAAAGTTATAGATTTCCAAGTGGAATAAACTTAAATAGTACTTAATTGTAACTATTTTGATCAATTTTAGGATTCGATATCTGTTTAGCGGGACCCTCAAAGTCATATAGACTAGACAAGGAAAGGCAACAAGGTAGTAACTCTATCTTTCATATACTATGTGAGTGTTAATATATGATGATTGCCATGATCTGTTTAATGTAATACTTTATGGTGTTTATACTCTCTTGGTGTGGATGATGAGTTAAACCACCCCATGGGACCTTTAAGGTACCATTTGGCCAGGTAGACCCAGTTGAGTGACTTGATATGTACGAACATGTATTGACTTGCTCCAAGTTATGATGAGTATGAACAGGTGTAGGCCTGCTCCAAGTTATTACTGTGATCACATTATGATATGATATTGTGCAGATCAGGAACAAATGATCATTTTTATTCGGACAAAATCATCGTTTGTTTCTTGAGCATTGTCCAATAGGCTTAGGCATTTTGATTGATGCATCATGATAAATGCTACATTGCATGTTTCCTATTTTCATTTTATATAAATGATTTTGTGGTTACTACTGAGATTCGTTCGAATCTCATTCCATTCCTATAAACAAATTATCCAGCTAGGAATAATAATTCCAAAGGTAAGGAGAAAGTCGAATACAAAGACTGAAGACAAGCAGTTGATGAAGTTATCTCAGTGCGCAACATAGTATAGGCTACTAAATTTTTGGGATGTAATATATAACTTACTAATACTTTTTAGTTTCCTGTATTATAATCAAGAAACATGTATCAGTATATTTGTATAAATTATGTTTGCCCGTTTGAACTATGCAATGATGCTTGATGAAATGTCTAAATTCTGCTGGGTTTGACAGTATGCATATTAACAACTCAAGTATATATATATTGATGACTTTTGCTTAAGAAATTCAAAAAAAAAATATTAAATCATTGGGGCTCCGGTGATCAATTGCAAGCACTCCTGTTTACTGCTTTAGTATATATATTAACAACTCACTTATACATATATATTGACGACTTTTACTTGAGAAATTCAAAAAAAAATTATACTACCCGGAGCTCTGGTAACCGGCCGCCGACGCTCCTGTTTACTACTTTAATATACATATTAACAAGGAAAGTATACATATTGATGACTTTTTCTTGAGAAATGCAATATATATATATATATATATATATATATATATATATATATATATAGAATGCCAGAGCTTTGGTGACCAACCACTATTGCCCGACAAGGGCACTAGAGCTTTAGTAACTGGCTGCCACGGGTAGTCATTGGCACCGGCAATTAGGTAATTTCTCACATTTGACAACTTTTCAAATTTTCAAATCAGTCCATTTCGAATTATTGAAATTTTATATTCTTATTTGTCTTTTATGAATTTTGACAATATTTTTCTATCATTTTCCCAAAAATATGTAAAAGAATTGTACCTTGATTCTATTTATAAGCAACATTTTCTTTCATGAGTTTAGTCTACTGTGAGCAACAATTTGATTTTGTCTAAAAATTAATGTACTTTTTTCCATTTTTACCCCTAATTAATTTGCATATCTCTCTCGTATCTTTTTCTTAGTCATTCTCCTTCACTCTCATAATTTTCATAAATTAGGATATGTTTGAAAAAAAAACAGTATCTCTTATATATTTATTATTTTTTAATTAATTTTAATCATTAACTTGTTTTACATATTTTGAGTAGTTAGTGTTTATAAAAAAGACCAGGAGTAACATTTTGGAGTTTTATTTTGTTTTTCCAAAGTGATTATAATCTTATATTCAATAAATTTTCCTTAATAATATTTATTTGAATTTTAATAAGCTTAAATTTAAAAAATTCATGTTTGAAGTGTTATTTATTTTTTGTTTGATATATTATTATTTATTTATTTAAAGTTTGGTACGAGTACTTTTTTTTATCATTAAACAAAGGAAGAATTTATTGGTCTCTTCAATGTTTTGTGATCAATATTTCAATGATAAGTAATATTAAATTTCAAATAAATATAATTTTCAATTAATAATTAAACTTAATGACTAAAATAATTTAGGGAGAATTCTAAAAAAATACCATTTAAACTTCAAAATTTTAAATAAGTGATTTAACAATAAAATGATTTGTTAATTACATTACCATTCTTGTTAATCCCATTACCGAACTTGTTAACGAGATTTTAAAGTTTAAATGATATTTTTTTGACATTCTCCCAATAATTTATTAGTTACTGATATTTAAAATAATATTTTTTATTTTAAGGTTTTTTGTATCGTCCTTTAGTTTGGTTTCAGATTCATACATTCCGTAATGAAAGCATAATTTCTTTCCGCATTGTCCCCGTAATCCCTAACGGCTGCCAGAGGCTTTTTGAGACATTTTCGCTGCCCGAGCACGATGAATCAGATGGGAATGAACTGCCAGACTCCATTTCTTCCGGAAGAGATCACCAGAAACATTCTCAAACGGCTTCCTGTGAAGTCACTGATACGATTTCAATGTGTATGCAAACATTGGAAAAATCTCATCAAAAGTCGATCTTTCGTGGCAAACCACCTTCACCACTCCACTCATCAAACTTCTTTTAGAAGAAGATAACTTGCGCTTGTGTTTACTCGATTGCGAACTTCAACTCCGCAAAGTTCAGAGAGTCCTTCCGATCAAATCCTTTCAGTGTGCTAGGATCGTGGGCTCCTGCAATGGCCTGCTCTGTGTTGAAATGGATCAGGATAACAAATTTCCTCCATCCCTTCTATTGTGGGATCCTGCCAATAGAGCGTACAGGTATGTTCCTAGAAGAACTTATGCTGACTCTGATGATTGCGTGGTAGGATTTGGGTTTAGTCCAGCTGTTAATGATTACAAGATAGTGAGAGCTTATTCTGAATCCGATGATGTGGTTAATCGGGTGGAAGTGTTTTCATTAAATAGAGGGTCATGGAAGGGGATAGATATTGGGAACTTGAAGGGGGTTAAACTTTGTTATGAGAGTGTCACGACTAATGGAGCTATATTTTGGTCTGGGTTAAAACTAGGTGCGAAGGATGAAGATAATACTGACGAGGATGATGTTGATACTTAGGAGGATGATTATACGGATGATGATGATGATATGGAGGAGGCTAAAGATGAAACCGAGGTGATAGTTTCATTTGACATAGGAAGGGAAATCTTTACATTGATGCCAAGGACTGATTTAGACTATAATGCAAATGAAAAGCTTTCCATTTATGAAAACAAACTTGCTATGCTTTGCGACATTTGGGATGAGGATGATGAAAGGTCTGATTTGATTGATTTGTGGGTCATGGAGAAGGGTACAGAGGAGAGATGGAATTGGATTAAACTATATAGTAGCAATCCCTGTTCATACACATTAGAACCAATGACTATTTGGAGGAACCATATAGTTTGCAAAGCTTCTTTTGAAGAGGACAAGGTAAAAGGAAGGGATGCCCTATATCTGTTGAATCTCACTACTAATGAAGCTAAGACATTTGATATTCCCAAATGTTGCTAACATATTCATAGTATGTGCAATTATGTGGAAAGCTTGGTATCACTTGGCACATACCAATGATTTGAAACCTTGCTTATTTACTTTGTTTAAGTACTTTTGGTGGAAAGGAATATCAACAGCTTGGATGATTCTGTTCCATTAATATTTGATGCCTTTTGGAGATGTTATCTAGAATGATGACCACAGATATTTAGCCCCTGATGTAACTACAGTTCGGGCCTTGTTTTCTATTAGCATACCAATGGTTTTCTGGGTGAATAATTGTCACTTGTTTTATTATCCTGTATGAGAGGCAAGAAAGTAATTGATGTCTTTTTTCCTCTTTTGTTGCTCTAAACTAAAGATCTCTTTCTTTGTAATTTTCCTTCCCTCCCTATCACCTTTGAGATTCATCTTTCTCTACCACTAGTGACAGGAGTGGTTTATCCAGTAATAGTTTATCATTTTTCTTGCTTGATGATGTTGCTTTTATTATCCACAATTGAATGCCATTTTCTTTTTCCTTTGGTTGAGTTCAAGTTTTTTACCTCTCACATTACCTTTTGACCTTTTAAGCTCTAATATTTGATTAGAAGTGGAACCTTCCATTAAAAGTTGAAATTGTTAGTTTTATCTGTCAAATTTTGTCTTGGTGTCACAATTTGCTTTGGATATTTGTTCACACACACACACCCTTATGCTTGTGGATAGGACTGAAAGTTTCTAGGAATTTAGTTCTTTTGTGTGTACATTTTGCATGCTATGTTATATATTCTGTGGAAATGCTGTAGTCTTCAGTGGAAGTCGTTATCTAAGAGCATGGTGAATAAATTGAAGGGTGATAGTGACATTTGTTGAAGGTTAATTCAAATTCAAAATTATTTGAATTAGACTTGGTCCATTTCAGAATTATGGGCAGTTGTTTGTAGTGGCTATAAAATCTTTATTTTGTGAGATATGTTTTGGTTTCTTAAACTTTTTGTTTTTGAGCCATTACGTAAGGCATATCAGGTCTGCACTATAAAGCTTTAAGCATTATAAAACCTCTGCTCCACATATGATTTTACTTTTCATAAAACTTGCATCACTCTGTGTCTCAAGTAGCATTTCATTCATTAAAGTGATAAGCTTATTATTTATTATTTATCAATGTTTATTGCTTTTCTATCCTACTATTCTTTATGTTGGTTTTGGGATGGAATTGCTTCATATGATTTGTTGAAAGTCAGAGATTCTTTTTCGGTGATGAGTGTATATTTCTACAGTTAGCATGATATTGCTGACCATTACCATTAATCACTCTCATTTTGTCTCTCCATTCCTCTGTATGTTATGGCATTTTTTGCTGCTTTGTTTCATTATATAATCAGATGTAATCTCTCATTTTAACATATCAATGAAATCAAGGCTCTAAGAGCCAATATGGTATCAGACCTTTGGTAGAGAAACTCCTCGGCCAAGCCAGAGTGGCGACAGACCTGAAAGACGCAGAGATCCGACGCATGATGCCAAAACAGCAGCAGCAAAGGAATATCACTTCTCGGCAACCAAGGGCGCGTTAAAGCACACCGCCGCCATAGGGATGACCGGAAACCGCCGATCGGCGCAACCCAGAAGTCTGACGGTGATCTGACCAACGCATGACATTCACGCGCTTTCACAGCCCTCTGCACGTGAACATCACGTGCCACCACATTGCCGGCGCGTGAGATACATGCGCCTCCTCTACAGTACTCTCAGACGATTTTTTCCTTCAAATTATGGATCCCTCTGAGTTTCTTCCTGTTTTTGGCTTTATTCCTAGAAATCCAGTCACAACAAGGGCCAATCCAATGGCATTAATGACTGGTACAAATCCACAAAATCAAAGCCCTTCTTCATCTTCCAATACTTTTGTTACTGGTAATACGGTAACAACTCCAGATCCACCGGATAATCAGATTATGGCCATTAGTCACAGGTTCAATCGGCAAAATTATCTTTAGTGGTCCCAAACTGTGCTAAGGTATATCCGTGGAAAAAGAAAGGAGAAATACATAAATGGAGCAGCACCCCAACCTGATCCAAATCATCCAAGTTTTGACACATGGTTTGCTGAAAACAATCAAGTTATGACTTGGTTGTGTAATTCTATGACTGATGACATTAGTGAAATTTATCTCCTAGCAGATACAGCAAAAGAAATTTGGGATGCAACAAGAGAAACTTACTCCTCCCTTAACAACACTGCTACATTGCTTCATCTAAAACGACGACTTCGAGATTTGAGACAAGGTAACTTAACAGTTACAAAATACTATAATGCCTTGATGAAACTCTGGCAACAACAAGATCTCTATGATGTACATCTATGGAATACAGTCAAAGATGCCAAGTTACATAGAAAACTAACAGAAGAAGGAAGAGTCTATGATTTCCTTATTGGCCTCAATGATTCATTTGAAGAAATAAGAGGTCGAATTATGGGATTAAAACCCATGCCTTCTCTTTGAGAAGTTGTCAATCATGTGCAGTTTGAGGAAAGTCGGAAACTCCTAACTCAAAAGCAGCGGCAGCTCCAACACAAGTGAAAGTTCAACTCTTGTTATAAGAGGACAAAAAGACGAACGAAGAAATAACAAATGGTGCGCTTACTGCAAGAAAAAGGGGCATATCAAAGAGGAATGCTGGAAGCTGCATGGCAAGCCATCAACCAGCAAACAATACTCCTCTTCTAATATCACTACAACTGAGCAGAAAACAGGAGATATTGATTTCCTGAGTCAAGAAGAAATACAAATGTTTCGCCATATGCTGGACAAGCAGAACAAGTCCAATACTGTTCCTAGGGTGAATCTAGCCTAATCAGGTAATTCTGTTATAGCTCTCAACACAGTGATGACTAGTAAAGATACTTGGATTGTTGACTCAGGAGCCACTGACCATATGACGGGCAACAAATCTTTAATTCACAACCTGAAACTCTGTCATGAACACCTTAAAGTAAAAGTTGCTAACGGTGTTTTCACAAGAGTTGAAGGAATAGGAACGGTTATATTATCTAATGACTTAGAAATAAAAAATGTTTTGTTTGTACCTGCACTCACCTGTAATCTAATATCTGTAAGTCAGCTTACTAAAGGACGAACATGCAGAATAATTTTCAAAAGTGATCTTTGTATTTTTTTTAGGATTTAAAATCGAAGAGGACGATTAGGACTTCTAGAGAATGTGATGAATTATACTACCTTAAAGGATCCAGCTTGCAAAATGGAAGGAAGGCAAGAAAAGCACTGGTTAGCTCCAACACTCAAAATCATGATGTACTGTTGTGGCATTGTCGCTCAGGTCAACTTAGTTTTGAGTACATGAAGCATGTATTTCCCACTCTGTTTAATAAAAATTCCACTCTTTTTCATTGTGAAACTTGCCAATTTGCCAAGCAAACTAGAACCTCATATCCTAGACAGCCTTATACACCCTCCTCACCATTCACATTAATCCATAGTGATATTTGGGGTCCTGCACGAGTAAAAACTCTTACCAATGCAAGATGGTTTGTTACTTTCATAGATGATCACACTAGAACCATTTGGGTATATTTAATGAAAGACAAATCTGAACTAGCCAAAGTATTTCAGAACTTCTTTACCTTTGTGTGCACACAGTTTAACACATCCATTAAGGTACTACGACGTGATAATGCCAAGGAATATCTGAGCGACACCTTTAAAGAATTTCTTGATCAACAAGGAATTTATCACCAAACTTCATGCCCTTATACCTCTCAACAAAATGGAGTGGCTGAGAGAAAGAATCGTCACTTATTGGAAGTAACCCGAACCTTATTAATGGAACGAAATGTTCCCACCATCTTCTGGGGTGATGCTGTACTTACTGCAGCTTATCTCATTAACCGTATGCCATCCAGAATTCTCAATTACAACACACATATTCAAAAACTCCTTGAACATTTTCCAAATTGTTCACTCATTAATACATTACCTCCAAAAGTGTTTGGTTGTGTTGTCTTTGTCCACAAAAATGATGGTAATAAATTTGCTGCTCGAGCAGATAAATGTATATTCCTTGGCTACTCCTCTACTCAAAAAGGGTATAAATGCTACTGTCCTACTTCCAAGAAGCTTATTATTTCTCGAGATACTGTATTCTTGGAAGAAGAAGCATATTATCCTAAATTACCCATTCAGGGGGAGTATATTGATACTAAATGGCTAATCCTGGAAGAAAACAAATCCACAGACTTATCACCACCATCCAAACCTAACCATATAGTCACCATCAACCCATTTGCTTCAATAAACCAACCTAGCCCAATCCAATCTGAATCTACACCTAATGAGCTGCAAGCACATGTTGATAATAATTCAAGGTTGGATACTGAATCACAACAAGAGGAAGAGTCCAGGCTACAAACTAGAGATGAACCAAGCACTGGTAGTACTATCTCTCCCATTCAAAGGAACGACCATGAATCCAATTCGGGATTAAATCCTGAAGAACTAGGTTGGCCTATTGCTTTAAGAAAAGGGGTAAGAGCTTGTACTCAACATCCAATTCAACGTTTTGTTTCATACGGTAACTTGTCTGCAAAAATGCAAAGTTTTGTTGTGAACAGTGCACGGATAAAAGTCCCTGACTCATTTCAACAAACTATGGCTAATCCAAATTGGAAACAAGCAGCAGCAGAGGAGTTGAGGGCACTCAAAAGACAATGAAACATAGGAGATTACAACTCTTCCCAAAGGCAAGAAACCAGTTGGATGTAGGTGGATCTTCACCCCAAAGTTCAATCATGATGGTAGTATCAACAAATACAAGGCGGGACTTGTTGCGAAAGGCTATACCCAAACGTATGGCATCGATTATCAGAAGACATTTGCTCCAGTGGCTAAGCTTAATACCATCCAAGTACTACTGTCAATTGTAGCTAATTTGGATTGGTCTTTACACCAGCTGGATGTGAAAAATGCATTTCTGAATGGAAATTTGGAAGAAGTATACATGGAGATTCCAAATGGAATTTCAGCTCCTAACAATTATGTGTGCAAACTCAACAAGCCTTTGTATGGACTTAAACAGTCACCTAGAGCATGGTTTGGCAGATTTACCAAAACAATGAAAGGACTTGGATATACCCAAGGACAAGCAGATGACACATTGTTCATCAAACGTATTAATGACAAAGTCACCATCTTGATAGTCTATGTTGATGACATAGTCATAACCGGAAATGATGAAGGATCTATTGCTCAGCTAAAACAAAATGTGTCAACTGAGTTCCAAGTAAAAGATCTTGGACAAATGAGGTATTTCCTAGGCATGGAGGTGACAAGAACAAAAAGGGGCATCAATGTATCTCAGCGGAAGTACACACTAGACCTGTTATACGAAACATGAATGTTATGCGCACAACCTGAAGGAACACCGATGGAAGAAGGCTGTCATTTGGAAATTAAACCAAATGGTGTCTTAGTCAACTCAGAACGATACAGAAGACTTGTTGGAAAACTCATACTTAATTCACACACGTCTTTAGATGCAAGAAAAATAGTCCAAATGAATCTTGAAAAATCATTAACGATAACTAAAGTATAAAGATTTCCTCCAAAACTTTTTACTCTTACAGGTCCTACTAAATCCATATGAAGTAACTGTAAAGGTTTAGAAGTTGAAATCTCATTCTTAGTTTTGAAAGACAATTTAATTTGTTTTCCCTTTTGACAAGAATCACAAATCATATCATCTTTGAATTTTAATTTAGGAAGACCAATGACTAAATCCTTTCTAACCAGTTTTTCAAGCTGATTCATGTTGACATGAGCAAGACATTTATGCCATATCCAACTTTTCTCAGTTTTACTTAGAAAATAGTTTTCAGAAGAACTGGAATTTAAATCAAGAGTATAGCAGTTACCATCCCTTTGAGCACGGATCTTTGCTTTGATGGATTCTTTGTTAAGTTGTAGATCCTTCTTGTTTACTATTAGGCATTCTTCTGAATTGAAGATCACCCAGTTATCTTTATCAGTGTTTTGACTCACACTTAGGAGGTTGTGACATAGTCCTTCAACATAGTAAACTCCATTGATTTGAACTCCATTAAATTTTCCAACTTTACAAACTCCGGCTATACATCCAGATTGGTTATCTCCAAAGGCTACCTTTCCTCCATCTTTAGGGTTCAATGTGGTGAACTTTTTTCTATCACCAGTCATGTGTCTCGAGCATTCACTTTCAATGTACCATTTGTTTGCTCGTGATGCTTTGAGACATATCTAGAGTAATATCATTGAGCCTTAGGTACCCACACTTTCTTGAGTCCTTCATGGTTAGTATAAATTACTCTTAGTACATGTGTCCCTTTCAGAACCCATTTGTATGTTCCGATGACTTTTTCCTTTTCTAAAATGACATGATGATGTAGAATGACATTTTATATTGCAGAAATTGCATGATGTAAATGGATTTGATGTATGCATGGTATTTTTAAAATATTTCAAATATGTCTTACTTCCTCTCTTTTTCTTACCTCTGTTTTTACTTTATACAGGTTTATACCCAATTCCAGATTTATCATGCATAACAAGTTAGGATTTCAAAATAATTTTCAGAGTTTCACTTTCCTTACTAAATTTTTCTAATGTTTTTGTTAGATTACTAATTTTCTTATCCTTATATTTACATAACGCGCATGATGAATGTGATATGCTGACATTGTTTCTACTTTCAAGTTCTTTCACTCTCTTTTTATAGCATACCATTTCCTTAGCTATCTTAATAAATTCATAATGTAATTCATTATATTCATATAAAAGTTCATCATAAGAAGGTTCAGAATCACTTACCTCAGAGTCTGATTCTTCCTCTTTAGCTACCAAGTATATATTAACAACTTTATGATCGTCACTTTCCTTATCTCATGAGCTATCACCCCATATGGATGATATGTATGCTTTCTTTTTCTGCTTCTTCTTATCTTTATTCTTGAAGCATTCAGAACTTATATGTCCCAATTTTTCGCATTCATAGTTTACAACTTGGTGCTCTTTATTATCTTTCTTGCTCGAACCTCCTTGCTGATTTTTTAAGTTCCGTTGACCTCTTTTATATAACTTCTTCAATTTCCTAATGATCATTCCCATATCCTCATCAAGTTCTTTTTTGCTTTCAGATGGTTTGGCTTCCTTGATAGCTTTGAGGGCGACTCCTCTTTTCTTTTTATCATCAAAATCTTACAATTCCTTCTTGAATTTAAGCTTTCCCTCATACTCAAAAAGGCTTCCAAAGAGTACAGCTCCCGATCTCATCGATTCACTTCTAGCTTCTTCGATGGCTGTCACCTTTGCTTCCCATTCTTTCATAAAAATGTTAAGAATCTTTCTTACATGGACATTTTGATCAAATGTTTTCCTAAGTGCTGCTAGCTCGTTGACTAGGTAGGTATATCTGAGTTCGAATTCAGATATTATTTCTTCAGGTTTAATCCGAAACAAATCATATTTTGTTGTTAGAGTATTGACTCTATTTTCTTTAATTATGAATGTACCTTCATGTGCAATTTCTAATGAATCCCACATTTATTTTATTATAGGTAACATACAGATTCTGAAGTACTCCTTATGGCTAAGGGTGTAATAGCTTATTTCCAATAGCCTTAGATGAGCACAAATGAGTAGTGAAATCAGTTGTGGAACAAGGATTTGAACTTGGACTACCCAAATCTAGTATGTTCATAAATTCTCCACTCTCAACTCAGGAGTTGAACTTAGGGTTAAGAGGGTTTTTCAGAGGGTAGGAAAATTTTTCAATTATTTCCACAAGTTTCACTACATCACCAAGTCTCATCGGCTCTTACTTTCAGTATATCAAAGTATATAAGCACTTTTACTTCAATTAAATTAGAGCGATTCTTTGTTTATACTTCATCCATTCATTCATATATGTACATAACAAGTATGATCACAAACTACCACAATATTTACATCAAATACAAAGATAGTGCCTTGCACTATGATCTTCAATTCACCTTCATATCACCTCCGTATTTCCCTTTTGCATAACTCAATGCATTCTTCTCCTGTACTCATCATACCTATATGGTTTGTGGGGGAGAGTAAGAAATCGAGGGAAACTCAGTAGCAAACATACAAACAATACATGTAAGATAAGTGCTTGTGCATGATATGTTTGCCTTACATAGGCTCATGTTCACATAATGATATTCTACATGCTCAATGTTTCGTGCAACATACTTATGGCCATAGTAAAAACAGAAACAGAGCTTTATTCATTCATACATGCTTCACATAATCAAGCAAAGCAATACAGCAAATCAATACACAGCATAAACATCACATACATTAAAGTAAGTAAATTTACTACCTTGTCAACTTATGTCCTTCTTCTTGAATTGTTCCCTTTTCTTCCAACCATCGGAACTTCTTCGAAATTCTTCCATTCCTCTTCTTTCTTGACTTCTCCATGGCCCTAGATACCCAATTACATCATTAGAGCCACGATTGTGAGTCATTAGAAGTGTATACTAATATCCAACAAGCTAGGAAGGGCTAAATGGGTCAATTTCCTTAAAAAATATGAAATGTTGGAATTTAGGGGTTTTGGCCGCGGCCAAAATCAAATCAGAGAGTTTTTGGCCGCGGCTAAGAATCTGGCCGATAGATTTTCCCTTTTCCTAATTTATAGCCGAACTTATAAAAATCATAACTACTTCTACAAAAATATAAATGAGGTTCTTCTAAGTTCTATGCAACCCTGTTTAAGTCTAATTTATGGGAAAAATATGGCCACAAGCTAAATGTACACACATAGGTACAGAGTGCCCTTTAATTAGACACTGCTTCAGAATTGCCCTATTTTACATTACCAGACTTTGAAAACTCATAACTTCTAGCATACTTGTCCAAATATTTCATATTACATATCATTTAAAAGATTATCATGTCTACCTTAAGTTTTGAAAGTTTCATTATAATTGGACAACATTCAGCCATTCAAAAACATATCACAACGACACTGCCTCCAGAAGACAGATTTCACAACATGCACCCTTTAACTTCTAAAACTTCAAAATTCATATACAAGTATTCAAAATTCATGAACACTTGCATACCTACACAATTTTACCCAAGGAATCCATTGGAAACCTCAAATTTTGCAAATTCATGTTCCTTCATCAAGTCACAATACAGGGCAGAAATCAAGGTTCTTAAGAGTAACATGTTGTTTTCTGGTTTTCTCTTGCTTAATCATTTTCTTTCTACTTCTAATCAAATGATTAGCTATTTAAACACTCATTAGATATGATGTAGCCATTGAAAATACCATTTTAAATCAGCCATGAACAATACCCAAATTCCTCTATACTCATTCAAACGACAAACCAATCGGTTAAAAAGGAAGCTTACGCTTACCTTTACCTATTTCCGCAAACGGTTCGGAATTTCAGCAACACTCCGGCCGGTGATATGGTGCCAACCACCTCCAAATGAAAAGATGAAACAATAGAAATGAAGCTTGCGACGAGTAGAAGAAGTTTCCTGAAGGGCACTTTGAGAGAGGACGCCGATTCGGCAGTGTTTCGGAGGTTGGAATTTTCTCTCTCCTCTCCCTCCATTTTCGGCTTAGCTTCTCTCTCTCTCTCTCTTCGAGTTCTTTCTGCATGGAATGACTGATGAAGATGATGATTTAATGGTTAAATGAGGTGTTAATTACTTTTCCACATGTCATCTCCTGATTGGCCCAACATACTGAATTTTCGCACAAAATAGATAATCTGGCAGAATTTTTATTAAACTTTGAAAATTCATATCTAATTGTACAAATATTCAATTGGGGTGGTTCCAAACAAAGGCTATGAGACCCTCATTGAGTCTAGTTTAAAGGAAAAATATAACCTTTTGCCAATTGGAAGATCAATCTCCTTAGAATTTTAATCTTTAGATGCTGCCCCAGAAAATAGTTAATTTCGCTGGGCTAACTTCAAAAATTCATTTCTCGTTGTGTACAGTACCAAATGACTTATATAACATATCAAATTAAATCTTGATAAGTCTACTTTCATTTTGAAAAAGTTTCATAATATTTATACAACATTTGCCCCTTAAAATCTGCCACACAACCATGACTGCCACATTGGGAATTTCACCAATAGCAATAATACTTTGTATTCCACTTCACTATGTTGTGTGTGACTTCCAATCACTTCGTTTTGTTATTCCATGAGCTCTTTAGCTCACCAATATAATTCCTTTTAATATCCAAGGATATAAAGGAATTTTAGGGAATTTAAACATGTCTCATAGGGACATTTACTAAGCTGAGGTCTAGCAGTCCACTTAATTTAGGCTTATTCTCTAGCCTTTAGTCCCAAAATTTGGGATATTACAATTCTCCCCCCGTTCATTAAATTTTGTCCTCAAAATTTGCTACTGGTCTTATTCTTAATAATACTTCAAAAGACCACTGTAGCGAGGGTTTCATTTTATTCTTTCTTTATTCTATCGATATCTCAAATTCGAGAGGACACTCCAAATTCTAGAGGGTACTTCAAATACTCGAGGTTTTCTCATTCAATCTTATTCCTATAGACCTTATTCTTCTATCCTACGTCCGAGCTTCCTCAATTGACGCTTACAAACTACTTTCCTCTTAACTAGCACTGTAGCTAGCAAGTACTATCTAACCTAACAAGTTCATACTTCTTACCCTTCTATCAGTTTCTGTTCCTGTTTCTCCATAACCGGTAACTGCACCGCTTTTCAATTCAAAGCATTAACGATGATAGTCGTGTCACTGCTTTTTCATTTCTCAATGTTGTCTCATATTCTACTTTTCTGATTTTCAAATATTCAAAATTCTTTTGGTCGCAGTACATTTTCACAATCATACTACACAAAATAGTGCTTTCACATTTTCAAAGAAAACATGATTATTGCCAGCTCAAACTCACAAGTAGGGTAATTCAACTCGTAGGGTTTCAATTGTTAAGAGGCACACACCACCATTCCGTTCTGCTTCACCAGGACGTTTCCCAATCCTTTATTTCTTTCTCATTTCATTGCAGACCATACTGGTCGCTTTACTGCAAACCACACAAGGGTCGTATTCTAAGATCGGGAATATTCAATACTGGTATGAGTTTCAACCTCTCCTACAGCTCTATGAAATCCTTTCACAGACATCATCCAACTTACGAAATTCTTTCTGTAATTCTTTCTTTCAAGTGAGTGGCAAAGTGATTCAAGAAAAATTCTAAATTTATCTAGCAAGACCTAGCAAACTGAGTATTTCTTCAGCAGTTTCTGGCCTCTTCTAGTTCTGTACTGCTCCCACTATTATGGGTTCCTCTGAGAATCCCTTCTTTTAAGACAACTTTTGAGACAACATAGTTCAAAAATGACAAATACAAACTGGTCGAAAATTCCTTTCAAAATTCAATTTTGTTCAAAATTCTATTTAAAATATCAATTCTTGGAAAATTCTGTTCACAATTCATTTCCTACAAAAATTCAGTTCATCCAATATACAAAGATAGCAGGTGCATTGGCCTGGTTAAAATTCAATTTTCAAAACTACACAGGAACCAAACAACTATCCTAGAAGGTCATCAATTCTAAATTCATTCCAGGCTCCAACCCTTATTACTCTAGCAACTCATCTACATATGTAATGTTCATGAAGCACGCAAAACAAACCATCCCTTCTCAAGCATTCATATTCATTCATAGGACATGCAGTCCCTTCTATTCCAGCCTTTCGGCCGTTTCAATTCTAGCTTTACAGCCGTTCTATTCCAGCCTTTCGGTCGTTTCAATTCCAGCTTTATAGCAGTTATATTCCATCCTTTCGGCCGTTTCAATTCCAGCTTTACAGCTGTTATATTCCAGCCTTTCAGCCGTTTCAGGACGCACAACCCTTTAGGAAATTCTCAGGCTTTACAACCTCTTCAGGACGTTGCCCGACAATTCTTGGTCTTACGACCATGGGCTTCAGCCCTTCTATTTATGAATGCTTCTGATTGCCTACAGACACGCTGGCCCAATAGGTCTGACTAACCACCATATATTCATAATACAAATACACTCTATGGTATATACATATGTTCATAACCATTACATAAGATACGGGAGCATGAGTTTACCTGACTTTTTCTGTCAAGCATGTTCTGTTAGAGCAAGCTTTTCACCTAAGAGGGGGGTGAATTGGGTGATTACAAAATAATCGAAAGCTTAAATTCAATTTATAAAACTTAAAGCACAGTTAATGAAAGGAAGAGATATCACCAAGATTCACACAGAGATTTATACTGGTTCGGTCTCAACCACTTGACCTACGTCCAGTCCTTAGAAATCCTTCTAAGCTTTTCACTATATCTTCCAAGATTCAGTGGGTTCTTGGCACCACAGTACAACCAGCAAGTTCCTCTAGACACTCGCTCCCCCTTACACAAGGTAATCACAAATCCCTACTTAAGGTTCCTCAACCTTAAGTTAACTCTATTGAAAATAATTAAGTATGAATGACAAATCTCTCTCACAGAGTATGTAGATAAGAACTGAAGCACAAATGATGAACTGAAGCTTTTGTGAGGATATTGCTTGTGGAGTATTCAGGCGTTTTTCTTCGTTATTGCATTTTTCAAATGGCTGGACATATATAATAGAACCACTTGAAGACCGTTGTAAATTTGCCCGTTGATTCAAAGATGCTTCTGACAAATGTAACAGCATTTGTCTTCCGTTACTTTTGAATTTCTGCTGCTACCATGAATAGTTGTCGTTTGAGTGGAGTGTTCAGTTACAAGTCAAGTGCGTGATGGTGGAGTACAGCTGTAACACACTTATGAATATAACCGTTAAGCAATATTTGTATCTCAACAAATTAATATGGATCACTGGAGGTGTTTTATAAAAAGTGACAGAATAAAACCATAGAGAGTGATCCTATTTTCGCAACTAAGTATTAAAATGATATACCATATGATTTTGATAGTTATTTGGAGAAATCAGTAATAATAGAATTTCACTAGCAAAATCAGTTGAGGTAAAAGCACATGGAAACAATAGATCATTATATGAGCAAGTGCAATATCACTGGAAGTGAATATAATGTCATTGGGAGTGATTTTGAAAACTTTGAAAACTTCTGTCAGTGATTGCTGGTTCACTGGAAGTGATATTGGAAATTGCATATTTCACTCGAGTGAATTTGGAATCACTGGAAGTGATTTTGTAAATAGTGATTTCTTCTTGGAGTGATTTCCAATTCACTTGAAGTGATTTGCAACTTTTCAAATATCACTCGAGTGATTCAAGATCACTGGAAGTGATTTGGTGAACAGTGAAATATTCTTGCAGTGATTTCCAATTCACTGGAAGTGATTCAGCGAAAATCCAACATCACTCGAGTGATTGAGAATCACTGGAAGTGATTTGAGAATTTTGGCGGATCACTCGAGTGATCTGAGCTTCACTGGAAGTGATTTGCAAAACAGTGAAATTTTCTTGAAGTGAATTCTAGATCACTGGAAGTGATTGGCCATATCACTCGAGTGATTCACAATCACTGGAAGTGATTTGGCGCATCACTCGAGTGATTCAGAATCACTGGAAGTGATTTTCAAAACAGTGAAATTTTCTTACAGTGATTTCGCGATCACTGGAAGTGAAATTGCGGATCACTCGAGTCATTTCCCATATCACTCGAGTGATCTGTTATTTTTCGCAATCACTCGAGTGATTTCAGCGATCACTCGAGTGATCTTGAATATCACTCGAGTGATCTTGCACAGATCACCAGAATTGATTGATTTGCTGGTAATTAATCCATGAGCTTCCAAAACATGATTTGTTATCATCAAAACATGAAATCTAACATGTTCTACCTTCATTCTCTTTTTTGTCTTTCTTTTGACAAACAGCACTGAAGCACCCCATGGTGATTCATTGGGTCTCACAAACCCTTTTCCCATTCTGCTATCTCCTATGGGGTCATTCTGTATGGACTTTCGATATTGGCCTAGCTCCAGGCATAATTCTACTTCCTTCACTAGGATATCTACCCATATATACATATACATACATATATATATACATATATATATACATATATATATATATATATATATATTTAGGGAATCCGTTAGTCACTAGTAAATTCTATTCTCTGTCTTGATTATGAGACCATAGTACGTGGCTATTCTCATTCTTTATATTACTCTGTTCCATCAGGAAACAAATTCTCATTCATTCTTTCTAAGGGTATATTATATAATCAAGATCTTTCCCTATACTAGATTAGCAGCTAGCAACCTTCAGAAACATCATTATCATCTGTACCATATTCTAGCACCTAAATTCATTCAAGTCAATCCAAATGCCTAAAGAATCAATTCAACTATTATTTGATTCTTAGGTTATAGTTCAATTGGTAGCAACCCTTTGGATATCTATCCAACTTTTAGGTTCATCAACCTAATTCTAAAACCTCAGCCATACCTAATAAGCATGCTAAGATCATCATGATTCATTCCTTCTGTTCTATTCTTATAACATTCAGGTAATATCCTCAAATATTCCCCTAAAGCATTGCTGACAGTTCAGCGTTACTTACCAGGTTCACAAGGTTCATAGGGTTCATACTTTCATACATCGGGCACCATAGTGTAACCTAAGTCACATCTTGACCTAAACACTATTTCAGCTTAGATCTAATTCAAACCTATCATAAATCTTCACCATATTCATTCTAATATTCTCATGGCATCCCTAAGGATCACTAAATTACATACCTCAAGGCACTCCGACCTTTAATCAAGAGGTTTTCAAATTTTTAGGATACTTCCCAAAAGGTCACCCATCTCGGGATTGGTCTTGCCTGAGCACGCTTAACCATGGAATTTTGTTGTAATCCGAAACAAATGCCCACTCGGCATCTGATTCTCCAGAGCTCATACCCTTCTCTATAAGGTATACATTACTACTACTCCGTTTCATTCTCTATATACAGCTCTACCCCACTCTCTAAACTAGTTTGCCCAGTTAGAGGTTGAGGAAAATTCTATTTCTCTGGGTTCATCCCTAACCAATAATTCATTCTAGCTACGGAATCACTAACAAGGTATTAGTATACCTATTCTCAGCAACAGAGCATACTAGCCAAATGCCAGAATCTCTTCTCTAATACCATAAATATAATAGCTTATTTCCAATAGCCTTAGATGAAAACAAATGAGTAGTGAAATCAGTTGTGGAACCATGATTTGAACCTGGACTACCCAAATCTAGTATGTTCATAAATTCCCCACTCTCAACCCAGGAGTTGAACCTAGGGTTGAGAGGGTTTTTCAGAGGGTAGGAAAACTTTTCAATTCTTTCCACAAGTTTCACTACGTCACTAAGTCTCATCAACTCTTACTTTCAGATGATGATTTAATGGTTAAATGAGGTGTTAATTACTTTGCCACGTGTCAGCTTCTGATTGGCCAATAGATAATCTGGCAGAATTTTCATTAAACTTTGCAAATTCATATCTAATTGTAAAAATGTCCAATTGGGGTAGTTCTAAAGGCTATGCGACCCTCATTAAGTCTAGTTTAAAGGAAAAATATAACCTTTAGCCAATTGAAAGCTCACTCTTCCCAGAATTTTAATCTTTGGATGCTGCCCCAGAAAATAGTTAATTTTGCTGGGCTAACTTGAAAAGTCCATTTCTCTTTGTGTACAGCACCAAATGACTTATATAACCTATCAAATTAAATCTTGATAAGTCTACTTTCATTCTAAAAAAGTTTCATAATATTTTGACATCATTTGCCCTTTAAAATCTGCCACATAACCATGACTGCCACATCGGGAATTTCACCAATAGTAATAATACTTTGTATTCCACTTCACTATATTGTATGTGACTTCCAATCACTTCGTTTTGTTATTCACTGAGCTCTTTAGCTCACCAATATAATTCCTTTTAATATCCAAGCATATAAAGGAATTTTAGGGAATTTAAACATGCCTCATATGGACATTTGCTAAACTGAGGTATAGCAGTCCACTTAATTTAGGCTTGTTCTCTAGCCTTTAGTCCCAAAATTTGGGATATTACAGAGGGCGCTTTGTATCATTAAAATAGCTTTGTTGTTTAGCGTTACCAACCTTCTGTCATTGTCATTGAATTCTTCTAGGCTTTTCTTTACAACTTTATCTTCAACTTTCTTTGTTGGAACATAATCTCCATCTTTTATTGCATTCCATAAGCCGTATTTATTTGCCATTACAAAGACTCTGAACTTAGCTTTCCAGAATGAAAAATGCTCTCCGGCAAAACCAGGAGGTCTAATAATTAAAGCTCCGTCTGGAAGAATGTTCTCACCCATGGTTGCCATGTGAATGGATCCTTCTCAAGTTGTTAAAATCTTCCGAGAAGTCCTTGCTCTAATACCAAATATAAGAGGCAAGCTTCACCCAAGAGGGTGGTGAATTGGGTGATATCAAATTTTTCGGTTGATACAGCTATGTTGAACTGAACAAAAAGAGTGTAGAGATTAGAGAAATTGCACACAGAGATTTATACTGGTTTGCCCCCAATCCCAAGTCTACGTCCAATCCTCAGAAATCAACACCTTCTAAGCTTTTCACAAATCTCCAAGATTAAGTTGGCCCTTGGAACGCATAGTATAACAAATGTCCTCGCAAGGACTACGAGCAGAAACGTTCTACACTTAGAACTTTCTCTCCCCCTTATGACAAGTCCTACGAGCAGAGAAATTCCAATGACTCTTCTCTCCCGCTTACTTATGCAAGTCTTACGAGCATCAATGTTCTCTCCCGCTTGCACCTTGTAAGTCTTACGAGCAGAAAGTCTTCCAAGGAACTCTCTTTACAGCTTCCCCCATAAGGAAATTTTACCCTCTCAAGGTCCCTTTACCTTGAGAAGAAGATTATAATGTAAGTGTTTACAAAACTCTCTTACAAAGTAGATATGATGGACACTGAAGTACAATACAAAGAAAACTCAAAGACTTTTGAAGACTGTAAGCTCTTTCGTGTTTTCTGTTTTTCTTCATGGTTGTTGTCTTTGTTTTTTAAAACTCTTTATATAGAAGTTCTGAAGATATATGTCATAGTGTTTCTGTTGTGCCATGAGACGTTTGAATTTTCAGACAGGCAATCATGGTATGCGCTGGTTACTCGTGGTGTTCGTTGGCCCATATGCAGTGATAGCTAACCCATATCATTATATCTTCCATTTTTGAATTCTTTATTCCTTTTGCCAATCTGAACGTTAATGATCTGTTTCACACTTGGAACAAACATTAAATTGTGTTTAAGAATGATAACAAGTGTAAATACAAAGAATAGATAACACATAAGCATATTCAAATAGATCGTTAAATTTCATTTTTTTCTGTCAACACAAGAACTTGAGTTCTTCATACCAAACTCGAGTGCATAGTATAACTTCAATATCTTCAGAAGGATTCTATCAGAAACTCGTGAGAGTGCACTTTCAAACTCGAGTGTAAAACTGCCAAGAACTTGAGTGCAAGATTGATAACTCTAGTTCTCCATGAATTTCCAATTTCTGTATAGCTTTCTGGTTGAAACTCTCAGGAGTACATTTCAAGATCGAGTATAGATGTCCCAAGAACTCGAGTTTGCAACCCCAAACTTGAGTGCATATACTATTTATTGTATCTTCAAAACTCTCAGGAAGAAACTCACGAAAGTGCAAGTCTAGACTCAAGTTGATTTATGTCCAAAACTCGAGTTTCATCAATAAAACTCGAGTGTACCAGGTGTTTTATTACCTTGACCATGTTTCTAACAAGAACTCAACAGAGTGAAACATTAGACTCGAGTGCACTAGACCACAAAACTCGAGTACATCTCATTCTTCTGATTTCTGTCTAAGTTTCTGGAACAAACTCTCAAGAGTGCATAATAGAACTCGAGTGTAAAACACATATGAACTCAAGTACATCATCACAAACTCGAGTATATTTCATATTTTAGCTTCTGATCAACTCTTTGGGATAAACTCGCAGGAGTGCAGCTTGTCAACTCTAGTGCACTTAGTCCAGAACTCGAGTGCATGTTGAGAACTCGAGTTCTCTACTTTTTCTTCAGAGCTTCATATCTCTCGGGTACAAAATCTCATCCCAAAAACTCTCAGGACTCGAGTGCATTTCTTCTCAGAACTCAAGTGCTTCATCTAAACTCGAGTGCATCACTTCCTAGCATGTATACAATTCAAATATCAGTTAAAATGATAAAATTTACAGTGGGAAATACTAACTGGACTCGAATGTAACTCCAAATTCAAGTTCATTACTCTAAGAACTCGAGTGCACCAGTATGTTTATAGATTATATTAACGTGAGTTTGTGCAATGCTTTCTTTAGTAAATTTAACATGTTGTACTTGATCATTTCCTTGCAAAACAATTTATCACTATTTTGTTATCATCAAAATATGGATTCTAACATGTTGGAAGAGTATGATTTTGGTGAATTTGAGGTCGCCAATGGTTTCTACATGAAAAATTGAGTGGGGTAGTTTATAGTTGTGATTTGGGATGAATAGGATAGAAAATGTGAAAATTGGAATTCAATGTTGACTAGGTTTAGTACTACAAGATTTGAGGTAGGTAGTTTGTGGCTTGTTTTTAATTGATCAAGTGTGATCCAATGGCCATGAAACTTACTAGAATAATAGTAGACATGATAGGCTTTAATTTGATATATAATATGTGCCATTTGGATTACTACATTGGGAGTTATGACCTATTAAAATTAGACATTGAATCTGGAATGATATTTATGGCAATAAGGATTGATTGGAGTTTCTAGAATAGTTTGCGTAATACCTTATTTCTAATAGACTCATATGAGTACAAAAGAGTAGTGAAATCAGTGGTAAAACCAGAATTCAGTTCCGGATTAAATAGACTTGGGAAAATGTTCATAAATTCTAAACCTATCCCAAAAATTGAACCTGGAATTGAGTGGGTTTTTCAAGTGGAATAAAAAATTTTCAAACATTTTTCACAACATTCACTGCCTCACTAAGTCTCATCGATACTCACTTTCATTTTTATCAGAGTGTGCGAGCGTGTCTCTGCTTAAGTCTGAGTTAAATTCATTAGTTTACATTTCTTTATCAAGTTACCGTCCATTTACTAAGCTACTGGTTCTATCACTGTACTATCATTAGGTTTACATAGTTATGTACATCATATACATTCCCTAAAATATCTAAAATACCAAAAACAGACAACCAACAGAGAAAGTAAATTCTGCAGCTTCATCCTCTAGTTGTCCGTGTTTACCTTCTTGAACTTTTGAGCTACCATCCTGTACTATAAATTTGTTTATATAAAAAGGGTGAGATTCGAAGGAATCTCAGTAGTAACAGGTAGTCAATCATATAGATACAAAATCAAAGAGCATGTCACACAATCATCATATAACAGAATTATCACAACATCATTCAACATATCAGCATAGCGCTAAGTATAACAAATCACAAGGCCCCAAGTATTACCCATGCAATAGACCACAGGCATCCACTCGTGCATCAAAGAACATTACAATGGCCTAAGTATCCACCCATGCAATAGGCCCTAAGCGACCACCCCGCATAAACAGAATGTGTCAGACAAATTCATGATGAATCCATAAAACATACAGTATATCTTATAACATATGAAAGACAAAGTTACTACTTGGTCGCTTTCCTTGAGAAAAGTCTAATTGTTTCTCTGAGCTCAGGCAGGTCTTAGTTCCTAGACAGCTATTAGGTCCAATAATTAGAATTATGGATGATAAGTCATTACTTAATCCAATCCTTTTGGTATAATGTAAACTAAATTATTCTTGGTTTAGCTTGTTGGTTGTCATTTGAGTAACTTAAGTAGCCCTTGCAAGCCCAAACAAATGCCTATGAGGTTGGGAAAGACCATACCAATCAATACCTCTTTCAAAATATGAAATATAGGAAAATTTGGGTCTTAACCATGGCTAAGGATGTTTAGCCACGGCCAAAAACAGGTCAGGAGCTTTTGGGCCACAGCAAAAAATCCCCTGTTTCTTAGTCAAACTTTAAAAAATCATAACTAAATCCAAACAATTTCAAATGAGGTGGTATTAAGTTCTAAGTGACCTTGTTTATGTCTAATTTTAGGGAAAAATATATTCATTAGATAAATAGACACTTATCAATACATAATTCCCTTCTATTAGACACTACACTAGAATTTTTCAGTTTTACATGACCAAATTTTAAAAATGTAGAACTTCTAGTATACACATCCAAATGACACAAATGACACATCAAATTAAATCATTATATCTCTACTATTAGACTAGAAAGTTTCACAATTTTTGGACATTATTTGTTCATTCAAAAACATCATACAACTGACTTCCCTGCACATAACACATACACTAGCAGATTTTCAATTTTTGTACTATATATTTCTAGTAGTCCAGAAATTTACTACCAGGGGCTATTCCTACACTCGTTTTCATTATAAATAATATGGTAATGTCAAAATCATCAAAATCACAAAGCTCCAGCACTTACCCTTCTGACCGACCAGAACCCATTTTCAGCAAAATCACCAAAATAGAATTTTATCCAAGAACTTGGTCCAATATCATCATAAATCATCATTTAACCATAAATACATGATTAAAATTTAAAAATAACCCCTAGTCAAAAATGAACATAACCCCAATCCTCATGAAAACTCATAAACAACAAACCAACCAGTTCAAAATGAAGCCTACGCTTACCTCTTTGTGTTTTCGTAATCGGTTCAAAAATCCGGAAGTACTTCATCCAGCGAGACAACACCAAACACCTCCAAATGAAATTTCAAAATCGTAGAAATGAAGCTTGTGATGTGTAAAAGAAGATTTGTGATGGGTATTTTAGGAGGAATAACTGATTCGGCAATGTTTCAACGGACTGAAGTTCTTATAAATTATTATTCATCTTCATCTCTTCTCTAACCATTTTTGTGATATTTAATCTGATTTTTCCCTTATTTTAGGCCATTTAGCCAAAATATATGGCCAAGAAAGGGTCTTGGAAAAGTTGGTGTCACGTGTCAGTTTCTTATGGTGCCATTTGTTCGGTATACCATCCATTCAGTGACACGTGTCACTTGCTTTAATAAAGTGGGTCATATCTCCTTTCTCAGGTTTTTAGTCATCCAAAATGTCAGGGGAAAATAAAGCCAGATGAATTCCCCTGACTTTTAAGACACAGTGTTCGGGAAAATTTGGACCAGAGATCAGTGAATTCCCCTGACTTCGGTGCCATATGTCATCGTCTTGGAATGCCAACACAAAAGGCAAAAAGGACACTTCATGATTAGGGACAAGTGTCACCTTCTAATTGTGCCAACCAAAAAGTAAGGATGATACTTGTCATGACTGTGTGTACTTTAAGGGACATATGTCACCTTCTTGCTTGTCCAACACAAAAGTAAGGTAATCATTACACATCATGACTTACTTTATTAGTTACTTTAATAAAGTCACTTTATCGGTGTCTACTCAGATTTTACTCGGGACTTACTCGGGATTGCGTCACGCATAGCGGAGCCCGCAAGATGACGCCAGGTCAGAGTATGTGTTGGGCCCCACATAGCACCATATACTGGTGTCTTTTCCAAAAATGTAGGGTAAACATGTCTACTTTGAAAATTCCATGTATACACCTATACCGGCATATTTTGCCCGACCAATCAGTCACATACCTTATGACATATCTGCATGGCGTCTTTCTACCAACTCATGGCACCATATATGTGTCATGTGCATATTTGCATCAATAATTTGATCATACTATCTACACATATTGGGCCCGCTACCTGATAAGGAAGAATCACATAGTCCCGAGAGTATTTCTATCTCTCGTCATTCTTGGGACTCTTCCCAAACTAGACTTAGTCGTCTGCCTGATATAGGCTTATCCTCAAGTCTCTAGGCCTAAAATTTAGGATATTATAGTGTGAGTGTAATTGGCAGTAAGGGTATTTTTCCCTTGAAATAGACTTAAACAGTGTCACTTAGGACTTTGAACCACCCCAATTAGAGATTCTTAGACAAAGTTATGAATTTTCAAAGTTAGGTGAAAATTTTGACAGCATAGTCTTTATATGCGAAAATAAGGAATTAGAGTGAATTGTAAATAAGAGTGACTTCCAAGGTAGAATTATGTCATAAAGGCTAATGTACTTATAATATCCTGAATTTTGGGACTGAAAGCTTGGGATTAAGTTTAAATCAAGTGAACTGCTAAGCCCAATTTAGCAAGAGTCCCAAGAATGTCCAAGAGCCATAATGAATTTTAGAGATTAATTTGGAATTAAGTATGGGATTAGTTCCAATTAGTTAAAGAAAAATGTCCAAGTCATTTATCTAAATTCAAATAAGATCTAAAGCCTAACTTGGATCCAAAAAGAAGAAGAAATGACATCTTGCAAGAGAGAATAAAGAGGAATAAAAGAACTACTAGCAACTTAGTTAATGTTGTCATAATCAAGGGCAAAAGTGACATTTGCCATTTGACCTTTATGATAGAATTGAAAGACAAAAATAGAGCACTAAGATTTGCTCTTCAAAAGTAAGAAGTAATTATGAGAATGGAAAAGCAAATCTTACCTTTCTAATGGCCATAGAAAAAGTCCAAAACTAGGGTAATTTAGGCAGAAAAATGGTTTGGTCAAATAGTTAAAGTGTCATACCATTTTCCAACTTGGAAAAGATTTGACCAAGGGTAAGACAAGGAAACAAGTTGGTCAACATTTCCTCCTCCATTTTCAAGAGTTATTTCAGCCAAAGCAAGAAAGAGGGAGGAAATAGAAAAAGTCACTCAAATTAACTTAACCTCCTATAGTCAATTAACTACCAACTTTTGTAAGAAGCTTCAAATATGGCCAAGTAAAATGCAAAAGGCCAAGGAAGTGAATATTAAACATTTCACTCTCCCTCACACATCAAAAAATTCAGCCATACCAAGGAGAAATAGAGAAAAGAAGAAGAAAAAGGAAAAGGAAAGAGAAAGAGCATTTGGAAGAACAAAGAAGGTAGGGTTTTCTATCTTTATTTTCACCATCTAGCTCACCTTTCTAGCTCTTAAGGTCTTCATAAAAGTTGTTCCTCTCACTAAGAGCTTCCTTTCTATGATTTTATTTTCTTGAATAGAGGTGTTTTGAGTTGTCTACAAAGTGCCAAAGTTGGACAAATCAAGAGCAAGCCCTAGAAAGTGAAAGATATAATATCCTGAATTTTGGGATAAGAGGCTAGAGAATGAGCTTGAATTAAGGGGACTGTTAAGCCCCAATTTAGTAAGAGTCCCAATAATGTATGAGAAATAGAATGCTTTCTAGTGATAATTTCTGGGTAAAGAACAAGTCTCTAGATTACATGAGGTTTAGTATAGGTAAGTAGTCAGATTAGAGTATTAGTGCAAAAGTGCACAAGCCATATATACGGTATCATTGGGTTAGTAAAAAGATGCCACCCAGCTATGTCATGAAGTATGAGACAAGTTAATCGAGTAAATTATACCGTATGTGAGGACATATGGTGCTTTTAGGGTAGACCAGTATACCCTGCGTTTTTAAAGAATACACCGGTATACCTTGCGTTTTGGGAAAAGACACTAGCTTGTAGTGCCATATGGAGCCCACAAGTAGATAGTAAGTAATTGCTCAATTTTGAGGCCACGTGGCACCATCTGAGGTCATACATAGACACTTGGCGAGATCTTGAGACCACAAGGACACATGGAGCGAAACCGAGTGACTCAATATAATAAAGTACCTTTTATGAAAAGTGGCTTTTGAGGTTGGCCAATAAGAAGTTGCTACCTAGCCCTTACTTTTATGTTGACACCATAAGAAGAGGACACATGTCCCTTTATCATTGCCCTTATTTTTTGACTATTGTGTTGGCACCACAAGAACTTGCCATCCAGCCCCTTAGTCTGGGAAATCCACCGATCTCCGGTCTGGTCATGTGTTTGACTTTCCTGAACACCAAAAAAAGGAGTCAAGGGAATTCATCAGGATTCTCTTTCCTTGACATAAAGGTCGGCCAAGAAAGAGAAAAAGAAGGAAAGAGAAAGCACACCTGGGACACGTGGCATCACTTAAATCAAGCACTTAAAAACATACAGGGAAAAGACCATTTTACCCTCCTAGCTCATTAAATTCAGCCAAGAGGCCAAAATAAGAGGGGGGAAATGGGGAAAATGGTGAGAAAATGGAAGAGGAAAGAGATAGGATGAATAGTGCAAATTCTTAAGCTCCATAGCCGATTTTACCCCCGATTCAGCGTTTCCAGCTTTCAGAGTCTTCTCTAATGTTGTTCCTCTCAGTGAGAACAACATTTCTATAGTTTTAGATTTCTGATCAAAGTTGTTTGGTACTATCTACTCAGGAGAGGTGCTGCTAGAATCAAAAAATGATTACGGAATCGAGTAGAGGTACGTATAAGCTCTGATTTATGCATAATATTCTGAGTTTTGATCGGTTAACTTTGGAGTTGGGGCGACTGCCATGTTTAAGCCAGATCCTGATTTATGGGGAAGGAGTGTGCTTTTTTTAGTTCTGATACTTCCAATGGGTTCAGGACAAAAAATTGTATGAGATAGCGGTAAGAAATCAGTCCTCGGAAGCATTAGAACCAAAAACAGAATTTTGGCCCAAAACTTTAAAGTTTTGGCTAGACCTAGTTAATGGAGGAAGGAATATGATTTTTCCAAATTTGAGGTTTTCAATATATTTCTTAGGTAAAAGTGTGTGGAGTTAAGGTGTGGCTGTGATTTTAGAAGAGTTTGATTGAAAACCCAAAAATTGGAACTTTGTGAAGGTGCTGCCAGTATTGCGTTTTTACTAGCAGATTTATTGTGGTGAAAATTGTACTATCCAAACTTTGTTTGATAATAGTGATAATTTCCATATTTAAACTAGACATAATGATCTTTAAATTGATATATAATATGAAAGATTGGATTAGTACACTAGGAGTTATGAGTTTTTGAAGTTGGACCCTTAAAGTTGGAATAATTTTCTAGCAATATGGGGAAAATTGAAAACTGGGAATGGTGTGTGGATAGCTAATAGTAGGAAGAATTTTTCCATAAAATAGACTTAATAAGTGACACATATAATTTGGAACCACTTTAATTGTATATTCCTAGGTTAAGATATGAATTTTTTAAATTTAGTTGAAAATTCTGCCAGCTTTTGACTAAAGTGTGAAATTAAGAGAATAAGGGTATATTGTAATAAATGAGAACTCCAAGGGTTAAGTTGAGCAGTTGGGGCTAGTATAGCCATATTAGGTATTCATTTATCATGGCTCTAATAATATGGTAATTATCTAGGGCCATGAGAAGTCAAGGAAAAAGAAGAATGGTAGATGCTTCAAACAACTTCGACGGTTGGAGGAAAAAGGGAATTAGAGGAAGACATAAAGACACAAGGTAGTTAAACCTTCCTGATTTGCATGTGTTTAATATGTATATGCTGGTATGATGATATGTGTGTTATTGCTTTAATGAATTGTATGGAAAATACGTCAAAGATTGAAGCTCTGTTTGTACTTATGATATGGCCATAAGTGTATTGTAAAGCATTGAGCATGCAAATGTCACTATGTTGGCATGAATTTATGTAAGCAAGCATATCATACACTAAGCATTATCTTGTATGCATAAGTTAGCATTGTTTACTACTGAGATTTCTCTGAATCTCACCCTCCCCCAACCAACCATACATGTATGGTAAAGCACAGAAGAGGAGTGCTTGGAGATGTGCAAAAGAGAAGGTGATGAAGAACTGAAGATGTAGATGCAATAATCTATTTTGTACAAATTATTGCATGTTGTATGGTTGTATGTATAAACATGCCAAGTAGAATAGTATTATTAGAATTATTACATGTGGCATGTACATGTGTGAAAGAAAAAGGAATGATCTTAAGTTAGCTCTTAATATTTGGTAAGCTTAAAATACAGTGTTTACCAAATGAATAGTAACTAGAAAGGAAAAAAATGTACGTCAGTTAATGAGTAGAGGAATGAGCAACAAATCACTCTAATAATAACTTATAATGCCCCTTAAGAATATATGACTTCTGCATGTGTAATAAAGGAGTATAACATAAGGTGTTAGATCAACACATGATTAACAAAAAAGAGGACTTACAAGGAGCAATTGCCAACATAAATCTCAAGTACCTTCCCTAAACATATCGCATGAGGAACGTTTCCTGAAAAATAATGATCAACTACAAGGTGAGTCACATGGACCCAGTAACCACAAATCCATTTTAACAAGTATGCAGAAAATGATTAAAAGATAGTTAAGCAGGCAAGATATACGTTCATATAACAAAGTCTATATAGTTTTCCAAAAATATTAATAGTTCAAGAGAATCATTCAAAATGCATAGAACTCATTCAACCATCCTTATAACCTTCTTATAACCGCTAACAAAACCCATAGGCTACAACACATAATTGGATTAGTCTCTTTGACAATACTGCACCAAGCTCTCCAATAATGAGGTGTAGCCTGATCAAAGGCTATAGAACTCATATCAAACCATAGGTTCCCTTTCCGTCGAATATGGAAAGGTGTCACATGTCTCCTGAGCTAACCCTTAAACCAACCAAAGGAAATGGTGATACTAAGGGCCCTAAGAATGTCAAAGTTAGCCACTGGCTGCCAAGTGACAGCTATACCACATGGTATAATAGCATCAAACCTCCTACATTCACAACTCAGTATGACCTATTAGAATCCATGTTTTGATTATAACAAATGTTAATGAATTGTTTTGCAAATGGATGTTAAATTTTAATCAAGAACATTGAGCTAAATTGATTACTAAATGCATTTCACAAACTGATAGTTTCATATTGCTGCAGATTATCTGATGCACTTGAGTTTTGGATGAAAACTTGAGTTCTTATTGATGAAGAACTCAAGTTCGGTATGAAAGTTTCAAGTTAACTCTTGCAAATTAAGGCTAACACTTAAGTTATGGGCTATGCAAAAAAGTTAGAAGCTAAGTCAGAAACTATATCACTCTGATGAACTCAAGTTTGGAGGAAAACTCGAGTTTTTCCTTTGAAGTGAACTCGAGTACAGGAAGTTCACTCCTGCGAGTTTCTGGTAGAGACATATAAAGTTATGGTGATCAGGCTTAAAACTCAAGTTTTCCATCAGAACTCGAGTTGTGCATTTGAAGAAATTGAGTCTTGGAAGATAAATCTCGCAAGTTTTATCTAGAATTTGACTCAAAAAGTTGAACCATCTAAATAACTCAAGTTTTGGATCAAAACTCGAGTTATGGTGTGAAAAGAACTCGAGTTGGAAAATTAGTTCTCACAAGTTTCATATAGAAGTTTAGTTAGAAAATGAAACTCTCTGATGAACTCAAGTTTTAGGTTAAAACTCGAGTTATAGCTTGAAGAGAACTCGAGTTTGTAAAGTTAACTTCCACGAGTTTTTGGCAGAAACATGTGATACTAAGGTGACAAAGTTTAAAACTCGAGTTTGGAAACTTAACTCTCGCGAGTTCTTGACAGAAACAAACTAAAGTAGACCTAACAGTATTGAAACTTAAGTTTTTGAGAAGAACTCGAGTTAGGACCTTGGAGAACCATACAAGGAATTCGAGTCATGAGTAAGAACTCAAGTTTAAAAATTAGAACTTCAAGGTAACTTAAAAGTTCAAGTTGGAACATGAAAGTTTCATGCAGGAAACTTGAGTTTGGATTGAGAACTCGAGTCTGAACAAAAATTCTCCAAAGAGACACTTGAAAGTGCTACTGCTCATATATCAAAAATTGGTGAAAACTCGAGTTTAAACACAATTCTCTAAAGAGCCACTAGAAAGTTCCTACTGCTCAGACATGCAAAATTGGTGAGAACTTGAGTGTGCCTTGAAAACTCGAGTTTGGACTCGAGTTTGCAGTAAGAACTCGAGCTTTTCAGTTACTAAAGCAAAATAAATTATAGAGTTACAGAGAACAATCCGAATATGTTTAAATGTTATTTATTCATTATGTTTTCACCTTTATTATACCTAAACATAAACTAACATATATTTCAAGTGTGAAAGAGAAAATTAAACGTTCGGATTACATATTCAAATAAGAAACTTAATCATGACAAACATCAGTTATGAGTCTCAAAAAGAAGAGATTTGGTCTCTAATCATTGATTCAATGTATCTATGTCTAACACTTCATTGTATTAGTGCTTAAAGTGTTTTTCTAGGTTAACAATGAAGAATTCATGGGAAGAGACAAAAAGAGACTTTATGAAGCGTTAAGAGTATCCAACGCAATGGCTAGTTTTTCAAATATGAAGAGCAGTCAAACGAAACAACGAGACTTTAACGGATGAATGCTTACAACGGTCATCTTCTACAATTCAACTATAAATATAGAAGCATTCAAAGAAGAGTCAAGACACGAGAACACAACAACACCAACATGTTGATATCATGATGTTGGGATTGGTAGGCACACAGTGAAAGAATTAAAAATTTTAAAATTGTAAAAGTTTACCAATCCCAATTACGGATCTATCAATGGCATTTAAATCGAGTTAGAAAGATTCGTACCTTGTTCATGTTTGTTTGAATGTATACAGTCATCAACACATGGCCAACTCTTAAATCTCCATACTTGGTTACTCCTGAAACAAATTCCCCAACATCAACATGTTGGTTAATTCTTCTTCAAAGAGCATCAAACTCCATGAGTACTAGATTAACCATCCCCAACATCAACAAGTTGGTTAATTCATCTTTTGATTTTTGCCTTTTTTTGATCTTGAGGAGCCAACTACTCAGATCAGCTCCCTCTACTGGTATCCACATGAACAAGACCCAACACCGACAGCGTGCTAGCGCCTCCAATGCCCCTCTAGGGTTTTCTTGCGGCTCTTATTTTTCATCATTCGTAGAAAACCTTAGCTCTCACATTTTAAAAACTAGTTAGGGTTATCTATTTATGATGGATATTGGATTTTTAAAATTAATCTTAATTAATTTTGAAAATCCTTATCATATCAATTAACACTTAATTGTTTTGATAAGCTAATTAAATAAATCTGGTTTAATTAAATATGTCCAATAGTTTTAATTTAACCTATTTATTAAATCAAAATAAAGAGACAATGGAATTAGATTTAATTTATCTTTATAAATTAAATCTGAGATATTATCATATAATATCTATATATATACACAATGTAATAATATCATCATATAATATAATATTATCATATATAATATATATAATCAAATAATATATATTATATATAAATGTATGTATGTATTTCAAAAATACATATATGTATATATATAATATTATTAATTTTCTTTTCCAATGTAAATATATATACACACATATAAATATTTATCAAATAAATATTCACACAACATGTATATATCGTCCACCCTAAATTAAACATTGTATTCATTGAATATTAGACGCATCTTAGATTTATAGCTTGTGTTGGGCTATTCTTGTGTGCGACCCTGTAGGCCCATACGAAGTTGGCAGTATGCCAATAACTATACTAGCTAGCAAGTCGCAAGCGGCCTCTAGCAAGATATTGTGACTACCCAATTCATATGAGGATCATTAACACGATGCAACCTATCATACAACCATGTGACATACCTTTTGTCACACGATATTTTGGTCAAGGATGAGGCATGGAGAATGTCATCCTCATATTCCTAACCATTACTTTCTCGATCTCTGAGTAATCTGACTATAGAAATGGAAACTCCTTTCCATCATACTATGGCCATACATTTCTCAGACTTACTCATCGAGGGGCCCAGTAATATCTCTCTACTAATGTGAGGGACAAATTCCATCTTGACCATTCACATTCCTCTGTATCAAAACTACCAAGCCCAATTATAGCCTTTATCATCACCCGGTCAAAGGTGACTTTTGACTAGGTCAAAGCTTAGCGACTCTTATATAGGAATCTATGATAATCTCATGTCAAAGGGCATAGTGACGTGGTTATACATGAGGTAAGCTTATGACTTGATCCATGCAGCTTTCTCATAGCTGGTTGGTCCAACACCTTGTACTCCTAAAAGTGCCTATGACTTTGACTTGTATCCCCATGCCTTATCAAAGTCATACTAGTTTTATTTCATCTTTGCTCCCGCATACATGACCGACCAGGGACATTTAGGACAATCATTATGATTTATCCAAGGATATAGTTATCACAATGAACATGCGAATAATGTGATAACTAAATGGAGAAATTCATTGAATAACAATGTTTAAAATATGCCTAAGGAACAATTTCCAACACATGAGTCATCCACCTCGAATACTCTCTGTTATTCTCCATTTTCTATATCATTTACCTTAGAGAGAGTGATTATTTGTATTGTACTTCAGTGTTTATCATATCCACTATGTGAGATAGCCTATAAACACTATCATTTGTATTTTTAAATTAATCTCAAGGTAAAGGGACCTTAAGAGGGTTGATTTCCTTCGGGGAACACTGTAGAGAGAATTCCTGGTAAGACTTTATGCTCGTAAGACTTACAAGGTGCAAGCAGTAAAGAATGTTGCTACTCGTAAGACTTACAGGGGTGTAAGCAAGAGAGAACGTTGTTACTCATAAGACTTGTATAAATAAGCGAGAGAGAAAGGTCTTTGGAATTGCTCTGCTCGTAAGACTTGCCGTAAAGGGGGAGTAACTCAGTTGTGACCTTACAGTGTGTAAGGGGAGTAACTCTGTAACAGGCTTCACAAGTGCCCAACTAAACTTGTAGGATTAGTGGTTCTCAAGTACCAATTAAACTTGAGGGACATAGTGGATTGAAATCTCAGGAGGAGCCAAAGAAGAAAAAAAATATGCCAAAAGTTAACAAGAAGACTAACTCTTCCATTAGCATGGTAGAGTAATTTAAGGTAATAGAGATGTAAAGGAGAGTAAGAGTATGGGAGAGAAGTTGAATCCGGGATTTGGAGGAGGAAAGAAAATTTTTATAGCTTTTAGTTAAAATAACTAGAGAATTGAAGTTATAATTTTTTAATAAAAATAAAATTAAGAATTAAAAAGTAAGAAAAATTATTTAAAAACTTTTAACTTGTTGGAAGAATAAAAGAAATATGGGATAAGAAAGAAGAGCACGGTGGCTTTCCTAATGAGGTTATGTTGGAACCTGCTAAATAATAAGGATGCTTTATAGATTCATGTGATTAGATCAATGTATAGTTGCGGTATTGAGTTTATGCCAAAAGTTAACAAGAAGACTAACTCTTCCATGACTTGGAAGGGTATATATGATGTATGGGATAAGTTTATTAGGGGTCTGGGACTTAACATTGCTAATAGAGAAAGGGCATCTTTCTGGTATGATAATTGGTCTGAGTGTTATAGGCCATTAATTGAGCTCATCCCAGGATATAAGGCTTTTGTGGACAGAGAAGCCAAAGTGATTGATTATGTCAATCTGTTGGGAGAATGGGACAGGGATAAGCCGGTACTACAAAAAGTACTTTTAACATCACTAATTAATGTCCGTTTTTAAAAAATAAAAGTTAAAAAGGAAGCGGTGGCATTTTTGAAATTTTTGGCTTATCCTTTAACGACTGTTTTGAAAAACCGTTGTTGAAAATTATGTATTAATATTCCTATCCCAAATCTATTTCAATCCCAAATTATGTACTAATATTTCCTCTCAAATCTACCTCTGAATCCTAGTCCAGCCTCCAATCACATCATCTAGCCCCCTCTCTGACCTTAGACACGACCTCCGTCCTATTCTCTGACCCCAATCATGACCTTCACCCTCTTCTCTGCTAGCATTATCGTGACCCTTCTCCTCTTCAACCTCACTTCGATAATCAGGAACATGCTCAGTCCATGCTTAAGAGTATGATGTGCAAGGATCTTTAGCACTTCCAGTCTTTGGGAAAAGTAGCAACATTTGCTTGGGTGTTATTGAGGTTGTAATGACAGCTCAGAAGATTAAGTATTTCCCTGAGCTTGAGAGTATTTGCAAAGTACTTGAGGTTTTTCTCCTTGCCTTTTTATATTTAATTTTGTTTGGTTATCCTTTTTGGAATGGATAAGTACATGAATATCCATAATAAACTTAAACCTAAGAATATTAGACTTGAGAAAAGTGAAACTTACGACTAGTTTCTGTAACATACTGAAATATGAATAACAAGAACTGCTTGTAAATGTAATTAGTCGGAAGAAAATTCACCGGTGCCAGTGTTGTGTATACGGTGTTATTTTGATAAAGAGGACACTTAGCAAGATTTTATTGGTTGTCATAAAGTAATAATTAAATGAAATAATCTTACTTTGTGTAGGGACCACGAAGGAGGACACCTCGTAGGTGAACCCGGGGAAAATTCCCTGACTTTCCTTTCCCTGATAAAGTGGACAGTTAGGTGGAGGGAAGAGATAGGGATGGGTCCCATATAAGGGACACATGGCATCATCTTAAGGAAGAAGAGAAAATGTGCTTTTGACTTTAATGTGTTGGCCGAATAAGAGCGTGACACTTGTTCCCTCTTTTTGACAAAGTTACTTTAGCTTTTGAGTTGTCATCACCGGAGGGTGCCACGTTGCCCCAAGCCGGGGAAATCCACCGGACTCTGGTCTGGTCACCCGACTAATTTTCCCGAACACCGAGCTCAGGAGCCGGGGAAAAATCATCAGACTCTCATTTTCCCTGACCATTAGGACAGCTCAAGACCCATTTGATTAAAAGAAAGGACACGTGTCACCGTTTGGCTAAATCACCGAATATGTGGCACCATAAGATTGTGACACATGTTGGAACACCTTTATGACTTTCTTTAAACTCTATTATTTCATTTATCATCAGCAAAAATAGGAAGAAATCAGAAAAAAAACGTTGAGAAATAGTTAGAGGAAAGAGAAAACATGAATAGTGAATGTTCTTGAGTTCAATCCACCGAAACACTACCGAATCAGTGTTTTCTCCTAAAATTTCCTTCACAAACCTTCTTCTACTCATCCTAAGCTTCATTTCTACGGTTTCGGATTTTCATTTGGAGGTATTTGGTGCCATCTCACCAGACAAAGTACTGTCGGATTTCCGAACAGATTATGGAAACGTATAGAGGTAAGCGTAAGTTTCATTTTGAACCGATTGGTTTGTTGTTTGGATGAGTCTACATGAAGGTTAGGGTACTGTTCATTTTCGTCCAAAAGGAATTTTAAAGGATTAATCATGGTTTAATCATGTATTTATGGTTAAATGATGATTTATGATGATATTGGACTAAGTTGTTCAACAAAATTATGTTTTGGTAATTTTGCTGAAAATGATTCTGTCTTGCCAGTGGGTTTTAGGGCTGAAGCTTTATGATTTTGATGATTTTGATCATTCCATTGAGTTCTACATGAAAAATTATGTGGAAAATCATGTACTTATAATTTTTGGATAATTATACAAAATTATGGAATTTTTGAAAGTTAGATGACCCTGCTGTTAGACTTGTTTTGCTAGAGCAGATTTGTTGCAGTGCGTTTTTCAGTAACCAAACCTTGTCTAAACCTTATGAAATTTTACATGATGAAATTAGACATCCTGAGGTTCAATTTGATGGGTAATAGGACGCAATTGGACCAGTGGATTGAGAAATATGATTTTTCAAAGTTTAAGGTTGATTCTGGAATGGAATCTGTGGCAGATTGGGTTTGACGAATTTTCTGGAATTGGGTGGTTATAATTAGTGCCTTGTAATATTTTTATTTACACTAGGACTTGAATATGATTGAACAGAACCTGGAACCAACTCATTTGGAGTTGTGTAGAATTAATTATGAATTTTCAAAGATTGAAGAAAATTCTGGCAGATTTACTCAAATGTGCGAAAATAAAGGATGCAATGGTATTATGTAATTGTAATGAACTTTAAGGGTAAAACTAACCAACTTGATATATTTGAACCATTTTTGACTTTGATTTTGGGTTAGTATTCTAACCTTAATGACAACCGACTTGAGTATTTGGATTATACAAATATTGGACGAAATAATAACTTGTCGTCCGTAAATTCCATTTATAGGACCTAATACTGTTCAAAGTTTAAGATCTACCCGAGCTTAGTGAAACAATTGGATATTGCTCAAGAGAAGCTATCAGGTAGTAACTTTGTCTTTCATATGTTATAAGATACATTGTATGTGTGTAGTTTCATCATGAACTGTCTGGAATATTTTGTTTATGCGGGGTTGTCGCCCGGGGCCTATTGCACGGGTTGACGCTCAGGCCATTGAATTTGTTTGTGATGCACGAGTAAATGCCGGGGCCTATTGTACGGGTAATACTCGGAGCCTTGTGATATACCTAGTACTATGATGGTATGAGAACTACATGTTGAATCGAATGATGTTGTGATGATTCTTTTATATGATGATGTGTAACATGCTCTGTGATTTTATATCTATATGATTGACTACCTGTTACTACTGAGATTCTTTTGAATCTCACTGTTTTTCTATAAACAAATTACAGTACAGGCCGGTAGCTCAAAGGGCAAGAAGGTAAATACGGACAACTAGAGGATGAAGCTGAAAGATTTACTTTCTCTGTTGGTTGTCTGTTTGGATATTTTGGACATGTATATATTGTATAAATCGGTAACTATGACAATAGTATAGTAGTTGAACTGATAGTACTTGTAGCCAGGTATATGAATGGTAATGTAATAAAGAGATAACTTAGTTACATAACACTTCCTAATCGTTAGAGAAACATTAACGATTGAATACAACGTGAGATTGAAGCAGAGACACGCTCGTATACTCTGATAAAATGAAAGGAAGTATCAATGAGTCTAAATGAGATAGTGAATATTTGTGAAAAATGTTTGAAAAATTTTTATTCCATATGAAAAACCTACTCAATCCTAGATTTATCTCCTGAGATAATGTTGGGATTCATTAATGTTTTTAAAGTTTATTCAGTTTGGGATTAAATCCTGGTTTCACAATTTATTTCACTACTCTTTTGTACTCATCTGAGGTTATTGGAAGTAAGGTATTACAGTTTCGATGAGTTGTATTTTGTTTCTTGAGGCATAAATGCATCCTACCTTATTTTTTTAAAATTTCTTTTACATCTTTCTTAGACCGTTATCCTCACATCTACTCTGATATGTGTTTCCATATCCATATTTTTACAGCAATTTTCTGTTTTCCCTCTTGCGATATAATGATTTGTTTTTGTCTTTCATTATAAATGCATATAGCATGGCTAATTTGGTCTTAATAAAGTAGTTTGTTAGCCAAATTTTTATAATGATGATCAAAACTTGAATTAATTTCAATTTACTGATTAAAAGACTGCTGTTAATTTATAGGTTGTTGATCTTAGAAGTAGAAATATCTCAGGTATACAAAATGTGAATGTAAATGGACAATCATATTAAATGTGCTGCCTGAGATCCAAGAGGTTTGGCACGCCTTTGTATAATGCATTTGTTATCTAATTATATTTAATACTTTGTTGTTGTCCACAAGAACTAGTTTAATCGTTGTCCTTCTCTCTCTATTTGTGGCAATGGCTGGTGTCTTTCCTTGTGCTTTTCTTTTTAAGATCTTCATTCTGTATTATGAGGTAATTGAAGAGATGGGTGTAAGAGTAGCAGAGCATTTTCCAATACTAATGTCTGTATTATTAGCATTTTTATGAGATAGTGACACAATTGTTGTAAAGCAATCTATTATCAGTGGCACATATATCTTCTGCAATGTTTTGGCTGAGATGACGGTGCAGGTATTGTTCAACCCTCTTGTTGCCTTGTGTGCTTTTTGTTCATGATGGCTTTCTTTGTTTATGTACTCTTTAGGCTTTGGCTTCTATAAGATTAGGGATAGGAATATCATAAACTTATAGAATATATGGGATGGTTCATATAAGCTTTTAGTTATTATATGAAACTGACATTATATATAATCTATAGCTAAGCCTAATGTGTGCAAGTCCTGGACCCCTAAGTGTTTTCCAAAGACTAATTATGTTGTACCCCCATACTCCACAGTTTTATATCGTGTGAATCCACATTAAGTAGAAGAACCCCATAGCTAATTGTCATTTGATGTATATTTTTAAGGAAAATACTTCTTTTTTCCTCTTTATGAATGTTATTAGTTAACATATGAAATAATTAATATGAATAAGAAGAAAGTGGTAGTATTTTATTAAATGGAAGATTATGGCTTGTCTTATAAAACATGGGGAAGGAATAACAATGATCTTGTTTTGGATATTAGGGGACAAAGTATGCTAACTAACAAAACTTCTACAACAAATAAATGATTATGTGTAAGGTTTCTTTTACATAGTGTAGTAGTTTAGAGAACTTTTAGACACTTGATTATATTTGTTTAAGTTTATCCATGTTTTAGTTTTGGAGCACTTGATTATATTTATGAACTACTAGATTTATATATACTTGCTTAGTAGTGTTATGTTTTGGGTATATACATGCATATTTTCTGAGAATTGGTGGTTTTTCAAAGGGTGTAGAAAGAAAATACGAATAATATGTTTAAAAAAATGACTTACAACGACTGTTTTCTAAAGATAGTCGTTGTAAGTCTGAAACATACAACGACTCTTTTTCAGAAAACAGTCGTTGTATATTTCAGACTTACAATGAATGTTTTCTTAAAACAGTCGTTGTAAGTCACTTATTTTCAGGGACACGTGTATGCAAGTGTCATTAAAAGTTTTGAAATACAAGACTTTTTCAAAACAATCATTGCAAGTGACAACAATTGTTTTGAAAAAGTCGTGTATTTCAAAACTTTTAATGGCACTCACATACATGTTCCCCTGAAAATGGTCGTCAAAGGGTATAAAAATTGACATTAAAAGTGCCTTCTATAGTAGTGTAGGTCGAGGGTTCCATCCTCAGGTTATTGATCGGCTGATGAGTGCACACCTACCTTAGAAGGAGAGAGGAAAGGATAAATACTATTGGAAGCCTTCTTCGAACGGCTATTTTTCTGTTAAATCTTCTTACCATTTCTTGTTTGCAGGTAACAATAATGTTGCAAAACCGTTATGGAAGATCCTATGGAGATAGCCGGTACCGAAAAAGATCAAATCATTAAATACAACTCCATGCTCGGAGAGGACTAACAGATTCAGCTATATGCCCTTTTAGTTGTGATCAGGTGGAAGACATGATATACTTACTACGAGACTATGTGAATGCTTGGGAGAGATTGATTTCAATAGTCACTTTGACCTTATGGGATAAGTTTACTTCCCTATAGGGGAGGGATTAGATCTATTGGAATCTAAGACAGGAAGTGGGCAAAGAGTTTACTATAAAGGTCCAATGGGCTACCTTGTTTGGGTATATCTGCTGGGATTTCTGGGTTAACAGATGCTGAAAAGTCTTTAATGAGGAGTTAAAGATATGTTCAGAGGATGCACACTGTTCCTTATTTCAGGCTACCTGAGATTAGGATCTACTAGCGTATTATCAATTTTATACACACTAATCATATGTAGGAGAGGGGAATAATTAGAGATGACTAGGTTTTGTGCATCTTGAAGTGGATGGGTCAATTTTGGATTCGGGACAGAGCAGCTGTGGAAGGGCTTTGTATGATGGCTTGGAGGCTATAGTGTTAAGCTCACAGTGGTACCCCCTGTAATTGTAGAGATTCTCGCAATTATTCAGGGTTTACAGATATGCTGGAACAGAGGCTACAGGCAGGTTATTGTTTTTACATATTGTATTGAGTCTATTAATTTACTAATGAGGGGTGGTGAACAAAATCACCCTTTTAGGGATATCATTGTTCAGGAGAGATTATGGATGTATAGGGATTGGCAGGTTCTTTTAAGTTATATTACTAGGGAGCATAATAGTTGGAAAACCATATTGCTAAGTTGGGTCATACCACTGAGGGGAATTTTGTATTCTATGATCAACCACCACCTTCTTTACAGGAGGTGGTCGTTGATGAAGAGTGAAAGGGTTTCTTTTAATCCTTGTCTTGTATTAAGATTTTTGTTTTGAATCTTAATAAAATCCATTTTTATATTCAAAAAAAAACAAGAAGAGCAAGAGAAGAGAGAAAATTTGAGAGAGAGAGAAGAGAGAGTAATCCTCATTCATTTGTGTTTCTGGTTACTACAATACTTTGTACAAATCCTCTATCTATAGGCATTCAAGAGTAAAACCAAGACTCTTCATTAATTTGACTTTTAGTTTCCTAACACGTATTTATAAATGCTAACTGGGATACGAATCAATGGATATCCACATAATTAATATTCATAACATAACTCTACTTCAATTATTTTTAATTGAACTCACTTAAATTTTTTCCCTCTATCTCCTCCCTCATGCCAAACAAAGCCTTAGATTCTTGAAAGTTACTCAGTAAACTCAGATGTAGAGGAATATATATGTATTTACGATGCGAGTTCCTTTAATTTACAAGTTACTACTGGTAGAAAAATTTAACAAGAGCTTTTCTCTCAAACGTAACCTTGAACATTGGATCAAATCAAGGCCATTCATTTTTCCATTAAGTGACCTACCTCCATTTATGCAGGTTAGAAGTGGTCAAGTAAGGGTCTGTTTGGGAAGAAATTTAGGGCAAAAAAAAGTCCAATTGGGTTATAAAAGCCTAGTTGACAGGTAAAGGTGTGTTTGGGTTGACATTAAAATGGGATGGGCTTACGACAAAAAAGCAGCTTCTCAAAGAAGCTGCTTTCCAGTTGCTTTTGCAGGGTGTCAAGCTGCTTCTCAGAGAAAATAGATCCTTTGACTTTTTGATGGGTAGGTGCCTAACTACAAAATGAGGTATGGAGCTAAGTGTACAAATAAATATATTATAATCCCTTACTCTTTTGGATTTAGGGTCTGTTTGGGAAGACTTTGGGTCCAAAAAAAGTCCAGTTGGGTCACAAAAGCCCAGTTGACAAGTAAAGGTGTGTTTAGGTTGACATTAAAATGGGATGGGCTTATGACAAAAAAGAAGCTTCTCAAAGAAGTGCTTTCTAGTTGCTTTTACAGGACATCAAGCTGCTTCTCAGAGAAAACAGATCCTTTTACTTTTTGATAGGTAGGTGCCTAACTACAAAATGCGGTATGGAGCTGAGTGTACGAATAAATATATTATAATCCCTTACTCTTTTGGACTTAATGTCGCCATCTAATCTGAATAATGTCCTCGCAATAAATTTAGGGGAAAAAATTAAAATACCACTTGAATTTCAAAATCTCAAATTGGTTTTATTATTCAAAACCTTTAAATTTGACCAAACGGAGTTAAATTATCAAAGAAGAAAACCCCTAACAGCGTTTGGGAAATTTAATGGTTTTGTTGAATTTACACCATTTTAAATTGTTTATTGTAATTTTTGCCTCTTCTAAAACTTATTTGTACCAGATGCCCTTCAGGAAAAATTTTGTTGTTAAAATTGCACCTTAATCCTTTTAAGAAATAGGGCATACAAATATTTATAAAATCTTGCTGGTAAAAAAAATATTTATAAAAATTTATTATTTAGTAATAACTCATTATTATCATTCACAATATATACAAATAATGTGTGTATGTAGTATTCAATAAGATTCATGCCTTTTTAAGTCATTTCCCATTTAAACGGACTTTTCAAACGCTAATCCAAACAGTTTTAAGGTTAGAAAAACGAGCCACTTCTGTCACCATCAATCCAAACATAAATCACATTAACAATCTGATTTTTATCCTATCTGACTTTTTGTAAAAGTCATATTAGAAAAAAAAACTACTTCTATACCACTAATCCAAACAGGCACTTAATGTCACCATCTAATCTAAATATTGTCCTCGTAATAAATTTAGGAAAACAAATATGGATGCAATTAATATGAAAACAAATATGAGAAAAAGCCCTAGAGATCAAATTTCACTTAGCAAATTTTGGATTGAGTCATTTGTCTATTCTAGACCAATTTATTCCACTTGATTGATAGCCAAGTTTCCCTAATTTAATTACTAACCTCTTCCAAGGTCAAGCAATTCTATAATTAATTTTTAATCCAATATATCCCTATATGAATCATGAATTAAGATTTATAGAACTGCAAAAATCATTTTTTAGGCCGGTTAAAAAAGACATTTTAGACCGGTTCTGGATCAGGTCTTGATACAGTCGGTCTAAAAAGTATCTAACTTTTTAGACCGGTTAAAAAACCGGTCTTAAATATAAACTTTTAAGACCGGTTGTATCACAACCGGTCTTAAAGTCTGACTAACAAAACCATTAAAAAGAAATTTCAGGTTTAAAATATACTTTTAAGACTGGTTTATCTGAAAATCGATCTTAAAAGTATAGGATTTTAAGAACGGTTCAGAAAAAACCGGTCTTAAAGTTATATTTAAGACCAGTTATTATGAAAACCGGTCTTAAAAGTGTTAGTTATTTAAGACCGGTTATCTTGAGAACCGGTCTTAAAGGCTAGAATTTTAAGACCAGTTCTCATTTTAACCGGTCTTAAATATTACTTTAAGACCGGTTCTTATGAGAACCAATCTAAATTATTTTTTTTTTAAGTTTTATTTGTTTCAATCTTACCCAGGCCAATAAGCCATATTCAACGACAATCCCCTCTCCACATACACAAGCAACAACACATGTATATATATATTCACAATTAGAAGCGAAGCGGTGACAACAACATTTTTATTTCCAGAAACACTTGGTATTTCTCAGAATCAATTCAGCCTAAGGCATCATGTTATCCTATGCAAACTTGCTCCAAATTTAGAATCATGAAGCCTAAAATCCTTATTAGTTCCCCTTTCCCTCTTTTGTTAAATATGACCTTAGTTATCCTAATTGGTATGAAGCTATAAATGACAGTCTCTTCAAGGCAACAACACTTGGCCCTTACAACCCTCCACCCTCAACAATCATAGAATCAACATTATGAATAAAAATCATTCAAAACAAACACATTCAATTCCAATGACTACCAATAACACATGATCAACTTATTCAATTCTCAGCAATAGTACAATATTAACAATTTATAATCAACAGGCATTTTGAACCACAATGAACCACAACATAACAATGATAGCAGGAAAATCTCAACATTGTGTGTACTTTCAATCCCAACACTTCTAAAGAAAAGCAGGAGAATAAATATTTTTCATTATATGGAAAATATTCCTAAGCTTTACTGAGAAATGAAAAAAATGGAAGAAAATTTACAATAGTAATCCTATGCATGTATCGACAGCCAACTAATATCACCAATATCTAAGAAATTGTCCTGAGCAGAGATATAAACCAAGTTAGATATATATGAAAACCATAAGTATTATTAGAACAACATAGGATCTGATTCAAAAACTTACTAATCTTGTAAAAGCTCATAGATGAATTCAGCACAATAATTGCGGATGACATCAATATCTTCTTCAGGAAAGGGATCAGCAAGATCAAACATCTGTATGTGTAACACCGAAGCCAAACAAAACATTAACTTACTAACTTAAAAACAATAAAGTAATACAAAATTTTTGAAATATACATTTATTACCTCCTCAGTAAAATCAGTCGTGCCTAGGCTGATAATATTGTAAATTTGCCTCAAAATATAAAGACCACATAAGTTGGAGCCCAGTGGTTGCCTACGGCTCTGAAAAAGAACATGATATCATCAAAGCAAGCATAAATGCATAGCTTATGGAACACATCTTAAAGAAAATAAATATGTACTAACATTTGGCGTGATCCATGTAGGGTCTTTTAAGTCACGAACATGCCTACCACATTTAGCGTGTATGAATGTTTGCATAGCCCTATCATCAAAATCATAAAGATTACTTATTTTGCACACAAACTTTGCACACAAAAGGTAATAAAGCAAGAAAACTTACGAGTTCACGGTCTTCTTCAAGTCACTCCCCGGTTTGAAGTGGATGGAGCATAGGAGGATGACTGTGTAACTAGCCTTACACTGAATAATCAATTGCCAATGATCCCTTAAAAAAAGAGACGAATGTTAAGAAAATATAAAGCATTATATGTGTTTTGGAATATAAATTTGATGTTTCTTACCCATGCACATAAGGAACCAAGAAACAGTTAGTTTCTGTTTCACTGAGCCTCTCTGATAAATATCTATGTCTGATGGCAGAAATGGTCCCTTTCTCTTGGACTTGAACTGGGCACATGAATCCAAATTTATCGCTCTGGCCAGAGGATACCAACCTACGATTCATATACCTATAAAAATGCAAGCACAAAAATTAAAGTTAAATAGCATAATTTTTAAGATATTTACTTCCAATTGAAGAAGATACTTACATCAAAAATAGTTGGACAATCCCAAACTTAAGATATTTTCTAGGAGCGACTAGGGACATTAAATCTTCCCTATCAAGATAGCATATCGCCCTTGACTTCCCAACAATTGAATCTGTAGGCCAACTTCTTGTTAGGAAGGATATATCGTATGCCATCAGAATCACTTGCTGCATCACATTCAGTGGAGTCTGTGAAACTATATGAGAGAAGGGAGCTGGACTTGGGGCTTTAATCGGGGAATCCGCAGCTCAAACAGAAACAAGGTTCTTCGGCCATGATGTGAAGGTACCCAAGACATCGCTCACAATCTTGAACTCCTCAGAAGGGATAGGGACAAGTGCGTCTGCGATGATAACCTCCTCCTCAACTGACACCCTGACTTGATCATTTATCATCTGTTGGTGGTGAAGAGTTGATCCTAGGTTATGCACACTCCCCCATGCAACTAACCGTCTTAGAGGATCCTCAAAAAATATGTCACAAGGCTCGCCAATGTCCTTTCCAGGACCCTCTGAATAGTGTCCAATATTGCAACAACTCCCTTTGGTGCTCTGCTTATTACGATCGAGTGACTGTACCTGGGCAGGAACGGTATCTTGTCTTGTGCTCACCATGGCATATACTTCCTCCTTCATCTTGCTTAACCGGGCATCCAATAGTGCATCAAATGATGCTTCTGCCTTGGCCCTTACTTCCGCCCTCGCAGTAATCAACATACGCTCCAATTTGTCTCTCGTCACCACATTGGAGGAGGAATTGCGTGAGGAGGATCCAAAGTAATCATTTATACCCACCCCTCCTCCAACTCCCCTGACACGGCCTGGATGCTCATGTTTTCCAGTAGCAACAGTGAGAATGTTATTCCTCCCCTCCGACTTGAAGGATCCATCGGCTTGCTTTTTTTGAAGTTCCTCCTGTGAGATATACAAATAACACACATGAGTAATGAAACATGTTTACTAAATATTTAATAACAACAACGATACTTACAATTTTTTCACCAACTATACGAGACTGTTCATTCGTATAGGATCTACCACTCTTTTGGTGAACATGCAACCACAACTCTTCGCGCCGTATCGGAGATGGTGGAGATAGCATAACAGAAGGATCGGATTGAGATGCTTCTTCCAATCTCCTCCATTTAGAAGCCAACAAGTCGTTCTCGTCCTTTGTGTATCCCCCACGAGACATTGTGTGGGGGAAATCATTCTTCCTGCCACTCTCTTGTGCTTTTTGCCTTCTTGCCTGCGAATAAGAAATGAGAAAAAAGGTTACAAATAGTCAAGACAAATGATAAGTAAATAAAGTATAAAATAAGTAAACTCACCAAAGCCTCTGGAGTAGTCCGAAGCCTAAAAAACTCCTGCCATGTCGCTTCATCGATGTATGAATACTTGATGCAAGGAGTAGGACGAGGCTTACCAGCTGGCACCTCGATATGCACGTAATTGTTGGCCAGATTCATCTTGAACTTCCTCCAGCGCTTACAACAATACGTCATAGTCTTGTTATACAAGATATCACTCCAAGGAACGTCGTAGGTGAGCTGTTATTCATGAATCAAAGGAGTTAGTGACAATAATGAAACAAATTTGATAATCATTACATACAGAGGGAACTTTATACCTGAATAGTGTCCCAAATATGCTGCTTAACTTTTTTGTCGACATTCCTCCACTCCTCTATCAATATGCTAGGCTTATTCCGTGCGAGGAGGCCGATAAAACTCCTATATCGGCTTGCATTGGGCCCGATTGGTTTCCAATATTGATAGAACTAAATCGATATCTTCTCACCGGCTGACCAACTCGAAGAAAACATCCCTCAACCGTGTGGCCGTCCTGCCCGTCCATCCGAGCTGGTGACTCGGCTCACCTTTACTCTGTCTCTGATTGACACTAGGAGGCTCGTTGTGCTGAGCACTAGGTGACACCTGATCCTCTACTGTAGGATGCACCGGGTCCGTCATTGTACTGTTCAGACAAATTGTTAAGTTAGTAAGTTATAAAATAACTATATATATAATCTGCATATAACTTATAATGATAATTACTTTAAATAGATAGCTAACTTTTAAAGTAGATTTATAAAGAGATATCCTCCCATATCCCTTCGCAATGATCATTTCTTGTGCCGTGTTCATTATCAGCTTCATCTTCTTCGTTTAATGCAGGAAGACCCCTGGAAAAAGGAGTCTCAAGAATATCATAATTTGAACGACTTTCCTCTTCAATATCAACGACCCTTTTTCCTTGGAAAGCTACAGACCACATTTTATTTGCCTGAAAAACTCTTATCGCTCCATCCATGCCGTGCTTTCAAGCTTACCAATTTCAATACAGCTTTCAATAATTGGTATTTTGTGCACCCCGGCTATAGTGGCTTCTCAGCATCACTGCACATATTACCATATGCATATAATTGCTCAAAAGCCTCTTCTCTACATCACGAATAATATCTTCTATCCGATCATTCAAATCCGTGTCATTATCATCAAAGGCGACTCCCCCTTATTGAGTTGCGCTTAGAATTTCTATTTCTTCACCATGCCATACCCATACTATATAACTCTTACAAAATCCTTCACAAATTAAATATGTATATATATCTGTAGCACTTAGTTGCTTCTCATTCAGACATTCTACACAAGGACAATAGAACAACCCACTATCATCATTACCAGAATTTCTTCTAGCAAATTCCAAAAAATCCCTCACCCCATTATCATATTCAACACTAGTCCGTTTAGCATTTATCCAACTACGATCTATATATTGAAACACCTTTTTTTTCTTCTCTTCTGTATATTAACTCTCCTAGAAAAGGCAGGAGTATGATGAGAGTATAAAATCATTACACTCATCAATTTATCTAGTTTAACAGAATTCTTCATCAGAATTCCTCATAAGATGTCATTACAGTCTGTTCCATTTTCTTCAAGTAATTTTTCCCCATTCACATAGTTGTTATTTCTATTCAAGAGACCACTGCAATTACATCTGATTTTGAAGACATAAACAGCAAAATTTATAGACTCAAGAAAGAAAATGATTCAATAGATTCAAAACATGTTCAAGGGACCACTTCAACAGATTCAACAGAAAGAAATTGATAAACAGCACAATTACATCTTTAAAATATTCAACAGTAAGAAATTGATATGCAAAATGCGAAAGGCCAAGCAATTGTGATTGAACAAATTCATAACATCCAAATTTGTAAATCATAGACCACAGCATCAAAGAATTGTTTCCTATCCAGTAATAAAACTACAAGCCAGCGCCAACATTTATATGAAGAGTTATTCAAAATCATTTCCGCTATTAAAAATCAATTTCACTAAGTTTCGCTATTTATACAAAGAATTAAATGAAACAATGAGACATTACTCTTACCTGGTTATAGTGACCTTGGATCGTGGCTTAAGGAGCAGGAGGAGCTGCGGTTGCAGTGGCTGGAGAACACGCCGGAGATAATGGTGATTTTGTGGATACGGGCCGAGGGATGAATGGAAAATGGAGAAGAAGGGGCGGCGGTGGTATTTTAAAACCAGTGGGTTGAACGAAAAATGGAGAAGGGAGGGGTGGCGGTGGCGGCGGCCGGAGCAGAGGCAGAAATATGACCAGAAAAGATGAAGAAATATGACCGGAGAAGAAGCGCAGGGCTGAAATGGAGCTTTCGCGGCTGTGGAAGGACTGAGAGGGATACGAAATGAGGGCAGGCTAGGTTTGAATACCGGAATTTTAAGCCTGGTTATTTAATTAACCGGTCTTAAAAGTTATCTAATTAAAACCATTTATCAAATAACCGGTCTTAAAGGTCTTAACTTTAAGACCGGTTATTTAAATAACCGGTCTAAAAAAATTAATTTTAAGACCGGTTATCAGTATAACCGGTCTTAAAATACCATGGATTTTTTATTTGCATTTTAATTAGATTTTTAAGACCGGTTATTTAAAAACCAGTCATAAAATAATGACTTTTAAAAATAAAGGGATTTTTTTAATTCATTTAATTACTTTGCTTTTGAGACCGGTTGTTTAGAAAACCGGTCTAAATAATATTTTTAAGACCGGTTATTTAAATAACCGGTCTAAAAAGTTTCTTTTAATTACAAAATTGTCACCGCGTGTTTCTTCTAGACCTTATCCACAATAACCGGTCTAAATGATGTGGTCTAAAAAGGCTATTTTGCACTAGTACTCATTAAGACTACATAACTCATAAATATATTCCTATGTCATATACAAGTTATGGTTTTAATTATAGGATCAACACACATGCATCTCCTTCTGGTCTCAGCATACATATTGAAATCATTCAAAAGATGGCCAATCAATTAAAAGCATTAAGAACAATAATCAAAACTCAATCATAAAGGAAAAATTAAAACTAGATTTAGTAAGTTAAGATTCAATCCATCATTGGTAAACTACATCATCACCCTAGGAAAATGAAAATTTAGCTTATAATGAAATTAAAAATACAACCAAAATAAATTGAAAACTTCATAAACATTGCATAAAATTTGATTATTAAATTTTAAAACATAAAGATACAACTACAAGATGCATGAAAATGGAAAAATATAGCCTTTCATATAGGAGTTAAAACCTTCCATGTAAGTGGCAACCTATATCATCCATAAAGGAGGGCTACATAAGCTTTCCATAAAAGAGGCATACAAGAAACAATAAAATGCATGAAACAATAAAATGCATGAAATTAACTCTATGTCTTCCACTCCTCTATTTATAGATGAATGGGGTGCAAAAATTTCTACTTGTTAGGTAAGAATCTTGACTATGAGCCACCAATGTTGACCTAGTGACCACCTTACTCTTTGATTGCAACCAAATTTTGACAATTAAAATGGTGGAATCTCATGTTTTTGTCTTCATGAAAGTTGTAGATCTGGTTCTTAGTTTGAAAACACATGTGAGAGATCTTTATTTTAATATTTGTAGCTCCAGTTATAGTCAAATTAGTGGACAAATGTCAAACTTAGATAAATTCACATGTTCAACTTCTAAGCGAAATTCGAAACTCTTGAAAGCAGAACTAGGTCTTAGCCTCAACATGAAAGTTGTAGGAATTTTTCTTAGCTTTCTATCCATATAAAGAAAGTTCCAATCCAATATCTAGATCTCCAGATATTGCCTGAAAATTGGAACATGGTCAAAATTTAGTATTTTCAATAAATTTTATTTTATGTCAAAATCATTATTTATTTATCAATTACACCCAAATTCATTACATTAAACTCAAATATCATCCAAAAATTTTCTCATAAGAAGAAATAAATATACAAATATTTTACTTATCAACACCCAACCTCTACACATAAGCGGATATATTCATCCCTGCCACTTTTGCACCCATCTGGAATTCTAGATGCTATACAATTTTTGACAGTGAAATATTACTTTTTAACGGTTTTTTTCCATTTGAAATACAAAAATTAAAAAAAAAAAGGGATTAATAATAATTTTGTAGGCAAGCAAAGAACTTATGCGGTCATACCACTACACGTCTACACCCACACCACATCAATGGAACTCTTGTAATAAAAAAATGTTGATAATATAATGGTATAATATGCTTTGCTGAAAGTTTTTATATTAAATATATTTTATACATATTGAATCAATATGTTTTGTATATTGAGAGCCAGTTGAATAATTTTTAGAATATCAAATTATTTTGAGTTTTTATTTGATACATAAACGTTTAAAAGTTTTAATAAGAATGAATTTAAAAAAATTTGTATTATCAAGTTAAAAAATATTTGTATTACTCATGAAAAATAGTAAACCCCCCCCCCCCAAAGACACACACATAAATATTAAAATATACTCTTATTTTATGTGATCAAGGGTTTTCCTTTTGGAGAGTGCAAAGAATTTTCACCTCTGCTAATAAATACACTTTTTCAAATTCGAACTTATACTATTTTTCTTAATAGAATAGAGATGTTTCCTATCTCAACCAAATTATACACTTTTCCATATGTATATGACTATAATATATAGAGTATTAACAATAACTACCATGATGGTTGTTATTGCCAATAAAAAAACTTTTCAAAATTAAAGTTTTTTACATTTGAAATCATGTTTTAAGTATTATATATTAAAAGTAAAATATTTTCTGGATAATAAAATGAAAAATATTTTTAATATAAAAGTTTGATAACAAATTTTGAAACTCAAAAAGATAGAAAAATATTTGAAAATAGATAGATTATATGGGAAATTGGGGAAAATCCCTTATTGAAATTATTTTTAGTAAGAAGAACCTAAATTATACCAATACTATGTACAAAATTTGTAGAATATTAGTACTTTCCGTATATAACAAATTTTCAAGTTCTTTTCACTACTAAAATTTTTAATGGGAGACTTTTTTCTAATTTTTTTTAAATTATGTTATGATAGGCCCCCATTAATCTATCTTTCTATCTTATATTATATGGAAAATTTTATTTAAATCTATTTGAAATACCAAAATTTAGAATTAGGCCTGCACTTTTAACAAATCCCGAAAAAGGCCTATAGGCCTAATTAGGAATTTATAAATTTGTTGATTTTACTAATATGTCATTTTGTTATCTTCCCTTTATCTCATTCTTTTTTTAATAAAATCTCCACTACTATCTCATGGATTCCTTACATCTCTTCTCTCCATCCTAAGATTTCTTGGTTGATTCACCATTTGACATACCATTCATGTCCTAATTTCTTTTTTGAGTCCCTCTCCAATCACACATGGCCACGAAAATAGTTTTATGGTTGAAAATAATTTATAATTACTTTGAAATTTGGACTGATTTTAGTTCTAAGCAAATCAAAGATAATTTTCTTCACTTTATATTCAACAAAATAATGTAATAACAATTATGGGAATTTCTAAATTCGTCCGTTGGCCTATAAGCAACCATTGATTTTGTTCTATCCCTATGTACTGGTAATGACTAGCTCTTACTTGAGATTAATTTAATGAGACAATTACATTTCATAATGTTATCTTACCTCTCATGCTAGTATCATTAAGTACTAAAACTTTCTTAATGCCAAGTTTAATGAAGAAGTTACATTTCATCTCTTTCTAGGCTCAACAATTATCTCTAACAAAATTCTATCAAACTAAATAATTAAATATAAAAAATATGCTGCAAGGTTAAAGTAAAACCTAATCATACTTACAAAACAACTATAAGAGGCAAAGAAAAAACCATCACAAACAAGTGTATGTTTACCAATGTAAATCATACAATTAGGAACTCGTATCACTAAGGTCTACCTATAGGCAAAGATATTAGCATAGCATGAATTTATCTTGAATTGATGAATATAGAACACAGTTATATTTTTTAATACATGTGGGCTACTTAAAAAATATAATGCCATTATATTTCATCCTAATTAAATATCCAATTATAATTATCTACATATGGGTAAAGACTAATTATAACCATATATTTAATTATAATTTATATTCTATAATGAAATATGTGATTAAAAAATGTGCACGCAACAAGATTGAGGAAGATGTGGCTACTGCCCAGGAAACAAGTATGTTAATTACAAATATCATGTGCATTTAAAACTTAAATATGCACCAATAACCTAATAAGAATTTAGACAATTAATTTAATCAATAAGAATGATTAAACAACTCAAATTCTCCCACTTTGATTAAATTAATTAATCACTTATTGGAGTTGATGTTTTAAAATTCATAAACGATTATTTACACATACAATATTGAGGATGATGTGGCTACTCCCAAAGATACATGCTAATCACAAATATCAACTATATACACTTAAATTCCAAATATACACAAATCTTTAATGAGAATTTAATTGACTAATTTAGTTAACAAAATTTGACCAAATAATCATCATAGATAAATTATCCCACTATTTTTTGCATCCAAATTAAATATAATATATGCACATATTAATGGAGGTATTAACTAATTAATTTGATCAACAAAAATTAACCCTCTCACTTATTTATGTATCCAAAAAATTGTTTAAAAATCATTTTCAGCATATTTCAACTCAAATATAATTTTGCAAAATTCAAACCGTTGAAAAATTGTCCAAAATTAATTATATAAATATTGAGGTAATTAAATGATATAGCAAAATAAATTTTGCAAATTATCATAATTTGGAAATAGCCAAAACTAATTTTCCTACATTTAAACAATTAAAATTGCACATAAAATAAGCATTCAAATATTTGATTAAACCATTCATGGGATGAAACCAAAATTAAACCCAAACAATTAATCAAATGTTCAATTCTTTGAAAAAAGGAAAATTGCCAAAGAATTGAGCACAAAATGGAGTTAAGGAAACTCAATTGAGCCAAAATATTATATAGAAATCAAACTTGAAGGCCTCAATATCAATAACACAATATATTGAACAACAAAGATTATCCAAAATTAAAGTAAACACATACTACTACAAAAAATGGCTTTAGTGGCGCTCATTTTGTGACACTTATTTAAAGAAGTGCCACAACTTCTAAGTCATTTTTTTTATTAAAAAAATTGTTGGGATCATGTGGCACTTTATTAAGGAATGGCCACAGCATGTGGGTAATTATGAGTGATGCTTCATCATAAAAGAGTTACCTAAGAACAAACTGAGCAACTGTGACGTTTCCATAAGAGAGTGACACGACTAGTTAATAAGCAATGGATGGTGCTTTATCTAAAAGGCACCACCCAATGTATAAAAGAGCAGTTGTGGCGCTCCCCACGGCTGCCTATTGGGGATTGGGTGGCACTCCCCTAAGAGAGCGCCACACAATCCCCTCACATTATGCTTCAGGTAGCACTTGCCTAGGGATAACACAAAAATCCACTCTACCAATCAAAAGACATTCTCTATTCCCTCCTCCATCCCCTTATCCACTAGCCCACCGTGCATATACTTCCTTCCTCCTTCAACTTCATTGTCACTGCTCTCATTTTCTTGGTCTCCAGAGCCATCGGCCCTATTGCTCCCTTTTGCCCCCACAAACATCCTTTTTTTACTTCATCTTTTGTTCCCTTTTCTTCGTACTCTCTTACTCTTTTGGTTCACACTTCGTATCCAGGTGACAGTTCTTCTTCCTCTCCTCCTCTGTTGGTTCCCACTTCACTATCCATTTAGTTCCCACAACTGCAAATCTGTAAATGCGTTTTTTATAGATCTATATTTATTTATGTTGCTTCCTGTGTTTTTATTTTTTTATACTGCCTCTGGACACACACTCGCATAATGTCATTTATTTTTTAAAAAAATTTTATATATTGCAGACACACACAGGCATACACCACCACCCCTTTTGTTTTATGCTATACATGTCTGGACATCCATAGCCAACAACCACCTTTATTAATTATTGTTTTATCTTTTAGCTGTTGTCACAGACACACACGCATAATGTCATTTATTTTTTTAAAAAAAAATTAGTAATGGTTAAATCCTACAACTACAAGGTGTGTCTGTGAATAATTTTCCTTTTGTTGTTTTATTAATGATTTATCATTGATTTTAAATGCATGATATATATACAGATAAAAAAAAAAGGCTAGGATTAATATATTCAAACTCTTGGCTAACACTAGTGAATTGAATTTGGTGTTTTCCTATTATAGCTTTCAGTATGAAAATAGAACAACCCATTGTGATAAATGTAACCCAGTAGGGAATATTGAGTCCCACATAAGTAGGATATTTAGACATGTTATAAATGTAACCCATTGGTGTGTATGAGGGATTTGCCCGTAAGTGTGAATCAAAATGTGACTAGGAGATTTTATCCACCCTTTTTTTCAACTTAATGGCTCAAAGGAAATTGCAAACAAAATAGGCATAAAATGATTTTTTTTTTTTTTCTTTTAGAATCAAAACAAATAACCAAGTGGCCCAGAAACTAGTAGACCCAAAACATCAATAACAAACTCAAAAGTCCCGAGTTCTGAAAAATTAAATAAAAATCAGAAATTAATCAACCCAAAAGACAGCCCACTAATGCGCTCAAGCCTAAGACAAAACGATATTGTGGCCCATATTTTGAGTGAAAACAAGAGCGAAAACATGATGTGCAATGATTTCATGAAAAGCATGCGAATTGCTAAATTTGGACTTTACGCAGATGGAGGTCTTACCTTTGTCCTTCAAATTGAAAAACCTTATTTTTGAAAACAAAGGAAATCAAATGTGATAGTAACATGAACAATATATGCGAACCAAGATAAAATAAATCATCATGAATTGATTTCAAATAAAAAAATGAACTAAAGACTACGGAAATTTTCCTCAAATGAGAAAAATGACTTCGTTTATTGGAGGATGAAGAAGGCAAACTCCTCATCTCCAAAATCCGATATGTGAAGAAATAAAGAGATCAAGAATAAACCTTATGCCCATTATAGAATTTTATACATATTATTGGATGGAATAAAATACGTTTCTCAAATTCAAGAGATCGTCTCAAAACACACATTAAGCTAGTAAATAATTTTTCAAAGGAAAAACATTGACACAATGCATCTGAACAAAATATATTATGCCCGACTTCTTTCCTAGTTCTGGAAAATATAACTCACATATATTCAAAGTGGAAAACTAAATGGAATAAAAGAAAAAGTATTCCAAACTCATGAGATGTAGTCTAACTCAAACAAAACCACATGTTGATGGGGGAGATAATTTTTCCATTGAGGGGCACAAGATCATCACAAAATATTTAGAAAACTCAAATGATGAGAAATAATGGGGAAAAAAACATAGACTATGCTTCACTAATATTCTCATATTATTTTTCAAAACAGAAAAATAAAATAACATACAAAATGCTAGGCAGAAAATAATTGAAAAACCTACTTTGATGCCACATATTGGAATAATTTAACAATAAACATCCTAAATATATTGTATAAATTTCATAAAAGAGAGGAGCAGTGCAAGGCTTAATGAAATACATCTAGTCATAGTGATTCTACATGTAGTATCTCACAACCTGAAATTTGTAGAAAACAAAAAAGAGTTAAAATTAGAGTAGAATATAATAGGTCAAGGCTTCTTCTAACGGGAAGATGAAGCACAGTGATGGTTTGGGAATAGACGTCATCGATCAGAGAATCATTAAAGAGCAAGTAAGTGGGTTTTTCACGTACTACTCTAAGACCCAGCATAGAATATTTATAGCCTCTCATCAAGGCTTGTAACAGTTTTACCGGCTAAGCTGGTGACCCTAAACTACATCTCTATACAAGTCACTTATGGGGACATAATCGGGAGATATTTTATCAAAAATATATTGAATTGATAATATTTAAAGTAATCTGCTAACATTCAGAATAACTTCATAATATCTAAAATATTCATTTGATCAAAATAATCAACTAGTATATCATAATATATATATATATATATATATATATATATATACACACACACACACATATAAAAACAAAAAAGGTAAAATATTATCATTTTAATAAAACATCTAACATTTTGTTCTTTCAATCATCCCATATATATTTCATGTAAATTGTGCAACATTAAGGTTAACAAAATTGTGAGGACTTATCCTTCAATATTGTTAAGTAGACTAAAAATTGAGATTCCGATTCTTAAGAAAGGAGTGGATTTTGGGGTTTAGTTAAAAGTTAATATGAATTAACAATTAAAAATCTTCAATATAAAGGGGTATTATAGTCTTTTGACAACATTCGTAAATCTCTAATCAGGCCTATAAGTCTTATTAGAAATTTATTAAAACTACCTGCCTAATTCTAAAAAGTATTTTGAATTGATTTAAACGAGATTCTTTCTACATTATAGTATATTATATTATATTATTAGGATTATAAATTTTGTTGAAAGGACTTCAATAACCGTCCAATTTAAACATTGCATGATTTGACCCAGGCTTTAATAACCTCTTATATTTTGGCCCAAAAAAAAAACCTCTTATATTTTTGAAATTTGATAAGATTCATATGCTTCGCAGACTATTTGCTTGAAGTCAAATACCGTCTTATCTGGACACTTGTTTTCCCCCCTATCAAAACCTGTGAATTTCAATATCCCAAAAAAAAAATTGTGGATTTAAAAAAGAGAAAATGATATTTAAATATCATATGAATTTACAAACCCATAAAAGTATGTTAATACTTGAAAATGACATAAAGCTGACATATATCAAATTAAGATTTTAAAGTGTTGATACTTTTACTATTTTACCTTTCAATTAAAAAAAATAAAAAATGCCCTTACCATAGCGCCACTCGGCTAACCATTATTTGGCAAGGAATGTATATTAATTTTGTCAAAACCATTAAGGGTTTAGTCATTTTCATTAGTGAGTTTGTCAGGACCCCCTCTGGGCCAACACTTTCACACATTTGGTGAGGAATTTATATCCATTTTGTCAAAACCATTAACGGTTTAGTCATTCTCATTAATGAATTTGTCAGAACCCCCTTTAGACCAACACTTTCACACATTTTTGTGAGAAATGTATATCCATTTTGTTAAAACAATTAATTGTTTAGTAATTCTCATTAGTAAATTTGTCAGATCTCCCATCTAACACTTTCACACATTTAGTGAGGAATGTATATCTATTTTGTCAAAACCATTAAGGGTTTAGTCTTTCCTATTAGTAAAATTGTCAGAGCCTTCCTCTGGGCCAACAATTTCACACATTTTGTGAGAAATGTATATCCATTTTATCAAAACCATTAAAGTTTTAGTCATTCTTATTAGTGAATTTGTCAGAGCCCCCTCTCTAGACCAACACTTTCACACATTTTGTGAGAAATGTATATTCAATTTGTCAAAATCATTAAGGGTTTAGTCATTTTTATTAGTGAATTTGTCAAAGCCCTCCGGGCAAACATTTTTACACATTTTTGTGAGGAATGTATATCCATTTTGTCAAAGTCATTACGGGATTAGTCATTCTCATTAGTGAATTTGTTAGAGACCCCCTCTGGGCCAATACTTTCACACATTTAATGAGGAATGTATATCCATTTTGTGATAACCATTACGAGTTTAATCATTTCCATTATTGAATTTGTCAAAGCCCCCTCTGGGACAATACTTTCATATATTTGGTGAGAAAATCATGCGCGAGTTGTCATTCTCATTATCCATTTTGTCAAAACCATTACATGTTTTGTCATTTCCATTACTGATTTTGTTAAAATCATTATACCTTCATTTACATATGTGCGTGCGTTAACGTGTATTATATCAAAGGAGTTTGATGGCTCAATGGTTACCAAGCTCCTTTATAAAGGAGGTGGGGTTGGTTTGATCCCATCTCTTGCCTCCTTTAGAACCTTTTTTTAAAAAAAACCCTTCAGCGGCCGGAGGGTCCCAGTTGCGGGCCCATTGTGGTGCACCAATAAAGGAAACCTTTTTTTTAAAATAAGGAGAAAATAGTATAAATATCAATAATTTAAAATATCAATTTTGATATCTATGACCTTATATCATTTTCAATTATTAGCAGCCATTTTATAAATTTTACATGCTCATATCATATTTAAATGTCATTTTCGCTTTAAAAAATAGGAGTTGTTATTTATCATACGTTTTCTCGTATTTCGACATGTTGATTAGGCGTGGACGCGTGGTGCCCGTTTTCACATTTCAGAGGAAGCGGTGGGGCGGGGTGTTTTTGACTTTCCATCTCCGAATGACCCATGTGAAGTTTTTGTCGCTTTGTGAACGTCTATTTTAATTAAGTCATCAAGTAGCCTCTTTGTTCACTTTTCAATTTCGTTGATTAAAAGCCTTCCTCTGAAAATCAGTGGAGTTCTTCTTCCTCGCCGCAAAGGGTTACTTCCACTTAGAGTCAGAAAATCAAGCTGAACTCGTCGGACTAGTTCTTTTAAACCCTTTTAAATTATGGATCGAGCTTAAAAAATAGAACTTTAAAAGGAAGTCGGGCCTAAAAAGGCTAGCCCAAGAGGGCCGGCCTTTAGGCCTTTTAACTTTGTTTTTTATTTTAATTTCACTGCCCCTCCTACTCATGCCCTTGCTGACTCCTCCCTAAGAACCTTAAAATTGCTAAATTTACATATGATGGTAATTTACTAATTCTTGATATTTTTACCCCTTAAGTAGAGTCTACTACTTAAAGTGAATTACAATCAAAATTCCTTGAAATTGATGATAGTAGCGAAGAAGATGAAAACGATAGTTGTCATAATCATGTTGCTTAGAGTGTTTAGCTTTTTGCCTTCTTATGCTTTGTATGAGACTATGAATTACTTGTACACAATATTTTTTACCTTTGATTATGAATTAATAATTGTATTTATTTTATTGCATGAGGTGTGTAAACGTATAGTTAAATCTTGTGAAAATGATTTCTGACCCTGTGGGCTGGCCCTGGCCCTGATGCTATCGGTTCGGGCTTTGAAAAACAACAATTTTTCTTTCCTCGGGCCCTGTAGGGTCGGCCCTTTTAGGCTTTGGCCCGTCAAGGGCTGGGCGGCCCTGATTCCCATCTCTACTTCCACTACTATATAATATAAAATATATTTATTTAATTTAATTAATATAACATATATTTCTTAAAATATCTTAATCATATTTTTTTATTCTCCTTTTCCTTTTTGGTTGATTATTGTTAAGGAAGTATTATAGGGGTAAATTAGAAAAAGATTGATAAATATGAAAATTATATCTTATATTTAAAACTAAGATTAATTCTTTAAATATATCTTCTATTAAGAACAGAAGGGAGTAATTTCAATATGCTCCGCTACAAAGAAAATTGATTAAAAAGCCTTCCTCTGAAAAACACGCTTGCTGTTATGAATATTAATTATGTGGATGTCCATTAGCTCATATTCAGGCCAACCTGCTCTTCCAGTCAATATGATATGTAAGATTAAATATCACTGTGCATCACTGTAGCAATTCACTGTGTGGCACTGTAGCATCAGGATTATACTGTTCATCACTGTAGCATCACGAGAATCACTGTAGCAGCACGGAAAAGTTACTGTAGCACTGAAAAATTTCTATAAATAGGGGTCTTGGGTTATGTATTTTGAAACACAAGTGAATGAGAATATCTCTCTAATTTATCTCTCTAAAATTTCTCTCTTCTACTCTCTTATTATCAACATTTTTATAACACGTTATTAGCACGAAGCTCTGCCAAAGGTATGATATTCTTATAATTTCTTTGATAATTTATACTTTATTTTATAATATCTTTATTTCATAGATCTGGGATAATCTGAGCCACTATATGGAATTAAGAAATATATCTTTACCAATAGTTGTGAACATCGGGTTTCATGGCTAGGATTGGAGATCACTATTGTTATTATATCTCATATATATCTTTTATGAGTTCATTTATATTATTATTATTATTGCCAGAAACCATACACATCTTATCCTTGAATTATATGACCAGAAGTCATATTGTTTTTAATTTCTTATTTTGATATGATATGGCCAGAAGCCATATACTATATCCCTATGATCTCCTATTATATGGCCAGAAGTCATATCTATATGATTCCTTATTATATAACTAGAAGCCATATATATCACAGCCAAAAGCTATGTACAACTTTTATTTATCCTGAAGATAAATAGCCAGATGTCATATATATTTAATTTCTCATCATGAGATTAATTAGTCTGAAGCCATGATACAAATTGGCCTGAAGCCATGAGAACTAAATGGCCTAAAGCCATGAATTATTTATTGCCTTTATGAATTTCTTGTTATTATATTGCGAATGCCCTTTTTATTACATTATTCTGAACTAATTTAAATTTTGTAATATATAAATTTATGGCTCTTGTTATTATCAAAAATAACTATTTATCTTAAATGTCTGATCCATAATTTTCTAGACCACCATTTGCATAAAGGCCTCAAAATTCAATATTTGGCCATGAAAGACCTACTTGTTCTTTGGAACAATTTAAAATAAATGTATGATCACCAGAAGATGGTCATCATTCCAAAAGCTTGTATAAATGGATACATCCAATTTGCTCCTACAGTAGCAATATTGTGAAAAAAAGGTTTAAGAAATATGTTAAATTAATTTCTTGCTTTCTTGTGGTTGAACAAAATAATGAGCTTTTATTGAAAAACCATGAATCCCGTCCAATAGGCTTAACTCCATTCCCAGAAGCGGATGTAGTAATAAATGAATCTAATTGTGGCCGTGGATGTGGCTATAGCCATAAGCATGGCCATGGTCGAAATCGTGGTGGTTCAAATTCCTACCAGAAGTAGGGAAAAGATTGATAAGAACCATAAAAGAGAAAATAGTGGGCAAAATAAAAATGTTGAAAGTCTATGTTATCGATGTGGTGGCAAGGGTTATTGGTCTCGTACCTGTCGTACGCCAAGACACCTAGTTGATCTTTACCAAGAATCAATAAAAAATAATGGTAAAGGATCAACAACTGAAGTAAATCATGTGGATTAGGCTGAGAATTCTGAGTATGAAAACATGGATTTTACCCATTTGGATGTTGCTGATTTCTTAGCATAATTATTTATCTATTTGAACTTTCATGTTAATTTTATCGAATGTATTTATCTTAATTATGTTTTTATATTTCTTTTAATGAAGAATGAATCATACTGGCATCAATCCTGAAGATTTATGTCTCGTTGATAGCGCAACAACCAACACCATACTCAGAAATGATAAATATTTTTCTTCCTTGGTAATGCAAAAAGCCAACGTTCAGACTATATCTGGTAGTATAAATTTGATCGAAGGCTCCGGAAGAGCTAATATTTTGTTACCTGAAGGAACAAAATTATGTATTGATAATGCAATTTATTCTACCAAGTCTGTAATAAACTTGTTGAGTTTCAAAGATATCCGCAGAAATGGATATCATATAGAAACAACAACTAAAAGTACTGAAGAATATCTTGTTGTTACAAAAATAGTTGCTGGTAGAAAATGCATATTAGAAAAGTGTCTTGCTTTTTCTTCTGATTTATATTATACATTTATAAATACAATTGAAACACATGTTATTGAGAACCAGAAGTTCACCAATACAGATCAGAAGTCTACTAATGTAAACCAGAAGTTTACTAATGAATTTAATGTTTGGCATGACCGGTTAGGCCATCCCGGTTCAATTATGATGCGACAAATAATTGAGAATTCATGTGGACATACCCTGAAGTGTAAACAAATACCACAATCCCATGATTTCTCATGTGCTGCATGTTCCAAAGGAAAATTAATTATTCGCCCCTCACCAAGCAAAGTAGAAAGTGAGTCTATCACATTTCTAAAATGGATACAGGGAGATATTTGTGGGCCAATACACTCATCATGTGGACCATTTAGATATTATATGGTTTTAATTGATGCATCAACTAAATGGTCACATGTGTGTTTATTATCTTCTCGCAACCTGACGTTTAGATTACTTGCTCAATTGATTAGATTAAGAGCACATTACCCTGATTATCCTATCAAGAAAATACGTATTGATAATGCTGGTGAATTTACTTCAAAAGCTTTTAATGAATATTGTATATCCCTTGGAATTGATGTTGAACATCTTGTAGCTCATGTTCATACACAAAATGGACTTGCAGAATCATTGATTAAAAGGTTGCAACTAATTGTAAGACCTTTACTTATGAAATATAATCTCCCAATTTCTGCTTGGGGCCATGCCATTTTGCATGCATAAATGTTAATTTGCATCAGGCCAACAAGTTACTTAAAGGTTTCCCCCTTACAAATGGTTTTTGGTCAGGAACCTAATATTTCTCATATAAGGACTTTTGGGTGTGCGGTATATGTGCCAGTAGCACCACCACAACGCACTAAAATGGGTTCTCAAAGAAGGATAGGAATATATGTTGGGTATGAATCTCCTTCAATCATAAAATATTTAGAACCATCTACGGGAGATTTATTTACGGCACAATTTGTCGATTGTCATTTTGATAAATCACTTTTCCTAACATTAGGGGGAGAAAACAAGTAGTTGGATAAAGAAATTAGCTGGAATGAATTATCATTGGCTCATTTTGATCCTCATACAAATCAGTGTGAACTGGAAGTTCAAAAGATAATTCATTTACAAAATTTAGATAATCAAATGCCAGAAGCATTTACTGACCTAAAGAAAGTGACAAAGTCACATATACCAGCTGCTAATGCTCCTATTAAAATTGATGTCCCTGAATGACAATCTACTATGAATGAATCTAAAGCATGCCTGAAGCGTGGCAGACCCATCGGTTCCAAAGATAGAAATCCTCGAAAAAGAAAAGGAGCAAAGAATATAGATGGTCAAATTGAGGATAACCAAGAAACGTTAATAGCTCCAGAAGAGCCATCTCCTGAAGAGTTATTATCTCCAGTAGAGATATCTCTAGAAGAGAATGGTATAGTCCCAGGAGAGACCCAGGTACCTGATATATGTGAAAATAATGAGATCTCAATAAATTATGTTGTAAATGGAATCCGATGGGATCGAAATGATGTCAACGTTGATGACATATTTGCTTATCATGTAGCAAATGATGTAATGAATAATAATGAGGATCACGAACCAAAATCCATTAGTGAGTGCCAACAAAGAAAAGATTGGCTTCTATGGAAAGATGCCATTAATGCAGAATTAAAATCATTGGAAAAATGAAAAGTATTAGGACCTGTAGTCCTTACACCTGAAGATGTAAAACCAGTTGGATGCAAATGGGTCTTTGTACGAAAAAGAAATGAAAAGGGCGAAATAACAAGATATAAGGCACGTCTTGTAGCCCAAGGCTTTACACAAAGACCTGGCATTGATTTTGAAGAAACGTATTCACCTGTAGTGGATGCGACTACTTTTCGTTATTTAATTAACCTAGCAGTAAAAGAATGGCTTGATTTGCATCTAATGGATGTCGTGACTGCCTATTTATATGGGTCACTTGATAACGATATTTATATGAAAGTCCCTGAAGGACTTAAGGTGCCAGATGTATCTAATTCAAGTTTTCGAGAACAATATTCAATTAAGTTAAATAAGTCCCTGTATGGCCTGAAGCAATCAGGGCGCATGTGGTATAATCGTCTTAATAAATATCTGTTCAAAGAAGGATTCAAAAATGATCCAATATGCCCATACATTTTTATAAAAATATCTAATAGTGAATTTGTTATAATTGATGTTTATGTTGATGATATCAACATTATTGGAACTCCTGAAGAGCTCCAAAAGGCAATTCATTGTTTGAAGAAAGAATTTGAGATGAAGGATTTGGGAAGAACAAAGTCATGTCTTGGATTACAGATTGAGTATCTTAAAAATGAGTTCTTTGTATATCAAGAAACTTATACAAGAAAGGTCCTAAAGAGATTTTATATGGATAAATCTCACCCATTATGTACCCCAATAATTGTAAGGTCTTTAGAGCCGGATAAAGATCCATTTCGACCTCGGATAATGATTGAAGAAGGTGATGAAGAACTAATTGGTCCAGAAGTACCATACCTTAGTACCATTGGAGCACTAATGTATCTTGCTAATCATACACGTCTTGATATATCATTTGCTGTTAATTTATTAGCAAGATATAGTTCTTCACCAACACGAAGACATTGGAATGGAGTAAAACATATTTTTCGTTATCTAAGAGGCACTATGGATATTGGGTTATACTACTCAAACGTATCTAAGCATGAACTGGTAGGTTATGCAGATGCTGGATTTTTATCCGATCCACATGATGGTAAATCACAAACAGGCTATCTGTTCACATGTGGAGGTACAACTATTTCATGGCAATCAATGAATCAGACTATATCAGCCACATCATCAAACCATGCAGAAATTCTAGCAATACATGAAGCAAGTCGAGAATGTGTGTGGTTGAGATCAGTAATACATCATATAAGAACAAATTGTTATTTATCTTTAGACAAAATGACACCAACAGTTCTATATGAAGATAATACTGCATGCATTACTCAACTTAAATAAGGTTATATCAAGGGAGACAGAACGAAGCATATTTCACCAAAATTCTTCTTTATTCGTGACCTTCAAAAAGATGGTGAAATAGATGTCCAACAAATTTGTTCAAGTGAAAATTTAGCAGATTTATTCACAAAGTCACTTCCAGGTACAATCTTTGAAAATCTTGTCTATGACATTGGCCTTCGGAGATTTAGAGATATCAACTGATGTTGTCAAGAGGGGGAGTCGATACACGCTGTACTCTTTTTCCCTTATCTAGGTTCTGTCCCACTGGGTTTTCCTAGAAAGGTTTTTAATGAGGCAGCACTGAACAGTGTATCAATGAATGATGTACTCTTTTCTTTGGCTAGGTTTTTATCCCACTGGGTTTTTCCTAGTTAAAGTTTTTAATGAGGCACATTCATAATAGACATCTAAGGGGGAGTGTTATGAATATTAATTATGTGGATGTCCATTAGCTCATATCCAGGCCAACCTGCTCTTCCAGTCAATATGATATGTAAGATTAAATATCACTGTGCATCACTGTAGCAATTCACTGTGTGGAACTGTAGCATCAGGATTTTACTGTTCATCACTGTAGCATACGGAGAAGGTTACTGTAGCATCATGAGAATCACTGTAGCAGCACGGAAAAGTTACTGTAGCACTTAAAAATTTCTATAAATAGGGGTCCTGGGTTATGTATTTTGAAACACAAGTGAATGAAAATATCTCTCTAATTTATCTCTCTAGAATTTCTCTCTTCTACTCTCTTATTATCAACATTTTTATAACACTTGCAAATTTTACTAACCCTTTTGAGTTAATTTCCCCAAGAAAATTGAGGCTTTAATACTTATTTCAAAAGTAATTTCAATTCCGCAACAAAGAAATAGAATTCTTTTTTGGACAAAATTTAGGTGAAATTCCTTATATATGTATTTATTATGTCAAATTCTTCAATGGTGATTATGCGTGCTATTTTTATATGTGAGTTTATAGTTAAATGATTATATTTAAAAAATTAGTAATGTTTTGAAACTCGGATCGGTTATTGAATCGGTTGGAGTATTGGGTCAAAGGTCAATAGGTCAGATCGGAGCTAAAGCGAGGCCAAACCAATAAAAAATTGAAGATTTTAAATTTATTAATATGAAATTCTAAAGAAAAATTTAAAAAAAAAATTTTTTAAAAAATAAAAAATACCGGACTGTACGGGGTTTAAAAATCTGAAAAATTAGACACAGTCCTGTGATTAGATAAATTGAAATAAGGAATAAATTGTACTTGAGATCTAAATATTATCCATTCTTTCTTTCTCTTCGTTTTGAAATATTTCATTATTTGAAAGACAATACTTATGGTGAAAATGTTAAAATACAAAATTCCTTTTCTCAACATTAGCATACAGTATTTGTACCATGTAAAATAGTATCTCATTATTCATTGGCAAAAAAAAAAAAAAAGGCATCTCATTATTTTCTTAAAATATATTGATATACAACATCCAATACATACATAGTCCTAAATCCTAACTTCATATTACTCCAACAAGTGCCATCTGGGAGGATTCATAGCCTTGACACCGATATACATGACATTTGAATAATACTCTTTGAGTTTTTAATATAAGACATATTTTAATAGTTAATTTTAATCTTAAATATAAGACATAATTTTTTATTATTGTCAATATTTTTTTAATTTACTGTTATCGATCATCTTTTAATAATAATCAAAGAGAAGAATGAATGAGAGAATTAATAAAGATAACTAAGATATTTTAAAAAATACATATCATATTAACTAAATTAACCAATTTATTATTTAAACTAACCAAATTTAATAAATATGCCTTATATCAAAAGTCAGAAAAAATATCTATTACTACCTCTTATCATTTATACAAGATTTCGTTCATAGTAAAATTGTACAAATGAAATGTTATATTAAGGAGAGCATGTAACAATATCAATTAATTCATGTTTTTAATCCACTCAATGGATATTACTATATTCTAACTTGTAATTCATAATTTCATATTTTTTATGGATATTATATTCTAACATAATTCTTCTTACATGAATTTTTTAATTGTAAAAGAGAAACACTAATAATGAAGTATTACAACCACCACACCCCCCCTTTCTATTTATAAAAGAGCTTTTGTATCACTAACCTTATCCTTCATCCCTCAAACATTAATTTATAAAAATAGAAATTAACTCAATGTTTCTACCCTCAAAGAATTTTAATTCCTCAAGTGCCAACTTCCGTGTCTCTCCCAATTCTTTCTTCAACCCATTCTCCACCTTTTCAACACTCTGCAACAACCCTTGCATCACCCCCACATAAAACCCATATTTCCTCATTTTCTGTATTTCGTCCTCACTTCCACCTCCCAACACTGCCCCACACGCAGCTCCACATGCGTGCATCCCACCTTCGCCCTTCTCAACCTCTCGCTTTACGCTCGCTTCACCACCCAACTGAGTCCTCAGGAATTTACGGTATCGCCCCTCCACGAAGCCCTGTGATCCCACCGCACGTGAGATCTCCACCATCACACGCAGGAGGCGGTCTGAATCTCCACGGGTCGGGTCGTCGGATCTCGCCAAGAGTTCAAACGCGTATGGTATCATACCATCTCCGATAAGAAGCTCGATGTTCGGATCGTACCCATGGCTTATGGGTTTGGGGTTGGGCTTGGGCCTATCTGTTAATGGGAGGTGTTCGTGAGTGTAGGCAGATGCTTGCAGGAGTAGAAGAGCTGAAGCCGCCGGCAAGGCCTGATCCCGATGGCCGCCGACGAGCTCGCAAGCTGCCAGACAGAGCTCCGGCACGTTGGTTCGTGGGGCGGTGAAGACCAATTGGCGCATAGGCTCAAAGACCGAGAGGGGTTCCTTCAGAGGAATGGCCTGCTTGACATGGGCTTCAATGTCTGCCTGCAGAGAAGTCCAGGAAGAAGAAGAGTGGGCTTGCGTGATTTGCATCGCCGCTGTGGTAAGCTTCGGTGGCAAGGGGGAACGGCGGAGATCAGATCTGCGTGAGAAAAGAACAGTGGAGTTTCCATGGAGGTGGGAAAGAGCTCCGGCCATGTAGGTACCTTAGTTCAGATGCTGAGGGAAAGAGAAAAAGGGAAGAAATTAAGATGAAGAAGATAGTGAATGAGCCTCGAGAGCATGTATGATAGAGAAGACCTTGCTTTTCATATGTTATTTATGCTTGTCTTTAGCACCCATCCATGTGCTGTGTTGGATATATACGGAGTATTTTATTTAAACCTGTGATGATAAATCAAGTGTTACATGAGTCTAAGTATTTTGTACCATGTTCTGGCAAGAAAAAACTGTACCATGAATATCTAAGGATAGTATTGTTAGGTCCAAATTAAAGGTAGCTTTTTTAAAAAGGGAGAATTATTTAAAAATATCTTGAGTAAATTAATTGCTGAATGTTATTATAGGTGATTTATTGTACATGACGGATGATATGTTATATACGACGGGTGATAAGTTATACACGACAGGAAGATATTTACACTTTCTTATGAAAGTTTTTTGCACACACGGAAGATAGTGACACACAACGGAAGCTCTATTGCATATAATGGATGTTTGTTTGCACGCGTAATATCATTTAGTAATTAATTTACTTTCAAGGTATTTTAAAGCTATTTTATCTTTTAAAAATATAATATAAATTTTTTTATCAGTTCTTTCAAAATAATTACAATTTTTAAGATCTTCAGAAATATATTCTGATCGTCCTTACATTTTGTCTTAGTTACAAAAACCTCCGCTCCATTTTCAAAACCAACACTTAAGTTCAAACTGTTAACCCCATTCAAAATATTAAAAAAGAATTCTAAAAATATATTTTCAATTAAAATTTATATTATAATAATTTTTAGGGAAAATGAAAGAAAAAAACCTGAAAATTGCAAAATACCAAATCATATATTTTTTCATAAAATTAGTTATGGATTACTTATCAAGTGTAATAGTTATCTTATTAATTCTAGGCAAGAAACCTAATTTAAGATTTTTTAAATTTTTAGGTTTTTTGTCCTGTCATTTTTCTTACTCCAAATCCCTAATTTATTTTTTACGGTTTGAGAGCTTCAGTAAAAAAAATAACAGCTGCAACGATGGAGAGGAGCGAAGCGATGAAGAATCCCGATACCAAAATGGTACGAAACTTCTTGTTTTTATCTTCAAAAGTTTTATCATCAATTTTTTACCTTAAAAAAAAAGTATTATAAAATGTTAAGAGACTCTCGTCTTGGTATACAAATCCTAGACGCAACCTCAAAAATCAAAATGAAGTCATATCTTCGGATGTGGTTGCCTTTGTCTTCGTTATTCTCACATTTACTTGGTAAGGTCAATGTTAGTTTTTTTAAAGTCATTTTTTTCTGATTTTTTTTAAAAAAATAAAAAATATCATTTAAACATCAAAATCTTAAATAATTGATTTTTTATAAAAATAAGTTATTAATTTTTATACTCTTATAATTAATACCTATATTCTTGTATGCAATCAGAATAATTTAAGATTTTAAAATTTAAACGGTATTGTTTTTGTCAACCCCCTTTTTTAATACATCCTTAATCCTTTTCTTTTGATTTTTTTTTGGATACGAATACAACCCAAGAGACAACTAGCTCATATATGATTTCCCCCTTCTGATTTTATTGCTATGATTAAGATCTTTCTTTTTTATTTTTCTTAATTTTTTTCATTTTATAAATATTTATTTGCTTAATGTTTTCAGCACAAGTTTGAGTAATTCAGTCAACGTAAAAATTGAAAATTTGATAAATTATTTTAATAAATATATACCTAACTGAATGTGTTTATAATTGTTTGTACCAAAAATGTGTTTATAAATTTTAAATTATTTATGTAATATCTCAAACTTATATCATTTATGCTATGTGATAAAAAATAGGGAAAAAGATATAAAAAGAACTTTAAAATTATAAAATTATAAGTTTTGTTTGTTACCAAGAGTTGATATGGGAATAATAAAATTTAATAAGCACTTTACAACTCATTTTTTTTAGAAATGTCTTATTTGAAATTTTGGAATTTCAAATTTCTTTTTATGTATTTTTCCCTAAAAAATATGTGTTTGAAATATATTTTTATCCACAAATAAATATGATGAAAAATAAAAAATATACTTTTGTAAACCAAAAAAATATAAAATTTTATAATACAATCAAAATTAATACATTTTATAATATATTAGAAATTTTGAAAAAATATATTAGAATTATTTCTTGGTTGTATAATGTTTTTAGTAAATATAAATGTTTAAATAATTCTTATGTTAAATAGGGGTATTTTGGTCAAAAAATTGTTTATAAGTCAATGTTAACGGTCAACTAACAATTGGATAGATGTAAATAGAATCTTCAAAATGCAAAGAAGGTTTGTGTAATATATATCTTAATTTTAAGAGAGGTTTATATGAATTTTCAAAATAGAGGGAACGTCTGTAGAATTCAAGCAAAATGTAGAGGTACTAAGAATATTTTACTCTAAGATCTTTATTAATACATATTTCTTTTTTGTGGTCCTTCTCCCTAATTTTCTCGATTTTTATTGTTCAAGCTCCTAGTTTTGGAGACCACTATTTATGGATGGAAGTAGGCCTTATCAGAATTCACACTTAACAAGCTATGCCTGTTTTGTAATATGTTGGTTTGAGCCTGGCTTATAGCCTGTTATAGACCTTTTTTTGGCCTAAGCCTCACATATACAAATGTATAGCGTAGCCTGAAGCTTTTTAAAAAAGCTTGAATTTTTAAAATGCTTATAAACATGTTACTAGGCCACAAGCCTTTACAAGAAAACAGGCTACAAACCTAGAAAATGAGCCAAAATTACATAAATAATAATATATTATTAGTTATCATATAAAAACGTATGAATTATATTTTAATTTTTATATAATAGTATAAATGCATAATATATTATTATATAAATATTTTTTTAAAAAAACACAACAGGTCTAAATTGTTAGTGTCAACAGTTTTACTCAAGAAGAGGATAATTGGGTGATAGAAAAAAATTATTTATCACAGTTAAGAATACTTAATTAAAAGTTAAAAGTTAGAAAATATACCATCGAAGTGTACACCAGAGTTTATACTGGTTTGAGTTTAACCTCCTGACCTATGTTCAGTTTTCAGAGCGCCTTTGTGATTTCTACTATACTTTCAAGATTCGATGGGTTATTGGCACCACAGTATAAGTAAGCTCCTCAACAGGACACTTACTCCCTCTTACACTTTGTTAGCTGATACCTACTTAAGATCTCACTATCTTAAGATTCTCTTCACACAAATAGTGAATAAATATATTAAAATATTTCTCAAAGAGCTGATAAATGAATATTAAAGAACAATAAGAATTTCAAAGAATAACAAAGCACTTAATTAACAGAATTGATTTTTTCATTGTTTGATTGCTCTGTCTTGAATGCTTCTGTATTTATAGGTAGAATGCCTTTAATGACCATTGTGAGCATTCAAATTTGTTCGTTAGAGAGTAATTATAGTTGTTGATGAAAGAGAATGTTTTCATTGTGTCAAACCTTTTTAATATTTTGACATTTTATCAAGTATTAACGCGCAGTTCAATAGGCATACATAAATAGTAAAGTTATACTGATATAAAACTCTTGATTAAATTACAGGAAATCCCCACAGGATTTGTATATATTACAATGTAAATCTCAAATACAAAGAAAGACTTAACGGATAACTAACATAAAATTTCTTGATTAGCACAGGACCCTCAGTTGCATGTTACTACCTCTTTGCCCTCTGAACCGCTTCCTTTAGCTGAATTAATTTTAAATTATGGAAATGGTAAGATTCATACGAATCTCAGTAGTAACATGCTATTAATCATATAAAATGTGAAAGGTAAATATGCAATGATGCATATATGATGCAATAAATAACAATGTAATGCACATGTTTGTCAGTGTTCAGGATTAAAGTGATGATTTTGTTCAGATCAAAATGATTGTCTGATCCCTACTTGTCACATCTTGTCTCATTGTGATCACATCAATGTTCTGGAGAAGGCATCAACATGTTCGTACTTGTCATGTCATGTCTCATTACTATTTTGGAGCAGTTAATAACATGTCCGTACTTGTCATATCGCTCAAACTGGGTCTACCTAGCCTCATGGTATTTATGTTGTTCCCATGGGGTAGTACTTGTACTTTTCCCATACCCAGCGAGAAATTATGCCACACAGGCTTATTGTCAAACCCCGCAGAATTTAAACATTTCATAAAGCATCATTGCATAATTCAAACCGGCAAACATAATTTATACAAATATACCGATATATGTTTTTTGATTACAATATAGGAGTCCGAAAAGTAGTAAAGCGTTACATATAACATCCCAAAAACTTGAGTAGTCTCCACTATAATTAACACTGGAATAATTCCATAAACTGCTTGTCTTCAGTCCTTATGTTCAACTTTCTCCTTGCCTTTGGAATTTCTATGCATAGCTCGATAATTTATTTATAGGAAAGGAATGAGATTCGAACAAATCTCAATAGTAACCAAAAATCATTCATATAAAATGAAAATAATAAACATGCAATGCATCATTTATCATGATGCAGTAATCAAAATGCCTAAGCCTATCTAAAAATGCTCAGGAAATAAATGATGATTTTGTCCGGATCAAAATGATCAATGTTCCTGATCTGCACAAATATCATCTCATAATGTGATCACAACAACAACTTGGAGCATGCCTATACCTATCGGTACTTATCATAACTTGGAGTAGGTCAATACCTGTCCGTACATATCAAGCTACTCAACTGGGTTCACCTGGCCACATGGTACCCCAAAGGTTCCATGGGGTGGTTTAGCTCATTACCCACACCCAGAGAGTTTCAACACCACAAGCATTACATTGAACAGATCATGGCAATCATTGCATATTAACATTCACATAGTATATGAAAGATAAAGTTACTACCTTGTTACCTTTCCTTCTCTAATGTAAACCGTCTTTGTTGGTCCAGCTATGCAGATATCATATCCTAAAATTAACCAAAATAGTTGCAATTAAGCTACTAGTTAAGTCTATTCCACTTTAAAACTTATAACCTTAGCATTTCCTTCAAAATCATGAAATTTACCAAAATGCCCCTGGGGACCCGATCCGGTCCTAATATTTTGTACTTTTCCAAAAATTACAAATTAGGTCCATTCCACATATTTTCATGTGTAAATCTCATATTTGACCTCATTTCAAAACAACTCCAACTCAAATTACAATTTTGCCCTTGATAGCCTAACTTAGGGTTTTATGGGCAAAATCGTCATTTCACAATCCGGGATTTTATTACACTTTGTATTCAACATAACCCTACATAATTTTCCTTTCTAAACATTGTGGCGTTATTATAATCATGAAATTATATCTCTATCCCTCATTTTCTCTCTTGGCCGAAAGTTACAAGAGAATTGAGAAAATTATGTTTTCATTATTCTAGCTCCTAGAACACTTTCTTTCTACTTGTATTCCTTTGTTTAGCCATTAATTCTCATACTTGACATAATTAATGGAAATTTGGGCAGCCTTTTTCCTTAGAAAATGGACATCCCAAATTTACAAAAAATATCAAAACAATCTAGAATCCAGCCAGAATACAGTGATAACTCATTTATCGATAAGAAGCTCAGAGTTTGAGTAACTTACCTCATTTCTTCTTCTTCCTTTCCACTTGTCTGAAACTTCACTCCTTCTTCCTTGAAGTTTTTTGTGATTATATAGCTAATTCAAGAAGGTATGGAGGTTTATGAGAGGTTTCCAATGCTATAACACAAGATTGAGTGGAGATTTCGGCATACTTACCTTATATATGAGCTCTGGACTTCTCTTCCTCCTCTCCTTCTTCCTTTTCTCTTTTCACTCTTCCTTCCTTCATTTCCCTTCCCTCTTGGCTGAACTTGGCCTTAAATAGACAAGGAAGAAAGTTGTGGAGAATTCTAGAGTCATTTTGTTGGCATTTTCTCATTGGTCCATGTGTATATATTGTAATAATTACAAATTAATCATATAATTATGCTAAAATTTCCATCTATCCTAAATTTTCTGTAATGTAGATAAAATAATCCAGATTAGTTTTATTTGGGTCAAAATGACCATTTTGCCCTTGCAATTTCTTTTATTTTCGCAACATTTGCAAAAATTGGCAAAATTATAACCAAACTTTGAAAATTCATATATAATTATATAGATATCCAATTAGGGTGGTTCTAAATGATATGATACCCTTATTATATATAGTTGTAGAGAAAAATATAATCTTTAGCCAATTGGAAGCTCACCATTTCTAGAATTTTTATTTTTGAAGTTTACTCCAGAAAAATGTCAAATTCGCTGGGCAATATTCAAAAATTTATTTATCCTTGTATATAACTCCAAAAATTCCATATGAACTATAAAATTAAATATTATCATGTATACTTTCATTCTAAAAAATTTCAGAATTTGTGAAGATCATTTACTAATTTAAGAATGTCACACAATCCGACTGCCTCCACAGGAAATTCACCAACTTTCTTATATAACAACTATTTTGACATATGTGACTTCTATTGACTTGTTTTGCCACATTACATTCTCTTTTGTCATGAAATACCATAATAGTTACATAATATTTAACGATAAAAAATTTGGGACATTACAGCTCTTCCCCCGTCAATAAAATTTTGTCCTCGAAATTTTGTCATACAAACATATTCATAAACTCTGGTCATCGCTTCCACATATCGTTTTCCATCTCCCATGTGGCTTCTCTTAAGGACAATCCTTTCCATACCACTTTTACAAATGGTATTGTCTTGTACCGAAGCTGCTTCTCTTGTTGATCAATAATATGTTCAGGCTCCACCTCAAAAGTAAGGTTATCTTGCCCATCAATATCTTCATATTCCAGAATATGTCTGGATTTGGCTGATATTTCTTCAATTGGGAGATATGAAAAACGTCATGTATATGACTCAAATTTAGGGGTAAAACTATATGGTAAGCCACTGGTCCAATCCTAGATAGAATTTCAAATGATTTAACATACCTAGGACTCAGTTTCAAATATATATATATTTTTTTAGTAATTGTCAAAAAAACTTCATTGGATTTGTTGGTCTAATACCATATTAGAGCTTTTATTCCTTGCAAGTTTACATGCCATGTTTCATCGTATCTAGCTTCGGCTCGTCATAATCTGAATATTTCTCAATTTGCTAGCCTAAGGACACATTGGTCCAATAGGTTTTATGGCCTTTGGACTTCCAATCCCATATCTATACTGGATGTATATCAATATTTATAACTTTCAATACAATCTTACAACTTTCCTAAGTGCATCTCAAATTTCAATTTTTGCTATTAAGCCATTTGTACGTCTATATATTGTCTACAAAGCGTGCAAAGAGAACTTGTTCAGCAACAATCAACTCATTAACTTTAGTAATCATATGACACATAGTCCATCAATAATCGTGGAGCACATCGTTCATCTATCACTGAATACCCATAAGGTCTTATAATCTGGTTAATCTTCCAAGCAAATTATGTTTAGGGTCTTATCATCTTGGAACTTATTATTCTATCATCCTCTGGTGTTACTCAAATTCTTAAGATTTAAGCTATATTGTGGGCCTTACGACCTTGCCTTATTTGCTCAGAAGGCTTTATAGCCTTTGGACATACTGACCCAATAGGTCTTACCGCCTACTGTATTTTCTCAACACCCATAAGCTTACAAATGAACTCATACATATCAAGCCACTTCATTAAATATGGGAACACAGTTCCTTGATCTCCACTATTGTTGTTCAAGGCATCTGTAATCACATTAACACTTCCTGGACAATATTTAACTTCCAGGTTAAAATTGTTAAGTAACTCTATCTATCAGTGCTATCTCATGTTCAACTCTTTATAATTGCACGGTTATTTCAACTCTAGTGGTTACAGTACAACTCTATGGCGTCCTGTAGGAACAGTCGTAGAACAATATCTCCAGATTCCCCCTATACACAACAGTTGTTACTCTCTCAGAATTCATATGTAGGATATTTTAGTCTGTGAGGCTTCAGCTGACGAGAGGTTTATACCACAATGTCATCCTGCTGCATTAGGATACATTCTAACTCTTTCTTATTCACATGAACACAACTGTATAGGTCAACCACAATTCAAGACCACATAGGTCAATTGCAAGCCAAGACCACACATGTCAATTGCAAATCAATAGCACATAGGTAAATGGTTTCATCAATTCCTCTCTCAACCCTGTAAAGCTCCTCTCACAGCTAGCATCCCACATAGAATGTTGAATCATCAAATCGGCCTTATCAAAGGCAAAACAATACTGGAGAATACTACAAAACTCATTCATAATAATCATCAAGATCCCGAGAACTACAATTTCCTGGCCTTTTTCGATTCAATACCGCTTCCACTTTATTGGGATCCAATAGGTCCCCTTCTTGTAAAACTACATGGCCCATAAACTTAATTTATGGAAGCCAAACTCACATTAGCATAGAGTTGCTTATTTCCCAATGGGCTTAGCATTGCTTTCGAACATTTTTCGTGGTTTACCTTACTTAGCAATCACATAAATCATCATTGAATCTTATTTATTTACAAGACCCAATTTGTCAAATTCAACATTCATAAGATATGTAGTCCTTTGTAACATTTCTCTAATCTCACTATTTTATTTCAACTTTCTAACTATTTCAGAATGCTTCCCATAACTCTCGAGCTTCCACCTTCTTAATTTTGACAAAGAGCACTAAGTCCTATATAGTGAAATATTTACTTATCAATTCCGTCATGTAATCGGAAATCATGCCATATGAAACTTTGGCATTGCTTCCTGCTCTAAGTTTAGTTATAATCTCCGCTTCCCTTCTCGGAGGTATCTTATTGATATCCTCTAAAATATTTCAAGGAATTTGTTTATTATCAAGACATTTTCGAGTGCAATTTTAGACTTAATCTGCTTGTTAAAATATCATGCACCCCTGATCATCCTTATAAAGAGATCCCTCAGCTATGACTGTTGGGAGAAAATTTAAGATTGCATTGACATATGATTGTGAATTAGGTTAAATACATTTGCTTCCACAATCTAGCGAAACATCATTATCATCAATAAACCATTATAGGCTAATCAGGTTTATTGCCAATGCTTATCCTTTAGCGTTTATTACATGTTTCATAAACATTATCCCGATAGATCTGACACTTGTAGGTGTAGATATAGCTTTTTTCATGGAGTAGCTACTGTATACTCAAGGTAGTCATCTCACTTAATCATATGCCATTAAGGAAGTACTAAAATCTAATCCACACCATACTTATATGGAATTGCCATTGGGTAGATCCATACTGTAGATTAATTCTAGAGACTTGCTGGCTTCTTTTTGTGTCATTGCGAATTCTACCCTAAGTTCTCTGCTTCAGCTCCCCTGCCTATTGTCGCTGTGGATAGTTATTGGCCAAATGCCTCACTTGCTGACACTATAATAGATTAATAATCTAACTGAACTACTATGGAGCTTTCCGAATAATAAGGTTAATCATAATGCCAACATGCATTACTCCCTTAATATCAATTTTGTCGCTTATGTATTCACTAAATAAGTTTACTTCCAATGACTCGGTGTTACTCCACTGTTTTATTAAATTCAATGTATTGTTCGGAGACTAATTCCTTTTCTAGTCCCAATCTCAATCTCTGTACTATCATATATGCACTCACTCCTCATCATCCACAGATGTATTAGTTGTTGATGACAAACTGAGGTAAGGCTTAAACACAAGCCTTGGCCATCCATGTTTTCTTGCAGTTTGCAGCCTTCTGGGTCCTGTGGGTTATGGGCCCACTACGCTTCCGCTACACAACTCTGATAGAATCTTGGGGATTTTCCTCCACTCCCATCTGTCCATATCCTTTTAATGTGTTACTCCCTATCCGTTTGCATTCTCCTTTAGTTTATGAATTATCAGCTATACTTTAGTAAAATTCTAGAAATTTCCTCCATATGAGGCCACTACTCCTTTTTTATCCGAGGATCAAACTTCCCTTGGAAGCAAGAGATCATTGCTGGAAAAATTGTACCACCCATGTCTATGGACTTTCATTATCAACAGCTGGTCCAGGAAAAATTTAAGATGAAGGCAGTTAGTCAGAGTTTACAAGCTCTCTGCATTCATTACCCTGCTACCAGAATTGTTTCCTCTTTCCTTATCCTTATCTTAATTACTTTTGCTGCACTCCTCACAGCTTGTCATTCAGATCATATTTCTATTATACACTGCTCCGTTAACCCGCCTATTATCTGTTGTATTGTGTCAGGACTAGTTCCCTGACCTTACCCCACATCTTTACCTTTTTGTCTTACTATCATTATGTCTTCTTATATTAAAATAAGGGAGAGGTAAATTCCACCTGTTTACAGGGGCATCTTTGTCCTTTCATAAAGTTTAAACACATAGATACTTCATTAATAACATACAACAGGTCTCTACCGCAATTTGGGAAGGACTTTTAGGTATTATACCGCTCATAGGTGACTATACAACATGTTTTTACTCCTTTGCATCTTACGACTTAACATTTCTAACAACTTCACAGGGGGTCAACCATCCTTCCATTACCTTGGGCTGAGCACGCTTAACTTTCATGTATCAGTATAAAAATGCTTATACCGGATTCAACTACTTTTGAACATTGGTACCCCTGGACAGCCCTTAACCTGATTAGTCAGGTCAACCATCTCCGGGCGTCTAAATACTGTATATAAATCATTTATCATTACCAGTACATATAATCTGATATGTACTTGGTCATATGCTCTACCAACTACATAAAGCTATTATATGGACCTTGTTTTATAAGGTCATTCCTTCTTTGTGCCCAAAATGCAGTACCGAAGAAGAACTTTGTGTCATATAAATTTGATCTTCATATGGGAACTCTTTACTGTATGATCCCTGCTCCTGGTGATATGTGTTGATATCATGCACATACTATGCATACTGTGGGGTCAAAGTATCCTGAACATGGAGAGTCTACATGAACATAATCCTGATGCATCTTCTCAACTCCTGACTTGTCTACAGGTCATATCCCATGCATATGGATTCTACTCTAGAACTGGTAACCTTGTATGGATCTGACATCATTCCCATAGATAGCGGTGGCTTCGCATCATCGACAGGTGACTTTGACCGTTGGCCCTGATCTGGGTTGGAGCCCATATACTAACTCTTACATCATCTACCTTCTTGAGGCCCGCCATTTTCTGGCACCATTTCTAACTGGGTATAATCGTCCTAACTACCCCCTAGGCATCCACTGATCCTCCGAGAAAATTTTCCAATTATGGCAACTTGCTTCTCTATCACCAAATTTTGTTCGTCTTTCTTGTTGTAACGTAATCAAAATCATATCAGTATACTATTCTGTCATTTTTAGAACCGCATGCTCTGATACCAAAAATGTCAAACCCCACAGAATTTAAACATTTCATAAAGTATCATTGCATAGTTCAAACGGGAAAACAGAATTTATACAAATATACTGATATATGTTTCTTGATTACAATACAGGAGTCTGAAAAGTAATCAAGTGCCATATTACATCCCAAAAACTTGAGTAGTCTCCACTATAATTAACACATGAGTTATTCCATAAACTGCTTGCCTTCAGTCCTTGTGTTCAACTTTCTCCTTGCCTTTGGAATTGCTATGCCTAGCTGGATAATTTATTTATAGGAAATGAATGAAATTCGAACGAAGCTTAGTAGTAACCAAAATTTATTCATATAAAATGCAAATAATAAACATACAATACAGTATTTATCATGATGCAGTAATCAAAATGCCTAAGCCTATCTGACAATGCTCAGGAAATAAATGATGATTTTGTCCGGATCAAAATGATCATCTGTTCCTGATCTGCACAAATATCATCTCATAATGTGATCACAACAACAACTTGGAGCAGGCCTATACTTGTCTGTACTTATCATAACTTGGAGCATGCCAATACTTGTCCGTACATATCAAGCTACTTAACTGGATCCACCTGGCCACATGGTACCCTAAAGGTTCCATGGGTGGTTTAGCTCATTACCCACACCGAGAGAATTTCAACACCACAAGAAATACATTGAACTGATCATGGAAATCATGGCATATTAACATTCATATAGTATATGAAAGATAAAGTTACTATCTTGTTGCCTTTCCTTCTCTAATGTAAACCGTCTTTGTTGGTCCAGCTATGCAGATATCAAATTCTAAAATTAACCAAAATAGTTGCAATTAAGCTACTAGTTAAGTCTATTCCACTTTAAAACTTATAACCTTAGCATTTCCTTCAAAATCATGAAATTTACCAAAATGCCCCTGGGGACCCGATCCGGTCCTAATATTTTGTACTTTTCCAAAAATTACAAATTAGGTCCATTCCACATATTTTCATGTGTAAATCTCATATTTGACCTCATTTCAAAACAACTCCAACTCCAATTACAATTTTGCCCTTGATAGCCTAACTTAGGGTTTTATGGGCAAAATCGTCATTTCACAATCCGGGATTTTATTACACTTTGTATTCAACATAACCCTACATAATTTTCCTTTCTAAACATTGTGGCGTTATTATAATCATGAAATTATATCTCTATCCCTCATTTTCTCTCTTGGCCGAAAGTTACAAGAGAATTGAGAAAATTATGTTTTCATTATTCTAGCTCCTAGAACACTTTCTTTCTACTTGTATTCCTTTGTTTAGCCATTAATTCTCATACTTGACATAATTAATGGAAATTTGGGCAGCCTTTTTCCTTAGAAAATGGACATCCCAAATTTACAAAAAATATCAAAACAATCTAGAATCCAGCCAGAATACAGTGATAACTCATTTATCGATAAGAAGCTCAGAGTTTGAGTAACTTACCTCATTTCTTCTTCTTCCTTTCCACTTGTCTGAAACTTCACTCCTTCTTCCTTGAAGTTTTTTGTGATTATATAGCTAATTCAAGAAGGTATGGAGGTTTATGAGAGGTTTCCAATGCTATAACACAAGATTGAGTGGAGATTTCGGCATACTTACCTTATATATGAGCTCTGGACTTCTCTTCCTCCTCTCCTTCTTCCTTTTCTCTTTTCACTCTTCCTTCCTTCATTTCCCTTCCCTCTTGGCTGAACTTGGCCTTAAATAGACAAGGAATAAAGTTGTGGAGAATTCTAGAGTCATTTTGTTGGCATTTTCTCATTGGTCCATGTGTATATATTGTAATAATTACAAATTAATCATATAATTATGCTAAAATTTCCATCTATCCTAAATTTTCTGTAATGTAGATAAAATAATCCAGATTAGTTTTATTTGGGTCAAAATGACCATTTTGCCCTTGCAATTTCTTTTATTTTCGCAACATTTGAATAAATTGGTAGAATTATCACCAAACTTTGAAAATTCATATATAATTATATAGATATCCAATTTGGGTGGTTCCAAAATATATGAGACCCTTATTATATATAATTGTAGGTAAAAATATAATATTTAGCCAATTGGAAGATCACCATTTCCAAAATTTTTATTTTTAAAGTTTACTCCAGAAAAATGTCAAATTCGCTTGTAATATTGAAAAATTCATTTCTCCTTGTATATAACTCCAAAAATTTCATATGACCTATAAAATTAAAGCTTATCATGTCTAATTTCATTTTAAGAAATTTCAAAATTTTTGAAGGTCATTTACTAATTTAAGAATGTCACATAATCCGATTGCCTCCACAAGAAATTCATCAACTTTCTTATATAATAACTATTTTGACATATGTGACTTCTATTGACTTGTTTTGCCACATTACATTCTCTTTTGTCATGAAATACCATAATAGTTACATAATATTTAATGGTAAAAAATTTGGGACATTACACTTATCATCAATTATATTGGGTGACCTAGACTGGATATCCACTGGCCAAGAGGTACTTGTGCTTTTCCTCAGGGTAATACTTGTGATTTTCCCACACCTAACTCTAGAAATTACCACCATTCACATGTCATTGTACAAAACACGGAAAATAATGCATATTAACATTTACATAGAATATGAGAGATAGAGTTACTACCTGGACTCATTTCCAATTGCCTAGTTACTATTGGTCTTTTAACTTTTGTCTGGCTCGAAAAAATGCCAAATACTAAAATTCTCAAATTGATAACAAATGAGTTATTACTCATCCACACCTTATTTTAAGACTCATAAGTTAGTTATCTTTGCTAAAAGATGCATAATTACCAAAATGCCCTTAAGGAATCCGGTCTAATTCCTTTTATACCCAGTATAATAGTATTTTTCTAAAAATTATGACACATGCTATTCCTATACAATTTCGTGTGTAGAATCCATTTTTGAGCTCATTTTTTATAAATTTACACTGTATTTCCAGTTTTACCCTTGACAGCCACAAAGTTAGGGTTTTATGGTAAAATTATCATTTCATACCCTAAAGCCTCCAAACTCCATTTTTCATATATACCCCACACAATTTTTCATTCTAAACATAATGAAATCATTAAATCCATCAAATTATAGCTAAAGAACCTAGAAACTCAGTCAGGCCAAAAATTGCATATTCCTTGAAAATTAAAGTTTCTAATTTCTATTCAACAAAACAACTTCTTTCCACTTCTAATCACTTGTTTAATCACTTAAACACCTCTTGAACATGATTAATCATAAATTGGACAATATCTTCCCTTAGGATTCGTACATCCCAAATAAAAAATTCAAGCTAAACCAAACCAATAATCAACCAAAACCACCACCAACAATCATATAACAACAAGATAAGACAAGTATTCAAGCTTACCTAGCTTTTTTCTTCTTTCTCTCTTTAAACTGCCAACTTCCTGTCTCCTTTTCCTTTGATTTTCTTCTTGCTTTACATGATTTCAAGATAGATATAAAGATTAGAGAATGTTTTCATGAGTTAGAAGATAAGAACAAGTGGAAATTATAACCTAACTCACCTTGATTACTTCTTGAACTCTTGTTCCTTCTCCTTGTTCTTGTGTTTTTCTCCAACTCTCTCTCTCTTTTGCTCTTTGTTTGGCTGAAATTAATGGCAAAGGAGGGCTGAAATATTCTCTTAAAAACTCCTTCCACCTCCTTACTTTTTATATTATTTTTATTGTAAAGTTTGCACGCTTGGTTTTTCCTTGTTCTTTATTTTTCCATGTGTTTTATGTCTTCCACATGTCCTATTATGTGGCAAAATCAGGTGTTTTCTTGCTCTTCACTTCCTTGGCTGAAATTTATTGCCTCTTAAAGAGTAAAATCGCTTCTTGAAGAAGCATTTTCCTCCTCCTCAAAATAATACTAATTTATTACAATTTATCATATGTCTTGAAAAATTTTATTTCTTTCTTTTCCACTTGACTTCTTATGCTTCCACATGGCATTATTTATGTCCAAAAATTCATTTTCCATCTCCTTTTCCTCTCTTGGCCGAAATTGGCCATTAGTAATGGAAAAATCAAGAGCCTTTTTGATTATTCAATAAATGACCATTTTGTCCTTACATTTTTTCAAATTTTGTATTAATTGTGTCTTCTTTCTTTCCTTCCCATTTGGCCGAATTTTTGCAATATATTGGGCCCAAAAATTGTGCTATTTCATAATAAATTTTAGTCTTCAATGTTAAGCCTTTGTCATGGTAAAAATTGGGCTTTAGGTCTTTCTTGACCAAAAATTTCATGTAATCACTATTTCTACTATTTGGCTACTTCAAATGTACCAAATTTCATCATTTTATTTTATTTCATTGAATATAATTAAGTATTCACAGATTTCTTGTGAATAAAATTTGTGGTGTTACACGTTGTTTCTCTTTGCTACGCATTTAATGCTTCTGTTAGAATCTTGTTTTTTGTGTTTTTTAGGTTAATTCATTGATTAAGTACTTGAAACCACATAAATGATATTAGTAATATTTAAAAGGAGTATAAGAATTTAGGAAGTAAATCAAGATGTGAAATATGTGTATTAGACTTATCGAGATGATGATTAAAGGTTTCTTATAAATTCACTCAAGTCAGACTAATAATCACTTCAAGTGATTTTCAATTACTCGAGTGTTTATCTCTGTCACTAGAGTGCTCTTAGTGATTTTATGCTGATAATTATCTTAAGGAACTTGGTAGTGATAAATTTAAGAATTGAATATCACTCGAGTGCTCAAAACATCACTCAAGTGATTTTACAATACTTTAAAATCTTTGATAGATCACTACTGAGTGCCTTGCAGAAAAAAGGATATCACTCGAGTACTCAATTAGATCACTCAAGTGATTTGCTTTAGGCTTCATCAGTACTTCCAGGTCACTTACAAGATCTTTGCAAATGATCATAGATCACTTGAGTGGTTTGAATAACCACTTGAGTGATCTTTAAAAAAGATTACAACATTCTAAGTTATTTTGTGAGTAACTCTCAGTAAATTGACATCACTCAAGTGATCTGGTCTTTAATCACATATGGCCAACTTCATCACTCAAGTGATCTGTGCCTTCATATCACTAACTTTCAAACTATTTGGAGGTCATCTGCAAGTGATTGAATATCACTCGAGTGCTTACCAATCACTCGAGTGATTTTGTTATTTTAGATCATTAACTCTCAATGCTTTTAGAAGTCACCTACAAGTGATGCCATCGCTCGAGTGATTACCCAATCACTTGAGTGATTTTGCCTTGGAGAACTTTTCACAAAACTTTGATCACCATCGAGTGACTTAGCAAAAATCTGGAAGTGAAACATCATCACTCGAGTGTACAAGCCATCACTTGAGTGATTCTCCTTGATAACATTGCATTCTTATTTGATCATCACTCAAGTGATTATGTCAAACTTGAAGAATTCACCACAGAGTTTCACTTTCTACTTTTCAAGGAGTTTAATTATCACTCAAGATTTATATTAACAATAAATCAAGGTTTATCATCATCAAAACATTATGAGAGCTAACATAGGCCAGCTTGCCAGGCCTAACAGACTTATAAGTGAGCCTAGGCCTAGTTTAATAAGCTAAACAAGCCTCCTAAAAGGCCTTGGCCTGTGCCTATTTTTAAATAGGCTTGGTCAGGCTAAATGCAGATCAAGCCATAGGCTGCTTGGCTTGTTTCCACCCCTACCACTATCGCATCTGTTCATGAAAAAGATATATTTTTTTACTATGTCTAGTTATCTATCTATTGATTATATAAAAGGAAGAACGTTGAGAGTCCCTCCTCCTACCATTTGGCATGCTTTGCTCCTGCCATCCAAATTTAGGATTAACTTAACAACTAAAGATAAAGATTAAAAAATAACGAGAAAGTAGTTATTAAATTTAGGTAGCTTGTTCTTTATTTAACTAATTTATTTTATATATTTTGACTTAAAAGATAATTTCCAACAACCCCATTACTCGCTCTAAGGACATTTTAAATATTTTAATAACTAAAATATTAAATTTGAAAAGTGTTGATTTATATTATTTTAAATGATAATATCATAACTAAAATATATTTTATATATTTTGAATTAAAATTCCCTAACTTCCTTGAATTATTTAAAATATTTAAATTATATATTATATATTAATATAGTATCATAATGGGAAAATTGGGGAGAAGGACCAAGGAATAAAAATATTTATCAATAAGGATGTTAAAAATCATAATTATTGTTAAGGACTAAAAATTAAAATATAAATTTTCAATCATGAAATTAACCCTTATCAAATTTCCTACATTTATTTTTAGCCCATTCCTCTCTCCTCTTTATTTCTCTCTCTCTATATCTCTCTCAAGTTCAACTCTCCATCCCTACCCATATTAGATCTCATCCTAGTTGTGATATGACCATGGCGGTTACCACCTCTCCTTGCTCAGAGAATGTCTACATGGCCAAGCTTGTCGAGCAGGCTGAGAGCTATGAAGAGATGGTTGAGTTCATGGAGAAAGTCTCTGTCGCTGTTGAAAACGAATAACTCAACGTCAAAGAGAGAAATATCCTTTCATTCTTAAAATTTGATATCTGACTATCACATAGTTGAGATAAGTGTTCATAAAATGTGAGTTTGATCATGGTTAATTTCATAATTGAAAATTTATATTTTAATTTTTTATCCTTGGAAATAATTACTATTTTAAAGATCCTTTATGATAAATATTATTTTTCTTTGGTCCTTCTCCTTAATTCTCCCTATCATAATCCCTGAATTTCTTAACAATAAATCTAATTATATCCTACACTACTACAAATAAATATAGCTGTGGCGCTTATTTTAATATTATTTGTGGCTATTGACAAAGCCACATATCCTAACGCCACTAAAAGAAGCTGTGCCGCTACCCACAAGCGCCACAACATGTATATATATTTTTATTTAAATACCACATAGGGTAAACTTCCTGTGGCGTTTCCTCAAGAAAGCGCCACCTTAGGCCTTTTTAAAATTTCTTTTATTATTTTTTGAAAAAAAATTATTTTTTTTATTTTTTTTTAAAAATGGCCTAGGGTAGCCTTTTTTTAAAAAAAATAATTTTTTAAAAAAATATTTGTAAAAAAAATTAAAAAAGGCCTAAGGTGACGCTTCCTCACCCTAGGCCTTTTTAAAAAAAATAAAAAAAAATTAAAAAGGTGAGGAAGCGCCACCCTAGGCCCATTTTTAATTTTTTTTTAAAAAAATGTCTAGGGTGGCGCTTTCTTGAGGAAGCGACACAGGAAGTCAGTTCCTGTAACACTTCCTCAAGGATGCGCTACCTTAGACAATTTTTTTAAAAAAATAATTTTTTTTCGTATTTTTCTTTTAGAAACCTATAATTATAATTAACAATACAATTTAAACATGTTATTATATCTCTACAACAAAATGAAGGAAAACAAATCAAAATCAAATAACTCCAAAATGATATAAATTAACAAATAACTAATTAACAAAATTACTACTAAGTAAAATAAAAGTGTTAAAAATAAACAATTATATTATTTATGCAACTCATCAATATAATGTTAACAATTATTGCAACAATAAAAAGTTATAACTACTACATATCTTCACATATAACCTATATATAATAGCATTTAATTTTATCTCATTTATTTTTTGGCATACAAAAATGAGAATAATTTTTTTTAGATTTCATAATAAATTAAATATAAAAGATATTGAGCAAATTAAACTATTAACTAATAATAAAATTATATTTGTAAGCTCAAAAATAAAAAAAAACTTACAGTATAGAGGAAGCTTGAACGGAGTGAGTGAAATCTCAAACATAACACCTGTAAAAAAATTAATAAAGGAAAAAGAGAAAGACAAAGTTGCATATATATTTAAATTAAAAAAAAGTGGTTAACAAGATAATATGTTATACGTAGCTTCAAAATATTTAAAAAAAAAGAAAAAATGAGTGGGTACAACTTACAAGACGAAATGAAACTATAAGGAGGATGAAATGAGACCAATATGGAGGAGTAGGGTCAGTTTGGTGCAAGAAATGAGACAAAAAGAAATGAGCAAGTAGTGTCGCAAAAGTAAAAAGAGGGGAAGATAAAATGTGAGAAGTGATGAAACAAAAAAAAATGATATAAGTGTAAATTGAACTTTTGAATGGTCATGAGTAGAGGAGAAGGGGGAAATGTGGGAACTAAAATGATAAGGGTGATGGCACGTGTTGGATGAAGATTGGAGACTAAGAGGATAAAGGTGATGGAAGCAGATTACGGGAGAGAGAATGATTTGAATTTTTTTAAAAGAAAATAATATTTTGTGTAGCGCTTGCTAGGCTAAATGCTACATAAAGTACGTAGCAGTTGTGGTACTTCCTTAAATAAGCGCCACAGCTGTTGCTTCAATTTTTAGTTTTTTTAAAAAAAGACTTTAGGTGGCGGTTCCTTGAAGAAGCGCCACCTAAAGTCACTAGGAAGCTGTGGCGCTTCCTTAAAAAAGCGCCACCTAAAGTCTTTTTTTCAAAAAAAAAAATTTTAAAAAAAATCTGGAAGAAGTTGTGGCACTCCTTTAAAGAAGCGTCACAAAAAGTGCGCCACTAATACTTATTTTTATAGTAGTGCTACAATATCTTATAAACTAAAATATTTTATATATGATTAAGTATTACTTCAACATAGGTTTTGTAACATTAACCTTCACCAAACTTGGGGCGGGGGCATGCTTCTATGGGCGATAATTTAAGTGGGGGTGTGGTGGTAGTTGAGGTGGCCATGGTTTTTAATGGGTTGAGCGTTATCTCTTTAACATATTTAAATATATATCATTACCCTCTCTTCCCCTCCTCAACCTATCTTTTCTTGCTATCTCCTCCATTTTTTCTTTATTTTTTCCTAGGGTAAGGAAGTCGTTAAAACAGTGAGACCAGATTATAAAAGTCTTTAAAAAAGAAATCCAGATTATACCTATTTAAATAATTTTATTATTTCATTATATACTTTCATTAACACATATTTATTAATAAAAGTATATTTTTATGAGTTCACCATCCCAATTTATATTATTATTACGTGTTTATTTAAACTTGAGTTTCACAAGTTAATTTAATTTAATTTTTTATTTTTATAAAAAATGAATATTTTTATTACCTTTTTATACAAGTGAGTTGTTCCCCCACAAAATGTTTCCATCACATATCTACACCTCATATGATAGAAAAAAGAGAGAGTAGTTTTCAGCATATTGTCCCCACAAAAAAGAGTAGGTAATGATAGCTTTCAGCATTTGTTAAAAACAATGTGTCCATCACATATCGACACCTCACATGATTTATTGATTTATGTTTTTTTTAAGAAAATGCATAACACACTTTTGACATGGGCATTTGACCTCGAGTTCGATGAGTGTGCCCCACGGTACCCAATGTGGGGCCAAAAAATTTGTATTTAGTTCCTTTAATAATCAAGCATTCAAGCGAGCACTGTGCTGATGTGCTGTTTAAGCATAACTACGGGATTGATTTTTGGTGGCGTGAATGGAGAGGGTCTCGTAGACACCATTAAAATTTTTTTAGAAAGTTTACAGTGTGAGAGGATTAATCACTATTATCAGTAATGGATATTGCGAGCCTTCCAAAAATAAAGAAATAAAATGTTAAAAAACCCAAACAATATGATCTTTTAAAAGATTTAATTTAATAGAAAAATATTACATGGAATATCTAAATTAAATTCAGCTAAAATATTAATATCTAAATTTAGTCCTATACTTTTAACAAATTATTAGATTTTTGAATGATGTTAAAAGATCATAATGTTCCTCTATGGTTTAAACGAATAATTGAAAGAGAGTCTGTGCCTGATTTCTATTTTGATCGTTTCAACTGAATTTAATTATAAAGGGGTATTATGATCTTTTAACAATATTCAAAAATCTCTAATTAGATTTTTTGGTATGATTAAGAATTTGTCTAAAGTGTAGGTCTGAATTTAAATATTAGTATTTCAGCTGGATTTAATTGAGATTTTTTCAATATAATACCCCATGATTATATAAGATAACTGGCAAAATAATACAAGATGAATATGAGGTCTGAATATGGAAATGATTTTTCAGGCTTTTTTATTTGAAATTTAAAAAATATATGGGAAGATATGATAACAATAAAGAGAAAAAAATAGAGATTAGATAATTATCTATATAAAATTTGTTTATTTGAATTGTTAAAAAAATTTAGGCAAGTTAAAATGAGTTCTACAAAAAAAAAAAAAAGCTAGAATGAGACCTAAAGAAATTTTTATATATAGATTTTGGAAGAATCCTAATACTAATAACTGAAAAAAAAAAAAACTAAAGTTAAGATTTCCAACCAAGTCATATCAATATTTGATGAAGGATCCGAAGGAGGTTTAGAAAAATATTTATTCACAGTCATGAGTAGTTAAAAATGATGGAAAACCAGGTCATAGAAGGCTAGTGTTATGGATATATAAGAAGAGTTCACCGTGGTAGCATTGACCTTAGAAACCTTGAAAACTGTTTTCCCTATTTTTCTTGAATTTATAATTTTTTCTGAAAATTTGGATATATTTTTCATATTTTTCCCTGAGGTCCGAAACATTTCAAAATCTCGTCTTAAATACAACTTGACGTTTTCCTCATAATTTCACTTACTTTAAAGTGCAGGACGTAATTTAGCCATGGACGCCTTATATTTTAATGTTCGACTAATATTTGAAATACGGGATGTGACATATATTGTATGATTAATGTTGTTAAAGTTACGAGTTTAAATAAATTTGTGAGTTTAAAAACACTTGTGACCGTGATGCAAATTCGTATCATGAATTTAAAACATAAATTTATAGGAATTTGTTTTTATCATTAAATATGTATTAATAGTGTATAATTAAATAATTAAAATATACAAAATATCTATAATTTGATTTAAATATATTTTAAATCTATCAACATTCATAATTTATCATACTTAATAAAGAATTTTCTATAAAATTAATATATAAAGTCACTGAGAATGATCAAATCAAAAAAAAGTTAACACGAGTTGAAGAAATGAGTTAATATGATTTCATAAATTGAAAACGTAAAAATGACAAACTCAATGTGTAAACTTATAAATTTAACCGATTTTATAATTACAAAAATTTACCAATGACTCAACACTATAAATTTAAAAATATAAAAACTGTAGACTCAAATAGTCAATCAAGTTATTTATTTATTTTTTTCGCCAAAAAGTGAGTTAGTTTGACAACATGACGAAATGTATTCAATATGATTTAGAGCGCCAATTCTAGATATACAAGTGTTTGTCATCAGTGGGTCATGTATGATATTAAATATTTATTTATTAATCAAGCATATTTTTAATCTTTAAGAATCTTTGTATCCCTTTTCATATCTTTCGTTTCTTTCTTGGGATATTTTCATTAATTTTTAAGCCTCCCTTTTTATTTTAAAAATCTATATATCTTTAAAATTAAAATATATATTACACAAGTCTCTCTTATTGAGATTCTATTTTTATCCACCCAACCTATTAGTTGAATATTAAGTTTGACTTTTGACATATTTTACTAAAATGCCACTCTTTAACATTAAAATTATATGTGTGTGTATGTATGAACCGGCCCAAAAAAATTATGCCACCAAAAAAATGATTATAATAGATTTTCTAACTTTCATATGTTAAAAAATTATTAATTTTGAGATTATAGAAATTTTAAATTTTTATTGTATTTATTTTAATTTATGTTTTTCAATTTCTTAAATAAAAAAATATATATCAAATGCACATTTTTTCTATCAATATAATAAATTATATAAATTCTAGAGATTTTATAACTCATTTAAATTTATAATTTCATCTATCTCTCTCTCTACATACATACATACATACATACATACATACATACATACATACATACATACATACATATATATAGTCAAATTTTCAAAATATTGTGATATTAAAAAACCGTCAAGTAAAATTTGGGATTCATTATTAAGGGTAAATTAGTAAATAAATTTTATTTTTATGTAAATTTTAATTAAAAGTATATTCTTAGAATCTTTTTAAAATATTCTTTACAGGGTTAATAGTTTAAATTCAAGTGTATATTTTTCAAAATATTGGAGAGGTTTGTGTAATTAAGACAAAATATGATGGTAGTTAGAGTATTTTACTCTAGATTTTAACATTGCATATTTTACATAGATTTTAAGGTGGCTTTATTTAGATGATCATGGCCTAAAATTAAAAACATTGATGTATCAATCTCTAATTTTGAATTTTTGTTGGTTTCAATCTGAAATTAAAATCATTGCATATTTAACATTTATTATGGATGGTAAATTGGATGCTTTTTTTTATTTTTTATTGTGCTTGAATGTTGTTGAAGGTTATTATGGATGTTAATGTTTTGTGATGATTTTTCCATGATTGTAGTTTATAGGCATTTCTCTTGTCTTAATTATGTTGACCAAATTTAATTCTTGGCCCCCAAAGAGAAATTTTTTTTTCAAAAAAGGGAGACTATGTCTATAGTTATGAATTGCCTAGATTAATCCACAAGTTGGGCGAACTAAAATCCAGCCTAACATGATCTTAGATTCATAATGGACCAGACCGGATCATAAATTGCAAGCCCACCCATAGATTAGACTTCAGGTTGTTTGGTCCAGTATGGTTTGTCCGTTGTACCCGCTTTAGTCCATATTATAAGACCCTTTCTAGAAGGTTTTTGTGGTCTAAAATATAAGACCCTATGTAAAAAGCCAATAGCATTATATTCTTCTTTTTTCATAAATACCTTTATTAATTGTAAGGTAGAGGAAAATTGTATAAGAAAGAAATTAAAGGTAATTAAGATATGTTAATTTTGATCAAGGATATTATGAGAAAGTAGTGATGATTTTTTATGATTGCAATGATACAAATTATTTTTTAACTGCTTTTCTTAAACTTTGTGAAGTAGTTAGAAGGCTCTTATGATATGGACTAAAGGGATTACATCCTTATATGAAAGTATCATCTCCCAAAATATAAGTTAGCAGATAATGAAAATATAGATTTCACTATTTGGATTGTTTTTGTTTATGCGGAATGTATTAATGGAATTGGAGGGCGCATCAAACATCATGAAAATAGGTCATGGAATGGCAATATGTAATAAAGCAAATTTGGAAAATAAGACAACTTTATTCTGCCAACTGATTGCAAGATTTCTTTGTTCCTCGTGTATCCAACATATTCATATAAAATATCAACTTAACCATTTTATGACCTTTATCATATTCATATAATATAAGTTTAGCCTTCCCATTTTTCCCTACCTCAATGGAGGAAGGCATTTTTTATTTTTTTTTTCCATTTAATTTCTTACTTCAAAATGCCTAGACACTCACATATCACTGTTCATTAGCTCCTCTCCGATTGCCTTGGGCTTCGTGCAAGCTGTTAAAGGCAAATCAAATCTTCATTTATGGCTTAGTCGTTTTGACTAGTCTTCCAGGAAAGTAGCATTTGCATTTTTCAAATTATATGTTATCTTTAAAAAATCCCACCAATTTCGCCTTCAATATCCTCTCTCTAACTTTCTAATCATTTATTCAGTTATAACAGTACACTATTCTTGGAAGCAATAGGAGTCTGTTGTTGCCGTTCGCCCTTACTGTAGCCCATTATCCAAACGAAACTAGGTGAGTTTTTTATCTGAATATCTTTAATGTGAGTGTTCTGTTTCATTTACACTATAAGAGGCCTTTGTTCAGTTTTTTATCTCCATCGTGTATAACCAAACTTAGCAAAAAGCCAAAAACATGTTGTCGACATCTCACTTTTGTTTTTATATATGCTTCTTCCTTGTCATTAATCAGTGGATGGAGGACCTTTTGACAGCTTTCTTGGTTGACATACATCCTGATATGAAGGGTCGAAGGATCACTGTCAGGGTTGATATGTAGATTCTATCCATTTGACTATGTTCCTGGGTTTTCCTGTGAAGGAGTAAATCCTCATACTTGAGACTTGCAAAAAGGAAGTGCCTTGGTACTCATACTATTTTGTGACAACTTTTGCATTTCCCTCCTCTTAGTGCTTATTGTATTTCCATGGTTCCTTTATGTACCTTTGTTTTTCCATCATTTCTTTATGTAACGTAGGATTAAGGATCATGTTAGGTGCAACCTTCGTGGTTCTTGGGTTGAAGACGTTGAGACTCAGCTCCAGCCAAGTAGCATCGGGTGTCAGATGGCTTTTGTCCTCATTCGGTTTGTCATCTCCACCACTACAAGAAAATTGAGTTTCAGTGGCGACATTTGGCGGCGACCTATAGTGTTGCTGCTGAAAGTCCAACTTTCAGCGGCGACAAATAGGTTGCCGCTGAAAATTCTGATTTTCAGCGGCGACAAATTTTGTCGCCGCTGAAAGTGTTATAATCAGCGGCGACTTCATGAAGTCGCCGCTGAAGGTGGTATTTTCAGCCGCGACTTGTCAATGTCGCCGCTGATTATAACACTTTCAGCGGCGACAAAATATGTCGCCACCGAAAATATGTTTCAGTGGCGACTTTTATGTCGCCGCTGAAAGTCTTATTTAAAATTTTCTAAAATATTAGTTTTTTATAACTTGAATCTTTATAGGACAATCTTAATTTGTTTCTTACTATTTTCATAACTTGTACACTTACAGTGTTTAATTAATTTGTTTTATGACCGGTCGTTCTTTTATGCCCAATCCAAAACTGTAATCTTTGTCCAAAATATTATTCTCCTAATAGATAAAATGTGAAAGGTAATGTTCATTAGAGGATTTTTAAATAAATTTAGTGAATAAATTGGATTTCATTTTGAATGTTATAATATATTCCTAAATATTCTATAAAAATTTATATTAGTCCAAAGTCATATTTCGCATATAATATAAAAATCATAATGCAGTAAAACTGTATGATAAAGCTATATGAGGTGGATCCATTGTTCAGTTTTAAAACATTGAATTACATTTGCTGTTTAGGCAACGACTTTCTCCAATGACATTATCTGTAAATTGCGCTTTGAAATATCATGGGTAACAATATTGAAAACATTTTTTTAAAGCAGTTGTTATTCAAAATTCATATTTCATATTTTATTTTAAAACCCTATTTTTAATAAGTTGATTGTGGTATGTTCTATATCATATTGGTTTTTATTTCAAACTTATATTCCACATTTAATTTAAAGACCCTAATATTTATAAGTTGAAGAAAGCTTGTTTTGAAACCTAATATTTAATTTTGAAGATATACTAAATTCTTGTTCCATATGTAATATTAATTAAAATCTTAACATTAACTACAAGTTTCAAACTTAAGTGATTAAAATTAAAATTGGGTGACACTTCAAGGTCCAAAAGTGATTTTAACTAAAAAATAATTAAATTAACTTTACTTATATATTTTATAATTAATTTATTTACTTTATTTATATATTTTAAATTTTTGTTGTGATAGTTGAGCAATAAAATTTGCAGGGCGATTTGGTATACCCTTTCGTTATTAATTAAATGATCTGGGTTCGATTCTGCGTAATGTAACTTAGAATGGTTTTTTTTCCAAGTAATGCTAATTGTTTTAAAAAAATGTCACAACATGTGCATGTTGCAAGATTCGAACCCACGCACGCCTGTTGGCTTCAACTGCGCCTTGCCAATTAAGCCAATTGGTTATTGATACTCTTGGTGGAAATTATATTACCTATATAATTTTTAATTTTTTAAATCCTGAGACCTAAATCCCCAAATTTTAGTTTCAGCGCGTCGTGATTTTCATTTCCCTATTCTTTACAGCAGCAACAGCAGCGACTTCGTGAGACGAAGTGAATCTGAAAAATCATCACCGTTGTCTGCTCCTTCATTCTCTCCTTCGCCACTCTTCTCCTCCAGCAACGTCGCTGTTTTCTGCTTCTTCATTCAGGTAATAATCTATTCAGGTCCAAAATATATAGCATTTTAGATGTTTTCGTAGTTATGTTCCTGTAGCTCATTCTCATTGTTAGTTCTAAATTAGAAAGTGAATAGCTTGCCTTTTGAATAAAAATCCTGCAATTATATAGTGCTTTAACTGTTTCTCTCAATCAGTGTTTATGACATTAACGTCTGGTTATTCGTTTCTGTTAGCATTAAGGATTCACTGGCTTTATATGGTTCTAGCTTTATATGATTCGTTTCTGTTGCTTCCTCTTGGATTTCCACTTTCACCACTTGATACTCTTAGTTTGAAAAAGTTGAGTGTATTTTCCATTGGCTTGACTCTTTTTTCCTCTCATGGAAGAATCGTCAGAGGAGCTATTTGGTTTAGGGAAAAGTAAATTGTGAAAACAAAAATGAAAGAAAAAGAAACAAATGTGGAAAGAATACATAAATAGTTTAACAAGTGATTAAATGTACATTTGGGTAGATATTTTAAAGGAAAAATGATATGATACAAATGAAAGCAACGTAAATAAACATGCTTTGAATCTATATTGGATGCTTGCAGATATGTACTGTGTAGGAGAAGTGAAGTGAACATGAGAGAATTTTCTGAAATTACTTGTCTTGAGTTTTTTTCTTCTTCTTTTGTTCTAGAATATTTATGGTTGGTTCAGGTCTTTCTCTCCTTTCTTCTTCTCTTTTTACAGGTATAAAGTAGAGGCGGGTTTTTACTGATTTAGTATTCTTGCAGCCTCCATGTACGCAATAAGAAAATTTAATTAACTTTGCTACAGTAAGTTTAATCTCTCTTTACTTTAGTTTATGTTTTCAATCCTTTTTTATTTTAAATTGCACCATTTATCGTCTTTGTATATTATGCTTTATAGAGGGACCCCACTACCGGACAACCTGCACCTCCTGACCAGTTTTGGCAAATCACACATACTAGGAAGACAGCAGATGGACAGTTAGTGTGGGCAGATCCGCAATCTGAGCAAATTCACATATGCGTTGTGTTTTTATATGCTACACTAAGTTCACGAATTTTTTATCTCATTTGTTTTATGCTTTAATTGTAGACTGACTTGCATGAACTTCTTCAACAACAACAAGAAGAGGTAGAGAGTGATGCTCGAATGACCTCTGATGAAATATTGACAGCTGTTCTTGGTGAGAGATCAGGGTATGTAAGAGGAAAAGGGTATGGAGCAGAGCCTTTGAGGAAGAGGGGTCGCTTTCAATCCAATGATAATTCAGCTGTGGAGAATGTGCGTACCCAATTGCATGAGGAGTTTGATAAAAAATTTCAAGAGGAGCGTGCAAAGATGGAAGCAAATCTTGCAAAAGAACGTGCAAAGATAGAAGCAGAGCGTGCAAAGATGGAAGAAGAGCGTGCACAATTTCAGCACAGGATGGAACAAATGGAGCAAAGAATACATGCTCAACTAGCTATCTTGATGCAACAGGGGCAAGTAGCAGCTCCTACTTTATCTACTCCTAGTCTTGTTGGCCCACAAGCTGGTCCTTCTCTATAGTTCACGTGTTTAATGTTTTTAATAGGAAATCCTTAGACTTTGTATAAGAAATTTAAATACTCGATCTTAATTTTGAAGCATTTTGACAGTCAGATGTTAGTTTTGAAGAATTATGTTAATATCATTGCTAGTTTAAAATTACTTTTGATCTTCATCAATACAGTGTATAGGTTTTAATTTCAGCAATTTATATTAAAAATTGAAAAAATTATAACTTTTAGCGGCGACAAATGTCGCCGCTAATACTTGTTTTTGCGGCAACACAAAGAGTTGCCACTGATACATGTTTCTGTGGCGACAAATTATCGCCGCTGATAAGGGTTTCTGTGGCGACAAAATGTCGCCGCTGATAATGGTTTCTATGGCGACAAAAATGTCGCCGCTGATAAGTGTTTCTGTGGCAACAAAATGTTGCCGCTGATAAGTGTTTCTGTGGCGACAAAACTGTCGCCACTGATAAGTGTTTCTGCGGCGAGAAAATTGTCGCCACTGATAAGTGTTTCTGCGGCGACAAATGTCGCCACCTATACCCCACTTTCAGCAGCGACTTGCGTTTTCGTGCTTCTCATATACTTTTAGCGGCGACAAAATGTCGCCGCTGATGGTCTGTTTTTAGTAGCGACGTAGAAATGTCGCCACCAAAAGTATCAGCGACAGTCGCTTTAGCGGCGACATAATGTCGCCGCTGAAATATATTCAGCGGCGACTTCTATACTTTCAGCGGCGACTTTTGTCGCCGCTGAAAGTTCATTTTTTTGTAGTGCACATTCCTATCTGTATCAAGTTAGGGTAGTAAGAATTTAGTTCTCTTCTTTTGTCTCCATATCATCTATTATACTCAGCAGAATATTCACCTTCCAAGCCTTGTTTCGTTTGCTTTCTACGTTTATCACTTCACTTTGATTCACCATTGTATTACCATTGAATCACAGGTTGGACAACTGTGATTTCCTACAGTGATGCTACAACCGTGGAGATTGACCACCCCCATCAATGCAGTTCAGTTTATGAAGGATCTGTTGACTTCCATTTAACTTGTGATGTAAACTTTGAGTTGTAGTAATGCAAAATGACTGTTCATGTTGGGTTGTCCAACTCTCACAATCTCTTTTTTATGATGACTTTGAACACTCACACTCTTGGATGACTATAATACTTATTGGCCTCTCAATCTTGCTTTGATGCTATGTTGATGACTTTAATGTTTGCTTAGTGTATGACAAACATCTGATTCTTCAGCATGTTCCTATTACTGTCATGTTTTATTTATGTCTTGAGTTGTCAACTTATGGAGGAGATAAGATTTTATTTTATTTTGTGTGGTTTGCAGGGGATACACCGTAGGCATGAACTTTACTGAAGTAGCAAATGAAGTATTGCAGACCTTTTTTGTTAAACAATTTCCCATTAGAAATTGTTTTCCTTTCCCATTTGTAGTGCTATAAGTTACGCCTGTGGATGTACCAATCATTCGTTTATCTACTTTTCTTTATGTAAGTTTAACCATCCCAATTGTTAAATAATCATTATGCTTTCCTTATTTAAGAAAAATTTGAAGGTAAAGAAATCACTATATTCAAACTAAAGAGTTAGATAAATCAAAAAGTGTAGCAGTCATCATACCAGAATACCCTTCAAATATATTGGCAACAATAAAAGCAGATTGGGTTAACACCACAATAAGTATCATGTGTGTTCATGCATACTGGCCAAATTGATACTTGTATGTCTTTTTCTTCAAAGAAAGTATAAACCATACAAAACCTGAAAACCAAAGCAGATGAAATGACTTATTCATGAATGATCTTTCAAGATCACTTAATGAACAAGCACTATATTTCTTCTTTGTCACATTGCTTTTAACTAGAAAGAAAGTCACATGGCTAGCCTCTGAATGGATATCAGAACCCATCATTCAGTTATAAATAGCCATTTATTTATCTAATTTTTTTATGTAAGTTTATTCATTCCAATTGTTATGCCTGGGAACTTTATTCCTCAATGAAAGTTGATGTATTGAAGAATTACTACTAGGGCACGTACCTGTGATTCAAATTAGAAGTTATATTTTCATATGTACTTTTCCTTATTGCATATCTGTGTATGGTTTTCATAATATTTTCATTTTTGGCTTATTCCCATAGTAGCATTTGGTTTTCTTTCTTTCTTTCTTTTTTTTAGCCAGGCATTTGGTTTTCATTATTTGTTTTTTTTTTCAGGTTCAATATGCTTTTCATATTTGGCACCCTATGAAATTGCCCACTGTTGGAAAATGAGTTGGTCTACCCTTGATGGATTAAGCCCAAGCCCAAGATGTTGGGGCAATAATATAAATAATATATATTTTGGGTTAATACATGTAATATTCCCCAATTACTAAGAGTCATATTTTTAACCGATAGATTATAAATCTTCGGGAGATAATGTTTCGCCAATATGTTATGTCTCTCTATCGGAAAGATATATTGTTTCCTTGAAGAAAGGACACGTCAGTAGAGAGGATGGGACACGAAGAACGCTATAAATAAGCGTAAAGGGTTTAATTGAAACGAGTAATCTGGAATACATAAATTTCTAGTATATTGATCCCTTATCCTCCTGCTATATTTATCTCTTCTTCCTGTCTTGTGGTGTATTTGCTGTGCGTCATAATCGCTTCCGTCACTGTGATCCAATTAAGCGTGGGTACAAAAGTTTAACAGTCGCACTCCAGGTACGCCCAAATATTCTTACATGGTATCAAAGCCTGGTTTTCTTGTAGCCTGTATAATATGATATTATTTATAGTCACGTATATATGCATGTGTGGGGGCACTTATTGTTAGTTGTTCTTAAGAGATTAACATGATAATATCTAAATCTAATGCTTTCATTGGGTTTTCTCTTGAGTTTGAAAGTGTGTGTCTATGAATAAGGACCAGTTTGAAATTGCGTTATATATGTAGATATCTCAATTATGGGCATGATGTTCTTATATGTCTATATCTCTCATGTAAATATTTTACATATGTGTGTATTAAGCATGATTACATTCTATCCTTGTTTTCTGAGTCTTATAATCATTTGAATATGTTTTCTAGACATAAAAAGAATATGCTAGAGCCTTAGAATCAGAAAACATAGAAAGAGAATATATTGATGAGAGAGAAAAACTCATAATCTTTGTTATTTTGAAAACTGGGCATTTTTAAAGTATATTTAGACTTTAAAATTAGTCCCATTGTGTAGATCTCAAAAAAATGAAGAACATGACACCAAGAACGTAAAAAAAGGACGTCGGATGAAGGAGATACGGAGGAGAGAAGTTTCGGGTCCGACGGACCCGACGGGAGGTTGAAGATGACCTCCCACCCCAAAACGACGTCGTTTCGTTTTGAATTTTTTTAAAAAAAACTGGGTTGGAAATCATGGGCTGAAAAAAAAATATTTTCAAGGCCCAATAGGAGAGGTCCATATAAAAAAAAAGAAGAAAGCCACGTGGCACGTGAGTCCATGTGGCATCTCCGTTTGACACGTGGAGGTCACAATTCGACAGAACGCAGCGAGTGGAATCCATTGTACCGGCGCGTGTCACAGAATAGTTCCTGGAAGGTGATGCGTGTCATACACTCGCCACCAGTCAGAGTGGAGTTTTTTTTTTCTGTTTTATTATTTTTTTCCTCTGACTTCTTTTGGGCGCGTGGGGGTGCGTACGAGGTCCAAATGAGGTGCCGTTTGTTTCTAAAAATTCCTAAATTCAAGTTCTTTAATATGATATACTTTATGAGTATTTTAGAAACCAATGAATATATATTTATGATGTTTTAAATGTGTTTATTAATTTTCAAACCATTTTGCAACTTTTAAAATTTATTTGTTGATTTCAAATTGATTCTTTTCATGTTTGAATGTATTACAAACATATTTTTCTTGTAGATGATTATTTATTTTACTTTAATGTTAAGATGAAGTATGTTGTAGTTAATATTTTTTTTTATTGATTGTTCAATAATTATATATTTTTGATAAGTGGGAGTTTTATACTTCTTAAAAAAAATTATAGAATTATAAAAGTATTTATATAATTTTTAATAGAATTTAGTAATGTTATTAATATTTGTGTGATGGGAGATACAAACGTATACTCCTGATCATGAATTTAATAGTATTATTTTTTTCTGGTTAAGAATAATATAAATGCAAGACATTGTATACTATGTTGTGTTATATATGAGAAATACTATAGTTCGATTTGTTTAGAGATGTGATAAATGTGAAATGTATTTGTCACAGAATCGAATATGGCAACTAAGAATATCATTGCTGAGTTAAATAAATGGGACAAATTAAATGGTGATAATTGGGATATCTGGCATCGAAAGGTGCAATATATTTTGCAAGAACTAGAGGCAATTGAGCCCTGACAACAGTTGTAGTCCAACCTACTGCTGGGAATACGGCCAAACACAAGAGAGACCAAGAGGTCTATGAGGCTTGGAAAAAGAAGAATAGCATTGCAAGAATTACATTGCTAAGCACAATGGCCGATGACCTCATGTGCTAATATGAAAAAAATAACACAGTGCAAGCCATATGGGCAGCATTAAAAGACAGGTTTGGTGGCACGTCCACCACTAAGCTTAGAAGGTTAACTATTAAGTTTGACACATTTAAACTTAGGCCAAACATTTCCATGAAACAACATCTAAGGGAGATGACAAATATGATTAGAGAATTAAAGGAAGCTGGGCATACCTTGTCTGATGAACAACAAGTTCAGGCGGTGATAAGATCATTGCCATCCAATTGGGAGCACATGAAGGTCAATCTAACTCATAATGAAAACATCAAGAATTTCAGTGATGTGGCCAAATACTTGGAACTTGAGGATGAACGCTTGGAGGCATATAAGTTCTCTAGTCATATCTATTACACTGAGGGTGCATGTCCTTCTAATACAAAACCTGATTTTAAGAAGGGAAAGAAATCCAAAAAGAATGGAAAGAAAGAAGGGACCAAATTTATAAAAGGCAAAAATGAATTCAAGAAGAAAGGCAAAAATGGTGGGAAGAAGAAAAATGACTTAAAGAAAGTAAAATGTTTTGCCTGCCAAAAGATGGGTCATTTTGCATGAGATTGCCCTAAACAAAATGAGGATGAGAAGGTACTAGTGAATTATGTGAATTCACATGTTTCTTATGTGAATTCACATGTTTCTTATGTTTCAAGTATTTTTTTTAACAGACAATGTTTGTTCTTCTTGGATTTTGGACTCAGGTTCAACAGACCACGTGACTAGGGATCGAGGATTCTATGTAGAATATCGTCGGTTGCCAGATAGATGTAAATGGTTTTGTGTAGGAAATAATGCAAAGATTGAAGTTAAAGGAATTATAACTTGCAAATTAACTTTGCGAAATGGAAAGACATTATTCCTTCATGAAGTGCTTTATGCTCCTGAAATTCGACGAAATTTAGTTTCTGTTAAATGTCTTGTAAATTATGGGTTTAATGTAACCTTTCATGATAAAATAGCAGACATATTTCATAATTCTGTATTTTATGGCTTAACTTTCCTTACAGAAAATTTATTTGTAATTGATATAATTGATTATTATAATATACATGATTGTTTTGCTACTTCTTGTGATACAACTGTTGACATAACTATTTGGCATGCTAAACCAGGACATATTAATCAAAATAGATTGATTAAACTAGCAAAAGAAGGTTTGTTAGATTCTATATCCAATATGGAAATGTCTTTATGTGAAAATTGTCTAGCAGGCAAGGCAACTAGAAAACCTTTCGGTAAGGGAACGAGATCAGAACAACCATTGCAATTAATCCATTCTGACATATGCGGTCCTATGAGCGTAAGGGCAAGGCACGGAGCTTGGTATTTTATTACTTTTGTTGATGATTATTCACGATATGGTTATGTCGATTTGATTTCACATAAGTCTGAGGCTCTTGAGTGCTTTAGATGATACATAAATGAAGTAGAAAATCAAATGGGCAATAAAATTAAAGTATTACGTACTGATCGAGGTTGTGAGTATTTGTCTGATCAATTTAAAGGGCTCTATGAAGAAAATGGGATAATTAGGCAGCTAACTATCCCTGGCACTCCACAAAAGAATGGGGTTGTTGAAAGAAGGAATAGAACACTTTTAGACATGGTTAGGTCAATGATGGCACAAGCAAACCTACCAATTTCATATTGGGGTGATACTCTAATGACAACTACCTTCATACTTAACCGTGTGCCCTCAAAATCAGTCACTTCAACACCTTATGAGTTATGGACAAAACGCAAGCCAGATTTAAGTATCCTTAGACCGTGGGGGTTGACTGCATACATCCATAATGATTCTCATAAATATGGGAAATTAGGTCATAGAGGTAAAAAGTGTATCTTTATAAGGTACTCTGAACAATCCAAAGGATACGTCTTCATAGGTGAAAATGAAGATGTAACAGTGACTGAAATTGAATCTAGAGATGCTACATTTCTTGAAAATGAATTCCCTAGCAGGGGAGAAATTGACCGTATTGTATCTCTTTATGAGACACAGGAACAAACAAGTATAGAACATATTGATAAGCAGGAATCATCCCAGAATGTCAATATAAGTGGGATCTCAGAAAGGTCAACATAAAGACCCAGACAAAAGAAAAAACAGAGACATGAAACTCCCACAAGAAAGAGAACAGGGAAAGTATACCTAAGAGACGCTTCCAAATAGAAAGTGAAGCACTTATTGTTACTCCTGACGAGGATGATGAACCACGTTCAGTACAAGAAGCCTTATCAAGTTTTGCCAAGGATGAATGGAAAAAGGCAATGGAAGAAGAAATGAACTCATGAGAAAGAATCAAGTTTGGGAATTGATTGACCTACCAAAAAGGCGAAAAGCCATTGGGAATAAGTGGGTTCTCAAAATTAAAAGAAAAGTGGATGGGTCAATTGATAAGTATAAGGCATGATTAGTTGCAAATGGATATACACAGCATGAAGGTCTAGATTATGAAGATACCTTCTCACCCGTGGTATGCTTTAATTCTATAAGAATTATTTTAGCAATAGTAAATAGTTTAGACTTTGAGTTACATCAGATGGATGTTAAAACTGCATTTCTGAACGGTGATCTGAATGAAGAAATCTATATGGAGAAACCATTAGGTTTCATTGAAAAAGGAAAAGAGAACAAGGTTTGTAAACTCAAAAGGTCTATTTATGGACTAAAACAATCATCGAGACAGTGGTATTTGAGGTTTCATAAAGCGATAACCTCATATGATTTCTAAATGATTGAAGAGGACCACTGTGTTTATATTAAGCATTTTGAGGGTAATTTTGTGATATTATCCCTATATGTAGATGATATACTATTAGGTGGAAATAATCTGAATTCGGTTATAGCTATTAAAGAATGGCTTTCGTCAAATTTTGAGATGAAAGACATGGGTGAAGCAGAGTATATACTTGGAGTTAAGATCCAAAGAGATCGTTAAAAAAGAATCCTATCTCTTTCACAAGAAAATTACATTAAAAAGATTCTTGAACGATTCAATATGAGTAATTGTAATCCCTTGGATACCCCAGTGGCTTCTGGAGTAACCTTAAGCCATGATATGTGTCCAAAAACTGAGTCAGATCAAAAGAAAATGATGAAAGTTCTCTACACTAGTGCTGTTGGTAGTCTACTGTATGCAATGATGTGTACAAGGCTAGATATATGCTTTGCAGTAGGATTGGTAAGTAGGTTCCAATCCAATCTGGGTGAACATCATTGGAAAGCAGTAAAGAGGATCTTGAGATACTTAAAAGGTACATCCAACTATGCACTATGCTACGAAGGAAGCGATCTACGCCTAGTTGGGTACTCCGATGCTGATCTAGGCGGAGATGAGGAAGAGCGAAGATTGACTTCAGGTTATGCTTTCTTGTTGAACAATGCTGTTAAAGCAGCAAGAAGTAGACATGCATTGCTTTACATTCGATGGAAGCTGAGTTCGTAGAATGCACCACAGCAGTACAAGAGGCTTTATGGTTGAAAAGGTTTATTGAACACCTTGGTTTTGGCAATGAGAGTACTAATCCAGTATTAGTGCACTGTGATAATACTGCAGCCATAGCCTATACTAAAAATCCCAAGTATCATAGTAAAACAAAGCATATAGATATTAAGTATAATTTTGTAAGAGATTATATAGCACAGAAAATTGTTACTGTACAACATATTTCGACCAAAAGTATGGTCGCTGATCCCCTGACCAAACCAATTGCCAAGGAGACATTTGGAAAACATGTAAAAGCGCTTGGTCTATGGAAAATGTAAAATTGCAAACTTCATGAAATATATTTGTGATTAATTGAAGTATTTAATTATCATTGTTGATTTTTTATGTTTGTATACAATGTCTAGTGCGTCGTACATGCTTGTGAGGTTGGCTCTCTTACACGAGCAATCGCCTTTGACACTTAGGAAGAGTGTGCAAAGATGAGACAATTGTGTTCACCAGTACAGCACTAGAATACGCTGATATGGTATAGAAGAAACACAAACTATGTTGCCTCGACAATAGTGTAGCGTGTCGAGATGAGATCCATAAAAGATAATATAAGTATGGATCGAATTATGGACATCCACTTCCATGATGCCTGTAGCCAGACATCAAATTCTTCAACATTGACATCTAACTAGGGTCGAAGAATTTGGGTTTAGATATTAGGAGTGTCTAGACTTAAGTCTGTACAGTGTTAATAACATAATACAGAACGACGTATGCTCTTATGATGTAAGATTAACATTGTAGCATGCGATTCATACCGTATGTGCTGAAGAACTTCAAATAGGAAACAAGTAAGAAGATCCTAGCTTAATTGTTGTGTGAGTCTTAGGAAGTTTCTAATCCTTCCATGATATCATTTGACTTTGACAGTATCATGAAAGTATGCTTCAGCGACTGCTACTTTAGCATATGTCTTATGATCATGATAGATACGATCTATGGTATTATGTTAGGAAAGTAGTTGATGTATATTGGAGTGTTACTTGGGTGAAAGAAAGATTACTTGGAATATACACAAATATGTTAGTGTCTGAGACATATCCTTTATGATATTATTATTAATAATTTCATAAGTGTGGACACTAAGCATAAGAGAAAGGCAATCTGAGTTTTACGCTGACTCGAAAAGGAATAGATTAGCCATGTGAAAGTGTATACAAGTAAATCTAGGATATCTGAGCCACAATCTTAAAATCGAGCTACACGAAGAAGGCACAATTATAAGAGATTTATAGTACAAACACCTATATGCAGATGTCATGCCTACGCGGTCACGGCAAAGCACTAAGTATGAAAGAAGGAAGAAGAAGAGACGTAACTAATCCACCAAGTGTGAGTGGGAGATATTGGAAAATGGGTTGGTCCACCCTTGATGGATTAAGCCCAAGCCCAAGATGTTGGGGCAATAATATACATAATATAAATTTTGGGTTAATACATGTAATATTCCCCAGTTACTAAGAGTCATATTTTTAACCGATAGATTATAACTCTTCGGGATATAATGTTTCGCCGATATGTTATGTCTCTCCATTAGAAAGATCTATTATTTCCTTAAAGAAAGGACATGTCAGTAGAGAGGATGTGACACGAAGAACGCTATAAATAAGCGTAAAGGGTTTAGTTGAAACAAGTAATATGGAATACATAAATTTCTAGTATATTGATCCCTTATCCTCCTACTATATTTATCTCTTCTTCCTGTCTTGTGGTGTATTTGATGTGCGTCATAATCGCTTCCGTCACTGTGATCCGATTAAGAGTTGGTACAAAATTTTAACTGTCGCACTCTAGGTACGCCCAAATATTCTTACACCCACTAATAAATTGGGAAAGGTACAATATGGTTTCATTATTTCATGCTATGCTTTTTTACTTTTCTGTACCCGTAAGTTAAGGACCAGTTAGCTCACTGATATATGGTAGGCAATGTTAGTTTTGACTCATACTATCTTTTGTCATTACTATCAATGCCAAGAAGGAATAAAAAAATATAAGCTTATTTATGGGGACCATCACACTTTTTAAAAAAATGTTATGGTTTTCCATTTTCACATTATCAATTTTTCACATGATATATACCTTGTTAGAAAATTGGGCATATATATGGAGTGCAACTGTTAATCTCTTGTATCCACGCTAATTGGATTACAATTGTGGAAGTGATTATGACGCACATCAAATACACCATCGACAAGAAGAAGGAGAGAGAGAAATATAATAGAGAGAATAAGAAGTCAGTGTGTTAGTGTATCTTTTCAAGTGTTTTACAATTGAACCTCTTACACCTATTTTTAGTGTTTTATACACCCTTTCCTCTCTACTAATGTATCCTTTCATTAGAGAGACAACATATCCTTTCAGTTGAGAGACATATTGTATCGGTGAAATAATACCATTCGTAAAGTCATATTCTATCGGTCAAATAATATGACTCATAATAATTGAGAAATATCACATATATCCACCCACACTTTTATATTATTTATATTTTAACCCTAATTTTATTGGGCTTATGCCTAATCTACCAAGGGTGAACTAGGCTATTTTCCAACATATCGCAACTATGAAGTGCATAATTCATCAAATTAATTCTTTGTCACAAATGAATTTTCATTAAAGCAAACATAATTAACCGTAAAATTGGGGGTCAATCTTAATTGTGCACAAGACAAAGCTCAAGAGTATCTAATTAATCCCTATTTTAGCTTTTCCTTTTCCTCAAGTACTGTCATTACTCATTAGTCAACAACAAAAAACAATCCCACCTCTAACTCACTCGCCGTCGGCAGCTGTCGTGTTGACTCATTGTCACTGTCGTTGATGGCCATCAGGATACCGGTCATTCTCGAGCTCTCAATCATGTGGTTTGACATGCCTTATGATCATCACCGTCGTTGATGCCCACCCAGGTACCCCAATTCCACAAGGGATTCTTGCCAGTCACTCATAATGGAAACTGTACTTTTCTTTGAGCTTTCTTGGAATATGACCGAAATGTGTTTATAACTTTTGCAAAATGCCTTTTAAATAGGGGTGAGAAAATCAAGACCGAAACCAAAAACCGAACTGAACTGAACTCAATTTGGGTTTTTTGGTTCGGTTAATTTGGTTTACGGTTTTTGCTTCAGTTTTTTTTCCATGTATATTTAGTGTTCAGTTTGATGTTTGGAAATAAAATTTGGTTATAACCAAAATAACTTGTAATTGATGGGCTTGTATGTATGTTTTATCTATATGTCTAATGGCCCAAGTCCAATACTCATTATCTTTCTTAAAAAAATATGTCCAGCAGCCCAAGTCTAAACTTAAACTAAACCCTAACTCCCTAAGTCTCCAACCCTAAGTCAGCTGCTTTCCCGCCTGCCGTTCAGCATAGCAATCGACGCCTCAGTCTCTCATTCTTGTCTGATTCACCTCTCAAACTCTGGAAGGTCAAACTCAAAGAACACACTGCATCTCGAGCTCTATGGGTCCTCGACACTCTCTTGCCTCTTAATCGCTCTCTTGAAGCCAAGGTTATGCCACGCATCCACTCTTTCATTTCCACATCATCACCTACTTGCCTTTGCTCTCTAACCTTTGTTTCCCAGTGTCGCTTGAATGGATCTTTGCTTTGTTTTTTTTTGTGAAAAGAGGCTAAAATGGCCCAGCTATATTATATCATGCTTTATTAGTTTTTTTTACTATTACTAACTCAACTCTGTCTCCCCTTTTCAATTTCACTGTTTATTCCATTTTAGGCTTGGATTTTATCATAGATAATACAATTCTTAGTTTCATCAGTGAATCAATATTATAATTAGTTTAAATTGATATATTTGATTATTTAGATTGTGCAACAAGAGGGACATTTTTGAAGCAATTTCAGTATCATGACACTTGAAACATGAGGGTGTTGAATGCGATCTTGGTTAATTCGGTTAACTTGGTAACCAAACTGAAATATTTTGATTAATTTGGTTCGATTATGATAGGAAGTTCGGCTTCGATTTGGTGTTTAAAAATGCCTCGTTTTGGTTATTCAGTTATTTTAGTTTTCACTGAAAACTGAACCAAAAACCAAATGCTCACCCCTACTTTTACATAACTAGTTGTTTATTTTAACTAACAATGCATTTGAAACCAACCAAGTGTGAAGAATTAAGCATAAGATTCATACACATATATCTATGCTGATAGGCAAATACTCACTCCAGTCCTAAATATAAGACAATGTTAACTTTTTTTTAGGGAGAAATTAAGGAAGCTAAATAAGTTACTTAATCATTTCATATGTTGTATATCATTAGATCATATATCAGTTTATATGTTAGGAAAAAACGATAAACATAAATATTTTAAAGTAATTTAATTAGCTTTTTTAATATCTCCAAAAAAATCAATTTTATCTTATAATTAGGAGAGTAGGGAGCATTTCTTAAATTGAGAAATTCAAGATTTTTGTTTTTATCATTGGGAAAAGAACAATATCGTCCGGTGCTAGAAAACTTTTCTTTTTATGTGTAAGCTTTGTTTCTATTCTTCATTAAGTCAATTTGATTTGACATGCCCTTTTTCAATTGACTACACACAAACATTCACTTAAATGGAAACATTACCCAACCGTGGACTACTACCGCCTCACGTCTTTTGCAGGTTCATTTGGGATGATACATACATTTCAACCTCCAGCATGCAGCATGCAACTCCAAATACCCCTTTCATGATACTTCTCACCTCCTCAGATGAGTTTTTTGTTGACCGGGTACATCAATATTTCAGGTAAGTTTTCTTCTTTATGGGAGCACGAACCTACACACCATTGAGATGTAGAACCTATCATCTTTTCTTTACACCCCTGACATTATTGCTTGTTGTTTTATTAACACAACACAAGCTTAGCCCTATCCTACAACTCAGCACGTATCCTTTTGATTTATGGCCTATCAACGTTTGCTTTCTATTTCATTACTTTTATTCTAGGTACATGGTAGATGATATTTGCTATTAACATGATTATGTGCAGCCTTTGCTTAGATGTTCCACCAATTTGATCGTCCTCCTCACCCTAAAACCAATGGTCAATTTGCTATTCTCTTCCATACTCCTCTATCATCTTCGACTAAGTACTTCCATTGGGAATAGTACTCATATGTCGTTCTCACATAAGATCCACACGCTTTTTACATTTTAAGAAAAACCTGAAATAAGTCAATTTTTCAACTCTCATTGTGGAGCCAAATTTTCAAACCACCTTGCACTTCTTCCAAAGAAGTCCCAAAGGACTTGAAGGTCCTGCATGGAAGTTGCTGATCAAGCCAAAAATTAATGATTATAACTGTTGGAATCCATGATGATAAAAAAATAGTGATAATGTGTTTTGCAAGGAAATGATTAAGTTAGAACAAGTACATTGTGTAAATTTAACCAAAGAAAGTATTTCACAAACTCTCGTTTATATTTGCTGTAAAAATATTGCTGCACTTGAGTTCTTGATGATGAACTCAGGTTTTGACTAAAGCACTTGAGTTCTGAAAAAATCACTCGAGTTTGGTTAAGATTTTTCCTATACAAGGACCGTTGAGATTTAATGACATTTGAATTGTAAACTTGCCAGGAACTAATGCACACGAGTTTGGTATGGCACACTCGAGTCCTGAGATAACATGCACTCGAGTTGTGGAAGTTCTGGAGTAAGAGTTTGTTCCAGAAGCGTATCAAGATAAAAAACAGTCAAGTGCACTCGAGTTTGTATTTAGAAACTCGAGTTCTGTGAAGAAGCTGCACTGCAGTCCTGTGAGTTCCTGAGAAAGAGTTTGTGCCCGAGATGTTTGCAAGTCTAAGGTAGAAGTCGTGCACTTGAGTTCTCATGACTGAACTTGAGTTCTTATCCAAGGTGCACTCGAGTCCTGCAAGTTCAAGCCTGAGAGTTTGTACTCGAGAGAAGTTGTTCTGAGAAAACAAGCCATGCACTCGAGTCTTGAATCATGCACTCGAGTTCTGATTATCTATGCACTCGAGTTTAGAGAGTTTTGGCTTGAGAGTGTGTACCCGAGAGGAATTGCAATTTGAGAACAACCTATGCACTCGAGTTTTAGACCTTTGCATACTCGAGTTCCTTACCACACTTCCAAGAGTTTGCATCAGAATACATATTTGGAACATGAAAACATCTGATGAACTCGAGTTGGTTTAATTGCACTCGAGTTCTTATCATTCCACAATTGAGTCTACTCATTGTACTCTCATCAGAAACAGTGGAAGTAAGCTGAAAATCAAGGTGCACTCGAGTTCAACATTATGCACTCGAGTTTTGACAACTTTTACACTCAAGTTGGAGCTGTTGAACTCGAGTCCATGCATTTACAGAAACCACGTGATCTTCAATAATGAATTAAAATACTCTTATATATTATTTATTCAATTGTTATCATTCCTAGACATTTCTTCATGTTTGGTTTAAGTGTGTAATAGGCTTTTGACGATGGGATAACCTAAACAAATCATGAAGTCAACAATGGCAGACAATATGATATAGGCATATGCATATGGGTTCGACCAACGTAACTACCGCACACTCTGACAGCCTGTATGAAGAATTCAAACATTTGTGCTGTTCCATAATGGATACATTGCAACGTTCATCTGAAACCTAATATAAACATCTATAGACGAACTGAAGATAATAGAGACATATACAACAAATACACAAAAGAGCTTATTTAGTCACAAATCTTTGTAATTCCATTGTGTTCATATTGTGAGCTTCATTGATTATTTTATCTACTCTATAAGAGATTTTTTCTATAAACACTTTCATTGTAATCTTTATCTCAAGGTAAAGGGACCTTGAGAGGCAAGAGTTTCCTTACGGGAGAAGCTGAGAGAGTTCGTTGAATTAACTATGCTCATAAGACTTGCCGTGAGGGGGGAGAGAAAGTTCTAAGTTTAGAACGTTAGTCCTTGTGAGGATAGTTGTACCGTGCGTTCCAAGAGCTAACTAAATTTTGGAGGATTAGTGAAAAGCTCAACAGGTGTTGACTGGACGTAGGCCATGGATTGTGGCCGAACCGGTATAAATCTCTATGTGCAATTTCTCTATCTCTACGCTCTCTTTGTTCAGTTTAATATATTCTTATCAACCGCAGAAAATTTGATATCACCCAATTCACCCCCCTTTTGGGTGAAACTTGTCTCTTACAATAACAAGAAGTACTCAGGCTCCAGCATCAGTGTGAATGAATTTACTGTCTGTGAAGACCTCATGAGTGAGTTTGATGCTGCATCTGTTGAGGTATGACATTTCCCTTTTATTTCAAAAGTACTCATTCATAGAATGGATATGAACCCTTCAGAATCTAGATGGCCATTTCGCATGTAGATGAGACAATTCCCAATTACACTCTCATTTACTATGACCATTAACAAAAGTTAAGGACAATCTTTGCTTCATGTGGGCTTATATCTTTCAAAACTTGTATTCATACATGGTCAACTTTATGTTGCATTGTCTAGAGTGCAAAGCATGAAAGGTTTGAAGATTGTGTTGGAAGACTATGAAGCTGGAGGGAGATCAACAACAAAAAATGTGGTTTACAAGGAGGTTTTTTGGAATGTAGACATAATGCCATATAGTGTTTTTCCTCATTTGATGTAAATGCTGCTTAAACGTGTTGTTTTTTGTTTTGATGTAGGCAGCAGTGTACACTTTCTGTTTCTATTTTATATTCCAATTGCATGGACATTGATGTTTGAACAATAGAGCTTTGTTTTTTTGTTTTTAATGAAATTATCAGTTGTAAATTCTTTTTAGTTTAATCCCCCATGAGTATTTTGTTAAATATAAGCTCCCGTGCATTAGCACATGCTTGTTCATTTCAGAAGATTATGTACAGCCAGCAGCAGTGGAATAATATTCTTTGCTTTTAAATATTATGATCAAAGCATCCAATGTAAATAAAAGAAGATGCTACAAATTTAGTCAGAATTGGAAATATCAGATTCCTACTTCAGTCTGATTTGGGATTTGATAAATTCACAGCACCAATTTGTCTTTTCCTATTTTTAATTGTATTTTTCTGAAATTTTTCCTTAATTTAATAATAATATTTTTATCCAAATTTTGTATTTGCATATGTTATAATTATAATAAGTTTTTATTCATAAATATATACTTTTTATATTGAATTATTTTTTAATAATATGTTTTTAATTATAATAATATATTTTTATTTTATAGTAAAATATTTTAATAATAATAGTATTTTTATTTATCAGAATATTTTTTATCATGTGAATTATTGGAATATCATATAAATTATAAGGGTAAAGTGGTTCAAAATTTTGGCTCTCCTTTAAAATTTTGGAAGAAATAAGGAGAGGGGCTTATTTTTCCTCTTCCATCACCTCCCTTCCAACCAAACAAGCTCTAACTAATCTTGTGAAAAATCTCTCTAATCTCATTCTTCTCACCTCTAAAAATCTTGTGGTTTCTTTCATTCCATACATACATCAAACCAGAAAATATTTCTTTTGAATTTACTGTACATATATGCATAAGCAGAAAATGTTATCTATCTATTAAAATTAAGACGGCAAGTTAAAGCAATTAATCTACTCTGCGACCAAAAACCAAGAAGCTGGTTGACCAGCTACAGTTGAAGAATAGATTCTCTCTATTAGTCCCCTCTTCCATCTCGTAAAATATTGACTTAAAAGCACCATACAAATGGAATGAGGATTCTAATAGCCATAATTAAATAGGTTTATATACAGACCCTCCCAGTTCCTTCTAGAGCTTCAAAACTTTGAGAATTTGACAGAAACAAAGAAGTCAGACACTTTTTCTGTGGTAACAACAATTTTCTTTTACTTGGACAGAGACAATATAACATTTACCAAAAAAAAAAAAAAATTGAGGCGCGAGAGATTTTTGTCTCCACTCACTATGAACCAGGCGGAAAAAAGCAGTGAAGCGATTAAATGAAAGCACTCTCTGAATATGAAAATTGAAACTTCTGTTGATACATCAATTTGACTTCAAGCAAGAGATAAGCCAATAAACTGGCTCAATAAAATATAATCAGAAATGGCACATTATGGAGAAAGAGAATTACAGCTCCGACAAAATATCAGTAAAAATTAATGTACACGTAATTTTTTTTTAAGGGGAAAAACAGTCCAGGTTTACTATGAGGCCAACACAGAAAGTTATCTCAAATGCATAGTCTCTTTTTGATAAGATGAAGTTGATTCTTGGTACCTTAATAACCTGGTACTTTTCTTTGTTTTGTTCCTTTTCTTAGGCAAAGAGGTTATTTTTCATTCTCAAAATCAATTTTATTCCACATTCCATTATATTTCGTGTAATATTATATGTAACAATCATATATATATATATATGACTAGTAAATACCAATGCACCTAACACAAATCTCTATTGATGTACTAAATTCAGCAAGCAACATATCAACTCCCAAAACCTTAGGCATTTTGCTTCAATTAAATTTGTTGAGACGTGTCACATTAACCATGTAGTTTGGCCAGAATGGAAATCAAGCTATGTCTATGGAAGCAGGGTACAGGGGTCATTTTACATTCCGGTAAGACTAAATTTAGGAGCCGTGGCTACACCTACCTCTCTTAAATTCATCAAGCACTCTCTCAACTCTGCTAATTCTATTTTCAAGATCCATTATTCCTATGTCATTTATAGTGCTAGTGCCTTTTGTTTCAGTCCAAGATAGATTTACCTTGGGATGAGCCTCACTTGATTCTTGGAACCCATGTGCATGTTCCTTAGCTTCTTCCAGACCTCGCACTGAAGTTTCACATTCAACAGTTGGGAAGGACTTCATCCCCAAGTCTATTTTTCTCACGATTCCATTATCAGCATTAGAAGCAAAACAACTGGTGCCAATGTCTCTTCTTGCATCTCTCTTTGGTCCTCTAATCACATTCATATTCTCAACCTTTCCCAACATTTCAACCTTCAGTCCCATTAAATCATCAGTTTTATCAGCTGCAACTGGAGATGAAAGAACACCATTTTCATCAGTTTCATCATTTCCAACACTTCTATGACCATTATTTCCCAATACTTCCCTGCAACATTTGGGAGAAAACCCAGGGGGAACGTCCATATTCTCTGGTGACTTTGAACTGCTGTTTCTTTGCACAATATTCTTAACTGGATCATGACAACCTAACACTGAGTTCTTCCACCACTCCACATAACGAGTGGTAACATCCGCCTCAAAAAACCGTGAAGCTATGTATATGTTCCTGTCCATTATAGGTCTAATATAATCGGACCAAGCAATTTCAGGAGTCTCATTGCTTTGAGCCACAAAGCCAGGGATGTTTTGATCCATTCTAAATTGCATAGCTACTCTGTGGGAGATACTGTTCTATATAGTGAAGACCAATTAGCTCAGAAACTCTCATGCATATAATATAAGATTCCATTTCTTCCTCTAAAGGATCATCAAGCATTATACATAATGAATTTTCTGCATAAAAGCTTTTACTCTGACCTCCAAATAATCTAGCATATGGCCGCCATATGAATTCCTCCACTGCAGAGTCTAGAACTGACCTCATGTTGTCAACTTTCAAAGCCTTAACTCTGTGCCACCTGCCCAATGCTGTGTCGCCAGTGTTGATAAGCTCGGGCTTTGGTTGCAAAATATGAATTCTCTCCCATGCCCAAATTTGAACCAAGTAAAGTGGAGATTGAAGAACGAGTTCAAAGTGCTTGCTATCACCACCTACTAGACAATTTTGTCAAATCAACAATGGCTTGTTTCAACAGACTCAAATCTTTGTAGATGCTTGCCAGAACTGCAGGCGCTAAAGCTACAACATTCCCTCTAGCAAGATGAATGGCAATTGGGAATACATTATTCTTTATACATAAGTATCTCCCCGGAAATACAAATATGGAAGCCAAGCAGCAAGGAAGGCCTCGTGCTCAATTTCCCTCCCACTGTTTATGAAAGTATTCACCCATGTATATGGGCAAGCCCTATGCATACGGCCGTTAACAATTTCCTTGCGGGCGAAAATCAATTTTTCTTCTACCTCTTTCAATTCGTTAGCCTCAAGAGGTCTAAGAACAGAGTCACCTAAAACAGGATAACCTCCCAGAAACACCATATCCTCCAAAGTAATCGTTGCTTCACCCCAAGGAAACACTAATGTATTTGTCCTAGAACACCATCTTTCTGCAATCCCAAATGCCAAATCTTCATTTTTGAACACGTGATGCTTGCTGCCCATGATTGCTTCTCTAATACCAACTCTTCTCCACACTGATTCGAAGGTGTAAGGAATCCACCCAATGAATCCATTTCCTTGGTGTGGGTTGCCAACAAGTGAACTTTACTTTGAGAGGCCACTTTTTTGGTTCGGAGGTAGGTGGCAAAGACATGGAAGACAAAAAAAATCAGAACTTGGTTCACCATCTGATGTTACGGAGGGTTTAAGAAAGTGAGCGATTCTTAGAGTTGGCTTGCTATCACCGACTGGGGAAATCATGAGCTCCTCCCTCGATTCCATTATGCTTTCTAATTCTTGAGACATGAGGATATATACAAACGAAGAACAAGGTCAACTGATCAAGCTTAATGGTTATTTTTTTAGAGAAATTATGCAGCTCTCTGATACTGAAGCTATCACTGAAGTTTCCTGAAAATGACTATGAATTGCTGAAAAAGTAATTCAGGAAGAAAAATTGGGCAGATAAAGCCAAGTGGTTGGCCTACAAGAGAACGTGAACGAAGCTTCCCAGTCTGCGTAGAGTGGTGAAAACTCAGAGTTAGCATTGGCTTCTAGTAACTTTCCCAATAAAACCCAGAATCAATTGTGCAGTATCACGGAGTTGATTTTGTATTTACATCTCTTACCTGTCACTAACAAGTCTTCGAATAACCTTCCTAAAGGAAGCCTCCTCTTTTAAGCTGAAATGGAGCCTCCTGTAATGTAAAAATAAAAATTCCGATTCATTCGCGACACAACCATGTAAGCATCCTACAATGCTTCTTAATTAAGAGAGGTTAAAAAAAAAAAAAAAAGGGAACAGATATAGCTGCACACGAAGGGTTTGAAAATGCTGGGAAGTAAAATGAAATTTTACCAAAAAGAGGAGCTAAATGGCTAAAAAACTAATCGAACTTAAAATGCTTCTTCGTCCGAACGACATTGCCCCAACATCATTACTTTGCATTACCAGATCGCCGAAAAAGTCTTCCCTCTTCATTTGGACGTCTTCTACCTCCCACTTAAGCTTTCCCTGTTCATCGTGATCTGGCCGATGTAACATTGAAAATATGAAGCTCCTCTGATCGCTGATCCTGGTGCTGTTCCTTTTCCTTCCTCTATAAATGAAAATGGAAATTGAGATAGCGAAATGGCAGGTGAAGTAGATGCCTATGAGTAGATGGACATGAAGCATGCCATTCTGCTTTCTGTTTAGAGTAAAGAGTGAAAAACCCAGAAATAGCCTAGTCTTCGCGCAAATTTCACTATACAGAACCATTCGAAAAGTTTGAAGCAAAAAAGAGGCAATTGAATAGTGTGTGGTAGGGGGCAGTTTTGTAATTGAGCCTCTTACCATTTCGTCTTCTTCGCCCTTGCGATCAGTACCAGGGAGAAACACGTTTTCTTTGCTCGGAGGAACTCAAATGGCTCTAAATGCTGAAAATGGATATTCCAAAAGCAAAACCACAGACGAAGAAATTAAAGGCTTCGACTCTGGCAAACTCGCGAATGTAGTTTTGTATTTTTCATTTCAGGTTAACGCTGTCTTTGTTGTTCGTAATTTAGGATATTTTAGTTTTAATTCCTAAAATATCAAATATATAATTTTGATCTCTGAAATTTACTTCATTTTAACTATTAACCCCTAAAATTTTAAAACGATTTAGAGCCCGTTTGATTCAAATAATTGGTAGTAATGGAAAAGAAGGGAAAATATTTTGCCTCGAACATATTTGGTTAGCATTTGAAAAGAAAATTGGTTGATTAGAAAATTTTTGTTTAGTTAGGAGAAAATGAGAAAGGGAAATGTGCAAAAGACTATTTTACCCCTAAGTATAAAACATTATTTAATCCCGATCATACAGACATTCTTTTTTATAAATTTTGTTTCCTCCAATTCTTTTTATAAGATCATTCTCCAATATCTTAAATATAAAAATTTGTCTATTTTTAAAATTTTCTAATTAATTAAACAATCTCCTAATCGAATAAAACATTTATCAATTGATAAATTTCATTAAGGATAATTTCAAAACCCTAAAAATATTAATTAATTTTAACCAAGCTTCTTATAAATATATAAAAAAGTTACTAATTAACATGTCTGTCTACTGTCTAGTAAGAATTACGAAGGAAGAGTATATTTTATTCTAACATTAATGTGACAAGAAACAGTGGGTATTGACATTAACAATTGATTAAAATATCGGGGCGGATCTGTCTGCGTGCGTGCGTTTTTTTTTTTTCGTAGCTGCCCTCCACTGCTAACAGTTATATACTCAAATATGTTCAGCACAAAAACAAAAAACCCAGAGGAATAAATTGAAATGAGCAGAGAAAGAAGTTAGCCATGCAAATTCATTATTATATATTTCTGAACTGATTTGATTAGTTACCTGGTGCGAGTTTATTCATGCAATTAATCGTTAATGACTAAACTAGTTCTTACATTACAAAATATAAGCAATTTGCCACACTGACAAGAGAAGATTCTCAGAGCAAGTAAGGTCACTGAACTAAACGTTAGTTTCATAGTTATTTGATAAAGTCGAATCATTCAAAACATGATTCAACACCAACTATATTGGGTTATACGTACTGGGTGGCACATCTCATGGTTGAGGATATTTGATAAAATAGCATATTTGGAACTCATTTTCTACACTTCTATTTAGAACTTTTGATCAAATAACCCTCTATTTCGAGTTTTAATGTGTGGAGCTAATAAGAAATCAATACTCCGTTTGCCCCTGTTTGCTGATAAAGTAATAGAGCAGTAACCATGAGATACCCACTAGTCATTCATGGCCATACATGAATAAATGAAAACAACTTTAACCACATGCATGTGATGGGTGGCTCCTAGTTACGTGTGACCAAAACAACTTTACTCTTAACCATTACATACCCATTACCTACATATGGTCACACCCACTTTGTGTGGTCTAATTTAACTAATGTGAACATCATGGTTACGTTATAGTTTTCTAACTTTGTTGTTAAGCGTTGCACACCCACCAAATGCATATGGGCAAACCCACTTCCCTTATATGCAATATCATAGATTTAACCGTGATCACATCCATGTATTGTTCAAACTCTTTTTGGGCACATGGATTCGCATGTTTGAGTCTCTTAACCGTGATGGTACATCCATCATCAAACATTGTCTTGTACACTGGTCCTAAATTTCCTTTTCTTCCCAGCATCTCAAAGGATTGTATTTCATGGCATTATATTTCATGTCAACATTGGACTAAATGTTCGATGTGAGATTGAATTGACACAACAACCTTATAACTTAATGATATAATTGATACTTTATAAGTGGAAGGTTGCAAGTTCATTTAGGGCTAAGTCAACAGCCTCGTAGGACAAAAAAATCAAAGACTGGGTCAGAAACAAGTTAAAAGTTAAGGAACTAAAATGTTCGGAGTCAAAACTTGAACGACCAAAAATCTAATTTCCCTAAAATATCAAGCAAGATGTATTGATTGAAGCAGTTCATGAGCTTTGATTTAAAAAAAAAGTATAAAGCAGTAGAAAAGGGAGTGTCATTAAAACACTCATCCGTCCTTGCTTAGTGTGGCTGGAGCCATTGATCACCTTAGCTTGTCTGGAACATGGGATCCGCCACCGTCACTTATCTTCTCTGATGAATCGTGTTGCCTTAGCAGTGTAATTTTGATAACGTAACTAGTAGTTCGTTACTATATATCTTAATTCTTTTTTCCCTTTAATTTTGTGTTTTCTACATATGTCTTTGATTGAAAATTTATTAGGTTGGTTAAAGGTTGCGAGATCTGATCATCTTCTTCCTAGCTCCGTTCTTTTTTCTATTGTTGCTCTCTCTTCCGATCCCTCCATTAATTGTACTTTCCAAGCTCTCTCACACTTCATCATTCGCTGTTTGTAATTTCAGTTTATATATATATATATATATATATATCCGTTAAGGTATATACTTATTTTACTGTTTGCACTTTGCATTAAGAGATGATTATGGGAACTGATCAAATAGCCCTTTATCTTGAGTTTTAATGAGTAGAGCTAATAAGAAATCAGTAATCTGATTCAAAATAGCTAACATGCATCTATGTAGTTCTAATAGTGAAGAGGAAAGTGGTATTAACCACATCGTACCAATGGGCGACATATACTCATCACGTTTTAATTCATGCCACCTTAACCACGATGTGCTCATGGGTGGCATGAATTCTATTTGTCCTTGTTGTGTATCGCTGAAACAGAGCAAATTTTAAACCATCATCTTCACCATAAACAATTATGGACCATGGGTGCATCACATTCATTGCAAACAAGAACACAACAACCACATCAGTGGAGAAAAAGGAACCCACATGTTCTTCAAGATTGATTGAATGTTGCAACGTTGCCGGAAAGCCGCTCGCCCTTTCTATTCTTCGTCTCCCTCTGTTTTCTCCAGGTCAAATCTATCATCACATAAGGGGTATTTGAGTCTTTAGAGATTCTCCTTAAGCTCTAGAAAATGGGTTCCTACCATTTTTAGTGGGAACCCCATTTCATTCATGCGGTTGAAAATTGGGCTACACGCGAAAATTTTTTATAACAGAAATGTCGAACCAAACAGCCTCCGCCACTAGCAAATTCCCATTTTCCCTTTCCATAGAAGCATTTGCGTCGAACCAAACGGGCCCTTAGAATCAAAGCTTACACTGTTAATTAAATTTATGTGGCACTGATACCATTAAATATACTCATGTGGATGATGACTGAGTAAAATGAGGTTAAAAAAATTATAAACTTATATTTCTAAAAGTGGTTATATAATAAACAAGAAAAGAAAATATAAAACCATAATCATATCCCACCAATGCTCTCTTCTTCTTGAACCTTATTTTCTTCCATGGCTCATACAAGATTTCAAATGATGGTAAGAGGGTGAAGGGGTAATTTTGCCCTAAAAGTGTTCATAGAGGGCTAATTTAGTTTTGAAAGTTTTTTGAAATGTAATTTTGCCCAGACTGTAATCCTGGTTAATTTTGACTACTAGTTGACTAAATATGTTGAGTTGAGAGTCTACATGTCATCTATATTATTTTTGTTAAGTGTAAATTTTTGCCGGAAGTCTATGTGTCATTTATTTAATCTTTTTTCAAAGTTAGATTTAAAATTTTGGAGCAAATTTACACCTAACAAAAAATATAGTGGATGGCATATAGATTGCTAGCTCATCATATTTGACCAACTAACAGTTAAAATTAACTAAGGTAACAGCTAGAGCAAAATTGCTTCATTTTTTACACTTATGAGGCAAAAGTGCCCCCAAAAAAATTTCGGAACAAAATTATCCCTTAATAAAAACTTTCGAAGCAAAAATACCCCATAACTTGATGGTCAAATATACCTGATAGTTCAAGACTGAGCAACAATTCTTAGAGTTGAGTAAGCTATAAACACATTCCATTATGACAGGACCATGCTTGAATCTTGCCAGCAATTTACCCCATTTTGAATCTAAAGCCTTGTTCGGTTGGGGGTTTTTGGAGGGTAGGTTAGGGTATGGAAGGGTTAAAAAGGTAAAAAGTGTGTTTGATTAGAGGGGGAGGGCAGAGGTGGTAAAAAATGTTATCTTTTAGTGCACCCTTCCCTCTTCTCTCAACCCACTAAAAGTTTTTTTTTAGGGGTGAGAAATTTTGTGTACAATATTAACTAAACCATGGTAATTTTTTCATATTCAATACTTACCCCTCTGCTAAAAACCATTTTTTCCTCTTCACCTTCTCTCTTATCTGTTAGGTGGCCACTGTCTTTCTTTCCCTTCTCTCTTTTCAGTTCTACCTAGCTTCTACTCTTCTGGCGGTTGCTAAGTCAGTAATATTGCATACTCTTGAAAATGATGTTGTAGGTATGGTTAATACTAGAGGTGGTAATATAGTCCGGTCTACGGGGTTTGGGCTAACCCGCCAAAGGTTTTGACCATATGGGTTCGGGCCTAAAAGAACCGCATCAATATGGGTTGATATGTTGATATTTAGCCAACTCAACCCATAACTGGTGGGTTGGCGGGTTTGCCCGCCCAACCCATATTATTTTTTTTTCAAATTTTTTTACACAATATACTAAAATTGTTTTTTCTACAAACATAAACCATAAAAAAATTAAAATTCATTACAAATTAAACATTCATCACAAAGTTCACACATGACAAAATAAACATAAATCCAAAAGCCATTAGTACTCAGTAGAACTTAAAAATAATCAATAATTAGTTAACATTAATGGTGTTCAAATTTAAAGCATGATGTGAAGCTGTAATATTTTTTTTTAAGCTCAATTAGTTTGGTTTTCCATAGGTAAATCCACCACTTCCACAAATAATAAAACAAAGTGAAAGATAATGTTATACTAATTTGGGTCTTGCCATGAGTGACAGGAAGCTAAGGTAGGAGAGGAAATTGGGAAGTCTTTCGGATGAACTTGGGTCTTGCCATTTTGGGCTCTTGTATCTTGGCCTCTTGGTCTTGGGTTATATATATAAAAAAAATATGGGTCAACCTGCTAACTCGGTGGTCCAACCCACCACGGGTTGGAACCATATAGGTTTGGACTTAAAAGAACCGTTCCCAAATGGTCTCGATTTTATAAAACCCAAACCGCCCATTTTATCGGGTTGAGCGGGCTCGACCTATAGTCCCAACCCATATTACCAGCTCTAGTTAATATGATCTCTCTTACTCTTTATGCAAGACTCTATTCAATTGGAATAGATCTTGCACCTGGAGACCAAATTAGGAATGCAAAGCTATTTGTTCTTTAGATTGCTTGCTACCCATGATGACGGTTGGTAACCAAAAAAAAAAAATAAATAAAATAAAAACCCTAAAAAGGAGGTCAAGCTTGGTGTTTCTATTGGCTGAAACGTCTCTAGTATGCTATTACTCCAAGCGAAGGAAGTTCTTTTTGTTCTTGAATTTGGTTTTGTTTGCTTGTTTCATTCCAATATACTGATGAACTCAATGATCTTGGTGTTGTGATTTTTTCTTCTGATTGCCTTTCACAAAAAAAATCTTGTAAGCATATTGCAGGAGGGCCCAAATATTATTTTTATATGCTTTTATAATTTTATAGTTTTATCATATTTTAGATTAGTTATAAATTTTAACAAACACATTAAAACACGTGTAGAAAGTAGGACTTTCTACACGTGATGTGAGATGTCAGGTGTAGAAAGTGAGACTTTCTACACCTGACGTGAGACTTCAGGTGTAGAAAGTCCCACTTTCTATACTCCTCCTTGTTCGTCAAGTGTAGAAAGTGTAGAAAGTGAGACTTTCTACACGTGACGTCTCACAACATGTGTAGAAAGTCCTACTTTCTACACCCCCTCTTTGTTCGTCAAGTGTAGAAACTCATTTTTTGAAAAAAAAATTATTTTTTTATTATGCTACAAACCGTTTACATGATAATAAACAACCAAATACCTGACAAATAAAAACAATTACAACAAAACTAATTTGAAATATCAAATTTATTGTAAATTCCAATCTAAAACATTAACAAAGCTATATCAATGCAGGTAAACAAACTTGGCCTCACTTTTACAATGAAATTTGTACAATCAAAGTCCAATACCAAATAGTGACAATGAAATTCAACATGTCCAATCCCAAATAGTTATTAACATAACATGTTTGACATTACACTCAGCCTGCAAAGAAAAGGGTATGTAACATCATTATGCAACAAAAAAAGGAAGAAAATAAGTGGTCATACTGTTGTAGAAACAACTAGTAAAACCAGCGGAGTTTATCTTAGATATGTTTGAGAATTGAACTTTAGTGTTCAAAGTTCAAACTAACAGCAGCTCAATTTACACAACTAGAATAAACTTAAAACTTGACATAAAGTTATATGTTTTAGAACCTAATCCAAACATCACACATTACTTTCTAAAACCATTATAACACATAGATATCCCTGCTTGCTCAGCCTTTAAATTTTTAAAAATTTGAAACATAGATACTCTCTACCTTACAATATTTAATGTTGGTAGCTAAGAAATTTCCCACTACAAATTCTGATATACAGTAAGTCATCTACTACACAAACTTTACAAAATCCATTCCCCTCTGGAAACCCAATAAAAGGAAGTCGATGAATCATTCACCTGGAAAACTTGGGTTAATTGGTAGTATGCGATGAATCAAACTGTCATTTTAATCTGCCCAACTTCTGTCACAACTCTGTTTCTCCTTGTTGTTACTACAACATACATTCTCAATCCTCCCCCATAATTTAAAAAAGGAAAAAACACTAAGAAAGAGATCCTTCAAAATCCAATGAGACTTTACCTACATCATAAAGAAACCATACAAGAATTCAGAGGGGATGAGAAAACAATCAATAGATATAGTAGTGAGACACTATCCGAAAGAAAAATGAGAGGCTGCTCTTGAATAACTTGAATTACTTTTACAATTTGATGCGCTTCCTAAATTTCAAGTCGCACTCGACCATCAATTTTCTACATTGTAGTAGCTGCAAAAGATTCTGGGAGTAAACAATAAAAATGAAAGGAACTCAAGAACTTGAGCTTTTTAAGGGAGTTCCTAGCGGTGAAGCATAAAAGGCACAAGCCAATCAAACCCCCTATTCAATCAAACAAGGAAGAGTTTGCAATAATTCATGACTAAAAAATTAACGGGGACATTTAATGATTCAAGATGGAGAATGGGGAAGAAAAACCAATGACTTGAAAGTAAGATGCTAAGTAGAAAAGAAGAAAGTTATGAATGGAACCTGTAAGTGAATATTGCGAAATCTTTCTTAAGCATCGCTCATACTGAAAGTGCGATTGCGCTTTAAGCTGATTTCACGCCTTTGAAGCTTCTTAACGCTGTTGACAAACCCGTCCACTCCCCCACCCAGATGTGGCCTCTTCTTCGCAACTATCCTCTGACCACAGCAAGGTCGTGGACTCACCGTAATCCTCCTCCCACCTTCCATGTAAGCCTCTCTCAAAACAACTGGGCGTAAATTTGAATCCTAAATTCATACATCATCGGTAATTCAACTAATATAGTGATTTCAGGAACTGGAACTTCAGTAGCTAAATCTGCTATGCAACTAGTCCTCGAATGTTAAAACCCTAATTCCTTCATTCCCGAGAGCCAAAATTCAAAGTATCATCATTTCATTTGGAAGCAATAGAAGCCATAGCCACCTGTATCTCTATTTCACTCCTCTACGAGAGTGAACGGATGGCCCCAACAGAGAAGGATTTAATGGGGGCGTCTTCTAGGTTCGAGCTGAATCCCGCTTTAAAATTTGCTTGGGAATCAAAGGTACTTTCTACACCGGTTGGGAGTCCAACCGGTGTAGAAAGATTACTTTCTACACAGGTAAGTCTCCGAACCCCTGTAGAAAGTAATCATTTATTTTTTAAAAAATAAAAAACTTTTTAAAATAAAATTAAGATACTTTCTACACGGGTTAGACTCCCAACACGTGTAGAAAGTAATCATTTATTTTTAAAAAAACTTAAAAATTTTTTAAAATAAAATTAAGATACTTTCTACACCGGTTCGGATCTCAACCAGTGTAGAAAGTATCTTAATGTTTAGAAAAAAATTAAAAAAATTTTAAAATAAAATTAAGATACTTTCTACACAGGTTAGACTCCCAACACGTGTAGAAAGTAATCATTTATTTTTTTAAAAAATTTAAAATAAAATTAAGATACTTTCTACACCGGTTGGGCAAGTAATCATTTATTTTTTTAAAAAATAAAAAATTTTAAAATAAAATTAAGATACTTTCTACACTGGTTGGGAGCCCAACCGGTGTAGAATGTAATCATTTATTTAAAAAAAAATAAAAAAATTTTAAAATAAAATTTAGATACTTTCTACACCAGTTGGGAGCCCAACCGGTGTAGAAAGATTACTTTCTACACGGGTTGGGCTCCCAACCAGTGTAGAAAGTAATCATTTATTTTTAAAAAATTAAAAATTTTTAAAATAAAATTAAGATACTTTCTACACTGGTTGGGAGCCTGACAGGTGTAGAAAGATTACTTTCTAACGGGTTAGGCTCCCAACACGTGTAGAAAGTAATCATTTATTTTTTAAAAAAATTAAAAAATTAAAAAATAAAATTAAGATACTTTCTACACGGGTTGGGCTCCTAATCCGTGTAGAAAGTAATCACTTATTTTTTAAAAAATTAAAAATATTTTAAAATAAAATTAAAGGCATTAATCATGCTTGATTTCAAAAACACGTCTAAAAAATGATAATTTATTAAAAAAATTTTAAATTTACTTTCTACACGTGTTGTATTTTCAATACATGTAGAAAGTTCCTACATCTTCATATATTTACGAAAATGCTACCAGTCACACTTTCTACACGTGTTTTGTTTTGACAGGTGTAAAAAATAGGTGTAAAATCTATATTTTGTACTAGTATAGCATGTAAAAATTAATAATATGATCCTTTAAAATGTATATAATTTTTTGGGTTAAAGGACATTTTTATCTCGGAAGTATTTACTCAGGGGAAATTTTGTCCCGAAATTTTCATCTGAGGTAAGTTTACCACGGAAGTTTATTGGGAAATTTTGCCTGACCATTATCCTAATTAAGTTTGACCGTTAATGAACCAAAGTTTAGGGAAAATTTTCTCTTAAGTGAAAATTTTCAAGATAAATTTGCTCCTCAGTTGAAACTTCCAAGGCAATTTTGTCGTTATCTCAGGAGTAAATTTGCCCTCGAAGTTTTCACTTTGGAGCAAATTTACCCTTAGATTTGGTCAACTAACAGTCAACTTAATTGCTATAACAATGTAATACCCCAAATTTCAGTCACAAAAAATTCTCTATACCTTAGTGGTATTAAAGGGATAAAATAGTGAATTAAGAGCACATTAATTGGAAAAACAAATCCAATAAAAGTTACGCATAACAAAATAGTTGTTATACAAGATAGTTAGTGTATTTTCTAATGAGATAGTCGGATTGTGTGACACTTTTAAATTAGTAAATGACCTCAAAAAATTTTGAAAATTTTTAGAATGAAAGTAGACATGATAAAATTTAATTTTATAGGTCATATGAAATCTTAGGAGTTGTATACAAGGTGATATGAATTTGTGAAATTTACCCAGTGAATTTGGCGTTTTTAGTGGCAACATTCAAAAATAAAACTTTTGGGGATAGTGAGCTTCCAATTGACTAAATTTTTATATTTTTACCTAAAACTAGACTTAATAAGGGTTACATAGCCTTTGGAACCATTCCAATTGAATACTTATACAAATAGATATGAATGTTCAAAGTTTGGCGACAATTCTGCCAATTTTCTCAAATATTGTGAAAATTGCAAGGGCAAAATGGTCATTTTGACCAAATAAATAAAATATGAAATATTTTACAAATAATCTCAGAGGTAATGGAAAGATGGAGCTTATAAAAATGTCACATAATTAAATATATATTTATATTATAGCATGTGACATAAGTGGAATTAAGGGCCAATCATCATGGAACATGTGTGCAACACTAGAATTCTCTAAAGCACTTTTCTCTTGTCTACTTAAGGGCCCAAGGTTGAGAAAATGAATAGGAAAGAAATAAAGGAAGAGGTCTGAAGAGAAAGAAGAGGAGGAAGAAAGGAGAAGGTCCAAAGCTCAGACATAAGGTAAGTATGCTGAAATCTCTGCTCAATCTTGTATTATAGTTCTAGAAAACTCTCCTTAACTTTCCTATTCTCTTGGGTTAGCCATTCAATAAGAAAAAACTCCAAAGGGAAGGAGAGACATCTCTTCCAAACTAGGAACAAGGAGGAAGAACAATGTATGTTGTTAGGACTTTAGTATGCTTGACAAAAATTGAGTTGTAATGAATTTCTGGCTGGTTATTGGACTGTTTTCTGGTGAATTTGTAAATTTGGGATGTCCAATTTCTAATCGGATATGTTTCCCAAATTTCTATTGATTATGTAAAACTTGTGATTGGGTGGCTAAATAAGTGAATACATGTAGTAAGAAGATGCTTTAGAGGTTGAAATCATGAAAACTCCAAATTTTCTACAATTCTTGAAACTTTCAGCCAGAACCAGAAACAAGAGTAGGAGCTGGAATTTCATGTTTTTAATAGTTCCATGATTTTTATAAGGGAAAATTGTGTAGGGTTCATATAGAGTGCGAAGTGTGAAAAGCCCCAGAATGTGAAATGTCAATTTTGCCCCTAAAACCCCAAGTTAGGGCTGTCAAGGGCAAAACTGTAATTTGAGCTGGAATTATCCTAATTTGAGGTCAAAAATGGATTCCTCATGAAAAAATATGTAAGATAAGCCCGAGTCATAATTTTTTAAAAAGTACAAAAATACCAGGTAAAAAGGGAATTAGATCGGGTTCCCAGGGGCATTTTAGTAAATATGTGATTTTGGGTTGTGATAACCAACTTATAAATTCTAGAATAAAGTATGAATGATTTGTAACTCATTTGTTACTAATTTAGGAATTTTAGGATTTGGTAATTGCCCGAGCCAGACGAAGATTAAAGGACCTATAGAAGCTAGGTTTTGGAAAGGAGTCCAGGTAGCAACTTTATCTCTCATATTCTATGTGAATGTCAATATGCTTTGTTTGCCATTTTCTTTACAATGTGTTGCATTTATGGTGGATGAGCTTATGTGGTGTTGTTACCCATGTGATGTAATCATAAGTATACTGTGTGCAGGATGATTACAATATAGTGGATATGACCATAAGTATGTTGTATGCATAATGGTCACCATGATCATAATTATGTTGTGTGCAGGATGATCACGATATGATCATAAGTATGCTGTGTGCAGGATGATCACTGTATACTTTGTTATTTGTGGAAGTCAGGAACGGATGATCATTTTGATCCGGATAAAATCATCGTCTGACTCCTGAGCATTGTTAGATATGTGCTTGGCATTTGATTGCTGCATCATGATAAATCTTGTATTGCATGTTTAATTTTCATATTTTATATGATTGATATACTATTACTACTGAGATTCTTTTGAATCTCACCCCTTTCCATAAATTCAAAATTTACTTAGTTAGAAGAAGCGGCTCAGAGGGAAAAGTACCAGTCATCGACAATTGAAGATTTGATGTTGATTAAGAAAAATTTCATGTTGGTTATCTACTAGTTTTGCGTTATATTTGGGTTTTGAAATTAGAATTGTACAAACCCTGTGGGAATTTTTTTGTAATATAATCAAGAATATTATATCAGTATATTGTACTATTTCTCTTTGCCCATTGAACTGCGCGTTAATACTCTGATAAATGTCAAAATAATAAGGGGTTTGACAAACAGTCAAGGAAAAAATGTTCTACATTTGAAACTTTCGGGGTAAAATTGCCCCAGATGAAACTTTCAGCGCAAAATTTCCCCTAAGGCGGGAAAAAAGACCTTTAACCCTAAAATTTTTAATTATATATAAGTGAGATATAAGGTTTTTTAAGATTCAGAAATTAACAAGTAGAAATTCTAATATAAAATTGTAAAATAAGAATAAAAATATATAAATAAAGAGAGAATGGCGCATTTGTCAATTTATAATTAGACTCCCTAACTTACCCTCTTGAACAAAATAAGAAACCAAACATCCCCTTCTTTCTTCTTGAATCAAATAAAGTTTATAACATTCTCTACACCTAATTTTAATGAACTACCCTCCCCTCTATTGAATCTAACACATCTTAAGAAATAGAGGTTTGTGGCTCTGCAGGTATTACAAGTCCGATAGCAAAATGCATTTCCCCAACACTTTTTCTACATATCCGCAAAAAAGTTCCTCAATTTCACCACAATTTTTGTACACGATTGCATCTGCTGACCTTACACCCCATTCATGTCAATTAATTGATCGAACTTCATTTTCAACCCCCATTTCCTTCAATCCCTCAAAGTTTTTCCCCTCAAGACTGTGAAGCTGGCCAATTCCACAACCCCCATTTCAGTTGAAACATAATAAATTTGAGGAATCAAAACTACTTGTTTAAAATTTTATGGATCAAAACTAAAATGATTGTAAATTATAAGAATTAAAGATTGTATTAACCCTTTCATTTTTCATGGCTCTTCTTCGTCTTTTTCCTCCTCACAAGTTTCTGTTTAATCCAGAAAATGAAAAATAGGGAGGAGAAGAAGAAATACCAGTTTTGTTCTCTTGTGCAAGTAAAATTGCAAGAAGTTTTAATGATTACTATGAATAATAAACAACAATTAAAGTACTTAGGGCACTACAAAAAAATAGCGAATTAGCGACGGAATTTAGCAACGGAATTTCCGTCACTAATCAACTTAAACACGAAAATTAGTAATGGATTAGAGACGAAACAATATTAGCGACAGAATTTGTTTTGTCGCTAAAAAGACCATTACTAATTGATTAGTGACGGAATTTAGTGACGGAATTTTCGTCGCTAATTAGAGACGAAAAAATTCCGTCGCTAGTTAGAGACGGAATTGACTAATTAGCGACGGAATTTTTTGTCTCTAATTGGTCGCTAATTATTATTTTTATATATAATTTAAATTGCCACATGTCTACAACACGAGCCTCCACATGTCCCTCGCCGGCGGCCGCCACGTGTACCAATCAACCACCGCCACCTTGCCTCCGGCCGCCATGTGTTCCGGTAAGCCGCTACGTGTCATCCTCCACTGCACGCCACGTGTCACAAGTCACAAATTGGTTGCATTTTGTGACCAAGTTAGGATTCGAGGCCATGACCTCTCACGCGTTTGCTAGTGTCTTTGTCAGTTGAGTTAAGAAGAACCTGTGAAAGTTAAATGCAAAATCATATATATATAGACACAGACACAGACACACACATTTACACATACGTACATACATACATACACATACATATACATATACATATACATACACACACACACACACACACACACACACACACACACACACACACACACACACACAGACATACATACATACATATATATACATACATACATACATATATATACATATACATACATATATATACATATATATATATATATATATATATATATATATATATATATATATATCACTTGCAAACAAAAATAGAAATACAAAATTTTATATATTATTGAATATTTTAATTTAGTTTTCTTATTTTATTTTATGTAAATATTCTACCTAAATTTTTATTATTAATATATTTTTTTATTTATTTTATTTTAGATTTTATCTTTTTGTTTGTATTTATAAAAGTTTCATTTTATTTGTATATAATATATTATTAAAAATTCAAATATATTATATTATAATTTTAATTTCAAAAATAAATATGAATTAATAATTTTATTTATTTATTTATTTTAATATTATATTATAAATTTAAATTATTTAAAAAATTATAATTTTGGAAAAAAATTGAATTATTAAAAAATGTAGCTATTAGAGACGGAATTAGAGATGAAAATTCCGTCGATAATTAGAGACGGAAAAATTCCATCTCTAAATTTTGTCGCTAATTTTTAGTGATAGAAATTAGTGATGAAATTTAGCTACGGAGTGTAATTTCGTAGCTAATCCGTCTCTAATTAGTGACGGAAATTCCATCTCTAATTAGCGACGGAAAAATTCCGTCTCTAAATTCCATTGCTAATTTTTAGCGACGGAAATTAGTGATGAAATTTAGCGACAAAATTTAGAGACGGAAAAATTCTGTATCTAAATTCCGTCGCTAATTTTAGTGACGGAATTTGTGAGGGATTAGCGACGGAATGAAATTCCTTCGCTAAATTCCGTCGCTAATCCTGTATTTTTTTGTAGTGGGGAACCCTTAATTAAATAAAAAACCAACACTTAAAAATTTATAACATATACTGATGATTTTTTTAGCATCCTTCAAATATTTTTAAACGTACTTTTGTAAAATTAGGGAAACAATTTTGAAAATGTTCAAATACCCTTTTTCCATCGTATATGTCACATTTCATCTATTATATACTCCCTCCTATCCTTAATATATAACATATTTGGAGAATTAATCTTGATTTTAAATATATGAAATATTTTTTATATCTTATTAATCTTTTTTTAATTTACCTCTATTGATGCTCCTTCAACAATAATTAAGAAGAAGAGGGAATGAGATAATTAAGAAATATGATTAGAGTGTTTTAGAACATACATGTCATATTAACTAACTTAACAAATTATTTAATCTAATTAAATTTTATAAATATGTCTTATATATTAATGAGCAGAATGAGTAATATTTTTAATATTTTTATTTCAATTTAGTAATACAAATATTTATAGAAATAGTTGTTAGACGTTAATTGAATAACATCTTTATATAAAATTTAAATATTTTTCTCTCTTATGGTGTGAGTTTTGGACTTTCATATAAAGTTGGTTTCTTATTTTTTTCAATTTAATCAACAGTTTCTAAAACTTAGGATGTAAGGGAAGGAAAAAATTTTATAAGTTGGATAATTATAGAAATATAGTTAAAGTTTTAAATTAATTTTTCTTACTTTTTTTTAATCTTACATCTATCTCTTTATTAAAATTTTATAATCTAACATTTTCAATTTTTTTAAAAGGAATATCCCAATTAAATTCAGCTGAAATATTGAAATCTAAATTTAGACCTACACTTTAAACAAATTCCTAATCGGACTAAGAGGCCTTATTATGAATTTTTGAATTGAGTGATTTTACCTATATGCCCTTTTCTCATTCTCTCAATCTTCCCTCTCCTATCTCATCCCCCCACCTCTCTTCTCATTTTGTAGAAACTGTTACAGTTTTCTTTACAATATCTGTCTTTTCTGAAAATTCATTTTCATCAAATGATTTGTGACGATCAAATAGGTGGAGGTTTGAAAATTACAACTATCCCATGATGGAGAGTATAATAATAACAGAATATGATTGGTTCAGGTCCAAAAACAAGGAATATGATCTGTAAAGAAGCATGAAAGTACTTGTATTGGAGCCTACTAACAGTGGTTGGGCCTAGTGGATTTGAACTATAACATGTTCCGAAATCATGTTAAGTTATAGGGAAAATTTCAGTTGGCCCCCATGGAAGCCCTTTTATTACAGTCAACCCCCAAAAATTCTAAATTTTCACTGTAGCCCCTTGGTTAAAATAAAGTTAAGTTTTGTGGGTGAAAAGATAATGATGGCTTTGCTTTATTTCCATAAGGGCATTTATAAGACAAATAAGGGCATTTACATGAAACTGGAGATTTAACAAGAATATTTTGACAATTCACAAGATAAATAAGAGCATTCACAATAAAAATAAAGGCATTTACAAGACAAATAAAGAAACTCAAAAGAATCTAGTGAGTTAAAACCATTTTGTCTATTCACCAGACAAATAAGGGTATTCACAAGACAAATAAGGGGATTCAATTAAAATAATGGCATCATTATTTTTTCACCCATAAAATATAATTTTATTTTACCCAAGGGGGTGCAGTGAAGTTTTAAAATTTTTTAAGGATTGATTGAAATAAAATCTTTTCCATAGGACTGATTGAAATTTCCCTTGAGTTATACACACACACACGCTCCTCCAGTCCTAAATCTAATAGCCATATAACTAATTTATGAAAATTAAGTAAATTAGTTGAGTTAATTATTTGTAAAAGTTCTATGTTAATTTTCCTAAAATACTCCTTTAATAATTTACAATTGAAACTACTCCATATCAAAACTTGTCTTTAATATATGAAAAAAAATAATACTTTTAAAAATTATAAATGAGGGATACCAAATGGAACAAGATTTTATATTTAGCATCAACACAAAATTAATAATCAACTCCATTTTTAAGGCTAGTAGGAGAGTAATTTTCCAAGGGAAACACTTTCTAGAAAGAACTGTGTGTGTATTTGGGCCATGAAGATACATTATACAATTTGTGTGTGTACGGGTTTTTTTTGTGCTTTTAGAAAACAATGGGGCCGAGTGTTCAAAAAATTTGGATCAATAATGTAGAGAAGTTCTCGGACAAGCCTATTAATTACTGTATGTTAGTATTTTATGGTCAAATGGAAGTTGGGATGGCTCAATTCGAAGTTAAGATGCCTTATATGGAAGTTATACTAGCTTCACTCGAGTAATCACTTGAGTGGCACCTCCAGAGATGGTCACCCAAGTGACGACCACTCTGTTATGCTCTGTTCTCGTTCAACATAATAGAGGTTTGGTATTTTGGACATATCTCTCAAATCACATATCCAATTGATGTGAACATATCTTCTACACCATAACTCCGATTGAGGTGAAACTTGTTGTATATGAAACAACACTCAAACTAAGTTTTACAAAAGCCAAGATCAAGATAAAAGTTTCTTAGATGAAAGAGATTTGGATCTTAGAATTTGACGCTTGAAATTGTCATGATATTCTAGAACATTAGTCATTCTTCAGATCATACCTTTGGGAAACAATGGGTTTTGGATTGAAACTTCTTGTATAAAAACTAGACTCAAGAGGCGTTTCAACGACATCAAGATCACAATCAACAAAGGTCATATGGAAGAGATATGAATTTTGAAATTGCATTGTCATATAAAGACGTTGCTCCAGATCAGTTGCTATGAATTTGATCACAACTTTCAGAATATAACGAATTTTGAACTGCTTCTTTTTGCATTAGGATGTAAACTTTAAGAGCTTTCTGATGATATGTCATTTGGTAGATTTGGATTTAAAATAAGTTTATCACTAGAAAAGATCAATTAGTAATGTGAAAGTGATGGCTAACATCACTGCAGTAACCAATCGAGTGATGTGTAATATTTCAAAGAGAAGATAATTTGAGTGACCACTCGAGTGATGTGCTCATATCACTATCATATTACCACAGTGATCCTTCACAGTAATTTTTGTCTATTTTCTAATCATAGTCTCGGATTTCATAATTTTCTTCCAAACTCATATAAACCTTGATTATATAATTTCTAATCATTATTGATCAAGTTTATATGAAGGTTATATGTGATTAAACTTGAATTAAGCTTCAACAACCATAAACCAAATCTTGTCAAAACTTCTAATGGCTACTTCCAATAAACATATTCAATAAATCTTAATGGGAAGAAAAGCTCAACAGTCAAATAGCTATCCTCAACTATAAATATTGAAGCATTCAAATATGATAGTAGAGAGAGACAGTGCATAAATCATCAAAATGCCAAAACTTTAATTTCAACATTCATCTCACATACTCTCTGTTTCATGTGTTTACATTAATCTAATTTAGAGAGAGAGAGAGAGATTATTTGTATTGTGCTTCAGTGTTCAACTTAATTCACTTCTGAGAGAGAAGATTTATTGTAATCCTTTATCATCAAAGTTGTATCCTTATGATGTGTAAAGGGGAGTTCTTCCCTTGATGTGAGAAAGTTGATGTTGAATAGACTGAGAGTCTGTGATTTTTAGAAGGCTTAATTGCCCAGATAAACTTGTGAGATTATAATGGCTTCTCTTGTGCCCATATTAAATAAGAAAATATTATATTGGAAATCTCAGGTGGAGCCTGGAGACTGGATGTAAGTTGTCAAACATTAGACCGAATCAAGATAAATCACTGTTTCCACATTCTCTTCCATAATCTCTTATATTTTTAGCATACCTAATTTGTTTAATTGAATGTGGTTTTATGGCTCATTATTTTCATAATTATTTTTTTTCACTAAAATGCAAAAAAATTTACAAAGTTCGTAAGTTTTTATTTTACATCTAATTCACCTCCCATTTTACACTTAACATGTTCTGAAGAGAGAAGGGCATGGTGATAATACCATAAATATGATGGTGGCTGCCACTGCCTAGTGGACCATCTTGGTACAATAGTTGAGTCATCAAGAGCAGAATATTGAGTAGTCAAATGCTCAATAGAAGAAGTGATAGGAAAATCTAAAGGAGTAACTTGTGGCTGAGGAAGAGTAGGACTAGGATTATCATGTAGTATATCATATTGGAAAGGAAAAATATGCTCATAAAACTAAACATCTTCAGATAAGAAACATATGACGAGAAGCTAAATCCAAAAGAACATAACCTTTGACTCCAGATTTGTATCCTAAGAAAACACACTTTCAAGCTTTAGGATCCAACTTGGATCAATTGTGAGAGAGGGTGGAAGCAAAGCATAAGGAACCAAATACTTAAAGGTCAATTAAGTCAAGATGAATTTGATGTAAACAGAAAAAAAGGAGAGATGTTATTAAGGAAAGGAGCATGGAGGCGATTGATAAGATAAGCAGCATGAGAAATAGCATAAGACCAATAAATTTTGGGCAAATTGCATTGGAACAGTAATGAGCTAGCCACATTAAGTACATGTTGATGCTTTTGCTCAACTATACTATTTTGTTGAGGAGTCTCTATATATAAGGTTTGGTGTACAATGCCTTTAGAAGCAAAAGCATCATGCATTCGAAACTTAACTCCATTGTCAGACCTAATAATCTGAATTTGAGCATGAAATTGAGTTTATGCAAGAGCAACAAATTTTTTAAGAGCCTGATGAGTTTCAAATTTGTGATGTAATAGAAAAACCCATGTGTAGCAAGAGCAATCATCAACTATGGTTAAAAAAAATATTTGTGACCATGAATAGAGTAAGACTGTACGGACCCTAAATATCAACATGTAACATGGAAAAAAATTTATTAGAGTATGGTTGACTAACAAGAAAGGGAAGGCATTTCTTTTTAACCAAATGACAAGAATTACAGTGGTTAAATGACTTATTAGCAACAACATAGGGATTTAATTGTTGTATATATTTGAACGCAGAATGAGAAAGATGGCCTAACCTAAAATGCCACAAATCAAAAGAAGAAGCACATGATGAATCGGCCATAGTATCCACTAAAGCAGCTAAGCAGTGAGTAGATTTCATATGAGGGAAAAAATAGTCATTCTCTTTCTTTAGCTAAACCAATCATCTCCGTTAGAACAGGTTCGTTAGAAAGCAAAAATTTGTCTGAAATATTGCACAATAAGGAAGAGAATAAGTTAATTGAGATATGGATATCATATGAAATTGAAAATTGGGAATAAACAGAACATTATGAAGAATAAGAGATTCATAAATTTGAACCAAACCATAATGATCTGACACAACATTTGAACTATTAGGCAAATTGACAACAATAGGTGGAATTGAAACTAGTGATATAAAGAAAGAAGGAATAGAATATATGTGATTTGTAGCCCCTGTATCTAAGATCTAGAAGTCTTTAACATTAGATCCTATGTTTTGATGATAACAAAGATTAGAAAGGTTTTACATACGATTTGAAAGATGAACAAAGTATTTTGAACAAGAAAAGACATTTGTTTTGAAAAATTTGTTGGATCACTCGAGTGATAAGAATTCATCACTGGAACTTGAAAAAGAGATCACTCGAGTGACTACTCGAGTGATGCGATGAAGCTCAGATAAATTATCACGGTGATCTATCTGGTGAAATAGTTTCACAAAAGAATATCACTCAAGTAACTACTCAAGTGATGTGTTAAAATTCATCACCAATAACTCACCATAGTGATTCATCTAGTGATCAGTGCTACAAAATTTGCAAAGGAAAAATCACTCAAGTGATGGGTTAAAATTTATCACTAGCACACCACTTAAGTGATTTGTTCCAGTGATGTTGTTTTGAAGTATTTTAAGGAAAATGTCACTCGAATGACCACTTAGGTGATAACTTGAGATCACTCAAGTGATAAGACAAAGAGCATCACTAGCACAATACTGTAGTGATCTTGGAAGTGTTCTGAAATAAAAAAAATTTCTAAGTATAAAATCACTTGAGTAGCCACTTAAGTGATATGTAAAACAACATCACTAGCAGGACATTCCAGTTATGTGATCAAGTGATATGCTTCTCTGAAAAATTAAAGGAAACATAATCACTCAAGTGACCCTGTAATTCTTTATCACTAGTTGATTACTCAAGTAATGCATCAAGTGATCTGAAAAAGATCACTCTAGTGATCACTCGAGTGATCATATTTTTTACAGCACTAAACTTTGTAAATCACTGAAATGGTTATGAAATTTGTTTTTCTTGCTTCTAATTATCCTAACGCTTTACTATACTAGTACTTAAGTATTTTTCAGGTGATCAAGCAAGGATTAACTTATAAATTGGAAAAAGCAGTTTTGTATCAAAAGCATTAAATGCAAAGGACATTTAAACATCGAACATTCTCTTTGCACCAATGGCTCATTCCTTAGACACAACAAATGTTCAGAGACTTCAATTGATATATATCAAAGATCGAGAAAACTCCAAAGAATACATTCAACAAGGAAGCATTCATTAATTTACTCTGCCTATAAATAGCCAGAGTAGTAAAGACGAAGTAAAAAACTTATGCTAAAAACTTCTGTTACATTCATTGTAAAGTCTTGAAGCTCTTAAATTCGAGTCTGTACTTCAGTAATCATACATCTACTCTGGTGAAAGACATTTATTAATTTATTTATTATCTAAGAGACTCAAGATTGTTGAATCTTGAGTAGGCACTGAATTGCAAAGTGTAAGGGGGAGTTATTATTCTTGAAAACGAACTAACTTATACTGAGACACCAAGAGCCCAGTGAATCTTAAAGAATAATGAAAATCTAAGAAGGCATATGAGGACTAAATGTAGTCCAAGTGGTTTGGACTGAACCAGTATAAATGTTGTGTACTTACCCTTGGTGACATCTCTTCAACTCTATTTTATTGAAATTTGCATTAAAATTTTGATCCATAAACACCTTCCTTTCTAGCCGAAATAATAGGAGGAAGAGGGAAAAACATGTTTTCATGCATTCAAGCCACAAACACCTTCCTTTCCACTTCTAATCACATGTTTAACTATCTAAACACTAGATAAACATGATCCATAGACATTTTGGCAGCATGACCCCTTAAGGTTTCATCTTCCCAAATTTTACAAAATCAACATATCTAAGCCCAAATCAACAACAACATCAACCACAACAACATCATATAAGGCAAGAGGATAAAATTTTGTGAGATTACCTCTTGATTACTCTAACTTTCTCTCTCTACATGCCTTTTCCCTCTCTCTTCTCTCTTGATTTAGCTTGCTAACCATTATTGTCAAGAAGAAGAAGATGTTAGAAGAAGTTATAGGTAGATTAGAAGGCTTAAGCACTTTGATTTCAAGCTCTTACCTTGGATTTTGGCTTCTTGAAACCCTAGCTCCTTCTTGCCTCTCTTGTGTTCTTGAACTCTCTTCTCTCTCTCTTGTTTTGTGTTTTGGCCAAAAATATGATGAAGAGGAAGGGATAAAAGGCTCTTCAAAACATCTCTCTTGCTTTTAGAATATTATAGTTTAATGACCTAATTAATCATGTGCAATTCACTTGGCCAAAAATTTTTCTTCTTCTTGAATTAATATAAACCAAGTAAATGTATTTCCCTTTTATTCCCCTATTTGACAGAAATTTATGAGGAAGAGGGAGTTAAAAATTGCTTCTTGCATTCACAATTCCTCCTTCAATTAAGTAATTATGCCATCTTTACCTTTTAACTTTTCTTCCATCTTAATACTTGGCCACAAATGCTCTAATCCATATATTTATTATCAAATAATCATTTTCCCTCTTATTTCTCCTCATTTAGCCAAAATTATTATGAGAAAAAGGGATAAATAATCGCTTCTTGTTTTATTGGCAAATTACCATTTTTCCATTACATTTTATGATTTATTCAAATAAATCATTCCTTGCTATTTTTCCTTTAGTTTGGTCAAATTTTTGGAATTTTAATTGGGCTATATTTATGTCCTTTCATGCTCCAATTTAGGTTACAATGTTAGGCCTTTCAGTGGACAATAGTTGCTCCTTTGTGTCCTAACTTAGCCAAGTTGTGTGTAACCACTTATTGGAGTATTTCTCATTTTATATACACCACAATTCACCTTTGTATTCCATTAACTGTATCAATCATATATAAGGAATATTGGTGACTAGAAATGGGATGTTACAACTGTTGGAAATTGTGCCCTAAGGGCCAATCATTGTACCTTAAACATTATTGTTATTTAAGAATTTCTCCTTATTGTTATCATATCATTTGCATGTTTGCTATGATAATTGTATCCTTGGATGAACTATAAAGATTATCCTAAATGTCCCTGGTCAATTATCTATGCGGGAGCAAAGATTAAATAAGACCAGTATGACTTTGATGAGGTATAGAGATACAAATCAATGTCTTAGGCACTTATAGGAGTATAAGGTGCTGGACCGACCCGCTATGAGAAAGTTGCATGGATTAAGTCATAAGCTTATCTCATACATATAATCATGTCGCAGAGCCCTCTGACCTGAGATCATCATAGATTCCTGCATGAAACTTGCTAAGTTTTGACCTAGTCAAAAGTCACCTTTGACCGGGTGATGATAAAGGCTACAATCGGGCTTAGGAGTTTTCATGAAGAGGAATGTGAGTGATCAAGATGGAATTTGTCCCTCACATTATTGAGAGATATTACTGGGCCCCTCGATGAGTGAGTCTGAGAAATGTATGGCCATACTGTAATGGGAAGGAGTTTCCATTTCTAATTTCAGGCTACTCAGGAATCGAGAAAGTGATGGTCAGGAACAGGAGGATGACGTTGTCCATGCCTCATCCTTGACCGAAATATCGTGTGACAAAAAGGGACGTGACATGGTTGTATAAAAGGTTGCATCGTATCATCGATCCTCATGTGAATTGGGTAGTCGCAATGTCTTGCTAGAGGCCACTTGCGACTTGTGGGCTAGAATAGTTTTGGCCCACTGCCAACTTCATGTGGGCCTACAGGGTCGCACACAAGAATAGCCCAAAACGAGCTATGATGTCCAGATTCATTGAATCTAAGATGTGTCTAAGATTCAATGAATATAATATTTGACCTAGGGTTGATGAATTATATATATATATATATATATATATATATATATATATAAATTCAAAAAAAATGTATATAATAATAATATATATAGATTATAATATTATTATAAGATGTTAGTTTTATATTTAATTTATTTGATAAATTAAATAATTAAAGCTAATAAAGATATCATATCTTAGATTTAATTTATAAAGATAAATTAAATCTATTGGCTCTTTAATTAAATTAAATGAATATGATAAATCTGTTTGACAGATTTAAATCAGATTTATTTGATTTAATTTGAATTTCAAATTAATTAAGATTAATTTGAAATTCAAATACGGCACACATCAGATATAAAAAAATTTGAAGGGTTAGAGAACCCTAAGGCCGTACGAAGAACTTATAGAGCCGCGAGAAACCCTAGAGAGACATCTTGGAGGCGCTAGCACGCTGCCGAATTGGGACTTGTTCGTGTGGATACCGGTAGAGGGAGGCGACCAGAGGTGTTGACTCCTATAGATCGAAAGCACGAGAAACATAAAGACGGAGGCGACCAGAGGTGTTGACTCCTATAGAGCGAAAGCACGAGAAACATAAAGGTACTATTCTATCTACTCGATTTAGACGTCTTTGATAGATCCACGATTGGGAATCGAGTTTTAAAGGGTTAATTTTTCCGCTGCGTGTACGATTTCCAACAACAACTCTCCCCCATTAAATAAATTTCGTCCTCGAAATTTGTTACATGTATTGACTTATGAATTCTAGGTAACGTTCTTGCATGTCTCCCTCATCTTCCCAGGTAGCTTCTCTAAGAGATAACCCCTTCTATACCACTTTTATGAATGAGATACTCTTATGTCTGAGTTGTTTCTCTTACCGATCAATGACTCGGTTAGGTGTGACCTCATACGTAAGATCATTTTGCATATCTACTTCTTCATATTCGATCACATGTTATTGGTCAGGTTGATATTTCTTCAACTGTGAGACATGTAAGACATCATGCAGCCTACTCAAGCTTAGGAGTAAAGATATTTGGTATACTACTAGCCTAATCTTAGATAAGACTTTAAAAGGACTAATGTACTTGGGGCTCAGCTAGTTCACCTTTAGGGTCTTGCGAATGCTGATAATAGGTGAAACCTTCATGAATACATGATATTCAACCTGAAACTCGATAGGTTTCCACCTCTTGTCAGTATAGCTCTTTTGTTTGCTTTGAGTAGCTAACAATCTTTGTTTTATTAGCTTGATTTGCTTAGTTGTTTGATCAACAATATCGGGCCCATACATTTACCTCTCAGATAGTTCTGTCCAGCATAAGGGCGACTGACACTTCCTTCCATAATATGCTTCATAAGGATCCATTTGGATGCTCGAGTTGTAACTGTTGTTGTATGCGAATTTCACTAGTGGAAGGAATTTATCCCAACTGCCTTTGAAATTGAGTACATAAGCCATCATCATATCTTTTAGTGTCTATATCATTCTTTCTATTTTCCCTTCTGTCTGAGGATAATAGGTCGTACTGAATCAGATCTTGGTACCCAACGCCTCGTGTACCACCTTCCAAAACTTGGAAGTGAATCGATGATCTCTATCAGATATTATATTCTTTGGGGTACCCTGTAGCCGCACTATCTCCTTGATATAGATCTCTACAACTTATCTAGAGAATAATGAATATTGATCAGGAGAAAATGAGTTGTCCTGGTAAATTGATCGACTATTACCCAAATCAAGTTGTAATTTTAGATTTTGGGTAGCCCTAGTAATGCTCTCCCATTTCTACTCAGGAATTTTAGGGTTTTGCACAAGACCTGATGGTCATTTATGCTCTGCTTTAACTTTCTGGCAAGTAAGAGAACGAGCAACGAACCTTATCTCATCTCTTTTCATGCCTAGCCACCAGTATGTTGACTTCATATTGTGGTATATTTTAGTTGTTCCTGGATGTAGAGTATATTTACTCTTGTACGCCTCTTCTAGGATTTTCCGCTTCAGCTCTATTTATGGTGGAGCGTATATCTGCTTTCTGTATCTTACTAGCCCACTGGGTGATAAGTCATATTCCTGAGTTTCTCCCCTTTCAATCATATCTTTGATAGGCTGTGCATATCTATCCTGCATCTGAGCTTCTTCTATGACTACTCTCAGGTCATTCTCTACCTGATTGACATTGCTGCTGTTGGTCATGATCTGATTAGACATATTGAGATCTTTGAAATCTTCAATCTGTCTTTGCTTGTGAATCATGAGGGCTGTCACTTGCATTGTTTTATGGATCAATACATCTGCCACTATAGTAGCCTTGCTTGGATGATACTTGATCTCCAGGTTGTAATATTTGAGCAACTCCATCTACCTGCGTTGTCTCATGTTGAGCTCTTTATGATCATACTGATACTTCAAGCTCTTGTGGTCCCAGTACAACTCTACGGTCGCCCCATAGAGAGTGTCTCCAGATTTTTAGTGCGAACTCAATCACTGCTAACTCATGATTGTGTGTAGGATATCTCTGTTCATGAGGCTTCTACTGATGGGATGCATATGCCAATTTTTGGCCCTACTGTATCAAGACACATCCCAATCCATACTCACTGTCATTTGTATAAACTATGAAGGTTAACTGCAGATCTGGGATTGTCAACACTGGTGCTGTTGTTAATTTTTTTTTAGCTCTGTGAAGCTCCTCTCACAACTATTGTGCTACACAAAATGTTAAGTTTTTCGTGTTAACTTTGTTAATGGTAAAGCTATTCTAGAAAAATTCTATATAAATTGCCTGTAATACCCGGCAAGATCCAGAAAACTGCGTATCTCAAAAATAGTCTCTGGCCTCTTCCAGTTTAGTACTGTTTCCACCTTGTTTGGATCCACCGAGACCCCTTGCTGTGAGGCTACATGGCCTATAAATTTAACCTTTAAAAGCCAAAACTTACACTTGCTAATCTTGGCATAGAACTGCTTGTCCCTCAATATGTACAATACTGTTCTCATATGGTGGTCATGTTTTGCTTTGCTTTGTGAGTACAGTAGAATATCGTCGATAAAAACTACCACGAATTGGTCCAAGTATGGACGAAAAATTTGATTCTTGTAGTCAATGATTATAGCAAGTGCTTTGGTCAGCCCGAATGGCATTACTAAAAACTTGTAATGACATATAGTTTTGAAAGCAGTCCTCGACGCATCATATGCCTTCACTCTGAGTTAGTGATATCCAGATCTCAAATCAATCTTTGAGAACACATAGGAATCTGACAATTGATCGAGCAAATCATTGATTTTGGGAAGTGGGTACTTGTTTTTGACAGTCACCTTGTTCAACTCCCTTTAATTAATACAGAGTCGTAGGCTTTTGTCTTTCTTTTTAACGAAAAGCATTAGAGCTCCCCACAGCTAGACACTGGGTTTGATGAACCCTTTCTCTAATAGTTCTTTAATCTACTTTTTCATTTCTGCCATTTCGCTTGGCGCCATTCTATATGGGGTTTTAGATATCGGTCCCGCTCCAGGCTTGGTTTCAATCATGAACTCCACTTCCCTGTCTGGTCGTAGTCTGCTGATATCCTCTGGGAACATTTTAGGAAATTCATTTACTACTGGGATGCTCTCTAATGTTGTTCCATCCTCTGATTGCATAGAGAAGAATATGATGTATCCCTAACAACCTTATGTAAGCATTGCTTGTCCTCAGTTGTAGAGAGAAAGTTGAGGTTGATCGCCGTATTAGCCTTGGATGGCAGATTAGGGTAGATAACCCTCTTGCTTCCATAATCTAATAAAACGTTATTTGTAGTCAGCCAATTGATACCAAGAATTACCTCCAATCTTGTCAATGGAGAACAAATCAAATCTACTATCGATTCATGTCCCTATGCACTTATAAGATAATTTAAACATGCCTCAATTGTGACGAATCCGTTACCCGTAGGCGTAGATACTGTCAAATCATACGGTAATAGATACACACTCAGGCTTAGCCATCTTACACAATCGTATGCAATGAATGAATGACTAGCTCCTGAATCATACAATGCTTATACCAGATTACCATTGAGGAGAATCGTAGCTTATGTCAGCTCAGGTGATTTTTGGGCTTCCTCTTGTGTCAAAGCAAAAAATCTGCCCTGAACTTGCTACCTAGGCTCTCCAAGTTCTTGCCGTTATCGACAGTCTTTAACAAAATGTCTAGGCTTATGGTAGTTGTAGCAAACTATCTACTATATGGGTGCTGATGCCTACCTTACTTGACTGCATGTTTGGCCAGGATGGTAAGGATTTCCACATAATCGGCAAGTTCTGTTCCAGGGGGTCTTTGGTTACTACGGCCATAAGGCTGGTATAGGTTTTTATTACTTCCACTAGAAGAACCGCCCTGATAACTACACTTTTAAGAAGAGTTCCCACTACCAGATGTGTTCTTGCTGCTAGCTTTTCTGTAGGAGTACAGATCTAACAGATTGTTCTCAGTGATCCAACACTCTTTAACCGCTTTATTGAACTCCTTGAAATGTATGGAGAGGAATTTCTCCTTCAATTCTGGCTTTAAACCCTGTATCATTATATCCGAGCTCTACTCTTTATCGTCACGATACTTTAGATATGAGGAATATCGAGATAGCCAAATATACCGAGCCAGATATTCATTGAAGATCTCCTTCTTACCCTACTGTCTCATAAAAAAAATTATTTCTTTGGCTAGTCTCACTGACTAGGGAAAGTACTTGCCATTAAATTTCTCTTTGAACACTTCCTACGTTACAGGAATATTCTAGCCTTACAAGATTAACTCGGTGCTCCTCTACCACTTATCAACATCTCCCTCTAGCTTGTAGATTGCTAGTTATGCCTTTATATCATTTGGGCATTGTAGAATTTGAAAGATTTTCTTAAGTCAAGATAGCAATGCTCAGCTACTTGAAGGTCGAACTTCCCTAAAAAAATAGTCAGCTGATGTTGGTTAAGATGGGTTACCCAGGTTTGCATACTTTCGAATTCGACAATAGGGCCAATAGGAATCTCTGGTACAGGTTTGGGTACGGGTTCTGGTGGCTGTACATGACCACCTCCCTTTCCACCAGGGTTATTGTAATACCCCATTTTTCACCAATACATTTATGTGTATATTTGATGTATATTTAATGGAATAAAAATGGTGAAAAATGATGAGAATGTAATTATGTAAATTTATGGAAAATATTCCAATTGCCGGTTACGTGTAAATTGGCCGAATAAGGGTATAAGAGACTGTTAAAGGCCTAATGTGGTAACCAAAATTTACAAAATTTAATGATATGATTAATGGCCTTATTTAAGTGTAAAAATGGGGTTTATCCGAAGAAATGGGCGGAAAATGATTTATTTCAGTAAATTATTAAATGTAGGGGTAAAACGGTAATTTTACCGAAAAGTGAAAAATAATTATTTTTCCTCAAATTCCTAATGATTTGAGCTAAATGGGAATTAAAAAGAGCAAAATGACTAATTGATCATCAATAGACTAATTTTGGTGAATGATGGTAAAAAATGGTCAAATAGTCAAAGTCAATGACTTGGTCAACAAGTTACGAGATGACACTATGAGATAATTAGAGAACCAATATTTCCCTATGATTCTCATGTGATTTTTGGCTGAATACAGAAGGGAAAAGAGAGATGGAATTAATTTATGGAATTATGCATTATTGGCCAATTAGAAAGTGCCACTTGTCAAATTAATTAAAACCAATGCAATATATCATTTAATCTCTATCTCCAGCTGCTCATTAACGCACGAGAACTGATTCAGAAAGAGTGAAAGAGAGCTTGAGAACAGGAAGCACAACGGAAGAAGGAGAGAAGCTAGGGATTTTCCAAGATCAAGGTAAGGTGCTTGAACTTTGTAAGCTTCATAAATCCTTCTATAGTCTCCTCTCCTAATCTCCCTACCATTAATCTCCATGATGAGCAGCTGAATTAACCATGGAAGGAGAGAAAGAGAAAATGTCTAGGAGAGAAAGTGAAGAAATCAAGAGGTAACTTCCAAAACTTGTTCCTCTTGCTTGATTAAGGTTAGTAGAGTTGTTTCGGGCTTGATTGTGGTTCATTTGGTGTGGGATAATTGAGAAAAACCAAAATGAACAAAATGTGGAAATGCCTTTAAATCAAGTCCAATGATTGTCTAATCAATTAATATTGTGAGGATAAGTAAAAAGAAGGTGATTAGGCCAAAGAAAACGGGATTCCGACACAACTTTTCTGGGAATTTATTTTTCCTTCATTGTATTGGACTAAGAAAATGAGTGGGAATTTGACTAATTTGATGCTTCTATTTGATTTAGGAGGCCAAATTGTGTAGGGTCTATGTTGACCCCGAAGTGAGAAGAGGCTCGGAGAGCGAAATGACAAAATTGCCTTTTCTAAGCCTTATTTGAGGGTTGTCAAGGGTATTTTCGTCATTTGGGATTGATTTTGGCCAATTCAAGGTTGGAAAGGGATTCTACACGTGAAATTGTGTAGGAATGGCCTAAATCATGATTTTGAAGAAAATATTGATAATAAGGACGTAAGGGGTAATTTGGTAATTTGGCACCAATAGGCTAAATTTACCAATGATATGAGTTTGGAAAGGTGTATGGATGAGTAATAACCCCTTTGGTGATGTTTGGCAATTTCAGGACTTGACAACCAGTTTGGCCTCAGAAGTTGTTACCCGAGCTTGAACCAAGTGGGAGAGTTACGTAAAGTAGTAACCAGGTAGTAACCGTCTTCATATAACATAGCATGCATATGTGTGATATGTTATCATCAAACGTATAACATGTTTAGATTATATGGAGTAATCACCCAGGACCTATCTTTGCGCGGGTTGACACTCAGGCGATAATATTCATATTGCACGAGCGGTGTCCGGGGCCTATCTTTGCGCGGGTACCCCTCGGGGCCAAGTCCTTGTCTAGCGCTAGCATGGTTTGTTAATTGCATGAAAATGGCACTAAATAATGTTATGATGATTTGATTGATGATTGTATGATGCACATGCTATATATATGTGTTATCTTGTATGTTGTATGTGTTACTACTGAGATTCCCATGAATCTCATTCTTTTCCCAAAACAAATCTCCAGTACAGGGAAGAAGCTCGAGGGGCAAAGAGAAGGTAAATGACGATGAGATGAGGCCGAGCGGCGGGAGAGCTTAGTTTAGATTGTCAAATTTCTGTTATGTATTTTGAGAGTATGGTAACGTTGTGGTTTGTATATGAAATGAAGTGAAGAATGAATATGAGGGATGAATATATGTGTTGTAATATGAATTGTGTATGTATGTGCAAGTATGTGAATATATATATCCAGCAGAGGCATTGTATAAGTTTCTAGCATTTTGTGCCACTCTGATGCTTATAGTCGGTGAGTATTAGCTAATTAGTACTCTACCGTAGTGTTGGAAAATAAGGTATCACAGTTATTATGTTCTTTTGCATCCGCATTCTACTTTTCTTGTACCTTTCTCAAATCATTCCTTAACTCATTCAGTATGGTTTGTTACGCTATCATCATACCTAACAGCTGTTGCATCATATCAGGTTAAGCTCCTTGATCTTGATCATTATTCCCTTATCTACCTTTAACTCTGCCGCCTCTACCTCTGCCTCTAGCACTACTTCTTGTTCATGCTATGATTTTACTTCACTATATGAAAATAGAGAAGAAATGAATTTCATATAGATGCAAGGGCATTTTTGTCATTTCACAAAATTTTGGGTACATCAGTTTGCCATATATATCATATAACATGTATATACAATGGTTAGGGGAAGTACTACACATCATATATCCTAAAACTACTATACAATAAGTATTTGTCACTTTTACACATCAAGTGGTAACTATACATAGATCTTCCCAGGGGGTCACCCATCCCGTGATTGTCCTGAGTTACGTACGCTTAACTTTCTATGTATCCGCTCAAAACATAGACACCGGCTCTATCAACTTCTGTCCATCGGTTCCCTGTGACTGCCTTTACCTCAAAAGACTTGCCGACTACCTCTAGTCACCTAAAATAATGTGTCAGGCCCAGGGATCACTCCTAGTACATACATTTCCGTATGTTACCTGTGATATGCTCCATGAACTCTATGAAGTGATCGTTCGGCCCTCGCTCAACTAAGTAATCCTTCTTCCAACTCCAGAAGTTCGTGTCTAAAAGGAAACCCATGGTATTAAAGATCCAAAACTTGTCCGGAAGATCTATCTCCAACAACACTTGCTTCTAGTACAAGGTGTCTACTACAACTAGGTATGCAAGATACTGGTCGACTGGAGTGTCATGCTTTCATACTGCCGGCGATATCGGCTATAGATTAACTCCCACAACTCCTCGTCTGGTTGCAGGTCGTTGGGCATATGTACTTTCTCCACCCTAGAGCTATTATTGATACTTGGGTTTGACGCCTGACCATCTATCCCTGGCTGATCAGTATTGCCTACTGATGCATCAGGGTCAAACCCCTTAACATTTTGATATTCACAGAGTAATAAGCACAAAGTTTTGTAACGTATACAGAAATAGCGGAAACATACTGATATTAAGTATTTGTTTTCAAGATTCCCCGCAGGGTTTGAGAAATATACACAAATGTATACAGTGTTCCCAAAAGAAATTAAATTACAAGTAAAGATAACTACAACAGCTACAAAGTGCTCTGGGACTCTATTAACCAGTAGCTACCACCTTGCTTTTCGAGCCGCTAGCCTCAGCTGTAAAGTTTTTAGTTTGAGAAATGATGAGATTCATGCGAATCTCAATAGAAACATGCTTTACAAACATATAAAATGCAAAAAAAAAATGCAATGCAATGCCATGTCATGTAAGATGATAGAATGCTGTGTATACACTGTCCAATGCCAAACTACTATTTATACCCTGGCTTAACTCGTGTCCATGGTTAAACGACATGTTTGAACCCTAGCTTATTCACGTGCACCTTCGCTGGATCCCAGATCACATCTAGGCTAATGGGTGTGTCCAAGACACTATGCTCATGTTATAGAGAATGGCATACTTAAACATATAATCATCACATAGTATATGCAAGAAAAAGTTACTACCTGAGTCCTTTTCCAAGTTCCCTGCCTATCCTAAACTTTTGTTTTGGCTTGGCTAGTTCCAGTTGCTATAAAAATTAGAGTTACAAGTGAATTGTTATTATTTAAACTATTACTACCTTTAAAGAAAATTCTGCTGGTTATCTTATATAGTTATAACAGTTTCTGCACAGTACAACTCTGTACAGTGCAGTTTCACTATTTTCAGAAACTGGAAGATTTTTTAGTCAACTTTGGAAATTCATAATTAATTCTAGAAAAATACTATTTGACTGATTCTAAAGCTTAAATAAATCTCTTTAAATTTAATTTTGTGTAAAAATATTTTCGTCAGACTACTACAACCATATCATTCCCATAAAATTCCCTAAAATTGCTCTATTTCGGATTGCCTTCCTGAAATAGAGCACAAATTTGAAAATCCATATCTTTTAATGTACTTGTCCAAAAATTACAAAATACCTATAAAATTAAAGATCCACATCTCTAATTTAATATTGCCAAGTTTCATAATTTTTGGACCAAGTTTGACTATCAAATTTTATTGCAGAATAACACTATCCTACAGGAGACAATCAAACAACATTTCATTTGAACTTCAATAAATTCTAGATTTGCATATCAACATCCAAAAATCATGAACACATGTATACCAATACAATTATCCCTTATAAATCCAATGGAACCATCATAATTACCAAATTCCAGCTTCTCCCTATGGTTATGTTGCTGGCTGAAGCTTAGGATTTAAGGAGGGAAAATATGTTTTCTTGATTTCTCTTGATTAATCACTTCCTTACCACTTCTAATCACATGATTAACTACTTAAATTCTAAATAAACATGATTTGAGGAAATTTTGGTAGTATTTCTCTTTAGGGTTTCATCAGCCCAAATTTACAAAACAAGCAAAAACCAAACCAAATAAGAACAACAACCATAACAATATCTTATAACACAAAAGGAGCAAGTTTATGAGATTACCTCTTGATTGTACCACTTTCTATCTCCTTAATGCCACTGTCCTCTCTCTCTCTTCTCTTGTTTTAGCCTGCTATCTATGGATTTCAAGAAAAAGAGGTTAGAGGAGGTTCTAAGGAGATTAGGAGGCAAAAACACTTGATTTTCAAGCTCTTACCTTGAGTTCTTGGCTTCTTGAAAACCCTAGAACCTCTTATGTTCTTCAAGTGTCTTGAACTCTCTCTCTCTATTTTGGTTTCAACTGATCGAAAATGAGGAAGGAAGAGGAGATAATGAAGTTTTATCTTAATATCTCCTTCTTGCTTTTTACTTTAACAAGTGCTTGCCTTTGATTGGTTCTTGTTTTTCTTTCCTCTTCGTAAATGAATATAACCACATAAATATATGTCTCTTGCTTTCCTCTTTGTTTGACCAAAAATGTAAGAGAAGAGGGAATAAAAATATGCCTCTTGAATTGCCATCAATTCCCTTCTTTCAAATTTCAATTGATGTCATAATGCTTTTTGACTTTTTGTTTTTCCCTTAAGTCCTCTTGCTTGACCGTCATATCTAAGGGAAAAGAAATAAGAATGACTTCTTACACTATCTCATAATTACATCTTCCATTAATCACATAATTCCTATATTTACTCCATAATGTTTTTCAACATTAATCTATTTTGGTAACAAATACTCCAAAATGTGTTATTTATTACCAAAGAACCATTTACCCCTCTTATTTGCTTAATTTGACCAAAATTATTAAGAAAAATAAGGAAAAAATATTTTCTTCTTGTTTTGTTGGCAAATGACCCTTTTGCCATTACATTTTTATGATTTATTGAAATAAATAATTTCTTGCTCTTTTCCCTTGATTTTGCCTACTTTTTGACATATATATTAGGCCATTATTTGTGTCATTTCATGCTCCTAATTTAGGTTACCATGTTAGGCCTTTAACTGTTCCTTTGTGCGTAGCTTGGTCAAGTTACATGTAACCACCGATTAGAGTGTTTCTATCAATTCATGTAATTCACCATTATATTATATTAAATGTATTTATTACATACAAGGAATATTGGTGACTAAAAATGGGGTGTTACATCAGGTACTAGCTCTGGCCGTAGATGTGGTCCATATACAGGTCTAACCTTTACCTGCTTCCGGGCCATCTTCATCACTCTAGGACCTTCAGTCTTCATAAGCCATATACTATGCTACCCATATGGGATTTGGTCCTCTGGGGGACACTGGTTCATCAAAGGAGGTGATTTGTCATGCTGTCATCGTACGCGCATGGTTCTTGTCACTATGCAAACAAGACCATATCAGTATACTATTTTGAAAATGCCAGAATTACTTGAATCTCTGATACCAAAAATGTCAAACCTATTCACATTTTGATAATCGCAGAGTAATAAGCGCATAGTTCCATAATTAATACAGAAATAGCGGAAACATACTAACATTAAGTACTTGTTTACAATACAAGAATTCCCCGTAGGGTTTGAAAAATATACACAAAGTGTTCAAGAAGAAACAAAAGTACAATTGTAAATAAACTATCAGCAGCTTCAGCCTGTACTTGGACCTTATTCACTAGTAACCATTGCCTTGCCCTTCGAGCCATTAGCCTTAGCTGTAATGTTTGTAATGTTGAAAAAGAGTGAGATTTGAATAAATCTTAGTAGCAACATGGATTTTAGACATATAAAATTTGAAAAATAAATGTACAAAGATCCATGTCATGTAAGATGATAAAATGTTGTGTGCACACTATTGAAGGCGAAAAAACTATTTGTAACCTTGGCTTAACTCTACACCTCCAATGTAACATCCTAAATTTTGGGCATAGAGACTTGAGGATAAGCATGTATTAGGAAAATGACTAAGCCTAGTTTAGGAAGGGTCACAAGAATGATGAGATATAGAAAGACTCTCAGGGACTATGTGATTTGGCCCTACCAGGTAAAGGGCTCAGTATTTGCTAGCAGTATGATTAAAGTGTCAGTGAGATGTGCATAGGAGACATATATGGTGCTATCGGATTGGTAGAAAGACAACGCCCAACTATGTCAAGAGGTAAGGGACCAATTAATCAGGTGTAATAGGCCGCTGTAGGTGTGCACATGCTATTTTAACGGTATACATGTGTACCCTGCGTTTTTAGAGTGGACGCTGGTATATGGCACCATGCGGGGCCCACATACACACTCTGACTTGGTGTCATTTGATAGACCTCAATATATGTGTTGCAGTCCAGAGCAAAACCCGAGTGGAATCTAGGGTAAACACTAAAAAAGTAGCTTTAGTAAGGTAACTTTATTAAAGTAGCTTTAATAAAGTAGTAATGATGACACAAATTTTGTGTTGGATCAACCAAGAGATGATACTTGCCCCACCTTTATGGTAAAGTAAGTTTTACTTTTATGTTGCCATCACTAGAGGTGCCACCTCACCTTGAACCAGGGAGATCCACCGATGTTCGGTCCGGTCACTCGACTAACTTTCCTGAACACTAAGCTCGAGAGTCAGGGAAAATCATTAGACCCCTACTTTCCTTGACATGTCGGATGGTTAAAAGCCCAAGAAAAGAGATGGGACCCATTTTATTAAAGGAAGTGATAAGTGTCACCGAACTAATGGAATATCGGACAAATGGCATCATAAGAAGCTGACATATGGCATGATTTTTCCAAAACTCTTCCTAGCCATATAATTTGGTCAAGCCACTTAAAAATGAAGGGAAAAATCAGATTAAATCAAGAAAATTGTTAGAAGAGAGAGAAGAGATGAATAGTGCATAAATAGTTATTTTAAGAACATTAATCCACCGAATCACTACCGAATCAGAATTTTCTCTCAAAGTACCCTTCAAAAACCTTCTTCTACACATCCCAATATTTATTTCTATGTTTTCAAATTTTATTTTGGAGGTGTTTGGTGCCATCTCACCAACTAGAGTACAGCCGAATTTTCGAACCGACTACTGAAATGCGTAAAGGTAAGCGTTAGCTTCCTTTTGAATAGATTGATTTATTGTTTGGATGAGTTTTTTGGGGGGGGTAGTGTGGTACTGTTCATTTTTAATCCAAATGGTATTTTTTGGGTTTAATCATGTATTTATGTTTAGATTATGATTTATGATGATATTGGACCAAGTGGTAGAACAAAATTATGTTTTTGGTGAATTGTTGTCTTGTGAGGTTCTATTTTGGTCAGAATAGGGCATGAAGAAGGAATAGGAATTTGCCAAATTTGAGGTTTCTAATGGATTCCTTGGGAAAAATTGTGTGGGGTTAAAGTGTGGTTGTGTGCAACACCTTACATTTCTGTCACTTTATTATGTACATGGAAGCATTTACTTATATTCTCTTGGGGAATTATTACTTATTTCTGGCTGTTGGGCCGTTATTCTTACCAAATATCAGAGTTGTTCTAGTTCTGGTTCTTATTCTTAATCTCAGTGATTCAGCGATCTCAATTACAAGTTAAATTATAATTCACGTGTTCATTCAATTCTTTATCGAGTGTAAATAATTTACACATAATAAACTAAATATTCTTTCTTTTTCAATTCTTTATCACCTTTCCTTCTTGTTCATCTTCAAGCATTCTTTCTGTCTTGTATACACAAACCTATATGGTTGGTGGGGGAGGGTGAGATTCGGGGAATCTCAGTAGCAATTATATAGACAATGCATGTAAGACGAATGTTAGTGCATGATATGCTTGCCTTATATAAGTTCATGTTAACATAATGATATTCTGCATGCTCAATGTTTCGTGCAACATACTTATGGCCATAGTAAAAACAGAAACAGAGCTTCATTCATTCATACATGCTTCACATAATCAAGCAAAGAAATATAGAAAATCAATACATATCACATACATGCAAATTAAGTAAGTTCACTACCCTGTGGACCAATGTCCATGATTTGTTTCCTCTTCTTCCCACCATCAGGGTTATTTATAAGTATCTTCCATACTTCTTCTTGACTTCTTCACGGCCCTAAATACCCAATCACATCATTAGAGCCATGATTGTGAGTCATTAGAAGTGTATATTAAGGCCTAAAAAGTTAGAAAGGGCCTAATAGGTTGATTTCTTTAAAAAACATGAAATGTTGGAATTTAGGGGCTTGGCCATGGCCAACAGAGGTCAGAAAGTTTTAGGCCATTGCCAAGAAATCCTCTGGTTCCTGGCCGAACTTCCAAAAATCATAACTAAATCCACAAACTTCCAAATGACGTGGTTTTAAGTTCTAAGTGACCCTATTTAAGTCTAATTTAAGGGAAAAATTCCTCATGCTAACAATAATGTGCTCATAATTATATAATTCTTAATTAATCCTCACTGTCACAGAATTGATTCCAGATTCAATACCTAGCTTTGAAAAATCATATCTTTTAATCCACTAGTCCAAATAGAATAAATTACCTATCAAATTAAATCCCAGGGTGTATAATTTTATCTTATAAAGTTTCATAAGGTTTGGACCAGGTTTGACGGTTAAAAAACATGCCACAACAAATCTATTTCTGGAAAACAAATGAAACACCACTATTCCTTTAATTTCAATTTTTGGGTTTTCAATTCAACCATTCTAAAATCACAACCACACCTTAACCTCGCACAATTTTTCCTAAGGAATTCATTGGAAACCTTATAATCATCAAATTCATATTCTTTCTCTAAGATTCCAGGTATGGCTGAAACTTAGGTGGTATTAGGCCAAAATTCTGTTTTTAATTCTAATGCTTCCGGAACCGGTTTCTCAACGCTATCTCACATACTTTTTTGTTCTAAATGCAATGGAAGCATCAAAACTAGCAAAATAAAATTCCTTTCCTATAAACCAAGGTCTGGATGAAACAGGGTAGCCCAAGAAAACTTATCAAAATCTCAAAATATGTGGCTCAAATCTGAGCTTATACGTACCTCTACTCGATTCCATAATTGGTTCTTGATTTTGGCAGCACCACTCTCAAGTAGAAGGCATCAAACGCCTCTGATAAAAAATATGAAACCGTAGAAATGTTGCTCTCACTAAGAGGAATAACATTAGAGAAGACTCTGGGAGCTAGAAACATTGAATCAGAGGTGAAATTGGCTCTGGAGCTTAAGAACTTCCACTATTCATGTTTTCTCTTTCCTCTTTTAATTTCTCAACCTTTTTTCAGATTTTCTATGAATTTTTATATGGTTGGCTGAACATATAAGGTCCTTAATAAGTCTTGGAATTTATTTTCCACGTGTCACATTTCTGTGGTTCCATTTGTTCGGTAATCCAGCTATTCGGTGACACGTGTCACTTGCTTTTTGGCCTTCCCTTTTTCTCTCTCTTAAGTGGTGCTATAATTGTTAGGGGAAGGGAGAGGCCTGACAATTTCCTTGGAGTCCCAGATTCGGTGCTCGGGAAGTCAAGTACGTGACCGAGCTGGAAATCGGTGGATTCCCCGGCTCGGGGCGAGGTGGCACTCTCTGGTGGTGACAACTCAAAAGGCAAGATTACGTTTTCATTATGAGAGGACAAGTGTCATGTTCTCATTTAGCCAACACAAAATTTGTGTCATGATTGCTTACTTTATTAAAGTTACTTTAATAAAGTCACTTTATCGGTGTCTACTCGGGTTTTTTCTTAAGACTGCAATACACAGGTTGAGACCTGCTAAATGACACCAAGACAAAGTGTGTATGTGGTCCCCGCATACACCACATACCAGCGTGCATTAGAAAAAAATGCAGGGTACACATGTATGCCCTATAAATGACATGTGCACACCTACACTGGCCTATTTTTCCTGACAAATTGGTCCTTTACCTCATAACATAGTTAGGTGGCATCTTTCTACCAACCCATTGGCGCCGTATATATGTCTTGTGCATATCTGCACAGACACTTTATTCATACTTCCTGCAAATATCAAGCCCTTTGCCTAGTAAGGCTAAGTCGCAATTAGTCCCTGAGAGTCTTTCTATATCCATCATTCTTGGGATATTACATTATGATTTTAGAAGGGTTGGATTGAAAACTCAAAAACTTAAGTTAAAGAAACAATGCTGCCAGATTTCATTTTCGGGGGGCAAGTTACTTGTGACGTGTTTTTGAGTGGCCAAATGTTATCCAATGACCTCAAAAATTTGTAGAATGAAAGTAGACATCATAAGCTTTAATTTTATATATAATATATTCCATTTGGGTTAGTATATTGTGATTTACAAATTTTTGAAGTTAGGTAATGATTCTGGAATCAATTCTATGGTAGTAAGCCTTAATTGAGAATTATGGAATTTTGGGCATGTAATTGTTAGCATGAGGTATTTTTTCCTTAAATTAGACTTAAACAAGGTAATGTAAAACTTGGAACCACCTTATTTGGAATTTTTTGGATTTAGTTATGATTGTTGGAAGTTCAGCCAAGAAGCAGAGGAATTCTTGGCCGCGGCCAAAAGGAGGTCAGTAACTTTTTGACTGTAGGCAAGACCCAAATTCTAGCATTTCATGTTTTTTGTAAGAAATTGACCTATTTAGCCCTTCCTAACTTCTTGGGCCTTAATACACTTCCAATGACTCGCAATTATAGCTCTAATGATGTGATTGGGTATCTAAGGCCATGGAGAAGTCAAGAAGAAGAATGAAAGATTCTTCAAGTAGCCCCGATGGTAGGAAGAAGAGGAAACAAAGAATCAACATTGGTCTACAAAAGGTAGTAAACTTACTTGTATGTATGTGATGTTTATGCTATGTATTGATCTGCTGTATTGCTTTGCTTGATTATGTGAAGCATGTATGAATGAATGAAGCTTTGTTTCTATTTTTACTATGGCTAAAAGTATGTTGCATGAAACATTGAGCATGCAGAATATCATTATGTGAACATGAGCCTATGTAAGGCAAGCATATCATACACTAGCATTCATCTTACATGCATCGTCTGTATGTTTGCTACTGAGATTCTTTAAATCTCACCCTCCCCCACTTACCATATAGGTCCGTGTACATGAGACAAATGGAATGCTTGAAGATGAATAAGAAGGAAGAGAGACGAAGAATTGAAGAAGAAAGAATGTGTGTTAATTTACTGTATGTAAATTAATTGCATGACCTAGATATTTGTATAAATAGTATGAATAGTAAGAATAGATGTGTATTAAAGTTGAACTGTAATGGGGATCGCTAAGAAAAAGAACTAACTCTGATACTTGGTAAGAATAACAGTTCAATAGCCAGAAATGAGTAATAATCCCCTAAGAGAATATAAGTAAACGCTTCTGTGTACATAATAAAGGGGCATAAATATAAGGTGTTACATCCGTTGGGTCCCAGATCACAACTAAGCTAATATGCGTGTCCCAGACACTATGCTCATCTTATTGAAGATGGCATACACAAACATATAAATAATCACATAATGTATGAAAGAAAGAGTTACTACCTAACTCCTTTTTCAATCCTACTGTCAGTCCTATACTTCTGTTTCGGCTCAGGCTATTGCCAAGTCCTATAAATTAAGTTACAATTAACTGGTTATTACTTGCAGTATTATTGCCCTTAATCACCTTTTTATGTTTAACTAATGCAATTATAGCAGTTTCTGCACAGTATACTTTTGCACAGTGCAGTTTCACTATTTTCCAGGAAACTGGTAGGTTTTCAGTCAAATTTGAAAAATCATAATTAATTCTAGGAAATTCTAAATTGACTGGTTCTAAAGTCTATGTGAAAATATTTAATTTTATTTTCATGGAAAAATACTTAAGTCTGGCTATTTCAACTATATTATTCCAAAAAATTCACCAAACTTCCCCTGTTCTAGATTTCCTTCCATAAACAGGACAACACTTTGAAAATTCATATATTTTAATCTACTAGTCCAAAAATTATGATCTACCCATAAAATTAAAGCTCTACATGTGTAATTTAATCTTGTCAAATTTCATAATATTTGGACTAGGTTTGATTAATGAATCTTGTTTCACTATAACACTGCCTCTAGTGAAACAAATCAAACAACATTTCCTTTCAAATTCAATAATTTTCAGATTTGCATAGAAACATCCAAAAATCATGAATACATGTATTCTTACATAATTTTACCTTATCAATCCAATGGAACGATCAAAATTGAAAAATTCCAGCTTCTCGCCATTATTTTGTGTTTGGCCAAAATAATAGGAGGAAGAGGGAAAAACATGTTTTCATGCATTCGAGCCAAAAACACCTTCCTTTTTACTCCTAATCACATGTTTAACTATCTAAACATTAGATAAAAATGATCCATAGACATTTTGGCAGCATGACCCATTAGGGTTTCATCTTCCCAAATTTTACAAAATCAACATATCCAAGCCAAAATCAGCAACAACAACCACAATAACATCATATAAGGCAAGAGAATCAAAGTTTGTGAGATTACCTCTTGATTGCTCCAACTTTATCTCTCTACACACCTCTGCCTTCTCTCTCTCCTATCTTGATTTAGCTTGCTAACCATTATTTTCAAGAAGAAGAGGTTAGAAGAAGTTCTAGGTAGATTAGAAGGCTTAAGCACTTTGATTTCAAGCTCTTATCTTGGATTTTGGCTTCTTGAAACTCTAGCTCCTTCTTGCCTTTCTTGTGTTCTTCAATTCTCTTCTCTCTCTCTTGTTTTGTGTTTTGGCCAAAAATATGATGAAGAGGAAGGGATAAAAGGCTCTTCAAAATATCTCTCTTGCTTTTAGAATATTATAGTTTAATGACCTAATTAAGCATGTGCAATTTACTTGGCCAAAAATTTTTCTTCTTCTTGAATTAATATAAACCAAGTAAATGTATTTCCCTTTTATTCCCCTATTTGACAGAAATTTATAAGGAAGAGGGAGTTAAAAATTGCTTCTTGCATTCTTGCACAATTCCTCCTTCAATTAAGTAATTATGCCATCTTTACCTTTTGACTTTTCTTCTAACTTAATACTTGGCCACAAATGCTCTAATCCATATATTTATTATCAAATAATCATTTTGCCTCTTTTTTCTCCTCATTTAGCCAAAATTATTAAGAGAAAAAGGGATAAATAATTGCTTCTTGTTTTGTTGAAAAATTACCATTTTGTCATTACATTTTATGATTTATTGAAATAAATCATTCCTTGCTCTTTTTCCTTTAGTTAGGCCAAATTTTTGGCATGTTAAGTAGGCCAAGATTTGTGTCCTTTCATGCTCCAATTTAGATTACAATGTTAGGCCTTTCAATGGATAATAGTTGCTCCTTTGTGTCCTAGCTTAGCCAAGTTGTGTGTAACCACCGATTGAAGTGTTTCTCATTTTATATACACCCCAATTATGGTATCAATCATATACAAGGAATATTGGTGACTAAAAATGGGATGTTACATTCTGAATAGAGGTCAACTTTCAGTGGGCATAATTCTTGGAATATAACTCAAAATTTGGCAAATGAACTATTACTAGAAATCTTTTAATGTCTACTTTTCAAAGCAATTGGAATCGTTCCCAAATACATTGTATTCCAAAAGTTATTATCCAATTTGTAACATCTGGTCTAGACAGTGTTTGAAATTCAAGCATCCAATTCCAGAACGCACATCTCTTTGCATATAACTCCAAATTGTGACAAAATGACCTATTTCTAGAAAGCTCTTCTAGTCTAGTTTCATATGCTGTAAGTTTCCTCTCGATTGGATTTGTGGTTTAAGAGATATGTCCAAAATATTGAACCTGTTCTGAAATACAGTGTTGATTTTGAGTGTCATCTTTCAAAATTCATATATATTTCATCGAAGTTTCTTTTAGCTTGATCTTAGTGTCAAAGTGATGCATTTGAAGTTTAGTTTCATATGAAACAATTTTAAGCTCTATCAGAGTTGTGGTTTGGGAGATATGACTGAATTACTGAACCTCACTTATGTTGAAAAAAAATAGAGCATATCAGAGTATGCTGAAATTTAATAATCACTCGAGTGATACCAAGTTGGGGGATGACCCCCTAGGGGATATAGGAACAAAGGGGAGATGGAGAGAGCGAGAAGTAAAGGAGAAGGCAGACTTCTTAACACATAAAATAAGCAATTAAATATACAAAGGGGATGATCTGAAATGAACTAAAAGGCGGTAGAATTAGCCAATCTCAGCTCATCAAATGAGGGAAAAGGACATGATGCCAATATAAATTTAATTTAGATTTTATTGAAAATAAGCACTTACAAGTTTAGGGAATAGAAAGATGGAAGGTGAATAAGATTACAGAGGAGAGGGAGGAGAGAACTATGTTTGGCTGTTCTTCCTAAATCGAACCTGTCTATTAATGAGACATACTCAGCTTAAATAGATAGACAAAGTTACTATTTGAATAGTAATTTGACCTGCAACCTACTAGTGACTTGCACTATTTAAATAGTTCCAGTCATACACTATTTGCACAGTTTTGCCGATACTACAGTGATACTATTTGTACATTACTTGAAACCTATAGTAAGCTATAGTGTACAGTGCTATAGTGCTTTCATAAAAACTTCAGTGTTTGAATAGTAGAGTATTTTATACTAAAATTATGTACTTAGTCTTCATTTAAGTCTACGGTGATTTCGTCTTTGTCATCTTCTTGAGTTTCTAACGCTGATGAGGAGATATTTTGCATCGGTTGACTTGTTGAAGCGGTTTGATCTTTTGAAGGAGTTGAAGCATTGAGCTTAGTTGTTTAATTAGGTCTGATCTATTGTTTGCCGATGCTAATGTGGAATGAATTCTGGATTTCTGGTTAAGGAATATGGATTACTCCATGGCACACAAAAATTCAGGATTGTTTTTAAACTACTGCTCTATTGCTTTTGTATCAAATCATTTGACTTCAAACCTTACCCACCACCTAACTGAAGGAACCCTTTGCAATATTGGTAGGATAGGGAAATTTTTATTTGTTCCAGAAAATCTATATTACCAAGAGAAAATCTAGGAAACAGATAATTTTGAAAAGTAATGAAGATCTATTAGGAAAGGATCTCCACTAATATTGAATTTTTGTTTAAATACCTCAAAGCTTGTTGAACTTTTGAAGGAAGAATCTCAAGTACTAAACCAAAGAATCCCCACTAGTTGATAAACCATTGAGGAAAATTATATTTGGTCTTGGTTTTGAACTAAATAAACCAAGTATATTTGAAAAAATGGTTTTGATCCCAAAAGACATTGGACCATGCATCAACATAATCCAAATAATTATATCCTTCAGGCTCATATTTTATCCCAAAAAATGTTGGTTTGTTTAAATCTTGTCCCTACTAGGAAGGGGTGAGAACACTTGAAATTTGCAGGGTAGAATGAATTATTAAAGATTCATCCTGTTTATCCTTTTTTCGATCAATTTTGGCGGATTTAGAATGAACTAAAATAAGTTCATAGTATTCCCTGTTTTTCAAAAGAGTAGTTGGCCTGAAATGAAATCCAGTAGGGAAGACATTTAAAGCCACTTTGTTTGGAGATGGATGAAAGAATTTTGGCTCAATTTTGGACTATATTCCTTACCTGATTTTCTTTATGAAAGTAAGGAGTGTCCAGGTTGGTTTGTGTTTGACCGACAATTGCTTTGGAGGAAGAGGCTCCAGTTGCCAATTATTTTTGCTATGGAGTTGGTTGCATTTGTTGAATTTGCAACTCTGACCTATGGCCTAATAGATCATACTCCTGTTTTGTACCCATCTTTTGAGGAATGAGCTCGAGGGCAAGAGTTTTCTCATTTTTCTGTGCCAATGCTTGTCCCCATGTCTGATTTGGGAGTTGTTTTTGCTCATATTTTTTAGCATAGGACTCCAGAGTCTTTTTTGTTGAAGTCATAGTTTGAGGTTTCAGGATAGAAAATCTAATAGAGGTGGATGACCCCATTTGAGTTTGTTGCTGCTTCTGGGATTCTTGAGTTTAGGACCCATATTGTTGTATAAGTTGTTGCATAATTTTCTCCATATCTTTGCTGGAGATTGTATGAATTTGGGCATCATGCATGATACCCTTTAGTTTATCTTCAGATCCTTTATCTCTAGGTTCTTTGTTTTTGCGAGAAGGCATTTTATGTGGTTAGGGTATACTCGGATCTACCTACCCTGTAAAAACTCTTGGGTAAGGAAATCTGGAAGGGAGTTTAAAGTGCCTTTGATAAATTCTATATCAAAATCAAAAAACACTTAAAATTGCTTGCTATCTGGAAAAAATTTGTTTTGATGGAAGGTTTTTAATGTCTTTTGGCAAAACATCTTTTACAGATTTGCAATCAATGTGTAGTAAAAACCTTTGGCTTAAATTGAAATTTGGAAATGCATTAAACAATTGCTAAAATTTCTTTTTAAATCCTGGAATAATTCTTTTGTGCAGTATTCCAATGTTTGGATGTAAAATACATAATTTTCTCTTTGTAGTCTATGCGCTATTTTAGAATGCCACCATAACCAATGTTAGAGGTATTTGTTTCTACAATTTTGAATGCAGATAGATCGGGAAGGCTAAGGCAAGGAAGCTCTTTAACCTGTAATTTAAGTTGTTTGACAATGGTTGAACACTCATCCGTCCAAGGAGGAGGATTCACTTTGAGACTTTGATGAAGTGGTTTAATAAAATTTATAAGATGAGGAATAAACTCAGCAACATAGTTTAAACATCCCAAAAATCGTTGAAGTTGTTTTATTAATGATTTGGTCAGGAAATTTGTCTGCAAACTGAATTGCTTGTTCAATTGGAGTTATGGATCCCTGGTAAATCCAATGTCTAAGAAACCTAACTTTATTTTGGAAAAGACTAATTTTAGGCTTAGAAACTACTAAACCACTTATTTCTACAATTCTGATAAATTTGTATACATGTTTAAAATGTTGATTTATCAAATGAGAATAAATCAAGACATCATCTAATGTAAACAATGATGAATTGACTATAGTCATTGAAGATCTTATTCATGATCCTCTGGAATTCAGAAGGAGCGTTTTCAAGCCGAAAGGCATAACATTCCACTCGTACTGCCCAAATGGTATAGTAAAAGTAGTTTTATACCTATCTTTTTTAGAAATTTGAATATGCCTAAATCCAGATTTCATGTCGAATTTTGAAAATATTTTCACAGAATACAAACATTTTAGTAAGTCAGATTTGTTTGGAATTGGATACCTGATCTATTGTAAAGCTTCATTTAAAGGTTTATAATTAATCACAATACTGGGAGCACCATGCTTAATTTATGCATTCTTATTAACATAAAAAGCAGCACAAGACTATGGGCTACGAGATTTACTAACAAGTCTTTTATCAAGAAGTTCTTGAATTTCTTTTTTACAAGTTTCTAGAAGTTCTAAAGTCATTTGAATTGGTTGTCTTAATTGGAATTTGCTTTTCAGAAAAATTTGTTTCATAAAGCAAATCGATAACATGTTTCTTTCTATTCCAAAATGCGTTTGGTAAATCTGAACAGATTGTTTGATGGATTTTCTCAAGACAATTTTGGATTTTTTGTTGAGTCTATTTCTGACACAATTGCGTTTCTATATTTTGAAAAGAAATATCTTGTTTCAAAAAATTTATTTGTTGTTGCTTTGAAGAAAGAAGGTTTAGTTCCTTAACTCTTGGTTTTTGAGTAAAAGGAAATAAAATTGTTTTACCCAGATGTTGTTTTGTAATTCAATTTGCATAAGTCATATACGGAAACAATAGCCTTACAAATGGCGATCCAAGGATAACTTGGGTTCCTATATCTTTGACTAAAACAAATGGGGTTTTAACTCTAAAACCATTGTTTTCAACAACAACATTTCAAAATTTGTACTTTACGTCTAATAGCGATCTATTAACGCCATTAAACAGTTTGGTAGTTTTTTCAAAATATTTTGTAGGAATGATACCTTCCTGAAAACAATTAGCATCAGATCTTGTGTCAAACAAAATAGTTTGTTCTAAACCAAAGATCATTATTAATAATGATCTTTGTATGAATATCAAAATTTTGAATTTTTATTTTTGAAATTAAATTTAAAAAAGATTCAAAAAGATCCTTATCTTCCTGATCATCTTCACATTTTTTAGTATGCTTATCGTCTTGAGTTTTGGATGTTGAAGCAAGTTGGATATCCTGGATTTGGGATATGGCCATTGCATGGGTGTCTTGTTGAAGTTTAATGAGACAAACTTCATTTTTAAGATTATTTATCTCATACTGAAGATCCTGGATTGAAGTTGGTATAACTGAATGTTTAAATTTCTCTAATGGTTTGGTTAAATTATATTTATTGAAGGGAGTAGAAGGTTTGGAGTTTGAAGAACTTGGAGTTTAATTGAGAATATCTCTTAGTTTGAATAAATATTCTCCCTTATCAGAATTTGGTAGTTTGTTAATGATATCAAGAAGGAGATCTTGTTCCTTTGTAATAACATTAATCTTTGAAGTTGAGTTTTCTAAAAGATCATTATCATGAATTTGGTTAAGATCTTCAGATGAACTTTGTTCAGATTCAGACTCAGAAGTTTCAATCAATAGATTGTTTATTTGTTCAAGAAGAGGTTCTTCAATACATTTAATTTTCTTAAGTTTTCGAGTTAACCAACAATATTTGGAAATATGACCGGTTGACCACATTTGTAACAAGTAATTTTGGGTTGTTTGGGAAGATCAACTTTTGGTTGTGAACGAAATTCCTGTTTTAACCTACGGGGAGGTGTATTGTACTTGTATTTTTGGTATGGATGTTTGGGTTTTTTGTGGCGATGTTTATGGTGAGGTTTAGATTGCTTACAAGCAGGAAATCCAAATTGTTTACAAAAAGTTCCCAATTCTTTTCGATTTGTAGCCTTTTCTTTGGCAAGTTGGTGTTGGAGTTTGTTATCCTGAAAAATCTTAAGAGTAATTTTTTGGATATAAGAGATTTATTGCCTATACATCAAATGCTCATAGGGGATATTGCCATCATTTTGGTTTCTAAATTTTTCTCTAACCTTATTACCAAGAGAGGTTGGTAATCCGGCTAAGAATTTTTCTTTCCAAAATGGTTGGTTTGCATCTTCCCTTGTGAGTACTGGAGAAAGAAATATATCCCTATACCATCTGAAACCAGATAGAGTACTGCACTTAAGGTTTGATAAGAGTTTTGCTGATCTATCTTTCTATACAGAAGGATTACCAATAAAAATGTTTAATGATTGTAAAAATAAGAATGTTTACAGAATTAGGAATGGTTCGCCATTATGGGTAATAGGTGTTCCATCAGATTTAGTTTTGACTGTTGTGAAGATGGCATATTTATCTTCTGGAGAAAGATAAAAATCCCACCAACCTTTCAGTTGTCCAATAAAAGCATAAACTAAAAGATTAGTAATCTCTTCATCAGAAAAATTATGTTGAGTTTCATAGGCGGTACTTACCATTGTCATATTTTGGAGAATTTAAAGAATGTTTGCTTCATTCTGACCATCTATGTTCCATTCATAGATATTGTTAGCATTAAAGGATTTGAAGTTTTGGTTTATTCTTTCTTCAATCAGAATGTCTGGGGGGCTAGCTCTATGGTAATAAAGTTTAGTCAGCCTTTTCCAGTGTTATTGGTTGATTTGAAGTTGGGAATCGTTTGACTCAGTTTCAGAAGTTTGAGATAATTGTTCAAAATTCATAACGTCTTTGAGTTTAGATGATGAAAATTGAGTTGATTGAGGTGTTTTATGGATAATCGTAGTTTGGAGTTGGCTAATTTGTCTCTCAAAATTTTAATTAATTTAGACCTATTTTTATTTTGAAGATCCAATTTAATTTTAGGACTTATTTGAAAAGGCTTAAAAAGAGGTGTTTCAATATGAGGTCTCAACTCAGGTGTTGGTTTAATTTGAGAAATTGGTGTTTGAACAAGATGATTACCTGATATCTGGAGATACTGGTTAGTGTAATTATTTTGTTCAATAATGTTTTTGATATCTCAAGAATTGACAGGATCCTTAAGATTTTGAAAGGTGCAGCAAGAACTGGCTGACCACTATCATCCAGTACCTGTAAAATTTAAACAGGCTTTGTTAGAGGAAACTCATAAGAAATAGTTTCACTTTAAGAGGTTTTCCAGTCCCTTTTAATAACATCAATAGTTTGAAAAGATGGATATTCTATTTTCTGATCTTGGGCATAAGCTTCAAACCAATCAAAAAACAAAATATTCATTTGTACCTTTTCAAGGAATCTATAGAATTTTTCTTGGACATATTTTCTAACAGATCCTTCGAAATTTTGTAAGAACCAGTTTCTCTGAAGAGTATATTTCTCCAAGTAAAACTCCTTTTATAGACTTTGTTTATCAATTTGGAAAACATTTTCTAAGACATTTATATAATGAGGTTCACCCATTGATGAATAGGTTGGAGACTCGATAGATTTTAAGCCTTCATCCTTTTTATAACTCGCCTAAGGAACATTCGAAGAACTGTCAATCCCTGAAATAGTAACATTTGTTGGTTTTAGTTCAGGAGGTGTAGTTGCATATATTACAGTTGGTAGTATTTGTGATATTGATAGTTTGGAAGGTGCTGGCATGTATATGACAGATAGAGTTGAGGAACAAGAATATCTAGATGACTCAATTTTGATAGATCTGCAATCCTCATATATTGAAGGTTCAGATCTAAATGTTTGAGTATAAGATTTTTAAGGTCTGTCAAATGATAATTTAACAATCCCATCAGCAGTTTGTGTAATTTTACTTATCTGAGGCATGGGTTTAGGAATAGCTTGTGTGGTTTTTTTCGTAGTCCAGTCATCAAGTAGGTCAACATCTTTCCACATAATTGTTTTGGGAATGGTAAGGTTTGCATTGGCATGGTTAGTTAATAAAACCACCGTTTGGCCATTGTCAGGAGGGATTTGTACCATTGAGGCAGAAAAATTTAAGACCTTATATTGTATCCTATATATTAGGGTAACATGTATAGATCTTGGTTTCATGTTCAAACCGTTTAATTTAAGTTTGAGTTTGAGGGCTTCGAGGACATGTTCATCCTTCAGATCTACCATCCTATCTTGGTAGTAGTTGAAGTAAATAGGTCCATTGTGTAAACCAACTTTTACTGCTGCAAGCAAAGAGTCAAAAAAGGTATAGTGTCTAGTATCTGTAAGACATACTAAATAAGATAAGTTTAATCCTTTACAAATGAGAGGTTTAAGGGCAACTTGAACACGTCTAATGTGCAAAAAATTGTACTCTTTTATGTGTTTATCAATTGATTTGTGTGAAATAAGGAAATAATCTTCCTTTTTTGGTTGGACAGAAATTGATTCTTCAACCGTTCTGATTATGTAGTTAGATTTGGAGAACCATTTTTTGTCTTGAATTTGATAAAGCGCATTTGGGGCGTCTAAAGGTAAAGTCCAATCATCGATTTTTTGATTACAATTTTGAAAAGAAATTTCTTTATTGAAAATTCTTTTGTTTGTTGATGATTTTGATTCCTCATCATTTAGCGTAGAGTTTGACGGAGTAGAAGAAGAACTAGAACTACGCGAGAAGAAAAAGAAAAAGAATGTAAAAGAGAAGACATAATTTAAAAAGCAAAACATAAATTGTAGAATTTAAAGAGACAGGAAATGAAAGAACTGAGTATAAAGGAACGGAGGGAAATCAAAATATAAATATCCCTTGCTTTGATATCATCACCATCTGGTTCCATAGGGGTATACTAATTAAAAATTTATCAGATGTTATGGATCAAGATATGTTGTTAAGACATTTGCAAGATTCCACAGATCTAGCTCTAGCCAACACATAATAAGTATATAAAATCTTTATTTATCATACACTACTACGTGAGGCATGTCGCCTGCCTCAACACACAAGACTTATGGCCTTGTCATCCTATGGATGGTCTCATGTATGATAAACAAGAATTATATACAAGATGACAAAGTCACCGCATACTATCAAACATAGATCTTTAAGTCATGCTAATATGGTAACAATAGATTTGATGTCATAACATCTGATCCATCTCTTATTAACATATATCTACTTCCCCTTCTGGCTCTGATACCAAGTTAGGGGAGGGGCCCTAAGGTCTCGAGTAAATCATAAAAAATTTCACTTTTGAAGTTGCCACTCAAGTGTAAATGAAGTATCACTCGAGTGAAGAAGTGTTACTTAAGTGATATTGAAATTTCACTCGAGTGAATATGGAAAAACTTTCAGATTGGGTATTTAACTTCGAATTGAGTCATTTCAACTTCTATTTGATCATCCAAACTTCTAATATCAAATCTAAGAGCTTGAATCTTAATATTCCCATTAGAGCTTGCAAGTTCTTCTTTCTTCAATCTCTTACTTCTTGATTTTCCTCTTGATGATCATTCTCCATAATCCAACTAGATATTTTCTTCTTTTTCTTGACTATTCTACAATATATTTCACATAAAACATAGTAGTTAGTCAAAGTATTAAATAAGTAAATTATGTAAACTTTTTGCTCTTAATATTTGGAATCTATATTTGACATCATCAAAACTAATTATATCTAACACCTACAACTCACCCAAGTGATATTGATACCAGCTTTCAAAACAACATCTCGGACTTTTCAATACTTACTCTAAGTGTGAAAAAACTTAATTACATTGTTTCTAACTATTCCTAGTCATTACTAGTCAAATTGACATAAAGGTTAATGGTGATTAAACTTGGAATAGAGTTTAACAGCCAAAAAGCAACTTTTGTGTCAGAAGGTTCAATGTCTACTTCCAAAAGGTATCCAACAGTCATATTATACAAAGGAAGAAGAAAGTTCCAAGAGTCAAATGCTTTTCATCAATTATAAATAGAAGAAGCATTCAAAACTAAAGTGAGAGAGAGAGAGAGAGCTTGTTCCTTGTAATACCCTGAATTTTGGGACAAGAAGCTTGAGATTAATCCTATAATAAGTGGACTGCTAGACCCTGGTTTAGCAAGTGTCCTAGTGAGGAATGGTATAATTTCCCAAAATTCCTTTATTATGTCCTTGGATATTATGGTGAGCTAGAAACCTCTGGAAAATATTAAAGGTAGGGGCAAAATGGTCATTTGACAAATGAGAGGCTAGTAGCCATTATTTCCCTATTATTGATGCCCAAATAAGTCAAGTGTGAAGGAAAATAAATGAAAAGGGGCAAGAAATGGTTTATTATGATAAATCAATAAAGGTGAGGGAAAAATAATAATTTTTCCATAAGATGAGAAATGATGTTTTTTCTCTAATATTCCCATTGATTTGAGTTGAATGGGAATTAAAAGCAGGAAAATGACTACTTGATAATTAATAAGCCAAGCCGGTGAATCATTATCAAGTAAAGTCAATAAATGGAAAAGCTTAAGGCTTTGGTTGACCACTTAAGGTGGCATAATGGGATAATTTGAGAGTGAATTATACTCTCTTATTTATCATTAATATTGGTGGAATGATAGGAAAAGAGAAAGGAAACTTGCTGTATAAGAAATGAGATAGGTGGATTAATTAAGAAAAGGCTACCTGGATGATTTTAATTAATCATCATCCTTCATAATCAATTCTCGTTCTTTCTTGCTGTCAAATTAAAAGGGAAAGGAAAGAGAAACATATGAGAATGAGAAAGAAAGAAAGAGAACGGATGCGAGAACGAGAGAACGAGAAGAGAGAGAAAACTATAATTCGCCGGAACTCAACCGAAACGGTGTTTTCTCTCTAAGTACCCAGTACAAACATTCTCCTACTTATCCTAAGCTTTGATTCTATAGTTTCAGATTCTCGTTTAGAGATGGTTGGTGCCGTCTAGCCTGTCGGAGCGTCACCGAAATTCTGAACTGAATTCAGAAAACTATATTGGTAAGTGTAAGCTTCCTTTCTACCATTTTGGTTTGTCATTTGGATGAGTATTTTGAGAGTTTGGTACTGTTCATCTCTCGTTCTATCAGTGTTTTGGAGGCCAAAACGATGTCCAATGGATGTCTAAACGGCTAATCATTTAATAAGGAGTAGAAAGGAGGGTATTAAGTCAAAGAAAGGGAGGAACCGACACAACTTTTATAAGGAGTAGAAATGGCTAATCATGATTTGGAATTTCATCGATTGGATGATTCCATTGAGTTTAGAAGGGAAAATTTTGTAGGGTTCATATTGATGACGAAGTGAGAAAAGGCTTGGGGAGTGAAATGACTGAATTACCCCTTTTAGCTCTAAATAAGGGTTGTCAAGGGTATTTCTATCATTCGGGTGTGAATTTGACTAATATGAAGTCATAAATGGATTCTACACATAAAATTGTGTAAGATTGGCCCATGTTGAAATTTCTGTAAAAGTACAGTTGGGCTGGGCTTCCGGGGGCATTTTGGTAATTTAGCATAATTGGGCTAAGTTATCAACTAATACGAGTCTAGAATGTTATAAGGATGAGTAGTGACTCATGTATGCTATGTTTGGGAATTTTAAGACTCGATGAATGGACGTGCCCGAATCGGACCAAAGATGAAGGATTGAGGATGGACATGAAGTCCAACAGGTAGTGAACTTACCTTGTCTGCATGTGTGTGATATGTATGTTTATGTGACTGATTTATCTATTTGTGTGGAACATATTTGATTGGTTGAAGCTCTGTTATCTTTGTACAATGGCCATTGGTATGTCATAAAATCAAGCACGCAGCATGTCATTATGTTGGCATGAAATAGTGTAGGCAAGCATGTCATGCATTCATATGTATTTGCCATGCATAGTGGTACTGTTCACTACTGAGATTCTCTCGAATCTCACTCTTCCCAACCAACCATTTTATACAGGTTGAAGAGTGCTTGGAGAAGTGCACAGAAGAGGTATGAAGATGAGTGAAGCTTGAAGCGCAAGGCGCTAACTTGTATTTGGTGTATTTATATGGTGATTGTATTAACAGGAAGTTATACATGTACGTGTGTATATGGGATGTATTTTGATATGTATGGATGTTGTATAAGCAGAGGATCACTCTAGTGTAAATAAAGAGAACGGCTTTTAGTTTATCTAAATTATCGCTCGCTTACTCTGATTTAATAGAACTAAGAGCCGGTGAGGTAATGAAAGTAAGGGTGTTTCACGCCTTCAGTGTCGAAATGCCAATGCTCTAACTTGAACATTCATCTCATATACTCTTTGATTTCTTAGTACTTGTATAATATACTTTAGAAAGAGGTTATTTGTTTGTGCTTCAGTGTTCATTTACATTCACTTCTAAAGAGAGAAGATTGATTGTAATATTTTATCATCAAGGTTGTATTGTTACGGTGTGTAAGTGGGAGTAACTTGGTGAGAGGATTGTAAGTGGCTTCACAAGTATGTATGTCAAACTTGTGGAATTGTAGTAGTTCTCAAGTATCCAGTTTAAACTTCAGAGATACAGTGGATTGAAATGTCAAGAGAAGCATGGGGGCGTAGGTCATCAACGATCGGGTAGAACTAGTATAAATCACAGTTTGTATATTATCTTCCCTTATCTCTTATATTTCTAGCATATATGATTTATTTAATTGACTGTGGATCTATAGTTCATTTTCTTCATACTTATTATTTTCACTAAGATGCAAAAAATTTTTTGAAGTTTTATTTTACATCCAATTTATCCTCTCTTGGGTGTTAGCAGGTCCTAACATATACTTTTCCTATATGCTCGTCTAGTATAATTTACATTACTTAGTTGTAAAAATGCCTATGAGCATCTTTGAATGGGGCAAAAATGCCAGTTTTGTTAACCAAGTCAAAAATCGGTTAACTTTTGGTTTTGTGGGCCTCATACTAATTATTTTTAAGGGTTAAGGTGTACAAATTCCTATATACTTTTTCCAAATATGCATCTGGCACTATATACATTTATTGGTGCAAAAATACATACAAATTTCTTGGGCACTAATATCTATCTATAATGATATCTTGATCAGGGTGAGGGAGAACAAGAAATCCAATAGACATATAATAAAAAAATTAAATTAAGGCTATGTTTCGTTTGTAGTTTTAGGCTAAAAAGTCCTTTTGGGCAACTAACATTTGGTAAATTATGATTGCTTTTTGGGTTAAGGTGCAAATTTATCCACACACTTTTCCCATATGTGCATTTGGCACCATATACATTACTTGGGTGAAAAAATGCCCATAAACGTCTCTACATGGGTTGAAAATGCCAGCCCCGTTAACCAAGTCAAACGCCTATTAACTTTTGGTTTTGTGGGCCAACACTAATTATTTTTAAGTCCTAAAGTGCAAAAATACCCATATACTTTTTCCAAATGTGTATCTAGCACCATATATATTTTTTGGATGCAAAAATGCACACAAACTTCTCCAAATAGAGAAAAAGTGCAATATCGAAGGTAACCCATTTTAACTACCGTGCATGCCTATTAACACTAATTAATCTATTTTTCCATTTGCCAATTGAATGAATAGACAAAGAAAACATTTTAAGCCTGTCAACATGATAAGAAACCCATATAATAGGTTTGAATTCGATTTAATTTTTTCATCTTTTTGAATAATTAATGTCTCTTCTAGTTAATTTCATTTTTTTCCAATTATTTGAAGGTAACCAGCTCTAACCATTGTATATGCCTATATCATTACAATCAACTTACATTTAAGCTTATAAATCTTCACTCAGAGGAGTCGATATCACCTTTAAACCTTAGTTTGATTCTAAATTTTGATGTCAAACCCCTTAATATTTTGATATTTGCAGAGTATAAGTGCACAAATCTGTAGGGTAAACAGAAAGAGCAAAAACTTATTGATATTAAGTGTTTGATTACATTACAGGAGAATATCCGTAGGGTTTGAAAAATATTTACAAATGTACAGAGTATTCAAAAAGTAACAAAATGTGCAATTACAAATAACAAGAAGCAGCTTCAGACTGCACTGGGACCCTATTACCGAGTAGCCACCTCTTTCCCTTTCAAGCCGCTAGCCTCAGCTGTAATGTTTTTTGTTTTGAAAAAGGGTGAGATTCAAGATAATCTTAGTAATAACAGACATTTCAAATATATAAAATGCAATAATAAATATACAATGTGCCATGTCATGTAAGATGCTAACTCGTGCTGTATGCATACTGTCCAAGGCCAAACTAATGTTTGCACCCCGGCTTAACTAGTGTCCAAGGTCAAACGCATGTTTGAATCCCCGGCTTATTCGTGTGTACCATCGCTGGATCTCAGACCACAGCTAGGCTAATGTCATGTTACAGAAGATGGTATACACAAGCATATGGATATTTACATAGTATATGAAAGAAAGTGCTACTACGTGACTCCTTTTTTAGTTTCTAGGTCTGTCCTAAACTTGTTCCGTCTCGGCTATTTCCAATTCCTATAAAATTAGAGTTACAAGTAATTGGTTATTACTTACACTATTACTGCATTTTAATTACAGTTTACTGGTTATCTATCACGGTTATAACAATTGCTGCACTGTACAACTCTGCACAGTGCAGTTTCACTGTTTTCCAGAAACTGACAGATTTTTCAGTGAACTTTGAAAATTCATAATTAATTCTGAAAAAATACAATTTGACTAATTCAAAGCCTAAATAAAGCTATTTAAATTTATAGTAGTGAAAAACTACTTAGGTTTGACCACTAGATTCATGTCATTCACAGAAATTCACCAAATACCATTGTTCCAGACTGCATTCTAGAAACATAGCACAATCTTTGAAAATCCATATCTTCTAATGTACTTGTCTAAAAAATACAATTACCTATAAAATTACATATCTATGTCTCTAATTTAATCCTGCCAAGTTTTAGAATTTTTGCACAAGGTTTGATCCATGAAAGAACTCGTAAAATATTGCTGCCACACAGTGGCAAATCAAACAACATGCATATGTATACTTCATAAATTTTCAAATTGACATACAAACATCCAAAAATCATGAAAATTTGGATACCTACACAATTTTGCCTTATAAAGCCAATAGAATTATTAGAATTTCTAAATTTTCACTCCTTCCCTATGTTCTGCCTCTTGAACCAAAAAATGGGATTCTTAGGAGGAACATGTTGGTTCCTTGTTTACTCTTACTTAATCACTTCCTTTCTACTTCTAATCACAATATTAACTACTTAAACACTAAATGAAAATGTTTAGAAGAAATTTTGGCAGTATTTTCCCAAGGTTTTGCTTCACCCTAAAATTGAAAAACAAGAGGATATAAGGCATAAACCACCATCAACAACATCCAACAAGTCAAGGGAATCAAGTTTTGGTGATTACGTCTTAAATTTTTCTCCTTCTCTCTCCTTGAAAAAATATTCTTCTCTCTCTAAGCTCTTGATTTGTCTTGAAGAACATAGATTTAATGGAGTAGAAGAGGTTAAGAGAGGTTGTAGAGTGATTAGGAGGAAAAATCACAAGGTTTTGCAAGTTCTTACCTTTCATCTTGAGAAACCCTAGCTCTCATATGCTTGATGGTCTTTCCTTGTTCTTGAGCTCTCTCTCTCTCTTTATGCAGATTTTCACCAAGAATGAATGGAAGAAGAAGAAGAGCTAATGTCTTAAGGAATTATCCAATTTGCTTTACATATGGTTACTTCTCATTGGTCAACATTTTTGCTTCTTATATATATATATAATATTTCTCTTGCTATTTACCATGGTCCATTGAATTTAAAGAGGGAAGAGAGAATATACATTGCTTCTTGAAATATCCCATAATGCCATCTTACAATTGATTGACCAAAGTCTTACACTTTTTGCTTTTGACTTAAGCTTCCTTGTGATTGGTCAAGAACTCTCTTCTTGCTTTAATATGACCAAGCCAATTGATTTCCCCTTGCTTTTCTTTGTCTTGACCAAATCTACAATGGGAAAGGGGCATTTAATTGCCTCTTGCATCTCCAAAAATTGCTTCTTACAAATTTTAGCTTTAGTTGAAAATGTTAACTTTTCTTCCAACTTTGATTTTCCTTGGTAATAATACACCAAAATGTGTTATTTAATTACCAAGTGGGAATTTTCCTCTTTTTATTTTTCCCCTTGACCAAATTTATTGAGAAAATTAGGGGGAAAATATTTGTTTCTTATTTGGTTGGAAAATTACTATTTTTCCCTTACATTTTATGATTTATTGAAATAAACCATTTCTTGCTCCTTTCTTTTGGTTTGGACAAATTTTAGGTTCCAATTTAGGTTACAATAGTAGGCCTTCTTGTAGAAATTAATTTATTCTTTGTGTCCTTGCTTGTCTGAGTTATGTGTATCCGGCAATTAGGATTCTTTCGAAAATTAACGTGTGTGATAATTCACCATTTTATTCTATAGAATATATTAATTACATAGGAGGAATATTGGTGACTAGAAATAGGATGTTACAGCTCTCCCCCCTTAAATAAATTTTGTCCCTGAAATTTTTTACAAGTATTGACTCATAAATTCCGGTAAATGCTTCTGCATGTCTTCCTCAGCTTTCCAAGTAGCTTCTCTAGGAGATAATCCCTTCCACACTACTTTGATGAACTGAATACTCTTGTGCCTCAGTTGTTTATTCTGTCAATTGATAATTCAGTTAAGTGTGACCTCATACGTCAGATCGTCTCGCAAGTTAACTCCTTCATATTCAATCACATGCTTGGGATCAGGTTGATATTTCTTTAACTGTGACACATGGAAGACATCATGTAGCCTGCTTAAGCTTAGGGGTAAAGCTATTTGGTTTAGTACTAACTCAATCTTTAATAATATCTCAAATAGACCAATGTACCTAAGGCTCATCTTCTTCACCTTCAATGCCCTGCCAATGCCAGTAATAGGCAAAACCTTCATGAATATGTGGTCTCTAACCTCAAACTTAAGAGGTTTTTACCTCTTGTCAGTATAGCTCTTTTTCCGGCTTTGTCCAGGTAGTAGCCTTTGCTTAATCAACTTTATGTGCACCATTGTTTGATCTACTATGTCTGCCCCAAACATATGCCTCTCAGACAGCTCTGTCCAGCACATGGGTAATCAACATTTCCTTCCATACAATGCTTCATAGGGAGTCATTTGGATTCTCAAATCGTAGCTATTGTTGTATACGAATTCTTCCAAGGGAAGGAATTGATCCTAACTAACTTTGAAATATATCACACATACCCTGAGCATATCCTCTAGTGTTTGGATTGTTCTTTTAGTTTGTCCGTCTGTCTAAGGATGATAGGCAGTATTGAATCGGAGCTTGGTACCCAAAGCCTCGTATACCGCCTTCTAAAACTTAGAAGTGAATCGAGGATCTCTATCTGACATGATGTTCTTTGGCATACTATGGAGATGCACTATCTCTTTAATATAGATGTCTACAAGTTTATCGGGTGAGTGGTGAATGCTGATCAGGAGAAAATAGGTTGTCTTCATGAATCAGTCTACTATCACCTATATTGCATCATGACTTCAGACCTTTAGTAGTCTTGTCACAAAATTCATAGTGATGCTATCTCATTTCTACTCAGGAATTTCAGGGTTTTTTAGTAGCCGTGAAGGTCGTTGATACTCAGCTTTGACTTTCTGGCATGTAAGGCATTGAGCAATAAACCTTGCCACATCCCTTTTCATGCCTGGCTACTAATATGTGGACTTTATATTAGGGTACATCTTAGTTTCTCCTAGATGCAAAGTATATTTACTCTTATGCACCTCTTCCTGGATTTATTGCTTCAGTTCTACCTGCGGTGAAACATATATCCGCTTGTGATACCGAACTAGCCCACTTGGTAACAAGTCATGCTCCCGAGTCTCTCCTTTTGTAATCATTTTTCTGATAGACTGAGCACGTCTATCTTGCATCTGAGCTTCTTCTATATCTGCTCTCTGATCATTCTCTACCTAAGTGATATTTCTGCTATTAATTATGATCTGATTTGATAAGTTGAGATCTCAAAAGTTCTTAAATAGCTTCTGCTTTTGAATCATGAGGGCTCCACCTGCTCAGCTTTACGACTCAATGCATTTTCCACCATATTAGCTTTTCTTGAATGATACTTAATCTCTAAATTATAGTCTCTAAGAAACTCCATCTACTTGCATTGCTGCATGTTGAGTTCTTTTTGATCATATAGATATTTCAAACTCTTGTGGTTATAGTATAGCTCTACAATTACCCCACAGAGATAGTGTGTCCAGATCTTTAGTACGAATATAATCATTACTAACTCAAGATCGTGTGTGGGATATCATTGTTAATAGGCTTCAGCTGTCATGAGGCGTATGCCACTACATGGCTTCGTTGCATTAGGACACATCCCAATCTATGTCTACTGGTAAATGTGTAAACCATAAAGGTTAATTACGGATCTAGGATTGTCAAGATTGGTGCTGTCATTAGCTTTCATTTTAGCTCAGTGAAGCTCCTCTCACAATTGTTGTCCCACATAAAATGCTAAGTTTTTAGTGTTAGCTTAGTTAAACGGCAAAGCTATTCTGCAAAAGTTCTGTTGGAATCGTCCATAATAGCTTGGTAGACCCAAAAAATTGCATATCGCAAATACTGTTTTTAGCTTCTTCTAGTTCAGTATTGTTTGCACCTTGTTTGGATCTACCGAGACCCCTCACTATGAGACTACATAGCCCAGAAATTTAACTTTTGGTAATCATAACTCACGCTCACATAGCTAGGCATGGAGTTGCTTGTCACTCGATGTATTTAACACTGTTCTAAGATAGTATTCATGTTCTATTCTACTTTGAGAGTATACCAGAATAACATCAATAGAAGCATCACAAATTGGTCCACATAGAGACAAAAAATTCAATTTATGTAGTCCATGAACACGATAGGTACATTGATCAGCCTGATATTGCAATAAGTGATTGCCAAGTCTTACTGCCTTATATAAACATGTACATTTGGATTTACGGCCAATTTGACTGTATATAACTAATTTTTTTGGTCAATATATCTGCTTGGAACTACATCTTTTTGTTTGGGGTGTAGGGCTAACTCACTAATATAATTGTTACTGGCCATACGGTATGAACTGTTCAGGATCAAGGCAATGATTTTGTATCAGACTAAAATGATTGCGTTACCCCTACTTGTCACATCGTGGTTTCTTTACTTGCTCTACAATCATTAATGGGGGTAGTTTATTTGGTGAGGCTATATTGGTTGAGAGGTATTCACCACCCTTGCACCCTACTGCACTATGGCTCATGCCAATCTCTGTTTACATGTGCTACCACCAGCCATATAAGTTGTGTGACTTCTAACCACATAGGTAGTGTTGCTTTAGGCCATACTGGTTGTGTTCCTGCAAACAACATAGGTTTACATGGGTAATATCACTGTACATTTGTACATCATGCAGAATGTAACATTACTGGCCATACCGCTTCAGCCATATGTTTTACGCACCACCTCTCGACTATAGGGCTATTTGTGCCTTTCACCGGTGCAACCTGAACTCTTATCTAGCCATGTCAGGGATACATCCTGATCGTGAGGTTGATTAACATGCTCTGATAGGGCTACCTCATTGCTACAAACCATATAGGGGCCTTATTGTGTCCACACAGTTCATATTGCATACTACATATGATGTGCCAATGTTGACCTCATAGATCAAATCATGATAGATCACGTAGGTCATATTGCGATATAGGATGATCAACACAGGTGCGGCTACTAACTTCTTAGTAGTCCTTAAAAGTTATACGCTGATTTGTGACCCCACTTTACTGCTTCATTTGCTCATATGGCTCATGTTGTGCCACATTGATATTTTATTGTCTCTATGAGGTCTAATAGTGTTGAGATGATTTGGTAGGAGTTCTATAGGAATCTCCTATGACATTCGACTGAACCCAGAAACTGTGTACCTTAGTAACAATTCTTGGCCTCTTTTGGCTCATTGTTGTTTCCAAAGGGTCTTTGGTTATTATGGTTGTCAAGCTGGTATAGCTTATTATTACCCCCGCTCGAAGAACCATCCTGATATTGGCACTTCTTTGAAGAGTTCCCACAACAGGATAGGTTCTTGTTATTGGAATTTTGTGGGTGTATAGATCCAACAGATTGTGCTCTGTGATCCGACACTCTTCAGTTGTCTTGTTAATTATTTGAAATATGTGGAGATCAGATCCTCCTTCTCACCCATTGTATCATCAGAAATTTCATTTCTTTGGCTAACCTCACTGATCGGGGAAAATACTTTCCACTTCATTAAGATCTGTTGGATCCTATTTTGTTAGTCAATATGTCTTGGCACTACTCACAGGTGCTTCTTGTGCTCTTCTATGCTTTTTAAGTAGATCAGAATGTCAACGCCGAGCTCATCATAGCTAGTCTGAACACCATTAGTAATTTTGTTCTGTAGAAAAACTCTACTTAGTAAGGCAAGAAAACTAGCCCGCTGTCAGCTAAGAGTCAAAATCTCCTCGTGAAACAAGGACATCAGTCTCTGTTAACAGCAACCCCCTTGTTGACTAAACTGTATTGCTTACGGTTGTAAACTATCTCCCAAGGGAGCAAATTCTAAGAAAAATATCATGTTATATTCCTCATGCAATATAAAATTCACTTCCTGTCTACCAGGTTATTACACATTTTTCTATCTGCATTTTGTTCCTGTTATACCCCTCGAAGCTCATGCCTTAATGCATCTAGAATAATCTGTTACACTATCATCATGCCCAAAACCTCCACCTCTTGGCCTACCTCTTGTTATCTTTAGGTTTCATTATATTAAAATAAGGAATAGGTAAATTGCACATAGTTATAAGGGCATTTTTGTGATTGCACAAAATTCTAGTGCATAAGTAGTTCAGATTGATGTACAACAGTCGATTGTAGCAGTTTAGGAAAAGTTGTACCAATATACAACTTATAAACTACTGGACAATGTATTGCATACCCTATTTTAACATGTATAGGTAACTTCCTAGAGGGTCACCTATCCTGACATTACCCTGAGACGAGTACGCTTAAATTTACTATGTTTGGGTAAGAATGTGGATACCGGCTATATCTACTTATGTGCACCAATTCCCTATGACTGCTCTTTGCTTAAAACTCAGGCCAACTACATCCGGTCACCCAAAACACTGTGTCTTGACCATGCATCAATCATTATACATATGCCTTTGCACGTGATTTATCATGTTTTCTATGAACTTTGTGTAGTGATTGTTTAGCCCTCGCTCGACATTGTCATTCTTCTTCTGGTTCCAGAAAATCATGTCCGAAAAGAAACCCATGATAGTAAAGATCCAAAACTTTTCCAGGAAATTCACCTCCAATAAAACCTACTTCTAGTACTGCGTATCTACCACATTCAGGTATGCAAGATATTGATCAACCAGGGTGTCATGCACTCGTGCCGCCTGACGATATCTGCTACAGACAAACTCCCACAACTCCTTATTAGGTCGTAGGTCATATGGTATGTGCACTATCTCAACTTTAAAGCTATCGACATTACTCAGATTTTCCTCAGGACAATCCGACAGTGGATGTCCCGACTCTCCCACCAATGACCTAGTTGATGATGTCGGCCTCTGGTACTAGCACTGGCTATAGCTGTGGTCTGTATATTAGTGTAACTCATACCTACTTCCGGGGTGTTACTAACACTCTGTTGCAACTAGGTGTCTGGTTTTGTATATGATGCTGCCCCTCAGGGATCTGCTGATCTGGGGAATGCTAGTTCCCTGATAGAGGTAATCTATCTCAATGTCATCGTCTTTCACGCATGATTCCTCTCACTATGCAAACAAGACCATATCAATATATCATTCTGTGAATTCCATAACCGCTTTAATTTTTGATACAAAAAATGTCAAACCCCTTAATATTTCAATATTTGTAGATTATTAAGTGCACAGTTCCGTAGGGCATAAAGAAATAGTGGAAACTTACTGATATTAAGTGTTTGTTTATATTACCGGAGAATCCCTGTAGGGTTTGAAAAATATTTACAATTGTACAGAGCATTCAAAAAGTAACAAAATGTGCAATTACAGATAACCAAAATCAGCTTCAGACTGCACTGGGACCCAATTCCCGGGTAGCCACCTCTTTCCCTTTCGAGCCGCTACCCTCAGTTGTAATGTTTTGTGTTTTGAAAAAGGGTGAGATTCGAGAGAATCTCAGTAGTAACACACATTTCAAACATATAAAATACAATAATAAATATGCAATGTGCCATGTCATGTAAGATGCTAACTCGTGCTGTATGCATACTGTCAAAGGCCAAACTAATATTTGCACTTCGGCTTAACTCGTGTCTAAGGTCAAACGACATGTTTGAATCATCGGCTTGTTCGTGTGTACCATTGCTAGATCCCATATCACAACTAGGCTAATGTAATGTTATAGAAGATGTCATACACAAATATATTGATAATTACATAGTATATGAAAGAAAATGCTACTATATAACTCCTTCAGTTTTTGAGTCAGTCCTAAATTTGTTCCGGCTTAACTATTTCCAATTCCTATATAATTAAATTTACAAGTAACTAGTTATAACTTACACTATTACTACATTTTAATTACAGTTTACTAGTTATCTATCACAGTTATAACAATTTCTGCTTGGTGAAGTTTCACTGTTTTCCAGAAACTGATAAATTTTTCAGTCAAATTTAGAAATCCATAATTAATTCTAAAAAAATAAAAATTGACTAATTTCAAATCCTAAATGAAGCTATTTAAATTTAAATTTGTGTAAAAATACTTAGGTTTAACCACTAGATTGATGTCATTCCCAGAAATTCAGCAAATACCACTATTCTAGATTGCATTCCAGAAACAGGGCACAATCTTTGAAAATCCATATCTCCCAATGTACTTGTCTAAAAATTATAAAATACCTATAAAATTAAAGATATATGCCTCTAATATAATCATACAAAGTTTTATAATTTTTGGACAAGGTTTGTCCTATGTAACACCTACCACAATATCATTGCCGCACAGGGGCAGATTAAAAAGCTTGCATATGTATACTTCTTAAATTTCCAAATTGACATACTAACATCTACAAATCATGAACATTTGTATACCTATACAATTTTTCCTTTTAAAGCCATTGTAATCATTAGAAGTTCAAAATTCCCACTCCTTCCCCCTATTCTGCCTCTTGAATGAAAATTGAATTCTTAGGAGGAACATGTTGGTTTCTTGTTTTGTCTTACTCAATCACTTCCTTTCTAATTCTAACCACAAGATTAACTACTTAAACACTAAATTAACATGTTTAGATGAAATTTTGATAGAATTTCCCCTAGGTTTTGATTTAGCCCAAAATTGAAAAATAAGAGAAAATAAGGCATAAACCACCAACAACAACATCAACAATATCCAACAAGTCAAGGAAATCAAGTTTTGGTGATTACCTCTTGATATTTGCTCCTTCTCACTCCTGGCTGAAATATTTTACTAATGAGACAGAACTCTGTCACTTATCTATCGCTAATATTAAGGAAAATTCTACTAATAAATTTCATGACCGAATTTAAAATTATGTCACAAATTGGAGATGGAGTTTTGACAGAATAGTCTATCACATATTTGTGATGGCTTTCCAACAGAACAGTCCATGACCAATCTGAGACAAAACTCTGTGGAAAATTAGCCACATAATTTTTCTTTGAAGATGAGATTGATAGAAGTAGCCGAGAAAGTGAGCAACAGAGATGAAACAAGCTTAACCCTTGAAGAAAAAACCTAAGACAATGGAGGCACCGAGTCGTGTGACCCTTAGTCGATTTAAGGGGGATTTTTTGCTGGAAAAGGAGAGCATCATACTAAGGTTAGAGAAGGTAAAGCTTGGGGTTTGGGGAGGAAGAGTTAAGCTTGCTTAGCTAAGGACTAGGGTTTGCAACTTAGATTGAATAGATTGAGGTTTTAAAGAGTAGCCAAAGGGAGTCGTGCTTGAGCTTTATGTACATGTATAATTTCTTTTATTAATATGCTATATATACATTTTTGTTAGTTGAAAAAACATACAATTTTAAACATATATGTTCTTCCTCCCTCCTTTAGATAAAAAATAAATACACCATACCTAGTTAAAAATAATATTGGAAAAAATATTAATAGCAATAAAAATAATAATAGTAGTAGCCGAAAAATGTAATTGAGTTTAACTTATAAAAATTTATATTAATATCTTGAACCTAGCTTTTATATACCTCATCAAAAATTAGTCCACCATCACATTTAGGATTTAATTAAAAAAATATTAATCCTATTGAATATGAAACTAATTAATTTCAAGATGAATAAGATTTGGGATGCTATATATGGATCATTTCCCTTATCTATCCTATAAAATATATGGATCATTTCCCTTATCATTTCCCTTAAAGATGCAACCCAAACGTTTGATCTCCTGTTTCACACTTGAAATAAATATGAAGCAATGTCTAAGAATGATAGCAAGTGAAAACACAAAGATTGTATAACATATAAACACATTCGCATTAATCGATGTATTCCATTTTGCTTAATCAACACAAGAACTCGAGTTCCTCATACCAAACTCAAGTGTACAGAGAAACTTTAATATCTCCGGATGGCTTCTATCATAAACTTCCAGAGTGCATTGTAATCCAGTGGTGGTGATAAACCAAAATAAGAATATCAGGATATTATCCGACAGAAAGTGGTTTCAAGGAATAAGCAAATCATGCGAGCTGATAGAGATTCACTGAAAGTAATACTGATTCAGTTGGAATTCACTGTCAGTGTGTTCAGGCTTCTTCTGTCAAAAATCATCATATCACTTGATCATATAACATTTGACTGGTAGTGATCTGAGGCATACTTGCTTTCACTGGAGGTGCATTCAGGTTCACTGGAAGTGATTTGAGAAAGTGTGTAATTCACCGGAAGTGATTCAGCATCTACTGGAAGTGATCTACGAAAACAACATAATCACTCGAGTGATTTTGGCATCACTGGAAGTGATTTTGCAAACAGTGAATTTTTTTACAGTGATTTCAGGCGCACTGGAAGTGATTCTGAAAAATCTCATATCACTCGAGTGAATTCCATATAACTGGAAGTGAAATTGAGAACAGTGAAAAATTCTTCCGGTGATTTCTGTGCCACTGGAAATGATCTGCATTCTGACGCATTTCACTCGAGTGATTATTAATGATCACTCGAGTGATTATAATAATCACTCGGGTGCTCTTTGTTCAGATCAATTGAACTCAAAACTCCACTTCTAATTCGACAACAAACAGGGGTCAAATTATAGATGGTATAACTCTTCGAATATAGCTCCAAAATTGTTGTATTATATATCCATGGAAATATCTTGATGTCTAGTTTCATATGGCACCAGTGTCAGCTTAATCTAATCTTTGGTTTGAGTGTTATGGCCAAAATACCAAATCTGTTCCAGAAAGTGACGCTGATATGAAGGCCAAATTCAAACACTTATATCTCCTTTATCTGAGCTCCTTTGATGTTTTTTATGATGTCAAAATGACGCATTAGGAGTCTATTTTCATATGAAACTGGTTTAGTCTCAATCGGAGTTGCAGTTTGGGAGATATGATCAAATAAGCAGGCCTCGCCCAACTAAACGGAAAACAGAGCATGAAGAACTTAAAATCACTTGAGTGAACAGTGAATCACTGCAAGTGATTTTCACTATTTTCAGAATCACTCGAGTGATTATTAAAATCACTCGGTTGCTATAGTGCTACAGTATACTACAGTGCCAAACAGTTCCAATCGCTACAGTGACTTCTTAATTCCCTTCTGATCAGTATTTCTTCTAGGAACTTGAATCTTGATATTCCCATTAGTTCCTTGAAGCTCTTCTTTCTCCAATCTCTTTGACTAATCTATAAGATATATAACATTAAATATAGTAGTTAGTCAATATAAAGAGATAAATATATTAAGCAAACTTTTTGCTCTTAATATCTTATATCTATATTTGACATCATCAAAACTAATCACATCTAACATTCTCCCCCTTTTTTATGATGAAAAATCCTACAAGAAAAATATGTATGAATGTGACGTACATATATTATGCAACATATTTTTACTTCCTCCCTCTCCCCTTATTTGTCATTAGCAAAAAGTTTGAGGGATAAGAAATACATGCTTATGGAGAGATAAATAGAAAAGTAAATTTTGAAATGTCTTTCTCTCTATTAAACAAAATAAACTTGTCAAGAAAATAATTTTCTCTCTCCCCCTTTATGTTTTAATGTGATGCAAATGAAAGATAGTTTTCACAATTTTCAAATTTGAAACAAATATGCACATTGGAAGGTGTTTTCATAAAAAAAATAAATATATATGCACAATGTTCTCAAGATATAAAGAGATAAGGTTTAGAAATGCTCAATTGGATTTGACAATTTGATGATAGATTCATGAAGTCTGGTCCATCACACTTTCGATGTATAACACTGATGATGTCTCCAGGAAGTTCTTATTGAGTTGAACTTCTTTTCATCATAATATGCTTAGTGTTCCTTTGTATTGGCATAGGTATTTGTTGCTTTGAATGTTGCAGCCAATATTTGTCCTGATTGATCAACAAAGCATATGTCCTCAAAGTTGATATAAACTCTCTTTTTAATGTGTTGAGGAATGATCTTGCACAGAGTAAATTCTCATGTCATAAGTTAAAAACATTCTTTGCAAGGAGAATGGTTAGTGTAAACAAGTATCAAAGGTTTTCTTTCTATAGTGTATGTATATTCAAAATAAGATCATAAAAAAGAAAATGTATAAGTATCTCATCATCAAAACTAATCAATTGAGGATAAATAAAAATGAGTATACTATAATGATTTTCTTCAAATAAAAGAGATAAGCTTTTAAGATATAACACATGTGAATGTGAAGCTCCCCCTTAATGTATGCATGATCTTAAAAATTATCATAAGAAATATAGTTAAGAACTTCTATAGATTTGAAAAACCATTGAAAAACCTTGAGTGTGAAAGTTGGAGGAAGTAGAGAGAAATCAAATTTTCAGAATGATGATAGTTTTATCAATTATATCCCAATATATTTCAGTGCTTACTTCGAGTTGTATAACTTAGAGAATTTAAATTAAGAAAGAATACAATACCATACTCAAGTAATGTCGTAATTACTCGAGTGTAGTCCTCTGTAGTCTATTGATGCATCATTGGCTAGTCACTGTCTAATTATGTGATTTGAAGGCATAATCTCATAGCACCCTTATTTCTGTCTCTTGCTGTTCAAATCGAGCTTTAAAGTTCTAGTTCACAGTTGCCTTATCTTATCAAATTTAATGCACATATTTTATTTCAGCTTATGTTGCAACACTGCCAGTCATGCCTCCTTTGTTAGCCTTTGATCCATTTTATCCGGCAGTAAAACACTTTGGTCAATACCTACAAAAGTATAAATACATGCTCCCTCTTTGGTACCCAACTTCTCTTGGGTCCACAATATTATATATAAAAACTCTTATGCTCTTATACAATTAAATCATATGATAATGGAGCTAAGAGTATCATTAACCAACAATGAGAAACGTATAATTTTACCCAATAAGTAAATTCATGCAATTGAATTATAAAGGGTAATGAGCAAATGATATCAATTAAGAATAATGTTTTCTAATGATCAATGACAACTTGTAAATACATTTTATGTTGAGAATATGCCATTGATAAGGTTTTCATGCAATCTATGTAAGTTGGATCAAAAGAGTAGAAAATATATCTATAATGACCAACATTTATGAAATAATAAATCATGAATGAAAATATGCAAATTGTTTCAAAATATCAAATGTTCTTTTGAATGCATTATGACATTAAGATTTTGAATGCATGAAAACTCATTTATGAAATTTGTTAAATATCAATGCTCATGCTAAAAATGGTGGAAGTCATAGTTTAAGTGTATACATGTACCAAAAAGCTTCCTTCTTAAAGAACAATTAAGATAGTAAGTTCAAGAATGTTTCTAAGAGCAAAAGTCATATGTAAAATGAATTGGCCAAAAAGGATTAACTCAATAGAAATATATGAGTACAATGACTTTGCTATTGACTAAGAGATAATCTTGCCTTTTAGAATTGTGTCATGAAACATATGAGCATTCATGGTAAGAATTTGAATACAAGGCTCTAGTTACTAAAAAATATATGAAGATAAATGTTGATGTAATTGAGTAACAAAATGAGTATAAGGATTTATAGATGATGAAGCACATACTCAATAGTCCAAATGACTAGAGTTCCAAAATATCATCATAATATGCTATTCCACTATAATGATTAATGCATTCACATTTAATACATTAATGAACATTCATAATGTTTGGAATAACTTAAGCAAAAAGGGTTTATGCATTAGAAACAAGGCTCTTTAAGAAATCAATTTCTTTTTAGGATATAAACTTGAAACTCATATAGATGCTTAACTAATTAGACATGAGGTCTAACAAATTAGAAAATAAGGATTGAGGAGTTCAAGCTTAGGATATATTGAAGATCTATGATCAATATTTCAATGATGGGGAAATACTCTAGATGTATTTAAAGCATTTCTGACACTTAGTACACAGAAACATTAACTTCCAATTTTTGAAAATGATTTGAATGCAAATGTGATATGAATAATTTTCAAATCATGTGTATTCACTTTTATAAAGACAATATGAATCAAAATGTATTCTTGAATTGTGCATTTCAAACTCAAATGAATAGAAGGATTATGCACAATTTTATTTTAAATTCATTTAGCAATCCAAAATATTTTGAAAAACCATAAAAGATTGATTGCCAATAGTATGCGGTAAAGAGCAAGTATTTTCCAATCAAATTGAGTTGGGAAGAATAGGTGCAACATTAAGCTTAGGAAACTAAAATAAACTCCCAACACTAACTCAACGTACCTGGCTTGAGTGTGACTTGTAGATACTCAAGTTAGTTTCCAATTTCTTGTTTCTTTGTACTCAAGTCCTCCAAGATCACTTGAGTAACCTATACTCATGAATCAAGCTTTTCTGCAAATTTCTTCGTACAAAACTGTATAACTCATTTTGTTCCTTTGGTATCCAATCTTACTTGGATCCACTCATGGTTAGCTTGTAAGAATCATAATTCATATAATCTAGCAATACTTTCAATTTGAAGAAATTGAGCATAGTGAATCAAATATGACTTTATGCATAAAAAATTTTTTCTTGAAGTATGCTACGTGCATAAAGTGTTAAACTACTGAACATTGTAATCCTTGTATGAATTTATCAAATGGACTTGTCTAAGATATGTGAACACATAATTTCAAAATAGTTTGCAATGCTCATTCCTAAGGTTCTAAATTAAAAAACCTCAATAAATATTACAGATAATGACATAGGAGATTTTATAATTGTGTACCTTTACTTTAAGTACTTGGAGGATTAGCTTTGCTTACCCACTGTCTCTTTCTGTTATGTTGATAATTCATATGTGTTTCCAAGGGTGTCTGCAAAGCTCTCTCAAAAGATATAGACTTCAAAAGTCTTATGTTTGATACATGAGAGATTTTCCTTTTCTTGTTCTACTCAAGATAGTTGAATGGCACTCTATGATAGTTCATTCTTAAGGTAGAACATACGCCTTTTCTCCATTGCTTCTTTTGGTAGTTATGCTTTGCAGCTCTAGCAACGGATGCTTTAAGAGTTCTATTTTGCAATGATACAAACCTCTTAATTGGTGCATAAGAAACTCTTGGTTTTTTTTCATCTTCTTTGTACCCTTATGTCTATTTCTTTCCTAATCATCCTGCATACTTAAAGTAATGGATGGACATTTTGGTACCCACATATACTTGGGTCCTTGATTGTTAGCATTCAAATTTATATGTCCTTTAGGAACCCAAATGTATTTATTTCTCATATTAGAATTTCTTCTAACATAGCATGTATGGGAAATATGACCAGATTTACCACAATAATTGCAAATAGTATGGAAATATGCATTATGAGATTTTATGCAAGTATTGTGTAGTTTGAGGGACAACAAACCAGTTTGCCTGTGTTCTTTCTCCGCATATAAGTTTCCAGCATGATTTAAAACATTTTTGGTTTTATCAATAGAATCAATAATTGGTTGGAAAATATTTTTATGCAAACTTTGAGACTCAGTTTTACAAACATCATAAGAAGAATTGGAACTTGTTACCTCAAGTTTATCTTGAGCTCTAGAGGGTGATTTGTCACGATCATCTATAATGAGCTCTTTATGGGAATCCTTATCTCCTTGTCTATTCATGTTGACTGTATGGAAGTGTTGTGTGATATCTCCATCTTCATCATTAACTTCCAATCGTTCATTCATCGTAGATGCGTAAATTGTAATTTCACATGAACTATCAACACTTTCAACTTTAACACACTTGTTAGAGGTATATATAGAATCAAGAGTATCCCAGATATCTTTAGCATTAGAGCAAAATCTAATTTTCTCAAAATCATTTTCGGTTAGGGCATTATACAGAAATTGCATAGCTCTAATATTCAATGAAAACATTTTCTTTTCTTTATCTGTCCAATCCTTTCTTGGTTTATGATCAAAAGCATTTGTAAAAATATTCCACATATCAAAATCATATGCTTTTATAAAACAATCATTCTCGCTTTCCAAAACCAAAAATCAATATCTTTCAAAAGAGGTGTGATAGTATAATCAAAACCTTCTGGAAGCATAAAATACCCAAAGTCAGCCACTATAACTCTTGAGACGGTTAAGTTCTTTAAACAAGAGCCCATGCTCTGATACCAAATGTTAGAACTGGCTGACGCCCAAGAGGGGGTGAATTGGGTGTATAATAATAAAGTATGATCTCTTAAAATCTTTTCGCAGTTATGTAAGTATAAAATCATAAGCAGTTATGTAAATCTTATATGCTGGAAATGTAAAAGCTTAGGGAAGAGAATATGCAAACTGTGATTTATCCTGGTTCGGTCTAATACACGATGACCTACGTCCAGTCCTCAGGCTCCTCCTAAGATTTCCCATATACTATCTTCTTGTTTAACCGGGCACAAAAAAAGCCACTACAAATTCACAAGAGTTACTCCCCCTTACACACTGTAAGGTTTACTCCCTCTTACAGTAAGTTGAGCAAAGCAATCCCAAAGACCTTTCTCTCCTGCTTACCCATGCAAGTCTTATGAGTAGCAACGTTCTCTCCTGCTTACACTACTGTAAGTCTTACGAGCAGCAACGTTCTCTACTGCTTACACCTTGTAAGTCTTACGAGCATAAAGTACTACTAGAAATTCTCTCTACAACTTTCCCGTAAGGTAATCAACCCTCTCAATGTCCCTCTACCTTGAGATCAATACATAAGTATAGATGGTGTGTTTAGAGACTCTCTCACAGAGTAGATAAATGCTCACTGAAGTATAACACTAATAATCTCACTCTCACAGATACGTCCTATATAAACAGATAAGAATAGAGAGTGCAAGAGGCGGAAGACTCAGGATATCAACATGCTTCTGTTTTTCTTTCTTCTGTACTCTTTTTTCTGAGTTTGAATCCTCTTCTATTTATAGCTGAGTTATAGAAGAGGATAGCTGTTAAGCATCCGTCCGTTAGAGTCAATTGCTTCATTTGACCGTTGCACGTATTTGAATATTTGCCCATTGGTCAGTTGAGCTTTCTATTGAGTATTGGCGTTTAGAAGATGAACGTTGCAACTGTATTTAAATATTTTCCTGTTGATCCTGCTCTATCATATGTTTCAGCGCTTCTTACAGTTTGCCCGTTGATCCGAAAAATAGTTCAGCGTTTGTTGAATATGGTTGTTGCCTATGATTTATTGTCGCTGAATATTGGTCCATTGTTTTCCATGTGTACTGATATTGCATAACAACTGTACAGCACTGAGAGAGAGTTGTTACTGTCGAATGCTTCACTTCTGTCAAACATCTTTTTGCCTCTTCCCATGTAATCTTCATTGTTAATCTGGAGAAACACTTCAACCACTGATACAATAAAGTATTAGTCATGAATACATTGGATTAATAATCAGAAGCTAAATTTCTGCATTCTGGGAATTATCTCTTTGTATGATGATATTTGCAATGAGTCACCTCCGAACTTAAAGACGCAACCCAAACGTTTGATCTCTTGTTTCACACTTGAAATAAATATTAAGCAATGTCTAAGAATGATAGCAAGTGAAAACACAAAGATTGCATAACATATAAACACATTCGGATTAATTAATGTATTCCATTTTGCTTCGTTAACACGAGAACTCGAGTTTCTCATACCAAACTCAAGTGCACAGAGAAGCTTTAATATCTCTGAATGGCTTCTATCATAAACTTCCAGAGGGCATTGTAATCCACTGGTGGTGATGAACCAAAATAAGCATATCAGGATATTATCTGACAGAAAGTGGTTTCAAGGAACAAGCAAATCATTCGAGCTGATAGAGATTTACCGACAGCAATACTGATTCAGTTGGAATTCACTGGCAGTGCATTCAGGCTTCTTCTGTCAAAAATCATTATATCACTTGATCATATAACATCTGACTGGTAGTGATCTGAGGCATACTTGCTTTCACTAGAGGTACATTCAAGTTCACTGGAAGTGATTTGATAAAGTGTGTAATTCACCGGAAGTGATTCAGCATCCACTGGAAGTGATCTACGAAAACAACATAATCACTCGAGTGATTTTGGCATCACTAGAAGTGATTTTGCAAACACTGAATTTTTTTGTAGTGATTTCAGGTGCACTGGAAGTGATTCTGAAAAATCTCATATCACTGGTAGTGAAATTGAGAACAGTGAAAAATTCTTCCGGTGATTTCTGTGCCACTAGAAATGATCTGCATTCTGACGCATTTCACTCGAGTGATTATTAATGATCACTCGAGTGATCTTCCTGATCACTCGAGTGATTATAATAATCACTCGGGTGCTCTTTGTTCAGATCAATTGAACTCGAAACTCCACTTCCAATTCGACAGCAAACAGGGGTCAAATTACAGATGACATAACTCTTTAAATATAGCTCCAAAATTGTTGTATTATATATCCATGGAAATATCTTGATGTCTAGTTTCATATGGCACCAGTGTCAGCTTAATCTAATCTTTGGTTTGAGAGTTATGGCCAAAATACCAAATCTGTTCCAGAAAGTGACGCTGATATGAAGGCCAAATTCAAACACTTATATCTCCTTCATCTGAGCTCCTTTGATGTTGTTTCTGATCTCAAAATGACTCATTGGGAGTCTAATTTCTTATGAAACTATTTTTTATCTCAATCAGAGTTGTAGTTTGGGAGATATGATCAAATAACCAGGCCTCGCTCAACTGAACGGAAAACAGAGCATGAACAACTTAAAATCACTCGAGTGAACAGTGAATCACTGCAAGTAATTTTCACTGTTTTCAGAATCACTCGAGTGATTATTAAAATAACTCGGTTGCTACAGTCCTATAGTGCCAAACAGTTCCAAATAGTTCCAAACAGTACCAATCGCTACAGTGACTTCTGAATTTCCTTCTGATCAGTATTTCTTCTAGGAACTTGAATCTTGATATTCCCATTAGTTCCTTGAAGCTCTTCTTTCTCCAATCTCTTTGACTAATCTATAAGATATACAACATTAAATATAGTAGTTAGTCAATATAAAGAGATAAATATATTAAGCAAACTTTTTCCTCTTAATATCTTACATCTATATTTGACATCATCAAAACTAATCATATCTAACAACATACATACAATATTTAACAATATTGGTTGGTAGGGTTGATCATAGACTAGACCATACCGGGTTTTGCCTCAACCTGAGGTTTGGTCTGGATAGTACCTCAGGTTGAACAAGATAGCCTAAGGTTCGGTCTGGTCCAGTAGTAGCTCGAGCTTGGGCTGGACCAGACCAGGTCTAGTGGACTGCCTGGACTAGTCTAGCCAGTCCAGGACCTATTTGATGTTTGTTTTTTTTAATTTTTGTCTTCTTTAAACCTATTCAAACAATCATAAAATTTAAAAAAGTTACCAAACTAACGGCAAGTTCCATTCAAGTAGAAATATTTGAATTTAAATACAAATAAATAAAATGAAAACTGGAAATTCCATCACAAAGCCTATCTGTTCTTTGGATTCTCACTTTAATCCATTTCTATGCATTTTTAGGTATTGTAAAAGGTGACAATCCATCATCATTTACCCTCCCTCATCATCCTAATCAATCTCTCATCTTTCCTAGCTATTTTAATCAATTAATCTTGTAAAATAGATAGACTCAGACCCAGAAAAAAAAAAGAATATGTCACTAACTAGATGTTGCTCTCTTTAAGTCAATGAACCTAGACCCAAAACACAAGTCTTAATAAATAGAGGGAGAGAAATGCAGAGTTGTAGAGGGAGATGAGAAACTAGGAGCAGACACTACTACAAAATATAGATTTTATGTCCCCAAATGATGTTCGTTTTTCAAAAAGGGAAGTAAAAAATAAAGGTGGTGGCATTTTTGTAATTCTATACATCAGTTTTAACAGATTAGGCGTACCAATTCTGAAAATAGATGTTAAAGGTCCACTTTTGGAGTCCCTAATTTAATTAGGGACGCTACCTTTAAAGATTAGGGACATCACCTTTGGCGTCCTTAATTTCCAACTAGGGACGCCAAAGTGGCATCCCTAATATTAGATATTAGGGACGCCACTTTGCGCATCCCTAATTAGGAATTGGTGTCCCTAATATCTAATATTAGGGATGCTACTTTGGACATCCCTAATTCCCAATTAGGGTCGCCCAATGTGGCGTCCCATATTTTTAAATATTAGCACCGAATAGATTCCAATGGACTTTCTCTCTCTCCCCCCGCGACATTTCTCAGTTTCTTTGAAAGGAGTTGTAGAGAGAGACCCACAGTCTATAGATTCAAATCGCTTCTTTCAGTTCTTCCTTCGTGCTCTCACCATCTTCCCCTCTCTCATCCTTACTCTTGTCATGCCTTCTGTTGTTCATGCTAAATCGCTACTCTCGTCCTTGCCCCTACTTACGACGGTAATCCTCTCTTCATCACTTCTCAAATCTAACATGCCAGCCTTTGTTTACATTCTCTTTGCATTTGGATCTGACTCTCCTTCTGTTTATAATTATTATTATATAATTTTTTTCCTTTTTCACAATCAGATATAGTATAGTACATGTGGAGATGAAGAGAATAAATTTTTGAATTCTGAAGTTTGACTAAAAGAAGGGAAATAACATCATTTTAGGGAGAGAAAACATAATTAGTAACCTAAGGAGAAAGGAGAAAAAACAAGCTACTGAAAAAGTTAAAGAGCTACATGTTAAAGCTCATCGTCCTCCTCTCTCCATTGAAGCTTGTCGCCCCTTAGATCTGATCCAGTTTCTATGGTTCATAAAAAATTGCTAGGTAGTGACAGATATAAATAAATATTTTTCTGGAAACAAAAAACCTTTCAACGTCCCTAAAGAATAAGGGACGCCATAACATACTTTAGACGTCCCTTTTTTCTAAAAAAGAGACGCCTAAAGGGTCACTTTAGACTTCCCTAGTAAAATATGATATTTAACATCCATTAAAAAAGGGATGTCTAAAGTGACCCTTTAGGTATCCCTTTTTTAATGAATGTTAAATATCATATTTTACTACATCGATCACATAGGTATCCCCTTATGAAAGGACGTAGAAAGGGCCAAAAACAGGACGTTAAAAGTGTTTTATATGGTAGTAAGAGCAAGAGAAACTAGAGGAACTAAGTATTTCCACAAATGATGAGGTCAAGAGGAGACGATAAACTTATCTCAATGAAGTTTCCAGTGACAGCAGTGATTCACTTAGGCGTTAAGATCAGAGACGCTGAGAACAAGACAAGTGAGTGGAGCAAAGGCACCTTGACAGGGACAAAAGACAAGACGTCGGCCAAGTGGAAGACATCGAGACCAGAGATGCCGAGACAGCAGTGATTCACCTAGGCGCTGAGATCGGAGACACTAAGAGTGAGATGGGATCTGAAGTCTGAACTCTAACTAGGTGGTTTGGCAATATTGTGTGTCAGTGATAGGCTGATAGGGATGAGCAATTGAACTCTCTGAACTCTGATGGCTGATGGCAATTGAACTCCCGTGAGTCTGTGATGGTATGACCCCTAATAGCTGATAGGGATAAAGATGATCAAAATAGATTCATGTGTCTGTGTTCAATAGACAATCATAATACCACAATAATAGAGTTAGAGATTAGAGTGAGTAAAGTAAACAATGTGGATTTTAAAAAAAGACTACTCAGGCAATACTGGACTAGACCAAGGGGTTTGAGACCTTGGTCTAAGCAAATAAGTTTGGTCTAGTCTATTAGAAGTTGCTCAGGCCATTTGTTTTTCCTATCAGACTCGGTCGGGTTGGACCAGGTTAGATCGGACTACATGGACTACCAGGTTTTTTGATCATCCTTATGGGTGGGTGATGGGATATGGGATAAGAGATAATTAAAGTTTAATTAAAACATCTAGTTTTATCCATTAAATATGATTAGTTTTGATGATGTCAAATATTTTTCTATATTATTCAAATAAGAGTTGTTATTCGAATAATAGTGAAAATTCAACATACTTTTTTATACTTTGTTTTCGGTTAGCTTAATCATGTGTTTAGTATTTCTAAAATATTTTCCAAACCACAAATCCATTTGAGATGAAACTTGGTTTATATGAAATGTCACTCAGAATATGGTTCATGGACACTTACTTCACTCTCAAATATATGAAAGGGATATATGTTTTAAAATTTTGTGCTTGTAATTTGTAATATCTCGGATTTTGGGCTTAAGAACTTAAGGATAAGCCTATATCAGACAGACTACTAAGCCCAGTTTAGGAAGGGAATGTCAAGAGATAGAAAGACTCTTGGGGACTATGTGATCCAGCACTACCAAGCATAGGGCCAGTATGCGTAGGCAGTAGGATCAAAGTGTCGGTACATATGTGTACAGGACACATACGGTGCCGTTGGATTGGTAGAAAGACGTCATCCAAATATGTCATGAGGTATAGGACTGATTGGTCGGGCAAAATAGATCTGGTAATATGGGTTTAGATCATGGGCTAAACTCGCCCAACCTGACAAAATGGGTAATTTGGGTTCTGTAAAAGTGGGATTGCTTGGGAGCTGTTCTTTTAGGCTCAAACCTATATAGGCCTAACTCGCGATAGGTTAGACCATCGAGTTGGCAGGTTGACCCATATTTTTTTAAATGTAACCCAAGTCCCAAACCCAAAGGTCTAAATCAATCTCAGACTCTCAGTCTCACCTAGCCTACTGTCAGAGTCACTATCACATGTCACTCCTCAGTCTCAGAGACTCAAGACTCTTAGACCTCAGTTTCTTACAATCTCACTCTCACATAGTCATGACTTATATCTCATTGTCATTTACTCATTTCTTTAAAATTAGCATAATATTATCTTTCACTTTGTTTTATTATCTGTTATAGTAGTAGATTTACTTATGGAAAAGCAAAGTGATCAAGCGCAAGAAAATCTTACAACTTCACATCATGCTTTAAATTTGAACACCATTAATATCAACTAATTATTGATTACCTTTAAGTTCCACTGATAGCTTTCAGATTTATGTTTATTATGTCATGTGTGGACTCTTGATGAATGCTTAATTTGTAATGTATTTTAAATTTTTTTATGGTTTAGGTTTGTAGAAAAAAAAATTTTAGTATATTGTTTAAATTTCTTTTTGAAAAATGCAGAATAAAATTTTTTTAAAAAAATAATATGGGTTCGACGGGCCAACCCGCCAACCCAGCGGTTATGGGTTAGGTTGGCTAAATGCCAACCCATATTGATGTGGTCCTTTTAGGTCCGAACCCATATGGTCCTAACCCGTGGCGGGTTAGCCTGAACTAGGTAGTCCAAACTATATTACCACCTCTAGGGTAAAATATGATGGTATAGGTGTACAATGGCATTTTCAGGGCAGATATATGTACCCTGCGTTTTTGGAAAAGACACCGGTATGTGGTGCCATATAGGGCCCACACACATACTCTAACCTGACATCATCTTGAGGGCTTCACTGTGTGTAACGTAATCCTGAGTAAGTCCCGAGTAAAATCTGAGTAGACACTAATAAAGTGACTTTAATAAAGTAAGTCATGATGTGTAATGATTACCTTACTTTTGTGTTGGACAAGCAAGAAGGTGACACATGTCCCTTAAGGTATACACAACCATGACAAGTACCACCCTTACATTTTGGTTGGCACAACTAGAAGGTGACACTTGTCTCTCATCATGAAGTGTCCTTTTTTCCTTTTATGTTAGCATTCCAAGATAGTGACATGTGGCACAGAAGTAGGGGAATCCACCGGTCTTCGGTCTAGTCATCCAAATAACTTTTCTGAACATCGAACCCGTGAGCTGGGGAAATCATTAGAACCTTACTTACCCTGACAAAAAGGATGGCTATAAACCTGAGAAAAGAGGCATGACCCACTTTATTAAAGAAAATGACACATGTCACTAAATCACTGGATCACCAGACAAATGGCACCACAATATCACAACACGTGGCATAAATTTTCTAAGACCCTTTTTTGGCCATATATTTTGGCCAAATGGCCTAAAATAAGGGATAAAAATCAGAAAAATATCACAAAATTGTTAGAGGAGAGATAGAAGGTGAATAGTATTTTCTAAGAACTTCAATACGTCAAAACACTACCGAATCGGCGTTTTCTCCTAAAATACCCTTCACAAACCTTTTTCTATCCCAAGCTTCATTTCCATGATTTTAGATTTTCATTTGCAGGTGTTTGGTGCCCTCTTGCCGGATGAAGTACTGCCAGATTTTCGAACCGGTTGCGGAAATGCGTAAAGGTAAGCGTATGCTTTATTTTAAACTGATTGGTTTGTTGTTTGGATGATTTTTCATTAGGTTTGGGGTACTTTTCATTTTTGAACAGGGGGTATTTTTAAGTTTTAATCATGTGTTTATGGTTAAATGATGATTTATGATGATATTGGACCAAATTGTTGGATAAAATTCTATTTTAGTGATTTTGTTGAAAATAGGTTCAATTCGGTCAGAAGGGTAGGGACTTGAACTTTGTAATTTTGATGATTTTGACATTACCATTATGTTCTATATGAAAAATTATAGGGAAAACACGTGGTTATAATTTTTGTATAATTGTACATAATTCTAGAATTTTTGGAACTTGGATGACCCTGCTGCCAGATTCATTTTTCTAGAGCAAAGTTGATGTGACATGTCTTTCAGTAAACAAACCTTATCTAAACTTTATGAAATCTTACATTATGAAAGTAGACATCCTTGGGTTTAATTAGATAGGTAATATGATGCAATTAGACTAGTGGATTAAGATATATGATTTTTTAAAGTTTGATGTTGATTTTGGAATGAAATTTGTGGCAGGCTGGTTGTGTGTCTGTTTTAAATAGGAAAATGATTTCTAAAAATTGTAAGACTTTCAATTCCAAAATTATACATGTCAAGATTTAATTTTATGTATCATTTATATCATTTAGGTGTGTACGATGAAAGTTCTACATTTTTAAAATTTGGTCTAGAAAAACTAGTGAATTCTGGGGCAGTGATCAATAAAGTGAGATATTGTATTGATATGTGTCTAGAAGTATAATGGCTATATTTTTTCCTAAAACTAGACTAATTAGGGGTCACATAGCCTTTATAATCATCATAATTGGATATCTGTATAATTATTTATGAATTTTCAAAAATTGAAGAAAATTATAGCAGATTTAAGTAAATGTGCAAAAATACTAAAATGTAATGGCACTAGGTAATTATGATGAACTTTAAGGGTGAAGTTAACCAACTTGGGATAGTTGGACCACTTTGACCTTGCTTTTGACTTAGTATTTTAACCTTAATGACAACCAACATAAGTACTTGGATTGTAAGAGAATTGGACCAAATAATAATTTGTTGTCCGTAATTCTAATTATATGACCTAACAATTGTCCCAAATCTAAGACTTGCTTGAGCTCAGACAAACAATTGGTTATTGCTCAGCGGAAGCGACCAAGTAGTAACTTTGCCTTTCATATGTTATAAGATACATTGTATGTTTGTGTTTTTGTCATGAATTATCTGACACATTCTGATAATCCGGGGTGGTTGCCTGGGGCCTATTACACGGGTGGACGCTCAGGCCATTGAATTTTTCTGTGATGCATGAGTGAATGTTGGGGGTCTATTACACGGGTAACACTCAGGGCCATGTGATTTGTGATGCCTAGCGCTATGGTGGTATTGTCAACACCCATCTGACATACCCCTTAATATTGATATTAATCAAAGTAGCAATGCGCAGTTCAGCGGGCACACAGGAACAACATAAATATACTGATATCATCGATACAATGTGCTTGATTATATTACAGGAATTCCCAATGAGGGTACATACATAGTAATTATGGACCTGAAAATAATAAAAGGCCTTCAGATAACCAATTGCTTCTCTTGATCCGGACTGGAACCTTCAGTTGCCGATAATTATAGTTTTGCTCTTTGAGCCGCTGCCTACTGCTGAAAAATTTATATGTTTATGGAAAGGGTGAGATTGAAAGAATCTCAGTAGTAACAACTAATCAAACATATATAATGTAAAAATAAATATGCAATGCACCATGTTATGTAAAATGCAAAATCATACTATGTTGTATGCACACTGTCCAAGGCCAAACAACTATTTGCAACCCTGGCTTAACTTGTATACCATCATTGGATGTAAGACCACAACTAGGTCTTGTGCCCTAGGCACTACCATGTTACAGAAAATGGCATACAAAAAGCATATAATTGTTCATATAGTATATGAAAGAAAGAGTTACTACCTAGAACGTGTTATTTCCTTACCTATCTATCGATTCAGCTCTGTCTATCCTGCTCAGGTTACTGATATATCCTAAAATTTTAAATTTTAGGATAAATGAGTTATTACTCATTCATAATTCATTCTAAACTTATTGTGTTGGTTATCTTAGTTCAAGAAATGCTAAATGACCAAAATGCCCCTGAGGACCTGGTCTAAGTCCCTTTGTACCTGGTCAAATTGTACTTTACTAGAAATTATGAACCGGGCTAATCCTACACAATTTCGCATGTAGAATCTATTTTTGACCTTAGATTAATTAAATTCATGCCCAAATTATGAAACTACCCCTGGCAACCCCAACTTAGGGTTTTAAGTATAATTTTATCATTTCACATTCAAAGGCCCGTATACTCCATATTATACATGTTCCCTACACAATTTTCCACTATAAACCCAATGGAATAATCAAAACCATGAAATTCTAGCTCTAACCCTCCTAAACAGGTCTGGCCAAAAATATGAAATATTTATGAAAAATGTGTTTTCTTGATTTCAATCCATATAACTCTTTTTCACCTATAATCACATGTTTAACCACTTAAAAATCTTTTAAACATGATTAGTATGAATTTGGGTAAAACCTACCCTTAGGTTTGTGCATCCCAATCATAAAAACAAAGCCAAAACAACCACAAATCAACGACAATCATAAAAAATCATCAAGATTCAACAAGAGAAACTAGGTTATTGATATTACCTTTGATTTCTCTTCTTCCTCTCTCTAAAACCATCCTCTCTCTCCTCCTTCTTGCTCTTGATTTGGCTTGCTAAACATGTGTTTCAATAAGGAATAGAGAAGAGTAGAGAGAGTTGCTCATGAATTAGGAGGCATAACTCATGAAATTTCACAACTAACTTACCTTGGTTGCTTCTTGAACTTCTTGAGCTCCCTCTTTGTTCTTGTTTTACATTCAAGCTCTCTCTCTCTCTCTCGCTCTTGGTGTTGACCAAAATAATTGCAAAAGGAAGAGATAAAGAGCTTATAAAATATCCCAACTCCACCTCCTCAAAATATAATTTTTAATTGCTAATTCACCACATGTCTTTAATTATTTTATTCTTTCTTCATTTACTTGGCTCAAATCATTCCATCTTGATTAATTCTTGGCCAAGTATTTTGCTTTCCTCTTCCCTCTTCTTGTTAACCGAAGTATCTCCTTAATTTGGAGGAAATAATTGCTTCTTTCTTTATTGATCAAATGATCATTTTGCCCATACATTTTTTCCCATTTTTCGTACATTGTTGGAAAATTGGTAGAATTTTCATCAAAATTTAAAAATTCATATCTTTAGTTATACATTTCTAATTGATGTGATTGCAAAGGTATGTGACCCTTATTAAGTCTATTTTTAAGGTAAAATATAGGATTTTGGCAACTAGAAGATCATGATTCCAAGAATGTCATTTGTTGGACACTACTACAAAAACTTGTCAGTTTTACTGGGCTAACTTCAAAAATACATAACTCTTTGTGTACAGCTCAAAATGATTTATATGACCTATCAAATTAAATAATGATAAGTCGACTTTCATTCTGGAAAATTTCATAGGCATTGGACATCATTTGCCTATTTAAAAATGTCACACAACAAGACTGCCACACAAGAAAACACACTGGCAGCAAATTTCATTTCTTACAATTTGTGTTCCAAGCATAATTATGTTGAGTGACCACTAATTGCCTTGCTCTGTCATTTCCTGTGCTGTTTAATTCACCATTCTATTTCCTTTAATACCCTAAAGGAATAAAGAAATTTTAGGGAATAAAATTATGCCTTCTTAGGAACTTGCTAAACCAGGGCTTAGCAATCAACTTGATTAAGGCTTATTCTCAATCTTCTAGTCCCAAAATTTTGGATATTACAGATATGTTGAACTACATGTTATGCACTGAATGATATTGTGATAATTCTATTATATGATGACTATGTGGCATGCTTTATGATTTTGTATCTATATGATTGACTACCTGTTACTACTAAGATTCTTTTGAATCTCACTCTTTTTCTATAAACAAATCTACAGTACAGGCTAGCAACTCAAAGGACAAGAAGGTAAACACAAACAATTAGAGGATGAAGCTGCAAGATTTATTTTCCTTGTTGGTTGTCTATTTTTGGATATTTTGGGATATGTATACGATGTATATAACTATGTAAACCTAATGATAGTACAATGATAGAACCGGTAGTACCAGTAGTCTAGAAAATGGACAGTAACATAACAAAAGGATATCTTTGCTAGATAACGCTTCTGATCGATAAAAGAAACATTCACTAATGAATGCAATATAAGACCTAAGTAGTGATATGCTCGTACACTCTGATAAAATGGAATTGAGTACCGATAAGACGTTGGGAGGAAGTGAACTTTGTGAAAATGTTTGAAAAGGTTTTTTTTCTCCTCTGAAAACTCTCTCAAACCCAGGTTCAACTTCTGAGTTGAGATTAAGATTTTGTGAACGTTTTCAAAAGTTTGAGTAATCCGGGACCGAATCCTGGTTTCACAACTTATTTCACTACTCTTTTGCACTCCTATGAGTTTATTGGAAATAAGGTGTGACATATTTTATGTGCTGGTCCTGACCCTTTTTAGTCTTTCATTAATATATTTAAACTTGTTTGGAATAGTTCTTATTGCATTAGAAAGTAGACTTAAGGAGCTTTCTAATGATAGGTCATTTTTCATATTTAGATTTAAACTGAGAGTTATATCCATCCAAAGTTCATCTTAAAGTCAACTCTCTTATGATTTAAACATGGAGATAAATCCAATGAGTCAAAAATTATCCAAGTCAAAGATGTTATTCAAATAATAACCTAAAGCTAAATATGAAGAATTTCCATTCGAATATAAGGACAAATATTTTGAGTCAAAGTATATCCAAGTCACAAGTCTTATCCGAATAATGAACATATCGTATCAAATTTGAGAGCTAGTGCGTATAATGTGAAAATGCTAATACTGGAATATCAGAGTTATACACTTTACAAATAATTTAATGTTTATGTCATTAGACAGATAGTTTGATTGTACTTCAGGGATATAATTCATCTTTGAGGAAAAAGATCATAGATTGTAATATTCTATCATCAAGAGTGATTGTATCCTTATTGGTAAGTCCATGATCTAGAAGGGGGTATGGATTAGGTTTGATTTGATGGCACCCACAGTCGTTAGAGACTGTGTCTCATATCTAATATGGGCTAAAGAATAGGGGTGCGCCTCTACTACCAACTTAAGCCTTTAGCATAATGGTTAGCACTTCATAGGTAAAGGTGTTTAGCCGAGGGTAGTCTCAGGATGGGTGACCTCTTAGGAAGTCATTGTGTTGTGATGCTTTGTTCTTGAGGTTTAGGACCAAATCACACCTTGGAGGACTCCTTTGGGCCTAGCTAATGACATTTTGGGCTTTAAATGATGATTATCTGATATAGAATTTATTTGTATGAAAATTATTATTTAATTAGATGATTAATTGTGAAGCGCTAAGCATCATACTAAAAGCTTAAGCTGGTAGTAGAGGCACATCCCTATTCCTTTAAACTAGATCAGACATGGACCCCCCATTTCTAATAACTATAGGTGCCACCAGACCAAACCCGATCTACACCCCTACCTAGACCTGAGATGTATCACTTATGGGAAGTAAAGACTTGTGAAAGATTTCACAAGTGCCTACTGGATAAACTTGTGAGATTGTAAAGGTTCTTAAGTACTAGCTAAACTTGACAGATTTTTCAATTTGGAAACCTCAGGGTGCCTGGGATTTGACGTAGGTCTTTGTGAAGAGACCGAACAAGGATGAACTATTTGTATATTGTTCTTGCTCATCTTCATCTATATTTTCTCAGTTAATATGCTCTTCTTAGCTCTCCCTTAGTATACACATTTAAAGTACAAGAATTTCAAAACACCCAATTTACCCCATTTGGGTGTTCAATCATACTAAAAAATTGTCATTATCATTGTAATCCTTTCATATTATGATTTACATATGATTTGGAGTAGATTTATGATTTATATTTGAGTTTGAATTTAAAAAAATATTATTATATCATTCTTAGATATCTATAAATAAAGGTAGGGTTTCTAATTTGTAATCAGCTTTGAATATTGAATAAATTAAAGAATTCCTAATTTTTCGGTGTCCTCTCTTCTCTTTCTCTCTCTTCCTCCCTCTCTTTGTTTCACCTCTCTCTTTCCTTTCCCCGTATTGTTTCACATAAGTCTGCCTACGTACTTCAGTCAAATAAGGCAATAGATTCCGACCTAGTTTAGGGGTCTAACCCAGTTTTATCAAACTTCTTTCTAGCTTTCTTTTCTTCAAAATAGGTAGAGGTGTTAGTTCTCAAATATGTTTTGATGAAAACAAATCTTGATAAATAATGAGTACTTCTTGATTCAAGCCAATTAAGTAAGTTTGTGGTTGTTTAAAGAATGGTTTGATATAAATAAAATAACTTGATATAAATAAAATATCTCAGATGATCACTCAAGTGATATGCAATTCATTCTAGTGATGATCTTAAGCTTTTAGTGGTTTTGTAAGTCACTCGCTGAAAATTAGGAAGTGAGGCAAAATCACTCGAGTGTCTGAGACTTCACTCAAGTGATTCTCCTTCACTTGCACAATCTCAGCAAGTCACTCACGAGGTTACTAAGAGTTGAGAAGAGAGGTCACTCGAGTGGATAAGTGGCCACTCGAGTGACAAGAGATCACCTGCAATGGACTCTGCGAGTCACTCTTAGGTAATATGGAAGTGACATGGAACATCACTCGAGTGGCAAGAGCTCACTCGAGTGACATATACCCACTTGCATGATTTTTAAGAGTCACTTGCTGGTTTTTCAAAAGTTATGAGAAAACTCACTCGAGTGACAAGTGTCCACTTGAGTGGTAAGTCATCACTTGCAAGTTTCATGAAGTCACTCGTGGGATCTCTGAAGGTTAGAATAACATTCACTCGAGTAAGTAAGAGATCACTTGAGTGAAATATGTCACTCTTAGATAATCTCTAAGTCACTTGCGACAAATGAGACAGTTACCCAAGGCATTCATTCACTCGAGTGACAAGCATTCACTTGAGTGACAAACATTTACTCTACATCTATTTGCAAGTTACTCGTGGTAGCTTAGGAAGTTAAAGCTAAAGATCACTCAAGTAGATAGATGCCATTCAAGTGACATCTTACAACTCGTGAACATTCTGTAAGTCACCTCCTGGAGATTCAAGAGTGCATTATAGTTCCCACTCAAGTGAAACATATTCACTCAAGTGAATAAGTTTCCACTTAAGTCAATTACTACTCACTCAAGGGGAGTCTCATCGTCTACTCCAGTTTCAACATCATCTTAAACTCTGATTCACTTTATTAAAGTTATTAATCATTTATTATCTCTTATATATTGTTTTAATATTACTAATCGTACTTGTGTATAAGTTTTAGAAGCTTGAACAATGAAGCGAATTCAAATTCCTCAAAGGCATGGTGGTTGTCAGAAGCATTAAATGCTCATCCACCAAACATACCAGACACACACTAGAAGGATTACGTCCGATGATTTATTACTCAGATCCGAAAGCAACTTAATGCCAAAACCCTTCAACGGCTTTAAAGTCAATCCAACGGATAGTTTGAATGCTCACAACGGTCAGTCACAACGGTCATTAATGAACTAACGAAGCTATCCAACATCGAAACATCATTTATTGCTTAGTTCTCTATAACATTATTTGATAGTCCTTTAGTACTTAAGTAATCATTAATTTGCTCTGAGAGAGTCTTTTATCTGATACATTCTTAAACTCTGTAAAATCTCAAGGTAGTAGGACCTTAAGTGTGGTTGTCAGATTACAACGTGTAAGGGGGAGTAAGTCCTGGTAAGGATTATCTGCTGCTTGATACGTTGTACTGAGGTACCAAGAACCTATAGAACCTTGGAAGAATAGTGGAAACTCAAAGACGCTCTGAGAACTGGACGTAGGTCATTTAGTTAAGACCGTACAAGTATACATTATTGTGCATCTACAGTGATATCTTTCTTACCTTCATTTTTATACTCTATCTGGTTTAATCTCAATTTTTTATAAATCACCCAATTCCCCCCTCTTGGGTGAAGATTGAAACTAACAAGAGGCAGTTTAGAATCAGCTAACCAGCTTTCCAACTTTACACGTAGAGGATATATATGATACCTTTATTGATTCAAAAACATGTTAATTAAATATAGGTCATTATGTAATTTGTCAATTAGAGGTTAAATTTTTTAAACATTTTAATAACAATGATGGAAATATTATAATAAAACAATATGACCATATCAAATTATTATGAAAAAATTCATATTTTTAATTTGAATGCAAAATTTTTTTTAAAAAAAATCTAACTTTAAATAAAATTAGTAGCATGGGAGAAGTTCAAGTTTTTTTTTTTTGAAAGTGTCTAATAATGAGATTGAGTATCCTTAATTTATTTTATAATATAAAATAAATCTTTATATCATTATACATCACATAAATAATAATTACTATAATAAAAAAATTAGGAATATTAGTGCCAGAATCAGTGACATAAATTATATTGGAAAATGTTAGCAATGGATATTCCATCACAAAATCTGTTGGTAAATTTTTTGAAATATTATAATTAAAAAATATATTGGAATTTTACTGATGGAATGATTCTATTGCTAAATTCCATTGGTAACCAATTGTAAAATCCATCATAATTTTTTTAAAATATTTTAAGTAAAAAAATATAGGAATTTTATCAATGGAATTAGTGACGGAAGCATTTCATCACTAATCACAACTATAGAAATGTCTATATTTTACAGTTTTTTTACAATATTTTACTGTTTTAAACTATAAAATATATGAGAGTTAAATATTAATATTTTACAATTCCAACCGTAAACTATTTGAGCTAATACTTTACGGTTATAATCAATATTTTAAAAATCGGACCGGAAGTCGAACCAGAAAGTTCAGCGGGTCATAGTTCAAATGGTTGGAATGGTCAAGCTATTCGGTCAAACTGGTGACATAATAATTAAATTTAAAAATTATATATATATAACAATTAGTCTTTAGTCTAATTTCATAGGAAGTTAATAAAATCAAAAAATACCATTTAACGAAGAACATTAAATCAATCATCAACCTAACTAAATACACTAACAATAATGATTTTATGACTTGTCAAATATTGGTGGCTTTTGATTGATCCAAGCATGAGTTTTTTGAAAGGCATTTGGACCATACCACTCTGGTTCTATTTATAAGTCTTTTTTTACCAAAAACTTTGGTCCTATTTACAAGTCCAGTTTCAGTGTAATAAATGAGATTATGACAATTTTACCCCTATTTATTGTACAAATGAAGAAATAATTTAAAGATAGACAGAGAAGAAAGAGTTGAAAAGTACCCATTCACAAATGAGGGTATAGTTGTAAATTTACCCCATAATCGTTGAGTTAACGACCTCTCCTTGGTATGTGAGATTTAGTTGAAAGGGACTTGTAAATAGGATTAGACTGGTAAATGTCATCATCTTCTTAAGGAAATGACCTAAAATTAAGACCTTCAACTCCAATTCCAATGCTTCTAATTTCATCATTAGCTTGAGGATGAACATCATTGCCTTTTTCTTCAAAAGCATATTTATAAAATAGTTTGCAACAAATCAAATTATTAAATTTAGTAACATATAATATAAATAAAATAAAGTAACATGTCTAAAATTTATATGCCACTTTTTTAAATTTTTTTGCAGCATAAAATTTTTTAAAGAAAAATTGCAGCAAAAAAATTTAATTTTTTGCATTTTTATTGGGCCGGAAGGTTTTTGAAAAATGGGTCTGGTTTCCAGCCTAACAAAGGTTAACATCCTAAAAAAAGATAAACGACTGCCCAAAATGGCTCCCTTAGAAAACAGTCCAACGCATATATCTGACCCGCCTCAGTGACCGGCCGATGGTTCGACCATTCCAATCATCCGGTCTGGTTCTCTAAACAGTGGTTATAATAGAGAAACCGTTAAGTATTTTTGATTTACTTCACGGTTGTAAAACACAACCTAGGAATATATAGGAAAAAAAACTTTATGGTTGTAATATTTAGCCATAAAGTATTTGTTTCTAGTTTTATTCATTTTTAAGAAGCTTATTTCACGGTCGTTATTTTAAAACCGTAAAATATGTTGATATACTTCATGGTTGCTTTCAATAACTATAAAATTTGTCTTAATATTTTATGGTTATTAGCAAATAATTGTGAAGTAATTGTGTCCAAATTTTTTTTTAAAGATAGGGGCTCATTTTTTATCAGCCCTTATGTACATTACATACAAATATCTATAAAAGGAAACCAAAAGAGAGATTCACTTTTTTAGAGCTACTCCACAACAAATTATATAGACACATAAACCACATCATGTCTAAATATACTTAAACAAATCTAGAAAATGAAAACAATGTAATCATATCCAAATCTGAAACAAAATCCATAACACGCCTATATATCGTTAAACAAAAAAATGGCCACTCTAGCTACTTATGTTATGCAACAACCCACTGACGATAAATAGTCATAATCGACTCTTCTATGACTTTTTCAATTTGGCAGGAAAATATTGCTCACAAAAAGCGTCTTCAAAGTACTGCATGCAAAAATAAATTAAATATGTTAAAATATATCATTTGAAATTTAATTTAACTTGAACACATACTTGCATATATACATACCTTGTGACATTTAGGTGACTATGTCCTTCATGAACTTTGTGACATAGTACTCACAATTAGAGCTCTTATTTGGTTGCATGGACACTATAAAGAAACAAATGTAATGCATTAGTCAAGATAAAATAAACTACCTTTACTTTAAATATATAGTTAATGTTTGTGTGTGTGCATATACATATCTACTTGTGTGTGTGTGTGTGTGTGTATAGAGAGAGAGGTATAGGTATGTGTGTGTCCGTGTGTGCGAGTGCGCGCGCGCGTGTATGTGTATGTATATACAGATACATATACATACATATAAGTATGTATATACATATTCACATATATGTATATACATATACATCTACATACATATAAGTATGTATATACACTACAAAAAAACATGAATTTAGTAGCGGTTAAAAATATGTATTTGTACCGGTTTCAACTGCTGCAAACAACATTGGTAGCAGTTAAGTAAACCGCTACAAAAATCACTGTTGCAAGCAATTTTGTAGCGGTTAAATGTAACTGTTACTCAAGAGAAAAAAACTGCTACTAATACAATAGCGGTTACAACTTACCGCTACAATAGTCGGATGATGTCTAAACCATTTTGTGACAATTTAGTAGTGGTTAAATAATAGCTACAAATTTATACCAAATATTGGTAGCAGTTATTATATAACTACTACCAATTTCAAGACGCGGATATTTAAGAATGGCGCTAAAAAATTCGTAACGGTTCAACAACCGCTACTAATATTTTGTTATGGCGGTAATTGAAAATTTTTGAATCTGTTTGGTAGCGGTGATATAACCGCTACTAAATAAAATTCTGAAAGAGGCACCAAACAATTTAACCAATTTTTCAATTTCACTGTTAACATTGTAGCAGTGTATATAACCGCTACAAATTGTCGTGAAAACATTTAAAAAAAGATCCAATAATTTAATTTAATTCTTATAGTATCATTTTATCATGTTCATTAGTTATATAACTGAATTAAACGTAGTTACTATTTAAAAAAATTAATTAAACTGAATTACTGGGTAAAGAAAAAGATTAAATTGAGTTACATAAATATAAAATTTATATGCATAATAATGAGAAAGTGTAGGTAATGTTATGAAATTGTAGGTAATATGTACTTATTTTGTTATCCCCTAGATGTGGATCGTTTTGTAAGGAACGTTTTTTAGGAATAGTCCCTTAGTGTCTTGAAAAAAAATTAGTATGAATATTATAAGAAGGAAAAAAAAAGAAGAGATGAAAGAATTGATAAAAAAATTACCATGCATGATGATCACATTACTTAGATCTTGAGCTCTTGGAAAAAAAACATTCCTGGATGCAAAAAAGTGAGAGAGAAGAAGAGGGTAAAGAAATGGAGATGTGTATGAAAAGAGTTGGTGTGGAGGTATTTATAGGGATATGCGTGACTCTTGTAGCAGTTAGTATCACGGTATTTGTAGCGGTTATATTTTGTAGTAGTTAGTATTCATGTTTGTCGGGTTTATTATTTGTAGCGGTTTTGTTTTATTTTATAGCGGTTATGTAACCATTAAAACTATGATTCAATATTATATATATATATATATATATATATAATACGTATCAAAATTTAAAAAAAGACCAAAATCATAGTTCCACTTAATCATTCTTCTTCGCCATCCCTATAAAATATTTGTGAAAGAAATATTAGTATGGTATTTGTAATACCCCATTTTTCACCAATACACTTATGTGTGCTTGATGTATATTAAATGGAATAAAAATGGTGAAAAATGATGTGAATGAATGTATGTGAATTTATGGAAAATATTCCAATCGCCGGTTACGCGTAAATTGGTCGAATAAGGGTATAAGAGACCGGTAAAGGCCCAATATGGTAACCAAAATTCACAAAATTTAATGATATGATTAATGGCCTTATTTAAGTGTCAAAATGGGGTTTAACCGAAGAAATGGGCGGAAAATGATTTATTTCGTTAAATCATTAAATGCAGGGGCAAAACGGTAATTTTGCCGAAAAGTGGAAAATAATTATTTTTCCTCCAATTCCCAATTATTTGAGCTAAATGGAAATTAAAAAGAGTAAAATGACTAATTGATCATTAATGGATCAATTTTGGTCAAAAGTGGTCAAATAGTCAAAAAGTCAATGACTTGGTCAACAAGTTACATGTTGGCACAATAAGATAATTGAAGAACCAATACTTCCCTCTTATTCTAATGTGATTTTTGGTTTAAATGGATGAAGAGAAGAGAGGTGTGATTAATTAATGGAATTAAGCATTTAGGGACCAATTGTAATGTGCCACATGTCCAATTAATTAAAGTATGGCATTATATGAATCTATGATCATTCTCATCAGCTCATTCACGTCTGAAAATGACCTAAAGAATGAGAGAGTGAGCTGAAGAACGAGAACTTGGCGGAAGAATGAAGAAAAGCTAGGGATCCTCTAAGATTAAGGTAAGGTGCTTTAACCTTGTGATTAGAGGTTTCTAATCCTTCTATAGTCTCTCTTCCTCATCTCCTTATCATCAATCTCCCTGATGAGCAGCTGAAACAAATGCAAGAAGGAGAGAGAGAGAGAAAATGTCCAGGAGAGAGAAAGTCCAAGAAATCAAGATGTAACTTCCAAAACTTGTTCCTCTTGCTTGATTGATGTTGGTAGAGTAGTTTAGGACTTGATTATGATTCAAATGGTGTAAGATAACTCAAGAAAAACCAAAGTGAACAAAATATGGAAATGCCTTTAAATCAAGTCCAATGATTTCCTAATCAATTAATATTGCGAGGATAAGTAGAAAGAAGACGATTAGGCTAAAAAAAATGGGATTCTGACACAAGTTGTTTGGTAATTTATTTTCCCTTCATTGTGTTGGACTAAGCAAATGAGTGTGAATTTGACCAATTCGATGCTTCCATTAGATTCAGGAGGCCGAATTGTGTAGGGTATATGTTGACCCCGAAGTGAGAAGAGGATCAGAGACTGAAATGACCAATTTGCCCTTTCTAAGCCTTATTTGAGGGCTGTCAAGGGTATTTTCGTCATTTGGGATTGATTTTGGTCAATTCGAGGTCAGAAATGAATTCTACATGCGAAAATGTGTAGGAATGGACTAAATCATGATTTTGAGAAAAATACTAATAATGAGAACCTAAGGGTATTTTAGTAATTTGGCACCAATAGGCTAAATTTACCAATGATGAGTTTGGAAAGGTGTATGGATGAGTAATAACCCCTTTGGTGATGTTTGGCAATTTCTGGACTTGGTAGCTAATCTGGCCTCAAAATTGCCCGAGCTTGAATCAGGGGAAAAGTTGTATAAAGTAGCAACCTGGTAGTAACCGTCTTCATATAACATAGCATGCATATGTGTGATGTGTTATCATCAAACGTCTAACATGTTTAGATTATGCTGAGTAATCACCTGGGGCCTATCTTTGCGCAGGTTGATACTCAGGCGATAATATTCATATTGAACGAGCGGTGCAGGGGGCCCATCTTTGCGCGGGTACCCCTCAGGGTCAAGTCCTTGTCTAGCGCTAGCATGGTTTGTGAATTGCATGAAAATGGCACTAAATAATGTTATGATGATTTGATTGATGATTGTATGATGAGCATGCTATATATGTGCTATCTTGTATGTTTTATGTGTTACTACTGAGATTCCTATGAATCTCATTCTTTTCCCAAAACAAATCTCCAGTACAGGGAGGGAGCTCGCGGGGCAAAGAGAAGGTAAATGACGATGAGTCGAGGCTGAGCAGCGGAAGAAATTAGGCTAGGTTGTCAAGCTTTTGTGATGTATTTTAAGAACCTTATGAGTATTTTGAGTTGTAATATGAATTGTGTATGAATGTGTTTCATATATGAATATGTATATCCAGCAAAGGCATTGTATGGAGTTTCTAGCATCTTCCGCACTCTGTGTTTATAGTCGGTGAGTATTAGCTAATTAGTACTCTACCGTAGTATTGGGAAATAAGGTATCACAGTATTGTTGTGTAGAAAATAGTAAATGTAAATGATGTGAACTTATAAAAACTCACCTAACTATAGGTAAATTATCATCGCCTTCAGGGAAGAAGTTTTCAAAATTGGCAGGATGGAATGGCTCACTCTTGTAAGTGATGTTGTCACCATCACCCATATTGTTAAGGTCTCGAGGCTTTAAGTGAACCACCATGTTCCAATCCCTATACCTCTTGTCCTGGACATAATAAACTTGGTGTGCCTCTGAGGCAAGAATATAGGGCTCATCATCTTCAGATTGACCAGTGTGAATTCGATGAGAGAAATTTATTGATGTGATGCCTAAATCATCTATTATGAGTCCCCGAGAAGTGGTCGTATTTGCCCACAAACACTTGAAAAGTGTAACAGTGAAATGGTCTTGGTAATTTAGTTCGACAACATCAACAAGCTTTCCATAGTAAGGGACATCTTTGAACTGCATGTTACCATCACTGTTGCTCACATAACTCCGTGTCCCAAACATGGAAAAAACACCCAAATTTTGAGTTTGTAATCCTTGATCTCGTGATACCGTGCAAAACTTGAAACCATTGATATTGTATGTTGTAAACCTTTTTGCATGGTCAAGCAGGCCAATTGCGAGTATTTTGAACTCTAGTGAGTACGGGTTGTGGTCATTTAATATTCTGTGTGCAAACCAGGTCGGGAATTCTCTATGGACCTTTTTGTCAACTTCGAAGGATGTTTGTGTTCGAATCCTTATTTGACACTTCACATGACTTCTGAATTCCCTACAATTAATCATGGGAAGACGATCATGAAATGTAAATAAAAAAATAAGGATAGTTGTAGAATAATATATGAGTGTATGATTCTTACTGAAGGAAGGGTTCAACTTGAGTGTAATTAATTAAGACATGTCTATGTACCTGCAACTTCTCTGTTGCTGTTATTTTGAAGTTCTCACTTACTCCAACTGCTTTACCAACACAAGGGATTAACAACTCTGTTGCTATTGTTGGCTCAGGTTCAGGACAATCGTCGACAAGAGGTAGTCAGTTGAAAGACGTCTCAATATCATCAAAGTACCTTGAGCAGAAATACAGGACTTCATCCCCTATATAACCTTTAGCTATAAAACCTTCTGGCCACGCCTTATTCCTTACCTAATATTTCAATTTGCCAATAAACCTGTAAAGTAAAGAAGGAAATAAATGGTGAAATGGGCGAGTAGCAAATGTAGAAAGTAATGATGATGCACATATGTAAATACAGTACCTCAATAGGATACATCTATCAATATTGAACTGGGCCAGCGAGCTTTGTTTCATGAACAAGGTGGACTGTTAGGTATACCATCAAAGTAAAAAAGGAGGGAGGAAAGATCATCTCTAAATGACAAAGCGTGATAATGATTTTGGACTGTAGTTGATCGAGCTCCTCAACAATCAAAACTTTAGAATACAACTTCCGAAAGAAGGAGCACAGCTCTACCAAAATGATGGACACATCGGGAGGAAGTGCATTCTTTATAGCCAACGGAAGTAACTGTTGCATAAGAACATGTGAGTCATGACTCTTCAGGCAAGCAACCTTTCGTGCCTGGATGTTAATACATCATGAAATGTTGTTTGAATAGCCATCAGGAACTTTTATTTTCTTCATCGTAGTGAGGAAAAATTTCTTGTTCAGTTTTGTGAGGGTGAACTTTTTCTGTTGAAATTTGTCATGCTCATTAGGCCACGCATCTTCACGAACTCCTATGGCCCGTAAATCTTTCCTTACTTGAAGATGATCTTTTGACTTGCTGGGTTCATTAAGTAGCGTGTATAACACATTGTCATATACATTTTTTTCAATATGCATGACAGCAAGACTATGGAGAAGTAAATTAGTTTTCCAATATGGAAGAGTGAAGAAGATACTTATCTTCCGCCATTGCTAAGGTGCAGAAGTCGAAGTAGTCCTCCTACTCTTTCGCCCTACTGTTTCAGAATCGTCACTTTTGCCACACTCGAATTTAACGTCCTGAAGCTTATGTAAGATGTCTACACTAGTTAAAGTCTGAGGAGGTCTTCTTTTTTCCATTTTCCTATTGAAACAATTCTGTTGCAATCTAAACATGTTCTTACCATCTAGAAACCTTCGATGACCCATGAAGCACTACTTTTGACTGTGAGAAAGGCGTACTGCTTCGGAGTCAAAATTACAAACTGGACACGCCATCCTAGTACGCACATTCTACCTGGATAACATTCCAAGCCCAAGAAAGTCACTTATGGTCTACATCAAAGCTCCACGCAAGTTGAAAAGTGACTTCTCGTACGTGTCATATGTCTCGATCCCGACCTGCCATAGGTCTAGCGATTCCGCAATAAGTGGTTGGAGATAGACATTGATGTCATTACCCGGTGCGTTTTTGCCTGGGATTATCATAGACAAGATAAATGAGCTTTGTTTCATACACATCCAGGGGGCAAGTTGTAGGGAACTAATACTACCGGCCAAATATTGTAAGTTGTACTAAGATTCCCAAAGGGATTAAAATCGTCGGTTGCCAAAGAAAGCTGAACATTTCTAGGGTTAGCCATGAAAGATTGAAATTAGGTGTCAAACGCTTTCTAGGCTTCTGCATCTCGTGGATGTCTTAATTTACCATCTTCATTCTTATCAATGTCATGCCACCTCATGTGCTCAGCTGTTTTAGAGGACATAAACAATCTTTGTAACCTAGGCTTTAAAGGAAAGTACCTTAGAATCTTTATAGGTTTCTTCTTCTGCCTTTTCCCCTTCCGAATTGTCTTGTACCTCGATATGCGACATCGCTTGCAATCCTCCCTTCTGGCTTCATCTCCCCAATACAACATACAATCATTGGGGCATGCATCAATTTTCTAGTAGTTCAATCCCAATCTGTTAATAATCTTCTTGGCCTCGTAGAATAATGTAGGAATCTCTGCATCGGGAACGCATCTTGTAATAATTCCAGCAACATGGACATTGCCTTATCTGTGATTCCACACGAGCACTTGATATGATACAATTTGATCAAGAAAGATAATTTCGAGTATTTTCGACAACCATGATATAGAGGACGATCTGCGTCATCCATGAGGGTGAAAAAATCTTGCGCTGCTTCATTTCTCAAAAACACAGGCTTTAATGAACCCTACACTTCTTCGTTGAAGTTGTCGTCCTAAAAACCGAATGCATCACACATAACATCATTAACATGATCATGTTCATTTACTTGAACTCTCCTACTTGTGAACTTTGAGGAAGTGCATCATCATATCTCATATCAGCCTTCTTACCATGAACTCTCCAGAATGTGTACTCTTCCGGGAAAGGCTTCACAAGCAAATATTCCTTAGCAACTTCTCGTGTATGCCACTTCTTAAACTTGCATCTCCGACACAAACATATGATATTTCCGTTACAGCTGGCGTGAGAGTAAGTGAAATCCAAGAAGTTGTTTAATCTGTCTAAATAAGCTGAAGAATTGCGTGGCAACGATCTATGATTTATCCATAGCTAGACGAGAAAATTTAGCCAACAAGATGAGTGAAAAATAAATGACGCCTGACAAGATACTTATATTGAATTTTTACAATGGCCAAAAATTAGTAGCGGTTTAATAAACCGCTACGTAAACCACTACTCATACAAACTTTGTAGCGCTTTAAACTTCATAACCGCTACAAATTCATGTGACCGTTGGCGGTAATGACACATTCAAAATTCAAATGCGTGATAACTTATAGCAGTTAAGACTCTCTAACCGCTACAAATTCATGTGACCATTGGCAGGAATTCCAAATTGAAAATTCAAATATTTTCATACTTTCTAGCTGTTAAAAAATCATAAACCGCTACAAAGAATGTAAATATTGGTAGCAGTTATAGGTATATAACCGCTACCAATTAATGTAACTGTTGGTAGGAATGAAAGTTTTAAAATTCAAATTTGCCCAAATTTGTAGCGGTTACTGGTTATGAACCTCTATAAATGGTTGTGACCATTAGCAGGATCGTCAGATTCAAAAAGCCACTACAAATGGATGTAAACCACTACTAATATTTTTTTTTCAAAATTGTTTTTTTCAAATGACATTTAATAACAAAAATTCAAAAAATTTGTAAAAAGAAATTAAATTAATTCAAACATTTTTGTATGATATTTTAAAAAAATAAGAAATCCTAAATAAAAAAACTAACTATCTGAAGCGTCATCGGCAAGTCCTCTCTCAGGGGGGCACCATTACCAGTCTGTCCATCAGGTCCTGTCTCAAGGGTGGGTAAAGGATGGGGTTGGGTAGAGTCAATAGCACCATCATCAGATGGAGGACGAGCAGGCTGCACAACGAATCTCGAGACGGGAGGGACCGTTGGGAACACCTCATCAGGGAACATGTAACTCCACGCCTTGTCGAGCACCGAGTTCGTGATATCCCGCCACAGTGTCTACTGCACTAATAGTAATGGCTTGCTCTTACATCTTTTATGCCATCATGGCAGATGCCCTCGCAACCTCCAACCATATCTCCTCAACAATCTCCTCCCTCGGACGTCTGCTCCCGGACGTCCATGCTTGAGAAAGTCTCGCCTCAGAGCTGCCGCTCCTCCCATGCACCATGCTGGGTCTAGCGCCTAATCTCATCCCCCTTACATAGCCAGGGTGCTCGATCGGTCCCAAACCAGCCTTCAGTGGCGCCATGGGGTCTACAGACCCCTAAGACTCCTGGGTCTGTGTTTCTCTCAATTCAGCTTGAGACTGCTGAATCCTCGCCTGTAATTTTATGCAACAAGTTATTATAATTATTATTATTACCAATAATAAATTAGGTTTTTTAAACAATTAATTAACAATAATTCTAATTATTATACTTACAATGGCCTCCTCTGCTTGCTAAGACATCAGAGTCCCGTCCCGGTGCCTGTGTGTCACCGTGAATAACTCTCTATAATCGGTCTGGCGGTTCTCCTCTTGAGCCTTGCTTTCCTAAACAATGGAAATATAAAATTACTATTATAAATATTTAATTGAAATTGAATTATTAATATTAATGTAAAATTAACTGAAATTGTAAAAACACACCAATTTGTTGTAGGTTACAGCAAATGTCTTCGATCCAGCCGTATGGTGGATTGACTGCTGAGCGTGGCTCGTCATGTTTCTCTGTGAAAAAGCCTACAGACATTGCTCAAATAATAATTATTAGAAAACATTAAAATAACAAAAATGGTCAAATAATAGTTATTAAAACAATTACGTGCCCCTCCTGACTCCTCCTGTACTGGACAAAACCCGCCTAGTCATTTGGTGGGACGCCGTCCGGGACATTCTCGATTAGCTGCTCCAGAGGAATCATCACATCCCTATCCTTGATATGGTAGAGATGATTCCTCCTGTTCTTCCAGCCGTCTCCTAACTTCATCAGTGTGTACCTCTTATAACTCTCCTATACGGCAAACCTACTCTGAAATAAAGTTAAATAAAAAAAATTTAAATGCGATTATTTTGAAAATATAAAATTTAAAAATAATAATTAAAAACAGTTAATTAAAAATCATTTAATATAATTAAATGCAATTATTAATTACCTTAACCTCATTTTCCCACGCGCGATCCTTCAGGCCCTTCAGAACTTGCTTCCTCGTCCTGAAGTGAATAGGAAACCCCATCCACTCCAAGCCCAGGTCGTTTAGGTAGCAGTTAAATAGGTGACCCCCATTCTCGACAGGCTGGTCCATGGGCTCATTCAACGAAACCACAACTCACAATCTATGGTCCATGCTTTTTAGACCCGTCACGTCCAGCCTACTCATAGAAATGTTCCCATGCTCATCTGCACAATTACCATATACATTACTTAAATTTAAATTCACATTTCATTAAACTATATTTAAAGAAAAATTAAATAACAAAATTATATTTACCTCTCACTTGTACCTCAAACCCGATCGACCGGGAAGATGACCGTCATGAGTGGCCTTAGTCTGGTGCGACCTCCTTATCTAGGAACCGCTCCAAGTCGCTGAGAGGAATTTGGTCGATGTTGAACATCTCCTCATTCTCGTCCTCATAATCGCTGACACTGATCTCACCTCTCTCTCCCTCATGATGGACCTATGGTGCGATCCCCTCCGGTAGGGTTGTCGGCTGCGGCTGTGGTGGGGCACCCTCCTCTGGGACTGTCTGAAGTGGCTGTGGTGGGGCCCCCTCCTGTGGCTGCTTTAGACCTATCTATAGTAATTTGGCCCCACTCTCTCTACGTTGAGCCCTACTACAACCCCCTTCTCCTCTGCTACCGCTACCACACAGAAATGATCTTGGGAGTGGTATAACATCCTTCCCCCTTCCCCTATCTCCTAAAGCCATATGTAGAAATGTAAAATTTTGAGGAAACCTTGTCAGAAAGAAAAATAGAAAAATGAGAGAAAGGAAGGAGGCGGCAGTTTATATAGAACTCAAATTTGTAGCGGTTTTATAACAAAACGCTACAAAAAGTGAAACATTTGTAGCGGTTATTTTTATATAACTGCTACAATAACCACTAAACTCTGGCATTGTGAATTGTGGTTAATAAATGCAGTCAAAATTTATAGTGGTTTCTCTAATAACTGCTACAATCACCATTAAACTCTCGCTTCGTGAATTATGGTTAATAAATGCAGTCAAATATTGGTAGCGGTTATAGTAATATAACCGCTACAAATGTGTCCATTCATATTTTGTAGCGGTTAAAATAATTAACCGCTACTAAATGTCGTAAGTAAAACGTTTTAAATTACTGCTTTAACCATCTGTAGCGGTTCATATAATAACCGCTACTAAATGTCATGCAAGAGAAAAGAAATTGCAGCATGAAGCAAACAATTAGTTTGAAAGTAGTTGCCACCCACCTGAAAAAATGCAAATGGCATGTGGTTGGTATCATGTTATGTAACATGATGCTAATCACAAGCCATTTCCCTTCTTTCAGGGGTTGGCAGCTCCTTTGAAACCAATTGTTGGCTTCGTGCTGTAAATTATTTTCTTGACGTCTCTGATTCCATACGTGGCTATTTATAGGCATACAATTGGTAGCGGTTCTTGATATAACCGCGACAAATCTTCCCATTTGTAGCGGTTTACTACTTAACTACCACAGAGTAATGTTTTTGGAATTCTGTAGCGGTTAATTTTATAATAACTGCTACCAATTAACTGTCACAAAGTTCGCGCCAAATCTGTAACGATTTGTTCGTGAGTGATCGCTACTACGTGACGGCCAAAGTATGCACGTTAGCTTCACGCCATTGGGTTCCACTATAGCGCCCTATTTGTAGTGCTTATGTCAACAATAACCGCTACAAAGTACCCGCGACAATAGGCTCGCCACCTTCGTGCCATTTAGCATGATGCTAGCGATATATTTGTCATGGTTATTGGAGACATAACCACTACAAATTACCTGCGACAACAGGAGCGCCACCTTGGAGCCATTTGGCTCGAAGCTAGCGCCATATTTGTCGTGGTTATTGTAGGCATAACCGCTACAAAGTGTACATAAAAGGGATACAAATTTCATTCAATGATAGGCAGATGCTTACTGTTGCAAATTGGTAGCGGTTTTGCCTTTAATTACTACAAATTCTTATATTTGTAGCGGTTTATTTCAACCGCTTCAAATTAACCGCTACTAATCATCATTTTTTTTGTAGTTACATATACACATATATGGACATATGTATCCATACATAGATACATACATATATGTACACACACACACATATATCTACATATATGTATATATGTATGTATGTTATAGTTATACATACATACATAATACACACACACACACACACATGCACATGCACAGGCTTACACGCGCGCACACATATATATTGATGAATTGCCTCTACTCTCTTCCATGTGTAAATAGATCCAAAGCTGCGACCAAGTATGGGGGTAGTTGCTGCCTTCATTTGTAGTATTCCAGTAAAGAACTCTGACACGACAATAAGAAATTAATAACTTCCAAAAGTTGTAAAGGAACATATCATAGTAAATATATAAACAAACATATTCATCAACATACTTATTGAAAAACTTGACCATTTGTGGCCGATTGTCTGCATCCCCATTAAGCAGATTGAAGTACCAAATCCTTTGCTTGAAGGGATTTAGCACAATGAGGAGCTAATGTCCTCTAAGTACAATAAACATAATGAGAACAATACCAACTGTTAACAAACAATTTAATTTAGAAGTATACTCACCCTTGACAATACGACACCATGAAGAAACTATCCTCCTTCTTTGGTGCCCTTCTAATGACTATATCTACCAATTCCCTTACTTTTCTCTTAAAATCATCTACCTTTAAGCCTTCTAACTAACATGCCAGAATAGAGGTGGGGGTTGAGGAACAGGAATTTGTTCGAGAGGTCATTGGGAGTTATGTACTCCTTGTAAAGGTACCTTAAATACATACATACATACATACATACATTATGAGTAGCTAAGTATTTATTTGCAGTTGAACAAATACCTAATATAAAAGTTCCAAGTAGTAGTGCTTGCAATATCGAATGTGAGGACATCTTTGATTACTGCCCGATGGAGAAAGTCATGTGCGTATTCCCATAGATCTCTTAATTAAAAGTGATTTGTTTCATGTAGGCTCCTCACTCAATGACTGTGGCGGTAACTATGATGTCATGTTCCTCAAGCATGTCCAGAATCTGGAGGAAACTGGCGGAAGTAAAGGCTCATGCTCAATTGACTTCTTCGAACATGACACTAAAATATGGCTAGACTAAAGTCCTAGATTGCTCTTCTTACTCCACACCTAAATAAGTTGAGAAGTTAGTAAAATAGATATTATAAACTTTATAGGCTAGTCATAAGTAGATAGTATACCTTTTTTTGTCTTTAGTGGTATGACAATAAGACGGTCAGGCCATGCAATAAAGCTAAGTATAGCTGCTCCCATTGTATCTACATCTAGGGTGGCCACCAAAAGGGCATACTTATGATTGTTGGCAGTCTTCAACTCTACCTTAACATTATTAGGGGAAGAGGTGTGTTATGAATCATATTCTCTCCCTAACAGTTGTACATATGGCCGTAGCAACCATATGCTACTTAGGGCTATCTTCCATACACTCAAATTCAACCTTTCCCTATACAAAAATAGAAAAGAAAATTAACTAATTTAGTGTAAAGAAAAAATAATAACTCATAAGCTTTCTGCATGAGTCATACTACCTCAAATAGATTTTGAGAGGGTAATGTGCAACTATCGTTGGCACTTGGGGTATTAGCTATTCCCTGCTTTCCCACTATCACATTCTTTATGTATTGATCAATAATTGCTTGTTATGCTTCAACTTGTTGCTTCAGCATTTGGGTCATCTTCATATATTGTTAAATCTGTTTATTAGAAAACCTTGTTGGATTATTTCGCTTTCCAAAATAATCTTTCTTGGAGATTCCATAGTTGACATCCCTTAGAAGGCCATCATGGTTAAGAGTACCTAGTGTCTTTTCCAATACATCCTCATTTGTAGGAAGGTCGCCTTGGGATACTTCTTTGCTCAGGATCTCCTGTAGCAAAATAATTGTTAAGTACCTTTTTATTTTAAAAAAATTATAATTCAATCAAAATTATTAATACTTACTAATCTTGAGACAACCTCCTACATGCGAGGATTGTTAATGTTGCCCTCTTTCTTTTGCCTTGCAACTACCCATAGCATTCTATCCGATTCTGATTCTTGTTGCTTATCTTGCTCGAGGCTTTCTCACTTTTGCAACCTTTTCAGTACATATATTCGTTCTTCTTCAACATCTCCCTGTTTGTCCTGCTTAATAGCCATGAAAAGAAATAATAGATAGGTCAAAGTTACTTTACATTCACTAGTGCAAAATACTATATTTGACATCAATTAAAAATGTATTATTGCTATAGCAATAGGGTGTAGTAGAAATTGGAGTAGCATAAAATAGATATAATAGCGTCAGTTAAAAAGAACTTGACGATGTAAATGAATACATTACTGCATCGGTTCGGTTACAAATGACATAACACCATAAAAGAATTAAAAAAAAAATTGGTTTACCTCAGGTGTTACCACGTCATTGGTTACCCACTGCCATTCGACCAACTACATCACTGCCTTTAGTATATGCCACCTCGTGTTCGTATCAACGCCTTATTCAGGTACCTCAGGTGTTGCCACGTTACTGGCTGCCCACTGCCATTCGAATGACCATTGGATGCATTTTGTGACAAAAGGGAGGATTTGAACTCTTGACTTTGCGCACGTACTGATATGCCTTTGCCAATTGAGCTATGTTGAACCTACAATCTTTATTTACAAAATTATATATATAATATTTTAAATTTTCTTATTTCATGTAAGTATTTATTAATAATTAATATATTATTTATTCAAAAAAGTAAAAAAAATAATATTTTATAAAATAATATTTATATTATATATATTTTAATTTTGATTTGTATTTAATATTTATATTTTTATATATAATATTATTGAAAAATTCACATATTTTAATAAAAAATAAGCAACAATAATCTTTATATATTTATTTTATTATTGTATTTATGTTATAATTTTTATAATTAATCTATTGGAAATTACCAACAGAAAAAGTTATGTCGCTAGCTTTATTTTTTTAATAGTGAAGGACCAATATTACTGCGTGAGTTAATAAGGATCTGATATAGTAAATAAATAAATGTATTACAACATCAGACCAAAATACAATTGATGTCATAATAAAAGAAAATTATTTAATTGATTATGATATATGTTATTGTCTAAACCGATACCATTTTTGCATATTACGGTGACAGTTATAATCATAATTGATGCCGTATTAGGAATATAATTTTTTTAAATACGTTAAATTTTATAGTCTCTCATTTGAGAACCTACTTCATATGCAATCAATTAATGTGCAACCGTTTAAATTTATGGCTTTAAAAAAGGTCATTTTAATGTAACTATAATATTTTTATTTTTAAAACTTTGTTTCATTATTTAATTAAAATTTTCAAATGTTATATTTAAAATATATATTTATTTTTCAATATATATATATATATTACAAAAAAATTTCAAAAATTAATTTAAATCCTTTTAATTAATTACGGTGTCTTGTGCTTACTAAACCGATGCTGTAAATGCTAATATGACATCTATTTGAAGTGCACCTGATGCAAAAATATCAAAACCCTAATTATGGCATCGGGTGCTTATACAATTGATACCATAATATAAATTACGACATCAAATACACTTAAAATAGAAGTAAAAATATGTCATATCTATTACCACTTATGTTCTTCAAGTAACTGATGAGAAATCATGTAGTTAAATTAGTGTTTTGCACTAGTGATTATAGAAGTACTATTGACTTTTTATTCCTACTAATTTAATATACCTTGAATTCTTTATAGTGTCATGATTGTACAAAAGTAGCATATTCATGCTGTTTGACAACTTCCTTTGGTAGAAAAGGAACCTATGACTCATTTAAAGATTCAGGTTCCCACAAATATTTTTGTCACAAAAGCTCGGAATGAGCGTAGTGCCATGCCAGCCTTGCCAAGAATATAATCTTTTTAACTTTCATCTTCCTCAAATCCTAACTACAAAACACAAACCAACTTTTTAAGGTTAGGTATACCAGTTAAAAAGAAATTACTAATTATATAGCATCATATCTTACCAACACTTCTTCTCAAATACACTTCTTCATTATAGGGGCTTTCTTCTTCCAGTTGAACAAAAGTGATGGGTACATTGCTTAGCTTTTTGCTATAAACCCAATGGTAGCTAATGAACTTCCCTTTTCTTTGCTTTCTGAATCTACAACACAATCCTTCCTCAGTATTCTTTCCTCTTGTTCCATAGATCTATCATTAAGTGCACTAGAGGGATTAGCGGAGGGGGCAGAAGGGTGAGGATACTCAATACTTGAGCCACTTCCAGAAGCCGCCAAATTAACCTATAATGACATTCAAAAGGAATTCAACGTTCTAACTGATGATTTCTTTCAATAAACATCAAACCAAATGGGAAGGTTATAAACACTTTCTAATTAAAAAATTGAAAATACATTTTGCATTCGAAAAAAAAAGGACTTGTCCAACAGAAGAAAGCATAACGTTTCAGAAGCAGTAAGCATATCATATAATCAGTAAAAAAAAAAAGAAAGAAAGAAAGAAACGAAGTCTGAAGCACATTATCAATTATTCATTAATGAACCTTATATGAAGAATTAATAGAAGCAATATCCATGCTCTCTTATTTGAGATTGCGGGCCTACAAAATGCTGTTTGAATAGTGATTCAAAAGGAGGAATGTGATAAATAGAGATAAGTTGTACCCATGAATCACAAAAAAAAAAAATGTAACTATGCTACATATTACCCTGTTTCTTGTGCATGTTGTGGCACACTGTTAAACTGACATTCCTAGAGGTAGAGGTTTGCATTCCCAGAATTCTAATAGCAAGCACAATACCAACAAGTGAAATACACCAGAATTGTGTAGCAAGTGGAAATAATGAATTTATCTTTAAACTCATAAACTAGAAAACTAGACCTTTAAACCCTAAACCCAGAAACCAAAACAAACCCATAAGTACCAGCAACTTCAAATTTTTTTAGAAAAAGCAATTTTGAGTTCGGATTTGGATTTTACAGTGAATAAAGGCTAGCAAGTATTCACCTTGACGAACCCACGCGTAAAAAACAGAGCTTCAAACCCAGAACGAACAATGAAAACCTTCTCAAAATGCCACGAATGCAGAATGGAGGAGAATGACTAGCCCAGAAACAACAAAGACCAAATATAATGGTGGAGTTGCTGGAAAAGAGTGGTTGGAGGTGTTTAGTAAAAGCGTGAAGGAATGGTTGAAATTTTGAAGTGGTGAATGAATAGGGTGAGAAAGGGTTTTTAATGTCCAACACTTTATGGCTTAAACTAAACTACCGTGAAATATGTAAGCTTCATGATTGTTTAAAACTAACCGTGAACTATTGATATCATTTGCTTCACAGTTGTTTACCCTAAACCGTGAAGGATTGCTTTACACAATCATTACCTATTAACATTTCCACAGTTTCCTCTTAAATCGTAAACTATTAGTCGTAAAATATTCAGTCGATAATCCATCAAAAAAATGTTAGAATATTTTTTTTCAAATATTATAATAAAAATATAGTATTTTTACCCACAAAATTGCTAATTTCTGTTGCTAATAAAAAATGATAATAAAAATATAGAAATTTTACCGACGGACCATTCCGTGGCTAATTTCCATTGATAAACCATTGGAAATCCATTAGTAATAGTATGATGAAATCTGGTAATGAAAATTCTATTGAAAATCCTACAGAAATTTGTGATGAAAAATTTCCATCAGTAAAAAGTATTACCGACGAAACTAGTGACACAATTTGTCCGTCGATAATTTTGATTAAGAATCCATCAGATATTCTGTCGGAAAATTTTATGATGGTTTACTAACGAAACTTTTCTGTCCCTAATTCGATGGATTTTTTTGTAGTGTAGCCCTTGGCGGATATTGCAAGTGTTAAAATTTTTTTGTCAGAAAGAAATCCAACAATAAATTGTGAGATGATTTTTCTAACGGTCTAAGAGATGGAAAATTGATTATTTTTTACTCCATAGGCAAATTAAAGCTTCACATAACACAAAAATGTAATTAACAAATAAGACTCGTGAAATACAAACTCAATTTACTAACGAACTAAGCTCACATGCATCACCTAACTAAAATAGAAATTAAAATGCCGAAAGAATAAGCGTGGTGCGGCAAGTGACACGTGGACTCCTTCATCAGTTAAAATGGTGATATAAGTGGTGCAATATCATGTACAAATTATAGTGGGCAATTGCAAATGTGGGTTTTTTTTTTTTTTTTTTATAGTGGAGCGATAGTGGATAATACATGGGCAAATTAAAATATTAATAATAATCTTTTTCTTATACTAATATCTGAAAATATTAAATTTTATATTTTTAACTAATGCATTCCCCCTTTTTGTTAAATTTTATACCATAAAACACATTTTTCAAATACATTATACAATAAAAACATATGCATGCACACAAACATGTAAATGTCAGTTAAATTTGGGATCTCATTTAAGCATGGAGGGTAGGTTACAGCGGGGACAACTAGCCATTATGGGCAAATTAAAGTATTAATAATAATGTTTTTCCTAAATTAAACTAATGCCTTCAAATATTAATTTTACATATTTAACTAATGCATGCCTTTCCTCTTTTTTGTTAAATTTAATACAATAAAAACATATTCATGCTCACAAACATGCAAATATGGGGGTTAAACTTAGGAGCACATGGAGATACGAGATTAGACTCAGGATCTCATCTAAGCAGAGTGGGTGGTGTTACCACTAGAACAACTAGCTATTAACAAGTAATGCCTTTCCATGAGGAGAACATTCTTTTAAAAGAATTTTTTTTGAAGTTTTACATATACAACTAATAAATTAGTAATAGATGGCAAAAGAATTTCTAAGGTAGAATAAAAAAGTCAATAAAGATGCTGAATAAGTTATTATCTTCTATCCCTATTGTAAAATCTCGTTGTTTGCTCAACTAACGAAATCAATGAACCACATTATATATATATTACAAACAAGTCACACGAATTCCAAATTAGAATAAAACAAATTTCAAACTCAGAGGGTAAAAGTCATCAAATAATTGGTAGTATAGAATCAAAAATAATAAATGCGGTAGAATAAAAACTAATAAATGCCCACACTTATAAAGCGCTCCCGCCCCCTTCTCTTTCTTCAACTCTGTCTCTTGTTAAATAAGCTGTGAGGAGGATAAGGCATCGACACACACCATGAGTGCTGAGGAAAACAAGAACGGATTAGCCGAAGCTCATGAAGAAGCTATTGATGCTGATGCGAATTTACAAGTGATACCTCTCTTCATCCCATACAAGATGGGAATTTTCAATATATCCCACAGGTTTCACTTCTCATTATATTGCTTTTTCGCTCGTTACTTTGATTATTATGATATTGGTTTACAACATATTTTTGTTAAATGATACCGATCATATATATTATACATCCATACAGAATAGTTCTGGCGCCATTAACAAGAACAAGGTCATATAACTTCATTCCTCAGCCTCATGCTGCTTTATATTATTCTCAAAGAACAACCAAGGGTGGCTTCTTGATTGGTGAAGCCACAGGGATTTCTGAAACTGCACAAGGGTAATCTTCCTTTTTCTTCAATTTCTTTTCTTAACTCTAAGGATTGTTTAATTTGGCACGCAGAAGAAAATAAAAATGAAAACAGAAAATATATTAGAAAATCGTTATCTTGTAGTTTTAAAATGCTTATTAATTGTGTTTTTGACTAAACAAATAAGGTATATTAGACATGGGGAAAGAGGAAAGTTATCCAGGGCCCTCCAATTATTTTTTTTTTCCCCAAAAATTACTTATATAATAATATCAACATATTGCGCAACAAATATTGGTTTAATTGGTAAGATGCTGACTCAACCCAAAAGTTTATGAATTCAAATCTTGCTTATGTAAGGGGTTTATTGGTAAGCAATCTATAAGTACTGCAGTAAATGTTATTTGAGCCAACCCTACTGTCAATTTTAAATAGTAAACTAATTTTACAAAATCTGGTGTTATTCAATGATTTCCTTGATCTTTGTAAAAGTTGTTTTTGTAACACTTAATATGAACTCCGAGTAGTTCTTGACAAGTTTTGTTCAGATATCATGCCATATTTTTTTGGTGGGGAATCATACTTCCTTCTTTTTGGACCCACACCAATTCATTAATAACTTACGGGAAAAAAATACCTGTGAAGAATTGCCTCTTGTTTAATGGGCTTTAGGGCCTGTAGTATGTCTCTCTTTAATATATATCTTTTGTAATGCCTCAACCTCTCAAATGACTATGTCAAAAAAAAAATAAAAAAACCCCCTCAAATGTTTTTTTTCCTCTATCTTTCATTTGATCAATATATTCTACATAAAATTAGTAACATTTTGAAATTTTATGCTAATGAAATGATGTAGTTCAAGACTTACTTAATTATGTCAATTTCTAGGTGGTGGCAAAGGTAATTCTTCTAATAAAAAAGCTTACTCCAAACGCCTTCTTAGAATTGACCACCACCAAATTTTAGTTGTTTGAAGTAACAAGCTAAGTATAAACGCCGTTTTGTTACGTTTTTGGTGTAACAACTCAAGGTACCCAAACACCCCTGGAATTTGGAAAAGGGAACATGTTGAAGCATGGAAACCAATTGTTAGTGCTGTTCATGAGAAAGGAGGCATATTTTTCTGCCAACTCTGGCATGCTGGAAGAGTCTCCAATTACAGTACGTATCTCTCTCTCTCTCTCTCTCTCTCTCTCTCTCTCTCTCACGTTGAAGAGTTTAACAAGAGTAGTGATGTTTATAAGTTCAAAGGATTCTTTCACCCAAGGCATCAATCTTTTAGTAGTAGACTCTTCTTTTAAATTTGTACTCATAACATAGTTTATCCTTATAAAAAGAGGTATAGATGATGGTTGACAATGATGAACAGAATACCAGCCTAATGGGGAGGCTCCAATATCAAGTACGGACAAGCCGATTTCAAAGCATCCACCGCCACGTCGACTTGGAAAAGATGAAATCCCAACGCTTGTAAGTGACTTCAGAGCAGCGGCGAAGAATGCTATAGAAGCAGGTTTTGATGGAGTTGAGATACACGCTGCAAATGGATACTTGCTTGATCAATTCCTCAAGGACCAAGTGAATGATCGAGATGACATTTATGGTGGCCGTTTAGAAAACCGTTGCCGTTTCCCTCTTCAAGTGGTTGAAGCTGTTGCCGAAGAAATCGGACCTCACAGGGTTGGTGTTAGGCTCTCACCTTTCACAGAATATAATGATTGCATTGACTCTGATCCTCAAGCTTTGGGAATTTACATGGCTAAGTCATTGAACCAATGTGGGATTTTGTATTGCCATATGATTGAGCCAAGAATGACGTCGCTATTACAACGATGTGATGATGAGACATCTCACTTCTCTTTGAGACCAATTCGAAAGGAGTTTGGGGGTACGTTTATTGTTGCAGGTGGCTATAATAGGAATGAAGGGAATGAGGTGATTGCTAATGGAGGTGCTGATTTAGTTGCGTATGGTCGCTTGTTTTTGGCAAACCCAGATTTACCTTTAAGATTTCGACTTGATGCTTCACTCAATAAACATGATAGATCCACCTTCTATACGCATGACCCTGTGGTTGGTTATACAGATTATCCCTTTCTCCATCCTTCTAACGGTTAGTAGATACTTCTATTGATGATCTCTATTTGTAAATAGTAATTACCTTTATGCTCATTTGGACCAATGTTTAATCCCTATGAAAGTAAGGTTATCAAAACTGAACCAGACTAGTTGGTTTGAATGGTTCGACTAGAACTGGCCTATGTATAGTCCAGTCTGGCATCTATTAGGATTTCAGAAATTAAAGTAAATTGGTCAGAACTTGGCTCATGGCCTTTTTTTTTTAATATTTTTCAGTAACTCAAAACTATATTATTTTGTGTTTTTATTTGTATTTTAGTTGTTTTTCTTTATTTAGTGTTATATATATTTGATGATTTATTGGTAGTTCTAGTTAATCATGAAAACTTGTGCTATTTTAGTTGGACAATTAATCCGGCAAGTTATGTATGGGTTTAATATATTGGGCATGTACGAGGCTAATATAAACAAAGTATAACAGAATATATATTGGGCATGTTTGACAATATATGGATAACTGTCTAAGCTATTTTTTCATATCTATTATTTGAAAATATTATTTTAATTGAGACCAGTCCGACTCCAGTTCATGTTTCATGTATGTATTGGATCATATTTCATGTATTAAATTGCTATGTTGGAATGGCTTTAGTTGTAATCTTGGGATTGCATTGAGCTCTGAAATACCTATATTCATATAATTAAATTATTATGTGAAGCGGCTTGTTGGTTAAATTGAGTTGGTTTATAATGGATTAGTGGATTTGGGTTGTGGTGAATTTGTTTGGAAGCCACCCAACGTGCACGCACTACCGTGTATACTGTTTGGCACTTCACCATGCCCCTTGCAGTTCTCTCATGTCCACAACTCGGATTTGAGGTCAAACTCTTGGGTTGATACCTCTTAGTCCCTCGTCGGACCACAAGGTCTGTGTGAGGGGACCCGTTGACCTGAACTTTTGAGTAGGGTGATCTTTGACTGTGTTGATCAGCACTGCCGGACTGGGTCAAGTCAAGGAGTCACAAGGAGGAGTGAGGTGGATGGGTTGGGTTTGTCTATGTTTACTTATTGTACTATTAACTGTTATATGTAATTGTATTAAATTGCCCTGCTGCACTAATTTATGTTCCGATCTTGCATACCTTGTAAATTAATCTTTGTTATTAGGACTTTATGTCTCACCCCCATTGTTTGTTAATATTTTTTCAGGCGAGCCTTCTAGCTCATTGCATCGCGAGGAGAAGTAGCATGGGTCATATGCATTTGTAGCTTTGTAGGCCTCCTTTTGCTTGGTGCTGTAATGATTTGTATATTGACGTATGGGGCCATCATATGCTTCTTTTTGCTATGACACTCACTTTCATTACTTTTGGATTATTATGTCACTGGGATGTTTGCTGATACATTGGCTTGAGGACATAATTATTGCTTGAGACTTTTATGGATCCACTTATATGAATATATGATCTGATCACAAGATGACATTTTGAAAATTGTTCTGTTATAGGCTATGGAATGGTAGGAGCTTGTAGTGGACTTCTAGGCAAATATTTATGCCGAAGGTTCCAATGTGATTGTTGGATTGTTGTATAGTGGTCTTCTAGGCTAATATATATATATATTTTTTACATAGGATTTATGGGTTCTCTTGAGCCCTATGTTCCATATATTGGATCGTATTTTTTGTTGGATCAAAAAAAGGAATTGTGGTATATGGAATTGTGTGAGGGTAAATCCTTTCTAATTATGATAGATAGTGCTTTTGTATTAGTTTCAAAATTTTTCTATCATTGTTTGGTTTTGTTAGTAATTTCAATCCTTTTAAACTTGATATCTTTGTGAAAGAGGGGTTTATGCCTTTCAATTTCTATCATACTTATTGTTTTCATATAATTAATTTGCTTCTTTTTAACAATATGGGAGAGTTTTTCAAATGTGCAGTTAATTTCTTTTTTGTCATGGTTAAGTTTGTGAAGCCTTGTTAATAAGTTTTTCCATTTTTATCATGGTAGTGTTTAATTGAATTATTTCATTAAGTATTTGTATTATGAGAAAGAGTTAAAGAGTAATTTTATCTTGAAAGTTTTATTCAAGGGACAATTTTCCCTCAGAAGTTTTTTTTGGTGGGAGGCAATTTTGTCTAGAAGTATAAAAAAAGGGAGTAATTTTGCCTAGGACACTATCCCTGTTGATTTTGATAATTAATTGACTAAATATGCTAAGTTGATTATCCACATGTCATCCACGTTATTTTTGTTTGTGTACAAGTTTACTCTAGAAGTTTAAAATCAAACTTTGAAAAAAATGAAGTAGATGACACATGAACTTTCGGGGCAAATTTATACCTTAACAAAAATGATGTGGATAATATGTGGACTGCCAGTTTATCATATTTGGTTAACTAACGAACGGTCAAGATTAACTAGGATAACGACTAAAGCAAAATTATTCCATTTTTTATATTTTAGGGCAAAATTGCCCATTACTCTATAAGAAATGATGTTTTGCAAGTCTACTACAAAAAACATCAAATTACTGATGAATTTTAATTTTCTGATGGAATTACTGTTGGAAATGAAATTACTGATAGAATCCGTTCCATCGCTCAATTTTAAGTGACAAATTAGTTTACTAATGGAATTGAAATTCCATTTGAAATTACCGACTGATTTGGAAATTTACCAACAGAAAATATTTTGTCCAAAATTATCGATAGAAAATGTTTAAACAAATTTTTTTAATTTTCTTGAAAATTCTACATGGCGCCTTTCAAAAGGGGGCCACATGTCCATCGACAGTCAGCTACCATGTGTCCCTACCACCTCACTGCCATGTCAGATAATGGTTGTGCTTTGTGATGAAGAGAGCAGTCAAAACCTGGACCTCCCGCACGTTCTTGATGTCTTTACTAGTTGATTTCTTTTGACCTTGGGATATTTTATTCATATAATTATATATATAATATAACATTTAATATATATATATATATATATATATATATATATATATATATATATATATTTCATTTTCTATAATATATTTTAAATATTTTGATTTTCTTATTTCTTTTAAATATTTATTATTAATGCAACATATAGTTAAATATAATATATATTTAATATATTACATCAAATATTGTTTTTATGATATTTAATTTTACATATTTATAATTATATTTATATTTTTCATTATATATTATTTATATTTTTATGTTTTATTATTTTTTATATTATATAAATCACTAAAATATAATCATAAAAAATTATAAATTTTACCGACGGAATTTTTTCCGTCGGTAATTAGCAAGTGTATATAATATCATATAGAAAATTTTATAAATTATTTAAAAATTTACTAACTTAATCTTATTTATAAGGTTCACATCCCATTATCGTTACACTCCCTCTTGTAATACCTTAGATTTCTGCCCTTTTTATACTTATCAAAAGCGTTATTCCTTCTTTACTTAGGGGTTTAATAGTTATTCACGATTCATGAGCGTTACTCTTACCACATATCATAGTTAATTCTTTTTTTTTCGTTCCCTTGATCCCAATTACGACTGAATTCAAATCCGCATATTTATACCGGTATATTCATGTGTGTGTGTGTGTGTGTGTATCTCAAGTGTAAATATTATACATATAGTAAACATAAATACATTTGGCTCTTCAGTCCTTCATCTTCTTTCTTACTGGTTTATCTTTAAGTATTCTTCTTTGTCCTATTTACAGACCTATATGGTTGGTAGGGGTGTATAGACAATGCATGTACGATGAATGCTAGTGTATGATATGCTTGCCTTACATAGGCTCATGTTCACATAATGATATTTTGCATGCTCAATGTTTCGTGCAACATACTTATGGTCACAGTAAAAACAGAAACAGAGCTCCATTCATTCATACATGTTTCACATAATCAAGCAGAGCAATACAAAAAATCAATACACAACATAACCATCACATACATACAAGTAAGTAAGTTTTCTACCTTTGGTCTTTGTATCTTCCTCTTGTACCTTTTCTTCCAATTTAGGTTCTTGGTCCTCATCTCTTAGTCGTCCCGAAAAATGTCAAATCCTATAATTTAGGCCTAATGGGTATTTAATGGGCTCACATCAACTTTAGGTGTTTAACTTGACCCTTAGAGTTCTAATTTATTACAAAAGTACTCTTACTTTTTATTTTCATTCCATTACTCAATTCTGGCATAATTTTCAATAATCTTTGAAAATTTATATCTAATTTTACAGATGTCCAATTGTGATAATTCTAATGGCTATGTGACCCCTAATTAGTCTAGTTTTAGTATAAAAAAATATAGCCATTACACTTGTGAACTCATATAAATACAGTATCTCACTTTATAGATCACTGCTCCAGAATTTACCATTTTTTTAGATTAAACTTTAAAAATGTAGAACTTCCAGCATACACATTATAATGACACAAATGATATATCAAATTAAAGCTTGATATATCTATTTTTATATTGGAAAGTTTCAAAATATTTGGACATAATTTTCCCATTTAAAAATGATACACAACTAGACTGCTACAGATTTTATTCAAGAATCAACATCAAACTTTGAAAAATTATATCTCTCAATCCACTAGTCTAAATTGTGTCATATTACCTATCCAATTGAAGCGCAAGATGTCTACTTTTTTCATATAAAATTTCATAAGGTTTGGACCAGATTTAGCTACTGAAAAACTTATCACAATAACTCTGCTCTAGAAAACGAATCTGGCAGCAAGGTCATCCAACTTTCAAAAATTCCAGAATTACGTATAATTATCCAAAAATCATAATCACATGTTTTTCCACATAATTTTTCATGTAGAACACAATGAAATGATCAAAATCATCAAAATATCAAAGTTTCAGCCCCTATAGCACTGATAGAACCCTTACAAGCCAAAATTACCAAAACAGAATTTTGTCCAACAACTTGGTCTAATATTATCATAAATCATCATTTAACCATAAACACATGATTAAACCTTAAAAATACCCCCTGGATGAAAATGAAAAATACCCCAAACCTCATGAAAACTCATCCAAACAACAAATCAATCAGTTCAAAATGAACCTTACGCTTACAGACTCTACACATTTCCGCAATAGGTTCGGAAATTCGGCAGTGCTTTGGCAAGCAAGACAGCACCAAAAACCTCCAAATGAAAATCTGAAAAAGTAGAAATGAAGCTTGGGATGAGTCGAAAAAGGTTTTGTGAAGGGTATTTTGAGAGAAAATGTTGATTCGGTAGTGTTTCGGCTGATTGAAGTTCTTGAAAGTTACTATTCACCTTCTATCTCTCCTCTACCATTTTTCTAGCATTTTTTTCTGATTTTTCTGCATTTTTTGAGGGAATGGCCGAAATTATATGGCCCTTAGTGGTCTTGAAAAATTTGTGCCACACGTCAAAAAGTTGTGGTGCCATTTGTCTAGTGAGCTAGTGATTTGGTGACACATGTCACATACTTTAATAAAGTGGGTCCAATCTCATTTATTGGGTTTTTAGCTGTCCTTTTTGTCAAGGAAAGTAAGTGTCTGATGATTTTCCCTTGCTCCCGGGCTCGGTGTTCTGGAAAGTTAGTCAGGTGACTGGACTGGAGACCGGTGGATTTCCCATGACTTCTGTGCCACATGTTACCATCTTGGAATGCCAACACAAAAGGCAAAATGGACACTTCATGATGAGGGACAAGTGTCACCTTCTAGTTGTTTTACACCGACACTTTAATTGTACCGCTATAAATACCAAGCTCTCTGGCCAGTAGGGCCAAATCGCATAGTCCCTGAGAGTTTTTTTATATCTCATAATTCTTAGGACTCTTCCCAAACTGGGCTTAGTCGTTTGCCTGATATAGGCGTTTCCTCAAGTTTCTAGGCCTAAAATTCAAGATATTACACCTCTCCCCTGATTTGTCGTCTACTAAAGCATAATAATTGCTATGAGTTTATTTTAGTGCCAAATGAAATATTATAATCTTATTAAGAGGAGTTTGTCCTAACATGTGGGAAAAGTAAAAGAGGTGAAATCTGGTTCTACATTCTTTTATCTCATTAGTCAATATACGTTTACTTTTTCTTATTCTTATTTGCTAGGACAATATTTGTCACTATGCATTCTTTTCTTTCCCATACTAAGCCCTAATATTATGATGAGAATGGATGCTAAGCTTTTAAGATATAATGTAGAATTGTAAATAAGCATAAATGATTATATATGAATTTGGAGACATATGCTTTAAATGCTATTTAAAGGCCTACATTTTAAGTAGGCATTTAAACAAGTTTTAAGCCTTATCAAGCCTTTTAAAGGCCAAGGCTGAGGCCTAAAAAAAGCGTGCATATAGGCCCAGGCCAAAGCTTAGGCTTTGAATCTTTTTTGTAGGCTCAGACCTATTTAGATAAAGTCAAACCTATTCTATTTTCATCCCTAGTAGTTATTGACAAAATTTTTTGTCTGTAATTCCGTCGGAAAATAAACCGACAAAATTTTTGTCGATAATTTGATTTTTTTTAGTGAGTTGAGAAGAACCTACAAACTTTTTGAGAAAATATATGTGTGTGTGTATATATGTATATAATATTTCAATTCATAAAAACAAATATACATATATTATATTTATATTATACAAATGCGCAAGCGCGCGCGCGCACACACACACATATATATAATTTATTATTACATATTTTTATTTTATTTAAATATTTTTAAAAAATAATATATTTTTTATTCAAAATGATTTGATAAAATAATATTTATATACTTTTAATTTATATTTATATTTATATTTAAGATATCGACTATACCTACATCAAGTTCTTCTATCACACATAACCACATGTCCTATTTTTTTTATATGTGCTTATTGTTAAATGATAAAATAATTCAAAAACATGGCACATGATCATATCTAATTGAAAAACTTAACGAAATGGATATAAGAAAATTGATTTAAGTATTTTCCTTTTCCTTAATATTTTATTGAAAAATTCACATATATAATATTGCAATTTCAATAATAAACATGTAACAAAAATTTCAATATATTTATGTTACTTTTTTATTTTATTTTCAACTTATTTAGTTACAAATGAAATAAATTTTAAATTTTAAATTTTAAACTATTAGATTCAGAGTTTTGATGATAACAAGACTTAAGTTTATTTGGATAAGGTTTTACATTTCTGTTCATAAGTTTTTATTTTGTAGAATATCTGAATAGTAATGTTATTATTTGAATAGCAAAGACTATTTTCAGTTAGCAACTATTATGACAGTTCTCAAATTATTCGAATAGTCAGAGTATTATCATGATAGTGCCTGAGTTATTTGAATACTGAAATATTGTTGTAAGAATATAGTATTCGAGTAGTCTTTCAATTATTCGAATATCATGTTTAACAAAGCTTTTCAAAACTATTTCAAGAGAAGAAGTATTCAAATAGTCTGTGTGCTTTCAAGTTCAGTTATAAAAATGTTATCCGGATAATAGGATAACTATTGATATCAATGGAGAATACGGACCGGCTAGAAAGCAAGTTTGAAGACAACGGGACGGATAATCAAAGGTAGGATCTCAAGAGAACCTGTCTCTTATAATCCTAGCCATAAAGACACCACAAGGATGATCGGTCCTTGATACAGTCGGAGTATTCACACGAGAATACAAGCATGCAAGCAAAGCTCACACAAGAGAAATAAAATTCTCAAAGAACAAAGTTCTTATTCATATCATTATCATTTTCTGAATCCTCCAATACAAAAACGCAGCCTTCATATATAGGAAACAAAAGAACACTCTAGAACTCTAAACCTAGTCATAAATGCAATAAATGATGCCTTAATGATAATTGATTGCCTTGGTTGGACCATTCAAGCCTAAAAGTATGAGGAAATTACTTACTCTTCAAGACTAAGTCAGTTACCTAAAAATAGAAAACTAAATCAAAGAACAATCTTTGACCAAAAGGCCTTATTTAATGCAAATAAAATAGGAAACTAATCAAATCAGATTTTATGCATAAGGATGCCTTCTAGATGCTTCTTGAGTTGTCTTGGACATCACTTATAATCTTCCACCAAGGCACATGCTTGTCACATGGTATTTAAAGTAAATTCTTTAATCTGTACTGCACATGGGCCTTGTACATCATCATGTTGGGCTTATTGCTTTATGTTATCCTAATTTCATGGATCTTCATGCTTTGCCACGTGCTCAAGCTTCTAGGTCTTGTAAAAGCATGCATATGAGCTTGAATAAGCATGATTATGGCCTCATTTGCACCCTCAACACATATATACTAACATTATGAGCCATTAATGAAGCAAATTGAAGCCTAAATATTTGCTCCAACCTCTCGAACAGCTCACTCTTTTCTAGGCTTCTAGTAATTAGGCCCTTGATGTCATGATAAGGATCTTGGGCTTGCATAGAATCTTCTTGTATGATATAAACAACATTTTGTTCATTAGATGTGCCACCTATGACGTGTTTGCCATGGATGATGTCACCTTGGTTACCAACTTGGATGCCTTTTTCGACACCATATAAGATGCCACTTGTACCTCTATCAACTATTCAAATAGTAAGGTTACTTTTCGAATAGTAAGCTGATTATCCGAATAGTATTTCAAAACCAAAACGTCAAAATAATCTGAATACTCTAATTGTTATCAGAATACTTCAAGAGTATTCGAATAATGCATTTACTATTCGAATAATATATTATCTTGAAACTAACTATTTCTGAAATCCAATTTAAGAATGCTATTCGAATAGCTACAAAATACATCAGGATAATTTTTTAATACCTAAGTGTAAGACTATTCGAATAGTGAGGCAACTATTCGAGTAGTATTAAGTTTTGAGAAATAATTGTTTTCAATTCATACGATAAAAAAGTATTCAAATAGTTGATTATCTTACTATGATAAACTTATCCATGTTTTCAAAAGAACTATTTGAATAGTAGTATAGACTATTCGAATAGTCCTAGTTTAGAAATATTTAATACTATTCGAATAGTAAGGTAACTATTTGAATAGTCCATAACTAAGAAATAAGTATTTTATCCTGATAATGATGGTTGTATTCGGATACTTCTCATTTCCAGAAAACAAAGCCTTACACCAAGATTTTTGAAATCAATGGAACTTTTGTTAAAAGTAATAATCTTAATTATTATTATTCTCTTTCTTGATTAATGTAAGACCCCACTTCATTGTTGATGTTAGCCAAAGAATCAATTGTATAGTTTAGTGGGCACATAGGAATAACACAAAAATACTGATATTATTGATACAATATTTCTTGTTCATATACAAGAATTCTCCATAGGGATGTACATACTAATCATAGACCTTAAAATAATAAAAGGTCTTCATATAATCAACTGCATTCCTCTGAATGTAGTCCCCTTCTTTGTTCCCAGTACACCTCCAATGTTCACCTGTCTAAATGGTTGGTTGGGGATGGTGAGATTTTGAGAAAATCTCAGTAGTAAATAAGTACCATAATGCATGCATGATATATGCTAAGTGCATGACATGTTAGCCTTAACTAGATGCATGCCACATAATGACATTTCTATGTGCTCATTGTTTCACATAACATACTCATTGCTATTGCATAATCAAAAGTAGAGCTTTATCATGCAAATATGTGTTACACAATCAAGTAAAGCAATCACATACATCACTACACAAGCGTAAATATCATATATATGCAAGTAGGGTAAGTTCACTACCTTTTAGACTTTGCGTCCTCCTCTTGTACCATGACCTTTCAACCATTGCTTCTTCTTAGTCACTTTATGGCCCTAGATAAGTAATGACATTATTAGAGCTATGGAAAGTGAATGCCCAATGGGATACATTAGCCTTAAAGGATTACTTTCACCTTTGGAGTTCATACTAATTACATTTGACCCCCTTTTTTTTAAAATTCGCATGGTAGCCAATACTGCCAGCATTTTGATCAAACTTTGAAAAATGATAATTAATTCTATAGAACTCAAATTGGGGTGGTTCTAAATGCTATGTAAAGCTCCTTAAGTTTAATTTTATGAAAAAATAACAAGTACAACTATTACATTCACATCATTCCCAAAATTTCATCAAACTTCCCTTGTCCTAGATTGCATTCTAGAAATGGGGCTCAAATTTGAAAAATCATCTCTCTTAATGTACTAGTCCAAAAATTATGATCTACCTATCAAATTAAATTTCTCTATGTCTACTTTAATCCTTTTCATAATATTTGGACTATGTTTGACTAACGAAATTCATTACATAACAACACTGCCCCCAGTGAACCAAATCAAACAACATTTCCTTTCAACTTCAATAAATTCCAAATTTGCTTACAAATTTCCAAAAATCATGATCACATATATTCCCACTAAATTTTATATTCTAAATCAAATGGAACCATCAAAATTACAAAATTCCAACTCCTCTCTATGGTTTTACTTCTGGCCGAAACTTAGGTTCTTAGGAGGGAAGTTGTGTTTTCTTGGTTTCTCTTGATTAATCACTTCCTTTTCACTTCTAATCAACAGATTAACTAATTAAACACTAAAAAAAAATATTTATGGAAATTTTGGTAGCATTTACCCTTAGGGTTTAATCTTCCCAAATATATAAAACCAACCAAAACCAAGACAAATTCAACAACAACAACAACAACATCATATGAGAAAAGATGATCAAAGTTTGGAGATTACCTCTTGATTGCCCAAATTTCTTTCTCTAAGATGCTCTTCCCTCTCTCTCTCTCTTCTCTCTTGATTTAGCTTGCTAATATTATTTTCAAGAAGAAGAAGTTAGAAGAGGTTTTAGGTAGATTAGAAAGCAAAAACAATTTGATTTCAAGCTCTTACCTTGAATTTTGGCCTCTTGAACCCTAAGACCTCTTGGTGTTCTTCAAGTTATTGAGCTCTCTTCTCTCTCTCTATTGCTCTTGCTTCAACCAAAATATGGAAGAGAAAAGGGAATAAAGAGCTCTTGAAATAACTCTTTTGCTTTTGGTTTATTATTGTTTAGTGGTAATTAACATGTGCAATTTACTTGGCTCTCCTTTTTCCTCCTTCTTGAATTAATAATAACCAAGTAAATATATTTCCCTTTTACTCCCCTTTTTGATTGAAAATTATGAGGAAGAGGGAGTTAAAAATTTCTTCTTACATTCTTGCACAATTCCCCCTCATATATTAGCCTACAATTTTTGACTTTTCAAACTTTATTTACTTGGTTTAAAATGCTCTAACTCTTGTGATATTTATCCCAAATATTCATTTCCCTTGCCTCTTGCCTTTATGGACGTCACACACATTAGAAAAAGGAAAGAATATGGGCTATAGATTTATTAACCAAATGACTATTTTGCCCATAAAGTTTTGCCATTATCTTGTTAATTTCGTACCTTGCCTAAAAACTGAGAGAATTTTCATCAAAATTTGAAAATTTATATCTTTATTTCTATATGTCCAACTGATATGGTTCTAAATGCTATGTGACCCTTATTAAGTATATTTTTAATAAAAAAATATAGCCTTTAGCCAAATAGAATCTCAACATTCTTAGAATTATTATTTTTTTGACATTGGCATAGGAAATTGGCAGTTTTATTGGGCTAACTTAAAAAATACATAACTCCTTGTGTACAGCTCCAAATAACTTATATGACCTATCAAATTAAAAATCGATAAGTCTAATTTCATTTTAAAAAGTTTCATAGGTATTGGACATCATTTTCCTATTTAAAAATGCCACATAATAAGATTGCCACGCCAGGAAACACATTGGCAGCAAATCTCAAGTTGTTACAATTTATGTTCCAACCTACTTATGTTGTGTGTGACCTCTAATTGCCTTTCTTTGTCACTTGGTGTGCTATTTAATTCACCATTTTATTTCCTTTAATTCCACCAAAGGTGTAAGGAATTTTTAGGGAATAAAATTATGCCTTTTTAGGACACTTGCTAAACCAGGGCTTAGCGGTCCACTTGATTGAGACTTATTCTCAAGCCTCTAGTTCTAAGATTTGGGATGTTATATTCTCCTCATATCAATAAAATTTCACCCTCAATTTTGGATATCAAATCATATTGATTATCCTCAGGAGAATGATGGGATTCATTCCTATTGTATGCGTATAAGGCCTTACTGCCTAGTTATGCTACCCCATGCAAACATGCACAACGTGTCTTATTGCATCTGTTCACCGTTCAACATATCTATGATTGCATTGCAATCTACTGGCCTGAGGATATAATAGTCCAACATGTCTTATGATCCAAGGACATACAGTCCACTCGTAACTCTAGGCCTCATTGCCTTATCGGGACACTACCCGGTGTATTTAGCCTTACGGCTTCTGTCATCTACTCTCACAACACTAAATGTTCTAGCCTTACCTGCCTTATACAAACATGTACCCTAGGACTTACTGCCAATCTACCTACCTGTAAAGATAATCGTCTGTAATTGTATCCGTATGTTTGGTGTTCAGGATCAAATGTCTATTTTGACCCTTATTGGTCGTATTGTGCGCATTGTTTATTGTGTTCAATGTTTCGGAATAGGTATCAACCTGTCTGTACTTGCCTCATGTTCTTAAACCAAAACCAACTGTTGCTGGCTTTACAATATGAGTGGGGTAATTTAATTTTGTGAGGCTACAACTGTTAAGATGCATATGCCACTACACACCCTTGTTGCATCAGAACACATCCTAATCCGTGCTTATCATATCTGTGTAGACCACAAAGGTCAACTATGGATCTGGGATTGTTAACACTGTCTGTTGAGATGTATTCTCTACCATTATGCCCTACTAATAGGGTTCATCCCAATCTATGTTTAGATGTGTCACCACAACCATATAGATTGCGTGACTGTTGACTACATAGGTCGTGTTACTGCAAACCATATAGGTTTAAATGGGTAATATCACTGTACACCACACATGATGTGACTATTGACCACACAGGTCACATTACTACAAACTATCAAACCCCTTAGCATTTCAATAATCAAAGAGTATTAAGCGCATGTTTACATTATAGGAGAACCCCTGCAGGGTTTGATAAATCTATAAAAATGTACAGAACATTCGAAAAATGATAAGGATTACATGCAAAAAATATCTAAAGCAACAACAGAGTGCTCTGGGACCTTAATCGTCAGAAGTCACCATCTTGCCTTTTGAGCCGCCCCCTCCAGCTGTAGAGTTTTATTTTAAAAAAGAATGAGATTCAAGAGAACCTCAATAGTAACATGCTTTCAAATGTACAGAATGCAAAAATAGATATGTAATGTCATGTCATGTAAGATGATCAAAACTATGTGCACTTGCCCAAGGCCAAACTATATGTTTGCACCTTGGTCTACTCAGCGCCCCAGTTGGGTCCCTGACCACAACTTAGCAAATTGGTGTGTCCAAGACACTAGCTCATGTTATAGAGAATGACATATTCAAACATACAATTATTACATAGTATATATAAGAAGAAGTTAATACCTGAATCTTTTTCAAATTTCCAAGTTTGTCCTACACTTGGATTTTGGCTCTAGCTATGTCCAATTCCTATCAAATTAAAGTTATAAGTAACTTGTTATTACTTTAGCATTACTTCTTTTAAATTGAATGCTGCTAGTTATTTAATGCAGTTATAACAATTTCTGCACAATACAATTTTGTATAATTCAGTTTCACTGTTTTTTAGAAACTGACAGATTTTTCAGTCAACTTTGGAATTCATAGTTAATTCTAAAAAAAATCTAATTTGACTGATAACAAAGCCTAAATGAAGCTCTTCAAATTTACATTTTAGGAAAAATATTTAATTTTGATCATTGCAATCATATCATTCCCAATAATTCGCCAAATACCATTGTTATAGTTTACATTCCAGAAAATAAGGCACAACTTCAAAAATTTATATCTCTCAATGTACTTGTTCAAAAATTACAAAATACCTATAAAATTAAAGCTATTTTCCTCTAATTTAGTCCTTAAAGTTTCAGAACTTTTAAACAAAGTTTGACAACCAAAAAGCATTGCACAACATCACTGCTACACGGGCAGGTCAAAGAGCATGCTTGTTCAACTTCATAAATTCCCAAATTTGTATACAAATATCTAAAAATCATGAACACATGCATGCCTTCAAAAATTTTTCTTCTAAAGCCAATGGAACCATTAGAATCAGAAAATTCTCACTCCTTCCTATGGTTCTATTGCTAACCAAAATCAGGGTTCTCTTAAGGAATAAGTTGTTTTCTTGATTTCTCTTGCTTAATCACTTCATTACCACTTCTTATCACATGATTAATCATTTTGACACTAAATGAACATGTTTATTGGAAATGTTGACAATATTTCCCCTAGGTTTTGCTTATGCCCATTTTGGAAAAACAAGAGAAAACAAGGCAAAATCCACCAACCACATTAACAACAACATAAACCAAAGCAAGAGAAGCAAATTTTGAAGTTTACCTCTTGATTCCTAGTCTTTATCTCTCTTGGCCAAAACCTTCCTTCCTCTCTAAGCTCTTGATTTGTCTTGAAAAACATAGGTTTAATGGAGTAGAAGAGGTTATGAAAGGTTGTAGAGTGATTAGGAGACAAAATGATAGAGGTACAAGTGGCATCTTATATGGTGTCGAAAAAGGCATCCAAGTTGGTAACCAAGGTGACATCATCCATGGCAAACACGTCATAGGTGACACATCTAATGAAAACTTCAGGAACAAAGCGTCACAACACGAGGACTTCCCAGGGGGTCACCCATCCTGAGACTACCCTCGGCTGAGCACGTTTAACTGTGAAGCGCTAACCATCGTGCTAAAAGCTTAAGCTGGTAGCAGAGGCGCACCCTTATTCCTTTAACCCAGTACAGACACGGGCCCCTGTCTCCAACGACTGTGGGTGCCACCAGACCCCGAACTCGATCCGCACCCCCTCCCAGACCCGGACGTATCACAAAAATTACAAGGTTTTGAAGTTCTTACCTTTGATTTGTGACACCCTAGCCTCTTATGTGCTTGATGTTCTTGCCTTCTTCTTGAGCTCACTCTCTCTATTAGGTGCAGAATTTTGACCGAAAATTGCTTATTCAATTGCTTATTCTTACTTTTGCTTTATTCAATTGCTTATTCTTACTTTTGCTTTATTCAATTGCTTATTCAAGAGCTAAGAAGAAGAGATTATGATTTATTCAATTGCTTATTCTTAATTTTGCTTTACAAATGCCTATTTCTCTTTGGTCCACATTGTTGCTTTTTGTATAATATCACCTAATTAGTCTCATTTCCCTTTTATTTCCCTTGGTCCACATAAATTAAATAGGGAAGAAATTGGATAATACCTCTTGAATTATCGAAGAGTTGCTTTATGACATAATATGCATTTGGTGGTAATTAACTTATTCTTGAATTTTCTTGACCACATACCTCTTCTTCTTTTAATGTACACCACATAAATTCATTTTTATTTTCTCTCTCCTCATTTGACCAAAATGATCAAGGGAAATAGGCCCAAAATTGGCTTCTTGAATTTCCTTATAATGGTTTATTCCCAACTATTACAATTGGTTAAACAACTTTTTGACTTTTGCGAATTTGTTTGTTATCACTTTTACCAATCGGGCTTATTATATAAGCCTGATTCACGTAAATCGAGACAAATCCCCTCCACATATTTATCTCGTAGATCGTGAAAGCACCTCGTAGACCGTAAAAGCTACCTCGTAGACCGTAAAAGTTACTTCATATTCCATGAATTACAATTCATAAGCACTTATGAAATTTTCAACCGCTATTCCAAACAAGCTCTAGTAACGATATTCAAAATTGTGATAACTAATTACTAAGTAGCCATTTTCCTTTTCTTAATTCCCTTTTTGGTAGAAAATATAGGGAAAATTAGGGGAAACATAATTGCTTCTTGTTTTATGAAAAATTATGATTTTGCCATTACATTTTGTAGAAGTTCATGTCTTGCTCTTTTCCCTTTGGTTTGACTGAATTTATGACACTATTGTTGATCCATTACTTGTGTCATTTTATGCTCCATTTTGGGCTACCATATTAGGCCTTTAAGTTGACATTCATTGCTCCTTTGTGTCCTTGCTTGGCTAAGTAGTATAACCGGCGATTGAAATATTTCCGGCAATTAATGTGCATCATAACTCACCATTGTATTCCATTAAATGTACTAATTACATAGGAGGAATATTGTTGATGGAAAAATGGGTGTTACAGCTCTCCTCCCCTTAAATAAATTTTGTCTCTGAAATTTGTTACAAGTACTGACTCATAAATTCAAGGAAACACTTTTACATGTATTCTTCAGTTTCCCAAGTGGCTTCCCTACACTAGTACAAAATATAGATTTTACACATATTGTTTACATCTGTCCAAACAGGACACATGTAGAAAGTGTGACCGGTGGCATTTTCGTAAATATATGAAGATGCAAGAACTTTCACTCATGTTGAAAAGACAATACATGTAGAAAGTAAATTTAAAATATTTTTTCTTTAATAAATTAGCATATTTTAGATGTGATTTTGGAATCAAGCGTGATTAATGCCTTTAATTTTATTTTAAAAATAAAATATTACTTTCTATATCGGTTGGAAGCCCAACCCATATAGAAAGAAATCTTTCTATACTGGTTGAAAAGACAACACGTGTAAAAAATAAATTTAAAATATTTGTTTCTTTAATAAATTAATATTTTTTAGATGTGATTTTGGAATCAAGCGTGATTAATACATTTAATTTTATTTTTAAATTTTTTAAAAATAAAACATTACTTTATACACCGGTTGAAAGTCTAACCCGTATAGAAACCCGTATAGAAAGTAATTTTCTATACCGGTTGGGAGCCTACCTGGTGTAGAAAGTGGTCTTGATATAAATATAACTTCCCTCTTCAACCTTTCATCCCTTCGACTTCACTCTTCACTTGCTCGTGCTCGCCAATCTCTTTGTCATTACTCCAGTGTCGCCATCAGCATCAGTCCCTGTTGGCGTCCGTCCCCAGTGGCGTCGTCCCTGCAGTAGCCTACCCTCAAGTAGGTTTCCTCATTTCCTATTCCTCATTTTCGATCTGAAATTTGAATGGCTGAATCAGAAGAGAGCGGGAGAGGGAGAGGAAGAAAGCGAATCCCATTTCATCTTATTGAGTTGTATCATATGTGTTTCTGCAAAAAACAAAGAGGATTACTGTCAATTTTATAAGGCCCAACGTTTAATTTGACCTTAAATTCATTTTCGAGACTTGTGATTATCTGCTAAACTATCTGTTCTGCATTGTTCTGGATTTTCTCTTTTAATTATTCTCTGCTCCAAGCTTGGGAAAATGTTTTTCAGCACTAAATAGTGGATATTTTTTTCCCTCTCTCTCTTTTGGGTACCTATTTTGTGTTCCGTAACACTAGAAACTATAGGAAACCTTTTCCAGGAAATCGTTTGTCTGAGTTCCTCCTGAATCCCGAGTGTGTGAATTGGGAACTCATGAAATTGCTATTAATATTTGCTTTTCTACATATTCATAGGATCCAATTTTATTTTATATGTACAATTATTGTTTTGACTTATATATATCTTCTCCCATTTGGTAGCTTACTTTTTCAGTCTATCACAAATAAATTAAATTGTTCATTTGTTTGCTAAGAAAATGCACACTGGTCTACAAAGTAACACCACTTTCTAGAAATTAGAAAAAATTTGCAAGGCCTAAACATGGTTAATATCAAAGATTTCTAACTTGTTTGATTTTGAATTGCAGCGTGCATTGAAGTTTTCAAATAAAACTGTATTTATCAGCTGTAGTTGGAAACTTCATCGTTCTTTAATTCTATTTTCTGTTTCAAATCAAAGATTCAGTGCTACTTAAATCTTTGGTCTTATCTTCTAGATGATCCCTTGCCATTGTGTTTATCTATCCTATGATCGCCCTTGCCCTTGTAACTACAATTTTAAAATGTCCTTGGCAATATTTCTAGCTGCCTGATTCATACTAATTCTTTGTAGGATCAAAATGCAGAGCCTTGCACCCATATTCAAGCAATCTATTTTATTTTTAAAAAGTTTGTGGAAACAGAGCTTTTAAACAAGGTTAATAAGCAGCAATCTCCTTCGCAGAATGCTGCAAATGCCTCCTCATGATCATTGTGAGGCAATCCTCACAATTGCCTATGAGGCTCAGGCTCGTATCAGAGACCCTGTTTATGGCTGTGTCTTCCACATTTTTGGCTTACAACAACAGGTGTGTATGTATGTGTGCCCTTCTCACTAGCTCTCTAAACTTTCTATTTCGTTTTACTTCTGAGCTGAGTCTCGCCTTAGAGTTACATTGATTAAAGCTGAACAAGTTCTGTGTTTTTTCCTTTTACTTTTCTTAATTAGCTACTGCTTTGAAAGAAGGGAAAAGGGTATTAATTACTGTTATCTAGTTTTATAACTTTAGAACTCAGAATTAAATCTACTTCTTTCTCATTTCCCCCTTATATTTTCTATATCTATCTTGACACTGAAAATTTGGAACCAGTGAGGCCATTTAATTTATATTCTATATTTTCATTCTGCCTTTCTCTTGTATACTTGTTGCTACCTTGCTAATTAGTCACTTATCGATAAAGCTAGGGAAAATGTTTTATGCCATCTTAGTTCTAAACCTTGATGAAATAATGCAGGTGGCATGCTTGCAAGCACAGTTGATGCAAGCCAAGACACATTTAGCTTAGAAGAGCATAGAGAATAATGAAGATTACTGGGGAAGGAATAGCAATAATGCTTATGGGAAAACAATATTGAATCCAATGTATGGCACTAATAATTACACCAACATGAACCCTATTTCTCCTTAGACTTCTCTTGACTCTATTGATTACTCTACCGTCCATGATGGCTCATCTTCCATGAGTTTGCAGCAGGAGGGTCTCTCTTTCTACCAGCAACCTCACTCCAAGAAAAGTCCATCATATGACATTTAAATTCCCCATGTCATATTGGACCTGTAATTCTAACCATGTGTTACATGGATAAGCAGAGATCTCAGATAGTTGTACACAACCAGTCCTTACTGGACTCATTATATTTCAGGTACTTTATATTTTAACTGATTTTAGAACTTGGATGTGATATCCCCACTTTTGGTTTACTTGCTTGTGTACGTTGGTATGATTTAGTGGTGATCCCCTAAGTTTAATAATCTTACCCATAACTTGATCGTTAAATGCTGCTTTTGAGAATTGTTGATTTAGGATTATATTTAATTTTCAAAATTTTCAGTCCTTAGTACTATTATATTTATAACTTGAGCGTTGTTCAGGAGGAGAAACTATCAGCCATGAATACAGATCCTTGTTACTCTGCTTATCACTACTCTCACCCTCCCCTCGTTGAAAGATTGGTGGTGCTTGACAAATTTGACAAGAAGGCAGATTAAGAGGCTGGAGAGCAATCTATTATGCAAAAATGCGTTGTTGTGTAACTATGAATGGTTTAGAAAATGAGATAGCTAGAGCTAAACGGAATAGGAATTATAACAGGGCTTATTATATCTACTTCTTGTATGCCTAAATGCCATTTTCACCTTTTTACAAGTCTTGCTGAATTTTTGGGATAGTTCTAGTTAAGGTGTTGTCAACCTTTAAATTCGTAAATTCTTTCTTTTATATCTTTTGAACAATTGAAATTATATAATGGTTAGGGTCCTATATTTAGGGTCCTAAACACTTTTAATATACTTTTAACTTCATTGTAAAAGTGAAGCCGAGTTTGTTTACCTGCATTGATATAACTTTGTTAATATTTTGGATAGGAATTTACAATAAATTTGATATTTCAGATTAGTTTTTTTGTAATTGTTTTTATTTTTCAGGTATTTGGTTGTTTATGATCATGTAAATGGGTTTGTAGCATAATAAACAAACAACTTTTTTTTTTTAAAAATGAGTTTCTACACTTGACTAACAAAGAGAGGCGTAGAAAGTGGGACTTTCTACACGTGTTGTGAGTTTGAACACATGTTGATAGAGGTACAAGTGGCATCTTATATATTGTTGAACAAGGCATCCAAGTTGGCAACCAAGGTGACATCATCTATGGCAAACACATCATAGGTGGCACATACAATGAACAAGATGTTGTCTATATCATACAAGAAGATTCTAAGCAAGCCCAAGATCCTCTACATGACATCAAGGGCCTAATTACTAGAAGTCTAGAAAAGAGTGAGCTGTTTGAGAGGCCGGAGCAAATATTTAGGCTTCAATTTGCTTCATTAATGGCTTATAATGTTAGTATATATGTTGAGGGTGCAAATGAGGCCATAATCATGCATATTCAAGCCTATATGCATGCTTTTACAACACCTAGAAGCTTGAACACGTGGCAAAACATGAAGATCCATGAAATTGGGATAACATGAAGCAATAAGCCCAACATGATGATGTACAAGGCCCATGTGCAATCTATATTGAAGAATTTACTTTAAATACCATGCGACAAGCATGTGCCTTGGTGGAGGATTATAAGTGATGTCCAAGACAACTCAAGAAGCATCTAGAAGGCATCCTTATGCATCAAATTTGATTTAATATGATTTAATTTCGTTTTTTAATTAGTTTCCTTTTTATTTGCATTAAATAAGGCCTTTTGGTCAAAGATTGCTTTTGAAAACTTTGTTTTAGTTTCCTATTTTTTAGTTAGCTGATTTAGTCTTGAAGAATAAGTAATTCCCTAATGTATTTAGGCTTGAATGGTGCCAACCAAGGCAATCGATCATCATTAAGACACCATTTATTGCATTTATGACTAGGTTTAGAGTTCTAGAGTGTTCTTTTGTTGCCTATATATGAAGGCTGCGTTTTTTGTACTGAAGGGAGAAGATGATAATGATATGAATAAGAACTTTGTTCTTTGAGAATTTTATTTCTCTTGTGTGAGCTTTGCTTACATGCTTGTATTCTCGTGCGAATACTCCGACTGTATCAAGGACCGATCATCCTTGTGGTGTCTTTATGGCTAGGGTTGTAAGAGACAGGTTCTCTTAAGGTCCTACCTTTGATCATCCGTTCCGTTCGTGTTTTCAAACTTGTTTTCTAGCCAGTCTGTTTCCCTCATTCATATCACATGTATAAAGTCTCACTTTCTAAACCTGTTGTGCTGTACAACACGTGTAGAAAGTTCCACTTTCTACACGTGTTTTAGAACAGGTGTAGAAATTCTGACTTTCTACACCTGTTGTATGTCAAGTATAAAAAGTCCTTTCCGTTACGTATAAAAAGTGTTTCATGCACTAGTGCTAGAAGATAATCCCTTCTACACCGCTTTGATGAATGTGATACTCTTGTGCTTCAGTTGTTTCTCCTGCCGATCGATGATTCGATCAGGTCTGACCTCATACGTCAAATCATCTCGCAAGTCTACTTTTTCATATTCAATCACATGCTTTGGGTCAGGTTGATATTTCTTTAATTGTGACACATGGAAGACATCATGTAGCCTACTTAAGCTTGGGGGTAAAGCTATTTTGTACACTACTGGCCCAATCTTTGACAAGATCCTAAAAGGACTAATGTACCTAGGGCTCAGCTTCTTCACCTTTAATGCCTTATCAATGCCAGTGATAGGCGAAACCTTCATGAATACGTGGTCTCCAACTTCAAACTCAAGAGGTTTCTGCCTCTTGTCTGCGTAGCTATTTTGTCTTCTTTGTGTAGCCAAAAGCCTCTGCTTGATCAGCTTTATCTACTCTATAGTTTGATCTACTATGTCTGGCCCATACATCTGCCTCTTAGATAGCTCTGTCCAGCATAAGGGTGACTGACATTTCCTTCCATATAACATCTCGTAGGGAGCCGTTTGGATGCTCGAATGATATCTATTGTTGTATGTGGATTCCGCCATAGGAAGGAACTAGTCATGACTGCCTTTGAAATCTATCACGTATGCCCTGAGCATATGCTCTAGTGTCTGGATTGTGCTCTCAGTTTGTCTGTCTGTTTGAGGGTGATAGGCTATATTAAATCGGAGCTTGGTACCCAAATCCTTATGCATTGCCTTCCAAAACTTGGAAGTGAATCAAGGATCTCTGTCTGATATAATGTTTTTTGGCGTACCATAGAGATACACTATCTCCTTGATATAGATGTTTGCAAGCTTATTATGAGAGTAGTGAATGCTGATAGAGAGAAAATGAGTTGTCTTCATAACTCGATCTACTATCACCCATATGGCTTCATGATTTCGGACCTTCGGTAATCCTATCATGAAATCCATGGCGATGCTCTCTTATTTCTTCTCATGAATTGTAGGGTTTTGCAGTAGCCTTGAAGGTCGTTAATGCTAAGCTTTTACTTTCTGGCACGTAAGATAATGAATAATGAACCTTGTCACATCCCTTTTCATGCCTAGCCACCAATATGTGGACTTCTGATTGTGGTACATCTTGGTTAATCTTGGGTGCAGAGTGTATTTACTCTTGTGCGCCTCTTCCAGGATTTGCCATTTTAGCTCTGTTTGCAGTAGAACATATATCCGCTTGTGATACCTGACTAGCCCGCTTGGTGACAAGTCATGTTTCTGAGTCTCTCCCTTTGTAAGCATGTTTCTGATAGACCGGGCTCGTCTATCTCACATATGAGCTTCTTCTATATCCATTATTAGATCGTTCTCTGCCTGACTAATATTGCTGCTATTAATCATAATTTGGTTTGACAAGTTGAGATCTCTGAAGTTCTTAATTAGCTTCTGCTTGTGGATAATGAGGGCTGCCACCTATACTACTTTGTGGCTCTATGCATCTGCCACTACATTTTCCTTGCCTGGATGATACTTGATCTCCAGATTATAGTTTTTGAGCAACTCTATCCACCTGCGTTTCTGTATGTTGAGCTCTTTTTGATTATATAGATACTTCAAACTCTTGTGGTCGTAATACAACTCTACGGTCACCCTATAGAGGTAGTGTCCCTAGATTTTGAGTGTGAATACAATCACTGCCAACTTAAGATCGTGTATGGGATATCTTTGTTCATGAGGCCTTAGCTATCATGATGTATATGCCACTACATGGCCTTGCTGCATCAGGACACATCCAATCCATACCCACTGGTATCTGTGTAAACCATGCAGGTTGATTGTAGATCTGGGATTGTCAAAATCGGTGCTGTTGTTAACTTTCATTTCAGCTCTTTAAAGCTCATCTCACAATTGATGTCCCACACAAAATGCTGAGTTTTTTGTGTTAGCTTAGTCAATAGTAAAGCTATTATGGAGAAGTTATGTATGAATCGTCTATAATAGCCTGTGAGACCCAGAAAACTGCTTATCTCAAATACTGCTTCTAGCCTCTTCCAGTTTAGTACTGCTTCCATTTTGTTTGGATCTACGGAGACCCCTTACTATGAGACTACATAACCTAGAAATTTAACTTCTGAAAGCCAGAACTCACATTTGCTTAGCTTGCCATATAGTTGCTTACTCCTCAATGTGTTCAGAACTGTTCTTAGGTGGTGTTCATGCTCTGCTTTGCTCTAGGGGTATACTAGTATGTCATTGATAAAGACTACCACGAATTGGTTAAAGTATGGATGGAAGATTTGATTCATGTAGTCTATGAACACTGCAAATGCATTGGTTAGCCCAAATGGCATTACTAGAAACTCGTAATGGCCATATCATGTTTTGAAAGCAGTCTTCAACATATCGTCTGCCTTCACTCTGAGTTAGTGATACCCATATCTCATATCAATCTTCAAGAACACATAGGATCTTGACAGTTGATTGAGTAAATCATCGATTTTGGGAAGTGGGTACTTATTATTGATAGTCACCTTGTTTAACTCCCTGTAATCAATATAGAGTCGTAGGCTTCCATCTTTCTTTTTTCATGAATAGCACTGGAACTCCCTATGGCGAGACACTGGGTCTGATAAACCCTTTCTCTAATAGCTCTTCAATCTGCTTCTTCAGTTCTACCATCTCGCTTAGTGCTATTCTATATAGGACTTTAGATATTGGTTCTACTCCTAGCTTGGTTTCTATTGCGAATTCTACTTCCTTGTCCAGGGGTAATCCATTAATGTCCTCAGGGAATATGTCTGGAAATTCATTTACTATAGGGATACTCTCCAATGTTGTTCCTGCTTCTGATTGCATGGAGAAGAACACAATGTACCTCTGACAACCCTTGTATAAGCATCTCTCGGCTTCAGCTGCGGAGAGAAAGTTTAGGTTGATTTTTGTGTTGGCTTTTATTGGTGGATTAGGGTAAATGACCCTTTTTCTTCCATAGTCTAGCATCATGTTGTTTATAGTTAGCCAATTGATTTCGAGTATCACTTCTAGCCTCTTCAACAGCGAGAAAATTAAGTCTACTGTGGACTCATGCCCTTCCGTGTTTATGATGCAATTTAGGCAAACCTCTGTTGTGACGAACCTGTTACCCATGGGCATGGATACCATCAAGTTATAAGGTAATCTATACATGTTCGGGAATAGTCATCTTATGTAGTCGTATGCAATGAATGAATTACTAGCTCTTGAATCAAACAATGCTGGTACTAGATTACTATTGAGAGGAATCGTACCTCTGATCAACTCTGGTGATTTTCAGACTTCCTCGTGTGTCAAGGCAAACACTCTACCCTGCACTTGTTACCTCAGCTCTTTAGGCTCTTGTCACTGTCAACAATCCCTTGTAATTGTAACAGACAATTTTCCTAGTTGTTGTCAATGCTTGTTTTGCTTGTGTGCATGTCTAACCAAGATTGAAAGTGCTCCAACAATATCAGCAAGTTTTGTTCCTATATGGTCTTTGATTACCTTAGCTATCAGACTGGTTGGGCTTCTTATTACTGCCACTCGAAGAACCAGCTTGATATTGACACTTTATTATTCTGTACTCCTCAACTGCCTTATTAAACTCTGTGAAGTGCCTAGAAATAAGTTTCTCTTTTAGCTCTGGCTTCAACCCTTGAATCATCATGTTTGAACTCTACTCTTCGTCATCACAGAATTTCAAATAGGATGAGTTTCGGGATAGGTGGATATATCTAGCCAGGTATTCATCAAAACTTCACCTTGCTGGATATTCAGAAATTCAATCTCCTTAGCTAGTCTCACTAACCGGGGAAAATACTTCTCGTTGAATTTGTCCTAGAACACTTCCCAGGTCAAGGGGATATTTCATGCTTGTAGGATTACCTTAGTGCTTCCCCGTCATTTGTCAGCATCACCCTCCAGCTTATAGATTGCTAGATGGGCTTTTATGTTGTCTGGGCACTCTAAAATCTCGAAAATCTTCTCCAAACGGGTCAACCAACCCTCTGCAGCTTAGGGATCAAACTTTCCTTAGAATGTGGTTGGCTGGTGTTAATTCATTCTGGTCACACAGGTTTGCATGCTATCAACCTCCATAATAGGATCCTCTGGCACCTCTGGTTCTAGATTTGGAGGCTGTAAGAGACCTTCGCCCTGCCCGCTAGGGTTATTGTGAGCTTTGGCATGGCATTTGGCTTCTGCTGTACTTCTCTCAAGTCATTTAGTAGTCCATTTAGGGTGTTTTGTTGTTCCATCATCATTCTTATAAGTTGTTGCATTGGGGCAGGTCTAGCGCTCGATTCCTCATTATTATCCCTATGTCTACCGCCAGTCCTACTGTCAGCTCAACCACTACCTTGGCCTTTACCACCACCTCGTATATGTGCCACCTCTATAATTCACCATACATGAAAATAGAGAAGGAAATAAATTTCATATATATGCAAGGGCATTTTTGTCATTTCACAAAAATGTCAGGTACATGAGTTGTCATACATATCACATAGCATATATATACAACAGTTAGGTAGTCATACCCTACATCATACATCTTAAAACTACTGTACAACAAGTCTTTGTTCTATTATACATTAAGTCTTAATTGTACATATAGCTTCCCAGAGGGTCACCCAGCTCGGGATTGCCCTGAGGTAAGCATACAACTCTGACTGTACCCAATTAAAACACAGTTTCCTACTCTATCCACATCTGCTCACCGATTTCTTGCGGCTGCCCTTGCTTCAAAAGACATACCAGCTCCCTCCGATCATCCAAAATATACGACTTGGGAGCTACATCAATCCTCGTACATATGCCTCTACACAAAGGCCATCATATCCTCCATAAAATCACCGAAATGGTAATTTGGCCTACGTTCGAAGATATCGTTCTTATTCCAGTTTCAAAAGTTAGTGTTCGGGAAGAACTCCATAGTGGTGAAAATCCAACACTTGTTTGGGAGGTCAATGTCCAGCGGTACCTGCTTCTAGTAAAGGCTATTAACCGCATCCAAATAAGCTAGGTACTGATTGAGTAGGCTTTCCTGTGCTTATACAACGTGTTGGTAATAGCCTCGTAAGTTCTCCTACAGTACTTCTTCAGGCTGCAAGTTGTATTGCTATTGGACTCTATCTACCTTGGAGCCCGCTTCGCCCCTGCGTAGGACGCTCAACCAGTTGCTTGTGGCTGTTAGGTGTCACCGACGGATACGTCCGGTATCGGTTCTGGTAGTGGGTACATCCTAAATACGGGTACTAGCTTGACCTTGTTACATCTTCAACACCCTCCGACCTCCCAGGTTTGTCAGCCATATGCCGTGCCATCCCTTTGGAATCTGTTCTTCAGGAGGACATTGGTTTATGGAAGGAGACTATTTGTCTTTTTGTCGTTGTCCGCGTCCATTCATGATTTCTTGTCACCATGAAAACAAGACCATATCAATATTCTATTCTATAAATGCCAAAACTGCTTTAAGCTCTGATACCAAAAATGTCAAACCCTTTAATATTTCGATAATCACAGTGCATTAAGCGCAAAGTTCTGTAAGGCATACAAAAATAATGAAAACATACTAATATTAAGTATATGTTTACATTATAGGAGAATCTACGCAGGATAAATATATACAAATGTATAGAGCATTCCAAAAATAGTAAAGATTATATGCAAAAAATATCTAAAGCAGCAAGTGCTCTGGGACCCTAATCGCTGGAACCCACCGTCTTACCTTCCAAGCTGCCCGCTCTAGCTGTAGAGTTTTGTTTTGAAAAATAATAAGATTTGAGAGAATCTCAGTAGCAACATGCTTTCTGTCCAACCCCATATTTGGACATTTTATACAGTATCATCACGTAGTTCAATAGGCAAACATAAGTAGTAAAAACATACTGATATAAAATACTTGATTATATTACAGGAGTTCCAAAGAAGTCCAGGGTATTGCACTACCAAAATTTACCACGAACTACTACATATTTAGTTTAATCCTGTCAAGTTTTAGAATTTTTGGACAAGGTGTGTCCCAAAAAATACATTGCACAACATCACTGCCACATAAGGGCAGATCAAACAACATGCTTGTTCAACTTCATAAATTCCCAAATTTGTATACAAACATCTAAATATCATGAACACATGCATGCCTACACAAGTTTGCCTTCTAAAGCCAATGGAATAATTAGAATCACAAAATTCTCACTCCTTCCTATGGTTCTGCTACCAACTGAAATCAGGGTTCTTGGTAGGAATAAGTTGTTTTCTTGATTTCTTTTGCTTAATCACTTCCTTACCACTTATAATCACATGATTAATCATTTAGACACTAAATGAACATATTTAAAGGATATTTTGGAAGCATTTCCCCTAAGTTTTGCTTCAGCCTATTTTGGAAAAATAAGAGAAAACAAGGCAAAATCCACCAACAATATCAACAACAACATAAACCAAGGTAGGAGAAGCAAGTTTTGAAGTTTATCTCTTGATTCCTACTATTTCTCTCTCCTAGCCAAAACCTTCCTCCCTCTCTAAGCTCTTGATTTTTCTTGAAAAGCATGGATTTAATGGAGTAGAAGAGGTTAGGAGAGGTTGTAGAGTGATTAGGAGGTAAAAATCACAAGGTTTTGCAAGTTCTTACCTTTGATTAGTGAAACCCTAGCCTCTTATGTGCTTGATGTTCTTGCCTTCCTCTTGAGTTCTCTCTTTTTCTTAGGTGTAGATTGTTGACTGAAAATGAAGAGCCAAGAAGAAGAGATGATTATTTATTCAATTGCTTATTCTTACTTTTGCTTTACAAATGCCTATTTCTTATTGGTCCATATTTTTGCTTTTTGTATAATATCACCCAATTAGTCTCATTTCCCATGGTCCACCAAAATTAAAGAGGGAAGAAATTGGATAATACCTCTTGAGTTATCCAAGAGTTGCTTTATGACATAATATGCATTTGGTGGTAATTAACTTATTCTTGAATTTTCTTGACCACATCCCTCTTCTTTTAATGTACACCATATAAATTAATTTCTCTTTGCTCTCTCCTTGTGACACCCTTCTTTTGAATACCTCACCGGTTTTTAGTTCCATTAAATCAGAGTAAGCGAGCGATAATTGAAATAAACTAAAAGTTGTTATCTTTATTTACACTAGAGCGATCCTCTTATTACGTTAGAGTGGTTCTCTGCTTTTCAACGATCACTCATACATGCTTATACATACATATATACTTTACGCCACACAAGGCTAACAAATGTAAATCCATTACATTAGAAAATCTTCTCCTCAGTAATTCCTCCTCCGAGCATAACTCCATGCATCTTTCAACCTGTCTAAAATGGTTGTTTGGGAGGAGTGAGATTCGAGAGAATCTCAGTAGAAAACATACTAACATATGCATACAAGAAATGCTATATGCATGACATGCGAGCTCTCATAAATCCATGCCAACATAATGACATATATGCATGCTCAATGCTTAACATATTATACTAATGGCCATAGTACAAATAAATAGAGCTTCACTCATCAAATATGCTCCATACAATTCATCAAAGCATACAACACATCATTGCATAAGCACACACATCAAGATATGCAAGTTAGAGATGTTCACTACCTGTCGGACTACACGTCCGTCCTCAATCCTTCGTCTTTGCTCTGGTTCAGGCACGCCCGTTCGTCGAGTCCTAGAATTCCCAAACATCGCATACATGAGTCACTACTCATCCTTATAACATTCTAGACTCATTTTCAGTTGATAACTAGCCCAATTATGCTAAATTACCAAAATACCCCCCGGAAGCCTGGCCCAAATGTACTTTTACCAAAATTATGACATGGGCTAATCCTACACAATTTCACCTGTAGAATCTATTTATGACTTTAGATTAGTCAAATTCAGGCCCAAATGACGAAAATACCCTTGATATCCCTTACTTAGAGCCTTTAAGGGGTAATTTGGTCATTTCACACTCCAGGCCTTTTCTAACTTTCCCTTCAACATGAACCCTACACAATTTGCTCTTCTGAACTCAATGGAATCATCCAATTGATGAAATTCCAACTCATGGCTCACGCCCCACACATGACAGCCAATATTGAGTTCTCAGAAGAGTTATGTCGGTTCTTCCCTTTCTTTGACTTAATACCCTCCTTTCTACTTCTTATTACATGATTAGCCGTTTAGATATCCATTGGACATCGTTTCGGCCTCCAAAAAATTGATAGAATGAGAGATGAATAGTACCATACTCTCAAAATACTCATCCAAATGACAAACCGAAATGATAGAAAGGAAGCTTACGCTTACCTCTACGCTTTTCTAAATTCAGCTCAGAATTCCGGCGACGCTCCGGCCGACGAGATGGTACCAACCATCTCCAAACAAGAATCCGAAACCATAGAATTGAAGCTTGGGATGAGTAGAAGAATGTTTACACTGGGTACTTAGAGAGAAAACGCTGTTTCAATCGAGTTTCGGCGAATTATCAATTTCTCTCTCTTCTCTCCTCTGCGTTCTCGTTCTTTCTCCGTTCTCTTTCTCTTTCTCATTCTGATCTGTTTCTCTTTCTCTTTCCTTTTAATCCGAACGCTGGAAAGAAAGAGAATAAATGATTAAGGATGATGATTAATTAAAATCATCCAAGTGCCTTACCACCAAGTGATCCAACTATCACGTTACTTGCATAACAATTTTCATTTTCTGTTCCTTCATCATTCCATAAATATTAATGAGAAAAAAGAGAGTATAATTAACTCTCAAATTATCCCATTACACCACCTCAAGTGGTCAACCGAAGCCTTAAGCTTATCTGTTTATTGACTTTACTTAACAATAATTCACCCGCTTGGGCTTATTAATCATCAAGTAGTCATTTCCCTCCTTTTAATTCCCATCCAACTCAAATTATAAGGAATATTAGGGAAAAACCATCATTTCTCATCTTTTAAAAAAAATTAACATTTTGCCCTTACCTTTTATTTCTTTTAATATCCAAAGATATTAAGAAATTTTGCCAAACTGGGGTCTAGCAGTCCACTTAATCTAGGCTAAACCTCAAGCCTTTAATCCCAAAATTCAGGGTATTACACTCCTCATTTGACCAAAATGATCAAGGGAAATAGGCCCAAAATTGGCTTCTTGAATTGCCTTATAATGGTTTGTTCCCAACTATTACAATTGGTTAAACAACTTGTTGACTTTTGCAAATTAAATTTCCCCTTAGTAACAATATTCCAAATTGTGCTAACTAATTACCAAGTAGCCATTTCCCTCGTCATAATTCCCTTTTTGGCCGAAAATATAGGGAGAATTAGGGGGAAAATAATTGCTTCTTGTCTTATGGAAAATTACGATTTTGCCATTACATTTAGTAAAAATTCATGTCTTACTCTTTTCCCCTTGGTTTGGCCAAATTTATGACACTATTTTTGAGCCATTTTTTTGTTTCATTTTATGCTCCGATTTAGGTTATCATATTAGGCCTTTAAGTGGATATTCATTGCTCCTTTTGTGTCCTTGCTTAGCCAATTTGTGTAATTAGCGATTGAAATATTTCTGGCAATTATTGTGCATAATAACTCACCATTTTATTCCATTAAATGTACTAATTACATTAGAGGAATATTGCTGATGGAAAATGGGGTGTTACATAAGCCACATAGGTTTACATGGTTAATATCACTGTACACCATACAAGATGTAATACTATTGACCACACTGCCTCAGCCGCATGTTTTACACACCACCTTTCAGCCTTAGGGCTACTTGTGATTTTCACCAGTGCAACTAGTAGTGGTGCCTTTTGCTGCTTGGCCGTGTCGGGGTAAGAGTCAAGAGTTCATCCACTGGTCTCCCCAATGTGAACCCCCGATCATGACTTGAATCCTACATCTTCAGTATGCTCTGATGGGGCTGCCTCACTACTGCGCACCACATAGATGCCTCACTACCGACCAAATAGGGTAAATCACTATATGCTACACAGGCTGCATTATTGTAAGCCACAAGGTCTAAACATAATATGGGATGATCAATACTGGTGCAAATGTCAACCTCTCCTGTTACCTTAAAAGTTACACATAGGTTCACCTAACTTCCGCTGCCTACTCGGATGCTTTACACTCTCAAACATAGGTGATGTTGCACTGTTTTCCCGCACTTGTTTTACTACCTCAACATCACAAAAATCAGAAATCACTTTCCTCAATTATACCCAATAGGCATGCTACAAACAATCAAGATCAATAGCGCCTATACTAACCTTCATGATATTTAGGTAATATCCTCAAAGCATTACTAAAAGTTCAACATCATCCATAAATTTCACAAGGTTCATACTTCCTTTAGAAAACAGAATCATAGTGAAACCTCATTCACATTTTGACCTAAATACTATTTCAGCTTAGATCTGTTTTTAAACCTATCTTCAACCTTCAGTATCATCAAATCGGATCCTCTATGATAGATATACGACATAATCACCACTCATCATGCATCACCGTATATCATACCTACATGCCTTTAACCCCATGGGGTCATTAAGGATTATTACTTAGCACGGAGAAATCTCAAAACAGTTGCTATACCTCAAGTTTTCATAACCTCATTAAATGAAATTTTCTGGGTAGTACTCATTGCGACATAAATGGTTTGAATTAAAGATCAATACTTATTTTATCATCTCCATGCCTCTAATAATTTATTATGTCATCTGAGAACTGCTAATCAAAATTCTAAACCCTTAATCGAAAGGTTTTAAATTTCCTTATAACATGAGGGTATATTGGTCATTTTACAATGTGTTGGGTACATAAGTACTCTTGTTGTGTCATATAATAGGGTTTACAATAGACAGGGAAAACCTGTAATTTATTACATCCTTTGAACTACTGTACATCATGTTCTTACTCCTTTATGTTACATAACATAACATGTTCATGTAACTTCTCAGGGAGTCACCCATCCCAAGATTTCCCTGGGTTGAGCATGCTTAACTTTTGTGTACCTGTGCAAAAATACAGATATCGAATCAAACTGCTTCAGACCACTGGTACCCTGTGCCTGTCCTGGTCTCAAAAATCATGCCCGCTGCCTTCGAGCATCAAAATACTATGCATAGGTTGCATATTAGTGCCGGTACATGTACTTAAACACATACCCTATGATATACACTGTAAAGTCTGCAAAGTTGTCTGTTGGACCCTGCTCTTACTATATCGAGATTGGACCATCTGAGTACCTTGTATGCCAATCTATAGGGGTATCTTGCTTTCAGACAGGACGTAGATATTTACTCCAGATGTTCTCCTACAGCTCCTATTCTGTTGCAGATCATGCATAACATATATCATTCAAGCTCTAGAATCGGTAACGAAATCCAGATCCGACTCTATCTTGTCTATCTGTGACTTATCTGTCTGACATTGTCTTATCTATTTGTAGCTGATAAGTGCCTTGTAATGATAAGCTTACTGATGTTTTTGTCATAGAATGAGGCCCACACCTTGGCCTTACCCAACAGGTCATAATCATCCTTATACCGCCCTCTAGGTATTCACTGTTTCACCAGGCTTGTCTATTCCCTTCAGGGGACTTGTCTGTGAACTAGCTGAAGTAACTTACTTCATTGTTCCTGTCCTGTATAATCAAGCATATTAGTATACTATCCTATTTTTAGAACCACAAGCACTGTGGCTAGAACCATTGCTTTGATACAAAAAATGTAAGACCTTGCTTCATTTTTGGTATTAACCAGAGTAGCAATTACGTTGTTTAGTAGGAATATAGGAATAACACAAAAATATTGATATTATTGATACAATATTACTTGTTCATATACAGGAATTCCCCATAGGGATGTACATACTAATTACAGACCTTAAATTAATAATAGGTCTTCAGATAATCAATTGTATTCCTCTGCGTGTTGTCCCCTTCTTTGTTCCCAGCACACCTCCGGTGTTTACCTGTACAAATAAATGGTTCGGGAGGGTGAAATTTTGAGAGAATCTTAGTAGTAAACAAGTACTATAATGCATGCATGATATATGCTATGTGTATGAAATATTAGCCTCAACTAGATGCATGCCATATAATGACATTTCTGCGTGCTTAATGTTTCATGTAACATACTCATGGCCATGGTATAAACAGAAGCAGAGCTTCATCATTTAAATATGCTCTACAAAGTCAAGTAAAGCAATCACATACATTACTACACAAGTAGGAATATCAAATACATGCAAATATGGTAAGTTTACTACCTTTTGGACTTTGTGTCCTCCTCTTATACTTTGACTTTCCAACCATTCCTTCTTCTTAGCCACTTCATAGCCCTAGATAGTAATGACATTATTGCAACCATAAAAAGTGAATGCCCAATGGGCAACATTAGCCTTAAAGGTTTACTTTCACTCTTGGAGTTCATACTAATTAATTACATTTGGTCCTTTTTTTTAAAATTCGCATGGTAGCCAAAGCTGCCAACATTTTGATCAAATTTCAAAAAAATCATAATTAATTATATAGAACTCCAATTAGGGTGTTTTCAAATTCTATGTAAAGATATTTAAGTGTGATTTTATAGAAAAATACACAAGTCTAGCTATTACATTCACATCATTCCCAAAATTTTGTCAAACTTCCCCTGTCCCAGATTGCATTCCAGAAACAGGGCTCAAATTTGAAAAATCATATCTCTTAAAGTACTTGTCCAAAAATTATGATATACATATCAATTAAAGCTATACATGTCTACTTTAATCCTACCAAGTTTCATATTATTTGGACTAGTTTTGTCTAACTATATTCATTGTAAAACAACACTTCCTCTAGTGAACCAAATCAAACAACATTTCCTTTCAACTTCAATAAATTTCAGATTTGCATATAAATTTCCAAAAATCATCAACACATATACTCCCACATAATTTTTTATTCTAAAAATAATGGAACCATAAAAATTACAAAATTCCAACTCCTCCCTATGGTTCTGCTTCTAGTTGAAACTTAGGTTCTTAGGAGGGAAGTTGTGTTTTCTTGGTTTCTCTCGATTAATCACAAGATTAACTACTTAAATGCTAAAAAAACATGATTTATGAAACTTTTGGCAGCATTTCCCCTTAGGGTTGCAAAACCAAGCCAAATTCAACAACAACAACTACAACAACATCATATAAGGCAAGAGGATTAAAGTTTGGAGATTACCTCTTGATTCCCCAACTTTCTGTCTCAAAGACGCCTCTGCCCTCTCTCTCTTCTCTCTTGATTTAGGTTGCTAACCATGATTTTTAAGAAGAAAAGAGGTTAGAAGAGGTTCTAGGTAGATTAGAAGGCAAGAACACTTTGATTTCAAGCTCTTACCTTGAATATTAGCCTCTTGAACCTTAAGACCTCTTGGTGTTCTTCAAGTTCTTGAGCTCTCTTCTCTCTCTCTATTGTTCTTGCTTTAACTGAAATATGGAAGAGAAAAGGGAATAAAGAACTCTTGAAATGTCTCTTTTGCTTTTGGTTTATTATTGTTTAGTGGTAATTAATATGTGCAATTTACTTGGTTCTCCTTTTTCCTCCTTCTTGAATTAATAATAACCAAGTAAATATATTTCTCTTTTACTCCCCTTTTTGACTGAAATTTATGAGGAAAAGGGAGTTAAAAATTGCTTCTTACATTCTTGCACAATTCCCCCCTCAAATTTTAGCCTACAATTTTTTACTTTTCAAACTTCATTTACTTAGTTTAAAATGCTCCAACTCTTATGATATTTATCCCAAATATTCATTTCCCTTACCTCTTGCCTTTTTGGATGTCCCACACACAAGAAAAAGAAAAGAAATAGGCTGTGGATTTATTTTAGCCAAATGACTATTTTGCTCATACATTTTTGCCATTGTCTTGTTAATTTCGTACCTTGCCTAAAAACTTATAGAAATTTCATCAAACTTTAAAACTTCATATATTTATTTGTAGATGTCCAATTGCTATGGTTCCAAAGCCTATGTGACCCTTATTAAGTATATTTTCAAGGAAAAATATAGCCTTTAGCCAAATAGAAGCTCAAAATTCCCATAATTATGGTTTTTGACACACCCACAGAAAATTGGCAATTTTACTCGGCTAACTTCAAAAATACATAACTCCTTGTATACTACTATAAATGACTTATATGACCTATCAAATTAAATCTTGATAAGTCTCCTTTCAAAAATACAAACACATTGGCAACAAATCTCAAGTTGTTATAATTTTTGTTCCAACTTACTTTTGTTGTGTGTGACCTTAAGTGCCTTGTTTTGTCACTTGATGTGCTCTTTAGTTCACAATTTTATTCCCTTTAATGCCACCAAAGGTGTAAAGAATTTTTAGGGAATAAAATTATGCCTTTCTGGGACACTTGCTAAGTCAGGGCTTAGCAGTCCACTTGATTTAGGCTTATTCACAAGCCTCTAGTCTTAAAATTTGGGATGTTACAATTAACATCTGTTTAAGCAAGGTTCAGGAAATTTACTTATCATATATTTGAATTCCAAGAAAAGTAGATAGTATTAGAAGCATTAAATGCTAAGTCAAACTTCAACCATAAATATGAGTGTATTCAAAATGGAGCAACCACCAAACCATCGAACTGACAAAAAATCATTTCTGCATTAAGTGCTATATTTTATTGTTCATTCTATATTATTGTACTTCAGTGATTATTTCATTTACTCTTTGAGAGAGAATTACTTTAAACTCAATACTCTTTATTGAGAGATAACTTAAGGTTATGGGACCTTAAGTTGGATATCATCTTACATGGTAAAGAGGAGTGAAGTTTCATGAGTAGGAACTTACTTTGTACATCGGTGCCAAGAACCCAATGACTCTTAGAAGTGATAGTAAATAGCTCAAGAGGAATCTAAGGATTGGACGTAGGTCAGAATTATTGAGGCCGAACCAGTATAATCCCTAGGTACACTTCGGTGAAATCTCTCTAACTCTTAAACTTGTTATTGTGATAAATTTCCATTATTTGTTAATTGCGATGAAATTTTTATTATAATCCAATTCACCCCCTCTTGGGTGAAACGCTTGCGCTAACATTTGGTATCAGAGCAAGGTCTTTTTTATCAGGTGTAATAACCCAAGATGGATTCTATGGCAAGCATGGGGATGGAATACTCCCCGATAGAGCCTCAATAACCAGACGTCTGGCTTTTAATGGAGAACACTTCTCATTCTGGAAAGCTAAGTTCATATTGTTCATGATAGCAACGAAATATGAACTCTGGGAGGTCATTCAAAATGGAAATTACATACCTGCAAAGACTTTATAAGGGGAAGCAATTCCAAAAATGCCAGATGAATTTGATACCAATGATAAAAAGCTTATGACTCTCAACAACAAATCAGTTCTAATGATTTAGAGCTCTTTGAGTCAGAAGGAATACTTTAGGATTTGCATATTTACAACTACCAAAGAAATGTGGCAAGCGTTAGAAATACATATGAAGGAACCTCAGGTATTAAGGAAAATCGAATCAATACTCTTGTTACTGAGTATGATCTACTCTGCATGAAATCTGCAGAATCGATAGTTAAGTTTGAACTCAGTTTTACTCACCTCGTAAATCAACTTAGAGCTCTTGGGAAGTTCTATTACCAAAACACTCAAGTTAGAAAGATACTAAATATTTTTTCTAAAGAATGGGAGGCCAAAGTCATAATAATAGAATAAGCCAAAGGTGAGTCTATGCAATCAGTAGCTTCTCTTTTTGGAAGCTTGTCAAAATATGAAAGCAAGCTAAAGTTCAAACGTGAACTGGAGGAGATTGACAACAATAAGAAGAAAGGAGTAGCACTAAATGCCATCAAAGAAGAAATGCAGCTGAAAATATAAAAAGAAATTGACGATGATGAAATGAGAATGATGGTGAGAATATTAAAAAAGTTATATAAAAAGGGCTATGGCTTTAAAAACTTCAATAAAGGAGCCAGTAGCAGCAAAACAAAAGAACTGATTATATGCTACGAATGCGGAAAGCCTGGACACATCAAATTCGATTGTGTTGAATACTTAAAGAACAAAGAAAGAAAGAAAGGAACATTGCCAAGGAGAAGGCTTTGAACTCAGCCATCTGGGGAGATAGTTCTTTTGATGAAGAAGAAGGTGGCGAACAAGAAGTAAATGAGGTAAATGAAAATCATACCTATGATGAATTACATGATAAATATAATATTTTACATATATAATTTATAAAAATTGTAAAAGAACTTATGAGCTATAAGAAAAGGGTGAAGATACTTGAGAAATAACTCAAGGAATCAAAACCAGTTTCCTGTGATTCTTGTCAAAATTTAGAAAAGAAAAATAATGATCTTACCAATACTCTTGAAAAGTTCACAAAAGGAAGTGAAATACTCAAGGTGATTTTGAGAAATAAAAAATGCACTAAAGACAAATCTGGAATTGGATATGATCCAAAGTCAGACAAGTCAAAAGGAAAGAAAAGGGTTGGCAAGCAAACATACTTAAATTCTTTTCAAAAATCTGTACATGTTTCCAATCCCTTCGCTCACTGTAAATTTTGTAATAGAAAGGGGCATTATACTTCGTCATGTTATCATAAAAGGAAGGAACTACGGGAACCCACAAATGGGTACCCAAAGGATCATATTTACCAAAGAAAATCCAATATAACCATAAAGGACCCTAGAAACCTAAAACTTGACCATCTGTTTATGTAGGTTTGTTTCAAAGCATCCAAAGGAAGAAAATGGTATATAGACAGTGGGTGCTCACGACACATGACTGGTGACATAGAGAGATTCACCTCTATTATTCCAAGAGAAGGAGACAGAGTCAAGTTTAGTGGAGATCAATCTGGAAAAATTGCTGGGATTGGTGAAGTGGGAGTCGAGAATGGGATTCAGATTAAAGATGTCTAATATGTAGAAGGATTAATGCACATTATACTGAGCGTAAATCAGAGTCTTGATAGAGGCAACTTGATTATATTTGATTATGAGGAATGTATGATAGTAAGCAAGAAAGATCTACCAATCAAGAAATATGAACTTAAGGTAAAAATCAAAGCCAGAAGAGAAGGTAATTGTTATACTATTGATATCAATAACCATATCTCTAAAAGTTGTTTTCTCAGTAATAATAATGAAAGCTGGCTTTGGTATAAAATATTAGAACATGTAAATATGCATAAGTTAGATAAACTTGTCAAAAAGGATTTGGTTATAGGTTTACCTAAACTACATTTTAAAAATGATTTAGTATGTGATTCCTGTCAAAAGGGAAAACAAACTAAATCCTCTTTTAAAGCCAAAATGGAAATATCAATAAAAAGACCATTACAACTACTCCATATGGATTTAGTTGGACCAGTAAGGGTAAAAAGCCTTGGGGAAACTTATATACGTTGGTCATTGTTGATGATTTCTCAAGATTTACATGGACTATCTTTCTGTCAACAAAAAGATTAAACATTTAGGAAATTTATTATTTTTCCAAGAAAGTGCAAAATGAGAAAGGTATGTCAATTGTAGCAATTAGAACAGATCATGGAGGAGAATTTAACAACCAAGCATTTGGAGACTACAGTGATACAAATGGCATTGAACACAACTTCTCATCACCAAGAACTCCTCAACATAATGGTGTCGTAGAGAGGAAGAATAGAGTTCTCATAGAAATGGAAAGAGCAATGCTAAATGAAAAAGAAGTTTCACAAGTGTTTTGGGCTGATGTAATAAGTCCTGCCAGCTACATCTCCAACAGAGTCTGTATCATATCAAAGCTGGGAAAAACACCATATGAGTTTTACAAGGGTAGAAAGCCAAACATCGGTATATTCAAATGTAAGTGCTCTATTGACAATAATGGTAAGGATAATCTAGGGAAATTTGATCCCAAAGCTGATAAAGGTATTTTCTTAGGTTATTTTAATCAAAGTAAAGCTTATAGAGTTTTTAATAAATGAACTTATGTTGTTGAACAATCTATTCATCTTGTGTTTGCTAAAATTGATTCCACTATCAAACCGATAGATGATGAGTCACAATTGATTAGTTTTGAGTTAAAACAAACTGTTTCAAAATCTTCCCTTAAATCTTTTAAACCTAAAGAAAAACATAATCAACCATCTTCTTTTGAACAACCCAAAGCCTTGAAGTTTAACAAAAATCATCCTATAGCAATGTTGAAGGAGTAAAAAATAGAAAAAGTGTTCTTAATGAAGTAAGTTTTTCTGCCTTTATTTCAGAACTAGAACCCTCCAGCATTGATGAAAACCTAACAGACAATGATTGGGTTATAGCAATATAGGAGGAACTTAATCAATTTAAGAAAAATCAAGTTTGAGACTTAGTACCCCCACCTAAGGATCATACGATCATTGGCACTAAATGGGTATTAAAGAACAAACTTGTGTTGGGATTCGTACACGCAGCAGAAAAATTAACCGTTTAAAAACCTCGAATCCCAATCATGGATCTATCAAAGACGTCTAAATTGAGTTGTTAGAATAGTACCTTTATGTTTTTCGTGCTTTCGATCTCTAGGAGTCAACACCTCTGGTCGCCTCCCTCTACCCGTATCCACACGAACAAGACCCAATGCGGCAGCGTGCTAGCGCCTCCAAGATGCCTCTCTAGGGTTTCTCGCGGCTCTCCAAGTTCTCCGTACAGTCTAGGGTTCTCTAGCCCTTCGAATTTTCTATCTAATGTAGGCCGTATAGGAATCTCAAAATTAATCTTAATTAATTTGAAATTCAAATGAAATCAAATAAATCTGACTTGATTAAATCTGTCAAACAGATTTAATTTATCATATTCATTTAATCTAATTAAAGAGCCAATAGATTTAATTTATCTTTATAAATTAAATCTAAGATATGATATCTGTATTAGTTTTAATTATTTAATTTATCAAATAAATTAAATATAAAACTAACATCTTATAATAATATTATAATCTATATATATTATTATTATTTTTTCGAATATATATATTTATATATATATATATAATCCATCCACCCTAGGTCAAATATTGTATTCATTGAATCTTAGACACATCTTAGATTCAATGAATCTGGATATCATAGCTCGTGTTGGGCTATTCTTGTGTGCGACCCTGTAGGCCCACATGAAGTTGGCAGTGGGCCAAAACTATTCTAGCCCACAAGTCGCAAGCGGCCTCTAGCAAGACATTGCGACTACCCAATTCACATGAGGATCGATGATACGATGCAACCTTTTATACAACCATGTCATGTCCCTTTTTGTCACACGATATTTTGGTCAAGGATGAGGCATGGACAACGTCATCCTCCTGTTCTTGACCATCACTTTCCCGATTCCTGAGTAGTCTGAAATTAGAAATGGAAACTTCTTCCCATTACAGTATGGCCATACATTTCTCAGACTCACTCATCGAGGGGCCCAGTAATATCTCTCACTAATGTGAGGGAAAAATTCCATCTTGACCACTCACATTCCTCTTCATGAAAACTCCTAAGCCCGATTGTAGCCTTTATCATCACCCGGTCAAAGGTGACTTTTGACTAGGTCAAAACTTAGCAAGTTTCATGCAGGAATCTATGATGATCTCAGGTCAGAGGGCACTGTGACATGATTATATGTATGAGATAAGCTTATGACTTGATCCATGCAACTTTCTCATAGCGGGTCGGTCCAACACCTTATACTCCTACAAGTGCCTAAGACATTGATTTGTATCTCTATACCTCATCAAAGTCATACTGGTCTTATTTCATCTTTGCTCCCGCATAGATAATTGACTAGGGACATTTAGGATAATCTTTATAGTTCATCCAAGGATACAATTATCATAATAAACATGCAAATGATATGATAACAATAAGGAGAAATTCTTAAATAACAATAATGTTTAAGGTACAATGATTGGCCCTTAGGGCATAATTTCCAACAACTTGATGAAATAACAATCATTGTCAGAAACAAGGCAAGATTGGTGGCCAAAGGCTATAGTCATGAAGAAGGAATTGATTATGAGGAAACATATGATCTAGTGGCTAGATTGGAAGCCATATGTGTACTCTTGCCTTTGCGTGCATCAAAGGATTTAAACTCTATCAAATGGATGTAAAAAGTGTTTTTCTTAATGGTTATATAATGGAGGGAGTTTATGTTGAACAACCTCCTGGTTTTGAAGATTTTTCTAAACAAGATCTTGTATATAGACTAAGAAAAGCTCTTTATGGTCTTAAGCAAGCTCCAAGAGCTTAGTATGAAAGACTAAGCAATTTTATCATTGATTATGGGTTTAACAGAGGAAGAGTAGACATAACTCTATTCATAAAACAAAAGAAAAATGCTTTGTTAGTTGTACAAATATACGTTGATGATATTATTTTTGGATCCACCAATGACTATCTATGCAAGGAGTTTTTTGACCTCATGAAAGGAGAATTTGATATGTCTATGATGGGAGAATTAATATTCTTTTTGGGTTTACAAATTAAATAAAGAATGAATGGAATATTCATATCTCAAACTAAATATCTCAAAGAGCTCCTCAAGAAGTATGGAATGGATGAAGCCAATGGAGCTGACACTCCCATGAGCTCAACAACTCTAGTGGATGCATATGTAAAAGGGCATAAATTTAATATAACAAAGTATCGAGGAATGATTAGATCATTGCTCTATCTAACAGCTAGTAGACCAGATATTCAATTCAGTGTTGGTATGTGTGCTAGATTCCAATCATGTCCCAAGGTATCTCATTCTGAAATGGTGAAAAGAATCTTTTGATACGTTGTTAACATAGTAGAGTTGGGGATATATATGATATCCTAAGGGAGGTAATGAATATCTTACTACCTTTTCAGACTCAGATCATGGTGGTTACAAGACAGATAGGAAAAGTACAAGTGGACAATGCTGATTTCTAGGAGGAGTAGTTGTTTTTTTGGTTCAGTAAGAAACAAACCACTCTATCATTATCCTCAACAAAAGATGAATACATAACAGTTTCAAGCTGCTGTGCTTAAGTGCTATGGTTGAAGCAACAATTACAAGATCTTAACATTTTTCTCAAATAAATTCCTATCTTTTATGACAATACCAATACAATTAGCTTAGCAAAAAATCCAGTACAACATTGGAGGACTAAGCACATTGATATGACACATCACTTCATCAGAGATCATATTCAAAAGAAGGATGTCAAAGTGTTGTTCATACCAACACATCTATAACTGGTTGATATATTCACCATCTAGCAAATGTGAGTTTCTTTACATAAGAAGGGAATTAGGAATGACAAATCCCAATGAATTGTAAGTAAATTTTTGTGTTTTTATTCATTTGATTAAGTTTTGATAATAATTGTAACGCCTTACATTTACACTTATTTTGATGAGTTTTATGCAGCGAACTCGAACTACTAAGCGATGTTCTTTTCCAATGCTTTTCCAAATCCCAACCTCAAAACAGGATTCTAACCGCAGTTGAGTAGGTTATTCTAAAAATTTTAAAAATTTGCGGAAGCGTACTTTAGTGGTTAGCAACTTCTTTATTACCCATTGATTCTTATATTCTCTTTTAATTCAATTAAGGTGATTCTCTGCTCAAACTTAGTTTATTTATTTACATGCACAACTATGCAGCCATACAAGACTACCAAAGTGTCTAAGTCTAATACAAAAATAATAGACACATTCTCATCTTCGATCCACCACTGCATTCCTCTTCATATAGACCTCTTCTCTATTCTCAACACACCTCCTGTGTTCACTTGTCTAAATGGTTGGTTGGGGAGGGTGAGATTTAGAGGAATCTCAGTAGTAAACAATTACTATAATGCATGCATGATATATGCTTAGTGCATGACATGTTAGCCTTAACTAGATGCATGCCACATAATGACATTTCTGCGTGCTCAATGTTTCATATAACATACTCATGGCTATGGCATAATCAAAAGTAGAGCTTTATCATTTAAATATGCTCTACACAATCAAATAAAGCAATCATACACATCACTACACAAGCATAAATATTTGATACATGCAAGTAGGGTAAGTTCGCTACCTTTTAGACTTTGCGTCCTCATCTTTTACCTTGATCTTCCAACCATCGCCTCTTTTTTGTCACTTCATGGCCATAGATAAGTAATGACATTATTAGAGCCATGAAAAATGAATACCCAATGGCTACATTAGCCTTAAAGGCTTACTTTCACACTTGGGGTTCATATTAATTACTTTTGGCCCTTTCTTTCTTAAATTCGCATGGTAGCCAAAAGTTGCCAGCATTTTAACCAAAATTTGAAAAATCATAATTAATTTTATAAAACTCCAATTGAGGTGGTTAAAATTCCTATTTCAAAATATTTTAGTTTAATTTAAGAGAAAATATCACCTACTACCAGTTATATGCCTATAATTCTAGAATTCTCAATTAACACAACTGTGCCAGGATTTGTTCAGAATTTAGTGCCTAAACTTTAAAAAATTTCATATCTCATAAACTACTAACCCAAATGGCACATATTATATATCAAATTAAATTCTATCATGCCTACTATTATTTTAGAAATTTTCATGACTATTGGATAACATTTGGTCACTCGAAAACACATCACAAGCAAACTGCTTCCCAAAAACATAGATTTGGCAGCACTATGTTCAACTCCAAATTTAGAGTTTTCAATTTAACCATTCTAAAATCACATTCATACCTTAACCCTACATAATTTTGACCAAGGAATCTATTGAAGAACTTAAAATTGGCAAAATCCTAGTCCTTCTATGTGTGATATTTTGGCTGAAAATGACCTTCACAAGGCAACAATCCTCCAATTCCCAAATCATTTACCAAACTAGTTTCATATGCTTCTTAAATCACATATATTCACATGTATATGAGGAAAGCTTCATGAAACCCTAAAAACCCTAAATGGATGAAAATAGGGCAGCATAAACAAGGCCTAAAAATTCTACCAAACAACATAATACTTAGGTGAAAATGAAGCTTATACTCACCTCTTTCACTTTCTAGGGCTTATTCTTGAGTTCTCCAACTTTGATATTTTGTAGAGAGCACAAAAAAATTCTTATCAAAAAACTAAAACCATATAAATGAAGCTATTAGTGAGATGAACAACTTTTATAAAGACCATAAGAGCAATAGAGGTGGTTTGGAAGGTGAAAATTGAGCTAGAAGCCTTACCTTCCACTTGTGTCTTCCTTTTTCTCTTCTCTAGCCAACTTGTCCGAAATGTTAAAGAGAGAGATAGAGAGAGTGAAATATTCTGATTTTCCCCTTTCCTTGCCCTTATTTTACTTGGCTGAAAGTTGGCCCACAAGCAAAGAAGAAAATATGTGGCTCTAATTCATTCTTCTTGCACAAGTTGGAGTTACATAACCATGTATTGGTTAATTTAAATTGTGTTGACTTTTCCTTCCTCTTCCCCTCTTGCTTTAAGGAAAAAATGGCTCTTGAAGAAACCAAATATGCTTCTTCAATTACCTCTTAAGAGTTACACGTAGTAGCCATTATTTCCTTACATTACTTTTTGACTTTTCAACTTTAATTTTTCATGGCTAAAAATTGTTCCCTCTTGCTTTAATTTAAGCCAAGCATTTTATTTTCCCTCTTCCTCTCACATGTTTAATTGAAAATCATAATGAAAAAGAAAAAGAATTAATGGCTTCGTGCTTTATTGGTAATTGACCAATTTCCCTTACATTATTTCCATTTTAGCACATGGAGTAAAAGCTGACAAAATTTTCATCAATCTTTGAAAATTCATATATTTATTTATAGATGTCTAATTGCTACAGTTCTAAAGCCTATGTGACCCTTATTAAGTATATTCTTAAGAAAAAATATAGCCTTTAGCCAAATTGACACTCATAATTCCCATAATTACCCTTTTAGACGCTGCCACAAAAACTTGTCAGTTTCACATGGCTAACTTCAAAACTACATAACTCTTTGTGTACAACTCCAAATGAATTATATGACCTATCAAATTAAAGCTTGATAAGTTTAATTTTGTTATGGAAATTTTCATTATTTTTAGACATCATTTACCTATTTAAAAGCATAATGCAAACTCACTGCCCTATACAGAATACACAATAGTAGCATTATTCCAACTTTAGAAATTCAAATCCTTTCTTTCTAAACATCATTTCTCTTTTCCTTTGGATCAGAGTAAGGTTCTATGTCATCCTGACACATCCTATAGGAATCAGGTATTTTCATGCAATCCTGGATCTCTTTCTAAACCGGGGCTTAGCAGTCAACAAATTTCGTCCTCAAAATTTCAAACATCTATACCTTGGGGAATCATTCTAGACACTTAGCCCATCTCTTTCATGTGCAAGCTTACATAGTATGCAACACAATTCATCATATCATTAACCAACATCCCTGATAGTATTCAGCAATCATCATACAACATTCTAGTTCATTATGTGCCCGGTGTGTAGCATTCAATCATAGGACCCACTCATCCATTCTCACAGCGCTTGGTTTCTCAGGCCTCACTACCTTTTCGAGCCTCTCTTGGATCACATTGTATGAATACCAGGCCTTCCAGCCTCTTCAAGACTCTCTCAGATCATACTGTATGCATATCAAGCCTTACGGCTCATTTTACTCCTATAGCGCTAGATATTCTGGTCTTACTGCCTAGGGGATTACCCCTATGCCATAGGCATCTCATGGCTTACTACCTTGGCTATAAAGCTGGTACAGTCTGAGTGTTCTACCAGTATCAAGGTGTACTCTAGACATACTGGTCCAATGTCACAACACTAGGTAACAGCCAAAGCGCTAGACACACAGGTCTTACGGCCCTATGTAAACCTACAAATCAGGTCTTACTGCCTTGAGCCTCCGCTTGACACAATTCTCAACACATCATGTGACACCTTATGTCCAATAGCCTCACACGAGTGTAGAAGAGTAGTAAAATTTGGAACTAGAATTTGGTCCCGGACTAAACGTACTTTAGAAAATGTTCACAAACTCCAAACCTACCCCAGGAGTTGAACTTTTGATTGGAAGGGATTTTTGAGTGAAAAAAAAGTTTCCAAACAGTTTCACAAGCATTCACTATCTCACTAAGTCTTATCGGTACTTAAATACATTTTATCAAAGTATATGAGCGTGTCTGTGCTTTCGTTTCATGATACGTTCTTTATTTAATGTTCCTTCATTAATGGGAAGCGTTAACTCTTTATCTGACTACCATTCATTTACTAAGTTACTGGTACTATTGGTTCTACCACTATACTATCGCCAGGGTTTATATAGTTATGTATATCATTTACAGTGCCAAAATATTCCAAAATATCAAAAATAGACAACTACCAGAAACAAAGTCTTCCTCGCCCCAGCCTCTAGCTGTCCGTATTTACCTTCTTGCCCCTCGAGTTGTCTCCCTGTACTGTAGATTGGTTTTAAAATAGAGTGAGATTTAAAAGAATCGCAATAGTAACATATAGCCAATCATATAGATATAACATCATAAAGCATGCCACAAAGCCATCATATAACAGAATCATCACCACAACATTTAGTGCATCACATTCATTTCATATATCACCATAGCGCTAGGTATATCACAAGGCCCCAAGGGATACCCACGCAGAAAGGCCCTGGGCATCTACTCGTGCATCACAAGGTGTTATTAGTCTAAGCGCCTACCTACACAGAAAGGCCTTGGGTAACCATCCCACATAACCAGAATGTGCCAGACAATTCATGATGAACACACAAAACATATAGCGTATCTTATAACATATGAAGGACAAGTTACTACCTGGCCACTTTCCTCGAGAAATTCCCAACTACTTGTTTAAGCTCGGGCTAGTTTCAAACTCCAGACAATTGTTAGGTCCTATAATTAGAATTACAGACCACAAGTTATTACTTAATCCAATCCTTTTGCTATAATGTAACTAAATGATTCTTGGTTTAGCTTATTGGTTGTCATTTGAGTCACTTAAGTCACCCTTGGAAATCCTAACAAAGGCCCATAAGGTTAAAGAAGGCCATACCAATCAACATCTCTTGGAAAATATGAAATATGGAAAAATTGGGGTTTTGGCCGTGGCAAAAAACAGGTCAGAAGGTTTTCGGCCACAACCAAGAATATCCTGTTTCTTGACCAAACTTCCAAAAATCATAACTAAATCCAAAAAAATCTTAATGAGGTGATTCTAAGTTATTCATGACCTTGTTTATGTCTAATTTCAGGGGAAAATATAACCATTAGCTAAATATACACTCATCAATGCATAATCCCCTTTTAGTAGACACTGCTCCAGAATTTTCCAGTTTTACATGGCCAAATTTTAAAATGTAGAACTTCCAGCATGCACATCCAAATACCCATTATGACCTATCAAATTAAAGCTTGATAAGTCTACTTCTATACTAGAAAGCTTCATACCATTTAGACTAGGTTTGTTCATTAAAAATCATGACACAACCACACTGCTTCCAGAAAACAAATTGAACAACATTTACTCAACAATTTCCAAAAATTCTAGGTTTACATACAAGCATCCAAAAATCATGAACACATGTATTCCCACACAATTTTCCCTTATAAACCCAATAGAACCATCAAAATTAGAAAATTCCAACTCCTTCATTACGTCTTGTTAAGAATAGAAAGTTAGGGTTTAAGGAGGGAAAATGTATTTTCTTGATTTCTTTTGCTTAATCACTTCCTTATCACTTCTAATCGTATGATTAATCATTTAAACACTAAATGAACATGTTTAGAGGAAATTCTTGCAATATTTTCCCTAGGGTTTTCTTCTGCCCATATTGGAAAAACAAGAGAAAACAAGGCAAAATCCACCAACAACAACACCAAACAAGTAAAGAGGATCAAAGTTCTTGAGATTACCTCTTGATTTTCACACTTTCTCTCACTAGGGCTGATGCCTCCTCCCTCTCTTCTCTTAAATTTTTGTTTGCTAATCATGGTATTCAAGAAGGATAAGGGATTAGAAGAGCTAGTACATGAATCAGAAGGCAAGAACTCTTGGATTTTCATCTCTTACCTTGGATTTTTGCCTTGATCTCTTGAGTTCTCTATGTTCTTACTCTCTTCGTCCAGCTCTCTCTCTCTCTATATTTCCCAAGCTTCACTGAAAATGATCTCTTAATGAAAGAGAAAGTCTTCTCAAAATATCCCCTTTATTCACCTCCCACTTTTATTGTTTTTTTTATTATAAATAAGCACATGACAATTCTTGTCTTCATCTTTTTTTTCTCTTTCCAATTCCTCTTGACCGAAATAAGTCTTGATGGAAAAGGAAGTAAGCTATTAAATTATCTCACTTTCCACCTCTTTTAGGATATAATATTTGAATATAATTTACCATGTGCTACTTTACTAATGCCATCATCTTTTCTCTTTCCTATTTCTTCATCCCTTATTAAATTAACATCGCACTTATCTTTCCTCTTGCCAAAAAGTGACGAATGTGAGCCCTCCAAGTAACCAAATGGGCTTCTTTAATTACCTTTGTAATTGGTATGAAATGACCATTTTTCACACTCTTTGCTTTTTTGACTTTTCAACTCTACTTTCAATTGGCCAAAATTCCTTCCTTCTTGATTCATTTAAGCCAAGCATTTCATTTCTTCAATATTTCCCTTTACTTAACCAAAAATGTAAATAAAAATAGGAAATATTAATTTCCTCTTGCATAATTGGAAAATTACAATTTTGCCCTTACATTTTGTGATTTTTGTATTAAATTATGTCTTCCTTCCTTTCTCCTTATTCAGGACAAAATTGATACAATATAATTGGGCCAATATTTGTGTCATTTTATGCTCCAATTTAAGTTACAATTAGGCCTTCAAGTAGACAAAAGTTAAACCTTTATGTCTTAACTCAGCCAATTATATGTAATTACCAATTGGAGTGCTTTCATCATTTTATGGACACCACAATTCACCATTTTATTCCACTAAATATCACAAATATCTATAAGGAATATTGGTGGAAACAGTGGGGTATTACACATCATATTTTACCAGGCTAAGGACATACTAGTCCATCAGGTCTTTTGGCCTTATGACATACCGTCCAAAGGATATATTATTTATCATCTTTGCTGAATACTTATCGAGACTAACTACCTTAGGACACTCAGTGCATTAGGTATTCTGAACATATCTTAGGCTCTAACTCTTACTACTCAAGCCATCCATAATCTTATGTAATGTTTACGAAGCATGCTAAACAAATCATCATCACAACATTCATCACAAGAGCATTCGACATTTTAGCATATAGCATAACGACATCCATTAGACCATTAGTCCTACAAGTCACATGGCCCTAAGTGTTACCTATACAATAAGCCATGGGTATCCACTCATGTATCACATAAATTTCAATGGCATGAGCGTCCACTCGTGCAATATGCCCTAGGGAGCACCCCATATATTTTGAATTCTCATTAGGTCTTATTGTCCAGAGAATCACCCCTATGCCATAGGCATTACAGGACTTACAACCTCAATCCTCTGCCCATCAAGTTTGACTGCCTAAGGACATGCTGGCCCAATAGGTCATACTACTTACCGTATATTCATAACATGAATATACTCAATGGTAAACAAATACATACAGGACTATTATATAAGATACGAGAGCAAGAACTGCTTTTCTTTACACTGTTAAGCCTATTCTTCCTTAATTTCTTTCATCAACTGGTACTGGATACTCCATGGCGATTCGTTGGGTCATATAAACCCTTCTCTCAAAGAAACCCATTTGATGGAAGACTCGTTACAATGCACCAACGTTAAGTGTCAACATTCTTATAGCTCTACTTTATGGTTTGACATCAAGGCAGCTACACAGTATAGTTTGACATCACGGTGGCTTCACTCTACGGTACTGTACTCAGTGCTTTACTCAGTCACTTGATTGGTTAGCCCATCCGGTCAGAACGCTTCCTAGGTAGCCCTCTTTGATTAGATCCCTCGTAGGTAGCCTTTTCTGATCATAACTCTGTGTAGGTATCCCTCTCTAATTAGAATCCTCTGTAGGTAGCTCTTTCCGATTGATCGTCTCTAAATAAGAGTACCGTTGTAATGGCAACCTAGATCTCATAGGATCCCTCTTATTTAGCAATTATGTAATCTGCTTTCTTTATTTTTGCCATCTTTTCTAGTGGTCAGTCTATATGGACTTTTGGTATTGGTCCGTTCCAGGCATAATCACAACTCTAGGAGTATATTCTATGATTAAGATCTTTCCCTATGCTAGATTAGCAACTAATAACCTCCAGAAACCTCATACACATTTCTATACTACATTCTAGTACCTTAAGCCACTCAGGCTATTTCAAATTCCTAGAGAATCAATTCAACTATTGCATTTGATTCTCAGGTTATGATTTAGTTCTTAGAACAACAACATTACCTGAGTCAAAAAATCAGTTTCCTTAAGTATACCTAATAGGTGCGCTAAGGATCAAAATCAATAGCATTACTGAAGGTTCAACATAGTGCAACCTTCACGGTTTTCGAGTAATATACTTAAAACATTACTGAAGGTTCAACATTATCCACAAGGTTCATAAGGTTCAAACTTCTTTCATGAAATAGAACTATAGTGCAACCTGATTCTCATTTCGACCTAAGCACTATTTCAGCTTAGATCTGATCTAAACCTATCCTCAACCGCTAGTATCATCAGATCGAATCTTCTAGGATAGATATACGGTATAACCATCACTCATTATTCATTATTGTATATCATAACTACATACCTTTAATCCCACAAGGTTACTAAGGATCATTACTTAGCATGGAGAAACCTCAAAACAATCATTATGCCTCAAGTTTCCATAATCCCATCAAATGAACTTTTCTGGACAGTACTCACTGCAACAGAAATGGTTTGGATTAAAGATCAATACTTATTTCGTCATCTCTGTGCCTCTAATCATTCTTTAGGTTATCTAAGAACTTCTAGTTAGAATTCAAAACCTTTAAGCAAAAGGTTTCAGATTTCTAAGGTACTTCCCAAGGAGTCACCCATCCCAGAATTTCCCTTGCCTGAACACGTTTGACCGCTGAGTTTTGGTGATATCTGGGGCATTGGTGCTTGTACCGACCCCTATACCTCTATGCACTGGTATCCCACATATACCTTGATCCTAATATATCATGTTATCCTACCCAAAAGTGCTAGATACTATCCCCATAATGAAATATAAGCAGTAGTAGCTTCTCAATATAGCCCCTCTCTATGTGTTCTCATTACTAGAAATTATGCCCTAGGGGCTAATTATTATACTTTGAATATTGTTATTCAATAAACTTCTCCATCTTGTTATCATATTATTTGCATGTTCACTGTGATCATTATATCCTTAGATAAATCATATTGATTGTCCTAAATGTTCTTGGTCGGTCATCTATACGGGAGGAAAGATGAAATAAGACAAGTATGACTTTGAAGAGGTATGAAGATACGAATCAAAGTCCTAGGCACTTGTAAGAGTACAAGGTGCTAGACCGACCCTCTATGAGAAAGCTGCATGGATCAAGTCATAAGCTTATCTCACATATAACCACGTCACTATACCCTTTAACCTCCTACATAAGAGTCACTAAGATTTGACCTAGTCAGAAGTTAGCATTGACCAAGTGATAATAAAGGCTATGATTGAGCTTGGTGGTTTTCATACAGAGGAATGTGAATGGTCAAGATGAAATTTATCCCTTACATTAGTAAAGAGATTTTACTAGGCCCCTTGATGAGTGAGTCTAAGAAATGTATAACCATACTATGATAGAAAGAAGTTTCCATTTCTATAGTCAGACTACTCATATTTACTTAATCCATATCTATTTAATTTGCTTATTTAGATTAAATTAATATGCTAAATTAAAGCTGTTAGACAGATTTACTTAATCCATATCTATTTAATTTGCTTATCTAAAACAATTAAGTGTTAATTAATATGATATGGATTTTGAAATTAATTAAGATTAATTTGAAAATCCAATATCCAACATAAAATAGATAACCCTTACTAGTTATAAAAGGTGAGAGCTAGGGTTTTCTATGGATGATGAAAAGATAGAGCCACAGCAAAAACCCTAGAGAGACATTAGAGGCGCTAGCACGCTGACCGTGTTGGATCCTATTCACGTGGATACCAGTAGAGGGAGCTGATATGAGGCGTGAGATCCCTGAGATTGAAAAGGCAAAAACATAAAGGTATGATTCTAACTACTCAATTTAAACGTCGTTGATAGATCTGCAATTGGGATTTGTAAACTTTTGTAATTTTAAATTTTAAATTCTTCCGCTGTGCCCCCAATCTAAACAATGGTATCAAAGATAGTTTAATTGTGCATTTAAATTAAGTTTGAATGCTTATATATGTGATATATAAGTTGAACGTGATTTTATAAGGGTTGGATTGAAAACTCAAAGATTAAAGTTAAAGTAGTAGTGCTATCAGATTTCATTTTTTGGAGGCAGTCTGATTGTGATGTATTTTTTAATGATCAAATCTTGTCCAATGACCATGAAACTTTCCATATTGAAAGTAGACATCTTAAGCTTTAATTTGATATATAATATGTTCTATTTGGGAAATTATATTAAGAAATATGAATTTTTTAAGTTATGCATTGAATCTAGAATATTTTCTATGACAGTGAGATTAATTGGAGTTTTTGGAATAGTTTACATATAATTTTCTGAAGGATATATTTTTATTCAAAAATAGACTTAGTTAGGGTCACATAGAACTTCAAACCATTGTAATTGGAGTTTTCTAGATTTAATTATGATTTTTCAAAATTAGATGAAAAATATGGCAGTTTAGCAGGACCGCCGTAGATAACTATTCGTAGCACGATATAACTTAATCATGACATTTATTGCTTTTAATATTGTATAAATTGTTGCTTGTTGTGGTTTATTTTCAAACTTGTTTGGGTATGGTGAATAACATGACTTTTGTTTTTACAAGGGTTGTAATATTTAAATATGGCCTGCGTGCCGTGCCTTTCTCTAAATAGTCTCGATGTACATTCTCTTCTCATCTCACTCCCCTCGTATGTTTAAACAAAGTTTCTCTCAATGTATTTCTTTTTCTTATTTAGAGAAGTCCTCTCATTGGCTTGGAAGGATTTTAGGTTAGGTGAGCCGTGTTATGTCACGTTTAAATTATGCTTTTGATTAGATCATTGCATACATAGTTTTGCATTTATATGTATTTATTTATATGAGATACAACCATGATTGTATTCTTATAAACAAAACTAATTGGTTAAGCCCTCTGAATAAAATCTTAAGTCATAATGCCATCAATTAATGAATATTTGTCAAAATCTAGATCACTCAATTGTAGGTTCAACAAAAGTGGATGCATTTGAGTTATCTTGGTGAGACAAGCATGAGTAATGGTGCTACTCACAAAATTCATTATTGTTTTGACTTAATTGATATTAACAAAATGGTTTTGGATCTCAAGGAATTAGATGGGATTAAACATGTTCGATCATATGATGATAGAATCCCATAAAGATCTAAGAGTTACATGATAAAGAGGTTACTTACCTAAATAACTTGACTTTAAGCGTTTTGCCAAAGCGGACTTAAATTTAAGAAAAATATGGATCTTAGCCCGCTAATTATTACATTGAGGGTTGTTAATTTAGTAGGAGATTACTAACTAACTTTGCATATTTTAATTGTAGAATCATGTCGACTATAACAATGCTACACTATAATTACGATCACTCATTGAGTATGACAAACTTGGTGTGACAAACTTTCTTGACTGGTTCAGAAACTTGATAATTGTTTTCAAGCACGAAAGAAAGACATATGTCCTAGATCAACCCATTCCTAAGGAGTCTGCAGCCAATCCTTCAAGTACTTAGAAAGATGCTTATATAAAGCAAAAGGAAGACTTTGTGGATGTAGGTTACCTGATGCTTGCCACCATGGTTCCAGATCTCCAAAGAGATCTGAAACTTATAGAGGCTTATGAGATGATTATGCATCTCAAGGAAATATTCCAGCAACATGCAAGATAATAAAGGTATTACATTCCTGCAAGATGGTTGAAGGTGCATCAGTTAGTTAAAGATGAAAGGCTATATTGATCACTTTGAGAGGCTTGGATTTCCCATGAGCCAGGTGTTAGCTACAGATTTAATCTTCAACTCACTCCCGAAAAGTTATGTTCAGTTTGTTAAGAACTACAACTTGAATAACATGGAGAAATCAATTTCTGAATTGCATGGGATGCTTAAAACTGCTGAGCGGAACATTAAGAAAAAAACCCAGTACTGTTTTGATGATTCAGAAAGGAAAGGGTATGAAAAGGAAAATTAAGGGCAAGGCGAAGGGCAAAGGCTCAGGTGATAAGACCAAAGAGTCAAACAAGCCTGAAACTAAGCCTGCAGTTAAGAAGACAAAGCCTTTAAAGGAAGGAGTATGCTTCTTCTATAATGAACCCGTTCATTAGAAGAGGAATTGCAAACTCTACCTCAAAGAACTAAAAAAGACCAAATGGATCTAGTCAAACGATTTGAATCTGACATACCTATGACATTGTCGTCTAGGCCATATAAATGAGAAACACATTTCTAAATTCTACCAAGATGGATTTCTTAACTCATTTGATTTTGAATCATATGATACATGTGAATCTTGCTTATTAGGAAAGATGACAAAAGGCACCTTTTACTGGGCATAGTAAGAGGGACACTGATTTATTGGGCTTCATACATACAAATGTATATGGACTATTGAATACCGCTGTTAGAGGATTTTATATGTACTTCATTACATTTATAGATGACTTTAGTAGTATGGATATATCTATCTAATGAAACATAAATCAGAATCTTTTGAAATGTTTAAAATATTCCAAAAAAAGTACAAAATCAACTTGGAAAAACAATTAAAGCACTTCGATTTGATTGAGGTGGTGAATATGTGAGTTAAGAGTTTATTGACCATCTTATGAGCTATGGGATAATCTCATAATTGACTCATCCAGGAGCACTATAATGGAATGGCATTTCTGAGAGAATGAATCAAACACTATTAGATATGGTTCGATCTATGATGAGTCAAAAAGATCTTCCACCGTCCTTTTGAGGCTATACCTTAGAGATAGTTATGTTCACGCTAGATTGTGTTCTATCTAAGAGAATTGAAAAGACACCATATGAGATATGGACTGGGAAGAAACCTAGTTTGTCTTTTCTCAAAATTTGGGGATGTGAGGTTTATGTTAAACAACAAGCCACTACAATGGAATGACATTTTTGAGTGGAGGAATCAAACACTATTAGATATGGTTTGATCTATAATGAGTCAAACAGGTCTTCCACTGTCCTTTTGGGGCTATGCCCTAGAGATAGTTGTGTTCACACTAAATCGTGTTCTATCTAAGACAGTTGAAATGACACCATATGAGATATGGACTAGGAAGAAACCTAGTTTGCCTTTTCTCAAAATTTGGGGATGTGAGGTTTATGTTAAATAACAAGCCTCTGATAAATTAGCACATAAATCCTTAAAGTTCCTTTTTGTGAGGTATCCTAAGGAAACAAAGGGATACTATATCTACAATCTCATTGATAATAAAGTATTCAGAACAGTTTCGTTTTAGAAAGAGAGTTTATCTCTAAAAGAACCAATAGGAGCAAGGTACATCTCGAAGAAGTTCAAGAGTCATAAGATAGCACTGAACCATAGATGAAAAACAAAGAAGACTCACAACAAGTTGTTGAGCCTCCTCAAGTAATACAAGGCCTATGAAGGTCTGATAGGACAAGTCAACAACATCAGAGATATGGATTTTTTATTATTGGAAGTCGTGATATGTTGATCATTGAGCAGAATGAGCCAACCACCTATCGAGAAGCCATTGTGGCACCAAACTTTGAGAAGTGGCTAAATGCCATGAAGTCTGAAATGCAATCCATATATGACAATCAGGTATATACCTTAGTCGATCCACCTGAAGGTGTAAAAACTATTGGGTATAAGTAGATTTTCAAGGAGAAAACTGACATGGATAGCAAAGTAGATAACTTTAAGGCACGACTGGTTGCAAAAGGATTCACTCAAACTCATGATATTGACTATGATGAGACCTTTTCCCCAGTTGCAATGGCCAAATTAATCAGAATCCTTCTTGCCAGCATATTAAACAACCTTCCTTAATGGAAAGCTCCTTGAGGATGTGTACATGATACAACCTGAAGATTTTGTACGTCCACAGGACTCTGGCAAGGTATTCAAGCTTCAAAGATCTATTTATGAATTGAAACAAGCATCTCAAAGCTAAAATCATCATTTTGATGAAATAGTCAAAGAGTTTGGATTCATTCAAAATATCGATGAACCTTGTGTTTACAAGAAGGTAAGTAGGAGCATAGTTGTATTTCTAGTTTTTTATATAGATGACATCCTACTTATTTCCTACCTTTCAGAGTGTCAAGTCTTGGTGAGGAAAGTATTTCTCGATGAAAGACTTAGATGAAGCCACTTAAATCCTAGGGATTAAGATCTATAGAGATATATCCAAAAGGCTAATAGGCCTAAGTCAGAGCACACACATAGACAATATATTGCATAGGATCAATATGAAGAATTCAAAAAGGGGTTACATACCCATGTCTCATGGCATCCATCTTAGCAAAGATCTATGTCCTAGTACACTTGATCAACGAGATCACATGAGCAAGGTTCTATATGCCTACGCCATTGGATCCATCATGTATGCCATGTTATGTACTCAACCGGATATCTCATTTGCCTTTAGTATGACCAACAAATATCAAAAAAATCTTGGTGAGGGTAATTGGACTACTGTCAAGAATATCTTAAAGTACTTGAGAAGGACTAAGGACTTATTCTTGGTATATGGTGGATTGGATGATGAGCTTTGTGTAACTGGTTACATAGATGCAAGTTTTCAAACTGACCAAGATGATCTTAGATTGTAATATGGATATATGTTCCTTTTGAATGGTAGTAAAGTAAGCTGGAAGAGCTCCAAGCATAGAACTGTAGCAAATTCTGTAACATAAGTTGAGTATATAGCAGTATCAGATGCAGCTAAGGAAGCCGTTTGGATCAGAAAGTTTGTTACTAAACTAGGGATGGTGCCTACCATCTCAAATCCAATATATTTGTTCTATGACAATAGTAGAGCTATTGTACAGACCAAGGAGCCTAGGTCACATCAAATGACCAAGCATATACTCAGAAGAATTCACCTCATTAGAGAAATCAATGATAGAGGTGATATGAAAAAATGCAAAGTAGCAGGAAAAGACAATGTTGTTACTCCTCTTACCAAGCCACTTGCATAGGAAAAGCATGATAGTCATGTTAGGACAATAGGAATTAGGCAAACTAATGATTGTACCTAGTGTAAGTAGGAGGATGGTTGAAATTGTGCCCAAGGGGCCAATATTATACTTTGAATATTGTTATTCAATGAACTTCTCCATCTTGTTTTTCATATATTTGCATGTTCACTTGGATAACTATATCCTTTGATAAATCATATTGATTGTCCTAAATGTCCCTGGTCAGTTATCTATGCTGGAGTAAAGATGAAATAAGACCAGTATGACTTTGAGAGGTATGAAGATAGGAATCAAAGTCCTAGGAACTTATAAGAGTATAAGGTACTAGACCGACCTGCTATGAGAAAGCTGCATGGATTAAGTCATAAGCTTATCTCATGTATAACCACGTCACTATACCCTTTGACATGAGATCATCATGGATTGCTAAGTGAGAGTCGCTAAACTTTGACCTAGTCAAAAGTCACCTTCGACCGACTGATAATAAAGGCTATGATCAGGCTTTGTGGTTTTCATGCAGAAGAATGTGAATGGTTAAGATGAAATTTGTCCCTCACATTAGTAGAGAGAGATTATTGAGCCCCTTGATGAGTGAGTATGAGAAATGTATGGGCATACTATGATGGAAAGGAGTTTCTATTTCTGTAGTCAGACTACTCAGGGATCGAGAAAGTAATGGTAAATAATAAGAGGATGACATTCTCTATGGTTCTTCCTTAACTGAAATATCGTGTGACAAAAAGGGATGTGATATGGTGGTATGACAGGTTGTATCGGTTTATCGATCCTCATATGAATTGGGTAGTTGTATTGTCTTGCTAAAGGCCACTTGTGACTTGTGGGCTACTGCAGTTATTGGCCCACTACCAACTTCATTTGGGCGTATAGGGTCATATACAAAAATAGTCCAACACGAGCTATAATGTCCAAATTCATTGAATCTAAGACATGTCTAGATTTAATGAATGTAATGGTTAATCTAATGTGGACAAATTTTACACACACACACGCCCACACCCACATATATTTGAAACGAAAATTAATATTATATATACATATATGTATGTAGACACACACACATGTATGTATGTATGTATGTATGTATGTATGTATGTATGTATGTATGTATGTATGTATATGTACACACACACTTCCACACACATATACATATATATATATGTACATATATCTGCATATATGTATATATATATAGATATATGTACATATATATATGTATATGTGTGTGTGAGTGTGTGTGTAAATATCTACATACACACACATACAAGTGTGTGTGTGTATCTGTACATGTGTATGTGTGTCTATATATATATATATTATGATAATATATAATGTGATAATATTATTTTATTATGTTACTTTTATCTGATAAGTTAAATTTAATAACTAACATGATAAAGATATAATATCTTATATTTAATTTATAAAGAAAAATTAAATCTATTTCCATTGGCTCTTTATTCATATTAAATAAATAAGTTAAATTAAAATTGTTGGAGAGATTTAATTAAACCATATATATTTAATTTGCTTAGCAAAATCAATGAAGTGTTAATTGATATGATATGTATTTCAAAATTAATTAAGATTAATTTGAAAATCCAATATCCATAATAAAATAGATAACCCTTACTAGTTATAAATGGTGAGAGCTAGAGTTTTTTTGCGGATGATTAAAACATAGAGAGCCACAACAAAAACCCTAGAGAGACATTGGATGCACTAGCATGCTGACCATGCTTGAGTCGTATTCGCGTGAATACCGGTAAAGGGAGTTGATATGAGGAGTGAGCTCTTTGAGATTGAAAAGGCAAAAATGTAAAGGTACGATTCTAACTACTCGATTTAAATGTCGTTGATTGATCTTCAATTGGGATTGATAAAGTTTTGCAATTTTAAATTTTAAATTCATCTGTTATACCTCCCGATCCCAACACTCTTAACACAGGGGAAAATATAGGTTATACCCTAATTCAATATCAAGAACTTTAGAGTTAGCAACAGAATTTGAATCCTGCACTTTCTCTTTTATTCTTAGGGTCTCATTATCATTATTACCAATAGAGGAATCCTCACGTGGACTGGGCACCACTCACATTCCTGTCAAGCAGAGCCACTTCCTCTATATAGAGCTTTGCCCCTTCCTTCAGCAAGCTGACTAACAAACAGGGTGGTCTAATCCCTTAGGTTCCTTAGCAATTTGTAACTCCCAGTTACAGTTGCACTCACAGGGGAACACTATACTATTCACATAGATAGAGAATGTAACCTATGTCAGAACCCTTTGCTACTGGTGGAAAAATGGTTTTTTAGACTGGGTAAAAATAACTTTTTAGACCAGTTTTAGATAAGGTCTTGATACAGCCGGTCTAAAAAATGTGATACTTTTTAGACCGGTTATGTAACCGGTCTAAAAAGTGTGACTTTTTAGACCGGTTATGTAAATAACCGGTCTAAAAAAGACTTTTAAGACCGGTTATGTGGATAACTGGTCTAAAAAGTTAAGCATACAAACATAATCAATGGATTAAAAAAAAAATTAAGACACTTTTTAGACCGGTTATTTAAATAACCGGTCTAAAAAAGACTTTTAAGATCGGTTATTTAAATAACGGTATAAAAAGTTAAGCATAAAAACATAATTAATGGACTCAAAAAAAAAATTAAGACACTTTTTAGACCGGTTATTTAAATAACCGGTCTAAAAAGTGTCTTAATTTTTTTTTGAGTCCATTAATTATGATTTTATGCTTAGTCTATACATATCCTAAAAATATGGTTCCAAGGTCATACTTATAGTTACTAATCACGAATATATCTTGGTGGAGTCATACCTGAAGAACACAATAAGCACAACTCATAAATATTGCAACACCCAGTGTAAATACATAATGAGCTGTGAATGTCTCAACAATATGAAATAATATTAGGAAATAAATTAGAAAATAAAGTAATTAGAACGCAAGTTGGAAGATAATTTTTGTTTAAGAAATTTTTTCGGAGAATAAATATTTAGAAACAAGGCAAATGACAAAAGAAAACACTAACCTCAGCCCCTAATGAAGAATCCAATTTGTAAACTTTCTCAGATGTCGCAATCGTAAACCTGAAACAAATATGAGTATAAATTTTTGTAATAGAAATCGATCTGACATATATGACAGTATCTACTCTGAAGTATGTATAAAACTAATTAAGTAGAGCGCTTATCTTAAACCAATCGGAGGGAAGAAAAGCCGAGGTTTACGATTATGGATTCCACCGTACCTCTGCGTTGATAGCGAAAATGGTCAAGGATGGAGGAGCGATGTGGGAAAGAGGAGCTGTTATGGTACGAGGGAGGAGTTTATAAGAAACTTGATGAGTATCAGATTTCAAAGTTGAAATTAGGAGCGAGATAAAGCTGCAAAGATTTTAAATTTTAGGGCGGACTTTTAAGACCGGTTATTTGACAAAACAGGTCTTAAAAGTGTTCACCTTTACACCGGTTATAACTAATAACCGATCTTAAAAATAAAAAAAATTAATTTCATAATTTCGCATCTTTTAGACCGGTTATCATCAACAACCGATCTAAAAAGTTTTATCTTTTAGACCGGTTATTAGTGACAACCGATCTAAAAAGTCTTAAAATTTTTTAATTTTTAATTAATTTTATATTTTTAGACTGGTTTTTTGGATAACCGGTCTAAAAAATTCTTTATAATTATGAAACTGCCACCGGTCATATTTTTTAGACCTTATCCACAATAACTGATCTAAATAATACGGTCTAAAAAGACTATTTTACACTAGTGTAGAGCAGACCCTTATCTCTGAGCCGACAATTCTATTGCCAGAATAACTGATTTGATACCATTAAGTGTAACACCTTATATTTACACTCATTCTGATGAGTTTTACGCAAAGAACTTAAACCACTAAGTGATGTTCTTTACTAACGCTTTTTGTAAATACCAACCTCAAAACAGGATTCGAACCTGCAGTTGAGTGAGTTTTTCTGAAAAATTTAAAACTTTACAGAAGCATACTCTAGTGGTTCACAACTTCATTATTACCCATCGGTTCTTATCTTTTCCTTTAATTCAATTAAGGCGATTATATGTTCAAACTTAGTTCATTTATTTACATACACAATTGTGTAGCCACAAAAGGCTACCAAAGTGTCCAAGTCTAATACAAAAACAATAGATACATTCTCATCTTCGATTCACCACTACATTCTTCTGCATGCAAACCTCTTCTCTGTTCTCAGTACATTTCCTGTGTTTACCTATCTAAATGGTTGGTTGGGAAGGGTAAGATTTAGTAGAATCTCAGTAGTAAACAATTACCATAATGCATGCATGATATATGCTAAGTGCATGACATGTTAGCCTTAACTAAATGCATGCCAAATAATGACATTTCTACGTGCTCAATGATTCACATAACATACTCATGGCCATAACATAATCAGAAGCAGAGCTTTATCATTCAAATATGCTTTACACAATCAAGTAAAGAAATCGCATATATCACTACACAAGCATAAATATCATATACATGCAAGTAGGGTAAGTTCACTACCTTTTGAACTTTTCGTCCTCCTCTTTTATCTTGACCTTCCAACCATTGCCTTTTCTTTGTCACTTCATGGCCCTAGATAAGTAATGACATTATTAGAGCCATGAAAAGTGAATGCTCAATGGCTTCATTAGCCTTAAAGGCTTACTTTCACCCTTGGAGTTCATACTAATTACATTCGGCCCTTTCTTTCTTTAATTCGCATGGTAGCCAAAAGCTACCAGCATTTTAACTAAACTTTGAAAAATTATAATCAATTAAATAGAACTCTAATTGGGGTGGTTCAAATTTATATTTTAAACTATATCATTTTAATTTAAGGGAAAAAATATCACCTACTGCAAATTATATGCCCATAATTCCAAAATCCTCAATTAACCCAACTGTGCCAAGATTTGTTCCAAATTCAGTGCCTAAACTTTAAAAATTCATATATCACAATATACTAACCTAAATAGAACATACTATATATCAAATTAAATCCTAACATGCCTACTATTATTTTGAAAAGTTTCATGACCATTGAATAACATTTGGTCACTCAAAAACATGTTACAAGCGAAAAGCTTCCCAAAAACCTTAACTCCATTGATAAATCCCAAATTTAATATATTTTATCCCACCTTATTCATTTATTTTGGGGACTATTTTAGGCTAATTTAGATTTATTAGATAATATTTGGATTTTTAGCCAATATTAGGAAATAATATAAAATCTAAATAAAAATATGAGATTATTAGTTTGAATTATTAATATTCTGATTGTTATCTCATGATTGAAAAAATATTTCTAAATATATGATAGATCACGATTTTATTTGATTCTTGCAGGACAAGGAAGATCATATTAAAAGATCCTACGATACATAATTTTTCTTGGAAGCTAAAATAGAATCTGGTGGCTGGATTTTATTTGGCTACTTAAATTTTAATGGGCCCAAATTTAAACCCCAGGCCTTTCTCTCACCCCCATTAATTAAACTAATTGCCTCATTATAAAAGGACACATAAGGACGAGACAGGGGGAGTTTTGGATTCGATGCAACACACACTCACAGACGAAGGCAGAGCGAGAGGAGAAGGAGGCTTGTTTCCATTCATTATTATCAATTCTCATTCCCTTTCTCTAGCTACAGGCCCACCTTCACAAGCCATTAAATTATTCAACTCATTCATATTTCTTCATTACGTGGAAACTGTGGCAATTGATTCATCAATTCTCCTTAACTTTCCCTCATGGTTGTGACGAATTGTGTGGAGCTTGGAGGAGGAGATAATTTTATGGCAGCTTGAGTTCTTTTGGGAGACAACTTGGGATAGCATGGAGGAAGCTAAGGCCTAAGAGCTTACACTTGAAGACTACAAGGGAGTGTTATTCTTTTTATTAATTTGATTCAAGACTTGAGATTATTTAGTTTTAGATAATTTTGAGTTGTTTTATTGAGAACAATTTAGTTTTAGATTGTAGACTTATTACTTGATTTGGATTGAATTGATAATTCATATTTGATTTGTGCTTAAATGATTATTGAAATTTTTGTTTGCAAACCCCTTGATTGTCAATTAAATTATTAATTGAGTTCTCGTTATTATTTTAATTGTCAATTTAGGTTTAACCTCTTAATTGTTTAATTAGGTTGGATAATTGTCGAATTATTTAATTAGGCAATTGTGAACATTATTTCCAACTTATCTTAAATTAATTTGACTGGTTTTAATGGATTTAATTAACTAGCACTTTTTCTCATTATGAGTTTTCTAGTGGAATAAGTGTTATTGAACTTGAACGTTTCCCATGTTTCAAGTTGGTAATTAAGTTTATTAATTCCAACCCTTTATCAACCTCCCTTTGGTCTAATTAATTAATTTAGGTTAAAAAAGTAACTCCATGTGAATCCTAAGTTATCCCCTTCATCATCATAACTGAACTAAATCTTCATTATTTGTCTTACTTTTAATCAATCTTTTGCTTAGGATCTTAATTTCTCTTTCATAAAACCCCCCAAAAATTACAAAAAACCTCATATAGATCAGTCTCATTTTCATATAGGTTTTAGTGTCTTGCGTCCTAGGTTAGGTGCATTCCATTGAATTTTTTTGTCATTTAACAATCAATACTAAAGAAAACTCAGCTTGCTCCTTGGGAGAATGACCTAGGTTGACCCTAAATTACATAATTAATTGGGACTTAGTTTAATTGATTGCTTTAGCGACAAAAGCACGACATCACAATAACATTTGTTCAATTCCAAATTTCATGACACATATTATATATCAAATTAAATCCTATCATGCCTACTATTATTTTGGAAAGTTTCATGACCATTGAATAACATTTGTTCAATTCCAAATTTAGAGTTTTCAATCCAACCCTTCTAAAATCAAATCCACACAATTTTGACCAAGGAAACCATTAGAGACCTCAAAATTAGCAAAATCCCAATCGTTCTATGTGTCCTATCCTAGCCAAAAATGGCATTCATAAGGCAACAATCCTCTAACTCTTAAATCATCTACCAAACTAGTTTTATATGCTTCTTAAACCGTATATATTCACATGTATATGAGGAAAGCTTCATGAAACCATAAAAACCCTAAATAACCAAAAATAGGGCAGCACAAACAAGGCCCAAAAATTTCACTAAACAACATAATAATTAGGTAAAAATGAAGCTTATACCCACCTCTTTCACTTTCTAGGGCTTGTTCTTGAATTCTCCAACTTTGGTGTATAGGAAACACAAAAAACCTCTTCTCAAGAAACTAAAGCAATAGAAATAAAGCTCATAGTAAGAGGAACAACTTTTATGAAGACCTCAAGAGCAATAGTGGTGGTTTGGAAGGTGAAAATTGAGCTAGAAGCCTTACCTTTTACTTATGTATTCCTTTTTCTCTTCTCTAGCCAACTTGGCCAAAATGTTAAAGAGAGAGAGAGAGAGAGTGAAATATTCTGATTTTTTTGCTTTCCTTGGCCTTATTTTACTTGGCCGAAAGTTGGCCTAAAAGCAAGAAGAAAATATATGGCTCTAATTCATTCTTCTTGCACAAGTTAGAGTTACTTACCCATGTATTGGTTAATTTAAATTGTGTTGAATTTTCCTTCTTCTTCCCTCTTGTTTTTGAATGAAAATGGCTCTTGAAGAAACCAAACATGCTTCCTTACATTACTTTTTGACTTTCCTGTTAGAACTGGCTGACACCCAAGAGGGGGAGGAGGTGAATTGGGTGTATGATAAGAAAGTCTGATGTTTAAAAATATTTTTGCAGATTGTAAACTTAGTATATATCGAAGCAGCAATTATGTAAATCGTATATGCTGGAAATATAAAAGCTTAGGGAAGAGCAGTTGCAGTTGATGTAAGAGCAAAATGCATTATTGATGGCTCAAATTGATGTCTTGATGCAATCTAGGCCAGCACCAAGTCCAATGTGTGACAACACTAGTGTTAGAGATTGTTATCCCTCCATACCTAAAGTCCCTATTCCTTTGGTGAATAATTTATTCTCTAGTTAAATTTTTATTACTTTATAAATTAGTGTACCTTTATATATTAACTCTATTTTTATAGGGTGAATCAACGTGTAAGTTGCACGTCGAGGATTCTTTCAAGAACGCGGTTGCTATAGTCGTGGCTTACAACACCGACAATGACACACCGCATAACTCACCATTTCCCCCAAATACACTCCGAGTAAGAGTTGACATACACACATATGACGATGCCCTCCTACCAATCACTTGTCAAGATGAAGAGATAATGGTGAAAGATGTTGTCGGTGGCTGTGTTGCTTGGCCAATAGGTTTGATTGAGCCAATAAAAAAGGTAGTTAATTTATAATTCCTTCAACTTTTTCTATGCACTTTCATCTACAACTACATGATTTAATTTCATGATTTTTGTAGGTTGCTCATCCTAAAGGAAAACAGTTGAAGGGTGTAGGAAGAACTCAAACTGCTCAGCAACACAACAGAAGTCCCAACCCTCAACCAGTAACAGAAGTGACAGAAGAATAGGCTCATATCGATAACAATTGAGGTTAATGGCACCATATTCCATCCGTCAAGGAGGTCAGGAAGTAATTTTGGATGCCGAAATCTATTATACAAGTACTTTTGATCATGTCAATGGTGAAGTCCTGAATGAAGTGATTGGTCGTACATGGCTTAGTACGACAACCATCAACATATGGGTTAAGTACTTTATCATCATCATCTGTTACTGTTATTATTATTCATCATTCAAATTTTCAGTCTTAATGACATTGTTTGTTTTCTATAAAGGCACTTATACCACGATCTGTTAGTGGGCACAGAAATGATGAATAAATTTGTATTTGTCAGCCTACACCTCCTAGGCCAGCATATAGGGACTAATTTGGACGTACAAACCCACAATCTTAAGGACCAGTTCATGCAGAGAGCAACCCCTACTAAGATGTTCATTATGCCATACAATCCGGGTAAGTTATTTGCGACAATATTGTATGTTTTTTAATTATTATTTCACTTTTATCATACCATTATTGTCAAAGTAAAATGTTCAAAACGTTTTAGGGCACATTGGATTTTGCTTGTGATCCAACCTGTAATAACTGGAGGCCCCTGCATTTTCTATTTAGATCCTATAGAGAATGGTTATCCAGAGAACTGGCAAGATATGGTGATTATGATTAATGGGTAAGTGCATGGGTGTCACTAGTGCAAAAAAGGCATTTTAGACCGACACATTTAGACTGGTTATTGCGGATAAGGTCTAAAAGAAATACGCGGTGGTAATTTTGTAATTATAAGAAACTTTTGAGACCAGTTATTTAAAAAACCGGTCTAAAGAACATTATTTAGACCATTTTTCAAACTAAGCGGTCTAAAAAATAACATAAATAAAACCGGTCTAAAGAACATTATTTAGACCATTTTAGACGAGTTGCAACTGAAAATCAATCTAAAATATATAAATTTTTAGTCCAATTATTATTTAAAACCGGTCTAAATATTATAAGAGAAAATAAATTAAATTTTTTTTAAGACCGATTATTTTCATAACCGGTCTTAAAAGTCCCTTCTTTAAGACCGGTTATGAAGATAATTGGTCTTAAAGAAGGGACTTTTAAGACCAGTTATAAAGATAACCTGTCTTAAAAGTCTGATAAAATTAGCAATCCTGCCTTCTTTTCTCAAAGTTTTGCGCTGCTGCTCTATGTTCTTTACTAAAAGTCCAATATCTCAATGGCGATCTTGGGATATTTTACCCTTCATTCTCTTGTTGCCTTAGTAACAAAATCTGTATGGGCAATTTGTTGAAGCCCTATTTCTCTTACAGTAGGTATTTAGTATTTTTCTTGAAGCTCCATATTTTTCTATTTCACAGTCTGATCCCCTGTGATCGCTCTTCTCTGTTTGTTGCATGTTTTCTGGAAGTGAAGCCCTAATTTTCTATGTCTTGAAGTTATTTCCCCCCTTTGTTTTTGGCAGTGAACCCTAATCCAAACTTGCTATTTTTCTATTTTGCTATTTCTAGGATCGATTCTTATTTATGGATCTAAGGTTTTCTTGAGTTTCACTGGTTGCTTATGTTTTTGCTCTAAAGTCTATAGGTAACACGTTTCTTTCTTCAATTTACTTTAACTGTGATTTTGCTTGTTTCTCTGCTTCTGGTATTTAGGTATGTATTCTGTTATAAGTTCAAAATTTATTGAAATTTGATTATTTTGGGCATGTCATTGAGTCTTGGGGATTTTAGTAATTTTCTATCAAAATTTACCTTCTTAATTTTCAACTCCATGCCCATGGTGGGACAATTCACACCATGCCCTTGTTAGACTAAAAAAGGACTAGTTGATTGCATAGTTGGCTGATGGGACAAAAGGTGTTGTTCAAATATTAGATAGCATGTTTTGTTGGCTTGATGTTGGCCAAGATGCTCTTACGAATTGAAGTTTTCCAAAAAAAAGATTGAAGGAAAATAATTGCAACGATATAAATGAAGCTGCCTATCCTGCCCTCTAGATAAATTGTATTCGACATTAAAATCCCATAATTTATAGTGTAATACGAAAGGTACACCATGGGTCCTAATCATTTGCTTTCCAATGAGGAAAAGTGACCCAATCCACTACATTAAACTAAGCAAAATTGACAATGAAATCAGATTCATCAGGTCCAAATGTTAGTGACCAAAGACTTCAATATATCTTCAGAAAACCAAATAGAATCTTCAAATCTAATTGAATTTCCCCTCCTAGCCTCTATAGCCATGGCAAGACATCAGAAAGTAAGGCATACAAAAAACCAAATAAACACTAATTAATTCAAGCAGCTAGTGTTAGGCTGTAGTTGAGATTTTATCAATTTTAGGAGGTCACATAACAAACATAAGAAAACTCTTATGAAGCTCTTTCATTCACAATTTATGACCAAGGCTTGTATAGCCATATCACTCATCTTGGGGTTAATGGATCTTAAAAACTTGCCAGATGTACAAACAAATATGAATATATAAATACTTCATCAGCTCAATAAAATCACCCCTTTACTCATAGCCTTAAATACCATAACTACAGAAAAATGCATGTTACTACAATTTAACACAAATCAAGTTCAAATAGCCACCCTAAGACTAGTTACGGCCGAGACGATATTCGACGGGCGTTCCTTCTCCTTGATAAAATAAGAAATATAAACTATAAGGTATTGTGACATACTCATTAATCATTGAAAGACCATGTCTACAAAGTAATAATTTAGCAGCAAAAAGAATAAATATAAACCACAAGGTATTGTGACATACTCATAGATCATGGGAAAACCATGTCTATAAAGTAATAATTCAGCAGCAACATATCAAGAATTTTTTATGGAGTTGATGAAGCCATTGCTAAGAAGTCTCTCCACATATTTGCCAAGAATATCCATCTCCAAATTTACCTTATGTCCAACTTTCTTCAACAGAATCACTATCTTCTGCTGAATGTAAGCTACGAGCATAAAATTGAAACACTCTTCTTCATCAAATACATCCAGCACGGTCAAACTACTCCCATCCATAGCAATAAAATCTTTAGGTATGATATATTTCCACAGATCCTTCACTGCCTTTATTTTAACCCACCATACCAAGCTCATCTTTGATGTGTAGTTTCTGGTCTTCATAGGCTTTCTTTGAGTGATTGACGGGTAATTTAATTATTCTTTGCCATTATATAACTGAAGTTATGCCTAGCACATAATGATTTATGATTGAATGAGCTTATATATTTATGGTTTTCTATGCTTTGTTTCTTTCCTTAGTTGTATCTTCAACTCAAATTTCTCATCTTGTTTATATTTGTCTCTCTCCTTTAGTACATGATTTAACATGGGTAAAATTAGAAATTTTGGTCATTATGTAGTAGTTAAACTAGGTAGCTTGATCAGTGTAATGATTTCATATTCTCATCATACTCCTTCCTTTTCCAGGGGAAAAAATATACAAAAGAAAAGGAAAAAAAGGTATTGAAATATATGGATTGTGGTTGGGTAAATGCTAAATGGACGAGTATTGAATATGATAATGGGGTAAGGGATTTTTTAGAATTTTCTAGATGAAATTCTGATAATGATAGTGGGATGTTCTATTGCCCTTATGTAGAATGTTTGAATGAGAAGTGATTAAGTGCTGCAGATATATATACACATTTAATTTATGAAGGACTTTGCAAGAGTTATACAGTATGGGTATGGCATGGTGAAAAATTAGAAATTCCAAGCGTAGCTCAATAGGGGGGAGTAGCCTTTGTTGATAATGACATAGATCAAGACGATCAGATATAGGATATTATTTGTGATATAGGAGAAGAGGCTTTTGAGCAATCACATGCATATGGTAATATATTTACGAATGAAATTGATGCTAACAATTTGAGATAGCATACTGATGAGAGGATTTCTGATGGAAAGCTTCAATATCTGGCTGATTCTTCTCAATATAAGAAAATTGATCAATTATTTCCTAGCTTTGGAAAAGAGCCTAGGAACCTTAGGCTTGGGCTTAGCACGGATGTCATGAATCCTTACAGTAGCCTAAGCAGTATACATAGTTCATGCCCTGTTCTGTTGGTAATTTACAACTTATCTCCTTTGTTATGTATGAAATGAAAGTACATCATGTTGTCTATATTGATTTCGGGACCAAAACAACCTAGAAATGACATAGATGTTTACCTAGAACCCTTGATCGAAGACTTGAAAGAGTTGTGCGATGAAGGTGTCGACATTTTTTACGCGAACAAGAAGGAGATGTTTAAAATGCGAGCCATGATCTTTTATACTATAAACAACTTCCCTGCATATGAAAACTTGTCAGGATATAGCGTTAAAGGCTATAAAGCATGTCCGATTTGTGAAGAAGGCACATACTACCATCAACTTAAATCTGGAAGAAAGACCGTTTATCTTGGCCATAAGAGATTCCTTAGACGAGGCTACCCATATCACAGATTAAAGAGTTTAAAGATGCTCCAGAGGTATTGACTGGGGAGAAAGTGTATGAAAAGGTGAAAAATATCAATGTTATCTTCTGTAAGACTTCAAAAATTTGAAATGAAAAAAATATATGGAAAAAGAGGTATGTCTTCTTTGACCTTCCATATTAGCGCAATCTTGATGTGAGACACTGTATTGATTTCATGCATGTGGAGAAAAAAGTGTGTGATAGTATTGTTGGGACACTGCTCAACATACAAGGTAGTTTTAAGGATGGAGTTAAGGCAAGATTAGATTTGCAAGAAATGGGAATACGAGAAGACTTACATCCAAGGCCATATGGTAAGAGAACTTTTTGTCCTCTAGCTTCTCATACTTTGTCAAAGGATAAGAAAAGAAGTTTTTTAAGTATTTACATGGCATCAAAATTCCCTCAGGGTATTCTTCAAATTTTAAGAAGCTTGTGTCGATGAAAGACTTGAAGTTAGTAGGGAGTCTCATGATTGTCATATTTTAATGCAACAACTACTCCCTGTAGCTATTCGAGGCATTGCCAAATACGATCTTCAACACATATTGACTAGACTTTGTTTCTTCTTCAATGCTATTTGTAGTAAAGTCATTGAGACAGAAAGATTAGATGAATTGGAAAATGAAGGATACCTGATCTTGTGCCAGCTTGAGAAGCTTTTTCTTCCTTCCCTTTTTGACATCATAGTACATCTAATTGTTCATCAATTAAGGGAGATAAAATTATGTGGGCCTATCTATTTTTGATGGATGTACCCAATTGAAAGAACTATGAAAATCCTAAAAGGATATGTGAAGAACCCTAACTGGCCTGAATCATCTATTGTTCAGAAGTATGTTTTTGAGGAAGCTATGGAATTTTATCAACATTATTTGTCAAATGTAGGACATATTGGGCTTCCTAAACGTCATGATGAAGAAGGGGGTAGGCGCGGGGCTACAGTAAAGAGTGTAGATCCTGATGAATTACAACAAGTCCACTTGTACATCTTGAATAATGTTGATGAAGTTCAAGATTACATGAATGCTTATAAAGAAATTGTACGAAAAGAAAATAGTCGAATAACTGAACAAAGGTTAATTAGGGAGCATATCATAACTTTTGCATATTGGTTCAAACATAAGGTTGATGGAGAAGAATGTGTTTATGATATAATTAAATGGCTAGCACGTGGTCCTGAGGTTGATGTCATAAGTTGGACTTCATTTGTGATCAATTGTTATACCTTTTACATGAAGTCCCTAGATGATAGCAGTACCATCCAAAACAGTGGTATTATGTTAGTTGTTGAATCTATGCACTTCTCTAGTTCAAAGGATAAGAACCCTAAATTGGCTGTCATACCTTATTATGGGGTTATAAAGGAGATTTGGGTGGTTGACTATATTAAAATTAAATTTCCCATTTTCAAATGCAAGTGGGTTGATGTCAATAATGGTGTGAAGATTGATCAGTTAGGATTTACATTAGTAGATTTGAACAGTATAAGTTTTGGAGGTGAACCTTTCATTATGGTAGATCAGAAGAAACAAGTGTTCTATGTTACCGATTAGGAAAACAAAATATGGTCTGTATCTCTCCAAGGAAAAATGGTCGTTGACATTGATATGGAAAGTCGTTCAATTTACGATGTTCTTGATACTCCTTCTTTTTCTAGGGGTCTTCCAAAATTGAACGAAGAAGATGAAACAGATAATGAACATGGCACAAGAAATTATCATCATGAAGGGATATGAGAGGATATCCCTTTATAAAACTACTTTGAAAGTTAGCTAGTTAAAGTAATTATCATTATGAATTCTATCTGAATTATGTATATAGTTATTTTATAGATATAATCTATTTAGGTTACTAACTTAACTATTTGTCTTAACAGGATAATAAAGAATTCGAGGCATCCTAGTGCAAAGGCTACGAAGCCACCTAGTACTAATCAAAGTGAGCCAACTAGTGTTAATCAGAGCGAGCCTAGCAATACTCTAAGTAAGGGTCGTAGTGAGCTGAGTAACCAGTCTATACGGAGGGGTAGATGTGGCACATGGTTGAGAGACATTTCCCTCAATCAGAATACTAGGGAGAAGATTTCGATTGAGTTTGATAAATATTGGAAACCAATCTGGCCTAATGCCAGCCAATATAGGAGTTTTGTCGGCCTCCTCGTACTGAATAAGCCTAGCATATTGATAGATGACTAGAGAAATGTCGACAAAAAAGTGAAGCGGCATATTTACAATACTATTCAGGTATAAAGTTCTCTTCTGCATGTAATAATTATCAAATTTGTCATAAATTTGTCACTAACGGTGTCAATGCATGCATAAAAGCTCACCTATGATGTCCCTCAGAATGAAATATTATACAAAAAGACTATGATGTATTGTTGTGAGCGCTGGAGGAAATTTAAGACTAATTTGGCCAACAATTACGTGCATGTCGAAGTGGAAGCTGGAAAGCCTCGTCCTACTCAGTGCAGTAAGTATTCATACATCGACGAAGTGACCTGGCAAGAGTTTTTTAGGCTTTGGACTACTCTGAAGGTTTGGTGAGTTAACTTAATTTGTATTTTATTTACTTATCAATTGTTTTTACTGATTGTAACATTTTTTCCCCAATTTCTTGTTAACAGACAAGAAGGAAAAAAACATAAGAGAGTGGTAGGAAGAATGATTGCCCCCATACAATATCTCGTGGGAGATACGCAAAGGCCGAAAAAGACTAGTTGGCGGCCAAACAGAAGAGATTGGAAGAAGAATCTCAATCCGATCCTTCTGTTCTTCTTTCTCTACCATTTTTGATACGTTGTAAAGAAATGTGGTTGCATGCTAGCTGAAAGAGTAGTAGGTCCTATACAAGTAAACAGTCTCATATAGTCGGTGAAAAAATTACAAGTTTCATTGTTGTTATTAACTATTTAGTAAACATGTTTCATTACTCATGTGTTTTATCTGTATATCTCACAGGAGAAACTTCAAAAAAAGCAAGCCGAGGGATCCTTTAAGTCGGAGGGGAGGAATGATATCCAAACGGTTGCTACTGGAAAACGTGAGCATCCATGCCGTGTCAGGGGATTTAGAGGAGGGGTAGGCATAAAGGATTACTTTGGAGCCCCCTCACGCTATTCCTCAAACGTGGTGACTAGGGAGGAACTGGAGAGTATGTTGGCCACTGCGAGGGCAAAAGCAAGGGCCGAGGAAGAAGCATTATTTGATACACTATTGGATGCTTGGTTGAGTAAGATGAAGGAAGAAGTGTATGCCATAATGAGCACAAGACAAGATACCGGTCCTCCCCAGGCACAATCGCTTGATTGTAATAGGCAGAGGACTAAAGGGAGTTGTTGCAATATTGGGCAGATATCAGAGGGTCCTGAAAAAGAAATTTGATAAGTAAAATATTTGCATATTTATTTTCCCTTATATGATGATTTTATGGACGATATTTGAGCTCAATGTAATGAATTTGTGTGTAATTAATAAATAAATAATAATTTTCTTGCATTCATGGATAGTACCACATTAAGAAGAATTAAAGAAGGCATTTAAGAAAAAATTACTATTCATGCATGCACTATTCACTGTTCAGGTCGTGCAAACCGCGTTAATGCAAAAGTGGGGGTACTGTAGAACATACTGTAGCAACTGTAGCGATACTGTTTATCGAAGTTACTGTAGCGGTCGGTTTCAGAAGTATGTCAGTGCAGAAGTGCTTTTTCACTGTTGAAAATCACTGTAGCGTTACTGTTTAATTATTGTTCTTAATGCTTTCAATTGATTGGCCACCTTTTGGATGATTTTAATATGCATGTTGAGACCGGAAGGAGATACATGTGTGTGGATCTTATAATTAAAACCATAATTTGCATATGAAATAGGATTATATTTATATGGGTTGTGTAGTCTTAATAAGTTCCATAAATCTTTATGCATGATTAATTGCTTAAATTCATATAGGAATATATTGGGTTAGCAATTAATTATAGAATTACTTGACCTTGGAAGAGGCTAGTAATTAAATTAGGGAAACTTGACTATCAATCATGTGGAATAAATTGGACTAGAATATATAGGTGATTCAATCCGGAATTTGCTAAGTGAAATCTAATCCCTAGGGCCTTTTTTCTTATATTTGTCTTTATATCAATTGTATTCACATTTTACCATTTTTATTTTGCAATCTCAATCACAACTAATCGATCAGCTAAATAGTACTAAGATTACTAATTTTGGTACTTAATGATCAATCCTCATGGGAACGATACTCTACTTACTTCTATATTACTTGATTACGACAGTGTACACTTGCACTAAAATATATCATCCTACATTTGTAATACGTTTTTGGCGCCGTTGCCGGGGATTGTTGTCATTAATATCAATACCAAGTAATTTTAATACTAATTTGGTCTTCATATTATATTTGTTTTCTTTTTGGTGTCTTTTGTTTCTTTTCAGGTTTTTTCTTAGTACATGACCAGATCGAAGAAAACTGAATTACAACCTTGTGATTCTAAGATCGAGAGAACTTGTCGAAGAAATTAGAGAGTTTGAAAGCAATCTACGTCAATCAATTCAATGGTAAATCCGGAAGGAGAGCACAGATACCAAAACACTCACTACTACATAAAACACTTTTAACGTCCAAAAAAAGAGGGACGCCTATACCAGGGACGTAAAAAAGTCAGGATACGACGTCCTTTAAAAAAGGGACGTCTAAAGTTTTTTTTTTTAAAAAAACAAAACTTTAGACGTCCCTTTTTAAGAAAAGGGACGTCTAAACTTTAGACGTCCCTTTTTTAAAAAGGGACGTCTAAAGTTATTTTTTTAAAAAAAAAACTCACTTATATTTTTCACTGCCTAACAATTATAACATACAGAAACAAGATCGAACAGTTTTTTATAAACCAAAATATCCTTACAGATTAATATTGGTAAAGGATGATAAATCAAAATGAATATACAATGAAGATAAATCTAAATCTTAACACAACAAAATACATATACAATAATCTCAGTTTAAAACTTAGCCTATAAAAAGAAAAATTAATTATCCATACCTTTTGGCCACAGTGGGAGAGGGAGGATGGAGGCCAACGGCGGGAGAGGGAGGGAGGAGGAACCAACAGCATTAAAGATCGAGGAAGAACAATGGCAACGAGCTTCAACAATGGAGAGGAAGACGGTAGATGGTGGTGGTGGAGATAGAGGATGACGACTTTCAAAAAAAGAACAACGATAATGAAAGGGAGTGAGAGAGTGAGTGTTGGTGGAAAATGAGCTTCAAGAGAGTGATGTCAGTATCAATTTGACTGATATACGTTACCTTTAGACGTCCCTTTTTAAATTTGGGACGTCTAAAGTAAAAAAAATTGACTTTAGACGTCCCTTTTTCAAAAAGGGACGTCTAAAGTCTAAAAAAAAATGTAAAAAATTAATTTTTTTTAGGCGTCCCTTTTCAAAAAGGGACGCCTAAAGTCGAAAAAAAATAAAAAAAAAAAAGTTTTTTATACTTTAGGCGTCTCTTTTTAAAAAAGGGACGCCTAAAGTTACTTAATTCATACCCATAATTACAAAAATGCCACCGTCTTTATTTTTTACTTCCCTTTTTAAAAAAGGGACGTCTTTTAGGGACTAAAATCTACATTTTGTAGTAGTGACTCTGTGACTATGTAACACCAACAGTCATGGAGACAACTTCTAGAATCAGAAAACCACCAGTAGCAGCCAACAATTTTGAAATCAAGCCTGCAATTATCCAGATGGTGCAAGCAAATTAGTTCGATGGTTTATCAACAGAAGATCCCAACACACATATAGCCATCTTCTTAGAAATCTGTGACACATTCAAGCATAATGGTGTTACTGATGATGCCATTAGACTTAGACTTTTCCTTTTCTCACTCAGGGATAAGGCTAAGAGATGGTTACACTCTTTACCAGTAGGAAGTATAACTATATGGGATGCCTTGGCACAAAAATTTTTGGCGAAATACTTTCTGTTAGGAAAAACTGCTAAATTGAGGAATGAAATTACCTCATTTTCCCAGCATGAACTAGAAAGCTTTTATGAAGCCTGGGAAAGATACAAGGAGTTGTTAAGGAGATGTCCTCATCATGGGTTACAAGATTGGTGGACACTGCAAACATTCTACAATGGGATGACGCATACTACTAGAATTCTTGTAGATGCTGCAGCTGGAGGATCTTTAATGGGAAAAAATCTAGATGATGCCTATAATTTACTTGAGGAGATGGCGGCCAATGCATACCAATGGCCTTCTGAACGTCCCAATTCAAAGAAGGTACTTGGAGTGCATGAGTTGGATATTCTTACAACTTTATCTTCTTAAATTGCATCTTTATCCAAGCAAGTGAGCTCATTGACAAGTCAAGCAAATGTAATCAGTACTCCTCATGAAACCTGTGATCGATATGGAGAACCTCATATGAGTACACAAAGTCAAGATGGACACTAATCCATTCCTTCTCAGTTGGAGCAAGCTCATTACATCGGAAATCAAAGAAATGACCCATTCTCCAACACTTATAATCTAGGTTGGCGGAATCATTCAAACTTTGGCTAGAGGAATAATCAAAATATGTTCAAGCCGCAAGAGAACTACGAGCAACAAGCTCTTCAACCACCAAATCCACCACATCAGAAATTAAATATAGAAGAAGCACTGGCTCAACTAACCATGAATACATCTCAATTCATGGCTAGGACTGATGCAACACTCAGAAGCCACGAAGCCTCAATGAAGAACTTGGAGATCCAAATGGGCCAAATTGCAAATATGCTTAATTCCAGACAATCAGGTACTCTTCCAAGTGACATGGAAAAAAACCCAATAGAGCATGTGAAGGCTATTTCATTAAGGAGTGGGAAAGAATTGAAAAATCCTGTAATTCAAAAGAAGAATGATAAAGAAAAGAAAGAAACCAAAGAAGAACAGAAGGAGGAAGCACAGAAACCTCAAGAGGATGATGTGGTACCAGGAAGATTCAGCTTTCCAGATAACCCTCCTCCATATGTACCACCAGTTCCATACCCTCAGAGACTTGTGAAGGCAAAGCTAGACAAGCAGTTTAAAAAGTTTCTGGAGGTTTTTAAAAAGTTACATATCAACATCCCTTTTACAAATGCTCTTGCCCAAATGCCTAGTTATGCAAAATTTATAAAGGATATTCTCTCAAATAAGCGTAAGCTGGAGGAATTTGAGATAGTTGTACTTACTGAGGAGTGCAGTGCCATTCCGTAAAAGAAACTACCACCAAAGCTGAAAGATCCAGGAAGCTTTTGCATACCTTGCACCATAGGTCAATGTAACTTTGAAAGAGCACTTTGTGACCTGGGAGCAAGTGTAAATCTTATGCCTTTATCTGTATACAGAAAACTTAGTCTTAGAGAGGTAAAGCCTACCACAGTTTCACTACTTCTTGCTGATCGATCAATTAAACATCCGAGGGGTGTCTAAGAAGATGTTCTGGTGAAGGTGGACAAACTCATATTCCCATATGATTTCATCATACTTGACATGGAAGAAGATCAAGAAATTCTTATCATTCTTAGGAGACCATTATTAGCAACTGGGAGAACTTTAATAGATGTGCAACAGGGAAAGTTAACCTTGCGAGCTCAAGATGATCAAGTATCTTTCAACATTTTTAAGGCTTGGTTTTTTTCCAAATGAAGGTGACACCTATTACAGGGTAGATACATTGACTAGCTGTACAAAAGACATGGTGAACGAAAGCTGCATAGATAAACTATTCACACTGGGAACGGTAGATGTATCAAAATCTACTAATCCTGAAGTGTACAAAGAATATTGGGGAATAAAAGCTTTAAATTTTGACTCAAAGGCAGCTAGTAAAAATAGACTTCTCCAACTCAATGAGCTTGAAGAATTTCGACAACAAGCTTATAAGAATACCAAGTTATACAAGAAGAAGATAAAAAATGTGGCTTGACAAAAGAATTATGAGGAGAGAGTTCACACCGGGACAAAAAGTGTTGTTGTATAACTAAAGGTTCAAGCTCTTTCTGGGAAATTTGAGATCAAGGTGCTCAGGACCTTTTACTGTGGTTCAAATATGGCCATATGGAGCTGTGGAGATTCAAGATGGTGATAGAAAATTCAAAGTGAACAAGCAAAGGCTGAAAGAGTATAATGACAGTGCACTCAACACTTTGAAAATTGTCATCACTTCTGAGGAAATAACAGTAAGTCCTAAACTAAAAAAAATTAAAAAATTAAAAAAATTATTGGTTTGGTCTTTGTCTAGCTAAAGACGTTAAAGAAAGGTGGCTATTTGGGAGACAACCCAAAACTTCTTTTCTTTATTGTTTCATTTTTCTTTCTTACTCACTGAAGCATACAACACTGCATCTTTCAATTTTAGTCTCATCATGGAGGAAAGTATTGTAAAGCTTAAGAACAGGTTCCCTACTCTTCCCAAAGATGTGCTCCGAAAGATCTATAGATGTCGACTTGAAAGAATGAAGACATTCAAGCGTTTAGGCCTTCCTAAATGTACGTTTAATAGGTGAGATTCATGAGTCATTTATTAAGCCTATGCCAGGTATGGGAAGAAGCTCTTACTACAAAAAGAGAAGAGCTAAAAGAATGAAGGTCTGTCCTAAATGTGCAAGGTGGAATTGTGATCAGCGCTGTAGGAGTAAAGGTATGGTTTCTATAAATCGAGAAGATAAAATTCAATTCATAAAGGATAGACTGAGTAAGGAGTCACTGGATGATATCATTCAAATTCTTAAGATACATCCTAGTGGTGACGTCCATCGTGTTCTTCTTAATTTATTAGACATATTCAAAAAAGAAAACTAGCACTACCGTCTTGGGAATCTGACGTTAAAAGACCATGTTTTCCATTTTATAAGAAAGCTGGATGGGAAGCAAATCCTCGATTCATAGAAAGCGTTTAAGCCGTTACTGGACATAAAACCAGAGGAAGATGTGAGCCAAAATCACAACTACTGTACATAATCTTGCTTTTGTCTAATCTATCTTATCTTTTTCAGTAACTTTTGACTTTCTTTACTCACTTTACTTAATTTCTTCGCACAGTGGCCCACTGGTCATTCGTGTTGGAAATTTTTTTCAAACTTTTTTGAAACATGTATGATTTGCATGATTTTTTTGTTGCTGTTTTTGTAATATAAATATGTAATCTTCCATTTGTAAAAAGCATAAAATGTCTGAGAGAAAAAAAAGAGGAGTGGTATCACTCTAAAATGAAGATTTAAATCTATCTGCATTTTTGGTGAAACTGACTTGGGAAAGGATGGAGAGTTTATTCCTACAGCAAAGGAACTGGGACGTGAATTAGCTGCTATAAAGATCAACTTCATCTACAGGGGAGGTATCCAGGGCCTGAGAGCAAGTGTGGCCATTGCTGCAACCATTAATGGTTGTAAAGGTTTGTGTGTAAGGTGAAGGAGTTAGAAAATCACATTTTCTCCTTAGGGCAAGAGTTAGAGGTTTCAAGCTTGCCTGAACAAACGGGACATATGTTTTACCTTGCTGATGCTTTTATCGCTCTACCCGGTGGTTTTGAAACGTTGGATGGGATCTAGCTCATTGCATATTGGGCTAAAATGAACTTTCATAAAAAACCATTAGGATTGTTAAATGTTAACGGTTTTTATGATAAATTGTTTTCTTTTCTTGATCATGCTGTGGAAACAGGATTCATACCCCAAGCAACTCGCTATTCCATAATTTCTGCTCCAACTGCTAAGCAACTATTGGATCAAATGCAAGCCTATGAACCAAAACCAGATCCATTGGTTAAGCAAATAGGTGGGCAATCTTCAAATAGCAGTCAAAAGCAGGATCCAAATACCACTCTCCGGTTGTAACTTTCTTTTATCTTATGGTTTTACTCTTAGCATTTTGGTTTAATTTATTGTGTGTTTAGATTGTTAAAAAAAGCCTTCTTTAATCTTTAAAAGACATTGAGGACTATGTCTAATTTAGGTTGGGGGATGATTATAAAAAAAATTGTAAAAAAAAGCATAGTTTCTCCATTAGATAGTTAGTTAGTAAAACCATTAGATGCATGGGGTATGCATAGATGACAGAGTAAAGAGTTATTCCTAACTCTTGAGACGCATCTTATTATTTGTATTTTTTTTCTATTTCATCTTATAAAAAAAAGAAGAGGTTCGACCTAATAAAATTTTTTTTTAGTGCTTTTCAATGATTTTAAGAAGTATATAAGTTTGAAGCATGGATCAATTGAGTTTAGAGATTTTATAGCATGATTGAACAACTGATTGTTGAATTTGGTGATGAATTTTAAGATTGAATGAGCTGAATTTGAATGTTCCTAACTGTGAGCTTTTGAGCCTATATGATCAATAATGATTATCTTTCTTGTGTGTGATATTCACCTATTAAGTTATCACCCTAGAACTTGCTTTAAATCTGGTTGAAATTACATGTCATATGCATATTCGAAAATGATAAAGGCATTCATTTTGCTTAGCCAAAGCCAAATAGCCAACCTTGCAATTATACCATTGATAAGCCCATTTGAGCCTGATTGATTATTTCTTTATTCTTAACCCATTAATATGTGTTTTAATGATATATCAAGTGCTTTTACTTAATTCAAAAAATTAACAGAGCATTTGAAATTTTTGTGAAATGGGCTTTTGACAAGTGTGGGGTCTATATATCATCAAATGTAAAATTGAAGATGTTAAAAAAAGAAAAAAAGGAAAAAAAAAGAGAGAAAAAGAAAAAAAAAGATATTTAAATTGTGGGTTGTTGTGATGAGATAGGTCTATTCAGAAGATGACCCATTTTTCAATTGCTCTATTTACTTAGTAAATATAACCCTTCATATCACTTTTTACATTCCTTTTACCTTAGCCCCATTACAACCCTAATAAGTCCTTTTGATTTGAATTATGTATGTGAATTAGGTAGTGAAGATTGAGATTTTTGGCAAGCTTATGGTAGTGTAATTTTTTCAGGTGAATTTGAACGAAACACTTACCCTAAAATACTTGAGAGATTGAGAGAATAAATCACAAATATGAATTCGGTTCATTCATTTTCAAATGAAGTTACTAGTTTATACTTCTGTTGATTCAAGAATACTATGATCTCTTTATTCTTCAATTATGTATTTGCTAATGACTTGATACTTCTGATTTTGTTGGAAGCACTTATTAGTCAATCCTTCTTGTCCGAGGATGTTCAAGAGCTAAGTGTGAGAGAATTTGATAAGTAAAATATTTGCATATTTATTTTCCCTTATATGATGATTTTATGGACGATATTTGAGCTCAATGTAATGAATTTGGGTGTAATTAATAAATAAATAATGATTTTCTTGCAGTTACAGATAGTACCACATTAAGAAGAATTAAAGAAGGCATTTAAGAAAAATTACTGTTCATGCATGACTATTCACATCACTGTTCAGGTTGTGCAAAAGTGGGGACTATAGAACGTACTATAGGAATGAGTACTATAGCAACTGTAGTGGTACTGTTTATCAAAGTTACTGTAGCGGTCAGTTCAGAAGTGCGTCGTTTCGGAAGTGGGATGGTGCGGAAGTGCTTTTTCACTGTTCCAAATGCGTTTTCACTGTTGAAAATCACTGTAGCGGTAATGTAGAAAATCACTATAGCACTCGAATTTTTCCTATAAATAGAGCATTTTGGCACCCTAAAATGAAGAGGAAGGAAGAGAGAGAGAGCTTATATTTTAGAGAGAGAGTGTGTTATTTTTAAAATTTGTTTCTTGCATTTTTTTACTTCTTGCATGCCTCCTATATGGATGGTTTTACCTCCTATATGGAAGGTCTAGGTAGTCCTCCTTTATGGATGGTATAGGTTGCCACCTACATGGAAGGCTATATTTTACATTTTCATGCATCTTGTAGTTGTATTTTTATGTTTTTGTAACTAATTTTTATGCAATATTTATGATGTTTGTAATTTATTTTGGTTTTTTTTTTAATTTTATCATGAGCTAAATTTTCCTTTCCTAGGGTGATGACGTAGCTTACTAATGACAGATTGAATGTTAACTTATTAAATCTAGTTTTAATTTTTCCTTTATGATTGAGTTTTAATTATTGTTCTTAATGCTTTCAATTGATTGGCCACCTTTTGGATGATTTTAATATGCATGTTGAGACCGGAAGGAGATACATGTGTGTGGATCCTATAATTAAAACCATAATTTGCATATGAAATAGGAATATATTCATCTGGGTTGTGTAGTCTTAATGAGTTTCATAAATCTTTATGCATGATTAATTGCTTAAATTCATATAGGAATATATTGGGTTAGCAATTAATTATAGAATTACTTGACCTTGGAAGAGGCTAGTAATTAAATTAGGGAAACTTGACTATCAATCATGTGGAATAAATTAGACTAGAATAGATAGGTGATTCAATTCGGAATTTGCTAAGTGAAATCTAATCCCTAGGGCCTTGTTCTCATATTTATCTTTACATCAATTGCATTTACATTTTACCATTTTTATTTTGCAATCTCAATCACAACTAATTGATCAGCTAAATAGTACTAAGATTACTAATTTTGGTACTTAATGATCAATCCTCGTGGGAACAATACTCTACTTACTTCTATATTACTTTATTACGACAGTGTACACTTGCACTAAAATATATCATCCTACACTCGTAACAAAATTGCTGAGCCTTATGACATTTTTGTCAAGGATCCTTTGAGACAGTTAATTGCAAGGGGGAGTGTGCATAACCTGGGATCAACTATTCACCACCAACAAATGACAGATGATCAAGTCAGGGTGTCAGTTGAAGAGGTTATTATCGTAGACACACCTGTCCCTATCCCTTCTGAGGAGTTCAAGATTGTGAGCGAAGTTCTGGGTACTTTCATTTTATAGCCGAAGAACCTTGTTTTTGTTTGAGCTGAGAAATCCCCGATCATAATCCCAAGTCTAGCTCCCTTCACTCATAAAGTTTCACGGCCTCTATTGAATGTCATGCAGCAAGTGATTCTGATGGCATACGTTACATCCTTCCCAATAAGAAGTTGGCCTATGGATTCAGCTGTTGGCAAATCAGGGGTGACATGCTATCTTGAAAGGGATGATTTAATGTCATTGGTTGCTCCTAGACAACATCTTATGATTGTGATTGCCCAACTATTTTTAATGTAAGTATCTTCTTTAATTGGGAGTAAATATTTTAAAAATTACGCCGTTTAACTTTGATTTGTGTGCTTGCATTATTGTAGGTACATGAGTCGTAGGTTGGTCTCTTCAGGCAAGAGCGATAAATTTGGATCATATGCCCTATTTAAGTCCAAGAGAAAGGGACCACTGCTACCATCAGACACAGATACTTATCAGAGAGGCTTAGTGAAAAAAGCAACTGAGTGTTTCTTGGCTTCGTATGTGCATAGGTAAGAAACAAATTTATATTCCAAAACACATATAGTGCTTTATATTTGCTTAATATTCATCTCTTTTTCTTAGGGATCATTGGCAATTAGTTCTTCTGTACAAGACTAGTTACACAATCATCCTCCTATGCTCCCTCCACTTTAAACTGGGGAATGACTTGAAAAAGACCATGAACTCATAAGTTTTCTTGCATTATTACCTTTTGTGTGCAAAGTTTATGTGTAAAATAAGTAATCTTAGTGATTTTGATGATAGGGCTATGCGGACATTCCTACACACTGCGTGTGGTAAGCATGTTCGTGACTTAAAAGACCCTATATGGATCACCCAAAAGGTTAGTCCATATTTGTTTTATTTAAGATGTGTTCTATAAGCTATGCTTTTATGCTTGATTTGATTATGTCATGTTCCTTTCCAATGCCGTAGGCAACCATCAGGCTCCAACTTATTTGGTCTCTATGTTTTAAGGAAAATTTACAATATTATCAGCCTAGGCATGACTGATTTTATCGAAGAGGTAAATGTATATTTCAAAAATTTTGTATTACTTATTGTTTTTAAGTTAGCAAGTTAATGTTTTGTCTGGCTTTGGTATTACATGTAGATGTTTGATCTTTCCGATCCCTTTCCTGTAGAAAATATTGATTTCATCCTCAACTGTGGTGCTGAATTCATCTATGAGCTTTTAAAAGAATAGTAATTTTTTTAATCCAATGTTGTTCTAATACTACTTATGGTTTTCATATCTAACTTGGTTTATATCTCTGCGTAAAACAATTTCTGGGAAATGGGTGATACTGGTTAGTTGCTGATACAGGCATGGGATGTGATTGACCTTATTATTTATTCTTATCACTGGTTGAGCTACTGCATTCTCTGTATTTTCTAAGAAATTGTTATTGAAGAGTTGAAATCTTATTCATTGATTTGTGGATTTTATTGTCAAATATCATGGTTTCCATTAATAAATGATTGAGGAGAAAATTTAGGCTTGCATGTTGAGTTTCTATCTGATACAATTGCTAAATTCATTGATGTTACTCTTGGCTAGCATATACTCCTGTCATTGTTACAAAATTCTGTAGCGGTACTGTGTTGAAATTTCTGAACTTTTCCTTTGTTATTACTAGTTGTTGCACTACTAGAAATTTTGACTAAAGTTAGAGAGAGTTCTAAAGTGAACTGTAATGTTTTAAAACTACTATCACATGCTATGCTTGATTGATAAAGTCATGTATGCTTGAACCTCATAAATTTGCTCAGAATCTGTCCCAAATTCTTATGATTTACACTTAAATCATGTCATATTTAGTGAACATTAATCTCAGATCATGTTTGTGCACTTTCAAACTTATGTATGTGTGAGCCATCCTAGCTTAATTTAATGATAACTTATGATTTAATCTACCATAAGTAGTTGTTGTCATAAGCTGTGGAATTTATTGTCATCATAAGAATGTGGATTGTTTGTAGGATAAATGATGTTAAAATGGCTTAATGGCCTGGGTAAATTTAACAATCCATGAAGTATTTTAAAAAATGAGACTTTTTAGACTAGTTTTTTATATAACCGTTCTAAAAAGACTTTTTTTAGACCGGTTTTTTAAGAAACCGGTCTAATAAGTCTCACTTTTTAGACCGATTATAGTAATAACCGGTCTAAAAGGTCTTTTCTTTTAGACTGTTATTACTATAACCGGTCTAAAAAGTGATATACTTTTTAGACCGCCTGTATTAAGACCTCCAAAATAACTGGTCTAAAAAGTCATTTTTAACCAATCTTAAAAGTGATTTTTACAATAGTGTGTATGTGTAAATATTTGCGTGTGTGATTATTAAATAACCAAAATTAATCAGTCATTACTTATTTTGTTAGTGCATTGGCTGCATATAGAAACAATGCTGGATTTTCCTATCTTATTAAACGCACTAACAACACCAGGCTTGGAAGAAGATTAAAGTATATGAATTTACTCAAATTTTGTTATTCACAAATTTTTCTTCAAACAATGACTTAACTATTATTTTGTATTGTTGTAGTGTCTAGTCCAGCCAAACAATAATGATTATGGTTACTACATCATGAAATTTATGAAAGATGTAGTTACTCATAATCTAAATCATGTTCCCGTGAGAGTAAGTACTTTTACTTATATATTTATATTGTATTTTGAATTTAACTGACAACTGAAGTGCATGTTCAGTTAATTGCTTTATAGTGATTTTAATTTGTTATGTGCATGATATTTATGTAGTATTATGAAGATGAACGTTGTGACCAATTAACTGATTATCAAGTGGATGAAATCATTGAGGAATGGTGTCAATACATGCTGAACCAAATATCACCTAATACTTAGGCACATACGTTAGTTAGGTTATGTGTCACTTACATATTTCTTGTGTTGTTTAGTCTCCTAAAATTAGTTGTACATACAATTGTATGTTATGTTGTAATTGCATACATTTAATAATGATTTTATTAACTATTCATCTGTTATTTAATTCTGATTTCATTTGGTTTTCTGTTTTTATCGATTTTATATTTTATATTTTATATTGTCGTATGTGGATATCAATTAATAGGATGAGTTCAACGGGTAAATAAATTAAAAATAAAATTATATAAAAAAATGCCACCTTTTATGCCGCTTCCTTGAGAAGCGGCATAGGAGGTGTTAATCACCTCCTACGGTGCTCCCCACATGAAGAGCCGTAGGAGGCTGTTATACCTCCTACGGCACTCCCACAGAAAGCTTCGTAGGAGTTTTCACACCTCTTATGATACTCTCCGAGGGAAGCGTCATATGAGGTTCATGCTTTCGTTCAATTTAGAAAAAAAGAAATATAAAGCACCGGCGCTTTCAGAAATTCAACAAGCGCCGAAGGTTGTTTTCATGATGCTAAAAGTTGTGCTGCTTGTCAAACACCATAATATTTGTAAAAATAAACACCGTTTATCATGTTTTTTGTAGTAGCGATAAATCATTTGGAGTTGTACACAAGGAGATATGTATTTTTGAAGTTGGCCTAGTAAAATTGACAATTTTCTATAGAGCGTCTAAAAATGGAAATTCTGAAAATATAGAGCTTCTAGTTGACTAAAGGTTATATTTTTTTATTAAAAATAGACTTAATGAGGGTCACATAGACTTTAGAAACATATCAATTGGATATATATACAATTAGATAAGAATTTTTAAAGTTTGATGAATATTCTTCCAATTTTTCCAACACATGCGAAAATAGAAAAATGTAAGAGCAAAATGGTTATTTTTGTTACATAAACAAATGCAATAATTTTTCTCTTAATATTAAGAGAAGAGGATGATTTGGAGAGTAGAAAGAAGAAGAAAACCCTTGAGAAGTTGAGAAAATTACAAAAGGAAAAGAAAAGCAATAAAAAAATGTCACATGCTTAAATACTAATTAAATAATAGTAATGAAGGAAGAGCCAAGATACTTCTCGAGCTTTTTTTCTCCACTACATAAGGCCTTATGCATGGCCAAATAGGGAAGGGAAAAGAGAAGAGGAGAATTGGAGGAAAGGAAAGGCAAAAGGGGATCATAAGATCCAAAGACCAAGATCTAGGTAAGTAGGTAGAAATCTCTACTTGTTCTTGTGCTCTAGTTCATGGAATCCCTTCTTAATCTTCATATCATCTTGGATTAGTTTTCTAACAAGAAAAAACACAAGAAAAGGGGGAAGGAGGTTACGGCCAAAAAAGAAGAAGAAAAAGCAATGTAAGTTACAAAAACCTTGAAAATGTTGCTGAAAACTAAGTTGTGGTTGTTGTCTGGATGGATATTTGACTGTTTGTGTTGAAATTTGTAACTTGTGATGTTTAATTTCTAACTAGGAGACTACAAACCTCGAGGAAGTGGGGAAATCCAAGGCTTATGTACAGGCCTCATCTCATTCTAGTAAGGCAAAGAACTCAAGGCAAAGTTCGCAACAACACATAAGGAAGTGAATAGGTCTCTAGAATTGATCCAAAGTACGAATCTGCCTAATGGTAAATCCAAACAAGTATTGTGTGATTTGAGTGCTGGTACTTCTTTTATTGTATAAGATTAGAAGTGATGGTTACCCCTGAGTAAATATTGGCTACACCATAATTTGATTATGTTTACACCTACGGGTGTCAGATCCATTAGAGCTAATGTTTATGAAACATGTAATAAATGCCAAAGGACAAGCATTGGCTATAGATCTGATTAGCCTATAATGATATGAATTGAGAGTATTCTTGGTAATGATTTATTTATAATAACGATGTTTCATTAGATCATGGAAGTAAAGGTATTTAACCTAATCCGCGAACATATGTCAGTGCAAAAGATAATCTTAGAGCTATCTGTAAAAAGGGTTGTCAGGGGTATATGATATTCTTCTCGATGTAATTAGAAGTTAGAATAGCAAAACTACTTCGATAGTAAATATTGCAATGTTCTAGAGGATAGCACTAGATTACCTCTTAAAAGAAAAGTAAAGTTTTAATCGAGATTAAACCGAGAGCAGGATCAATACCCAAAGCTCTATATAGTAATGGCTTCAAATAATGTGATAGAATCAACAAGTGATTGTTTCACTATGGGAGTTGCAGTACTCTTTACCAAAATTAGAAAGGCAGAAGCCCGAAAATTTTTGGTAGCATTCTGGAACAGTCGAAAGGCTGAAATAAAATGAATTATATATTATAGAAATGATTGCCATGGACTGTATGTTCTCTGAATGGAAGACTTAACCAATTGGGTCTTGTTAATGATTCAGAATCGATGATATTTTGTGTATTCACAAAGCAAGGTAGAACATGAAAGAGAAGTAAAAATAAGCAACTTTATGCTAAACTAAGTATGTGTGAGTTTTAGCTTTCAGAAATTAAGTATTTGGGCCATGTAGTCTCACAAAAAGGGGTCTTATTGGATCCCAATAAAATGGAAGCAGTACTGAATCAGAAAAGGCTAGAAAATTGTAGTTTTCTAGGTCTTGACAATTGTTATGAATGAATTGCTCCAATATTTTTTTGCCTTTAATAAGGCTAATATGATGATTCAACATTCTATGTGGAATAATAGTTGTGAGAGGAGCTTCACAGGGCTGAGAGAGGAATTGATGGTAATATAAATGATGTTAATGTCAAACCCCTTATTATTTTGACATCTATCAGAGTATTAATGCACAGTTCAATAGGCAAACATAAATAATACAATATACTGATACAAAATTCTTACATTACAAAATATACCCACAGGGTTCATACAATTTATAATGTCATTCGTGGTTATAAAGTACAACTAGTAGATAACCAACATAAAATCTTCTTGATCTCTACTGGACTTTCAGTTACTAGTAATCGTTACTTTGCCCTTTGAGCCGTTTCTACTTACTGAGATAAATTTTTAATTTATAGAAAGGGGTGAGATTCAAAAGAATCTCAATAGTAAAAGTATATCAATCATATAAATGTGAAAAGTAAACATGCAATGCAGCATTTATCATGATGCAACAATCAAAATGCCAACGCCTATCTGACAATGCTCAGGAATCAAATGATGATTTTGTCTGGATCAAAATGATCATTTATTCCTGATTTGCATAATATCATATCATAATGTGATCACAGTAACAACTTGGAGCAGGCCTATACCTGTCCGTACTTATCATAACTTGGAGCAGGTCCATACCTGTCCATACATATCAAGTCACTCAACTGGGTCTATCTGGCCATATGGTACCTCGAAGATTCCATGGGGTGGTTTAACTCATCATCCACACCCAGAGAGTATCAACACCACAAAGCAATACATTGAACAGATCATGGCAATCATAACATATTAACATTCACATAGTATATGAAAGATAGAGTTACTACATGGACTTCTTTCCAAAGCCTAGCTTTTACCGGTTCTTTAATATTTCATTTGGCTCGGGCAAATATCAAATCCTAAAATTTCCAAATTAACTATAAATGAGTTACTACTCGTTCATATCTTAATCTTGAATTTACAAGTTGGTTATCTTAGCTCAAAATCGCATATTTACCAAGATGCCCTTAGGAAACCCGGTCTAATTCCCCTTTTTACCCGGTATTTTATACTTTTCCAAAAATTATGACCCAGGCTAATCCTACATATTTTTGCATGTAGAATTCATTTTTGAACTCAAATTAGTCAAATTTCTGTCCCAATTACAAATCTGCCCTTGGCAGCCCAAACTTGAGGGTTTTATGGGCAAAATTGTCATTTGACATTCTAGGGCTTTTCATGCTTCATAATCAACATGAATTCTACACAATTTTCCCTTATAAACATCATGAAACCATTAGAATCATGAAATTCAAACCTAAATAGGACGAAAATGTTCCTAGGAAAATCTAAAAAATTAAGGAAAAATGTTGTTTCTTGATTTTAAATCCATAAATCACCTTCTTTTCACTTGTTTAACCACCCAAACCTCAATTTTTACATGATCAATATAAATTTGGGCAGAATCTCCCCTTAGAAATTAGACATCCCAAGTTTACAAAATTGCCAGAAACAACAAATAACTAGCCAGAGATTTACCATAACTCAGTTTTCATCAAGAATTATGGAGTCCTAAGAACTTACCTTGCTTCTCCTCTTTCTCCTCCTTGAGACCGACTCCTCCTTCCTTCTTTCCTTTTGTTTTTTCTGATTGGAAAGCTAACCAAGATAGTATGGAGGTTAAGGAAGAATTTCACAAGCTAGAAGACATGAATAAGTAGAAATTTCCACCTACTTACCTAGTGCTTGCTTTTGGATCTCTTTCTTCACCTCTTGCTCTCCCCTTTGTCCAAACTCTTTTCTCTCCCTTCTCTCTTCTTTCAGACGTGCAAATGGCCTCTTGACTTATACAGGAAGATGGATTTTTCTAGAGCATCCTTATGTGTCCACGTTAATATTATTTTATTCTAATTAAAACATATGACAAAATTTTATATATTAATTATTCCATAATATTTTCCTTTAATTATTCTAGATATTCTTCTTCATTCTTCCTTATGTAGAAAATCTACCAGATTTATTTTTTGGGTCAAAATGACCATTTTGTCCTTGAACTTTCTTCATTTTCGCAATAATTAAAAAAATTGGCAGAATTTCTGTCAATCTTTGAAAATTCATATCTAATTGTATAGATATTTAATTGGGATGGTTCTAAATCTTATGTGACCCTTATTAAGTCTAGTTTTAAGGAAAAATATAAAGTTTAGCCAATTGGAAGCTCACCATGCCCCAAATGTTTATCTTTGAGGTTTGTTTCAGAAAAACGTCAAATTTGCGGGGTAAAGTTCAAAAATTCATATCTCCTTGTATACATGACTTATCAAAGTAAAGTTTATCATGTATAATTTCATTCTGGAAAGTTTCAGAATTTTTGGAGGTCATTTACTAGTTTAAATATTTCGTACAACATGACTGTCTTACGGAAGAACACACTGGTAGCAACACTAACTTGTGTACCAAATAACCATATATTGTATGACCTCTAATTGCCTTGTATTGTCTCTTAATGTGCTATTTAATTCACCATTTTATCCCATTTTATATCACCAAGGTATGGAGGAATTTTAGTGACTAAAATTTGGAATGTTACATTCCCCGACTCCTAAAGTTGGTGTTCAGGATAGTCAGACACATGTCATAACCAGAGGTTGGCAAATACTGTGAGATGTCCTATTGACTCAGCATCCTTAATTATGCTAACTGTAAGGTGTCTTGCTGACTCAACACCTTTAATTATGTCAAGGCTACGCGGTGGCTTCTTGTTGGTCCACCCAAAAGCTACTTTTTTAAAACTAACCTTCTGACTGAGCGCTTGTAATTATGGCAAGGTCACATGGCAGCTTTTCATTGGTTTGTCAAAATTTCTTTTCAAAAGTCACTTTAATTGTCATCATTACATCTTTATGTCATCATTACTTATTTTATTAAAGTTACTTTAATAAAGTTACTTTATCGGTGTTTAACTAAGATTCTACTCGGGACTTCGGCACGTATTTCAAGGCCCACCAAATAACACCAAAAATTTATCATTTTTATTCCATTGAATATAATTAAATATTGAAGGAATTTTGGTGTTTGAAATTTTGGGATATTACAGTTAACCCGAGGTGTCTCGATTTGTAATTGACCTATGTGGTGGTGTAAACCTCTCATCAGCTGCAGCCTCACATACTAAAACATCCTACATATGAATCTTGAAATAGTAACAACTATTTGTACACCAGGGAAATATGGAGATAAGTTTCTATGGGGTACCGTAGAGTTATACTATAACTACTAGAGTTTGAAGTAACTGTCTGATTATAAAGAGTTGAATATGAGATAGCACTGATAGATAGGGTTACTTAAAAATTTTAAACTGGAAGTTAAATACTATCTATAAAGAGCTAATGTAATTATAGATACATTGCACAGTAATAGTGGAGGTTAAGTAACTTTTGTTTCCGTATCTAATGTAGTAACTTTGTATAAATGAGTTCACTCGTAAGCATAGAGGTGTTAAGAAAATACAGCAGGCAGTAATACGTATTGAGCTAGTATGTTCATAGGCCATAAGACCTTATAAGCAAGCAGGGCAGGGTCATAAAACCTACAATGTAGCCTGAATTTTGAAAATTTGAGCAAAGACTTGTGACATAAAATTTCATAAATAACATAACATGAGAGAGTACAAGCAGTTTGTATGAAAGATTACTCGGGTTATAGAACCCTATGAGTACTTAGTAGCAATGACTTATAGTGATGGGCAAAGTACCCTATGATTTTTTTAAGGACTATGAGTTATGTAGTTGCTATATGTCAATGGATTGATTATTGCTAGATGATTCATCTTCGCATGCTTCGTGTATAATAGATAGACATATAAATAGCTATGTAGCAGAAGTTGGAATTTGAAATATGCACAGAATACTTGTAAAGATTTAAATATTAAATTAAGAGTCCAAAGGCCATAGAACCTATTAAATTGATGTGTCTTTAGGCCGGCATATTAAGAAATATTCAAAGTGTAACGAGCAGAAGCTAAATACGATAAAACTTGATGGGCAAACTTGCAGGGAGCAAAAGGTTTGATATGGTATTAGAACTATATGCGGATTCTGGAAACTCCATATCCATAATGTGAGAGCTATTAATGGTCAACATTGTAAGATTTCCAATGAATGTATTCCATGCTATGAGAAATTGTACAGGAGGAGAAAGACTAAGTTAAGAAAAGAATGAGATGAATAATAAGAAGTAGCTCCCTAGAGTATAGTTAAATCTATATAATGTCTAAAATTTTAAGGATAAAATTTTATTGACGGGGGGAGAACTGTAATATCCCAAATTTTAAACACCAAAATTCCTTGAATATTTAATTATATTTGATGGAATAAAATGGTGAATTTTGGTGTCATTTAGGGAGCCTCAATATACATGTTGGAGTCTCAAGTAGAATCTCAGTTAAACACCAATGAAGTAGCTTTAATAAAGTAGGCAATGATGACAACTAAAGTAACTTTTTGAAAAGTAGCTTCTTAACAGACCAATGAGAAGCAGCGGGTGACTTGACATAATTACAGATGCTGAGTCAGTAGGACTACTCGTGGTACCTGCCGACCTCCGGTCATGACATGTCTCTAACTATCTTGAACACCAACTCTAGCAGTCGAGGGATGTAACATCCTAATTTTCATTCACCAAAATTTCTTCATACCTTGGTGGTATTAAAAGGGGTAAAATGTTCAATTAAAGAGCACATTAAGTGACAGAACAAGGCAATTATAGGTCACACACAACATAGTTATTTGGTACACAAGTTAGTGATGCTGCAAGTGAATTTCCCTATGAGGTAATCATGTTGTGTGACATTTTTAAATAGGAAAATGATGTCCAAAATTTGTAAAATTTCCAGAATAAAAGTAGATTTATCAAGCTTTAATTTGATAGGTCATAAAAGTCATTTAGAGTTCTGCACAATGAGATATGTATTTTTGAAGTTAGCGTAGTAAAACTGACACTTTTCTGTGTCAACATCCAAAAATGGAAATTTTGAAAATACTGAGCTTCTAGTTGGCTAATAGTTATATTTTTCCTTAAACATAGACTTAATAAGGGTCACATAGCTTTTTGAACCATATCAATTGGATATCTATACAATTAGATATGAATTTTCAAAGTTTGATGAATATTCTTCCAATTTTTCCAACACATGAGAAAATGGAAAATGTAAGGGAAAAAATGGTTATTTTGGTTACATAAACAAATTCAAAAATTTTTCTCTTAATATTAAGGGAAGAGGATGATTTGGAGAGTAGAAAGAAGAAGAAACCCCTAGAAAGTTGAGAAAATTACAAAAGGAAAAGAAAAGCAATAAAAAGAAGTCACATGCTTAAATACTAATTAAATAATAGTAATGAAGGAAGAGCCAAGAAACTTCTAGAGCTTCTTTTCCTCCTCTACATAAGTGTAATATCCCAAATTTTGGGACAAGAGGCTTGAGATTAAGCTATATTAAGGGGACTACTAGACCCGATTTATTAAATGTCATAGTGGGACATAGTATTATTCCTAAAATTCTTTTATATCCTTGGATATTAAAGGAAATATTATGGTGAATTAAAGAGCTTGGGAGTGACAACATAAAGCAATTAGAAGTCATACACAATATAATAAAGTGGAACACAAAGTAGTATTGCTACCGGTGAAATTCCCAATGTGGCAGTGGATATTGTGTGACATTTTTCAATAAGTAAATGATATTGAAAAATTATGAAACTTTTTAGGATGAAATTAGACTTATCAAGATCTAATTTGATAGGTCATATAAGTCATTTGAAGCTGTACACAAAGAGAAATGAATTTTTGAAGTTAGCCCAGCGAAATTAACTATTTTCTGGGGCAGAATCCAAAGATTAAAATTTTGGGACGTGTGAGCTTCCAATTGGGTAACCTTTAGAACCACCCCAATTGGATATCTACACAATTAGTTATGAATTTTCAAATTTTGATGAAAATTCTGCCAGGTTTAGCATATTGTGTGAAAAATGGGATTTTTGGACTAATGGGAGCTTGACGTTTGTCAAATTGGATTGGTTAATTCATTTAACCATTATTTCATCATCTTCTTCCTCATTTCCTGCATGAAAATCAGAATTATGAGAGAGAAAGGAGCCACCGAAAATGGAGGAGGAAGAGAGAGAGAAACTTCAAGCCGCCAAAACACCACTGAATCGACGTCTTCTCTCAAAGTACAGTTCACAAATCTTCTTCTACTTATCATGAGCTTTGTTTCTACAGTTTTGGATTCTTGTTTGGAGGTGGTTGGTGTTGTCTCACTGGCCGGATTGTTTCCAGAATTCCAAACCGTCTTCATAAACATGTAGAGGTAAGCGTAAGCTTCCTTTTGAACCGATTGATTTGTGGTTTGGATGAGTTTTGGGAAGGTTGGGTACTGTTCATAGCTGGTCTCAAATGGTATTTTCAATGGCTAAATGATGTTCAATGGATGTCTAAATAGCTAATTATTTGATTAGAAGTAGAAAAGAAGTGATTAAGCCAAAGAAAACAAGAAAACAACATGTTGCACCTAAGAATTTGATTTTCTCCCCTGTATTGTGATGTGGTGATAGGTTGAGAATTTGATGATTTTTATGCTTCCATTAGATTTAGGAGGAAAAATTGTATAGGTATGCAAGTGTTCATGATTTTTGGATGCTTGTATATGAATTTAGAGGTTTATGAACAAGTGTGTGTATGTTTTTGATTCTGCCCTGTCTGAACAGTGTCATTGTGACATGTTTTTGAGTAATCAAATGTTATGTAATGACCATAAAAATTTCTAGTTTAAAAGTAGAGACACAGACCTTTAATTTGATAGGTCATAATAGTTAATTGGACAAGTATGCTAGGAGTTATGATTTATCAAACTCTGGTCATGTGAATCTGGGTAATTATGGAGTAGTGTCCAATTAAATTGAATTCTGTACTTATGAGAGTGCTTTTAGCTTATGGGTATATTTTACCCTTAAATTATACTTAAATAGGGTTCTATAGAACTTGGAAGCACCTATATATAATAACATTTAATTTTATCTTATTTATTTTTTAGCATATAAAAATGAGAATAATTTTTTCTTATTTCATAATAAATTAAATATAAAAGATATTGAGCATATTAAACAATTAACTACTAATAAAATTATATTTGTTAGCTCAAAAATTTAAAAAAAAACTTACAGTATAGAGGAAGCTTGAATAGAGTGAGCTGAAACCTCAAATACAACACGAGGAAAAAAATTAATAAAGGAAAAAGAGAAAGACAAAGTTGCATAGATGTTTAAAAAAATGTGGTTAACAGGATAATATGCTATACATAGCTTTAAAATATGAAAAAAAAGGAAAAACCGAGTGGGTAAAACTTACAGGACGAAATGAAAGTATAAGGCGGATGGAATTAGGCCAAAGGGAAGAAGGAGTGGGGTCAGTTTGGTGTAAGAAATGGGACAAAAGAAATTAGGAAGGAGTGTAGTAAAAATAAAAAGAAGAGGAGGAGAAAATATGAGAAGTGATGGAACAAAGAAATGAGAAAAGTGTAGATCGAATTGGAGACGATGATGAGTAAAAAAAGAGGAGAAGGAGGAAATGTGAGATCTAAGAGGATAAGGGTGATAACACGTGTTGGATGAAGAGTGGAGACTACAAATTGTAGGAGAGATAAGGGTTTAAACTTTTTTTAAAAAAAAGTAATACTTTGGGTGGCGCTTTTTAAGCTAAACATAAAGTACGTAACAGCTGTGGCACTTCCTTGAGCAAGCACCACAGCTGCAGCTGCTTCAATTTTAATTTTTTTAAAAAAACCACTTTAGGTGGCACTTCCTTAAGGAAAGGCCACCTAAAGTCACCAAGAAGCTATGATGTTTTCTCAAGGAAGCGCTACCTAAAGTGTTCTTTTTTAAACAAATTGAAACAAAAAATTGAAAGAAGTTGTGGCACTTCTTTAAAGAAGTGCCACAAAAGGTGCGCCACTAATTCCTATTTTTGTAGTAGTGATTAAACTGCACGTTAATACTCTGATAAATGTCAAAACATAAAGGGGTTTGACATTAGAGCTATTATTGGTAGGGTCAATTATAATTTTGAATCCTTATACAAACTACAAGCTAATTACCTTCAGCAAATCATTGGTATTGACTGCCTGGACACACATATCACTAGAGCCTCTCTCTCCAAGGCCCCTGTACTTGCAGTTCCTCCCTATACCAAACAACTTAATGCTCGTCAATCTCAACCACCACAAACCACCTCTCTTACATATCCTTCTGAGCAATCTAATGTCCTTTTTACCATACAAGAAACTCTCTCTTCCACTCCTGTACAAATCACTATTGATCCTCAAAACCAACCTACCACTTCTCCTCCTCAACATATTCCTCAACCAGAATCCAGTTCCTCTAGCGAAACTCAGGAGGTACATAATCCTGAGAATGATGCTCAATCTAAATCCCTAGAACAATCTCCTATTCTCACTCCTCAACACCTTTCAGTTGTTAATCCTGAAGATTCCCCTCCATCTACTCCTTCCTTTAACATTGACCCTCCTCACTCTGATCAATTTTATACTCCTTCTGATCCTTCTTTGGCCTCCACCACCACTCCTCCTCAAGCCCCTCTCAAAGAGCCTCTAGCCTCCTCCACTCCTCCCCTTTCTAATAGTGACAAAAAAGGGGACAAGTCACCTTCACCTTCTTTACCTTGACCCTATGAGCATTAAGTCCTTTAGTTTCTTAAATATTTAGATCATGTTTCTGCTTTTACTTTTGTTTATTGACTTAGTTTATTTAGCTTATCTTGTTTTACTTTAGCTCATTATGATTAATGCAATATCTTCTGTGAGCTTATCTTGATCTTTATGCCTTTCTATTTTAATTGAAAACATTAAGTTTTGTCATCATAAAAAAGGGGGAGAATGTTAGATTTAGTGTTTTGATTATAACAATACTTAAGTTTATTTGGATAAGGTTTTACATTTCTACTTATAAGTTTTTATACTGTGGACTATCCGAATAGTCATGTTACAATTCGAATAGTAAAGACTATTTTCAGTTAGCAAATGTTCTGATAGTTCTCAGACTATTCAAATAGTCAGAGTATTATCATGATAGTGCCTGAGTTATTCGAATACAGAAATACTGTTGTAAGAATATAGTATTAAAATAGTCTTTCAACTATTTGAATAGCATGTTTAACAAAGCTTTTCAAAACTATTTCAAAAGAAGAAGTATTTGAATAACTAAAGTATTATCTAAATAGTAAGGTTACCATTCAAATAGTAAGCTTATTATCCGGATAATAGGATAACTATTCAAATAGTAAGGTTACCATTCAAATAGTAAGCTTATTATCCGAATAGTATTTTAAAACCAAAGCCTTATAATTATCCAAATACTCTTACTGTTATCAGAATACTTCAAGAGTATTCAAATAATGGATTTACTATTTGAATAATATATTATCTTGAAACTAACTATTTCTAAAATCTGATTTGAGAATGCTATCCGAAGCTACATAATACATCAGGATAATTTTTCAATACGTAAGTTTAAGACTATTCAAATAGTGAGGCAACTATTCGTATAGTATTAAGTTTTGAGAAATAATTGTTTTCAATTCATACGATAAAAAGTATTTGAAAAGTTGGTTATCTTATAAGGATAAACTTATCCATGTTTTCAAAAGAACTATTTAAATAGTAGTACATACTATTTGAATAGTCCCAGTTCATAAATATTCAATACCATTTGAATCGTAAGGTAACCATTCGAATAGTCCATAACTAAGAAAGAAGTATTTTATCCTGATAGTGATGTTTGTATTCGAATACTTCTCATTTCCATAAAACAAAGCATTACACCAATATTTGTGAAATCAATGGAACTTTTGTTAAAAGTGACAATCTTTCTTATTATTATTGTCTTTCATGATTAACATCTGTTTAAGCAAGTTTCATGAAATTTATTTATAAGATATTTAAATTCCAAGAAAAATAGATATTATGTTAGAAGCATTAAATGCTAAGCTGAGCTCTAACCAACACATTCTCTCTGCTACAACGGCTATATCCAAATATCATAAAGAATATCTAGAGAAGCATTTACTAAGTAATGGACACATGGAATGTCTCACAATGGTTATTAAATCCGTTGCAACTATAAATACGAGTGCATTCAAAACGGAGCAACCACCAAACTACCGAACTGACAAACATTCATTTATGTATTAAGTGATCTATTTTATTGTTCATTATATATTATTATACTTCAGTGATTATTTCATTTACTTTTTGAGAGAGAATTACTTTAAACTCAATACTCTTTATTGAGAGATAACTTAAGGTGGTGGGACCTTAAGTTGGGTATCATCTTACATGGTGTAAGGGGAGCAAAGTTTTCTGAGTAAGAACTTGCTTTGTAAAGTAGTGTCAAGAACCCAATGAAATTTAGAAGTGATAGTGAATGGCTCAGGAGGGATCTAATGACTGGATGTAGGTCAAAATTGTTAAGACCGAACCAGTATAATACCTAGTATGCACTTCGGTAAAATCTCTCTAACTCTTAAACTTGTTATTGCGATAAATTTCCATTATTTGTTCATTGGGATTAAATTTTTATTATCACCCAATTCACCCCCTCTTAAGTGAAACACTTTCGCTAACATAAACCAACAAAATATTAAGAAATTATATAATCAGCATAAAACTATGATTATTCTAAGAAAATTAACTATAATAAAATCTAATAATCCTATATAATTAAATCAAATTGTTCGGAAAGATCATAATAAATTTTAATTATTTTATATTCATAGTTATAATAAAATCAATTATTATTATGGTTGAATTTCAATTACATCCCTATTTTTAAATTATATCATTTAAACAAAATATATTTTGATCAAGTTATTCCAGGATTATATAATTATAAAAAAAATGTAATTACTATAAAACTTAACTGTACTAAAATCTAATTATTTTATATAGAAAAATCAAATGTTTGAAGAGATTATAATACAATTGTTATAAATATTATGTGTGTGGATGTTCATAACTCAGAGGCTTTTAGGATTCTATCTCATGGTTAATGTCATTATATCGTATAACTCTCAAATTGAAAGGTCTCTTGTATTTACTCCCATAACCTCTAATTGTACAATTATATTGCTTGATTCTATTCTTTATATACTTGTAACTCTTTAGGCTAGTCTTCAATCTTGTGTCTTATAAATAGAGGATAATGTTCTCATATTTGAGATAATAAAGTAAATGAGAACTCCTCATTATTTATCATCCAATTTTCTCCCATCTTCTCCATATCCCCACTACTAGAAAAAAGGCCCAAAAGACCATCATATATAGACCTCTATAGGCGGAGATAGTTTAAAAAGTATGATCGTTGGCATTTTTATAAATATTGATACAACTTAAGATGAAGCGTGGTCTAAATAATATTTTCTAGACTGATTGTAATGTAATGCTGTCTCAATAAGTATTAAATATTATGAAACTAAAAATTTAAATTCATTTTAGATTGGACGCTTATACATCCGATTTAAATATCCTTTTAGACACCATCATTTTTTTATATCTGGTCTGAAATATTTTAGAGTTTCTTCAACTTCCAAAGTAAACTTTCAAACTACATATCTTTTCAAAATATGAGGCAACTTTAATAAATGTAATTTCCATCTGTCTTGTCAATTTAAACTTTTCATTCATTTTATTTCTTCTTATCTGACTCCCTCTTCTCTCCTCTCTCAAATATCAATATAGTGAGAAACTTTAGGATTTCTTCAGTTTATCTTTCTTTTCCTCCTCCTCCTCCACAGCCTCCACTACCTCCTCCGCAACCATTAGCGAGGTAGGTTCTTGACTGCCTCAATGCAAGGGTGGCTCGCATGAAGAGATTCCTTGGAAGACTCTTCACTTTTTTGTACATTGTCAACAATAAGTTGAACCCTGTACTCACGCTAATAATGTCAAATACAATCTTTCAGGTAACCCCTCTGTTAGACCTAGCTGACACCCAAGAGGGGGTGAATTGGGTGTACGATAATAAAGTATGATCTTTTAAAAATTTTTCGCAACTTATCAAATCAATACATATGGAACTATAAAATCATATGTAGATATATAGGTTATATATGCTGGAAATATAAAAGCTTGGGGAAGAGAAGATGGAAACTGTGATTTATCCTGGTTCGGTTCAATCTACGATGACCTACGTCCAGTCCCCAGGCTCTTCCTGAGATTTCCAATCCACTATCTTCTTGTTTATTCGGGCACAAGATAAGCCGCTACAACCCTCAAGTTTAACCGGGCACTTGTGTAGCCTATTACGGAGTTACTCTCCCTCACACACTGTAAGGTTCACTCCCCCTTATGGCAAGCCTTACGAGCATAGCAATACTCCCTACAACTTCCCCGTAAGGCAATCAACCCTCTCAAGGTCCCTCTATCTTGAGTTCAATACAGAAGTATATTTGTAGTGTTTATAGACTCTCTCATAGAGTAGATAAATTCTCACTGTAGTACAATACAAGTATTCACTCTCAAATCTACATGATAGTATAAACAGATAAGAGCTTAGAGTATTTAAGATGGATGACTCATGATAACAGCATGTTGGTGTCGTTGTTCTATTCACTTCTGTCTCTGTTTGAAACCTCTTCTATTTATAGCTGAGTTATAGAAGAAGACTACTATGAGATTTTGTTCATTAGATTCTGTCACTACATTTGACAGTTGAGCGTATATCCATATTTTCCCGTTGATCCTTCTCTGACGTATGCTTCAGCATTTCTTACAGTTTTCTTGTTGATTGTACTTTGAAAGATGCATTAGTGGTATTTTCTGTTTGCACGTTCATTGAGTGGTTTGTTGAATTATTTGATCGTTAAGCCCATTCGGATATTTTCCCATTGTTCAGCATTCTTTCATTAAAGTCCCACTACTTCGTTTGACCGTTGAGTTTATTTTCAAAAACTAGACGTTATGTTATGTTGGTGGACATTCCACTTCTGTCAAACATCTTTTTGCCTCTTCCCATGAAATCTTCATTGTTAATCTGGAGAAACACTTCAACCACTAATACAATAAAGTATTAGTCATGAATACATTGGATCAATAATCAGAAACTGAATTTATGCATTTTGGGAATTATCTCTTCGTGTGATGATATTTTCCATGAGTCACCTCCAAACTTAAAGATGCAACACAAACGTTTGATCTCCTGTTTCACACTTGAAATAAATGCGAAATGATGTTTAAGTATAGAAACAAGTGAAACCATAATGATTAAATAACGTTTAGGCATATTCGGATTCGTCACTGTAATTCACTTTGCTTATGTGTCTACCAAACTCGAGTGCTCATTATGAAACTCGAGTGCACACTACTGTTTCAACTTCTCCATGTAGTCTCGGCCATGAACTCACAAGAATGCACTTTCTGGAACTCGAGTGTAAAACTATGAACTTGAGTGCATCATGAGTTTTCAAGTTTCTGCAACATTCTCCGATTGAAACTCTCAGAAGTGCGAAACTGATCTTGAGTGGAAATCTCCACAGAACTCGAGTGTGCTTTGCTAGACTCGAGTGCTTCATGATAATCTGACCTTTAAAGCTTCTATGGAACAAACTCGTGTGCCAACACTCTCTGTACTCGAGTGCAGTAAGATGGAGAACTCGAGTGCATTACAGAGAACTGGAGTGCACTTCTTTTTCTTCATGGTTCCAAATCTCTCGGGTCCAAACTCTCATGGCAGAACTCTCAGGACTCGAGTATATCTCATCCCAGAACTCGAGTGCTTCATCCTCAACTCAAGTTCATGTGTTTAACTTCAGCTTCTGTGCAATGCTTGTGAGAGAGTGAACAGTGGACTCAAAACATGATCCATTCATTTTTTACTCCAAGTATGATAAATGATTGATCATTAGAAAGCTCTTGTTGTTTATGTAATACCCCATTTTCACTAATACATTTATGTGTATATTTGATGTATATTTAGTGGAATAACATGGTTAAAAATAATGTGGATGAATTTATGAGAATTTATGAAAAATATGTCAATCGCAGGTTACGCGTAAATTGGCTGAATAAAGGTATAAGAGACCGGTAAAGGCCCAATAAGGTAACCAAAATTCACAAAATTTAATGATATGATTAATGGCCTCATTTAAGTGTCAAAATGGGGTTTATTTGAAGAAATGAGCGGAAAATGATTTATTTCGGTAAATATTAAAAAGAGTTACAAGTTGATCATTAAAAATGATATGATTAATGATTTGAGCTAAATGGAAATTAAAAAGAGCAAAATGAATACTTGATCATTAATAAGTCAATTTTGGTGAATTTTGGTCAAAAATGGTCAAAAAGTCAAAAATTCAATGACTTGGTCAACGAGTTACAAGTTGGCACAATGACATAATTGGAGAACCAATATTTCCCTATAACTCATGTGATTTTCGGCTAAATACAGAAGGGAAAAGAGAGATGGGATTAATTAATGGAATTAAGCATTATTGGCCAATTAGAAAGTTCCATGTGTCAAGCTTAGTAAACCAAATGAAATATATGATTAATCTCCATTCTCATCAGCTCATTTCTCCATTTTCACGCACGAATTGAATCAGAAAGAGTGAGAGTGAGAGTTGGAGACGTGAAGAACGACGGGGAGCCAGGGATCATTGGAACTCATAGTAAGAGGTCTATGCCTTGTGTTTTAAGCTTCATAACTCCTCTATAGTCCTTTCTCCTCAATTCCCTACCATTGGTTGCTTGTTGTTCAGCTAAATCAAGCGCATGTGCAGGAGAGAGAGAAAATGTGTTGAGAGAGAAAGTTAAAGAAAATCAAGAGGTAACTTCCAAAACTTGTTCCTCTTGCTTGATTAAGGTTAATGGAGTTGTTTTGGGCTTGATTATGGTTCATTTAATGTGAGATAATTGAGAAAAACCAAAGTGAACAAAATGTGGAAATGCCTTTAAATCAAGTCCAATGATTTCCTAATCAATTAATATTGCAAGGATAAGTAGAAGAAGGTAATTAGGTCAAAGAAAATGAGATTCCGACATAACTTTTCTGGGAATTTATTTTCCCTTTATTGTGTTGGACTGAGAAAATGAGTGGGAATTTGACCAATTCGATGCTTCCATTGGAAGCAGGGGGCCAAATTGTGTAGGGTCTATGTTGACCCCGAAGTGAGAAGAGGATCAGAGAGTGAAATGAAAAAATCGCCCTTTCTAAGCCTTATTTGAGGGCTGTCAAATGTATTTTCGTCATTTGGTCTTGAGTTTGGCCAATTCGAGGTTGGTAAGGGATTCTACACGCAAAATTGTTTAGGAATGGTCTAAATCATGATTTTGGAGAAAATACTAATAATAAGGACCTAAGGGGTATTTTGGTAATTTGGCACCAATAGGCTAAATTTAACAATGAAATGAGTTTGGAAAGGTATATGGATGAGTAATAACTCATTTGTAATGTTTGGGAATTTAAGGACTTGACAACCGGTTTGGCCTCAGAAGCTGTTGCCCGAGCTTGTATTAAGTGGGAAAGTTGAGTAAAGTAGCAACCAGGTAGTAACCGTCTTCATATAACATGGCATGCATATGTGTGGCTTGATATCATCAAAATGTCATGCATGTTTAGATTATGCGAAGTGATCACCCGGGGCCTATCTTTGCACGGATTGACACTTAAGCTATAATATTCATATTGCACGAGCGGTGCCCGGGGCCTATCTTTACGCGGGACCCCTCGGGGCAATTAACTAGTTTAGCGCTAGCATGGTGTATGATTTGCATTAATTGCACTAAATGATGTTATGATGATTTGATTGATGATTGTATGATGAGCATGTTATGTATGTGTTATCTTGTATGTTGTATGCGTTACTAGTGAGATTCCCATGAATCTCATTCTTTTCCCAAACAAATCTCCAGTACAGGGAGGAAGCTCGTGGGGCAAAGAGAAGGTAAATGATGATAAGCTGAGGTCGAGCGGTGGAAGAGCTTAGTTAGGTTGTCAATTCCTGTTATGCACTTTAAGACTTTTTATGGGTTGGATTTGTATAAGAAGTGGAGTGGAAGAGAGAATATAAGTGTTGTAATATGAACTGTGTATGAATGTGTTTATATGTGAATATTTATATCCAGCAGAGGCATTGTTTAAAGTTCTAGCAATTTTATAACTCTGATGTTGATGTTCAGTGAGTATTAGCTAATTAGTACTCTACCATGGTGTTTGGAAAATAAGGCATCACAATTTTGGTATCAGAGCAATGGCTCCAATGCAAAAGGAATCAACTCTAAACTCAATGTATTCTTCAAGTTATGTTCCAATGAGTGAGACAATGTACATACTTTTAATCATCAACTTTCAGAAGCCATACTGCTTTACCTATAACTTCAAATTTGACATAATATATATGGATGGAAAGATCTTTTAGTCTACTTTGATATGACACCAGTTTAAACTCATTTGGACATGTAGTTTGGAAGATATATCTAAAATACAAAAGTTGTTCTGGAATATGATAGTGATTTGCAGTTCCACTTCAAACATTGATATCGGATTCATCTAAGCTTCTTTATTGTTTGTTCTGGTGTCAAAATGATGCATTAGGAGTATAGTTTCATATACCACTGGTTTGATCTCAATTGGAGTTGTGGTTTGGGAGATAGAATTGAATTACTGAAGCTCGCCCAAACTGAACGTAAAATAGGGATGAACAGAGTACACTTTTGTTCATACCGAACTTAAGTTCTGATCTCTAAACTCGAGTTCTAGCCCACTTTTGCAGCTATGAATAGTACCAACTCAAGTTTTCCATAACCAACTTGAGTGCAAAACTTGGGATACATCCGGAGATTGTTTCTGCCTAAAACTCGCATGCAGAACTCTTTAAACTCGAGTGCTATAGTGCTCAGAACTCGAGTGCTACAGTCTTCCATATGCTACAGTGAAATGCTACAGTACCAACTGCTACAGTCTTAAATTCCCTTCTGAGCATAGAAACATCTAGTATTTTTTCTACTAGCTTGAATCTTGATATTCTCATTAGTTCCTTCAAGCTCTTCTTTCTCCAATCTCTTTCTTGCTTTGTTTGACTAATCTATAAGATATACAACATTAAATATAGTATTTAGTCAATATAAGGAGATAAATATATTAAGCAAAATTTTTTCTCTTAATATCTTATATCTATATTTGACATCATCAAAACTAATCATATCTAACACCCTCTTCTCATTCCTCTTCTTCCTTCTCTGCCTCCGGCAATGAGGAGGAAGATTGAGGGTTCTTTTATTATGCAAAATTTTTTCAATTAATGTACTATTGCCTTTGGGTAGTAAAAAAATTGTAATATTAATGAAAAAAATTATTTCTAATCTTGATTTTGATTTTGATATTGAATGTCTCTTGTATCTTTGTTCTGTTGTTGTTTATGTTTATGGCTTAATAAGCTAATTTTATGATACACACACACACACATATAGTACCAGTAAATTATATTATTTGGGATATTGTTAAATATATAATTTGATTATATTTAGACTATTGTAGTGGCACATGGTCTAAATATGTTAATCTGAACCTTTGTTTAACTCTTGATCGATTTAAATGTCATATAATTTTCTAATGTTTACATTTTATTTAGACTAAATAAGATGAATATATGGTCTCATAATTATTATTTAGACCATGTTTTCAAATATGGATAGTATAAATATGTACCATTTTAACTTCTAACACATATCATCATGTCTCGTTAGTATCATTTAAAGTTTTTAGCCAACAGTCTCGATTATAAATACCAAGACACCTTTAGTTCTGAAGTTCAAATTCAAAAGTCCCTTTCTAGTTCTTTCTTTCTTCTTTGAGTAGTAACACTTCCAATAGAAAGAATAAAGAGACAACGTTCCCCTTCTCCTCCTTCAGCGGTAGCCACTGGCAAATATTCGCAACCCCCTCTACATTCGACCCTAGAGGAAATCATTGAGGTCATTTTTTGCCTCAAGGGCACCATTTTTCTCGATTATAAATACCAAGACACCTTTAGTTCTGAAGTTCAAATTCAAAAATCCCTTTCTAGTTCTTTCTTTCTTCTTTGAGTAGTAACACTTCCAATAGAAAGAATAAAGAGACAACGTTCCCCCTCTCCTCCTTCAGCGGTAGCCACTGGCAAATATTCGCAACCCCCTCTACATTCGACCCTAGAGGAAATCATTGAGGTCATTTTTTTTGCCTCAAGGGCACCATTTTGGAGGTTATGGTGAAGAAAGATCACTTCTATTGTATACATATTTTGATACGTAATTTTGATTTTATTCCTGATCATAATCATGTATAATATTTTGATTTCATGCATGTACTGCCACCTTTAGGTGAATATTATTATTGAAAAAGTTTCAATCTTTTTATGTCTTTTGATCTATTACGTTACCATCATTTCTTGTTCATTGGTGATCTTTATCTTCTCGTGTTATATGAGCATTCAAATCATTTAAGTTATTGTTTATGATTTTTTTTCTAAAATTTTATTTCTCTATTTCTAAAAATTACATATTAGACCGGTTGATTTAGAAGACTGATTTTGTCAAGCCCCTTAACATTTTGATATTTGCAGAGTAATAAGTGCACAGTTTTGTAGGCATATAGAAATAGCGGAAATATACTGACATTAATTACTTGTTTACAATACAGGAATTCCCCGTAGGGTTTGAAAAATATATACAAATGTACAAGTGTTCAAAAGAAACTAAATTAAAATGCTAAAAAAAGAATAGTGGTAGCTTTAGCCTGTACCGGGACTCTATTCACAAGTAACCACTACCCTTCCCTTTGAGCTGCTAGCCTTAGCTGTAATGTTTGTAATGTTGAAAAAGGGTGAGATTTGAGTGAATCTCAGTAGTAACATGCATTTCATACATATAAAATGTGAACATAAATATGCAATGCACCATGTCATGTAAGATGATAAAATATAATGTTGTGTGCACACTATATAAGGTTAAACAACTATTTATAACCTTGGCTTAACTCTGTGCCTCTATTGGGTCCTTGACCACAACTAAGCTATTATGCATGTCCCAAAAACTATGTTCATGTTACAAAAGATGTCACACACAAACATACCAATAATCACATAATATATGAAAAAAAGAGTTACTACCTGAGTCCTTTTCCATTCCTACTATTTGTTCAAAACTTTTACTTCGGCTCGGGCTATTATCGAGTCCTATAAATTAAATTACAAGTAACTACTTATTACTTTTATTATTACTACCTTTAATCATATTCTGCTGGTTAACTAATGCAGTTATAACAGTTTCTGCATAGTATAATTTTGCATAATGCAATTTCACTGTTTTTTAGAAAACTGCCATATTTTCAGTCAACTTTGAAAAATCATAATTAATTCTAAGAAATTCCAAATTGACCAGTTCTAAATCACATGTACAAATATTTAAGTTTTTTTCATGGAAAAATACCTAAGTCTGACCAGGGTCAACATATGTTTCCCAAAAATTTTCCAAACTTCCCCTATTCCAGATTACATTCCAGAAATAGGGCACAAATTTGAAAATCCATATATTTTAATCTACTAGTCCAAAAATTATGATTCACCTATCAAATTAATACTCTAAATGTCTTATTTAATCCTAAAAAGTTCCATAATATTTGGAATATTTTTGATTAAAGAAATCCATTTCACAATCAGACTGCCTCCAGTAAAACAAATCAAACAGCACCTCCCCTTAACTTCAATAACTTTTAGATTTACATACCAACATCCAAAAATTATAAACACATGTATTCCTATACAATGTTCCCTTATAAATCCAATGGAATCATCAAAATTGAAAAATTTCAACTTCTTCCTATGGTTCTGCACTTGGCTGAAAATCAAAACCCTAGAAAAGAAGTTGGGTTTTCTTGATTTCTTTTAATTAACCACTTCCTTTTCACTTATAATCACAAGATCAAGTTAATATACATGATTCATGGAAATTTTGGTAGCATAACCCCTTAAGGTTTAATCTCCCAAATTTTACAAAATAAATATATCCAAGCCAAAATCAACAACAACCACCACAACAATATCATACTACACAAGAGGATCAAAGTTTTGGCGATTACCTCTTGATTTTCTCACTTTCTCTCTCTAGGAATCTCTGCCCTCTATCTCTTCCTCTTTAATTCTGCTTGCTAAACATGGTTTTCAAGAAGAAGAGGTTCCGAAGTGATTTGGAAGGCATAAGCACTTGAAATCAAGCCTCTTACCATAGATTTTGCTTCCTGAAACCCTAGCTTTTCCTCTTGTTCTTCAAGCTCTTCTCTCTCTCTATTTTGTGTTGCTTGATCGAAAATGAAGAAGGAAGGAGTGATAATGAAGTCTTAATGATAATATCTCTCTTCTTCCATTTTTAGAAATAACATTGTTTAATGTAAATCAACATGTGCATATTTTACTTGGCTCTCATTTTTTCCTTGTTGAATTAAATATGGGCCAACTATATTATTTTCTTTCTAATTTTCCTTTTTGACCGAAATTAAGAGGGAAAAGGGAATAAAATATTGCTTCTTTCATTTTTCCAAAATCCCGTCTAACTACAATACATTATTGTAATTTGTACCATGTGCTTTACTTTTATGACATCACTTCTATTTGGCTTTAAAATAATTCCACATGGCATTCTTGTCTTCCAAGTATTTATTTTCCCTCTTATTTTCCTAATTTGGCTGAAATTACTGATTAGAGAAGGAAATATAAATCGCTTCTTGCTTTGTTGGAAAATTACCATTTTGTCATTACATTTTTATGATTTATTGAAATAAATCATAACTTGCTATTTCCCTTGGTTTTGTCTAAATTTTAACACTTGTATTAAGCCAATATTTGTGTCCTTTCATGCTCCAATTTAGGTTCAATGTTAGGCCTTTAAGTGGACAAGTGTTGCTCCTTCATGTCCTAGCTTAGCCAAGTTGTGTGTAATTAATGATTGGAGTGTTTATCATTTCATTTGCATTACCATTCACCATTTTATTCCATTAAATATATCAAGTACATACAAGAAATATTGGTGACTAAAAATGGGATGTCACAGATTTGTTATGATTTAAAAATGTTTTTTTTCAAATATTAAAACTCGTTGTTTTTTAAGCCGATCTCATTATGAATATTTAGACTATCTTTATTGAGGAGTGGTCTAGAAAATATTTCCCTATATATACTCACTTTCACATTCAATCTTCATCTTTAACCTCTCTTAGTCAAGTGTGCATGCTCTTCCTCTCTCCATTATCTCTAGCCATCGTGATATCTCTCTCTCTCCACTGTCAAGATGGCTTGGCGTTCCTTTCCATCGGGCTCTCCCTATCTATCATCACTTTTTTACTCTCACATCCCTCAATAACCCTCTTCTATTTTTATTCTCTTTCCTTGACTTTGCTTGCATGGATGTTTTAATCAGTTGATCTGATGCTCGCACCTTTTATTTATTTGTTGAAACACTAATGCTTACTCCTTTTCCTTCTTTGTGGTAACCTTGATTGAAAGTTCAATTTTTTTGTCTTGCATCCACAAAAATGAAAGCTTTCTACTTAATTGATATTCTCTCTACTTGTTGCAGTTATTGTATGTGAATTTCTGTTTACTTAGTTATGAAGAATATTTGCAATTTTGCATTACAGGTTAACCTTGTAATACATTTGAAGGGTTTTGATTAGGCATATGCTTTAATCACTTGGTTGTAATTAATTTAGGCCTACCAACACTAGCACATATTATACAAGGTTAAACTTGCAATTGAAATTTGCACAAGACATTTACACATAGCACAGAGGCTGGATGAGAGCCAAATAGACCATATATACATGTCTTGAGGACTATTTGATATTTGTTATATATGTTGGTGTTAGTAGGCCATGGTAATTTGCTTGCTTTAAGTTCAATATAGCTCGTGAATATATATATGTAATACATTGAATTTAAGGCAAGTAATAATAATTCTGGCTAATCTACACCGCCAGACATAGAAAAAAAGGCTAGCTGAATGTTAAACATACCATATATTCATAAGTACAAGTAAGAATTTTATATAATAGCAATTAACTCTAGCCAACTGAGACATTTATACATAATAGAGAGGCTTGATGAGTGCCAAACAGACCATATATTCATGAATAAGTCAAAAACTTTATTTTCTTTACAATGGATTTGTATTTAATTTTCCTATTACTAATTTATTCTTTTTAATTATAGAATAGAGTATGAAGAGCCCCAAAAATACATGTGAAGTGTTCTAAGTTGAGTGATTTTTTATAGCTATCACTTATGTTTTTGTAGACATGTGAAGAGCATTAAATAGTTTGATCTAATATGTAACTCTATGTAATTGAAAATAGGGGATGAATATAATTGAAGGTTGTAGATACAAGATGGAAAGCCATTCTTATAGGACTTTAAAAATAAAAAAATGCATTTCTTCCACAAGTATAAATATGATATTCATTTTATGCTTGCTCGATATTCTTTGTGGTTGTTGTAGTTATTACATGTGATTTTTACCTATAGAATTTGTCATAATTGGGATTGCAAAGCTTGTGGTTATGAAAATGATGCAATTTCATCGGATCATTCTCATAATGGCAAGTTTCACAAATCCAATTATCATGAATTCTATGGATAAAAGTTTGCATACACATATGTTAATTGAATATTGTTTTCCATGACTTTTATCTTTTCAAGTTTTATTTGTTTGTTTGGAAGCTCCCTCCTTAAAAGGCCTTAGAACATTATTTAGTGTTGGGTAGGAGAGTCGATTCTAATTTTAACCCCGATGTGTAGGAGTTGTTTATATGTGATTCATATCGAGGGAGATCTTTAGAGTCAAATGCAACCACCTTTGGATTGGGTGCTAAGTTTACTAATCTTAGAAATTTTGGTTTGTCTGAGAGTTCAAATAGAATATGGCTCTGGCCTACCTCAGTTTTAAGCGATAAAGGTGGAGTATCTTATTTAATGAATCAGAGTCTAACATGGTTGATATACAAACTTGGTAATTCTATTTTGTACAGTTGAATATAGTCATGTGATAAGGTCTTTGTTGAGATGGAAATCAAATTGAATGCTAATACTAAGGAGCTACCCAACTAGGTGGAGTTACTAGTAACGGGTTGATAATTAAGATATCTAAATTTGGTGATGAAAAATGTAGGCTAGGTGATCAATACTTGCAAGGAAAAATTTGTTGAACTAGAGTACCATCTAGTCCAACAAATTTATCCTTTCAAATGATGATCATCTAGCCAATGTTTTTTATCCTCCAATTTAGAATTATTAACCTTCACCTCATTTTTAATATTTCCAACTAGTATGTTACTTCTTTATTATTGGCCTTCAGTTTCATTTTCTTCTCAACCAAGACCTCCCCACGAGATCATATTCACATATAAAATATAATTCTCATATTTGTATATTAATTCTGTTAAACTCAAATTCATTAAATAAGAATATTCTCCTTTATCGCCTGAGACTAGGATAGGGCAGAGCCATGTTTCATATTTGAGGTCCAAAAGAACCAAAATGAAAAAAATATGGTAACCTAGCACTCAATCCATGGGTAAATTGCATTCAACTACAGGATGCTCACAATATGAATTATGTGTCATAGCATGCATATATCAGGCCTAAAATTGCATCCACTAAATCCAAGACTAAAAAATCATGCAACTCTTTTGGAAGTGGGGAAAATGTAAGAAAATAAAAACCTTGAAAAAACAAATACCAGAATTAAGATTCAATAATTATCGAATAATATATGGCTTAGATTCATGGTTATTAGTTATAATTATTTTTTTTATATCGATTGCATTTGTATGCTTAGGGTTGTCTGTAGAATTTATATTGCATAATATAACTTTTAGATATAATAATATCTAATAGGTCTTTTGTCAAACAAAATAAACGTACATTTAAAAAAAGTGTCCACTTTTTAGACCAGGTGTGAAATGTAAGACCCTTAATGGCCTTTTTTTGTCATCTCCCATGCTCTGTAGTTCTTGATTTTATTCCCTTGAATGCCACAAAAGTATAAGGAATTTTAGGGAATAAAATTATGCCTTCCTGGGATATTTGCTAAACTGGGGTTTAACTGTCCACTAGATTTAGGAGTATTCTTAAGCCTCTAGTCTCAAAAGTTGGGATGTTACATGTAATTACCTAGTGCAATGAGTGGGCATTTTTTGTTATAAATTGAAACTTTTTAAGGCCTATTGTTTAACTAATCGGTCTTAAAATGTAACTTTTAAGACCAATTGTTGGTCCAGTCTTATTAGGGACATACGTTTTAAACCGACAGATACAAGACTAGACCTAAACCTAGTCTAAAAAGCCATTTCAATCCGTTTAAAAGGCCTTTTCTCTACAAGTGCCCTCATCTCAATCTCTTGTATTTTTCTTATTTTCATAACATGTTATAAACATGAGTTTGCTTTAAAAATGTGAGGTATAAGAAGCTCCTTGGAGATTATTGTGTTCTTGTTATACATCATGATGATTTGTATTAGCTTTCTTTTACCTAATTATCCCATTACCCAATTATCAAATCCAATTTTAATTTTCCATACGTTTGCTACATATATTATGTTCTTTTCTATATACTTTAATTTTGTTATCAAATTATATATTCACGTGTTATTAATTTTTATTCTATTATTTTTTCACATCATTTTATTATGTTATTTTATCATGAAATATATGTTATTTTATGTTTACATGATCCTGTGCAAGGTTTGTTGTGTTTTCACATTACGTTGTTTTATGTTTCTTATTTTTATTTTGTCTCTTTTATTCATGGTCTATTGCTTTAATTTGAGTCATACACATGCGCACCCGTACGCGTGAACACAAAGTTTAATGTTTTACCCTCTCCTTGGGTTTGTTCACACAGACACACATATACGTATATATGTATATACGTGTGTGTGTGTCTATATATACATATACATACATATATGTGTGTGTGTGTGTATGTGCATGCATGCATGCATACATACATAAATAAATAAATACATACATACATACATACATATGTATACACATATGTACACAAACACACACATATAGATACATATATATGTATGTATGTATGTATATATAGGTATCTATATATACCTACACACACACACACACATACATATATGATGTTTATGTAATTAATTGTATTATACATGATTATATAATGTGACCTATATGATTGAGTTGATATATTGTTTATACTTGATTATGAATTTTAATTTACTTAATTTATTTCATTGTAGTACTCTTTTAATTTTATTGAATTGATAGTAGCTATAATACATATGTTGTTAGATATGATTAGTTTTAATGAAATCAAACATACCAATTATTAAAGAGCAAAAAGTTTGCATAGTGCATTTATCTCCTAAATTGACTAATGTTTAATGTGAAATATGTGACGTCCCTCGTTCCAATATGGAAAATACTCAGAGTCACAATTACGCGGAATATAATGGCCCATTAAAATAATCGCAACGCTAATATACTGATATAATTACACAATAATGCTTGATTATATAAAACCATCTCATAGGGGTATACAAATAGCTACAAACCTTAAAATACATTACGGAGTCTCCAGATAACCAACGTCTCTTCTTGTATTAGTCCGCCACCTCCAGTTGACGGAAATCACCTTTTTATTCTTCGAGTCACTGCCTGCTGCTGGAAACTTACGTTTTTATGGAAAGGGTGAGATTCAGAGGAATCTCAATAGTAGCATGCTTACATACAAATAGAATGTGAAAATAGATATGTAATGTCATGTCATGTAAGATGATCGACTTTTGTGTGTACACTAGCCCAAGGCCAAACTTACGTCTATACCTTGGTCGACTGGGTGCCCCTATTGGGTCCATGACCACAACATGGCGGAATGGTGTGTCTAGGACAATATCTCATGTTACAATGTATGACATTCATGATTTAGTATCACATAGTATAAGTATGAAGGATGTACTACCTGGACTAATGACCTTTCCTTGCTTGTCCTTGGTCCAGCTCTAATTTCGGCTCGTCTATTGGTATATCCTAAAATTACACATTTAGGATAAATGAGTTATTGATTGCTTGTAACTCATTCTAGACTTATTGTGTTGGTTATCTCGACTCATAGTTGTATAATTACCAAAATACCACTAAGACTTGACTTATGCATATTTGTACCCAATTACTTGCACTTTACCCAAAATATTGACTTGAGGTGATCCTATACAATTTCACATGTAGAATCTATTGGTGACTTTAGTTTACTCAAATTCAGGCCTGAATGACGATAATACCCCTTGACAACCATTTTCTTAGTGCTTTAAGGGTAATTCGGTCATTTCACAATCTAGGCCTTTTCTTACTTCATCAACAAAACCCTTACCCATGTTGCTCTTCTGAACTCAATGGAACCATCCAATCGATAAAATTCCAACTCGTTCTTCGTGCCACACAATTAGCAGCAATTAACAAGTTTTCAGAAGAGTTATGTCAGTTTCTCATTTTCCCTTACCTAAACATATCCTTTTTATTTCTAATTACAAGATTAACTAGTTAGGCAAGCATTAGACATCGTTTAGATCATTAAAAACTAATTGAACGATGAGTGAACATTACCCGACTTATACCATACTCATCCAATCAACAAACCAGATAGCTCAAAAGGAAGCATACGCTTACCTTAACTCGTTTATGAATTCAGTTCTGAATTCCTGCAACACTCTGACCGGTGAGACGGCACCAACAACCTCCAATCAAGAATCCAAAATCGTAGAATTGTAGCTTGTGATGAGTAGAAGAATGTTTGTGAAGGGTACTTGGAGAGAAAACACCGTTTTGATAGAGTTTCCTTGTCTTAAAATTTGGGGTGTTACAAAATATCTTGTAAATAAGTGAAGAAAAGATAGATGATGTCAAAGTTGGATTATTGAGAATGATCAAGAGGAAGAAGAATAAAAGAGATTGAAGAAAGAAGAACTTTCATTGTATTATGGAGAATGAAGAAAGAAAGAAATTATCAAGATGAATTATGAAAAAATAAGAAGTAAAAAGATTAAAGAAAGAAGAGCATATTAGTCAAGAAAAATAAAGGAGTTATAAAAAAAGATTTTGGATAATAATTAATGAGAATAAGAAGAGAGATTAAACAAAGAACTTGTAAGGTCTAATGGAAATATCAAGATTAAAGTCATTAGATTTGATATTGTGGTCTCTAGGCTCAATTGGAAATTAGAATGACTCAATTTGAAGTTATAATACCTCATATGAAAGTATTATCAACTTCACTCGAGTGGAATTTATAGAGATGAATTTTTGATGATTTCTCGAGTGACCACTCAAGTGATGCATACTCAGTTATACTCTATTTTCATTCAGCATGATAGAAGTTCAGTATTTTGGATATAACTCCCAAACCATAACTCTGATGAATGTGCAACTTGTTTCATATGAAACTAACTCTAAATGAAACTTAAATATTTAAAGATAAATCTCAAAGCATTTTAGATGAAAGAGATATTAATTACGGAATTGGATGCTCAAATTTCTCCCATTACTCTAGACTAAAAATCATTATTTTGGATCATATCTTTCATAATACAAAGCATTTTGTGCTGGTTCTTTTTGCATTTGAAAGTAGACTTAAAAAGCTTTTTGGGAATAGGTCATTTGCTATATTTGGAGTTAAAATGAATAAGCAGATCACTCAAGTGATGAAACAAATTAAGATTACTTTCATAGCATTCAAATGATTTAGGAAGTGATCAACTTTTTCATAGCCAGATCACTTAAGTGACATTATTTTGAACCATCACTTTCACATCACTCAAGTAATCCATAGAGTGATGCACTATTCCATTGAAAAATTATAAGAGATCATTTGAGTAATGAGTCTTCACTGTTTTAATCATCGTTTTAGATTTCATGATTCTCTTCCAAACTCATATAAACCTTGACTATATTATTTCTAATTATTACTAATTAAGTTTATATAAAGATTATAAGTGATTAAACATTGATTATAGCTCAACGGCCAAAAAGAAATTTTTTTCAAAAGTTTTAACGGTGACTTCCAATGGACTATTAAGGTCTTATTCTGCAATAGAAGAAGTTTGTGCCTAATGGATATATAATCATGATCAACCATAAATAGAATATCTCTCCAAATAGACAAAGTAGAGAGAAAGTGCGTATAAGGTCAAAATGCCGAAACTTTGAATCCATCTCCTTCTCATATACTCTCTGTTTCTCTATGCTCACATAATCTACTTTAGAATGAGAGATTATTTGTATTGTGCTTCAGTGTTATATCTTATTCACTTCTAAGAGAGAAGATGGATTGTAATATATTTTCATTAAGAGAGGTTGTATTCTTATGATGTGTAAGAGGAATGAAGTACTTGCCTCGGTAAGAGAATTATAAAAGGCTTCACAAGTGCTCAACTAAACTTGTAAAATTGTAGTGGTTCTCAAGTACCTGATTTAAACTTGAGGAAGATAGTGGATTGAAAATCTCAGGAGATGCTTGTGAACTGGACATAGTTCATTAAATATTTTACCAAACCATAATAAATCACAGTTTCCATATTCTCTTCTTTAATCTCTTATATTTCCAGCAAAACCAATTTAGTTATTTGATTGTGCATTTATGATTCATTACTTTCATACTTATTGTGATATGTCCTGGGTCTGGGAGGGGGTGTGGATCGAGTTTGGGGTCTAGTGGCACCCACAGTTGTTAGAGATGGGGGAACCGTGTCTGTACTGGGTTAAAGGAATAGGGGTATGCCTCTACTACCAGCTTAAGCTTTTAGCACGATAGTTAGAGCTTCACAGTTAAGCGTGCTTAACCGAGGGTAGTTTCAGGATGGGTGACCCCCTGGTAAGTCCTCGTGTTGTGGCGCTTTGTTCCTTATGTTTGGTATCAAAGCCAGCATGGGTTCGAATCTAGCTTCCATCAAAAGGTTTGAGGACGATCCTCCTTTAATAAGGAGGAAATGATACGTCCTGGGTCTGAGAGGGGGTGTGGATCGAGTTCGGGTCTAGTGGCACCCATAGTCGTTGGAGACGGGGGGCTAGTGTCTGTACTGGGTTAAAGTCTCATTTTAGTCTCTTAAGTTTATAAAGTACATTGTTAGTCTTTTAAACACCACTAATCATAGTTAACAAAAAGTCACTACTACAAATTATAGATTTAGTGGCGCACCTTTTGTAATGCTTATTTGAATAAGCGCCACAACTTTAACTAATTTTGTTGTTTTTAAAATTTTTTTTGTAAAAATACATTAGGTGGCGCTTATTTAAATAAGTGTCACAGCTGTCAACTGACAATAGGTGGCACTTTCTTAAAAAAGTGTCACCTAATGTATTTTTTCAAAAAAATTGTAACAAATATAATTAAAAGTAGCTGTGGCACTTATTCAAATAAGTGTTACCCAATATTCTTTCTATTTTACAATTTTTTTTAAGTTTCTACTCGAGATATTACCATTTTTTATATAGTTTCTCTTATTGAAATCAAAATTATACATATGGTTGTTGATTATAAATATTAAAATCTATAGTAAAATAAAAAATAAAAAATTCTAATATTATATACAAAATTTATAATAAATTGAATGAGAAAAGAAATAAATTTAATATATAATTTAATGAATAATTTTTTATAATACATAATTTAGTAGAAGTCTTTAATGATATAAATTAATATAACTATATTAGTTATTAAATATATAATATTAATATTACTATCTTATAATTTAATTATAAAATAAATAAAATATTAGATACAGAGATGACTTTAATTTTATAAAATTAAAATGAGAAATTAATGCAAGATAAATGCATTAATCTATTACAATATATAAATTGTATAATTATATTACATATTAAATAAATAATATTAATATTTATTAATTTATAATTAATGAATAATTGTAAAAATTTATAAAAAATATTATTGGGTGGCGTTTATTGAACCAAGAACCACCCAAGGTGTACTTTTAAATTATTAGTAATAAATTTAATAAATATTAATATTATATATTTAATATGTAATATAATTATATTAATTTATATATTATAATAGATTACTGTATTTATCTTGCATTTATTTATCATTTTAATTTTATAAATTAAAGTCATCTCTGTATTTAATTTTTAAATTTTTTTAATTAAATTATAAGTTATTAATATTAATATTATATATTAATATAATTAAAGTCATCTCATTTTAATTCATTCTAATAAATTAATTAAACAAATATTTTTTTTAAAAATCTAATATTTAATTTTTAGTAAAATTATATTAATTCATAAATATATATGTATAATATTAATTTTAATAATTAATTATTTAATAAAAAAATGTGATTGGGTGGCGCTTATTGAACCAAGCGCCACCGAATGTCTAATTTGTTAGTCGTTAATTAATAAATATTAACTAAAATTTGATTGGGTGGCGCTTATTGTTAAAAGCGCCACCCAATGTCTACTTTAAACTGATTAAAATAATAAATATTAATATTATATATTTAATAAATAATATAATTTTATTAATTTATATATTGTAATAGATTAATTAATATAAATATGTAAAAAAATGTGATTGTATGACACTTATTGAATCAAGCACCACCCAATGTCTGAAAAATACCGCCCTTATTTCAATTTCCCCCTAAATCAATGCCCCGGCCCCACACTCCCTTCCCTCAGCTCAGCCCTCAAGCTTTGTTCAACCCCACCGCCGCTATTGGTCCCCAGCCCTCAGCTCCCTTCCCCATCGCTCAGCTCCCTGCACCGGCCCCACACTCCCTCAGCTCAGCCCTCAAGCTTGTCCGTCCATCACCGCCCATTGGTCACCCAGCCCTCAGCTCCCTTCCCCGTCCCTCAGTCTACATCCCTCAGCTCCCCCCGTCCCTTAGCTCCCATCCCTCAGCCCCCCTGTCCCCCATCCCTCAGCTCCCCCTTCCTTGTCTCAATAATTCTCCCTCAGCACTCTCCTTTAGGTCTGCCGTTAGCTCCCTCCCTCCACCGTTTCTCAGCTTCCAAGGTAGGTCTCTTATATTCATAGTCACCTCTTCTCTTATAATTAAGTCTTGTTTCTAATGGACTTCAATTCATTTATTATTGCTTAGCTTCAATTTTCTCGCGTCTGATCAGCTCTCTCAGCTCACTGTTTTACTCCTGTGAAGCGTCCCCACAACCAAAAGTTCCCTTTTTGATCGAAGCATTTGGTCCCCACTGTGAATCTGTAAGTTTGTTTTTTATTATTTTTTAATATATCTTTATTGTTTTCTTAATATGATTGAGACCCTGCCCTTTTTTGTTATTTTTTTAATTTTAATAATTTTATGAATTTATCATTACTTTTAGTTAAACTTTTTTCATGTGCTCCCGATGTCATTTAATCAAGGCCTATACTAGTAATAATAACGGCTAATTAGCTTAATTAAAAAATAAAAAATAGGGAATTAGGGAACATTGCTAAAGAATCAAGAATCCATTGACATACTAATATAAAATTAATTTTTTTTATCATTATCGCTTTCTTAACTCCTCATTCATTGACCATAAAACAACATATTTGGTAATTAGTATAAAAAGAAATCAAAGAGGAATACTGTTCTTGATCAACACAAAAGAAATTAATTCCCACCAAGGATTAATTAAAACACGACTTTTAAAACTTACTTTTTTCTCCAATAATTTAGCTGCCCTTTTTATTAAAGTTGCTTTTTAATTAATCCTTGGTGGGAACTAATTTCTTTTGTGTTAATCAAGACCAGTATTCCTCTTTGATTTCTTTTTATACTAATTACCAAATATGTTGTTTTAAGGTCAATGAATGAGGAGTTAAGAAAGCGATAATGATAAAAAATTTTAATTTTATATTAGTATGTCAATGGATTCTTGATTCTTTAGCAACATATTTATACTAAATACCATGTTGCATTTTAAAACTTTTAGAGTGACATAAGGAACCTGACATAAGCAATCCCTTTTTTTTAATTTTTATTGCATCTTGGACAAAGTCTTTTTTTTCCGTCTATTAATTATTTATTTATTTAGATTCTATAGTGACATAAGTAACCTCACATAAGTTCCCTTTTTTGTGTTTTTTTTTCTTTTAATTTTTGTTGTGTCGTGAATAAAGTCTATTTTTTTCATTTAAACCTACCGTGACCAATTGGTCTAAATTGACTCACATACCATTTGTAATGGATAGTTTTCTCATTTAGTTTGTATATAGGTTGAAGGCATAGATGATTTTCTCATATATAGCAACCAACTACTATTTAAATCTAGGTTATTGAAACCATAGATGGATCGAAAATGGATGTCATCTAATCGGTATTCAAGAGAATATATAGATGGGGTGAAAGAGTTTATTAGATTTGTAATTGAGCATACAAAAGGTCCCAACAAAATCTTGTGTCCCTGCTTATCTTGTTGTTATGGAAAGCGGATTAGTCAACTTGATTTGTTAGATCATTTAGTGTGACATGGGATTGATCAAACATATACATGATGGACAAGGCATGGTGAGACAAACGATCCCTGTAATAATCAGGTGCATACCACCGGTGTAATATCCCGAATTTTGGGACAAGATGCTTGAGGTTAAGCCTATATTAAGGGGACTGCTAGACCCCGATTTATCAAATATCTTAGTGGGACATGGTATTATTTCCCAAAAATTCCTTTATATCCTTGGATATTAAAGGGAATATTATAGTGAATTAAAGAGCTTGAGAGTGACAAAACAAAGCAATTAGAAGTCACACACAATATAATAAAGTGGAACACAAAGTAGTGTTGCTACCGGTGAAATTCCTGGTGTGGTAGTGGTGATTTTGTGACATTTTTCAATAAGTAAATGATGTTGAAAAATTATGAAACTTTCCAGAATGAAATTACACTTATATAGCTTTAATTTGATAGGTCACATAAGTCATTTGGAGTTGTACACAAAGAGAAATGAATTTTTGAAGTTAGCCAAGTGAAATTAACTATTTTCAGGGGCAGCGTCCAAATATTAAAATTATGGGAATATTGAGATTCACATAGCCTTTGGAACCACCCCAATTGGATATCTACACAATTAAATATGAATTTTCAAATTTTAATGAAAATTCTGCCAAGTTTAGTATTATGTGCGAAATTGGAATTTTGGACCAATGGGAGCTTGACATATGGTAAAGTAATTTAATCATCAATTAAACCATCATCTTCTTCATTCCTTAGCCATTTTTCATGCAGAAAAATTAGAAAGAAGAGAGAGAATGAAGGTAGGCGAAAATGGAGGGAGAGGAGAGAGAAACTTTGAGCCACCGAAACACTACCGAATCAGCGTCTTCTCGTAAAGTTCCCTTCACGAACATTCTTCTACTCATCATGAGCTTTGTTTCTATAATTTTGGATTCTCGTTTGGAGGTGTTTGGCACCATGTCAAGGGCCAGAGTGTTGCCAAAATTTTGAACCGTCTACGGAAACTGGTAAAGGTAAGTGCAAGCTTCTTTTTTAACTGATTGATTTGTCGTTTGGATGAGTATAGAGAAAGTTGGGTACTGTTCATTTCTGGTTTTAAAGGGTGTTTTCAATAGCTAAACGATGTACAATGGAAGTCTAAATAGTTAATCATTTTGATTAGAAGTAGAAAGGAAGGGAATAAGCCAAAGAAAACAAGAAAGCAACATAATTTTTGTGAGAACCCTAAATTGAGGTTCTGTGTGTGACGTGCTGATGCACTTGGAATTCGATGATTTTGATGCTTCCATTGGCTTTAGGAGGAAAAATTGTGTAGGTATGTAAGTGTTCATGAATTTTGGATACTTGTATATGAATTTGGAAGTTTTAGAAATTAAAGGGTGCACGTTGTGAAATCTGTCTTCTGGAAGCAGTGACTTTGTGATGTGATTTGAGTGATTAAATGTTTTCCAAGGACAATGAAAATTTCTAGAATTAAATTAGAGACATACCTTTAATTTGATAGGTCATAATGGTTAATTGGACAAGTATACTAGGAGTTATGATTTTTCAAAATTTTGTCATGTTAAACTGGGCAATTCTGGAGCAGTGTCCAATTAAATGGAATTATGTACTTATAGGAGTGCTTTTAGCTTATGGATATATTTTTTCCTTAAATTATACTTAAATAAGGTTCCATAGAACTTGGAAGCACCTCATTTGAAATTGTTTACATTTAGTTGAGTTTTACAAGTTTGGCCAAGAATCAGGATGGTGAAATTATGAACAGTGAGATTCTTAGCCATGGCCAAAATGTTTCAGTTTGGTTTTTGGCCACTGCTAAAACCCCCAAATTTCAGAATTTTATGTTTTTGTGGGAAATTGACCTATTTAGCCCTCCCTAGCTTCTTGGGCCTTAATATACACTTCTAATGACTCATAATCATGGCTGTAATGATGTCATTGGGTATCTAGAGCCATGGAGAAGTCAAGAAATAAGAGGAATAGAAGAATTTCCAAGAAGCTTCAATGATTGGAAGAAGAGGTAACAAAGGAAGGACAATGATCCACATGGTAGTGAACTTACCTTACCTGCATGTAGTTGATATGCATGTCTTGCATTAATTATGTGATTGTTCCTGTTTGTGTTGAACATGTTTGATTGATTGAAGCTCTGTTATATTTGTACAATGGCCATATGTATGTCATAACATTGAGCACGCAACATGTCATTATGTTGACATGAAATAGTGTAGGCAAGCATGTCATGCATTCATATATATCTTACATGCATAGTGGTAATGTTTACCATTGAGATTCTCTCGAATCTCACTCCTCCCAACCAACCATCTAGATAGGTTGAAGGGTGCAGGGAGATATGCTCGGAGAAGGATTGTAGAGGTGAGGTGAAGAGCATAGTGTGAGGCACTACTATTTGTATTTGGTGTAAGAGGTTGAATTAGGTTTGTGGTTATACATTTGATATATACGTATATGAATGTATAAATGAATGAGTTTAGCAGAGAACAACTCTAATATAATAGCTCTTAGTTTATATAAAGTAAAATGCTCGTATACTCTAATTTAATGGAACTAAGAGCCACTAAGATGAGACTTAATGACGTAGTAAAACTTGTGGAAATAATTGAAAATATTTCTACCCTTTGAAATACCCTCTCAACCCTAGGTTCAAATCTTGACTTGAGAGTGATAATTTGTGAAAGATTTCAAAAGTTGGGTAGTCCGAGTTTAAATCCTGATTCTACAATGGATTTCACTATTCTTTTATACTCATATGAGGCTATTGGAAATAGGGTATTACAACCGGTGGTGCTTCAAATGAGTTTGACCGAAGCATGTGTGATGAAGATGATGGTCTTGAAGAAATGCTTAATGTGGTTGAATAGGTACTTCATAAATGTCCCAGAGAATTTGAGAAGTTGAAAGGTAATGCAGAGAAACCATTATATGCCGGTTGTACAAATACACAAGATTGCTAGTAGTGCTGAAATTGTACAACTTTAAAGCCAGCTATGGGTTGAGTGATTCGGGTTTCACCACACTCCTTGAACTTTTGCAAGATATGCTTCCAGAAGAAAATGTACTTCCTACGAAGACATACGAGGCAAAGTAAATTCTTTGCTTAACAACTGGAATGGGATATAAGAAGATGCATGCATGCCTTAACAATTGCATATTATTTTGGAAACAATATGCAACGTTAGAGAAGTGCCCTAAATGCAATGCATCTCGATATGGGAAGAAGAAAGGAAAAAGTCCGGTCAAGGTCCTATGGTATTTTCCTATTATCCCGAGATTCAAGCATCTGTACAGTAATGTAGAGATATCAAAGCAATTGACATGGCATGCAGATGGAAGGATTGAAGACACACCGCTTAGGCACCCTGGAGATGCCCCTCAATGGAAGAAAATTGATCATGAGTATCCTAACTTTTCGAACGAGGTAAGGAACCTACACCTTGCACTGTCAACTGATGGAATCAATCCACACATCATTTAAAGTAGTACACACAGCACATGGCCAGTAATATTGATGATTTATAACCTTCCTCCATACTTGATAATGAAACGTAAGTTTATCATGCTGTTGATGTTAATTTATGGGCCAATACAGCCTGGGAAAGATATAGATGTATACTTGGGTCCTTTAATTGATGACTTGAAGCTACTTTGGGAAGATGGGTCAATGTTTATGATGGGTATAGGGAAGAAAGTTTTACTTTGAAAGCCATGTTGTATGGCACAATTAATGATTTCCCAGCTTATGGTAATTTGTCTGGATACAGCGTTAAAGGATATTGTGCGTGCCCTATATGTGAAGATGATACTCATTCAGTGCGACTAGATAATTGTAAGAAAAATGTCTATATGGGACATCGGAGATTCTTACCATCAAAACATCATTGGAGGAAGTAGAAAAAGGCTTTCAATGGTGACTCTGAAGAAGGTAGCCCACCAAAGATGTTGACCAGGGCTTAGGTTTTTGAAAAGGTGAAAGAGCTAGATACAATTTTGGCAAGCCTTAAGTCAATCAAACCAGAACAAGTGGTTGGAAGAAGAAGTCTATTTTCCTTGAAATTCTATATTGGAAGTCCTTATATGTTAGGCATTTTCTTGATGTGATGCACATTGAAAAATATATATGTGATAGTATAATTGGCACGTTGCTCAATGTGCAAGGGAAAAGTAAGGATGGTGTCAATGCGAGGTTGGATTTGGTTAATTTGGGAATAAGAGAAGAGTTGGCACCGGTTGAGAAAGGGAACCACCTTTATCTACCTCTAGCGGCTTACACTATATTGAAGAAGGAGAAAAATTGTTTTACGAGTTTCTAAAAGGAATTAAAGTTCCAGAGAGGTACTCTTAAAATATCAAAAACCTTGTTTCAATGAAAGAGTTGAAGTTAAAGAACCTTAAATCTCATGACTATCATGTACTCATGCAGAATTTCTTACCGGTTGGGATACGATCCATCTTACTGAAAAAGTCAAAAAGACAATTACTATACTCTGCATGTTTCTCAAGTTGATATGTAGTAAAGTGGTTGATTCAACCAAGTTGGACATTTACAAAGGCTAATTATTTGTACTCTGTGTGAACATGAAATTTATTTTCCACCTTTATTTTTTGATATTATGGTCCACCTAACTGTACACTTGGTGAAAGAGGTTCAATTGTGCGGTCCAGTCTACTTGAGATGGATATACCCGAACGAGCAATTTATGAAAATCTTAAAAGGGTTTGTGAAAAATAGATATCGACCAGAGCGATGTATTACCGAACGGTACATGGTTAAAGAATCAAGTGACTTCTGTGCTAATTTTCTATCAAATGTTGACCATGTTGGAATCCTAAAGTCTCGTAATGATGGCTGAAGATCAGGAAAAGGAACAAGCGGGCAGGATGTAATTAGGATAACAGTGATTGATTAGGAGCAAGCCCACCTGTATGTGCTACATAACACTGATGAGGTTGAACCATTTGTTGATGAACACAAGGAAGCTCTTCGACAATTATATGGTGATAGGAATGAAGATTTAATAACAAAAGAACACAATCGACATTTTTCAAGTTGGTTGAAAAAGTGCATTAATGATGAGATGGAGAAGAATCCCCATTCAGTTTCTGAGAAATTGATATGGTTTTCAAAGGGACCGAGCTTAAACGTATTATCTTATAATGGTTATGCAACTAACGGTTACACCTTCTATACACAAGAACAGGATACACAAAGCACGATGTAGAATAGTGGAGTAACACTTGTTGCTGATTCTTGGCATAGATCCAGTACTAAAGACATACATCCTATCTACGCACCAATGTCATACTTTGGTGTCATTGAATGTATATGGGAGTTAGATTACTCTGTGTTCAGGGTCCCTGTCTTCATATGTAAGTGGGTGAACAACAACAATGGATTGTGAACATATGAGTTTGGCTTTGTTCAAGTGGACCTTTCTAAAGTTTTGTATAAAGATGATCCTTTCATTTTAGCATCACAAGCAAAATAAGTGTTCTTTATTACTAATCCTACTAAGAAGAATTAGTCCATTGTACTCCCATCAAACAAGAATCGTCAAGAACAAGTTGATCTTAAAAGTCAGACTATTTGAATATTGTTCAGGAAGATCCTTCTTTTAAGCTTTTGGGGTCAGAAGATATTGGTATAGATGAAGATGAACCCTTGTATATGAGACATGATTATAAAGAGGGGACTTGGGTCAGGCTGACAATTCCATCTACTAGGAGACTAAAGGGATACAAAACTGTAAGTTCAACAAGAAAGAGGAAAAGATAATGAGTTCCTGATTTGTTTACTTGTATGTTTTACCTGTACCCATATATGTAAAATTCATTTACTTTGATTGACATGATTGTCACTGTCCACTTATATTTTCTTTTATTTGTTTAACTTGTAGGAAAATGGATTCTCCGCATGAAGATGACAATGTTCCCATGCATGTTGGTAGACAAAGATTTATTGAGCATGTCGCTCGTGGTAGGACTGTAATGGTAAGGTTGATCACAATGAGAAGCAAGGGCATTAAGTTAGAACTTGATTGGAATGAAAAAAGGAATCCAATTGGACCAAACAATAGCTCCCTCAATAATTTCATTGGGACTACAGTCCGAGACAGAGTTCCTATTACAATTCAAGATTGGAGATGAGTGAAGAAACAATATAGGAATCAAATATGGGGTCAAGTCTAGGTAAGACATTAATTAATTTATTATTTGGGTTATTATGTTTCATATGATTACAATCTAACAATTAGCTTTGGTTTTATGGCACAGTCTTGGTTTGTTATTGATGGTGATGATCATGAGAACTTCGTACTTAGAAAAGCCAGCAAACTCATGAGAGAGTTTCATTCCAATCTTGTGAAATATTTCTTAATGGATGATAACAAGAATATCATTGCAACACCACCAGAATTATACGACGGGATCATCAGTCAAGAAATGTGGGATGAGTTTGTGAGAACACATACAAGTCAATAAGTTCAAGTGATGTGACATTATACTTTATAAACTACTTGTAATATGTTTGTAATTAAAATTTATTAATATGAATCATTTGCATCTAAACAGGAGCTAAGTGAGAAGAACCATTCCAATGCAATCAATATGCCATACTGCTACACACAAGGACTTGTATCTTATGGAAAGTTAGAGCAAAAAATGGTAAGGACTAATAATTATTTCTTTAATTTGTGTGACTCATTTTTAACTTCAACTAACTTTCATATGCAGATAGAAGAATCAACTTTAGATATTACACAGGCTCCATGACATGAGTTGTGGGTAGCCGGTTGCACAAACAAAAAAGGGGAAATTCAAAGTGAAGAAGCAAGAAGAGTTGCAGAATATTAAGTATTGAAATATATGAGAACATACAATAATACCACTACATATATGATTCTAGTTTATATTAAATAATAATGTTATAATTCATTTTGTGACAGCGATCAATGACACAAGAGGTGCCACAGTTGGCTTATGATCTGCTAAGTAGAGCGCTGGGTGTACTTGAGTATGATGGTCATGTTCGAGGTACTGGTTTTGGCGTGACACAAACATCATACTTCGGACGCCAGAAGCGATCGAACAAGAGTGACTTTTTGAAGCTACGTGAGGAGATAAACTGCTTCAAGCATCAAATGCAAGAATAATTTGATTCACAAATGCGTTTGTTGCAAGAGAAAAACGCACAGCTGAGGGCGAACATTGATCAGTTAGTGCAGTCTAAGGAAATACCAAATGTTCCTCCTTGTGATAGCCCAAGTGTGAGAGATAGTTGTACTTCTATCCCTAAAGTACATCTCTCTTCGGTAATTAATTTCTTCTGTAATTAATTGTTACATTATCAATTAGTATATAACATAACATCCTAAACTGATCTATCTTTCACTGGGCGAGTCAGCGTGCAAGTTATATGTTGAACATTATAGAAAGCACGCAGGTGTGGTAGGTGTTGCCTACAACATAGACAATGATACCCTTCACAATTCACCATTGCTGGAGAACACAATCCAAGTAAGGGCCAACGTATACATGAATGATGATGCGCTATTACCCATCCCTTCTCTAGATGACGAGACAATGGTTAAAGATGTTGTCGGCGGTTATGTTGCTTGGCCAATAGGTTTGATAGAGCCATGTCAGAAGGTAGTTAATTTGAAATTCCTTCTATTTTTCCTATGCACTACATCATTTAATTTCACGCTTTGTTTTTACAAGTTAAACATTCTAAAGGAAAACAAGTTCAATTGCATGGCAATGTCTCAAAGTGTTCGACCACACAGCTGAATTCCAAAGCCTCAGCTAGCCAACAGAGTAGAAGACAAATAATCTCATATTGTAATCAGTTGGCATCCATTGCACCTAGGTTAATACACGAAGGAAGTCTGTCATTGCCATTTGATAGACACATCTATGGTGTTCAAGGCATAGAGGAACATATTACTGTTGATGCGTTGGGTGAAATTTTCAATCGCGGATGGATTGGTGCTTCGATCATCAACATCTGGATTAGGTACTTTATTGTCATCATTTATCGCTATTATTATTATTCATCTTTCAATTTTTTTGTCGTCGTCACATTTCTTGTTCTTTGTAAAGGCACTTGTACTATGACATCTTGGTAGACGTACAAAAGCTCCAGTTCTCCTTTGTCAACCCTTATCTCATTGGACAACACGGGGGTAGAGTAGATCCCAATGCTCAATCCAATGATCTAAAAGAATACTTTAGACAAAGAGCAATCCCAAATATGTTATTTCTAGTGCCATACAATGCGAAGTAATAAATTTATTATTAGTGATCGTATTTCACTTTACATTTCTTTACTGTATCACTTTTACTATATCATGCATGGTTGAACAAAAACTTTCAAAATATTTTAAGGCATATTGGATCTTGATTGTGATTAATGCAGCGACACCTTTTGGTCCTCACATTTACTATATAGATCCTCTAAGTAGAGGTGTTCCTTCAGACCGTCCTTATTTGTTGCGGCTGATTAATAGGTAAGCATATATATGCATGTATATGTGTGTGTAAATATATATTTGTGCAAGCCATTGAATGCCCTAACGTAATCAACATTTATTTGTTTTCTTAGTGCATTGATTGCATATAGAGCCTCTGCTAGCTTGAGCTTTTCTAGATATGCAAATCCTGCCCATAGCTATACCTAGAAGAAGATACTGGTACTTATTTAGGAATTTGATTGCATTTTGATTTTAACAAAATTGTATTTTCAAATTTAGTTAACTATTTTATTATATTGTTACAGTGTCATTTCCAACCCAATAACGATGATTGCGGGTATTATATAATGAAATTCATGAAGGATGTCATTACTCGTGATCAGCTTTAGGTTCCACTAAAAGTAAGTAATTTTAGTACAATTCATATTGTGTTTTAAATTTAATTAATTTTCTGATAATTAATGTTTAGTTATATTAATTCATTGTCTGCATCATTGTATTGGTATAGTATTATGAAGATTAGCGTTCTGATAGTTTAACTACAATTAAATTAATGAACTCATCGAGGAATGGTGTGAATATGTGTTGAGGCACTATTCTGACTAGCAATACTATATAAAGGTTCTAAGTTGTTTATTTTCCTATTGTTGTTATTGTGGATTTAAATAGATAAATTAATTAGGTCTTATATTCACAATTGAGTAAATATATTTTTAGAGGTGATTTTGTTAATTAGCTATCTGCTTGTATCAATTTTTAGTTATTCCATTGTGGTTTGTATGGATATATAAATTTTTGTTTTCACTATCATGATACAGGCAAGGTCTAATAAAAATTTAGAAATATTCATTAAAAAAAACACCTAGGGTGGCACCTTTTTAAAGAAGCGCCACCCCAGGTCAAATATAAATATAAAAAAAATTCAACACACGACAAAAAATAAAAAAATATATGTTTAAAAAAATATATGCCTAGGGTGGCGCTTTCTTAAGTAAGCGCCACCCTAGGCCAATTAAAATATAAAAACAATTCAACAAACTACAGACAATAAAAAAATATATTTAAAAAAAACTATACCTGGGGTAGCGCTTTCTTTAGGCCCAATTAAATATTAAAAAAATTTAACACATGACAGACAATAAAAAAAAATATTTTAAGAAAATATACCTAGGGTGACGCTTTCTTCAGTAAGCGCCACCCTTGGCCTAATTAAATATTAAAAAAAAATTCAATACACGACAAACAATAAAATAAAATTATATTAAAAAATATATACCTAGGGTCGTGCTTTCTTTAGAAAGCACCACCCTAGGCCCAATTAAATATTAAAACAAAATTCAACACACATCAGGCAGTAAAATAAATTATATTATAAAATATATATACCTAGGGTGGCGCTTATTGAAGAAAGTGCCACAGGAAGTTCCCAACAAGCTATGACGCTTTCTTGAATAAGCGTCACCCTTGGTTATTTTAATTAAAAAAAATATTAGATACTGTGGCACTTGTGTTGGAGCGCCACAGCTTATTTTAGTGGCATTTGAATATGTGGTGCTTGTCATGTGCCACAAATATTATTGTTATAAGCGCCACATCTTTTATTTTTTCTAATAGTGAGTGCTAACTCATCAAACTTAAATGATAACTATATAATTAAATGATGACAAAGCATATTTTCATTTTAATATTTTTTAATATAATATTTTTATACTCAAACTAGCCACCACCATCTCATCCCTACAAACAAGCAGTACTATTTTTTTCTCAAACAAATGTCATCATTTTGTGTTTTCTCTTTGTTTTTTTTTTCATTTATTTTCCGTCACACAGAATAACTAGAAGAGCTTAGTGCTATAACCATTGGGACCTCAAATTGATTTATTTTCTCAAATTTATTTGGATCTTAGTTGAAAGAAGAAGAAAAATCTCCCTCGATCAAATATCTCCCTTTCCTCTATCTTCCTTTACGACACCTAACACAAAACAAAAAAGACAAACTGAACATAAATTTTAGAGTTTGGATTCAGATTCAAGAACATCAACTTCCCCTTCTTTACTTTGAGAAGAAAAAGGAACCAATAAGAGGCATGAGTTGAAGAGGAAGACATCGGTGTACAAGAAGGAGTGAGTGATGGAAGGGTCATATGGAATCTTCCAAATGAAGAGAAGTGAACTTGAGGTAATGAATGAAGACAAGGAGGAGGTAGTGTAGGGAAGTAGCGGTGAGAAGAGTTGGAGGAAGAAGAGTAAGTGACGTCGAGTCAAGGATGTAATATAGCCCGAATATATATATATATATATAACATATACATAAAAGGCCATACTTAACGGTTATTTTTTACTATAAATTATGGTTCTGAACCGTTATATATGTTAGCGTTATATATTTTAGAAACAAATACTTGACGGTTATAAACCATAATATATTCAGTAACATATATAATGGTTGTAATATAAAACATGTTAGGCATTGAGGCTTAGTAAGACCATGATGTAAGTAATTCTAGCATAAATACTTAACGTGTTTGTGAAAACAACCATTATATATTCAATAATATATATATATATATATATATATATATATATAGCAATTCTAATATAAATTTTGTTATGTATTTATAGTAATACTAATAAGTTTATGTAAACAACTGTTATGCATAGTTGACATACATAACAGTTGTCCATAATAACCGTGAATTTGTTTTTAATACATTATGATTTTTACAATATAACCATTATGAATCTATGCTAAATTGTTTTTTAATAATGAAGGCTTCTACTTTTGATATCCCTGCATATGTTTACAAATACAGAATTAAACACAAACAGAAAAAAAAACAACAACATTTGTATATAATGAAATTAAGTAAGGCACGCTACTAGAAAAAAAAAGGCTTTTCAGACTGGTTAAAATTGTTTATTTAGATAGGTTTAATTTCAGTCTTATATCGGCCAATTTAAAAAATCAACACTTTTTAGGCCAGTATGAAAAGTCACTTTTAAAAAAGGTTGTATTTACAACTAATCTAAAAAGTCTACTTTCTAGACCTGTTCTATTTTAAAACATGTATAGAACGCCCATGTTTTAGACCGACTATAAATTACAACCAGTCTAAAAATTCACTTTTAGACTAGCTATATATATTTTTTGCCAACTCCAGACTAGCTATAGATTACTACAAAAAAGTAGCATTTTTAAAATATACATAGGGCATTTTTTTGGGATTGGAGGTCTCATAAAATGACCTATATATATATATTTCATCATCACATAAATTTTGAATATGCTACAAGGATGATAAATAAGTCATAAAAGTCACAAATTACATGACAAAAATTTGATAATGATTCATTAAAAATATCTCAGCATCTTCATCACAATATCAAAACAAACATAGAAGATTTAAATCTTCCATACAATTCCACAAAGCATAAGTAGGGGTAACAACATGATTAAATTATCTTACAATATAGCCCACTAAAAAACATTATCTTATAATATGGTCTTATAAGATTTCAGGTTTCATCAACTTCATACTTGGAGTAGTATATATAATAAGTTGTTTGGAAACAAAATGATCATAAAATAAGTTATTCTCATTCGAAGACATTGCATTTCTAGTAGCTTATAAAAGAAATGAACATTCATAAAACCAAGTTGTAATCAATTAAGCTCATAGAGATTCTATAACACCTTACATGTCTGCCCCTTTTATACGTGTCAGAAGCATTATTCTTTCTTTACTTTGGGGTTCAATACTTCTTTACGACTAATGAGTCGTTACTCTTACCATATATCAGAGTTAATTCTATTTTTTCGTTCCCATGATCCCAATTATGGTTGAATTCAAATTCACATATTCACACACACATACGCGTTGTAACTTTTGGATAAGTATAGTAGGAGATGTGAATTTTTGAATCTATGCGCTGTTTTCTGGAAAGAATCTGAAACTGTGATGTTGTGAGAAATTTTTCATAGGGAAAACCTTGTCCAAAAATTATGAAATTTCCAAAATTAAAGTAGAGACATAGATCTTTAATTTGATAGGTATTTTGTAATTTTTGGACAAGTGTAATAAAAGATGCGATTTTTCAAATTTATGCCTTGCTGCGGGAAGAACATTTAAAATAGTTGGTGTTTGGTAAAATTCTAGGAATTCTGTGATTGTGGAGTTCAAAATTGAGTATTTTTATGTGAGTCTAAACTGAAGTAGCTTTGTATAGAATTTTGAACCACATCATTTGGAATTGTGTGGAATTAATTATGATTTTTCAAATTTGGTGAAAAATCTATCAGCTTTATGTCTTATGCTAATTTAAGACTCAATGGCACAAATGTAATTGATATAAAATCCAAGGATGAAAGTAGGCCTTTAGGGCTAATGTAGCCCATTGGGCATTCATTTTTCATTGCTCTAATGATGTCATTACTTATCTAGGGCCATGAAGTGACAAAGAAGAGATAATGGTTGGAAGATCAAGGTGCATGAGGAGGACATCAAGTAAAAGAAAGTGAACTTACTTAGCCTGTATGTATTTGATATGTATGTTTTTCATTGCTTTTCCTAATTATGTTGAACATATTTGATTGATTGAAGCTCTGTTATATTTATGCAATGATCATTTGTATGTCATAACATTGAGCATGCATATATGTCATTATGTAGGCATGAAATATGGTAGGCAACCATGTCATATACTAACTATATATCTTACATGCATAGTGGTATTGTTTACTATTGAGATTCCTTCGAATCTCACCCTCCCCAAACCAACCATTTAGATAGGTGAAGAATGCATGGAGTTATGCAAAGAAGAATTAAGAAGGAGAATTGGAGATTGAAGCACAAGACGTTGTATGTATTTGATTTAGATATTTGATAGCCTTATGTGTCTACACATTTCATGTATGTAAATGAACGAATTGAGCTTTTAAGCAAAGAATCACTTGCAACTCTGGTATAGTGCAATTAAGAGCCAATGAGACTTAGTGACTTAGTGAAACACATGAAATTAATTGAAAAATTTTCTTTAACCTCTCTAAAAAACCCTCTCAACCCTAGGTTTAACTCCTGAGTTGAGATTGGGAATTTGTGAACATTTTCTAAAGTTGGGTAATCTGAGTTTGAATTTTGGTCTCATGAATAATTTCACTACTCATTTGCACTTATCTAAGGCTATGAGAATAAGGTATTACAAGGAACAAAGTAAAGTAGTATAAACTCTATGATTTGTGTTAAGAACTGAGTTGTAACTACTATCTTGCCGGTTATCTGTCTGTTTATGGTGATTTATGTAAATTTGGGATGTCCAATTTCTAAGAGGAAATGATGCCCAAATTTCTATTGATTATGTTAAACTTAAGATTGGATGATTAAACTGTTAGATATGATTAGTTTTGATGATGTCAAATATAGATATAAGATATTAAGAACAAAAAGTTTGCTTAATATATTTATCTCCATATATTGACTAACTACTATATTTAATGTTGTATATCTTATAGATTAGTCAAATAAAGCAAGAAAGAGATTAGAGAAAGAAGAGCTTGAAGGAACTAATGGGAGTATCAAGATTCAAGCTAGTAGAAGAAATATTGGATGTTCTACGCTCAGAAGGGAATTCAAGTACTGTAGCAGTTGGTACTGTTTGATACTGTAGCATTTCACTATAGCAATAAGATACTGTAGCACACAGGCACTGTAGCATCTAAGGAACTGTAGCACTCGAGTTTGAATAGTAAAACTCAAGTTCCGGGCACTGTAACACTCGAGTTGAAGGAGTTCTTCATGAGAGTTCTTGGCAGAAACGACTCTCGGATGATTCCCAAGTTATACACTCGAGTTGGATATGATGACTCGAGTTTTGTACTATTTAGAACTATAAAAATTTGTCTGAACTTGAGTTTGGATCTGAGAACTCGAGTTCACAATGAAGTTCAACATACTCTGTTCATCCCTGTTTGACGTTCAGCATGGGTGAGCTTTAGAAATTCAATCATATCTCTAAGACCACAACTCCAATTGAGGCGAAACCAGTGGCATATGAAACGAGACTCCCAATGCATCATTTTAAAACTATAAAAAATATCAAAGGAGCTTATATGAATAAGATATGTATGTTTGAATCTGAAACTGAAATCACCATCATATTCTAAAACAGCTTTCATATTTTGGACATATCTCACACAATACACGTTCAAATGAGTTCAAACCGGTGCCATATCAAAGTAGATGCAAAGAGATTTACATAGATATATAATATGTCAAATTTGGAGTCATATTTAATGTGTTATGGCTTCTGGAATTCGGTGCACAAAAATATATACGCTGTCTACACTCATTTGATCATAACTTGGAGAATATAGTGAGTTTGGAATTGATTCCTTTTGTATTGGAATGTAGATGATAAGAGCTTTCTAGTGATCAATCATTTACCATATTTGGAGTAAAAAATGAATGGATCATGTTTTGAGTTCAATGTTCATACTCCCACAAACATGTGATATACACTCGAGTGATAGAAGTTCTGGAATGAGAGTTTGTTTGAGAGAGTTCATGAGAATTAGCTGATATGAAGTGCACTTGAGTTAGAGGAGGACAAATCGAGTTCTATGAAGCAACACACTCGAGTCATAAGAGTTTTTCCGAGAGATTTTTTTCCCGAGAGTCTTGCAGTCTGAAGAAAATGTGGTACACTCGAGTCTTCATATTTGCACTAGAGTTCTTATGTGTTTGCACTTGAGTTGGTGTTTTACACTCTCACGAGTTCCTGGCCAAGACTACCTGGAGATGTGGAAACATCACAATGCACTCAAGTTTCAGTAAGAGAACTCGAGTTTTCCAGACGCAGAAGCATAGTGAATTTCAAAGATCAATCCAGATATGATTAAACATCATTTAATCATTATGTTTTCATTTGTTACTATGATTAAAAATCAACTAACATTTATTTCAAGTTTGAAATAGAAGATTAAACATTCAGATTACATCTTCATGTTTGGAGGTCACTCACAGCAAATGTCAACACATGAAGTGATTAGTCCCAGAATGCATAAATCCTGTCTCAATTATTGATTCAATGTATTCATGACTAATACTTCATTATATCAGTGGTTGCAGTGTTTTTCCAAAGTAACAACAAAGAATTCATGCAAAGAGACAAAGGATCGTTTACGGAGCGTGAAGACGTAATGACTCTCTCTCATTGCTTTATAGTTATTATGCAATATCAATACACATGGAAAATGACGACGGACCAATATTCAGCGACAACAAATCATGGGCAACAACCATATTCAACAAATGAATTAACAAACTGCCTAACGCTGAAGCATCTATCGGATCAACGGGAAAACTGTAAGAAACGCTGAAGCATATGTCAGAGCACGATCAACAGGAAAATATTTAAATACACTCAACGACCATACAAAGCAATGGGACTCCAACCGAAAATAAAGAAGTATCTGTCAGAGCATCAGATGGGATAACAACGGGAAAATATCTGAGTGGGCTCAACGATCAAACAAAGAAATGGGACTCCAATTGATGAATGTCAACAACGATTATATTTTGAAAAGATGGACAAAGAAGCTCAACGGGAAGAAGAAATATCAACGGTCCTCTTCTATAACTCAGCTATAAATAGAAGAGAATTCAAACAGAGAATACAGTGAACAGAAGAATGAAAAACTGACACATGCTGATATCCTAAGTCTTCCACCTCCGATCACTCTCTGCTCTTCTTTGTTTTATATATAATGTATATTTGAGAGAGAGAGTATTTATATTGTACTTCAATGAGCATTTTATCTACTCTGTGAGAGATTCTGTTAACACTTCATCTATACTTCTATATTGATCTCAAGGTAGAGGGACCTTGAGAGTGTTTGATTTCCTTGTGAGGGAAGCTGTAGAGAGAATTGCCGGTTAGACATTCTGCTCATAAGACTTGTACGGGTAAGCAGGAGAGAAAGGTATTCGGGATTTCTCTGCTTGTAAGACTTTTCGTAAGGGGGAGTAAACCTTACAATGTGTGAGGAAGAGTAACTCCATAGTAGACTACACAAGTGCCCAGTTAAACTTGTGGGTTGTAGCAGCTTTTCTTGTGCCCAGATAAACAAGAAGATAGTAGATTGGAAATATCAGGAGGAGCCTGGGGACTGGATGTAGGTTATCATGGATTGGACCGAACCAGGATAAATCACAGTTTGCATCTTCTCTTCCCTAAGCTTTTATATTTCCAGCATATATGATCTATATATCTGCATATGATTTTATAGTTCTATATATATTGATTTGATAAGTTGTGAAAAGATTTTAAAAGATTAGACTTTCTTATCGTACACCTAATTCACCCCCCTCTTGGGTGTCAGCCAGGTCTAACATAAACAAGCAAATACAAGTAAAAAGGAAGGTGTTTTAAGGGATAACACATGAAACTTCCATTTTTCCAATTTGTACCAAATGTGTTGTGACATATTTTTGAATGGCTTAACCTAGTCCAAACTTTATGAAAGTTTATAGGATAAAAGTAGACATTCTGGGATTTAATTTTATATGTGGTAAAAGCCATTTGGATAAGTGAATTGAAAGATATGATTTTTCAAAGTTTAACCATGAATCTGGAACAAATTCTGTGGCAGATCAGATTGGATGAATATTCTGGACATTTGTGGATGTGTTTGGTGCCTTGTGATACTTTTATTTAAACTAATACTGAAAGAGATTTGCATAGGAACTAGAACCACTCAATTTGGAATTTAATAGATTTAGTTATTAATTTTCAAAATTGATTGAAAATATTGAAATTTTCTAGAAAACCTAGGAAAATGATAATTTTGCCCCTAAAACCCTAATTGGTGGCTGTCAAGGGTAATCTAGCCATTTGAATATGAATCTATCCAAATTAAGGTAAAAAATGGGTTCTAAATACAAAATTGTGTAGGAATAGCCTGGATCATAATTTTAGAAAAAGTACAGTTGTACCGGGAATAAGGGAAATTAGACCCGATTCCCCAGGGACATTTTGGTAAATATGCAATTTTAAGCTAAGATAACCAACTTATAAAATGGAGTATGAATGAGTAGTAACCCATTTGTAATTAATTTTATAATTTTATGATTTGATAATTGCCCGAGCCGAATAGAAAGCTAAAGGATCTATAATAGCTAGGCCTTGGAAAGGAGTCTAGGTAGTAACTCTATCTCTCATATACTATGTGAATGTTAATATGCGTTGTTTTGTCATGATTTTTTCAATGTATTTCTTATGGTGCTAAAACTCTCTGGGTGTGGATGATGAGTTAAACCACCCCATGGGACCTTTGAGGTAGCATGTGGCCAGGTAGACCCAATTGAGTAACTTGATATGTACGGACAGGTATTGACCTGCTCCAAGTTATGATAAGTAGGAACAGGTATAGGCCTGCTCCAAGTTGTTGCTAAAATCACATTATGATATGATATTGTGTAGATCAAGAACTGATGATCATTTTGATTCGAATAAAATCATTATTTAGTTCCTGAGCATTGTCACATAGGTGTTGGCATTTTGATTGCTACATCATGATAAATGTTGCATAGCATGTTTACTTTTCACATTTTATATGACTGATATACTGTTACTACTGAGATTCTTTTGAATGAGCCCTTTCCATAAATTTTATTTAAAGGAAATAGCTGATGCTAGTAGATGAAGGATCGGTGCTAGTCCAAGAATTACTTCGTTGGTTATCTAATAATCTTTATTTATATTAGGATATGTACTTTACCTAGTACAAATCCTATAATTATATTTTGTAATGTAGTCAAGAATATTATATCAATATATTATATTATTTATGTGTGCCCATTGAACTACGCGTTAATACTCTGATAAATGTCAAAATAATGAGGGGTTTGACAATCTTCATACTCTTACAAGGTTGCTTTTTGGTCAACATAATAAAGTGAAGTCCAATTATAAATTTGGTTGACTTTTCTTCTCCTCTTCTTTACTTGCTTTTTTGACTAACTAATGCCTATAGTTTAATTCAATTCTCCTTCCTTCCCTTTATGGTTGTCTTGAATGAAAATCAATGCTCAAAAAGAGGAAATAAGTTGTTGACCAATTGACCTTAGTCTTATTAGGAAGTATGGACTCTTTGACTAAGCCTTTTCTTCCTTCTTTACCCTTGATCTTGGCAATAGTGATTAATATGCCATTAACTCTTTCATTTCTCTTTGTTTGTACACAAATGGTTTTGATGGCCTTATTTCCTAACTAGTAATGCCATTCCCTTCGATTCTTATGTTCCAATTATGTTTTTGATCATTCCCAATTTTAGGTAAAAATTAGGTAATTTCTAACATCTAATCAGGACTAAAGCCACTGTACAATTTCGAGGGACAATTCTATCATTGATTTCATTGTCTATTTTGTAAACTTAGCCCTTGAGTACATTTTAGGATATTACACAATATTTGTGCTCTTTCATGCTCCAATTTGGGTTACAATATTAGGCCTTTAATGCATGCATGATATAAACTAAGTACATGACATGTTAGCCTTAACTAGATGCATGCCACAAAATGACATTTTTATGTGCTCAATATTTCATGTAACATACTTATGGCGATAGCATAAACAAAAGAATAGATTCATCATTCAAATACACTCTACACAATTAAGTAAAGCAATCACATACATCACTACACAAGCATCAATATCAAATACATGCAAGTAGAGTAAGTTCACTACCTTTTGGACTTTGCATCCTCCTCTTATACCTTGACCTTCTAACCATTACCTTTTCTTTGTCATCTCATGGCCCTAGATAAGTAATGACATTTTTAGAGCCATGAAAAGTGAATGCCTAATGGGTTACATTCGCCTTAAAGGCTTACTCTCACCTTTGGAGTTCATACTAATTACATTTGGCATTTTCTTTCTTAAATTCGCATGGTAGTCAAAAGCTGTCAGTATTTTGATCAAAATTTGAAAAATTATAATTAATTCTATAGAACTACAAATAGGGTGGCTCAAAGTTCTATATGAATCTCTCTATGTATAATTTAAGGAAAAAATATCACCTACTACCAGTTATATGCTCAGAATTCTAGAATATTCAATTAACACAATTATGTTATGATTTGTTCCAGATTCAGTGCCTAAATTTTTAAAAAATTCATATCTCACGATCTACTAACCCAAATAGCGCATATTATTTATCAAATTAAATCCTATCATGTCTACTATTATTCTGAGAGTTTCATGACCATTGGATAATATTTTTGGTCACTCGTAAACACGTCAAAAGGTAACTGCTTCCCATAAACCTAAATTTGGTAGCACTATGTTGAATTCCAAATTTAGGGTTTTCAATCAAACACTTCTAAAATCACATCCACACCTTAACCCCATACAATGTTTCCCAAGGAATCCATTAGAGACCTTAAATTGGTAAAATCCCAGTACTTTTATGTGTTCTATTCTGGCCGAAAATGGATTTCACAAGGCAACAATCCACTAATTCCCAAATCATCCACACAACTAGTTTTATATGCTTCTCAAACCACATATATTCACATGTATATGAGGAAAGAATCATGAAACCCTAAAAGACCGAAAGTAAGGCAGCATAGAAAATTCCCAAAAATTCAGCAAACCAACACAATATATACATCAAATTGAAGCTTAAGCTCACCTCTTTCACTTTCTTGAGCTTGTTCTTGATTCCTCCAACTTTGGCATATTGTAGATAGCACAAAACACCTCCTATCAAGAAACTAAAACCATATAAATAAAGCTCTTAGTGAGAGAAACAACTTTCTTGAAGACCTCAAGAGCTAGATAGGTGATCTTGAAGGTGAAAATCAAACAAGATGCTCTCACCTTGAAGTTATCTTCTTGTTTTCTCTTTCCTCTTGAGTGTAACCGACTTTGAGAGCTTGGAGAGAGTGAGATATAATCTGATTTTTGCTCTTCCAATTCTCTTTAATACCTGGCTGAAATTGGCCAAACAAACATAGGAGAAAGATGAATAATCACATGTGGCCACAATTTTATCTTCTTGCACAAGTTGGAGTTAATTAACCAAGTGTGGTTAATTCAATTGAGTTGCTTTTGTGTTTTCTCTTTCCTCTTCTCTTCCTCTTTTGGATGACATATACCATTAAAAAATGAGTTGGAATTGTTGACCAAAGTGTTCATGAAATTTCTTTTTAGTCAGACTTTCCAAGCTTGAAATAATTGGATGACACCTTAGCCACAATTATTGACTTTTTCAACTTTCTTTTACTTAGCTCAAATTGCTTCATCTTTTAGCACATGTATTCTTAAATATTTATTTCCCTTTACATCTTACTTTTGTCTATCCAACACATAAGATAAAGGAAAAATATTGGCTTTAATTTTCATTAGCCAAATGACTACTTTGCCCATACAATTTAGTGATTTTTGCACATTCATTAAAAACTGGAAGAATTTTTATCAAACTTTGAAAATTCTTATCTTTATTTATAGATGTCTTGGTTTGGTTCTAAAGGCTATGTGACCCTTATTAAGTCTATTTTTAAGACAAAACTATAGCATTTAGCCAACTATACACTTAAAATTCCCTGAATTACTATTTTTGGACACTCACAAAATCTTGCCAATTTCACTTGGTTAATTTCAAAAATACATAACTCTTTGTGTATAGCTCCAAATGATTGATATATCTATCAAATTAGAGCTTGATAAGTCTAATTTTATTATGGAAAATTTCACAATTTTTGGACATCATTTGCATATTTAAAAGTGTTATGCAAACTGACTGCCCTACACAGGATATACTATGGCAGCATTATTCGAACTTTTGGAATTAAAATCCAATCTGCTTCTTATGCCTTCTAGGGACACTTGCTAAATTGGGGCTTAGTAGTCCACTTGATTTGGGCTTATCCTTAAGACTCTAATCCCAAAATTTGGGATATTACATTTTTCATTTTTGCACTTTTCAGAAAAGTTGACATAATTTTCAATAATCTTTGAAAATTCATGTCTTGACCTAGGAATATCAAATTAAGGTGGTTTCAAATTCTGTCTCACTTACTAAGTCTATTTTGAAGAAAGAAATGATTACTCTTAAAGATTTTATAGCCATTGAATTTATTTTGCTAGACACAAACATGTCAAAATCAATATGCCACAAAACAACTTCTAGATTCAATGCCCAATTTTCAAAAGTCATAATTAATTTTAGAAAACTCCAAATTGAGTGATTCCAAGTACATTGTAAACCTATTTAAATTTAATTTCAAATAAAGATATCATTTTCTAGAAATTGTAGTCACACAATTTCCATAAATTCAACAAACATTAACTGTTTAAAATTGGTTCCAGAAGCAGGGCCAAACTTTGAAAAATCATAACTTTAAATCCACTGGTCTAAAAATTATGTTCTACTTATCAAAATGAAACTCAGGATGTCTAGTTTCATTATAAAAAGTTTCATAGCATTTGGACTAGGTTTTACTGATAAAAAACATGCCAAAAACATTAATGCCTTCCAAAAAAACAAAATATGGCAGCACTACTCCTAAGTTCCAAATTTGTGATTTCTCACTTCTAAACTTTATTTAACACCATTTACAAAACCAAAACACAATAAACCCTAAAAATACTCAAAGAACCAAAATTTGGGGCAACAACACCCATTCTATAAAACTCAACCAAACCACACAATATATGTTTCAAAAGAAAGCTCTTACTCACCTCTTGCTTCTTCAAAGCTTTATTCTTGATTCTACAACTTTGGACCTTGATAAATGCCTCAAAACACCTCCTCTTGAAAAACTAAAATCATAGGAATGAAGCTTAGACTAAGAGGAATAATGTTCATGAAGACACTTTTGGCTAGAAAGGTGAGTAGGAAGGTGAAAATGAAGAGAGAAGGTAATCTTTGCTCTTCAAGCTTCAAGATCTCTTTTCTCTCTCTTCTCCTCCTTATTTGTCATCCAAATAATGAAGAAAAGAGTGTGATAAGGAGTTTTAAAATTTCTTATCCTATCTCTCTATGGGATGGCCAAAATCCATACAACAAATGGAAGGCCAACATGAAATCTTGCTTTTGCTAGGTGGCATGTTTAAGAAGGGTCTTAAGTCTTTTGATTAAATCCTAAGTTAACAAGTGTCTTACTTCCACCTACTTAGTTACTCTAACCAAATGGAGTTTGGTCAAGCTAACAAGATCATTTTCTCTTCCTTTCTGGGTAGCCAAAACCGAAATTGAGAGAGAAAAAAAGAGAAAAATGGTTTATCCAAGGGTCCATAGCTTCTTCTACACAAAGAAGCTTATTATCCATTAGTTACTTGGTTGTATTTCCTTGTCTCCTATTTTTCTTCTTCTTTGGCTGAATTCTTAAATTAATTAGGTGGAAATTAATTTGATTTATGGGCCTCATAATTACTTCACTTTGTTAAGAGCAAATCTAGCCCTTTATCTTGGGTTCCAATTTTAACCTCAAAATAAAAAGGCAATTTTCTCTTTTGCTCTTTTTTATGACAATCTCATTTGAATTACTATTCATTATTTTCTTTTTCATTTTAATTATCTTCTCTTTTTAGATCCAAATTAGGCTTTATATCTTTTTTCCTTTAGATAAAGGAATTAGGTATTTCCTTTAACTCTTTTGAACCAAATTTCATACTTTGTTCTTCCCAAATTAGTCCCTAAAACGACATTATATCTCTTGGACATTCTTGAGACTTTTGCAAACTGGAGCTTAGCAGTCAGCTTGAGTTAGTCTTAATTTCAAGCTTCTAATCCCAAAATTTGGGATATTACAGATTCTGATGGTGGTCCATTTTCTTTGAGATGGCACTTGTAACACCTTGCTTTTAAGCCCCTTTAGTACATATGCTGAAGCACTATCTTTCTTGTTATAACTTAGGGAAAACATTAATTAAAACACCTTGCCAAAAAATCTTATAATTATTCTTGGGGCATTGTTCATTTGGTAAAAATTTTATTTTCAATTCTCAACTTCATTTCATAATTATCAAAATTGTATCTCTGTTAGTAAACCTGAATGTTATTTCTTAACTAGTGTACCCTTATTGTTACTTATACAGCAATTGTATGTTCTTATACTACTGATACCACCTTTCAGGTATTGATACCAATATCATGTCCACTGATATCAATACTACATGTATTGACACCAATACTATATACACTGATACCATCAAATTCCTCTATGCTTTGATACTGTACTGTGCATAATCGTACACATGTCCTCGCCGCTTGTAATTACAATTAGTCATGCCGCATGATAAATTACACATAACAGATTATCATACATCAATCTTCAAGAATTCATCATGTTTACCCCTTGAACATCTTCATGCAATCCACCTTTACACTCAATATACATATATGGTTGGGTGAGGAAGAGTGAGATTTGAGAGAAACTAAGTAGCAAACTTTGCTAACTATGCATATAAGATACAAGCTTAATGCATGACATGTATTCTTACATAAAATCATGCTAGCATAATGACATACTTGCATGCTCAATATTTTACACATTACACCTGTATCCATATCATAAGTAAAAGCAGAGCTTCAATCATTCATACATGCTTCAATCATTCATTAAAACAATTCAACACATTAATGCATAAGCATACTTATGAAGTAAATACAAGTTAGGAAAATTTTACTACTTGTTGTCTTTAAGTTCTCCTCTTGTACCTTTTCTTTCAATCATTGTAGTTGCTTGAAAATTCTTCCATTCTTCTTCTTTCTTGACATCTCGTGGCCCTAGATACATAATCACATTATGTGGTTAATTTATTATAGCCATGGAAGTAAGTCATTACTCATGACTTATCTTTCTTACTTGGTCTTTATAATTTTCCTTACTTTATGACTAGCACATGATATGCTTTAGTCCTTTGTGAGTTAAGTCTCTATTGGGGTCACATTAGGTTCTAAGACATATCACTATTCTTTAGACCCATACTTGTCCCAATTTACCTCAAATACCCCAAATTTGTGGGTCCACCTAAACTGCCAGATTTGTCAATTATATTTAAAAATTCATAACTTAGTTTAACAATCCAAAAATGTGACAAAATCAGACTGTCACCTAGAAAACAAAATCAGGCAACACTATTTTTTAACTTCAATTTTTTGGTTTTCAATCCAACCCTTCTAAAATTATGTTCACAACCTATTCCCACACAATTTTTCGTTCTAAACCCAATGGAAGCATAAAAATCATAAAAATCATATTATTTCCCTAGGTTATGGGCTTGAACAAAAAATCAGGGCATCTCAACAATTTATGAAAACCTCAAGATATTTGGTTCAAATCGGAGCTTATATATACCGCTACACGATTCCATATCTGGTTCTTAATTTTGGAAGCACCTCCACCTTGTAGGTAGAACTAAACATCTTAGATTAGAAATTTGAAACTGTAGAAAGAAAGCCCACACCAAGTAGAAAAAGATTAGTGAAGGCTCCATCAGCCGAAAATGGCCTTACGGGGTCAGAATCGGCTTTGGAACTCTAGAACTTTTATTATTCCTCTTCCTTTTCTCCTCTTTCTTTTTCCTTAGATTTTATCCATTTTCCTCTTCTTATTAGGCCCTTAGCCAAAATCTTAAAGAAGGATGGAGGGCTAGGATTTGATCTTGCATTTGGGAGCCTTTTAGGCTGCCATGTGTCAAGTAATTAAGTCATAAAGCGATAAGTATCCTTTAGCATATTTCCCTTTTATCTCTCCTAGATGTCCTTTTTCTGTTAGGGGAAGGGAAGTCTAATGAATTTTCCTGACTCCCAGGTTCAGTGTTTGAGAAAGTCAAGTACATGATCGGGCTTGAGACTAATAGATTCCCCTGACTTAGAGGCTAGGTGGCACCTTTTTAGGATGGCAACTCAAAAGTCAAAAAGTAAGTGTAATCATGAGGGACACTTGTCACTTTCTTATCAAGATAACAGAAAAGGTAATTAGTACACCTCATGATTAGGGGACAGGTGTCATCTTCTCACTAGGCCAACACAAAAGGCACTTTGTGAAGATGCTAGGTGTCATTTCCTCATTTGGCCAACCTAAAAGTAATGCCATTATTACTCATCATTACTTACTTTATTAAAGCTAATTTAATAAAGTTACTTTAATAAAGCTACTTTATCTGTGTTTACACAAGATCCTACTCAGGTTTAACTTGGGACTGCATCACATATACCAAAGCCTGCCAAATGGCACCATAAGGACCTCGTATCCTATAAGATGGAACCAGATATCTTTATAGGGCTTGGATGGCGCCATGTGTCTTATGGACACCAATAATTTCCTCCAAAAACTTATACTGAGCCCTCATATCATCAGGAGAACCATTCTCTTCCCAAAACGAAATCATATAGTCCTTAAGACTTTTACTATCTCTCACTATTCCTAGAACTCTCCCCAAACTGGGCTTAGTAGTCTGCATGATATAGGCATATCTTAAGTCTCTAAGCCCAAAATTCAGGATATTACAATTCTCCCCCCATTCAATAAATTTTATCCTTGAAATTTTGAACATCATATAGATTTAATTATACCTCGAGGAATCATTTCTTATTGTTAGAACTGGCTGACACCCAAGAGGGGGGTGAATTGGGTGTGTGATAAGAAAGTATGATCTTTTAATATCTTTTCGCAACTTATCAAATCAATACATGCCGAAGTATATAAACATAAGATGATATGTAAATCATATATGCTGGAAATGTAAAAGCTTAGGGAAGAGAATATGCAAACTGTGATTTATCCTGGTTCGGTCCAATCCACGATGACCTACATCCAGTCCTTAGGCTCCTCCTGAGATTTCCAATCCACTATCTTCTTATTTAACCGGGCACAAGAAAAGCCTCTACAAATTCACAAGAGTAACTCCCCCTTACACACTATAAGGTTTACTCCTTCTTACAACAAGTTGAGCAAAGCAATCCTAAAGTCCTTTCTCTCTTGCTTACTCGTGCAAGTCTTACGAGTATCAACGTTCTCTCCTACTTACACCACTGTAAGTCTTACGAGCAGCAACGTTTTCTAATACTTACACCTTGTAAGTCTTACGAGCAGAAAGTACTACTAGCAATTCTCTCTACAACTTTCCCGTAAGGTAATCAGCCCTCTCAAGGTCCCTCTACCTTGAGTTCAATATAGAAGTATATTTGTAAGGATTTACAGACTCTCTCACAGAGTAGATAGTATACTCACTGAAGTAGAATACAAATATTAACTCTCAAATGTACATGACAATGAAAACAGATATTAACGGAGAGTATGAGAGATGAAGATTCATGACAGCAGCATATTGGCAGTTGGGTACTCGTTACTTCATCATTTCTGTTCACTGTAGTATTTCTCTGTGAATCTGTATCTCTTCTTCTTGAATGCTTCGGTTTATATCAGATAGGTCGAGAGCCGTTGGAGCATTCAAATATTTTCCCGTTGTAAGCCGATTGTGTGCTCTGACAGAAAGTTCAACGGTTATGCCCATTGATCGTGGTGCTCTGACAGATGCTTCAGCATTTCCTGTTGATCTCTTACAAATGTTTCAGTGTTGCTTTCTTTCTGTTTTGCCCGTTAGTTGAATCATTTATTGAATAGTCATGTTGACCATGATTTGTTGTCGCTGAATATTGATCCGTGTATGCCATGTGATCGGTAGTGCATAACACCTGTAAATCCACTTAGAAAAATAGCCATTAGAAAACATCACTCGGGTGATTACAGACTTCACTGGCAGTGATCTTGAAAACTAAAGAATCACTGGAAGTAAACTTGATTTCTCTAGAGGTGATTTTCAGAAGATAATATTCCACTAGCAATGATTAGCATCCCTCGAGTGTACCATGAAATCATTTGACTTGTTTCCTTATTTCTGTCATTTTTTTGGAAGTGATTTACATAAGCATTTCACTGGCAGTAGCTTTGTAAGAGTAAGCATATTAATTGAGTGTACTGTAATCCATTGGCAGTGATGAACCATAACATGAATGAAGCTGATCTGATTTGAAGTGATTAAAAGACGCTGGAGGTGTTCTGAGTTAATCTGGTTCTTGTTCATATTCTCTGGCAGTGATTTGAAGTTCACCGGAAGTGATACTGAGAAATTAGCATATCACTCAACAGAAGGTGATTTTAAGAAATAAGCAAATCATTTGATCTGATTGAGATTCACCGGAAGCAATACTAATTCAGTTGGAATTCACTGACAGTGCGTTCAGGCTTCTTCTATCAAAAACCATCATATCACTTGGTCATATAATATATAGCTGGTAGTGATCTGAGGTATACTGATATTATCATTGGGAGTGATCAATAATGGTGCTGGAGGTGATCAGCTGAAATGGACGATCACTTGAGTGAAGTTCATGTCATCGGAAGTGATTTTCAAAATAGTAAAATATTCCTGAAGTGATTTCGCCTTGCACTGGAAGTGATTTGTAGAAATGACTAATCACTCGAGTGAATTCAACTGCACTGCGAGTGAAAATGAGAACAGTGAATTTTTCTTGCAGTGATTTTTGATTCACTGGAAGTGATTTAAGAAAGAGTGAAATTCACTGGAAGTGATTCAGCATCCACTGGAAGTGATCTTCGAAAACAACATAATCACTCAAGTGATTTTGGCATCACTGGAAGTGATTTTGCAAATAGTGAATTTTTCTTGTAGTGATTTGGCTCGCACTGGAAGTGATTCTGAAAAATCTCAAATCACTCGAGTGATTTTGGCACCACTGGAAGTGAAATTGCAAAACTGAGATTTCACTGGAAGTGATTTGGAGATCACTGGAAGTGATTTGGCGGAAATCACAAATCACTCGAGTGATTCAGGATCACTGGAAGTGAAATATGAAACAGTGAAAAATTCTTGCAGTGATTCTAGCGCCACTGGAAGTGAATTTCCATATCACTCGAGTGATTTCAGAATTCACTCGAGTGATCTCTTCGTTGTGCGTTTCCAGTTCTTCAGCAAACAGGGGTAAACTTCCAGATGCCATAACTCTTCGAATATGACTCCAAAATTAATGTATTATATATCAATGGAAATCTCTTGAAGTATACTTTCATATGACACTGGTTTCAGCTCAATAGGATCCGTGGTTTGAGAGTTATAGAACCTGTTCTAGAAAGTGACGCTGACATGAAGGACCAATTCGAACACTGATATCTCCCTTATCTGAGCTCCTTTGATGTTTCTTCTGGTATCAGAATGACGCATTGGGAGTCTATTTTCATATGCAATTGGTTTGGTCTCAATTGGAGTTGTATTTAGAGAGATATGATCAATTAACTAGGCCTTGCTCAGCTGGACAAAGAACAGAATATGAACCACTGAACATCACTCGAGTGAATTAGAGAATCACTCGAGTGATTTCATTTTTTCCAGAATCACTCGAGTGATTCTGAAAATCACTAGAGTGATTTATTAAATAATAAATCACTCGATGCTACAGTACCAAACAGTGCCAATTGCTACAGTAACCGTATTGCTACAGTGCCCACTGCTACAGTACCCATAAAACTTGAATCTTCATATTTTTCATTAATTCTTGCAAGTTCTTTATTCCTCAATTTCTTTCTTCCATTGCTTGACTAATCTACAATATATGCAACATCTAATAGTTAGTCAATGTATTAGAAATGTATACTATGCAAACTTCTTATGCTTAATATTTGACATCTATATTTGTCATCATCAAAACTAATCATATCTAACACTTATTACTCAATCTATCTCTTCCTATGCAAGCACACAGAGTATACAACACAATTCATCATATCATCAACCAAGATCCCCGATAGCATTCAATAATCATCCGAACACATTCTCTAGACTCAATAGTCCAATACCACAACGCTATGTAACAACCATAGAACTAGGCATACAGGTCTTACGGCCTAGAGCCTCTACATAGTACAAGATGTACATCGGGTCTTACTGCTGTCCAATAGCCTAAACCTCAACCCTATGCAAACTTGCATACCGGGTCTTACTGACTCAAGCCTCTACTCCCCATAATTTATATGCGTAACAATCTACTGGCCTAAGGACTCTCCGGTACAGGAGGTCTTATGGCCACAGGACATGTAGTCCAACATCGATGCGAAATGTATAATGGGCTTACAACCTCAGAACATACAGTCTACTAGGTACTCTGATTACATTCCAGGCTTCAACTCTTGCTACTCAAGCTATTCATACACTTATATAATGTGCATGAAGCACATAAAACAAATAATTCAACAACAATCAATCATTTATCATTCAATAATGATAGGACACATAGTCCATTGGGTAATTATAGGACACACTATCCATCATCAACTATCCAGGTAGCCTGCCTGTGAGGTCTTATAGCCTAGGGAATCACCCCTATGCCATAGGCATATCGGGACTTATGGCCTTGGGCCTAAGCCCATCTACCATAGATACTCATTAGATCTTATAGCCCTGGGTAACTCACAATACAAGAAGCACTCATGGGCTTTCTTCCTCGTGTCAAACCCCTTAATATTTTGACATTTACTAAAGTAATAACGCGTAGTTCAATGGGCATACAGAAATAGTACAATATGCTAATATAATATTCTTGATTACATTACATAAAATCCTACAGGGTTTGTACATAGTATAATACAAATCCCAAATACAGAAAAATTAACGGATAACCAACGATAAATATCTTGATCAGCACTGGATCTTCATTTACCGGTACTTGCTACATTACCCTTTAAGCCACACCACTAGTTGAATAAATTTTTAAATTATGGAAAGGGTGAGATTCACAAGAATCTTAGTAGTAACAGGCTATCTATCATATAAAATGTGAAAAATAAACATGCATAACAACATTTATCATGATGCAGCAATCAAAATGCCAAGCACATATCTAACAATGATTAGGAACAAAACGATGATTTTGTCTTTATCAAAATAATCCTCTCTTCCTGACTTACACAAACAACAAATCATATAGTGATCATCCTGCACAGAGCGTACTTATGATCACATCCACAATATTGTAATTATCCTGCACGTAATATACTTATGATTACATCCCATTGGTAACAATGCCATATAGGCTTATCAACCACACATGCAAAACATTATACAGAACATGAAAAACAATGCATATTGACATTCACATAGAATATGAGAGATAAAGTTACTACCTGAAATCCTTTCCAAAGGCTAGCTTCTACCGGTCCTTTAACTTTTTGTATGACGCAGGCAAATATCAAATCCTAAAATTCCTAAATTGACAAAAAATGATTTATTACTAATTTATATCTTATTTTAAACTCATAAGTTAGTTATCATTTCTCAAGGAGCCAAATTACCAGAATGCTCCTAGAGAATTCGGTCTAATTTCCTTTTTCCCGGTATAACTGCACTTTTCCAAAATTATGACCCAGTTTATTCCTACACAATTTTGTGTGTAGAATCCATTTTTGACCTTATTTTGAAAAAATTCACATTCAAATGATCATATTACCTTTGACAGCCACCAACTTAGGGTTTTAGGGGCAAAATTATCATTTTATAGGTCTTCCATAAATTTCCAGCATTTTCAGTTATATTTGAAAATTCATAAATAAATCTAGAAAATTCTAAATTGAGTGGTTCTAGTTCCTATATGAAACACTTTCAGTCCTAGTTTATTGAAAAATATCAAACATTACCAGAAATATCCACAAAATTCTAGATAATTCGCCTAAGCTAGTCTGCCCCAGATTTCTTTCCAGATTTATGGCCAAACTTTGAAAAATTATATCTTTCAATCCACTTATCTATATGGCTTATAATACCTATGAAATTACATATCAGGATGTCTAATTTCATCTTGTAAAATTTCATAAAATATGGACTAGTTTTGAGCATTCAAAAATATGCCACAACAATCTGACATGAATTGGAAGAACACAATTGTCATGTTTTAACCTTTAAAACATCTTACTTTCTACTTGTAGCCATATGATTAACCTCTTTAACACAATTTGTACATGCTTAATGTTAATTTGAGCAGCATATCCCTTTATAAATTGAACATCCCAAGTTACAAAAATTACCACAAACAGTCAAATATCTAGCCAGACAATAACTACAACTCAGTTTTCAGCAAGAATTTTATGGTTTTCACAACTTACCTTATCTTTTCTTCTTCTTTCTTCCTAAATTGATGCTCTCTTCCTATTTTCCTTGATTTTTTAGTTTTGGATAACTAATCCAAGATGATATAGAGATTAAGGAGAGATTCTATGAACTAGAACTCAAGAACAAGTAGAGATTTGAACCTATTTACCTTTATCTTGCTCCTTGATCTTTGTCTTCTCTTCTTTCTCTTCTCATTCTCCAAACTCTTTTCTTTTTATTCTCCTTTATATTGGCCCCTTTTATAGAGGTAAAAGAGTGATCTGGAGTGTTCTCATGCTTTCTTGTATTATTATTATTTTATTATACATTTATCACATGTGACATTTGTTTATATTTTCCTTTTTCCATAAGCTTCTCTACTTAATCCACTTGTCCTCCTTTTAATAAAAATCTTCTCCTTCTTATCCTTCTTCCAAATTTTCCCTCTTCCTTAATTATTAAGGAGGATTCACTAAATTTATTTATTTTAGACAAAATGACCATTTTGCCCATACATTTTTCCATTTTAGCATTTGTCAGAAAAATTGGTAGAATTTTCATCAAACTTTGAAAGTTCATATCTAATTGTATAGATATTCAATTGGTATGGTTCTAAAGGCTTTATGACCCTTATTAAGTCTATTTCCAACCAAATATATAGCCCTTAACCTACTTGAAGCTCAGAATTTCCATATTTAGACGCTGCCACAGAAAATTGCCAGTTTACTAGGTTAAATTCAAAAATACATACTTTCTTGTGTACAGCTCCAAGTGACCTATATGACCTATCAAATGAAAGCTTGATAAGTATTATTTCATTATGGAAATTTTCACAATTTTTTACATCATTTTCCCATTTAAAAATATAAGACACCATGACTGCCTCACTGAAAAACATATCAGCAGCAACACTAACTTGTGTACTAAATAACAATGTTATGTGTGTGACCTCTAATTGCCTTGTTTTATCACTTAATGCACTCTTGAATTCATCATTTTATCCCCTTCAATATCACCAAGGTATGAAGGAATTTGGTGACTAAAATTTGGGATGTTACATCTTGAGCCTACGTGGCTCAAGACACCCCGGGTAACTCCCAGCGCAACTTGTACTTATAGGTCTTATTGCCTTGGGACTAGCTGTCCCTTCATTCTCAGGCTTTACCACTATTAGAACTAGCTGACACCCAAAGAAGGGGTGAATTAGGTTTATGATTAAAAACTTTAAAATCCTCTTCAGATCTGATTAAATTAATACATATAGAAGTATAAAATTATAAGCAGTTATATAAATCATATATGCTGGAAATATAAAAGCTTGCGGAAGAGAATATGCAAATAGTAATTTATCCTGGTTCTGTCTAAGCCACGATAACCTACATCTAGTCTCCAGGCTCCTCCTGAGATTTCCAATTCACTATCTTCTTGTTTAACTAGGCACAATAAAAGCCTCTACAATCCCACAAGTTTTGCTAGGCACTTGTGAAGTTGTTTACAAATATCTTAGTGAGATACTCCCCCATACTCACCATAAGGATATAACATTTATGATGAAGGATTACAATCAATCTTTTCTCTCAGAAGTGAATAAGATGAATACTGAAGTACATTACAAATAGTCTCCTCTCTATGGTAAATTATATGATTACTGATAAAATAGAGAGTAATGAGATAAATGTCAGAGTTTTGGCATTTTGACATTAAAGGTGTTACCTCTTGTCATTGGCTTTAAATGCTTTTCAATTTATAGTTGATGTAGCTCTAATGACCATTGGAAATGTTAAAGTATCCGTTAGGCACGTTGGTATTCCTGTTGTGATTTTGTCGCTTTATAGAAATATGACCATTGAAGTTTTGTTCATAATTCTCTGATTAGAACTAACGGGATTTTATTTAAGGACTCGAGTTTTTCTCCCAAACTCGAGTTCTTCCTATATTGCCATCTTCTAAGTATTTCTCTAGAAGTACCTCATTGAAACTTTGCACCATTATTCGAGTGATCACATATTCACATGAGTGAACTTGAGCATATCACTTGAGTACTCAAAACCATCACTCGAGTTGTAATACCTTATTTTCATAGCATCAGATGAGTGCAAATAAGTAGTGAAATCATTAATTGGACCAAGATTCAAACCCAAATTACCCAAATCTTTTAAAATCATTCACAAATTCCCAATCTCAACTCAGGAGTTGAACCTAGGGTTGAGAGGGTTCTTCAGAGGGAAAAAATATTTTCTAAATAATTTCACGTGATTCACTACGTCACTAAGACTCATTGGCTCTTAATATCAATATATCAGAGTATATGTGAGTGTTTTAACTTTAATTCAATTAGAGCGGTCCTCTTAGAGTTGTTCTCTGCTAAAACCTCATTCATATGCTCATATACATACATGAAGTTAAAAGCCATACAAGGCTATCAATTGTAAATCAATTACATCAATACAACTGCACTTCAACTTCATATGTCCTTTGTGCATCCTTATGTATCTTCACCTATCTAAATGGTTGGTTGGGAGGATTGAGATTCGAGAGAACCTCAGTAGTAAACTATACCACTATGCATGCCAGATATATATGAATGCATGACACGCTTGCCTACACTATTTCATGCCAACATAATGACATGCTGCATGCTCAATGTTATGACATACATATGGTCATTGCACAAATATAACAGAGCTTCAACCAATCATACATGTTCCATACAAATAGGCAAAGCAGTCATATAATCAATGCAAGACATACATATCACATACATGCAGAAAAGGTAAGTTCACTACCTGTAGAACTCTATACCCTCTTTTGGTATCTTAATCTTCCAATCATTGATTATTCTTCTCTGTTACTTCGTGGCCCTATATAACCAATCACATTATTAAATTCATAATTCAAAGCTCTTTTTGACTCTCTTGAAGTCTACTTTTAGTAAAAATCATTACTCTTTCAGTAACCATGCCCACAAGTTCAGATTTCATGATTACTCTTCACTGTCCCAAGACAGCTTTAAGAATGATGTCCAAATGTCAAAAATCATAAATAATTCTAAAAAACTCCAATTAGACTGATTCCAAAGTCTAAATGAATATATTTCAATTTAAATTTAAGGAAAATTAATTAGGTTTTCCTAATGTAGACAAATTATTCCCATAATTTCGTTGAAGACCAATGTTCCAGATTTGGTTCCAGAAACAAGGCCAAAATTTAAAATACACCATTAATTATTGGAAATTCCAAATTGAGTGGTTTTAATTCTATGTAAATATATTTCATTCTAGTTTTACATAAAAATACCAAATTTTAGCTATCACAGCCATAACATTCCTAGAATTTCGCCAAACTCAACATGTTCAGATTACATTCCAGAAATAGGGTACAAGTTCACAAATTCATTTCTAAATCCAAAAAACTCCAATTGAGGTGATTATAAGTCATAATTGACCCTTATTAAGTATGATTCAAGAGAAAAATAGCCCATAAGCTAAATGGACTCACACAATTACAGAGTTCAATTCATTTGAATACTACTCCAGAAGTTCCCAGATTCATATGATCAGAGTTTGAAAAATCATAACTCCTAGAAAAATTGTCCACAAATTACAAAATACCTATCATATTAAAGATCTACATGTCTAATTTAAGTATGAAAATTTTCATAATTTCTAGACAAGTTTTATACCTTTAAAAATCATGCACAACACTAACTGCCACATAGGACAGATTTAAGCAACATGCACACCTATACTTCATAATTTCCCAAATTCATATACAAGTATCCAAAATTCATGAACACTTGCATACCTACACAATTTTTCCTCCTAAATCCAATGGAAGTATCAAAATTATCAAATTCCTACTCCTCCTACACGAAACAGTATAGGGAAGATTTCAAGGTTATTGGGAAGAGTTTGTCAGTTTCTTGTTTTCTTTGACTTAATCTCTTCCTTTCTACTTCTAATCAAATGATTAGCTATTTAAACACTCATTAGACATGATTTAGCCATTAAAAACACCATTATTTTGAGAATGAATAGTACCCAACTTCTAATATACTCATCCAAACAAAAAATCAATCGGTTCAAAAGGAAGCTTACGCTTACCTCTACTCGTTTCCGCAAACGATTTGAAATTTCAGTAATACTTCGGTCAGTGAGACAGTGCCAACCACCTCCAAAAAAATTTCCAAAAACATAGAAATGAAGCTTTTGATGAGTAGAAGAAGTTTCCTGAAGGGCACTTTGAGAAAAGAAGCCAATTCGGCAGTGTTTCGGAGCTTTTAAATTTCTCTCTCTTCTTTCTCCATTTTTAGCACAGCAGCTCTCTCTCTCTCTCTTTTTTGTGTTTTCTACGTACAGAATGAATGAAGAAGAAGGTGGAGAATTGATTAAATGGGTCATCCAATTAACTCGCACGTGTCAAGCCATGATTGGTCCAAAATTACAATTTTCGCACAAAATGCTTAATCTGGCAGAATTTTCATTAAAATTTGAAAATTCATATCTAATTGTAAAAATATCCAATTGGGGTCGTTCTAAAATTTATGGGACCCTTATTGAGTCTATTTTTAAGAAAAAATATAAAATTTGGCCAATTAGAAGCTCACTCTTCCCAGAATTTAAGTCTTTGAATGCTGTCCCAGAAAATAATTAATTTCACTGGGCTAAATTCAAAAATTCATTTCTCTTTGTGTACAACTCCAAATGAATTATATGACCTTTAAAATTAAAGCTTGATAAGTATTCTTTCATTCTGAAAAGTTTCATATTTGTTGGACATCATTTGCCTATTTAAATCTGCCACACAAACACGACTGCCACATCGAGAATTTCACCAATAGCAACAATACTTTGTATTCCACTTCAGTATGTTGTGTGTGACCTCCAATCACTTCATTTTGTTATTCCCCAAGCTCTTTAGCTCACCAATATAATTTCTTTTAATATCCAAGGATATAAAGGAATTTTGAAAAATAATACTAAGTCTCACTATGACATTTACCAAACAGGGGTCTAGTAGTCCCCTTTAATCTAGGCTAAATCTTAAGCCTCTAGTCCCAAAATTTGAGATATTACATGACTGATCTCCTTTAACTCTCAAAAGCTTTACAAGTCACTTGCAAAGTTCATGCGAGTGACGCTAAATTACTCAAGTGTACAAACCATCAGTTGAGTGATCTTGTACAGCTTCATAATATTGACGCAAGACCTTTAGAAAGTAGGTAGTTTGGCAGCAACTTCCAGTGGGCATAATTTTTTTGAATATAACTCTAAATTTGACACATAGCCTATCCCCAGAAAGTTCTTCAAGTCTTCTTTCAAATGCAGAAAGTATCAGCTCTAAATTCATTGTATTCTAAAAGTTTTGATCACATTCATAACAGATGGTCTGGAGCAATGTCTTGCAATGTCTTTGTACGTCTATGAACTTCCTAAGTTCATATCTCTTCCAGTTATTCTTAGTTGACTATGATCTTGACATTGTTGAAAGGCTTTTGAAGTCTAGTTTCATATGAAATAAAATTCTCATGCTCTAAGAATATAATAAGAGCCCAAGTTTTGATACCAAATGTTAGAACTGATTGATACCCAAGAGGGGGTGAATTAGTGTATGATTAAAAACTTTCAAATCCTCTTCGCATCTGATTAAATCAATATATATGGAAGTATAAAATCATAAGTAATTATATAAATCATATATGCTGGAAATATAAGAGCTTACGGAAGAGAAGATACAAACAATGATTTATCTTGGTTCAATCCAATCCACGATGACCACTAAACCCCAAATTTTGGAATAAGAGGCTTAAGATCAAGCCTTGATTAAGTGGACTACTAAACCCCCAGTTTAGTAAATGTTCTAGTAAGGCATAATTGTATTCTCAAAAATTCCTTTATACCCTTGGCTTTTAAAGGGAATATTATGGAGAATTAAAGAGCTCAGGGAGAAGACAAAACAATGCAATTAGAAGTCACACACAAAGTAGTGTTGCTACCGGTGAATTTTCTTGTGTGGCATCTTTCAAGGGGAAAATGATGTCCAAAAATTTTGAAACTTTTCAGAATTTAATTAGACTTATCAAGATTTAATTTGATAGGTCATATGAGCTATTTGGAGCTGTACACAAAGAGATATGTATTTTTGAAGTTAGCCCAGTGAAATTGGGAATTTTCTGTGGTAGCACTCGAAAATGGAAATTCTGGGAAGTGTAAACTTCCAATTGGCAAAATTTTATATTTTTTCTTAAAACTATAATTAATAAGGGTCACATAGCCTTTGGAACCACCCCAATTGGATATTTACACAATTAGATATGAATTTGCAAATTTGTTGAAAATTTTGCCTAGTTTTGCATTTTGTGCGAAAATGAAGAAAAGCCAACAATTATGACTATGCTTGAAGAAGACAATTTGTAAGAACAACTAGTCAATATTCCCTCTCCTTTTAAGCCTTAAAAACCGTCCAAGTAATAGCCAATTAGGAAGGGAAATAGTTTGATCAATTGGTCAAAGCCTCTTCAAATTTTTCTAACTTGGAAAGTTTGACTAAAAAGGAAAAAAAGTAATTAATGGCAATTCAAGAGGCCATCTTATTTTCCCATTCCTCATGGATTTTAGCTGACCAAGGGAAAAGAAAAGGGAAATGGAATTATTTGAAGTATTTGGACAAAAATCATAAATTTGGACAAATAGGGTGTGACCACATGTTAAGGCAACTTGAACCATTTCCTTAAGTTATCATCTTTCCTCTCTCCATCTTCATTTTCAGTGGAAAAGTGCAGAAACATAGAGAGAGGGAGGGCTGGACAAAACCAAGAGCAAGAGAAGAGGAGGTTTGAGATCAAGGAAAAAATTAAGGTAAGTGATGAAATCTTAGTACTTTTGCCTTCCAAAACATGTAGGAACTTCTTCTAACCTCTTCTTTTCCTTAAAAACCATTATTAGCAAGCTTAATCAAGAGTATAGAGAGAGAGAGATCAGAGACGTTCAAGAGAGGGAAAGCCAAGATATCAAGAGGTAATCTCATAAACTTGATCCTCTTGTGTTATAAGATGTTGTTGTTTGTTTTGGCTTGGTTTGTAAAATATGGGCTGAAGCAAAACCTAAGAGAAATGATGCCTAAATTTCCTCTAAACATGTCTATTTAGTGTTTAAATAGCTAATCATTTCATAAGAAGTAGAAAGGAAGTGATTAAGCAAGAGAAAACAATAAAACAACATATACTCCTAAGAACCCTGATTTCTGTCCTGTTTGTGACATGGAGAAGGAGTGGTAATTTGTTGATTTTGATGATTCCATTGGATTTAGAAGGCAAAATTGTGTTGGTATGCAAGTGTTAATGATTTTTGGATGCTTGTATATGAATTTGGAATTCTTGAAAGTTGTGAGGTAGATGTTGTGTAATTCTTTTTCTGGAGGCAGTGTCGTTGTGACGTGTTTTGTAGTTGACAAATGTTATTCAATGACCATGAAATTTTCATATTAAACGTAGACATAATAAGATTTAAAAGGATATGTAATATGAAGGATTTGGAGCAATACACTGGGAGTTATGATTTTTCAAAGTTTGGCCTTGTTTCTGGAATTAAATCTAGAACAGTGATGTTTGGTCAATTTTTGGAAATTGTGTGTTGGTATTTTCCATATAATGATATTTTTGAGTGAAATTATACTTAAGTAGGGTTAGAATGAGCTTGGAACCAATCAATTTGGAGTTTCTTAGAATTATTTATGATTTTTGAAAGTTGTATATTGAATATGGAAGCTGTTCAGTGACAGACTTATTGAGACATGATTTTGTCTAATATAATGAACTTCAATGTCCATGATATTTTCCAAAAACAAAGTAGACCCAAAGATATTTAATTTTATGGGTAATTTTTAATAATTGGATCAATACATCGGGAGATACAATTTTTTGAAGTTTAGTAATGATTCTGTAAGCTGTCTTAGGACAGTAGAGAGTAATCATGAAGTATGGACTTATGGGTATGGGGACTGTATGAGTAGTTATTTTTCCTATAAAGTAGACTCGATAGGGTCACATAGGGCTTTGAACCACCCCAATTGGAGTTCTATATAATTAATTTTGATTTTTCAAAAAATTGTGAAAAATTTATCAACATTATGTTTTATGTGAATTTAAGACTTAATGGAACAAATGTAATTAGTATGATCTCCAAGGGTAAAAGTAAGCCTTTAAGGCTAATTTAGCCTATTGGGTATTCACTTTTCATGGCTATAATAATTTCATTACTTATCTTCATGAAGTGATAAAGAAGAGGCAATGATTGGAAGATCAAGGGATAAGAGGAGGACGCAAAATCTAAAAGGTAGTGAACTTACCTAGCTTGCATGTATAAGATATGTATATTTTGCATTGTTTGATGTGACTGCTTCACTAATTGTCTTGAGCATGATTGATTGATTGAAACTTTGTTATGTTTATATAATGGCCATAAGTATGTATAACATTGAGCATGTAGATGTCATTATTGGCATGATTTTATGAATGGCAAGCATGTCATGCATTAAATATATATCTTGCATAGTGGTAATATTTACTACTGAAATTCTCTAAATCTCACTCTTCCTCACCCAAACATATAGGTGTTGAGTACAAGTGAAGAATGTATGGAGAAATGCGAAGAAGAATTACAAAGAAGTTGAATTGATCGTAGTGCGATGCACTATTTTTATATTTTATGTAATTCACTTGATAGCCGTATGTGGCTATATGTTTCATCTATATGAACAAACAAATGAATGTAGTATGAGCAGAGAATAGCTCTAATTAAATTAAAAAGAAAAAAAAATGCTCGCACATACTCTGATATAATAAATTTATGAGCCGATGAGGCATTTGTGACCTAGCGAAACTTATGGAATTAATTTGTAAAATTTTCTACCCTTTGAAAATCCCTCTCAAGCTTAGGTTTAAATCCTGAGTTGAGAGTGAGAATTTGTGAAAGATTTTGAAACTTGATCATCTGGGTTCAAATCCTGGTTCCATAATGGATTTTACTACTCTTTTGTACTCATCTGAGACTATTGGAAATAAGGTATTACACTCCTCCTAAGATTTCCAATCCACTATCTTCTTGTTTAACTGAGCACAAGAAAAGCTTCTGCAATCCCACAAGTTTTGCTGGGCACTTGTGAAGCCGTTTAGAAATTTCTCACCAAGATACTCTCCTTACTCACCAAAAGGATACAACTATTTATGATGAAGGATTACAATCAACCTTCTCTCTCAAAAGTGAATAAGATGAATATAGAAGTACATTACAAATAGTCATACTTTCTATGGTAAATTATATGATTACAGAGACAATAGAGAGCAATGAGATAAATGTCAGAGTGTTGGCATTTTGACAGTGAAGGTGCTAGCTCTTGTCATTGGCATTAAATGCTTTTCAATTTATAGTTGATGTAGATCTGGTGACTATTGGAAATGTTGAAGTATCCATTAGGCACATTGGTATTCCCATTGCGATTTCATCACTTTATAGAAATATTATCGTTGGAGATTCTAACATAAATTGCTTTTTGGCCGTTGAGCTCTAATCTAAGTTCAATCACCTATAATCCTCATGTTAAGTTGATTAGTAATTATTAGGAATGATTAGAAGAAATATAACCAAGGTTTAAATGAGTTTGCAAGATTATAGAGAAATCCGAGATGGTGATTAAGAAAATATGTGACCAATATCACTTGAGTGCATTGGAGTCCAACTCGAGTGCCTTAAGTTCTGGTATTGTGTCACTCTTGGTTTATCAGAGAGTGACTTGCTAAAGTCTCACGAGTTGCTTGTCATCACTCGAGTGACAACTTACTCATTCAATTGAGCTTTGTTAATAACTTGTAAAGCCATCGCGAGTTACCTACAAAACCACTACGAGTTTATATCAATACTTTTATCCAGAACTTGAGTTCTCTTTTTAAGAACTTAATTTCTCATGTACTTCAAGTTTTCTATATGAGTCTCTGGTTAGAACTTGTGGGAGTTTATTTTTAGACTCAAGTTTTCCTCTCATCAGAACTCAAGTTTTGCTCCCAAACTTGAGTTCTTGCTATATTGCCAGCTTCTGAGTATTTCTTTGGAAGTGCCTCGCTGAAACTTTGCACCATCATTTGAGTAATCACCAATTCATAGGAGTGATCTTGAGCATATCACTCAAGTTCTCAAAACCATCACTTGAGTAATCTCCTTCAACTCTCAGAAGCTTTACGACTCACTTGCAAAATTTCTATGAGTGACACTGAATCGTTCGAGCATACAAACCATCACTCGAGTGATCTTGTATAGCTTCATAATATTGACGAGAGACCTTCAAAAGGTAGGTAGTTTAGTAGCAACTTCCAGTAGGCATAACTGTTTGAATATAACTCCAAATTTGACATATATCCTATCCCCAGAAAGTTCTTCAAGTCTTCTCTCTAATACAAAAAGAATCAGCTCCAAATTCATTGTATTCTGAAAGTTTTGATCACATTCGTAACGACTGGTTTGGAGATGCGTCTTGCAACATCTTTTTATGACTATGAAATTCTGAAGTTCATATCTCTTCCAGTTCTTCTTAGTTGACATGATCTTGACATTGTTGAAACACTTTTAGAGTCTAGTTTCATATACAATAAGCTTCACTTCAATTGAATGTGTATTTTTGAGATACATCCAAATTACTGAAGCTGTTAGGAACTGACTTAAGAAATTCTAGCGTCAACTTCTGAATTTAATAGCTCTTTCATCTGAACTCCTTTGATGTTGATTTTGGTGTCTATTTGACGCATTTGGAGTCTAGATTCATATACAACTACTTTTAGCTCAATCGGAAGTGTGGTTGGAGAGACATGTCTAAAATACCAAAGCTCTATCATACTAAAAGTAAAACAGAGTAGAACATAGTGCTTCCAAACTCGATTTTTCCTTAGCAAACTCAAGTTCTCTACTTCTGCAACGTTAGAATGTTGGTTTCTGCCAAAAAATTACAGAAGTGCTATAGTATAACTCAAGTGAAATTTGAACCAAAACTCGAGTTATATCCTAAAACTCGAGTTCACATGACAGCATCAATTTCTGGCTTTGCTTCTGTGAACAACTTGTGAGAGTTAAGAACCAGACTCGAGTTTTCTTCAGTCCACAACTCTAGTTTTACCTCAAGACTTGAGTTCTGATTATACGTTTAGATTCTAGCTAAGTTTCTAGATTAAACTCGCGGGAGTTAACTAGCCAACTCAAGTACTCTTCTGTTAAGAACTCGAGTTCTAATTGCAAACTTGAGTTCTCTCTGCCTTGTCTTTATAATTCTAAAGCTCTCAAGCAGAAACTCTCAATGCAAAACTTCCACGACTCGAGTTCACTTCATGTCAGAACTCGAGTGCTCACTCAGTACTCGAGTGTATCAGCTTGAGATCAATTAAGTTCTTCTTTCTTCAATCTCTTTCTTTCTTTGTTTGACTAATCTACAAGATATGCAACATTAAATATAGTCAATGTAGGAGATAAGTATATTATGCAAACTTTTTACTCTTAATAGTTGGCATCTATATTTGACATCATCAAAACTAATCATATCTAACAACAACCTCTTCAGGACAATGTTTGGAATCTCATGCATCGAGTTACTCTCGGAATCTCATACCTCGAGTTACTTCCTGGAATCTCAAATTCTAATTGCACAGCAGGTCTTACAATCCTACTCTGAATGCATATCAGGTCTTACGTCCTATGGACATACTGGCCCAATAGGTCTTACTACCTCTAGGCTCACTACCCATAAGGTCTTATGGCCTAAGACACGCTGGTCCAATAGGTCTTGTTACCTATTGTATATTCATAACACTAATATACTTAATGGTAAACATATACATGAAGAACCATTACGTAAGATACGAGATCAAGAGTTGCTTGACTTTCTCTATTTTGTCGAGCCTGTTTTACCGTAGTCTCTTTTCCATCTTCTTTCAATAGATAGCATTGGAACGTCCCATTGCAATTCACTAGGTCATATAAACCCGTCTTTCAAGGAAAACCCATCCATTGTGGGACTCGTTACAATGCACCCTCTCAAAAGGCAACATCCCAGTGGCTCTACTCTACTATTCAAAGTCACGATGGCTTCACGTTACAGTACTGATGGCTAAACTCTACTCTACTATCGGTTCTTCACTCAGTTACCTGACTGGTCAAATCCTTACGGTCAGAACTCTTTATAGGTAGCCCTCTCTAGTCAACCGATCTAGACAATATTCTGATGGCTAAACTCTACATTGTTTCACTTAACCTTCTATTGGTCAGCCCTCTGCAGGTAGCCTTCTTCGGTTAGCTATTTCTCAATGAAAATACCATTGTCACGGAAAAAAAGTTCTTCAATCTGTTAGGATTGGTAGGCACACAGCGGAAGAATTAAATAAAATTAAAATTGCAAAAGTTTACCAATCCGAATTGCGGATCTATCAACGGCATTTAAATCAAGTTAGAAAGAGTCGTACCTTATTCATGTTTGTTTGATGCCCACAATCATCAACGTATTGCGAGTTCACAAATCTCCATGTTTGATTGCTCCTGAAATAATTTCCCCGCCATCTATATGTCCGCTAATTCTTCTTAAAAGAGCGTCAATCTCTATGAGTATGAGATTAACCATCCCCAACATCAACATGTCAACTAGTTCTTCTTGGAGTTTTGCCTTTTTCAATCTTGAGGAGCTAACTACTCATATCAGCTCCCTCTACTGGTATCCACATGAATAGGACCCCAACACCGGCAGCGTGCTAGCGCCTCTAATATCCTTCTAGGGTTTTCTTGTGGCTCTCTAGTTTTTCATCATCTGTAGAAAACCCTAGCTCTCATATTTTATAACTAGTAGGGTTATCTATTTTATGATGGATATTGGATTTTTAAAATTAATCTTAATTAATTTCAAAATCCTTATCATATCAATTAACATTTAATTGTTTTAATAAGCTAATTAAATAAACCTGGTTTAATTAAATCTGTCCAACAGTTTTAATTTAACCTATTTATTTAATTAGAATAAAGAGCCAATGGAATTTAATTTATCTTCATAAATTAAATATGAGATATTATCATATAATATCTTTATATATACACAATATAATAATATCATCATATAATATAATATTATCATATATTCAATATATATTATCAAATAATATATATTATATATATATAATATAACATTATCATATGATCATATAATATAATACTATCATATATATATAATATATATTATCAAATAATATATATTATATATGTATTTATGTATTTCAAAAATACATATGTGTATATAATATTATTAATATTCCTTTCCAAATATAAATATATATATAACACACATATAAATATTTATCAAATAAATATTCACACAACATGTGTATATAATAAATATATATTTAAAATTCATTCACCCTAGATTAAACATTGTATTCATTGAATCTTAGACGCATCTTAGATTCAATGAATCTGGACATTATAGCTCGTGTTGGGCTATTCTTGTGTGCGACCCTGTAGGCCCAAACGAAGTTGGCAGTGGGCCAATGACTATACTAACCCACAAGTCGTAAGCGGCCTCTAGCAAGACATTACGACTACCCAATTCATATGAGGATCGACAATACGATATAACCTGTCGTATAACCATATCACGTCCCTTTTGTCACACGATATTTCGGTCAAAGATGAGGCATGGAGAATGTCATCCTCCTATTCCTGACCATTACTTTCTCGATCCCTGAGTAGTCTGACTATAGAAATGGAAACTCCTTTCCATCGTAGTATGGCCATACATTTCTCAGACTCACTCATCGAGGGGCCCAGTAATATCTCTCTACTAATGTGAGGGACAAATTCCATCTTGACCATTCACATTCCTCTGCATGAAAACCACTAAACCCGATTGTAGCCTTTATCATCACCCGGTTAAAGGTGACTTTTGACTAAGTCAAAGCTTAGTAACTCTCATGTAGGAATCCATGATGATCTCAGGTCAAAGGGCATTGTGACGTGGTTATACATGAGATAAGCTTATGACTTGATCCATGCAGCTTTCTCATAGCGGGTCGGTCCAGCACCTTGTACTCCTACAAGTGCCTAAGACTTTGATTAGTATCCCCATACCTTATCAAAGTCATACTGGTCTTATTTCATCTTTGCTCCCACATAGATGACCGACCAGGGACATTTAGGACAATCATTATGATTTATCCAAGGATACAATTATCACAGTGAACATGCGAATAATGTGATAACCAAATGGAGAAATTCATTGAATGACAATATTCAAAGTACAATGATTGGCCCCTAGGGCACAATTTCCAACATCCTCCCACTTGCACTAGGTACAATCATTAGTTTACCTAATTCGCATTGTTCTAACATGACGCTCATGCTTTACTTGTGCAAGCTACTTAAAAGGAGGATCAACAACATTGTCTTCTCCTCTTACTTTGTATATTTTTATATCACCTCTATCATTGATTTCTATGATAAGATGAAATCCCTTGAGTATACGTTTGGTCCTTAATAGCTTCGCTATTTTCACAAAACAAATCTATTGGATTTGGGTGGTAGGTACCACCCTTAGTTCAATAACAAACTTTTAATCCAAACAGTTTCTTTAGCTGCATCTGATGCTGCTATATACTCAACTTCTATTGCAGAACCTACTACAGTACTCTACTTGTAGCTCTTCCAGCTTACTACACCACTATTTAAAATTAACATATATCTAGATTGCGATCTAAGATCATCTCTGTATAACCAGTTACATAGAACTCATCACCCAATCCACCATATACAAAGAATAAGTCCTCAGTCATTCTCAGGTGCTTTAAGATATTCTTGACAGCAGTCCAACGACCCTCACTACTCTGACTTAGGCCTATTAGCCTCTTGGATCTATCTCTATAGATTCTAATCCCTAGGGTATAAGTGGCTTCGCCTGAGTCTTTCATCGAGAAAGACTTCCCTAACCAAGACTTGACACTCTGCAAGGTAGGAATGTCATTCCCACTAACCTTCTTATAAACAAAAGGCTCATCGATGTTTTGAATGAATCCAAACTCTTTGACTATTTCATCAAAACAATGATTCCAACTCCGAGATGCTTGCTTTAATCCATAAATGGATCTTTAAAGCTTTCATACCTTACCAGAATCCTTTAGACGCACAAAACCTTTAGGTTGTGTCATGTACACATCCTGAATGAGCTTTCCATTAAGGAAGGCTGCTTTGACGTCTATCTGTCATATTTCATAGTCATAATATGATGCAATGGTAAGAAGGATTTTGATTGATTTGGCCATTGCAACTGTGGAAAAGGTTTCATCATAGTCTATACTATGAGTTTGAGTGAATCCTTTAGCAACCAGTTGTGCCTTGAAGACATTTACTTTGCCATCCATGTCGATTTTTCTTTTCTTTGAAAACCCATTTGCACCTGATGGTTTTAACACCTTTAGGTGGATCGACTAAGGTCTATACTTGATTGTCGTACATGGATTGCATTTCAGACTTTATGGCATTTAGCCATTTCTTAGAGTTTGGTCCCATTATGGCTTCTTGATAGGTGGTTAGCTCATTCTGCTTAATGAGCAACACATTACGACTTCTAGAAATCAGAAATCCATATCTCTGAGGCTGATGTCATGTCCTATCAAACCTTCGTAGGCCTTATGTTACTTGAGCAGGCTCAACAACTTGTTGTGAGTCTTCTCTATTTTCCATCAGTGGTTCTGTGCTATCTTGTGACTCTCAAACTTCTTTGAGATGTACCCTACTCCCACTGGTTCTTTTAGAGATAAACTCCCTATCTAGAAAGATACCATTTTGGATAACAAACACTTTATTATTGGTGGGATTATAGACATAGTATCCCTTAGTTTCCTTAGGATACCCCACAAAAAGGCACTTTGAGGATTTGTGTGATAATTTATTAGAGGCTTGTTGTTTAACATAAACCTCACATCCCCAAATTTTGAGAAAAGACAAACTGGGATTCTTCCCAGTCCATATCTCATATGGTGTCTTTCCAACTACCTTCGATGGAACACGATTTAGTGTGAACACAGCTATTTCTAAGGCATGGCCCTAAAAGGACGGTGGAAGATCTGTTTAACTCATCATATATTGAACTATATCTAATAGTGTTCGATTCCTCTACTTAGAAACATCATTCCATTGTGGTGTTTCTAGAGGAGTTAATTGTGAGACTATCCCACAACTCTTAAGATGGTCAATAAACTCTTGGCTCAAATATTCACCACCTCGATCAGATCGAAGTGCTTTAATTATTTTGCCAAGTTGGTTTTTGTACTTTATTTTGGAATATTTTGAACATTTCAAAAGATTCATATTTATGTTTCATTTGATAGATATATCCATATCTACTAAAATCATCCATAAATGCAATGAAGTACATATAACCTCCTCTGGCAGCTATATTCATTGGTCCATATACATCTGTATATATGAGGCCCAATAAATAAGTGGCCCTCTTACTATACCCAATAAAAGGTGCCTCTATCATCTTTCTTAATAAGCAAGATTCACATGTATCATATGATTCAAAATCAAATGAAAAAAAATCCATCTTGATGGAGTTTAGAAATGTGTTTCTCATTTATATAGCCTAGATGACAATGCCATAGGTAAGTCGGATTCAAATCGATTGACCTGATCCTTTTAGTTTTTCTTCTCAGATCTTCGAGGTAGAGTTTGCAATTCCTCTTCCAATGAACGGTTTCATTGTAGAAGAAGCATACTCCTTCCTTTGGAGGCTTTACCTTCTTGGCTGCAGGCTTAGTTTCGGGCTTGTTTAACTCTTTGGTTTTACCTCCTGAGCCATTACCCTTTGCCCTGCCCTCGCCTTTCCTTTTAATACCCTTTAGGAATGGGTTGATCTAGGACATATGCTTTCTTTCCTGCTTGAGAACAATTCTCAAGTTCCTAAACCAATCAAGAAAGTTTGTCCCACTGAGTTTGTCCTTCTCAAGGACTGATCGCAGTGATAGTGTAGTAGTATTACTAGTTGACATGATTCTACAATTAAAATATGCAAAGTTATTTTGTAATCTCCCACTAAATTAACAACCCTCAATGCTATAATTAGTAGGCTAAGATCCATATTTTGCTTAAATTTAAGTCCGCTTTGGTAGGACGCTTAAATTCAAGTTATTTAGGTAGGTAACCTCTTTACCAATTACATCATATGTAACTCTTAGATCTTTATGGGATTTGATCATCATATGATCTAGCATGTTTAATCCCATCTAATGCCTTGAGACCCAAAACCGTTTTGATGATCTCAATTAAGTCAAAACAACAATGAATTTTGTGAGTAGCACCATTACTCATGCTTGCCTCACCAAGATAACTCAAATGCATCCACTTTGGTGGAGCCTACAATTAAGCGATCTAGGTTTTGACAAGTATTCATTAATTGACGGCATTATGACTTAAGATTTTATTCGGAGGGCTTTAATTAATTAGTTTCATTTATGTTAATGTAATCACAGTTGTATCTCATACACATAACTACAAAAGTATGCATATTATGATCTAATCAAAAGCATAATTTAAACGTGATACAACATGGCTCACCTAACCTAAAATCCTCCCAAGCCAATGAGAGGACTTCTCTAAATAAGAAGAGAAAAAATTACATTGATAGAAACCTCGTTTGAACATACGAGGGGAGTGAGATGAGAAGAGAATGTACAATGAGAATATTTAGAGAAAGGCATGGCACGCAGGCCATATTTAAACATTACAACATTTGTAAAGACTAAGAGCCATGTTGTTCACCATACCCAAACAATTTGGAGAAGTAAACCACAACAATCAACAATTCATACAATATGAAAAGTAATAAATGTCGTGATTGAGCTACGAACAATTAGCTACGGCAGTCCCGCTAAGCTGTCAGATTTTTCATCTTAATTTGAAAAATCATAATTAAATCTCAAAAAATCCAATTGTACTGGTTCAAAGCTCTATTTGACCGTCCTTAAGTATATTTTAAACGAAAAATACAATTTTCATAAAATTATATGTCTACTATTCCTGAAACACTAATTAATCTTTGCTGCTAGAAAAAACGTCACAGATTCAAAGCCTAACTTCAAAAATTGATATCTCCTAATATACGGATCCAAATCGCATATATTATATATCAAATTAAAGCTTAGGATGTCTATTCTCATTCTGGAAATTTTCAGGATTATTGGATAAGATTTGAGCATTCGAATATTCGTCACGATCATACTGCCTCTAAAAAAACGAAAATCTGCAGCACTACTACTATGACTTCAATCTTTCTAAAATCATGTTCCACTTATATATCACATATATAAGCACACAATAAGCACTAAAACTCAATTTAAATGCACAATTGACCTGGCTCTGATGCCACTGTTAGGATTGGTAGGCACACAGCGGAAGAATTAAATAAAATTAAAATTGCAAAAGTTTACCAATCCCAATTGTTGATCTATCAACGGCATTTAAATCAAGTTAGAAAGAGTCGTACCTTATTCATGTTTGTTTGAATGCCCACAATCATCAACGTATTGCGAGTTCACAAATCTCCATGTTTGGTTGCTCCTGAAATAATTTCCCCGGCATCTACATGTCCGCTAATTCTTCTTAAAAGAGCGTCAATCTCTATGAGTATGAGATTAACCATCCCCAACATCAACATGTCAACTAGTTCTTCTTGGAGTTTTGCCTTTTTCAATCTTGAGGAGCTAACTACTCATATCAGCTCCCTCTACTGGTATCCACACGAATAGGACCCCAACACCGGCAGCGTGCTAGCGCCTCTAATATCCTTCTAGGGTTTTCTTGTGGCTCTCTAGTTTTTCATCATCTGTAGAAAACCCTAGCTCTCATATTTTATAACTAGTAGGGTTATCTATTTTATGATGGATATTGGATTTTTAAAATTAATCTTAATTAATTTCAAAATCATTATCATATCAATTAACATTTAATTGTTTTAATAAGCTAATTAAATAAACATGGTTTAATTAAATCTGTCCAACAGTTTTAATTTAACCTATTTATTTAATTAGAATAAAGAGCCAATGGAATTTAATTTATCTTCATAAATTAAATATGAGATATTATCATATAATATCTTTATATATACACAATATAATAATATCATCATATAATATAATATTATCATATATTCAATATATATTATCAAATAATATATATTATATATATATAATATAACATTATCATATGATCATATAATATAATACTATCATATATATATAATATATATTATCAAATAATATATATTATATATGTATTTATGTATTTCAAAAATACATATGTGTATATAATATTATTAATATTCCTTTCCAAATATAAATATATATATAACACACATATAAATATTTATCAAATAAATATTCACACAACATGTGTATATAATAAATATATATTTAAAATTCATTCACCCTAGATTAAACATTGTATTCATTGAATCTTAGACGCATCTTAGATTCAATTAATCTGGACATTATAGCTCGTGTTGGGCTATTCTTGTGTGCGACCCTGTAGGCCCAAACGAAGTTGGCAGTGGGCCAATGACTATACTAACCCACAAGTCGTAAGCGGCCTCTAGCAAGACATTACGACTACCCAATTCATATGAGGATCGACAATACGATATAACTGTCGTATAACCATATCACGTCCCTTTTGTCACACGATATTTCGGTCAAAGATGAGGCATGGAGAATGTCATCCTCCTATTCCTGACCATTACTTTCTCGATCCCTGAGTAGTCTGACTATAGAAATAGAAACTCCTTTCCATCGTAGTATGGCCATACATTTCTCAGACTCACTCATCGAGGGGCCCAGTAATATCTCTCTACTAATGTGAGGGACAAATTCCATCTTGACCATTCACATTCCTCTGCATGAAAACCACTAAACCCGATTGTAGCCTTTATCATCACCCGGTTAAAGGTGACTTTTGACTAAGTCAAAGCTTAGTAACTCTCATGTAGGAATCCATGATGATCTCAGGTCAAAGGGCATTGTGACGTGGTTATACATGAGATAAGCTTATGACTTGATCCATGCAGCTTTCTCATAGCGGGTCGGTCCAGCACCTTGTACTCCTACAAGTGCCTAAGACTTTGATTAGTATGCCCATACCTTATCAAAGTCATACTGGTCTTATTTCATCTTTGCTCCCACATAGATGACCGACCAGGGACATTTAGGACAATCATTATGATTTATCCAAGGATACAGTTATCACAGTGAACATGCGAATAATGTGATAACCAAATGGAGAAATTCATTGAATGACAATATTCAAAGTACAATGATTGGCCCCTAGTGCACAATTTCCAACACAATCTACTTCTTTAATTTTTCCATTTCATTTGGGGTTATTCTATATGGACTTTTGATATTTTTCCAGCTCTAGTCATAATCATAAACTCTATTTCCCTCATCGGGGGTAATCTACCCACGTCTTTAAGGAAATCTGTTAGCCACTAGTATATCTGTTGTTATCTGTCTCAGTCATGAGACCGTAACTTGTGGCTTTCTTTGTTCTATCCAAGAACTAACTCTCAATTAATCTTGGGGAATATTCAAGATCTTTCCCTATACTAGATTAGCAACTAGTAACCTCCAAAAACCTCATACATATTTGTACCATATTTTAGTACCTTAAATCATTTAGGTCAATTCAAATTCCTAAAGAATCTATTCAACTATTGATTTTGATTCTTCGATCGTAATTCAACTCATAGAACCTTAACATCAATTGAGCCGAGAAATCATGTTTCCTCATTCATACCCATCATGCGTACTAAAATCATGATTCATTATGCTTATTTTAATCCTCAAAAAATTCAGATAATGTCCTTATAGCATCAACATTTATTATGAGGTTCTAATTCTACCTCAATCCTCAATATCATAATGGCATATTCAAAGCTTGGTTGTTGGCTCTAAATCACAAGTGGGATATTTTATCACATAAGACTTCAGTTGTTGGGAGGCATACGCCACTATTCTACCCTACTATACTGGGCACATCCCAATCCCATATACTCATTTCACTGCAACCTATACCGGTCGCTTCATTTGTAGACCACTCAGGTCGTATCATCGCAGACCACTCATGTCGCTTCTCTACAGACCACATCGACTGCACTAGGATCTAGGATAATCAATACTGGTATGAATGCCAACCCCTCCCTTAGCTCTATGAAGCTCCTCTCACATTTATCATCCCACATACAACCAATCAATTTATTCACATGAGCTCTATTAATGCTAAGGCAATTCGGGAGTAAGGATATCTCCCCTATAATATCTTGTAGGACCCAGAACACTACGTATATTGTACCAATTCTTGGCCTCTTCTAGTTTAATACTTTCTATCATACCTATATGCCTTTAAATACAATTCATTTAAGATGATAATTAATCATGGAGAAATCTAAAGGTAATCAATATTCCCCAAGTCTCTAAAACCTTACTAACTTAACTTCCCAAGGGGTTACTCATCTTGGGATTACTCTCGCCTAAGCACGCTTAACCACAGAGTTTCGTTGGACTCCGGGTCACATGCCAATTTGGCATCAGATTCACTAAAGCTCATACCCTTCTTTATTAAGTATAAATTACTGCTGCTTTGTTTCATTCTCTATATACAGCTTTGCCCCTTCCTTTGGCAGGGGAATCTATAGCTAGTTGATTTTCAAATATATGGCTCTACCTTTCCTTTATACCAGCCTGCCACTTAGTGGTCGGGGTAAATTCTGTCTCTATAGGTTTGTCTATCACCCATATCTCTTAATCCTAATATCACTCAAGATTATCATATTATCGACTATGATACTATTCACATAAGCAGAGTATACTAGCCAAATGCCAGAATCTCATGCTTTGATACCAAAAGGTGTAACACTTTACTATTAAGCATAGCATATATACAGAAGCACTATCATTCTCATTATGGCTTAATGAAAACATTAACTAAAAAACCCAACCAGTAAATTATGTCTCTATAGGTTTGTGTATCACCCATATCTCTTAATCCTAATATCACTCAGGATTATCATATTATCGACTCTGATACTATTCATATAAGCAGAGCATACTAGCTAAATGCCAAAATCTCATGCTTTGATACCAAAAGGTGTAACACTTTACTATTAAGCATAGCATATATACAGAAGCGCTATCATTCTCGTTATGACTTAATGAAAACATTAATGAAAACACCCAGCCAAAAACTCTTATAATTATTCTTATGGCATTGTTTTTTTAGTAAAAATTTTATTTTCAATTCTCAACTTCATTTCATATTTATCAGAATCGTAACTCAGTTTGTAAACCTGAATGTTGTTTCTTAACTTGTATATACTCATTGTTACTGATACCGCGGTTGTAGGTTCTGATACCACTACTCTCTGATACCATTGATGCCACCTTTCAGGCATTGATACCATTATCATGTGCATTGATACCAATATTACATGTATTGATACCACTACTATGTACACTGATACAATCAAATTCCTCTATGCTCTGATACTGCTCTGTGCACATACATACATGTGTCCCTACTGCATGTAATTACAATTAGTCATATTGCATGATAAATTACACATAATAGACTATCATGCATCAATCTTCAAGACTCTATCATATAACCCTTGCATATCTGCATGCAATCCACCTTTATACTTTATATACCTGTATGGTTGGGTGAGGAAGAGTGAGAATCTCAGTAGCAAACTTTGCTAACTATGCATATAAGATACAAGCTTAATGCATGATATGCTTGCTTACATAAAATCATCCTAGCATAATGACATACTTGCATGCTCAATGCTTTACTCATTACACCTATGGCCATATTATAGGTAAAAACATAGCTTCAATCATTCATGCATGCTTCATATGATTCATCAAAGCAATTCAACATATCAATACACAAGCATACTTATCAAGTAAATACAAGTCAAGAAATTTTTACTATATTTTGTCTTTAAGTTCTCCTCTTGTACATTTTCTTCCAATCATTGTAGTTGCTTGAAAATTCTTCCATTGTTCTTCTTTCTTGACATCTTATGGCCTTAGACACATAATCACATTATTTGGTTGATTCATTAGAGCCATGGAGTAAGTCATTACGCATGACTTTTCTTTCTTTCTTAATCTTTATGATTTTCCTCACTTTATTATTAGTACATGATGTGCTTTAGCCCCTTATGAGTTGGGTCTCTATTGGGGTCACAATAGGTTTTAAGACAGATCACTATTCTTTTGGACCAAAAATGTTAGATTTATTAATCATATTTAAAATTCATAACTTAATCTAGAGAACTCCAATTGGGGTGGTTCAAAGTCCTCTGTGGCGGAGACATGTGGAGCCAACACAAAAGTTCTGTCATTATTAGCTATCATGATGTACTTTATTAAAGCTATTTTAATAAAGTTACTTTATCGGTGTTTACTCATGATCCTCCTCTAGTTTTACTCGGGGTTGTGGTACTCATACCGAGGCTTACCAATGATACGTAAGTCCCATTAGTCCTTGAAATGGTACCAGGTGTCCTATAGGCACCAATAAATTTCCTTTGACCACTTACACACCTAATTATTAACCCAAATTTCTTAACTTCAGCAAGTTACACCCTATGTGTCTGGGAATCCCAAAAATAGCTCCATATTTATATACATAAACACCAGTATTAATTTCATTTGACTGGTTATATATACAAGTTATCACAGTTAATAAGTTCAGTATATTACAGTGTTAGTCCCAAGAAGGAAAAATCCTTCCATGATTCCTTTAAGACTTGTACGACATCATAAAAGCTTGGTTTGGTGCTAGCTACTTAGGGTGAAGCTCTATGATCACATATGGTGAAACCTAGGAAAGTGACTAGGTTAACATAGACTAGTGTTTAGTAAAAAATGAAGATTTATTCCTAGATACACAAGTTGTGCTAACGTTTGTGGTCAGCCCGTTACTAGTTCTCTATATAGCTTGTAAGTATGAATATTATGTGCACGAAAGGCAATCTGAGTTAATCAATATATTAATTCAAGAGGGATTAGATATTCTATGAGTAATATCTACTACTATAGATTTGTCTATATTTGATGCTCCATACTTAATAGTTTTAAAGAAACTGTCAAATATAGAGAGACAGAGTTAAGGGAAAGCAATACATAACAATTTTTCTAAATAATTGTTAAGTATAGGAGAACATATTTGATGGTTTTATACTTCAACTGTGATATACAAGTTCTTTTTTAGGAAAAAATAGTATCATTTACTTGACTGTTGTTTATGAACAACTGTCAAATACAAATCATGTATATTTGATGGTCGTTCATAAATAATTGTAAAGTATCATATACTTAACATTTATTTAAAATAAAAATCAGATACTAACATTTTACTTTTAACATATATTTAACTGTTGTAAGATGTTTCCTGTGAAGTTTATCCTCTTAACTAACATTTTACCCTCATCACACCATTCCTCCCCTTGACTCCATGGCACTTCCTTCTCCTCTCACTGTCCTTGAGCCCACTTCTCTTCTATTCATTGTTAAGTCCCATAACCATCTCTCTCTTCCTCTCTTCTCTTCTAGGCATCGTCCCTTTTCCTCACGCCCTTAATCTTTGGCTTTCCAAAGGCAAGGACGAAGCTAGTAGAAAGTAAGGCAAAGGGTTGGCACTCTTCGTTTAGCATCCTCTTCTTGTAGTAAGTTTGTTGAGTTCCTCTATTATTTGGCGACTTAGTGCTCAAGTATTCTAAATTTACAAGAGTTGTTCACCTATAGTTCTCTAACTTTTTTAGGAATACGTAATCAATGCTTTTATATAATGCAATAAAGAACTGAGTAAGTTGAGGTTTTTGTTATGCCTATAGCTCATCTCCTTTAAATAATATGTACTATAAGATTTTATCTCATGTTGTGTGAAAACTGAATCCATTTTGAAATGAAAAATATTTATCACATCATGTTGTTTGCTACTTTGTTCTTTCTGAATAGGAACTATGGTGATTTATTGATATATTTTTTGGAATTTATGGGTAGATATAAAAATTGGGGGCTGACAAATGACAATAGAAGTAAACCAAAATAGCACATAATGTTTGGTCATAGGACAATTTCTAGTACTCAGGAGGGAGCTTAATTTCTATTTTTTTTCTTTCAAGTTTACCCCTTTTTCCCAATGGGAGCACTTATATTTCCTTTTTTTTCCTTGGAAAAAATCCCTAATTGTTTAGTAATGGAAATTTGAATGGTAGTTAGAGGAAGTCATCTTTGTGACAAATAACAGCTTAAATGGTGCTCTGGTAATGCAGTTGTTTTAGTAAAGCTTAACATGTTTAAAGAGCTAGAATTTGTATGGTTGTAAGTCTGAATTGGTAATTTCAGAATTGTACATGTAGGTCTAGGATATGGCAAAGCTTGTATAACACACTATCAACACTCAGAATCAGTTTTAGTGCCTATCCATTTCGGTGCCTATCCAAGGGTGCTCATCCCATTTAGACCGTCCAGATGGGATAAGAATGATCTGGATTTAACTTTTTTTACTTTTTTTAAAATAATTATTTTGATGGGTAGAGAATCTAAAATAAAGATAATCTCTTAAGTAATATTTTTTTAAAAAAATGACTTTTTTATTCAAAAATCACCAGTTTAAAAACATCAAATCTCAACTGTCTACATGGGATGAGTATAGTCACCAAAACTGGTTCTGTGAACACTCTAATGTGGGCAGTACCTGGCATCAAATGCCGACAAATTCCTTGTGCTCATTTGTTTTTTATGGTTTGATGTTGTACTATATCTAAATGCTTAAAATTTACTACCTGATTCAAGCACCTTTTCCTTTCTGTTTTCTAGTCCTCAAGAATTACTACCAAAATTTGTGGAAGAAAATTATCCATTGCCAGAAAAAGCTGACCTTTTTCCAAGCATTTTAGTTCCTTATTTTGCTAGATGGTTCTCATGTGTTACATTACTATGCATTTAGATTTTCTTCTTTGTTTCAATCATAGGGGAGGATGGTGTAAAGGAGCTCCAGAGGAAAAGACACTCACCAACTCTTGGTGTATCTACAAAAGGAAAGGTTAGAAAAGTAGCAAAGTAGTCCTGACGACTTCCTAGTAATACTAAGAGTGATGAAGAATTTGAAAGTGATCCTCTTTAAAACAAAATTTGATTAATCTTGTATGTCTTCCCTTGGTTCTGTGTCATGTTTTTAATGAATTTGGATTAGTTTGGATATATGGCTATAACATATTTCTGGTAATTCTATAGCAGTTTGAAAGACTTCTTGCTTTAGAAAACATGCTTAATCTTATATCCACCTTCCTCTCAAACTCCTCTACTTCCTTTTCTTAGCCCTTTTTATTACAGATGTTTATAAAAAAAGAGTTGTATAACCCTTTAAGTTAGAAAATAAGAAAGAGCTTTTATTATGATATAAAATATATTTGCTAAAGCATATTCACAATTATGCCGATAAGCAACATTCCAGATTTCAGACATATGAATTGAGGCTTGCATTTTACATTAATTGAAGAAATAGTCCTATAGAAACAAGAGATACTTATTATTATCTTATGCTATGGTATTTTTATGTTTGCTTATGCCAGATACTATCTACAGATTGGAGAGATAATTTTTTTGGTTGAAATGCTGCATAGGGGTATTGGTTTGTTAAATTGATTCTATTTTTTCTCCTTTCTAGTTGCTATAATTGTATTAAATATGCAACTAGGAGAACTTGACAAAGTTGCAAAAATTGCAAGAAGGAAAGGCATACTTGAAATCTGCATTTGAGTTGTTGCTATTAGTACATGAAATCTTTAGTTTATTGCCCTAACCATTGCTGTGTTGCTCAAGAATACAAGGATATTGGGTAAAGAAACAATGAAAGGTACAAGATAGAATTAGGGAAGTTTCTCACAACCACTTCATTTTCATAAAGTAATTTTGTTCTTGATGATCTCATTGCCATTGAAGATAAGACTTTTGAAGAGAGAAGAGTTACAATTTAAAGAAGTTGAAGATCAATGCTTTTGCTTTAGTAAAGCCTAATATGCTTAGAAAGTTAGAGTTGTATTTTAATTTTGACTTTGTTAGGTATAGGGTTGTTTTAAAATTTAAAAGTGTTGTATTTTGTGAATTAGACATTAAATGCAATTTCATATTAGTGATTGTAATTTTTTTATAATCAATAATAGTTTGTTAGTTGCAAAATTATTGGTTTTTCATAGTTTATTTATGTAAATTGGTATTTATATTCATATGATGAAAATATATTGTGTTTTCAAAGGAACACATTTAATTGACTGTTATTGATGAAGAACCTTTAAATATTTTGCAAACTATTTAATAGTTATTGTCAAAGAACTATTTAATATTTTATAGACCGTAAAATGTTAATATTTAGCACTTGGATATTTAATAGTTGTAGAGCGTTAAATATATGTAAAAATAATCGTTAAGTATAGAAAAATCTGTAGTAGTGGTGTTTGGGAGAATCTGGGATATTTGAGGTCACAGATAGATGGCTTATAAATATATAAAAGGTGTCCTTGGATGCTGATAGGATGAGGGATTTCTAATATCATATGCTCCAAATTTTAAAAAAGTTTTGCCTGCACAGTTAATGCAAACACCAAGTACAAAACAAGAAAGAGTAATATATGCCTAATGGGGGCCCATTAAGTATGAGTGGGAGATGTTAGACTTTGGGTCCAAGTCTTTCCTTGATGGGCCAGACTATTTAATTAGAAAACAAGTAGCCTTTCAAATATAGAACAAATCAACATTAATTATGGTCCAGGTCTTCTCTCTCCTCATTTTTCCTTCAGGTTCATTTCACATGACATATCATCATCTTCTGCATATTGGGTATTATGGGCTTCATTTTCACATGACACAATTTCATCTTCTATGTGATATCTTATTCTCAATAGCCGTAGATGAGTTCAAATGAGTAGTGAAATCATTCTTGAGATTAGGATTCAAATCTGGATTACTCAACTCTTGAAAATGTTAACAAATCCCCAATCTCAACTAAAGAGTTGAACCTAGGGTTAAGAGGGTTTTTTAGAGGGAAAATAAACTTTTTCAATTAATTTAACGTGTTTCACTACGTCACTAAGTCTCATCGGCTCTTAATTGTACTATATCAGAGTTGCAAGCGATTCTTTGCTTAAGCTCAATTCAATCATCTACATACATGTAATGTGTAGCCACATAAGGCTATCAAAAATCTAAATCAAATACATACAGCGCATTGTCCTTCAATCTCCAATTCTCCTTCGTAATTCCTCTTTGCATAACTCCATGCATTCTTCACCTATCTAAATGTTGGTTGGGAGGGGTGAGATTCGAGAGAATCTCAGTAGTAAACTATACCACTATGCATGCTAGATATATATGAATGCATGACATGCTTGCCTACACTATTCCATGCAAACATAACTTCTTCTTTGACACTTCATGACCCTAGATAAGAATGACATCATTAGAGCCATGAAGAGTGAATGCCCAATGGCTACATTAGCCTCAAAGGCTCACTTTCACCCTTGGAGTTCTTACCAATTACATTTAGCCCCTTACTTTCTCAAATTCACATGGTAGTCAAAACAGCCAGCATTTTGACCAAAATTTCAAAAATCATAATTAATTCTATAGAACTCCAATTAAGGTGATTCAAAGCTATATTTGAAGCCCTTTAAGTTTAACGTTATATAAAAATACATTGGTCTGACTATTATTGTCATATTCTTCCAAGAAATTCATAAAAAAAGGCACTATTCCAGATTTCATTCCAGAAACAGGGGACAACTTCAAAAATTCATATATGCTAGCATACTTGTCCAATTAACCATTATAACCTATAAATTAAAGTTATATGTCTCTAATTTTAGAATAGAAATTTTCAAGGTCATTGGATAACATTTGATCACTCAAAAACTCGTTACAATGACACTGCCTCCAGAAAACGAATTTAACTACATCTACTGCACAACTTTTAAAAATTCCAAATTCATATACAAGCATTCAAAAATCATGAACACTTGTATACCTACACAATTTTTCCTTCTAAAACCAATGGAAACATAAAAATTACAAAATTCTCACTCCTTAATCACGTTCTGTTCATACCAGCAAACTAGAGTTTTCTACAACAATTCACCAAAACAAAATTTTGTCCAACAACTTGGTCCAATATCATCATAAATCATAATCTAACCATAAACACATAATTAAACCATGACTAAACCACTAAAAAAATAACTTGGTCAAAAATTAACAGTACCTAACCCCACAAAAACTCATCCAAGCAACAAATCAATCAGTTAAAAAGGAAGTTTACGCTTACCTCTACCCATTTCCGCAAATGATGTGGAATTCCGGCAACACTCCGGTCGGTGATATGGCGCCAATGACCTCCAAATGAGAATCTGAAACCGTAGAAATGAAGCTTGCGATGAGTAGAAGAATTTTCCTGAAGCGTACTTTGAGAGAGGACGCCGTTTCGGTATTTTTTTGACACCTTGAAATTTTCTCTCTCTTCTCCCTCGATTTTTGTGTGCTCTTTTTTCTCTCTCTTTCTAGTTTATTTCTCTGCATGAAATGGCATGAGAAAGATTATGGTTTAATGGATAAATGAGGTATTAAATTACTTTGCCACGTGTCAGCTCCTGATTGGTCCAAAAATCAAATTTTCGCACATAATATCAAATATGGCAGAATTTTCATTAAAATTTGAAAATTCATATCTAATTGTAAAAATGTCTAATTGGGGTGGTTTCAAAGGCTATGTGACCCTTATTGAGTCTAGTTTTAAGGATAAATATAAAGTTTAGCCATTTGGAAGCTCAATATTTCCAAAATTTTAATCTTTGGATGTTGCTACAGAAAATAATTAATTTCACTGGACTAACTTCAAAAATTCATTTCTCTTTGTGTACAACTCCAAATTACTTATATGACCTATCTAATTAAACCTTGATAAGTCTACTTTTATTCTAGAAAGTTTCAGAATATTTGGACATCATTTTCCCCTTAAACTCTGCCACACAAATACGACCGCCACATCAGGAATTTCACCAATAGCAACAATACTTTATATTCCACTTCAGTATGTTGTGTGTGACTTCCAATCACTTCGTTTTGTTATTCCTCGAGCTCTTTAGCTTACCAATATAATTCCTTTTAATATCAAAGGGTATAAAGGAATTTTGGGGAATAATACCATTTCTCACTAGGACATTTGCTAAACTAGGGTCTAGTAGTCCACTTAATCCAGGCTAAACCTCACGCCTTTGATCCCAAAATTTGGGATATTACAGCTCTCCCCATGTTCAATAAATTTCTTCCTCAAAATTTTGAACAGCAAATGGTACTATTTGTTCCTCGGAGAACTATCTCTAGACATTTAGTCTATCTTTCTACCATTCTAATTCTTTCATTTTATACTCACTATGCTGTACTTTCATTCATTCTGTTCCCAGTTTGTAGCATTCAATCAGAAGACCCACCAGTGTACTCTTACAACGCTTTGTTTCTAAGGCTTTAATGTATCTTTGAGACTCTCCCAGATCATATTGCATGCATCTCAAGCCTTACGGCTCTTTCTACTACCACAGCGCTGTATACTTTGGCCTTACTGCCTAGGGGATCACACATCGGTCCAATGTCATCGCGCTATGCAAAAACCACAACGCTAGACAGATAGGTCTTACCGCCTAAGGACATTGCCTAATGCAAATTTGCATCTTGGGTCTTATTGCCTCGAGCCTCTACTCGACTCCATACTCAACACATCTCACACTTGCCAGCCCAAGGGTTTACTAACCCATTAGGTCTTATGGCCTTAGGACATTTAGTTCATTATCTTACTGAATAATAGCTCTTTCACTAGGCCTACTATAGAGCTACTCTTACTGGGTGCCCCCTACAGTCATAAAATATGAAAGAATGAAATCCTTGTTTTGTATTTATGTAACAGCCCTCCCACTAGGCCTAACTGTAGAGCTACCCTTAATGGACGCCCTCTGCAGCGGCACGGGAGTCATGAAATGGCCCTCCCACTAGGCCCACTGTAGCAGCACAGGAATTCCTCCTACTAGGCCTATTGCAGCCGCACGGGAGTCCGACCCAACCTCACCCCACTGGGCTCAGAAGGAAAGCTTACGGAATAGCCACTCCCCTTATATCTTAAAGGATACCTCTCTAGGTATCAAGCACGCGACATCCGCCACTTAAGCTGTGCTCGATAAACCTTGGTACCATTGAGTTAGCTACTCATCGAGTCTAACTACCTAGAACATATAGTTCACTAGGTGATTTGAACTCATTACAGGCTCAATCTCTTGCTACTCAAGCTATTCATACTCTTATATAATGTTCACAAAGCATGCTAAACAAACCATCATCACATGAGCATTCAGCTCCAAGTGTTCACTAGCACAATAGGCCCCGGGCGACTGCTCGTGAATAATAGAAATCTCTATGGCTTGAGCGTCCCCCTGCTCAATAGGCTCTGGGCGACCACCCCATAAATTCTTAATGCTTCTCAGGTCTTACTGCCCAGGGAATCATCCTTATGCCAGAGGCATTACAGGACTTACAACCTCAGGCTTTCGCCCGTCAGATCTGACTGCCTAAGGACACGCTGGCCCAAAAGGTCTTACTGCCTACCGTATATTCATAACACGAATACATATGATGGTAAACATATACATGCAGAACCATTACATAGGATATGAGAGCAAGAGTTGCTTTCCTTAATCTCTTTCATCATTTGGCACTGGAGTACCCCATGGCGATTCACTAGGTCACCTGACCCTTCTCTCAAGGAAACTCATACGATAGAAGGCTCATTACAATGTACCACTATTGAGAGTTAATGTTCTTGTAGCTCTACTTTATGGTTTCAACGTCACAACAGCTTCACTCTACGGTTTGTTGTTACAACGGTTGCACACTATGGTTTGACATCACAGTGGCTCCACACTACAGTACTGCACTCGGTACTTCACACAGGTGCCCATACACCTGGTCAGCCCCTCCGCTTAGAACCGTCAGTAGGTAGCCCTTACCGATCATATCTCCCCGTAGGTAGCCTTTTCTGATTTAACTCCCCGTAGGTAGCCCTCTCTGATTAAAATCCTCCATAGGTAGCTCTGTCCGGTTCGTCACCTCTAAATAGAAGTAACATGTAATGGGAATTGAAATCTCATAAGATCCTTCTTCTCTAGCAGTTCTATAATCTACTCTTTCTCATTTCCGCCATCTCATCTGGGGCCATTTAATATGGACTTTTGGTATCGATCTCGCTCCAAGTATAATCACAATCTCTAAAGGAATATTCTATAATTAAGATATTTCCATATGCTAGATTAGCAACTAGCAACCTCATATGCATTTTTGTACTATATTCTAGTACCTCAAGCCATTCAGGCTATTTCAAATTCCTGGAGAATCAATTTAACTATTGGATTTGATTCTCAGGTTATGGTTTAACTCTTAAAACCTCAACATCATGTAAGTCAGAAAATCACTTTCCTCAATCATACCCAATAGGCATGCTAAGAATCAAAATCAATAGCCCCTATTCTAACCTTTACGGTTTCGGGTCCTTAAACATTACTGAAGGTTCAACATTATTCACAAGGTTCAACTTCCTCTATGGAACAGAACAATAGTGTAACCTTATTCATATTCTGACCATATTCTCAACCTTCAGTATCATCAATTCAGATCCTCTAGGATAGACATACGGCATATTCACCACTCATCATGCATCACCGTATATCATAACTACATACCTTTAACGGTTATAAGGATCATTACATAGAATGGAGAAGCCTAAAAACAATCACTATACCTCAAGTTTCCATAACCTCATTAGATGAACTTTTCTAGCAGTACTCACTGCAACAGAAATGGTTCAAATTAAAGATTAACACTTACTTTATCATCACCATGCCTCTAATCATTCCTTAGGTCATTTAAGAACCTCTAATCATGATGTCAAACCTTTAATCAAAAGATTTGAAATTTTCATGGTACTTCCTAGGGGGTCACCCATCTTGAGATTTTTCTCGCCTGAGCACGCTTAACTACGAAGTTCTGAGGGTATCCGGGACATCAGTTCTAACACATACCATATGTCATTGGGTATTAGTAGCCCATACATACCTCTAGTCATTTCTTAGGTCATTTAAGAACCTCTAATCACAATGTCAAACCTTTAATCAAAAGATTTGAAATTTTCATGGTACTTCCCAAGGGGTCACCCATCTTGAGATTTTCCTCACCTGAGCACGCTTAACCACTGAGTTCTGAGGGCATCCGGGACATCAGTGCTAACACCATACCATATGTCATTAGGTATTAGTAGCCCATACATACCTCAATCACAATATGACATGTTATCCTGCCTGGAAATGCTAGACACTGTCCTCACGGGGAAACATAAGCAGTACCAGCTTCTTAGTATAGCCCCTCAATGTGTTTTCATACCACAGGGAAACAATCTGGGTCATACTTCTAACTCAAACAAGAGCCTTAGAGTTAGCAATAGAATCTAAAGCCTATGCTTCATCTTCTATCCTTAGGATCTCATTGTCACTGTCACTAGTAGAGGAATCCTTACTATTAGGACTAGGCATCGCTAACATCCCTGTCAAGTGGAGCTACTTCCTCTATATAGACATTTACCCTTCATTCAAAAGGTTGATTAACAACCAGGGGTGGTCTAACTACTTAGATCCCTCTACTATCTGTAACTTTCTATTATAGTAGTACTAATAAGAGATCACTATCCTGTTCACTTAAGCAGAGAATGCAACCTATAGTTAGAACCCCTTGCTCTGACTAGTCCTTTATCTCTTAGCAGAAAATTCTATTGCCAGAATCACTACTCTGATACCAAAACTGTGATACCTTATTCTCAATAGGCCTAAATGAGTTCAAATGAGTAGTCAAATCATAAGTGAGATCAGGATTCGAACCTGGATTACTCAAATCTTGAAAATGTTCACAAATCCCTAATCTCAACTCAAGAGTTGAACCTAGGGTTGAGAGGGTAAATAAATTTTTTTAATTAATTTCACGTGTTTCACTACGTCACTAAGTCTCATCGGCTCTTAATTGCACTATATCAGAGTTGCGAGCAATTCTTTGCTTAAGCTCAATTCGTTCATCTACATACATGAAATGTGTAGCCACATAAGGCTATCAAATATCTAAATCAAATACATACAATGCCTTGGGCTTCAATCTCCAATTCTCCTTCACAATTCCTCTTTGCATAACTCCATGCATTCTTCACCTATCTAAATGGTTGGTTGGGAGGGGTGAGATTCGAGAGACTCTCAATAGTAAACTATACTACTTTGCATGCCAGATATATATATGAATGCATGACATGCTTGCCTACACTATTCCATGCCAACATAACGACATGTTACATGCTCAATGTTATGACATACATATGGCCATTGCATAAATATAATAGAGCTTAAACCAACACAAATAGGTAAAGCAATCACATAATCAATGCAAGACATACATATCACATACATGCATAAAGGGTAAGTTCACTACCTTTTACTTGATATCCTCCTCATGCACCTTGATCTTCCAACCATTATCTCTTCTTTGACATTTCATGACCCTAGATAAGAATGACATCATTAGAGCCATGAAGAGTGAATTCCCAATGGCTACATTAGCCTCAAAGGCTCACTTTCACCCTTGGAGTTCTTACCAATTACATTTAGCCCCTTACTTTCTCAAATTCACATGGTAGTCAAAACAACCAGCATTTTGACCAAACTTTCAAAAATCATAATTAGTTATATAGAACTCCAATTAAGGTGATTCAAAGCTATATTTGAAGCTCTTTAAGTGTAAATTTATATAAAAATACTTTGGTCTGACTATTATTGTCATATTTTTCCCAGAAATTCAGAAAACAGGCACTATTCCAGATTTCATTCCAGAAACAGGGAACAACTTCAAAAATTCATATCTCCTAGCATACTTGTCTAATTAACCATTATAACCTATCAAATTAAATTTATATCTCTCTAATTTTAGAATACAAATTTTAATGATCATTGGATAACATTTGATCACTCAAACACTCATTACAATGACATTGCCTCCAGAAAACGAATTTCACAGCATCAACTCCACAACTTTCAAAAATTCCAAATTCATATACAAGCATCCAAAAATGATGAACACTTACATACCTATACAATTTCTCCTTCTAAATCCAATGGAACTATCAAAATTATAAAATTCTCACTCCTTCATCATGTTTTGTTCAGACCAGAAATTGTGTAGGTATGTAAGTGTTCATGATTTTTGTCTAACAACTTAGTCCAATATCATCATAAATCATAATCTAACCATAAACACATGATTAAACCACTAAAAAAATAACTTGGTTGAAAATGAACAGTACCTAACCCCACAAAAACTCATCCAAGCAACAAATCAATCGGTTAAAAAAGAAGCATACGCTTACCTCTACCCGTTTCCAAAAACAGTTTGGAATTCCGGCAACACTCCGGCCGGTGATACGGTGCCAACCACCTCCAAATGAGAATCCAAAACCGTATAAATAAAGCTCGTGATGAATAGAAGAATTTTTCTGAAGGGTACTTGTTACGAGTGTAGGATGGTGTATTTAGAAGTGCAAGTGTACACTGTCGTAATCAAGTAATATAGAAGTGAGTAGAGTATCGTTCCCACGAGGATTGATAACTAAATACCAAAATTGGTAATTTTAATTCTATTTAGTCGGTTGACTAGTTGTGATTGAGTTTGCAAGATATAAATCATGAAATATGAATACAAGTGATATAAAGACAAATATGATAAAAAGCCCTAGGGATTAGATTTCACTTAATAAATTCCGGATTGAATCACTTATCTACTCTAGTCCTATTTATTCCACATGATTGATAGTCGAGTTTCCCTATTTTAATTACTAGCCTTTTTCAAGGTCAAGTAATTCTATAATTAATTGCTAACCCAATATATTCCTATATGAATTTAAGCAATCAATCATGCATTAAGATTTATGGAACTCAATTAAGACTACACAACCCATATGAATATATTCCTATTTCATATGCAAAATATGGTTTTAATTATATGATCCACACACATGTATCTCCTTCCGGTCTCAACATGCATATTAAAATCATCCAAAAGGTGGCCAATCAATTGTAAGCATTAAGAGCATTAATTAAAACTCAATCATGAAGGAAAAATTAAAACTATATTTAATAAGTTAAGATTCAATCCGTCATTAGTAAGCTACATCATCACCCTAGGAAAAGGAAAATTTAGCTCATGATAAAATTAAAAACAAAACCAAAATATATTACAAACATCATAAATATTGCATAAAAATTAATCACAAAAACATAAAAATACAACTACAAGATGCATGAAAATGGAAAATCTAGCCTACCATATAGGAGGTAAAACCATCCATGTAGGTGGCAACCTATACCATCCATAAAGGAGGACTACCTAGGCCTTCCATATAGGAGGTAAAACCATCCATGTAGGAGGCATGCAAGAAGTAAAAAAATGCAAGAAATAAATTCTAAAAATAACAACTCTCTCTCTAAAATAGAAACTCTCTCTCTCTCTTCCTTCCTCCTCATTTTAGGGTGCCAATAAGCTCTATTTATAGAGTTCATTTTCGGACTGCTACAGTATTTTGCTATAGTGATTTGCTACAGTGAACCGACCACCCACTTGCTACAGTGAACCGACTGCTACAGGAACCGCACTAAACCGCCTCACTTCCACACACCGACCACTACAGTACAACGCAATGGTCCGCTACAGTACCCCTGCTACAGTGCACATTGAACAGTACCGTATGAACAGTGCACGATGAATAGTACATCATGAACAGTAACTTCCCCTTAAATGCCTTCTTTAATTCTTCTTAATCCGATACTGTCCATGGCTGTAAGAAAATCATTATTTATTTATTAATTACACCCAAATTGATTATATTCAACTTAAATATAGTCCACAAAATCATCATATATGGAAAAATAAATATGCAAATATTTTACTTATCACTAGACATGATAAGATTTAATTTGGTAGGTCATATGGAATTTTTGGAGTTTTATACAAGGAGAAATGAATTTTTGAATTTTTCCCAGCGAATTTGACATTTTTCTGGAGCAGGCTTCAAAAATAAGAATTATGGGAATGGTGAGCTTCCAATTGGCTGAAGGTTATATGTTTCCCTAAAACTATACTTAATAAGGGTGACATAGCCTTTTGAACTACTTCAATTGGATATCTATACAATTAGATATGAATTTTCAAATTTGGTGACAATTTTTCCAATTATCTCAAGTATTGTGAAAATTGCAAGGGCAAAATGGTCATGTTAACCAAATAAATAAAATATGAAAATTTTTATTAATAATTGTAGTAAAATTGGACATATGGTGCATGGAAAAAATATTACATAATTAATTATGTAATTATAATATGCATATGCAATGAATAAGCTAACAACCAATCACTTTGCGACACCAAGCAGTTCTAGACAACTCCAAAAAATTCTTCATCTTGGCTTATTTAAGGCCATAGTCGGCCAAAGAGATGAGGGAAAAGAGAATAGAGAAGGCTGAAAGGAAAAGTAGAAGAGGAGGAATAAGGGAGGTCCAAAGCTCTAATATACGGTAAGTATACCGAAATCTCTACACAATCTTGTGTTATAGTACCAAAAACCTCTCCTTAACTTTCCTATCTTCTTGAAATAGCCATTCAATTAGCAAAAACTTTAAGGAAGAGGGAGTGATTTTTGGCCAACTAGGTAGAAGGAAGAAGAAGTGTGGTAAATTACTCAAACTCTAACATTCTTACTGAAAACTAAGTTGTGGCAGTATTCTAGTTTGGTTATTGGACTGTTTTTGGTGTTTTTGTAAATTTGGGATGTCCATTTTCTAAGGGAAAATTCTGCCCAAATTTCCATTAATTATGTTGAAATGGTGATTGAATGAATAAACCAATGGATTAAGGATTAGAACAAGGAAAAATCCAATTCTCCAAAACTTTTTGAAAGTTTCAGCCAAGGATTAAAAATGGGGGAAGGATCTTGAATTTCAAAATTCTAATGGTTCCATGGTGTTTAGAAGGAAAAGTTATGTAGGGTTCATGTTGAGTGCGAAGTGTGAAAAGCCTCGGATTGTGAAATGACAAATTTGCCCCTAAAACCTCAAGTTGGGCTGTCAAGGGCAAAACTATAATTTGAGTTGGAATTGATCTGATCTAAAGTCAAATAGAAGATGTACATGTGAAAATATGTAGAATGGGCTTAAGTTGTAATTTTCAAAAAAGTACAAAATAGCAGGGCCAGACTAGGTCCCCAGGGGCATTTTGGTAAATTTTGTTATTTTGAAGGAAATGCTAAAGTTATAAGTTTCAAGGTGGAATAGACTTAAATAGTAGCTTAATTGCAACTAATTTGGTTAATTTTAGGATTTGATATATGCATAGCTGGACTTACGAAGAAGAAAAGGCAATAAGGTAGTAACTCTATCTTTCATATTATATGTGGTTATAAATATGCAATGATTGTAAGGATCTGTTCAATATATTTCTTGTGGTGTTGATACTCTCTAGGTGTGGGTAATGAGTTAAACCACCCCATGGAACCTTTGGGGGTACCATGTGGCCAGGTAGACCCAGTTGAGAGGCTTGATATCTACGGACAGGTATTGGCCTGCTCCAAGCTATAATATGTACGGACAGGTATAGGCCTGCTCCAAGTTGTTATGTGATCACATTACATAGGTGAATTCCGTGTTTAATTCATTCCTATGTACGAGATATGATATTGCAGATTAGGAACATATTATCATTTTGATCCAAAAAAAATCATCATTTGGTTCCTGAGTATTGTCAAATGGGCGTTGGCATTTTGATTGCTGCATCATGATAAATGCTGCATTGCATGTTTACTTTTCACATTTTATATGATTGATATACTGTTACTACTGAGATTCTTTTGAATCTCACCCCTTTCCATAAATTCAAAAATTTACTTAGTTAGAAGAAACGGCTTGAAAGGCATAATAGATAATATCGGAAATAGAAGGTCTATAGCAGAGCAAGGAATTTTGTTGGTTATCTCTTAGTTTTTTTTATTGTATCTGGGATTTGTATTGGAATTTGTACAAGCCCTGTGGGAAATTTCTGTAATGTAATCAATAATACTATATCACTATATTTGTACTATTTATATATGCTTTTTGAATTGCGCGATAATACTTTGATAAATGTCAAAATAATAAGGGGTTTGAAAAAATGATTGTTAAATACATGTTTAATTTTTTATTTATTAAAATATTCACATATACTTAACGGATTATTTTGAACAACCAGTAAGTATATGATATCAATATATGATAGTTTCTTTTAAAACACAGTGAAACTAATATATTTAATAGTTTTTCAAAGTCAACCATGAAGTATATGACTTTAAAATCCACTTCTAACCCTATCCATTCTCGATTTAAAACATCCCACCATTTCTCTGCGAGTTCGGCGAATACTTCTAACCACTCTTTTCCTGCATCCCTACTACAATTTCACTCTCTATTGGTTATTTACTTGTGATTATCATCATTCCTTTGTCCATGGTTGTCCGTGAAAGTGTATGTCGCTTGTTTTGTGTTCTGGATGTATGAATTTTGAAGCTCTAAAGATATTTTCTCATGGGTTCATATAAAAGTGAGTAATTGCTGCCTTTAATAGTAGTTTATGATTCGACATTGATGCTAATGATTTAGGGTTATAAGCTCTAAAATTTTTGCTTGTTTAGCTAGATTATGGGTTTAGTTCAAAGCTCTGAAATTTTTCCTTGTTCTGGGTTTAGTTTGAAGTTGAGAAGTTGATTTAGGGTTAGACGCTCTGAAATTTTCCACAATCATTAAACTTCTTTAGATCCTAGGGTTAGAATCTTTAGAATTTTTGCTTGTGGGTTTTGGGATTTTGTTTTGGAAGGAGCATTAAATATGTGTATATATATACATCCAAGTGATTATGCTTTGGTTTACATTCTGAGTTTATTACCCTAAATTAATCTATATTATTGTTTAATAAAACTGCATTGCTTGTAGTTTTGTCAAAATTGTTGGTTGGAATTATATTGGTCCTTCTTACAAAGAAATAAAGAGTCGTAGTGTGCGTGTTGTTAATTTTAAGATTTGTTACAAGTTAATATGTTGGCATCTGAGACTGGCTCAAATACTGAGAGTCTTAACCCCTCTACTAGAGCTAGCCCCTCTGTCAAAGCTGGCCCCTCCACCTAAGCTGCCCCCTCTGCCAACCCCTACAGTGCACATAATGAGGAAGCATAACTTACAACACAAGAGAAAAGATCGGTCTTGTTGTGATGAAGGAGGTCTACAAAGCAAAGAGAGGGGGGAGGAAACTTAATGTGAGATGGAACAAGAAATGTCAAGTTATGAAATCTGACAAGTTCATTAGTTACCTCGGGTTTGCAGTAAAAAGCAATGTGCCTATTGTAGTATCCCAAATTTTGATCACTAAGTATCATGTAACTATTACAGTATTCCATGATAAAAGAGCATGTAAAGTGGCAAAAACAAAGCCTATAAAGTCACACACAACAAAATAGTTGTTATATAAGATAGTTGGTGTATTTCTTGTTGAGACAGTCGGATTGTGTTATGCTTTTCAATTAGTAAATGACCTCCAAAAATTTTAAAACTTCTCATAATGAAAGTAGACATGATAAGCTTTAATTGGATAGGTTCATATGGAATTTTTTGAGTTGTATACAAGGAGATATGAATTTTTGAAATTTTCCCAGTGAATTTGACATCTTTCAAGGGTAGACTTCAAATATAATACTTTTGGGAATCATTTGCTTCCATTTGGCTTAATATTACATTTTTTTACTAAAACTAGACTTAATAAGGGTCAAATAGCCTTTAGAACCACCTCAATTGGATATCTATATAATTAGATATGAATTTCCAAAGTTTGGTAATAATTCTGCCAATTTTCTCAAGTATTGCCAAAATTGCAAGGGCAAAATGGTCATTTTAACCAAATAAATAAAATATGAAAATTTTTATAAATAAATGCAGAAAGAGTGGACAGATGGAGCATGTAAAAATTTTATATAATTAAATATGAATTTATATTAGGACATGTGATTCAAATGAAATATGGACCAATGAACAAAAACCATGTGTGACACTATAATTTTCCAAAAAATTATACTCCTTTGACTTAAGGGCCAAGGTCGGCCAAGTAAGGAGAAAAGAAGGGAAGGAAGAGAGTTGAAGAGAAAGAAGAGGAGGAAGAAGAGTAGAAGTCCCAAGCTCAGATATAAGATAAGTATGCCGAAATCTTTGCACAATCTTGTGTTATAGTACCATAAACCTCTCCTTGACCTTACTACCTTCTTGAATTAGTCATTCAACAAGCAAAAACTCCATGGAGAAGGGGGATATTTCGGCCAAGTAGGAGGAAGGGAGAAGAACTGAGGTAAGTTACTCAAACTCTTAAATTCTTATCGAAAATTGAGTTGTGACTGTATTCTGGCTGGTTATTGAACTGTTTCTGGTAGTTTTGTAAAATTTGGGATGCCCATTTTCTAAGGGGAAATGCTGCCCAAATTTCCATTGATTATGTTAAATTTGAGAATTAATGGCTAAACAAAGGAATAGAAGTATAAAGAAGTTGTTCTAGGAGTTAGAATCATGAAAATATGATTTTTTTCTAATTTCCTACAACTTTTGGCCAAAGGGGAAAATGAGGCATAGAGTTGGAATTTCATGATTCTAATGGTTCTATGGTGTTTAGAAGGGAAAATTATGTAGGGTTCATGTTGAGTGTAAAGTGTGAAAAGCGCCGGATTGTGAAATAACAATTTTGCCCCTAAAATCCTAAATTAAGGTTGTGAAGGGAAAAATGATAATTTGAATTGGGATTGATATGATCCAAAGTCAAATATGAGATATAAACGTGAAAATATGTAGAATGGGCTGAAGTTGTAATTTTTGGAAAAGTACAAAATACTGGGGCCGAACTGGGTTCCCAGGGGCATTTTAGTAAATATGCGTTGTTGGGTTAAGATAACCAACTTATAAATTCTAGAATAAAGTATGAATGAGTAGTAAATCATTTTTAATTACTTTAGAAATTATAGGATCTGATAATTATTGAGCCGAATGAAACGTTAAAGGATCAATAATAGCTAGGCATTAGAGAGGAGTCCAGGTAGTAACTTTTTCTTTCACATTCTATGTGAATGTTAATATTCGATGATTGCCATGATTTGTTCAATGTATTGCTTGTGGTGTTGAAACTCTCTGGGTGTGGGTAATGAGTTAAACCACCCCATGAAACCTTTAGGGTACCTTGTGTCCATGTGGACCTAGTTGAGTAGCATGATATGTACGGACATGTATTGGCCTACCCCAAGTAATGATAAGTACGAATAGGTATGATAGGCTTGCTCCAAGTTGTTGTTGTGATCACATTATGATATGATATTGTGCAAATCAGGAACATATAATCATTTTGATCCGAACAAAATCATCATTAATTTCTTGAGCCTTATCAGATAGGCTTAGGCATTTTGATTGTTGCATCATGATAAATGATGCATTGCATGTTTAGTTTTCGCATTTTATATGATTGATATTTTGTTACTACTGAGATTTGTATAAATCTCACCCTTTCCGAAAATTTAAAATTTATTTAGCAAGTAGAAATGGCTCAAAGGGCAAAATAGCTGATGTTGACAGAAGAAGCTAAGGTCCGTTGCTAGTTCAAGATTCTCTTTGTTGGTTATCTGATAGTCCCTATTTATATTTGAATATGTGATATAGCCTGTACAAACTCTGTGGGGATTTTTTGTAATGTAATCAAGAATATTGTATCAGTATAATGTACTATTTATACATGCCCATTGAAATGCGTGTGTATACTCTGATAAATGTCAAAATAATGAGGGGTTTGACACCTATCACTATGAACAACTAGAAGAAGGCAATCGAGTCAACGAAGAAGGTTGTTTGGGATGAAATACCAATAAGATATGATGCTACAAAGTTAGTAATTTCTTATTTTCTAGTATATCTAACATTAACAAATTTATTTGTGTGTTTTGAAGTCTGGAATCCACATAGATGATGACAAGAAGGACTAAATTGTTTGTTAATTAAGTAATTTTTTCTTATTATGTTTATTATACTTAGGGGTCATTAGCTCCTCATCTTGGTAAATCCCTTTAAGCAAAGGATTTTGTACTTTGATTCAGTTTATGGGGATGCAGAAAATTGACCACAGATGGTCAAAGTTTTCAACACGTAAGTTGATGGATTTAAATTTGGTACTTTAATTTCTTATTATCCTGTATGAGTTTATTATAAATTTGGTGCTTTAATTTCTTATTGTGATCTTGTCAGAGTTGTTTACTATTATGCCACCGACAGAGGCCTCGACTGTCTTGTTAGAGGTAATTCAACAATACTTAACATTTTGTGTTAGACTTGTTAGAGTTGGTTATTTGTGTTCCTTTTACATAAAATGATAGCAGGGACTAATTGTTAGGATTGGTAGACACACAGTGGAAGAATTAAAATTTAAAAGTGCAAAAGTTTACCAATCCCAATTACGAATTTATCAAAGGCATTTAAATCGAGTTAGAAAGAGTCGTACTTTATTCATGTTTGTTTGAATACCCACAATCATCAACGTATAGCGAGTTCTCAAATCTCCATGCTTGGTTGCTCCTGAAATAATTTTCCCAGCATCTACATATCTGCTAATTCTTCTTAAAAGAGCATCAAACTCTATGAGTGTGAGATTAATCATCCCTGACATCAACATGTTGGCTAGTTTTTCTTTAGAGTTTTGCCTTTTGGATCTTGAGAAGCTAACTACTCATATCAGCTCCCTCTACTGGTATCCACACGAACAGGATCCAACACCAGCAGCATGCTAGCGCCTCCAATGTCCTTCTAGGGTTTTCTTGCGGTTCTCTATTTTTTCATCATCTGTAGAAAGCCCTAGCTCTCACATTTTATAACTAGTCAGGGTTATCTATTTTATGATGGATATTGGATTCTTAAAATTAATCTTAATTAATTTTAAAATCCTTATCATATCAATTAACACTTAATTGTTTTGATAAGCTAATTAAATAAATATGGTTTAATTAAATATGTCCAACAGTTTTAATTTAACCTATTTATTTAATTAGAATAAAGAGCTAATCAAATTATATTTAATTTATCTTTATAAATTAAATATGAGATATTATCATATAATATCTTTATATATACACAATATAATAATATTATCATATATTTAATATATATTATCAAAAAATATTATATATATATATATATATAATATTTTCATATAATAAATATTATCAAATAATATATATTATATATGTATGTATGTATTTCAAAAATACATATGTGCATATATAATATTATTAATTTTCTTTTCAAATATAAATATATATATACACACACATATAAATATTTATCAAATAAATATTCACACAATATGTGTATATAATTAATATATATATATATATATATATATATATATATATATATATAAAATTCATCCACCCTAGATTAAACATTATATTTATTGAATCTTAAACGCATCTTAGATTCAATAAATCTGGACATTATACCTCGTGTTAGGCTATTCTTGTGTGCGACCCTGTAGGCCCATACAAAGTTGGCAGTAGGATAATAACTATACTAACCCACAATCGTAAGCGGCCTCTAGCAAGACATTACGACTAGCCAATTCATATGAGGATCGACAATACAATACAACCTGTCGTATAACCATATCACGTCCATTTTGTCACACGATATTTCGGTCAAGGATGAGGCATAGAGCATGTCATCCTCCTATTCCTGACCATTACTTTCTTGATCTCTAAGTAGTCTGACATAGAAATAGAAACTCGTTTCCATCGTAGTATGGCCATACATTTCTCAGACTCACTCATCCTGGGGCCCAGTAATATATCTCTACTAATGTGAGGGACAAATTCCATCTTGACCATTCACATTCCTCTGCATGAAAACCACTAAACCCGATTGTAGCCTTTATCATCACCGGTTAAAGGTGACTTTTGACTAAGTCAAAGCTTAGCGACTCTCATGTAGGAATCCATGATAATCTCAGGTCAAAGGGTATTATGACGTGGTTATATATGAGATAAGCTTATGATTTCATCAATGCAGCTTTCTTATAGCGGGTCGGTCTAGCACCTTATACTCCAACAAGTACCTAAGACTTTGATTCGTATCCCCATACCTTATCAAAGTCATACTAGTCTTATTTCATCTTTGCTCCCACATATATGACCGACCAGGGACATTTTGGACAATCATTATGATTTATCCAAGGATACAGTTATCATAGTGAACATGCGAATAATGTGATAACTAAATAGAGAAATTCATTGAATAACAATGTTCATAGTACAGTGATTGGCTCCTAGGGCACAATTTCCAACATCCTCCCACTTGCACTAGGTACAATCATTAGTTTACCTAATTCATATTGTCCTAACATGACGCTCATGCTTTGCCTGTGCAAGCGGCTTAGAAATAGGATCAGCAACATTGTTTTCTCCTGCTACTTTGCATATTTTTATATCACCTCTATCATTGATTTCTCTGATAAGATGAAATCGTCTGAGTATATGTTTGGTCCTCAATAGCTTCGCTATTGTCACAGAACAAATCTATTAGATTTGGGATGGTAGGCACCACCCTTAGTTCAATAACGAACTTTCTAATCCAAACGGTTTCTTTAGCTGTATATGATGCTGCTATATACTCACCTTCTATTATAGAATCTGCTACAGTACTCTATTTATAGCTCTTCTAGCTTACTGCACCACCATTCAAAAGGAATATATATCCAGATTGCAATCTAAGATCATATGGGTTAGTTTGGAAACTTGTATTTGTATAACCAGTTACACAGAGCTCATCATCCAATCCACCATATACCAAGAATAAGTCCTCAGTTATTCTCAAGTACTTTAGGATATTCTTGATAGCAGTTCAACGACCCTCACTACTCTGACTTAGGCCTATTAGTCTCTTAGTTCTATCTCCATGTATCCTAATCCCTAGGATATAAGTAGCTTCGCCTGAGTCTTTCATCGAGAAAGACTTCCCTAACTAAGAGTTAACACTTTGCAAGGTAGGAATGTCATTCCCAATGAGTAGGATGTCATTTTCATAAAGCACTAGAAATACAATTATGCTCCCACTAACCTTCTTGTGAACACAAGGTTCATCGATGTTTTGAATGAATCCAAACTCTTTGACTACTTCATCAAAATAATGATTCCAACTCCGAGATGCTTGCTTTAATCTATAAATGGATCTTTGAAGCTTGCATACCTTACCAAAATCCTTTAGACGCATAAAAACTTTAGGTTGTATCATGTACGCATCCTCAAGGAGCTTTCCATTAAGAAAGGTTGTTTTGACGTCCATCTGCTATATTTCATAATCATAATATGCTGGAATGGCAAGAATGATTCTAATTGATTTGGCCATTATAACTGGGAAAAAGGTTTCATCGTAGTCTACACCATGAGTTTGAATGAATCCTTTTGCAACCAGTCGTAACTTGAAGATATTTACTTTGCTATGCATGTCAGTTTTCTTGTCAAAAACTCACTTGCACCCAATGGTTTTTACACCTTTGGGTGGATTGACAACTAAGGTCCATAGCTAATTGTCGTACATGGATTACATTTCAGACTTTATGGCGTTCAGCCATTTCTCAGAGTTTGGTCCCATTATAGCTTTTGGATAGGCGGTTGGCTCATTCTGCTCAATAAGCAACACATTACAACTTCCAGTAATCAGAAATTCATATCTCTGAGGCTGATGTTGTGTCCTATTAGACCTTCGTGGGCCTTGTATTACTTAAGTAGGCTAAGCAACTTGTTGTGAGTCTTCTCTATTTTCCATCTGTGGTTCTGTGCTATCTTATGAGTGACTCTTAAACTTCTTCGAGATGTACCTTACTCCTACTGGTTCTTTTAGTGATAAACTCTCTTTTTAGAAAGATACCATTCTAGATTACAAACACTATATTATCGGTAGGATTATATACACGGTATCCATTTATTTCCTTTGGATACCCCACAAAAAGGCTTTTTGAGGATTTGTACACTAATTTATTAGAGGCTTGTTGCTTAACATAAACATCATCATATATCGAACCATATCTAATAGTGTTTGATTCCTCTACTTAGAAACGTCATTCCATTATGGTGTTTCTAGAGAAGTTAATTGTGAGATTATCCCACAACTCTTAAGATGGTCAATAAACTCTTGGCTCAAATATTCACCACCTCGATCAGATTGAAGTGCTTTAATTATTTTGCCAAGTTGGTTTTGTACTTCATTTTGGAATATTTTGAAAATTTCAAAAGATTTAGATTTATGTTTCATTAGATAGATATATCCATATATACTAAAGTCATTTATAAATATAATGAAGTACATATAACCTCCTCTGGCAGTTGTATTCATTAGTCCACATACATCTGTATATGTAATATCCCAAATTTTAGGATTAAAGGCTTGAGGTTTAACCTGGATTAAGTAGACTGCTAGACCCCAGTTTAGCTGATTTCCTAGTAGGACATGGTTTATTTATCCCCAAATCACTTGATATCTTTGGATATTAAGATGGAAATAAAAGGTGAGGGCAAAATGGTAATTTTTCCATAAGATGAGAAATGAGGGTTTTTCCCTAATATTCCTAATGATTTGAGTTGAATGGGAATTAAAAGGAGGGAAATGATTACTTGGTAATTAATGAAGCAATGTTTGTAATTATTATCAAGTAAAGTCAATAAGAGGAAAACCTTAAGGCTTTGGTGGACCACTTGAGGTGGTATAATAGGATAATTTGAGAGTGAATTATACTCTCTTATTTCTCATTAATATTAATGGAATGATGAAGGAAAAAAGTAAAAAAACTTGCTATGCAAGAAATGTGATAGGTGGACTAATTGAGTAAAGGCCACCGGATGATTTTAATTAATTATCACCCTTCATCATTTATTCTCATTCTCTCGTGCAGAATTAAAAGAGAAAGAAAGAAAGAGAAACGGAACAGATGAGAACGAGAATGAGAAAGAAAACAGAGAAAGAACGAGAACGCAGAAGAGAGAGAGATAAGAGAGATAACTGTTATTCATCGGAACTCGTATGAAACGACGTTTTCTCTCAAAATGTCCAATACAAACATTCTTATACTCATACCGAGCTTTGATTCTATGGTTTTGGATTCTCAATTGGAGATGGTTGGTGTCGTCTCGCCAGCCGGAACGTCGCCGAAATTCCGAACCTCATTCAGAAGCGGGTAGAGGTAAGCGTAGGCTTCCTTTCTACCATTTCAGTTTATCATTTGGATGAGTATTTTGAAAGTAGTGTACTGTTCATCCCTTCTTCTATCCATGTTTTCAAGGTCGAAACGATGTCTAATGGATGTCTAAACGGCTAATCATGTAATAAGGAGTAGAAAGGAAGATATTAAGTCAAAGAAAGGGAGGAACTGACACAACTCTTCTGAGAACTCTATATGGGCTATCATGCATGGGGCTTGAGCCATGAGTTGGAATTTCATCGATTGGATGATTCCATTGAGTTCAAAAGAGCAAATTGTGTAGGGTTCATGTTGAAGAGAAAGTGAGTAAAGGCCTAGAGGGTGAAATGACCAATTTACCCTTTTAGCTCTACATAGGGGGTTGTTAAGGGGTATTTTTGTCATTCGGGCCTGAATTTGACTGATATGAAGTCATAAATGGATTTTACACATGAAATTGTGTAGGATTGGCCCAGGTTATAATTTATGTAAAAGTATAGTCGGGCCGGGCTTTCGGGGGCATTTTGGTAATTTAGCATAATTGGGCTAAGTTATCAACTAATACGAGTCTAGAATGTTATATGGATGAGTGATGACTCATGTATTAAATGTTTGGGAATTCTAGGACTCGATAAAGGATAGTACCCAAACCAGAGCAAAGACGAAGGATTGAGGAAAGATGTGAAGTCCGACAGGTAGTGGACTTACCTTTCCTACATGTGTATATGTATGTCTTGCATTAATTATGTGACTGCTTTACCTATTTGTGTTGAACATGTTTGATGTAGTGAAGCTCTGTTGTATTTCTGCAATGGCCATATGTATGTCATAACATCGAGCACGCAGCATGTCATTATGTTGGCATGAAATAGTGTAGGTAAGCATGCCATGCATTCATATATATTTACCATGCATAACGGTATTATTCGCTATTGAGATTCTCTCAAATCTCACTCCTCTCAAACAACCATTTCAGATAGGGTGAAGAGTGCCTGGAGAAGTGCACGGAGGAGATATGGAGACGTAAAGAGAAGAGGAGGTCGTAGTGTAGGGCACTACTTCATGTATTTCATATATGTGTGTGTATATGGATGTATGTGTATGTATGAATGTTGTATAAGAATAGAACCACCCTTGTGTAATTAATGAGAATGACTTTTAGTTTATTGATATATTCGCTCACTCACTCTGATTTAATGGAACTAAGAGCCGTTAAGGTAATGTAAGGAAGGGTGTCACAATTGGTGGTATTAGAGTATAAGACGGATTTATGCTTATATGTGATGGTCCTTACTGTATATATGAGGCCCAATAAATCAGTGGCCCTCTTACTATGCCCAGTAAAAGGGGCCCTTGTCATCTTTCCTAATAAGTAAGATTCACATGTATCATATGATTCAAAATCAAATAATTTAAAAAATCCATCTTGATGGAGTTTAGAAATGTGTTTCTCATTTATATAGCCTAAACGACAATGCCATAAGTAGGTCGGATTCAAATCGATTGACTTGATCCTTTTAGTTTCTTTTTCAGATCTTTGAGGTAGAGTTTACAATTCCTCTTCCAATGAATGAGCTCATTGTAGAAGAAGCATACTCATTTCTTTGATGGCTTTACCTTCTTAGCTGCAGGCTTAGTTTTAGGCTTGTTTGACTCTTTAGTCTTACTACTTGAGCCATTACCCTTTCCCTTGCCCTTGCCTTTCCTTTTTAATACCCTTTCCTTTTCGAACCATCAAAATAGTGCTGGGCTTTTCTTAATATTATGCTCAACAACTTTGAGTATCCCATGCAGTTTAGAAATTGATTTCTCCATGTTGTTCATGTTGTAGTTCATGACAAATTGGTCATAACTTTTGGGAGTGAGTTCAAGATCAAATTTGTAGCTAACTCCTGGTTCATGGGAAATCCAAGTATGTCAAGGTCATCGATATAGCCTTTCATCTTTAGCATATGAGTACTAACTAATGCACCTTTAGCCATCTTGTAGGAATATAAGGCCTTTGTGGTATCATACCTTTTTTGCCTTGCCTGCTACTGGAACATTTCCCTGAGATGCACAATTATCTCATGATCCTCCATAAGTTCTAGATCTCTTTGGAGGTCTGGAACCATGGTGGCAAGCAATAGGCAACCTACATCCATAGAGTCATCCTTATGCTTCATATAAGCATCTGTCTGAGCTCTTAGAGCATTGGTTGTAGGCTCTTTAGGAATGGGTTGATCTAGGACATATGCCTTTCTTTCGTTCCTGAGAACAATTCTCAAGTTCCTAAACCAGTCAAGAAAGTTTGTCCCATTAAGTTTGTCCTTCTTAAGGACTAATCGTAGTGATAGTGTAGCAGTATTACTAGTCGACATGATTATACAATTAAAATATGCAAAGTTATTTAGTAATCTCCCACTAAGTTAACAACCCTCAATATTATAATTAGTAGGCTAAGATCCATATTTCGATTAAATTGAAGTCCGCTTTGGCAAGACGCTTAAATTCAAGTTATTTAGGTAAGTAACCTCTTTACCAATTACATCATATGTAACTCTCATATCTTTATAAGATTCGACCATCATATGATCTGGCATGTTTAATCCCATCTAATGCCTTGAGACCCAAAACTGTTTTGCTAATCTCAATTAAGTCAAAACAACAATGAATCATTGTGAGTAGCACCACTTTGGTAATCTCAATTAAATGCATCCACTTTGGTGGAACCTACAATTGAGCGATCTAGGTTTTAACAAGTATTCATTAATTGATGGCATTATGACTTAAGATTTTATTTAGAGGGCTTAATCAATTACTTTTGTTTATATGAATGCAATCGTGGTTGTATCTCATACAAATAAATACATACAAACGTAAAAGTATGCATGCAATGATCTAATCAAGAACATAATTCAAACGTGACACAACATGGCTCATCTAACCTAAAATCCTCCCAAGAAAATGAGAGGACTTCTCTAAATAAGAAAAAGAAATAAATTGAGAGAAACCTTATTTAAGCATATGAGGGGAGTGAGATGAGAAGAGAATAGAATGTACATCGAGACTATTTAGAGGAAGACACGGCAAGCAAGCCGTATTTAATTATTACAACCCTTGTAAAAACTAAAGCCATGTTGTTCACCATACCCAAACAATTTTGAGAAGTAGACCACAACAATCAACAATTAATACAATATGAAAAGCAATACATGTCATGATTAGGTTATATCGAGCTACGAACAGTTAGCTACGGCAGTCCTGCTAGACTTCCAGATTTTTTACCTTATTTTGAAAAATCATAATTAAATCTAAAAAACTCCAATTGTAGTGGTTCAAAGTTCTATATTACCCTCATTAGGTATATTTTTGACAAAAAATATATCTTTGAACAAATTATAGGTACAATTTTCCTAAAACTAAAATTAACCGTCACTGCCACAGAAAACATTCCAGATTCAAAGCCTAAATTCAAAAATTGATATCTCTTAATATATTGATCTGAATAGCACATATTATATATCAAATTAAATCTTAGGATGTATAATTTCATTCTGGAAATTTTTAGAATTATTGAACAAGATTTGGTTATTCAAAAATTTGTCACAATCACACTACCTCCAAAAAATAAAAATCTGGCAGCACTACTACTATAACCCAATCTTTCTAAAATCATGTTCAATTTATATATCACATATATAAGAACACAATATGCACTAAAACTCAATTTAAATGCATAATTGACCTGGCTCTAATGCCACTGTTAGGATTGGTAGGCACACAGCGGAAGAATTAAAATTTAAAAGTGTAAAAGTTTATCAATCCCAATTGCGAATCTATCAAAGGCATTTAAATAGAGTTAGAAAGATTCGTACCTTATTCATGTTTGTTTGAATACCCACAATCATCAACGTATTGCGAGTTCTCCAATCTCCATGCTTGGTTGCTTCTGAAATAATTTTCCCACCATCTACATGTATGCTAATTCTTCTTAAAAGAGCATCAAACTCTATGAGTGTGAGATTAACCATCTCCGACATCAACTATATAATATTATCATATTATCATATATATAATATATATTATCAAAGAATATATATTATACATGTATGTATGTATTTCAAAAATACATATGTGCATATATAATATTATTAATTTTCTTTTCATATATATATATATATATATATATAAACACACATATAAATATTTATCAAATAAATATTCACACAACATATGTGTGTATGTGTGTGTCTATATAAAATTCGTCCACCCTAGATTAAAAATTAAATTCATTGAATCTTAGACGCATCTTAGATTCAATGAATCTGAACATTATACCTCATGTTGGCCTATTCTTGTGTGCGACCATGTAAGCCCATACGAAGTTGGCAGTGGGCCAATGACTAACCCACAAGTCGTAAGCGGCCTCTAGCAAGACATTACGACTACCCAATTTGTAATACCCTAAATTTTAAGACAAGGAAATTGAGAATAAGCCTAATTCAAGAGAACTACTAGGCCCTGGTTTGGCCAGTATCATAAATAGGCACGAACAATTCTCACCAATAACGTAAGGGAAAATGGTAATTTTGCCAATAAAGTAAGAAATGAGTATTTTCCCCTATGATTGTAATGAGATGGGAACTAAAAAGGAGGGAAACAAATATTAAGTAAATTAATACCCAAGAAAAGACAAAGAGCCATTAAGCTGAGGCTACGATTAACCACATGAAGGTGGTACTATGGGTATAATGAGATAGTTTGAGAATAATAACTCTTTATGAGTCTCACTATTTTATTGGATAAATAAGCATGACAAAGGGGATGAAATATCATGCAAGAAAGCTAAAGAAGCAGACTAATGATTATAGCCACATAAGAGTCGTTATTAATGACTCATCATTCTTTCTCATTTATTTCCCTGCGTACCAATTAAATCATATAAGAATGCAGAATGAACGAGAAATCGAGACAGAATGAGAAAATGAAAGAACGCAGCGACGGAATGAGAATGGAGGAGAGAGAAATCTTTGGACCGCCAAATCTCTATCAAAACGGCGTCTTCTTTCAAAGTACCCTTTTCTAACATTCTTCTACTCATCATGAGCTTCAATTCTATGGATTCAGATTCTTGATTGGAGGCCGTTGATGCCGTTTTTCCGGTCAGAGTGTTGCTGGAATTCCAACTGAATTCATAAACGAGTTAAGGTAAGCATATGCTTCCTTTCTACCATTTCGGTTTGTTGATTGGATTAGTATAGGAGAAGTTAAGTACTATTCATCTCTCGTTCAATTATGCGTTTTAATAGTTTAAACAATATCTAATGCTTGCCTAACTAGTCAATCATGTGATTATAAGTAAAAAGGAGATAATTAGGCAAGACAGAACAAGAAACCGACACAACTCTTCTGAGAACTCATAATTGCTACTAATTGTGTGGCACAGAGAACGAGTTGGAATTTCATCAATTATATGATTCCACTGAGTTCAAAAGAGCAAAATGAGTAAGTCTCATGTGGATGTCGGAGTGAGAAAAGGCTTGGTGTGTGAAATGACCGAATTGCCCTTTAAGCGCTAATTAATGGCTGTCAAGGGGTATTTTCGTCATTTATGGCCTGAATTTGAGTAAACCGAGGTCACTAATGGATTCTACACGTGAAATCGAGTAGGATCACCTTAAGTCAATAATTGGATACAAGTGGGCATTAGCTAAGTCTTAGGGATATTTTGGTAATTCTACAACTATAAGCCGTGATAACCAACACTATGAGTCTAGAATGAGTTACAAGTAGCTAATAACTTAGTTATCCTAAATGTGCATTTTAGGATGTATCGATAGACAAGCTGGAATCAGAGCTGGACCAAGGACGAGCTGGAAAGGTCATATTCTAGGTAGTAACTTCCTTCTTATATATACTATGTGATAACTATTATGAATGTCATCTATTGTAGCATGAACTAATGTTCTAAACAACCATTTGCCATGTTGCGGTTGGGGACCCAACAAGGGCACTAAGTCGACCAAGGTGTGGACGTATAGTTTCGCCTTGGGCAAGTGTACACATGAACATACGATCATCTTACATGCCATGACATTGCATATCTATTTTCACATCCTATTTATATGTAAGCATGTTACTACTGAGATTCTCTCGAATCTCACCCTTTCCATAAATATGTAAGTTTTCAGCAGTTATCGATGGCTTGATAAGCGAGGAAGGTGATTCTGTCAATTGGAGGTTGCGGACTAGTGCAAGAAGAGAACGTTGGTTATCTGAAGGTTGTGTATGATTTTAAGGTTGTAGTTATTTGTAACCCCTATGAAAAATATGTAGCATTATCAAGCATTATTACTATCATTTTTGTTGTTGTAATAACATCAGTATAGTTATCCTATTACTATGTGCCCTGTGCTATGTAATCGCGACTCTGAGTAATATAATTGATGGGATGAGAGTCCCTACAATTCTTCCGCATTATGCTACTCTAAGCACTATCCATGATTAGACAAGTGCGTTGAGCAATTTTATGCTCATATGTGATGGACGTTACATTTTTGGTATCAGAACATAAGATAGATTTATACTCGTAAGGACGGTCGTTACACAATTCATATGAGGATCGACAATACGATACAACATGTCGTATAACCATATCACGTCTCTTTTGTCACACGATATTTTGGTCAAGGATGAGGCATGGAGAATGTCATCCTCTTATTCCTAACCATTACTTTCTCGATCCCTGAGTAGTCTAACTATAGAAATACAAACTCCTTTCCATCGTAGTATGGCCATACATTTCTCAGACTCACTCATCGAGGGGCCCAGTAATATCTCTCTACTAATGTAAGGGACAAATTCCATCTTGACCATTCACATTCCTCTGCATGAAAACCACTAAGCCCGATTGTAGCCTTTATCATCACCTGGTTAAAGGTGACTTTTGACTAAGTCAAAGCTTAGTGACTCTCATGTAGGAATCAATGATGATCTTAAGTCAAAGGGTATTGTGACGTGGTTATATATGAGATAAGCTTATGACTTCATCCATACAACTTTCTCATAGCGGGTCAGTCCAGCACCTTATACTCCTATAAGTGCCTAAGACTTTGATTCGTATCCCCATACCTTATCAAAGTTATACTGGTCTTATTTCATCTTTACTCCCACATAGATGACCGACCAGGGACATTTGGGACAATCATTATGATTTATCTAAGGATACAGTTATCACAGTGAACATGCGAATAATGTGATAACTAAATAGAGAAATTCATTGAATAACAATGTTCAAAGTATAATGATTGGCCCCTAGGGCACAATTTCCAACACTAATACATTTCATTTGTTTGTTTATAGTGTCACATAAACCAGATAAGGGCTCCTATTGTGGGTACTATGTCATAAAGTTCATAAAGGACATAGTTGTAATATCCTAAATTTTAATTACCAAAATTCCTTATACATTTAACTATATTCAATGGACTAAAATCATAAATTTTGGTGCACTTGAAGTAGCCAAAATATTGAAAATAGTGATTATGTGAAATTTAGTCAAGTAAGATATAAAGCACAATTTTTGTCTTGCCAGAGGTCTAACATTGAAGCCTAAAATTTAGAATGAAAGAGCACAATTTTTTCCAAACATGTATTGAAAATTTCGGCCAAAAGAACGGGAAAGAAGGAAAATGAAAAATGGTTCAAAAATTCAAGAAAATGTAAGGGTAAAATTGTCATTTGGCTTAATAAAATAAAAAGTCAATATTTCCCCTAACATATTATGCTAGGCCAAGGAAGAGAAGAGCAAGAGAACATTAGATTTCACCACATATATAGACATGTGGAAGGTTTAAAAACACATATGGAAAAAGGACGAAGCAAAATAATGCAATGTGAAAAGTTTTGAAATAATATAATATATAATTTGAGTAGGTGGTAGGTGAATAATATAAGAGCATTTTAGCTCTTGCAAAAGCCCCATTTTAGGCCAAACATAGAGAAAGAAAAGAGAGAGAGAGCTTAGGAAAAAAATAGGAACAAGGAGAAGACAAGAGGAAGCAAGGAGCAAATCAAGGTAAGAAAGTAGTAAAATCCAAGTATTCTTACTTCTAATCACTTGTAAGACTTCCCTAATCATTGTATCCTTCTTGAAATCATGTAAATCAAGAAGAAAATCAAAGGAAAAGAGAGAGGAAGGGGCATGGCTAGAGTAAGAAACCAAGAGGAATGAAGGTGAGCTCGAAATACTTGTTCTATCTTGATATATTACGCTTGTTCTTTGTGGTTTTACTTGATTGTTGCCTTATTTTGTCTTAGATTTGGGATTTGGGATGCATAAAACCTAAGGGAAAATACTACCCAAACTTTGATTAATCATGTGCAAATGGTGTTTAAGTGGTTAAATAAGTGATTACAAGTGGAAAGAAGATGTTGGGTTGGTTGGAAATTGAAAAACTTAAATTTCCATAAAAACCCCACTACTACAAAAAACAGTATAGACGACGCTTTTTAAAAAAATATTATGGCGTTTATGAAGTGTCATAGCTTTCACCACCATGAATTCAACCTACGGCGCTTTTTAAATTTCTGAAAATGCCGATATTTGTTATTTTATTTTTTAATAAAATTAATACCTCCTCTAGTGCTTTTGAAAGAAGCGCTGTAGGAAATGGTTCACCTCTTATGGCGCTTCCTTTGGAAGCGCCGGAGGAGGTGATTAATTCACCTCTAACGGTGAATCAATTCACCTCCTATGGCATATTTTTTGGAAGCGCCGTAGGAGGTATTAATTTTTTTAAATTTTTTTATTTTGTTTCATGTATTTTACCTGATGAACATATTCATGCAACAGTAGCAATTTATAATATAAATTGACACTAAAAAGCAAATTACCAAATCAGAATTAAATAACACATTTAGTTCTCATAAGATCATAATACCAAATGTATGTCATTCTAAGGTATGTGCAACTAATTTTAAGAGACTGCACAACACATACAATACAAGCTAACATACAAGAGAAACAATCTAACTAGCATAAATTTGCCTAAGTATTAGGTGATAATTTCCTGACCATGTATTGACACCATTCCTCAATGATTGCTGTCACTTGTTGATCAGTCAATTGGGCACAACGTTGATCTTCATAATACTACATAAATATCATGTACAGAATGAATTAAAACCACTATAAATCAATTAACTTCAACACTTTGAATTAAATTCAAAACACAGTATCAACTGTAAGTAAAAGTACTTACTGTCAAGGGAACATGATTTAGATTATGAGTAATAACATCTTTCATAAATTTCATGACATAATAACCACAATCATTATCATTTGGTTAGAATGGATACTACAACGATAGAAAAAATAATTTAAGTCATTATTTGAAGAAAATTTTTTTAATAACAAAATTTGAGTAAATTTATCATATACTTGAATCTTCTTCCAGGCATAGGTCGTGGTAGAGTCAGTACGTTTATTAGAATAGGCCAATCCAACATTACTTCTATATGCGGTCAATGCACTAACTAAACAAGTAATGATTGATTAATTTTGATTATTCAATAATCACACGTAAATATTTATATATACACTCATACACTTACCTATTAATCATAATCACCATATCAAGCCGGTTCTCTGGATAACTAGTTTCTATAGGATCTAAATAGAAAATACGGGGGCGTCCAGCTATTGCAGGCTGGATCACAAGCAAAATCCAATGTTGCCTAAAATATATTGAAAATTTTACTTTAACAATAATGTTATGGTAAATGTGAAAGAATAAAAAAAGATACAATGATGTCACAAATAACTTACCCCGGATTGTATGGTATAATAAACATGTTAGTAGGGGTTTCTCTCCGCATGAATTGACCCTTAAGAGCATCGGTTTGTATGTCCAACTTACTCCCCATATGGTAGGCAATGAGGTATGTGCTAATAAATACAAATCTATTCGCCATTTCTGTGCCCACTACCAAATCGTGGTATAAGTGCCTTTATGGAAAACAAATAGTTTCAATAAAACCAAAACCTTGAATCATGAATAATAACAACACTAATATATGATGATGATAAAGTACCTAACCCACATGTTGATGGTTGTTGTACTAAGCCATCTACGACCAAGCACGTCATTCAGGATATCACCATCGACATGATCAGGTACATCTATATGATAGATTTCAATATCAAAATGTATTTCCTGACCTCTTTGGCGGATGATACGGGTACCATTAACACCAATTGTTGGCAATATGAGGCTATTTGCTGTTTGTTGTTGGTTGAGGGTTGGGACTTCAGTTGTGTTGCTGAGGAGTCTGATTTCTTCCCATGCCTTTCAGCTCGTTAAATCATGTAGCTTTACATGAAAGTGCATAGAAAAAGTAGAAGCAATTGTAAATTAACTACCTTTGTTACTGGCTCAATCAGACTTATTGGCCATGCAACATAGCCAACGACAACATCTTTGACCATTGTCTCTTCATCCTGAGAAGGGATTGATAGGAGGGCATCATCATTTGTGCATATGTCAACCCTCACTCGGAGTGTGTTGGGGGCAATGGTGAGTTGTATAGTGTATCATTGTCAGTTTTGCAGGCCATGCCTATAACAACCACATGCTTGAAAGAATCATCGACGTGCAACTTGCATTTCGATTCACCCTATGAAATATTGAGTTAATATATTAACATTATAACATAACAAAAATTTAACTAGAGAAGAAAGCAATTACCAAAGGAATAAGGAATTTAGGCATAGAGGGGCAGCTATCTCTGCCACTAGTGTTGTCATACAGTGGACTTGGTGCTGGCCTAGACTGCATGAAGGCATCAATGTCATCCATCAACAAAGCATTTTGCTCTTGCAGCAACCGCATATGATCATTTTGTTCTAAGTCATGCTTGTAGTCACTCATCTGCTGGTCTAGTTACTGCTTGTAGCGAGATATCTCCTCCTTTAGTTGAATAAAGTTATGCTTGTTGGGTTGCTTTTAGGAGCCAAAGTACTTTGTGTGCGTGACTCCAAATCTAGTACCTCAAAGATGACCATCATACTCAAGAGCTCCAAGTGCTCTATTGAGTAGGTCGTTAGGCCCAACATAGTTCTCCAACTCTGGCTGTTCTTGCGTCATTGTGCGCTATCACAAAAAGAATTACTCCAATAATAGTTATTGTATTATAGAAATATTTAAGTAAATCTAAATCTTTATTGTATGTATAATCCACTACTCACACAGTAATCCGTAACTGCCCTGGCCTGCTCACTGGGAATGTCGCCCTTTTTTATTTATGCAGCCAGCCAACCACAAATCATGTCATGGTAAACGTGTGAGCTCATAATGGGACTCTTGTATCTGTATGTCAAAGTTAGTTATAGTGAATTCTTAGTGATAGAAAATATATTCCTAATAAACAGTGATTAGTTCTTACTAATTGTTGCTTCAACACTCCATATGATACAGATCCTTTCATGTATCGGTATGGCATGTTCGTCGCACTTTCCCGGTTATGCTCATTTTTTTCCTGTTTAGATCTAAATCAATCATATCAATAAATGTAAGTTACAAATACATTACAAGTAGTCCGTAAAAGTAAATATTATGTTACCATAGATTCCAGTGTAGTATATGAGCTGAAAAACTCATCTCATTGCTCTTGTGTTATGATTCCATCATACAACTCCGGTGGTGTATGATTGATATTACCATTGTTATCGCACAAGTAGAATCTGAGGAGGTCATAACTAAAATTTTGTAGAAGTTTACGATATTTTTGTAGCACGTATTTCTCTTTGTCTTCTTCGATAACAAAACAAGACTGTAACAAAAAAGCACACATTACTTGTTAGATTGTAATTTCATGAAACTAAATAACCTGGATAATAAATTAAATATTATTTACCTTAACTATACCTAAGACGATATGTTTGTACTGTTTCCTTGCCTGTCTCCAATCTGAAATGTAATGGGGACTCTTTCTTTCACAGTAGTCCCAATAAAATTATTAAACAAGCTAGCATTAGGTCTGATTGGATTGTCTTTTTCATTCTATTCCAGTGGTAACCTAACACCCTTACTCCTAAGCTTGATCAGTCTTTTCATTATGGTCCTTCCTCGGGTTACGTCAGCCTCAAATGCAGCTTTACCATGATGTTCATCTTCAGGAACTTCATCTACATTGTAGGGATCCATTTTCATACAAGTTAAATAAACCAAATGAAACATCAATGCACAGTTACAATCATAACAATAAAACTAAATTAAGATAAAATATATGGATATACATGTAATAAAACATACAAGGGAAAAAATGAGGCACTGGTTATCATCTTTTCCTCTTTCTTTTTTGATTTAAAAACCAAGTCACCTCTTCATGATCATGTCTCATGTATAAGGGTTCATCTTCATTTTCATCTTCTTCTATATCAACATACTTTGACCACAACATCTCAAACAAAAGATCATCCTTAGGAATATTCAAATCTTCATTGCTTTTAGCATCAACTTATCCTTGATGATTCTTGTTTGATCGAAGTACAATGAACCAATTATTCTTAGCAGGATCTGGGATAAAAAACACTTGTTCGGCCTATGATGCTAAAATGAAAGGATCATCCTTATACTAAACCTTAGAGAGGTTCACTTGAACAAATCCCAACTCATCTGTCAGTAAAGCACTATTGTTGTTTACCCACTTACATCTGAAGATAGGGACCCTCGACATAGTGTAATCTAACTCCCATATTCTTTCAATGACACCAAAGTATGACATTGGTGAATAGATAGGGTGTATGTCTTTAGCACTGGCTCTATGCCAAGAATCAACAACAAGTGTTACCCTACTATTCTGCATCGTGCTCGTTGTATCATGTTCATGTGTGTAGAATGAGTAACCGTTGATTGCATAACCATTAAAAGATAACACATTTAAGCTTGGTCCATTCGATAACCATCTCAAGTTTTCAGAAACTGAATCAGGAATTCTTTGCACCTCATCATTAATGCGCCTTTTCAACCAACTTGGGAAATTTTTGTTGTGCTCTTTTGTTATAAAATTTTCATTCCTATCACCATATACTAATCGAAGAGCATCCTTGTGCTCTTCAACATACGGTTCAACTTGATCAGTGCTATGTAGCACATACAAGTAAGCTTGCTCACATTTAGTCTTTGATATCCTAATTACATCCTCCCTCTTGTTCCTTTCCCTGATGTTCACCTATCGTGACGAGACTTTGGGATCCCTACAGGGTCAACATTTTATAGAAAATCAGCACAGAAGTCACTTGCTTCTTCAACCATGTAACGCTCAGCTATACAATCCTCTGGTCGATATCTATTTTTCACATACCCTTTTAAGATTTTTATAAATCGTTCGTTTGGGTACATCCATCTCAGGTATACTGGACAACACAATTGAACCTCTTTTACCAGGTATAAGGTCAAATAGACCATAATGTCAAAAAATGAAGGTGGAAAATACATTTCAAGTAACAATAAGCCTTTGCAAATCTTGTAACTTCGTTGAATCAACCACTTTACTGCAAATCAACTAAAAGAACATGCAAAGTGTGGTGATGATTTTCCTTACTTTTTTGGGAAAGATTGACCGTATACCAAGTAAGATTGACTATATACCAATGGGTAAAAGATTCTACATGAGCACATGATAATCATGAGATTTAAGGTTCATTAGCTTCAACTCTTTCACAGAAACAAGATTCTTTATATTTGAAGAATAGCCCTTTGGAACTTTGATTCCTTCAAGAAATTCACAAATTCACTTTTTCTCTTTCCTCGCCAGAGTATAAGTCGATGGAGGTAGATAAGTACGGTGCCCTTGCTCAATACCCAATTTAACCAAATCCAACCTTGTATTGACACTGTCCTTGCTTTTCTCTTACATATTGAGTAATGTACTAATTAGATTATCACATATATTTTTTTCTATATGCATCAAATCAAGAAAATGTCTCACATATAAGGACTTCCAATATGAAAGCTCAAAGAAAATAGACTTCTTCTTCTACCCGCTTGTCCTGATTTGTTTTGCAAAAGGTTTGCCAAAATTGTTATCCAAGTGTTTGACCTTCTCAAACACCTGAGCACCTGTCAACATCTTCGATGGGCTACCTTCTTCTGACTCACCATTGAAAGCCCTTTTCCACTTCCTCCAACAATGTTTCGACTGTAAGAATCTTCAATGTCCCATGTAGGCATTTTTCTTACAATGATTAAGTCGCACTAAATGGGTGTCATCTTCACATATAGGGCACGTATAATATCCTTTCACCCTGTATCTGGATAACTTACCATAAGTAGGGAAATCATTTATTGTGCCAAACAACATTGCTTTCAAAGTGAAATTTTGTTCCATATGCCCATCATACACATTAACACCTTCCTTCTAAAGCAGCTTCAAGTCATCAATTAACGAAGTCAAGTATACATCAATATCATTTCTAGGTTGCCTAGGACCAGAAATTAACATGGGCAGCATCATAAACTTGTGTTTCATGATCAAGTGCAGAGGAAGGTTATAAATCATTAATATCACTGGCCATGTACTGTGTGTACTACTTTAAACCCCGTGGGCATTTATTCCATCCGCTGAAAGTGCAAGGCGTAAGTTCCTTGCTTCAGTGAGAAGTCAAGGTGGTCATGATAAACCTTTTTCTATTAAAGGGCATCTACAAGGTGCCTGAGGTTTTTGTCTTCAATCCTTTCATCTGCATGCCACGTCAACAGCTTAGCAACCTTCGCATTACTGTACAGTCATTTAAATCTCAGAATAAAGGGAAAATACCATATGATCTTCGACATACTTTTTCCTTTCTTCTTCCCATATAAGGATACATTGCATTTCGGGCATCTCTCTAACATTGCATACTCTTTGCAAAATAATATGCAATCATTAGGGCATGCATGTATCTTCTCAAAACCCATGCTAGTTGTAGAGCAAAGTATTCACTTCGCCTCGTATGTCTTGGTAGAAAGCACATTTTCTTCTGGGAACATATCTTGCACAAGTTCAAGCAGTGCAGTAAAACCTGAATCACTCAATCCATAGCGTGCTTTAAAGTTGTACAATTTTAACACTGCTAGCAATCTTGTATATTTAGTACTACCTGCATATAATGGTTTCTCTGCATCACCTTTCAACTTCTCAAATTCTTTAAGGTAGTTATTAAGCACCCCTTCGACAACATTTAGCATTTCTTAAAGGCCATCGTCCTCATGACAAATGCTTAGGTCAAACTCATTCGAAGCACCGATCATGGTATGCACCCGATCACTATGTGCATCATCTGTCTCACTGTGCCTTATCCATCTTGTATATGATTGATCAATTCCATGACATATTAAATGATTTACCAAATTAGGTGGACAAATCTGCTTTCCATAACAACAAGATAAGCAAGGGCACAAGATTTTGTTAGGATCATTTGTATGCTCTCTTGCAAATGTAATAAATTATTTCACTCCATCTATATATTCCCTTGAGAACCGATCAAATGACATCCATTTTCGATTCATATATAGCTTCAACATATTTTTAATTATAAGTGATTAGTTGCTTGCCTATTGCAGTTAGTAATTACTTTTATGTTTTGGTTTTTATTATATTTAAAAAAATTACCATCATAACATCCTAAAATTTAAAGTTTTCCAAATATTGAATACTTTGTTTAAGTCATAAATAATCAACAAATTATTAATCTAGCAGCCTCATATTTATAAAGTTAATAGATTAAAAGTATTCTTGATGTAAATTTAAAAAGACTAGCCAGAAGTATATATTAACCAAAATTAAATTACATCCAAACAATTCAAACTTTTAACAACTAGAAACAATAAAGATTTAAAAAATAAGCAGCACAATGTAACTATAAATTTTTCTTTTACTAGTGTGTTAAATTTAAAAACCAATAATGTAACGGCCACTATCTTCCTTTACTTCTTAATGTATATGACAAAACCAATAAGTACAATGGGCCAAAAATATAAAGGAAAATGAATGAGTATGCTTGTTCAGTAACTACTTTAATTTACACTTCATTTTCCTTTTCGTTTCTCTCATCTCATTGTCCATCTATCATATCCTCAATATTAATTTCTCTACCTACTTTAACAATCTCGACATTCCCTCTGCCATTGCTGTTTGCTCATAATTTACCATTCACAAGAACTTTACCATTTAAGTTGCTCAACTTGAGCCATACACGTTTTAACACGATTCAGATTTAGGATAAATTTTGTATAAAAAAGAACTTACAGGAAAAAAACACGTTTTAACACGATTCAACTGAAGGTAAAAAAATGTCGATAAATTTTGGGGGAAAAATGCTTCTGTAGGAGGCGACAAGTTGAAAATAATACAAGAAACAGGAATCTTTGAACTGCAACCGAAGTGGCGACCAAACAAAAGGTGGGGACCAAGGAAGCTTTAAACTGCAACCAAAGTGGTGACCAAACAAAAGATAGGGACCAAAGAAGCTTATGCTTACCATCATCAAATAGAATGGAGACAATCTATATGCTGGTGGACCATGTGAAGGTTATAAAAAATAAAGAAATGGAGGACACGAGAGAAAATGAAAAAATGCCTCACTCACGCTTTTCCGATGAATTTATATCACATTGTAAGGCGCTTGCAAAGAAAACGACGTCTAATAATGTGTTCTAAATCCTTAGACGGTTCTTTAAAATAAGCGCCGTCCAAATCTAAAATTTTTAAAATTAAATAACAAAAAAAGCATCATGTTGCATTTTTAAAAAAGAATCAGGTGCAACACAATATAGATTCCACGAAACCATGAGTTTCACAATTTATTTTGAAGAAGAGACAATATCCCAGAGAGAGAATTAAAAATTCAATAACAAAGTAGCTAATTAACGCTCCAATTACCTAAAGCAAACTAATATAATTCAACTTCAGAGTGTAATATTTAACTGAAAATGTATTGATATAAAAGAAAAGCCAAAACAATAGTTTTATGAAAAAGAAAGACAAACAAAAGAAGTCATGAAAAGAGAAATTATAAGCTAAGGAAGCTAACCTGAAGAGAGAGCTGATCGCCTTCAAAGAGTCTTCAAACTGAAAATATTTCTGAAGTCTGCAAAATGAATAGCAAGCAAAATAAAGATAGATACGAAAATATATATAGGACGAAGGCAAGTAGGTGAAAAGATGGACATGTGAAAAGATAGGTTGACAAAAAAAGTTAATCCTTAACCGGTGCTTTATAGATTAGCACCGGCCAATGGATAGACCTTGGTCAGTGCTTATATTTAAGTGCCAGCCAAGGTCTAGCCTTACCCAGTACTTTATAAAAGCGCCGGGTAAGGCCACACCTTATTCGGTGCTTTTGAAAAAAGCGCAGGATAAGGCTATGGCAGCTTTGCTCAAAGCAAAGCTGCCATATATTATAAAGGCCACTCACATGGCCTTTATAATAATACATTGGATTCCCTGCAAATGTGCAAGGAATCCAAGGTATTTTTTTATTTAAATTATTATTATTTTTTTAGCTTTTACTTTATTTAACTTTTCTTTATAATTAAAGCGTTAGAAATAAATAAGGTTGGGAAATTAAACTTGGATATGTTCACAAAACGTTTAATAACGTGAGAATTATTTTAATTTTGAGCTCACCAGCTATGACGCTTTGGTATAAAGCGTTGTAGGTGATTATATTTTTTTTAAAAACAGGGCTTTGTATGGCTTTTCTTAAAAAAGTGCCGTATAATCTTACTACTAAATTATGACATTTGTACTGAAAAGCACCGTAGCTTGTAATATATTTTTTTTTCTTTTAAAAAATATAATCACCTATATTGTTTCTTTAAGAAGTGCCATTAGAGGTGCGTCAGTAAAAGCCTCTTTTGTGGTAGTGCCCTAACATTTTGGCCAGTTAGAGTTTAGGGGGTTAGAGCTGGAATTTGATGGATTTGTTGATTCCATTGTGTTTAGAATGAAAAATTTTGTAGGAAAATGTGGATTATGAAGTTTAAAGGCTTTAGGATGTGAAATAACAATTTTGCCCCTAAAACCCTAATTGGTGGCTGTAAAGAGTAAACTATAAATGTAATATGATTTTGCCAAAACTAAGGTCAAAAATAGATTCTACACACAAAATTATGTGGGAATTTCTTGGGTCATTAGTTTTAGAAAAGTACAATTATATCAGGTATAAAGGGAATTAGACAATATTCTTAAAGGGCATTTTTGTAATTTTTGTTTTTAAGTAAAGATAACCAACTTACAAGTCTTAGAGTAAGGTATGAATGAGTACTAACTCATTTATTTTTAATTTGGGAATTTTAGGATTTGATATTTGCCGAGTCGGATCAGAAGTTAAGGATTGACATTTGCTAGGCAAGGAAAGGTGTTAAGGTAGTAACTCTATCTCTCATATTATATGTGATTGTTAATATGCATTGTTTTTCATGTTCTGTGCAATGACATGTGAATGGCGGTAATTCCTAGAGCTGGGTGTCAAGAAAGCACAAGCACTACCCTGAGGGAAAAGCACAAGTACCTCTTGGCTAGTGGTACCCAGTCTAGGTAGGACAATGTGATTAATGAGATTCCTTGCTCTGGTGTGGGAAAAGCACAAGTACCAACCCATGGGAACAGCACAAGTACCATGAGGCCAAAGGGACCTAGCTGAGGCGATGTGACAAGTAGGGACAAGGCAATCATTGTGGCAAGTACGAAGAGGTTAGTGCCTGCTCTAAAACATTGTTGTGATTATGATATGGCAAGTAGGGACAAGGCGATCATTTTAATCCGAACAAAATCATCACTTTAATCCTGAACTTTAGTTGATAAACATGTGCGTAACATTATTATCTGCTACATCATATGCTGCATTGCATGTTTATCGTTTGCATTTTATATGCTACATCATATGCTACATTATTATCTGCTACATCATATGCTACATCATTTGAATCTCACCCTTTCCATAAATAAAATTTATTCAGCTAGAGGTAGTGGCTCAAAAGGCAAGGAGGTGGACACCGGCAACTGAGGGTTCCGGTTTTGATAAAGAATTTTATGTTGGCTATCTTTCTATTATTCTTCTTTATCTATTTCTAGGTTTTGTAATATACTATGCATAAACCCTATGGGGATTTCCTGTAATGTAATTAAGAATTTTATATCAGTATGTTTATACTATTTTTATATGTCCACTGAACTATGCGTTGGTACTCTTTTAAATGTCAAATTATTGAGGGGTTTGACATTTTTGGTATCAAAGCATGCAGTTATGGAAATAGCAAAATAGTATATTGATATGATCTTGATTATGTTGTAACTAGAATTATGAGTAGAAGGTGACGTCAGAGGAGCAGATCACTGCCATCAGTTATTGTAGGAACAATTCAATGAAAAATACTTTCCCCGGCCAGTTTAGATCACAAAGAAAACTGAGTTTCTGACCATTTAACAAGATGAGAAGGAGAGTTTTGTTGAGTATTTTTCTCGTTACATCTGATTATCTCGATACTCTTTATACTTGAGGTTTCGGGATGAAAAAGGCTGGAGTTTTGACATGATGATCAGGGGGCTAAGGCCAGAGCTGAAAGAAAAATTGATCTCCAAACAATTCATTGAATTTAACAAGGCAGTAGAGGAATGCCAAATCATGAAGAGTAACATGCTAAATTTATACATAGATAGGAATATTGGCAGTAAAGGGGCATCGGGCAGTGGGAGTTCCTCCCAAAAATATAAAAATCTAGGAGGACCATCTAGAGGGAATGACAAGAAGCCATATCAGCTTGGTAACCGCAGTAACCATAAACCCTTTGGGAATAGAACCAGAAACCCCATCATCTAGGAAGACCGTGTTGTGCTCCAGCCAGGCCACTAATCTGTTTTAATTGTCACCAAGTAGGGCACATTGCTATCAATTTCCCGCAATAGCAGAAAGCAATGGAGCTGAGGTAAAGAACTCAAGGAAAAATCTTTTCCATGTCACAAGATGAAGCCAAAAAATCTCCTGAGTTAATCCAAGGTGCAATTTTACTTAATGGTAATTATGTACAAGCATTGTATGACTCAGGTGCTAGTCACTCTTTATTGCATATGACTGTGTGAGACGCTAGGCCTGAGAGTGTATTAATTACTATAAGATCTAGTTGTGTCTACACCCACAAGTGCTTGATATGTCATTGCTGAGGTATGTTTAAATTGCATTATACATGCTGAGGGACATGAATCAATGGTGGATCTGATTTGTCTACCACTACATAAACTAGAAGTAATTCTTGGTATTGATTGGTTGATAGCCAAAAATGTTATGTTAGATTGTAGAAGCAAAATGATTATTTATCCTAATCCGTAACCTCATACTAGCTCAGAAATCAACTTTAATTTTCTTTAACAACTGAGGCTGAAAGATATTTGCATAAAGGTTGTCAGGTATATATGGTGATCTTTTCCATGTAGTTGGAAACTGAAATAGTACTTGAGAATATCCCTGTGGTAAATGAGTTTCCCAAGGTGTTTCTAGAAGATATTAGTGGATTACCTCTGGAAAGAGAAGTAGAATTCATGATTAAGACTAAGCCGGGAGTGGGACCATTATCCAAAGCCCCATACAAATTGGCTCCAAATGAAATGGCATAACTAAAAAAGTAGATTGAGAAGTTATTAGCAAAAGGGTTCATTAGACCTAGTATTTCACTGTAGGGAGCTTCAGTGCCTTTTGTTAAAAAGAAAGACAAGAGTTTCCGCCTTTGTATTAACTACAAGGAATTGAATAAGGTAATAGTGAAGAACAAGTATCCACTTCCCAGAATTGATGATTTGCTCTATCAGTTGTATGGTTCATACATATTCTAAAAAATTGATTTGAGGTCAGGGTATCATCAGCTTCAGGTAAAACCATAAGATGTACCAAAGCCCGCATTCAGAACTAAATATGGCCATTATGAATTCATGGTGATGCCATTTACATTGAATAATGCACCTGCAGTTTTCATGGACAACATAAATCAAATTTTTTCTTTATATTTGGACCAATTCGCAGTAGTCTTCGTTGATGATATTCTTGTGTATTCACGAAGCAAAGTAGAGCATGAAGATCATTTGAGAACAGTGCCCAACACATTGAAAACTAAGCAACTCTATGCCAAACTGAGCAAATGTGAGTTTTGGTTTTCAGAAGTTAAATTCCTAGGCCATGTAGTTTCACAAGAAGGGCTCTTGGTAGATCTCAGCAAAGTGGAAGCACTATTAAACTGAAAAAAGGCTAAAGAATGTTGCTAAAATACACAATTTTATGGGTCTTGCTGGTTATTACAGACGATTTATACAGAATTTCTCCATAATAGCTTTACCTTTAATAAGGTTAACAAGAAAGACTTAACATTTTGTGTGAGATAAAAGTTGTGAGAGGAGCTTTACTGAAGGAGAGATTAACAACAATCCATTGCAGATAATTCATGATCTATAGTTAACCTATATGGTCCACAGTAATGCAAGCAAGTATGGATTAGGATGTGTCTTGATGCAGCATGGAAAAGTTGTGGCATATGCCTCTCATCAGCTAAATCCTCACAAACTAAATTATCCTACTCATGATCTTGAGTTAACAGCAAGCATATTTGCATTGAAAATCAGGAGACATTATCTCTGTGGAGCAACTTAGAGCTATATTACAACTACAAGAGTTTGAAATATTTGCACGATCAGAAAGAATTGAACATGAGGTAAGGAATATGGATGGAGTTTCTCAAAGATTACAACCTATAGATTAAATACCATCAAGGGAAGGCTAATGTAGTTATAGATGCATTAAGCCAAAAGACAGTGTAGGTGGCTGCCCTAATGATACAAGAGAAAAAATGATCAAGGATTTTAGAGATCTCAATCTGTCTAACTAGATTCTAATCAGTAGTAATGTTAGTCAGATAGAAAATGACTTGGTAGCATAGATTGAGAAGGCTTAGATGCATAATGAAAGAGCACATTCAATCAAAATGATGATTGAAAAGGGTGAAACTCAAGAGTATGACCTGTTACCAAGTGGACTAGTCAGGTACAAGAAGCGAATATATATTCAACCATAGGTTAAGTTGAGATAGTAGATCCTGGATGAGGAACACAAGAGTAAGTATACCCTGCACCCATAGTCCATGTATTGGTGGCCAGGGATGAAAAAAGATGTGACATAATTTGTGGCTCGTTGTCTCACATGCCAAAAGGTGAAAGTTGAGCATCAATGACCATCTGGGCTTCTATAAAACCCTGAGATTCCTGAGTGGAAATGGGAAAGTATTACTATAGATTTTTTGACAGGACTACCCAAAGTTAGAAGTCATGATGCAATTTAGGTAATCGTTGATTGATTCATAAAGATAGCCAATTTCGTACCAATTAGCATAAACTATTCTCCTGGTAAACTGGAAGAGCTCTATATCAAGGAGATTGTGAGATTGCATGGTACACCAAAGAACATAATTTCTAATCGGGATCCTCAATTTGCCTCCAAATTTTAGAAGTCATTATATTAGACTTTATGTACTAAACTCAAATTTAGTATGGTTTATCATCCTCAGAAAGATGGCTAGACAGAAAGAACAATACAGACGCTACAGGATATGTTGAGAGCATGTGTATTAGATTTCAAAGGAAGTTGGGACCGATTCCTTCCACTAACAGAATTTACGTATAATAATAGTTATCTGTCGAGCATTCAAATGGCTCCATATGAAACATTGTATAGAAGTAAATGTCAGTTGCCTTTATGTTGGGCAGAGTTGTTTGAGAGAAAGATATATGGGCTAAACATAGTTGACCAAACAATAGAGCAGATTAAACTAATTAAACAAAGATTGTTAGCTGCTCAAAGTAGAAAGAAGAGTTATACTGTTAAGAGGCGGACACCTTTGGAATTTACAGTTAGAGATAATATGTTTTTGAAGGTTTTACTAGTCATTAGAGTTGGTAGGGCATTGAAAGTAAAGAAGTTAAGTCCTAGGTATATCAGACCATTTGAGATATTGTTGAGGTCGGACCAGTGACATATCAAATAGCTTTACCCCCGAAACTAAGTAAATTGCATAATGTCTTCCATGTCTCCTAATTGAAGAAGTATTAACCCAATCCTAAGTATGTAATTGAGTATGAAGATGTTGATATGTGAAATGATCTCACATATGAGGTTGAACCTGACCGAATTATTGATTACAGGAGAAACAACTCAGGCATAGGAGTATTCCATTTGTAAAAGTAGTTTGGAAAAGGTTATCCCCTAAAGAGGCCATATAGAATATGGAAGAAGACATGCAAAGGATTTACTCATGTTAGATATGATTAGTTTTGATGATCTCAAATATAGATATCAGATATTAAGAGCAAAAAGTTTGCATAATATATTCATCTCCTTACATTGACTAACTACTATATTTAATGTTGTATATCTTATAGATTAGTCAAGCAAAGCAAGAAAGAGATTGGAGAAACAAGCACTTGAAGGAACTAATGGAAATATCAACATTCAAGCTCCTAGAAGAAATACAGGAAGTTTCAATGGTCATAAGGATTTCAAGATTGGCACTGTAGCGATTGGCACTATTTGGAACTGTAGCGTTAGTTCTGTAGCGGTGACATTGTAGAATGTAGGCACTGTAGCGTACTGTAGCAAATGAGTGATTTTAACAATCACTCAAGTGATTTTCTAGAATCACTGGAGTAATTCTACAAATAGTGAAAGTCACTTGAAGTGATCTTATAATTCACTCGAGTGATGTCCAGATTTTCATACTCTGTTTTTCGTCTAGCTGAGCAAGGTCAGGTAATTCAATCATATCTCTCAAAACATAACTCCGATTGAGGTGAAACTAGTTGTATATGAAAACAGACTTCTAATGCATCATTTGGACACTTTAATTAACATCAAAAGAACTCAAATGAAGGAGATATAAATGTTGCAAGTTGGCCTTTATATAAGCGTTACTTTCCAGAGTAGGTCTGGTAATTCAGCCATAACTCTCAAACCACAGATCCTAGAGCTGCGACATGCTCCATATCAAACTAGACATAAAGAGCTTTCCATTGATATATAACATGACAATTTTGGAGCTATATACAAAGAGTTATGACATCTGTTAGTTGACCCATATTTGCTGTTGAATTGGAAGTGGAGCTACGAGTTAAAGTGCACTGAACAAAGAGCACCCGAGTGATTTACATAATCACTCGAGTGATCAGGAAGATCAATCCAATGATCATTAATGATCACTCGAGTGAAATCCATCAGATTGCAGGTCACTCGAGTAACATCAGAAATTATTACAAGAAAATTTCACTGTTATGAAAATCACTCCCAGTGCAGCCCAATTCACTCGAGTGATTAGCTATGTTTGCATATCACTTCCAGTGGCCTATCATATCACTTCTAGAAATTTTCATTGTGCTCAAAATCACTTCCAGTGTAGCCCATTTTACTCGAGTGATATCTGAATTTCTCAATATCACTTCTAGTGGATGCTGAATCACTTCCAGTGAATTTCACACTTTCTTAAATCATTTCTAGTGAACCAGAATACACCTCCAATAAAAGCCAATATGCCTCAAGTGATGCACTTGAGTCCTGAGAGTTCTGCCATGAGAGTTTATACTTGAGAGGTTTGCAACCGTGAAGAAAAGAAGTGTACTCGAGTTCTCCGTAATGCACTTGAGTTCTCCATCTTACTGCACTTGAGTTCAAAGAGTGTTGGCATGCGAGTTTGTTCCAGAAGCTTCAAAATTCATATTAACATGAAGCACTCGAGCCCAGCCAAGCACACTCAAGTTCTATGGAGATTTGTACTTAAGTTTAGTTATGCTCTTCTGAGAGTTTACATCAAAAAACCTTACAAAAACTAGAAAACACTGATGTACTCGAGTCCCTTCATGAGCACTCGAGTTCTACTGTTGATGAAAGCAAAGTAAAATCACGAGATGAATCCAAGCATGCTTAAATGTCACTTAATTATTAAGTTCTCACTTGTTATCATCTTTAAATATTTTTTAATGTTTGTTCAAGTGTGAGACAGGTCCTTAATGTTTAGATTGATAAAACGCATGATAAAGTCAAAAACGACAGACACAATAATATGAATATCAGCACATGGATCCGACTGATAGCCCGTAAAGAATTCAAATGCCATACCACTCTGCAATGGATACTCTGCCAACGTTCATCTCTAGAACATCTAAAAGAGGACTTTCAAAGATGAATAGAGAACAACGACAACGAATCATGGGCATAAACAATATTCAACAAACAACTCAATGAACGTGCAAACATAAAGCAACGATATGAATTATATGTCAGAAGCACGATCAGATTACAATGGGAAAATGTTTACTCCAACAATTCTCAACGTATCTCCTATATAAACCGAAGCATTCAAAGAAGAAGATGAGATGATGCGACAACGATTAAATAACCGAGCAATGAGAACCCAGCTACCAATATGCTGATATTATAAGTCGTTCGCCTCATATACTCTTTGTTCTTATCTATTTATATATCATGTATACTTGAGAGAGAGAATATTTGTATTGTACTTCAGCGAGCATTTTATCTACTCTGTGAGAGAGTCTGTAAATCCTTAAAAATATACTTCTGTATTGATCTCAAGGTAAAGGGACCTTAAGATGGTTGAATTCCTTACGAGGGAAGCTGTAGAGAGAATTGCCAGTTAGACTTTCTGCTCGTAAGACTTGCACGGGTAAGCAGGAGAGAAAGATCTTCGGGATTGCTCTGTTCGTAAGACTTGTCGTAAAGAGGAGTGAACTTTACAGTGTGTAAGGGAGAGTAACTCTGTAGTAGGCTACACAAGTGCCTGGTTAAACTTGTGGGTTGTAGCGGCTTTTCTTGTGCTCTGCTAAACAAGAAGATAGTAGATTGGAAATCTCAGGAGGAGCCTGGGGACTGGATGTAGGTCATCATGGATTAGACCGAACAAGGATAAATCACAATTTGCATATTCTCTTCCCTAAGCTTTTACATTTCCAGCATATAAGATTTACATAACTACTTTTGATTTTATACTTCCATATATATTGATCTGATAAGCAACGAAAATATTTTAAAATATCATACCTTATTATCGTACACCCAATTCACCCCCCTCTTGGGTGTTAGCCAGTTCTAACAACTTGGAGTTTATGAATAAGTATGTGTAACAAATTTTTGGGATGAAATTTTATTGATGAGGAAAGTGTAATATACCAAATTTAGTCACCAAAATTCCATATATATTTATTCATAATTAATGGAATGAAATAGTGAATTTTAGTGTACTTGAAATGGCCAAAAAATGAAAAAGAAAATGATATGAAATTTATAATCAAGAAAGACCTAATACCCAAACTAATTAGAGGTAAAGCCTAATATTGTGGCCTAAAATTTATTACGGAAAAGAATAATTTTTAGGCCTAATATGTAACAAAATTTTGGTCAAGAATAAATAGAAAGAAAGAAATAGCAATTATTTCAAAATTCAAGAAAATTGTAGGGGCAAAAGGGTCATTTTGTCTAAGTAAATAAATTTACCAATTTTTCTATAATAAATAAAAGGGGGATGGTTGGTAGAAGGAGGTAAAGGAAGGGAGGAGTTCTCTAGAGAAAGGGAAAATAAAAAAAAAATCACATGACAAAAATCCTATTAAAATAGTGATAATAAAGGATGAAACAAGAGAGTTCTAGAGAACTTTCTTCTCCTCTATATAAGGCCTTAAAGTGAGCCAGAATGGAAGAAGAAAGAGAGAAAGAGACTTGGGAGGAAGAGAGGAGTAAGAAGAGAAGACAAAGTCCAAGAAGCAAGTACAAGGTAAGTAGGTAGAAATTTCTACTTGTTCTTGTTCCTAATTCATGAAATCTCTTCTCAACCTCTATGTCATATTGGATTAGCCAACAAACAAGCAAACAATCAAGGGAAAGAAGAGGGAAGGTGATGGTTAGAGAAAGGGAAGAAGAAGAATCGAGGTAAGTCGAATAAGACCTTTAAATTATTGTTAAAATTAAGTTGTGATTATTGTTTGGCTAGATATTGGATTGGTTGTGATAAATTCTGTAATTTGGGATGCTCAAATTTTAAGGTGAGATGCTACCCAAATTTATATTGATAATTTTTATTTGGTGATTGAATGGTTAAACTAGTGATTACAAGTGAAAAGAAGGTGTTTAAATAGTTTCAATCATGAAAATCCAATTTTTCCTAAAATATAAAATATTTTGACCATATCTGAAAAATAGGGATTAGAGCTGGAAGGGCCCTAGAATGTGAAATGACAATTTTTCCCCTAAAACCCTAAGTTGGGGCTGTCAAGGGTAAATCTGTAATTTGGACTGGAACTTGACTAATCTAAGGTTAAAAATGAATTCTACATGTGAAATTGTATAGGATTAGGCTTGGTCATAATTTCTGAAAAAGTACAAATATACCGGGTAAAAAGGAAATCAGACTGGGTTCCTTAGGGGTATTTTGGTAATTATTTGATTTTAAGCTAAAACAACCAATTTGTAAATTTTAGAACAAAGTATGAATGAGTAATAACTCATTTACATTTACTATGGGAATTTTAGGATTTGATATCTGTCGAGCTGGACCAATAAAGACTGATAAATAAGGCAAGGAAAGACAATAAGGTAGTAACTCTATCTCTCATATTCTATGTGAATGTTAATATGCATTGTTTATCATATTCTATACAATGTGTTGCATGTGGTATGAGTACTCACTGGGTGTGGGACAAGCAAGGTACCATGTGGCCAAGTGGACCCAGTTGAGTATCATGATAAGTACAAACAGGTGGATTCCTGCTCTAGATTGTTTATGTGATCACATTACATAGGTGGATTCCTGTGTACAAGATTATGATCTGTGCACGTCGAGAACAGGTGATTATTTTGATCCGGACAAAATCATCGCTTGGTTCCTGAGTACTGTTAGACATGTGTTTGGTATTTTGATTGCTGCATCATGATAAATGTTGCATTGCATGTTTACCTTTCACATTTTATGATTGATTGTCTATATGGCTCGGAAGGCAAAGAAGTAGTAGATCCCAAGAGCTGATAAGTACAGATGTTGAAAGACTTCCGATGTAGATTATCTTGGATTCCACTTATATTTTAGATTATGTAATATGTATTTTCTAGACCCTTTGGGATTTCTGTAATATAATCAAGGATATTATATTAGTATGTTATACTAATTCTGTAAGCCCACTTAACTCTGTATGTGTAATTGTATTGTATTAAATGTCAATTCTACAGGGTTTGATAGAAAAAGCTGTAATATCCCAAATTTTATTCACCAAAATTCCTTGTACGTTTAACAACATTCAATGGAATAAAATGTTGAATTTTTGTGCACTTAAAGTAGCCAGAATATTGGACATAGTGGCTATGTGAAATTTTGGCCAAGTAAGACATAAAGCACAATTGTTGTCCTGACAAAAGCTTAATATTGAAGCCTAAAATTTAGTATGAAGGAGCACAATTTTTAGCCCAATATGCATTGAAAATTTTGGCCAAAAGAAAGGGGAAGAAGGAAAATGGCAATTGGTTCAAAAATTTAAGAAAATGTAAGGGTAAAATGGTCATTTGGCTAAATAAAAAAAAAGCCAATATTTCCCCTAACATATCATGCTAAGTCAACCAAGAAAGAGAAGAGCAAGAGAGCATGAGATTTTGCCACATATATGGACATGTGGAAGGTTTAAAAACACACACTAGTACAAAATAGCCCTTTTATACCGCAACATTTAGACCGGTTATTGCGGATAAGGTCTAAAAAATATGATTGGCGACAGTTTTGTAATTATAAAAAAAATTTCATACCAATTCTTAAAATATGCAGTTTAAAATATATTATTTAGACTAGTTATTCAAACAACTGGTCTAAAAAGATAAAATTAATTAAAAATTAAAAATTTTGAAACTTTTTAGACTGGTTGTCACTAATAACCAATCTAAAAGTTAAAACATTTTAGATCGGTAGTTGATTATAACTGGTCTAAAAGATGAGGAATTAAAAAATTAAACATTTTCCTTTTAAGATTGGTTTTTACTGACAACCGGTCTAAAAGGTGAAACTTTTCACACCAGTTATTTATGGGAACCTATCTAAACTATTGATTTAAGACCAGTTATTTTGTATAATCGGTCTTAAAGATGTTTCAGCACCCTAAATTATGAATGCCCTCTTCTTCATGCCCAGAGCTCTTTGTATCTGAGAGTCTTTAGGGTTGATTACTCTGTGAGCTTTAGTAGGTTTCTTCGCAACTCCATCATCCCTCTTTCTCTCTGAATATGAAGCTCCTCTCTTCCTCTGTGGCTTGTAGCTTCTCCTTCGTTACCAATGTCGCTACTCTCTTCCTTTGTCGTTCGTCGCTCTTCTATTGTCACTGCAAAGGAAGAAGGCAATAGAGCCCTACAAGAAGCCATAGATTCTAGTCCAGGTGAGTGCTCCAAATCCCTTTCATATTTAGGAATTGGAGAAATTTATGAATCCCCTATTCTTCACACCTAATAAAGCTCTTTGTATCTAAAACAGTCTTTAAGCTCGATTACTCTGTAAGCTTTAGTAGGTCTTCTTCTCAACTCCGCTATCCATCTTTCTCTCTAAATGTAAAGCTCCTCTCTTCCTTTGACAGACGTAGCTCCTCCATCATTACCAATGTCGCTCCTCTCTTCCTCTGTCGCTTGTTGCTCCTCTGTTGTCACCAGAAAGAAGGTATTGTTACATTACTGAATAATGCTATGGTCTGTGTTTTATTCTTTGAAACCTCTAAAAGCTGACTATGGTATATTACTTTAGTTCGTTATCTAGCTTTGGTGTTACAGATGTTTAATCTTGATGATCTCTTTCCTGAAGAAGATATTGATTTCATCTATAAATGTTGTACTAAATTCATCTATGATCTTTTACAAGAATAGTGAGTTTTTGAATCCAATGTTGTTCTAATACGTATTGCTTCTATTGTATGATGATGTTCACCATATTTGACTTCTTTAATTGAATTTGCAATCCAAACGTTTAATGTCATGTTTCATACTTGAAATATATGTTAGTTGATGTTTAAGTATAGTAACAAGTGTAAACATAATGAATAAGTGGCATTTAACCATATTTGGATTGATCTCTGTAATTCATTCTGCTTCAGTTACTGTCAAACACAAGTTTATACTTAAGACTCGAGTTCCTCATGTGATTTTCAAAGGTCCCAACTCAAGTTTTCATCAGAAACTTGAGTTCTCAGTGTTGTTAGCACTTCTTTAGGCTGTCTCTACCAATAACTCACGAGAGTTCATTTGAAAACTCAAGTTCTCATTTGTCCAGAACTTGAGTTCTATCTTCAAACTCGAGTTCTCCCTGTACTTCAAGTTTTTCCATGATTCATTGGTTGGAACTTGTATGAGTTCATTTGAAAACTCGAGTTTCCTCTTTACTAGAACTCGAGTTTTTCTATGAAACTTGAGTTCTTTATGTATTTCCAGCTTCTGAATACTTCTTTACATAATACTCACGGAAGTTAAAATGCAAACTTGAGTTTCTTTCTTACCAGAACTTGAGTTTTGCTCTCAAACTCGAGTTCCCTAAGAGTTGCAAGATTTTAAGCAAGTCTCTGGATAAAACTTGCTTGAGTTCAAATGCCAACTCGAGTTTATTTTTTGCCACAACTAGAGTGTAGTTGTCAAACTCAAGTTCTTCATCAATCAGAACTCGAGTTTCCATCCAAAACTCGAGTGCATTAGCTATTTAGGAATTGATTTAATCAACATCTGGATGCTTGATTTGCTACTCCTAGCCGTAGCAGTTGATCCCATTCTGCTGCAGTTTATATCTTTTACGCTACTCTGAATTCTTTCTTCTCGTTTGATTTCTCGTATGATATTGAAAAATCGGCTCTCTTGTACGATTTTTTGAGAAGAAATCTGATTGGGACTAGAGTTGAAGTTTTGTGGTAATGCATTGATTCTCTGGCTTTGTCTCGTCTTGTGTTTTCTTTCTGATCTCTTGCTTCCTCTCTTTTATTTGAGAAAATTTGATTAGGTAAACGAACATCGTAGAGAAAATAAGAAAATGGACCTAAGTTTGTTATATACACTGTAAGAGGGGGTAACATGGGCAAAATCCAAGTCAAAAGAAAGGGGGGAAAAGAAAAGGACAAAAATCATAGTGTTTTAAAAATACTAATTGAGGTGGATGTCCATAAACTCTCAACTCTTGGCCTATCATTTTCTACACTCCATAACCTTTCTAATGAATAGTCTTTAGGAATCTTCATGCCCATGACTCAAGGGTTACAATTTATGTACTCATGAGGATTAAAGTTTGTCATTTACTTTATATAACTTTTAGTTGTGGTTAAGAGCCTATAAATAGAGCACTATATACTACACTTTGGTTGCATCCAAATGAATAAGACATTGCTCCATTTTTCTCTCTAATTCTCTCTTCATTCCTCTTCATCTCTTCATTTTCATCTCTTGTATTTTGACATTTTTATAACACATTATCAGCACGACACTCAAACTAAGGTATATTTTTCTCATCATTGCCTCAACCATTTTCTCTATCTTCTTTTATCGTGTCTCTATTTAATGTATCTGAGATAATCTAAGCCATAGTATGGAATTAAAGAGATCTATTGTTTTTTACATCAAGTTCTATGGCTGAGATTGGAAATCATTAGTACTTCTCTTTTCATTTATATTTCTTTATTTTATATTCTATTGTTATTTACATTTTATACTATTTCATTTTATTTTTTAACATTTTGATTTTCTGTTGGCACAACTTTCTAGTGTTTCATTCTATTTCATTTTGCTTTTTTTTTTACATTTACATTTAATTATTTTCATTTATTTATCTTCTTCTCATACGTTTTGTTCTTTTGTATGGCTTCTTTTAGTTCATTTCTTATAGTGATTTTATTTATGTTTCATTTTATTTACATTCCATATTACATTCTATTATTTATATTTCTTTATTTTAACTTTATTCATTTCATTTCATTTCATTTTTCATTTTATTTTTCATTTACTTATGTTGTTATATTATGTTATTTTATTTTATCAAGCCATTTCTTTTATTTGTTTATTTTTTATAATATTTTATTATTTATTTGTATTGTGTTATTCCTTTTACATTTTTCATTTTATTTCATCACCACATTTATTATTTTATTTTTTTCTTATTTATATCATTCATTTGTTTATTTATTCATTTGTTTCTTATTTTGCTATTTTATATTTGATTACATTTACTCTTATTTACAATTTATAATATATTATTTTCATTTTATTTATAGTATTATATATGACTATATAGTGTGATCTATATGATTGTGGATTTATTTTTTATTCTTTACACCATTTCTATAGCTATAATTTCCTCCTCTCTCTATACACCATTTATATTCTCCCTCCCTCTTTCTACCTTTCTCCTTTATATATGTTGTTATTTGTTATTCATCTTCATGCATGCATATTTATTCATGAATTTATTATTTTAATGGTAAAATGTTTATTTATTAAGGTATGAAGAATATTTTCAAGAAATTTTGTTTGTTGAGTTATATGTTGGCTACTCATGCAAATTTGCTCCCTTTAATTGTGTTGTTTATGAATATGTTGATTATGATTTTGTGAATTATAATGTTTTAATTCATGATGATGCTTTTATGTTTCATCAATTTTACCATGATTCTAATTTTTATCATTATTTTTAGTTTGAATCATGGCGAACTGTTACGAGTGTAGGATGATGTATTTAGAAGTACAAGTGTACACTGTCGTAATCAAGTAATATAGAAGTGAGTAGAGTATCGTTCCCACGAGGATTGATCACTAAGTACCAAAATTGGTAATTTTAATTCTATTTAGTCGGTTGATTAGTTGTGATTGAGATTGCAAGATAGAAATGATGAAATATGAATACAAGTGATATAAAGACAAATATGAGAAAAAACCCTAGGGATTAGATTTCACTTAATAAATTCCGGATTGAGTCACTTATATATTCTAGTCTAATTTATTCCACATGATTGATAGTCGAGTTTCCCTATTTTAATTACTAGCCTTTTCCAAGGTCAAGTAATTCTATAATTAATTGCTAACCCAATATATTCCTATATGAATTTAAGCAATCAATAATGCATTAAGATTTATGAAACTCAATTAAGACTACACAACCCATATGATTATATTCCTATTTCATATGCAAATTATGGTTTTAATTATAGGTCCACACACATGTATCTCCTTCCGGTCTCAACATGCATATTAAAATCATCCAAAAGGTGGCCAATCAATTGTAAGCATTAAGAGCAATAATTAAAACTCAATCATGAAGGAAAAATTAAAACTAGATTTAATAAGTTAAGATTCAATCTGTCATTAGTAAGCTACATCATCACCCTAGGAAAAAGAAAATTTAGCTCATGATAAAATTAAAAACAAACCCAAAGTATATTACAAACATCATAAATATTGCATAAAAATTAATTACAAAAACATAAAAATACAACTACAAGATGCATGAAAATGGAAAATCTAGCCTACCATATAGGAGGTAAAACCATCCATGTAGGTGGCAACCTATACCATCCAAAAAGGAGGACTACCTAGGCCTTTCATATAGGAGGTAAAACCATCCATGTAGGAGGCATGCAAGAAGTAAAAAAATGCAAGAAATAAATTCTAAAAATAATAACTCTCTCTCTAAAATAGAAACTCTCTCTCTCTCTTCCTTCCTCCTCATTTTAGGGTGCCAAGAAGCTCTATTTATAGGCTTCATTTTCGGACTGCTACAGTATTTTTCTACAGTGATTTACTGCAGTGAACCGACTGCTATAGGAACCGCACTGAACCATCCCACTTCAACACACCGACCGCTACAGTATAACGCAATGGTCCGCTACAGTACCCTGCTACAGTACATAGTGAACAGTACCACATGAACAGTATACAGAGAATAGTACATCATGAACAGTCTTTCCCTTAAATGCCTTCTTTAATTCTTCTTAATCCGGTACTGTCCATGGCTGCAAGAAAATCATTATTTATTTATTAATTACACCCAAATTGATTATATTAAGCTCAAATATAGTCCACAAAATCATCATATAAGGGAAAATAAATATATAAATATTTTACTTATCATGAACCTTACCAAACTCGAGTTTACATCTCTTGATATCATGGGAAAGAATTATCTATTATTAGTCTTAGATGTAATGTTTTAAAAGCCAGATTGAACGTTGAGCCAAAAATACTAGCATGTCACAGTTCAAATGGTCAGATCGGTCTAACCGTTTGATTGAGTCGGTAACATAATAATTAAATTTATAATAATATTATATCCTCAATAAGATCGCAACATATGTTCTAATAAAATTAAATGTTTACCACATCAACCAAACTAAATCTATGGATGAGTAATAAACAATATATTTTAATTGTTTAACGCTTGTTATAAAAATAAAATACTAAAAATACATTTTTGGCTATAATAGTTCACATTAATAAAATTATATAGAAAATAAAATTTTAAGAAGTTATAATTAAAAGCTATAATTTGTTGACAATAACATATCTATAAAATTTTTAAAAAATTACAAGACTAAAAAGCGAGTTGATGAAGGACCAATAAGTTTCAGGTAAGGAAAAAACAAGACTTATAAGGCTATAATATCTAATCTCCAGTTTGTAGGCTCTGCTTCCCATGTTCCCAAAGAGCAATTTTCAATATGCAGAAGGTATAGACACGTAAAGTTTAAAAAGCACAAATACAATAGTCATAAATTTTTCTCATTCTTCACCTTTCGAATAGGCGTTTTTCTTCCTCCTCTCACACTCTCCCCCTCCCCCCTTCTCCTTCTCCAGTGACACACAGTTGCTTCTTAAGTATTCGTCTTCTTTCTTTTTCTCAAAAAGAGGCCCTATAATTTGACTTTACCAGTGATGGAGGGCATCCATAGACATCTAATAATGTCAAGACAAGAGAATAGCTCATCCTTACACGTAGAAGATAGGATTGGGGGTCTGTAAATCAGTTGAAAATTTCAGATATTAAAAAAACTCATACCAGATTATTATTCCAAAGTTGTTTCGGCTCCCAAGTTAACGCTGGTTTTTGGCTCAAAGGCTGGCTGTAATACCCTTAATTTTGGGACTAGAGGTTAGAGAATAAGCCTAAATAAAGTAGATTGTTGAGTCTAGTTTAGTAAGAATCCCAGGAATGCATGAGAAATAGAATGAACTTTAGAAATCACACTCGGAATAGAATATAAATTTCGGTGCAAATTACTCAAAAGAAAGTACCCGATTCCTTTAGGATGTGTTAGAATGATATAGAACCTAACCCGGATCCAAAGGAAAAGGGAAATGGTGTCTAGAAATAAGTAAGAAAGAGAATTAAAAGAACTAATGCCACATGAAATAATATTTCCATAATCAAGAGCGAAAGAGACAATTGCTACTTGATCCTGAGGTTAGAATTTGAAATCAAGATGAAGGGCTAGGATTTGCCCTTAAAAAGCAAGAGTAATGATGAAGATGATTAAGCAACCAACTCCCTCCCCTTACATGAACAAAAAGGTGCAAGGGCACAAATAGGGAGAAGGAAAAGAGTTGGTGAAAGCTCAATTTACTTTTAAGGAGCATTTGGTCAACTTTGAACACATACACATAGACATTTAGTCAACAAACTTCCCTCCTCTTGCATTAAAAAGGGACGGCCAAGACAAAAAGAGAGAACGAAGAGTGAAGTTCAATTAAATCAACTATCCTCGGGTTAATTAACCAACCCACTTTATCAAGAAACCATGAGAATTTGACACATCACCTCTTCCAACTCCCTTATACTCCAATTTTTGGCCACACATACTAAGGGATGAGGATTGATATTTAATCACCATATTTCCCTTATTTCCATTCATAATAGTTGGCAAAGAAAGGAAAAAGGAAGAGAAAAAGAAAAATGAAAGAGAAAGAAGAACAAAGAAGCAAGGTAAGTCTTCTACTTTGATTTTCACCTTCAAGATCATCTCTCTAGCTTTTGAGGTCTTCATTAATGTTGTTCCTCTCACTAAGAGCTTCATTTCTATGGTTTTAGTTTCTTGAGAAGAGGTGCTTTATGCTATCTACAAAGTGTCAAAGTTGGAGAAAATAAAAAACAAACCCTAAAAAGTGAAAGTGGTTAGCTTATGTTTCATTTTGATATATGTATTGTGTTGGTTGGTGGATTTTTAGGGAATCCTCTTGCTGCCCTAATTTTTTGTGACAAAGGATTTTTAGGGTTTCATGATACTTTATTCATATAAATGTGGTTATGTGATGTTTTGGAAGCATATGAACCTAGATTAGTGAATAAATTGTGAATAGGTGACTTGTTGTCTTGAACCCTAATTCTTGGTATCAGAGCAGAGATTTCGGCATTAGTCTAATGTTCTCTATTGCTGTGAATAGGTATATTGATACCTTGTTAGTGATCCCATGACTAGAATAGAATATAGGTGATGAACCAACATAGAGAAATAGAATTTTCCTCGACCACTAGTTAGCAGGCTAGTATAGAGGAAGCGGTAGAGCTGTATATAGAAAATGAAATATAGCAGTAGTGATGAATACCCAATTGAGAAGGGTATGAGCTCTGGAGAATCTGATACCAAGCTGGTCTGTAACTCGGATTCTAATGGAACTCCGTAGTTAAGTGTGCTCAGGCTAGAGTAATCTCGGGATAGGTGACCCCATGGGAAGTGACTTAAAAAATTTTAAACCTCTTGATTAAAGGTTTGAATGCCTTGAGGTATGAAATATGGTAGCACTTATAGATGCCATAATAATAGTAGAGTGAATAGTATGAAGATTAAAATAGAAGCTATGAATCATGATTATCTTAGCATGCATGTTGGGTATAACTAAGGAAAATGATTTCTTGGCTTAGATGGTGTTGAGGATTTTAGAATTAGGTTGATGAATCTAAAAGTTGGATAGGCATCTAAAGGGTTACTATCTGTAATATCCCAAATTTTAATCACCCAAAATTCCTTGAATATTTAATTATATTCAATGGAATAAAATGGTGAATTTTGGGTGCACTTGAAGTAGTCAAAATAATAGAAATAGTTACTATGTGAAACTTTTGGCTGAGAAAGACCTAAAGCCCAATTTTTGTTGAGGCAAAAGCCTAACATTGTGGCCTAAAATTTAGAATGAAATATTACAATTTCTAGGCCTAATATGTTGCAAACTTTCAGTCAAGAAGGAAGGGAAAGAAGAAAATGACAATTGTTTCAAAAATTCAAGAAAAAGTAAGGGCAAAATTACTATTTGGGCTAAATAAGATAAAATTCAGCAATTTCCCTTAATAAATAAAGGGAAAGTCGGTTAAAGAGGGAAGGGAAAGAAGGAACAAGATTTTTCTACATATTTGGACAAATGGAAGCAAGAGAAGAAAGTAGAAGAAACTAGAAAACATCACATGCTAAAATTAAAATTAAATATTAAATATTTTAAGGAGGTGAATGAAGAATCTAGAGAACTCTTTAAAACTCCTTAAGAAGAGTGGTCAAGAAGGAAGAAGGTGATTGGAACACTTATATGGACATTTCGAAGCAAAATAAAGCATATGGAAAAAGAAAGCATAAAAAGTTACCAGGTGTTAAAATCTCGAAATAAAAATATATATTAAATTAAAGGAGGTGGACATGACATTTTAGGACAATAGTTCTGCCCTTTTCTTCTTTAATTTCTTCCAAACTAAGAAGTAAGAGAGAGAGTGTGCCTTGAAGAAACAAGAAAAGAGAGAGAGCACAATTGTTCAAGTAGCAAAATCAAGTAATGGTGAAACTTGTGTGTTCTTACCTTAAAATGCTTAGAAACTCCCTCTAATCTTTAAAACTATCTTGGAAACATGTAAAGCAAGAGCAAAGTCAAGAGGAAGAAGAGGAGGAAGGGACGGATTTTAGAGAGAAGAAAGAGAAATCAAAGGTAAGCTTAAGAACTTATTGATTCTTGAAGATTTAAGCTTGTTCTTGATGTTGTTGTTGGTTGTTGGTTTGTTTCGGTTGGAATTTTTAATTTGGGATGTTCAAACCCTAAGGGGAGATGTTACCCAAATTAACACTAATCATGTTCAAATACTATTAAAAGGGTTAATCATATGATTACAAGTGGAAATGAAGGTGTTTTAAAGGTTAAAACATCAAACTGCCATTTTTTCAATTTGTTCCAGATTAGTTGTGTGATGTTTTTGAATGGCCAAACGTAATCTAAGCTTTATGAAATTTTATAGGATGAAAGTAAACATCCTGAGCTTTAATTTTATATATATTGTAAGCCATTTGGATTAGTGGATTGAAATATATGATTTTTTAAAGTGTGACCATGAATCTGGAATGAATTCTGTGACAGACTAAACTTGACGAATTTTTTGGAATTTTGCAAATATGTCTGGTGCTTTGTGATATTTTTTCTTTAAAGAGGACAGAAAGAGATTTACATAGGAACTAGAACCACTCAATTTTTAATTTTTTATATTTATTTATGAATTTTTAAACTTGACTAAAAAACTGAAAATTTCTTGAAAACCTATGAAAATGACAATTTTGCCCCTAAAACCCTAAATTGGTGGCTGTTAAGGGTAATCTGGTCATTTGAGTGTGAATTTGTCCAAACTAAGGTCAAAAATAGATTTTACACATAAAATTATATATGAATATCCTGGGTTATAATTTTTAGGAAGTACAAATATACCGAGTATAAAGGGAATTAGATTGGATTCCCTAAGGGCATCTTAGTAATTATGCCTTTTGAGCAAAGATAACCAACTTATAAGTTTTAAATAAGATAAGAATGAGAATAACTCATTTTGTTTTATCAATTTAGGAATTTTAGGATTTGATACTTGCCTGAGCCAGATGAAAAGTTAGAGGACCAGTAGTAGCTAGGCTTTGGAAAGGAGTCCGGTAGTAACTTATCTCTCATATTCTATGTGAATGTTAATATGCATTGTTTGCCATGTTATGTACAATGTGTTGCATGTGGTATAAGTACTCACTGGGTATGGGACAAGCAAGGTTCCACCATATGGGACAAGCAGTGTACCATATGGCCAGATAGATCCAATTGAGTAGTTTGATAAGTACAGAAAAGTGGATTCCTGTTCTGAATTGTTTATGTGATCACATTACATAAGTGGATTACTATATAAGAGGTTATGATTTTTGCACGTCAGGAAGGGTAATTACAATATAGTGGGTGTGACCACAAAAATATGTTGTGTGCAAGTAGGAAATAAGCGATCATTTTAATCCGGATAAAATCATTGCTTTAGTTCCTAAGCAATTGTCAGACTTTATCTTGGCATTTTGATTGTTGCATCATGTTAAATGCTGCGTTGCATGTTTACTCTTCACATTTATATGATTGATAGTCTGTTACTATTGAGATTTGTATGAATCTCACCCTTTCCATAAATTCAAAAATTTATTCAGCTAAAGAAAGCACCTCAGAGGGTAAAGTAGTGGATACTGGCGACTGAGGGTCTGGTGCATATCAAGGAATTTTATAATAATTATTTATTAGTTTCTCTTTGTAACTGGGATTTGTATTGTAGCTTGTACATAACTTGTAGGAATTTTATGTAATGTAATCAAGAATTTTATATCAGTATATTGTATTATTTCTGAAGCCCATTGAAGTACGCGTTAATACTCTGATAAATGTCAAAATATTAAGGGGTTTGACACTATCAATTGAACTTCAACCTAAGAATCAAACTTAATTGGTGAATTGATTATTTAGGCAATTGAATTTATCTAAATGAATGGAGGTATTAGAATATGGTACAATGAGAATAAGGTTCCTGAAGGTTGCTAGCTACTAATCTAGCATAGGGAAAGATCTTTATCAGAGAATATTCTCTTAGAAAGAATGAGTGGAATTAAAAGGAATGAATGAGGAAATAGTTCTCTGACAAACAAAGTAAAATAATTAATATGCCTGCCATTCTACTAAGTTGAGGTTATAATAGGAATTAATTGGTAGACGAGAGACAATGTGTTGAAAGGTATAAGTAAAATATGCCCAGTTAAGGAAGTAGAATTTGCAATATTGCCTGGAGCTAGACCGATATCCAAAGTTCATACAGAATGACCCCAAATAAAATGCAGAATTAAAGAAAGAAAATTTTAGAATTGTTAGAGAAAAGGTTTTGTGTGACCCAGTAAATTGCCATTGGGTGATCCAGTGGTATTTGTTGAAAGAAAGATAGAAGAATGGAATTAAGGAAGAATGGGCTCGATGAAATAAAGGAAAACAACTCTTGCTCTCATATCTTATGTAATGGTTCTGCATGTATATATATACCATAGAATATATTCATGTTATGAATATATGATAGGTAGTAAGAGCTACTAAGGTAGTGTGTCCTTAGGCCGTCAGACCTGATAAGCATTTAATGAGAAGCCCTAAGTTATATTGGACCAGTTTATCCATAGGCTGGTAAAGGCATTTCATATGAAGCCTTAAGTCTTGTTGGATTAGTGTGTTTATAAGCTAGCAGAACACATTTATAATTAGAAGGCATAAGCTCATAATTGTGAGACTAAGAATACCGGGCAGCGTCTTGCCAGAGAATTATAGGCAGTGTCTTGGAATGGCTAGAAGGTTGGAATAGAATGGACTATGTGTCCTGAGAATTTTTCAATGGATTGCGTGTCCTATGAATGCTAAACTTGACTGGTTAGGTCTTGTAAATAACTAAGAATGCTAAACTTGACCGGTTAGATATTGTGAATAAATGTGAACGATTGAGAATGGATGGTTTATTTTGCGTGCTTTGTGAACGTTATATATGTGTATGAGTTTCTTGAGTAGCAATGGTTAGAGCCTGGAATGAATTTAGAATTGATGAGCTCCTAGAACAGCTATCTGGTTCCTGTGTAGTTTCAGAAATCAAACTTTAAACGTGTAATACCTTATTTCTAATAGCCCCAGATGAGTACAAATGAGTAGTGAAATCAGTTGTGAGACCAGGATTCGAACCCGGACTACCCAACTTTCAAAAATGTTCACCAACCCCCAATCTCAACTCAGGAGTTAAACCTAGGGTTGAGGGTTTTTTTTCCAGAGGGTAGAAAAACTTTTCAATTATTTCCATAAGTTTTACTACGTCACTAAGTCTCATCGGCTCACTATTACAAAAATCACTTTTTAGACCGTTTAAAAAAGACATTTTAGACCGGTTCTTGATCAGGTCTTGATACAGTCGGTCTAAAAAGTATTTAACTTTTTAGACCGGTTTAAAATATGAAATTTTAAGACCGGTTCTACAACAACCGGTCTTAAAGTTTAACTAACGGAAAGGGTAGGGAAATTTCAGTACTATTAAGACTGGTTTTTTATGAACTGGTCTTAAAAAAATAGGACTTTAAGACCGGTTAGCTTTAGAACCGGTCTTAAAGTTTAATCTTTTAAGACCGATCTTCAATTTAACCGGTCTTAAATTCATATTTAAGACCTGTTCTTATTTGGAACCGGTCTAAAAATTGTGTGTTTTTGTTTGTTTTATTTGTTTCAATCTTACCCAGGCCAGTAAGCCATATTCAACAACAATCCCCTCTGTGCCACATTACATACACAAGCAACAACACATGCATATATATATATTGACAATCAGAAGCAGCAACAACATCATTTTTATTTTCAGAAACAATTGGTATTTCGCAGAATGCAAACTTTCTCCAAATTTAGAATCATGAAGCCTAAAATCCTTATTAGTTCACCTTTCCCTCTTTTGTTAAATATGACCTTAGTTATCGTAATTGGTATGAACCTATAAATGTCAGTCTGTTCAAGGGAAAAACACTTGACCCTTACAACCCTCGACTCTCTACAATCACAGAATGAACATTATGAAAAAAAATCATTGAAAACAAACACATTCAATTCCAATGACTACAAATAACACATGATCAACTTATTCAATTCTCAGTAACAGTACAATATTAACAATTTATAATTATCAGGCATTTTGAACCACAACACCACAATTAAACAATGATAGCAGGAAAATCGCGACATTAAGTGAACTTGCAATCATAAAGCTTGTAAAGAGAAGCAGGAGAAGAAATATTTCTCATTATATGGAAAAAATTCCTAAGCTTTACAGAGAAATGAAAAAAGTGGAGGAAAATTTACAATAGTGATCCCATGCCTGAATCGACAGCCAACTAGTATCACCAATATCCAAAAAATTGTCCTGAACAGAGATATAAATCAAGTTAGATATATATGAAAACCATAAGTATTATTAGAACAACATAGGATCGGATTCAAAAGCTTACTAATCTTGTAAAAGCTCATAGATGAATTCAGTAATACATTTTCGGATGAAATCAATATCTTCTTCAGGAAAGGGATCAGCAAGATCAAAATCTGTATGTGTAATACCGAAGCCAAACAAAAAATTAACTTACTAACTTAAAAACAATAAAGTAATACAAAATTTTTGAAATATACATTTATTACCTCCTCGGTAAAGTCAGTCGTGCCTAAGCTGATAATATTGTAAATTTGCCTCAACATATAAAGACCACATAAGTTGGAGCCCGATGGTTGCTTAAGGGTCTGAAAAAGAACATGATATCATCAAAACATAGCTTATGGAACTTATCTTAAAGAAAACAAATATGTACTAACCTTCAGCGTGATCCATATAGGGTCTTTTAAGTCACGAACATACCTACCACACTTATCGTGTAGGAAAGTCCGCATAGCCCTATGATCAAAATCACAAATATTACTTATTCTGCACACAAACTTTGCACACAAAAGGTAATAAAGCAAGAAAACTTACGAGTTCATGGTCTTCTTCAAGTCACTCCGCCGTTTAAAGTGGAGGGAGCATAGGAGGATCACTGTGTAACTAGCCTTACACAGAATAACCAATTGCCAATGATCCCTTAAAAAAGAGATGAATGTTAAGAAAATATAAAGCATTATATGTATTTTGGAATATAAATTTGATGTTTCTTACCCATGCACATAAGGAACCAAGAAACAGTCAGTTTGTGATTTACTGAGCCTCTCTGATAAATATCTATGTCTGATGGCAGAAGTGGTCCCTTTATCGCTTTGCCCAGAGGAAACCAACCTATGATTCATGTACCTACAAAAATGGAAGCACACAAATTAAAGTTAAACAGCGTAATTTTTAAGATATTTACTTCTAATTGAAGAAGATACTTACATCAAAAAAAGCTGGACAATCACAATCATAAGATTTTGTCTAGGAGCGACCATGGACATTAAATCATCCCTCTCAAGATAGCATGCCGCCCCTGACGACCCAACAGCTGAATCCATAGGCCAATTTCTAGCCGGGAAAGATGTATCAAATGCCATCAAAATCACTTGCTGTATCACATTCAGTGGTGGAGGCTGTGAAACTTCATGAGAGAAGGGAGCTGGACTTGGGTCTCTGATAAGGGAATTTGCAGCTCCAACAGAAGCAAGGTTCTTCGGCCATGATATGAAGGTACCCAAGACATCAATCACAATCTTGAACTCCTCAGAAGGGGGGCATGTGCGTCTGTGATGATAACCTCCTCAACTGACCCCCTAACCTGATCATCTGTCATCTGGAGGTGGTGAACAGTTGATCCTAGGTTATGCACACTCCCCTGTGTAACTAACCATCTCAGAGGATCCTCAACATATAATTTATAAGGCTCGGCATTGTCCTTTTCAGGACCCTCTGATAACTATCCCATATTGCAACAACTCCCTTTGGTGCTCTGCTTATAGCAATTGAGCAACTGTGCCTGGGCAGGAGTGGTATCTTGTCTTGTGCTCACCATGGCATATATCTCATCCTTCATCTTGCTCAACCGAGCATACAATAGTGCATCAAATGATGCTTATGCCTCGGCCCTTGCATCTGCCCTCTCAGTGGCCAACATACGCTCCAATTCGTTTCTCATGACCACATTGGAGGAGGAACTGCGTGAGGAGGATCCAAAGTAATCATTTATACCCACCCTTCCTCCAACTCCCTTGACGCAACCTGGAAGATACCACAACACTTTTGCAGGGGCCATATTTGATTTGTACCTGGGGGTTTCACATATCGGACACTTCTCTTTCTCTCTATGCTCTTTTCTATACAATGTATAATCATTAGGGCATGCATGGATCTTTTTATACTTCATCCCTAGTGGACACAGTATTTTCTTAGCATCATAGTATCGGCAAGGCAGCACGTTATCATCTGGAAGTATGTACTTGAAGGCCTCAAGTACTTTTGAAAAACTCTTATCGCTCCATCCATGCCGTGCTTTCAAGCTTACCAATTTCAATACAGCTTTCAACAATTGGTATTTTGTGCACCCCGGGTACAGCGGCTTCTCAGCATCAGTGCACATGTTACCATATGCATATGATTGCTAAAAAGCCTCTTCTCCTACATCACGAATAATATCCTCTATCCGATCATTCAGAACCGTGTCATTACCATCAAAGGCATCCCCCCTTGTTGAGTTACGCTTGGAATTTCTATTCCTTCATCATGCCATACCCATACTGTATAACTCTTACAAAATCCTTCACAAATTAAATGTGTATATATATCTGCAGCACTAAGTCGCTTCTCATTTAGACGTTCTACACAAGGACAATAGAACATCCCACTATCATCATTACCAGAATTTCTTCTAGCAAATTCCAAAAAATCCCTCACCCCATTATCATATTCAACACTAGTTCGTTTAACGTTTATCCAACTACGATCCATATATTTCAACGCCTTTTTTTCTTCTCTTCTATATATTAACTCCCCTGGAAAAGGCAGGAGTATGATGAGAGTATGAAAATGTTACATTCATCAATTTATCTAGTTTAACAGAATTCTTCATTAGAATTCCGTATAAGATATAATTGTAGTCTGTTCCATTTTCTTCAAGTAATATGGAAAATGTATCAACATACACTAGCAATTTCAGGACTTAATTTAGACCACATATACAAGAATTGTTTTAGTCTAAACCTCAAATCACCTCTCAAATTTAGTTTCAAAACTAACTGAACATTATGTAACAATTTTCTAATCAACCATTCATGAGCATACATGCCAGGAAATTTAACACAATAACTTAAGCATTCCAGAAACTATGAAAACTAGCAATTACAATCCTCAAATAATCAAATCACACCACTTCAAACCACCGTTAATTAAGCTTCACCAATTAATTTCCATCAGAGTAAATGTCATTTTTTCTCCATTTATGTGTTAATTTCTAGTTCAATTATAGTAGAGATTCTTCTTGAATAGACAGTGAATACTAAATTTCTATTTATACGAAGGATTAAGACAGGGGACATTACCTGTTTGAAGTAACCTTGGACCATGGCTTAAGGAGTAGGAGGAGAGGGGTTGCAGTGGCTATAGAACACGCTGGAGGGAGATAAAGGCTGGTGAAATAAGAAGCTCAGCCGGCCTTCACGATGGTACTCACGGCAGACTTCTTTACAGCAACGGGCAAACGAACGGGGAAGGAGGGAGTATTTTTAAATGGCACAACAGAAAATGGAGAAGGAGGTGGAAGTGGTGGCGGCGGCTGGAGCAGTGGCCGGAGAATAAGGGGGAATATCACCGGAGATCTTAGACTTAAGCTAAAATGAACTTTCGCGGCTGTGGAAGGAGAGTGGGAGGGAAATGAAATATGCTGATGAAATGAGCTTCGCGGCCGGTTAGGTTTGAATTATTAGACTTTTAAGGCTGGTTATTTGGATAACCGGTCTTAAAAAATATTTTAAGACCGGTTATTTAACTAACCGGTCTTAAAGTTCTATAATTTAAGACCGGTTGTCTAAACAACCGGTCTTAAAGGTAATACCTTTAAGACCGGTTATTTAGACAACCGGTCTAAATAATTAATTTTAACAACATAGATTTTAATTTGAATTATATTAGATATTTAAGACTGGTTATTTAAGAACCGGTCTTAAATTATTGACTTTTAAGACCGGTTATTTAAATAACCGTTCTTAATAATAACGTGATTTTTTTAGTCATTTTAATTATTTTGTTTTTGAGACCTGTTGTTTATATAACCGGTCTAAATAAGTTTTTTTAGACTGATTTTTTTAACAACCGGTCTAGAAAATTGATTTTAATTACGGAATTGCCACCCCACATTTCTTTTAGATCTTATCTGTAATAACCGGTGTAAATGATGCGGTCTAAAAAGCCTATTTTGCACTAGTGGCTCTTAGTTTCATCATATCAGAGTATGCAAGCAATTCTCTACTTAAGTCTCACGTTTCATAGTTTTGTCATGGTTCCTTTATCATTCAGAAGTGTTAACCTAATATTAGGCTACCGTTCATTCACTAGTTATTCAACTGTGTTACCATCAGAGTTACAAGGTTATACACCTTATACAGATCAAAATATCCACAACCAATAATAGACAACCAACATAGGAAATAGATTCTGCAGCTTCACCCTTTAGCTGTTCGCGCTTACCCACTTGCCCTTTGAGCTACCAGCTTGTACTGTAAATTAGTTTATAGAAAAAGGGTGAGATTCAAAAGAATCTCAGTAGTAACAAGTGGTCAATCATACAGGTACAACATCACAAAGCATGCCATACAGTCATCATACAACATAATTGTCACAACAACATTCATTGCATAATATGCAATTTACATATCACCATAGTGCTAGGTATATCACAAGGCCCAAAGTGATACCCGTGCAATCGGCCTTGGATACCCACTTGTGCATCACATAATATGTCAGAAAATTCATGATGAATCTACAAAACATGCAGTGTATCTTATAAACATATGAAAGATAAAGTTACTACATGGTTGCTTCCCTTGAGCAATATATAACTGTTTCTTTGAGTTCGGGCAAGTTCTAGTTCCTATCAAAATTAGAGTTACAAGTAACTTGTTATTACTTGCACTATTACTACCTTTAAATCAAATTATATTGGTTATCTAAAGCAGTTATAACAATTTCTGCATAATACAATTCTGTACAGTGCAGTTCACTATTTTCCAGAAACTAGCAGATTTTTCAGTCAACTTTGAAAATTCATAATTAATTCTACAAAATTCCAATTTGATTGATTCCAAAGCCTAAATAAATCTATTTCAATTTAAATTTGAGGAAAAATATTTAGGTTTTCTCAATGTAGAAAAATAATTCCTATAAATTCATTATATATCACTGTTCCAGATTGCTTTCTAGAAAACATGTCATAAATTCAAACATTTACCATTAATTCTAGGAAACTCCAAATTTAGTGGTTATAAATTATATATAAATATATTTCAGTCTAATTTCACATAAAAATACTCAATTCTAGGTACCAGAGGCATAGACTTCCCAAAAGTTTTCCAAACACAACCTGTTCTAGATTACATTCCAGAAACAAGGCACAACTTCAAAAATTCATATATCCCAATGTATTTTTTCAAAAAACACAAAATACATATAAAATTAAAGATATATGTCTCTACGTGAATTATGAAAATTTTTATAATTTTTGGATAAGGTTTGACCTCTAAAACACCACGCAAAACTACATTGTTCCAGACAGGGCAGATTAACAACATGCACACACACACTTCATAAATTTCCAAATTGATATACAAGCATCCAAAAATCATGAAGACTTGGATACCTACTTAATTTTGTCTTCTAAAGCCAATGGAATCATCAAAATTATAAAATTATTACTTCTTCATAACATCAACCATAGGGCATTAGTTATGGTTCTTAGGAAGAGAGTGTTGTTTTCTTATTTTCTCTTGCTTAATCACTTCCTTTCTACTTCTAATCACATGATTAGCTACTTAAACACTAAATGAACATGATTTAGGGGAAATTTTGGCAGCATTTTCCTTAGGGTTTAAGGAGCCCAAACTTGAAAAACAAGAGAAAATAAGCGAATATCCACCAATTACAACACCAACAACATCCAACAAGGCAAGAGAGGCAAGTTTTGAAGTTTATCTCTTGATTCTTGGTCCTTCTCTCTCCTAAAATTTTTTTGAACCTCTCTCTCTCTACACTCTTGATTCAACTTGCTATCCATGGTTTTCAAGGAGGAGAAGAGGTTAGAAGTGGTTATAATGTGGTTAGAAAGCTTAAACTTCAAGATTACAACTTACTTACCTTAGATTTTGGAAAACCTAGTTCTCTTGAAGCTTGAAGCTCCACTTTCATTCAGCTGCTCTCTCTATCTCCTTTGGGTCTGGTTTGATCAAAAATGAGATGGAAAAGATGAAGAAAATAGTGTTATAATAGTTTAGTCAAATGGCTTTACAAATGGTGAGTTCTTATTGGTCTAAATTTCCTATTTATTGTCTAATATTTCATTTCCTTTTCTCCTTCTTCATTTCCACCGAAATTAATAAGGAATGATGGAGTATATGTTTTTTTTTAATCATTAATGTCATCTTACAATTTATTGACCAAAATCCTATGCCTTTGCTTTTTGACTTCTTTTTCAAACTTTGATTTTTCCTTGGGTAATAATATTCCAAAATACACTTAAAAATTACCAAGTGGCCATTTATTTCTTTTTAATTCCTATTTAACTGAAATTATTGAGAATATTAGGGAAAAATAATTATTCCTTGATTTATTGGTCAAATGACCATTTTGCCATTACATTTTCTTCCATTTTTGCACTTAATGCAAAACTGAACATAATTTTTATCAAACTTTGAAAATTCATATCTAATTGTGTATACATCCAATTGGGGTGGTTCTAAAGGATATGAAACCCTTATTTAGTCTAGTTTTAAGGAAAAATATAAACTTTGACCAATTAGAAGCCCATAATTCCCAGAATTCTCATTTTTGGAAGCTATCACTGAAAATTCCCAGTTTCACTGGGCTAACTTCTAAAATATATAACTCCTTGTGTACATATCCAAATAACTCATATGACATATCAAATTAAATATTGATAAGTCAACTTTAATTCTAAAACTTTTTCATAATTTTTGGACATCATTTTCCCCTTGAAAGATTTCACACGAGCACAACTACCACACCAGGAAATTCACCAGTAGCAACATTACTTTGTATGTGCCTTCTAATTACACGGTTTTATCATTCCCCAAGCTCTTTAACTCACCATAATACTTCCTTTAATACCCAAGGTATAAATGAATTTTTGGGGAATACCACTAGGCCTTACTAGGACATTTACTAAACTGGAGTTTAGTAGTTCACTTAATATAAGCTTAATCTCAAGCCTCTTGTCTCAAAATTCGGGATATTAGAAAACGAGTCAATGCATCTGTTATCTTTGTGTATTGTATGAACTGAATTTTGAACAAAATTTTTTAATAGAATTTATGACTAGTTTATAATGGTCATTTCTAAGCTATGTTGTCTCAAAAGAAGGGATCCTCGGTGGAATCCATAATAGTGGAGCAGTATAGACATGGAAGAGGCCATAAATTGTTGCAAAAATACTTAGTTTATTGGGTCTTGCCAGATGTATTCAAATTTTTTTGTGAATCAGTTTGGCATTAATGAAAGCTCATTTAAAGGACAGAATTGCTTAAGTGGGATGATATCTGTAAAAGGATTTCATAGGGCTGTAGGAGAGGTTGAAACTCCAATATTGAATGTTCTCTATCTAAGAATACAACCCGTGTGTGGTCTGCAAAGAATGTGACCAGCATAGTTTGTAGTGAAGTGACCATTATGTTCAATAATAGAATAAGAAAGAAAGAAAGGATTGGGATATGTCCTAGTGAAGCAGGACCGAATGGTGGCGTATGCCTCTCAACAATTGAAACCTCACGAGATGAATTACCCCACCAATGAATTTGAGTTGGCAACGACTATGTTTTCTTTTAAAATGTAATAACACTATTTTGTACAATGTGATTGTGAAAATGTATTGTGACTATAGGAATTTTGAATGTTTGAAAAATTAGAAAAGTTGAATATGAGACAACGTAGATGAATGAAAAAGCAGTGACGCTATTATCGTCGCTGATGCTTTGAATTGAAAAGTGGTGTAGTTAGTGGTCATGGTGAAACAGAAACAGAAACTGATAGAATGGTCTAGAAATGAATTGATTAAGTCAAATAACACTTGCTAGCTAGTCAAGAAAAAAGTAGTCTGAGAACTTTGATTGAAGAAGTTCAAAAATAGGATAGATGAGTAAGGTATATAAGAATATAATTCAACAAGAAAACCTCAAGAATTTGAGGTGTCAGAAAGGTATAGAAGTAAAGAAATGAAACCCTTGCTACAATAGTCCTTCTGAAGTATTATCAAGAATTGGACCAGTAGCAAATTTTGAAGACAAAATTTATTGAACAGGGTGAGAATTGTAATACACCAAAATTTGAGACTAGAGGTTAGAGAAGAAGCTTGAATAAAGTAAATTACTAAGTCTAGTTTAGTAAGAGTCCCAGTAATGCATAAGAAACAAAATGAACTTTAGAAACTGCACTTAGAATAGAATATGAATTTCGATGTGAATTACTCGAAAGAAAGTACTTGATTCCTTTAGGATGTGTTAGAATGACATAGAACCTAACCCTTATCTAAAGGAAAAGGGAAATGGTGTCTAGAAAGAAATAAGAAAGATAACTAAAAGAACTAATGTCACAAGAAATAATATAGCCATAATAAAGGGCAAAAGAGATAATTGTTGTAATACCTTATATCCCATAGACTTAGATTAGTGCAAAAGAGTAGTGAAATTAGTTGTTAAGCTAGGATTCGGTCCCAGGTTAATCAAACTTTCAACAACGTTCACAAATTACCAATCTCAACTCAGGAAATGAACCTGGGGTTGAGAGGGTTTTTCAGAGGCTAAAAAAACTTTTAAATTATTTTCACAAAGTTTCACTACATCACTAAGTCTCATTGGCTCTCAATTTGCATCTTATCAGAGTATGTGAGAATCTCTCTACTTAAGTCTCACATTTCATTCATTAGTTAATGTTTCATTAGCATTTGGAAGTGTTATCTAACTTAGTTATTCCATTATAAGGTTACCGTCCATTTACTAGGTTGTCGGCACTACTAGTTCTACCATTGTACTATCGTTAGGTTTACAAAGTTATATACATCATATACATATCCAAAATAGACAACCGACAGGAAAATAAAATGTTTCAGCTTTGTCCCCTAGCTATCTGTGTTTACCTTCTTGCCCCTTAAGCTGCTAGCCTGTATTGTAGATTTGTTATAGGAAATAAGTGAGATTCAAAAGAATCCCAGTAGCAACAGACAGTCAATCATATAGATATAAGATCATAGAGCATGCCACACAATCATCATATAAACATAATTATCATAACAACATTTGGAACACAACATGCAGTACAACACATTACCATAACGCTAGGCATAACAAATCATATGGCCCCAAGTGTCTACCTGCGCAAGAGGCCTCAAGTGTCTACTCATGTGTAACAAAAATTTTCAATGGCCCGGGTGTCCACCTGTGCAATCGGCCCCAGGTGACCACCCCGCTTAATCCGAATACTTCAGAATAATTCATGATGAAACCACAAACATTCAAATTGTCTAATAGCATATGAAAGAAAGAGTTACTACTTGGTCGCCTTTCCTATGGGGTATCCAACTGTTTCCCTGAACTCGCCTAGGTCTCAGATCCCGAATAGTTGTCAGGTCCTATAAATAGAAGTTATAGACGAAAAATTATTATTTGGTTCAATTCACTTACAATTTAAGTACTCATGTTGGTTGTCATTAAGGTTAGTGTACTATGCCAAAAGTAAAGTCAAAGTAGTCCCAGCTATCCTAAGATAATTAATTACATGGTGCCATTACATTTTCTATTTTTGCACATATACCTAATTTTACCAGGATTTTCACCATTTTTTGAAAAGTCACATCTTAATGTACAAATGTCTAATTGTAATGATTCTAAAGTCTATGTAACCCATAATTAGTCTATTTTTAGGGAAAAATATCCATTAGCCATCTATAAGCACATCAAAACAGAATTCCACTTTATTGGCCACTGCTCCAGAACTTGTCAGTTTTGCATGACCAATCTTCAAAAATATAGAACTCCAATATACACAAATGACATAAAATTAAAACTTATTAGGTCTAATTTATTTTTAGAAAATTTTATAGACATTGGAATTCATTTAGCCAGACAAAAACATGTCACAATCAGTCTGCCACAAAATAAATTCCAGGTTCAATGCCCAATTTTCAAAAATCATAATTAATTCTAGAAAACTCCAAATTGACTGATTCCAAGTACATTGTAAACCTGTTTAATTTTAATTTCAAAAAAATATCATTTTTTTGGAAACTATAACTACACAATTTCTAGAAATTCATTAAACCCTAACTATTCCAAAATTGGTTCCAGAAACAGAGTCCAACTTTGAAAAATCATAACTTTAAATCCACTGGTCTAAAAATTACATTCTACCTATCAAAATAAAGCTCAAGATGTCTACTTATATAAAGTGTCATATCATTTGCACTAGGTTTGGCTGGTTAAAAATATTCCACAACATCACTACGTTCTAGAAACAAAATTTGGCAATACTACTCCTAAGTTCCAAATTTGTGATTTCTCATTTCTGAACCTTATTTAACACCATTTACAAAACAAAACACAATAAAACCTAAAAATACTCAAAGAATTTAAATTTAGTATAGCAACACCCATTCCATAAAACTCAACCAAACCACACATTACATGGTTCAAAAGAATGCTCTCACTCACCTCTTGCTTCTTCTAAGCTTTGTTTCTTGATTCAATAACTTTAGACCTTGATAAATGCCTCAAAAAACCTCCTATTGAAAAAATAAAACTATAAAAATGAAGCTTAGACCAAAAGGAACAATGTTCATGAAGACGCTTTTGGCTAGAAAGGTGAGTAGGAGGGTGAAATCTTAGAGAGAAGCTCTTACTTTGCTTCTTGACTTGCAAATTTTATATGTAGTTTCTCTCTCCTCTCCTTGAGTTTGATCATCCAAATGATGAAGGAAAGAGTATGATAAGGTGTTTTAAAGTCATATTTTCCTCTCTCCTTGGTTGCTAACTTAAAATGAGAAAGAGAGAAAGGGAAAAATATAATGATTTGTCCTCATATAGTTACTTCTTACAACTTAGTTTGGTTGGCCTAACTAAGTGTACTTGGGTTGGATAGACGTGATCATTTCCTCTTCCATTTTTGCTTGTGTAACCAAAAATTAGAGGGAGGGAAAAGAGGAAATTCTTTACCCAATGGTTCATGACTTCTTTAAACAAAGAAGCTTATTATCCATTGGTTACTTGGTTGAATTTCCTTGTCTCCCATTTTCTTCTTCTTTGGCCAAATTCTTAAATTAATTGGGGGGAAATTAATTTAATTTTTTGGCATCATAATTACTTCACCTTTTAAGAGCAAATCTCAGCCCTTAATCTACGGTTTCAAATTTTAACCTCAAGATCAAAAGGCAATTTTCTCTTTTACTCTTTTTCATGGCAATCTTATTTGATTTTCCATTAATTATTTTCTTTATTAAACTGGTGCCATTCATACATATTACTTGGAATTGGTAAATTTCTTCTGACTAATTCCATTTACAAGCAATATCTGTTAGATATGATTAGTTTTGATGATGACAAATATGGATGTCAAATATTAAGCATAAGAAGTTTGCATAGTATACTTTTCTAATACATTGACTAACTATTTGATATTGCATATATTGTAGATTAGTCAAGCAATGGAAGAAAGAAATTGAGGAATGAAGAACTTGCAAGAATTAATGAAAAATAGCAAGTTTCAAGTTCTTTGGGTACTGTAGCAGTGGGCACTGTAGCATACGGTACTGTAGCGTATTTCACTGTAGCTTACTGTAGCAGCGCTGTAGGATCAAGTGATTTTAACAATCACTCGAGTGATTTCAGAATCACTCGAGTGATTATGAAAATAGTGAAAATCACTTACAGTGATTCACTGTTCACTCGAGTGATTTGCAGCTTTTTCATGCTCTGTTGTTCATCCAGCTAAGTGAGGTCTGGTTATTCGATCATATCTCTCATAATACAACTCCAATTGAGATCAAACTAGTTGCATATGAAAATAGACTTCAAATGAGTCATTTTGAAACCAGAAGAAACATCAAAGGAGCTCAGATGAAGGAGATATAAGTGTTATAATATGGCCTTCATATCAGCGTCACTTTCTGGAACAGGTTTGGTATTTTGACTATAACTCTCAAACTACTGATCCTTTTGAGCTGAAACTGGTGCCATATGAAACTAGACTTCAAGATCTTTCCATTGATATATAATAAATAAATTTTGGAGCTATATTCGAAGAGTTATTCCATCTATAATTTGACCCCTGTTTGCTTTCGAATTGGAAGTAAAGTTTCGAGTCCAAGTGATCTGAATAGAGAGCACCCGAGTGATTTTTACAATCACTCGAGTGATCGAGTGATCATTAATAATCACTCGAGTGAAATATGTCAGAATGTAGATCACTTCCAGTGGCGCAAAAATCACCGGAGGAATTTTTCACTGTTTGCAATTTCACTTCCAATGATACCGAAATCACTCGAGTGATATGGGATTTTTCAGAATCACTTCCAGTGAATCAAAAATCACTGCAAGAAAAATTCATTGTTTCGAAAATCACTCCAGTGCAACCAATTTCACTCGAATGATCTCTGAAAATTGCTGAATCATTTATGGTGAATTACACACTCTCTCAAATCACTTCCAGTGAACCAGAATACACCTCCAGTGAAAGCCAGTATGCCTCAGATCACTACCAGTCAGATATTATATGATCGAGTGATATAATGATTTTTGACAGAAGAAGCTTGAACGCACTGCCAGTGAATCCAAACTGAATCAGTATTACTTCTGTACATTAAAATGCATTCAAGTGATATACTTACTCTTACAATGTCACTGCCAGTGAAATACTGATGCAGTCGAGTGGTTTATTGTTTTATCAAAATCACCTCCAGTGAAGTGACACCACACTCAAGTGAATTGAGATCACCGCCAGAGAATTTACTAATTGCTTGAGTGATTCATTGTTCTTATCAGAAACACCTCCAAAAGCTGTCTGAACATTCGAGTAAAATACTGTCTTGAGAAAAGTCACTTCCAGTAATCATGCAATACACTACCATAAAAGTATTGTGTTTATAAAAATCACTACTAGAGAATCAGAATCACTTCCAAGACAAGATCACTGCTAGTGGATTATTATTTTCTGAAAATAACCACCAGTGAAATCAAGTTCAATTCCGGTGATTCTCCAGTTTTCAGAAATCACTGCCAGTGAAGTTAAAATTAACTCGAGTGAAATATTGCTTCTGAGAAAACACTCCCAGTGAAATGTATAATCACTCGAGTGATATTTAAAAGATTCTCTAACGGCTATTTTCTGTCAGTGTATTACAGGTGTTATCCACTACCACTCATCGGAACAACATTCAACGGCAACTACTCATGGGCACTAGCAATATTCAACAAATAATAAATAACGTGCTAATTGTAAGCAACGAATGAAGCATCTGTCAGATCAATAAAAAATGCTGAAGTATCTATCAGACACGCGATGGGCTTTCAACGGAAAAATATTTGATTGCTCCAACGGCTCTCAACCTATCTTCTATATAAACTGAAGCATTCAAGAAGAAGATATAGATATACTACAGCGAACAGACACACGAGAGACTAGAACCCAATTATGTCAATATGATGATATTATAAGTTGTTCGCCTCATATACTCTCTGTTCTTACCTGTTTATATATCATGTATACTTGAGAGTGAGATTATATGTATTGTACTTCAGTGAGTATCATATCTACTCTGTGAGAGAGTCTGTAAACACTTCATCTGTATTTCAGAGGTGTTCTCAAGGTAGAGGGACCTTGAGTGGATTGATTGCCTTACGGGGAAGCTTCCAGTAAGACTTTCTGCTCGTAAGACTTACAAGGTGCAAGCAGTAGAGAACGTTGCTGCTTATAAGACTTACAGTGGTGCAAGCAGGAGAGAACGTTGCTGCTCGTAAGACTTGCACGGGTAAGCAGGAGAGAAAGGTCTTCGGATTACTTTGCTCGACTTGCTGTAAGAAGGAGTAAACCTTACAGTGTGTAAGGGGGAGTTACTCTTGTGAATTTGTAGAGGCTTATCTTGTGCCCAGTTAAACAAGAACATAGTTGATTGGAAATCTCAGGAGGAGCATGGGGACTGGACTTAGGTCATCGTGGATTGGACCGAACCATGATAAATTACAGTTTGCATCTTCTCTTCCCTAAGCTTTTACATTTCCAGCATATATGATCTATATATCTACGTATGAATTTATAGTCCATATGTATTGATTTGATAAGCTGCGAAAAGATTTTAAACAATCAACTTTACTATCGTACACCCAATTCACCCCCCTCTTGGGTGTCAGCCAGTTCTAACAATATCCGACGCTCAAATTTTAGTATGTTACAACTACCCCCTCCGGTACAATAAATTTCGTCCTTGAAATTTGTTATAAGTTCTAAAACATAAATTTTGGGAAACATTTTCGTAAGTCATCCTCCACCTCCCAGGTTGCCTCTCTGGGTGATAAGCTCTTCCAGACTACCTTTACATATGGAATGATTCTATGCTTGAGCCGTCTTTGCTCTTGCTCAATAATTTGTTCTGGCTCGACCTCATATGTGAGATTATCTTGCATATCCACATCCTCATACTCTATAACATACTGGGGTTTTAGTTGGTACCACTTTAATTGCGAAACATGGAAGACATCATACAATCTACTTAAGTTGAGGGGTAGGGCAATGCGATATGCTTCTGGCCTAATTCTCAAGAAAATCTTGAATGGTCCAATGTGTAACATCTAAAATTTTAGTCACCAAAATTCCTTTATACCTTAGTGGTATTAAATGGGATAACATGGTGAATTAAATAACACATTAATTGACAAAACAAGGCAATTAGAGGATACACACAACATAGTTATTTGGAACACAAGTTAGTGTTGATGCCAATGTGTTTTCTAATGAGGCATTCGTGTTTTGTGACATTTTTAAATTGGAAAATGATGTCCACAAATTGAGAAATTTTCATAATGGGAAGTAGACTTATCAAGCTTTAATTTGGTAGGTCATAAAAGTCATTTTGAGCTGTATACAAGAAGATATGGATTTTTGAAGTTAGATCAGTAAAACTGGTAATTTTCTATTGCAGCGTCAATAAATGGAAATTCTATTCTGGAAATTCTGAGCATCTAGTTTACTAAAGGCTATATTTTTCCTTAGAAATGGACTTAACGAGAGTCATATAGCCTCTGGAATCACACCGATTGAATATCTATACAATTAGTTATGAATTTTCAAAATTTGATGAAAATTCTGTCAATATTTCTAGCAAGTGCGAAAGTGGGAAAATGTATAGGTAAAATGGTCAATTAGGCTAAATAAAACAAATTCAGCAACTTTCCTTAATTATTAACGAGGAAATCAGTTTTTGCTTAAGGGATAAGCAATGAGAAGATATTTTTATAAAGTGGGACACATGGAAACAAGGGAGGTGAAGCTTGTAAAAAAAATAATATCATATAATAACATGTTAAATATCTAATAAAATATTACTAAAAGAAGAAGACATGAGAGAGTTCTAGAGGGAGCTTCTTAACTCCCTTTAAAGGGGCCTAGGGTCAGCCAAGTTGAGAGGAAAAGAGAGAATAAGAGGTCTGAAGAAAGCTAAGAGCAAGAAGAGGAAACAAGGAACAAGAAGCAAGATCAAGGTAAGTAGATAGAAATTTCTACTTGTTCTTGTCTCCTAATCCATTGAAACAATCTCTTGATCTATATGTCATATTGAAATAGCTATCAAGCAAGTAAACTCAAGAGGAAGAAGGTGAAAGGTGACTATTTTGAAGAGAAGAAGAAGAAAAATCAAGGTAAGTTAAGAAAACCTTGAAATTATTGTAGAAAATAAAGTTGTGATTGTTGTTTGGTTGGTTATTGGTTTGTTTTTGTTGAATTTTATAATTGGGGATGTTCAAACCCTTAGGGGAGATGCTTCTAAAATTACCACTAATCATGTTCAAATAGTTTTAAAAGGGTTAATCATATGATCATAAGTAAACAGCAAGGTGTTTTAAGGGTTAAAACATGAAACTTCCACTTTTCCAATTTGTACTAGAATTGTTTGGTCTGTTGTTGAGTGACCAAACCTAGTTCAAACTTTATCAAAATTTACAAGATAAAATTAGACATACTGATCTTTAATTTGATAGGTATTATGAGAAATTTGGACTAGTGGATTGAAAGATATGATTTTTCATATTTTGACCATGAATCTGGAAAGAATTCTATGACAGCCAAACCTTGACAAATTTTCTGGAATTTTTTGGATATTTCTGGTTCCTTGTGATATTTTTCTTTGAAATAGGAATGAAATAAAATTACATAGGAACTAGAACCACTTAATTTATAATTTTCTAGATTTAGTTATGAATTTTCAAAGTTGACTGAAAAGCTAAAAAATTTCCAGAAAAGCTATGAAAATTACATTTTCGCCCCTAAAACTATAAATTGGTGGTTGTCAAGGGTAATCTAGTCATATAAGTGTGGATTTGTCCAAAGTAAGGTTAAAAATGGATTTTACACACACAATTTTATAGAAATAGTCTGGGTCATAATTTTGATAGTATAAATATACCTGGTATAAAGGGAATTAGATCGGTTCCCTATGGGCATTTTGTTAATTATGCACTTTTGAGCAAAGGTAACCAACTTATGAGTTTTAAATAAGATATGAAAGAGTAATAACTTATTTTCCATCAATTTGAGAATTTTAGGATTTGTTATTTGCTCGAGCCGGACGAAAAGTTAAAGGACCAGTAATAGCTGGGCTTTGTAAAGGAGTCCAGGTAGTAACTCTATCTCTCATATTCTATATTGATGTTAATATACACTATATGTCATGTTTTATGCAATGAGATGTGTAGTAGATGGGTGGCATAATTCCTATTTCTGGGTGTGGGAAGGAGATAAAGGATGCAAGTACCACACTGAGGGGAAAGTAGTGTACCTCAAAGACTGACAGACACCCATTTTAGGTAGGCCAATATGATTTGCCTGTGTGGCTGTGCTTACCTATGTGTGATGCATAGCCTATATGGCTATACTTGTGTGTGATGTATAGCCTATGTGGCAATATGATCACTATATGATTTATTATATGTGTGTAGGGAACGGGCGATCATTTTAATCCGGACAAAATCATCGCTTTGTTCCTGATCATTGTCAGATTTGTGCTTGGCATTTTGATTGCTACATCATGACAAATGATGCATTGCATCATTACTTTTCACATTTTTTATGATTGATAGCCTATTATTACTAAGATTCGTATGAATCTCATCCTTTCCATAATTCAAAATTAATTTAGCTAAAGGAAACAGCTTAAAGGACAAAGTAGCGGATATCGGCAAATGTGGGTCAGGTACAGAACAAGGAATTTTATGTTGATTATTTGTAGTATCTCTTTGTAACTGCGAGTTGTTTTGTAAATTATATAAACCCTATGGGGATCTTCTATAATGTAATCAAAAATATTATATCAGTATAATGTATTATTTATGAATGCCTATTGAACTGCCTGCTGGTACTCTAATAAATGTCAAAGTATTAGGGGGTTTGACATTTTTTGGTATCACAGCCTAGCGTTCTAGCAATGACAAATAGTATACTAATATGATCTTGATTAGGAGTGGAATAAGGTAATAAAGAGTAAACACCATTATTGGTGAATTTTCCCTAGAGGATCAGGGGATATCTGGAGGGCAATTAGGACAACTATATTAAGTTGGGAGTGGTTTCAGGAAGTTGTGGGCTCCAAGGAAGTAGATGTGGTAAGAGTCAGTATACGGGCCCCAATCCAAACTAGGGTTAATAGTCAAGTCATCTGCTGATGTTGCGGAGCAAATGCTATTTATAGGAATGGAATCAAATCCATACAAGGTTACTAATTCTAGAGCAGAAGTTGTATACATGGGATATAACCTGTAGCTTGATCAAGAGTTAAGAAGATGTGTCATGATTATGTTTATGTGGATCCTTAAGTACCCCCAGTATGCACAGCACATGCAAGATATGGCCACATTATATTCAGAGCATAGATTATACTGTATAGAGTTCCTATACGAAGATCATATCCATATGACATGAAAGTTCTTCTTTGGTACTGCATTTTGGGCATGGAAAAGGAATGACCTTATTAAGTAGGATCCATATGATAACTATATAGAGTTGGTAGAACATATGACCGAGTATATATTGAACTATATGTACCGGTACTGATAAATGATTCATACATGGTATTTGGTCGCCTGGAGATGGTTGACTCGGCTAATCAGGATGGGGACAGTCTAGGTGTACCAATGTTCAAAAATGGTTGAAATCGGTACCAACATTTTTGCATCGGTACATTAAGTTAAGCATGCTCAGCTTAGGGAAATTGAAGGATGGGTAACCCCCTGGGAAGTTGTTAAAAATCTTAAGTCATGAAATATAAAGGAGTAGGAATATGTTGCACAGCTGCTTATGGGCAGTGCAATACTATAAGTCTTTCCCAAACTACTGTAAAAGTCAGTTATATGTTACTATTGAGGTATCTGTGTGTTCAAACTTTTGGAAAATGACAAAAACTCCCTTGTGAATACGTGGATTTTACCTCTTTTTGATTTTTAAGTAATGGGACATAGAGATGGTGAGACAAAGAGGTATAGGTGTTGAGTAGGGTAAATGAGCTAGACTCGACCTAATACAGCATATAATAGACAGATTAACAGAGCAATGTATAATGTAAATATGATCTAATTGATGAGCTGTGTGGAGTGCAGCAAAATAAGATATAGATAGGGTAAGAGGAAACAATTCTAGTAGACAGGGATATGAGTTCATATAGCTTGTGAACTCTTACCAGCAGCCTTCATCTATGCTTTCGCTTGGACCAATTGCTATAGATTAAAGTCTACAGATATGACAGATAATGACATGATTTTGTCAATAACAACCTCCTACCTTCAAGGGAAGTTTGATCCTTAGATAGTAAAGAAGTAGTGACCACGTATGGAAGAAATTTCTAGAATTCTATCAAGGTATAGCTGGAAATTCATACACTGGTGAATAATGCAAATATATATAGAGTAACACATTAAAACGATATGGACAGATGGGGGTGGACCCAGGAGACTGTAAACCTCAAGGAAGCGAGGGCGGCTAAGGCTTGTGTTCAGTGTAACATCCCAAAATTTCAATAACCAAAATTCCTTTTTACCTTGATGGTATCAAAGGGTATAAAATGGTGAATTAAACAACACATTAAGTGACAAAACAAGGCAATTAGAGGTCACACACAACATAGTTATTTGGTACACAAGTTAGTGTTGCTGCCAGTGTGTTTTCAAGTGAGGCAGTCATGTTGTGTGACATTTTTAAATATGAAAAAGATGTCCAAAAATTTTGAAACTTTCTAGAATGAATTTATACTTATCAATATTTAATTTGATAGGTCATATAAGTCATTTGGAGCTGTACACAATGAGATATGTATTTTTGAAGTTAGTCAAGTAAAACTTGTAATTTTCTAAGGCAGTGTCTAAAAATAAAAATTTTGGAAATGTTGAGCTTCTATTTGGCTAAAGGATATATTTTTTTCTTGAAAATATACTTAATAATGGTCACATATCCTTTGATACTATACCAATTGGATATTTATACAATTAGATATGAATTGTCAAAGTTTGATAAAAATTCTGCCAGCTTTTCAGCATGTACAAAAATGAAGAATAAATGTAAGGGAAAATGGTCATTTTTGAAAAATAAAATAAATTCAACAATTTTCTTTAATTATAAACAAAGGAATCAGTTTTGGCTTAAGGGATAAGCAAGGAGAAGATTTGTTTTATGAAGGAGGACAAGTGGAAGCAAGGGATTTAAGCATGTGAAAGGGAAAATATTAAAATAAAATTCATATGTTTAAATTTAAATAAAATAATAATAAAAAGGGATGATTAAGGAGAGCTCTAGAGAACTCTTGAAACCCCTTTAAAAGCCTAAAATTTTGTCCAAACTCAAGGAGAGAAGAGGGAGAAGTGATCTTTAATAGCTAAGAACAAGAAGCTAAGTGGAAACAAGAACCAAGAAGCAAGATCAAGGTAAGTAGGTAGGAATTTCTACTTATTCTTGTCTCCTAATTCATGGAAACGCCTCCCCAACTCATACTATCTTGAATAATCTATATGTCATGTTTAAATTCAAGGAGAAGAAGAGGAAAGGGTCACGGTTTTGGAGCTAAAGGAAGAAGAGCAAAGGTAAGCATAAGAATGTGTGAATTCTTCAAGATTTAAGCTTGTTCTTGTTGTTGTTGTTAGTTGTTGGCTTGATTTGGTTGGAATTTGTAATTTGGGGATGTTCAAATCTTAAGGAGAGATGCTGCCTAAATTAACACTAATCATATTCAAATAGTGTTAAAGGGATTAAACATATGACCATAAGTGAACAAGAAGATGTTTAAAAGGTTAAAACATGAAACTTCCACTTTTCTAATTTGTACCAAAATTGTTGTGGAGTGTTGTTGAGTGACTAAGCCTGGTCCAAACTTTATGAAATTTTACAAGATAAAAGTAGACATCCTGAGCTTTAATTTGATAGGTATTTTAAACCATTTGGACTAGTGAATAGAAAGATATAATTTTTCAAAGTTTAACTATGAATCTAGAACAAACCCTGTGGGGATATTTTGTAATGTAATCGAGAATTCTATATCAGTATATTATACTATTTTTGTATGCCCATTGAAATGCACGTTAATACTAAGATAAATGTCAAAATATTAAGGGGTTTGACATTCAGGCCTTATCTTAGTCTAGCATCGATAGTCAATTCACTTGTTAGTGATGAGGAGTGGAGTGTAGACATGATGATACAGGGATTAAGACCAGAACTTGGAAAGAAATTGGTCTCCAAACAGTACATTGAATTTAATGAAATAGTGGAGTAATACTAAGTCATCGGAAGTAAACTCATTGGGTGAATACACTAGCAATAAAACTGATAATAGGGGAGCAAAGCCTGTTAGCATTATGATAAGCCCCATTATTCGGGAAGCCATGTAGTATTCTAGCTAGATTATTAATCTGTTATAATTATCAGCAATTAGGGCATTTAGCTAGTAACTGTCCTCGGTAATGATAGACAAAGGAGTGAAGGCAAAGAACTAAAGGTAGAGTTCGCAACAACACAGAAGGTATCTAGTAAGCCTCTGGAACTAATCCAAGGTACATATCTACCTAATGGAAATTATGTACAAGTATTGTGTGATTTAGATGCTAGTACTTCCATTATGGCATAAGACTAGGTGAGATGGCTACCCTGAGTATACATCAGCTACTTCATGATTTGGTTATGTCTACACCATAGGTGTCAGATCCATTATAGCTAATGTATATGAAAGTATGTAATAAATACTAAAGGATAAGATCCGGCTATGGATCTGATTGGCCTATAGCTGTAGGAATCAGAAGTAATTCTTGGTAATGATTGAATGACAACAAACAATGTTTTGCTAGATTGTGGAAGCAAAGGTATTTAACCTATTATGTGATCATATGTTAGTGCAAAAAGATAATCTTAATTTTTCTTTCAGCAGCCAAAGCTAAGAGATATCTGTAAAAGGGTTACTATAGATACATGATATTATGCTTCATGTAGTTAGAGGCTCGAATAACAAAACTATTTTGATAGTAAATAAGTTCCTTGTAATGTTTTAGAGGATATCAACGGATTACCTCTGGAAGAAGGAAATGAATTTTATAATCAACATTAAAATTTGGAGTAGGATTAATGTCCAAAGCCCCATATGGAATAGCTTCAAGTTAAAGAGAAAAATTGACAAGTGATTATTTTACCATGGGAAGCTCCAGTGCTCTTTACAAAATTAGAAAGGCAGAAGCCCGAGAGCTACGAACAGTATTCTAGAATAGCTACAAGGCTGAAATGAAATGAACTGTGTGACTTAAGAAATATTACAATGGACTGTATGTCCTATGAATATCAAACTTGACCAATTAGGTCTTGAGAATGATTGAGAATTGATGATATCTTGTGTATTCATTAAGCAAGACAAAACAAGAAAAGCGTTGAAAGCAGTGCTGAGCACATTGAGAAATAAGAAACTATTTGCTAACTGAGCAAGTATGAGTTTTGGCTTTTAGAAATCAAGTTTATGGGCCATGTAATCTCATAAGAAGGGGTTTTGTTGTATCCTAGCAAAGTGGAAGTGGTACTGAATCGGAAAAGGCCAGAAAATTGTAATTTTCTTAGTCTTGGCAATTATTACGAATGAGTTATATAGTATTTCTCCAGTATTGTTTTGCCTTTAATGAGGCTGACATGATAACTCAACATTCTATGGGGGATGATAGTTGTGAGGAGAGTTTCATGGGGCTAAGAGAGGAATTGATAACAATATAAATGTTATTAACCTGAGAAGTCTTGACCTGTGTGGTCTTGATTTGCAGTTGATCTATGTAGTCTATAATAATGTGAACATACATGAATTGGAATGTGTCCTGATGTAGCAAGATAACATTGTGACATGGGCTTCTCGTCAGTTGAAGCTTCACAGACTAAGATATCTTACATATGAATCTTGAGATAACAGAAATTGTATGTGCCTTAGAAATCTGAAGACATTGCTTCTACGGGGCACCAAAGAGTTGTACTGCAACCACTAGAATTTTAAATAATTGTGTGATTAGAAAGAGTTGAGCATGAGACAACATGATGGATAGAGTTGCTTAAAGGTTTCCACCTAGAAGTTAAATACTATCCTATCCATGAAGAGCTAATGTAATTATAGATACATTGAACGGTAATAGCAGAAGTCAACGAACTTTTGTTTCCATATCTAATGCAATAGCTCTGTATATATGAGTTCACTCATAAGCCTATTTATGTTGAGAGAATATAGTAGGTAGTACGACCTATTGGGCCATTATATCCATAGGTCATAATACCTTATGAACCAGTAGGGCAGGGTCGTAAGACCTACAGTAAAGCCTAAATTTTAAAAATTTAAGCAATGATTCAAGGCATGAAGTTTAAAAAATGACCTAATGCAAGAAAGTACAAGAAGTATCTCAAAGTGGTTGTAATACCATAGAATGATGAGACAATAAGACCTAAGGCAGTAAGACCCATAAATGCAGTTTGCATGGAAAGTTATCCATGTTATAGGACATTATTGGTATTTAGTGGCAGATGGGCAATGTGCCCTATGATTTTCTAAGGACTAAGTGTCATGTGGTTATTTACTAAATGTCAATGGATTGATTTTCGCTGAACGATTTATCCTTATACGCTTCGTAAACAATATCTAGAAATATAAACGGCTGAATAGCAAAAGTTGGAATTTGTGATATGTTCAGAATAGTTTTAAGATTGTATTAATGGTAATAAATCTCGATATACGTTCAATATAGGTGTGGGAACGGAAGTCCAAAGGCCATACAACCAATTGGACCAATGTGTCCTTAGGCAGGAAAATCAAGAAACACTCAGATTGTGATAAGTTAAGGCTAGATACAGTGAAACTTAGCATACAAACTTGCGTGGAGAAAAGTAATGTTATGGTATTGGACCATAGAGTCTAGGGAATGTGTTGCATATTCCTAGAACTTACACAGGAAGAGATAGACTAAGATATGAAAAGGATGGGATGAGTAATGGAAAATAACTCCCTAAAGTAAGTTGAATCTATACAATGTCTGAAATTTAGAGGACAAAATTTTATTGACAAGGGTAGAACTGTAACATCAACAATTTCAGTCACAAAAATTCCTTTATACCATGGTGCTAGTAAAGGTGATAAAATTGTGAATTAAATAGCACATTAAGTGACCAAACAAGGCAATTAGAAGATACACACAACATAGTTATTTGGAACACAAGTTAGTGTTGCTGCCAATGTGTTTTCTAGTAAGGAAATCGAGTTGTGTGACATTTTTAAATTAGAAAATGATGTCCAAAAATTGAGAAACTTTCTAGAATGAAAGTATACTTATCAAGATTTAATTTTATAGGTCATATAAATCATTTTGAATTGTACACAAAGAGATATGTATTTTTGAAGTTAGCCTGTAAAACAAGAAATTTTTTGTGGCAACATCCAAAAATGGAACTTTTAGAAATTATGATCATCTATTTCACTAAATACTATATTTTCCCTTGAAAATAGACGTATTGAGGGTCACATAGCCTCTAGAATCACACCAATTGGATATCTATACAATTAGATATGAATTTTTTAAGTTTGATGAAAATTCTGTCAATTTTTCTAGCAAGTGCGAAAATGGGAAAATGTATAGGTAAAATGGTCAATTTGGCTAAAGAAAATAAATTCAGCAATTTTTCTTAATTATTAAGGAAGAAATCAGTTTTTTTCTTAAGGTATAAGCAAGGAGAGGATATTTTTATAAAGAGGGACACATGGAAAAAAGGGAGGAGAAGCTTCTACAAGAAACTTGTAAAAAAAATAATAATATCATAAAATCATATGATAAATATCTAATAAAATATTACTAAAATAAGAAGACATGAGAGAGTTCTAGAGAGAGCTTCTTAACTCTCTTTAAAAAAGCCTAGGGTTAGCCAAGTTGAGAGCAAAACAGAGAAGAAGAGGTTTTAAGAAAGCTAAGAGCAAGAAGAGGAAACAAGGAATAAGAAGCAAGATCAAGGTAAGTAGATAGAAATTTCTACTTGTTCTGGTCTCCTAATCTATTGAAACAATCTCTTGATCTCTATGTCATATTGAAATAGCTATCAAGCAAGCAAACTCAAGAGGAAGAAGGTGAAAGGTGATTGTTTTGAAGAGAAGAAGAAGAAAAATCAAGGTAAGTTAAGAAAACCTTGAAATTCTTGTAGAAAACAAAGTTGTGATTGTTGTTGGTTTGTTTTGGTTGAATTTTGTAATTTGTGATGTTCAAACCCTAAGGGGAGATGCTGCCTAAATTAACACTAATCATGTTCATATAGTGCTAAAAGGGTTAATCATATGATCATAAGTGAAAAGGAAAGTGTTTTAAAGGTTAAAACATGAAACTTCTACTTTTCCAATTTGTACCATAATTTTTGTGGTAGGCTGTTGAGTGACCAAACCTAGTCAAAAATTTATGAAATTTTAAAAGATGAAATTAGATAACTTGGGATTTAATTTTACAGGTATTATAAGCCATTTGGATTAGTGGATTGTAAGATATGATTTTTAAAATGTTGACCATGAATCTGGAAAGAATTATGTGGCAGACAAAACTTGGTGAATTTTATAGACTTTTGTGGATATTTTTTATGCCTTATGATATTTTTATTTAAAAAATAATTGAAATATATTTACATAGGAACTAGAACCACTCAATTTGGAATTTTCTACATTTAGTTATGAATTTTTTAAACTTGACTGAAAAGCTGAAATTTCTGAAAAAACCTATGAAAATTACAATTTCGCCCCTATAATTCATAGTTCTGTGTGTGAGAAAGAGATAAAAGATGCAAGTATCGCAATGAGAGGAAAGTAGTGTACCTCAAGGACTGACTAGTATCCACTCTAGGTTGGCCAATATGATTTGCCTATATGGCTATGCTTTCTTGTGTGCGATGCATAGCTTGTGTGGTGTTGATTTTCCTGTGTGGCTATATGTACCTGTATGCGATGTATAGCCTGTGGGGAGATGTGATCACTTTATGATTTGTTATATGTGTGTGAGGAATAGGCGATCATTTTGATCTGGACAAAATCATCACTTTGTTACTGGTCATTGTTAGACTTATGCTTGGTATTTTAATTGCTGCATCATGATAAATGCTGCATTGCATCTTTACTTTTCACATTTTATATGATTGATAGCCTGTTACTACTAAGATTTGTATGAGTCTCACCCTTTCCATAATTCAAAATTAATTCAGCTCTTAAGGAAACGACTCACAAGGCAAAGTAGCATATACCGGTGAATGTGGGCCCGGTGCAGAACAAGGAATTTTCTGTTGATTATCTGTAGTATCTTTGTAATTGGGAGTTGTTTTATAAATTGTACAAAACCTATAGGGATCTTCTATAATGTAATCAAGAATATTATATCATTATAATTTATTATTTCTGTATGCACATTGAACTGCATATGGGTACTCTAATAAATGTCAGAATATTATGGGGTTTGACACAATGTATCGAGGGCTTAATTTCTTTTTCTTTATCACCCTTCTGATACTAGTAATAGGTGAAACCCTTAGAAATATGTGTTCACCGACCTGGAACTCAACGGTCTTCCTTGCTTGTCGGCATAACTCTTTTGTGTAGTCTTGGCTGCAAGCAATCTTCGCTTGATGATCTTTATCTGTTCAATAGTCTGATCCGCTAGATTTGGCCCATACAACCTCCTTTACAATAACTCTTCCCAGCAGAGAGGGGATTAAGACTTCCTCCCATAAAGGGCTTCATACGAAGCCTTATGAATGCTCGTATGATAGCTATTATTGTAAGTGAATTCCCCAAGTGGAAGGTAGTGATCCTAACTTCTCTTTAATCCATTACGCACGCTCTCAACATGTCTTCTAGCGTCTGTAAGGTTTTCTTTATCTTTCCATCCATCTGAGGATGTTAGGCTGTACTAAATTTTAGCTTGGTGCCTAAAGCTTAATGCAGAGATCTCCAAAAAATTGAAGTGAAGTGAGACTCTCTGTCAGAGATTATACTTTTTAACGTCCTATGGAGTCTCACTATCTCCCTGATGTAGGTCTCTGCCGGTTTATCTAGAGAATAGCTGGCATTGATTGGTATGAAATATGTTGACTTTATGAAACAATCAACAATTACCCAGATCACATCATGATTTTGGATTTTGGGTAATCCTACCACAAGATCCATATTCATGCTTTCCCACTTTTATTCTAGAATCACAGGACCCTGAATCAATCTAAACAGTCTCTGGTGTTCAATTTTTATCTTATGGCAGGTAAGACATTGTGCTACATATTCAATCACATCTCTTATCAATCTGGGCAACCAATACAAGCCTTTAAATAATGATACATCTTTACCATCCCAGGGTGAAGGGTATGTTGACTCTTGTGTGCTTCTTCTAGGATTTTTTACCTCATATCAACCTCAGTGGAACATAGATTCTCTTCTTGTATCGAACTAGTCTACTTGATGAAAAATCATGGTCCTGAGTCTCCCCCTTTCAATCATAGTTTTTATAGATTATGCTCGTTCATCTTACATTTAAGCCTCTTGAATCTCAGTCTTCAGATCACTTTCCTCTTAACTAATACCATAAATAGCACATAGGATTTAATTTGACAAGTTTAAATCTCTGAAATCTTCCATTAATCTCCTTTCAACTATCATCATAGCTACCACCTATACAACTTTTCGACTAAGAGCACCAGCAATGGCATTAGCTTTACTCTGGTGATACTTGATTTCTAGGTTGTAGTCTTTTAGCAACTTCATCCGCCTGCGTTGTCTCATATTCAGCTCTTTTTGATCATATAGATATTTGAGACTCTTGAGGTCGCAGTACAACTCCACAATCACACCATATAGGTAGTGTCGCTAGATTTTCAATGCGAACATGATTGTCACAAGATCCAAATCATGAGTGGGATAGTTCATCTCAAGAGGCTTCAGTTATCGAGTGTAGTAGGCTACTACTCTACCCTGCTATATCAGGACACATCCTAGTCTCTGCTTGCTAGTATTACTATAGACTATGTCGGTCAACTTAAGATTAGGGATAATCAACACATGTGCAGTTGTCAGCCTCTCCTTCAGCTGAATAAAGCTATTCTCATATCAGTCTTCCCACTTAAACGGTTGATCCTTTCATATGAGCTTGGTCAACGGCAAGGAGAACTAGGAGAAATTCTGAATCAATCTCTGGTAATTGCTAGCAAGACCCAGAAAACTGTATATCTTAGCAACAATTTCTAGCCTCTTCCAGTCTAGTATTGCTTCTACCTTACTAGGATCCACTGAGACATCTTATTATGAGATAACATGGCCCATAAACCTAACTTCTAAAAGCTAAAACTCATACTTGCTTAGCTTGGCATAGAGTTGCCTCTCTCGTAAAATGCCCAGCACGATTCTCAAGTACTCCTCGTGCTCTTCTCTACTCTTAAAGTATATTAGAATGTCATGGATGAAGACTACCATGAACTAATCTAAATATTAATGAAATAAATGGTTCATGCAGTCTATAAACATGGTAGGTGCATTAGCTACTCCAAAGGGCATCACCAGAAACTGGTAGGGCCCATATCTAGTTCTGAAAGCAGTCTTCGGTATGTCTTATGCTTTCACATGCAACTGATAATATCTCGACCTTTTATCAATCTTTGAGAACACACTTGACCCATAAAATTGATCTAGAAGGTTGTTAATCTAAGGAAGCAGGTACTTGTTCTTTAGGTCACCTTATTCAGTTCTCTGTAGTCAATCCAGAGCCTTAGGCTTCTATTCTTCTTCTTAACAAATAGCACCGGTGCTCCCTATGATGAGACAATGGGTTGAATGAACCCTTTTTCAAGAAGTTCCTCAATTTGTTTCTTTAGCTCAACCATCTCATTTAGAGCTATTCTATACGGGGTTTTTGATATAGATGAAGCTTTAGGCATGATCTCGATCGCAAATTCCACTTCCCTTTCTGGAGGCAAACCACTAAGGTCATCTTGAAACACCTCAGGAAATTCTTTTACCACTGGTATATCTTCCAGGTTACCCCTGTCTTCGATTGAACAAAAAACACTATATACCCTTAGCATCCCCTTCTTAGGCATTTCTCAGCTTCCGCCATTGAGAGGAAGTTTAAGCTAGCATTTCTTTCATCATCCTCTCGTCGAGTGAGGTGTACTATCTTCTTGTTCCCATAATCCAACAACATATTATTTGCCATCAGGAAATCAAAACCCAGTATAACCTCTAGTTTTTGGAGCAGCAAACAAATCAAGCCAACCATAGACCTATTTCCATCAACATTTACCATATAATTCAGACAAGCATCAGCAGTCATAGTTTTGATACCCATTGGCGTCGACACAATCAAGTCAAATTGCAGTTTATCACATGCAATCCTAGGCACTTAGCATAGTCATAAGCAATGAAGGATTGACTAGTGCCCGAATCATATAAAGCTTGCAATGAACTACCATTAAGAAGAATTTTACCTTGAATAAACTCAGGAGACTTCTTCGCCTCTTCGTGTGTCAAGGCAAACACTCAGCCTCGGTTCTTAGGTCTAGGCTCGGCTTCTTGCTAGGGATAGTTCACAGCAATGTGGCCTCATAATTAGGGGGAAATTAATTTAATTTTTAGGCCTATAATTACTTCACTATTTAACAGCAAATCCTAGCCCTTAATTTTGGGTTTCAAATTTTAACCTCAAGATTAAAAGGCAATTTTCTTTTTTGCTCTTTTTCATGAAAATATTATTTTAATTGCCATTAGTTATTATATTTATTAAAATTGTACCATTCACACATATTACTTGACACCGATAAATTTCTTCCGACTAATTAGATTTACAAGCAATACCGGGCGCTCAAATTTCAGTATGTTATAATTGACACTTGATCTTGAGGTTAGAATTGGAAATCAAGATGAAGGGCTAGGATTTGCTCTTAAAAAGAAAGAGGAATGATGAAGATTATTAAAGCAACTAACTCCCTCCCCTTGCATTAACAAAAACGTTAAAGGGCATAAAAAGGGAGAAGGAAGAGAGTTAGTCAAAGCTCAACTTACTTTTAAGAAGCATTTGGTCAACTTTGAACAAACACATATATAGACATTTGGTCAAAAAAATCCGCTCCTCTGCATTAAAAAGCCAAGAGAAGAAGAGAGAAGGAAGAGTGAATTTCAATTAAATCAACTATCCTTAAGTTAATTAACCAACCCACTTTTTCAAGAAACCATGAGAATTTGACACATCACCTCTTCCAACTCCCTTATACTCCAATTTTTGGCTATACACACTAAGGGAAGAGGATTGATATTTAGTCACCATATTTCCCATATTCCCATTCATAATAGTCAGCCAAGCAAGGAAAAAGGAAGAGAAAATGAAAAAGGAAAGAGAAAGAAGAACAAAGAAGCAAGGTGAGCCTTCTACTTTGTTTTTCACCTTCAAAATCACCTCTCTAGCTCTTAACGTCTTCATGAATGTTGTTCCTCTCACTAAGCTTCATTTATATGGTTTTATTTTCTTGAGATGAGGTGTTTTATGCTATCTACAAAGTGCCAAAGTTGGAGAAAATCAAGAACAAGCCCTAAAAAGTGAATGAGGAGAGCTTAGGCTTCATTTTGATGTATGTATTATATTGGTTAGTGGATTTTTGTGGAATCGTCTTGCTACCCTAATTTTCATTCACCAAGGGTTTTTAGAGTTTCATGATGCTTTATTCATATACATGTGGTTATATGATGTTTTGGAAGCATATGAACATAGTTTAGTGAATAAATTGTGAATTGGTGACTTGTTATCTTGAACCATAATTTTTTAGAGGTGAGATTTGATTTTCCATTGTCATAATTACTTCTTACTTTTTAAGAGTAAATCCTAGCCCTTCATTTTATCTTCTAATTTTAACCTCAAGATTAAGTGGCAATTGTCTCTTTTGCCCTTGATTATGGCAATATTAATTCTTGTGCCATAAGTTCTTTTAGTTATCTTTCTTACTTCTTTCTAGACACCATTTCCCTTTTCCTTTGGATTTGGGTTAGGTTTTATATCATTTTGACACATCCTAATAGAATTAGGTACTTTCTCTTGACTAATTCGTACTGAAATTCATATTCTATTTTGAGTACGGTTTCTAAAATTCATTATGTTTCTTGTACATTATTGGGACTCTTACTTAGTAGTCTACTTTATTCTGGCTTATTCTCTAGCCTTTAGCCCCAAAATTTAAGGTATTACAATCCTCCCCTTATTCAATAAATTTTGTCCTAGAAATGTACCATTGTAGCAAGGGTTTAATTTCATTACTTCTACACCTTTTGACACCTCAAATTATGGATGTTTTCTCATTTATATCTATTTTTATAGACCATATTTGTCTACCATGGTCTGAGCTTCTTCAACCTAAGCTCTCAAACTACTTTTCTCTTGACTAACACTATAGCTAGCATGTACTATCAGACTTAATTAGTTCAGATTTCTAGACCCTTCTATCAGTTTCTGTTCCTATTTCACCATGACTACTAATTGTAGCATTTTTTTCAATTCAACGCATCAGCGATAATAACTGTGTCATTGATTTTCTTTTCATCTATGTTGTCATTTTCTTATTTTTCAAATATTCAAAATTTCTATGGTTGCAGTACATTTTAACAATTGTACTATACAAGAATAGTACTTTTGCATTTTCAAAGAAAATATAATTGCTGCCAGCACAAATTCATGAATGGGGTAATTCATCTCGTGAGGCTTCAACTGTTGAGAGGCACAAGCCACCATTTATGTCTTGCTTTAACAAGACATTTCCCAATCCTTTCTTTCTTTCTCATTATATTGCAGACCATACTGGTCACTACATTGCAGATTATACAGGTCGCATTCTTTACAAACCACACATAGGCCGCATTCTCATATCGAGATTATTTAATACTGGTGAGAGTTTCAACCTCTCCTACATCTTTATGAAATCCTCTCACAGACATCATCCTGCTTAAGTGATTCTTACTTTCAAGTGAGCTTTTATCAATGGTAAAGCGATTCATGAAAAAAATCTGAACATATCTTGCAAGACCTAGCGAACTGAGTATTTCTGCAATAGTTTCTATCCTCTTCTAGTTCTGTACGACTTCTACTATTCTAGGTTCCATGTGGACTACTATTCTAGGTCACTACATTGCAGATTATACAGGTCGCATTCTTTACAAACCACACATAGGCCGCATTCTCATATCGAGATTATTTAATACTGGTGAGAGTTTCAACCTCTCCTACATCTTTATGAAATCCTCTCACAGACATCATCCTGCTTAAGTGATTCTTACTTTCAAGTGAGCTTTTATCAATGGTAAAGCGATTCATGAAAAAAATCTGAACATATCTTGCAAGACCTAGCGAACTGAGTATTTCTGCAATAGTTTCTATCCTCTTCTAGTTCTGTACGACTTCTACTATTCTAGGTTCCATGTGGACTCCTTTTGAGACAACATAGCTTAGAAATGACCATTACAAACTGGATATTAATTCTATTTAAAAATTATGTTCCAAATTAAGTTCATACAAAAATTTAATTCATACAGTACTTAAAGATAGAAAGTGCATTGGCCCATTTAAAGTTCAATTTTTGAAACTACATAGAAACCAGACAACTTTTCTAGAAGGTCATCAATTCTAAATTCATTCCAGGCTCTAACCCTTACTACTCAATCAGTTTATACAAATATGTTATATTCACGAAGCACGCAAAATAAACCATTCATTCTCAAGCATTCTTATTGATTCACAAGACCTAACCGGTTAATTTTAGCATTCATACTTATTCACAAGACCTAACTAGCCAAGTTTAGCATTTATAAGACACATAGTCTATTAGGAAATTGTCAAGACACATAGTCCATTCTATTCCAGCCTTCTGGCCTTTCTAGGACACTGCTTGGTATTCTTGGTCTTACAACCGTAGGCTTCTGTCCTTCTAATTTTGAATACGTTATGCCAGCCTATAGATACACTAATCCAACAAGACTTAGGGCTTCATATGAAATGCCTCTACCAACCAATTGACATACTGGTCCAATAGGACTTAGGGCTTCATATGAAATGCCTCTGCCTACCATATATTCATAACACGAATATATTATATGGTATATACATACATGTAGAACCATTACATAAGATACAAGAACAAGAGTTACTTTCCTTTATACTGTCAAGTATGTTCTTTCTTACTTTTCTTTCTCATCTTTCTTTCTACAAACAACCCTAGAGCACCCCATGGCAATTTATCAGGTCACACAAACCCTTTTATCTAGCAATTCTGCAATATGCTTTCTTTAATTTTGCCATCTCATATAGGGTCATTTTGTATAGACTTTGGATATCAGTCTAACTCTATCAAACATTGCAAATTCTACTTCCCTAACTGGGAATATTCTACTTATACCTTTCAACACATTATCTGCCATCCACCAATTGACTCCTAGTATAGCCTTAAGTTAGTGGAATGGTAAGTAGATTCATTCTTTTTCTTAGTTCGTCAAAGAACTATTTCCTCAGTTATTCCGTCTACTTTCATTTATTCTTTCTAAGGGAATATTCTATGATCAAGATCTTTCCCTATGCTAGATTAGTAGCTAGCAACCTTCAAGAACCTCATTCCTATCTATACCATATTCTAGTACCTCTATTCATTCAATTCAATTCAATTGCCTAAGGAATCAATTCAACTATTAAGTTTGATTCTTAGGTCACAGTTCAGTTGATAGCAACTCTTTGGATCACTATCCAACTTTTAGGTTCATCAACCTAATTCTAAAATCCTCAACAGCACCTAAGTCAAGAAATCATTTTTCTTAGTTATACTCAATAGGCATACTAGCTCTACCCTTTCCTCTAAATCAATCTGCCTATTAGGGGTCTGGGAAAAATTCTATTCCTCTGGGTTTGTCCATTATCCATATTCATTCTAGTTAAGGGATCACTAACAAGGTATCGATATACCTATTCACAGTAGTAGAGAACATTTGTCTAAGCATTTTCCCAATTATTGTTCAACTAAAACTTGCCTATTCATACAAATATATTGTTGTGCAAATAATTACATACAGTAACTTCATACACTTTTATTCTTCAATTCTTCATCATCTTTCCTTCTAGTTCATATTCAAGAATGCTTCTCTTTCCTACTCACGGACCTATATGGTTGGTGAGGGGGTGACATTCGGAGGAATCTTAGTATTAAATCTTACCTCTCTAATGTTCATAAAAACTATCCAAAATAAGGGCAATTTGTGGAGGAAAATGGTTTGGTAAAATAGTCAAAGTTTTATACCATTTGTCAACTTGGAAAGAAAATTTAACCAAGGGCAAGACAAGGAAGCAAGTTGGTCAACATTTCCTCTTCCGTTTTCAAGAGGAATTTCAACCAAAGCAAGGAAGAGTGAGTAAAGAGAAAAGGTAACTTAAATTAACTGAACCTCATATGGTCAATTTGTTAGAGCAAGCTTTTCACCAAATAGGGGGGTGAATTGGGTGATCACAAAATAATAAGATATTTAAATTAAATTTATAAAACTTTAAGGCACAGTTGTAAGAAGTTATAAGGAGGAAGAGATATCACCGAAGTTCACACAGTGGTTTATACTAGTTCGGTCTCAACCACTTGACCTACATCCAGTCCTCAGAAATCCTTCTAAGCCATTCACTATATCTTTCAAGATTCAGTGGGTTATTGGCACCACAGTACAATCAGCAAGTTCCTCTAGACACTTGCTCCCCCTTACACAAGGTAATCTTAAATCCCAACTTAAGGTTCCTAAACCTTAAGTTATCACTATTGGAAATAAATGCGTAAGACTGACAAATCTCTCTCACAGAGTATAGAGATAAAAACTGAAATACAGATGAAGAGTTGAAGCACTTGTCAAAGTATTGTTTGCAGTGTATTCAAGTGTTTCTTATCATTCTCCTATTTTTTGAATGGCTGGACATATATATTAGAGGCTTTGAAGACCGTTGTAAATTTGTTCGTTGATTCAAAGTGCTTCTGACAGATGCAATAGTATTTGTCTTCCGTTACTTATGAATCTTGCTGCCACCCACAAATAGTTGTCATTTTAATGGAGAGTTCAGTTACTTGTCATGTGCGTGATGGTGGAGTACAGCTGTAATACACTTGAGAACAATACCGTTTAGAAAATATTTGAATATCATCAGAGTGATGTAATTCACTGGGAGTGATTTCTAAAAATCAAGGAAACCATCAGAAGTAATCTTGCTTTCACTGGAGATGGATTTCAGTAATTGAGTAATTTTAATGAAATAATATGCCACATGATTTTGACAGTACTCTGGAATAAACAGCAATGATAATTACTATCAAAATCTAACTCACAAAATCTATTGATTTATGTGGAAGTGATTGCTAGTGAATCACAGTGACTTCCTGAGAGTGATACTAAGAAAATGAAGCATCACTGGAGTGAATTTGATGTCACTGGAAGTAATTGAAAAACCTTAAGATCTTCTGCAAGTGATAATAGACTCACTAGAAGTGAACATGAGTTTTCATATATCACTCGAGTGAATTTGGCATCACTGGAAGTGATTTTGTAAACAGTGATTTCTTCTTGCAGTGATTCTCAATCCGCTGGAAGTGATTTAGCGAAAATACTATATCACTCGAGTGATTCAAGATCACTGGAAGTGATTTGGCAAACAGTAAAATATTCTTGCAGTGTTTTTTATTTCACTAGAAGTGATTTGGAAAATTTCAGGCATCACTCGAGTGATCAGGTAATCACTGGAAGTTATTTTCAAAAAAGTGATTTTTTCTTCCGGTGTTTTCAGATTCGCTGGAAGTGATTTGGCAGATATAACGTATCACTCGAGTGATTCAGGATCACTGGAAGTGAAATCTGGAACAGTGATATTTTCTTGTAGTGATTTTTCATTCACTGGAAGTGATCTGATGCATCACTCGAGTCATCTGGTTATTTTCAATATCACTCGAGTGATTTTAATGATCACTCGAGTGATCTTGATTATCACTCGAATCACTCGAGTGATCGTCCAAATCACTCGAGTGATCTTGCTCATATCACTTTTATCACTTCCTTTGCTGATATATTTGTTTTAATCAAATCCAAGGACTTCCAAAACATGATTTGTTATCATCAAAACATGAAATCTAACATTCTCCCCCTTGTTGATGATGACAAAACATATTATATGATCATGTTCAAAATTTTGATTTTCTAACAAACTTTACTTGATATTTTTCAAAAATTTTGCAACAACTTAACTACGCAAGGACTAAAAAGAATTGTTTCAAAGATTAAAAGTTTTTGACCTCTTATAGAAAATAAAAAGTGTTAGTTCAAGGTTCAAAAACCAATATAAACATGATTTAAACATGCACATGTGAAGCATAACTTCTTGCTTTTCATGAGATCATATTGATAGCTGCAAACATAAACACAATTGCATTAAGACTATATTCTCATTAGATTAGAATCTTTGAACAAGTACATGTCAGTTTAGAAAGCATACTGAAACTACACAAACTGTACTACTACATGATAATAAACAAAATGCTACATACTAAGAAAAATATATGATCATATCAGTTCTTCTCCCCCTTTTTGGCATTATCTAAAGGAGACACAGAAGGTGTAGATGCCTGAGTAGATGAAGAGGCAAAGAAGGAGATAGGTGGAACATATGGAATGAGGGAGAGCTGAGCAGGAGACTGGAAAGAAAAGGTCGTAGAAGAGGGCTCAAGAGGAGTGGTGGAAGTGGAATGAGTAGGTCCTATATTCTCTATAGTGGCATCCTCAATGACAATCTCCTCAGTATGAGAACTGGAAGAGGTGTGATGTGATAAAGATGATGGAGTCTAGAGGATGGGATCAACCTGTGGAGTATCACCAGCAGGAATAGGGTCAGAGATAAAGGATGTGGGATGTGCAAGAGGAGGAGTGTCTGAAGGAATGATAGGAGGGTCAGAAAGTGAAGGATCTGGAAGTGGAGGGTCTGATGTAAGATATACATGTGAGGTGGTTGGTGGTAAGTCAGGGAAAGGAATGTGAAGGTGAGACTTGAGTGCATCCTCAATCCTCTGGATCCTCTGTGTCTAATCTGCCTGTCGCTCAAAAAGTATATTGAAGTTGTGATTCACTGCCTCTACTAACACTTTAACTTGGTAGTTAACTTGATCAATCAATTCAGTGTTAGACTTCCTCAACTGAGTGACAACATACTGGATTGCATCCTGAATATATGTCTGAAGAGCAGCCTGAGTGAAGGAAGGACCATGAGATACTGCTCTGGAAGACTGAGCCTCATCCATCTTGGAAGGTGAAGGATCCATCTTCTTAGTATGATGATCTCTCTGGCTTGCCTCAGGAGGTGGTGAATGATGTCTCTGAGTCTATGAAGAAGCTCCAGCTGGAATAGTGATTCTCATCTGTGTGAGATGAATCTTCCCAAACTTAGGAATCCTCACTATGTCTCCCTAAGTTGTCAAGTGCCAAATGTTGTGCATAGAGAGAATATAGGACACAAGCTGAGGATAGGGAATTGTAGTAGACTTGGAGGAGTGAAACCTGAACCTCTTCATTTCTTGAAAAATAAGCTCACCCACATTTCTTCTTTCTCTTGTCATAAGAGATGCCATCATTTGAAGGTCCTTCCCCGTGATATGAGTGAAGTTCTTTGCCTTGTTAACCATGCTACGGGAATAAATGTAAAACAAGGCTCTCTGGTCATTGGTTAGAGCTGCTGGGGAAGTGGGTAAAGGCACATCAGGCTGTCCTAGTCTAAAAATGTCAACCAGATCATGAATACGAAAGACCCGGGGAGGATTCATAGGAACATCCTCTATGCCTAGGTAAGTGTTTATAAGATCTCCAGACAATAGGACTTTTTGATCTCTCACAATTGTTTCAATCCTTTCAACAATAATGTCTCCATGGTTATCTTTCACATCAGCAATCTTCATGTTACAGTAAAAATGCTTAACGACCAAGGGGTTGTAAGACATTATTAGTCTCAACCATGGTTCATACTGCTTCAAATAAGGACTCAAGTCTATGTGAAATTTCTTTTTCAGTTCGGCCAAATCTACCCAGACAACAGGACATAAATCTCTTTTGACAAAATGGGAAGCAAACACAATGGAATTCAAAATTTTGAGGTTACCCGTGTTAAACCCAGGAGGAGGATCAAGGATTTCAGGGGATTCTTCAACCAACGACTCAGAATGGTACCGACTACCAGAAGCTTGAGATGCATACCGTGACTTCTGGGGAACAGAGGCAGCTAAAATATTGACAACACGTGTAATTTTTGTCTGCAATGTAGATTCTTCAATGTCTGCTTCTCGTCGTTTCTCTTTCCCTTTGCCTTTAGAGTTTGTATATGATCGTGTAGTCATCCTAGTAGGTTCTTCGATGCGAATCCCTTTCGGTTTTTGATGGGTCAGATTGGGTTCTTGTGCAGATGAAGCTTTCGGTTTCTTAGACGGTGGAGAGGATGGAGGAGATTAACCAGGTCTTTTGGTTCTCGTCATTGTTGATCGAAAGAAGAGATTTAGGGTTCTTTCGGAGATTCTGTGGAGAGAAATGGATGCGTTTAGGCAAATCTGACGAGATGAGATTAATCGGTGAAGCAGAGAGTGAAGATATAGCTTTGAGGATTTGGGTTTCTGGGTTCAAGAGGTTTCAGAGGGTTTATGCGAGTGAGAGTGAACTTAGAGAGTGAAATGAACAGTCGCGGGAGGGAAAAAGCTGATATAACCAGTTTTTTTAACATTCACTCGAGTAATTTTGACATTCACTTGAGTGATATTGGTTTTCACTCGAGTGCAACATAAAAATCACTCGAGTGAAGTCCAAAATTACTCCACAGAAGCTAAAATCACGCTGCAACTGCACGACTATTGATTAAAAACACTCATGTGACTTACCTGTGAAGATATTATCAATCTAATTACTTGATTTACCTATGGTTGCAGTATTTCATTGTTCACTCACTCAAGTTGGTCTTTATCATCACCCGAGTGTTTTCCTCTCTGTTTATCTCTGTTATTTGAAGATATTATAGAGCATCCTGCAAAACAACTTTATAGATACTCCGATGCCTAAGTTAGTTATGGAATCATCAAAACATTATGAAATCAACATTTATAAAGGCTAAACAACTTACAATTCATTGGGATTTACCATTCCCAATTCCCTTCATATATATATGAATTGTTCTCGGGCAAGAGGTTTGGTGAAAATATCAGCTAATTGCAAATGTGTAGGTATGAATAACACCTTGATATCCTTTTTTTGAATATGATCTCTAATGAAATGATGTCTCACATCAATATGCTTGGTTCTTGAATGTTGTACAGGATTTTTCGCCAGACTTATTGTACTGGTGTTGTCACAGTAGATAGGAATTTCTTTAAGATATATGCCAAGATCCTGAAGTTGTTGTTTTAGCCATAGTACTTGTGCATAACAGCTTGAGGCTGCTATATATTCTGCTTCGGTTGAAGATAATGATACTATAGTTTGTTTCTTGCTGAACCAAGAAACAACTACACCTCCAAGGAATTGACATTGCCCACTTGTGCTCTTCCTATCTGTTTTATAACCACCATGATCAGAATCAGAATAGGCAACTAGATATTCGTTACCTCTTTTGGGATACCATATACCCAATTCTTTTATGTCTGCCAGATATCTGAAAATTCTTTTAACTAATTCAGCATGTGATACTTTGGGGCATGACTGAAATCTCGCACATAAACCAACACTGAACTGAATATCAGGTCTGCTGGCTGTGAGGTAGAGTAATGATCCAATCATTCCTTGATATTGAACTATATTGAAATCAACTTCTTTTTCATCAGCATCCATAAGTACCGTTGAACTCATAGGTGTATCTGCACCATTAGCTTCATCCAATCCAAACTTCTTGAGCAATTCTTTTAGGTATTTAGTCTGTGATATGAATATTCCATTCTTTCTTTGCTTAATTTGTAAACCCAGAAAGAATGTTAATTCTCCCATTAAAGACATTTCAAATTCTCCCTGCATTATCTCAGAGAATTCTTTACACAGAGAATCATTAGTAGCACCGAATATAATATCATCAACATAAATTTGAACTACCAAAATATCATTTAGTTTTCGTTTTATAAATAAAGTTGTATCGAATTTTCCTCGTTTAAAACCAAATTCGATGAGAAATTTGCTCAATCTTTCATACCAGGCTCTAGGAGCTTGCTTCAAACCATATAAAGCTTTTTTTAGTTTGAAAACATGATTTGGTTTGGATACATTTTCAAAACCTGGAGGTTGTTCTACATAAACTTCCTCCTTGATGTACCCATTAAAGAAAGCACTTTTCACATCCATTTGATATAATTTGAATCCTTTGATGCACGCAAAGGCTAAGAGTACTCATATAGCTTCCAATCTTGCTATTGGAGCATATGTTTCCTCATAATCAATACCTTCTTCCTGATTATAGCCCTTGGCGACCAATCTTGCCTTATTTCTAATAATAGCTGCGGATTCATCAAGTTTGTTCTTGAATACCCATTTAGTGCCAATAACCGAGTGGTTTTAGGCTGGGGTACCAAATCCCAAAGTTGATTTCTGTCAAATTGATTTAATTCTTCTTGCATTGCTAACACCCAATCATTATCTGATAAGGCTTCATCAATGTTAGAAGGTTCCAATTGAGAAATGAATGCAGAAAAGCTAACTTCGTTTAAAACTTTGTTTCTAGTTTTAACTCCTTGATATGAATAAGGGAACGGACCGACTAGAAAACAAGTTTGAATACACGAACGGGACGTATGATCAAAGGTAGGACCTTAAGAGAACCTGTCTCTTACAACCCTAGCCATAAAGATACCACAAGGATGATCAGTCCTTGATACAGTCAGAGTATTCGCACGAGAATACAAGCATGCAAGCAAAGCTCACACAAGAGAAATAAAATTCTCTAAGAACAAAGTTCTTATTCATATCATTATCATCTTCTACCTTCTCCAATACAAAAACGCAGCCTTCATATATAGGAAACAAAAGAACACTCTAGAACTCTAAACCTAGTCATAAATGCAATAAATGATGCCTTAATGATAATTGATTTCCTTGGTTGGCACCATTCAAGCCTAAAAGTATGAGGAAATTACTTACTCTTCAAGACTAATTCAGTTACCTAAAAATAGAAAACTAAATCAAAGAACAATCTTTGACCAAAAAAAGGCCTTATTTAATGCAAATAAAATAGGAAACTAATCAAATCATATTTGATGCATAAGGATGCCTTCTAGATGCTTCTTGAGTTGTCTTGGACATCACTTATAATCTTCCACTAAGGCACATGCTTGTCACATGGTATTTAAAGTAAATTCTTTAATCTGGACTACACATGGGCCTTGTACATCATCATGTTAGGCTTATTGCTTTATGTTATCCCAATTTCATGGATCTTCATGCTTTGCCACGTGCTCAAGCTTCAAGGTCTTGTAAACGCATGCATATGAGCTTGAATAAGCATGATTATGGCCTCATTTGCACCCTCAACATATATACTAACATTATGAGCCATTAATGAAGCAAATTGAAGTCTAAATATTTGCTCCAACCTCTCGAACAACTCACTCTTTTCTAGGCTTGTAGTAATTAGGCCCTTGATGTCATGATGAGGATCTTGGGCTTGCATAGAATCTTCTTGTATGATATAAACAACATTTTATTCATTAGATGTGCCACCTATGACGTGTTCGCCATGGATGATGTCACCTTGGTTACCAACTTGGATGCCTTTTTTGACACCATATAATTTGCCACTTGTACCTCTATCACTCCTTCATTAACTTCTCCTATCACTTGATCTAGAGGATGACTCTTGATGTATTTCCAGGCTCGAGGTTGATCTGGTTGACTTAGTTCAACTTCTTTTTCAATATTATCAACCTCAAGATTGGGAGGGTTAACAGAAGATTGGTTACTAGATATCTCATCGTCAAAGTTTTTACTAGAGGACACATATTCATCGAATACAACATGAATTGATTCTTCTACAACACATGTTCATTTATTAAAAACTCTATATGCTTTACTTTGATTTGAATAGCCTAGGAAAAGTCCCTCATCAGCCTTAGAATCAAACTTTCCAAGATTATCTTTACCGTTGTTATGAATAAAACACTTACAACCAAATATGTGTAGATGAGCAAGGTTTGGTTTCCGTCCCTTATAGAGTTCGTATGGTGTCTTTCCAAGTTTGGTTTTGACATACGCTCTATTTGAGATGTAGCATGCAGTGCTCATAGTGTCTGCCCAGAAGACTTGAGACACATTCTTTTCGTTGAGCATTGCTCTAGCCATTTCTGTAAGAACTCTATTCTTTTCGTTGGCCTCATTTGCACCCTCAACATATATACTAACATTATGAGCCATTAATGAAGCAAATTGAAGCCTAAATATTTGCTCCAACCTCTCGAACAACTCACTCTTTTCTAGGCTTCTAGTAATTAGGCCCTTGATGTCATGATGAGGATCTTGGGCTTGCATAGAATCTTCTTGTATGATATAAACAACATTTTGTTCATTAGATGTGCCACCTATGACGTGTTCGCCATGGATGATGTCACCTTGGTTACCAACTTGGATGCCTTTTTCGACACCATATAATTTGCCACTTGTACCTCTATCATTCTCCTCCTCTTGAAGAAGAGTCATCCTCGACTCTTGAGGGTCATATTCGCCATATGGAACAATCATTAATGGGCCATCATAATTAGGCTCCTGTTGTGATGATAAAACAGCACTAGGAAGAGAGTAGTTAGTATCAAGAAAAGGTTCTTCTTTTGCATATTCTTTATCCTTATCTTTACACTCATTCTTTTTATTTTCACTCAAGTCACCCTCAATTATTTTCACCTCAAACTCAATTTCTCTTTCACTCTCAATTTTTCTTTTCTCTTCAAGCATTTTTTCTTGCGCCTCTTTTTCTTTTTTGATCTTTTCTTTTTCTCTATGTCTCTCTTTTTTCTTCATGAGTTTTTCTATCTCAATGGCTATGGAGACAATTCCTTGAATATCACTATATGGGTACAACTTCATTTGCTTTGCAATATCTGGATTCAGCCCGTGTAGAAATCGATCCATAGTTGCCTTTGAGCTTTCTTTGACTTTAGCTCGAAGAATAGCAATGTGCAACTCATCAAAATAATCTTTAACGCTCATGGGACCTTGCTTTAGCTCCTGCAATTCTTTGTAAAGCTTAAAATGGGATGAAGCCTTTAACTCCTCTATGTCCATCTTGAGTTTGAAGAACTCATCCTGCATGGTCTTCATGACTAATTTGAAATCTGTTATGAATTCATTTTTTTTGGATTTCTGGCCACTCATATTTAATTTGAAATGTAAGTTTAATCACTCGTGTTTCACACAAATATGGATTTTAACTTGATGTATCACTCTTGCCTTTTACCACTCAAGCTTGCCTCGTATAGTATTCTTGATTGAAAAACTCAACAAAATCAAGAGACAATATTAGTATGTGGTAATAATCTTCTTAACTAGAAATTGTAAGAACCAAGGAATGAATGAGAAAGGAGAGAAACATGTGATGGAAAAAAAATCATGGGAAGGGGAAAAATCTGAATAATAACGGAAAAGAAGAAGGGAAATAACAAGGGAAAAGGAAACAAAGGAATCAGGAAAAAAAAGGAAAGGAAATAAAAATAGGAGAGAAAGAAGAATTAGGAAAGTAAGACTACCCAAGTTTGTAGATTTAGGAAACTTTTGTGATTTGAAATAGAGGCACTCAAATGAAGAAATTTGATTTCAATCTTTTCAATTTCCAAAAGCCTACAACTCTTTCCTCTCTCTCTCTCTCTTTTTCAATTTTTGAATTTTTTTTTCTGCTCAGTTTTTTTTAGCAGCACACCAGTTGTTTTTTGTTTTCTTTTTTTGCACGATTTTTTTAGGTAATTGAAAAACCAAAAAACACAAAGTATATGGGTGGAAGAGATAGAAGAGAATGGGAAAACACAAGAAGACAGGAAGACGATAGAAACAAAGAAAGAAGGAAAACAGAAGCAAAGAAGGAAAATAAAAGGATAGAACTTGAAATCTAGCAAACCTTGAGCTCTGATACCACTTGATATGAATAAGGGAACGGACCGGCTAGAAAACAAGTTTGAATACACGAACGGGACGTATGATCAAAGGTAGGACCTTAAGAGAACCTGTCTCTTATAACCCTAGCCACAAAGATACCACAAGGATGATCAGTCCTTGATACAGTCGAAGTATTCGCACGAGAATACAAGCATGCAAGCAAAGCTCACACAAGAGAAATAAAATTCTCTAAGAACAAAGTTCTTATTCATATCATTATCATCTTCTACCTTCTTCAATACAAAAACGCAGCCTTCATATATAGGAAACAAAAGAACACTCTAGAACTCTAAACCTAGTCATAAATGCAATAAATGATGCCTTAATGATAATTGATTGCCTTGGTTAGCATTATTCAAGCCTAAAAGTATGAGGAAATTACTTACTCTTCAAGACTAATTCAGTTACCTAAAAATAGAAAACTAAATCAAAGAACAATCTTTGACCAAAAAAAGGCCTTATTTAATGCAAATAAAATAGGAAACTAATCAAATCATATTTGATGCATAAGGATGCCTTCTATATGCTTCTTGAGTTGTCTTGGACATCACTTATAATCTTCCACTAAGGCACATGCTTGTCACATGGTATTTAAAGTAAATTCTTTAATCTGGACTACACATGGGCCTTGTACATCATCATGTTAGGCTTATTGCTTTATGTTATCCCAATTTCATGGATCTTCATGCTTTGCCACGTGCTCAAGCTTCTAGGTCTTGTAAAAGCATGCATATGAGCTTGAATAAGCATGATTATGGCCTCATTTGCACCCTCAACATATATACTAATATTATGAGCCATTAATGAAGCAAATTGAAGTCTAAATATTTGCTCCAACCTCTCGAACAACTCACTCTTTTCTAGGCTTGTAGTAATTAGGCCCTTGATGTCATGATGAGGATCTTGGGCTTGCATAGAATCTTCTTGTATGATATAAACAACATTTTGTTCATTAGATGTGCCACCTATGACGTGTTCGCCATGGATGATGTCACCTTGGTTACCAACTTGGATGCCTTTTTTGACACCATATAATTTGCCACTTGTACCTCTATCACTCCTTCATTAACTTCTCCTATCACTTGATCTAGAGGATGACTCTTGATGTATTTCTAGGCTCGAGGTTGATCTGGTTGACTTAGTTCAACTTCTTTTTCAATATTATCAACCTCAAGATTGGGAGGGTTAACAGAAGATTGGTTACTAGATATCTCATCGTCAAAGTTTTTACTAGAGGACACATATTCATCGAATACAACATGAATTGATTCTTCTACAACACATGTTCATTTATTAAAAACTCTATATGCTTTACTTTGATTTGAATAGCCTAGGAAAAGTCCCTCATCAGCCTTAGAATCAAACTTTTCAAGATTATCTTTACCGTTGTTATGAATAAAACACTTACAACCAAATATGTGTAGATGAGCAAGGTTTGGTTTCCGTCCCTTATAGAGTTTGTATGGTGTCTTTCCAAGTTTTGTTTTGACATACGCTCTATTTGAGATGTAGCATGCAGTGCTCATAGTGTCTGCCCAGAAGACTTGAGACACATTCTTTTCGTTGAGCATTGCTCTAGCCATTTCTGTAAGAACTCTATTCTTTCTTTCCACGACTCCATTCTGTTGTGGAGTTCTTGGTGCTGAAAAATTGTGATCGATGCCATTTGTATCACAATATTCTGTAAATGCTTGATTATCAAATTCTCCACCATGATCTGTCCGGATACCTGCAATCAACATACCTTTCTTATTTTACACTTTCTTGGCAAAGGCAATAAATTAACTAAAAGTTTCATCTTTGGATGACAAAAATATATTCCAGGTAAATCTAGTGAAATTATCAACAATAACAAATGTGTACAAATTTCCACCGAGACTCTTTACTCTTGCTGGACCAATCAGATCCATATGTAATAATTGAAGTGGTCTGTTAGTGGTAATTTCAGTTTTTGATTTAAAAGATGATTTAGTTTGCTTACCTCTTTGACAAGCATCACAAATTAAATCATTCTTGAAGTTTACATTAGGTAAACCAATTACCAAATCCTTTTTGAGTAATTTTCCTAATTGATGCATATTTACATGGGCAAGTCGCTTATGCCATAGCCAACTCTCATCAGTGTTACTCAAAAGACAATTTTCAGAAATATTTTCATTCATATCAAGAGTATAGTAGTTACCTTCTCTTTTTGCCTTGAGTTTTGATTTCAAATTCTTCTTTTCAATTTGTAGATCCTTCTTGCTAACTATTAGACATTCTTCTGAGTCAAATATTACCCAGTTGTCTTTATCTGTGCTTTGGCTTACACTTAATAGATTGTGACATAAACCTTCAAAATAATATACGTCTTTGATTTTATCCTTGACTTCCCCAAGTCGTGCTATCCTTCCGGTTTGATTTCCTCCAAATTTTACCTTACCACCTTCCTTGGGTACTAATGTGGTGAAATTCTCAGGATCACCAGTCATATGTCTTGAGCATCCACTATCTATGTACCATTTGTTTGATTTGGATGCTCTGAAACAAACCTGCAGTTAAGGATAATTAAGTTTTAGGTACCCATATCTTTTTGGGTCCTTTTGGGTTAGTACATATAACTTCCTGTTCATGAATCTTCTTAGGTATCCATTTATACATTCCTATAACTCCTTTCTTTTTATGAAAACATGAAGAAGTGTAGTGCCCTTTTCTATTGCAGTAATTATAATAGGCAAAAGGATTAGATGCGTGCACAGAACGTGTGAAATAACTTAAATATGGTTTACCTCCTGTCTTCTTCTTACCCCTTCTTTTGTCTAAGTCTGGATCATATCCTATACCAGACTTATCATTCACAAGACGTTGTGCTTTTAAAATAACATTTAACATCTCACTTCCTTTTGTAAACTTTTCAAGAGTTTTAGTAAGATCAATATTTTTCTTCTCAAGAGAAAAACACTTTTCGCAACCTTTATCAAATGAATCTTTAATTCTTTCTTCAAGAAAAAATTTTTTTTACATGCAATCAAATTTTTAACAATTTTGACAAATTCAGAATGTAAAGCATCATATTCATTTTGTAATTCATCATAAGTAGGATCAGAATCATTTACCTCCTCGTCTGTTTCCTCTTGAGCAACCAGGCATATATTGGCTATCTCTTCATTATCGCTTTCTTTATCTGAGGAGCTATCTCCCCACATTGCAGAAACTTATAACAGTATCTGAATTTGTTGTGATACTCTTTTCTTCATGTTCCTTGTAAAATTGTATCATGTAAACGTGTTATAGTTAAATAATTTAGGTTCGATGCATGTCATATCACTAAAGCAAGGTATTCTTACTTCTCAGGAGTAATATTTTATGTTTCATCAATGTGGAAATAATTTTGGGATGCCTTACAAGTTTTTTGTCCTTAACTAGGAGAGGATTCTAATAAAAAAATGATAAAAATTCAATTCAACAAAAATAGTTATAAAACAAACAAACTCCTTAAAAAATGATAACTTCTAAATACGTTTTCATCTCTACCAGGGAAACTTATACTTAAGGGAACCACTTGCTAAGGGAAATAAAACCCTTAAAATTCCAATAATTTTGCTGCTGGTAACTATTCTAGGAGAGGGCATAAATAGCACACCTGCTTACAGATATTGAGGTTTTCCTTACAAAGGTTAATCTATTCCATATTCAATATAAACGCTGCCCAATTTCACATCACTACTTTCCTCACCCTGTCAAGCTAAGTGTTTGGTGTTTGTAATAAAAGAATAAAAATGAAAGCTAGGGTGTTTTCCCATTTATTTTAGTTTCTATTTGGATACTTGTCTGGAGGTAGGTTTGGGATCTTTTATCATTGAACTATTAGTATGTTCAATAAAAGCTCACTCTTATACAGATCTTTCCATTCATAATTCAAGTTTTTCGCTTGTCATTTATCTGAAGAAATTAGTGGAGAAGATACTATGGTTTTGTGTGATCTGTTGTTGCTTAGAATTTCATAGAAATGTTGTGACCAAGTATTGAATAAGTAGAGATTATCTACAGTTGGTGGAGAATTTCACTACAAATCAATCCCACCTGGGGAAGAGTTACTGTATGGCTACGTGCTTGGGAAGTAATTGAAGCATTTTCAACAAAGATGAGTGTTTGCTGTTTGGAAATCCACTACAAGCGTGGTTCATAGGAACTCCTTGAAAGATATTTTAACATAGTTCTACTATCCCTGAACTTTCCCCAGTAGAGTACCAGGGTGACTGTTGTTATATCAAGCACGTTTTTATAGTTGTTCGATTTTTAGGCACTTAAAAGGAAATTTATTCCTTTAACATTATGCTTATTGTTTGAGCATCAATCAATCTACGTTTTTGTTACTTGATGATCCCTTCTTTGTATATTTAAGTTTGTTTACCTGTATTAATATAGCTTTGTTAGTATTTTGGATTGAAATTTATAATAAATTTGATATTTCATATTAGTTTTGTTGTAATTATTTTTATTTGTCAGGTGTTTGGTTGTTTGTTATCATGTAAACGGGTTTGTAGCATAATAAATAAATATATTTTTTTCAAAAAATGAGTTTCTACACTTAACAAACAAGGAGAGGTGTAGAAAGTCCACTTTCTACATGTGTTGTAAGACAAAAGGTATAGAAAGTAGGACTTTCTACACGTGTTGTAACACATCAGATGTAGAAAGTCCCACTTTCTACACCTGTCGTACGTCAAGTGTAAAAAGTCATTTCCGTCACATGTAAAAACTCTTTCCTATACTAGTGACATCCATTATCTACTCCAATGGTTGTAAGGTCGCTAGACAAGAAGAAGGATCCCTTTCGCCCTCAAGAGAAAATAGAAGAACTTCTTGCTCAAGAAGTATCATGTCTTAGTGCTATTGGTACACTAATGTATCTTAACAATACAACATGACCCGATTTTCTGCAAATTTATTAGCAAGATTTAGTTCTTCTCCAACAAGTCATTGGAACAGAATTAAACATATATTCCCATATCTTCGAGGAACAAATAATATGGGATTATTTTATTCTAACAAATCTGGATCACAATTGAATGGTTATGCGGATGTAGGGTTTTATCAGATCCACACAATGGTATATCTCAAACAAGATATTTATTTACTTGTGGAGGTACAGTTGTATCTTGGCACTCAATAAAACAAACTTTAGCTGTAACACCTTACATTTACACTAGTTCTGATGAGTTTTAAGTAGCAAACTCGAACTAGTAAGCGTTATTCTTTTATAACACTTCAAATTCTGACCTCAAAAGAGGATTTGAACCTGTAGTTAAGTGGGTTTTTTAAAAAACAAAAATTTAAAACTTTTGCGGAAACGTACCCTAGCGGTTCGTAACTTTGTTGTTACTCATCAATTATTATCTTTTCTTATTGATTTAATTAGGGTGATTCTCTACTCAACTAAATTCATTTATTTACATACATGACTGTGTAGCCACACAAGGCAACCAAAGTGTCTAAATCACATAAATTTACAATTCTGGACCCTTAAATCTTCGGTCCACCATCGCATTCTCTTCTCGTGTAACTTCCAGCATCCCATCTCTGTCCACCTATCTAAATGGTTGGTTGGGGGAGGGTGAGATTCGGAGGAATCTCAGTAGTAAGCAATACCATAATGCATGCAAGATAAATGCTAGTGCATGACATGCTTGCCTTACGTAGGCTCATGCTCACATAATGATATCTCTGTATGCTCATTTTTTCATACAACATATCTATGCCCATAGTATAAACAAAAACAGAGCTTCATTCATTCAAATATGCTTCACATAGTCAAGCAAAGTAATAAACAAGCAAAATATCAAATAGATGCAAGTAGGGTAAGTTTACTACCTTAGTTGCCCTTCCTTGATCCAATGTCTTTGATCCTGTTTGAGCACAACTGTCTGGTCCTAAAATTCCCAAATGTAAACTAAATGAGTTATTACTCATTCATGTATTATTCCAAACTCATATTGTTGGTTATCTTAGCTTAAAAATGCTAAATTACCAAAATGTCCCTGTGAACTTGGTCTACGTCCCTTTGTACCCAGTCCAACTGTACCTCACCAAAAATTATGACCTAAGCTAGTCCTGCACAATTTTGTGTATAGAATCCATTTTTAACCTCGGATTTGCAAAATTCACTATCAAAAGATGAAAATGCCCTTGGCAGCCCCTAACTTAGGGTTTTAAAGGTAGTTTGGTCATTTCACATTCTAGGGCTTTTTATACTTCACAATCTACATGAACCCAACACAATTTTTCCTTCTAAACACAATGTAACCATCAAATTGATGAAATTCCAGCTCCTTCTCCCTGTTCTGCTTCTGGTCAAAACTTAGGGAAAATGTGTTTTCTTTTTTTCAATCCATAAACCTCCTTCTTTTAACCTCTAATCACATGATTAAATACTTAAAAACCTTCTAAACATGAGTGTGAATTTAGGTAGAACCTCCCTTTAGGATTTAACATCCCTACATCACAAACCAAGCCAAAAACCAAGCCAAATTCAAGAACAACAACCATAATAACACCTACTAACTAAGAGGATTAAGGTTTTGGAGATTACCTCTTGATTTCTTGGCTTTCTCTCCCTAGGATGCCACCTTGCTCTCTCTCTCTTCCCTCTTTATTTTGCTTGCTAGTCATGGTTTTCAAGAAGAAGAGATTAAAAGAGGTTCCCAAGTGATATAGAAGGCATAAGCACTTGAAATCACACCTCTTACCTTAGATTTTGGTTTCTTCAACCTTAGCTCTTCCTCTTTGTTCTTCAAGTGTTTCAAGCCCTTCTCTCTTTCTCTCTCCTGGTGCTATCTTGACTGAAATATGAAGAAGCCATAAGAATGATTTAGCTTCTTGAAATATCCCACTTACTTTATGTCATATACTTGGCCCTTATTTCTTTTCTCTTTGAATTAATTCTAGCCAATTATTCTATCTTGTTTCTTGCTTTCTTTATTCCACCTTATATAATGAAGAAGGAAGGGATATTAGCCTCATCAAATATCTCCTCTACTTTATGTTATAACATGTTTAATGGAAAATCAACATGTGCCATTTACTTGGTCACATATAATTCTCCTGCTTGAATAAATGCGAGCTAAGTATTAATTTCCCTTCTCCTTTCTATTTAGACATCACATGGCTATTGAAGGGAGTCAAAGAAAACTTTTTGAAATAGCTTCATACATCTCTTCAAAATCAATATTCATTGGCCATTTAGCTCTTACCTTGCTTTTTTAACTTTTCAACCACCTTTACTTTGCTAAAAATGCTTCATCTTTAAGCTTAACATGAACCAACTAAATGAACTCCCTCCTTTTGCTTCATTTGACCAAAATTATTGGTCAATTGAAGAGAAAAATAATTCCATCTTGCTTTATTGATCAAATGACCATTTTGCCCAAATATTTATTTTCATTTTCGCACTTAATGCAAAATTGGGCAGAATTTTCATCAAATTTTGAAAATTCATATCTAATTGTATAAATATCCAATTAGGGTAGTTCTAAAGGATATGTGACCCTTATTAAGTCTAGTTTCAATGAAAAATATATCCTTTAGACAAATGAAAGCCTAACATTCCCAGAATTATTGTTTTTGGATGGTGCAACATAAAATTCCCAATTTTATTGGGCTAACTTCAAAAATACATAACCCTTTATGTACAGCTTCAAATGACTTATATGAACTATCCAATTAATCTTGATAAGTCTAATTTCGTTCTAGAAAGTTTAAAAAATTTTGGACATCATTTTGCTATTGAAAAATGTTACACAAACACGACTATCAAACAGGAAAATTCATTGCCAACAACACTACTTTGTGTTCCGATTAACTATGTTGTGTGTGACTTCTAATTGCATTATTTTATCATTCCCCAAGCTCTTTAATTCACCATAATATTCTCTTTAATACCCCAAGGGTATAAAGGAATTTTGGAGAATACAATTATACCTTACTGGGATACTAGTTAAACTGAGGTTTAGCAGTCTACCTGATCCAAGCTTAATCTCAAGCCTCTTGTCCCAAAATTTGGGATATTAAAACTCTCCCCCTGTTTAATAAATTTCATGCTTGAAATTTTGAACATCTATACTTTGGGGAATCATTCTAGACACTCAGTCTATCTCTCATATTTGCATATCACAGAGCATGCAATTCAAATTATCATACTCTCAACAAAATCCTAGATAGTATTCAGCAATTTTCATACATCATTCTTATTCATTCTGTCCACAGTGTGTAGCATTTAATCACAGGACCTATTGGCCCATTCTCACAGTGCTTGGTTTATCAAGTCTCACTGCCTCTTCAGGACTCTCCCGAATTATGTTGTATGCATACCAGGCCTTACAACCTCTTTCAGACTCCGCCCAGATTACACTGTATGCATTCCAAGCCTTACCACAGCGCTATATATTCCAGCCTTGCTACCTAGGGGATCACCCCTATGCCATAAGCATCTTAGGGCTTACTACCTCAGCTACAACCTGGTACAGTCTGAATATTCTGCCAATCTCAAGGTGTACTCTAGACATACTGGTCCAACGTCACAGTGCTAGGCACACAGGTCTTATAGCCCAGTGACATCGCTCTGTGAAAACTTGCACATTGGGTCTTATCGCCTCAAGCCTAAGCTTGGCACCATTCTCAAGCACATCACATTAGGCTGGCCTAAAGACATACTAGTCCCTTAGGTCTTATGGCGTTAGGACAATTGGTCAATCATCTTTGCTGAATACATATCGAGACTATCTATCTTAGGACACATACTAGTCCATCTCTTACTACTTAATACATTCATACCCTTATGTAATCTTCACGAAGCATGCTAAACAAACCATCATCATAACAATCATCACTAGAGCATTTGGCAAGTTAGCATATATAGCCTAATGGCAACCACTAGACCCTTGGTCCCACAAGTCACAATACCCCAAGTATTCACCCAGGCAATAGACCATAGGATTCCCTCGTTCATAATAGGAGTTTCCATTGCCCCAAGTTTCTACAGGAACAAAAAGGCCCTAGGCGACTACTTGCGTATAACAGAAATATCCATGGCTTGGGTGTCCACCTACGCAAATAGGCCTCGGGCGATCACCTTACAAATTCTAAATGCTCATCAGGTCTTACTGCCCAGGGAATCACCCCTATGCCATAGGCATTACAGGACTTACAGCCTCGAGCCTCTACCCATCAGGTCTGACTACCTAAGGACATATTGGCCCCACAGGTCTTACCGCCTACCTTATATTCATAACATGAACTTACCGCCTACCTTATATTCATAACATGAATATACTCAATGGTAAACACATGCATGCAAAACCATTACATAAGATATGAGAGCAAGAGTTGCTTTCCTTTATACCGTCGAGCCTGTTCTTCCTTAATCTTTCATCAACTAGTGCTGAAGCACCCCATAGCGTTTCGCTGGGTCACATAAACCCTTCTCTAAAGGAAACCCATTACATGGAATAGTCATTTTAATGCTCTATCTTTGAGAGTCAACAATCACGTAGCTCTACTCTATGGTTCATCATCACGTTGGCTTCACTCCATAGTTTGTCGTCATGGGGTTACACACTATGGTTTGACATCACGATGGATCCACACTACAGTACTGCACTCGGTGCAGTCACCTGACTGGTCAGCCCCTCCGGTTAGAACCCTCCGTAGGTAGCCCTCTACAGTCAGATCTCCCTGTTGGTAGCCTTTTTCGATCAAAACTCTCTGTAGGTAGCCCTCTCCAATAAGACTTCTCCGTAGGTTGCTCTTTCAGGTTGGTCATCTCTGAATGGAAGTACCATTATAATGGAAACCTATATCTCATAAGGTCCCTCTTCTCTAGTAGTTCTATAATCTGCTTTCTCTAATTTTCTCCATCTCATCTAGGTTCAATTCATATGGACTTTCGATATCGATCCAACTCCAGGCATAATCACAACTCTAAAGGAATATTCTATGATTAAGATCTTTCCCTATACTAGATTAGCAACTAGCAACCTCGAGAAACCTCATACACATCTCTGTACTACATTCTAGTACCTCAAGCCATTCAAGCCATTTCAAATTCCTGGAGAATCTCAGGTTACGACTCAACTCTTAAAACCTCAACATCGCATAAGGTGAAAATCATTTTCCTCAAATATACCAAAGAGGCATGCTACAATCATGATCAATAGCGCTTATCTAACCTTCATGGTATTCAGATAACATCATCAACCATTACTGAAGGTTTAGCACTATCTGGTTCACAAGGTTCAAAGTTCCATCATGGAACAAAACCAAAGAGCAACCTGATTCACATTTTAACCTAAGTACTATTCCATATTAGATGTGATTCCAACCTACCCTCAACCTTCAGTATCATAAAATCGGATCCTCTAGGATTAATATATAGCATAATCATCACTCTTGATATCCCTAAGGATCACCATATATCTTGCCTCAATGTACTCAAACCTTCATGTATTCCAACCTTTAGTCTAAGGTTTCTACATGGAGACTTCCCAGGGGGTCACTCATCCTAAAATTTCTCTCACCCGAGCACGCTTAACCTTAAGGTTATGATGTGATATAGGGTATCAGTGCCCGTATAGATCCATATATCTCTAGGCATCAGTATCCCACATATACCTTGATCCTAGTATACCATGTTATCCTACCCATAAATGATAGATATTATCCTTACAAGGAAACATAAGCAGTACCAGCTTCTTGGTATAAGCCCTCTATGTGTTCTCTTAACACAGGGGAAAATTTTGGGTTAACTCTAACTCAATATCAGGAGCCCTAGAGTTAGCAATAGAATCTGAATCATGCACTTCCTTATTTATCCTTAGGGTCTCATTACTATAGTCACCAGTAGAGGAAACCCAACTAGGACTGGGCACCGCTAATATCCCTGTCAAGTGGAGCCACTTCCTCTATATAGACCTTTGCCCCTTCCTTCAACAGGCTGATTAACAGATAAAGGAGGTCTAATCCTTTAGGTCTCTCTACTATATGTGACTCCTAATTATAGTAACACTAACAGGGAATCACTGTACTATTCAAATAAGCAGAGAATATACCCTATAGTCAAAACCCTTTGCTTTAACTGGACCTTTATCTCTAAGAAGACAATTCCATTGCCAGAATACTGCTTTGATACCATATAAATGTAACACCTTACATTTACACTCGTTCTGATGAGTTTTATGCAGTGAACTCGAACCACTAAGCGTTATTCTTTTATAACACTTTTCAAATCCCGACTTCAAAGTAGGATTCGAACCTGTAGTTGAGTGGGTTTTTTTTTTTAAATTTAAAACTTTGTGGAAGCATACCCTAGTGGTTTGCAACTTTGTTATTACTCATCAATTATTATCTTTTCTCATTGATTTAATTAGGGCGATTCTATGCTCAACTAAATTCATTTATTTACATACACTACTGTATAGCCACACAAGGCTACCAAAGTGTCTAAATCATATAAATTTATAGTTTTGGACCCTTAAATCTTCGGTCTACTATCGCATTCTCTTCTCTCGCAACTTCCAGCATTACACCTCTATCCATCTGTCTAAATGTTTAGTTAGGGGAGGGTGAGACTCGGAGGAATCTCAGTAGTAAACAGTACTATAATGCATGCAATGCTAGTGCATGACATGCTCGCCTTTCGTACCCTCATGCTCACATAATGACATCTCTGCATGCTCAATATTTCATACAATATATCTATGGCCACAATATAAACAAAAATAGAGCTTCATACATTCATATATGCTTAATCAAGTAAAGCAATACACAAGCATAAATATCAAATAGATGCAAGTAGGGTAAGTTTACTACCTTAATTGCCCTTATTTGATCTACCGTCTTTAATCCAACTCAGGCACCACTCTCTGGTCCTAAAATTCCCAAATGTACAATAAATGAGTCATTACTCATTGATGTATTATTCCAAACTCATATTATTGGTTATCTTAGCTTAAAAATGCTAAATTATCAAAATGTCCCTGGGGACCCACAACAACACCTACTAACCAAGAGGACTAAGGTTTTAGAGATTACCTCTTGATTTCTTGGCTTTCTCTCTTTAGGACATCACCTTGCTCACTCTCTTCTTTCTTGATTTTGCTTGCTATTCATGATTTTTAAGAAGAAGATATTAGAAGAGGTTCCCAAGTGATTTAAAAGGCATAAGCACTTGAAATCATAGCTCTTGCCTTAGATTTTGGTTTCTTGAACCCTATCTCTTCCTCTTTGTTCTTCAAGTGTTTCAAGCCCTTCTTTCTCTCTCTCTCTCTCTTGGTGCTTCCTTGACCAAAATATAAAGAAGCTATAAGAATGATTTAGCTTCTTGAAATATCCCACTTACTTTATGTCAAACCCCGCATAATTTACAAGCACAGTTTAATGGGCATACAGAATTAGTACAAACATACTGATATAACATCCTTAATTTTATTACAAAAAACCCTAAAATAAAATACATAATCCAAAACATAAGCGGAACTCAAGATAGACAGAACAAAAGCTCTTTCAAAAGTCAGTCTTCTCAGTTTTTGGGATCTACTACTTCTTTGCCTTTCGAGCTGTTTTGTCTTGCTGTATACATTTTATTACAGGAAAGGGATGAGATTCAATGAATCTTAGTAGTAACCAGACAATCAATCATATAAAATGTGAATGGAAAACATGCAATGCAGCATTTATAATGATGCAGCAATTAGATGCCAAGCACATGTCTAACAATGCTCAAGAACCAAACGATGATTTTGTCTGGATCAAAATAACTATCCATTCCTGACATGCACAAATCATAACCTCATACATGGGAATCCACCTATGTGATGTGATTACACTAATAACTTGGAGCAGTAATCTACTTATCCGTACTTATCAGACCACTAACTGGGTCCACCTGGTCATACGGTACCTTACTTGTCCCATGGGGTAGTACCTTACTTGTCCCATACCCAATGAGTACTGATACCACATTCAATACATTGTACAGAACATGACAAACAATGCATACTAACATTCACATAGAATATGAGAGATAGAGTTACTACCTTGTTGTCTTTCCTTGCCTAATTTATCAGTCTTTATTGGTCCGACTCGCAAGATATCAAATCCTAAAATTATCAAATTAATTGTAAATGAGTTATGACTCATTCATACTTTATTCTAAAATTTACAAGTTAATTATCTTAGCTCAAAATCACGTAATTACCAAAATGCCCCTAGGGAACCCTGTCCGATTCCCTTTTTACCCGGTATATTTGCACTTTTCCAAAAATTATGCCCCGACCTAATCCTACACAATTTCATGTGTAGAATCCATTTTTGATGTCATATTGGACAAATTCCATTCCAAATTATAGATTGACCCTTGGCAGCACCAACTTAGGGTTTTAGGGGTATTTTTGTCATTTCACATTCTAAGGCTTTTCATACTTAACACTCTACATAAACCCTACACAATTTTTCCTTCTAAACATCATGAAACCATTAGAAACTTAAAATTCCATCTCCAAATCCTATTTCTAGGTTTGGCCAAAATATCTCATATTTTGGAAAAAAATTGGATTTTCATTATATCAACTCTTTAACACATTCTTTTCACTTGTAATCACTAGTTTGATCATCCAATCACCAAATAAACATGATCAATATAAATTTTTGTAGCATATCCCCTTAGATTTTGAACATCCTAATATACATAATTTATCACAAACCAATCAATATCCAGCCACACGACAACCACAACTTTAATTTCAACAAGATTTTCAAGGTTTTGGTAACTTACCTTGCTTCTTCTTCTTATCCTCTAACACATCACTCTTCTTCTCCTTTCCTTGATTTTTTTCTTGTTTGATGGATAATTCAAGATGATATAGAGGTTCAGAAGTGATTTCATGAATTAGAGAACAAGAACAAATAGAAATTTCTACCTACTTACCTTGTTATTGCTTCTTGAACCTTGTCTTCTTTTCTTGTTCCCAGCTTGCTTCAAGACTCTTCCCTTCTTTCCTTCTTTCATTTTTGGCCAACCTTGACCTCTTTTATAGAGAGGAAGAGAGTTCTCTAGAACTCTCTTACTTTCTCTTGAATTAATATTATTTTACTCATGAATTTTATCATGTGATATTTTTTTATTATTTCCCTTTCTTATTATGTGATTTCTCTTGTATCTCTAGATAGTTCTTTCATCTCTTTTCTTCTCCCTTCCAACCGATCTCTTCCCTTACTATTAAGGAAAAAATATTGTATTTATTTATGTAGCCAAAATGACCATTTTGCCCTTACATTTCCTTGAATTTTTGAAATAATTGTTACCTTCTTCTTCATATTATTTCTTGATTGAAAATTTTTCATGTATTGGGCCTTAAAACTGTGATCTTTAATGTTAAATTTTATGCCATAAATGAGGCTTTACCTCAAATTAAATTAGGCATTAGGACTTTCTAGATCATAAATTAAATATAATTTTCTTTTTCACTACTTTGGCTACTTCAAGTACACCATATACTTGGCCCTTATATATTTTCTCTTAGAATTACACTTTATGTCATATACTTGGCCCTTATTTCTTTTCTCTTTGAATTAATTCTAGCCAAGTATTCTATCTTCTTTCTTGCTTTCTTTATTCCACCGTATATAATGAAGAAGGAAGGGATATTATTAGCCTCATCAAATATCTCCTCTACTTTATGTTATAATATGTGTTTAATGGAAAATTAACATGTGCCATTAATTCTCTTGCTTGAATAAATGTGAGCCAACTATTAATTTCCCTTCTTCTTGCCATTTGGACATCACATGGTTGTTGAAAGTCAAAGAAAGCTTTTTGAATTTTCTTCATACATCTCTTCAAAATCAATATTCATTGCCATTTAACTCTTACCTTGCTTTTTTGACTTTTCAACCACCTTTACTTTGCTAAAAATGCTTCATCTTTAAGCTTAACATGAACCAAGTAAATGAACTCCCTCCTTTTGCTTCATTTGACTGAAATTATTGGCCAATTGAAGAGAAAAATAATTCCATCTTGCTTTATTGATCAAATGATCATTTTTCCCAAACATTTATTTTCATTTTCGCACTTAATGCAAAATTTGGCAGAATTTTCATCAAAGTTTAAAAATTCATATCTAATTGTATAGATATCCAATTAGGGTGGTTTGAAAGGCTATGTGACCCTTATTAAGTCTAATTGAAAATAAAAATATAACCTTTGGACAAATGAAAGCTGAACATTCCCAAAATTATTATGTTTAGAAGCTGCCACATAAAATTCCTAGTTTTAATGCGCTAACTTCAAAAATACATAACTCTTTATGTACTTCTCAAATGACTTATATGACCTATCCAATTAAATCTTGTTAAGTCTAATTTCATTATGAAAAGGTTCAAAAATTTTGGACATCATTTTCCCATTGAAAAATGTCACACAAACACGACTGTCACACAGGGAAATTCACTGGCCACAACACTACTTTGTATTCAAATTAACTATGTTGTGTGTGACTTCTAATCGCATTGTTTTGTCATTCCCCCAGATCTTTAATTCACCATGATACTCCCTTTAATACCCCAAGGGTATAAAGGAATTTTAGAGAATACATTTATGCCGTACTGGGATACTTGCTAAACCGGAGTTTAGCAGTCCACTTGATCCAAGCTTAATCTCAAGCCTCTTGTCCCAAAATTTAGGATATTACATTAGCATCCACCTTATCAAATCATGTAGAGATATCGCAGTTCAGAAGGCAAGTCAAGAATGTGTTTACCTAAGGTCAATGACTCAACATATTCAATCAGTATGTGGTCCATTTCTTGAACAAAAGATTCCAACAATACTATATGAAGATAATATGGCATGTATAGCTGAATTGAAAGGAGGGTACATCAAAGGAGATAGAACAAAACACATTTCTCCAAAATTCTTTTTCACTCATGATCTTATGATGAGTGGTGACATAGATGTTTATCAAATTCTCTCATGTGATAACCTTGTAGATTTGTTTACTAAGACACTGCCAACTAGAACATTTAGGAAGTTAGTGCAATGTATTAGATTGCATAAGCTCAAAGACATAAATTAATATTGTCATCAAGGGGACTAAACATTATGTACTCTTTTTCTTTCACTAGGTTTTTGTCCCAATGGGTTTTTCCTAGTAAGGTTTCAATGAGGCTCAATATTTGTATATGGACATTGAAGAGGGAGTGTTGTAAAAATACTAATTGAGGTGGATGTCCATAAACTCCCAAATCTTGGCCTTTCATTTTCTATACTCTATAATCTCTCTAATAAATAGTCTTTAGGAGTCTTTATACCTATAACTCAAGGGTTACAATTTGTGAACTCATGAGGATTAAAGTTTGTCATTTACTTTATGTAACTCTTGGTTGTGGTTGATGGCCTATAAATAGAGCACTATGTACCACACTTTGGTTGCATCCAAATGAATGAGACATTGATCCATCTTTCTCTCTAATTCTCTCTTCATCCCTCTTCATCTCTTCATTTTCATCTCTTATATTTTCTCACTTTTATAACACATATAAAGTAATATGTGAAGGTGTAAAATCATACATGAGCTTTTACTCAGAGTGTACCCAGCACTAAATGCTTTTTTGAAGGTATAAAAGTAACCATGAACTTTGAAAATAGGGGCAAAAGTTACAGCACCGTTAAATCATGCATGGTTTTATTTTTTTGGGAGGACCCATATTATTGTTCTAAAAATACCATAATACCCCTAATAAAAAAACCCTCCGCTCTCTACCTTTTATTCTTCATCTGAGACGCATAAGAAAAATCAGAGAGAAGCGACGGTTGTCAAACCCCTTAATATTTTGAAATTTATCGGAATATTCATGCGCAGTTCAATAGGCATACAGAAATAGTACATTATACTGATATAAAATCTTGATTACATTATAAAAAATTCCCACAGGATTTGTTGATATTACAATATAAATCCCATATACATAGGAAAATCAACAGTAAATTTTCCTGGTTGGCACTGGATCTTCAATAGCCAGCATCTACTGCTTTGCCCTCATAGCCTCTTCCTCTAGTTGGATAAATTTTGAGATATGGAAAGGGTGAGATTTATATGAATCTTAGAAGTAACAATCTATCAATCATATAAAATATAAAAAGTGAACATGCAATGAAGCATTTATCATGATGCAGCAATCAAAATGCCAAGCACATGTCTGATAATGTTCAGGAACCAAAGCGATGATTTTGTCTGGATCAAAATGATCGCCCTTTTCCTACTTACATATAGAAAATCATATAGTGATCACATCATCAGAAAGGCTATGCAGCACACAGGTAAGCACAACCAGGCTATACAACATATAAGTAAGTATAGCCTCACAATCAAATCATATTGGCCTACCTAGATTGGGTACTTGTCGGTTTTAAGGTACACCACTTGTCCCTCAGGGTGGTACTTACAGCTTTTTATCTCCTTCCCATACCCAGAACTAGGATTTATGCCACCCATCTACCCATTGCACAAAACATGGTAAACAATGCATATTAACATTCACATAGAATATGAGAGATAAGATTACTACCTGGACTCTTTTCTAAAGCCTGGCTACTACCGGTCTTTTAACTTTTCGTCTAGCTTAGGCAATTATCAAATCCTAAAATTCCCAAATAGACAACAAATGAGTTATTACTCATTTATATCCTATTTTAAACTCATAAGTTGGTTATCATTACTCAAGGTGCCAAATTATCAAAATGCCCTTAAGGAATCTAGTCTAATTTCTCTTACTCCCAGTATAAATGTAGTTTTCTCAAATTTATGACCCTGGCTATCCCTACACAATTTCATGTGAAGAATCCATTTTTGACCTTATTTTGGAAAAAATCACACACAAATGACTAAACTACCCTTAACAGCCACCAATTAGGGTTTTAGGGGCAAAATTGTCATTTTTCATAGGTTGTTCCATATATTTTTAACTTTTTAATCAAATTTGAAAATTTATAACTAAATCTAGAAAATTCCAAATTGAATGGTTCTAGTTCCTATTTAAATATATTTCAGTCCTCTTTTAAGGAAAAATATTATAAGGCATTGGACATATCCACAAAATTCTAGAGAATTTTCCAAAGCTAATCTGCTCCAGATTTCTTTCCAGATTCATAGTCAAACTTTGAAAAATCATATCTTTTAATCCACTCGTCTTAATGGCATATAATACCTATCAAATTAAAGCCACGATGTCTACTTTCATCCTATAAAATTTCATAAGGTTTAGACTAGGATTTTCCATTCAAAAACAAGCCACATCAATCTGGACCCAACTGGAAAAATAGAAATTTCATGTTTTAACCCTTAAAACACCTTCCTTTCCACTTGTAATCATATGGTTAACCCCTTAACACCATTTGAACATGATTAGTGTTAATTTGGGCAGCATCTTCCCTTAGTGTTTAAGCATCCCAAATTACAAAAACAATCCCAAACAAACTAATATCCAACTAGACAACAACCAAAACTATAATTTCAACAAGAATTTCAAGGTTTTCGTAACTTACCTTGCTTCTTCTTTTTCTTCTCCTTTAAACAATCATCCCTCTTCTCTTTTCCTTAAGTTTTTACTTATTTGATGGCTATTCAAAGATGATATAAAGGTTGAGAAGAGTTTGCATGAATTAGAGAACAAGAACAAGTAGAAATTTTCATCTACTTACCTTGATCTTACACCTTATTCCTTGTTCTTCTTTCCTTGCTCTTTGCTTTTCTCTAAGTCTCTTCCTCTCTCTTTTCTCTCATCTTAGATGAATTTAAAGGCCTTTTTAAGAGTTATAGAGAGTTCTCAAGAGCTCTCCATACTCTTCCATATTTTTGTATATTTTATTATGAATTTCACCATGTGATATTTATGTATTATTTTTTTTTCAAACTTCTTTTACAAGCTTTTCCTCATGATGCCATTTGTCCATCTTTTGTAAAAAAAATATTCCTTTTTATTATTCGTTAAACTAAAGCAAAATTCTTCCTTAATAATTAATAAAATTGATGAATTTATTTTATTTTACCAAAATAACTATTTTTCCCATACACTTATTCTTCATTTTTGAACATGCTGCTCAAACTTTGAAAATTCATATCTAATTGTATAGATATCCAATTGGTGTGGTTCTAAAGGCTATGTGACCCTTATTAAGTCTATTTACAAGGAAAAATATATACTTTAGCCAAATAGAAGTTCATCATTTCTATAATTTCCATTTTTGGATGCTGCCATAGACATTTTTCAGTTTTATTAGGCTAACTTCAAAAATACATATCTCCTTGTATACAAATCCAAATGAATTATATGACTTATAAAATTAAAGATTGATAAGTCTAATTTCATTATGCAAAGTTTCACAATTTTTAGACATCATTTTCCTATTTTAAAATGTCATACAATATGATTGCCTCACTGGAAAACACACTAGTAGCAACACTAACTTGTGTACCCAATAACTATGCTATGTGTGACCTCTAAGTATCTTGTTTTGTCACTTAATGTGCTCTTTAATTCACCATTTTATCCCTTTTAATACCACCAAGGTGAAAAGAATTTTGGTGACTGAAATTTGGGATATTACAACGGTGGTTGAATCCTCTACCAACGATGATGGCATAGGCTCAACATCTTCTTCCTTCTCTTCTCTGATTAGTAGACATAAATATTAAGAGGTAAAAGTAGAGGGTTGCAATGAGTATTCAGAAGTAATAGAAGGGTAGAGCTTGCGATCGCTTTGGCGGCAACAACTGCGAGATCTGAGATGACAAGCGATAACCTCTTCAAGATTTTTGTTTGCCAAGAAGGGTCTTTACATCAGCTCAATGAATCACCATTTCCATTGAGCTCAAACCCATTATTAGTTCTCATAATTTTTTGATTATAAATAATCTTGATTGACCTATAATTAAACTTCTTGTAAACAAAAAGTGAAATCTATGGTGAATTAATCAAAGCTTGACATAATCACTCAAGTAATGGATTGTGAGTGATAGACAAACCTGATTTCAAAGTCACCAAAGAAAATCACTTGAGTAATGATGCTTCACTCCATAATTTTTCCAAGTTACTCAAATGTAATCAAGTCTTATGAAATCCTTTTAAAGGTCTAATCACTCAAGTGATTAGGTAAATACTCGAGTGATGGCTTCACTTGCAGGTGACTTCCAGAAGAATTGAGAGTTCATGGTTTGGCATAACAGGATCACTCGAGTGATTGGTAAGCACTCAAGTGATATTCCAGTCAGGTTGGAAGTTAGACATAGATCATTCGAGTAAAGGATTTAATCACTCGAGTGATGGAATATTTATGAGAATCACTCATAAAAAGCCACAAGTGATATGTAATTATAAACAAGATCACTCGAGTGAAATGACAGATCACTAAAGTAAAATGGCATAGCACTTGAGTGATGACAATTCTTGAGAATCACTAGTGTAATATCTTGAATTTTGGGATTATAAACATAAGAATAAGCCTAGATTAAGTAGACTACTATGCCCAGTTTATCAAAGAGTCTTAAGAATGACCAAGAGATAGAATTATTTTTGGGACTATATGATTCAGCCCTTCTGGGTAGAGGGCTTAGTATATGTAAGTAGTCAGATGAAATATATCATCATATATTATTAGAGTACACTTGGCACCATTTTGATGGATTAAGGGAGACATGTGTGGTGTTATATGGGGCCCACACACACCTAGACCTATATGAGGCCTGCATCGATAAAGTAGCTTTAATAAAGTAAATTTATTAAAATAGTTTTTAAACAATGGCTTTTGGGTTAGCATAATAAGAAGACGCCACCTAGCATTTGCTTTTAGGTTGGCCCAATGAAAAGATGCCACCTAGCTCTTTTATAAAGTAGCATTTGTGTTGGCATAAGGAGGAGTTGCTACCTAGGCCATTAGTCAGGGAAATTCACTAGTCTCCGGTCCGATCACATAATTGGCTTTCCCAAATACTGGATATATGAGTCAAGGGAATTCATCAGACTTTCCCTTCCCCTGACCAAAAATTCGGCCGAGACAGAGAGAAAGAGGGAAGACTTAATTTTGAAGTAAGGATACATGGCACCTTCTTGAACCAAGCATTTGGGACACTTGTCTATGTAATCCAAACACTCCCTCACTGTAACACCTCAAATTTTATTCACCAAAAATCCTTAAATATTTGATTATACTCAAAGAAATTAAATGGTGAATTTTGGTATACTTGAAGTAGCCAAAATAGTAGAAATAGTGATTATATGATTTTTTTGGCCAAGAAAGACATAAAGCCCAATTTTTGTCTTCATAAAAACATAACATTGTAGCCAAAAATTAAGTATAGAATAACACAATTTTTGGCTCAATTTATTGTGTAAATTTTTTCCAAAAAGAAAGAGGAAGAAGGAAGACAACAAAAATTCAAGAAAATGTAAGGGTAAAATAGTCACTTAGCTAAATAAAAATTAAAAACCAATATTTTTCCTTTCTTTATGGTTTTATAAGGCCAAGAATTGAAGAGTAAGGAAAAAATAAGATTTGACTACCTTGCATGCCATGTGGAAGTTCTTTGTGCTATATGGAAAAGAAAGAATAAAAAATGCATGACATGTGATAACATTGGAATAAATAAATATTATTTTGAGGAGGTGGAAATAGCTTATTCAAGAAGCCAATTTGCACTCTAAAGAGGCCATATTTTGGCCTAAAAGAGAAAGAAGAGAGGGAGAACAAGTTGGAAGTAGAGAAAGAGCAAAGACAAGAGACAAGAATTCAAGAAGCAAACAAGGCAAGTTTGGTAGCAAAATTCATGTGTTCTTGTCTCTAATATCTTGAAAACCTCTTGTAACCCTTAAATCCTTCTTAAAATCATGTGAAGAAAGAATAAACCAAGAGAAATAAGGAGGAAAGGGTGTGGTTTTGGAAGAGAAAGAAGAGGAATTAAAAGGTAATCATGAAACCTTGCTTAAATTGTTGACTAGTTGTTATTGTTGATGAAATTAGTTGAATTCTTGGTTTGGTTGGCTTGATTTTATGATTTGGGATACATGGGGAGGTACTTCCTAAATTTTGATTAATCATGGTGGAAGTGTAATTAAAGGGTTTAAGAAGTGATTTAAGGTGAAAATAAGGTGTTTTGTAGATTGAAATCAAGAAATTTCATTTTCCCTAAATTTTAATGAATTTTGGCTAGGGAGTATTTCTAGTTGTTTGAGTAGGATTTTGATGGATTTAATGATTCCATTGTGTTTAGAATGGAAAATTGTGTAGGGTACATGTGAAAAAAGGAATTTGGAGGCTTTAAGGTGTAAAATGACAATTTTGCCCCTAAAACTCTAACTTTGTGGCTGTCAAGGGTAATTCTGGAAATGCAATGTGAATTTATCAAAAATGAGGTCAAAAATGGATTCTACACGGGAAATATTTTAGGATTAGCCCAGGTCATAATTTTTTTAAAAAGTACAATTATATCGGGTATAAAGGGAATTAAACTGGATTCCTTAGGGGTATTTTGGTAATTACGCGTTTTAGGTAGAGATAACCAACTTTATAAGTTTTGGAACAAGGTATAAATGAGTAATAACTCATTTGTTATTCACATGAAATTTTAGGATTTAATATTTTCTTGAGCCGGACAAAAGGTTAAAGGACCAATATTAGTTAGGACGGAAAGGAGTACAGGTAATAACTCTATCTCTCATATTATGTGATTATTAATATGTATTGTTTGCCATGCTTTGTGCAATGATATGTGAATGACAGTAATTCCTAAAGCTGGGTGTGGGAAAAGCATAAGTACCACATTGAGGGAAAAGCATAAGTACCTCTAAGGCCAGTGGGTACCCAATCTAAGTAGGCCAATATGAAGCCTGTGTGGCATAATTCCTCTTTGTGGTGTAAGGAAAGCACAAGTACCACCTCATAGGAAAAGAACAAATACCATGAGGAAGTGGGACCTAGTTAAAGCAATGTGGCAAGTACGGATAAAAAAGCATATGCTCCGGAACATTATAGCAAGTAGGGGTCACACAGTTATACGATTATGAATAGAGCATGCAATAAGGCCAATAGGGGATAAATAGTCATTTATATCTGAACGCCGAGTAGAAAAGCATTATGATCACTGATTAGCAAGTAGGGACAAACTGCTATTTTGATCCAAACAAAATCGTTATTTGATCCTGAACATTGATTGACAGACATATACACAGAATTATTATTTGCTGCATCATATCCCAAACCAAATACCTTAAGGAACTACTTAAGAAATATGGGATAGATCAGGCTAATAGAGCAGATACTCTCATGAGCTCAACAACTCTACTTGATGCAGATATAAAAGGAGTAGATTATAACATTACCATTTATCTAGGAATAATTGGCTTATTACTCTATTTCACAGCCAGTAAACCTAATATAAATTTAAAGTTGGAATGTGTGCTAGATACAAATCAGCCCCCAAAGAATTTCACTTGAAACTGTTAAAAGAATATTTAGGTATCTTGCTGACACAGCAGAACTGGGAAATGAATACCTAGTTACACATTCAGACTCTAACCATGGAGGCTACAAGACAGATAGAAAGAGTACCAGTGGACAATCCATCTACTGTGATAATACCAGTACAATAAGCTTGTCAAAGAATCCAGTTCAACACTCAAGAATCAAGCATATTGATGTGAGACATCACTTCATACAAGATCATGTTCAAAAGAAGGATATCAAAGTTGTTTTCATTCCTACTTACCTTCAAATGGCTGACATCTTTATAAAATCTTTGGCAAAAGATCAACTTTTGTTCATAACACAATAATTAGGAATGATAAATCCTAATGAATTGTAAGAAAATTTCTTCATTTAAATTGATTTTTAATATGTTTTGATGATTTATTAACTAACTTAAGCTTTAGAGTTTCTAGAAAATTATTTTGTAGGATCCTTTGTTCTTACGCTGGAAAATAGGGATAAACAGAGAGAGAATCACTTGAACAAGTCACTCGAGTGATCTTAAAAGTGCAAATGGATCACTCGAGTGATTATTAAGAGCAGTCGAGCCGTAAGGCCAGAATATTGCAAAAATAGAAGATCACTTAAGTGAAGATGGCAACACTTACAGTGATACAAGTGGTTAATTAATTCAAGAGAAAGGGGGACTCGAGTGTTCTCAAATACACACTCGAGTGAGGTAAGTAACTAGTTAAATCACTTAACATTTTGAGTATCACTCGAGTGAAGCGTGAAATCACTTGAGTGATTTCTCAAATCACTCGAGTAAGGTTAATGTTGTTACAAATCACTCAAGTGATTGGAAACATCACTCCAGTGATTAGGATGCTACTTAAGAAATCACCCAAATGATTTCATAAGTCTACTTAAGTAATTACCAAAATCACTCAAGTGACTTACTAAATCACTCGAGTGAATTCTTATGGTAGAGTTATATCAGACATTTTCCAATTACCTTTCTCCTTCTTTTTCAAATCACTTTATCTTCTTCTTCGTGTCAACTCCTTTCTCTATACCATTTCATATCTCTTATACATAATCCTCTCCCACTCTCTCAAATCTCTTTTCTTCTCTTCTTTAAATCTTCAACAACCTTTTTAACCCTTTGAGGAAAGGCTAGAAACTTCTGTCAAGGGACAGAAGGTTACTTTGTCTACAGACCTAATCAACTCATATTTGGGTATTAAGGATGTCCTAGTGGACCTTTCAGGGACTTTTACCCATATGATCTGTATGACATCTTCAGGCCAGGGGAGCCTGTTGGACCTTTACCACAGACACCAACTGCTCTCAATGATCTTTAGAGAGTGATCTTCTATACCTATTCTTGGAGCATGATGATCAACAAAGCTAATAATTTCTCTCATATTATCATGAAAGATTATAATAAGATGGCATCCATACTTTCTCAGGATTGAAGGAACGTAGGTGATTTGATCTTTCAGGAGATTAGAAGATTCAGATTTCACTCTACCAAGACAACCACCATTCCCTTTCCTCAGCTAGTTTACTTCTTTCTCTCTCTCCACAACGTTTGGCACTTAGTTTCTAGAAGAGAAAGGGTGAAGATTCCCAAGTTTAGGAAGATTCAATTAGGGAATATGGGTATTTCAGTGTCTATAGAGCTCCCAGGATTTGGAGTGATCATTCACTACCACAGTCTTAAAGCAAGACCAAGAGGATAGAGCCTTTACCTTTTTGGGTAGATGAGGCTTAGTTCTCTAGAGAAAGGTCACCAGGACCTTCCTTTTTGGGAGCCACTCTCCAGTCTTATATCCAGTATTCCCTTCAGTTAGCCATCTTAAAGTTGAAGAAATCCAATACCTACTTGGTTGAGAAGGTGGACTACCAAGTTAGAGTATTGGTGGAGGTAGTCAACCACAACGTCAAAATTCTATTTAACCTTCAGGCTACTCAGGAAAACTAGATAAAGAGAATAGTGGAGATCATGAGGACACATCTTGGCATACCATTCATTAAGACTTCCACTACCACCACATCTGCTCTTGCTTCTACTTGTGTTACTGTTACCATTTCTACACTCCCTAATACCATCATTACCCTTCTTGATACACAGCTACTCTACCTGACACCACTACTACTACTTATGCTACCTCCATTGCACCTAACACTACTACTACTATCCCTGTTACTATCACTACTGCTCCTGATACTACCACTATAATCCCCGATACCTCCTCCAAACTCCCTGATACCACTACTGATATCATTCTCATCCATCCTGATACCTTCACTCATCTTCCACCTTTCACACTTATATCTGATCTAATTCCAGCTAGAGATCTCCCTCAGGAAGATCTCATTCTCCAGTCTCTATCTCACTCATTACCTTCTCTGACTCCAGTTCTCATACTGAAGAGATTGTAATCCTTGATATAATAGCCACTATCAAGGTTTCTAGATCTGATCCCAGTCTTTCTATTGAGCCAGAGCCTACATTACCTTCCTCTCCTACATTCACTCCTATTCACCTACATATTCATCCTCTCGTGACTACACCTCTGTTCCATTTAATCCTTTGATAGCCATGGTTCCTTATACACCATCTCTTTTTCCACCCAATGATGATCTCATTCCACCATTTGCACCACTTTATGTTAATCCACCATTCTCAAATATCAGTTTTCTAACCCATTTCACCTTTTTTGTTGAAGACAAAAAGGGGGAGAAGAGTTATAGGGATTCTTCAGGGTCAAATGTCTTATATGTATATAGCATTATGTTATGTTTCTCTTGTATGTTATATATATGTTTATCCTACCCTCTTGTACTAATCTACTTATCTAATAATATGATCTAATTGTGCCTTTTAAATTTCTATCCTTATGCTCATTGATGTTTTGTTTAAGATTTGTCTCTCTCACTTTAAGTGATCACCTCTTATTTTTTTGAATAACAAACATCCAAGTTTTATCATCATAAAAAAGGGGAGAATGTTAGCTCTCATAATGTTTTGATGATAAAAAATCTTGACTAAGTGATAATTAAACTTCTTGAAAAATAGAAAGTGAAATATATGGTGAATTAATCAAAGCTTCACATAATCACTCACGTAATGGATTGTGAGTGATAGTCAAACCTCAATTCAAAGTTACCAAAAAAAATTACTTGAGCGATTATGCTTCACTCTTGAATTTTTCTAAGTCACTTAAATGTAATCAAGTTTTATGAAAACCTTTTAAAGGTCTAATCACTCTATTGATTGGGTAAACACTCGAGTGATGGCATTACTTATAGGTGGCTTCCAGATAATTGATAGTTCGTGGTTTGGCATAACAGGATCACTTGAGTGATTGGTAAGAACTCGAGTGATATTCCAATCAAATTGGAAGTTAGACACAGATCAATCAAGTTGAGGATTTGATCACTCGAGTGAAATTAAGAATTACTCGAGTGATGGAACATGTCTACGAGTCACTCATAAAAAGCCTCAAGTGATATGTGATCATAAGCCATATCACTCAAGTGAAATGAAAGATCATGTGACACCTTATTTCCAATACTCCAAAATGAGTATAAATGAGTAGTAAAATCAGTTATGGAACCAGGATTTAACCCCAGACTACCCAACGTTTAATAACGTTCATAAATCCTCGCTCTTAACTCAGGATTTGAACCTAAGCCTGAGATGGTTTTTAGAATGGTAGAATACTTTAAATACATTTCCACAAATCTCACTATGTCACTAATGACTCATCAGCTCTTAATTCCATTATATCAAAGTATATGTGAATGGCTGCCTTTTTAATGAAATTAAAGCTATTCTCCTTTAATTAACTAGAACATATCTCTGCTAAACATCATTCATACATTCATATATATACATGAAATGTATAAACTTCTCATAAAATATAACCACCAAATATAAATAGTAGCGCCTCGCACTACGCTCTTCACTTCACCTTTGTAATCCTCTTTTGTGAATATCTCCCTGCACTCTTCACCTGTCTAAATGGTTGGTTGGGATGAGTGACATTCAAGAGAATCTCAGTAGCAAACAATACCACTATACATGTAAGATATATATATATATATATATATGATGCATGACATGCTTGCCATTCATAAAATCATCCCAATCTCATGACATTTTCATGCATGCTCATGTTACAACATACTTATGGCCATCGTATAACATAACAAAGCATTAATCAATCAAGCAGTCACATAAACAATGTAAACACACATGCAGGAAAGGTAAGTTCACTACTTCTCGAACTTCGCGTCCTTTCACAACCATCGTCTTTGCTCTAGCTTGGGCACCATCCGTCGAGTCCTGAATTTCAAGTATACAATAAATGAGTCATTACTCATCCATGTATCATTCTAGACTTATTTTAGTGGATAACTTAGCCCAATTATGCTACATTACCAAAATCCCCCGAAAGCCTAGCCTAACTGTACTTTCTCAGAAATTATGACCTAGGCCAATCCTACATAATTTCATGTGTAGAATCCATTTATGACCTCTGATTAGTCAAATTCAGGCCCAAATGATGAAAATACCCATGACAGCCCTTACTTAGAGCCTTAAGGGGTAATTTGGTCATTTCACCCTCTAGGCCTTTCCTCACTTCATCATCAACATGAACCCTACACAATTTTCTCTTCTAAACTTAATGGAATCATCCAATTGATGAAATTCCAACTCCTTGCTCATCCCACAACAAGGCAGCCAATTTAGAGTTCTTAGAAGAGTTGTGTCGGTTTCTTCCTTTCTCTTTCCTAAACACTTTCTTTTTACTTCTAATCACATAATTAGCTATTTAGGCAAGCATTGGACATCATTTAGACCATTAAAACACTATTTGAATGAGACATGAATAGTACCCAACTTCCCTAATACTCATCCAAATGACAAACCAATAGGTTCAGAAGGAAGCTTACTCTTACCTCTACACGTTTCTAAATTCGGTAGCACTCGGGCTGGCAAGATAGCACCAACCACCTCCAAACAAGAATCTGAAACCATAGAAATGAAGCTCGGAATGAGTAGAAGAATGTTTGTACAGGGCACTTACAGAGAAAACACCGTTTCGGTAGAGTTTTGGAGATTGTAAGTTTTCTCTCTCTCCTCTGTTCTCTCTGTTCTCATCCGCTCTTTCTTACTCTGTTTGGTTCTGATTTGAACAAAAGAATGAGAAAGGGAATATGAAGGATGATGATTTGATTAAATCATCTAAAGAGCTCACAAATGATAGTTCCCTAGCCAGCTGGTCCAACTGCCTCATTCCTTGCATAACAAGTTCCATTTCTCTTTTCCTTCATCGTCCACTAAAATAATGAGATCAAAAGAGAGAAATATTACTCTCCCACTATCTCATTATACCACCTTACAAGTGGTTGACCAGAGCCTTATACTTTCCCACTCATTGACTTCTCTTGATAATAATTCGCCGACATATGCTCATTAATTACCAAGTAGTCATTTTCCTCTTTTTAATTCTCATTTCACTCAAATTATAGGGAATATTAGGGAAAACTCATCATTTCTTGTCTTATGAAAAAATTATCATTTTTCCCTCACCTTTTATGATTTATCATAATAAATCATTTCTTGCCAATTTCCTTTATTTCCCTCCACTTTTAACTAATTTGGGCATCAATAATAGGGAAATAATGGATGCTAGCCTTTCGTTGGTCAAATGACCATTTTGTCCCTTACATTATTTTTCCCCGAGCTCTTTAGCTTAGCATAATATTTATTTTTAATATCCAAGGATATAAAGGAATTTTGGGAAACAATATCATATCTTACCAGGACATTTGATAAACCAGGGTCTAGCAGTCCACTTAATCCAGGCTTAGTCCCAAGCCTCTTGTCCCAAAGTTCAGGATATTACAGATCACTCCAGTGATCACAATTCCTGAGAGTCGCTCACAAAATAACTTGGAGTGATGTGATCTTCTTTGAAGATCACTCGAGTGATCTGTGATCACTTGCAAAAATTAGCAAGGCACTTGATAGTGATTTATTAAAAATTTCAATATGTTATAAGATCACTCGAGTGATGTTTCTAAGCACTCGAGTGATACTGACCTTTTCAAAATCATCACAACAACAAAAAACAACCAATTTCCAATGGAATTTGCCATAGAATTTTTTCTATTGCAAAAATTTAAAATTTATAAAAATTTTATTTTAAAAATTATAATTAAAATATTATAAAATTAATTATTAGATATTTTAATTAAAAATAAAAAAAATATTATTAATGAATGTTATATTATTATTTATTAATATTATATTCATAAATTTATAAAATTATAATATTAGTTATTAATTAATTATATTTAATCTTAATTATTACAATTAAATTATTATTTATTGATATTATACTTAAAATTTTATGCTGAAATAATATTTATAATATTATTATATTATTTATTATATAATTTAAAATAAATTATTAGTTATTAATATTATATTTATCATTTTATATTAAAAATAATATTTATAAAATTAAATTATTAGTTATTAAATAATTTTAATTAAAAATATAATTCATTTTTAAAAAAATTGATTAAAAATATAGTTATAAGAAGACTTATTAAATGTTTAAAATTTTTTGAGTTTGAATTAATTAATTATAAATATATAATATTTTTTCAAAGTTTAATTTAATTTATTATTGTTATTATTATTATTACACATACACACATATATGTATGTATGTATGAGAATATTATATATATAACATTATGTAATACGGAGCAACTAGAAAAGGCTCTTGCACGAAGGCATCAAAAGCAAGAGGTCACGGGTTTAAATGGGAGGAGGGGCAATTTCAGGAATTAAGAGGTGCGAACATATGGCAGCACTAGGAGGTGACACCTGGCAACGCATAGAGTAGACACTTGGTGCACTGCTAGAAAGGACACATGGTGCACTGTGGAGCTTACATGTGGCTGTACCAACAATGAGGAATCCTCCTACAGATGTGACACGTGGCTTCTCATGAAGACATCCATGTGGCATTTGAAAATTAAGAAGTATAAAATATAAAAAATATAAATTTAGTACAGAATTATGTAGGAAATTATGTCGGAAATTGTGATGCATCTATTTGTGATGGAATGGATTCAATCGGAAATTATGTTACAAATCTGTTTCCATCGAAAAAGTTGAATCCATGGCAAATTTAGTCAAAAATTCAATTTTTTTCTTTGTAGTGACTCACTCTCATAAGTTCTTAAATATTCCAAATAACTATATATGCATCAAGTCCATTTGCCTAAGAGAGACATCACACCAGCACTTAAAAGCATGAAGATATTTGCTCCAATTTGAAGACGAGCATTGTTTTGCATTCTATCGGTCATGAAATCAGCAGCTAAAAGATCAACAAGTGCCATAAATGTTAAGATCCCGAAGGGGCTGCATTAAGAATTCCTTCAATGACAAGAGCATTCTGACTATTTGCATCGTACACATTTGTAATTTCTATGCCAATAGCTATTCCCGACGGAGTTGCATTGTCTGAGCAAAGAACAATGCCATGATTGCCACGGCTTTATTCTTGAATTTTACCTATGAAATAAAATACACAAATAAAATATCAAAATATTAATGTCCATTTTTTAGCCATTTTAAGGTCTAAAAGTAACAGGATGCCTATGCCAGGAACGTAGAAAAGTCATGATACGGCGTCTGTTAAAAAAGGGAGTCGTAGGTGGGTTAAACGTCTCTTTTTTAAAAAAGGGACGTCTAAATTTCTTTTTTTTTAAAAATCGTTTATATTTTTCACTGCCTAGCTAGCAATTAGAACTTACAAAAACAGGATCGAACAATTCATTATAAACCAAAATGTCCTTACAAATAGTAAGGGAATATACAATACTAGCTAATTAAAGTGTTGACTCCTACTAATACAATGTATAATAATTACCACAAAGTGTCAAAAAGTTGTCTATACAACTACTAACTAATAAAAATAAAATTATCAGTTATCATCAATTTATCACAAAATGCCAGAAGGGGATCAAAATCCAAAAAAAGATTAATATTGGTGAAGGATGATAAATCAAAATGCATCTACAACAATGATAAATCTAAATCACAACACCAACAAAATACATATACAATAATCTCAGTTTAGAACTTAGTTCATAAAAAATAAAAATAATTAACCATACATTTTGGTGACGCTAGGAGAGGGAGGGAGGAGGAACCAACGGCATCAAAGATCGAGGAGGGACAATGGCGACGAGTTTTAATAGTGGAGAGGGAGAGAGGAGAATGGTGGATGATGGTGGTGGAGAGAGAGGAGGACGACCTTCAAGAGGACGATAGTGAGAGGGAGTAATAGAGGAAAGTGAGAGAGAGTGATAGTGGAAGAAGGAGTTTCAAGAGAATGATGATGGAAAGAGGAGCTTCAAGCAAGAATGAGAGTTTTGAATAGAGGAAGCTAGCTTGCGAGGATAGACATGACTTTGGAGGGAGTGATGTCAGTGTCAGTTTGACTGACATTCATTTCTTTTAGGTGTCCCTTTTTGAATTTGGGACACCTAAAGTAAAAAGGAGTGACTTTAGGTGTCCATTTTTGAATTTGGAATACCTAAAGTCTGATTTTAGGCATCCAAAAAAAAGGATGCCTAAAAGCCTACTTTAGGCGTCCCAAATTCAAATTGGAACACCTAAAGCTATCCAGTTCTCACCCATAATTATAAAAATGCCACCGTCTTTATTTTTTACTTCCCTCTTTTTAAAAATGGACGTCCCATGGGGTAGTAGAATCTATATTCTGTAGTAGTGTTAAAACTATATCGTGACAAAAGGTTTTTGCTTACCAATCACTACTACAAAAAGAAGTTGTGGCGCTTATAAAAACAATATTAGTGGCACTTCACAAGTGTCACATATTAGAACGCCACTAAAACTAGTTGTGGCGCTCCATCAAAAGCGTCACAGTAAGTTTTTTTTTTAATTCAATAAACCAAGGGTGGCGCTTTTTCAAAAAAGCGTCACAGCTGATACTGCACTTTCTGCTATAAGCGCCACCCTATATTTAAGATCAATAAAAAAATTATTTTTTAATTGAAAATTTTTTCAAATTGTTTTGTAACCTTGGGTAGCGCTTTTTTAAAAAAGCGCTACCCAAGGTCAATTAAAAAATAATTTTTTAATTGCAAAATTTTTAAAAAATTTTCGTAACCTTAGGTAGCGCTTATTCAAACAAGCGCCACCCAAGGTCCCTCAATTAAAAAAATAATTTTTTTAATAGAAAAATTTTTTAATTTTTTTTGTAACCTTGGGTGGTGCTTATACAAAAAAGCGCCACCCAATGTAATTTTTCAAAAAAAATTTTAACACGTCCTTTTTAAAGATCAATTAAAAAAAGTATTTTTTTAATTGTAAATTTTTTTAAATTTTTGTAACCTTGGGTGGCGCTTATTAAAAAAAGCGCCACCCATTGTAAATTATTTTTGACACGTCTTTCTTAAAAATTAAAATATACTAAAAATAATACATATGGTGGCGCTTTTTTCAAAAAGCGCCACCCATAAATTATTTTTTAATATAGGGTAGCGCTTTCTTAAGTCTTTTTTTATATAATTTTTTCTATATTTTTGTCAAACCATGCCTGTAACACAAATTTCTATACCCATGCAAACCACAATGGAATAACTAAATTAACACATATAGATGGGTAATTAACATAATCACCTCTAAACATGTATTTAGTCAAATGTGAATACACACACACACACACACACATTAATCAATTCAGCTATTTAAAACCACAGTAAATGCAATAGGCAAATAAACAAGCTAACACTTGCTAGCCAGGACAGTGCCTCAACAATTACTCACATCATTCTTCGATGAGTTCATTGTTTTGGTTGTCATTCAAACTGTTAGAAAGCTTATCTTCATAATACTTCATCAATACAATGATGCAAATAATGAATTAATATAACTAAACATTAGTTATCAGACAATTAATTAAATCTAAAACACAATATGTATCGTATTAAAATGACTTACTTTTAGTGGAACCTGAAGCTAATCATGAGTAATGACATCCTTCATGAATTTCATTACATAATACCCGCAATCATCGTTATTGGGTTGGAAAGGGCACTGTAATAATATAGTAAAATAGTTAAATAAATTTGAAAATACAATTTTGTTTAAATCAAGATGCAATTAAATTCCTAAATCAGTACCTGTATCCTCTTCCAGGTATAGCTATGGACAGGATCTGCAGATTTAGAATAGCTCAAGCTGGCAGAGGCTCTATATGCAGTCAGTGCAGTAAGAAAATAAATAAATGTTGATTACGTTAGGGTATTTAATGGCTTGCACAAATATATATTTACACACTGCATATATATGCTCACCTATTAATCAGCCGTAACAAATGAGGATGGTCTGAAGGAACACCTCCACTTAAAGGATCTATATAGTAAATGCGAGGGCTAGAAGGTGTCGATACATTGATCACAATCAAGGTCCAATATGCCGTAAAAGATTTTGAAAGTTTTTCTTCGATCATGGATGATATAGTAAAAGTAATACAGTAAAGAAATGCAAAGTGAAATACGACCAGTAATAATAGATTTATTACCCCGCATTGTATGGTACCAGAAATAACATATTTGGGTTTGCTCTTTGTCTGAAGTATTCTTTTAGATCATTGGATTGGATATTGGGATCTACTCTACCCCCGTGCTGTCCAATGAGATAAGGGTTGACAAAGGAGAACTGAACCTTTTGTGTGTGTACCAAGATGTCATGGTACAAGTTCCTTTACAAAGAACAAAAAATGTGATGATGACAAAAAAATTGAAAGATGAATAATAATAACAATGATAAAAGATGACAATAAAGTACCTAATCCAGATGTTGATGATCGAAGCACTAATCCATCCACGATTGAAAATTTCACCCAACACATCAGCAGTAATATGTTCCTCTATGCCCTGAACATCATAGATGTCTCTATCAAATTGCAATGACAGACTTCCTTCCTGTATCAACCTAGGTGCAATGCATGCCAACTGATCGCAATATGAGATCGTTTGTTGATTGCTCAATTGGCTAGCTGAGGCGTTGGTATTCAGCTGTGTGGTCGAACACTTTGAAACATTGCCATGTAGTTGAACTTATTTTCCTTTATAACGTTGAACCTGTAAAAACAAAGCGTGAAATTAAATGATGTTGAGCATAGGAAAAATAGAAGGAATTGTGTTCTTGACTACCTTCTGACATTGCTCTATCAAACCTATTGGCCAAGCAATATAACCGCCGACAACATCTTTAACCATTGTCTCATCATCCAGAGAAGGGGTGGGTAATAGCGTATCATCATCTGTACATAAGTCGACCCTTATAGTGTTCTCTGGCAATGGTGAATTGTGGAGGATATCATTATCTGTGTCGTAGGCAACACCCACCGCAACTGCGTGCTTTCCAGAATGTTCAATATATAACTTACATGCTAACTTGCCCTGTGAAAGATAGATCAGTTTAGGATGTTATGTTATATACTAATTGACAATGTAACAATTAATTAGAGAAGAAATTAATTACCGAAGGGAGATGTACTTTAGAGATAGAAGTACAACTATCTCTCATACTTGGACTGTCACAAGGAGGAACATTTGGCATTGCCTTTGACTGCATGAGCTGATCAATGTTCACCCTCAGCTGCGCGTTTTTCTCTTGCAACAAACGCATTTATGAATCAAATTGTTTTTGCATTTGATGCTTAAAGCTGTTCATCTCCTCGCGTAGCTGCAAAAAGTCCCTCTTGTTCGGGTGCTTTTGACCTCCGAAGTATGATGTCTATGTCACGCTAAAACCAGTACCTCAAACATGACCATGGTACTCAGGTACACCCAACGCTCTGCTCAGCAGATCATCATGGCCAACATAAGCCGCCAACTCTGACACCTCTTGTGTCATTGATCGCTATCATAAAATAAATTACAACATTATTACTAGTAGTTAATATAAACCATAATCATCTAAGCAATGAGATTATTGTACGTTCGAGATACGTTTCAATACTTACACAATATTATGCAACTCTTCTTGCTTCTTCACTTCGAATTTCTCCTTGTTTGTTTATGCAACCAGCTACCCATAAGTCATATCGTGGAATCTGTGTAATATCTGAAGTTGATTCTTCTATCTGCATATGAAAGCTAGTTGAAGTTAAAAATAAGTCAGACAAATTAAAGAAATAATCATTAGTCCTTACCATTTTTTCCTCTAACTTTCCATAAGATACAGGTCCTTGTGTGTAGCGGTATAGCATATTGACTGCATTGGAGCGGTTCTTCTCACTTACCTCCTGCTTACATCCAAATGATACATATTAATAAATATTAATTACAAACATATTACAAGTAGTTTATAAAGTATGATGTCACATCACCTGAAATTCTTGACTTGTATGTGTTCTCACAAACTCATCCCACGTTTCTTGACTAATGATCCCGTCGTATAATTCCGGCGGTGTTGGAATGATATTCTCGTTATCATCCCTCAAGAAATATTTTACAAGATCGGAATAAAACTTTCTCATGAGTTTGCCGACTTTTCTAAGCACGAAGTTATCGTGATCATCACCATCAATAACAAAACAAGACTGTGCCATAAAACTAAAGCTAATTTGTTAGATTGTAATCATATGAAACAAAACAACCCGAATAATAAATTAATTAATGTCTTACCTAGACTTCACCCCATATTATATTCCCATATTGTTTCTTCACTTGTCTCTAATCTTGAATGGTAATAGGAACTCTGTCTTGGACTGTAGTCCCAATAAAATTATTAAGAGAGGTACTGTTCGGTCCAATTGGATTTCCTTTTTCATTCCAATCAAGTTCTAACTTAACACTTTTGCTTCTCATTTTGATCAACCTCGCCATTACAGTCCTCCCACGGGCGATATGTTCAACAAATATTTGTCTACCAACATGCATGGGAACATCGTCATCTTCACGCAGAGAATCCATTTTCCTAAAAGTTAAACAAATAAAAGAAAATATAAGTGAATATCGACAATCATGTTAATCAAAGTAAATGAATTTGACATATGTACAGGTAAAACATACAAGTAAACAAATCAGTAACTCATTATCTTTTCCTCTTTCTTGTTGAACTGACAGTTGTGTATCCCTTGACTCTCCTAGTAGATGGATTTGTCAGCCTGACCCAAGTCCCCTCTACATGATCATGTCTCAAATACAAGGGTTCGTCTTCATTTTCAAATTCATCTTCATCTTCATCTTCATCTATACCAATATCTTCTGACCCCAAAAGCTCAAAAGAGGGATCTTCCAGAACAATATTCAAATAGTCTTGACTTTCAAGATCAACTTGTTCTTGACGATTCTTGTTTGATGGGAGTACAATTGACCAATTATTCTTAGCAGGATCAAGAATAAAGAACACTTGTTTTGCTTGTGATGCTAAAATGAAAGGATCATCTTTGTACCAAACTTTAGAAAGGTCCACTTGAACAAAGCCAAACTCATCTGTCCGTAATCTACTGTTGTAGTTCACCCACTTACATCTGAATATAGGGACCCTAAACATAGAGTAATCTAACTCCCATATGCGTTCAATGACACCAAAGTATGACATTGGTGCGTAGACAGGATGTATGCCTTTAGCACTGGATCTATGCCAAGAATCAGCAATAAGTGTTACCTCACTATTCTACATCGTGCTCCATGTATCTTGTTCTTGTGTATAGAAGGTGTAACCGTTGATTGCATAACCATTATAAGATAATACATTTAAGCTTGGTCCCTTTGACAGCCATATCAATTTCTCAGAAACAGAAGTAGGATTCTTTTCCATCTCATCATTAATGCGCTTTTTCAACCAAGTTGAAAATTGTCGATTATGTTCTTTTGTTATTAAATTTTCATTCCTATCACCATATAATTGTCGAAGAGCTTCTTATGTTCATTAATAAATGGTTCAACCTCATCAATGTTATGTAGCACATACAGGTGGGCTTGGTCCCAATCAGTCACTGCTATCCTGATTACATCCTGCCCGCTTGTTCCTTTTCCAGATCTTCGGCCATCATGACGGGACTTGGGGATCCTAACAGGGTCAACATTTGATAGAAAATTAGTACATAAGTCACTTTCTTCTTCAACCATGTACCGTTAAGCAATACATCCCTCTGGTCAATATCTATTTTTAACAAACCCTTTTAAAATTTTCATAAATCGCTCGTTCGGGTACATCCATCTCAAGTAGATTGGACCGCACAATTGAACCTCTTTCACCAAGTGTACAATTAAGTGGACCATAATATCAAAAAAATAAGGTGGGAAATACATTTCAAGTTCATACAGAGTACAAACAATTAGCCTTTGCAAATGTCTCAACTTTGTTGAATCAACCACTTTACTACATATCAACTTGAAAAACATGCAGAGTTTAGTGATTGTCTTTCTGACATTTTTTGGCAAGATGGACTAATACCAACCAGCAAGAAATTCTGCATGAGCACATGACAGTTATGAGATTTAAGGTTCTTTAACTTCAACTCTTTCATTGAAACAAGGTTTTTGATATTTGAAGAATACCCCTCTAGAACTTTAATTCCTTGTAAAAACTCGCAAAACAATTTTTTCTCCTTCTTCGACATAGTGTAAGCCGCTGGAGGTAGATAAGTGTGGTTCCCTTTCTCAACAGGTGCCAACTCTTCTCTTATTCCCAAATTAACTAAATCCAACCTCGCATTGACACCATCCTTACTCTTTCCTTGCACATTGAGCAACGTGCCAATTATACTATAACAAATATTTTTTCAATGTGCATCACATCGAGAAAATGCCTAACATATAAGGACTTCCAATATGGAAGTTCAAAGAAAATAGACTTCTTCTTCCAACCACTTGTCCCGGTTTGATTGACATATGGCTTGCCAAAATTGTTATATAGCTCTTTCACCTTTTCAAAAACCTGAGCCCCGGTCAACATCTTCGGTGGGCTACCTTCTTTAGAGTCACCATTGAAAGCCTTTTTCCACTTCCTCCAATGATATTTGATGGTAAGAATCTCCGATGTCCCATATAGACATTTTTCTTACCATTATCTAGTCACATTGAATGAGCATCATCTTCACATATAGGGCATGCACAATATCCTTTAACGCTGTATCCAGACAAATTACCATAAGCTGGGAAATTGTTAATTGTGCCATATAGTATGGCTTTCAAAGTGAAACTTTCTTCTCTATGCCCATTATAAACATTGACGTCATCTTCCCAAAGTAGCTTCAAGTCATCAATTAAAGGAGTCAAGTATACATCTATATCATTCCCAGGCTGTTTTGGCCCAAAATTAACATCGAGAGCATCATAAATATTACCGGCCAAGTGTTGTATGTACTACTTTGAACGCTGTGGGGATTGATTCCATCAGTTGACAATGCAAGCCGTAGGTTCCTAACCTCGTTCGAAAAGTCAGGATACTCATGATCAATTTTCTTCCATTGAGGGGCATCTGCAGGGTGCCTCAGCTATGTGTCTTCAATCCTCTCATCTGCATGCCATGTCAACTGCTTCGATATCTCTGCATTACTGTACAGACGCTTGAATCTCGGGATAATAGGAAAATACCATAGGACCTTAACGGGACTTTTTCCTTTCTTCTTCCCATATCGAGATGCATTACATTTAGGGCACTTCTCTAACGTTGCATATTATTTCCGAAATAATATGCAATCGTTAGGGCATGCATGTATCTTCTCATATCCCATTCCAGTTGTTGGGAAAAGAATTCGCTTTGCCTCGTATGTCTTCGTAGGAAGTACATTTTCTTCTGGAAACATATCTTGCAAAAGTTCAAGGAGTGTGGTGAAACCCGAATCACTCAACCCATAGTGGGCTTTAAAGTTGTACAATTTCAACACTGCTAGCAATCTTGTGTATTTTGTACAACCAGCATATAACGGTTTCTCTGCATCACCTTTGAACTTCTCAAATTCTCCAGGACAGTTATGAAGTACCTGTTCAACCACATTAAGCATTTCTTGAAAACCATCATCTCCATCACACATGCTTCGATCAAACTCATTTGAAGCACCACCGGTGGTATGCGACCGATCATTACAAGGGTCGTTTGTCTCACCATGCCTTGTCCTTCGTGTATATGTTTGATCAACCCCATGACACACTAAATGATCTAATAAATCAAGTGGACTAATACACTTTCCATAACAACAAGATAAGCAGGGACACAAGATTTTGTTAGGATCTTTTGTATGCTCAATTGCAAATCTAATAAACTTCTTCACCCATCTATATATTATCTTGAACACCAATCATATGACATTCATTTTTTATTCATCTATGGTTTCAAAAACCTAGAATTAAATAATGGTTAGTTGCTATATATGAGGAAGTCATCTATGCCTTCAACCTATACACACACTAAATGAGAAAACTATCTATTACAAAGGGTATGTGAGTCAATTTATACCAATTGGTCACCATAGGTTTAAATGAAAAAAATAGACTTCATTCTAGGTACAATAAAAATTAAAAAAAAGTTAAAAAAGGGAACTTATTTGACATTATTTATGTCACTATATAATCCAAATAAATAATTAGATGTTATATTTAACTAATAATCATGATAAATTAATACAATTACTTAAAATTAAAAAAAATAACAAAAAAGGGCAGGTCTCAGTGGATAAAGTATACAGAAAAGCAATACTGATATATTAAAAAAATAAAAGACAAAGTTACAGATCCAAATAAATAAGTAATAAAATCCTAGTTTATTTTTTTGGTAACAAAATAAATCCTAATTCACTATGCCAATTATGCATAAATCCAAAAAAAAAATAGACTTTATCCAAGATGCAACAAAAAAGGACAGCTGAATTCTTAGAGAAAATAATAAATTTTCATAGTATGTGAATTCTTGATTGTTGACCAATGTTTCCTAATTTTTATTTTTTAATTATTGAATTAAATTAATTAGCTGTTATATTTAACTAAAAATCATGATAAGTTAATAAAATTACTTAAAATTAAAAAATTAACAAAAAAGGGCAGGTCTCAGTGGATAAAGTATACAGAAAAACAATACAGATATATTAAAATAATAATAAAAAATAAACTTACTGATTTATAGTGGGGACCAAGACCAAAAAGGTTGCTTTTGGCAGTATTATGGGGACACAGCTGATTAGACACGGGGAATTTGAAGCTGTTCAGCAATAAATAAATTAAAGTCATCAGAAACAATACTTAATTATTAAAAAAAGAGGTGACTACTAATATAAAAAAACCCACCTTAAGAGATAATGAGACACCTGAGAGCGAGAGGTGGAAGGTCTGTTAAAAGAAAAGGAAGAAGAAAGCTAGCTAGGGGGAGCTGGGAGCGGCGGTAGGGGCAGGGAGCTGGGGGTCAGGGGAGCTGTGGGAAGCGGTGGGGGGCGGGGAGCTGGGGGAAGGTGGGGGAGGGGAGCTGGGGAACGGAGGGGGCGGGGAGCTGGGAGTCCGGGGGGAGCTTGGGGGCGGGGAGCTGGGAGTCCGGGGGGAGTTGGGGGCGGGGAGCTGGGGGACGGTGGGGCCTGGTGAGCTGGGGGTGGAGGTGAGCTGAGGGTTTAAGGTGAAGGTGATGGGGCCCGGGGAAATAAATTGAAGGAGGAGGGAAAAGAAATTTTTGCCGGGTATACATTGGGTAGCGCTTATCCCAATAAGCGCCACCCAATGCGTTTTTTTTATTTTCCATATATTAATTAATATATTGATAATTATATTTTTTAATAATCATATTAATAATAAATAAAATAATAATAAAAGGACATTGGGTGGTGCTTATCCCAATAAGCGCCACCCAATGTATTTTTTTTATATTTCATATATTAATATATATATATATATATATATATAATCATATTATTAATTTATTAAATAATATAATATAGTTTTGGTCCATTTTGGGTGGCGCTTATGGCTCTTATATCAATAAGCGCCACCCAAGATATGTTTATACATATTAGTTATATATATTATTAAATTATTAATTAAAAATTAGTATTATTCATTTATGTTTATTAATTAATATAATAGATCTAATATATGTTTATTCATATTAGTTATATATGGTATTAATATTTATCATTTGTTATTTTATTATAGATTTTAATTTTTATAATCAACACCCGCGTGTATAATTTTTATTTCAATAAGCAAAAAATTTAAATAAATTGAAAAATAGGAAAAACTATTGGGTGACGCTTATTTGAATAAGTGCCACAGCTTCTTTTAATTTTATTTTTTTAAAATTTTTGTTTGGAAAAATACATTAGGTGGCGCTTAATTAGGAAAGCGCCACCTAATATCACCAACTAGCTGTGACGCTTATGTAAATAAGCGCCACCTAATGCTAATACAAAAAAAATTCAGATCAAAAAAATTAGTTAAAACTGTGGCACTTTTTCAAATAAGTGCCACAAAAGGTACACCACTAAATCTAATTTTTGTAGTAGTGAATAAATGCCTTTTGTTAATTAGTAAGCAATTTACTCATTGTCAACCAAATGATTCTACAAGAAGTTCACAAGAGTGTTTAAATTTTCTAAGTATGAACTATGAGGCCTACTACAGTTGGCACTCAATCCAACTTAATTAGTTTGGGTTCTTTAATCATCTAGTAAGGGGTTTGATTTCTGACATTGTGTATGGAGAGGGTCCGTGGCCAGCACTAAAGCCCTTTCGGGTAAGCAGTGTGTATAGAGAGGATGCAAGAGGATTAGTCACCGTTACCAGCAGTGGATAACATGAGCCAACAAAAAAATAATTGTGTGGGTATGTGCGCTTGTGTATGGGTACTATTATTTTATCTCAAAGGGTTTTTTTTTTGTCAATTCTTTTTTCTAGGATGATCTACCAAGTTACATAAAAGTTTGTTTTGTTCAATGGATGCTGGACATTTATTTCCTTTTGTTTTTGTCTATGTTAGTTATGATAAACTACATCTTTTTTTCTTGTACATTGCATAGAATAAATAATAACATAATATACGTCCAAATAGAAATAAGAAAACTTAATAAAGCAAAGTAAAACGCATAACTTCGAAAAAAAATTAAACACTATTAATTCGACTTAAATTGGAGGCTAGACTTCATATAGTAAATAGAAATAATATTTCTTTGACTTGACTGCGTCTCTATATATTCTAATATTTTTTTTTACATTTTTTTATAGAGCCATCTATGATCTATTAATTATCATTATTACTAGTAGTGGAACTAAAGTGAGAAGAAGAGGCATATGATTAAAAGAGTGACTGGTATAAATTTGTATTTAGTACAATGAACATATATAAAGTACATAAGAACCTGAGAGACACAACTTCCAAGGCCCATGCCTTCAATTATCGTTGTTGGACTCTCAGATGTTCCCATAGAAATTCCTGCTATCACTGAATGCTCTATTATCCCCAGCTCCAATACCTACATCGATTATAATTATAATATATTCTAAAAAACACAAAGTAATTAAGTAGTTTAAAAAAAGAACTATGATAAAAGTAACTATTCCGGTCCAACGTTTAAGACAAGAGATTGTATTAAAATATAACCTGTGATATGACTCTATGACGACGGAGTTGAGATGACTCAAAAAGAATCAATCGACCCATGAGCATGACCACGTGTAGTGTGAGTATGAACATGAACATGTCCTTCGTCCCTAAGTTTTTCTCTTCATCTCCAGTTGCCTCCATCTGAATTTTCTTCCAATGAACTTTTTTGAAATACACAGTGGCAAAAGTCACTACAAAAAAATAACAAATTAGCGACGGAATTTCCATCACTAATCAACTTAGAGATGAAAATTAGTGACGGAATCATATTAGCGACGTAATTTGTTCCGTCGCTAAAAGACTGTTACTAATTGATTAGTAACGGAATTTTGAATTCCGTCACTAATTAGAGACGGAATTTAGCGATAGAATTTTTCCGTCTCTAATTAGCGACGGACATTTCGTCCCTAAATTCTGTCTCTAATTAAAGACGGAAAATTCCGTCTTCCGTCTCTAATTAGCGACGGAATTTTTCGTCTCTAATCCGTCGCTAAATATTTTTTTTTTATATAATTTAAATTGCCACATGTCTATAACACGAGTTTCCACATGTCCCTCGCCGGTGGTCACTACATGTATCATTCAGCCACCACCACCTTGCCTCCGGCCGCCACGTGTCACAAGTCACAAATTGGTTGTATTTTGTGACCAAGTTAGGATTCGAAGCCATGACCTCTCACGCGTCTGCTAGTGCCTTTGCCAGCTGAGCTAAGAAGAATTTGTGAAAGTTAAATGCAAAATCATATATATATATATACACACACACACACACAGACACACATTCACACATACGTACATATACATACATACGTACACACACACACACATATATATCTCGCTTGTAAATAAAAATAGAAATATAAAATTTTATATATTATTGAATATTTTGATTTAGTTTTCTTATTTTATTTATGTAAATATTCTACCTAAATTTTTTATTATTAATATCTTTTTTATTTATTTTATTTTATATTTTTGTTTGTATTTATAAAATTTTCATTTTATTTGTATATAATATATTATTAAAAATTTAAATATATTATATTATAATTTTAATTTCAAAATAAATATGAATTATTAATTTTTATTAATTTATTTTAATATTATATTATAAATTTAAAATAATTTAAAATTTAAATTATTTAAAAAATTATAATTTTGAAAACAAACCGAATTATTAAAAAATTTAGCTATTAGAAACGGAATTAGAGAGGGAAATTCCGTCGCTAATTAGAGACGGAAAAATTCTATCTCTAAATTTTGTCGCTAATTTTTAATGACGGAAATTAGTGATAGAATTTAACGATAGAATGTAATTTCGTCGCTAATCCTTCTCTAATTAGCGACGAAAAAATTCCATCTCTAAATTCTGTCACTAATATTTAGTGACGAAATTTCTGTCTCTAATTAGCGACGGAAAAATTCCATCTCTAAATTTCGTCGCTAATTTTTAGTGACAGAAATTAGTGATAGAATTTAGCGAAGGAATTTGTGAAGGATTAGGGACGGATTAACGACGGAATGAAATTCCGTTGCTAAATTTTGTCGCTAATTTTTTTGTAGTGAGTGTCTACCATTACGGTTGCCATAGCTATACACATAGGCACAAAGCCAGTAAAGGGAAAGTCTCCCTATGGATGATCCTCAAGCAAGGAGACGTCAAGAGATCATATGCTCTCCGAAGTACATGTATGGATCCAATAGAAAGTATTACGCCAGCAGCGAAGGCCTTGATAATGAAGAACATGTCCTTCTTGGGACTCAACGCCGGAACAAACTTTCCGATGAATGGAGTCAAAACTCTGATTGCACTTGATATGATGATAGAAACTATGACTATTATTTTGTAGTTCAAAGCTTTAGCTTTGTCGCCATCTTCTTCTTCTTTAACACAAGTACACTCTGTAATACCCCGAATTTTGGGATAAGAGGCTTGAGATTTGGCCTGGATTTAATGGACTGCTAGACCCTGGTTTAGCAGATGTCCTAGTGGGGCATGGTTTATTTCCCAAAATTCCTTAATATCTTTGGATATTAAAAGAGATAGAAGGTGGGGGCAAAATGATAATTTTGCTATAAGATGAGGAATGAGGATTTTTCCCTAATATTTCCAATATGTTGAGTTAGATGGGAATTAAAAGGAGGGAAATGACTACATGGTAATTAATAAGCCCAAGTGGGTCGATTATTATCAAGCAAAGTCAATGAGTAGAGAAGCTTAAGGCTTTAGTTGACCACTTGAGGTGGTATAATGGGATAATTTGAGAGTGAATTATACTCTCTTATTTCTAATTAATATTGGTGGAATGATGAAGGAAAAGAGAAAGGAAACTTGCTATGCAAGAAATGTGATAGGTAGACTAATTGAGTAAAGGCCACCGGATGATTTTAATTAATCATCATCCTTCATCAATTAATTCTCATTCTTTCCTACGTATGAATCAGAAATAAAAGAGAAAGAAGGAAAGAGAAATTGGACAGATGAGAACGGGAAAGAGAACGAAGAAAGAACAAGAACACAGAGGAGAGAGAGAAGAGAGAGAAAACTATGATTCGCCAGAACTCGTCTGAAACGGCATTTTCTCTCAAATGTCCAGTACAAATGTTGTTCTACTCATCCCGAGCTTCGATTCTATGGTTTCGGATTCTTGATTGGAAGCCGTTGGTGTCGTCTCGCCGGACAGAGTGTCGCCGGAATTCCGAACCGAATTCAGAAGCGGGTATAGGTAAGCGTATGCTTCCTTTCTACCATTCCAATTTATCATTTGGATGAGTATTTTGGAAGTAGTGTACTATTCATCTCTCATTTTATCCGTATTTTGGGGGCCGAAATGATGTTCAATGGATGTCTAAACGGCTGATCATGTAATAAGGAGTAGAAAGGAGGATATTAAGATAAAGAAAGGGAAGAACCGACACAACTCTTCTGATAATCCTTTATATGCTGTGTTTGGCCTGGTATAAGGATAGAGTTGGAATTTCATCAATTGGATGATTCCATTGAGTTCAGAAGAGCAAATTCTGTAGGGTTCATGTTGATGGAGAAGTGAGAAAAGGCCTAGAGGGTGAAATGACCAAATTACCCCTTAAAGGGTCTAAGTAAGGGCTATCAAGGGTATTTTTGTCATTCGAGCCTGATTTTGACGAATCCGAAGTCACAAATGGATTATACACGTGAAATTGTGTTGGATTGGCCCATGTTGTAAGTTCTGTGAAAGTACAGTCGGGCTGGGCTTCTGGGGGCATTTTGGTAATTTAGCGTAATTGGGCTAAGTTATCTAATGAAAATGAGTCTAGAATGTTCTATGGATGAGTAATGAGTCATTGAATTTATTTGGAATTCTAGGACTCGATGGATGGACGTACCCGAACCGGAGCAAAGACGAAGGATTGAGGACGGACGTGAAGTCTGACAGGTAGTGGACTTATCTTTCCTGCATGTGTATGATATGTATGTCTTGCATTGATTATGTGACTGCTTTGCCTGTTTGTGTTGAACATGTTCGATGTAGTGAAGCTCTGTTACTTTTATGCGATGGCCATTGGTATGTCATAACATTGAGCATGCAACATATCATTATGTTGGCATCAGATAGTGTAGGCAAGCATGTCATGCATTCATATATATCTATCATACATAGTGGTATTGTTCGCTACTGAGATTCTCTCGAATCTCACTCCTCTCAAACAACCATTTCAGACAGGTGATGGATGCATAAAAGTATGCATGGAGGAGATATGGAGACGTGAAGTGAAGAGGAGGTCGTAGTGCGGGGCACTACTTCTTGTATTTCATATATGTGTGTATATATGGATGTATGTGTATGTATGAATGTTGTATAAGCAGAGATCCGCTCTTCTGTAATTAATGAGAACGGCTTTTAGTTTATTGATATATTCGCTTGCTCACTCTGATTTATTGGAACTAAGAGCTGGTAAGGTAATGTAAGGAAGGGTGTCACATTTGGTGGTATTAGAACATAAGACGGATTTATGCTCATATGTGACAGTGCTTACATACTCTGAAACAACCAAGGCTGGAAGCACTATCAAGAAGAAGATGAAAAATGTGAATATTTTAGTGGCTCTCGTCAATGTTTGACAAGGATGAACATGGAAAAGTGCATGAAAGTGGCACTACTACAAAATGTAGATTTTACGTCCCTAAAAGACGTCCCTTTTTAAAAAAGGGAAGTAAAAAATAAAGACGATGGTATTTTTGTAATTGTGAGTAAGAATTAAGTAACTTTAAACGTCCCTTTTCAAAAAGAGACGCCTAAAGTCTAAAAGAAATTTTAAAAAATTAATTTTTTTACTTTAGGACTAAAGTAAAAAAATTAATTTTTTTTAATTTTTAGGTTTCCCTTTTCAAAAAGGGACGCCTAAAGTAAAAAAAAATTAATTTTTTTTAAATTGTTTTTTAGACTTTAGACGTCCCTTTTTGAAAAGGGACTTCTAAAGTCTAACTTTAGACGTCCTTTTTCAAAAAGGGACGCCTAAAGTAGAAAAAATTAATTTTTTAAAATTTTTTTTAGACTTTAGATTAGACGTCCCAAATTCAAAAAAAGACGTCTAAAGGTAACGTAAATCAGTCAAATTAATACTGACATCACTCTTTTTAAGGTTATCTCTACCTCCACAAGCTAGCTTCCTCGATGCAAATTTCAAAACTCTCATTTTCTCTCGAAGCTGAATCTTCCACCACTCTCTTGAAGCTCATTTTCCACCATAACTCTCTTTTTTACTCCCTTTCATTATTGTTGTTCTTTTTTTGAAAGTCATCCTCCTCTATCTCCACCACCATCATCTACCGTCTTCCTCTCTTCCTCTCTATTGTTGAAGCTCGTCGCCATTGTTCTTCATCGATCTTTGATGCTGTTGGTTCCTCCTCCCTCCCTCTCCCACTGTTGGCCTTCATCCTCCCTCTCCTACTGTGGCTAAAAGGTATGGATAATTACTTTTTCTTTTTATAGGCTAAGTTTTGAACTGGGATTATTGTATATGTATTTTTTTGTGTTAAGATTTAGATTTATCTTCATTGTAGATTCATTTTGATTTATCATCCTTCACCAATATTAATCTGTAAGGACATTTTGGTTTATGAAAAAATGTTCGATCTTGTTTCTGTAGGTTATAATTGTTAGGCAGTGAAAATATAAGCGAATTTTTTTAAAAAAAAAACTTTAGACATCCCTTTTTTAAAGGACGCCGTATCCTGACTTTTTTACGTCCCTGGTATGGGTGTCCCTCTATTTTTAGACGTTAAAAGGGCTAAAAAAGGGACGTTAAAAGTGTTTTCTGTAGTAGTGTGGATATGTACAAGACAACATTTTTTGGCTATTTTTAGGGATAAGAGTGACGACATATGCGTAATGAAGGCCTTGTTTGATTTTTTTTATTAAGTTTCAATTTTATCTTTTAAAAGTTTTTGTGTAGAAGTGTGGGTATTCAAAAGTTTTTTCTGAATCAATATCTCTCCGAAATGGTTAAAAAAAGAGCAATATTACCTTTAGTCATTAAAAAGTTAACGGTTAATATTAATTTTTTAACATTTAGAGCAATTTGCCCATTTTTTACACTTCTAGTGCGATATGATATATCCAAAAAAATTGGATATCCAGAGCTCTTTCATGAAAAATTGTGGGATAAAATTAGAGATTAACCCTTTTATTCTGAGACATGTTTGATTTTGTTTTTAACTTTTATATTCTCATAGTAGTTTCATAAAATTATTTCCCAGAACAAGCTTGTTTAAGTATATTTAGTCAGTCTGTGATCAAAGGGGAGCACGCTGAAACTTACCCTATCACGTTGAAACCAGACCAACATGGGGGAAAAAACAAAGAAAGAAACCAGACCAGACACAATCACTACTAGAAAAAACACTTTTAACGTCCCTTATTTGGGACTTTTAACGTCCTTTTATGGGAGGACGCGTATGTCAGCGACGTAGTAAATTTGGACTTTTGACGTCGTTTGTAGAGGGACGAGGAAAGTGCAGGGTTTAGGCGTTCCTTTTGGTAAAAGGGACGCCTAAAGTATGTACTTTATGCGTCCCTTTTACCAAAAGGGACGCCTAAAGTCCCCGTTTAGAAATTTTTTTTTTCAAATTAGGGACTTTAGGCGTCCCTTTTAGCGTAAGGGACGCCTAAAGGTTTTTTTTACCCATACGTACTATTTGTATTGTTTCTGGCCATTCTGAAAGCAAACAACAACATAGTCTCCTTATTACATAAAAAGGAAACATACAACACGCAGTATATAATTAACAAAACACAACATCCAGCTCTAATAAAACATTCATGCACTATACAGTGTTGACAGAAATGTTGTCCACTAATAAACAACTACTAAGTAAATGTACAGGAAACAATAAACTTCTACAAATCAACGTGTTGAAAAATCCTCCCAGCCAACAAGTCTCTGATCAAATTAATGTCTTCATATAAGTAAGCAGCATCATTATCAAAGATCTGCAAATTAGAAAATATGATTATACGAAATCAATGAAATTAAAGGATTAATTAGCAATTCAATTAAAATACACCCAAAATATTATCATTTGATTACCTGTTGAAAATCACTTGTAACGCCACTTTGAATGATATTATACATGTAAAGAAGAACATAATAGCCACATTCAGTACCACCTGGCTGTTGAGGGCACTATAAATCAAAAGCAATTGGTTAAAATCAATAACATACATCGTTTCTAAAACAACCTTAAATAAAAGAACTTAAATTATATTGGAACCACATACTTTGGGATAGAACCACTTTGGCTTGCGAACAACTCTACCCTCACGTGACCCGCCAAGCATTCTATATGTTTGGGTCGCGCTACCATTAAAATGTAAAACATTTTAAGTTAGAATAATTTATTTAAATCAAGCATTTCTTTAATCAAGCATTCTATCTTGCTCTATAACATCCACTCCTTCCTTCTTGTGCGACGGACAATCAGTTACTTCCTCACCATGCCATATCCACCTTGTGTATCGAAGATTTATTCCATCACAAAGTAGGTGATCCCTTACATCATCAACATCCCGTCGACTCTCGTTTAAACAATTCACACAAGGACAAAAATACTTCCCATTTTTTGTTGGAGCATTCCTTCTAGAAAATTCAATAAACTCTTCCACCCCATTCTCATATTCTTCACTAGTTCTCAAAGCATTCATCCAACTATGATCCATTTTTAACCTAAGCCATTCTCAATAACGCTAAAGTTTAGAATAATTGACAACAATGGAATTTCCTGTTATAACTATTTTAAACATAAAAAATACAATCCACTAATTTTTCATCATTAAACTAAAAAATTCAAAAGGACATGTTAAAAAATTTATACTTATATATTACTATTATTATGACACAACCATTATTTCTCAAAAATATTTTTATTTCCAGACATATATGGCATTTCACATTTGAAATAATTAATTATTACCTTTTAATCTCATTCATTTTTCATTCTATTACATATATACTTCGGAACTAAACAAGTAACGAGTTTTATAATTTTTTAATAGTCACTTTTCAACAAATTCCAACATATTTTTCACTTACAAAATATTTTATAATTATCTACATATATATATATATGTCATGTGCAAAAGCCATAAAAATACACAAGTGTCTTCCTTTGTTTAGATGTAACCAGCTAACCCAAGTTCAGCAATAAATATCATATATTATAAATATTATATGTCTTTTCTAAATGTAATATGAGAAGCAAAAATCTATAAGGCACAAACACATAAGTGACATTTCAGACACTAAAATAACCACATAAAAAACAACCCAACAATACAAAAAAAAACTTTGGTGGTCACACGGATGGGTAGTCGACGCTGCTAGACTTGTGGTGATAAAGGGAGGGGCGCCGCTGTACCTTGGAGCTGAGGATGGCCGGACTGATGCTGCTGGCCTTGTGGTGGACAGATGCAGGGTACGACGCCAGAGAGAAGATCGAGGAGGGGGATGGCGCCTTAACAATCTTGGGAGGAAGGGGATTGAACAAAAATGCTGTAAGTTTCTGCAGCTCGGTCTTTTGAAAGAGGGAGGAAGAGTGAACGAAGATGCTGGAATGGCGGGAAATGAATAAATTTGGAACCTTTAGGCGTCCCTTCTCCAAGAAGGGACGCCTAAAGGTATAAATAGGCGTCCCTTCTGAAAGAAGGGACGCCTATTGTTTGCTGCATGCCAGCCACGTGGCTGGCATGTAGCCTTTAGGCGTCCCTTCTTGAGAAGGGACGCCTAAAGGCTGAACTTTAGGCATCTCTTCTTGAAGAAGGGACGCCTAAAGATCTCTTTACACATCCTTTTTTTATTTTTAGGACGCCTAAAGAGGAAAAAGTTTCTCTTTATTTACATAAATGCCACTGCGTCCAGTTTTTACTTCCCTTTTTAAAGAAGAGACGTCTTTATGTGACGTTAAATCCCTATTTTGTAGTAGTGAATGCTTCGATTGGCTGTACAGACCCTTAGTAGTAGGATACGGACACTAAGTTATACAACTAAACTAATGGGGTTGGGTTTAAAAGTGTCAATGTCATAGTTAGTTGTTTTTGAAATTGTATTATATTAAGTGCCCATGTGGATTAAAGGTATAACTTGTTTTTATAACGTGATTTAGGTGTATAAAGCAAGTATTTGAGATGAGCTTTATCTCGACTTATATAAACGTACTTCTTAAATACCAACTCAACCCTAAATCAACCACGGAAGTATCATATCAATATATCATGTGGGTTCAATTCGAAGAAATTTCAAATATTTCTTAATTGGGTTGTTCATGAAGAATCTGTTTCGGCCAGCCCATCCCTGTCCCACATGCCCGGCCTGATGAAATGCAAGAAGGTACGATACAAGGGACGACCATCGAGATATCGCATCGCCATATATATATATATATATAAAATTAAATTTTTTATATTTTTGTTATTTTGGTTTTATAAATATTAAAAACAAAGGTGAGTGGGAAGATCCTTAATTATATCAACTCCACCTATGCCAATCTTCATAAGCGAAGTTGAAAAGCAAGAGTGAAGTTGAATGATTGATTAGCAATTAATAGTTGTTCGATATTTAAGGAAGACTATAAGGCTATGTTTGGCTCGATGGAGGGGAGGGGAAGGGAGGGTTTGAGAGGAATTTTCTTTTACCTTATCTGGGTTGACAAAAAGAGAGGGGAGTGGAGGGATTTTAATAGTATTATGTTTGGTATAGGAGGGGAGGGGAGGAGAAATATTTTTATATAGACAATTTTGCTCTTATTTCATTTAATTTGTAATTAATAACTTTATAACATATTCAATAAAATATAATTATATAAGGAATTTAATACATAAAATTATAATTTTATAATTATAAAAATTAAATAAATATAATTATAAATGACATTTACTATATAAAATTATAATTTTGTAATTAAATAATGAGAAGGATATTGTGAGAATATTTTAAAATGGTATGGACATATTAGTCAATTTAAGCTCAAACATTAACCTTTCCCTCCAAATCCCCCCAATTTTGGAAGGGAGGGTTAGGAGGGGAGGGGAGGGAGAATTTTAGAAAATTTTCCCTCCCCTCCTAAAATTTTTAGTTATCCAAATAAGGGGAAGGGAGCAAAATCCCCCCATTTCCCTCCCCTCCCCTCCCCTCATACCAAACACACCCTAAAAGTCATGCAGGTCATGTTCAATAGCTGCAGTCAATGACAGCCATTATAGTCTCATTAAACACAAACACATAGCTAAGATGAAACCAATTAATTTCTTCATGAACAAGACAGTATCATCCTTTTCCTTCACACACTATCCTTTTGTTTAGCTATTAATTAGTTGGAGTTCTATATTTACTGATACTTATGTGAAGTCTGATATTTTTCCATTTGTCTCTCCAGCTCTTGTTTTGCAAGTCAAGCCGTCCCATATTCATTCTTGTCCGAGACTGGGATATCCTCAGGATGGAAAAACCAGCCCATTTCATTTTTCCCCCTTTTGCTGAAACCAGCGGCCCTATCATTTATCAAAACAGGACATGGTATTGAACTATCTACAACCCGTCTTGTCCATCAACACCCTTACTTTTTAATGAGCGAAATCAAATTAAAATTTTTTAGAGGATTAATTAATTTTTTGTAATAATTTTACATAATTAGACTGATTAATAAATTGTATTGAATTAACTAGAAACCTAGTAATCTGGCTGATTATGTTATAGACAAGGGGGAGAACTACCCTGAAAGAGTCAACAGTACAACCGATTCAAATTAAAATTTTTTATTTTTTGTATTTAAAATTGTAATTCTATGCTATGATTTATATATACTATTCCTAATGTGCTATGATTTACGTATACTATGCTCATGGGGTATAGTATACATAAATCATAGCATATAATTTACTCACTGCAGATGCAGCTTGATGTTTTGTAAGGCTAGTTTTTACTCCCCGCTATTTAATACAAAACATATTTACCTAATTTAATTATATTAAAGAAGTTAGTTGAGATAATTAATATAATATGTTTTTTTAAAAATACGATAATCATATCATTCCTTAATTCCCTCAATCTCTTTTTTATTGGATCATAGTTGAGAGGGCATTAATATAAATAAATTAGAATAAGATTAGTAAATATAAAAAATATATGTTATATATAGGATCAAGATCATCTCCAAAATTTGATTTTACATAAGTACAAGAGGAGCAAGATTATATCGTAGAACCATGACAGCCATACTTCCCGTCAGCAAATCAACTTCAGTGAGTCATCACCTTTTTTTGGCAAAAAAAAAAAAAAAAGAAAAGAAAAAAAAAAGTCAACACTTGCGGCGTGCTGTTCCTCATAGTCTGAAAAGAGATAGTGCTCATTTGATTGGTATTAGCTCACATCTGGGTAAATGTATAGGAGCTTTGATTGATAATCATGGTAACTTATCACAAAATTTCAGGGGTTCCGTAATAGGATAGACGAAAAGCCTTCAAAGTTGGAAGAAACATTCTCCCAGGCGAGTAGATTTTTTTTTTTTTTGGGCTCGAAGAGTATATTAGATTAACTCTTATCCAAATAAGCATGTCATTAATTAAAGCTAGCACGACTGTATTTATTGGGAAATAGCTCGGTCATCTTTGGTGGATTAGACCTAAATTTATAATGTTGGGTTCAAAATATAAATAATAGATAACAGTTAGATTCATAATTTTCATTCCTCTCGTAAGCAAAAGTCAAGTTTTAAGGAGAACTTTTTAAAGTGGTTACTGAAAGTGGTAGTCAAAAGTCTTTTTTTTTTGTCCTCATACTTTACCCTTCACTACTATAAAATTGTACATATATGATGGTCATTATCGACCATAAATGAAAGCTCTAGACCGCCATATATGAAAGGTTATATATGCTTAGCGCATATATATAATGGTTCCAAATTGTAATATATTGAGGACATACAGTTCATTGTTAATAACCATAACGTATTTACTTTATTTTTATTATTTGTTTTTATTTAGTTTTACTTTTAATATCTATTATATAAGCACTACTACAAAAAAATGGATTTAGTGATGTACCTCTTGTGACACTTTTTTAAAGAAGCACCAAAGATACTTATTTCTTTTTTAAAAAAAAATATGTGGAAGTTGACTTTAAGCTTGTATGATGCTTCTTTGAACAAGCGCCAAACAAGGCCTTCAATTTTTTTTAAATAATAATAAAGCGCCAGTTATGGCATTTACTTAGGAAGCGCTATAGCAAGCATTATATTTTTTTTAAAAAAAGTCTGTAACTTGTATGACGCTTTCTAGAAAAGCGCCTTCCAAGGCCTCTCCGTATTTTAAAAACAGAATACATTCCTTTTTATTGCCTTTACTTGCTTGACATTTAAAAATAAAATGCCCCAAACTTTTTAAAAAAAATTAAAAGAAGCTTTGGCACTTCCTCAACTAACATCGTTGCTTCCCATTTTAAAAATAAAATAGGATAAAAAAATAGGAAGTTTTGGCCAAAGCTTCCTCATTATTTCAAACACACACACACCCTTTTATTGCCTTTACTTGCTTGATATTTAAAAATAAAATGCCCCGAACTTTTTTTAAAAAAATTAAAAAAAGCTTTGGCACTTCTTAAACTAATGTCATTGCTTTCCATTTAAAAAATAAAATGGGAAAAAAAGGAAGTTTTGGCCAAAGCTTCCTCATTATTTCACACACACACGGAAGGAAGCGCCAAAGCTTCCTATATATATTTAAAAAAAATACACACACACACAGAAGGAAGCGATAAAGCTTCCTATATATATTGTAATGGCCAATGATGAGGAATTTAATTAGTAGTAAAGGCAATGTTTTAAAAGCCGGACTGAATGTCGAGCCGAAAAGGTCAGTGTGTTATAGCTCAAACAGTTGGAACGGTTAAACCATTCAGTCGGATCGATGATGTAATAATTTAATTTATATATATATATATTACAATTAATTTGTAGTCTAATTTCATTGGAAGTTAATAAAGTTATAAAATACCAATTAAGGAAGAACATTAAGTCAATCATCAACCTAACAAAATACACTAATAATAATGATTTAATGACTTGTCAAATATTGGTGGCTCTTGATTGATCCAAACATGAGTTTCATGAAAGACATTTGGACCATACCACTCTGGTCCCATTTAATAGTCCTTTCTGACCAAAAAATTTGGTCATATTTATAAGTTCAATTTCAATGTAATAAATAAGATTGTGACAATTTTACCCCTTATTTATTGAACAAATGAAGAAATAATTTAAAGATAATAGAAAACAAAGAGTTAAAAGGTACTCATTCATAAATGAGGGCATAGTTGTAAATTTACCCCATAATCATTGAGTTAACTACATCTCCTTGGTATATGAGATTTAGTTAAAATGGACTTATAAATAGGACTAGAGTAGTAAATGTCATCATCTTCTTGAGGAAAAGACCCAAAATCAAGATCTTCAACTCCAATTTCAGTGCTTCCAATTTCATAATCAGCTTGAGGATGAACCTTATTGCCTCTTTCTTCAAAAGCATCTTTATAAAATAGTTTCAACAAACCAAATTATTAAAATTAGTAACATATAATATAAATAAAATAAAGTAACATGTCTAAAATTTATATGCCATTTTTTTGCAACATCAAATTCTTTTAAAAAAATTTGCAGTAAATATATATATATTGCATTTTTATTGGGCTGGACGGTTTTTGAAAAACCGGTCCGGTTTCCAGCTTAACAACGATTGACAACCCAAAAATCGATAAAATAAAAGGCCCAAAACAACTCCCTCATAAAAATGGTCCAACGCATATATCTGACCCGCCTCAGCGACCGGATGAAGGTCCGACCATCCGGTTCGATCTGGTTCTCTAAACAATGAGTAAAGGTCATTGTTTATAAGAAGAGTATGTCAGAAAAAATATATGGGAGTTAGAAAGGAGGGTCAAATGAATTAAGGAGGGTATATATGAAAGGAAAAACACTCATGCGAGGAGGATATAAAGAAAAAATTAAAAAGTAAGAATATATAATCACTTTATAGCCTTATTAAATTATATTCATCAAGATATGCTTTCTTTAAAGCACATTTCTTCAAAATAAGAAGGATGTTAATCCCTATTGTTTCAGGCCTATTGTGTAGGAAAAATAAAGTATGTTAATGCAATACCCCCTTTATATATGTTTCCATATCAAGTATGTAACAAAAATTGAAATTAAGGCTAGTCTAATAGATGCATCGTGTGGTGGGTTTGTAATGGGAGGTTCCTTCATTTAATACTACCTCCTCTCCTTAATTAGAAAATATAATTTCTGGAACTAGATATAATATTAAGGACTAGAGATTGTCCAAAATAATTGAGCAGAACCTAACAAAGCTGAAATTATTCTTAGATGATCTTCCTATACATATTTTTAAAAAAATAGGATGCTTTGGAAGCGCCAAAGCTTCCTATATATATTTAAAAATAATATAATAATGTTAAATAAAAAATTTATATTTATAGTATTCAAAATTCAATACATTGTAGATAAACATCATACAATTTAAAAGAGATTAATCACATAAACACTTTCATAATAGAATATTATCTTATAATTTTTCAAATTATAAAAGATAATCAATTAATATAAAATTCCACAATATTCTTTAATGCCCATTGTTGTAGATTGTCCATATATAATGTATAAGTGCTCCAAGAGTTCCTGCCACATATGTTTTAATTGCAAAAAGATAATATAAATATAAAAAATAAGAATATATATATATATATATATATATATATATATATATATATATATATATATATATATATATATATATCTCACGTATAAGTGCTCCAAGAGTTCCTGCCACATATATTTTAATTGCTACAAACACATATATATATTATCTTTTTTCAATTAAAATATTATATAATTAAAAATAAGTATATATAATATTTTAATAAGAATATATATATATTAAAAATAAGTAAATATAAAAACTTGAACAAATTTAAAAATATAACTATGAAAATCATAATATAATAAAAATTGGCAAATATAAAAAGTTGAGCAAATATCATAATTAACTTAATTCATCAAACCTGATTTCAACATATAGTTTAGGTTGCTAAAGTTTATGAATGTGAGATGCTTTACAGTAAAAAAAAAATTCAGTACCACCCCATCGCTTTTTTGTTTCTATACTTTTCTGTGTTTTTTCCTCTATTCACTACAAAAACATATCATTTAGTAGCAGTTAAAAATGTATATTTGTAGTGATTTTAACAGCAACAAACAACATTAGTAACGGTTTAAAAAATTGTTATAAAACCCACTGTTGCATACAATTTTGTAGCGGTTTCTTATAACTGCTACTCAATGATAACAATCGCTATTGAATTAGTAGTGGTTTGTACCCACCACTTGAATAGTCAATGAAGTCAAAATATTATATGACAATATTGTAGCGTTTAAAAACCCGCTATAAATGTTGAGACGGTTTGTAGCGGTTTTAGAACCGCTACCAAGTTAAAATGTGAATTTTTTAAAAATGGCTCCAAGACCTTTGTAGCTATTAGAGAATTGCTACAAATGTTGAGCCGCCAATTTCCCATGGTGGGAAAATGAAAAATGAAAACTTTTCTCCAATTTGTGGCGGTTGCACAACCGCTACTAAGTTGAAATGTGAATTTTTAAAAAATGGCGCCATGAAGTTTGTAGTGGTTATTGAACCGCTCGTAAATTAGGATGAAATTTCAAAAGTGGTGCCAAATATTTAATCCATTATTAAATTTCACTTTTAACTTTGTAGCTGTTCCATAACCGCTACAAATGTTTGGGAAAATAAAAAAAAATTATCCAATAATTTAATTCAATTGTTATAATATCATTTTAACAAGTTTATTATTTATATAAGTTGATCAATAGTAGTTATTATTTCAGAAGAATGATTAAATTGAGTTACATAAATATAAAATTTATATACATAATATTGAGAAATTGTAGGTAATATTATGCATTTATAGGTAATAAATACTTATTTTGTTATCTCAATATTGATCATTATGGAAGGAACATTAAAAATGTTGAGGAATAGTCCGTTAATTTCTAAAAAAATAATTAGTATGAATATAATAAGTTGGAAAAAAATGTTGAGATAAAAGAATTGATAAAAAATTTACCATATTTGAACACCTTACTTAGATCTTGGGCTCTTGAGAAAAAATTCCTAGATGAGAAAAAACGAGAGAGAATAAGGGAGTAAAGAAATGGAGAAGTGTATGAAAAGAGTTGGTGTGAGGGTATTTATAGGGATCTGCATGACTTTTGTAGCAGTTAATGTCACGGTTTTGTAGCGGTTTATGTGTCATTTTTTGTAGCGGTTAGAAATTTGTAGCGGTTTTTTTTTTCATTTTATAGCGGTTAATGTTAGTCAATTTTTTTTAAAAAAATTATATAAATTAAAATTTACAAGAACAAAAGCAAGGTTCCACTTAATCATTCTTCATCGCCATCCCTACAAAAATTTGTAGAGGAAATGTTAGTGTGGTATTATTGTGTAGAAAAATTAAATTTAAATGATGTGAACTTATAAAAACTCACCAAACTATGTTGTCACCATTACCCATGTTGTAAAAGTCTGGAGGCTTTAAGTGAACCACTATGTCCCAATCCCTACGCTTCTCATCCTCGACATAATAAACCTGGTATGCCTCTGAGGCAAGAATATAGGGCTTATAATCTTCAGATTGATTGGTGTGAATTAGATGGGAGAAATTTACTGATGTGATGCCTAAATTGTCAGTTGTGAGTTCCTGGGAAGTTGTTGTATTTACCCACAAACACTTAAACAGTGTAACAATGAAACGGACTTGGTAATTTAGTTGGACGACATCAAGAAGCTACTTTACCATAGTAAGGGACACCTCCAAACTGCATGTCGGCGTCACTACTGCTCGCATAACTCCTTGTCCCAAAGTTGCCAAGAAACCCAAACTTTGAGTTTGTAATTCTTGATCTCATGATACCGTTCAAAACTTGAAACCATTAACATTGTATGATGTAAAACTTTTTGCATGGTCAAGAGGGGCGATTGCGAGGGATTTGAAATCAGGTGAGTATGGGTTGTGGCCATTTAATATTATGCGCGCAACCCAGTTTGAAAATTCTTTATGGACCTTTTTGTCAACTTCAGAGGATATTTGTGTTCAGATCTTGAGTTGATGCGTCACATGACTTCTGAATTCCCAGCAATTAATCTTGGAAAGATGAGCATGAAATGTAAATAAAAAATGTAAGCATAGTTGTAGAATAACATATGAGTGTACAATTCTTACTGAAAGAAGGGTTCAACTTGAGTGTAATTAATCAAGACATGTCTATATACTTGTAACTTCTCAGTTGTTGTTAGTTTGAAATTCTCACTTCCTCTAATTGGTTTACCAACATGAGGGATTAACAAATTTGTTGATGTTGGCTCAGGTTCAGGACAATCGTCTATATGAGGCGGTCGGTTGAAAGTTGTCTTAATGTCATCAAAGTATCTTGAGCAGAAATACAGGACCTCATCCTCTATATAACCTTTAGCTATAAAACCTTCTAGCCACCCCTTATTCCTTATGTAAGATTTCAATTTGCCAAGAAACCTATAAAGTAAAGAGGGAAAAATAATACTAAATGGTGAAATGGGCAACTAGCAAATTTAGAAAGTAATGATGATGCACATATACAAGATGAGTACCTCTTAATAGGATACATCCTTCGATATTGAACTGAGCCAACGAGCTTTATTTCATGAATAAAGTAGACTGTCAGGTGAACCATTACAGTGAAAAAGGAGGCAGAAAAGATCATCTCCAAATGAAAAAGCGTAAGAATGATTTTAGACTGCAGCTGATTGAGCTCCTCAACAATCAATAACTTAGAACACAACTTCCAAAAGAAGGAGCACAACTCCACCAAAACGATGGGCACATTGGGAGGGAGTGCATTTTTTATAGTTAGCGGTAGTAACTGTTGCATAAGAACATGTGATTCATGACTCTTAAAACCAGCAACCATTCAAGCATTCATGTCAATACAACATGAAATGTTGCTTTAATAGCCATTAGAAACTTTTATTTTCTTCAACGTCACTAGGAAGACTTCCTTCTTCGGTTTTGTAAGGGTGAACTTTTCCGGTTGAAATTTTTAATGCTCATCTAGCCATGCATCTTCATGAATTACCATGACCCGTAAATCTTTCCTCGCTTGAAGATGATCTTTTGACTTACTGGGTTCGTTAAGCAGCATGTATAGCACATTGTCGCATACAGTTTTTTTCAATGTGCATGACATCAAGACTGTGTCGAAGTAAATTAAATTTCCAATATGGAAGAGTGAAGAAAATGCTTATCTTCCTCCATTGCTGAGGTGCAGAAGCCGAAGTAGTCCTCCAACTCTTTCGTCCTACTGTTGCTAAATCGTCGCTTTTTCCAAACTCGAATTCAACGTCCTAAAGCTGTTGTAAGATGTCTTCACCAGATAAAGTCTGAGAAGGTCCTCTTTTCTCTTGTTTCCCATTGAAACGATTCCGTTGCAATCTAAACTTGTGCTTACCATTGAGAAACCTCTGATGACTCATGAAGCACCACTTTCAACTGTAGGGAAAGCGCATTGCATTAGAGTCAAAATTGTAAACTGGACACGCCATCCCAGTATGGACATTCCACCGGATAATGTTTCAAGCCTAGGAACGTCACTTATATCCCACATTAAGGCTGCACACAAGTTGAACAGTGGCTTCTCACATACGTCATATGTCTCAATGCCGACCTGCTACAAGTCCATCAATTCCGTAATAAGCGGTTAGAGATACAAACAGATGTCATTATCCGGTGCCCTTTTTGCCCAGGATGATCATAGACAAAAAGAAGGAGTTTTGTTTCATACACATCCAAGGGGGCAAGTTGTAGGGAACTAAGACTACCAGCCAAATACTATAACTTGTACTAAGATTTCCAAAGGGATTAAAATTGTCGGTCACCAAAGCAAGCCAAACATTTAAAGGGTCAGCTGTTAAAGATGGAAATTCATAATCGAACGCTTTTTAGGCTTCTGCATCTCATGGATATCTTAAACTATACTGGGTCTAGTGCCTAACCCCATCCCTCTCACGTGCCTTGGGTGCTTGACTGGTCCTAGACTAGCTTTCAGTGGCACAGTGGGGTCCACAGACCCCTGTGACTCCTTGGTTTAGGTCTCCCGCAACTCAGCCTGAGACTGCCGAATCCGCTCTTGCAATTTTTTGAAACAAGTTAGTATTATTATTGTTATTAACAATAAATTAATTTTTATATACATTTTATTAACAATAATTAAAATTATTATACTTATAATAGCCTCCTTTGCTTGCTAAGATAACGAAGTCCCGTCCCGATGCCTATGTGTTAACGTGAATAACTCTCTGTAATCTGTCTGGCAGTTCTCCTCCTGAGCATTCATCTCTTGAAATAATGAAAATATTAAATTAATATTATAAACATTTAATTGAAATTAAATTATTAATATTATGGTAAAACTAATTGAAATTGTAAAAAAGTACCAATTCGCTATAAGTCACAGCGTGTGGTGGATCCTCTGCTGCCCTTGGCTCCTCGTTTCTTTAAGAAAGAACTTACTAGAAAAAAACATTTTTGAAGTTAACAAAAATTAAAAAAAGTAATAATTATTAAAAAACATTAAAACAACAAAAATAGTTATTAAAACAAAATACATGTGTCTTTGGACTCCTCCTGAACTAGACAAAACACACACAGTCATTGGGTGGGACACCATACGGGAGTGCCTTGATCAGTTGATGCAGAGGAATTGTCCCATCTTATTCATGATGTGGAAGAGACGCTTCCTTCTGTTCTTCCAGTTGTCACCCATCTTTATCAGTGTGATACCTCATTTCCTATAGCCTCATATGAGTACAAAAGAGTAGTGAAATCATTCATGGAACCAGGATTAAGTCCCAGATTAACAAATATTGAAAAACCGTTCAAAAATTCCAAACCTATCTCAGGACTTAAACCTGGGATTGGTAGGAATTTTTTAGGGTAATAAAATTTCTTAAACCATTTTCACAAATAATTACTATCTCACTAAGTCTCACCACGCTCTTCTTTCATTTTATCAGAGTTTGCGAGCGATTCTCTGATTAGTTTTTAAGTTCCATATTTCATTAGCAACCGGAAGCGTAATATAACTAAACCATTTGTAATATATACAAATCCAAAATTTCCAGAATATACATAACATACAACCATAAAAAATAAAGTCTTCAGCGCTTAAGCCTCTACCCCTTCGTATTTAACTTCTTCTTGCCACTTGAGCTCTCTCCCTGCATTGTAGATGGGTTTTTGAAAAATAGTGAGATTCAATAGAATCTCAATAGTAACATAATGCCAATCATACAGATATAACATCACAAAGCATGCTATACAGTCATCATATAAAATAATTATCATAACAGCATTTTGTGCATCACATGCAGTTCATAAACTACCATAGCGCTAGGTAAATTCAATGGCCCCGAGGGATACCTACGCAGAAAGGCCCTGGGAATCCACTTGTGCATTATAGAACATTATTGGCCCGAGCGTCCACCCGCGCAAAAAGGCCTCGGACGACCATTCCACATAACTAGAATGCGTCAGACAATTCATATTGATTTCTCACAACATACAATGCATATTATAAACATACAAAAGACAAGTTACTACCTGACTGCTTTCCTTTAGCTATTTCCTCCCGTTTGTCAGAGCTCGGGCAAATCTCAATCTTCAAATCCCTGTTAGGTCCTATAATTGGAATTTACGGACAACAAGTTATTATTCCATCTAATACTTGCATAATGTAATTAGTCAAGTTGGTTGTCATTAAAGTTAGTATACTAAGCTAAAAGCAAAGTCAAGGGGCCCAACCATCCCAAGTTGGTTATTTCCACCCTTGCTCTCAAATCTACTAGCATTTGTTTAACTTCAAAAATTCACCATAATTCTATGAAACTTCAAATTAAGTGATTCCAAATTCTATGTAAAGGTATTTCAGTTTAATTTCACTTAAAAATACTCAATTTTGGCCATCATAACAACAACATTCCCAGAATTTTGCCAAACATCACTGTTTTAGATTTCTTTCTAGAAAACAAGACATAACTTCAACAATTCATATCTCCTAATGTACTTGTCCAAAAATTACAAACTACCTATCAAATTAAAGCTCTATGTCTCTATTTTAATTATAAAAAGTTTCAGAATTTTTAGACAAGTTTTGTATTATGAAACACTAGACACAACAACACTGCTCCAAATAGGGAAAATTAGCAACATGCACACATACACTTCATAAATTCCCAAATTCATGTACAAGTATCAAAAAATATGAACACTTATATACCTACACAATTTTTCCCTCTAAAGCTAATGGAAGTATCAAAATTATCAAGTTCCTACGCCTTCTCTATATTACACACAGGGCAGCAAATTGAGTTCTTAGGTGACTTATGTTACCTTCTTGTTTCCACGTAATTACTTCCTTTCTACTTTTAATCACATGATTAGCTATTTAGCCACTCATTAGATATGTTTGAAGGAATTTAGACAGCAAGACTGCTTAGGATTTTATCATCCAATCTCCACAAAACAACCAATTCCAAGCCAACAACAATAAGAACAACATCAACTTAAGGCAAAGGAAGTAAGTCTTGAAGTTTACCTCTTGATTCGTCCTCCTTCTCTCTCCTCAACATCAGTCCTCTCTCTCTTTTCTCTTGAGATTTTTCTTGAAATCCATGAATTTAATAGTGAAGAAGAGATTAGGAGAGGTTATAGAGTTATTAAGAAGATTAAACTTCAAGATTACAAGCTTTCTTACCTTTGATCTTGTGAGACCTAGCTCTTTGTGTGCTTGCCTTACTCTCTTCGTTCAGCAGCTCCCTCTCTCTCTTTGTTCAGGTTTTGCATGAGAATGAAGGAGAAAAGATGAAGAAATGATGATATAATAGAATGGTCAAATGGCTTTTCATGTGGTAAATTCCTATTGGTCCATAATTTGACTTTCTTGCATAATAATTCAAATATCTTCATTTCCCTTTTGCTTCTCTTCATTCCACCGAGAGAATTGAGGGAGTAAAATATTAGTCTTGAGTTATCCCAATGCCATCTTACAAATTGTTGACTTTTGACTCTTTAACTTTTCTTGATAATAATTCACCAAAATAGGCTTATTAATTATCAAGTAGCCATTTTCCTCTTTTTAATTCCCATTTAACTAAAATTATTGGGAATATTAGGGAAAAATAATTATTTCTTGTTTTATGACAAAATTACTATTTTGCCTTTATGTTTTATGATTTATCGAAATAAATCATTTCCTACTCATTTCCTTTAGTTTGGCCAAATTTTTGACACTTGTATGAATCCATTATTTATGCTATTTTATACTCAAATTTTGGTTACAATATTAGGCCTTTAAGTGAGCATGAATTTCCTCTTTGTGTCCTTACTTGGCCGAATTATGTGTAACCAGCAATTGAGATATTTCTGTAAATTTATGTGCACCACGATTCACCATTTTATTCCACTAAATATCACAAATATACATATAAGGAATATTGATGAAAAGTGGGGTATTACAATCAGCGTGTACCTCTTCTTGTTATCTCGGACAGCAAACTTAACCTGTAATATAATTAAATAAAAAATATTTAAATATGATTATTTTTAAAACATAAAATTAATAAATAATAATTAAAAAAATTAATTACAAATCATTTAATATAATTAGATACAATTATTAATTACCTTAATCACCTCATCCCAGGCCAGATCCTTCAGCCCTTTCAGAACGTCCTTCCACATCTTGAAGTAAATGAGGAACCACATCCAATTCAAGCCTAGCTCATTCAGGTAGTAGTTGAATAGGTGACCCCCATTTTCAATAGGCTGGTTCGTTACCTCATTCCACTGAACAACAACTCATAGTGTCCGGTCCAAGCTGTTCAGACTGGTCATGTCCAACCTTTTAGTGGAAATGTCCCCCTGCTCATCTGCACAATTTACCACATACGTTAGTTAAATTTAAATTCACATTTAAAAAATGAATTTAAATATTTAATTTATTAAATAAAAAATTACAGTTACCTTGGATCTACACCTCAAACCCAGTCGACAGAGAAGATGACCATCGTGGGTGGTTCAGCTCTTACGCGTCCTCCTCATCTAGGAACTGCTCCAACTCACTGACCAGAATGTTAATATTCATCTTCTCATCCTTGTTGTATTTGCTCACACTAAGCTCACCTCCCTCGAGTTGAACAGAAGGAGGGATTATGGTGCGGTCCCCTCTTGTGGGGCCGTCTGCTGTGACTTTGGTGGGGTCCCCCTCCTGTGGGTGCTGTGGGGTCATCTGTTATGGCACGATCGCACTCCCTCTTCATTACCTATTGCCACTGCCCCCTCCTCTGCTGCCAATACCTTGCAGAAACGCTCTGGGAGAAGCTCAACCTCCTTCCCCTTCACCTTATCTCCTGTAGCCTTATAGAAATCTCAGATTTTGAAGGAAAGCTCTCAGCAAAGTGTCAAAAAACAAAATGGAAAAATGAGATAATAGAAAGGCGGTAGGGTTTAAATAGAGTTACATTTTATAGCGGTTCTAAAAATAACCGCTACATAAACTACTATAATAACCACTATAAACGTTCAGTTATCAGAAGAATTTGCAACATGAAGCTAAACATTGGTTTGAAATATGCAGTCCTGTGCTTGATATCATGTTACGTATCATGAACCATATAACCAGGAGAGCTATATTTGTTTGATTTTTCCTTGTTCGGTGATACGTAACATAATGCCAATCACAATCCATTTGCATTTTTTCATGTGTTGGCAACTACTTTGAACCAATGTTTAGCTTCATGCTATAAATTCTTCACTAATAACAGAATTTGATCCTTCATATCTCTGTATCTCTGTACAATCTTTCAGAAGGCGCATGAAAATGAAATCCTTCACCAATGATATAAGTAGCCGTTAGAAATATTAAGACTGTTTGACTTCTGTAGTGGTTATAAGATACAACCGCTACAAATATGCATACTTTGTAGTGGTTAGCCATAATTATTACAAAGAGGTGACTCTTTGCATTCTATAGTGGTGAATGTAACAATAACTGCTACAAAGTAACCATTACAATCGGCACCCAAATTCGTGCCATGCGTGGTGCCTCATTTGTAGTGGTTTTATTAACAGTAACCATTGCAAAGTAACTGCCACATACGCCAGCTTTACGCCATCTGGCGCCGACTTGACATCTCCTTTGTAGCGGTTATTTTATTATAACCCTTACAAATTAACATATGTTGTAGCGGTTATCCCTTATAAACTGCTACAAAGTCCATTCCCTATACCCCCGCCACTTGGTGCGAGGTATTTTGTTGCAAATATGTAGCGGTTTTAGAAAAAACAGCTACAAATACAAAATTTTGTAGCGGTTAAAATGAACCGCTACAAATACACTGCTACGAATTGTTATTTATTTTGTAGTGATTTTAATCTTTAAACCAACAACCATCATTAGATTAGATATCATAATACCTATTATCAACCTTGAGCATCAACTATGAGCTCTTGTTAAAGAAAAAAAATAAAATAAGACCAAAAATTAATTAAATAAAAATGAAAGCTTACACGAGGAAGAATGACAAGAGAATAAGTTTCAGAGTGAAAACTCATAGTAGTGATAAAAGACAAGAACTGCATTGATAGAACAAAACCTATTAGAAAAAGGGTATGAGACCCACTAAGGAAGCTCAAAAAACATTTAAGGAGTTCAAAGTGTTGTCTCAAATAAAATATTTTCAAAAATCCACCTCCTTATATTTGATTATTTTCATAATCTCGCTTTTTTATATTAAAGAATAATTAAGTGTTTTTACTGAAAAACCATAATATATTGTCAAATAATTTTTTTAAGTATCCTATCTTCTCATATTTGATATCTTTTGTTTATCTTAAAGAATATTTAATTTTTTTTGGTAAAGAATCATAATGTATTGTCAACTTTTTTAAGGATTTCACCTCCTTATATACGATATCTTTTAGAATCTCACCTTAATTTATATTAAATAATACTTTACAGTTCTTTATGAAGAACCGTAATGTGTTGCTAAATATTTTTTTAATATTAAAGAATAGTTAACTATTCTTTGTGAAGAACCATAGTGTATTGTTATTTTTTAGGATTTTGCCTCCTTATATATGATATATTTCATAATCTCACCATTATTTATATTAAATAATACCTAACAATGTTTTGTGAAGAACCGTAATGTATTGTTAAATAATTTTTTTTGAAAGTATCCTTGAAGAATATATAATAGTTCTTCACTCAAATATTATCAAATAATTTTTTTTAAAATCCTACCTTTATATATATATATATGATGATTATTTTTCTTAACTATTAAGTATTCTTTAAAAAATATTTAGGAATCATACTTTATGGCATAACCGTTATGTATTTGTTATTAAAACTGTTATATTTGTCACTAAATATATGACACCTGATAATTACAACCATTGTACTTTTGATTCTGTGAATTCCGCCTCTCAATACAAGAGAGGTACAATGTGTATATTTAAGCGTTATATATACGCCTCAATATGTATGACATTTATTCGCTATGTGTGATTCTATAGTAGTGCTTTTCTTTGCAATTTTTTTTGGAAAATGAATATACACCCAAAGGATTAGGATGCTTCTCTGGAAGATCTTAAAGCATAAACTACCAACCTCAATTTCCTCAATACTCATCATTTGAACATTGTTGGGGTTTGTCCTTTATGTGGAGATGACATTGAATCCGTACAACATCTCTTTTTAATTTGCTCATTTGCTCGGGTTTACTGGTTTGGTTTGTAACTTGTTTTTGATTTAACTCTAACTCATACTCTTTTTGTAACTAGGTGCCTTTCATTTTGGGTTTCTATTTATAACAGATTACTGATGAAATTAGCCACACACAAAAAATCCGTGACCAATTATGTTGGAAATTGGGTGTTTTTTTAGTGTTGAGCTTCCAATTAAATAAGGCCAGAGACAAGAAGCCCAACTTAGCCATTTGCATTTTCTGGAATTATCTCCATCAATGGACAACATATGTTGCATAACATAAGGAATTTTCAAAAATGAAGAACAAGATGATCTGAGTCACGTCTAAGGACATTGTCCTTTAAAAGTTAATCCACAACCACCAGTAGAGAGGAAGTGACATCGTTCATGATTAAACGGATCCTTTTTGGGAAAACTCAAGGTGGCAAAATTGACGGATGATAATAGCAAGCACAGTGAGAAAAAATTATGCAGAGGAGGAGAGAATGATTTTTTAGGCCCTAAGCACTTCATCCATGTCCCATTTATAAGAGCAGTCTAGGGAAAGCCAAGGGACACAAGATGTCCTGGATAATGTGTTCATTAATGCCAAATAAAGTATTATTTATAGGAGCTAAATGTTTCACAAAATTGCTAGTACCATTTGCGCACATTGTTGTGCACATGAACCCACTACTCCTTTAGACCTATTTACAAGCCCAACATTTTCAAGCCTAACAAAAATATTGCTGGTACTATTTGTGCATAGGGGGAATTGCATGATTTCCACTGCATTTGCTTTCTGGTGGCTTATTGTTATGCACATGAACCCACCACTTCTCTAGGCCTATTTATAAGCCCAACATAATACGGCGATATATTTAGGATTGTACTCTGTTATTCCCAAATAATGTAGGACTTGTTTCTTTGAGACATCCACACATATATATGTATTTATTCACAACAACATATCATCCACAAGTTGAAATGGATAATTTGTGGATGCAGCTGATCGCTATTCCAAATCAACCTTTTTTCCTTAATTCTCAAAATGTTGTAACTATCGCTTTCCAATTCCCACTTTGGACCTACCAGCATAGTCTTTGTTATTATGCTCTTAGTGCCTATTTGGATTAGCGGTAGAAGCTGCTTTTATAACGTCATTTATGATATACGAGATAAATTTGTAAGAAGAGTTTTATCTCGACTTTCATGAACGTGCTTCTTAAATGCTAACTCAAATAGGCCCTTAATCAACGTCTAGTTAATTCCTCGGTTTTGTTACAGTATACAGGAAGACATCAATGTCTTCATACCCAACTTTGTTACTAACTTACTAACTTGTTTCCAGTAGTTTGATAATATTTGGTTCTTTACCATTGGAAAAGGGAGAATAGTTGCCAAATTGACAAAAATATATGTGTATATAATATAAAATTATAAATTATAAAAAAATTAGAAAAAGACAGAAAAATACCATTTGTACTTCAAGATCTCAAATAAATCTTGTTGCCTACAAGTATAAAGAAAACTTTAGTAGCAATTGACAACTCATTTTTAGAGAAAATCATTTAGTTGCGATTTTGAAGTTCAAGTGGTATTTTCATATCTTTTTTTCAAAAATTATATTCATTATAAAATATTTGTTAATTTTTTTAATTATATTTATACTTATAATCTTTACTCAATTTATTTTTTAAATTTTATTATTTTTATTTAAAATCAATTATATATTTATCATGTTATATGTCTTTTTATAAGTATATGATTAAAATGTATTAAGTTATTATCAAACTATAAACAAAGTATTTCAATTGGTTTAATCGACAGTCTAATTTTTTTAATATACATACTTTAATTAGATCTAAGACACAAAATCATTTAAATAAAGGAAATTAAAGTAGACAAAGGCTATAATATTTTTTTTTTTGAAAAATAAAATGTATGGTGTTGAATGGAATAATGGATGTAGCAACAATGTTGTTAGTAGTGTGGAGATCTCACTTTAGAGTCTTGTCACCTTTCACAGTTTTAAAACACGTTAAGAGGGAGAGATATATAGATCTTTATAAGGTGTATTTCATTATTCTCCCCAACCGATGTAGGATATCACACCCCCTACAGGCCTAACATCCTTATTAGCACATGGATCCGAACTTGCTCTATTGAGAAACGAAAACCTTTAACGCTTTAAGTCTTAAAAGGAGAACTCTTAATTAATTAAATAAAGAGAACATTCATCAATATGTGCGTGTATTTATTATATGTAGCTAGCTCTAAGTTCCCAACCTTTTTAAAAATGCATTAAAAAATGCTTTATATTTTTTTCTTGCATTTATTAATATAATAATGAAATCACACAAGTTTAAATATTAATTCTATTTAAATATGTCATTATAATACATTTTTTTTAAAATAAAATTATATTAAGATAAAAAGGATCTCAGAGTACAACTCAAACTATTATGGAATAAGGATATTGATAAAAAAAATAAGCTATGAAAGAAATAGAAATTAAACTTGGATGTAGAAACAACGTTAAAATGTATATCTCATCATAAAAAAAGGGAATCTTCTCAATTATATAATAAGATAATTGCATATTTATCACTGTTGAAATAGAAATTTATTAGTACATCATTATTTTTAAGGTGGCCCATACACATTTAGGAACATGATAGAATTATAAGGTGTAATACCTCATTTTCTATAGCCTCAGATGAGTACAAAAGAGTAGTGAAATCATTCGTGAAACCAGGATTAAGTCCTGGATAAAGAAACACCAAAAAACTCTTATAAATTCCAAACCTATCTCAGGACTTAAACCTGGGATTGGAAATGATTTTCGAGGGTAATAAAATTTCTCAAACCATTTTTCACAAATATTCACTAACTCACTAAGTCTCACTGCGCTTTTCTTTTTGTTTTATCATAGTTTGCGAGCGATTCTTTGCTTAGTTCTCATGTTCCATACCTTAATTATGTTTTGTTAGCGATCAGAAGCGTAATATATCTAAATCATTCTTTTACTAGTCTACTGGCATTACCAGTTTAACTATTGTAACATGTTAGAGTTACAAGCTAATTATAGTATGTACATAACAAAAATATCCAAAGATATTGAAATAGACAACCAACAAAACTAAAGTCTTCAACGCTCAAGCCTCTAGCTGTTCGTGTTTACCTTCTTCTTGCCTCTAGAACTCTGTCCCTATACTGTAGATGAGTTTACGAAAAATAGTGAGATTCAAAAGAATCTTAATAGTAACGTAATGCCAATCATACAGATATAATATCACAAAGCATGCTACACAGTCATCATATAAAAGAATTATCACAACAGCATTCAGTGCACCACATGCAGTTCATAAACTACCATAGTGCTAGATAAATTCAATGGCCTCGAGGGATACCTGCACAAAAAGGCCTCGGGCATCCACTCGTGTATCACAGAACGTAATTGGCCGGAGCGTCTACTCGCGCAGAAATACCTTGGGCGACCACTCTGCATAACCAGAATGTACCCGACAATTCATGATGATTTCACACAACATACAATGTATATTATAAACATATGAAAGACAAGTTACTACCTGGCTGCTTTCCTTTAACTATTTCCTCCCGTTTGTCAAAGCTCGGGCAAATCTCAAGCTTCGAACCGCTGTTAGGTCCTATAATTAGAATTTATGGATGACAGGTTATTATTCCATCTAATACTTGCATAATGAAATTAGTCAAGTTGGTTGTCATTAAAGTTAGTATACTAAGCTAAAAGCAAAGTCAAGAGGGCCTAACCATCCCAAGTTGACTATTTTCACCCTTGCTCTCAAATCTACCAGCTTTTTGCTTAACTTCAAAAATTCATCATTAGTTCTAGGAAACTCTAAATTGAGTGGTTCAAAATTATATGTAAATACATTTCAATATAATTTCACATAAAAATACTCAATTTTGGCCACCACAACCATAAAATTCCCAGAATTTCTCCAAACATGACTGTTCCATATTTGTTTCCAGAAAACAAGGCATAACTTCCACTTTTCATATCTCCTAATGTACTTGTCCAAAAATTATAAAATACCTATAAAATTAAAGCTATATGTCTCTAATTTAATTCTAGAAAGTTTCAGAATTTTTGGCCAAGGTGTGGATCATGAAACACCACGTACAACCATTTTGTTCTAGACAGGGCAGATTAACAACATGCACACACACACTTCATAAATTTCCAAATTTATATACAAGCATCCAAAAATTATAAACACTTGCATACCTGCACAATTTTTCCTTCTAAAGCCATTACTAGCATCAAATTTATCAAATTCTTACTTCTTACCCACATCATACACAAAGCAGCAATTAGGATTCTTAGGAGTAACATGTTATTTTCTTGTTTTCTCTTGCTTAATAACTTCCTTTCTACTTCTAATCACATGATTAGCTATTTAAACACTAAATGGACATGTTTTGAAGAAATTTGGATAGTAAGACACCTTAGGGTTTCATCATCCAATCTTCACAAAACAACCAATTCCAAACCAACAACAACAACAATAACAACTAAGGCAAGAGAAGTAAGTTTTGAAGTTTACCTCTTGATTCCTACTCCTTCTCTCTCTAAAAATATCAACCCTCTATTTCTCTCTTCTCTTAGGAATTTGTCTTGAAAACCGTGAATTTAATGGAGTAGAAGAGATTAGAAGAGGTTATAGAGTGATTTAGTAGCTTAAACTTCAAGATTACAAGCTTTTTACCTTTGATTTGTGCCTTGATCTCTTAAGCTCCTCTTCTCTTGTTCTCTTCGTCCAACATCTCTCTCTCTCTCTTTGGTTCAGACTTTGCACAGGAATGAAGGGAAAAAGATGAAGAGATGACGATTAAAGGAAGTGGTCAAGTTACTTTATAATGGTAGCTTCCTATTGGTCCAATTTTTGTATTTTTTGTCCAAATATTTCATTTCCCTTTTGCTTCTTCATTCCACCAAAATGTATGAGAATTGAGGGAGAAAATATTGCTCTTGAATTATCCTAATACCATCTTGTAAATTGTTGACCTTTGGACCTTTAACTTTTGACTCTTTAACCTTCATTGTTAATAATTCACCAAAATAGACTTATTAATTACCAAGTAGCCATTTTCCTCTTTTTAACTCCTATTTAATTGAAATTACTGGGAATGGTATGGAAAAATAATTATTTCTTATTTTATGACAAAATTACCATTTTTCCCTTACATTTTATGATTTATCGAAATAAATAATTTAGTGCTCATTTCCTTTGGTTTTTCCGAATTTTGACACTTGTATGAGACCATTACTTGTGTCATTTTATGCTCAAATTTTGGTTACAATATTAGACCTTTAAGTGGTCATTAATTTCCTCTTCATGTCCTTACTTGGTCGAATTATGTGTAACCGGCAATTGAAATATTCTGTAAATTTATATTCACCACAATTCACCATTTTATTCCACTAAATATCACAAATATACATATAAGGAATATTGGTGAAAAAGTGGGATATTACATAAGGTCACCAATCTATTTAATTTTTTGGTGTATTGGGCTTTTTTGCTTCACTATTGTTCCAATTTGAGCCTAATTTAATTTATTGGGCTAAGAATTAGATATGAGAAGGCGCATAGGAAAGAGCTCAATATCTATCTATACACATAGAAATCCCTACCTAGATGGCCGAAAAAATAATACTACAAGCCCGTTTGGATTAGCGGTGGTAAAATAACTTTTTTTCAATATGACTTTTACAAATTTAAGATAGTATAAAAGTCAGATTGTAAATATAATTTGTTTTTATGTATGTGTATATATATATATATATATATATATATATATATACACACACACACACACACACATATGTGTGTGTGTGTGTCTATATATAGACACAGACACAAACACATATATATATTTACATATATGTGTAAACACACACACACAAATACACAGAGAGAGAGAGAGACACATATTATTTGTATACATTTTGATAATTGAAGTGAAAAATAAAAATTTAATAAAACAAAAAATTTAAATTATTATTGGAAAAAAAGTAAAAAAACACTAAAGTACTTAATTAAAAATGCATAAAATTGTATATAAATTAGAATGCATACATCAAGTGAATCATTATTGGATCACTTATCCCTAACAAGTTGGTATCTGATTCTGATACGAACATGATTCAATTGTGTTGAAGATCATCTAGTGATATTTGATGAGGATGCTACATCAAGTGGATCATTTTTACCTTCACTACCTATATTTCCTTGTTTAGCTTCTAAAAAATCCACATCAAGTTGAAAATTTCTTTGAATAAGATTATGTATAGCCATTGTTGCACAAACTATATGGACTTGTATTTCAAAGCTATATGAGTGCATATTTTGCAAGATTTGAACCCTATTCTTCCAGACTCCAAACGTCTTTTCTATAGTGCACCTCAAACTTGAATGATAATAATTTAAGATCTCATTATGATTTTCAAATCCTATTGGTCGCCTGAAGTCTAGAAGGTGATAACGATCACATCTATACGTGAGAAAAATAGAAAAAAAAAAGTAAGTACAGATGTTAAAGATATACCTTGAGGTGGATGGGCGAAATTCATAGATGGAGTAGAGATAGTAGCGCGGTACATACGAGCATCATATGTTGTATCCTCCCACCCATCCAACACAAAAGTAAAGCACATATCCCAATCATATATGGCCATGATATTCTGTGTTGGATATCCCTTTCTTTCGATATATTTGTCTTGTTCAGACTGATTGGCCACACACCTAATGTGAGTTCCATCAATTGCTCCTATTGCGTCGTTGAAATATGGGTAATATCGCGGATCATTATGTATTTTTGGGTGACAATGATAGAACTCCATATTAAGCGGTTTGATTTTTTTATGAATACATTGACAAAGCATTTAAAACTATGTGAAAAATCTTATTAACAGTTTCCCCTGAATATTGAAACCATTCATGTATGATTATATTTCCTTGTGCATGTCTAACTGTATATAAGAACATGGCAACCATATCTTGAACTCCCATATATTTAGTCTTCCGTAACCCATGTTCTACCAATTTAGAGATAAGTGAAAGAAGGCCTGTTTTCTTACTCAAAAATTTTTGAGACAAATTATATCATGACCTTGCAAAACCTCTTGCACCCACATTACACTTGTTTGCTTACTAGTTCAACATGTCTCTTTTCAAACATAAGGCATGATGATATATTGAGCCATCAAGACACCAATCTATTTATCCTTTGTCATCTCTTTGTCTAAAAGAGAAATCTGTAGGTACTTTTTATTGCAAGAGACAATCCTACTTCCTTCATTCCCTTCAAAATATCCTCACTACTTAAATTTTCCATGGATGATGTAACCTGTGTGATTGCCAAGATTGTATGAAATCAAATAAAGTTATAAATTTGCAAGTAAATTTACATCATTTAGTAGAACATGCTAACATTCATAAGTGGCATAAAATATAGTTGTGTAGAATAACATAAGTAAGTACTAGCATAACATTCATAAGGTCAGTCATATCATTATAATTACACATAACCAAGTATTCAAAAGTGACATAAAATGGAGTTGAGTGATTTAGGGGATTCAGGGGTTCCTGAAGTGAGGGGCTATTGTAAGCATGTTTCCGCAACCACTGGAGTAAGACACATTGATTTCCTTTTAGTATAACAAACATGTTGCAAAACATTTGATGCATCATGTGATACCTTATTTCCCAACACTACGGTAGAGTACCAATTAGCTAATACTCACCGAATATAAACGTTAGAGTGCAAAAATGCTAGAACTTTATACAATGCCTCTGCTAGATATAAATATTCACATATAAGAACATTCATACATAATTCATTTTACAATACTTATATCCTCTCACTACTCACTTCATATACAAACCCAAAACTTATAATGTTAGACCTGGCTGACACCCAAGAGGGGGGTGAATTGGGTGTATGATAAGAAAGTCTTATCTTTTAAAATATTTTCGTAACTTATCAAATCAATACATATGGAACTATAAAATCATAAATAGATATATAGATTATATATGCTAGAAATATAAAGGCTTAGGGAAGAGAAGATGCAAACTGTGATTTATCCTGGTTCGGTCCAATCCACGATGACCTACGTCTAGTCCCCAGGCTTCTTCTGAGATTTCCAATCCACTATCTTCTTATTTATCTGGGCACAAGAAAAGCCGCTCCAATCACTTACGAAGTTACTCCCCCTTACACACTGTAAGGTTTACACCCTCTTACGGTAAGTTGAGTGAAGCAATCCCAAAGACCTTTCTCTCCTGCTTACCCGTGCATGTCTTACGAGCAGCAATGTTCTCTCCTACTTACACCACTATAAGTCTTACGAGCAGCAACGTTCTCTACTGCTTGCACCTTGTAAGTCTTACGAGCAGAAAGTCTTACTAGCAATTCTCTCTACAACTTCCCCGTAAGGTAATCAACCCTCTCAAGGTCCCTCTACCTTGAGATTAATATAGAAGTATAGATGATGTGTTCACAGACTCTCTCATAGAGTAGATAAATGCTCACTGAAGTACAATACAAATATTCACTCTCTCAAATATACATTATATATAAAACAGATAAGAACAGAGAGTGCATGAGGCGGAAGACTTATGATAACAGCATATTGGCGTAGTTGAGTTCCGGTCACTCTATTTTTTTTGTTCTTCTGTACGCTGTGTCTATATCTGTTCTTCTTGAATGCTTTGGTTTATATAGAAGATGGTTGAGAGCCGTTGGAAGCATTCAAACATTCTGCCCGTTGGAATCTGATCGTGTGACAGATAATTCAACGGTTACATACTGTTGCCCAATGATCGTGGTGCTTTGACACATGCTTCAGTGTTGCTGACTGTTTCCATATTTGTTGGTATGTTTGTTGAATACTCTTGCTGCCCATGATTCGTTCAACATACCCGTTAGATTCGCACTACTTGTTCTGATAAATTTCCACTTTAGAAAAACTAGCCGTTACACGCTCGACTTTTCATCTCTTCCCATGATCTCTTCAATGTTAATCTGTTTCATACTTGGAACAAATGTTGAATGATGTTTAAGATTGATAACAAGCATAAACAGAATGATTAGATAACATTTAGGCATATTCAGATTCGTCACTGTAATTCACTTTGCTTCTGCGTCTGCTAAACTTGAGTTCTTATTATGAAACTCGAGTGCACACAGCTGTTTCAGCATCTTCAGGTAGTCTCGGCCATGAACTCGCAAGAATGTAGAATACCAACTCGAGTGTGAAATCCATACGAACTCGAGTGCTTATGACTGGACTTGAGTGCATCAGCGTTTTCTAGTTTCTGCAAGATTTTCTGATGTGAATTCTTGGAAGAGCATAATTGAGCTTAAGTGTAAATCTCTATAGAACTCGAGTGTGCTTGGCTGGACTAGAGTGCTTTATGTTATTCTGACTTTTCAAGCTTCTCTGGAACAAACTCGCATGCCAACACTCTCTCAACTCGAGTGCAATACAAATCAAGAACTTGAGTGCAAACACATACGAACTCGAGTGCAACTACAAGGACTCGAGTGCACCACATTTTCTTCACAGTTGCAAAACTCTCGGGTTCAAACTCTTTTCATAAAACTTGCAGGACTCAAGTGCACATGCTATACAGAACTTGAGTGTTTATTTAAAGACTCAAGTGCAACGCTTCTTTCACAACATTAAGGCTTTCTGGTATAAACTCTCATGGCCACACTCTCACAACTCGAGTGCAACATCGTACGGAACTCGAGTGTGTTGATGAGAACTCGAGTGCTTCGTATATACTCCAGTACTTCAAATCTCTCAGGTATAAAATTTCATGGTAGAACTCTCAGGACTCAAGTATATCTCATCCCAGAATTCGAGTGCTTCATCCTGAACTTGAGTTCATGTGTTTAACTTCAGCTTCTGTGCAATGCCTGCGAGAGAGTGAACAGTGGACTCAAAATATGATCAATTCATTCTTAACTCAAAGTATGATAAATGATTGATCATTAGAGAGCTCTTGTTATTTACATTTCAATACAAAAGCAATCACCTACAAACTCATTGTATTCTCCAAGTTATGATCCAATGAGTGTAGATAACATACGTATTCTTGAGCATCAACTTCCAGAAGCTATAACACATTGAATATGACTCCAAATTTGACATATTATATATTCATGGAAATCCCTTTGAGTCTACTTTCATATGGCACCGGTTTGAACTCATTTGGACCTATAGTTTGAGAGATATGTCCAAAATACAAAAATTGTTCCTGAATATGAGGGTGTTTTTAATTTCAACTTCAAATATCCATATCTTCCTCATCTGAGATTCTTTGATGTTGATTCTGGTGTCAAAAGGACAAATTGTGAGTCTAGTTTCATATGTCACTAGTTTCTTTGCAATTGAAGCTGTGGTTTGGGAGATATGATTGAATTACTGAAGCTTGTCCAAACTGAACGTAAAACAAGGATGAACAGAGTACACTTTTCAAACTCGAGTTCTAATCCTCGAACTCAAGTTCTAGCCCAATTCTGCAGCTATAAACAGTACCAACTCGAGTTTATCAAGACCAACTTGAGTGCATAACTTGGGATACATCCAGAGATCGTTTCTGAGCAAAACTCTCATGGAGAACTTCCTGAACTCGAGTGCTACAGTGCAGAACTCGAGTTCTACTATTCAAACTCGAGTGCTACAGTTCCTCGGATGCTACAGTACCTAGTTGCTACAGTATCTGATCGCTACAGTGACAATGCTATAGAGCCAAACAGTACACTGCTACAGTACTTCTTAATTCCTTTCTGAGCATAAAAACATCCAGTATTTCCTCTAGGAGCTTGAATCTTGATATTCCCATTAGTTCCTATAAATTCTTCTTTCTCCAATCTCTTTCTTGTATTGCTTGACTAATCTATATAACATTAAATATAATAGTTAGTCAATATAGGAGATTAATATATTAAGCAAACTTTTTGCTCTTAATATCTGATATCTATATTTCACATCATGAAAACTAATCATATCTAACACATAAAAGTTCTTAGAAAACAAATAAGAGACTAGACAACCCAGACTAAGCTCTCTCATTGCTTGGCCTCAGCTCTTTGTCATTTACCTTCTCCTTGCCCTGCGAGCTTCCTCCCTGTACAAGAGATTTGTTTTTGGGAAAAGAATGAGATTCACAAGAATCTCAACAGTAACGCAATCAAGCATATAAGATAACACACACAAACATGCTTTACTCACACAATCATCAACAAAATCATCAGGACATTATTTAGTGCAAAACATGCAATTCATAAACTGACATCGTGCTAGACGGGTTCTTAGCCCGTGCAGGTATCTGTGCACAGTGCATATAATGCAATCTCATAACTGACATCACACTAGACGTGTTCTCTTAGTCCTAAGGGGCACCCGTGCATAGATAGGCCCCAGGTACCGCTCGTGCATTTATGAACATTTCACCTGAGTGTCAACCCGACCTCTGGAAGGCCTTGTGTGATCACTCTGCTCAATCTAAACATGTTAGACATTTTGATGATGATACAAACAATACATATGCATGCCATGTCATATGAAGATGGTTACTACCTGGTTGCTCCTCTGTGAAACTTTCCCACTCGATTCAAGCTCGGGCAACTACTGAGACCAGACCGGTTGTCAAGTTCTGAAATCTTCAGATACCACAAATGAGTTATTACTCATCCATACATCCTTTCAAACTCATAATATTGGTAAATTTAGCCTAATGATACCAAATTACCAAAATACCCCTTAAGTCATGATTATCAGTATTTTTCTCAAAATCATAATTTAGGCCATTCCTACACATTTTCGCGTATAGTGTAAGGACTGTCACATATGAGCATAAATCCATCTTATGCTCTAATACCACCAAATGTGACACCCTTCCTTACATTACCTTATTGGCTCTTAGTTCCATTAAATCAGAGTGAGCGAGCGAATATATCAATAAACTAAAAGCCGTTCTCATTAATTACACAAGAGAGGATCTCTGCTTATACAACATTCATACATACACATACATCCATATATACACACATATGAAATACAAGAAGTAGTTCCCCGCACTACGACCTCCTCTTCACTTCACGTCTCCATATCTCCTCCGTGCATACTTTTATGCATCCATCACCTATCTGAAATGGTTGTTTGGGAGGAGTGAGATTCGAGAAAATCTCAGTAGCGAACAATACCACTATGCATGGCAGATATATATGAATGCATGACATGCTTGCCTACACTATTTTATGCCAACATAATGATATGCTGCATGCTCAATGTTGTGACATACCAATGGCCATCACATAAAAATAACAGAGCTTCACTACATCAAAAATGTTCAACACAAATAGGCAAAGTAGTCACATAATCAATGCAAGACATACATATCATACACATGCAGGAAAGCTAAGTCCACTACCTGTCGGATTTCACGTCCGTCCTCAATCCTTCGTCTTTGCTCCGGTTCGGGCACGTCTATCCATCGAGTCCTAGAATTCCAAATACATTCAATGAGTCATTACTCATCCATATAACATTCTAGACTCGTTTCATTAGATAACTTAGCCTAATTATGCTAAATTACCAAAATGCCCCCGGAAGCCCGGCCCAACTGTACTTTTACAGAAATTATAACATGGGCCAATCCTACACAATTTCACGTGTAGAATCCATTTACGACTTCATATCACTCAAAATCATGCCTGAATGACAAAAATACCCTTGATAGCCCTTACTTAGAGCCTTTAAGGGGTAATTTGGTCATTTCACCCTCTAGGCCTTTTCTCACTTCTCCATCTACATGAACCCTACACAATTTGCTCTTCTAAACTCAATGGAATCATCCAATTGATGAAATTCCAACTCTATCCTTATGCCACTCCCAACGCAGCCCATAAAGGATTCTCAGAAGAATTGTGTCGGTTCTTCCCTTTCGTTATCTTAATATCCTCCTTTCTACTCCTTATTACATGATTAGCTGTTTAGACATCCATTGGACATCGTTTTGGCCCCCAAAACACAGATAGAATGAGAGATGAACAATACACTACTTCCAAAATACTCATCCAAATGATAAACCGGAATGGTAGAAAGGAAGCCTACGCTTACCTTTACCCGCTTCTAAATTCGGTTCGGAATTCCGGCGACGCTCTGGCCGGTGAGACGGCACCAACGGCCTCCAATCAAAAATCCGAGACCATAGAATCGAAGCTCGAGATGAGTAGAACAATATTTGTAATGGACATTTCGAGAGAAAACGTCATTTCGGAAGAGTTTCGGCGAATCATAGTTTTCTCTCTCTTCTCTCTCTCCTCTGCGTTCTCGTTCTTTCTCCGTTCTCTTTCCCATTCTTATCTGTCCGATTTCTCTTTCCTTCTTTCTCTTTTATTTTTGATTCATACGTAGGAAAGAATGAGAATTAATTGATGAAGGATGATGATTAATTAAAATCATTCAGTGGCCTTTACTCAATTAGTCCACCTATCACATTTCTTGCATAGCAAGTTTCTTTTCTCTTTTCCTTCATCATTCCACCAATATTAATGAGAAATAAGAGAGTATAATTTACTCTTAAATTATCCCATTATACCACCTCAAGTGGTCAACTAAAGCCTTAAGCTTCTTTAATCATTGACTTTGCTTGATAATAATCCACCCACTTGAGCTTATTAATTACCAAGTAGTCATTTCCCTCCTTTTAATTCCCATCCAACTCAACATATTAGGAATATTAGGGTAAAATCCTCATTCCTCATCTTATGACAAAATTACAATTTTGCCCTCACCTTCTATCTCTTTTAATATCCAAAGATATTAAGGAATTTTGGGAAATAAACCATGCCCCGCTAGGACATATGCTAAACCAGGGTCTAGCAGTCCATTAAATCCAGGCTAAATCTCAAGCCTCTTATCCCAAAATTCAGGGTATTACATTTCTCCCCCCTTTCAATAAATTTTGTCCTTGAAATTTCGAACGCCATATGGTATAATTTGTACCTCGGAGAATCATCTCTAGACATTCCGTCTATCTTTTCCCATTCAACATACGGCACAATTGCCGATCGGCCCCTTTCCAGAAGCCACATGCAACATCTTAACTGCTATCTTTCAATCTCGTTATTGACCAAAACTGGTGCTTCACACAGGTACCCACATACCTGGTCACCTCTTCCAGCCATGGTAATCATAGGATGGCTAGCCTCTAATGCCGTGTCAGTATAAAAATTATCACTTTGTGCCACTCTTACCTAGTGAGAACCTTTGATCACGGTGGCAAATTATAGCCATCTCATCATTTAGCTATTTTATTTGCAAGCTTACAAAGCATGCAGCTCAATAATCGTATTCTTGAGACCAACCCTTAGATATCATTATGCATTCAACATGCAGCACTTTCATTCGGTATCCAATATATAGCATTCTCACCGGACTCACCAGTCTGATCTCATAGTACTTGGATTCTTAAGCCTCACTGCCTCTTTGGGACTCTCCCAGATCACATTGCATGCATACCAGGCCTTCCAGCCTCTTTGGGACTCTCCCATATCACATCGTATGCATACTAAGCCTTACGGCTCACTTACTACCAACACACTGGATACTCTGACTTAACAGCCTAGGGATTTACCCTTTCATGCCATAGGCATTTTAGGCTTACTACCTTAGCTACAATCTGGTACAATTCAAATGTTATGCCAATATGCCATCCTTAATTCATTCTCCGAACACACTCGTCTCATGTCACCATGCTAGGTAATAACCATAGCATTTAGACACATAAGTCTTATGGCCCACGGACACTTGTCCTATGCAAATTTGCATATTGGGTCTTATTGCCTTCAGCCTCTTCTCGGCTCTATTCTCAATACATCCCATATTGCCAGCCTCAAGACTTTTAAGCTCGCTAAGTCTTATGGCTTCAAGACAATTAGTCCACCATTCTTACTGAATAACAGCTCTCTTACTAGGGCCAACTGCAGAGCTACCCCCAATGGGCGCCCTCTACAGCAGCATGAGAGTTCAGCCTATACTCCATGGCTCACCAGGACTGAGTACGGAAAACTTGTGGAATAACCACTTCCCAACAAACTAGTCCATCATCTTGCCAGATAAATATTCACTAGGCCTACACCCATTAGGCCCCGGATCCAGGCTCACCTAGACTGACCGCGCACGGGTGTAGCATCCAGCCCAATTGAACCCCTACTAGGAGCATAGAAGGCAAAGCTTCCTGGCTGCCAACCAGCTATCCCCCGAAGGAGATCTCCTCAGATATCGAACACGCGACGTTGGACACGTAAGCTGCGTTCGATAACCTTGACAACATTGAGTTTCATCTACTCGTTTCAGGCTTCAACTCTTGCTGCTAAACTCATTCACATTCTTATGTAATGTTCACGAAGCATTCTAAACAAACCATCCTCATCCTAATCACAAGGGCATTTGGTACATCTGTATATAGCCTAATGGCATCTACTAGACTTTTTTCGGTCTACAAGTCACATGGCCCCAAGTGTTCACTCACGCAAAGATAGGCCCCAAGATTCCACTTATGCAAAACAGTAATTTCCATGGCCCCGAGTGTCCACTCGCGTAAAGATAGGCCCCAAGCGACTACTCATGCATAATAAAAATCTCTATGGGGCTACCCACGTAAAGATAGGCCTCGGGCGACCACCCTGCAACTCATGAATGCTCATTAGGTCTACTGTCCAGGGAATCACCCCTATGTCTTAGACATCGTAGGACTTACAGCATTAGCCTCTGCCTGTCAGGTTTGACTGCCTATGGACACACGAGTCCAAACAGGTCTTACTGCCTACCGTATATTCATAACATGAATATACCTGATGGTAAACACATACATGCATAACCATTACATAAAATACAAGAGCAAGAGTTATTTGGCTTTACATTGCTAAGCCTGTTCTTCCTCAACCTCTTCCATCATTCGGCACTGACGTACCGTATGGCTATTCACTGGGTCATACAAACCATTCTTCTCAAGCAGTTCCATAATCTTCTCACTCCCTGGAGTCATTTCATTTGAACTTTTGATATTGATTCTACTCCAAACGATAATCATAACTAAAAGGAATAAGTTCATGATTGAGATCTTTCCCTCATGCTATATTTACAACTAGCAACCTCCAAATGAGGATTCTCACACATTTCTGTACTATACTCTAGTACCTCAGCCACTCAGGATATCTTATATTCCTGATTCTTAAATCAAGATTCTACTCTTATAACCTTAACATCACCATAGTCGGAAATCACTTTCCTCAATCATACCCAATAGGCACGCTAAAAATATCAAGATCAAGAGCACCTATTCTAACCTCCACGATTCCGGGTATTAACCTCAACCAATTACTGAAGGTTCATCATCCTCTACAAGGTTCACAAGGTTCCAAATTTTGTCATGGAATAGAACCAAAGTGCAACCTTATTATCATTTTCACCTAAGCATCATTTTTGGCTTAAGTCCATTCCAATTGTTTTCTCAACCTTCAGTATCATCACATCACATCCTCTATGATTGATATATGACATGATCATCACTCATCATGTATCACCATATATCATTAACCCCCCACGGGTTACTAAGGATCATCTATTAGCATGGAGAGTCTCAACACAATCACTAAACCTCAAATTCCATAACCCCGTCAATGAACTTCCCTGAGCAGTATCCACTGTAATAGAAAGGGTTTGGATTAAAGATCAATACTTTATCATCTCCATGCTTCTAATCATTTCCTAGGTTATTTAAAAACCTCTATTCAGAGTTCCAACCTTCACAACAGATCCCTGCTAAGCCCAAAGCTATCAAACTCTTATGGATTTTACCTACGTCATTCCTCTTCCAAGCACATGCTTAACCAGGGAGTTCCAATGAGATCCGGGCATTAGTGCTAGCATCATCTCATAATTCACTGGGTATCACTATCCCATAATACCTTACCCTCCACGTGACATGTCTGATAAGTCTCATACAATATGCTAAGCTTCCATCTAAGCATTGCACAAAGTCACATTTTCATCTTCAGCAAACTGCCACTGAACTCGAGTTTGAACTTCTGCACTCGAGTTCTGACCCCAAAACTCAAGTTCCAATAATCACACTCAAGTCTAGCTAATTATCCACCGAGACTTAGCTGAAACCTCAGTCTTTCCATAAACCATAAAGGCATATACTCGAGTTCCATTTTGAAAACTCAAGCTTTTGGCTTCGCACTCGAGTTTTCCTAACACACTCGAGTTTTGTTGGTTTCTCTACTAGAACTTAGTTAATTTTTCAAATTTTTCCATATGGCATGAAGACTCACACTCGAGTTCACCACGACACACGCGAGTTCTCATGCACTCAAGTCCTGAGAGTGCAAAGATGAGAGTTCCTTCCAGAAAACTCCTTAAATTCCATAAGCAAGCATCGCACTCGAGTATGAACATCAGCACTCGAGTTCCGTGTGTTTCGCCATAGAAGTTTCTTCCCGAGAAATCTTCAACTTGCAACCATAAGAGGTGCACTCGAGTTCTCAACCACAAACTTGAGTCCTCAATTCATTTGCACTCGAGTTCTCCTATATGAACTCGAGTCCTCATGCTTCTATACTTCTAATCTGAACCTTACACCCTCACGAGTATAGGAATTTACCACATGCACTCGAGTTCATGCTGTTAGAAATTGTGCCCTAGGGGCCAATCATTGTACCTTAAACATTATTTTTATTTAAGAATTTATCCATAACACCACTATAAAGATTATCCTAAATGTCCCTGGTCGGTTATCTATGCGGGAGCAAAGATGAAATAAGACCAGTATGACTTTGATGAGGTATAGAGATACAAATCAAAGTCTTAGGCACTTGTAGGAGTACAAGGTGCTGGACCGACCCACTATAAGAAAGCTGCATGGATTAAGTCATAAGCTTATCTCATACATATAATCATGTCACAGTGCCTTCTGACCTGAGATCATCATAGATTCCTGCATGAGAGTTGCTAAGTTTTGACATAGTCAGAAGTTACCTTTGACCGGGTGATGATAAATGCTACAATTGGGCTTAGGAGTTTTCATGAAGAGGAATGTGAGTGGTTAAGATGTAATTTTTCCCTCACATTAGTGAGAGATATTACTGGACCCCTCGATGAGTGAGTCTGAGAAATGTATGGCCAAACTATAATGGGAAGGAGTTTCCATTTCTAATTTCAGGCTACTCAAGAATCGAGAAAGTAATGGTCAGGAACAGGAGGATGATAATGTTCATGCCTCATCCTTGACCAAAATATCGTGTGGCAAAAAGGGACGTGACATGGTTGTATAATAGGTTGCATCGTATCATCTATCCTCATGTGAATTGGGTAGTTGCAATGTCTTGCTAGAGGCCGCTTGCGACTTGTGGGCTAGAACAGTTTTGGCCTACTGCCAACTTCATGTGGGCCTACAGGGTCGCACACAAGAATAGCCCAATACGAGCTATAATGTCCAAATTCATTGAATCTAAGATGTGTCTAAGATTCAATGAATATAATATTTAATCTAGGGAGGACGGATTATATATATATATAATAAATTCAAAATAATAATAATATTGTGTATTATTATTATTATTATATAGTATTAGTTTTATATTTAATTTATTTGATAAATTAAATAACTAAAACTAATAGAGATATCGTATCTCAGATTTAATTTATAAAGATAAATTAAATCTATTGGCTCTTTATTTAGATTAAATAAATATGATAAAAATAAATCTGTTTGACAGATTTAATCAAATCAGATTTAATTTGAATTTCAAAAATTAATTCAGATTAATTTTGAAAAAAAAACCTAATACGACCCACAAAAGATATAAAAATTTGAAGGGCTGGAGAACCTTAGGCTGTACGGATTTTGGAGAGCCGCAAGAAACCCTAGAGAGGATTAGAGGCGCTAGCATGCTGCCGTGTTGAGTCTTGTTCGTGTGGATATCGGTAGAGGGAGGCGACCAGAGGTATTGACTCCTAGAGATCAAAAGCACGAAAAACACAAAGGTACTATTCCAACTACTCGATTTAGACGTCTATGATAGATCCGCGATTGGGATTCAAGGATTTTAAATGGTTAATTTCTTCCGCTGCGTGTACGAATCCCAACACATGCACCCTAAACTCGAGTTCTCAGCTCATCCACACTCGAGTACCGTGAGTTCTGGAGAAAGAGTTTCTGCCAGAGACAATCTCATTGTGCATAACCAGCAATGCACTCAAGTTCACCCATATGAACTTGAGTTCTCGACTATCTGCACTTGAGTTCTGGCTTTGCACTCCCACGAGTTCCTGCCTGAAACCATCTTATGCATGAGGAAATATCCCATGCACTCGAGTTCACAATTCTGAACTCGAGTTCTCACCCCATTTGCACTCGAGTCTCGCGAGTTACGGCCTGAGAGTTTCCACCCGAGAGTTGAATGCCCAACAAAAATCATCCTGCACTCGAGTTCTCCACACTGAACTCGAGTTCTCAGGTACTTCACACTCGAGTTCAGTTTTGAACTTCCACAAGTTTTTGTATGAAAGCATATGATTTATGGGAAAATTCCTCATGTACTCGAGTTCAACATATTGAACTTGAGTTCTCACCCTTTTTGCACTCGAGTTCGGGCATTCCACTATTGAAAGTTCTTGCCAGAGACCACTTTTCCTTCATAAAATGGCCCATGAACTCGAGTCCTTCAACCCAAACTTGAGTTCATCAGCTAACCATAACTGATAAACACTTCAAAAAGCATCTTAAATCTATCCATAGGTTATCCAAATCCTGGTTTTCCACATGGCATCAATCTTAGCCATAACTTCACCACCATGCCTCCTTCCATAAGGCATCTAACCAAGGATTATAACCTATCATTTAAGCAAAGAACTTCTAGCAATCACCCAATATTGCTAGAATCAATGCTCTAAAGCCTCTAGCAACTATCCATCATTTCCAGAACCTTTGCTCTGATACCATAACTGTAAGGACCGTCACATATGAGCATAAATTCGTCTTATGCTCTAATACCACCAAATGTGACACCCTTCCTTACATTACCTTAACGGCTCTTAGTTCCATTAAATCAAAGTGAGCAAGCGAATATATCAATAAACTAAAAGCCGTTCTCATTAATTACACAAGAGAGGATCTCTTCTTATACAACATTCATACATACACATACATCCATATATACACACATATATGAAATACAAGAAGTAGTACCCCGCACTACGACCTCCTCTTCACTTCACATCTCCATATCTCCTCCATGCATACTTTTATGCATCCATCACCTGTCTGAAATGGTTGTTTGGGAAGAGTGAGATTCGAGAGAATCTTAGTAGTGAACAATATCACTATGCATGGCAGATATATATGAATGCATGATATGCTTGCCTACACTATCTGATGCCAACATAATGATATGTTGCATGCTCAATGTTATGACATACTAATGGCCATCGCATAAAAATAACAGACTTCACTACATCAAAAATATTCAACACAAACAGGCAAAGTAGTCACATAATCAATGCAAGACATACACATGCAGGAAAGGTAAGTCCACTACCTGTCGGACTTCACGTCCGTCCTCAATCCTTCGTCTTTGCTTCGGTTTGAGCACGTCCATCCATCGAGTCCTAGAATTCCAAATACATTCAATGAGTCATTACTCATCCATATAACATTCTAGACTCATTTCATTAGATAGCTTAGCCAAATTATGCTAAATTACCAAAATGCCCCCGGAAGCCCGGCCCAACTGTACTTTTACAGAAATTATAACATGGGCCAATCCTATACAATTTCGCGTGTATAATCCATTTATGACTCATATCAGTGAAAATCAAACCTGAATGACAAAAATACCCTTGATAGCCCTTACTTAGAGCCTTTAAGGGGTAATTTGGTCATTTCTCACTCAAGGCCTTTTCTAACTTTCTCTTCAACATGAACCCTACACAATTTGCTCTCTTGAACTCAATGGAATCATCCAATTGATGAAATTCCAACTCTATCCTTATGCCACGCCCAATGAAGCCCATAAAGGATTCTCAGAAGAGTTGTGTTGGTTCTTCCCTTTCTTTATCTTAATATCCTCATTTATACTCCTTATTACATGATTAGCCATCTAGACATCCATTAAACATCATTTTGGCCCCCAAAACACGGATATAATGAGAGATGAATAATACACTACTTCCAAAATACTCATCCAAATGATAAACCGGAATGGTAGAAAGGAAGCCTACACTTACCTCTACCCGCTTTTGAATTCGGTTCGGAATTCCGGCGACGCTCTGGCCAGTGAGATGGCAGCAACGGCCTCCAATGAAAAATCCGAAACCATAGAATTGAAGCTCGAGATGAGTAGAACAATATTTGTATTGGACATTTCGAGAGAAAATGTCGTTTCGGATGAGTTTCAACGAATCATAGTTTTCTCTCTCTTCTATCTCTCCTCTGCGTTCTCGTTCTTTCTCTGTTCTCATTCCCGTTCTCATCTCTCCGATTTCTCTTTCCTTCTTTCTCTTTTATTTATGATTCATACGTAGGAAAGAATGAGAATTAATTGATGAAGGATGATGATTAATTAAAATCATCTGGTGACCTTTACTCAATTAGTCCACCTATCACATTTCTTGCATAGCAAGTTTCTTTTCTTTTTTCCTTCAGCATTCCACCAATATTAATGAGAAATAAGAGAATATAATTCACTCTCAAATTATCCCATTATACCACCTTAAGTGATCAACTAAAGCCTTAAGCTTCTCTACTCATGGACTTTGCTTGATAATAATCCACCCACTTGGGCTTATTAATTACCAAGTAGTCATTTTCCTCCTTTTAATTCACATCCAACTCAACATATTGGGAATATTAGGGTAAAATCCTCATTCCTCATCTTATGAAAAAATTACCATTTTGCCCTCACCTTCTATCTCTTTTAATATCCAAAGATATTAAGGAATTTTGGGAAATAAACCATGCCCCGCTAGGACATCTGCTAAATCAGGGTCTAGCAGCCCATTAAACATAGGCTAAATCTCAAGCCTCTTATCCCAACATTCGGAGTATTACATGTAGAATTCATTCCCAGCCTAAAACTGGCCAAAATCAAGCTCAAATGACGAAAATACCCTTGACAACCCTCAATTAAGGTTTAGAAAGGGTAAATTTGTCATTTCGCTCTCTGATCCTTTTCTCACTTTGGGGTCAACATAGACCCTACACAATTTGGTCTCCTAAATCCAATGGAAGCATCGGAATTATCAAATTTCTATCCATTTTCCACGTCCAACAAAGGGAAGGGGATTTAAATTCCCAAAAAAGTTGTGTCGGATTGTCGTTTTCTTTAGCCTAATCACCTCTTTTCTACTTATAACCAATGTATTAACTAGTTATACATTCATTAGAATTGATTTGGAGATACTTACATATTATGTTCTCTTTGGTTTTCTTGGATTATCTTATGCCAAATGAATCATAATCAAGCCAAAAACAACTCTACTAACAACAATCAAGCAAGATGAACAAGTTTGGGAAGTTACCTCTTGATTTTTCTCAACTTTCTCTCTCTACACATTTTCTCTCTCTCCTTCCATCGTTTGATTCAACTGCTCATCAATGAATCCAAAGTTAGAGGGATGAGGAGGAGAGGCTATGGAGATATTATGTAGCTTAAATCACAAGGTATAAGCTTCTCACCTTGATTTCCAACAATCCCTAACTTCTCCATGCTTCACGTTCTCAGCTCTCATTCTTCACTCTTTCTGATTCAGTTTCGTGCATGAAGAGCTGATGAGAATGATCATAGATTCATATAATGCTATGAGTTTAATTAATTTGGACATGTGGCACTTTTTAATTGGTCCAATATGCTTAATTCTTCAATAAATTCTATTTCCCTCTCCATGCCACATAACAGCCGAAAATCCCATGAGAAATAGGAGAGAAATCTGAATCTCCAATATCCCATTGTGCCATCTTGTAACTTGTTGACCAAGTCACTAACTTTTGGACTATTTGACCATTCTTAATAATAATTTACCAAAATTGATTTATTTATGATCAAATAGTCATTTTACTCTTTTTAAATCTCATTTAACTCAATTTTTTGGGAATTTGAGGAAAAATAATTATTTTCCACTTTTCGGCAAAATTACCGTTTTGCCCCTGTATTTAATGATTTACCGAAATAAATTATTTTTTGCCCATTTCTTCAAATTAACCCCATTTTGACACTTAAATGAGGCCATTATCCTGTCACTAAATTTTCTTGAATTTTGGTTACCGTAATAGGCCTTTATCGGTACATTAATCGCCTTCTTACATCCTTATTTGGCCAAATTATGCGTAACCGGCGATTGGAATATTTTCCATAAATTCTCATCAATTCATTCACATCATTTTTCACCATTTTATCCCACTAAATATACATCAAATATACACATAAATGTATTGGTGAAAAATGGGGTATTACACATCATGATATTACAACATCGGTGGCAAAAGTCATCATCATTAGCAATTTCTAGAATGGTCGGTAATTCAGCTACAACCTCGGTTACTGGTGCATAATTATTGGAGATCTTTTTAAAGGCATCAACTGTATCCTTAGATGGGATAGCTATCATACTAATAGCATTTGCTATTTTTTTCAAGGATGGAATTTATTTTTCTTTTTTGATGACCTTTCACCCCTCTTTCTCTTCCTAATGCTTGCTAAACCACTAGGTGGAGTGCTTGTTGTCAAGGTTATGCCTTCTACATCAATTGTTACTTCCACATGACCTCTGGTATTAGCACTTACAAGGTCTTCCTCACTATCACATGATCCTTCTTCTAGGTCTATTGTGGGTTGGTACACATCATCTTTGTCATTACCCATTGACATCCCCTATGTTGAAGATGGTGAGAACGTTTTCTCTCCCGATGCCATAACATTCTTGAATAATATTTGTAATTCTTTGGCAAACTTCAGGCCATTGTACCTATACTTTTCATACCTGGAATTCTCATGCATGTTTATAAGTAACCAAAATCAATGCCTTATCTATAACAATAACAATAACAATAACAATAACCATGATGATGATGATGATGATGATGATGATGATGATGATGATGATGATGATGATGATACAACCTATTATTAAAGCGTAACAATTTTGTACCTTTATTTTCTTCTCCCACTATGTATCTTCTGCAATCACCATATTCCTTGCATAGTCAAAGGCTATACCAGTTTCTTTTGAGAATAACTTGTTCTATGCCTTCTATTCTTTCTTCAAGCTATCTAACTTATTTTTAAGTTGTTTCTTGTCATATGATTTTCCTGCTTTTTCATTAAATTTAGACAAAATGTTCTTCCACCCTTCCTTCGTAAATGATGATCTTTGATGTTGTTTCTTGTATATTTGATCAATGCATTGTTTGATGAAAATCCCTTTGGAACTTACATCCTACTATGCTTTTACTTTTGTCCTTGTTCATATTTCTATGTAAAGAATTGGCAAGTTAACACAAACAAATGGCAATGGTGAAATTCATCATAAATTGCACTAGTACTATGATACATAACATTCAAAGTGATAAATTCTGAGTCAAAATGATATATATTCTCCACCTCAAAAACTAGCAATGGTTAAAAGGCAACCTTTTCTTTATGGGCTCCAATTCCTTTGACCAATATTATTGCAATCGGAACGATACAGAGAAAGCAAGCAAGCAAAAAGAGTTAAAAATGTAAAAAGCACCCTAACAAGTAACTAAGAAGTACACAACAATCACCTTTACTTGCAACAGAGTGGGCTGTGGATAAAGTTTCAAAGTTATTACTTATTTGTCAAGTGTCAACTTGGGATTATAATCAAAGTACTTTCAGCTATCATAACAAGATAGCTAATATATCCATCAAACAGCACTGCAAAATTTACATTACATATATCTGAAAAATGGTCGGTGAGATCAGAGAAGAAAACTAGTCACTGAAGATTAGCTGATTGATGGATCAGAAGAGCACCAATAAAATCACTTCTGTCTGAAAACAGAGGCGACTAGTTAGGCGAAAAATATTAACATTGAACGAAGATGGAACCAGGGAAGCAAAATACTTGAAAGCAAGCAAGGTGAACTTCTCTGAGAGCAAAACACCAGGGGAAGCAAGAAGATGAAGCAAGCACTGACTGACAACAGAGCTCTAAACAATGGCTGAAAAAATCTCAACACCACCAAACCAGCCAAAATAACCACAAACACAGACCAATAAAATTACAGGCATGAACCAAAGAAGGTGAGAGTTCTGAACAAATCATGCTGGTAGAAAGAGTAGAAAAGCAACCAGTGATCCCCAACACAGACAGAGATGAACAGAACAATCATACCGAGCAAACTAGAACAGAGGAGATCCGGCTACCATAGGAGCTTCGACCACCACACAAGATCTGTCGACCACAGATGACAACACTAATGAACAATCCAACCAACAAACTGGAAGGAGAAGCCGTTCACCCAACACCCAACAACAGCTGCAGAATGGATAGCTCCGAGAAGGGCCATCTCTCAATGGGAACCCACCGATGGATGGCGACAAGATTTTTGACATCCGATGACACTCACACTAAATGGACCTTACACACTACTTGCATGCAAAGATGAACTACGGTCGGCCATGGCTCTGTGAGGCAGATGGAAAAGGAAAGAAGAGTAGATGAACCACATAAATGGAAAAAGATAGGAGTTCAAATGGCATTTAATGCCCTTGATGGTCGCCCACTGTGAAGCTGCTCTAACCGTGAAGAAAAAGTAGCTGTGAGGGAGCTTCTTACATAAGTAGCTTTTTTTAGTTAAAGCCCATCTCTACAAATGCCTCCCTAAATGGACCCAAAACAGTTGCACTAAGCTTTTTCCATTCAACTAGCCTTCCCCCCCCCCCCCTTTTCAAATCCCTTCCCAAACAGGCTACGTTGCTTTACATATGGTTGTGACATGTTTTAAAATTAGGAAAAAACATTGTTATATTTGCTTATATTTATAAGGTTTAATTTCAATTAAATCTTATTTTGTGGTTTTTACTTATAATAAAAATTTACATTTATAAAATTTCAAAAAATTGTTGGATTATTAATAATAATAAAAAGTCCACATAGCAATATTTGATTGAAGAATTAGACCTAATTTAGATAGTAGGTTATTTGTGTCTATGTTGGGTCATGTTATCAAACTTATGAATTTGCCTATATATATGCGTATAAGAGGCAGCTTCTATTAATTAATATGATGAATAAAGTTCAATAATCATATAGCATTATTTAGCTTTCAATAATCTATATGAGGAAGGGAGAAGGGCGCTCAAATATACTATTTGAAGTGACCTACCGAATATTACAGAAGGGAAAATGAATGCTTTGATGCGCCTGTGGCATAGGAAGAATTTAAACAAGCTCTTTTTGATATGGCACCATTGAAAGCCTTTAGACCAGATACTTTGAATCCTTTATTCTACCAAAATAAATGGGAAAATGTCAAAGAATCAGTAACCCAAGAGGTTAAGCTTGTCTTAGATGAGCCACATGGAGTGTGCAGTATCAATAACACTTCTATTGTGGTCATTCCTAAGATTTATGCCCCACAAACATTACGAGACTTCCACCCTATAATCCTATGTAATGTAATTTACAAGGTTATTATCAAGACTCTAGTAGAAAAACTGAAACGAGTGATGCCAGATATTATCTCGCCTAACTAGAGTAGTTTTGTTCCAGGTCATCAGAGTGAGTATGCAAGCCACCACTCTAGGTTTATTTCCTAACCTTAAAACTGAATGGATTCTTAATTGCAGTGCTAGTTGCCATATAGTAAATAGTTACACTCATTTAGATTAAGTGTAGGCCTAATCTTAGACCACCTAAATAGGTTAGAGTCCTTAGTTGAGAAAGAATTAAGATTACTCACATTGGGGAAGTTAAATTAACTAAGCATATCTCTCTTCACAATATTTTGTATGCTAGATTTCTATTATAATTTAATCTTTATTGCTAAGCGACAAGAGATGTGTGGCCGCTTTTTTTTTTGACTTTTGCATGTTGCAGGAAATAATCAGTAGGATGATTAAAGGGATTGGTAAACAATCTAAAGGTCTTTACTTGCTCAAAAGGGGACATGAATCTGACTTGTTGAATTTTAATAACAAATGTGATAGTGTAAATGTTGTTAAATCTTCTCTTTGGCATTCTAGATTGGGGCATGCCCCATAGATATATTGAGACACTTATATGATGTAAAGTTTGATGATTCCATAAAAGGTTGTGATAAATGCGAAATATGCATTTAAAGTAAATTTTCTAGATTGCCTTTCTCTTATAGTTCTTCTATGACTAATTGTTGTTTTTAATTACTTCATGTTGATGTGTGGGGGTCTTTTAAAACACCCATAGATACTTTTTGATTTTGGTTGATGATTACTCTAGAGGAACATGGATTTTTTATGTATTTCAAATCAGAGGCAACAAAATTTATTAAAACATTTATCACTTATGCTGAAAATCAGTTTTCTAGCAAAGTAAAAACATTAAGAACTGACAATGGGACTAATTAAGTTTGTAAATCTAGACCAAATAGAGGTTTTAGACAGAAAATGAATTATTCATTAAAGATCTTGTCCTTTTACTCCTAAAATATGGGGTATTGAAAGAAAACAAAGATAAATCCTAAATGTCACTAGGAGCATCATGTTTCATTCCAACTTGCCTATTGAAAATTCATATCTAATTGTACAAATGTCCAATTGGGGTGGTTCTAAAGGCTATGCGACCCTTATTGAGTCTAGTTTTAAGGAAAATTATAACCTTTGGCCAATTGAAAGCTCATTCTTTTCAGAATTTTAATCTTTGGACTCTGCCCCAGAAAATAGTTAATTTCTTTAGGCTAACTTCAAAATTTCATTTCTCTTTGTGTACAACTCCAAATGACTTATATGACCTATCAAATTAAATCTTAATAAGTCTACTTTCACTTTGGGAAGATTCATAATTGTTCAACATCATTTGCCACTTAAAAGAAGCCACACAAACACGACTGCCATACAAAGAATTTCATCGGTAGCAACACTACTTTGTGTTTCACTTTATTATGTTGTGTGTGTGTTCTAATTGCATTATTTTAGGGAATTTAATCGTGCCTTACAAGGACATTTTTGCTAAACTGGGCCTTAGCAATCCACTTGATCTAGGTTTAATCTCAAGCCTCTTGTCTCAAAATTCAGGATATTACAGATGACTTAATGAGTACTAGTAGTAGCATTTTGGCTATTAATGATGTGAAATAATTTTTGCATAGTAAGTTTAAAATCAAGGATCTAGGGCTCTTAAAAATATTTTCTTGGGTCAGAAATCTTAAGGTTGAAACATGGCATCCTTCTTAACAAAGGAAGTATGCAATTAAGCTTATTGATCAAACAAGACATGATTAATCAGAAGTTGCATTGACTTTGCTCATAATGGTGAAAACTAAGAAGAATCATTTTGTTCAAGATCCAAGAGCCTATAAAAGGCTAGTTGGTAAGTTGTTATATCTTACATTGCGTATGTCTAACATCTCATTTGTTGTGTAGGTATTGAGCCAATTTATGTAGGATCCTAAGGAACCTTATCTGAAAGATGTATTAAGATTGGTCAAATACCTAAAAGATAGTCCAGGAAGAGGAGTTTTTCTCTCGATAGAAAGATCTGCATGGCTAGACTACTATTGTGATTCGGATCATGCCAGTTGTGTAGATTCTTAGCGCTCAATTACAAATTTTCTTGTTAGGTTCTGTGGCTCCCTCATTTGTTGGAAGTCTAAGAAACAAAGTGTAGTTTCCATTTCATATGCTAAAACTAAATATAAAGCCTTAAGAAGAGTGGTTGCTGAATTTACATGGATAGTTGGTTTGATGAAAGAATAAATATATTTCTAAGTACTGTTTGGTAGAGCTATTTAAAATAGTGCGGCTTAAGGTCGGCTCCCCACCAAATTACTATTCCTCTAAGCTGTGCCTATTTTATGTCATTAAAAAATTTGCCTCAGCCTCATGTAAAGCAGTCAACTCACCAACTCATATTTTGGGTCTAAGGAAACAACAACAAAAATACTTTTATATGTGTATTATCTTCATTGAAATTCAAATTTGAAAATTACCTCCATCTTTTATTTTCGCCCTTCATTTATATCCATGTGCTAGTCATTTTATATTATAAATCTAATTGAATCTCTCTCTTCATTTTTTACTCTATCTTCTCTATCTTTCTCTCTCATCCTTCTCTTGACCTTAGCCTTCGTGATCTGACCAGTCCCTTTCTTCTTGCCCTCCTTCTAGTACCATCCCTTTAACCATATAATTTTTATTTTTTTGGCAAAATATCATTGCCCCGCTTAGGGTTGGATGCCTCTCCCTACTCATGATTTCTTTAAACCACCGAAGAGGCCTCGATAAACAACAGTTGGCCAAAGTTACACTACAAAAAAGATGTTGGTTTCTAGTAGTATAGCGGTTCCAAAAAAAACCGCTACAAAGTATTGAATTGATCGTGGTTTATAACGAAACTGCTACAAATTTGCAACGGTATGACTTGCCCCAAGTGGCGCACATGTAAGCCATTGTAATTTGTAGCGGTTGTTTTAGATAAACCACTATAAATGCGGTGCCATCTTGGCACCGTATTTATAGCAATAAGAGGCAATAACCACCACAGAAGGCAGAAGAAGGTCACATGTTGGTTCGGTGTTTGTAGCGGTTCTAATAAACAACTACAACATGTCACGTAGATTAAAGTAGGGTTCCTATGTTTATAGTGGTAAATCCAGTGGGTTTTGTGACAATTGCTACAAATCATGCAACTATATAAATGGCACCACCACTTTTGGAAAAATTATTGTCTGTGTGCTCTGAGAATCTTTTCATCATATCTAAGGTTCTGCTCAAAGTTATAAGGAGCTAGAAAATCGAGGTTAGTAAAGTTACTTGTTTTATTTTATTTTTGAGCTAAATAGATTTGTTTCTAGTAATTTTATTGTTATTTAAATATATTTTTGTAATATTTATGATTTAATGAGCCTATTTGGCATGTGTAATTTGTTTTTTATTCAACTTTTTTTGTCCATGCACTTTTTATTAGGTTTTAAAAAATATTTGTTATTTTTTTATTAAGTTTAGTTATATGTATTATGATGTGTAGATGATTTATTAAAAAATGCAAGTATACACTGTCATAAACAAGTAATATAGAAGTGAGTAGAATATCATTCCCTCGAGAACTGATCACTAAGTACCAAAATTGTTAATCTTAATACTATTTAGCCGATCGATTAGTTGGTGATTCGTATTACAAAATAAAAATGTTTAAATATGAATGTAATTAAAATGAAAAAAAATATGAGAAAAAGTCCTAGGGATTATATTTCACTTAGCAAATTTTGAATTGAATCACTTATCTATTTTAGTCTAATTTATTCCACATGATTGATAGTCGAGTTTCCCTAATTTAATTACTAGCATCTTCTAAGGTCAATCAATTCTATAATTAATTGCTAATCAAATATAGCCTTATATGAATTAAAACAATTAATCATGCATTAAAATTTATAGAACTCATTAAGATTACACAAACCCATACGAATATATTTCTATTTCATATGCAATTTATGATTTTAATTATAGGATCTATACACATGCATCTCCTTCTAGTCTCAACATACATATTGAAATAATTCAAAAGGTGGCCAGTCAATTGAAAGCATTAAGAACAATAATTAATACACAATCATGAAGGAAAAATTAGAACTAGATTTAATAAGTTGGGATTCAATCCGTCATTAGTAAGCAACGTCATCACTCTAGGAAAATGAAAATTTCGCTTATGATGAAATTAAAAATAAAACCAAAATAAATTTAAAATTTCATAAACATTGCATAAAACTTGATTATTAAATTCTAAAATATAAAGATACAACTAAAAGATCCATAAAAATGGAAAAATCTAGCCTTCCATATAGGAGACAAAACCTTCCATGTAGGTGGCAACTTATACCATCTATAAAGGAGGACTACCTAAGCCTTCCATGAAGGAGGCATGCAAGAACAATATAACGCATGAAATTAAACTTTAAGATGGTGTGTCCCATTATGTCTTCCACTCCTCTATTATAGATGACTAGGGTGTAAAAATTTCCACTTGTTAGGTAAGAATCTTGACTTTAAACCACTAATATTGACCTTATGACCACCTTGCTCTTTGATTACAGTGAACTTTTGACAATTAAAATGGTGGAATCTCACATTTTTTTTCTTCCTAAAAGTTATAGATCTGGATCTTAGCTTGAAAACACATATGAGATACTAGTGCAGAAAATAATTTTTACATGTGATGGAAAGGACTTTTTACACCTGACATAAAACACGTGTAGAAACAATAGGTGTAGAAAATCTAGACTTTCTACATGTGTCGTAAACCATGTGTAGAAAGTCCCACTTTCTACACCTGACCTACTGCGTCAGGTGTAGAAAGTGTGGACTTTCTACACTTGACGTAAAATATCAGGTGTAGAAAGTCCCACTTTCTACACCTGACTTCTAACGTCAGGTGTAGAAAGTCTGAAAAGTGGGACTTTCTACACCTGACGTGAGAGGTCACGTGTAGAAAGTCCACACTTTCTACACGTGACCCCTAACGTCAGGTGTAGAAAGTCCCACTTTTGTGGGACTTTCTACACCTGACGTTAGAGGTCACATGTAGAAAGTCCACACTTTCAATACGTGACCTCTCACGTCAGGTGTAGAAAGTGGTACAATGGGACTTTCTACACCTGACTTCAGAGGTCACGTGTAGAAAGTCCCACTTTCTACACCTACTTCTTACGTCAGGTGTAAAAACTCATTTTTGAAAAAAAATTATTTTTTATTTTTATATAAACTCATTTACATAATAATAAACAACAAATAACCTGATAAAAAAGAAATTTACAACAAAACTAATGTGAAATATCAAATTCAATCCAAAATATTAACAAAGCCATATGAAGGTACACAAACTTGGCCTAATTTTTACAATGAAATTTGTACAATTAAAGTCAAACCCAATACCAAACAGTGACAATAAAATTCAACATGTCTAATACCAAATAGTTATTAACTTTACATGTTTAATATTACTCTCACAAGTTTGTGATCTCTAAAAAATAAGTTGCCCAACGTGTGCGAACGTCATCAATGTCCTCTTCAGAAAATGCATCCGTAATGTTCAAACATCTACAGATTTTAAAATAAAAAATCACATCAATTTAATAACTACGAAATGAACTTAATAAAACAAATATAATTAAATGCAATTACCTCTTCTGTAAATTCTATACTACCCAAGAGGATGATGTTTAACATGTGCCTCATCACATAATATCAACAAGCCTTATTCCCCTTTTGACGACGGCACTATAAAATAACATGCATTATATTATATTAATTATATATGTAAACAAGATAACTATGTTCATAGAAGGATTAAAACTATTTACCTTTGGTTGTATCCAGATAGTCTCCCTAAGCTCGTGTGTATGCTTTTTCTTAACCACTCTTTGGTACATTTCCATTGTCCTATAGATAAATATATAAAAGAGTATATATCGCAATTCCCTTTCAATTTGTACCGTGAAGCACCACATTTTGGACACTTATGCTCCCCTTCGAACTCTTCTCTATATAATATACAATCGTTAGGACAGGCATGTATCTTTTTGTACTGCAGACCCAAGGGACACAACATTTTCTTTGCCTCATAGTTACGGTTGGGTAATTCATTACCTTCTGGAAGTATGTCTGTCAACAACTCAAGAAATTCTGTAAAACTCTTGCCACTCCACCCATTCCTTGCTTTCAAGTGGACCAATCTCACCATAGCTAACATCAACTTGAATTTTGTACATACTGGGTATAAAGGCTTTTCTGTATGACTAGACAAGTTATCATATACATGTGATCACTTAAAGGCCTCTTCGCCAATATCACGAATCATGTCCTCTAGTCGATCATCCATGTCCACATCAACTTCCACCTCTTTAGATGCACTCGGCTCTTCTACTAATTCACCATGCCATACCCATCGTGTATAACTCTTCAAGAACCCATCACAAATCAAATGCTCTCTTATTTCTTCGACACATAGTCACCTCAAATTTAAGCAATTTACACAAGGACAATAAAACTTCCCAGATTTATCACCACCAGCATTTCTTATAGAAAATTCCAAAAAACTCTTCACCCCATTATCGTACTCATCACTAGTTCGTCTAGCATAGATCCAGCTACGATCCATATGTGCAAATAAACTTCAACACAAAATGAAATTGTTTAAAATTTTGTGTTCAAATTATAGGAGGACTATTGAAGGACATGGAATGAAGGAGGAATAAAATTACAGAGATAAGAACAAAAGGGTCTCTCTAGTTCGAATAAACAAAAGAGGAAGCAAAGCACATGCAAAGTGAAACCACTTGTGTGTTTGTGTCCAACCAGCAAGCAAGTCATCAAACTTAACCAAAATCAAGAGGTTGGTGTCTATTAGCTACAACACGTGTGGGAATAGAAAAGCAAAGGAGGGAGGCTACAAGTAATTCGATTAATAGGTGGCGTTGGAGTAAGAAACATAATATAGTCAAAGAGGAAGCAAAGCACATACATAGTGAAACCTCTTGTGTGTTTGTGTCTAACCAGCAAGCAAGTCATCAAACTTTACCAAAATCCAGCAGAGGTTAGTGTCTATTAGCTACAACACATGTGGCAGCAAAGGAGGGAGGCTATAAGTAAATCGATTCACAGGTAGCATTGGAGGAAGAAACATAATATATTCAAAGAGGAAGCAAAGCACATGCGCAGTGAAACCACTTGTGTGTTTGTGCCATTAATATGACTCTGTCTATTTTGCTATGTGGTGCTATAATCTTTAAACTAATGAGTAAATTTCCAGCTGCAATATTAATTCTCTGTACAATTGTAGAGAAAATTTTTATAGAGTTTTGATTTGCTAATGGAAGAAAGTGCTCAGAGGCAACGGAAACAAGAACAACACTACAAATTCTCACAAAAACTTTAACATTGCACTTTCTTCAGATAACAAAGTATTAGATATTCAAGTTTTATATAATACATTTGGATTTGCAACTAGAAAATTTATATTTTTCATATAACTAATTAAATTAGATTTAAGTGTTGATGAGTTTAATTAAGGGTAGTTATTCAAAACCTTTTATGCATTCACACTGATTTAAACTCGAGTAGTAATGAAAGCCTACTCCTCTAAGTATAAATATCATTTATTCAAATTTAAACTAGATGTTTATAAACTATATAAAATATAATATTCTTCCAATTATGTGCAAAAGAAGGGGGAAAATGAATTCAGAAGATTGATGGGTATTAAATTGTGTGCCACAAACCCTTATCATTGTAAGAGAGAAAGAAATAAAAAAGTGATAAGTAAGTTGGAAAAAAAACCAAAGCCTTCCCATGCCCCATGCGCTTAATTCGCAATCAGCAGTGGGCATTATGGTCATGGCGCCATAATTGTAATTTCGTCCACTCATGTCTCATCATTGATCATACAGGAAAAAATTGAAAATTAAAATTAAGGGAGAGAATATCATTCCCACCTGTTTTGTTTTGAGAAGCTACTCTCTTCATTCGGCTCCTAACAGATAACAACGTTGCACTTCCATTACTTTAATTACCACTTCTCTCTTTCTAGATTCGTATATTAAGACCATATAGATAGTATTCATTATATCAAATTAAAGTTGACAAAGAAAACAACCCTACACATGACTTCAAACACTGGTTTTCTTTGGTATGCATGGAAGATGAGTAAATGTCACTTACACAACATAGTATACCCTAACAAGTCAAGTCACTTTTTGTCTCTTAATTTTCTCTATCATAATTCTTTGTAATTACTACTCTACTCTACTCTACCTACCTATGTATGCGTATTTCCACAAGGAAAAGAAATGGAATGCTTGGAAAAGAAGGGCATTCCCCTGAGGTCAATCTATCTTAAAAATCAGGAAGTGGTCTTACTATACTATGCTGAGCATAGCGCTTGACTTCACATTTTAGCCGCGAAGTCAAACACTAGAACATGAAATTCACAGTAAAGCTAACTTCAGAAACTATTTTGAGCAACCAAAGGAGAAATTTACAGAGCCAAAATGATGCCTAACCATCGCAACAACAAAGCATTGGGTTTAATTTTGGATTTGAAATCAAACTCACTCCTTCTCACTCACATAGCAGCCGCATAAACCAAACAAAAAGGGGGAAAAAGGAGTTTTGAAAACATACCGTCGGCAACAGTGAGGGAGAGAGGGCCAGCAGCAGCATCCAAAGACAGACGCTTACGACAGCGTCATCCCCGTAAGAGAGAGAGGAGTCTGAACTCGAGGCAGCAACTAGGGCAGGGAGTTCGGCAGAGCGTGAGAGGGAGGGAGGAATAAGAGCAAACTAGCGGCAAAAGAAAAATGAAAGAGGCGTGCAGACTTGAAGTTTTTTTTACTATATTCTACACCGGTTGGGCCAGAACCAGTGTAGAAACTATGTCTTTCTACACCAGTTAAGGCCCAACCAGTGTAAAAAATATATTATAAACCGGTTGACCCATAATCGGTGTAGAAAACAAGACATTCTACACCGGTTGAGGTCCAACCAGTATAGAAACTATATTCTACACCGGTTGGGCCTCAACCGGTGTAGAAAGTCATGGTTTCTACACCGATCTGGCCCAACTGGTGTAGAATATGGTGATTTATTTTTTTTTAAAAAAATTAAATTCTCTCGTAATTAATTTCTGTGACAATTTCTACACCGGTTCATATTTAACCGGTGTAGAAAGATATTCAAATGACTTTCGATACCGGTTAAGATCCAACCGGTGTAGAAAGTTCCGTTTTATTAAAAAAAATTTAAATTCTTGCCCGTTCTAAATTCTGTGAATATCTTAGACTTTCCACACCTGTTTAGATGAAACCGGTGTAGAAAGTTATATTTATTTTGTTTAAGTAAATTAAATAATTTTAAAATAAAATTAATTTCATTTATTTTAATAAAAAAAATTTTAAATTTACTTTCTACACGTGTTATCTTTTCAACACGTGTATAAAGTCCCTTTATCTTAATATATTTACGAAAATGCCACCGGTCACACTTTCTACATGTTACCTGTTTCGTCAGGTGTAAAAAATAGGTGTAAATCTTATATTTTGTACTAGTGAGAGCTCCTTATTTCAACATTTTCAACATTGGTTATGGCCAAATTAGTGGGCAAAGGTCAGATTTGGACAAATTCACGTATTCAAATTCTAAGCAAAATTTGAAGCTCTTAAAGGTAGAACTGGGTTTTAGCCTTAATATGAAAGTTTTAGGTATTTTTCTTAGCTTTATATCCATGCAACGAATGTCCTAATACGACATCTAGAGCTCCAGATATTGCCTAAAAACTGCAACAGGGTCAAAATTTAGTATTTTCAAATGAATTCTATTTTTGTCAAAATCATTATTTATTTATCAATTATACCAAAATTCATTACATTAAGCTCAAATATCATCCAAAAAACTTCATATATGGGAAAATAAATATGTAATTATTTTACTTATCAAATTCCCCCACCCTTAGCTCTTGGATGTCCTTGGACAATAAGGAGTGACTATTAAGTTCTTACTATGCTTTCAACAAAATCAGAAGTGTAAAGTTATAAGTAAGAATACAATTGAAGAATAAAGAGATCATAGTATTCATGAATTAAAAAAAGTATTCATACCATCGGTGCAAGTGGCTACCAGTGTGGTCTTGTTCCGCTACTTACCCCTAAGTAGCGTGTTCGATCCGCTAGGGAGGCATAATAAATCCACGTGGGGAGGGGACAGTTCCTGGCCTTCTGAGCCCAGTTGGGTAGAAGTTGGTCCGGGTAAGATGCCGCCATAGGAAGAAGTGGGCCGTCTATTACATGAATTTTATGGTATCAGAGCAATGATTCTTGCAAAAATGGTAATTGCTAGAATTATAGAACGTTAATTCTGGCAATAATGAAATTTACTATAAGTTCTCTGCTACAGATGATAGGTTATAATCCTTTGTTAGATGCCTTATGTTGGGAGGCATGGTTATGGAACAATGGCTAAGAGCCATACTAAGTGGAAGAACAATGATTGGATAACCTATGAGTAGATTCAGAATGGTTTCTGAAGTGTTTATCAGCTATGGTTAGCTGATGAACTCTAGTTGAGTATGGTGAACTCGAGTTCATAGGCCATATTCTCAACGAAAAGTGGTCTCGACCAAGAACTCTTAAGGGTAGAGAGCCCAAACTTGAGTGTAACATGGGGCGAGAACTTGAGTTCAGTGTAGAGAACTCGAGTCATGAGGTATTTCCTTGTGCATGAGATGATTTTAGGCAGGAAGTTATTGGAGTTCAAGGCTTGAACTCGAGTACAGACAATCAAGAACTCGAGTTTGTTTGGGTAAACTCGAGTGCACTTGCTATTCTTGCATGTTGAAATCCTTTTTGGCATAAACTCTTTCTCTAGAACTCGTGGGACTCGGTGTGATGGTTGCCCAGGACTTGAGTGTTTATTGTCAAACTTGAGTGCAACCTTTGTGCATGGTAATTGAGGAAATTTTTTGGAAGAAAATCTCATATCCGTACTCTCAGAACTCGAGTGCATGAGAACTCGAGTTTTGGGTTAGAACTCAAGTGTATGAGCTCAAACTCGAGTTCAATGGCAGTTTGCTAGAGATGGAAATGTGACCTTGTGCAATGTTTCTTGTTGGAGACTTATCTGACATGTCACGTGATAGTTGAGGTATTATGGGATGCCAATACCCAGTGACGTATGAGATGATACTAGCTCTGATACTATAAAATATGATACCCTTATTTTCACACCTTACTGGCTCTTAGTTTCACAATATCAGATGATGCGAGCAATTACTTTAATTAAACTAAGAGCTCTTCCCTTTATTACATTAGAGCGATTCAGTTCTCTGCTTTAACAACAATCATCATATGCTTATACATATACATATACATGTATAAGTTCTCATACATACATTCACCAAATACAAAAGTAGCGCCTTGCGCTTTAAGCTTAACTACGGTCTTCACTTCACCTTCATTCTCCTCCATGCATCTTCATGTATCATAACCTGTCTAAAATGGTTGTTTGGGAGGAGTGAGATTTGAGAGAATCTCAGTAGCAACAATACCACTTTGCATGCAAGATATATATGAATGCATGACATGCTTGCCTATACTATTTCATGCAAACATAATGACATGCTGTTGCTCAATGTTATGACATACATATAACCATTACACAAATATAATAAAGCTTCACTACATCAAACATGTTCAACACAAATAGGAAAAGCAGTCACATAATCAATGCAAGACATACATATCATACATATGCAGGTAAGGTAAGTTCACTACCTGGTGGACCATAGTCCTTCCTTTTGTTTTCTCATCTTTCAACCATTAGAGCTTCTTGGAAATTATTATATTCCTCTTCTTTCTTGACTTCTCCATTGCCTTATATACCCAATCACATCATTAGAGCCATGATTGTGAGTCATTAGAAGTATATATTAAGGTCTAAAAAGCTAGGGAGGGCTGAATAGGTCAATTTCCCCTCAAAAACATGAAATGCTTAAATTTGGGGGTGTTGGCCGTGGCCAAAAACTAGACAGAAATATTTTGGCCACGGCCAAGAATATCGCTGTTCAGAATTTAATCATCCTGATTCTTGGCCAAAATTGTAAAAATCATAACTAAATCCAAAAAATTTCAAATTGAGTGTTTCAAAGCTCTACTTGACCCTCTTTAAGTATAAATTAAGAGAAAAATATGGTCACAAGCTAAATGAACTCAAATAATCACATACGTCCATTGAATTGGACATTGCTCCAGAATTACTCAATTTCACATGACCAGATTTTGAAAAGTCATAAATCCTAGCATACTTGTCCAAATCCTTCATATTACCTATCATGTTAAAGATAATTATGTCTACTCTTAATATGAAAGTTTCATGGTCATTAGACAAGGTTTGACCCCTAAAACCCTACGCACAACAACAGTGCTTCAGACAGGGCAGATTCACACTATGAACAATCTTACTTTATAGATTCCCAAATTTATATACAAGCATCCAAAAATCATGAAAACTTGTATTCCTACACAATTTTTCCTTATAAATCTAATGGAATTATCAAAATCATTAAATTGCAAGTGCATCACTATGTCACACACAGAACCTTAATTTAGGGTTCTCAGAAAATTATATTATTTTCTTGTTTTCTTTAGCTTATTCACTACCTTTCTACTTCTAATCAAATCATTAGCTATTTAGACATATATTAGATATCATTTAACCATTGAAAACACCATTTTAAACTAGTTATGAATAGTACCTAACTTCCTCTATACTCATCCAAATGACAAACTAATCGGTTAAAAAGGAAGCTTACGCTTACCTCCACTTGTTTCTGCAAACGGTTCAAAATTTTGGTAACACTTCGGCCAATGAGACAGACCCAACTACCTCCAAATAAGAATCCAAAACCATAGAAATGAAGCTCATGATGAGTAGAAGAAGTTTTTTGAAGGGCACTTTCAGAAAGGACGACGATTCGGCAGTGTTTCAGAGGCTGGAAGTTTCTCTCTCTTCTCCCTCCATTTTTGTTCTGTTACTTCTCTCTCTCTTTTGGTTATTCACACATAAATAATGGCTGAGGAATTAAGAAGATGATGGTTTAATTTATGATTAAATGACTTTGCCATGTGTCAAGCTATGATTGGCCCAAAATTCCAATTTTTACATATAGTATTAAATATGGCAGAATTTTCATTAAATTTTACAAATTCATATCTAATTGTACAAATGTCCAATTAGAGTGATTCTAAAGGCTATGCGACCCTCATTGAGTCTATTTTTAAGAAAAAATATAAAATTTGGACAATTGGAAGGTCAGTCTCCCCAGAATATTAATCTTTGAATGCTGCCCCAGAAAATAGTTAATTTCATTGGGCTAACTTCAAAAATTCATTTCTCTTTGTGAACAGCTTCAAATGACTTACATGACCTATCAAATTAAATATTAATAAGTCTAATTTCACTCTAGAAAGTTTCATAATTTGTCAACATCATTTACCTATTGAAAAATGTCACACAATCACCACTGCCACATTGGAAATTTCACCCGTAGCAACACTACTTTGTGTTCCACTTTATTATATTGTGTGTGACTTCTAATTGCTTTGTTTTGTCACTCCCTAGCTCTTTAATTCACAATAATATTCCCTTTAATATCCAAGGATATAAAGGGATTTTAGAAAATAATGACATGTCTCACTAGGACATTTGATAAATCGGGGTCTACCAGTCCCCTTAATATAGGCTTAATCTCAAGCCTTTTGTCCCAAAATTCAGGATATTACAGGACAAGGATATGAAGGTAATTAATTTTATATAATTAATCAAATATAACTAACTATAATTTATTTAATTAATTAAATATAATTTATATATAATTTATTTAATAGTTAGTCAATTAATTATATATAATTCATTTTGTCATGTAAGATAAGTTTGCCATCTAAGATAACAAGAAGTGGTACTGCTTGATTAAGATAGAGGATGGGTGGAAGAATAAGAGAAATCATTTCTACCACTACATGAATGAGGATGGGATGGAACCCCTAGAAGAGTTGATAGAGAACGTGCCTGACGACGTGTGGCCTAATAAATAGGCAAAAAGTTTTCTAATACAGGAGGAGCGAACAAGTACAATCAATTTTTTTAACAATTATTATTTAGAAGGAAATATTAAATATTATAACAAAATGAAATATTAATGTTTTTTATAGGCTATTTCTCAAAGAAACACTAGGAGCTAGGTAGACGATCCATCACTCGGCAGGATTGAAGACATGTTCTTTCACCTATAGCGAATTGGTAAGTTTACTATTAAATTAATTTTAGTTTAATATTACAAAATATATGGCCACTCATAATTTATTGTTTTAATTTTTTTAGGAGAAGAAGGCAGAGTAGGACAACTAATAGAAGAATTATGAGGAGTTATACATGTTCATGCATAGACATCAGGATGGTACACCAACCTCTCAGCAGGCATAGGAAGCCATTGTAAGAGATAGAAATAAATTGTTTAAATATGTTTTATTTTTGTTAATTATATAAATTGCTTAATAATTATTTATTAAATTTATGTCGCAGGAATAAATTGAGTAGATACAAGTTGAGCTAAGGGAGTCCCAAGGTTAGTTATGGATCCCACTATTGCTGTAAAAGTTGGTGTAGGCCCAGTTGAGTACCTTGGATGTTATATGGGTTTGGGGATAGGCATTAGGCCCAACATGGTGTATGGTAGGAGCAGCACATCTGAGGCTGGGACCCCTCAAGTGGAGAACTCTGGCATTAAGAGGATGAGCAGGACATCTATTTAGGAGCTCTGCTTGGAGGTTTCTGGACAAAGGCTAGGATTAAGGCCTGGTTGAACAAGAGGATGTAGGGGCAGGTCGATGCCTATTATCAGCAGCAGGCCCAGTGGTGGGAAATTATGAACTCGTTGTTGTATATGTCTTAGGAGAGGACGTCCCCTGGCATACTGGCTCTACAAGTCACACAGTCCCTAGATTCGTGGTCTAGCCACCTTCTAACCTTATTAAGGTAGTAGAGCAGCTAGCACATGACGCTGAAGATGATGGTGTTGTCAATTCTGCCACCTTGCATGATAGAGGACCTGATCAGAATGCCTGATAGATTTTTTTAGTTTTGTTATGTTTATATTTGGATTTTTTTTAATTTCTTGTAGATATATATATATATATATATATATATATATATATACATGTATATATGATTATGGAAAGGACATGGAAATAATGGATGAAGCAAATAATCCTTTGTATCCTAGTTGTGGAAAATACTCATAAGTGTCTATTTTGATTAAATTGTATCATGTCAATATTGCTAGAATTATTAGAAGATGCATTTATCAATACAGAGATTCCCACACCATTCTCGAAGGAAAAAAGATTATTAACATATTGAGCTTGAACTACAAAAAAGATTGATGCATGCCCTCACGATTGTATGTTGTATTGGGAAGATGATACTAACAGTGAGACTTTGATAAGTAAAATATTTTCATATTTATTCTCTCTTATATGAAGATTTTTTGGATGATATTTAAACTTAATTTAATAAATTTGGGTGTAATTGATAAGTAAATAATGATTTTGACATAAAATAGAATTCATTGGAAAATACTAAATTTTGACCCTATTTCAATTTGTAGGAAATATCTAGAGCTCTAGATGTTATATTGGGACATTCTTTATATGGATAAAAAGCTAAGAAAAATTTCTACAATTTTTATGTTAAGGCCAAAACCAAGTTCTACCTTCAAGAGTTTCGAAATTTGTTTAGAAGTTAAGTATTTGGATTTGTTTGAGTCTGACCCTTGCCCACTAATTTGACCATAACTTGAGTTAAAAATGTTGAAATGAGTAGCTCTCACATGCGTTTTCAAGCTAAGATTCAGATCTATACTTTCATGAAGACAAAAATGTGATATTCTACCTTTTTAATTGTAAAAAGTAGGCTGCAATCAAGAAGTAAGATTGCCACAAGGTCAATATAGGTAGCTTAGAGTCAAGATTCATACCTAACGAAGTGGAAATTTTTACATCCAATTTATCTATAAATAGAGGAGTGGAAGACACAAGAGGACATATTATCTTAAAGTTTAATTTCATGCATTGTATTATTCTTGCATGCCTCCTTCATGGAAGGTTTAAGTAGTCCTTCTTTATGGATGGTATAGGTTGCCACCTACATGGAAGGTTTTACCTCCTATATGGAAGGCTAAATTTTTCCATTTTCATGCATCTTTTAGTTGTATCTTTATATTTTAGAATTTAATAATCAAGTTTTATGCAATCTTTATAAAGTTTTCAATTTATTTTAGTTTTATTTCTAATTTCATCATGAGCTAAATTTTCATTTTCCTAGAGTGATGACGTAGCTTACTAATGATAGATTGAATCTTAACTTATTAAATATAGTTATACTTTTTCCTTCATGATTGAGTTTTAATTATTGTTCTTAAAACTTTCAATTGACTAGCCATCTTTTGAATGATTTCAATATGTATATTGAGACCGAAAGGAGATGCATGTGTATAGATCCTATAATTAAAACCATAACTTACATATGAAATAGGAATATATTCATATGGTTTGTGTATTCTTAATGAGTTCTATAAATCTTAATGCATGATTAATTGTTTTAATTCATATAGGGATATATTAGATTAGTAATTAATTATAGAATTGTTGAACCTTGGAAGGGGCTAGTAATTAAATTAGGGAAACTCGACTATCAATCATGTAAAATAAATTGGACTACAATAGATAAGTGATTTAATCTAAAATTTGATAAGTGAAATATGATCCCTAGGGCTTTTTCACATATTTGTTTTCATATTAGTTGCATTCATATTTAAACATTTTTATTTTGTAATCCCAATCACCAACTAATCGATAAGCTAAATAGTAATAAGATTACCAATTTTGGTACTTAGTGATCAATTCTTGTGGGAACGATACTCTAGTTACTTTTATATTACTTGTTTACGACAGTGTACACTTGCACTATTTAATAAACTATCTACACATCGTAACAAGTTTTTGGCGCTGTTTCCAGTAATTATTGTCATTAATATCAATACTAAGTAATTTTAATATTAATTTTGTCTTCATATTAAATTTGTTTTCATTTTGGTGTCTTGTGTTTCTTTTCAGGATTTTGCTTAGTGTATGACTAGATCAAAGGAGACTGAATTATAACCTTTTGATTATGAGATCGAGAGAACTTGTCAAAGAAACTGAAAAGTTTAAAAGCAGTCTACTTCAATCCTAAGCAATCCGATGGGAAATCCAGGAGAAATAGTAACAGATACTAAAATACTCCGTGTCTATGCAACACCAATAGTCATTGAGACAACTTCTGAAATCATAAAAGCACCAGTAGTAGCCAATAATTTTGAAATCAAGCTTGCAATTATCCAGATGGTGTAAGCAAATCAGTTTGGTGGTTTACCAATAGAAGATCCAAACATACATATAGCCAGCTTCCTAGAAATCTGTGACACATTCAAGTATAATTGTGTTACTGATGATGCCATTAGACTTAGACTTTTCCCTTTTTCACTCAAGGATAAGGCTAAAAACTAGTTACATTCTACCAGTGGGAAGCATAACTACATGGGATGTCTTGGCGCAGAAATTTTTAGCAAAATACTTTCCTTCAGGAAAAACTACTAAATGAAAGAACGAAATTACCTCATTTGCCTAGCATGAACTAGAAAGCCTCTATAAAGCCTGGGAAAGATACAAGGAGTTGCTAAGGAGATGTCCTCATCATAGGTTACTAGATTGGTGGTGATTGCAAATGTTCTATAATGAGATGACACATACCACTAGAATTCTTGTAGATGCTGCAGCTATAAGATCTTTAATAGAAAAAGATCTAGATGATGCCTACAATCTACTTGAGGAGATGGTGGCCAATGCATACCAATGGTCTTCTGAACATAATATTTTAAAGAAAGTACTTGGAGTGCACAAGCTAGATATCCTTACAACTTTATCTTCTTAAGTTGCATCTATATCCAAGCAAGTGAGCTTATTGACAAGCTAAGCAAATGTAATCAGCATTCCTCATGAAACTTGTGATCAATGTGGAGGACCTTATGTGAGCACGTAATGTCATGAAGGACACCTATCCATGCCTTCTCATTCAGAGCAACCCTATTACATCAGAAATCAAAGAAATGACTCATTCTCAAACACTTACAATCCAAGTTGGTAGAATCATCTAAACTTTAGTTGGAGGAATAGTCAAAATGTGTTCAAACCGCAAGAAAACTACCAGTAAAAAGTTCTTCAACCACCAAATCCACCATAGCAGAAAGTGAATGTGGAAGATGCACTGGCTCAACTAACCATGAATACATCTCAATTCATGGCTAAGACTAACGCAATACTAAAAAGCCAAGAAGCCACAATAAAGAACTTAGAGATTCAAATAGGCCAAATTACAAATATGCTGAATTCCAAACAACCAGGTACTCTACCAAGTGATTCTAAAAGAAACCCAAGAGAGCATGTGAAGGCAGTTAAGGAGTGGAAAAGAACTGAAAGATCCCTTAATTAAAAAGAAGAATAGCGGAGAAAAAGAAAGTGAAGGAAGAACATAATGAGGAAGCACAAAAACCTAAAGAGGATGATGTGCTATAAGGAAGAATAAACTTTCCAGATAACCCTCCTCCATATGTACCACCAGTTCCATATCCTCAGAGACTTGTGAAGCCAAAGCTAGACAAGCAGTTTAGAAAGTTTTTGGAGGTTTTTAAAAAGCTACATATCAACATCCCTTTCACAAATTCCCTTACCCAAATGCCCCGTTATGCAAAATTCATGAAGGATATTCTCTTAAATAAGCATAAAATGGAGGAATTTGAGACAGTTTTACTTACTGAGGAGTGCAGTGCTATTCTACAAAATAAATTACCACAAAAGCTGAAAGATCCAGGAAGCTTTTGCATACCTTGTATCATAGGTCAATGTAGCTTTGAAAGTGCACTTTGTGACCTAGGAGCAAGTGTAAATCTCATGCCTCTATCTGTCTCTAGAAAACTTGGTCTTAGAGAGGTGAAGCCTACCACAGTTTCATTACTTCTAGCTAACTTATCAATAAAACATCCGAGGGGTATCTTAGAAGATGTCTTGGTAAAGGTAGACAAACTCATATTTCCAGTTGATTTCATCATACTCAAAATGGAAGAAGATTCTTTAGAGGCCATTCCTAGCAACTAGGAGAACTTTAATAGATGTGTAATAAGGAAAGTTAACCTTATGAGTTAATGATGATTAAGTATCTTTCAACATTTTTAATTTTTGGTTCTTTCCAAATGAAGGTGACACTTGTTACAAAGTAGATACATTGGCTAGTTGCACAAAAGACATGGTGCACGAAATTTGCATAGATCAACTACTAGCAATGGGAATGGTAGATGTATCAAAATCTACTAATCCTGAAGTTTTGGAGCATAAAAAATATTGGGAAATAAAGGCCTTAAATTTTGACTTAATGGTAGTTGGTGAGAAAATACTTCTCTAACTCAATGAGCTTGAAGAATTCAGACAACAAGCTTATGAGAATGCCAAGTTATACAAGGAGAAGACAAAAACGTGGCATGACAAGAATATTGAGGAGAGAGTTCACGCTGAGACAAAAAAGTATTGTTGTATAACTCAAGGTTAAAGCTCTTTCTAGGAAAACTGAGATCAAGGTGGTTAAGACCTTTTATTGTGGTTCAAGTATGGCCATATAGAGCCGTGGAGATTTAAGATGGTAACTGAAAATTCAAAGTGAACGAGTAAAGGCTGAAAGAGTATAATGACGGTGCACTCAATACTTTGAAAACTATCATCACATTTGAGGAACCAACAAGTATGCTCTAAACCCAAAAAAAACCAAAAAAAAGTCAATTGGTTTGATTTTGTCTAGCTATAAACGTTAAATAAGGGCGGCTATTTAGGAGGCAACCCAAAACTTCTTTTCCTTTCTCATTAAAATTTCTTTCCTACTCACTGAAGCATACTGCACTATATAAAAAAAATTTAGTTTTCATCATTTTCATGGAGGATTCTCTTGCAAATCTTAAAAACAGGATCCATACTCTTCCCAAAGATGTGCTCAGGAAGTTCTATAGTTGTTGATTGGAAAGAATGAAGATATTCAAGCATTTGGGCCTTCCTGAGGATGTACGCTGGATCATTAAAGCCAAGGTACATTTTTCAGGTGAGATTTATGAATCATTTATTAAACCTATGCCAGGAATGGGAAGAAGTTCTTACTCCAAAAAGAGAAGAGCTAAACGAATAAAGTTCTGCCCTTAATCTTTAAGGTTGACATGTGATAAGTGCTGTCGGAGCAAAGGTATGGTTTCTACAAATCAAGAAGATAAAATTCAATTCATAAAGGATGGAATGAGTAAGGAGTCGTTGGATGATATTATTCAAACTCTTAAGACGCATCCTAGTGGTAATGTTCATGCTATTCTTCTTGATTTACTGAACTTATTTAATAAAGAGAAAGAGCGCTACTATCTTGGAAATTTGACATTAAAAGACCTTGTTTATCAGTTTATAAGAAATCTGGATCAGAAGCAAATCCTCGATTCATAGAAAGCATTTAAGCCATTAGTGGACATAAAACCAGAGGAAGATGTGAGCCATAATCACAACTACTATACATAATTATGTTTTTTTCTAATATGGCTTATTTTTTTAGTAACTTTTAACTTTCTTTACTCATTTTGTTTAATTTCTTCATGCAACGTTTTGCCGGTCATTCGTGTTAGAATTTTTTTCAAACTTATTTGAAAAATGCATGATTTGCATGATCTTATTGTCACTGTTTTAGTAGTATAAATATGCACTCTTTCACTTGTAAACATAAAATGTCTGAGACTAAAGAAAAGAAAAAGGGTATCACACTAAGCTGTATATTTAAATTTATCTGCCTTTTTTGTGAAACTGACTTGGGAAAGGATTGAGAGTTTCTACATGTAGCAATAGAACTTGGAAATGCATTAGCTGCTAGAAAGATCAACTTTGTATATGGGGGAGGCATCCAGGGCCTAAGGGGAAGTGTGGCGATTTTTGCAACCATTAACGGTAGCAAGGGTTTGAGTGTAAGGGTAAAGGAGTTAGAAGATCATATCTTCTCCTTAGGATAAGAGTTATAGGTTTCAAGATTTCCTAAACAAATGGGACTATATTCTACCTCGTTGAAGCTTTTATGGCTCTACTTGGTGGTTTGGAAACATTGGATGGAATCTCTAGCATTGCACATTGGGCTAAACTGAACTTTCACAAAAAACCATTAGGATTGTTAAACATTAATGGTTTTTATGATGATCTACTGTCTTTTTTTAACCATGCTTTGGAAACAAGAATCATACCCAAAGCGACACGCTATTCCATAGTTTCTGCTCCAACTATTAATCAACTGCAAACCTATGAACCTAAACCAAATCTATTAGTCAAGCAAATAGGTGGGAAATCTTCCGACAGCAGTTAGAAGCAAAATCTAGATACCACTCTCCGATTTTAACTTTCCTTAATCTTATGGTTTTACTCTTAGCATTTTGGTTTACTTTATTGTGTGTTTAGCTTTTTAAATAAAAACTTTCTCTAATCTCTAGAAGACATTGAGGGCAATGTCTGATTTAGGTTGGGGGAGGAGTAAAAAAAACGCATAATTTCTCCATTAGATAGTTAGTTAGTAAAACCATTAGATGCATAGGGTGTAGAAAGATGGTAGAGTAAAGAGTTATTCTTAACTCTTGAGACACATCTCATTAGTTGCATGTTTTTGTTTCATCTTAAAAAAAAGGTCCGAACTAAAAAAATTAAAAAAAATAAATATTGTCTAGGTGCTTTTCAATGATGTTAAGAAGTATATAATTTCTAAGTATGGATCAATTGAATTTAGAGATTACGTAGCATGATTGAATAGCTTATTGTTGAGATTGGTGATGAATTTTGAGATTGAATTAGCTGAATTTGAAATCCTATGACTGTGAGCTTTTTGAGCCTATTTGATTAATAATGATTATCTTTCTTGTGTGTGATATTCACCCATTAAGTTGTCACTCTAGAACTTACTTTAAATATGGTTGAGATTACATGTACATGGACATTAAAAAATGATAAAGGCATTCATTTTCTTTCTTTAGCCAGAGCCAAATAGGCAACCTTGTAATTATATTGTTGATAAGTCCCTTTGAGCCTTATTGATTGTTTCTTTGTTCTCAACCCATTAACATGTGTTTTAATGATATATCAAGTGCTTTTACCTAATTCAAAATATTAGCAGAGCATTTGAAATTCTTGTGAAATGGGTTTTTGACAAGTGTGGGGGTGTATATATCATTAACTTTAAGAGTTACAGAAGTATGCAAAAAATAAAAAAGGGGAAAATATAGAAAAAGAAAAGAAAATATATTGAGTATTTGAATTAAAATTATGGGTTGTTATGATGAGATAAATTTATTCATAAGTTGGCCCATTTTTTAATTGCTCTACTTATTTATTAAATGTAGCTCTTCATATCACGTTTTACATTCCTTTTACCTTAACCCCATTACAGCCCTAAACAAGTCCTTTTAATTTTGAATTATGCATGTGAATTAGGTAGTAGAGATTGAGATTTTTAGCAAGCTTATGGTAGTGCAATTTTTCAGGTGAATTTGAGCGAAACACTTACGATTAAACACTTGAGAGATTGAGATAATGAGTCACAATTATGAATTCGGTTCATTCATTTTCAAATGAAGTTACCAGTTTATACTTTTACTGATTCATGAATGCTATGATCTCTTTATTCTTCAATTGTGTTCTTTCTTATGACTTTACACTTCTGATTTTGTTGAAAGCATAGTAAGAACTTATTAGTCACTCCTTGTTGTTTAGGACGTCCAAAAGCTAACAGTGGGGAATTTGATAAGTAAATTATTTTCATATTTATTATCCCTTATATGAAGAATTTTTGGATGATATTTAAACTTAATTTAATGAATTTGGGTGTAATTGATAAATAAATAATAATTTTAACATAAAATAGAATTCATTGAAAAATACTAAATTTTGACCTTGTTTCAGTTTGTAAGCAATATCAGTAGCTCTAGATGTCGGATTGGGACGTTATTTATATGGATACAAATCTAAGAAAAATTGCTATAACTTTTATGTTGAGGCCAAAACCCAATTATACCTTCAAGAGTTCCAAATTTTGCTTAAAAGTTGAATATGACGACTTGTCTAAGTGTGACCCTTGACCACCAATTTGACCATAACTTGAGTTATAAATGTTGAAATGAGGAGATCTTATATGCATTTTCAAGCTAAGATCTAGATCTACAACTTTCATGAAGACAAAAAATATGGGATTCCACCGTTTTAATTGTCAAAAGTAAGGTGCAATCGAGAAGTAAGGTTGCTATAAGGTCAATATTGGTGGCTTATAGACAAAATTCAGACCTAACAAAGTGGAAATTTTTACATCCCATTCATCTATAAATAGAGGTGTGGAAGACACAAGGGGATACACCATCTTAGAGTTTAATTTCATACATTGTATTGTTCTTGAATGCCTCCTTCATGGAAGTCTTAGGTAGTCTTCTTTTATGGATGATATAGGTCGCCACCTACATGGAAGGTTTTACCTCCTATATGGAAGACTAGATTTTTCCACTTTCATACATCTTTTAGTTGTATCTTTATGTTTTATAATTTAATAATCAAGTTTTATGCAATGTTTATTAAGTTTTTAATTTATTTTTGTTTTTTTTTAATTTCATCATGAGCTAAATTTTCATTTTCCTAGAGTGATGACGTAGCTTACTAATAAACGATTGAATCTTAACTTATTAAATATAGTTGTAATTTTTCATTCATGATTGAGTTTTAATTATTGTTCTTAAAAATTTTAATTAACTTGCCATCTTTTGAATGATTTCAATATGTTTAGACTAGAAGGAGATGCATGTGTATAGATCTTAGAATTAAAACTATAACTTGCATATGAAATAGGAATATATTCATATGGGTTGTGTAGTCTTTATGAGTTATGTAAATCTTAATGCATGATTAATTATTTTAATTCATATAGGGATATATTGGATTAACAATTAATTATAGAATTGATTGACCTTAGAAGAGGTTAGTAATTAAATTAGGGAAATACGACTATAAATCATGTGGAATAAATTAGACTAGAATAGATAAGTGATTCAATCCAAAATTTGCTAAGTGAAATATGATCCCTAGGGCTTTTCTTATATTTGTTTTAATATTAATTGCATTCATATTTAAACATTTTTATTTTTTAATCCCAATTACCAACTAATCGATCGACTAAATAGTATTAAGATTACTAATTTTGGTACTTAGTAATCAATCCTCGTGGAAACGAACTCTACTCACTTCTATATTACTTGTTTTATGATAGTATGCACTTGCAAATTTTAATAAACCATATACACATTGTAACAGACTTGTAAGTGATGTGACACATCGAGGAACAAGATAGTTCAGATGGGGAAAAAGTAGAAGAAGAAACTAGCAAAGATTCTCAGGTACTTTCCTTTAAAGCCATGATTATAAAGATTGTTTATGTCGTCTAAAATAGCTGAATACATGAGGTGCCATCAAGTTGACTAGAACCAAGATGGTAAGTTAAGACATCCATAGGATGTAGGAGCATGGAAAACATTCGACTTAGCCTTTCTAGCTTTTGTGGTTGATCTTGGAAATGTTCGGCTTGCTTTGGCGACTGACAATTTTACTCTGTTTGAGAACCTTACACAAGTTATAGTATTTGGTTACTAGTCTTACTTTTAGGACCTCATCAAACTTTATCTGATGTAGATATCTTATAGTAGTTTTAAGATGTTGAATTTGAGTTTAGAAAAAAAAACATCAATGCAACACAAGCTGGGAGAAAGACTAACATGGCATCTGCTTCTGAGCCTCAGCAATAGTGGAAGGTAAGTATCTTCTTCACTCTTCCATATTGGAAATGTAATTTACTGCCCCCATAGTTTTGATGTCATGCATATTGAAAAAATGTATGCGATAATATGCTATACATGTTGCTAAACGAACCTGGCATGTGAAAATATCATCTTCAAGTGAGGAAAGATTTATGACCTATAAGAGTTTATGAAAATTCTTAGGCATATGCGAATGAAAAATTTAAAATGGAAAAATTTACCTTACAAAATTGAACAAGTAAATCTTCCTTGCAATATTGAAAAAAATAAAAGTTTGAGATGGATATTCAAGCAACATTTCACAATGTATTGATATGTAGGCTTGAAAGGTTTATAGGATAAAGAGTCATGGCACACATATTCTTATGCAAAAGTTACTTTCGTTGGCAATAAAAGATATATAGCCTCTTGACGTTTCTATCATTTTGGTGGAGTTTTGTTCTTTCTTTTAGAAATCGTGTTCCTAGGTTTTGATCATTGAGGAGCTCGATCAACAGCAACAAAATTTATTTCTTATACTTTATCATTTGGAGATGATATTTCCTATATTCTTTTTTATTGTGATAGTTCACTTGACAATCCACCTTGTTCATGAAACAAAGCTAATTGGCCTAGTTCAATATTAATGGATGTATCCCATGGAGAGGTACTCATTTTACATATGTCCATAGCATTTGTAACAGCAATCCTACTAGGCCCACTGGACAGCTACCCTCATTAGGCGCCCTGTCCAGTAGCATGGGAGTCCGGCCTAAGCCCACTGCAGCGCTCTTACTGGGTGCCTGCTATAGTGACAAGGACAAGCTTATGTGGAGCCTACCCACGATCTTCCCTCGCGGGAACCTCCCCAGGGATTAAACCCAAGACATTAGGTTATTAAGCCTTGGGTAACCAATCCTGGTACCATTGAGCTTAGTGAGCGGTAATACCCTACTTTTTCCATTATATATTTCTTGTATATATTTGTGACATTTAGTGGAATAAATGGTGAATTGTGGTGCACATAAATTTACGGAAATATTCCAATCGCCGGTTACACATAATTTGGCCAAGTAAGGACACAAAGAGGCAATTAATGTCTACTTAAAGGCTTAATATTGTAACCAAAATTTGAGCATAAAATGACACAAATAGTGGCTTCATATAAGTGTCAAACATTAGGCTAATTAAACCAAAGGAATGAGCAAGAAATGATTTATTTCGGTAAATCATAAAACGTAGGGGCAAAACGGTAATTTTTCCATAAAGTGGAAAATAATTATTTCTCCCTAAAATTCTCAATAATTTTGCAATATTATTACCAAAGGAAAAATCAAAGCTTGAAAAAAAGAAATCGAAAAGCAAAGACATAGGACTTTGGTCAACAACTTGCAAGATGATTTATGGGATAATTTAAGACCAATATTTTCTCTAAAAGTCTCATGCAACTCACACTGGAATGAAGAAGGAAAAGGGAATGAATATTGTTGCAATATTAAGCAAAAATCAAGTATGTAGACCAATGACAAGCTAGCAAGTGCATAAGTCATTTGACCACTTTAATATATATTATCTTTCCTCATTCCTCATTCTCATTCTCATTTTCGTTCAAAACTGATCAGAAAGAGTGAGAAAGAGAGCTGAGACGTGAGAGCAAGAAGAAGAGGAAGAAGATGCTAGGGTTCATCATATTTCAAGGTAAGGAACTTGTACCTTGTGTCTTAAGCTTCCTAATCCCTCTATAACCTCTCCCACTCACTTATCCACCTTTGGAACCATGGATTTCTAGCTGATTTAATAGCTTTAGAGAGAGAAAAAAAACATCCTAGAGAGAGAAGCAACAAGAAATCCAAGGTAAACTTCAAAAACTTGCTTCTTGTGCCTTGTTGTTGTTGTTGGCTTGGATTGGATTGGGATATTTTGTGGAATATGGATGTTAAAAACCCTAAGGGGTCCTAATGCTCAAATTGCTTCTAATAATGTGTAATGATTGTTTAAATAGCTAATCATTTTATTAGAAGTAGCAAGGAAGTGATTAAGCAAGAGAAAACGAGAAAACGACACAACTTTTCTAAGAATCCTTAAATCTGCCCTGTACTGTTTCATGTAGGAGGAATTTGAATTTGACCATTTTTATGCTTCCATTAGATTTAGAAGGAAAAATTGTGTAGGTATACAAGTGTTCATGATTTTTGGATGCTTGTAAATGAATTTGGGAATTTATGAAGCATATGTGTTCATAGTCTTAATTTGCCTGTCTTGAGCCTTGTTACTGTGCGTGATAATTCAAGGGGAAAATTTTGTCTAAAAATTCTGAAACTTTCCAGTTGAAAATTAGAAACAAATACCTTTAATTTTATAGGTCATAATGGTCAATTAGACTTGTGTGCTAGAAGTTCTGCATTTTTGAAGTTAGGTCATGCAAAACTGGAATTTCTGGAATAATGTGTAGAGAGTTGAAATATTGTATTAATTTGTGTACATATAGATAATGGCTATATTTTTCCTTGATATTAGACTTAATAAGGGTAAATTATGACTTATAACTACCTCAATTAGATTTTTGGGGATTTAGAAATGAATTTGTGAACTTGTACCCTATTTCTGGAATGTAATCTGGACAGGCTGAGTTTGGTGAAATTCTGGGAATACTGTGGCTGTGATAGCTAAAATTTATTATTTTTATGTAAAACAAGAATGAAATATATTTACATAGAATTTAGAACTACTCAATTTAGATTTTCCTAGAATTAATTGTGAATTTTTGAAGTTATGCCTAATTTATGGGAAGGAATCATGAACAGTGGTTTTTAACGAATTTCTAGGAAGTATTTGTCTTCATTGGGAATATCTAAATATTTTTAATCAAGTTTAAATTTAAATATATTCTTTTAGGCTTTGGAATTAATCAAATTGGATTTTTTTAGAATTAATTATGAATTTCCAAAGTTGACTGAAAAATCTGCCAGTTTCTAGAAAACAATGAAATTGCACTGCACATAATGGTATTTTGTAGAAACTGTTATAACTACTTTAGATAACCAACATTATTTGATTTAAAGGTAGTAATAGTGCAAGTAATAACCAGTTACTTGTAACTCTAATTTTGATAGGAACTAGAACTTGCTCGAGCTCAAAGAAACAGTTGGATATTGCTCAAGGGAAGTGACGCTAGGTAGTAACTTGTCTTTCATATAGTATATCATGCATGGTGTGTTGTGTGGATTCATTACGAGATGTCTAACACATTCTGGTTATGTGGAGTGGTCACCCAGGGCCTATTGCGCAGGTGGACGCTTAGGCTAATAAAGTTATATGATGCACGAGTGGATCTTGGGGCCTATTACACGTGTATCCCTCGAGGCCCTTAACATGCCTAGCACTATGGTTGTTTATTATGAACTACATGTGATGCACTGAATGTTTTTGTGATAGTTTTGCTATATAATGTCTATATATCATGCTTTGTGATGATATATATGTATGATTGGCATTACGTTACTATTGAGATTTTTTTGAATCTCACTCTTTTTCATTAACCATCTACAATACAAGGAGACAGCTCGAGGGGCTAGAAGAAGGTAAATACAGACAACTAGAGGCTGTGAATACGCAAGACTTTAGTCTTTTGTTGGTTGTCTGTTTAGATATTTTTGGAATTGTATATAATGTACATGACTATGTAAATGCGACAACCGTACAAGAATAGCTCTAGTAATCCGAGTAGCTTAGTAGATGAATGATAGTTTGATAGTTTTAATACTTTCAATCGCTAACGAAACTTAATTATGGTATGAAACGTGAAAGCTAAGATGAGAATCGCTCGCAGACTCTGATAAAATGAAAAGAGGAACCAGTGAGATAGTGAATGTTTGTGAAATTGTTTAAGAAAATTTTTATTACTCCCAAAAACCCCTCCCAATCCCAAGTTCAAATACTGAGATAGATTTATGGAATTGTGAACATTTTTCTAAAATTTTTTAACCCGGGACCCGATCCTAGTTTTACAAATAATTTTGCTACTCTTTTGTATTCATTTGAAGCTATATGAAATGTGGTATCACATTTTTGCTATCAGAGCATTGATTCTGGCAATCGTAGGTATTTGCTAGAGTCCTCTGCTTATGCTGATGAGTGCTAACCGCTATTTTGTGATAGGAAGCATGGCTGATAGCAGGACAGTAGTGTATAGAATGGCAGGAGTATCGAGAGTAAGGCGTACAACCCGGAAGAGTGTTCCAGCTCCTATTTCAGTTAAGCGAGGAGAAGTGTCTGATAGTAAAAGACAAAGGAGTAGGTCACCTTCACTTCCATCTATTAATCAGCCTCCACCAGAGGAACAAATACCAAAAGGTTAAGTCTACATAGTCCTTAATAAAGAAGGTCCTAGACCAACGAAGATACGTAGTTGTAGGAAGCGTGTTAAGTACCTACCGATCTTTGGACCTATTGCTAGGGATGAGGCCACTGTGTTTGACACAAATGATTTAGAATCAGAGGATATTGGAGAGCACCTAGACTCAGCTGTAGAGTCGAGCTCTCCAGTAGAGGAATTAGCCTTTGACCAACACCCCAATGATGAGGTACGAGAGCAACTGAAAGATTTATATATGACGGCTATTACTCACCCTTTACCCTTACGATACTACATATCATTTTTGAACTCGGTACAGAAGCTGTGCAAGCAAAGGGAGGAAATTGGGTTCATGCTGACTGATGATATTTGGATCCGAACTACGCTAAGCTATTTACTCGACTTACTTCTTAGATCAAGAAAAAGAATGAGATTGTACTTCAGGGTCCTTTTGAGTTTTTCCCTTTTATTGACCACATGATCTTACATGTAGTGTCTAATATGCACCAGGAATAATAGGGTAGAATGATAATATTATGTTTAGTAAGATAGTACAGGCTTCTTTTAGTATGGATATTAAGCCTCTTATTATACATATGACTGATTTCTATTGTAGGATAGGCTTCTTTTGATGTAGATACCGAGCCACTTTAATGCAAATATAAATGTTTGCTATAATGGATTTGCATATCTATTATGTGTTGGTATTTAAATCTTGAGAAGTGCATATGTACATATATGTGTGTTGTTATGGTATTAACAAGGTGTTCCTTTTAATTGTAAAGAGGAACCATGGTGCGACCTCGAAGAAGGGGAAATGTACAGTCGAACCCTGAACCTGAAAATAATGAAAGGCCATACCCCATGCAATAAGTTCTTGGGATGCTGACACAACAGCAGACCGTGATTCTAGATTTACGAGAGGAGGTCTGTGAATTGAAAGAAAAGAGAAATGCAGATGGGGAAGGACCTGAAGAGAGTAACCTAGAGGGAAGCAATCTTGGAGGAAGCCATTCTGAGGGAAATACGGAAGAGGAACAACCACCAGGTAACGAGAAATCGTATGAAGTGCAACCAGAAATCCCTATTCTTCAGGAACATAAAGAGGATACTATCCAGTATTGGATGCCCAAATTCATCAAGTACCAGCCTGAGCCATTCCATGGGAAGTTCAATCCATAAGCTGCTGAGAATTGGCTTCATCATCAAAAGAAAATCTTTGAGGTGCTGGGATGCCTTGCAGAGATGAAAGCCATAATGGCTATATACAAACTACAGGGTAATGCTGACGACTAGTGGAGGAATACGGCCCTCGTACTATGTGATCAGTATATTCCGCTGACCTGGGAGTTGTTTCGGGATAAATTTTATGAAAAATATTTCCAGAGGTCAGTAAGGATTGAGAAGGAGAGAGAATTCCAAGCAATTCGACAAGATGACAACGAGACCATCTATGCATATCTAACTCAGTTCATTCGACTGTCCTGATATTCTTCCTATGAGAAAATTAAAGATGATGAGAAATGGAGCTCCGATATGCTAATTTGGGAACTGAAGCCCGAGTTGAAAGACAATCTAGTTGAGCAACAGTTTGAAAAGTTCAATGAGGCCGTGGAAGCCTACCGACTGACTGAGGGAAATATGAGGAGAGTGCATGCCAATCAGAGTGCTAGTTATCGAGGTGGACCCATTCAGGGGAATACTTCACAGAAGCGTAAGGGACAAGGATTCCTATAAAAGGGAGACAACAAAAAGCCCTTTTGGTTTGGAAACCGTAGTGGCCAGAAACCCTCGGCTTCTCCAATATGCGGCCGGTGTGGTAAATCTCATCCAGGACGTGGTACCATCTTCCAATGAACCAAGTAATTAGTTATGCCTGTCAGAAATTGGACCATTTAGTGGTAAATTGCCCCCAATGAGTAGCACCAAAACCTGTAGAGCTTAGACAGAAGAATTAAAGCCAAGTGTTTTCCTTGACGCAGGAAGAAGCAAAGAAGTCCTCAGAGCTAGTTCAAGGTAAAATCATTCTCAATGGTAGTGTATTGCAAGCTTTGTATGATTCGGGTTCCAGTCATTACTTTATTACCTATGATTGTGCTAAGCGCTTAGGGTTGCATGTGCATAAACTGCCATTTGACTTAATTGTGTCGACATCGATGGGTGTCAAAACCATGACTGTGGATGCTTGCTTGAATTGTGTGATAAACTCTTAGGGACATGAGTCTACGATTCACTTGATCTATTTGCCACTCCAAAAATTAAAGTTATACTGGGTTTTGATTGGCTAATGGCAAATAATGTGTTACTAGATTATGAAAATAAGAAGATAATATACCCTACTCAGCAGGAGACCGATAACAGAAATGTTAGTTTGAACTTCCTCTCATTGGCGGAAACTGAGAAATGCCAGAGGAGAGGATGTCAGGGATACATTGTGTTCTTTTATGTGCAAGCGGATGCAGAAGTAGCCCTGGAAGACATACCAATGGTAAGAGAATTTCTTGAGGTATTTCCAGATGATCTTAGCGGTTTTCCTTCGAAAAGAGAAGTTAGATTTACAATCGAGATCATGCCTGGAACTGGGTCTATATCAAAAGCCCCGTATCGAATGGCTTCAAATGAAATGGTTGAGCTGAAGAAACAGATCAAAGAATTACTTGAAAAGGGGTTCATTTGACCCAGTGTATCACCGTTGGGAGCTCAGGTGCTATTTGTCAAAAAGAAAGATGGGAGCCTCAGACTGTGTATTGATTATAGAGAACTAAATAAGGTAACCATCATGAACAAGTACCCACATCCCCAGATTGACGACCTTATGGATCAACTGTCTGGAGCAAGTGTATTCTTGAAGATTTATCTAAGGTCGGGGTATCATCAGCTACGTGTGAAGGCAAAAGACATACCGGAAACTGCTTTCAGAACCCTGTATGGACACTACGAGTTCTTGGTAATGCCTTTTGGGGTAACCAATTGACTAGCCAGTGGTAGTCTTCATCGATGACATTCTAATAGTTCGTGGTAGTCTTCTTGAGAAGGGACGCCTAAAGGGTGCATGCCAGCCACGTGGCTGGCATGCACCCCACATTAGGCATCCCTTCTCTTTGAAAGGACGCCTAGTGTATATGTTTAGGCGTCCCTTCTTAGAGAAGGGACGCCTAATGTGGGCTTCCCTCCACTTTTTCACCATTTCCCTCCATTCCGATCATACCGTCACTCTTCCTCCCTCTCTCAAAAACACTTAGCCTCCTTCCACCGTATTATGTCCTATGTTGTATCCCTCCTTCTTCATTTTCTCTCATCTCCTCCTTCTATCATCTCACTTCAATACTCACCCCCTGTATCTTTCTGATCTTCCGCCTTACTAAAGCTTCTTGCAGCGAGAAAGTGTTTGGTGGTGAGTCTTCTCCTCTTTCTTTTTTTCCCCAACTAGCTAGGGAGACGACGTGGTGAAATCCCCACTAGTGAAAGCCTCATTTTCCTTGATCTTTGCAGCATCGGAGCTCCCTCTCTCACGGTGGTGCGCGCGCCTCCTCCCTAGCTCCCAACCTCTTCATCACGCCATTTTAATTTCCATAACCTGTAAGCTTTTTTGTTTTTTTTTGTTTTTGCTTTTGGTTTATTTTATTTCACTTTAGTTAATGTCATGATCGACCGTTTAATTTAAAGTAGTAGTTTTGTTAGAAACTATAAGCCACTCATATATGCCATAAGTACATATGTATAGTATGCTAGAGATTCCATAAGTACATATAGTAGTTTTGCTAGCTAGTTAATTAAATAATTTTATTAGATTAAATAAGTTATATAATTTATTTAATTATAAAATAAAACATGTTTAGGAAGCTCTGAGTGCTATATAAAAAGACACATTTTAGAGTGCTAAATGTAAATTTAAGTCTAAAATCTAAACATGCATATAACTTGTTTTATTTTATAAAACAAGTTATCAACAAGTAATTTTCAACATTAACTAACCAATTGATTTTAATCTCATTGGTTTGAAATAATGAATACATGTATAGAAATTTTAATATTATGTAGGTGCATAGAACTTTTAACTTGTACTAATTTAAACATATTAGTTCCCTAAAGAAAAATTGATATTTTAAATTGTTGATATTGTCCTTAATTGCCTAAGTTACTTTATTTTTGTTGTTGTTTGAATTAAGGTGAAATGGTTTGTTATTAAAATTGTGGGATCTTACACTTAATGGGAAATGCTGCCGAAATGTTTTTTGAAAAAAGTGATAAAAGGCAATCTCATAGTTAACAATTGTTATAAACTTGAGTGTTATTGGGAATGGTTTAGGTGGTAAAACAATGGATCATAGTTGGATGAATGCTTTGAGAACTAGTGAAGAATATGAGAATGGGGTGGAAGAGTTTATTGAATTTGCTAGAAGGAATGCTCCAACCAAAAATGGGAAGTATTTTTGTTTTTGTGTGAATTGTTTAAACGAGAGTCGACAAGATGTTGATGATATAAGGGATCACCTACTTTGTGATGGAATAAATCTTCGATACACAAGGTGGATATGGCATGGTGAGGAAGTAATTACTGATTGTCCGTCGCACAAGAAGGAAGGAGTGGATGTTATAGAACAAGATAGAATGGAGAAAATGATTCACGATGCCGAGGTTGAATCCTTCGCCCAGGCACATGAATTTGACAGCCTGCGGAGTGATGCGGAGACACTATTATACCCTGGGAGTAAGTACACACGACTGACGGGAATATTGCATTTGGTGAACTTAAAGGAAACTTGTGGATGGACCGATAGTAGTTTTACATTACTATTGGAATTATTGTGTGATATGTTTCCAGAAGATAATGTACTTCCAAACCGTATGTATGAGGCAAAGAACATCTTGTCTACGATGAGTATGGAGTACAAAAAGATACATGCTTGCCCTAATGACTATGTATTGTATAGAAAGGAGTATGCAGATCTTAGTGAGTGTCCTAACTGTAAAACATCACGATATAAAGTGAAGAAAGATGGTGGTTGTAGAGAAGGGACAACAAGTAAAAGGCAACCTTCGAAGGTGTTATGGTATCTTCCAATAATTCCACGGTTTAAGCGTTTGTTTGCGACCGCAACAAAAGCGAATAAGTTGAGATGGCATTCTGATGAGAGAATTTGTGACGGAAAATATCTTCGGTACCCGGCCGACTCTCTACAGTGGAAGAAGATAGATGAAATGTTCCCTTAATTTGGCAGCGAGCCGAGAAACCTTCGGCTTGGACTTTGTACAGATGGAATAAATCCGTATGGAACTCTTACTAGTATACATAGTTCGTGGCCAGTTCTCCTTGTAATATACAACTTACCTCCCTGGTTATGTATGAAGCGCAAGTACGTTATGCTTTCTATGATGATCTCTGGACCAAAACAGCCAGGGAATGACATCGATGTGTATTTGGCTCCTTTGATTGAGGACTTGAAGAAGTTATGGGAGGAAGGTGTAGATGTGTTCGATGCTTATAAGAAAGAGTCTTTCAAGTTGCGTGCAATGATTTTTACCACGTTAAACGACTTCCCCGCATACGGAAATTTGTCAGGGTATAGTGTGAAGGGTCATAAAGCATGCCCAATCTGTAAAGGAGACACACACTTTTGACAACTTAAGCATTGCAAAAAAACAGTGTACCTTGGCCACAGGAGGTTTCTTCCTCGATTCCACCCATATCGTAGGCTGAGAAAGCATTTTGATGGCTTACCAGAACATGGAGTTGCACCAAGGGCCTTAACCGGGGAGGAAGTTTATAGTCGGGTAGAACGTGTCAATGTGACCTTTGGTAAAAATCAAAGGACTAAGGGTGAGAAGAATATATGGAAGAAGAGGTCAATTTTATTTGATCTTCCGTATTGGCATTGTCTTGATGTAAGACACTGTATTGATGTGATGCATGTGGAGAAAAATGTGTGTGACAGCCTTGTAAGTACGCTTTTGCACATCCCAGGTAAGACCAAGGATGGAATGAGCGCGAGACTTGACCTTGTTGATATGGGAATAAGAGATCGGTTGCATCCACAACTAAGAGATGATGGTAGGAGGGCATATATGGAGCCAGCTGCGCATACGCTATCAAAAGCGGAGAAAAGAAGTTTGTGTGGGTGTCTACATGAAATTAAGGTCCCACAGGGCTACTCTTCTAATGTTAGCAGGCGTGTGTCAATGGATGATTTGAAGTTAGTGGGAATGAAGTCCCATGACTATCACGTGTTAATGCAACAATTGTTACCAGTAGCCATTAGAGGCATTATGAAAGAAGAAGTGCGAACTACTATAACCAGATTGTGTGTTTTCTTTAATGCTATCTGTAACAAAGTCATCGACACTGAGAAGTTGGATGAACTAGAAAATGAGGGTTATATAATTCTGTCCCAACTAGAGATGCATTTTCCTCCATTATTTTTTGATATAATGGTGCATTTGGTAGTTCATTTAGTAAGAGAGGTAAGGCTTTGCGGTCCAGTTTATTTAAGGTGGATGTACCCTTTTGAGCGATACATGAAGATCTTAAAAGGGTATTCTAAAAATCCTTATCGACCTGAAGCCTCAATAGTTGAGCGATATGTAGTTGAAGAGGCTATGGACTTTTGTAAAGATTATCTATCTGGTAAAAAGGAACAGTCTTGGCATGAAGAGGGGAGAAGCAAGGGAACACGAGGACTAAAAGTGAAGACTGCGGAGCGTGAAGAGGTGTTGCAAGCACACTTGTATATCTTGAATAATATGGAAGAAGTTCAGCCATACATAGATGAGCACAAAAAGACTTTGAAGAACTTGAATCCAAAGAAGAGTGACATGCAAATAGCTATTGAGCAAAACAAGACATTTGTTAAGTGGTTTGAGGAGAAGGTTTCGCATGAGATCGGTGTGTCCGAGACAATCAACTGGCTAGCCTGGGGGCCTTCATTTCAGGTTGTTACTTGGACTGGTTATGACATAAATGGGTATTCATTCTACACAAAAGAGCAAGATGACAGAAGTACCATGCAAAATAGTGGGGTGATGGTTGAAGCTGAAGCTATGCACTTTTCCAGTTCGAAAGACAAAAACCCCATATGTGCATCAATGACTTATTATGGAGTTATAGAAGAAATATGGGAGATGACCTACAACAAGTTCAAAGTTGGTTTGTTCAAATGTAAGTGGGTTAGCAATGCTGCTGTGGTAATAGATCTACAATTTGGATTTGTCTCAGTCAATCTTCGAAGAGTTGGTTATAGAGATGAGCCCTTCATTCTAGCTAGCCAGGCGAAGCAAGTGTTTTATGTCACAGATCCTGCAAATAAAAATATGTCCATTGTACTTCAAAGCAAAAAACAAAAGTATGGTGATCCAACCTTCAACCTTGACGACACACCACCGTTGACAACAAATCCACCTATAGGAAGTGAGGTCGAGTTAGTAGATGATGAAGATTATTCTGCAAGAAATGATCATTGTGAAGGAATATGGGAAACAATATGAAGTAAGACCTTTAACTATATAAAACTGTATTATGTCCTATGTGCTTTTTTCCCTTAATGTAGTTTATACAGATACCTGCAATCTACTTACCTCTCTGACATGATTCTTACCTCTCTGACAATGATTTTTTTTTTGTCTAGGAATATGTCAAGTTCCAGTGACTCAGGGAGCGACAGCGAGCAGCATAATGGAAGGCAAGAAGGGCCACCCGCTCCGAGAAGAACAAGAGGTGCCACGAAGATGGCTGTATTGGCGAAGCGCCACTACAATGAACAGGAGAGGGTTCACATAGAGTTTGATGCCAACATGAATCCAATGGGTCCTGAGGAAGACCACTTCATTAGTTATCTTGGTTTTTTGGGTCGAAGCAAAGTCCGAATCATCTATGATAGTTGGAGGCAGGTTCCTAAAAAGACGAAAGCCATGATATGGCAACAGATTTTGGTACATAACTTTCGATACATTTTATGTATTTAGACCTTTCTTCCTATTCAAGTTTAATTGTCTCCGTTTTTGCAGCAAACGTTCGATGTTCCTGACACCACAGACATGTACAACCACTGGATGGGAGAGGTTCGTTTGCGCTGGAAGGATTTTAAAAATAAGCTCTCCAGGAAGTACCTTAGAGGTGACAAGAGTCATTTGGATCCTTGTCAGGAATATTCATATCTATCTCCAGAGGACTGGAGGTTGTTTGTAGCTAAACGACAAACTCCTGAATTTTTGTTAAATTTTCTGTCTTCAGTATGAAAATTTATAATTTCAATATAGTTAATGCACTAATGACTTGTTTTTCCCTTTTTCCCTTAAACAGGAATTAAGTGCGGCGAACACACAGAGGCAAGAAGCAAATCAGTACCAGCATTGCATGTCTCGGGGTGGCTACAGGAAGCTGGAGCGGATGATGATGGCAGAAGAGCTGGAAAAAATGAAGGACGCTGTGAAATCGGATCCTTCTGTTGTTGTGCAAGAGCCAGCTCCTCCTCCACGTCACAAAAAATGGAAAGCAGGGAGGATTAAGGGTGGGAAATATATAAATCCTACTATTGCTGAGGTTGCCTCGAGGATTGTAAGTAGTAATAGCATAAGTAATTAATTGTAAAATTCTTTCACATTTCTAGCATTTAAATGGGTATTCATAACGAATTGTATGCTACAGGACGAACTCGAATAGCAGAGTAGCCAAGGTTCGTTCACTCCAAGTGGACGGATGGACATATTGGCCACGGCGATTGGGAAGGCTGAATACCCAGGCCGTGTTAGAGGGGAGCCAAGGGGAGTTGGTATTTCGAAGTATTTTGGTAAAGCCTCGTTATATTCTTCACAAGCTGAACCCAGTCAAGAGTTTGTGGATAAGCTTCGCGATCAAATCCGAGAGGAGCTCCGAGATGAGCTAATGACACAACTACGTGGTGAAATGAAATCGTGGTTTGATTTTCATCACATGGAGGCTACTAGGGTTAGAAACGAGGAATCCCCGGCCTTCCCCAGCACTAAAGGAAGTCACAACCCGCCGGACGAATCCCTTGTACAGCCTTCCCACACTCCGCAACTCGTTGCCGAGGCTTTCCACAATCCAGAACCCCTTGTCCAGCCTTCCCATACTCCAGAACTTGTTGCTGCTCCTTTCCATAGTCTTGTCCAGCCTTCCCATAGTACAGAACCCTGTGGCCAACCTTCTCACATAACAGAACCACTGGGCCAGCCTTCTGCCACTCCGGAGTCGGGTGAATCGTGTATCCTTTATTTGGACACCACAGACATGATTCGTGTTGTAGCCGATGCTCTCGTTTACACAAAAGCTACCACCCACCATCATAATCAAATTCCACAGTATTTACGTAGGGTGACAGTGACACGTGTTCATGAGGGGGAAGAAGGTGCATCCATCCCTATCCCTGACGTTGAGATTGCCACGCTGGGTCAGGCAATTGGAGGTTTCATCCTTTGGCCTCAATATCTTATTGGCACGTTGGGAACCCCACCAATGGTAGGAATTATATTCATATCACTTGACATTTATTGGCATCATTGTAATATAATTGGTTTTGTTTTCTATGCTTATAGGAGGAGCAACATGCGAAAAAATGGCCCTTTCTAGCACGACTCCAACAGATGTACAAAGGTATTCCCCAAGTCAACTTCAATATGCCTCTAGGGATTGTGGGTACACAATTGACGTATCCCTACACGATCGACAATAAAGATCTTAAGGATTTTATGCATTTGGAGGAGATAGATGCAGGATGGGTCACACTTGCCATTTGGTTAGTTTTTCTTTTCCAAGTTCAAGATTTCATAAGTTCAATAATTCATTGGTCATTTTATTTCTATTTTAGGTCCTTCTACCACATGTGCATTGATATGCAAAGATCAAATTTATACGATTCTTGTGTCCAGCAAATACGACATCAGATAAAAATGATGTCGCACAAAGGACGCATTATGTGGGCTTCACAATGGCAGCGACCAAATTGCGATGTTATCTAGCGCCAATTGTTCAAGGGTATGTAGTAAAAAATTTTATTTTTGGATGTTTGAGAAATAATTTTCTTCTAATCTAAACTTCATTTTAATCTGTGTATTGTTTTAATTACCATTGGAGCCTGTGTGTTGTTTGCCCACGCCTCAATGAAATCTATTGGTTTGATTCCTTGACAAAAAAGCCAGACAAAGACACAAAATCAGTCTTCAACACGTTAGTTATTTCTTTTTTATTAATTAAAGAAATGCTTGATTTAAATAAATTGTTCTAACTTAAAATGTTTTACATTTTAATGGTTCTAACTTAAAATGTTTTACATTTTAATGGTAGCGCGACCCAAACATATAGAATGCTTGGCGGGTCACGTGAGGGTAGAGTTGTTCGCAAGCCAAAGTGGTTCTATCCCAAAGTATGTGGTTTCAATATAATTTAAGTTATTTTATTTACGGTTGTTTTATAAATGATGTATGTTATTGATTTTAACCAATTGCTTTTGATTTATAGTGCCCTCAATAACCAGGTGGTACTGAATGTGGCTATTATGTTCTACTTTACATGTATAATATCATTCAAAGTGGCTTTACAAATGATTTTCAACAGGTAATCAAATGATAATATTTTGGTTGTATTTTAATTGAATTGCTAAACAATCCTTTAATTTCATTGATTTCGTATATATAATCATATTTTCTAATTTGTAGATCTTTGATAATGATGCTGCTTACTTATATGAAGACATTAATTTGATCAGAGACTTGTTGGCTGGGAGGATTCTTCAACACATTGATTTGTAGAAGTTTATCGTTTCCTGTACATTTACTTATTAGTAGTTGTTTATTATATTAGTGGACAAGTGCATAATGTTTCATTAGAGGTGAATGTTGTGTTTTGTTAATTATAAACTGCGTGCTGTATGTTTCCTTTTTGTGTATACGTTTCTGTTTGCTTTCAGAATGATATGGCCAGAAACAATAAAAATGGTTCTGAAAAAAAAACACTTTAGGCGTCCCTTTTGGCCAAAGGGACGCCTAAAGTCCTTACTTTAGGCGTCCCTTTTGGTCAAAGGGACGCCTAAACCCAGCCCTTTAGGCGTCTTTTAACAAAGGACGTCTAAAGTCCAAATTTACTACGTCGCTGGCATACGCGTCCCCTCATAAAAGGACGTTAAAAGTCCCATATAAGGGACGTTAAAAGTGTTTTTTCTAGTAGTGATGGCTCCTTATGAAGCATTATATGGAAGGAAATTACAATCTCCTATCTACTGAATAAAATTATCGAAAAGAAGAATGTATGGGCCAAATATAGTAGATCAAACCACTGAATAGATCAGATCATTAAGCAGAGAATTGCTCTCAGACTTTAATAAAATGAAAAGAGGAACCGGTGAGACTTAGTGAGATAGTGAATGTTTGTGAAATTGTTTAAGAAAATTTTTATTATTCCCAAAAACCCCTCTTAATCCCAGGTTCAAATCCTGAGATAGATTTATGAAATTATGAACATTTTTCTAAAATTTCTTAATCCGGGACTCAATCCTGGTTTCACAAATGATTTTGCTACTCTTTTGTACATATCTGAGGCTATAGAAAATGAGGTATCACATCATTAAATTCTATATTTGCTAGCCCCACATTTCAACATTAATTAACATATCTTTTATACAATAACTAACATATTTCATTATTAAATTTATAGGTTTCTTGGAAAAGTGAAATCTTGTGTAAGGAATAAGGCGTGGCCAGAAGGTTCTATAGCTTAAGGTTATATAGAGGATGATGAGGTCTTGTATTTTTGTTCAAAGTACTTTGATGACATTGAGACATCTTTCAACCAATTGCCTCGTTGAGACAATTGTCGTGAACTCGAGGCATCATCAAGAGAATTGTTAATCCTTCGTGTTGATAAACCAGTTGGAGGAAGTGAGAACTTCAAACTAACTATAACTAAGAAGTTTCAAGCACATAGACATGCCTTGATAAATTACAGTCAAATTGATCCCTTCCTTCGATAAGAATTATACACTCATATATTATTCTATATATTTCCTTGATTTTTTCTTACATCTCATGATCACCATCACTTACAAAATTACTTGCCAGGAATTAAAAACTTATATGAAGTGCTAACTTAGGATACATACACAAATATCCTCCAAAATTGATAAAAAGGTCTATAGAAAATTCCCAAGTTGGTTTGCTCCTAAATACTAAGTAACTACAAACCACACTCGCTAGATTTCAAAGCTCTCATAATTTGTCTGCTTGGCTGTAAAAGAAGGTTTACTACATACAATGTCAATGGTTTCAAGTTTTGCATGTTTTCATGAGATTAAGGTTTGCTAACCCAAAACTCGAGAGTTTATGGCACCTTCGGGACAAAAATTTATGTGAGTAGTAGTGATGGCAACATGTAGTTCGGAGGTGTCCCTTAGTATGGAAAGCTTGTTGATACCATTGAATTAAATTACAAAGGACATTTCACTGTAACACTCTTTAAGTATTCATGGGAAAATACAAAAACTTAAAGGGGACTCACTATTGATAAATTGGGCATCACATCATTAAATTTCTCCAGGCTAATTCATACCGGTTAATCTGAAGATGATAAGCCATATACTCTTGCCTCAGAGGCACACCAAGTTTATTATGTGGAGGATGAGAGGCATAGATATTAGAACATGGTGGTTCACTTAAAGCATCGAGACCTTTATGACATAGGTGATAGTGATAACATCACCCACGAGACTTGTAATATCCTGAATTTTAAGCCTAGATACTTGATGATAAGCCCATATCAAGAAGACAACTAAGCTCAATTTGAGAAGAGTCCCCAAGTGGTGCGAACCCACAGGGAAGCTCCCACGAACCCACAACCAATTCTGAGATATGCTCACCCCAAGAAAGCTAAACAAAGATCTACGATCCACTTGAACCCTTGAACACGAAAGAACAAGGACCCGAAGTGTTGGAAGACGCCACAAGGTTGATCAAGCCTTGATAAGTCTGTTAGTTCTAAGAAGAACCCTAGAGAGAATCCACTCTCAAGAAACAAAGTGCAGAAATGCAACTTTCATTCATATATCAAAATCTCAAGTGTGTCTTACAAATGAAGAAGCACAAGGTATTTATAGATAAAAACTACCTAATTGTAATAATTGCAACTTAGAAAATTGCAACTACAAAGTCTAATACCATGTGCTAGGAAATCCAAAACCATGTGCTAGGAAACTCAAATTTCTAATACAATGTTCTAGAAAACACAAAAGTCTAATATAGTGTGCTAGAGAACCCAAAAGTCAAATATGGTAACTTATTTAATAATTTCGCACAATTAAAATCCATAAAATATATTAAGCATGTAAAGCCCAAAATGTGCTTATTTAGGCCCAAATGAGTCCTCCTATGTGTAGTACTAGGTCCAAGCTCTTCAATTGCAAGACTTCAAGCCCAAAACTTGATCAATATCTCCATTTGCAGCCCAAATGAAGTTAGTGACGTTTTCAGCATTTTTGTCCAGCTTTGATCCGATTGCTAATTGCTTCGTCCAAGTCTTTTGCACAAGCCCATTTAATGCTTCCTTAATTTGTTTGGCTCTTCCTCTTATGATTGGTCCACTTGGAATTTGTAAAGGATCACTTGAATTTGAATGCACAACTTGCTGATTCGCATCACCAAGGAGGTTGATAGATAGAAAGACTCTCAGGACTATGTGATATGGCCTTACCAGGTAGAGGGCCCAATATGAATAGGCAGTAGGATTAAAGTACCGGTACAGATGTACCCATGACACATATACGGTGGTGCCATTGGGTTGATAGAAAGATGTCACCCAGCTATGTCATGAGATATAGGACTAATTGGTTTAGCAAAATATGTCAGTATAGGTATGTACATGGCATTTTCAGGGCAAATATGTGTACCTTGCGTTTTATTGAAAAGATACTGGTACATGGCATTATATGGGGCCCATACACACACTACCTAATCTGGCATCATTTGGCAGGCCTTGGTATACATGAAGTAATCCTAAGTGAGTCCCAAGTAAGCACTGATAAAGTAACTTTATTAAAGTAGCTTTAATAAAGTAAGTCATGATGAAACCACTTTATGGTTGGCTCTATAAGAAAATGATAAGCATCCTCTCATCATGGCAAAGTACCATTCCACTTTTATGTTGGCTTGATAGGAAGGTGATAAGTATCCCTAATGATGGTCTTTCTTTTTACCTTTTATGTTGGCATCTTCAGAACACGCTACCTAACACCTGAGTTTGGGGAATCCATGGGTCCAGACCTAGCCACGTACTTGACTTTCCCGAACACTGAACTAGGGAGTCAGAGGAATTTATTAGGCCTTTCCTTCCCCTCACTAAAGTGATTTCCAATAAGAGAGAGAGAAGGGAAAGATGATGCTTGAAGGACACATGTCATCTTATGGCTTAATCACTTTGCTATATGCCACTTTAAGACGTAATCAAGAGCAAGATTAAATCTTCACCCTCCATTCTCCTTCATTAGTTTGGCCACGGGCCAAAAAGAAGATAAAAATCACAAGAAAAAGAAAGAAGAGAGAAGGAAGGTGAATAGTGAAAGTTCTAGAGTTCCCGAGCCGATTCTGACCCTGTAACACCTTTTCCAGTTAGGAGAGCCTTCACGAATGTTGTTTCTCTTGGCAAGAGCAATATTACTATGGTTTTGCATTCTTGATCAGGGGTTTTTAGTTCCTTATAGCTGGCTGGAATACTGCCAAAATCATGAAACGAGGACGAAATCGAGTAGAGGTATGTATAAGCTCTTATTTGAGCTGAATATTCTAAGATTTTGTTGAGATTTAATGAACCCCTGATTTTTTTCTAGAACTAGAACTTGGAGAAAGAATATGATTTTGGTATTTTTGAGGTTATAAATTGATTCTACACATAAAATTGTGTGGGAATAGGTTGTGAACATGATTTTAGAAGGGTTGGATTGAAAACCCAAGTTGAAGTTAAAGTAGTAGTGCTGCTAGATTTCGTTTTCTAGAGATAGTCTTCTTGTGATGAGTTTTTGAATGAACAAATCTTGTCCAATGGCCATGAAACTTTCCAAAATGGTAGTAGACCTTTCAAGATTTAATGTGATAGGTAATATGTGCCATTTGGGTCAGTATATTAAGAGATATGAATTTTTAAAGTTAGTTGCTGCCAGATTATGTTTCTGCAAGTCAGATTGCTATTGGCAAAATTTTAAAAACCTAAACCTTGACAAAAAATTATGAAACTTTCTAGATTTAAAGTAGACATCATAAGCCTTAATTTGATATATAATATGTTTCCTTTGGGTTTGTATATTGTGAGATATGATTTGTTAAATTTTAGGTATTGAATCTAGAAAGAATCCTAAGTCAGTGCCGTTGTTCAAGGTTTCTGGAACTATGTGATCATAATAGGTAGTAGAAGATATTTTAACTTTAAAATATACTTAAATAAGGTCACATAGAACTTTGAACCACCCCATTTGGAGCTTCCTAGATTAATTTATGATTTTTCAAAGTTAGGTGAAACATCTGACAGTTTAGGTAGACCAACGAAATTATGGCAGTTAAGGTAATTTAGGACAAGTATAGGTCCAAAGATAGAAGTAATGCCCTAAAGGCTAAAGTAGCCCCATGGGGAATTTATTTTTTTATGACCCTAATAATGTGGCTATGTATCTAGGGCCATGAGATGACAAGGAAGAGGAAATGGAAGGTTTTCCAAGCAACTAAACTGGTTGGGAGAAAAGGTACAAGAAGAGGACCTAAGTCCAAAAGGTAGCAAAAATTTCCTAACTTGCATTTACTTGATATGTATTCTTATGTGTTGATGTGTATGACGGCTTTGTTGAATTGTATGGAGCATATGTGAATAATTGAAGCTGTGTTTCTAACTATACTATAGCCATAAGTATGTTGTATGGAACATAGAGCATGCATGTGTCATTATGCTAGCATGAATTTGTGTAAGCAAGCATATCATAAGCTTGTATCTTGTATGTTGAGTTAGCAAAGTTTGCTACTGTGATTCCCTCAAATCTCACACTTCTCTAACCAACCATTAAGTAGGTGAGCATAGGAGAGAAATGCAGCACGATATGTAGGATAAAGAAGTTACAATAAAGAGCTGAAGAGTTATATGCATTAATTCGTTATGTAAATATAAATGTTTTAAATGGTTAATTGTATAACCCGCATGATGGATGGATGTTTTCTGAAGGTAATAAATGAACAAGGAACGGGTAATCGCACGGTATAAGCCTATTAATTGAATAAGCAGAATGATTAATAAGCAAATAAATACTCTGATAGTAATCTTGCTAAGTCTTTGGAACAGACTCTCTTTCCAGAACTTCCATGATTCGAGTGTATATATTCTTTAGACTTGAGTGTGTCATTGGGAACTCGAGTGTAAAGGTTCCTGTCATGTACACAATTCAAATATCAGTTAAGTCTCAACAGTACTTGTATAGGAAAATACCAACCAGACTCAAGTGCATGTTGCAAAACTCGAGTTCATTGGCCAGAACTCGAGTACAGTAGCAATTATATAGAATTTATCAACGAGACTTTGTGTAATGATTTCTTTAGAGATTTTTACACATTGTACTTTATATAATTTGATCATTTCCATGCAAAACAATTCATCACTATTTTGTTATCATCAAAACATGGATTCTAACATTCTCCCCATTTTTTATGATGACAAAACCTTAGTGATGGATTTGTGAACTTTGAAATTTGCTTAACTTCTAATTAAGTTTTTAAAACATAAACATAATACAAAAATGATTTTATTTTGAATTCTAAGTTCTTGATAATCAATTTGGTTATAGTCCTCTTTAATGTTGTCGAACTCACTGAACTTTGAAATCTGTAAGAATTCATCATTAATCTTGAGAAATTAAAAGATTAAAAAAAATAGCTTGCAGAATATAGAATTCAAGAGTTAAATTGCACAAACACAAAGCCAATATTATTGAATCATAAAAACAACATACACGAAGTGCATTAAACTTAGTACAAGTTTTTCAAATTAAAACATTAAAACATGAGTTCATAATTAAACTGACTCAAATTGACTCCATAAACTGACTCCCCCTTAATCAAATACCAAGACTCAAAGAAACTCCCCCTTAAACTAACACAGAGAGCTCAAATGCCATCACTCCTTCTTCTCCCCCTTTTTTTCATCATCCAAAAAAAGGTGTTATAGGGAATGTAATGTCAGATGATACCAGTGGAGAATAAATGACAAGACAGTAGATAGCGCTGGTGTAAAGGGTGGTAATGATGGCTGAGTAGAAGTAGGGTCTATCTCAAGAGTGTCTAGAGTGATATCCACATGGGTAGAGGTAATGGGATCAATATATGTTAATAGAATAGAGGATCTGTAGGAGTAGAAGTGGAGGTAGAAGGTGGAATAGATGTAGATAGACCAGGAAAGTCATGAGAGGCCCAAATGAGTGCCTCCAAGTCATCTATCCTTTGAGAATGTTATGCCTGAGTGTCAATAATGATCTTGAAGTTATGATTGCTCTTGCTCACCAGTTGGCTAATCTATTGTTCCATCTTAGTAATCAACCTCTCAAATTTCCCTGTCAGTTGTTAATATTGTTGAATCATTTTAGTTCTGAGACCATCAACAGCCTTAGTTATCAACTCCCCTACATAATTCTGGATAGATGCCCTAAAGAAGGAAGGGGATTGTAGTCTCCCTTGTGTAGATGATTGTGCCTCGTCAGCGGTAGAAGGATAATGTCACTTCTCAATCTCCAATGATAGTTGATACCCATTTGATGCATCTGTGTCATTCCAAATCGTAGGATCCTCACTTTCTCACCCTTTTCCGAATACTAAATTTTGTTATACCGAAGGATAAGTGAGACAATCTAAGGTAAAGGAATATAGGTGTTCAAAGTAGATGAGAATCGGAACCTCCTCATCTCTTGGAATATCATCTCTCCTACATTCCTCCATTGACCTGAGACCAAGGAAGACATCATATAGTAATCCTTGTGGGAAAAGTGGGTAAAGTTCTTTAACTTGTTCACCAAGCTTCTGGTATAGATATAGAACAAGATATGTTGAATGGTAGGCATCTGAACAGGTTTGAAGTTCAATGGTCTTACATTTTTACTAGGTCTTAGAAGTAAATGGATTTGGGCAGGAGTAAATTCAAAAGTTGGCTCAGGAAGTAGATCATTATAGCCAAGGATATGGTTTATAATGGTGGGAGTGATCCTAATGGTTTATCCACAGACTGTGGTCTCAATTTCATCTTCTATTAATTCACTGATTTTTTAAATCATGTTTTTCATAGTCATATTTAAATAAAAAGTTCATACAATAGTGGGTAAATATAATAGATGACTATTGAGCCATATTTAATAGTGAGTCAAGTATTCTCTCAGATCAATCCGGTAGTGTGAATATATAAATGGTCCAAGTCAATGTAAACAATAGGACAAAACTTCCTATGAGGAAATTCATTATTGTATACCTTCTTATCCAGTGGTTTAAGGGCAGAGGTGTTGAAGTCTTCTGGTGCCTCTGTTTCTTTCTCTTCTTTAGAAGCTTGTGATATAGAGGGTGCAAAAGAATGAACAGGTTTGTGGGACTTAGATGGATTAGCCTTTAGGGCAAAATCACTTGCTCTGGTTGCTAACTTACTTATCAAGGCATCGAGCTTGGATTTTCTAATCGCCTCCTAGAGTATTCTGACCTCTTCACTATCAGTGGAAGATTCATGAGATGCCTCTTGTGTTATTCCTTTGCCTTTTCCCTTTACTTCTTTAGTCTTAGATCTTGTAGCAACCAATTCTTTGATAGAGAGTACTTTAGGCTTTTTGGCCGGAGGATCTGAAACCTTAGTTTTCTTGGCAGGAGGTTCTAGTACTTTTACTTTTGGATGAGGATGATTTTTCTTTTTGGGTGAAGGAGATGGAGTTGAAGATCGAGTTGGTGTATGAGATGGTGATGGGGTTGAAGTCGTCGGTGACTTAACTAAATTTCAAAGAGAATGAGTAGTAGAAGGTTAATGTAGTTCAGGATTCTTGCTTCTCACCATCTTGAAGGAATGTGATTAAGAAAACAAACTTAAAGAATAAAAGAGAAGAGATTACCGAAGTCAAAGGATGAAGAACGGTGAGAAAGACTTAGGGCTCAGTGAAGGAGATTTATAGCGACAATATGACATTTGGAGATGATAGAACGGATGCAATGACTGATTAAGAGTAATGAAGGTTCCGTTTATGAGTTTGATCAGTGGGGATCTTAACTGGTCAATAAGGGAGTGAATAGATGTATTCGAGTAAGATGAAGAAGTATGACATTCTGAGCTCTCAGAATTGATATTAAAGATGCGACACTCGAGTTCATCACTTATGAACTCGAGTTCTTATACACTCGAGTTTGGCCCTTCAAACTTGAGTTTATATGGACTCGAGTTTTCCACAACAAACTTGAGTTTTGCAGTTAAACTCCTATATAACCCATCATACTTGGCTTGAGTATGACTCATAAACACTCAAGTTATTTTCCAATTTCATGTATCTTTGTACTCAAGTCCTCCAAGATTACTTGAGTAAACCAAGCTGCTATTTTTCTCTAGTTTCTCACTGTTATACTAAAAATGCATCTGTGAACTCGAGTGTACTACAGTGAACTCGAGTTTTATCTCTGTACTTCTTATGAACTCGAGTTCATACTCAGAGTTCATGTGCACTCTATTAATCTCTGTTTTACTAAACATGTACAGAGCATTTCATGCAAAACAAATTTCTATATAATCTAATGCTTAAGTTAGTAACCCAATCATCAAAACATAAACATAAATGCATGGAAGACATATACCCAATTCTCTCCTTACATACAAAAATTTTTCTTTTTCCAAAGGTTTTGTGAAAATATCAGCAAGTTGAAAGTCAGTTGGAATGAATTGAACATGGATATCCTTTCTTTGGATATGATCATGTATAAAATGATGTTGAACGTCTATATGCTTTTTCCTTGAATGTTGTACAGGATTTTTCACCAAGCTAATTGTACTTGTGTTGTCACACAGAATAGGCATCTCCTTTAAGTGGATTCCTAAATCTTGAAGTTTTTGCTTTAACCATAGTACTTGAGAACAACAACTTGCTACAGCTATGTATTCAGCTTCAATCGAGGATAATGAAAGAGTAGTCTGCTTCTTGCTGAACCATGACACCAAAGAGCATCCAAGGAATTGACATTGTCCACTTGTGTTGTTTTTGTTAGTTTTGTATCCTGCATGGTCTGAATTTGAATATGCTACCATATACTCATTTCCTCCCTTTGGATACCATAGGCCAAGTTTTACAGTATCTCTTAAGTACCTAAAAATTCCTTTCACATTTTCAACATGAGATAATTTGGGAGCAGATTGATACCTTGCATACATTCCAACACTGAACTGTATGTCGGGTCTACTTGCTGTTAGATAAAGTAATAAACTGATCATTCCTCTATACTTGGTTATATCATATGCTTTACCCTTCTCGACTACATCCAAAGAAGTATTTGAACCCATTGGAGTGTCAGCTATAATAGAGCTTTCCATTCCATACTTCTTCAACAGTTGCTTTAAATATTTAGTTTAATAAAATAAAGATTATTTTCTTCCATTGTTTAATTTGAAGTCCAAGAAAGAAGTTTAATTCTCCCATCATGGACATTTCAAATTCTCCCTGCATAAGCTTAGAAAATTATTGACAAAGAGATTCATTAGTAGCACTACTAATATGTCATTCTTGTTATGTTTGATGAATAACATAGTGTCATCTTTGCCTCTAATAAAATCTTTGTTATGTTTGATGAATAACATAGTGTCATCTTTGCCTCTAATAAAATCTTACTCAATAAGAAATTACTCATATAAATTCTTGTTATGTTTCAAACCATATAAAGCTTTCTTAAGTTTGAAAATGTGATCTGCCTTTGAATCATCTTTGTAACCAGAAGGTTGTTCTACATAAACTTCCTCCATTATATAATAATCATTCCGAAATGTACTTTTAACATCCATTTGATAAAGTTTCAAATCTTTTACGCATGAAAAAGCCAAGAGTACTCGTATGGCTTCCAATCTTACCACTAGAGCATATGTTTCCTCAATATCAATAACTTCTTCTTGATTGTAGCCTTTGGCAACTAATCTTTCCTTGTTTCTCATAATGATTGATGATTCATCAAGTTTGTTTTTGAAAACCCATTTGGTTCCTATGATCAGACGGTCCTTAGGACGAGGAACCAAATCCCAAACTTAATTTCTTTCAAATTGGTTTAATTCATCTTGCATAGCAATTACCTAATCATTGTCAGAAAGTGCTTCATCAATGCAAGAAGGTTCTATTTCAGAAATGAATACAGAAATATCACTTCATTTAGAACTTTATTTTGGGTTTTAACACCTTCATGAATATCTCCAATCACTTGATCAATTGGATGATCTTTCATATGTCTCCGCGCTCTAGGCTGAGCATATTCATTGACTTTATCATTGTTTTCAAAATCATTTTGTTCAGAAATGGTTATATCTTTCATTTTATTTACTAAGTCCATTTCTTCTTCATCAAGTAACTTTGTCTGAGGCTCTATTTTATCAAACACAACATGAATAGTTTCTTCTACATTACATGTTCTCTTATTGAATACTCTATATGATTTACTTCTATTAGAATATCCTAAAAATAAACCTTCATCAAATTTGGGATCGAATTTACTAAGATTTTCTTTACCTTTGTTGTGGATATAACATTTGCAGCCAAAGATGTATAGATGAGCAAGATTAGGCTTCCTCCCTTTATATAGCTCATAGGGTGTCTTTCCAAGTTTTTTGGGAATGTAAGCTCAGTTAGAGATATAGCATGCAATGCTTATTGCATCCACTTAGAATGCTTGAGACATTTCCTTATCGTTAAGCATTACTCTTGCTATCTCTATGAGGACCCTATTCTTTCTCTCTACAACTCCATTCTGTTGAGGTGTTCTAGGAGCTGAGAAATTATGATCAATTCCTTGATTGTTACAGTAATCTTCAAAAAGTTGATTGTCAAATTCACCTCCATGATCTATCCTAATAGACAAAATAGACCTACTTTTCTCATTTTGGACCTTTTTGGCAAACGTAATGAAATTAACAAATGTTTCATCTTTAGATTCAAGAAATATAGTCCAGGTGAATCTTGAAAAATCATCAACAATAACTAAAGTATAAATATTTCCTCTAAAAATTTTTACTCTTGTAGGTACTACTAAACCAATATAAAGTAATTGTAAAGGTTTTAAGGTAGAAATCTCATTCTTGGTTTTGAAAGATGATTTGGTCTATTTTCCTTTTTGAAAAGCATCACAAATCATATCATCTTTAAATTTTAATTTAGGAAGACCAATGACTAAATTCTTTCTAACAAGTTTTTCAAGCTGATTCATGTTAACATGAGCAAGACATTTATGCCATAGCCAACTTTCCTCAGTTTTACTTAGAAAACAATTTTCTGAAGAATTGGCATTTAAATCAAGAGTATAGCAGTACCGTCCCTTTGAGCTCAGATCTTTGCTTTGATGGATTCTTTGTTAAGCTGCAGATCCTTCTTGTTTACTATTAGGCATTCTTCAAAATTGAAGATCACCCAGTTATCTTTATCAGTGCTTTAGCTCTACTGAGGAGGTTGTGGCATAGTCCTTCAACATAGTAAACTCCATTGATTTGAACTCCATTGGACTTTCTAACTTCACCAATTCCAGCTATACATCTAGATTGGTTACCTCCAAAGGCTACCTTTCCACCATCTTTTGGTTCCAGTATGCTGAACTTCTCTCTGTTACTAGTTATGTGTCTCAAGTATCCACTGTCAATGTACCATTTATTTGCCAGTGATTCCTTAAGACATACCTAGAGTAATATCATTGATGTTTAGGTACCCATACTTTCTTGGGTCCTTTATGGTTAGTATGACTTACTCTTAGTACATGTATCCCTTTTGGAACCCATTTATATGTACTGATGTTTCTTCCTTTTCTAAATTGACATGATGAAGTATAATGACCTTTTCTATTACAGTAATTACATGATGTAAATGGATTTGATTCATGTATTGAATTACTGAAATACTTCAGATATGTCTTACTGCCATGTTTATTACGTCTGTTTTTACTCTGACAGGTTTATAACCAATTCCAGATTTATCATGCATAACACGTTGGGATTTCAAAATAACTTTTAAAGTTTCACTTCCCTTACTAATTTTTTCTAATGTTCTTGTTAGATTACTAATTTTCTTATCTTTATCATTACATGATGCACATGATGAATGTGATATGCTGACATTGGTTCTACTTTCAAGTTCTTTCACTTTCTTTTTATAACAAACTATTTCCTTAGCTATCTTAATGAATTCAGAATGCAATGCATTGTATGTAGATAAAAGTTCATCATAGGAAGGTTCAAAATCACTTACCTCAAAGTGTGATTCTTCTTCTTTAGCTACCAAATAAATATTAGCAACTTCATTATCGTCACTTTCCTCATCTGATGAACTATCACCCCATATGGATGATATGTATGCTTTCTTTCTCTGCTTCTTCTTGTCTTTATTCTTAAAGCATTCAGACCTTATATGTCTCGGTTTTGCCACACTCACAGCATACAACTTGTTGCTCTTTATTTTCTTTCTTGCTCAAACCTCCCTTGCTGATTCTTGAAGTTCCGTTGACCTCTTTTATAGAACTTCTTGAACTTTCTGACGATCATTCCCATATCCTTATCGTTAAGTTCTTTTTCGCTTTCAAATAGTTCAGCTTTCTTGATAGCTTTGAAGGTGACTCCTCTTTTCTTTTCATCATCAAAATCTTCCAGTTTTTTCTTGAACTTAAGCTTTGCCTTATACTCAAAAAGACTTTTAAAAGAGTGCAGCTACCGATCTCATTGAGTTTCCTTTAGCTTCTTTAATAGCTGTCACTTTTGCTTCCCATTCCTTTATAAGAATGTTGAGAATATTTCTTACTTGGATATTTTGTTTCAAATGTTTTCCCAAGTTCTGCCAGCTGGTTGACTAGGTGGGTATATCCAAGTTCAAATTCAGACATTGTTTCTTCAGGTTTCATCCGAAACAAATCATATTCTATGGTCAGAGTATTAACTATATTTTCTTGATTCCGGATGTACCTTCATGTGTGATTTCTAAAGCATTCCACATTTCCTTAGCTGTAGGTAACATACAGATTCTGAAATATTCTTTCCAATTGAGGGCGCTTTGTATCATTAAAATGGCTTTACTGTTAAGCATCACCAACCTTCTGTCATTTTTATCAAACACTTCTGAGCTTTTCTTTACAACTCTATCTTCAACTTTCTTCATTGGAACATAATCTCTATCTTGTATTACACTACATAAGCCATATTCAGTTTCCATTACAAAGACTTTGAACTTAGCTTTCCAGAATGAAAAATGCTCTCTAGCAAAACTAGGAGGTCTAGTGATTAAAGCTCCATCTGGAATAATGTTCTCACCTATGGTTGCCATGTGAATGGATCCTTCTCAAGTCATTAAACTCTCTTCTGAGAAAACCTTGCTCTGATACTAAATGTAAGAGGCAAGTTTCACCCAATAGGGGGTGAATTAGGTGATATCAAATTTTTGCGGTTGATACAACTATGTTAAGCTGAACTAAGAGTTTGTAGAGATGAGAGAAATTGCATACAAAGATTAATACTAGTTTGGCTTTAATCCCTGGCCTACGTCCAGTCCCCAGAGGTTAACACCTGCTGAGGCTTTCACTAATCCTCTAAGATTCAGTCGGCTCTTGAAACGCACGGTATAACAACTATCCTTGCAAGGACTATGAGCAGAAACATTCTACACTTAGAAATTTCTCTCCCCTTTATGACAAGTCTTACGAGCAGAGTAATTCCAATGAATCTTCTCTCCCACTTACTTATGCAAGTCTTACGAGAAGCAACATTCTCTCGTGCTTACACCACTGTAAGTCTTACAAGCAACAATATTCTCTCTGCTCGAACCTTGTAAGCCTTACAAGCATAAAGTCATCCAAGGAACTCTCTCAGCTTCTCCTGTAAGGAAACTCTACCCTCTTAAGGTCCCTCCACCTTGAGATGAAGATTATAATGAAAGTGTTTACAAAAACTCTTTTACAGAGCAAATAAGATAATCACTGATGCTCACAATATGAAACAATGAAATTTTAAAGACTTGTAAATTGGTAAGCTATTTCGTGTGTGTTCTTTATCTATTTAGTTTGTCTTTGGAAACTCTTTATATCGTTGTTCTAGAGATGAACGTTGCAGTATATCGGTTATGGAGGGGGATGTGCACTTGAATTCTTTACACAGGCTGTCAAGGCGTGCGACAGTTACTTATGGTGTTTGTTGGCCCATGTGTTGTGATAGCTAGCTCACATTATTGTGTCTTCCATTTTTGACTTATATATCCGTTTTTCTAATCCGATCGTTGAAGACTTGTCTCACACTTGAAACAAACATTAAACAATGTCTAAGAATGTTAACAAGTACAAATACAATGATTGATTAACATATAAGTGTATTCAGAATCATCGCTGGAAATTAGTTAGCTTTTGTCAACACTTGGACTCAAGTTCATCATACCAAACTCAAGTGTATAGTGCATTTTCTCATTCTTCAAGTACTCTCGGCCAGGAACTCGTAAGTGTGCAATATCAAACTCGAGTGCCGAATCCATAAGAATTCGAGAGCTTGCAAATGAACAAGTGCACCATCTATTTTCTAGTTTAATATTAGTTCTCTGATGCAAACTCTCAGAAGTACAATACAGGACTCGAGTGCAAATTACCACATAACTCGAGTATAGTTTTTCGGACTTGAGTGCATAGCTTGTTTTCTAAACAAAAGTCTTCTCGGGTACAAACTCTGATGTTTGAACTTTATGGACTCGAGTGTAAAAGCAATTAGAACTCGAGTGTGATGTTGAGAACTAAAGTGGTCCTTATATACTTTATAGCTTCAAATATCTCATGTATAAATTCTTATCTCAAAACATTGAGAACTCGAGTGCTAATGGATTGAAGAACTCGAGTGCCTATTTTCAGACTCGAGTGTAGCACTTGTTTCTCAACATCAAAACTCTCTGGTATGAACTCTTACATCAGAACTCTCATGACTCAAGTGCATTGCTTCAAAGAACTCGAGTGCTCCTCTCCAAACTCGAGTACACTTCATAGCAACTGATTCTTGCCAAGTCTCTGGAACAAACTCTTATTCTATAACTTCCATGACTCGAGTGTATATCTTCTTTGGACTCAAGTATGTCATTAAGAACTCGAGTGTAAAGGTTCCTATCATGTACATAATTCAAATATTAGTTAAGTCTCAACGGTACTTGCATATGAAAATACCAACCAGACTCGAGTGCATGTTGCAAGACTCGAGTTCATTGGCCATAACTCGAGTGCATGTCATAAAACTCAAGTGCAGTAGCAATTATACAAAATTTATCAATGAGACTTTGTGCAATGTTTTCTTCAGAGATTTTTACACATTGTACTTTATTTAATTTGATCATTTCCATGCAAAACAATTCAACACTATTTTGTTAATCATCAAAATATGGATTCTAACAGTTACTACTGAGATTCCTATGAATCTCACCCTTTCCATAATTCAAAATTTATTCAGCTAAGGGAAATGGCTGAGAGGGCAAAGTAGCAGATATCAGCGACTGTGGGTCCGGTGTAGAGCAAGAAATTTTTTATTGGTTATCTGTTAGTTCTCTTTGTAACTAAGATTTGTATTGTAAATTGTACAAACCCTATGGGGATTTTCTTTAATGTAATCAAGAATATTGTATCAATATAGTGCACTATTTCTGTATGCCCATTGAACTGCGCATGAATATTAAAAGTATCAAAATATTAAGGGGTTTGACACATCCAAAGGGTTACTAGCAACTGAACCATGACCTAAGAATCAAACAATAGTTAAATTGATTATGTAGGCATTTGATTTGACCAGAATGTTTTGAGGTACTAGAATATGGTACAGATGGGAATGAGGTTTCTAAAAGATGGTAGTTGCTAATCTAGCATAGGGAAAGATCTTGATCATAGAATATTCCCTTAAAAAGAATGATTGAAGAAATAAGAGAAAGAATGAATCTATCTACCATTCCACTAACTTGAGGCTATACTAGGAGTTGATTGGTAGATGACAAACAAGGTGTTAAAAACTATAAGTAGAATACTCCCGGTTAGGGAAGCGGATTTGCAATTTTTCCTGGAGCTGGACTGATATTAAAAGTCCATACAGAATAACCCCAGACGAGATGATAGAATTAAAGAAAGCTGTAATAACCCAAATTTTATTCACCATAAATCCTTATATACTTGATTATATTCAATGGAATAAAATGATGAATTTTGGTAGTACTTGAAGTAGCAAAATAGTGGAAATAATGATGATATGAAATTTTTGGCCAAGAAAGACATAAAGCCCAATTTTTATCTTCATAAAAGCCTAACATTGTGGCCTAAAATTTAGTATGGAAAAGCACAATTTTTGGCCCAAAATGCATTGAAACATTTGGCCAAAAGAAAGGGGAAGAAAGAAAATGGCAATTAGTTAAAAAATTCAAGAAAAATATAAGGGTAAAATTGTCATTTGGCTAATAAAAATAAAAAGTCAATATTCCCCCTTAAATAATGTGTAAATTCAGTCAAGGAAGAGAAGAGAAAGAGAGCATATGATTTTGCCATATATATGGACGTGTGGAAGTATAAAATGACATATGGAAAAAGAAATGGTAGGAAATTGGCAGGTGCTATAATTTGGCAATAAAATAATAAAATTAAGGAGCTGGAAGAGGGTTTTAATACACATGTTTTTTAGCCCTCTTTGGCCACATTTTTGGCCAAGCATTAAGAGGAGAGAAGAGAGAGAGAGAGAACAAAGGAAAAACAAGAACAAGAAGAAAGCTAGAGAAATCAAGAAGCAAAATAAAGTAAGTAGAAGATGAAATTAATTGTTTTGTCTTCAATCTGTTATAAACTCTCTCTAATCTTCATATCCATCTTGAAAACATGTAAATAAAGAATAAAATCAAGAGAAAAGGGATAGGGAAGCTACGGCTAGAGAGAGAAAATTAAGGAGAAGCAAGGTAAGTATGAGAACTTGTTATTATCTCTTGATGATTTACGCTTATTCTTGGTGTTATTGTTAGTTGTTTGGTTTGTATTGGATTGGTTTTGATATTTGGGATGCATAAACCCTAAGGGAAGATGCTGCCCAAACTTTGATTAATTATGTGAAAATGGTACTTAAGTGGTTAACTAAGTGATTAGAAGTGAAAATATGTTTGATTGGTTGGAAATTGAAAAACTTCAATTTCCCTATAAACCCTAAACTTTCAGCTAGTTAGAGTTTAGGGGGTTAGAGCTGGAATTTGATGGATTTTATTATTCCATTATGTTTAGAATAAAAAATTGTGTAGGAAACATGTGAATTATGGAGTGTGAAGGCTTTGGGGTATGAAATGACAATTTTGTCCCTAAAACCCTAATTGGTGGTTGTCAAGGGTAAAACTGGAAATGCAATGTGATTTTGTCAAAACTGAGGTAAAAAATGATTCTATATGTGAAATTAGGTAAGAATAGTCTAGGTCATTATTTTTGAAAAAGTACAGTTATACTGGGTATAAAGGGAATTAGATCAGATTCCTTAGGGGCATTTTGGTAATTACGTTATTTTGAGTAAAGATAACCAACTTATGAGTCTTACAATAAGGTATGAATGAGTAATAACTCATTTTTCATCAATTTGGAAATTTTAGGATTTGATATTAACCGAGTTAGACCAAAAATTAAGGACTGATATTAGCTAGGCCAAGAAATAAGTAAGGTAGTAACTCTATTTCTCATATTCTATGTTATTGTTAATATGCATTGTTTGCCATATTGTTTGCAATGATATGTGAATGGCGGTAAATCCTAGAGCTGGTGTGGGAAAAGCACAAGTACCTCTTGGCCCATTGGTACCAAGTCCAGGTAGGCCAATGTGATTGATGAGATTCCTCGCTGTGGTGTGGGAATAGCACAAGTACCATGAGACCAGTGGGACCCAGCTGAGGCATGTATGGATAGGTTGTTGCCTACTCCATAACATTTATGTGGCAAGTACAGATAGGTTGGTGACTGCTCCAGAACATTGTTGTGATCACGATGTGGCAAGTAGGGACAAGGCGATCATTTTGATCTGAATAAAATCATCGCATTGATACTAAACATTGATTGATAGACATATGCACATCATTATTACCTTTTGCATCATATGTTGTATTGCATATTTATCTTTCATATTTTATATGATTGATTGCATATTACTACTGAGATTCGTTTGAATCTCACTCTTTCCATAAATAAAATTTATTCAGCAAGAGGTAACAGCTCAAAAGGCAAAGAGGAGGACACCAGCAACTGAGGATTCCAGTTTTGATGAAGAATTTGGTGTTAGTTATCTTTGTACTTTTTATGTGTTTCTGGGTTCTATAATATATTATGTACAAACCCTGTGAGAATTTCTGGTAATATAATCAAGAGTTTTATATCAATATGTGTATGCCCACTGAACTATGCGTTGGTACTTTATTAAATGTCGAATTACTAAAGGGTTTGACAAAATCAAATTACAGAACTACTGAGAAGATGAACCTTATAAGATCTGGGTTCCTATTACAAGGGTACTACCATTCAGAGATGATCAACCATGGAAAGCTACCTTCATAGGATTCTGATCGGAGAGGGCTACCTACGGAAGGTCCTGATTGGAGAGGGCTACCTATATAGGGTCCTGATAGAGAAGGCTACCTATAGAGAGTTCTGAACGGAGGGGCTGACCAGTCAGAATGGATTGAGTGAAACACCGAGTATTGTACCATAGTGTGGAGCCACCGTGATTTCAAATCATAGCATTGAGCTATCGTGATGTTAAACCGTAGCATGGTGATGTTGAATTATAGAGTAGGGCTACCGGGATGTCAACTCTCAAGGGTAGTGCATTTTAATGAGTTCCATTTCGGATGAGTTTCCCAAAAAGAAGGGTTTGTGTGGCCTAGTGTATCACCATGGGGTGCTCCAGTGCTGTTTAATGAAAGAAAGATAAGGAAGGGAATTAAGGTAAAAGAGGCTCAATGTGTAAGATCCATCTTACATACCCATTTATTACATACACAAAAGCGTTATTCTTTAATTACTTAGGGTTTAACTACTTCCTCACGATTCGTTAGCCATTATTCTTACAAGATTCATATATCAGAGTTAGTTCTTATTCTGGTTCTTATCCTTAGTTTCAATGATTCAGCAATTTCGATTATGACTTAAATTCTAATTCACGTATTCATTCAATTCTTTATCGAGTGTAAATAATTTACACAAAGTAAAATATATATTATTTATTCTTCATTTCTTTATCTTTTTTCCTTCTTCACTAGTGCAAAATAGCCTTCTTAGACCATATCATTTAGACCGGTTATTGTGGATAAGGTCTAAAAGAAACACGTAGTGGAAATTTTGTAATTAAAAGAAACTTTTTAGACCGGTTATTTAAATAACGGGTCTAAAAGACATTATTTAGACCGGTTTTATAAAGAACCGGTCTCAAAAGGAAAGTAATTAAATGAATTAAAAAATCCATTTTATTTTTAAGACTGATTATTAAGATAACATGTCTTAAAAGTCATTATTTTAAGACCAGTTTTTGAATAATCAGTCTTAAATATCTAATTAAAATGTAAATAAAAAATCCATGGCATTTTAAGACCGGTTACAATGATAACCGGTCTTAAAATTAATTTTTTTAGACCGGTTATTTAAATAATGTTAGAACTGGCTAACACCCAAGAGGGGAGGTGAATTGGGTGTACGGTAATAAAGTATGATCTTTTAAAATCTTTTCACAGCTTATCAAATTAATATTTATGGAAGTATAAAATCATAAACAGTTATGTAAATCTTATATGCTGGAAATGTAAAAGCTTAGGGAAGAGAATATGCAAACTGTGATTTATTCTGGTTCGGTCCAATCCACGATGACCTACGTCCAGTCCCCATGCTCCTCCTGAGATTTCCAATCTACTATCTTCTTGTTTAACCGGGCACAAGAAAAGCCACTACAACACACAAGTTTAACCGGGTACTTGTGTAGCCTACTACGGAGTTACTCTCCCTCACACACTGTAAGGTTTACTCCCCCTTATGGCAAATCTTACGAGCAGAGCAATACTCCCTACAGCTTCCCCGTAAGGTAATCAACCCTCTCAAGGTCCCTCTACCTTGAGATCAATATAGAGATATAGATGAAATGTTTACAGACTCTCTCACAGAGTAGATATGATACTCACTGAAGTACAATATAAATATTCACTCTCAATATATATATATTTCAAACTGATAAGAACAGAGAGTATGTGAGGTGAAGACTTATGACAGCAGCATGTTAGGATAGTTGGGTTCTGGTCCCTCCATCATATTGTTTCTATCACATGCTCTCTCAGTTTCTTGTTTGAATACTTCGGTTTATATATAAGATGTGTTGAGAACCGTTGGAGAAAACATTTGCTCGTTGTAATCTAATCGTGCTTCTGACAGATTATTCATACCGTTGCTTTCTGTTTGCACGTTCGTTGAGTTGTTTGTTGAATCGTTTGACTATTGAACCCATTCGGATATTTTCCCATTGTTGAGCATTCTTCTGTTAAAGTCCCACTGCTTCGTTTGACCATTGAGTGTATTTGAAGATTTGGTCGTTCGTTGCATTCTCATAGATGAGTGTTGCAATGTATCCGTTGTAGAGAGGTATGGGTATTTGTATTCTTTATTCAGTCCATCAAAGTGTGCAGCTGCTACTCAGTGTCGGACCCATGTGCAGATGCCCATATCATTGTGACTCCCATTATTGACTTCAATATCTGTCTTAGACTTGAACAACCATTAAACGATGTCTGAACATGCTAACATGTTAATGTATAATGATTAAATAATAAATAGACACATTGGGATCCATCGCTGAAAGAATGTGTTTCTGACAGTCGCATGAACTCAAGTGTAACAGTCCAAACTTGAGTGTGATTTGAGAGAGAACTCGAGTGCATCACACTTTTCTTCATTCTACCATTGCTTCTGAGAGGTGCAGAAGGAAACTCAGTTGTAGATTAGACAAGAACTCGAGTGCACAAAAATGAACTCGAGTGTACGTCATGTTCATGCAATGTAGCTCTTCTTGGGTTCACACTCTCAAGCCAAAACTCTCATAAGTTTGAGTGCATAATTGTTTAGGACTCGAGTGCATGATATAGGACTCGATTGCACAGCTTGTTCTCATAATGTAATCCTTCTCGGGTACACACTTCCACTGTAAAACTTTCACAACTTGAGTGTAGAAGCTATAGAGAACTCTAGTGCATAAATGAGAACTCGAGTGCATTGCTGATTTCCTCAATCAAAGTCTTCTCGGGTATGAACTCTCATGTCATAACTCGCAGAACTCAAGTGCAATGAAGTTTAGAACTCGAGTGTGTTGCTGGCAACTCGAGTGCTACTCTCATACTTCACGGCTTCAATTCTCTCTGGCATAAACTCTCTTCTTAGCACTTTTAGAACTCGAGTGCTAGATGAGTAAGGAACTCGAGTGTAGTACTAGTATCTTAGCAAGTAGACTCTCTGGAATGAACTCTTTTGTCAGAACTCTCATGACTCGAGTACTTCTTGTGTTGTGTGAACAGTGGACTCAAAATACGATCCATTCATTTTTTACTCCAAACATGGTAAATGAATGATCATTAGAAAGCTCTTGTCATTTACAATCCAATGCAAAAGGAATCAGCTCCAAACTCAATGTATTCTTCAAGTTATGTTCCAACGAATGCAGAGAGTGTATGTATTTTTGAGCATCATCTTCCAGAAGCCATACCACATTGAATACGACTCTAAATTTGATAAATTATATATTCATGGAAATCTCTTTGAGTCTACTTTCAAATAGTACCAGTTTGAACTCATTTGGACCTGTATTTTGAGAGATATGTCCAAAATACGAAAACTGTTCCTAAATGTGATGGTGATTTTAATTTCAACTTCAAACGTTCCTATCTAATTTATCTGAGCTCCTTTGATGTTTTTTCTGGTGTCAAAATGACGCATTGGGAGTCTAGTTTCATATTCCACTTGTTTTATCTCAATCGGAGTTGTGGTTTGGGAAATATGATTCAATTACTGAAGCTCGCCTAAACTGAACGTAAAACAGGGATGAACAGAGTATGTTGTTCTTCGCTATGAACTCGAGTTCTCAGATCCAAACTCGAGTTCAGACCAATTTTTGCAGTACTGAACAGTCCCGAACTCGAGTTATCATAACCAACTCGAGTGTAAAGCTTAGGAGACATCCAAAGATCGTTTCTGAGCAAAACTCTCATGGAGAACTTCCTGAACTCGAGTTCTACTATTTAAACTCGAGTGCTACAGTTCCTCGGATGCTACAATGCCTGGTTGCTACAGTTTTTGATCGCTACAGTGCCAAACAGTACATCTGCTACAGTACTTCTGAATTCCCTTCCGAACATAGAAACATATGATGTTTCTCCTAGGAGCTTCAATCTTGATATTCCTATTAATTCCTTGAAATGCTAGTTTCTCCAATCTCTTTCTTACTTTGCTTGACTAATCTATAAGATATACAACATTAAATATAGTAATCAGTCAATATTGGAGATTAAAACATTATGCAAACTTTTTGCTCTTAATATCTTATATCTATATTTGACATCATCAAAACTAATCATATCTAACAAATAACCGGTCTTAAAGTTTAGACCTTTAAGACTGGTTATTTGATAACCGACCTTAATTAGATAACTTTTAAGACCGGTTATTAAAATAACTGATCTTAAAAACACTTTTAAGACCGGTTAATTAATTAACCGGTCTTAAAATTCTGGTATTCAAACCTAGCCCGCCCTTATTTCCTATCACTCTCAGTCCTTCCACAGTTGCGAAAGCTCCATTTCAGCCCTGCGCTTCTTCTCCGGTCATATTTCTCCATCTTCTCCGATCATATTTCAGCCTCTACTCCGGCCGCCGCCCCTCCTTCTCCATTTTCCATTTATCCCCCAACTCGTATCCAGGAAACCACCATTATCTCCGGTGTGTTCTCCATCCACTGCAACTGCAGCTCATCCTGCTCCTCAAGCCACGATCTAAGGTCACTACAACCAGGTAAGAGTAATGTCTCCTTGTCTCAGTTAATTCTTCGTATAAATAGCGAAATTTAGTGAAATTGATTTTTAATTGCGAAAATGATTTTAAAGAACTCTTCATATAAATGTTGGCACTGGCTTGTAGTTTTATTACTAGATAGGAAACAATTGTTTGATGCTGTGGTTTATGATTTATAAATTTAGATGTTATGAATTTGTTCAATCACAATTGCTTGGCCTTTCACATTTTGCATATCAATTTCTTTCTGTTGAATATTTTGAAGATGTAATTGTGCTGTTTATCAATTTCTTTATGTTGAATCTATTGAAGTGGTCCCTTGAACATGTTTTGAATCTGTTGAATCATTTTCTTTCTTGGGTCTATAAATTTCGCTATTTATGTCTTCAAAATCAGATGTAATTGCAATGGTATCTTGAATAGAAATAACAACTATGTGAATGGGGAAAAATTACTTGAAGAAAATGTAATAGACTGTAATTACATCTTATGAGGAATTCTGATGAAGAATTCTGTTAAACTAGATAAATTGATAAGTGTAATGATTTCATACTCTCATCATACTTCTACCTTTTCTTGGGGAGTTAATATATAGAAGAGAAGAAAAAAAAGGTGTTGCAATATATGGATCGTAATTAGATAAACGCTAAACGGACTAGTGTTGAATATGATAATGGGGTGAGGGATTTTTTGGAATTTGCTAGAAGAAATTCTGAGAATGATGATAGTGGGATGTTCTATTATCCTTGTGTAGAATGTCTGAATGAGAAGTGACTAAGTACTGCAGATATATATACACATTTAATTTGTGAAGGATTTTGTAAGAGTTATATAGTATGGGTATGGCATGGTGAAGAAATAGAAATTCCAAGCGCAGCTCAACAAGGGGCAGTCGCCTTTAATGATAATGACACAGATATGAATGATCAGATAGAGGATATTATTCATGATGTAGGAGAAGAGGCTTTTAAGAAATCATATGCATATGGTAATATGTGCAGTGATGCTAAGAAGCCGCTATACTCGGGGTACACAAAATACCAATTGTTGAAAGCTGTATTGAAATTGGTAAGCTTGAAAGTATGGCATGGATGGAGCGACAATAGTTTTTCAGAAGCACTTGAGGCCTTTAAGGACATGCTTCCAGATGATAACGTGCTGCCTTACTGATACTATGATGCTAAGAAAATATTGTGTCCACTAGGGATGAAGTATAAAAAGATCCATGCATGTCCTAATGATTGTATATTATACAGAAAAGAGCATGAAGAGAAAGAGCAGTGTCCGATATGTGAAACCCCTAGGTACAAATCAAATAAGGCCCCTACAAAAGTGTTGTGGTATCTTCCAATCATACCGAGGTTCAAACGGCTGTTTGCTAATGAAATTGATGCATGCAAATGAGAGAATTTCCGATGGAAAGCTTCGACATCCAGCTGATTCTTCTCAATGGAAGAAAATTGATCAATTATTTCCTAACTTCGGCAAAGAGCCTAGGAACCTTAGGCTACCACGGATGGCATGAATCCTTACGGTAGCCTAAGCAGTATACATAGTTCATGGCCTGTTCTGATGGTAATTTATAACTTATCTCTTTTGTTATTTATGAAACGAAAGTACATTATGTTGTCTATGTTGATTTAGGGACCAAAACAACCTGGAAATGACATAGATGCTTACTTAGAACCCCTGATCAAAGACTTGAAAGAGTTGTGGGACGAACGTGTTGATGTTTTTGACGCGAACAAGGAGATGTTTAAAATGCGAGCGTTGATCTTTTGTACTATAAAAAACTTCCCTGCTTATAGAAACTTGTCAGGATATAGCGTTAAAGGCCACAAAGCATTTCTGATTTGTGAAGAAGGCACATGCTACCATCAACTTTAACATGGGAGAAAGACTGTTTATCTTAGTCATAAGAGATTCCTTAGATGGGGCCACCCATATCACAGATTAAAGAAGGCCTTTTTTGGTGGCCAAGAGTTTGAAGATGCTCCAGAGGTATTGACTGGGGAGAAAGTGTATGAAAAGCTGAAAAATATCAATGTCATCTTTAGTAAGACTTCAAAGAGTCGAAAAGAAAAAAATATATGAAAAAAGAGGTATGTTTTCTTTAACCTTCCATATTGGCAGAATCTTGATGTGAGACACTGTATTGATTTCATGCATGTAGAGAAAAACGTGTGTAATAGTATTGTTGGGACACTACTCAATATACAAGGTAGTTCTAAGGATGGCGTTAAGGCAAGATTAGATTTGCAAGAAATGGGAATATGGGCAGACTTACATCCGAGGCCATATGGTAAGAGAACTTTTTGTCCTCTAGCTTCTAATACTTTGTCTAAGGATGAGAAAAGAAGTTTTTATGAGTGTTTACATGGCATCAAAGTTCCCTCAGGGTATTCTTCAAATTTTAAGAAGCTTGTGTCGATAAAAGACTTGAAGTTAGTAAGGCTGAAGTCTCATGATTGTCATGTCTTGATGCAACAACTAATCCCAGTGGCTATTCGAGGCATTGCCGAATATGATCTTCAACACATATTGACCAGACTTTGTTTCTTCTTCAATGCGATTTGTAGTAAAGTCATTGAGATGGAAAGATTGGAGGAATTGGAAAATGAAGGATATATGATCTTGTGCCAGCTTGAGAAGCTTTTTCTTCCTTCCTTTTTTGCATCATGGTACATCTAGTTGTTTATCTAGTGAGGGAGATAAAATTGTGTTGGCCTATCTATTTTTGATGGATGTACCCAATTGAAAGAACTATGAAAATCCTAAAAGGATATTTGAAGAACCCTAACCGGCCTGAAGCATGTGTTGTTCAGAAATATATTTCTGTAGAAGCCATAGAATTTTGTCAACATTATTTGTCAAATATAGGACATATCGGCCTTCCTAAACGACATGATGAAGAAGGGGGTAGTCGCGGGGCTACAGTCAAGAGTATGGATCCTGATGATTTACAACAAGTCCACTTGTACATTTTTAATAAAGTTGATGCAGTTCAAGATTACATAAATGCTCATAAAGAAATTGTACGAAAAGCGAAAAGTTGAATGATTGAACAAAGGTTAATTAGGGAGCATACCAGAACTTTTACATATTGGTTTAAACACAAGGTTGACGGAGAAGAATGTGTTTCTGATACAATTACATGGCTAGCACATGGTCCTGAGTTTGATGTCATAAGTTGGACTTTGTTTGTGATCAATGGTTATTCCTTTTATATGAAGTCCCTAGATGATATGAGCACTGTCCAGAATAGTGGTGTTATATTAGTAGCTGAATCTATGCACTTCTCTAGTTCAAAAGATAAGAACCCTACATTGGCAGCCATACCTTATTATGGGGTTATTGACGAGATTTGGGTGGTTGACTATGTTAAAATTAAATTTCTCATTTTCAAATGTAAGTGGGTTGATGTCAATAATGGTGTGAAGATCGATAAGTTAGGGTTTACATTAGTTGATCTGAACAACAGAAGTTTTGGAGAAGAACCTTACATTATGGCAGATCAAGCGAAACAAGTGTTCTATATTACCGATCAGGTTAATAAAATGTGGTCTGTAGATCTCCAAGGATAAAGGGTCGTTGATATTGAAAAGGGAAGTCGTTCAAATTGTGATCTTCTTTAGACTCCTTCTTTTTCCAGGGGTCTTCCTGCATTGAACGAAGAAGATTAAGCTGATAATGAACACGGCACAAGAAATGATCATCGTGAAGGGATATGGGAGGATATCTCTTTATAAATCTACTTTAAAAGTTAGCTATCTATTTAAAGTAATTATCATTATAAGTTATATGTAGATTATATATATAGTTATTTTATAACTTACTAACTTCAACAATTTGTCTGAACAGTACAATGACGAACCCAATGCATCCTATAGCAGAGGTTCAGGTGTCACCTAGTGCTCAGCACAACGAGCCTCTTAGTGTCAATCAGAGACAGAGTGAAGGTGAGCCGAGTTACCAGCCCAGACGGAGGGGCAGGACGGCCATACGGTTTAGGGATGTTTCCCTGAGTTAGTCGGCCAGTGAGAAGATACCGATTCAGTTTGATCAATATTGGAAACCGATCGGGCCCAATGCAAGCCGATATAGGAGTTTTGTTGGCCTCTTCGCATGAAATAAGCCTAGCATATTGATAGAGGAGTGGAGGAATGTTGACAAAAAAGTTAAGCAGCATATTTGTGATACTATTCAGTTATAAAGTTCCCTCTGTATGTAATGATTATCAAATTTGTTTCATTATTGTCACTAACTCCTTTGATTCATAAATAACAGCTCACCTACGATGTTCCTCAGAGTGAGATCTTGTATAACAAGATTATGACGTACTGTTGTGAGCACTGGAGGAAGTTCAAGATGAATCTGGCCAACAATTACATGCATATCGAGGTGCCAGCTGGTAAGCCTCATCCTACTCCTTGCAGCAAGTATTCATACATCGATGAAGCGACATGGCAGGAGTTTTTTAGGCTTCGGACTACTCCAGAGGCTTTGGTGAGTTTACTTATTTTGTACTTTATTTACTTATCATTTGTCTTGACTATTTATAACATTTTTTCCCATTTCTTATTCGCAGGCAAGAAGGCAAAAAGCACAAGACAGTAGCAGGAAGAATGATTGCCCCTACACAATGTCTCGTGTGGGATACACAAAGGCCGAGAAAGATTTCTTGGCTACCAAACAGAGGAGATTTGAAGAAGCATCTCAATCCGATCCTTCTGTTCTGCTATCTCCACCAACTCTGATACGGCATGAAGAGTTGTGGTTGTATGCTCGCCGAAAGAGTGGTGGATCCTATACGAGTGAACAATCTCGTATAGTCAGTGAAAAAATTGTAAGTATCGTTGTTGTTGTTAACTATTTAGGTGGATCCTATACGAGTGAACAATCTCGTATAGTCAGTGAAAAAATTGTAAGTATCGTTGTTGTTGTTAACTATTTAGTAAACATGTTTCATTACTCATGTGTGTTATTTGTATATCTCACAGGAGGAACTTCAAAAAAAGAGAACTGAGGGATCCTTTAAGCTGAAGGGGAGGAATGACATTCTCACGGTTGCTACTGGAAAATGTGAGCATCCAGGCCGTGTCAGGGGAGTTGGAGGAGGGGTGGGTATAAAGGATTACTTTGGATCCTTCTCACGTAATTCCTCCTCCAACGTGGTGACGAGAGACGAATTGGAGCGTATGTTGGCCACTGCGAGGGTGGAAGTAAGGGCCAAGACAGAAGCATCATTTGATGCACTATTGGATGCTCGGTTAAGCAAGATGAAGGAGGAAGTATATGCCATGGTGAGCACAAGACAAGATACCGTTCCTGCCCAGGCACAGTCGCTCGATCGTAATAAGCAGAGCACCAAAGGGAGTTGTTGTAATATTGGACAATCATCAGAGGGTCCTGAAAAGGACATTGGAGATCCTTGTGACATATTTTTTCAGGATCCTCTAAGACAGTTAGTTGCACGGGGGAGAGTGCACAACCTAGGATCAACTGTTTACCACCAACAGATGACAAATGATCAAGTCAGGGTGTCAGTTGAGGAGGTTATCATCACAGACACACTTGTCCCTATCCCTTATGAAGAGTTCAAGATTGTGAGTGATGTCTTGGGTACCTTCATATCATGGTCGAAGAACCTTGTTTCCGTTCGAGCTACAGATTCCCTAATCAGAGCCCCAAGTCCAGCTCCCTTCCCTCATGAAGTTTCACAGCCTCCACTAAATGTGATGCAGCAAGTGATTCTGATGGCATACGATACATCCTTCCTAACAAGAAGTTGGCCTACGGATTCAGTTGTTGGGAAGTCAGGGGCGATATGCTATGTTGATAGGGAAGATTTAATGTCCCTAGTAGCTCCTAGACAATATCTTACGGTTGGGATTGTCCAACTATTTTTTATGTAAGTATCTTCTTCAATTGGAAGTAAATATCTTAAAAATTACGCTATTTAACTTTAATTTGTGTGCTTACATTTTTGTAGGTACATGAATCATAGGTTGGTCTCCTCTAGCCAGAGCGATAAATTTGGATTCATGTGCCTAGTTCAAGTCCAAGAGAAAGGGACCACTTCTGGCATCAGACATAGATATTTATCAGAGAGGCTCAGTGAAATAGAAACTGACTGTTTCTTGGTTCCTTATGTACATGGGTAAGAAACATCAAATTTATATTCCAAAACACATATAATGCTTTATATTTTCTTAACATTCGTCTCTTTTTTAAGGGATCATTGGCAATTGGTTATTCTGTGTAAGGCTAGTTACACAGTCATCCTCCTATGCTCCCTCTACTTCAAACCGGGGAGTGACTTGAAGAAGACCATGAACTCGTAAGTTTTCTTGCTTTATTACCTTTTGTGTACAAATTTTGTGTGCATAATAAGTAATCTTTGTGATTTTGATGATAGGGCTATGCGGACATTTCAACACGCTAAATGTGGTAGGCATGTCCGTGACTTAAAAGACCCTACATAGATCACGCCAAAGGTTAGTACATATTTGTTTTCTTTAAGATGTGTTCTATAAACTATGCTTTTATGCTTACTTTGATGATATCATGTTCTTTTTCACAGCCGTAGGCCACCACCGAGCTCCAACTTATGTGGTCTTTATATTTTAAGGCAAATTTACAATATTATCAGCCTAGGCACGACTGATTTTACCGAGGAGGTAATAAATGTATATTTCAAAATTTTTTTGTTACTTTATTGTTTTTAAGTTAGGAAGTTAATGTTTTCTTTGGCTTTGGTGTTACACATACAGGTGTTTGATCTTGCTGATCCCTTTCCTGAAGAAGATATTGATGTTATCCACAATTGTTGTGCTGAATTCATCTATGAGCTTTTACAAGATTAGCAAGTTTTTTAATCAAATCCTATGTTATTCTAATAATACTTATGGTTTTCATATATATCTAACTTGGTTTATATCTCTACTCAGGATAATATCTTGGATATTGGTGATACTAGTTGGCAGTCGATACAGGCATGGGATCACTATTGTAAATTTTCTACAATTTTTTTCATTTCTCTGTAAAGCTTAGGAATTTTTTCCATATAATGAGAAATATTTCTTCTCCTGCTTTTCTTTAGAAGCTTTGGGATTGAAAGTCCACACAATGTTGAGATTTTCCTGCTATCATTGTTATGTTGTGGTTCATTGTGGTTCAAAATGCCTGATGATTATAAATTGTTAATATTGTACTGTTGCTGAGAATTGAATAAGTTGATCATCTGTTATTAGTAGTCATTGGAATTAAATGTGTTTGTTTTGAATGATTTTTATTCATAATGTTGATTCTGTGATTATTGAGGGTGGAGGGTTTTAAGGGCCAAGTGTTGTTGCCTTGAAGAGAATTGCATTTATAGCTTCATACCAATTAGGATAACTAAGGTCATATTTAACAAAAGAGGGAAATGGGAACTAATAGGGATTTTAGGCTTCATGATTCCAAATTTAGAGCAAGTTTGCATAGGATAACATGATGCCTTAGGCTGAATTGATTCTGAGAAATACCAAGTGTTTCTGGAAATAAAAATGTTGTTGTCACTGCTTCTGATTGGGAATATATATATACATGTGTTGTTGCTTGTGTATGTGGAGAGGGGATTGTCGTTGAATATGGCTTATTGGCCTGGGTAGATTGAAACAAATAAAACTAAAAATAAAATTTAGATCGGTTCTCATAAGAACCGGTCTTAAAGTAATATTTAAGACCGGTTAAAATGAGAACCGGTCTTAAAATTCTAGACTTTAAGACCGGTTCTGAAGATAACCGGTCTTAAATTGATATTTAAGACAGGTTCTTATGAGAACTGGTCTTAAATAACAAACACTTTTAAGACCGGTTTTCATAATAACTGGTCTTAAATATAACTTTAAGACCGGTTCTTAGAGAAATCGATCCTTAAAGTATATTTTAAACCTAAAATTTCCTTTTAATAGTTTTGTTTGTCAGACTTTAAGACCGGTTGTGAGACAACCGGTCTTAAAAGTTTATATTTTAGACCGATTTTTTAACCGGTCTAAAAAATACTTTTTAGACCGGCTGTATCAAGACCTGATCCAGAACTAGTCTAAAATGTCTTTTTTAACTGGTATAAAAAGTGATTTTTGCAATAGTGTCTTTTCGTTTTATAATAGTTTGCGAGTAATTCTCTGCTTAGTTCTCACGTTCCATACCTTAGTTATGCTTCATTAGCGATCGAAAGCATAATTTAGCTAAACTGTCCTTTTAGTTTAAGCACTATACTTTTACTAGCCTACCAGCATTACTAGTTCCACTACCATATTGTAGTCAGGGTTACATAGTTAAGTACATCATTTGCAGTTCCAAAATATTAAGAATAGACAACCAACATAAAGTTTAAGTCTTTCTCTATCCAACCTCTAGCAGTCCGCATTACCTTCTTGCGTCTCGAACTGTCTCCCTATACTGTAAATTAGTTTTGGAAAAAGAGTGAGATTCAAAAGAATCTTAGTAGTAACATAGTGCCAATCATACATATATAATATCACAAAGCATGTCATACAGTCATCATACAACAGAATCATCACAACAGCGTTCAGCGCATTACATACAGTTCATATATCACTATATTGCTAGGTATATCACAATGCCCCGAGGGATACCCGCACAGAAAGGCCCCAAGCATCCACTCGTGCATCACATAACATTATTGGCTTGGGTGTCCACCCGAGCAAAAAGACCCCGGGCGACCACCCCACATAACCAGAAGGTGCCAAACAATTCATGATGAACACACAGAACATGCAGTGTATCTTATAAATATACGAAAGATAAGTTACTACCTGGTCGCTTCCCTTGAGTGATATCTAATTGCTTCCATGAGCTTGGCAGGTCTTAGCTTCTGACAGCTATTAGGTTCTATAATTAGAACTTAGGGACGACAGGTTATTATTTCGTCCAATACTTGCATAATCCAATTAGTCAAGTTGGTTGTCATTAAAGTTAGTATATTGTACCAAAAGCAAAGTCAATGTGGTCTAACTATCTCAAGTTGGTTAACTCTACCTTTAAAGTTCAACTTAATTACGTTTATGCCATTATATTTTTCATAACCCTTGTTCTCAATTCTACCAACTTTTGGGTCAACTTCAAAAATTCACCATTAATTATAGGGAACTTCAAATTAAGTGGTTCCAAATTCTATGTAACCCTATTTCAGTATAATTTCATATAGAATTACCAAATTCTGGCCATCATAGCCACATAACTCTCAGAATTTTTTCAAACCCAACCTGTTCCAGATTTTATTCCAGAAACAGGGCATAACTTTGAAAAATAATATCTTTTAGCATACTTGTCCAAAATTTACAAACTACTTATAAAATTAAGTCTCTATATCTCTGCTTTAATTCTAGAAAGTTTCATAATTTTTAGACAAGGTTTTACCCATGAAAACACATCACAACCACACTGCTTCCAAATTCATATACAAGCACCCAAAAATCATGAACACTTGAATACCTATACAATTTTGCCTTCTAAATTCAATGGAACCATCAAAATTACAAAGTTTCCACTCCTTTATAATTTCCTATTCAGAACAGAAGGTTAGGGTTTTAAGGATGATTATGTTGTTTTCTTGTTTTCTCATTTTCTCTTACTTAATCACCTCCTTACCACTTCTAATCACATGATTAACCATTTAAAAACTAAATGGACATGTTTAGAGGAAATTTGGGTAGTATTTTCCTTAGGTTTTGCTTCAGCCCATTTTTTCAAAAATAAGAGAAACAAGTCAACATCCACCACCACCAACAACACCAAACAAGTCAAGAGAATCAAGTTTTGGTGATTACCTCTTAGTTCCAACTCTTTCTCTCTCTATAAATTTTCTTCATCTCTCTCTACACCCTTGATTTATTTTGAAAATCATGGATTTAATGGAGTATATGAGGTTAGGAGAGGTTATAGAGTGATTAGGAAACAAAAACTTAAAGATTACAAGCTTCTTACCTTTGATTCTTGGCTTGGAAACCCTAATCTCTTCAAATATGCTTGAGCTCTCTCTCTCTCTCTCTTTTTGGTTCTATTTTATTGAAATAAAGAAGATTGAAGAGAATAATGAAGACTTAATCACCATATCTCTTCTTGCTTCCTTACTTTTACATGTGCATGCCTATGATTAGTTGCTTCTCTTTTTTTCCTTTCTCAATTGATCTTGGCCACGCATCAATTATCTTGCTTGCCCTATTATTGACCAAAATGTGTAGAGGAAAGAGGGAATTAATTTGCTTCTTGCTTTTTGATTTAGACTTATCTCAAGTAATTGGTCAAAGTCATATTACCTTTTTTTTGTTTTTTTTGGGCTTTAATATGAACAACAAGTATATAAATGTACATACTCCCCCTTTCTTTTCTCTTTTTGACCATAGCTTCTATCTTGAAATGGCAAGAGAAAATGTCTCATAATGTCTTCATGCTTTTCCTTGCAATTAGTATACAAAGAGCTCTTAAATGACAATTACTTTTTTGACCTTTCAACGCCAACTTTTAATTGGCCAAAATTGCTCCCTTCTTGATTCAATTTAGACCATGCATTTGATTTCTCCAATATTTCGCTTTCTTGACCGAAAATTTCAAGAAAAATGGGAAATATTAATTGCTTCTTACATTTTTGGCAAAGTACCCTTTTGCTCTTACATCTTAAGATTTTTGTATTAAATCATGTATTCCTTCCTTTTTCCTTGTTTTGGCCAAAATTGATGCAATATATTTGGGCCAATATTTATGTTATTTTATACTTCAATTTAAGTTACAATGCCTTCAAGTAGACAAAAGTTACACCTTTGTGTCTTAACTTGGCCAATTATATGTAACTACCGATTGGAGTGCTTTCATCATTTTATGTACTACACAATTCACCATTTTATTCCACTAAATATCATAAATATATACAGGGAAGATTGGTGGAAAAAGTGGGGTATTACACACTGCAATTGGACATTTGTGCAAAGAGATATGAATTTTTAAAGTTAGTTCACAAAGTGTGCCAGCTTTAGTAACTAGTAAAAAAAGGCATTTTAGACTGGTACATTTAGACCGGTTATAGCGAATAAGGTCTAAAAGAAATAAGTGGTGACAGTTTTTTTATTACAATAAAATTGGGAGAGCACTTCCTTATAAAACCGATCTAAAATGTATTATTTAGACCGGTTTTATAAGGAACCGGTCTAAAAAGATAAAATTAATTTTTTTAAAAATATGAAAAACATTTTCTAGACCATTTATACTTACAGCTGGTCTAATATATTTTCTTTTTTAAAAAGCAATAAAAAATAAAATATTTATACATTTTTAGATCGGTTGTAATTAATAACCGGTCTAAAATATTAATCTTTTTAGATCAGTTGTTAATAGGAACCAGTCTAAAAATGTTAGCATTAAAAAAATAAAAATTCATCACTTTTAAGGCCGTTTATTTCATACAACCGGTCTAAAATATTAAACTTTTTGGACTGGTTGTTCATAGAAACCAGTCTAAAAACATTAGTAGTGAAAAAATAAAAAATTCCTCACTTTGAAGACCGGTTATTTCTTATAACTGGTCTAAAAGAGGGCCTTTTAAGACCAGTTGTTTTCTGGAACTGGTTTAAAAGAGGCTGCCATTTACAAATTCAGATTTCTCCATTACTCGCGCTAAATTTCATAGAGTATCTAAGACTCTCTCCTTTTTCCTCTAAATTTCATAGTTTGTCTGCTAATTAAATTCCTCTATCGCTAACTAGCCCCTCCTCCTACCCACATCTGTCCTCCATCCTTAACCCTAACTATCTCCTCACTATTTCTTGCTCCCGTCGGTGTCTTCTCCATCACTGAACTTTAGATTCCATTACTCTACTCCTCTCCATTTCTTCCTCTCGTCGGTGTCTTCCTCAAGCTCAAAGTCCAGGTAATTATGAGTTATATTTTCTTTGATAAATTTCTCAAAGGAATTTTTCTCCTTTCCCCCCCTTCTTCTTCTTCATTTTTCTATATGAATTTGAGATACAAAATCATGCCCTAATTGTCTAAACTTTTTGATGAACTTGGTGTAAGCGACTGTGGTTTTTGGTTGTTTATAAGTAGCCTTATACTGTTAAAGGCAACAACACGTTCAAATATTTGGCTAAGAATATTATTACTAGTTTTCTTAGATTCTTCATCAATGGCTTTTACTCAACTGTAAATGCTTTGATATATTCACTACCTTTTCCCAACTTTTAATCGCTCTCTCTCTCATTCGGAGGACCATATATAAAAGTAATAAAAGCTAGTACAGAGATAGTTTGAGAGGATAACTTTGTATGGAAAATGTTCCTTGAGGAGGATAAGAGCCCCACCGTCACCTCTTTAGTCTACCATAGCACAAGACTACCACTTAGACCTTTCAGATTCACTAGCTAATGCTCCTCAAAACCACATTTTTTTATTTTCTCAACTTTTTTCTCTATTTTTTTTTTGTTTCCATAAGAAAAATTATACAGGTCTTCCTCTTAACACACACATTTTTCAAATTTTTTATTGTCAAAGTTGTACCCCTAAACCTTGACAATTACACAATATGATACTCATGGCTCCATGGGGGCTATTTTTGGCCAGTCCCCCCATGCCTTCAGAGTTAACTAAAACATTGAAGCTAAAGGATTCATACTTAGTATTGGATTGCTCCTCTTTACTTTTTGTCAAACCCTCATTTTACTTTAGAAAAGAGATCTTCCTCCTAATTTGGTGCTTTATCCTTCAACACTAACACCTTTATCCAGCCTCTTCCTCATTTTGATTCCCGTCCTTTTACTTAACACTATATTTTTTATCCTTTTCCTTTCTTCAGCCTGCAGCGAGTTAAGATCCTCAACCCCACCTTTCAGTTTAATTTTATTTAGTTGATCCACAATCTTGACTTCCTGTGAGTCTGGACTAAAAAAAATCAAAAACTTCTTATTCACATTTGGCCTTTATTGGATAGTAGGATGGGTCATTATGCTAAGCTGCTGAAACATATATTGAGTCCAAGTAATCTTTGAGCTCAGAATTATGACTCATTTTCCTAGAATAATAAAAAGAGATTGGTATTTATATTTGAATTGTTCTATATGATTAAAAAATAATATTTTTTCATGCATCATGAAAGAGAGAGAACCAAACTTAATTACTTACAAGTTATTGGGAATTTACTTGCAACTAGATTATTGGAATTTTCTAGTTATTGCTGAGAATTTGATAGCACCATTACTAGATCATTTGATTTAAGATATGTAACATCTAGAAGTTAGAGGTAAATGAGGCTATAGTATTCATCTTGAACTAGTTTATGAACCTTGCATCCATTCGTAGCTTGGCTTTCTGAATTGTAATCGAACTTTCTGCAAGAGAGCTATTGAATGCATTGTCACTATTCTAATTTGATTCTCTTATTTAAAGTATGTAAAGCTGAACATTTTTCGCTGGTGCGTGAATTTATTAGTGTGTTTTGATTTGGGTTATAGTGTCTGAAATCTTCTAGGTGTGCAAGTTCATTGAAACTTCTCTTTCCATTTTATTAGAATCTTCCTTACTTTGCATGTGATTAAAGTTCAGCTTTTCTATTATTGCCGCTGAGGCTTATTTTGCATTTGGTTATTGTTGTGTAGTTTCCAGTCTTCAAAGCTTCTATTGTGCAATCTACCCCACCATACCAAACTAATCTTTCCTGTGTAGTTTGCGGTCTTCAAAGCCTTTCTTCAAGTGATTGATGGGTAATTTAATTAGTCTTTGGCATTAATTAATTGAAGTGATGCCTACCAAACTGATCTTTATTATACAAATGCATTATAATATAAAATATTCTATGTACTTGTTAATTAGGCTTGTAGTTAAACTAGGTACTTGATGAGTGTAATGATTTTGTGCTCTCATCATACTTATGCCTTTTCCAAGGAAAAAATACAAAAGAGAGAAATAAAAGGTGTTGAAGTATATGGATTGTAGTTAGATAAATGCTAAACAGATGAGTGTTGAATATGATAATGGGGTGAGGGATTTTTTAGAATTTGATAGAAGAAATGCCAATAATGACAGTTGGGTGCTTTATTGCCCTTGTGTATATTGTTTGAATGAGCAGCGACTAAGTGATGTAGATATATATACATATTTAATTTGTGAAGGATTGTATAAGATTTATACAGTATGGGTATGGCATAGTGAAGAATTAGAAATGCTAAGTGTATCTCAATAGGGGGAGTGGCCTTTGATGATAATGACACAGATTTGGATGATTGGATAGAAGATATTATTCATGATGTAAGAGAAGAAGCTTTTGAGCAATCACATGCATATGGTAATATGTGCAGTGATGCTGAGAATCCGTTGTACCCAGAGTGTAAAAAATACCAACTATTGAAAGCAGTATTGAAATTAGTAAGCTTGAAAGCACGGTATGGATGGAGCAACAAGAGTTTTTCATAAATGCTTGAGGACTTTAAGGACATGCTTCCATATGATAATGTGTTGCCTTGTTGATACTATGATGCTAAGAAAATACTATGTCCATAAGGGATGAAGTATAAATTGATCTATGCATGCCCTAATGATTGTATATTGTACAGAAAAGAGCATAAAGAGAAGCAGCAGTGTCCAATATGTGAAACCCTAAGGTACAAATCAAATAAGGCCCCTACAAAAGTGTTGTGGTATCTTCCAATCTTACCGAGGTCCAAGCGCTTGTTTGCTAATGAAATCGATGCCAAAAATTTAAGATGGGATGTGGATGAGAGGATTTCTGATGAAAAGCTTCGACATTCGGCTGATTCTTCTCAATGGAAGAAAATTGACCAATTATTTCTTAGCTTTGGTGAAGAACCTAGGAACCTTAGGCTTAGGCTTAGAAAGGATGGCATGAATCCTTATGGTAGCCTAAGTAGTATATATAGTTTATGGCCTGTTATGTTGGTAATTTACAACTTATCTCCTTTGTTATACAAGAAACCAAGTACATCATGTTGTCTATGTTGATTTCGAGACCAAAACAACCCGGAAATGTAAAATTTTTTACCTAGAACCCTGGATCAAACACTTGAAAGAGTTGTAGGATGAAGGTGTCAATGTTTTTTACGTGAACAAGAAGGAGATTTTTAAAATGTGAGCCATGATCTTTTATGCTATAAATGACTTCCCTGAACATGGAAACTTGTCAGGATATAGCGTTAAAGGCCATAAAGCATGTCTGATTTATGAAGAAGGCACATGCTACCACTTCAACATGGAAGAAATACCGTTTATCTTGGCCATAGGAGATTTCTTAGACAGGGCCACTCATATCATAGATGAAAGAAAGCTTCTTTTGGTGGTTATGAGTTTGAAGATTCTTCGGAGGCATTGACTGGGGAGAAAGTTTATGAAAATGTGAAAAATATCAATGTTATCTTTGGTAAGACTACAAAGTGTAATACCCCATTTTTCACCAATATACTTATGTGTATATTTGATTTATATTTAGTGGAATAAAATGGTGAAAAATGATGTGAATGAATTTATGTGAATTTATAGAAAATATTCTAATTGCCGGTTACACGTAAATTGGCCGAATAAGGGTATAAGAGACCGGTAAAGGCCTAATATGGTAACCAAAATTCACAAAATTTAATGACATGATTAATGGCCTCATTTAAGTGTCAAAATGGGGTTAAGCTGAAGAAATGTGTGAAAGATGATTTATCTCGATAAATCATTAAATGCAGGGGCAAAACGCTAATTTTGCCGAAAAGTGGAAAATAATTATTTTTCCCCATATTCCCAATAAATTGAGTTAAATGGGAATTAAAAAGAGAAAAATGACTAATTGACCATTAATAAACCAATTTTGGTGAATTATGGTAAAAAATTGTCAAATAGTCAAAAAGTCAATGACTTGCTCAATAAGTTACGTGTTGGCGTAATGGGATAAATGGAGATTTAGCTTTTCCCATATTTCCCTGCATGTTCGGCTGGAATGAGGGAGTAAGAAGGAAATGGGATTAATTGGAGAATAATTACATTTATGGACCAATGAGAGCTTGATACTTGGCATAGTTAATGAAATTCTTTCATTAATATATATCATCCTATCCTTCTCCAGCTGCTCCATACGCACGATCACAATTGAAATAGAAAAGAGAGAGCTTGAGAACGAGAACTTGACGGAGGAGAAGGAGAGGAGCTAGGATTGATACAAAATTAAGGTATGGGACTTGTGTCTTGTGATTTAAGGCTCCAAATCTCTCCATAGCTTCGACTTCTCATCTCTCTATCATTGGTTTGCTTGTTGTTTAGCTGAATCAAGTGTAAGAAGGAGAGAGAGAGAAAACGTCCAGGAGAGAGAAAGTTCAATAAATCAAGAGGTAACTTCCTAAACTTGTTCCTCTTGCTTGATTAAGGTTAGTAGAGTTGTTTTGGGCTTCATTATAGTTCATTTGATACAAGATAATTCAAGAAAACCAAAGAGACCTTAATATGTAAGTGTCTCCAAATCAAGTCCAATGAATGTCTAACTAGTTAATATATTTGTTACAAGTAGAAAGGAGGTGATTAGGCCAAAGAAAATGAGAATTCGACACAACTTTTCTGGAAATTTATTTTCCCTTCCCTGTGTTAGACGTGATGAATGAATGGGAATTTGACCAATTCGATACTTCCATTGGATTCAGGAGGCCGAATTGTGTACGGTCTATGTTAACCCCGAAGTAAGAAAAGGCTCAGAGAGTGAAATGACCAATTTTCCCTTTCTAAGCCTTATTTGAGGGTTGTCAAGGGTATTTTCATCATTTAGGCTTGATTGTGGCCAATTCGAGGTTGGTAAGGGATTCTACATGTGAAATTGTGTAGGAATGGCCTAAATCATGATTTTGGAGAAAATACTGATAATAAGGACCTAAGGGATATTTTGGTAATTTGGCACAAATAGGCTAAATTTACCAATGAAATGAGTTTGGAAAGGTATACAGATGAGTAATAACTCATTTGTAATATTTGGCGATTTTAGGACTTGACAACCAGTTTGGCCTCAAAAACTGTTGCCCGAGCTTGAATGAAGGGGAAAAGTTGCATAAAGTAGCAACCAGGTAGTATTTGTCTTCATATAACATGATATGCATATGTATTGTTTGTTATCATCATCAAAATTTCTAACATGTTTAGATTAAGCGAAGTGAATGCCCGGGGCCTATCGAAGGTCGGGTCGACACTCATGCGAAATGTTCATAATTGCACGAGTGGGACCCAGGGCCTATCTTTGCACAGGTACCCCTCGGGGCCAAGAGAACCAGTCAAGCGCGATGTCGGTTATGAGGTTGCATTGTATTCATTGTGCACAGGCGCCCTTCGGGGCTAAGAACCCATCTAGCGCAAAGTCAGTTTATGAATTGCATGTTTGCACTGAATAATGTTTGATGATTTTATATGAGTGAAGAATGCTTGTGTGTGTTATCTTATATGTTTAATGACGTTACTACTGAGATTCTTGTGAATCTCATTCTTTTCCCAAAACAAATCTCCAGTACAGGGAGGGAGCTCGCGGGGTAAAGAAAAGGTAAATGACGATGAGTCGAGGCCGAGTAGCGGAAGAAATTAGGCTAGGTTGTCAAACTTTTGTGATGTATTTTAAGAGCCTTATGAGTATTTTGAGTTGTATATGAAGTATATGAAATGAAGTGAAGAATGAATATGAGGGTTGTAAGATGAGTTGTGTATTAATGTGTTTATATGTGATTATTTATATCCAGCAGAGGCATTGTTTAAAGTTCTAGCAATTTTTTAACTCTGATGTTGATATTTGGTGAGTATTAGCTAATTAGTACTCTACCGTAGTGTTTGGAAAATAAGACATCACACAAAGAGTATATATTAGAAAAATATATGGAAAAAGAGGTCTGTCTTCTTCGATCTTCCATATTGGTGTAATCTCGATGTCAGATACTGTATTGATTTCATGCATGTGGAGAAAAATGTATGTGATAGTATTGTTGGATACTACTCAACATACAAGGCAGTTCTAAGGATGATGTGAAGGCAAGATTAGATTTACAAGAAATGAGAATACGAGAAGACTTAAATCCAAGGCCATATGGTAAGAGAACTTTTTATCCTCCAACTTCTCATACTTTGTCTAAGGATGAGAAAAGAAGTTTTTGTGAGTATTTACATGGCATCAAAGTTCCCTCAGGGTATTCTTCAAATTTTAAGAAGCTTGTGTCGATGAAAGACTTGAAGTTAGTAGGGCTAAAGTCTCATTATTGTCATGTCTTAATGCAACAACTACTCCCAGTAGCTATTCGAGGCATTGTCGAATATGATCTTCAACACATATTGATAAGACTTTGTTTCTTCTTCAATTCTATTTGTAGTAAAGTCATTGAGAAGGAAATATTGGATGAATTAGAAAATGAAGGATATCTGATCTTATGCCATCTTGAGAAGCTTTTTCTTCCTTCTTTTTTTGACATTATGGCACATCTAATTATTCATTTAGTGAGGGAGATAAAGTTGTGTGGCCCTATCTATTTCCAATCTATTTCCAATGGATGTACTCAATTAAAAGAACTATGAAAATCCTAAAAGGGTATGTGAAGAATCCTAACTATCCTGAAGCATCTATTGTTCATAAATATGTTTTTGAAGAAGCCATGGAATTTTATCAACATTATTTGTCAAATGTAGGACATATTGGGTTTCCTAAACACCATGATGAAAAAGGGGGTAGATGCAGGGCTATAGTAAAGAGTGTAGATCTTGATGAATTGCAACAAGTCCACTTATACATCTTGAATAATGTTGATGAAGTTTAAAATGACATGAATGCTCATAAAGAATTTGTACAGAAAGAAAATAGTCAAATGACTGAACAAAGGTTAATTAGGGAGCATATCAAAACTTTTGCATATTGATTCAAACAAAAGGTTGATGAAGAAGAATGTGTTTCTGATACAATTAAATGGTTAGCACGTGGTCCTGATGTTAATGTTATAAGTTAGACTTCATTTATGATCAATCGTTATACCTTTTACACGAAGTCCCTAGATGATAGGAGCATCGTCCAAAATAGTGGAGTTATATTAATGGCAAAATCTATGCACTTCTCTAGTTTAAAAGATAAGAACCATAAATTAGTAGCCATACTTTATTATGGGGTTATTGAAGAGATTTGTGTGGTTGACTATGTTAAAATTAAATTTCTCATTTTCAAATGCAAGTAGGTTGATGTCAATAATGGTGTGAAGATCAATCAGTTAGGATTTACATTGATAGATCTGAATAGTAGAATTTTTGGAAATAAACCTTTTATTATGGTAGATCAAGCGAAACAAGTATTATATATTACCGATCAGGAAAATAAAATGTGGTATGTAGCTCTCCAAGGAAAAAGGGTAATGATATTGATGAGGAAAGTCGTTCAAATTACGATCTTCTTGGGACTCCTTCTTTTTCCAGGGGTCTACTAGAATTGAACGAAGAAGATGAAGCAGCTAATAAACACGTAGCACAAGAAATTATCATCATAAAGGGATATAGGAGGATATCCCTTTATAAAACTACTTTGAAAGTTAGCTAGCTAAAGTTATTATCATTATGAATTATATATAAATTATGTATATAGTTATTTTATAGATATAGTCTTTTCATGTTACTAACTTAATGATTTATCTTTCTTTGTTGTCTTAACAGGAAAATGAAGGATCTGAGGTATCCCAGCGTAGAGGCTCCGGAGCCACCTAGTGTTCATCAAAGCAAACTAGCTAGTATTAATCAGGGCGAGCCTAGTAATGCTTTGAGCCAGAATGAAAGTAAGCCTTGTAACCAGTCTGTATGGAGGGGTAGAAGTGGCGACGGTTGAGAGACATTACCCTCAGTTCAAGTTCTGGGTAAAAGATACCGATTAAGTTTGATAGATATTGGAAACCAATAAGGCCTAATGCAAGCCAATATAGAAGTTTTGTCAGCCTCCTTGCACTCAACAAGCCTAGCATCTTGATAGAGGAGTGGAGAAATATCGATAAACATGTGAAGCAACATATTTGGGATACTATCCATGTATAAAGTTCTCTTCTGCATGTAATGATTATCAAAATTTTCACTAACTCTTTCAATGCATGCATTACAACTCACTTATGTTGTTCCTCATAGTGACATCTTGTACAAGAAGACAATGATGTATTGTAGTGAGCACTGGAGGAAGTTTAAGACAAATCTGGCCAATAATTACGTGCATATCAAGGTGGAAGATGGTAAGTCTTGTCTTACTCCGTGCAACAAGTGTTCATACATTGATAAAGCGACATGGCAAGAATGTTTTAGGCTCGGACTACTCCAGAAGGTTTCGTGAGTTGACTTATTTTGCATTTTATTTACTTATCAATTGTCTTTATTGATTGTAACATGTTTTTAATTTCTTATTCATAGGCAAAAAGGTAAAAAACACAAGAGAATGGTAGAAAGAATGATTTACCTCATACAATGTCTCGTGGGGGTTATGCAAAGGCCGAAAAAGACTTGTTGGTGGCCAAACGGAAGAGATTGGAAGAAGCATCTCAATCTAATCCTTATGTTCTTCTTTCTCCACCATCTCTGATACATCATGAAGAAATGTAGTTGTTTGCTTGCCAAAAGAGGAGTGAGTCTTATACAAGTGAAGGGAGGAATGATAGGAGGAATGATATCTTATAGGAGGAACTTAAAAAACAAGTCAAGGCATCCTTTAGGTCAGATAGGAGGAATGATATCCTGACAGTTGCTACTGTTAAACATGAGCATCCAGGCTGTGTCAAGGGAGTTAGAGGAGGGGTAGGCATAAGGGATTACTTTGGAGCCCCCTCATGCCATTCCTCAAGAATCATGACTAAGGAGGAAATGGAGCATATGTTGGGCACTACAAGGGTAAAAGCAAGGGCCGAGGCAGAAGCATCATTTAATGCAGATTAGAAGCCCGGTTGAGCAAGATAAGAGAGGAAATAATGATGATTATGAGCATAAGACAAGATCTAGTGCTCCCCCGACACAATCGCTTGCTCCTAATAAGTATAGCACTAAAGGGAGTTGTTGCAATATTGGACAGTCATCAGAGGGTCCTGGAAAAGAATTAGATGAACCTTTTGACATTTTTGTCGAGGATCCTCTGAGACGGTTAGTTTCATGGTGGAGTATGCATAACCTGGGATCAACTGTCTACTACCAAAAAATGAAAGATGATCAAGTCAGAGTGTCAGTTAAAGAGGTGATAATTACATATGCACGTGTCCCTATCCCTTATGATGATTTCAAGATTGTGAGCGATGTCCTGGGTACTTTCATCTTGTGGCCAAGGTTCTATTCGAGCTGAGGAAACCTTGATCACAGCCCCAAGTCCATATCCAGCCCTAAGTCCAGCTCCCTTCACTCAAGAAGTTTCACAGCCTCCATTGAATGTCATGTAACAAGTGATTTTGATGGAATATGATATATCCTTTCAAATAAGAGATTGGCCTACAGATTCAGTTGTTGGCAAGTTAGAGGTGACAAGCTTTATTGAGAGGGATGATTTAATGTCCTTAGTTTCTTCTAGACAACATCTTACTGTTGCGATTATCCAACTTTTTTAATGTAAGTATCCTCTTCAATTAGAAGTAAACATTTTAAAAATTACACCATTTAAATTTAATTTGTGTGCTTGCATTATTATAGGTACATGAATCATAGGTTGGTCTCCTCTGGCAATAGTGATAAATTTGGATTCGTATGCCCAGTTCAAATCCAAGAGAAAGGGACCACTACTGCTATCACACATAGATACTTATAAGAGAGGCTTAGTGAAACCGTAACTGAGTGTTTCTTAGCTATATGTGCATAAGTAAGAAACAAATTTATATTTCATAACATATGTAATGCTTTATATTTCATAACTGAGTGTCTCTTTTTTTTCAGTGATCATTGGCAATTGGTTTTTCTATGTAGGAATAGTTATACTGTCATCCTCTTATGCTCCCTCTACTTTAAACCAAGGAATGAATTGAAGAAGACCATGAACTCGTAAGTTTTTTTTGCATTATTACCTTTTATGTGCAAAGTTTATAGAATTAGTGTAAAATAAGTAATCTTTGTGATTTTGATGATAGGGCTATGCGGACATTCCTACACGCTACTTGTGGTTAGCATATTCGTGAGTTAAAAGACCCTACATGGATCATCCCAAAGGTTAGTACATATTTGTTTTCTTTAAGAATGTGTGCAATAAGCTAATGATGTCATATTCTTTTTCAGAGCCTTAGTCAACCAACGGAGTCCAACTTATGTGGTTTATATGTTTTGAGGCACATTTATAATATTATTACCCTAGGCATAACTGATTTTATTAAAGAGGTAAATGTATATTTCAAAAATTTTGTATTACTTTATTGTTTTTAAGTTAGCAAGTTAATGTTTTATTTGGCTTTGGTGTTATAGATGTTTGATCTTGCTGATCCTTTTCCTGAAAAAGATATTGATTTCATCTGCAACTATTGTGTTGAATTCATCTATGAGCTTTTACAAGAATAGTGAGTTTTTTAATCCAATGTTGTTCTAATACTTGTGGTTTTCATATCTAATTGTGTTTATATCTATGTGTAGGACAATTTATGGGATATGGGTTATACAGGTCGGTTGCTGATACAAGCATTAGAGCTATTACTTCTTCTTATCACTAGTTGAGCTTCTTGATTCTTGAAATTAAACACTAAGCTGATTTGTGATATTTGTTGGTGTGATTTACTAAGATCTATTCAATTCTCTGTATTTTATAAGAAATTGTTATTGAAGAGTTGAAACCTTGTTCATTGATTTGTAGATTTTATTGTCAAATATCATTACTACTATTAAAAACTGATTAAGGAGAAAATTTATGCTTCCGTGTTGAGTTTCTATATACAATTGCTGAATTCATTGAGGTTACCCTTGGCTAGCACATACTCCTCTCATTGTTGTCATTTGTTGAGAGTTAGACTACTAGTTGTGATTTTGGGACTATAAAAATATGGTAAAAGATTCTTTCTACTGTGGTTGTATTACTGTTTATAGGTTTGGTCTGCCATATACTTACTACTATTGTCTAGGGCTTAATTATAAAAACAAAGAAAGAAAGATTGCTATAGGGATAAGTTGAGGTTTCCATTGTCATTATTACAAAATTTTATAAATGCACTGAGTGTTCAAATTTCTGAAGCTTTTTCTTGGTTATTACTAGTTGTTGCACTACTAGGAATTTTGACTAAAGCTAGAAAGAGTTCTAATGTGCACTATAATGTTTAAAATTGCTATCACATGCTATGATTGACTGAAGTCATATATGCTTGAACCTTATTTGCTATCATTTGAGCTGGTACTAATTTGCTCAAAATCTGTCTCAAGTTTTTATGATTTACACTTAATTCTTATCATATTGGGTGAATATTAATCTTAGATCATGTTTGTTCACTTTCAAGCTTCTGTGTGAGCTAACCTTACTGAATTTAAGGATCACTTATGATTTAATATGAGATAGTTGTTGTCATAAGCTGGAATTTATTGTCAAAAGAATGTGGGTTGTTGCCTTGTTGGAAGAATGATGTCATTGAAATGGCTTGCTGGCCTGAGTAAAGTTAATTTTTAAGGGAATATTTTTAAAAAATGGATACTTTTTAGACCGGTTGTATTAACAACCGCTCTAAAAAGTCCCCTTTTAGACCTGATTGTTATACAACTAATAAAAAAAGTCTCACATTTTGGACATGTTCCAAAATGTGAGACTTTTTTTATTGGTTGTAATACAACCGATCTAAAAAGTAAAAAGTGATACTTTTTAGACTGGTTGTATCACAACCGAAACAATAGGTCTAAAATGTGAGACTTTTTAGATCAGTTGTGATACAACTGGTCTAAAAAGTAATAGACTTTTTAGACCGGCTGTATCAAGACCTCATCTAGAACCAATCTAAAAAGTCATTTTTAACTGGTATAAAAAGTGATTTTTGCAAAAATGTGTTACAAAATGTAATGGCATATTGTAATTTCTTTGAACTCTAAGGGTAGAAATTAGCCCCTTAGGATAATTTGACTAGTTTAATTCATTGGTTGACTTGGTAAAATGACCATAATGACCCGAATGATATGATTATATATCAAGGCTATGAGAAGTCAAGAAAGAAAAAATAGAAGAATTTCTAAGAAGCCTTTATGGTTGGAAGAAAAGGGGACAAGAAGAAGAACTTTGTCCACAAGGTAGTAAACTTACTTGTATGTATGTGATTTTATACGGTGTATTGATTTGATGTATTGTTTTGCTTGATTATGTGAAGCATGTATAAATGAATGAAGCTTTGTTTTTGTTTTTACTATAGCCATAAGTATGTTAAGTGAACCTTTGAGCATGCAGAATATTATTTTGTGAACATGAGCCTACGTAAGGCAAGCATATCATGTACTAGCATTCATCTTACATTCATTGTTTATATGTTTGCTACTGAGATTCCCTTGAATATTTCTCTCCCCTAACCAACATTTAGATAGGTGAACATAGGTAGTATGTTGAGAACAGAGAAGTGGACTACATGAGAGAAGTGCAAAGGTAGAACGAAGACAGGGTACTATATTCATATGTTCAGTTTTATGTACTAGATGTAAACACTTTGGTAGCCCTATATGGCTACACTGTTTGTATATATATTCATTCTATGAATGAACTAAGAGTAAGCAAGAACTGAGCTAAGAGTCACTGTGATATATGAACATGGTAAGAATAATAGCTCAATAGCTGGAAATAAGAAATTAACCCTTAAAGAATTGAATAGTAATGCTTTCGATATGTATAAAAGAGCCAGAAATGTAAGGTATTTTATTTTTGGTATTAGTGAAATGATTCTGCCAAAGGAATTGTCTACTTAGAGATAAAGGTCCAGTCAGAGCAAAAGGTTATGACTCTAGAAAACTTTCTCTGCTTATGTGAATAGTATAGTGACTCTCTATTAGTGCTATTATAATTGGGAGTTATGGATAGCAAAGGAAACCAGAAAATTAGACCACCCCTGTCCGTTAACCAGCCTATTGAAGGAAGGGGTAGATGTGATATCCTGAATTTTAGGACTAGAGGCTTAAGATTTAGCCTGGATTAAAGGGGACTACTAGACCCCTGTTTGGTAAATGTCATACCGTAACGACATCCTCTCTCAAAGTGCCCTTCAGGAAACTTCTAATAATCATGAGCTTCATTTCTACAGTTTTGGATTCTTATTTAGAGGTGGTTGGCACCATCTCACCTACCGGAGTAGTGCCAGAATTCTGAACCGTTTGTGGAAACAAGTAGAGGTAAGCGTAAGCTTTCTTTTTAACCGATTGGTTTGTCGATTGGATGAGTATAGAGGAAGTTAGGTACTATTCATGACTGGTTTAAAATGGTTTTTTTAATGGCTAATTGATATCCAACGGATGTCTAAATAGCTAATCATTTGATTAGAAGTAGAAAGGAAGAGATTAAGCCAAAGAAAACAAGAAACCGACAAACTCTTCCCTATAACTTTGAATTTTCTATTCTAGCTGTTTCATGGGGAAGGAGTAGAAATTTGATGATTTTGATGTTTTCATGGGATTTAGGTGGAAAAATTGTGTAGGTATACAAGTGTTCATGAATTTTGGATGCTTGTATATGAATTTGGGAAATTATGAAGTATGTGTGTGCATTTTGCTTAATCTGCCCTGTGTGGTAGTAAGTGTTGGGCGTGATGTTTGAAGGTCTACAACTTGTCCAAAAATTATGAAATTTTTTATGATTAAAGTAGACATGTGTAAATTTAATTTGATAGGTGGTTTGTAATTTTTGGATAAGTATAGTAGGAGATGTGAATTGTTGAAGATATGCCATATTTTCTGGAAAGAATCTGAAACTGTGATGTTGTGCGAAATGTTTCATAGGGTAAACCTTGTCCAAATTTTTTGAAACTTTCCAAAATTAAATTAGAGACATAGATCTTTAATTGGATAGGTATTTTGTAATTTTGTGGACAAGTGTGATAAAAGATGTAATATTTCAAAGTTATGCCCTGCTGCTGGAAGAACATCTGAAACAGTTGGTGTTTGGAAACATTCTAGGAATGTTTTAGTTGTGGTGTTTGAAATTGAGTATTTTTATGTGAAACTAGACTGAATTATATTTGTATAGAGCTTTGAACCACCTCATTTTAAATTTTTTGGAATTAGTTATGATTTTTCAAATTTAGGTGAGAAATCTGTCAGATTAATGTCTTATGTGAATTTAAAACTTAATGGCAAAAATGTAATTGGTATGAACTCTAAGGGTGAAAGTAAGCCTTTAGGGCTAATGTAGGCCATTGTGCATTCACTTTTCATGGCTCTAATGATGTTATCACTTACCTAGGGCCATGAAGTGACAAAGAAGAAGCAATGGTTGGCGGATCAAGGGACAAGAAGAGAAGGACATAAAGTTCGAGAGGTAGTGAATTTACCTTTTCTGCATATATGTGATATGTATGTATTGCATTGATTATTTGACTGCTTTGCCTATTTGTGTGGAACATGTATGATTGGTTGAAGTTCTGTTATATTTGTGCAATGGCCATATGTATGTCATAACATCGAGCATGCAGCGTGTCATTATGTTGGCATGAAATAGTGTAGGCAAGTATGTCATGCATTCATATATATCTGGCATGCATAGTGGTAATATTTGCTACTGAGATTCTCTCGAATCTCACTCCTCCCAACCAACCATTTAGACAGGTGAAGATGCAGGAGGATGCACAGAGGAGATATAAAGTTGAAGTGCAGTTGTATTTAATGTAATTGATTTACAATTAATAGCCTTGTATGGCTTTGAATTTCATATATGTATATAGGTGTTTGAATACAGTATAAGCAGAGAATAGCTCGAATTTCATTAAAAATGAAAGAGAATCGCTCACATACTCTGATATAATGAGATTAAGAGCCGATGAGACATTATGACATAGTAAAACTTGTGAAAATAATTGAAATGTTTATTTTAACTGCTGAAAAACCCTCTCAACCCTAGGTTCAACTCCTGAGTTGAGATTGAGAATTTTGTGAACATTTTCAAAAGTTGGGTAATCCCAGTTTGAATCCTGGTCCCAACAGTGATTTCACTACTCATTTGCACTCATCTTGGGCTATTAGAGATAAGGTGTCACATAGGTAGAGGTATCAGTGGTATCAGAGAGTAAGGTATCAATACACTCAGAGGTGGTACCAGTACCTAGTTGGAGGTATCAATCTATACAGTAATGATACTAGCACTCGTGATAGTAGTATCAGGATGGTACTGGCGGTATCAGGATGGTGCCAGTTGTATCAGTGTACGCATGGGGTGCCAGTACCAGTTGGTGCTAACAATGGTACCAATGCACTTGATAGTGGTATTGATACACATAATGGTGGTATTAGAACACCAATGGTATCATTTTTGATAATGGTATCAGAGTTGATATTGTGTACGATAAGCAAGAATAATGGTAGGCAATTATATGACACAAGCTTATGGTTTATGATACTAAAGGTTGAGTATAGGTTTGAATCATATCTAAGCTGAAATAGTACTTAGGTCAAAATGTGAATCAGGTTGTACTATGGTTCTGATACATGATTGAAGTTTGAACCTTGTGAACCTTATGGATAGTATTGAACATTCAGTAAAGTTTTAAGGATGTTACCTGAATACTGTAAAGGTTAGACAGGTGCTATTGATCTTGATTTTTAGCGTACCCAATGGATATAATCAAGGAAAGTGATTTTTGATCTGTGTGATGTCGAGTTTCTAGATTTAGTGTTGAACCTGAAAGTTGGATGTCTATCCAGCATCTATAGAAGGGTTACCAAGTGAACAGTAACCCAATAATCATCTGTTAAGTTCTGATTCCTTAAGAGTTTGAAATGGCCCAGAATGATTTTAGGTCTTAGAATGTGTTGGAATGTGTATAAGGTTTCTGAAGGTTGCTAGTTGCTAATCTAACATAGGGAAAGATCTTGATAATAGAATATTCACTTAGAAAGATTGAATGAGAATAGTTCTCTGAAGCCATAGATTATGGTCTCATGGTTGAGACAGAGAATAGAATGTACTAGTGGCTTCCAGATTCCCTATACAACGTAGGTAGGTTACCCCCATTAAGGGATGAAGAATTATGCCTAGCTTAGGAACGATATTGAAAGTCCATAAAAAAAATGACCCCATATGAGATGGCAGAATTAAAGGAAGCAGATTGTATAACTGCTGGAAAAAAGGGACTTTATAAGATCTGGATTCTAGTTATAATGGTACTTCTATTAAGAGACAACTAACAGAATAGAGCTACCTATGGAGAATTTTGATCGGAGAGGACTACCTACGGAGGATTCTAATCAGAAAAGGCTACCTATAGAGAGATTTGATCAGAGAGAGCTACCTACAGAGGGTTCTGACTGGAGGGGCTGACTATTCAGGTGACTGAGTGAAGCACCGAGTGCAATACCGTAGCATGAAGCCACCGTGATGTCGAAACATAGTGTACAACCACCGTAATGTCCAACTGTAGTGTGCAACCGCCATGACGCCGACCAGTAAAGTAAAGCTACGGGAACATTGACTCTCAATGGTGATGTACTTTAATGAGTCTTCCATCTAATGAGTTTCCTTGAAAAAAGGTTTGATATGACCCAGTAATCGCCATGGGGTACTCTAGTGCCGTTTGTAGATAGAAAGATGAGAAAGGGAATTAAGAAAGAATAAGCTTGACAGTATAAAGGAAATCAACTCTTACTCTCATATCTTATGTAACGGTTCTGCATGTATGTTTCTACCATCTAATATATTCATGTTATGAATATATGGTAGGCAGTAAGACCTAATGGGCTAGTATATCCTTAAGCAGTCAGACCTGACGGGCAGAGGCCCGAGGCTGTAAGTCCCATAATGCCTATAGCATAGGGGTGATTCCTTGGGTAGTAAGACCTAATGAGCATTCAAAATATGTGGGGTAGTTGTCTAGGGCCTACTGTACGGGTGGACGCTTGAGCCATGGAGATTTATTTTAATGCATGAGTAGACACCTGGGGCCTATTGCATGGGTAGACGCTTGAAGCCATATGACTTGTTTTACATTGGATAAACACCTGGGGCCACAAGACTTGTTTTGCACTGGGTGGACGCTTTGGGGCCATGTGACTTATTTTACCAAGAATTTTTGTATGGGACTAATGGTCCACTAGTTGACGTTATGCTATATGCTAACGTGTCGAATGCTCTTGTGATGAATGTTTTAGCATTCTTTGTGAACATTACATAAATGTATAGATGACTTGAGTAGCAAGAGTTAGAGCCTGTGATATATTTAGAATACCTAGTGGATTGTGTGTCTTGAGGTAGTTAGTCTCGATAGACATTCAACAAAGATGATGGACTAAATTTCCTGAGGCCATAAGACCTGAGGGACTAGTATGTCCTTAGGCTGATAGAATGTTACATGTTGAGAATTGTGACAGTGAAGGCTTGAGTCAATAAGACCCGGTATGTAAATTTGCATAGGGCAGAGGCCCTGAGCTATAAGACCTGTATGTCTAACGTGGTGACATTGGACCAATATGTTCAGAGTACACCTTAAAGCTAGCAGAACATTCAGACTGTATAAAGGTTGTAGCCAAGGCAGTAAGTCTTGAGATGCATATGGCATTAGGGTGATTCCCTCGGTAGTAAGACCATTAAGTGTTGTGGGAGCACGTGAGCTGTAAGGCTTGAAATGTATATAGTATGATCTGGGCGGACTCCCAAAGAGGCTGTAAGGCATGGTATACACATAGTGTGATCCGGGTAAAGTCTCAAAGAGGCTGTGTGGCCTAACAACCCAGCACTGTGAGAATGGACTAGTGGGTCGTATATGTGAATGCTACACACTGTGTATTGAATGAATTGGTATGTCATATGGTGATTGCTAAATACTATCTAAGATTTTGTTGAGAGTATGATGATTTGAGTTGCATGCTCTTGTTAGTGCAAGCTTTTCACCTAAGAGGGGGGTGAATTGGGTGATTGCAGATTAACAAGAGAATTAATTAAAAATTATGGAACTTTAAAGCACAGTTATAAGTAAGAAGAGATATCACTGAAGTGGACACATGAGTTTATACTGGTTCGGTCACAATCACCTAACCTACGTCCAGTCCTCAGAAATCCTTATGAGCCTTTCACTATATCTTCCAAGATTCAGTGGGTTCTTAGCACCTCAGTACAACAGAAAGTTCCTCTTTGGACACTCGCTCCCCCTTACACAAGGTAATCTCAAATCCCAACTTAAGGCTCCTCAACCTTAAGTTATCACTATCGGAAATAAAGAGTTTTTGACTGACAAATCTCTCTCACAGAGTATATGGATGGAAACTGAAGTACAGGTGAAGAAATAATAAGAGACAAAGCACTTATGAGTATATTGTTTGCAGTGTGTTCAAGTGTTGTCTGTGTCCCTTGATTTTTGAATGGCTGAACTTATATAACAAAAGCTTTGAGGACCGTTGTGAATTTTTCCGTTGATCGATTGTGCTTCTGACAGATGCAATAGTATTTGTTTTTCACTTTGCACGTTGATAGTTATTTTTTGAATATTGCTGCAGCCCACGATTAATTGCCGTTGAGTGTTGTTCAGTTGCTTTTCATGTGGGTGGTAGTAGAGTACACCTGTAATACACTCAGGAAAATGACCATTAGAAAATACTTTGAATATCACTGGAATGATTGTGATTCACTGGGAGTGATTTCTGAAAAATCAAAGAATCTTTGGAAGTGAACTTGTTTTCACTGGAGATTATTTTCAGCGAATGTTATTCTACTGGCAGTATTTTTAACGAAATAATATGCCACATGATTTTGAAAGTAATTTGGATTAACTAGCAATGACTATCACTACCAATATCTTACTAGCAAAACTTGTTGATTTCCGTGGAAGTGGTTGCAAGTGGATCACAGTAACTGTTTGAGAGTGAAACTGATAAAATGACATATCACTGGAAGTGATTTGGAAAACAGTGAAATTTTCTACAAGTGATTACAGATCCACTGGAAGTGATTTTGAGATTACATATATCACTCGAGTGAATTTGGCGTCATTAGAAGTGATTTTGCAAACAATGAAGTTTTCTTGCAGTGATTTTCAATCCACTGGAAGTGAATCTGGAAAATTCAAAGATTACTCGAGTGCGTTCAGGGTATCATTAGCTTCAGTAAAAGTGGAGGACGTACCAAAGAGTGCGTTCAGAACCAGATATGTTCATTATGAATTCTTAGTAATGCCATATGTGCTGACTAATGCACATATATTGTTTTTTACATGAATCGAATTTTCCTTCCATATTTGGACTAATTCATAGTAATCTTTATTAATAATATTCTAGTATATTCACAAAACAAAGCAAAACATAAAGAACATTTAAGAACAGTGCTTAGTACATTGAAAGATAAGCAATCTATGCCAAGCTGAGAAAGTGTAAGTTTTGGCTTTCAAAAGTTAAATTTCTAGACCATATAGTCTCACAAGAAGGGGTCTCGATATATTCTAGTAAAGTAAAAGCAGTACTGAACTGGAAAGGGATAGAGAATGTTGTTGAAATACACAGTTTTCTAGGTCTTGCCGGTTATTACAGAAGATTTCAGCAGAATTTCTCAAGAATTGTTTTTCCTTTCACAAGGTTGACATGTAAAACTCAACATTTTGTATGGATGAAAGTTGTGAGAGGAGTTTCACAGAGCTGAAGAAGAGATTGACAACAACACCAGTATTGATAATCCATGATCCATAGTGGACCTATGTGGTCTACAATGATGCGAACAAGCATGGATTAGGATATATCTTGATACAACAGGGAAAAGTTGTGGCATATGCCTCTTATCAGCTAAAGCCTCACAAACTAAATTGTCCCACTCATGATCTTCAGTTAGCAGCAATTGTGTTTGCATTGAAAATCTAGATACAATATCTTTATGGGGCAACCGTAGAGCTATAATGTTACCACAAGTGTTTGAAATATTTATAGGATCAGAAAGAGTTGAACATGAGACAACGTAGATGGATGGAGTTGCTTAAGGATTATAACCTAGAGATTAAATACCATACATGAAAGGCTAATGTAGTTGCAGATGCATTGAGCCGCAAAGCAGTGCAGGTGGCATCCTAATGATTCAAAAGCAGAAACTGATCAAGGATTTCAAAAATCTAAATATATCTAATCATATTCTAATCAGTAGGAGCAATGTCAGTCAAATAGAAAATGATCTGAGAACAGTAATTGAGAAAACTCATATGCATTATGAAAGGGCACAATCTATTAAAAGCATGATTGAAAAAGGTGAAACTCAGGAATATTATTTTTTACTGAGTAGACTAGTTAGATACAAAAAGTGAATATATGTTCCACCACAAGTTGAATTGAGGTAGCAAATCCTGGATGAGGCGCATAAGAGTAGATATACTCTATACCCAGAAGTAATTAAAATGTATCATGACTTGAACTCCATGTATTGGTGGCTGGGTATGAAAAGAGATGTAACAGAATTTATGGCTCGTTGTCTCATTTGCCAGAAGGTGAAAGTTGAGCATCAACAACTATTAGGGCTTCTCAAAACCCTGAAATTCCTGAGTAGAAATGGGAAACCATTACTATGTATTTCGTGACAGGATTACCTAAGATTAGAAATCATGATGCAATATAGGTAATTGTTGATCAATTCATAAAGACAATCAATTTCCTACCAATTAGCATGAACTATTCTCCTAATAAGCTAGCAAAGGTTTATATCAAGGAGATTGTGCCATTGTAGGGTACTAAAGAATAGAATTTCTGATCGAGATCCTCAGTTTCCTTCCAAGTTTTGGAGGTCATTGCATAAGGCTTTGGGTACCAAACTCAAATTCAGTACAGCCTATCATCCTCAGATAGATGGGCAAACAAAAATAACAATACAGATGCTAGAGGATATATTTAAGGGTATGTGTATTAGATTTCAAAGGAAGCTGAGATTGATTCCTTCCTCTTGCAGAGTTTGCATATAACATTAGCTATCATTCGAGCATACTAATGGCTGCATATGAAGCATTATATGGAAGAAAATGTCAATTGCCCTTGTGCTAGGCAGAACTGTATGAGAAAAAGATGTATGGGCCAGATATAGTCAATAAGATGATAGAGCAGATTAAGTTGATAAAGCTGAGATTATTGACTGCTCAAAGTAGGTAGAAAAGTTATGCTGACAAGAGGCAAAATCCTCTAGTATTTGAAGTTAGAGACCACATGTTTTTAAAGTTTCACCAGTTAATGGTATTAGTAAGGCATTAAAAGTGAAGAAATTAAGCCCTAGGTATATTGGTCTATTTGAAATATTATCAATAATCAAGCTAGTAATGTACCAGATAGACCCCAAAATTTAAGCAGATTACAGATGTCTTCCATATCTCACAATTAAAGTATCAACTCGACCCAGAGCATGTAATTGAATATGAAGATGTTGATATAGGGGATGATCTTACATATAAGGTTAAACCTGATCAAATCATTGATTGACAGAAGAAACAACCCAGACACAGGAGTATCTCGTATGTGAAAGTAGTTTCGAAGGGATTATCTCCTAGGAAAGCTACTTGTGAAATGGAAGAAGACATGCAAAGACGTTACCCGGAATTTAGGAATATGTTCATGTAGCAAATTTTGGGTATGAAATTTTATTGACGAGGGGAGAGCTGTAATATCCTAAATTTTATTAACCAAAATTCCTTGTACATTTGATTATATAAAGCGGAATAAAATGGTGAATTTTGGTGCACTTGAAGTAGCCAAAATGTTGAAAATAATGATTACATGAAATTTTGGCTAAGTTAAGACATAAAGCTCAATTTTTATTTTCATAAAGGCCTAATATTGTAGCTAAAAGTTAAGAATGGAATAGCACAATTTTTTTCCAAATTCATGATGAATAAAGTCAGCCAATAAAAAAGAAAATGGTTGGGACAATAAAAAAGAAAAGGGAAGAATGCAGACAATAATTAGTTCAAAAATTGAAGAAAATGTAAAGGTAAAATAGTTATTTGGCTAATAAAAAAAATTAAAAACAAATATTTTCCCTTTAAATATGAATAAAGTCAGCCTAGAGAGGAAGAACCATGAAAAAAAATGGTTGGGACACCTTGCATGCCATGTGGAAGCTTGTTTTGCCATATGGAAAAAGGGAGACATGAAAATTTCCAAGTGTAACAATTTTCCATTAAAATATTATATAATTAAAGAGGTGGAAGGTGATTTTCTTAAAGAACATTTCAGCCTCCTAAGGCCATATTTCAGCCAGCCAACAAGAAAGAAGAGAGAGAGAGAGCTTGGAGAAAAATAAGAACAAGGAGAGAGCTTAAGGAATCAAGAAGGCAAAACTAGGTAAGTAGTAGTTGAAATATCTTGTTTTTACCTTCAATATCTTGGAAAATCTTTCTAATCTTCATATCCTTCTTGAAATCATGTAAAGCAAGAAGAAAATCAAAGGAAAGGAAGAGGAGGAGTGTTAAGTTAGAGAGAGAAAATCAAGAGGAATCAAGGCAAGCTTGTATACTTGTTTTATCATTGTTGGTAGTGGTTTTGGTTGGTTATTGGCTTGGTTTGGCTTAAATTTGTGATTTGGGATGCATGAACCCTAAGGGAAGATGCTGTCTAATTTGTCATTAATCATGTTCAAGAGATGTTTAAGTGGTTAAACAAGTGATTAGAAGTGGAAAAAGATGTTTTATAGAATGAAAATTGAAAACTCCAAATTTCCAAGAGTTATATGATTTTCATCTAGACCATGGTTTTAGGTGTTTGGGATGGAATTTGGTGGATTTAATGATTCCATTGTGTTTAGAATGAAAAATTGTATAGGGAACATGTGAAAAATAGAGTATGGAGACTTTAAGGTGTGAAATAACAATTTTACCTCTAAAACCCTAACTTTATGGCTGTCAAGGGTAAATTGGGAAATACAGTGCGATCACAAAACAACTTGGAGCAGGCCTATACATGTCTGTGCATATCACATCTTGGAGCAAACCTATACATGTCCGTACATATCAAACCTCTTAACTGAGTCCACCTGGCCATATGGTAACCCAAAGGTTCCATGGGGTGGTTTAACTCATCACCCACACCCAGAGAGTATAAACACCACAAGCAATACATTGAACAAATCATAGCAAACAATGCATATTAATATTCATATAGAATATGAGAGATAGAGTTACTACCTGGACTCCTTTCCAAGGCCTAACTATTATAGATCATTTTCTGTCCGACTCGGGCAATTATCAAATCCTAAACTTCAAAAAGTAATTACAAATTAGTTATTACTCATTCATACTCCATTCTATAAGTTGGTTATATTAGCTCAAAATCACATATTTACCAAAATACCTTTGGGGAATCGAGTCTAATTTCCCTTATTCCCGGTACAACTGTACTTTTTCAAAAACTATGATTCAGGCTTTTCCTACACAATTTCATGTGTAGAACCCATTTTTTACCTTAGTTTCGAAAAATTCATAATCAAATGGCCAGATTACCCTTGACAGCCATCAATTAGGGTTTTAAGGGCAAAATTGTCATTTTCCTAGGTTTTCCCAGAAATTTCTAGCATTTTCAATAAACTTTGAAATTTTATAACTAAATCTAGAAAATTCCAAATTGAGTAGTTCCAGTTCCTATGCAAAGATATTTCAGTCTTATTTTAATGCAAAATATCACAAGGCACCAAAAACATCCAAAAATTTCCAGAAAATTTATCCAATCTGGTCTGCCACAGAATTCCAGATTCATGGTTAAATTTGAAAAATCATATCTTTCAATCTACTTATCCAAATGGCACATATCAAATTAAATCCTAAGATGTCTACTTTTATCTTGTAAAATTTCATAAAGTTTGAACTAGGTTAATCCATTCAAAAATACGTCACAACACATTTTGTACAAATTAGAAAAATGGAAGTTTCATGTGTTATCCCTTAAAACACTTTCCTTTTCACTTTATTTGCTTGTTTAATCATCCTATCTCAAGTTTAACAAAAACAATAAAAATCTGGGTAGCATTTCCCCTTAGAAATTAGACATTCCAAATTTACAAAATCACCACAAATAACCAGATTTCCAACCAAGACACATTCACAATACAATTTTTAGCAAGAATACCAAAGTCCTATCAACTAACCTTGCTCCTTTCTTCTTCTTCCCTCTTGACCTGAAATCTTTCCCCTTTTCTTCTTCAAGTTTTTCTTGTTGATTGACTAATTTAAGAGGATAGGGAGGTTAAGGAGAGGTTTTTGGTACTATGACACAAGATTTCTGCATACCTTATATTTGACCCTTGAACCTTCTTCCTTCTTCCTTCTTCCTTCTTCCTCCTCTTCCCTTTCCTCCTTAGTCTCTCCAAGCTCTCTTCTTTCTTTCCTCTCCATCTCTTGAACAGAATGGCTCCTAAATAAGCCAAGAAGTAGAAACTTTTGGAGTTCTCTAGAGTTCTATACATGTCATCATCTAATTGGCTCTTGATTTATTTATGTCATATGACATTTATTTATGTCATATGACATAACATAATTACATATTTAATTATGTAATTATTTTTATGAACTCCATCTATCATCCTTTATTTCATTATTCATAAGAAACTCCAGATTATATTTATTTGGTAAAAATGACCATTTTGCCCTTGCAATTTCTCCCATTTTCACAATATTCAAGAAATTCTGCATAATTGTCTCCAATTTTTGAAAATTCATATATAATTGTATAGATATCAAATTGGGGTGGTTCTAAAGGCTATGTGACTCTTATTAAGTCTAATTTTAGGAAACAATATAAAATTTAGCTAATTGAAATCTTACCATTCCCAAAATTATTGTTTTTGAAGTCTGCCCCTGAAAAATGTTAAATTCGCTGGGCAAATTTTAAAAATTCATATTTTATTGTATACATCTTCAAAAATACCATATAACCTATCAAATTAAAGCTTATCATTTCTACTTTCATTATGAAAATTTTCATAATTTTTGGAGGTCATTTACTAATTTAAACGTGTCACACAGTCTGAATGCCTTATTAGGATATACACCAACTATCTTGTACATATAACAACTATTTTGTTATATGTGACTTTATTAGCTTTTTTTTTCCATTTTTCCTATTCTTTTATTATGAAATACCATAATAGTTACATGATACTTAGTGATCAAAATTTGGGACATTACAATTCTCGCCCCGTCAATAAAATTTCATCCTCAAAAATTTGGGACATCGTATGGATTCAATTATGCTTTATGGAGTTACTACTCTATGTGTTGGAAATTGTGCCCTAAGGGCCAATTATTGTACCTTAAACATTATTATTATTTAAGAATTTCTCCTTATTGTTATCATATCATTTGCATGTTTACTATGATAATTGTATCCTTGGATGAACTATAAAGATTATCCTGAATGTCCCTGGTCAATTATCTATGCGGGAGCAAAGATGAAATAAGACCAGTATGACTTTGATGAGGTATAGAGATACAAATCAATGTCTTAGGCACTTATAGGAGTATAAGGTGCTGGACCGACCTGCTATGAGAAAGTTGCATGGATTAAGTCATAAGCTTATCTCATACATATAATCATGTCACAGAGCCCTCTGACCTGAGATCATCATAGATTCCTGCATGAAACTTGCTAAGTTTTGACCTAGTCAAAAGTCACCTTTGACCGGGTGATGATAAAGGCTACAATTGGGCTTAGGAGTTTTCATGAAGAGGAATGTGAGTGATCAAGATGGAATTTGTCCCTCACATTAGTGAGAGATATTACTGGGCCCCTCGATGAGTGAGTCTGAGAAATGTATGGCCATACTGTAATGGGAAGGAGTTTCCATTTCTAATTTCAGGCTACTCAGGAATCGGGAAAGTGATGGTCAGGAACAGGAGGATGACGATGTCCATGCCTTATCCTTGACCGAAATATCGTGTGACAAAAAGGGACGTGACATGGTTGTATAAAAGGTTGCATCGTATCATCGATCCTCATGTGAATTGGGTAGTCGCAATGTCTTGCTAGAGGCCGCTTGCGACTTGTGGGCTAGAATAGTTTTGGCCCACTGCCAACTTCATGTGGGCCTACAGGGTCGCACACAAGAATAGCCCAACACGAGCTATGATGTCCAGATTCATTGAATCTAAGATGTGTCTAAGATTCAATGAATATAATATTTGACCTAGGGTGGATGAATTATATATATATATATATATAAATTTGAAAAAATATAATAATAATATATATAGATTATAATATTATTATAAGATGTTACTTTTATATTTAATTTATTTGATAAATTAAATAATTAAAGCTAATAAAGATATCATATCTTAGATTTAATTTATAAAGATAAATTAAATCTATTGGCTCTTTAATTAAATTAAATGAATATGATAAATTAAATCTGTTTGACAGATTTAAATCAGATTTATTTGATTTAATTTGAATTTCAAATTAATTAAGATTAATTTTGAGATTCCAATACGGCCCACATCAGATATAAAATTTGAAGGGCTAGAGAACCCTAGGCCGTACGAAGAACTTGGAGAGCCGCGAGAAACCCTGGAGAGACATCTTGGAGGCGCTAGTACGCTGCCGAATTGGGTCTTGTTCGTATGGATACCAGTAGAGGGAGGTGACCAGAGGTGTTGACTCCTATAGATCGAAAGCACGAGAAACATAAAGGTACTATTCTAACTACTCGATTTAGACGTCTTTGATAGATCCACGATTGGGATTCGAGGTTTTAAAGGGTTAATTTTTCCGCTGCGTGTACGATTTCCAACACTATGCTCATTCCATCTTTTTATAACTTAATCTCTCCCCTTCAGTGCAAGTTTATAGAGTATGCAGTACATCCATTAAAAATTCCATAAATGTTGAGTATCGGTAGCTCTCAGATTCTATAATTCTTTCAGAATTTTGCCAAGAATCCCCCAAACAACCTTTAATATTTATTGAAACATATTTCCTGGACTTACTAGTCCAGTATCATATCATAGCCTTGCTCTTTGCAAGTTTACACACTAAGTTTCTCTTAGATCTAACTTCTACTCAACACATTCTAAAGGTTTTCCTAATTTGCAAACCTTAAGGCATATCAGTCCAATAGGTTTTATAGCCTTTAGACTTCAAGTCCAAGGTCTATACTGAATGCAATCCAAGATTTATAACTTTCAATACAATCTTACAGCTTTCTTGAGCGCATCTCAAATTTCAACTTTTTCTATTTAAACATTTATACGTCTATATATATTGTTTACAAAATGTGCAAAGATAACTTATTCAGCAACAATTAACTTATTAACTTTAGTAATCTCATGACACATAGTCTATCAATACTCATAGAGCATATTGCTCATCTATCATTAAATACCCATAAGGTCTTATAACCCTAGTAACTTTCCAAGTAAATTATGCTTAATGGTCTTATCATCTTGGAACTTATTGTTCCATCATCATATTCTCTTAAATTGGATTATTTCCAAAATTTATACTTTGAGTCATTACTTGAATTCCCAAGATTTGGGCTACACTGTAGGTTTTATGACCTTGCCCTGTTTGCTCAAAAGGTCTTATAGCCTTTGGACTTACTGGCCCAATAGGTCTTACTGCCTACTGTATTTTCTCAACACCTATGTTCTTATAAGTGAATTCATAAATACAAAGTCACCACATTAGATATGGAATCAAAAGTTCCTTGATTTCTACTATTGTTGTTTAATGCCTTTACAATCACATTAGCACTTCCTGTACAGTATTTAACTTCCAGGTTTAACTAACTATATCCATCAGTGCTATCTCAAGTTTATCTCTTTATAATCTCACCATTACTTCAAACTCTAGTGGTTGTAGTACAACTCTATGACGTCCCATAGAAACAACCGTAGAAACAATCTCTCCAGATTTCCTCATACATAAACAGTTATTACTATCTCAAAATTCATACATAGGATATTTTAGTCTGTGAAGCTCCAACTGGCGAGAGGTCCATACCATAACGTCATCATGCTGCATCATGATACATTCTAACTCTTTCTTATTCATATGAACACAGACCACATAAGTCTGCTGCAATTTAGGACCACATAGGTCAACTGCAGATCAAGATCATATAATTCAATGGCAAATCAAGATCACACGTCAACTATAAATCAAAACCACATGGGTCAATTAAAAATTAAGACCATGCTAGTATTATCATCAATTCCCCTTTCAGCCTTATAGAGCTCCTCACTCAACTATTATCCTATATAGAGCATTGAATCATTATATTTGTCTTATCAAAGGCAAAATAATACTAGAGAAATACTACATAGCTTATTCATAATAATCATCAAGACCCATAAAACTTAAATTTCCTGGCCCTTTTTAGTTTAGTACTGCTTCCACTTTTCCAAAACTCACTAAGTCCCATTCTTATAACATTACATGGCTCAAAAACTTAATTTCTAATAGCCAAAGCTCATAGTTGGCATAGAGTTGCTTATTTTTCAATGTGCACAGTACTGTATTCAAATACTTTCCGTGATTTACCTTACTTAGAAATCACACAAAACGTCATTAATTCTCATTTATTCACAAAACCTATTGGTCAAATTTGACATTCATAGGACATATAGTCCTTTGCAACATTTCTCTAGTCTCACCGTCTATTTTTGTTCAGCTTCCAGTTATTTCATATTACTGCCCATAACTCTCAGGCTTTCATCTTCTTTGTTTAGACAAAGAGCACTAGAGTCCCACATAAAGAAATATTCACTTATCAATTCTGTCACGTAATCGGAAATCATACCAGATGAAATTTTGGTATTGCTTCCTACTCTAGTTTAATTATAATCTCCTCTTCCCTTTTTGAAGATATCTTATTAGTATCCTCTAAAATACTACATGAAATTCGTTTACTGTCAAAATATTATTCTAGCCTTTAATCGCTTGGAGCAAAACATGATGTACTACTAATTATCCTTATACTGACATCCCTCAACCTTGGCTATTGGAAGAAAATTTAAGATTGACATATGATTTATGGATTAGATTAAACACCTCTACTTCCACGATCTAGCGAAACATCACCGTCATCAATCAATCATTACCAGGAATTACTTCCAATTCATATCATTACAAACTAATCAGATTCATTGCCAATGCTTGTCCTTTAGCATTTATTACATGTTTCATAACAATAACTCAGTGGATCTAACACTTATAGGTGTAAATATAACTATATCATGGAGTAGCTATTGTATACTCAGGGTAGACATCTCACTTAATCATATACAATTAAGGAAGCACTAACATCTGATTCATACCATACTTGCATAGATTTGCCATTGGGTAGATTCATACTGTAAAGTAGTTCTAGAGACTTCCTGGCTTACTTTTGTGTCATTGCGAATTCTACCTTGAGTTCTCTACCTCAACTCCCCTATCCATTATTACCGTGGATAGTTACTGGCCAAATTCCCACTTACTGACAATATAATAGATTAATAATCTAACTGAAGTACTATAGAGCTTTCTGAATAATAGGGTAAATCATAATGCCAACTGGCATTGCTCCCTCCAGTGTCAGTTTTATTGCTTGTGTACTCACTAAATAAGTTTACTTCCAATGACTCAGTGTTACTCTACTATTTTATTAAATTCAAAGTATTGTTCTGAGACTAATTCCTTTTCTAGTTCTGATCCCAATCTCTGTACTCACTCCTCATCATCCATAAATGTATTAGCTGTTGATGCCAAACTGAGGTGACGCTTGAACACAAGCTTTGGCCATCCTTGTTTTCTTGTAGTTTGCAGCTCCTGGGTTATATGGATAATGGGCCCATTACGCTTCTACTGTACAACTCTAATAGAATCCTGGGGGTTTCCTTCACTCCTGTCTATCCACATCCCTTTTAATGGGTTATTCCCTATCTATTTGAATTCTTCTTTAGTTTATGAATTGTCAAGTGCACTTTAGTAAAATTCTAGAAATTTCCTCCATACGAGGACATTATTCCTTTTCTATCTGAAGACTAAACTTCCCTTAGAAGCAGGAGATCATTGTTGGCAGAATCATGCCACCCATGTCTACATACTTTCATTATCAACAGTTGGTCCATGCAAAATCCTAAACGAAGGATGTTGGTCAAAGTTTACAAGTTATCTACGTTCATTACCCTACTACCAGAATTGTTTCCCCTTTTCTTATCCTTATCTTACTTTTGCTGCACTCCTCACAACTTGTCATTCAGATCATATTTCCATTATACATTGCTTCGTCAAAATTTCCTATTATCTGCTAAATTAGGTCAGGTCTGGCTTCCAAACCTTACCCCGCATTTTTACCTCTTTGTCTTACTATCTCTATGTCTCCCCATATTAAAATAAGGAAGAGATATATTCCACATGTTCAAAAGGGAACTTTTTGTCCTTTCACAAAAGTTTGAACACATATGTACTTCAATATTAACCTATTGCAGACTTTTACATCAGTTACAGAACAACTTTTGGGTATTACACTACCATAGGTGACTTTACAACATGCTTTTACTCCAATGCATCTCATAGCTTAACATTTTTAATAACTTCCCAGGGGGTCACCCTGTTGGAAATTATGCCCTAGGGGCCAATCATTGTACTTTGAATATTGTCATTCAATGAATTTCTCCATTTGGTTATCACATTATTTGCATGTTCACTGTGATAATTGTATCCTTGGATAAATCATAATGATTGTCCTAAATGTCCCTGGTCGGTCATCTATGTGGGAGCAAAGATGAAATAAGACCAGTATGACTTTGATAAGGTATGGGGATACTAATCAAAGTCTTAGGCACTTGTAGGAGTACAAGGTGCTGGACCGACCCGCTATAAGAAAGCTGCATGGATCAAGTCATAAGCTTATCTCATGTATAACCACGTCACAATGCCCTTTGACCTGAGATCATCATGGATTCCTACATGAGAGTTACTAAGCTTTGACTTAGTCAAAAGTCACCTTTAATCGGGTGATGATAAAGGCTACAATCGGGTTTAGTGGTTTTCATGCAGAGGAATGTGAATGGTCAAGATGGAATTTGTCCCTCACATTAGTAGAGAGATATTACTGGGCCCCTCGATGAGTGAGTCTGAGAAATGTATGGCCATACTACGATGGAAATGAGTTTCCATTTCTATAGTCAGACTACTCAGGGATCGAGAAAGTAATGGTCAGGAATAGGAGGATGACATTCTCCATGCCTCATCTTTGCCTCATATGAATTGGGTAGTCGTAATGTCTTGCTAGAGGCCGCTTACGACTTGTAGGTTAGTATAGTCATTGGCCCACTGCCAACTTCGTTTGGGCCTACAGGGTCGCACACAAGAATAGTCCAACACGAGCTATAATGTCCAGATTCATTGAATCTAAGATGCGTCTAAGATTTAATGAATACAATGTTTAATCTAGGGTGAATGAATTTTAAATATATATTTATTATATACACATGTTGTGTGAATATTTATTTGATAAATATTTATATGTGTGTTATATATATATTTATATTTGGAAAGGAATATTAATAATATTATATACACATATGTATTTTTGAAATACATAAATACATATATAATATATATTATTTGATAATATATATTATATATATATGATAGTATTATATTATATGATCATATGATAATATTATAATATATATTATTGAATATATGATAATATTATATTATATGATGATATTATTATATTGTGTATATATAAAGATATTATATGATAATATCTCATATTTAATTTATGAAGATAAATTAAATTTCATTGGCTCTTTATTTTAATTAAATAAATAGGTTAAATTAAAACTGTTGGACAGATTTAATTAAACCAGGTTTATTTAATTAGCTTATTAAAACAATTAAATGTTAATTGATATGATAAGGATTTTGAAATTAATTAAGATTAATTTTAAAAATCCAATATCCATCATAAAATAGATAACCCTACTAGTTATAAAATATGAGAGCTAGGGTTTTCTACAGATGATGAAAAACTAGAGAGCCACAAGAAAACCCTAGAAGGATAGAGGCGCTAGCACGCTGCCGGTGTTGGGGCCCTATTCGTGTGGATACCAGTAGAGGGAGCTGATATGAGTAGTTAGCTCCTCAAGATTGAAAAAGGAAAAACTCCAAGAAGAACTAGTTGACATGTTGATGTTGGGGATGGTTAATCTCATACTCATAGAGATTGATGCTCTTTTAAGAAGAATTAGCGGACATGTAGATGCCGGGGAAATTATTTCAGGAGCAACCAAACATGGAGATTTGTGAACTCGTAATACGTTGATGATTATGGGAATTCAAACAAACATGAATAAGGTACGACTCTTTCTAACTTGATTTAAATGCCGTTGATAGATCCGCAATTGGGATTGGTAAACTTTTGCAATTTTAATTTTATTTAATTCTTCCGCTGTGTGCCTACCAATCCCAACAGTGGTATCAGAGCCAGGTCAATTGTGCATTTAAATTGAGTTTTAGTGCTTATTGTGTGCTTATATATGTGATATATAAGTGGGACATGATTTTAGAAAGATTGAAGTCATAGTAGTAATGCTGCAGATTTTCGTTTTTTTTAGAGGCAGTATGTTTGTGACGAATTTTTGAATGCACAAATCTTATCCAATAATCTTTAAAATGTCCAGAATGAAAGTAGACATCCTAAGCTTTAATTTGATATATAATATATGCGATTTGGATCAGTACATTAGGAGATATCAATTTTTGAAGTTAGGCTTTGAATCTATGACGTTTTCTCTGGCAGCGAAGATTAATTAGTGTTTCAGGAACAACGAACATATAATTTTATGAAAATTATATTTTTCGTTGAAAATATACTTAAGGACGGTCAAATAGAGCTTTGAACCACTACAATTGGATTTTTCGAGATTTAATTATGATTTTTCAAATTAAGATGAAAAATCTGACAGCTTAGCGGGACTGCCGTAGCTAATTGTTTGTAGCTCAATCACGACATTTATTACTTTTCATATTGTATAAATTGTTGATTGTTGTGGTTTACTTCTCCAAATTGTTTGAGTATGGTGAACAACATGGCTTTAGTTTTTACAAGAGTTGTAATATTTAAATATGGCCTGCGTGCCATGCCTTTCTCTAAATATTCTCATTGTACATTCTCTTCTCATCTCACTCCCCTCGTATGTTCAAACGAGGTTTCTATTAATGTAATTTTTCTCTTCTTATTTAGAGAAGTCCTCTCATTGGCTTGGGAGGATTTTAGGTAAGGTGAGCCATGTTGTATCACGTTTAAATTATGCTTTTGATTAGATCATATCATGCATACTTTTGTAGTTATGTGTATGAGATACAACCGTGATTACATTCACATAAATGAAACTAATCAATTAAAGCCCTCTGAATAAAATCTTAAGTCATAATGCCGTCAATTAATGAATACTTGTCAAAACCTAGATCGCTTAATTGTAGGTTCCACCAAAGTGGATGCATTTGAGTTATCTTGGTGAGGCAAGCATGAGTAATGGTGCTACTCACAAAATTCATTGTTGTTTTGACTTAATTGAGATCATCAAAACGGTTTTGGATCTCAAGGCATTAGATGGGATTAAACATGCTAGATCATATGATGATCGAATCCCATAAAGATCTAAGAGTTACATATGATATAATTGGTAAAGAGGTTACCTACCTAAATAACTTGAATTTAAGCGTCCTGCCAAAGCGGACTTAAATTTAAGCAAAATATGGATCTTAGCCTACTAATTATAGCATTGAGGGTTGTTAATTTAGTGGGAGATTACAAAATAACTTTGCATATTTTAATTGTAGAATCATGTCAACTAGTAATACTACTACACTATCACTGCGATCAGTCCTTGAGAAGGACAAACTCAGTGGGACAAACTTTCTTGATTGGTTTAGGAACTTGAGAATTGTTCTCAAGCAGGAAAGAAAGCATATGTCCTAGATCAACCCATTCCTAAAGGGTATTAAAAGGAAAGGCGAGGGCAAGGGAAAGGGTAATAGCTCAGGAGGTAAAACCAAAGAGTCAAACAAGCCCGAAACTAAGCCTGCAGCCAAGAAGGTAAAGCCTCCAAAGGAAGGAGTATGCTTCTTCTACAATGAAACCGTTCATTGGAAGAGGAATTGTAAACTCTACCTCAAAGATCTGAGAAGAAAAACTAAAAGGATCAGGTCAATCGATTTGAATCTGACTTACCTATGGCATTGTCATCTAGGCTATATAAATGAGAAACACATTTCTAAACTCCATCAAGATGGATTTTTTTCATTTGATTTTGAATCATATGATACATGTGAATCTTGCTTATTAAGAAAGATGACAGAGGCACCTTTTATTGGGTATAGTAAGAGGGCCACTGATTTATTGGGCCTCATATATACAGATGTATATGGACCAATGAATATAGCTGCCAGAGGAGGTTATATGTACTTCATTGCATTTATGGATGATTTTAGTAGATATGGATATATCTATCAAATGAAACATAAATCTGAATCTTTTGAAATGTTCAAAATATTCCAAAATAAAGTACAAAAACCAACTTGAAAAAATAATTAAAGCACTTCGATATGACCGAGGTGGTGAATATTTGAGCCAAGAGTTTATTGACCATCTTAAGAGTTGTGAGATAGTCTCATAATTAACTCCTCCAGAAACACCACAATGGAATAACGTTTCTAAGCAGAGGAATCGAACATTATTAGATATGGTTTGATATATGATGAGTTAAACAGATCTTCCACCGTTCTTTTGGGGCCATGCCCTAGACATAGTTGCGTTCACACTAAACGTGTCCATCTAAGGCAGTTGAAAAGACACCATATAAGATATGGCCTGGGAAGAAACCTAGTTTGTCTTTCCTTGAAATTTGGGGATGTGAGGTTTATGTTAAACAATAAACCTCTAATAAATTATCACACAAATCCTCAAAGTGCCCTTTTGTGGGGTATCACCAGTACAAAAAACACTTTTAAGACCGGTTAAAAACGATATTTTAGACCGGTTCTGGATCAGGTCTTGATACAGCCGGTCTAAAAAGTATTACACTTTTTAGACCGATTAAAAAACCGGTCTAAAATATGAACTTTTAAGACCGGTTATTAAACAATCGGTCTTAAAGTTTAACTAGGAACAAGTAGGGAAAATTTCAGCATAAAAAAATAAAAATTTAAGACCGGTTCTCTTAATAACCGGTCTTAAATAAATATTTAAGACCGGTTATTAAGAGAACCGGTCTTAAATAAGTAAACTTTAAGACCGGTTCTATTAATAACCGGTCTTAAATATATATTTAAGACCGGTTATTAATAGAACCGGTCTTAAAGTTTAATATTTTAAGACCGGTTCTCTTAATAACCGGTCTTAAATATGTATTTAAGACCGGTTATTAAGAGAACCGGTCTTAAAATTTTGTTTTGTTTTTTTTCGTTTTATTTGTTTCAATCTTGCCCAGGCCAGTAAGCCATAGTCAACAACATTCCCCCTGTCACATTACATACACATGCATATATGTATATATTGACAATCAGAAGCAGTGACAACAGCATTTTTATTTCCAGAAACTACCAATACACAATCCTCGACTCTCAACAATCAAAGAATGAACATTATGAAAAAAATCATTGAAAACAAACACATTCAATTCCAATGACTACCAATAACACATGATCAATTTATTCAATTCTCAGAAACAGTACAATATTTCTCATTATATGGAAAAAATTCGTAAGCTTTACAGAGAAATGAAAAAAGTGGAGGAAAATTGACAATAGTGATCCCTGCCTGAATCAACAGCCAACTAGTATCGCCAATATCCAATAATTTGTCCTAAACAGAGATATAAACCAAGTTAGATATATATGAAAACCATAAGTATTATTAGAACAACATAAATCGGATTAAAAAACTTACTAATCTTGTAAAAGCTCATAAATGAATTCAGCACAACAATTGCGAATGAAATCAATATCTTCTTCAGGAAAGGGATCAGCAAGATCAAACATCTGTATGTGTAACACCGAAGCCAAACAAAACATTAACTTACTAACTTAAAACAATAAAGTAATACAAAATATTTGAAATATACATTTATTACCTCCTCGGTAAAGTCAGTCGTGTCTAGGCTGATAATATTGTAAATCTGCCTCAAAATATAAAGACCACATAAGTTGGAGCCCGGTGGTTGCCTACGGGTCTGAAAAAGAACATGATATCATCAAAGCAAGCATAAAAGCATAGCTTATGAAACGCATCTTAAAGAAAACAAATATGTACTAACCTTTGGCGTGATCCATGTAGGGTCTTTTAAGTCACGAACATGCCTACCACACTTAGCGTGTAGAAAAGTCCGCATAGCCCTATGATCAAAATCACAAAGACTACTTATTCTGCACACAAACTTTGCACACAAAAGGTAATAAAGCAAGAAAACTTACGAGTTCATGGTCTTCTTCAAGTCAGTCCCCGGTTTGAAGTGGAGGGAGCAGAGGAGGATCACTGTGTAACTAGCCTTACACAGAATAACCAATTGCCAATGATCCCTGAAAAAAAGAGATGAATGTTAAGCAAATATAAAGCATTATATGTGATGTTTCGGAATATAAATTTGATGTTTCTTACCCATGCACATAAGGAACCAAGAAACAGTCAGTTTCTGTTTCACTAAGCCTCTGTGATAAATATCTATGTCTGATGGCAGCAGTGGTCCCTTTCTCTGTGGCATGAGCTGGGCACATGAATCCAAATTTAGCGCTCTGCCCAGAGGAAACCAACCTACGATTCATGTACCTACAAAAATGGAAGCACACAAATTAAGGTTACAGAGCCTAATTTTTAAGATATTTACTTCAAATTGAAGAAGATACTTACATCAAAAAAACCTGGACAATCGCAATCGTAAGATTTTGTCTAGGAGCGACCATGGACATTAAATCATCCCTCTCAAGATAGCATGCCGCCCCTGACGGTCCAACAACTGAATCCATAGGCCAATGTTTAGTCGGGAAAGATGTGTCAAATGCCATCAGAATCACTTGCTGCATCACATTCAGTGGTGGAGGCTGTGAAACTTCACGAGGGACGGGAGCTGGACTTGGGGCTCTGATCGGGGAATCCGCAGCTCCAACAGAAACAAGGTTCTTCGGCCATGATATGAAAGTACCCAAGACATCGGCCACAACCTTGAACTCCTCAGAAGGGATAGGGACAGGTGCGTCTGAGATAATAACCTCCTCAACTGACACCCTAACCTGATCATCTTTCATCTCGGGGTGGTGAACAGTTGATCCTAGGTTGTGCACACTCCCCCGTGCAACTAACCGTCTCATAGGATCCTCAACATATAAATCATAAGGCTCAGCATCGTCCTTTCCAGGACCCTCTGATGACTGTCCCACATTGCAACAACTCCCTTTGGTGCTCTGCTTATGGCGATCGAGCGATTGTGCGTGGACAGGAGCGGTGTCTTGTCTTGTGCTCACCATGACATATACCTCGTCCTTCATCTTGCTCAACCGGGCATCCAATAGTGCATTAAATGATGCTTCTGCCTCAGCCCTTGCTTCCGCCCTCGCAGTGGCCAACATACGCTCCAATTCGTCTCTCGTGACCACGTTGGAGGAGGAACTGCGTGAGGAGGATCCAAAGTAATCCTTTATACCCACCCCTCCTCCAACTCCCCTGACGCGGCCTGGATGCTCACGTTTTCCAGTAGCAACCGTGAGAATGTCATTCCTCCCCTCGGACTTGAAGGTTCCCTCGGCTTTCTTTTTTTGAAGTTCCTCCTGTGAGATATACAAAAAACACACATGAGTAATGAAAAATGTTTATTAAACAGTTAATAAGAACAACGATACTTACAATTTTTTCACCGACTATACGAGACTGGTCGCTCGTATAGGATCCACCACTCTTCCGGCGAGCATGCAACCACAACTCTTCACGCCGTATCGGAGATGGTGGAGATAGTAGAACAGAAGGATCGGATTGAGAAGCTTCTTCCAATCTCCTCCGTTTGGCCGCCAACAAGTCTTTCTCGGCCTTTGCGTATCCCCCACGAGACATTGTATGGGGGCAATCATTCTTCCTGCCGCTCGCTTGTGCCTTTTGCCTTCTTGCCTGCGAATAGGAAATGGGAAAAAAAAAGTTACAAACAGTAAAGACAAAAGATAAGTACATAAAGTATAAAATAAGTTATCTCACCAAAGCCTCTGGAGTAGTCCGAAGCCTAAAAAACTCCTGCCATGTTGCTTCATCGATGTACGAGTACTTGCTGCAAGGAGTAGGACGTGGCTTACCAGCTGGCACCTCGATATGCACGTAATTGTTCGCCAGACTCGTCTTGAACTTCCTCCAGCGCTCACAACAATATGTCATAGTCTTGTGATACAAGATCTCACTCTGAGGAACGTCGTAGGTGAGCTGTTATTCATGAATGAAAGGAGTTAGTGACAGTAATGAAACGAATTTGATAAAAGAAACATACAGAGGGAATTTTATACCTGAATAGTGTCCCAAATATGCTGCTTCACATTTTTGTCGACATTCCTCCACTCCTCTATCAATATGCTAGGCTTATTCCGTGCGAGGAGGCCGACAAAACTCCTAAAACGACTGGCATTCGGCCCGACCGGTTTCCAGTATTGATCGAACTGGATCGGTATCCTCTCCCTGGCAGACCGACTCAAGGAAACATCCCTCAACCGTGTGGCCGTCCTGCCCCTCCTTCTAGGCTGGTGACTCGGCTCACCCGATGACTGCCCCTGATTAACACTCTGAGGCTCGCTGTGCTGAGCAGTACGGTGTACCTGATCCTCGGCTGTAGGAGGCACCTGATCCTCGGCTGTAGGATGCACCTGATCCTCGGCTGTAGGATGCACCGGATCCGTCATTGTACTGTTAAGACAAATTGTTGAGTTATTAAGTGACTTGCTGAGATTACGCAAGTGAAGTGGGAGAGTATAACAGATAGTATCGGCCCGGGAGAAAATGAGTGTAAGGGAGCCCACATGATTGTTTTATTGGGTATTTGGAATCAAAGACAAATCATCGTCTTTAAAGACTTTTATCGTACCCACCTAAACTTTTAAATACCAAAAAAAAAACAAAAGACTTTTACCGTATGGTGGATTGGTGGTGCATGATCTGAAGACCATAATAAGACAACTGGTCTTGGTTCCCCTCTCTAGCTCTCTTGATATATCGTTTTCCATTGTCATCTCATCATGATGCTTTCTGGACTTTTTGTTTGGTAGAAACCTCTTAAATTTGTGTCCTTGATCTTGTCTCTATCCCAACCCATTTATCAATTCTTGCTCAATCAGAGCATTATTATTATCCACCCCTCACATTCTTCCCAACTGTTATTTGCTTTTGTGTATATCATTCTATTTTTATTTATAAGTCTAAATTAACTACCTCTTATATACCAAAAAGAGTTAGTTAACTCATTAATTATAGATTAAATTTCTAATTTGACCCTTATATTTGATTGATTCCAAACACACACACCCATATGCAGTATATACCTAATTAAACGCTTCCTTCATCTACTACTACTAGTACCTCATATTTCAAAGTCATTGATCAATTGTGAATAGATCAAAGGATTAAAAATAAGGTTGATAAGGGCATGGTTTGAATTGTCCACCAAGAGGATTAACAAAAAACGGGTTAATATGATATTTATTTCTTATTTTTACTCTATTTTAATTTTGACACCTCAAATTTTAAATAATAAGAAATAGCATCAAGAAGGGCTAGCCCTTCAGCCTTCAGCAAAAAGCACAGATTTCGCATGAACAATTCTACAAGTACGGTCCAGAATCCAGCCATTATCAATATCCCAAACGATGAAAGAAATTGCAGCCATTATATTAACAGAGTTTTACCTGTTTGACGCGCAGGAGGAGAGGGGCAGCAGTGGCTGGAAAACACGCCGGAGTGAGATAAAGGCTGGAGGGAGTCTCAAACGCCGACAACAGAATATGAGAAAGAAGGTGGAAGCGGCGACGGCGATTGGAAAGGTGGCAGGAGAATACGGCGGAATATCACCTACAGCGTTGGAAGTGAGTAGTTCGCGGCGGTGGAAACAGAGGGGGAAGTGAAACGTAAATGTGAAATGAACTTTCGCGGCGGTTCTAGGTTTGAAAATCAGACTTTTAAGACCGGTTATAAAAATAACCGGTCTTAAATTATTGATATTTAAGACCGGTTATTTAGAAAACCGGTCTTAATAATATCGTGATTTTTTTATTCATTTTAAGAATTTGTTTTTAAGACCGATTTTTTAAATAACCGGTCTTAAATTATTGACTTTTAAGACCGGTTATTTATAAAACCGGTCTTAATAATATCGTGATTTTTTTATTCATTTTAATAATTTTTTTTAAGACCGGTTGTTTAAATAACCGGTCTTAAATTATTGACTTTTAAGACCGTTTATTTAAACAACCGGTCTTAATTGTTTTTTAAGACCGGTTTTGTGTATAACCGGTCTAAATAATATTTTTTTAGACCGGTTTTTTAGACAACCGGTCTAAAAAATTGCTTTTAATTACGGAATTGCCACCGCGTGTTTCTTTTAAACCTTATCCGTAATAACCGGTCTAAATAATGCGGTCTAAAAATGCTATTTTGCACTAGTGTATCCTAAGGAAACTAAGGGATACTATGTCTATAATCCCACCAATAATAAAGTGTTTGTTATCCAAAATGGTATCTTTCTAGATAGGGAGTTTATCTCTAAAAGAACCAGTGGGAGTATGGTACATCTCAAAGAAGTTTGAGAGTCACAAGATAGCACAGAACCACTGATGGAAAATAGAGAAGACTCACAACAAGTTGTTGAGCCTGCTCAAGTAACATAAGGCCTACGAAGGTTTGATAGGACATGACATCAGCCTCAGAGATATGGATTTCTGATTACTAGAAGTCGTAATGTGTTGCTCATTAAGCAGAATGAGCTAACCACCTATCAAGAAGCCATAATGGGACCAAACTCTAAGAAATGGCTAAATGCCATGAAGTCTGAAATGCAATCCATGTACGACAATCAAGTATAGACCTTAGTCGATCCACCTAAAGGTGTTAAAACCATCAGGTGCAAATGGGTTTTCAAAGAAAAACCGACATGGATGGCAAAGTAAATGTCTTCAAGGCACAACTGGTTGCTAAAGGATTCACTCAAACTCATAGTATAGACTATGATGAAACCTTTTCCACAGTTGTAATGGCCAAATCAATCAAAATCCTTCTTACCATTGCATCATATTATGACTATGAAATATGACAGATAGACGTCAAAGCAGCCTTCCTTAATGGAAAACTCATTCAGGAAGTGTACATGACACAACCATTGGCAAGGTATGCAAGCTTTAAAGATCCATTTATGGATTAAAGCAAGCATCTCGGAGTTGGAATCATTGTTTTGATGAAATAGTCAAAGAGTTTGGATTCATTCAAAACATCGATGAGCCTTTTGTTTATAAGAAGGTTAGTGGGAGCACAATTGTATTTCTAGTGCTTTATGCAAATGATATCCTACTTATTGGGAATGACATTCCTACCTTGCAGAGTGTCAAGTCTTGGTTAGGGAAGTCTTTTTCGATGAAAGACTCAGTCGAAGCCACTTATACCCTAGGGATTAGAATCTATAGAGATAGATCCAAGAGGCTAATAGGCCTAAGTCAGAGTAGTGAGGGTCGTTGGACTGCTGTCAAGAATATCTTAAAGCACCTGAGAATGACTGAGGACTTATTCTTGGTATATGGCGGATTGGGTGATGAGTTCTATGTAACTGGTTATACAGAGATGATCTTAGATCGCAATCTAGATATATGTTAATTTTAAATAGTGGTGCAGTAAGCTGGAAGAGCTACAAGTAGAGTACTGTAGTAGGTTCTGCAATAGAAGTTGAGTATATAGCAGCATCAGATGCAGCTAAAGAAACTATTTGGATTAAAAGTTTGTTATTGAACTAAGGGTGGTACCTACCACCCAAATCCAATAGATTTGTTTTGTGAAAATAGCGAAGCTATTAAGGACCAAACGTATACTCAAGGGATTTCATCTTATCATAGAAATCAATGATAGAGGTGATATAAAAATATACAAAGTAAGAGGAGAAGACAATGTTGTTGATCCTCCTTTTAAGTAGCTTGCACAAGCAAAGCATGAGCGTCATGTTAGAACAATGCGAATTAGGTAAACTAATGATTGTACCTAGTGCAAGTGGGAGGATGTTGGAAATTGTGCCCTAGGGGCCAATCATTGTACTTTGAATATTGTCATACAATGAATTTCTCCATTTGGTTATCACATTATTTGCATGTTCACTGTGATAATTGTATCCTTGGATAAATCATAATGATTGTCCTAAATGTCCCTGGTCGGTCATCTATGTGGGAACAAAGATGAAATAAGACCAGTATGACTTTGATAAGGTATGGGGATACTAATCAAAGTCTTAGGCACTTGTAGGAGTACAAGGTGCTGGACCGACCCGATATGAGAAAGCTGCATGGATCAAGTCATAAGCTTATCTCATGTATAACCACGTCACAATGCCCTTTGACCTGAGATCATCATGGATTCCTACATGAGAGTTACTAAGCTTTGACTTAGTCAAAAGTCACCTTTAACCGGGTGATGATAAAGGCTACAATCGGGTTTAGTGGTTTTCATGCAGAGGAATGCGAATGGTCAAGATGGAATTTGTCCCTCACATTAGTAGAGAGATATTACTGGGCCCCTCGATGAGTGAGTCTGAGAAATGTATGGCCATACTACGATGGAAATGAGTTTCTATTTCTATAGTTAGACTACTCAGGGATCGAGAAAGTAATGGTCAGGAATAGGAGGATGACATTCTCCATGCCTCATCTTTGACCGAAATATCGTGTGACAAAAGGGACGTGATATGGTTATACTACAGGTTATATCGTATTGTCGATCCTCATATGAATTGGGTAGTCGTAATGTCTTGCTAGAGGCCGCTTACGACTTGTGGGTTAGTATAGTCATTGGCCCACTGCCAACTTCGTTTGGGCCTACAGGGTCGCACACAAGAATAGCCCAACACGAGCTATAATGTCCAGATTCATTGAATCTAAGATGCGTCTAAGATTTAATGAAGACAATGTTTAATCTAGGGTGAATGAATTTTAAATATATATTTATTATATACACATGTTGTGTGAATATTTATTTGATAAATATTTATATGTGTGTTATATATATATTTATATTTGGAAAGGAATATTAATAATATTATATACACATATGTATTTTTGAAATACATAAATACATATATAATATATATTATTTGATAATATATATTATATATATATGATAGTATTATACTATATGATCATATGATAATATTATAATATATATTATTGAATATATGATAATATTATATTATATGATGATATTATTATATTGTGTATATATAAAGATATTATATGATAATATCTCATATTTAATTTATGAAGATAAATTAAATTCCATTGGCTCTTTATTTTAATTAAATAAATAGGTTAAATTAAAACTGTTGGACAGATTTAATTAAACCAGGTTTATTTAATTAGCTTATTAAAACAATTAAATGTTAATTGATATGATAAGGATTTTGAAATTAATTAAGATTAATTTTAAAAATCCAATATCCATCATAAAATAGATAACCCTACTAGTTATAAAATATGAGAGCTAGGGTTTTCTACAGATGATGAAAAACTAGAGAGCCACAAGAAAACCCTAGAAGGATATTAGAGGCGCTAGCACGCTGCCGGTGTTGGGGCCCTATTCGTGTGGATACCAGTAGAGGGAGCTGATATGAGTAGTTAGCTCCTCAAGATTGAAAAAGGCAAAACTCCAAGAAGAACTAGTTGACATGTTGATGTTGGGGATGGTTAATCTCATACTCATAGAGATTGATGCTCTTTTAAGAAGAATTAGCGGACATGTAGATGCCGGGGAAATTATTTCAGGAGCAACCAAACATGGAGATTTGTGAACTCGTAATACGTTGATGATTGTGGGAATTCAAACAAACATGAATAAGGTACGACTCTTTCTAACTTGATTTAAATGCCGTTGATAGATCCGCAATTGGGATTGGTAAACTTTTGCAATTTTAATTTTATTTAATTCTTCCGCTGTGTGCCTACCAATCCCAACACACCCATCCTTACATTACCCTAGGTTGAGCACGCTTAACTTTGATGTACTGGGGAAAAATGCTTGTGCCAACTTCAACCGCTTCCAAACCTTTGTACCCCTGGACTGCCCTCGATCTGTTTAATCGGGTCAACCTTCTTCGGGTGTCTAAATCTTATGTATAAATCATTTATCAGTATCGATACATATAATCTGATACATACTTGGTCCTATATTCCACCATGTCCATAAAAGGTATCATATAGGTCCTACTTTATAGGGTCGGTCCTTTTCCATGTCTAGAATGCAGTACCGAAGAAAACTTTTGTATGATATGAATCTGATCTTTATACGAGAACTCTATACTGTATAATCCTTGCTTCTAATGCAATATATCATTACCATGCATGTACTATGCATACTGAGGGGGTTGAAGTATCCTGAACACCAAGAGCCCACATAAATATAATTCTAATACATCTTCTCAACTCTTGATCTAACTGTAGGTCGTATCCCATGTGTACAGGTTCTACTCCATAGCAGGTAACCTTGTATAGATCTAACTCAATTCCCATGGATAGTGGTTACTTCACATCATCTACAAATAACTTGGCTGTCGAGCCTAGTCTAGTTTAGGGCCTTTAGCTTAAAGCCCGCATTTACTTCCTTAAAGCCCACAGCTTCCTCGCATAATTTCCAACTGGGCATAGTCGTCGTGACTACCCTTTAGGCATCCTCTGGTCCTTCAAGAAAATTTACCGGTAACGGTGACTTGTTCTTCTGTCACCTTGTTCCATTCGTCTTTCTTATTATAACGTAATCAAGATCATATTAGAATTTTGTCTTTGCCAGAATCGCGTGCTCTCATATCCAAAATGTTGAACCTCTCATTATTTTGACATTTATCATAGTATTAACATGCAGTTCAATGGGCATACATAAATAGTACAATATATTGACATAAAATTCTTGATTACATTACAAAATATCCCCACAGGGTTTGTACAAGTTACAGTACATATCTCAATATAAATAAAGACTATCAGATAACCATCGAAGTAATTCTTGAACTAGCATCGGACCTTCATCTGCCAGCATAAGCTATTTTGCCCTTTGAGCTATTTCCACTTGCTGAATAAATTTTAAATTTATGGAAAGGGGTGAGATTCAAAAGAATCTCAGAAGTAACGGTGTATCAATCATCTAAAATTAGAAAAGTAAACATGCAATGCAGCATTTATCATGATGCAGCAATCAAAATGCCAATGCATATCTGACAATGCTTAGGAACCAAATGATGATTTTGTTCAGATCAAAATGATCATCCGTTCTTGATCTGCATAAATCATAACTCATACAGAGGAATTCATCACGTAATTTACCTATGTAATGTGATCACATAACAACTTAGAGCAGGCCTATACATGTCCGTACATATCAAGCCTCTCAACTAGGTCCACCTTGCCACATAATACCCTAAACATTCCATGGGGTGGTTTAACTCATCACCCACACCCAGAGAGTATCAACACCACAGACAATACATTGAACAGATAATAGAAAACAATGCATATTAATATTCAAATAGAATATGAGAGGTAGAGTTACTACCTAGACTCCTTTCTAAGGGCTAGCTATTATAGATCATTTTCTGTCCGACTCAGGCAATTATTAAATCCTAAAATTCCAAAAGTAATTACAAATGAGTTGTTACTCATTCATACTCCATTCTATAAGTTTGTTATCTTAGCTAAAAATCACATATTTACCAAAATGCCCCTAGGGAATTGGATCTAATTTCCCTTATTCCCAGTACAACTGTACTTTTTCCAAAATTATGATCTAGGCTGTTCCTACATAATTTTGTGTGTAAACCCATTTTTCACCTTAGTTTGGAAAAATTCATACTCAAATGGCCAGTTTACCCTTAATAGCCACCAATTAGGGTTTTAGGGGAAAAATTGTCATTTTCCTAGGTTTTCCAAGAATTTCCAGCATTTTCAATCAACTTTGAAATTTTATAACTAAATCTATAAAATTTAAAATTGAGTGGTTCTAGTTCCTATGCAAAGATATTTCAGTCTTCTTTTAACGAAAAATATCACAAGGCACCAAAAACATTCAAACATGTCCAGAAAATTCGTCCAATCTGGTCTGCCACAGAATTTGTTCCAGATTCATGGTTAAACTTTGAAAAATCATATCTTTCAATACACTTATCCAAATGTCTTATAATATATATCAAATTAAATCCCAGGATGTCTTATTTCATCTTATTAAATCCCCAAACTTTGAAAATTCATATCTAATTGTATAGATATCCAATTGGCATGGTTCTAAAGGCTATGTGACTCTAATTAAGTCTAGTTTTAGGAAAAAATATAAAATTTAGCCAATTGAAATCTTACCATTCCCAGAATTATTAATTTTTAAGTCTGCCCCTGAAAAATGTCAAATTCACTAGGCACATTTCAAAAATTCATCTCTCCTTGTATACATCTCCAAAAATTCCATATAACCTATCCAATTAAATCTTATGATGTCTACTTTCATTCTGAAAGTTTCATAATTTTTGGAGGTCATTTACTAATTGAAAAGTGTCACACAATCCGTACACCTTATCAGGAAATACATCAACTATCTTGTATAACAACTATTTTGTTATGTGTGAATTTATTAGCTTTGGTTTGCCACTTTTCATGCTCTTTTATCATGAAATACCATAATAGTTACATGATACTTAGTGATCAAAATTTGGGTCGTTACACTGCAATGGCAAGAAAAATTCTAATTGATTTGGCCATTGCAACTAGAGAAAAGGTTTCATCATAGTCGCACCATAAGTATGAGTAAATCCTTTTGCAACCAGTCGTGCCTTCAAAACATCTATTTTCCCATCCATGACGGTTTTCTCCTTGAAAACCCACTTGCACCCAATAGTTTTAACACCTTCAGGTGGATCGACTAAGGTCTATACCTGATTGTCATACTTGGATTGCATTTTGAACTTTATGGCATTTAGCCATTTCTCAGAGTTTGGTCTCATTATGGCTTCTTTATAGGTGGTTAGCTCATTCTACTCAGTGATCAACACATGACAACTTCCATTCGTATCTCTGAGGCTGTTGTCGTGTCCTATCAGACCTTCATGGGCCTTGTGTTACTTAAGGAGGCTCAGCAACTTGTTGTGAGTCTTCTCAGTTTTCCATCTGTAGTTCTGTGCTATCTTGTGACTCTTGAACTTCTTCGAATATACCTTTCTCCTATTGGTTCTTTTAGAGATAAACTGTCTTTCTAGAAAGATACCATTCCAGATAACAAACACTTTGTTATCAGTGGGATTGTAAACATAATATCCCTTCGTTTCCTTAGGGTACCTCACAAAAAGGTACTTTAAGGATTTTGGGCTAACTTGTCAGAGGTTTGTTGTTTAACATAAACCTCATATACCCAAATTTTAAGAAAAGATAAACTAGGTTTCTTCCTAGTCCATATTTCAATGGTGTCTTTTCAACTCCCTAGATAAAACACAATTTAGTATGAACTCAACTATCTTTAAGGCATAGTCCCAAAAGGATGATGGAAGATCTGTTTGACTCATCATAGATTGAACCATATCTAATAGTGTTCAATTCCTCCACTTAGAAACACCATTCCATTATGGTGTTCCTGGTGGAGTCAATTGTGAGATTATCTCATAGCTCCTAATATGGTCAATAAACTATTTGCTCAAATATTCACCACCTCAATTAGATTGAAGTGTTTTAATTATTTTTCTAAGTTGGTTTTGTACTTTATTTTTGAATATTTTGAATATTTCAAAAGATTCAGATTTATGTTTCATTAGATAGATGTGATATCCCGAATTTTGGGACTAGAGGCTTAAGATTTAGCTTGGATTAAAGGGGACTACTAGACCCCTGTTTGGTAAATGTCATAGTGAGACATAGTATTATTTCCCAAAATTCCTTTATATCCTTGGATAATAAAAGAACTTATATTGGTGAGCTAAAGAGCTCGGGGAATAACAAAACGAAGTGATTGGAAGTCACACACAATATAGTGAAGTGGAATACAAAGTATTGTTGCTATTGGTGAAATTCTTGATGTGGCAATTGTGTTTGTGTGGAAGTTTCAAGGGGCAAATCATGTTCCAAAATTATGAAAATTTTTAGAATGAAAGTAGACTTATCAATATTTAATTTGATAGGTCATATAAGTCATTTGGAGTTGTACACAAAGAGAAATGAATTTTTGAATTTAGCACAACAAAATTAACTATTGTCTGGGGCAGTATCCAAAGATTAAAACTATGGGAAGAGTGAGCTTTTAATTAGCCAAATTTTATATTTTTACTTAAAGCTAGACTCAATAAGGGTTGCATAACCTTTAGAACCACCCCAATTGGACATTTGTACAATTAGATATAAATTTTAAAAGTTTAATAAAAATTCTGTTAGATTATGTATTATGTGCGAAAATTTGATTTTTGGACCAATCATAGGCTGACACGTGGCAAATGAGATGGCTGATTCATTTATCCATTAATTCATCATATTTTTCCTCATTATTCTATACAGAAAAATCTGAGAGAGAGAGAGAGAGAGTAATCAGATGAGAAAATGGAGAGAGAGGAGAAAGAAAATTCTATTCGCCGAAACTCTACCATAATGGCATCCTCTCTCAAAGTGCCCTACAGAAAACTTCTTCTACTCATCACGAGCCTCATTTCTATGGTTTTGGATTCTTATTTGGAGATGGTTGGTGCCATCTCACCTATCAAAGTGTTTCCAGAATTCTAAACCATTTACGAAAACGAGTAGAGGTAAGCGTAAGCTTTCTTTTTAACCGATTGGTTTGTCGATTGGATGAGTATAGAGGAAGTTAGGTACTATTCATGGCTGGTTTAAAATGGTATTTTTAATGGCTAAACGATGTCCAAAAGATGTCTAAATAGCTAATCATTTGATTAGAAATAGAAAGGAAGAGTTTAAGCCAAAGAAAACAAGAAACTGACAAACTCTTCCTGAGAACTTTGAATTTTCTGTTCTAGTTGTTTCATGGGGAAGGAGTGGAAATTTGATGATTTTGATGCTTTCGTTGGCTTTAGGTGGCAAAATTTTGTAGGTATACAAGTGTTCATGAATTTTAGATGCTTGTATATGAATTTGGGAAATTATGAAGTATGTGCGTGCATGTTGCTTAATCTGCCCTGTATGGCAGTAAGTCTTGGACGTGATGTTTGAAGGTCTACAACTTGTCCAAAAATTATGAAATTTTTTATTATTAAATTAAACATGTGTAATTTAATTTTATAGGTGTTTTGTAATTTTTAGATAAGTATAGTAGGAGATGTGAATTGTTGAAGATATGCCCTGTTTTTTGGAAAGAAATATAGAACATTGACATTTTCTAAAATTTTGGGCATTTTATGATTGTGGTGGCCAAAATTGAATATTTTTATCTGAAATTATATTGAAATATATTTACATAGAATTTCAAACCACTCAATTTTGAGTTTTCTAGAATTATTTATAATTTTTGAAAGTTGGACATTGAATCTGGAAGCTGCCCTGGGACAGATTTATTGTAAAATAATTTTGGCTAATCAAATGAACCCCAATGTCTATGATATTTTCCAGGACTAAAGTATACCCAACAAGGTTTAATTTTGTGTTAATTTTTTAAAACTTTGACAAGTACATTGGGAGATACAAATTTTTAAAATTTAGTAATGGTTCTAAAAGCTGTCTTGGGTCAGTGGAGAGTAATTGTAAAATATGGATTTGTGTGCATGAGAACTGTAGAAGTAATCATTTTTCCTGTAAACCATACTTAACAAGGGTTACATAAGCCTTTCAACCACCTCAATTGGAGTTCTATAGAATTAATTATGATTTTTCAAAGTTTGGTGAAAAATCTATTAGCTTTATGTCTTAAGCAAATAATCGCTCGCAACTCTTGTATAGTGCAATTAAGAGCCGATGAGACTTAGTGACGTAGTGAAACACGTGAAATCAATTGAAAAATTTTCTTTACCCTCTGAAAAACCCTCTCAACCCTAAGTTTAACTCCTGAGTTGAGATTGAGGATTTGTGAACATTTTCAAGAGTTGGGTAATCCCGGTTTGAATCCTGGTCCCACCAGTGATTTCACTACTTATTTGCACTCATCTTGGGCTATTGAAAATAAGGTATTACAATAGATATATCCATATCTACTAAAGTCATCTATAAATATAATGAAGTACATATAACCTCCTATAGCAGTGGTATTCAGTGGTCTACATACATCTGTATGTATGAGGCACAATAAATCAGTGGCCCTCTTACTATGCCCAGTAAAAGGTGTCTTTTGTCATCTTTCCTAATAAGCAAGATTCACATATATCATATGATTGAAAATTAAATGAGTTAAGAAATCCATCTTGATAGAGTTTAGAAATGTGTTTCTCATTTATATGGCCAAGACGACAATGCCATAGGTATGTCGGATTCAAATCGTTTGACTTTATCCTTCTAGTCTTTTTCATATCTTCGAGGTAGATTTTGCAATTCATCTTCCAATGAACAGGTTCATTATAGAAGAAGCATACTCCTTCCTTTGAAGGCTTTGTCTTGTTGGCTGCAAGCTTAGTTTTAGGCTTATTTGACTCTTTAGTCTTACCGCCTGAGCCTTTACCCTTCCCCTTCCCCTTGCATTTTCTTTTCATACCCTTTCCTTCTGAACCATCAAAATAGTGCTGAGCTTTTTCTTAATGTTATGCTTAGCAATTTTAAGCATCTCATGCAATTCAGAAATTGATTTATCTATGTTGTTCAAGTTGTAGTTCAGAATAAACTAGTCATAACTTTTCGGAAGTGAGTTCAAGATCAAATTATAGCTAACTCCTAGCTCATGGGAAATCCAAGCCTCTAAAGGTGATCAATATAGCCTTTCATCTTTAACACATGAGTAATAACTAATGCAACTTCAACCATCTTGTAGGAATGTAAGGCTTTTGTGGCTAGAGCATGCGGATAAAGGACTAAGTCTTTTGTTGGTTATCTGATTTTTGAATTTGTATATGTTGTATACAACTACAGTACCAGTAGTGGTAGTAGTAACGGTTACTCTATAAGCAGATTGTAACAGACGGGCCAGAGTCTCAATCACCTTTATCCAAGCGGTTTGAACTAGCATCTCAATCTCCATCCAGCTAGGCATAAATTGTCCCCTCCTCTTGGGGATTTACTTTGCCTCCCTAGGGACTCAAGGCTATAACTTGAGGATAAGTCATGCCTTAAAAGCTCCCTAGTAACCATCTACACCATGGTGCAGGTAGCTACTAAGGAGCTTTTTTTTTATGTAATAGACAGCCTAGAGTCTCAATCTCCTCTATCTAAAAAGTTTAGACTAGCATCTCAATCACCATGTAACTAGCTAGGAACTATCCCATCCTCTTAAGGATTTATTTTGCCTCCCTAAGGACTCGAGGTCACAACCTGAGGATAAGTCATGCCTTAAGAGCTTCCTAGTAGCCACCTACACAGTGATGCATATGGCTACCAGGGAGCTCTTAAGGTATGACTTATCCTCAGGTCGTGGCCTCAAATCCCTAGGGAGGGAAAATAAATCCCAAAAAGGAGGGGACAATTCAGGGTAGCAAGATGGAGAATGAGATGCTAGTCTGAACTACTTGGAAGAGGGAGAGCAAGATGTCTGCCCCTTGAGCCGCTTTCCCTTATTGTAATTTAGTTATTAGAAAGGGTGAGATTTATAGGAATTTCAGTAGTAACAGTTCACTCATATGATATGTAAACATAGAGCATGTAAAACAATTATCGTATAACATCATTCTTAACGTTTATGGCATTCATAACATTCATTACATTTATAACAACATGTAGCCATAACAACAAACATAGGACCTTGCTGGTCCACTACCACAGTGCTTGGCAATTCAAAGCATACTACCTTGAGGACTCATTATCCCCTTCTTAACATTCTTAACTTGATGATAGAATTATACATGCGAGGCAATACATATGATATAAGAGAAAGAGTCACTACATGTACGCCTTTCATGTGGTATATCCAATTGCTTCTTCGGGCTCATGCAAATGTCAAATCCTGGACAAGTGTCAAGTCCTATAATTGAGTGTTGATAGAGATGGGTCATTACTAGGTCCAATGCTATCAGCATAATGGACATTATGTTGTTCTTGACCTATTCTTAACTTTGTCCTTAACTTATCTATGTTGGTTATCTTTTGGACTAATCTATTATGTCATACAAGTGTTTATTCTAAGACACATTATGTGTCTCTTGTCCCTTAGGACTTGGGTATCTAATATGACCCCATTACTATCTAAGTCATAACCTTATTCCCTATAATCCCTTTTGTTTTCACTGTTTATTTCAAATTCTATAAATTCACAAGTCAACTCTTATCTACTAGATTTGTCAATCAAATTTGAAAATTCATAACTTATTATAGATAATTCAAAATGGGGTGGTTCAAAGTCCTATGTGAATATTTCTAAGTCCTATGTAAGGAAAAAATATCATCCATTTCTAATTATGAGTACAACAGTACAGAATTCCTCAAATAACAACTTTATTCCAGAATTCATTCTAGTTTCAATCCTCAAACTTCAACAGAACATGACATACAATCTACTAATCGAAATTGCACATTCTATATATCCAATTAAAGATTAATATATATGCTTTCAATCTGGAAAATATCATGTTTGTTGGATATTGCTTAATCAATCAAAATCAAGCCACAAGCCACCTAACTCGAATTTGACAGTGACTAACCTTAGTAACCTTAAATTCCAAAATTTGAGTTTTCCATTCAATCACTCTAAAATCATAATCATAGGCTATACCTACATAAATTTTCATGTTGAGTTCATTGATGACATCAAATTCACTTTCCTTCCTCATGTTCTATACTTGGCCTATAACCATACTCAAACCAACAACAATCAATTTGCAACTTAAACTACCAAACTAGTCAAATATCATTATTAAACACCATATATCATCATATTCAAGTTTAAATCAACATTAAACTCTAAAAAACCCTCTCATTCAAAACCCTAGGGCAGACCATAGACCTATGAAAACTTGATGAAATCATAACATATTCAGTTCAAAATGAAGCTTTGGCTTACCTCTTCGCTATACTACAACCGGTTTGGAATTCCGATAGCACCGGCCCAAGGTAGATGCCTCCAAACACCTCAGATTGAAAATCTAAAATTGTAGAAAGGAAGCCCACACCGAGTAGAAGAAGATTAGTAAAGGCTCTGTGGGCTGAAAACAACGATTTGGTAGTGAAATCAGAGGTTGAACTCAAAAACACTTTAGGTTTTTCTCTCCTTCTCTCCTCTTTTTAACACCCAAGAGAAAGGGTGAATTGGGTGTAAGATAAAACTTAAGAACTTTGATAATATTTTCGCATCTTAGTGAATGCAGTAAGTATGAGAGTAATGAGTGATAAATCAACTATTAGATATTAAAATAATATATGCTGGAAATATAAGATCTTAGGTAAGAGAATATGCAAACTATAATTCATCCTGGTTCGGTCCAATCCACGATGACCTAAGTCGAGTCCCCAGGCTCCTCCTGAGATTTTTAACCCACTATCTGCTTGTTTAATCTAGGCACAAGAGAAGCCTCTATAATCCCATAAGTTTAGCTAGGTACTAACGAAGCCTTTTACAAAACTCTTATGGAGTTACTCCCCCTTACACACCGTAAGGATACAACCTTAATGATGAAGAATTATAATCAATCTTCTCTCTCAGAAGTGAGTAAAATGAACTCTCAAGTACAATACAAATAATCTCTCTCTATATAGTAAATGATATAGAAACTGGAGAATAACAGAGAGTATTTAGGTTGAGGTGGATGACTTATGATATCAGCATGTTGGTGTCGTTGTGTTCTCTTATCTATCTCTTTTTTGAATGCTTCTATATTTATAGTTGAATTCTAGTAGATGACCATTGTAAGCATTCATCCATTAGAGTCTCATTGCTTCGTTTGACCGTTCTTCGTATTTGAAAACCTAGCCGTTACATTCGAACACTCCTCACGCTCTGTGAAGTAGCTTTTTGTCTCTTTGCATGAATTCTTCATTATTAATCTAGAAAATACTTTAAACACTAATAAAATGAAGTGTTAGACATGAATATATTGAATAAATGATCAGAGACAGAATTTTTACTCTCTGGTACTCATCACTCGAGTAATCCAGAGTCATAAATCGAGTGACAACCTGATTGATCCCTTCCAAAACTTGGCAAAGAGTTTAGAAAGCATTTGACTTCATCACTAGAGTAGTCACTCGAGTGATCACTTAAGTGATACCGGTTGGAAATTGTACCCTAGGGGCCAATCATTGTATTTTAAACATTGTTATTCAATGAATTTCTCCATTTAGTTATCACATTATTCGCATGTTCGCTGTGATAACTGTTGATACGTAAAATATTTTTATATTTATTTTCCCTTATATGATATTTTTGTGGATGATATTTAAGCTTAATGTAATGAATTTAGGTGTAATTGATAAATAAATAATGATTTTCTTCATTACCGTGGCAATTCACAGTTCATACAATTTTACTGTTCATACACTGTAGCAATTCACTGTTTATATGGTACTGTAGTAGGTCGCTGTAGCGCAGTTGGTGAGAAGTGATCACTGTAGCACCAGAATTGAAACCTATAAATAGAGGTTCTTGGTAGCCTAAAGGAGGGAAGAAAAGGAAGAGGGGAAGAGAGAGAGAGCTTCTATTTTAGAGAGAGAGTTGTTATTTTTAGAATTTATTTCTTGCAATTTTTTACTTCTTGCATGCCTCCTACATGGATGGTTTTACCTCCTATATGGAAGGCTAGATAGTAATTTCTTGCATTGTATTACTTTTTGTATGCCTCCTGCATGAATGGCTTTACCTCCTATATGGAAGGTTAGATAGTCATTTCATAGATTGTATTACTTTTTTGTATGCCTTCTACATGGAAGGTTTTACCTCCTATATGGAAGGCTAAATTTTACATTTTCATGCATCTTATAGTTGTATTTTTATATTTTTGTAATTAATTTTTATGCAATGTTTATGATATTTTTATTTTATGTTTTTTTTGTTCTTAATTTCATTATGAGCTAATTTTCCTTTTCCTAGGGTGATAACGTATCTTACTAATGACGGATTGAATCTAACTTATTAAATCTAGTTGTAATTTTTCCTTCATGATTGAGTTTTAATTATTGTTCTTAATGCTTTCAATTGATTGGCCACCTTTTGAATGATTCTAATATGTATGTTGAGACCGGAAGGAGATGCATGTGTGTGGATCCTATAATTAAAACCATAATTTGCATATGAAATAGGAATATATTCATATCAGTTGTGTAGTCTTAATGAGTTCCATAAATCTTAATGCATGATCAATTGCTTAGATTCATATAGGAATATATTAGGTTAACAATTAATTATATAATTACTTGACCTTGGAAGAGGCTAGTAATTAAATTAGGGAAACTCGATTATCAATCATGTGGAATAAATTGAACTAGAATAAATAAGTGATTCAATCCAGAATTTGTTAAATGAAATCTAATCCCTAGGGCCTTTTTCTCATATTTGTTTACATATCACTTGTATTCATATTTCATCATTTTTATCCTGCAATCTCAATCACAACTAATCAATCGGCTAAATAGTACTAAGATTACCAATTTTGGTATGTAGTGATCAATCCTTGTAGGAATGATAATTCACTTACTCTATATTACTTAATTACAACAGTGTACACTTACACTTTCTAAATACACCATCCTACACCCAAAACAATTGTATCCTTGGATAAATCATAATGATTATCCTAAATGTCCCTGGTTGGTCATCTATTCGGTAGCAAAGATGAAATAATACTAATATGACTTTGATAAGGCATGGGGATACAAGTCAAAGTCATAGGCACTTGTAGGAGTACAAGGTGTTGGACCGACCTGCTATGAGAAAGCTACATAGATCAAGTTATAAGCTTATCTCATGTACAACCACGTCACTATGCCCTTTGACCTGAGATCATCATGGATTCCTACATGAGAGTCACTACGCTTTGACCTAGTCAAAAATTGCCTTTGACCAGGTGATGATAAAGGCTACAATTGGACTAGGTAGTTTCATGCAGAGGAATGTGAATGGTCAAGATAGAATTTTTCCCTCACATTGGTAGAGAAATATTACTGGGCCCCTCAATAAGTGAGTATGAGAAATGTATAGTCATACTACGATGGAAAGGAGTTTCCATTTCTATAGTCAGACTACTCAAGGATCAAGAAAGTAATGGTCAGGAATAGGAGGATGACATTCTTCATGCCTCATCCTTGACCGAAATATCGTGTGATGAAAGGGACGTGACATGGTTATATAACAGGTTGCATCGTGTTAACGATCGTCATATGAATTGGGTAGTCGCAATGTCTTGCTAGAGGCTGCTTGCAACTTGTGGGGTAGTACAGTTATTGGCTCACTGCCAACTTCGTATGGGTCTACAGGGTCACACACAAGAATAGCCCAACACAAGTTATATTGTCCAGATTCATTGAATCTAAGATGCGTCTAAAGATTCAATAAATACAATGTTTAATCTAGGGTAGATAATATATACATGTTGTGTGAATATTTATTTGATAAATATTTATATATGTGTATATATATTTACATTGAAAAAGAAAATTAATAATATTATATATCTACATATATGTATTTTTGAAATATATACATACATTTATATATAATATATATTATTTGATAATATATATCCTTTGATGATATATATTATATATGATAATATTATTACATTGTGTATATATATAGATATTATACGATAATATCTCATATTTAATTTATAAAGATAAATTAAATCTAATTCCATTGGCTCTTTATTCTAATTAAATAAATAGGTTAAATTAAAACTGTTGAACAGATTTAATTAAACCATATTTATTTAACTAGTTTATCAAAGCAATTAAGTGTTAACTGATATGATAAGGATTTTCAAAATTAATTAAGATTAATTTTAAAAATCCAATATCCATCATAAAATAGATGACCCTGACTAGTTATAAAATGTAAGAGCTAGGGTTTTCTACGGATCATGAAAAAAAATAGAGTCGTAAGAAAACCCTAGAGTGGCATTGGAGGTGCTAGTACGTAGCCGGTGTTGGGTCATGTTCGTGTGGATACAAGTAGAAGGAGCTAATCTGAGTATTTGCCTCCTCAAGATCGAAAAAGGAAAAAGTCAAAAGATGAATTAGCTAACTTGTTGATGCTGGAGATGATTAATCTAGTACTCATGGAGTTTAATGCTCTTTGAAATAGAATTAGCCAATATGTTGATGCTGGGGAATTTATTTCAGTAGCAACCAAGCATGGAGATTTGAGAGTTAGCCATGTGTTGATAACTTTAGGCATTCAAACAAACATGAATAAGGTACGACTCTTCCTAACTAGATTTAAATGCCGTTGATAGATCCGTAATTGGGATTGGCAAACTTTTACAATTTTAAAAATTTTTAATTCTTTTACTGTGTGCCTACCAATCCCAACAATACCTTCCAAAATGTGGTAGAGAGTGTAGTTGAACCAAACACTATTTTTGTTACTTCATCACTCGAGTGATCCTGGCTCATCACTCGAGTTATCACGCAAGTAATTCCTTTCAATATTTACTTCCAATTGTATCACTCAAGTGATCTCAACTCATAACTCGAGCGGTCACTTGAGTGATCTACTCACTTTAACTCTAAATATGGCAAATGACCTATCATCATAAAGCTCTTACCATATACTTTCCAATGTAAAAAGAATAAGCTCCAAAGGGGTTTATACTGGTTCGGTCTCAACCACTTGACCTACGTCCAGTCCTCAAAAATTCTTCTGAGCTTTTCACTATATCTTCCAAGATTCAGTGGGTTCTTAGCACTACAGTACAACAGCAAGTTCCTCTCTTTGGACACTCGCTCCCCCTTACACAAGGTAATCTCAAATCCCAACTTAAGATTCCTCAACCTTAAGTTATCACTGTCGGAAATAAAGCATGTATGACTGACTAATCTCTCTCACAGAGTATATAGATGAAAACTGAAGTACAGATGAAGAGTTGATAAGAGACGAAGCACTTATAAATGTATTGTATGCAGTGTGTTCAAGCGTTGTTTTTCGTCTCTTTATTTTTTCGAATAGCTGGAAATATATATCAGAGGCTTTGAAGACCGTTGTAAATTTTTCCGTTGATTCATAGTGCTTCTGACAGATGCAGCAGTATTTATTTTCAGTTATTTATGAATTTCTCTGCTGCCCATGATTAGTTGCCATTCCAGTAGTGTGTTCAGTTACTTGTCATGTGAGTGGTAGTGGAGTACACCTGTAATACACTCAGAAGAATGACCATTAGAAAATATTTAAATATCATCAGAGTGAGAGTGATTTCTGAAAGACAAGAAACCATCAGAAGTGATCTTGCTTTCACTGGAGATGGATTTCAGTAATTGAGTAATTTTAATGAAATAATATGCCACATGATTTTGATAGTACTCTGGAATAACTAGCAATGATAATTACTATCAAAATCTAACTAACAAAATCTGTTGATTTACGTGGAAGTTATTGCTAGTGAATCACAATGACTGCCTGAGAGTGATACTGAGAAAATGAAGCATCACTGGAGTGAATTTGATGTCACTGGAAGTTATTTGAAAAACCTTAAGATCTTCTGCAAGTGATAACAGACTTACTGGAAGTGAGCATGAGTTTTCATATATCACTCGAGTGAATTTGGCATCACTGGAAGTGATTTTGTAAACATTGATTTCTTCTTGTAGTGATTTTCAATCCACTGGAAGTGATTTGGCTAAAATAGTATATCACTCGAGTGATTCAAGATCACTGGAAGTGATTTTGCAAACAGTAAAATATTATTGCAGTGATTTTCATTTCACTGGAAGTGATTTGGAAAATTTCAGGCATCACTCGAGTAATCTGGTAATCACTGGAAGTGATTTTCAAAATAATGATTTTTTCTTCCAGTGTTTTCAGATTCACTGGAAGTGATTCAGTAGAAATCACGTATCACTCGAGTGATTCAGGATCACTAGAAGTGAAATCTGGAACAGTGAAATTTTCTTGGAGTGATTTTTCATTCACTGGAAGTGATCTGACGCATCACTCGAGTGATATCGCAGATCACTCGAGTGATCTGGTATTTTTTATATCACTCGAGTGATTTTTAATGATCACTCGAGTGATCTTGCTCAGATCACTTTTCTCACTTCCTTTGCTGCTATATTTGTTTTAATCAAATCCAGGGACTTCCAAAACATGATTTGTTATCATCAAAACATGAAATCCAACATTCTCCCCCTTTTTGATGATGACAAAGCATATTACATGATCATGTTCAAAATTTGATTTTCTAAAGCTTTTACTTGATCTTTTTCTAAAATTTTGGAACAACTTAACCATGGCAAAGGACTAAAAAAATTTTTTTTCAAATATTGAAAGTTTTTTGACCTTATATAGGAAATGAAAAATATTAGTTCAATGTTCAAAAACCATTATAAACATAATTTAAACATGCACATGTGAAGCATAACTTCTTGCTTTCCATGAGATCATATTGATAGCTGCAAACACAAGCACAATTGTATTAAGACTATATTATCATTAGATTAGAGTCTTTGAACAAGTACATGGTCAGTTCAGAAAGCATACTGAAGCTACACAAACTGTACTACATGACAATATGAACATAAACAGAATACTACATAAAACACATATGATCATATCAGTTCTTCTCCCCCTTTTTGGCACCATCTAAAAGAGACGCAGAAGGCATAGATGCCTGAGTAGATGAAGAGGCAAAGAAGGAGATAGATGGAACATATGGATTGAGTGAGAGATGGGCAGGAGACTGAAAAGAAAAGGTCGTAGAAGAGGGCTCAATAGAAGTGGTGGAAGTGGAATGAGTAGGTCCTATAATCTCTGTAGTAGCATCCTCAACTACAATCTCCTCTGTATAAGAACTGGAAGAGGTGTGATGTGATGAAGATGATGGAGTCTGGAGGATGGGATCAACCTGTGGAGGATCACCAGCAGTGATAGGGTCAGATATAAGGGATGTGGAAGGTGCAAGAGGAGGAGTGTTTGAAGGAATGATAGGAGGGTCAGAAAGTGAAGGATCTGGAAGTGGAGGGTCTGATGTAAGAGGTACATGTGAGGTGGTTGGTGGTAAGTCAGGGAAAGGAATGTGAAGGTGAGACCTGAGTGCATCCTTAATCCTCTGGATCATCTGTGTCTGATCTTCCTGGCACTCAAAAAGTATATTGAAGTTGTGATTCACTGCCTCTAGTAACACTTTAACTTGGTAGTTGACTTGATCAATCAGTTCAGTATTAGATTTCTTCAACTGAGTGACAGCAGACTGGATGGCATCCTGAATATATGTCTAAAGAGCAGCCTGAGTGAAAGAGGGACCATGAGATACTACTCTGGAAGACTGAGCCTCATCCATCTTGGAAGGTGAAGGATCCATCTTCTTAGTATGATGATCTCTCTGGCTTACCTCAGGAGGTGGTGAAGGATGTCTCTGAGTCTGTGAAGAAGCTCCAGCTGGAATAGTGATTCCTACTGTGTGAGGTGAATCTTCCCAAACTTAGGAATCCTCACTATGTCCCCCTCAGTTGTCAAGTGCCAAATATTGTTCATAGAGAGAATATAGGACACAAGCCGAGGATAGGGAATTGCAGTAGACTTGGACGAGTGAAACCTGAACCTCTTCATTTCTTCTTTCTCTTGTCATAAGAGATGCCATCATTTAAAGATCCTTCCCCGTGATATGAGTGAAGTTCTTTGCCTTATTAACATGCTACGAGAATAAATGTAAACAAGGCTCTCTGGTCATTGGTTAGAGCTGCTGGGGAAGTGGGTAGAGGTACACCAAGCTGTCCCGATCTAAAAATGTCAACCAGCTCATAAAAATGAAAGACTCGGGGAGGATTCATAGAAACATCATCTATGCCTAAGTAAGTGTTTATAAGATCTCCAGACAATAGGACTTTTTGATCTCTCACAATTGTTTCAATCCTTTCAACAATAATGTCTCCATGGTTATCTTTCACATCAGCAATCTTCATGTTACAGTAAAAATGCTTAATGACCAAGGGGTTGTAAGACATTCTTAATCTCAACCATGGTTCATACTGCTTCAAATAAAGACTCAAGTCTATGTGAAATTTCTTTTTCAGCTCGGCCAAATCTACCCAAACAACAGGACAGAAATCTCTTTTGACAAAATGAGAAGCAAACACAATGGAATTCAAAATTCTGAGATTACCCGTGTTAAACCTAGGAGGAGGATCAAGGATTTCGGGGGATTCCTCAACCAAGGACTCAGAATGATACCTACTTCCAAAAGCTTGAGATGCATACCTTGACTTCTGGGGAACATATGCAACTAGAATATTGACAGCACATGTAATCTTAGTCTGTAATGTAGAGTCTTGAATGCCTACTTCTCGTTGTTTCTCTTTCCCTTTGCCTTTAGAGCTTGTATGTGACCGTGTAATCATCCCAGTGGGTTCTTCGATGCGAATGCCTTTGGGTTTTTGAAGGGTCTGATCGAGTTTTTGTGCAGATGATGTTTTTGGCTTCTTAGACGGAGGAGAGGATGGAGGTGATTGACCGGGTCTTTTGGTTCTCGCCATTATTGAACGAGAGAAGAATCTTAGAGTTCTGTTGGAGATTCTTTGGAGAGAAATGAGTGCGACTAGGGAGATCTGACAAGATGGGATTTATCGGTGAAGTAGAGGGTAAAGATTGAGCTTTGAGGATTTGGGTTTCTAGGTTCAAGAGATTTCAGAGAGTTTGACAGTGATTATGCGAGTGAGAGTGAATGAAAGAGTGAAATGAATAGTCATAGGAGGATAAAGCTGATATAACCAGTTTTTTAACATTCCCTCGATTGGTTTTGACATTCACTCGAGTGATTTTGGTTTTCACTCGAGTGAAGTATAAAAATCACTCGAGTGAAGTCTAAAATTACTTCACAGAAGCTAAAAACACGCTGTAACTGCTTGACTATTGATTAAAGAACACTCATGTGACTTACCTGTGATGATATAATCAGTATAATCACTTGATTTACCTGTGGTTACAATATTTCACTGTTCACTCACTCGAGTTGGTCTTTATCATCACCCGAGTGTTTTCCTCTCTGTTTATCTCTGTTATTTGAAGATATTATAGAGCATCCTGCAAAACAACTTTATATATACTCTGATGCTTAAGTTAGTTATGGGATCATCAAAACATTATGAAATCAAAGACTAAACAACTTACAATTCATTGGGATTTACCATTCCCAATTCCCTTCGTATGTACATGAATTGTTCTCGGGCAAGAGGTTTGGTGAAAATATCAGCTAATTGCAAATGTGTAGGTATGAATAATACTTTGACATCCTTTTTCTGAATATGATCTCTAATGAAATGATGTCTCACATCAATATGCTTGGTTCTTGAATGTTGTACAAGATTTTTTGCCAAACTTATTATACTGGTGTTGTCATAGTAGATGGGAATTTATTTAAGATATATGCCAAGATCCTGAAGTTGCTGTTTTAGCCATAGTACTTATGCACAACAGCTTGAGGCTGCTATATATTCTGCTTCTATTGAAGATAATGATACTGTAGTTTGTTTCTTACTGAACCAAGAAACAACTGCACCTCCAAGGAATTGAAATTGCCCACTTGTGCTCTTCCTATCTGTTTTATAACCACCATGATTAGAATCAGAATAGGCAACTAGATATTCGTTACCTCTTTTAGGATACCATATACCCAATTCTTTTATGTCTGCTAGATATCTAAAAATTCTTTTTACTAATTTAGCATGTGATACTTTGGGACATGACTAAAATCTCGCACATAAACCAACACTGAACTGAATATCATGTCTGCTAGCTGTAAAGTAGAGTAATGATCCAATCATTCCTCGATATTGAGTTATATTGAAATCAACTCCTTTTTCATCAGCATCCATAAGAACCGTTGAACTCATAGGTATATCTGCACCATTAGATTCATCCAATCCAAACTTCTTGAGCAATTCTTTTAGGTATTTAGTCTGTGATATGAATATCTCATTCTTTCTTTGTTTAATTTGTAAACCCAGAAAGAATGTCAATTCTCCCATCATAGACATTTCAAATTCTCCCTGCATTATCTTAGAGAATTCTTTACATAGGGAATCATTAGTAGCACCGAATATAATATCATCAACATAAATTTGAACTACCAAAATATCATTTAGTTTTCATTTTATAAATAAGGTTGTATCGACTTTTCCTCATGTAAAGCCAAGTTCGATGAGAAATTTGCTCAACCTTTCATACCAAGCTCTAGGAGCTTGCTTCAAACCATATAAAGCCTTTTTTTAGTTTGAAAACATGATTTGGTTTGGATACGTCTTCAAAACCTGGAGGTTGTTCTACATAAACTTCCTCCATGATGTACCCGTTTAAGAAAGCACTTTTCACGTCCATTTAATATAATTTGAATCATTTGATCCACGCAAAGGCTAAGAGTACTCATATAGCTTCCAATCTTGCTACTGGAGCATATGTTTCCTCATAATCAATACCTTCTTCCTGATTATAGCCCTTGGCGACCAATCTTGCCTTGTTTCTGACAATAGCTGCAGATTCATCAAGTTTGTTTTTGAATACCCATTTAGTGCCAATAACCGAATGGTCTTTAGGCCTAGGTACCAAGTCCCAAACTTGACTACTTTCAAACTGATTTAATTCTTCTTGCATTGCTAACACCCAATCATTATCTGATAGGGCTTCGTCAATGTTAAAAGGTTCCAATTCAGAAATGAATGCAGAAAAGCTAACTTCATTCAAAACTTTGTTTCTAGTTTTAACTCCTTCATTAACTTCTCCTATTACTTGATCTAGAGGATGACTCTTGATATATTTCCAGGCTCGAGCTTGTTCTGGTTGACTTAATTCATTTTCTTTTTCAACATTATTAACCTCAGGATTGGGAGAGTTAACAAAAGATTGGTTATTAGTTATCTCATCGTCTAGGCTTTTACTAGAGGACACATATTCATCGAATACAACATGAATTGATTCTTCTATTACACATGTTCACTTATTAAAAACTCTATAAGCTTTACTTTGATTTGAATAGCCTAAGAAAAGTCCCTCATCAGCCTTAGAATCAAACTTTCCAAGATTATCTTTACCATTGTTATGAATAAAATACTTACAACCAAATATGTGTAGATGAGCGAGGTTTAGCTTCTGTCCCTTGTAGAGTTCGTATGGTGTCTTTCCAAGTTTGGTTCTGACATACGCCCTATTTGAGATGTAGCATGCAGTGCTCATAATGTCTGCCCAGAAGACTTGAGACACATTCTTTTCGTTGAGCATTGCTCTAGCCATTTTTGTAAGAACTCTATTCTTTCTTTCCACGACTTCATTCTGTTGTGGAGTTCTTGGTGCTGAAAAATTGTGATCGATGCCATTTGTATCACAATATTCTGCGAATGCTTGATTATCAAATTCTCCACCATGATCTGTCCGGATACCTACAATCAACATACCTTTCTCATTTTGCACTTTCTTGGCAAAGGCAATAAATTTACTAAAAGTTTCATCTTTGGATGACAAAAATATGTTCCAGGTAAATCTGGAGAAATCATCAACAATAACAAATGTGTACAAATTTCCACCCAGACTCTTAACTCTGGCTGGACCAATCAGATCCATATGCAATAATTGAAGTGGTTTGTTAGTGGTAATTTCATTTTTCGATTTAAAGGAAGATTTTGTTTGCTTTCCTCTTTAACAGGCATCACAAATTAAATCATTCTTGAAATTTACATTAGGTAAGCCAATTACCAAATCTTTTCTGAGTAATTTACCTAATTGATGCATATTTACATGGGCAAGTCGCTTATGCCATAGCCAACTCTAATCAGTGTTACTTAAAAGGCAATTTTAAGAAAAATTTTCATTCATGTCAAGAGTATAGCAGTTACCTTCCCTTTTTGCTTTGAGTTTTGACTTCAAATTCTTCTTTTCAATTTGCAAATCCTTCTTGCTAACTATCAAACATTCTTCTAAGTCAAATATTACCCAGTTATCTTTATCTGTGCTTTGGCTTACACTTAATAGATTGTGACATAAGCCTTCAACATAATATACGTCTTTGACTTTATTCTTGACTTCCCCAAGTCCTGTTATCCTTCCGATTTGATTTCCTCCAAATTTTACCTTACCACTTTCCTTTGGATTAATGTGGTAAAATTCTCAGGATCACCAGTCATATGTCTAGAGCATCCACTGTCTATGTACCATTTGTTTGATTTGGATACCCTGAAGCAAACCTGCAGTTAAGGATAATTAAGTTTTAGGTACCCATATCTTTTTGGGTCCTTTTGGGTTAGTACAGATAACTTCCTGATCATGAAACTTCTTAGGTACCCATTTATAGGTTCCTATAATTGCTTTCTTTTTATGAAAACATAAAGAAGTGTAGTGACATTTTCTATTACAGTAATTACAATAAGCAAAAAGATTAGATGTGTGCACAGAACGTGTAAAATACTTAAATATGGCTTACCTCCCATCTTCTCCTTACCTTTTCTTTTGTCTAACTTTGGATCATATCCTATATCAGACTTATCATTTACAAGAAGTTGTGCTTTTAGAATAACATTTAACATCTAACTTCCTTTTGTAAACTTTTCAAGTGTTTTGGTAAGATCAATATTTTTCTTCTCAAGAGACAAACACTTTCCGCAACTTTTACTTAAGGATTCATTAATTCTTTTTTCAAGAAATTTATTTTTCTTTTTACATGCAATCAATTCTTTAACAATCTTGACAAATTCAGAATGTAAAGTATTATATTCATTTTGTAATTCATCATAAGTAGGATTAGGATCACTTACCTCCTCGTCTGTTTCCTCTTGAGCAACTAGACATATATTGGTTGTCTCTTCATTATCGCTTTCTTCATCTGAGGAGCTATCTCCCCATATTGCAGAAACAAATGCCTTATTTCTGTTGAAGGATTTGACGTTTCTCTTTTCTCTATTTTTCTATAATAGCTCTGGACATTCTGATTTGATATGTCCAGGCTTACCACATTCGTAGCAGATGATCTCCTTGGCTTCTCTTCTGCCACTAGTTCCACCTTTTTGTGAATTTCTGAAACCATGGCCTTTATAAAATTTCTTGAATCTTCTGATCATCAGGCCTATCTCATCATCGTTGAGCTCCTCGTCTTCTTCTTGGCTTTCTGCCTTAGTTTTTGTCACACTTAGTGTGAGACTTTTCTTTCTTCTGTCACCAACTTCCTCTAGGTCTCGTTTGAATTTTAGTTTGCTTTCATATTCAGAAAGACTTCCAAACAAAGAAGCTACGGATCGCAACGATTCTCCTTTGGCCTCCTCTATTGCTGTGACTTTGGCCTCCCATTCTTTGGAGAGTATGTTTAATATTTTTCGTACTTGGATATTCTGATCATAGATTTTTCCAAGTGATGCAAGTTGATTTACAAGATGAGTATATCTAAGTTCAGATTCAGCTATTGACTCACCTTCCTTCATACGAAGTAGATCAAACTCTGTGTTAGAGTATTGATTCGGTTTTCTTTTATTCCTGATGTTCCTTCATCAGCTACTTCCAAAGCTTGCCACATCTCTTTAGCAGTCTGAAGAGTACAGATTCTGAAGTATTCTTTTTGACTCAGTGCACTCTGAATCATCAGAATTGCTTTACTGTTGAGAGTCACAATCCTTTTGTCATTGTCATCAAATTCTGCTGGTGATTTAGGAACTTTTTGAGATTCGTCAGTCTTTTTTGTAGGCACATAGTTTCCAGTTTCAATCACATCCCAAAGCCCGTATTCTGTAGCCATGACGAATACACGAAACTCAGCTTTCCAGAAGGAAAAATGCTCACCACTGAAACCTGGAGATCTAGTAATAGAGGCTCCATCAGTAAGAATTCCTTCACCCATACTTGCCATCAGATCCTTCTAAGGTTGTTAAACCTGAACAAGAAGACCAAGCTCTGATACAAAATGTTAGAGCAAGCTTTTCACCCAAGAGGGGGGTGAATTGTGTGATTACAAATAGAAATAGATACTTAAATTAAATTATAAAACTTTAAAGCACAGTTATAAGACGGAAGAGATATCACCGAAGTTCACACAGGGGTTTATAGTGGTTCGGTCTCAACCACTTGACCTACGTCCAGTCCTTAGAAATTCTTCTAAGCTTTTCACTATATCTTCCAAGATTCAGTGGGTTCCTGGCACCACAGTACAACAGGAAGTTCCTCTCTTTGGACACTCGCTCTCCCTTACACAAGGTAATCTCAAATCCCAACTTAAGATTCCTCAACCATAAGTTATCACTGTCGGAAATAAAGCATGTATGACTGACTAATCTCTCTCACAGAGTATATAGATGAAAACTGAAGTACAGATGAAGAGTTGATAAGAGACGAAGCACTTATAGTGATTTTATTTGAAAAACCTTAAGATCTTCTACAAGTGATAACAGACTCACTGGAAGTGAACATGAGTTTTCATATATCACTCGAGTGAATTTGGCATCACTGGAAGTGATTTTGTAAACAGTGATTTCTTCTTGTAGTGATTTTCAATCCACTGGAAGTGATTTGGCTAAAATAGTATATCACTCGAGTGATTCAAAATCACTGGAAGTGATTTTGCAAACAGTAAAATATTCTTGCAGTGATTTTCATTTCATTGGAAGTGATTTGGAAAGTTTCAGGCATCACTCGAGTGATCTGGTAATCACTGGAAGTGATTTTCAATAGAGTGATTTTTTCTTCCGGTGTTTTCAGATTCACTGGAAGTGATTCAGCAGAAATCACGTATCACTCGAGTGATTCAGGATCACTGGAAGTGAAATCTGGAACAGTGAATTTTTCTTGCAGTGATTTTTCATTCACTGGAAGTGATCTGATGCATCATTTGAGTGATATCGCAGATCACTCGAGTGATCTGGTATTTTTCATATCACTCGAGTGATTTTTAATGATCACTCGAGTGATATTGATAATCACTCGAGTGATTACATAAATCACTCGAGTGATCTTGCTCAGATCACTTTTCTCACTTCCTTTGCTGCTGTATTTGTTTTAATCAAATCCAGGGACTTCCAAAACATGATTTGTTATCATGAAATCCAACACTATGTTGACCATAAAGTGAGACAAGCCACAAAAAGTGAAATGAAAGAATTACCCCTTAAAAGCTTTAATCAAGGGCTGTCAAGGGCATTTTCATGATTTGGGCTTGATTTTAACCAATCCGATGTTAAAAATGGATTATACACACGAAATTGTGTATGAATAGCCTAAGTCATAAATATTGGTAAAGCGAAAGTGAGACCGGATACAAAGGGTTAAATTGGGTCTCTAAGGGTATTTTGGTAATTTAGCACTTTTAGGCTAAGTATACCAATGTTATATGTTTGGAAGGGTACATGAATGAGTAATGACTCATTTATGGTATATTTGAAGATTTCAGGACTTGACAACTGATCGGGACGTAGTACTTGCTCGAGCTTGGAAAAGCGAGAAGAAGTTGCAAAAGAAGTGCAACCAGGTAGTAACTCGTCTTCATATGACATAGCATGCTTGTGTGTTGTTTGAAATCATCACAAATTGTCTAACACATTTTGATTATATGGAGTGATCGCTATGGGCCTATCTTTGCGTAGGTTGACGCTCAGGCTATAATGTTCAAAATTGCACAAGCGGTGCCCAGGGCCTATCTTTGCGCGAGTACCCCTCAAGGCCAAGTAACTCGCCTAGCGCTACGATAGTTTATAGATTGTAAGCACTAAATGATGTTATGATAATTTTGTTGATTGATGAGTGTGAAGCATGCCTTGTATGTAATCTTTATATGATTGACTTTTGTTACTACTGAGATTCCTCTAAATCTCACTTTTTTCTCTAAAAACCCATCTTCAGTACAGGGAGGAAGCTCGAGAGGCAAGGAAAAGGTAAGTGGCAATGACTAGGAGTTAAGGCGCTGAAGACTATAGAGTTTGATAGTATTCTGGTTGTCTAGTCCATACATACATATTTGTAATTATAAAGGATGTATATGTTGTTAAGAATCATGAATTATGTAAAGATGACCTAGTGAATGTATGGTAGAAGTCAGTAGATTTGCTTCCTAATGCTAAGGAAATGTATATGTGGGTTGGATTATGTAAATTTGGCGGTGGTAGGCTTACAAACTCTAAGGTATAACAATAAAAGGGAAAACCAGTGAGTCATAACAAGTTAGTGAAATTTTGTGAAAAGGTTGTGGAAATTTTATGACCCTCTCAGCTCTAAGTCCAAATCCTGGGTTGAGGCAGGGGATTTTATAATTATTTTTGGAAGTTGGGTGTTCCAGGTTCATATCCTGGTCTCTCGAGTGATTTCACTACTCTTTTGCATTCTACCGTAGTCAAAAGGAATGCGGTATCACAACAGACGCCTAAGGTGGCACTTTAGGTGGGACTTTAGGCGTCCCTTTTTCTAAAAGGGACGCCTAAAGTCCCACCTTAGGCGTCCCTTTATGAAAAAATGGGCGTCTAAAGTAATTATTTTTTAAAACAACTTTTGTTAATATTTTTTCTGTTATACAAATTGAAAACTATAGATAAACAGAGGTGAAGAATAAACCACAATCTCCTTACAAATCATAAGGAAACATCCAGCAGTAGCTATTTAACTCCTACTACATCTATGTACATGTATAAAACATCATTCATGCATAAAGTGTTGTCAAAAATGTTGTCTACTACATAACTATACTAACTAATATAAACATACACTTTTACTGATCTATTTGTTGAAGAAGTTACCTAGCCGAAAAGTCTCTAATCAAATTAATCTCTTCATGTAAGTAGGCAGCTTCATTATCAAAAATCTACAAATTAGAAAATACGATTAGATAAAATCAGTGAAGTGAAAGAATTAATTAGCAATTCAATTAAAATACCCAAAATATAATCATTTGATTACCTATTCGAAATCACTTGTAATTCCGCTCTGAATGATATTATATATGTAAATGATAACATAGAAGCTACATTCAGTGCCCCCTGGCTATTTAGGGTACTATAAATCAAAAGCAATTGGTTAAAATCAATAAAGCCATATCTAAAACGACCGTTAATAAAAGAACTTGAATTGAAACCACATACTTTGGGATAAGACCACTTTGGCTTGTGAACAATTCTACCCTCACGTGACCCGCCAAGCATTCTATATGTTTGGTTTGCTCTACCATTAAAATGTAAAGCCACAAAAATTTGAACAATTCATTTAAGTCAATAATCAATAAAATAAAAACAAAATAACTTATGTGTTGAAGACGGATTTTGTTTCCTTGTCAAGCTTTTTACGCAAGGAATCAAACCAATAGATTTGCTTGATGCGCAGACAAACAACACATAGGCTCTAATAGTAACTACAACAACATACAAATTAAAATGAAGTTTAGATGATAAGGCAATTATTTCTTAAACTTCCTAAAAAATAAAAATTAAAGTACGTACTCTTGAACAATTAGTGCAAGATAACAAAGCAATTTGGACTCTCTCATTGTGTAGCCCACATAATGCTTCCTTTTTTGCATACTATTACCATCCCTTGTCATATTTTCCGGACACAAGAATGCGTATAAATTTTGTCTTTCCATATCAATGAATATGCGATTGAAAGACCTAAAATAGAAATAAAACAATAAATGAATTATTGAATGTATGAAACCAAAAAACCATTACATCAATTGAAGGAAAGAAAAACTAACCAGATGGAAATTTTCACCCATCCTACATCTATCTCCTCCAAATGCATAAACTCCCTAAGATCTTTATTGTCAATTATGAAGGGATACGTCAATTCTATGTCCACAATCCCTGGAGGCATCTGCAAGTGAATTTAATGAACACCTTTGTAAATATGTTGCAATCGTGCTAAGAAGGGTCAATTCACCGCATCTTGGTCATCCTATTATCATAACATAAAAAACCAATTATTAGAAGGATGCCAACAAATGTCAAGTAATACAAAGATAGTTATTACCATTGGTGAGGTTACAAACGTGCCAATAAGATATTGAGGTCAAAGGATGAAAGCTCCAATCGCCTGACCCAGCATGGCAACCTCTAAGTCAGGGACAGGGATGTCTGCACCTTCTTCCCCCTCTCGAACACATGTCACTGTCATCCTACATAAATATTGTGGAATTTGATTAAGATGGTTAGTGGTAGCTTGTGTGTGAATGAGAGCATCGATAACAACACGCAGCAGTGAGGCATCTAAATAGAGGATGCAAGGTTCTCCGAACTTCAGAGTGGGAGAAGGCTGACCAAGTGGTTATGTAGTATGAGAAGGCAGGCCAAAGGGTTCCTGAGTATGAGAAGGCTGGCTCCTATTCTGGAGTGTGACAAGGCTAGCTAAGAGGTTATAGAGTGTTGGAAGGCTGACCAAGGGGTTCCTCCGATGGGTTGTAACTTCCTTTAGTGCTGGGGAAGGCCAGGGATTCCTGGGTTCTAATCCCATCACTTTCCATCTTTGATTCAAACATTGATTTCATTTCAACACATAGCTCTGCCAACAGCTCTTCTCAGAGCTGCTTGTGAAGCTTAGCCATGAGCTCTCTAATGGGTTCAGCTTGTGATGCATTTTATGAGGCTCTGCCAAAAAACTTCATGATATCAACTCTCCTTGGCTCCCCTCTAACAAGACCGGGGTGATCAACCTTCTCAATCGTTGTTGCCAATATGTCCATCTGTTCACTAGGAGTGAACAAACCTTATCTACTTTTCTCTTTGACTTCTTCCTGTAGCATACAATTTATTCTAAATGAAAATTAAACACTGCCAATATGAAAGAATTTCAAAATTAATTACTTATGCTTTAACTACTTACAATCCTCGAGGTAACCTCAGCAACAGCCGGATTTATATATTTCCTACCCTTAATCCTCCCTACTTTCTATTTTTTGTGATGCGAAGGAGGAGCCAGGGCTTGCACAATAATGGTAGGATCTGATTTGGTAGCTTCCTTCATTTTCTCTAGCTCTTCTCCTATCATCCTCCGCTCAAGCTTCTGATAAACACTATGAGACATGCAATGCTGGTACTGATTTACTGCATGTCTCTCTGTATTTGCTACACTTACTTCCTATGAAAGGAAAACAATGAAAATCAAGTCAATGATGTCAACTATATTGAAATAAAAAGTTCTATACTATGAAGAAAGAAAATTTACCAAAAATTCAGGATCTTCCTGTGATGCCACAAATAACTTCTTATCCTCTGGAGACAAATATGAATATTCCTTACATGGATCCAAACCTCTCTTATCCCCTCGAATATACATCTGGATGAGCTTGTTTTTGAAATCTTTCCATCGCAAATGAACCTCCCCTATCCAGTACTTGTACATCTCTCTGGTGTCTAGGACATAGAACGTTTGCTGCAGAAACAAAGAAAATTATATTTGAAGGAATAGGTAAAAAGATCTAAATGCAGATGTATTGAAACTTATATATACCAAAATTTGTTGCCAAATCATGTCTTTCATTTTCAGGGGAACCCGCCTCCAACTATCATAAATGATTCATACTTTGCTTTGACCCAAAAAAACCTAGATAGCTAACGAAGCGATCTTCCTCAGGACTAATTGGATTCATATTGGCATCAAAGTCTATGTGAACCTTCTCTTGTTGATGTTGGTGGCGTGCAGTCAATACAGGCATCTTTGTGACACCCCTAGTTCATCTCAGAGCAGGTCCAACTACTTGCATTTCATGCTGCTCCCAATCACTCCCTAAGTCACTAGAATTTGACATATTCATGTGAACACAAAAATAATTGTCAAAGAGGTAAATAAATTGCAAGTACATGTATAAATTAGATTAAGGGAAAAAAGCATATAGTACTATTTTCTAAATTAAGCACACAATAGAGTTTTCTAATTAAAGGTCTTACTCTATATTGTTTCCCATATTCCTTCACAATGATCATTTCTTGCAGCATATTCTTCATCATCTATCAACTCTACTTCACTTCCTATAGGTGGATTTGTTGTGAAAGGTGGTGTGTCATCAAGGTTGAAGGTTGGATCACCATACTTCTGTTTTTTTACTTTGAAGTACAATGGACATTTTTTTATTTGCAGGATCTGTGACATAAAATACTTGCTTCGCCCAGTTTGCTAAAATGAAGGGCTCATCTCTATAACCAACTTTTCAAAGATCGATTGAGACAAATCCAAATTATGGATCTATTACCACATCAATATCGCTCACTTACTTACATTTTAACAAAGCAACTTTGAACTTGTTGTATGTCATCTCCCATATTTCTTCTATAACTCTATAATAAACCATGGATGCTAATATAGGATTTTTGTCTTTGGAACTAGAAAAGTGCATGGCTTTAGCTTCTATCATCACCCTACTATTTTGCATGGTACTTCTATCATCTTGGTCTTTTATGTAGAAAGAATACATGTTTATATCATAACCAGTCCAAGTAATAACCTAAAATGAAGGCCCCCAAGCTAGCCACTCAATTGTCTCAGACACATCGGTCTCATGCAAAACCTTCATCTTCTCCTCGAACCACTCTATGAATGTCTTGTTTTGCTTAATAGCTATTTGCATGTCACTCTTCTTTGGATTCATGTTCTTCAAACTCTTTTAGTGTTCATCTATGTACAGTTAAACTTCTTCCATATTATTCAGGATATACAAGTGTGCTTGCAACACCTCTTCACGACACACATTCTTCACTTTCAGTCCTCGGTTCCCTTGCTTCTCTCTTCTTCATGTTGAGACTTTTCCTTCTTCCCAAATAGATAATCTTTGCAAGAGTCTATAGCCTCTTCAACTACATATTGCTCAACTATTGAGGCTTCAGGTCAATAAGAATTTTTAGAATACCCTTTTCAGATCTTCATGTATCGCTCGAAAGGGTACATCCACCTCAGGTAAACTGGACCGCAAAGCCTTACCTCTCTTACTAAATAAACTACCAAATACACCATTATATCAACAAAAGAAGGAAAATACATCTCTAGTTAGGATAAAATCATATAACCCTCATTTTTCAGTTCTTCTAACTTTTCAGTGTCAATGACTCTGTTACAGATAGCATTAAAGAAAATACACAATCTTGTTATAGTGGTTCACACTTCATCTTTCATAATGCCTCTAATGGCTACTAGTAATAGTTATTGCATCAACACATGATAGTCATGGGACTTCATTTCCACTAACTTCAAATCGTCCATTAACACACACCTGCTCATATTAGAAGAATACCCATGTGGCACCTTAATTTCATGCATACACCCACACAAACTTCTTTCCTCCACTTTTGATTGCGTATGTGTTGTTGGCTCTATATATGCCCTCCTACCATTATCGCTTACTTGTGGATGAAACCATTCTCTTGTTACCATATCATTAAGGTCTAGTCTCATACTCATTCCATCCTTAGTCTTCTCTAGGATATGCAAAAGTGTACTAACAAGACTATCACAAACATTTTTCTCCCATGCATGACATTAATATTGTGTCTTACATCAAGACAATGCCAATATGGAAGATCAAAGAAAATTGACCTCTTCTTCCATATGTTCTTCTCACCCGTAGTTCTCTAATTTTTACCTAAGGTGACATTGATACATTCTATCCAACTATAAACTTCCTCCCCAGTTAATGCCTTTGGAGCAATTCCATGTTCCGGTAAGCCATTAAAACGCTTTCTTAACCTACGATATGGGTGAAACTGATAAAGAAACCTCTTGTGGCCAAGGTACACCATTTTTTCCCATGCTTAAGTTGATAGAAGTGTATGTCTACTTGACAATTGGACATGCTTTATGCCCCTTCACACTATACCCTGACAAGTTTCCATATGCAGCAAAGTCGTTTATCGTGGTAAAAATCATTGCACGCAGCTTGAAAGACTCCTTCTTATATGCATCAAACACATCTATGCCTTCCTCCCACAACTTCTTCAACTCCTCAATCAAAGATGCCAAGTAGACATTGATGTCATTCACTGGCTGTTTTAGTCCAGAGATCATCATAAAAAGCATCACTTACTTGCGTTTCATACATAGCCAGGGAGGTAAGTTGTTTATTACAAGGAGAATTGGCCACAACTATGTGTGCTAGTAAGAGTTCCATATGGATTGGTTCCATCTATACAAAGCCCAAGCCAAAGGTTTCTCGACTCGCTGCCAAATTGAGGGAACATTTCATTTATCTTCTTCCACTGTGGAGAGTCGTTCGGGTGCCAAAGATATTTTCTATCACGTATTCTCTCATTAAAATGCCATCTTAACTTCTTCGCTTTTGTTGCACTTGCAAACAAACACTTAAACCATGGTATTATTAGAAGATACTACAACACCTTCGAAGGTTTCCTTTTAGTTGTTGTCCCTTCGCTACAACCACTATCTTTCTTCACTTTGTATCGTGACGTTTTACACTTAGGACACTCACTAAGACCTTCATACTCTTTTTTGTATAATACACAGTCATTAAGGAAAGCATGTATCTTTTTGTACTCTATACCCATCGTAGACAAGATTTTCTTAGCTTCATACATACGGTTTAGAAGTATATTATTGTCTAGAAACATATCACACAATAATTCGAGCAGTAATGTAAAACTAATATCGATCAACGCATAAGTTGCCTTTAAGTTGACCAAATGCAATGTTCCTGCCAGCCGTGTGTACTTACTCCCAGGGTACAATGGTGTCTCCACATCACTCCGCAGGCTGTCATTTTCATGTAACTGGGGGAAGGATTCTACCTCAACATCATGAATCATTTTCTCCATTCTATCTTGATCTATCACATCCACACCTTCCTTCTTGTGCGATAGACAATCAATTGCTTTCTCACCATGCCATATCCACCTTATGTATCGAAGATTTATTCCATCACAAAGTAGGTGATCCCTTATATCATCAACATCTCATCGACTCTCATTTAAACAATTGACACAAGGACAAAAATACTTCCCATTTTTTGTTAGAGCATTCCTTCTAGGAAATTAAATAAAATCTTCCACCCCGTTATGATATTCTTTACTAGTTCTCAAAGCATTTATCCAACTATAATCCATTTTTTACCTACGTCATTCTCAATAACACTAAAGTTTACAATAATTGTCAACAATAGGATTTCCTTTCAACACTTTTTTCAAAAACAATTTTGGCAGCATTTCCTCTTAAAATTAAGACATCCCAAAATTTCAATAACAAACCAGTTCAGCTTAATTCAAACAAAACAAACTAACTGAGGCAATTTAGAATACTATCAATAATTTAATCCAACAATTTTTCATTACAAAACTAAAAAATTCAAAGAGAAGTCTCAAAAAATTTTAAACTTATATTATTATTATTATTATTATTATTATTATTCACATCCCAACAATTATTTCAAGTTTTGTAGTGAACTATATCAAGAGACATGTAATAGAGTCAAAATTATTCTACTCAAGATGAGTTTTTGTCTATGTGGATATATATATATATATGAGGAAACAATTTAACTTATTAGCTTGTTAACTATGATAACTCATGCCTTCATTATACCATTTACAGTGAGTTTTAACTCATAACCTATGATATACTATGTTAACTATTATTTGTTGCTTTAATTTACCAAGCAGCTTAGAGAGCTCGATTTCTCCCAATGCTATAAATTTATAAAGTGGTTCTAAATGTAGATGCCATATATAATTTTTTTAACTCTAATAGTAATACCTTAATTCACCTTATCTTTTATATTTATAATATTTTTCAAATTATCCCTATTAAAAATATATATTTAGTGGTGTAAGCATTTATTGGGTATAAAACGGGAATATAAAAAGAAACATGAATGCAAAAACTATTTCCATAAGAATCTTTCCTCTCAACTGTATTTACAATGCAATAACAAATATAAAACCCACGCCACCGTCAAAGACAGAGGGAGAGGGAGGCGTGAGCTATACCTTTATAGGGGAGGAGCTTCGGTGAAGCCTACCGTAGCTACGTCAGTGATAGAGGGAGGAGCAGCTATCGTGGTGAGACAGAGAGGGGGATGAGCTTCTTGGAGAGAGGGATCAGGTTCTTTAGAGAGGGAGGATGAACTATCTTCATGAGATAGAGAGGGGGATGAGTTTTTAGAGAAGGGGATGGGCTTCTTGGGAGGAGGAGCTACCGACGATAGTGAAGGCAAAGAAGGAGAGGAGGAAGACGTACGAGGAGAGAGGATGGTGAAGGCAAAAAGAAGAGGAGGAAATGGGAATGAGACAATGAATGAGGGAGGGGGATGGATGACTTGACAGGAAGGGGGAGCTACCGAGAAGGGGTTATGTATGTCAGACTGACATGCACAGCCCTTTAGGAAGTGACACCTAAAGGGACCCATTGGGCGTCACTTCTCCATAAGAGACGCCTAAAGTCTCCCTTTGGGCATCCCTTCCTTATAAGGGACGCCTAAAGTCTCCCTTTGGGCATCCATTTTTATTTTTAGGATGCCTAAAGGGACCAAAAATCTCATATATTTATGAAAATACCACTGCCTTTATTTTTTACTTCCTTTTTCTAAAAAGGAACGTCTTTTAGGGACGTAAAAACTACCTTTTGTAGTAGTGTTTGGTTGGCTATTGGCTTAGTTTTCATGACTTTGTGATTTTGGGAAGCTTAAAACTTAAAGGGTTATGCTGTCCAATTTTCCATTAATCATGTTTAAAAGGTGTTTAAGAGGTTAAACAAGTGATTAGAGGTGAAAAGAAGGTGATTAATGGAATGGAATCAAGAAACTCTAATTTTCCCAATTTCTTGTAATTTTTGTCTAGACGTATTCTCAATATGTTTGGACTAGATTTTGGTGTTTTTAATGATTCCATTGAGTTTAGAATGGAAAATTGTGTAGGTAACATGTATAATATAAAGTATAAAGGCCCTAAAATGTGAAATGACAAAACTACCCTTAAAACCCTAAGTTAGGGGCTGTCAAGGGTAATTTCATAATTTGGGCCTGAATTTGACTAATCTGAGGTCAAAAATGGATTTTATACTTGAAATTGTATGGGATTAGCTTGGATCATAATTTTTAGTGAGATACAGTTTGACCAAGTACAAAGGGACTTAGACCGGGTTCCTAGGGGCATTTTGGTCATTTAGTGTTTTGAGTCAAGATAACCAACATATTGAGTTTAGAATGAGTTATGCATAAATAATAACTATTTATCCTAAATTTGAAATTTTAGGATATATCAGTAGCCTGAACCGAATAGACGAAGCTGGACCGATAGACAGGCAAAGAAAGGGCACATTCCAGGTAGTAACACTTTCTTTTATACACTATGTGATTATCTATATGTGTTGAGTATGCCATCTTCTGTAGCATGAGCACAGTTCCTAGGGAACATTAGCCTAGCTGTGATCTGAGATCCAGCGATGGTGCACACGAATAAGCCAGGGTTAAACAGTCGTTTGGCCTTAGACAGTGTATACGCAATAGTCTATCATCTTGCACAACATGGTCCATGACATATTTATTTTCATATTGTATATGTCTGATTATATATTACTATTGAGATTCTCCAAATCTCACCCTTTCTATGAATGTATTAAGTTTCCAGCAGCAGGCAGCGGCTCGAAGGGCAAAATAACAATTTCCAGCAATGGAAGGTTCCGAACCAGTTCAAGAGAGGAAATTGGTTATCTGAAGACATTTTATTTGTGTAAGGTCTATAATTATTCTGTGCACCCCTTTAGGGAATTACTATATATAAACAAACATATTGTATCAATAATATCAGTATTTACGCTATTCCTATGTGCCCATTAAACTACACAATTGCTACTCTGAGTAATATCAATAATGAAGCGGGGTCTTACATCCTTGCAATAGCTTGCTTGGTTTTGGTGGAATAATATTGATTTTCCTCATTTGCACACTTAGCACCAAAATCCAAACTCCAAAATTCAACAACGTCAAGATATGAATTTGTTTTCATGTAGCCATAGTCTTGAGAAGCTTTTTCTTATACTACAGGATCGTATAAATCTTTTTCTTCATGGTATCAAACCTTACTTGAATCTAATTTTTGTTAGCTTGTAGGAATCAAGATGAAACTCACATGCTCTAAAAATATAATCAATTCGAGGCAATTGAATATAATGAATTAAACATGTCTTTTTTGCATAAAAGAAATATTTTCCTTTCAAATCATTATATATGTATAAAGAATTAACCTATTGCAATCCCCTTATAAATAAACTTATTAAGTGGCTTTTTAAGGGATGTGAAAACATAATTTCAAAATAGTCTGTAATGCTCAGTCCTAAGGTTCTAAATTACAAAACCTCAATAAATATTACAAATAATGGCATAGGAGGTTTTATCATTGTGTACCTTTGCCTTAGATACTTGGAGGATTGGCTTTGCTTACCCACTACCTTTTTTTGTTATGTTGATTCTTCATATGTGTTCCCAAGGGTGTCTGCAAAGCTCTCTCAAAAGATATAGACTTCAAAAGTCTTATGTTTAATACTTGAGTGATTCTCCTTTTCTTGTTCTGTTCAAGATAGTTGAACAATACTCTATGATAGTCAATTCTTGAGGTGGAATGTACTCCTTTTCTCCATTGCCTTTCTTTGTGGTTAGACTTTGCAGTTCCAACAAAGGGTGATTCGAGAGTTCTCCTAATTGATGTAAATCTCCTTTCAGGTGCATTAGGAACTCTTGAAATCTTCTTCATTTTCTCTGTACCCTTATGTCCATTCTTTCTAGAATCAATCTGCACACATGAAACACCAGATGGACATTTTGGTACCTACTTTGATTTGGATCCTTGAACGTTAGCATTTGAAGCCACTTTCCTTTTAAGAACCTAAACAAATTTATTTCTCATATTAGAATTTCTTCTAATATAGCATGTGTGAGAAATGTGACCTGATTTGCCACAATAATTGCAAACTATATAATTATATGTATTATGAGATTTTATGTGAGTATTATGTCGGTCAGGTGAATGAAAACTAAAGTAATTTTCATTTGAACATACTTTCTTCCCCATATATTCTCCAGCATGATTGAAAACATTTTTGCTTCTCACAATAGAATCAATGATTGGTTGAAAGACAATTTGATGCAAACTTTCAAAATCATTTTTTCGGAAATGCACAAAACGAATTAGAGCTTTCTAACATAGTAGCATATTGAGCTTATGATATATTGAGCTTATGATAAGGATTCATCAAATTCGTTTGTGATGTGCTCATCTTAAGAATTGTCTTCCTCTTATTCTTCTATGTTGACCAAATCATGGAAGTGTTCTATAATTTCTATTTCTTTATTCTCAACTTCCATTTATTCACCAATCGTGGATATGCAGCTTATAGTTTCATGTGAACTGACAACACTTTCAACTTCAACATAATTGTTAGAAGCATAAATAGAGTTAGAGTATCCCAAATATCTTTAGCAATAAAGCAAAATTTGATTTTCTCAAAATCATTTTCGGTTAAAAGCACTATAGAGGATTTTCATTGCTCTAATGTTTACACAAAACATTTTCTTTCCTTTTTTTAGTCCAATCTCTTCTGGGTTTGAAATCTAAAAACATTTATAAAAACATTCCACATATCACAATCAGATGGTTTAATAAAACTAGTCATTCTAGCTTTCCAAAACCAAAAATCAATATCTTTTAAAATATGTGAAATTGTATAGTCAAAACCTTCTGAAAGTGAGTAACACCCAAAATCAGCCATTGATAACTCTTGAGACGGTTAAGTCCTTTAAACATAAGCTTAGCTCTGATACCAAATATTAGAACTGTTTGACACCTAAGAAGGGGTGAATTGGGTGTAAGATAAAACTTAAGAACTTTGATAATATTTTTGCATTTTAGTGAAAGCAGTAAGTATGAGGGTAATGAGTGATAAATCAACAGTTAGATATTGAAATAATTATGCTAGAAATATAAGAGCTTAGGGAAGAGAATATGAAAACTGTGATTTATCTTTATTTAGTCTAATCCATAATGACCTACATCGAGTCCCCATACTCCTCCTGAGATTTCCAATCTACTATCTTCTTGTTTAATCCGGGCACAAGAGAAGCAACTACAATCTACTCCCCCTTACAAACTGTAAGGATACAACCTTGATGATGAAGGATTACAATCAATTTTCTCTCACAGAAGTGAGTAAAATGAATACTGAAGTACAATACAAATAATCTATATCTATAAGGTAAATGATATAGAAACTGGAGAATAACATAGAGTTTTTAGGTTGAGGTGGATGACTCATGATATCAGCATATTGGCATTGTTGCGTTCTCTTATCCATCTCTTCTTTGAATGCTTCTATATTTATATTTGAATTGTAGTAGATGACCATTGTAAGCATTCATCCATTAGAGTCATGTTACTTTGTTTAACCGTGCTTCGTATTTGAAAAACTATCTATTACGTTCAGACACTTCTCACGCTTCAGGAAGTAGCTTTTTGTCTCTTTGCATGAATTCTTCATGATTAATCTGGAAAATACTTTAAATACCAATACAATAAAGTGTTAGACATGAGTATATTGAATCGATTATCAGAGACAAAATTTTTGCTTTTTGGACTCATCACTCAAGTGATCACTCGTGTGATCCCTTCCAAAACTTGGCAGAGAGTTTGGAAAGTATTTCTGACTTTATCACTCGAGTGGTCACTTGAGTAATCCTTGGTCATCACTCGAGTGATACCTTCCAAAATGTGGCAGAGAGTGTAGCTGAACCAAGGACTGCCTTTGTTACTTGATCACTCAAGTTGACACTCCAGTAGTTCTAGGTCATCACTCTAGTAATCGCTTGAGTGATCCCCTTCAATATTTGTTTCCATCTGTATCACTCAAGTGGTCACTCGAGTGATCTCAACTTATCACTCAAGCGGACACTCGAGTGATCTACTCATTTTGACTCCAAATATGGTAAATGACCAATCATTGAAAAGCTCTTACCGTCTACTTTCCAATACAAAAAGAATCAGCTCTAAACTCATTATATTTTGAAAGTTATAATTTAAAGAGTGTCTATTGTTCTAGACAGTGTTTAAATTTTTTAGTATCAAAATTCCAGAACTTATACCACTTTGAATATAACTTTAAATTTGACACATGACCTATCCATAGAAAGCCCTTTAAGTCTAGTTTCAAATGAATCAAGTTTTACCTCAATCGAATGTATGGTTTGAGAGATATGTCCAAAATACTAAACCTGTTTTGGAAAATAGCAATGATTTTAATGTCATCTTCCAAAACTCATCTCTTTCATCTGAACTCCTTTGACGTTGATCTTGGTGTCTATATGACTCATTGGAAGTCTAGTTTCATATGAAAAAAATTTCAGCTCAATCAAATGTGTGGTTAGAGAGATATATCCAAAATACTGAACCTCTGTCATGTTGAACTAAAACAGAGCACAACAGAGTGCTATGCATCACTCGAGTGATCCTAGGTCATCACTTGAGTGATCACTCTCAAAAACTGGCAGAGGCGCATCACTCGAGGAATCACTCGAGTGATCACCTCTGGAAGTGTCATAACTTCCATATAAGTCATTGACCCATTCTAACCTCCAGTATCACTTCTAAGAGCTTGAATCTTGATATTCCCATTAGATCATACAAGTTCTTCTTAATCTGTTCTTCTTGTTAAATTTCCATATCTAACTTGATATCTTCTTTCTTTTCTTGACTAGTCTATAAGATATTTTATATTAAACACATTAGTTAGTCAATGTAGAAGATAAATACATTATGTAAACTTTTTGCTCTCAATATTTAACATCTATATTTGACATCATCAAAACTAATCTTATCTGACATTATGACTTGCATTAATGATCTGTTGGTAGAGAACTACAATACTTATATATGTTTGAACAATCTACACAAATCAACAATCAACTCTGATATTAAATTATAAAACAAATATAAAAGCTCTTAAAAAGTAAAATCCCACATAGATAAACAATGTACTATGCTCATCATGTATTCATATAAGCTACAAAAACATGTACATAATTTTGGACTATACATATGGTTAAATTATAGAAACAAATATATACATAACTAACTTTATTTGTTATGAAGCTGAAGGAAGAGAGATGATAGAGCTGAAGACATTTGAAACAAATTAAAGCAAGTCAATTTAATAACTTTCTAAACAAAAAGAGAATGATACAAAATTTGAAGCAAGGCTCTTAGTGATGAAATGTAACTCACCATTTATTTGGAAACAATATAGTGTCATAAAAGAATTGTGCCTAAAGCTCAAGGATGTGATCAATATCTTTAGTGGGGTAGGGTTTATTTAGATTAATATGATGTAATCAGAAAATATCAGAAAACACGTGTACCTCTTTATTAAGGTCTGTGTCACCCAAGTCAATAATATTGTATATATGCCTCATCACATAATGGCCACATAAGTTACTTGTTACCAGTTGATTGCTGGTCTATAAAAGAACACCATATTAGCAAATTAAATGAACGCACATATGAGTGAATGTAGACAACAAATTAAGCATGCATGTAATTACTATTAGTACAATCCATTTAGGATATGAAGCTTTATCATGTGATTTCCTATGGTAATGAATCCTCGACACATACCTCATAAACTAATGATTATGAAACACATAGTTAGTAACCTATATTAATCACAAAGACCATGAGATTGCAGAAGAAAACTCACATGTTAATTAGGTTCTTCAAAGGAGGGGTTAGTTTGCTGTGAGTGGAGCATAAGAAGATGACAGTATGGCGGTACTTGGAAAGAATATTTTTGACATACTCATGATTACATGATGTCATTAACCACTCGGCATGGCACTAACATAGCCTCCTTGCTATGTATGTATGCCTTGTATCGACGGTGTTAGCATTTGGATTTAGGGAAACCCTCATCGGGAAAAAGAATGCAAAATTACTTGTTTTACCTAAAGACTCTAGCTGGCGGTGCAAGTATCTACAATAACATATATACATGTTAGTTAATTAGTAAGTTACAATATCATAAATCTTTAAATTATAATTATATTGTTTTAAAAGAGAATACTTACATCATCCATACATGCACGCACGAAATGGCCAGCTGCTATATTAGGAAAAATAAGCTTGCCAAATCCTCCATATTAAGAAAAGGAATATTATGTACTTTCATCACATAGCCCATAACATATTCATCCACATCCACTCATTGGGTTTTGTAGGACGGATCATTGCACAATATTGTACTGGGGAGGTGGAATTGGATTAGGGATGTATGTTTGTCTAGATTTGGAAAGGTGATTACAATGGGAAACTTTGACACAAGATTCTTTGGCCATATAAGGAAATCATTCTTTGCATCCCCCACTATCTTCACATCATCAATGGGAATGGGACAAGAGCATCTGCAACTATGACATCAAGAACTACCACTCTTACTTGGTCATCTTTTAGTTCTTTGTGGAGAATGATTAGGCTAAGGTTATGGACGGTGCCATGTACTACTAATCTTCTATCAAGATCCTCTAAAAATAGATCACAAGCTTCATCTTCATCACTTATAGGACCCTCCAACAAATAGCTACTAACACAGTAGCTCCCTTTAGTGCTTGGTATACCTGCATGGGATTGTGTCTTCGGGGTAAGTGATAGTTCTTATCTACTTGTTGTAAACATTACAACCATCTCCTCTCTCACCTTTTATATATGGGCTTACACCTTGGTTTCTAGTTGTGCATTAAATGAAGCTTCTGCCTTTGCCCTTACAGTGTTCAATAGCATATTGACCTGCTCCTTAGTCAGTGTGTAGTGATTGTGTGAAGTTTGTTTTCCAACATACTCTCTTATGCCAAACCCATGTCCAATACTCTTGACACACCCTGCATGCTCATGTTTGCTCGTTGCAATGATTAAAAAGTCATTATCCTCTCTAGCTTGAAGATTCCCTTGGATGCTTCTTTTTTAAGCTCCTCCTATTACATATAGATTACAAACATGAGTAAGAACATTATACATGTTATCAAATGTAAATACCAAACACTAACAGGGTTTATAATTTTTTCAGCAATTTTACAAGCACTTTCACTCATGTATGACATGTTCCTTGGTTGGTGAGCATACAACGATGTCTCTGCATAGTGGATTAGAGATGGTGGAGTGGGCAAAACAAAAGGATAGGATTATGCTACTTCTACTAACTTCCTATGCTTGGCCTCCATTAGGCCCTTATTAGCCTTGGCATAACCCCCTCGAGACATTGTGTGATGGCAATCATTCTTACTGCCATTTTCATTCACTTTTGCCATGTTATCTTAGAAATAAGATTCAAAAAGAAAAATTCTAGTAAATAATTAAAATGAATCAATGGAGAATAACATCAAGGAAAATTGAACTCACCAAATCTATTAATGTAATGTAACCTACAGAATTCTGCCTAATCTTCTTCAGTAATAGATGGATAATTATTAAATGGAGTAGGATGAGGCTTGCCCTCCTCTAATTGTACAAGAATGAATGTGTGTGATAATCATGTCTTGAACACCCAAAAATGTGTACACAAGTAAGAGAGCATCTTGTCGTTCAACACTTCACTCTCCGGAACATCATACATGAGCCACATTGTATGCCATTGAAGTAGTTAGCAACATGAAGAATCGTTATTAAACATTAGTCAAAATGTGATAAATTTAAAGTTTGTTTTGTTGATAGTGGCCCAAAGTTGTTCTTTCACATCATCCTAAACTTTGTCCTAAGTCTTTACGATGATCTCAACTTTGGTCCGTACAAAGGAACTAAGGAAACTTTTATACTTGGTCATATTTTCCCTAATTGGCAACCAACTACTATTAAATTCAATCGGTATCTTCATCCTATCAATATGAGATAAGTTGACCTCTCTCATTTTGGTCACAATTTCTACCTCTTGTAATATCCTGAATTTTAGGCCTAGAGACTTGAGGGTGTACCTATATCAGGCAAACTACTAAGCCCAGTTTGTGAAGAGTCCCTAGGTTGATGAGAGATAGAAAGACTCTTGGGGACTATGTGATTTGGCCTACTGGGCAGAGGGCCTAATATGTGTAGGCATAAGGATCAAAATGTCGGTGTAGATGTGCATATGACACATATACGGTGCCATTGGGTTAGTAGAAAGATGCCACCCAACTATGTCATAAGGTATGGGACTGATTGGTCGAGCAACATATGCCGGTATAGGTGTAAACGTAGCATTTTTAAGGCAGATTGGTGTACCTTGCATTTTTAGGAAAAGACACTGGAATGTGGCACTATGTAGGGCCCACACACACTCTAACCAAGATGCCATTTGGTAGGCCTCGATATACGTATTGCATTCCTGAGTAAAACTCGATTAGAGTCACAAAGAGACACCTATAAAGTAACTTTAATAAAGTAAATCATGATAACTAATTCTGACACAACTTTTTGGTTGGCACCACAAGAAATTGACAAGTGTCATCTCATCATGATAAAGTACAAGATCAATTTTGAGTTGGCATACTAAGGAGATGACAAGTTTCCCTCATGATGACACTTGTTTTTTTCCTTTTAAGGTAGCACTCCGAAAAGCTGACACCTAGCTATGAGGCTGGGGAATCCACCTGTCTCGAACCTGGACACGTACTTGACTTTCCTTCCCCTGACACATGAAAAGAAACCATATAGGAGAGAGAAAGGGAATAGAAGATGCTTTACTAACATTTGGCATCTTGTGCTCTTATCCTTTGATACTTGGCACATAAAGAGATTATCAAATGTAAGATTAAATCTCAACCCTCCATTCTTCTTTAAAATTTCAGCTGAGGGCAAAAAAGTTAAAGAAAAAATGTGGAAAAAATAGAGAGAAAATCGAAAGAAGAGAGAAGGTATGTGAATAGTAAAAGTTCATAAGCTCTGGAGCCAATTTCGACACCAAATCGCCGTTTTCGACCAACAAAGCCATCAGTAAACTTCTTTTACTCATTGAGAGTTTCATTTCTATGGTCTTAGTTTTCTAATCTAAGGAGTTTGGTGCCGTCTAGCTGGTCGAAGTGCCACAAGAATTCTAAACTGACTATAGAAAAGTGAAGAGGTAAGTTTAAGCTTTATTTTGAACTGATTGTCTTGTGAATTTGTTGAGTTTTTGTGGACTCTTAGACCACCCTAAGGTTTTGGCCATACGGATGTTTTTATGTCTAATAATGTTTTAATCATAAATATATGATGATATATGGTGTTTGATGATAATATAAGACTATTCTAAGTGCTGCCAGATTCAAGTTCTGTGAGGCAGTCTATTTGTGAAGTATGTTTTACTAAGAAAGTGATATCCAATGGCTATAAAACTTTTCAAATTTAAAGTATACATCATAAGATTTAATTTGATATATAATTTGTGTCATTTGGGTTAGTAGATTGTGAGATATAAATTTTTGAAGTTAGGCATTGAATTTGGAACGTTTTCTATGGCAATGAGGCTAGTTTGAGGTTTCTGGAAATTTAGCCCTATATTGATAATAGCTTATATTTTTTCCTTTAAAAAGGACTTAAACATATTTTCGTCAGTTCGGTCGTTGCTCCACTTTGAATGCTTTCGTATTTATAGTTGAAGTAAATTTAATGACCATTGTGAGCACTCCATTTGTCAATTACTCACTTAATGCTTCTCTGGACATTCTTTATGTTATTTGAATATAGCCATTGTAGCAAAAAGAATGTGTTGGTGGAAGCTTGGCTTAGCATTTAATGCTTCTGACACAATATCTGCTTTTCTTGGAATTCAAATATTTGATGAACAAATTCCCTGAAACTTGTTTAAAAGTTGTTAATCATGAAAAATAATAATAATAATAAGCAAGATTATGACTTACAACAAAAGTTTCTTTGATTTCATAAATCTTTAGTTTCATGCTCTGTTTTTTGAAAATAAGAAGTATTCAAATACTCTTCTTACTATAAGGTTAAAATAGCTCTTTTTTAGTTATAGGCTATTTGAATAGTCTTTTCACTATTAGAATAGTATTCAGTATTTTGTACTGAGACTATTCGAATAATTTGACCTATTATTCAAATAGTTCCTTTTGAAAACTTATAAATTTATCCTGATATAATATATGGCTATTCGAATACTCTTTTGAAATTAGATTAAGAAATAGACATGTTTCAAACCTTAATACTATTCGAATAGTCTTCTCACTATTTGAATGGTGTTTCACTTTATTTTTGAAATTTATTCTAAAACTTATTCGAATAATCTTAAGGTATACTATTCTGATAATGATCATGTTTTTTGAATGATCTTGAAGTCTTAGATTTGAAATACTATTTGGATAATCATCATACTATTCGAATAGTACTCTTACTATTCAAATAGTTATCTTATTATCCGGTTAACGTTTTTATAAATTCACTTTGAAAACACAATTGTTATTCGAATAGTGCCTTAACTATTTGACTACTTTTTGACTTGTATTATTTTCAGAAAAATTTTGTTAGTCATATTATTCGAATACTAATATGAATATTCAAATACTTTTAACTTTTAACAGTTCTTCTCTATTTGAATAGCATATGTACTATCATGATAATACTTTGTTTATTCAAATAGTCTAAGAGTTAACAAGATAGTTGCTAACTGAAAACAAGATTTACTATTCAAATAGCAATATGACTATTCTAATAGTCCACAGTATTAAATCATATGAACAAAATCAAAAATCCTTATTCGAATAATCCTAAGTTTATTATCATCAAAACTCTGAATCTAACGAATGCTAACTATTGAAATAGTTTCATATAGGTATATCCTCCCATATCCCTTCATAATGATAATTTATTATGACATATTCATCTTCTGGCTCATCTTCCTTATTCACTTCCCTTGAGAAAATAAGGAGTCTTATAAGCATCAATAGTTAGTACAAAATTTACCCTGACAAGTTTATGTATGTAGGGAAGTCATTGATAGTACCAAATATCATCGCTTTATGGCTAAAATCCTCCTTTCAATTAGCTTCATAAACATTCACACCTTCCTCCCATAACTCTTTTAAGTTTTCAATCAAGGGCTTTAGGTAGACATCTATGAGATTCCCCAATTGTTTTGTTCCAGAAATCAACATAGAACACATTATGTACTTTTGTTTCATGCATAGTAATAGAAAAAAGGTTCTAATCATCAACAAAACAAAATAATTCATATACCTGAAAGAAAATGTATCTGGACGTAGAGTAAATGCATAAAACAGAAGTACATAATGTTATCTATGTTGATATGTTTTGGTCCATATTTGACCATGCAAGAAGACTGAAACAAAATACCAGGAAGCACAGAAAAAATAGATGTCTACCTAAGGCTCTTTCAAGTATGGACAGCATGAATCCTCATGGGAGTGGAAGCAAAAGTGAGTTCACTGATAATGTATCATAGTTCATGTAAATCTTAAAAATTATTTAGACATAAAGTATTTAATTTTTAAAAAATTAACAAAATACATGGAAGCACGGAAAAGACCACACTAAAGATATTTAGGTCAAGAAACTGCAAAAAAGAAACTGGAGTGGGGTTCCTTTTCATGTGCTTGTGGTATAATGAAACTACTATAATACCTCATTTCCTATAGCCTTAGATGAGTACAAAAGAGTAGTGAAATCATTCGTGAAACCAGGATTAAGTCCCGGATTAAGAAATACCGAAAACATTCACAAATTTCAAACCTATCTCAGTGTTTGAACCTGGGATTGGAAAGGATTTTTTAGGGTAGTAAAATTTTTTCAAACCATTTTCACAAATATTCACTATCTCACTAAGTCTCACTGAGCTCTTTTTTTCATTTTATTAGAGTTTATGAGAGATTCTCTGCTTAGTTCTCATGTTCCATACCTTAATTATGTTTCATTAATGATCGAAAGCGTAATATAACTAAACCGTTGTTTAAATCGTCTACTGGCATTACTAGTTTAACTATTGTAACATGTCCAAGTTAGAAGCTATTTATAGTATATACATGTCCAAAATATCCAAAGTACACATAACAGACAACTAGCAAAACTAAAAAAGTCTTCAGCGTTCAAGCCTCTAATCGTCTGCATTTACCTTCTTCTTGCCCCTTGAGCTCTCTCCCTGTACTGTAGATTGGTTTTTGAAAAAGAGTAAGATTCAAAAGAATCTCAGTAGTAACGTAGTGCCAATCATACAGATATAACATCACAAAGCATGTTACATAGTCATCATACAACAGAATTATCACAACAGCATTCAGTGCTTCACATATAATTCATAAACTACCATAGCGCTAAGTAAATTCAATGGCCTCGAGGGATACCCATGCATAAAGGCCCCGGGTATCCCCTCGTGCAACACAGAATGTTATTGGCCCGAGCGTCCACCTGTGCAGAAAGGCCACAGGCGACCACTATGCATAACCAGAATGTGTCAGACAATTCATGTTGATTTCACACAACATACACTACATATTATAAACATATGAAAGACAAGTTACTATCTAGCTGCTTTCCTTAGGCAATTTCCTCCCATTTGTCTAAGCTCGGGCAAGTCTCAAGCTTCAAACCGTTGTTAGGTCCTATAATTGGAATTTATGGATGACAGGTTATTATTCTATCCAATACTTGCATAATGAAATTAGTCAAGTTGGTTGTCATTAAAGTTAGTATACTAAGCTAAAAGAAAAATCAAGGAAGCCCAACCATCCCAAGTTGGTTATTTCCACACCTTGTTCTCAAATCTATTAGCTTTTTGCTTAACTTCAAAATTTCACAATTAATTCTAAGAAACTCCAAATTGAGTGGTTCTAAATTCTATGTAAAGATATTTTAGTATACTTTCACATCAAAATACTCAATTTTAGCCACCATAACCACAACATTCCCTTAATTTCGCCAAACATCACTGTTTCATATTTCTTTCTAGAAAACAAGGCATAACTTCAACAATTCATATCTCCTAATTTACTTGTCCAAAAATTACAAACTACCTATCAAATTAAATCTCTATGTCTATACTTTAATTCTAAGAAGTTTCAGAATTTTTGAACAAGGTTTGATCCCATAAATTTTTTATTAATTATTTGCATTTATGATGGTATTATTTTACTTTTTTTTTCTAAGTATCTATCTCTTCTGCAATACTCGTAATAACAGTGACTATTTTTGGAGAAAATAGTTATGTTCATATTAACTTCGTTAGTATATTTCGTTTACTTTGACATAAATAAATATCAATATCCATATTGATCACTCTCCCTTTGCTATCATAATTATTCTATCATGATTATTTATTGCTCTCTTTTATAATTCAATATCAATATTATATATATATAAATTATTAGTTGGCCCCCATGATTCAAGGAGTTATCATAATCATAATTCAAATTAAATTTGCAAGAAGCTTAATTTCCAAGAAATAGAGTTGGCCCTATGATTATAGTAATGCTTCTATGTATTAACATCATGAATGTATCATGTTTGTGTTCTCGGTTCTTCATTGTTACTCAATTCTTCAGCCCCAATATCATGATAGGTCGCCCTTATCAACTCATTAGGGATATTAATAACTATAAGGATACATTGGCTATCGTTGCTCGGGTTATCAAGAAGTGAACGATGATTAAAAGGATGCCACCTTTTTGGTATGGAAAGTTGGTATGATTTTGGTCAACCAGGAGGTTTGAAATTTACACCTATTTGATTATTGAGTTTTGGGTTTTCCGTGCTCTCTGTGTTATGGCAGTCATGTTCTTTGTGCATAGGATTGATCATTGTTTGGCTTAAGAGTCAACAGAGCAACATCAAATACACATCCAGTAGTATAGGCATTTCGCAATTTTATAAGGAGAGAGATATTTTACAATAGTTTATATACTTAGAATTAACGATAATAAATTGATTTTGTTGATAGTAACACATATTGTGATTGAGTACTTGATTATATATTCATCTGTTTGTTATTCCATTTATTCCTTAGGTCTTTTTTTCCAACCATTTGAAACAGAAACATGCCTTAAGCTCCTTGATGATGACCTTCTAATAGTTTAGTCATTAGGATCTTCAACCACTCCTTCAAACAGAGAGAAGAGAGACAACACTCTATTGGCTGATAAGGGGATGTAGGATTGTCTGATATGTCCATCAACGAGCCAATAAAACAATCATCAAGAACATAAAAATAAAAAAATGAGTTCTCATATGTTGTTTTGAGTTTTTGAATGCATCATTTTCTTACTATAGGTTTCGAGTTTACTTTACTTTTAATTGTGTTTGGTGTTTTCACATAATTTTAGATTCCTACAACATGATATCTGCCTTTTAGACTTGTCTATTTAAGTTTGATTTTATAATTTTTTTTGCTACTTATGAATATCATTTTGTCAGAATATATACACTGAGTTGGTCATCGTACAAACTAATAATTAGCACCATATTTATCTAATTAAACAATATGTATGCTAAAATCATGATGATCCCTTAATTAGATTGTGACAATTCATCATTTTGATTTTGAATTATGATAACTCCTTGATTTAGAGAGATAACAAAATTTTTACATTGTACTTTCTTGGGTGAGATCAACTATTTAATTTCAAATCACTTAAAAATCTTGACAACTCTGAATTATAATAACTCTTTTCAGCCTTGATTTATGGGGATTAAAATTTTTATTCTTTTAAAATCACTCTAATATTTAATTAGAGTCTTAATTATGTTAAATTAAAGTAATGTCATAATGCCAATGAAATATACCTATAAAGTAATATATCGCTTCTACATCTAATAAGAAGCAACAAACCCTCAATTAGTTTGTGACAATATGTGGAAACAATTTATCATTTTGAATTTGAATTGTTATTTAGCTTTAATGTTTTGATTGAGAAATAGTAGTAATCAAAAAAGGTCATATTGACAATATTAAATTTTTTTTTCATTTAATGTGATAGATTCTTTCTTGCACATTAGGCCAAAAAACCGATTCATGGATGTTGAGGTGGATTTTTATTTGCTAAAATCAACATTTACATTTTGAGCCCCTTATAAACCGTCCTCACTCTAAATTATAAGGACACATTGATCCTTGATTTATGTGGATATAAACTTTTATCTATTATATTTGTGGGTAAAATTCCTATTTAAATATATTTCCCAGTGAAATAAACATTTAAGATTGAATCACAAATTTAATTACTTTGGCGATTTTATTGAGAAATAAAAGTAATGAGGATAAGTGAAAAAGGATCATATTGATAATATTAAATTGTAAGTTGATTTAATCTAACATATTCTTTCTTGTAAATTAAGCCCCAAAAAAAGAGAGAGATTCACTGATGATTAGGTGGATCTATAATAAATCCCTAATCCCTAATTTGTGGACATTAAAACTGTTGTCAATTATATTTTATTGGAAAAATACACATTTGAATGTATGTTTTTGGTCAAATACACATTTATGATTTAATGTAGAATCCCTTATTTCATTACCTTTGGCAATTGGATTGACAAATAATAGTGTTAGGAGAACTAAAAAAAAAGATCCTACTAACAATATTAAAAAGATAAATTCTTCCAAATTAGCCTTAAAACTAAAGATTCTAAATTGAATAACAAAAGGGACATTAATTATGAGATGAGAGGATTTTATAACCACAACTGTTAATTGATAAACTAAACTAAAATCAGAAAAAGAAAAATATTTTAACTAATTATTTTTTAAGTGGAATCAATATTTTAATTTAAAATCCCTTAGAAATCTTGACAACTCTAAATTATAATAACTCCTTCATCCTTGATTTATGGGAATTAAAGCTTTTGTTTATTATAATATTTGGTCAAATACACATTTAAATATATGTTTTTTCGTAAGATACACATTTAAGTTTAAATAGTTGATTATAAGAATAGTTATATGATTAATTATGATTATAAATAAATATTACTTATTGGGCATACAATAAAAGATTGCCCACCTATAAAGATTAAATTATATAATAAATATTACGTGCCTCATAAAACAAAGCTTTAAATCAATATTCTGGCAAAAAATTCTTTAAATCAATAAACTATCCTTATGCACTTGCAGAAGCTTCTAGACTCAAAATGTTATAAAAGAACTTTCATGTGCAACGAACATATAGCAATACTATTAGCATTGTCAATGTATTCCATTTTGTATTCTTCGTTCTTCATTATTAGTGATCTCAATTCTTCATCCTCAATATCACGGTAGGTTACCCTTATCAATTTATTAGGGATATTGATGACCGTAATGATACCTAGGCTATTATTGCTCATGTTATTAGGAAGTGGATGATGACTTAAAAACACATCACCTTTTGATGTATAGAAAGTTGACATGATTTTGACTGATGAGGAGATTTGTGATTCATGCTTATTTGATGATTGAGCTTTGGGTTTTCTTCATGTAGGGCTATAGGATTAAGAGTGCATTTACGTAGAAGGGGCACCTTTGGAGATTCATTCATAACATGGTAGAGGGGGGAGGTCTACTAGTTAGAGAACTTTAAGGTTATTCCTAACGATGATGACTTATAATTATACGACTACCCTTGGAAGCTTACTTTGAATGGTATGACATACTTCATTGAATCTAACGTGCTAGTAGCTCCAAATTCATTCAACTTTGTACCTATCAAAGATATTGCCTCCTATACACCATCAAACAAGGGATTGATTAGTTCATTCTGATTAGATGCGCCTATAGTCTAATTCTAAAAGACTTAGTCTATTAGGCTAGTCTAAACGAAGTTGAACTATATATATCCAACAAGAAATTTCAAAAAGTTGCATTTGGTTATTGATGTGTAGTTTTCGTGGTCTTCAAAGCCTTTGTTCCCGTGTGCAGTCATCCCCATCATATGAAGCTGATATTTGTTGTGTAGTTTCCGGTCTTCATATATAGCCTTTCTTCGAGTGATTGACAGGTAATTTAATTGATCTTTGCCATTACATAATTAAAGTGATGCCTAGAACATAATGGTTTACAATTGAATGAGCTTATATATTTATGGTTTTGTATACTTGTTTCTTTACTTAGCTATATCTTCAAATCATATCTCTCATCTCGTTTTTGTTTTTGGGTTCTAATTCTTCATGTTGTTTTGTAAATGGTGGAGTAGGTTTTTTTTTCAAACATAAATATTAAATGAAATCAACTCCTTAGTAGACAATGTACTCCTTTTAGTCTATATTATAAGTTACTTATAAAGAAATTAATGCTTATTTGTCTCTTTATATTTCTTTCTCTAGTACCTGATTTAACATGGTTAAAATTAGAAAATTTGGTCATTATGTAGTAATTAAACTAGGTAGCTTGATGAGTATAATGATTTCATGCTCTCATTATACTCTTGGCTTTTCCAGGGAAAATATACAAAAGAGAAGGAAAAAAAGGTGTTAAAATATATGGATTGTAGTTGGGTAAACGATAAACGGACGAGTATTGAATATGACAATGGGGTTAGGGGTTTTTTAGAATTTGCTAGAAGAAATGCCGATAATGACAGTGGGATGTTCTACTGCCCTTGTGTAGAATGTTTGAATGAGAAGCGACTAACTGCTGTAGATATATATACACATTTAATTTGTGAAGGATTTTGTAAGACTTATACAGTATGGGTATGGCACGGTGAAGGATTAGAAATGCCAAGCACACCTCAACAGGGGGGAGTGACCTTTGATGATAATGACAAGGATCTGGATGATCGGATAGAGGATATTATTCGTGATGTAGGAGAAGAGGCTTTTGAGGAATCACATGCATACGGTAATATGCGCAATGATACTAAGAAGCCGATGTACCTGGGGTATACAAAACACCAATTAGTGAAAGCAGTATTGAAATTGGTAAGCTTGAAAGCATGGCATGGATGGAGCGACAGGAGCTTTTTAGAAACGTTTGAGGCCTTTAAGGACATGCTTCCAGATGATAATATGCTCCCTTGCCGATACTATGATGCTAAGAAAGTATTATGTCCATTAGGGATGAAGTATAAAAAGATCCATACATACCCTAATGATTGTATATTGTACAGAAAAGAGCATGAAGAGAAGCAGCAGTGTCCGATTTGTGAAACCCTGAGGTATAAATCAAATAAAGCCTCTGTAAAAGTGTTATGGTATCTTCTAATCATACCAAGGTTCAAACACCTATTTGCTAATAAAATTGATGCCAAAAATTTGAGATAGCACGCAGATGAGAGGATTTTTGATAGAACCTTAGGCTTGGGCTTAGCACGGATGGCATGAATCCTTATGATAGCCTAAGCAGTATACATAGTTCATGGCCTGTTCTGTTGGTAATTTACAGCTTATCTCCTTTGTTATACATGAAACCAAAGTATATCTTGTTATCTATGTTGATTTTGAGACCAAAACAACCTAGAAATGACCTAGATGTTTACCTAGAACCCCTGATCGAAGACATGAAAGAGTTGTGGGATGAATGTGTAGATGTTTTTTATGCGAATAAGAAGGAGATTTTTAAAATGCGAGCCATGATCTTTTATACTATAAATGACTTCCCTGCATATGGAAACTTGTCAGGATATAGCATTAAAGGCTACAAAGCATGTCTGATTTGTGAAGAAGGCACATGCTACCATCAACTTTAACATGGAAGAAAGACTATTTATCTTGGCCATAGGAGATTCCTTAGACGGGGCCACCCATATCGTAGATTAAAGAAAGCCTTTTTTGGTGGCTAAGAGTTTGAAGATGATCTGAAGGCATTGATTGGGGAGAAAGTTTATGAAAAGGTACAAAATATCAATGTTATCTTCGGTAAGACTACAAAAAGTAGAAATGAGAAAAATATATAGAAATGAGACACTGTATTGACTTCATGCATGTGGAGAAAAACATATGTGATAGTATTGTTGGGACACTGATCAACATACAAGGTAGTTCTAAGGATGGCATGAAGGCAAGATTAGATTTGTAAGAAATGGAAATACGAGAAGACTTACATCCGAGGCCACATTGTAAGAGAAATTTTTGTCCTCCAGCTTGTCATACTTTGTCCAAGGATGATAAAATAAGTTTTTGTGAGTGTTTACATGACATCAAAGTTCCCTCAAGGTATTCTTCAAATTTTAAGAAGCTTGTGTCGATGAAAGACTTGAAGTTAGTAGGACTAAAATCTTATGATTGTCATGTATTAATGCAACAACTACTCCCAGTAGCTATTCGAGGCATTGTCGAATATGATCTTCAACACATATTGACTAGACGTTGTTTCTTCTTCAATGCTATTTCTAGTAAAGTCATTGAGACGGAAAGAATGAATTGGAAAATGAAGGATACCTGATTTTGTGCCAGCTTAAGAAGCTTTTTCTTCCTTCTTTTTTTGACATCATGGTATATCTAATTGTTCATATAGTGAGGGAGATAAAGTTGTGTAGCCCTATCTATTTCCGATGGATGTACCCAATTGAAAGAACTATGAAAATCCTAAAAGGGTATGTGAAGAACCCTAATTGGCCTGAAGTATCTATTGTTCATAAATATGTTTCTGAAGAAGCCATTGAATTTTGTCAACATTATTTGTTAAATGTAGGACATATCGGCCTTCCTAAACGCCGTAATGAAGAAGGGGGTAGACGCGGGGCTACAGTAAAAAGTGTGGATCTTGATGAATTACAACAAGTCCACTTGTACATCTTGAATAAAGTTGATGCAGTTCAAGATTACAAGAATGCTCATAAAGAAATTGTACAAAAAGAAAACAGTCGAATGACTAAATAAAGGTTAATTAGGGAGCATATCAGAACTTTTGCACATTGGTTCAAACATAAGGTTGACGGAGAAGAATGCATTTCTGATACAATTAAATAGCTAGCACGTGGTCCTGAGGTTGATGTCATAAGTTGGACTTCATTTGTGATCAATAGTTATACCTTTTACATGAAGTCCCTGGATGATAGGACCATTGTCTAGAAAAGTGGTGTTATGTTAGTAGCTGAATCTATGCACTTCTCTAGTTCAAAAGATAAGAACCCTAAATTGGCAGTCATACTTTATTTGGGGTTATTGACAAGATTTGGGTGGTTGACTATGTTAAAATTAAATTTCTCACTTTTAAATGCAAGTGGGTTGATGTCAATAATAGTGTGAAAATTGATCAGTTAGGATTTACATTAGTAGATTTGAACAATAGAAGTTTTGGAGAAGAACCTTACATTATGGCAGATCAAGTGAAACAAGAGTTCTATATTACCGATTAGGAAAATAAAATGTGGTATGTAGCTCTCCAAGGAAAAAGGGTCATTGATATTAATGAGGAAAGTCATTCTAATTACGATCTTCGTGAGACTCCTTCTTTTTCCAGGGGTCTTCCTCAATTGAACGAAGAAGATGAAGTAGATAATGAACACGGCACAAGAAATGATCATCGTGAAGGGATATAGGAGGATATCTCTTTATAAATCTACTTTAAAAGTTAGCTATCTATCTAAAGTAATTATCATTATGAGTTATATCCAGATTATATATATAGTTATTTTATAGCTTACTAACTTAACGATTTGTCTTAACAGGATAATGACGAATCTGAGGCATCCTAGTGCGGAGGCTCATGAGCCATCTAGTGCTCATGAAAGCGAGCCAGTGAGTGTTAATCAGAGCCATAATCAAATTGAGCTGAGTAATCAGTCCATACGGAGGGGTAGGAAGGCCACACAGTTGAGAGACGTTACCCTCAGTCAGAGTACCGGTGAAAAGATACCGATTGAGTTTGATAAATATTGGAAACCAATCGAGCCTAATGCAAGCCGATATAGGAGTTTCGTAGGCCTCCTAGCACGCAATAAGCCTAGTATCTTGATAGAGGAGTGGAGAAATGTCGACAAAAAAGTGAAGCAGCATATTTGGGATACTATTCAGGTATAAAGTTCTCTTCTGCTTGTAATAATTATCAAATTTGTCACTCATTGTGTCAATGCATGCATAATAGCTCACCTACGACGTCCCTCGGAGTGAAATCTTGTACAACAAGACTATGACGTATTGTTGTGAGCGCTGGAGGAAGTTCAAGACGAATCTAGCCAACAATTAAATGCATATCGAGGTGGAAGCTAGTAAGCCTCGTCCTACTTGTGTAGCAAGTATTCATATATCGATGAAGCGACCTAGCAAGAGTTTTTGAGGCTTCGGACTACTCTAGAGGTTTTGGTGAGTTAACTTATTTTTGTATTTTATTTACTTATCAATTGTCTTTACTGATTGTAACCTTGTTTTTGTCCCAATTTCTTATTCGCAGGCAGAAGGCAAAAAGCACAAGAGAGAGTGGTAGGAACAATGATTGCCCCAATACAATGTCTTGTGGGGGATATGCAAAGGCCGAAAAATACTTGTTGGCGGCCAAACGAAATAGATTAGAAGAAGCATCTCAATTCGATCCTTCTATTCTTCTTTCTCTACCATCTTTGATACGACGCGAAGAAATGTGGTTACATGCTCGCCGAAAGAGTAGTGGGACCTATACGAGTGAACATTGTAATACCCCAGATTTTGGGACAAGAGGCTTGAGATTAAGCCTGGATTTAGTGGACTGCTAGACCTCGGTTAGCAGATGTCCTAGCAGGACATGGTTTATTTATCTCAAAATCCCTTAATATCTTTGGATATTAAGATGGAAATAAAAGGTGAGGGCAAAATGGTAATTTTTCCATAAGATGAGAAATGAGGGTTTTTCCCTAATATTACCAATGATTTGAGTTGAATGGGAATTAAAAGGAGGGAAATGATTACTTGGTAATTAATGAAGCCATGTTGGTAATTATTATCAAGTAAAGTCAATAAGAGGAAAAGCTCAAGTCTTTGGTGGACCACTTTAGGTGGTATAATGAGATAATTTGAGAGTGAATTATACTCTCCTATTTCTAATTAATATTAATGGAATGATGAAGGAAAAGATAAAAGAAACTTGCTATGCAAGAACTGTGATAGGTGGACTAATTGAGTAAAGGCCACCGGATGATTTTAATTAATCATCATCCTTCATCAATTAATTCTCATTCTTTCTTGCGTTCAAAAATAAAAGGGAAAAGATAGAGAAACAGATGAGAATAGATGGAATGAGAAATGAAAGAGAGAAAAGAAAGAACTAGAACGCGATGGAACGAAAGGAGAGAAAGAAGAGAGAGAAAACTAGAATTCGCTAGAACTCGGTCGGAACGGTGTTTTCTCTCGAAATATCCAGTACAAACATTCTTCTACTCATCTCGAGCTTCGATTCTATGGTTTTGGATTCTCGATTGGAGATGGTTGGTGCCGTCTCACCGACCGGAGCGTCGCCGGAATTCCGAACCGAATTCAGAAGCGGATAGAGGTAAGCGTAGGCTTCCTTTCTACCATTTCGGTTTATCATTTGGATGAGTATTTTGAAAGTAGTGTACTGTCCATCTCTCGTTCTATCCATGTTTTGGGGGCCAAAATGATGTCCAATAGATGTGTAAACGGCTAATGATGTAATAAGGAGTAGAAAGGAGGATATTAAGTCAAGGAAAGGGAAGAACCGACACAACTCTTCTAAGAACTCTATAATGGCTGCCCTATATGGTTTATGAGGGTAGAGTTGGAATTTCATCAATTCGATGATTCCATTGAGTTCAGAGGAGAAAATTGTGTAGGGTTCATGTTGATGAAGAAGTGAGAAAATGCCTAGGGGGTGAAATGACCAATTTACCCTTTTAGCTCTACATAGAGGCTATTAAGGGGTATTTTTTTCATTCGAGCCTGAATTTGACTGATATGAAGTTGTAAATGGATTCTACACGCGAAATTGTGTAGGATTGACCCAGATTATAATTTCTGTAAAAGTATTGTCAGGCCGGGCTTCCGGGGGCATGTTGGTAATTTAGCGTAATTGGGCTAAGTTATCAATTAATACGAGTCTAGAATGTTATATGGATGAGTGATGACTCATGTATTGAATGTTTGGGAATTCTAGGACTCAACAAAGGATGGTGCCCGAACCGGAGCAAAGACAAAGGATTGAGGATGGACGTGAAGTTCGACAGGTAGTAGACTTACATTTCCTGCATATGTATGATATGTATATCTTGCATTAATTATGTGACTGCTTTTCCTGTTTGTGTTGAACATTTTTGATGTAGTGAAGCTCTGTTATATTTGTCCAATGGCCATATGTATGTTATAACATCGAGCACGCAGCATGTCATTATGTTGGCATGAAATAGTGTAGGAAAGCATGTCATGCATTCATATATATCTGCCATGTATAGCGGTATTGTTCGCTACTGAGATTCTCTCGAATATCACTCCTCCCAAACAACCATTTCAGACAGGGTGAAGAGTGCCTGGAGAAGTGCACGGAGGAGATATGGAGACGTGAAGAGAAGAGGAGGTCGTAGTGCGGGGCACTACTTCTTGTATTTCATATATGTGTGTATATATGGATGTATGTGTATGTATGAATGTTGTATAAGTAGAAAACCACCCTTGTGTAATTAATGAGAATGACTTTTAGTTTATTGATATATTCGCTTGCTCACTCTTATTTAATAGAACTAAGAGCCGGTAAGGTAATGTAAAGAAGGGTGTCATATTTGGTGGTATTAGAGCATAAGACAAATTTATGCTCATATGTGACGGTCCTTACAAACAGTCTCGTATAGTCAGTGAAAAAATTATAAGTATCGTTGTTGTTATTAACTATTTAGTAAACATGTTTCATTACTCATGTGTGTTATCTGTATATCTCATAGGAGGAACTTCAAATAAAAGCAAGCCAAAGGATCCTTTAAGTTAGAAGGAAGGAATGATATCCTGACAGTTGCTATTGGAAAACGTGAGCATTCAGGCTGTGTCAGGGAAGTTGGAGAAGGGGTCGGCATAAAGGATTACTTTGGAGCCCCCTCACGCTATTCTTCAAATGTGGTGACTAGAGATGAATTGGAGTATATGTTAGCCACTCCGAGGGCGGAAGCAAGGGCCAAGGTAGAAGCATCATTTGATGCACTATTAGATGCCCGGTTGAGCAAGATGAAGGAGGAAGTGTATGCCATAGTGAGCACAAGACAAGATACCGGTTCTCTCAGGCACATTCGCTTAATCCTAAAAAGCGGAGCACTAAAGGGAGTTGTTGCAATATTGGGCAGTCATCAGAGGGTCCTGGAAAAGAAATTACTGAGCCTTGTGACATTTTTGTCGAGGATCCTCTGAGATGGTTAGTTGCACGGGGGAGTGTTCACAACCTGGGATCAACTGTTTACTACCAACAAATGACAGATGATCAAGTGAGAGTGTCAGTTGAAGAGGTTATCATTGCAGACGCACATGTCCCTATCCCTCTGATGAATTTAAGATTGTGAGCCATGTGCTGGGTACTTTCATATCATGGCTAAAGAACCTTGTTTCTGTTCAAGCTGAGGAATCCTCGATTAGAGTTGATAATGTGTTATCGCTAGTCATTGGAATTAAATGTATTAATTTTGAATGTTTTTATTGATAATGTTGCTTAAGTGATTGTTGACATCAATTTGAGATATACTCCATCGATGATACAAAGCTATAGTGAGAATAGTATGAATAGTTGTAGGTTTTATAACAGGAGAGAATGCTTGAGTATAATTAAAACCAAGAGTATGATGAAAACCTTTGGAAACTAAATGAACCTTTTAACTGTCAAGATTGCCATCTGGTTTTTGCTTTATATGTCAAACCTACTTCAACCAATAATAGGATGATTAGAGGGTGGAGGGACAAAGGGCCAAGTGTTGTTGCCTAGAGGGGAGACTAATATTCAGCATTTATAGCTTCATACCAATTAGGATAACTAAGGGCATATTTAACAGAAGAGGGAAAGAGGAAATATTAAGGATTTTAGACTTGATGATTCCAAATTTGGAGCAAGTTTGCATAGGATAACATGATGTCAGAGGCTGAACCAAAGAAGTAGAAACAGATTGATTTTAAGAAATACCAAGTGTATCTAGAAATAAAAATGTTGTTGTCATTGCTTTTGTTTGTGAATATATGTGTTGTTAGTTGTGTGGAAACAAAATTGTCTTTGAATTGACTTACTGGCTTGGGCAAGGTTGAAACGGACAAAATTTAAAAAAAAATATTTTTAAGACTGGTTCTCAATAAAATCGGTCTTAAAGAGACCTAAGACCGGTTTTGTTGAGAACCGGTCTTAAAAGTCATAACATAAAGGCCTATTTTCAGTGAAGGTCTCATTGTCGAACTTTTTAAGATCAGTTGTGAGACAACCGGTCTTAAAAATTTGGATTTCAGACCGGTTTTTTAACCACAAACTTTTTAGACCGGTTGTATCAAGACCAGATCCAGAATCGGTGTAAAATGTCTTTTTTAACCGATCTAAAAAGTATTTTTTACAATAGTAGAGTTTGAGTAGGTAAGAGTTTTCTATGATAACAGATCTATTATTCACATAGCTATGAACCTGGTGTTTTAGGAACACACAAGACATATAAAAGTCGACTATCATTTTGTAAGAGAGAAGCTGCTACTAGATATGATAGCATTTTCACATGCAAAATCAGAAGGGCAACCCGAGTTATTTATGTCTTTTTGGGGCCGTGTCATCAGACTTATGACTCTGCCTATATCTGTGAGGCAACTTGTACTAATTGATTTGACAGTTCAATAATCATAGAGCATTATTCAGAAATTGGGGCTGTACATTGACACTCATTAATATAAATAAATTGATCTAAGTTTTATCCTTAAAGTTGTTTCATAAAATGTAGGTAAAAAATATAATATGTACATACATATTTTTAAAATTTGAGAAAATTAAAATGGAATATTTTTCAATTTTAGAAGAAATATTTAAAATTATCTTGTATAATTAAAAATGATACTTTTTAGTATATTTTCATATTAGGATAATTATCATCCAACTAAATAACCTTATAGTTTTTATTTATTTAATTTCTCGTTGTAAGGCCAAATGGAGATGATGATGATAATTCTATGCATAGTAAAAACTTGACTATCTTTCTTAATTTGAGAAATGCTTTTTTTTTGAACCAGGATTGAAATTCCTAAATCTTAAAAAAGAAAAAAAAATGTTACGATATGGACCAAAATCTAATCTAATTCTAAATATACAAATAAAGATTTGACAAACCAATAAAACTAGTGCTTCAAGCTAAGGAGATTGATATACTACTAGGTAGTCTCGACATTTTTCTCACCAGTAGGGTGAGCTTTTCTCTCTCCGTAAGGGGGAGATAATTTTTTCCATCCTCAAGGTGGCTTATTTTCTTTTTCCGGCCAAACTTATCATCGTTTTGCTTGAGAAATGCCAATGCCCACTGTGTTAGCATAAATCGAGTGTTCTTGTATTTGCTTTTCTTGCAATTACAAGATTAGTAAAGGAGAGATATAGCAACTTTATACACATTTTTCCGGTGAGGTGTGTGTTGTTAAAGTAGTGGTGTTTCAAAAGGTTGGAGCTTTCATGTAACAGGATACTCAACGATGGAGGAAGGGCAGAGCTCATTTGCCAATTCAAGGAAGACCATAGTTTTGGAACGTGACCCGATTACAAATAAAGGGGGGCTTTGATTGGAAAGATAGAAGCTTCGAAAGAGCTCAACTGCAACACTGTTCTGATGATGGTACAAAAAGGATGGCAGCTTAAAACTAAAGTTGAAATCCTGGATATGGATAAGAATGTCTTTGTTTTCCAGTTCTCCGATAAGGCTGACTACATGAAGGTATTACGAGGTCGCCTATGGTCGATTCAATCTTATTTGCTGAACCTTCAGCTGTGGGATGACGATATGGTATACAGGGAAGTAAATTTTGATAAATGTCCTTTATGGGTGCAATTTCATGGACTACCTTTTGGTTATATGAACTGTACAAATGCTATTAAACTGGGATCATTGGTTGGAGAAGTAGTTATGGTAGAAAATCCTAAGAAGAATAACAGCTTATCTCGGAACTTTATTCGAGCCAGAGTCTTAATTGATATTAATAAGTCTCTAATGGTTGGCTTTTGGGTTCCGCGGGAAGCAAAGAATGAAACATTGGCTGAAATAAAATATGAATGTCTTCCAACAATATGCTATAGTTGCAGTAAAATCGGTCATGAGCAAAGGCTATGCCTGAACTCAAAAGACACAGTGGATGAAGAGGCATTATTTGGCAACTATTTGAAAGGTTCAACCCCAAAATTCATTGAGGAGATTTTGGTTAAGGTGAAGGACGATTGGTGTGAATGGCAACAGAGAATCTCAACGGTGGCACATAGCCTAACATTTGGAGAAGAGCGTGAAAATAACACATCGGTACGACGTAGTGGATGCCAGCCATCTCAAGATGGGCATAATGGCTGTGACAGGCTTAGCACTATACCGCAATTGAAGACAAATCCATGTGATACACTGGCCCACCAAAAAATTCCTAAGGAAAATTCAGAAAAGGGGGTGCATAAAGGAAGTCTCAGCAAGGACAAGGGACATGGTAGTGAGAAACTAATGGGCCCAAAAGACAAAGTCCAAATTGCTAGTATGGTCAAGTCTCCAATGAAGCATTTCTAGCGACTCAGCCCTGGGACAAAATGACAAGCAAGTAAAGCCAACAAAGTTACCCCAATTAAAACTGCTGGAAGACGTCGTGGGTCAATTTTTGAGCTCGTGAAAGAAAGTAACTCAACTGAGAAAGCAATCATTCCGTATATTCCGGGCTCTCCAGTCTTAGAAGTGGTCAATAAGCTTGGGGGAGTGAAACTTAAAAGCTCCCTACCGAAGATTGAGAATCCTCAGCCAAGTAAGAAGACCAAACTGAATGAAGAAAGGGAACCAGAGCAAAGAACTTTGAAGAAACGAGGAAAACTACCCCTAGGAGGAAAAATGTCCGAAGAACTAAACAAAGTATGCGAGGTAAGGGTGCTCTCTTGCAAACTTCTTCTGTTGCTTCCACCTTACCCGATTTGGTTGACAGTACGAACTTTGGGAGCTCAAATAATCAAATGGGGGATTTTGATATGGCTGAGGGCGCGAGTGGCTGGCCTAAAACAACCCTCCAGGAGCCATGATGATCGTTTCATGGAACTGCCAGGGCATAAGGGTAGCCCTGACAGTCAAAAACCTAAAGGAGGTTTGCAGGAAAAATAAACCCCATTTAGTCTTCCTAATAGAGACTAAACAACAAGAAAAAATAGTGAAAAATTTTCGTAAAAGATGTGGTTTTGATGAAGATTGGATTGTGAACCCTGAAGGCCTAAGTGGTGGTCTAGCATTATAGTGGTCAGAATCAATTATTGTTGAAATTTTGCACTTATCGAATAATATCATTCATGCAGCTGTCCATTCTACATATGTAACAGTCCCCAATTTTATAACATGTGTATATAGTCCACCGAAGGAATATGAGAAACAGAAGGTTTGGGAAAAGCTGTATTCAATTTCTAGACAGATTGATGGGCCCTGGCTTTGTGTCGGTGATTTTAATGATTTAATTGAACAAGGTGAGAAATGGGGTGGACGACCAAAAGCCATCAATAAAATATTGAATTTTTAAAGGCAGATCTCTAGCTGTTGTTTAATGGATATGGGGTACAAAGGTTCAAATTACACCTGGAACAATAAACGGTTGAATGAGGCTCATGTGAAAGAGAGGATAGACAGAGTGTTAGCAAATGTTGATCTTCGAGAAAGCTTTCCAAAAGCTCAGGTCTTGCATTTGGAGCCAATCGGGTCAGATCATCACATGCTTCTAATTGACTGATATTTTTCTAATGCCTATATTCCTTATATATTCCGCTTTGAATTTAGTTGGATGGAGCACCCAGATTTCCAGGACGTTATTCGTAAAAGTTGGAATGGTACAGTGGACTTAAAGGAAGACAGAATTGCAGACTTTACTTTGAGGCTTGAAAATTGTCGAAAAGCCTTAATATGCTGGAGCAACAAGGTATTTCCCAACTGTCATAAGCTTATTAACTGCCTTAAACGAGAGCTAGCTGATTGCTTGGAGGGTGAATTTAATGAGAAGAAGCTTACTCGGGTAGAAGAAATCCAAAGTAAGATAGAGAAAGCCTGGGACAGGGAGGAGCTATATTGGTGGCAAAGATCCCGTATATCATGGCTGAGAGTAGGAGATCGTAACTTAAGTTCTTTCATGTGTCAACTGTTCATAGACGCCGGAAGAATGTCATCCTTAGACTGAGGAGAAATGATGGTATGTGGGTAGAGGATGAAAATGATATTGCTGAATGTGTTATTGACTATTTTAAGACTTTGTTTAAAGCATCTAGCCCTCGGGATTTCTCTAGTATCCTGCAATATGTAGATTGTAGAATTTCTGACACAAATAATCTGCTGTTAATGGCTTCGGTTATTGATAAAGAAGTTAGACAGGCTGCATTCCAGTTGGGGGGAACAAAGGCACCAGGGCCGGATGGTTTTCATGGAAAATTTTTCTAACAATCCTGGTCTGATGTGGGTAATAGTGTTTTTGAGATGGTTAAGTCTTTTTTCCATGGGCAGAGTGACCTTAGTATTATTAATGACACAAATATTGTGTTTATCCCCAAAGTTGATAAGGCGGAGACGGTTTCCCAATTTCGGCCAATAGGCCTATGTAACTTCTCCTATAAGATCATCTCAAAGCTACTTACTAATCGCCTTAAATCAACACTGAAGAAGTGCATTTCGGATATTCAAGGAGCTTTTGTTACTGGGCGCCTCATTCAGGATAACATAGTTATCGCACATGAGGTTTTTCATTACCTCCAAAGAAAAAAGAAGAGTAACAAGTATGAATTTGCATTGAAGATGGACATGAGTAAAGCTTACGATCGCATTGAATAGGACTTCCTAAGAGCTTTGATGTTGCGATTTGGCTATTGTGAGAGATGGACTAATCTTATTATGGCTTGTGTAACTTCAGTTCATATGAATATATGTTTATCTGGTAGAAAAGTTAACTCCTTCTATCCTGGTCGCGGATTAAGGCAAGGGGATCCCCTCTCCCCATATCTATTTATCCTACTTGCAGAAGTACTTTCTTGTATGCTCACAAAAGAGATTGCCTATCAAAGACTCAAGGGGATTAAACTCTCGAACCAAGGTCCTACTCTCTCTCATACTTTTTTTGCTGATGATGCTCTTTTCTTTATGAATGCTAGTTCTGGAAATTGTCGACACCTTGCACAATTATTTGATATGTATTGCATAGCCTCTGGTCAACTTGCAAACTTATCCAAATCAGGGTTGATCTTCTCGTTTAACACCTCTACAATTGTCAAGGATCAAGTCAGCCAAATCCTAGGAATTCCTGTTGCAAAAGATCCTGGCAAATACTTAGGCATCCCTAATGTATGGGGCAAATCAAAGCAACAAGCTCTTGCCTATGTCAAAGAGAAAGTGGGAAAGAAAGTACAGGGGTGGAAAAGGAACCTTTTATCCTTTGCTGGACGAGAAACTATGGTGAAAGCAGTGGTAAATGCAATTCCAATCTACTCAATGACTTGTTTCAAATTTCCAAACAAAACCTGTACAGATCTAGATCGTTTAATCTCAAATTTCTGGTGGGGTAAAACCAATACTGGAGGCAACATCCACTGGAAATCTTGGGATTTTATGAAACTACCCAAGGCAGAAGGGGGAATGGGCTTTAAAGATTTTGTAGCCCTTAATGATACTTTACTTGCAAAAACAGCTTGGCGGATTATTTAAGAGGAGAATTCCTTATATGACTTGAGGAGGAGAATGACTTGATATGAATGGGGGGAACGGACCGGTTAGAAAGCAAGTTTGAAGACACGAACGGGACGGATGATCAAAGGTAGAACCTTAAGAGAACCTGTCTCTTACAACCCTAGCCATAAAGACACCACAAGGATGATCGGTCCTTGATACAGTCGGAGTATTCACACGAGAATACAAGCATGCAAGCAAAGCTCACACAAGAGAAATAAAATTCTCAAAGAACAAAGTTCTTATTCATATCATTATCATTTTCTCCCCTCAGTACAAAAAACGCAGCCTTCATATATAGGGAACAAAAGAACACTCTAGAACTCTAAACCTAATCATAAATGCAATAAATGGTGTCTTAATGATGATTGATTGCCTTGGTTGGCACCATTCAAGCCTAAGTACATTAGGGAATTACTTATTCTTCAAGACTAAATCAGCTAACTAAAAGATAGGAAACAAAAACAAAGCTTTCAAAAGCAATCTTTGACCAAAAGGCCTTATTTAATGCAAATAAAAAGGAAACTAATTAAAAAAACAAAATTAAATCATATTAAATCAGATTTGATGCATAATGATGTCTTCTAGATGCTTCTTAAGTTGTCTTGGACATCACTTATAATCCTCCACCAAGGCACATGCTTGTCACATGGTATTTAAAGTAAATTCTTCAATTTAGACTACACATGGGCCTTGTACATCATCATGTTGGGCTTATTGCTTCATGTTATCCCAATTTCATGGATCTTCATGTTTTGCCACGTGGTCAAGCTTCTAGGTGTTGTAAAAGCATGCATATGGGCTTGAACATGTATGATTGTGGCCTCATTTGCACCCTCAACATATATACTAACATTATGAGCCATTAATAAAGCAAATTGAAGCCTAAATATTTGCTCCAACCCCTTGAACAACTCACTCCTTTCTAGGCTTTTAGTAATTAGGCCCTTGATGTTATGATGAGGATCTTGGGCTTGCTTAGAATCTTCTTGTAAGATATAGACATCATCTTGTTCATTGTATGTGCCGCCTACAACGTGTTTGCCATGGATGATGCCACCTTGGTTGCCAACTTGGATACCTTCTTCGACACCATATAACATGCCACTTGCACCTCTATCATTATGACTGCCCAAAAGGGCCACAAAGCGTCTTGGATTTGGTCTAGTATCCTAACTGGATGGGATTTGTTAGTACAACACTATCATTGGTTAATTGGAGATGGCAAATCAATTAATGTGTGGCTTGATCAATGGATTTCGGGGCTTCTAGGTATCTCACTACAAACCCATCTTAATATTGAACCTGTTCCTAACTTGCTAGTGAATTCTCTAATAGTAGATGGACACTAGGACACTCCGTTGATCACTGATATTTTTCCAGAAGAAGTCACACCCTTTATTCAAGATATTCAAATAAGTCATTCTACACAAAAGGATAAACTGATGTGGACCTTTGCCAAAAGTGGAATATACACTGTAAAACTAGGTTACAAAAGCCAATTGCTGAAATGGCAATGTGCCAATGCTCGCCCAAGCGTCTCATTGTCAATACCAAAAGTCTTCTGGTCAAATTTATGGAGGATAAAAACTATACCCATAGTTCTTCATTTCCTATGGAGATGTTGCAATAATGCGGTGGCTACTAAACATGCCCTATTTCTTAGGCACAACACAGTCAATCCTATATGTCCCATCTGCATGGCTGCACCAGAGACTCTTGAACATTTATTCTTCCTTTGCCCCTGGGTTAGATGTGTCTAGTTTGGAAGTGTACTTTCCATGCGAATACTAGCTCCTTTATGGCTTGGTTCACAAAGCTGCTATGTGCAAATGAAGATATTAACAATGAAAATACCACGCTAATTGTATGGCTGCTATGGTCTATCTGGAAGGAGAGAAATGAAGTGGTCTTCCATCATAAAGACCCAAATCCACGATCAGTTATTCATCATACTTCAAAGGCAGTTAAAGGTTTCCTCCAGTGTATCTCGGCACAAACACCCACAGAACCAATGATCTTCAATAACCACCCTGTTAATTGGCATGCCCCTCCTGCAAATTGGGTAAAGATTAACTGTGACAGTTCTTTTCAACAAGCAGACAATTCTGCAGCTATTGGACTTGTATGCTGAGACCAGGCTGAGAGTTTTATCTGGGGCTTTGGAGAGTTGGTTAATACAGACACACCATTTTTAACAGAACTACTTGCTGTGAGAAATGTTGTCCTCCTAAGCCTTGAGTTGAACATCCCAAGAGTGCTCATTGAATCTGACAACCAGAATTTAGTTATTTGCTTGTCCTCTGGTAATTTCTTAAGAGGTGAATGGCGTGGTTTCCAATATTTTGAAGAAACTCTAGAATTGGCTAAGTCACGCTCGGATCTCTCATTTTCCTTTACTCAGCGAGAAGGAAATGCTGCTGCTGATAATTTAGCAGTTTGTTTTCGAAAGAAGGTGTACCCCCTACGGGGTGGGTGTCAACACCAGCACCTTCTATGATACCCATTCTATCGCGTGATGTAGCTGAAGCTGGAGTCTCATCATCCAATTGCGCGAAGACTAGTATTGAACATGATCAAGAAGGGATTGGTTGAAAAGCATGATCTGGATTGATTTATTTACTTGCTTTTATCTGTATGTTTATGTTTGTCATTTGGATTACTGTACTGAGACACTAGCTTTAATGTTTGGCTTCCTATTCTTGTTTCCTATTACTTTAATGAAAAAGCAATATTCCAGGTAAAAAAAAAAATAAGGAGATTGGATTTCATGCTGTTTAAGAGATATGATAAAATATAGAGTAAAATACACTAATTGCCCTTCTCTTTTGCTTTAACTACGCAAACCTTCCCTCTATTTTAAAAATATACACTTTGATCCAAACCCAAACCATTAATTACGTTAAGAATATTTCAAAAAGTTTCTGACAAATATTTTTTAAAATTAAATTTTATTTACTAATTTCCCTTCATCATATCAAATCCCTTATCTTTTTTTGAATGTTTGCAAATTTCGGATAATTTATACAATATTTTAAACTTATGTTATTTATATAGTATGATAACAAAAATATGTGTTTATCTATTTAAGAAAATTCAAAATAAACATGTTTTAATAAATATGATGAGAAATAAAAATTAACAAATTTTATAATATATTACAAATTTTGAAAATATATATTAGAATTATTTTTTGGTTGTTTTTTTAAATAATTCTTACATTAAATAGGGGTATTTTAGTAAACAAATTGAGAGACAAATTTAACGGTTTTTTGATGGTTGAATGGATGAAAAATGAATTCTACAAATATAAGAGAGATTTGTATAATATATATTTTGATTTTGAGGGAGGATTATATGAATTTTTAAAATAGAAGGGATGCCCATATAATTAAATTAAAACAGAAGAGTGATGAGAGTATTTTACTTTAAAATAGACATATCAGATCAAATTTAAAAATTCAATTATCGAAATTTAATTTAATTCTTGTTATTTTTTAATAAAACAATGTAGATTTAAAAATATTTATAAGTAAACACTTAAGTAAAATGTTTTGAAAAAACTCAAATAAAAAGTTTAAAGGAAAAACGGGGGAAAATGCCCTTGAAAAATTTATTTGTCGAAAAATATGAAAAATTTTTATGCAAAAAGTAACATCCAAATTTTGCCCATGTTCTTGCGGGTTGGTTAGGTCATTTTCACTAAAAAAAAATTTTTCACCGAGGACTTATCCCCAATTTCCCAATTATAAATTACGAGCCCAACACTTGCAATCCGAAAAAGGGCGAAAGAAACCCTTCCAATCCGATATCCTTAAAAAGTTTCAACGGTTCAGATTCAATAATGTAATTTCGTCACGAAGCGGCTAGGGTCCAGATGGTTCGTATTTGTGAAATAAATATAATAATTTATCGGAACAGAAAAATAATATGAATCGTATGAGGAACCAGTTCCAAGACGGCTAGGGGGGGGGGGGACACAGTTGAAGAGCTCGTCCGGCGGAAGATCGAAGAGAATTCAGGAGAATCGCTGTGATATCACATCGTTATCAGCAACTTGAACTGATTGAATTTGAAAAACCAGAGCTATGGCGATGCGTGACCTTGTTACCGGTTCAACTTCTTGCGGTGATCCATCCTCTTCTTCCTCTTCTAATCCTCTTGGGGGTTTGGCCACCGCTCTTCTGGGAACTTCCTCTAAGACACAGGTGCAGTTGCGTTATTCTTCATGGACGTAATTTCAATGAAGTCATCGTTTTCCCTTTTCAATTTGGCAACTTTTCTGTTAGAGGAAGTGATTGCTTGTTCATAATTTGGATATGGGGTCAATTCTTTTGATAGCTGATGTTTTTAGTGACTTGTATCTGAATTCCTATTGAAACAGGAGAGACTGAAGGAGATTCCTACGACTACTCCTACGAACTCTGGGCTTCAATTTTACTCAGAACCTCGTGAAAATTTGAATGAGCTTCCGGGATTGGAATCTGATAAACCGTTTGCTGATGGTAGCTCTCAGGTTTGATCTTCTTGCCATTTTAATTTCAAATTTTTCTGTGTCTTCCTTTGGCTATTGATGACCTTAAGTTTGTGAGCTGCTTATGATAGGGCTCACAGTTTTTCAATAGCTTCCGCTCAGCTGATCGGGCAGGCTTCGAGGATACATGGAATGAGATACAGCGTCCTCATGGGCCTCCGGCTCAGGGTAGAGTTGGTCAATTTCCAAATCCTGAACTGGAACCCTTCAACGAAAGAGTAGACTATTTACACCGTCAACCATCATTAGATGGTAATTCCCGTTCTTTAATCTCTTCCTTGGAAGCATGGACACGGGCACAGGGCAAAGTCTGAAAATGTCCACATGTGATTTGAAGTATCGTCCAGTGTCCATGCTTTATAGATCGCTTCAGTTGAGCTCTACTTTTATTACTATAGCTACCCATATTTAGTATTCATTATTCTGGTAGTCAAAATTCCTCAACTTTAGTACCTGCATGACGAATCATATAGCAACATGCGAGCATCTACGATGTAAATGTACTTGAAAAAAAAATTAATTTTGGTACTTTTGTGGAAAAAAAAAATGAAAAAGAAAAAGAACGAATGAATTAGTTCTGTAAGGGCGTCTTCCCTTGTTTTATCCTTTTTAGTTTGGTTGGGAAGAATTTCCTAATGGAATCTATAATATTGGAGTTGCCAAATTGGAGCTTTATTTAAATTAGAGTCCACACTCTCCCCCCAACCGGGGCGTGCAGGGGCAGTTTCTTGGTCGAAGTGCTGTTGGTTGTTGCATATAACCCACATGCTATAATATTTTGCTTTGGGTCATTGATATACCTACCCTAAATAGTGCTTTATGGGAAATTGAAATTCCTCTTTTTGCAATACCAGGTACACCACAGAGAGTTTTATCTAGCTTTTTGCACTCCTTTCTTGATAGTGGCCGTGGTGGAATTCCTTTTCATCCTGCTCCTCTTCCATTATTGGGTTTGTCTGAAGGTGATAAACAATGCATACGTGATCGTAGCAGTATAATGGCCAGGCATCTTTTTGCAGATAAAAGTGAAGAATTTATTAATGCACAAGTAAGGAAGTTTATAATCATGCATGCCTCCATCTTCTTCTCATTGACTTCTCTTTTACTAGTCTGTTTGTAATATACATACCTATGTAGTTCTCCTCCAAGTATTATACTGTTTGACTTCTCATGGATCAACGAAGAAATTGTGCTAATGCTAGGTCGTTTCCTGTAAGTAACGGGCTGTATGGCTCGAGTACAGTGAGAAGTGAGCGAGGGCCGCTGCATCGTCGCCCGGATGTAGTGTTAAATGAGCAAGGGCTACCGCTTTCTTTTGAACGGAGGCGGCTAAAGAAGCTAGTTCATGAAAACAGGATCAGATTTGGCACTTGGAACATTGGGACTTTGAGCGGCAAATCGTGGGAGGTGGTGGGAGTAATGAAGGATCGTAAGATTAATATCCTGTGTCTCCAGGAAACTAAATGGTCAGGAGAAAGGTCTAGAGAAATTAATGGTTTTAAGCTCTGGTACACAGGAAAGGTCAATGGACGGAATGGTGTTGGTATCATTGCTGACAAGGAATGGAGGAAGAATGTGGTGGACGTTAAGAGGATTGAGGATAGAATTATTTCCTTAAGAATGATTGTTGGAAAGGATACTATTAACATTATCAGTGCGTATGCACCTCAAGTAGGGGCAGAAGTACATCTTAAGGAAAAAATTCTGGGAAGATTTGGAGGGACTAATTCAGAGTATCCCAATAACTGAAAAGATTTTTATTGGAGGTGATCTTAATGGACATGTTGGTAAGGAGGCAGGACCTCATGCAAGAGCGCATGGTGGTTTTGGATTTGGGTTGCTCAATAATGAAGGTCAATCTATTATTGATTTCTCCCTCGCATATGGTCTCAAGATTGTCAACACTTGTTTTAAGAAGCGAGAGGAGCATTTAATAACATACAAGAGTGGAGCCGCAAGGTCACAGATCGACTTCTTCTTGGTAAGGAATTCTGATAGACGATTCTGTACTAACTGTAAAGTGATCCCTGGGGATGGCGTGACAGCACAACATAGGGTTCTGTCATTGATGTGAATATTAAGTATGTAAAACAAAAACGCCAACAAGTTTTAAACCCAAGGGTCAGGTGGTGGCAATTGAAAGGGGAAAAAAAGAGATTTTTAAGAGAACTCTCTTGGAGGAGGGGGAGTGGGAGTTGCAAAGAAATCCTAATATCATGTGGGAGAATATGTCTAAAAAGGTCCAGCAGGTTGCTAAAGCAATTCTGGGAGAATCAAAAGGTCTTGGTCGGCAAGATAAGGAGACTTGGTGGTGGGATGAGACTGTTCAAGAGAAAACCAAGTATAAGAAAGATTGTTTTAAAGCCATTCACTTATGTAATAATGCTGAAAATTGGGAAAAATATCGTATGGCTAAAAAAGAGACTAAAAAGGCAGTGAGTGAAGCTCGTAATAAAGCATATGAAGAGTTTTATAAGGAGTTAGGGACAAAGGCAGGAGAGCGTAAGATTTACATGATCGCAAAGAACAAGGAGAGAAAATCAAGAGACTTGGACCAAGTGAGGTGTATAAAGGATGAAGAAGGAAAAGTTTTGGTTACTAATGGAAATATTAAGGATAGGTGGGAAGCCTACTTTTATAAGTTGTTTAATGATGGTGGAGAAGGGTCGCATTGTGACTTGGAAGATTTGACAACTCGAGAAGGTGACCTCAATTTTTCATTTTATTGCAGGATTCAAATTGGCGAGGTTAAAGAAGCTCTTAAGAAGATGGAAACTGGTAAAGCTGTCGGACCTGATGGTATTCCAATTGAAGTTTGGAAATGTTTGGGCGAGGAGGGTGTGTCGTGGCTCACAAAATTATTTAATGAGATCTTACGAACCAAGAAAATGCTAGATGAGTGGAGGAAAAGTACTTTGGTTCCTATTTATAAGAATAAAGGGGATATTCAGAATTGCGCAAACTATAGAGGAATTAAGCTAATGAGCCATACAATGAAATTGTGGGAAAAAGTGATTGAATATAGGTTGAGGTTGGAGACTGATGTTGCTGAAAACCAATTTGGATTCATGTCAGGAAGGTCTACAACAGAAGCGATTTATTTATTAAGGGGGATAATGGAAAAGTATAGGAGTAAAGGAAGAGATTTACACATGGTCTTCATTGATTTGGAGAAAGCTTATGACGGGTGTCAAGAGATGTGCTTTGGAAAGCCTTGGAAAAGAAGGGGGTGAGGATTGCATATATTAAAGCCATTCAAGATATGTATGCGGGGGTTACAACCAATGTTAGAACGTCTGGAGGTGTTACAAAGGACTTCCCTATAAGGATTGGACTACATCAAGGATCAGCTTTAAGTTCTTATTTGTTTAACCTAGTGATAGACGTTCTAATTGAACCTATAAAAGAGGAGATCCCTAAATGCATGCTTTTTGCGGATGATATAGTGTTGGCTGAATCTAGGGAAGAAATTAACTCCAAACTTGAGATATGGAGGCGGACTTTGGAATTGAGAGGTTTTCGTCTTAGTAGGAACAAAACTGAATATATGCATTGCAAATTTGATAAGAGACAATGTCAAAGTGAAGTGGAAGTTAAATTGGGTGGGCAAGTCATCCCGCAAGTGACAAAATTTAGATATTTGGGATCAATTATACAACAAGATGGTGAGGTGGATGGAGACGTCAATCACAGAATTCAAGCCGGATGGTATAAATGGAGAAAAGCTACGGGAGTTATTTGTGATCGTAAGGTACCTAATAAGGTAAAAGGAAAATTCTACCGCACTGCTATAAGACCAGCAATGCTATATGGTAGTGAATGTTGGGCTTTAAAGGGATATCATGAACATAAAATGGGGGTAGCTGAGATGAGGATGCTAAGATGGATGTGTGGCCATACAAGAAAGGACAAGATTCGTAACACTCATATACGTGATCGTGTTGGAGTGGCCCCTATTGACGGATAAATGGTAGAAAATTGTTTGAGATGGTTTGGACATGTTCAGCGAAGGCCATTGAGTGCTCCGGTGAGAAGGGTTGATCAAACAGAATGGAGTCCTGTCAAACGAGGTCGAGGAAGACCGAAACGAACGCTTAATAAGGTCATTGAGAGAGACCTTTTAATTAATAATATATCAAAATCTATGGTCTTTGATAGAGCACAATGGCGTCGTGCGATCCATGTAGCCGACCCCACCTAGTGGGATAAAGGCTCTGTTGTTGTTGTTGTTGTTGTAGTGAGGTAAAAGAGGGTTGATTGAAAGTTGTTAGAGTGAGCTTCCTTTGGCACTAAGGCAAGGTGCTCAATCAATGTACAAGTGAAGAATTTATTTATGCACAAGTATAATGGCCAGGCATCTTTTTGCAGATAAAAGTGAAGAATTTATTAATGCACAAGTAAGGAAGCTTATAATCATGCATGCCTCCATCTTCTTCTCATTGACTTCTCTTTTACTAGTCTGTTTGTAATATACATACCTCTGTAGTTCTCCTCCAAGTATTATACTGTTTTAGTGAGGTAAAAGAGGGTTGATTGAAAGTTGGAGTTCAATGTTGTTAGAGTGAGCTTCCTTTGGCACTAAGGCAAGGTGCTCAAAAAGCTTATTGGAACAGACTATTGCAGCCTTTATCAGGCCTGTATTAGGAATCTTTTCTATTCTGGTTGAATTTTGTGCCTCGAGGAATCACATGATGTTTATGATTTTATGCAGCTGTATTTAGACTGTGGGTCTTTTTGTGTTATTTTTTTTGGTTAATTACCTGTTCCTGAAGGCGGGCCTTGGCGCAACTGGTGGGTGCGCTGGCTTTCCGCACCCAGGTCCAAGGTTCGAGCCCTGAAAACAACCTCTTGGCAATAATGCCAGGGTAAGGTTGCGTACATATAGGGTCTCCTTCTCCTGAGCCCGCATTGTGCGGGAGCCGCTTGGCATGGGGTCCGCCTTTTACCTGATCCTTACTTGGCAAGTGCTTTCCATATAATCTACTATCTCAAAGAACCTTTTTGTTAAGGGCAACTTTTACTGATTGCTACCTTGTACGAGCGTCAATTGTGGTTGAGTTGATGTTTAGCAAGAATGGGAATAGACATTCATCAGAATTGAAATAAGCAGAAGAAGATCATTATTGGAAGTGCTTCTCTTTGATGGATTTGTGCTTGTTTGGGAGCTTATAAAATGACTGCTTTTACACCTTGAGAGACAAAACTGCTCTCGTATATTTACTTCATATAACATAAAATCACTTAAAATAAGTTGATCCAAACAGGCACGAATCAATCAACTGCTTATGAATATTTAATTTGTAGAGTCGTCACTTCCTATGGAGATATTGCAAAGAAAGAGGAATTATTACACTACCTTTACCCTGCCATTCTTCTCTCATTCAAAGGAAAAAAAGTAATTATTTGTTTGTTAAATTTTTCCATATATTGAGCTGACCTCTGGTAATACCAAGTTGATTAACAATTTGTATCCTTAATGAAAGTTTTGCTCTTAGAATTGGGTACTCTTCATTTGGAGTATGTGAACTTCTCCATATGTGAAGGATGTCATGTTGTCTAAGGCACTAATCTCCACCGGCACTTATTATTTTCCTATATTTGTGACACTATTGTCCTAAAATAAAATGTGGTTATCATGCCTTTCTCTATAATTAATTGCTTGACTTTTATTTACTCATCAAGAATAATTACTTTTCAGTTGAATGCCCTCCTATGCTCGTTGGATATTGAAGCTAACACTCGTGATAAGGGACACGTGCCTGGAAGATTTCGAGAACTTGAAGACTACTGGAATGAGTCCCAGGGTAACTTGCAACCTGGTGCTCATGTGGCAGATGGATGGATTAATGAATTCAATCAACACAGGGAAATTCATGCTAATCCTGATGCTTGGGCTCATTCTTTTGAGCAACAGCATGGCGTAAATGGCTGGGTCTCTGAATTTGAGCAAGTGAGAAATTTTTGCTATTTGTTTGTAGCTTTAACTTTCTTTTTCTTTCTTGTTCATGTTTAAGTATTCCACATGCATAAAATCCTTATTCTTGATTTAACAAGACTAGCATGCTGAATTTTCTCCTACCATTCTATATTTGTGACTTTGTGTTGTTACACACTTTAAATTGTGAATTTAAACTAGTTTGAGATATAAACCACGACTTTTACCTTACAGTTTAAGCTTCTTGGTTAATGATTCCTTAATATGGTGCATTTTCTTTCAATAATTGTTCAGGAATTAAATTTTAGAATGAGTTTTTTTTATCAGTTTTTTGGTTTTGATCACTTGTAATTGAGAAATTGAGAATCATTGTTCTAAAGATTGCATCCATGCCTTTGTAATCCCCCTGCCATCACACATATGCGCTAATTGATAATGCTCAGGTCTTGGTCAGATCTTTTTGGTAAAAGAAGCAAGCAGGAGGCATGGAGTAGACTCTCAGCTGATGTTAAATGCATGATGCTATCCCTCACAAAAATAGCTAATGATGTTTTAACTTAAATTGGCACTAAACCAGTGAGCTACATGGAGCAACATAAAGATAATGTTGACTAACTGACTAAAATGGAAAACAGAACAAAGACCAAGCAGGGGAGAAAGATTGGGAAAGAACACGTGCTTTCCAACACTCCTCTCAAACTGGGGTATAAATATTGATCATGCCCATCTTGGAACTTAATCATTGAAACTCAGTTCTGGGCACTGCCTTTGTTATCTGATCAGCCACATAGGAATTGATAGGAATATAGGAGAGCTTTGTCATACCTGATATAACCTTCTTTTTGATGAAACAGCAATCAATTTCCACATGCTTGTGTACTTGTATCTTAACAATTTTTTTGTTCTACTAGTATAGTCATGTCATCACCCCTAATCTTGATAGGCATTTCAACTTGGATTTCAATTCTTCAACAAGCCTATGAGCAAGGATTCTGCTTTCAGGTTCTTTGTGGTGTTTGGCTCTAGGATTTTATGATGGATTATCTTTTTTGGATATGGAGAAGCAATGGGCAGTATTTTGCTTGTTTAACTGACTTTTCTATTTGCCTCTTGTTTTCTTGGAGGTTATTTGATCCTTCTCATTTGTACTTCTTTTCTAATAATACTTCTGATTTCTAAAATGTTACCAGCTCAACTAATATTCTGCCACGCTGAGCCTCAAACCTAATCATATATCTATGCTAGTAAAATGATTCCACTTATTGGGGGAACTGTGATTCTACTTTTTGGCATTTGAACCTAAACCAAAGAAAAGTGTTCAGAACCTTCCAAGTTTAGGCATGTACTTATTTCCCGAAAAGTTTTTGTTATCCCATAGAAATCAAGAATTAACCAATCTAATTGAGAGTAACCTATATTCTAGGGTTTTTCTCATCAAGTTTTTGCAAATAATTCTACAGCTAGTGTTATTCTTTTTATAGTTTGCACTCGTTGTGAATGTTACATATGGGAAGCCTAATTCATTTTGGAACATCCTTAAAAGGTCGATTTTGAGTGCATAAAGTATACAAATAAATATATCCTGATATGGGGTATCTTCAATAACGCAATATGCCTTTAAGTATTGTTACATTGTACAAACTGTCTCCTTCTCCTTCTCCCTTTTTTCTGCTAGTTTTGATATTAAAATTCAAAACGTTATATTTGATTTTGTTCAGTTAATTTTTCTAATTCATTTTCTCTTACTATTCATTCTGCAGTCTCAATTGTCGTCTGCAGATCAAATGAGAGGTTCAAATATTCCAAACATAGCTGCAATGCAACAGACTCGTTTACTTGCAAATACACTGGCACAAAATAGTGACCCAAAATTTCAGGTTTACTTGCTTCTTATGACGGGAATAGTTTAGTATTCTTGGGCATGTAAATCATGTTAATGCAAACATCCAGACATCCATCGACCCTAAATTTATGTCAAATTGAGAAAGTATATCTTAAATAAATTTTGTAGGAAGCATTGTCTTCCTTTTGATCATTGTTAAAGGTACTGTCTGTTTTGATTGTCATTGATCATGTCACCCTGCCATTGGTCATTGCCAAGCTCTTGCAATTTTAATTCATCTAACAGTGTTCGATATCTTTTGAGATTAAGATTTTAAGACTGGGAAAGTAATGACCAACTCGTGACAAAAAGAATAATTCATTAGAATGTGTGATATATGAGAAACATTATAAAACACAATTATTTGATATACTTAGGAGCTGTAACTTGTTATAAAAGAAGTCTCTTTTTCCTCAAGTTTAAGCATTTTCTTCTTCCACAATTTTCTTTACTTTGAAACATTGCAGCATTTGGATGGGTCACATGAATTATTAGAAACTTGTTGAGTTTGGCTGGTATTGGTACTGCTTGGTCTAATACAAAAAGCCCCCTGAATTGTTTTCTAGGTTATTGGTTGGGCTGAATTTATGAGCTTTGGTGGGTAACATAAAGATTTTATGGAAGGTGTTTGTTCTATATGTTTGGTTGAAACAGGATTTGAAATGCATAAAGTTTGGACAGTATAGCCTTCTTTAAAAAAGAAAAAAAAAAAAACAGTGGGGAAAAACACGTTAGTATGTCTCTTGAATCTCCTTGCTCATGTACTCAGAATATTTTTAAGAAACCTTGTGCTGAAAGCATCACATAGATTTTTTATTCTTTAGGAAACCTTACGCTGAAAGCATCACATAGATTTTTTATTGTGTTCATGTGCCTTTTTCTTTTTACTGTGCTTTATCCATTTTCCTCCATCGAAAGAATATCCTATGCCATTCTGAACTAGTATCGTATATTACCTCCTTTTTATGATGTTTCTTCCTTGATAATTGTGACTAGCATGCTTTTGTGGCTTGCAGAACTCAAAGTTTCTTCAGTTTGTGTCAAAGATGAGCCGTGGTGAACTAATTATCGATGATAATCAAGTTAAAGAGAATTCATTACCTGCATCGGGTGATTGGGCTGCAGAATACCAACAACATTTTGGCAACCAACATTCTTGGGCAGATGAATTCTTAAATAATAAGGCATGTATAAATACTACTATATTGCAGCCATTTTTTCTTTCTTTTTGTTAGTATTTTAGATCTTTGGCATATATTCAACTAGAAAAATTTGATTTATTAGGACTTAATATGGTTGTTATTAAACATGTTTTCATACACAATTTCCTTTTCTTCAGTACAACCACTATTCCTTTGCATGTAAACATGCGCTTAATTTTCAGATCCTTTTTTTTGGTTTTATATTGGCCTTTATTAGAAAGAGATCATGGAAGAAACTGAACAAGGTTATGGAATTGGATTTCGTGGAAATTATATTTCTAAACGTTTAATTGTTGATAGAGTCAAATGACATTGCACAATCCATATTGCCAACCTTGCTTAATGGGATTAAGCTTATTATTGAGTAGTACTGGTTGTTTTTGATGTGAAGTTGGGAATGGAAGTGGAAGCCTTGTGTTTGAGAATGTGTATGGTAATACCTAAACGCATAGTTACTGTATTTATATAGAATTAAGAATGTGCATTTAAATTTGATAGGAAAAATGAATAAGAAGTATGACAGCCTTGTTCTCACTAGGATACTACTCAGGTTCAAAAGAGACTGCTAACTCTTGCAAGCATCCTTATTTGCAGGATAATTTTCTATGCTTTTTTGTTGATGTGCTAGAATAGTGTTGTGGTTTTTTGTAGAGAATGCTGGATGAATTGAGTTCGTAGACCAGAAAACAAATGCTGTTCTTAAGACAGACTACAATAGTTCTGTGCCTAGAGGAGGTTTTGCAATGTTCTCTTTTAGAGTAGTTAGGATGTCATCCAAGTGGATCTTGTTATCCTAGAACGAACTTAAAACAATTAGATCATCGGCTCTAATTTTATCACTTTCTTTCTTAGGAAGAGCCTCTTTTTGGATTATGGTGTTAAAGGTCTTCACTAATTATTTATCGTTGTGTTGGATGTTTTGATAACCATTATACTTTTATTAAAACTCTTGGTAATTGTTAGAATATTAGGAAATAAATTAGGATCAGTATCCTATCATATCCCTTGATTATATCTTGTGATTATAGCCTCTAAGGATTTTGACTTTATGGTCATTGATTGTAATCCTTTCTCTTAATTTCTGAGGGCTCTCCTTTGGAAACTATATATTGTAGTCCATTCTCATTAGAATAATATACGAGTGAGAGCATATGTCTCTGATCTGCAACCGCAATCAATCATGCAAGTTATTGGAAATTTATTTAATTACCACAATTATATATATATTTTTATTGAGTTGTACATGATAAAGTTCTGTGCAAGCTATTTTAATTTAAATTAATTGGAATGTGAGATGGTAAATTATTCGTAGTTATTGCTGTATTTTTTACTTCTTACTTGTGTTTCAGGTTTCAAATGTACCTGAACAGTGGGCAAATGAGTATACAACAAACGAGAAGCACTTATCAACTGACGATCAGTGGGTAAATGAATTCTCCAAGTTGCATGTTAATGATTGGGCAGAAGAATTTGGTGAGCAGATTGGTAAAGGAGCTTTTGGCGAGAATTCTGCTGATGCATGGGCACAGGCATATGATGAGTAAGTTAAAATTAGTTGCCAACATTTCCCCCCCTTAAGAGAGGGACTAAAGTATAAGCCCCCACGGTTCATAAGGTGCCCAAACTATGTGGCCCTTTACTCTGTTTTGAAAATGTGCATAAACTTTTCCAACAAAAGTACTCTCAAGAATATTATTGATTTATTTTATCTTAACTTATCAAAAATGTATATCTTAAAATTTTAGCTCAATGTTATTTATTTATCATGGAGATTTTGCCCTTAAATTGATCAGAATTTGTTTTGGGCGTCATTTGAAGGTACATAAATGAGGAAGTCACTGCTAGGCAACGGCCAGATAATTCAAGGGGCGTGTATGTCTTTTCAGATTTGAATCCTTATGTTGGCCATGCCAATCCATTTAAAGAAGGACAAGAACTATTCAGGAAAGGTCTTTTAAGTGAAGCAGTGCTTGCGTTGGAAGCTGAAGTCTTGAAAAACTCTGAGAATGTAGAAGCATGGAGGTTACTTGGAATAGCACATGCTGAAAATGATGATGATCAACAGGTTATACCCTCATTAGTATATCATTCCCACTTTCATGAAATTTATATTTATATTATGGCTTAAGCACACTTCCATCAAATTATTCCCACGTTGTTTCATTAGTCTATTATTCCTTCCGTTTACTAATATAGGGCATTTTGTACAAACTCACATAGACCAATGCAATTAGTTAAGGCTCCTAAAACATTCCAGTCTTTCAAATATTTCCTTTACTAAACACAGCTGACCCTTTTAATGAGGATTTAACCAAATTAATGGGGGTCAGTTGATTTGTTTTTATGAGGGGCTTTTTATGGGATAAACACATTAATTAATTACTCTTAACATTCTGCAAAATTTCTTATAAATTCAAACATAACCTTCAAACATATGCCTTATAATAGTAAATGAAGGTAACACAAAAGTACTTCACCATCTCTTTTCATGTTTTTCTATTCCGAAAAATAATTATTCCAGATCTATGGTAAAGTTGTCCATGCTTGTGTGAAACAAATGGTTTGAGGAGTAGCAGATGTGTATTGTTTTTGGTAACATATATGTTTTTAATATATAGAAAGCTATTATAAATGATTTCCTTCTAGTAGACATTGCTAAGATGTAGATGGCTATCATAATCTTGTCTCAAGCTTCTCTTTAAGGGCAGTTTACTGTATTCTATTAGCAATTACCTGTTTAGCATCGACCAAAACGTTGACACTGTTCCTTATCATTTGTTCTATCCCTTTCGTTGTGCAGAAACCTTGAGAGTTGATTTTGTAGTTACAGTCTAACAGCACTCAATATGTACAATTCCTTTAAGGCTACTACGTTAAATACACAACTCTTAGAACATTATTCGATGTATTATATGCTGAGTAAGTGTGTTGAAAATTTTCCGTGAGGATATCTTGATCATGTTTTTTTTTTGGTCCAATGGAAATGTTAATTGTTTCTTAATTTTTCCATGTTTTACATTAATATGTCACTGAGCTTAAGGCATGAGAGAATTCATTTCATACAGTAACTTACTGTTAAAGCTTCCTCAGGCTATTGCAGCAATGATGCGTGCACAGGAAGCTGATCCAACAAATCTGGAAGTTCTTCTTGCTCTTGGTGTTAGTCATACAAATGGTCAGTGACTGCATATATCATGTTGCTGGATAAATAATGAAACACTGAGCAGAAAAGTTAGTTAAGCAATCATGCTTTTAGAGTAGACCACTATCATATTCTAGGTTTCTGAACATGGTTTCTTACAGTAAGGTGAAAGTACAAAAATATTAAATATGCTTTTTAACTTCTTTTCTTTTTATTTTACCTAGTTAGGATAATTCCTTATTTTGCAGCTCATTAATATTTCTATTAATTTATAGTTGAAAGAGTAGATGAGAACAACTTGTAGATTTTTATATTATGATTTTCTGGCAAAAAAATTTAAATTTATTCAACCACACTTGCAGAGTTGGAGCAAACTCAAGCCTTGAAATTTCTATATGGGTGGCTATTTAATCACCCGAGGTATAGAAGCCTTGCACCACCAGAGCAACCAGATTCTTTGTTTTATAATGACGTAAGTGGAATCTATTTCTTTCTGATGTTATCCAATATTATTTTATCTATTTATTTGTTTATTTTTGCAAATTGAGAAATTATCATACGGAATACACAATAAGAAGATGCAAGCCAATTGTAAAGGTATGGCAGAAATGTGCTGTCTATGTAGTTGCATCTTCATGATCCATGAGAGTATCAGCCATATGACTGCTGGTTTGTTCAAGAATACCTAGTATATAACTTCTTTAAGAGATTATGACCCCATAACTGTGTTGAGCTACCTCAAAGCCCTAGAAGTATTTCAACTTGTCCAAGTCCTTATTCTGGAAATAATCAAGTTGGCATTGCTTAAGTTGTAAGATTCCTTCTCAATCATTTCAAGTGACGAACGCCATGCCATGCCCATAAACTATTAGATATCTGCATGTATTAAAATCTCAATGCATGTAGAACAAGGAGTGTCAGCTTCATCTCTAATTAATCTATAGTGCTGAATACTATTGTTGAATTACAGCAACCAAACAATGCTCGAGTTCACAGATAGAGCAATGTAATCAATATCATCAATATATGTCATAAAATATATGGCACTGTTAACAAACCATGAATGGTGCATCTCATCCAAACGAACAACAGGAAAAGGAGCAACAACTCTAGTACCATTACTATTAGAAAAGAGACGCAGGAGTGTTAACCCAACTAATTTGGCTCACAATTTATAGGTGACAAAGGTGAAAAACCAGAAGCCATGGGCTAGAGTTTTTTGAGATTAGAATTATCAAAACTCAAATGCATTCGTTTTGGAGGGCTAGAGGAGGTACAGATAATTGGAGATGTTGGCTCAGAATGGCGATGGAGGCCATAAGAGTCATGCTTGGTGCTAAGTGGTTGCCTATATGCCAATCATGCATGAGCACTGGTGGACCACAAAAGTTGAGAATTCAATTAGTGTTTAATATATGTTTGCAGAAACAATGTTTTCTCTCATATATTATTCTAATGATCATTACAATATATATAGGCTCAAATGGAGAGCCCTCATAAAGAGAGGAATTATGGAGGAATTATGGAGGGGATTACAATCATAATAACTTAAGGCTATAACCAAGGGATATGATAGGATAGCGGGAATCAGGGGACCCTAATTTTATTTCCTAATATTCTAAGACTCCCCCTCAAGCTGAAGAATATATGTCAATCATTCCCAGCTTGCATCGAAATTCTTCAAATTTAGCTCTACCCAGAGGTTTAGTCATTACATCTGCAATTTGATCTTCAGATTGTATGTAGGTCAAAGTCATAATGCCCGCTTCCACTTTCTCTTTAATAAAGTTCCTGTTTATTTCAACATGCTTTGTTCGATCATGATGGACAGTGTTTCTCGTCATCTCAATACTGGATTGGTTGTCACACCAGACTTGCATTGGGCGCTCATATGGAATTCCTAATTCTTTTAGTAACCTGATAATCCAGAGTCCTTCACATGTTCCATCATTCACAGCTCTTAATTATGCTTTTGCACTGCTTTTTGACACTACAGTTTGCTTCTTACTTCGCCATGTTACCAAATTTCCCCACACATATGTGCAATATCCTGATATTGACCTTCTAGTTTCCCTATCTCTTGCATGGTCTGCATCAGTGTAGATTTTTAAGTTTCTGGCCGTGCCTTTCTTGAAGAAGATTCCTCTCCCTGGATTGAATTTTAGATAACTCAGGATTCTATATACAGCTGTCATATGCTCTACCTGTGGTTGGTGCATGAACTGACTTACTGTTCCAACTGCATAGCTGATATCTGGACGTGTGTGGGTTAGGTATATCAGCTTCCCCACAAGGCGCCTGTATTGTTCCGAGTCAACTGGGACACCATTCTCTTTAATCTCGAGATGACACCCTTCTTCCATCGTTGTTCCTTCGGGTTCTGCCCCTAACATTCCGGTCTCATGTAACAGGTCTAGAGTATACTTCCGTTGTGACACATTGATGCCCTTCTTAGTTCTTGCCACTTCTATACCCAAGAAATATCTCATTTGACCAAGATCCTTAACCTGGAATTCAGTAGACAAATCCCTCTTTAGTTGGGTAATAGAGTCTTCATCATTTCCAGTAATGACTATATCATCTACGTAGACGATCAGGATAGTAACTCTTCAATCGTTATGTTTGACAAACAACGTGTCGTCTGCTTGCCCTTGGTTGTACCCTAGTTTCATTATTGCTTTGTTGAATCGGCCAAACCATGCCCTTGGGGATTGCTTTAGTGTATACAATGACTTGTTAAGTTTGCAGACTGTGCCGTTAGGAGCTAGGACCCCATCTGGAACCTCCATATAGACCTCTTCCTCCAAGTCACCATTCAAAAATGCATTCTTTATGTCTAGTTGATATAGTGGCCAATCCAAGTTAGCTGCAATTGATAAGAGTACTTGGATTGTATTGAATTTGGCTACTGGGGCAAAGGTCTCTTGATAATCAATTCCATAGGTCTGTGTATATCCTTTTGCGACTAGTCTTGCTTTGTACTTGTTGATGCTACCATCAGGATTGAACTTTGGGGTAAAGATCTACTTACATCCCACAGTCTTCTTTCCTGGAGGGCAAGATACGACTTCCCATGTTTTGTTTTCCTCAAGGGCTTTTAACTCTTCTTCCGCAGCTTGTTTCCACTTTGGATCAGTCATAGCTTGTTGGAAGGTGTTTGGGATTTCAATTTGTGCACTGTTTACAACAAAGCTCTGCATCTTAGTAGATAGATTACCATATGAAACAAATCGTTGAATTGGATGCTGAGTGCAAGACCTTACCCCTTTTCTCAGTGCAATAGGCCAGCCCATCTCTTCAGGATCTATCCTCGAGTTAGATTCATGGTCGTTCCTCTGAGTGGGATTGACGTTTCTTTCTACCTCCTGATATTGTTGCTTAGTACCTCCTCCTGATCCATCTTCTACATCCATCCCAGTCACAATTTCAACATGTGTTTCCAACTCATTTGGGTGGGTATTAGGAGATGTAGAAGATAAGGAATCGGGTGGTGGCAAGGTATTATTGGCATCAAGAAAGTTAGGCAATGCATCAGAAGTTTCTGGGTTAGCATCGGTGGCTTTGGAAGTTTCTAGGGTATCATGTAGAGTATTGGAATTTGGTTCATGTGAGATTAGCCATTCAATATTTGAGTACTCCCCCTGAATGGGTAATTTCGGATAGTAGGCATCCTCCTCATAGAATACTGTATCTTTGGAGACATACAGCTTCTTTGAAGTTGGACAATAACATTTGTACCCTTTTTGTGTGGAGGAGTATCCCAAGAAGATGCATTTCTGGGAACGAGCATCAAACTTACTTCCATTGGGGTTATGGACAGACAAAACACCAGAACACTTTTTCAGGTAGTGAGTTTATAAGAGGGCAACTGGGAAAGGTGGTGAGAAGTGTTTGGACAGGAGTGGTATACTTGAGGACTTTAGAGGGCATTTGGTTGATGAGATAGGACGCAGTTAGTACTGCATCTCCCCAGAAGGTCGTGGGCACATTTCTTTCCATCAGCAGAGTTCTAGTTACCTCTAGTAGGTGGCGGTTCTTTCGTTCCTCGACCCCATTTTGCTGAGGTGTGTAGGGACAGGAGGTTTGATGGTGAATTCCTTGCTGATCAAGAAATTCTTTAAATGTACTACTTAGGTATTCCCTACCATTGTCACTTCGGAGGACTTCGATGGAGGATTGAAACTGGTTCTTTACAAAGGTCTGAAAGCGTTGGAAAATTTGAGCCACTTCAGATTTTTCTTTCATCAAGTAAACCCATGTGGTTCTAATGTGATCATCAATGAACTTAACAAACCATTTTTCATTTTTCCGGGTTTTTGTTCTTGTTGGCCCCCATATGTCACTATGGATTAGTTGGAATGAAGTAGTGGGTAGGTAAGACTGTTTTGGGTAGGTGGATCGTGTTTGTTTAGCCAATTGGCAAGTTTCACAGTGAAAAGGAACAGAGTCTTTATTAAATAAGTTGGAAACACATGTCTCATATAATCAAAACTAGGATGTCCTGAGCGACAATGCCATAAAAGTACATCTTTGTCGTGAGAGCTTGAGCTAATTAGACTTTGCTGTGCATTCCACATCGCTTTATTCTCCTTGTCCGATCTCTCTAGGTAGAAAAGTCCATCCACTCTTTAGAAGTCCCAATCGTCCGTCCCGAGTTTAAATCCTGTAATAGACACACATCATCATCAAATATCACACGGCATACACGTCCTTTCGTTAACTTACAGATATTAGATTGCAGGTAAGTGCCGGAACAAATAGAACATTGTGAAGTCGTAGTGAATTAGATAGTGTGACTGTGCCAATTCCTTCGACTTTGGTGAACACCCCATTAGTGACTTTGATCGAAGGGTCTCAGAACACAGTTTGAGAGTTGTAAATAAGGTTCGATTACCAGTCATATGATCTGTGGCTCCTGAATCGACTATCCATGTATCATCGCTAGTCTGTATAGTATTGAGGGCTACAATAGAATTACTTGATTGGACCAAGTTAACACTAGGCAAGGAGTTGGACTTATTTTGTTTCTCAAGTAGTCGACGAAGCATCTGCAGTTCCTCCCCACTTAATGGAGTATCTTCAACTTTCTGTTCAGTTGAGGTAAGATGTCCCTGTGGTTTGCTAGATGATGGCTTGCCGTGTAGTTTCCAACATTCGTCCTTGATGTGACCCTTTTTCTTACAATAATTGCACCACTTGTTTTTCTGTTCCTCCTGTGGTCCTCGTACTGCTAGGGCTGAGCTTTCAATCGGATTTGAGCTATTTCAGTTTAGGAGTTTCCTGCTTTCTTCGAACTGCACATGATTGACGACATCAAAGAGGTGTGGTAAGGGTTTGATCCCCTTGATTCTGCCCCGTATCTCCTCAAATGAATCATTAAGGCCAAAGAGAAAATCATAGACTCTCCCTTCTTCCACTATCTTCTTATATAATTATGCATCTTTCACATTTTTCCATGGGTGTACTTCAAACAAGTCTTGTTGCCAGAGTTTTACCAGCGCATTATAGTACTCGATTACTGTCAAATTGCCTTGTCTCATATCTCGAAGTTGTCGCTTCAAATGGATCAAGGCAGCAGTATTATCCAGAGAGGAATAGGTTCTTCTGGCTGCATCCCAAATTTCTTTTGCAGTGTTTGCCAGGAGATAGCCTTCACTAATATCAACAGTCATGGAGTTACAAAGCCACGTCATAACTTGGTTGTTTTCAGCAAACTACGTATCAAAGTTTGGATCATCTGGGGCTGGTTGTGGTGCTGCCCCATTGATGTACTTCTCCTTCCTTTTTCCACGGATATACCTCAATACGCTTTGGGACCATTGTAGGTAATTCCTTCCATTAAACCTATGGGTAATAACCATAGTTTGAGGTTCTGGAAGTTCTAATGGTGTTAAGGTATTGATGATAGTGGATGAAGATGAGTTGCTGTTTGAAGAAGTCATTATGGAATTTGTACCGGACATGAGTGCAGCAGGATGTATTCCGGTTTTAGACACATTTGTAAGGACATAACTGAACAAAGGAGGGAATTATGAGGGATTCATGTTTCTGGACAACCGGCCGCTGGAAAACACTGTAGACGATAGCGCGTGGGGTTCACGTGCCACCAGTTGCTTCGATCACGCTCGTCTTCCTGGAATCCGCTGATCGGCGCCTTCCGGTTCTTCCCGTGCCGGCGGTGTGCACCCACTCACCGCCGTTCACGAGATCTGGGTGTGCATGGACCCTGCGCTCTCTCTCTCTCTCTGCCGTGTTTTCACTGTGCCTCACCGGAATGTCTTTGCCGTGTTTTAACCTGACTCTGATACCATGTTTGCAGAGACAATGTTTTCTCTCATATATATTATTCTAATGATCATAGCTTACAATATATATAGGCTCAAATAGAGAGCCCTCATAAAGAGAGGAATTAAGAGGAATTATGGAGGGGATTACAATCATAATAACTTAAGGCTATAATCAAGGGATATGATAGGATAGCGGGAATCAGGGGATCCTAATTTTATTTCCTAATATTCTAACAATGGCCTTTTAGTAAAACAAAAAGTTCAAGGTAAGAAAGAAGGTTTCGTGTTTGACCAATACCTTTAGTAACTGTTTTGGTACGATTAACAAGACTAATAGTAGGAAGTGAAAAGGAGAAGTATCAAATGTGAGATGAGGCTTGTGAGATGGCATTATTGTTGGTTTGCTTGGCTGCCTGTCATTGCAAGAAGGTACTATATACAGCCCTTGATAAAGTGACTAAGGGAGGACCATTAGCCTGAGCGTTTGCTACCAAGCAAGCGTAAGCCATCATGAAACATCCATGTAAGGAGTGATATCTATCATAGGTATAACTATTTTATTGCAGTAGGTATATGAAGACCTTTTTTGTGACAACATTCTCCGTGGTTCAGTCAACATGGCCCCCACAATTGTTGCAATCACTGTGTTGTCAGGAAAAAGTGGAGACCGCAAATGGCACCATCTCATTCTATAGATTGTTCAGCTGTTGAAATCTTACAAGAACATTATGTAGGGGCGGAATGGTAGGGCTAGACAATACTTGGTCAACTGTGGTAGTGTGTGATGTTGTCGGGATGATGTTTAGAGCTACAATCAATGTTCAATGACTAGTATGGTTAGTGAGTTATGTTTGGCAAAGAGGGATGAGACACTGGTTGGAATGGGAGACAATCACTAAAGGGGAGGCTAACAAAAAATAGCAAGGCTCTAATAGCATATGGAATGAGGCAAGGACAGAGTTTGAAATGTAGAAAGTTGACTTACATTGGACTTATTCATATAAAAAATACATGACAACATTAAAAGCTCATAACTAGAATATAACATCGCATTACTACAAAGTAATATCTCGTAAGTCCTGATTATAGCATAATATCTCTATTAATTAGTCACCTGTTAATCAAAGAACAAGTCAACCTAAGTTTTAGGCAATCTATTTACATTCCAATAGAAGGTTTTGGGAGAGATTTAAACTGTAGTGGCTACATAGTCGACGAGGCCAATGATTTTGCCCAATTCTTTTGGGGAGCTTTGGACCGTGCTCCTTTGGGTGATGTTTTGCCACATCTTCACCAATCCTCTAGCTGTTCAGTGTATGTTCAGCCAGTTTTTCTCCTATCATTTGATGGTTCTCTTTACACTTTTCTGGTAGAGCTTTAACAGCTGCTATGGTTTATTCTCAGACTCGATCTGTTTCCTTTGGCTGTGCATCATTCTAGTTGCTCGTTTCTATGGCTGAAAACAATCTATAATGAAATGAATAAAGAATTAATCATCGTGTCACACTTTGTTGACTTATTTCATTTCCAGCTTATGTTTTTTTGGTTAGAGTTGGGATGATTGATTTGCTTTTCTTAAGCAGGTTGCCAGATTATTCAATGAAGCTGCTGAAATTGCACCTGGTGATGCAGATATTCACATAGTTCTCGGGGTCTTATACAACTTAAGTAGGGATTATGACAAAGCCATTCAATCATTCCAAAGAGCATTGAAACTTAAACCACAGGATTACTCTCTTTGGAACAAGCTTGGTGCAACTCAAGCAAACAGCGTTCAAAGTGCTGATGCTATAATGGCTTATCAACAGGTACTTTTTATAGCATTAATCCCCATATGGATATATCAGTTTCTCTCCCCACTTGTGCACTATATAGCATAATTAGTTGTCACTAGTTAAATACTCTGCCTGCCCTTTCTCTGCCAACTCACTCTGTACATCTCTTTGGTTCATATTTCTCTTTTTCTTCACATAATTATCACTACTAGGCCCATCAGAAAACTATTAAACAAGAGGCTATGCAGTTTTAAATTTCAAATGTCTGCAGTTTTAAATTTCAAATGTCTCAAATTAACTTTTGGGTCTAGTATAAAGAAAAATGTTGAATTCCTTATTTTTCTTAATTATGAAGAGAAATTGAAATAGAAAGTTGTGGTGAACATGAGTACTCTTCCAGTCCTTGATATAAGACATATTTGGAAAGTTGATCTTGGTTTTAAATATAAGACATGATTTTCATATTTGTCAATCTTTTTCTAATTTACCTCTATAAGTACTCCCTCAAAAATAATCTATTAGGAGAGGGAATGAGAGAATTAAGGAAGATGGCTAGGATGTTTTACAAAAATACATGTCATATTTAGGGGTGAGCATTCGGTTTTTTGGTTTGGTTTTCGGAAAAAACCGAAAAACCGAATAAAGCCAATTTAAAAAACCGAACCGAAACCGATTAATAAAATAAACCGAATTGAATTAACCGAAATATTTTCGGTTCGGTTTGGTTAATAACCGAATTAACCGATTTTTTTATTTATTTTATACAAAAATAAAATATATAAAAAAGATTATTTTTATCCTTAATATTAGATGTAGGTATAAAATATATAAAATAGATTAATTATAGATTTTATCTAATATTATTCAAAATATACACTTATTTAATTATAAAAACATGCATTTATGAAATAATATATATTAAATATAAATATATTATAAATATTTCAGTTTTAACCGAATTTTTTTTAATAACCAAACCAAACATTGAATTTTTAGAAAAATAAAAACCAAAATTTTACCGAAAACCGAACCGAAAAAACTGAATTGAGTTCAGTTCGGTTCAGTTTTCGGTTTCGGTTCTAATTTGCTCACTCCTAGTCATATTAACTAACTGAACTAACTTATTTAGTCTAAACAATTAGGTAAATATGTCTTATATTAAGGACCAGAGGGAGTAATAAAATTGATAAAAACAAATCTGTATCAAAGATAAAATCAAATCCATTTTAATTGCATCAACCAAAATTTCATTGAGGAAATTCAAAATAAAAAATTGCATATTATCTGATTTTCTCATGGCTGACATTTTCTAGGGTCGTCTACAAATCAGTGAGTGGAGACTATTGACTTAGAGACAAATAAGATTGGTCTAATAGGCCTTTTAATTTGGTAAAACAAAACCAAAAAATCTTTTCATTTTTCTATGCATATTTGTAAATGAACATGAATACTATTAGTCAAATGTTTTCATTACCTTGAGTTAACTTCACTAGAATATTCCATTGAGAGAGTACTTGATCCTGTTTGGCAATTTAAAGTCTTTAAATACTGTTGTTTATTTGAACAAATCTGTCGGAGGGTGAGTGTAATTGGCCTAATTTTTATTGCAGTTAATTAGAATTTCCTATAACTTTATCATCTAAAATTTGTTGTGGGTTAGCCACGAACCTAACTTCTGGTCACGAATCTAAATTTTCTGGCCTTTCTTCAACCCTACCTTCTGTTTCTAAAATTTATTTGTTTCAAATAGATCCCATGAACTTTGAACCCTAGACTAGCATATGACAAAATTGTACTAACAAGAAAAAATTCCAAGAACTTCTGAGGTTATAGCTTTCTGTATTTTAATTCAGACTATATATGCAAGAAAATTGAGAGGATAAATTATGATGTTTTCAATTAAGGGCTGACTGCATTACCTCTTCATATGTAACTTTTTCATGATTAGTATTGGTGGAAATCATCATAATTGGGGAATGTATGCGATCTAAGGATACTCTTTGCAGATATGCAAATATGCTTAGTATTGGCTGGGATCTGCATTTTCCTTTTTTTTTTTTGGCTTATTCTTATTGCTAGTTTTTGGGAATGTCAGAAGGATTGGAATGAATATCTTGAAGGATATTCTTGATCCAATGAATATTTGGGGAATCAATTAAGTTGGGTATTAGGAGTGACTAGGACTTCGGGTAAAATTGCAGGAGATGGATTGAGAGAGTCTTATGCCATGTTTGTTGATGTCACTAGCATTCTTATGGGCAGCCTTGTGAGGAGCAGGGTACAGTGGGGCCTTCTATAAATTGCTTGAATTCTTGAATTGGTTTCCTCAAGTGGCAAATACTTGTTGAGATTTGCTGCCTTTTGACTTGGAGGACATTATAAGGGTTATTCTCGTACAGATATAAGGTTTGATGGAGTAAAATTACATGAGGAGAGTGGCTTTCTCTTATGATTGGAGTACACGGAAGATCGGGTTTGATTGTGTGTGTGATGTGGAAGTGTTGAAGAATATAGAAGAAGAGAGGGAAGAGAGGAGAAGAGAGAATCAGAAGAGAAGAGGAGAAAATCTGAATAGTACTCTTGAATTTCATTCAACAATCAACAAATGACAAGAAGTTCTATCTGAGCGGTATCTCCCTTATATAGGCATGATGTCTAACTACCTTTCTATTCATAACAGTTAGTAATTAACTAATGGTAACTAACTCCTAATCCAACCCTTAGGTGCTTATTGAATTAGTATACTCCTTCTTAATACCCCTAATATATTAGGCGCTTATTGAATTAGACCCACCTAATATATTTATAGTTACACATCGGTGTCAGTTTGAGGAAATTATAAGAGATCAACATCCTTATGCCAACGTTTTGGAGGTTACTACCATTCTTATAGGCAGCCTTGTGAGGAGAGCTTGTTATTGTTAGACCTTCCATCAATGGGTTGAATGCTCAAATTGGTTTCTTTATGTGGCAAATGCTTGTTGGCTTTTGCTGTCTTTTGATTTGGAGGGCGTTGTGAAGGTTACTTTCATATATAGAAGGTTTTATTAGGTAAATGTAAGAGTAGAATTACGTAGTGAGGGGCATTCTCGTGTGAAGGGGAAAAAGGAGAAAGAGAATCACTAATAAGAAATTTAAGAAAAAGGATATAATCACCAAGGAAATGAAAAAAATGATATGGACACTAAGGACAGTGTTTTCTGAAATATGGTAGATTGGATGTATTTTTTCCATATTTCATTAGAGCCCAATTCCATCAGGATTTTGATTCTGTTGGGCCATCTGCTAAAAGATTGTTATTTCACCTCTTAAGCATTGTTAAACACTTATTTTCCCCCGTATGTTATTTTATGGCTGGTATCAGAAAGAGTTGATTGATCTGATTCCCGTTTTGTAGTTTTCCTTTTCTCTGGTGATTGTGCTTTTCATCCCTGTTTTTGATGGAATTAAGTTTTCCTTTCTCTCCAGAAAAGGATGGCAGGAACGGTTGAATTAATTGAAATTGCACTCGTTTGTCATTATATATTAAATCCGCAAAATGGATTTCTATAATGAATTATCTTGATTTCCAGGCTTTGGATTTGAAGCCTAATTATGTTCGGGCATGGGCAAATATGGGTATCAGTTATGCAAACCAGGTGTGTACGCTACTCGGGTTTTCACTTGCTATCATTGTCAAATTTTATTATGTTGGAATGAAATTCAAGATTGTCTTTCCTTTTTAGGCTTTATTTGTTATTGATGCATCAATATGTATAACACAAGAAAATCCCTGGCAGCTATATTAGTAAAAAATATTCACTCTGATCTGTTTTAGGGCTAGATTTCAATGTTCACCATAAAGAGGAAGGGAAGTATGTGAGAATTGTGGCACTACATTTGAATATTCTATGCAGAGAGGGATGATTCCCCTCTATCCTCTTCTCTCCTTGTCAATTTTTCTATTTAACTGAACTCAGTGACAAAGCCTTGCTCTGATTGGAGAAGCCATAAGTTTTATGAAACCAAGAGTCATATCAAAGAAGTCTGCATGATCCAAAAGACAGTCTTTCTGGTCTTTATTTTGGGTCATTAGTCTTTTTTTTTCATACTCCTGAAGACTCAAACTTCAATATGAATTAGCCTAATAGTAATGCATTAGATTGGGGATATGTTACGGTTTTATTTTAGCATCATTATTATTATGAACAAATTTTTTATGCAGTCTCTTGTATCTTTACTACCAAGTACTTAAATTAAAACGCAAGTGTATGGATTTTGGAAATTGAATGGTTTTTATTGCAATAGAGAACTCAGTATTATTCACTCTTGTACAATCAACATGGTAGTTTACAGTATATATAGGCTAGACAAGGAGTAATTGGTGCTGATAGACATCAACAACAACAACAACAACAACAACAAAAAAGCCTTTATCCCAATAGATGGGGTCGGCTACATGGATCGCACGACGCCATTGTGCTCTATCAAAGATCATATATTTTGATATATTATTAATTAAAAGGTCTTTCTCAATGACCTCATTGAGCGTTCGTTTCGGTCTTCCTCGACCTCGTTTGACAGGACTCCATACTACTGCTTGATCAACCCTTCTCACCGGAGCACTTAATGGCCTTCGCTGAACATGTCCAAACCATCTCAAACGATTTTCTACCATTTTTTCTTCAATAGGGGCCACTCCAACACGATCACGTATGAGGGTTACGAATCTTGTCCTTTCTTGTATGGCCACACATCCATCTTAATATCCTCATCTCAGCTACCCCCATTTTATGTTCATGATATCCCTTTAAAGCCCAACATTCACTACCATATAGTATTGCTGGTCTTATAGCAGTGCGGTAGAATTTTCCTTTTACCTTATTAGGTACTTTACGATCACAAATAACTCCCGTAACTTTTCTCCATTTATACCATCCGGCTTGAATTCTGTGATTGACGTCCCTATCCACCTCACCATCTTGTTGTATAATTGATCCCAAATATCTAAATTTTGTCACTTGTGGGATGACTTGCCCACACAATTTAACTTCCACTTCACTTTGACTTTGTCTCTTATCAAATTCGCAATGCATATATTCAGTTTTGCTCCTACTAAGACGAAAACCTCTCAATTCCAAATTCCGCCTCCATATCTCAAGTTTGGAGTTAATTTCTTCCCTAGATTCAGCCAATAGCACTATATCATCCGCAAAAAGCATGCATTTAGGGATCTCCTCTTTTATAAGTTCAATTAGGACATCTATCACTAGGTTAAACAAATAAGGACTTAAAGCTGATCCCTGATGTAGTCAAATCCTTAAAGGGAAGTCCTTTGTAACACCTCCAGACATTCTAACATTGGTTGTAACCCCCGCATACATATCTTGAATGGCTTTGATATATGCAACCCTCACCCCCTTCTTTTCCAAAGCTTTCCAAAGCACATCTCTTGGCACCCGGTCATAAGCTTTCTCCAAATCAATGAAGACCATGTGTAAATCTCTTCCTTTGCTCCTATACTTTTCCATTATCCCCCTTAATAAATAAATCGCTTCTGTTGTAGAGCTTCCTGACATGAACCCAAATTGGTTTTCAGCAACATCAGTCTCCAACCTCAACCTATATTCAATCACTTTTTCCCACAATTTCATTGTATGACTCATTAGTTTAATTCCTCTATAGTTTGCGCAATTCTGAATATCCCTTTTATTCTTATAAATAGGAACCAAATTACTTTTCCTCCATACATCTGGCATTTTCTTGGTTCGTAAGATCTCATTAAATAATTTTGTGCGCCACGACACACCCTCCTCGCCCAAACATTTCCAAACTTCAATTGGAATACCATCAGGTCCGATAGCTTTACCAGTTTCCATCTTCTTAAGAGTTTCTTTAACCTCGCCAATTCGAATCCTGCAATAAAATGAAAAATTGAGGTCACCTTCTCGAGTTGTCAAATCTTCCAAGTCACAATGCGACCCTTCTCCACCATCATTAAACAACTTATAAAAGTAGGCTTCTCGCCTATCCTTAATAACTCCATCAGTAACCAAAACTTTTCCTTTTTCATCCTTTATACACCTCACTTGGTCCAAGTCTCTTGATTTTCTCTCCTTGTTCTTTGCGATCTTGTAAATCTTACGCTCTCCTGCCTTTGTCCCTAACTCTTTATAAAACTCTTCATATGATTTATTACGAGCTTCACTCACTTCCTTCTTAGTCTCCTTTTTAGCCAACGATATTTTTCCCAATTTTCAGCATTATTACATAAGTGTATGGCTTTAAAATAATCTTTCTTATGCTTGGTTTTCTCTTGAACAGTCTCATCCCACCACCAAGAGACCTTTTGATTCTCCCAGAATTGCTTTAGCAACCTGCTGGACCTTTTTAGACATATTCTCCCACATGATATTAGGATTTCTTTGCAACTCTCACTCCCCCTCCTCCAAGAGAGTGGGTTTAAAACTTGTTGGCATTTTTGTTTTACATACTTAATATTCACATCAAGGACCAGAACCCTATGTTGTGCTGTCACGCCATCCCCAAGGATCACTTTACAGTTAGTATAAAATCGTCTATCAGAATTCCTTACCAAGAAGTCGATATGTAACCTCGCGGCTCCACTCTTGTATGTTATTAGATGCTCCTCTCGCTTCTTAAAACAAGTGTTGACAATCTTGAGATCATATGCGAGGGAGAAATCAATACTAGATTGACCTTCATTATTGAGCAACCCAAATCCAAAACCACCATGCGCTCTTGCATGAGGTCCTGCCTCCTTACCAACATGTCCATTAAGATCTCCTCCAATAAAAATCTTTTCAGTTAGTGGGATACTCTGAATTAGTCCCTCCAAATCTTCCCAGAATTTTTCCTTAAAATGTACTTCTGCCCTTACTTGAGGTGCAGGCACACTGATAATGTTAATAGTATCCTTTCCAACAATCATTCTTAAGGAAATAATTCTGTCCTTAATTCTCTTAACGTCCACCACATTCTTCCTCCATTCCTTGTCAGCAATGATACCAATACCATTCCGTCCATTGACCTTTCCTGTGTACGAGAGCTTAAAACCATTAATTTCTCTAGACCTTTCTCCTGACCATTTAGTTTCCTGGAGACACAGGATATTAATCTTACGATCCTTCATTACTCCCACCACCTCCCAAGATTTGCCGCTCAAAGTCCCAATGTTCCAAGTGCCAAATCTGATCTTGTTTTCATGAACTAGCTTCTTTAGCCGCCTCTGTTCAGAAGAAAGCGGTAGCCCTTGTTCATTTAACACTACATCCGGGCGACGATGCAGCGGCTCTCGCTCACTTCTCATTGTACTCGAGCCATACAGCGCGTTACTTACAGGCAACGACCTAGCATTAGCACAATTTCTTCGTTGATCCATGTTCATAAAGATTCGACAGGGTTTTACGTTGGTTGTCGGGGTCTAACACAACCCTCCTCCTTTACCCGGGCTTGGGACCGGCTATAAACATAGGCGGAGTTAGAATCATTCCCAGCTTGCACCGAAATCCTTCAAACATAGCTCTGCTCAGCGGTTTGGTCATTACATTTGCAATATGATATTCAGATCGTATGTAGGATAGATTCATAATGCCTGCTTTAACCTTCTCTTTAATAGTGTCTGTCTATCTTAACATGCTTAGTTCGATCATGATAGACAGGGTTTCTCGTCATCTCAATGCTGGCTGTGTTGTCACACCAGACCTGCATGGGGCCCTCGTATGGAATTCCCAATTCTTGCAGTAGCCTGATAATCCAAAGTCCTTCACATGTTCCGTCGTTCACCGCTTTTAGCTCTGCTTCTGCATTGCTCTTTGATACTACAATTTGTTTCTTGCTTCTCCATGTTACCAGATTTCCCCACACATGTGCCCTTCTAGTTTCCCTGTCTCTTGCATGGTCAGCATCAGTGTAGATTTTTAGGTTTCTGGCTGTGTTCTTCTTGAAGAAGATTCCTCTTCCTGGGTTGAGCTTCAGATAACTCAAGATTCTATACACAGCAGTCATGTGCTCTTCCTATGGTTGATGCATGAACTGACTTACTATCCCAACTGCATAGTTGATATCTAGACGTGTGTGGGTTTGGTATATCAGCTTTCCTACAAGTCATCTGTATTGTTCAGAGTCAACTGGGACACCATTCTCTTTGATCTCTTGATGACAGCCTTCTTCCATCGGTGTTCTTTCAGGTTGTGCCCTTAACATTCCTGTCTCATGCTAGAAGTCTAAGGTATACTTATGCTGGGATACATTTATGCCCCGTTTTGTTCTTGCCACTTCCATACCCAAGAAATATCTCATTTGGCCAAGATCCTTGACTTGGAATTCATGGGACAGATCCCTCTTTAGTTGGGCAATAGAACCCTCATCATTTCCTGTAATGACTATATCATTAACGTAGACTATTAGGATAGTGATTCTTCCACCCTCGTGCTTGGTAAAAAGTGTATTATCTGCTTGCCCTTGTCTATACCCAAGTTTCTTTATTGCCTTGTTGAATCAGCCGAACCATGCCCGTGGGGATTGCTTTAGTTCATACAGTGACTTGTTAAGTTTGCAGACTGAGTCGCTGGTGCTGGGACTCCATCTGGAACCTCCATATAGACTTCTTCCTCCAAGTCTCCATTTAGAAATTCATTCTTTATGTCTAGTTGGTGCAATGACTAATCCAAGTTAGCTGCAATTGACAACAGTACTTGGATTGTGTTGAACTTGGCTTGGTAATCGATTCCATAAGTCTATGTATATCCTTTTGCAACTAGTCTAGCCTTTTGTTGATGCTGCCATCAGGATTAAACTTTGGGGTAAATATCCACTTACATCCTACAGGTTTTTTCCAGAGGGGCAAGATACGATTTCCCATGTTTTACTTTCCTCTAAGTGCTTTTAACTCCTCTTCCACAACTTGTTTCCACTTTGGATCAGCCATAGCTTGCTTGAAGGTGTTTGGGATTTTAATCTATGCACTGTTTACAACAAAACTCTGCATCTTGGCAGACAGGTTACCATATGAAACATACTGTTGAATCGGATGCTGAGTACATGACCTTACCCCTTTTCTAAATGCAATAGGCCATCCAATCTCCTCAGGATCTATTCTCGGGTTGGATTCATGGTCGTTCCTTAGAGTGGGATTGACATTTCTTCCTGCCTCCTGAGATTGTTGTCTGGTATCTCCTTCTAATCCACCTTCTTCATCCATCCTAGTCATGATCTCAACCTGTGTTTCCAGTTCATTAGGGTTGGTATTAGGAGATGTGGAAGGTAAGGTATCAATAGTGTCAGGAGATGAAGGAGGTAAGGTATCGGGAACTGGTGGTGAAGTGTCAGTGGGAGATAAGGTATCGGCGGATTCTTGTGAAATTAGCCATTCAATATCAGAGTACTCCCCTTGAATTGTAATTTGGGATAATAGGCATCCTCCTCATAGAATACGGTATCTTTGGAGACAAACAGTTTCTTTAAGGTAGGACAATAGCACTTATAGCCTTTCTGAGTGGAGGAGTACCCGAGGAATATACACTGTCGGGAATGTGCCTTAAATTTGCTTCCATCATGGGTATGGACAAAGACAACACAACCGAATACTTTTTGAGGTAATGGGTTAGCAAGAGGGCAATCGTGAAAGGTGGTAAGGAGTGTTTGGACAGGAGTGGCATAATTGAGGATTTTGGAGGGCATTTGGTTGATAAGGTAGGCTGCAGTCAAGACTGTATCTCCCTAGAAGGAAGTAGGCACATTGCGTTCCATCAGTAAAGTTCTGGTTACCTCCAACAGGTGGCGGTTCTTCCGTTCCACGATCCCATTTTGCTGAGGTGTATAAGGACAGGATGTTTGATGGTGAATGCCTTGCTGATCAAGGAATTATTTAAATGTGTTACTGAGGTACGCCCTTCCATTGTCACTTCAGAGGACTTTGATGGGGGTTTGGAATTGGGTTTTCACAAAGTTATGGAAATTTTGGTAAACTTGAGCGACTTCGGATTTTTCTTTCATCAAGTAAACCCGTGACTCTAGTGTGATCATTAATGAAAATAACAAATCATTTCTCATTAGTCCGGGTTTTTGTTCTTGCTGAGCCCATATGTCACTATGAACTAGTTGGAATGGAGTGGTGGGTCGATAGGACTGCTTTGGATAGAAGCGTGTTTGTTTAGCGAATTGACAAGTTTCACAATGAAAAGGAACATAAGTTTTATTGAATAAACTTGGAAACACGTTTCATATAATCGAAACTAAGATGGCCTGAGCGACATTGCCATAAAAGTACATCTTTTTCTTTAGGACTTGAGCTCGCCAGTGCCTTACATGCATTCCCAGTGTCTTTATTCTGCAACGCCGATCTCTCCAGGTAGAAAAGTCCATTCCATTCTCTAGAAGTCTCAATCGCCTTCCTCGAGTTTAAATCCTGAAGAAAACAACAATCATCATCAAAGATTACTCGGCATATACGACCTTTGGTTAATTTACTCATAGAGATTAGATTGCAAGTAAGGGCAGGCACGAAGACATTGTGAATTCTCAGAGAATTAGATAGTATAACTGTGCCATTAGCAACTTTGACACGAAGATTCTCAAGGCACAATTTGAGAGTGGTAAATAAGGTGCGATTGCCTGTCATGTGGTCTGTTGCTCCTGAATCCATAATCCATGTATTGTCACTAGTGCGTACAGTATTAAGAGCTATAATGGAATTACCTAATTGCACCAGGTTGATAGTGGGTACAAAGTTAGACTTGTTTTGTTTGTCCAGTATCTTGTGAAGCATCTGTAGTTCTTTGGGGCTTAAGGAATCAGCATCGTTAGGCATTTGCTCAGTGGCAGTGTGATGACTTTGTTTGTTGGTTGATGGCTTACCATGCAGTTTCCAGCACTCCTCTTTGACATGGCCTTTCTTCTTGCAGTAGTTGCACCACTTATTAGTTCTACGTTCCTCTTGTGGTCCTTTTGTTGCAAGAGTTGAACTTTCATTCTAGCTTGGGTTGCTTTGATTTAAAAGCGTTCTGCTTTCTTCGAACTGAACATGGTTGACGACATCAAAAAAGTGAGGTAGGAGTTTCAGGCCCATGATCCTGCCTCTTGTCTCCTCAAAACCATCATTGAGCCTAAGGAGGAAGTCATAGATTCTTCCTTCTTCCACGATCTTCTGATACAATTGAGCATCTTCGACGTCCTTCCACGAGTGCACTTCAAATAGGTCCTATTGTTGCTAGAGTTTTAACAGGGCATTGTAATAATCAGTCACGGTTAAGTTGCCTTGTCGCAAATCTCGAAGTTGGAGTTTCAAATGAATTAACGCAGCGGTGTTATCAAGGGATGAGTAAGTTCTTCAAGCAGCGTCCCAGATTTCCTTCGCAGTATTTGCTAGGAGATAGCCCTCACTAATTTCCACAGTTATAGAGCTGCACAACCAAGTCATAACTTGGTTTCGGCAAACCACGTATCAAAATTTGGATCATTAGGGGCTGGTTGAGGTGCTGCCCCATTAATATACTTCTCCTTTCGCTTGCCACGAATATACCTTAATACACTTTGAGACTACTGAAGATAGTTTCTGCCGTTGAACTGATGGTTAATGGCCATAATCTGATTGTCTGAGTATTCTGGTGCCATCACAGTACTGTGGGTAAGTGGAGGAATTTGAGGTGCTGCCCCATTAATATACTTCTCCTTTTGCTTGCCACGAATATACCTTAATACACTTTGGGACTACTGAAGATAGTTTCTGCCGTTGAACTGATGGTTAATGGTCATAATCTGATTGTCTGAGTATTCTGGTGCCATCACAGTACTGTGGGTAAGTGGAGGAAGATGAGGAAGATGAGTGTTGAGTTTCAGGAGTGGCACCGGACATGAGTGCTGTTGAAGTGGTCCTGGTTTTGATGGAACTTCCAGGGATAGAACTGAAAAGAGGAGGAAAATTGGAGGGATTTGGAAAAAGTCGCCGGAAACCACCGTGTGCAATGGCGCGTGGGGTTCACGCGCCGGTTTGATTGGCACCGCTCCTCCGGGATTTGCCGATTGGCGCCGTCCGATCACTTCTGGGTGGGTGGTGTGCTCTAACGCGCCGGCGTTTTTTAGATATAAGCACACCGTCCCTCCCCTTGTTATCTCTCTCTCTCGTGTTTCTCTCACTCCTCATTGTCTCAGGTTCGCTGACGTTCACTCTGGCAGCGGAACATCTCTAAACGCTCTGATACCATATTGCAATAGAGAACTCAGTATTATTCACTCTTGTACAATCAACATGGTAGTTTACAGTATATATAGGCTAGACAGGGAGTAATTGGTGCTGATAGACATAATGAGGAATAATGAGGGAGATTACAATCAGCAAGAAATACAATCATAATCTTTCCTAATTTAGGGAGCCTAAATCAGAGATATGACTTGGGGATATGATATAGCTGAAATTATGGGATTGGGATTTCTAACAGTTTTCCTAAACTATACACTTGTAATGGTAATATTTTAGAATCATAAACTTGTGATTAGGGAACCTGATAGAAGAAATACGAGGAACTGCTCCTAGTTATGTATGATTAGAGTTTTGAGTTCACTGTATGCTAATGTTTGATGTGTTACATAAATAAAGCTTCTCATGTAAAATAAGCATGATCAAACTCTTTCATCATGTGAACTTTGCAATTGGATGAGGCTATGCAATGAGTAGAACAAATTGCTGAATATTTTTGCCTGTACTCAATTCAATGTATTTAGTCGCATGTACGATTTATTTTTCCCTTCTTGGGTGTGACTTCACCTTATGAATTTGGCTGAATGTGATTTTCTCTCCCTTTAGGGCATGTATGATGAGTCCATTCGTTATTATGTTCGAGCACTCGCCATGAATCCTAAAGCTGATAATGCATGGCAATATTTAAGAATCTCTCTGAGGTATGATTTCCTTATTCATTTTAACCCCAAAAGTAAATTTATGCATATGGTGGAGTGGATAGGCATGGGAGCTTTTATCCTTGATACTCTTTTAGTCTTTAATCTAAGATCTATTTATCTAATTTAGGAAGATTAAGGAAGTTGAATAAATTATATAATTATAATATATGACATGATCTCTCTAAAATACTTGTGTAACTAAATTATATATCAATTGATAAGTTTAGGTAAATTAGTTTGGAGAAAAATAATAAATATGTGAGATAAAATGGAAAAATATCTTCCATTTAGGTCCTAAATTCTCCCTCAAATCAGGTCCCACATTTTGGACGGGAGGAGTACTTCATACGTATCTTTCGCAATTTTCATTCCTTTTCTACTTTTTCAGTTGCGCTTCGAGGAATGACATGCTAGAAGCTTGTGATTCACGAAACCTAGACCTTCTCCAGAAGGAGTTTCCACTACAGTAAATTTTGTTCCGAATGAATTCAGTTTTCAACTACAGAGGTGAGTTTTGGAATATGGATATTCAATTTTAATTGGTTTGTAGAATTTCATTTTATTTTACATTTTGTGAAATTAAAACCCACACATCAATATCTAGATACGCAGAATCTCCAAGAACGCTGCCCAATCAGAGTGACCAGGCCAACAAGACTAGATATATACACAATCTATTATTACCCTTGGAACTTCGGATGAGATCTGAATTCAGTCAAGTGTGTGGATCCATGAAGCAGTCCAGTGTAGTAATGCAATTAATTTTTTTTTAAATTGTCTATTTGTATTTTATTTAAATAAAATTTTCTCAATCCAAATGAAGTACTTTTTAACACAAACACTTGACTGGGTCCATGTGTCAAGAGGTGGGCTGGGGAAAATGCTAATGCACATCATTGTCCTGCGGGTTTTTGGTCAAATTACCTAGTCACTTGTGAATATTTATGCAAAAGCTAAACACTGAAGAACAGCTGCAGTTCTGAAAGGTGCTAAATGTTGGGTGACGTGGCAGTTCCATTATTTCGTTTTACTACTGATTATGTATATCAGATGAGGTCCGTAATTTCACCTCAAATGGTATTATTAGTCTTTTTTCTTGACCTGAATGGTATTATTAGTCGAGTAATTATTCTCATGTGAGATGGAAGTTTTACAGGATGATTAGTTTTACTCTTGAAATATGGCTGTTGCATAACTTGTTCCAAGTTTTCGTCAAAGCCTTTCTATTGTTCCCTTTTTTTTTCTTTTACATTATTTGTTTTCATCGAGTCATTTTCCTTTTTGTTTGAAAAGTGTTTAAATTGCATGGTTTTTGTTTCGAAAATCCTATGCGTCGGCATGTGAGAGCTCACTTGATTGGTCCCAATTGTTCTTTTTTTTTTGGAATATAAACTGAATTCATTCCATAACCTACTATATACAAAAATGACTACATATCCTACTTTCTCTCATCATCCGTCACCTGATTATTCATCAGGTGGAGGTTGTTCAAGGATATAAAAGTTCTGTGTTATACTATGAGAAAGTTTAGCAAAGTAGTCTACCGAACTAATTTCCTCCCTAATTCTATGGTGAATCTCGATATGCAAGTCTCTATGCAAAAAGCATCTGGTCTCATCAAACAATATCAGAGAAGGGGTGGTTGTGATCACTCCCCGTAAGTAGCAAGTTAATAGCTTCCATGCAATCCAAGAAAATAATCACATCTGTAAATCCTGGGCTCTAGCATATATGTAGGTCCTTTAAGATGCCTAGGAGCTCTGCTATGGCTGGTGGTACGCTGATGAGCTTACAGCTGAAGCCACATATCCCCCCATTATGGTGATATACTCGTTGCCATTACTAAGGACAGGTCCATCTACCTCCAATTGCACCACTCCTTCACGATAGGATTCCTATTTATGAGAAATTGGTAAATATGTGGTAAAAGGGGAACAAAATTTAGCCAGCTCTCTGTCCCAATATGCTCGATACAGGCTGTAGTGAGCCTTGGTGCAGCCTGTATAGATGTTAGAATCAAACAATTTTCCACAACATGAAACCCAAGTATCCTAACAAATATACCCAAAGAGAGTTGCCCAGTGTACTTTCTTGGGGAATTGTTGACCCATTTCGTGCTTCATAGTCCATCTCACCCATTCTATCCCTACAAGAGTAGTGAAGGTCTCCCGCTTGTTCGGAGCAACCACCTCAGCCGACCTGTCACGTGCATTTTGACAGTCCCTAATAACATGCATTGTTCTCTCATCCTCCAGGAACCCGAATGGACAGCCCCTGGTTTAAGCTATGCCTCGCCTCCTTCTGATATCTCCTGTGTGAAGTCTTCCATGAGCCAGAAGCCATATAAAAGATTTGATCTTCTCTAGTACTCTCCTAGGTGTGCACGCATTATGTCATTAACTATCCTATGAGGGAACCATATCAACAATTTTTCTCTTTTCCACTCGCCTTCAGATGTTACATAATCTGCCACTCTTTCCTCTCTATCCACAAATCCTTCCTGACCAGGAATCACATCAATAGGAGGGACATTTACCATGGACCAATTTTCAAACCAGAACAATGTACCACTACCATTACCAATCTTCTTACCTAGTCCTTTTCTGAAATTTTCCCAAACTCCACATATTCCTCTCCATGTAAGAGATTAATCGTGTCTCTTTTTGACTTCAAATACCGGGCTACTGTCGCATTTGTACTTGGATCTCAAAATCTTCACCCAAAATGTCTCTTCCTCAGTTACTAGTTTTTAACATAGCTTCATCATGAATGCTTTATTCTGTTGTCTCAAGTTTTTTATGCCCTGACCTCCCATCATCTTTTCTTGTGTCACTTGTTCCCAACCAATTAGGTGGATCTTTTTATCACCTTCATTCTCCCCCACAAGAAGCTTCTACACCTCTTTTCCAAATTCGTGATTAGCTTCTTTGGTAAGAGCATTGTCTGCATATGGTAGGGCGGCATTGCAGATGGAACCGATCTAATCAGTGTGATCCTTCCTGCCATACTCAAAGACTTCTTTTTCCACCATGATAGCTTTTTCATCGTATTTTCCAAGATGGGAGCAAATAGACTAAAAGAAGCCCTTCTATGGATCAAAAGGATTCCTAAATATTCTCCCAAATTAGTTGTAAGCCCCAGTCCTATCTTTCGACTCATCTTCATTGCTCTAGATATATGCACATGTTTGGAGAAACAGATTTTTGTTTTTCTACTATTCATCTTCTATCTAGAGCTTTCACAGAACTTATTTACACATTCAAGCATAGCTTCAATTTGTAAGGTTGTATAGCCTCTCCAAATAGCACCAAGTCATCAACAAAGAATGGGTGGGAAGAGTTATGGGTGTCCACAACCCTTCCTCAATCGCATCTTGAACTAAATGGTTCAATCTCTTCATGCACAGGGCCAATATGTAAGGGGATATTGGGTCCCATATTCTAATTCCTCTTGATGCATGGAACTTCTCTATAGCTTCCCCATTCCAAAGAACTTGGAAGGAAGAAGTCTTACTGCAAGCTATGATCACTGAGCACATCTTCACATCAAGACCAACATCTGTAAGGGTTTCATGAATAAAGGACCACTCCAGTCGGTCGTAATCCTTTTCAAGATTGAACTTCACAGCTAACCAACCGTTATTCCCTTGTTTAGTTCTCATTGATTGCACAACCTTTTGAGCAATGATGATGTTATCACAACTTTGGCTTCCTACGATGAAGCTATATTGGTGCCTTCCCACTACTTTAGCCATATTTCCCTTCAATCTTCCACTGATAACTTTAGTCACTATTTCATAGCTGACACTACAAAGAGAAATCGGTCTGAAGTCTCTTATGGTTTAAGGATGGTCCTGCTTCGGAATTAGAACCAAATTGGTGTCATTGAGCCGACTTATCCTTCTTGGATCATCAAATATCTCCTTCACCATTTTGCATATAGACTCACCAACTAAATCCCAATACTCATGATAGAAAAAAGCCTGTATAACGTCCAGCTCAGGGGCTTTAAAGGCCCCAAGATCAAAAATTGCTACTCAAATCTCTTCATCTGTTACTTCCGCATTTAGCATTACTTTGCCCTCTTCACTCAATGGCAGAAACCTTGCAGTAGTATGAAGAGGTATCAAAGTGGATACCTCACTACTAAACAATGCCTTGTATAATATTACAGAGCTATGTCTTGGAGTTCCTTTTCTCAAAAACCCATTCACCTTGTTTATCCTTCAAGCCTTCTATTCTATTCCTTCTCCTTCTAATGAGTGATGTAGTATGGAAGTAATTGCTGTTTTTATCGCCCCATTTTAGCCAATTGCATCTAAATTTTTGGTACCAAAGGAGTTCTATTCTTGGGCTAAAGTCTTGTTATATTCTTTCCATAACTCGTTTTTTGTTTGCATCAAATAGTTGCTATCTCTTCTAGCTCTCTTTTTTCTATCCCTTCAATTCTTCTCAACAAAGATTTTTTCTTGGCCAGAGTATGACCAACCGAGTTTCTATTCCACTCCTCTACCTTACCAGTGAAGTGATGGATATTGTCCTCCCAGTTTTGATGTCTCCAGCTACTTTTGACAATATTTTGATCAGATCCCAATTTGTAAAGGTGATGAACTTAAGCAATAGGAAATAACCGAGACCACTCATTATTACAAAATGCCCAGTCTATTTTCTCCTTGAGGAAGTTCCTTTCTCGAGTGAATTTTTGACCAACAACATCAATTTCTACCAAGCCCACAATGTTAATGCATTCTGAAAATTTCCTCATTGAAACATAGTTCACATGGGAGCTACCACACTTGTCCTTAGTCGACAGATACACGTTAAAGTCGATCATCACCAACCAAGGTTCAGAGACACTTGAGTTTAGTCGAATTAGTTCAGCCCATAGATCCCGTCTTTGAACCTTGGGGAAGATCCCTGTGTTAATGCATTCCCAAAATGCCCACGTTGTAAAATTAGTTATTTGGAAAGGGTCAAGATTTAAAAGAATGTCAGTAATAACAGATAACATTCATAAAATGTATGCATAAAACATGCTATATCAACCATCACATGCCATACATTCAACATTCAGAGATATTCTATGCAGCATGCAAATTCATTAGTGGACACACTAGTCCCTTCCCACAATAGTCCTATTTTTCTTGGCTGGCCGAATTCTTAAAGAGGGAGAGAAGGGTTGGATTTGTGACATGTATCTTGTGCTTTGATCCAATGGTGTTATAGTGTGACAAGTGTCCTTCAAGCCTCTTCTTTTCTCTTTCTCTCTCTCTTTAGGGCGTCCTTTTTGGTCTAGGGAAGAGAGGCTTGATGAATTCCCCTGACTCCTGGGTTTAGTGTTTGAGAATGTCAAGTACATGATCGAGCTGGAGACCAATAGATTCCCCAGACTCAGAGACAAGGTGGCAGTTCTTTAGAGTGCCAACTCAAAAGACAAAAAGCAAGAGCAATTATGAGGGACACTTGGCACCTTCTTATCAAGTTAAATGGTATATCTCATGAAGAGAGGACACTTGACTCTTTCATGTGGAGCTGCTACAAAAGTTAAGTTATCATTACTTACTTTATTAAAGTTACTTTATCGGTTTTCACTCGGGATCCTACTCGGGTTTTACTATCATTACTTACTTTATTAAAGTTACTTTATCGGTGTTTACTCAGGATTTTACTGGGGACTGCTTCACGTATACCAAAGCTTGCCAAATGGCGCCAGAGCTTCCGTATCCCATATCAGTGCACCAATTATCCTTGTTGGGTGTTGGCAAGGAGTTGAATTTTGATAAGGCTCTGGAAAAATGAAGATTTGGATCATAGATTCAAGGCATGTCTGGAAAGGGCACTACTTCACGACCACATATCATATTCTTCAAGAATAATGAGGAGGAAGGGAAAACACGACATTGGAATGTCAATATAGGGAGAGAACAATGTCAGACGACTCTACTAAACAGAGGCTAAAAGAGGATAGGGGAGAGGGAGAAGATGGTGGGATGGTATGATGTCGCTGGAGAACTCATATTTTTTCAGTTGAAGAAGACAACGACGTGTTGCCGAAAGAAGATGATGTAACATCCAACAAGTAGAGCTGTGTATTTGTAGGGATTAATAGACATTTAAGTCATCACAACCATTTTCCCAATTTGACAGAGTTCATGAGGTATTTAATGAGAATTTTACTATAGAAAGAAATAATAGAAGAGTTCTCAAGGAGTAGGAGATTTTCAAGAAATATACCTATGTCCAATAAAGTAAGTATATTTTGTTGAATTATAAGGGCATGGTCTAAGAGGACATAGGGAATACTTTGGCAAGGAATCGTAATGCCGAAAAATGTAATAGAAAGACAAAAAATAAGGGCATATAAGTATGCAGGGATCAAAATGGAATAATTAATGATCATGCTTTGACCGGAAAAAAAAGGACCACGTGACAACTTCAGTTAATAGGTGGATTAGAAGTCCTAATAAAAGCATATTGATCCTAGCCGGATATGTTCTCAAGGCATCAAAATAATATTTAAAGAAGGGAAATATAGGATTGAGGATGAAAAATAATTTTTAGGAATATTCCTCATAGTCTAAGTGTCAAATCCCCACAAAACATACCTTAGATTGGATTGAGGAGGACCATAGATAAAAGCAAAATTTACATTAGTAGATACAAAGCAATGACAAAAGAAGGGGAATTGATCCAAAATATCTACCTTTAAAGCACCCCTTCTGTAAGCTACAAATTACCACCTCCTCAATTAACAGCATCAGTACATGAAAAGGATTGAAAGTTTAAGTTGGTAAAAGTATTACAAGCAGCATCAAAAGAGATTTTAGTTTCTGACAAGTATACAAAGTTAGGCTTGTGTTTTGCAACCAACTGCTTGCAAGGTTGAACTATCGTGGTTTTCTTGAAGCCACGACATCCTTGGTTATTGATTGGTGATTTTAATCAAATTCTTTATTGGGATGATAAGTCTAGAAAAAAGGGATCTTCTTCTACCATGAATGCTTTCTTGGAATGCTTGGATGAAGCCAATCTTGTACGGATTACTCAACATGGACCAGCTTTCACTTGCACGAACAACAGGTCTGAGTCTGATAATGTTATGGAAAAAAACTTGACATGGCATTCTGCAATTTGGAGTGGCTTCATGCTTTTCCTTCATATTTTGTCTCTACTCTCCCCTTAGCTGCCTATAATCATTCACCTATTTTACTCTCTATAAAATGTCAAATCATTCGATGGAAACAAGGAGGATTTGAGAATTACTAGCTAAATTATAAAGACTGCTCAAGCATAGTACAAGATTGTCATGTGATTGGCTCTCTACTTTCTTGGTTCATAGCAAGTTATGCAAAACACTTTCCACCCTTATTAATTGGAGCAGAAAAAATATTGGTAATCTTGCTTATAGGGTTTCTCAAGCTCCAAGAGTTCTGAATGAAGATGGTTCTAAATCAACATCATTCTAACAGTGACATATCTGACTTTCTAAATGCTAAGCATGAATAGGAATTTCTATTTGATTGTGAGGCGATTTATCGGGCTTAACGTGCCAAAATCAAGTGGTGTGTAGATGGAGAAAGGAATACATCTTATTTTCATACTTTATTCAATAAAAAGCTGCTTTTAATTACATTCACAATTTGCAAAAAGCATATAGTGATTAGACATCAAACTCAGTAGAGCTTTCTGAAATGGCTCTCTTATATTTTCATGACTTGTATCAAAATTAACATCAAACCTCTCATGTGGAGATTATACATGGATTGGAGCAAATTCCCATGTCTTCTCTAGATGAAACTAATCATTTGGAGCTCATAAAGCCAATATATAAACTAGAAGTCAAAGAAGCCGTCTTTGGGTTACCTAAAGACAGTGCACCAGGTCACGATGGTTTTAATGCTCGAATCTATTAGGAATATTGGGAAATTGTCAAGGATGATGTGTTCAACATGGTCATACACTTTTGGCTCTCAGAGCATCTTCTTTACAGTATAAACAAAACCATGATTATCTTGACTCCAAAGTCAGATCGACCACAATCTTTTTAGGATTTTATACCCATCAGTCTTTGTAATATTGCCTACAAAATCATTTCTAAAGTGCTTAGCAACCATTTGAAGCGAGAATTGGAAAATCCAGTAGCTCTAAATCAGTGTGCCTATCTCAAAGGTAGACTTATTTTTGACAATATTTTTCTTGCAGCCTTAAAGGTGGACTTCTCCAAAGCTTTTGATAAGTTACCCTAAAAATTCATTACTGCTATCATGCACGCGCTTGGCATATGCTCTAGTATCTATATTATTCTTTCTGTCTATCCGTGTGTCTGAGGATGATAGGTTGTACTAAGCCTGAGGTTAGTGCCCAAAAACCTCATGCACCACCTTCCAAAACTTAGAAGTAAATCAAGGATCTCTGCCATGAAATCCATAGTGATGCTCAACTTCCACTTTTTGACAAGTGAAACAACGAACAATAAACCTTGTCACATCTCTTTCTATGCTTGGCCACCAATATATGGACTTCTGCTTGTGATACATTTTGGTTGCTCGTTGTGTAGAGTATATTTACTCTTATGCGCCTCTTCCAAGATTCGCCTCTTTAGCTCTGTCTGCGGTGGAACATATATCCATTTTTTGTATTTGACTGGCCCACTTGGTGACAAGTCTTGCTCCAGAGTGTCTTCGTTCGCAATCTGTTTTTGATAGACTTAGCGTGTCTATCCTTGATCTAAGCTTCTTCTATATCTGCTCTAAGATAGTTCTCTGCATGACTGATGTTGCTACTGTTAATCATGATCTTCTTAGATAGATTGAGATTTCTGAAATTCTCAATTAGCATGTTCTCGTGAATCATAAGGGCTACCACCTATATTGCTTTGCGGCTCAATGCATCTACCACTACATTAGCCTTACTTGGATGATATTTAATCTTCAGATTGAAATCTTTGAGCAACTTCATCCACCTACGCTACCTCATGTTGAGTTCTTTTTTATCGTATATATATTTCAAACTTTTGTGGTCGCAATACAGCTCTACGGTCACCCTATAGAGATAGTGTCTCTAGATTTTTAGTACGAACATAATCGTTGCTAACTCAAGATTATGTGTGGGATATCTCGGTTTGTGAGGCTTCAGCTGATAGGATGCACACGCCACTATTTTGCCTTGATGTATCAAAACACATCCTCGTTCATGCCTACTGGCATCTGTGAAGACCACGAAGGTCAATTATGGATCTGGGTTTGCCACCACTCGTGTTGTTGCTAATTTCTTTTCAGCTCTGGGAAGCTCCTCTCTTAACTGCTGTCTTACACAAAAAATTGAGTTTTTCATGTTAACTTTGTCAACGATAAAGCCATTCTAGAGAAGTTCAGTATCAATTTCCTGTAATACTCGACAAGACCTAAAAAATTGCATATCTCAAATATTGTTTCTTGCCTCTTCTAGTTTAGTACTGCTTCCACCTTATTTGGATCCACTGAGACCCCTTGATGTGAGACTACTTGGCCCATAAATTCAACTTTCGCTAACCACAACTCATACTTGCTCAGCTTGGCATGGAGTCACTTGTTACTCAATGTCTTTAACACTATTCTCAGATGGTGTTTATGTTCTGTTCTACTTCATGAGTATGCCAGAATATCATTAATAAAGACTATCATGAATTGGTCCATATACGGACGAAAAATTCGATTTATGTAGCCCATGAACATGGCAGGTGCATTGGTCAGCCCAATATTGCAATATGTGCTTGTCAGGTCTTGCTGCCCAGGGACATTGCCCCATGCAAACATGCACCTCGAGTCTTATTACCTCTGTTCTATGTTAGGTATAACTCTGACTTTTTAGCAATATACTAACCTGAGGATATACTAGTCCATCAAGTCTTACTATCTTAGGACTCATAGTCTACTAGTAACTCTAAGCCTCATTCCCATGTCGGGACACTACCCGGTGTATTTGGCCTTATAGCTTATGTCGTTCTATTCCTATAACTCCGAATATTTCAGTATTGCTGCCCAGTACAACTGTGTACTCTGGGACTTTCTGTCAATTCGTCTATCTATACCCCTAACTGTCTGTAATCAGTTCTTTCTGCAATGTGTTTGTTTGAAACTATGTCTATCTCTTCAGGGTTTAGGGTCAGAGGACTATTTGACTGTTACTGCCCGTACGGTGGGCACTATTCATGATCAAGGCAATGATTTTGTTCCATACCAAAATGATTGCTTTATCCTTGCTTGTCACACCGTGATATCCCTACTAGTCATATAAATGTTTGGGAGTAGGTATCAATCTATCCGTACTTGTCTCATGTTCTCAAGTCCAAATTAACTGTCGCTAACTCTACAATCATAAGTAGGTTATTTGATTCTGTGAGGCTATATCTATTAAGAGGTACTTGCCACTATTACACCCTACTATACTAGAGCTCATTCCAATATCTGTTTACATGCGCCACTATAAACCACATAGATTATGTGACTTCTGACTACATAGGTGGTGTTACTATAGACCGTTCTGGTCATGTTCTTGCAAACCATATTGGTTCACATGGGTAATATCACTGTACATCACGCAGATTGTAATATTGCTGGCTACACCACCTATTTTACTCACCGCCTCTCGACTACTAGCCTACTTGTGATTTTCACCAGTACAACCAGGACTATCTTCTGGCCATGTTAGGGGTGCATCCTGATCATGGGGTTGATTAACATGCTCTGATGGGGCTAACTCACTGCTACACACCACACAGGTCATGTTGTACACCACATATGTTGTGTCAATGTGAACCAAACAGGTTAAATCATGATGGAACACAAATGTCATGTTGCGATATAGGATGATCAACACGAGTGTGACTAATAACCTCTCCTGCTGTCCTCAAAAGTTACATATCGATTTATGGCCCTATTCCACTATTTCATTTGCTTATAACGGCTCCTATTGTACCACTCTAATATTTCATCACCTCACACAAGGTTTAATAATGTTGAGATGATTTGATAGGAGTTCCATAAGAGTCTCCTATAACATCTAACTAAACCCCAAAAACTGTGTACTTTGATAATCAATTCCTGGCTTCTTTTGGTTCAAAATTATTTCCAAGGGGTCTTTGGTTACTACAGCCTCAGGCTGTATAGCTTCTACTATGCCCATTAGAAGAATCACCTCATTATTGGTGCTTTTGTGAAGAGTCTCCACTATCAGATACGTTCTTGTTGCGGGAATTTCATTAAGGGTGTAAATCCAACAAATTGCGCTCTATAATCTGACACTCTTCAATCGCCTTATTAAACTCTTTGAGATGTGTTGAGATCAGCTTCTCCTTCTCACCTTGCTGTATCATCAGAAATTCTATTTCTTTACCAATCTGACGGATTGGGGAAAAAACTTTGCACTTTTATTAGGATCTGCTAGATCCTATTTTGTGAGTCAATATGTCTTGGCACTAATCAAAGGTGCTTCTCATGCTCTTTTTTGCTTCTTGAGTGGATCAGAATGTCAATGCTGAGTCCATTACAACTAGCCTGAACATCGTCAGTAATTTCATGCTATGAAAAAGCTCTACTTAGTAAGACAGGAAAAACTAGCCTACTATCAGTTGGGGATCAAACTTTCCCTATGAAACAAGGGCGTCAGTCTTTGTTAACAACAACCCCCTATTGACTGAACTGTATTGCTTATGTCTACAAACTGTCTCCCAAAGGAGCAGTTCTAAGCAAAGGATCATGTTTATGTTCCTCATGCAATATGAATTCACTTCCTGTCCACCAGGTTATTGTGCATATCTCTATCTGCATTCTGTTCCTACTGAAGCCCTCGCAGTTCATCCCTCAATCCATCTAGAATAATCTGTTGTACTGTCATCATGCCCAATAGTTGTTGCATTAGATCAGGTATAGCTTCCTAACCTTGCCCAGCACCTCCACCTCTTGTTCTTACTATCTTTAGGTTTCATTATTTTATCATGAGGAAGAGGAAAATTCTATATAGTCATAAGGGCATATTTGTTATTTCACAAATTTATAGTACATAAGTAGTTCATATTGATGTACAATAGACAATTATAGTAGCTTAGGAAAAGTTTGTAAAAATATGCAACTTATAAACTACTGTACAATATATTGCACACCCTATTTAACATGTATAGGTAACTTCCCAGGGGGTTACCCATCCCGACATTTTCCTGAGCCGAGCACACTTAACTTTATTATGTTTGCACAAAAATGTGGATATCGACTATAACTACTTCTGAGCACTGATACCCTGTGACTGTCCTTGACCTAGTAAGTCATGCCAACTGTCTCCGAATAACAAAATACTGGGTAGAGGCCCCATCTCAATACTGGTACATATGTAGCATCACATACTCGGTTATGTGTTGCTCAAACTCTTGAAAGGTATCCCTTAGGCCCCACTCCATGATATAATTCTTCTTCCTAGCCAAAAATGCCGCATCTGGGAAAAATATAACCTTTGTCCAACTAGAAGTGCAACATTCCCATAATTATTGTTTTTATACGCTGACATTGAAAATCACCAATTTTACTGTTCAAACTTCAAAAATACATATCTCTTTATGTACAACTCCAAATGACTTATATGACCTATCAAATTAAATCTTGATAAGTCTAATTTCATTCAAGAAAGTTTCACAAATTTTAGATATCATTTTCTCATTTAACAATGTCACACAACACGACTACCACACAGGGAAACTCACTGGCAGCAACACTAACTTGTATTCCAAATAGCTATGTTATGTATGACCTCTAATTGCCTTGCTTTACCACCTAATGTTCTCTTTAATTCACCATTTTCTTCCCCTTAAAAGCCCCTAAGGTATGAGGAATTTTAGGGAATAAAATTATACCTTACTGGGATAATTGATAAACCGGGACTTAGCTGTCCACTTGATTCAGGCTTATTATCAAGCCTCTAGTTCCAAAATTTGGGATGTTACATATTCTTTCGGGAATTTCCCTTTTTCTTGGGTGTGACCATCTTTGGAGGAGGAGGAGTAGGAGTTGATAACCGAGTTGGTGTCAGAGTTTCCGTCGGAGTTGGAGTATCGATGGATTGAGAAAGTGAAAGGGAAGATGATGAAGATTAAGATAGAGACGGTGTAGGGGATTTTCGGGAGACTTGTGGTACCTTAGTACGTACCATTTTGCTTTGAATATGATCATAGAACAACATATGAACATAAAGTAGATTATCAGAGGTTTACGACAGAATAGGGTTCGAAGAGAGATTTTAAAGGAAAATCTAGCGATTGAGGAGTAATGAATGGTTGTAACGTATGATTCAAGGTGAAAGAAGTGATGATTCAGTGTTTAACGGTTGGAATTTGAATAGGTCAGAGTATCGAGTGAAGAGACACGTTTGAGTTCAAAGAAGAAATGTGATGTTTGAGCTTGTCATGCTGATATAAGAGCTTTCCCTGAAAACTTGAGTTCTGCAAAAAATTGCTTATACTGACACAGTGTACCTGGCTTGAGTATAACTCATAGACACTGAAGTTAATCTCTAAATCTTTGTGTCTTTGTACTCAAGTCCTCCATGATCACTCGAGTAAACCATGTTTTTAAATCCAGTTAACCTGAACTTGCATTTCACTCTGGAGCCTCAAATAGTAAACTCAACTTTTAGCTCTGAAACTTGAGTTTTGTCCTGAACTTCTTATGAGCTCGAGTTTTCACTTAGAATTCATGTATACTCTGTCAATCTTTGTTTTAATGATTGTGTACAGAGCATTCATGCAAAACAAACTTCTACATACTTCGATGCTTAAGTTAGTATACCAATCATCAAAACATGTACATAAATGCATATAAAACATTAATTAATGAAAACATAATTAATGACAGGAAATTATTACAAATCATTGGGATTAGCCATTCCTAATTCTCTCCTTATATATAAAAACTTTCTTTTTCCAATGGTTTTGTGAATATATCTACAAGTTGGAAATCAGTTGGAATGAATTCTACTTTGACATCATTCCTTTGGATATGATCACATATAAAGTGATGTCAGACATCTATGTGCTTGGTTCTTGAATGCTGCAGGGGTTTTTTGGCCAAACTAATTGTACTCATATTGTCGCATAAAATAGGTATCTCTTTCAAGTTGATTCCTAGGTCTTGAAGTTGCTGCTTTAACCATAGTACTTAAGAACAACAACTTATTGCAGCTATGTATTCAACTTCAGTAGAGGATAACGAAACAATGGTCTACTTATTGTTGAACCATGACACTAAAGAGCCTCTAAGAAATTGACATTGTCCACTTGTGCTCTTTCTTTTAGTTTTGTATCTTGCATGATCTGAGTCTGAATAGGCCACTAAATATTCATTTCCTCCTTTTGGGTACCATAGGCCAAGTTCTGCAGTGTCTCTTAAGTACTTGAAAATTCTTTTCATAGTTTCAGAATATGAAACCTTAGGAGTAGATTGATACCTTGAGCACATTCTAATATTAAATTGTATATCAGGTCCACTTGCAGTTAAATAGAGTAATGAACTGATCATTCCTCTATATTTGGTGATATCAAAATTATGAATCTTCACATCAGCATCCAGAAGTGTGTATGGTTGAGCTTATTAGAGTGCCATTCCTATTAGAATTCACCATACCATACTTCTTCAACAACTCCTTCAGATATTTGGTTTGGGAAATAAAGATTCCCTTCTTTTGTTGTTTGATTTGAAGTCCAAGAAAGAAGTTTAATTCTCCCATCATGGACATTTCAAATTCTCCCTACATAAGTGTAGAAAACTCTTGATAAAGTGATTCGTTAGTAGCAGCAAAGATTATATCATCTATATATATTTGCACTACTAATATATCTTCCTTATTTCGTTTGATGAATAACATTGTGTCCACTTTTCCTCTGACAAAGTTTTGGTCAAGAAGCAATTTGCTTAATCTTTCATACCAAGCTCTTGATACTTGTTTAAAACCATACAAGGCCTTTATGAATTTGAAAACATGATCCGATTTTGAATCATCTTTAAAACCAAGAGGTTATTCATAATCTAACCATTTAGAAATGTACTTTTAACATCCATTTGATAAAGTTTAAAACTTTTTATGCATGCAAAGGCTAAGAGTACTCGTATGGCTTCCAATCTTGAAATCAGAGCATAGGTTTCCTCATAATCAATATCTTCTTGATTATAGCCTTTGGCAACTAACCTTGCCTTATTTCTCACAATAATCGCTGATTCATCAAGTTTGTTTTTGAAAATCCATTTGGTTCCTATGACTGGGCGGTCTTTAGGTTGAGGTACCAAATTCCAAACTTGATTTCTTTCAAATTGATTTAATTCTTCTTGCATAGCAATCACCCAATCATTGTCATAAAGTGCTTCTTTAATACAGGAAGGTTCAATTCTAGAAATGAATGCAGAAAGAGTAACTTCATTATCCTATTTCTTGTGTTAACACCTTCATGAATATCTTCAATCACTTGTTCGATTAGATGATCTTTCATGTGTCTCCATTCTCGTGGCTGAGCATATTCATCGACATTCTCTATTTTTTAATTCTTTCACTTTCTTTTTATAGCATAACATTTCTTTAGCTACCTTAATGAATTCAGAATGCAATGCATTATATTCAGATAAAAAGTTCATCATAAGAGGGTTCATAATCACTTACCTTAGAGTCCGATTCTTCCTCTTTAGCTACCAAGCATATATTAGCAACTTCATCATTGTCACTTTCTTTATCTGACGAACTATTACCCTATATGGATGATATGTATGCTTTCTTTTTCTGCTTCTTCTTATCTTTGTTTTTAAAGCATTCGAACTTAATTGGTCTCAGCTTTCCTCACTCGTAGCATACAACATGTTGCTCTTTGTTTTCTTTCTTGCTCGAACCTCCTTGCTGATTCTTGAAGTTCTATTGACCTCTTTTATAGAACTTCTTGAATTTCTTGACGATCATTCCTATATCATCATCGCCAAGTTCATCTTCCCTTTTAGATGGTTTGACTTCCTTGATAGCTTTAAGGGTGACTTCTCTTTTCTTTTTATCATCAAACTCTTCCAGCTCCTTATTGAATTTTAGCTTTCCCTCATACTCAGAAAGAGTACCAAAGAGTGCAGTTACCGATCTCAACAATTCACATTGGGCTTCTTTGATAGTTGTCACCTTTGCTTTCCATTCTTTTGTAAGAATATTGAAAATCTTTCTTACTTAGAAATTTTGATCAAAAGTTTTCCCAAGTGCTTCCAGTTGGTTGACAAGGTGGGTATATCTGAGTTTGAATTCAGATATCGTTTGTAAGTACCTCATTTCTCTAATACCAAAACTGTATGGACCTCAATTCTCTGATACCAAAATTGTCACGACCGTCCTTACAAGCATAAATCCATCTTATGCTCTTAATGCTCAGAGTAGCATAATGCGGAAGAATTATAGGGACTCTCATCCCATCAATTAAATTACTCAAAGTCATGATTACACAACACAGGGCACATAGCAATAGAATAACCATACTGATATTATTACAACAACAATGATAATAATAATGCATGATAATGATACATAGTTTTCATAGGGGTTACAAATAACTACAACCTTAAAATCATACACAACCTTCAGATAACCAACGTCTTCTTCTTGCACTAGTCCGCAACCTCCAGTTGACGGAATCGCCTTCCTCGCTTATCGAGACATCGACAATTGCTGGAAAACTTACATATTTATGGAAAGGGTGGGATTCAAGAAAATCTCAGTAGTAACATGCTTACATAAAAATAGAATGTGAAATAGATATGTAATGTCATGGCATGTAAGATGATCGTATGTTCGTGTGTACACTTGCCCAAGGAGAAATTATACGTCCGCACCTTGGTCGACTTAGTGCCCCTGTTGGGTCCCCGACCGCAACATGGCGAATGGTTGTTTAGAAGATTAGTTCATGCTACAATGGATGACATTTATAATAGTTATCACATAGTATATGTAAGAAGGAAGTTACTACCTGGAATATGACCTTTCCAGCTCATCCTTAGTCCAACTCCGATTCCGGCTCGTCTATCGATATATCCTAAAATGCACATTTAGGATAAATGAGTTATTGATTGCTCGTAACTCGTTCTAGACTCATTGTGTTGGTTATCATAGCTCATAGCTATAGAATTACCAAAATACCCCTAAGACTTAGCTTATGCCCATTTGTACCCAATTATTGACTTAAGGTGATCCTACACAATTTCGCGTGTAGAATCCATTGGTGACCTCGGTTTACTCAAATTCAGGCCCTAAATGACAAAACAACCCCTTGACAACCATTAATTAGCGCTTGAAGGGCAATTCGGTCATTTCACACACCAGGACTTTTCTCACTCCGATATCAACATGAGACTTACTCATTTCGCTCTTCTGAACTTAATGGAATGATCCAATTGATGAAATTCCAATTCCTTCATCATGCCACACAATTAGTAACAATTATGAGTTCTCAGAAGAGTTGTGTCAGTTTCTCGTTCTGTCTTGCCTAATCATCTCCTTTTTACTTATAATCACATGATTAACTAGTTAGGCAAGCGTTGGATATCGTTTTGACCGTTAAAATGCACAATTGAATGAGAGATGAATAGTACCCAACTTCTCCTATACTCATCCAATCAACAAACCGAAATGGTAGAAAGGAAACATACGCTTACCTTAACTCATTTATGAATTCGGTTCAGAATTTCGGCGACACTCCGACTGGCGAGATGGCACCAACAGCCTTCAATCAAGAATCCAAATCTATAGAATTGAAGCTCGTGATGAGTAGAAGAATGTTAGAAAATGGTACTTGGAGAGAAGACGCCGTTTTGATAGAGATTCGGCGCTCTAAAGATTTCTCTCTCTTCTCTCTCTCCTCCGCGTTCTCATTTCGTCGCTGCATTCTTTCGCTTTCTCATTATGTCTCAATTTCTCATTCATTCTGCGTTCTCTTTCTTCGTTTCTTTTGTTCTTATCTGATTCATTCTGCTCGCAGGAATTAATGAGAAAGGATGATGAGTCATTAATAGCGACTCTTATGTGGCTATACTCATTAGTCCACTTCTTTAGCTTTCTTGCATGATAATTCATCTCTTTTGTCATGATTATTCATCCAATAAAATAGTGAGACTCATAAAGAGAATTATTATTCTCAAACTATCTCATTATACCCATTGTACCACCTTCATGTGGTTAATCGTAGCCTTAGCTTAATGGCTCTTGGTCTTTTCTTGAGTATTAATTCACTTAATATTTGTTTCCCTCCTTTTTAGTTCCCATCTCATTACAATCATTGGGAAAAATACTCATTTCTTGCTTTATTGGCAAAATTACCATTTTGCCCTTGCGTTATTGGTGATAATTATTCGTGACTATTTAGGTGACTGGCCAAAACAGGGCCTAGTAGTTCTCTTAAATTAGGCTTCTTCTCAATTCTCTTGTCTTAAAATTTGGGGTATTACATCGTTTCTCCAAGTTTCATCTGAAATAAATCATACTGTATAATTAGAGTATTAATTCTATTTTCTTTAATTCTAGACGTACCTTCATGTATGATTTCTAGAGCATCCCACATGTCTTTCGTTGTAGGCAACGTACAGATTCTGAAGTACTCCTTTTGGCTGAGGGCACTCTGTATCATCAAAATAGCTTTAATATTTAATGTTACCAGTCTTTTATCATTGTCATTGAATTCTTCTGGGCTTTTCTTTACAACTCTATCTTTAACTTTCTTCATTGGAACATAATCATCATATTGTATTACATTCCATAAGCCGTATTTGTTTGCCATTACGAACACTCTGAACTTATCTTTCCAGAATAAAAAATGCTCTCCAGCAAAACCAAGAGGTCTAGTAATGGAAGCTCCATCTACAAGAATGTTTTCACCCATGGTTACCAATTAGATGGATCCTTCTCAAGTTGTTAGACTCTTTCGAGAAGAACTTGCTCTGATACCAAATGTAAGAGGCAAGCTTCACCTAAGGGGGTGAATTGGGTTATGTGATAAATTTTTCGGTTGTTATGATGTTATGAAACTGAATAAAGAAAGAGTAGAGATGAGATAAATTGCACACAGAGATTTATACTGGTTCAGCCATAATCCCAGGCCTACATCCATCCCTCATAGATCAACACCTCCTGATCTTTTCACTAAACCTCTAAGATTCAGTCGGCTCTTAGAATGCCAAAGTATAAGAATTGTCCACTTAAAGACTACGAGCATAAATGTTTTACACTTAGAACTTTCTCTCCCCGTTATGGAAAGTCTTATGAGTAGAGGAATTCTAACAACCTTTCTCTTATGCTTACCAATGCAAGTCTTGTGAGTAGCAACGTTCTCTCCTGCTTATACCCCTATAAATCTCACAAGCAACAACGTTCTCTACCGGTTGCACCTTGTAAGTCTTACGAACAAAAAGTCCATCAAGTAACTCTCTCTACAACTTCCCCCATAAGGAAATTCTACCCTCTCAAGGCCCCTTTTGTAACATACTGAAATATGAACAACAAGAACTACTTGTAAATGTAATTAGTCGGAAGAAAATTCACCGGTGCCAATTTTGTGTATATAGTGTTATTTTGATAAAGGGGACACTTAGCAAGATTTTATTGGTTGTCACAAAGTAATAATTAAATGAAATAATCTTACTTTGTGTAGGGACCACGAAGGAGGACACCTCGTAGGTGAACCCGGGGAAAATTCCCTGACTTTCCTTTTCCTGATAAAGTGGATGGTTAGGTAAAGGGAAGAGACAGGGATAGGTCCCACATAAGAGACAAATGGCATCATCTTAAGGAAGAAGAGAAAATATGCTTTTGACTTTAATGTGTTGGCTGAATAAGAGCATGACACTTGTTTTCTCTTTTTGACAAAGTTACTTTATCTTTTGAGTTGTCATCACTGGAGGGTGCCACGTTGCCCCGAGCCGGGGAAATCCACCGGTCTCTGGTCTGGTCACCCGACTAAATTTCCCAAACCCTGAACTCAGGAGCCAGGGAAAAATGATCGGGCTCTCACTTTCCCTGACCATTAGGACAACTCAAGACCCATCTGATTAAAGGAAAGGACACCTTTATGACTCTTTAAACTCTATTATTTTCATTTATCATCAGAAAAAAGAGTAAGAAATAAAAAAACGTTGAGAAATAGTTAGAGGAAAGAGAAAACATGAATAGTGAATATTCTTGAGTTCAATCCACCGAAACACTACCGAATCAGTGTTTTCTCCTAAAATTTCCTTCACAAACCTTCTTCTACTCATCCTAAGCTTCCTTTATATGGTTTTGGATTTTCATTTGGAGGTGTTTGGTGCTATCTCACTGGATGAAGTACTGTCGGATTTCTGAATCGATTGTGGATACGTGTAGAGGTAAGCGTAAGCTTCATTTTAAACCAATTGGTTTGTTGTTTGGATGACTCTTCACGAAGGTTGAGGTACTTTTTATTTTCCTCCAAAAGGAATTTTAAAGGATTAATCATGGTTTAACCATGTATTTATGGTTAAACGATGATTTGACATTGGACTAAGTTGTTCTATAAAATTCTGTTTTGGTAATTTTGCTGAAAATGGATTCTGTCTTGCCAGTGGGTTTTGGAGCTGAAGCTTTATGATTTTGATGAATTTGATCATTACATTGAGTTCTACATGAAAACTTATGTGGAAAGGCATGTGCTTATAATTTTTTTATAATTATACAAAATTATGGAATTTTTGAAAGTTAGATGACCCTGTTGTTAGCTTGTTTTTCTGGAGCAGATTTGTTGCGACGCATTTTTTAGTAACCAAAATTTATCCAAACCTTATGAAATTTTACATGATAAAATTAGACATCGTGAGGTTTAATTTGATAGGTAATATGATGCAATTGGACCATTGGATTGAGAGATATGATTTTTCAAATTTTAAGGTTGATTCTGGAATGAAATCTGTGACAGATTGGGTTTGACGAATTTTTTGGAATTGGATGGTTATAATTAGTTCTTGCAATATTTTTCTTTACACTAGGACTTGAATAGCTTTGAGAAAAAGCTAGAACCAACACATTTGGATTTTTTTAGAATTAATTAGGAATTTATAAATTTGGGCCAAGTAAATCTATCGGATTCTAGAACAGGGAACAATGAAGTAAAATACTGTATTGATCTTCTTCCAGAAGTGTAATAATTATATTTTTACCTAAAAATATACTAATTAAGGGTCACATAGCCATTAGAATCATTCATATTGGATATGAATATAATTAGTTATGAATTTTCAAAGATTGAAGAAAATTCTGGTAAATTGACTCAAATGTGCGAAAATAAAAGGTGTAATGGTATTATGTAATTGTAATGAACTTTGAGGGTAAAACTAACCAACTTGGGATAGTTGGACCATGCTGACTTTGATTTTGGTTAGTATTCTAACCTTAATAACAACTGACTTGAGTATTTAGATTATACAAGTATTGGACGAAATAATAACTTGTCGTCCATAAATTCCAATTATAGAACCTAATAGCTGTTCAAAGTTTAAGACCTGTCCGAGCTTAGTGAAACAGTTGGATATTGCTCAAGAGAAGCTATCAGGTAGTAATTCTGTCTTTCATATGTTATAAGATACATTGTATGTGTGTAGTTTCATCATGAATTGTCTGGCACATTTTGTTTATGTGGGGTTGTCGCCCGGGGCCTATTGCACGGGTTGACGCTCAGGCCATTGAATTTGTTTGTGATGCACGAGTGAATGCTGGAGCCTATTGGACGGGTAATACTTAGAGCCTTGTGATATACCTAGTACTATGATGGTATGAGAACTATATGTTGAACCAATGTTGTTGTGATGATTCTTTTATATGATGACTGTGTAACATGCTCTGTGATTTTATATCTATATTATTGACTACCTGTTACTACTGAGATTCTTTTGAATCTCACTCTTTTTCTATAAATGAATTACAATACAGGCTGGTAGCTCAAAGGGCAAGAAGGTAAATATGGAGAGCTAGAGGATGAAGCTGAAAGATTTACTTTCTCTGTTGGTTGTCTGTTTGGATATTTGGACATTTATATATTGTATAAATCGGTAACCTTGACACTAGTATAGTGGTTGAACTGATAGTACTTGTAGCCAGGTAAATGGATGGTAATGTAATAAAGAGTTAACTTAGTTACATAACACTTCCTAATTGTTAGAGAAACATTAATGAATGAATGCAATGTAAGACTGAAGCAGAGACACGCTCGTTTACTCTGATAAAATGAAAGGAAGTATCGATGAGTCTTAATAAGACAGTGAATATTTGTGAAAAATGTTTGAAAAATTTTTATTCCATGTGAAAAACTTACTCAATCCTAGATTTATCTCTTAAGATAATATTTGGATTCATTAATATTTTCAAAGTTTATTCAATTTGGGATTAAATCCTGGTTTCACAATTTATTTCACTACTCTTTTACACTCATCTGATGTTATTGGAAATAAGGTATTACACCTTTACCTTGAGATGAAAATTATAATGAAAATTGTTTGTAAAACTCTCTTATAGAGTAGATATGATAATCACTAAAGTACAACAGAGAAAATATTAAATCAAAGACTCGTGTATGCAAATAACTCTTTTCGTGTTTGTTCGTTTCTCTATACTTATGTTCTTATTTGAATCTCTCTATATATATAGTTGGTCTGGAGATAAACATTGCAGAGTGTCTGTCGTGGAGTGGGATGTTTATGTTTGAATCTTTAGACAGGCTGTCTTGTGTGTGTCAGTTACTCGTGGTGGTTGTTGGCCCATATACGGTGACAGCTAGACCATATCATGATGTCCACCACATTTGACTTCTTTAATTTTATTTGCAATTCGAACATTTTATAACCTATTTCATACTTGGAAGATATGTTAATTGAAGTTTAAGTATAGCAACAAGTGTAAACATAATGATTACATAACGTTTAACAATAATTTGATTAATCTTTGTTATTCACTCTGCTACCGTTACTAGCAAACTCGAGTTCTTCCTTTAAAACTCGAGTTCTTAGTGTTGTCAACACTTCTCCAGGTTGTCTCTACGAGGAACTTGTGAGAGTTCATTTTCAAACTCGAGTACAAAAGTTTCCAGAACTCGAGTTCTCCCAGTAAACTCAAGTTTTTTGCACTCAAGTTTTCCTGACACAAAAACTTGAGTTTTGCTCCCAAACTCGAGTTCTCTAGCTATTGCTAGCTTCTGAGTGATTCTCTAGATAAAACTCGCGGAAGTGTAATTCCACACTTGACTTCATTTCTCACAAAAACTCGAGTTCTCCAAGTGTTACAAGATTTTGAGTAGGTCTTTGGAGGTATATTAATCAAATTACTCGAGTTCACAGTGAAGTCACTGGAAGTGATTAAAATTCACTAGGGTGTATTGATATTTTATTAGTAGTGATTACTCAAAAATAGCATATCACTCGAGTGCAACTTGAACCAGAACTAGAGTTCACATTACAGCATCAGTTTATGGGTTAGCTTCTGGAACAAACTCACAGGAGTTAACTTGCTCACTTAAGTGCATTTCAGTCCAGAACTTGAGTTCTCATGGAAACTCGAGTTCTCTTGCCTTTTCTTCATAACACCAAACTCTCGGGCAGAAACTCTCATTACAAAACTTCCAGGACTCGAGTTCACTTTAGGTAAGAACTCGAGTGCTTATCTAGAACTTGAGTGTATCAGCTTGAGATTACTTTATGCAATGTACACAACTCAAGTGTTTAGTTAAAACTTGCAAGAGTTATACTGAAATATGCGTACAAAACTTGAGTGCAGCTACCAAACTCAAGTTCATAATTACTCAGAACTCGAGTTCCCTTGCAAAACTCGAGTGCATCAGCAATTTTGCAAAACATAACAATGTCAATTTATGCAATGCTTTTATCGATCAATTTATTTTATTGTTATTGATTAAACTTTGTCATTCCTTTGCAAAACAATTCATTATTATTTGTTATCATCAAAACATGGATTATAACATGGCCTCCCACTCTTTAGAGAGGATATTCAATATCTTTCTCATTTGAGTATTCTAATCATAGAACTTTTCAAGTGCACCAAGTTGATTGAACAGATGAGTATACCTGAGTTCAAACTCAGCTATTGATTCTCCTAATTTTATTCAGAGAAGATCACATTTTGTAACAAGAGTATTGATTTGATTTCTTTTATATCCAATGTTCCTTCGCGAGCTATTTCCAGGGCTTGTCACATTTCCTTTGTATTGAGAGTCACTAGCTTTTTATCGTTGTCATCATATTCTGCTGGTGACTTAGGGACTGGTTGTCCTTCTACAACTTTTATAGGTATGTAATCCCTATTTTGAATAACCTCCCAGAGTTTGTATTATATGGCCAGTATGAATACTCTAAACTTCACTTTCCAGAAAGAGAAATGTTCTCCATTAAAGCCTGGAGGCCTTGTAATTGAGGCTCCATTAGGAAGTATTTCTTTACCCATGCTTGCCATTGGATCATTCTTAGGTTGTTATACCTGAACAAGAAGACCAAGCTCTAATACCAAATTTTAGTACAAGCATTTAACCCAAGAGGGAGGTGAATTGGGTGATAATAAAATTTTTAATAAAAATTAACAATTAACAGAATTTAAACTAAAGTTAAGATTTAGGAAGATATCACCGAAATATACACATGAGATTATACCGGTTTGATCTTAACCTCTTTGACCTATGTCCAATCCTCAGAGCACCTCTGAGATTTTCACTATACCTTCCAAGATTCGGTGGGTTCTTGATACCTTAGTACATTGCAAGTTCCTTCGCTGGACACTCACTCCCCTTTTCACAGTGTAATTCAATGCCTAACTCAAGGTTCCACAACCTTAAGTTAACTTAATAAAGTGTATTGAGTTTTTGATAAAGCTCTCTCAAAGAGAGAATATATAATCAGTGAATTACAAGATACAAAGAGAATAATGAATGAAGATAAAGAACTAAAAGCTAAATTGAATTTTTTGCAGTTTGGTAGGTGCTCCGTATTGAATGCTTTTGTATTTATAGTTGGAATGTAATAAACGATCGTTATGAGCATTCCATTTGTTCGTTGGAGTGTCATTGCTTCCTATAAACATTCTTTGTGTGTAGAAAAATAGCTATTGGAGCAAAGAGAATGTCTTGGTTGAAATTCTACTCGTATTTAAAGCTTCTGACATTCCGCTCGTATTTAATTCTTTTGACACAAAGTTTCCTTTTGTGATATTCAAATCTTCTAATGTTGGAAATCCTAAAACTTGTTTAAGATAGATGTTAATCTTACAAAAGAACAATAGCAAGTAAGTATAAAAGAATTTAACAATGTTTTCTTTTATTTCCAAAAACTTATCATGCTCTCTTTTCTGGAATACTTAGTTATTCAAATATGATCATCCATATTTGAATATCTCTATTGACTTTAAAATATTCTTGGATAACCTTTATTGTATTTGAAAAAAAGAGCTTAGTTTCTATTAAGGTATATTCAGATACACTTTTCTTTATTCGAATAACATTTGGACTAAACTTGATCTTTGTATTGGAATAACTTGGCCATATTCTAATAGGCTTTGACATAACCAAGTAACGTTATTCGAATACAGCTATTTGTATTCGAATAAGCTCCTTTGATTCTTGAATAATCATATTTGAATACACCAACTTCTATTGGAATAAGCTTTCAAAAAATGAAGTGTATTAGGATAACCAGTTCCTTATTCGAATATAACTTTAGAATTTGAATGTCTTCTTATTTGAGTAAACAAGTCCTTATTTGAATAACAACCTCACCTTATTTGAATAAAAACTCCCTTATTTGAATAACATTTCTTATCAAAATAGAATTGAAATATTAGAAGTCTTACCTTATCTGAACAACTAATCTTCTATTCGAATAAACCGTGCAAATAATCACGTATATGTGTTTAGTATTTTTCTTATGTATTTCAGTATGTATTTTGGTTGTTCATGCACTAGACCTAACTTTCATGTACTAATCTTACTTATCCAAGTGTAAAAATATCCTTGATGCAAGGAATATTCATTTTTTATATCTATCTATATGATATTTGAGCAAAGAGTATATTAAATGACCAAAATGTAATTTTACGAAATTCATTCAAGTCATTGATCATAAAGAATAACAAACAAATAATGCTAAAAATCATAATAAATTTATGTTTTTCTGTGATCAATGATAATTTGTAAATAAACTTCGTGTATAAAATATGTCAATGACATGAATCTCATTTAATGCATGTAAGTTAGATCAAAAGAGAGTAGTAGATCTATCTATAATGATTTTCATAAACTTTTATGAAAAAAAAATCCATGATTGAGGTAAGATTTTCCAAGAATGATAGTGAAATATGCAAATTGTTTCAAATATCAAATGTTTTATCAAATCATGATAATGCAGTATGAAATTAAGATTTTGAAAGTATGAAGACTCATTTATGAAGTTTTGTTAAAATTGATGCTCATGTTGTAATATCCCAAATTATGGGCTTAGGAATTTGAGGAAAAGCCTATATCAGGAAAACTACGAGGCCCAAATTTAGTAAGAGTCCCAAGAATATTGAGGATATAGAATGATTTTTAGGGACTATATCCGGGTAAAGAACGAGCCTTTAGATTACATGAGGTTCAGTATGTGTAAGTAGTTGGATTAGATTGTCAGTACAGATATGTATCGGCCACATATATGGTGCCATTGGGTTAGTAGAAAGATGCCACCCAGTTATGTCATGAAGTATAGGACAAGTTAATCAAGTAAAGTATGTCATATGTGAGGACATACAGTGTTTTCAGAGTGGACCGGTATGCCTTGTATTTTTAAAGAATACAATGGTATACCCTATGTTTTAGGAAAAGACACTAGTATTTAGTGCCATATGGGGCCCACGAGCAAACATTCGGTAATTCCCTGAGTCAGAGGCCATGTGGCACCTTCTGAGGGCTTATATGGATACTTGGCGAGATCTTAAGGCCACAGGGACACGTAGCACAAAACCGAGTGACTCCATATAATAAAGTAGCTTTTTGAAAAGTGGCTTTTGAGGTGGGCCAATAAGATGTTGCCACCTAGCCCTTACTTTTGTGTTGCCACCATGAGAAGTAGACACATGTCCCTTCATCATTACCCTCACTTTTTGACTTTTGTGTTGGCACCATAATAAGTTGCCACTTAGCCCCTTAGTCAGGAAAATCTACCAGTCTCCGGTCTGGCAACCCAACTAACTTTCCTGAATACCGAACCTGAGAGCCTGGGAAAATCATCAAACCCTCACTTTCCTTGACAAAAAGGAGGCTAAAAGCCCAAGAAAAGAGGCAAGACCCACTTAATTAAAGCTAGTAACACGTGTCACTAAATGGCTAGATCACCGAACAAATGGCACTATAGGTTTGTGACACGTGGCGGACAACTTTTAAAGACCCTTATGGCCTTATATTTTCATGCATCATCATCATAACCAAGGTGAAAAATCAGAAAAATGATAGGAAATTGTTAGGGGAGAGATAAAGATGAATAGTAACTTTTCTTATCTTTAATCTACCAAAACACTACCGAATTAGTGTTTCCTCCTAAAATACCCTTCACAAACCTTCTTCCAATCATCATAAGCTTCATTTATAAAGTTTTAGAATTTCATTTGGAGGTGTTTGGTGCCATCTCACCAGACGAAGTACTGTTGGATTTTCAAACCGGTTGCGAAAATGTGTAGAGATGAGCATTGGCTTTATTATGAACTGATTGATTTGTTGTTTGGATGATTTTTCATGAGGTTTTGGGTACTGTAAATTTTCATCCAGGGGGTATTTTTAAGGGATAATCATGATTTAATCATGTTTTTGTGGTTAGATGTTGATTTATGATGATATTAGACTAAGTTGTTGGACAAAATTCTATTTTGGTAATTTTGATTCATTAAGGGTCTGTTCGGTCAGTGTTATAATGGGTTAGAGCTTTGCGATTTTGATGATTTTGAAATTACCATTGTGTTTAGAATGGAAAACTGTGTGGGAATAGCCACTGGTAGTAAATTATGGACCACTGGAAATAAATACTATAAACTTGGATTTCTGCTAGTGTAAGTTTCCCTTCGTGGTAGTTAGATTGTGTGATATTTTTTAATAGGTAAATGATGTCCAAAAATTGTGAAAATTTCTATTCTAAAATTAGGCATGTCAAAATTTAATTCAGTATATTATTTGTGTCATTTGGATGTTTATATTGGAAGTTATACATTTTTAAAGTTTGGACATTTGAAACTGGCGAATACTAGAGCAGTGTACAATAAAAGGGAATTCTGTATTGATGAGTGTTGATTTGGATAATGGCTATATTTTTCTTTGAAAGTAGACTTAAACAGGGTCACGTAACACTTTGAACAACCTTATTTGGAATTTTTTAGATTTAGTTATTTTTTTTGGAAGTTCGGCCAAGAAATAAGGGATTCTTATCTGCGGCCTAAAAGCTCCTCACTTGTTTTTGGCTACGGCCAAACATCCTTGTCTGTGGCCAAGACCCAAATTTTCCTATATTTCTTATATTTTTAAGAGGTGTTAATTGATATGGTCTTTCCCAACCTCATAGGCATTTGTTTGGGCTTCCAAGAGCTACTTAAGTGACTACAATGACAACCAACAAGCTAAACCAAGAATAATTTAGTTTACATTATACCAAAAGGATTTGATTTAGTGACTTGCCGTCTGTAATTCTAATCACAAGACCTAATAGCTATTCGAGAGATAAGACCTTCCTGAGCTTAGAGAAATAATTGGACATTTCTCAAGGAAAGTGACAAGGTAGCAATTTTATCTTTCATATGTTATAAGATACATCATATGTTTTGTGGATTCATCATGAATTATTTGGCACATTCTGTTTATGCAGGGTGGTCGCTTGGGGCCTAATGCTTGGGTAGACGCTCAGACTATTGAATTTTTTTGTGTTGCACGAGTGGATACCTAAGGCCTATTGCACGAGTAACACTCGGGGCCTTGTGATATACCTAACACTATGATAGTATGTAAATTGCATGTTGTGTATTAGATGTTGTTGTGATAATTCTGGTATATGATGACCGTGTGGCATGCTCTGTGATTTTGTATCTATATGATTGACTATCTGTTACTACTGAGACTCTTTTAAATCTCACCATTTTTCTATAAACAAATTTACAGTACAGGCTGATAGCCCCAAGGGCAAAAAGGTAAACAGAGACAGCTAGATGATAAAGCTGTAGAATTTACTTTCTCTATTGGTTGTCTGTTTTTGATATTTTGGATATTTTGGGAAATGTATATGATATACATAACTATGTAAACCTAATAGTAGTACAGTGGTAGAACCAGTAGTACTAGTAGCCTAGTGAATGAACAATAACTTATTAAAGAGATAACGCTTCTGATTGATAAATAAACATTAATTAATGAACGTATCATGAGACTTAAGAAGAGACATGCTCACATACTCTGATAAAATGGATTTAAGTACCGATGAGACTTAGTGAGATAGTGAATATTTGTAGAATTGTTTGGAAAAATTTTATTTCTCTTAAAAATCCCTTCTAATGCTAGGTTTGATTCTTGAGATAGGTTTGGAATTTGTGAACATTTCCAAAGTATGTTTAATTTGGGACCGAATCCTAGTTCAATAACTGGTTTCATTACTCTTTTTTTCACTTATATGAGCCTATGGGATATTAGGTATTACAGTTATGGTGCAGGTGGCTACCAGGGTGCTTTTAAGGCTCGACTTATCCTTAGGTCGTGTCCTCGAGTCCCTGGGGAGGCATATTAAATCCCCAAGAGGGGGGACAATTCTTGCCTAGTGTGAAGCCAGTGCTGGATGCCTGGTGTAAAGCCAGTGCCCATGACAGTAGAAAGTTGTGCCATGGCACCTCTATGCGATGCTGGGGTGGTCCGTTACATAGAAAGGCGCCTATTCAGGACTCTCTTGGATCACACTGTATGCATACCAGGTGTGATATCTTATTTCCCAATACTACGGTAGAGTACCAATTAGCTAATACTCACCGAATATAAACGTCAGAGTGCCAAAATTCTAGAACTTTATACAATGCCTTTGCTGGATATACATATTCACATATAAACACATTCATACACAATTCATTTTACAATACTTATATCCTCTCACTACTCCACTTCATATACAAACCCAAAATGCTCTTAAAAGTCCTTAGAATACTTATATAAGACTAGACAACCTAAACAAAGCTCTTCAGCTGCATGGCCTCGCTTCCATGTCATTTACCTTCTCTTTGCCCCACGAGCTTCCTCCCTATACTAGAGATTTGTTTTTGGTAAAAATGATGAGATTCACAAGAATCTCAGTAGTGACACATATCATACAAATAAGATGATACACAAAGCATGCTTTATACACAATCATCAATCAAATCATTAGAACATTATTTCATGCAAAACATGCACATGCAATTCATAAACTGACATCACGCTAGACAGGTTCTTAGCCCGTGAGGGCATCTGTGCACAGTACATATAATGCAATCTCAAAACTGACATTGCGTTAGACATGTTCTCTTGGCCCTGAGGGCCACCCGCGCAAAGATAGGCCCTGGGTACCGCTCGTGCATTAATGAACATTTCACCTGAGTATAAACCCGACCTCTAGAAGGACCCGGGTGATCACTCTGCTCAATCTAAGTATGTTAGACATTTTGATGATGATACAAACAATACATATGCATGTCATGTTATATGAAGACGGTTACTACCTGGTTGCTCCTCTATGCAACTTTCTCACTCGATTCAAGCTCGAGCAACTACTGAGGCCAGACCGGTTTGTCAAGTCCTGAAATCTTTAAATACCACAAACGAGTTATTACTCATCCATACATCCTTCCAAACTCATAATATTGGTAAGTTTAGCCTAATGGTGCCAAATTACCAAAATACCCCTTAGGTCCTTATTATCAGTATTTTTCTCAAAATCGTAACTTAGGCCATTCCTACACATTTTTGAGTGTAGAATCCATTTCTAACCTCGAATTGGCCAAATTCATGCTCAAATGACAAAAATACCCTTGACAGCCCTCAAATAAGGCTTATAAGGGGCAATTTTGTCATTTCACTTTCTGTGGCTTTTCATACTTCGGGGTTAACATAGACCCTACATAATTTGGACTCCTAAATCCAATAGAAGCATTAGAATTATCAAATTCCTATCCATTTTCCACGTTCAACACAGGGAAGTAAGAATAAATTCCCAGAAAAGTTGTGCCGGATTCTCATTTTCTTTGGCCTAATCACCTCCTTTCTACGTAAAACTAATATATTAACTAGTTAGACCTTCATTGGACTTGATTGGAGACATTTACATATTAAGGTATCTTTGGCTTTCTTGGATTATCTTGTACCAAATGAACCATAATCAAGCCCAACACAACTCTACTAACCTTAATCAAGCAAGAGGAACAAGTTTAGGAAGTTACCTCTTGATTTCTTGAACTTTCTCTCTACCACCAGCGTTTGATTCAGCTGAACATCAAGGATTTCAAGGGTAGAGAGATGAGGAAAAGAGATCATAGAGGGATTAGGTAGCTTTAGACTCAAGGTATAAGCCTCTTACCTTGAGATCGAGGAACCTTAGCTTCTCTTAGTCTCTTTCGTTCTTCACGTTCTCCAGCTCTTACTCTCACTCTTTTTGATTCAATTGATCGGAAATGAGCAGCTAGAGATGAGAAAGGAATTATATAATTAAAGAGATTAATGAAATATGACATGTGGCATCCCATTATTGGTCCAAAATGTAATTATTCAAAGTTAATTCCATTTTCCTTCTCCATGGAACATAATAGCCGGAAATCCCATGAGAATAAGAGGGAAGTATTGATTCTTCAATTATCTCCTTGTTCCAACCTGTAACTTGTTGACTAAGTCATTGACTTTTTGACTATTTGACCATTTTTTACAATAATTTACCAAAATTGATTTATTTATGATCAAGTAGTCATTTTACTCTTTTTAATTCCCATTTGACTCATATTAGTGGGAATATTGGGGAAAAATAATTATTTTTCATTTTACGGCAAAATTACCGTTTTTCCCCTGCATTTCATGATTTACCGAAATAAATCATTTTCCGCCCATTTCTTCGACTTAACTCCATTTTGGCGCTTAAATGAGGCCATCAAACATGTCATTTAATTTTCTTGAATTTTTGGTTACCATAATAGGCCTTTACCGGTATAGTAATTGCCTTTATATATCCTTATTCGGCCAATTTACGCGTAACCGGCGATTGACATATTTTCCATAAATTCTCATAAATTCATCCACATCATTTTCCACCATGTTATTCTACTAAATATACATCAAATATACACATAAATGTATTGGTGAAAAATGGGATATTACACCTGGCCTTCCAGCCTTTTTGGGACTCTCCCGGATCACATTGTATGCATATCAGGCCTTACAGCTCATTCTACTCCTTCAGTGCTAGATATTTCTGCCTTACTGCCCAGGGAATCACACCCATGCCATAGGCATCTCAGAGCTTACTTCCTCGGCTTCAACCTGGTAAAGTCTAAGTGTTTTTCTAGCCTCAAGATATACTCTGGACGCACTGTCTAATGTGTTGGGATTGGAAGGCGTAGCGGAAGAATTAAACCTTCTAATATTTTCCCAATCCTGAACATGGATCTATCAACGACATTTAAATTGAGTTAGAAGGAGTCATACCTTTTGAGTTTTGCCTTTTTGATCTTGAGGAACCAACTACACGAATCAGCTCTCTCTATCGGTATCCACACGAATAGGACCTAACACTAGCAGCTTACTAGCGCCTCCAATGCCTCTCTAGGGTTTTATTGCGGCTCTCTATTTCTCTTATGCCCTAGGGTTCTCTAGCCCTTCATTTTTTTAACTGATGAGGGCTATATAAGATCTTCAAATTTAATCTTAATTAAGTTTGAAATTCATATTATATCAATTAACATTTAATCATTTTTATGAGCTAATTAAATAAATTTAGTTTAATTAAATCTGCCCATATTTTAATTTAACCTATTTATTTAATATGAATAAAGAGATAATTGAAATATATTTAAATTATCTTCATAAATTAAATCTAAGATACTATATCCTTATGTTAATTATTAAATTTAATTTAATTAAATAAAATTAAATCCATAACTAACATTGCATAATAATAATATTATATAATATTATTATTATTATATAATATTATTATTAATTTTGTTTTACGAATTTATATCATATATATATATATATATATAGAATGTTAGAGCAAGCTTTTCACCCAAGAGGGGGGGTGAATTGGGTGATTACAAAATAATTGGCAAATCTAAAATCAATATACAAAACTTAAAACACAGTTAATGAAAGAAGAGATATCACCAAAGTTGACACAGGGATTTATACTGGTTCGGTCTCAATCACTTGACCTACGTCCAGTCCTCAGAAGTCCTTCTGAGCCTTTCACTATATCCTCCAAGATTCAGTGGGTTCTTGGCACCTCAGTACAAACAGCAAGTTCCTTCAGACACTCGCTCTCCCTTACACAAGGTAATTTCAAATCCCTACTTAAGGTTCCTCAACCTTAAGTTAATACAATTGAGAATGATTTAGTATGACTGACAATCTCTCTTTCAGAGTATGTAGATAAAAACTGAAGTACAGATGAAGTGTTAAAGCCTTTTTGAGAAGATATCACTTGTGGAAGGTTCAGGCGTATTTCTTCGTTCTTGTATTTTTCAAATGGCTGGGCATATATAGTGTAGCCTTTGTATGCCGTTGTAAATATGCCCGTTAATTCAAAGATGCTCCTGACAAATGTAACAGCATTTGTCTTCCGTTACTTTTGAATTTCTGCTGCTACCATGAATAGTTGTCGTTTGAGTGGAGTGTTCAGTTACAAGTCAAGTGCGTGATGGTGGAGTACAGCTGTAACACACTTATGAATATAACCGTTAAGCAATATTTGTATCTCAGCAAATTAATATGGATCACTGGAGGTGTTTTATAAAAGAGACAGTAAAACCATAGAGAGTGATCCTATTTTCGCAACTGAGTATTATATCATGATTTTGAAAGCTATTTGGATAAAACAGTAATAATAAAATTTCACTAGCAAAATCATTTGTCGTTGATGAAGTTAAAAGCAATTGGATCAAGGTTAATGTAGAAAGATGTATACTTGATCAATAAATCCTCATATGAGAAGATGCAATATCATTGGTAGTGAATATAATGTGTTTGGAAATGATTTTGAAACCTTTGAATATTTCTGACAGTGATTGCTGGTTCACTGGAAGTGATATTGGAATTTTCATATTTCACTCGAGTGAATTTGGGATCACTGGAAGTGATTTTGTAAACAGTGATTTCTTCTTGGAGTGATTTTCAATTCACTGGAAGTGATTTGTAACTTTGCAAATATCACTCGAGTGATTTATGATCACTGGAAGTGATTTGGTGAACAGTGAAATCTTCTTGCAGTGATTTCCAATTCACTGGAAGTGATTCAGCGAAAATCCAACATCACTCGAGTGATTGAGGATCACTGGAAGTGATTTGAGAATTTTGGCGGATCACTCGAGTGATCTCAGCTTCACTGGAAGTGATTTGTAAAACAGTAGATTTTTCTTGAAGTGAAATCATAATCACTGGAAGTGATTTTCCTGATCACTCGAGTGATTCACAATCACTGGAAGTGATTTGGCGGATCACTCGAGTGATTCAGAATCACTGGAAGTGATTTTCAAAACAGTGAATTTTTCTTGCAGTGATTTCACGATCACTGGAAGTGAAATTGAGGATCACTCGAGTGATTTCCCATATCACTAGAGTGATCTGTAATTTTCCGCAATCACTCGAGTGATTTCAGCGATCACTCGAGTGTTCTTGAATATCACTCGAGTGATTAATAAAATCACTCGAGTGATCTTGCACAGATCACCAGAAATGATTGCTTTGCCTATAATTAATCCATGAGCTTCCAAAACATGATTTGTTATCATCAAAACATGAAATCTAACATTCTCCCCCTTTTTGATGATGACAAAACATATCATATGATCAAGTTTAAGATTTTGATTTTCTAATACACTTTACTTGATCTTTTTGAAAACTTTTGCACTAATTTTGATTTGCAATTGCTAAGATGAGTTTGATTAAAAGATTAAGAGTTTTTGACCTTTGGAAAGTAAAAGATGCAAGTTCAAAGTTCAAAAACCATTGTAAACAGAAAATGCACATAAGAAGTGAATTTTTTTTTTTTGAAATCATTTTGGCGGCTGCAATTCACTAGGATTTCCATGAGATCATGTTGGCTACTGCAATCATAAACACAGATGCATTAAAAATTTCATGAGATCATATCATAAACTCAATTCCATTAGATTAGAGTCAGTACAAGCTATACATAACTTGGAATTACAAACTAGAACACATAAGCATCAAAATATAACATATCATCATATCAGATAACATATCATCATATCAGCTCTTCTCCCCCTTTTTGGCATCATCTAAAGGAGAGGTAGACTGTGTAGTAGATGCAGAAGCAAAGAAGGAGGTAGGTGGAACATATGGAATAATGGAAAGTTGTGGAGGAGATTGGAAGGAAAATGTGGTAGAAGATGGCTCAATAGGAGTGGTGGAAGTGGAGTTATTTGGTCCTATGACCTCTGTGGTGGCTTCCTCAGCTATAATTTCCTCAGTGTGAGAGCTGGAAGTAGTGTGATGTGAGGAAGACGATGGAGTTTGGAGAATTGGGTCAGTGTGTGGAATCTCACCAGCAGAAATAGGATCAGAGGTAAAGGTTGAGGGAGGTGCTGGATCTGAAGGAATGATGGGAGGAATGATGGGAGGATCAGAGAGTGAAATCTCTGGAACTGAAGAGTCTGATGGAGGAGGTTGTGAGGAGGCAGGTGGTAAGTCAGGGAAGGGGATATGAAGGTGAGTCCTGAGAGCATCCTCAATCCTCTGAATTCTCTGTGACTGCTCAGTCAGGAGCTCAAAAAGGAGATTGGAATTATGATCCACTGCTGCCACTAAGATTGTCACTTGATTATTGACTTGATCAATCAGTTGAGCATTAGAGTTCTTCAACTGAGTGACTGCAGACTGAATGGCCTCCTGGATATACGTCTGAATAGCAGCCTGAGTAAAAGAAGGACCATGGGAGACTGCTCTATAGGACTGTGCCTCATCCATCTTGGAGGGTGAAGGTTCCATCCTCTGAGGTTCTCTCTGGCTGGCCTCAGAAGAAGGTGAATGGTGTCTCTGTTGTGAAGATGCTCCAGCAGGAATGGTAATTCCCATCCGAGTAAGGTGGATTTTCCCAAACTTAGGAATCCTCACAATATCTCCCTCAGGTGTCAAATGCCAAATGTTGTGTATGGAAAGAATGTAGGACACAAGCTGAGGATAGGGAATAGTAGTAGACTTGGAAGAGTGAAATCTGAACCTCTTCATCTCTTGAAAAATGAGTTCCCCCACGTTTCTTCTTTCCCTTGTCATAAGAGAAGCCATCATCTGAAGATCCTTCCCCGTGATATGAGTGAAATTTTTTTGCTTTGTTAACCATGCTACGGGAGTAAATGTAGAATAAGGCTCTCTGGTTGTTGGTAAGAGAGGCTGGGGAATTGGGTAAAGGCACACCAGGCTGTCCTGGTCTAAAGATATCAACTAGTTCATGAATATTGAAGACACGTGGAGGCCTCATGGGAGCATCCTCTATGCCTAGATAGGTGTTGATAAGATCCCCAGACAGAAGAATTTTCTGATCTCTAATACTTGTTTCAATTCTCTCAGCAATGATGTTTCCTTGGTCATCCTTTACATCAGCAGTCTTCATGTTACAATAAAAATATTTGACAACCAAAGGATTGTATGACATTCTCAATCTCAGCCAAGGTTCATATTGTTTCAAATATGGGGTTAGATCAATATGAAATTTCTGTTTTAGTTCCTCCAAGTCAACCCACACAACAAGACAGAAGGTTCTTTTGGCAAAGTGTGAGGCAAACACAATGGAGTTCAAGATACTGAGATTACCAGTGTTAAATCCAGAAGGAGGTTCAAGGAGTTCTGTGGTTTCTTCAGCCAGAGATCCAGTTTAATGACTACCAGTGGCTTGACTTGCATACCGTGACTTCTGAGGAACTGAGGCTGCCAAGATATTCACTGCCCGTGAGATTTTTCTTTGTAAGGTAGACTCTTGGACATCTGCTTCTCGCTGTTTTTCTTTCCCTTTCCCTTTTATGCTGGTATGCGAACGGGTAGCCATTCCCGTTGGTTCCTCAATCCGAATCCCCTTGGGTCTTGGTCTGGGTGGATTGGGTTCTGGTTCAGCGGGGGCTTTCACCCTCTTAGACAGAGGTGGAGGTGGTGGAGATTGCCCGGGCCTTTTTGTTCTTGCCATGGGTACCGACACTTGGTGGAGGCGAAGGTTTTGACGACGGCTAGACAGAAATTTGACGCTGGGTAGGCTGTCGGAAGCAAAAGGCGAGAGAAAAGTGAAATGGGGACAGTCGGGAGTGAACTGCGAAATGACGAGACAGTCGAAAATGAGAGACGAAACTGTCGGAGGAAGGATTTAAACTAAAATGGGCTGGCTTTTGAGGGGATTTGTCGGTTAAGAGTAGTAAAGAGGGTTGCGGTTACTGGGTTCAAGCATTTTCAGCGAATGGAGGTGACGGTAGGAGGTGAGCAGTCGCGAGAGAGAGAGGAACTGATATATCAGAGTTTTTAACATTCACTCGAGTGATTTTTAACATTCACTCGAGTGATTTTGGTTTTCACTCGAGTGAAATATAAAAATCACTCGAGTGAAGTACAAAAACACTTCACAAAATCTGATATCATGCTGTAACTCCTAAATTAATAATTGAAATACTCATGTGACTTACCAGTGACAAATTTATCAATTTAATTATCTAATTTTACCTGTGATTGCAGTGTTTCACTTTTCACTTACTCCATTGTCTTCCTTCTCTGTTTGTCCCTGTTACTTGAGGATATTACAAAGCATCCTGCAAAACAACTTTGTAGATACTCCGATGTTTAAGTTAGTAATGGGATCATCAAAATAAAATGAAATCAACATTTATACAAATTAAAAACAACTTACAATTCATTGGGATTTACCATTCCCAATTCCCTTCGTATATGCATGAATTGTTCTCGGGCAAGAGGTTTGGTGAAAATATCAGCTAATTGCAAATGTGTAGGAATGAATAACACCTTGACATCTCTTTTCTGAATATGATCTCTAATGAAGTGATGTCTCACATCAATATGCTTGGTCCTTGAATGCTGTACAGGATTTTTCGCCAAGCTTATTGTACTGGTGTTGTCACAGTAAATAGGAATTTCTTTAAGGTATATGCCAAGATCCTGAAGTTGTTATTTTAGCCATAGTACTTGTGCACAACAACTTGAGGCTGCTATGTATTCTGCTTCTGTTGAAGACAAAGATACTGTAGTTTGTTTCTTGCTGAACCAAGAAACGACTGCGCCTCCAAGAAATTGACATTGTCCACTTGTGCTCTTCCTATCTGTTTTATAGCCACCATGATCAGAGTCAGAATAGGAAACTAAATATTCATTACCTCTCTTGGGATACCATATACCCAACTCTTTTGTGCCTGCCAGATATCTGAAAATTTGTTTCACTAATTCAGCATGTGACACTTTGGGGCATGACTGAAATCTTGCGCATAGACCAACACTGAACTGAATATCAGGTCTGCTGGCTGTGAGATAGAGTAATGATCCTATCATTCCTCGATATTGAGTTATGTTGAAATCGACTCCTTTTTCATCAGCATCCATTAGTACGGTTGAGCTCATAGGTGTATCTGTTCCATTAGCTTCATCCAATCCAAACCTCTTAAGCAATTCTTGAAGATATTTGGTTTGTGATATGAATATTCCATTCTTTCTTTGTTTAATTTGCAAACCCAGAAAGAAAGTCAATTCCCCCATCAGTGACATTTCAAATTCTCCATGCATTATCTCAGAGAACTCTTTACACAAGGAATCATTAGTAGCTCCGAATATAATATCATCAACATAAATCTGAACTACCAAAATATCACTTAGTTTTCGTTTTATAAATAATGTTGTATCGACTTTTCCTCGAGTAAAACCAAATTCGATGAGAAATTTGCTTAATCTTTCGTACCAGGCTCTAGGTGCTTGTTTCAAACCATATAATGCCTTTTTGAGTCTGAAAACATGATTTGGTTTGGATACATCTTCAAAGCCTGGAGGTTGTTCCACATAAACTTCCTCCTTGATGTATCCATTTAAGAAAGCACTTTTCACATCCATTTGAAATAGTTTAAATCCTTTGATGCAAGCAAAGGCTAAAAGTACTCGTATGGCTTCCAATCTTGCTACTGGAGCATATGTTTCCTCATAATCAATTCCTTCTGCCTGATTATAGCCTTTGGCAACCAATCTTGCCTTGTTTCTGATAATAGCTGCGGATTCATCAAGTTTGTTCTTGAATACCCATTTAGTGCCAATAACCGAGTGGTCTTTAGGCCGGGGCACCAAATCCCAAACTTGATTTCTGTCAAATTGGTTTAACTCTTCTTGCATTGCTAACACCCAATCATTATCTGATAGGGCTTCTTCAATGTTAGAAGGTTCTAATTGAGAAATGAATGCAGAAAAACTTACTTTGTTTAAAACCTTGTTTCTAGTTTTGACACCTTCATTAACTCCACCTATTACTTGATCTAGAGGATGACTCTTGACATATTTCCAGGCACAAGGTTGATCTGAATTACTCAGTTCAACTTCTTTTTTACAATCGTCATCTTCAAGATGTGAGAGTTAATGGGAGGTTGGTTTCTAGATATCTCATCATCAAAGTCTTTACTAGAGGATACATATTCATCGAATACAACATGAATTGATTCTTCTACAACACATGTTCGTTTATTAAAAACTCTAAATGCTTTACTATGATTTGAATATCCTAGGAAAAGTCCCTCATCAGCCTTAGAATCAAATTTTCCAAGATTATCCTTACCGTTGTTATGAATAAAGCACTTACAGCCAAATATGTGTAGATGAGCAAGGTTTGGTTTCTGTCCCTTATAAAGTTCATATGGTGTTTTTCCAAGTTTGGTTCTGACATATGCTCTATTTGAGATATAGCATGCAGTGCTCATTGCATCTGCCCAGAAGACTTGAGACACGTTCTTTTCGTTGAGCATTGCTCTAGTCATGTCTGTAAGAACTCTATTCTTTCTTTCTACTACACCATTTTGTTGTGGAGTTCTTGGTGCTGAAAAATTGTGATCAATGCCATTTGTATCACAGTATTCTGTAAATGCTTGATTATCAAATTCTCCACCATGATCTGTCCTGATTCCTGCAATTGACATACCTTTCTCATTTTGCACTTTCTTGGCAAAGGTAATAAATTTGTAAAAAGTTTCATCTTTGGATGATAGAAATATATTCCAGGTAAATCTAGAGAAATCATCAACAATAACAAACGTGTACAAGTTTCCACCGAGACTCTTAACTCTTGCTGGACCAATCAGATCCATATGCAATAGTTGAAGTGGTCTATTAGTGGTAATTTCAGTTTTTGATTTAAAGGAAGTTTTAGTTTGCTTACCTCTTTGACAAGCATCACAGACTAAATCAATTTTGAAATTGACATTAGGTAGCCCAATTACCAAACCCTTTTTGAGCAACTTTTGCAATTGATGCATATTAACATGGGCAAGTCACTTATGCCAAAGCCAACTCTCATCAGTGGTACTTAGAAGACAATTTTCAGAAATATTTTCATTCATGTCAAGAGTATAGCAATTACCTTCCCTTTTTGCTTTGAGTTTGGTTTTCAACTTTTTCTTTTCAATTTGTAGATCCTTCTTGCTGACTATCAAACATTCTTCTGAATCAAATATCACCCAGTTGTCTTTATCCGTGCTTTGACTTACACTTAGTAGATTGTGACATAAGCCTTCAACGTAATATACGTCTTTGATTTTGTCTTTGACTTCTCCAAGTCCTGCTATCCTTCCAGTTTGATTTCCTCCAAATTTCACCTTCCCACCTTCCTTAGGTACTAATGTGGTGAAGTTCTCAGGATCCCTAGTCATGTGTCTTGAACATCCGCTATCTATATACCATTTGTTTGATTTGGATGTTCTGAGACAAACCTGCAATTAAGGATAATTAAGTTTTAGGTACCCATATCCTTTTGGGTCCTTTTGGGTTAGTACAGATAACTTCTAGTTCATGTTTCTTCTTAGGTATCCATTTATAGGTTCCTATAATTCCTTTCTTTTTATGAAAACATGAAGAAGTGTAATGTCCTTTTCTATTGCAGTAATTACAGTAAGCAAAAGGATTAGATGTGTGAACAGAACGTGTGAAATAACTTAGATAGGATTTGCTTCCTGTTTTCTTCTTACCCTTTCTTTTGTCTAGGTTCGGATCATATCCTATACCAGATTTATCATTCACATGACGTTGTGCTTTTAAAATGACATTTAGCATTTCACTGCCTTTTGTAAACTTCTCAAGAGTTTTGGTAAGATCAATATTTTTCTTTTCAAGGGACAAACACTTTTCGCAATCTCTATCCAAAGGGTTTTTAATTTCTTCTTCAAGAATTTTGTTTCTCTTTTTGCAAGTAATCAAGGTATTAACTATTTTGATGAATTCAGAATGTAAAGCATCATATTCATTTTGTAATTCATCGTACGTAGGATCAGAATTCATTACCTCCTCGTCTGTTTCTTTTTGAGCAACCAGACATATATTGGCTGTCTCCTCATCATCGCTTTCTTCTTCTGAGGAACTATCTCCCCATATTGCTGAAACGAATGCCTTCTTCCGGTTGAAGGATTTGAAGTTTCTCTTCTCTTTACTTTTCTGTAATAGCTCAGGGCATTCTGATTTGATATGTCCCGGTTTACCACATTCATAGCAAATGATTTCCTTGGAGTCTCTTCTGCCACTTGTTCCACCTCTTTGAAGATTTTTGAATCCTTGGCCTTTATAGAATTTCTTGAATCTTCTGATCATTAGGCCCATTTCATCATCATCGATCTCTTCTTCTTCTTCTTGGTTTTCTGTCTTTGTTTTTGTTGCACTTAGTGCAAGACCTTTCCTCCTCCTGTCGCTAACTTCTTCCAATTCTCGTTTGAATTTTAGCTTGCTTTAATATTCTGAAAGACTTCCAAACAGAGAAGCCACAGATTGCATTGATTCTCCTTTGGCCTCCTCTATTGCTGTGACTTTCGCTTCCCATTCTTTGGAGAGTATGTTTAGAATTTTTCTTACTTGGACATTCTGATCATAGAATTTTCCAAGTGCTGCAAGTTGATTAACAATGTGAGTATATCTAAGTTCAAATTCAGCTATTGACTCACCTTCTTTCATACGAAGCAAATCAAACTCTGTAGTTAGAGTATTGATGCGATTTTCTTTAATTCCAGATGTTCCTTCATGAGCTACTTCAAGCGCTTGCCACATTTCTTTAGCAGTCTGAAGCGTACAGATTCTGAAGTATTCTTTTTGACTTAGTGCACTCTGAATCATTAGAATTGCTTTGCTGTTGAGAGTCACTAGTCTTTTGTCATTGTCATCGAATTCTGCTGGTGATTTAGGAACTTTTTGAGATTCTTCAGTCTTTGTAGGTACGTAGTTCCCAGTCTCAATCACATCCCATAGTCCGTATTCTGTAGCCATTACGAACACACGAAACTTAGCTTTCCAGAAGGAAAAGTGTTCACCATTGAAACCAGGTAGTCTAGTGATAGAAGCTCCGTCAGGAAGGATTGCTTCACCCATGCTTGCCATCGGATCCTTCTAAGGTTGTTAAGCCTGAAATAGAAGACCTGTGCTCTGATACCAAATGTTAGAGCAAGCTTTTCACCCAAGAGGGGGGTGAATTGGGTGATTACAAAATAATTGGCAAATCTAAAATCAATATACAAAACTTAAAACACAGTTAATGAAAGAAGAGATATCACCAAAGTTGACACAGGGATTTATACTGGTTCGGTCTCAATCACTTGACCTACGTCCAGTCCTCAGAAGTCCTTCTGAGCCTTTCACTATATCCTCCAAGATTCAGTGGGTTCTTGGCACCTCAGTACAAACAGCAAGTTCCTTCAGACACTCGCTCTCCCTTACACAAGGTAATTTCAAATCCCTACTTAAGGTTCCTCAACCTTAAGTTAATACAATTGAGAATGATTTAGTATGACTGACAATCTCTCTTTCAGAGTATGTAGATAAAAACTGAAGTACAGATGAAGTGTTAAAGCCTTTTTGAGAAGATATCACTTGTGGAAGGTTCAGGCGTATTTCTTCGTTCTTGTATTTTTCAAATGGCTGGGCATATATAGTGTAGCCTTTGTATGCCGTTGTAAATATGCCCGTTAATTCAAAGATGCTCCTGACAAATGTAACAGCATTTGTCTTCCGTTACTTTTGAATTTCTGCTGCTACCATGAATAGTTGTCGTTTGAGTGGAGTGTTCAGTTACAAGTCAAGTGCGTGATGGTGGAGTACAGCTGTAACACACTTATGAATATAACCGTTAAGCAATATTTGTATCTCAGCAAATTAATATGGATCACTGGAGGTGTTTTATAAAAGAGACAGTAAAACCATAGAGAGTGATCCTATTTTCGCAACTGAGTATTATATCATGATTTTGAAAGCTATTTGGATAAAACAGTAATAATAAAATTTCACTAGCAAAATCATTTGTCGTTGATGAAGTTAAAAGCAATTGGATCAAGGTTAATGTAGAAAGATGTATACTTGATCAATAAATCCTCATATGAGAAGATGCAATATCATTGGTAGTGAATATAATGTGTTTGGAAATGATTTTGAAACCTTTGAATATTTCTGACAGTGATTGCTGGTTCATTGGAAGTGATATTGGAATTTTCATATTTCACTCGAGTGAATTTGGGATCACTGGAAGTGATTTTGTAAACAGTGATTTCTTCTTGGAGTGATTTTCAATTCACTGGAAGTGATTTGTAACTTTGCAAATATCACTCGAGTGATTTATGATCACTGGAAGTGATTTGGTGAATAGTGAAATCTTCTTGCAGTGGTTTCCAATTCACTGGAAGTGATTCAGCGAAAATCCAACATCACTCGAGTGATTGAGGATCACTGGAAGTGATTTGTGAATTTTGGCGGATCACTCGAGTGATCTCAGCTTCACTGGAAGTGATTTGAAAAACAGTAGATTTTTCTTGAAGTGAAATCCTAATCACTGGAAGTGATTTGCCTGATCACTCGAGTGATTCACAATCACTAGAAGTGATTTGGCGGATCACTCGAGTGATTCAGAATCACTGGAAGTGATTTTCAAAACAGTGAATTTTTCTTGCAGTGATTTCGCGATCACTGGAAGTGAAATTGTGGATCACTCGAGTGATTTCCCATATCACTCGAGTGATCTGTAATTTTCCGCAATCACTCGAGTGATTTCAGCGATCACTCGAGTGATCTTGAATATCACTCGAGTGATTAATAAAATCACTCGAGTGATCTTGCACAGATCACCAGAAATGATTGCTTTACCTATAATTAATCCATGAGCTTCCAAAACATGATTTGTTATCATCAAAACATGAAATCTAACATAGAATTCATCCACCATAGAATAAAAAATTGTATTCATTAAATCTTGGACACATTTTAAATTCAATGAATCTTGACATTATAGCTAATATTGGGCTATTCTTGTGTTTGACCTTATAGGCCCACATGAAGTTGGCAGTGGGCCAATAACTATACTAGCCCACAAGTCACAAGTGGCCTCTAGCAAGACAACACGACTACCCAATTCATATGAGGATCGTTAGCACAATGTAACCTGTCATACACTATGTCATGTCCCTTTTGTGACATGATATTTCGGCCAAGGATGAGGCATGCATAGTGTAATTGTCCTGTTCCTGAGCATTACTTTCCCGATTCCTGAGTAGTCTGACTATAGAAATTGAAACTCCTTTCTATTGTAGTATGTCCATACATTTCTCAGACTCACTCATCGAGGGACCCATTAATATCTCTCTACTAATATGAGGGACAAATTCCATCTTGATCATTCACATTCCTTTACATGAAAACCATTTAACCTGATTGTAGCCTTTATCATCACCCGGTCAAAGGTGACTTTTGACTAGGTTAAAGCTTAACGATTCTCATGTAGGAATCATAACGGTATCAGGTCAAAGGGTATAGTGACGTTGTTATATATATAAGATAAGCTTATGACTTAATCCATGCAGCTTTCTTATAGCGGGTCAATCTAGCACCTTGTACTCTTACAAGTGCCTAAAACTTTGATTCATATCTCGATACCTTATCAAAGTCATACTGGTCTTATTTCATCTTTGCTCCCGTATAGATAACCGACTAGGGACATTTAGGATAATGTTTATGATTTATCCAAGGATAAAGTTATCAATAAACATGTGAATAATATGACAACAAAATGAAGAAATTCATTAAATAATAATGTTCAAAGTATAATGATTGGCCCTTAGGGCACAATTTCCAACACAATGTCACCGTACTAGGCAACAACCACCGCGCTAGACACACAAGTCTTACGACACGGTACATTGTCCTATGCAAACTTGCACATTAGATCTTACTGCCTCAAGCCTCCGCTCATCATAATTCTCTAATACATAACATTTTGCTGACCTAAGGACTTACTAGTCCATCATGTCTTATGGCCTTAGGACATGCCATCCATACATATCGAGTCTAGCTACCTAGGACATACAGTCTACTAGATATTCTGAATTCATTACAGACTCCACCTCTTACTTCTCAAAACCTTCATATGCTTATGTAATGTATACAAAGAATTCAAAACAAACCATCTAACAATAATCAATTATCTAGCATTCAACAATCAGCAATCAAAGGACACATAGTCCAATGGGAAATTACAGGACACACTATCCATCATCAACTATCTAGGTAGCCTACGAGGTCTTATAGCCTAGGGAATCACTCCTATGCCATAGGTACATCGGGACTTATGGCCTCAGGCCTCTGCTCATCTGCCACTGGATATTCATTAGGTCTTATAGCCTAAACTCCCCAAACAAGGTGCACTCATGGGCTTTCTGCCTCAAGCCTACCTGGCTGAAGATGCCCCAGGTTACTCCCGGTGAAACTTATACTTATGGGTCTTATTGCCTTGGGACTAACTGTCCTGTCATTCTCAGGCTTTACAACCTCTTTGGGATAATGCTCAGAATCTCATGCATTGGGTCACTCCTAGAATCTCATGCGTTAAGTCACTACCTGGAATCTCAAGTTTGGCTTGCTCAGTAGGTCTTACGACCCTACTCTGAATGCATACTAGGTCTTATGGCCTAATGACATACTGGCCCAATAGGTCTTACTACCTCGGGGCTCATTGCCCATCAGGTCTTATGGCCTAAGGACACACTGGTCAAATAGGTCTTGCTGCCCATCGTATATTTATAATACAAATATACTCGATTGTAAACACATACATGCAAAACCATTACATAAGATATGAGAGCAAGAATTGCTAGACTTTCTCTAGCTCATTGAGCCAGTTTTACCTTAATTCCCTTCTTTCGTCTTTCTTTCAATAACCAGCACTAGAACACCCTATGTCAATACACTGGGTCACACAAACCCTTCTTCCTAGGGAACTCATATGATGTGGGACTCATTACAATTTACCACCCATGAGAGTTGACGTCCCAATAGCTCTACTATAAAATTCAATATCATTGTGGCTTCACGCTATTGATTCGATGTCATGGTGGCTCCATGTTAGGTACTACACTTGGCACTTTACTCAGTCCACTTTGACTAGTCAGCCTCATTGGTCAAAACTCTACATAGTTAGCCCCGTTTGATTAGGACCCTCCGTAGGTAGCCCTCTCTGATCAGAATCCTTTGTTGGTAGCTCTCTCTGGTTCGTCGTCTCTAAATGGAAGTATCATCATAATGGAAAACCCAGATCTTATAAGGTCCCTCTTCTCTAGCAGTTTTGTAATATGCTTTCGTTTAATTCCGCCATCTCATCTAGGGTCATTTTGTATGGACTTTCAATATCGCTCTCGCTCTAAGCATAATTCTACTTCCCTTACCGGGGTAATCTACCTTCATCGTATAGAGAATCCGGAAGGCACTAGTACATTCTTTTCTCTGTCTCAACTATGAGATCGTAACTTGAGGCTTTCCTCACTCTATCTATCATTATGTTCAATCAGGGAACAAACCCTCAATCATTCTTTCTAAAGGAATAATCTATGATTAAGATCTTTCCATATGCTAGATTAGCAACTAGCAACCTTTAGTAAACCTCATACACATTTCTGTACTATATTCTAGTACCTTAAATCATTCTAGGCCACTTCAATTTCTTAAGGAATCAAAACTTAACAGTTGATTCCTAGGTTATGGTTTACTAGGTAACATTTCTCTGGATGTTGGATAAACATCCAACTTTTAGGCCCATCACTAACTTTAGAACCTCAACATCGCACTAAGCGAAAATCATTTTCCTTAAATATAACCAATAGGCATGCTAAAATCATGATCAATAGCACATATTCTGTAATACCTTACCTTCAATAACCTCAGATGAGTGCAAAAGAGTAGTGAAATAAATTGTGAAACTAGGATTTAATCCCAAACTGAATAAACTTTAAAAACATTAATGAATCCCAACATTATCTCAGGAGATAAATCTAGGATTGAGTAGGTTTTTCATATGGAATAAAAATTTTTCAAACATTTTTCACAAATATTCACTGTCTCTTTTAGACTCATTGATACTTCCTTTCATTTTATCAGAGTATACGAGCGTGTCTCTACTTCAATCTCACGTTGCATTCAATCGTTAATGTTTCTCTAATGATTAGGAAGTGTTATGTAACTAAGTTATCTCTTTATTACATTACCATTCATTTACCTGGCTACAAGTACTATCAGTTCAACCACTATACTATTGTCACAGTTACCGATTTATACAATATATACATGTCCAAAATATCCAAACAGACAACCAACAGAGAAAATAAATCTTTCAGCTTCATTCTCTAGCTATCCGTATTTACCTTCTTGCCCTTTGAGCTACCAGCCTGTACTGTAATTTTTTTATTGAAAAAAAAGAGTGAGATTCAAAAGAATATCAGTAGTAACAGGTAGTCAATCATATAGATATAAAATCACAGAGCATGTTACACAGTCATCATACAAAAGAATCATCACAACATCATTGGATTCAACATGTAGTTCTCATACCATCACAGTACTAGGTATATCACAAGGCTCCGAGTGTTACCCGTACAATAGGCCCCGGCATTCACTCGTGCATCACAAACAAATTCAATGGCCTGAGCGTCAACCCGTGCAATAGGCCCTGGGCGACAACCCCGCATAAAAAAAATGTGCCAGACAATTCATGATGAAAATACACATACAATGTATCTTATAACATATGAAAGACAGAGTTACTACCTGATAGCTTCTCTTGAGCAATATCCAATTGTTTCATTAAGCTCGGGCAGGTCTTAAACTTTAAACAGTATTAGGTCCTATAAATGGAATTTATGGACGACAAGTTATTATTTCGTCCAATACTTGTATAATCCAAATACTCAAGTCGGTTGTCATTAAGGTTAGAATACTAACCCAAAATCAAAGTCAAAAATGGTTCAACTATATCAAGTTGGTTAGTTTTACCCTTAAAGTTCATTACAATTACATAATACCATTGCATATTTTATTTTCGCACATTTGAGTAAATCTGCCAGAATTTTCTTCAATCTTTGAAAATTCATAATTAATTCTAAAAAACTCTAAATGAGTTGGTTCCAGGTTCTGTGCAATCATATTCAAGTCATATTGTAAATAAAAATATTACAAGACACTAATTATAACCACCTAATTCCAGAAAATTCGTCAAACCCAATCTGCCACAGATTCCATTCCAGAATCAACCTTAAACTTTGAAAAATCATATTTCTCAATCCACTGGTCCAATTGCGTCATATTACCCATCAAATTAAACCTCAGGATGTCTACTTTGATCATGTAAAATTTAATAAGGGTTAGACAAGGTTTGTTTACTGAAACACGCATCGCAACAAATCTGCTCCAGAAAAATAAGTCTAACAACAGGGTCATCTAACTTTCAAAAATTCCATAATTTTGTATAATTATCCAAAAATTATAAGTACATGCTTTTCCACATAATTTTTCATGTAGAACTCAATGGAATGATCAAAATCATCAAAATCATAAAGCTTCAGCCCCAAAACCCACTGGAAAGACAGAATCATTTTCAGCAAAATTACCAAAACAGAATTTTGTTGAACAACTTAGTCCAATATCATCATAAATCATCATTTAACCATAAATACATGATTAATCCTTTAAAATTCCTTTTGGACGAAAATGAACAGTACCCCAACCTTCATGAAGACTCATCCAAACAACAAACCAATCGGTTCAAAATAAAGCTTACGCTTACCTCTATACGTTTCCACAATCGGTTCGAAAATCCGGCCGTACTTTGTCCGGTGAGATGGCACCAAACACCTCCAAATGAAAATCCAAAAATCGTAGAAATGAAGCTTAGGATGAGTAGAAGAAGGTTTGTGAAGGAAATTTTGGGAGAAAACACTGATCCGGTAGTGTTTCAGTGGATTGAACTCAAGAACATTCACTATTCATGTTTTCTCTTTCCTCTAAATATTTCTCAACGTTTTTTCTGATTTCTTCCTATTTTTCTGATGATAAATGAAATAATGGAGTTTAAAGAGTCATAAAGGTGTTCCAACATGTGTCAGAATCTTATGGTGTCACATATTCGGTGATTTAGCCAAACGGTGACACGTGTCCTTTCTTTTAATCAAATGGGTCTTGAGCTGTCCTAAATGTCAGGGAAAGTGAGAGCCCGATGATTTTTCCTCGGCTCCTAAGCTCGGTGTTCGGGAAAATTAGTCGGGTGACCAGACCAGAGACTGGTGGATTTTCCCGGCTCGGGGCAACGTGGCACCCTCCGGTGATGACAACTCAAAAGATAAAGTAACTTTGACAAAAAGAGGAAACAAGTGTCACGCTCTTATTCGGCCAACACATTAAAGTCAAAAGCACCTTTTCTCTTCTTCCTTAAGATGATGCCATGTGTCCCTTATGTGGGACCCATCCCTATCTCTTCCCTCCACCTAACTGTCCACTTTATCTGGGAAAGGAAAGTCAGGGAATTTTCCCCGGGTTCACCTACGAGGTGTCCTCCTTCGTGGTCCCTACACAAAGTAAGATTATTTCATTTAATTATTACTTTATGACAACTAATAAAATCCTGCTAAGTGTCCTCTTTATCAAAATAACACCGTATACACAACACTGGCACCGGTGAATTTTCTTCCGACTAATTACATTTACAAGCAGTTCTTGTTGTTCATATTTCAGTATGTTACATATTTTAACCTTCACGGTATTTAGGTATTTTCCTCAAAACATTACTGAAGGTTTAACACTATCCACAAGGTTCAAACTTCCGTCACGAAACAGATCCATAGTGCAACTTGATTCATATTTCGACCTAAGCATTATTTCAGCTTAGATATGATTCAATATATGTCATAATCATCACTTATGAGATCCTTAAGGATCATCATATATCTTGCATCAAGGCACTCAAACCTTCATATATTCTAACGTTTAGTCAAAGGTTTCTACAAGGGGACTTCCCAGGGGTCACCCATCCCGAAAGTGCTCTCACCCGAGCTCGCTTAACCTCAAAGTTTCAATAGGATCCGGGGTATTAGTGCCGGTACAGATCCACATATCACTGGGTATCGGCAGCTCATATATGTCTTGATCCCAGTATAACATATATACCTTATAAGAAATGCTAAGTACTGTCCCCACAGGGAAACATAAATAGTACCAACTTCTTGGTACAACTCCCCTATGGTTTCTCGTAACACAAGGTGGGGATCTAAATCATGCTCTAACTCAATATCAGGAGCCCTAGAGTTAGCAACCAAATATCCTATGCTATCTCATCTATCTCTAAAGTCTCAATTCAATAGAGCCTGAACCTTCTTCCTCAGGGTATGTATCACTGCTGTTCTGTTTCATTATCTAAATATAGCTCTATCTTATCCTTTGGCAGGCTAACTACCTGGAAGGAGAAGATCTATCTTTTTGGGTTTGTTTATCACTCATATCTCTTAATCCTAGCATCACTCAGGATTATTCAAGTATCAACACATATACTATTCACCTCATAAGAGCATACTAGCCAAATGCCAGAATCTCTGCTTTGATATCAACAAATGTAACGCCTGTTACTTATGCCTCTTTATTATGAATCGGAAGCGTTAAATTTATTATTATAGCTCAGGAGAATTAATAAATAAAGCTCCTAGCCAAAACCTTACACCCTTATTCTTGGGACACTGTTTATTCAGTAAAACCATATTTACCAGATTAATTAACTTTATTCACAAGGTTACTATTCACTTTAACTTTTCAATTCTTCCATTCATTATTATCAAGGTTTTTCTCGACTTATCAATTCATTTACTTACTTAACTAATGGGCTTGTACTGTGCGATTACCCATTCCTAACTCTTTAACACGCTTGGATAATTAATCCCTTCGTTATGCGGGTTATACAATTAACCACATCAAATATTAATACATCATGAAACAGAGCATAAGAATTCCTCAACTCTTCATCTACAACTTCTTCTCCTAGTCCATCATCCTGGACTCCTTTCTTATGCTCACCTGCCTAGATGGTTGGTTGGAGGAGGGTGAGATTCGGGGGGGAATCTTAGTAGCAAATAATACCACTATGCATGCAAGATATATATTTAATGAATTACATGCTTGCCTTATATAATTTCATGCCAACATAATGATATTTCTACATGCTCAATGTTACAACATACTTATAGCTATAGCATAAATATAACAGAACTTTAATCAATCAAATATGCTCAACACAATTAGGCAAAGTAGTCACATAAATCAATGCACAAATATACATATAAAGTACATGCAGGTTAGGTAAGTTTACTACCTTATCTTCCAACCACTTAAGTTGAATCCATTGCCTCTTCTTTGTCATCTCATGGCCCTAGATAAATAGTCATATTAGTAGAGCCATGAAAAATAAATGTCCAATGGGCTACTTTAGCCTCTAGGATTTGTCTCTATTCTTTGGGCCTATACTTGTCCCAAATTATCTTAAATGCCATTTCTTTCTTATTTTAGCACAACTTCTAAAAGTTGGCAGAATTTTCAACAAACTTTAAAAATTCATATGTTTTTCCTACAAATATCTAACTTAGGTAGTTCAAAGACATAGGTAACCCTTATCAAGTTTATTTTATGGGAAAAATGGATCCCACTACCACCTGGAAACATACAGTTCTAGAATTCCCATTTTTTCCTTACTTCCACAGAATCATCCCACTTTAACATATCATATCTCATAATATACAAACTCAAATGACACATATTATATATCAAATTAAGGCTTATGATGTCTACTTTAAATCAAGAAAGTTTCATAATTTTTGATCAAATTTTCGTTTTTCAAAACTTTACCACAAGAAATTTGACATCTAGAAACATAATATGGTAACAACTAATTTCAAAAATTCATATATCTTAATATGCTAACCTAAATGGCACATATTACCTATCAATTTAAAGTTTATCATGTCTACTTTAGTTTTGAAAAGTATTATAGCCATTGGATAAGATTTGATCACTCAAAAACTCATCACAAGTGTCGCCTCTAGAAAATGAAATTTGGTAGTAGTACTATTTGAACTAAAATTTTTGAGTTTTCTTTCAAACCCTTTAATCATGTTCACAACCTATTCCCACATAAAATCGTGTATAGAATCCATTTCTAACCTCAAAAACAACAAAATCACACTCTTTTTCCAGGTTATGGTTCTGAATGAAAATTAAGGGTTCATGAAAACTTAACAAAATCATAGCATATACGGTTCGAAATGATGTCGAGGCTTACTTCTTTGCGTTTCTACAAACAGTTTGGTATTCTAGTGGCACTCCAGCTAACTAGACGGCATAAAACACCTCAGATTAGAAAATTGAGACCATAAAAAGAAATCTTTCAGTTAGTAGAACAATGTTTGTAAAGGACTTACCGGCTAAAAATGACATTACAAGGTCAGAATCGGCTCTAGAACTTTGAGGTTTTTACTATTCACAGTTTCTGTTTCCTCTTCCATTTTCTTCATCTCTCTCTCTCTCTCTCTCTCTTGTGGCTGGCTGAAATTGGCTATTAAAAAGGAAGGAATGGTTGTGATTTAATCTTGAGATGAGATGGTCTTATAGTGTGCCAAGTATCCAAAGATTGAAGCACAAGATTTCCAAGTGTCATCCAAGCCTCTTGTCTTCTCTCTCTCTCTTAGGTAGCGTCACTTTTGTCAAGGGAAAGGAAAGGCCTGACAATTTCCACAAACTCCTTGGTTTAGTGTTCGAGAAGTCAAGTACGCGACCGATGGATTCACCGGACTCAAGGGATGGGTGGCACCTTTACAGAGTGCCACCACAAAAGGAAAAAAGCAAGTGTCATCATTAGGGACACTTGTCACTCTCTTATCATGCCAACACAAAAAATTATTTGTACTTTCTCATGATGAATTTACAAGTGTCACTTTCTTATTTGTTCAACACAAAAGTTGAGTCATCATTACTCATCATGACTTATTTTATTAAAGATACTTTAATAAAGTTACTTTATTGGTAGCTACTCAGGTTTCACTCGGGACTTACTTAGAATTACGTCATGCACATCGGAGCCCGCAAGATGACGCCAGGTTGGAGTATGTGTGTGGTGTAATACCCCACTTTTCATCAATATTCCTTGTATGTATATTTGAGATAATTAGTGGAATAAAATAGTGAAATGTGGTCTGCATGAATTTATGGAAATATTCCAATCGCCGGTTACACATAATTTGGCCAAGTAAGGACACAAAGAGGAAATTAATGTACAATTAAGGGCCTAATATTGTAAATAAAATATGAGTATAAAATGGTACAAGTAATGGACTTATTCAAGTGTTAAAATTGGGCTAAGCCAAAGAAATGAGCAAAAAATGATTCATTTCGGTAAATCATAAAATGTAGGGACAAAATGGTAATTTTGCCATAAAATGGGAAATAATTATTTTTCCATAATATTCCCAATAATTTCAATTAAATGGGAATTAAAAAGAGAGAAATGGCTACTTGATCATTAATAAACCAATTTTGGTGAATTAGTATCAAGAAAGGTTAAATAGTCAAAAGTCAAAGGTCCAAAAGTCAACTATTTGCAAGTTGAATATGAAATGGAATATGAATATGAAAATAAGTAGTTTTGATTCCTATCACTGATGAAATATGAATATGAAATGGAATATGTAAAGTTGGCAGAGATACGCTCACAAACTCTGATAAACATGAACAAAAGAGAAAACCGGTGAGTCTTAACGAGTTAGTGAAGATTTGTGAAAATGATTGTAAAAACTTTACCACCATCTCAACTATAGGTTCAACTCTTGGGTTGAGGTTGGGGAATTTATAAGCATTTTCAGAAGTTGGGTGTTCCCGGCTCAAATTCTGGTCTCCCGCATGATTTCACTACTCTTTTGTACTTAACTAAAGCTATAGGAAATGAGGTATCACATGTGGGCCCCACATATGCCATATACCAGTGTCTTTTCTAAAAACGCAAGGTACACATGTCATAGCATATTTTGCTCAACCAATCAGTGCCATACCTTATGACATAGCTGGGGGGGATCTTTCTACCAACCCAATGGCACCATATATATGTCTTGTGCACATCTGCACTGGCACGTCATTCCTACTGCCAAAACATACTGGGCCCTCTGCCTGGTAGGGCCATATCCCATGGTCCTCTAGATTCTTTCTATCTCTCGACATTTTTGGGACTGTTCCTGACCTGGGCTTAGTCGTCTGCTTGATAAAGGCTTATTCTCAATTCTTTAAGCCCAAAATTTAGGATATTACAGACTACATGTACTTGTATTGATATAAGACTCATATATAGTATTCGGTCATCCGAAGATGGTTGTCATAATGTTTTAGGATAAGAGAAGTCACAGGGTACCGATACCCAGAAGTGGTTGGAGCTGATACTAGCATTTTTGCACCAGTACATTAAGTTTAAGCGTGCTCGGCCCAGGGAAATCTTATGATGGGTGATCCCCTAGAAGTTTTTGAACATGTTAAGTCATGTAATGCAAAAGAGTAGAAACATGTTATATAGTGATTTATAGGATGTATATTATTAAAAGGTTTCCCTAAACTGTTATAAATGCAGCAGAAACAAAATACGGATAGGGAAAGGGAAAGCAATCCTAGCAGACAGAATAATGAGCATAATCAAGCTGAGGAACCTAATTAGGGGCCTTTGCCTAGACCTATTGTTGAGGGTGGCATGATTCTATCAGCAACAACCTTCAACTTTTTGAGGAAAGTTTAATCCTCAGGTGGCAGAGGACTACCTACCATGGCTGGAGAAAATTTTTAGAATTTTGGAATGCCCAGATAACATTAAAATTTAGCTGGTAATCTTCAAATTAGAGGGTGATGCAGATAGTTGGTGGAAAAATATTGAGATGATTCTGCAGGCACGAAATATTCTTATCACTTGGGAATTATTTCTTGAGAAATTTGATGAGAAATACTTTCCCCGATCAGTCTGAATTGCAAAGGAAATAGAGTTCCTTTCTATTTAGAAAGATGAGAAGGAAAGCTTTGATGAGTACTTGGCTCGCTATATCTGATTGTCTCGATACTCATCTTACCTGAGGTATCGTGATGATGAGGGGTGGAATTCATATATGATGATTTAGGGACTGTGACAAGAGCTGAAAGAAAAGTTAGTCTCTAAGCAGTTCACATAGTTTAATAAGGTAGTGGAAGAATGCCGAATCATAAAAAGTAACTTGCTAAGTTTGTATACTGATAAATGTGCTGGTAGTAAGGGTGCATCTAGAATTAAGAGTTCTCCCATAAATGTAAGAATTTGGGAGGTCCATCTAAAGAGAGCAACAAAAAGCCTTATCAGACTGATAGCCGCAATAACCAGAGACTCCCTGAGAATAGAACCTGTTGGCACTGTGGTAAGCCCCATAATCCTGGAAGGCCATGTGGTGCACTAGTAAGGCATACAATTTGTTATAATTGTCAACAACCGGGGCATTTTGCTAGAGACTGTCCACAGCTGTAAAAGGTAGGGTAGCTAAGGCAGAGGACTTAGAGCAGAGTCTTTGCCATGACATAGGAAGAAGCTAAAAAATCTCTTAAACTAATCCAAGTATGGTTTTACTTAATGATAATTATGTACAAGCATTGTATAATTTTGGTGCTAGTCATTCATTTATTGCATATGACTATGTGAGATGGCTAGGCCTGAGTGTGCATCAGTTACCATATGAGCTAGTTTTATCTATACCCACGGGTGTTAGATATGTCACAACTAATATTTGTTTGAATTGCATAATTAACGCCGAAAGATGTGAATCAACGGTGGATCTGATCTTCTTACCGCTGTATAAGTTGGAAGTAATTCTTTGTATTGACTGGTTGACAGCAAAAAATGTTTTGCTAGACTGCGGAAGCAAAAGGGTCATTTATCCCAGTCCGCAACCAAATATTAGTGCAGAAGTCAACCTTAATTTTCTTTCAGCAGCTAAGGCTGAGAAATGTCTACATAAAGGTTGTCAGGGGTACATGATATTTTTCTCTAGGCAGTCAGAATCTGAAACAACACTTGAGAATATCCCTGTAGTAAATGAGTTTTTTAAAGTATTTCTGGAAGATATCAGTGGGCTACCTTTAGGAAAGGGAAGTGGAGTTTGTGATTGAAACTAAGCTTGGAGCAGGACCAATATCCAAAGCCATGTACAGGATGGCTTTAAATAAGATAGTAGAATTGAAAAAGCAGATTAAGGAGCTATTAGAGAAAGGGTTCATCTAACAATAGAACCAGTATTGATAATCCTAGATCCACAGTTAACCTATGTAGTCTACAATGATGTGAGCAAGCATGGATTGGGATGTGTCATAATGAAGCAGGACAGAGTTGTAGCATATGCCTCTCGTCAGTTGAACCCTTACGAGAAACTCTCTATGGGGAAACAATAGAGTTGTACTACGACAACAAAAGCTTAAAATACTTCTATGATAAGAAAGAGTTAAAAATAAGACAATACAGATGGATGCAATTTCTTAAAGATTATAACCTGGATATTAAATACCATCTAGGGAAGGCTAATATAGTTATAGATGCATTGAGCCGTAAGACAGTGCAGGTGGCAACCTTAATGATTCAAGAGCAGAAACTAATTGAGGATTTCAGAGATCTCAATCTATCTAATCAAATTTTGATTAGTGGCAATAATATCAGTCAGGCAAAAAATGATTTGAGAATAGCAATTGAGGAAGCTCAGATGCATAATGAAAGTATAGAGTCCATAAGAAACATGGTTGAAAAGGGAGAAACTCAGGAATATGACCTATTACAAACCATACTAGTAAGATACAGGAAGTGGATATATGTTCCACCGCAAGTAGAATTGAGAAAATAAATCCTGGATGTAGCACACAAGAGTCAGTATACTCTGTACCCAAGAGCAATTAAAATGTATCATGACTTGAAGTCATGTATTGGTGGCAGGAATTAAAAGAGATGTGACAGAGTTTGTGGCTCGTTGTCTCACTTGCCATAAGGTGAAAGCTAAGCGTCAACAACCGTAAGGGCTTTTGTAAAACCTTGAAATTCCTGAGTGGAAATGGAAAAGTATTACCATGGATTTTGTGACAGGATTACCCAAGATTAAAAATCATGATGCTATATGGCAATTGTTGACCGATTCACAATGACAGATCATTTTCTACTAATTAGCATTAACTATTATTGTGATAAGTTGGTAGAGATCTATATCAAGGAGATTGTATGATTGCATGGTACGCCAAAGAATATAATTTCCAATCGAGATTCTCAGTTTACTTCCATGTTTTGGAGATCATTACATGAGGCTTTAGGTACTAAACTCAGATTCAGTAAAACCTATTATCCTTAGATAGATGGACAAACAAAAAGAATAATATAGATGCTAGAAGATCTGTTGAGAGCATATGTATTGGATTTCAAAAGAAGTTGGGATTGATTCATTTCACTGTTAGAATTTGTGTAAAATAACAACTATCATTCGAGCATTCAAATGGCTCCATATGAAGCGTTGTATGGAAGGAAATGTCAATCACCCTTATGTTTGGCAAAATTGTTTGAGAGGAAGTTTTATAGGACAGATATAGTAGATCAAACAACATAGCAGATTAAGGTGATAAAGCATAGATTGTTGGCTGCTCAGAGTAGGCAGAAAATTTATCCCGACAAGAGGCAAAAACCACTAGAATTTAAAGTCGGAGATAACATGTTTATGAAAGTTTCACTTATTACTGGAATTGGTAGGGCATTAAAAGTAAAGAAATTAAGCCCTAGGTACATTGGTCCATTTGAAATATTATCAAGAATCGGGCCAGTAGTGTACCAAATAGCTTTACCCCCAAATTTGAGCTGATTGCATGATGTCTTCTATGTTTCAAAAGTTGAAGAAGTATCAACCCGACCCAGAGCATGTAATTGAATATGAAGATGTTGATATGTGAGATGATCTTACATATGAGGTTGAACCTTACCGAATTATTGATTAGCAAGAGAAACAACTCAGGCACAAGAGTATCCCATTCGTGAAAAAAGTTTGGAAGGGATTATCTCCTAGGGAAGCAACTTAGGAAATGTAAGAAGACATGCAAAGGCGTTACCCAAAATTTATGAATACGTTTATGTAGCAAATTTTGGGGATGAAATTTTATTGACGAGGGGAGAGTTGTAATATCCCAAATTTTATTCACAAAATCCCTTGTACATTTGATTATACAAAATAGAATAAAATGGTGAATTTTGGTGCACTTGAAATAGCCAAAATATTAGAGATAGAGGTTACATTAAATTGTGGCTAAGTCAAGACATAAAGCATAATATTTGTCTTCATAGAATTATAATATTGTAACCTAAAACTAAGAAGGGAAGAGCACAATTTTTAGCCCAATAAATGATAAAAATTTCTTCCAAAAACAAAAAGTAAAGAAGGAAGAAATTGGTTCAAAAATTGAAGAAAATGCAAGGTTAAAATAGTCATTTGGCTAATAAAATTAAAAAGGCAATATTTTCCCATTAAGTAAGGCCAAAATCGGCTAAAAGAAAGAAGAGCAAGGGAAAAATGAGATTATACCATCTTGCATGCCATGTAGAAGCTTGTTGTGCCATATATGGAAAAAGAAGAAAAAGAAAGTGACATATGTAACAAAATTACAATAAAATATTATATAATTAAGGAGGTGGGAGATGATTTTTATTTAAGAGCAACTTAGCTCTTCCAAGGCCACATTTTGGCTAGCAACCAAGAAGAAGAAGAGAGAGAGAGAGAGCTTGGAGAAAACAAAGAACAAGAAGAGAGAAAGAGAGATCAAGAAGCAAATCAAGGTAAATTATATTGATGGCAAAATTCATGTGTTCTTGCCTTTAATATCTTGAAAATCTTCTCTAATCCTCATATTCCTTTTGAAATCATGTAAAGCAAGAAGAAAATCAAGAGAAAAGGAGAGAGGAAGTGCACGGTTAGAGAGAGAAATAAAGAAGAATTCAAGGTAAGCTTGAAGCAATAAAGGTGATTTGGAAGGTGAAAATGAAGCAAGAACACTTACCTTGCTTATTTGTTCTTCTTTCTCTTTCATTTTTCATTTTCTCTTCTTTTCTCCAATTTTATGGATATTGGCCATCCAAATGAGTGTGTGAGAGAGTGTTATACGTTTAATATTTATTTCCTTGGTCCCTTATGTAACACCTTACTTTTATACCGTACAAAACAGTCCAAAACGTGACCTGATGCCAAATTGGAGACCATAAACAATATTCAATCCATTTGGGATCCTGACTTCACTACAGGGTTCAATCCTATAGTAAGTGGATTCTTAAAAAGTTTTTCAAAATATTTTAGCTATGGTCTCATTTCCATTTTTTAAATCCATTTAATTCATTTGGGTCTGTTTCCATTTATTAATATCAGAGTACTTACTAAAGTTCTTAGCAGGTATTCAAGATAAGTTTGTTACTAGAGGGTCCACCTGGCGCGGTCACCTTTTTCTAGTTGATTTACTACAATTACATACAAATTTTAGAGTCTATAGTTGGTGTACTTCTACCACCATGAGTACTAGTTTTACAAAATACCATTCGGCATTATATACAGATCTAAAAGTTAGATAACCAATAGAAAATAGACTCTAAGTCTTCACTTCTACCCGTCCGTGGCTACCTTCTTCTCGTGAGAGCTACTTGCCAGTGCTGCAAGCTAGTTTTTGAAAAAGGGTGAGATTTAAAAGAATCCCAGTAGTAACAAACAACACTCATATATAATGCATACAGAGAAACATGTTATATCATCTATCACATATCAGACAGATCAATATTCATTCAACATTTAGAGATATGTTTTACAACAAACAATTCTATTCAAAGATTTACCGTCCTTTCCCATAGCGCTGGGTATTCTACTAGGCTAAAGCCTTTCTCATCTGAATGCTTAACAGGCAATTTTTCCCAATTCATGTTCACAGTTGAAGTATACATAGTGGCAATAATATGCATGAAGCTGGATACATAGAATATGAGGGAGAAGTTACTACCTTAGCCTTTCCAATGTTCCGAGATGTGTTACCAATTCCTTGGTCGTCCCAAGAAGATATCAAATCCTTTATATAGGAATTCAGGAATTGGACATGTTATTACTTATCCCAATACTTTTGTATAAGGTAAATTAAATTATTCTTGATTCATTCCTATTTTTGTCCTTGGTTTTAACTCGTTGGTTATCATTTGAGTCATTTAGTTAGCTCTTGGAAGCTCAAACAAAGGCCCATGGGGTTGGGAAAGACCTTACAAATCTACTCCTCTTGGAAAATATAAAATATAGGAAAAATTAGGTCTTGGCCACAGCCATAAATAGGTCAGAAACATTTAGGCCGTGCCCAAGAAATCTTCTAGCCGCTGCCAAGAATCCTCTGGTTTTTGACCAAACATCAAAAAACCATAACTAAATCCAAAAAAATCCAAATAAGGTGGTTTAAAGTTCTAAATGACCCTTATTAAGTATAATTTTAGATAAAAATATATCAATTAGATAAATGGATATAAATTAATACGTAATTCCATTTAATTATACACTGTTCCTGAATTTCCAGTTTTACATGACCAAATTTTAAAAATGTAGAACTTCTAGCATACACATTCAAATGACCGTTATGACCTATTAAATTAAAGCTTGATAAGTCTACTTTTATACTGAAAAGTTTCATATTTATTGGACATCATTTGACATTTTCCTATTCAAAAACATCATCAAACCATACTGCCACGCAGGAAATTCACACTAGCAGAATTTGCGAAGTTACAAATTATATTCCAATGATCTAGAATTTATAACTAGGGGATATTCCCACACAATTTTTCATGTAGAAAAAAATGGAAATATTAAAATGACCAAATTCTAATTCCTTATATGTGTCCTATTTTGGCAGAAATTTGACATATAATCCAATAATTACCAAACTTCCAATTTAAGCCTCAAACTAGCTTCATATGCCTTCTAAACATCATAAAACACCATGAATATAATCAAAACCCCATGAATCTTCAAAAACCTAGCTTGAAAAAAATTAGGGAAAAATTTCTCATGCCAAAATACTCAACCAACCAACACAATCCATAGTTCAAAATGACTAAAGCTCACCTCTTGTTATTCCTTAGGTTCTTTCTTTGGTTCTTCAACTTGTGCTTTTGCAAGGTAGCTCAAAACACCTCCTCTTAAAATTTTGAAACCATAGAAATGAAGCTCTCATGAAGAGGAACAATGTTTATGAAGAGTGTTTGAGCCATAGAATTGGTTTGATAGGAGAAAATCAAGCTAGAAGGTTACATTTTCTTCTTGTGTTCTTGCTTTCTCTTTCCTTAAGCACTTGGACGTTTTCTGAGCTTGAAGAGAGAGTGAAATATGTGTTAAATTAATTAACTTCAGCTCTTTAATTCTCTTGGCCGACTTTCTCAAAAAAATCAAGGGAAAAATGCCATGTGTCATCTTTATATGATTTCTTGCAAAAGTGGTAGGTTAATTGCCAACTATTGTCAAGTTCACTTTGGTTAGCCTTCTTATCTTCCCTTTTCGTCTTTTTGACCGTAAGTTACTGCCCAAAAAGAAAGAAGAATTTTTTATCTTCATGCTCTTACAAGGTTACTTTTTAGTCAAAATAACAAATTGAAGTCCAATTACAAAGCATGTTGACTTTTCTTCTCTTCCTTTTTCTTTGATTTTTGACTAACCAATACCTGTGGTTTAATTCAATTCCCTTCCTTCTCATTATTGCTGTGTTGATAAAAAATATATGCCTAAAAAAGGGAGAAGAATTTATTGACTAATTAACCTTAGTCTCTTCTTCCTTCTTTACCCTTGTTCTTGGTAATAATAATTATTGTGCCATTAACTCTTTCATTTCTCTTTGTTTTTACACTAATGGTTTAGATGACCTTGTTTCCTTACTAATAGTGCCCTTCTATTCTTGGGGTTCTCATTAGGTTTTTATCATTCCCGATTTTAGGCAAAAAATAGGTAATTTACCGATAGATAATCGAAACTAAAGTCATTGTATAATTTTTAGGGACAATTCTATCATTAATTTCACTTTCTATTTTGTATAGTTAGCCCTTGAGTACATTTTAGGATATTACACATTGCATTTACTTGATTGAAATTTCACCTAAAGAGAGCACGGAAGTCCAAGTGGCAATTATTTATGGCTTCTTACAAAAGTGGTTTGGTTACTTAACTAAGGTGAGTTTGGTTACTTTAACCTATTTCCTTCTCTCTTCTTCATTTGTGACCCAAATGATCATTCAAAGTGGAGTAAATGGGCTGATCAATTCTCCTCTTGAAATGTTGCTTTTCAAGCTTAGCCACAATTGTTGACTTTTCAACTTTACTTGGCTAAATTGCTTCAACTCATGGAATATTTATCTCAAATATTTATTCCCTTCTTGCTCCCCTTTTGACCATCCAACATCATGAGACAAGGGGAAAATATTGACTTTTGATTTTATTTAGACAAATGACTATTTTTTCCATACATTTTTGTGATTTTCGCACATGCTGGAAAATCTGGCAGAATTTTCATCTAACTTTGAAAATTCATATCTAATTGTAAAAATATCTAATTGGTGTGGTTTTAAAGGCTATGTAACACTTATTAAGTTTATTTTCAAGCAAAAATATAGCCTTTAGCCAACTAGAAGCTCAAAATTCCCAGAAACTGGCCAGATTTACTGGGTCAACTTAAAAAATGTATAACTCTTTGTGTACAGCTCCAAATGACTTATATGACCTATCAAATTAAAGCTTGGTAAATATACTTTTATTCTGGAAAGTTTCACAATTTTTGGACATCATTTGTCTATTTAAAAATGTCATGCAAATTGGCTGCCATGAATAGAATACACACTAGCAACATTATTCCAACTTTTCCTCATGCATTAATGGGTCTCTTGCTAAATTGGGGCTTAGCAGTCCACTTGAGTCAGGCTTATCCTCAAGCCTCTAATCCCAAAATTTGGGATATTATATCTATCTCAGCCATTTATATCACATTATTCTCATAGGTTATCAAATGTTCTCATGCTCATCCATTTCAATCAATACCAAGATTCAACATTCATCTAATGCATGTATTGGTTATTCTATCACAACATCTCAAATGATTAATAGTACACATATTTGTATTTTAAACATATATGAGTATCATACAATAACATCAAGAACATCATAACACAATAATCATAACTTACCCTTATAATGCCACTCGCTAGGGTGTGATACCTTATTTCCAATACTACCAAATAAGTATAAATGAGTAGTGAAATCAATTGTGGAACCAGGATTAAACGTCAGATTTCCCACTATTTCAAAACATTCATAAATCATCGCTCTCAACTCAGGATTTGAACCTAAGGTTGATAGGGTTTTCCAAAGGGTATAATACTTTAAATACATTTCTACAAACCTCACTACGTCACTAATGGCTCATTAGCTCTTAATTTCATTACAATCTGAGTATATGCGGGCGATTTACTTGCCTTTTTAATGAAATTAGAGCTATTCTCCTTTAAGAAAACTAGAGTTGTTCTCTGCTCAATTTCATTCATACATTCATATGCATACATGAAATGTAAAGCCATGTAAGGCCATCAAATGTAAGCCAATTACATCATTATAAATGGTAGTGCCTCGCACTACGATCTTCACCTCACCTTTGTAATCCTCCTCCGTGCTTATCTCCCTACACTCTTCATCTGTCCAAATGGTTGGTTGGGAGGAGTGAGATTTGAGAGAATCTCATTAGCAAACATTACCACTATGCATGTCATGCTTGCCTCTCATATTTCATGCCAACATAATGACATATCTGCATGCTCAATAATATGACATACTCACGGCTATCGCATAAATATAACAAAGCTTAAATCAATCAAGTATGTTCAACACAAATAGGCAAATCAGTCACATATAACAATGCAAACACATACATATCACAGACATGCAGGAAAGGTAAGTTCACTACCTTTTGGACTTCGTATCCTTATTCAAACTATTGTCTTTGCTCTGACTCAGGCACCATTCGTCGGGTCCTAAATTCCAAATATACAATAAATGAGTCACAAATCATCCATGTATCATTCTAGACTCATTTTAGTGGATATCTTAGACCAATTATGTTAAATTACCAAAATACCCACAGAAGCCCGGCCCAATTGTACCTATCAGAATTTATGACATAGGCCAATCCTACACAATTTTACTTGTAGAATCCATTTCTAACCTTAGATTAGTTAAATTCAGGCCCAAATGATGAACATACCCTTGACAGCCCTTACTTAGAGCTTTAAGGGGTAATTTGGTCATTTCACACTCTAGCCCTTTTCTTACTTCATCATCAATATGAACCCTACAAAATTTGCCCTTATGAACTCAATGGAATCATCCAATTGATGACATTCCAACTCATGGCTCACGCCACACATAAGGCAGCCATTTTTAGAGTTATCATAAGAGTTGTGTCGGTTTCTTCCTTTCTCTTGCCTAAACACTTTCTTTTTACTTTAATCACATGATTAGCTATTTAGGCAAGCATTGGATATTGTGTAGGCCATTAAAACACCATTTGAATGAAGAGTGAATAGTACCCAACTTCCATACTACTCATTCAAACAACAAACCAATAGGTTCATAAGGAAGCTTACACTTACCTTTACATGTTTCTGAATTTGGTTCGGAATGCCGGCATCACTTCAACTGGTGAGATGGTACCAACCACCTCTAAACGAGAATCCAAAACTGCAGAAATGAAGCTACGGATGAGTAGAAGAATGTTTGTACAGGGCACTTTGAGAGAAGACGCTGTTTTGATAGAGTTTCGATAATTGTAAGTTTTCTCTCTCTTCTCTCTCTCTTTCGTTCTCCTCCACTCTCTCTCACTCTCTTTGGTTCTGATATGAACGAAAGAATGAGAAAGAGATGATGGTAAATGATGATTTAAATGAATCATCTTAAAGAGCTATCATGTGCTCACACCTTATAGGTCAAAACTTAAACTTTCTTGCGTGACAATTCATTTCCCTTTTCATGCTTCTTCATCCACTAAAAATAATGAGATCAAAAGAGAGAAATATTACTCTCAAACTATCCCATTATATCACATTTCAAGTGGTTTACCAAAGCGGTTTACCAAAGCCTTATGCTTTTGGCTCATTGAATTTCCTTGATAATAATTCACCAACATAGGCTCATTGATTACAAAGTAGCCATTTTCCTCATTTCAATTCCCATTCAACTGAAATTATTGGGAATATTAGGGAAAAATACTCATTTCTTACTTTATGAAAAAATTATCATTTTGCCCTTACCTTTCATGATTTATCAAAATAAATCATTTCTTACCACTTTTCTTTATTTTCTGACATCATTTGACTAATTTAGGCATCAATAATAAGGAAATAATGGCTGCTAGCCTTTCATTGGTCAAATGATCATTTTGTCCATATATTACTTTTCCCTGAGCTCTTTAGCTCACCATAATATTCCCTTTTAATATCCAAGTATATAAAGGAATTTTAGGAAATAATACCATGCCTCGCTAGGACATTTACTAAACTGGGGTCTAGCAGTCCCCTTAATCCAGGCTTAGTCGCAAGCCTCTTGTCCCAAAATTTAAGATATTACACAGGGCAAGAAGTACCTTTCTTACCTTAGTGAGCATATTTCTCATCGAGGTGAGTTTACTTATGAACACGCTTCGGCGAGTGTCATTTACCCAAGTGAGTGATACAATCGCAGCATTCCAAAATTTGGGATTTAGACCTATGGTTTTCTATATGTTCATAACAAATAATACTATCTAGCCCTAAGTTTTCATACAAGCAAGTCCCACAAAGCAAATTTTGGTATAAAAGTAAGGAATATACCAAATCTAACTCATCCTATGCTTATGCAGTTTTCTAAAAACTCCAACGAGCAATACCCCCTGGGAAGTTGCTGGAAATGTTAAGTCATGAAACAGAAGGAAGTAGGAATATGTTGTACAGTTACTTATGGGTAGTGTATTACTAAAAGTCTTTCCCAAACTACTGTAAAGGTATGTTATATGTTATTATTGAAGTATCTGTGTGTTCAATTATTGTGAAATGACAAAGGTACCCTTATAAACACATGAAAGTTACCTCTTCATTATCTTTAGATAATGAGACATAGAGATGGTAAGATAAAGAGGTAGAGATTTCAAGTAGGGTCAGGGGCCTAGACCTGACCCAATATAGCAGATAATAGGCAGGTTAACGGAGCAATGTATAATTGAAATATGATATGAGTGACGAGCTGTGGAGAGTGTAGAAAAAATAAGGTAAGGATAGGGAAAGAGGAAACAATCCTAGTAGATAGGGAAATAAGTGGATATAGCTGGACTAGCAGCCTTCGTCTAGGCTTTTGCCTGGACCTACTGTTAAGGGTAAAAGTCTGTAGACATGACAGACATGATTTTTTCAGCAACAACCCCCTACCTTTGAGGGAAGTTTGATCCTCATACAGTATAGGAGTAGTGGCCTCGTATGAAGGAAATTTTCAAAATTCTATCAAAGTATAGGTGACAATTCATAAACTAGAGGATAATGCAAACAAATAGGAAGTAACACCTTAAAATGATACGGATATAAGGGGCTGAGACACTAAAATGACTCTGCGGGTATGAAATATTCCTGTCATATAGGAATTATTTTAGCAATGGTTCAATGGAAAAGGTTTTCCCGATTAATTTGAACTGCAAGGGAAACTAAGTTCCTTACTGGTTTGAAAAATGGAAAGGAGAGTTTTAATGAATATTGACTCGCTACATCTAATTACCTTAAGAACCGTAAGGGACAAGGGTTCTCACAAAAGGGAGACAATAAGAAGCCCTTTTAGTCAGGGAATCATAGAAACCAGAAACTCCCGACATCTCAAACATGCCCTCATTATAGTAAGTCACATTCAGGATGACTTTGCAATTTCCCTATGAGCCAGGTAATCTTCTATGCCTGCCAGAAGCCAGGTCACTTTACAGTAAACTACCCCCAGTGAGTAGCCAAGCCCAGACCTAAGAACCAGGGCCGAGTATTTTCCTTGACACACGAAGAGGAAAAGAAGTCTCCTGAGCCGGTTCAAGGTAAAATTCTTCTCAATAGTAGTTCGTTGCAAGCTTTACATGATTCGAGTGCTAGTTATTCCTTCATTGCTTATGACTATGCTAAGCGCTTAGAACTGTATATGTATAAACTTCCATTTGACTTGATTGTGTTGACGCCAATGGGTGTCAAAACTATTGATAAGTAAAATATTTGCATATTTATTTTCCCTTATATGATGATTTTGTGGACTATATTTGAACTGAATATAATCAATTTGGGTGTAATTAATAAATAAATAATGATTTTCTTGCAGCCATGGACAGTACCGGATTAAGAAGAATTAAAGAAGGCATTTTAAGGGGAAGTTACTATTCATGCGGTATTGTTCACTGTATACTATAACAGGGGTACTGTAGCGGACCATTGCGTTTCACTGTAGCGGACCATTGCGTTGTACTGTAGAGGTCGGTGTGTGTGGAAGTGGGGCGGTTCAGTGCGGTTCCTGTAGCAGTCGGTGCACTTTAGCAAGTGGGTGGTCGGTTCACTGTAGCAGTGCGGTTCACTGTAGCAAAATACTGTAGCAGTTCGAAAATGAAGCCTATAAATAGAGCTTCTTGGCACCCTAAAATGAGGAGGAAGGAAGAGAGAGAGAGTTTCTATTTTAGAGAGAGAGTTATTATTTTTAGAATTTATTTCTTGCATTTTTTTACTTCTTGCATGCCTCCTACATGGATGGTTTTACCTCCTATATGGAAGGCCTAGGTAGTCCTCCTTTATGGATGGTATAGGTTGCCACCTACATGGATGGTTTTACCTCCTATATGGTAGGCTAGATTTTCCATTTTCATGCATCTTGTAGTTGACTTTTATGTTTTTGTAATTAATTTTTATGCAATATTTATGATGTTTGTAATATATTTTGGTTTTTTTCTAATTTTATCATGAGCTAAATTTTCCTTTTCCTAGGGTGATGACGTATCTTACTAATGACAGATTGAATCTTAACTTATTAAATCTAGTTTTAATTTTTTCTTCATGATTGAGTTTTAATTATTGCTCTTAATGCTTACAATTGATTGGCCACCTTTTGGATGATTTTAATATGCATGTTGAGACCGGAAGGAGATACATGTGTGTGGATCCTATAATTAAAACCATAATTTGTATATGAAATAGGAATATATTCATATGAGTTGTGTAGTCTTAATTGAGTTCCATAAATCTTAATGCATGATTGATTGCTTAAATTCATATAGGAATATATTAGGTTAGCAATTAATTATAGAATTACTTGACCTTGGAAGAGGCTAGTAATTAAAATAGGGAAACTAGACTATCAATCATGTGGAATAAATAGGACTAGAGTAGATAAGTGATTCAATCCGGAATTTATTAAGTGAAATCTAATCCCTAGGGTTTTTTCTCATATTTGTCTTTATATCACTTGTATTCATATTTCATCATTTCTATCTTGTAATCTCAATCACAACTAATCAACCAACTAAATAGAATTAAAATTACCAATTTTGGTAATTAGTGATCAATCCTCGTGGGAACGATACTCTACTCACTTCTATATTACTTGATTACGACAGTATACACTTGCACTTCTAAATACACCATCCTACACTCGTAACAACTATGATTATTGATGCATGTCTAAATTGTGTGGTAAATGTTGAGGGACGTGAGTCTATGGTTTACTTTATTTGTTTACCGCTCTAAAAAATTTAGGTTATACTGGGTTTTGATTGGTTGATGGAAAATAATATGTTATTGGATTACGGGAGCAAGAAGATAGTATATCCCACAGAGCGGAAGGCTGATCGCAAAAATGCTAGTATAAACTTTCTCTAATTGACAAAAGCTGAGAAATAACCCCAGAAGATATTCTGGTGATAAGAGACAGAAATAACCCCAGAAGATATTCCGGTGTTAAGCGAATTTCCCAAGGTATTTGAAGATGACTTTAGTGGTTTGCCTCCGAAAAGGGAAGTGGAATTTTCATTTGAAATCATGCCTTGAGCTGGGTCTATATCAAAACCCTCATACATAATGGCTCTAAATGAGATGGCTGAACTGAAGAAGTAGATTGAGGAATTATTTAAGAAAGGGTTCATTCGACCCAGTGTCTCACCGTAGGGAGCTCCGGTGCTATTCGCTAAGAAGAAGGACAGAAGCTTAAGCCTATGTATTGACTATAAAAAGCTAAACAAGGTAACCGTCAAGAACAAGTACCTACTTCCTTAGATTGACGACCTTTTAGATTAACTTTGCGAATCAAGTATGTTCTCAAAGATTGATCTAAGGTTGGGATATCATCAACTATGGGTGAAAGTGGAAGACATACCGAAGACTACTTTCAAGACCCGGTATGGGCACTATGAGTTCCTGGTAATGCCCTTTGGGGTAACCAATCCACCTGCCTTGTTTATGGACTACATGAACCACATCTTTCGTCAATATTTAGATCAATTTGTATTAGTCCTCATTGACAACAATATGATATACTCTAAGAGTAGAAAAGAGTACGAGGAATACTTGAGAATCATGTTGGGTATTCTGCGAGAGAGGCAACTCTATGCTAAGCTGAGCAAGTGTGAGTTTTGACTCTCATAAGTCAGATTTATGGGCTATGTTATCTCACAAGAGGGGGTCGTGGTAGATTCTGTCAAACCCCTTAATATTTTGACATTTATTGTAGTATTAACAAGCAGTTCAATGGGCATACATAAATAGAACAAATAAATTGATACAATATTCTTGATTACATTACAAAATGTCCCCATAGGGTTTATACATGATATAACTTATATCCAATATGTGATACCTCATTTTCCAACACTACGGTAGAGTACCAATTAGCTAATACTCATCGAATATAAACATCAGAGTGACATAGTGTTAGAACTTTATACAATTCCTCTGCCGGATATTCACATACATGCGCAATTCATTATACAACATATATCCCATCTTTCCACTTCACTTCATATACAATCCAAATTATTCATAAAAGTCCTAAAATACATAACAGGGATTTGACAACCTAAACTAAGCTCTTCTTCTGCTCAGCCTCGGCTCTTCATCATTTACCTTCTCTTTACCCCGTGAGCTTCCTCCCTGTATTGGAGATTTGTTTTTGGGAAAAGAATAAGATTAATAGGAATCTCAGTAGTAACGCAATCAACATATAAGATAACACATACAAAGTATGCTTTACTCACAATCATCAATCAAATCATCATAACATCATTTAGTGCTTTTCATGCAATTTCCAAAACTAAGCTAGCGCTAGACAAGTTTTTGGCCCGAGGGGTACCCGCGCAAAGATAGGCCCCGGGCACCGCTCGTGCAATATGAATACTTCGCCTGAGTGTCAACCCGCGCAAAGATAGGCCCCGGGTGATCACTCTGCATAATCTAAACATGTTAGACATTTTTGATGATATCAAGCAACACATATGCATGCCATGTCATATGAAGACGGTTACTACCTGGTTGCTCCTCTATGCAACTTTCCCACTCGATTAAAGCTCGGGCAACTACTGAGGCCAGACCGATTGTCAAGTCCTAAAATCTTCAAATACCACAGATGAGTTATTACTCATCCATACATTCTTCCAAACTCATAATATTGGTAAATTTAGCCTAATAGTGCCAAATTACCAAAATACCCCTTAGGTCCTGATTATCAGTATTTTCCTCAAAACCATGATTTAGGCTATTCCTATACATTTTCGCAAGTAGAATCCATTTCTAACTTCCAATTGGCCAAAATCAAGCTAAAATGATGAAAATACCTTTGACAGCCCTCAATTAAGGCTTAGAAAGGGAAATTTTGTCATTTCACTCTCTGAGCCTTTTCTCACTTCGGGGTCAACATAGACCCTACACAATTTGGCCTCCTAAATCCAATGGAAGCATCAAAATTATCAAATTCCTATTCATTTGCTACATCCAACATAGGGAAGAGAAAATAAATTCCCAGAGAGGTTGTGTCGGATTCTCATTTTCTTTGGCCTAATCACCTCCTTTCTACTTATAACCAATATATTAACTAGTTAGACATTCATTGGACTTGATTTGGAGACACTTACATATTATGTTCTCTTTGGTTTTCTTGGATTATCTTATGCCAAATGAAGCATAATCAAGCCCAAAACAACTCTACTAACAACAATCAAGCAAGAGGAACAAGTTTAGGAAGTTACCTCTTGATTTCTTCAACTTTATCTTTCCTACACATTTTCTCTCTCTCTACCACCAGTATTTGATTCAACTACCCAACAAGGAAATCAATGATAAATAGGTGAGGAGGAGAAGCTATGGAGAAATTTGGAGCCTTAGATCACAAGACACAAGTCCCATACCTCAAGATTAGATTATCCCTAGCTTCCCTTCTTCTTCTATTCAGTTCTTGTTCTCCAGCTCTCTCTCACTCTTTTTGGATCAGTTTGATCATGATAATGGAGCTGAAGAGATGAGGGAATAATAATATAATGAAGGGTTAATTAAGTATGACAAGTATCACCCTTTCGTTGGCCCATAATTGCATTATTCCTTAATTAATCACATTTTCCTTTTCTCTTCCTCATTCTAGCCAAAATTTGCATGAGAAATAGGAGAGAAATCTGAATCTCCACTATCCCATTGTGCCATCTCGTAACTTGTTGACCAAGTCATTGACTCTTTGACTATTGACCATTCTTGACAATAATGTATCAAAATTGATTTATTTATGATCAAGTAGTTATTTTACTCTTTTTAATTATCATTTAACTATATTTAGTGGGAATATAGGGGAAAAATAACTGTTTTCCATTTTACGGTAAAATTACCGTTTTGCCCCTAATTTAATGATTTACTGAAAGAAATCATTTTCCGCCCATTTCTTCGGTTTAACCCCATTTTGACACTTAAATGAGGCCATCATTCATGTCATTAAATTTCTTGAATTTTGGTTACCATAATAGGCCTTTATCGGTACATTAATCGCCTTCTTACATCCTTATTCGGCCAATTTACGCGTAACTGGCGATTGGAATATTTTCCATAAATTCTCATAAATTCATTGACATCATTTTTCACCATTTTATTCTACTAAATATACATCAAATATACACATAAATGTATTGGTGAAAAATGGCGTATTACAGTTCTCTCCCCGTTCAATAAATTTTGTCCCCGAAATTTGTTACACCACCTGTGGCATAAATCTCAGGTAAAATCTTTGCATATCTTCTTCTGCTTCCCAAGTCGCCTCCCTTGGTAATAACCCTTTTCAGACCACCTTCACAAATAGTATGCTTCGATGTTTGAGCCTCTTTTCTTGTTTATCAATGATTCATTCTGGCTCAGCCTCATAGGTGAGATCATCTTGCATATCTAGATCTTCATACTCAATAATATGTTGAGGGTCTGGTTGGTACTTCTTCAACTAGGAAACATGAAACACATCATGTAATCTTCTTAAATTCTGGGGTAGAGCAATTCTGTACGCTACAGGCCCAACACTTGCCAATATCTCAAATGGCCCAATGTAGCGAGGACTTAGCTTTTTTCTTTTCAATGCTCTTCCGACACCAATAATAGGTAATATCTTAAGAAATACATGATCACCAACCTAACTTTTTTGTCTACTCTGGGCTGCAAGCAATCTCTGCTTGATAATTATGATCTGCTCTGTAGTCTGATTGACTATGTCCAGCCCATATAACCTTCTTTCTAACAACTCTATCCAGCAGAGAGGGGACTGACACTTCCTCCCATACAATGCTTCATACGGAGCCATTTGAATGCTCGCATAATAGCTGTTGTTATAAGCAAACTCTGTAAGAGGAAGGTATTGATCCTAACTTCTTTTGAAATAACATTACACACACTCTTAACATATCCTCTAGTATCCATATGGTTCTCTCTGACTGTCCATCCGTTTATGGATAATAGGCCTTACTGAAACTCAACCGAGTGCCCAAAGCATCATGCAGAGATCTCCAGAACTTGGATGTAAATCGAGGATCTCTGTCAGAGATTATACTCTTTGGCATCCCATGGAGTCTCACTATCTCCTTCATATAAATATCTACGAGTTTATCTGGAGAATAGTTAGCTCTGATTGGTATAAAGTACGCTAACTTTGTAAAACGATCAACAATCACTCAAATTGCATCATGATTTCAAATTTTGGGTAATCCGACTATCTGATCCATGGTCATGCTCTCCCATTTCCATTCTGGAATTGTGGGACTTTAAAGCAATCCCGGCAGTCTCTGGTGTTCAATCTTTACCTTCTGACAGGTAAGACACCGTACCACATATTCTGTCACATCCTTTTTCATTCCAGGCCACCAGCATACCGCTTTCAAATCATGGTACATCTTTACCATTCCTGGATGGAGAGTATAGCGACTCTTATGTGTTTCATCGAGAATTTTCTTCCTCAGACCATCCTTCGGTGGAACATAAGTTCTTTACTTTACCGAATTCATCCACTAGGTGACAGATCAAAATCTCGAGTCTCTTCTAGTTCAATCATAGTTCTGATTGAATTCGCTCGCTCATCTTGCATCTGGGCTTCTGCAATCTCAGCTTTCAAATCATTCTCCACTTGGCTAATACTATAGTCAGTACAGAGGATCTGATTTGATAGATTTAAGTCTCTAAAATCTTCTATCAATTTCCTTTCCTGTATCATCATAGTTGCCATCAGTACCGTTTTATGACTAAGAGCATCAGCGACGACATTAGCTTTACCTGGGTGATACTTAATCTCCAGGTTATAGTCTTTCAGCAACTCCATCCATCGATGTTGTCTCATGTTGAGCTCTTTCTGATCATACAGGTATTTAAGACTCTTGTGGTCATAGTATAGTTTAACAGTCACCCTATATAGGCAGTGCCACCAAATTTTCAATGCAAACACAATTGCCGCCAGCTCCAGATCATGTGTGGGATAATTCAATTCATGAGGCCTCAACTATCAAGAGGCATAGGCCACTACTCTGCCCTGTTGCATCAAGACACATCATAATCCCTGCTTGCTAGCATCATTGTAGACTACATAAGTCACCTCAGGATCAGGGATAATCAATACTGGTGCAGATATCAACCTCTCCTTTAGCTCTATGAAGCTCCTCTCACAACGACTATCCCACTCTAACATCTGATCTTTTTACGTGAGCTTGGTCAACGGCAAGGTAATCCAGGAGAAATCTTGAATAAATCTCCGGTAATAGCCTGCTAGACCCAGAAAACTATGTATCTCAACGACAGTCTCTAATCTAACACTGCTTCTACTTTACTGGGATCTACTGAAAGCCCTTCTTGCGAGATCACGTGGCCTAGAAATTTAACTTCTGACAGCCAAAACTCACATTTTCTCAACTTTGCATAGAGTTGCTTCTCACATAAAATACCGAGCACAATTCTCAAATGCTCCTCATGCTCTCCTCTACTCTTAGAGTATATTAGAATGTCGTCGATGAAGACTACCACAAACTGATCTAAATATTGATGAAAGATACGGTTCATCTAGTCTATAAATACCACTATTGTATTGGTCACCCCAAAATGCATCACTAAAAACTCATAGTGTCTATACCGAGTTCAAAAAGCAGTCTTCGATATGTCCTCTGCCTTTACTCGTAGCTGATGATACCCTGACCTCAGATCAATCTTCGAGAATACACTCGTTCTAGCGAGTTGATCTAGAAGGTCGTCAATCTGGGGAAGTGGGTACTTATTCTTGACGGTTAATTTGTTCAATTCTCTATAGTCAATACATAACCGCAAAGTTCTGTCTTTCTTCTTAACAAATAATACCAGCGCTCCCCACGGTGACACATTGGGTCGTATAAACCCTTTCTCAAGTAATTCTTCAATTTGCTTCTTCAATTCAGCCATCTCATTTAGAGCCATTCGATATGGGACTTTGGATATAGACCCAGCTCTAGGCATAACCTCGATTGCAAATTCAACTTCTCTTTCCGGAGGTATACCACTCAAGTCATCTGGAAACACCTCAGGAAACTCTCTTACAACTGGGATATCCTTCAGAGCCATTTCTGTATCCACTTGCACGGAAAAGAATACTACATACCCTTGACATCCTCTTCTCAAACATTTCACAGCTTCTGCCAATGAGAGGAAATTCAAGCTGGCATCTCTGTGGCTAAACTCTCACAGAGTAGGATATATGATCCTCTTGTTTCCACAATCTACTAGCACGTTATTTTCCGTAAGGCAGTTGAATCCCAATATAACTTCAAGTCTTTAGAGTGGAAAACAGATCAAATCCACTGTAGACTCATGTCCCTCGACATTTATAACACAGTTCAAACAAACATCAGTAGTCAAGGTTTTAACACCCATCGGTGTAGATAAAATCAAATCAAATGGTAGTTGATGAACATGTAATTATAGGCGTTTAGCATAGTCATAAGAAATAAAAGAATGACTAGCACCTGAATCATATAATACTTGCAATACACTACTATTAAGAAGAATTTTACCTTGAACTAGCTCTGGGGATTCCTTTACTTCTTCTCGAGTCAAGGCAAATATTCTTCCTTGACTTTGTTGTCTAGGCTTGGCAGGTCGTGGCGCTGCTCATTGAGGACAATTTATTGGCCAAAGCTAGGCACAACAAATTACTTGGCTTATAGGAACATTACACCACCATCCTAAATGAAATTTACCACACCGAGCACACATATGAGACGTTGAGGATTTTCGACCACCACGGTTTCCAGACCAAAAGGGCCTTTTATTACCTCCCCTTTATGGAAAACCTTGTCCTCTTTGTTTTTGTGAGGTCTCTCCATAACTGGATCCACCTCTCTGGCTCATACCCTTATTAACCTGTACCCTTTTCAAATTCCCTTCCGTAAGTCGGCATGCTTCCACAGCCTTATTGAACTTTCTGAACTGCTGGGAAACCAATTTCTCTTCCATCTCAGGCTTCAATCCTCCAATGAGCATATCTGAGCTCCACTTCTCATCATTTTTAAGATTCAAATAGGCAGAGTAATGAGACAGTCGAATAAACCGAGACAAGTATGAATCAAAGGTCTCGTTATCACCTTGATGGATTGCCAGAAATTCTTTCTCCTTTTCAATTCTTACCGATCTCGGAAAATATTTCTCATAAAACTTTTCTTGAAACAATTCCCACTTCAGAGGGATACTCTGAGCAGCAATACCAACATTGTATTTTTCCACCAATCATCAGCATCGCCCACTAACTTGTAGACTGCCATCTTGGCTTTCATCTCCGTCGGGCATCTGAGTACCTTGAAGATTTTCTCGAGATGGTTTATCCAATTCTCTACAGCTTGTGGGTTAAATCTCCCCTGGAATGCCTCAGGATGGTACTTAATAAACTTTGGTATCCAGTATTAGACCACATTCTCATATAGTTCTTGAACAACAGAGATATCCATGTTTGCTTCATGTGACTGTGATGGCTCGTCACTAGATGTCTGTTCCTTATCTGTATTCTCCTCCGAATGGTTTCCTTCAGGGGGATTTCCTTCCAGATTATTCCCTCCGGGTTGGCTCACTTCGGATTGATTTCCTTCAGGTTGATCCCCTCAGGGTGCTTCATCTATATTCCGCCTTTCCCTCAACTCCCGGACTTCTTCTCGCAAGTTCTGGATCATAGTCTGCTGTTGAGCTAGCATGGTAAAAACGTGCTGCATCATATTAGGCTCTGCATTATTCTCAGGTTCAGGATTTTACGGCACATTTTTCTTTGGTCTACCTTATCCCATTGTTCCTTTTTACTATTAAAAGAAACACCATGTCAATGTCATATCAATACTTATATGTACATACAACTTTCCAAATTTCATATACTAACATACATCAATCACATGTACTCAAACAACTAGGTATTCATATAAAAAGGAAATATGTTCTTCAACATAATTAGTCATGTGTACAACAAGTGGCTTACTATTTACATCAAAATAAGCACATACTACCTTACTAAACATATCATTATCCTTCTACTCCTTATGCATATTAATCACCACATATATAATCATATGCTCAATGAAAGGTAAAAACTCAAAGGGACCCATAATTACAATCTCGTTCTTTTTCTTGACCCAAGAAGTGAAATCAGGAAGATAGACTAATGTGGTTTGGATCCAAATATCGTCATCATTCATCATTAGCTCTAACTCTTCTCTTTGCTCGTACAACTTTTACACTGATTCCAAGAATGTTGTATACTGCATTGTAGGAGTGAAGAATTTCGTAAAAGCCGTCATATATAGATCCTTCAGTTGCTCCCATAACTCGTCACTTTTATGTGGATCAAAGGCCAAATTCTCCACTAGGGCATCTGACTCCACAGCTGAATCTGGATGTTGGAAACTATCATCCGAGTCCACATCATCTTTGTCCACCACTGTGCCTTCATCTTTAGCAATAGGACCAAAGTATACTGGTCACTTGATGCTCTTTCTATGAGTCCGTGCCATCCTTGGTCCACATCCTCCTCTATTAAGGATTACACCAACTCTACCTTTCAGGATCTGCTCCTCAGGTAGAACTTGATTAACAGAAGGAAGTGAAGGTGACCCACTCCTCTGTTTTTTACTAGTTGACTCATCTCTCTTCTTGATTGCCATAGGAGCTGGTATGCTCTTACGAGCTGTTCGTCTTACTCTTATTACACCGGCTCCTCTACATTCTACCATATGTGGATCCATATCCCGTTAATCGCAATGATGATGATATAATACTCTTTGCAAAGAAATAATCAAGTTAAACAAACCTCAATGTGCCAAAGTTCCTAAGAGAAATATCACACAAAGGCTTATGTAAACATGCAGAAAAACCACCACTGTACTCGAGTTTGGGGTGCATGAACGCAAGTTCTGGTCAGTAACTCGAGTCCTGCAGCTTACACTCGAGTTTAGTTGGTCTACCGCTGAAACCCAACTGATTCTCTAGTATCGCACTCGAGTTCACACGAGCAAACTCGAGTTCTCCTCTAAATCAGGCAGTCGAGTCTGAAGAGTGCTAGAATAAGAGTTCATTCCAGAAAACTTCAGATTTCAGCAACAAGTGTTGTACTCGAGTCCATTGGTCAGTACTCGAGTTCTGATGGAATATCACACTCAAGTCCCGAGAGTTCGAGGAACGAGTTTATACCCGAGAACCTCCAACACTTGAAACAACAGGAATGCACTTGAGTTCACCAAGCAACACTCGAGTTCTCACTGAGAGTGCACTCGAGTCCCGCAAGTTCACCAATGAGAGTTTCTACCCGAGAACCCTGAGACTGAAAATAGAAGTCATAAACTTGAGTCCTCAGATCAACACTCGAGTTCTAAGACTCTATTGTACTTGAGTCACATGAGTTCAGTCTTGGAAGTTTCCACCTAAGAACTCACTGCCCAGTGGAATCCATCATGCACTCGAGTCCTTCACTTGGCACTCGAGTTCTTAAGCACATCTCACTCGAGTTCACTTTTGAATTCTCGTGAGTTTCTACCCAAAAACACATGATTTGTGGGAAAATTCCTTATGGACTCAAGTTCTCAATGGCCAAGTCGAGTTCTGGCAGGAATGCACATGAGTTCAGCCTGTTACACTCGAGTTCACCAGCCGTTTTTCCATCTGAATTCTCTTCTAAATCTTCCTAAACTTCCTCAAAACTATGAAACCAACTTCAACTCTTCCTCTACTCCTTCATCATACTTCATACTCATATTCTAAACCATCCCAACCATTTCAACACTAATGAATTGTGCAATTCTCTTAAACCCAAGCAGAGGATTTCTAGCAATTACAAACTTATCACCAAAATCTATGCTCTATGACTCTTACAATAACCATCGTTGCCAGAACCATTGCTTTGATACACAAAATATGATACCTCATTTTCCAATACTACGTTAGAGTACCAATTAGCTAATACTCATCGAATATAAACGTTAGAGTGCCATAATGCTAGAACTTTATACAATACTTTTGCCAGATATTCAAATACATGCACAATTCATTATACAACACATATCCCATCTTTCCACTTCACGTCATATACAATCAAAAGTATTTATAAAAGTCCTAAAATACATAACAGGGATTTGACAACCTAAACTAAGCTCTTCCGCCGCTCGGCCTCGGCTCTTCATATTTACCTTCTCTTTGCCCCGCGAGCTTCCTCCCTATACTGGAGATTTGTTTTTGGGAAAAGAATGAGATTAATAGGAATCTCAGTAGTAACACAATCAACATATAAGATAACACATACAAAGCATGCTTTACTTACAATAATCAATCAAATCATCAAAACATCATTTAGTGCTTTTCATGCAATTCACAAAACCCTAATTATCAGTATTTTCCTCAAAATCATTATTTAGGCCATTCCTAAACATTTTCACATGTAGAATCCATTTCTAACTTCCAGTTGGCCAAAATCAAACTGAAATGATGAAAATACCCTTGACAACCCTCAATTAAGGCTTAGAAAGGGCAATTTTGTCATTTCACTCTCCGAGCCTTTTCTCACTTCGGGGTCAACATAGACCCTACACAATTTGGCCTCCTAAATCCAATGGAAGCATCAAAATTTTCAAATTCCTATTCATTTGCTACGTCCAACATAGGGAAGAGAAAATAAATTCCCAGAAAGGTTGTGTCGGATTCTCATTTTCTTTGGCCTAATCACCTCCTTTCTACTTATAACCAATATATTAACTAGTTAGACATTCATTGGACTTGATTTGGAGACACTTACATATTATGTTCTCTTTGGTTTTCTTGGATTATCTTATGCCAAATGAAGCATAATCAAGCCCAAAACAACTCTACTAACAACAATCAAGCAAGAGGAACAAGTTTAGGAAGTTACCTCTTGATTTCTTCAACTTTATCTTTCCTACACATTTTCTCTCTCTCTACCACCAGTATTTGATTCAACTACCCAACAAGGAAATCAATGATAAATAGGTGAGGAGGAGAAGCTATGGAGAAATTTGGAGCCTTAGATCACAAGACACAAGTCCCATACCTCAAGATTAGATTATCCCTAGCTTCCCTTCTTCTTCTATTCAGTTCTTGTTCTCCAGCTCTCTCACACTCTTTTTGGATCAGTTTGATCATGATAATGGAGCTGAAGAGATGAGGGAATAATAATATAATGAAGGGTTAATTAAGTATGACAAGTATCACCCTTTCGTTGGCCCATAATTGCATTATTCCTTAATTAATCACATTTTCCTTTTCTCTTCCTCATTCCAGCCAAAATTTTCATGAGAAATAGGAGAGAAATCTGAATCTCTAATATCCCATTGTGCCATCTCGTAACTTGTTGACCAAGTTATTCACTTTTTGACTATTTGACCATTCTTGACAATAATTTACCAAAATTGATTTATTTATGATCAAGTAGTCATTTTAATCTTTTTAATTCTCATTTAACTCAATTTAGTGGGAATATTGGAAAAAAATAACTATTTTCCATTTTACAGCAAAATTATCGTTTTGCCCCTGCATTTAATGATCTACTGAAAGAAATCATTTTTTGCCCATTTCTTCGGTTTAACCCCATTTTGACACTTACATGATGCCATCATTCATGTCATTAAATTTCTTGAATTTTGGTTACCGTAATAGGCATTTATCGGTACATTAATCGCCTTCTTACATCCTTATTCGGCTAATTTACCCGTAACCGACGATTGGAATATTTTTCATAAATTCTCATAAATTTATTCACATCATTTTTACCATTTTATTCTACTAAATATACATTAAATATACACATAAATGTATTGGGGAAAAATGGGGTATTACACAATACAAAGAAGGACTATGAGATAACCAGTAAAGAAATTCTTGAACCAACACCTGACCTTCGCCCGCCGGTATCTACTACTTTGCCCATTGAGCCATTTCCACTTGCTAAGATAAATTTTAAATTTATGGAAAAGGGTGAGATTCAAACGAATCTCAGTAGTAACAGGCTATCAATCATATAAAATGTGAAATATAAACATGCAATGTAGCGTTTATCATGATGTAGCCATCAAAATGACATTCATATGTCAGACAATGCTCAGGAACTAAATGATGATTTTGTCTAAAACACAATAATCATCCATTCCTGATCTGCATACCATCATCTCATAATATGATCACAACAACTTGGAGCAGGCCTATACCTGTCTATAATCATCATCACTTTGAGCAGGCCTATACCTATTCATACATATCACAACTTAGAGCAGGCCTATTCCTGTCTATAAGTATCAAGCAACTCAATTGGGTCCACCTGGACACATGGTACCCTAAAGGTTCCATAGGGTGGTTTAACTCATCACCCACATCCAGAGAGTATAAACACCACAAGCAATATATTGTACAGAACATGGCAACAATGCATATTAACATTCACATAGAATATGAGAGATAGAGTTATTACATAGATTCCTTTCCAAAGCCTACCGGTCCTTTAACCTTTTTTCTGGCTCAGGCAATTACCAAATCCTAAAATTCCCAAATTAATTACAAATGAATTACCACTCCTTTAACCTTTCATCTGGCTCAGGTATTTTTGTACTTTTTCAAAAATTACAACCTAGCTTATCTTACATATTTTTCCATTTACAATCTTTTTTTGACCTCAGATTAGGCTAATTCTAGCTTAAATTATAAATTTTCCCTTGGCAACCCTAACTTAGGGTTTTAGGGTTAAAATTGTCATTCACAATTCGAGGCTTTTCACACTCCACACTCTACATGAACCCTACACAATTTTCCCTTATACATATCATAGGACCATTAGAATCATGAAATTCAAGCTCTAACCCTTAGTTTTCAGTCAGGCCGAAACTTTAAAGAATTTTGGGAAAATTGGATTTTCATGATTTTAATCCTTGAAACACTTTGTTTTCACTTGTTTATTCATTCAATCATCATTTTGACATAATCAATTGAAATTTAGGCAGCATTTCCCCTTAGAATTAGGACAACCCAAATTTACAAAACTACCACAAATAACCAGATTTTCAGCCAGACAACAATTATAACTCAATTTCTAGCAGGATTTTCCAAAGTTTATACAACTTACCTTACTATTTCTCCTTCCTTCTCTTATGGAAAGAATCTTTCCCTTCTTTCCTTAGAGTTTTTGCTTATTGGATGGCTAATCCAAAAGAATAAGGAGGTTCATAAGAGGTTTCTAGAACAATAACACAAGATTGGGCAGAGATTTCCACATACTTACCTCGTACGTGCACCTTGGAACTTCCTCTTCTTCCTTTACTCCTCGTCCTCTCCAAGCTCTTCTCCTTTCTTTCCTCTCTTCTCTTGGACATGCAATGTAATGTCCCAAATTTTGATCACTATGTATCATGTAACTATTATGGTATTTCTTGATGAAAGAGCATGAAAAGTGGCAAAACAAAGTTAATAAAGTCACACATAATAAAATAGTTGTTATATAAGATAGTTGGTGTATTTCCTGATAAGGCATTTGAATTATGTGATACTTTTAAATTAGTAAATGACCTCTAAAAAATATAAAAATTTCTAGAATGAAAGTAGGCATGATAAGCTTTAATTTTATAGGTTATATGGAATTTTTGGAGATGTATACAAGGAGATATGAATTTTTGAAAATTTCCCAATGAATTTGACTTTTTTCAGGGGTAGACTTCAAAAATAATAATTTTGGTAATGGTGAGATTTAAATTGGCTAAATTTTATATGTTTTTCTAAAATAAACTTAATAAGGGTCACATAGCCTTTGGAACCACCCCAATTGGATATCTATACAATTAGATATGAGTTTTCAAAGCTTTGGGATAATTCTGCAGAATTTCATGAATATTGCGAAAATAGGAGAAATTGCAAGGGTAAAATGGTCATTTTGACCAAATAAATATAATCTAGAATTTTTTATGAATAATGACAGAAAGGATGGCAGATGGAGTTCATAAAAATAATTACATAATTAAATATGTAATTATATTATGTCATAGGACATAAATAAATCAAGAGCCAATTAGATGATGACATGTATAGAACTCTAGAGAACTTCAAAAGTTTCTGTTTCTTGGCTTATTTAAGAGCCATTTCATCCAAGAGATGGAGAGGAAAGATAGAAGAGAGCTTGGAAGATAGAAGAGAGCTTGGAGAGACCAGGGAGGAAAGGGAAGGGGAAGAAGAAGGAAGAAGGTTCAAGGGTCAAATATAAGGTAAGTATGTCAAAATCTTTGCTCAATCTTGTGTTACGTTATAGTACCAAAAACCTCTCCTTAACCTCCCTATCCTCTTAAATTAGTCAACAAGCAAAACTTTAAGGAGAAAAGGGGAAAGATTTCAGGTCAAGATTGAAGAAGAAGAAAGGAACAAGGTTAGTTGATAGGACTTTGGTATTCTTGCTAAAAACTATATTGTGAATGTGTCTTGGCTGGAAATCTAGTTATTTGTGGTGATTTTGTAAATTTTGAATGTCAATTTTCTAAGGGAAAATACTGCCCATATTTCTATTGATTATGTTAAACTTGAGATTGGATATTTAAATAAGAAAATACAAGTGAAAAAGGAAGGTGTTTTAAGGGATAACACATGAAACTTCCATTTTTTCCAATTTGTACAAAATGAGTTGTGATGTATTTTTGAATGGCTTAACCTATTTAAAACTTTATAAAATTTTACAAAACAAAATTAGACATCTTGGGATTTAATTTGATAGGTATTATATTCCATTTGAATAAGTGGATTGAAAGATATGATTTTTTTCAAAGTTTAACCGTGAATTTAGAACAAATTCTGTGGCAGACCAGATTGCACGAATGTTTTGGAAATTTGTGGATGTTTTTGGTGCCTTGTGATATTTTACGTTACAATAAGATTGAAATAGATTTTCATTGGAACTTGAACCACTCAATTTGAAATTTTCTAGATTTAGTTATCAAATTTCAAAGTTGATTGAAAATGCTGGAAATTTCTGGGAAAACCTAGGAAAATGACAATTTTTCCCCTAAAACCCTAATCGGTGGCTGTCAAGGGTAATCTAGCCATTTGAGTATGAATTTGTCAAAAATAAGGTAAAAACATGGGTTCTACACATGAAATTGTGTAGGAATAGCCTGGATCATAATTTTGGAAAAAGTACAGTTGTATCGGGAATAAGGGAAATTAGACCCGATTCCTCAATGGCATTTTGGTAAATATACAATTTTGAGCTAAGATAACCAACTTATAGAATGGAGTATGAATGAGTAATAACTTATTTGTAATTACTTTTGGAATTTTTGGATTTGATAATTGCCCGAGTCAATCAGAAAGCTTTGGATCTATAATAGCTAGGCCTTGGAAAGGAGTCTAGGTAGTAACTCTATCTCTCATATTCTATGTGAATGTTAATATGCATTGTTTGTCATAATCTGTTTAATGTATTACTTGTAGTGTTGATACTCTCTGGGTGTGGGTGATGAGTGAAACCACCCCATGGAAACTTTAGGGTACCATGTCGCCAAGTGGACCCAGTGAGAGGCTTGATATGAATGAACAGGTAGAGGCCTGCTCCAAGTTGTTATGTGATCACATTTCATAGGTGAATTCCTATGTATGAGTTATGATTTGTGCAGATTAGGAATGGATGATCATTTTGATCCGGACAAAATCATCATTTGGTTTCTGAGCATTGTCAGATAACCATAGGCATTTTGATTGCTGCATCATGATAAATGCTACACTGTATTTTACTTTTCATATTTTATATGATTGATACACCGTTACTAGTGAGATTCTTTTGAATCTCAGTGTTCTTGCTTTTTCTCTTCCTTCTCTCCTTTTTTTTTCTTTTTTTCTCTATTTTCTCTCTTTTTCCTCTTTTCTTCTATGCCATTGCCAAATTCATAAAAGGGAGGAGAGAGAGAGAGTTTGTCTTGTGATGACATATGTCATACATTTGTGGCCTAGAGTGTGCCACGTGTCCCAAGTGTGGGCTAGGCTATTTTCTTTCCTTCTCTTTCTCTTCCTTGACTGTCCAAATGGTTAGGCAAAAAAAGCCTAATGAATTCCCCTAACTCCTTTATTCGATATTTGGGAAAGTCAAGTACATGACCAAACCAGAGACCTGTGGATTTCCTTAACTATTGTGCTAGGTGGCCTCCCTAAAGAGAGGCAACATAAAATTTAAAAAGTAAGTGTCATGATGAAGAGCCATGTACTGCTTTCTTGTTGTTCCAACCTTAAAGTTGAGTCATCATTACTACTTTATTAAAGCTACTTTATCGGTGTTTACTTGGGATCCTACTCAGGTTTTCCTCAGGATTGTACCAAGTATATCAAAGCCTTTCAAATGGCGCTATGAGCCCTTGTGTCCCATAAGATGGCTCCAAGTGTCCTTGTAGGGCCTTATATCATCAGGAGAATCATTTTCTTCCTGGAAAACTAAATCATATAGTCCCCGAGAGCTTTTCTATCTCTCATCATTCTTGAGACTCTTCCCAAATTGGGCTTAGTAGTCTGCCTGATATAGGCTTATCCTCAAGTCTCTAGGCCCAAAATTTGAGATATTACACATACCTCCCACAAGCAAATAAGATAAGATCAAGACCTTCATACACCATGTTAAATATGGATGAAGATAAAATCACTCGAGTGACTAACTTTTTCCTAAGATTATGCTCCACATAGATCCTTGCATATTTTCCTCTCGCCACTCTCATGTTACTTTCATCCTTCTATGCTAGTGTGTGCATATCAACCTTTAAAGTTTTCCCCACCATATCTCCAAGCCTTAAAATTTGATTATTTATGTAGTAATATAGAGGTATGCTGGTGTCCTCACCTACCACTACTAAAAAAGGCCTATAAGATTGCCACATCCAGACCTCTATAGGCATAGACGATTTAAAAGTATGATCAATGTCATTTTTATAAATATTGATACAATTTAAGGCCGGTTTTCTACGCAGTTTAAATAATATTTTTTATATTAGTTTTAATGTAATGCGGTCTTGATAAGTATTAAATATTATGACAATTTAAAATTTTAAAATTATAATCGACTCTCCCACCCAATACTCAATAATGATCAAGCCCTTTCAAGGAGGGGCATCCAAACAAAAAAATTGAAAAGATCAAAGGCTTAGCAAACAAGATTCAATTAACTTACGTGTATGCAAACTTTTATCCATAGAATTCTTGATGATTGGATTTGTGAAACTTGCCATATGGAAAGTTTCACAAATCCAATCATCACGAATTCCATGGACAAAAATTGCATATAATAACTACAACAACCACAAAGAATATTGAACAAGTAGAAAATGAATATTATATTTATACCTATGGAAGGAAGGCTTTTTTTTTCATTTTGCAAGTCCTATAGGAATGACTTGCTAGCCTGCATCTGAAACCTCGAATTGTATTCATCCACCGTTTTTAATTACATGGATTTACATATTATATCAATTTATTTATTGCTCTTCACATGTCTACAAAAACATAATTGATAGCAACAAAAAACCACTCAACTTTACACTCTTCACATGTCTTTTCAGCTCTCTATATACTCCATTATGTAATTAAAAAGAATAAATTTCTAATTAGAAAATTAAATACAAATCCATTGTGACAACAATAAAGTTTTTGACTTATGAATATATAATCTATTTGGCGCTCATCCAGCCTCTATGCTATATATGCATTCCTTGGTTGGCCAAATTTAATTGTTGTTATATAAAATTCTTACTTGCACTTATGAATATATGGTTTGTTTAGTACTTAACTAGCCTTTGTGCTATATGTAGTGGTGTAGATTAGCCAAAATTATCATTACTTGGTTTAAATTCAATGTATTACATACATATATTCACAAGCTAAATTGAACTTGAAGAAATGTGATATATGTTGTGGTGTTGATTGGGGCATATGCCTAAATCACTTGGTTGTTATTAATTTAGGCCTGCCAACACCACACATATATCACATGGTTCATTTGTAATGTAAATCTGCACAAGACATGCATACACAGCATAGAGGCTAAATGAGTGCCAAATAGACCATATATTCGTGAGTAAGTCATAAACTTTATTTTCATTACAATGGATTTGTATTTAATTTGCTTATTACAAATTTATTCTTTTGAATTACATAACAGAGTATGAAGAACATTGAAAAGATATGTGAAGAGCGCTAAGTTGAGTGGTTTTTTGTAGTTATCACTTGTGTTTTATAGACATGTGAAGAGCATTAAATAATCTTATCTAATATGTAACTTTGTATAATTGAAAACAGGGGATGAATACAATTGGGGGTTGCAAGTACTGGCCGGTAAGCTATTCCTGTAAGACTTGGAAAATTAAAAAAAGGCCTTCCTTCTATCGGTATAAATATAATATTCATTTTTTGCTTGCTTGATATTCTTTGTGGTTATTATAGTTATTGTATGCGATTTTTGGCCCAAGGAATTAGTCATGGTTAGGATTGTAAAACTTGGGATTATGATAATGATACAATTTCATTGTATCATTCTCATAATGGCAAGTTTCACAAATTGAATAATCACGAATTCCATAAATAAAAGTTTGCATACATGTATGTTAATTGAATCTTATTTACCATGCCTTTGTTCTTTTCAAGTTTTTTTTGGATGCGCCCTCCTTAAAAGGACTTATATCATTATTGAGTATTGAGTAGGAGAGTCAATTATAACTTTAACCCCGATGTGTAGGAGGTGTTGATGTGTGGTTCATATCGCAGGCCATCCTTAGAGTCAAATGCAGCCACCCTTGGATTTGATGCTAAGTTTATTAATCTTAGACATTTTGGTTCTTTTGAGACTTATGTTAAAATATATCTCTAGCCTACCTCAGTTTTAGGTGATAAAGGAGTATCTTATTTCATGAAGTTGAGTCAAACATGGCTTATATACAAACTTGAGAATTCTATTTTGTATGATTGAATATGGTCATGTGATAAAGTCTTGGTTGAGATGTAAATCAAAATAAAGACCAATAATAAGGAGCTACCTGACTAGGTGGACTTAGTAAGGATAGGTTGATCATTAAGACATCTAAATTCAATAATGAAAAATGTAGGCCAGATGATCAATGCTTGCAAGGAAAACTTCGTTGAACTTGATTACCATACAGTCCAACAAATTTATCCTTTTTAAGTGATGATCATCCAACTAATGTTTTTCATCCTCCAATTTAGAGTTATTAATTCTCACCTCATTACTAGTATTTTCATCTAGTCAGTTACTTCCTTATTATTGCCCTTTAGTTTAATTTCTTTTTCAACCAAAACCTCCCCACAAGATCATTTTCACACATATAAAATCCAATTTTTATAAACTTATATATTAACTTTATTATACTCAGCTTCATTAAATAAGAATATGTCCTTTATCACTTGAGACTAAGGTAGGGTTGAGCTATGTTTAATATTTAAGGTGTAAAAGAATCAAAATGCATAAGTATGGTAACTGATTGAACCATATTTTTATAGGCTTTTTCATAAATTAAATTGGGATTTTTAATGCATTTCTTATGGCATTATTGCATGATTAAGCATTAATTTGAGTTAGGAACATTTGTATTGAATTAAGTGTAATTAGGGACAAAATGGTCATAATTTTTAACTATTCATACAAATGATTTCTTGGACTTTTGATGCTACCTTGTGCTTAATCATGCATTGTCGATATTTATGAAGAAAATTAACGATTTTGGGGAGTTAGAATTAATATTTTGAGGATTAGGCAAAATTAAGAAAGGTCAATAGAATTTCTGGAAATTGCAAATCTGTAAAGAAAAGGGACCAAGGAAAATAAAAAAAAAGTGTCTAGAGTTTTAGAAATTACAGTTTTGCCCCACAAACCATTCAAAATTTGCAGTTTAGTCCCGCTACAACATTTTGAACTTTATAGATTAGTCCTTATTCAAAACTTGTGTTTTGACCAGAGAACAATTAGGTGTTCTCTCTGATTCAATATTGAAGGCCTAGGTTTTGACTAGACAGAGGGAGATGTAATATCCCGAATTTTGGGACTAGAGGCATAAGATTAAGCCTGGATTAAGTGGACCGCTAGACCCGGTTTAGCAAATGTCCCTATGAGGTATGTTTAAATTCCCCAAAATTCCTTTATATCATTGGATATTAAAAAGAATTATATTGGTGAGCTAAAGAGCTCGGGGAATAACAAACGAAGTGATTGGAAGTCACACATAATATAGTAAAGTGGAACACAAAGTAATTTTGCCACTGGTGAAATTCCCGGTGTGGCAGTGGTGATTGTGTGACCTTTTTTGATGGTAAATGATAGTAAAAAGTTGTGAAACTTTCCATAATGAAAGTAGACTTATCAAGCTTTAATTTGATAGGTCATATAAGTCATTTGGAGTTGTATACAAAGAGAAATGAATTTTTGAAGTTAGCCCAGCGAAATTAATTATTTTCTGGGGCAGCATTAAAAGATTAAACTTCTGGAAAGTGTGAGCTTCCAATTGGCCAAAGGTTATATTTTTTTCTTAAAACTAGACTCAATAAGGGTCGCATAGCCTTTGGAATCACTCCAATTGGACATTTTTACAATTAGATATGAATTTTCAAAGTTAATGAAAATTCTGCAGAATTTGGATATTATATGCGAAAATTCAATTTTTGGGTGAATCAGAGGGTGACACGTGGCAAGGCAATTTAACACCTGATTTAATCATCAATTGTCATCTTCTTCCTCAGATTTTCCGTGAAAAAAACCAAAGAAAGAGAGAGAATCAGATCAGAAAAATGGAGGAGAGGAAAGAGAAAAATATTTTCCTCCGAAACACTGCCAAAACGGCATCCTCTCTTAAAGTACCCTTCAGGAAACTTTCTCTACTCATCGAGATCTTCATTCCTACAGTTTCGGATTTTCATTTGGAGGTGTTTGGTGTCGTCTCCCTTGTCGGGGTGTTGCCGGAATTCCGAACCGTTTGTGGAAACGGGTAGAGGTAAGCGTAAGCTTCCTTTTTAACCGATTGGTTTGTCGTTTGGATGAGTATAGAGGAAGTTGGATATTATTCATATTGATTTAAATTGGTGTTTTGAATGGATAAATCATGTATAATGAGTATTTAAATAGCTAATCACTTGATTATGAGTAGTAAGGAAGTGATTAGGCAAGAGAAATCGAAGAAACAACAAACTTTTTCGGATAATCTCATTTCTGCCCTGTACTGTGACGTGGAGAAATAGTGATAATTTGATGATTTTGATACTTCCATTGGCTTTAGGAGGCAAAATTGTGTGGGTATACAAGTGTTCATGAATTTTGGATACTTGTACATGAATTTAGAAATTTTAGAAGTTAAAGGGTAAATGCTGTGTATTCCGTTTTTTGGAGGCAGTGTTATGGTGATGAGTTTTTGAGTAATCAAATGTTATCCAATGACCATGAAACTTTCCAGTATAAAATGAGAGACATAGAAATTTAATTTGATAGGTCATAATGGTTAATTGGACAAGTATGCTATGAGATATGAATTGTTGAATTTTAGCCCTGTTTTCTGGAAAGAATCTGAAACAGATAGTGTTTGGAAATATTCTGGGAATGGTGTGGTGGTAGCGTTTAAAATCTAGTATTTTTATGTAAAACTAAACTTAAAGGGCTTCAAATAGAGCTTTGAACCACCTCAATTGGAGTTCTATAGAATTAATTATGATTTTTTAAAGTTTGGTCAAAAATGCTGGTAGATTGAGTACCATGCGAATTTGAGTAAGAAATTGGCCAAATATAATTGGAATGAACTCCAAGGGTGAAAGTAAGCCTATAGGGCTAATGTGGGCCATTGGGTATTCACTTTTGATGGCTCTAATGATGTTATCACTTGCCTAGGGCCATGAAGTGATAAAGAAGAAGCAATGGTTGGCGGATCAATGGACAAGAAGAGAAGGACATAAAGTCCGAGAGGTAGTGAACTTACTGTTTCTGCATGTATGTGATATGTATGTCTTGCATTGATTATGTGACTGCTTTGCCTATTTGTGTGGAACATGTATGATTTGTTGAAGCTCTGTTATATTTGTGCAATGGCCATATGTATGTCATAACATCGAGCATGCAGTATGTCATTATGTTGGCATGAAATAGTGTAGGCAAGCATGTCATGCATTCATATATATCTGGCATGCATAATGGTAATGTTTGCTACTGAGATTCTCTCAAATCTCACTCCTCCCAAACAACCATTCAGACAGGTGAGCATTGGAAACGTGCTGAGATCAGAAAAGAGGTATGCACGAAGATGAATGTTGCTGGTTGTTTGAAGACCTTTTAGTTATTAAGGTCTGTAAATATTGTGTAAACCCCTGGTGGGGAAACTTTTGTATTATAATCAAGCAATATTGTATTAATATTATTAGTATATTCATGATATTCCTGTGTGCCCACTGAACTACGCATTGCTACTCTGAGTAATTAAGGTCAGTAATAAGTGATATATGAGACGGGTCGTTACAGGAGACGTGGTGGATTTAACACAGAAAGGATAAAAAAATGAATGGGGGAATGAGAGACTTAGACACGAGAACTAGTGAGTGCCATGGATAGCCATAGACTGAGACCTCTGAACCTTTGATCCCATGCCTCTCACAACCTTCATGCTCCACCATTAACCACACCGCCAACCATAGGTCGTAAGAGGAATAACAGAGAGTGAAGGTTGCCACAATTGATGCCAAGATGAGAATCTCCAGCAAGCCTTATAGAAAACCTCATTGGACCTTCTCCTTCTTCCTTTCAAAGAGGGAGCATTGCAATCACATCTTCTTCAAGTTCAGAGTGGAGAATCTAGATTTAAAAAAATAGATCACAATCGGATTCGTTACTTCTCCTCTGTCCTCCATTTCTGGCTAGACACTGCTAGAGACCGATCATCATCTTTCTCCTTTGCCATCACCTCTGTTTTGGGTTCAATATTTTGACATATCCTTCCTTCTCAAAGTTCATATTCGATTGTCACTCTTGTCACATGGTGATTTTAGTTTTTCAGCCTCAATTAGGTGTTTTAATGGCTATGTGTAGCTAATTATTGTTGTTGCTTGGTAATGGAGATTTATGGCTTGAACATTTGTTCTTCAATAAAGGAGTTCTTTAGTTCATTCTTATGCTTAGACTATGTATTGATCTCCTTGTTTAAGGTTTATCATTATTTAGTTGCGAGACTTTGATTTTTGTTATGTTTTTCATGTAGATTGATCATTGTAGTTGAAATTAGAATTTGTAATGTGAAAATTATATATTTATTTGAATTTATTTATGGTTGCAATGATATTATATTGATTAGCATGTTATTGTCTTGTTAACGTGGTTGATTTGAGCCTTTAAGGAGCTGTTTAACACTCAAAATTAAGAAGACTCGTGTTGCCTCATTCCAATTTCAATTGTACATTATGTGGTTTCAAACAATATCTCAAGAAGTAGTAGTTAGCTATTTTTATAGAAGCTACTTTCTTCATTACTAAGAGCATTCATCATATAACCCTTTTTAATCCAAAGCATTCTTCATTATTTTCCAAAAATACCGAAAAGAATAGAAATAGCTTTATTTTTATAAATTTTTGTTTAGAGAAAATGAATTTCAAAAGCCCTTTTCTAACCATGATTAGCACTTAGTTTAACCTAAAGAATTCAAAATAAAAGGCTCATTGATAGGAGAATGATCTATAGTCGTTTGCACTATATTGCATTTTAATTCATAGTAAAATTTGTGATTTAACCCTGAGGTGGCTAAGGTTCTTGTCAAATCAATGGCACCATTGCCGGGGAGTCAATTTTGACTCCCTTGGTTTCCCAAGTGTCAATTAGTTTAGATTGATTAGGGTTTGCCCTTGTGAGCTTCTTAGGTTTTCTTTCATTTTTCATAGTTTTCAAAACTTTTTCATAGTTAGTCTTGGTTTTCAAAGTGTTTTGCATCAATTCTTTCAGGAAAACAACCAAATATCTTGAGTTTCCTTTGTTTTTGCATATTTTCATATAAATAGCACACATTTGCATTTACTTTAGGTTGGTGCGTTGCTGATCTCTTGCATCAATTCCTTGATTGAGAGACTTTGTTGCTGAATTCATGGTTATTTGCTTCAAATTGTGGTTGCCTTGTTGTGAATATCATGCATCATTATTTTGCACCCATTTGAGTGAATGAACTACTTCTCCAAGTCATTCTTGCTAAATTTTGAAAGATTTTGAGAGCAAAGACAAGTTTTGAAGTTGATTCATACTTGATACTTGATACTTTGGAATTTCTTTGAATGTATAGATTATACATTGTTGTATGTGTTGCATTTCTGTGTGCATGCCTAGAGGCAAGAAAGATGTACCTAGAGACCATTAGTTTGATATAACTCTAAAACAGTTTGAGAAACAACAGAAAAAATGTCAAGGAAAAGATAAAAAGGGTGCAAATATGGATAGTAATGGTAATAGTAATGATCAACTAAGGAGGAGAACTATAAGGGATGTGACAAGATCATATGTGACTTATAATCCTTTCAACATCGCATGCCCTAACTTTGAGGTCAATTTTGAGCTTAAGGGTCCTTTGATTAATTCATTACCTCATTTCCATGGACTTGAAATAAAATGAAGACTATTACAATCATCGCAATGCTTTGTGTAACGCATTATTTTCGTAACCATTTTGATAAGTTTTTCATAGTGAATTTGAACCACTAAGCAATATTCTTTTAATTCAGTCAGAGGGATTCTCTACTCATACTTAGTTCATTTATTTACATACACAAATTATGTAGTCATACAGGGCTACCAAAGTGTCTAAGTCTAATATAAAAATAGTAGACACATTCCTACCTTCGCTCCACATTTGTATTTCCCTCTTGTAATCCTCTTCTCTGTTCTCAATGTACTTATATGGTTGGGTGAAGAAGAGTGAGATTTGAGAGAATCTCATTAGCAAACAATGTTAACTATGCATGAAAGACAATGCTTAGTACATGACATGCTTGCTTATATAAATTCATGCTAACATAATAACATTTACATGCCTAATGTTTCCTGCAATACTCCTTTGGCCATAATATAAACATAAACAGAGCTTCAATCATTCACATATGTTCCATACAATTCATCAAAGCAATAAAACACATTAAAACACAAGCATATGCATATCAAATACATGCAAGTCAAGAAAGTTTACTACCTTTGTCATTATGTCCTCTTCTTGCTCCCTTTCTTCTAACCATTAGGGTTGCTTCCATGGTCTCTTCTATGTCACCTCATGGCCCTAGACACAAACTACATGACTTGTTAGAGTCATGAAAGTGAGCCATATCCAATTCCCATAATTCCCTTTTAAAGCTACTAATTCGTAGGTCAATACTAAACTGCCAGTTTTGTCCATTGACTTTGAAAATTCATGACTTATTCCACAAACGTCTAAATGAGGTTATTCAAGTTCCTATATGAAGCTATGTAAGTCCTATTTAAATAAAAAAATATAGCCACTTCCAAATTCAGGGGCAAGCTTCTAGGAACCTTCGACCAAACTGACTGCCACAGGGTTCATTCCAGATTTGTTACCATAATTTCAACAAATCATAACTTTCAACTCACTAACCTAAATGGTAAATTACACCCCTAATTTTAAATCTCAGGATGTGTAATAATACCCTATAATAATTCTCAGCCATTGGACAAGATTTGATCGGTAAAAAACAATCCACAAACAATCTAACTCGAATCTGGCAGTTTTCAATCTTAGTAGCTTTAAGTTCTAAAATTTTGGATTTCTATTCAACCCTTCTAAAATCACAACCACACCCTATGTAATATCCTGAATTTTGGGACAAGATGCTTGGGATTAAGCCTGGATTAAGAGGACTGCTAGACCCTGGTTTAGCGAATGTCCTCGCCAGGCATGATATTTTTTCCCCCAAATTCCCTTATATCCTTGGATATTAAAAGGAATTATATTGGTGAGCTAAATATCTCAAGAAATAACAAAACAAAGTGATTGGAAGTCACACACAATATAGTAAAATGGAACACAGAGTAATTTTGCTAACGGTGAAATTCCCGGTATGGTAGTGATGATTGTGTGATATGTTTCGATGGGTAAATAATGGTGAAAAATTATGAAACTTTCTAGAATGAAATTAGACTTATTAAGATTTAATTTAATAGGTCATATAAGTCATTTGGAGTTGTACACAAAGAGAAATGAATTTTTAAAGTTAGCCCAGGGAAATTAATTATTTTCTGGGACAACATTCAAAGATTAAAATTCAAGGAAGAGTGAGCTTCCAATTGGCCAAAGCTTATATTTTTCCTTAAAACTAGACTCAATGAGGGTCCCATATACTTTATAACCACCCTAATTAGAAATTTTTACAATTAGATATGAATTTTCAAAGTTTAATGAAAATTCTGTCAGATTAAGCATTATGTGCGAAAATCAATTATTTGGGCCAATCAGGTGTTGACACGTGGCAGATGAGTTAGCTGACTCATTTATCCATTAAATCCATCATCTTCCTCCTCTATTTCATGCAAAAAACCAGAAAAGAGAGAGAGAGTGATCAGATGAGAAATTGAGAGAGAAGAGAGAGAAAATTATATTCGCCAAAACACTACCGAATCAGCGTAATCTCTCAAAGTACCTTTCAGGAAACTTCTTCTACTCATTGTGAGCTATATTTCTACGGTTTTAGATTTTCATTTGGAGGTGGTTGGTGCCATCTCACTGGTCGGGGTGTTGCCAGAATTCCGAAACATTTGCGGAAATGGGTAGAGGTAAGCGTAAGCTTCCTTTTTAACTGATTGATTTGTTGTTTAGATGAGTATATTAGAAGTTGGGTACTATTACTTCTCATAAGAAAATAGTGTTTTCAATGGCTAAATCATGTCTAATGAGTGTTTAAATAGCTAATCATTTGATTAGAAGTAGAAAGGAAGTGATTAAGCCAAAGAAAATGAGAAACCGACAAACTCTTTCCAGGAACTTTAAATTATTGTTTCTGTGCTGTGATGTCGTGGAAGAGGAGTTGGAATTTGATGCTTTTGATAATTCCATTGGCTTTAGGAGGAAAAATTGTGTAGGTATGCAAGTGTTCATGATTTTTGGATGCTTGTATATGAATTTGGAAATTTATGAAGTTTGGGGATTCATGTTGATAATCTGCCTTGTCTGGAACAGTATTCTTGTGCGTGATATTTGAGGAGTCAAACCTTGTCTAAAAATTCTGAAACTTTCTAGAATTAAATTAGAGATATGGAGCTTTAATTTGATAGGTATTTTGTAATTTTTAGATAAGTATGTTGGGAGATATGAATTTTTAAAATTTGACCCTATTCTCTGGAAACAAATCTAGAACAGTGATGTTTTCCGAAATTCTGGGAATTTTGTGATTTTTTTGGCCAAAATTTAATATTTTTATTTGCAATTATACTGAAATATATTTCCATAGAATTTGGAACCACTCAATTTGGAGTTCTATAGAATTAATTATGATTTTTCAAAATTTGGTAAAAAATGCTGGTAGTTTGATTACCATGTGAATTTGAGTAAGAAATTGGCCAAATGTAATTGATTAGAACTCCAAGGGTGAAAGTGAGCCTTTGAGGCTAATGTAGCCATTGGGCATTCACCCTTCATGGCTCTAATGATGTCATTCTTATCTAGGGTCATGAAGTGTTAAAGAAAAAGTAATGGTTGGAAGATCAAGGTGCATGAGGATGACATCAAGTAAAAAGTAGTGAACTTACCTTTTCTACATGTATGTGATATGTGTTAGAACTGGCTGACACCCAAGAGGGGGGTGAATTGGGTGTGTGATAAGAAAGTATGATCTTTTAAGATCTTTTCACAATTTATCAAATCAATAGATTCGGAAGTATAAAAACATAAGATGATATGTAAATCATATATACTGGAAATGTAAAAGCTTAGGGAAGAGAATATGCAAACTGTGATTTATCCTGATTCGGTCCAATCCACGATGACCTACGTCCAGTCCCCAGGCTCCTCCTGAGATTTCCAATCCACTATCTTCTTGTTTAACCGGGCACAAGAAAAGCCTCTACAAATCTCTTATGAAGTTACTCCCCCTTACACACTGTAAGGTTTACACCATCTTACGGTAAGTCAAGCAAAGCAATCCCAAAGACCTTTCTCTCCTGCTTACCCGTGCAAGTCTTATGAGCAGCAACGTTCTCTCCTGCTTACACCACTGTAAGTCTTACGAGCAGCAACATTCTCTACTGCTTGCACCTTGTAAGTCTTATGGGCAGAAACTCTTAATGGCGATTCACTCTACAACTTCCACTGTAAGGTAATCAACCCTCTCAAGGTCCCTCTACCTTGAGTTCAATACAGAAATATATTTGTAAGGATTTACAAACTCTCTCACAGAGTAGATAGGATACTCACTGAAGTACAATACAAATATTCACTCTCTCAAATATACATAATATAGAAGATGAAGTAGATCAAAGAGTGGTCGGAGGTAGAAGACTTATAATATTAGCATGTTCATGTTTTCATCGTATTGCTTGCTTTTCTGTGTTTGAATCCTCTCCTATTTATAGTTGAGTTGTGGAAGATATCTGTTAGAGTCTGTTGATTCATTTGACCGTTGAGCCCATTCGAATATTCTTCTGTTATAATCCCATCTGATGCTTAGACAGTCACTATATCATTTTCGGTTGGAGTCCCATTGCTTTGCACGATCGTTGAGTGTATTTAAATATTTTCCCGTTGATCGTGCTATGCTTCAGCGTTTCTTACAGTTTGCCCATTGGTCTGACAGATGCAATAGTATTTGTCTTCCGTTACTTATGAATTTTTCTGCCGCCCAAGAATAGTTGTCGTTTGAATGGAGAGTTCAGTTACTTGTCATGTGCGTGTTGGTGGAGTACAGCTGTAATACACTTTGAATATAACCGTTAGAAAATATTTGTATCTCAACAGACTTATATGATTCACTGGAAGCGTTTTCTGAAAAACAGTAATAAGACCATTGGGAGTGATCTTGTTTTTGCAACTGAGTAGTAAAATGATATACCATATGATTTTGATAGCAATTTGGAGAAATAAGTAATAATAGAATTTCACTAGCAAAATCAGTTGTTGTTTATGAAGATAATAGCAAATGGATCATAGTGTATGTAGGAAAGTGTATACTGGAACAATAAATCATTATATGAGAAAATGCAATATCACTGAAAGTGAATATAATGTCATTGGGAGTGATTTTGAAAACGTTGAAAACTTCTGACAGTGATTGCTGGTTCACTGGAAGTGATATTGAAATTTCCATATTTCACTCGAGTGAATTTGGAATCACTGGAAGTGAATTTGGAATCACTGGAAGTGATTTTGTAAATAGTGATTTCTTCTTGAAGTGATTTCCAATTCACTGGAAGTGATTTGCAACTTTTCAAATATCACTCGAGTGATTCAAGATCACTGGAAGTGATTTGGTAAACAATAAAATATTCTTGCAGTGATTTTGAATCCACTGGAAGTGATTTGCAACTTTTCAAACTTCACTCGAGTGATTCAAGATCACTGGAAGTGATTTGGTAAACAGTGAAATATTCTTGCAGTGATTTTGAATTCACTGGAAGTGATTTGGCAAAAATGCAACATCACTCGAGTGATTCAGGATCACTGGAAGTGATTTGGAAAACTTCATGTATCACTCGAGTGATTTGGCATTCACTGGAAGTGAAATTGCAAAACTGAGATATCACTGGAAGTGATTTGGAAAAGTTGGGATATCACTCGAGTGATTTGGAGATCACTGGAAGTGAAATCTGAAACAGTGAATTTTTCTTGCAGTGATTTTTCGATCACTGGAAGTGAAATGCCATATCACTCGAGTGAATGTTGAAATCACTCGAGTGATCCGTTTCCAGTTCTTCAGTAAACCGCGGTCAACTTCCAGATGCCATAACTCCTCGAATATGACTCCAAAATTTCTTTATTATATATCAATGGAAAGCCTGGAAGTCTACTTTCATATGGCACCGGTTTCAGCTCAATAGGATCAGTGGTTTGCGAGTTATAGACAAAATACCAAGACTGTTCCAGAAAGTGACGCTGACATGAAGGTCAAATTAGAACACTGATATCTCCCTCATGTGAGCTCCTTCAATGTTGATTCTGGTGTCAAAATGACGCATTGGAAGTTAGTTTCATATGCAATTGGTTTCGTCTCATTTGGAGTTGTATTGTGAGAGATATGATCAAATAACCAGACCTCGCTCAGCTGGACGAAGAACAGACTCTGAAATGCTGAACATCACTCGAGTGATTTGCTGAATCACTCGAGTGATTTTTATTTTTGCTGAATCACTCGAGTGATTCCTCAAATCACTCGAGTGATTTGTTAAAAATCACTCTGCTACAGTTCCAAATAGTGCCAAACAGTGACAATTGCTACAGTAACCGTATTGCTACAGTACCCATAAAAACTTGAATCTTCATATTTTTCATTAATTCTTGCAAGTTCCTTATTCCTCAATTTCTTTCTTCCATTGCTTGACTAATCTACAATATATGCAACATCAAATAGTTAGTCAATGTATTAGAAAAGTATACTATGCAAGCTTCTTATGCTTAATATTTGACATCTATATTTGTCATCATCAAAACTAATCATATCTAACAATATGTATGTCTTGCATTGATTATGTGACTATTTTTCCTATTTGTGTGGAACATGTATGATTGGTTGAAGCTCTATTATATTTGTACAATGGCCATATGTATGTCATAACATCGAGCATGCAGCATGTCATAACATCACAGCATTCATATATATCTGGCATGCATAGTGGTAATGTTCACTACTGAGATTCTCTCTAATCTCACTCCTCCCAACCAACAATAGTGACAAGTAGAGATGCATGAAGATACATGGAGGAGATATGAAGTTGAAGTGAAGCTTGAAGCGCAAGGCGCTAGCTTGTATTTGGTTGTATTTATTGGGTGATTGTATTTATAAGAAGTGATACATGTATATGTGTATGTATGAGAATGTATGAATGAATGTGTTTAGTAGAGAACGGCTCTAATGGATAGCTCTTAGTTTATTTTATGTAATCGTTCCACACTCTGACATGTGGTAACTAAGAGCCGATGAGGTAATGGTGACGTAGTGAATCTTGTAGGAATGATTGTGAAGTTTGCTACCCTTTTGAAAAACCCTCTCGGCTTTAGGTTCAAATCCTGAGTTGAGAGTGGGGATTTATGAATGTTTTGTAACGTTGGGTAGTCTGGAGTTAAATCCTTGTTCCACAACGGATTTCACTAGTCACTAATCCTCATTTATGAGTATTGGAAATAAGGTGTCACACCCTAGCCCCACACAATTTTGCCCAAGGAATTCATTGGAATTCTAAAATTTGGAAAAAACACATTCTTTCCTAGGGTTCTAGGTCTGGCTGAATAGAAACCTTAAGTCACCACAAGTTGGTTTCTTGCAATTCCAACCACAAGGCTCATCATTTATCATCACTAAACCTTATTTAACATCATAATCATGCCCTTTACATAATTAAAACCTTAAGGTTAAAATTTTCATAAAATAGGGCAGTATACCAAAACCATAAAAACTTAACCAAACTTCATGATACTAAGCTCAAAACATAGCTTACACTCACCTCTTTCACTTTCTAGGGCTTGTTCTTGATTTCTCCAACTTTAGCACTTCTTTGGCAGCTCAAAACACCTCCTTTAGAGAAAAAAAACCTTTGAAATGAAGCTCTTAGAGAGAAGAACAAAGTTCATGAAGATCACTTGATCCAAAGAAGTGATTTACAAGGTCAAAATCCAAGTGAAAGCTCTTACCTTAAAGTTGTGTTCTTTTCTCTTTCCTTGAGATGGTTTGGCTGAATTTTTGCCAAGTGAGAGAGTGAGTGAAATGTCTAAAATTCCCCTTCTCCTTATCTCTTAATAGTTGGCCAAAAATTGGTCAAGAGAGAAAAATATGTAGCTAAAAATATGTCTTCTTGCATAAGCCTCAAGTTAATTAACCATGTGTGATTAGTCTAATTGAGTTGGCTTTTTCTCTTTCCTTCCTCTTCCTCACTTGGCTGAATTTCCTCTTGAAAAAGGGAGAGGAAATGTTGACTAATTCACTCTTAATGTAAGCTTTTTGGTCAAACTTTCTAAGTTGTAACCAATTGCATAACTTATTGACCTTTTGACCAAGCTTTTCTCTTCCTTCTTTGCCCTTAATTTGGACTTTTTTGTGGCCATAAGAGAGTAAGGAAATTTAATTTTCATCCTCATAATTTCTTGGTTTTTAAGAGCAAATCCTAGCCTTTCATTTTTCCTTCCAATTCTAACCTCAAGATCAAGTAGCAATTGTCTCTTTTCCCTTTATTATGGAAATATTATTTCTTATGCCATTACTTCTTTTCTTTCTCTTTATTACTTCTTTCTAGACATCATTTCCTTTTTCCTTTAAATCTGGGTTAGGTTTTATATCATTCTAACACATCCTAAAGGAATCGGGTACTTTCTTTCGACCAATTTGCACCGAAATTCATATTCTATTCCGGGTGTGGTTTCTAAAAGTTATTCAATTTCTTATGCATTCCTGGGACTCTTACTAAACTAGACTCATTAATCTACTTTATTTAGGCTTATTCTCTAGCCGCTAGTCCTAAAATTCAGGATATTACACTTTATACTTGGTTTGCTCAAGTTTGAAGCATGTTGGTGCCCGCTTAGATTATGTGTAATTAAAGATGTTTCATCTCACTTTAAAGGGGAAAGCTAAAGAGTGGTTCATGATTCTACCTAAGCATGTTAATGATGCTCTTCATTTATGGGTTAATTTGAAGAAAGCTTTCTTGGACAAGTACTACCTTGAATTAAGGATTACAAAACTTAAGAAGGAGATCTATTATATCAAACAAGATCCTTTAGAATCATTCTATAAATATTGGAGCCACTTTCAAGAGCTTTTAGCTAAATGTCCACACCATTAAATCAGTTATGAATAGTTAATTCAATACTTTCATGATGGTCTTCTACCTAATTAGAAGGGCATTCTAGATGCTTCAGTTGGGGGTTCTTTGGAAGATTATGCTACTGAAGAGGCATGGGCTCAAATTCAAACAAGAGCTAGAAACACTCAACAATATAACGTGAGAGAGATCAGAGGAATCTATAACATAGGTTCCAACTAAAGAATGGTCTTATTAGAATCTAAAATGGATACAATCACTTTGCAGCTTTCCCTTATCATATCTGAGATCCATAATCTAAGTATCCAACAAGAAACTCTTCCTAACTCACATGCTCTTATTACACCTAGTTGTGCTAGTTGTGGTTCGGTGATACACATTATAAGTTTATGTACTAATCATCATGAGGAAGTTAATGCTATGTATCAAGAAAGGTCTAACCAACAACGAAGATGGGACTCTAACACCACTACTTAAAATGAAAGTTAGAGACCTAATTCCAATTTTAGTTGAAGGAATCAAGCAAGTTCATCTTATCAATTTCAACCATATAGGTCAAACCGTGGACAAATAGTGCCTTTTCAAGAGTCTAAAAGTTATAAGCACACTAAATTACTCAAGAATCTTGTGAATCAATTTTCTTCCTTAAAAATTGAGATGATGGAACACAGGGCTACTACTTATTCAAGATTCTTGAGTCTCGATGAGAGAAGGAAAAAGAAATGGTAAGTCAAGCATAATAATGTCACTTCTTATATTACTTAAAACTCTAACTCTTTGAGCGATGTTCTTGCTAAGACAAGTAGTTCTATTCCTTCAAATTCCCTTATCAATCCTAAGTCTCTCAATGCTATTCAATTGAGGAGTGGTAAGAAGGTACACTTCTAGGAAGAGGTTGATAAAGAGGTGGATGAGGAAATAGAGGTTAAAAGTCCACCCTTGAGCCCAATGAAGCTTTCTGATTCTGAGAGCTCGAAAGAAAAGGCTATCCTTAAAAAGAAGAAGGGCAAAGTAGTTGATCAACTTTAAGTGGAACAACAACCACTTCTAATAGAGGTTGGCTCAAACGAAAGAAGCACTTATGATATAGGCGAGACAAATGAGCAAGGCACCTTATCCAATACTAATGGTAAGGAGGTAAAAATTCCTCAACTCCCTTTCCCTAAAGCTTACTTTTATGTCAAGAAAATGCATGAGAAACAAACTGAGAAAGAAATGTATGATTCATTTAGCAACTTGCAAATCAATGTTCCTTTTTTCCAATTGGTTAAGTCTATACCTAGTTATTATAAATTCTTGAAAGAACTTTGTACTAACAAGAGGAAGTTTAGGCCTAATGAGAGAGTGCAAGTTAGCTCTAATGTGTCTTCCCTAGTCAAACCCCAACTCTCTGTTAAGTGCAAGGATCCTGGCTTATTCACTATACCTTGTACTATAAGTAGTGTGACTATAGCCTAAGCCTTGCTAGACTTAGGTACAACTATTAATGTCATGTCTAGTGCCATTTTTAAGTCTCTTGGTCTCAAGGACCTTAAGAGGACTAGTGTGGTTCTCCAACTAGCTGATAGGAGCATTAAGCACCTATAAGGAATCATTGAGGATTTGCTTGTTAAAGTCAAAGACTTAGTTTTCCCTGCTAACTTCTATGTGTTAGACATATCTCATGAGTCTAGTGAATCCACCTTTATCTTGGGGAAACCCTTTATGAGAATAGCTAGTACCTTGATAGACATGAGAGATGAATCAATCACCATAAAAGTGGATAACCATGAACTAAGTTTCAATATGTATGAAGCTATGAAGCACTCTTTTGAAGATTACTTCTTATTAGGTGTGAATTCAATTGACGTAACAATTGATGACGTGGTTAATGAATATAAGCTTAATTACCATATTGATAATTGTGATCTTGACTGTGGCATTACATTGGATTCATGTGATGATAAATTTTCCTCCCCTCCTTCTGTTGATAATTTTGATTCACTAAAGAGTGAGATTTCCAACCTTTACTCATTAATGGTTGATTGTTTGTTATCTTTCCTTAGTGATTTTTCTCTTACTTCTCTTAGTTCATTGGACCTTAATTCTTCCAATAATTCATGTTTAAGTGATTATGCTTGTGAGGAAGGTGTTTTTGTCAATGTTTTAGGTCACAAACTAGTGGAAGAGATTGAGTTCAAGGTTAAAAGCTAAGACTTAGACAATTTGGTCTCTAAGGGGATAGCCCTCATACTAACCAAGACATCCTCTTATGTGACACACTTTGAGCCTCAACACAATGTGGTTAAAGGGCCACTTCCTAACTCATCTCTTAATTCTAGAACTAGGACTACTCCTCATACGTTGAGATTTTTAAATGAGCTAATCACTCCTTGTGAACTAGAACTAGGACTACTTTCCTCAAGCTTGTTGCTATTGTAGACCAACCAGATGTTGGTTTAACACTTGGGAAGATCAACGCACAAGTGGTAGAATCCATGGAACTTAGCACAAGTCATATATCGCCCAAGTCTATAAAGGGGAGTATCTCACCTACTCTTGATCTTCCTAAGCTAATTCCCTCTATTGTTCAACCCCCTGATTTAGAGCTTAAGCCTTTCTCTTCTAATTTCAAATATGCTTTCCTTGCTGTTGATGGAAAATTACGTGTTATTAATTCAAATTCTATGTCCGTGAGTGAGGAGGAGGATTGCTTGATGATTTGAGTAGAAATAGAAAGGCTCTAGGTTGTACTATAGCTGATATTCCTAGAATTAGTCTAGCTATTTATACCCATCAAATCCTCTTGCATGATGAATCCAAATACCTTAGGCAGCCCCAAAGGCGACTCAACCCCCTGATTCTAGATGTGGTTAAGAAAGAAGTGACCAAGCTATTAAGTATGGGTATCATCTACCCAATTTCTAATAGTCAGTAGGTTAGCTCGGTGCATGTAGTACCTAAGAAGAGTGGGATTGTTAAACCCCTTAACATTTCGATTTTCGTAGAGTAATAAGCGCATAGTTCCGAGGGCATACAGAAATAGAGGAAACATACTAACATTAAGTACTTGTTTACAATACAGGAAATCCCCGTAGGGTTTCAAAAATATGGACAGAGACTCAAAAGAAACAAAATTACAAACTAAGATAACCAACAGTAACTTCTTCCTGAACCGAGATATTCACTCGTCGATAACCACTGCTTTGCCCTTAAAGCTGCTACCTTCCACTAGAATGTTTTTAAATGTTTAAAAAGGGTCAGATTCGAGTAAATCTCAATAGTAACATACAATCAGACATATAAAATGTGAAAATAAATATGCAATTCACCATGTTATGTAAGATGAAAATGTTGTGTGCACACTGTCCAAGGTCAAACGACTATTTGCAACTTTGGCTTATCTCTGCACCTCAGCTAGGTCCTAGACCACAACTAGGTAATGTGCCCCAGGTACTATGTTTGTGTCCCAGAAACTATGCTCATGTCACAAAAGATGGCATACACAAAGCATACAGATATCCATATAGTGTATGAAAGAAAGAGTTACTACCTGAATCCTTTTTCGGTTCTACTATTTATCCATCACCCTAATTAGGCTCAGGCTAGTATCAATTTCTATAAATTAGAGTTAACAAGTAACTAGTTATTACTTGTATGGATACTATTTTTTAACCACATTTTTTTGGTTATCTAACACAGTTACAATAGTTTTTGCACAATACAATTCTACACAATGCATTTTCATAGTTTTCTAGAAAATTGCCAGATTTTTAGTTAACTTTTAAAATTCATAATTAATTCTAGGAAATTCCAAATTGAATGGTTATAAAGCCTATGTAAAGCGATTTAAGTTTTATTATGGAAAAATACTTAATTCTGACCATTATCACCACATTATTCCCAGAAATTCATCAAACCTCTTATATTCCAGATTACATTCCAGAAACAAGGCTCAAATTTGAAAAATCATATCTTTTAATCTACTAGTCCAAAACATATGTTCTACCCATCACCACATTATTCCCAAAAATTTATCAAACCTCTAGGTTTTATTTGGACTAGGTTTGATCATCAAAAAATATTTCATAACAAAACTGCTTCTAGGAAACCTAATCACACAGCACCTCCTCTTAACTTCTAAAATTTCCAGATTAATATACAATCATCCAAAAATCATGAACACATGTATTCCCTCACAATTTTCCCTTATAAATCCAATGGAACCATTAAAATTACAAAATTCCAACTCCTTCCTCTAGTTCTATGCTTGGCCGAAACATATAACCCTAAAGGAAGGATTGTCTTTTCTTGATTCGACTTGGTTAAACACTTCCTTTCCACTTAGAATCACATGATTAACCATTTAAACACTCAATAAACATGATCAATGGAAATTTAGATAGTATATAATTCTAGGGTTTCTTTATTCCATTCTACAAAGATAATGGAAATCAAGCCAATAACAACAATAACCACCACAACAACAACATATTAACCAAGAGGATCAAAGTTCTTGAGATTACCTCTTGATTCCTTCACTTTCTCTCTCTAGGAATTACTTTCTCTTTCTATTCCCTCTTGGATTTTGCTTGTGAGTCATGATATTCAAGATGGAAAAGAGATTATATGAGGTTCTACATGCATTTTAAAGGCATACACACTTGAAATCAAGACTACTTTCCTTAATCATTGCCTCTTGAACTTCTTCCTCTTCTCTTGCTCTTGTGTTCTCTTAAAGCTCTCTCTCTCTCTCTTGCTTGTTGAAGTTGGCCAAGAATGATGCTTTGGAGGAGAGATAATAGCTCTTTAAAATATCAAACTTTCCACCTCCTTAAGATATAATAGTTTAATGTATTTACCTTGTGATATTTTGCCAATGTCATCATCTCTTTCCACATGGCTTTTTCCCTTGCTAACTTAACATAAATACTTCTCTCTCCTTTTTCCAAAAGTGACGTAAAAGGAGCCTCCAAACTAACCAAATAAGCTTCTTCAATTACCTTCATCCATTCCCTTGTAATTAGTATATAATGGCTCTTTTATAACAACTTGCTTTTTGACTTTTCAAACTCTAATTTTACTTAGCCAATATTAATCCCTCTTGAGTAATTTCGACCAAGCATTTTATTTCTCTCTTGCCTCTTCCTTTTTTACCAAAAAAAATCAAGAAATAAAGGAATAATTAATAGCTTCTTGCTTTATTTGGAAATTTACCCTTTTACCCCTAAATTTTTTTTCCATTTTCGCACTTGTGCTCAATCTACTAGAATTTTTCATCAACCTTTGAAAATTCATATTTTTATTTATGGATGTCTAATTGGTGTGATTCTAAAGGATATATGACCCTTATTAAGTCTATTTTTATGAAATAATATAGATTTTATCCAAATAGACCCTCAGAATTCCCATAATTACTATTTTTGGATACTACCATAGAAACTTGCCAGTTTCACTTGGCTAACTTCAAAAATACATAACTCTTTGTGTACAGATCCAAATGAATTATATGACCTATCAAATTAAATATTGATAAATGTACTTTCATTCTATAATATATCATAGGCATTGGACATCATTTACCTATTTAGAAATGTCACACAATAAGACTGTCACGCAGGAAAACACACTGGCAGCAAATCTCAATTCTTACAATTTGTGTTCCAAACATAACCATGTTCTGTGTGACTACTAATTGTCTTGTTTTTTCATTTTATGTTCTCTTTAATTCACCATTCTATTCCCTTTAATACCCCAAAGGTGTAAAGGAATTTTGGTGACTGAAATTTGGGATGTTATAGGGATCACTATGGTAAAGAATGAAAACAATAAATTGATAACTACTAGAGTGCAAAATGCTTAGCAAGTGTGCATAGACTATAGGAAGTTAAATGAAGCCTCTAGGAAAGGTGACTTTCCCTTACCCTTTATGTTAGAACCGCTGAAACCCAAGAGGAGGGTGAATTGGGTATGCGATAGTAAATTAAAAACTTTCAAATCCTTTTCACATATTGTCAACTCAGTATATATGGAAGTATAAAATCACAAGCAATTATGTAAATCATATATGCTAGAAATATAAGAGTTTAGAGAAGAGAAGATGCAAACTATGATTTATCCTGGTTTGGTCCTATCCACGATGACCTACGTCCAGTCCCCACGCTTCTCCTGAGATTTTCAATCAACTATCTTCTTATTTATCTGGGCATAAGAAAAGCCTTTTAAAAATATCTTATGGAGTTACTCCCCCTTACACACTGTAAGGTTTACTCCTTTTATGGCAAATCGTGCTGAGAAATCCCTAACACCTTTCTCTCTTGCTTACCTGTACAAGTCTTATGAGTAGTAAGGTTCTCTCCTGCTTACACCCCTGTAAGTTTTATGAGCAACAACATTCTCTACTGCTTGCACCTTGTAAATCTTAAGAGTAGAAAGTCTTACCGGAAATTCACTCTATAGCTTCCTCCGTAAGGTAATCAATCCTCTCAAGGTCCCTCTACCTTTAGATCACTTCTGAAATAAAGATGAAGTATTTACAAGCTCTCTCACAGAGTGGGTAAAATTCTCACTGAAGTACAATACAAATAATCTCACTCTCAAAGATACATGATACAAAACATAGATAAGTACAGAGAGTATCTAGATTGAGAATGATTTATGATATCAGCATTTTGATGTGATTCTGTTCTCGTGTTTCTGCTCGCTGTGGTCCATCATTCTTCTTGTTGAATGCTTTGGTTTATATAGGAGATGTGTTGAGAGTCGTTTGAGCATTCAAATATTTTCCCGTTGTAAGTTGATCGTGCTTTGACAGAAGCTTTAGGGTTACTTTTTGTTTGCATGTTTGTTTGTTGAATATAGTCGCTGGCCATAATTTATTATCATTGAATATTGGTCTGTCGTTTGCCATGTGATCGATAGTGCTTAACAACTGTAATCTACTCAGAGAAATAGCCATTAGAAAGTAATCACTCGAGTGACTATGTATGATCTGCCACTTATGACAATGATTTTTGATATCACTCAAGTAATCTACCATGTGCGGCATTTAACTCGAGTGATTATATAAATCACTCGAGTGCTTTATGTTCAGATCACTTTAACTTGTAACTCCACTTCCAATTCAACAGCAAGCATCGGTCAACTTCCAGATGGCATAACTATTTGAATATACCTCCAAAATTTTCATGTTATGTAACAATTGAAAGATCTTTAATTCTAGTTTCATATGGCACCAGTTTTAGCTCAATTGAATTTGTGGTTTGAGAGTTATATTGAAAATACCAAACCTGTTCTGGAAAGTAACGCTAATTTGAAGGCAAACTTTCAACACTTGTATATCCTTCATCCGAACTCCTTTAATGTTGGTTATGGTGTCAAAATGATGCATTGGGAGTTTATTTTCATATACAACTAGTTTCACCTCAATTGGAGTTTTTTTTATAGATATGATTGAATTACCAAACCTCGCTCAGCTGGACGAAAAACAGAGCATGAAAATATGAATATCACTCGCTGAAATAGTAAATCACTTCCAGTGATTTTCACTGTTTGCAGAATCACTCAAGTGATTCTGCAAAATCAATCGGTTGCTACAATGCTACATTTTGCTACAGTGCCCATACACTACAGTAACCACTGCTACAGTACCCCATAGAACTTGAATCTTGATATTCTTCATTAATTCTTGCAAGTTCTTCATTTCTCAATCTCTTTCTTTCTTTACTTGACTAATCTACAAGATGTGCAACATTAAATATAATAGTTAGTCAATATAAGAGATAAGTATATTATGCAAACTTTTTGCTCTCTTAATATTTGCCATCTCTATTTGACATCATCAAAACTAATCATATCTAATACTTTATAGATTATATGCATGAAAAGTTTATGATAAGAGCCACTATTATTTCCTAGATGGTTATTTAGGATATTTCTAAATCCCACTAGCTCCCAAAGATCAAGAAAATACTATTTTTACTTGTCCATTTGGTACCTATACCTATAGGAGAATGCCGTTCGGATTGTGCAATGCACCTAGTACTTGCCAACATTTCATGATGTCTCTTTCTTTTTATTTTCTTGAAAATTGCAGAAGTTATTTATGGATGATTTTATAGTGTATGGAAATTTGTTTGATGCTTGTTTAATATAGTTTGAATAATGTTCTTTCTAGATACATTAAGAAAAAATTGGTTTTGAATTATTAGAAGTGTCATTTCATGGTTGATCATGGAATAATAATTGGACACTTGATATCTAGCAAGGGTTTTGAAGTTTATAAAACTAAGATTGAGGTGATTTCCTCCTTACCCTACCCTACTAATGTTAAAGAAATTCATTCTTTCTTAGGGCATGTAGATTTTTATGGTAGATTTATAAAAGATTTCAGTAAGATAGATCTACCATTATCTAAACTATTGTAAAAAGATGTTGATTTTGTCTTTGATAACTCTTGTAAACAAGTATTTGATGGGTTAAAGGCACACTTGATTTCTCCTCATATTCTGAGTGCACCAGATTAGACCCTGCCTTTTGAACTAGTATGTGATGCCTCCAATTCTACTAAACTGTGGGAGTCATGCTAGGCCAAAAGCATAGCAAGTTGTCCCATGTGATTACTTATACATCTAAAACCTAGGATAGTTCACAAAATAATTACACTACCATTGAAAAAGAATTGTTTATTGTTATATTTGCATTAGATAAGTTCATAAAATATCAAATCAATTCCAAATTGATTGTACATACAGATCTTGCAGCTGTGAAGTTTATCTTCACCAAGCCTTAATTAAAACCAAGGCTCATTATATGGATATTACTACTACAAGAATTCGACATTAGCATTAAGGATAGGCCTAGAACTATACAAATCTTGTAGCTGATTACTTGAGTAGACTACCAGATGGTATAAGGGGAGTACTTGACTTTGACCTTATTTGTGATGACTTTCCTTATACATCCCTTATGACTATCTCTATCTATATTCCTTGGTTTGCTAATTTTGTTAATTATATTGTGATTGGTCTCATTTTTCAGCATATGCCTTCCTTTTAGGCTCATAAACTTAAACAATAAGCTGAAAACTACATTTGGGATAAGCCCTATTTGTGGAGACTATGCAATGATCAAGTCATCAAGAGGTATATCTCAAAGACCGAGTCTAAGGACAAACTCTTTACTGTCATCCAATAGGTTGTGGTGGACACTTTAGTGCTAATAAGACCTCTAGAAAGGTGTCATATTCTGGATTTTACTAGACTACCCTATTCAAGGATGTATACTTGTATTGTAAGGCATGTGATAAATGTAATACCCCACTTTTTCCACTTATATTCCTTGTATACATTTGTGATATTTAGTTGAATAAAATGGTGAATTGTGGTGTACATAAAATGGTGAAACCACTCCAATTAGTAGTTACGTATAATTAGCTAAGCTAAGACATAAATGTGTAACTTTTATCTACTTGAAGACCTAATATTGTAACTTAAATTGGAGCATAAAATGACAAAAAAATTAGCCCCAATTATATTACATAAATTTTGGCCAAAACAAGGAGAAAGGAAGGAAGACATTATTTATTACAATAAATCACAAAAAATGTAATGGCAAAATTGTAATTTGTATAACATAATAAACAAATATTTTTCCCCTAATTCTCTTATTATTTTCGGCCAAAGGGGAAAAAGAGAGAAAATGGCTACTTGGTAATTAACAAGTCCATATTGGAGTATTATTAGCAAGGAAAAAATTAAAGTGGCGCAGCGGGAGCATGGTGGCCCCATCACCCACAGGTCCCAGGACCGAAACCTGGCTATGATACCATAAACAAGAGAAACCTTATGTCCAATAGCCTCAGATGAGTACAAAAGAGTAGTGCAATTATTTGTGAAACTAGGAACCAGTCTCAAAGTAACCAACTTTAATAAAACGTTTGCAAATTCCAATCCTATCTCAGGATTTGAACTCTGGAGTGGAAAGGATTTTTAAGAGCAATAAAACTTTTCTCAAACAATTTCACAAAAATTCACTATCTCACTAGGTCTCACCGGCTCTTCTTTTCATTTTATCAGAGTTTGCGAGTGATTCTCTGCTTAGTTCTCACATTCCATACCTTAGTTACATTTTGTTAGTGATCGAAAGTGTAATTTAGCTAAACTGTCCATTTAGTTTAAGTATTATACTTTTACTAGCCTGATGGGCTTACCAGTTCCACTACCATACTGTTGTCAGGGTTTACATAGTTATGTACATCATTTATAGTTCCAAAATATTAAGAACAGACAACCAACAAAAAGTTGTCTTTCTTTATCCAGCCTTTAGATGTCTGCATTTACCTTCTTGCCCCTCAAGTTGTCTCCCTGTACTATAAATTGGTTTTGAAAAAGAGTGAGATTCAAAAGAATCTCAGTAGTAACAGATAGCCAATCATACAGATATAACATCACAAAGCATACCACACAGTCATCATACAATAGAATCATCACAACAACATTCAGTGCATCACATGCAGTTCATATATCACCATAGCGCTAGGTATATTTCAAGGCCCCAAGGGATACCAGTGCAAAAAGGCCTCGGGCATTCACTCGTGCATCACAGAACGTTATTAGCCCAAGCGTCCACCCCATATAACCATAATGTGTCATACAATTCATAATGAACACACAAAATATGTAATGTATCTTATAAATATATGAAAGACAAGTTACTACTTGGTTGCTTCCCTTAAGCACAATATACAACTGTTTCTTTGAGCTCGGGCAAGATTCAGTTCCTACCAAAATTAGAGTTACATGTAATTGGTTATTACTTGCACTACCTTTAATTCAAATTTTGCTTATTATTTGAAGCAGTTATAACAATTTATGCACAATACAATTTTGTATAGTACAGTTTCACTATTTTCTAGAAACTGGCAGATTTTTCAGTCAACTTTGAAAATTCATAATTAATTCTACAAAAATAAAATTTGACTAATTCTAAAGCCTAAATAAATATTTGAGGAAAAATACTTAATTTTGCCCACTAGATTCATGTAATTCCTAAATATTCTCCAAATACCACTGTTCCAGCTTGCATTCCAAAAACATGGCACAATCTTTGAAAATACATATCTCCCAATGTACTTGTCCAAAAATTACAAACTACCTATCAAATTAAATCTCTATATCTCTACTTTAATTATGGAAAGTTTCATATTTTTTGGACAAGTTTTGTCCTATGAAACACCTTACACAACATCACTGCCATAAAGGGGCAAACCAAATAGCATGTACATACATACTTCATAAATTTCCAAATTGGTATACAAATATCCACAAATCATGAGCATTTGCATACCTATAAAATTTTGCCTTCTAAAGAACATGGAATCATTATAATCACAAAATTCTCACTCCTTAATATGTCATGCTCAGAACAGAATGTTAGGGTTCTTATAAGGATATGTTGTTTTCTTATTTTTCTCTTGATTTTTAAAAATGGGCTGAAGCAAAACCTAAGGGAAATGCTGCCCAAATTTCCTCTAAACTTGTCCATTTAGTGTTTAAATGGTAAATCATGTTATTAGAAGTGGTAAGGAGGTGATTAAGAAAGAGTAGGTATTTGCTAGAGTCCTCTGCTTATGTTAATAAGTTCTAACCTTTTGTTGGCTATTTTATGTTAGGAAGCTTGTCTAACAGTTGAAGTACATATGTACAGATATACGTTGGTGTGGTATTAACATGTTGTTCCTTTTTAATAGTGAAGAGGAACAATGGTGTGATGTAGACCAAAGGGAAATGTGCTACCGAATCCTGAACCTAAAAATAAGGCGAGGCCTAATCTTATACAGCACTTCTTAGGATGCTGACTCAACAACAAACTATGATTCAAGACTTGCGAGAAGAAGTTTGGGAATTAAGAGAAAGGTGGAATATTGATGGGACATAACCTAAAAACCCTGAAGGGCCTAACTCGGAGGGGGACAACCCTGAAGGAAACAACCCCGAGGGGAATTCAAAAGGGGAACAATCTCAGAATGATAAGTAGTCACAGTCCCATGAGGTGAATCCAGAAATTCCCATTGTTCTAGAATGTGAAGAGCTACTCTCTAGTATTGGATGCCTAAATTCATCAAATACTAGCCTGGGGCATTCAAGGGGAAATTTGATCCATAAGCTACAGAGAATTGGTTGAACCACTTAGAGATTGAGGTGCTAGGATGCCCTACAGAGATGAAAATCAAGATGGCTATATATAAGCTGGAAGGCGACGTTGATCGCTAGTAGAGGAATACAGTCCTCGTACTACGTTCCCAAAATATCTCGCTGATTTGGGAGTTGTTCTAAGAGAAATTTAATAAGAAATACTTCTAAGGTCAGTGAGGCTTAAGAAGGTAAGAGAATTTCTAGCAATACAGCAAGGGGACGACAAGACTTTCAATGAATATCTGTCTCGATTCATTCAATTGTCTCGTTACTCCTCCTTCCTAAAGTTTAAAGATGATGAGGAGTGGAGCTCTAATATGCTGATTCGAGGACTAAAGCCCAAAATGGAAGAGAAACTCGTTGCCCGGTAGTTTACTGAATTCAACAAGGCCGTGGAAGTCTGCCAACTAACCAAGGGTAACCTAAAGAGAATGATTACTGATAACAGTACCAGCCAAAGAGGTAGACCTAGTAAGGGGGATACCTCACAGAAGCGCAAGGGACAGGGATTCCCACAAAAAGGAAACAACAAAAAGCCCTTTTGGTATGGGAACCACAGCGGCCAAAAACCTCTAATGTCTAAAACATGCTTTCGTTGTGGCAAGTCTTATCCAGGACGACGTTGCAATCTTCCTATGAGTCAAGTGATCTGTTATTCTTGCTAGAAGCCTAGACATACGATAGTAAATTATCCCCAGCAAGCAGCACCACAATCTGCTGAGCCTAAATAAAAGAACTAGGGCCGAGTACTTACCTTGACATATAAAGAGGCGAATAAGTCTCCTAAGATGGTTCAAGGTAAAATCCTTCTCAATGGTAGTTCGTTGTAAGCTTTATAAGATTTGGTTGCTAGTCACTCCTTCATTGCTTATGACTGTGCTAAGCGCCTAGGATCGTATGGGCATAACCTACCATTTGACTAGATTGTGTCAAAGCCAATGGGTGTCAAAACTCTTACTGCTGATGTTTGTCTGAACTGTGTGATAAACGTTGAGGGACGTGAGTTTACAGTTGATTTGATCTTATTTCCACTCCAAAAACTTAAAGTTATATTGGGTTTTGATTAGCTAATGGAAAATAACGTGCTGCTAGATTACGGAAATAAGAGGAAAATATATCCTACTCTGTGGGAGGCCAATAACAGAGATGATAATCTGAACTTCCTCTCATTCATAGAAGCTGAGAAATGCCTGAGGAGGGGATGCCAGGGATATATAGTGTAATACCTTATTTCCAATAGCCTCATATGAGTACAAAAGAGTAGTGAAATCCATTGTGGAACCAGGATTTAAACCTGGACTACCCAACTTTTAAAATCTTTTACAAATTCTTGCTCTCAACTTAGGATTTGAACCTAGGGTTGAGAGGGTTTTTCATAGAGTAGAAAACTTTTCAATCATTTCCACGAGTTTAACTACGTCCCCAATGCCTCATTATCTCTTAAATTAATTATATCAAAGTATATGCGAGCGTTTTTCTTTTAATTAAACTAGAACTATTCTCTACTCAAACTTTACTCATTCATTTATATACATAAAATCTAAAGCCACATAAGGCTACCAAATGCTTAAATTAAATACAAAATAGTTCCTTATACTACAATCTTCAAATCTTCTTCGTAATTCCTCTTCAATTTCCCTATGCATGCTCCACCTGTACTTAACACCTATATGGTTGGGTGAGGAAGAGTGAGATTCGGAGAATCTCAGTAGCAAACATTACCACTATGCATGCAAGATATATATATATATAGTTAATGCATGACATGATTACCTTTCATACCTCATGCCAACATAATGACATATTTGTATGCTCAATGTTATGACATACATATGGCCATTGCATAATATAATAGAGCTTCAATCAATCAACTATGCTTAACACAAATAGGCAAAACAATCAAATAAATCAATGTAAAAATATACATATCAAATACATGCAGGCTAGGTAAGTTCACTACCTTGTGGACTATTGCCCTTCCTTTATTTCCTCTTCTTCCAACCATTGGAGCTTCTTGGAAATTCTTCCATTCCTCATCTTTCTTGACTTCTCCATGGCCCTAAATACCCAATTACATCATTAGAGCCATGATTGTGAGTCATTAGAAGTGTATATTAAGGCCCAAGAAGCTAGGGAGGGCTAAATAGGTCAATTTCCCTCAAAAACATGAAATACTTGAATTTGGGGGTCTTGGCCGCGGCCAAAAATAGGTTAGTAACTTTTTGGCCGCAGCCAAAAATTTCCTATTTCTTGACCGAATTTCCAAAAATCATAACTAAATCTAATTCCAAGTTCTACGTGACCCTTGTTATGTCTAATTTCAAGGGAAAATATAGCCATAAGCTAGAAGCACTCACATAAGTACAGAATTCCATTTTATTAGATCATGTTCCATAAGTTTCTAGTTTTTCATGCCCAAGAATTAAAAACTCATATCTCCCAAAGTACATGTCCAAAAATTACAAATTACCTATCAAATTAAAACTCTATGTCTCTACTTTCATTCTAGAAAGTTTCAGAATTTTTGGATAAGTTTTGACCCATGAAACATCTAGTACAAAGTTACTATTCTAGACAGGGCATATTAACATCATAAACAAACATACTTCATAAATTTCCAAATTGATATACAAGCACCCAAAAATCATGAACGCTTATATACCTACAAAATTTTGCCTTCTAAAGCCTATAGAAGAGCATCAAAATTACCAAATTCTAACTCCTTCATCACGTCATCCACATAGCAGCAATTTAAGTTCTTAGGTGACTTATGTTGTTTTCTTGTTTTCTCTTGCTTAATCACTTTCTTTCTACTTCTAATCACATGATTAGCTATTTAAACACTAAATGAACATGATTTAGGGGATATTTTGGTAGCATTTGCCCTAGGGTTTCATCAGCCTAAATTTGAAAAACAAGAGAAAACAAGCCAATATCAACCAACACCAACACCAACAATATCCAACAAGGCAAGAGAGGCAAGTTTTGAAGTTTACCTCTTGATTCTTGGTCTTTCTCTCTCCTAGACATTTTTGAACTCTCTCTCTCTCTCTATACTCTTGATTTATTTTGAAAATCATGGATTTAATGGAGTGGAAGAGGTTAGGAGAGGTTATAGAGTGATTAGGAGGAAAAAAATCACAAGATTACAAGCTCCTTACCTTAGATTTTGGGAAACCCTAGCTATTGGTGTGCTTGGGAGCTCTTGAAAATGGCTGAAGCCTCCCTCTCTCTTTTGGCTCAGATTTTGCATGAAATAAAGATGGAAAGATGAAGGTAATGGTGATTAAACGAATTGCCAAAATGCTTTACATATGGTTATTCCCTATTGGTCTAAAATTTTCTTTTTATCCAAATATTTCCATTTCCCTTTTATTTTCCCCTTGGTTAGCCAAAATGCATGAGAAATGGAAAAGGAAATATTTCTTTGAATCCTTAATGTCGTCTTACAATTTATTGACCAAAGTCCTATGCCTTTGCTTTTTGACTTCTTTTTCAAGCTTTGATGTTTCCTTTGGTAATAATATTTCAAAATGGACTTAATAATTAGAAAATGGCCATTTCCCTCTTTTTAATTCCAATTTAGGGAAAAATAATTATTATTTGATTTATTGGTCAAATGACCATTTTGCCCATACATTTTCTTCAATTTTTGCACTTAATGCAAAATTGGCCAGAATTTTTATCAACCTTTAAAAATTCATATCAAATTGTATAGATGTCTAATTGAGGTGGTTCTAAAGGCTATGAGACCCTTATTCAGTCTAGTTGTAAGGAAAAATATAAAATTTAGCTAATTAGAAGCCCATCATTCTCAGAATTCTCATTTTTGGAAGTTGTCAATGAAAATTCCTAGTTTCACTAGGCTAAATTCAAAAATATATAACTCCTTGTGTACATCTCCAAATAAATCATATGACCTATCAATTAAATCTAGATAAGTCTACTTTCATTTTGGAAATTTTCATAATTTTTTGGTATCATTTTCCCCTCGAAAGATGTCACACGAGCATAACTACTACACCAGGAAATTCACCAGTAGCAACAATACTTTGTGTGTGCCTTCTAATTGCATGGTTTTGTCATTCCTGAAGCTCTTTAACTCACCATAATACTCCCTTTAGTACCCAAGGTATAAAGGAATTTTTGGGGAATACCACTATGCCTTACTAGGACATTTACAAAACTAGTGTTTAGTAGTTCACTTAATCCAGGCTTAATCTCAAGCCTCTTGTCAAAAAATTTGGGATATTACATATAGTGTTCTTTTATGTGCAAGAGGAGACAAAAATAACCCTAAAAGACATTCTAGTTGTAAGAGAATTTCCTGAGGTATTTCCAAATGATCTTATTAGTTTGCCTCCGGAAAGAGGGAATTCGTGATCGAGATCATGCCAGGAGCTGGGTCTATATCAAAAGCCCTGTACAGAATGGCTCCAAATGAGATCACTGAGCTAGAGAAGCAGATCAAGGAATTTCCAGAGAAGGGGTTCATTCAACCTAGTATCTTACCTTGGGGAGCTCCAGGGCTATTCGTTAAGAAGAAGGACAGGAGCCTAAGATTATGTATTGATTACAGAGAGCTAAACAAGGTAACCGTCAAGAACAAGTACCTGCTTCCCCATATTGAAGACCTTTTAGATCAACTGTCTAGAGCAAGTATGTTCTTAAAGATTGATCTAAGGTCAAGGTATCATCAGCTGCCTGTGAAAGCAGAAGACATATCGAAGACTGCTTTCAGGACACGGTATGGGCATTGAGTTTTTGGTAATGCCCTTTTGGGTAAGCAATGCATCAGCTGTGTTTATGGACTACATGAATTGCATCTTTTTCCAATACTTACATTAGTTCGTGGTAGTCTTCATCAACAACATTTTGATATACTCTAAGAATAGAGAAGAGAACAAGGAGCACTTGAGGATCGTGCTAGGTATTCTGTGGGAAAGGAAACTCTATGCAAAATTAAGCAAATGTGAGTTTTGGCTTTTAAAAGTTAAATTTCTGGGCCATGTTATCTCACAAGAAGGGGTTGTAGTAGATCCCAGTTAGGTAGAAGAAATACTAGACTGGAAAAGGCTAGAAACTGTTATTGAGATACACAGTTTTCTGGGTTTAGTTTGCTATTATTTGATATTCATTTAGAATTTCTCTCAGATTGCCTTGTCGTTGACCAAGCTCATACGGAAAGATCAACCGTTCAAGTAGGATGATCAATATGAGAAGAGCTTTATGGAGTTGAAGGAGAGGTTAATACCTGCACCCGTATTGATTACCCTGATCCCGAGTTGACCTATGTGGTCTACAATGATGCTAGCAAGCAGGGACTAGGATGTGTCCTGATGCAGCAGGGCAGAGTGATGGCATGTGCCTCTCAACAGCTGAAGCTTCATGAGATGAATACCCACACATGATTGGGAGTTGACGACAATTGTGTTTGCACTTAAAGTCTAGCGTCACTACCTATATGGTATGATTATGGAACTGTACTGTGGTTATAAGAGTCTTAAGTACCTGTAAGATTAGAAAGAACTCAACAAGAGACAACGCAGGTGGATGGAATTGCTAAAAGACTATAACCTGGAGATCAAGTATCACCTAGGAAAAGCCAATGTCATCGCTGATGATCTTAGTCGAAAGGCAGTACAAGTGTCAGCTATGATGATACATGAGAGGAAATTAATAGAAGATTTTTGAGATTTAAACCTATCAAATCAAATCATATGTGTAAGTTATGGTGTTAGCCAAGTGGAAAGTGTTCTGAAGGTTGAGATTGCAGAAGCTCCAATGCAAGATGTGCAAGCACAGTCCATCAGGACTATGATCAAACAGGGAGAGACTCAGGACTACGATCTTTCACCAAGTGGACTGATTTGATACAAGAAGAAAACCTATGTTCTGTTGGAAATTGTGCCCAGGTACCAATCATTATACTTTAAACATTGTTATTCAATGAATTTATCCATTTAGTTAAAACATTATTCACATGTTCACTGTGATAACTGTATCCTTGGATAAATCGTAATGATTGTCCTAAATGTCCCTGGTCGGTCATCTATGTGGGAGCAAAGATGAAATAAGACCAGTATGACTTTGATAAGGTATGGGGATACGAATCAAAGTCTTAGGCACTTGTAGGAGTACAAGGTGTTGGACCGACTCGTTATGAGAAAGCTGCATGGATCAAGTCATAAGCTTATCTCAGGTATAACCACGTCACAATGCCCTTTGACCTGAGATCATCATGGATTCCTACATGAGAGTCACTAAGTTTTGACTTAGTCAAAAGTCACCTTTAACCAGGTGAAGATAAAGGCTACAATCAGGCTTAGTGGTTTTCATGCAGAGGAATGTGAATGGTCAAGATGGAATTTGTCCCTCACATTAGTAGACATATATTACTAGGCCCCTCAATGAGTGAGTCTAGAAATGTATGGCCATACTATGATGGAAAAGAGTTTTCATTTCTATAGTCAGACTACTCAGGGATATAGAAAGTAATGGTCAGGAATATAAGGATGACATTCTCCATGCCTCATCCTTGATCGAAATATCGTGTGACAAAATGGACGTGATATGGTTATACAACAGGTTGTATCGTATTATTGATCCTCATATGAATTGGGTAGTCGTAATGTTTTGCTAGAGGTCGCTTATGACTTGTGGGGTAGTATAGTCATTGGCCCACTGCCAACTTCATATGGGCCTACAGGGTCGCACACAAGAATAGCCCAACACGAGCTATAATGTTCAGATTCATTGAATTTAAGATGCGTCTAAGATTCAATGAATAAAATGTTTAATCTAGGGTGGACGAATTTTATATATTTATTATATACACATGTTGTGTGAATATTTATATGTGTGTCCATATATATATATATATTTGAAAAGAAAATTAATAATATTATATATACACATATGTATGTTTTAAATACATACATACATATATAATATATGTTATTTTATAACATATATTATATGAAAATTTTATATTATATATATAATATATATTATTTGATAATATATATTATATATATGATAATATTATTATATTATGTATATAGAAAGATATTATATGATAATATCTCATATTTAATTTATAAAGATAAATTAAATCTAATTCAATTGGCTCTTTATTCTAATTAAATAAATAGGTTAAATTAAAATTGTTGGACAGATTTAATTAAACCATATTTATGTAATTAGCTTATCAAAATAATTAAGTGTTAATTCATATGATAAGGATTTTGAAATTAGTTAAGATTAATTTTAAAAATCCAATATCCATCATAAAATATATAACCCTGACTAGTTATAAAAGATGAGAGCTAGTTATAAAAAAATAGAGAGCTGCAAGAAAACCTTAGAGGGACATTGGAGGCGCTAGCACTCTACCGGTGTTGGGTCCTATTTATGTAGATACCATTAGAGGGAGCTGATCTGAGTAGTTGGCTCCTCAAGATCCAAAAGGGCAAAACTCCAAGAAGAACTAGGTGACATGTTGATGTTGGGGATGATTAATCTCATCCTCGTGGAGATTGATGCTCTATTCACATTCAAGCATATTTTTCTTTAAGGATTTTCCATCATAAAAAAGGGGGAGAATGTTAGATATGATTAGTTTTCATGATGCCAAATATATATATATCAAATATTATGAGAACAAAAGTTTGCATAATATACTTATCTCTTATATTGACTAACTATTATATTTAATGTTATATATCTTATAGATTAGTCAAAGAGATTGGAGAATGAAGAGCTTGAAGAATTAATGGGAATATCAAGATTCAAGCTTTTAGAAGAAATACTGGATGTTTCTATGCTCCTAAGGGAATTAAGAAGTTGCTGTAGCAGTACTGTTTGGCACTGTAGCAATACGGTTACTGTAGTAATTGAGTGATTCTCTAATTCACTCGAGTGATGTTCAGTGTTTCACACTCTGTTGTTCGTCCAGCTGAGCAAGGTCTGGTTATTTGATCATATCTCTCACAATACAACTCTGATTGAGACCAAACTAGTTGCATATGAAAATAGACTTCCAATGCGTCATTTTGACACTAGAAGAAACATCAAAGGAGCTTAGATGAAGGATATCTATGTGTTCTAATCTGGCCTTCATATCAGCGTCACTTTCTGGAACAGGTTTGGTATTTTGACTATAACTCTCAAAACACTGATCCTATTGAGCTGAAACCAGTGCCATATGAAACTATACTTCAAGAGATTTCTATTGATATATAATACAAAAATTTTGGAGCCATATTCGAAGAGTTACGTCATCTGGAAGTTTACCCCTGTTTGCTGAAGAACTGGAAACGCAACAACGAAGCGATCACTCGAGTGATATCAGAATTCACTCGAGTGATATGGAAAATCACTTCCAGTGGCGCCAGAATCACTGCAGGAATTTTTCACTATTTCAGATTTCACTTCCAGTGATCCTGAATCAGTCGAGTGATTTGTGATTTCCGCCAAATCACTTCCAGTGATCTCTAAATCACTTCCAGTGATACCGAAATCACTCGAGTGATATGAGATTTTTCCAAATCACTTCCAGTGCGTCTGAAATCACCAGAAGAAAAATTCACTGTTTGCAAAATCACTTCCAGTGATGCCAAATTCACTCGAGTGATATATGAAATTTGCCATACCACTTCCAGTGAATATTAAAATTCCTCATATCACCTCCAGTGCCTTAACTGATCATTTCCAGAGAATACCAACATGCACCAGATCACTTCCAATGAACTGATATTCCATTTTCTCAGTTTCACTTCCAGTCAAGTGTTATCTAGTCAATGATATGCTAATCTTTCAGTAGCACTTCCAGTGATATCCAAGTTATTACAGTGAACTGAATACCTTCAAGTTAGATCAGATTCGTTTGAGTGATATGGGTATTTTGATACACAACTTCCGGTGATCACTCAATATACTCTCCACTGTGACAGAATCAGTTCCAGAAGCAGCAAATCAGAATCACATCCGGAAATCAAGATCACTACTAGCGAAATGCTTATACAGTCGAGTGATTTATCAAAATCATCTCCAGTGAAATCAAAATCACTTCCAGTGATTCTTCCATTTTCTGAAATCACTCCCAGTGAAGACTGTAATTACCCGAGTGATGTTTTCTAACGGCTATTTCTCTGAGTGGATTTACAGGTGTTATACACTACCGATCACATGGCATACACGGATCAATATTGAGCGACAACTGATCATGGGCAACATGACTATTCAATAAACGATTCAACTAACGTCCAAAATAGAAAGAAAGCAACGCTGAAACATTTGTAAGAGATCAACAGGAAATGTTGAAGCATCTGTCAGAGCACCACGATCAATGGGCATAACCGTTGAACTTTCTGTCTGAGAACACGATCAGCTTACAAAGGCAAAATACTTGAATACTCCAACGGCTCTCAACATTTGCTATATAAACTAAAGCATTCGAAAAGAAGAATAGGTGTGACAGTGACAAAATACACGAGCAAACAGAAATGATGAAGTAGCGAGAACCCAACTACCAACATGCTAATATCATAAGTCATCCGCCTCATATACTCTTTGTTCTTATCTGTTTACAATATCATGTATATTTGAGAGTGAAAATATTTGTATTGTACTTCAGTGAGCATTTTACCCAATTTATAAGAGAGCTTGTAAACACTTCATCCATATTTCAGAAGTGTTCTCAAGGTAGAGGGACCTTGAGAGGATTGATCACCTTATGGGGGAAGTTGTAGAGCGAATTGTCAGTAAGACTTTCTGCTCGTAAGACTTACAAGGTGCAAGCAGTAAAGAACGTTACTGCTCATAAGACTTACAGTGGTGTAAGCAGGAGAGAACGTTGCTGCTCCTAAGACTTGCACGGGTAAGCAAGAGAGAAAGGTCTTTCGGATTGCTTTGTTTGACTTACTGTAAGAAGGAGTAAACCTTACAGTGCGTAAGGTGGAGTTACTCTTATGAATTTTTAGAGGCTTATCTTGTGCCCAGTTAAACAAGAAGATAGTGGATTGGAAATCTCAGGAGGAGCCTGGGGGCTGGACGTAGGTCATCATGGATTAGACCGAACCAAGATAAATCACAGTTTGCACATTCTCTTCTCTAAGCTTTTATATCTCCAGCATAAACGATTAATATAATTACTTGTGAGTTTATACTTCCATATATATACTGAGTTAACAATCTGCAAAAATTTTTGAAAGGATCAGACATTCTTACCATACACCCAATTCACCCCCCTCTTGGGTGTTAGCCAGTTCTAACAATTATTTCAGGAGCAACCAAGCATGGAGATTTGAGAACTCACAATATGTTGATAATTGTGGGCATTCAAACAAACAAGAATAAGGTACGACTCTTTCTAACTCTATTTAAATGCCTTTGATAGATCCACAATTGGGATTGGTAAACTTTTGCAATTTTAAATTTTAATTCTTCCGCTGTGTGCTTATGAATCCCAACAGTAGTATCAGAGCCAAGTCAATTGTGCTTTTAAATTGATTTTTAGTGTTTATTTTGTGCCTATATATATGATATATAAGTTGAACATGATTTTAGAAAGATTGGGTTATAGTAGTAGTACTGCCAGATTTTCATTTTTTGGAGGCAGTATGATTTTGATGAATTTATGAATGATTAAATCTTGTCTAATAATTCTGAAAATTTCCATAATGAAAGTAGACATCCTAAGCTTTAAGTTGATATATAATATGTTCGATTCAGATTAGTATATTAGGAGATATCAATTTTTGAAGTTAGGCTTTGAATCTGGAATGTTTTATGTGGCAGTGACAATTAATTTTAGTTTCAGGAAAATTGTACCTATAATTTTTTGAAAGCTATACTTTTTGTCAAAAATAGACCTAATGAGGGTCATATAGAACTTTGAACTACTGCAATTGGATTTTTCTAGATTTTATTATGATTTTTGAAATTAAGGTGAAAAATATGGAAGTCTAGCAGGACTGCCGTAGCTAATTGTTCGTATCTCGATATAACCTAATCACAACATTTATTGCTTTTCATATTGTATGAATTGTTGATTTTTGTAGTATACTTCTGAAAATTATTTAGGTATGGTGAACAACATGGCTTTAGTTTTTACAAGGGTTGTAATATTTAAATACGGCTTGCATGCCGTGCCTTCCTCTAAATAGTCTAGATGAACATTCTCTTCTCATTTCACTCCCCTCGTATGTTTAAACGAGGTTTCTCTCAATGTATTTCTTTTTCTTATTTAGAAAAGTCCTCTCATTGGCTTAGGAGGATTTTAGGTTAGGCGAGCCATGTTGTGTCACGTTTGAATTATGCTCTTGATTAGATCATTGCATGCATACTTTTGCGTTTATATGTATTTATTTGTATGAGATACAACCATGATTGCATTCATATAAACAAAAGCAATTGATTAAGCCCTCTAAATAAAATCTTAAGTCATAATGCCATCAATTAATGAATACTTGTTAAAACCTAGATCGCTCAATTGTAGGTTCCACCAAAGTGGATGCATTTGAGTTATCTTGGTGAAACAAGCGTGAGTAATGGTGCTACTCACAATGATTCATTATTGTTTTGACTTAATTGAGATTAGCAAAAAGGTTTTAGGTCTCAAGGCATTAGATGTAACTAAACATGCCGGATCATATGATGATCGAATCCTATAAAGATCTAAGAGTTACATATGATGTAATTGGTAAAGAGGTTACCTACCTAAATAACTTGAATTTAATTATCCTGCCAAAGCGGACTTAAATTTAAGTGAAATATGGATCTTAGCCTACTAATTATAACATTGAGGGTTGTTAATTTAGTGAGAGATTACTAAATAACTTTGCATATTTTAATTATAGAATAATGTTGACTAGTAATACTGCTACACTATCACTAGGATCAGTCCTTAAGAAGGACAAACTCAATAGGATAAACTTTATTGACTGGTTTAGGAACTTGAGAATTGTTTTCAAGCCCGAAAGAAAGGCATATGTCCTAGATCAACCCATTCCTAAAGAGCCTGTAGCCAATGCTCCAAGAGCTCAGAAAGATGCTTACACGAAGCATAAGGATGACTCTATAGATGTAGGTTGCCTAATGCTTGCCACCATGGTTCCAAACCTCCAAAGAGATCTAGAACTTATGGAGGCTCATAAGATAATTATACATCTCAAGGAAATGTTCTAGTAACAGGCAAGGAAAGAGAGGTATGATACCACAAAGGCCTTATATTCCTACAAGATGGCTGAAGGTGCATCAGTTAGTACTTATTTGTTAAAGATGAAAGGCTATATTGATGACCTTGAGAGGCTTAAATTTCCTATGAGCTAGGAGTTAGCTACAGATTTGATCTTGAACTCACTCCCGAAAGTTATGACCAATTTGTCATGAACTACAACATGAACAAGATAGAGAAATCAATTTCTGAACTGCATGGGATGCTCAAAGCTGTTGAGCATAACATTAAGAAAAGCCCAGCACTGTTTTGATGGTTCAAAAAGGAAAGGGTATTAAAAAGGAAAGGCAAGGGCAAGGGAAATGGTAATAGCTTAGGTGGTAAGACTAAAGAGTCAAACAAGCCCGAAACTAAGCCTGCAGCCAAGAAGGTAAAGCCGCTAAAGGAAGGAGTATGCTTCTTCTACAATGAACTCATTCATTGGAAGAGGAATTGCAAACTCTACCTTGAAGATCTGAAAAGAAAAACTAAAGGATCAAGTCAATCGATTGAATCTGACCTACCTATGGTATTTTCGTCTAAGCTATATAAATGAGAAACACATTTCTAAACTCTATCAAGATAGATTTTTTAAATCATTTGATTTTGAATCATATGATACATGTTAATCTTAATTATTGGGCATAGTGAGAAGGCTACTGATTTATTGGGCCTCATATATACATATGTATATGGACCAATGAATACAGCTGCCAAAGGAGGTTATATGTGTTAGAACTGGCTGACACCTAAGAGGGGGGTGAATTGGGTATATGATAAAAAATTATGATCTTTTAAAATCTTTTCACAGATTTTTCACTTAGTATATATGGAAGTAGAAATTATGTAAATCATATATGCTAGAAATATAAAAGCTTAGGGAAGAGAAGATGCAAACTATGTTTTATCCTGGTTCGGTCCAATCCACGATGACCTACGTCTAGTCCCTAGGCTCCTCCTGAGATTTCTAATCCACTATCTTCTTGCTTAACTGGCACAAGAAAAGCCTTTACAAAACTTACAAGAGTTACTCCCCCTTACACACTATAAGGTTAACTCCCTCTTACGGCAAGTTGAACAAAGCAATCCCAAAAGACCTTTCTCTCCTACTTACCCGTGCAAGTCTTATGATCAACAACGTTCTCTACTGCTTGCACCTTGTAAGTCTTATGATCAGAAAGTCTTACTGGAAATTCTCTCTACAGCTTCCCCATAAGGTAATCAATCCCCTCAAAGTCTTTCTACCTTGAGATCACTTATGAAATACAGATGAAGTGTTTACAAGCTCTCTTACAGAGTAGGTAAAATGCTCACTAAAGTACAATGTAAATATTCTCACTCTCAATTATACATGACAAGGAAAAATAGATATTAACAGAGAGTATGTGATAGACGAAGATTCATGACAACAGCATATTGGTAGTTGGGTTCTCTCTACTTCATCATTTTTGTTCGCTCGTGTATTTGGTCACTGTCATATTAACTATCTTCTTTTTGGATGCCTTGGTTTATATAGCAAATGTTGAGAGCCATTGGAGTATTCAAATATATTTTCCCGTTGAAACCCATCGTGTGTGTTGACAGATACTTTAGCACTTTTCGTTGATCATGCTCTGACAAATGTTTCAGTGTTGCTTTCTTTCTATTTTGTTGAATCGGTTTGAATACTCTTGATGCCCATAATTTATTGTGGTTGAATATTGGTCGGTTGCTTGCCATGTGATATGTAGTGGAATACCTGTAATGCACTAATAGAAAATAGTCGTTAGAGAATCTTTTAAATGTCACTCGAGTGGATAACTACTTCACCGGAAGTGATCTACATCAGCTGAGTACACCATCAAATCCTTTGAGTAAATTCTTCAACTCGGTGTACTTCACTTGGAATGTTCAGACATCTTCTGGAGGTGCTTCTAATAAAAACAGTGAATCATTCGAGTTAACTTCTAATTCATTGGGAGTGAAATCCTGAAACATAATAATCACTCAAGTGCGGTGTCATTTCACTGGAGGTGATTTGATAAAATAATAAATCACTCAACTGCATAAGCATTTCGCTGGTAGTGACTTTGTAAGAGTAGGCATATCAATTGAGTACACTGTAATCCAATGGCGATGATCAACCATATCACATGAATGAAGCTGGTCAGACTTGAAGTGATTAAGAGACGCTGAAAGTGCACTGGGCTACTAACACTTGAAGTGATTTACCAAATCAGCACATCACATGAGTTATCAGTTCATTCACTGATATCTCACAAACATAAGATCACTTGAGTGGATATCTGTTCATTGGAAGTGATCTAGTGCACATTTGTATTCTCTAGAAGTGATCAGTTATGACACTGGAGGTGATATTGCAAAGTTCATATATCACTCGAGTGAATTGGGTATCACTAGAAGTGATTTTTGAAACAGTGAAATATTCCACCGGTGATTTCAAAGCCACTGGGAGTGATTTGGCAAAATTGAGATATCACTCGAGTGATTTGGAGATCACTGGAAGTGAAATTCAGAACAATGATTTTTTCTTGAAGTGACTCTGGCTCGCACTGGGAATGATATGCAAAATCAACATAATCACTCGAGTGAATTAGCTACACTGGAACTGATTTTCAGCACAGTGAAAAATTTTGGGAGTGATCTGATAGGTCAGTGGAAGTGATCTGTGGAATAAGCCATATCACTCGAGTGATCTGCAATTTTTGTCATATCACTTGAGTGATTACTAAAAATCACTCAAGTGATATGTTATTTAGATCACTTTAACTGTCGTTGCGTTTCCAATTCTTTAGCAAACAGGGGTCAACTTCTAGATGACCTCTTTGAATATAACTCCAAAATTTCCATATTATATATCAATAGAAATCTCTTTAAGTATAGTTTCATATGGAACCGGTTGCAGCTCAATAAGATCAGTGTTTTGAGAGTTATAGCCAGAATACCGAAGCTGTTCTAGAAGGTGACGCTGATTTCAACTTCAACTTCAAACATTCATATCTGATTCCTCTGAGCTCCTTTAATGTTACTTCTAGTGTTCAAATGATTCATTGGAAGTCTATTTTCATATGCAACTGGTTTCATCTCAATCGAAGTTGTATTTTGAGAGATATGATTGAATGACCAGACCTTACTCAGCTAGATGAAAAACAAAGACTCACCGCTACAGTGCATCACTTGCTGAAACAGTGAATCACTCCAAGTGATTTTCACTGTTTGCAGAATCACTCGAGTGATTTTGAAATATCACTCGAGTGAAATCATTCAGTACTACAATGCTACAGTATGCTATAGTGCAAAATACGCTACAGTAATCGTATGCTACAGTTCAACTGCTACAGTGCCGTTTAACTTGAATCTTGATGTTTTTCATTAATTCTTGCAAGTTCTTCATTCCTCAATTTCTTTCTTCCATTCCTTGACTAATCTACAAGATATATAATATTCAATATAGTAGTTATTCAATGTATTAGAGAAGTATACTATGCAAACTTCTTGCTCTTAATATTTGACATCTATATTTGTCATCATCAAAACTAATCATACCTAACAATATGTACTTCATTATATTTATGGATGACTTTAGTACATATGGATATATCTATCTAATGAAACATAAATCTGAATCTTTTGAAATGTTTAAAATATTCCAAAATGAAGTACAAAACCAACGTAGCAAAATAATTAAAGCACTTCGATCTGATCGAGGTGGTAAATATTTGAGCCAAGAGTTTATTGACCATCTTAAGAGTTGTGGGATAATCTCACAATTAACTCCTCTAGAAACACCACAATGGAATGATATTTCTAAGCAGAGGAATCGAACACAATTAGATATGGTTCGATATATGATAAGTTAAACAGATCTTCCACCGTTCTTTTGGGGCTATGCCCTAGACATAGCTGTGTTTACACTAAATCGTGTTCCATCTAAGGCAATTGAAAAGACACCATATGAGATATAGATTAGGAAGAAAACTAATTTATCTTTTCTCAAAATTTGGAAATGTGAGGTTTATGTTAAGCAACAAACCTCTAATAAATTAGCGTACAAATCCTCAAAGTGTCTTTTTATGGGGTATCCAAAGGAAATGAAGGGATACCATGTATATAATCCCACCAATAACAAAGTATTTGTAATCTGGAATGGCATCTTTCTAGAAACAGAGTTTATTTCTAAAAGAACCAGTGGGAGTAAGGTACATCTCGAAGAAGTTTGAGAGTCACAAGATAGCACAAAACCACAGATGGAAAATAGAGAAGACTCACAACAAGTTGATGAGCCTGCTTAAGTAACACAAGGCCCAGGAAGGTTTGATAGAACATGGCATCAGCCTCAGAGATATAGATTTCTGATTACTAGAAGTCATAATGTGTTGCTCATTGAGTATAATGAGCCAACCACCTATCGAGAAGCCATAATGGGACCAAACTGAGAAATGGCTAAATGCCATGAAGTATGAAATGCAATTCATGTACGACAATTAGGTATAGACCTTAGTCGATCCACCTGAAGGTGTCAAAACCATCAGGTGTGAGTTGGTTTTAAAAAAACAGAAATGGATGGCAAAGTAAATGTCTTCAAGGCACAACTGGTTGCTAAAGGATTCACTCAAACTCATGGTGTAGACTATGATGAAACATTTTCCCCAATTGTAGTGGACAAATCAATCAGAATCCTTCTTGCCATTATAGCATATTATGATTATGAAATATGGCAGATGGACGTCCAAACAGCCTTCCTTAATAGAAAGCTCCTTGAGGATGTGTACATGACACAACCTGAAGGTTTCGTACGTCCAAAGGATTTTGTAAGGTATGCAAGCTTCAAAGATCCATTTATGGATTAAAGCAAGCATCTCAGAGTTGAAATCATTGTTTTAATGAAATATTCAAAGAGTTTGGATTCTTTCAAAATATTGATGAACCTTGTGTTTACAAGAAGGTTAGTGGAAGCACAGTTGTATTTCTAGTGCTTTATGTAAATCACATCCTACTCATTAGGAATGACATTCCTACCTTGCAGAGTGTCAAAAGTCTTAGTTAGGAAAGTTTTTTTCGATGAAAGACTTAGGCGAATCCACTTATATCCTAGGGATTAGGATCTATAGAGATAGATCCAAGAGACTAATAGGCATAAGTCAGAGTAGTGAGGGTCATTGAACTACTGTCAAGGATATCCTAAAGTACCTGAGAATGACTGAGGACTTATTCTTGGTATATAGTGGATTGGATGATGAGCTCTGTGTAACTGGTTATACAGATAGAAGTTTCCAAACTAACCCAGATGATCTTAGATTGCAATTTGGATATATATCCCTTCTGAATAGTGGTGCAGTAAGCTGGAAGAGCTATACGTAGAGTACTGTAGTAGATTCTGCAATAGAAGCTGAGTATATAGCAGCATCGGATAAAACTAAAGAAAATGTTTGGATCAGAAAGTTTGTTATTAAACTAGGGGTGGTGCCTACCATCCCAAATCCAATAGATTTGTTCTGTGACAATAGCGAAGCTATTGAGGACCAAACTTATACTTAAAGGATTTCATCTTATTAGATAAATCAATAATAGAGGTGATATAAAAATATGCAAAGTAGCAGGAAAAGACAATATTGCTGATCATCTTTCTAAGCCGCTTGCACAAGCACAGCATGAGTGTCATGTTAGGGCAATGTGAATTAGGTAAACTAATGATTGTAGCTAGTGCAAGTGGGAGGATGTTGGAAATTATGCCCAAGGGCCAATCATTGTACTTTAAACATTATTATTCAATGAATTTCTTCATTTAGTTATCACATTATTTGCATGTTCACTGTGATAATTGTATCCTTGGATAAATCATAATGATTGTCCTAAATGTCCCTAGTCAGTCATCTATGTGGGAGCAAAGATGAAATAAGACCACTGTGACTTTAATAAGGTATAGGGATACGAATCAAAGCTTAGGCACTTGTAGGAGTACAAGGTGCTGGATCGACCCGCTATGAGAAAGCTGCATGGATCAAATCATAAGCTTATCTCATGTATAACCACGTCACAATTCCCTTTAACCTGAGATCATCATGGATTCCTACATGAGAGTCACTAAGCTTTGACTTAGTCAAAAGTTACCTTTAACTGGGTGATTATAAAGGCTACAATCAGGCTTAGTGGTTTTCATGCAGAGGAATGTCAATGGTCATGATGGAATTTGTCCCTCACATTAGTATAGAGATATTACTGGGCTCCTCAATGAGTGAGTCTGAGAAATGTATGGCCATAATACGATGGAAAGGAGTTTCCATTTCTATTATCAGACTCCTCAGGAATCGAGAAAGTAATGGTCAGGAATATGAGAATGACATTCTCCATGGGTCATCCTTGATCGAAATATCGTGTGACAAAAGGGACGTGATATGGTTATACGACAGGTTGTATCATATTGCTGATCCTCATATGAATTGGGTAGTCATAATGTCTTGCTATAGGCCGCTTACGACTTGTGGGTTAGTGTAGTCATTGGCCCACTGCCAACTTCGTATGGGCCTATGGGGTCGCAGACAAGAATAGCCCAACACAAGCTATAATGTCTAAATTCATTGAATTTAAGATGCGTCTAAGATTCAATGAATATAATGTTTAATCTATGGTGGATGAATTTTATATATTTATTATATACACATGTTATGTGAATATTTATTTGATAAATATTTATATGTGTCTATATATATATATTTGAAAAGAAAATTAATAATATTATATATACACATATGTATTTTTGAAATACATACATACATACATAATATATATTATATATATGATGATATTATATTACATGATAATATTATATTATATATATAATATATATTATTTGATAATATATATTAAATATATGTAAATATTATTATATTGTGTATATATAAAGATATTATATGATAATATCTCATATTTAATTTATAAAGATAAATTAAATCTAATTCGATTGGCTCTTTATTCTAATTAAATAAATAGGTTAAATTAAAACTGTTGGACAGATTTAATTAAACCAGATTTATGTAATTAGCTTATCAAAACAATTAAGTGTTAATTCATATGATAAGGATTTTTAAATTAATTAAGATATTTAAAAATCAAATATCCATCATAAAATAGATAACCCTGACTAGTTATAAAAGATGAGAGCTAGGGTTTTCTACAGATGATAAAAAAAATAAAGAGCAGCAAGAAAACCCTAGAGGTACATTGGAGGCACTAGCACTCTGCCGGTGTTGGGTCCTATTTGTGTGGATACCATTAGAGGGAGCTGATCTGAGTAGTTGGCTCTTCAAGATCCAAAATGGTAAAACTCTAAGACGAACTAGCTGGCATGTTGATGTTGGGGATGGTTAATCTCATACTCGTAGAGATTGATGTTCTTTTAAGAAGAATTAGCGGACATGTAGATACCGGGGAAATTATTTCAGGAGCAACCAAGCATGTAGATTTGAGAACTCACAATATGTTGATGATTGTGGGCATTCAAACAAACATAAATAAGGTACGACTCTTTCTAACTCTATTTAAATGCCTTTGATAGATCCGCAATTGGGATTGGTAAACTTTTGCGTTTTTAAATTTTAATTCTTCTGCTATGTGCCTACTAATCTCAATATGTTCCACTAAAAGCTTATCTAAGGCAGAAAATCCTAGATGACGCACACAAGAATCGTTACACCCTCCAACCAGGGATGGTAAAGATGTACCATAAATAGATGGACAAATAGAGAGAACGATCCAGACCCTAGAGGATATGCTAAGAGCGTGTGTGATGGACTTTAAGGGAAGTTGGGATCACTACCTTCCACTTGCAGAATTTGCTTACAACAATAGCTATCATGTGACAATTCAGATGGCTCCGTAAGAAGTGTTGTGCAAAAGGAAGTGTCAATCCCCTCTATGCTGGACAAACATAAAGAAGGTTGTACGAGGCAGACAAAGCACATTAGACTACTAAGCAGATCAAAGTCATCAAGCAGAGACTGCTTGCAGCCTAGAGTCGGCAAAAAAGCTATGCTGACAAGCGGAGAAGACCATTAGAGTTCAAGGTCAGCGATCATGTATTTTTGAAGGTTTCACCTATTACCGGTGTCGGAAGGGCGATAAAGAGAAAGAAGCTAAGCCCTCGTTATATTGGGTTGTTCAAGATTTTGTGAAGATTTTGTCTCTGATACCAAATGTTAGATATGATTAATTTTGATGATGTCAAATATAGATATAAGATATTAAGAGCAAAAAGTTTGCTTAATATATTTATCTCCTTATATTGACTAACTACTATATTTAATATTGTATATCTTATAGATTAGTCAAACAAAGCAAGAAAGAGATTAAATAAAGAAGAGCTTAAAGGAACTAATAGGAATATCAAGATTCAAGCTCCTAGAAGAAATACTAGATGTTCTATGCTCAGAAGGGAATTCAAGTACTATAGCAGTTGGTACTATTTGTACTGTAGAACTTACTGTAGCTGTCGAGATACTGTAGCACGTAGTCACTGTAGCATCTCTGCTGTATCAATCGAGTTGGTACTATAGCACTCGAGTTCTAGGCACTATAGCACTCGAGTTCAAAGAGTTCTTCATGCGAGTTCTTGGTAGAAACGACCTCATGATGATTCCCAAGTTTTGCACTCGAGTTGGCTATGTAAAAATTGAGTTTGCACTGTTCACAACTGCAAAAATGGGCTAGAACTCGAGTTTGGGGATCAAAACTTGAGTTCAGTATGAATAAAGTATACTCTGTTCATCCCTGTTTTACGTTCAGCTTGGGTGAGCTTCAATAATTCAATCATATCTCTCAAACCACAATTCTGATTAAGATGAAACTAGTGGCATATGAAACTAGACTCCTAATGCGTCATGTTGACATCAGATATAGCATCAGAGGATCTCAGATGTATTAGATATGAATGTTTGAAGTTGAAATTGAAATAACCGTTATATTCAGGAACAACTTTCGTATTTTGGACATATCTCTCAAACTACACGTCCAAATGAGTTAAAACTAGTGCCATATGAAATTAGACTCAAAGAGATTTCCATAAATATATAATATGTCAATTTTGTAGTTATATTCAATATAGTATGACTTCTAGAAGTTGATGCTTAGAAATACATACGTTGTCTACACTCATTGGATCATAACTTAGAGAATACAAAGAGTTTGGAGCTCATTCCTTTTGCATTGGAATGTAAACAACAAGAGCTTTCTAATGATCCATAATTTACCATATTTGGAGTTAAAAATGAATGAATCATGTTTTGAGTCCACTGTTCACTCTCTCAAAAGAAGCTGAAGTTAAACATATAAAATCAAGTTCAGGATGACACACTCAAGTTCTGGGATGAGATACACTCGAGTCCTGAGAGTTTTGGGATGAAAGTTTATACCCAAGAGGTTTGAAGCACTCGAGTTTACAGACATGCACTCGAGTCATGAAGTATGTTTGTACTCGAGTTCTGAGAGTGTGGCCATGAGAGTTTGTACCCGAGAGTCTTGTGATGAGAGGAACAAGCTGTGCACTCGAGTCCTACAGCATGCACTCGAGTCTTGTGGAGATTTGCACTCAAGTTTAGTTTGACACTTCCGAGAGTCTCAACCAGAGAACATTGCAGAAACTTGAAAACACATGACGTACTCGAGTTCATAGTGTAATACTTGAGTTCTGAAGCAAAGTACACTCGAGTTCCACAAGTGCACTCTTGCGAGTTCATGGCCAAGACCACCTGAATGCAGTGAAACATCATCACCCACTCGAGTTTCATCGTGAGAACTCAAGTTCGCCAATAACTGAAGTTGAGTGAATTTCATAGATCAATCCGGATATGGTTAAACATCATTTAATCATTATGGTTACACTTGTTACTATACTTAAACATCATTTGACATTTATTTCAAGTGTGAAATAGGAGATCGAATGTTTGGGTTGCATCTTCAAGTTCCAAGGTGACTCACGGCAAACATCATCACCCGAATGGATAAATCCCAGAAAATAGAAAATCAATCTCTAATCGTTCATTCAATGTATTCATGACTAATACTTCATTGTATCAGTGGTTGAAGTGTTTTATCAAAGTAACAATGAAGAATTTATGTGAAGAGCAAAGGTTCGTTTATGGAGCATGAAGACGTAATGGCTCTCTCTCTTAGTGCTTTACAGTTGTTACGCATTATCAATGCACTATCCATGAAATGGGAAACAACAGACCAATATTCAATGACAACAAATCATAGGAAGCAACAATATTGAGCAAATGGTTCAACAAAAGTGCATACAGAAATGACCACTAAAGCATCTATCAGAGCATGATAAACAAGGAAATATTCAAATATACTCAACGGCCATACAAAGCAATAGGACTCCAACAGAAAATGAAGATGTGTCTGTCCGAGCATACGATGGGCTTACAATGGGAAAATATTCAAATAAGTTCAACGGTTAAATGAATCAAAAGACTCTAACAGACGGATGTTTTCAACGGCTCTCAACCATCTTCTATATAAACCAAAGCATTCAAGAAGAAGTTGAGACAATGTTATGGCAATCAAAACACACGAGCGACGAGAACCCAACTGCCAACATGCTGATATCATAAGTCTTTCGCCTCACATACTCTCTGTTCTTATCAGTTTTCCATATCATGTATCTATGAGAGTGAGAATATTTGTATTGTACTTCAGTGAGCATTTTATCTACTCTGTGAGAGAGTCTGTAAACACCTTCATCTATACTTTTGTATTGAACTCAAGGTAGAGGGACCTTGAGAGGATTGATTACCTTACGGGGAAGCTGTAGGGAGTATTGCTCTACTCGTAAGACTTGCTGTAAGGGGGAGTGAACCTTACAGTGTGTGAGGGAGAGTAACTCTGTAGTAGGCTACACAAGTGCCCTGTTAAACTTGTGGGTTATAGCGGCTTTTCTTGTGCCCAGTCAAACAAGAAGATAGTAGATTGGAAATCTCAAGAGGAGCCTGGAGACTGGACGTAGGTCATCGTGGATTGGACCGAACTAGGATAAATCATAGTTTGTATATTCTCTTCCCTAAGCTTTTACATTTCCAGCATATAAGATTTACATAACTGCTTATGATTTTATACTTCCATATATATTAATTTGATAAGCTGCGAAAAGATTTTAAACGATCATACTTTATTATCGTACACCCTATTCACCCCCCTCTTAGGTGTCAGCCAGTTCTAACGAGAGATTTTGTCAAGAATTGGGTCCGTAGCATACCAAATTTCTCTACCTCCAAACTTTAGAAGATTGCACGACATCTTCTAAAGTTTCACAACTGAAGAAGTACCAACTAGACCCCCAGCATGTTATTGAGTAAGAGGATGTGGAAATACGAGACGATCTCACCTATGAGGCTAAACCAGAGTGAATCATTGATAGACAGGAAAGGTGGCTTAGACTTTGCAGCATACCATTCATGAAGGTAGTCTAGAAGGGACTGTCTCCAAGGGAGGTGACATGGAAAGTAGAAGAAGATATGAAAGGACCTTACCCAGAATTTATGCCTTAGGAGGTGTAACAAATTTCGGGGATGAAATTTATTGAACAGGGGGAGAGATGTAATACCCCACTTTTTCCACCAATATTCCTTGTATATATTTGTGATATTTAGTGGAATAAAATGGTGAATTGTGGTGTACATAAAATGGTGAAACCATTCAAAACGGTAGTTATGTTTAATTGGCTAAGCTAAGACATAAAGGTGTAACTTTTGTCTACTTGAAGGCCTAATATTGTAACTTAAATTGGAGCATAAAATGACACAAATATTAGCCCAATTATATTGAATTAATTTCAGCCAAAATAAGAAGAAAGGAAAGAAGACATGATTTATTACAATAAATCACAAAAATGTATTAGCAAAATCATAATTTGCATAACACAATAAACAAATATTTTCCCCTAATTCTCTTATTATTTTTGGCCAAAGGGGAAAAAGAGAGAAAATGGTTACTTGGTAATTAACAATTCCATATTGGAGTATTATTAGCAAGGAAAAAATTAAAGTAGTGCAACGGAAGTGTGGTGGTCCCAAAACTCGTAGGTCCCAAGATCAAAACCTAGCTCTGATACCGTGAAAATATGACACCTTATGTCTAATAGCCTCATATGAGTACAAAAGAGTAGTGCGATCATTTGGGAAACCAGGAACCAGGAACCGAAGTAACCAACTTTAGAAAACGTTTGTAAATTACAATCCTATCTCAGGATTTGAACCTAGGAGTGGAAAGGATTTTTTAGTGTAATAAAATTTTTCCTAAATGATTTCAGAAACATTTACTATCTTATTAAGTCTCACCGGCTCTTCTTTTTTTTTATCAGAGTTTGTGAGCGATTCTCTGCTTAGTTATCAAGTTATATAGCTTAGTTACGTTTTGTTAGCTATTGGAAGCGTAATTTAGCTAAATTGTCCTTTTAGTTTAAGTATTGTACTTTTACTAGCCTACCGGCATTACCAGTTCCATTACCATATTGTTTTCAGGGTTTACATAGTTATGTACATCATTTACAGTTCCAAACTATTAAGAACAGAAAACAAACAGAAAGTTAAGTCTTTCTTTATTCAGCCTCTAACTATCCACATTTACCTTCTTGGCCCTCAAGCTGTCTCCCTGTACTGTAAATTGGTTTTGAAAAAGAGTGAGATTCGAAAGAAACTCAGTAATAACAAATTTCCTATCATACAGATATAACAACACAAAGTGTAATACCCTATTTTTCACCAATACACTTATGTGTGTTTGATGTATATTTAATGGAATAAAAATGATGAGAATGTAATTAGGTGAATTTATGAAAAATATTCCAATCGTCGGTTACGCGTAAATTGGCCGAATAAGGGTATAAGAGACCGGTAAATGCCTAATATGGTAACCAAAATTCACAAAATTTAATGACATGATTAATGGCCTAATTTAAGTGTCAAAATGGGGTTTAGCCAAAGAAATGGGCAGAAAATGAATTATTTCTGTAAATTATTAAATGCAGGGGCAAAACAGTAATTTTGCCGAAAAGTGGAAAATAATTATTTTTCCTCCAATTTCCAATGATTTGAGATAAATGGGAATTAAAAAGAGAAAAATGAATAATTGATCATTAATGGATCAATTTTGGTGAATTATTGTGAAAAATGGTCAAATAGTCAAAAAGTCAATTACTTGGTCAACAAGTTACAAGTTGGCACAATGAGATAATTGAAGAATCAATATTTCCCTCTCAATCTCATGTGAATTTTGGCTGGAATGAGGGAGTAGGAAGGAAATAGAATTAATTGGAGAATAATGGATTTATGGACCAATTACCATGTGCCACATATCCAATTAATTAAAGTATGATATTATATGATCAATTCTCATTCTTCATCAGCTCTCATTCTCGATCAATTGAATCAGAAAGAACTGAAGAGTGAGCTTGAGAACGAGAACTCGACGGAAGAGAAGGCGAGGAGCTAGGGTTGATACAAGATTAAGGTATGGGACTTGTGTCATGTGATCTAAGGCTCCAAATCTCTCCATAGCTTCTCCTTCTCATCTCTCTATCATTGGTTTGCTTGAATAGCAGCTGAATCAAACGCTTGAAGGACAAGTGAGAAATTGACCTAGAGAGAGAAAGTGAAGAAAATCAAGAGGTAACTTCCTAAACTTGTTCCTCTTGCTTGATTAAGGTTAATGGAGTTGTTTTAGGCTTGATTATGGTTCATTTGGTGTGAGATAATTGAGAAAAACCAAAGTGAACAAAATATGGAAATGCCTTTAAATCAAGTCCAATGATTGTCTAATCAATTAATATTGCAAGAATAAGTAGAAAGAAAGTGATTAGGCCAAAGAAAATGAGAATCCGACACAACTTTTCTAGGAATTTATTTTCCCTGCATTATGTTGGACTAAGCAAATGAGTGGGAATTTGACCAATTCAATACTTCCATTGGATTCAAGAGGCCGAATTGTGTAGGGTCTATGTTGACCCCGAAGTGAGAAGAGGATCAGAGAGCGAAATGACAAAATTGTCATTTCTAAGCCTTATTTGAGGGTTGTCAAGGGTATTTTCGTCATTCGGGCTTGATTTTGGTCAATTCGAGGTTGGTAAGGGATTATACACGCGAAATTATGTAGAAATGGCCTAAATCATGATTTTGAGAAAAATACTAATAATGAGGACCTAAGGGGTATTTTGGTAATTTGGCACCAATAGGCTAAATTTACCAATGATATGAGTTTGGAAAGGTATATGGGTGAGTAATAACTCATTTGTGATATTTGGCGATTTCAGGTTTAGACAATCGGTTTGGCCTCAGAATTGCCCGAGCTTGAACTAAGTGTGGAAAGTTGCGTAGAATAGCAAACAGGTAGTAACCGTCTTCATATAACATAGCATGCATATGTGTGATGTGTTATCATAAACGTCTAACATGTTTAGATTATGCGGAGTAATCACCCGAGGCCTATCTTTGCGCGGGTACCCCTCGGGCCAAGTCCTTATCTAGCGCTAGCATGGTTTGTGAATTGCATGAAAATGGCACTAAATAATGTTATGATAATTTGATTGATTATTGTATGATGAGCATGCTATATATGTGTTATCTTGTATGTTGTATGTGTTACTACTGAGATTCCCATGAATCTCATTCTTTTCCCAAACAAATCTCCAGTACAGGGAGGTAGCTCATGGTGCAAAGAAAATGTAAATGACGATGAGACGAGGCCGAGCAGCGGAAGAGCTTAGGCTAGGTTGTCAAGCTTCTGATATGTATTCTAAGAACCATATGAGTATTTTGGTTTTTGTATATGAAGTGGAGTAAAGAGAGATTATAAGTGCTGTAATATGAATTGTGTATGAATGTGAATATTTATATCCAGCAGAGGCATTGTTTAAAGTTCTAGCAATTTTATAACTCTGATGTTGATATTCAGTGAGTATTAGCTAATTAGTACTCTACCGTAGTGTTTGAAAAATAAGGTATCACACAAAGCATGCCACACAATCATCATACAACATAATCATCACAATAGCATTCAGTGCATCACATACAGTTCATATATCACTATAGCGATAGGCATATCACAAGGCCCCGAGGAATACCCACACAGAAAGGCCTCAGGTAGATTAAACAGCATGTACATATACAATTCATAAATTTTCAAATTGGTATACAAATATCCAAAAATCATGAACACTTTCATACCTACATAATTTTACCTTCTAAAGCCAATGGAATCATTAGAATCATAAAATTCTCACTCCTTTATCACATCATGCTCAGAACAAAATGTTAGGGTTCTTGGGAGGATTATGTTTTCTTCTATTTTTCTCTTGCTTAATCACCTCCTTACCACTTCTAATCATATGATTAACCATTTAAACACTAAATGGACATGTTTGAAGGAAATTTGGGCAACATTTCCCTTAGGTTTTGAGTCAGCCTATTTTTGTTGTTTTCCTAAAACATCATAATCCTCCTAAGATATCCAAATTTCCTCTAAAAATGTCCATTTATTATTTAAATAGTTAATCATGTGATTAGAAGTGGTAAGGAGGTGATTAAGCAAGAGAAAACAAGAAAACAACATAGTCATCCTAAGAACCCTAACATTCTGTTCTGAGCATGACGTGATGAAGGAGTGGGAATTTGATGATTATAATTATTCCATTGGATTTAGAAGGCAAAATTTTATAAGTATGCAAGTTTTCATGATTTTTGGATGTTTGTATACCAATTTGGAAATTTATAAAGTGTGTATGTACATGCTGTTCGATTTGCCCCTGTATGGAAGTGATGTTTTGTGAGGTATTTCATAGGGCAAACCTTGTCCACAAATTATAAAACTTTTTATAATTAAAGTAGAGATATAGAGTTTTAATTTGATAGGTAGTTTGTAATTTTTTGAACAAGTACATTGGGAGATATGGATTTTCAAAGATTATGCCCTGTTTCTGGAATACAATATGGAACAGTGGTATTTGTCAAATTTTTGGGAATGACATGAATCTAGTGGACACTCCTAAGTATTTTTCCTCAAATTTACATTGAAAGAGATTCATTTAGGCTTTAGAATCTATCAAATTAGATTTTTTTTAAAATTAATTATGAATTTCTTAAGTTGACTGAAAAATTTGTCAGTTTCTGGAAAACTGTGGAATTGCATTGTATATAATTGTATTTTGCAGAAACTATTATAACTACTTTAGATAACCAGTAGAATTTGATTTAAAATATTATACATTTGGATTTAGGTTATTATAAATATAGGTATTTCAGTTATGAATTAGATATTCAAGTTTTATATGATACATTTGGATTTGCAACTAGAAAATTTATATTTTTCATATAACTAATTGAATTAGATTTAAGTATTGATGAGTTTAATTAAGGGCGGTCATTCAAAACCTTTTATGCATTCACATTGATTTAAACTCGAGCAGTAATGAAAGCCTGCTCCTCTAAGTATAAGTATCATTTATTCAAATTTAAACTAGCTGTTTATAAGTTATATAAAATATAATATTCTTCCAATTATGTGCAAAAGAAGGGGAAAATGAATTCAGAAGTTTGATGGGTATTAAATTGTGTGCCACAAACCCTTTTCGTTGCAAGAGAGAAAGAAATAAAAAAGTGATAAGTAAGTTGGAAAAAAACCAAAGCCTTCCCATGCCCCATGCGCTTAATCACAATCAGCAGTGGGCATTATGGTCATGGCGCCATAATTGTAATTTCGTCCACGCATGTCTCATCATTGATCATACAGAAAAAAAATGAAAATTAAAATAAAGGGAGAGAATATCATTCCCACCTGTTTTGTTTTGAGAAGCTACTCTCTTCATTCAGCTCCTAATAGATAACAACGTTGCACTTCCATTACTTTAAAAATCAGGAAGTGGTCTTACTATACTATGTTGAGCATAACGCTTGACTTCACATTTTAGCCGCGAAGTCAAACACTAGAACATGAAATTCACAGCAAAGCTAACTTCAGAAACTATTTTGAGCAACCAAAGGAGAAATTTATAGAGCCAAAATGATTCCTAACCATCGCAACAACAAAGCATTGGGTTTGATTTTGGATTTGAAATCAAACTCACTCCCTCTCACTCACAAAGCAGTCGCATAAAACAAACAAAAAGGGGGGAAAAGGAGTTTTGAAAACATACCATCGGCAACAGCGAGGGAGAGAGGGTCGGCAGCACCATCCAAAGACAGACGCTTACAGTAGTGTCATCCCCGTTAGAGTAAGGGAGTCGGCAGCCGTAAGAGAGAGAGGAATCTGAACTTGAGGCAATAATTAGGGCAGGGAGTTCGGCAGAGCGTGAAAGGGAGGAAAGAATGAGAGCTAACTGGCGGCAAAAGAAAAATGAAAGAGGCGCACGGACTTGAAGTTTTTTTACTATATTCTACATCGATTGGGCCAAAACCGGTGTAGAAAATGTCTTTCTACACCGGTTAAGGCCCAACCGGTGTAGAAAACAAGACATTCTACACCGATTGAGGTCCAACCAGTATAGAAACTATATTCTACATCGGTTGGGTCTCAACCGGTGTAGAAAGTCATGGTTTCTACACCGGTTTTGGCCCAACCAGTGTAGAATATGGTGATTTATTTAAAAAAAATTAAATTCTCTCGTAATTAATTTCTGTGACAATTTCTACACTAGTTCATATTTAACCGGTGTAGAAAGATATTCAAATGACTTTCTATACTGGTTAAGATCCAACCGGTGTAGAAAGTGCCATTTTATTTAAAAAAATTTAAATTCTTGCCCGTTCTAAATTCTGTGAATATCTTAGACTTTCTACACCTGTTTATATGGAAACTGGTGTAGAAAGTTATATTTATTTTGTTTAAATAAATTAAATAATTTTAAAATAAAAATTAATTTTATTTTAATGAAAAAAAATTTTAAATTTACTTTCTACACGTGTTATTTTTTCAACACGTGTAGAAAGTCCCTTTATCTTAATATATTTACGAAAATGCCACCGATCACACTTTCTACACGTTACATGTTTCGTCAGGTGTAAATCCTATATTTTGTACTAGTGAAAATTATGCGAAAGAACTTTAAAGTAGGTGATCGCGTTCTTTTATGTAGGGCCCAATTCAATTTGTTGAATAGAAAGCTTAAAGATAAATGGTATGGACCTTTCACCATCACCAAAGTGCACTAATTTGGTATGGTAAAGTTGCTTGATGAGACTACTGGAAAGGAGTTCCAAGTCAATAGACACCTCCTCAAGCTCTACCGTAATTCATCATCAAAGCCTTCTTGAGGCCAGGTTGCTTCTTGTAACACCTTACCTTTAAGCCCCTTTTAGCACATATAGAGAAGCGCTATCATTCTTGTTATAGCTTAAGAAAAACGTTAATTAAAACACCTAGCCAAAAAATCTTACAATTATTCTTGGGGAATTGTTCATTTGGTAAAACTTTTATTTTTAATTCTCAACTTCATTTCATAATTATAAGAATTATATCTCTATTTGTAAACCTGAATATTGTTTCTTAACTAGTATACCCTCATTTTTACTAATACCACGGTTGTATGTTCTGATACCACCATAAATACCACTGATGCCGCCTTTCGGGTACTGATACCATTATCTTCTGCACTGATACTAATACTACATGTATTGATACCACTACTATATACACTGATACCATCAAATTCCTCTAAGCTCTAAGGGCCCGTTTGGTACACTGGAATTGGTTTTGATGGATATGGATATGGAAATGGAAATGGAAATGAATATGGATATGGAAATGGAAATGTGGTTTAAAAGTGTGTTTGGTATGTACATGGAATTCAAATATTATTTTTATTTAATATTTATATTTAAAATGTAAAACTACCAATATGCTAATCTAAGAAAGTGGAATGAGATAAAACCATTGTTACTAAACCCGGACCGGACAGATTTTTTTTTAATAAAAAATTATTTTTATTTTTTTAAAAAAAATTCATATTAATAAGACTAAAATATTCAATTTCTCATCGGTTTAACCCTGATTTAGCTCCAGTCTGACCCACTAACCTTTGACCTAGTACTTTGACTGCTCCAGTTAGGTTTTTTTAATAAAAAATTATTTTTATTTTTTTAAAAAAAGAAATTTCATATTAATAAGCCTAAAATATTCAATTTTTCACCGGTTTGGCCCTGATTTAGTTTTGGTTTAACTCCGATCTGACCCAGTAACCCTTAACCCAGTACCCTGACCTAGATTTAGGTACATGGAATTGCAAATCTTTGCTTTTTAGGTGGAAGCCAATTTGATGGAATTGGAGAGATTTGGCTTCCACATGGAATTGCAAAAATTTCCAATTCCATCCTACCAAACAAACTTAAGCATGGAATTGATTTCCAATTCCAATTCCATACCCCCCAATTCCATCATACCAAACATGCCCTAATACTTCTCTGTGCATATACATACATGTGTCCCCGCTACATGTAATTACAATTAGTCATATTGCATGATAAATTACACATACTAGGTTATCATACATCAATCAAGACTCCACCATGTTTACCCCTTAAACATCTTTATGTTTTATTCCCTTGTACTCAACATACCTATATCGTTGGTTTGGGAGAGTGAGATTCAAGGGAATCTCAGTAGGAAACTTTGTTAACTATGCATACAAGATATAAGCTTAATGCATGACATGCTCGCTTACATAAATTCATGCTAGCATAATGACATGCTTGCATGCTCAAAGCTTTAATCATTCATACATGCTTCATACTATTCATTAAAACAATTCAACACATTAATGCATAAGCATACTTATCAAGTAAATACAAGTCATGAAAGTTTTACTACCTTTTGTCTTTATGTCTTCTCTTGTTCCCTTTTCTTCCAACCATTGAAGCTTCTTGCAAAGCCTTCCATTTCTTCTTCCTTGATATCTCATGGCCCTAGAAACATAATTACATTATGTGGTTGATATGAATAGGGGAATACGCACCGGCTAGAAAGCAAGTTTGAAGACGCGGACGGGACGGATGATCAAAGGTAGGACCTTAAGAGAACTTGTCTCTTACAACCCTAGCCATAAAGACACCACAAGGATGATCGGTCCTTGATATAGTCGGAGTATTCGCACGAGAATACAAGCATGCAAGCAAATCTCACACAAGAGAAATAAAATTCTCAAAGAACGAAGTTCTTATTCATATCATTATCATCTTTTCCTTCTACACAAAAAACGCAGCCTTCATATATAGGCAACAAAAGAACACTTTAGAACTCTAAACCTAGTCATAAATGCAATTAAATGGTGTCTTAATGATGATTGATTGCCTTGGTTGGCACCATTCAACCCTAAATACATTAGGGAATTACTTATTCTTCAAGACTAAATCAGCTAACTAAAAAATAGGAAACTAAAACAAAGTTTTCAAAAGCAATCTTTGACCAAAAGGCCTTATTTAATGCAAATAAAAAGGAAACTAATTAAAAAATGAAATTAAATCATATTAAATCAGATTTGATGCATAAGGATGCCTTCTAGATGCTTCTTGAGTTGTCTTGGACATCATTTATAATCCTCCACCAAGGCACATGCTTGTCACATGGTATTTAAAGTAAATTCTTCAATATAGACTGCACATGGGCCTTGTACATCATCATGTTGGGCTTATTGTTTCATGTTATCCCAATTTCATGGATCTTCATGTTTTGCCACGTGCTCAAGCTTCTAGGTGTTGTAAAAGCATGCATATGGGCTTGAATATGCATGATTATGGCCTCATTTGCACCCTCAACATATATACTAACATTATAAGCCATTAATGAAGCAAATTGAAGCCTAAATATTTGCTCCGGCCTTTCAAACAGCTCACTCTTTTCTAGGCTTCTAGTAATTAGGCCCTTGATGTCATGTAGAGGATCTTGGGCTTGCTTAGAATCTTCTTGTATGATATAGACAACATCTTGTTCATTGTATGTGCCACCTATGATGTGTTTGCCATAGATGATGCCACCTTGGTTGCCAACTTGGATGCCTTGTTCAACAACATATAAGATGCCACTTGTACCTCTATCATTCTCCTCCTCTTGAAGAAGAGTCGTCCTCAACTCTTGAGGGTCATATTCGCCATATGAAACAACCATTGTTGGGTCATCATAATTATGCTCCTGTTGTGATGATAAAACAGCACTAGGAAGAGAATAGTTAGTATCAAGAAAAGGTTCTTCTTTTGCATATTCTTTATCCTTATCTTTACACTCATTCATTTTATTTTCACTCAAGTCACTTTCAATTATTTTTGTCACCTCAAATTCATTTTCTCTTTCACTCTCAATTTTTCTTTTCTCTTCAAGCATTTTTTCTCGCGCCTCTTTTTCTTTTTTGATCTTTTCTTTTTCTCTATGTCTCTCTTTTTTCTTCATGTGTTTTTCTATCTCAATGGCTATAGAGACCATTCCTTGAATATCACTATATGGGTAAAACTTCATTTGCTTTGCAATATCTGGATTCAGCCCATGTAGAAATCGATCCATAGTTGCCTTTAAGCTTTCTTTCACTTTAGCTCGAAGAATAGCAATGTGCAACTCATCAAAATATTCTTTAACGCTCAAGAGACCTTGCTTTAGCTTCTGCAATTCTTTATAGAGCTTAAAATGGGATGATTCCTTTAACTTGCGCACCTCTTTATGTAGCTTAGAAATGTCATGTGTCATGCTTTCCATGAATAACTTGAATTCCTCAAGTGCTTCTTCTTTACTCATATTGAACCTGAAATGTTAATTTGGGGAGGGGGATATCACTCGTGTTTCACACAAATATGGCTTTTAACTTGATGTATCACTCTTGCCTTTTACCACTCAAGCTTGCCGCCTATATAGTATTCTTGATTGAAACTCAACAAAATCAAGAGACAATATTAGTATGTGGTAATCTTCTTAGCCAGAAATTGTAAGAACCAAGGAATAAATGAGAAAGGAGAGAAACATGTGATGGAAAAAAAGGATGAGAGGGGGAAAAATCTGAATAATAGTGGAAAAGAAGAAGAGAAATAACAAGGGAAAGGAATCAGGGGAAAAAGGAAAGGAAATCAAAATAGGAGAAAAGGAAGAATTAGGAAAGTTTTGTGATTTGCAATAAAAGTACTCAAATAAGAAAACTTGTCTTTGATATTCAAATTTCTACAAACCTGCAGCTCTTTCCTCTCTCTCTCTCTCTCTCACTTTTTTTTAATTTTCGAAAAAAAAATTCAGCTTTTTTTTCTGCTCAGATATTTTTTTTCAAGCACTAGACTTTTTTCTAGCCTTTTTTTTGTATGAATTTTTTTTTTGGTAATTGAATAGCTAACAAAGTCACACAACAAACACAAGCTATAGGTGGAAGAGAAGAGAAGAGAATGGGAAAACAAACAGATGATGGAAGATGATGGGAACAAAGAAAGAAGGAAAACAGAAGCAAAGAAGGAAAAACAAAAGGATAGAACTTGAAATCTAGCAAACCTTAAGCTCTGATACCACTTGATATGAATTGGGGAATACGGACCGGCTAGAAAGCAAATTTGAAGACGCGGACGGGACGGATGATCAAAGGTAGGACCTTAAGAGAACCTGTCTCTTACAACCCTAGCCATAAAGACACCACAAGGATGATCGATCCTTAATACAGTCGGAGTATTCGCACGAGAATACAAGCATGCAAGCAAAGCTCACACAAGAGAAATAAAATTCTCAAAGAACGAAGTTCTTATTCATATCATTATCATCTTCTCCTTCTATACAAAAAACGCAGCCTTCATATATAGGCAACAAAAGAACACTTTAGAACTCTAAACCTAGTCATAAATGCAATTAAATGGTGTCTTAATGATGATTGATTGCCTTGGTTGGCACCATTCAACCCTAAATACATTAGGGAATTACTTATTCTTCAAGACTAAATCAGCTAACTAAAAAATAGGAAACTAAAACAAAGTTTTCAAAAGCAATCTTTGACCAAAAGGCCTTATTTAATGCAAATAAAAAGGAAACTAATTAAAAAATGAAATTAAATCATATTAAATCAGATTTGATGCATAAGGATGCCTTCTAGATGCTTCTTGAGTTGTATTGGACATCATTTATAATCCTCCACCAAGGCACATGCTTGTCACATGGTATTTAAAGTAAATTCTTCAATATAGACTGCACATGGGCCTTGTACATCATCATGTTGGGCTTATTGTTTCATGTTATCCCAATTTCATGGATCTTCATGTTTTGCCACGTGCTCAAGCTTCTAGGTGTTGTAAAAGCTTGCATATGGGCTTGAATATGCATGATTATGGCCTCATTTGCACCCTCAACATATATACTAACATTATAAGCCATTAATGAAGCAAATTGAAGCCTAAATATTTGCTCCGGCCTTTCAAACAGCTCACTCTTTTCTAGGCTTCTAGTAATTAGGCCCTTGATGTCATGTAGAGGATCTTGGGCTTGCTTAGAATCTTCTTGTATGATATAGACAACATCTTGTTCATTGTATGTGCCACCTATGATGTGTTTGCCATAGATGATGCCAACATGGTTGCCAACTTGGATGCCTTGTTCAACAACATATAAGATGCCACTTGTACCTCTATCAGTGGTTAATTTATTAGAGCCATAGAAGTAAGTCATTACTCATAACTTATCTTTCTTAGTCTTTACAATTTTTCTCACTTTATGACTAGCACCTTATATGCTTTAGCCCTTTGTGAGTTCAGCCTCTGTTGTGGTCACATTAGGTTCTAAGACATATCACTATTCTTTGGACCCATACTTGTCTTAATTTACCTCAAATACCCCAAATTTGTGGGTCCACCTAAACTGCCAAATTTATCAATCATTTTTGAAAATTCATATCTTAATCTAGGGAACTCCAATTGAGGTAGCTCTAGCTCCTGCTTAAAGCTCTTTAAGTCTAATTTAAGGGGAAAATATCTCCCACTTCCACTTATATGCACACGATTCAAGAATCCACAATCAATCCTCACTACCACAAATATCATTCCAGATTTAATGCCTAACTTTAACAAATCATATCTCCCAATATGCTGACCCAAATACCACAAACAATATATCTAATTAAAGCTTATCATGTCTAATATTATCATAAAAATTTTCATCCTCATTGGACAAATTTTATCTATTCAAAATCACTCAAAATCCAGTCTATCTCTAGAAAATGAATCTAGTAATACTATTCATTTAACTTCAATTTTTGGGTTTTTAATCCAACCCTTCTAAAATCATGTTCACTGTCTATTCCCATACAATTTTATGCGTAAAATCTATTTCTAACCTCAAAAATACCAAAATCACATTCCTTCTCTATGATTCTGTATCTGGCCTAAACTTAAGGTTCACAGGCCTAAAAATTCAGTTTCTGATTCTAATGCTTCTGAGACCAGTTTCTCACCACTATCCCACACAGTTTTTCATTCTAAACTCATTGGAAGAATCAAAACTAACAAAATCACACATACACACACTCTCTATCTCTCTCTTCCCTATTCTAGCTAAAACTAGGCAGCCAAAAAAACTTCAAGATATTCTGTTTAAAATAAAGCTTAAGCTTACCTCTACGCAATTCTATAGCTAGTTCTTGATTCTGGAAGTACCTCCACCTTGTAGATAGCCCTAAACACCTCTGATCAGAAATTTGGAACCATAAAAATGTTGCTCTTACTGAGAGGAACAACATTTGTGAACTCTTCGTGGCTGGAAACCATGATTCGGCGCTGAAATCGGCTCTAGAACTCTAGAACTTTTACTATTCCTCTTCCTTCTGTCCTCTTTCTATTTCCTTAGATTTTATCCATTTTCCTCTTCTTTTTGGGCTCTTGGTCGAAATCTTAAAGAAGGATGGAAGGTTAGAATTAGATCTTGCATTTGATAGCCTCTTAGTGTGCGATGTGTCAAGTGATTAAGTCATAGAGTGACAAGTGTCCACTTTAAATTCACCTTTCCTCTCTTTCTCTCTCTCTCTTAGGTGTCCTTTTAGGTCTAGGAAGAGAGGCCTGATGAATTCCCCTGAATCCCAGGATTGGTGTTTGGGAAAGTCAAGTACATGACTAGGCCGGAGACTAGTGTATTCTCTTGACTTAGAGACTAGGTGGCACCTTTTTAGGATGCCAACTCAAAAGTTAAAAAGCAAGTGCAATCATAAGAGACACTTGGCAATTTCTTATCAAGCCAACATAAAAGCTAATTAGTACACCTCATGATTAAGGGACATGGGTCATCTCCTCACTAAGCTAACACAAAAAGCACTTTATAAAGATGCTAGGTGTCATCTCCTCATTTGGCCAACCTAAAAGCATTGCCATTATTACTCATCATTACTTATTTTATTAAAGCTACTTTAATAAAGTTACTTTAATAAAGCTACTTTAATAAAGTTACTTTAATAAAGCTACTTTATCAGTGTTTACTCAGGATCTTGCTCGGATCTTGAACACCCGTGTCCCATAAAATAGCGCCAAATATCCTTGCAGGGCCTTGATGGAACAATATGTCTTATGGACAACGATAATTTCCTCCGACTACTTACATTGAGCCCTCATATCATAAGAGAACCATTCTCTTCCCGAAAAGTAAATCATACAGTCCCCAAGAGTCTTACTATCTATCTTCATTCTTGGAACTCTCCCTAAAATGGGCTTAGTAGTTTGCTGATATAGGCGTATCCTCAAGTCTCTAGGCCCAAAATTCGAGATATTACACTTCTTCTCCTTTCACTTTCTTTTACTTTCAGTATTCCTGGATTGGTGGTTATATATGCTTGACTGATTGTGTAAGATAAGTGTGCGGAAAGAGCATTCTAGTAGAAAAAGTATAAGTGGTATAGCTTAGTAAGTAAAATAAGAACCCCCTATATATACTTTGCATTTTTTACCACTACCCTACTTAATTACCATTGTGCCTTTTCACCTTGATTTTCTCTATTATTATGACTTGTTTCTTCTTCCTTCTCTCTTTATGTGATGTTGACATGTTGTGCTCTAATTACAATTGGACTTCACAACTTTCCACTTCATTAAGGAACAAGTTAGAATAATAGAGTTTCTTTACAAGTATTGAGGACAATGTGTTGATTAAGTGTGGGGGAGGGGAATACATTTTTTAATCCTATTAATTGGTTGTTTTTAAATGAGAAAATGCTAAAAACTAAAAAAAAATCAATACATTTTCAAGAGTGACTTGCCTTAAGTGGTAAAGGGTCATATTTGCCACTTTAAAAGTGTGATTTATGGGAAATTCTTTGAGTTTTCATGAGATCTAGTGTTTTAACAACTTTTTAAAACCATGTTTTTGCTTTCCAAGTGAATGGGAAGAGAAATTAACCTACACTTTGGATTTTTGCTTACTCCTTGTTTTGAGAAAGAGAGAAAGAGTTGAGCCTTATTATAATTGACTGTAATGTTTTGATTGATTGTGTTTGTAAAGTTAGCACTTGGAATAGTTAAGTAGATGTTTTGTGGTTAGCATACTATACAATTGATTATGTTAGAGTGAGCATTGGAGAAAAACCTTATTGAAAGGTTAATTGTGTAATATCCCGAATTTTGGGATTAGAGTCATAAGATTAAGCCTGGATCAAGTGGACAACTAAGCCCCGGTTTAGCAAATGTCCCTATGAGGTATGTTTAAATTCCCTAAAAATTTCTTTATATCCTTGGGGGTATTAAAGAGCTCAGGGAAATAAAAAAATAAAGCGATTAGAAGTCACACATAATATGGTAAAGTGGAACACAAAGTAATTTTGCTACCGGTGAAATTCCCGGTATGGCAGTAATGATTGTGTGACCTTTTTTGATAGGTAAATGATGGTAAAAAGTTATGAAACCTTATAGAATTAAAGTAGACTTATCAATATTTAATTTGATAGGTAATATAAGTCATTTAGAGTTGTACACAAAGAGAAATGAATTTTTGAAGTTAGCCCAGTGAAATTAATTATTTTCTGGGATAACATTCAAAGATTAAAATTCTAGGAATAGTGAGCTTCCAATTGGCAAAAGGTTATATTTTTATTTAAAAATAGACTCAATAAGGGTCGCATAGCCTTTAGAATCATCCCAATTGGATATCTACACAATTAGATATGCATTTTCAAAGTTTAATGAAAATTCTGCCAGATTGGATATTATATGCGAAAATTCAATTTTTGGGCGAATCAAAAGATGACACGTGGAAAAACTAATTAACACCCCATTTAATCAGTAAATCATCATCTTCCTCAGTATTTTCATGGAGAAAAATCTGAAAGAAGAGAGAGAAGCTCTGAACGAAAATGGAGAAAGGGAGGAGAGAGAAACTTTGAGCCGCCGAAACACTACCGAAACGGCGTCCTCCCTCGAAGTACCATTCAGGAAACTTCTTCTACTCATCATGAGCTTCATTTCTATGGTTTCGGATTCTTATTTGGAGGTGGTTGGCGCTGTCTCACCGGCTGGAGTGTTACCGCAATTCTGAACCGTTTGTGGAAACGGGTAGAGGTAAGCGTAAGCTTCTTTTTTAACAGATTGATTTGTTACTTAGATGAGTTTTTGTGGGGTTGGGTACTATTCATGTTCAAACAAGTTCTATTTTTAGTGTTTTAATCATGTGTTTATGGTTAGATTATGATTTATGATGATATTGGACCAAGTTGTTGGACAAAATTCTGTTTTGGTGAATTGTTGTAGAAAACTCCAGTTTTCTGGTCTGAACAGAACGTGATGAAGGAGTAAGAATTTTGTAATTTTGATGCTTCCATTCACTTTAGAAGGAAAAATTGTGTAGGTATACAAGTGTTCATGCTTTTTGGATGCTTGTGTATGAATTTGGGAATTTATGAAATAGGGTTGTTCATGTTGTTGATTTTGCCCTGTTTGAACAGTGACGTTTTTTGATCTGTTTCATATTGTAAATCTTGTCCAAAAATTCTGAAATTTTTCCTAATTAATGTATACATGTATACCTTTAATTTGGTGTATATTTTGTAATTTTTAAACAAGTATTCTAGGAGATATGAATTTGTGAAGATATACCCTGTTTTCTGGAAAGAATCTGTAACAGTGATGTTATGTGAAGTGTTTCATAGGGAAAACCTTATCCAAAAGTTCTCAAAATTTCCAGAATTAAAGTAGAGACATAGAGCTTTAATTTTTTGGGTAGTTTGTAATTGTTGGACAAATATGTTGGGAGATATGAATTTTTGAACTTCTTCCCTGTTTCTGGAATGTGATTTGGATAGGTTGAGTTTGGCGAAATTATGGGAAATTTTTGGCTATGATAGATGGAATTTAGTATTTATAATTGAAACTAGAATGAAATATATTTCCATATAATTTTTAACCACTCAATTTGGAGTTTCCTAGAATTAAAGGTGAATTCTTAAAGTTTGACCTTATTTCTGAAACTAAATCTGGAACAGTTGATGTTTGGAAAATTTCTAGGGATTTTTTGTTGATATTTTTCAGAAATTGATATTTTTTCTTGAAATTATACTTAAATAATATCAAATAGAACTTTGAACCACTTCAATTGGAGTTCTATAGAATTAATTGTGATTTTTCAAAGTTTGGTGAAAAATCTATCAGTTTTATGTCTTATGCGAAATTTAAGACTTAATGGCACAAATATAATTGGTATGAACTCCAAAGGTGAAAGTAAGCCTATAGGGCTAATGTGGGCCATTGGGTATTCACTTTTCATGGCTCTAATGATGTTATCACTTGCCTAGGGCCATGAAGTGATAAAGAAGGAGCAATGGTTGACGGATCAAGGGACAAGAAGAGAAGGACATAAAGTCTGAGAGGTAGTGAACTTACCTTTTCTGCATATATGTGATATGTATGTCTTGCATTGATTATGTGACTGTTTTGCCTATTTGTGTGGAACATGTATGATTGGTTGAAGCTATGTTATATTTATGCAATGACCATATGTATGTCATAATATCGAGCATGCAGTATGTCATTATGTTAGCATGAAATAGTGTAGGCAAGCATGTCATGCATTCATATATATCTAGTATGCATAGTGGTAATGTTTGCTACTGAGATTCTCCCGAATCTCACTCCTCCCAACCAACCATTTAGATAGGTGAAAGAGTGCAGGAAGATATGCATCGGAAGAGATATGAAGGTGAAGTGAAGATCGTAGTATAAGACACTACTATTTGTATTTGATGTAAGAGTGTGGTGGTTATGTGTAATTATATATTTGAGGTATACGTGGCTGTTGAAAATAAGGTATTACAAATTGAGCCTTAAATCATTTTCATGTGTGCATGTTCACTTAGGTTTTTACCTTCTAGAACTTGTTTCAACTCTTTTTCAAAATGGCATTTGCATTAGTGTGATGGAAATAAAAGAGTCAGTCAATTTTAAACCCTTTTCACCCATGCACAAACATGTCTTTATCACCCTTTGCTTCCCCCTTTGAGACATTCTTATGTTGTATGATTCACTCATATTTTTCATGGTATTCTAAAATCAAAGTGAATTGCCAATAGAAAGTTGAAAAATGTATATATATTGAAATGCCATGTATATAGAATAGAAAAAGAAAGTATGTCAAAAAAAATTGTATATAGTTTGGAAAAGAATTGGAAAAAAAGAGAGAAGAAAAGTATTGAAAAAGAAATGAGAAAAATGGAAAAGTATTTTGTAGATACAAAGAAAAACAAATTGAAATATAAAGAAGGCATATGTTTATGAATTTGCAAAAGAATTGGCAAAAGTTGTCAAGTTACTTAGATGCTATGAACCTATTTATTAAGTTTAACTTGCATATCAACTATTCATTTTTCTAATTAATTCATTCCATATTGCCTTCATCCAACATTACAAACCTTTTAAGTCCTCTTGATTCATTACATTAATTGCTATTAGTAATGAAGATGTTAGAGTTGTTACAAGCATATGGTAAGGTATTGATTAAGTAAATTAGAGCAAAATTATCCCAATGGGGTGAGATGAGTGAAACACTAAGGGTGTGTTTCGTTCAACGGATATTAGGTTAGGATAGGTTCATTAAAGTTAGGTTATGGGAGGTTATGAGTTTTATTTAGTTCAAGAAAATGGGAGGAGAGAGGAGGTTTGGTTTCTTGTTTGGTTCAGAAGGGTAGGTGAGAGGAATTAATTATAAGTTGACAAATATACCTTTTTTTCTTTATCTAATATTTTCCTTCTTCTTTTATTTTTTAATTTATAAATCTCAAAAAACCTATTACCTCAAGTCTATATGATAAAAAAATTGTATACATTTTAAAGGATATTTTATTGATTTTTACATATTATCTCATTAATTTTATTATGATAAAAATTTTTAATATGCTTATGATAACTCCTCATTTTCAGTAAATTTGATATATGTTTTGACATAGTCAATGTGTCATCAATGCTAAAATAAAAGAATTTATAGGAGATTTTCATAAGATGTAAATTTGATCCATGACTTAGGGGATTTCATTGCAAATATCTTAGCTTGAAATTAAATTAGGTATAGTTAAATCTATGTGAACAATAAAATAATAAATTTTGTCCATGATTTAGGAGGTTTCATTGTAAAAATAGGCATGGGCATTTTGGTCAAAGTGAGACATAATGTTTTTAAACAGGAGGGGTAAGTTTGGAATATTCAAAAAATAGGTATGGGTATTTTGGTCAAAGTGGGATACAATGTTTCTCTCCCCTCCATAAACCCCCAATTTTGAAGGGTAGAGAGATGAGGGGAGGGGAGAAAAAATGACAAAATTTTTAACCTCACCTCCCCTCCCTTCCTTCCAACCAAACATATTTTTCCCACCTCTAACCCACCCCTCACCTAACCTCCCTTCCAAAAACCCCCAACCAAACAAAGCCTCATACCCTTGAGAGTTATTTTATGCTTCATTCTAATATGTAGGATTGTGTAGTTAGCTAATTTCTTTGCATCGCTTGACTATAACTAGTGTTGGCTTGAGAAATTTGATTAATTGATTCATTATATTTCTTTCTAATTATGAAATTTCTCATCTTTTAAATGCATTAATGATTTGAATTTAGAAAATTGTATTGAATTGCCTTTATTCAGAAGTAAAAAGATCTAAGTATTGGGGAATTGATTGAATCATATTTTTATAGGTTTTTTCATATTTAAATTGGGATTTTTAATGCATTTCCTGGGAAAATATTGCATGATTAAGCATTAATTTGCGTTAGAGACATTTGTATTAAACTAAGTGTAATTAAAGGCAAAATGGTCATAATTTATTAATTATTCATGAAAATGATTTCTTAGACTTTTGATGTTACCTTTTGCCTAATCTTGCATTGTATGTACTTAAAAAGAAAATTGGAGATTTTGGAGGGTCATAATTAATATTTTAAGGACTAAGAAAAATTCCAGAAAAGGCCCCTAGAATTTCTGAAAATTGAAAATCAGTGAAAGAAAGGGAGTAAGGAAAATTACAGAAAGTGCCTAGAGTTTTGGAAATTGTAATTCTTGTAATATCCTGAATTTTGGGCCTAGAGACTTAAGGATAAACATGTATTAGGCAAACAAATAATCTCAGTTCGAGAAGAGTTCCCAAGATTATTGAGAGTTAGAAAAAATCTCAAGGACTATATGATCCAACCCTACTGGGCAAAGGGCCCAATATGTGTAGGCAATAGGATTAAAGTGTCAGTGCAGATGTGCACAGGACACATATATGGTGCCATTAGGTTAGTAGAAAGAGGCCACCCAACTTTGTAATATCCTAAATTTTGAGACAAGAGGCTTGAGACTAAGCTTGGATTAAGGGGACTGTTAGACCCTGATTTAGTGAATGTACTGGCGAGGCATGATATTATTTCCCAAAATTCCTTTATATCCTTGGATATTAAAAGGAAATAATATGGTGAGCTAAAGAGCTTGGGGAAAAATATTGCAAGGGACAAAATGGTCATTTGACCAACGATAGGCTAGTAGCCATTATTTCCCTATTAATAATGCCCAAATTAGTCAAATGTGGAAGGAAATAAAGAAAAGGGGCAAGAAATGATTTATTACGATAAATCATAAAAGTAAAGGCAAAAATGGTAATTTTTCCAAAATATAAGAAATAAAGGGTTTTCCCTAACATTCCCTATAATTTGAATGGAATGGGAATTAAAATGGGGGAAAATGACTACTTGGTAATAAATGAGCCTATGTTGGTGAATTATTATCAAGGAAAGTCGAAGAGCCAAAAGCTTAAGGCTCTGGTCAACCACTTATAAGGTGGTATGATGGGATAGTTGGAGAGTAATATTTCTCTCTTTTGATCTCATTATTTTCAGGGGATAAAGAAGCATGGAAAGAGAAATGGATTGTCATGCAAGAAAGCCAAAGAATTGGACTAAAGGGGAGCTATCATTTGTGAGCTCTTTAGATTATTTAATTAAATCATCATCCTTTTATTCTCATTCCTTCGTTCAAATCAGAACCAAATAGAAAGGGAAGAGAAATCAGAAAAAGAGAGAAAGAATGAGAATGAGAATGAGAACAGAGAGAACGGAGGAGAGAGAGAAATATTTAATTCACCGAAACTCTACCGAGATGGCGTCTTCTCTCAAAGTGCCATGTACAAACCTTCTGTTGGAAATTGTGCCCTAAGGGCCAATCATTGTACCTTAAACATTATTGTTATTTAAGAATTTCTCCTTATTGTTATCATATCATTTGCATGTTTGCTATGATAATTGTATCCTTGGATGAACTATAAAGATTATCCTAAATGTCCCTGGTCAATTATCTATGCGGGAGCAAAGATGAAATAAGACCAGTATGACTTTGATGAGGTATAGAGATACAAATCAATGTCTTAGGCACTTATAGGAGTATAAGGTGCTGGACCGACCCGCTATGAGAAAGTTGCATGGATTAAGTCATAAGCTTATCTCATACATATAATCATGTCGCAGAGCCCTCTGACCTGAGATCATCATAGATTCCTGCATGAAACTTGCTAAGTTTTGACCTAGTCAAAAGTCACCTTTGACCGGGTGATGATAAAGGCTATAATCGGGCTTAGGAGTTTTCATGAAGAGGAATGTGAGTGATCAAGATAGAATTTGTCCCTCACATTAGTGAGAGATATTACTGGGCCCCTCGATGAGTGAGTCTGAGAAATGTATGGCCATACTGTAATGGGAAGGAGTTTCCATTTCTAATTTCAGGCTACTCAGGAATCGGGAAAGTGATGGTCAGGAACAGGAGGATGACGTTGTCCATGCCTCATCCTTGACCGAAATATCGTGTGACAAAAAGAGACGTGACATGGTTGTATAAAAGGTTGCATCGTATCATCGATCCTCATGTGAATTGGGTAGTCGCAATGTCTTGCTAGAGGCCGCTTGCGACTTGTGGGCTAGAATAGTTTTGGCCCACTGCCAACTTCATGTGGGCCTACAGGGTCGCACACAAGAATAGCCCAACACGAGCTATGATGTCCAGATTCATTGAATCTAAGATGTGTCTAAGATTCAATGAATATAATATTTGACCTAGGGTTGATGAATTTTATATATATATATATATATATATATATATATATATTTGAAAAAAAATGTATATAATAATAATATATATAGATTATAATATTATTATAAGATGTTAGTTTTATATTTAATTTATTTGATAAATTAAATAATTAAAGCTAATAAAGATATCATATCTTAGATTTAATTTATAAAGATAAATTAAATCTATTGGCTCTTTAATTAAATTAAATGAATATGATAAATCTGTTTGACAGATTTAAATCAGATTTATTTGATTTAATTTGAATTTCAAATTAATTAAGATTAATTTGAAATTCAAATACGGCACACATCAGATATAAAAAAAATTTGAAGGGTTAGAGAACCCTAAGGCCGTACGAAGAACTTATAGAGCCGCGAGAAACCCTAGAGAGACATCTTGGAGGCGCTAGCACACTGCCGAATTGGGTCTTGTTCGTGTGGATACCGGTAGAGGGAGGCGACCAGAGGTGTTGACTCCTATAGATCGAAAGCACGAGAAACATAAAGACGGAGGCGACCAGAGGTGTTGACTCCTATAGAGCGAAAGCACGAGAAACATAAAGGTACTATTCTATCTACTCGATTTAGACGTCTTTGATAGATCCACGATTGGGAATCGAGTTTTTAAAGGGTTAATTTTTCCGCTGCGTGTACGATTTCCAACACCTTCTTCTACTCATCCCGAGCTTCATTTCTGCAGTTTCAGATTCTCGTTTGGAGGTGGTTGGTGCTGTCTCACCTGGCGGAGTGCTGCTGGAATTCCAAACCGAATTCAGAAACGTGTAGTGGTAAGAGTAAGCTTCCTTTTGAACCTATTGGTTTTTCATTTTGATGAGTAGTATGGGAGTTGGGTGTTGTTAATCTCTAGTTCAAATGGTGTTTTAACAGCCTAAATAATTTACAATGGATGTCTAAACGACTAATCATGAAATTAGAAGTAGAAAAGTAGTGATTAAGCAAAAGAAAGGAAGAAACCAACACAACTCTTCTGAAAACTCTAAATTGGCTGCCCTTTGTATGGCATGAGAAAAGAGTTGAAATTTCATTAATTAGATGATTCCATTGAGTTTAAAAGAGAAAATTGTGTAGGGTTCATGTTGATGACGAAGTGAGAAAAGGCCTAGAGTATGAAATGACCAAATTACCCCTTAAGGCTCTAAGTAAGGGTTGTCAAGGGTATTTCTATCATTGGGCATGAATTTGACTAATCAGAGGTCATAAACGGATTCTATAGGCAAAATTGTGTAGGATTGGCCTAGGTCATAATTTCTAAGAAAGTACAATCGGGCCGGCTTCTGGGGGCATTTTGGTAATTTAACATAATTGGGCTAAGTTATCAATTATAATGAGTCTAGATTGATACATGGATGAGTAGTGACTCATTTATTGTATACTTGGAATTCAGGACTCGACGGATGGTACCCGAGCCTGAGTAAGGACGATGGTTTAAGGACTAACGCGAAGTCTGGGAGGTAGTGAACTTACATTGCCTGTATGTATGTGATACGTATGTGTTTGCATTGTCTATGTGACTGCTTGATTGATTGATTCTTTGTTATGTTATACGATGGCTATGAGTATGTTGTAACATGAGCATGCATGAAGATGTCATGAGATTGGCATGAATTTTATGAATGGCAAGCATGTCATGCATCATATATATATCTTAGCTTACATGCACAGTGGTGATGTTTGCTACTAAGATTCTCTCGAATCTCACTCCTCCCAACCAACCCTTTAGACAGGTGTAGAGTGTAGGGAGATATGCATGGAGAAGAATTATAGAGGTGAGGTGAAGATCGTAGTGCAAGGCACACTATTCGAATTGATGTAATTGATACATGGCTTTACATTTCATGTATGTATATGAATATATGAATGAAGTTTAGCAGAGAACCGCTTTAGTTTAATTAAATGAGAATAGCTCTAATTTCATTAAAAAGGCAAGTGAATCGCTTGCATATACTCTGATGTAATGAAATTAAGAGCCGATGAGTCATTAGTGACGTAGTGAATCTTGTGGAAATGTATTTAAAGTATTCTACCCTTTGAAAACCCTCTCAGCCTTAGGTTCAAATCCTGAGTTGAGAGCGAGGATTTATGAACGTTATTGAACATTGGGTAGTTCGAGGTCAAATCTTAGTTCCACAACTGATTTCACTACTTATTTATACTCATTATAAAGTATTAGAAATAAGGTGTCACAAGCTATATCATGAGGTATATGACTAATTGGTCGAGTAAAATATGCCAGTATAGGTAGACACATGACCTTTTCAGGCTAGGCATGTGTACCCTGCGTTTTTGGAAAAGACACTGGTATGTGGCATCAATGGTGTTACACACACACTATAACCTAGTGTCATTTGGCGGGCCTTGGTATACGTGAAGCAATCCCAATAAAACCTGAGTAAACATCGATAAAGTAGCTTTAATAAAGTAAGCAATGATGACTCATGATGGTATAACTTTTGTGTTAGATAAATAAGAAAGTGACACATGCATAATGATTATACTCACTATTCCTACTTTTGTGTTGGCTCGTCTATGAGATGCCACATGTCCACTAATGATGAGGGTTACTTCTTGCCTTTTGAAGTGGTGAAAATATCATTCCTCATAAACAGCTATTATTCAATATGGTTTTACAAAACCTGATTAACCAGTGAAAATTAGAAACATTTTTCTAATATATTATATGATTATTATTATTACTATTATTTATTTTATAAAAAAATTAAATTTTTTTATTATTTTATTAAATTTTTTATAAATTTTTTTATCCCAAAAATAACTAAAAAATTCATACTTATCTCTAAATTATAATTATATCCTAAAATAAAAATAAGGATATTACAATTCTTCCCACCTAAATAGAATTTTGTCCCCAAAATTCACAACAACGCCAAAAATATGAGACTTGGCAACATAGAGTCAAACAAAGTCCTCAAAACACAACTGACACTCCAAACATAACAAACATAAGTTACGAGCACAAACTTAATCATAATATCACCAATTTGATTACAATATAACATAAACATAAATATCCACACTCTTAAAACATAGGAACATACTTAAGTAAATAAGTTAGGGAAATCATGTCGCATCCGCTCTTCAGTTTCCCAGGTAGCATCTCTGGGAGACATACCCTTCCAGAAAAATTTTAGGATTCAGATCATTCTATTTCGTAATTGCTTGTCTTTCACATCTAAGATCCTCTCTGGCTCAGATATATAGGTCAAATCCTCCCTCAACTCAATCTCTTCAAGTTCAATTACATGGGAAGGATCCAGATGATATTTCTTAAGCTGTGACATGTGGAACATGTTGTGTACACCGGACAGGTGCGATGGCAAGGCAATTTGATAAGCAACTGGTCCAATTCGTTCCAGAATTTTGTGTGGTCCAATGAATCAGGGAATCAATTTCCTGGCTTTAATTGATTTACCAATACCAGTCACAGGAGTAACTTTAAGGAAAACAAGATCACCTACTCTAAACTCTAAAGGTCTACGCCGCTTATCCGCATAACTCTTTTCTCTGTTCTGAGCGGTCAACAACTTTTGGCAAATCATCTCAATCTTCCTTGTAGCTTCATCTACCATGTCTGGTCCAATCACGGTTCTCTCACTGAATTTCGTCCAACAGAGAGGCGATCTACACTTTCTGCCGTATAATGCCTCAGAAGATGCCATCTAAATACTCGAGTGATAACTATTATTGTAAGCAAATTCTGCCAAAGGTAAGTGATGATCCCAACTACCAGGTAACTCAATGGCACAAGCCCTCAACAACATCTAATCTATCAGTGGGTGATAAGTTGTACTATATTTCAACCTAGTTCCCATGACTTCCTGTAATGACCTCTAAAAGTTTGATGTGAATCTGGGATCAATGTATGATACAATCTTTGCTGGCACATTGTGCAACCTAACAATCAAGTCCATATATAATTTAGCTAGCCTTTCCAAGTTATATCCAATATGGATCGATAGAAAATAAGCCGATTTCATTAATCTGTCTATAATGACCCATATGGCATTATGATATACTGCAGTCTCAGGCAATCCCATGATAAAATCATAGAAATGTTGTCCCACTTCCACTGGGGAATCTCCAAAGGCTAAAGTAGCCCTGGAGGTTTTTGATGCTCAATCTTTACCTTTTGACAAGTTAGACACTTCAGTACGAAGTATGTCACATCACGTTTCATTTTAGGCCACCAGTATCCTTTCTTCATATCTCGATACATCTTAGTGATTCCTGGATGAATGGTATACTTGCTCTGATGAGCCTCCTCAAGAATCTTCTTCTTGATTTCCTCGTTGTCCGGGACACAAATCCTCTTCTTGTACCTCAATATACATGTATCCCCAATATCATAATCAGGTACTTCACCATCCTCCAATTCTTCTCTGATCCTTACCAATCGGTTGTCTTCCATTTGGACCTTTCTTAAATCATCATAGAAGTCAAACTTTCCAAGTATTGTACTCATAATCACCTCAGACTTTGGTTCAAGATAAACTTCTGATAATCTTTCCAGTAGGTTATGCTCTGTCACATACATATAAAACATGTGTACTGACTTCCAGCTCAAAGCATCTACAACTACATTCGCCTTCCATATATGATACTTTAACTCATAGTCATAATCATTCAAGAACTCCATCCATCTCCTCTGTCGGTTGTTCAACTCTTTTTGATCCACAGGATACTTCAATGTCTTATGGTCACTGAAGATCTCGAATTAAGATCCATACAAGTAATGATTCCATATCTTTAAGGCAAAAACAACAGCTGCAAGCTCTAGATCATGTGTCGGTATTTCTCTTCATGAGGTCTCAACTGGCGAGATGCATAAGCCACAATTATACCATCTTGCATGAGCACACATCACAAGCCTTTCAATGATGCATCTGTGTACACCGTGTATGGTTTGTGTGGGTCAGGTATAGTGAGAACAAGTGCGGTAGTTAACTGAGTTTTTAGTTCCTGAAAAGCTGCCTCACACTTCTCATCCCAAACAAACGGTTGTTCTTTCTTAGTCAATCTGGTGAGTAGCGTGGCAATCTGAGAGAATCCTTCTATAAAATGGCGGTAATAACCAGCCAATCCCAGAAAACTGCGCACCTTTATCACAGACTTAGGTAGTTCCCACTTCAACATAGCATCTACCTTGCTGGGGTCTACTGCAACTCCCTTTGCTGAGACCACATGACCCAAAAATTTCACCTCTTTTAGCCAAAATTCACATTTACTCAACTTCGCATACAACTTATACTCTCTCAAAATTTGTAGTACAATTCGAAGATGTTTTTGGTGTTCCTCCTCATTCTTCGAATAGATAAGGATATCATCAATGAACACCACTATAAATTGGTCCAAGTACGGTTTGAAGATTCGATTTATATAATCCATGAACACTGCTGGTGCATTAGTTAGCCCAAAAGGCATGACAAGGAACTCTTAATGGCCATATCTAGTACGGAAGGCAGTCTTTGGAATGTCATTTGCCCTTACCCTCAACTGATGATATCCCAATCTTAAATCAATTTTTAAAAACACCGACAAACCTACGAGCTGATCAAACAAATCATCTATCCTCGGCAATGGATACTTATTCTTAAAAGTGACTTTATTCAACTGCCGATAGTCAATGCAAAGCCTCAAGCTGCCATCTTTATTCTTCATGAATAACATTGGTACACTCCAAGGAGATACACTCGGACGGATAAAACCCTTTTCTAACAAATCTTCAATCTCCTTCTTCAATTCAGCCAACTCCGAAGGTGACATCCGGTAAGGAGCCTTGGAGATCGGCTCTATTTCTAGTGCTAACTCAATGGCAATCTCAACTTCTCATTCTTGAGGTAATCATGTCAACTCTTCAGGGAACACATCAGGAAACTCTTTAACCACTTCGATCTGATCAATATTTCCCTCGGATTCTACCTGAATTGAGAAAAATGTCATGAAAGCTTCACACCCCTTCCTCATACTTTTCTCCACTTAGGCCACTAACAACATTTTTAGATCTTGGGGAATTTCTTTAATTACTGTGCAAGCATTAAATTGCACAGCTCTGTTCTTACATTGCAAGGTTACATCATTGGATTATAACCAATCTATGCCCACAACCACATCTATACCACGCATGGGTAGACAAATCAAATTAATGGTCATTTCACGACCCTCACATACAAACATCAATTTCTTACACACCATAATAGTTTTCACATGTACACCAACAAGGGTAGACACAAACATATCATATAGTAGATCACTCATAATAAGCTTTAATTTTTCCACACAGTCATAGGAAATGAAAGAATGGGTAGCACCAGAATTATATATAACACATAAAGGATGTCCTTGAAGAAGAACATTACCTAATATCAAATATGGAGCAGCCCTCGCCTCTTTAGAAGTTAAGGCAAATACTCGCCCAGGCATCGACGATCTAAATGTCTGATCCTCTTTTCTTCACTTGAAGCAATACTTCGCAATATGACCGCACTCGCCATAATGTGCTCTCCCACAATGAGTACAAAGAGGACGTTGAGTCATGCTAGGCGTTGATGTTGTTGATCTTTGCTAGGAGCCCTAATTGGCTTTGGTATGGCTGCTCTGGTTCTAACTCGTAGAAGAACGGTTCCTCTGTTAGAAGTTTCCCTGATGAAAGCTTCTTCTACTCCCAGATCCACCAGAATTCAAAGGGTAACTCCTCTTATTGACACCCCCTGATATCCCCATACGATTATTAAATTGGCCTTGAGAATCCCTTCTCATAGATCTCTCGACATTTCTATATCTTCTACAGACTTCTCAAATTTTGGCTATCAACTCTTCGAGAGTAGTGATGTCATAAGTGCCCATCCTTTCCTTAACACTATCATTGCATTTTTCAAATATCTGTCTAGCTAACCAATTGTTTATTTGTTCTGTCTAACTGTGACACATACTTAGTCAACCCCATAAATCGAGCTATAAATGTGTTTTCATCCATCTCCCTCTACCAAAGAATGAAAAACTCAGCTTCTTTTTGGTGCCTCATCTTTATGGGGAAATAATAATCAAAGAACATTCTCTTAAACTCATCCCACTCTAGTTGATTCCAATCAACAGGCTTTACAGTATTCCATCAGTCTAATGCACCACCCTTTAACAAGGTTTTTGCAGCAATCACCTTTTGATATTTATCGCATTTAATTGACTCAAATAGCATTTCCAGCCTATCAATCCAACTCTTAGTGTCTGTTGGCGATCCACCTGAGAATGTCTTAGGATGGAAATGATAAGTGCTTCCATACTGTAAACATGTTTTGGAGCACTGTTTGTGAAGAAGAAAGATGGCAACTTGAGGCTTTGCATTGAGTATCGGGAGTTGAATAAAGTCACTATTAAGAATAAGTATCCATTGCCGAGAATAGATGACTTGTTAGATTAGCTCGTAGGTTAGTTGGTGTTTTCAAAAATTGATCTAAGATCGGAATATTATCAGGTGAGGGTAAAGGCAAAAGACATTCCAAAGACTGCCTTCAGTACTAGATATGGTCACTACGAGTTCCTTGTCATGCCTTTTGGGCTAACTAATGCACCAGCAGTGTTCATAGATTATATGAATCGAATCTTTAGACCATACTTAGACCAATTTGTGGTGGTGTTTATTGATGATATCCTTATCTATTCGAAGAATAAGGAGGAACACTAAAAACATCTTCAAATAGTACTACAAATTTTGAGAGAGTATAAGTTGTATGCGAAGTTGAGTAAATGTGAATTTTGGCTAAAAGAGGTGAAATTTTTGGATCATTTGGTCTCAGCAAATGGAGTTGGAGTAGACCCCAGTAAGGTAGATGTTGTGTTAAAGTAGGAACCACCTAAGTCTATGACAAAGGTACACAGTTTTCTAATTGAAAAGACCCTTTCTCCAAATAGTTATTATCTAGTATAGTTTTACAAATCCCGTATATCCAGTAAAAATTTGAAACATTTTTTTCAATACCAGTCAGAGTTTAAGGCACAAAATCTGCCCACAAACTCTTTATAGACATATCGGAGTTTAGGGCACAAACTCACTACAGAGAGATTTATTATTCTGATCTCACGTCACAATTAATCCATGAGTCTTAAAATCAACACCAAATCGATTTCCAACACAAATATGGTTGTGGATCCACCAATATATCAGAGTACGTAAAGATAAAGTCTCAGGCCTAACAAGGTTAAACAGTAATTTCAAAAGCATAAGGTTTCTATGATGGCAATATAGAAATTGTTACAACACCAATACCGAAAAGGCCTACAAGATTCTCAACACCTATGCCTCTGGTTGCTCCCCTTGGCCTCTAGTCGAATTAGAGGTCTCACCTGAAATTTATTTACAATGATGGGGTGAGACATAAAGTCTCTGTAACCAAAATTAATTTACAAAATATGCAGGAAAAGATTGTAAGTCAGAGAAGCAAGTTTAACTGACATAGAATAATAATATTCTCATAAATTAAAACTTCAAATAGTATATCAACAAATAGAATCATCCCCACTCATCCATCCTGCTTCTCCTTATAACTGCTGGACTAGTACAGCTTATCAGTGCTAGTATACCCGGCCAAAGGTTAGCTAGTCACTTCAAGAATATTGTCCCCTCCCATGCCACCACTAATATACTATAATAGGGAGGTGTCTGCCCAAAACACTCAACTCAAAATCTGGGCAAGGACTGAGAGAGCTTATAGGCACAATTTCACCATATCTCTTCCACACAACTCAACATATCCCATAACATAAAAATAATAAATTGATATAACTTTTCGAAACATCTACAAGATTATCATTTCTTATGAACCATTCTATCCCAAACAACATATCCATCACAACAGTAACAATTTATTAATAATTTCTGCTTATATATGTAAATTGGAAAATACACTGCTTCACTGAAGTAAGTCCATAGTCAAACATAACTAAATCTTTCAAAACACATACAAGTAGTATAGATAAAAGTAAGGTTCATAAAATACCTTATAGTCCAAAGCAAGCATATAAAATAAATTAACTATGGTTACCTCAACTCCAAGCATAACCTTAGTTTGAATAGTAAAACCCGAACAATCACCTATCACAAGAAAGCTCTACATTATCAATGTAGATACCAATTAACCACAAGTAACAATTAAATAAATAATTTACATAATTTAACTTCCAAAACCTAATTTCTTCTATAACCATTATCCTCAATTATTTCAATTTTCTTAAAATCCTTAGTCATATATCATTCCTCATGAACCTAAATTACTCAGTAAAATCCTTAAATAACCTTTATATCATTCTCTCACGTCAACCACCTAATTTTATAAATCAGAGTTTCACCTTTAACATACCTATAATTATAAAAATCCTCAATATCAATATTCTAAACCATTAAGTCTCTTTTTCATAATTTATATGGGTATAATCTAATTATTAAACAATTCCACAAATCTCCATATAATTAAAATCATATCAAATTCTAATTTAAATATTAAGGCCTAACTCATATTTTCACATAGCTTCATTCTAACAAAATTAAACCGATTAAAGCATTCAATAACACTCCAATAATCCAAATAAGTTATTTCAAAAAATTTTATTCGGTAAAATATCCTACAAAAATTAAATTAATTTGCATCATGGAACACCCCAATTCTCAATCATAAACAATTCCCCTTATGTATTTGATGTCCTTAATGGAATTATATGGTGAATGGTGATATGCATGAAATTTTCCATAATATTTCAATTGTTGGATAATTATAATTTAGCCAAAGCAAAGGACAAGACGCAAGAAATGATTTATCGGATTAAATCATGATTTGAGGGGAAAAATCATAATTTTGTCGAAAAAGTGGGAAACGATTATTTTTCCCTAATTCATCCAACAATATCAATTATATGGGATCCAAAAAGAGGGAAATGACCACTTGATAACAAATAACTCTATTTTTGGAGAATTATTATCAAGAAAGGTCAACTAGTCAAAAGTCAATAACTTAGTCGATAAGTTACAAGTTGACACAATGAGATAATTGGATATTCATATTATCTCTCTATTCTTATTGCAATTTACGTGGAATGAAGAATCAAGTAAGGGAAATGAAGATTAGGGGATGAATGGACAAGTGTTAAGTTATTATATCAATTAACTTATTATATATATTAATAATAAACCATTCCCTTGTTCAATAATCATTTCATTCTTCATTCCATCGTGCAATCTGAATCGAAATAGAATGCAAGAACGAGCGAGAGTGAGACGCGAGAACAAGAAGCTAGGTTTGAATTCAGAACCAAGGTAAGAAGCTTGGAACTCCTGGTTTAAGCTTCCTAAACTCTCTACAATCTCTCTTGCTCATCTCTTCATCTCTGAATCTGTGGTTGCTCAGCGTTTTCAAGTGGAGAGAGAGAAACAGTCAGACGTTGAGGAGAGAGAAAGTTGGGAAAACTCAAAGGTAACTCTCCAAGCTTGATTCTATAGCTTATATGGATGCTATTAAAGTTATCTATGGTTTGGTTTGGTGGATATTATGAATGAAAGTAGAAGAAAACTAAAAGAATTTGAAATTTAAGTTTCTCCAAACCTTAACCAATGATCATTCTAATAGTTAATAAGTTGTCTATAAGTAGAAAGGAGATGATTAAGACAATCAGAACGAGAAACCGACACAATTTTTTTGAGAATCTAAAATATGGACCCTATCATGAATATGATAAAGGATATGGAATTTGGAAATTCCAAAGGTTCCAATGGGTTTAGATGATAAAATTGTGTAGGGTTTATGTTGACGACTTAGTGAGAAAAGCCCCAGAAAGAGAAATGACCTAATAAGCCTTAAAATGTAATTGAAAGAGTCACTAAGGGCATTTTCATCATTTGGCCCTGAATTTAACCAATCTGAGGTCAAATATGGATTCTACACACGAATTTGTGTAGGAATAGCCCGTGTCATGAATTTTGGTAAGGACCAGATAAACCGGGGCTACAGGGGCATTTTGGTAAATTATCATCGTTCAGCTAAGATAACCATTGTTATGGAATCGAAGTAAGTTCAAATGAGTAGTAACTCATCTATGGTGCTTGGATATTACAGGACTTGAGGACGATCTAAATTCTGAGACTTGCCTGAGCTTCGAAGAATGTGTAAAGACACCAGGAAAACTAACAGGTAGTAGCTTCCTTCATACTTATACTATGTGATGCCAATTATAGATGTCATACATTGTAGCATGAGCTAGTGTCATAGACACAACTAATTTACCATGTTGTGGTCATGGACCCAACAGGGGCACCAAGTCAACTAAGGTGCATATGTAAGTTTGGCCTTGGGCTAGTGTACACACTCACGTTCGATCATCTTACATGTCATGACATTGCATATCTACTTTTTTCATTTTATTTGTATGTAATATTGTTGCTACTGAGATTCTCCGAATCTCATTCTTTCCCTTAATAAAACCATTTCAGCTGAAGCAGGAAGCTCTAAAGGCAAAGCGGCGGCTACAGGTGATTAGGATCCCGAAGTTTATTCCTTTTGGTTTAGTCCTCTTGATACATGTGTATATATGTGTGTGTGTGTGTGTGTGTGTGTGTGTTAATGTAAGCAAACCCCCCTTATGGGTAACCTCCAGTGATGTAAACTAATATCTTGTATTTTGTAAGTTTTTCAAGCTTTCGCTGTGTTGTACACTTGTATGCTACCTAATATGCTTGTAACTGTGACTAATTATGGTTTTAAAGAAAGGGTGTGACACATCATGTTTACAAAAGAAATTAATTATAAAATCATATGAAAACCAAATATAAATCTAAACCAATTAAAATTAACTATTAATTATTCTCTACATTTCTATAGTCATATATTGACAAAACTCAAAACTTGCCTAAAATCATATCCCCAAAAATATTCTCTAACTAGCAGAAAATTACTATCATAGGAAAGAGAAAATTATTTAAAACATTTTTTATAAAAAAAATTTATGATTAAGAGAGTTTTCATACCTTATTGATTTCTAAAACTGCAAAAACTGAGACTTAACGCTCTTCCTCTCCAAAATCAACTCCGCCTCATCTTACAAGGTAGAGAAATGGGAGGGAGTATATATAGAATATAACCCCTTTCCCTATTCACGGGAGCCACCTACTACATTAATTTTTTTTAAAATTGTGTTGATTGTTGGAAAGGTATCACCTTTCCAACAATTTAACAACGGTGGCGCCAAAACACACGGCGCCATTTTTTTTAATATATTATATTATTATTATTACTATTATTTATTTTATAAAAAATTTATATTTTTTTATTATTTTTTATTAATTTTTTATCGCAAAAATAACTAAAAAATTCATACTTATCTCTAAATTATAATTATATCCTAAAATAAAAATAAGGATATTATAATTCTCCCCACCTAAATAGAATTTTGTCCCCAAAATTCACAACAACGCCAAAAATATGAGAGTTGGCAACATAGAGTCAAACAAAGTCCTCAGAACACAACTGACACTCCAAACATAATAAACATAAGTTATGAGCACAAACTTAATCATAATATCACTAATTTGATTACAATATAACACAAACATAAATATCCACACTCTTAAAACATAGGAACATACTTAAGTAAATAAGTTAGGGAAATCATGTCGTATCCGCTCTTCAGTTTCCCAGGTAGCATCTCTGGGAGACATACCCTTGCAGAAAACTTTTAAGAGTCAGATCATTCTATTTCGTAATTGCTTGTCTTTCACATATAAGATCCTCTCTGGCTCAGATATATAGGTCAAATCCTCCCTCAACTCAATCTCTTCATGTTCACTTGTATGGGAAGGATCCGAATGATATTTCTTAAGCTGTGACACATGGAACACGTTGTGTACACCCGACAGGTGCGACGGCAAGGCAATTCGATAAGCAACTGGTACAATTTGTTCCAAACTTTCGTGTGGTCCAATGAATCAGGGAGTCAATTTCCTAGCTTTAATTGATTTACCAATACCAGTCACAGGAGTAACTTTAAGGAAAACATGATCACCTACTCTAAACTCCAAAGGTCTACGCCGCTTATCCGCATAACTCTTTTCTCTGTTCTGAGCGGTCAACAACTTTTGGCAAATCATCTCAATCTTCCTTGTAGCTTCATCTACCATGTTTGGTCCAATCACGGTTCTCTCACTTAATTTCGTCCAACAGAGAGGCGATCTACACTTTCTGCCGTATAATGCCTCAAAAGATACCATCTAAATACTCGAGTGATAACTATTATTGTAAGCAAATCTTGCCAAAGGCAGGTGATGATCCTAACTACCAAGTAACTCGATGGCACAAACCCTCAACATATCTTCAAGGGTCTGAATTGTTTTCTCTGTCTGTCCATCGATCTCTAGGTGATAAGATATACTCTACTTCAACCTAGTTACCATAGCTTCCTGTAATGCCCTCCAAAAGTTTGATGTAAATCTAGGATCACAGTCTGATACAATCTCTGTGGGCACACCGTGCAACCTAACAATCCAGTCCATATATAATTTGGCTAGCCTTTCCAAGTTATATCGAATATGTATCAGTAGAAAATGTGCCGATTTCATTAATCTCTGATACCAAATTGAAAAGACAATTTCTCACAAACAACTATTATCCGATACAGTTATTACAAAACTAATGATTTTTTTAATACATTTCAAAGTTTAGGGCACAAAATCCGCCCACAAACTCATTCAAGACATATCAGAGTTGTTAGAGCAAGCTTTTCACCTAAAAGGGGGTGAATTTGGTGATTACAGAATAACCAGATACTTAATAAAAATTATGAAACTTTAAAGCACAGTTATAAGTAAGTAGAGATATCACCGAAATGGACACAGGAGTTTATACTGGTTCGGTCACAATCACTTGACCTACGTCCAGTCCTCAGAAATCCTTCTGAGCCTTTCACTATATCTTCCAAGTTTCAGTGGATTCTTAGCACCTCAGTACAACAGCAAGTTCCTCTTTGGACACTCGCTCCCCCTTACACAAGGTAATCTCAAACCCCAACTTAAGGCTCCTTAACCTTAAGTTATCACTATAGGAAATAAAGAGTTTTTGACTGACAAATCTCTCTCACATAGTATATGGATGAAAACTAAAGTACAGGTGAAGAAATAATAAGAGACAAAGCACTTATGAGTATATTGTTTGCAGTGTGTTCAAGCGTTGTCACTCTCTTGATTTTTGAATGGCTGGGTTTATATATCAGAAGCTTTGAGGACCGTTGTGAATTTGTCTGTTGATCAATTGTGCTTCTGACAGATGCAATAGTATTGTTTTTCACTTTGCACGTTGATAGTTATTTTTGAATATTGCTACTGCCCACGATTAATTGTTGTTCAGTTGCTTGTCATATGGGTGGTAGTGGAGTACACCTGTAATACACTCAGAAAAATGACCATTAGAAAATACTTTGAATATCACTGGAATGATTGTGATTCACTGGGAGTGATTTCTGAAAATCAAAGAATCATTGAAAGTGAACTTGTTTTCACTGGAGATGATTTTTAGCGAATGTTATTCTACTGGTAGTGATTTTAACGAAATAATATGCCACATGATTTTGAAAGTAATTTGGATTAACTAGCAATGACTATCACTACCAATATCTTAATAACAAATCTTGTTGATTTCCGTGGAAGTGATTGCAAGTGGATCGCAATAACTGTCTGGAAGTGAAACTGATAAAATGACATATCACTGGAGTGAACTTGATATCACTGATAGTGATTTGGAAAACAGTGAAATTTTTTGCAAGTGATTACAGATCCACTGGAAGTGATTTTGAGAGTTCATATATCACTCAAGTGAATTTGGCATCACTAGAAGTGATTTTGCAAACAGTAAATTTTTCTTGCAATGATTTTCAATCCACTGGAAGTGAATCTGGAAAATTCAAACATCACTCGAGTGATCTGACTATCATTGGAAGTGATTTCCAAAACAGTGTATTTTTCTTCTGATGATTTCAGACGCACTGGAAGTGATTCTTCAAAAATCATATATCACTCGAGTGATTTGAGATCACTGGCAGTAAAATTCAGAACAGTGAATTTTTCCTGAAGTGATTATGGCTTGCATGGATGTGATCTGCAAAATTACCAACATCACTCGAGTGATTTCATGGATCACTCGAGTGATCTATTAATTTTTCATATCACTCGAGTGATTTTTAATGATCACTCGAGTGATCTTCATAATCACTCGAGTGATTACACAAATCACTCAAGTGATCTTACTCAGATTACTTTTCTCACTTCCTTTGCTGAATTATTCCTTTTAATCAAATCCAAGAATATCCAAATCATGATTTGTTATCATCAAAACATGAAATCTAACAGGAGTTTCGCCCATAAACTTACTATAGAAAAATTCATTATTCTAATTTCATATTACAATTAACCACGAGTCTTAAAATCCACACAGAACAATTTCCAGACAATTGTGGTTGTGGGTCTACCAAAATATCAGAGTACGCAACATAAGGCCTTAAGCCTAACAAGGGTTAAACATTTATTCCCAAACAGTTACTTAACAGTAAAAATGTGGCATTCCGAAATCATGAGGGCCTTATAATGGCAATATAGAAATTAATACAACACTAATACCAAAAGAGGCCTACAAGTTTCTCAACGTCTATACCTCTAGTTGCCTCCCTTGACCTCTAGCCGAGTTAGAGGTGTCGCCTGAAAAATTATTTAAAATGACGGGGTGAGACATAAAGTCTTAGTAACCAAAATTAATTTACAAAATATGAAGGAAATGATTGTAAGTCAGAGAAGCAAGTTTAACTAACATAACAAAAATAATATTCTCATAAATTAAAACTTCACATAATATGATTAACAATAAGAACCATCCCCACTCATCCATCATACTCCTCCTTATTGCTTCTGGACATGGTACAGCCTATCAGTGCTAATATACCCAGCCAAATGTTAGCTAGTTACTTCAAGAATACTCTCCACTCCCATGCCACTACTAACATACTGTAACGGGAGGTGTCCGCCCAAAACACTCAACTCAAAATCTGGGTCAGGACTGAGAAAGCCAATAGGCACAATTTCACCATATCTCTTCTATACAACCCAACATATTCCGTAACATTAAAACAATAAATTAATACAGCTTTCAAAAACAATTACGAGATTATCAATTCTTATACAACATTCCATCTCAAACAGCATATCCATCACAACAGTAACAATTTAATAATAATTTCCGCTTATATATGTAAATTGGAAAATATACTGCTTCACTGAAGTAAATTCATATTTAGATATAAACATAATCTTGCAAAACATATACAAGTAATATAGATTAAAGTAAGTTTTATAAAACACCTTACAGTCTAAAGCAAGCATATAAAATAAATTAACCCCAGTTACCTCAACTCCAAGCTAAACCTTAGTTTGAGTAGAACAACATGAGCAATCACCAATCACAAGAAAGCTCTATATTATCAATATAGATACTAATTAACCACAAGTAACAATAAAATAAATGATTTACATAATTCAACTCCTACAAACCCAATTTTTTCTACAACTATTATCCTCAATAATTCCAATTTCCTTAAAATCCTTAGTCATATATCATTCTTCATGAACCCAAATTACTTATTAAAATCCTTAAATAACCTTTACATCATTCTCTCACGTCAACTACCTAATTTTATAAATCAAAGTTTCACCTTTAACATACATATAATTATAAAATCGTCATTATCAACATTTTAAACCATTAAATCTCTTTTTCATAATTTATATGGGTATAATCCAATTATTAAACAATTCCTTAAATCTCCATATAATTAAAATCATATCAAATCCTAATTTAAATATTAAGGCCTAACTCATATTTTTGTAATACCTTATTCTCATAGCCCTAGATGAGTGCAAATGAGTAGTAAAATCATTCGTGAGACCAGGATTCGAACCCGGATTACTCAACTCTTGAAAATGTTCACAAATCTCCAATCTCAACTCAGGAGTTGAACCTAGGGTTGAGAGAGTTTTTCATAGGGTAAAAAAAACATTTCAATTATTCCCATGAGATTTCACTACATCACTAACCCTCAACGGCTCTTAATCTTATTATATTAGAGTATGCGAGCGATTCTCTTGCATTTTTAATGAAATTAAAACTATTCTCTGCTCATACTACATTCATTCATTCATATACATGAAACATATAATTACACATAATCACCATACTCTTACATCAAATACAAATAGTAGTGCCTTGCACTACGATCTTTGCTTCACCTTCTTATCTCCTCCGGTGCATATCTCCCTGCACTCTTCACCTGTCTAAATGGTTGTTTGGGAGGAATGAGATTCGAGGAATCTTAGTAGCAAACAATACCACTATGCATGCCAGATATATAATAATGCATGGCATGCTTGCCTACACTATTTCATGCCAACATATTGACATGCTGCATTCTCGATGTTATGACATACATATGGCCATTGCACAAATATAACAGAACTTCAACCAATCATACATGTTCCACACAAATAGGCAAAGCAGTCACATAATCAATGCAAGACATACATATCACATACATGCAGAAAAGGTAAGTTCACTACCTCTCGGACTTTATGTCCTTCTCTTCTTGTCCCTTGATCCGCCAACCATTGCTTCTTCTTTGTCACTTCATGGCCCTAGGTAAGTGATAATATCATTAGAGTCACTAAAAGTGAATGCTCAATGGCCCACATTAGCCCTAAAGGCTTACTTTCACCCTTCGAGTTCATACCAATTACATTTATGCCATTAAGTCTTAAATTCACATAAGACATAAAGCTAACAAATTTTTCACCTAACTTTGAAAAATCATAACTAATTCCACAAAATTTCAAATGAGGTGGTTCAAAGTTCTATAAAAAGCTAATTCAGCCTATTTTCACATAAAAATACTCAATTTCAAAGCCACAACCAAAAAATTCCCATAATATTTCCAAACACCAACTATTTCATATGTTCTTCCAGCAGTAGGGAATAACTTTGAAAACTCACATCTTTCAGCACACTTGTCCAAAAATTACAAAAAAACTATAAACTTAAAGATATATGTCTCTAATTTAATTCTAGAAAGTTTCATAATTTTTGGATAAGGTTTGCCCTATAAAAAATTTCGCACAACATTGCAGTTTCATATTCTTTCCAGAAAATAGGGCATATCTTCAACAATTCACATCTCCTACTATACTTATACAAAAATTACAAACTACCTATCAAATTAAAGATCCACATGTATAACTTAATCCTACAAAATTTCATAATTTTTGGATAAGTTTTAGAACTTCAAACATCATACACAATACTGACTGCCACACAGGGCAGATTTAAGCAAAATGCACAACTATAATTCATAATTTCCCAAATTCATATACAAGCATCCAAAATTCATGAACACTTACATAAATATACAATTTTGCCTCATAAATCCAATGGAAGTATTAAAATCATCAAATTCCAACTCCTCTTCCATGAAAACATAGCACAGAAAAATCGAAGTTCTCGGGAAGAGTTTGTCGGTTTCTTGTTTTCTTTGGCTTAATCACTTCCTTTCTACTTCTAATCAAATGATTAGCTATTTAAACACTCATTAGACATGATTTAGCCATTGAAAACACCATTTTAAACCAGTCATGAACCGTACCCAACCTTCCCATAACTCATCCAATCAACAAACCAATCAGTTAAAAAGGAAGCTACGCTTACCTCTACCCGTTTCTATAGACGGTTTAGAATTCTAGCAACACTCCAGCCAATGAGACGGTGCCAACCACCTCCAAACGAAAATCCAAAACCCTATAAATTAAGCTTGCAATGAGTAGAAGAAGGTTCGTGAAGGGCACTTTGAGAGAAGACGCTGATTCAACAGTGTTTTAACAGATCGAAATTTCTCTCTCTTCCCTTTCTCCAATTTCGCCATTTCTCCAACTCTCTTCTCTCTCTCTCTACAGTTCTGATTCTCATGACATAAATGATAATGGAAAGATGCAGATGATGGTTAATGGAATTAATAAAGCAAACTTACACATGGCCCCATGCTATTGGTCAACTTCTTGACTTTTTATTCAATGCTTCATATAATTCCATTGCTCTCTCTTCTTTCTGATTCAGCCACTGAAAATTGAATAAGAATTGAGAGAGAAATATTAATCTTGCATTATCCCATAATACCATCTCACAAGTCATTGACCAAAGTCTTAAACTTTTGCTTTTTGACTTCTTTTTCAAGTTTGATTTTTCATTTGGTAATAATATTCCAAAATGGACTTAAAACTTACCAAGTAGCCATTTTCCTCTTTTTAATTCCCATGTAACTAAAATTATTGGGAATATTAGCGAAACATATTTATCTCCTGATTTTTTGGTCAAATGACCATTTTACTCTTACATTTTATTCCATTTTCGGATAGCATGCAAAACTTTACAGAATTTTCATCAAACTTTGAAAATTCATATCCATTTGTACACATGTCCAATTAGAGTGATTCTAAAGGCTATACGATCCTCATTGAGTCTAGTTTTAAGAAAAAATATATAAAATTTAGCCAATTGGAAGCTCAATCATCCCATAATTTTAATCTTTGGAAGCTGCCCCAGAAAATAGTTAATTTCGCTAGGCTAACTTCATAAATTTATTTCTCTTTGTGTACAGCTCCAAATGACTTATATGACCTATTAAATTAAAGCTTGATAAGTCTAATTTCACCCTGGAAATTTTCATAAATTTTCACCATCATTTACCCATCAAAATTTGTCACACAATCACCACTGTCACACCAAGAATTTCACCGGTGGCAAAATTACTTTGTGTTCCACTTTACTATATTGTGTGTGACTTGTAATTGCTTTGTTTTGTTATTCCCCGATCTCTTTAGCTCACTAATATAATTCCTTTTAATATCCAAGGATATAAAAGAAATTTGGAAAATAATACTGTACCTCACTATGACATTTACCAAACAGGGGTCTAGTGGTCCCCTTTAATCCAGGCTAAATCTTAAGCCTCTAGTCCCAAAATTTGGGATATTACAATTTTCACATAGCTTTATTCTAACAAAAGTAAACCGATTAAATCCTCAATAACACCTCTAATAATCCAAATAAATTATTTAAACAAATTTTTAATCAGTAAAATATCCTACAAAAATTAATTTGCATCCTGTTTACAAAAGAAATTAATTATAAAATCATATGACAACCAAATAATAAATCTAAACTGATTAAAATTAACTATTAATTATTCTCTACATTTCTATAGTCATATATTGACAAAACTCAAAACTTGCCTAAAATCATATCCCCAAAAATATTCTCTAACTAGCAGAAAATTACTATCATCGGAAAGATAAAATTATTTAGAACATTTTTCATTAAAAAAAATTTTGTGATTAAGAGAGAGTTTACATACCTTATTGATCTCTAAAATTGCAAAAACTAATACTATACCCTCCTCTCCAAAATCAACTTCACCTCATCTTATGAAGTGGAGAAATGGGATGGGGTATATATAGAATATAACCCCCTTCCCTATTGGGTAGGTGGCTAAAATAGCCACTTACCACATTAAAATCTTTTTTTTAATTATGTGTTGATTGTTGGAAAGGTATCAGCTTTCTAACAATTCAACAATGGTGGCTAGCTAAATTATAAAAAATTTATTTTTTTATTTTTTTATTAATTTTTTATCCCAAAATAACTAATAAATTCATACTTATCTCTAAATTATAATTATATCCTAAAATAAAAATACGGATATTACAGGTGGCACTCCCTAAAGGCGCCGCCTAGCCATTGAGTCAGGGGAATCTGTCGGTCTCCGGCCCAGACACATACTTGACTTTTCCGAACACCGAACCCAGGAGTCAAGAAAATTTGTCAAGCCTCTCTTTTCCCTGACAAAAGTGGCACCTAGGAAAGTGAAAGAGGGGACACTCATCTTGTGAGCTAATCATAAGACACTTATCACACCTTAACACCATTGGATTAAAGTAATATAGAGTGCCACCTCAAAAGGTAAAAAGTAACACTCATCATTAGTAGACATGTGGTATCTCATGGATGAGCCAATACAAAATTAAGAATAGTGACTATAATCATTATGGACATGTGTCACTTTCCTATTTGTCTAACACAATCATGAGTCATCATTGCCTATCAAATGACACCAGATCAGAGTGTGTGTGTAGCCCTACATGGTGCCACATACCAGTATCTTTTCCAAAAACGTAGGGTACACATGCCTGCTCTGAAAACCCATGTGCCTACCTATACCAGTATATTTTTCTCGACCAATCAGTCTCATACCTCATGACATAGCTGAGTAGCATTTTTCTACCAACCCAATGGCATCATATATGTGTCTTGTGCACATCGGTACTGACACTTTAATCCTACTTCTTACACATATTGGGCCCTCTACCCTGTAGGGCTAGATCACATAGTCCTCGAGAGTCTTTCTAACTCTCATCAATCTTAGGAACTCTTCTTGAACTGAGTTTAGTCATCTACCTAATTCAAGCTTATCCTCAAGTCTGTAGGCCCAAAATTTAGGATATTATAGTTTTACCTCACAAACCTTTAAAAATTTACAGTTTAGTCCCTCTACAAACTTTTAAACTTTACAGATTGGTCGTTAGTCAAAACTTGCATTTTTTTACTAGAGACCAATTAGGTCTTGTCTCTTGTTCAACATAAGAGGCCTAGGTTTTGACAAGATAGAGGGAGACATGGCAAATTTAACATAGAGAGGATCAGAAAAAAAAATGGAGGGCAGAATGAGAGACTCAAACACGAGAACGAGTGAGAGTTATGGACAGCCATGGACGAAGACCTCTAAACCTTCGATCCCATTCCTCTCACTACCTCCTTGCTCTACCATTAACTACATCGCTAACTAAAGGCCATGAAAGGAATAACAAAGAGTGAAGGTTGTCGTAATTGATGCTAAGATGAGAATATCTAGCGAGCCTTAGAGAGAACCTTATCGAACATTCTTCTTCTTCCTTTCAAAGAAAGAGCGCTGCAATCACTTCTGGCATCTTCTTCAAGTTCAGAGTGGACAATCGGGATTAAAAAAAGAGATCATAATCAAATTAGTTACTTCTCCTCCGTCCTCCATTTCTGGCTAGGCACTGCCAGAGACCGATCATCATCTTTCTCCTTTGCTATTGCCTCTATTTTGGGTTTAAGAGTTTGACAAAGCCTTCCTTCTCAAAGTTTAGATTTGATTATCACTCTTGCCCTATGGAGATTCAGTTCTGCAGTCTCAATTGGGTGTTTTAAGTGCTATGTGTAGCTAATATTATTGTTGCTTGGTGATGGAGATTTGTGGCTTAAGCATTTATGCTTCAATAGGGGAGTTCTTTAGTTCAATCTTATGCTTTGACTATGTATTGATTTCCTTGTTAAGGGTTTATCATTATTTAGTTGTGAGACTTGGACTGTAGTTTTGTTTTTCATGTGGACTGATCATTATAGTTGAAAATGGAATTTATAGTGTGAAGATTATGTGTTTGAATTTCTTTATTATTGTAATGAGATTATATTAATTAGCATGTTATTGTCTAGTTAATGTGGTTGATTTGAGCCTTTGATGGGCTGTTTAGCACTCAAAATTAAGAACCCTCATAATGCATCATTACAATTTCAAATGCACAATAAGTGGTTTCAAACAATATCTTAAGAAGTAGTAGTTAGCTATGTTTGTAGAAGCTACTATTAATTGAGAATATTAGACTCTAAGTGTTATCTTGAAGTTTTTATTGAGAATTAATGAAGTTTTAATTCCCATAATTTCCTTAGCAAGGATTATCACTTTCTTCATTACCAAAAGCATTCATCATATAACCCCTTTTAATCCAAAGCATTCTTCATTATTTTTCAAAAATACCATACATATTAGAAATAGCTTTTTTTTTATGAATTTTAGTTTAGAGAAAACAATTTCAAAACCCCTTTTCTAACCATGATTTTAGCACCTAGTTTAACTTATGGAATTCAAAACAAAAGACTCCTTGATAAGAGAATGATCTCGAGTTGTTTACACTATATTGCATTTTAATTCATGGCAAAATTTGTGATTTGACCTCGAGACGGCTAAGGTTCTTGTCCAATTAGTAACCTAACACCTAAACTATGGGTAGTTGCATTCAACTATAGGGATACTTGTTATACCCCACTTTTTCCACCAATATTCCTTATATGTATTTGTGACATTTATTGGAATAAAATGGTGAATTGTGGTGTACATAAAATGATGAAAGCACTCCAATTAGTAGTTACATATAATTGGCTAAGCTAAAACACAAAGGTGTAACTTTTGTTTACTTGAAGGCATAATATTGTAACTTAAATATTAAAGCATAAAATGACAAAAATATTGGCCCAATTATATTGCATCAATTTCGGCCAAAATAAGGAGAAAGGAAGGCAGATATGATTTATTACAATAAATCACAAAAATGTAATGGCAAAATCGTAATTTTCCATAACACAGGAAACAAATATTTTCCCCTAATTCTCTTATTATTTTCGGCCAAAGGAGAAAAAAAAGAGGAAATGGCTACTTGGTAATTAATAAGTCTATATTGGAGTATTATTACCAAGGAGAAAAATCAAAGTTGGAAAAGTCAACATTTCAACTAAAACTAATATTTGTAGATACAATTGTGAGAAGTGCAAGAAGCATTATTAATTCTCTTTTCCCATTGTCGTTTCATTCAAGGAGTAAAGGGAAATACATATATTTGTTGACTAGTATTGTTTCAAGGAGAAAATGATTGGCCAATCACAAGCAAGTAAAAGTCAAAAAGGTTAGAGTAACGTGATCTTGGTTAATGAATTGCAAGAAGCATTAAAGACTTATTTTTTCCCCTTAGCTTGGACGGTCCAATTAAGGGGAAATAAGGGATATATATATATTTGGTCATTTGGAAGAGGGAAGTCAAAGCAAAAAGCAAAAAAAAAGGTAATATGACTTTGACTAATTGCTTGAAAGAAGTCTAAAGGCAAATGCAAGAAGCAAATTAATTCCCTCTTTCCTCTACACATTTCGGTCAATAAAAGGGCAAGCAAGAGAATTATTGTGTGGCCTACATTAACTTAGAAAAAGAAGGAAAAGATGACCAAGAAATATTGCCTAATTAAATTTCCATTTAAACCAATTATGACATAAGCCAAAAGTGATCTTTTAAAACAATATACACCTCCTCTTCTTCCATTCATTTTTGGTGAAAAAATGAAACAACGAGAGAGGAATAGCTCAAGAACAAACCAAGAAAACCAAGCATAAAAGAGCTAGGGTTCCAAGCAAAACCAAGGTAAGAACTTGCAAGATCTTGTTATTTTTGCTCCCTAATCACTCTATAACATCTCATAACCTCTCATACTCCATTAAATTTATGATTTTCAAGACAAATTAATAGCTTAGAAAGAGAATATATTTTTTTTCAGGAGAGAGAAGGAGCAAAAATCAAGAGATAATCTCTAAAACTTGATTCACTTGACTTGTTGGATGTTGCTAGTGTTGTTATTAGTGAATATTGCATTGTTTTCTCTTGATTTTTAAAAATAGGCTAAAGCAAAACTTAAGGGAAATGCTGCAAAATTTTCCTCTAAAAATGTCCATTTAGTTTTTAAATGGTTAATCATATGATTATAAGTGGTAAGGAGGTAATTAAGCAAGAGAAAACAAGAAAACAACATAATCCTCCTAAGAACTCTAACTTTCTATTTTGAGGATGATGTGATGAAAGAGTGATAATTTTTTGATTCTAATGATTCCATTGGCTTTATAAGGTAAAATTGTGTAGGTATGCAAGTGTTCATAATTTTTGGATGTTTGTATACCAATTTGGAAATTTATGAAGTGTGTATATACATGCTATTTGATCTGCCTCTGTGTGGCAATGATGTTGTGTAAGGTGTTTTGTGGGGCAAAACTTGTCCAAAAATTCTGAAACTTGACAAGATAAAGTTAGAGACATAGATATTTAATTTGATAGGTAGTTTATAATTTTTTGACAAGTACATTGGGAGATATGTATTTGCAAAGATTGTGCCATGTTTCTAGAATGAAATATGGAACAGTGGTATTTGGCGAATTTCTAGTAATAACATGAATCCATTAGGCAAGTCTAAGTATTTTTCCTCAAATTTAAATTGAAAGAGCTTCATTTAGGCTTTGGAATCAGTTAAATTGAATTTTTTTAGAATTAATTATGAATTTCCAAAGTTGAGTAAAAAATCTTCCAGTTCTGGAAAATAGTGGAACTGCACTGTGCAGAGTTGTACTGTGTAGAAACTGTTATAACTGCAATAGATAACTAACAAAATTTGAATTAAGGGTATTAATATTGCAAGTAATAACTAGTTACTTGTAACTCTAATTTTGATAGGAACTAAAACTTGCCCGAGCTCAAAGAAACGGTTAGATATTGCTCAAAGGAAGTAGTCAAGTAATAACTTGTCTTTCATATATTTATAAGATACACCGTATGTTTTGTGTGTTCATCATGAATTGTCCAGCACATTCTGGTTATGCGGGGTGGTCGCTAGGGGCCTTTCTACGCGGGTGGATGCTCAGGCCAATAACGTTCTGTGATGCACAAGTGGATGTCCGAGGCCTTTCTTCGCGGGTATCCCTCGGGGCCTTGTGATATACCTAACGCTATAGTGATATATGAATTGCATGTGATGCATTGAATGTTGTTGTGATGATTATGCTATATGATGATTGTGTGACATACTTTATGATGTTATATCTATATGATTGGCTATCTGTTACTACTGAGATTCTTTTAAATCTCACTCTTTTTCAAAACCAATTTACAATACAGGGAGAGAACTCGAGGGGTAAGAAGGTAAATGCAAACAGCTAGAGGCTAGATAAAGAAAGACTTAACTTTCTGTTGGTTGTTTAATCTTAATATTTTGGAATATTTTGGAACTGTAAATGATGTACATAACTATGTAACCCTGACTACAGTATGGTAGTGGAATTGATAATGTCGGTAGGCTAGTAAAAGTACAATACTTAACCTAAAAGGATAATTTAGCTAAATTATGCTTCTGATCTCTAATAAAACATAACTAAGGTATGAAACGTGAGAACTAAGCAGAGAATCGCTCACAAACTCTGATAAAATGAAAAAGAAGAGCTGGTAAGACTTAGTGAGATAGTAAATGTTTGTGAAATTGTTTAGGAAAAATTTTATTACTCTCAAAAAATCATTTTCAATCCCAGGTTCAAATCTTGAGATAGGATTGAAATTTGTGAATGTTTTCTGAAGTTGGTTACCTCTGGACTGGTTCCTGGTTTCACAAATGATTGTATTACTCTTTTGTACTCATCTGAGGCTATTGGACATAAGGTGTCACAATACTCACTATAGAATCATGCATTAACAACATGTAGATGCCGAGCCTAAACTTGCATCCACTAAATCCAACACTCAAAAATCATCTAGCTCCTTTGGAAGTGGGGAAAATGCCATCAAAAAAAGTAAACCATGAAAAAATAAATGTCGGAATTAAGATTCAATAATTATTTAATAATATAGGGCTCAGATTCATGGTTATTAGTCATAGTTATTTTTTATATTGATTACATTTGTATTTTTAAGGGTGCCTATATAATTTATATCGCATAATATAGCTTTTAGATATAATAATATCCAATATGGCTAATGTCAAACAAAATAAAACATACATTTTTAAGAAAAAAACTGTCCACTTTTTTGACAAGATATGAAATTAACTGATTTAAAGAGTGGGCATTTTTTACTATAAATTGAAAATTTTTAAAATCGGTTGTATAACCAACCAATGGTTGGTCCAGTCTTAATAAGGACAAACTTTTTAAACTGGTCGATACATGACTGGACCTAAACCTAATCTAAAAAGTCAATTTCAACTTGTCTAAAAAAGCTTTTTTTTTTCCTAGTAGTGCATGTAGCAATGCATCTGAGTTGATTTTGGAAGGGATTAAAATATGGTAACCCCCTCTGGACCAATACACTATGTTGGAAAACCACCCTTAGACCCTCAAATAGCACTCTTTTATACTTCTACCACCAATTTTGTCCGTTGTTGAAGCTGACCATGTAGTAATTATTTGGTAAATCTACCAAATCGAAGTCATTGAATCCCCAGATGCAACCTAGTTGCTCTTTCAACTTAAATAATTAAGTCTGGCACCCCAGAACCGTGATGATGAGACCTTTTTTCCACTATTTGCAACCTTCATTATTCTCATCTTGAGTAAGTTGCATTGATGGGTGCACACTCATAAGTTCTTTTAGTTTGTTGAAGGGTTCAAGGATGCTCCACTCTTTCTCCAGCAAGTCAGATATTAGCAAGTTGTCTTCCATGTCGGATGACCCATGCGCCACTCCATTGAAACTAGTATATTGTGAGTGTTTGGGTAAGCCCCAAATCATGGTTTCAAAAGCCCTTTTTTCCGTAAATCAAAACAAAACTCCTCTCACACATACTTACCTCATAAATCATAAAAGCTATTCTCCAAAAAGTAATCCAGTTCTTTTAACTCCAAGTGAGGAATCCATGTAAGAGGGTTGTTAGCCCCTTATAGCACTTGTGTTTACTTTTTCATTAAATTTGATTTCTTCTAACACTTCATCTGCATCAATCATTTGGTTTGACATGATTTATAGTCTTCTTTGATTTCTTTCTTGAACTTCTTTGCATAGGACAACAACTCTTTGACCTCCAACAGTCGGTCCAAAGAGATTTTCTAGACGGAGGTTTCTTCCATCAAGAGCAAAATCCTATGATACAAATCCCAAGAGAGAGAAAACGAAACCTAAACTAAATACTTTCAAACCTCACTCACCCTAAACCTACAAGTTTGAAGGCTGGTTTTCAACTTTAGGGGTATTTTTTGGATACGGGCTTTTTAGGCCCACAATTCTAATAAAAACCAGTTTGTTTTCTCAAAGATATAATTGAAGACCAACGCGGGTTGGCATAAATGGTAAAGGGCTTACGTTTCCTTAAGCATTCTAGTTCCGAGTTCAATCTTTAGGGCGGCGTGTATGGAGAAAATTTATTTGGGAGGGTCACCCCCATCTTGGGCCCGACTGTATTCGAGAGATTAGTTATCGGGCTCACTCCGATGGATACTTTGCGTAACAAAAAAAAAAGATATAATTGAAAAAATAATTTAAAGTGATGAATGTAAATTAACTAAAAATTTTAATTAAATTAAATCCTAATTTAGGGGGGAAAAGGAATTGAAACTCTATTTACTTCTCCATCTCAAAACCAAGTCAGTCCTTTCGAAACAGAAAATAAAAACACTAGTCCTTTCACCTTTCATATATTGATTCATTTTCATAGTGATGACTGTGAACTGAATCAGGCTGCTCGATAACTTTCTCAGGTTTTGGTTCCCGTCTAGGGACACTGATCCTACGGCGTCAGAGGCCCAAAAAAAAAAAAAAAAAAACCGGCCAGGTGAAGTATATTGATATTGCTACTTCGCTGGGAAAGAGGAAAGATAATTCAGAAACAGAAAATCGTAGTACTCATGACCTATTCACTAAAACCCTAATTCGTTAACTTTCTTAGTTTGTCTTCAACAATTTTGAGGTATTTTTCAGATTATGGCGTCATCGTCGAGCAGTGGATTGACATTCAAGCTTCATCCCGTGGCGATAGTCAACATATCGGATCATTATACTCGGGTTAAGATGCAGATGAACCCGCCCAATGCATCCCATCAGAGAAGCCCCACCGCCGCTAACACTAATGCTGCCGACGGAATGGTTTTCACTCCTCCTAGGGTATACGGATGCGTGATAGGAGTACAGAGAGGACGCACCGTGGAGATCTTCAATAGCTTCGAACTTCTTTACGACCCTTCTACCCATTCCCTCGATCGTTCTTTTCTTGAGAAGAAGCAAGAGCTCTGTTAAGTATTTATCTTTCCCCCTAATAATCACTAATTCGAACTCTCCCCGTTAAGGTTTGGTTCTAGGATTTAATTTGGGCTTCTAATATGAATTCTCTGCTCTACCGGGGTATTTTTCTTTTCCCTTTTACCCTGGTAGTTTGCTTATTTATTGACTTGTTTTTTCTTCGGTTCAACAGACAAGAAGGTTTTCCCCCACTTCTACATACTGGGATGGTATTCAACTGGGAGCGATGCCCAGGAATCAGATATGCATATTCACAAAGCTGTAAGTTCACATTATTGCTGTACTCTCTTGAATTTATTCTCAGGTGGATTGTGCCATAATATGAACATGGTGCCCGCACCGAAAAGAAAATTCACTACTGGGTTTGCTTTATGTGACAAATATTCAAATTGATTATATTGTATTACAAGAGAGTTCTGGCTTAGAGACTATTAAGTATTTTATTTCTTGTCACCGATATGGGGCCATGTTGGTAATCTGGGACATTAGGTGTTTGCCAAAGGTTTATTCTCCATGTGTAATATTTTATCTTGCCCTTCTCAATATCAGCGTTGATTGATAATTAAATATCAATGTGAGTGTTCTCTAATTTCGTCAAGTTTCAATCAAAAGGGGCTCCGTATTTAATCTAATGATCAATGCACACGATATTGGCCATTCTTTTGTCTATTGAAATCTATGATTTTCATCCTATTCTATATCAAGGAAAAGGAGTACTTTTAGATTGCATTTAGTACATAGAATGTTATATAATCATGGAAATAGATGAAGAAATACTAAACAAACGATAAGGAAGAGGGAAAGAAGTCCTAAAATATATTAAATTGGTGATCTGTCAACATTGAGTATGCTGTGTCTGTGTAATTCACTATGATATTGTTAAGCTTCCTATCCAATTGTCTGCATATTCAACTTTTGTTTCCTACAGCCCTTGGGTACTTAACTCTTAGTATTCATTGGTCATTGGTGTCTTTGACTAAAGATGTTAGCAGCTATTCTATTTTAAGTTATGCTTTGATTTGCTTTTTTAGTAGTTCCATTGTTGTGTTCTCTGGTATGGATTTCTGTTGCTGCTATGGCTTTTGTGATTTTTAGTTAGTGATATATCATCATGAAATGTCAGTACAAATTGTTCAGTCTTTCTTCTGCGTTATTTTTTCTTTGTCATTGAATGTTTTTTATGGAGATTTCCTACTTCGGACTTAAATTCACATTGTTTCTCTGGATCATTTTTAACTTTATGCATTCAATTTCTTCTATTATCTTATGGTATAGTGTATTTCTTGCTGTAACAGTTGATGGATATCAATGAAAGTCCTGTGTATGTACTTCTGAATCCTTCGATCAATCATGCTCAGAAGGATCTCCCAGTTAGTATTTTTGAAAGTGGTATGTAACCTGCACTATTGTATAGTGTGTGATTATATTTTTAAATCCTAGTACGTGTATTTTGTAACATCCAGATGGAAATATAGATTTCCTCTTATAAATTACTGTAGGAACCAGTCATTTTTAGAGGGCATAATATTTAGGAAAGAAAAGATAATTTTTTTACTCTTTGAGGGGGAAGACTCACATGAATTCCCCAAATTTCTCCATCCTCACTCAATTCTTGTTCATGTCGTCCTAGTAAACAACAACAACAATAACAACAAAGCCTTTATCCCATTAGGTGGGGTCGGCTATATGGATCGCACGACGCCATTGTGCTCTGTCAAAAACTATAGATTTCGATATATTATTAATTAGAAGGTTTCTCTCTATGACCTCATTGAGCGTTCATTTCGGCCTTCCTCGACCTCGTCTAATAGGACTCTATCTTGCTTGATCCACCCTTCTCACCGGAGCACTCAAAGGCCTACGCTGAACATGTTCAAACCACCTGAAACGATTTTCTACCATTTTTTCTTCAATAGGAGCCACTCTCACTCGTTCACGTATATGAGTATTACGAATCTTGTCTTTTCTTGTATAGCCACTCATCCATCTCAACATCTTCATCTCAGCGACTCCCATTTTATGCTCATGTTGTCCCTTTAAAGCCCAACATTCACAACCATATAGCATTGTTGGTCTTATAGCAGTCCGATAGAACTTTCCTTTTACCTTATTAGGTACTTTACGATCACAGATAACTCTAGTAGCTTTTCTCTATTTATACCATCCGGCCTAAATTCTGTGATCGACATCTCCATCAATTTCACCATTTTGTTGTATAATTGATCCCAAATATCTAAATTTTGTCACTTGTGGGATGACTTGCTCTCCCAATTTAACTTCCACTTCCCTTTGGTTTTGTCCTTTATCAAACTTGCAATGCATATATTTAGTTTTGTTCCTACTAAGACGAAAGCCCCTCAATTCCAAAGTCCGTCTCCATATCTCAAGTTTAGAATTAATATCTTCTCTGGATTCAGCCAACAGAACTATATCATCCGCAAAAAGCATGCATGTAGGGATCTCCTCCTTTATAGGCTCAGTTAGAACATCTATCACTAGGTTGAACAAATAAGGACTCAACGCTGATCCCTGATGTAGTCCAATCCTTATAGGAAAGTTCTTTGTAACACCTCCAGGCGTTCTAACATTGGTTGTAATTCCCTCATACATGTCCTGAATGGCTTTGATATAAGCAACCCTCACCCCCTTCTTTTCCAAGGCTTTCCAAAGTACATCTCTTGGCACCCGATCATACGCTTTTTGCAAATCAATGAAGACCATATGCAAATTTCTTCCCTTGCTCTTATACTTTTCCATTAGCCCCCTTAATAAATAAACCGCTTCTGTTGTAGACCTTCCTGGCATGAATCCAAATTGGTTTTCAGCGATATCCGTCTCCAACCTTAATCTGTGTTCAATCACTTTTTCCCACGATTTCATTGTATGACTCATTAGCTTAATTCCTTTATAGTTTACACAATTCTAGATATCCCCTTTATTCTTATAAATAGGAACCAAAGTACTTTTTCTCCACTCATCCGGCATTTTCTTGGTTCATAAGATTTCATTAAATAATTTTGTGACCCATAACACACCCTCTTCGCCCAAACATTTCCAAACTTCTATAGGAATATCATCAGGTTCGATAGCTTTACCATTTTTCATTTTCTTAAGAGCTTCCTTAACCTCGCCAATTCGAATCCTGCGGTAAAATGACAAATTGAGATCACTTCCTCGAGTCGTCAAATTTTCCGTGTCACAATGCGACCCTTCCCCACCATCATTGAACATCTTATAAAAGTAGGCCTCCCACCTATCCTTAATATCTCCATCAGTAACAAAACTTTTCCTTCTTCGTCCTTTATACACCTCACTTGGTCCAAGTCTCTCGATTTTCTCTCCTTGTTCTTTGCGATCTTGTAAATCTTGCGCTCTCCCGCCTTTGTTCCTAACTCCTTATAAAACTCCTCATATGCTTTATTACGAGCCTCACTCACGGCCTTTTTAGTCTCCTTTTTAGCCATACGATACATTTCCCAATTTTCAGCATTAATACATAAGTGTATGGCTTTAAAACAATCTTTCTTATATTTGGTTTTCTCTTGAACACTTTCATCCCACCACCAAGTCTCTTTGTCTTGTCGACCAAGACCTTTTGATTCTCTCAAAGTTGCTTTAGCAACCTGTTGGACTTTTTTAGACATATTTTCCCACATAACATTAGCATTACTCTAAAACTCCCACTCTCCTTCCTCCAGGAGAGTTCTCTTAAAAATCTCCCTTTTCTCTCCCTTCAGTTGCCACCACCTGACCCTTAGGTTTAAAACTTGCCGGCGCTTTTGTTTTACATACTTAATATTCACATCAAGGACCAAAATCCTATGTTGTGCTGTCACGCCATCCCCCGGGATCACTTTGCAGTTAGTACAAAAACGTCTATCAAAATTCCTTACCAAAAAAAGTCAATCTGTGTCCTTACGGCTTCACTCTTGTATGTTATTAAATGCCCATCTCGCTTCTTGAAGCAAGTGTTAACAATCTTGAGGTTATATGCAAGGGAGAAATCAATAATAGATTGACCTTCATTATTGAGCATCTCAAATCCAAAACCACCATGAGCCCTTGCATGAGGTACTGCCTCCTTATGAACATGTCCATTAAGATCTCCCCCAATAAAAATCTTTTCGGTTAGTGGGATACTTTGAATTAATCCCTCCAAATCTTCCCAGAATTTTTCCTTAAGATGTGCAGCTGCCCCTACTTGAGGTGCATACGCACTGATAATGTTTATAGTATCCTCCCCAATAATCATTCTTAAGGAGATAATTCTATCATCAATCCTCTTAACGTCCACCACATTCTTCCTCCATTCCTTATCAGCGATGATACCAACACCGTTCCTTCCATTGACCTTTCCTGTGTACCAGAGCTTACAACCATTAATTTCCCGAGATTTTTCTCCTACCCATTTAGTTTCCTGGAGACACAAGATATTAATCTTTCGATCTTTCATTACTCCCTCCACCTCCCAAGATTTTCCGCTTAGAGTCCCAATGTTCCAAATGCCAAATCTGATCTTGTTCTCATAAACTAGCTTCTTTAGCCGCCTCCGTTTATAAGAGAGCGGTAGCCCTTGCTCATTTAACACTACATTCGGGTGACGTTGCAGCGGCTCTCGCTCACTTCTCACTGTACTCGAGCCATACAACGCGTTACTTACAGGCAACGACCTAGCATTAGCACAATTTCTTTGTTCATCCATGTTCATAAGAGATTTGAGAGGGTTTTACGTTGGCTGTCGAGGCCTAACACAACCCGCCTCCTTTACCCGGGCTTGGGACCGGCTATAAACATAGGCGGAGTTCATGTCGTCCTAGTAAAGTGTTTGATTTTTCCCAGTAGCAGCCTCCACTTGTTCCCCACACTCTCTGGTTCTTCCTTTTCCAAACCCCTTTTCAGCCAATTTATGCTTTCCCTTAACACTGTACTTTTATTCCCTGCATAGCACCATTATTGAATGGAGAAGGACGCCTTGTATTTGCAAGGATATGGGCGTATAGAATATTATCTTTGACCCTTGAGATAGACATTACAATAAACAAATCTGATCCTAATCTTTGTTGATAATAGGAATGTAACACATAAGAGAAATTCTAACTAACTTAATTCTATATTGAGATATAAATAATACATAAAATCATAGAAGCTTCATCTATGTAAAGGATTGTTTTCATGCTTTCTGCACTTTTTGTATCTCTTTGTTGGTCACTTTTGACCTGTCTTTTCACATGCTTACTACGATGAGCCTCTAAATCCTCTTCTTTATTGTGGGTGCTTTCTTTTTCAAATGAAGAACTGCATGTAATTGATGGGATTCCACAACTGATCTTTGTTCGCTCGAGCTACACTATTGAGGTTGGGCTTTTCTGACTTTACTGCTTTCTTTCACCTTTCTTGTTTACTTTTACACAATAAATAATCAACTTGGCTTCTAACCCCCTCCCTAAAATAATCCAAACTCTTTTGAAGACTGTTGAAGCAGAACGGATTTCAGTTGATCATGTTGCACATCTTAAGCCATCGGATGGCGGTTCAGCTGCTACACAATGTGAGTTTTTTTAATTGACTCTTGTCATTTTTCTTAGACTCAATGCCTTTCATTGACCTCATTTTCATTGAAGGGAAATGATTCTTTGTTTCGGAATTTCATTGTGCTATATGATATTGCATTTTGCAGTGGCTGCTAACCTTACTGGTATGCACAGTGCTATTAAAATGCTGCATAGCAGAATTAAGGTGCTGCATCATTATCTTCTTGCAATGCAGAAAGGTACATTTGTCTCCTTACTGTAAATATAGCATATCACCATGTGATAAATTTTCCTTGTTGGAGTTTTTTAAATGGAAGAAGACAACCTGAAAATTCATTCATTCTACTCTTGAATTTTTCACAAATTTTGAGGGAAAATAAAGGGAAAAAGAGGAGGGAGAAGAAATGAGGCAGGGAAATGAAGGGCATGTTTGTTTCTGTTTTTTTGTTTTCAAATCAGTTTTATAAAATTGTCTTTAAAAACAATTTTTGAAAATAAAAGAACAAAAAAAAATCTATATGGTTGGTTGTTTAAAAAAAATGTTTTTAAAGTGACATGGCGCAGCTATTGCCGACGATGACATGGCGGTGGCTGGTGCTAGTGGTGTGGAGTTGATAGTGTAGCGGCCTCAAAAAAGTAAGAAATAGAAAAACAAGAACACACCTAAAAACTTTTTTGATTTTTTATTTTTTAAAACAAATTTTTGTTCTTAGAAACAAATTATTGAAAATAGTTTTCCAAACAAGTTTTATTTTTTTTTAAAAAAAGAAAAACTTCTTTTTAAAATAGAATAAAAACAAGCCCAGAATTTTTGTTAATAGTAATTACGCTAATGATTCGATAGATTCAAGGCTCGTAGTATAAGATGTCAAAGGAATGGGCATATGGACAACAGTCTTGGGAATAGTAAAGTGTTGGACAACCTAGAAGGGCTTTTTTCCTATAGACTGTTTTATTGAATTATTATTGGCAAACTCAGTTGTTGGTGGGACTTGGTCCCAATTACTAGCGTTATCTCCCACTAGGCTACTTATTATCCTAAGCTTCAATTTGTTGCTTTAGTTTGGCTACTTTTTTGAGAGGGGAATTTAAAGGACAGCTTCAATCGTGTTGAAGATGTCAAAATTTCTTGCCCTCCTTAAATTGACAAACCAACTTAACCATTTTCCCTTATTCATAGTGATATGGGGTCCTTCATGGATTAAAAAAATATTAATGGGGCTAGCAGGTATGGATCCAGGATTAAAGTATTGGTGATAAAAAAGTAGCCTACTCAAATAATAATGATCTGAAATAAAGAAAATATATGTAATATAGGAAAAGAAAAGGCCCAAAAAATATTGCTTTGATCATTTGAAATTAGTTCTGTAGGAATTGAAGTTGAACCACTTTAGGATCTTCCATTAATCTAGTTGGAGTTTTGATTCATATTACATCATTTCAGAAAGCTAGTTCTGAGCCCATAGCTGCTTATGGTTGGAAAAGATCGTTAAGAAACCCTGATATTAGATCTAGTTGTATGGTTTTGGCCCCTCACATTCCCAAAAGCTTATTCTTGTCCTATACCTAGGATTGGAGAACTCTTGCTAATAGCAATAAGCCATATCCAGTAAGTCATTTATAACCAAAAAAAAAAAAAGAGGAATTTTAAAATGACCATCATTAACATTTTTTTAAAAGGCATTAAATGTATATCTTGATACCAAAATAGAATTTCCATACCTATATTGGCCAGTTGCTTGTATCCACCAATTCATTGGCACATTAAATACAATTTTTCATTAAATTAGTAAGGGTTAAGGTGCAATTTTTCCTCGGAAGTAACCACTCAAGAGTCAGGAGCTCTAGGTATCCAGAAGTTTTTCGAGAAGCAATTTTGCCTCAGAAGTGTTAGAAGACAAAAAACTTTCTATGTAGACACAACATAGTGGACTTGCAAGTGCCTTAAAACATTCCTTATCTTTCTGCACAATGTCTCCAACATTGCCCTTAATTCACTCCACTAGTATTTCCTTTTTTATTCCCGCACTGCCCGCACTACTCTGTTTCTTTCCCTATAAATGTACACTCATAATGTACTCTTTTTGTATCAATGAATTCAGGGCTCTATGAGCCAATATGGTATCAGAGCCGGTTATATACTGAGGGTGAGGCAACAATGAGACAGTCACTGATGCCAGAATTTGAGCGACAGAGAGAAACAGCGAGAGGGACGGTAAGAGCTGAAACATTGTGAGTGACGGCGAGTGGAGTCACACCGCCACCACAGGAACCAGCGCGTGACACCATGCACCTCCACATCGCCGGCGTGTGACCTCACGCGCCACCGTTCGTACTGTTCTCCAGCAACCATTCTTTCAGAACCATGAACCCCTCTGAATTTCCTCCTCTTTTTGGCTCTTTTCCTGAAAATTCAACCAAAAACAGGGCTATTCCAGTAGCACTTATGTCAGGTACAAATTCTGAAAAAGAAGAATCTTCTTCCACCACTCATACCTCAACCAATAGAACGGTGACGACTCCAGAACTCTCAGATAGTCAAATAATGGCCATCAACCACAGGTTCAATGGGTGAAACTATCTTCAGTGGTCTCAAACTGTGCTAAGGTATATTCGTGGGAAGCGGAAGGAAAAATATATTAATGGAGCAGCACCTCAACCTACTCCAAATTATCCAAATTTTGACACATGGTTGCTGAAAACAATCAAGTTATGACTTGGTTGTGCAATTCTATGACAGATGACATTAGTGAAAGCTATCTTCTAGCAAATACAGCAAAGGAAATCTGGGATGCAGCAAGACAAACTTAGGGTCCGTTCGGTTCGATCCCATTACACCCTGTAGTGCAGTGTAATATGATGCAATGGTAATGCAATGCAATATTAATTACAGGGCTAGTGTTTGGTTTTATTTTTAAGTAAGGTGCAATGAATTATTATTTTAACAATTATTTAAAATTAATATATTACACAAAGTCTATTTGACCCTTACTATAATCTTTGTAAAAAGAAAGTTAAGAGTCAGGTGGAAGAGGAGGAGGTGGTGGTGGTGGTGCCGGGTGGCTGCAGCGGCGGAGGAGGAGGAGGAGGTAGTGGCGGCGGTGGCAGGTGGCGGCGACGATGGCGGAAGAGGAGGAGGAGGTAGTGGCGGCGACGGAGGAGGAAGAGGTAGTGGCGTCGGCAGCAGGTGTTGACGAGGGAGGAGGAGGTCGTAGCAGAGGGGTCGGGCGGCGGTGGCGGCGGAGGAGGTAGTAGCGGCGGTGCCGGGCGGCGGCGACGGCAGAGGAGGAGGAGGTGGTGGTGGTGGTCGCAGCGGCAGAGGAGGAGGAGGTGGTGGTGGTGGTCGCAGCGGCAGAGGAGGAGGAGGTAGTAGCGGCAGTAGAGGAGGAGGTAGTGGTGGCGGGAAGGAAGAAAGAGAAGGTAGTGGCGACGGTAACGGGTGGCGAGAACAGAGAAGGAGGAGGTAGTGGCAACGATGGCTAGTGGTGGCGAGGCCGGGAGGCGGCGGAGGAGGAGGAGGTAGTGGCAACGGCGGAAGAAGAGGGGGTGATGGCGTGGTCGCAACGGCAGAGGAGGAGGAGGTGGTGGCGGTGGTGGAGGAGGAGGTGGCGGCAGGTGGCTGCAGAGGTGGAGGAGGAGGTGGCGGCGGCGGCAGTAGCGGTTGTGGCAATGTAGCTAAGTGAAAATATACAAGTAAAAAAAAGAGAAGTAAAACTAAAGGGTAAATTATACTTTTCTAACTATACAATGGGATGGTAATGAGGATTCATAGGGGGGGAGGTATGAATGAGGATTACCAATTTTTTGGTAATAATCATTACCATGGTAAACTCTATTACCATGTTAAAGAGCAACCAAACACTCTTCTCATGATAATGCAATCATGATTACCATTGCATGCATGCAATAGTGTTGAACCAAACGGGCTCTTAGTCTTCCCTTGAAAACACCGCTGCTTTACTTCACTTGAAACGACAACTTTGAGACTTAAGGCAAGGTAACTTAACAGTTACAGAATATTATAATGCCTTGATGAAAATCTGGCAACAAGACCTCTACGATATACATCCATGGGATACTGTCAAAGATGCTCAGTTACATAGAAGACTAACGGACAAGGGAAGAATATATGACTTCTTTCTTGGGCTCAATAATTCTTTTGAAGAGATAAGAGGTCGAATCATGGGACTAATACCTCTGTCTTCCCTACGTGAAGTTGTCAACCATGTGCAATTTGAAGAAAGCAGGAAACTATTGACTCAAAGCTATTCTTCCATCCAAACTGAAAGTTCAACTCTTGCAGCGAAAGGAACAAAAGATGAACAGAGGAATAATAAATGGTGCAACTACTGCAAGAAAAAGGGCTACATCAAAGAAGAATGCTGGAAGTTACATGGTAAGCCACCAACCAACAAACAACATCTGTCGCCTAATGTCAACTTCACTGCAGCAGATCAAAGAGCATGCATACCTAAGCTTTGAAGAAGTACAGTTGTTTCGTCAAATGCTTAACAAACAGAATAAGTCCAACTCTATTCCTAGTGTGAATCTGGTACAATTAGGTAATTCCATTGTTGCTCTTAACACTGAGGTGACTAGTAAAGATACTTGGATTGTAGATTCAGGAGCTACAGATCACATGATGGGTAACAAAACCTTATTCCACAAGCTACAGATCACTTGGAGCTTAGAAATGTACTATTTGTACCTGCACTCACTTGTAATCTTATATATGTAAGCAAGTTAACTAGAAGTTAATCCTGCCAAGTAATATTCGATGGTGATCGTTGTCTTTTTCAGGATTTAAAATCGAGGCGGACGATTGGGACTTCTAGAGAATGGGATGGACTGTACTATCTTGAAGGATCAAACCTGAAGAGTACTGATGAAAGGAAGACAATGAGGACACTAGTTAGCTCCAATTCTCAAAATCATAATGCACACTTGTGGCGTTGTCGCTCAGGTCATCCTAGTTTTGAATATATGAAGCATGTATTTCCTACTTTATTCAATAAAAACTCAATTCATTTTCATTGTGAAACTTGTCAACTTGTTAAGCAAACTAAATCCTCATATCCCAAACAGCCCTACATACCCTCCTCACCATTCACAATAATCCATAGTGACATTTGGGGTCCTTCTCGAATCAAAACTCTCACCAATACTAGGTGGTTTGTTACTTTCATAGATGATCATACTAGAACCACGTGGGTTTATTTACTAAAAGACAAATCTGAAATAGCTCAAGTATTTCAAAACTTCTATACCTTTGTGCGAACTCAATTCAATACTTCCATTAAGGTTTTACGAAGTGATAATGCACAAGAATACATGAGCAATACCTTTAAAAACTTCCTTGGTACACATGGAATTCATCACTAAACTTCCTGCCCTTACACTCCTCAACAAAATGGAGTAGCCGAGAGGAAAAATCGTCACTTATTGGAAGTAACCCAAGCCTTATTGATTGAACGGCATGTGCCTACCATCTTCTGGGGTGACGCTATACTCATTGTAGCTTATCTGATTAACCGTATGCCATCCAAAGTCCTCAATTACACCACTCCTATCCAAAAACTACTTGATCAATTTCCAACTTGCCCACTGATCAATTCTTTACCTCCCAAGGTGTTTGGTTGTGTTGTCTTTGTTCATAAAAATGATGGTAATAAATTTACTGCTCGAGCAGACAAATGTATTTTCCTTGGATACTCCTCTACTCAAAAAGGGTATAAATGCCACTGTCCTACTTCCAAGAAACTTGTTATCTCCAAGGATACTGTGTTCTTGGAAGAAGAAGCATTTTATCCTAAATTACCCATTCAGGGGGAGTATACTAACATTGAATGGCTAAAAGACTTGACATATACACCATTATTGCCTCCACAACAACCTAAACCCAACCTCATAGCCACAATTGATTCATTTGCTCAACATGAACCTGAACAAAGAACACCTCAATCTGAACCCACACTTAGTGAATTGCAAACAAATGTTGAGATCAATTCAGAGTTGGATATCGAATCACGACAAGAGGAAGAAATAAGGCTACAAGGAAGAGATGAACCAAATACTGGTAGTACTATCCCTCCTATTCAACAGAACGACCAAGACTCCAATTCGGGATTAAATCCAGAAGAATTGGGTTGGCCTATTGCATTGAGAAAAGGGGTAAGAGCTTGTACTCAACATCCAATTCAACGATTTGTCTCATATGGTAATTTGTCTGTGAAAATGCAAAACTTTGTTGTAAATAGTGCACAGATAAAAGTTCCTAACACATTTCAACAAGCTATGGCTGATCCAAATTGGAAACAAGCTGCAGAAGAAGAACTGAGAGCACTCAAGGACAATGAAATGTGGGAGATAACAACTCTTCCTGAAGGCAAAAAACCAATCGGATGTAGGTGGATCTTCACCCCAAAATTCAATCCTGATGGTAGTATTAACAAATACAAGGCGAGACTTGTTGCAAAAGGTTATACCCAGACATATGGCATTAATTATCAAGAGACATTCGCTCCAGTAACCAAGCTCAATACCATCCGAGTGCTACTATCAATTGTAGCTAATTTGGATTGATCACTGCATCAACTGGACATGAAAAATGCCTTTCTAAATGGAAATTTGGAGGAAGAAGTATATATGGAAATTCTAGATGGAATTTCTGCTCCTAACAACTCTGTGTGCAAACTCAATAAGTCGTTGTATGAACTTAAACAGTCACCCAAGGCATGGTTTCGTAGATTCACCAAAACAATGAAGGGACTTGGGTATACCCAAGGACAAGTAGATGACACTTCATTCATCAAACGTGTTGATGACAAAGTCACCATCTTGATAGTCTATGTTGATGATATAGTCATTACAGGAAATGATGAAGATTGTATTGCTCAGCTAAAACAGAACTTGTCGACTGAGTTCCAAGTAAAAGATCTAGGACAAATGAGGTATTTCCTAGGCATGGAAGTAGCAAGAACTAAAAAAGGCATCAGTGTATCTCAGCGGAAATATACACTGGACCTGTTACATGAGACAGAGATGTTGGGAGCACAACCGGAAGGAACACCGATGGACGAAGGTTGTCATCTGGAGATCAAACCAGAGGGTGTTCCAGTCAACACAGAACGATACATAAGACTTGTAGGGAAGCTCATATACTTAACTCACACACGCCCTGACATTAGCTATGCGGTTGGAATAGTGAGTCAATTCATGCACCAACCACAGGAAGAACATATGGCTGCCGTGTATAGAATTCTGAACTATTTGAAATTTAATCTTGGAAGAGGAATCTTCTTCAAAAAAGGAACAACCAGAAATATCGAAATCTACACCGATGCAGACCATGCAAGGGATCCAGAGACTAGAAGATCCATCTCAACATATTGTACATATGTATGGGGAAATCTGGTTACATGGAGAAGCAAGAAACAAACTGTGGTGTCAAAAAGTAGTGCGGAAGCAAAATTCAGAGCAGTTAACAATGGAGTTTGTGAAGGAATTTGGGTCATCAGATTGCTTAAAGAGATGGGAATTCCACACGAGGGACCAATACAAGTTTGGTGTGACAACAAGGCTAGCATCGAAATGGTTAAGAATCCTGTTTATCATGATAGGACAAAACATGTTGAGATAGACAGGCACTTTATCAAAGAAAAAATTGAAGCAGGTATCATGAGTCTATTCCATATCATATCTGAAAATCAGATTGCAGATATAATGACAAAACCACTTGGTAGAACTAAGTTTGAAGAATTCCGGTGCAAGCTGGGAATGATTGACATATACTCTCCAGCTTGAGGGGAGTGTTAGAAGACAAAAAACCTTCTATGTAGACACAACATAGTGGACTTGCAAGTGCCTTAAAACATTCCTTATCTTTCTGCACTATGTCTTCAACATTGCCCTTAATTCACTCCGCTAGTATTTCCTTTTTTATTCCCGCACTACCCGCACAACTCTGTTTCTTTCCCTATAAATGTACACTCATAATGTACTATTTTTGTATCAATGAATTCAGGGCTCTATGAGCCAATAAGAAGTGTTAAAAAATGAGCAAATTTTCCCTAAATGTTAAAAAACTAATGTTGACCATTAAAAAATTGGCATTGACCATTACCATTTTTAAAGGCAAGGGTCAAAATTGTTATGTTTTGTTACTTCCAGGGAAAAATTGCTCCTTGAAAAACATCCGGATATCCATAGCTCCCGAGTGGTTAGACCGAGGCAAAATTGGACCTTACCCAATTGTTAATTATTAGTATATAAAAAATTGGAAGGTAAGAGGGTGAGAGGTTATCTTCTCTTCAATTTAGCAAAATCGCATTCTAGGTCTTTGAAATTATTCACGAATACACATTCATAATCTAATGAAAATGACAAAGTATCATGCCCTTTTGTGATGCTTGTAAAAACTAATTTAAGAAGAAAAAGTTTGAAATAAAAATATAGATAAGTAATTTGAAGTAGAAAGATTAAAGGTATATGATTACATCAAAAAAATAATTCTAGACTTAAGGAAAATAATTCATGAAAGATCAAAGTTAAAAAAAGAGAGAGCAAGAAGAGCAATGCCTACTGCCTGGTGTTGTGAAGTCCTACATTGTTAGCGTGAACCAAGAGGTGGGACGCTTTTCACTATAAAAACCAAGTGGGGGAGCAGAAGTAGGGCATAAATAGGATGAAGTTATCCAAGGTTCTGGAAATCTAATTGATCAAGGCATTAAGTCAAGGGTCACTAGTTCAGAGTGGATCAATCCAGTTGTTATTCCTGATGTCTTGGCCAACATAATGTCACAACTCCTGAAAGTCTTTGGCCCACTTCCCATGAGTTGTTCCTATAGCATATAAATACTAATGCCCAAGTCTGGTTAATGGTAGCCAATAAAACCCCATATCTTACCAAGAGCTTGGATTGCAATTTTCTTTGCATCAAACCACTTATCCATATACCATACTATCATAGTCTGTTGGGGAAAAAAAATGTATACCATACTATCATAGTCGCCTGCATTTAACAACTCCTTAAAAGAATTAACTTCACACTTCGATATGTCCAATAAAAGAATGGAACACATCTTTAGAATATGATTATGAAAAGTGCACTCAAGTCACTGGTGTTTTTCAATATATGTTGTTTCGCTTCTTCTTTTTTTCCTTTTTAGTTTGTGTGTGTGTAATTTTTTGGGTTGAATTGAAGCTATAGTTAGGTGTAAGGTGTGTGGTACCTCTTCTTTAATACATGTAGAGCAAAAGTTAAGGAGAAATGGAAGGGTCTAAGCAATATCTATATTTACAAACAACTCAATTAAGACTGCAATGCCTGACTCTCACTCTCATCCTCTATACATACTAATTTTATAACCTCTTAGGGACACTTGCACACCTTACTTTGGGTTCTATAAGATACTCTTTTCTAAACCTACAAGACTAATTAAATTTTATCAATATCTTAACAGGTGTAGTCAAATTGTCGTTGTGTCTAGATTTTAAGATGTACTAGACGTATTTAGTGTTTCATATTATTGGTGACTAAAAGGAAAAAAATAATCACACTAGTAACAGCATATCACTATGATTGCCCATAAGCTGTACATATAATAAGAATGATGCCATAGAAGAATTGGAAATTATTTTTCCTCCTAATGTATATTGTCCTTTATTTATGTATAGATAAATTCTTTTAATTGAAATAATACTCAAGTGATGTTACTACTTGATTGCTTAAAACATATTGAACGTATTAGAACCACAGATTTCAATTCAAACTACATCAGTATTCATACCCATTCATATCACTATCATTACCTATAAGCTGTTGTGCGGTTTGAGTGTTTAAAAATATTACAGTGTTTTTAGAATGTTCTAAATCATATCAGACAGAAAACTATCAATGATACAAATTTTGGAGTGCATTCCGAACTTTGAAGCATAATTTTCCATAGTGTACTATATTTTTTATACATTTATTTTGCTGTCAATCTATATGAAGCACCAGTTCAATGTTTTTTCATTTCTCTTGTGTATATAATCTGGATCAAAATATTCTGAAATAACTATGATGAACATGTTGCTTTTTTACAAAGCAGGTGAAGTCCCTTGTGACAATTCTCTGCTAAGACAAGCATCAAGTCTCCTGAGAAGATTGCCAGCAATTGAATCTGGGAAATTCCAAGATGATTTCTTGATGGTGGGTTCCTCTCCTTGGAACTGGATGACATCTGTTTTCTCTTTCCCTGTTTTCTTCTTATGTTTTTGTATAAAATGGAAATGAAAAATGGAGAAAATATTGGCTGCCTTTGCAAGTTATGGAGAATTAGTTTACTTATTACTTCAGGGTCCACTTGGAAGGTGTTTATAGTATATGGTTGACGGATCCCTCTTTGGTTAGAGCTAAAAAGCAGTGAAGCTTGGTGATTTCAAAATTGGTTTATTGCTGTCAACAACGGAAGGAATCGAAGAAGGGTACTTTTTGGAATCTAGAATATGCCCAAAAAATTTGGGCAAGTTGAAGTGACATACTCGAGACTCAATTTATTGAGGGAGAATGTGTCATTCTATTGGGTTTCATTAAATTTAATTATAGAATCAATGATGAACGCGGTGCACTTATATTTATTCTATTTGAAGCTGTGCTGTAGGCTTAATTAAACTTTCTAGTGCTTGTTTTACAGTTTTTTAGATTACAATATCTGATTTGTGTTGTTTTTTGCCTTTGCAGGAATACAATGATACCTTATTGATTACTTACCTTGCTATGATGACTAACTGCTCAAGGTATGACGTTAGCAATTGGTGCCTTGGTTTATTAATATTTTTCTAGCTCGTTTAATATATTTGCAAATTATTGTTGACAATTAGTGCAGTTGAACCAGCTTTAACGATAATGTCAGAATAGTAGATTGGGCGTTTAATTTCCTCCCCTTCTCCCCTCTTCTTTTGTTGGTGGCTTTTGCTAGGCGAATATAAGTTCTAGTCATTTTAGTCTTTAGTTCTTATTAAATCTGTGTGAGGCCTTCTCAATCCTTAAATAGTTGTGGCAAAATTGAATAAAACAAAACTTTGCCCTTATACCAAAGGGATGCCATTATATGGTACTCTAAAAAAGAAAAAAAAAATCTGCAAATTGGCCTTGTATACCTAGTCCGATGTTATTAATGAATGATTCACTGTTTTTTTTGGTCGCGTAGTGCAATGAACGAACTGGTAGACAAATTCAATACTGCATACGACAGGCATAGCAGAAGGGGTGGGCGAACTGCTTTTATATGAAACTCGGTTGATAACTCATATTTGGTTGTCTTGCCGAAATGACAGACTTGAAGGTTGAAGCACTTCCCCTATTAATTTTTTTGTTCTTGTATATATATATGATATTGAAGCACATTTGATCTCTGCAGATGCTGAATTAACTTACTTTTTTTCCTGCCTGCTTTGACAGTATTTTGTCGTAGGATTGCTGGGAGCTATGTAAGGAGATCAAAATAGAGGAGTTATTTTGGCATAATTCATGAGTGTTTTTGGCTATGTTTAGGGTAAAGCGCGTAAAGACTGTTTAATATGATTTGCTACAGTGGTTACATGTTTTGAGTGACTATCCATTTACATTTTTTACCCTTAGATTCGTATGGCTAGTTTGGCAAATGTTGATATCATGTTTAAGGCGTAGGTAGAGTCTTGATTTCGTATTTGTTTTGAACTGTTTTGACCCATTTGATTACGAGGATTTTCTTTCTCTTGTATAAAATATGATACCGACCAGCACATATGAAAGAGATTTATTATCTGCAAAATTATTTTTTCTTCAATTATTTCCCCCCCCCCTCACTTCCAGTTTGCAGTTCAAACAATCCTTAAATAGAGGGGCATTGTCATTGGGGTGTTCATTTGCCTCCAGTCTTTTTACAAGTTTTTTCAAATTAGTCTTATTTAGTTTTTCCTTGGTTGATAGTTTCGGTCTTGGTTTTGATTTAGCCACTTGAGTTTTGGGTTTGAACATAAAGTTAACCACTTCAGTTTGAAGTGTCCAATTTCTTCATTGCAAGTGTCAAATGAAGTTATTTGGGTGTCCATAAGTAGGTCTTGCCAATGATCGTCATGCGAGAACTTTTGAAGTTCTGGAGCTTGAAATGAGTTTCAGAAAAGTTTACAAAATTTAATAACAAAAATCTGGTCAAGTGTAGAGGTTTTGGTTGCTGCCAAATTCAAATTTGGTCAAGGAGAACGAACCACCTAGAAGAAAATAAGTTTGATCAAGAGGTCGTGGTCAAATCCTTCAATCCTCCCTACTTAATTTACAGTTGTTTGTAGGTCTGGTTTAGGTTGTGGTTTATTACTCTTGTTTTTTTTCTTTTTTCTTTTTTTTGGGGGGGGGGACACAAATGAACGGATGATCGAAGGTAGGACTTTAAAAGAATTTATATCTTATAACCCTGGTTATAAAGACTTCACTAGGATGATCAACCTTTAATAAAGTCAATTTATTCTTACAAGAATACTGAATGCAAGCAAAGAACACAGAGAATTAAGCATTCTCAAAGAACAAGGTTCTTATTCAAATATTGGCTATCTTGAATAGAGTATAAAATAAAGTATTTATAAGTTAAGACTCCTGAAAAAAAAAAAACTCTAATATAAAAACCCTTTGGGCCCGTTTGGTACACTGGAATTGGTTTTGATGGATATGGATATGGAAATGGAAATGGAAATGGATATGGATATGGATATGGATATGGAAATGGAAATGTGGTTTAAAAGTGTGTTTGGTATGTACATGGAATTCAAATATTATTTTTATTTAATATTTATATTTAAAATGTAAAACTACCAATATGCTAATCTAAGAAAGTGGAATGAGATAAAACCATTGTTACTAAACCCGGACCGGACAGATTTTTTTTTAATAAAAAATTATTTTTAGGAATGTAGCCTCATTGGACTTGCCCATGCACATGTAATTGTATTAGGTTTTTAGGAATGTAGGAATTGAATCAAAATTCTCCTTTTAGCCTCTTAAAATGTGATATTGTCTTTCTTAACATCTAAGTGAACAAATGACAATGACTCGAATGTCATGGTGTCTTCGGGGGTATCCTATCACGTATCACGTCAAATGCTACATATGTAATTGTCTATGTCATTATCAAGTAATAATTCATATCTGCCTCTATGTAAGTATTTTCAAGACTTGATAGTTTTTTTAAAAATTTTGGAGGGCTTGTTAGGTCTTGAATTGGATGAATTCTTCTTAGACTTGTTGACCACCTCCTGGTATGCTATCACTTTCGGCTAGAAAAATGTTCTCTATTGGTTCAAATTTACTTAGGTTTCCATATTGGCATCGTTTTTAAGTTAAATAACCATCCCTTATCTTAATACATTGTGTTAATTATTAATTATTAAGGGTGATATATGTTGTATCAAGTTAGGATCCAAAACCAACAAAGTTGGTCCAATTGATAAGGATTTTGTCCATAACGTTTAAATTATGAGTTATAATCAAGCTACAAACATAAGGATGTTGTTGTAAATAATTCATATGTGTAAGTATTCTTTCAATTTAGAGGCATGTTTTAACCTTGATGCCTTTAGGATCCTATTTATCTAAGCTTTTTAGCTCGCGCACGTATGTATGTAAAGGTTAGAATTGAAACACAAAGATGAGTAATGCGATGGAACAGAAACCACCCAAAACCATGGCCTCCCACCATAGACCCTGTAAACCATATGCACAAAGAACGTCGTATGCCTAGCAGAACAAGAGAACATAGATTACTCTCAATGTCCTATTTTCTCCTTTTCTCTCAGAATCCAGTCTCTATCATCAGATAAAAGAATCATTGATTCATATTCAATATTTCAGTACTCCTTCTCACCCTTACTTGAAGATATTATCTCATTCACATTAGATTAGAAAAAGAAAGGATGAATTAGTTATTTATAATTAATTTGTCAACAATTTATGATATTTTTTCTAGAATACCCCTTCCACAGTCCAACTATTGACTTTTAATTTTATAAAACCCCAAAAAAATGTCTTCACAGTAACATTATTAATAAAAGTAATTTAAAAAAATAAAAAAATAGATTAAAAAAATTGAGGTCTTAGAAATTTTATCAAAATAAATTACTCAACTAGTTTCTATATTTCAACGAGTGTAAGTTTTAATTTCAAGTAAGTATAGAAAGAATGAACAGGTAAATTAAAAAAAAACATCAAGAGTTTCATATATTGTAATGAAAAATAAAAATACTGTATAACTTTTAAGACACCTTCCTTTCGTCCTAAATATATGTTATAATTTTTTTTTTTGCATATGGATTCTTTTTTATAAGTTATATTTTCTATTATATCCGAAACATTCATTTACCTTTTTTATTTTTAACTCCAATTAATTATATGTCTTTCTGCTACTCTTTCTATTCTGATTTATAAAAAATAATTAACTGAATCACATCAATAAAAAAAATTAATTAGAACTATGAGAAAATAAATAGGTAAAAAATGTACCTTTTTCCTCTAAACATCCTTAGAGGGAGGGGAAAAAAGAGGTGTGTTGAAGAGAGAGAATGGTTATGAAGAGAAGACGTGGGTGAATTAATAATTTTGATGACTAATTAGATAGGGTAAAATAAAAAGTTAACAAAAAAAATTAGAGACACCCTTTAAGTATCACTTATAAACAAAAATAAGCTATACCCAAAAATTGTCTCTTAAAAAAAGGAATGTAGTAAATACTTCCTTGTCCTTAATTTAAGATTTATTTACTTAATTTGATTTGATTATATTAAGAAATTTAATTAAGCTAGTTAATATGACATATTTTTTCTAAAATACTATAGTCATCGTCTTTAATTACCTTCATTTCTCTCTTAAGTATTGTTAAGGGTGCATTAATAAGGTTAAATAAGAAAAAAAATTTGACAAATATGAAAAAGACCGAAATTAACTCTTTTGTTAGAACTGGCTGACACCCAAGAGGGGGGTGAATTGGGTGTGCGATAAAAAAGTATAATCTTTTAAAATCTTTTCGCAACTTATCAAATTAATACATGCGGAAGTATAGAAACATAAGCAGATATGTAAATTATATATGCTGGAAATGTAAAAAGCATAGGGAAGAGATTATGCAAACTGTGATTTATCCTGGTTCGGTCCAATCCATGATGACCTACGTCCAGTCCCCAGGCTCCTCCTAAGATTTCCAATCCACTACGTTCTTGTTTAACTGGGCATAAAATAAGCCTCTACAAATTCACAAGAGTAACTCCCCCTTACACACTGTAAGGTTTACTCCTTCTTAAAGCAAGTCGAGCAAAGCAATCCCGAAGACCTTTCTCTCCTTCTTAACCGTGCAAGTCTTATGAGCAGCAACGTTCTCTCCTGCTTACACCATTGTAAGTCTTACGAGCAGCAATGTTCTCTACTGATTGCACCTTGTAAGTCTTATGAGCAGAAAGTCTCTGACAATTCACTCTACAACTTTCCCCGTAAGTTGATCAATCCTCTCAAGGTCCCTCTACCTTGAGCACACTTTTGAAATATAGATGAAGTGTTTACAAGCTCTCTTATAGAGTGGGTAAAATGCTCACTGAAGTACAATACAAATATTTTCACTCTCAATTATACATGACAAGGAAAAAAAGATATTAACAGAGAGTATGTAAGAGACGAAGATTCATGACAGCAGCATATTGGCAGTTGGGTTCTCGCTACTTCATCATTTCTGTTTGCTCGTGTATTTGGTTACTGTCATGTGTGTTCTTCTTTTCGAATGCTTTAGTTAATATAGCAAATGCTGAGAGCCCTTGGGGGCATTCAAATATATCTTCCCGTTGAAATCTGATCGTGCTCTCTGATAAGTAATTCAACTGTTGCCCATGATCGTGCTCTGACAAATGCTTCAGTTGTTTGCACGTTTCGTTGAATCGTCTGTTGAATATTGATATTGCCCATGATTCGTCATCGTTAAATATTGGTCGGTTGCTTCCCATGTGAACTGTAGTGGAATATCTGTAATGCGCTGACAGAAAATAGCCGTTAGAGAATATTTTAAATATCACTCGAGTGGATAACTACTTCAGCGGAAGTAATCTACATCAGCTGAGTACGCAATGAAATATTTCGAGTAAATTCTTCAACTTGATGTACGTCACTTGGAATGTTCAGACATCTTCTGGAAGTGATTTTGATAAAATAATATTTTATTGGCAGTGATCTTGACAAAGAAATATTCCACTGGCAATGATCAGCATCCCTCGAGTGTACCATGAACTCATTTCCTTGTTTCCGTCAAGTTTCTGGAAGTAATTCTGATGAGAACAGTGAATCGCTTTAACATCTAATTCACTGGCAGTGATATTCTGAAACATGAGAATCATTTGAGTACGGTGTAACTTCACTGGAGGTGATTTTGATAAAACAATTAACACTTGACTGCATAAGCATTTCACTGGCAGTAATCTTGATTTCTAGATGTGACTGTCATTAGAAGTGATTCCGATTCAGTGAAGAGTGCACTGAGTGATCATAGAAGCTGACAAGAAGTGAAACTGATAAAACTTCATATCAGTTGATCTTGGCATGTCTCTGGAAGTGATCTGCAAAATCATCATAATCACTTGCGACAGATAGTGAACTGATGCAATTGATATCCAGTGGGAGTGATCATTGGAGGTGATTCAGATTCTCTGGTAGTGATTTTCACAAACACTGTATTTTTCTGGCAGTGCATTGCATGATTACTGGAAGTGAAAGATCTTCATATCACTTGAGTAAACATTGGTTCATTAGTAGTGATCTGAGGCATACTGGCTTTCACTGGAGGTGCATTCTGGTTCACTGGAAGTGATTTGAGAAATAGTGAAATTCACTGGAAGTGATTCAGCATCCACTGGAAGTGATCTTCGAAAACAACATAATCACTCGAGTGATTTTGGCATCACTGGAAGTGATTTTGCAAACAGTGAGTTTTTCTTGCAGTTATTTCAGGCGCACTGGAAGTGATTTGGCAAAACTGAGATATCACTCGAGTGATTTGGAGATCACTGGAAGTGATTTAGCTGAAATCACAAATCACTCGAGTGATTCAGAATCACTGGAAGTGAAATCTGGAACAGTGAAACATTCCTGCAGTGATTCTGGCGCCACTGGAAGTGATTTTCCATATCACTCGAGTGAATTCTGGAATCACTCGAGTGATCTGTTCTTCAGATTACTTTTACTTTGTTGTTGCGTTTCCAATTCTTCAGCAAACAGGGGTTCCAGATGACATAACTCTTCGAATATAGCTCTAAAATTGTTGTATTATATATCAATGAAAAGCTCTTGAAGTCTAGTTTCATATAGCACTAGTTTCAGCTCAATAGGATCAGTGGTTTGAGAGTTATAGCCAAAATATCAAACCTGTTCCAGAGAGTGATGATGATGTGAAGGCCAGATTCGAACACTTATATCTCCTTCATCTGAGCTCTTTTGATGTTGCTTCTAGTGTCCAAATGACGCATTGTGAGTCTATTTTCATATGAAACTCGTTTGGTCTCAATCAGAGTTGTATTTAGAGAGATATGATCAAATAACCAGACCTCGCTCAGCTGGATGAACAACAGAGTATGAAACACTGAACATCACTCGAGTGAATTAGAGAATCACTCGAGTGATTTTTATTTTTTCCAGAATTACTCGAGTGATTCTGAAAATCACTCAATGCTACAGTAACCGTATTGCTACAGTGATAATGCTACAGTGCCAAACAGTAACTGTTACAGTAACTTCTTAATTCCCTTATAAGCATAGAAACATCCAGTATTTCTTCTAGAAGCTTGAATCTTGATATTCCCATTAATTCTTCAAGCTCTTCATTCTCCAATCTCTTTGACTAATCTATAAGATATATAACATTAAATATAATAGTTAGTCAATATAAGAGATAAGTATATTATGCAAACTTTTGCTCTCATAATATTTGATATCTATATTTGACATCATCAAAACTAATTATATCTAACATCTTCAATATAGGAAAGGAAGAGTATATCTTTTTTCCACTCATTCTCCAAGTACCTTTTATCAGGTATTCTCTCTAACTCATCATTTTCATAAATAAGGGTATATTTGTTGGGGGGAAATAATGATATATTTTTTAAAAAATTATGTTTAAAACATATTTATTGTATTTAATTTCTTTTAACCAATTTTATTATCTACATCATTTTTGGGTTAGAATATGTTTGTTTGACTTGTAAGCGAATTGGGCAGCACATGCCCTAACCAATACCCCCCCTCAAATTTAATGTTATGTGGGTATGGGCTAACCCATTTAACCTGTGTTGAATGGACTTGGACATAAATAGGCAGGTTAAAACGGATTATGAGAACCCATTTAAATCTTAACCAACTTTTTTAATTAAAAACATCATAATCATACATAACATAAATATCAATCTATCATCCTACATTTATAATCTTCAAAGTTACATAACATAATGGATTTATTTTCTTAGCTTTTTCCTAATACTTATTGTACTTTATTTGCATTCTTCTTGCCATGTCAATAAAGAGAGAGTGGAAACTAATTGCGCTTGAATTAAGATGTGTTTAAATTGCAACTATATACTGAAAACATGTGTTTGTTGACACAAAATTTGATTTAGAAAAATAATAATAATACACACTTACATGCATTAGGAAATACTAGTGATTACTGAGATGAGAGGTTTTATTAATGAACTTAATGTAACATCCCTAAAATTTTTAAAAGGTATAAATTTCCCAGAAAAGAAATTAATTAGTGATTAAATCAATTTTGAGAATTTAAGGGCTTATTTTCCCAAAAAATAAATCAAGGAAAAATAGTTAAAGATCATAATTTGGCTCAGAAATTTCAGGGAAATTATTTGAAAGCCTTATGAAGTTAATTATGGAAGAAAATACTTAAAACTTATTAAAGATTAATTTATGGATCGGAATTAGAAAATGAGTCAATACTGATTTTTAAAATTAAGAAAAATAGTAACTATATTATTTAAACTTGAAAAATCAGAAAATGACTTAGTATAAGCTAAATTATGGAACCTAAAGAATTTAAGAAATTGTAAATTAGATAAAAAGGAAAAATTAGAGTTTATTGTGTATGATTAATAGGATAAAAATATACCTATGTATAATAAAACACACATAAAAACACTCCCTCTCATCTCTCTCTTTCACGGACACATGCATGGCAGTCACACACATACACACCAACACTAGCTCTCTCTCTCTCTCACTCACACGTTTTCACACTCAAACACACACCAAATAAACGGAAATGGCTGGCGTCTTTTGCAAAGGACGTCTGCTGCATGTCCTTTTTTCTAAACTACACCGTTTTGGTGTAGTTTGGAGAAAATGGGGTAAATTTTTTTATTTTTTTATCTAAAAAATAGTATTTAGTATTTTAAAATATTTTTCTAGACGTATCTAATATCTTAAAATATAAATAGCATGCAATATCTTAAATAATTTTTAGTATTTTTAATTATTTAAAATATTTTTTCAGTTATACCCAGTATGTTAGCAGAATGATTGCAATTTTACCAATAATTTATTTTTTCAGCTTCAAAAATTACTTTAAAATATTTTAAGAGTAAAATTGCAATCAGTCTGCTAACACATTTGGTACAACTGAAAAAATATTTTAAAAATTTAAATACTACAAATTACGTTAGGATACTATATGCTACTTAAAAAATATTTTAAAATACTAGATACGTCCAGAAAAATATTTTAAAATACTAGATACTATTTTTTTAGGAGACTGATTGCAATTTTACTCTTAAAATATTTTAAAGTAATTTTTAGAGCTGAAAAAATAAATTATTGGTAAAATTATAATCAGTCTACTAACACACCGGATACAACTGAAAAAATATTTTAAATAATTAAAAATACTAAAAATTATTTTAGGATACTGCATACTACTTAAAAAATATTTTAAGATACTAAATACATCTAGAAAAATATTTTAAAATATTAGATACTATTTTTTTAGATAAAAAAATAAAAAAATTTACCCCCTTTTCTCCAAACTACACCAAAACGGTGTAGTTTAGAGAAAATGACATGCAGCGGACGTCCTTTGCAAAGGACGCCAACCATTTCCCCAAATAAACACTCAGCCTCTCCATTCATTCTCTCAAACGGCCAGAAAAGAAAGAAAGAAAAAAGAGAGAAGAGAGAGGGAGAGGACGAAAGAAAGAACAAGAGAGAGAGCTGGAGAAAGTGATCGGTGCCACTGGAGGAAAGAAGAAGAAGCTTCAAATCCTATATTTAACTCCATATCCTGATATAGGTGAGTCCCCTTCTCATATTCCTAACTTTTTCCAGTTGATTTGAGGTTGTTTTTCAATGGTTTGGGTAGCCGGAAGAGAGAGAAGTTGCCAAAAAAATTTTGTGACCGATGAACTTAAGAACTAGTACATGCATGTCATTTTGGGGGATTTTTTGGGGCTTCTTTGTTCTGTAATTGGGTCATTAACCATAGGGCTCATGTGTAGGAGTGCATAGAGTTAAAATCCTTGAGGTTTTGAGTGATATCCATAGTTGCATGTTGGTTTTCTTCACTCTTTCAGTCGCTGGAAAAATGGAGCATCTGCCGAAAAATTTCAGAAGCTTAAACAAAGGCTATAGGAGGAATTTTGTGAGTATTGAATGCAAACTGCCGGATTTGAGTTTTCCAGGGAGTTAGTTTGATTTGGGAGTTAGTTTGATTCGGGCTTCGTTTTGATTAGTCAAAACATGTCCAATTTTTATGAAATTTTACAGGGAAATATTACACATTCAAAGCTTTAAAATGAATCTTAGAATGTGTCAATTGGATATATAGAGAGAATATTGTGACTATTGGAAATTAAGTCAGGAAACAAGGAAAATTCTGGAGGTCCAGGTTCTGACAGTAGAAAAAAAGACGAATTTCATAGAGTTAATCTAGTAGTTTGGACCTGTGATTATTTTTTCCTTAAAATATACATTTAAATATTTCCATTGAGTATTAGAACTTAGGAATTGGATGTGTAATTTATAAGTTATGAATTTTTGAAGTTTAGGTGTAAAATCTGAAAAATTCTGAGTTCATAACAAGGAAGTTAGATTGGTTGTGGGTTTTAGAAACTTAGGACCCTAAATTGATATTGAGTAGTATTTTTTCTATACACGGGACTTCAAGAAATTCACATAGAAGCTTAAACCACCTCATTTGAAATTTTATTATCTAAGTTATGATTTTTTGAAGTTACTTAAAAATTTAGGCAGAATTGGAGTCAATTCTGAAAATTCTAGATTAAATGAAGTTGGCTGTGGGGGTGGAGAATTAAGCTTGTGAGCTGAGAAATGGATTTAAGCTTGTTGGTTAATGTTTCTTGATGCTTAAAGAGAACCTTAGATGCTTAAAGAATGTTTCAATATTCTTAAGTGAATATTTTCAAGCTGGGAATTTTCTAAACGTTGAAGGATGTGTGAAAGTTTTAGGAACAAGTAGATGATGCTTTAGGGTTAATAGTTATGCCTTAAACATATTAGATGTTAAGTTAATAATGTTGTGGTTTTTGGAATTGTTTTGGTTGAATTTTAAATAGAACAATGAAATTTTGATAAGTCGTGAGTCATGCTATGATCTTAGTATAAGTTTGAAAGCAAGTTTGAAAGAAATTCTTATTAGATAGTCTAGATATACGATCAAATATTTAAGTGTATGAAATTTGGTAAATAATATCAAATCAGTGAAAATTAATGAGTTGAAGGAAATTCCAAAATGTCCCAAAAACAAAAGAAATATACAAGTTTTCATCTAAGATAACTAACCACTATTAGTAAAGGGTAGAGATGTTTAAAATTGGGATTTTAAGAAGAAATAGATGAGTTACAAGTTATGAATGACTAAAGTGTTAACTTACCCTTACATAAATGCTAGGATTTGAAATCTTCCCGAGCTCGAAGAGAAAGTAAATTGGTAAAGGAAAACTGCCAGAAAGGTCGATAGGTAGTAACTCCTTCTCTCATATAATACGTATTGTTTTGCATTATATTTTTATCATTGATTATATTCGTTTCATGAATATATGGAATTAATGTTGGGCCAGTGTGTCTTGAGGCCGTAAGATTTGTTTGGACCAATGTGTCCTTAAGGCCGTAAGACTTGATATGCGTTCAAATTTTTATCGGACAGTAACCCGAGGCCATAAGTTTTGAAAGTACATATTTGCATAGTGCAGTGTCCCTGGGTGATAAGACCTTACAAGCCTTTAGAGTTGTATTGCACCAGTGTGTCCTGTGTTTGTTGATTGTGATGTATCTTGATTGTTGAATGATAATCATATGATAGTTTGTTTAGCATGCTTCTTGAACTTACATGTATTATAATTGATTGTTGTTACTATTGAGATTCTCGTGAATGTCATCCTTTCCATTAATGATATACAGCGAAAGCAAGCAGCTCCAGGGGTAAGAGAGTGGTAATTGCAAATAAATAAGAAGGTGGAAGAGAAGAGTTATTCTATGTTGGTTATCTGTATAATATTTTGGATTAGACTTGGGTATATTGGTAGCCTCTTGTGGCTACGTAGTTTGTATATATATGTATATACATAAACGTAGTAAAGATAATATGTGTAGTGGTAGAGGTAGCATAGCATATGTAACATGGGATAGTCTTAGTTGATTCTATACATAACGAAACGGTAATTTCTTCAAGTATAACGCAATTGTATGTTAAGGGCCCATAGTATAACAATCAATATACTAGAAATGAGCAGAGAAACACTTTGATAGTAATAATAAACAAAGCTAAGGATTGATGAGTCATACTGAAATTACGAACCACTATATAACTGTTTTTAAAGTTTTAAATTTTTTTTAGAAAAGCCCATTCAATTATAGGTTTGAATTGTGTGTTGAAGTTGTGATTTTAAATTTTTTTCAAAAGTGTATTTGTCCCACAATTGAATCCTAACTTAGTGGTTCAAATTCATTGTATAAAAAATCATCTGATAACTTTGGAAATAAGGGTGTCACACTTAATGTATGTTGGTCTAAGGGGATCAGGAATATTGTTTTACTCACTGATTATATAGAAGCTATAAATTATATTATTAGAGGTTGTGAGAGAGATTATCCTTTTAAGGACATATTTGATGATATTAGGTTAATTCTTCATAGGGATTGGTAAGTTGTAGTCACTCATATTTACAGAGAGGTTATAACTATTGCAGGTCAATTGGCAAAACACTCTCATTGGTTATATGGCAATATTTGTCCCTTAAATCATTCTCCACCTTTTATTCAAGAGGGAGAGGTTGATGAAAGTTAGGTTCATATTGATTTTTGTTGTAATGTCTCTTTAATGAGAATGATATCGAGGCTTTCCTTAAAAAAAAAAAAAAAGAATAGGGAGGGAGTGAATGAGAGTGAGAGAGAATAATTAATAATAAAATAATAATAATAATACTCTTAAATGGGAAGCAGCAGGTGTGTTAATAGCCCACCCATTTAAATATTAAATGGGAGGCTTCATGGGTTGTTTCCGGGTGGGCATAAAAGGGACCGATTTCTTGTGGGTTGGGTGATCCTTGCTCAGCTCTCGTGAAAAAGATCACTGAAACCGATTAAAGAAAATATGGACAAAGTTCAGTGAGAGAACCAAATATCTTAGGTTGATGAGAGCAGCTAGCCAGGGAAGGCGATGGCGATTTAAAGATATTATTCATTCAAACTTTTTTCTCATTTCTTGTCCAGGTAATCTTCTGCCTTCATAACCCTTTTCTTTGTACTTCTTTGTATCTTGAATCTCATCAACCGTCGTCTTCTTGAACCGGTAAATTTACATTTCGCTTTTATGTTTCAACAGTTTTGACCTACCTAGCTTGAAATTGAAGTCTGTATCAATCTGTTCAGTCATTTTTATATTCATTTTCGGTCAATTGTTGCCCATAATTTTGAACATTTATAAAGGCGTTTCAAGGAATCTTGTTCTTGACCTCCCAAATCTTATTAGCTCTGCCTATTATTAGACTTGGAAGCAGAGTATCCTTCAAATTGCAATGAGCATGACTTTCTTTTGCAGAACTAATTCACTCATCACCATCGCCAGATTCAAAAGTTTAATAACTTCCATTTCATATTGTGGAAGCTTGAGACCCAGCACAAGAATCCCCCCCCCCCACGCCCACACGTTTCACTTACTTCAGTCTGTAAAATCAGTTATAGATTTGGTCAAGGTGAGTTTGGGTTTTCCTCCTTTATTAGGTGTTCTTGGTGAAATTTTCAGAACTGGAAACCATATGAATGCATGTTTGCTTGCTTGTGTGATTTGTAGTGTGCTGCATTAGAAATATGGCCTCTTTAGCAACTGCAGACATTTGTGATTCAAATGGAAAACATGTACCAACTGGTGAATTGCGTGTGTTGCAACCAATTTTCCAGAGTTATGGTCAAAGGAGAGCATTCTCAGGTCCCATTGTGACACTGAAGGTGTTTGAGGACAATGTGTTGGTGAGGGAGCTGCTTGAAACAAAAGGGGAAGGAAGAGTTCTTGTGGTAGATGGAGGAGGAAGCGCAAGATGTGCTTTGGTGGGGGGAAACTTGGGGCAAATAGCTCAAAACAATGGGTGGGCTGGGATTGTGGTGAATGGATGCATTAGAGATGTTGATGAGATCAATGGATGTGACATCGGTGTGAGAGCCTTGGCGACGCATCCGCTAAAATCGAACAAGAAAAGAACTGGCGAAATGCATGTGTCTGTTTATATTGCAGGAGCTCTGATTCATGAAGGAGAATGGTTGTATGCTGATAATGATGGCATCCTTGTGTCCAAGCATGAGTTGTCTGTCTGAATCTGAAGCTGCACAAACTTCTTCTCATAATGCTTCTCAAATAACCATGACTGGTTTTTGTTTATTTGTATGTTTCTTAATGGAATGAATATATCCAGTATTGTTCCAATAAATAAGCATGACTGGAAAGAAATTATGCGTTGGTAGTTCAATTTTCATATCAACAATGGATACCCAATTTGCATATCTTGTTACTTGTGATCAAATTAGGTTGGATCCAAGACTGAGTTATCAATCTGAATCCTGAAGTAGCACCGATTTCTTCTCATGATGTTTTTTAAATAAACATGACTGACAAGAAATCTGTGCATTGGTAATTCAATTCTCATATCCTTAATGAGCACCCAGTTTGAATATGTCATCTTCTTCCTTGTGATTGAATAAGGTTGAAGCTATGCATTGATCATCATAGCCTTCATTCATTGTGCTTTGATGGATTTCTATAAGTATTGATGCATGTAATATTGTTGCATCTGTATTTTCTTCTTGTACTTTTATTTCCTAATCTGAATTTGACAAAGATTCTTCTTGTTTGTTTCTATAAGTATTGATGCAAGTACTATTGTTGTTGCATCTGAATTTGATAGAAGATTTAAGCTGCTTTTATGTTTGTTGCATTTTATTGTGCCTATGAAGTTGTGTAGGCTTCCTGATTTTTATTTTTTCCTACATGATCATTCTTTTAGTTGCCTTAAATCTTAATATGGACCAAGCTAAATGGTAAAGCAATAATGAAAATTTTAAATACCCCTCTCAATTTTGAGACAGTTGGAAGGAAATACTTCCTTCAGCCTCCTCATGATTCAAGCCCTTCAATATTTGAGCATTGCTGTTGTTTTATTTTGAAAGAAAGTCAAATGCATTCCATAAATGGTAAACATTTAGTACAAAAAGACTCTTTGCTTCACAAATCTGCATAGACAGTGAAGCAAGAGTTGATGAAACTAGTAAAGTTTAGATTCAATTCTTTGATCAAAAGAACTCTATCAAACTTAAAATGAGAAATCAATGTATTGATATCCTGATAAATGCAATTGGAAGATGAAGCAATAAGTCCCGTTGGAGGGAGGAAGGACTTTCACATGTATAGAACTTGCAGCTGCTTCTTCAGGCTTTCAGTAAAGAATGGCGAATGAATAATCCATGATAATGTTGTTGTTGTTTCATTTCTTAACTATGTCTATTACAATCTCACATTGACTTGTGTATTTTTTTATTTTTTTTGGAAAACTATTCTTAAGATACCCATAATTTCCTTCAATTTTTAATCTGATAGTTGTGTGTTTTTCTCTTCTTATTAAATTCTTTAGTTTTATTCTGATAGCACAATTAACTTATATACCTAGGTTAACAATGCTAACAGAGCAAAGTTACTGGATAGCCGTGCTAAAGAGTAAAATTTAAAAGATTTAATAAGGAAAATAAATACACATGTATTAAATTAAAAAAAATTGAAAGTAATGTCATGTACCTCAAGAATAGTTTTTCCTATTTTTTATTTCCATGCTTTCTTTCATTTAGAAATAACTCGCATCAATTTATTGGATGTTAGCTTAACCCAGAAATGGAAAGAGGAGCCTAAATTTTTAAGACGTATTTTTTTTATTTTCATAATTAGGTTATATGAGTGTGTTTGTGGTAAAATGAGTTATAACTTTTATAACTTGTCATATAGGTATTTGTTTTAATTTTTAAATTTTATATTAATTTATATCGTCTTGCCAAATTTTGCATAACAAGCTGTATACATCATGAAATCATATTAAACCTATTTTCCCCTTAATTGAGAAGGGTTTACCGTTTAGTTACAAACAAATTTGCCGTGCAAGTAAAATTACGAGTACATTAATATTAATAACAAGAAGAAGAAGAAGAAGTACTTTTTGTCTTTGGGACAACAAATAGTAATTACAAATTGAATGGCCTTGAAACTTTCACCAACATGGGAAGAAAGAATATAAAGGGACTGCTTCCATCCATCACCATAAGTGCAAGTTTTAAGAATCATTTCAGCATCTAGCTAACCAATTTTTTTTAAAAAAATAACAATTATATCTTTTTGGACAATAATTGTATCGCCTTCAAATTTTTACCTTAATGGAAAGAAAACTTAAAAGTGAAGATACACTTTTATGCTTAATCATCAGATGAGGACAGGTTTCAGGAATAATTTCAGTAGCTTGATAATTCACACATTCTTTTTTTTTTATTTGATTAAGGCTATAATCCTTTTGACACTTGTATAAAGGGATAAAACACAATGAGGTCCTAAAGAATGAATTTAATTATCAAGAAGTCTCAATAATAAATGAACTGCTATCATTTTTTTCTGTAAAACTTGTCATTATTTACTTTTAAGTTGTCATTACGGCTTATTGGTTATTAAGTTTTTCTTGGGACCTCATTGCAATTCCCACATAAAACATTTATATCCAACAAGTTTCATTTCTATATTATTTTCTTGGGTTATTTTTTGTTTCTTACAGTTTAATCGAATTTTAGTTTTGATCCCTGTAGTTTTAAATTGTTAATTTAGGCCTCTATAGTTTTATAGGGATTTAATCTCTCTTTAATGGAGGATCCCTATAATTTAACAAGTTTTAATTTTGGCCCCTGTACTTAAACTTATACCATGTCCTTATAAAATTATAGGGACCAAAACCAATTATATGAAATTATAAGGACTGAAACTAAAATTTGATTAAACTGTAAGAAGCAAACAATGATATTAACCCTATTTTCTTTTTCCATCTTAAGCTTAGGAACTACTTCCTTCGTCCCTATATATAAGATCTTTTTTTTAATGAACTTGTCCTCTTTTATAAGATCCCATTTGACTTTTTCTCAATAATAAATACATATTTACCATTTTGCCCATTATTACTCTTTCTCTCTTACTCATTAATAAATAGGGGCATATTTAAGGGGAGAAATTATATTTTCTACATATTTATGACTTTTAACTATTTTCTAGAATCTCGCGATTTGATTGAAATGACCTTATATATATAGACATAGGGAGTATATAATTAATTTACATAAATGAAAAAGTGATTAATTTTCTTATTTGCAAAATATATTTGTTAGCTTTTCTAAAATATTATCTTTAATAATTCATTGGGATTATCCGTTAATGAAAACAATCTCAATACGTGTTGTCAACCAATAGGGATAATTTAAAAAAAACTATAATTTTAAAAAACATAATTGATTGAGTTCTTACATTTAGAACTAAAATAGATTGCTTAACTAACTCCTATATTTACGATCAGAGAGTAATTAAATCCGAGTATTTTAAAATCAATATGGTGCATATTTAGACTAAAACAATGTGTGAGTACCAACATGCTGTTGGTGAATGTGATAAGCGGCCTTACCCTGTAAGAAGAAGAGTATAAAGTCAAATTTCAGGAATTGTACTTATTGAAAGAGAGCTCTCATGAAAATTGGAAGTCACAGGTTTGAGTCCGCTCATAAAATAATGACTTTAATTCAAACAAGAAAATTTTGTTTTATCAAAATTAGAGTATGGTTGCATTAATTATTTATAGATATGGATATGTGTTAACTTTTAGAAATTGATAACATTCCAGCACATTTTCTTCTCTTTTTACTTATTTTGGGTTTAAAATGTGCACAGAAAGAAGTATATAGAAGAAAATGTGCATATCAAAGTATCATGCTAAAATCAAAGATATTATAGTTACATCCTATATAGTTTGTGATTCAATTGAGAATTTATAAATCCCCCTCTTTTGTAAGAGGATGGAGACAAGTTTTGAAGTCCTATAAAAACTCAGAAATAAGGAAGTGAAGCATTGCAAAGTTAGAAGAAGTATGTGTAATTGGCCTTAGCAAGTTTGACTAATTGGTCGTGGCAAGAAATCCATATCCTGCTCTCTGTGTAACTGGCCGTGGCAAGTCATCCTTGTTTGCTCTCTATGTAACTGGTCATGGTAAGTTAACAGACTTGTCGTAGCAAGTCAAAAATCTGAAAAGAAATATGTTCTCTGTGTAACTGGCTATGGCAAGTTAACAAACTTGTCGTAGCAAGTCATGAAAAGTACAGTTGCACGTTTTGATTTTAAAAGCGGAAAAACACTACTTAACCTAGATGGAGGCGTCGAAAAAAAGATTCTCTAAACTGGGAAATAGTGGAGCACGCAAGGGAAAGCTTGGGAAATGAGAACTTTGAAAAATTGGAGTATTGTGTTGGAATTTTAAGGAAGATTGAGGCAACAATCTTGGGTTTTTATCATTCTTCTTCCTTTTTTTTCTTTCATTTGCTGATATGGGTTATATTGTTGAGCTGAAACTTTAGCATATAAAGACCATGAGTAGCTAAACACTTTCATTTAGAATTACTTTTACCCATTGTATGGATTTAAACTATTAGATTATCTTACTTTTGTTAGTTAATGAGTATATATAATTATTTTTCTTTATACTTAATGCTATTTTGTGCTTAATTACCACATGAATAGAATAGTTCAATTGGAAGATGCTTAAGAGAGCTATTTTGATTGTAGAACTTAAGAAAAATCATGTTAGATTTGAAGTTTAGGGATTAAATGGATGGTTTGTTATTAGAATAGAGATATATCTAACAACCTAGCATAGTTTTTTTGAATGATTGCTTTGGAAAGATGATTTTCATTAATTATAAACAAGAGATTGAATATTTTTAATGAATATTAAAAATCAATCTTGACTTGAGAGAGCTTGGTTGATGCTTTAGAACCTTTGACTAGCATATAAACTCATTTAACCAACATAAGTGGATAATTGCTTAGTTTTATAAAGTACAATAGGGAAGAAGTAATCTTAAACTTATAACCTCTTGAAGTGAAACTCAATTTCCCAATTTTCATTGTTTGCTTTGTTGTTTTCATTAATAATATTTGTTTACCTTGATTAAATTCAAATGATTCGATTCAACCTAATTAAGAACATAGTTGCATTAGTTAGCTCGCTTTTGTCATAGTCCTCATGGGAACGATCTTTACTTATCGCTTTATTACTTGACGCGATTCGTGCACTTGCGATATCGAACAATATGCTCTTGTGATAAGTTTGGGGCATATGTAAAAGGATTAAAAGCCATTTTTACCATGTAAGTATTGTCTCATGGGCAATTTTGCCCCGAAAGTTTTGTCTCAAACAATTTTGCCCCAGAAGTTTCAAATGTGGGTAATTTCGCGCTGACCGTCATCCTATTTAAGTTTGACTGTTGATTGACCATTTTTAAGGGTAAATTTGCTCTTAAGTGAAAACTTCTATAAAAAATTTACTACTAAGTTAAAACTTATAGGGTAATTTTGTCATTCATGTCATTTTTGTTAAGATATAAATTTACCATGAAAATTTTCACTTTAGAGTAAATTTATCCTGAAATTTGGATAATTAACTGTCAAACTTAATTAAGATAACCGTCAGAGTGAAATTAACTCGTATTTAAAACTTTCAAAATAAAATTACCCTAAATAAAACTATCAAGATAAAATGGTATTTAACTCTACCTAAAAGTCCGAAGTGTGACAGGCTTATGATGAAGCTCATCACTCGGTGTGAAGCGCTTTGAGAGATCCGTACATTAACTATGTGAACTTTGTCTGTTTGAAGTTTCAACTTTCACGAGGAGCCTTCCCTGTTCAAGTAGACATTCCAATGTGCTCTCCGAAAAAACAAAGGTTGGAGGAGCACCCATTCCATGATTGGCTTCCAAGGAATACACACCCTGAGGGTATGTATTCAATTTCCTGTCCTGAAATTTTCAGCACGGGAAAATTTCAGGATCGGGATTAGGAATGAGATTTTTTGTTCCTAACTTTTTTCCGATCCCAAAAATATATATATATTTATATTTTTATAAAAAAATATTTAAAAAGATAAGATCAAATATAAATAAAATGTGAAAATTCCTAATACACTCAAATGCTGATATTTCTATGCAATAATTCGGTCTACTGAATTGATTTAGATTGATTTTATCCATATAGGCTCGTGATAAATAAAAGGAAGAGAAGGCTTTTTTTTAAAAAAAAAAAGCGAGATTAAAACAAAATAGACTGAATTATTCTTATAATTTTTTTAGTTAATTTCAATTATTATTTATTAAATAATTCTAATTTTTTGTTCTTGTCATTGTGCTTTTTGTAGATAAATCGAAAATCTTAAGTATGTATTGAACTATTTATATATTTGTGTTGAACTAATTTGGTATAATATGATATTAAATAAATTATATATTTGTCATAGACTAAAAAAAATAAAAAAAATTAAAATATGATTTTTTTTTTAAAATGAAGGGGGTCGGGATTGAGAAATTCCCGATCCCGATCCTAAGAATTTCATGTCTCATCAGGACGAGAAATTTTTGGGATCAGGATCGGGATCGGCATTTCCCGATCCCGTCCCGTCCCGTCCCGAAAACACCCTTACATACCCCTCCACAAGAAAACATTAAGATATGACACCAATATAATATTATAAAGAAATAATCCTTCTTTTTTTTTCTTCACAATGAAATCATGAAATGTTTCATCTAATGAGATCCAAAATTGGAATTCCATTCAATGCATATTCAAACTTGAAATTATATAATAATAATAATAATAATAATCCTTAATATAAGATCCAATTTATTAATTTAAGAAGATTAATGAAGTTAAATAAATTATTTAATTATAAAAAATTTTACGTGATCTTCCTAAAATACTTATATTTATCATTAGATTATAAATCAATTTATATGTCAGATAAATCAGTTTTAAAATAATAATAAATATAAATACTTTAAAGTAATTTATTTAACTTTCTTAATCTTTTCAATTTAGTTTATCGAACCTTATATTAAAGATCAAAGGTGAAAATTAATAATTCAATGTAAGATATACTTCCTCAACCCTAAATGTAGTGTTAGTTGAAGAATTCGTTTTGGTGATAAATGAAAAACCTCTATTTATTTTAACTTTTGAATTTATATTTTTTTTTCTAAACTATCTCTATTAATTTTTTTATATTAAAGGATGTTTTTAATGGAAATAATTATTGAAGAAATATTTTAGATAATGTGATATATATTACACATAACAAATTTAATATTTTTTTGACATTTGTAAGTTAGTTACTTCACTTGTTCACATTTTTGGTAGCAGGGAAAGTATAATACATTATCAAAAGTTGTATTCAAAATCTTTAGTAGGGCAACTTCTCTTGAACTCTGTGCAGCTTCTGTTGTTTTTTGTTTTTTTAACACTATTTTAATTTCCTCCCACATTTGGTTTTTAGCTCACTTTGGAACCTCTCTTAAGAGAATTCTTCAGTCCTACCTAGAGGCGGGAAATCTGGCCGAGCCTGTCTGGTCGGCCCTTTTAAATCACGGACCGGGCTTAATTCAATGGAGTTTCAAAAGGAAGTCGGGCTTAAAAGGGCCAGCCCTGGAAGGCCGGCCCGTTAGGCCCTTTAGCTTTATTTTTTGTTTTAATTTTATTACCCTTACTACTCATGTCCTTGCTGACTCCTCCCTAAGAACCTTAAAAATTGTTAAATTTACATATGATGGTAATTTACTAATTCTTGATATTTTTACCCCTTAAACAGAGTCTACTACTTAAAGTGAAGTACAATCAAAATTCCTTGAAATTGATGATAGTAGCGAAGAAGATGAAAACGATAGTTTTCATAATCATGTTGCTTAGAGTGTTTAGCTTTTTGCCTTCTTATGCTTTGTATGAGATTATGAATTACTTGTACACAATATTTTTTACCTTTGATTATGAATTAATAACTGTATTTATTTTATTGCATGAGGTGTGTAGATGTATAGTTAAATTTTGTGAAAATAATTTGTGGCCTACAGGCCGGCCCTGACCTGATGCTTTCGGGTCGGGCTTTGAAAAACATCAATTTTTCTTTCCCCGGCCCTGTAGGGCTGGCTCTTTTAAGCCCTGGTGTAATATTCTAAAAAAAAATAAATAATAATAATAAAATAATAAATAAATTATTATTATAATAATATTATATTTTATTATAATATTATATATATTATTATTATATTATAAGGTGGGCAGCACGTGGGCTGCCCACCTCTTAATTATTGTAAGGAGAGGGAGTTGGTGTTCCCTCTTCCTTTTAAATACGGTGCGGTATTAAAAGAAAGAAGGAGAGAACGAGGGAAGAGCAAGAGAAAGAGAGAGAACGAGAAGGGAATAAAGATCTCCATTTGAGTTTTCTGAGGTAAGTTATTTATCTTATAAGATTATTTAGATAGCTAAAATAATTTCTTTCAGCAATTTTCTTTTATGAAAATTATTCCATGTATTTTTCTCGTTCTAATAAGGATAATATTGTATAGATTAGAGAATATTTTAAGATTAGCATTTTGGACAAGTTTGAGTTTTGTTAGTATAAGGCTATAAAAATGTAGAGAATAATTAATAGCTAATTTTAATCAGTTTATTTTTCTTATTTAGTTGGTATAAGATTTTATAACGAATTTTCTATATAATTAGTCTATGAATAATTCTATATATGACTTTTTAACCGATTAAATGTGGGTTAAAAGCTTTATTTGAATTAATGAAGGTATTACTGAAATTTTAATTGGTTTAGTTTTGAAATTTGGAGGATTAAACTGTCATTTATGAAATTCGGAGGACTAAAATGTCATTTATGAAATTTAGAGGACTAAACTGTCATTTTCGATATTTGAAGGACTGAACGGTCATTTCTAAAATTTAAACCCAAACTGTTATTTTTCAGTTTTTAGAATATATTATATATTATTATTAAAAATTTGTATATAAGTTATAATTTTGATTATGTGGAATTTTGGAGAGTTATTAATGGGTAGTAAATTGATTATGGTAGATTGATTTTGGCATTTACTTGAGCTCTTGGATTAGGAGCAGTGTGGTAATAAATAGCTTTGGCGAGAGGTAACCACTTTCCTCTTGTTGTGCATGCTTGTATGATGTTTGTGAGAAATTTTAATTACGCAGATTTATAAATATGGCTGCTGATATATGATGTGGTTTTGGAAAATATGTTAATGAAATTGTCTTGTGGGACTTATTTTCATGGAGAAAATGACTAGCAATATTATATTATATGAGTTGGTATTTATTTATGAGATTGGAAAGATCCTTTTTGATAATTATGAAATTATAATGACATGTCATAATCACATAATATGGATAAGATAGGGGATGGTGGATGTGGAATTAATGGGAGGTTACTCAAAGAGGAAATAAGGGGGTGAATTCTTGTACAAAAGAGGAAATAAGGTGGTGGACATCCAGGTGTACACTGGTTAGTCCTTTGGCCCATTTGTACTCCATAGGGCTATGACACCCCACTAATGTATTTAGAGGGGGAACCCATGGTCCGGTCTTGTGCTCTGTGGATTTTGGCCGATCCATATCACTTGATCGGTGAGCTTGTTGAGTTAGCTACCAGTCATATGGGTGAGTATTAGCCCATGGGTTCAGTCAGAGGAAATAAGGTGGAGAGGAAATAAGGGAGGAAAGAAAATAAATTATTGTGCATTAACTCTTGTACATTTATATGGTAAATATGAGAATGAGAATATGATATTGTGAATTATTATGAAATTATTCGTATGGACAAGTGATATTTTAATAATGTTATACTTTTATAACTGTCCCACTTGGCACCTCACGGGCACATACTTGTATGCCCGATGAGATGGATTGCCGGTTACTGAGGCTTTTGTCTCACCCCGTTGATTTAACATTTTTCCAGGTGTTAGTTATCGTGCGAGTCCATCAGGGAAGACTCCGGAAGCTTAAACTACTTCTGATAAAAGTAGTGCTTCCATCTTGTTAATATATGTTGGATTATTGTATAATGCCACATTAGGGCTCATCTTGCATACTCTGATATATTTATGAGAACTTGATATATTATTGCTTCTGATGATGTTAGAAGGCCTGTATGGCTTATGATGTGTTCTAAACTTGTGGATCCACAATTTGATCTGAAAAGGATATTTTAATATCTGATGAGATATTATTCAGCAAGGAAAAATGATTTTATTTTCCATGGTAAATTTTATAAACCATGGTAGAGTTTCAAACGGTTAGTTGAACTCTTTGTCTACCATGGTTAAGTTTTTAAAAGATGAACTGTAATATTTTCTACCATGGTAGACTTTTAGAGAATTGAGTTATAATAATAGGATTTTACAGTATTAAGGAAAGGATTTTACAGATTGGTGCAAGTGGCTACCAGGTTCCTCTTAAGGCTCTACTTACCCCCAGGTTGAGCGTTCGAGGCCTGGGGAGGTCCCCTTATGGGGGGGGATAATCCTGCTGGGGGCAGGATGAAGCTCTGGCTGGGGTGAAGCCCCAGTCCGGCACCGCTAGGGACCCTAGGGACCCCGAGTGGGAGACGGGAGACGCCGTGCCGTTACATAAAAAGGCGCCTTTTTATGTAACGGCACGGCGTCTCCCGTCTCCCACTCGGGGTCCCTAGGGTCCCTAGCGGTGCCGGACTGGGGCTTCACCCCAGCCAGAGCTTCATCCTGCCCCCAGCAGGATTATCCCCCCCATAAGGGGACCTCCCCAGGCCTCGAACGCTCAACCTGGGGGTAAGTAGAGCCTTAAGAGGAACCTGGTAGCCACTTGCACCGCGGTGCAAGTGGCTACCAGGTTCCTCTTAAGGCTCTACTTACCCCCAGGTTGAGCGTTCGAGGCCTGGGGAGGTCCCCTTATGGGGGGGGATAATCCTGCTGGGGGCAGGATGAAGCTCTGGCTGGGGTGAAGCCCCAGTCCGGCACCGCTAGGGACCCTAGGGACCCCGAGTGGGAGACGGGAGACGCCGTGCCGTTACACCTGGCCCGTCAAGGGCCTGCTCTGATTCCCAGCTCTAGTCCTACCTCGGTATACTGTAACACTTAACAGTTTAGGGATTATGTATAATGCATTTATTTAAATAAACTCATTTTAATTAATGGCAAAGAGGGAAATCTTAGGGTGTGTTTGAACTTCTCTTATAATCAATTATGACAGTTGAAATCATGGTTTTATTTTGAAAAATATGGACGTGCCTTCTTTCCTATTTTTTTTACGCTCATGCTATTCTTTTTAGACCGCCTAGTATTTTAAAATATTTTTTAATAATACTTAATATTTTAAAATAATTTTTGGTCCACTCATGACTCACCCCTAAAATATTTTTTTTGTACATCCATTATTTAGCATCCAAATGTTTTTTCACTATTATTTTTAGTGCATCTAACACCCTAAAATATTGTACCAAAAATTAGTTTAAAACACTAATTGTTACTGAAAAAATATTTGGGGTACAATATGCAATTAAAATTAGGGAGAATTGCTAAAAACTACCTTGCAAGCAAATTAATTGCTAATTGCTGCCATTGCACATGGTGGGTGATAAGCTGCACACGCGTGAGTGATATTTTGCACACGAGGGATGGTGTTTGCACATTCGCAGGGATGAATTTTGCACATGTGGATGATACTTGCACATAAGGGGTGCTTGCTTGCACCCGTTGTACCAATCAGCAAATAATTTCCTTACAAGGTATTTTTGAGCTATTTTCCCTAAAAATTAGTCTAAGATGCTATGTCAATGCTACTAAAAAGATATTTTAGGATGCTAGATAATAGATATTGAGTTATATTAAAAAAAATTTTAGGGTGGTGAGTGGGCCAAAAAAATATTTTAGGATAGTGAGTGCTATTAAAAAAAATATTTTAGAGTATTAAGTGATATTAAAAGAAATACAAGATACTGAATGCTATTGTTTTTTTTAAAAAAAAGTGATTGGCATCATTATTATGCGCTAAAACGGCGCAATTTCAAGGGAAAGGAGGGCAGCAGAACGCAAAAGAGTATGAGAGAAACTGCATCCGAAAAATATCCAAACTATTATATAGGTAAACATCAATTATAAAGCCAAAATTAAACACCCTTATATGTATATATGTTAGAATTAATGATGAACTCAAAATCATGATTATCTTATAAGTTACTAAACAATGAAGTTTTATTATACCATCTATAACGACCTCCAGTTTAGACGGACAACCTAGTTTTATGCATGTCAAAATTAATAATAAGATTAAAACCCAATAATAATAAAAATTTATAAGAAAACCATGATTTTAATATTTTATTTTGATGAGATTAGATTGGCCTTGTTTGCTCGTGGGACTTGCCCAACTCGAGTTTTTCTCTCGACAAAACAGATGTTAAATGTAGAGAGACTGAATCTGATCCAAATATTAAAAAGATAAGTATAACTTTGGAGGAAGTTCTTTTTCGCTATTATCTCTTTAATGAACAGATTACATATTAATATTCATGAGAATATTGGCCCTATTTGTTTGGGGATTGTATAAGTGCTTTTTTGAAAGTGAATAGATATTTGGTTTGACTTTTGTATAAGTGGCTTTTATGTTATTTAAGAGAAAAAAAATTTAAAAATTATGAAAAGGGAAAGAAATTAACTTTGAAAATTTGGCAATAGTAAAATATATAATAAAATTACAATAAAAATGCAAATAAGTTAGAAATGATAAAAACTTAAGTTATTGATAAAGTAAAATAAAACAGAACTAATCAGATCAAAGGTCCCGTACAATTTGATCCCTAATGGTGTCACGAACATGATTCATTTAGGTTTATGATGTCCGAGCATTATTCTTGATCTTGACTATTATCTACATCAATTATATTCTTATTTTTTGTATCCTTAAAGTCCACATTAGTTTAGAAATTTCTTCTAATAAAATTATGTATAGTCATTGTTGTACAAACAATGCAGATAAATTTAATTTGAAAATATTAAAATACTTAATTATATTCAAATGTAATTACCACCTAATATATTTATATTCAAATGATATTTCTAGGTTACTAAAACTACCACAGACGACATTCAGGGGAATAAATCTATATGGCAGACGAGAAGAGAGAGAAGAGCTTAAAAACGAAAGTGGCTTTTGTAATGTAAAAAGTTAAAAATACTATCTTAAGAAAAAAATAGTTTTTTTAAAAAAAACTCGGTAGACAGAAAACTTAACCAAACACATGTTTTTCATCCCGTTAGTTTCAATTGAACTTAAAAGAGCAGAAACGCTCAAACAAATATACCCAAAGAAACGGAATATGATCTAAATATTAAAAAGATAAGGATAATTTTTTAGAAAATTCTTTTCATGATCTCCTCTTTAGTGGACATATTACATACTATATATGTATTTATAGGATAACAGATTACCAGAAGAAACCAGAAATCCGAGCTGGAAGGGAACTAAATTAGATGGAAAAGAATGAGAATAGGTGGTTAGGTAAAAACATGAAATTGCAATTTGTGGTTAAGCTCAAGAGTTTATTCTCACACCCCTTCACAACTTTACACATAATAACACATAACAAACCCAGATCACTATTAACTCGCCCCTTTTCATATTATATTTATAATTTAATTATGAATTCATACTTGTACGCGACAATTGATGTAGTAGTATTATTATTAGTGTTCAAGAGCCCAAGTAAATGACAAATTACTGGCATTTAAAAACCCAAATTAATGATTATTCACGGAACCAAACTTCGTGAGTGTGTCTGAGAAAAAGGATTAAAGATCCAAGCTTTTGTCTCTTTTATCTCTCCCACCTTATATCTCTGTCAAAGATTCCATTGCATTTTCCGGTCCACCACCATTACACAAGCATCTCTCCTTTTTCCCCATCTACCTTCCCCACAAAGTCCTGCTTCGCTTTGCTTTTAATTATTTATTAATTATTATAATGCAATAATAAAAATATTCAATTTTTTTCCTTCTTTTTGTAACTATTCTTCTTCTTCTTCAGCATAATCATTCATTTCAATTTGGGATGTGAATTCGAAGACACAGAGGCATCTTTCTCACAGAACCAGAAGGATACTCTGCTTTTTTATTCCCCCAGGTTTCCGTCTGAAATTAAGAGGAAAGAGAAGAAACGAAGCAGCAACAATAAAATTTTCTGGATCTGGGTCGGGTCAGAGTCGGGTCTCTCTCTGCTCTGGTCTGCTCTTCCCTGTTGGTATTGTTTTCTGAATCCTATTGTTAATCATCCATTCCACTCTCTGGATTTTAAGCCTTTTTCATTTATTATTATTTTTTTGAATTTTGGTTACTTCTGCTTACACAATTTTTCTGTTCATTACAATACAATATTTGGGAATTCTCTCCCTTTCTCTCTCCCCCTGTGCTATCTTCCTTCTCGTTACGTGGATGATAATCTCAAATAAATGTTGTTCGTCGACATTTCATTACCAGTATTTCCTTTTGTAAGAGCGGATTATGCCCTCGGTTTGGTATCAGTAGATCTTAAAATTTAGCCTTTCTGGAATTACCTTTCCTTTTTCTCGGTAGATTTTGGAATTTATGGCCGAAACTGTCAATCATATTCTTATTTTTGGATTTCGTTCATACGATCTTCATTTAGCGCTCTATTAAGGTCGTCTTTAGCTTCCTTCTGCTTCTGATTAAACAAAATTCATCTTGGATTTCAAACTCATCCACATGAACAGTTTTAGTTCCATTTTTTTTAAATGGGGAATGGTGGGTGAGTCAGAATGTCATGTTATATTCGTTAATGTTTAGCTTTGTTTTTTCCATTGTTGTATCGTTTATGAACCTTTCAGAAATACGATGTTGCAGTCTAGGTGGTCCTAAATTGAGAGGTCTTCTTCATGGCTGGGATTGATGATAATGTTCCTTTAAATGGCGACTGGGGCCCTCCTAGTCCGAGTCCAATATCATTTTTCTCTAAAATGCTAGGTGAAGATAATCTTTCAAATCAAATCTCAGAGCCTCTTGGAAATGGTAGAACTAAGGAGCTCTTTCTGCAACAAAATCAAGAGCTCATTATGACCGGAACTTTCAACACAAGAGATATAGCACCACAAGATGACGCGTCTGGTAGCCAATTTAATGACACAACTTCTTTGTCTGAGAATAAGTCTAACTCACGAGGAAACCTTGTTGAAAGGATGGCTGCTAGAGCTGGATTTAATGCCCCAAGGTTGAATACAGAAAGCATTAGATCAGCTGATCCTACGATGAATTCAGATACTCGATCTGCTTACTTAACCATACCGCCTGGACTCAGTCCGACCACACTTTTAGAGTCTCCAGTGTTCCTTTCTAATTCTCTGGTGAGTGAGCTCTAAATCTAAAGTAACATGCTCGATATTGTTTTGTTTGTGGTTCGTTTTTGAGTCCTGGTTTGGTATTTGAGTTGGAAATGTACTCTTGTGAGGTGGATTGAGTTCTGATAAAAATTAATCTGATGTTACTTTTCCTGGATGATGCTATTGATTGCAGAGGAATTGTTTTTATACCTTGATGGGAGCTGCTTGATGTAGAATTATGATGTATTTATTATCATTCCCTCTTCTCTTCTGGCGCGTCAAAATAATTTCAAGACAATAATTGATCCCACTGTTTATTGCATTGCTAAAAAGTATCCCTCACCATACAAATGTCTGATATGTGACACATTTATGCATTGCCAATGTAGTTTTTGGTGGAGGCTTGGATGCTTTTTCCCCAATTAAAATATATGCCTTAATGGGTAACTTGAGTTTTCAAGGCTTGAATTTTGACCGGTTACAGTTCATGAGCTTTCTTTCTTGCCTCTTTCTGTTATTTTCTTCCAACACATTTGAGTGCTGAAAATTTCACTAGATATAAGGGGTATGCTTAAGATGTGGTACGAGTGGCTCTTTTATGGGATCATAACTTAGCACAATCACTTAAAGAAGTTATAGAACAGGGTATTGTGATGAATGATATTTTCAAACAAGTAATTATTGATAGAGTATAATAGTGTTATGTGATTCATGTAGCCAACCTCACTTAATGTGATAAAACTTTCTATTATTGCTATTATAGTATAAAAGGGCGGGTCGGTGCATAAGGCTCTTTGGTACTATTTACCTAATTCATGATGAGCAAAAATTTTATGCTTTTGTGCATACATTGTATTCGTGTACCTGGCATCCAGTAAAATGTCAGGGATGCCAGCAGTCATCATTTTAATACTTTGGAAGCTAAAATCTGATTTTTCAAAGTTGTTTATTCGCCTGCTGAATTATGAAACTGTCTAATTGCAGGCACAACCATCTCCAACAACTGGAAAGTTTCCATTTAGCACAAATGGCAACTTCCAGGGTTCGGAACTGAACCCTGGTGCTACTGGAAAAACTAAAGATATCAACTTTGATGACATTTATGCATCATCATTTGCTTTCAATACTACAACAGCAGATTTGGGCTCTTTCTATAATGGTGCTGCTAGAAAAGTAATCACTTGGCGAAAAACATTTTCACTATTTCTAATGTTTATTTACCTTCTGATGCATTATTGGACAACTATGTAAAAAGCCAATGACACATTTTGGTATCTTCGTAGATGAATCGAACCACGCTACCAGAACAATATCTTACTGTTGAGGTCTCAGCTCCAGATTTGACTGACCCTCCCACTCAAAATGACAGTAGAGCATCAGTTGAGGAACCAGCAGATGAAGAAGGAGGTCAAAGAGGAAATGGAGATTCACAGGCTGCTGGTGTTGGGGGTACACCATCTGAAGATGGATATAACTGGAGAAAGTATGGACAGAAACAAGTTAAAGGTAGTGAGTATCCACGAAGTTACTACAAGTGTACGCACACGAATTGCCCAGTAAAGAAGAAAGTGGAACGATCTCATGAGGGCCACATAACAGAAATCATCTACAAGGGGAACCACAACCATCTGAAACCGCCCACAAATCGCAGATCTGCTGTAGGGTCTGTTAACCCTCTCGGTGACGTGCAAGCAGACACATCTGAAGGTACTGAACCACATGGTGTGGGTGACGGTGAACTGGGCTGGACAGGTACACAAAAAGGAAATATGTCTGGAAATGCGGACTGGAAGCATGAGAACCTTGAAGTGACCTCTTCAGCAGCATCTGTGGGCCCTGAATTTGGCAACCAGCCCACCAATTTGCAGGGTCAGAATGGTGCTCAATTTGAATCAGGAGATGCAGTGGATGGCTCATCTACTTTCTCTAACGATGAGGATGATGATGACAGGGCCACTCATGGCAGTGTATCAGTAGGTTATGATGGAGAAGGAGACGAATCAGAGTCTAAAAGAAGGTATCCATTGTTCTCTTTTTAATTTCTTAAAAAAACAAATAACATCTCAGTCAAGTATTAAAATCAACAATATACTATCTCCCCAGAAAACTGGAATCTTACCCAAATACAGCAGAATTGAGTGGAGCCACTAGAGCTATTCGGGAGCCTAGAGTTGTTGTTCAAACTACCAGTGATATAGATATCCTCGATGATGGATACCGTTGGCGTAAATATGGACAAAAAGTTGTCAAAGGAAATCCCAATCCCAGGTGAGCATTCCTTAGTAGCTGTATTCTGTCATACACTTTATGGTCCTAAGATTGATTTACCTAATTTAATTAGATTATTAGATTAAAGAAGTTAGTTAATATGGTATTTTTTTTTAAAATATCCTAATCATTTTCCTTAATTCTCTCCATCTTTTTCTTATTTGATTATTGTTGATAGATCATTAATAGAGGTAAACTAAAAAAAGATTGACAAACATGAGAAATAAGTCTTACATTTTAGGACTAAGTTTCAACAACTCTACAAGGACTGAAGGAGTATATACATATACATCCATGCATAAGGGTGCACGCTTACACATATATATGCGCTCACAAGGACATGCAACACGCACACATATTTATATGAATGTATTTGGCTGAGAATGGATGAGATGAGAAATGGATTTTGGTGCAGGAGTTACTATAAGTGCACCAATGCGGGTTGCACAGTGAGGAAGCATGTGGAGAGAGCATCACATGACCTGAAATCTGTCATTACTACATATGAAGGAAAGCACAATCATGATGTTCCTGCGGCTCGTAATAGCAATCAAGGCAATAATGCTGCAGCTTCCAGTGCTGCTACTGCTCAAGCTGCTTCTGTTATTCACAGTCACAGAGGTGAGGCTTCACAAGTTCACAACGGTATTGGGAGGCTTGAGAGGCCTGTTTTGGGCCTGGGCTCGTTCAACTTACCTGGGGCTGGGTCTGGGCCCGGGCCTGGGAGGCCACAATTAGGGCCTTCTCATGGCTTTTCCTTTGGGATGGGAATGAATCAATCAGGCTTCCCCAATATAGCCGCCATGACAGCTTTGGGCCCGGCCCATGCTAAGCTTCCTGTCATGCCGGTTCATCCGTTTTTGCCCAATCAACGTCCACCAAACATGGGCTTCATGTTGCCCAAAGGAGAGCCCAATTTGGAGCCCATTCCAGACCGCGGGCTTAATATGCCCGCTGGTTCGTCAGTATATCAAGATATAATGAATCGGATGCCACTTGGACCCCATATGTAACATTTTTCATTCTTTGAATAGAAAAGAACAAATACATTGTAACACACACACACATATATGTGTGCGCTCTCAAGTTGCAAATTCATTACTTCTTGATTTACTAACTCATAATTTATTGTTATAGATATATATAAAATTCATTATAACATTTCAACTCATTTGAGTTAGCTCAAAACTAATAACTAGATGACTTAGCGGGACCTTACGTTTGAATGAAGGAAAAAAAAATTTATGAAAGAGAAATACTTTGATAAAAAATAGGATGAAAAATATATTTACCCGGGGAAATAAGAAGAAAGTTGGAGGAGGGAAAAGTGGTAACGGGGTCTACATATTTTCTTTCCAATGTTTTCTCATGAAAAATGTAGAGATATATTAGAAGAGAAACACGTGTTTTCAAAATTTCCTCAAATGAAAGGAAAATAGGCATGAGGCTGACATATATTTTATATGATTTTTTATTGTTATTATAAAATTAGTCCATTTTCTCGTGTTTTCCTTTGATTCTTTTTATCCAAATATAATGAGAGGGAATATTTCCTGTTTTTCTTTTCACTATTTTTTTCCTTCCATTTTCTCTCTCTCATGTTCTCTGTTCATTTGAATTCAAAGGATAAGTTAGATTTGGGAAGATAATTCTCATAATATGGGAATAAAAATGATGTCATTTTTTCATTCTTAAGGAAAACATGAATTAAATGATTAAAATATACTTAGAAACACTGTAGGATGGTTTGATAAGTGACTTAGTGCCTGTTTGGATTAGCAGTAGAAGTTATTTTTTCAACGTGATTTACAGTGTACGAGATAAGTATGTGAGAGAAGCTTTATCTAAACTTGCGTAAGCAAACTTTTTAAATGTGAACCCAAACAAACTCTTAAAAAATTTAATGGCATCGCGTCTATGTTAATCATTCATGTGGACATATATTTTAACCAGTTTCACTAATAATAAGAAAGTAATGCTTTGCTCATAAAAAAAAGAAAAGAAAAAAGAAAGAAAGTAATGCTATGCTAAAAAAACAAAAGTAATGCATTTTTAATAAAACGAAAAAAAAGAGGAATACTCATCTTTCTTGAACACAACACTCAGCAAAAGGACATTAAGTTGCTAATTGAGCTGCACATTCTCCAATAAAATAAATCATCTCCATCGTTAAAGATGACAACTAAGAGCCTGTTTGGGAACTCAGTGAAGAAGTGACTTTTTTTAATGAGGCTTTTACAGAAGCCCAATTGAAAAAAAACCAGATTAGAAATGTGATTTGTGTTTGGATTGGCGGTGGGAGAAGTGACTTTTTTTTTAACATTGAACCTGTTTGGATTAACATTTGAAAAACCCGTTTAAATAAGAAATGACTGAAAAATGTATAAACCTTGTTGGATAATACATATATATTGTTATAATTGATGTTAAAAAATATAAAATATATTTTTTAAATAAAAAATTCAATGAAAAAGTTCAAAAGCCCATTGATAGAAGCTCAAAAGCTAAAAAAATGAGCTTAAGGAAAAAAAACTCTTTTTTTATTAAAAGCCCATTATAAGCTAATGATTTTCCAAACACTTATCATGTGCTCTAATAGACTTTTGATGTCCAAATAAGCTTTTTTCCTTATCTAATGTGTTTCCAAACACATCTTAAGTGTGTTTGTCTCTCCGTTTCGGAGTCCAAATCCAACGTTTTACCCAAAGTGAACAAACAAATCCAAATTGTAAAAAAAAAAAGAAAAAAGAAAATCCAAAAGGAACAGACAAACATGCTCAAAGTCGTTGGGTAAACCTAACTTGTTTCCCGTGATAAGCAATACGAATCAAAAAAGAAAATCCTTAAAATCTTTTAATTTAAAGAGTATAAGAATACTCCTCTTTATGTAATCTTCTTTTTGTAAGTATAATCATCCTCTTCTTAGAGATAATCCAGTTTAAGGAATTGTCAGACACTATGCATCTCCCCAAATGCAAACATTGGATCGCCATATATGTGGGACTTCTACCTTCCATTAGATCTAACATTCATTGATTATTTTATACAATGTTTAATATACAAAAGAAAAATATTCTTAATAAATATGATTTGAAATTCCAAAAAGTGAGTACAATATATAAAATTTCAAATTGATCATTTGTATCAAAAGGGAAAATAAATTATGGGTGCTTTTACAATTTTACCTCTAGAAAAAAATATCAACAACCCTTGTCGGAATACAGTCAGCGGTAGCCATCCCTACCACCAGAGGATCATTAGAGCTTTGGTGCCAATGCCTACTATTTTTAGGGCCAAGGTGGGACTTGATCCCACCACGTTGGATTCCAAAAACTATATAACCATCAAGCAAGCAAACCCATATGTTGTGCAAAATAATATATAAAGTAACTATCAAAGTAAAAGACCTGGAAATTAATTGCACTAAAGGTGAAATTTACTACAATTGAAACTACTTTCACCATTTTGTATTAATTATTTACAACACTTTTTTTTTATTTATGAATTCAACACTTAAAAAATACTCATATAAAATGCCATGTTCAGGGAATTCACTACGCTAGAGACAAAATTTACTACACTTAAAAGTAACTTTCACCATTTTACTTTAGCGCTTTACGACACTTTTCTATGAATTCCGCACGTAAAAAAAAATTCATATCATATGTCATGTTTCTGGAAATTTACTACACTAGAGACAAAATTTACTATACTTGAAACGATTTATACCATTTTGCATTAGCGATTTACAATACTTTTTTATGAATATCACTCTTAGAAAAATTCATATGAAAAGGTGAATCTCGTTTAAACTGTAGTGAATTCCACCTCTAGTGAAGTAAATTCCTTGAAATTTATAACTATAGTGGAATTAATAAAAAAGTATTGTAAATGACTAATGTGAAATGGTAAAAATTGTTCAAGTGTAGTAAAATTCTTCTATATTGTAGAAATTCCCTTAAACATGGCATATTATAAGTGTGAAATTCTTAAAAAGTGTTGTAAATTGCTAATGTGAAATGGTGAAAATCATTTTTAAGTGCAATAAATTTCATCTCTAGTGTAGTAAATATCCTGAAACATGGCATACTATATGAATTTTTCTCAATGTGGAATTCATAAGAAATGGTTGTAAAACGCTAATGTGAAATGGTGAAAATCATTTCAAGTGTAGTAAATTTCCTGAATCATGGCATATTATATGAATTGTTTTAAGAGTGGAATTCATAAAAAGTGCGGTAAATTGACAAAATGAAATAGTGAAAATTATTTCAAGCGTAGTAAATATAGCTTCTAGTGCAATAAATTCTATGAAACAGAGCCTTTTATTTTGTCAGTTATTTTATATATTATTTTGCACAATCTTATCGAATGGGTTTGGTGGCTCTATGGTTGTATAATTTTTGGAATCAATAGAGTGGTGTGTAATATCCTGAATTTTGGGTTTAGAGACTTGATGATAAATCTATATCAAGCAGACGACAAAGCCCAGTTTGAGAAGAATTTCAATAATGACGACAGATAGAAAGATTTTCGAGGAATGTATGATTTAGTTTTCTGAGAAGAGAATGGTTCTCTTGATGATATGGGGCCCTACAAGGACACTTGGAGTCATCTTATGGGACACAGAGGCTCATGGTGCCATTTGGCAGGGTTTGATATACGTGCTGTAGTCCTGAGGAAAACCAGAGTAGGATCCCGAGTAAACACTAATAAAATAGCTTTAATAAAATAGTAATGATGACTTAACTTTAAGGATGACACCACAAGAAGATGACACATGTCCCCTCATCATTGTGATCACTTTGGGTTTGTTTGGTATGAGGGGTTTAGAGGGGAAGGGAGGGGAGATAAAAGTTTTATAAGTTAGATTTAAAAAAACTGAAGAAGTAGGGTCACAATATTTTAACAAAGATAAGATATAAGATATAGAGTAAGAAAAATTGTGTAAAATCTTTTAACCCCACTTCTCTAATATTTTTAAATATAACTCAAAATTTTTTTCTCTTCGCCTACTTTCCCTCCCCTCCCCTCATACCAAACAAGCCATTTATGACTTTTGTGTTGACACCACAAGAAGATGACACATGTCCCTTTATTATTGTGATCACTTTATGATTTTGTGTTGGTATCAAATCCCTCAATATTTTGACATTATCAGAGTATTAACGTATAGTTCAGTGGGCATACAAAAATATCATAAACATACTGATATTAAATACTTGATTACATTATAGGAAATCCCCACAAGGTTATACATAATGATTACAAATCCCAAAATACATAAAACGGTAAACAAATAACCAACATAAAATTCTTGCTCTGGACCAGAATCCTCAATTGCCGAGTGTTTACTTCTTTGCCTTTTGAACTACTTCCTCTTGTTGAGTAAATTTTTAATTCATGGAAAGGGTGTGATTCAAAACGAATTTCAGTAGTAACATGCAATCAATCATATAAAATGCGAGAGATAAATGTGCAATGCAGAAATTAATGCTGTGCACTTGTCTGTCAATCAATGTTCAAGATCAAAATGATGATTTTGTTCATATCAAAATGACCGTTTTGTCCCTACTTGCTACACAGTGATCACAATAATATTCTGCAACATGCAACAATCTGACCATACTTGTCACACTACCTCAACTGGGTCCCACTAGCCTCATGGTACTTGTGCTTTTCCTACACCACAACGAGGAATTATATCATCTACCTAAACTAGGTCTAAACAGGCCTAGTGATACTTGTGTTTTTTCCACTAGGTGGTACTTGTGCTTTTCCCACACTACAACTCTAAGAATTATGTCACATAGACTTGTCACACAGACTTCTCATCACAGAACATGGCAATTCAATGCATATAAACAATCACATAATGTATGATATATAGAGTTACTACCATGACTCCTTTCCTGTGCCTAGCTAATATCGGTCCTCTAATTTCTGGTCTGGCTCGGGTAAATGTCAAATCCTAAAATTTCAAATGGATAATAAATGAATTATTACTTATTCATGCCTTATTCCAAGGCTCATAAAGTTGGTTATCTCTACCGAAAACACATAATTACCCAAAATGCCCCTAGGGAATCCGATCTAATTCCCTTTATACTCGGTATAATTGTACTTTTCCAAATATTATGACCCAGGCTATTCCAACACAATTTCACGTGTAGAATCCTTTTTTGACCTCATTTTTTTTAAAATCATACTACATTTACCAAAATGCTATTGACAACCACTGATTAGTGTTTTAGGGGTAAAATTGTCATTTCACACCCTAAGGCCTTCACACTCCATATTTCACATGTTTTCTGCACAATTTTTCATTCTAAACACAATGGAATCATCAAATCCATCAAATTTTATCCCAAACACCCCTAAATAGCCCTGGCCGAATGTTTAGAGAATTTAGGAAAAATAGAATTTTCTTGATTTCATTCAACAAAACACCATCTTTCCACTTCTAATCACTTGTTTAATCACTTATACACCTCTTGAACATGATTAATGACAAATTGGATAGCACCTACCCTTAGGTTTCATGCATCCCTAATCAGAATTTCAAGACAAATCAAGCCAAAAACCAACCAAAACCACCACCAACAATCATAAAACAATAAGAGGTGACAAGTATTCAAGCTTACCTTGATTCTTCCTCTTTCTCTCACTAAAACCGACCACTTCCTCTCTCCTTTTCCCTTAATTTTCTTCTTGGTTTGCATGATTTCAAGAAGGATATGAAGATTAGAGAGGGTTTACAAGAGAATGAAGGCAAGAACAAGTGAAATTTTGAGCTTAAACTTACCTATTGCCTTCTTGACTCTTTCTCTGTCTTTCTTGTTCTTTTCTTCTTCAAGCTCTCTCTCTCTTCTTTTCTTGTTGCTGGCAGAAAATGAGGCCTTGGAAGAGCTTAAAATGCTCTTATAAAAATCATCTTCTACCTCCTTAAAATATTATATTTTATTGCCAAAGTTTTACATATGGCATTTTCTTATGACTTCCTTTTTCCATATGGCATATATACCCACCACATGGCATGCTAGGTGGCTTGAGCTCATTTTTCCCTTGCTCTTCTTCCTTTTGGCCAACTTTGGCCTTAATTATTGGGGAAAAATATTGGCTTTTAATTTTATTAGCCAAATGATTATTGTACCCTTAATTTTTCTTTAATTTTTGAACCAAGTGTTGTTTTCCTTCATCCCTTTTCTTTTTGGCCAAAATTGTAAGACCCGTCTTACATACCCATTTATTACGTATACGGAAGCATTATTCTTTAATTTCTTAGGGGTTAATTACTCATAATGACTTATTTAGCTGTTATTCTTACCGAATATCAGAGTTAATTCTTATTCTCAATGATCCCAATGTGGCTTAATTCAAATACATATATTCTTACAAATACATATTCTCCGTGTGCAAATAATGATACAGACAGTAATCTAAATACAATTTAGTCTTCAATTCTTCATCTTCTTTCCTTTGGGATCATCTTCAAACATTCTTCTCTGTCCTGCTCACAGACCTATATGGTTAGTGGGGGAGGGTGAGATTCAGGGGAATCTTAGTAGCAAACAATACTAACAATGCATGTAAGATGAATGTTAGTCCATGATGTGCTTGCCTTACATAGGCTCATGTTCACATAATGACATTTCTGCATGCTCAATGTTTCATGCCATATACCTATAGCCACAGTAAAAACAGAAAGAGAGCTTCATTCATTAATACATGCTTCAGATAATCAAGCAAAGCAATACTTCAAATCAATACATAGCATACACATTAAATACATGTAAGTTAAGTAAGTTCACTACCTTTTGCTTTATGTCCTCTTCTTGTTCCTTTTCTTCCAACCATTGAAGTTGCTTGGAGAACCTTCCATTCTTCTTCTTTATTATCTCATGGCCCTAGATACATAACCACATCATTAGAGCCATGACAAATGAATGTCCATTGTGGCTACATTAGCCTCTAGGACATGTCTCTACACTTTAGACCCATGCTTGTCACAATTTAGTTTAAATACCATAAATTCGTGGGTCCACCTAATCTGCTGGATTTGTCACCTCACTTTGAAAAATCATAAATTAATCTAGAAAATCCAAATAAGGTGGTTTAAAGTCCTATATGACCTTATTTAAGTCTTCTTTACAGGAAAAATATTTTCCTCTACCATATTTATGCAACAAAGTCCAAAAATCCTCAATCAAACAAACTGTTCCAGAATTTGTTATAGATCCAGTTCCTAACTTTAACAAATCATAACTTACAATATACTAACCTAAATGGCACATATTATATATCAAATCAAAGATTAGGACATCTACTTTCATTTTGAAAAGTTTCATGGTTATTGGATAACATTTAGTCACTCAAAAACACACTATAATTTGACTATTTTCAGAAAACAAAATTTGGCAGTACTACTCTTTTAACATAAATCTTTGGGTTTTCAAGCCAACCCTTCTAAAATCATGTTCACAACATATTCCCACACAATTTCGTATGTAGAATCCATTTCTAACCACAAAAATAAAAAAAATAATCTTCTTTCCATATGTTCTGGGTTTGACCAAAAATTAGGGCACCATGAGGACTTATCAAAACCTCAAGATATTTGGTTCAAATTGGAGCTTATATATACCTCGACTCGATTCCATACCCGGTTTTTGATTTTGGTAGCACCTCCACCTTGTAGATGACACTAAACACCTCTGATCAAGAATCTAAAACCATAGAAATTTTGTTCTCACCGAAAGGAACAACATTCGTGAAGAGAGAGAGAGAGAGAGTTGTGTTGTCTTGTAATGACATGTGTCACACATGAGCTAAAATATCCCAGGGTACCCAAACTGGAGACCGGTGGATTTTTCAGACTAATGTGCTAGGTGGCGGAACACCATTTGTCTAACACAAAAACATAAAGTAAAAGTGCTTAGGTGGTAACATATCATGGTACTAACACAAAAGCTACTTTATGTGTGGATGGTCTAGATTGTGCCACATGTCCTTTACCCACATTGTCCACTTATTTTTCCTGATTCCTTACTGACTTTATTATCAAGGAAGTGGGGTTCGATGAATTCCTCTGACTCCCCTATGCAATACTTAGGAAAGTCAATCATGTACCTGAACTGGGGACCGGTGGATTTTACTGACCATTGTGCTAGGTGGTGCCTCATAAGAGTGCCAACACAAAAGTCACTTTATGAATCTCATGATGAAGGGACAAAAGTCACTTTAGTAAAGTTACTTTAATAAAGTTACTTTATCGGTGTTTATTTGGGATTCTACTGGGGTTTTATTGGGGATTGCACCACATGTACTGCCTCAGGGGATTGCCGAGTGTGTATGTTAGTGTGCTTACATGTGGGACCCACATGGCCTATATCTCTTCTTCCTTTTTAAAAATACAGGGTATATATGTAATATACCAAATTTTGTAACCAGTAGAATTTGTAAATATTTAACTAGCGGAATAAAATGATTATCGGTGTTTACATATAAATATAGGGCTATTTTTGAGATTCCTATATACGTACGGTGTTGTCTGCAACAATTAAGAAGTTATGGTTACAAATTATGAGGATAAGAGTTGGACGAAAATCTGTCGGTGGCCAAAGTACATATGATGCCATTTTTAAGATTTAGCGGAGTGGGATGCTGTGTGGCAGGCCTCGATATATGTGTTGTGGTTTCAAGTAAAACTCAAGTAGAATCCCGAGTAAGCATCGATAAAGCAACTTTATTAAAGTAGCTTTAATAAAGTAAGAAATCATGGCACAACTTTTGTGTTGGATGAATAAGAGAGTGACAAGTGTCCTCTCATCATTACATGGACAAGAGCACTTTTGTGTTAGATGAATAAGGAGGTGACAAGTTTCTCTTATAATGACATACACCTTTTTTCCTTTTGTGTTGGCATCTCCGGAGTGCGCCACTTAGCACATGAGTTTGGGGAATCTACCGATCTTTGGCTCGGTCGCGTACTTGGCTTCCCGAACACCGAACCCGGGAGTCTGAGGAAATTTTCAGGCCTCTTCCTTCCCCTAACAAATGTGGCACCACCTAAGAGAGAGAAAAAAGAAGATGAATAGCTTAATGACACATAGCAAGTTTGGGCTCACAACTTGTGACACTTGGCACAACAAGAAGAGATCTCATGCATGATTAAATCACCACCCTTTATTCTTCTTCAATAGGCCAATTCGGCCAAATGGAGAGAGGGAAGAGGAAAAATCATAAATTCATCCAAAATTAGAAGAGAAAAGAGGAGGTGTGAATATTAAATTTCCTGAGTTCTAGAGCCAATGCTGACCCCGTATCGTTGCTATTATCTGGTAAGCCCTTCAAGAAACTTCTTCTACTTACTGTGAGCATCAATTCTGTGGTATCATATTTCTCATCCGAGGTGTATTGTGTCATTTAGTTTGCTGGAGTGCCGCTGAAATACCCAACCGTTTGTAGAAACGTGAAGAGGTAAACCTCAACTTCATTTTGAATCGATTACTTTGTGATTTCGTTGAGTTTTTCTTGGCTCTTGGACCACTCTAACATTATGGCCAGAGGGTGTTTTTGAATTAAATTTTTTTAATCATATAGAATGTGATATATGATGATTAATGATGTTATTAGACTTGGTGGTAAAAAATGTAAACTGGATTTTTTCTTGTTTTGGGGACAAGTTTTGGTCAGAAGCAAAACCTGGGAGAGGGAGTGTGATTTTGGTATTTTTAAGGTTAGAATTCGATTCTATATGAAAAATGATATAGGAATAGGCCCTAGTTATGATCTTGAATGATTTGGAATGAAAAACCAAAAGATTGAAACTTAGTTAAAGGTGCTGCCAATATTGCATTTTTAATTGGCAGATTTATTGTGGCAAAAATTTCACTATTCAAAATTTGTTTATTGATGGTGATGATTTCCAGATTTAAAATAGACATAATGATATTTAAAATGATACGTAATAGGAAGGATTTGGATTAGTACACTAGGAGTTATGAGTGTTTGAAGTTAGACCTTCAAAGCTGGAAAGATTTTCAGGCAGTATGAGAAAAAGTGGAAACTGGGAATAGTGCATGGATAGGTGGTAGTGGGAAGTATTTTCCCATTAAAATAAACTTAATAAGTGACATATAAAACTTAGAACCACTTTAATTGGATATTCCTAGGCCAGGATATGAATTTTCAAAGATTATTGAAAATTTTGCCAACTTTTTGAAAAGTGTGAAAGTAAGAAGAATATGGCATTTGGTAATTAAGTTAGCCTCTAAGGGTTAAGTTAAACACTTGGAGTTGGTGTGGGCCCATTAAATACCCATTGGGCCTAATGAATTAATTTTAATGATAACCAACCAAAGCGTCTTGAGTTATTAAACATTGGGACAAGTAATAACTCACTGTCTATAAATTATAAATTATAAGATTCGACATTTTCTCGGGACGTTGAGAGATGGGGAACATGAACCCAAATTGAAAAGAATTCCAGGCAGTACCCTATTCCTTATATCATATGTGCTACTCTGTATGTATTCTCTATCATCTGTGCATGTGCGGGACAGCTAGTCCTTAGACGGTAATACCTGTAAGTACAAGTTGCACCGGGAGTTACCTGGGGCGTCTTGAGCTAGGTAGACTTGAGGCAGAAATCTGTAAGTGCACCTTTATGGGGTAGAGGCCTTGGGCTGCTAGATTGAGATTGCCAAGTGCTATGATTATGTGATAAGGGACCAGTTAGGCCCTTTGTTTGTTGCATAATTTGTAAGTGCTCTGTGATTATTTGTTTTACATACTTTGTATTCTGCATATCATGTTTGTGATCAGTGTACTACTGAGATTCTTTGGAATCTCACCCTTTTTCAATAAATGATATACAACAAAGGCGTCTAGCTCTAAGGACAAGAAGATAATATGGATGGACGAAGAGAAGGCAGATTAATTATGGACTGTTTGGTTATCTTTTTCTTTTGGATGACTGTAAAATAAGTAGATGTAATTAAGTAGAATTAGCAGTAGTAGTACTAGTAACCACGATGTGATACCCTATTTCCAATAACCTTAAATGAGTAGGGAAATCCATTGTGGAACCATGATTTAAACCCGAATTACCCAACGTTCAATAACGTTCATAAATTCCCACTATCAACTCAGGATTTGAACATAAGGTCGAGAGTGTTTTTCAAAGGGTAGAAAACTGTGCTATCATTCCCACAAGATTCACTATGTCACTTATACCTCATCGGCTCTTGCTTTTTAATATATCAGAGTATGCGAGTGTTATATTTGCCTTTTTCTTTAATACAATTAAAGCTATTCTCTGCTCATAAATCATTCATTCATTTATATATGCATAAATCGCATATCCACAAAACTATCTAAATAATTACACCGAACACAAATAGTAGTGCCTTGCACTACGATCTTCACTTCACCTTCGCAATTCCTCATCGCATATCTCCAAGCATTCTTCACCTGTACTTAACATACCTATATGTTTGGGTGAGGAAGAGTGAGATTTGAGAGAATCTCATTAGTAAACAATACTACTATACATGTAAGATATATGTATGATGTATGACATCCTTGTTGGAAATAGTGCCCTAGGGGCCAATCATTGTACTTTGAATAATTGTTATTTAATGAATTTCTCCATTTAGTTATCATATTATTCGCATGTTCACTGTGATAACTGTATCCTTGGATAAATCATAATGATTGTCATAAATGTCCCTAGTCGGTCATCTATGTGGGAGCAAAGATGAAATAAGACCAGTATGACTTTGATAAGGTATGAGGATACGAATCAAAGTCTTAGGCACTTGTAGGAGTACAAGGTGCTGGACCGATCTGCTATGAGAAAGCTGCATGGATCAAGTCATAAGCTTATCTCATGTATAACCACGTCACAATGCCCTTTGACCTGAGATCATCATGGATTCCTACATGAGAGTTACTAAGCTTTGACTTAGTCAAAAGTCACCTTTAACCGGGTGATGATAAAGGCTACAATCGGGTTTAGTAGTTTTCATGCAGAGGAATGTGAATGGTCAAGATGGAATTTGTCCCTCACATTAGTAGAGAGATATTACTGGGCCCCTCGATGAGTGAGTCTGAGAAATGTATGGCCATACTATGATAGAAAGGAGTTTTCATTTCTATAGTCAGACTACTCAGGGATCGAGAAAGTAATGGTCAGGAATAGGAGGATGACATTCTCCATGCCTCATCTTTAACCGAAATATCGTGTGACAAAAGGGACGTGATATGGTTATATGACAGGTTGTATCGTATTGTCGATCCTCATATGAATTGGGTAGTCGTAATGTCTTGCTAGAGGCCGCTTACGACTTGTGGGTTGGTATAGTCATTAGCCCATTGCCAACTTCGTATGGGCCTACAGGGTCACACACAAGAATAGCCTAACACGAGCTATAATGTCCAGATTCATTGAATCTAAGATGCGTCTAAGATTCAATGAATACAATGTTTAATCTAGGGTGAACGAATTTTAAATATATATTTATTATATACACATGTTGTGTGAATATTTATTTGATAAATATTTATATCTGTGTATATATATATATTTATATTTTGAAAAGAAAATTAATAATATTATATACACACTTGTATTTTTGAAATACATAAATACATATATAATATATATTATTTGATAATATATATTATATGAAAATATTATATTATATATAAAATTTATATTATTTGATAATATATATTATATATATGATAATATTATATTATTTGTAATATGATAATATTATATATAATATATATAAAATATATATTATTTGATAATATATATTAAGTATATGATAATATTATTATACTGTGTATATATAAAGATATTATATGATAATATCTCAGATTTAATTTATAAAGATAAATTAAATCTAATTCGATTGGCTCTTTATTCTAATTAAATAAATAGGTTAAATTAAAACTGTTGGACAGATTTAATTAAACCATATTTATTTAATTAGCTTATCAAAAACAATTAAGTGTTAATTGATATGATAAGGATTTTGAAATTAATTAAGATTAATTTTCAAATATCCATCATAAAATAGATAACCCTAATAGTTATAAAAGGTGAGAGCTAGGGTTTTCTACGGATGATGAAAAAATGGAGAGCCGCCAGAAAACCCTAGAGGGGCATTGGAGGCGCTAGCATGCTGCCGGTGTTGGGTCCTGTTCGTGTGGATACCAGTAGAGGGAGCTGATCTAAGTAGTTGGCTCCTTAAGATCGAAAAGGAAAAACTCAAAAAGGTACGACTCTTTCTAACTTGATTTAAATGCCGTTGATAGATCCGCAATTGGGATTGTTAAAATTTTGCAATTTTAAAATTTTAATTCTTCCGTTGTGTGCCTACCAATCCTAACAATCCTTGCCTTTCATAACTTCATGTCAACATAATGACATGTCTGCATGCTCAATGTTATGATATACTCATGGCCATCGCATAAATATAACAGAGCTTCAATCAATCAAGTATTCTCAACACAAATAAGCAAAGCACTCACATACAACAATACAAAACATACGTATCAAATACATGCATGCTAGGTAAGTTCACTACCTCTTGGACTTAGTATCCTTCCTCAAATCATCGTCTTTGCACCGGATCGGCACAATCCGTCAGGTCCTAAATTCCCAAATACAATAAATGAGTCATTACTCATCCATATATCATTCCAAACTCATATTATTGGTTAACTTAGCATAACAATGCTAAATTACCAAAATGCCCTCAGAGACCCGGTCTACGGCCCTTCGTACCCGGTCCAACTGTACTATACCAGAAATTATGACTTGGGCTAATCCTTCACAATTTTGTGTGTAGAATCCATTTCTGACCTTGGATTTGTCAAATTCAGGGCCAAATGATGAAAATACTCCTTGACAACCCCTACTTAGAGCTTTAAGGGTAAATTGGTCGTTTCACATTTTAAGGCTTTTCTTACTTTGCCCTCAACATAAACACTACAAAATTTTTCCTTCTAAAATCAATGGAATAATCAAATTGATGAAATTATAACTCTTTAATCATATAACACAGGGCATCAATTTAGGATTCTTAGAAAAGTTGTGTTGGATTCTCGCTTTCTCTTGCCTAATCACTTTCTTTCTACTTCTAATCATACGATTAGCTATTTAGACATCTATTGGACATCGTTTAGAGGGAACTTGGGTAGCACTTTCCCATAGTTCATATAAGCCCTTTTCCCCCAAAACAAGAGAAAACAACCCCATATTTACCAACAACAACATGAACACCAACAATTAAGGTAGAAGAAGCAAGTCTTGAAGTTTACCTTACGATTCCTCCGCTTTCTCTCTCTAGAATGCTATCCCTCTCTCTCTTCTCTCTTGAGGTTTTACCTTGAAAACCATAGATTTAATGGTGAAGAAGAGATTATAAGAGGTGGTAGAGAGTTCAGGAAGCTTAAACTTCAAGATCACAAGCCTCTTACCTTGATCTTTGGAGCCCTAGCTCCCTTGTTCTCCATGTTCTCGTTCGTCCAACTCTCTCCCTCTCTTTCATTCTATTTGATCGAAGGAATAAGAAGAGAATGAAGGAATGATGATTAAATAGAATCATCATAAGGCTTTGTAAGTGGTAGTATTTCCTTGGTCCAACTTTTGATTCTTTACATAATATTTTCTTTACAATAATTCATTTCCCTTTACATGCTTCTTCATCCACTGAAAATAATGAGAAATGAGAGAGGAATATTACTCTCAAACTATCCCATTATACCACCTTATGTAATGGCCCCACCGCCCGCAACCTAGCCTGACGGTGGTTCGGCCCACACTCCCCACAACCTGGCCTGAGAGTGCGGCAAGCTTCAGGAATTCCCCAAATTCCCTATCCCCGAAGGGGCCTCCCCAGGTCTCAAACACGCTACCTGGGGGTAAGTAGGTGTCCAAAGAGAACCTGGTACTGAAGCTTACCGCACTCTCAGGCCAGGTTGCGGGGAGTATGGGCTGGACCATCGTCAGGCCAGGTTGCGGGCGGTGGGGCTGTTACAAGTGAAGCATGCTTGTGTGTGTTATCTTATATGTTTAATGACTTTACTACTGAGATTCCTGTGAATCTCATTCTTTTCCCAAAATAAATCTCCAGTACAAGGAGGAAGCTCGCGGGGCAAAGAGAAGGTAAATGACGATGAGATGAGGCTGAGCGGTGGGAGAGCTTAGTTTAGGTTGTCAAGTTTTTATTATGTATTTTGAGAATATTGTAAAGTTGTGGTTTGTATATGAAATGAAGTGAAGAATGAATATGAGGGTTGTAAGATGAATTATGTATGAATGTGTTCATAAGTGAATATTTATATCCAGTAGAGGTATTGTATGGAATTTCTAGCATTTTGTGCCACTCTGATGTTTATAGTCTGGTGCGAACCCACAAGGGAAGATCCCACAAACCCACAACCAATTCTGAGATATGCTCACCCCAAGAAAGCTAAACAAAGATCTACGATCCACTTGAACCCTTGAACACGAAAGAACAAGGACCCGAATATTTAGGGACGTTCTGGAAAAACGAAGATGAACAGTCACAGAAAATTTCCAGAAACACAATGGATTAAAATGAATAGAACTCACAAATGACAAATCAGATTGGAATGATTCCAAACCGAGATGAAAGTAGAGATATTGAACTATGAAAATGACTCACTAAATATTGAAAAACATAAACAAACGCTTGACAAACAGAAGCTATAATTTCAGACACGAACACAAATAAGCAGACGAAAAGACACAAGAACAACACAAACTTAAAACGAAAATGGAAACAAAGAACAGAAAGATATGACCTGAGTTTAGATTCAAAGCTTTGATACCAAGATGGTGCGAACCCACAAGTCAAATATGGCAACTTATTTAATAATTTCGCACAAATAAGATCCATAAAATATATTAAGCATTTAAAGCCCAAAATGTGCTTATTTAGGCCCAAATGAGTCCTCCCATGTATAGTACTAGGTCCAAGCTCTTCAATTTCAAGATTTCAAGCCCAAAACTTGATCAATATCTTCATTTGCAGCCCAAATGAAGTTATTGACGTTTTCAGCATTTTTGTCTACCCTTGATCTGATTGCTAATTGCTTCATCCAAGTCTCTTGCACTAGCCCATTTAATGCTTCCTTAATATTTGAAGTTGAAGAGCTGTCACATGAATATGAAGAGACGACTTGCTGATTCTGGATCACATCATTCCCTCTCTCCTCAAAAGGATTCGTCCTCGAATCTCCACTTGAATACGAAGAGACAACTTGTTGATTCTGGATTGCATCATTCCTTCTCTCCTCAAAAGGATTCGTCCTCGAATCTCCACCTGGATCAAATGGACATAAATTAGCCATATTTAAAGTAGCACTAGCATTATACTCACTAATCATGTAAGCATTATCATTGTGTCTTTCAAGCACTGGAAATGAATTATCTCCTCTTGGAGCTAATTTAGACTTCTTATGAGCTAAAAAGATTTCTTTTATCATCATATGCACCCTATCTCCAGATTCAAAATAAACACCGCTTCTTTGTATGCTGGCTTTGGATGCAAAATGCTCAATTTCATAATGAAGAAATAATTCAGTAAAGCTAATGTCACTTGCATACAATTTCATGAAATATTCAAATTCAAGAAACTTAGTATTTAGAGAAGGAAGAACACTATACCTTTTTGTCAATACTTCAACAACAACATTCTCTTTACCTCTCTTATATATGGTGACATATGGAAATGTCTCAATAAATTTCAGCCAACTTGCATGTCTCTTGTTAAGCTTATCTTGACCAAACAAATACACATGACAAAGAAAATCAATGTTTTCCATGCAACAGTCAGAATTTTCCAGACTTGAAAACAATTGTTCTTTTCTCAAAACTTCAAGCACATATTGTAGATGATTCACATGCTTTTCAAGATTGTTGCTACAAATAAGAGTATCTTCAAAACAAGATGCAACATGCATATAAGAATACCTACAAATAGCAAAACCCATGTGATCATAAAAATTCAAGGTCTGGAGTTCAAGGCATCTAGAGGGCAATAAGTTATCAAGAATATCAAACTTTAGAGAACCAGAATGTTTTTCACTGCCACTCAAAGAAGATGAAGGTTCAATACTTCTTGAGGATAAGAACCCATCATGTGGATTCTTTGGAATCAAATCCAAGAACACCTGCAACACATCAAAATCACAAGGAAAATTATGATTAAGATCAAAGTTTAGAGAACCATAATGTTTTTCAGTGTCACTCGAAGGAGATGAAGGTTCAATGCTTCTTGAAGATAAGAATCCATCGGGTGGCTTCTTAGGAATCAAATCCAAAAATTCCTGCAACACAACAAAATCACAAGGCAAATAATGATTAAGATCATTAGTAACAAAAGAAATACCCTTGCAATCACTCTTAACCTCACTTTTCTCACAACTCTTTTCATCTTTCTTTTCACTCAATTCTTCACACTTATTTTTACTCTCTTTATTTTGATAACACGTTATGCTCTCAATGTCTTTTTCTCTCTCAAACTGAATTTTTCTCTCAAGAACAGTTTTAGAAAAATCACTCTCACTCATATTTTCACTTTTCTTTTCATGATTGAGAGGAACTTCTTCAACCACAAGATTGGTACTTGGAATATGAAGGTCTTCTTCACACTTCTCAACTTGATGTTCAACATCTTCCTCCTTGGCTGGCTCTAACTCGTCTTTAGGAACCGTAATAATCAAGCTTTCAATCTCCTTTGCACTGGAGATACTTTCTGAACATCTTTGTTGCTTGATCTTTTGCTCATGCTCAACAACAAATTGAACCAACATATCAATGTCTAAGAAGGTTAGGGTATTTGCAAAACAAGCTAATTCAGGATTAAGCCCATTTACAAAACGATCCTTAGTAGCTTTTGAAGTTTCTTTCACTCCAGCTCTAATCAAAGCTAATTCTATCTCTTGAAAATATTGATCAACACTCATGGAGCCTTGTTTCAATTTCTGCAGCTTTCTTTGGAATTCTCTTTTTGATATGGAGTTGTGACTAGATATCCATTGGTCATTTTCAGCACTTAACTTCTGGAATCCTTTTAATAAAGATTGAAGATGTCTTTGAAATTCTTTTTCATCATGCATATTGATGATACCTGAAATGTTAGATTTAGAGAAAAAGGGACCTCACCACTACTCACGTGTTTCACTCAAACAAGTTTTATTATCACTCGTGTTTCACTCAAATTTGGCTTTTAAATTGATGTATGGACTCTTGCCTTTTTCCACTCTTAGATTCCTCTTGAGGCTCTTTAAAGAACTAAGCAATTCATAATTAAAGCAATCTCAATTTGCAGAATCAACACAACACTTAGAAATGTTCAATTGACACAGATTGAAAAGGTTCAGTCAATTTCCGGATATCAAGATAGATGCTTGCATAGAAGACATTCAACACATCAATTGGAACTTTCTCTTCTTCTTTTTTTGTATATATTTTTTTGTATCTTTTTTTTACTGAAACTTAAAGAGAATATACAGAATCTATCACAAACTACAACACAAGCAATCTGAACCCAGAAATTCCAGAAAGCGTCTGAATTGTAAAGACTACAAATCACTGTGGAAATTTCGGATTTGGATGCAATCAAAACGAGCAGAAAGAAGAGATTCTGAATAATGGAAATGACCTATTTAATGATGGAAATCATGAAGAGAAAGTGGTCGAAGAAGGACAGAATATTTAGGGACGTTCTGGATAAAACGAAGATGAACAGTCACAGAAAATTTCCAGAAACACAATGGATTAAAATGAATAGAACTCACAAATGACAAATCAGATTAGAATGATTCCAAACCGAGATGAAAGTAGAGACATTGAACTATGAAAATGACTCACTAAATATTGAAAAACATAAACAAACGCTTGACAAACAGAAGCTATAATTTCAGACACGAACACAAATGAGCAGATGAAAAGACACAAGAACAGCATAAAACTTAAAACAAAAATGGAAACAAAGAACAGAAAGATATGACCTGAGTTTAGATCCGAAGCTTTGATACCAAGATGGTGCGAACCCACAAGGGAAGATCCCACGAACCCACAACTAATTCTGAGATATGCTCACCCCAAGAAAGCTAAACAAAGATCTACGATCCACTTGAACCCTTGAACACGAAAGAACAAGGACCCGAATATTTAGGGACATTCTGGAAAAACGAAGATGAACAGTCACAGAAAATTTCCAGAAACACAATGGATTAAAATGAATAGAACTCACAAATGAAAAATCAGATTGGAATGATTCCAAACCGAGATGAAAGTAGAGATATTGAACTATGAAAATGACTCACTAAATATTGAAAAACATAAACAAACGCTTGACAAACAGAAGCTATAATTTCAGACACGAACACAAATAAGCAGACGAAAAGACACAAGAACAACACAAACTTAAAACGAAAATGGAAACAAAGAACAGAAAGATATGACCTGAGTTTAGATTCGAAGCTTTGATACCAAGATGGTGCGAACCCACAAGTCAAATATGGCAACTTATTTAATAATTTCGCACAAATAAGATCCATAAAATATATTAAGCATTTAAAGCCCAAAATGTGCTTATTTAGGCCCAAATGAGTCCTCCCATGTATAGTACTAGGTCCAAGCTCTTCAATTTCAAGATTTCAAGCCCAAAACTTGATCAATATCTTCATTTGCAGCCCAAATGAAGTTATTGACGTTTTCAGCATTTTTGTCTACCCTTGATCTGATTGCTAATTGCTTCATCCAAGTCTCTTGCACTAGCCCATTTAATGCTTCCTTAATATTTGAAGTTGAAGAGCTGTCATATGAATATGAAGAGACGACTTGCTGATTCTGGATCGCATCATAGTCGGTGAGTATTAGATAATTAGTACTCTACCGTAGTGTTGGGAAATAAGATATCACATTTTTGGTATTAGAGCAATGGTTCTGGCAATAGGCTAGTACTTGCTAGAAATCCTTTGCTTGGATTAATGAAAATTGCACAATTCATTAGAGTTGAAAAGGTTGAGATGGTTTAGAATATGGGTATGAAGTTAGATGAAGGGATGAAAGAAGTGTTGGAGTTGATTTGTAAGTGATAAGGATGTTTGAGAAGATTTAGAAGTTGTTTCAGATGGGAAAACGGTTGAAGAACTTGAATTTAACAGGTCAAACTCGAGTATGTTTCAGCCGAGAACTCAAGTTTGTCAATGAGAACTTGAGTGCAAGAGGAATTTCCCTACAAATCAGGTGTTTTCGGGTAGAAACTTGTAAGAGTTCAAAAGTGAACTTGAGTGAGCAGGCCTTAGAACTCGAGTGCAAGAAATAGGACTCGAGTGCATGGCAATTTCTGCCGAGTGTGGAACTCTCTGGGGAAAACTTCCAAGCTGGAACTCACGTGACTCAAGTGTTGTGAGGCTGTAAACTCGAGTGCAGAATTGTGAACTTGAGTTCATGTCTTCCACTCAAACCTTTAAGACTTTCTGGAAGAAACTCGCGTAGGGTGAACTTGTGGAACTCGAGTGCACTCTCAGGGAGAACTCGAGTGCGTGTCTGTTGTTCCAAATATTGGAGTTTCTCGGGTGGAAACTTCCAGACCATGACTTGCGTGACTCAAGTGTGCTTCAGGTGCAGAACTCAAGTGCACAATGGTGAACTCGAGTTCATGCCTATGGTTTTGAGTGTTGAAGTTTCTCTAGAAGAAACTTGATCCTCCAAACTCGCTGGACTCGAGTGTAATATTTCACCAGAACTCGAGTGCTGACCCAGGGACTCGAGAACATATGAACTCGAGTGCACTGTGGTGAACTCGAGTGCAAGTTTTCATGTCATGTGAAAAAAAAACTAAGTCCTAGTGGAGATACCCGCAGAACTCTAGTGTGTTGGGAAAACTCGAGTGCGAAGCTTAAAACTTGAGTTTTCAAAATAAATTTCAGTGTCTGATTTGGAGGAGGACTCGAGTTTTCTCAGGTGAACTCGAGTTTGATGGTAGAGAATCAGTTGGGTTTCAGCGATAGACCAACTAAACTCGAGTGTAAGCTGCAGGACCCGAGTTACTGGCCAGAACTCGAGTCCATGTACCCCAAACTCGAGTGCAGTGATATTTCCCAGCATTTTTGCATGAGCCTTTATGTGATGTTTTTTTAGAAATTTTGACACATTGTGCTATGCTTAATGCAAATTACTTCCTTGTAGGATATGGACCCACATATGGTGGAATATAGGGGAGCCTGTGTAACAAGAGTAAGGCGAACAGCTCGTAAGAGCATACCAGTTCCTGTGGTGATGAAAAAAGAAGATGAGTCAACCAGTAAGAGACAGAGAAGTAGATCACCCTCACTTCCTTCTATCAATCAAGTTCCTCCGAAAGATCAAATCATGAAAGGTAGAGTTGGCGGAGTGGTCGCTCGGGGCCTATTGCTCGAGTGGACGCTCGGGCCAATAATGTTTTGTAATGCACGAGTGGATCCTAGAGCCTATTGCATGGGTATCCCTTGTGGCCTTTAACATGCCTAGCACTATGGTTGTTTATTATGAACTACATGGGATGTACTGAATGTTGTTGTGATAGTTTTGTTGTATATTGTCTGTATAGCATGCTTTGTGATGATATGCATGATTGACATTACGTTACTACTGAGATTCTTTTGAATCTCACTCTTCTTCATAAACCATCTACAGTACAGGGAAAGAGTTCAAGGGGCAAGATGAAGGTAAATACTGACAACTAGGGACTGGGAACGTGAAAGACATTAGTCTTTTTGTTGGTTGCCTGTTTCTTGTATTTTGGATTTGTATATAGTATGAATAGCCTATAAATTGACAGTGCTACGATAGTAAAACTGATAATGCCGATAGACTAGTAAAGGAACATTTTAGCTTTATTTTGCTTCCAATCACTAACGAAACTTAACTAAGGTATAAAACGTGAAAGATTCGCAGACTCTCATAAAATGAAAAAGAGAAATCGGTGAGACTTAGTGAGATAGTAAATGTTTTTGAAATTATTTAAGAAAATTTTTATTACTCCCAAAAACCCCTCTCAATCCCAGGTTCAAATCCTGAGATAGATTTGGGGAATTGTGAACATTTTTTTCAAAATTTCTTAATCCGGGACCCAATCTTGGTTTCACAAATGATTTTACTACTCTTTTGTACTCATTTGAGGCTATAGGAAATGAGATATCATATTTGGTGACACCTTGTTAGTGGAAGTACTGCCAGAATCAAGAACAACATAATGTTCATTATGCTGATGCTAACAAATTGAATAATGACCTATCATTGTAAATTCTAATTATAAGACTTGACAATTTTCACTGCTATAAATAGTTGATTTAACGACACGATTTAACGTCAGTTTACAGAAAATAGTAGTAAAAAATAGGCGGTGGCATGTAGTGTAATTAAATTTTGGTTTCCACGACACAACGACTTGTTTTATAAAACCAGCCGTTAAAAGTGTAGTTTCAACAACTGTTTTAAGAAACAGTCATTGAAACACCTATTTCAACGAATGGTTTCTTTAATAGTCATAGAAACTAGTGGATTCAAGTACTGGTTAGATAAGCAGTCATTGAAAACCCCTCCATCTTATTTTTTTGTTCTTTTCTTTATTTGAATTTTGGGGGCTTATATTCCATTTTTAATATAATGTTTCTATAAGGGAGACTATTGTAAGGGTTAAAGAGATTATACATACATGGTTATTTAGCTTAATAAACATTATATAACAGGAAAGAAAGCTAATTAAGGCAAAACAAATCTTCCTAATAACTGCAAAAAGAAACTAATCAATTATTTCATATTACTGCTTACTGGAGTATCTTTCACGATGGATTATCCATAGTGTAATACCTTATTTCCAATAGCCCCAGATGAGTGCAAAGGAGTAGTGAAATCATTCATGGAACCAAGATCCGGTCCCGAATTAAAGAAACTTTAGGAAACGTTTACAATTCCCAAATCTATCTCAGGATTTAAACCTGGTATTAGTAGCAGGTTTTTTAGAGTAATAAAATTTTCCAAACAATTTCGCAAACATTCACCATCTTACTAAGTCTCATTGTTAATTAAATCTATTTTGTCAGAGAATGCGAACGTGTCTTTGCTTACATTTCATGATACATTCTTTAGTTAATGTTTCTTCATTAATCGAAAGCATCATCTCCTTATCAATTTACCGTTCATTTACTAAGCTACTGGTACTATTGGATCTACTACTGTACTGTTGCCATGTTTACATAGTTATGTACATCATATAGAGTTCTAAAGCATCCAAAATATAAAAAATAGACAACCAACAGTAAACTAAAGTCTTTCTTGCTCTATTCTCTAGCCGTCCATATTTACCTTCTGCCCCTCGAGCTGTCTCCCTGTACTGCTGTAGATTGGTTTTGAAAAAGAGTAAGATTCAAAAGAATCTCAGAAGAAATAGATAGCCAATCATACAGATATAACATCACAAAGTATGCCACACAATTATCATACAACAGAATCATCACAACAACATTCAGTGCATCATATATAGTTTATATATCACCATTGTGCTAGGTTTACAACAAGGCCTGGAGGGATACCCGTGCAAATAGGCCCCAGGAACCCGCTCGTACATCACTAAACATTATATTGGCGTGAGTGTCCATCCATGCAGAAAGGCCCCGGGCGACCACCCAATATAATCAGAATTTGCCAAACAATTCATGATGAATCCACAAAACATGCAGTGTATCTTATAAATATATGAAAGATAAATTACTACCTGGTCGCTTCCTTTGAGCGATATCCAATTGCTTCCCTGAACTCGGGAAGGTCTTAGCTTCTGGACAGCTATTAGGTCCTATAATTATAATTATGGATAACAAGTTATTACTTAATCCAATCGTTTTTGTATAATGTAACTAAATTATTCTTGCACTATTGCAAAAAACACTTTTTAGACCGGTTGAAAAAGGCATTTTAGACCGGTTCTGGAAACGGTCTTGATACAATCAGTCTAAAAAGTCTGACTGGTTAAAAAACCAGTCTAAAAGTCATAACTTTTAAGATCGGTTGTGACCACAACTGGTCTTAAAAGTCTGACAATAAGACCGTAAACTACAAAAGACGACCTTTAAGACCGGTTTTGTTGACAACCGGTCTTAAAAATATGATTTTATTTTATTATTATTTTTGGTTTCAACCTTGCCCAGGCCAGTAAGCCATTTTAACGACAATCCCCTTTCCACACAAGCAATAACACATATATATTAACAATCAGAAGAAATGGCATCAACATTACTACACCCACTTTTCACAGAAGCAACATTATCAATAAAAATAATTCAAAATCAATACATTCAATTCCAATGACAACTGATAACACATTATCAACTCATTCAATTTTCAGCAACAATATCAACAATTTATCACCATCAGGCATTTTGAAACACAATGAAGCATAATTTAACAATGATAGAAGGAAAATCTCAACATTGTGCACTTTTAATCCCAAAACTTCTAAGGAAAAGAGGGAGAATAAAAATTTCTCATTATGTTCAAAAAATTCCTAAGCTTTATAGAAAAATGGAAGAAAATATACAATAGTGATCCCATGACTGTATCAGCAACCGCAACTAGTATCACCAATATCCCATAAATTGTCCTAAGCAGAGATATAAGCCAAGTTAGATATGAAAACCATAAGTATTATTAGAAAAATATTGGATTAAAAAACTTACTAATATTGTAAAAGCTCATAAATGAATTCAGCACAACAGTTGCAGATAAAATCAATATCTTTTTCAGAAAAGGGATCAGTAAGATCAAACATCTATATGTGTAACACAAGCCAAACAAAACATTAACTTACTAACTTAAAAACAATAAAGTAATACAAAATTTTTGAAATATACATTTATTACCTCTTCGGTAAAATCAGTCGTGCCTAGGCTGATAATATTGTAAATTTGCCTCAAAATATAAAGACCACATAAGTTGGACCCCGGTGGTTGCCTACGGCTCTGAAAAAGAACATGACATCATCAAAGCATAGCTTATGGAACACATCTTAAAGAAAACAAATATGTACTAGCCTTTGGTGTGATCCATGTAGGGTCTTTTAAGTCACGAACATGCTTACCACACTTAGCGTGTAGGAACGTCTGCATAGCCCTATCATCAAAATTACAAAGATTACTTATCTTGCACACAAAAGGTAATAAAGCAAGAAAACTTATGAGTTCACGGTCTTCTTCATGTCACTTCCTGGTTTCAAGTGGAGGGAGCATAGAAGGATGATTGTGTAACTAGCCTTACATAGAAGAACCAATTGCCAATGATCCCTTTAAAAAAAAGAGATGAATGTTAAGCAAATATAAAGCATTATATGTGTTTTAGAGTATACATTTGTTTCTTACCCATGCACATAAGGAACCAAGAAACAGTCAGTTTATGTTTCACTGAGCCTCTTTGATAAGTATCTATGTCTGATGGCAGAAGTGGTCCCTTTCTCTTGGACTTGATGAGGGCACATGAATCCAAATTTATAGCTTTCCCCAGAGAAGACCAACCTATGATTCATATACCTACAATAACGCAAGCACACAAATCAAAAGTTAAACAGCGCAATTTTTAAAATATTTACTCCCAATTGAAGAAGATACTTACATTAAAAATAGTTGGACAATCCAACCGTAAGATATTGTCTATGAGCGACCAGGGACATTAAATCTTCCCTATCAATATAGCATGTCGCCCCTGACTTCCTAACAGCTGAATCCTTAGGCCAACTTCTTGGTAGGAAGGATGTATCTTATGCTATCAGAATCACTTATTGCATGACATTCAATAGAGGCTATGAAACTTCATGAGGGAAAGGAGCTAGACTTGGGGCTCTGATCGGGGATTCCGCAGCTCGAATAGAAACAAGGTTCTTCGGCCATGATATGAAAGTACCTAAGACATCGCTCACAATCTTGAACTCCTCAGAAGGGATAGGGACAGGTGCGTCTGCAATGATAACCTCTTCAACATACACCCTGACTTGATCATCAATCATTTGCTGGTGGTGAATAATTGATCCCAAGTTGTGCATACTCCCTCGTGCAACTAACTGTCTCAAAGGATCCTCGACAAAAATGTTACAAGGCTCAGTAATTTCTTTTCCAGGACCCTCTGATAACTGCCCAATATTGCAACAACTCCCTTTAGTACTCTACTTTTTAGGATCGAGTGAATGTGCCTGGGGAGTACTGATATCTTGTTTAATGCTGACCATGGCATACACTTCCTCCTTCATCTTGCTTAACCGAGCATCCATTAGTGCATCAAATGATGCTTATACCTCGGTCCTTGCTTCCGTCCTCGTAGTGGCCAACATACGCTCCAATTCATCTCTCTACCACATTTGAGGAATAGTGTGAGGGGGCTCCAAAGTAATCCTTTATGCCCACCCCTCCTCCAACTCCCTTGACATGGCATAGATGCTCACATTTTCCAGTAGCAACTGTAAGGATATCATCCCTCCCCTCCACCTTAAAGGATCCCTCGGCTTGTTTTTTTGGAAGTTCCTCTTGTGAGATATACAGAGAAGACACATGAGTAATGAAACATGTTTACTAAATAGTTAATAACAACAATGATACTTACAATTTTTTCACCGACTATATGATATTGTTCACTCGTATATGACCCACTACTCTTTCAGCGAGCATGCAACCATAATTCTTCATGTCATAGTGGAGATGGTGGAGAAAGAAGAACAAAAGGATCAGATTGAGATGCTTCCTCCAATCTCTTCCATTTGGCCGCCAACAAGTCCTTTTCGGCCTTTGCGTATCCCCTATGAGACATTGTATGGGGGCATTCATTCTTCTTACCACTCTCTTGTACTTTTTTCCTTCTTACCTGTGAATAAGAAATTGGGGCAAAAAAAAGGTTATAATCAGTATATACGATTGATAAGAAAATAAAATACAAAATAAGTTAACTCACCAAAGTCTCTGGAGTAGTCTGAAGCCTCAAAAACTCTTGCCAGGTGAGGCTTACAAGCTTCCAAGGATCGATATATGAATACTTACTGTAGGGAGTAGGATGAGGCTTACAAGCTTCCACCTTGATATGCACGTAATTGTTGGCAAGATTCTTCATGAACTTCCTCCAGTGTTCACAACAATACGTCATAGTCTTGTTGTACAAGACTTCACTCTGAAGGATATCGTAGGTGAGCTGTTATGCATGCGTTAACACAGTTAGTGAAAAATTTGTGACAAATTTGATAATTTTAAATGCAGAAGAGAACTTTATACCTGAATAGTATCCCAAATATGCTGCTTTACTTTTTTGTTGACATTTCTCCACTCCTCTATCAAGATACTAGGCTTATTATGTGCTAGGAGGCTGACGAAACTCCTATATTGGCTTGTATTAGGCCCAATTGGTTTCCAATATTGATCAAACTCAATTGGTATCTTTTTATCGGCACTCTGACTGAGGGTAATATCTCTTAACCGTGTGTCCCTCATACCCCTCCGTACGGACTGGTTACTCAGCTCACTTTGATTCTGGCACTGATTAATACTCGCTGGCTCGCTTTAATGAGCACTAGGTGACTCCTGAGCCTCCTCACTAGGACGTTTCATATTCGTCATTGTCCTGTTAAGACAAATCGTTAAGTTAGTAAGCTATAAAATAACTATATATATAATCTAGATATAACTCATAATGATAATTACTTTAGATAGATAGCTAACTTTTAAAGTAGATTTATAAAGAGATATCCTCCCATATCCCTTCACGATGATCATTTCTTGTGTCATGTTCATTATATGATTCATCTTCTTCGTTCAAATCAGGAAGACCCCTGGAAAAAGGAGTCTTGAGAAGATCGTAATTTGAGCGACTTTCCTCATCAATATCAAAGACCATTTTTCCTTGGAGAGCTACAGACCACATTTTATTTGCTTGATAGGTAATATAGAACACTTGTTTCGCCTGATCTGCCATAATAAAAGGTTCATCTCCAAAACTTCTACTGTTCAAATCTACTAATGTAAATCCTAACTGATCAATCTTCACACAATTATTGACATCAACCCACTTGCATTTGAAAATGGGAAATTTAATTTTAACATAGTCAACCACCAAAATCTCCTCTATAACCCCATAACAAGGTATGACTGCCAATTTAGGGTTCTTATCTTTTGAACTAGAGAAGTGCATAGATTTAGCCACTAACATAACACCACTGTTCTGGACAGTGGTTCTATCATCCAAGGAGTTCAGGTAAAAGGTATAACCATTGATCACAAATGAAGTCCAACTTATGACATCAACCTCAGGACCACGTGCTAGCCATTTAATTGTATCAGAAACAAATTCTTCTCCGTCAACCTTATGTTTGAACCAATGTGCAAAAATTCTTATTTGTTCCCTAATTAACCTTTATTCAGTCATTCGAATGTTTGCTTTTTGTACAATTTCTTTATGAGCATTCATGTAATCTTGAAATGCATTAACATTATTCAAGATATACAAGTGGACTTGTTGTAATTCATCAGGATCCATACTCTTTACTATAGCCCTGCGCCTACCCCCTTCTTCATTATGGCTTTTAGGAAGGCCGATATGTCCTACATTTGATAAATAATGTTGACAAAATTCCATGGCTTCTTCAGAAACATATTTATGAACAACATATGCTTTAGGCTGGTTAGGCTTCTTCACATACCCTTTTAGGATTTTTATAGTTCTTTCAATTGGGTACATCCATCGAAAATAGATAGCGCAACACAACTTTATCTCCCTTACTAGATGAACAATTAGATGAACCATGATGTCAAAAAAAGAAGGAAGAAAAAGCTTTTGAAGCTGGCACAAGATCATGTATCCTTCATTTTCCAATTTATCCAATCTTTCCGTCTCAATGACTTTACTACAAATTGCATTGAAGAAGAAAAAAGTCTAGTCAATATATGTTGAAGATCATATTCGATAATGCCTCGAATAGCTACTGGGAGTAGTTATTGCATTAATACATGACAATCATGAGAGCCCTACTAACTTCAAGTCTTTCATCGACACAAGCTTCTTAAAATTTGAGGAATACCCTGACGGAACTTTGATTCCATGTAAACACTCACAAAAACTTCTTTTCTCATCCTTGGACAAAGTATGACAAGCTGGAAGACAAAATGTTCTCTTACCATGTGGCCTTGGATGCAAGTCTTCTCGTATTCCCATTTCTTGCAAATCTAATCTTGCCTTCATGCCATCCTTAGAACTACCTTGTATGTTGAGCAGTGTCCCAACAATACTATCACATATGTTTTTCTCCACATGCATGAAGTCAATACAGTGTCTCATATCAAGATTGTGCCAATATGGAAGATTGAAGAAGACCGACCTCTTTTTCCATATATTTTTCTCATTTCTACTCTTTGTAGCCTTACCGAAGATAACATTGATATTTTGTACCTTTTCATAAACTTTCTCCCCAGTCAATGCCTCTGGAGCATCTTCAAACTCTTGGCTACCAAAAAAGGCTTTATTTAATCTACAATATGAGTGGCCCCATCTAAGGAATCTTTTATGGCCAAGATAAACAGTCTTTCTCCCATGTTGAAGTTGATGGTAGCATGTGCCTTCTTTACAAATCGGACATGCTTTGTGGCCTTTAACGCTATATCCTGACAAGTTTTCATATGCAGGGAAGTCATTTATAGAACAAAAGATCATGGCTCGCATTTTAAAAATCTCTTTCTTGTTCGTGTCAAAAACATCGACACCTTCATCCCACAACTCTTTCAAGTCTTCAATCAAGGGTTCTAGGTAAACATCTATGTTATTTTCGGGTTGTTTTGGTCCCAAAATCAACATAGATAACATGATGTATTTTTGTTTCATGCATAAAAAAGGAGATAAGTTGTAAATTACCAACAGAACAGGACATGAACTATGTATACTGCTTAGGCTACCATAAGGATTCATGCCATCTGTGCTAAGCCTAAGTCTAAGGTTCCTAGGTTATTCGCTAAAGGTAGGAAATGATTGATTAATTTTCTTCCATTGAGAAGAATCAGCCAGATGTCGAAGCTTTCCATTGAAAATCCTCTCATCCGCATGCCATCTCAAATTTTTGGCATCGATTTCATTAGAAAATAGGCATTTGAACCTCGGTATGATTGGAAGATACCACAACACTTTTGCAAGGGCCTTATTTAATTTGTACCAGGGGGTTTCACATATCGGACACTACTGCTTCTCTTCATGCTCTTTTATGTACAATATGCAATCATTAGGGCATGCATGGATCTTTTTATACTTCATCCCTAGTAGACACAATATTTTCTTAGCATCATAGTATCGGTAAGGTAGCACATTATCATCTGGAAGCATGTCCTTGAAGGCCTCAAGTGTTTCTGAAAAACTTTTATCGCTACATCTATGTTGTGCTTTCGAACTTACCAATTTCAATACTTCTTTCAACAATTGGTATTTTGTGCACCCTGGGTACAGCAGCTTCTCAGCATCACTGCACATATTACCGTATGCATGTGATTGCTCAAAATCCTCTTCTCCTACATCACGAATAATATCCTCTAGCCGATCATCCAGATCTGTTTTATTATCATCAAAGGCTACTCCCCCTTGTTGAGCTGCGCTTGGAATTTCTAATTCTTCACCATGCCATACCTATACTGTATAACTCTTACAAAATCTGTCACAAATTAAATGAGTATATATATCTGTAGCACTTAGTCACTTCTCATTCAAACATTGTACACAACGATAATAGAACATCCCACTATCATTACCAGAATTTCTTCTAGCAAAATTCCAAAAAATCCCTCACCCCATTATCATATTCAAACTAGTCCGTTTAGCATTTACCCAACTACGATCCATATATTTCAACACCTTTTTTTTTCCTTCTCTTCTATATATTTTTCCCCCTGGAAAAGGCAGGAGTATGATGAGAGTATGAAATCATTACACTCATCAAGTTACCTAGTTTAATAGAATTCTTCATCAGAATTCCTCATCAGATGTAATTACAGTCTGTTCCATTTTCTTCAAGTAATTTTTCCCTTTCACAGAGTTCTTATTTCTATTCAAGGAACCACTACAATTATATCTGATTTTGAAGACATAAATAACAAAATTGATAGACTCAAGAAATAAAATGATTCAACAGATTAAACAGGTTCATAACATCTTTAAGGGACCACTTTAACAGATTTAATAGAAAGAAATTGATAAACAACCCAATTATATCTTCAACAAATTTAACAGAAAGAAATTGATATGCAAAATGTGAAAGGTCAAGCACTCGTGATTGAACAGATTCATAACATCCAAATTCGTAAGTCACAGACCAGATCATCAAAGAATTAACTGAGATAGACGAGACATTACTCTTACCTGAAGGTAGTGACCTTCGATTGTGGCTTGAGGAGTAGGAGGTGCAGCGGCTGGAGAACACGGAGGAGATAACGGTGAAAAGATAGCAAACAGTCAGAGATTCCGCGGTAACAGGTGCAATGACCCGAAGGTGGGAGGATTTTAGGTAAGAAAATAGAGAAGGAGGAGGCGGCGATGGCAGTGGTTGGAGCAGAGGGCGGAGAAAATGGTGGAATATCACTAGAGAAGAAGGTGAAGAGCTAAGATGAAGCTTTCACGGCAGTGGAAATGATGGGGAGGGAAACAAAATGGAGGGGGATTATGTTTGAATTTCCAGACTTTTAAAACCGGTTATTTGGATAACCGGTCTTAAAAGTTCGTATTTAAGATCGATTATCCTAATAACCGGTCTTAAAAGTCCACTACTTAAGACTGGTTACTGGTTATAAGATAACCGGTCTTAAGTAGTGAACTTTTAAGATCGGTTATATATATAACCAATCTTAAAAACAGACCGGATTTTTTTTTATTTTCTTAGTTAATTTTTAGACCGATTCGAAATGATGACCAGTCTAAAAAATGGTATATTTTAGACCGGTTTTTATTTTAACCAATCTAAAAAATTTAAAAAAAATATTTTCTCTTTAAATAATTTTTATTTCTGTTATTTTTAAGACCGATTATTTAAACAACCGATCTAAATAATTTTTTTAAGACCTGTTTTTTAAAAAAACTTATCTTAGAAGTTTCTCATAATTACAAAATTGCCACCTCATTTTTCTTTTAGACATTTCCTACGAAAACCGGTCTAAATGTGGCAATCTAAATATACTTTTTTATACTAGTGTTGGTTTAGCTTGTTAGTTGTCATTTGAGTCACTTAAGTAGCCATTGGAAGCCCCAAAAAATGCCTGAGTTTGGGAAATGCCATACCAATCAACACCTCTTGGAAAATATGAAATTTGAAAAAATTTGTGTTTTGGCTGCAGCTAAATATAGGTCAGAAGGTTTTTGGCCGCGGCCAAGCAAAACTCTGCCCATGGCCAAGAATCCTTTGTTTCTTAACCGAATTTCTGAAAAAAAAACTAAATCCATAAAACTTCAATGAGGTGGTTCAAAGCCGTATGTGGCCCTTATCAAGTCTACTTTACAAGAAAAATGATTACTCCTGCAGTCCTCAAGCACACAATTCTAGATTTCATAATTACTCTCCACTGTCCCAAGACAGCTTCCAGAATCATTACTAAATTTAAAAATTTGTATCTCCCAATATACTTATCCAATTATTATAAATTACCCATCAAATAATGGGTCTGCTTTATCTATGGAAAATATCATGGACATTGGAATCCAATTGGTTAGACACAAATACATCACAACAAGTCTGCCACTGGAAAGCTTCCAGATTCAATGTCCAACTTTCAAAAATCATAAATAATTCTAGAAAACTCAAAATTGATTGGTTACAAGCAAATTGTAACCCTCTTTAAGTATAATTTAAAGGAAAAATATTGTTGTCTGGAAAATACAAACACAAAATTCCCAAAAATTTACCAAACCCCAACTGTTCTATATTTGGTTCCAGAAACAAGACCAAACTTTGAAAACTCATAACTCTAAATCCACTAGTCCAAAAATTCCATTCTACCTATCAAAATAACTCTTAATATGTCAAATTTAGTTCTAGAAATTTTCAAAGAATTTTGACTAGGTTTTATTATTCAAAAACATGACAAACCATCCCTGCCTCTAGAAAACAATTTCTGGCAACATAGAACCTTAGCTTCCAAAATTTGATATTTTCAACACAATCACCCAAAAATCACAACCACATGTTATTTCACATAGTTTTTCATGTAGAAGCCATTGGTGAACTCAAAAATTACAAAATATCACTCTTTGTTTTTTTTTTTCCATTTTCTCCTCAAACCAAACAGCCACCTATAAGCTACAATAATCAAGGTTCAAGTTTTAGTACATAGATTTTGTATACTCATCTTTTAACACCATATTTAACCATTTACAAGACCAAAATGGCATCAAATCCTATTTTCCCATATGAACCGAAATTAGGGCACAAATGAGAAACCAAAAGACTCTACAAATCATGGCAATACTTAGTTCAAAACAAAGTCCTAACTTACCTCTTGCTTCTTTTAGGCTTGCTTCTTGCTTCTACCACTTTGGGTCTTTGAAAATAGCTCAAGAAACCTCCTTTTCACAAAGAAAAACCATAGAGGTGAAGCTTAAGATGGGGGGAATAATGTTCATGAAGAACATTTGAGCTAGAAATGTGAGGAAGCAAATGAAAATCTAGAGAGAAGCTTACTTATTGTTCTTGACTTTTCCTTATCTCTCTTGTTCTTTCTCTAGCCATCCAAATGGGTGTAAAAAGGAGTGAATGAGTGTTTAATCCATTGGTTCTTCTATCCTATATATGCTGGCCTACATACAAGGGAGAGAGAGAAAAATATTTGACCAACATGCCTTGGTTGGTGTAAGTATTACTAAAGTGTCATTTAGTTAGATTCCAACTATTCTTTCCTTCTTCTTCTTCTTTTTTCCAATTTGATTGAATTGTTTAGGCTTAATTAGGAGAAAATAATTTAATTTTTGAGCCTCCTAATTACTCCATTTTCCCCAAGAAAAATCCTAGCCCTTAATCCTGGGTTCCAATTTTTAATCTCAACATCAATTAGCAATTGTTTCTTTTGCCCATAATTATGACAATGTTAATTAAATTGCTCTTAACTATTTTATTAAATTCTCTTTTCTCTTTCATACAACATTTTCTTTTTTCTTTCTAGGTTCAAATTATATTTTGTATTCCACTAGACACATTTCAGAGGAATTAATTCTTTTCCTTAATTCATCGGAATTAATTCTATACAAAATTCCCAAAGCGATTGTGCTAATATCATTTACACTGGCTTTTGGGATTCTTAATCCTTAAATGTTTTTTGGTAAATATTGGAAATCATTTTCGTGGACATTATTATTCTCTAGGTCCTACATGTATTCACGGTTTTTCATATTATGTATGTTTCATATTGGCAGAAACAAAGAAGTGGTGAACTTAATACTTAAGAAGCTGATTCGGTAATAAATAGGTAATTTTGTAAATTATTGGTGTTTTGGGTGCTATAAACCTTAAGTTAACTGAATATTGGATCCTTGTTGGCATGATCAAATCAAATATACCAATAGAACAAAGAAAATATAACGTACTTAGATTGCCTTTATTCCTACGATTCTCTAAAAAGACAAAAAAGAAATGGCACAGGAGAAAAAAGCTTCTCTTAATAAAATGTAAAAAAATAGTAGTATAAACTAGCAACCACCAAAGGCCAGGCTAGTTTAAGGTCAGAAGTTGCCCATATTTACTTGAAAAAATGGTGAAAAGTGACAGAGCTTTGCTTATGACCTTTCCTTTTTTGACCTAAGCCATGAAAAGATCAAGTCTAGAAATCTAATTAGTAGCCCAGCATTTTCATGCAAGGGAAATTTATGTATGTGAAGGGAATTTTGGGCCAAAAGATAAAGAGGGTGTGATGGGAATACCCATATGCTTGAATATTGGAACTTCTCTAAGAAGGTCCCACGTTCAATTTTTCAGATTTAAACGAGCAGTACGCTATGGCTATCTTAGGATAATTTATTGTTTTTCATTTGGAAAAACATTAAAAGGTTGCATGTAAATACCATATAATTTGTGGATTGCCCCCATACCAATCAAGTAGCATTTACTTTAAGCCTCCCATTGCTTGAGTCGACCATTGTTTATGCATTTTACAATGACCAAAACTTCAACATTTATCCTTCATGTCATAAATATTGGAGCTAGTTTACAAATTTGGCTTAGTTCTATATGTAAGACTAACATTTACCTCTCATTTTTATTATTTTTCTCCAAACCATCCAATATTTATGTTTGTTGTGTAAGGTATGAGTCATGTTGATATTACATTGATAAGTGATTAAAGTAGAGGTATTCTTAAAAAGGTAACACCTTTTTTTTCAAATAACTAAAATTCTCAATTTATGTGAATCATCTCAGTTACCTAGTAGCTCCTGTTGGTTAATTAGGATTGAAGAAAATAGTATATAAAATAAAAGGATTATTCTAAAGTGATCATATTGTATAATCTAGATAAAAAATGACAAGATTAAGAAAATTAGCCATTCAACCTGATTTATATCCATTTTGAAATTAATGTCATATTAATCATTCAAAAATCACAATATAATACTCCCTCCATTCGATATTATTATAAGAACAACCGCACACATTCTATGTTCTAAATTATAAGAAACATTCTGAGAATGTTTTTTTAGTTCTTATTTTCCCATTTTTTCCTTATTTAATTTCCCTTATTTAATGTCAATATAATAAATAACTTTCACAACTCCCAAAAACCTATTACTTCTACCATATTTATTTTCTTATTCTTTATCTTCTATAATCCTCCTTATTACAATAATTTTCTTATTCTCTCTCTTATTCCCTGTGTCCTAATAAATAAGAGTATTTCAATAGAAAAGGGATACAAATTTGACACATTTGTTATTCTTAACCACAACTTTGAACCACAAGATTTAGTTAAACGTTCTTATGATAAGCAACAGAGGGAGGAATGAAGAAGGATAAAAGCTTATAACTTTATATCACTTTTCACTCGCAATGCATGGGTGGAGAATTGGTTTGTATAGTCTGACTATATTATTTTTTAGGAATGTGATTATCATGTAAATATTTTCAAATGTTAACTGTTTCATTATGCCTTATCAGGGAGACTCTTCTTTTTGTCTTTATAATGTAACACTTTATAATGGTAACTCTTGAAAATAGAGCATAAAGGAACCAACTTGCCATATTATGGTTACTTATGTTAATTAATTTTCGTAGATGACCATATTATGGGGAGCATTATTAGTTTTTGTAGATGACCATATTATGGTACTTGTGTAACATCAATAAGTTTTTGTCAATTTTTTAATTACCATAATGTTAAACTTTGTTAGTGATTGCTCAATTTGAATAGTTTGCAGTCTGGTTATTGGTTAACTTTATAATGTTTCTATGTTTAGGTTCCATGATTTGTATACAGTGTTTAGCTTCGGTCTTTAAATTTTTCAACGTATATAGACTACTGAATAGAACTTTGCAAATTTCTTTGTGTTTAAATTTTGTCAATTATATTTTTAATTAGCATAATGGTAAAGTTGAGTGTTGTTGAAAATGGCTTAGGTGGTAATAAAATGGTTCACAGTTGGATAAATGCATTGAGAACTAGCGAAGAATATGAGAATAGGGTGGAAAATTTTATTGAATTTGCTAAAATGAATGTGCCTAGTAAAAATGGGAAGTATTTGTGTCCATGTGTCAAGTGTTTGAATGAGAGTCGACGGGATATTAATGATATAAGAGATGACTTACTTTATGATGGAATAAATCATCGGTATACAAGGTAGATATGGCATGGTGAGGAAGTAATTGCTTGTGCGTCCTACGAGAAGGAAGTTTTAGGTGTTGGAGATGACGATATAATGGAGAAAATAATTCATGATGTTGAGGTAGAATGTTTTACACAATCGCCTGTATATGATAGCGTACGAAGAGATGCAGAGACACCTTTGTACCCTGGGTGTACTAAGTATACACGCTTGTCAGGTATTTTGTAATACCCCACTTTTTCACCAATATTCTTCATATGTATATATTTTTATATTTTTTTGGAATAAAATGGTGAATTGTGAAGTGCATGAATTTACAGAAAAATTCTAATCGCTGGTGACGCATAATTCGGCCAAGTAAGGATACAAAGAGGCAATAAATGTCCATTTAAAAGCCTAATATGGTAACCAAAATTTGAGCATAAAATAGCACAAATAATGGTTTTATTCAAGTGTTTAAAATTAGGCTAAACCAAAGGAATGAGCAAGAAATGATTTATTTCGGTAAATCGTAAAATGTAGGGGCAAAACAGTAATTTTTCCATAAAGTGGGAAATAATTATTTTTCTCTAATATTCCCAATAATTTCAGTAAAATGGGAATTAAAAAGATGAAAATGGATGTTTGATAATTAATAAACCTATTTTCATGAATTATTATCAAGAAAAGTCAAATAGTCAAAAAGTTAAAGACTTAGGTCAACAAAATTGCATGGTATTATGGGATAATTCAAGATCAACATTATTCCTCTTATTTCTCATGCAATTTTTGATCAAAAGAGAAAGGAAAATATATGTGTAAATGCTGATATTAAAGCAAGAGGAAAAAGAAAAAAAAAGGAAAAAAGATGTGGACCAATGAGAATGAGCCACTTGTAAAGCAAAATTTGACAAAATGCATTAAGTCTCATTCTTCATCTTCTTATTCTTCATTCTCGTGCAAGCTGATCAGAAATTAGAAAGAGAAAGAGAACTGAACGTGGGAGCAAGAAGAGGAGGAAGGGGAAGCTAGGGTTCATCAACTTTCAAGGTAAGGAACTTGTACCTTGTGTCTTAAGCTTCCTAATCCCTCTATAACCTCTTCTAATCACTTCTACACCTTTGGAACCATGGATTTCCAGTTGATTTAAGAGCTGTAGAGAGAGAGAGAGAAACATCCTAGAGAGAGAAGCAACAAGAAATCCAAGGTAAACTCTAAGAACTTGCTCCTTTCACCTTTGTTGTTCTCGTTCTTGTTGTTCTTGGCTTGGATTGGTGGTTTTGTGAAGATTGGATGATGGAACCCTAAGGGGGTCCTCCTACTATTCAAATGACTTCTAATCATGTCTAATAAGTATGTAAATAGCTAATTATTTGATTAGAAGTAGAAAGAAAGTGATTAAGCAAGAGAAAGCAAGAAACCGACAAAATTTTCTAAGAATCTCAATTTTCTGCCTGTATAAGTTTTGATGATTTCAATTTTCTAAGAATTATTTGATAATTTTGATAATTTCATTGGATTTATAAGGTAAAATAGTGTAGGTATACAAGTTTTCATTATTTTTGGATGCTTCTATATGAATTTGGGAATTTATGAAGTTAGATTGTTCATAGTGTTAATCTGCCCTGTCTGAAGTATTATTGTTGTACATGGTGTTTCAAGGGTCAATACTTATCCAAAAATTCTGAAACTTTCCAAAACTAAAGTATAGACATAGAGCTTTAATTTTATGGGTATTTTTCAAATTTTTGATAAGTGGTTTAGGAGATATGAGATTCTAAAATTTGAGTATTAAAAACTAGAGATTTCTGGAGCAAGGCCTAATGGAATGGAATACTGTATTTATTTGAGTGTTTTAAGACTATAGTTATATTTTCCCCTAAGATTATACTGAAAGATGGTTCTGTAGAAATTAGAACCACCTCATTTTGATTTTTTTATATTTAGTTATGATTTTTGGAAGTTCAGTTAAGAAATAGAGAATTCTTGGCCGCGGCGAGAAGATTTGCTTGGCGCGGCCAAAATGTTACTGACTTGTTTTTGGTCGCGGCCAAGACCCAAAATTTTCAAGATTTCATATTTTCCAAGAGGTTTTGATTGAGATGGTGTTTCCCAACCCCATAGGTCTTTGTTGGGACTTCCAATAGCTACTTAAATGACTCAAATGACAACCAACAAACTAAACCAAGAATAGTTTAGTTTACATTATATCAAAACATTAGATTGAGTAATGACTCATTGTCCATAAATTCCAATTATAGGACCTAACAGTTGTTCGAAGCTTAAGACATTGCTGAACTCCGAAAAACGGGAGGAAATTGGTAAAGGAAAACAACTAGGTAGAAACTTGCCTTTCATATGTTTATAATATGCATTATGTGTTGTTTGAAATCATCACAGATTGTCTAGCACATTTTGATTATGCAGTGGTCACTCGGGCCCTATCTGCGCGGGTGGACACTCAGGCAAATATAATGTTCAGCGATGCACGAGCGGGTGCCCGGGGCCTATTTTGCACGGGTATCCCTAGCCTATTGTATTCCTAGCGCTATGGTGATATATATAGGCCTATTGTTTTCCTAGCGCTATGGTGATATATATATATATATATATATATATATATATATATATATATATGAACTGCATGAATTACACTGAATGTTGTTATGATGATTCTGTTGTATGATTACTGAGTAGTATGCTTGTGATGTTATATCTGTATGACTAGCATTATGTTACTACTGAGATTCTTTTGAATCTCACTCTTTTTCCATAAACCACCTTTAGTACAAGGAGAAAGCTCAAGGGGCAAGAAGAAGGTAAATACGGACGGCTAGAGGATTAAACGCTGAAGATTATGGTTTTGCAGGTTGTTTATTAGGTGTATTTTGGATATCTTAAACATATGTATATATATTTTGGATATGTACATACTGTAAATGTCTTGTAACTCTAACATGTTACAATAAGTAGACTAGTAGAAGAACGGTTTAGTTATATTATGCTTCCGATCACTAATGAAATGTAATTAAGGTATGGAACATGAGAACTAAGCAGAGAATCGTTCGCAAACTCTGATAAAACAAAAAGAAGAGCACGGCGAGACTTAATGAGATAGTGAATGTTTGTGAAAATGGTTTGAGAAAATTTTATTACTCTCAAAATCACCTTTCCAGTCCCAGGTTTAAATCCTGAGATAGGTTTGGAATTTGCCAACGTTTTTCACAAGTTACTTAATCCAGGAGCTGAACCTGGTTTCACAAATGTTTTGCTACTCTTTTGTACTCATCTGAGGCTATAGGAAATGAGGTATCACATATTTTGTACTTGGTTAACTTAAAGGCAACTTGTGGGCGGACCGATAGTAGTTTCACATTGTTACTTGAATTGTTGTGTGATATGTTTCCAGAGGATAATGTGCTTCTAAATCATATGTTTGAGGCCAAGAAAATCTTATCTACATTAGGTATGGAGTATAAAAAGATACATGCTTGTCCTAATAATTTCGTATTGTACAGAAAAGAGTATGAAGGACTAAGTGAGTGTGATGCCTTATTTCCCAACACTATGGTAGAGTACTCAATAGCTAATACTCACCGAATGTAATTATCAGAGTGCGAGCAATACCTCTGTTGGTACAAATATTTACATACATGCACAATTCATTAGACATAAAACCTCATATACATCATCTGCTCTCTTTCTCATATATAACCCAAAATCTCATATAATTTTCAAATTAGAAAACGAAGACTAGACAACCTACAATAAGCTTATCTACTACTCGGCCTCAACTCATCATCCTTTACCTTCTCTTTGCCCCTCGAGCTCCCTCCCTATACTAGAGTTTTGTTTAGGAAAAGAATGAGATTTATGTGAATCTCAGTAGTAACACATACAACATACAAGATAACACATATATAGCATGCTCATCATACAATCATCAATTAAATCATCATAACATTATTTAGTGCCATTTTCATGCAATTCACAAACCATGTTAGCGCTAGACAAGGACTTGGCCCCGAGGGGTACCCGCGCAAAGATAGGCCTCGGGCACCGCTTATGCAATATGAATCTTATCGCCTGAGTATCAACCCGCGTAAAGATAAGCCATGGGTGTTTACTCCACATAATCTAAACATGTTAGACGTTTGATGATAACACATCACACAGATGCATGCTATGTTATATGAAGATGGTTACTACTTGGTTGCTATTCTATGCAACTTTCCACACTTGGTTCAAGCTTGGGCAAGTCTGAGGCCAAACAGGTTGTCAAATCCTGAAATCGCCAAACATTACAAATAAGTTATTACTCATCCATACACCTTTCCAAACTCATATCATTGGTAAAATTAGCCTATTGGTGCCAAATTACCAAAATACTCCTTAGGTCCTCATTATTAGTATTTTTCTCAAAATCATGATTTAGGCCATTTCTACACAATTTTGGCGTGTAGAATCCCTTACCAACCTTGAATTGGCCAAAAGCAAGCCCAAATGACGAAAATACCCTTGACAACCCTTGAATAAGGCTTAGAAAGGGTAATTTTGTCATTTCGTTCTTTGATCCTCTTCTCACTTCAGGATCAACATAGACCCTACACAATTCGGCCTCCTGAATCCAATGGAAGTATCGAATTGGTCAAATTCCCATTCATTCATCACATCCAACATAGGGAAGGGAAAATAAATTCCCAGAAAAGTTGTGTCGGATTCTCGTTTTCTTTGGCCTAATCACCTCCTTTCTACTTATAACCAATATATTAACTAGTTAGACATTCATTGGACTTGATTTGGAGACACTTACATATTAAGGTCTCTTTGGCTTTCTTGAATTATCTTGTACCAAATGAACCATAATCAAGCCCAAAACAACTCTACTAACCTTAATCAAGCAAGAGGAACAAGTTTAGGAAGTTACCTCTTGATTTTCTTAAACTTTCTCTCTCTACACGTTTTGTATCTCTCCTCCACCAGCTCGTGATTCAGCTGAGCACCATGGAAAATAATGATAGGGAGATGAGGAGAAGAGACCATGGAGAAGATATGAAGCTTAGATCTCAAGGTATAGCCTCTTACCTTGATCTTATGAATGAACCCTTGCTCTCTGTTCATGCAGCTCGTCAAACTCTCGATTCCTCACTCTTTTCTTTCTGTTTCAGATCAGTATCGTGGATGAGAGATGATGCAATGGAGAATTACCCTTTTAATCAATTGATTAATTTGACTTGGACACCTGTCACCTTATAATTGGTCCACAATTGCAATTATTCATTAATTAATTCAATTTCCCTTCCTTTCACTCAAATCAGCTGAAATAATACAGGAAAATATGGGAAAAGCTGAATCTCCATTTATCTCATTATGCCAACATGTAACTTGTTGACCAAGTCATTGACTTTTTGACTATTTGACAATTTTTTACCATAATTTACCAAAATTAATTTATTAATGATCAAGTAGTCAATTTACTCTTTTTAATTCCCATTTAGCTCAAATCATTAGGAATTTAAGGAAAAATAATTATTTTCCACTGTTCAGAAAAATTACCATTTTGCCCCTTCATTTAATGATTTACCGAAATAAATCATTTTCCACCCATTTCTTAGGCTAAATCCCATTTTGACACTTAAATGAGGCTATTAATCATATCATTAAATTTTATGAATTTTTGTTACCATATTAGGCCTTTACCGGTCTCTTATACCCTTATTCGGCCAATTTACGCGTAACCGGCAATTGAAATTTTTTCCATAAATTCATATAAACTCATCTACATCATTTTTCACCATTTTATTCCACTAAATATACATCAAATATACACATAAATGTATTAGTGAAAAATGAGGTATTACAGTGAGTGTCCAAAATGTAAAACTTCAAGATACAAAGTGAAGAAAGATGTTGGTTGTGGTGATGAGATAGGTAAAAGGCAATCGTTAAAGGTTTTGTGGTATCTTCCAATCATACCATGGTTTAAATGAATGTTTGCTAATGTGAAAGAAACAAAGAAGTTGAGATGGAATTTCAATGAGAGAATATGTGATGGAAAATACTTTCGGCACCCGGCTGACTCTCCACAATGGAAGAAAATAGATGAAACTTATCCTGGATTTGGCAGCGAGCCAAAAAACCTTTAGCTTGAGCTTTGTACAGAAGAAATTAATCCTTATAGTACACATAGTGCATGGCTAGTTCTGCTAGTTATTTACAACTTACCATGAAACGCAAGTATATGATGCTTTCTATGATGATTTTAGGTCTAAAACAGCTAGGGAATGATATCGATATCTACTTGGCACCTTTGATAGAGGACTTAAAGAAGTTGTAGGAGGATGGTGCAGATGTGTTTGATGTATATAAGCAAAAGTCATTTAAGCTATGTGCAATAATTTTCACCATGATTAACGACTTCCCCGTATATGGAAACTTATCAGGGTATAATATGAAGGGGCATAAAGCATGTCCAATATGTGAATCAGGTACACACTTTCATTAACTTAAAAGCAGAAGAAAATAGTCTACCTTGGTCATAGGCGATTTCTTCTTCAGTTCCACCCATACTGTAGGCTAAAAAAGACTTTTAACGGTTTTCCAGAGAATGGAATGACTCCAAAGCGATTTATTGGAGAGGAGGTTTCTAGTTGAGTGGAAAGAATGAATGTCACTTTCAGTAAGAATCAAAGGACTGCGGGTGAAAAGAACATATAGAAGAAGAGGTCAATTTTCTTTGATCTTCCATATTAGCATAGTCTTGATGTGAGACACAGTATTGATGTGATATATGTGGAGAAAAAAGTATGTGATAGCCTTGTAAGTATACTTTTTCACATACCAAGGAAAACTAAAGATGGAATTAGTGCGAGACTAGACTTAGTTGAAATGGGAATAAGAGAACAGCTACATCCACCACTAAGAGATGATGATGAGAGAGCGTATATAGAGCCAGCAGCGCATACATTATCAAAAGCTGAGAAAAGAAGTTTGTGTAGGTGTTTGTATGGTATTAAGATGCCATAAGGGTATTCTTCTAATGTCAGAAGGCTTGTCTCAATGGAAGATTTGAAGTTAATAGGATTGAAGTCTCATGATTGCTATGTCTTGATGCAACAACTATTACCAGTAACTATTAGAGGCATTATGAAAGATGATGTGCGAAGCGCGATAATAAGGTTGTGCAGTTTCTTTAATGCTATTTATAGCAAAGTTGTTGACATTGGAAAGTTGGATGAATTGGAAAATAAGGGTTATATTATTCTATTCCAACTAAAGATGCATTTTGCTCCTACATTTTTTGATATAATGGTGCATTTAATTGTTCATTTGGTAAGGGAGATAAGACTATGTGGCCCAGTTTATCTAAGGGTATTCTAAAAATCCTTATTGACCTGAACCTCAATTGTTGAAAGATATATATGGTTGAAGAGGCTATGGACTTTTTCAAAGAATATCTATCAAGGTCGAAGGCTCAATCTCGTCATGACAAGTGTACAATTAAGGGAATATGAGGCCTAAAAGTGAAGAGTATTCGTTGTAAAGAGGTGCTACAAGCTCACAAGCATATCTTGAATAATATGGAAGAAATTCAGCCTTACTTAGACTAACACAAAAAGATTTTAAAGTATATCTATCTAAGGAAAAATGACATACAGATAGCTAATGAGCAAAACAAGACATTCATAGAGTGGTTCAAGGAAAAGGTTTCGAACGAGACTAATATGTTTGAGACAATCAAATGGTTAGCTTGGGGCCTTCTTTTGAGATTGTCACTTGGAATGGTTATGATATAAGCAAATATTCTTTCTACATAAAATCCCAAGATGATATAAGTACTATGCAAAATAGTGGCGTGATGGTGGTAACAGAAGCAATGCACTTTTATAGTTCAAAAGACAAAAACCCCATATTGGCATCCATGGCCTTTTATGGAGTTATTAAAGACATATGGGAGATAAGCTTCACCAAGTTGAGAGTTCCTATATTGAAACGTCAGTGGGTTAACAATAATGCTATTGAAAGCGATCAATTTGGATTTACCTCAGTTGAGCTTGATAGAGTTGGTTATAAAGAGGAGCCCTTCATTTTAGCATGCCAAGCAAAATAAGTGTTTTATGTCACTGATCTTGCAAATGAAAAATTGTACATTGTACTCCAAAGTAAAAAAAAGGATGGTAATCCAAGTTTGAATCTTAATGATACACTACCTTTCACTACAAATCCAACTATATCAACAGAAGTAGAATTGGTAGATGATGATGAGTATGCAGCTAGAATTGATCATTATGAAGGAATTTGGGAAAACACATAAAGTATGACTTTTTATTTTTTAAAGTATTAATTTAATTGAAATTTACTTATCCTCTCTCACCTTGTTTTTTTGCAAGAATATGGCAAGTTTAGATGAAGAGGGCTCACCTGTTAAGAAAAAAGTTAGAGGACCCACAAAGCTGTGACCGTTGGTCAAACGTCATGAGGAACACAAGGTAGATGTATAAGCATTAGATAGGGGAAGTTCATGAGTGATGGAAACATTTTAAGTCTACCCTCACAACCAAGTACATATTTAGGTCAAAGAGTAATAAGGATCCATGCAAATAATATACTTATCTTTCTCAAGATGAATGGAGATCATTTGTGGAATCATGAGAGGATCCCAAATTTTTGGTATATATATTTTGTTTATCATAGTATGAAAGATTTTTTTTTGCATTTATTTGACCTCACTGACTTAGTTTTCTTTATTCTTGTTTATAGAAATTAATTTAAACAAATAAATAGAGGCGAGCAAAAAACAATTATACACATTACATGTCTCGGGGGGTTATCGGAAGCTGGAGAAATAGCTTATTATGCATGCTGATTTGAAAAAAATGGAGGAAGCATCCAAATCAGATCCTAGCATTGTCATGCAGGCACCACCTCCTCCCCTACGTCATAGAAAATGGAAAGCAGGGAGGATGAAGGGAGACAAATATATCAATCTAATCGTTGCTGACGACGCTGGAAGGATTGTGAGTATTTAATATAAAGTATATTTAAGTGTGTTTTATTTTCCTTAGAACATTTCATGTGATTAATTTATATTTATTCATTGCATACTACAGGATGAACTTGAGGAGCAGAGCAGCCAAGGTTCCTTCACTTAAACTCGGAGGATGGGCATCTTAGCAACGATGCTTGGGAAGCTAGATGTAATACCCCACTTTTTCCACCAATATTCCTTATATATATATTTGTGAATTTAGTGGAATAAAATGGTAAATTGTGGTGTACATAAATAATGAAAGCACTCCAATCAGTAGTTACATAAAATTATCTAAGTTAAGATACAAAGGTGTAACTTTTGTCTACTTGAAGGCCTAATATTGTAACTTAAATTGGAACAAAAAATGACACAAATAATGGCCTAATATAAGTATTAAAAATTCGGTCAAACCAAAGAAAAGGAGCAAGACATGATCTATTTTAATAAATCATAAAATGTAAAGGAAAAATGGTAATTTTGCCATAAAATAAGGAACAATTATTTTTCCTCTAATATTCCCAATAATTTTGGCCAAATGAGAATTAAAAAGGGGAAAATGGCCACTTGGTAATTAATAAGCCTATCTTAGAATATTATTACCAAGTGAAATAAAAGTTGCAAAAAGTCAAAAGTTGTATGACCAATTTCAATAACTTGGATGATGCAATCCTAGGATAATTCAAGAGGCAAATTAATATTCCCTTTTCCTCTATCATTTTGGTCTAGACAAGGGAAGTAAAGGGAAATACATATACTTGTTGACTAATATTGTTTCAAGAAGAAATTCTTGGCTAATTACATGAAAGTAAAAGTCAAAAAGTCAAAATGGTGATATGATCTTAGTAAATGAATTGGAAGAAGCCATTTAACTCCCTTGCTTCTTAGACTATCAGTAGAAAGGAAAATAGCAAGAGAAACATATATATATGGTTTGGAATAAAGCAAGAAGAGGAAAAAGTAAGAAGTCAAGAAGTCAAAAAAAGCATATGACCTTAATTAGTCAAATTAGGAGATGCAACTTTTTGGATATTTCCATATGGTAATATCCATTCCCTTCCCTCTTTACTTTCGGCTGATAAAGGGAAATAAAAGGGAAAAGGAATTTATTTGTTAATATTATACAAAAGCATAATTTTTGGATCAATTGAAAGCTAGCACTTGTAAAGCAAGTTTGAATAATTCCTTAAGTCATTAACTCTTCTTCTTCTTCCATTCATTTTTGGTGAAAAATCCGCACAAAGAGAGGGAGTTTAAGCATATTCAAAGAGCAAGAACTCAAGAAGGAAGGAGACCTAGGGTTTCAAAACAAAAACTAAGGTAAGAACTTGCAAAACTTAGTGGTTTTTGCCTCCTAATCACTCTTTAACCTCTCCTACTCCATTAAATCCATGATTTTTAAGACAAATCAAGAGCTTAGAGAGAGAATATATTTTTAGCCAGGAGAGAGAAGGAGCAAGAATCAAGAGGTAATCTCCAAAACTTGATTCCCTTAACTTGTTGGATGTTGTTGGTGGTTTATGCCTTGTTTTCTCTTATTTCTCAATTTAGGGTGGAAGCAAAACCTAGGGGAAATTTTGCCCAAATTTCCTCTAAACATATCCATTTAGTTTTTAAGTAGTTAATCATGTGATTAGAAGTAGAAAGGAAGTGATTAAGAAAGAGAAAACAAAAACATAATCCTCCTAAGAACCCTAAGATTATGTTCTAAGCATGACATGATGAAGGAGTAAGAATTTTGTGATTATAATGATTCCATCGGTTTTATAAGGATTGTGTAGGTATGCAAGTTTTCATGATTTTTGGATGTTTGTGTACCAATTTGGAAATTTATGAAGTGTGTATGTACATGTTGTTTGATCTGCCCCTGTATGGAAGTGATGTTGTGTGATGTGTTTCATGAGACAAACCTTGTCAAAAAATTCTAAAACTTTCCAAAATTAAAGTAGAGATATATATGTTTAGTTTGATAGGTATTTTGTAATTTTTAGACAAGTTCATTGAGAGATATGGATTTTCAAAGATTGTACCTTGTTTCTGAATTGCAATCTAGAACAGTGGTATTTGGCGAATTTCTGGCAATGACATGAGCCCAGTGGGCAAACCTAAGTATTTTTACTCAAATTTAAAATTAATTATCTTCATTTAGGCTTTAGAATCACTCAAATTGAATTCATTTTGAATTAATTATGAATTTTCAAAGTTGATTGAAAAATATGCCTGTTTCTGGAAAACAATGAAACAACATTGTACAAAATTGTATTATGCAGAAACTGTTATCACTGCTTTAGATAACCAGCAGAATTTGAATTTAAGGTAGTAATAGTGCAAGTAATAACCAGTTACTTGTAACTCTAATTTTGATAGGAACTGTAACTTGCCCGAGCTCAAAGAAATGGTTGGATATTGTTCAAGGGAATCAGCTAGGTAGTAACTTGTCTTTCTTATATTTATAAGATACACTGTATGTTCTGTGTATTCATCATGAATTGTCTTGCACATTTTGGTTATACAAGGTAGTCGCCTGGGGCCTTTCTGAGCGAGTGGATGCTTAAGCCAATAATGTTATGTGATGCACAAGTAGATACCCGATGATTTTCTACACGAGTATCCATTGGGCCTTGTAATATACCTAGTGCTATGGTGATATATTAACTGCATGTAATGCACTGAATACTATTGTGATGATTCTGTTGTATGATGACTGTGTGGCATGCTTTGTGATGTTATATCTGTATGATTGACACTATGTTACTACTGAGGTTCTTTTGAATCTCATTCTTTTTCAAAACCAATTTAAAGTACAGGGAGACAGTCCAAGGGGCAAGAAGGTAAATGTGAAAGGCTAAAGGCTAGACAGAGAAAGACTTAACTTTATGTTGATTGTATGTTAATAATATTTTGGAATATCTTGGCCCTATAAATGATGTACATAACTATGTAACTCTGACTACAGTATGGTAATGGTAATGCCGGTAGGCTAGTACAAGTATAATACTTAAACTAAAAGTACAGTTTAGCTAAATTATGCTTCTGATCGCTAACAAAACATAACTAAGATATGGAATGTGAGAACTAAGCAGATAATCGCTCGCAAACTCTGATAAAACAAGTGGATGAGCAGGTAGACTTAGTGAGATAGTGAATATTTGTGAAATTGTTTGGGAAAAAATTTATTACTCTTGAAAATCCTCTCTAATCTTAGGTTCAAATCCTAAGATAGGATTGGAATATGCGAACATTTTTTGAAGCTTGTTTACTCCAGGACCAGTTCCTAGTTTTAAAAATGATTGCACTACTCTTTTGTACTAATCTAAGGCTATTGATGAGAATTGTCGAGTTCTCACAAAATAACCAGTTTCAATGAGGATTTGCAGTACAGAGAACCTGGATCGTTTCCCACAGAATTTACATGCAGTCTAGAACATTCAAAACAATGATCGATTGGAGGGTTTTAATTAAACTATTATCGAACGATAAATTCAGATTTAAGACAGAAATCGAAAACGAACTAGATCAAACAGATTAAAACGACTGACCATAGGATTGGGATTCATAGTTTCCTACCATCATCGGACAAAGATTATAACGAACTCGTGATTGGATCTAGACGAACCGAAATCTCTGTGTTCGTCCAGAAAATCCCTCGACTAGACGATCGTCTAGGTTATGTTCATATGGGTGGCGTGCTACTGTACAATCGTTTAGTAGCACTGTAACCCGATCTGAACTGTGTCCTTGGGATGTACCGATCTGAATATTAAAACAAACATTCGAACTATTCCAGAAATCGGATCCGATTAGAGTGAATAGAAATGAATTACGTTACCGGTTTAAGTGTGTCCTCTGATTAGAAACGTGAATCCTCAATCCATAGGTCAGTCACAAAAACTTAGCCGGACATGGCTGGAAAATCCGAAGAACGAACGAAGAACACGAAGAACATTTCAGAGAATTTAGAACTTCTGATTTCAATCTAAAAACGTCCACTAAAACATTCTGTCTATTGTTTCAGCTAACTTAGGTTAAAACCTAATTGTCAAATGGGCCAGAGCCCATTAGTTCAGCCCAAAACGAAAATCCATATTGAATAGTACTTCATTACAAAATTTGGGCCCAATAAAAAATCCAGAAAAATACATATAACATTGACTGCATTTTTGACTATCCTCTTGTCCGAATCTTCCTTTCAAGTCTTCATATCAATTGTTACTCTCTGAATCATCTAAAAAATGAGACAAGAATGAGATCATTCGGATATCTGGTTCAAGAGTTAAGATTAAAATAGAGAAGGGTTGTAAATCTGGAATTTTTATTATTAAAATATGTTAAATCCAATAAAACACTCAAAGCCCAAATAAGCATAAAAGCCCATTATTTATTACTAAACAATCTAAATTTATTAATCAAGAGATACAAATGAGTGTAATAAATATTCAGTTATCAGCTATTAGACATAAGGTGTCACACTAGATCACCTTGGTAAAGTTAGAGGGGAGACAAGGGGAATTGGTCTCTCAAGATACTTTGGATAAAGTTCACAATCTCATGGACAAAGTAAACCGAATAGAGAGTTTGTGGCCAGGATTCGAGAGGAAATCTTAGTAGAGCTCTAGGTGGAAATGCGTCAATCACTCTGACAAGAGCTTCGAGACGAGCTGTTGCATGAGCTACGTGGTGAGATAAGGTAAATGGTGTTCTCTAGCATTCAAGGTAGGATAGGTGATGATGAAAATAGATCACAGGTTTGTAAATAATTTTAATTAATATAACATTGAGTTTTTTCTTAAGTTAATTTAATTAATTCTTTCATTTCTCATACCTAGGAATCCGTGGTCTTTCCCAGCACTAAAGTATTGAAAATTATGCCCTAGGCGCCAATCATTATACTTTAAACATTATTGTTATTTAAAGAATTTTTCCAATTTTGTTATCATATCATTTGCATCTTTATTATGATAAATATATCCTTGGATGTATCATAAAGATTGTCCTAAATGTCCCTAGTCGGTTATCTATGCGGGAGCAAAGATGAAATAAGACTAGTATGACTTTGATAAGGTATGGAGATACGAATCAAAGTCTTAGGCACTTGTAAAAGTACAAGGTGCTGGACCGACCCACTATGAGAAAGCTGCATGGATTAAGTCATAAGCTTATCTCATGTATAACCATGTCACAATGCCCTTTGACCTAAGATCATCATGGATTCCTACATGAGAGTCACTAATCTTTGACCTAGTCAAAAGTCACCTTTGACCGGGTGATGATAAAGGCTTCGATCGGGCATAGTGGTTTTCATGTAGAGAAATGTGAATAGTCAAGATGAGATTTGTCCCTCATATTAGTAGATATATATTACTGGGCCCATCGATGAGTGAGTCTGAGAAATGTATGGTCATACTATGATGGAAAAGAGTTTTCATTTCTATAGTCAAACTATTCAGGAATAGGGAAAGTGATGGTCAGGAACAAGAGGATGACACTATCCATGCCTCATCCTTGACCAAAATATCGTGTGACAAAAGGGACGTGACATGGTTGTATGATAGGTTGCATCATATCAATGATCCTCATGTGATTTGGGTAGTCGTAATTCCTTGCTAGAAGCCGCTTGCGACTTATGGGCTAGTACAGTTATTAGCCCACTACCAACTTTAAACTTCATGTGGGCCTACAGGGTCATACATAAGAATAGCCCAACACGAGCTATAATGTCCAGATTCATTGAATCTAAAATGTGTTTAAGATTCAATGAATATAATGTTTAATCTAGGGTGGACAAATTATATATATACATATATACATATATGTGTACATATATACATATGTATGTACATATATACATATGTATGTACATATATATATATATATATATATATATCTATATATATATATATGTATGTATATATATATATATGTATATGATATAAATTCGAAAATAATAATAATATTATTATGTAGTGTTAGTTTTATATTTAATTTATTTGATAAATTAAATAACTAAAGCTAATAGAGATATCGTATCTCAGATTTAATTTATAAAGATAAATTAAATCAGTTGGACAAATTTAATTAAATCAAATTCATTTAATTCAATTCAAATTTCAAAATTAATTAAGATTATTTTGAAGATTTAATATGGCCCTCATTTTTATAAATGACGAAGGGCTAGAGAACCTTAGGGAAAAAGCGTATTAGAGAGTCGCAAGAAAAAACCCTAGAGAGGCATTAGAGGCACTAGCACGCTACCAGTGTTAGGTCTTGTTCTTGTAGATACCAGTAAAGGGAGCTTATTCGTGCAGTTGGCTCCTAGAGATCAAAAAGTTACAAAACCTAAAGGTACAATTCCTTCTAACTTGATTTAAACGCCATTGATAGATCCACAATTGGGATTGAAAACACTTTTGCAATTTGAAATTTAAATTCTTCCATTGTGTGCCTGCCAATCCCAACACAAAGGCAATTACAATCCACCAAAGATTGGACATGGTGACCCTAGTCCTTCACTAGAGGTTGGAGAACCTTGCTATCTTTTGTTGGATATCCCGTTCTTACATGTTGTTGCCGATGCTGTTGTATACACTCATGCTACCACGCACTATCATAAGCAAATTCAAGATGATCAACGTAAGGTTAATGTCACAAGTGTTGGACAAGGAGAGGAATGTGTAGATGTCCTGTTCCCTGATGACAAGGTTGCCAAAGTAGGTTAGGCAATAGGATCTTTCATCCTTTGGCTTGAACATCTTGTTCAAACGGCGACGGCACCTCCAATGGTAGGAAATACATTATTGTTACTTGAACCTTGACATCCTACTTACAATCTTTATTTTGTGTGTTGCTAGGATCAAGAAGAAGTGACACAATTTCCCTTATTGGCACAACTGCAAAATATTCATACAAAAATTAGTAAGGTTGACTTGTAGATGCCGTGTGGGATTATGAGTAGTACATCCTCGTATTCTTTTGGAATTGATAGCAAAAATATTGGAGAGATCCTATATTTACTAGAGATAGACATAGGATGGATCACATTTGCAATCATGTGAGTTTATTTTTTTATTTTTAACTTTAATTAGTGTACTGATATTTAGGATTTTTAGGTTTCTACGTTCACTAAGTCATTTCTCATTTTAACTATGTGGTAGCTACTTCTACAAAATGTGTGTTGAAAAGGCACTCAACACTTTGTATGGATTCTTATGTCCTAGCTATATATCAAGGCATAATAATAATAAATTGGGAGATAGGATGAGCTATGTGGTCTATACAATCGGGCAAACTCAGATGCCTTGTTATCTAGCACCAATTGTTAAAGGGCAAGTAACTTAATTTTATCTACTTATACATATTCAGTTTGCTAAGAAGTATCATGTTATCTAACCTCACTTTAATATATATATTGTATTATAGTTATCATTAGAGTCTTTGTGTTCCTTGTCCCTCCATGAACATCATCTTTTAGTTTGATTCATTGGGTTGCAAGCCAGACGAAGAGATAAAAAACATTTTCAACACATAAGTTAATTTGTTTACAAATCATTGATTTTTGACTTTACTAAATTGTTAAATGTCTCTTTTTTCATTTTAATTATAGTGCACTGAAAACATATTATATAATGGGTGGGAAGCCCGAAGGTAAAAGTAGTTCGACGAAGTGGTTCCAGCAGAAAGTAAGTTGTTTAAATTCAAGTTCTTTAATTGACAATCGCTTCACATATTCCTTTATTCTTTTTTACCATTTTTTTATGTATAGTGCCCTCGACAATCAAGGAACACTAAGTGCGGCTACTATGTTTAACTATATATGCATAACATCATTTTTTGTGGACTTACTACCAATTTTGAACATGTGAGCTTTTTTTATTCTCAACTGAATTTCATTTTTGTTCTTGTAATTGAATTGTTAGGTATTTTATTCAGTTGATTGATTTATATTAACTTATTCTCCAATTTGCACATAGATTTTTGGTAATTGGGACCCCTACACAATCGAAGACATTAATTTGATCTGAGACTTTTTGTCAAGATATCTTCTACAACACATAGATGATGATGTGTAAAGGTTTCTTTTCACATAGTGCAATGGTTTAGTGCAGTGGTATATTATGTTTCCATACTCGAATACTTTGCCACCTGTTAACTTCTTGTTTATATATATTAAATACAATGAATTTGTTATAAAAGATTTTGGAAAATTATGATGAAGCATTAAATGGCATGATTATTCTTGTCTATATCAATATGACGTTTCCAATTTGAGTAGCATTTTGAGACCTAAATTATTTTGAGTGCTTTCCAAATTCAAAATATAATTGTCTGGAAATTCTTAGGTTTTCAATGTTGTGGGGAGAAAAATGCATAATTTTTTTTAAAAAAAGGTTACAACGACTATTTTTGAAAAAATACTTGTTGTATCTCAAACGCATATAACGACTATTTTTTTTAAAAAATAGTTGTATGTACAAAAACAGTCGTTGTATGTATACATAATACTACTATTTTTTTTTAGAAATAGTCAAAATTGTAAGTCTCTTACAACGACTATTTTAAAACAGCCGTCTATTTTAAAACTTTCAAAGACACTCACATACACGACCCCATGAAAATGGTCATCTTAAGGGCAAAAAAATGGTCGTTAAAAGTGCCTTCTGTAGTAGTGTGTCCAAGATTTGACATTTTCCTAAGCATGAAGAAACAATTGGATAGATAACCAGAAAGGCATACATGTAGTTACTCTTTCTCTTATATCATATATAATGCATTGTATGTATGTCCTTATTATCGAATGTTATGAATGTTAAGAATGTTATGAATGATGTTATGCAATGATTGTTTTACATGCTCTGTGAATTTATATATCATATGAGTGAATTGTTACTACTAAGATTCTCGTGAATCTCACCCTTTCCATAAATAATATACAACTGAAGGCCAGCGGCTTGAAGGGAAAAAGATAATCTTAGAAAGATAGAAGATAAAGAAGAAGTATTTAAATGGCATATTGGTTATCTATATCTAAGGTTACTATGAATATACGAACTCATATAACCCTACTAAAATACGTGCTAAGGCTATAGTAATAGCAATAGAGGTTATACGAGACCTGTAGTAACCTGCCATATGTAATGAAACGGTATTTACCCTAATACAGTAAAGAATTGGAAACATGCAATTGGGCTCATAAGTTAGAAGTAGGGAAGTAAAGCACTCTGATAATCATAACAAATGAAGTTGAGAATTGATAAGACATAAAGAAGAGTGAACCACTATGAAACTAGTTTAAAAGTTTTAAATTTTTTAGAAAAGCCCATTCGATTACAAGTTTAAATCATATATTAAAGTTGGGATAAGAGTCAAGACCCCTTTGACTCAGTAGTTCTGATTCATTATATGTCTAAACTCATTAAAATACTATGGAAGATAAGGTTTTACAATCTGAAGATCACTCAAGTGATTCTTGATCACTTGCAGGACACTTGTAAGTTATCTAAAGATCACTTGAGTTATTGAGGAAATCACTCAAGTAATAAGAGACTACTCAAGTGATTTTAAAGTTACACTTGACTGATATTGTTCACAGTTTTTAATCTTTGTCTCAGATTTCTTGATATTCTTCCAAGCTCATTTAAATATTGATTATCTTTTTCCTAACCATTTCTAATAATCATTAATCAAGTTTACATAAGGATTATAGGTGATTAAACTTGGATTAGAGCTCAACAAATATAAAGCAACTTTGTGTCAGAAGCTTCAACAACTGCTTCAAAGGAACATCCAAAGGTTATATTCTAAGAAGCTCAATGGGAAGAAGAAAAAGGTCAGTAGTCTTATACCCACCAACTATAAATAGAAGAGCACTTAAAGTAAAAAATAGAGAGCTTGCGCCTTCATCGTCAAAATGCCAAAACTTTGACTTCAACATTCCAACTGATATACTCTCTGCTTCTCAGTATTTACATAATATACTTTAGAGATAGACATTATTTGTATTATACTTCAGTGTTCATCTTATTCACTTCTAAGATGGAAGATTAATTGTAATCCATCATCATCAAGGTTGTATTCGGTTGTATCACTTCTAAGAGGGAAGAGTGTGTAAGGGGAGTAACTCGATGAGAGATTTGTAAAAGGCTTTATAGGTGCTCGGTTAAACTTGTAGGAATGTGGAGGCTTCACTGCCTAAAGTTTAGTAAGAAGGAATTGGGGTAGCTAGTTTTCCTACTTTTGTTCTTGTTATTAAGAAGATAGAAAAGATATAACTATCTCCCGTAGGCTACTCTTTAAAGCGTTTCACTCAAGTGAAGTCTGATGGAGCAGCGGTGGATGTTGATGTAATACCCCACTTTTTTACCAATATTTCTTACATGTATATTTGTGATATTTAGTGGAATAAAATGGTGAATATTGGTACACATAAATTTATAGAAATATGTCAATCATCGGTTACACATAATTCGGCTAAGTAAGGACACAAAGAGGCAATTAATGTCCACTTAAAGGCCTAATATTGTAACCAAAATTTGAGCATAAAATGACACAAATAATGGCTTCATACAAGTTTCAAAATTAGGCCAAACCAAAGGAAAGAAGCAAGAAATGATTTATTTTGATAAATCATAAAATGTAAGGGCAAAATGATAATTTTTCCATAAATCAAGAAATAATTATTTTCCCCTAATATTCCCAATAATTTCAGTAAAATGGGAATTAAAAAGATGAAAATGGCTACTTGGTAATTAATAAGCCTATTTTGGTGAATTATTATCAAGGAAGGTCAAAGAGTCAAAAAGTCAAAAGTCTAAAGGTAAACCATTTGCAAGATGGTATTATGGCATTTTCAAAAGCAATATATACTCTCTCATGCCATTGCATTTTTGGCTACTCAAGAGAAGAAAAGGGAAATGAATTATTATTGGTAATATTATGCAAGAAAAGTCAAAACTTGGACCAATAGGATGTGACCACTTATGAGACCATTTGACCAATCCATTTAAATCACCATTCTCTTCATCTTTCCATCCCATTTTCGTGCAAAAATATGAACCAAGAGGGAGAGGGAGTTCAGCCATATTCCAAGAATAAGAAGCACAAGGGAGAGATAGGGTTCCAAAGATCAAAGGTAAGAAAGTTTGTAATCTTGAAGTTTATGCTTCCTAATCACTCTATAACCTCTCCTAATCACTTCTACTCCATTAAATTCATGGTTTCAAGACAAAATCTTAAGGGAGGAGAGAGAGGGGGTAGATGTTTTTAGAGAGAGAAGGAGTAGGAATTAAGAGGTAAACTTCAAGACTTGCTTCTTTTTCCTTAGTTGATGATGTTATTGTTGTTCTTGGCTTGGATTTGGTTGGTTTGTGAAAAATGGATGATGAAACCCTAAGGGATCTTGCTACACAAATTCCCTCTAGACATGTCCATTGAGTTTTTAAATAGCTAATCATGTGATTAGAAGTAGAAAGGAAGTGATTAAGCAAGATAAAACAAGAAAATAACACGTTACTCCTAAGAATCCTAACTTGTTGCCCTGTGTGTGGCGTGAGGAAGATATCTAAATAGCTAATCATTTGATTAGAAGTGGAAAGGAAGTGAACCATCCAAGGAAAACAAGAAAACAATATAATTTTTCTGAGAACCCTAAATTAAGGTTTTGTGTGTGATGTGGTTATGCACTTGGAATTTGATGATTTTGATGCTTCCATTAGGTTTAGAGGAAAAATTTTATAGGTATGCAAGTGTTCATGAATTTTGGATACTTGTATATGAATTTGGGAAATTATGAAGTATAGGTGTGCATGTTGCTTAAATCTGCCTTGTGTGGCAGTCAATGTTGTGCATGATATTTGAAGGTATAAAACTTGTCCATAAATTATGAAATTTTTCATGATTCAAGTAGACATGTGGAGATTTAATTTGATAGGTATTTTTTAAATTTTGGATAAGTATAGTAGGAGATGTGAATTGTTGAAGATATGCCCTATTTTCTGGAAAGAATCTGAAACTGTGATGTTTTGCAAAATTTTTCATAGGGAAAACCTCTTCCAAAAATTATGAAACTTTCTAGAATTAAAGTAGAGACATAGATCTTTAATTTGATAGGTATTTTGTAATTTTCAAAAAAGTGTACTAAAAGATATGATTTTTCAAATTTATGCCTTGCTGATGGAAGAACATCTGGAACAGTTGGTGTTTGGAAAAATTCTGGGAATTCTGTGGTTGTGGTGTTCAAAATTGAGTATTTTTATGTCAAACTAGACTAAAGTAGCTTTGTATAGAATTTTGAACTACATCACTTGGAATTTTTTGAAATTGATTATGATTTTTCAAAGTTGGTTAAAACTCTGTCAGCTTTATGTCTTACGCGAATTTAAGACTCAATGACACAAATGTAATTGGTATAAAATCCAAGAGTTAAAGTAAGCCTTTAAGTATAATGTAGCCCATTGGGCATTCAATTTTCATGGCTCTAATTATGTCATTACTTATCTAAGGCCATGAAGTGACAAAGAAGAGGTAATGGTTGGAAGATTAAGGTGCATGAGGAGGACATCAAGTAAAAGGTAGTGAACTTACTTAGCCTACATGTATTTGATATGTATGTTTTGCATTAATTTTATGACTGTTTTGCCTAATTGTGTTGAATATATTTGATTGATTAAAGCTCTATTATATATGTGCAATGGCCATTTGTATGTCATAACATTGAGTATGCAGATATGTCATTATGTTGGCATGAAATATGGTAGGCAAGCATATCATGTATTAACTATATATCTTACATGCATAGTGGTATTTTTTACTACTGAGATTCCTTCGAATCTCACCCTCCCCAAACCAACCATTTAGACAGGTGAAGAATGCATGGAGTTATGCAAAGAAGAATTACGAAGGAGAATTGGAGATTGAAGCACAAGACGTTGTATGTATTTGATTTAGATATTTGATAGCCTTATGTGGCTACACATTTCATGTATGTAAATGAATGAATTGAGCTTAAGCAAAGAATCGCTTATAACTATGGTATAGTGCAATTAAGAGCCGATGAGACTTAGTGACGTAGTGAAACACGTGAAATTAATTGAAAAATTTTCTTTACCCTCTAAAAAACCCTCTCAACCCTAGGTTTATCTCCTGAGTTGAGATTGGGAATTTGTGAATGTTTTCTGAAGTTGGGTAATCCAGGATTGAATCCTGGTCTCACGAATGATTTTACTACTCATTTGCACTCATCTAGGGCTATGAGAATAAGGTATTATAGAATTCACCTAATTATGTTAAATAGGAAATGAAGACAAATTTTAAGAGGTGCACCAGGTACCCTGCTGTGTAAAGTAAGAATATCTAGCACACATAATCGCCAGTTACCTGATAATTCCCAAAAAGGAGCAATCAGCACCCTAGCTTTTTAAGACATATGTCACCATTTATTTAAACATTTCATACCTCTCTTTCCATCTTAAAAATTCTTCCAGCCTATTAAAATCAAGGGAAAAATCAAAAAAGTTTGTAGAAAAAGAAAGAGGAGGTAAGTTCTTCGCTTTCTTCGCCGATTCAAAGCCTGAAATCGCATTTTTAGCTTCTGAAGCCTTCATTAGTCTTCTTCTACTCATTAAAAGCAACATTTCTATGGTTTTTGAATTCTAATATGAGGTATTGGTTTTGTCTACTTAGATGAAGTACTGCCAAAATTCCGAATCAATCGAATAGACGCGTAGAGGTAATTGTAAGCTTCAATATCAATATAATATCTTGCTATTTTGTTGATTATTTTTTTAGTTCTTGACCTTTTAAGGTTTTGGCCAAGATGGTAAAATTGCTCTTTAATGGATGATTGATGATGAATATATGGTTAATAAAGGGTTTATGGTGGTTAATTACATGTTTGAAGGTTAAAAGTTACAAAAACACAATTTATGTTTTAGGGTTCATATTTAGCCTGCCCTGTTTTATGGTGATTAAGCTAAATTTTGATTAATTTGATGTTAGAAATGAATTCTATGGCTAAAATTGTGTAGGGATAGCACATGGTCATAAGTTTTGGATGATTGGTTAGAAAATACAAATTTTGGAATTCAAAAGGGTGTTGCTAAATCTGCCAGATTCGTAGCAGTTTGATTGTGAACTACTTTTGAATGGACAAAACTTGGCCAATGTCTATGATATTTTTTAGAGTTGTAGTAGACATCTTTTTCTTTCCAATAATAGGTAATATACATCATTTGGCCTTACCAATTGTGAGTTATGCCCTATTGAAGTTAAGTACAAGCACTGGAATGTATTTACAGGAAGTGATGTTGGTCATGGGTTATTGAGGTTATGACCTATAATTGGTCCTTAGTAGTATGCTTTTTCTTTGAAAGAGGACTTAAATAGCTTTTCATACGACTTGGAATCACCTTATTTGGATTTTGCTACATTAAGTTATGAATTTTCAATGTTGGGGGTCAAAACTACCAAGTTGAGTTAACCTACAGATTTGAAAAGTTTAAAGCCAATTAAGTCAAGTTTGATTCCAAAAGATAAGGGCATGTGCTAGAAGCCAATATAGACCTTATTTATTGTCATTAAACTTAATGTAGTAGACTTAGAAGATGTTTAACCAAGTAATGACACATTTGTCATAAATTCTAACTTATATGATTTGATCTTTGCCCGGACCAGCCAAGAGACTCAAAACTAAGGACCAGTAATTGGAAATGTGTTCAAGTAGTAACTCTATCTTTCATATACTATGCGATTGTTTATATGCTTTATATTTCCATGTTCAGTGATATTAATTGTTTGTTGCAAAACCTAGCTGTGGTGTGGGAAAAGCACAAGTACTATCAGGCCAATTTGGACCCAACTTAGGTGGTGAGACAAGTACAGACAGACTATAATATCCCAAATTTCAGGCCTAGAGACTTGAGGATATAACTATATCAGGCAGACTACTAAGCCCAGTTTGGGAAGGGTCCTATGAATGTCTGAGAGACATAATGACTTTTAGGGATTAATTTGGAAAAAATAGAGTATGGAATTTGGTTCTAAATAATTAAACAAAAATACCAAATTCCTTTATTTAAAGTAAAAAATGATATAAAGCCAAATTTGGATCCAAAAAGAGAGGGAATGGTGTATGAAAGAAAGAAACAAGAGAATTAAAATGAAAAAGAAAAGAACTAATGGCAATTCAAATAAGATTGTCATGAAAAAAGCAAAAGAGAAAATCGTCTTTTGATCTTGAGGTTAAAATTGGAATCCAAGATTAAGGGCTAGGATTTGCTCTTAAAAAATAAAATAATTATGAGACTCAAGAAGCAAAAATTAATTTGTTCAAAATAGCCAAGAATTTTGGCCAAAAGAGAAGAAAAATAGAAGACAAGAAATTCAACCAAGTAACCAATGAATAATAAGCTTCCTTGTGTTCAAGAAGCTAACAAACCATTGGATAGAACATTTCCTCTTCTCTCTCCCTTTAATTTCAGTCAAGAAGGAATAATTGCTTTTGGTCCAACTAAAACACACTTGGTTAAGCAAACTAAACTAGAGTGTAAGAAGTAACTAAGAAGGACATGTCATTATTTTTCTCTCCCCCTTCTCCATTATTTCCGTTAGCAGCTTTTAGGAAGGGAGTGTTTTAAAACACATCATCACCTTCCTCATTCATGTCTTTGGCCATCCAAGAGAAAGTAGAAGAGAGAGAGAGAAAATCTCAATATACAAGTAGTTGTAAGCACCTTCTATCTTCATTTTCACCCTCCTACTCACCTTAAATGCCAAAAGTTTCTTCATGAACATTGTTCCTCTTGGTCTAAGCTTCATTCCTATAGTTTAATATTTTCAATAGGAAGTTTTTTGAGGAATTTATCAAGGTCCAAAGTTGTAGAATCAAGAAACAAAGCTTAGAAGAAGTAAGAGGTGAGTAAGAGCTATCTTTTGAACTATATATTGTGTGGTTTAGTTGAGTTTTGTGGTATGGGTGTTGCTACCCTAAATTTCCATTCTTTGAGTATTTTTAGGGTTTATTATGTTTTGGTTTTGTAAATGGTGTTAAATAAGGTTTAGAAATGAGAAATCACAAATTGGAACTTAGGAGTAGTGCTGCCAGATTTTGTTTCGGGAAGGAAACTATGTTGTGACAGGTTTTTTATCAGTCAAACCTATTCCAGATACTATGAAAATTTTTATAATGATATTAGACATCCTGATCTTTATTTAGATAGGTAGAATGTAATTTTTGGACTAGTATATTTAAAGTTATGATTTTTTAAAGTTGGACTTTATTTCTAAAACCAATTCTGGAATAGTTAAGGTTTGACAAATTTCTAGGCATTTTGTGGCTGCAATTTCTAGAAAATGATATTTTTATTTGAAATTAAACTTAAATAGTTTTACAATTTACTTGTAATCAGTCAATTTGAATTTTTCTAGAATTAATTATAAATTTTTAAAATTGGGTATTGAACCTTAAAGTTGTTTTGTGGCAGACTAATGGTGATATATTTTTGTCTAGCCAAATGAATTCCAATATCCATGAAATTTTCAATGCATAAAGTAGACCTAATAATATTTAATTTGATATGTCATTTGTGTCAATTGGATTTGTATACTGGAAGTTCTGTATTTTTAAAATTTGGTCATGTAAAACTTGTAAAGTCTATTGTAGTGGTTAATAAGTGGAAGTCTGTAATGATGTACTTTCAGAAGTGCAATGGCTATATTTTCCATTGAAACTAGACTAATGTGGGGTCACTTAGCCTTTATAATAGGTGAATTTGGACATTTGTACAATTAATTATGAATTTTCAAAGTTTGAGAAAAATTCTGGTAGATTTGAATAAAGATGCAAAAATGGAAAAAATGTAATGGCACCATGTAATTATGTGGAACTTTAAGGGTAAAGCTAACCAACTTGGGATAGTAGGACCATTTTGACATACTTTTGGCTTAGTATGTTAACTTTAATGACAACCAACTTGACTATTTAGATTATACAAGTATTGGATGAAAATAATAACCTGTCGTTCGTAAATTCCAATTATAGGACCTGACAGCTGTCAGAAATCTAAGACATGCCTGAGCTTAAGGAAATAGTTTGATATTTTGTAGGGAAAGTGACCAGGTAGTAACTTTTTCTTTCATATGTTATAAGATATATTGTATGTTTGTGGATTCATCATGAATTGTCTGATACATTCTGATTAAGCGGGGTAGTCACCCGGGGCCTATTGTACTGGTAGATGCTCAGGCCAATGTAATGTTATGTGATGCACGAGTAGATGCCCAGGGCCTATTGTACAGGTAACACTTGGGGCCTTGTGATATACCTAGTGCTATAGTGATATGTTGAATTGCATGTTGTGCACTGAATGTTGTTATGATAATTCTGTCATATGATGACCGTGTTGCATGCTCTGTGGTTTTGTATTTATATGATTGACTACTTGTTACTATTAGGGTCCTTTTAAATCTCACTCTTTTTCTATAAATCAATCTACAGTATATGTTGGCACTCAAAGGGTAAGAAGGTAAATACGGACGACTAGAGGATGTAGTAGAATGACTTTATTTTTCTGTTGGTTGTCTATTTTGAACATTTTGGGTTATGCATATGATGTATGATAAGTAAAATATTTGTATATTTATTTTCCCTTATATGATGATTTTGTGGACTATATTTGAGCTGAATATAATCAATTTGGGTGTAATTAATAAATAAATAATGATTTTCTTGCAGCCATGGACAGTACCGGATTAAGAAGAATTAAAGAAGGCCTTTAAGGGGAAGTATTGTTCATGATGTATTATTCACTGTGCACTGTTCACTGTGCACTGTAGCAGGGGTACTGTAGCGGATTATTGCGTTGTACTGTAGCGGTCGGTGTGTGGAAGTGGGGCAGTGCAGTGCAGTGTGGTTCCTATAGCAGTCGGTTCACTGTAGCAAATCACTGTAGCAAAATACTGTAGCAATCCGAAAATGAAGCCTATAAATAGAGCTTCTTGGCACCTAAAATGAAGAGGAAGAAGAGGAAGGAAGAGAGAGAGAGAATTGTTATTTTTAGAATTTATTTATTGCATTTTTTTTACTTCTTGCATGCCTCCTATATGGATGGTTTTACCTCCTATATGGAAGGCCTAGGTAGTCCTCCTTTATGGATGGTATAGGTTGCCACCTACATGGATGGTTTTATCTCCTATATGGTAGGCTATATTTTCCATTTTCATGCATCTTGTAGTTGTATTTTTATGTTTTTGTAATTAATTTTTATGCAATATTTATGATGTTTGTAATATATTTTGGTTTTGTTTTTAATTTTATCATGAGCTAAATTTTCCTTTTCCTAGGGTGATGATGTAGCTTACTAATGACGGATTGAATCTTAACTTATTAAATCTAGTTTTAATTTTTTCTTCATGATTGGGTTTTAATTACTGCTCTTAATGCTTACAATTGATTGGCCACCTTTTGGATGATTTTAATATGCATGTTGAATCCGGAAGGATATACATGTGTGTGGATCCTATAATTAAAACCATAATTTGCATATGAAATAGGAATATATTCATATGGGTTGTGTAGTCTTAATTGAGTTCCATAAATCTTAATGCATGATTGATTGCTTAAATTCATATAGGAATATATTGGGTTAGCAATTAATTATAGAATTACTTGACCTTGGAAGAGGCTAGTAATTAAAATAGGGAAACTCGACTATCAATCATGTGAAATAAATAGGACTAGAGTAGATAAGTGATTCAATCCGGAATTTATTAAGTGAAATCTAATCCCTAGGGCTTTTTCTCATATTTGTCTTTATATCACTTGTATTCATATTTCATCATTTCTATCTTGTAATCTCAATCACAACTAATCAACCGACTAAATAGAATTAAAATTACCAATTTTGGTTCTTAGTGATCAATCCTCGTGGGAACGATACTCTACTCACTTCTATATTACTTGATTACGATAGTGTACACTTGCACTTCTAAATACACCATCCTACACTCGTAACAATTTTTTGGCGCCGTTGCCGGGGATCGTCATTAATATCAATACCAAGTAATTTTAATACTAATTTGGTCTTTATATTACAGTTTTGTGTCTTTTGTTTCTTTTCAGGTTTTTGCTTAGTATATGACCAGATCGAAGAAGATTGAATTACAACCTTGTGATTATGAGATCGAGAGAACTTGTCGAAGAAATCGAAGAGTTCAAAAGCAGTCTACTTCAATGAATTCAATGGCAAATCCGGAAGGAGAAGCAGCAGATACCAAAACACTTCGTGATTATGCAACACCAACAGTCATGGAGACAACTTCTGGAATCAGAAAACCACCAGTAGCAGCAAACAATTTTGAAATCAAGCCTGCAATTATCCAGATGGTGCAAGCCAATCAGTTTGGTGGTTTATCAACAGAAGATCCCAATACACATATAGCCAGTTTCCTAGAAATATGCGACACATTCAAGCATAATGGTGTTACTGATGATGCCATTAGACTTAGACTTTTCCCTTTCTCACTCAGGGATAAGGCTAAGAGCTGGTTACATTCTCTACCAGTAGAAAGCTTAACTACATGGGATGCCTTGGCACAAAAATTTTTAGCGAAATACTTTCCGTCAAGAAAAACTGCAAAATTGAGGAATGAAATTACCTCATTTTCCCAGCATGAACTAGAAAGAGCCTGGGAAAGATACAAGGAGTTGCTAAGGAGATGTCCTCATCATGGGTTACCAGATTGGTGGACACTGCAAATATTCTACAATGGGATGACGCATACCACCAGAATTCTTGTAGATGCTGCAGCTGGAGGATCTTTAATGGGAAAAAATCTAGATGATGCCTACAATTTACTTGAGGAGATGGCAGAAAATGCATATCAATGGCCTTCAGAGCGTGAGCCGAGTGCCGTTGTAGTGGGCTTGGTGGGGCAGTCTGTTACATAAAAATGATACCAGGGTTTGTCGAGCACAGTTTTAGTAGCGAATATTGCGTGCTTGATACCTTAACAGGTTTCCTTTGGGGCATAATGGGTGTGATTATCCTATAAGCTTGCCGTACTCAGGCCTGGTGAGCTAGGGGTGTAGGCCAGACTCCCGTGCGGCTGCAGGGGGCGCTCAATGAGGGTAGCTCTGCAGTGGGCCCAGTGGGAGGGCTGTATTCAGCAAGGATGATGGACGGTATGTCCTAAGGCCATAAAACCTAATGGGTTATTAAATCCTTAGGTTGGTAAAATATGAGATGTGTTGAGAATGAAGCCGAGTAGAAGCTTAAGGCAATAAGACCCGAGCTGCAAGTTTGCATTGGACAAATGTCCCGGGGCCATAAGACCTATATGTCTAAGTGCTATAGTTATTACCGAGAACGGTGACATGGACCAATGTGTCCAGAAAAATATATTGAGATTGATAGAGCATATAGATTGTACTAGATTGTAGCAAAGGCAGTAAGCCTAAGATGCCTATAGCATAGAGAGTGAATCCTTAGGCTGTAAAGCCAGAATATCTAGCGTCTTGGAAGTTGAATAAGCTGTAAGGCTTGATGTGCATACAGTATGATATGGGTGAATCCCAAAGAGGCCGTAAAGCCTAGTATGCATACAAGATGATTCAGGATAGTCTCAAAGGGGCAGTAAGGCCTAAGAAACCAAGCGCTGTGAGGTCAGACTAGTGAGTACTGTGTGAGTGCTACATACTAGGTACAAAATGAATGGAAGTACTACATAGTGAGTACAGAATGAAAGAATTAGAATGGGAGAAAGATAGACTAAATGTCTTGAAATGGTTCTCCGAGGTACATATAGTACCATTTGATGTCGAAATTTCGAGGACGAAATTTATTAAACAGGGGGAGAACTGTAATATCCTGAATTTTGGGATTAGAGGCATAATATTAAGCCTGGATTAAGTGGACTGCTAGACCCCGGTTTAGCAAATGTCTCTGTGAGGTATGTTTAAATTCCCCAAAATTCTTTTATATCCTTGGATATTAAAATAAATTATATTGGTGAGCTAAATAGCTCGGGAAGTAACAAAACGAAGTGATTGGAAGTCACACATAATATAGTAAAGTGGAACACAAAGTAATTTTGCTATCGGTGAAATTCCCAGTATGGCGGTGATGATTGTGTGACATGTTTCGATGGGTAAATGATAGTGAAAAATTATGAAAATTTTCAGAATTAAATTAGACTTATCAAGCTTTAATTTGACAGGTCATATAAGTCATTTGGAGTTGTACACAGATAAATGAATTTTTGAAGTTAGCCCAGCGAAATTAATTATTTTCTGGGGCAGCATTCAAAGATTAAAATTCTGGAAAGATTGAGCTTCTAATTGACCAAAGGTTATATTTTTTCTTAAAACTAGACTCAATAAGGGTCGCATATCCTTTGGAATCACTCCAATTGGACATTTGTACAATTAGATATGAATTTTCAAAGTTAATGAAAAATCTGCAGAATTTGGTATTTTATGCAAAAATTCATTATTTGGGCCAATGAGGTGCTGACACGTGGCAACTCATTTTAACACTTCCTCTAATCATCAATTATCATCTTTCCATCTCCATTCTTTCGTGCAAAAAGAACAGAACAGGGGGAGAGAGAGCTGAACGAGAATATGGAAGCAAAGAGATAAGGTTTTTCAAAATCTAAGGTAAGGAAGTTGTAATCTTAAGGTTTAAACTTCCTAATCACTCTCTAGCCTCTCCTAATCTCTTTTACTTCATCAAATCCATGGATTGAAGGCAAAATCTCAAGAGAAGAGAGAGAGAGGCCAGACGTTTTAGAGAGAGAAATAACAAGAAATCAAGAGGTAAACTTCCAAATATGCTTCTTGTGCCTTTGTTGTGGTTGTTGTTGTTGTTGTTGGCTTGGATTGGGATGATTTGTGGAATATGGATGATGAAACCCTAAGGGTTCCTAATGCCCAAATTGCTTCTAATCTTGTGTAATGAGTGTGTAAATAACTAATCATTTGATTAGGAGTAGCAAGGAAGTGATTAGGCAAGAGAAATCGAAGAAACAACAAACTCTTTCTGAGAATCTAATTTCCTGTTATGTTTCTGCCCTGTATTGTTTCGTGTAGGAAGAGTTGGAATTTGATGATTTTGATGCTTCCATTGGCTTTAGGAGGAAAAATTGTGTGGGTATGCATGTGTTCATGAATTTTGGATACTTGTACATGAATTTAGAAGTTTTAGAAGTTAAAGGGTAAATGCTGTGTATTCCGTTTTCTGGAGGCAGTGTTTTGGTGACGTGTTTTTGAGTGGTCAAATATTACCCAATGGCCATGAAACTCTCCAGTTTGAAAGTAGACACATAGACCTTTAATTTGATAGGTCATAATGATCAATTGGATTTATGTGCTAGAATTTCTACATTCTCAAAGTTTGAGCATGAAAAACTGGAAGTTTCTGGGATAATGTGTAGAAAGTTAATATACTGTACTAATTCTTGTATATATAGCTAATAGCTATATTTTTCCTTTAAAAGAGACTTAACAAGGGTCAATTAGGACTTAGAACCAGATCAATTGGATTTTTTTGGATTTAGATATGAATTTATGAACTTCTGCCCTGTTTCTGGAATGTGATTTGAACAGGTTGAGTTTGGCGAAATTCTGGGAACTTTTTGGCTGTCATAGCTGGAATTTAGTATTTGTATGTGAAACTAGAATGAAATATATTTCTATATAATTTGGAACCACTCAATTTGGAGTTTCCTAGAATTAATGGTGAATTCTTAAATTTTGACCTTATTTATGAAACTAAATCTGGAACAGTTGATGTTTGGAAAATTTCTGGGGATTTTGTGTTGGTATTTTTCAGAAATTGATATTTTTCCTTGAAATTAAACTTAAATTTCTTCAAATATAACTTTGAACCACCTCAATCGGAATTCTATAGAATTAATTATGATTTTCCAAAGTTTGGTAAAAAATGCTGGTAGATTGAGTACCATGCGAATTTAAGTAAGAAATTGGCCAAATATAATTGGAATGAACTCCAAGGGTGAAAGTAAGCCTATAGGGCTAATGTGGGCCATTGGGTGTTCACTTTTCATGGCTCTAATGATGTTATCACTTGCCTAGGGTCATGAAGTGATAAAGAAGGAGCAATGGTTGGCGGATCAAGGGACAAGAAGAGAAGGACATAAAGTCCACCAGGTAGTGAACTTACCTTTTTTGCATGTTTGTGATATGTATGTCTTGCATTGATTATGTGACTGCTTTGCCTATTTGTGTGGAACATGTATGATTGGTTGAAGCTCTGTTATATTTGTGCAATGGCTATATGTATGTCATAACATCGAGCATGCAGCATGTCATTATGTTGGCATGAAATAGTGTAGGCAAGCATGTTATGCATTCATATATATATCTGGCATGCATAGTGGTAATGTTTGCTACTGAGATTCTCTCGAATCTCACTCCTCCCAACCAACCATTCAGACAGGTGAACATTAGAAACGTGCTGAGATCAGAAAAGAGGTATGCACGAAGAGGAATGTTGCTGGTTGTTTGAAGGCCTTTTAGTTATTAAGGTCTGTAAATATTATGTAAACCCCTGGTGGGGAAACTTTTATATTATAATCAAGCAATATTGTATTAATATTATCAGTATATTCATGCTATTCCTGTGTGCCCACTGAACTACGCATTGCTACTCTGAGTAAGATCAGTAATAAGGGATATATGAGGCGGGTCTTTACAAGCTGGATATCCTTACAACTTTATCTTCTCAAGTTGCATCTATATCCAAGCAAGTGAATTCATTGACTATTCAAGCAAATGCAATCAATACTCCTCATGAAACCTGTGACCGATATGGTGGACCTCATATGAGTACGCAAAGTCAAGATGGACAGTCATCCATACCTTCTCAGTCGGAGCAAGCTTATTATATCGAAAATCAAAGAAATGACCCATTCTCAAACACTTATAATCCAGGTTGGCGGAATCATCCAAACTTTGGCTCGAGGAATAATCAAAATGTGTTCAAACGCAAGGGAACTACCAGCAACAAGCTCTTCAACCACCAAATCCACCACAACAAAAAGTGAATGTGGAAGATGCACTGGCTCAACTAACCATGAATACATCTCAATTCATGGCTAGGACTGATGCAACACTTAAAAGCCAGGAAGCCTCGATAAAGAACTTGGAGATCCAAATAGGCCAAATTGCAAATATGCTAAATTCCAGACAACCAGGTACTCTTCCAAGTGACACTGAAAAAAACCCAAGAGAGCATGTGAAGGCTATTGCATTAAGGAGTGAGAAAGAATTGAAAGATCCTGTAATTCTACATAAGACTGAGGGAGAAAAGAAAGAAAGTGAACAAGAAAAGAAGGAGGAAGCACATAAACCTCAAGAAGATGATGTGGTACCAGGAAGAATCAGCTTTCCAGATAACCCTCCTCCATATGTACCACCATTTCCATACCCTCAGAGACTTGTGAAGGCAAAGCTAGACAAGCAGTTTAAAAAGTTTCTGGAGGTTTTCAAAAAGTTACATATCAACATCCCTTTTGCAGATGCTCTTGCCCAAATTCCCAGTTATGTAAAATTCATGAAGGACATTCTCTCAAATAAGCGTAAGCTGGAGGAATTTGAGACAGTTGCACTTACTGAGGAGTGCAGTGCCATTCTGCAAAAGAAACTACCACCAAAGCTGAAAGATCCAGGAAGCTTTTGCATACCTTGCACCATAGGTCAATGTAACTTTAAAAGAGCACTTTGTGACCTAGGAGCAAGTGTAAATCTTATGCCCTTATCTGTCTACAGAAAACTTGGTCTTGGAGAGGTGAAGCCTACCACAGTTTCACTACTTCTTGCAGATCGATCAATTAAACATCCATGGGGTGTCTTAGAAGATGTTCTGGTGAAGGTGGACAAACTCATATTTCTAGCTGATTTCATCATACTCGACATGGAAGAAGATCAAGAAATTCCTATCATTCTTGGGAGGCCATTCCTAGCAACTGGAAGAATTTTAATAGATGTGCAATAGGGAAAGTTGACTTTACGAGCTCAAGATGACCAAGTATCTTTTAACATTTTTAAGGCTTGGTCATGTCCAAATGAAGGTGACACCTGTTACAAAGTAGATACATTAACCAGATGCACAAAAGACGTGGTGAACAAAAGCTGCATGAATCAACCACTCGCAATGGGAATAGTAGATGTTTCAAAATCAACTAATCCTGAAGTGCACAAAGAATATTGGGCAATAAAGCCTTAAATTCTGACTTAAAGGCAGCTGGTAAGAAGAGACTTCTCCAACTCAATGAGCTTGAAAAATCCAGACAACAAGCTCATAAGAATGCAAAGTTATACAAAGAGAAGACAAAAATGGGGCAGGATAAAAGAATTTTGAGGAGAGAGTTCACGCCGGGACAAAAAGTTCTGATATGCAACTCAAGGTTAAAGCTATTTCTAGGAAAGCTAAGATCAAGGTGGTCAGGACCTTTTACTATGGTTCAAACATGGCCATATAGAGCTGTGGAGATTCAAGATGGTGATCAAAAATTCAAAGTAAATGAGCAAAGGCTGAAAGAATATAATGATGGTGCACTCAACACTTTGAAAACTGTCATCACTTTGGAGGAAACAATAGGTAAGTCCTAATTTTTTTTAAAAAAATAAATAAATAAAAAAATAAAAAAAATAAAAAATTTTATTGGTTTGGTCTTTGTCTAGCTAAAGACGTTAAAGAAGGGCGGCTATTTGGGAGGCAACCCAAAACTTCTTTCCCTTAATCTTTCATTTTTCTTTCTTACTTACTGAAACACACAAAACTGCATCTTTAAATTTTAGTCTCATCATAGAGGAAATTATTGTAAAGCTTAAGAACAGGTTCCCTACTCTTCCCAAAGATGTGCTTAGGAAGATCTATAGCTGTCGACTTGAAAGAATGAAGACATTCAAGCGTTTGGGCCTTCCTGAGGATGTCCGTTGGATCATTGAAGCTAAGGTATGTTTAATAGGTGAGATTCATGATTCATTTATTAAACTTATGCCAGGTATGGGAAGAAGCTCTTACTCCAAAAAGAGAAGAGCTAAAAAAATGAAGGTTTGTCCTAAATGTGCAAGGTGGAATTGTGTTCAGCGCTGTAGGAGCAAAGGTATGGTTTCTATAAATCGAGAAGATAAAATCCAATTTATAAAGGATGGACTGAGTAAGGAGTCATTGGATGATATCATTCAGACTCTTGAGACGCATCCTAGTGGCGATGTTCATCATGTTCTTCTTGATTTATTAGACATATTCAACAAAGAAAAAGAGCGCAACCGTCTTGGGAATCTGACATTAAAAGACCCTGTTTTCCAGTTTATAAGAAAACTGGAAGGGAAGCAAATCCTCGATTCATAGAAAGCGTTTAAGTCGTTACTGGACGTAAAACCAGAGGAAGATGTGAGCCACAATCACAACTACTATACATAATCTTGCTTTTGTCTAATCTGTCTTATCTTTTTCAGTAACTTTTGACTTTCTTTACTCACTTTACTTAATTTCTTCGCACAGTGGCCTACTGGTCATTCTTGTCAGAAATTTTTGTTCAAATTTTTTTGAAAAATGTGTGATTTGCATGATTTTGTTGTCGCTATTTTTGTAATATAAATATGTAATCTTCCATTTGTAAAAAACACAAAATGTCTGAGAGAGAAAAAGAGAGGAGTGGTATCACTCTAAAATGCAGTTTTAAATCTATATGCATTTTTGGTGAAACTGACTTGGGAAAGGATAGAGAATTTATACCTGCAGCAAACGAACTAGGACGTGCATTAGCTGCAAGAAAGATCAATTTTGTCTACGGGGGAGGTATTCAAGGCCTGAGGGGAAGTGTGGCTATTGCTGCAACCATGAATGGTAGTAAAGGTTTGAACGTAAGGGTGAAGGAGTTAGAAAATCACATCTTCTCCTTAGGGCAAGAGTTAGAGGTTTCAAGCCTGCCTGAATGAATGAGACGTATGTTTTACCGTGCTGATGCTTTTATCGCTCTACCCGGTGGTTTTGAAACGTTGGATGGGATCTCTAGCATTGCATATTGGGCTAAACTGAACTTTCATAAGAAACCATTAGGATTGTTAAATGTTAATGGTTTTTATGATAACCTGTTGTCTTTTCTTGATCATGCTGTGGAAACAGGATTCATACCCCAAGCGACTCGTCATTCCATCATTTCTGCACCAACTGCTGATCAACTACTAGATAAATTGTAAACCTATGAACCTCAACCAGATCTATTAGTAAAAAAAAAGGTGGGCAATCTTCAGATAGCAGTCAGAAGCAGAATCCAGATACCACTCTCCGGTTATAACTTTCTTTTATATTATGGTTTTACTTTTAGCATTTTGGTTTAATTTATTGTGTGTTTAGGTTGTTCAAAAAAAAAACTTTTCTTTAATCTTTAGAAGACATTGAGGACAATGTCTGATTTAGGTTGGGGGAGGATTATTAAAAAAAAAGCACATAGTTTCTCCATTAGATAGTTAGTAGTAAAACCATTGATGCATGGGGTGTGAAAAGATGGCAGAGTAAAGAGTTATTCTTAACTCTTGAGACGCATCTTATTAGTTGTATTTTTTTTTCTCTCTTTCTGTTTCATCTAAAAAAAATAAAAAAAAATTTGAGTGTTTTTCAATGATTTTAAGAAGTATATAAGTTTGAAGCATGGATCAATTGAGTTTAGAGATTTTATAGCATGATTGAACAATTGATTGTTGAATTTGGTGATGAATTTTGAGACTGAATGAGCTGAACTTGAAAGTCCCTAACCGTGAGCTTTTGAGCCTATATGATCAATAGTGATTATCTTTCTTGTGTGTGATATTCACCTATTAAGTTGTCACTCTAGAACTTGCTTTAAATCTAGTTGAAATTACATGTCACATGCACATTCAAAAATGATAAAGGCATTCATTTTATTTAGCCAGAGCCAAATAGCCAACCTTGCAATTATACCATTGATAAGCCCCTTTGAGCCTAATTGATTATTTCTTTATTCTCAACCCATTAATATGTGTTTCAATGATTTATCAAGTGCTTTTACTTAATTCGAAAGATTAACAGAGCATTTGAAATTTCTGTGAAATGGGCTTTTGACAAGTGTGGGGGTCTATATATCATCAACCACAAAAGTGCAGAAGTTGTAAAAAAAAAGAAGAAAAAAAGAAAAAGAAAAAAAAATGTAAATTATGGGTTGTTGGGATGAGATAGGCCAGGTTTATTCATAAGATGACCCATTTTTCAATTGCTCTATTTACTTAGTAAATATAGCCCTTCATATCACTTTTTACATTCCTTTTACTTTAACCCCATTACAACCTTTAATAAGTCCTTTTGATTTGAATTATGCATGTGAATTAAGTAGTGGAGATTGAGATTTTTGGCAAGCTTATGGTAGTGCAATTTTTTCAGGTGAATTTGAGCGAAACACTTACCCTAAAACACTTGTGAGATTGAGAGAATGAGCCACAATTATGAATTCGGTTCATTTATTTTCAAATGAACTTACCAGCTTATACTTTTATTGATTCAAGAATACTATGATCTATTTATTCTTTAATTGTGTCCTTGTTTATGACTTGACACTTCTGATTTTGTTGGAAGCACTTATTAGTTACTCTTTCTTGTCCGAGGACGTCCAAGAGCTAAGTGTGGAGGAATTTGATAAGTAAAATATTTGCATATTTATTTTCCCTTATATGATGATTTTGTGGACTATATTTGAGCTGAATATAATCAATTTGGGTGTAATTAATAAATAAATAATGATTTTCTTGCAGCCATGGACAGTACCGGATTAAGAAGAATTAAAGAAGGCATTTAAGGGGAAGTTACTGTTCATGATGTACTATTCATTGTGCATTGTTCATGCGGTACTGTTCACTGTAGCAGGGTACTGTAGCGGACCATTGCGTTGTACTGTAGCGGTCGGTGTGTGGAAGTGGGGCGGTTCCTGTAGCAGTCGGTTCACTGTAGCAAGTGGGTGGGTGGTTCACTGTAGCAAATCACTGTAGCAAAATACTGTAGCAGTCCGAAAATGATGCCTATAAATAGAGCTTCTTGGCACCCTAAAATGAGGAGGAAGGAAGAGAGAGAGTTGTTATTTTTAGAATTTATTTCTTGCATTTTTTTACTTCTTGCATGCCTCCTACATGGATGGTTTTACCTCCTATATGGAAGGCCTAGGTAGTCCTCCTTTATGGATGGTATAGGTTGCCACCTACATGGATGGTTTTACCTCCTATATGGTAGGCTAGATTTTCCATTTTCATGCATCTTGTAGTTGTACTTTTATGTTTTTGTAATTAATTTTTATGCAATATTTATGATGTTTGTAATATATTTTGGTTTTGTTTTTAATTTTATCATAAGCTAAATTTTCCTTTTCCTAGGGTGATGACGTAGCTTACTAATGACGGATTGAATCTTAACTTATTAAATCTAGTTTTAATTTTTCCTTCATAATTGAGTTTTAATTAATGCTCTTAATGCTTACAATTGATTGGCCACCTTTTGGATGATTTTAATATGCATGTTGAAACCGGAAGGATATACATGTGTGTGGATCCTATAATTAAAACCATAATTTGCATATGAAATAGGAATATATTCATATGGGTTGTGTAGTCTTAATTGAGTTCCATAAATCTTAATGCATGATTGATTGCTTAAATTCATATAGGAATATATTGGGTTAGCAATTAATTATAGAATTACTTGACCTTGGAAGAGGGTAGTAATTAAAATAGGGAAACTCGACTATCAATCATGTGGAATAAATAGGACTAGAGTAGATAAGTGATTCAATCCGGAATTTATTAAGTGAAATCTAATCCCTAGGGCTTTTTCTCATATTTGTCTTTATATCACTTGTATTCATATTTCATCATTTCTATCTTGTAATCTCAATCACAACTAATCAACCGACTAAATAGAATTAAAATTACCAATTTTGGTACTTAGTGATCAATCCTCGTGGGAACGGTACTCTACTCACTTCTATATTACTTGATTACGACAGTATACACTTGCACTTCTAAATACACCATCCTACACTCGTAACAATGTATATAACTCTATAAACATGCCAATAGTATAATGGTAGAACCAATAGTATTGGTAACCTAATATTGGGATGTCGCTTCCAAACGAAAATGAAACACTAACTAATAAATGTAATGTGAGACTTAAGAACAGAGTCGCTCTCATACTTTGATATGATGGAACTGAGAGCCGATGAGACTTAGTGACATAGTGAAACTTGTGAAAATGATTGAAATTTTTTTTATTCCACTTAAACCCTCTCAACCCCAGGTTCAGCTCTTAAGATGAGATGGGGATTTGCGAACGTTTTTTAAAGTTTGAGTAATCCAGGACCGAATCCTAGTTTCACAACTTATTTCACTACTCTTTTGCACTCATCTAAGCCTATTGGTATAAGGTATTACACAAACAGTAATTTGCTCCAGAACATTCAACAAGTAGGGTCAAACAATCATTTGATCCTAAACAGTGAACGCAATATGGTTAGTAGTGACAAAATAGTCTTTTGATCCTGGACGTTGAGCAAACAAATAAATTTACAGTATTCTATTTTTGTTACATGATATGGTACATTGCATGTTTATTTATCATATTTTAACTGAGAGTTTCGGTCCTGTTCAAGTAGTAGAGATGGTTATCTGCTGTTCTTTTTTATTATTTTGGCATTTGTACATATTATATACAAACCCTATGAGAATTCCTGTAATGTAATCAAGTACATTTTATTTGTATGTTTATGCTATTTCTATACGCCCACTGAACTATGCGTTGCTACTCTGATAAATGTTGAAATATTAAGGGGTTTGACATTTTTGGTATTAGAGGAAAAAGTAGTTCTGGTAGTAATAGAATAGTATACTGATATGGTCTTGATTATATGGTAATAGGAGATATGAGCAGAAGGAGGCTCCAGAGGAGTGGATCACCACTATCTGTGAACCAGCCCTTAGAGGATCAACAAATACCCGAAGGGCAGTAAGTATTACAATATCGAATTAAGGGTGGTTTAAGGATGTTATGAACCCTGAGGAAACGAGTACGACTAAGGCCAGTATTTGTGCCTCATCCTAGATTAGCACCATTAGTCAACACATCTGTAGGAGACACTGAGCAACCGTGTAATACCCCAAATTTTAATCACCAAAATTCCTTGAATATTTGATTATATTCAATGAAATAAAATGGTGAATTTTGGTGCACTTGAAGTAGTCAAAATAGTGGAAATAATAATTATATAAAATTTTTGGTCAAGAAAGATCTAAAGCTCAATTTTTGTATTGGCTAAAGCCTAACGTTGTGGCCTAAAATTAAGCATGAAAGAGCACAATTTTTAGGCCCAATATATTGCAAAAGAAAATATAAGGGTAAAATAGTCATTTGGCTTCATAAAATAAAAAGCCAATATTTTCCCTTAAATTAAGTGTAAAGTCGGTTAAGAAGGAGAAGAATAAGGGGGCACATGATTTTTTCACATAGATGGACATGTGGAAGCAAAAGTTGCCATATGTAAAAAGAAATAACAAGAAGTTGCCATGTGTAATTATTTGGTAATAAAATATAATAAAATTGTGGAGGTGGAATTTTCTTCTCGAAGAAGCCATTTAACCTCTCCAAAAAGGCCATGATTTTGTCCAAAAAGAGAAAAGGGAAGAGAAAATAACATTTAGCCATAATTGGTGACATTTGGAAGCTACTATAGACATGTTCAAAAAGATGAAGCATTTGGTTAAAAATTATATGTTAATTTGCATTAAAATAATAATAATTAAGGAGGTGGAGAAATGATATTTCTAAAGCTCATTATCTCCTTTTTAAAGGCCATTTTTAGCCAACACAAAGAGAACAAGAGAGAGAGAGAGAGTTTGAAACACAAGAACACAAAGAGAAAGAGTAAGAGTTTAAGAAGCAAAATTAAGGTGAGTTGGTGATAATTTCCACTTTTTATTGTCTTCTAATTCATGGAAACTGTCTCTAAACTTTATACCATCTTGGAACACATATGTAGCAAGCACAAATCAAGAGAAAAAAGGAGGAGAGAGAGGACGGATTTTTGAAGCTAAAGAGAGGAACAAAGGTAAAGCCATAAAACCTTGTTTTCTTGATTAATTCAAGCTTGTGGTAGTGGTTGAATTTATGGCTTTTGTTGGCTTGATTTGTAATTTGGGATACTCAAACCCTAAGGGGAGGTGCTGACTAAATTTTGATTAATCATATCAAAAAAGGGTGTTTAAGTGGTAAAATAAGTAATTAGAAGTGAAAGGAAGGAGTTTGGTTGAATGGAAATCAAGAAACTCCAATTTTTCCAATTTATTGTGATTTTGTTCCAGACCTGTTTAGGGTGTGTTTGTGCTGGAATTTCATAGATTTGATGATTTAATTGTGTTCTACATGAAAAACTAAGTAGGAATAGCCTCTGGCTATAAATTTTGGATCACTGGAATTAAACACTGAAAATTAGAATGTAACTTTACTGCCAGTGTGATTTCCTACATGGCAGTTTGGTTATGTGATGTTTTTAAATATTCAAATGATGTACAATGAATGTGAAATTTTTTATAATGAAATTAGACTTATCAAGATTTAATTTGATAGGTCATATATGTCATTTGGAGCTGTACACTAGGAGTTATGTATTTTTGAAGTTGGTCATGTGAAAACTGGCATGTTTCTAGGTAGTGTCCAATAGTTGGTAATTCTGGATTGACTCGCATCCAATTGGATGAGAGAAATATTTTTCCTTGAAAATATACTTAATAAGGGTCACCTAACCTTTGGAATAACTGCAATTGGAAATGTGTACATAAAGATATGAATTTTTAAAGTATGATGAAAATTCTGACAGCCTTTAGTAAATGTGCGAAATTAAAAGAAAAGGTAATGACACAATGTAACCTTCAAATTTAAGGGTAAAGATAACCAACTATATAAGCTTAGAATAAGGTATTAATGAGTAATAACTCATTTGTTACGAATGTGGGAATTTTAGGATTTAACTCTTGCCTGAGCCAAACAAAAGTTAAAGAACCGAAAATAGCTAGGCAATTGGAAAGGAATATAGGTAGTAACTCTATCTCTCATATTCTATGTATTGTATATATGTATTGTTTTCCATGTTCTATGTAATGATATGTAAAATGCGATAAGTATCCTAGAGCTGGTCGTGGGAAAAGCACAAGTACCACTTTGAGGGAAAAACACAAGTACCTCTTGGCCATTGGTACCCAGTTAGGTTGGCTAATATGATTGTTGATATTTCCTCATTGTTATATGGGAAAAGCACAAGTACCACCCCATGGGAACAATACAAGTACCATGAGGCCAGTAGGACCCAAATGAGGCGATGTGACAAGTGCAGATAGGTTGATGCTTGCTCCGGAGCATTTATGTGACAAGTATGGACAGAATAGCATATGCTCCAGAACAATTATGTGATCACTTGTGGCAATTAAGTAGGGACGATGTGATCATTTTAATCCAGACAAAATTGTCACTTTGATCCTGAAGACATATGCACAACATTATTATTTGATGTATCATAAATGATGCATTGCATGTTTATCTTTCACATTTTATATGATTGATAGTATATTGCTATTGAGATTCAGTTGAATCTCACCCTTTCCATAATTAAAAATTAATTCAACTGGTGGAAATGGCTCAAAGGGCAAAGCGGCAGATACCAGTAGTTGAAGGTCCTGTATGGATCAAGAAATCTTTTGTTGGTTATCTGTTAATCTTTCTATGTAATTTTGGGATTTGTTGTGTCAAACCCCTTAATATTTTGACATTTATCAAAGTATTCATGCGCGATTCAATGGGCATACAAAAAGTGTATTATACTGATACAATATTCTTGATTACATTATATAAAATCCCCACAAGATTTGTACAAGTTACAATATAAATCTTATTTACAATGAGAACTATCAAATAACTAAAAAAATTCCTTGAATTGCACCGAAGCCTCAATTGCCAGTATCTGCTACTTTGCCGTTTAAGCTGCTTCTACTTGCTGAATAAATTTTAAATTTATGGAAAGGGTGAGATTGATACAAATCTCAGTAGTAACAGGCTATCAATCATATAAAATGTGAAAGGTAAACATGCAATGCAACATTTATCAAGATGTAGCAATCAAAATGCCAAGCACATGTCTAACAATGTTCAGGAACCAAAGCGATGATTTTACCCGATATCAAAAAGATCACATGTTCCCTTCTTACATATATCAAACTAAATAGTGATCATTCCATTATACAGGCTATGCAACACACAGGTAAACACAGCTAGGCTATACAACACACATGTAAGTATAGCGACACAGGTTATGCACCACACAAGTAAGCATAACCAAACAGTAAATCACATTGTATAGAACATGGGAAAAATGCATATTAACATTCACATAGAATATGAGAGATAGAGTTACTACTTTGACTCCTTTTCATAGCCTAGCTACTACCGGTCCTTTAACTTTTTGTCTGGCTCGGAAAATTATCAAATCTTAAAATTTCCAAATTGATAACAAATGAGTTATTACTCATTCATATCTTATTTAAAGCTCATAAGTTGGTTATCTTTACTCAAGGTGCCAAATTACCAAAATTTCTCTTGGGAATCCGATCTAATTTCCCTTATTCTCGGTATAACTGTACTTTTTCAAAATTTATGACCCAGGCTATCCCTATACAACTTTGTGTGTAAAATCTATTTTTGAATTTATTTCTAACAAAATCACACTAAGAATGACTAGATTACCCTTAACAACCACCAATTAAGGTTTTAAGGGCAAAATTGTCATTTCTGCAGGTTTTCTAGAAATTTCCAGCTTTTCAATCAAATTTGAAAATTCATAACTAAATCTAAAAAATTCCAAATTGAGTGGTTTTAGATCCTATACAAACATATTTCAGTCCTATGTTAAATAAAAATATCATAAGGCACCATACATATCCAAAAAAGTTTAGAAAAATTCGACCAAGCTGGTCTGTCACAGAATTTGTTTAAGATTCATGGTTAAATTTTTAAAAAATTATATCTTTCAATTCAATGATCCAAATGGCTTATAATACCTATAAAATTAAATATCAAGATGTCTACTTTCATCCTACAAAATTTCATAAGATTTGGACCATAGTAGCTCACTCAACAACACGCCACAACAAATCTGGCAAAAATTGGAAAAGTGAAGTTTCATGTTTTAATCTTTAAAACACCATCCTTTTCACTTGTAATCTTATGATTAACCTCTTAAAAACCCTTTGAATTGAATTAGTGTTAATTTGGACAGAAACTCCCCTTAGGTTTTGAATATCCCAAATTACAAAAATCCAACCAAAACAAGGCAACAAGCAATCGAACAACAATCACAACTTTGATTTCAACAAGAATTTCAAGGTTTTCTTGACTTACCTTGATTCCTCTCCTTCTTTCCTTGAAAATAGACTACCTCCTCCTCCTTCCTCTTGACTTTGTCTTACTTGATAGCTATTACAAGATGATATAGAGATTGAGAAGATGTTCCCATGAATTATAAACCAAGAACAAGTAGAAGTTTCTATCTACTTACCTTGCTCCTTGGTTCTTACTTCTCTCCTCTTGCTCTTTGCTCTTCAAGACCCATTCTCTCTCTTTTCTCCTTGACTTGGCCAAAATTTATGTCCTCTTGGAGAGTTTTAAAGAGTTCTATAGAGCTCTCCATGCTCTTCCACATTTATATATATTTTATTATGAATTTCACCATGTGAAATTTATGTATTATTATGTTTTTTTCAACTTCTTTTACAAGCTTCTTCTCATGATACCATTTGTCCATCTATTGAAAAAAAAATCTTCCTCTTTCTTATCCCTTATGCTAAAGCTAAATTCTTCCTTAATAATTAAGGAAAATTAATGAATTTATTTTATTTACCCAAAATGACTATTTTGCCCTTACATTTTTCCATTTTCGCACTTGCTGGAAAAATTAGCAGAATTTTCATCAAATTTTAAAAATTCATATCTAATTGTATAGATATCTAATTGGTGTGGTTCCAAATTATATGTGACCTTAATTAAGTGAGTTTCTAAGGAAAAATATAGTATTTAGATAACTGGAAGCTCAACATTTCCAAAATTTCCATTTTTGAACGCTGCCTCAGAAAATTTCCAGTTTTACTAGGCTAAATTTAGAAATACATATCTCCTTGTGTACAACTCCAAATGACCTATATGACCTATCAAATTAAATCTTGATAATTCTTATTTCATTTTGAAAAATTTCACAATTTTTGGACATCATTTTCTCATTTAAAATTGTCATACAACACGACTGCCTTATTGGAAAACATACTGGCAGCAACACTAACTTGTGTACCAAATAACTATGGTGTGTGTTTCCTTTAATTGCCTTGTTTTATTACTTAATTTACTATTTAATTAATCATTTTATCCCCTTTAATATCACCAAGGTATAAATGAATTTTGGTGACTGAAATTTGGGATGTTACATTTTATATTACGTACAAACCCTGTGGGGATTTACTGTAATGAACTCAAGAATCTTATATCAATATAATTTTACTATTCCTGTATGCCTATTGAACTATACATTAATACTCTGATAAATGTCAAAATATTAAGGGGTTTAACAAACCGCTGACCGATAGGACGGAGTCAGATCTAGATACTGTTACCAGTTCCAGAGCCAGACTTATACACATGACACATGATCTACAACCGGATCAAGAGCTATGGGAGTGCATCAGGAGCATGTACTAGCGGGCTATTTGTGTCTGGGATACCTTAATGGCCCAGTATGCACAATATTGAATGAGGTAGACACATTATATTGGGATTAGGGATTTCTTTACATAGAGTTCCCAAATGATGCTTGGATCCACATGACGTTGTACTTCTTCCTAAATACTGCATTTTGGGCCTAAAAGAATAATGATATTATAGAGCGGGGTTCAAATGATAGTTTAATGGAATTTATGGAGCATATCATAGAGTACATGTTGGACTATATGTACCGATACTGATATACGAATTTTATACAGTCGTCTGGAGACAGTAGGCATGACCATTTGGGATAAGAGCAGTCATGGGATGCCGATACTCAGAAGCAGTTGGAGCTGGTATTAGTATTTTTGCACTAATACATTAAGGTTAAGTATGCTTAGCCTAGGGAAATATAAGGATGGATGACTCCCTGGGAAGTCACTTGTAAATGTTAAGTAATGCAATGTAAAAGAGTAGAAACAAGTTATATAATAGTTTATAGGCTATATATTGTTAAGAGCTTTCCCTTAACTACTATAAATATTTGTTCTATGTTATTTTCTGAAGTACCTGTGTATCCAAATTTTGATAAATGATAAGTATGCCCTTATGACTATGTGAAATTTACCTCTTCCATATTTTATGATAATAAAACACAAAGATAGTGAGACCAAGAGTTAGACCAGGAGGTAAAAGTGCTGGACAAGGTCAAGAAGCTAGACTTGACCCAATACAGCAAATATTGGGCATGCTAACTGAACATCGGATAATGATATACGATCTTAGGGATAAGCTAGGAGAAGTACATCAAAAACAAAAATGCAGATAGGGAGAGGGAAAATAACCCTAGTGGACAAGAGGATGAACATATACAGCCTAAGGAACCTAAACAGGGGCCTCCGCCTAGACCTGATGTTAAGGGTGAAAGCTTGCAGACATGGGTGACACGATTCTGTTAACAACAACCCCTGTTTTTCAAGGGAAGCTTGATCCCCAGGTAGCAGAAGATTGGCTATCTAGGCTAGAGAAAATTTTTAGAATTCTAGAATGCTCAGATAACATCAAAGCTCAGTTGGAAATTTATAAATTAGAAGGCAATGCAGACAGGTCATAGAAGAATGCTGAAATGATCCTTCAAGTACTTCCTATAACCTAGGATTTATTTCAAGAGTAATTCAATGAGAAATATTTTCCATAATTAGTCAGAATTGCAAAGGAAACAAAGTTCCTTTCTATTCAGCAAGATGAGAAAGAAAGCTTTATGAGTATTTAGCCCAATATATCCAATTGTCTCGATACTCTTTTTACCTGAGGTATCGTGATGATGAGGGATGAAGCTCAGATATGATGATTCGGGGATTGAAACTAGAGCTGAAAGAGAAGTTAGTCTCTAAACAGTTCATATAATTTAATAAGGCATTAGAAAAATGCCGGATCACAGAAAGCAATTTACTGAATTTGTATACTAACAGAAATGCTAGCGATAAAGGTGCATTTGCCAGTCGGAACTCTTCCTATAAATTCAAGAATCAAGGAGGTCTATCCAAAGAGAGTAACAAAAAGCCTTATCAGCTTGATAACCATAACAACCAGAGGTCTCCTAAGAATAGAACATGTTGGCACTATGGCAAGCCATATCATCCTGGAAGGCCATGTGGTGCTCCAGTAAAGCAAATAGTCTATTATAAATGCCAAAAACCAGGGCATTTTACTAAAAATTATCCACAGCAGTAAAGGGCAGGGGAGCCTAGATAGAGAGATCAAGGTAGAGTCTTTGCCATGACTCAAGAAGAATCCAGAAAATCTCCTGAATTGATTCAAGGTAGGGCTCTACTTAATGGTAATTCGGTACAAGTATTGTATGATTTGGGTACTAGTCAATCATTTATTGCATATGATTATGTAAGATGGTAGGCCTGAGTATGCATCGATTACCATATGATCTGGTTATGTATATACCTATGGGTATAAGATCTATCACAACCAATGTTTGTCTAAATTGCATAATAAACACCGAGGGACACAAATCAACAGTGGACTAATTTGCTTACCATTGCATAGAATTAAAGTAATTCTCGGTATTGACTGGTTGATGGTGAACAATGTTTTGCTAGACTGCAGAAGCAAAAGAATTAGTTATCCTAATCCGTAACCAAATGTCAGTACATAAGTCAACCTTAATTTTCTCTCAGCAGCTGAGGTTGAGAAATGTCTACATAAAGGTTCTCAGGGGTACATAGTATTCTTCTCTATACAGTCAGAAGCTGGAACATTGCTTGAAGATATCCCTATAGTAAATGAGTTTCCTGAAGTATTTCTGGAGGATATCAGTGGATTACCCCCAGAAAGGGAAGTAGAGTTTGCAATTGTAAGTAAGCCTAGAGCGGGACCAGTATTTAAAGCCCCATTCAAATGAGGTGGAAGAATTGAAAAAACAAATTGAGGAGCTATTAGAGAAAGGGTTCATTTGACCCAGTATCTCACCATGGGGAGCTTCAGTGCTCTTTGTAAAAAAAAAGATGGAAGCCTACGCCTTTGTATTGATTACAGGGAGCTAAATAAGGTGACCGTTAAGAACAACTAACCATTCCCCAGAATTGATGATTTGCTTGATTAGTTGTCTGGTTCCTGCATATTCTCAAAAATTGATTTGAGATCAGGATATCATCAGCTTAAAGTAAAAGAAGAGGATGTACCAAAGACTGCTTTTAGAACCAGATATGGTCATTATGAATTTTTAGTAATGCTATTTGGGATGACCAATGCACCTATAGTGTTTATGGACTACATGAATCAAAGTTTTTGTCCATATTTAGATCAATTCGTAGTAGTCTTCATTAATGGTATTCTAGTATATTCACAAAGCAGAGTAGAGCATGAAGATCATTTTATGAATAGTGCTAAGCACATTGAAAGATAAGAAACTCTATGCCAAGCTAAGCAAGTGTGAGTTTTGGCTTTTGAAAGTAAAATTTTTGGGCCATGTAGTCTCACAAGAAGGGGTCTCGGTAGATCTTAGTAAAGTAGAAGCAGTACTAAACTAGAAGAGGTCAGAGACTATTGCTGAAATATGTAGTTTTCTGGGTCTTGCCGGTTATTACTGAATGTTCATTCAAAATTTCTCCAGAATTGCTTTACCTTTGACAAAGTTGACAAGGAAAACTCAACCTTTTGTGTGGGAAAGTAGTTGTGAGAGGAGTTTTATAAAGATGAAGGAGAGACTAACAATAACACCAGTGTTAACAATCCCCAATCCGTATTAGACATACATGGTATATATAGTGATGCAATCAAACATAGATTGGGATGTGTTCTGATGCAATAGGGCAATGTTGTTGCATATACTTCTCGTTAGTTGAAGCCTCATGAACTAAACTATCCCACTCATCATCTTGAGTTAGCAGTAATTGTGTTTGCACTAAGCATCTGGAGACATTATCTCCCTGGGGCAACTGTAGAGTTGTACTATACAAGAGCTTTAAATACTTGTATGATCAAAAAAAGTTGAACATGAGACAACATAGATAGATGGAATTGCTTAAAGATTACAACCTAGAAATTAAATACCACCTAAGAAAGGCTAATGTAGTTGCATACGCATTGAGCCGCAAGATAGTGCAGGTGGAAACCCTAATGATTCAAGAGTAAAAACTAATTGAAGATTTCAGGGATCTCAATCTATCTAATCAGATTATGGTGAGTGGTAGAAATCTCAATCAAGTAGAAAATGATTTGAGAATAGCAATTGAGAAAGGTCAGATGCAAGATAAAAGCACACATTCCATCAGGAACATGATTGAAAGGGGAGAAACTCATGAATATGACCTGTCACATAGTGGATTAGTTAGATACAAACAAAAATGAGATGGAAAATCTTGGATAAAGCACACAAGAGTAAATATACTCTGCATCCAGGAGCAATAAAATGTATCATGACTTAGAAGTCCATGTATTTATGGCTGAGGATGAAAAGAGATGTGATGGAATTTGGGTCCCATTGTCTCACTTGCCATAAGGTAAATATCGAGCATTAACAACCGTCAGGGCTTCTGCAAAACTTTAAAATTCTTGAGTGGAAATGGGAAAGCATTACCATGGATTTCATGACAGGATTACCAAAACTTAGAAATCATGATGCAATATGGGTAATCGTCGATCAATTCACGAAGAAAACATATTTCCTACCAATTAATATCCATTATTCTCCTGATAAGCTGACAGAGATCTACATCAAGGAAATTGTATGATTGCATGGTACATCAAATAATATAATTTTTGATCGAGATCCTTGATTTACTTCCAAGTTTCTAAGATCATTACACGAGACTTTAGGTTCCAAACTTAGATTCAGTACAACTTATCATCCTCAGACATATGGATAAATAGAAAGAATAATACAAATGCTAGAAGATATGTTGAGGGCATGTGTATTAGATTTCAAATAAAGCTAGGATCGATTCCTTCCACTTACAGAATTTGCATACAAAAATAGTTATCATTCGAGCATTCAGATGGCTACATATGAAGCATTGTATGGAAAAAAGTATCAATCACCCTTGTGTTGGGTAGAACTGTCTGAGAGAAAGTTATATAGGCTAGATATAGTGATTAAGAAACAAAAAAGATTAAGTTAATAAATCAAAGATTATTGGCTGCTCAAAATAGGCAGAAAAGTTATGCCGACAAGAGGCGGAAGCCTCTAGAATTTGAAGTTGGAGATCACGTGTTTTTGAAAGTTTCACTTGTTATTGGTATTGGTAAGACATTAAAAGTAAATAAATTAAGCTCTACATACATTGGTCTATTTGAAATATTATCAAGAATTGGGCCAGTAGTGTATCAAATAGCTTTACCCCTAAATTTGAGCATATTACATGATGTCTTCCATGTTTCGCACTTAAAGAAGTATCAACCTGACCTAGAGCATGTAATTGAATATGAAGATGTTGATATGCGAGATGATCGTACATATGAGGTTAAACCTAACTAAATCATTGATCGGCAGGAGAAACAACTCAGGCACAGGAGTATCCTGTTTATGGAAGTAGTTTAGAAGGGATTATCTCCTAAGGAAGCTACTTGGGAAACTTAAGAAGACATTAGAAGAGGATATCCAAATTTTGTATTTTAGATTATGTAACAAAATTCAGAGGACAAAATTTATCATATAGGGGGAGAGCTGTAATGTACAGAAAATTCCATGACTTGTATTGCTTTGAGTATGTATGAATTTGTCGGTTGAATGGGATGGTGCAAGATATATGTATATGTGTGTACTTGTGTATGAAACTTGGCAATAATTCAAGACACTTTAAGGCTTCTAGTGGTCACCCAAAATGGAACCAATTTAAGGAAGAATAAGGGAGGAAGGTGCCATATGGCAATGTGGGATCCATACAAAGACTTGACGTTTCTCAAGACAAATCGGTGCACAAACTCAGTAGTTCTCAAAGACCCAGGGGTATGTGGCATCATCTTAAAGCATTTAGGGGACACATGGCGCCACTCAGCCTAAAGAAGGACATGTGTCGCAAAACCAGCAGCCTTGTATCAAAAAGTAGATTTATTAAAGTAGCTTTAATACAATAGCTTCATTAAGGTATCTTTTGACATTTTCCCCTTATTATCCAATCAAATACCAACATCTACCATTTGACATCTGATAGAGATGGAAAAGCCAGTGTAACCCATTGGTCTCCAGTCCAGCAATATAACCAATTTTACCGACTGCGGTACTGAAAGCTTGATGAATCCTTCTTCCTTGACAATTGAATTCACCCAATTATGTTAAAGGAGAAATGAAGACAAATTTTAAGAGGTGCATCAGGTTCCCTGCAATGTAAAGTAAGAATATCCGGTATAAAGAATCGCCGAGTATCCGGTACAAACCTCTCTATCCATATTAAAAATTCTTCTTGCCCATTAAAATATGGGGAAAATCATAAAAATTCAGAAAAAAAGAAAGAGGAGAGAAGTTCTTCGTGTTCTTCGCCAATTCAAATCCTGAAATCGGGTTTTCAGCTTCCAAAGCATTCATTAATCTTCTCTTAATCATCAAAAGAAACATTTATATGGTTTTAGAATTCTGATCTAATACGTTTAGTGCCATCTACTTGGAGGAAGTACTGCTGAAATTCTGAAATGATCGAATAGACATGTAAAGGTAATTGTAAGCTTTAATATGAGTATAATATCTTGTTATTTTGCTGAGTATTTTTGGAATTCTTGACCCTTTAGGGTTTCAACCAAGATGCTGAAATTGGTCTTTAATGACTGATTGATGATGAATATATGGTTATTAAGGGTTTATGGTATTTAATTACATGTTTGAATGTTAAAAGTTGTAAAAACACAATTTGTGTTTTAGGGTTTAGATTTGGACAACCCTCTTTCATGGTGATTAAGCTAGATTTTGATTAATTTGATGTTAGAAATGGATTCTATGGTTAAAAGTTTGTAGGGATAGCACCCGGTCATGAGTTTTGGATGATTAGTTAGAAAATACAAATTTTGGAATTCAAAAGGGTGTTGTTGAATCTGCCAGATTCGTGGCAGTCTGATTGTGAGCTCTGTTTGAATGGCCAAAACTTATCCAATTTCTATGATATTTTGTAATGTTGTAGTAGACACCCTGGTCTTTCCAATGATAGGTTATATACGTCATTTATGCTTACCAATTATGAGTTATGCCCTGTTGAAGTTAAGACATAAGCTCAGGAATGTATTTACAAGCAGTGATGTTGGTCGTGAGTTATTGAGGTTGTGACCCTATAATTGGCCCTGAGTGGTATTTTTTTTATTTGAAAGAGGACTTAAATAGATTTCCATAGGACTTGAAATCACCTTATTTGAATTTTTCTACATGAAGTTATGAATTTTCAAATTTAGGGGTCAAAATTGTCAAGTTAGGTTATCTTACTGATTTGAAAAGCTTAAAGCCAATTAAGTCAAGTTTAATTCCAAAAGATAAGGGCATGTGCTAGAACCCAATATGGACCTTATTAATTGTCATTAAACTTAGGGCCCGTTTCGGCTAGTGGTGGCAGAAGTAACTTTTTTTTTAATCTGACTTTTACAAAAGTCAGAAAGGATAAAAATCAGATTGTAAATGTGATGGCAAAGGTGGATTTTTTTAGAAAAACCAGACTTTTGAGCTTCTTCTCAAAAGCTGCTTTTGAAAAAAAAACCCAGTTTCCTAAACACTAACCTAAACACCCTAAACCAACTACCACAGAGGTTTTTTTTTTAAAAAAAGCCACGTTTAGGATGTGAGAACGCCATCCCAAACAAGCTCTTAATGTACTAAACTTAGAAGATGTTTAACCAAATAATGACACTTATCATAAATTCTAGCTTATAGGATTTGATATTTTCCTGGACCAGCCAAAAGACTCAACTAAGGACTAGTAACTGGAAAGGTGTTCAGGTAGTAACTCTATCTTTCATACAGTATGTGATTTGTTTATATGCTTTGTATTGCCATGTTCTGTGATTGAATTGTTTGTTACAAAACCTAGCTGTGGTGTTCGAAAAGCATAAGTACCATTCGGTAGGAAAAGTACAAGTAACATAAGGTCAATTGGGACCCAGCTTAATTAGTGAGACAAGTATGACAGACAATCATCTGCTCTGGAAAATTATAGCAAGTAAGGGTCAAACGGTCATTTGATCCTGAACAGTGAACACAGTATGCCTAGTAGGGACAAAATAGTCATTTGATCCTAAACGTCAAGCAAACAGACAAATTTACAGTATTCTATTTATGTTACATGATATGGTGCATTGCATGTTTAGTTATCACATTTTATATGATTGATTGTGTGTTACTACTGAGATTCGTATGAATCTCACCCCTTTCCATAAGTTTAAATTTATTTAGCTAAAGGAAGTAACTTCAAGGGCAAGGAGGTTGGCACCGGAAACTGAGAGTGCTGGTCTTGTTGAAGTAGTTGAAATTGTTATATGCTATTCTTTTATATTATTTTGGGATTTGTAAATATTATGTACAAACCCTGTGAGAATTCTTGTAATGTAATCAAGTACTTTATATCAGTATGTTTCTATTATTTTTGTACGCCCATTGAACTATGTATTGCTACTTTGATAAATGTCAAAATATTAAGAAGTTTAACAAAATTCATAGAGCACATACCCAAACAATGGGTCTTTTCCCCTCGTTGAACTAGTGGATTGTCACAACCCCTCATTAAAACCCATGGGACAATCCCTCATTGAACCAATGGGATGGTCCCTCATTGAACTAGTAGGACCAAGAAAAGCCAACCATCCTGCACTAATGGAGGCTATACCATGTGGTAGAACAAACTACTCCATCTCATCCAATCCAATCATAAAAATAATTATCCATAAATAGCCCAATGGGAATTTCTCAATATTTTCACATTCAAATCATGTCATGCAAATCATTTTTATATACATGTCATAGTATCCCAATTCTCAACTCATACACACACACATATATATGTATAACAATTCAAATCATAAGGTTCCACAAGGCAATTTCTATCAAAATACTCATCAACATCATTGATAACTTTCTCAATCTCAATAAACATTTCATAAATGTAATCAATATACCCATTTCATTTTCCATCATTTCATAAAATACTCACAAACAACATACCAACACACATAACAAGTGGAAAGTAGTTACCTCTTATCAAAGCTAAGTTTACCACAAGATTCTAAGCTCCAAGGTCAACCACAATTCACAAATCAATCTATAATAATCAATTGGATCCATAATTTAATATTCAAATTAGTTGAGTGGTTAAAAAAAATTTAGAGACTCAGAGTCTCTTTAGAAGTCCCAACTATTATCTTTAACCATTCCCAATAATCCAATTACCAAACCTTATTTCCATTAATCAAATTATCAATACTAAGTCAAAATCTAACTTACAAATCAATTCCAAATCTTCATATAACCTCCAAATTGTTTACTTTGATACAAACCCCCTAAATTCTCAACTTATCACCATAACTCAATTTTTGTATTCTCTATTTCAATCATATTTTTATCATCCAATAACTCTACTTCACTCATTAAAATTATTGACCATAATAATTTCCTCCATTCATCCTTAAATCCCCAAAACTTTACTCACTTTAAATCTTTATGAAAAATAATTTACATAACTATTTCTCAAAATCATCATTCCAATTTCATTTCTTCCTTCCATTAATTATCTCTTACCTATTGGAGTAATTACTCTATGATTATCTCCTCAATTTCTTTAAAACACCCAATTTCCAATACTTAAAGTTTCACCTAAAATCCTCGATGCATTCTACCATAAACTTCAAACCCAATATATTCAATCATCAACATAGCCTCCAATAAGTTAAAATAAATCATTAAATTAAAAATTAACATACCCATCTCATAAATCACAAATTTCATAATCAACCCTAATTTTAGTTTCCTCAAATCAACTACTCAAGCAAAAATCTAAACAATACAGCTCTTATTCAATCCCTCACTATCTCCATTAAAAGCAAAATAATCTTCTAGAAGGATCAAGAATTTGAAATCTAACAATCCTAACTATTTTTAACATTAAATACCAAAAATAAAAGACAAAAACACTTTAGAAATGAGAGTTAGACAACTTAATTGATAAACCCAAACAATTTTCCTCTTACTCCCTCTTCCGTGACTCTCACTCTTGTAACATCACAAATTTTATTCACAAAAATTCCTTACACCTTTGTGGCATTAAAGGGAATAAAATGATGAATATTGGCGCATATAAGATGACAAAACAAGGCAATTAGTGGTCACACACACAACATGATTAAGTTTGGGACATAAGAGTGCAATTTTGTTCCAACAAAGGCTTAATCTTGTAGGCCAAAAATAGAGATGAAAGAGCATTGTAATCTTGAAGTTTATACTTCTTAATCGCTCTAAAACCTCTCCTAATGTCTTCTTCACCATGAAATTCATAGTTTCAAGACAATCTCAAGAGAAGAGAGAGGGGGGGAACATATTTTTAGAGAGAGAAGGAGTAAGAATCAAGAGGTAAAGTTCAAAACTTGCTTCTCCTTCTTTAGTTGATGTTGTTATTGTTGTTGTTAGCTTGGAATTGGTTGTTTTGTGAAGATTGGATAATGAAACCCTAAGGGGTCTTGCTGTCCAAATTCCTTCAACACATGTCCAATGAGTGTCTAAATAGCTAATCATGTGATTAGAAGTAGAAATGAAGTGATTAAGCAAGAGGAAACAAGAAAGCAACATAAGTCACCTAAGAACTCAATTTTCTGTCCTATGTGTGACGTGAGGAAGAAGTAAGAATTTGATAATTTTGATACTTCCATTGGCTTTATAAGGAAAAATTGTGTTGGTATGCAAGTGTTCATGAGTTTTGGAACAATATGTTTTTACATGGTATTTCATGGGCCAAACCTTATCCAAAAATTCTGAAACTTTCTAGAATTAAAGTAGAGACATAGAGCTTTAATTTTATAGGTATTTTGTAATTTTTGGATAAGTACATTAGGATATATGAATTGTTGATGTTAAGCCTTATTTTATGGAAAGAAATATGAAATAGTGATGTTTGGAAAAATTCTGGGAATGCTGTGGTTGTGGTGGCCAAAATTGAGTATTTTTATGTGAAATTATACTGAAACATATTTACATAGAATTTGGAATCACTCAATTTGGAGTTTCTTACAATTAATGGTGAATTTTTGAAGTTAAGAAAAAGTTAGTGGATTTGAGAACAAGGGTGGAAATAACCAACTTGGGATGGTTGGGCCCCCTTGACATTGATTTTAGCTTAGTATACTAATTTTAATGACAACCAACTTGACTAATTGTATTATACAAGTATTGGATGGAATAATAACCTGTCATCATTAAATTCCAATTATAAGACCTAATAGCGGTTTGAAGCTTAAGACTTGCCCGAGCTCAGACAAACAAGAGGAAATTGCTAAAGGAAAGCAGCCAGGTAGTAAATTGTTTTTCGTATGTTATAATATGCATTGTATGTTGTGTGAAATCAACATGAATTGTTTGATATATTCTGGTTATATGGAGTGGTCGCCCGGGGCCTTTCTGTGCGGGTGGATGCTTGGGCCAATGAATGCTACTAGTTATTTAATACAGTTATTGTTGTTTCTACACATTACAATTTTAAACAATGCAGTTTCACTGTTTTCTAGAAACTGACATATTTTTTAGTTAAATTTGGAAATTCATAATTAATTCTACAAAAATCCAATTTGATTGAATCTAAAGCCTAAATGAAGCTACTTAAATTTAAATTTGAGGAAAAGTATTTATGTTTGCCCACTATAATCATATCATTCCCAGTAATTCGTCCAACTTCACTGTTCAAGTTTGCATTCTAGAAAATAGAGGCACAACTTCAAAATTCATATCTTCCAATATACTTGTCCAAAAATTACAAAATACCTATAAAATTAAATCTCTATGTCTCTACTTTAATCCTGCCAAATCTTAGAATTTTTGGATAAGGTTTGGACTATGAAATTCATTGCACAAATTTGCTGACACACAAGGGCAGATCAAACAACATTACACATTCACTTCATAAATTTTCAAATTGGCATACAAACATTCAAAAATCATGAACGCTTGCATACCTATACAATATTTCCTTTTAAAGGAAATGGAATCATCAAAATTATAAAATTATAATCCCTTCATCACGTCCTGTTCAAAACAGAAATTTAGGGTTTAAGGAGGAACATGTTGGTTTCTTGTTTTCTCTTGCTTAATCACTTCCTTTCTACTTCTAATCACAAGATTAACTACTTAAACACTAAATAAGCATGTTTAGAGGAAATTTTGACAACATTTCCCCTAGATTTTGTTTCAGCCCAAAATTGAAAAACAAGAGAAAAAAGGCATAAACCACCACTAACAATACCAACAACATGAGATAAGTCAAGATGATCAAGTTTTGATGATTACCTCTTGATTTTTTATCTTTCTCTCTCCTGGCCAAAATTCTCCTCTCTCTAAGCTCTCTAATCTCTCACATTAAGTGATAAAACAAGGTAATTAGAAGTCACACACAACATAATTATTTGTTTCACAAGTTAGGGATGTTATCAGTAAATTTCCTTATGAGGCAGTTATGTTGTGTAACATTTTTAAATAGGAAAATGATGTTAAAAAATTGTGAAACTTTCCAGAATGAAAGTAGACATATCAATATTTAATTTGATATGTCATATAAGTCATTTAGAGTTGTATACTAGGAGATATGGATTTTGGAAGTTAGCCTAGTAAAACTAGCCATTTTCAGTGGCATCATCCAAAAACAATAATTTTGGGAAGTATGAGCTTCTATTTGACCAAATTTTATATTTTTTCTTAATACTAGACTTAATAAGGGTTACATATCATTTGACCAATTAATTAAATAGGAAAATTTTCTATATATAAAGAGGGATGGCTAGCCACAAAGAAAAAGGAAGGAAGATGAAAGAGCCTTATGGAATTACTCATGGAAATATCACAAATAATATATATATATATATGTCATGTGATAAAAAGGGAATAAAATATAATATGTTAAGGGACACTTAAGCATTTCTAGAGAACTCTTTGGTTCTCTTTATAAGATGGCCATTTTAGCCAAGTGAAAGAGAGACGAGAGAAGGAAGAGACCAAGGAGGAAGAAGAGAGGAAGAGAAAAAGCTAAGTTCCAAGGAGCAAGACCAAGGCAAGTAGATAGAAATTTCTACTTATTCTTGTCCTATAGTTCTTGTAATCTCTCCTTAACCTCCATATCATATTGAAATAGTTATTGAACAAGCAAAAACTCAAGGGAGAGGAGAGCAAGGTTTCGTCCAAGTAGGAAAGGAAGGAAAGAAAGCAAGGTAAGTTATTGGAACTTTAGAATTCGTGATGAAAACTGAGATGTGGTGAATTTCTTACTGGTTATTTGGTTATTTTTGACACTTTTGTAAATTTGGGATGTCCAATTTCTAAAGGGAGATGCTGCCTAAATTTCCATTGATTATGTTAAATTGGTGAATAACTGGTTAAACACATGAATTCAAGAAGGAAGGAAGTGTTTTAGAGATGAAATCATGACAAATCAAATTTTTTCAAATACTTCATATGTTTCGGCCAAGGCTGGAAAATAAGGTAGGATTTGGAATTTCATGTTTCTAGTGGTTCCATGATGTTTATTAGGGAAAATTGTGTAGGGTTCATATTGATTGTGAAGTGTGAAAAGCCCCAGAATATGAAATGACAATTTTACCCCTAAAACCCCAAGTTAGGGCTACCAAGGGAAAATCTATAATTTAAGCTGGAATTTGCCTAATTTGAGGTCAAAAATGGATTCTACACAAAAATATGTAGGATTAGCCCAGGTCATATTTTTTGGAAAAGTACAAAAATACCAGGTAAAAAGGGAATTAGACTGGGTTCCCCAAGGGCATTTTGGTAAATACGTGATTTTAAGCTAAGATAACCAACTTATAAATTCTAAAATAAAATATGAATGAGTAATAACTTATTTGCAATTAGTTTAGGAATTTTAGGATTTGATAGTTGCCCAAGCCAGATGGAAAGTTAAAAGACCAATAGTAGCTAGGCTTTGGAAAGGAGTCCAAGTAGTAGCTATATCTCTCATATTCTATGTGAATGTCAATATGCATTGTTTTGCCATGTTCTGTACAATGTGTTGTATGTGTGGCGGATGGGCCTATGTTGTATTGTTACCTATGGGATGTAATCACATGTTGTGTGGTTACAATGTAGTAACACTACAAAAAAAATAAATGATTCGTACCAGTTACACTTAACCTTTATAAATACTAATATTTGTAGCGGTTAATGAACAAAACACTACCAATTTACAACAGTAAGCTCCTGCCAAATGGCGGGTTGGGTAGATTGAACTTTTTAGTGGTTCTCAAAACCATTTATAACGGTTATTTTGACACTAACTGCTACAAATTTAGTGCCAGTATAGCACCAGATGGCGTGAAGCTGGCACCCCAATTACGCCGGTTCCGTTTATAGTAGTTACAGCTGTATAACCACTATAAATTTGGCCTGAGCTGGCAAGCCAATTATAGCAGTTTTGTTTGTAGCAGTTACAAATTTGGCGCGAGCTGGCACGTAATTTGTATTGGTTATGGTTATGGGAACCGCTACAGAATTCAAAAGGCCATTTATTTATAGCGGTCAAGGGGTTTACCGCTACAAACAATATGCACATGTGTAGTGGTTATGCCTTAAACCGCTACAAATGTGAAGCCTATAAATACACATGAACGGAATCAGAGATCATATGAAGGAAAATATTTGCAGCATGAAGCTAAGAATTAGTTTCGAGGTGGTTTCCAACACATGAAAGAATCGAAATGACCTATGATTCGTATTAATAAGTAAAATATTTGTATATTTATTTTCCCTTATATGATGATTTTATGGACGATATTTGAGCTCAATGTAATGAATTTGAGTGTAATTAATAAATAAATAATGATTTTCTTGCAGTCACGGATAGTACCACATTAAGAAGAATTAAAGAAGGCATTTAAGAAAAAGACTATTCATGCATTCACTATTCACTATTCACTGTTCACATCACTGTTTAGGTCGTGCAAAATGAGGTAATGCAAAAGTGGGCGTACTGTAGAATGACTATAACAATGCACTGTAGCACTGTAGTGGTACTGTTCATTGAAGTTACTGTGGCAGTCGGTTCAGAAGTACGCCGGTGTGGAAGTGGGATGGTGCAGAAGTGATTTTCACTGTTCTAAATGCATGTCCACTGTTGAAAATCACTGTAGCACGTAATTTTTTCCTATAAATAGAGCATTTTGGCGCCCTAAAATGAAGAAGAGGAAGAGGAAGGAAGAGAGAGAGAGAGCTTCTAGTTTAGAGAGAGAGTTGTTATTTTTAGAATTTATTTCTTGCATTTTTTTTATTTCTTGCATGCCTCCTACATGGATGGTTTTACCTCCTATATGAAAGGCCTAGGTAGTCCTCCTTTATGGATAGTATAGGTTGCTACCTACATGGAAGGTTTTACCTCCTATATGGTAGGCTAGATTTTCCATTTTCATGCATCTTGTAGTTGTATTTTTATGTTTTTGTAATTAATGTTTATGCAATATTTATGATGTTTGTAATTTATTTTGGTTTTGTTTTTAATTTTATCATGAGCTAAATTTTCCTTTTCCTAGGGTGATGACGTAGCTTACTAATGACGGATTGAATCTTAACTTATTAAATCTAGTTTTAATTGTTCCTTCATGATTGAGTTTTAATTATTGTTCTTAATGCTTTCAATTGGCTGGCCACCTCTTGAATGATTTCAATATGTATGTTGAGACCGGAAGGAGATACATATGTGTGGATCCTATAATTAAAACCATATTTTGCATATGAAATAGGAATATATTCATATGGGTTGTGTAGTCTTAATGAGTTCCATAAATCTTAATGCATGATTAATTGCTTAAATTCATATAGGAATATATTGGGTTAGCAATTAATTATAGAATTACTTGACCTTGGAAGAGGCTAGTAATTAAATTAAGGAAACTAGACTATCAATCATATGGAATAAATTGGACTAGAATAGATAAGTGATTAAATCTGGAATTTGTTAAGTGAAATCTAATCCCTAGGGCTTTTTCTCATATTTGTTTTCATATCACTTGTCTTCATATTTCATCATTTTTATCTTGCAATCTCAATCACAATTAATCTACCGACTAAATAGAATTAAAATTACCAATTTTGGTACTTAGTGATGAATCCTTGTGGGAATGATACTCTACTCACTTCTATATTACTTGATTACGATAGTGTATACTTGCACTTTCTAAATACACCATCCTATACTCGTAACACGTATCAAGTTATAATGTTACATAACATGATACCAAGCACAACACATTTGCATTATTTCATGTGATTGGCAACTACTTTCAAACCAATTGTTAGCTTTATGTTGTAATTTTTTTCAGAAAACTAACATTTAGTAGAAATTATATGGACAAACCACTATAAATTGTACAAAATGCAAAGAGACATATCTTTCTAGCGGTTACAGTAGCAGTTATGGTGAGAAGTCGCTATAGAATGTAAACTGTGCATCGTTATGTAGCGGTTATAGTTTGAAACTGCTAATGATGTCAACGGATTTACATTTGTAGCGGTTAAAAATGTTGTGAACAGAGAAGCTCAACAGTCATAATCTTTGTAGCGGGTTTGATTTCAAACCGCTATAGGATATCAACATACATTTCATTTGTAGTGGTTCTTAGCTATAACCGCTACAAACATTTAAACGCATTAAATGAATACATCTTTCCCTTGGAGGTTTTGTAGCAGTTAAGGTAGTGGTTTCAAGAAGAACCTCTACAAAATTTAGTACTATTTAAACTCCCACCCTCCTCATTTCTCACATTTTTCCATTTTCTTTTTTGACGCTTCTCTTAGACATTTCCTTCAAATTTTAGATTTTTATATGGCTTCAAGAGATAGGGGAAAGGGAAGGAGGTTATGCCACCTCCTAGATCGCTTCTGCATAGTAGCGACAGTAAAGGAGGGCTTCGTGGTAGGGGTCAGCGTGGGGTGAGAAGGATCGCCATAGTCGCCACAGGAGGGGCCCTTTCACAGCCACAGCAGACGTCCCTACAGAAGGGGACTGCACCACAGGTCGAGGGAGAGGGAGAAGGATAGGAGATCAATATGGAACACTTGGACGAGAATGAGGAGATGTTCAACTTTGACAAAATTCCTATAAGTGAGTTAGAGCGATTGCTAGATCAGGAGGACATGCGGCAGCAGAACCAACCACGACGATCATCTTCCTGGTCGACTGGGTTTGATGTGCAAGTGTAAGATAAATGTAATTTTTTATGTAAATTTTCTACAAATACACTTTTTTTAAATGTGAATTTAAATTTAAATAATGTATATGGTAATTATGTAGATGACCAGGGGAACATTTCCTCTAAGAGGCTGGACGTGGTCAATCTGAACAGCATGGACTGGAGATTATGAGTTCTTGTTCCATGGAATGAACCCACAGACCAGCCCATCAACAATGGGGTCACATGTTCAATTGTTACCTAAACGAGCTGAGCTCAAACTGGATGTGGTTCTCCATTCACTTCAAGACATGGAAGCATGTTCCCAAGGGGCCAAAGGATCTGGCGTGGGAACAGGTAGTTACAGTAATTAATAATTGCATTTATTATATTAAATTATTTTGTAATTAATTTTTGTAATTATTATTTTTAAATTTTATATTTTCCAAATACTCACATTTAAATATTTTTTATTTAATTGTATTGCAGGATAGGTTCGCCGTCGAAGACATCAATAAGAAGTACGCGCTGATGAAGATGGGTGATGGCTAAAAGAATAGGAGGAATCGTCTCTGCCACGTAAAGAATAGGGATGGGATAGTTTCTCTGGAGCAGTTGATCGAGGACGTCTCGGATAGCTTCCCACAAATGACTGGGCATGTTTTGTGCAGTATAAGAGAGGTCAAGAGGGGTAAGTATTATTTTAATAACTATTATTTGACCAATTTTAGTTATTTTAATGTTTTGTAATTATTTTATTTTAGCAATTTTTGTAGGCTCATTTTTAGAGGAACATGAGGAGCCGAGAGCAGCAGACAATCCACCACACGAATAGATCAAAGACATTTGCTGTGACCTACAACGGATTGGTAATTGTTTACAATTTCAGTTAATTTTACATTAATAGTGTTAATTTAATTTCAATTAAAGCTTGATAATTTTAATTTAATGTTTTCATTCTTTCAGGAGCGGAAGGCTCAGGAGGAGAACCGCCAGACATATAGGCAGCAGGACGGAACTCTGATGTCCCAACAGGAAGAGGAGGCCATTGTAAGTATAATAATTACAATTATTGTTAATAAAATGTTTAAAACAACTAATTTATTGTTGATAATAATAGTCATTATAATAACTTGTTGCATAAAATTGAAGGCACAGATTCAACAGTCCCAAGCTGAGCTGAGAGAGACACAGACTTAGGAGTCTCAGGTAGAGCCAGGAAATCGGGCCGGCCCTTTTAAGCCTTTTTAAATCATGGGTCGGGCTTGAAAAATGGAGCTTCAAAAGGAAGTTATTCCTAAAAGGGCTAGCCCTGGAGGGCCGCCCCGTTAGGCCCTTTAGCTTTATTTTTTTTAATTTCACTGTCCCTACTCATGCCCTTGCTGACTCCTCCCTAAGAACCTTAAAATTGCTAAATTTACATATGACGGTAATTTACTAATTCTTGATATTTTTACCCCTTAAGAAGAATCTACTACTTAAAGTGAAGTACAATAAAAATTCCTTGAAGTTGATTATAGTAGTGAAGAAGATGAAAACGATAGTTGTCATAATCATGTTGCTTAGAGTGCTTAGCGTTTTGCCTTCTTATGCTTTGTATAAGACTATAAGTTACTTGTAGACAATATTTTTACCTTTGATTATGAATTAGTAACTGTATTTATTTTATTACATGAGGTGTATAGGCATATAGTTAAATATTGTGAAAATGACTCTGGCCCTGATGCTCTTGGGCCGGGCTTTAAAAAACAACAAATTTTCTTTCCCCGGGCCCTGTAGGGCCAGGCTGGCCCTGATTCCCAACTTTAGTCTCAGGGGTCTGTGGACCCCACTGCACCACTAAAAACTGGTTTGGGACCAGTCGAGCACCCTAGGCGTGTGAGAGGGATGGGGTTAGGCACCAGACCCAACATGGTGTATGGGAGGAGCAGTAGCTCTGATACGGGACCTTCTCAAGCACGAAAGTCTGGGAGTAGACGTCCAAGGAAGGAGACTATTGAGGACATCCGATCAGAGGTTGCTAGGACATCTACCGTGATGGTGCAACATAAGCAGAAGCAGGCCAACTACTATTACACGCAGTATATGTAGTGGCAAGATATCATAAACAACATACTTGACAGGGCGTAGAGTTGCTTGTTCCCTGATGAGGCATTCTCAGAGGTGCCCCCATCCCGAGGTTCATTGTGCAGCCAACTCATCCTCCATCTGATGATGATGCTGTTGACTTTGCCCAGACCCGTCATCCGCCCACCCTTGAGATAGGACTTGATGGCTAGACTGGTGATGGTGACTCCCCTGAGACAAGACCTGCTGATCAGGATCTTGATAGTTAGTTTAGTTTATTTAGGATTTTTTTTCTTTTTTTAATAGTTGTAAAAAATGTTTGAATTAATTTAATTTTTTTATTGCAAAATTTTATTATTTTTTTGAAAATTATGTTATTTAATTTTGTTAAAAAAAATTAGGAAGAAAATAGAAAAAAGATGTTTTTAGTAGCGGTTAGGGAAATATAACAACTACAAAGTATTACAAATTTCAATTTTGAATCTATCATTCCCGCCAATGGTCACATCCCTTTGTAGCGGTTAAGGAAATATAATCTCTACCAATTTTTGTATGTTGAATTTTGAATAGTCATTCTCGCCAACGGTCATATCCCTTTATAGCAGTTAAAACAGACAAACCGCAATAACAGGTCGTGAGCATTTGTAGCAGTTATATTAGTGTGACCGCTACAAAAGTCATACAAATTTGAATTTTGAATCTGTATTCCCACCCACATTCATGAACATTGGTAGCTGTTACAATTGTTTGACCGCTACAAATGTTACTCATTTGAATTTTAAATCTTTGTTCCCCCAGTCATTAACATTTGTAGCGATTAGGTTAGATAACCACTACTAGTGACACTACTATTTTGTAGTGGTTTATGGGAAGTAACCGCCACAAAAAGTGTCTTAGTAGCGGTTAATGTAGCAGTTTTATAACTGCTACTAATGTTTGAATGTTGTGAAACTTCAATTTAAACATCTTTTGATGCATCATTTGCAATTTCACTCATCTTGTTGGCTAATTTTTTTCTTCTAGATATGGATAAATCATGGATCAAGTTACCACACAATTCTCCAGCTTATTTATACGGATTAAACAACTTCTTGTATTTTGCTTACTCTCATGCCAACTGTAATAGAAAGATCGTCTGCCTGTGTTAGAGATGCAAGTTCAAGAAGTGGCATACACGAGAAGTTGTTAAGGAACATTTACTTGTAAAGCCATTCTCGAAAGAGTATACGTTCTGGAGAGTTCATGGCGAGAAGGCTGGTATGATATATGATGATACTCTTCCTCAAAATTCACAAGTAGGAGTTCAAGTAAATGAAGATGATCATATTAATGATGTTGTGCGTGATGCGTTTAGTATTTAGGATGACATCTTTAACGAAGAAGTGCAAGGTTTAGAGCCTGTGTTTCTAAGGAATGAAGCAACTCGAGATTTTTTCAATCTTATGGATGACGCAGATCGTTATCTATATCAAGGTTGTCAAAAATACTCGAAATTATCTTTCTTGATTAAATTGTATCATATCAAGTGCTTGTGTGGAATCACAGATAAGGCAATGTCGATGTTGCTGGAATTATTACAAGATGTGTTCCCCGACTCAGATTCCCACATCGTTCTACGAGGCCAAGAAAGTATTAACAGATTAGGCTTTAACTACTAGAAAATTTATGCATTCCCCAACAATTGTAAGTTGTATTGGGGAGATAAGGCCAGCAGGGAGGATTGTAAGAGATGTCACACCTCGAGGTACAAGACAATTTGGATAGGCAAAAAGAAGAAGAAGAAACCTGTAAAGATTCTAAGGTACTTTCCTTTGAAGCTGCAGTTACAAAGACTGTTTATGTCGTCCAAAATAGCTGAGCATATGAGGTGGCATGATGTTGATACGAATGAAAATGGTAAATTAAGACATCTACAGGATGCAGAAGCTTGGAAAGCGTTCGACTCTGAATTTACATCTTTTGTAGTGGACCCTAAAAATGTTCAACTTGCTTTAGCGACCGACGGTTTTAATCCCTTTGGGAATCTTAGTACAAGTTACAATATTTGGCCGGTAGTCTCAGTTCCCAACAACTTACCCCTGGATGTGTATGAAACAAATCTCCTTCATTTTTTCTATGATTATCCCAGGTAAAAAGGCACTGAGTAATGACATCGATGTGTATCTCAAACCACTTATTGCGGAATTACTGGACTTATTGCAGGTCGGCATCGAGACATATGACGTATACAAGAAGTCACTGTTCAACTTGTATGCAACTTTGATATGGACCATAAGTGACTTTCCTAGGCTTGGAACGTTATCCAGGTGGAATATACATACTGAGATGGCATGTCCAATTTTCAATTTTGACTCCGACGTAGTGCACCTTCCCCTCAGTCGAAAGTGGTGCTTCATGGGTCATCAGAGGTTTCTCGATGGCAAGCACAAGTTCATATTATAAAGGAATCATTTCAATAGGAAAACGGAAAAAAGAGGACCTCCTTAGACTTTAACTAGTTTAGACATCTTACAGCAACTTCAGGATGTCGAATTCGAGTTTGGAAAAAGTGATAATTCAGTAACTGCAAAGCAAAAGAGTAGGAGGACTACTTCGACTTCTACACCTTAGTAATGGTGGAAGATAAGCATCTTCTTTACTCTTCCATATTGGAAAACTAATTTACTTTGGCACAGTCTTGATGTCAAGCACATTGAAAAAAATGTATGTGATAATGTGCTATACATGCTGCTTAATGAACCCAGCAAGTCAAAATATCTTCTTCAAGCAAGGAAAATTTACGGCCATAGGAGTTCGTGAAGACGCGTGGCCTGATGAGCATGAAAAATTTCAACCAGCAAAGTTTACCCTCACAAAACAGAATAAGGAAGTCTTCCTAGCTACATTGAAAAAAATAAAAGTTCCTGATGGGTATTCAAGCAACATTTCATGATGTATTGACATGCAGGCACGGAAGGTTGCTGGCCTGAAGAGTCATAACTCACATGTTCTTATGCAACAGTTACTTCCGCTGGCTATAAAGAATGCACTTCCTCTCGATATGTCCATCGTTTTGGTGGAGTTAAGCTCTTTCTTTCGGAAGTTGTGTTCTAAGGCTTTGATTGTTGAGGAGCATGATCAGCTGCAGTCCAAAATCATTATTATGCTTTGTCATTTAGAGATGATCTTTCCTCCCTCCTTTTTCACTGTGATGGTTCACCTGACAGTCTACCTTATTTATGAAACAAAGCTCGCTGGCCCAGTTCAATATCGATGGATGTATCCTATTAAGAGGTACTCATTTTACATATGTGCATCATCATTACTTTCTCAATTTGTTAGTCGCCCATTTCAACATTTAGTATCATTTCTCCCTCTTTACTTTATAGGTTTCTTGGCAAATTGAAATCTTACATAAGGAATAAGGCATGGCCAGAAGATTGTATAGCTGAAGGTTATAGAGGTGATAAAGTCTTGTATTTCTGTTCAAGGTACTTTGATGACATTGAGACGGCTTTCAACTGACCGCCTCATGTAGATGATTATCCTGAGCCTGAGCCAACAACATCGATTGAGTTGTTGATCCCTCGTGTGGGTAAACCAGTTGGAGGAAGTGAGAACTTCAAAATAATTGCAATTGAGAAGTTGCAAGCACATAGACATGTCTTGATTAATTGCACTAAATTTGAACCCTTCCTTCAGTAAGAACTGTACACTCATATGTTATTCTACAATTATCCTTACATTTTTTATTTACATTTCATTATCATCTTCCATGATTACTTGCAGGGAATTCATAAGTCATGTGAATCGACAACTCAGGATCCGAACGCAAACATCCTCCAATGTTGACAAAAAGGACCACAAAGAATTCCCAAATTGGTTTGCATGCAGAATATTAAATGACCATAACCCAGACTCACCAGAGTTCAAAGCCTTTGAAATTGGCCCTCTTGACCATGTACAAAGGTGTAGTATATAATGCCAATGGTTTCATGTTTTGCATGGTATCATGAGATCAAGGATTGCAAACTCAAAATTTGGGTATTTTTGGCACCTTTGGAACAAGGAGTTATGCAAGCAGTAGTGATGACAACATGCAGTTCGGAGGTGTCCCTTACTATGGAAAGCTTCTTGATGTTGTCAAACTAAATTACCAAGGTCGTTTCACTTTTACGCTCTTCAAGTGTTTGTGGGCAAATACAACAACTTCCTAGGGACTCAACTGACGATTTAGGCATCACATCAGTAAATTTCTCGCATCCAATATCCACCGGTCAATCTGAAGATGGTGAGCCCTATATTCTAGCGTCAGAGGAACATAAAGTTTATTATGTTGAGGATGAGAGCTATAGGGATTGGAACATGGTGGTTGACTTAAAGCCTCGAGACCTTTACGACATGGGTGATGGTGAAAACATCACCTACAAGAGTGAGCCATTCCATCCCGCCAATTTCAATAACTTCTTCCTCGAAGGCGATGATAATTTACTTATAGTTTGGTGAGGTTTTAAAAATTCTTATAATTTAAATTTAATATTTTTGATACAATACCACACTAACATTTCCTCCACAAAACTTTTGTAGGGATGACGATGAAGAATGATTAAGTGAAACCATGTTTTTGTTCTTCTAATTTTTAATTTTCATTAAAAAAATCTGACTAACATTTGTAGCACTTTTATAACTGCTACAAATGTAAAAAAAAGACCGCTACAAAATGTCATCGCTACAAATATAAACCTCTACAATAATTGACATTAACTGCTACAGAAGTCACGCAGATCCCTATAAATAACCCCACACCAACTCTTTTCATACACTTCTCCATTTCTTTACACCCTTCTTCTCTCTCATTTTTTCTCATTTAGGGTTTTTTTTCAAGAGTCCAAGATCTAAGTAAGGTCATCAAATATGGTACATGTTTTATAAATTCTTTCATCTTCACATTTTTTTCTTTTACTTATAATATTCGTGCTAATTTTTTGTCTTTTTTTTTGCAGAAATTAACGGACTATTCCTCAACATTTTTTATGTTCCTTTCATAATGATCAACATCTACGAGGCAATAAAATAAGTACTTCTTACCTAGAAATCCACAAATTTATCTACACTTTCTCAATATTATGTATATAAATTTTATATTCATGTGACTCAATTTAACTTTTTTTGTTAACGTAATTCAATTGTTTATAGTGTAATCAACTTGTTAGAACAATATTAGGACAATTGAATTAAATTATTGGATATTTTTTTCCATTTTCCCAAATAATTGTAGCGGTTAGTAGAACCGCTACAAATTTAAAACTAGATTACATTATTGGAACGCACTTTTAAATTTTCATCCTAATTTAGTAGCGGTTTTTTAACCACTACAAATGTATTGACGCCAGTTTTAAAAATTTTATATTTCAAATTAGTAGTGGTTTTGTAACCACTATAAAAAGGAGTCAAAAATTTCATTTCTCATTTTTCCGCCATTGGAAAATATTTGTAGTGGTTATATAATTGCTACAAATATTTTGGCGCCTAATTTAAAAATTCACATTTCACATTCATAGCGATTATATAACCGCTAAAAATGTTTTGGTGCCTAATTTAAAAATTTTCATTTCACATTTGAAGTAATATAACCGCTACAAATTGGTGGCTTAACATTTGTAGTGGTTTGATAACTGCTACAAAATTGTCATATTATGAGTTAACTTAATCTGACTATTGTAGCGGTGTGCACAAACCGCTATTAATACAGTAACAATTTTTGTCCTTGAGTAGCAGTTTCATTTAACCGCTACAAAATCTCTTACAACGTAGGCTTTTATAGCGGCTTTATTAACCGCTACTAATGATATTTGCAACAGTCAAAACTGCTACAAATACACCTTTCTAACCGCTACTAAATCACTATTTTTTTGTAGTGTGAGTTATTTGGTGGTTGGGAGCTATACTTACCTGTGTGCTGTATAGTTGGGTTGTGCTTACTTGTGTGTTGTATAGCCTATAGAGTTATGTGATCACATTACATAGGTGAATTCCATAGTGAATTCCTATATATGAGTTATAATTTGTGCAGATCAGGAACAAGCAATCATTTTGATCCAGACAAAATCATCATCTGGTTCCTGAACATTGTTTAGACATGTGTTAGCATTTTGATTGATGCATCATGATAAATGTTGTATTGCATGTTTACTTTTCACATTTTATATGATTGATATTCTGTTACTACTTAGATTCATATGAATCTCACCCCTTTCCATAAATCAATATTAATTCAGCTAGGGGAAAATGCTCAAAGGGCTAAGCTGCAGTAGCTAGCAATTGAGGGTTCTGGTGCCAATTAAGAAAATTTCCTATTGGTTATCTACTACTGATCATTGTACTTAGAATTTATTTTAACTTGTACAAACCCTGTAGGGATTCTTTGTATTGTAATCAAGAATATTGTATCAGTATAATGTACTATTTCTATATGGCTATTGAATTGTGCGTGAATACTTTGATAAATGTCAAAATATAAAGGGGTTTGACAAGTTCACACACTCTCTCTCTCTCTCGATTCAGATTTTTGGCTGAAATGAATGGAGGAAGAAGAAGAGCTGAGCTAATGACTTAATGAATTAGCCAAATTTGTTTTACAAGTGCTAGCTTCCAATTAGTCCAAAATTGTGCTTTTTTTATAATATTAGCAAATAAATTCCATTTCCCTTTTTACTTCCCTTATCTGCCGAAATTAAAGAGGAAAGAGAGAGTTTATATATTTCTCTTACTCTTCCACTTGTTGACTGAAATTGCAATGGAGAAAAGTGATGTTTGATGCTTCTTACAATTCTTTAGTTAAAGTCTTATGCTTTTGCTTTTTGTTTTGACTTTCCTCTTCCTACTTTAATATGACCAAGCCATTTAATTTCCTTTGCTTTTCTTTGTTCAACTGAAATTTGAAGAGGAATGGAACAATTCAATGGCTTCTTGTATGTATAATTACTCTTGCAAATATTAATTAAAGTCTTCTTGCTTTTTGACTTTATTTTTCCAACTTTTATCTTCCCTTGGTAATAATACTCCAAAATAGGCTTATCAATTACCAAGTAGTCATTTTCCTCTTTTTAATTATATGGAATATTATGGGAAAAATAATTGTTTCACATCTTATAAAAAATTACTATTTTTCCCTTACATTTTATGATTTATTGAAATAAATCATTTCTTGCTCCTTTCCTTTGGTTTGGCCAAATTTGTGACACTCATATTAGGCCATTATTTGTTTCCTTTTATATTCTAATTTTGGTTACAATAGTAGGCCTTTAAGTAGACATTAATTGCTTTTTTGTATCATTGCTTTGTCAAGTTGTGTGTAACCAGTGATTGGAATATTTCTGTAAATTTATGCGCACCACAATTTACCATTTTATTCCATTAAATGTATTAATTATATAGGAAGAATAATGGTGATTAAAAATGGGGTGTTACAATATCTAATGCTTTGCACTTTAAGCCGCTTCCACTAGCTGAATTAATTTTAACTATGGAAAGGGTGAGATTCAAACAAATCTCAGTAGTAACATGCTATTAGTCATATAAAATGTGAAAGATAAACATGCAATACATCATATATGATGCAGCAAATAATTATGCTGTGCACATGTCTATCAATGTTCAGGATCAAAGTGATAATTTTGTCCAAATCAAAATGATCGCCTGATCCCTACCTGTCACATCTTATCACATTGTGATGACATTAATGTTCCGGAGTAAATGTTGTTATGTCCGTACTTGCCACATAAATGTTCTGGAGCAAGCATTAACATGTCCGTACTTGTAATGTTGCTCAAACTGGGTCCACCTGGCCTCATGGTACTATAATGTTCCCATGAAGTGGTACTTGAGCTTTTCCCATACCAAGCAAAAAATTATGCCACACAGGCTTATCATCTATCATCTATACTAGATACCCACTAGCCAAGAGGTACTTGTGTTTTCCCTTAGGGTGGTACTTGTGCTTTTCCCACACCCAACTCTAGGAATTACCGCCATTCACATATCATTGCGCATAACATAGCAAACAATGCATATTAATAATCACATAGAATACGAGAGATAGAGTTACTACCTAGACTCTTTTCCAACTGCCTAGCTTTTATCTGTCCTTTAACTTTTATCTGGCTCGGGCAAATGTCAAATTCTAAAATTCTTAATTAGATAACAAATGAGTTATTACTCATTTACACCTTACTCTAAGACTCATAAAGTTGGTTATCTTTACTCAAAACGCATAATTACTAAAATGTCTCTTGGAAATCTAGTCTAATTCCCTTTATACCCGGTATAATTGTACTTTTCTAAAAATTATGACCCGGGCTATTCCTTCACAATTTCATGTGTAGAATCCATTTTGACCTCAGTTTTGACAAACTTACACTGCATTTCCAGAATTACCCTTGAAGGGCACCAATTAGGATTTTAGGGGCAAAATTATCATTTCACACCCTAAAGCCTTTTTGCTTCTTCTTTCACTTGTTCTCTACATAATTTTTCATTCTAACCACAATGGAATCATTAAATCCATTCAATTCCAACTTAAACACAAAAAACAAGCCCCTGGCCAAATTTTATTAAAAATTGAGAAAAATGGAATTTCATGATTTTAATCAACAAAACACATTCCTTCCACCTCTAATCACTTGTTTAACCACTTAAACACCACTTGCACATAACCAATAAAAGTTTTGGCAGCACCTCCCCTTAGGGTTCATGCATCTCAAATCACAAAACTAAGCTAATCTAAGCCACACAATCAACTAAAACACCAAGAACAATAATAAATCATCAAAAGATTATAAGTTGTTAAGATTACCTTGTTTTCTCCTTCTTTCTCTCTCTAGGATGTGCACCTTCCCTCTCTCTTCCCCTTTGATTTTCTTCTTCTTAACATGATTTCAAGAGGGATACATGAGTTAGGGAAGGTTTGCAAGTGATTAGTAGCAAAAACACTTGAATTTCACTACTACTTACCTTGATTTTGCTTCTTGCTTTATCTTGTCTTCTTCCTGTTTCTTTCTTTTACCTAAGCTCTCTCTCTCTCTCTCTCTCTTTTCTTTACTTGGTTTGACCAAAAATATGGCCTTGTGGAAGAGTTAAATGAACTCTTCTAGTGTCTTCCTCTACCTCCTTAAATAAATATTATTTTATTAGGATTTTTGCACATGTCATCTTATTTTACTATTTCTTTTTCCATATGGCTTCTTCTTGCATCCCCACATGTCCATCTAGGTGGCAAAATCATGTGATCTCTTGTTCTTCTTCTTCTTAACTGACTTTACACCTAATTTAAGGGGAAATATTGGCTTTTTACTTTATTGGGTCAAATGACTATTTTACCTTTACATTTTCTTGAATTTTTGAACCAATTGCCATTTTCTTCTTCCCCTTTCTTTTTGGCAGAATTTTTGAATGCTTTTTGGGCCAAAAATTGTGCTCTTCCATACCTAATTTTAGGCTACTATATTAGGCTTTTATGAAGACCAAAATTGGGCTTTACGTCTTTCTTAGCCAAAAATTTTATATAATCACTATTGCCAATATTTTGACTACTTTTAGTGCACCAAAATTCACCATTTTATTCCATTGAATATAATCAAATATTCAAAGATTTTTGGTGAATAAAATTTGGGGTTTTACACTTCACATTCTCAGACTATTCCCCAGCCTACCTTCAATCCCTCTAGGGATACCCAAGAAGTTCCTAATCCTGAAAACATTGAAAAACATCAATTTCTAGAACACCCTCTCATTCTCACTCCTCTACTAATCTTAGTGGCTGCATCTAGAGATACTCCTCAACCATCCTCTCCTATACTTACCATTGGACCCATTTCCGCTATCTCTCCTTCTGATTACTTTCATACTCCTTCTGACTCTCACCTAGCTTCCTCCTCCACTCCTCCTCCAGCTCCTCTCAAAGAACCTCCTCCATCCTTTACTGACGTGTCTCTTCCTACTCCCCCAACCTTTCTGATAATGTCAAAAAGGGGGAGAGTTAAGTCTATGATCATTAAGCATTGGGTAGTTTCTAAATCTTAAAAGCATTTGAGATTGTGCTTTATGTTTCTTTAAGCTCATGTTTACTATCTTAAGTTTCTTCTTACTGATATGTTGAATTTCAATTTGATCCATGAGTATAGGTCATGATTTTATTTGCTTTACTGTTTTTTGTTTGAATATGCTGAGTTTTGCCATCATTAAAAAGGGGGAGAATGTTAGATTCAAAGTTTTGATGATAAAAAACTTAGGTTTATTCGAATAAGGATTTATTATTTGGGTTGAAAAGATTCGTATGGTTTAATACTGTGGATAATTTGAATAGTCAAGTTGTTATATGAATAGTAAAACTTGTTTTCATTTAAGAGCTATTCAAATAACTCTCAATTTATTCGAATAATCAAAGTATTATTTGAATAATGAATATGCTATTCAAATAAGAATGCACAGTTAAAGAGAGTATTTGAGTAGACATAACATTATTCGAATAGTAAGCCTTAACTAATTTTTCAAAATTGACAATAGATAAGACCTATTCGAATAGTAAGATTATTATTTGAATAACAACTTCTCTTTTCAAGTCAGTTTCTAAAAAGGTTATTCGAATGATGGGTTAACTATTTGATTAAGGCTAAGACAGATTTAAAGATTAAAGGTATGACTATTCGATTAGTGAGAGTACTATTTAAATAGTGAGGGGACTATTCGAATAGTATTTGAATATGAAACTTGCTTATTTCAAAATCCAATTTCAAAAGCTTATTTGAATAGTCAGATACTGTACCAAAATAAAATCATTTGGTTTTCAAAAGGGACTATTCTAATAGAAGATCAAACTATTCAAATAGTCTTAGTATAAATTGTCTAAATACTATTTAAGGAACTTTTGTTGAAAGCCTTAATCTTGCTTGTTATTATTCTTTTACATAGTTAACATCTTTTTAAGCAAGTCTCAGGGAATTTCTTCATCAAAGATTTTAATTCAAAGAAAAGCAAATTTTGTGTCAGAAGCATTAAATGCTAAGCAGAACTTCAACCAACACATTCTCTCTACTGCAACAGCTATATTATTACAAAACAAAGAATGTCTCACTATTACAAAAATCACTTTTTAGACCGGTTAAAAAAGACATTTTTGACCGGTTCTGGATCAGGTCTTGATACGGCTGGTCTAAAAAGTATTTAACTTTTTAGACCCGTTAAAAACCGGTCTAAAATATGAAATTTTAAGATCGATTGTACAACAACCGGTCTTAAAGTTTAACTAATCGAAAGGGTAGGGAAATTTCAGTACTTTTAAGACCGGTTTTTTATAAACTAGTCTTAAAAAATAGGACTTTAAGACCGGTTCTAACTTTAACCGGTCTTAAATATGAATTTAAGACCGGTTCTTAAGGAAACCGGTCTTAAAAGTTTACTTCTTTAAGACCGATTCTCTTAAAAACCGGTCTTAAATATCAATTTAAGACCGGTTAGCTTTAGAACCGGTCATAAAATTTAATCTTTTAAGACTGGTCTTCAATTTAACCGGTCTTAAATTCATATTTAAGACCTATTCTTATTTGGAACTGGTCTAAAAATTGTGTTTTTTTTGTTTTTTTTGTTTCAATCTTACCCAGGCCAGTAAGCCATATTCAACAACAATACCCTCTGTGCCACATTACATACACAAGCAACAACACAAGCATATATATATTGACAATCAAAAGCAGTGACAACTGCATTTTTATTTCCAAAAACAATTGGTATTTCTCAGAATGCAAACTTGCTCCAAATTTAGAATCATGAAGCCTAAAATCTTTATAAGTTCCCCTTTCCCTCTTTTGTTAAATATGACCTTAGTTATCGTAATTGGTATGAACCTATAAATGTCAGTCTATTCAAGGGAAAAACACTTGGCCCTTACAACCCTCGACTCTCAACAATCATAGAATGAACATTATGAAAAGAAATAATTGAAAACAAACACATTGAATTCCAATGACTACCAATAACACATGATCAACTTATTCAATTCTCAGAAACAGTACAATATTAACAATTTATAATTATCAGGCATTTTGAACCACAGTACCATAATTAAACAATAATAGCAGGAAAATCGCGACATTGTGTGAACTTGCAATCCCAAAGCTTGTAAAGAGAAGCAGGAGAAGAAATATTTCTCATTATATGGAAAAAATTCCTAAGTTTTATAGAGAAATGAAAAAAGTGGAGGAAAATTTACAATAGTGATCCCATGCCTGAATCGACAGCCAACTAGTATCACCAATATCCAAGAAATTGTCCTGAACAGAGATATAAACCAAGTTAGATATATATGAAAATCAAAAGTATTATTAGATCAACATAGGATCGGATTCAAAAACTTACTAATCTTGTAAAAGCTCATAGATGAATTCAGCAATACATTTTCGGATGAAATCAATATCTTCTTCAGGAAAGGGATCAACAAGATCAAATATCTGTATGTGTAACACCGAAGCCAAACAAAACATTAACTTACTAACTTAAAAACAATAAAGTAATACAAAATTTTTGAAATATACATTTATTACCTCCTCGGTAAAGTCAGTCGTGCCTAGGCTGATAATATTGTAAATTTGCCTCAACATATAAAGACCACATAAGTTGGAGCCCGATGGTTGCCTATTTGTCTGAAAAAGAACATGATATCATCAAAGCAAGCATAAAAGCATAGCTTATGGAACACATCTTAAAGAAAACAAATATGTACTAACCTTTGGCGTGATTCATGAAGGGTATTTTAAGTCACGAACATGCCTACCACACTTAGCGTGTAGGAAAGTTCGCATAGCCCTATGATCAAAATCACAAAGATTACTTATTCTGCATACAAACTTTGCACACAAAAGGTAATAAAGCAAGAAAACTTACGAGTTCATGGTCTTCTTCAAGTCACTCCCTGGTTTGAAGTAGAGGGAGTATAGGAGGATCACTATGTAACTAGCCTTACACAGAATAACCAATTGCCAATTATCCCTTAAAAAAAGAGATGAATGTTAAGCAAATATAAATCATTATATGTGTTTTAGAATATAAATTTGATGTTTCTTACCCATGCACATAAGGAACCAAGAAATAATCAGTGTCTGATTCACTGAACCTCTCTGATAAATATTTATGTCTGATGGCAGAAGTGGTCCCTTTCTCCGTGGCATGAGCTGGACACATGAATCTAAATTTATCGCTCTGCTAAGAGGAAACCAACCTACAATTCATGTACCTACAAAAATGGAAGAACACAAATTAAAGTTAAACAACGTAATTTTTAAGATATTTACTTCCAATTGAAGAAGATACTTACATAAAAAAAAGCTGGACAATTGCAATCGTAAGATTTTGTCTAGGAGCGACCATGGACATTAAATCATGCCTCTCAAGATAGCATGCCGTCCCTGACGGCCCAACAGCTGAATCCATAGGCCAATTTCTAGCCGGGAAAGATGTACCAAATGCCATCAGAATCACTTGCTGCATCACATTCAGTGGTGGAGGCTGTGAAACTTCACGAGGGAAGGGAGCTGGAGGGGGCTCTGATCGGGGAATCCGTAGCTCTAACAGAAAAAAGGTTCTTCGGCCATGATATGAAGGTACCCAAGACATCGGACACAATCTTGAACTCCTCATAAGGGATAGGGGCAGGTGCGTCTGCGATGATAACCTCCTCAACTGACACCCTAACCTGATCATCTGTCATATAGAGGTGGTGAGCAGTTGATCCTAGGTTGTGTACACTCCCCCGTGCAACTAACCATCTCAAAGGATCCTCAACATATAATTCACAAGGCTCGGCATTGTCCTTTCCAGGACCCTCTAATGACTGTTCCATATTGCAACAACTCCCTTTGGTGCTCTGCTTATGGCGATCGAGCGAGTGTGCCTGGGCAGGAGCGGTATCTTGTCTTGTGCTCACCATGGTATATACCTCATCCTTTATCTTGCTCAATCGGGCATCCAATAGTGCATCAAATGATGCTTTTGCCTTGGCCCTTGCTTCCACCCTTGCAGTGGCCAACATACGCTCCAATTCGTCTCTTGTGACCACGTTAGAGGAGGAACTGCGTGAGGAGGATCCAAAGTAATCCTTTATACCCACCCCTCCTCTAACTCCCCTGACGTGGCCTGGATGCTCACGTTTTCCAGTAGCAACCTTAAGAATGTCATTGCTCCCCTCCGACTTGAAGGATCCCTCGGCTTGCTTTTTTTGAAGTTCCTCCTATGAGATATATAAAAAACACACATGAGTAATGAAACATGTTTATTAAACAATTAATAAGAACAATGATACTTACAATTTTTTCACTGACTACACGAGACTGGTCACTCATATAGGATCCACCACTCTTCCGGCGAGCATACAACCACAACTCTTCGCGCCGTATCGAAGATGGTGGAGATAGCAAAACAGAAGGATAGGATTGAGATTCTTCTTCCAATCTCCTCTGTTTGGCCGCCAACAAGTATTTCTCGGCCTTTGCGTATCCCCCACAAGACATTGTGTGGGAAAATCATTCTTCTTGCCACTCTCTTGTGCCTTTTGCCTTCTTGCCTGCGAATAAGAAATGGGAAAAAAAGGTTAAAAACAGTAAAGACAAAAGATACGTAAATAAAGTACAAAATAAGTTAACTCACTAAAGCCTCTAGAGTATTTTGAAGCCTAAAAAACTCCTGCAATGTCGTTTCATCGATGTACGAATACTTGCTGCAAGGAGTAGGACGAGGCTTACCAGCTGGCACCTCGATATGCACGTAATTGTTGGCTAGATTCGTCTTGAACTTCCTCCAGTGCTTACAACAATACGTCATAGTCTTGTGATATAAGATCTCCCTCTGAGGAACATCGTAGATAAGCTGTTATTCATGAATCAAAGGAGTTAGTGACAGTAATGAAATGAATTTGATAAAAGAAACACACACAGGGAATTTTATACCTGAATAGTATCTTAAATATGCTGCTTAACCTTTTTGTTGACATTCCTCCACTACTCTATGAATATGCTAGGCTTATTCCATGCGAGGAAGCCGACAAAACTCCTATAACGACTGGCATTCGGCCCGATCGATTTCCAGTATTGACCGAACTGGATCAGTATCCTCTCCCCGGCCGACCGACTCAGGGAAACATCCCTCAAGCGTGTGGTCATCCTGCCCCTCCGTCTGGGCTGGTGACTCGACTCACCCGATGACTACCTCTGATTGACACTCTGAGGTTCGCTGTGCTGAGCAGTAAGTGACACCTGATCCTCTGCTGTAGGATGCACCAGATCCGTCATTGTACTGTTAAGACAAATTATTGAGTTAGTAAGTTATAAAATAACTATATATATAATCTGCATATAACTTATAATGATAATTACTTTAAATAGATAGCTAACTTTAAAAGTATATTTATAAAGAGATATCCTCCCATATCCCTTCACGATGATCATTTCTTGTGACGTGTTCATTATCAGCTTCATCTTCTTCGTTCAATGCAGGAAGACCCCTGGAAAAAGAAGGAGTCTCAAGAAGATCATAATTTGAACACATTTCCTCTTTAATATCAACAACCCTTTTTCCTTGGAGAGCTACAGACCACATTTTATTTGCCTGATCGGTAATATAGAACACTTGTTTCACTTGATCTACCATAATGAAAGGTTCATCTCCAAAACTTATATTGTTCAGATCAACTAATGTAAACCCTAACTTATCGATCTTCACACAATTATTGACATCAACCCACTTACATTTGAAAATGGGAAATTTAATTTTAACATAGTCAACCACCCAAATCTCGTTAATAACCCCATAATAAGGTATGGCTGCCAATGTAGGGTTCTTATCTTTTAAACTAGAGAAGTGTATAGATTCAGCCACTAACATAACAGCACTATTCTGGACAGTGCTCCTATCATCCAGGGACTTCGTGTAAAAGGTATAACCATTGATCACAAACGAAGTCTAACTTATGACATCAAACTTAGGACCACGTACTGGCCATTTAATTGAATCAGAAACACATTCTTCTCTGTTAACCTTATGTTTAAACCAATGTGCAAAAGTTCTGGTATGCTTCCTAATTAACATTTGTTCAGTCATTCGACTGTTCGCTTTCTGTACAATTTCTTTATGAGCATTTATGTAATCTTGAACTGCATTAACATTATTCAAAATGTACAAGTGGACTTATTGTAATTTACAAGATCCACACTCTTGACGGCAGCCCTATGCCTACCCCCTTCTTCATCATGTCGTTTAGGAAGGCCGATATGTCCTATATTTGCCAAATAATGTTGACAAAATTCTATGGCTTCTTCAGAAACATATTTCTGAACAATAGAAGCTTCAGGCCGGTTAGGGTTCTTCACATATCCTTTTAGGATTTTCATAGTTCTTTCAATTGGGTACATCCATCGAAAATATATAGGCCCACACAATTTTATCTCCCTCACTAGATGAACAACTAGATGTACCATGATGTTAAAAAAGGAAGGAACAAAAAGTTTCTCAAGCTGGCACAAGATCATGTAACCTTCATTTTCCAATTCATCCAACCTTTCCGTCTCAATGACTTTACTGTAAATCGCATTGAAGAAGAAACAAAGTATGGTCAATATGTGTTGAAGATCATATTCGGTGATGCCTCGAATAGCCACTGGGAGTAGTTGTTGCATTAAGACATGATAATCATGAGACTTCAGCCCTACTAACTTCAAGTCTTTCATCGACACAAGCTTCTTAAAATTTGAAGAATACCCTAGGGAACTTTGATGCCATGTAAACACTCACAAAAACTTTGTTTCTCATCCTTAGACAAAGTATGAGAAGCTGGAGGACAAAAAGTTCTCTTACCATATGGCTTAGAATGTAAGTCTGCCCGTATTCTCATTTCTTGCAAATCTAATCTTTCCTTAACGCCATCCTTAGAACTTCCTTGTATGTTGAGTAGTGTCCCAACAATACTATCACACACATTTTTCTCTACATGCATGAAATCAATACAGTGTCTGACATCAAGATTCTGCAAATATGAAAGGTTAAGAAAATATACCTCTTTTTCTGTATATTTTTTTCATTTCGACTCTTTGAAGTCTTACCGAAGATGACATTGATATTTTTGACCTTTTCATACACTTTCTCCCCAATCAAAGCCTCTGGAGCATCTTCAAACTCTTGGCCACCAAAAAAGGCCTTCTTTAATTTACGATATGGGTGGCCCCATCTAAGGAATCTCCTATGACCAAGATAAACAGTCTTTCTTCCATGTTGAAGTTGATAGTAGCATATGCCTTCTTCACAAATAGGACTAGCTTTGTGGCCTTTAAAGCTATATCCTAACAAGTTTCCATAAGCAGGGAAGTCGTTTATAGTACAAAAGATCAAGGCTCGCATTTTAAACATCTCCTTCTTGTTCGCGTAAAAAACGTCGACACCTTCTTCCCACAACTCTTTCAAGTCTTCGGTCAGGGGTTCTAAGTAAACATCTATGTCATTTTCGGGTTGTTTTGGTCCCAAAATTAACATAGACAACATGATGTACTTTCGTTTCATACATAACAAAGGAGATAAGTTGTAAATTACCAACAGAACAGGCCATGAACTATGTATACTGCTTAGGCTACCGTAAGGATTCAAGCCATCCGTGCTAAGCCCAAGCCTAAGATTCCTACGCTCTTTGCCGAAGTCAGGAAACAACTGATCAATTTTCTTCCACTGAGAAGAATCAGCTGGATGTTGAAGCTTTCCATCAGAAATCCTCTCATCCGCATGCCATCTCAAATTTTTGGCATCAATTTCATTAGCAAACAGCCGTTTGAACCTCGGTATGATAGGAAGATATGACAACACTTTTGCAAGGGCCATATTTGATTTGTACCTGGGGGTTTCACATATCGGACACTGCTCTTTCTCTGTATGCTCTTTTCTGTATAATATACAATCATTAGGGCATGCATTGATCTTTTTATACTTCATCCCTAGTGGACACAGTATTTTCTTAGCATCATAGTATCGACAAGGCAGCACGTTATCATCTGGAAGCATGTCCTTGAAGGCCTCAAGTGCTTCTGAAAAACTCTTGTCGCTCCATCCATGCCGTGCTTTCAAGCTTACCAATTTCATTACAGCTTTCAACAATTGGTATTTTGTGCACCCCGGGTATAGCGGCTTCTTAGCATCACTACACATATTACCATATGCATATGATTGCTCAAAAGCCTCTTCTCCTACATCACGAATAATATCCTCTATCCGATCATTTAGAACTGTGTCATTATCATTAAAAGTGAGCCCCTTGTTGAGTTGCGCTAGGAATTTCTATTTCTTCACCATGCCATACCCATACTGTATAACTCTTACAAAATCCTTCACAAATTAAATGTGTATATATATCTGCAGCACTAAGTCGCTTCTTATTCAGACATTCTACACAAGGACAATAGAACATCCCACTATCATCATTACCAGAATTTCTTCTAGCAAATTCCAAAAAATCCCTCACCCCATTATCATATTCAACACTAGTCTGTTTGGCGTTTATCCAACTACGATCCATATATTTCAACACCTTTTTTTTCTTCTCTTCTATATATTAACTCTCCTGGAAAAGGCAGGAGTATGATGAGAGTATGAAAATGTTACACTCATCAATTTATCTAGTTTAACAGAATTCTTCATTAGAATTCCGCATAAGATATAATTGCAGTCTGTTCCATTTTCTTCAAGTAATATGGAAAATGTATCAACATACACTAGCAATTTCAATACTTAATTTAGACCACATACACAAGAATTGCTTTAGTCTAAACCTCAAATCACCTCTCAAATTTAGTTTCAAAACTAACTAAACATTATGTAACAATTTTCTAATCAGCCATTCATGAGCATACGTGCCAGGAAATTTGACACAATAACTTAAGCATTCCAGAGACTATGAAAACTAGCAATTATCAGTACCCTAATCCTCAAATAATCAAATCACACCAGTTCAGGCCACCGTTAATTAAGCTTCACCAATTAATTTCCATTAGAGTAAATGTCATTATTTTCTCCATTTATGTGTTAATTTGTATTTCAATTATAGTAGAGATTCTTCTTGGATAGATAGTGAATACTAAATTTCTATTTATACGAAGGATTGAGACAGGGGACATTACCTGTTTGAAGTAACCTTGGACAGTGGCTTGAGGAGCAAGAGGAGAGGGGTTACAGTGGCTGGAGAACACGCTGGAGGGAGATAAAGGTTGGTGAAATAAGAAGCTCAGCCGGCCTTCACGATGGTACTCACGGTGGACTTCTTCGCAGCAACGGGCAGACGAACGGGAAGGAGGGAGTATTTTTAAACGGCACAGAATAGAAAATGGATAAGGAGGTGGAAGCGGTGGTGGCGGCTGTAGCAGGGGCTGAAGAATAAGGGGGAATATCACCGGAGATCTTGGACTTGAGCTGAAATGAACTTTCATGGCTGTGGAAGGAGAGTGGGAGGAAAATGAAATGTGTTGATGAAATGAGCTTCGCAGCCGGTTAGGATTGAATTATTAGACTTTTAAGACCGGTTATTTAAATAATCGGTCTTAAAAGTACTCTTAAGACCGGTTATTTGGATAACCGGTCTTAAAAAATATTTTAAGACAGGTTATTTAACTAACCGGTCTTAAAGTTCCACAATTTAAGACCGGTTGTCTAAATAACCGGTCTTAAACCGGTTATTTAGACAATCGGTCTAAATAATTAATTTTAACAACATAGATTTTAATTTGAATTATATTAGATATTTAAGACCGGTTGTTTAAGAACCGGTATTAAATTATTGACTTTTAAGACCGGTTATTTAAATAACTGGTCTTAATAATAACGTGATTTTTTTATTCATTTTAATTATTTTGTTTTTGAGACCAGTTGTTTATATAACCGGTCTAAATAAGTTTTTTTAGATCGGTTTTTTTAACAATCAGTCTAAACAATTGATTTTAATTACAGAATTGCCACCCCGCGTTTCTTTTAGACCTTATCCGCAATAACCGGTCTAAATGATGCAGTCTAAAAAACCTATTTTGCACTAGTGTCTAGAGAAGGATTAACTGAGTAACAGACAAATGGAATGCTTACGACGGTCATTAAATTCACTCTAACTATAAATACGAGAGCATTCAAAGCAAAGCATCACCCAAACTGACGAATATTCAATTCTGCATTTAAGTGCTCTGTTTTCATTCTTCCTTCTGTATTTTGTACTTCAATGATCATTTTATTCACTCTTTGAGAGAGATTTGTTGTAAACTCAATACACTTCATTGAGAGATAACTTAAGGTTGTGGAACCTTAAGTTGGGTATTGGCTTACATAGTGTAAGGGGGAGCGAGTGCTTAGAGAAGGAACTTGCTATGTACTGAGGTGCCAAGAACCCACTAAATCTTGGAAGAGAAAAGCTTAGAGGGAATCTGAGGGCTGGACGTAGATCAAAATAGTTGTGACCAAACCAATATAATCCCTAGTGTACACTTCAGTGATATTTCTCCAACTCTTAACCTTGATTTCATTGCTTTAAATTTCCATTACTTGTTAATCTTAGTTAAAATTTTATTATCACCTAGTTCACCCCCCTCGAGTGAAAAGCTTGCACTAACAGTTTTAGCATTATATATTCTTGCACAACCTCTGCCTCGATATATTTCATGGTTATTCATTGTAACTGTTATTTATTAAGCATTATATATGCACATTTTTGTAGTAGTGATACAATTTTTTCATGAAATGTTTCTTTGTTTACAATAATACAAGGCTATTGTTAACTTGAAAGTAACTGATGGAGATGAGGGAGCCTCTCGTAAGAGTCCAGAATTGTACTGTGTTGCATGATCAATTAAGAGGAATTGGAGGCCCAATGACAAGAACAAGGAAACGTGCCATGAAAGAGGTCTTACAAGGAGTTATTTTGGATCTTCAAGCCAATGAGAAGTTGTACGAGGCCTAATATGTACAACCAAGGGATGATATCACTTATCTATGTACTAAAGAGTTTAGGCTAGCAACAAATGGAGCTCAAATTGAAGAGATAAGAGAAGAAAGCTTCCAAATGGGCCAATAAGGGTTAAAGGGAGCGCAAAGGCTTAAATAACTAGGCTTGGATCAGTTATAAGTGAGCCCAAGTTGCAAGTGGCAACCATAAGTCTGCTTATTGTGTATTATTTGAGTATTTAAGTTGTAATGGGCTAAATGCAATATCTCAAATTTTGGAACAAGAGGCTTGAGATTAAGCTTAGATCAAGTAGACTGCTAAGCCCCAGTTTAGCAAATGTCCCTATGAGGCATGTTTAAATTATCTAAAATTTCTTTATATCCTTGGGGGTATTAAAGAGCATTGGGAGTAACAAAATAAAGCAATTTGAAGTCACACATATTACAGTAAAGTGGAACACAAAGTAGTATTGCTACCGGTGAAATTCTCGGTATGACAGTGGTGATTGTGTGACATTTTTCAATGGGTAAATGATGTTTAAAAATTATGAAACTTTCTAAAGTGAAAGTAGACTTGTCAAAATTTAATTTGATAGGTCATATAAGTTATTTGGAGCTGTACACAAAGAGAAATGAATTTTTAAAATTAGCCCAACGAAATTAACTATTTTCTGGGGCAACATCTAAAGATTAAAATTCTGGAAAGAGTGAGCTTCTAATTAGCCAAAGGTAATATTTTTCCTGAAAACTAGACTCAATAAGGGTCACATAGCCTAAGAAACCACCCCAATTGAACATTTGTACAATTACATATGAATTTTTAATATTTAATGAAAATTTTGTCATATTGGATATTATGTGCGAAAATTTGATTTTTAGGCCAATGAGATTGTGACACGTGGCAAAGTCATTTAATCATCAATTAAACCATCATCTTCTTCATTTCTCAGCCATTTTTCACGCAGAAAAATCAGAAAGAAGAGAGAGAATGAAGCTGGGCCAAAATGGAGGGAGAGGAGAGAGAAACTTTGAGCCGCCAAAATATTGCCAAATCAGCGTCTTCTCGTAAAGTGCCCTTCACGAACATTCTTCTACTCATCATGAACTTCATTTATACGGTTTTGGATTCTCGTTTGGAGGTGGTGCCATCTCACAGGCTGGAGTGTTGCCGGAATTCTGAACCGTCTACAGAAACCGGCAAAGGTAAGCGTAAGCTTCCTTTTTAACCGATTGATTTATCGTTTGGATGAGTATAGAGGAAGTTGGGTACTATTCATTTCTGGTTTTAAATGGTGTTTTAAATGGCTAAACGATGTCTAATAGATGTCTAAATAGCTAATCATTTGATTAGAAGTAGAAAGGAAGTAAATAAGCCAAAGAAAATAAGAAAACAATATAATTTTTCTGAGAACCCTAAATTGAGGTTCTGTGATCGCTTATATGATTTTCTGCATGTATGTCTTGCATTGATTATGTGATTTCTTTTCCTATTTGTGTAGAACATGTATGATTGGTTAAAGCTCTGTTATATTTGTGCAATAGCCATATGTATGTCATAACATCGAGCACGCAGCATGTCATTATATTGACATGAAATAGTGTAGGCAAGCATGTCATGCATTCATATATATCTGGCATGCATACATGTTTGCTACTAAGATTCTCTCGAATCTCACTCCTCCTAACCAACAATTTAGACAGGTGAAGATGCAGGAGGATGCACGGAGGAGATATGAAGTTGAAGTGCAGTTGTATTTAATGTAATTGATTTACAATTGATAGCCTTGTATGGCTTTGAATTTCATTAAAAAGGTAAGAGAATCGCTCGCATACTCTGATGTAATGAGATTAAGAGCCGATGAGTTTTGATGATGTGGTGAAAGTTGTAGAAATGTTGAAAAAATTTTGTTTACCTCTGAAAAACCCTCTCAACCCTAGGTTCAACTACTAAGTTAAGGTTGGGGATTTATGAATGTTTTCAAGAGTTAAGTAATCTAGGTTCGAATCCTAGTCTCAAGAATGATTTTACTACTCATTTGCACTCATCTAAGGCTATGAGAATAAAATATTACACTAAACATAATTAATTAGGAGCCCATGAACAAAATTTTAATCTATTTTAAAGAGTTTTACGTGCCATTAATTAATTAATTAAGAAATATTATGGTATTATTAGATTATCTTTAAGGATCAGCTTTAAAAAGCCCAATTATCCCACAATACCCGTTGAATTCATTTAAATATGCTCGAATCTTATTTAAATGGATTATGATCAACATATCTTTTGAATATCTATCATTTTAACCATATATTCTAAATTGCTATCATTTTATCATGTCCTTTAACTCATTTAAAGGGTATTCAATTTATTCATTTAGCTTAAAATTCTGATTTTTAGCTATTTAGCCATTATCTCACCAACATTCAATATCCTTCCATCAAATTACCAATGTGGCATCCCAAATCATCCATGATCACTAAAGTGACGTTTTCTACCTCATCCATGTCTAACCACATTAGGCTTTTAGGCATTTAGGGTTTTGGTTTATGTTGAGGCTTTATTTTTTATTTGAAGTCAAGCATTATATGTCATTTTTTCATATTTCAATATAATAAAGAATTCTTTAGGCGGTGTGCTCCCTTGTATTCTTGTGAGGATACTACCAAGCATAAGAGGTTGATGGACTCTTGTGTTTATACTTGGAGTTTTAAGGCCGTATTTTCTTTAGGTGCTGAGTTTCGTATACTCAGTGTGTTCTTTAGAATGGGTGTTCACATGATTCTTAATTTATAGATCATTTTCATTTTCATTTTATTTGTTATTGCTTTCGTACCTGCTAATCTTTTCTCTAATGTCTGAATTTTTAGGATAGGTTCCTGATAGGCCCACATCAATAACCTAACTCTTATGGCTGAATAGATGAAGTACTTTTCATCCACTAAACGCCAAGGTTCCAAATGAGTACGATACCAACAAATAATTTATGGATCCTTGCATATCTACTTATCTCACTTCACTAGCCTCTTTGTTGCGATCCAGGTCTTATCCCGCAACTTGTCTTTATTAAAAGATATGTAAAAGGAATCAAGCGGTTTCAAAATTATTCAACACTGGCCCGATAATTCCCACTTCCCTCATGCGACAAAAATCTTGGCATTCTTATCCATACTGATTACGAAATGATTATTTCTTTGTTTATTTTTTTTTATTTTTGTTCACAAAAGAAATAATTATTTCAATATGTGTGTGTGAGAGAGACTCAATTTTGTCAGATATGTTAAGATTGTTATATCTTGTGACCGAACCTTTTATTTTGAAGTACTAATGACTAGATTAATTATAAAGCATATAGATACAATAAAGTGACATAATATGATATTAATGAGAGATTGGAAAAATATATTAAGTTTTCTTCTCTCGCTCTAATCATAAAAATGATAATATAGTTTTTATGCCATTGCATATAATCTTCACTTTTATTAAATTATTATCATGTTATTATGATTTAAAAGTAAAAGAAAACAACATTCACATAACCACTTTGGGAAATCACTCCCGTTCTTATTATATAAGTGGTTTATTAAAGAAAAGATTTGTCTCAATACAAGTCATTTAAAGTGTTATTAAGGATTATTTTTTTAATTTTACCTTTATTTAATTTCTAATTGAAAGATAGAGAAAAGATATATGAGAATTATTTCTAAATTGTTATAGAAAAAAAATGTAATAAGGACAAATTTAAAAAATTTTATCAATTTATGAAATATTTAATGGCTCGTCTATCATTTGATAACACGTGAGAATGAGTTAAAAGAGACTTATACTAAAACATTGCAAGAACCCATTTAATGGAGAAAAACATGCTCTCCATTTATAAAAATCATAAAAATCTAATAATTTATTAAAAGAAAAATAATTGATTAAAGATATTTTGAAAAATAAATTCAATATGTACTATTTTTTTTCAAAAATATTAAAAAATATAAAAGTGCATAATTTCACCCCATTTCAAAATGTCATCATCCTATATAGAATTGGTTTAAAAGAAAAAAAAAACATCTGTATGACGCATCGTAGGCCTTGTTCGTTAACTCCAAATCCTGATACCCATTTTCGAATTACCCCATTTTCAGACCGAATACGTCATTGTTTAGGTTTTTCGGTCTTAATGGATGGAATGAATCAATAAAGGGAAAAGTATACTCATGCATCAAGGAATAGATAAAATTAAAAAATATTTTTTTTTAAATTTATCAATAAAGCCTTGAACTTGTCAATAATTCGCTCTTACAGTTATTAATTGGACCATTTTGTCATTTTAAAATTTTAAATTATCATTTTTTTTAATTTTAACCCTTATTTAGAACTTGATTCTAATTTTTCCCATCTATAAATTACTATTCAACTGTTTGGTCATTGTTTCTCTTCAGTTTCTTTTTTCTTTTCATTTTTTTTTTTGGGTACATTCTTGAGTTTTTCTTTTGTTGTTATGTAACCGAGCGTAGGGGTTTGAGTTTGGGTTTTAGTGTTCTTTAGTTGACGCCAGCTGAGCGCACTCGTTAGAGTTCTCGTATGCAACCGTTCCCTATAGTTCTACCTCACTCTCAATTTTGTTAGGTATGCAAGTCTGATCTCTCGTTTCATTGCCTGCTTGATATTGTGCATGATTTTTGTTCCCTCTTTCCTGTTTGGCTTTAATCCGAGCGGAAAAGGGATTACGGAATTCTTTCATTTTTGCTCAATTTTTTCCGTTGTTTTCTCTTCTTGTATGGTGACTGATTCGAATTATTCGTTGAAGAGTTGAAGATGAGTATCTGTACATCAGGTACGGCTTGATATTCAATTATTATGTTCTATTGCTTTCGCTAGGTTGTCTTGTGTCAGTTTCAGCCACCTCCTACTGTCAATTCTGGGTACTGTGAGCTGTTTGCTTCTACTTTTTTGTATCGTTTCTCCTGCTTTTTTATTGAGTTATGTCAGTTTTCTGTTGTGGTTTTGTGGGGATTATTAGCGAGAAGCACAAGAAGAAGGAGATTGTATATTTGGGAAAAATATAATGGGAACTTCACAAAGAATTCTTAGGTAAATGGCAAGCTGTTTTGAGTTTTAGAAAACCAGGGTGTACTGATTTCATCAGAAAACGTGAAGCCATTTGCACAGTTTCTGATCCACTAGAGACATCTATTAGACATGTCCACAGCCACAAGGGAAAGACAAAATCTACAGGAAAACTGGGAACGGTGACCCCCCCGGGGAAAAAATAAATAAATAAATAAAAGCCCCAACTCCTTGTTTTCTAGGGATGTTGGTTTTAAGAATGAGTGATTGCCCCCCTCCAACCCTTAGTATCTAGCCCCAAAGCACACAGCTAATGCTTTCTGCTTGTTAATTGGGTGTTGTGGTCAGTCCTCAAGCTCTGGTTGCTGTTGAAGCTATAGATTTCAGCCTTCCACAATTGTGCCCTAGGTTTCCAATATTTTAATTTTTTTCCTGCCTATTTATACAAAAATGCTCATTTACTTTTGCTTTACCTGTGTTTGATTGAAATATGTTGACTAGGTTATATAATTCCAATCTCTACTAAGGGACACTGTTTTTTAATTCCTTGTGAATAAGCAACATGTGTTAGGCTGCATGCCAATTATAGTTACGTTAGTTACAGAATTTCTTGTTTTTAATCTGTAAATTTTGTTCATAAAGTGGTCGCTTGACTTTCATGGCATTTTCTCTTAATGCTTCTGGCTCTTTTTTAATTGACTTTTTCATTATCTTTTCTTTAAAAAATTTATATGTGGAGAATTTTAGTTAAATTGTGGATTCACTACAAAAGATACTTATGTTGCTCAAACTATTGGCAGCAACCAGCCGCAGCTACTCTGCTACATGTAGGTCCCTCTCCTCTTGGATCTTTAATCCGACCAAAACCAAGCTCCTCCGCTCACTTTCTAGAATTTCTTCCAAGTGTTTCTGCTCCTTCCCCCTCACTTGCGGACACTGTTCTTCCTACAAGAGTTCCATGAACTTGTTGAGCAGACTTGGGTTTGGGAGCTCAAGGGCTCCTGAGAATTTGGACTCTTCAGTGGCTCAATATCCAGATGATGATGAATGTGCACCCGGCCAGCAGTTTGCTCAGTTTGGAGCTGGCTGCTTTTGGGGTGTTGAGTTGGCCTTTCAGAGGGTGCCTGGTGTGACTAAGACAGAGGTTGGTTACAGCCAGGGCTTCTTACATAATCCAACTTATGAGGATGTCTGTTCTGGGACCACAAACCACTCAGAGGTCGTCAGAGTCCAATATGATCTTAAAGAATGTAGCTATGACACTCTGCTTGATGTGTTCTGGGCTAGGCATGATCCTACCATGTTGAATCGGCAGGTATGCATGGAGCTCTTGATTTATGTTATGAAAATAATCTTTGATGAAATTGGTTTTGTGACATATATACTTTATTCACCTGGAATTTTAAATTACAAGATATTATGCAAATCAAATTCTTTTTTTGTTACAAGTGAGACATCCATATTTCTGTTGATCTTATGTCTTGATATGTCTATTGTCTACTGTCTTAAATGTCTAAATTTTAACTTAGTTCTTTTAGAACTGCTTAGGTTTTGTTCAATTTTCTAGTATGTTTTACCCTAAAATTGATTTGTGTTAGGTGATATTGCTTGTTTCTATTTGTAGGTTTTGGGGTTTCATATTGGTTTATGAGTATCTGTTTCTGTTGTTTTAAATTAGTTAATTACCCTTTCATCTTTATGTTCTTCTGATATTCAAGTTTTTGTCTGAAACTTTTGGGGGACCTTTCTTAGTGTTTGGTTCTTTCACTACTTAACTTTCTAGCTCTTTGCCTCCTACTTACTACATTGATGTTTTCATTGTATTCAAAAATTCTTTTGAATATTTATAGATCTGTAACATTTCTTTTGGGTTGAAGTGAAATAATATTGAACATGTCAGATGAGTTTGAATCTTTGACTTTCTATTGCTCTTGGCCTGGATTTGTTATGATTACGTTGATCATAGTAAGGGTGGATCAAACATATGGAGTTTCTTAGTATCAAGAAAATGATTGAGAATCATTTGGTTATTTTGAGCTTTAGTTTTTTGTAAAGTTCAGCTGATGCCTGATGTCTTTAGCCCTAGGTTTCTATACATCTCTTAGTTCTCTGTTTATTCCATGTAGGCGCCTTTTTCTCTTACAATTCTATAGTTCATCCTAGTTGCTTACCTATGTTTTGGTTTTTCTATGGCTGTGATTTACTAGCCAAAACCGGATCTCAAATTTATTTGCAAGGACTTAAATTAGAGTACCGGTACCTTTTGTATACCTAATTTGCAGAGTACCAGTACTCTGCATTTATAAAATTTATCAATTTTGTCTCAACAAGAAAAATTTTAATTGGGGACTTTTCCCCAATTTTCCTTGTACAAAAACACATGCATAACAAAAACACATACATAACTGATAAATTACTGTCATGTCGTTTTGTGACTTCGAATTATGCCACTGCCTCACAAAGAAATTCCAGCTTGTTATGCTGCTTGCAAAATCATGAGTTGGACTTTTATGTTATGATCTCTCAAGTCCAAAATGACTCAGCGCATCTTAGAACAATCAGTTAGAAACGGAATATTATATTTTCCTTCTGTTGCAATTGTAGTTATTCAAGGGACAGGTTTGGGCTAAAGGCGTATAAGCTTTTAGTTTATGGCCTATATGATGAGCTTATTACATGCATGGCTCAAATTGCCCCGGTTATATTCTTGTCTTATCATTACTTTCTCTTCAGGTTCAATCACTGCTTTTGCTGTTATCTTTCTGTGGGCTCCTCTTGCTTCTCTCCCTCTGTTCCTCTAACCTTGGCATGTATGGTATTGAAATTGATCTTCTGGCGACAATTGTGATCTTTACATAGGTTGGTGTAGCTACACAAAACATGATCCCATTCCTGACACGTATCCCACCTAGCAGACCTGGTAACATGACAAAATTTGAAGTATTCATATGCATTTAAAATGTTGAAACAAGTTGAATTGGAAAAAAATGTTGAATCATGTTGTGTGTAACACATTTGCTCACTCAGCTGCTTCTTCGGGGTGCCTGTACTTCTTAGTTTATTATTAACAGTTTGTCTTTTCATGCGACAGGGAAATGATGTGGGAACTCAGTACAGATCTGGAATTTACTACTACACAGATGAACAAGAGAAGGCAGCTAGAGAGTCTTTGGAACAGCAGCAGAAGCGGTTGAGCCGGAAGATCGTTACAGAGATACTTCTGGCCAAGAAGTTTTATCGAGCAGAAGAATACCATCAGCAGTACTTGGAGAAAGGTGGGAGATTTGGTTACAAGCAATCCGCTGCTAAAAGGTGCAATGATCCAATCCGATGTTATGGCTAAGAGAAGGCATCAAAGCATAAGAATGACAAGTTTTGAGGTCCCTTAATATGGTGATTTGAATCTGAATGTCATTCCTTCTCTTTGTTCTTCTCTCTTCTTCCATGTAGTACAATAGATCTGTTTGGTATATTGTGACTTGTGTTGAGCCAGATGAATATTTCTTTTCTTGTACATGATTTTCTTCTATATAGGGCGTGAAAAAATTTCCTAGCCAATAACGTGATATATATTAATTGGGATTTCAAAAAATGTTACTTGTTTGTAAATACAAATATTCTCTGATGACCTGCTGACTACTGTAAAGTTTGTTGACTCATCATGGTCATTACACGGACATGAGTGTTTTTTACTTGTGGAAAATTTATATAAACATTTAATTTTTCTTTCCTTTTTTTGTTTTAAATAATTTTGTTTTATAAAAAGTTGGGGTAGATGATATGAAAATAGAAAGGCAATAGTTTTAGATCGATTTTTGTTTTGAAAGTTGTAAATATCCAAAATAGTTTTGGATTTAAAAAAAAAAAAGACGTTCAAAATAGAAACAATATTTGTCGAATTTTAGTATAATTTAAGGAGAATGGATATTATTTATATAAAAAAAAAGGATTAATATCATTTTTAGTCCTTAAAGTTTTATCCAATCTTAATTTTAGTCCCTTATGTTTGAAACCAATGATTTTAGTTCTTTAAATGTACTTCGTTCGTAATGATTAGTTCCTAAAGTTTGAAAATGATTTGGTCTAGGGTGGTAGGAGCATGACTTTTTGATATGTAAATTGTAATTGAAAATCCCTAATCCCTAATTGTGATCCTTAATTCTATATTGTTAGGCAAGTTAATTAAAGAAAGAGCAATATAGAGAGAGTGTCATTAGCTACTTTTAGAAGAGCACTATCCAAACACAACTTAATTATGTCACTTAGCTAATTAGGATAGAATTAGTGATTACAGTAACATTAGGATACTACTGCCCCTAACTTTGCAGAATGGTGGTATAACACATCTTTTCACACATCTACTAAAGCATCTCCATATAAGCTTTTATATGGCCAAAAGCATCCTCTCTATTGTCCCTACTTTCCTCACAACTGAGTGCTAGAAGTGGTTGATCGCACCTTTGAAGCAAGGGAACAAGTTTTGGCAATGCTCAAACATCATTTGCATCGTGCAGCCAACAAAATGAAGCAGAACTAACTTACACAGGTTTGATTTTAAACCTCTTAATATTTTGACATTTATCATAGTATTAACATGCAGTTCAATGAGTAGGGCTGAGTAATAGGTGGGTCGGGTCAGCCCGTTACCCGCCTGTTTATGTCTTTACGGGTACGGGCTAACCCATACCTGTTAAGTACCCGAGATAGCTCAGTTATAAACGGGCTAGACATACCCGTCTAGATTCGGGCGGGTAATGGGCAACTCGTTTAGCATATGATATTAAAAAAAATCCTTGCTATTGCAAAGTGCAAAACAATTCATTGCCCATACTTTAAGTCCTATAGTACTGCATTTTTGCATTTAACAAACACATAATACTCATATAACTGTCTGCAATGTACCTTTTAATTTAAATTAAAACATCACATAATAACATTAACATTTATAATCAGAAATTCAGAATTTAGGTCAACTAAAAAGAGTATTTAAAGTTTTCATTGTCAAAGTTCGAATCTAAAGGAACAAAATAGTTAACAAAAGCCAATCAACAAAAGCATTGGCATCTTTCCATAATTAGTTCTCTTAACATGCATCATCCTTGCATTTCTAATTTTCTATTGAATCTTCATCATCAATATCACTTTCAATTGGAATGGTTGAATTTGGAGTTGATAACTCTTGATCTACAAAATAAAGATAAATTATGTTAATTAATATGTGATAATAAAAAGATCAAAGATGAAACAATATAAATTGAAAATTGATTTAGAAATTACTAACAACATTTGTACTCTCATCAATATTGTCAACATTCAAGTCATTCAATTTTGGGGGACTTGTACGTAGCCAATTTTGAGCACATATAAGTGCCTCGGCCATCATTGAAGATAAAGAACTTTTGAAAGTATATAGTACTCGACCTTCAGTACTAAAAGCAAATTTTGAAGACACTGTGGAGACTGGTACAACCAACAAATCATGAGCAATGAGATGTAGAACTTTATATGTCGAAACATTACCTTTCCACCAAGCAAGAATGTCAATTTTTGAATCATTATATCCAACTAATTCAAATCGAAGATATTCATCAACTTCAGAGACTTGCTCAGGCTTCTTACACACTGTGTTTGCAGTGGCTAAAAACTTCTGGAAGGTAGGATCTGAAACACCCTTCCTTTTATTACCTCACCGACTCTTAGTTCCACTAAATCAGAGTAAGCAAGCGATAATTTAAATAAACTAAAAGCCCTTCTCTTTCTTTATGCTAGAGCGATCCTCTTATTACATTAGAGCGGTTCTCTGCTTTAACAACAATCATTCATACCTATAAATACATACACATATACTCCAAGCCACACAAGGCTATCAAATGTAATTCCATTACATTAAACGATCTTCTCCTCAGCAATTCCTCCTCCGAGCATAACTCCATGCATCCTTCAACCTGTCTAAAATGGTTGTTTGGGAGGAGTGAGATTCGAGAGAATCTCAGTAGCGAACAATACCACTATGCATGTAGATATATATGAATGCATGACATGCTTACCTACACTATTTCATGCCAACATAATGACATGTTGCGTGCTCAATGTTATAACATACTAATGGCCAATGTACAAATATAACAGAGCTTCAATCAATCACATATGTTCCACACAAATAGGCAAAGCAGTCACATAATCAATGCATAAACATACATATCACACACCTGCAGGAAATGTAAGTTCACTACCTGTAGGACTTCATGTCCTTCCTCAAACCTTCGTCTTTGCTCCGGTTAGGGCATGTCCACTCGTCGAGTCCTCTACACGCTTCTGAATTCGGTTTGGAATTTCGACGACGCTCCGGCTGGCGAGACGGCACCAACCATCTCCAAACAAGAATCCGAAACCATAGAATCGAAGCTCGGGATGAGTGGAGTAATGTTTGTACTGGGTACTTGGAGAGAAAACGCCGTTTCGGTCGAGTTCTGACGAATAACAATTTTCTCTCTCTTCTCTTTCTCCTCTCGTTCTTTCGTTTCCTTTCTCGTTCTAATCCGTTCTGTTTCTCTTTCCTTCTTTTCTCTTTTAATCCGACGAGAAAGAGGAAAATTAAGGATGAAGGATGATGATTAATTAAAATAATCTAGGTGCCCTTTACTCAATGAGTCCACCTATCTCATTTCTTGCACAACAAGTTTCCTTTCTCTTTTCCTTCATCATTCCACTAATATTAAGGAGACATAAGAGAGTATAATTCACTCTCAAATTATCCCATTATGCCACCTTAAGTGGTCGACCAAAGCTTTAAGCTTTTCCACATATTTACTTTCCTTGATAATAATTCACCCTTTTGGCTTATTAATTATCAAGTAGTCATTTCCCTCCTTTTAATTCCCATCCAACTCAAATCATAGGGAATATTAGGGTAAAGTCCTCATTTCTCAACTTATGGCAAAATTACCATTTTTCCCTCACCTTTTATTTCTTTTAATATCCAAAGATATTAAGGAATTTTGGGATAAATATCATTCCTCACTTGGACATTTGCCAAATCGGGGTCTAGCAGTCCAATTAATCTAGGCTAAACCTCAAGCCTTTAATCCCAAAATTTGGGCTATTAGATTTATCCCCCCATTCAATAAATTTCGCCATCAAAATTTTGAACGTCATATGGTACAATTTGTACCTCAGAGAATCATCTCTAGACATTTTGTCTATCTTTTCCCATTCAACATACGATACAATTTCCGATCAGCCCCCTTCCGGAAGCCACATGTGGCACCTTAGCCACTATCTTTAAACCTCTTTTCTCAACAATAACTGGTGCTTCACATAGGTACCCATACACCTGGTTAGCTCCTCCAGTCATGGTAATCATAGGATGGCTAACCTCTAGCGCCGTATCGGTATAAAAACTACCCCTTTGTCCCACTCTCATGTAGTGAGAACCTCTGATCACGGTGGCAATTTACATCCATCTCATCATTTAGCTCTTTCATTTACAAGCTTATAAAGCATGCAACTCAAAAATCGTATTCTTGAGACCAACCCTTAGATAGGAGTTTAACTATAGAACTCAAGTTTGTAGTGTCAAACTCGAGTTAATACAAACTCGAGTTTGGTGGTCCAAACTCGAGTACAAATGAACTCGAGTTCATAAGTGAAGAACTCGAGTGTCGCATCTTTTATATCAGTTTTGAGAGCTCAAAACATCACACTTCTTCATCTCACTCGAATGTGTCTCTTCACTCCCTCTCTGACCTATTAAGATTTCCATCGATTGAACTTTCAACGGTACTTTCATTGCTTTTAATCATCTGTTGCATCCATTCAATCCACTCCTAAAGGCGGATTCCAGCTATAAATCTTCAACATCGAGCCCCATCCGTTCTTCATTCTCTGACTTTCAGGATTTTGGTAAACCTCTGTTTCTTAATCTTCTAAATAATTTTCCTTCTAAAATGGTGAGAAGTAAGTACCCTCAAGAAACACTCCCTCTCCTTCTCAATCTTCCTCACCTATCTCCGACTGTGTTGAGTCACTGACGACTTCAGCATCACTGACCCCAAGTCAATCTTCTACTCTAACTCCTCTACCTAAAGTCTTGTCTAAGAGGAATAGTCATCTAAAGCCTAAGACTAAAGCCTCTGAACCTCCAGCCAAAAAGTCTAAAGTCCTTTCCGTTAAAGAACCGATAGCTACAAGATCAAAAACCAAAGAAGTGAAGGGAAGAGGCAAAGAAACTGTACAAGAGGCATCTCATGAGTCTTCCACAAATAGTGAAAAAGTTAGAATACTCTGAGAAAATATAAGACAATCCAAGCTCGATGCCTTGGTCAGCAAGTTGCAACCGGAACAAATGGTTCTACACTAAAGGTTGGCTTATCTAAGTCCCACAAGCCTGCATATTCTTTTGCACCCTCTACATCTCAAGCACCCAAAGAAGAAGAAGAGACTGAGGCACCAGAAGGATTCAATACCTCTATATTAAAACCACTGGACAAAAAGGTATTCAATCGAAAAATTTGCCCATAGGAAGTTTTGTCCCGTTGTTTTTATTGACTTTGACCACCTTTATACACACTACCACTTTGATATGAGAGAATACCTAAATTATTATGAACCTTAGCTCAATAGTCATCTATTGTATTCACCTGCTGTTGTAAGAAATTCTTATTGTAATATGATTGTGAAAAACACGATATCAAACACTGGTGAATTAATAGAAGAAGGAATTAAAACGACCTTTCATGGCCAAACCATCAGAATTACCCCAACTATTATCAACCACATCCTTGGCTATACCAATCCACCACCTGAGCCTACTACTGAATTAACTCCTGCCCAAGTCTATCTCCTTTTAAGACTTAGTGAGAATGTGGGACCATTGTATTTTAAGCCTGTCCAAATGCCTACCATTCAGCAGATTTTGTTTTATATCTACACTAAAAGCATTGTAAAAAAGTCCAAGAACTTCATCCACTTTGCCTACAGAGACTACTACATGATGGCCTCCCTATTATCTAGTCAATAGAGGAATGCAAGAGAGATTATTTTCCATGAAATGAGGCGATTCTGGTTCTCCTCCACCCTAACCACTTACATTCCTTTGCCTCAGATTGTCTCCCTTATCCTTAGGTACAACAAAATTTGGTATCTTGATAAGGATCATAAGGTATGAATCCCACAATTTTGGAATGACTCAGATGCATCGAATGGGAATTTTACTGCCTTTGGAGATAGAGAAGAGACCCTCTCCTTCTGCTACCGATAACGAAGCCCAATCTTCTGCAAGAGGAAGATCTCTATCTTCTTCCTTCATTGGGGAATCTATCCAGAATTATGTAGGGGAGTTGATCACCAAGGCTGTTGAAGGTCTCAGAACTGAAATGCTTTAGTAATATCAACAACTAACAGGGTAATTTAAGGGGTTGATCAATAAGATGGAACAACAGGTAGGCTAATTGGTTAGCAAGACCAATCATAACTACAAGATCATCATTGATACTTAGGCAGAACATTCTCAGAGGTTAGATGACTTGGAGGCACTTCTTCAGGCTACTCATGACATTCCTGGTCCATCTACATATATTCCACCTTCTACCACCACTCCTACTCCTGAGGATCCCACTGTTTTATTTACATATACGGATCCCATTACTTTTACCCATGTGGATATCACTTTAGACACTCCTGAGACTGACCCCACTTCTACTCAGCCATCATCACCACCCTTTACACCATTGTTGATTGATCTATCTATTGCGCTGGTCATTTATTCTCCACCGGTATCATCTGACATCACCTTCCCAGTACCACCTTCTGTGGGTGATGACAAAAAGGGGGAGAAGAAGGAGTGATGGCATTTAAGCTCTCTGTGCTAGTTTAAGGGGGAGTTCTTTGAGTCTTAGTGTTTGATTAATAGGGAGTCATTTTTATGTAGTGGGAGTCACTTTGATTATGAACTTTATTTTTGAATTTGTACTTTAATTATGGCACTTCTTGTATGGTATCTTTATGATTCAATAATATTGGTGTTTGTGCAATTTTGGTCTATAATTCTATATTCTGCAAGTTGATATATCACCTTTGAACCTTTGTATTACTCACTCAGAAATGGATGTTGAATTCTTATAGAATACATAGCTCAGAAAGTTTGACTTGTTTTACGGCAACATTGAAGAGGAATATAACCAAAGTGGTTATCAATAACTTAGAGTTCAAAATAAAATAAATTCTTCTTTATGCTTATGCATTTGAAAACTAATTTGAAGTCAAACAAATTTCAAAGTTCACAAATCCATCACTAAGGTTTTGTCATCATAAAAAAAGGGGAGAATGTTAGAATCCATGTTTCAATGATAACAAAATAGTGATGAATTGATTTATAAGAAAATGATCAAGTTAAATGAAGTACAATGTGTTATAAATTCACTAAAGAAAGCATTGCACAAAATCACGTTGATATATTCTATATAATTGCTGCTGTACTTGAGTCTGGTTGGTAATTTCCTATACAGATACCGTTGAGACTTAACTGATCTTTGAATTGTGTACATGTAAGAAACCATTGCACTCAAGTTTACAATGACACACTCGAGTCCTAAAAAGCTTTGCACTCAAGTTTTGAGAGTTGTAATATGAGAGTTTATACCAGAGAGTCTTGATGTTGTGAAACAAGTGTTGCACTCAAGTTTGACATTTAACACTCGAGTTCTGTGAAGACATTGTACTCGAGTCCTACGAGTTTTGTGGAAAGAGTTTGTACCCCAGAGATTTGCAACTGTGAAGAAAAGGAAGTGCACCCGAGTTCTTAGTAATGCACTCGAGTTCTCCATCTCATTGCACTCGAGTTTAGAGAGTTCAAGCATGAGAGTTTGTACCCGAGAAGACTTACGTTGAGAGAACAAGCAGTGAACTCGAGTTAAACAACATGCACTCGAGTCCATATGTTGCACTCCTATGAGTTTGTTCCAAAGAGGTGCTGAAATTCTGAAGAGCATGACACACTCAAGTTCTACCATGTAAACTCGAGTTCTGACCCCACACACACTCAAGTTTTCACTCTGCACTCTCGAGAGTTTTGGTCAGAAACATTTTAGAATCAAGGATAACATGAATCACTCAAGTTTACCAAGAAACACTCGAGTTCTAAGGATATTTTCACTTAAGTCCAAAAATGCACTCCCAAGAGTTTCAACCAGAAAACCTTGTAGGAACATGAAAATATCTGGTGCACTTGAGTTTATGTTGTTAGACCTGGCTGACACCCAAGAGGGGGGTGAATTGGGTGTACAATAATAAAGTCTGATCTTTTAAAATATTTTTGCAACTTATCAAATCAATACATATGGAACTATAAAATCATATGCAGATATATAGATCATATATGTTAGAAATGTAAAAGCTTAGGGAAGAGAATATGCAAACTGTGATTTATCCTAGTTCGGTCTAATCCATGATGAGCTACGTCCAGTCCCCAGGCTCCTCCTGAGATTTTCAATCTACTATCTTCTTGTTTAATCTGGCACAAGAACAGCCGCTACAACTCTTACAAAGTTACTCCCCCTTACACACTGTAAGGTTTACACCCTCTTACGGTAAGTTGAGTAAAGCAATCCCAAAGACCTTGCTTACCCGTGCAAGTCTTACGAGCAGCAACGTTCTCTACTGCTTACACCTTGTAAGTCTTACGAGCAGAAAGTCTTATTAGCAATTCTCTCTACAACTTCCTTATAAGGTAATCAACCCCCTCAAAGTCCCTCTACCTTGAGATCAATACAGAAGTATAGATGAAGTTTTTATAGACTCTCTCACAGAGTGGATAAATGCTCACTGAAGTACAATACAAATAATCTTTTTTCTCAATTACACATGATATTGTAAACTGATAAGAATAGAGAGTATGTGAGGCGGATGACTTCTAATGTCAGCATATTGGCAATTGGATTCTCATCGCTCGTGTATTTGGTTGTTGTCGCATCACCTCTTCTTCTTGTTTGAATGCTTCGGTTTATATAGGAGATGTGTTGAGAACAGTTGGAGAAAACATTTGCCCGTTGTAATCTGATCGTGCTTCTAACAGATTATTCATACCGTTGCTTTCTGTTTGCATGTTCGTTGAGTTTTTTGTTGAATCATTTTACCGTTGAGCCCATTCGGATATTTTTCCATTGTTGAGCATTCATCCGTTAAAAGTCCCACTGCTTCGTTCGACCATTGAGTGTGTTTGAAGATTTGGCCGTTCATTGCATTCTCACAGATGAGTGTTGCAATGTATCTATCATAGAGAGTATTGGGTATTTGTATTCTTTATTCAGTCCATCAATGTGTGCAACCACTACTCGGTGTCGGACCCATGTGCAGATGCCCATATCATTATGACTCCCATTGTTGACTTCAATATTTGTCTTACACTTGAACAACCATTAAACAATGTCTGAACATGCTAACATGTTAATGTATAATGATTAAATAATAAATAGACACATTGGGATCCATCGCTGAAGGAATGTGTTTCTGACAATCTCATGAACTCAAGTGTAACAGTCCAAACTCGAGTGTGATTTGAGAGAGAACTCGAGTGCACATTCTGGAACTCGAGTGCATCACACTTTTCTTCATTCTACCATTGCTTTTGATAAGAGCTTCTGAGAGGTGCAGAAGGAAACTCAATTGTAGATTAGACAAGAACTCGAGTGCACAAAACTAAACTTGAGTGTACGTCATGTTCACGTAATGTAGCTCTTCTCGGGTTTACACTCTCAAGCCAAAACTCACAGAACTCGAGTGCACTGAAGTTTATAACTCGAGTGTGTTGCTAGCAACTCGAGTGCTACTCTCATACTTCACGGCTTCAATTCTCTCGGGCATAAACTTGTTAGAGCAAGCTTTTCACCCAACGGGGGTGAATTGGGTGATAACAAATTAATCAGATATTTAAATGAAGTTTATAAAACTTTAATGCACAGTAATAGAAAGGAAGAGATATCACCAAAGTTCACACAAGGGTTTATACTGGTTCGGTCTCAACCACTTGACCTACGTCTAGTCCTCAGAAATCCTTCTGAACCTTTCACTATATCTTCCAAGATTCAGTGGGTTCTTGGCACCACAGTACAATCAGCAAGTTCCTCTGGACACTCGCTCCCCCTTACACAAGGTAATCTTAAATCCCAACTTAAGGTTCCTCAACCTTAAGTTATCACTATTGGTTATAAATGCGTATAACTGACAAATCTCTCTCACATAGTGTATAGATAAAAACTGAAATATGAATGCAGATTTGAAGCACTTGTAAAAGTATTGTTTGCAATGTATTCAAGCGTTTTTCTTCGTACTCTTATTTTTCGAATGGCTGGACATATATATTAGAGGCTTTGAAGACCATTGTAAATTTGTCCATTGATTCAAAGATGCTTCTGACAAATGTAACAGCATTTGTCTTCCGTTACTTATGAATTTTGCTGCCACCCATGAATAAATGTCGTCTGAATGGAGAGTTCAGTTACTTGTCATGTGTGTGATGGTGGAGTACAGCTGTAATACACTTTGAGAATATTACCGTTAGAAAATATTTGAATATCATCAGAGTAATATGATTCACTGGAAGTGTTTTCTGAAAATCAAGAAAACCATCGGGAGTGATCTTGCTTTCACTAGAGATGAATTTCAGCAACTGAGTATCGAAATAATATGTCATATGATTTTGACAGTAATCTGGAGTAATTAGTAATAATTATCAATAACAAAGATTAACTAACAAAATCTGTTGATTTCCATAAGAGTAGTTTGCAAGTGGATCACAATGATTGTTTGAGAGTGTTACTAGCAATAGGAAACAATACTGGAGTGAATATGATGTCACTGGAAGTGATTTGGAAAACATTAAAAACTTCTGTCAGTGATTACAGACTCACTGGAAGTGAACATGAGATTTCCATATTCCACTCGAGTGAATTTGGAATCACTGGAAGTGATTTTGTAAATAGTGATTTCTTCTTGTAGTGATTTTCAATCCACTGGAAGTGTTTCAGCGAAAATACTATATCACTGAGTGATTCAACATCACTGGAAGTGATTTGGCAAACAGTAAAATATTCTTGCAGTGATTTGTATTCCACTGGAAGTGATTTGGAAATTTTCAGGTATCACTCGAGTGATCTGGCATTAACTGGAAGTGATTTCCAAAACAGTGAATTTTTCTTCCAGTGTTTTCAGATTCACTGGAAGTGATTTGGTAAATATAACATATCACTCGAGTGATTCAGGATCACTGGAAGTGAAATATGTAACAGTGATATTTTCTTGCAATGATTTTTCAATCACTGGGAGTGATCTGGCGCATCACTCGAGTGATTACACATATCACTCAAGTGATTTTAAAGATCACTCGAGTGATCTTGATTATCACTCGAGTGATTATCCAAATCACTCGAGTGATCTTGCTCAGATCACTTTTATCACTTCTTTTGCTGATATAAAATCCATGGACTTCCAAAATATGATTTGTTATCATCAAAACATGAAATCTAACAAAACTCTCTTTTTAGCACTTTTAGAACTCGAGTGCTAGATGAGTAAGGAACTCGAGTGTCAAATTTCAGGCTTGAGTGTAGCACTAGTATCTCAGCAAGAAGACTCTCTGGAATGAACTCTTTCATCGGAACTCTCATGACTCGAGTGCTTCTTGCGTTGTGTGAACAGTGGACTTAAAATATGATCCATTCATTTTTTACTCCAAACATGGTAAATGAATGATCATTAGAAAGCTCTTATCATCTACATTCCAATGTAAAAGGAATCACCTCCAAACTCATTGTATTCTCCAAGATATGATCCAATGAGTGTAGACAACGTATGTATTTCTGAGCATCAATTTCCAGAAGCAATACCGCATTTAATATGACTCCAAATTTGACATATTATATATGCATGGAAATATCTTTGAGTCTACTTTCAAATGGCACTAGTTTGAACTCATTAGGACCTGTAGTTTGAGCGTATGTCCAAAATACGAAACCTGTTCCTGAATGTGACGGTGATGTTAGTTTCAACTTCAAACGTTCATATCTACTTCATATAAGCTCCTTTTTATGTTGATTCTGGTGTCAAAATGACACATTTGGAGTCTCGTTGCATATGCCACTGGTTTCGTATCAATCGGAGCTGTGGTTTGGGAGATATGATTGAATTACTGAAGCTCGCCCAAACTGAACGTAAAACAGGGATGAACAAAGTACACTTTTGTTCATACCAAACTCGAGTTCTAGCCTATTTCTGCAGCTATGAACAGTACCAACTCGAGTTTATCAAGACCAACTCGAGTGCACAACTTAGGATACATTCGGAGATCGTTTCTGAGCAAAACTCTCATGGAGAACTCTTTGAACTCGAGGCTACAGTGCCTGGTTGCTATAGTGTCTGACCGCTACAGTGCCTTTGCTACAGTAGATATTGCTGCAGTGTCAAACAGTGTATCTGCTACAGTACTTTTGAATTCCCTTCTGAGCATAGAAACATATGATATTTCTCCTAGGAGCTGGAATCTTGATATTCCCATTAATTCTTCAAGCTCTTCTTTCTCCAATCTCTTTGACTAATCTATAAGATATACAACTTTAAATATAGTGGTTAGTCAATATTCGAGATTAATACATTATGCAAACTTTTTGCTCTTAATATCTTATATCTATATTTGACATCATCAAAACTAATCATATCTAACATATGTTGGTGCACTCGAGTTCTTATGGATTTTGCACTGGAGTTTGAATTTTCACTCTCGTGAGTTCCTGGCCAAGACTACTTGAAGACATTAAAGTTTCACTATGCACTCGAGTTTGGTATGATGAACTCGAGTTCATATGTTGACAGAAGTTAAGTGAACTTCAACGATCAATTTGAATATGTTTACATGTTATCCAATCCTTGTATTTTTCTCATGCTATCATTATTAGATATTGTCTAATTTTGTTTCAAGTGTGAGACAAGTCTTTAACTATCGGATTAGCAAAACGGATAAAGAAGTCAAAAATGGCAGAAAAAATGATGTGAGCTAGTTGTCACTGCACATAAGCCAACAAACACCATGAGTAACTGCTGCATGCCTTAACAACCTGTGTAAAGAATTCAAATGCACATCCTACTCTATAACAGATACTCTACAACATTCGTCTCTAGAATAGCGATATAAAGATTTCCAGAGACAAGAGAACACACACATGAAAGAGCTTACAATCTTACAAGTCTTTGATTTAGGTTGTATTCATATTTTTTGCATCAGTGATTATCATATCTGCTCTATAAGAGATTTTATAAACACTTTCGTTGTAATCTTCACCTCAAGGTCAAGGGACCTTGAGAGGGTTAAATGTAACACCATACATTTACACTTGTTTAGAAGAGACTTAAGCTGCGAACTCGAACCACTAAGCATTATTCTTTTATAACACCTTTTCAAATCATAACCCCAAAATAGGATTCGAACCTGTAGTTAAGGAGGTTTTTATGAAAATTTCAAAATCTTTGCGGAAGCGTATTCTAACGATTCATAACTTCATTCTTACTTATCAGTTCTTATCTTTTCCCTTTAATTCAATTAGGGCAATTCACTGCTTAAACTTAGTTCATTCATTTACATACACAAACGGTGTAGCCACACAAGGCTACTAAAGTGTCTAGTTTTTTTTTACTGGACCCTTACATCTTCGATCTACCATCGTGTTCTCTTCTCGCGCAACTTCCAGCATCCCACCTATGTCCACCTATCTAAATCATTGGTTGGGGGAGGGTAAGATTCAGAGGAATATCTGTAGTAAACAAATACCATAATGCATGCAAGATAAATGCCAATACGTGATATGCTCGCCTTACATAGGCTCATGCTTACATAATGACATCTCTGCATGCTCAATGTTTCATACAATATATCTATGGCCACAGTATAAACAGAAACAGAGCTTCATTCATTCAAATATGCTTCACATAATCAATTAAAGTAATACACAAGCATAAATATTAAATACATGCAAGTAGGGTAAATTTACTACCTTTTAGACTTTGTGTCCTCTTCTAGTATCTGGGCCTTCCAACCATTGCTTCTTCTTTATCACTTCATAGCCCCAGATAAGTAATAATATTATTAGAGCCATAAAAAGTGAATGTCCAACAGGCTACATTAGCCTTAAAGGCTTACTTCACCCTTGGAGTTCTTACTAAATACATTTGGCCACTTTTCTTTATTAATTTTGCATGGTAAAACTGCTATATTTTGACCAAACATTAATAAAATATAATTAATTCTATACAACTCTAATTGAGGTGTTTCAAAGTCCTATGTGAATTCATTTAAGTATATTTTCACATAAAAATATCTAAAGCTGGCCACCACAACCATACAATTCCCAGAATTACGTCAAACCCAACCTATTCCAGATTCCATTCAAGAAATAGGGCCTAAATTTAAAAAATCATATCTTTTAGTGTACTTGTCCAAAAATTACAAAATACCTATGAAATTAAATACCTACATCTCTAATTTAATCCTACCAAATTTCAGAATTTTTGGACAACGTTTGACTAACGAAATACATTTCACAATCAGACTGCTACCAGCGAACCAAATCAAACAGCACCTCTTCTTAACTTCTAAAAATTCTAGATTAGTATACAATCATCCAAAAATCATGAACACATACATTCCTACACAATTTTCCCATATAAATTCAATGGAACCATGAAAAATACAAAAATTCAGCTCCAACATGATGAAAATGCCCCTGGATGAAATCTGGATAATTTAAGGGAAAATGAGTTCGTTTGATTTTAATCCATAACCCACCTTCTTTTCACCTCTAGCCCCATATTTAACCCATTAAACACATTTTACCCATGATTTAAGAAGATTTAAGCAGCATATCCCCTTATGGTTTGTGCATCCAATCATCAAAACAAAACAAAAACAATCACAAATCATCAACAACCACCAAGATTTAATAATAGAAACTGGGTTCTTGAGATTACCTTTGATTTCTCTTCATTCTCTCTCTAGGGTGCCACTACCCTCTCTCTCTCTTCCCTCTTGATTTGGCTTTCTAAACATGGATTTCAAGAAGGAGAAGATGTTAGAAGAGGTTCCCAAGTGATTTAGAAGGCATAAGCACCTAAAATCACACCTCCTACCTTAGGTTTGGGCTTCTTAAACCCTAGTCCTTCCTCTTTGTTCTTCGAGTTCCTTAAACTCTTCTCTCTCTCTCTATTTGCTTGTGCTGAACAAAAATATGAAGATGGAGGAAGTGGAATGAAAGCTTAGATATTATATCACTTGTCTTGCTTTTTCTTAACAAGTGCTTGTTTCTAATTGGTCAAGAGGTCTTTTTTTTACTTTTTGCTTTAATTATTCACCATATGTATATTTCTCTTCCTTTTCCCTTTATTTGACTGAAATCACAATGGAAAAGGGAGCATTTAATTGCTTCTTGCTTTATGATAATATCATTTGATGACAAATTACTATGTGTCATATTTTCTTGGTCAACAAATTCCTTTATTGAATTTAATGTGAGCTAAGTATTTTACTTTCTCTTTCCCCTTGCCTATGTCGTACGAAAGTGCTATTGGAAGAGGATTAAAAAGGCTTCTTGAATAAGTCATTCCCAACATATGTTACTTTTAGTTGCAATTGTTGACTAAAGTCATCATCTCTTTCAACCTTGGTAAAAAATGCTTCCATGTGGCATAATAAATATTTCCCTTCTAGCTTCCCTATTTGGACATGATACTCATCAAGGAAAGGGAAAAATAATGGCTTCTTGATTTTATTGGTCAAATGACCATTATGCCCATACATTTATTTTCATTTTCGCACATAATGCAAAACTGGACAGAATTTTCATCAAACTTTGAAAATTCATATCTAATTGTATAGATATCCAATTGGGGTGTTTCCAAATGATATGGACCCTTATTAAGTCTATTTTTAATATAAAAAAAATATCTTTTAGCCAAATGGAAGATCACAATTCCCAGAATTATTATTTTTGGACGCTGCCACTGAAAATCACCAATTTCACTGAGCTAACTTCAAAAATACATATCTCTTTGTGTACAGATTCAAATGACCCATATGACCTATCAAATTAAAGCTTGATAAGTCTAATTTTATTCTGAAAACTTTTAGAATTTTTGGACATCATTTGTCCATTGAAAAATGTCACACAAACATAACTGCCATACAAGGAAATTCACTAGCTGCAACACTACTTTGTGTTCAATTTAACTATATTGTGTGTAACTTCTAATTGCATTGCCTTGACATGCCCTATTCTATTTAATAGCCGAAGGGTGTAAAGGAATTTTAGGGAATAAAGTCATGCCTCACTGGGACACTTACTAAACTGGGGCTTAGCAGTCCACTTGAGTCAGGCTTAACTCAAGCCTCTTATCCCAAAATTTGGGATATTACGACTCTCCCCCTGTTTAATAAATTTTGTCCTTAAAATTTTAAACACCTATACCTTGGGGAATCATTCTAGACAATCAGCCTATCTCCTTCATGTGCAAGGTCATACAGCACATGACACAATTCATCATATCATCAACAAAAGCTTAGATAGTATTCTGTAACCATCATATGGCATTACCATCCATTCTATACCCAGTATGTAGCATTCAACATAGGACCCACTGGTTTATTCTTACAGCGCTTGTTTCTCAGGCCTCACTACCTCTTCGGGACTCTCTCGGTTTATACTATATGCATAGCAGGCCTTCCAGCCTCTTCAAAACTCTCTCGGATCATACTGCATGCATATCAAGCCTTAAGGCTCATTCTACTCCCACAGCGCTGGATATTCCTACCTTACTGCCTAGGGAATCACCCATATGCCATTGGTATCTTAGGGCTTACTGTCTTGGCTACAACCATGCTAGGAAACAACTATAGTGCTAGACATATAGCTCTTGTGGCCCAGGGACACTGCCCCTATGTAAACTTGCACATCGAGTCTTTTTTCCTTGAGCTTATGCTTGGCACAATTCACAAACACATCATATTCCGCCGGCCTAAAGACATACTAATCCCTCATGTCTTATAGCCTCAAGACATTCAGTCCATCATCTTTGTTGAATACATATCGAGACTAACTACCTTAGGACACATGGTCTACTAGGTATTCTAAACTCATTACAGGCTCTATCTCTTGCTACTCAAGTCATTCATACTCTTATGTAATGTTCACGAAGCATACTAAACAAACCATCATCATAACAATTATCATAAAAGCATTTGACATATTAGCATATAGCATAACGGTAACCACTAGAACCTTAGTTCCACAAGTCACATGGCCCCAAGTGTTCACCCATGCAAAAAGGCCCCAGGATTCCACTTGAATATAACAGGAGTTTTCATGGCCCCAAGTGTCCACCTGCACAGAAAGGCCTTGGATGACTGCTCGTGCATAATAGAAATCTACATGGCTTGGGCATCCACCTACGTAAATAGGCCCCAGGCGACCACCCCGTATATTCTAAATGCTCACTAGGTCTTACTGCCCAGGGAATCACCCCTATGCCATAGGTATTACGGGACTTGCAGCCTCGGGGCTCCACCCATCCGGTTTGACTGCCTAAGGCACGTTGGGCTATTAGGTCTTACTGCCTACCATATATTCATAACATGAATATACTTGATGGTAAACACATACATGCAGAACCATTACATAAGATACCAGAGCAAGAGTTGTTTTCCTTTATACCGTTGAGCCTGTTCTTCCTTAATTTCTTCCATCAACTAGCACTGGAGCACCCCATAGCCATTTGCTAGGTCATATAAACCATTCTCTCAAGGAAACCTATTCAATAGAAGACTCATTATAATGTACCGCCATTGAGAGTCAACATTCCCGTAGCTCTACTCTACGGTTCAACATCACGATAGCTTCACTCTACGATTCAACATCATGGTGGCTACACACTATGGTTAGACATCATGGTGGCTCCATACTATGGTACTATACTCGATGCTATACTCAGTCACCTGACTGGTCAACCCCTTTGGTCAGATGCCCCCGTTGGTAGCCCTCTTCGATCAGATCTCCCATAGGTAGCCTTTTCTGATCAGAACTCCCCGTAGGTAGCCCTCTCCGATTAGAATCCTCTATAGGTAGCTCTTTTCTATTGGTCATCTTTGAATAGAAGTACCATTGTAATGGGAACCTAGATCTCATAAGGTCCCTCTTCTCTAGCAGTTTCTCAATTTGCTTCTGTAATTTCCTAACCTTATATGGGGTTAGTTAATATAAACTTTCCATATTGGTCCTGCTCTAGGCACAATCACAACTCTAGGGGAATATTCTATGATTAAGATCTTTCCCTATTCTAGATTAGCAACTAGCAACGTTCAGAAACCTCATACACATCTCTATACTATATTCTAGTACTTCAAGTCATTCAGGCCATTTCAAATTCCTGGACAACTATTACGTTTGACTCTCAGGTTATGATTCAACTCTTAGAACTTCAACATCGCACAAAGAAAAAATCATTTTCCTCAAATATACCCAATAGGCATGCTAAAATCATGATCAATAGCGTCTTTTCTAACCGTCATGGTATTTAGATAATATCCTCAAAATATTAGTGAAGGTTCAGTGTAACAACCCAAATTTCAAATACCAAAATTCCTCCATACCTTGATGGTATAAAAAGGAACAATATGGTAAATCAAAGAGCATATTAAGTGAAAAGCTGAGGTAATTAGAGATCTCACACAACATATTTATTTGGTGCACAAGTTGAAGTTGCTATCAATGTGATTTCCTATTGAGACAGTCAGATTGTGTGACACTTTTAAATTAGTAAATGACCTCAAAATTTTATGAAATTTTCCAGAATTATATTAGACATAATAAGCTTCAATTTGATAGGTCACATGAAATTTTTAGATTTGTATACAAGGAGAAATAAATTTTTCAATTTTTCCCAGTGAATTTAATATTTTTCCGGAGCAGACTTCAAAAATAAAAATTTTGGGAATGGTGAGCTTTCAATTTGCTAAATAATATATTTTTACCAAAAAATATACTTAATAAAGTTCACATATACTTTCAAACCACCTCAATTGGATATCTACACAATTAGATATAAATTTTCAAAGTTTGGTGATAATTCTGCCAATTTTCTCAAAAGTTTCGAAAATGGAAGAAATTGCAAGGGCAAAATGGTCATTTTGACCCAAATAAATATAATTTGAATTATTTTATATATATTACAGAAAAATGGGGACATATGAAATTTCTAAAATAATTACATAAATAAATATGTAATTATCACAAGATATTCAAGTGATGGCCAATGAGATTTTGACATCTATAAGGCTCTAGAGTTCTCTAAAACTCTCCTCTCTTGATTATAAAATGGCCAAAGTCGGCCAAGCATGGAGGAAAGGAGGAAAGGAAGAGGAGGAAGAGGAAGAAAGGAAGTTTATGATTCCAGTATAAGGTATGTATGCCGAAATCTCTGCTCATTCTTATGTTATAGTACCAGAAACTCCTCCTTGACCTCCATATCTTCTTGAATTAGCCATTCAACAAACAAGAACTCTAGGGAGAAAGGAATAACATTTCAGCCAAGAGGGAGGAAAGAAGAAGAAACAAGGTAAGTTGTTAGGGTTTTAGTATTATTGATGAAAATTGAACTGTAGTGATTATCTGGCTGGTTTCTGGTTGTTTTTGGTAATTCTTGTAAATTTGGGATGTCCATTTTCTAAGGGGAAATACTACCCAAATTTCTATTGATTAGGTTAAATTGATGATTGGATGAATAATCAAGTGAGAGCAAGTGTAAACAATGTGATTTAAGGATTAAAATCATGAATATCCAATTTTCCCTAAACACCTAAAGTTTTGACCAGATCTAGAATTAGGTATAGGAGCTGGAATTTTATGAATCTAATGGTTCCATGATGTTTATAAGGGAAAATTGTGTAAGGTGCATGTAGAGTGTGAAATATGAAAAGCCCCAAAATGTAAATAACGAATTTGCCCCTAAAACCCCAAGTTAGGGCTGTCAAGGGCAACATTGTAATTCAAGTTGGAATTGATCTTATTTAAGGTCAAATATGAGATTCACACATGAAAATATGTGGAATGAACCTAAGTTGTAAGTTTTGAAAAAGTACAAAATACCGGGGCCAGACCGGGTCCCCAAGGGCATTTTTAAGATTATGTGATGTTGTTACCAATGGGATGTGAACATAAGTATGTCGCGTGCATCTGTTCACAATGATTTGTTATGTGGCCATAAGTATGGTGTGTGCAAGATGGTCACCATGATCATAATTATGTTGTGTGCAGGATGATCATGATATGATATGCTGTGTGATCATAAGTATGTTATATGCAGGATGATCACTTTATGGTTGTTATTTGTGCAAGTCAAGAACAAACGATCATTGTAAACCCAGGCAAAATCATCATCTGATTCATAAGCATTGTCTGGCATGTGCTTAGCATTTTGATTGGTGCATTATGATAAATGTTGCATTGCATGTTTATATTTCACATTTTATACAATTGATAGCCTGTTACTACTGGGATTCGTTCGAATCTCATTCGTTTCCTGTAAATTATATTTATCAGCTAAATATGACAATACCAAATTAAAGGAAAAGAGAAAGTAGTCTCTTGATACTGAGAAGAATCGGTTAGGATGTTTATGCTGCTGAACAAATCAAGACTTATGTTTTACTTCTAGACTATGTAATAAGGAGTACTTTATATTTTCTAAAAACTCTTGTAATGTAATCAAAGATATTATATCAGTATGTTGTACTTATTCTGTATGCCTTTTGAACTTTGCGAAGATACTACATGAAATGTCTATATTCTACGGGGTTTGACATTCAGCACTATCAATAAAGTTCACAAGGTTCAAACTTCCATCATGGAATAGAACCAAAGTGTAACCTGATTCACATTTCGACCTAAGCACTATTTCATCTTAGATCTGATTCAAGCCTATCATCAACCTTCAGTATCATAAAATCGGATCCTCTAGGATCAATATATGGCATAATAATCACTTATGGCATCCCTAAGGATCACCATATATCCTGCCTCAAGGTATTAAAACCTTCATGCATTCCACCCTTTAGTCTAAAGTTTCTACATGGGGACTTCCCAGGGAGTTACCCATCCTAAAATTGCTCTCACCCGAGCATGCTTGACCTTAAGGTTCTGATGTGATCCGGGGCATCAGTGCCTGTACAGATCCATATATCACTGGGCATCGGTATCCCATATATACCTTGATCCTAATATACCATGTTATCCTGCCCAGATATGCTAGATATTGTCCCCAAAGGGAAACATAAGTAGCATCAGCTTCTCAATTGCTCCTTAACGTGTTCTCATAACACAGGGGAAAAACCTGGGTCATACCTTAACTCAATATCAGGAGCCCTAGAGTTAGTAACATAATTTGAATCATGTGCTTCCTCTTCTATTCTTAGGGTCTCATTGTCACCAGTAGAGGAATCCTCATTGGGACTGGGCATTACTAACATCCCTATCAAGCGGAGCCACTTCCTCTATATAGACCTTTGCTCCTTCCTTTAATAGGCTGATTAACAGACAGGAAAGGTCCAACTCCTTAGGTTCCTCTGTTACATGTAACTCCTAGTTACAGTAGCACTAACAGGGGATCACTATACTATTCACTTAAGCAGAGAACATAACCTATAGTTAGAACACTTTTGCTCCGACTGGACCCTTATCTTCGAGTAGACAATTCCATTGCTAGAATCACTACTCTGATACCATAAAATGTAACACCATACATTCACACTCGTTCTGATGAGTTTTAAGCAATGAATTCGAACCACTTAGCATTATTCTTTTATAACACCTTTTCAAATCTCAACCCCAAAATAGGATTCGAACTTATAGCTGAGTCGGTTTTTTTGAAAATTTCAAAATCTTTGTGGAAGCGTATTCTAGCGGTTCATAACTTCATTATTACTCATTGGTTTTTATCTTTTCCCTTTAATTCAATTAGGGCAATTCACTGCTGAAAATTAGTTCATTTATTTACATACACAAACGATGTAACCACAAAAGGCTACCAAAGTGTCTAAGTTTTTTTTTACTGGACCCTTACATCTTCGATCCACCATCGCATTCTCTTCTCACGCAACTTCCAGCATCCTACCTGTGTCCACCTGTCTAAATCATTGGTTGGGGGAGGGTAAGATTCAGAGGAATATCTGTAGTAAACAAATACCATAATGCATGCAAGATAAATGACAATACATGATATGCTCGCCTTACATAGGCTCATGCTTACATAATGACATATTTGCATGCTCAATGTTTCATACAATATATCTATGGCCACAGTATAAACAGAAACAGAGCTTCATTAATTCAAATATGCTTCACATAAACAATTAAAGCAATACACAAGCATAAATATTAAATACATGCAAGTAGGGTAAATTTACTACCTTTTAGACTTTGTGTCCTCCTCTAGTATCTAGGCCTTCCAACCATTGCTTCTTCTTTGTCACTTTATGGCCCCAGATAAGTAATGACATTATTAGAGCCATGAAAAGTGAATGCCCAACGGGCTAAATTAGGCTTAAAGGCTTACTTCACCCATGGAGTTCTTACTAATTACATTTGGCCACTTTTCTTTATCAATTTCGCATGGTAAAACTGCTAATATTTTGACCAAATTTTAATAAAACATAAATAATTCTATACAACTCTAATTGAGGTTTTTCAAAATCCTATATGAATACCTTTAAGTATATTTTCATATAAAAATATCCAAAGCTGGCCACCATCACCATAAAATTCCCAGAATTACGTCAAATCCAACCTATTCCAGATTCCATTCAAGAAATATGGCCTAAATTTAAAAAATCATATCTTTTAGTGTACTTGTCCAAAAATTACAAAATACCTATGAAATTAAATACCTACATCTCTAATTTAATCCTACCAAATTTCAGAATTTTTGGACTACGTTTGACTAACAAAATACATTTCACAATCAGACTGCTTCCAGCGAACCAAATCAAACAGCACCTCCTCTTAACTTCTAAAAATTCTAGATTAGTATACAATCATCCAAAAATCATGCACATATATTCCCACACAATTTTTCCTTATAAATCCAATGGAACCATCAAAAATACAAAAAATTAGCTCCAACAGGACGAAAATGCCCCTGGATGAAATCTAGATAATTTAAGGGAAAATGAGTTCTTTTGATTTTAATCCATAACCCACCTTCTTTTCACCTCTAGCCCTATATTTAACCCATTAAACACATTTTACCCATGATTTAAGAAGATTTAGGCAGCATATCCCCTTATGGTTTGTGCATCCAATCATCAAAACAAAACCAAAACAATCACAAATCATCAACAGCCACCAAGATTTAATAGTAGAAACTAGGTTCTTGAGATTACCTTTGATTTCTATTCTTTCTCTCTCTAGGGTGCCACTACCCTCTCTCTCTCTTCCCTCTTGATTTGGCTTGCTAGACATGGATTTCAAGAAGGAGAAGAGGTTAGAAGAGGTTCCCAAGTGATTTAGAAGGCATAAGCACTTGAAATCTCACCTCTTACCTTAGGTTTTGGCTTCTTAAACCCTAGCCCTTCCTCTTTGTTCTTCGAGGTCCTTGAACTCTTCTCTCTCTCTATTTGTTTGTGCTGAACGAAAATATGAAGATGGAAGAAGTGGAATGAAGGTTTAGATATTATATCACTTGTATTGCTTTTTCTTAACAAGTGATTGTTTCTAATTGGTCAAGAGGTCTTTTTTTTCTTTTTGCTTTAATTATTCACCATATGTGTATTTGTCTTCCTTTTTTTCTCTTTGCTTGACCGAAATCACAATGGAAAAGGGAGCATTTAATTGCTTCTTGCTTTATGATAATATCATTTGATGACAATTAACATGTGTCATATTTTTTGGGTCAACAAATTCCTTTATTGAATTTAATGTGAGCTAAGTATTTTACTTTCTCTTTCCCCTTGCCTATGTCATACGAAAGTGCTATTGGAAGAGGATTAAAAAGGCTTCTTGAATAAGTCATTCCCAACATATGTTACTTTTAGTTGCAATTGTTGACTAAAGTCATCATCTCTTTCAACCTTGGTAAAAATTGCTTCCATGTGGCATAATAAATATTTCCCTTCTAGCTTCCCTATGTGGACATAATACTCATCAAGGAAAGGGAAAAATAATGGCTTCTTGATTTTATTGGTCAAATGACCATTATGCCCATACATTTATTTTCATTTTCGCACTTAATGTAAAACTTGACAAAATTTTCATCAAACTTTAAAAATTCATATCTAATTACATAGATATCTAATTGGGGTGTTTCCAAAGGATATGTTACCCTTATTAAGTAAAGTTTTAAGGGAAAATATAGCCTTTAGACAAATAGAAGATTGTAATTCCCAGAATTATTTGATTTTGACGCTGCCACTGAAAATCTTCAGTTTCACCTGGCTAACTTCAAAAATACATATCTCTTTGTGTACAAATCCAAATGACCCATATGACCTATCAAATTAAAGCTTGATAAGTCTACTTTTATTATGGAAATTTTCAAAATTTTTGGACATCATTTGGCCATTTAAAAATGTCACACAATCATGACTGCCATATAGAGAAATTCACTAGCAGGAACACTACTTTGTATTCCAATTAATTATGTTGTGTGTGACTTCTAATTGCATTGTTTTTTCATCCCCTACTATCTTTAATACCCAAAAGGTATAAAATAATTTTTGGGAATAAAGTCATGCCTCACTAGGATACTTGCTAAACCAAGGCTTAGTAGTCTACTTAAGTCAGGCTTAATCTCAAGCCTCTTATCCCAAAATTTGGGATACTATATTGAATTTCCTTACAGGAGAAGTTGTAGGAGAGTTCTTTGGAAGACTTTCTGCTCGTAAGACTTACAAGGAACAAGTAGAAGAGAACGTTGCTACTCATAAGATTACAGTGGTGTAAGCGGGAGAGAACTTAACTGCTCGTAAGACTTGCATAAGTAAGCGAGAGAGAAGAGTCATTGGAATTGCTCTGCTCGTTAGACTTGCCGTAAAGGGGAGAGAAAGTTTGAGTGTAGAACGTTTTTGCTCGTAGTCCTTGTAAGGACAGTTATTGTAACGTGCGTTCCAAAAGCCTACTGAATCTTAGAGGATTAGTGAAAGGCTCAACGGGTGTTGACCTCTGGGGACTGGACTTAGGCTTGGGATTTAGGCCAAACCAATATAAATCTCTGTGTGCAATTTATCTCATCACTACACTTTCTTCGTTCAGTTCAACTTAGTCGTATCAATCGAAAAAATTAGACATCATCAAATTCACCCCCTCTTAGGTGAAGCTTGCCTCTTACAGGATCTATACTAGCTTCTAGTATATGCTCTTATCCTCTGGAATCTAACTCAATTCAATTGACCTTAGACACTTCAAATCCATATGTCATTCTAACTTGGCAAATTTGACACCCAACTTTAAGTTTCAATCTTAGGATTTTCAATTCAACCTTTCTAAGATCATAACCATAGGCTATTCCCACACAATTTTTCCCATAGAATCTATTGAAAACCTCAAATTTACCAAAATCCAACTCCAACCCTATGAACTAAGGCTGTCCAAAATTTCACAATATTGACACAAGATGTGTTCTTGCAATTTCAACCTCAAGACATGTTATTAATCATCATAATACCTCATCTAACATCATATTCATCATCAAAACACCATTAAAGCTCTAAATTCTCCTCTTGGCTGAAACCCTAGAGGACTCATAACTTTAAAAATGCTCATCAAAACATCTAGATACTATACTCAAATTGAAGCTTATAATTACCTCTATTTGATTCTACCATCAGTTCGTGATTTTAGCAGTACTTTGACTATGAACGTAGTACCAAACTCCTTTGATCAAGAATTTGAAACTATAGAAATGTAGCCCTTGATGAATAAAAGAAGATTTGTGAAGTCATTAGGAGCTAGAAACACCAATTCAGAGGTGAAATCAGCTCGGGAGTTCAAGAACACTTAAACTTTTCTCCTCTTTCTTTTTTTCTCTTGATTTTCTCTATTTTCCCCTTATTTTTTAGTGTTGCATGAATTTAATGAGGTGTGGTGGTGCTGAATGCTCCTTTAATGACATGTATCATGTATTAAAGTCTCAGGGTGCTAGGTGCTCTTTTCCCCAGTACCCGGTGCTCCGTTTAAGTCAAAGGCTATCTGAAGCTCCTTTTGGCACCCATCTTTCTCTCTCTATTTCTCCTCTTAGCCGACACCCCCTCTCTCTCTATTAGGCCCTTAGCTGACTTTCCATATCAGGGGAGAGGAGATCTAATGATTTCCTCTGACTCTTGTGCTCAGTGTTCAAGAAGGTCAAACACGTGGCCGGCATTGGACATGTGTCAATTATGCCTTTAAAAGGTACCGACACATGATCGATTAGCCATAAAGTAGAATTCACAATGTTGTAACGTGATTGGCTAGTCGAGAAGTGACTTCCAAAAAACTACTTTAATAAAGCTGCTTTACTAAAGCTACTTTATCGATGTTTCCTCGATTTGGCGCCACATGTCCCCTGTGCCTCATGATTCCACCACATACATGCCTGGGTGTCCCAGACAAAGGGCACCAAGCATATCTACTTTAAAAAATGCAAGTTGCATGTACCTACCCTGAAAATGCCACGTGCATATCTACACAAGCACATTTTATCTTATTACTTACCATATGTTCCTTAAGGACATGCCAAGTGTCTGTGTAAGCCATAAAATGACATCATACATGCCGGTATAGGCTTTAAGATAGTGCCAAGTGTATAAAGGCACTGATAAATTTCATCCAACCACTACACACAAGGCAACTCATCATCGTGCCAACTCAAAGGCAACTTTTACACATGTATGCCAAAGTACCTATAGACTATCATCTTTTATCCGACTGCTTATATGCACTAAGCCTTATGTAATCTGGAGACTCGCTCTCAACCCAGAGGGATGAATCATATAGTCCCATAAAACTCATTCTATCTTTGGGACTCTTAAAAAACTAGGCTTAGTAGTGTTCTTGACTTAGGCTTATCCTCAAGTTTCTAGGCCCAAAATTTGAAATATTACATAAGAAGCCATATGTTTTAACATCTCCATCTTTATTGTTAACAACACCCCCATATCATCATCCTATATCTGCTATTAACAACAACCAAATTTATTTTAACATCTTCACTAATAACAACCACCCTCCCCCAACCTTACTATCGATGGTCGGCCAAAGTTTATACTGACGAAACACCCATCAGCGTTCAACCCTTAATTAGTCACGAACAATAAAAAAAGGACAATCTTCAACAATAATGCAACCAAACACAATGAAATCGATCACACAACCATCAACATTGTCCCATTATCTTAAAGCTTCTATCTTTTCTCCATCTTCACTTAAGAGCCCATTTACCCATAAAACAAAACCTCCAATATGATAAACCCCAATCATAAACCACAACCAATTTTTCATATAGATTGAAGAATCACAAGAATAAAAATGATTTTTATCCCAAATTTCCTTACCTATGGTGAAGCTCGCCAAAGAGACCATCATTCCCTTCCTCTTCTTCACTCAGCCACCAACCACCTACCACCGTTACCCACCTTCCAAATCAAAACACAGCCGACCAAACCTGAGTTCCCTTCCAATCCCGCATTCCCTCTGTAATGGATAGCCCCCTGCCACAACAAGCTAATGGTCCGAACCAACTTCTACCCCCACTGGGTCTCAGAAGGCCAGGTATTTTCCTCCCACCTTAAGTATTTAATACGCCTCCCCAGGGCTCGAACACTCAAGCTGGGGTTAAGTACGAGTCCCATGAGCAACCTGGTAACCATATGCACCATTCTAGATCGTCAGCCTGCAGTGGCAGGGGGTCGTCTGTTACATAAAAAGGTGAAAATGTGATACCTCATTTCCTATAGCCTCAGATGAGTTCAAGAAAGTAGTGAAATCATTCATAAAAACCAGGATCAAGTCCCAGATTAAGCAATTTCAGAAAACGTTCCCAAATTCCAAACCTATCTTAGGATTTGAACTTGGGATTGGAACGGAATTTTAAGGGTAGTAAAATTTTCTCAAACCATTTTCACAACCATTCACTATCTCACTAAGTCTCACAGGCTCTTCTTTTCATTTTATCAGAGTTAGCGAGCGATTCTCTGCTTAGTTCTCACGTTCCATACCTTGGTTAAATTTGGTTAGCGATCGGAAGCGTAATTTTGTTAAACTAGCCTTTTACTAGTCTACCGACATTACCATTTTAACTATTATAGCATGTTAGAGTTATAGGCTATTTACACTATATACAAACCCAAAATATCCAAAAGATATTGAAACAAACAACCAACAGAAACTAAAGTCTCTTGCATTCCAGCCTCTATCCGTCCGCATTTACCTTCTTATTGCCCCTTGATCTATCTCCTTGTATTGTAGATGTCTTTATGAAAAAGAGTGATATTCAAAAGAATCTCAGTAGTAACGTAGTGCCAATCATACAGATATAACATCACAAAGCACGCTACACAGTCATCATACAACAAAATTATCACAACAACATTCAGTGCATCATATACAGTTCATGAACTACCATAGCTCTAGGTAAATCAGAAGGCCCCGAGGGATACCCGTGTATAAAGGCCCTGGGCATCCACTCATACATCATAGAACGTTATTGGCCTGAGCGTCCACTTGCGCAGAAAGGCCCAGGGCGACCACTTCACATAACCAGAATGTGCCAAACAATTCATGTTGATTTCACACAACATACAGTGCATATTATAAACATAGGAGAGACAAGTTACTATCTGGAGGCTTTCCTTTAGGAATTTCCTCCCATTTGTCTGAGCTCGAGCAAGTCTTAAGTTTCGAACAGCTGTTAGGTCCTATAATTGTAATTTACAGATGATAGATTATTTTTCCGTCCATTATTTTCACAATGCAATTAGTCAAGTTTGTTGTCATTAAAGTTAGTATACTAAGCTGAAAGCAAAGTCAAGGTGGCCCAACTATCCCAAGTTGGTTGTTTCTGCCTTCGTTCTCAAATATGCTAGCTCTTTGCTTAACTTCAAAAATTCACCATTAATTCTAGGAAACTCCAAATTAAGTGGTTCCAAATTATATGTAAAGATATTTCAGTATAATGTCACATAAAAATACTCAATCTTAGCCACCATAGCCAAAGAATTCCCAAAATGTTTCCAAACATAACCTGTTCCAAATTGCAATCCAAAAATAGGGCCTAACTTCAAAAATTTATATCTTCCAATGTACTTGTCAAAAAATTACAAAATACCTATCAAATTAAAGCTATATGTCTCTAATTTAATTATGAAAATTTTTAGAATTTTTGGACAAGGTTTGACCTATGAAAGACCACACACAATATCATTGTTCTAGATAGGGCAGATTAACAACATGCACGTGCACACTTCATAAATTTCCAAATTGGTATACAAACATCGGAAAATCATGAATACTTTCATACCTATACAATTTTTCCTTCTAAATCCAATGAAAGAATCAAAATTATCAAATTCTTATTCCTTCCTTATGCCACACACATGGCAGCAAGTTAGGATTCTTAGGAGTAACATGTTTTTCTTATTTTCTCTTGTTTAATCACTTCCTTTCTACTTCTAATCACATGATTAGCTGCTTAAACACTAAATGGACATGTTTAGAGGGAATTTGGGCTGTATTTCCCCATGGTTAAGCTTGACCCCAATAATTAGAAAGCAAGAGAAAACATCACAACATCAACTAAGGCAAAAGAAGCAAGTTTTGAAGTTTACCTCTTGATTCCTACTCCTTCTCTCTCTAAAACGTCAGCCCCCTCTCTCTTCTCTTGAGATTTGTTTTGAAAACCATGAATTTAATGGAATAGAAGTGATTAGGAGAGGTTATGGAGTGATTAGAAATCATAAACTTCAAGATTACAAGCTTCTTACCTTGGATTTGTGGAAACCCTGGCTCTTTGTGTGCTTGAAGCTCTTAGGCTATGGTTGAACTCCCTCTCTCTCTTGGTTCAGTTTTGTGCACAAAAATGAGAGGAGGAAGATGAAAATTAATAACTTAAAGCATTGTCCAAGTTTTCTTACATGTGGTAACTTTCCATTTGTCCAAATTTTGACTTTCTTGCATAATATTGCAAATAAAATTCATTTCCCTTTTTCCCTCTTCAATCCACTGAAATGAATGACAAATGAGAGAGGGAATATTGCTCTTGAATTATTCTAATGCCACATTGCAAATTGTTGACCTTTGAACTTTTGACTCTTTGACCTTCTTTGACAATAATACACCAAAATAGGCTTATTAGTTACCAAGTGGCCATTTTCCTCTTTTTAATTCCCATTTGGCTGAAATTATTAGGAATATTAGGGAAAAATAACTAATTCTTGTTTTATGGAAAAATTATTATTTTGCCCTTACGTTTTATGATTTATTGAAATAAACCATTTCTTGCTCATTTCCTTTGATTTGGCCTAATTCTTTACACTTGTATGAGGCCATTATTTGTGTAATTTTATACTCAAATTTTGGTTACAATATTAGACCTTTAAGTGGACATTAATTGCCTCTTCGTGTCTTTACTTTGCCGAATTATGTGTAATTGGCGATTGGAATATTTATGTAAATTTATGTGCACCACAATTCACCATTTTATTCCACTAAATATCACAAATATACATATAAGGAATATTGGTGAAAAAGTAGGGTATTACATCCTCTTTGCTGACCTATAGTTCCCACGCAATCCTTCCCTTGTCTACACCGTCATTCCATTCCAATCTCACCGCGACGACTACCCCTTCTCCCCTTTCAGAAAATCAAAACACGATTTCGCCCATTTGATTTTTTAAATTTAACTAAGAGCATTATCATCTTTCGCTCAAGATTTCAAATCCTATATCCCTATTATTGCTTTGATTTAAGATTTCAGGAATTGACAGTACCATTTTGTCTTTTGTTAATTTTAAATGTATTTTTCAAGAATTTTCCCTTTTTTATAATTTGACGATCAAAATATTGGTAAAACTTCCCTAGTAAAGTAAAATGCATTTGAATATAATAGTAGTATAAGAGGAAAAAGATGTTACCTTTCAATTTATTATGCAAAGCTTTTTTTTTGGATAAAATTACGTTAAGTTTTTTGCCATCTTGAAATATTTTATCATTAAACCCAATTCGCTTCGAAAGTTTTTGCCTAAAATTTGAGGGCATCCATTGTAGCATTCCAATAATTTGAGAAGAGATTTACAAGATATAATTCATGCTAAGGTTGTTATCTAAAAAATTTAAAAGCCTTAACAAATAAATTAGTTGGCCAAAAGTTATTTTTATGGATTTAAGCCCTATTTTCTTGAGAAATTCAAGAATACTGGCTAGAGGATAATTTTTAGCCCAAAAAGTTTAAGGAAAGTATTTTATGGGCTAAAGAAGATAATGGAGAAAGAAAAATCCTCAATTAAAGATTAATTTTTAGAAATTAGTGATGGTGTAATAGAAGAGCAAAACAGTCATTTATCTTACTAAAATCTATTTTCCTCTCCTATGATATTATTGAAGACATGCCCCTTCAGTTCTTATTTCCATTTGCTGATTAGGTCGAGAGAGAGTGTGAGGGTGAGAGAGATGCCGAGTGAGAGCGATCGCCGGAGAAGGGGAGGAGGAGACACCGGAACTTACATGCAAGCTTGAATCTAGGTGGAGGTTTGTCCCCTACACATCATAGTACCCTTATTATCTTCTATTGATGCGTTTCTGATAAGCTATTGGGGGCTGGAAGATCTGATCATAGAGAGAGAGGAAGTGAATAACATATGAGTAAGGAATTGAAATTGAAAGTTAGAATAATTGTGTGTATGTGTTTTTTTTTTTTTTTATTGAGAGTAAGGAATTGAAATTGAAAGTTAGAATAATTGTGTGTATGTGTTTTTCTTTTCTTTTTGATTATTAAGAGTAAGGAATTGAAATTGAAAGGACGTAAATATATAAAGATTAGAAGTAGTTTTTGAATCCAAACTCTCTGCTTTGAGGAGTGTAGTTTCAGATTCTAAAACAGAAATAAGCGTAGATGATAAGCTGCTGCTTTAAGGTTTATAAATGATGAACCGGTAACTCAAGGAACTAAGGCATGATTGAGAGTGGTAAAATGATGCTTTTAAGGATAAATATAAGGCTGGGATTTACTAAACCTAGAGGTGTTGTCCAATTGATGAAGCTTGAAACTAAAGGAGGTACATATGTGTGCATGTGTGAGTGAATTTAGGGCTTGATTAGATAAATTTTTGAGGCTCTAAAATGATTCATATTTTCTGTTTTATATGGATAAAATTATGGTTAGAGATATCTAAATGATGATTTGTTAGATGTTTATAAAACAAGAAAATTTCCAGTACATTAAAAGAGGCGCTGTCCCATTTTATTGAAATAGAAGTTTATAAATTGGAGCAGTGATGTTTAAGTGAGTTAAAGCCAGCGCAAACAACCTCTTCTGACCATGAAATTTGGTGGACATTTAGTTCACATATTAAGCTTTAAAATAAGTCCAAGAACACATTAATTGGATTTGTAATTTGAAAGTTATGATTTTTTAAAGATTGGGTAGGAAAATTGAAAAATCCTGTTTTACCAAATGGGCAGTGAAGTTCACGCTGGTATTTTGGACTTATGACCTTGAGTTGATGCTGAATGTTTTTTCTCCCCTGTAGAAGATTAAAAGAGCTTTAAATAGAGATTTGGACATATATATTTCTCTGTTATTTACTTAAGTTTATGACTTTATGAACATATATATTTCTCTTTTAGTTGAAGTTATGTTTGTATATAGATACGTATTTATATTTATATATTTTGGCATGTAAATACCTCCATAATGAGGAGAGCTAAAGCTATAATAGCCTAAAGGTAAGTGCCTTATGCTATGATGGCAAGAGTATATCTTTATATAGCTATTAATAGTTGCCGAAGCATTCTTAGTTAGCGGCATAGATACAATCTTGTTTATAATCAGGGCAATTGTTTGAGTGAGACCCTAAGATGTTTCATGCCAAAGCTATTAGTTCTAAGTTTTTAAACAGGGTAAGTAGTTTAGTACTTTTTTGGTCAAATGGTTTTGAAAGTTTAATGTTTATTAGACAAGACCTTATATTTTGAGGGGTCAAGTTAATTAGAAGGGAGCTTGGGTGTTGTTTGTTTATCATAAGCTTTCTAAAGAGTTTTAAGCTGAAAATGAGCCACTGAGTTTGGATTTGAAATTAATTTGCTAAAGAGTTTCAAGTTTTTAGAAAATCCCATTTTCATTAAGGAAAAATTTTAAAAAGTTCAGCTATTTAGGTTACTAAATGGGTCATTAGTGGCTCAGAATCAGTTAAACACTTGATTAGACCATCCTAGAGTAAGGTGTTACATGCATTATATATATATTATTGAAATTTCAGTCATTTTTTCCGTTTGCTTGGTTTTCGCCACCTTGGAGTGCTTAAACCATTTTTGTGTGTTGCAGTGTTGGATTTATCTCACAGTTGTAATTAAACCAGGGGCATCTGTTTGCGACAGTCAAAATTGAGGGCATGACTCTTGAATTGGGTTATGATCACTGATCTTTGGCATTCTAATCCTTCTAATGTTAGAATGGAACCTGAGTCTGCCATACCACCTGCTTTGGATGTCAATGGAGACAAAGAACTATCAACAAAGCTAAGTATAACAGAATTAATTTCGAATCTGCGAACAGCATTTCGAAAGGCTGATTATGATCATGTGGAGGAGGTCTTGGCTTCCTTGGAAACCAAGATGAAGAATAAGATTAAGGTACTAATGGATAAGTTGGAATTGGAGAGGATGGAGAAAATGAGCGTTCAAGATGAATTGAGGAAGCAATGTAAGATGAGGAAGGATGCTAAAGAGAGACATGAGAAACTGTTGGAAGCCTTGAAGAAGGATAATGACTTGGATGATGAAAAACACATGGATGGTGAGTTCTGGAAGAAAAATTTTGAGGTGTTGAAAGAACTGCTTATGATTTTAGAGAAAGGTGCAAACTTCATTGGAGATGGTGGAGAAGCTGAGGAGCTGTTTGGGCTTCAAGGAAACAATGATCCAGGGGTTTCTATTAATGTCGTTGGCGAAAAGGATATGAATCATGTAGATATGTGTGACAATGAGCCTAGAAATATTACCACGGGTCTGCCTCCTTCTCAGAGAAAGGACCTCAAGTCTGTAAATACCTATCCGTCTGTTGAAGTCGCTAGGCAGTCCCCAGACTCTCCCAACATGGCTGTAATTGGTACATCAGGTATGGAAGTTTAGCATGCATCTCTTTGCTACTTTGACGCACATGGCTAATTTTTGGCTTGCAAGTTTTCAAATGTGATCACAATGATAGGATGAATGAAACTTCAATAAAGTTGTGTTTTGGGTTAAAAATTTCTGCTTGGTAGCTGCATTAGCTGGTGCATTGACGTTTCTTGCTTTATTAAGGCTGTGAACATAACATTTTTAGTAAACAAGTGATTAATTGGGTCCATATGTTGTGTTGTACATAGATTCTAAATTTTCTTTTTTTAAGTAATTTTGGCATAACAAACCATTTCTTTAGGAATTTAGAGGATAGGGGTAATGAGGTTGTTTACATTTAAGGGAAAAAGGGGGGAAATAGTTACATACCTTCTGTTTGGAACTTTGGTTAAAATACCAGTGAAATAGGTCATTTGTCATATATTTAGGAGACAATAGAAAAGGAGTGTAAACTAAGGTTCAATGCAGGGGTAGGTGGGGAATCCATCATTTCATCTAAGTTGTTGCCCATTAGTTCCATGTTGGAATTTCTTGCTTTATTAAGGAAAAATATAATACATAACTGTGACTGGTTTAATGGAAACATGACATTAGTATTGACTAGTGAGTTATTGTGTCTATCTGGTGCATAGATCAAGTAGAATGATCAATATGTTATATGAAAGTAGCATGAGATAGTGCTGTTACTTTATTGTTCATCTATTATTCTTAATTTGATTATTGATTTTTTTTTCCTTGCAATTAATTTAGTTATGTACTTTTTTCTTCTTTGGGTGGGGGGGGGGGGACAATTGAATTCCTGTGCAAATGCATGGGGTTAAGGCTCCTGATATAAATTTTTTATTGCAGTATGAGTGCATGGAAAACCATCTATTTAGTGGTTTAAAGGATAATGTCAAGAAAGTTTTGATATTGAGAGAGTAGATGATATCACAGAAGGAAGAGAACATGTATATTCATTCATAGAAAATAGAAAATGGACAGTACATCACATATATACCCTGCCTAGCCACGTCACTGGTGCTATTCTCTCTCTTCTAACTAACTTGTAGGGAAAATGTGCACTTCTAGCTTAGTTATTTACTATAAAACCCCTGCTAGCTAATAACATATATATCAATACTTCCCCCCCTAAAGAGAATCCTTGTCCACAAGGATTTCAGTTGCAGGAAGTGCAGCAGTGGAGAAATGAGGAAATTGTTGTTGAATGGCTTTAAGGTCTTCCCAAGAAGCATCTTCGGGTGGAGCAAATTTCCATTGGACCAAAACTTGAGTTACAGGAAGATTGTTGCGCTTGACAATCTTGCGACCAAGTATAGCTTGTGGTTCCAAGGTAAAGTGGCCCTGTGTGTCCACTGGTGGTAGAGACCGAGTGAGAGTAGCCGACGGTCCCACATAAGCAACAGCACTGACACGTTTGAGAATTTTAAATGGTCCAAAGTAGCGAGCAGCAAGCTTGTGAAGGGAAGAATTATTCAGCAAATTTCTTCTAAAAGGTTGCAATTTAAGATAAACCATATCACCAACTGCAAATTGACGATCAGAACCATGCTTATTGGCTTGTTGTAGCATACGGTGCTGAGCCTTCAACAAATGTTGCTTTAAAAATTGCAGAACAAGTTCCCTGGATAAACAAGTTCTATCAACCAAGTCATTAGAAGAATCACCAGCTATGTAAGGAAGATGAACAGGAGGAGTGTCATACACTGCCTCAAAAGGAGTCATACCAATAGCAGAATGATAAGTATTATTATACCATAATTCAGCCAAAGAGAGCCACTTAACCCATTGCCGAGGAAAGTCGCTGGTCATACAATAAAGATAACATTCTAAGCAATGATTGAGGACTTTAGTTTGACCATCCGTTTGAGGATGATAGGCTGAAGAGTAATGGAGCTTAACCCCATACAATCGAAATAACTCCTTCCAAAACTTGCTGCAAAAAATTGGATCCCGATCTGTAACTATCGACTTAGGAAATCCATGCAATTTGACCACATGATCCATAAATAAATGAGCTAAATCCACAGCTGTAAAGGGATGTTTAAGAGCAATAAAGTGGGCAGCCTTAGATAATCGGTCCACTACCACTAAAATAACAGTTTTATAATAAGAGTTGGGTAGGCCACTAATGAAATCCATAGATAATTCAGACCAAACATGTTTCGGAATGGGAAGAGGTTGAAGAAGTCCAGGAGATGCAATCAACTCAGGTTTGAAACATTGGCATATAGTGCATTCACGCACAAAATTACGCACATCTTTTTCCATGCCTTTCCAAGAGAAAAAAGAAGCAAGACGTTTAAAGGTAGAATGGATACCTGAATGACCCCCAATGCCATCAGCATGGAAAAAAGTGAGTAAATCATTGCGAAGACCACGATCAGCTGCCACAACTAACTTACCATTGCGTTTGAGCAATTGGTGCTGCCAAGTAAAATTGGAATGAGAAGTGGGATCCCTCTCTAAGTCTATAATTAAGGACTGTAAGGTCTCATCAGTCAGCCATGAATCCCGGACACGGTCATACAGAGGAGAACTTGGGACAGATAATGCAAAGCAAGTGTGCTTTGGTCGCCTAGAAAGAGCATTAGCCACAATGTATTCCCCACAATTTATGCAACCATTTAAGCTGATCCTGATTTAAATCACGCTGCTCTAACAAATGTTGCAGAGGTAAATGATCAGTTTTAATGATGAATTTTTGTCCTCCTAAATAAGACCGCAATTGCTTAACCGCAAAGAGGATAGCATGAATTTCCCTTTCATATGTAGACAAGGATTTCTTAGATGGAGGAAGAGACTTACTAGCATAAGCCAAAGGATGGCATTTTGAGTTAAAACTGCACCTAAACCTGATCCAGAAGCATCTGTTTCAATGACAAACGTATCACTGAAATTAGGTAGAGCCAAGACCGGGGGAGACATCATTGCTGCCTTAAGAGAAGTGAAAGCTGCAGCAACATCCGAAGTCCAATTAAATGGTGTATTCTTCTTCAATAGAGCAGTAAGTGGTTGACAAATGGAACCATAGTGGCGAATAAAGCGGCAGTAGTAACCAGTGAGGCCGAGAAAGCCACGCAGCTCCTTGAGAGATGAAGGAATTGGCCATGAAGCAATAGCCTCCAATTTTCGAGGATCTGCTTATACTCCCTGCGCAGAAATAAGGTGACCCAAATAATCAAGCTGAGTCTCAGCAAAAACACATTTGGAAGCCTTGGCAAATAGTTGGTGCTGACGCAATGTAAGAAGAGTGGTTTCCAAATGTTGTAGATGAGAAGGCCAATCCTTACTGTAAACTAAAATGTCATCAAAGAAGACCAACAGAAACTTACGTAAATAGGGCTTAAAAACAGAATTCATAAGCCCTTGGAAGGTAGCTGGGGCATTAATAAAACAAAATGGCATGACCAAAAATTCATACAGCCCTTCATGAGTTCTGAAAGCTGTTTTAGAGATATCATCGCCCTTCATTTGAATTTGGTGATAACCAACCCTTAGATCAAGTTTAGAGAAGAAGGTAGCTCCTGTCAGTTCATCTAATAATTCCTCAATAACAGGAATAGGAAATTTATTCTTGACAGTAGCCTCATTGAGCCTACGGTAGTCAACACAAAATCGCCATGTACCCTCTTTCTCCTGTACTAATACCACAGGGGCAGCAAAGTCACTAGAGCTTTCACGAATAATACTATTGTGAAGCATCTGTTTAATTTGATTTTCTATCTCCGTTTTCTGGACAGGACCATAACGATAAGGGCGGCAACTGATTGGGGCATCATCCTTGAGAGGAATGGAATGATCAAATGTCCAATGGGGAGGTAAACCTTTAGGTTCTGAAAAAACATCAGCAAAACTATCTAGAAGAATTTGTAACTCAGACTATTGTGCCTGAGAAATAGTAAATTCAGCAGCAAGGACCACATGTAGTTCGGAAGACAGATGAATGAGGTATAACTCATTAGCCACTACAAAATCCTGAAGGCCAAATCTCCAGACACTCCGAACACAGCTGTGCTGGGTGCATTAGGTATGGATATATAGCATGCATCTCTTTTTGCTACATGGTATGCATGATATATTTTAGATACATGAAGAATCTGATGTTGAACTGTCCATGATGTCTAGAAGCAACAACCAATCATGCAGTTAATATGCATGACCATGAGTGTGGAAATACCGTTGCCGACACTTCTCCATCTCATAGAAAGAAAGAAGATTGTGGAAATACCCATCTTGCTGTTGATGATGATTCTAGGCAACCCCCAGACACATCAAATACAGCTGTTCTTCGTGCATCGGGTACGGATATGTAGCATGCATCTCTTTTTGCTACATAGTATGCATGATATTTAGATGTAGTTGGAATCTAAGGCTGAACTTTCCATGATGTCTAGAAGCAATAACCAAGAATTCAGTTGATGTACATGACCGTGAGTGTGGAAATACCGCTGCTGACACTCCTCCATCTGAAAGAAAGGCAGATGATTGTGGAAATACCCAGCTTGCTGTTAATGATGATGCTAGGCAATCCCCAAACACTCCAAACACGGCTATTCTTGGTGCATCAGGTGCAGATATATAGCATGCATCTCATTTGCTACATTGTATGCATGATATTTTCATAGAGAGGATCTAAAGCTGAACTTTCCGTGATGTCTAGAAGCAACAACCGGGGATGCAGTTGATATGCATGACCATGAGTGCAATATTTCTCCTTCTCAAAGAAAGACAGATGATTGTGGAAATACCCATGTTGCTGTTGATGATGATGCTATGCAATCCCCAGACTCTCCAATCACAGTTGTGCCAGGTGCATCAAGTATTGATATTTAGCATGCATCGCTTTTTGCTGCATGGATATGCACGATATTTAGATTAAGAGAGGATCTAAGGATGAACTTTCCATTATGTCCAGAAGCAACAATCAAGACTATGTTCAGTTTATGAAATCAATTTTCAATTTATTAAATCTAATCTTTAATTTCTTTGCATTTTTTTGTAATATTTTGTAGGCGAACCTTATTTTTCTTCTTGCATATTGGTCTAATATATTTTTTCTTTGTCAGCTAATGCAAGTTTGGTATCACAAAAAATCGTTATTGAGATCATAGATAGTGATGATGATGATGATGATGATGATGATGATGATGAGTGTATTGCACCTGGAGCTTTGAATGCAAAGAAAGCAACTTGTGACATTGCAGCAACAGCTGATAATATTGGGCATTTAAGTGTCTCAAGAATCATTGGACCTCTCAAAAGAAAATAGTTTCCTGCATTGACGTTGGATGGTTCTGATACTGATGATGATAGTTCGAGTTCCACATCCTCTTTGGAGTCTGGGATCAATAAGGTCCAGCTTCCTTCAGATTTTCTCTGTAGCATCAATGGTAAAAGGAGGAAAACATAGACAAGCATAGGCTTTAGAGTAAACTCTTTGCACGATTACACTTGTACAAATATTTCTCGTTATTATTCTATATAGCCAGGCTTTTGGATACTTATGTTGAAAATGATTGAAAACCAAAAGCTAATTACTACTGAGCAAAGCACTTCCTTTAGCTGCTGACTCAAAAATGGTTCCTAACCGAGCTTGTAAAAGTAAGGCTCAAATTGTTAATTTTTAACTTTGGGGGCTGGTATGTATTGTACAGCACTGATATAATATTATACAGCATATTGTTGTGCTCAGTTCATTTATTAGTTTGTTGATAATTTGTGGAAATCTCCTGGGCATTTTAGCCCTTTAACCCATTTTATTTAGTTGATTTTGTGCATGTAGCCCTCCTCTACTTACCCCCAAAAAGGGGTACAAGTTATTGTTGTAAAAAATATTAAGTATTATGAACTAATTTTTTGAACGACTCATTGTAATTAAATTTGAGTTATGGTAATATCACTTACACTATGATTTAATTTAATAAAATCAATTTTCATTGAATCAAACTATTTTTTTTCCCCCTGGTCCATGGGTTCAGCTGCCAAGGTGATTGGAAACTTTCACAGAGGGAGGGCTTCGATCCTTGAGTTAGTTGCAGGGTTAAAGAAGGTATCTTTAGTCATGTGAAGCGACCTCTTCTAAGGGGCTGATTCCCATGTGGTTAATGCCCCTTCGCCAGGGAGAGGTGGAGGCCAGTTGTAATCTCCTTCCTGATCTGTAAAGTAATTGATTATGTATTAGGTGTCTTGCTTTTGGATCATGGGTGAGCCCGACCCGTTTTAAATTTGTTCCCAAAAAAAAAAACACTATACATTTTTTTGAATATAAATTATAGGATAGTCAATACATTATAAATTATAAAATATAAATTGCTTAGCATTGGAAAATTGTTTCCCTCGTTAATAGATAAGTTATACAAACAGGGAGAGTAAGACACAAGTATTGTTGAGTAACATCAAGATGAACAATTTCTATATTATAAAGTTGTGACTGAAATACACTTGAAAAATTAATATTTGATGTAACATTCAAGGGAAAATTACACCGATACCTCAAAGTAAGAAAACTAAATATAAATAATAAGTCTTCCAAATTTCTTTTAATATTAATAAGTTTGAACAAATCAAACAAATTGTTTTATTTTAATATTTTAGATTAAAAAATTAACATATTAACTTTTTCTAGTCGATTAATGAACAAGCATGCTACGTGACAATGAGGTTCATTAATAAGAAAAATTGGGATTTAGCTTCTCTCCTCATTTTCCTTAATTTTCCTTTTTTTCACTGTTAAATTAAGATCTCAACAGTCCAGATTTAACATATTATAAAATATTATTATAATTTTACCTTAAAGATATAAAAATAATTTTGTTTGATAATAGATGCAAAATAAATTTGAACTGTTAAAATTATTTTTGTATCTTTTAGGTAAAATTTTAATAATATTTTTATAATATGATAAATCTGGACCATTGAAATCTTAATCTAACAGTTAAAAATGGAAAAGAAGGGAAAAAGATGTGAAGGGGTAGAGGAAAGAAGCTAGGTTTGAAAAATTGTTTCTCTATAAATAAAAAAAAAAGTCTTTTTAGTTGTTTATAAATATAAGTTTATCAGCATAGCATATCTGAAGTGTAATCTGTAATATTCTAAAGAATTGAGTTGTGAGATTAGGCAATTCGCCTTAGCGAGTGATGCCGTCGCCGACGCGAATTGACCAGAATGAAGAAGTGATTCTTTGTGTCACTCGCTTTGCTGAGAGTGTTGCTTGCCGAAGAAAATGATAGATTAAGCATGAGAATCACTAACTTGAGATATTGGAGGGTTGGGAACACTTCTTTAGGGTCGTGGGGTGTGTCTTAGCAGAACACGTCTTTTCTCAGAAATTATGCAAAAACTTGTATGAAATCACGTCTTATGTGTATTTATAAAATCACGCACTCAGCAAACGACAAAGTAAGACACCTTGGATTTTTGCATGTTTGCCACAACTAATGATACAAAGAGACGTGTTATGCATATTCAACTTGAATCTACACCCTCACAAAGCTACCATGCTGTCCGTTCAAGTTGTAAGGTTGGGAAACGATAAGTTATGGGATTCAAAAACTAGAATGTTACATCATCCGCTACAGTATTTGAACTTCATTGCATCTATGATCATTTATATCCAACTGCAAGAGAGATTCCAAACGGCCTAGTGAAAAGGTCAAGTAGATGTACTATTGCTTCACAAGTGTCCAGATCGAACTTGTGGAAATAGTGGCAAATCTCAAGTGAGGAGCTTGGGGATTAGATGTAAGCTTGAGTTGAGGAGCTGAACCAGCATAAATTCATGATTTTGATTATCTATTGTTACTCCCTTTGCATTCTACATATTCATGCTATGTACTCACTCTGTTTTATCCAAAGTATGTTTTTTTGGCCAAATTATGCCATTATGCTATAATTCCTTTATCACTTGTACAAAGAGTTTGACAACCAATCTCATTCCACTCTTGGGTCATCTAGTCAGCTAACAAAATATTGGTTGTAACAAATAAAAGTCTAATAGTTCGAAGGATGATGCATTTGCAGTTTCACATTTATTATGAACCATTTAAAACTTTCATTTTCTTTTCCAAAGCATATATAATGTTAGAGTTGATAGATTATAGAAAGAAAAAGCTAACAAAAAAGCACAACCAACAGAGAATGGATAGCAAGAATCGAGATCAAATTGTGTTATATATATTCACTTAGACATGAGTTTATGTAGTACACGAATGTAATAACCTAATGAATACAAAATAAATGTACAATAAAATATCACCAATGTTAACTTGAATCAGTTTCAAGCGAACTTCTTTCCCATTTAAATACATCGTATCTCTCTATATCTGCATGCGATAGATTAGTTGATTCTAACTTCCTTCCACCTAAAACATTTGAGATGATCAATAATAAAATTTGGCAAGCATGATACTGCTCCATCATCTGTGCTTCAGTTTGCTCCAGTGAGGGATCCTTCCATGGCTAATAAAATGACCTGTATCATCAATAAGCCAAATATGCCTTGACATCAGGTGTTTCTGTCAATAAAACAACTACAAATTGTATATATAAGGTGTGCTAAAAATCTGACTGTTTTATTGATTAATCAAATGCATTAAATGTACTCCCTCCTTTCCCATTTATAAGGTAGGACTCTTGGGTTTGCCATATTCATTTTTATAATATAGGATTATGGGATGTTTGGAAAGCTTTATGTATGCTCCCCATTTTACCCTCACTTAATAAAAAAAATTACTCATATTACTATTGTATTTAATTCTCATGTTTAACTAAAGCACTCAATATAACATGTTCTCTCTCTTCCACACAATTCAGGGCATTTTTGGAAAACAATATTCATTTTTTACAAATTTATTGCACCTAACTAATTTTAACTATCTTTTGAACAACACAATTTGATTAATCCTATCACATAAAAAAAAACGGAGGGAGTAATAGATAAAATGAAAGAAAATAAAAAAAATTATCATCTCCAAGTAGGATCAGCTTCTGAAAGACGCTGTATCCTTAAACAAAAGGATTATATCAGAGAATCGTAGTATTGCAATAACTCAGTTTTTCCCACTACATAAACAAAGTAGATGTTAAGTATGTGTCCCTATATATAAAAATAACAAAGCAAATATGAAACAACAATCATCAATCATCTTGAACGCTATCAAAGTCCTAGTAGTTTGCATCAGAGAATACAGGTGATAGTATCAACAGAATAATAGTTAATTTTTCTCAAGGCTCTAATGCCACAGCAAGTCGACCTTAGAAGGAATAATGACTTCTCTAGCAAAAAAACAAATAAACAAAAAATCCACGTGAAAAAAAAATTAAGCCTCATAAAACAGAAATCAAATAAGGAAACAAAGGGATTTGACTTCAGTTCAGCCCATGAAAAGCAAATATCCCATATAATTGTTCCCAGAATCGCCGGGGTCCAGCAATAATGACTAACGGTGAGAAAGGGGGAACAAAACTTTCAGGTTACATACACAAGTTGGTAGGAGCAGAAAATGAAGTTTGAACTTTCAAATTAGTTTTAGAAAAATGTACCATTAGCTCACTCAACAAACCATTAGGATATATAAAATAGAATATCTGCAGAATCAGAGGCATTAAAAAGTAGGAGACACAGAGCAGATACAGCTGAGGGTAGCACTTCATTATTGACACCAAGAAGCAGTTGGAGATAGAAAATTGTAGAAGCTAGTAACTCCACACTAGCAATTCTTGTTTCATTTCTTTGTCCAGAAATATTCTCAATGTGCCGCACTAGAGATAGGAGGGAATTAAACTTGTGACTCAACAAACTTGGTATCCATATAATCAGATTTCTGATAGAGTTTCCCAATAATCACACATGCTGTTAACCAACGGAGAAATTTTGACATCAATGAATTTTCATGTGGCACTTCACCAGACTCCTTCGTTGAATATATTAGACTCTGATCGTAACGCACTCGAAATTGCCCAAATAAGAAAGTTTTCAAGCCTTTCTTTACTCTGCACAAAACATAGGCAAACACCCATCCAAAGACAAGAGAGAACGGATATCAAATCAGTCAACACAAATTTAATGAGAAAGAATGCTGATCAAGCTACACTTCGATATGCATCAGAATGCTGACAAGTAGCTGACACGTTAACAAAGAAAAGGAAAAAATATTTAACATATAAGCCAAAGTGAAAGGTAAACCAATCAATCATGTTCATGGCTCATTAGGACCCTCCAATTGTCATGAGAAGTAATAACCTATGGTAAATGATTCAGGGCATATATCAAGTTTTGTCTTGATTAGCATAAGATTCATTCTTCAATCATGGCGACAGTCTACAGCATGATAGATCATATTTCTCCCTAAAATTCATGACCTAAAGACAGAAATAGATGACAAGCTAAATCTCAAATGGAAAGTAAATCAAAGTTCAAACAACATGTTCAAAAGCCTACGTTCAAGGAAAATAACTGATAAATAAAGAAAAGGAAGACCATTGAAACAAACCACATTTATTTACTATAAACATGAATAGTAAAATTATGCATGATTACATCCTCATCCTCAGTTATCATAGTAACAATAAATCAAAGATACTTTCGGCTTAAAATTGATTACATCTTCTGCTCAGTTAAATTATGGAAAACATTTTAAAAATTAAAAATAATCTCTGATCAGACAAACAGAAATATATGTCTTAAAATGATTAGATAAAGAAAGCGCGCAGACAGAGCGAGCAGGAGAGAGAGAAAATACCATCAGGAAAATGGAGACGAGAGTGTATTCATAAGTATAACTTCAAGCGCCAACTCTGGATTAACATGTGTGTGATTAAACTGTCCAACAACTTGGTATATCTTAAATAAGCCCTCAATTGAGAAGTTAAAATGTGGCTGACATGTTTTCCTTTTTTCGAATATCTTCGACGACGACACTGTCATTTGTAGCGAAGGATTAAGTAATGCCACTGGTTGATTCATCAACGTTGCATCATGGAGTATGTAATTAAATATATTAGAAGAAATTTTTGCCAGCTGCTCAAGAGCAAAATTCCGCGACCATTTGAAGATGCTTCCACATGAAATGACATCGTTGACAACCTAAATCATTAAAATTCAGAGGAAAACAGAGAAAAATAAGAAAAATGACAAAAAATAGAAGCAAACGAAAATTAAGACCTAACGTTTTAAGTACAGATTGTGCCACCAACTTGAATATGCAAACGATGCTTCAAGAAATAATCATATTATACTATCTAAATTCTACATTTCAGATGAATCTTAGTTCAAAGAAGTAAATATAAGGAAAGCTTCATCTAACGACCTCTGTGAGGTATAAAAGTTAGACCAAGCTTAGTACTAGATCCTGTATAGCACCAAAATGGGTGTGCATGTGTAGAATCCTGTAATTATAGGGATTGATTGAATCCAAGATTATATTAGTAGGTAATTAAGATTATTATTCCATATTCTTCCCTTATTATATAGTGATTATATAGCACCAAATCTAGATCTCATTAAATAATCTGATTTTCTCTGTGTATAAATGTAACCGTTCCCTCTCTGAATAATACACAAGAATTATTCTCTTCTAATTATCTTCATGGCATTATAGCATCTTTGAAAATAATCAGAATATTTTTTCCTGGCCAGTAACTCCAGTCTGTGATCGTCAAGCCTCGCTAGAATTTGCGCTTTCCTGCTCCCTGCAATCGCCGTCCGTGATCGTTGACGCCCCGGCCTCGTCCTTCTAGCGCCACGTTGTCGACCTTCGCTTGCTTTGATGCTGCTATCATCTACCTGTCCGATAATCGAACCCCTCATCGTCTGCTTTATGATCGTCAGATCGTCAATCAACCATCTGCTCTAGCCCAGAAAGATCGATCGATGACAACCATCTTGCTGCACCAATCTTTCCTAGCCCTGTCAAACCCAACTCTGATCTCAGCCAACGTGCGTTTGTTTTTTTAGTCAGTTTGTCTTTTCTGGTTCTTAAATAACCCACATGTCAGATTGTTTCTCATAACTCCATCAGTGTGTCATATGAAGGATCTTCCTCCGTTTCACAATCTAACAATATCTCTATTGTCTTTTTAGTCTCTCAGAAACTTACCAGTGACAACTATCAGGAATGGTCTCACTCCTTGATCCTTGCTCTCGATGGAAGAGACAAGCTCGAATATATCACTAGTGAAGCAAAGAGGCCTCTGGAATCAGAATATAGAAGCATTAGTATATCCTCGCTGATCAATGCGATGTCATTATCAATCAAGAAGAGTTGTATGTATCTTCTTTCCGCCCGAGAGATTTGGGAGGCCCTCCAAGAAACATATAGTACTTTAGAGAATAGGTCCAACATATTTGATGTTAAGAAAAAGTTGTGGTAGTTGAAACAAGACCATATGTCACTTGATGATTACTATCTCGAAAAGTCCACTCTTTAACAAGAGTTTGATGCCCTAAAGAATAAAATGTAGTTGCAAGAAGCAGTGTTGAGGCTAAATACAGAACTGTAGGGCTTGGAATCTGTGAAGACATATATAATAGTGTGTTCTTAAAGACTTAAGGAAGTGCATAAATCTGCTAATCAAGATCTATTGTGATAACATGGCTACAACAATATTGCCCACAATCCGGTTCAACATGACAGAATGTTGAGATATACTGACATTTCATAAGAGAGAAGGTTGATGAAGGTATTGTTGATCTACAATATATACCATCTAAGGAATAGACCGCAGACATCCTCACTAAAGGACTAGCAGCGACAAGTTTGAATATCTTATTGGCAAGTTGAACATGATAGATATCTATGGTCTAACTTGAGGGAGAGTGTAGAATTCTGTAATTATAGAAATCTCATGATTATAGGGGTTTATTAAACCCAAAATTATAGCAGATAATTAGGATTATTATTTCATATTCTTTCCTGATTATATAGTTATTGTATAGTATCAAATTGAGATCTCATTAAATGATCCAATTCTCTCTTTGTGTATAAATGTAATCATTCCATCCAAAATAATACACAAGAGTTATTCTCTTCTGATTATCTTCAGCATATCATATACAACATGACATATGTAAGAAAAAACAATTTTTAGAATTTAAGGATACAAAAATATAAATATATGCATATGAATATACTATATTACTACATACATAATTGATAAATCATAACTTGTTAGAAAAGTAAATATGAGAACTGAGTGTTCTTAAAATTATAGATAAATAAAAGATAAAACAAACTGTAAGTATGAATTAAATATCCATTATACCAAACACGTTTATGATGATCAAAATTCCATTTTATTTCACTCCCAACCATTTCATTATCATTATTTCGTGGAACTAAGCATGCCCTAAATTCTTTCTTCAGGAACCATTTATACGGACAGCAATATATAATAGGATAAGTGCTTGTTTGATAAAGCTGAAGAAGAGAGGAAAACTGCTTTGTTGAAGATTTTTTTTAAAGCTATCTTTTTACTAAGGAAAAAGTTATATTTTTATGTTTCGTGCTTGGCCAACCAAATAAAAAGGCTACTTACATATGGAACCAAATTCATTTTTCTGACATGGGAGAAAAGCCAAAAAAAAAAAAAAAGGAGCATATCTACCAAAGCAGAAAGTGATAGAAAAATTCATAAAATCAAATAAAAAATTACAAAATATAATATCATTAACAATACTGCTAAAAGTAATGGTTGAAGGATTCAACCAAATGCTGAACTACTTTCATTACAGAATTGCTGGAAAAGGATTATAAAAAAAAAGAAAAGATAAAATTCTAATGGGTGTCTATCTCTTGTTCGCTGCATTATCTTGCCGAGGAAAAAAGAACTTTTACAGATCAAATGACAGATTTATCAATTCCTAATCGAGCATCCCTATAGTTTTTCCCCCTTTTTATCAGATTCTTATACTTTCACTTGTTTTTAATCAGGTTCTTGTAGTTTTTTTTCTTTTCTGTCACGTCCTTATTGTTTGAACTGATTTTTAATTAGGTCCTTGTAAGTTTTTAAATTTATTAATTTAATTGAAATTAAATTAATGAATAATATTCAAATATAATTTATTAATAATATATTTAATTTAATAATTATGTAATTATAAAAATAATTAATACTAATTCAAATTTTATAATTATAAAAATAAGTAAAATTATAATTAAAAATAAATAATATAAATATATTTTTAATTAAAAATTTTATAATAATATTAGAATAATTCATAAAAAAGAAGAATGTTAAAATAAACTATTTAAATAATTTATTAATAATATTATATGTAATAATATTATATTTTATATTTATAGAAAAATATTATTAGAATTTATTGAATAAAAATAAAAAAGCTACAAGGACCCAATTAAAAATCAAGTGAAACTATAAAACCCTAAAAAAAGAAAAAAGAAAAACCTACAAAGACATGATAAAAAAAAAACAAATAAAAATATAAGGACTTGATAAAAAGAAGAAAAAAAAATTATAGAAACCTAATTAAAACTTGATTGATACTATAAAGACATGGAAATTAATTATCCCCAAGAAATAATTCATGGGTTGAAAGATATTTCAATTATTTACTTTCAATATTGCCAACACTTGCTTCAAGAAAAATCTCTCTTTATCGCCATTAAACCTCTCTCCAAAAACTGAGATGAAAGATGAAAACCATGAAAAAAAAGAACGATGTTTCACAAGATGGCAAGCAATCTTCCGCAATTTGACAGACTTTTGTATGACCTGCAGAGAAAATAAGATAACATCAACCTATAAGTACAACACACTGGGATATGGAAAAAATTATCTTTGAACAGATTATGAGTGTTTCATGGTCTCGAGTCTCTAATATTCTACACATGGAACCTTTAAATAAGTCCCCCTAATAGATATGCAGAGATTTGAAACTTCTTTTATCTTGCTGAAGCTTATACTAAAGACATGAAGATTAAACGGGAGAAATAATGAAGGTTTATTGTCAGAATTAGTCTGCTTTCAACACAGCTCATAATCCAATTAAACATGATAGAATCAAACACAGAAGCTGACAAATGTTTCATAGAGGAAAAGATTGAAAGTAGATAAATTTGCAAGACAAGCATGTATCAGACATTCTAACTGAAGGAGAGACAAGTTCTGAGGATTGTAAGCCAACTAGGGATGGAAATCATCTACCCTCTCTAGCTTGAGGAGGGTTGAAAATTTGGGATTAATTAGAATCCCTACATTTTTGTGAATAGCCATAAATGTAAGGACAGATTTGTTTTTAAATACAGAAGACTAGCTGTAAATTAGGATATTATAGTAATTTAAATCTAGGGATTCATCATAGATTATCAAACTTTCCTACAATAGCAATATAAAGATGCGTGAAGTCTCTATATCCAATCATTTTCAACGTAAATGAATTCTACAGTTCTATTCAACTACATTTGTGCAATCTGCCAGTAGGATATTTTCTTTCAGGGAAGATAGACATGGCCTTATTGAAAAACAAATTTGGAGCAATCAACCAAACACATTGATAAAACATAGACAAGGAAATCAACAACACTAAATGTGAAGAGAATGCGGCATATAGAGGCCTCTACATCTCTGACTGCTAACATGAACAAACAGTGTGAATAGAGAACAGAGGCAAGCAACAAAAAATGACAAACAAGTATAGAAACAAAAGATGAAGAAGAAATGCTCTTCACCTCCTAAACTACCTATATAACTGTTAGGAAATATGTATTAATAATGTAATTGATATGTAATCAATTAAGATCCCTATCAATCAGGGATTACAATTAGGGAGTTATTAGGGAGTTATTCTCATTAATGAGCCTTTACTATTGAGGCTCCCTTCTCATGTATATATACATCTTGTCTATACATGAATAGATTGTTAGATCCTATGCTTTGATGATAACAAAGCTTAGAAAGGTTTTGCAAAGGATTTGAAAGAAGAGCATAAAGTATTTTGAACTAGAAAAGATCTCTGTTCCGCACAATTTGTTAGACCACTAGAGTGACATGAATTCATAACTACAAGTGATCATTGGAAGTTGCAAAATAGATCACTTGAGTAACTACTTGAGTGATATGATAGATCCTAGTTATATCATCATGGTGATCTTTCTAGTGAAATAGTTTTACAAAAGGAGATCACTTGAGTAATCACTCAAGTGATGTGTTAAAATCCATCACCAATAAGTCACCATAGTGATTCATCCAGTGATCAATGCTACAAAATTTTCAAAGGGAAAATCACTTGAGTGATGTTCCAAGTTCACTTGAGTGACCACTCGAGTGATGGGTTAAAATTCATCAATAGCACACCACTTAAGTGATTTGTTCCAATAATGCTGCTCTGAAGTATTTTAAAGAAAATGTAACTCGAGTGATGACTTGAGATCACGTGAGTGATAAGACAATGAGCATCACTAGCACAATACTGCAGTGATCTTGGAAGTGTTCTGAAATAGAAAATTTTTTCCAAGTATAAGATCACTTGAGTGACCACTCGAGTAATGTGTTAAAACAACATCACTAGCAAAACACTCTAGTGGTGTGATCAAGTGATATACTTTTATGAAAGATCAAGTGATATACTTTTCTTAAAAGTCAAGTGAAACAAGATCACTCAAGTAAACACTCGACTGATCCTATAATTCTTCATCATTAGCTGATCACTCAAGTGATGCACCAAGTGATCTTTGAAAAAGAACACTCGAGTGATCCCATTTTGTGCACCACTAGCACATCATTCCAGTAACCTATCCAATGCTCTCAAATATTTTCAAAACTGCTAAGAGAAGATCACTTGAATAATCACTCAAGTGATGATTTCCTATAAAACAAAGCAATGCTTCGAAACTTTTTAAATCATTAGAATGAGTATGAAATTTGTTCTTCTTGATTCTAATCACTCTAACTCTTTATTGTACTAGTATTTAAGTGTTTTTCAGGTGATCAAACAAGGATCAACTTACACATTGGAAAAAGCACTTTTGTATCAGAAGCATTAAATGCGAAGGACATTCAAATGTCAAACATTCTCTTTGCTCTAGCAGCTAATTCCTTAAACATAAAGAATGTTAAAAGACTTTAAAGTTTAACGGATATATATATATATATATATGTATATATATGTATGTATGTATGTATGTATGTATGTATGTATGTATATCAAAGACTGAGGAAACTCCAACAGATACATTCAACAAGGCAATGGTTATTAATTCACTCTACTTATAAATAGCCTGAGCATTGAAGATGAAGCAACGAACTTCTGTGAAAAACTTCTGTTACATTCATTGCAAAGTCTTTAAGCTCTTAAATTTGAGTCTTTACTTCAGTGATCATATATCTACTATTGTGAGAGACATTTATCGATTCATTTATAATTTGAGAGACTCAAGATTGTGGAATCTTGAGTGGGCATTAAATTACAAAGTGTAAAGAGGAGTAATTGTTCTTAAAAAATAACTAGCTTGTACTGAGGCACCAAGAGCCCAGTGAATCTTAGAGAATAGTTAAAATCTCATAAGGCTTTTGAGAAGTGGACGTTGGCTAAGTGGTTTGGACCAAACCAGTATAAATCTCGCGTGCTTACCTTGGTGACATCTCTTCAACTCTATTTTATTAAAGTTTACATTAAATTCTAAATTTTTTAATTATCACCCAATTCACCCCCTCTTAGGTGAAATTCTTGTTCTAACGTAGATAAGCAATTTAGAGTATCTTTTCTCTCCATCATTATAAGGTATCTTTTCTGTTATTGGAGTAAAAGATAGAAAGAGAGAGAGAGCTTTCAGTCAAGAGGATTCCGTGGTTTTTTTGGGATCACGCGCCAAACAGATAGGTTTCCTACCCCTCAATTGGAAAAAACCCAGTGGTCTGATCAAGTTTCGATAGCGTGTGGTAGGTGTGTAGGTCACACGTATCACGCAGGCAGTGCTCTTTTGACGGTGCGCTGCAGCTTGTTTCTAGTGGCAACTTCTCTTCTCATCATCGACTCCTGATTTTCGGCAGTCCTGTATGGTGATTGCATTCTAGTTATACAGTTTGCATCTTTTTGGCACTTTTAATTGGTGCCTTTTCTAGTCAGAACTCATTTATATGGGTATTTTAATGGCAGTTTCCCTTTGTGAGATTGATAGGTGTTGTACTTTGCTATTTTTATGCATTTTAGTTGATTGTTTGGTAGCAATTTTCTTGTTGTTTAGTGTGTTTAAGCTTCACGTTGCGATCAACATTTCCTCTCAACGTGGGTAGTCTCATTTTGTATTAGTGTTCTCTAGTTTGACATCTTCCTTACTGTTTAGTTCCTTTGTGACCTGGTTTACTAGTGGTTTGGTATCGTGTGTTATGGTTGTTTGTTACTGTCACTTATTTGGTTTGGCACCTTTTTTAGTTGCCTATTGTCTGGATCATACAATGCCTTGTGGGATACTCATGTACTTGGTGCTTGATCTCATTAAGCCCCTGGTATGGCTATTTGGAGTGGAGCCCTTAGTGTGGCTGCTGTGTTTCTTGGTAAATTTATCGAGGTATTTTAAGGATGGTCATTATGGTGATGAAATTATTTCTATTGTAAAGCATCATGTGTTGCAGAAGTACGCCCGTTGATCTGTTATTGGCTTTATAGCAACACGTAATACTGAGACGCGTTTTAATATCTCAAATTTTGGGCCCGAAAGCTTGAGAATAAGGCTAAGTCAAGTAGACTACTAAGCCCAATTTTGTAAGAGTCCCAAGAATGTTTGAGAGATATAATGACTTTTAAGGACTATTTAATACAGCCTCTAGGTAGAGAATAATCCTATAGATCGTATAATGGCTCGGTGTGTGAAATTAGTTGGATAAAATATGCCAGTGTATTGGTACTGTGGCACATTTAGGCGTCATTTTGATGGCACACTAAGGGAATATGTGCCACCATGTGGGGCCCACAAGCTTACATCCAAAATTTTCGAAGATAAACCGGTATATGCTCAGTTATTCCCTAAGTCATAGGCCATGTGGCATGTAATACCCCAAATTTTGGGACGAGAGGCTAGAGGCCTGAATAAAGAAGACTACTAAGTCTAGTTTTAGTAAAAGTTTTAGGAATGAATGAAAAATAGAATGACTATTAGAAGCCGCACTCAAAATAGAATGTGAATTTTGGTGCAAATTATTTAAAAGAAAATACCCGATTCCTTTAGGATGTGTCAGAATGACATAAAACCTAACCTGGATCCAAAGGAAAAGGGAAGTAGTGTCTAGAAAGAAGTAAGAAAGAGAATTGAAAGAACTAATGGCACAAGATTAATATTTCCATAATCAAGGGCAAAAGAGACAATTGCCACTTGATCTTAAGGTTAAAATTGAAAAACAAAATGAAGGGCTAGGATTTTCTCATAAAAAGTCGGAGTAATTATGAGATACAAAAAACAAATTAACCCTCCTTCTATAAGGGTTAAATTTAGGTTAAGAGGGTTCAAGAAAGAAGAAGAAAGTTTGGTCAAAGTATCAAAATTTTCCAATAAGACCAAGGTCAAATGTGATTACATACATATGTGGCCAATTTGTCAAAAAATTCTTCTCCTCTTTTGGATGTAAATTTTGGTCATGACATTCCAAAAGGGAAGGAAGAGAATTTAAATTCAAACCTAGACATTGATAAGTCAAAAGCAAAAGAAGTGAAGAAGGGAAGAAAATCAAAACTTCAACTTGAAAATTTTAACCAAAAATGCAAGTGAATTGTAAGAGGACTTGGTCAACCAAATTGTTACCTTTTTGGGCATATTTCAGTCAAACGAAGAGGGAAAAAGGGATGGAGATTGAATTATCTAACCAAACCAAACTATGGTTAGGCCAAGTCCTCAAGAAGCATTAATAATAGCCATATATTTTTTCCCTCATTTTCTTGGAAAATTTTAGGCCAAGTATTAAAAAACCAAAGGAAGATAAATTTTAAAAAAATTTACACACTCTCTCTATAATATCTTGAATTTTGGGCTTAGAGATTTGAGGATAAGTCTGTATCAGGCAGACGACTAAGCCCAGTTCGGGAAGAGTCCCAAGAATGTCGAGAGATAGAAAGACTATGTGATCTGGCCCTACTGGGTAGAGGGCTCAGTATGGGTAGGTAGTAGGATTAAAGTGTCAGTGCAAATGTACACAGAGCACATATACGGTGCCATTGGGTTAGTAGAAAGATACCACCCAGCTATGTCATGAGGTATGGGACTGATTGGTTAAGTAAAATATGCCGGTATAGGTGTGCACATGACATTTTTAGGGCGGGTACCTTGTGTTTTTGGAAAAGACACCGGTATGTGGCGCCATGTAGGGCCCACACACACTCCAACCTGATGTCATTTGGTAGGCCTCAGTATATTTAACATATGACCCTAGACCCCTTTTATATTGCACTGTGGAAGTATTACCGACCATTTTTCTTTCAATTCGCGGGGTCGCTATTTATTTGGTAAAACCATATTTACCAGATTAATTAACTTTATTCACGGGGTTACTATTCACTTTAATTTTTCAATTCTGTCATTCATTATTATCAAGGTTTTTCTCAGCTTATCAATTCCTATGCTTACTTAATTAATGGGCTCGTACTGTGCGATTATCCATTCATAGTTCATATAACGCGCTCAGGTAATTAATCCCTCATGCGGATTAGACAGTTAACCACATCGAATATTAATACATCAAGGAACAACGAGTAATAATTCCTCAACTCTTCATCCGCAACTTCTTCCAGTGCATCGTCCTGCACTCCTTTCTTGTACTCACTTACCTAAATGGTTCTTTGGGGGAGGGTGAGATTTGGGGGAATCTCAATAGCAAACAATGCCACTATGCATGCAAGATATATATTTAATGCATAACATGCTTGCCTTACATAATTTCATGCCAATATAATGATATATCCGCATGCTCAATGTTACAACATACTCATGGCCACAACATAAACATAACAAAGCTTCAATCAATCAAATATGCTCAACACAATTAGGCAAAGCAGTCACATAAATCAACGCACAAACATACTTATCAAATACATGCATGTTAGTTAAGTTTACTACCTTTTGTTTTCAAGTCCCCTTTTGTATCTTTTCTTCCAACCACTGAAGTTGCTTCCATTACTTCTTCTTTGTCATCTCATGGCCCTAGATAAATGGCCATATCATTAGAGCCATGAAAAATAAATGTACAATAGGCTACTTTAGCCTCTAGGACTTGTCTATATTCTTTGAGCTCATACTTGTCCCAAATTACCTTAAATGCCATTACTTTCTTATTTTCACACAATTTCCAAAAGTTGGAAGAATTTCCAACAAAATTTGAAAACTCATCTTTTTCTAAAAATATTTAAACTAGGTGGTTCAAAGACCTATGTGACCCTTATTAAGTCTACTTTATGGGAAAAATAGATCCCACTGCAATCTAGAAACGTACAGTTCTAGAACTCCCATTTTATGCTTACTACCACAGAATCATTCTAGTTTTAATGGTATGACTTCTAAACTTCATAACTTAATCTCTAAGACTCTAAATGTGATAATTCAAAATCCTATGTAACCCTCTTTAAGTATATTTTTAGGAAAAAATATTAACCACTTCCATTTATAGGGTTAAATTTCCTAGAATAATCAAACAACATAACTGGTCCAGAAAACGTTCCAGATTCAATGCCTAAATTCAAAAATTCATATCTCACAATCTATAGACCCAAATAACAAATATTATATATCAAATTAAAGATTATCATGTCTAATTTAATTTTGAAAACTTTCATGGCCATTGGATAGCATTTGTTTAATTAAAAAATCATCACAAATCAACTGCCTCCAGAAAACGAAATCTGGCAGCGCCTATACAAAAATCCCAACTTTTGGTTTTTCATTTCGATTCATTTAAGACTATAATCGGGGCTATTCCAACACCATTTTTCATATAGAATCCATTAAAGATAATTAAATAGCTCTTGGCTGAAATTTTAGACCTCCCAAGAATCCACAAAAACTCGACAAAATCATAACTTAATTGGTCTAAAGCAAGGCCTATGCTTACCTTTTCATGTCTCTACAACCAGTTCATAACTCTGGCTAACTAGACGGCATAAAATACCTATGATTATAAAACTAAGACTATAGAAAGAAAGCTCTTAGTGAGTAGAATAATGTTTGTGAAGGACTTACCGGACGATGGCGGCAATTCAGGGTCGAAATAGGCTTCAGAACTCAGGAAATTCTACTATTCACTCTTTCTCTTTCCTCAAACCATTTTTTTTAATTTTCATATTTTTGTCTTCCATCTCTAGTGCTGGCTGAAATGTGTCTTAAAAGGAGGGGAATAGTTGTGATTTAATCTTAAAATGGGATGGTTTGTTAGTGTGCCAAGAATCACAAAATGTGAGCTCAAGATTGCCATGTGTCAAGAAACATCTTGGCTTCTTTTTCTCTCTCCTTGGTGGCGCTACTTTTATCAAGGGAAATGAGAGGCCTGACAATTTCCCCAGGCTCCTGGGTATAGTGTGGCATGTCCCCAAGATGCCAACACAAAAGGCAAAAAGTGAGTGTTATAATGAGGGACACTTGTCACCTTCTTATTCATCCAACACAAAAGTGGCCCAAAATACATTGAAAAAGTCAAGCAAAAGAAAAGGGAAGAAGAAAATGGCAATTAGTTCAAAAAATTCAAGAAAATGTAAGGGTAAAATGGTTATTTGGCTTATAAAAATAAAAAGCCCATATTTCCCCTTAAATTATGTGTAAATTTGGTTAAGAAGGAGAAGAGCAAGAGAGCATATGATTTTGCCACCTAATAAGACATGTGGAAGGCATAAAATTCAAATGGAAAAAGGAAGAAGAAAAAAATGCCAAGTGTAATGTTTTAATAATAAAATAATATTAAAATTGAGGATGTGGAAGATGACTAATATAAGAGCATAGAGCTATTCCAAACCCTTCATTTTCGGCCAAACATAGAGAAAGAAGAGAGAGAAAGAGCTTAGGCAAAATAAGAATAAAGAGAAGACAAGAGGAAGCAAGAAGCAAAATCAAGGTAAGTAACTAATAAAATTCATGTGTTCTTGCTTCTAATCACTTGTAAACCTTCCCTAATCCTCATATCCTCCTTGAAATCATGTAAAGTAAGAAACAAATCAAGGGAAAAGAGGAGTAGGGTGTACGGCTAGAGGAATTAGACCAGATTCCCTTGGGGCATTTTGGTAATTATGCATTTTTGAGTAAAGATAACCAACTTATGAGACTTAGAATAAGGTCTGAATGATTAATCACTACTACAAAAAGTGCATACTACGACCCTAAAAGACGTCCCTTTTTAAAAAAGGGAAGTAAAAAATGGACGGAATGACATTTCTATAATTATAAGCTGCAATTTTGAAATATTGGGCCTCTTTAAACGTCCTAATAAAATTAGGGAGGCATAAAGGGAACTTTAGGCGTCCCAAAAATTAATTGGGATGCCTAAAGCAAAACTATTAGCAGCAAAAGACCTGCTTTTTGACTGGAGGGAAATTTAAAAAACTTTAGACGTCCATATTTTAATTATGGACGCTTATTTATCCTAGTTTATGCGTCCATATTTTAAATAGGTACTCATAAACTATGTTTGCATGTCAGATGTCAGTTAAAAGGATGACATGTTTTGACTTTTAAAACCAAATAGGGATCCCTATATAAAAAAGGGACACCTATTTGGATATTAAGGATGCCACTATGGCTTCCCTATTTGGTAATAGGGACGCCATAGTGGCGTCCCTAATATCCAATATTAGGGACGCCACTTTGGTGTCCCTATTTTCCTAAATAGGGACACCAAAAGTTGCGTCCCTAATACTTAAATATTAGGGACGCCACTTTTGGCATCCTTAACTTGAATTAGGGATGTCAAAAGTGGCGTCCTATATTTTTAAATATTAAGACTGAGTAACAAATGGACTTTCTTTTTCTCTCTCCCCTGCGATATTTCTTAATTTCTTTGAGAGGATTTACATAGAGAGACCCATATTCTATAGATTTAAATGGTTTCTTTCAGCTCTGCCTTCGATGTTCTCGCCATCCTCGCTCTCGTCATGCCCTCTGCCGCTCTCGTCCTTGCCCCTACCTGTAACGGTAATCCTCGCTTCATCACTTCTCAAATCTAATATGCCAATCTTTGTGTTACATTCTCTTTGCATTTGGATCTGACTCTCCTTTTGTTTATTATTATTATTATATAATTTTCTTTCCTTTTTCACAATCAAATCTAGTATGGTACATGTAAAGATAAAGAGAATGTATTTTTGAATTCAGAAGTTTGACTAAAAGAAAGGAAGTAGTAACATCGTTTTAGGGAGAAAAAAAGGAAAGCTCGTTGTCTTCTTCTCTCTATTGAAGCTCGTCACCGCTTAAATTTGATATTGTTTCTGTAGTTTATTAAAAATTGTTGGGCAGTGAAAAATATAAATAAATATTTAAAAAAAACATTTAGAAGTCCCTATTTTAAAATAGGGAGTCTAAAGTCACACTTTAGACATCCCTATTTCTAACCTGGTAACCTAGTTAGCTCAATGGTTACCAGGTTCTCATGGGACTCGTACTTATCCGCAGGTTAAGGGTTCGAGGCTTGGAGAGGTGCTCTCTGAGGCAAGACAAATCCTCTAGAGGACAGGACACTACCTGGCCTTTTGAGCCTATTGGGGTGGAAGTTGGTCCGGGCTGCGGCGTCCTAATGAGCTGGGCCCAGTCTGTCACATAAACAGTCATTTGTACCTGAATGCTGAGCAAAAAAGCATTGTGATAACTAATTACCTAGTAGGGACAAATGACCATTTTGATCCAGACAAAATCATCATTTGATCCTGGACATTGTTTGATAGACATATGCATAGTATTATTATTTGCTGCAATGCATGTTTATCTTTCATACTTTATATGACTGATTGTATGTTACTACTGAGATTCAATTGAATCTCACCCATTTCCATAAATAAAATTTATTCAGCAAGAGGTAGTGGCTCTAAAGGTAAGGAGGTGGACACCGACAACTGAGGGTTCTGGTTCTTATGAAGAATTGTGTTGGTTGTCTTTGTTCTTTACATGTACTTTTGGGATATGTAATCGATTATGTACAGGCCCTATGGGGATATTTCTATAATGTAATCAAGATTTTTATATCAATATATTATATTATTTTGTATGTCCATTGAACTACGTGTTATTACTTTGATAAATGTCAAAATATTAAGGGGTTTGACAATGTACATATGCTCTATCACTTTAATCCTACTACTTAAGAATATTGGGCCCTCTGTCCGGTAGGACTGGATCACATAGTCCCCAAGAGTGTTTCTATTTCTTGACATTCTTGGGACTCTTCCTAAACTAGGCTTAGTCGTCTACCTGATACAGGCTTATCCTCAAGTCTCTAGGCCCAAAATTCAGGATATTACAGTATACGCGAATCAATCCCGATTAGAATCTCGAGTAAGCACCGATAAAGTAACTTTATTAAAGTAGCTTTAATAAAGTAAGTCATGATAACTAATGATGACACAACTTTATAGGTGGCTTCATAAGAGGATGAAAAGTGTCTCCTCATCATGAAAAAGTACAAGAGCACTTTTGTGTTGGATGAATGAGAAGGTGACAAGTGTCCCTTATGATGACACTCACTTTTTGCCTTTTTATGGGCATCTCTGAGACTCGCCACCTAGCACCTGAGTCAGGGGAATCCATTGGTCTTCAGCAGGAGATATTTTTCCCTTAAAATATATTTAAGAAGCTGCGCATGGGGCTTTAAATCACCCTATTTAGAGTTCTAGAGATTAAGTTATGAATTTTAGAAGTCAGGCCATTAAAACTAGGACGATTTTGTGGCAGTAAGGATAAAATGAGAATTCTGGAACTGTATGTTTTCAGGTGGTAGTGGGATCTATTTTTCCTATAAAATAGACTTGATAAGGGTCACATGGGTCTTTGAACCACCTAATGTGAATATTTGTAGAAAAATATGAGTTCTTAAATTTTGTTGAAAATTTCATCAACTTTTGGAAATTGTGTGAAAATAAGAAAGTAATGGCATTTAGGGTAATTTGGGACAAGTATGGGCCTAAAGAATAGAGACAAGTCCTAGAGGCTAAAGCAGCCCATTAGACATTTGTCATGGCTCTAATGATATGGCCATTTATCTAAGCCTATGAGATGACAAAGAAGAGGCAATGTAAGCAACTTCAGTGGTTGGAAGAAAAGGTATAAGAGGGGACTCAGACAAAAGGTAGTGAACTTACCTAACCTACATGTATTTGATATGTATGTTTGTGCATTAATTTATGTGACTACTTTGCCTAATTATGTTGAGCATATTTGATTGATTGAAGCTTTGTTATATTTATGCTATGGCCATAGTATGTTGTAACATTGAGCATGCAGATATGTCATTATGTTGGCATAAAATTATGTAAGGCAAGTATGTCATGCATTAAATATATATCTTGCATGCATAGTGGTATTATTTGCTACTAAGATTCCCCTAAATCTCACCCTCCCTCAACCAACCATTTAGGCAGGTGAGCACAAGAAATGAGTGCAGGATGATGCACCGGAAGAAGAAGTTGTGCATAAAGAGTTGAGGAATTATTACATGATGTTCTGTTATGTATTAACAATTTATGTGGTTAACTACATATGCTGCATGACAAAGGGATTAATTATCTGAGTGTGTTAAATGAACTAGGAATGGATAATTGCCAGTGTGAGCCCATTAGTTAAGTAAGCAGAGGAATTGATAAGACGAGAAAATCCTTGATAATAATGAATGAAAGAATTAAAAAGTTAAAGTGAATAGTAACCCCGTGAAAAAAGTTAATTAGTCTGGTAAATATGGTTTTACCGAATGAACTGTGCCCTAAGAATACAGTGTAATTTTTTGGTTGGGAGCTTTATTTATTGATTCTTCTGGGCCATAATAATAAAGTTAATACTTCTGATGCATAGAATAGGGGCATAAGTGACGGGTGTTACACTCTCTCCTTTAAAAAGTCGGCCAAGAGCAAGCAAGAAAGAGAAAGTGAAGAGCAAGATCATGGTAGGTTCTTCTGCCTTGATTTTGACCTGTAAATCACTTATTTGGCTAAAATACTCTTCATAAACATTATTCTCTTTAATGAGAGCTTTATTTTTATGGTTTCAGAATTTCAAGGGGAGGAGTTTTAAGTCTTCTAGCAAGAGCTAAAGTTGGAGTATCAAGAAAAGAGCTTAAGAAAGAGCAAGAGGTGAGCTAGAGCATCATTTTGACATATATGTTGTCTTCTTTGGTTAGGTTTTTAGAGTTGTTCTTGCTACCTTAATTTTTGGCCATTTAGGGTTTTCTAGGGTTTATGAAGCTTTGATCATATCCATGCAATTATATGATGTTTTAAAGTATATGAGCTAAGTTTGATGATTAAAATGTGAATTGGTGGATTGTTATGTTGAACCCTAAATTTTTGGACTGAACAGGACATCAAGAAGGAATGAGAATGTGATCCATTTAATGTTACCATTTTATTTTACTCAAAAATATGTGTGGGTATAGCCCCCGGTTACAAATTTTGGAACATTATAACACAATTTGTAAAATTGCACATTTGCTGCCAATTAGGGTTTCTTACATGGCAGTTTGGTTACATTTGTTTTTTAGTAACTGAACAATGTCTAATGACCATGAGCTTTTTTCATAATAAAATTAGACTAATCAAGTTCTAATTTGATACGTCATATAGGTCAATTGGACCTGTACACTATGAGTTATGTATTTTTGAAGTTAGACAAATAAAACTGGCATGTTTCTGTGACAGTGTCCAATAAATGGTAATTTTGGAATGTTGTGCATCTATTTGACTGAGGAAAAATATTTTTCTTGAAAATAGACTTAATAAGGGTCACATAGCCTTTGCAATCACTTCAATTAAACAATTTTACAAAAAGATATGAATTTTCAAATTTGGTTAAAAATTCTGTCAGCTTTTAGTAAATGTGCAAAAATAAAAAGGTAATGGCACAATGTAATTACCTTGAACTCTAAAGGTAAAATTAATCACTTTGAGATAGTTTTACCATATTGACTCTTCCTTTGACTTAGTGTATTAACCCTAATGATAATTAAATTGAGTGTTTGAATTATAAAAGAATTGGACTAAGTAATAACTCGTTGTCCGTAAATTCTAATTTTTAGGATTCAATATATGCCCTGAACACTAGAACCAAAATAAGTACGAGACTGGAAAGGCTAAGGTAGTAACTTTTCCCTCATATTCTATATATCCTATTTCATGCATATTATTGCCATTATGAATACTTGAACTGTGAACATGAATTGGGATGAATTGCCCATTAAGCATTTAGATGAGAAGGGCTTTAGCCCAGTAGAACACCTAACACTGTGGGAAGGGACAGTGAGTCCTTGAATATAATTATTTGCTACAAAAGCACATCTCTGAATGTTGAATGAATACTGAATTATCTAGTATATGATGGTTGATATGGCATGTTTCTCTGTATGCATTTTATATGAGTGTTATTTGCTACTATTGGGATTCTTTTGATTCTCACCCCTTTCCGACAACTAATCTGCAGCGTGAGTAAGTAGCTCACACTGGAAGAAGGTAGCTACGGATGAATAGAGTTGAAGACTTTAATTTTATTTTTTGTTGGGTTATCTAGTTGTTAAAGATCTGTATATGATAAGTATAAGTACACTGTAATAGTAAGACTAGTAGTCGTAGGGTAGTGCATCTGCTAGCCGTAAACCCGAACATTAGTATGTAACCGTAGTAAATGAATTCGAGTAAGGTGACTGTATAGTGGGAACCCTTTAATTAACGAAAGTAACGAGAGTGCTAGTTGAGAACTTTGGTAAGCACTCTGATATTAAGAAATGGTACAAGAATTGAATGAGTTAAACTTGTTAGAGCAAGCTTTTCACCCAAGAGGGGGGTGAATTGGGTGATTTCAAAATAATCAGAAATTTAAATTCAATTTATAAAACTTTAATCATAGTAAATAAAAGGAAGAGATATCACCAAGATTCACACAGAGATTTATACTGGTTCGGTCTCAACCACTTGACCTACGTCCAGTCCTCAGAAATCCTTATGAGCCTTTCACTATATCTTCCAAGATTTAGTGGGTTCTTGGCACCACATTACAAACAGCAAGTTCCTATAGACACTCGCTCCCCCTTACACAAGGTAATCTCAAATCCCTACTCAAGGTTCCTCAACCTTAAGTTATCACTATTGGAAATGATTAAGTATGACTGACAAATCTCTCTCACAGAGTATGTAGATAAAAACTGAAGTACAGATGAAGAATTGAAGCACTTGTGAATTGTGATATCTTCACAAGTGCTTCAATTCTTCATCTGCACTTGTGAAAGGGAATTGAGGGAGAATCAGGAATTCAAATGACAGTCTATCACAAGTACTCTCAAGCAATCAGAACCCAGAAATTCAAGAAAAGCATTCTTTTTGATTGGACTTATTCAAGAGGCTAATGCAAATCAGATGGCAATTGGATCAACAATTGTGGATAAAGATGTTGAAAACGTCATTAATTTCTTAGGGGCTGCAGATAGAGATACTAATCAAGTTTTGGGCTTGGAGACTTCAAAACAAAGAGCTTGGACCTAGTACTATACATGGGAGGACTCATTTGGGCCTAAATAAGCACATTTTGGGCCTTGAATGCTGATTAAATTTTGTGACTTTTGTTTGTGCGAAAATTATTAGATATTGGGCCTATTTGACTTTTGGGTTTCCTAATTAATTAATTAATTAATTATATTAGGTTAGTTTTTATTTTCTAGAATGCATTTAATGTAATTAGGGTTTTTGAATATTTCTCTTTAAATACCTTGTAAACCTTCATTTTGAGGGGGACTAAAGACTTGGAGACTTGATTATTGAATGAAAGGTTGTACTTTTCTGCACCTTGTTTCTTGGGAGTGGATTCTCTCTAGGGTTCTTCTTAGAACTAACAGACTTATCAAGGCTTGATCAACCTTGTGGCGTCTTCCAACACTTCGGGTCATTGTTCTTTCGTGCTCAAGGGTTCAAGTGGATCGTCGATCTGCGTTTAGCGTTCTTGGGGTGCGTATATTCAGAATTGTTGTGGGTTCGTGGGGTCTTCCCTTGTGGGTTCGCACCATCAACCTCAGGAATGAAGCGCCACGACACGAGGACTTCCCAGGGGGTCACCCATCTTGAGACTACCCACGGCTGAGCACGCTTAACTGTGAAGTGCTAACCATCGTACTAAAAGCTTAAGCTGGTAGCAGAGGCGCACCCCTATTCCTTTAATCCAGTACAGACACGGGCCCCTATCTCCAACGACTGTGGGTGCCACCAGACCCCGAACTCGATCCACACCCCCCCAGACCCGGGACGTATCATTCCCTCCCTCTTTAAGGAGGTTCGTCCTTGAACCTTTCGATGGAAGTGAGATTCGAACCCGTGCTGGCTTTGATACCAAACCTCAGGAATGAAGCGCCACAACACGAGGACTTCCCAGGGGGTCACCCATCCTGAGACTACCCACGACTGAGCACGCTTAACTGTGAAGTGCTAACCATCGTACTAAAAGCTTAAGCTGGTAGCAGAGGCGCACCCCTATTCCTTTAATCCAGTACAGACACGGGCCCCTATCTCCAACGACTGTGGGTGCCACCAGACCCCGAACTCGATCCACACCCCCTCCCAGATCCGAGACGTATCATAATCACTTGTTTAACCACTAAAACACCATTTGTACATAACTAATCAAAGTTTGAGCAGCATCTCCCCTTAGGGTTAATGTATCCCAAATCACAAAATCAAGCCAATACAAGCCAAACAACCAACCACAACACCAAGAACAAGTATAAATCATCAACATATTACAAGTTCTTAAGCTTACCTTGCTTCTCCTTTATTTGATCTCTCTAGCCATGGCTTCCCTCTCCTTTTCTCTTGATTTTATTCTTTCTTTACATGTTTTCAAGATGTATATGAAGGTTAGAAAGAGTTTACAAGAGATTGAAGGCAAAAACAAGCAATTTCACCTACTACTTACCTTGTTTTGCTTCTTGATTTCTCTAGCTTCCTTCTTGTTCTTCTTTTTGCTTTGCTTGTTAGATATGATTAGTTTTGATGATGGCAAACACAGATGTCAATTATTAAGAATAAAAAGTTTGCATAATATATTTATCTCTTACATTGACTAACTTCTATATTTAATGTTGCATATCTTGTAGATTAGTCAAGGAAAGAAAGAAGAAGATAGAAGATATCTAATTGGGTTATGGAGTTAAGAAGAATGAGATTGAAGAAAAAAGAACTTGTAAGATCAAATGGGAATATCAATATTCAAGCTCTTAAGAATGATACCAGAGAATACATGATGAAATCAAAGTATTGTTTGGCACTGTAGCAGTTGGTACTGTAGCAGTCAGACACAGTAGCATGTAGCTACTATAGCAGTCGAGGAACTATAAAACTCAAGTTTGCATCAAATTTGGGTACTGTAGCACTTACATGCATTTTTTTCAGAAACCAACGTCCTAACGTTGCCTAAGTAAAGAACTCGAGTTAAGACTAAAAACTCAAGTTTGGATTGAAAAGAACTCAAGTTTGCCATCAAAACCTCAAGTTGGCACAGCAAAAACTGGAGAGAACTCGAGTTCATGATGAGAACTCGAGTTTAAGATAAAGAAAATGTACTATGTTCTGCTCTGTTTTACGTTTAGCATGATGGAGCTTTAGTATTTTGAATATATCTCTCCAACTATACATCCGATTAATTAGAACTATAATCGAACGAGAAGAAACTTGAGATTATGATCTTTCACCTAGTGGATTGGTTCAATACAAGAAAAGAATCTATGTTGTACTGAAAGCAAACCTGAGGAAAAAGATCCTTAATGATGCGCACAAGAGTCATTACACCCTCTGGCCAGGGATGGTAAAGATGTACTGCAATTTAAAGGCGATGTACTAATGACCTATATTGAAGAAGGATGTGATAGAATATGTGGCACGATGTCTTACTTGCCAAAAGGTGAAGATTAAGTACAAGAAACCGCCATGATTACTTCAAACTCCCGAGATTCCAAAATGGAAATGGGAAAGTGTAACCATGGATCTTGTGGTAGGATTACCTAGAATCCAGAATCATGTTGCGATCTGGGTGATTATTGATCATTTTACAAAGTCAGCGCATTTCATACCGATCAATGCCAACTCTTCTCCTCATAAGTTGGCGGTAATTTATATCAAAGAGATAGTGATGATCCATGGGACGCCGAAGAATATAATTTTTGACAGAGATCCTCGCTTCACTTCAGAGTTATGGAGATCTATGCATGATGCTTTACGCACTAAAATGAATTTCAGTATGGCCTATCATCCTCAAACAAATGGACAGTAAGAGAGAACCATACAAACACTTGAAGATATGTTAAGAGTGTGTGTGATGTACTTCAAAGGAAGTTTGGATCACTACCTTCCACTTGTAGAATTTTCTTACAACAATAGCTATCATGCGAGCATTCAGATGGCTCAGTATGAAACGTTGTACGGGAGGAAGTGTCAATCCCCTCTCTGCTGGACTGAGTTATCAGAAAGAAGATTATATAGGCTGAAAATAGTAGACCAGACTACTGAACAGATCAAAATTATCAAGCAGAAATTGCTTGCAGCCCAAAGTAGGGAAAAGAGCTATGCCGCCAAACGGAGAAGACCGCTAGAGTTCCAGGTCGGCGATCATGTATTTCTAAAAGTTTCACCTATTACTAGTATTGAGAGAGTGATAAAGAGAAAGAAGCTAAGCCCTCGCTACATTGGGCCATTCGATATTTTGTCAAGAATTAGGCTCGTAGTGTACCGAATTGCTTTACCCCCAAACCTGAGCAGATTGCATGACATTTTCCACGTTTTGCAATTGAAGAAGTACCAACCAGACCCCCAGCATATTATTGAGTATGAGGATGTGGATATGCAAGACGATCTCACTTATGAGGCTGAGCCCGAGCGAATCATTGATAGACAAGAGAGGCGGCTAGACATCATAGCATACTGTTTGTGAAAGTGGTCTGGAAGGAACCATCACCAAGGGAGGCAACTTGGAAAGTAGAAGAGGATATGAGACTACGTTACTCGGGATTTATGCCAGATGAGGTGTAACAAATTTTGGGGACGAAATTTATTGAACGGGGGAGAACTGTAATACCCCACTTTTTTACCAATATTCCTTATATGTATATTTATGACATTTAGTGGAATAAAATGGTGAATTGTGGTGTGTGTAAATTTACAGTAATATTTCAATCACCGGTTACATATAATTCGGCCAACTAAGGACACAAATAGGCAATTAATGTCCACTTAAAGGCCTAATAATGTAACCAAAATTTGAGCATAAAATGACACAAATAATGGTCTCATCCAAGTGTTAAAAATTCAGCCAAATGAAAAGAAAAGAGCAAGGAATGATTTATTTTGGTAAATCATGAAACATATGGGCAAAATGGTAATTTTGCCATAAAGTGGAAAATAAATATTTTTCCCTAATATTCCCAATAATTTTAGTTAAATGAGAATTAAAAAGATAGAAATGGCTACTTGATAATTAATAAGCCTATTTTGATGAATTATTATCAAGGAAGGTCAAATAGTCAAAAGTCAAAGGTTTAAGTCAACAATTTGCAAGATGACAATGGGATAGTTTAAGATCAACATTTTCTCATGAAATTTTGGCTAATTAAGAGTGGGAAGAGGGAATGGAATAATTAGACAAAAATAAGAAAGTTGGACCAATGGAAAATTGTCACACATGTTAAGTCATTGACTAATTGAATATATCATCAATTCTTCATCTCATCCTCCTCATTCTCGTGCTAAACTGAACTGAAAGAGTGAGAGAGAGTTTGAGAATGGTGGAGAGCTTCATGTACACAAGAGGCTTGGGTTCTTCAAATCTAAGGTAAGGAAGCTTGTAACCTTGTGATTCTTGCTTTCTAATCCTTCTATAACCTTTTCTAATCCCTACTCCTCCTTTGAATTCATGGTATTCAAGATAAATCAAGGTTGTGGAGAGAGAGACAGAAAATGTGTAGAGAGAGAAAGAGGAGGAATCAAAAGGTAAACCTCCAAACTTACTTCTCTTGCTTTAGCTGATGCTATTGATATTGTTCTTGGCTTGGTTTTGGTTGTCTTATGAGAGATGGATGATAAAACCTAAGGGACCTTGCTATCCAAGTTCATTTAAAACCATGTCCAATGAATGTCTAAAAAGCTAATCATGTGATTAGAATTAGAAAGGAGGTGATTAAGTAAGAGAAAACGAGAAACCGACATAACTTTTCTGAGAACCTTAGATTTTTGCCCTATCTTTGACATATTGAAGGAGTAGGAATTTAATGATTTTGATGCTTTTACTGAGTTTAGGAGGCAAAATTGTGTAGGGTATATGATGATGGTGAAGTGAGAAAAAGCCTAAAATGTGAAATAACCAAATTACCCCTTAAAACCTTAAGTAAGGGCTACTAAAGGTATTTTCATCATTTGGCCCTGAATTTGACCAATTGGAGGTCAAAAATGGATTCTACACATGAAATTGTGTAGGAGTAGCCTGAGTCATAATTTTGAGTAAAGTACAGCTAGACCGGGTACAAAGGGGTGTAAACCGGGTCTATAGGGGCATTTAGGTAATTTAGTATTTTTAGGCCAAGTTAACCAATAGAATGAGTTTAGAGTGATACATGAATGAGTAATGACTCATTTATGGTATATTTGGGAATTTTAGGATTTGACGACTGTCCTGAGTCCAAGACTTACCCAAGCTCATACGAACGCGACAAAGTTGCTAGAGGAAAGCAACCAGATAGTAACTTATCTTTCATATGTTATAATATGCATTGTATGATTTGTGTGTTCATCAAGAATTGTTTGACGTATTCTGAATATGCGGGGTGGTCGCCTGGGGCCTATTTCCATGGGTAGACGCTCAGGCCAATATAACGCTCATTGTTGCACGAATGGGTGCTCAAGGCCTAATTGCACGGGTATCCTTTGAGGCCTTGTAATATATCTAGCATTATGATAGCTTATAAACTACATGTGATGCATTGAATGATGTTATGATGATTCTGTTGAATGATGACTGTGTAATATGCTTTGTGATGTTATGACTGTGTGATTGACATTATGTTACTACTGAGATTATTTTGAATCTCATTCTTTTTCAAAAACCCATTTACAGTATAGGGAGAGAGCTCTGGGGGTAAGAGGAAAGTAAATGCGGATAGCTAGAGGAAGTAAACGTTGAAGATTTTAGTTGTTAGTCGTCTATTTCTGTAACTTTGGATATTTTGATATATGTATATGATATGTATAGCTATGTAAGCATGATAAGATTGCAAGAGTAACCTAGTTGGTGAATGATATTTTGGTTAAGTAATTACGCTTCCGATGTAAGAGAAGAATCTAAATCTAAATAACTTATCACGATACGTAAGCAGAGACTCATTCGCATACTCTAAATGGACTTAAGTATTGATGAGACTTAGCAAGATAGTAAAGGTGTGTGGGAAAGATTTGAGAAAAAATTTTACCCTCAAATTTCCTTTCCAGTCACAGGTTTGAATCCTGAAATAGGATGGAAATTTGTGAACATTTCCTAATCCGGGACTTGATTATGATTTCACAAGTAATTTCACTACGCTTTTGTACTCATCTGAGGCTATAGGAAATGAGGTATCACACTTCTGGCATCCAAAGTATGTTGTGTGTGTCATGCCAAAACCAATACCTAGAACATGATCATCGCACTCAAGTACACCCAGAACTCTGCTTAGCAGATCATCACAACCAACATAAGTTGCTAACTCTGGCACCTCTTGTGTCATTAATCACTATCACAAAAAGAATTACAATATTATTACTTATTATAAACCAGAATCATTTAAGAAGTGTTAGTTCTTTATTATATGTATTCATATGTTTCAATACTTACACAATATTCTGCAACTCTTCTTGCTTCTTCACTTCAAATTTCCCCTTTTTTATTTGTTCAACCGGCTACCCACAAGTCATGTCATGGAATCTGTGTAATATCTTAATTTGATTCTTCTATCTGCATATGAAAGTTTGTTGAAGTTAAAATTTGTCATACAAATTACAGAAATAATCATTAGTTCTTACATTTTTTTTGCTCTAACTTTGCATAAGATATAGGTCCTTGTGTGTAGCGGTATGACATATTGATTGCATTGGAGCGATTCTTCTCACTTAGCTCCTGTTTAGATCCAAATGATTCATACTAATAAATATTAATTACAAACATATTAGAAGTAGTTTGTAAAGTATAATATTACATCACTTGAAATTCTTGACTTGTATGTGTTCTCACAAACTCATCCCACATTTCTTGACTAATGATCCCTTCGTTTAATTCCAGTGGTGTTGGAATGATATTCTCATTATCACCCTTCAACAAATATTTCACAAGATCAGAACGAAATTTTCTCATGAGTTTGTCGGCTTTTCTGAGCATGAAGTTCTCGTGATCATCACCATCAATAACAAAACAAGACTATAACATAAAACCAAAGATAATTTGTTACATTGTATTTATATGAAACAGAACAACCTGAATAATAAAGTAATTAATGTCTTATTTGGACTTTACCCCAGATTTCATTCCCATATTGTTTCTTCACTTGTCTCTAATCTTGAATTGTAATAGGAACTCTGTCCCAGACTATAGTCCCAATGAAATTATTGAGGGAGCTACTGTTCATTCTAATTGGATTCCCCTTTTCATTCCATTAAGGTTCTAACTTAATGCCCTTACTTCTCATTTTGATCAAACTCGCCATTATGGTCCTACCACAGGCAACTCGCTCAACAAATCTTTCTCTACCAACATGCATGGGAACATTATCATCTTCAAGCAGAAAATCCATTTTCCTGCAAGTTAAATAAATAAAACAAAATATAAGTGCACAGTGACAATCATGTCATTCAAAATAAATGAATTCAACATATATGAATACAAGTAAACAAGTCAAGCACTCATTACCTTTTCCTCTTTCTTGTTTTATTTAAAATTTTCTTCTTCATCATTCTTGTTAAATTGACAATTGTGAATCCCTTGAGTCTTGTAGTAAATAGAATTGAAAGATTGACCCAAGTCCCCTCTTCATGATCATGTCTCATATACAAGGGTTCATCTTCATCTATACCGATATCTTCTAACCCCAAAATCTCAAAAGAAGAATCATCCTCAACAATATTCAAATACTCATTACTTTCAACACCAACTTGTTCTTGACGATTCTTGTTTGATGGGAGTACAATTGACCAATTCTTCTTAGCAGGATCCAGAATGAAGAATACTTGTTCTTCTTATGATGCTAAAATAAAAGGATCATCTTTATACCAAACTTTAGAAAGGTCTACTTAAACAAAGCCAAACTCATGTGTCCACAATCTACTGTTGTTGTTAACCTACTTACATCTGAATATAGGGACCATCAACATAGAGTAATCTAACTCCTATACACATTCAATGACACCTAAGTATGACATTGGTGCGTAGCCAGGATGTATGTCTTTAGCACTGGATCTATACCAAAAATCAACAAGTGTTACCCCACTATTTTGCATCGTACTCCGTGTATCTTATTCTTTTGTATAGAAGGTGTAACCATTAATTGCATAACCATTGTAAGATAATACATTTAAGCTCAGTCCCTTCGACAGCCATATCAATTTCTCATAAACTAAATCAGGATTCCTCTCAATCTCATCAATAATGCACTTTTTCAACCAACTTAAAAAATGTCGATTGTGTTCATTTGTTATTAAGTTTTCATTCCTATCACCATATAATTGTCGAAGATCTTCCTTGTGTTTATCAACAAACGGTTCAACCTCATCAATGTTATGTAGCACATATAGGTGAGCTTGCTCCCATTCAGTCACTGCTATCCTGATTATATCCCGACCACTTATTCCTTTCCCTGATCTTCGGCTATTATGACTAGACTTCAGGATCCCCACAGGGTCAATATTTATAGAAAATTAGTACAGAAGTCACTTGCTTTTTCAACCATGTACCGTTCAATAATATAACCCTCTGGTTGATATCTATTTTTCACATACCCTTTTAAGATTTTCATAAATCGCTCGTTCGGGTACATCCATCTTAAGTAGACTGGACCGTACAATTAAACCTCTTTAACCAAGTGTACATCTAGATAGGCCATAATGTCAAAAAAATGAAGGTAGAAAATACATTTCAAATTCATACAGAGTACAAATAATTAGCCTTTGCAAATGTCACAACTTGGTTGAATCAACCACTTTACTGCAGATCAACTTGAAAAACATACAGAGTTTAGTAATGGTCTTTTTTTACATTTTTGGGTAAGATGGACCATATACCAACCGGTAAGAAATTGTGCATGAGCACATGACAATCATGAGATTTAAGGTTCTTTAACTTCAACTCTTTCACTAATACAAGGTTCTTGATATTTGAAGAGTGCCCCTCTGAAACTTTAATTCCTTGTAGAAACTCGCAAAATATTTTTTTTTCTTTCCTTAACAGAATGTAAGCCACTGGAGGTAGATAAATACGGTTCCCTTTCTCAACTGGTGTCAATTCTTCTATTATTCCCAAATTCACCAAATCCAACCTCACATTGACACCATGCTTACTTTTTCCTTGCACATTAAGCAACATTCCAATTAGACTATCACATATATTTTTTTCAATGTGCATCACATAAAGAAAATGCCTAACATATAAGAACTTCCAATATGGAAGTTCAAAGAAAATAGACTTCTTCTTCCAACTACTTGTCCCGATTTGATTTGCAAGGCTTGCCAAAATTATTATCCAACTCTTTTACCTTTTCAAAAACCTGAGCACCAGTCAACATCTTTGGTAGGCTACCTTCTTCAGAGTCACCATTGAAAGCATTTTTCCACTTCCTCTAACGATCCTTTGATGGTAAGAATATCTGATGTCCTATATAGAAATCTTTCTTACAATTATATAGTCACACTGAATAAGTATCATCTTCACATATAGGGCACGCACAATATCCTTTAACGTTATATCCGGACAAATTACCATAAGCTGGGAAATCATTAATTGTGCCATACAACATGGCTTTCAAAGTGAAAATTTCTTCCCTGTACCCATCATATATATTGACACCATCTTCCCAAAGTAGCTTCAAGTCATCAATTAAACGAGCCAAGTATACATCTATATCATTCCCAACCTATCTTAGCCCTAAATTAACATCGATAGCATCATAAACTTACGTTTCATGATCAAGTATGAAGTAAGGTTATAAATAATCAATATCACCAGCCATGTGCTATGTGTACTACTTTGAACGTTGTACGAATTGATTCCACCAGTTGCTAGTGCAAGGTGTAGGGTCCTAATCTCATTCACAAATTCAGGGTACTCATGATCAATTTTTTTCCATTGAGGGGCATTTGCAGGGTGCTTAAGCTTTGTATCTTCAATCCTTTCATCTGCATGCCATATTAGCTGGCTAAAGATCTTTGCATTACTGTACAGACACTTGAATCTGAAATAATGGGAAAATACCATAGGACCTTTAAGGGACTTTTTCCTTTCTTCTTCCCATATTGAGATGCATTGCATTTAGGGAACTTCTCTAATGTTGCATATTGTTCTTGAAATAATATTCAATCGTTAGGGCATGCATGTATCTTCTCGTATCTCATACCAGTTATAGAGCAAAAAAATCGCTTTGCCTCACATGTCTTCGTAGGAAGTACATTTTCTTCTAGAAGTATATCTTGCAAAAGTTCAAGCAGTGCGGTGAAACTCAAATCACTCAACCCATAGTACGCTTTAAAGTTGTACAATTTCAACACTGCTAGCAATCTTATGTATTTTGTATAACTGGCATACAAGGGTTTCATGACCTTTGAACTTCTCAAATTTATTAGGATAGTTATAAAGCACCTCTTTGACTGCATTTAGCATTTCTTCAAAACCATCATCTTCATCACACATACTTCGGTCAAACTCATTCAAAGCACCACCCGTGGTATGCGCCCGATCACTATAGGGGTCGTTTGTCTCACCATGCCTTATCTATCATGTATATGTTTGATCAATCACATAACACAATAAATGATCTAGCAAATCAAGTAGACTAATCCACTTTCCATAACAACAAGATAAGCAAGGATACAATATTTTGTTAGGATCTTTTGTATGCTCAATTGCAAATCTAATAAACTCTTTCACCCTATCTATATATTCCCTTAAACACCGATCAAATGACATCCATTTTTGATCCATATCTATGCCTTCAACCTATTTTTAAATAGTGGTTAGTTGCTAGAATATTGCATTTAATAATTACTCTTATCTTCTCTGATTTACTTTATAATGAAATCGGCAACATAACATCTTAAAAATAATACCTTAATTATAATAGCTAGGGGTGGGGTTTGCATTAGTTATAAATATATATAATACCTCAATCCTATTTGCTAAACTATCTCTATTTTTTATACATATTAAACAATTATGATAATGTTGGGTAAATTTATATAAAACTATAAATTTGAACTTATTCCCCAGGTCATATTAGTGTAATGATAAAATAATTTAGAGTAAAAAGCACCTAAGTACTTCAATAATTGAACATAAACAACTAAATTATGTAGTCAAGAAAATAATTTTAACAAGTCAAACAACATAATATGGCTTCCTAATTTAGTAAAAAATAAAATGATTCCTACAAAATAATGTCTATGTTAAAATACTGAAAGTCCAAAGGTTTATTAAACTGATTAAAATAGTTCAAAAGGTCAGTGGTTTAATTAAAATTAATCTGATTATGATTAAAATAATAGATAATGCAACTAAAATATATAAAATATTCATGTATAACCCTTAAAAAAAGGGTAAAATTTTAAAAAACAAAAAAGACAATTACCCAGAGATAAATAAAACATCCACGTATAAACTATACATAATCTAATAAGACAGAGTTAGTAATTAAGGCATAAATAAAATGGATTATTATTTTTTCACTTATAACATTTTAGTCTTACTAAGGAATAAAAAGATATAAAATTTAACCCAATCAATCCACTCAAACTCTTGGCCAAATCACCCCATTGTTTAATTCATGGTCCTACCACAAGAATATACTATTAAATGTCTTTGTTTGTTCAATTGAAAAGGAGGTACTCATCCCCGTGTGTGTGTGTGTGTAACAATTAAAAAAAAGAAAATAAAAAGAGCATGTATGCATGTGTGTACAAGAGCACAACAAAAATTAAAAAAAACAAGGAAAGGGGCCATGTATGCGCACGCGTGTGTGTGTATAACAATTAAAATAAATAAATAAATAAAGACAAAGCATGTGTGTGTGTACAGAGCACAACAAAAATTAAGAAAAAAACAAGAGAAGGGGTGGCATGACAGAGCATAGAGTATATAACAATTAACAAAAAAAAAAGAAAAAAGAAAAAGGGCACACAAGATCCAAATGTAAGGTTCTCAATAAAACCAAAAAACAAACAAAAAAGGATGTATAACTTACAGATCTGTAGTGGGGATTAAATGTGACTTGAAGACTTGAGTGGGGACCAAAAGAGGAGGAGATTGTGAGCTGGATAGAGCTAGTGGGGACCAACCAACCAAGAAATGCTATAGGAAGGACGAGAGAGTTTGTGGTGGTGAGTTGAGCAAGAGATAAAACTCACGGTCACAAGAGGGAGTGGGGAAAAAGAAGGAGGGAGTGAATAAATAATGGAGGGAAAGATAAAAGATAGAGAGGGTGATTGGCGGGGAGTGGAATTTTATCCACTTCCAGCCTATGGTTTTAAGTGGCACTTTCTAAGGGAAGGGCCACCCAAAGTCGCTTATTTGATCAAGCGCCACCTAATACAATTTAAAAAAAATGTATAAAAAATTAAAAAAATGTAGTAAGGAAATATAGGCATAGGGTAGAACTTCATTGATTAAGCGCCACCCAATTAAAAGTAATTAAGAAAAATAAAATTTATAATACTTAAAGATGCAACTGTATGCCTTAAAAAATCAAACTTAAAAAAATCAAATTTAAAAAAAATACTGTAGAGTAATGTGGTATTGGCTTTACTTTCGATATCATAAGTGAATTGTAACAATTGACCCAGTTGCCTATGATAATTATGATTCATTATATTAGTTGTCAAAGATGCAATTGTATGCCTTTTATCCAGTCTCATTTATAAGCTTTATAGACAGTTGACTTGGTTGATTCATTATAATAAATTCACTCCTTTGTTCAATTTTTTATTTTGAGGAGAGTTTTTCTTCTTAATAAATTGTCTAGTCTTATTTGTGGTCTTTAGAGCTGCTAGGGCCCCACATGTGAAGCCTCATTGTCACTAAAGTAGTCACTTAATATTGCCTTTTCACCTTCAAAAGGTATCTGGACATGTACTCTTAACCATAGGCTAGGTAAAAATTTTGCATTCACATTGTATTATTCCCAATTTTGCTACTGTCTGACTCTTAAAAGTATTTAAACCACCATGACAACGAATTCACCCAATTAAAAGTAATTAAGAAAAAGAAAATTTATAATAAAGAAACTTAAAAAAGAAATAAAATTTAAAAAATAATAAGCAGAATAATAAAAAAAGAAAATTTATAATAAAGAAACTATAAAAAAAATCAAATTTACAAAAAATATATTATGGTATTGGGTGGCGTTTCTTTGATAAAGCACCACCCAATAATATGCAGAATTAATAAAAAAGAGGAAAATTTATAATAAAGAAATTATAAGAAAATCAAATTTATAAAAAAATGTGGTATTGGGTGGCGCTTCTTTGACCAAGCGCCACCCATAACATAATAATAATAAAAAAAGAAAATTTATAATAAAGAAATTGTAAAAATCAAATCAAATCAAATTTACAAAAAAAACACTAAAAAGGAACATGGTATTGGGTGGCAGTTCTTTGACTAAATGCCACCCAATAATAAGCAGAATAAAAAAAAGGAAATTTTATATTAAAGAAATTGTTAAAAAATCAAATTTATAAAAAAAACAAATACTATGCATGAACGTGATATTGGGTGGCGCTTGTTTTATCAAGCGACACCCAATACTCACATGCAAAGGAAGTGCCTCAGCTGCTAAATAAATTTAAAAAAAAAAACAAAAAGACTGATTGGGTAGCGCTTGTTTAATAAAATGTCACCAAATCCCTCATGCAGTTATGGCCCTTCCTTAGGGAAACGTCGTAGCTACTTCAAATTTTTAAAAAAATTGACTACAAACTATGACACTTCTTTAAAAAAGTGCCACAAAACGTACGCCGTGTAATACCTCACTTTTTCACCAATATTCCCTACATGTATATTCGTGATATTTAGTGGAATAAAATGGTAAATCGTGATGTGTATGAATTTACAGAAAATGGCAATCGCCGGTTACATATAATTCAGCTAAACAATGACACAGAGGCAATTAATGTCCACTTAAAGGCCTACTATTGTAACTAAAGTTTAAGAATTAAATGACATGAATGATTGCTTCATTTAAGTGTTGAAATTGGGTCAAACCAATGGAAATGAGCGATAAATGATTTATTATGGTAAATCATAAAATGTAGGGACAAAATGGTAATTTTTTCATAAAGTGGAAAATAATTATTCTTCCCTAATATTCCCAATAATTTCAGTTAAATGGGAATTAAAAAGAGGGAAATGGCTACTTGATAATTAATAAACCTATTTTGGTGAATTATCATCAAGTAAGGTCAAATAGTCAAAAGTCAAAGGTCCAAAAGTCAACTATTTACAAGATGACAATGGAATAGTGCAAGATCAATATATACTCCCTCATTTCTCATGCATGTTTGGCTGATCAAGGAAGGGAGAAGAGGAAATGAAATATTAAATGAGAAATTAGCATTATTGGACCAATAAGGGAATGCCACATGTTGAACTAATTAACCCTTATGTAATATATCATCATCTCTTCATCTTTTTTCCTCATTCTTGTTCGAAACTAAATCAAAAAAGAGTGAGAGAGAGCTGAGATGGTGAAGAGAAGGAAGGAGCTAGGGTTCTCTTGGAGCAAAGGTAAGGAAGTTGTTACCTTGTGTCTTAAGCTTTCTGATCCCTCCATAACCTCTCCTACTCATCTCTCCTCCTTTGAATCCATAGTTTTCAAGCTGAATCAAGAGTTGTGGAGAGAGAGATAGAAATGTGTAGAGAGAGAAAGTGCTGGAAATCAAGAGGCAATCTTCCCAAACTTATTCCTCTTGCTTGATTGATGCTATTAGAGTTGTTCTTGGCTTGGTTTTGGTTGTTTTGGTAAGAGTTAGCTTAAGAAACATAAGAGACCTTAATGTTCAATTTTCTCCAAATCAAGTCCAATAAATATCTAAATAGCTAATAGTGTGATTATAAGTAGAAAGGAGGTGATTAGGCAAGAGAAAACGAGAAACCGACACAACTTTTCTGGGAATCCTATTGGATTGCCCTGTGTTGGACGTGCTAAAAGGAGTAGGAATTTGATAATTCCGATGCTTCCATTGGCTTTAGGAGGCCAAATTGTGTAGGGTCTATATTGATGATAAAGTAAGAAAAGCCCTTGAATGTGAAATGACCAATTACCCTCTTAAAAGCCTTAAATAAGGGCTATCAAGGGCATTTTCATCGTTTAGGCCTGATTTTAACCAATGGAAAGTCAAAAATGGATTCTACACGTGAAATTGTATAGGATTGGCCCAGGTCATAAATTTGGTAAAGTATAGTGAGACCGGGTCTTTAGGGGCATTTTAGTAATTTAGCACTATTAGACTAAGTTAACCAATACTATGAATTTGAAATTATGCATGAATGAGAAATGACTCATTTATGGTATATTCGAGATTTCAGGACTTGGTTGGTTTGCTTGAGCTTGGAAAGGTGAGAAGAAGTTGCTAGAGAAAAGCAACCAGATAGTAACTTATCTTTCATATGTTATGGTATGCATTGAATGATTTGTCTATTCATCAAGAATTGTCTGACGTATTTTGAATATGCAGGGTGGTCTCCCGAGGCCTATCTTTGCACGAGTAGACACTCAGGCCAATATAACGATCACCGATGCACGAGTAGATCCCGAGGCCTATTACACGGGTATCCCTTGGGGCCTTGTACACTAGTACAAAAAATTATATTTAGATCGCCACATTTAGACCGGTTTTCGCGGGAAAGGTCTAAAAGAAAAATGTCGTGGCAATTTTGAAATTAAGAGAAACTTCTAAGACCGGTTTTTTAAAAAACCGATCTTAAAAAAATTATTTAGACCGGTTATTTAAATAACCGGTCTTAAAAATAACAGAAATAAAAATTATTTAAAGAGAAAATATTTTTTATTTTTTTGACCGGTCTAAAATATACCATTTTTTAGACCGATCATCATTTAGAACCGGTCTAAAAATTAACTGAGAAAATAAAAAAAATCTGGTTTGTTTTTAAGACCTGTTATGTATAACCGGTCTTAAAAGTCCAGAAATTCAAACCTAATCCCCCTCCATTTCTTTTCCCTCCCCGTCATTTCAACTGCCGCAAAAGCTTCATCTCAGCTCGCACCTTCTTCTCCGGTCATACTCCACCATTTTCTTCGCACTCTGCTCTAGCCACCGCCACCACCGCCTCCTCCTTCTCTATTTCCGACCTAAAATCCTCCAGCCTTCTGTTCATTGCACCTGTTGCCGCGGATTCTCCTACTGTGCGCTATCTTTTCATCGTTATCTCGTTTGTATTCTCCAGCCGCTGCAACTGCCGCTCATCCTGCTCCTTAAGCCACAATCGAAGGTCACTACCTCCAGGTAAGAGTAATGTCTCCTCTATCTCAGTTAATTCTTTGATGATCTAGTCTGTGATTTACGGATTTGGATGTTATGAATCTGTTCAATCACAAGTGCTTGACCTTTCACATTTTGCATATCAATTTCTTTTTGTTGAATTTGTTGAAGATATAATTGGGCTGTTTATCAATTTCTTTATGTTGAATCTATTGAAGTGGTCCCTTGAAGACTTGAAGCTGTTATGAACCTGTTTAATCTGTTGAATCATTTTCTTTCTTGAGTCTATCAATTTCGGTATTTATGTCTTCAAAATCAGATATAATTGTAGTGGTCCCTTGAATAGAAATAAGAACTCTGTGAAAGGGAAAAAATTACTTGATGAAAATGGAACAGACTGTAATTACATCTGATGAATAATTCTATTAAACTAGGTAACTTGATGAGTGTAATGATTTCATACTCTCATCAAACTGCTTCCTTTTCCAGGGGAAAAAATATACAGAAGAGAAGGAAAAAAAGGTGTTGAAATATATCACTACTACAGAAAACACTTTTAACGTCTAAAAATAGAGGGACGCCTATACCAGGGACGTAAAAAAGTCAGGATATGGCGTCTTTTAAAAAAGGGACGTCTAAAGTTGTTTTTTTAAAAAAATCGCTTATATTTTTCACTGCCTAACAATTATAACCTACAAAAACAAGATCGAACAATTTTTCATAAACCAAAATGTCCTTACAGATTAATATTGGTGAAGGATGATAAATCAAAATGAATCTACAATGAAGATAAATCTAAATCTTAACACAACAAAATATATATACAATAATCGCAGTTCAAAACTTAGCCTATAAAAAGAAAAAGTAATTATCCATACCTTTTGGCCACAGTAGGAGAGGGAGGATGGAGGCCAACGGCGGGAGAGGGAGGGAGGAGGAACCAACAGCATCAAAGATCGAGGAAGAACAATGGCGACGAGCTTCAACAATAGAGAGGAAGAGAGGAAGACGGTAGATGATGGTGGTGGAGATAGAGGAGGACGACTTTCAAAAAAAGAACTACGATAATGAAAGGGAGTAAGAGAGAGAGTTATGGTGGAAAATGAGCTTCAAAAGAATGGTGTAAGATTCAGCTTCGAGAGAAAATGAGAGTTTTAAAATTTGAATCGAGGAAGCTAGCTTGCGGAGGTAGACATAACCTTAAAAATAGTGATGTCAGTATTAATTTGACTGATTTATGTTACCTTTAGACGTCCCTTTTTGAATTTGGGACGTCAAAAGTAAAAAAAAATTGACTTTAGACGTCTCTTTTTCAAAAAGGGACGTTTAAAGTCTAAAAAAAAAATTAAATTTTTCTACTTTAGGCGTCCCTTTTTGAAAAGGGACGTCTAAAGTTAGACTTTAGACGTCCATTTTTCAAGAAGGGATGTCTAAAGTCTAAAAAAAATTAAAAAAAAATTATTTTTTTTTACTTTAGGCGTCCCTTTTTGAAAAGGGATGTCTAAAGTTAGACTTTAGACGAAAAATGGACGTCTAAAGTCTAAAAAAAATTAAAAAAAATTAATTTTTTGTACTTTAGGCGTCCCTTTTTGAAAATGGACGTCTAAAGGTAGACTTTAGACATCATTTTTTAAAAAATGGACATGCTTCTAGATGATAACTTTAAGGACATGCTTCTAGATGATAACTTGCATGCCCTAATGATTGCATATTGTACAGAAAAGAGCATAAAGAGAAGCAGTAGTGTCCGATATGTGAAACCCCCAGGTACAAATCAAATAAGGTCCCTGCAAAAGTATTGTGGTATCTTCCAATCATACTGAGGTTCAAACGCCTGTTTGCTAATGAAATTGATGCCAAAATTTTGAGATGGCATGCGGATGCACTACTAGAAAAAACACTTTTAACGTCCTTTATTTAGGACTTTTAACGTCCTTTTATGGGGGGACGCGTATGTTAGCGACGTAGTAAATTTGGATTTTAGACGTCCTTTGTAAAGGGACGAGTAAAGGTCAGGGTTTAGGCGTCTCTTTTGCTAAAAGGAACACCTAAACGGAGACTTTAGGCGTCCCTTTTCACAAAAGGGACGCCTAAAGTCCCTGTTTAGAATTTTTTTTAATTAGGGACTTTAGGCGTCCCTTTTAGCGTAAGGGACGCCTAAAGGTTTTTTTAAACTATACGGTGCTATTTGTATTGTTTCTGGCCATTCTAAAAGCAAACAGCAACATAGTCTCCTTATTACACAAAAAGGAAACATACAGTACGCTGTATATAATTAACAAAACACAACATCCACCTCTAATGAAACATTCATGCACTACAGTGTTGACATAAATGTTGTCCACTAATAAACAACTACTAAGTAAATGTACAAGAAATGATAAACTTCTACAAATCAACGTGTTGAAGAATCCTTCCAGCCAACAAGTCTCTGATCAAATTAATGTCTTCATATAAGTAAGCAGCATCATTCTCAAAGATCTGCAAATTAGAAAATATGATTATACGAAATCAATGAAATTAAAGGATTGTTTAGCAATTCAATTAAAATACACCCAAAATATTATCATTTGATTACCTGTTGAAAATCACTTGTAACGCCACTTTGAATGATATTATACATGTAAAGTATAACATAATAGCCACATTCAGTACCACCTAGCTGTTGAGGGCACTATAAATCAAAAGCAATTGGTTAAAATCAATAACATACATAATTTCTAAAACAACCCTAAATAAAATAACTTAAATTATATTGGAACCACATACTTTGGGATAGAACCACTTTGGCTTGTGAACAACTCTACCCTCACATGACCCGCCAAGCATTCTATATATTTAGGTCGCGCTACCATTAAAATGTAAAACATTTTAAGTTAGAACAATTTATTTAAATCAAGCATTTCTTTAATTAATAAAAAAGAAATAACTAACGTGTTGAAGACGGATTTTGTGTCCTTGTCGGGCTTTTTTGTCAAGGAATCAAACCAATAGATTTCATTGAGGCGTAGGCAAACAACACACAGGCTCCAATGGTAACTACAACAATACACAGATTAAAATGAAGTTTAGATTAGAAGAAACTTATTAGCACTGAAGCATCCCAAAAAAAAATTTACTACATACCCTTGAACAATTGGCACTACATAACATCGCAACTTGGTCGCTCCCATTGTGAAGCCCACATAATGCATCCTTTTTGCGACATCATTTTTATCCGATATCGTATTTTCCAGACATAAGAATCCGTATAAATTTGGTCTTTCCATATCAATGCACATGTGGTAGAAGGACCTAAAATAGAAATAAAATGACCAATGAATTATTGAACTTATGAAATCTTGAACTTAGAAAATAAAAACTAACCAAATGGCAAGTGTGACCCATCCTGCATCTATCTCCTCCAAATGCAAAAACTCCTTAAGATCTTTATTGTCAATCGTGTTGGGATACGTCAATTCTGTACCTACAATCCCTGGAGGCATATTGAAGTCGACTTGGGGAATACCTTTGTAAATCTGTTGCAGCCGTGCTAGAAAGGCCATTTCAGCGCATGTTGCTCCTATAACCATAGAAAACAAAATCAATTATATTACAATGATGCCAATAAATGTCAAGTGATATGAATATAATTCCTACCATTGGTGAGGTTGCCAACGTGCCAATAAGATATTGAGGCCAAAGGATGAAAGCTCCAATTTCCTGACCCAGTGTGGCAATCTCAACGTCAGGGATAGGGATGGTTGCACCTTCTTCCCCCTCATGAACACGTGTCACTGTCACCCTATGTAAATATTGTGGAATTTGATTATGATTGTGGGTGGTAGCTTGTGTGTAAACGAGAGCATTGACTACAACACGAATCATGGGGGCATCCAAATAGAGGATACACGATTCGCCCGACTCCGGAGTGGTAGAAGGCTGGCCCAGTGGTTCTGTTATATGAGAAGGTTGGCCACAGGGTTCTGTACTATGGGAAGGCTGGACAAGACTATGGAAAGGAGCGGCAACAAGTTCTGGAGTGTGGGAAGGCTGGACAAGGGGTTTTGGATTGTGGAAAGCCTCGGCAACGAGTTGCGGAGTGTGGAAAGGCTGTACAAGGGATTCATCCGGTGGGTGGTAACTTCCTTTAGTGCTGGGGAAGGCTGGGGATTCCTAGTTTCTAACCCTAGTACCCTCCGTTTGATGAAAATCAAACCATGATTTCATTTCACCACGTAGTTCTGTCATTAGCTCATCTCGGATTTGATCGTGAAGCTTAGCAAACTGTTGACTGGGTTCAGCTTGTGAAGAAAATATCGAGGCTTTACCAAAATACTTCGTAATACCAACTCTCCTCGTCTCCCCTCTAACACGGCCAAGGTATTCAGCCTTCCCAATCGCCGTTACCAATATGTTCATCCGTCCACTTGGAGTGAACAAACCTTAGCTACTCTGCTCTTCGAGTTCGTCCTGTAGCATACAATTCGTTATGAACGAAAGTTAAATGCTAGAAATGTGAAAGAATTTCACAATTAATTACTTGTACTATTACTACTTACAATCCTCGAGGCAACCTCAGCAATAGTCGGATTTATATATTTGCCACCCTTAATCCTCCCTGCTTTCCAGTTTTTGTGACACAGAGGAGGAGCTGGCGCTTGTACAACAACGGAAGGATCCGATTTCGCAGCTTCCTTCATTTTTTCCAGCTCTTCTGCCATCAATGTCCGCTCCAGCTTCCTGTAGCCACCCCGAGATATGTAATGCTGGTACTGATTTGCTTCTTGCCTCTGTGTGTTCGCCGCACTTAATTCCTGTTTAAGGGAAAAAGGGAAAAACAAGTCATTAGTGCATTAACTATATTGAAATTAAAAATTTTCATACTGAAGACAAAAAATTTACCAAAAATTCAGGAGCTTGTCATTTTGCTACAAACAACCTCCAGTCCTCTGGAGATAGATATGAATATTCCTGACAAGGATCCAAATGTCTCTTGTCACCTCTAAGGTACTTCTTGGAGAGCTTATTTTTAAAATCCTTCCAGCGCAAATGAACCTCTCCCATCTAGTGGTTCTACATGTCTGTGGTGTCAGGAACATCGAACGTTTGTTGTAAAAACGGAGACAATTAAACTTGAATAGGAAGAAAGATCTAAATACATAACATGTATCGAAAGTTATGTACTAAAATCTGTTACCATATCATGGCTTTCGTCTTTTTGGGAACCTGCCTCCAACTATCATAGATGATTCGGACTTTGCTTCAACCCAAAAAACCAAGATAACTAATGAAGTGGTCTTTCTCAGGACCCTCTGGATTCATGTTGGCATCAAACTCTATGTGAACCCTCTCCTGTTCATTGTAGTGGCGCTTCACCAATACAGTCATCTTGTGGCACCCCTTGTTTTTCTTGGAGCGGGTGGCTCTTCTTGCCTTCCATTATGATGCTCGGTGTTGCTCCCTGAGTTACTAGAACTTGACATATTCCTGGACATAACAAAATCATTGTCAGAGAGGTAAGTAGATTGTAGGTATCTGTATAAACTACATTAAAGGAAAAAAGCACATAGGACATAATACAGTTTTATATAGTTAAAGGTCTTACTTCATACTGTTTCCCATATTCCTTCACAATGATCATTTCTTGCAGAATAATCTTCATCATCTACCAACTCGACCTCACTTCCTATAGGTGGATTGTCAAAGGTGGTGTGTCGTCAAGGTTGAAGGCTGGATCACCAGTTTTTTGCTTTGAAGTACAATGAACATATTTTTATTTGCAGGATCTGTGACATAAAACACTTGCTTCGCCTGGCTTGCTAGAATGAAGGGCTCATCTCTATAACCAACTCTTCGAAGATCGACGAAGACAAATCCAAATTGTGGATCTATTACCACAGTAGCATTGCTAACCCACTTACATTTGAACAAAGCAATTTTGAACTTGTTGTAAGTCATCTCCCATATTTCTTCTATAACTCCATAATAAGTCATTGACGCACATATGGGGTTTTTGTCTTTCGAACTGGAAAAGTGTATAGCTTCAGCTTCAACCATCACCCCACTATTTTGCATGGTACTTTTGTCATCTTGCTCTTTTGTGTAGAAAGAATACCCATTTATGTCATAACCAGTCTAAGTAACAACTTGAAATGAAGGCCCCCAAGCTAGCCAGTTGATTGTCTCGGACACACCGATCTCATGCGAAACCTTCTCCTCAAACCACTTAACAAATGTCTTGTTTTGCTCAATAGCTATTTGCATGTCACTCTTCTTTGGATTAAAGTTCTTCAAAGTCTTTTTGTGCTCATCTATGTATGGCTGAACTTCTTCCATATTATTCAAGATATACAAGTGTGCTTGCAACACCTCTTCACAATCCGCAGTCTTCGCTTTAAGTCTTCGTGTTCCCTTGCTTCTCCCATTTTCATGCCGAGACTGTTCCTTTTTACCAGATAGATAATCTTTACAAAAGTTCATAGCCTCTTCAACTACATATCGCTCAACTATTGAGGCTTCAGGTCGATAAGGATTTTTAGGATACCCTTTTAAGATCTTCATGTATCGCTCAAAAGGGTACATCCACCTCAAGTAAACTAGACCGTAAAGCCTTACCTCCCTTACTAAATGAACTACCAAATGAACCATTATATCAAAAACTGATGGAGGAAAATGTATCTCTAGTTGGGACAGAATTATATAACCCTCATTTTCTAGTTCATCCAACTTCTCAGTGTCAATGACTTTGTTACAGATAGCATTGAAGAAAACACACAATCTGGTTATAATAGTTCGCACTTCATCTTTCATAATGCCTCTAATGGCTACTGGTAACAATTGTTGCATTAACACGTGATAGTCATGGGACTTCATTCCCACTAACTTCAAATCGTCCATTGACACACACCTACTAACATTAGAAGAGTAGCCCTGTGGGACCTTAATTTCATGCAGACACCCACACAAACTTCTTTTCTTCGCTTTTGATAGCATATGTGCAGCTGGCTCCATATATGCCCTCCTACCATCATCTCTTAGTTGTGGATGCAACCGATCTCTTATTCCCATATCAACAAGGTCAAGTCTCGCATTCATTCCATCCTTAGTCTTCCCTGGGATGTGCAAAAGCGTACTTACAAGGCTGTCACACACGTTTTTCTCCACATACATCACATCAATACTGTGTCTTACATCAAGACAATGCCAATACGGAAGATAAAATAAAATTGACCTCTTCTTCCATATGTTCTTCTCACCCGTAGTCCTTTGATTTTTACCAAAGATCACATTGACATGTTCTACCCGACTATAAACTTCCTCCCCGGTTAATGCCCTTGGTGCAACTCCATGTTCTGGTAAGCCATCAAAACGCTTTCTCAGCCTACGATATGGGTGGAATCGATAAAGAAACCTCTTGTGGCCAAGGTACACTATTTTTTTGCAATGCTTAAGTTGTCGAAAGTGTGTTTCTCCTTCACAGATTGGGCATGCTTTATGACCCTTCACACTATACCCTGACAAATTTTTGTATGCGGGGAAGTCGTTTATCCTGGTAAAAATCATTGCATGCAACTTGAAAGACTCTTTCTTATAAGCATCGAACACATCCACACCTTCCTCCCACAACTTCTTCAAGTCCTCAATCAAAGGAGCCAAATACACATTGATGTCATTCCTTGGCTGTTTTGGTCCAGAGATCATCATAGAAAGCACAACGTACTTGCGCTTCATACATAACCAGGGAGGTAAGTTGTATATTACAAGGAGAACTGGCCACAAACTATGTGTACTAGTAAGAGTTCCATACGGATTTATTCCATCTGTACAAAGTGTTGGGATTCGTACACGCAGCGGAAAAATTAACGATTTAAAAACCTCGAATCCCAATCACGGATCTATCAAAGACGTCTAAATCGAGTAGTTAGTATAGTACCTTTATGTTTTTCGTGCTTTCGATCTCTAGGAGTCAACACCTCTGGTCGCCTCCCTCTACCAGTATCCACCACACGAACAAGACCCAATGCGGCAGCGTGCTAGCGCCTCCAAGATGCCTCTCTAGGGTTTCTTGCGGCTCTCCAAGTTCTCTGTACAGCCTAGGGTTCTCTAGCCCTTCGAATTTTATATCTGATGTAGGCCGTATTAGAATCTCAAAATTAATCTTAATTAATTTGAAATTCAAATTAAATCAAATAAATCTGACTTGATTAAATCTGTCAAACAGATTTAATTTATCGTATTCATTTAATCTAATTAAAGAGCCAATAGATTTAATTTATCTTTATAAATTAAATCTAAGATATGATATCTGTATTAGTTTTAATTATTTAATTTATCAAATAAATTAAATATAAAACTAACATCTTATAATAATATTATAATCTATATATATTATTATTATTTTCTTTTTGAATATATATATATATATATATATAATTCATCCACCCTAGGTCAAATATTGTATTCATTAAATCTTAGACACATCTTAGATTCAATGAATCTGGACATCATAGCTCGTGTTGGGCTATTCTTGTGTGCGACCCTGTAGGCCCACATGAAGTTGGCAGTGGGCCAAAAACTATTATAGCCCACAAGTCACAAGCGGCCTCTAGCAAGACATTGCGACTACCCAATTCACATGAGGATCGATGATACGATGCAACCTTTTATACAACCATGTCACGTCTCTTTTTGTCACACGATATTTTGGTCAAGGATGAGGCATGGACAACGTCATCCTCCTGTTCCTGACCATCACTTTCCCGATTCCTGAGTAGCCTGAAATTAGAAATGGAAACTCCTTCCCATTACAGTATGGCCATACATTTCTCAGACTCACTCATCGAGGGGCCCAGTAATACCTCTCACTAATGTGAAGGACAAATTCCATCTTGACCACTCACATTCCTCTTCATGAAAACTCCTAAGCCCGATTGTAGCCTTTATCATCACCCTGTCAAAGGTGACTTTTGACTAGGTCAAAACTTAGCAAGTTTCATGCAAGAATCTATGATGATCTCAGGTCAGAGGGCACTGTGACATGATTATATGTATGAGATAAGCTTATGACTTAATCCATGCAACTTTCTCATAGCGGGTCGGTCCAGCACCTTATACTCCTACAAGTGCCTAAGACTTTGATTTGTATCTCTATACCTCATCAAAGTCATACTGGTCTTATTTCATCTTTGCTCCCGCATAGATAATTGACCAGGGACATTTAGGATAATCTTTATAGTTCATCCAATGATACAATTATCATAATAAACATGCAAATGATATGATAACAATAAGGAGAAATTCTTAAGTAACAATAATGTTTAAGGTACAATGATTGGCCCTTAGGGCACAATTTCCAACACAAAGTCCAAGCCGAAGGTTTCTTGGCTCACTGCCAAATTGAGGGAACATTTCATCTATCTTCTTCCACTGTGGAGAGTCAGCCGGGTGCCGAAGATATTTTTCGTCACAAATTCTCTCATCAGAATGCCATCTCAACTTCTTCACTTTTGTTGCGGTCGCAAACAAACGCTTAAACCGTGGTATTATTGGAAGATACCATATCACCTTCGAAGGTTGCCTTTTACTTGTTGTCCCTTCTCTACAACCACCGTCTTTCTTCACTTTATATTGTGACGTTTTACACTTAGGATACTCACTAAGATCTGCATACTCCTTTCTGTACAATACACAGTCATTAGGGCAAGCATGTATCTTTTTGTTCTCCATGCCCATCGTAGACAAGATTTTCTTTGCCTCATACATACGGTTTGGAAGTACATTATCTTCTGGAAACATATCACACAATAATTCCAGTAGTAATGTAAAACTACTATCGGTCCATCCACAAGTTGCCTTTAAGTTCACCAAATGCAATATTCCCGTCAGTCGTGTGTATTTACTCCCAGGGTATAATGGTGTCTACACATCACTCTGCAAGCTGTCAAATTCATGTGCCTGGGCGAAGGATTCAACCTCGACATCGTGAATCATTTTCTCCATTCTATCTTACTCTATAACATCCACTCCTTCCTTCTTGTGCGATGAACAATCAGTTACTTCCTCACCATGCCATATCCACCTTGTGTATCGAAGATTTATTCCATCACAAAGTAGGTGATCCCTTATATCATCAACATCCCGTCGACTCTCGTTTAAACAATTCACACAAGGACAAAAATACTTCCCATTTTTTGTTGGAGCATTCCTTCTAGCAAATTCAATAAACTCTTCCACCCCATTCTCATATTCTTCACTAGTTCTCAAAGCATTCATCCAACTATGATCCATTTTTAGCCTAAGTCATTCTCAATAACGCTAAAGTTTAGAATAATTGACAACAATGAGATTTCCTGTTATAACTATTTTAAACATAAAAAATACAATCCACTAATTTTTCATCATTAAACTAAAAAATTCAAAAGGACATGTTAAAAAATTTATACTTATATATTACTATTATTATGACACAACAATTATTTCTCAAAAATATTTTTATTTCCAGACATATATGGCATTTCACTTTTGAAATAATTAATTATTACCTTTTAATCTCATTCATTTTTCATTCTATTACATATATACTTCGGAGCTAAACAAGTAACGAGTTTTATAATTTTTTTAATAGTCACTTTTCAACAAATTCCAACATATTTTTCACTTATAAAATATTTTATAATTATCTACATATATATATGTCATGTGCAAAAGCCATAAAAATATACAAGTGTCTTTCTTTGTTTAGATGTAACCAGCTGCTAACCCAAGTATAGCAATAAATATCATATATTATAAATATTATATGTCTTTTCTAAATGTAATAGGAGAAGCAAAAATCTATAAGGCACGTACGAACACATAAGTGACATTTCAGACACTTAAATAACCGCATAAAAAACAATCCAACTATACAAAAAAAATAAAAAAAAACTTTGGTGGACAGACTGAGGACGCTGATGCTGGCCTTGTGGTGATAAATGGAGGGGCGCCGCTGTACCTTGGAGCTGAGGACGGACTGACGCTGCTGGCCTTGTGGTGGATAGATGGGTAGGACGCGAGAGAGAAGATCGAGGAGGGGGATGACGCCTTAACAATCTTGGGAGGAAGGGGATTGAACAAAAATGCTGCTATGGAGGCTAAGTTTCTGCAGCGTCGGTTTTTTGAGAGAGGGAGGAAGAGAGAACGAAAATGCTGGAATATAATAGAGGGAAATGAAGGAAATTGGAGGGAAAGAACCTTTAGGCGTCCCTTCTTTAGAAGAGACGCCTAATGTTAGCTGCATTCCAGCCACGTGGCTGGCATGCAGCCTTTAGGCGTCCCTTCTGGAGAAGGAACGTCTAAAGGTCTCTTTACACGTCCCTTTTGGTTTTTAGGACGCCTAAAGAGGAAAAAGTTTCTTTTTATTTACATAAATGCCACTGCGTCTAGTTTTTACTTCCCTTTTTAAAGAAGGGACTTCTTTATGTGACGTTAAATCCCTATTCTGTAGTAGTGATGAGAGGATTTCCGATGGAAAGTTTCAACATCTAGCTGATTCTTCTCAATGGAAGAAAATTGATCAATTATTTCCTAACTTCGGCAAAGAGCCTCGAAACCTTAGGCTTGGGTTTAGCACGGATGGCATCAATCCTTACGGTAGCCTAAGTAGTATACATAGTTCATGGCCTGTTCTGTTGGTAATTTACAACTTATCTCCTTTGTTATGCATGAAACAAAAATACATTATATTATCTATGTTGATTTCAGGACCAAAATAACCCGGAAATGACATAGATGTTTACCTAGAACCCTTGATTGAAGACTTGAAAGAGTTGTGGGATGAAGGTGTCGATGTTTTTTACGCGAACAAGAAAGATATTTTTAAAATGCGAGCCATGATCTTTTGTACTATAAATGACTTCCCTGCATATGGAAACTTGTTAGGATATAGCGTTAAAGGCCACAAAGCATGTCCGATTTGTGAAGAAGGCACATGCTACCATCAACTTCAACATGGAAGAAAGACTGTTTATCTTGGCCATAGAAGATTCCTTAGACGGGGCCACCCATATCGTAGATTAAATAAAGCCTTTTTTCATGGCCAAGAGTTTAAAGATGCTCCGGAGGAATTGACTGGGGAGAAAGTTTATAAAAAGGTACAAAATATCAATGTTATCTTCGGTAAGACTATAAAGAGTAGAAATGAGAAAAATATATGGAAAAAGAGGTTGGTCATATTCAATCTTCCATATTGACACAATCTTGATGTAAGACACTGTATTGACTTCATGCATGTGGAGAAAAACGTATGTGATAGTATAGTTGGGACACTGCTCAACATACAAGGTAGTTCTAAGGATGGCGTGAAGGCAAGATTAGATTTACAAGAAATGGGAATACAAAAAGACTTGCATCTGAGGCCGCATGGTAAGAGAACATTTTGTCCTCCAGCTTGTCATACTTTGTCCAAGGATAAGAAAAGAAGTTTTTATGAGTGTTTACATGGAATCAAAGTTCCATCAGGGTATTCCTCAAATTTTAAGAAGCTTGAGTCGATGAAAGACTTGAAGTTAGTAGGGCTAAAATCTCATGATTGTCATGTATTAATGCAACAACTACTCCCAATAGCTATTCGAGGCATTGTTGAATATGATCTTCAACATATATTGACTATACTTTGTTTCTTCTTCAATGTAATTTGTAGTAAAGTCATTGAGACGGAAAGATTGGATGAATTGGAAAATGAAGGATACCTGATCTTGTGCCAGCTTGAAAAGCTTTTTCTTCCTTCTATTTTTGACATCATGGTACATCTAATTGTTCATCTAGTGAGGGAAATAAAGTTGTGTGGCCCTATCTATTTCCGGTGGATGTACCCAATTGAAAGAACTATAAAAATCCTAAAAGGGTATGTGAAGAACCCTAACCGGCCTGAAGCATCTATTGTTCAAAATATGTTTATGAAGAAGCCATGGAATTTTGTCAACATTATTTGTCAAATGTAGGACATATCGGCCTTCCTAAACGCCATACTGAAGAATGGGGTAGACGCGGGGCTACAGTAAAGAGTGTGGATCCTGATGAATTACAACAAGTCCACTTGTACATCTTGAATAATGTTGATGCAGTTCAAGATTACATGAATGCTCATAAAGAAATTGTCGAAAAGCAAATAGTCAAATGACTGAACAAAGGTTAATTAGGGAGCATATAAGAACTTTTGCACATTGGTTCAAACATAAGGTTGACGGAGAAGAATTTGTTTCTGATACAATTAAATGCCTAGCACATGATCCTGAGGTTGATGTCATAAGTTGGACTTCATTTGTGATCAATGGTTATACCTTTTACACGAATTCCCTGGATGATAAGACCATTGTCCATAACAGTGGTGTTATGTTAGTTCAAAAGATAAGAACCCTAAATTGGCAGCTATACCTTATTATGGGGTTATTGAGGAGATTTTGGTGGTTGACTATGTTAAAATTAAATTTCCCATTTTTAAATGCAAGTGGGTTGATGTTAATAATGGTGTGAAGATTGATCAGTTAGGATTTACATTAGTAGATCTGAACAGTAGAAGTTTTGGAGATGAACCTTTCATTATGGCAATCGGGCAAAACAAGTGTTCTATATTATCGATCAGGAAAATAAAATGTGGTCTGTAGCTCTCTAAGGAAAAAGGGTCTTTGATATTGATGAGGAAAGTCGTTTAAATTGCGATATTCTTGAGACTCCTTTTTTCAGGGGGCTTCCTGAATTGAACGAAGAAGATGAAACAGATAATGAACACGGCACAAGAAATGATCATCGTGAAGCGATATGGGAGGATATCTCTTTATAAATCTACTTTAAAAGTTAGCTATCTATCTAAAGTAATTATCATTATGAGTTATATCTAGATAATATATACAATTATTTTATAGCTTACTAACTTAACGATTTGTCTTAACAGGACAATGATGGATCTGAGGCTTCCTAGTGAGAAGGCTCAAGAGTCACCTAGTGCTCATCAAAGCGAGCCAGTGAGTATTAATCAGAGCCAGAATATAAAAGAGCTGAGTAACCAGTCCATACGGAGGGGTAGGAGGGCTACACGATTGAGAGACGTTACCCTCAGTTAGAGTGCCAGTGAAAAGATAACGATTGAGTTTGATCAATATTGGAAACCAATCGGGCCTAATGCAATCCGATATAGGAGTTTCGTCGGCCTCCTAGCATTCAATAAGCCTAGTATCATGATAGAGGAGTGGAGAAATGTCGACAAAAAAGTGAAGCAGCATATTTAGGATACTATTCAGGTATAAGTTCTCTTCTGCATGTTATAATTGTCAAATTTGTCACTAACTGTGTTAACGCATGCATAACAGCTCACCTACGACATCCCTCAGAGTGAAGTCTTGTACAACAAGACTATGACGTATTGTTGTGAGCGAGGTCAAGATGAATCTTGCCAACAATTACGTGCATATCGAGGTGGAAGCTAGTAAGCCTCATCCTACTCCATGCAGCAAGTATTCATATATCGATGAAGCCACCTAGCAAGAGTTTTTGAGGCTTCGGACTACTCTAGAGGCTTTAGTGAGTTAACTTATTTTATATTTTATTTTCTTATCAATCGTCTATACTGATTGTAACCTTTTATTATCCTAATTTCTTATTTGCAAGAAAGAAGTCAAAAAGCACAAGAGAGTGGTAGGAAGAATGATTGCCCCCATACAATGTCTCTTGAGGGATATGCAAAGGCCGAAAAGGACTTGTTGGCGGCCAAACGGAAGAGATTGGAGGAAGCATCTCAATCCGATCCTTCTATTCTTCTTTCTCCACCATCTCCACAACGACGCGAAGAATTATGGTTGCATGCTCGCCGAAAGAGTAGTGGGTCATATACGAGTGAGCAGTCTCGTATAGTCGGTGAAAAAATTGTAAGTATTGTTGTTGTTATTAACTATTTAGTAAACATGTTTCATTACTCATGTGTCTTCTCTGTATATCTCACAGGAAGAACTTCGAAAAAAGCAAGCCGTAGGATCCTTTAAGGCTGAGGGGAGGGATGATATCCTCACAGTTGCTACTCGAAAATGTGAGCATCCAGGCCGTGTCAGGGGAGTTAGAGGAGGGGTGGGCATAAAGGATTACTTTAGGGCGGAAGCAAGGGCCGAGGTAGAAGCATTATTTGATGCACTATTGGATGTCCGATTAAGCAAGATGAAGGAGGAAGTGTATCCCATAGTCTGCACTAGACAAGATACCAGTGCTCCCCAGGAACATTCGCTATATCCTAAAAGCAGAGCAGCAAAGGGAGTTGTTGCAATATTGGGCAGTCATCAGAGGGTCCTGGAAAAGAAATTGCTGAGCCTTGTGACATTTTTGTCAAGGATCCTCTGAGACGATTAGTTGCACGGGGGAGTGTGCATAACCTGGGATCAACTGTTCACCACCAGCAAATGACAGATGATCAAGTCAGGGTGTCAGTTGAAGAGGTTATCATCACAGACGCACCTGTCCCTATCCCTTCTGAAGAGTTCAAGATTGTGAGCAGTGTCAAGGGTACTTTCATATCATGGCCGAAGAACTTTATTTCTGTTCGAGCTATGGAATCCCCGATCAGAGCCCCAAGTCCAGCTCCCTTCCCTCATAAAGTTTCACAGCCTCCATTGAATGTCATGCAGCAAGTGATTCTGATGGCATACAATACATCCTTCCTACCAAGAAGTTGGCCTACGGATTCAGCTATTGGGAAGTCAGGGGTGACATGCTATATTGATAAGGAAGATTTAATGTCCCTGGTCACTCTTAGACAATATCTTACGGTTGGGATTGTCCAACTATTTTTAATGTAAGTATCTTTTTCAATTGGGAGTACATATTTTAAAAATTACACTGTTTAACTTTGATTTGTGTGCTTGCGTTATTATAGGTACATGAATCATAGGTTAGTCTCCTTTGGGCAGAGCGATAAATTTGGAATCATATGCCCTCATCGAGCCCAAGAGAAATGGACCACTTCTGCCATCAGACATAAATACTTATCGGAGAGGCTCAGTGAAACAGAATTGACTATTTCTTGGTTCCTTATGTGCATGGGTAAGAAACAATTTATATTTCAAAAAACATATAATGCTTTATATTTGATTAACATTCATCTCTTTTTTAAAGGGATCATTGGCAATTGGTTCTTCTGTGTAAGGCTAGTTACACAGTCATCCTTTTATGCTCCCTCCACTTGAAACCGGGAAGTGACTTGAAGAAAACCGTGAACTCATAAGTTTTCTTGCTTTATTACCTTTTGTGTGCAAATTTTATGTGCAAGATAAGTAATCTTTGTGATTTTGATGATAGGGCTATGCGGACATTCCTACACGCTAAGTGTGGTAAGCATGTTTGTGACTTAAAAGACCCTACATGGATCATGCCAAAGGTTAGTACATATTTGTTTTCTTTAAGATGTGTTCCATAAGCTATGCTTTGATGATGTCATGTTCTTTTTCAGAGCCGTAGGCAACCACCGGGGTCCAACTTATGTGGTCTTTATATTTTGAGGTAAATTTACAATATTATCAGCCTAGGCACGACTGATTTTACCGAACAGGTAATAAATGTATATTTTAAAAATTTTGTATTACTTTATTATTTTTAAGTTAGTAAGTTAATGTTTTGTTTGGCTTGTGTTACACATACAAATGTTTGATCTTGCCGATCCCTTTCCTGAAGAAGATATTGATTTCATCCACAACTGTTGTGCTGAATTCATCTATGAGGTTTTACAACATTAGTAAGTTTTTTAATCCAATGTTGTTCTAATAATACTTATGGTTTTCATATCTAACTTGACTTATATCTCTGCTTAGGACAATTTATGGGATATTGGTAATACTAGTTGCGGTTGCTGATACAGTCATGGGATCACTATTGTATATTTTCTTCCACTTTTCTGTAAAGCTTAGGATTTTTTTGCACATAATGAGAAATTTTCTTCTCCCTCTTTTCCTTAGAAGTTTTAGGATTGAAAGTGCACAATGTTGAGGTTTTCCCTCTATTATTGTTAAATTGTGCTTCATTGTGTTTCAAAATGCCTGATGATGATAAATTGTTGATATTGTTGCTAAAAATTGAATGAGTTGATAATGTGTTATCAGTTGTCATTGGAATTGAATGTATTTATTTTGAATGATTTTTATTGATAATGTTGCTTCTGTGAAATGTGGGTGTAGTAATGCTGCTGCCATTGCTTCTGATTGTTAATATATATGTATTGTTGCTTGCGTGGAAAGGGGATTGTCGTTAAAATGGCTTATTGCCTAGGCAAGGTTGAAACCAAAAATAATAATAAAAAAATCATATTTTTAAGACCGGTTGTCAATAAAACCGGTCTTAAAATAACATTTAAGACCGTTTTTGTTGACAACCGGTCTTAAAGGTTATTTTAAGACCAGTTTTGTTGACAACCGATCTAAAAAATAATGTATTTTTAAGACCGATTATCAACAAAATCGGTCTTAAAGGTCATCTTTTGTAGTTTACGGTCTTATTGTCAGACTTTTAAGACCGGTTGTGATTACAACTGGTCTTAAAAGTTAAAACTTTTAGACCAGTTTTTTAACCTGTCTAAAAAGTCACAGACTTTTTAGACTGGCTATATCAAGACCGTTTCCAGAACTGGTCTAAAATGTCTTTTTTAACCGGTCTAAAAGGTGTTTTTTGCAATAGTGGTAGTATATCTAGCGCTATGATAGCTTACGAGTTTCAAGTAATGCTTGATTGCTGTTGTGATGATTCTGATAAATGATGATTGTTTAGCATGCCTTGTAATATTGCAACTGTATAATTGATATATTTTGCTACTGAGATTCTTTTGAATCTCACTCTTTTTCAAAAACCCACTTTCAGTACAGGAAGAAAGCTCAAGGGGCAAGCGGAAGGTAAATGCGGATGACTAAAGGTTAGAAAGCTGAAGACTTTAGTCAGTTTGGCCGTTTAATTCCATGTTTTTTTTTGGATATTTTGGGTTTTGTATGATGTATATAGTTATACCAACATGATGAGAACATGAGTGGAATTTAATGTATGAATGATAGATAATGTGTATTTATGCTTCCCATCACTAATGAAATGCAATTAAGATAAACGCTCGCCGACTCTGATAAATAAATATAAAGAAAGGACCAGTGAGACTAAATGAGATAGTGAAAATGGTTTGTGAAAATTTTCTATCCTCTCAACTTTAGGTTAAACTCCTGAGTTGAGGGTGAAAAATTTGCAAATATTTTCTAATGTTGGGTAGTCCGAGTTTGAATCATGGTTTCCCAAATGACTTTACTACTCTTTTATACTCATCAGAGGTCATAAGAAAAAAGGTACCACATGCCGCCTATCTACCTTTTTGTAGTAGTGTAAGGGTCATTTAATTGTACGATATAATTGAATTTTGACAAGTTTTTGGACTCGTCAACTCACAAATTTTCTTATGTATAGAAAAGAAATTGTTGATGGAAACATAGATGACGTTAAGTTTGATTAATGATGAATAATTTATCTTTATAGGACTAATGATCTAGATTGAACTATGATCTTGTGGTGAAAAATTGACTTGTTCATGTCCTTTTCACAAAGGGAAGACAATAGTTTTCTTCATCTTTGTCTCATAGTCAAAAAAGTTCCCCCCTATTTTTGATAAGGCGAGAAAAGCTTCTCAACGAAGAGATTTGATTGTGAAGATAATTATTAGTTGAGATAATCAGAAAAATGTGAACGTGTCTTCATTGATGTTATGATGTGTTAAAGGGTCAAAAATAACGTTTTGATGATGTAAATATTCAAGTTTCTTTTTCTTTTAATAAAGATATTTAAGTTTCTATTAGCACTACCATATAAGAGACGCGTTTTAGAGGAAAGAGGACTGTAATAGTGTAATGTACCAAAATAGTCATGTTCAAGAACAAAAGCATGGGACCAAAATGACAATTAAGAAACATATTAATCTTCTGACCATAAACTTAGGAGTGAAATAACTAATTTACACACATTAAAAAACTAGTTAAATTAGTTATTTGTAATAAATGTTTGTTGATTTTCTTCAAATACATTTTGTATAATACTCCTTCAGGTGCTTTTAATAAGATCATTTTAACCGAATTACGACATTTAAGAATTCGGTTAAAATTAGTTAAAACTAATAAATATATAAAAACATTAATTGTTCTTTCAAACAATGTTTTAAAAGTTGGATCGGACGTCGAGCCGGAAAGGTTAGTAGGTCATGAATCGTTCAGTCCATCCGGTTGGATCGATGGTTGAATCGGTACTATAATAATTAAACAAAAATTATTTTATATAAAAATATATATTAAGCTATCAAATAATTTAATCCCATAATAAATTACCAAACTTATATTACAATATATCTCACAATTTATAAATTATTGGTCATAAATTATAGTACAAACACAAATAAATATTAAAATAAAAAATGAAAAAAATAAGGGACAATGCTTAAAAATATTTAAAACACTAAAAATGGAAAAAAAATATTAAAACATAAAAAGATGTGATTGTCAATTCAAATTATACCATGCATTTCCAAAAAAAAATTATACCAGGCTTTTGTTCCTCGATGAATGTGTGACAGCTAAAATGTTTAATAAATTAAATTTGTTGACTTTGGAAAAAGAGAATGGTACACGTAACACTATAACACTAATGACTTACATGAATAAAAGAGTACATTATACTTTTCAATTTTCATTTTACATTGGCTTCTTCTTTCTCTTTCTTCCTTTCATTTCGTTTCGGTGGTCACTTTCCTTTTACATTCTAGCTCCGGCAAGTTTAGGGTCATGGGCTCATGGTTAGCAAGTAGCAAGTGGTTCAGGTTTCATCTTTAGATTTGCAACAGATTTTTGGTTCATTATTTCTGTTGTTATTCAAGAAAATATAGGAAGGCTCTGGGTTTTTCTTCTGGTTCATCCTCCTCCCCTTCCTTCCTTTTCTTCCTTCCTTTATTCTTTTTCATTAGTGTGGCTCAACCTCATCGCCTAACTCATTCGGTTTTTCAAGAGTCGCTCCGGCTACTGGCTTAATGGCGGTTTCCGGGTGAAACGCTAGTTCTTGCCGGCTCAATCCAGCTGAACTTCTAAAACGACTTTCATACAAATAATGATCCAGTTGGCACTTCGACCGACGCTCTGGCTGGTCTGACTGTCTGGTCCGGTCCGGTCTGGTTCAAAACCGTTGCTTTTAAATATGCCCTTACTTTTAACAGAGAGAGAAATATTGGTTAAAAAAGGATGAAATAAAATGCATTGAAAAGGGACAAGGCAGATAATAGAATTAATTATGAGTAAAATTAATAAAATGCATATATGTTTAGAGAATCTTAAACTAGATTTTATATAAAGGATTGGTGATATAGAATATTTGTTTTGCCTGATCTACCATACTAAAATGTTCATATTCAAAATTTTTACTATTCAGATCTACTAATGTAAATCCTAACTGATCAATCTAAACATCATTATTAACAAGATAGGATCTAATTTCAAAAAAATAAAAAAAGAAAAGGGGAAAAAACCAAAGGGCTGCAAGCACCATTCAACTAGATTCAAACCAACTTCAAGATAGGAACCAAACTTAAATAGTGTTTAACATTGATTGGACTAAAATGATACTTGATAGATTGGAAATGAAGATAAATATGTTTCTAAATCTTGCAATAATTTATTTTGAATTAATTAATTAATAATACAATCTTAGTAATTTACCAAAAGGAATTTCATGGCATCATTATCCCAACTTTCTTTCTTTGATTCCTCTTCTCTCACTCCCAAACTTTGAATCATCTCTCTCAACTACATCCCCACATTCCAACATGTAAGCCTAAGGCATTTGGTTCATTGTGACACGGACGAGATGTCCTAGTATATTTTATTGTTATGACTATGATGATGATAATATAATAAAATAGCACTACTACAAAAAACACGATAAGCGGCCCTTTTTTTTTTAATATTATGGCATTTTACAAACGGCACAACATCCAGTGCCATAAGAAGAATCTACGGTGCTTGTTCAATTTAAAAAACACCGGAACATTGTATTTAATTATTAATTTTTTTTAAAGAAGTTTGACCTCCTATGATGTTTGGAAGCGCCGGAGGAGGTGCTTTAACACCTCCTACGGCGCTTCATGGATGCACCGGAGGAGTTTAATGAACCTCCTCCAGTGCTTTTTCTAGGAAGTTCTGTAAGAGGTGATATTGCGTCCCATTTTTTTTCATCCCAGTTATTTCATGACCTGATCAACTCATTCTAATTCAAATATAATCAACTACAGATATCAATATACAATGCTAATAGAAAAGAAAAAAGCAAATCAAATCAGTATTAAATACTATCGATCAGTTAATAAAATCAGTACTAACTATATATCCAATTACAACATAATATACAGAGAAACTAAAACAAATAGACAAGAAATTTGTAAGACAAAATGTGCCTAAGTATTTAGCTAGGTGGTATTTGGTTGACCACGTATTGACATCATTCCTCAATGATCTCATCCACTTGATAGTTAGTCAACTAGTCACACCGTTCATCTTCATAATACTACATAAATATCACGCACAGAATAAATTAAAATCACTATAAAGCAATTAACTTGGACACTCCAACTCTGGTTTTTATTAGTAAGGTATTTATTTGATGGTTGTTGGTTTGGAACTGTAAAATATTTTGATATCCTTCATAGTTTTTTGAAAGAACTGTGGTATAATGTCTCAATATATTTATGATTATTAATGAATAACCATGAAGTCTTAGGTGGATTTTAAAAAAAAAAAGAAAATCAGGGATCATTTTCAATTAGCCTCCATTCATATTACGTACATATACAAATACATGCAAATGTAGAACCCAAAGCAGAGATCTATTATAGTAATCAAAATGACTAATCTATAGCTAAACAAAAAGCCAAAAGAGAGATCCATTCCAGTAATGAAAATATATATCGAGGAAACAAAACACAAACCAATAGCAAAAGAGAAACCAAAACAAAATTTGAAATAGTTAAACTAAGAACGTAACCTAACATATACTTAAAAAAATGGCTATCTCAATTAAATGCAAAAAATAGTATAAACTATATATAATTGAGTAGAAGTACTTACTTTTTGGGGAACATGATTTAGATCATGAGCAAGGTTCTGAAACTCGGACCAGTTATTGAACCGGTTGGGGTACTAGGTCAAGGGTCAGTGGGTTAGATCGGAGTCAAACCAGAGCTAAACCGATGCCAAACTGATGAGAAATTGAATAGTTTAGGCTTATTTATATGAAATTTTAAAGAAAATTTTAAAAAATTAATTTTTTAAAAAAAGGCCAAACCAGACCGGTCACCGAACCGGCCCAGTTTGGCCACTGGATCACCGGTTCTCGAGCCAGACCCGCCGGTTCGGTCGGGTTCCTAAACCTAGATCATGAGTAACTACATCTTTCATATATTTCATGACGTAGTAACCACAATCATTATTATTTGGTTGAAACGGACACTGCAACAATACAAAATAATAGTTAAGCCATTGTTTAAAGAAAAATTTGTGAATAACAAAATTTTAGTAAATTCATATACTTTAATCTTCTTTCAAGCCACATAGTATGGCATAGAATATGGTTTGTGCATGAATGAACATCTTAGTAAGGGATGCTCTGTGCATGAACTGGTCCTTAAGAGTATGGTTTGTGCGCCCAAATCAGTCCTCGCATAGTGGCCAATGAGGTGTGGGTTGATAAATACAAATCTATTCACCCTTTCCGTGCCCACTAATATATCGTGGTATAAGTGCCTTTATGGAAACAAACAGTGTTATTAATACCAAAAAATTGAATGATGAATAATAATCACAGTAACAGATGATGATGATAAAGTACCTAACCCATATGTTGATAGCCGTCATACTAGCCCATGTACGACCAAGTACTTCAGTCAGGATATCACCACCGACATGATCAAATGTACTTGTATAATAGATTTTGTCATCAAAAATTAGTTCATGACCTCCTCGACGGATGATATATGGTGTTATTAACCTCAATTGTTGTTTATATGAGGCTATTTGTTTGCCACTTCAGTTACTGGTTGAGGGGTGTGACTTCTGTTGTGTTGTTGAGTAGTCTGAGTTCTTCCCACACCCTTTAACTCGTTTTCCTTTAGGACCAGCAACCTACAAAAATCATGAAAATCTATCATGTAGTTTTAGATGAAAGTTCATAGAAAAAGTTAATGAATTGTAAATTAAATACCTTGTTCACTAGCTCTATCAGACCTACTGGCCACGCGACATAGCCACCGACAACATCTCTCACCATTATCTCTTCATCCTGAGAAGGGATTGGCAAGAGGGCATCTTACATGTGCATATGTCAACCCTTACTCGAAGTGTATTAGGGGGAAATGGTGAGTTATGCAGTGTATCATGGTCGGTATTGTAGGCCACGCCTATAGCAACTGCGTTCTTGAAAGAATCATCGACATGCCACTTGCACATTGATTCGCCCTATTAAAAATAGAGTTAATTAATATATAAAGGTAAACTAATTTATAACGTAACAAAAAGTTAACTAGAAAAGAAATTAATTACCAAAGGAATGGGGACTTTAGGCGCAGAGGGGTAACTCTCTCTAGAACTACAACTTTCACACATTGGACTTGGTGCTGGCCTAGATTGCATCAAGACATCAATTTGAGCTTTCAAGAATGCATTTTGCTCTTGCTGCAAGCGCACATGATAATTAAATTGTTCAACTTGTGACTTGTAGCAACTAATCTTCTGTTCTACATCTTCCTTGTAGCCACTCATCTGCTGGTCTAGTTGCTGCTTGTAGCCAAAAATCTACTCCTTTAGTTGAAGAATGTTGGGTCACTTTTGGGAGCCAAAGTAAGATATTTGGGTGACTCTAAAACCAGTACTCTGAAGACGACCATCATACTCAAGAGCTTCAAGCGCTCTACTGAGCAAGTCGTCAGGACCAACATAGTTCCCAAACTCCGGTTGTTCTTACGTCATTGTGCGCTATCACAAAAAACAAGTACAACATTATTAGTTATTGTATTATAGAATTATTTAAGTAGAGCTAAATCTTTATTTTATATATAATTCGCTACTCACACAGTAATCCACAACTGCCTTAGGTTGCTTACTGGGAATGTCTCCTTTGCTATTTGTGCAGCCAGCCACAAACAAAATTAATGTGTTAGCATTAGGTTTGATTGGATTTTTTTCGTTCGCATTCCATTCAAGATCTAACCTTATGCCCTTACTCTTGAGCTTGATCAGTTTTTCATTACCATCCTTCCACAGGTTATGTTAGCCTCGAATACGGCCTATGCGGCGGCCTGACCCTGATCATCAACAATAGCAACCTCATCCACATTTGGGGGATCCATTTTCCTATAAGTTAAATAAACGAAATGAAACATCAGTGCATAATGGAAATCATGACAATGAAAGTAAATTAAGGTAAAATATATGAACATATATGTTAGATATGATTAGTTTTGATGATGACAAATGTAGATGTCAAATATTAAGAGTAAGAAGTTTGCACAATATACTTATCTCTTACATTGACTAACTACTATATTTAATGTTGCATATCTTGCAGATTAGTCAAGCAATGAAAGAAAGAAATTGAGAAATGAAGAACTTGCAAGAATTAATGAAAAACATCAAGATTCAAGTTCAATGGCACTGTAGCATAAAGTTACTGTAGCGCACTATAGCAATTGAGTGATATATGAAGTTTGCCATATCACTTCCAGTAGATGCTGAATCACTTTCGGTGAATTTCACACTTTCTCAAATTACTTCCAATAAACCTGAATACACCTCTAGTGAAAGCCAGTATGTCTCAGTATCACTTTCAGTGCACATGAAATCGGCCAGTGAATATCAGTATGAATCAAAAGCGCCTCCAGAAGCTGACTGAACATTTTAATGAAGTACATAGTGTTAAAGAATTCATTCTATTGATCACTCAGTGCATTCTTCACTGAATCCGAATCAGTTCCAATGGCAGCAAATCAAAAATCACATCCGGAAATCAAGATCACTACTAGGAAAATGCTTCTACAATCGAGTGATTTATTGTTTTATCAAAATCACATCCAGTGAAGTAATGCTGCACTCAAGTGAATTGATATCACTGCCAGAGAATTTATTGATAGCTCGAGTGATTCATTGTTCTTATCAGAATCACCTTCAGAAACTTCACATAATCATGGAAATCACTCAAGAGATCATCATTACCAGTGGAATATTGTTTAATCAAGATCACTGCTACTGGAATACTATCTTCTGAAAATCACCTCTAGTGAAATCAAGTTTACTTCCAATAATTCTCTAGTTTTCAGATATCACTGCCAGTGAAGTTGTAATTTACCCGAGTGAAATGTTGTTTTGTGAAAATCACTACCAGTGAATTATGTAATCACCTGAGTGATGTTTAAACAAAATTCCAATGGCACCTTCTGTCAGTATTTTACAGGTGTCATCCACTACCGATTACATGGCAATCGTCAGACCAAGATTCAGCAACAACAAATCATGAGAAATAACTATATTCAACAAATGGATCAACAAATAACCTAACGCAGCATCTGTCTGATCAACGGGCAAACTAAACACTGAAGCATATGTCAGAGCACGATCAACGGGAAAATATTCAAATGCTCAACAAACGGTTATATTTTGAAAAGATGGATAGAGAAGCTCAACGGGAAGAAGAAATCTCAACGGTCTACTTCTATAACTCAGCTATAAATAGAAGAGGATTCAAACAAAGATACAACAGCGAACTGAGATACACACGAGCAAACAGAAACACGAGAACCCAACTATGCTAACATACGAATATCATGAGTCGCCCACTTCAACTCAGACACTCTCAGTACTTATCTATTTTTTGTATCATGTATCTGTGAGAGTGAGATTATATGTATTGTACTTCAGTGAGCATTTTACCCACTCTATGAGAGAGCTTGTAAACACTTCATCTGTATTTCAGAAGTGTTCTCAAGGTAGAAGGACCTTGAGAGGATTGATCACCTTAACGGGGAAGTTGTAGAGCGAATTGTCAGTAAGACTTTCTGCTCGTAAGACTTACAAGGTGCAAGCAGTAGAGAACGTTGCTGCTCGTAAGACTTACAGTGGTGTAAGCAAGAGAGAATGTTGCTGCTCGTAAGACTTGTACGGTTAAGCAAGAGAGAAAGGTTCTTGGGATTGCTTTGCTTGACTTGCCATAAGAGGGAGTTAACCTTATAGTGTGTAAGGGGGAGTAACTCTTGTAAGTTTTGTAAAGGTTTTTCTTGTGCCCGGTTAAACAAGAAGATAGTGGATTGGAAATCTCAAGAGGAGCCTGGGGACTGGACGTAGGTCATCATGGATTGGACCGAACCAGGATAAAACACAGTTTGCATCTTCTCTTCCCTAAGCTTTAATATTTCCATCATATACGATTTACATAATTGCTACTTCCATATATACTAAGTGAACAATCTTTGAAAAGATTTTAAAAGATCAGACTTTCTTATCATATCCCAATTCACCCCCCTCTTGGGTATCAGCCAGTTCTAACATTTGGTATCAGAACTGGACTCTTGTTTAAAGGACTTAACCGTCTCAAGAGTTATCAATGGTTGATTGTAGGTTTTGCTCACTTTCAAAAGGTTTCAATTATACCATCCCACCTCTTTTGAAAGATATTGATTTTTGGTTTTGGAAAGCTAGAATGACTAGTTTTATAAAAGTATGTGATTTTGATATGTGGAATGTTGTTACAAATACTTTTGATTATAAACCGAAAGAGAATTGGTCTGACAGAGAAAAGAAAATATTTTACTTGAATATTAAAGCTATGAAAATTCTGTATAGTGCTTTAACTGAAAAATGATTTTGAGAAAATTTGATTTTGTTCATCTGCTAAAGCTATCTGGGATATCCTTTATTCTATATATACTTCTAACAAGTGTGTTGAAGTTGAAAGTGTTGACAGTTCATGTAAAACCATAATCTGTGCATCTCCGATTCATAAACAATTGGAGGTTGAGATTAAAGAAGTCACAGAACACTTCCTTGAGTCAGTGAACACATAAGAAAAAGAGGAAGAGGATTCCCAAGAAGAGTTCATCATGGACGAATGCGATAAATCACTCTCTGAAGCTCAAGATGAACTCAAGGTAAAAAGTTCCAATTCTTCTAATGATTTTTGTAAAACTGATTTTCAAAGTTTGCATAAAATTGTTTTCCAACCAATTATGGATTATGTTGAGAAAAGAAAAAACATTTTCGAACATGCTGGAAATTTATACGTGAAGAAAGATCTTAGGCAAACTAAATATTCGAGATTACCATCTCTCAAACAACACAATACTTGCACAAAACCTCACAATGTATATCATCATGTTATCTGCAATTATTGTGGTAAATATGTTTGGGTTTCGAAATGACATGTAAAATCTAATGCTAACAATCAAGGACCCAAGTATATATGGGTACCAAAAAGTCCATCTAGTACTTTATGTATGCAGGATGATCCAAAAAGAAATGGACATAAGAGTACAAAGAAGATGAAGAAGAAGCCAAGAAGCTTTCATGCACCAATAAAGAGGTTTGTATCATCGATAACTCTTGAAGCATTCACTGCTGGAACTATAAAGCATAACCACAGAAAAGGGCAATGGATAAAAGTAGTATGTTCCTCCTCAACAACGAGCTACCATAAATTACCATGCAACTACATTGAGGAGAACGAGAAAATAAAGATCTCTCGTACACAAAGGGAAATTCTCTTAGAATCTACATTATATGAGAGAACTTCACATGACCCCAAGATTAAAGATGCAAAAACAAAACACAGTAGCAAGATGCAGTGGGTAAGCAAAGCCGATCCTCCAAGTATCTAAGACAAGGTACACAATGATAAAACCTCATATGCCATTATCTGTAATATTTATTGAGATTTTATAATTTGGTACCTTAGGAATGAGCATTGCACATATGGTTTCACAACCTTTAGAAAATTCATTCATGTTGCAATGTTCAATAGCTTAACACTTTATGCATATACGCATACTTGAGAATAAAATATTTTTATGCATAAAGTCAGGTTTAATTTATTCAAATTGACTATATCGTTAGCACACGTGAATTAAGTTTCCTACATGCTAACCTTGAATGGATCCAAGTGAAGTTGGATACCATGAAGAAAAAGATTTATATAGTTCTGTAAGATAAGAAAAAGCTTTTCAAGACTATAGCTGCACGAAAACAAATTCATATCTTGATGATACTGAAATTTGGAGTTTGAATTTCGGTACTGAGTATGTAAAGGAGGAAAATCAATATTATTCCACCAAAGCCAAGCAAGTCGTCACAAGGATAAGAGGAATTACGGTCATATCTAATCCTTACCCTATGATGTGCTTATATGAATTATTTATTTTGGGTAATGAATCTTTTTCTATTATTGCATTCCTTTAGCAATCAATCTTGTTTGATCATCAAATTATTTTCAGATTGCTAAATATACCGAAAGTGAAATTATACATAATCTTTCTGTGTTTTAAAATGCACAATCCAAAAATGTGTTTTGGTTTAGTTTATCTTATTTTATCCTAGTGCATACACATGATTTGAAAATTATTCAAATATTGTCTGCATTCAAATCGGTTTCAAAATTGGAAGCTAATATTTTTGTATAATAAATGTCAGAAATACTTCAAATCTATCTGCTAGAGTTTTTCTCTTCATCATGCTATTTCTTGGTGCTATCCTAAGCTTGAACTCCTCAATCCTTATTTTATAACAAATTAGATTTTATCTATATGAGTTTCAAGTATATTTCCCAGAGATTAATTCAATATGTGAAAGTATTGTTTCTGATGCATAAATCTTTATTGATTGAGTTATTCCAAACATTATAAATGTTCATTAATGCATTGAATGAATGCTAATGCATTAACCATTATAGTGGAATAACATATTAGGATGATATTTTGGAACTCTAGTCATTTGGACTAATGAATATATTCTTTATCATCTATACACCATTTTACTCATCTTGTTACTCAAATGCATTAACATTTGTTTTCATCTATTTTTTAGTAACTAGAGCTTTGTATTCAAATTCTTGCCATGGATGCTCACATATTTCTTAACACAACCCTAAGATGCAAGATTATCACTTGATCAATAGCAAAGTCATTTGTGTTTATATATGTTTGTCAAGTTAAGCAACTTTTGGCTAATTTATTTTCCATATGACTTTTGCTTTTGGGAAAATTTTGAAACATTTTATCTCAGTTATTCTTTAAAAGAGAAGCTTTCTCGTACATACATATATATACTTAAACTATTGAATTTCACTATTTTTCGGCATGATGATTGACACTTAACAAAATTCATAAAAGAGTTTTAATGCATTTAAAATCTTAGTGTCATAATGCATTTTCGCAATTTGAAAGAACATTTGAGTTTTTGAAACAAATTGCATATCATTCCTAGAAAACTTAATTTATTCACGATTTATTATTTCATAAAAGTGGATCATTATGTAAAGATTTTCTACTCTCTTTTGGTCTCACTTACAGGGTTTGCATAATCTTATCAATGATATATTTTCATAAAAGAAGAGCAATATGGGAGCTCAATCTATCCATGGTTCAATGTCTTGTCTGCCAAAGAATACAAATGAGCCTGAGCTTCTGTGGCCTAATCCGGCAACTTCCTTTAAACACCGTATAGCTCTTAAGGCACACAATGTCATATTCACCGAAACAAACATGCAGCGATAATGTTACAATAAAGATGTCATCTTTGAGCAAGATATATAGGGCACGAAGGCACATTTGACATTATCAACTTGACGTTAGTCAAAGATATTGTCACAGGCAATATAGCAAGCTCAATTGCTTGTAACTTTTATATTTGGTATTTCTTCAACTGCAAATGAGTACTTAGCTACTCATAGTATTTATATATATTGATTTTCTTGTTTTTATATAGAAGGTACCTTCACAAGGACCATATAGCCCCCAAAGGCCTATAGGACATGTTCCTGTTCCTCAACCCCCACCACTATTAAGCATGTTAAACGTAGGCTTAAAGGCAGATTTTGTAGAGAGAGAAGTGAGGGAACTGGTAGATATAGTCATTAGAAGGTCACCAAAGAAGAAGAACATTTTTTACTTGGTGTGATACTACCAAGGATAAGTATAATACTTCATTAAATTGTTTGTTATTTAAGTAAATTTGTTCTCATTATGTTTATTGTACTTAGGGGTCATTGGCTCCTTATTGTGCTAAATCCATTCAAGAAAAGGATTTGATGCTTTGATTCGATTCATACGGTTTAAATTTGGCATGCACTTTAATTTCTTATTATCCTGTCAAAGTTTATTATAAATTTGGTGCTTTAATTTATGATTGCCTTGTTAGAGTTGCTTACTATCAGACTTGTCAGAGTTGGTTATTTGTATTCCTTTTACACAAATGAAAGCAGGGCATGATACATTTTATTGGTTTGTTTATAGTGTCTATGGTAACTAGATAAGAGCTCTAATTGTGAGTACTATGACATGAAGTTCATGAAGGACATAATTACTCACAATCCTGCCTCAATTAATACTAAGGTATGTAATATATGTATGTATATGTGTTTAAGTTAAATTAAAATTCAAGTCACATATATTTTAACACACTTAATTTTTTTTTCCTGCAGTACTTTGAGGACAGTTATTGTATGCATTCTTTGATCGAATAAATTGAAAAAGTTAGAAAAGAATTGGCTATGACTATTTATAGTCAATAGGTTGCTGCAAGATGGAGTTAGCTATAGAGTAGCCATTTTTTGTTTATGTTTTGTTGTTTCAAATTTGCTTTTGGTTGGTTTTAGTACTCATTCCTCGTATTCTTTTCTATGTATATAGTTGTAATATCCTGAATTTTGGGCCTAGAGACTTGAGGATAAGCCTATATCAAGCAAACGACTAAGCTCAGTTTGGGAAGAGTCACAAGAATGATGAGATATAGAAAGACTCTCAAGGACTATGCAATTTGGCCCTATCGGGTAGAGGGCTCAGTATTATTAAAGTGTCAGTGCAGATGTATACAGCACACATATACGGTGTCATTAGGTTGGTAGAAAGACGCCACCCAACTATGTCATGAGGTAAGGGACCTATTTGTCGGGTGAAATAAGCCAATGTAGGTGTGCACATGCCATTTTCAGGGCATACATGTGTACCATGCGTTTTTAGAATAGATGCCGATATGGGGCATCATACGGGGCTTACATACATACTTCGACCTGGTGTCATTTGACAGGCCTCAATATGCGTGTCGCAGTCCTGAACAAAACCCAGTAGAATCCCAAGGAGACACCGATAAAGTAACTTTAATAAAGTAAGTAATTATGACTAAATTTTGTGTTGGAAGAGTGAGGAGGTGATAAGTGTTCCTCATCATTACACTCACCTTTATGCTTCTGTGTTGGCATCTCAAGAGCATGCCACCTAGGACCTGATTCTGGGAAATCCACCGGTCTCCGACTCGGTCACGTACTTCACTTCCCGAACACCGAACCCAGGAGTAAGGGGAAATTGTTAGGCTTCTCCTTTCCCCTGACAATTATGGCACCACCTAAGAGAGAGAGAAAGGGAACACCGAAAAGCTAAAACACACATGTCACCGTTTGATTGGTTTATCAGACACGTGGCACCGTAGGATTATGACATATGACACCAACCTTTCAAGACCCCTTTTTAGGCCATATATTTCGAACAAATGGCCTAAAACAAGGGGCAAATCATATTAGATTAGGAAAAACGTTGAGAAATGGTGGAGGAAAAAGAAAACATAAATAGTAACTTTCAAGAACTTCAATCTACTGAAATACTACTGAATTGGCGTTTCCTCTTAAAGCACCCTTCACAAACCTTCTTCTACTCATCCCAAGTTTCATTTCTACGGTTTCAAATTTTCATTTGGAGATGTTTGGTGCCGTCTCACCAACCAAAGTACTGTCAGATTTCCGAACCGACTATGGAAACGCCTAGAGGCAAGCATAAACTTCCTTTTAAATCGAATGGTTTGTTGTTTGGATGATATTTTGTGGGCCAAGACTCCAAAATTCTAGCAAGACCCCAAATTCTAGCATTTCATGCTTTTTGAAAGAAATGGACCTATTCAACCCTTCCTAACTTCTTGGGCCTTAATATACACTTTCAATGACTCGCAATCATGGCTTTAATGATGTGATTGGGTATCTAGGGCCATGGAGAAGTCAAGAAGAAGAATGGAAGATACTTCAAGTAACCCGATGGTGTGAAGAAGAGGAAACAAAGGAAGGACATTGGTCCATAAGGTAGTAAACTTTCATAACTTGCATGTACTTGATGGGTTTGCTTGTGTATTGATATGTTTAATTTCTTGATGAATTGTATGAAGTATGTATGAATATTGAAGCTCTGTTTTACTTATACTGTGGCCATTAGTGTAATGTATCAAACATTAAGTATGTGAATATGTCATTATGTTGGTATGAATTTATTTAAGCAAGCATATCATGCACAAAGCATTTCTTGTATGTATAGTTAGCAATATTTGCTATTGAGATTCTCTCGAATCTCACTCTCCCTAACCCAACCATATAGGTATGCTGAGTACAGGAGAAGAATGCATGAAGATATGCAAGGGGAAATAAAAAGGATAATCGAAGATTGAAGGGAAATGTACTCTTTTATGTATTTTGATTAGATTTGTATATGAAAAAACTAATAATGTAAAAAGAAATACTCTGGTAAATATACAAGGAATTAAGAAACGACGAGTTGCTAAAAAGTTATGAACCACTTTTGTGATGATGTTAAAAGTAAAGTGATATGAATGAGGGAACGGACCGGCTAGAAAGCAAGTTTGAAGACACGAACGAGACGGATGATCAAAGGTAGGACCTTAAGAGAACCGGTCTCTTACAACCCTAGCCATAAAGACACCACAAGGATGATCGGTCCTTGATACAGTCGGAGTATTCGCACGAGAATACAAGGATGCAAGCAAAGCTCACACAAGAGAAATAAAATTCTCAAAGAACAAAGTTCTTATTCATATCATTATCATCTTCTCAATTCTCCAGTACAAAAACGCAGCCTTCATATATAGGCAACAAAAGAACACTCTAGAACTCTAAACCTAGTCATAAATGCAATAAATGATGCCTTAATGATAATTGATTACCTTGGTTGGCACCATTCAAGCCTAAAAGTATGACAAAATTACTCACTCTTCAAGACTAAGTCAGTTACCTAAAAATAGAAAACTAAATCAAAGAACAATCTTTGACCAAAAGGCCTTATTTAATGCAAATAAAATAGGAAACTAATCAAATCAGATTTGATGCATAAGGATGCCTTCTAGATGCTTCTTGAGTTGTCTTGGACATCACTTATAATCCTCCACCAAGGCACATGCTTGTCACATGGTATTTAAAGTAAATTTTTTAATCTGGACTGCACATGGGCCTTGTACATCATCATCTTGGGCTTATTGCTTATGTTATCCCAATTTCATGGATCTTCATGCTTTGCCACGTGCTCAAGCTTCTAGGTGTTGTAAAAGCATGCATATGGGCTTGAATAAGCATGATTATGGCCTCATTTGCACCCTCAAGATATATACTAACATTATGAGCCTTTAATGAAGCAAATTGAAGCCTAAATATTTGCTCCAACCTCTCGAACAGCTCACTCTTTTCTAGGCTTCTAGTAATTGGCCCTTGATGTCATGATGAGGATCTTGGGCTTGCATAGAATCTTCTTGTATGATATAAACTACATTTTGTTCATTAGATGTGCCACCTATGACGTGTTTGCCATGGATGATGTCACCTTGGTTACTAACTTGGATGCCTTTTTCGACACCATATAAGATGCCACTTGTACCTCTATCATTGAAGCAAACCTCAGGAACGAAGCGCCACAACACGAGGACTTCCCAGGAGGTCACCCATCCTGAGACTACCCTCGGCTGAGCACGCTTAACTGTGAAGCGCTAACCATCGTGCTAAAAGCTTAAGCTGGTAGCAGAGGCGCACCCCTATTCCTTTAACCCAGTACAGACATGGGTCCCTATCTCCAACGACTGTGGGTGCCACCAGACCCCGAACTCGATCCACACCCCCTCCCAGACCCGGGACGTATCATTCCCTCCCTCTTTAAGGAGGTTCGTCCTCGAACCTTTTGATGGAAGCGGGATTCAAACCCGTGCTGGCTTTGATACCAAACCTCAGGAACGAAGCGCCACAACACGAGGACTTCCCAGGAGGTCACCCATCCTGAGACTACCCTTGGCTGAGCACGCTTAACTGTGAAGCACTAACCATCGTGCTAAAAGCTTAAGCTGGTAGCAGAGGCACACCCCTATTCCTTTAACCCAGTACAGACACGGGCCCCTGTCTCCAACGACTGTGGGTGCCACCAGACCCCGAACTCGATCCATACCCCCTCCCAGACCCGGGACGTATCATAAAGTTTTTAAACTATTCAAAAAAACCCACTCAACTGCAGGTTCGAATCCTGTATTAAGGTCGGAAATTAAAAGAACTTTGCAAAGAAATATCGCTTAGTGGTTCGAATATGTGATACCTTATTTCCAGTAGCCTCATATGAGTACAAAAGAGTAGTAAAATCAGTTGTGGAACTAGGATTAAACCCCCATCTACCCAACATTTGGAAACATTCATAAATCCTCGCCCTCAACTCAGGATTTGACCCTAAGACTGAGATGGTTTTCAAAGGGTAGAATACTCACTAATATCTCATCGCTCTTAGTTTTATTACAATCAGAGTATGCGAGCATTTACTTTAAATAAACTAAGAGTTGTTCTCCTTTAGTTAAACTAGAGCAGTTCTCTGCCGATCTATTCATACATTCATATACATATACATCAAATGTATAATCACATAGCTAATACAACGTTTACATTAAATACAATGGTAGTACCGTGCACTACGATCTTCACTTCACCTCTCAGTTCCTCCATAGTATATATCCCCCTGCACTCTTCAACCTGTCTAAAATGGTTGTTTGGGAGGAGTAAGATTCGAGAGAATCTTAGTAGCAAACATTATCACTATGCATGCAAGATATATATGGATGCATGATATACTTGCCTATACTATTTCATGCCAACATAATGACATACTGCGTGCTCAATGTTATGACATACATATGGTCATTGAACAAATATAACAGAGCTTCATTACATTAAGCATGTTCAACACAAACAGGCAAAGCAGTCACATAATCAATGCAAGACATACATATCACATACATGCAGGCAAGGTAAGTTCACTACCTGGTGTACCATAGTCCTTCCTTTGTTACCTCTTCTTCCAACCATTGAAGCTTCTTGGAAATTCTTCTATTGCTCTTCTTTCTTGACTTCTCCATGGGCCTAAACACCCAATCACATCATTAGAGCCATATTTGTGAGTCATTAGAAGTGAATATTAAGGCCAAAGAAGCTAGGGAGGGCTAAATAGGTCAATTTCCCTAAAAAACATGAAATCCTGGAATTTGGGGGTTTTGGTCATGGCCAAAAACTAGACAGAAACATTTTGGCCGTAGCCAAGAATCTTTGGCTGTGGCCAATAATCTCGCTGTTCAGAATTTCACCGTCCTGATTCTTGGCTGAACTTGTAAAAATCATAACTAAATCCATAAATTTCTAAATTAAGTGGTTCAAAGCTCTAATTTACCCTCTTTAAGTCTGATTCAAGCGAAAAATATGGTCAAAAGCTAAATGAACTCAAATGATCACATACGTCCATTCAATTATACATTGCTCTAGAACTACCCAATTTTACATGACCAGACTTTGAAAAATCATAACTCCTAGCATAATTGTCCAAATCTTTCATATTACCTATCATTTTAAAGCTCATTATGTCTAATCGTAATATGAAAAGTTTCATGGTCATTGGACAAGTTTTGACCCTTAAAACACCACGCACAAAAATAGTGCTACAGGCAGGGCAGATTAACACTATGAACAATCTTACTTTATAGATTCCCAAATTCATATACAAGCATCCAAAAATCATGAACACTTGTATTCCTAAACAATTTTTCCTTCTAAAGCCAATGGAATCATCAAAATCATCAAATTCCAAATTCATCACCACGTCACACACAGAACCTTAATTTAGGGTTCTCAGAAAAATTATATTGTTTTCTTGTTTTCTTTGGCTGATTTACTTCAATTCTACTTCTAATCAAATGATTAGCTATTTAGACATCCATTGGAGATCATTTAGCCATTCAAAATACCATTTTAAACTAGCCATAAACAATACCCAACTTCCTCTATACTCATCCAAACGACAAACCAATCGGTTAAAAAGGAAGCTTACGCTTACCTCCACTCATTTCCGTAAATGATTAGGAATTTCGGTAATACTTTGGCCGGTGAGATGGTACCAAACACCTCCAAATGAGAATCTAAAACTGTAGAAATGAAGCTCGTGATGAGTAGAAGAAGTTTCCTGAAGGGGCACTTTGAGAGAGGACGCCGATTCGGCAGTGTTTCGGAGGCTGGAAATTTCTCTCTCTTCTCCCTCCATTTTTGTTCTACTGCTTCTCTCTCTCTTCTGGTTATTCATGCAGGAATGGCTAAAGAAGGAGATGAATCAATGGTTAAATGGAGTATTAAGTGACCTGTCACGTGTCATCCCTCCATTGGTCCAAATATCTCATTTTTGCACATAATACTAAACTTGGCAAAATATTTATTTAACTTTGAAAATTCATATCTAATTTTGTAGATATCCAATTTGGGTGGTTCTAAAGGCTATGCAACCCTTATTGAGTCTATCTTTAAGGAAAAATATAAAAATTTGGCCAATTGAAAGTTAAATCTTTCCAAAATTTTAATCTTTAGACGCTGCCATGGAAAATAGCTAGTTTCACTGCGCTAATTTCAAAAGTTCATTTCTCTTTGTGTACATCTCCTAATGACTTATATGACCTATCAAAATAAAGCTTGATAAGTATACTTTCATTCTGAAAATTTTTATGATTTTTCAACATCATTTATTTATTGAAAAATGTCACACAATCACCACTATCACACCAGGTATTTCACCGGTAGCAACACTACTTTGTATTCTACTTTATTCTATTGTGTGTGACTACTAGCTGCTTTGTGTTGTCACTCCCAAGCTCTTTAATTCACCATAATATTCCCTTTAATATTCAAGGATATAAAAGAATTTTAGAAAATAATATCATGTCCCACTAGGACATTTGATAAATTGGGGTCTAGCAATCCCCTTAATATAGGCTTAATTTCAAGCCTCTTGTCCCAAAATTCAGGATATTATAGAATTCACTGCTTAAAACTCATTAGAACGATTACGGAAGTAGGGTGTTACAATAGTAGCCATTTTGATGACTGAAATGGATCTTTGTTAGGTTTCTGTGTGTGTGCGCGCGTGCGCGTGCGTACATATATGTACATCTACATATTCTACATATACATGTACATATATATATTTGTATATGTAATATGCATGGGAACTTATTGAAAATGAATCTCAATTTTTTAAAAAACAAAAAATTGTCCCCATTACTCGATGGTTGTTCGCTAATAACCATAATATATTGTGAGATATATCATGGTTTTTCAAAACAACGTCAAGTATATTAATATATGTTACGGTTATTTACCACCAATTGTCAAATAAACACCTTACTGATGGCCAAAACTGGTGTCAGATACTTTACCATTCATTATATGAACCGTAATGTATTTGATAATATATTTCACGATTTTTATTTAACAACCGTTGAATATAGTTTGCTAAATTTAACAATCATTAACTAAGAATCGTGAAATATAGTACCATATAAATAACGGTTGTATTTTAACAGCCGTGAAATATATGGCCCTATATTTAACTGTTAACAACAGTTAAATATAAATATTTAGTGGTCATATCAACCATTAAATGTTGGTAAAAATAATCATAAAATATAGACAAATCTATAGTAGTAGTGCATATATTGCTGCTATAAAAAGCACTTTTAATGTTTATTTTTAGGCATTTTCTACATCCCTTTTCAAGGAGACACCTATGTGAGTGACGTAGTAAAATCTAGAAACAACATCCATTAAAAAAGGACACCGTAAGAGACTTACAGCGTCCCTTTTTCAAAACAGACGTCATAAGTCTGTAACTCACGACATCCCTTTTTCAATAAAGAGACGCCATAAGTTTTTTAAAGCATGAACAGTGACGGTGAATACGCACGCTTTTAGTCAAACTTTTGAATTCAAAACTCCATTCTCTTTATCTCCACATGCACCGTACTAGATCTAATTGTGAAAAAGGAAAAGAAATTATATAATAATAATAATAATAATAATAATAATAATAATAATAAACAAATAGGAGATTCAAATTCAAATGTAAAGAGAATGTAAACAGATGTTGGCATGTTAGATTTGAGAAGTGATGAAGAGAGAGATTACAGTCACAAGTAGGGGCACCGAAGGGCATGATGAGAGCGAGGATGAGAGTATGGAGGATGGCAAGAACACCGAAGGAAGAACTGAAAGAAGCCATTTGAATCTATAGAGTGTGGGTCTCTCTCTACAACTCCTCTCAGAAAAACTGAGAAATGTCGAAGGGGGCGAAAGAGAGAGGAAGGGAAGAGCAAGGAGGGCAGTGTGTGTTGTAATGAAATTTTTTGACAATCTATGTATTCAAGTCTGAAGAAGGCAAGCCTCCTACGTCCCCAATATAAATAGGGAAGCCAAAAGTCAACTTTTTGAAAGTGGTGTTACTTTTGGCGTCCCTATTTAAATTACGAATGCTATAAGAAATATGGCATCCCTAATTAAATTTGGGACAATATTCAATATTTGGGACGCCACCTTTGACGTCCCTAATTAATTTAGAGATGCCAATGTATTAGAGAATATAGGACGCCACCTTTGGCATCGTTTTTTTTTAATTGAGACGCCTAATCTATCAAAACTGACATACCGAATTATAAAAAAGTCACTGCCTTTATTTTTTACTCCCCTTTTTGGAAGACGGACGTTCTTTAGGGTAGTAAAATATATATGTTGTAGTAGTGTATAAAAGATTAGCCAAAAAAATCATCATACCAAATATTCTAGAATATTTTTCCTGAAAAATATTGAGTCCTAATCTATAAGTTTTGATGAAGATATGGTTTCGGAAATATCTTCAATCCAGAAATGATTTGTTACAATCGCTATACATGGATTCTCTCGATCGGTCACAGGGATTATCATATTGTACTTCTGATTGTCTCCAGAATTTTCATTTAACTATTGATTGGAAAACAAAAAGGGAACAGACTCATACTCAACTTCTTTCTGTTTATTATGTGTGGTATCAAACGCACAACGTAGATGCTGTATATTTCCAGAACTGTTCTGTTAGATATTAATATTTGGGCTTTCTTAATTACTTTTTGTGGTGTTATTAAAGTTCGCATTTAATTAAACCATCCAACTTGAGTGCTTTATCAAACCTATATATGTGATTGTATACTATACATATTCTATCCCATTCATAATATAATTTACTTTTAGAAGAATTATTCAGTACATACAATATAAGCCATTTAAAACGTAATTAATACTATATATCAAAAAAGAAGGGAGAATTGCTCATAAAAATTTCATTAAAAACTTATTTGTTAAATGGAATTAAGGGAAGATTTTTTACCTATAAAGGAAAATTGTTCGAACATACATATAGAAGATATATTGAATACAAGGAAGTTTTTTTAACACAAGGGAAGATTTTTGTATACGGGAAAATTGTTTGTACATGAAGGTCTCATTTGGAAAATAAGTTTCCAATGAGATATTTTTGAACAATTTTCCCAAAAAAGAAAGTAAGTAATATTTATTTATCAATTTTATCCCTATAATTAATAGTTAAATATGACTCATCATATTTTTCTCTTTTCTAAAAAAACCTCATTTAATATGAGTAAAGTTGAAAAAAAATTTCGATTTAAGATGATTTCATAAAGTAACTGTCACTTCTTGATTATGATGAATTAGTTGAAATGACTTATATTATGAACTAGAGGGAGTATATAGTTTTTATTTACAAATTATCATATAAAATAAGTTAGTTAAAAGAGTTGATGCGTCTAAACTCTAAATTATTCTTATGTTTTCAAAAGTACCCTTAATTGAATTTAATCAAATCTGATCTGATCTTATTCAAAATCCAAATATCCATACCAATGGCACTATCGAAATTATTCTTTATGATCCTAATTATAAGGCAAACTTAACTACTTCAGGACTATTAAGGACTGAGTTGATATTTTTAAACTAGAATAAAATGTGAGTTTTCAACTTTACCCTTCATTAAAATAAATATCTACAATATAAATTTCAACTGAAATAAAAGTTATGCCAACAACCCAATGCAATTGAAGGAGGAGCGTGATTGGAAAAGAAAATATAAACTCTGCATTCTTTTTTTGGTATAATTACTATACATCATATTTACTCTCACTATATATATCAATTGTTTTATAGATTTATTGCTAAATAAGAAAATAAAAAGTTTGTCAGAAGTAATTTATAAATGGAAATGGAGCGAATAGCATAAAAATAAAATATACTGTTAGGAGCTATTCCTCTATGTTTTTGTGGCATTTTTTAATTAAGCATCCTGGGAAATGGGGAAAAAATATTCTATCTAGTTCTTTTTCGAAGTAGTAAGTGTGTGTTTGGCAAACCTAGAAAAGCACTTTTTTTTATCAAAACCTTGGTTTGTTAAAAATGAATCCAAACACTTGAAAAAATTGAAAAATCACTTTTTATGTAAAACCATGGTTTTGTAGCTCAAAACCATGGTTTTGAAAAAAGCTACTTTTTTTCCAATTTTTAGGTAGTTGAAATTTATGGGTGGTTTTTTTTGGGTTGTTTTCCAATTTTCCCCAAATCCAACTATTCCCAAAAAAAAAACGTTATCTTGCTTGAGAGGAAAAAAGGGAATAAATAATAACAATAATAATTTAATGATAAATATTTAAAAAAAATTTAAAAATTTAATTTAAAAAATTTAGAAATTTAATTAAAAATTTTTATTTTGACTATATTAAAAAAATTAGTTAAATTAATTAATATCATATATAAATACTTTTTTTGTATTTATTAAAAAATTTAATGTTAAATATAAAGGTAAGTGTGCAAATTTAAAAATCAAGCTTTTTATGAGAGGCGTATGGTATAAATAAGTTTTGGAAGGGAAAAAAATAATAATGAATGATTAAAAAAGGTGCAAATTTAACAGAATCATTAAATTTGATCTACACCGTTAAAAGTTTTATTCTCTTATTGTTAATAAAATATAACCTTGTACTTTATGTGTAATTATCACAAAAGCTAATGTCATTTTTGGTAATTTGACCACTAAAAAGTGATTCATAACCTAATATTCAAACACTCATCTTATTAAAATTACTTTTATATATAAATGTTTTATATAATTTATTAATACATATATGTTTGAGCTATTTTGTATGATGTTATATTTTAATTTTTTAGACAAATTTATTTAATTTTAGGTATTATTATGAAATTTAATGTTGAAAATATTTAAAATAAAATATTATCTTTTTATATGTAATTATCACAAAAGCTAATGTCCTTTTTGGTAATTTGACTATTAAAAAAGTGATTCTTAACACAATACCTAAACACTCTCATTTTATCAAAATCATTTTTTTCCTATAATTAATATATATATATATATATATATATATATATATATATGTTTACTTTTTTTAATGTTAGATAATTGATTAATGTTATAATTTTTAATTTTTCAGATAAATTTATGTCATTTTTTGTATTTATTATGAATTTTCCTATTAAATAATACATAAAATATAATATTATCCTTTATATGTAATTATCACAAAAGCTAATGTCCTTTTCAGTAATTTGACCATAAAAAAAGCTATTCTGATCAAAATATCCAAACACTCTCATTTATCAAAATCACTTTTTTCACATAATCTATTCTGTCAGAATCTATTCTCAAAAATCACTTTTTTTCACTTTTTTTCCATAAGCTATTCTCAAAAGCTGATTCCAAACACACCCTAAATCCACTTTCTGATTGATTCGAGTCCCCAAAATCAAAAGTTTTTCTGGCGGGCCCACATAACCTCAAGTATGACATCACAGTGATGAAATAATCCAAAGCAGGGTGTTTTTTTTTTTTTTTGTCTAACTGATAACTTCATTAAGTTCATTGTATTGAAAAGCTCTTGAATAAAATAGCATTCTTAATTAATCTGTGATTCACACGTTTAACTAACAGCCATATGCTTTTGGAACTATTTTCTGCCAAATTAACGTGTTTCAAAACTTACTGTAGAAATCTCCAAAATTCAAATTCTTAAATGCTCTTTTCATCCTTACACATAACAAGTCTCACTCTCCCACTCAGAAGTGTTTCCATCTATAAGTGGTGATAATAGTGGAAACGAACCACATTTTTCCAAGAGAAGCCATACAATTTCAGTCCCAACAGAGTAATAGTTACGATTTGTAGATTTCACACCATAGCCTCTAAATAAGTCTTCCTCTTCTTCCTCTTCTCTTTAACATTTAAAAGCTTCAATCCCAAGGCTTAATTGTTTCATATTCCAACTTCGTCTCTCCTTCTTCTTCTTCTTATTCTTCTTCAACATGTCTTCTACTGCTCTGCAATGGCTGAGCCTAGTGGGCGTGATATGGCTTCAAGCCATTAATGGCACAAACAACAATTTTCCTGCATACTCCTCTCAGTTAAAGCAGCTTCTCTCTATTTCTCAATTACAGCTCAACAACTTAGCCTTTGCCTCCGATGCTGGTAAACTCTTTGGCTGGTTCTCCGGCGTTGCCGTCACGTACCTCCCTCTCTGGCTTGTCCTTGTCATTGGCTCAATCCTTGGGCTAATAGGCTATGGTGTGCAATATCTCTTCATAACGAACCATATCTCTTCTCTTTCCTATTGGCATGTTTTCTTCCTCACAGTTCTAGCAGGAAACAGCATTTGCTGGATCAACACTGTCTGTTATGTCGTTACCATCCGAAACTTCCCGGCCAACCGCCAAGTCGCCGTGGGATTATCAACCAGTTACCAAGGATTAAGCGCCAAGATTTACACCAACATAGTTGAATATGTTTCCCCACATAAAAAAGCCAGAACCTTTCTTTTTCTCAACTCTGTAACACCCCTTATAGTTAGCCTAATAGCAGCTCCTTTGGCTAGGGAAATTAAAGCCAAAACAACGAAAACAGGATCTTCCTCTTCTTCACATATGGGTGTTGGGTTTATTGTAATGTTTGTTATTACAATTGGAACTGGGATATTTGCTGTTATGACCAGCTTACAATTTTTATCAGGAAAGTTGTCACCTTTGAGTAGGTTGATTAGTATTTCAGTGACCCTTTTTATTCCTTTGCTGGTTCCAATCATAGAGAAGGTTATAGAATTAGTGGGGTTATGGCAGACAAAAAGAGAGAGGCAAAGAGTGTATCATTTTACAGCAGAACAGAACAGTAGTAATACTGAAGGAAGGAGAACAGAGGATGAAGTAAAAGATGGAGAAGAAGAAGATGATGATGTTTGTTTTAGTGTGAGAGAAGAAATTGGATGGAAGTTGATGATGAGAAGAATTGATTTCTGGTTATATTTCTTTGTGTATTTTTTTGGACCCACAATTGGTATGGTTTTTTTGAACAACTTGGGTCAGATTGCAGAATCAAGAGGCTGTTCTGGGACTTCATCTCTGGTTTCATTGTCTTCTTCCTTTAGTTTCTTTGGCCGTCTGATGCCTTCTCTCCTGGATTACTTTTACAGGTAACTTCTTATCTACATCTCTTATTATCTGACTTCATAAATTATGGCATTTATCTTGTCATTAAAAGCTATTAATAGTTACTTGATATGCATTAATTAATAAGGTCAACAAACTAATAACAGGGGTCTTTAAACTTGTTTTCATTATTTTTTATAGTCTCAGTTCATGAAAAAAAAGGACGAGTTAAACTGATCATATTCATAACAAGACATAGGCATGTCAACATGCTATTTGTAGGATTATTTCAGTCTGTTGGATTATCCTTTTTTGGATTCAATGTAATTTGTGAGTTGTCTGATTATTCCTATGAGAAAATAAAATCTAAGTACTTTTATTTGTTGAGTATTATCATGTCATGTCATTTATTACATTAAATAAATAATGTTATTTTGAAGTTTGTGTTGGGTGGCATGACCTGACGACAAACAACTGTATAGTTAAATTCGTGGGTCTTAAGCTCAATTCTATTTTTTTAAAAAAAAATCTCAATTATGTATTTTTATCGAAATAATTATATAATATTCTTTTTTTTTCAAAATATATTTAGTCCTTTAATTATATATAAGGTTACAAAATAATAGTTATTAAAAAAATCATGGTCAACAGTATTGTGATTAAAGGACTAAAAAGATACTCTTTAAAGTTAAGAGGTTAAATTTAAATATTGTATAAAGTTAGAGGACCAAATGTATAATTTTACCTATTTTTATCTATTGATTATTGTCTTGATGCGTCATTTATTGCCCTGTTCAAACCCCACCTTGTTAAAAAAATAAAAGAAGTAAAATCTTAGGAAGATGCATATTAATCTCCCAACTTGGATCTGGATAAATTAATTGTTTGGATATCTAATAATATCATCTAAAAAAACGCGGGATATCAGGTGCCTCCAAAGATTATAAAAAAAAAAATAGCACAAAAACGTAACACAATTTCAAAGCTTACGATATAACAATAAGTAACAAATCAAAACAGAGTATTGAGATCATTCATAACATAGGTATAATCCCAAAAGGAAAGGCCTTCAAGGACTCTCTGCCCCTACTAACATACAAACATGAAATATACTTTCAGGGGGAAGTCCAGAATCTCAAGACCAGCTTCAATGGTGGTATTAATGGCGGCAACATTGGCGTCATTCTTTCTACTTCTGAATCGAAAAGACCTATCCCTGTACATGAGCACCGCCATGATCGGAATCTGCACAGGGGCCATAACCTCCATGGCAGTGTCCACAACCACAGAACTATTTGGCACAAAGAACTTCTCAGTGAACCACAATGTAGTTGTGACCAACATACCCATCGGCTCCTTCTTATTCGGCATATCCGCCGCCCTTGTCTACCGGAAACACGGGGGCCACGGCAAATGCTTCGGCATGGAATGTTACAGAAGCACCTTCATCTTGTGGGGTTCTCTTTGTTGTTTGGGCACTGTCCTGGCCTTGATTCTCCATGCTAGAACTCGCAAGTTTTACTCACAAAAGCTTTAGTACATGGGAAATTTTAGTTCTTATATTTCATATATAATTAACCTTTTTGGTAAATAAATCAACAGACAATATTAGGTGAGTAGAGTCATTAAATCTCAATCAAAGTGATCTAACTACAGGCTGATACATAGTTAGATATATACGACTCATACATGTTCTGATTACTATATCTAATGATTTAATTTTATGGCTATAGTTTGCTGTCAATGTTCAACAATTTGAGGCTGATTGTGTATAAAACCACTTTTTCAAATACATCCAGCAATATACCACTCTAGTCCTTAGTCCAGTTTGTCAAAAGTTTTTTATCCTAAATATAAGGTTACCCCAAGAGTGATTAATTTTATCGCTATTGAAAATGTATGTGAGTGGAAATGTATATCATTATTTTTTTCAATACTCATTATTATTAAATATTGTTAAATTTGAAATAGTCAATTAATTTAAAACATATTAAATGTCTTAACTTTTATTTCTTGTCATATGAGATTTGATCCAACTAGTCTTATAATAAATATCAAAGTGATATTACTGATTAATATACATTTAAGTATTCTCATACTCAAATTAGTGCATAAATAACTCTCTCTATTTTTTTAATCCTGAGATTGATATATGTATAGAATTATATACTTATTTGATTCTATTTATAAGTCACTTCCATTATATTTCACATAAACCAATAAAACTTTAAACTTTATTAACTCTTTCTCAAAATTCAATAACTCTTAAAGTTTACCTCTATTTAATATACAATATACTAGTACCTCATAAAAATAAAGTCAACATAATAATAAATAAAGAGTATAATTGAACATTCATAAAAAAAATTAATGATGTCTATTGTTAATAATTATATAAAACCACTTTTTTCAGACCGAAAAAAATATATATAAAAACACTTTTTCAAAAATTTAAGAATATTTTTTTTTTGGTATTAGATGTTATTTGATACACTATTGTTATAATATTATACTCACTTTAGTTCCTTTTTATGAAAGCCTAAATTTGAATTATTTTGATTATTTTTATAAGATCCCTATTAAGGGTTGTTAAAACATTTAATGTGTTGTTATAATTTTTGTCCTTAATTAATTCTATTTTATTTCCCCATCTTTTTCCCATACTACATTTTATTTCATTTTTTTTCTCATTGCTACTCTATTTCTCTCTCCTACTTACCCCTTACAAATAAGGACATACTTAAGAAAAAAAATGTTTCCTCATCTTTTCCTATACTACAATTCTATTTCATACTTTCTTCCAATACTAATCTATTTCTTTCTCTTACTTACTTCTTATAAATAAAGACATAACAAATTCATTTCTCATATATTTATTCTTAAACTTTATAATTCGGTTATTAGACTCTTATAAAAAAGGACAAGATGAAGTAATATTTGGAATTTTAATGCATAATTATTATTTGTATTATTTGTATGTATGAATTTCAACTCGATGTCCACACAAAAACAAATTTTAATCAAATAACATAATATAATTAAAAGATAAATGAGATGTATTTATAGGGATATATTAAATTCAAACATTATAATTATCACTTATTTGTTAAATTCTATATAACAATAGAAAAATCTGACCATATATATATATAACAATTGAAAAATGTAAAGAAATGCACGTGGTAAGGTTGACGTAGGATTCACGTAAATAAGGGCCGGTTTCGTAAGAGGAAAATTTTAGGGGGAAAGGAACTTAGGGAAGGGAAGGGAAGATTATAAAGGGTGATGGGAGATATGTTGAAAAACTATGGGTTGTTTTGTATGAAGAAAATTGATAGTGAAACTTGGTAAAAACACATAAATACTCATTTTACCCTCAAAATAAATTAATAATTATAGACTAATCAAATTTATATTTCAATTCATATATTAAATAATTCGTAGTACAATAATTTAAAATTAAATAAAACGAATAAAATATAAATTATAATTTAAATAAATAAGAAATTTATTTTATTTATTAATAAATTGAAATTTTTTTCTTTATAGAATGAAATTCAAATTTATTAAGAAAATTCGAATTTGTAAGATGGGAATCTTGAAATTTAAATTTAAATTATTCAGGATTATCGCTTTTAATTTAAATTTTTTCAGGGACATATATATTTATCTTTTGGATCTTTCTTCCCATAAAGAAGTTTGGGTTTCCACCAATTTTAATAGGATCTTATCTTCTTACCTTTAAAGGAACATTAAGGGTCTGTTTGGTATGAGGGAATTGGAGGGAAAAGGAGGGGAGAGAAAATTTTTACGAGTTGATTTTGAAAAAATTAGAAAAGTGGGGTTATAAAATTTTAATAAAGATAAGATAAAATATAAAAGAATAAGAAAAATTAATTAAAAACTTTCAACCCCACTTCCCTAATTTTTATAAATCCAAGTTATAAAAATTTTACCTCCCCCCCTCCCCTCCAAATCCCTCATACCAAACAGCCCCTAATAAACCTAAAAACTTAAATTTTCAAAAAAATTAAACCAAAATTATATTTCAAATAATAAAACTTATTCATATTCCCTTCCCACCTCTTCAATATACCAAAAACGAAGTGATTGATATACACAAAGAAAGAGGCAGGCGTCAAGGGGAATTATGTAGGGAGGTGTGGAACGGAGAAAGGTGTATGTAATTGTGACTGGGGGTCGTGGTTGCGCCACGTGTCACAGACTTTCGGGGCTGAGTGCCGAGGAAAACTTTGAAGATTAATGTTGAAAGAAACTCTCAGGATGTTGACTGATGGAAACTCTTGTGAGGCCCACCTGCATGCCCTTCGTAATTAATTTCAATGATATCACCCCTGATTAGGGCAAGAATTAATTGGATTTATCAATCAATATTTTAATATAGTATCTATCGATAAATAACCATTATAAAAACTATACTCGTAAGTCGTAATATGCAAGAGGGCAAGGTTGTCAATTTTGACTCGAATAATTTATTTTTATTAATAAATAGTTATTAATGATGCATAATTAAAAAAATAAAATATAAAAAAGGATAATAATTTGATTTAAAATATAAATATAATTGAAATTAAATTCATTAGCATTCATTTTTTATTATACTCAACAAAGAAATTTCTATAGATAAAATAAAAAAAAAAGTAGCACGAGTTTAAGAGCGAGTTAACGCGGAGTTACATGATAGAAACGTAAAAATGATAAATTTGATAAGTGAATTTATGAGTTTAACCGAGTTTATCACTAGTATTAGTTTAAGAGCAATAATTCAATACAATTCAATAAGATAAAAATAGAAAAACAGTAAACTCATAGAGTTAACTTGCAAATTGGACAAAAATGCAAGTGTGTATACCTTTATCTCATTTTGAATTCAGTCTTTATATTTTTCCTTTTTATTGAATTCTCTTTATTATATTATTAGTTTCTTCTACTCATGATTTACTGCTCCCTCGGGTTCAAAATATCTTTTCTTTTTTTTTTTGCTGATAGGGTCAAAATATAATTTGTTAGTAGTATGTTAAATTTTACATGTTCATATATCACTTTTTATTGGACTCCTAAGTATGATATATATAGAAAGAGGTGAAGGTAAAATTTTGATGATTGTATAAATAAAATTATAACTATTAACGTTTAGTTCAAACAAATAAAAAAAGGCGCATGCATGTGAATGTGATTCAATGTAACTCAGTTCAAATTGGTTAGGCACCTAATGTAATTTTCAAAGATTGGTAGGCATGTCTGAAATTAGGAAAAACCGATCTCCTTTAATCTTTAAAAACGAGGCAATAATAAATATTTAAAGTGGTAAACACTCATACCATTATGTACCCAAAAGAAGCTAAATTACATTTATTTGATCTTAAAACATATAAAATTGTATCAAACATAACAGAATATAGAATCAACGTCACTGTTTACTCCAAATTTCATTCAGTTTTGATAATATATAAAGGACTGTTTAAGATGTAAGAATAAATTAACACGCCAACAAAATTGATTGATAAAATAAGTGAAATGTTATACCTACAAGAAAGAAAAATGTCTTAATAAAGGAAGTTTCATGGCGATCACTTGTGGACGAAGCTTCCCTTCGTTGCCTCTAGGATCGTTGCCCATCCTTTTATTATTAAAACGACGTCATTTTAAGAGGAAAAGTAAATCTAGACTGTCTGTTTGTAAAAATTATATGGACAATGATAAAAGGCAACTAATTTAAATAATGTCGTTTCATACAAATGATCTCATCCATCCAATTTCTTCTTGTATATGTGCGCAGAAAAACAAGAGGAACTCCTGGGATGCTGTATCATAGAAGAGGAACAATAAGTAAGGATTTATGAGTATGGGATATTAAAGATTAGTAAGTAAAATAATAATATATTATCAAAATCCCACAATTTTTTTGATAGTTCATATCTAGTTTTTATATTTATGATTCATAATCTAACTTGGTAATCTTTATATATTGAATATCATTTTGGTTAATTGATAATTGAATATTTATTACACTTATTTGTATCTCTTGATTAATAAATTTAGGATTGTTTAGTTAATAAATAATGGGCTTTTATGCTTATTTGGGCTTTGAGTGTTTTATTAGATTTAATTTATTTTAATGATAAAATCTCAGATTTACAATGCTTCACTATTTTGATCATAACTCTTGAACCAGATATCCGATTAGCCTCATTGTTGTCTCATATTTAGATGATTCAAAGACCTACAATCGATAAGAAGACTTGGAAGGTAAATTCAAACAAGAAGACAATCAAAATTGGAGCTAAAGTTAGATACGTTTTTCTAGAATTTTTTTATTGGGCCCGAATTGTGTAATTAAAGACCATTTGTATTTATTTCCGTTTTGGGCTGGAATTGTGGAGCCTTGATCCATTTTCAATTAGGTTTTTACTCTAGTTAGGAAACACATATGTATTATGACGTTTTTAGAGAATATTGGATTGAATACAGAAGTTTTAAGATTCTCTAAAATGTTCTTCGCGTTCTTAATTCGTTCTTCGTCTTTTCCAGCCATGCTTGGCTAAACTTCTGTGACTGACCAATGGATTGAGGATCCACGTTTTCATCCAAAGGACACACTTTAATCGGTAATGTAACTCATTTCTATTTACTCTAATCGGATTCGATTTCTGGAAATAGTTCGAATATTAGGTTTAATATTCGGATTGATACATCCCAAGGACATAATTTGAACCAGGTTGCAGTGAATTCTGTACGGCCGCACAGTGATTCCACGCGTTCAAATGAACCCTATACGATCGTCTAGTCGAGGGATTTTCTCGACTAATGCAAAGATTTCGGTTCGTCCAGAATCAATCATGAATTTAGTTACAACATTTTCGTCCGGTGATGGAAGGAAACTCTAGAACCCCAATTCTGGGTTAGTTGTTTTAATCTGATTGATTTCTGTCTTTATATTAGTTTATTATTTCATTGATAGCACAGTGAAAACCCTCCAACCAATTTCTGTTTATTGTCTCATCGACTAATAATGTTAGACCAACTGTGAATTCCGTGGGAAACGATCCAGGTTCTCTTTATTACAAAATTGTATTAAAACTGGTTATTTTGCAAGAGCTCGGCAACTCTCGATCATTAATATATTTAGATAATGGGAATTTTGATTAATGCCTGGTTGTAACTTTTTTTTTTATTAGCCAAACCTAACTTTCTATTAAATAAATTTTGATTTATATATAATCTATCATATATGCTCTCCAACTATTGGCTTGCTGGTTAGAGTGCTCATTGGATTTTAATTCAGCACTTGGAGAATCTCTCTCTCTCTCATACACGCACACACAAGGCTAATATATTTATACTGTTATGTGTATATATGTTTTTATTTGTATATTTATATCTTTGGCGATTTTGAGAATACAATTTTTATATTTTCATTATATTGCAACTGAGTTTTTACTTATATTGGGTTTATACCTTTTAATTTTGTAGGAGGTTTATACCATGGATATAAATTTAACTCAGACTTAATCTTAAATTTGACAATTTAGAAGGGAATTTTGGAGGGCATATGGTAGAAGAATTGGTTTTGGGGTTCAAAAATAGTGCTTTAACTTGAGAAAAAAAAATATAATTCCTCATATACCTCATCTATATATTTGTTGTAAAGAAGGGGTGAGAAAATCTAACAAATGAGATGTCACAAGTGTTTCACCCAGGTTCAAACCTAGGACCTCTTTGTTAAGAAGGGAAGTTTTTAACCATGAGAGTTAGAATGAATTGGCATCCTTATGTCAAAAATTATATATATCACATCTCTCACACACACATGTATTATTTATAATATATTAAATCTTTACTAATATATTTTTTTTGATAAATTTTATTAATATTAATATTAATATATATAATATATGTGTGTGTATTAATTTATATATTAATATAATACCTAAAAAATTTTTAAATTAAAATATGGATATAAATAATATAATACAATTAATATAATATATTTTTCATTTAAAATGTTCTACTAATATATTAATAAATGGTTTAAAATATAATTTGTATAAATAAATAATAAAATATATTTACATATATAAATAGCTCAAGAAATAAAGTTAATTATAGATTAGATTATACGTATATTTTTCTTACTTGGAATTATTTTTCATTTTAAAATAATTATTTAATTATTTTTGAAAATTTATTGCTAAATTTTTATAATATGTTTTTTTTAGTATACATATTTTTTATTATTTTTCACTTCCCCTCTCTCCCTATTATACAAACTACAAAAAGGTTGTCTTTGAGAAAAACATGTTTGCTCATTTTGTGTGCATCAACTTCATGAAATGGTGCACCCTAGGTTCTCCACTTCATTCACATTGTGTAGTTAAAGTTCAAAGCAACTGAAAAAATTGCTCAATCGTCATGATCAAGCAAAATTGGCAAGTTATATATATATAAATAGTCAAGCATCTAAAAATGATATGATTGAAGTTACTATTCAAGATATTAATAGTGTCTAATAACAATGAGGTACGTACTTTTGAAGTCAAGAGAAGTTGCCATCATGTTAGAGGCGGAGCTAAAAGCCTTGGCCAAGCATAGTGAGAAGGAGAAGTCCCCCCACCCACAAGTAGTATCTTCCTCACACATGCATTATATCCTTAATTCTTCATCTAAAGCGCGTGCGTGTACACACACACCCACCCCAATAAAAATATAATTATAATCTCTCTCAAATACACACCATACCATTCTCTTTCCACTCCCTCCCTCTCACTCTCATACACAACACACTATTTCTCAAACTCTCTTTATCTCATAATAATATGAGGAATTACTTTATTTTTTCATAAGAAATTACATCAATAAACATATCTATTGTATAAATATCATAATTTTATAAAAAAAACTAAATTTTGAAAAAATTGTCAATGAGACTTTCAGCGGCGACCTTAAAGTCGCCGCTGAAAGTTATACCTTCAGCAGTGACAAAATATGTTGCTACTAAAGGATGGGCAACGATCCTAATATATTTATACCATTGTCACCGCTAAAAGTTATAGCTTCAGCGGCAACAATATAATGTTGCCGCCGATTGTAACACTTTTAGAGGCTACAAAAGTGTCGCGGCCGAAAGTCTATACTTTCAGCGGCGACACTTTTGTCGCCGCTTAAAGTCTAACTTTCAGCGGTGACATTAAAAGTCGCCGCCAGATGTCGTCGCTAAAAGTCATTTTTTTTGTAGTGACACACGCACACACAAGGCTAATATATTTATACTGTTATGTGTATATATGTTTTTATTTGTATATTTATATCTTTGGCAATTTTGAGAATACAATTTCTATATTTTCATTATATTGCAACCGAGTTCTTACTTATATTGGGTTTATACTTTTTAATTTTGTAGGAGGTTTATACCATGGATATACATTTAACTCCTAGACTTAATCTTGAATTTGATAATTTAGAAGGGAATTTTGGAGGGCATATGGTAGAAGAATTGGTTTTGGGGTTCAAAAATAGTGCTTTAACTTGAGAAAAAAAAATATATTCTCATATACCTCTTATCTATATGTTTGTTGTAAAGAAGGGGTGAGAAAATCTAACAAATGAGATGTGACAACTAAGAAGCCTAAGGATGAGACAAGAATATGTTGTAATGCTAGAATGAAAGTTAAGCAAGTAGATGGAAAATATAGAATAAATGAAGTTTTCTTGGGTGTATAATCATCCTCTTCAACCTCCTGAAGTTGTTTACTTATTTGCATCGTTTTGAGAACTAACACCAACTCAACATTATGAATTGGAAAATGCTGAAAAAGCTGGAGTTAGTAAAAAATCAGCATTCAATTTGCAGGAGGTCGAGCCAATTTGGGATTTACAAGAGGTGATGTAAATAATTATCTAAACTCAAGGAGACAATGGGCCATGAAATATGGTAAAGTTGGATGTACATTTTTGTATTTTGAGAAACAATTAGAAGAAAATCCATAATTTTTTCATGCTCACCAACTGGACGTAGATGAGCAAGTGACAAATGCATTTTGGGCTGATACAAGCTTGTTGGTTGACTATGTTTACTATAGAGAAGTTATTTCACTTGATACTACTTATTACACAAATTGTAGCCATATACCTCTTGCAAATTTGTTCTAGCTTCAACCACTACAAAGGAGGGGTGATATTTAGAGTGGTGTTGTTATATGATAAGACTGTTAAGAGTTTCAAATGGCTCTTTGAGACTTTTTTGTGTGCACAAAAATGTAAGGCCACTCACGGTTTTTACTGATCAAGATGCTGCTATGTCACAAGCATTACAAGAAGTGATGGTAGATGTAAAGCATGCCTTGTGACCTTGCATATTTCATGGAATGTAATGAAGCACCTTCCAAACTCAATGGTTAAGGATTTTAACCATTTCACGTGTCATTGTTGGGATGAAACTGATTTTGAAGAATGTTGGTAAGAATTATAATCAAAGCAAGATTTGACAAAAAACTAATGGTTGATATCTGTGTACCAAATAAAAGAGAAATGAGCAGTATGCTATATGAAGAACTCAAGGACACTTGGCATGAGAAGCACACAAATAAGTAAAGTGTCAATGCATCTGTTAAAGACTTTACTCATGTTAAATTGGATATCAATTGATTCTTCCAACAATTTGAATAGGTTCTAGATGATAAGTGCTATAACTAATTGAAAAGTGATTTTGAGTCACTTGACAAGTTGCCAAGGTTGATATTGCAGAGTTCAAGTATGTTTTGTCAGCTTTCAGATGTATATATGTCAAACCCTGCAGAATTTCGACATTTAATTAAGTACCAACCACAGTTCAGTGAGCACACATAAATAGCATAAACATATTGATATAAAATTCTTGATTATATTATAGGTATCCCTACAAGGTTTATACATAGTGTAATACATACCCCAGAAAATACTTAACAAGGTACAAGATAACCAACACAAAATTTCTTTAAAGGTCGGTCCCCTCAATTACCGGTATCCACTTCTTTGCTTTTTGAGCCGCTTTTCTTTGCTGAATAAATTATATTTAAGGAAAGGGATGAGATTCAATCGAATCTCAGTAGTAACAGATAGTCAATCATATAAAATGTTAAAAGTAAACATGCAATATAGTATTCATGATGCAGCAAATAACTATGTTTGTGCATATGTCTGTTAAACAATGTTCAGGATCTAAGTGATGATTTTTTCCGGATCAAAATAATCACCTGATCCCTACTTGTTACATTTTGTCTCATCGTTATCACATAAATGTTCTGGAGTAGGTAATAACCTGTTCGTAATTATCATATCACCTCAGCTGGGTCCCACTGACCTCATGGTACTTGTGTTGTTCCTATGGGGTGGTACTTGTGCTTTTCCCACACCACAATGAGGAATTATCATCAATCACATTGGGCGACCTAGACTGGATACACACTGGCCAAGAGGTATTTGTGCTTCCCCTTAGGGTAGTACTTGTACTTTTCCCACATCCGGCTCTAGGATACTTACCGCCTTACACATATCATTGCACAGAACATGGAAAACAATGCATATTAACAATTACATGGAATATGAGAGATAGAGTTACTACCTTACACATTTCCTGTTCTAACTATTCTTGGTCCTTGGTTTCTGGTCCAGCTCAGCAAATATCAAACCTTAAAATTTCCAAATTAGTCACAAATGAGTTATTACTCATTCATACTTTATTCTAAAATTTATAAGCTGATTATCTTAGCTCAAAATCACATAATTACAAAAATTACCCTAGGGAACCCAGTCTAATTCCCTTTATACCCGGTATATTTGTACTTTTTCAAAAATATTACCCAGGCTAATGCCATATAATTTCGCGTGTAGAATCCATTTTTTACCTCAGTTTTGAAAAATTTACACTCAAATGACCAGATTACCCTTGACAGCCACCAATTTAGGGTTTTAGGGGCAAAATTGTCATTTAAAACCTTAAACCCTTCACACTCAATAATTCACATGCTCCCAACACAATTTTTCATTCTAAACACAATGAAATAATCAAAAACACAAAATTCCAGCTCTAACCTCTTCTTCTAGGTCTAACCAAAAATATGGAAAATTTGGGAAGTAAGGAAATTTCATGATTCTACTTGATTAATCACCCCCTTTACACTTATAATCTCACATTTATCCCCTTAGATACCATTTGAACATGATTAATGTTAATTTAGGCAGCATCTCCCCTTAGGGTTTGAACATCCCAAATCACAAAATCTAACCAAAACAAGCCAATAACCAACAACAACAGCAACATCAAAAATCTTCAAGAATCAACGTATTCTTAAGCTTACATTTGATCTTCTCTCCCTAGCTCTAAAATCCGCCACCCTTTCCTCTTCTTTTCCTTGACGTTAAGCTTGCTATATGTGTGATTCAAGAAGGCATGAGAGTTAGGGAGGTGCTTTCATCAATTAGAAGACAAGAACAAGTGAAAATTGCAACCAAACTTACCCTTTTTGCTTCTTGAACCCTTAAGCTTCTTCTCTTGTTCTTGCTCTTCTCGAACTCTGTCTCTTTATTTTAGCTCTTGTTTTAGCCAAAAATAATGTCCCTTGGAAGTGTTTAATGAAGTCTTCTAGAGTTCTCTTCCACCTCCTTACTTAATTATTTTTTTTATTGAATTTTTGCATGTGATTGTTTTCTTGTTACTTCTTCCTTCTTCTACTTACTTCTCTTGCTTCCACTTGTCCAAGTATGTAGAAAATTCCTACACCTTCTTGTCTCTCCCTCCTTAACCAAATTTCCCTTTTTTATTAAGATAAATTATTGAATTTTGTTTTATTTAGCCAAAATGACCATTTTGCCCTTATATTTCTTGAATTTTCACTAGTGCAGAAAATAGATTTTACACCTGTCAAAACAGGACACGTGTAGAAAGTGTGACTGATGTCATTTTCGTAAATATATGAATATGAAGAAACTTTCTACATGTGTTGAAAATACAACACGTGTAGAAATTAAATATAAAATATATTTTTTAAGAAATTACCATTTTTTAGATATATTTTTGGAATAAAGCTTGATTAATGCCTCTAATTATATTTAAAAAAATTTTAAATCTTTTTAAAAAAGAAATGAATACTTTCTACATGGGTTGGCAAGGCAACTCGTGTAAAAAGCTAAACTTTCTACACGGGTTGGCAAGGTAACCCGTGTAAAAAGCTCAACTTTCTACACAGGTTGGCGCACAGGTTGGAATGCCAACCTGTGTAGAAAGTTCAGACTTTCTACATGGGTTGGAAATCCAACCCATGTAGAAAGTGCTCTGTACCTATTAAAAAAAATCTCGCGCCTTTTCTTTAATAAACCCGCCAAAGAAAAAGTGGAAATTTTCCCCTTTTGCTATTGTGAAGATCAGATATTAACCTCTTCTCCCAAGTCGCAAATACTCTGTCATCTCCTTCATGGAATTGAACTTCATCTCCTTCATGGAATTGAACTTCATCTCCTTCACTTGCAAACACATCTGAAGCACATATAGGAGCCCCCTCCCAGTCACTCTCTCGGTATCTCTCTCATTTCTAAAAAATATGTCACTCTCTCGGTATCTCTCTTAGTCTCGCTGAAAAATCTGTCGCACTATCTCGGTATCTCTCTCAGCCCCCTCCCTGAAATTTTATATCAGATTCGCTGAAGTTCTTCTCGAGAATCCACCATGGCCTTCCTCCTTTGAATGTCTAGCCTTCTCTCATTATAATTTTTCAGATTGTCCAGGTATGATGTTATTTATGCATTTTTAACAAACACCATATGCTAATGATTTCTGTTTTTTCATTGATTATTTTTTGAAGTCTTAAGCTGGGTTTTATGTTTCTTTCTTTGTTTTCTCGTTGATTATTTGTTCTTTACCTAATTTCTATTGTTTTCGGCAAGCGGAAGAACCCTTGGTTTTTAATTTTTTCCCCCTCGTATGCTGTTTTTTGAAATCCCCAATATGGTAACTTAGCATTGTCATAGAAAATTAGGCGTGTTTTCTTATATATTGAAGTAACAAGATAAAGGAGCTACACTGTTAATATGAATACTCAATAGATGTAATTTTTTCCCATAATTGTCAAATTTGGTTAAGTTTACAGAAACTACTACATCAGATAGCATATAGTAGAAATAACAGTGACTTCATTGTATGTGTGTCTCAGTATATGTACATGTATGTATAGTAGAAATATACAAAAACTACTACATCGGATTTTTCTTTGGTTGTATTCAATGTATGTACATGTATGTGTGTCTCAGTTTAATAACTTACTTTCTAGTTGGACATAAACACACAAGTGGTTTCATTATGTATGTGGTTTGCTTCCTCTTTGACTATATTAAGTTTCTTACTCCGAGGCCACCTATAAATCAATGTACTTGTAGCCTCCCTCATTTGATTGTTTTATTTCCATACGTCTTGTAGCTAATAGACACCAACCTTTGGATTTTGGTTCATTTTGTTGACTTGCTTGCTGGTTGGACACAAACATATAAGTGGTTTCACTATGCATGTGCTTTGCTTCCTCTTTTGTTTCTCCCAACTGGAGAGACCCTTTTCTTCTTATCTCTGCAATTTCATTCCTTCTTCATTTCATGTCCTTCAATGGTTCGATAATTTGATTACCTAAAATTTTAAACAATTTTATTTGCTTTTTAAGCATGTATATACATATGGATCGTAGCTGGATCTATGCTAGATGAACTAGTGATGAGTATGACAATGGGGTGAAGAATTTTTTGGAATTCGCTATAAGAAATGATGGTGGTGATTAATCTAGGAAGTTTTATTGTCCTTGTGTAAATTGTTTAAATTTAAGGCAATTATGTGTCACTGAAATAAGAGAGCATTTGATTTGTGACGGGTTCTTAAAGAGCTATACACGATGGGTATGGCATGGTGAATTAGTAGAAGAGTTGAGTACATCCAAAGAGGTGAAAGTTGATGTAGACATGGATGATCGATTAGATGACATGATCCGTGACATTGGCGAAGAGGCCTTTGAGCTATCACATGCCTATAATAACTTGTCTAGTGATGCAGAAAGACCTTTGTACCTAGGATGTACAAAATTCAAATTTTTTTCAGCTGTGGTGAGATTAGTCCACTTAAAAGAAAGGAATGGGTGGAGTGACAAGAGTTTTACAAAATTGCTTGAGTTGTTGAAAGACATGCTTCCGGAAGGTAATGAATTACCAAAGCGTAACTATGAGGCTAGGAAAATGTTGTGTCCCTTAGGTTTGCAATATAAAAAGATACATGACTGCCCTAATGATTATATATTATATAGAAAAGAGTTTGAAGGGGAGCATAAGTGTCCAAAAAGTGGGGTTTCACAGTACAATTTGATAGGGAATTGTAATACAGAGTTTGACGAGACTACTAAGGGCCCTGCTGCGAAGGTGTTATGGTATCTTCCAGTAAAACTAAGGTTCAAGCGATTATTTGCTAATATGAATGATGCAAGGAACTTAAGATGGCATGCAGATGAGAGAATATCCAATGGGAAGCTTTGTCATCCAGCCGATTCTTCTCAATGGAAGAAAATTGATGGTATCTTCCCTGAGTTCATAAAGGAGCCAAGAAACCTCAGGCTTGGGCTGTGTACTGATGGCATGAATCCTTATGGCAGCCTTTACAATACTCATAGTTCATGGCCTGTTCTCTTAGTGATTTACAACTTGTCTCCTTGGCTGTGCATGAAACGTAAGTATATTATGTTGTATATGTTTATTTTGGGTCCAAAACAACGAGGAAATGACATTGATGTTTACCTGGCCCCTTTGATTGAAGACTTGAAAGAGCTGTGGGAGACATGTATGGATGTGTTTGACGTGAATCGAAAGGAAGTGTTCAAGATGCGTGCCATGATCTTCTGTACCATAAATGACTTCCCTGCATATGGAAACCTATCTGGGTATAGTGTCAAGGGACACAAAGTATGTCCAATTTGTGAAGCAGGCACATGCCACCATCAACTTAAACATGGAAAGAAGACAGTCTATCTTGACCACCGTAGATTTCTGAGCCAGAATCACCCGTGTCGTAGATTAAAGAAAGCTTTCTATGGCCATCAAGAGTATGGAGATGCTCCAGTGCCGTTGACAGGAGAGCAAGTTTATGAATGGGTGAAAGACATCAATGTTATCTTTGGGAAGCCGCAGAAGAATACAACTGATAAAAATGTATGGAAAAAGACATCTCTATTCTTTGATCTTCCATATTGGCAAAGTCTTGATGTGAGTCATTGTATTGATGTGATGCATGTGGAGAAAAATATGTGTGACAGTATTATTGGGACACTTCTCAACATAAAGGGCAAGACCAAGGATGGTGTCAATGCAAGATTATACTTGATTGAAATGGGAATACGAGATGACTTATATCCAAGGCAACAAGGTAAGCGGACTTATCTACCCCCAGCCTCTCATACCTTGTCCAAACTTGAGAAAAGAAGCTTTTGTGATTGTTTACATGGTGTCAAACTCCCTCAATGGTATTCTTCAAATGTTAAAAAGCTTGTGTCGATGAAAGATTTGAAATTAGTGGGTTTAAAGTCTCATGATTGCCATGTGTTGATGTAACAATTACTTTCGGTAGCTATTCGGGGCATATTGCCAGATGATTTGAGACACACTATAACTAGACTGTGCTTTTTCTTCCATGCCATATGCAATAAAGTAATTGACCCTAATAAATTGGATGAACTGGAAAAAGATGTTGCTATTATCTTGTGCCAACTTGAGATGCTCTTTCTTCATTCATTTTTTGATATCATGATCCATCTGATTGTTCATTTAGTGAGGGAGATAAGGTTGTGTGACCCTGTCTATCTACGATGGATGTACCCAGTTGAGAGATACATGAAAATCCTTAAAGGATATGTGAAGAATGTGACACCTTATTTCCAATACTCATAAATGAGTATAAGTGACTAGTGAAATCATTTATGGGACCGGGATTCAAACTGGGACTACCCAACTCTTGAAAATGTTCACAAATCCCCAATCTCAACTCAAGGTTTGAACTGAAGGTCGAGAGAGTTTTTCAAAAGGGTAGTAAACTTCACAATCATTACCACAAGATTCACTACGTCACCATTACCTCGTCGGCTCTTAGTTACCACATATAAGAGTGTGCAACAATTACATAAAATAAACGAAGAGCTATCCATTAGAGCCGTTCTCTGCTAAACATATTCATTCATACATTCTCATACATACACATATACATGTATCACTTCTTATAAATACAATCACCCAATAAATACAACCAAATACAAGCTAGCACCTTGCGCTTCAAGCTTCACTTCAACTTCATATCCCCTCTATGCATCTCCACCTGTCACTATTGTTGGTTGGGAGGAGTGAGATTCGAGAGAATCTCAATAGTAAACATTACTACTATGCATGCAAGATATATATGAATGCATGACATGCTTGCCTACACTATTTCATTCCAACATAATGACATGTTGCGTGCTCAATGTTATGACATACATATGACCATTGCACAAATATAACAGAGCTTCAATCAATCAAACATGTTCAATACAAACAGGCAAAGCAGTCACATAATCAATCCAAGACATACATATCAACTACATGCAGGCAAGGTAAGTTCACTACCTTATGGATCATTGTCCTTCCTTTGTTACCTCTTCTTCCAACCATTGAAGCTTCTTGGAAATTCTTCCATTCCTCTTCTTTCTTGACTTCTCCATGGCCCTAAATACCCAATTATATCATTAGAGCCATGATTGTGAATCATTAGAAGTGTATATTAAGGCCAAAGAAGCTAGGGACGACTAAATAAGTCAATTTCCCTAAAAAACATGAAATCCTGAAATTTAGGGGTTTTGGCCGCGGCAAAAAATCTGACAGAGACATTTTGGCCGCGGCCAAGAATCTTGTTGTTCAGAATTTCACCCTTCTGATTCTTGGCTGAAATTGTAAAAATCATAAAGAAATGTACGAAAATCCAAATGAGGTGTTTTAAAGTTCCATGGAACCCTCTTTAAGTCTAATTTAAGGAAAAAATATACCCATAAGCTAAAAGCACTCTCATAAGTACAGAATTCCATTTAATTGGACACTACTCCAGAATTGCCCAGATTCACATGACCAGAGTTTGATAAATCATAACTCCTAGCATACTTGTCCAATTAACTATTATAACCTATCAAATTAAAGGTCTATGTCTCTAAGTTTAAACTAGAAATTTTCATGGTCATTTCATAACATTTGATCACTCAAAAATACATCACAATGACACTGTTCAGACAGGGCAGAATCAATAACATGCACATACTTAGTTCATAAATCTCCAAACTCATATAAAGTATCCAAAAATCATGAACACTTGCATACCTACACAATTTTGCCTCCTAAATCCAATGGAAGTATCAAAATCATCAAATTCTCAACCCATCACCATGTCACAATACAGGGAAGAAAATCAAATTCTTAGGTGCAACATGTTGTTTTCTTGTTTTCTTTGGCTTAATAACTTATTTTCTACTTCTAATCAAATAATTAGCTATTTAGACATTCATTGGACATCATTTAGCCATTGAAAATACCATTTTAAACTAGCCATGAATAGTACCAAACTTCTTATATACTCATCCAAACGACAAACCAATAAGTTAAAAAGGAAGCTTACGCTTACCTCTACTCGATTTCGTAAATGGTTCAGAATTCCAGCAATACTCTGGCCAGTGAGACAGTACCAAACACCTCCAAATGAAAATCTAAAACCATACAAATTAAGCTCGCGATAAGTAGAAGAAGTTTTTTGAAGGGTACTTTGAGAGAAGACGCCGATTCGGTAGTGTTTCAGCGGTTAGAACTTTCTCTCTCTTCCTTTCTCCATTTTCGTTCAGCTTCATTCTCTCTCTTCTGGTCTGATTTCTGCATGAAAATGGTGAGAAAGATGATGAATTAATGGTTAAATGAGGTGTTAAATTATTTGCCACATGTCAGCTCCTGATTGGCCCAAAAATAAAATTTTCATACACAATATCCAATCTGGAAGAATTTTCATTAAACTTTGAAAATTCATATCTAATTATACAAATGTCCAATTGGGGTGGTTCCAAAAGGTTATACGACCCTCATTGAGTCTAGTTTTAACTAAAAATATAAACTTTGGCCAATTTAAAGCTTAATCTTTCTATAATTTTAATCTTTGAATGCTGCCCTAGAAAATAGTTAATTTCGTTGGGCTAACTTCAGAAATTCATTTCTCTTTGTGTACAACTCCAAATGACTCATATGACCTATCAAATTAAATCTTGATAAGTCTAATTCATTCTAGAAATTTTTATAATTTTTTTGACATCATTTGACCCTTGAAATCTGCCCCACAAACACGGCTGTCACATCAGGAATTTCACCGATAGCAACAATACTTTGTATTCCACTTCACTATGTTGTGTGTGACTTCCAATCATTTTTTTTTGTTATTCCTCGAGATCTTTAATACCCCCCAAGAATATAAAGAAATTTTAGGGAATTTAAACATGCCTTATAGGGACATTTGCTAAACCAGGGCTTAGCAGTTCACTTGATCCAGGCTTAATCTCAAGCTTTTTGTCCTAAAATTTAGGATATTACAAAGAATCCATACAGGCATGAGGCTTCCATGGTTGAAAGATATATTTCTGAAGAAGCTATTGAGTTCTGTTCTAACTACTTGCCAAATGAAGAAGCTATTAGGCTTCCTAGATCTTGTCATGAGGAGAGATTATTAGGTAAGGGTACATGTGGGGTAACAGTGAAAAGTAATATGAATCGTGATGCAGTGTTACAAGCACATTTATACATTTTGAATAACACTGATGAAGTTCAAGAATATATATCTATTCATAAAGGAATTATAAGGAAACAAAATGGTCAAATGACTGAGCAAAGGTTATTGCTTGAGAATAATAAGACTTTCCCACAATGGTTCAAACAACAAGTTACGAATGATGATAGTGTTACTGAAATTATAAAATGGTTGGCACTGGGTCCTAACTTTAATGTCATATGTTGGAGTGGATACGATGTCAATGGGTATTCCTTCTATACGAAATCCCTAGATGATAAGAGTACTATGCAAAACAGTGGAATTATGGTTGTGGTTGAATCCATGCATTTTTCCAGCTCAAAAGACAAAAAGCCAATGTTAGCAACTATGCTTTATTTTGGGGTTATTGAAGAGATTTGGGAGGTTGATTAAACTAAATTTAGAGTTCCAGTTTTTAAATGCAAGTAGATTGATAATAATAGTATTCAAGTGGATAAGTATGGATTTACATTAGTTGATCTTAATAAATTAAAGTACAGTGAGGAGCCCTTTATTTTAGCAGCCCACGCAAAACAAGTGTTCTATATAACAGATCCAGCAAATAAAAGTTGGTCTGTGGTTCTCCAAGGAAAAAGGGTAGTTGATAGTGATGATAATAAGGAATTAAACTTTGATGTTTTTGAGACTCCATGTTTCTCATCAGGGTTGCCTGAATTAAATGAAGATGAAGTAGATAACATACATGCCACAAGAACTGACCACCATGAAGGGATATGGGAGAATATCTTTACTCCTATTTGATGAACTTTAATTAAAAGTTAGTAATCTTATTTCATTGATTATGTACATTGGATTTTCATTATTTTATTATAATATTTCATTTTCATTTACTTACCTAATTTCATTGTTAAATATGAATATGGAGAAGGGTCCCCCAACAATGATGATACTCATTTCGAGCATAGCGGCCAGTCTACTAAGAGAAAGAAAAAGGGTAGACGTGGCATGACACTAAAAGAGTTGACCAAGACTCGAGCGAATGACCAGAGGATTCTGATTGAATTTGATAGTCACTGGAGACCAATGTGGACCAATGTGGCCCAACAAGAGCAAGTTTATTAGCTTTGTTGCCCTCCAAGCACGTAGCAAGCCTAACATAACGACCAAGGAGTGGAATGAAGTGGATAAATCTGTGAAGGATCAGATTTGGAACACTATTGCGGTACAACACTATGAATCTATTAATTTTTGTAACTATTACATTTATTCATGTTACTAACTATTATAATGACTTTATAGCTTACTTACGACGTTCCTCCCAGTCGTGTCTTGAAGGACAAATTGTTAACATATTGCGCAGAGTGTTGGACATCTTTCAAAACCTCTCTAACTAAAAGATTTGTACGTGTCGAGGTATAAGAGGGTGAGAATCCTCCTAATCCTTGTAAGGAGTATACATTTCTTAATGAAGCTATGTGCAAATAATTTTACAAGATTAAGACTACACCAGAAGCATTGGTTAGTTTCTATTCACTTAGTTACTTACTTTATTCTCATTTGATTTTATCGATTATTGATTTGTTGATTTCTTATTAAAAGATAATAAGGGAAAAAGCTATAGCGAGTAGTAGAAAGAATGATTGGTGATAAGTAAAATATCTTCATATTTATTTTCCCTTATATGATGATTTTGTGGACTATATTTGAGCTGAATGTAATCAATTTGGGTGTAATTAATAAATAAATAATGATTTTCTTGCAGCCATGGACAGTACCGCATTAAGAAGAATTAAAGAAGGAATTTAAGGGGAAGTTACTATTCATGTCTGGTACTGCTTGGAATCACTGTAGCGTGCGGTTGGTGAAGTGTGGCAGGCAAAACGCGGCACTGTAGCAGTCGGCTTTCACTGTAGCTGCTACTGTAGCACCCGAAATGAAGCCTATAAATAGAGATTCTTGGCATGAAAAAAAGAGGAGGAGGAAGGAAGAGAGAGAGAGAGAGCTTCTATTTTAGAGAGAGTTGTTATTTTAGAATTTATTTCTTGCATTGTATTACTTTTTGCATGCCTCCTGGATGGATGGTTTTACCTCCTATATGGAAGGCTAGATAGTCATTTCTTGCATTGTATTACTTTTTGTATGCTTCCTACATTGAAGGTTTTACCTCCTACATGGTAGGCTAGATTTTCCATTTTTATGCATCTTGTAGTTGTATTTTTATGTTTTCGTAATTAATTTTTATGCAATATTTATGATGTTTATAATTTATTTTGGTTTTGTTTTTAATTTTATCATGAACTAAATTTTCTTTTCCTAGGGTGATGACGTAGCTTACTAATGACGGATTGAATCTTAACTTATTAAATCTAGTTTTAATTTTTCCTTCATGATTGAGTTTTAATTATTGCTCTTAATACTTACAATTGATTGGCCACCTTTTGGATGATTTCAATATGCATGTTGAGACCGGAAGGAGATACATGTGTGTGGATCCTATAATTAAAACCATAATTTGCATATGAAATAGGAATATATTCATATGGGTTGTGTAGTCTTAATTGAGTTCCATAAATCTTAATGCATGATTGATTGCTTAAATTCATATAGGAATATATTGGGTTAGCAATTAATTATAGAATTACTTGACCTTGGAAGAGGCTAGTAATTAAAATAGGGAAACTCGACTATCAATCATGTGGAATAAATTGGACTAGAATAGATAAGTGATTCAATCCAGAATTTGTTAAGTGAAATCTAATCCCTAGGGCTTTTTCTCATATTTGTCTTTATATCACTTGCATTCATATTTCATCATTTTTATCTTGCAATCTCAATCATAACTAATCGACCGACTAAATAGAATTAAAATTACCAATTTTGGTACTTAGTGATCAATCCTCGTGGGAACGATACTCTACTCACTTCTATATTACTTGATTACGACGGTGTACACTTGCACTTTTAAATACACTATCCTATACTCGTAACAAGTTTTTGGCGCCGTTGCCGGGGATTGCTATCATTAATATCAATACCAAGTAATTTTAATACTAATTTGATCTTCATATTACATTTTTTGTCTTTTATTTCTTTTCAGGTTTTTGCTTAGTATATGACTAGATCGAAGATGACTGAATTACAACCTTGTGATTCTGAGATCGAGAGAACTTGTCGAAGAAATCAGAGAGTTCGAAAGCAGTCTACTTCAATCAATTCAATGGCTAATCCGGAAGGAGAAGCAGCATATACCAAAACACTCCATGATTATGCAACACCAACAGTCATGGAGACAACTTCTGGAATCAGAAAACCACCAGTAGCAGCCAACAATTTTGAAATCAAGCCTGCAATTATCCAGATGGTGCAAGCAAATCAGTTCAGTAGTTTATCAACAGAAGATCCCAACACACATATAGCAAGCTTTCTAGAAATATGCGATACATTCAAGCATAATGGTGTTACTGATGATGCCATTAGACTTAGACTTTCCCCTTTCTCAATCAGGGATAAATCTAAGAGCTGGTTACACTCTCTACCAGTGGGAAGCATAACTACATGGGATGCCTTGGCATATAAATTTTTGGCGAAATACTTTCCGTCAGGAAAAACTGCTAAATTGAGGAATGAAATTACCTCATTTTCCCAGCATGAACTAGAAAGCCTTTATGAAGCCTGGGAAAGATACAAGGAGTTGCTAAGGAGATGTCCTCATCATGGGTTACCAGATTGGTGGATACTGCAAACATTCTATAATAGGATGACGCATACCACCAGAATTCTTGTAGATGCTGCAGCTGGAGGATCTTTAATGGGAAAAAATCTAGATGATGCCTACAATTTACTTGAGGAGATGGCGGCCAATGCATATCAATGGCCTTCTTAACTTCATAATTCAAAGAAGGTACTTGGAGTGCACGGGCTGGATATCCTTACAACTTTATCTTCTCAAGTTGCATATACATCCAAGCAAGTGAGCTCATTGACTAGTCAAGCAAATGCAATCAGAACTCCTCATGAAACCTGTGACCAATATGAAGGACCTTATATGAGTACACAAAGTCAAGATGGACACTTATTCATGCCTTCTCAGTCGGAGCAAGCTCATTATATCGGAAATCAAAGAAATGACCCATTCTCAAACACTTATAATCCAGGTTGGCGGAATCATCCAAACTTTGGCTGGAGGAATAATGAAAATGTGTTCAAGCCGCAAGGGAACTACCAGCAACAAGCTCTTCAACCACCAAATCCACCACAGCAGAAATTAAATATAGAAGAAGCACTGGCTCAACTAACCATGAATACATCTCAATTCATGGCTAGGACTGATGCAACACTTAAAAGCCAGGAAGCCTCGATAAAGAACTTGGAGATCCAAATGGGCCAAATTGCAAATATGCTGAATTCCAGACAACCAGGTACTCTTCCAAGTGACACTAAAAAAACCCAAGAGAGCATGTGAAGGCTATTGCATTAAGGAGTGGGAAAGAATTGAAAGATCGTGTAATTCTACATAAGAATGATGGAGAAAAGAAAGAAAGTGAACAAGAAAAGGAGGAAGCACATAAACCTCAAGAAGATGATATGGTACCAGGAAGAATCAGCTTTCCAGATAACCCTCCTCCATATCTACCACCAGTTCCATACCCTCAGAGACTTGTGAAGGCAAAGCTAGACAAGCAGTTTAAAAAGTTTCTGGATGTTTTCAAAAAGTTACATATCAACATCCCTTTTATAGACGCTCTTGCCCAAATGCCCAATTATGCAAAATTGATGAAGGACATTCTCTCAAATAAGCGTAAGCTGGAGGAATTTGAGACAGTTGCACTTACTGAGGAGTGCAGTGCCATTCTGCAAAAGAAACTACCACCAAAGCTGAAAGATCCAGGAAGCTTTTGCATACCTTGCACCATAGGTCAATGTAACTTTGAAAGAGCACTTTGTGACTTGGGAGCAAGTGTAAATCTTATGCCTTTATCTGTCTACAGAAAACTTGGTCTTAGAGAGGTGAAGCCTACCACTGTTTCATTACTTCTTGCTGATCGATCAATTAAACATCCGAGGGGTGTCTTAGAAGATGTTCTGGTGAAGGTGGACAAACTCATATTTCCAGTTGATTTCATCATACTTGACATGGAAGAAGATCAAGAAATTCTTATCATTCTTGGGAGGCCATTCCTAGCAACTGGGAGAACTTTAATAGATGTGCAACAGGGAAAGTTAACCTTGCGAGTTCAAGATGATCAAGTATCTTCCAATATTTTTAAGGCTTGGTCATGTCCAAATGAAGGTGACACCTGTTACAGAGTAGATACATTAACCAGATGCAAAAAAGACGTGGTGAACAAAAGCTGCATGAATCAACTACTTGCAATGGGAATAGTAGATGTTTCAAAATCAACTAATCCTGAAGTGCACAAAGAATATTGGGCAATAAAAGCCTTAAATTATGACTTAAAGGTAGCTGGTAAGAAGAGACTTCTCCAACTCAATGAGCTTGAAGAATCTAGACAACAAGCTTATAAGAATGCAAAGTTATACAAGGAGAAGACAAAAAACGTGGCAGGATAAAAGAATTTTGAGGAGAGAGTTCACACAGGGACAAAAAGTTCTAATATGCAACTCAAGGTTAAAGTTATTTCCAGGAAAGCTGAGATCAAGGTGGTCAGGACTTTTTACTGTGGTTCAAACATGGCCATATGGAGCTGTGGAGATTCAAGATGGTGATCAAAAATTCAAAGTGAATGAACAAAGGCTGAAAGAATATAATGACGGTGCACTCAACACTTTGAAAACTGTCATCACTTTGGAGGAGACAACATGTAAGTCCTAATTTTTTTTTAAAAAATAAAAATAAAATTTTTTTTAAAAAATAAAATAAAATAAAAAAATTTATTGGTTTGGTCTTTGTCTAGCTAAAGACGTTAAAGAAGGGTGGCTATTTGGGAGGCAACCTAAAACTTCTTTTCCTTACTCTTTCCTTTTTCTTTCTTACTTACTGAAGCACACAAAATTACATCTTTAAATTTTAGTCTCATCATGGAGGAAATTATTGTAAAGCTTAAGAACAGGTTCCCTACTCTTCCCAAAGATGTGCTTAGGAAGATCTATAGCTGTCGACTTGAAAGAATGAAGACATTCAAGCGTTTGGGCCTTCCTAAGGATGTCTGCTGGATCATCGAAGCTAAGGTATGTGATAGAGGTACAAGTGGCATCTTATATGGTGTCGAAAAAGGCATCCAAGTTAGTAACCAAGGTGACATCATCCATGGCAAACACGTCATAGGTGGCACATCTAATGAACAAAATGTAGTTTATATCATACAAGAAGATTCTATGCAAGCCCAAGATCCTCATCATGACATCAAGGGCCTAATTACTAGAAGCCTAGAAAAGAGTGAGCTGTTCGAGAGGTTGGAGCAAATATTTAGGCTTCAATTTGCTTCATTAATGGCTCATAATGTTAGTATATATGTTGAGGGTGCAAATGAGGCCATAATCATGCTTATTCAAGCCCATATGCATGCTTTTACAACACCTAGAAGCTTGAGCACGTGGCAAAGCATGAAGATCCATGAAATTGGGATAACATAAAGCAATAAGCCCAAGATGATGATGTACAAGGCCCATGTGCAGTCCAAATTAAAAAATTTACTTTAAATACCATGTGACAAGCATGTGCCTTGGTGGAGGATTATAAGTGATGTCCAAGACAACTCAAGAAGCATCTAGAAGGCATCCTTATGCATCAAATCTGATTTGATTAGTTTCCAATTTTATTTGCATTAAATAAGGCCTTTTGGTCAAAGATTTTTCTTTGATTTAGTTTTCTATTTTTAGGTAACTGACTTAGTCTTGAAGAGTAAGTAATTTTGTCATACTTTTTTAGGCTTGAATGGTGCCAACCAAGGTAATCAATTATCATTAAGGCATCATTTATTGCATTTATGACTAGGTTTAGAGTTCTAGAGTGTTCTTTTGTTGCCTATATATGAAGGCTGCGTTTTTGTACTGGAGAATTCAGAAGATGATAATGATATGAATAAGAACTTTATTCTTTGAGAATTTTATTTCTCTTGTGTGAGCTTTGCTTGCATCCTTGTATTCTCGTGCGAATACTCCGACTGTATCAAGGACCGATCATCCTTGTGGTGTCTTTATGGCTAGGGTTGTAAGAGACAGGTTCTCTTAAGGTCCTACCTTTGATCATCCGTCCCGTTCGTGTCTTCAAACTTGCTTTCTAGCCGGTCCGTTCCCTCATTCATATCAGTATGTTTAATAGGTGAGATTCATGAATCATTTATTAAACCTATGCCAGGAATGGGAAGAAGCTCTTATTCCAAAAAGAGAAGAGCTAAAAGAATGAAGGTTTGTCCTAGATGTGCAAGGTGGAATTGTGATCAGCGCTGTCGAAGCAAAGGTATGGTTTCGATAAATCGAGAAGATAAAATTCATTTTATAAAGGATAGATTGAGTAAGGAGTCATTAGATGATATCATTCAGACTCTTGAGATGCATCTTAGTGGTGATGTTTATTGTGTACTTCTTGATTTATTTGACATATTCAACAAAGAAAAAGAGCGCTATCGTCTTGGGAATCTGACGTTAAAAGACCCTGTTTTCCAGTTTATACAAAAACTGGATGGGAAGCAAATCCTCGATTCATAGAAAGTGTTTAAGCCGTTATTGGACGTAAAAACAGAGGAAGATGTAAGCCACAATCACAACAACTTTACATAATCATGCTTTTGTCTAATCTGTCGTATCTTTTCAATAACTTTTTGACTTTCGTTACTCCTTTTGTTTAATTTATTCACATAACGGCTACCGGTCATTCGTGTCGGATATTTTTTTCAAACTTGTTGGAAACATGTATGATTTGCCTGATTTTGTTGTCATTGTTTTTGTAATATAAATATATAATCTTCCACTTGTAAAAACACAAAATGTCTGAGAGAAAAAAAAGATGAGTGGTATCACACTAAAATATAGATTTAGATCTATTTACATTTTTGGTGAAACTGATTTGGGAAAGGATAGAGTTTATACCTGCAGCCAACAAACTGGGACGTGCATTAGCTGCAAGGAAGATTAATTTTGTCTACGGGGGAGGTATTCAAGGCCTGAGGGGAAGTATGGCTATTGCTGCAACCATGAATGGTAGTAAAGGTTTGAACGTAAGGGTGAAGGAGTTAGAAAATCACATCTTCTCCTTTGGGCAAGAGTTAGAGGTTTCAAGTCTGCTTGAACGAATGGGACGTATGTTCTACCGTGCTGAAGGTTTTATCGCTTTACCCGGTGGTTTGGAAACATTGGATGGGATCTCGAGCGTTGCATATTGGGCTAAACTTAACTTTCACAAAAAGCCATTAGGATTGTTAAATGTTAATGGTTTTTATGATAACCTGTTGTCTTTTCTTGATCATGCTGTGGAAACAGGATTCATACCCTAAGCGACTCGTCATTCCATCATTTTTGCACCAACTGCTGATCAACTACTTGATAAACTGCAAGCCTATGAACCTACACCAGATCTATTAGTAAAAGAAAAAGGTGGGCAGTCCTCAGACAACAGTCGGAAGCAGAATCCAGATACCACTCTCCGGTTGTAAACTTTCTTTAATCTTAATGGTTTTACTCTTAGCATTTTAGTTTACTTTATTGTTTGTTTATGTTTTCAAATAAAAAAAATTGTCTCTAATCTTTAGAAGACATCGAGGATAATGTCTGATTTAGGTTGGGGGAGAAAAAAAAAGCATAGTTTCTCCATTAAATAGTTAGTTAGTAAAACCATTAGATGCATGAGGTGTGAAAAGATGGCAGAGTAAAGAGTTATTCTTAACTCTTGAGATGCATCTTATTAGTTGCATTTTTTTTCTTTCTTTCTGTTTCATCTTAAAAAAAAGAGGTCCGAAAAAAAAAATTGTGTGCAAGTGTTTTTCAATGATTTTAAGAAGTATATAAGTTTGAAGCATGGATCAATTGAGTTTAGAGATTTTATAGCATGATTGAACAATTGATTGTTGAATTTGATGATGAATTTTGAGATTGAATGAGCTGAATTTGAAAGTCCCTAACCGTGAGCTTTTGAGCCTATTTGATCAATAATGATTATCTTTCTTGTGTGTGATAGTCACCTATTAAGTTGTCACTCTAGAACTTGCTTTAAATCTGGTTGAAATTACATGTCACATGCACATTCAAAAATGATAAAGGCATTCATTTTGTTTAGCCAAAGCCAAATAGCCAACCTTGCAATTATACCATTGATAAGCCCCTTTTGAGCCTGATTGATTATTTCTTTAGTTTCAACCAATTAATATGTGTTTTTAATGATATATCAAGTGCTTTTACCTAATTCAAAAGATTAGTAGAGCATTTGAAATATTTGTGAAATGGGTTTTTGACAAGTGTGGGGGTGTATATATCATCAACTGTAAAATTGCAGAAGTTAAAAAAAAAAGAAAAAAAAGAGAGAAAAGAAAAAAAAAGAGAAAGAAAGAAAAAAAAAGATGTTTAGTATTTGAATATGTAAATTGTGGGTTATTATGACGAGTTAAGTCTATTTATAAGATGACCCATTTTTCAATTGGTCTATTTACTTCTAAAATGTAGCCCTTCATATCACTATTTACATTCCTTTTATCTTAGCCCCATTACAACCCTTAATAAGTCCTTTTGATTTGAATTATGCATGTGAATTAGGTAGTAGAGATTGAGATTTTTTGCAAGCTTATGGTAGTGCAATTTTTTCAGGTGAATTTGAGTAAAACATTTACCCTAAAACACTTGAGAGATTGAGTCACAATTATGAATTCGGTTCATTCATTTTCAAATGAAGTTACTTGTTTATACTTTTGTTGATTTAAGAATACTATGATCTCTTTATTCTTCAATTGTATCCTTGCTTATAACTTAACACTTCTGATTTTGTTGGAAGCACTTATTTATTAGTCACTCTTTCTTGTCCGAGGACGTCCAAGAGCTAAGTGTGGGGGAATTTGATAAGTAAAATATCTGCATATTTATTTTCCCTTATATGATGATTTTGTGGACTATATTTGAGCTGAATGCAATCAATTTGGGTGTAATTAATAAATAAATAATGATTTTCTTGCAGCCATGGACAGTACCGCATTAAGAAGAATTAAAGAAGACATTTAAGGGGAAGTTACTATTCATGCATACTATTCACTATACACTGTTCATGTCTGGTACTGTTTGGAATCACTGTAGCGTGCGGTAGGTGAAATGCGGTACTGTAGTAGTCGGCTTTCACTGTAGCAACTGTAGCACCCGAAATGAAGCCTATAAATAGAGCTTCTTGGCATGAAAAGAAGAGGAGGAGGAAGGAAGAGAGAGAGAGAGAGCTTCTATTTTAGAGAGTTGTTATTTTAGAATTTATTTCTTGCATTGTATTACTTTTTGCATGCCTCCTGGATGGATGGTTTTACCTCCTATATGGAAGGCTAGATAGTCATTTCTTGTATTGTATTACTTTTTGTATGCCTCCTACATGAAATGTTTTACCTCCTACATGGTAGGCTAGATTTTCCATTTTTATGCATCTTGTAGTTGTATTTTTATGTTTTTGTAATTAATTTTTATGCAATATTTATGATGTTTATAATTTATTTTGGTTTTGTTTTTAATTTTATCATGAACTAAATTTTCTTTTCCAAGGGTGATGACGTATCTTACTAATGACGGATTAAATCTTAACTTATTAAATCTAGTTTTAATTTTTCCTTCATGATTGAGTTTTAATTATTGCTCTTAATGCATACAATTGATTGGCCACCTTTTGATGATTTCAATATGCATGTTAAGATCGGAAGGAGATACATGTGTGTGGATCCTATAATTAAAACCATAATTTACATATGAAATAGGAATATATTCATATGGGTTGTGTAGTCTTAATTGAGTTCCATAAATCTTAATGCATGACTGATTGCTTAAATTCATATAGGAATATATTAGGTTAGCAATTAATTATCGAATTACTTGACCTTGGAACCGGCTAGTAATTAAAATAGGGAAACTAAACTATCAATCATGTGGAATAAATTGGACTAGAATAGAAAAGTGATTCAATTCGGAATTTGTTAAGTGAAATCTAATGATAGAGGTACAAGTGGCATCTTATATGTTGTTGAACAAGGCATCCAAGTTGGCAACCAAGGTGGCATCATCTATGGCAAACACATCATAGGTGGCACATACAATGAACAAGATGTTGTCTATATCATACAAGGAGATTCTAAGCAAGCCCAAGATCCTCTACATGACATCGAGGGCCTAATTACTAGAAGCCTAGAAAAGAGTGAGCTGTTTGAGAGGCCGGAGCAAATATTTAGGCTTCAAATTGCTTCATTAATGGCTCATAATGTTAGTATATATGTTGAGGGTGAAAATGAGGCCATAATCATGCTTATTCAAGCCCATATGCATGCTTTTACAACACCTAGAAGCTTGAGCACGTGGCAAAACATGAAGATCCATGAAATTGGGATAACATGAAGCAATAAGCCCAACATGATGATGTACAAGGCCCATGTGCAGTCTATATTGAAGAATTTACTTTAAAGACCATGTGACAAGCATGTGCCTTGGTGGAGGATTATAAGTGATGTCCAAGACAACTCAAGAAGCATCTAGAAGGCATCCTTATGCATCAAATCTGATTTAATATGATTTAATTTCGTTTCTTAGTTAGTTTCCTTTTCATTTGCATTAAATAAGGCATTTTGGTCAAAGATTGCTTTTGAAAACTTTGTTTTAGTTTCCTATTTTTTAGTTAGCTGATTTAGTCTTAAAAAATGCAATAAATGGTGTCTTAATGATGATTGATTGCCTTGGTTGGCACCATTCAAGCCTAAATACATTAGGGAATTACTTATTCTTTAAGACTAAATCAGCTAACTAAAAAATAGGAAACTAAAACAAAGTTTTCAAAAGCAATCTTTGACCAAGCAATCATTAAGACACCATTTATTGCATTTTTTAAGACTAAATCAGCTAACTAAAAAATAGGAAACTAAAACAAAGTTTTCAAAAGCAATCTTTGACCAAAATGTCTTATTTAATGCAAATGAAAAGGAAACTAACTAAGAAACGAAATTAAATCATATTAAATCAGATTTGATGCATAAGGATGCCTTCTAGATGCTTCTTGAGTTGTCTTGGACATCACTTATAATCCTCCACCAAGGCACATGCTTGTCACATGGTCTTTAAAGTAAATTCTTCAATATAGACTGCACATGGGCCTTGTACATCATCATGTTGGGCTTATTGCTTCATGTTATCCCAATTTCATGGATCTTCATGTTTTGCCACGTGCTCAAGCTTCTAGGTGTTGTAAAAGCATGCATATGGGCTTGAATATGCATGATTATGGCCTCATTTGCACCCTCAACATATATACTAACATTATGAGCCATTAATGAAGCAATTTGAAGCCTAAATATTTGCTCCGGCCTCTCAAACAGCTCACTCTTTTCTAGGCTTCTAGTAATTAGGCCCTCGATGTCATGTAGAGGATCTTGGGCTTGCTTAGAATCTCCTTGTATGATATAGACAACATCTTGTTCATTGTATGTGCCACCTATGATGTGTTTACCATAGATGATGCCACCTTGGTTGCCAACTTGAATGCCTTGTTCAACAACATATAAGATGCCACTTGTTCCTCAATCATCTAATCCCTAGGGATTTTTCTCATATTTTTCTTTATATCACTTGCATTCATATTTCATCATTTTTATCTTGCAATCTCAATCATAACTAATCGACCGACTAAATAGAATTAAAATTACCAATTTTGGTACTTAGTGATCAATCCTCGTGGGAACGATACTCTACTCACTTCTATATTACTTGATTACAACAGTGTACACTTGCACTTCTAAATACATCATCCTACACTCGTAACAATTGGCCCCACAGATTGTCTCGTGGGGGTTATGAAAAGCTTGAAGAAGAAATGAAGAAGAAGAAGTAGAAGAGGCGACAAGAAGAGGCTTAATCTAATCCATCTACTATTATATCTCCACCATCTCTAATATCTCGTAAAGAAAAATGGAGGGCTGCACGCCGAAGGAGGACAAGAGAGTATACGAACGAGAAGGCATGCGTGGTTGCTGAAAGGATTGCACGTAACTTAGCATCAATCCTTATTATTTTCTTTGTTGTATAGTAACATGTTAATTATGTTTGTTAGTTATATATTACAAGATCAACTTTCATTAAAACGTGCCCAGGGAACCTTCATTCCATAGGGAAGGAATGATATCTTGACAGTTGCCATGGGAACAACGGACCATGGTGGTCGTGTTAGGGGAGTTGGACGAGGAGTAGGCATAAGAGACTACTTTGGAGCACATACACGTTATGCCTCTATGGGAATGTTGACTAAGGAAGAGGTTGTTAGAACTGGCTGACACCCAAGAGGGGGTGAATTGGGTGTATGATAAGAAAGTCTGATGTTTAAAAATCTTTTCGCAGATTGTAAACTTAGTATATATGGAAGCAGCAATTATGTAAATCGTATATGCTGGAAATATAAAAGCTTAGGGAAGAGAATGTGCAAACTGTGATTTATCCTGGTTCGGTCCAATCCATGATGACCTACGTCCAGTCCCCAGGCTCCTCCTGAGATTTCCAATCCACTATCTTCTTGTTTAATCGGGCACAAGAAAAGCCTTTACAAATTCAAAAGAGTTACTCCCCCTTACACACTGTAAGGTTTACTCCTTCTTACAGCAAGTCGAGCAAAGCAATCCCAAAGACCTTTCTCTCCTGCTTACCCGTGCAAGTCTTATGAGCAGCAACGTTCTCTCCCGCTTACACCACTGTAAGTCTTACGAGTAGCAACGTTCTCTACTGCTTGCACCTTGTAAGTCTTATGGGTCCTACTGGCGATTCACTCTACAACTTCCACCGTAAGGTGATCAATCCTCTCAAGGTCCCTCTACCTTGAGAACACTTCTGAAATACAGATGAAGTGTTTACAAGCTCTCTCACATAGTGTTTAAATGCTCACTGAAGTACAACACAAAATATTCTCACTCTCTAAAATATACATAATATAGAAGATGAAGTAGAGCAAAAAGTGGTCGGAGGCAGAAGACTTGGGATATCAGCATGTTCATGTTCTCATCGTATTGTCTACAGTTTTGTGTTTGAATCCTCTCCTATTTATAGCTGAGTTGTGGAAGATGATCGTTGTAAACATCCATTCGTTAGAGTCTGTTGATTCATTTAACCGTTGAGCCCATTCGGATATTTTTCTGTTGTAATCACATCTGATACTTAGACAGACACTACTTCATTTTCGGTTGGAGTCCCATTGCTTTGCACGGTCATTGAGTGTATTTAAATATTTTCCCCTTGGTCATGCTCTGACATATGCTTCAGCGTTTCTTACAGTTTGCCCATTGGTCTGACAGATGCAATAGTATTTATCTTCCGTTACTTATGAATTTTGCTGCCGCCCACGAATAGTTGTCGTTTGAATGGAGAGTTCAGTTACTTGTCATGTGCGTGATGGTGAAGTACAGCTGTAATACACTTGAGAATATTACCGTTAGAAAATATCACTTGGGTGATTACAGACTTCACTGGGAGTGATCTCCATCAGCTAGGTACACCATGAAATCCTTCGAGTAAATTCTTCAACTTGATGTACGTCACTTGGAATGTTAAGACATCTTCTGGAGGTGATTTTGATAAAATAATATTCCATTGGCAGTGATCTTGACAAAGCAATATTCCACTGGCAATGATCAGCATCTCTCGAGTGTACTATGAAATCATTTGAGTTGTTTCCTTATTTATGTCATTTTTTTGGAAGTGATTTACAGAAGCATTTCACTGGCAGTGGCTTTGTAAGAGTAAGCATATCATTTACTGGAAGTGATATGAGATTAGAAGTGAAACTTAGAAAATGGCATATCAGTTCATTGGAAGTGATCTGGAGCATATTGGTATTCTCTGGAAATGATCAGTTAAGGCACTGGAGGTGATATGAGGAATTTTAATATTCATCGGACGTGATTCAGCAACCACTGGAAGTGATATGACAAATTTCATATACCACTTGAGTGAATTTGGCATCACTAGAAGTGATTTTGGAAATAGTGAATTTTTCTTGTAGTGATTTTCAATCCACTGGAAGTGAATTTGGAAATTCACAATATCACTCGAGTGATCTGACATCACTGGAAGTGATTTCCACAATAGTGTATTTTTCTTCCGGTGATTTCAGACGCACTGGAAGTGATTTGGAAAAATCTCATATCACTCGAGTGATTTCGGTATCACTGGAAGTGAAATTGCAAAACTGAGATATCACTGGAAGTGATTTGGAGATCACTGGAAGTGATTTGGCGGAAATCACAAATCACTCGAGTGATTCAGGATCACTGGAAGTGAAATCTGAAATAGTGAAAAATTCCTGCAGTGATTCTGGCGCCACTGGAAGTGATTTGCCATATCACTCGAGTGAATTCTAGAATCACTCGAGTGATCTGTTCTTCAGATCGTTTTTGCGTTTCCAGTTCTTCAGCAAACAGAGGTAAACTTCCAGATGACATAACTCTTCGGATATGGCTCCAAAATTGCTGGATTATATATCAATGAAAAGCTCTTGAAGTCTAGTTTCATATTTACCGGTTTCCGCCCAATAGAATAAGTGGTTTGAGAGTTATAGCCAAAATACCAAACCTGTTCCAGAAAATGACGCTGATATGAATGCCAAATTAGAATAATTATATCTCCTTCATCTGAGCTTCTTTGAAGTTTCTTCTAATGTCAAACTGACGCATTGGAAGTCTATTTTTATATGCAACTAGTTTGGTCTCAATCAGAATTTTATTGTGAGAGATATGATCAAATAACTAGACCTTGCTCAGCTGGACGAACAACAGAGTGTGAAACACTGAACATCACTCGAGTGAATTAGAGAATCACTCGAGTGATTATTAAAATCACTCGATTGCTATAGTAACTGGATTGCTACAATGATAATGCTATAGTGCCAAACAGTAACTGCTACAGTACTTCTTAATTTCCTTATGAGCATAGAAACATCCAGTATTTCTTCTAGAAGCTTGAATCTTGATATTCCCATTAATTCTTCAAGCTCTTCATTCTCCAATCTCTTTGACTAATCTATAAGATATATAACATTAAATATAATAGTTAGTCAATATAAGAGATAAGTATATTATGCAAACTTTTGTTCTCATAATATTTGATATATATATATTTGGCATCATCAAAAATAATCATATCTAACAGAGGTGGAAATGATACTAGAGAATGAAAGGAAGCAAATGCAAGTGATATTTAAGAATGAAAGGAAGCAGACAGCCACCCAGATGTTACAACTAAAGGAAGAAGTGATGAGCTTCCTAAGCTCACGATAGGACACAAGTATCCATACGACTCAGTCTCCTGCAGTTCAAAGCACAAATGGGAGTTATGTTGTTGGGTGTATATCAGAGGATTCTGGAGTTCAAAAAAATAGTGAACCTCGTTAATTATATTTGGAGGACCCTAATCGAGCTTAGTAGCACTTGGCACAATACAAAACTTGGGGCCAACCATCCACCATGAGCAAATACAAGATGACGAAGTGAGAGTGGTGGTTGGAGAGGTAAAAATTACAGATGCGCTTGTGCCATTTCCTAATGACGAGGTAAAGATTGTGGGTGAAGCCCTCAAAACTTTCCTTAGGTGGTCAAAGAGACTTGTCCAGGTAGTTCCAGCTGCGGTTCATGCTGAAGTATGCAAATATTTATCTTAATGTGTTTCAATTTTTTCATATTACACATTTATAACATGCAATTGTTACTAACTCTTTCTTATGAACTTTTGTTTATTTAGAAATCCATCCCATCCAATGAAGCGGCACCACAACTTCAGCCCCAATCCCAAGCCTAAACCCAAGTGAAGCCGCTTCAACGTCTGTGTCTGCTGGCTTTTGACGGATCCTTATCAACTGAAGTATTGACGATGGATCTAGACGTTGTGGGTAAGAGGGATATCTTCGTGCATATCTAGCAGGAGGATATAGCGCGGATGTTAATAAAGGATCAGATTACTGTACCGCATGTCCACTTGTTTATGATGTAGGTATACTTTTATCAATATTACTAACTATTCAACTTTTGAATTTAACATGCTTTCACTTTTGTAGGTACCTCCATCGCCTTTATACTTTATTAGGTAATAGTGATAAGTTTGGATTCCTTTACCCGCTTCACATCCAGAAAAAAGGAAACACTTCCACGATAAGAGAGTCATACCTTCGACAGAGGCTCTGTGAAGATGGAAAAGAGTGCTACGTAGCACCATATGTTCACAAGTAAGAAAAACCTTGTAATTGATACCTTGTTTTTGTGAATTTGCATAATTCATACATATTTTTGTAGTACTCATTGGTAGTTATTGCTTGTATGTCTAAAGCGAAACGTCATCATTTTGTTATGTTCCTTACATTATAATCCGGGAAAGGATTTGAAGAAAACGATGGACACGTAAGTATATTTTGACAATGACATTTTATTTGCAATATGTAAGTTTTTTATATAATCTAGCCTCTTGTATATATTTTATCACAGAGCAATGTAAACATACCAGAGAGTGGTTAAGCAAAAGTCAGGCCAAGTTTGTTTACTTGCATTGTTATAGCTTTACAATAAATTTGATATTTCAGATTAATTTTGTTATAATTATTGTTATTCGTCAGGTGTTTGATTGTTATTATCATGTAAACTGGTTTGTAGCATATAAGAAAACAATTTTTTTCCCAAAAATTGAGTTTCTACATGTGATACCACATAACACGTGTAGAAAGTCTAACTTTCTACATCTGTTGGGCTAGAACACATGTAGAAAGTTCACTTTCTACACGTGATGCCACACAACACATGTAGAAAGTCCAAACTTTCTACACGTGATGCCCAATATCATGTGTAGAAAGTCTTACTTTCTACACGTGTTGCGCCACAACACATGTAGAAAGTGAACTTTCTACACGTGATGCCCTATATCATGTGTAGAAAGTCTCACTTTCTACACGTGTTATAACCCAACACCTGTAGAAAGTGGACTTTCTACACGTGTCAAACAACATGTGTAGAAAGTCTGAACTTTCTACACCTGCTGTTTCTACATGTGTTGTATGTGAAGTGTAAAAAGTCATTTCCATCACATGTAAAAAGTCTTTTATGCACTAGTGTTTGAAACAATTACCATTTTCTTCTTCTATCTTCTTCTTGACCAGATTTTTGCACTGTTTTGGGCTAAAAAATTATGCTCTTTGATACTTAATTTTAGGCCATAATGTTAGGGTTTTACCTAAAAAAATTGGGCTTTAGGTTTTTCTTAGCCAAAAATTTCATATAATTTCTATTTCCACTATTTTGGCTACTTCAGGTGCACAAAAATTCACCATTTTATTCTATTAAATATAAATAAATATAAATGAAATTTTGGTGATTAAATTTGGGATATTACAGCTCTCCCCCTAGTTAATAAAATTTCATCCCCAAAATTTGCTGCACCAACATATTCATAAACTCTGGGTAACACTTCCACATATCTTCATCCATCTCCTAAGTAGCTTCTCTAGGAGATAACCCTTTCTAGACCATTTTTACAAATAGAATACTCTTGTGCTTGAGTTGTTTTTCTTGCTGATCAATGATCCGGTTAAGTTTAACCTCAAACGTGAGATCTTCTTGCATATCTATATCGTCATACTCAATTATGTGTTTAAGATTAGGTTGATACTTCTTCAATTGGGAGACATGGAAGACGTCGTGCAATCGGCTCAACTTTGAGGGTAAAGCTATCTAATACGCTACTAGCCCAACTCTTGATAAGATTTTGAATGGATTGACGTACCTAGGGCTTAATTTCTTTGTTTTTAATGCCTTACCAATTCCAGTAACTGGTGAAACCTTCAGAAACACATAATCTCCCACTGCAAATTACAAAGGCTTCTACCTCTTATCAACATAAATTTTTTTGCTTACTTTGAGCAGCTAGCAATCTTTGTTTAATAAGTTTAATCTGCTATGTTATCTGATCCACTATATCCAACCCATACATCTTTCTTTCAAATAGTTATACCCAATGTATTAGCGACTTATACTTCCTTCCATATAGTGCCTCATATGGAGCCATTTGAATACTTGAATGATAACTGTTATTATATGAAAACTTTGCAAGTGTAAGGAATCAGTCCCAACTTCCTTTGAAATCCAATACACATACTCTCAGCATATCTTCTAACGTCTGTATTGTTCTCTTTATTTATTCGTTTGTCTGAGGATGATAGTTGGTGCTAAATCTAAGTTTGGTAACCAAAGCCTCGTGTATTGACTTCCAAAACTTGGAGGTAAATCGAGGGTCCCAATCGAAGATAATATTCTTTGGTATACCATGTAACCTCATGATCTCTTTGATATAAAGCTCTACCAGCTTATCAGGAGAGCAATTAATACTAATTAGCAGGAGATGGGATGTTCTAGTTAATCGATCAATAATTACCCAAATAGTATCATGATTCCTAACCTTGATAATCCTGTCATGAAATCCGTCATAATGCTTTTCCACTTCCACTCAGGAATCTCAGGGTTTTGTAGTAGCCCTGATGGTCGATAATGTTCCTTCTGGCAGGTGAGGCATTGTGCTACAAATTCTGTCATGTCTCTTTTCATCCCTGGCCACTAGTATATGGACTTCAAGTCATGATACATTTTAATTGATCCTGGATGTAAAGTATATTTACTTTTATATGCCTCTTCCAGGATCTGTCTTCTTAATTCATCCTATAGTGGAACATATATTTGTTTCCTGTATTTGACTAGTTCACTTGGTGATAAGTCATATTTCTGAGTCTCCCCTTTTTCAATCATATTTCTTATATATTGTGCTTGTTCATCTTGCAACTGAGCTTCCTCAATTGTTGATCACAAATCATTCTCTGCTTGACTAACATTACTGCCGTTGATCAAAATCTAGTTAGACAGGTTGAGATCTCTAAAATCCTTAATCATTTTTTGCTCTTGTATTATCAGGGCTACCACCTGCATTGTCTTTCAGCTCAATGCATCTGCAACTATATTAGCTTTTACTGGATGATATTTAATCTCCAAGTTGTAATCTTTGAGAAAATCCATCCATCTACACTGCCTTATATTTAAGTCTTTCTGATCATACAAGTATTTCAAACTTTTATGGTCAAAGTACGACTCTACAGTTATCGCATAGAGATAATGTCTCCATATTTTTAATGTAAATACAATTGCTGCTAACTCAAGATCATAAGTAGGATAATTCAGTTCGTGAGGCTTAAGTTATCAGAAGGCATATGCTACAACTTCGCCTTGCTGCATCAGGACACATCCCAATCCATACTTGCTCACATAACTGTAGACCACATAGGTCAACTATGGATCAAGAATTATCAGCACTAGTGCTATTGTCAATCTTTCTTTCAGCTCTGTGAAGCTCTTCTCACAACTTTGATCCCACACAAAATGTCAAGTCTTTTGTTTCAACTTTGTCAATGGTAATTCTATTCTGGAGAAATTCTCTATAAATCGTTTGTGATAACCGACAAGACCCAGAAAATTCCGTATTTCAACAATATTCTTCGGTCTTTTCTAATTCAGTATTGCTTCCACATTGTTGGGATCCATTGAGACCCCTTCTTGTGAGACTACATGGGCTTGGAATTTAACTTCTGAAAGCTAAAACTTATACTTGTCAGCTTGGCATAGAGTTGCTTATCTCTCAGTATGCTTAACATTATTCTCAAATGCTCCTCACGCTCTACTTTGCTTCATGAATACACAAGAATATCATCAATGAAGACTACCACAAATTGGTCCAAATACGGATGGAAATTTTGATTCATATAGTCTATGAATACTGCAGGTGTATTGGTCAACCCAAATGGCATCGCTAGAAATTCATGATGCCCATATCTGGTTCTGAATGCGGTTTTTGGTACATCTTCTACTTTTACCCAAAGTTGATGATACCCTGACCTTAAATCAATCTTCGAGAATATACATGAACCCGACAACTGATCGAGCAAGTAATCAATTCTAGGAAGTGGATATTTATTCTAAACGGTTACCTTATTTAGCTCTTTATAGTTAATACAAAGACACAGGCTCCCATCTTTCTTTTTGACAAAGAGCAATGGAGCTCTACACAGTAAGACACTGGGTCTAATGAATCCCTTCTCTAATAATTCCTTAATCTACTTTTTCAGCTATACCATTTCATTTGGAGCCATTCTGTATGGAGCCTTAGCAATGGAGCTCTACACAGTAAGTCTAGTATTGAAAAAAAAATCTGAGCAGCAAAGAAAAGCTTAAAAAAAGAAATTCAAAAAAAAAGTGAGAGAGAGAGAGAGAGGAAAGTGCTACAGATTTTTAGAAATCTGAATATCAAAGGCAAGTTTTCTTGTTGAGTACTTCTATTGCAAATCACAAAACTTTCCTAATTCTTCCTTTTCTCCTATTTTGATTTCCTTTCCTTTTTCCCTTGATTCCTTTCCCTTGTTATTGTTAGAACTGGCTGACACCCAAGAGGGGGGGTGAATTAGGTGTATAATAAGAAAGTCTGATACTTAAAAATCTTTTCGCAGATTGTAAACTTAGTATATATGGAAGCAGCAATTATGTAAAACGTATATGCTGGAAATATAAAAGCTTAGGGAAGAGAATGTGCAAACTGTGATTTATCCTGGTTCGGTCCAATCCACGATGACCTACGTCCAGTCCCCAGGCTCATCCTGAGATTTCCAATCCACTATCTTCTTGTTTAATCAGGCACAAGAAAAGCCTTTACAAATTCACAAGAGTTACTCCCCCTTACACACTGTAAGGTTTACTCCCTCTTACGGTAAGTTGAGCAAAGCAATCCTAAAGTCCTTTCTCTCTTGCTTACGCGTGCAAGTCTTATGAGCAGCAACGTTCTCTCCTGCTTACACCACTGTAAGTCTTACGAGCAGCAACGTTCTCTACTGCTTACACCTTGTAAGTCTTACGAGCAGAAAGTACTACTAGCAATTCTCTCTACAACTTTCCCGTAAGGTAATCAGCCCTCTCAAGGTCCTTCTACCTTGAGATCAATACAGACGTATAGATGGTGTGTTTACAGACTCTCTCACAGAGTAGATAAATGCTCACTGAAGTACAATGAAAATATTCTCACTCTCAATTATACATGATATAGAAGATGAAGTAGAGCAAAGAGTGGTCGGAGGTAGAAGACTTAGAATATCAGCATGTTCATGTTCTCATTGCGTTGCTTGCTTTTCTATGTTTGAATCCTCTTCTATTTATAGCTGAGTTGTGGAAGATATCCGTTAGAGTCTATTGATTCATTTGACCGTTGAGCCCATTCGGATATTCTTCTGTTATAATCCCATCTGATGCTTAGACAGTTACTATATCATTTTCGGTTGGAGTCTCATTGCTTTGCACGGTCGTTGAGTGTATTTAAATATTTTCCCGTTGATCATGCTCTGACACATGCTTCAGCGTTTCTTACAGTTTTCCCATTGGTCTGACAGATGCAATAGTATTTGTCTTCCGTTACTTATGAAATTTGCTGCCGCCCACGAATAGTTGTCATTTAATATTGATCTGTGTAAGCCATGTGATCGGTAGTGCATAACACCTGTAAAACCACTTAGAGAAATAGCCGTTAGAAAATATCACTCGGGTGATTAAAGACTTCACTGGAAGTGATTTCAGAAAACTGGAGAATCACTGAAAGTGGACTTGATTTCACTGGAGGTGATTTTCATAAGATAATTAACTCTTGACCGCATAAGCATTTCACCGGCAGTAATCTTGATTTCTGGATGTGACTGTCATTGGAAGTGATTCTGATTCAGTGAAGAGTGTACTGAGTGATCATAGATGCTGACAAGAAGTGAAACTGATAAAACTTCATATAAGTTGATCTTGGCATGTCTCTGGAAGTGATATGCAAAATCAACATAATCACTCGCTTGGATATTATCTGATAGAAAGTGAACTGAGACATACTGGCTTTCACTGGAGGTGCATTCTGGTTCACTGGAAGTGATTTGATCTTCACGGGAAGTTATTCTGATTCAAACTGATATACTGTCACTGGAACTATGAAGAGTGAATTGAGTAATCACTGACTGTAAGTGATATGAGGTAACTGATATTTGACTGGGAGTGATCAAGTATGGTGCTGGAGGTGATCAGTTGAAATGGACGATCACTTGAGTGGAGTTCATGTCACCGGAAGTGATTTTCAAAACAGTCAAATATTCCTGAAGTGATTTCGCCATGCACTGGAAGTGATCTTGAAATTTCCATGTTTCACTCAAGTGAATTTGGAATCACTGGAAGTGTTTTTGTAAATAGTGATTTCTTCTTGCAGTGATTTTGAATCCACTGGAAGTGATTTGCAATTTCTCAAACATCACTAGAGTGATTCAAGATCACTGGAAGTGATTTGGCAAACAGTGAAATATTCTTGCAGTGATTTTTGATTCACTGGAAGTGATTTGGAAACTTTCAGGTATCACTCGAGTGATTCAAGATCACTGGAAGTGATTTGGAAAACTTGGCGCATCACTCGAGTGATTTGGCATTCACTGGAAGTGATTTTCAAAACAGTGTATTTTTCTTCCGGTGATTTCAGGCGCACTGGAAGTGATTTGGCAAAGTTGAGATATCACTCCAGTGATTTGGAGATCACTGGAAGTGAAATGGAAAAATTGAGATATCACTGGAAGTGATTTGGAGATTACTGGAAGTGATTTGGAAAATTTGAGATATCACTCGAGTGATTTGGAGATCACTGGAAGTGAAATCTGAAACAGTGAATTTTTCTTGCAGTGATTTTTCGATCACTTCCAGTGAAATGCCATATCACTCGAGTGAATGCTGAAATCACTCGAGTGATCCGTTTTCAGTTCTTCAGTAAATAGAGGTCAAATTCTAGATGCCATAACTCTTCCAATATGACTCCAAAAATGCTGTATTATATATCAATCGAAATCCCTAGAAGTCTACTTTCATATGGAACCGGTTTCAGCTCAATAGGATCAGTGGTTTGAGAGTTATAGCCAAAATACTAAGACTGTTCCAGAAAGTGACGCTGACATGAAGGTAAAATTAGAACACTGATATCTCCCTCATATGAGCTCCTTTGATGTTGGTTCTAGTGTAAAAATGACGCATTAGAAGTATAGTTTCATATGAAATTGGTTTCGTCTGATTTGGAGTTGTATTGTGAGAGATATGATCAAATAACCAGACCTCGCTCAGCTCGACGAAGCACAGACTCTGAAATGCTGCACATCACTCGAGTGATTCATTAAATCACTCGATGCTACAGTGCCAAACAGTGCCAGTTGCTACAGTACCCGTATTGCTACAGTGATAATGCTACAGTGCCAAACAGTACTGCTACAGTACTTCTTAATTCCCTTATGAGCATAGAAACAACCAGTATTTCTTCTTAGAAGCTTGAATCTTGATATTTCCATTAATTCTTTAAGCTCTTCATTCTCCAATCTCTTTGACTAATCTATAAGATATATAACATTAAATATAATAGTTAGTCAATGTAAGAGATAAGTATATTATGCAAACTTTTGCTCTCATAATATTTGATATATATTTGGCATCATCAAAACTAATCATATCTAACAGTTATTTCCCTTCTTCATTTCCATCATTATCACATTTTTTCCCTTCCCTTTCCATCTTCTTTCATCCCATAATTGTCTCCTTCTTTCTCTGGTTCTTACAATTCTGGTTATGAAGATTACCACATACTAACTTTGTCTCTTGATTTTGTTGAGTTTCAATCAAGAATACCATAGGAGGCAAGCTTGAGTGGTAAAAGGCAAGAGTTTTACATAAGGTTAAAAGCCATATTTGTGTGAAATAGTGTAAACACGTGAATAGAGTGGTGAAATCCTTCATTACTCCCCCCAAAAATAACATTTCAAGTTCAATATGAGTAAAGAAGAAGCACTTGAGGAATTCAAATTGTTCATGGAAAGCATGACACGTGACATTTCTAAGCTACATAAAGAGGTGCGCAAGTTAAAGGAATCATCACATTACAAAGAATTACAGGAGTTAAAGCAAGGTCCCATGAGCGTTAAAGAATATTTTGATGAGTTGCACATTGCTATACTTCGAGCTAAAGTCAAAGAAAGCTCAAAAGCAACTATAGATCGATTTCTACATGGACTTAATCCAGATATTGCAAAGCAAATGAAGCTGTACCCGTATAGTGATATTAAAGGAATGGTCTCTATAGCCATTGAGATAGAAAAACTCAAAGAAAAAAAGAGAGAAATAGAGAAAAATAAAAGATAAAAAAAGAAAAAGAGGCACATGAAAAAATGCTCAAAGAGAAAAGAAAAATTGAGAGTGAAAGAGAAAATGAGTTTGAGGTGACAAAAATAATTGAGAGTGACTTGAGTCAAAATAAAAAGAATGAGTGTAAAGATAAGGATAAAGAATATACAAAAGAAGAACATTTTCTTAATACTAACTATTCTCTTCCTAGTGATGTTTTATCATCACAACAGGAGCATAATTATGATGACCCAATAATGATTGTTCCATATGGAGAATATGACCCTCAAGAGTCGAGGATGACTCTTTTTCAAGAGGAGGAGAATGATAGAGGTGCAAGTGGCATGTTATATGGTGTCGAAGAAGGTATCCAAGTTGGCAACCAAGGTGGCATCATCCATGGAAAACATGTTGTAGGCGGCACATACAATGAACAAGATGATGTTTATATCTTACAAGAAGATTCTAAGCAAGCCCAAGATCCTCTTCATAACATCAAGGGCCTAATTACTAGAAGCCTAGAAAGGAGTGAGTTGTTCAAGGGGTTGGAGCAAATATTTAGGCTTCAATTTTCTTTATTAATGGCTCATAATGTTAGTATATATGTTGAGGGTGCAAATGAGGCCATAATCATGCATGTTCAAGCCCATATGCATGCTTTTACAACACCTAGAAGCTTGAGCACGTGGCAAAACATGAAGATCCATGAAATTGGGATAACATGAAGCAATAAGCCCAACATGATGATGTACAAGGCCCATGTGCAGTCTAGATTGAAGAATTTACTTTAAATACCATCTGACAAGCATGTGCCTTGGTGGAGGATTATAAGTGATGTCCAAGACAACTTAAGAAGCATCTAGAAGACATCATTATGCATCAAATCTGATTTAATATGATTTAATTTCGTTTTTTTAATTAGTTTCCTTTTTATTTGCATTAAATAAGGCCTTTTGCTCAAAGATTGCTTTTGAAAGCTTTGTTTTAGTTTCCTATCTTTTAGTTAGCTGATTTAGTCTTGAAGAATAAGTAATTCCCTAATGTATTTAGGCTTGAATGGTGCCAACCAAGGCAATCAATCATCATTGAGACACCATTTATTGCATTTATGACTAGGTTTAGAGTTCTAGAGTGTTCTTTTGTTCCTTATATATGAAGGCTGCGTTTTTTATACTGAGGGCAGAAGATGATAAAGATATGAATAAAAACTTTGTTCTTTGAGAATTTTATTTCTCTTGTGTGGGCTTTGCTTGCATGCTTGTATTCTCGTGTGAATACTCCGACTGTATCAAGGACCGATCATCCTTGTGGTGTCTTTATGGCTAGGGTTGTAAGAGACAAGTTCTCTTAAGGTCCTACCTTTGATCATCCGTCCCGTTCGTGTCTTCAAACTTGCTTTCTAGCCGGTTCGTTCCCCCATTCATATCATAGTATCCCTAAGAGGTTGTAAAGCCCAAGAATGATGGAATAGGTAGTCCCAAGGCAATAAGAACGGTAAGTGTAAATTGCATGGGAAGTTACTATATGCAATAGAAGATGGGCAGTATGCCCTGTGATATCCTATTAGATTATATGTCCTATGATTGCTGAATGCTAATTGATTGCTTATCATTAAATGGTTTTTTCTTACAAGCTTCATGAACATTACATAAGCGTATAATCAGCTGAGTAGCAAAAATTGGAGCCTGAGATGTGCTTAAAATAACTAAGATTTTATGTTGAGGATACAAGTCTTGGAATACATTCAACATGAATGTTGGACTGAGTTTCTAAAACCCATAAAACTTATTGGACCGGTGTGTCCTTAATCTGGAAAATTAATGAGTATTCAAATTGTGATGAGTGAAGACTTAATACAGTAAGGCTTGATGTACAAGTTTTCAATGGGTAAAGGCTTTAGGCCGTAAGATCATTGTTTCCTAGAGCTATGGTATTAGACTAATGAGTCAAAGAAATATATATTCTGATAACTACTAAAGGCTATTTGGAACTATTTACAGATTATGGGGACTCCAGACCTGTAATGTGAGCTCAACATTTGTGAGATTTATAATGATTATATTGCATACTCTGAAAACTTACACAGGAAGAGATAGAATGAGTTATAAAAAAAATGGGATGAGTAATAAGAAGTAACTCCCCAAAGTATAGTTGAATCTATACAATGTTCGAAATTTCGAAGACGGGGGAGAGCTGTAATATCCCAAATTTTAATCACCAAAATTTCTGAAATATTTGATTATACTCAATGGAATAAAATGATGAATTTTTGTGGACTTGAAGTAGCCAAAATACTGGAAATAGTGATTTTGTGAATTTTCGGCTAAAAAAGACATAAAGTCCAATTTTTTTCTAGATAAAGGCCTAACATTGAAGCCTAAAATATAATATGAAAGAGCACAATTTTTGGCCAAAAAGCATTGAAAATTTCGGTCAAAAGAAAGGGGAAAAAGGAAATGGAAATTGGTTGCAAAAATTCAAGAAAATATAAGGGTAAAATGGTCATTTGGCCAAATAAAATAAGAAACCAATATTTTCACCCAAAATATCAAGGAAAGTTGGTCAAGAGGGAAAGGAACAACAAGCCACATGTTTTGCCACATATATGAACAATTGGAAGCAAGAAAGGCCATATGGAAAAAGAAATAATAAAAAAATAGTGACATGTGCAAAAATTTCAATAAAAATAATATATATTTTAGGAGGTGGAAGATGACACTTGAAGAGCTTATTAAAACCTTTCCCAAAGGCCATATTTCGGCCAAACATGAAGAAAAGAAAGGGAGAGTGAAGTTAGAGAAGATAAGAGCAATAAGGAAGAGCTAGGGAATTCAAGGAGGCAATAGGTAAGTTTGAGCTCAAAATTTTCTTGTTCTTGCCTTCAAATTCATGAAAACCTTCCTCTAATCCTTCTATTTTTCTTGAATCTCAAGAAGCAAGAAGAAAATCAAGAGAAACAAAGAGGAGAAGATGGTAGTTTTAGAAGAGGGAGAAGAGGAATCAAGGTGAGCTTGGAACCACTACAATTGGATATGTGTACATAAAGAAATGAATTTTCAAAGTTTGATGAAAATTCTGCCAGCTTTTAGTCAAATGTGTGAAATTAAAACAAAAGATAATGGCACAATGTAATTACCTTGAACTCTAAGGGTAAAGATAACCAACTATATAAGCTTAGAATAAGGTATGAATGAGTAATAACTTATTTGTTACTAATGTAGATATTTTACGATTTGACAATTACCCGAGCTAGAAAAAAGTTAAAGGACCCAAAGTAGCTAGGGAATTGGAAAGGAGTCCAGGTAATAACTCTATCTCTCATATTCTATGTGATTGTTAATATGCATTATTTTCCATGTTCTGTGCAATGACATGTGTATGATAGTAATTCCTAAAGCTGGGAGTGGGAAAAGCACAAGTACCACCATGAGTTAAAAGTATAAGTACCTATAGGGCCAGCAGGTACCCAATCTAGGTATGGCATAATTCCTCACTGTGGTGTGGGAAAAGCACAAGTACCACCCCATGGGAAAAGCACAAGTACAATGAGGCTAGTGGGACCCAGCTGAGGTGAGTACGGATAGAACAACATCTGCTTTGGAACTTAAAGCAAGTAGGGGTCATACAGCATATGATCCTGAATTGAGCATGCGGTAAAGTTAGTAGGGTACAAATAGTTATTTGTATATGAATGCCAAGCAGAATTGCAATGTGATGAGCAAGTAGGGATAAAGTGATCATTTTGATCCGAACAAAATCATCGCTTTGATCCTGAACATTGATAGACATATGCATAACATAATTATTTACTACATCATATATACGACATTGCATGTTTACCTTTCGTATTTTATATGATTGATCGCATATTACTACTAAGATTCGTTTGAATCTCACCCTTTCCATAATTCAAAATTTTCTCAGCAAGAAGATGTGGCTCTAAGGGCAAGGATATGGCCACCGGCAACTAAGAGTTCTGGTCAGGAGCAAGAGTTTCGAGTTGGTATCTATGTCCCTTTTATGTATTTTGGGTTTTGTAATTTGTTATGTACCAACCTTGTGGAATTTCCTGTAATGTAATCAAAAGTTTTGTATCAGTATAATTTTATTATTTTTGTATGCCCATTGAACTGCGTGTTAATACTCTGATAAATCTCAAAGTATTAAGGGGTTTGACAGTTATTGTTGATGATTTGTTTGTCATGATTTTTTGATTTGGGAGGCATAAATCCTAAGGGGAGGTGCTATCCAAATTATGATTAATCGTGGGAAGTGTAATTAAATGGTTTAAGAAGTGAATTAGGGTGAAAAGGAGGTGTTTTGTTGAATAAAAACATGAAACCCCAATTTCCCCAAATTTCTTGAATTTTGACCAAGGGTATTTTTCTATGTTTAGGATAGAATTTGATGGATTTAATGTTCCCATTGTGCTTAGAATGAAAACTTGTGTAGGGAACATGTGAAGAATGAAGTATGGAGGCTTTAGGCTGTGAAATGAAAATTTACCCATAAAACCCTAACATATGTGGTTTCAAGGGTATTTTTGGAAATAGAGTTTGATTTTGGCAAAACTGAGGTCAAAAATCAATTCTACACACAAAATTGCGTAGGAAAAGGTCAGGTCATCATTTTTGGTAGAGTACAGTTATACCGGGTATAAAGGGAAATAGACCAGATTCCTAAGGGCATTTTGGTAATTATGCATTTTGGTAGAGATAACCAACTATATGAATTTAGGAATAAGACATGAATGAGTAATAGCTCTTTATTATAAATTTGGAATTTTAGGATTTGACATTTTCCTGAACCGGACAAAGAATTAGTGGACTGAATAGCTAGACACTAGAAAGGATTTCAGGTAGTAACTCTATCTTTCATACATTATGTGATTATTTATATGATTTGTGTTGTCATGTTCTATGATATGAATTAGTTGTTATAAAACCTAGCTATGGTGTTGCAAAAACACAAGTATCACCCCGTAGGAAAAGCATAAGTATTATCAGGCCAAGTAGGACCCGGCTGAGGTAGTGAGACAAGTACGAACAGACAGTTATCTACTCTGGAACATTATAGCAAGTAATGGCCAAACAGTGATTTGATCCTGAATAGTGTATATAGTGTGGCCAGTAGGGACAAACAATTATTTGATCCATAACACCAAACAGACAGACATGTTTGCAGTATATTTGTTCTATTACATTATATGGTGCATTGCATGTTTATTTATTATATTTTATATGATTGATTGTGTGTTACTACTTAGATTCATATGAATCTCACCCTATAATATCCCGAATTTAGGAACTAGAAGCTTGAGATTAAGTCTAAAGCAAGTAGACCACTAAGCCTAGTTTAGCAAGAGTCCCAAGAATGTCCAAGAGCCCACTAGTATAAAATAGCCCTTTTAGACCGCAATATTTAGACCGGTTATTGCGGATAAAGTCTAAAAAATATGACTAGTGGAAGTTTCATAATTATAAAGAACTTTTGAGACTGATCCTTAAAATATATGATCTAAAAGATATTATTTAAACTAGTGATCCAAACAACCGGTCTAAAAATATAAAATTAATTAGAAATTAAAAAATTTTGAAACTTTTTAGATCGGTTGTCACTAATAACGGGTCTAAAAGATAAGGAATTAAAAAATTAAATATTTTTTATTTTTAAGACTGGTTATTAGTCATAACCAGTATAAAAGGTGAGCTTTTTAAGACCAATTTTTTCAAATAACCGGTCTTAAAAGTCTACCCTAATATTTCAAATCCTCTCTCGTGGCCTTGGCTCACGCCTAATTTCAACTTTGAAATCTGATACTCATCAAGCTTCTTGTAAACCCCTCCCTAGTGCCGTGGCAACTCCTCCTTCCCACATCACTCCTTCGTCCTTGACCATCGCCGCCGTCGACGCAGAGGTACGGTGGAATCCATTACCCTAGGGCTTGGTGTTTCTTCCCTTTGATTAGTTTAATGTAAGTGTAAACTTACATATATTATGAAGGCGGTGACTTTATTTTTAGAGAATAATCAAGAAGGAAGACAATTTCATGGTAACAGATGAAATTGTCGTGCCGAAACAGCCGTCCCCCAAATAGTCGCATGATGATCCAGTTCACTGCTCTTGTCCTTCTCCAATAAAGATGGGCCTCCTTCTTTGGAAATCATGAAACCCAGCTAAGAAAAACGATGTTAAGTAGATATACACAATAAGGAAGAATAGAAGACGAGGTTTGGTATAACATGTGTGTGTGCGCTTCCTGAAGCTCGATTTCTTGCCTCCCCTGGGTTTCTTCCTAAAGCTCCTCCTTCCCATGTCTCTCCTCCGTTCTTAACCAGCTGCGTGCCATGGTATCTATTGAATTGCTGCATTTGTTTTCATTTGACTTCTCTCTCTCTCATCCCTTTCAGCCCCTTTCTTGCTGGTATCCTTGTCTGCATATATAAAGGATCTTAATTGCTTTCTTTTACACATGATTATGCAATTTTATGACTGATAGTTGATTGCTAGTAACTCATGCACTTCACACTCATCAGTCTGGTTCATATCCTCTATCTTTAAAATTGAATGTAGGTGATAATACCATGTGATGTGCTAGTATTGTTGATTCATCCATCAACCTCTCATCATTTTGTGAATAGGATTTTTAGGCCTTCTGTGAGAAGCTATTTCATTACTACCCCAATTGCAAGTCACGTAGAACACCAAAGTAAAATTTCTTAATTTAAAAATCATCATCCAACTTGGGATCTAATTGCTTTCTTTTCTAACTCATTTCCTAATATTATTTCAGATTGTTGAGCCATTCACAACTCATTATGTATTTGCACTGGGTGTTGCAAGATTACTGAGCTGTGCTCATTAGGTTCTTCAGGTATGGCTCTACCAGGATTTATAAGTATTAGTGATAAGTAATTATAAGTATGGCCTTAGAAGCATGCTTTTAGGATGTGTATAGATTGGTATTGGGATTGGTAGGCACACAACGGATGAATTAAAAATTAAAAATTGCAAAACTTTACCAATCCTAATTGCGGATCTATCAACGACATTTAAGTCAGGTTAGAAAGAGTCGTATCTTTTTGAGTTTTGCCTTTTTTGATATTGAGAAGCCAACTATTCATATCAGCTCCTTCTACTAGTATCCACATGAAAATGACCCAACACCGGCAATGTGTTAACGCCTCTAATGCCCCTCTAGGATTTTCTTATGGCTCTATATTTTTCCATCATCCAAAAAAAACTCTAACTCTAACTTTTTATAACTAGTCAGGGTTATCTATTTTATGATAGATATTGGATTTTAAAAATTAATCTTAATTAATTTTAAAAATCCGTATCATATCAATTAACACTTAATTATTTTGATAAGCTAATTAAATAAATATGGTTTAATTAAATCTGTCCAACAGTTTTAATTTAACCTATTTATTTAATTAGAAAAAAGAGCCAATTGAATTAGATTTAATTTATCTTTATAAATTAAATCTGAGATATTATCATATAATATCTATATATACACACACAATATAATAATATTATAATATAATATAATATTATCATATATAACATATATTATCAAATAATATATTTTATGTGTGTGTGTGTGTGCATGTGTATTTCAAAAATACATATATGTATATATAATTTTTTTAATTTTTTTCCAAATATAAATACACACACATAAATATTTATCAAGTAAATATTCACACACACACATATAATTTGTCTACTCTAGTTAAATATTATATTCATTGATTATTAGACGCATCTTAGATTCAATGAATTTGGGCATTATAGCTCCTGTTGGGCTATTATTATGTGCGACCTTGTAGGTCCATATGAAGTTGGCAGTTGGCCAATAACTATACTAACCCATAAGTTGTAAGTGGCCTCTAGCAAGACATTATGACTACCCAATTCATATGAGGATAAAGAGACCGATACAACCTATCATACAACCATATCATGTCCCTTTTGTCACACGATATTTCGGTCAAGGATGAGGTATGGAGAATGTCATCCTCCTATTCCTTACCATTACTTTCTCAATCCTTGAGTAGTCTGACTATCAAAATGGAAACTGCTTTTCATTATAGTATGGCCATACATTTCTCAGACTCACTCATCGAGGGGCCCAGTAATATCTATCTACTAATGTGAGGGACAAATTCCATCTTGACCATTCACTTTCCTCTTTATGAAAACCACTAAGCCCGATTGTAGCCTTTATCATCACTCAATCAAAGGTGACTTTTGACTAGGTCAAAGCTTAGTGATTCTCATATAGGAATCCATGATGATCTCAGGTCAAAAGGTATAATAAACAGGTTATACATGTGATAAGCTTATGACTTGATCCATGTAGCTTTCTCATAAGGGTCGGTCTAGCACCTTGTACTCCTACAAGTGCCTAAGACTTTGATTTGTATCCCCATAGCTTATCAAAGTCATACTGCTCTTATTTCATCTTTGCTCCCATATAGATGGCCGACTATTAACATTTAGGACAATCATTATGATTTATCCAAGGATACAGTTATCATAGTGAACATGCGAATAATGTGATGACTAAATGGAGAAATTCATTGAATAACAATATTCAAAGTACAATGATTGGCCCATAGGGTACAATTTCCAACATCCTCCTACTTGCACTAGGCACAATTATTGTTTGCCTAATTAACATTGTCCTAACATGACGCTCATGTTTTGCCTGTGCAAGTGACTTGGTAAGTAGATAAAAAACTTTGTCTTTTCCTGATACTTTGCATATTTTTATAACACCTCTATCATTAATTTCTTTGATAAGATGAAATTGCTTGAGTATATGTTTGGTCCTTTGATATGACCTAGGCTCCTTGGTCTGTGCGATAACTCTACTATTATTACAGAACAAATCTATTGAATTTTAGATGGTAGGCACCACCCCTAATTCATAATGAACTTTTTAATCTAAACAGATTTCTTAGCTGCTATATACTCAGCTTCTATTGTAGAATCTGCTACAGTGCTCTGCTTGGAGCTCTTCCAGCTTACCACACCACTATTCAAAAGGAATATATATCCTGATTGTGATATAACATTATCTTGGTTAGTTTGGAAACTTGCATCCATGTAACCAGTTATACAAAGCTCATCATCCAATCCACCATATACCAAGAATAAGTCCTTAGTCCTTCTTAGGTACTTTAGGATATTCTTGATTGCAGTCCAATGACCCTCACTAGGATCTTATTGATATCTTCTGGTCATACTTAAGGCAAATGAGACATCCGGTCGAGTACATAACATGGCATACATGATGGATCCAATGGCTGATGTATATGGAACCTTACTTACGTGATCTCTTTGATCAGGTGTACTATGAAACAAATCCTTACTGAGATAGATGCCATAAGACATAGTCATGTAACTCCTTTTTAAATCATGCATATTGAACCTATGCAGTATCTTGTCTATATATGTGCTCTAACTTAGGCCTATTAGCCTCTTAGATATATCCCTATAGATCCTAATCCCTAGGATGTAAGTAGTTTCGCCTATGTCTTTCATCGAGAAAGACTTCCCTAACCAAGACTTGACACTCAGCAAGGTAGGAATGTCGTTCCCAATGAGTAGGATGCCATCTACATAAAGTACTAGAAATACAACTATGTTCCCACTAACCTTCTTGTAAACACAAGGTTAATCGATGTTTTGAATGAATCCAAACTTTTTAACTACTTCATCAAAAAAATGATTCCAACTCTGAGATGCTTGCTTTAATTCATAAATGGATCTTTCAAGCTTGCATACCTTACTAGAGTCCTGTAGACATATAAAACCTTTAGGTTGTGTCATGTACACATCCTCAAGAAGCTTTCCATTAAAGAAAGTTGTTTTGACGTCCATTTGCCATATTTCATACTCATAACATAGTGCAATGACAAGAAGGATTCTAATTGATTTGGCCATTGCAATTGGCGAAAAGGTTTCATCATAGTCTACACCATGAGTTTGAGTAAATCCTTTTACAACCAGTTGTGCCTTGAAAACATTTACTTTGCTATCCATGTTGGTTTTCTCCATGAAACCTCACTTGCACCTAATTGTCTTTACACCTTCTGGTGGATCACTAAGGTTTATACCTAATTGTCGTATATGGATTGTATTTCAAACTTCATGGAATTTAACCATTTCTCAAAGTTTGGTCCCACAATGGCTTCTCGATAGGTGGTTCGCTCATTTTGCTCAATGAGCAACATATTATGGCTTCCAGTAATTAGAAATCCATATATATGAGGCTGATGCGGTGTCCTATCAGATCTTTATGGGCCTTGTGTTACTTGGGAGGCTTAGCAACTTGTTGTGAGTCTTCTCTGTTTTCCATCTGTGGTTTTATGCTATCTTGTGACTCTCAAACTTCTTCGAGATGTACCTTGCTCCCACTGGTTCTTTTGGAATAAACTCTCTTTCTAGAAAGATACTATTCCAGATTACAAACACTTTGTTATCGGTGGGATTGTAGACATAGTATCCCTTCGTTTCCTTAGGATACCCCACAAAAAGGCACTTTGAAGATTTGGATGCTAATTTATCAGAGGCTTGTTACTTAACCTAAACCTTACATCCCCAAATTTTGATAAAAGATAAACTAGGTTTCTTCCTAGTCCATATCTCATATGGTGTCTTTTAAACTACCTTAGATGGAACACAATTTAGTGTGAACGCAGCTATGTCTAATGCATGGCCCCAAAAGGATGGTGGAAGATTTGTTTAACTCATTATAGATCGAACCATATCTAATAGTGTTCGATTCCTCTACTCAAAATCACCATTCCATTGTGGTGTTCTTTGAGGAGTTAGTTGTGAGATTATCCCATAACTCCTAAGATGGTCAATGAATTCTGGGCTCAAATATTCACCACCTCAATCAGATTGAAGTGCTTTAATTGTTTTGCCAAGTTGGTTTTGTACGTCATTTTGTAATATTTTAAACATTTCAAAAGATTCAAATTTATATTTCATTAGATAGATATATCCATATCTACTAAAACCATCCATAAATGTAATGAAGTATATATAACCTCCTTTGGCAGCGGTATTCAGTGGTCCACATACATCTGTATGAATAAGTCCTAATAAATCAGTGGCCTTCTCACTATGCCCAGTAAAAGGTGCCTTTGTCATCTTTTCTAATAAACAAGAATCGCACGTGTCATATGATTCAAAATCAAATGTATTGAGAAATCCATCTTGATGGAGTTTAGAAATGCGTTTCTCATTTATAGGGTCTAGACGACAATGCCATAGTGGCAGGCATTAGGCTACCTACATCCATATATAAGGTCTTTGTGGTCTCATACCTTTCTTGCCTTGCCTACATCCATATCTTGCAGGAATATAAGGCCTTTGTGGTCTCATACCTTTCTTGCCTTGCCTATTGCTAGAACATTTCCTTGAGATGCACAATCATCTCATGAGCCTTTATAAGTTTCAGATCTATTTGGAGCTCTGGAACCATGGTGGCAGGCATTAGGCTACCTACATCCATATATTCATACTTATGCTTCGTGCAAGCATCTTTCCGAGCTCTTGGAGTATTTGCTGTAGGCTTCTTAGGAATAGGTTGATCTAGGACATATGCCTTTATTTCTTGCTTGAACAATTCTCAAGTTCTTGAATCAATCAAGAAAATTTGTCCCATTGAGTTTGTCCTTCTAAAGGACTTATCACAATAATAATGTAGCAGTATTACTAGTCAACATGATTCTACAATTAAAATATGCAAAGTTAGTTAGTAATCTCCCACTAAATTAATAACCTTCAATGCAATAATTAGTGAGATAAGATCCATATTTCACTTAAATTTAATTCCGCTTTGGAAAGACGCTTAAATTTAAGTTACTTAGGTAGGTAACCTCTTTACCAATTACATCATATGTAACTCTTAGATCTTTATAGGATTCGATCCTCATATGATCCGTCATGTTTAATCCCATCTAATGCCTTAAGATCCAAAACTGGTTTTTTAATCTCAATTAAGTCAAAACAATAATGAATCTTTATGAATAGCACCATTACACACGCTTGTTTCAACAAGATAACTCAAATGCATCAACTTTAGTGGAACCTATAATTGATCAATCAAGGTTTCGACAAGTATTCATTAATGGATGTCATTATGAATTAAGACTTTATTCAGATGGCTTAATCAATTAGTTTTGTTTATATGAATGCAATTATGGTTGTATCTCATACAAATATATACATATAAACGTAAAAGTTTGCATGCAATGATCTAATCAAAAACATAATTTAAACGTGATACAACATATCTCACCTAACTTAAAATCCTCCCAAGCGAATGAGATGACTTCTCTAAATAAGAAAAAGAAATACATTGAGAGAAATCTTGTTTAAATATAGGAGGGGAGTGAGATGAGAAGAGAATGTACATCGAGACTATTTAGAGAAAGACACATCATGCAGGCCATATTTAAATATTACAACCCTTGTAAAAACTAAAGTCGTGTTGTTCATCATACCCAAACAATTTTGAGAAATAAACCATAACAAGCAATAGTTCATACAATATGAAAAACAATAAATGTTGTGATTAGGTTATATCAAGCTATGAACAGTTAGCTACGGCGGTCTTGCTAAAACTGCCAGATTTTTCACCTTAATTTGAAAGATCATAATAAAATCTAGAAAAATCTAATTATAGGGGTTCAAAGTTCTATGTGACTCTCATTAAGTCTATATTGGACAAAAAATATATCTTTCAGAAAATTATACACTCACTATTCTTGAAACTCCAATTAATCTATACTACCACAGAAAACGTTCCAAATTCGAAGCCTAACATCAAAAATTCATATCTCTTAATGTACTGATCCAAATGAAACATATTTTATATCAAATTAAATTTAAGGCTCATTCTAGAAAGTTTCATAATTATTGGACAAGATTTGTTTACTTAAAAATTCGTCACAATCACACTACCTCCAGAAAATAAAATTTGGCAGCACTACTACTTTAACTTCAATCTTCAGGTTTTCAATCAAACCCTTCTAAAATCATGTTTGATGCGAATCAGCAAGTTGTGCATTCAAATTCAAGTGATCCTTTGCAAATTCCAAGTGGACCAATCACAAGAGGAAAAGCCAAACAAATTAAGGAAGCATTAAATGGGCTTGTGCAAGAGATTTGGACGAAGCAATTAGCAATCGGATCAAAGCTGGACGAAAATGCTGAAAACGTCACTAACTTCATTTGGGCTGCAAATGGAGATATTGATCAAGTTTTGGGCTTGAAGTCTTGCAATTGAAGAGCTTGGACCAAGTACTACACATGGGAGGACTCATTTGGGCCTAAATAAGCACATTTTGGGCTTTACATGCTTAATATATTTTATGGATTTTATTTGTGCGAAATTATTAAATAAGTTGCCATATTTGACTTTTGGGTTCTCTAGCACACCATATTAGACTTTTGTGTTTTCTAGAACATTGTATTAGAAATTTGAGTTTCCTAACACATGGTTTTGGATTTCCTAGCACATGGTATTAGACTTTGTAGTTGCAATTTTCTAAGTTACAATTATTACAATTATGTAGTTTTTATCTATAAATACCTTGTGCTTCTTCATTTGTAAGACACTTGAGATTTGATATATGAATGAAAGTTGCATTTCTGCACTTTGTTTCTTGAGAGTGGATTCTCTCTAGGGTTCTTCTTAGAACTAACAGACTTATCAAGGCTTGATCAACCTTGTGGCGTCTTCCAACACTTCGGGTCCTTGTTCTTTCGTGTTCAAGGGTTCAAGTGGATCGTAGATCTTTGTTTAGCTTTCTTGGGGTGAGCATATCTCAGAATTGGTTGTGGGTTCGTGGGATCTTCCCTTGTGGGTTCGTACCAATGTTCAACTTATATATCACATATATAAGAACATAATAATTACTTAAACTCAATTTAAATGCACAATTGACATGGCTTTGACGCCACTATTAGGATTAGTAGGCATACAATGGAAGAATTAAAAATTTAAAATTGTAAAAATTTACCAATCCTAATTGTGGATGTAACACTTACTTCCATAATCATTCTGATGAGCTTTACACAGTGGATTTGAACCACTAAGTGATCTTTCTTTACAAAGTTCTTTCAATTCCCAACCTCAATACGGGATTCGAACCTGTAGTTGAGTTAATTTTTCTAAATAGTTTAAAAATTTTTTTTAACATCATTATAAAGTGGTTCATAACATAGCCACTCATCATTTCTTAATTCCTTGAATATTTACCAGAGTATTTATTTGCTCATTCTTAGTTTACTCATATACAAATCTAATCAAAATACATAAAGAGTACATTGCCCTTCAATCTTCAATTCTCCTTCGTATTTCCCCTTTTGTATATCTCCATGCATTCTTCACATGTACTCAACATACCTATATGGTTGGGTAAGGGAGAGTGAGATTCGAGAGAATCTCAGTAGCAAACATTGCTAATTATGTATACAAGAAATGCTTTCTGCATGACATGCTTGCCTACATAAATTCATGCCAACATAATGATATATATGCATGCTCAATGTTTACATGTTACACTAATGGCCATAGTATAATTAAAAACAAAGCCTCACTCATTCACATATGCTTTATACAATTCATCAAAGCAATCAACACATCAATACACAAACACACATATCAAGTTATACAAGTTAGGAAAGTTTACTACCTTGTGGACCAATGTCCTTCCTTTGTTTCCACTTCTTCCAACCATTGAAGTTTCTTGGAAATTCTTCCATGCGTCTTCTTTCTTGACTTCTCCATGGCCCTAGATACCCAATCACATCATTAGAGCCATGTTCTTGAGTCATTGGAAGTGTATATTAAGGCCCAAGAAGCTAGGAAGGGCTAAATTTGTTAATTTCCTTAAAAAATATGAAATACTAGAATTTGGGGGTCTTGGCCACAGCCAAAACATGTCAGTAACTTTTTGGCCGTACCCAAGAATTCCCTATTTCTTGATCAAATTTCCAAAAATCATAACTAAATCTAGAAAAATCCAAATAAGGTGATTCTAAGTTCTACATGACTCTAGTTATGTCTAATATCAGGGACAAAATATAGCCATAAGCTAGAAGCACTCACATAAATATAGAATTCCATTTTATTAGACCCTATTCCAAAAATTTTTAGTTTTTCCTGCCTAAATTTTAAAATTTCATATCTCCCAGAGTATTTGTCCAAAAATTACAAATTACCCATCAAATTAAAGTTCTATGTCTGTAATTTCATTTTTAAAAGTTTCATAATTATTGGACAAGGTTTGACCCATGAAACATCTCATACAATGTCACTGTTCAAGACAGGGCATATTAACATCATAAACAAACATACTTCATAAATTTCCAAATTGATATACAAGCATCCAAAAATCATGAACACTTGCACACCTACACAATTTTTCCTTATAAAACCTATAGAAGCACAAAAATTATGAAATTTCCACTCGTTCCCCACGTCATGCACAGTACAAAAGGTTAGGGTTTCTAGGAGTAATATATTGTTTTCTTGTTTTCTCTTAATCACTTCTTTTCCACTTCTTCTAATCACATGATTAGCTATTTAAATACTCATTGGATATGTTTTGAAGAAATTTAAATAGCAAGATCCCTTAGGGTTTCATCATCTATTTTTCACAAAGCAACCAAATCCAAGCAAAGAACCACAACAACATCATCAACTTAAGGCAAAGGAAGAAAGTCTTGAAGTTTACCTCTTGATTCCTCCTCATTCTCTCTCCTCAACATCAGCCCTCTCTCTCTCTCTTTCTTACCTTTGATCTTTGGAAACCTAAGCCTTTATGAAGCTTGAAGCTCTCACCGTTCAGCAGTTCTCTCTCTCTCTAGTTTGATTCTTGCATGAAAATGAGAAGGAAAGAGATAAAGGGATGGTTAAATGAATTGGTCAAACTTTTGCTTTAGAAGTGGTTCCCTCTCATTGGTCCAAAATGCCATTTTTGTCTAATTTCCATATAAAATTCATTTCCATTTTTTCCCTTTTCTTCATCCGTCAAAAATTGAATGGGAAATAAGAGGAAACATATTGCTTTGAATTCCTAATGCCATATTGTAATTTTTTGACTTTTGGACCTTTGACTTTTTGACTTCTTTTTCAAGCTTTGATTTTTCCTTTGGTAATAATATTCCAAAATGGACTTAATAATTACCAAGTGGCCATTTCCCTCTTTTTAATTCCCATTTAGCTAAAATTATTGCGAATATTAGGGAAAAATAATTATTCCTTGATTTATTGGTCAAATGACCATTTTGCCCATACATTTTCTTCCATTTTTGCACTTAATGCAAAACTAGGCAGAATTTTCATCAAACTTTTAAAAATTCATATCTAATTGTGTAGATGTTAAGGGAAAATATAAGTTTTGGCAATTGTAAGCCTACCATTCCCAGAATTCTCATTTTTGGAAGTTGTCACTGAAAAATTCCCTGTTTCACTAGGCTAACTTCAAAAATACATAACTCATTTTCTTCAAGACTCTCTCCTGGATCACACTGTACGTATACCAGGCCTTCTAGCCTTTTAGGACTCTCCCAGATCATACCATATGCACACCAAGCCTGACGGCTAATTACACTACCACAGTGCTGGATACTCTAGCCTTATGCCTAGGGGATTACCCCATAACACAGGCATCTCAGGGCTTACTGTAATACCCAATTTTTCACCAATACACTTATGTATATATTTGATGTATATTTAGTGGAATAAAATGGTGAAAAATGATGTGAATGTATTTATATGAATTTATGGAAAATATTCCAATTGCCGGTTACGCGTAAATTGGCCGAATAAGGGTATAAGAGATCGGTAAAGGCCTAATATGGTAACCAAAATTCAAAAAATTTAATGACATGATTAATGGGCTCATTTAAGTTCCAAAATAGGGTTTATCCGAAGAAATAGGCAAAAAATGATTTATTTCGGTAAATCATTAAATGCAGGGGTAAAACAGTAATTTTGCCGAAAAGTGGAAAATAATTATCTTTCCTCCAATTCCCAATGATTTGAGCTAAATGGGAGTTAAAAAGAGTAGAATGACTAATTGATCATTAATGGATCAATTTTGGTGAATTATTGTAAAAAATGGTTAAATGGTCAAAAAGTCAATTACTTGGTCAACAAGTTACAAGTTGGCACAATGAGATAATTGGAGAACCAATACTTCCCTCTTATTCTCATGTGATTTTCGGTTGAAATGGATGAAGAGAAGAGAGGTGTGATTAATTAATGGAATTAAGCATTTAGGGACCAATTGTAATGTGCCACATGTCCAATTCATTAAAGTATGAAATTATATGAATCTATGATCATTCTCATAAGCTCATTCACGTCTAAAACTGACCTAAAGAATGAGAGAGTGAGCTGAAGAATGAGAACTTGGCGAAAGATCGAAGAAGAGCTAGGGATCCTCTAAGATTAAGGTAAGGTGCTTGAACCTTGTGATTAGATGTTTCTAATCCTTCTATAGTCTCTCTTCTTCGTCTTCCTATCATTAAAACTCCATGATGTGCAGCTTAATCAAACGTGGGAAGGAGGGAGAGAAATTGACCTAGAGAGAGAAAGTCTAATAAATCAAGAGGTAACTTCCAAAACTTGTTCCTCTTGCTTGATTAAGGTTAGTAGAGTTGTTTAGGACATGATTATGGTTCATTTGGTATAAGATATCTTAAGAAAACTAAAATGAACAAAATGTGGAAATGCCTTTAAATCAAGTCCAATGATTTCCTAATCAATTAATATTATGAGGATAAGTAGAAAGAAGGTGATTAGGCCAAAGAAAACGGGATTCCGACACAACTTTTCTGGGAATTTATTTTCCCTTCATTGTGTTGGACTGAGAAAATGAGTGGGAATTTGACAAATTTGATGCATCCATTGGATTCAGAAGGCTGAATTGTGTAGGGTCTATGTTAACCCCGCCGTAAGAAAAGGCTCGGAGAGTAAAATGACAGAATTGCCCTTTCTAAGCCTTATTTGACAGTTATCAAGGGTATTTTCGTCATTTTGGATTGATTTTGGCCAATTCGAGGCTGGTAAAGGATTCTACACGTGAAATTATGTAGGAATGGCCTAAATCATGATTTTAGAGAAAAATACTGATAATAAGGACCTAAGGGATATTCTGGTAATTTGGCACCAATAGGGTAAATTTACTAATGATATGAGTTTGGAAAGGTGTATGAATGAGTAATAACCCCTTTGGTGATGTTTGGAAATTTCAGGATTTGACAACCGATTTGGCCTCAAAATTGCCCGAGCTTGAACCAAGTGTGGATAGTTGTGTAGAATAGCAACCAGGTAGTAACAGTCTTCATATAACATAACATGCATATGTGTGATGTGTTATCATCAAACATCTAACATGTTTAGATTATGCAGAGTAATCACCTGGGGCCTATCTTTACGCGGGTACCCCTTGGGGCCAAGTCCTTGTCTATCGCTAGCATGGTTTGTGAATTGCATTAAAATGGCACTAAATAATGTTGTGATGATTTGATTGATGATTGTATGATGCGCATGCTATATATGTGTTATCTTGTATGTTGTATGTGTTACTACTGGATTCCCATGAGTCTCATTCTTTTCCCTAAACAAATCTCCAGTACAGGGAGGAAGCTCACGGGGCAAAGAAAAGGTAAATGACGATGAATCGAGGTCGAGCAGCAGAAGGAATTAGTTAAGGTTATCTGGTCTTTTGTTATATATTTTAAGACTCATGAGCATTTTGGGTTTGTATATGAAGTAGTTGAAGTGTATGATATAAGTGTTGTAAAATGAATTGTGTATGTATGTGCAAGTATGTGAATATGTATATCCAGCAGAGGCATTGTATAAGTTTCTAGCATTTTTTGCCACTCTAATGTTTATAGTTGGTGAGTATTAGCTCTTGAGTACTCTACCGTAGTGTAGTGTTGGGAAATAAGGTATCACATTTTTGGTATCAGAGCAATGGTTTTGGCAATAGGCTAGTACTTGCTAGAAATCCTCTGCTTGGATTTAAGAGAATTTCATATTCATTAGAATTGTCATGATCAAGGAGTTATGATGGTTAGGAACATGGTTAAGAGGTGTAGTAAAAGTGGTGAAAGGGTAGAGGAAGTGTTGAAGTTGATTTGATAGTTGTGAGGAAGTTTTGGAAGATTTGAAAGTGGTTTTAGGCGAGAAACGGCTGGTACACTCGATTTTAAGAGGCAGAACTCGAGTGCATTGCAGCCCAGAACTCGAGTTGGTCACTGTAAACTCGAGTGCATGATGAATTTCCCTGAACTTGGAGCTCTCTAGGGAAAACTTCCAAGCTGGAACTCACGTAACTCGAGTGTGGTGAAGGCTGTGAACTCGAGTGCAGAATTGTGAACTCGAGTTGGTGTCTTCCATCCTCACCCTCAAGGTTCTCTGGAAGAAACTCGTGTAGGGTGAACTTGTGGAACTCGAGTGCACTCTCAGGGAGAACTTGAGTGCTGCATGGTGAACTCGAGTGCGCGTCTGTTGTTCCAAGTGTTGGAGTTTCTCAGGTGGAAACTTCTAGGCCATGACTTGTGTGAACTTGAGTGTTGCATGATGAACTTGAGTGCATGTGAACTTGAGTGCATGTGAACTCGAGTGTGCCTGGTGAACTCGAGTGCAAGTTTTCATGTCATGTGGAAAAAGTTGAAAACACGCAGAACTCGAGTGTGTTGGGAAAACATGAGTGCGAAGCCAAAAACTTGAGTTTTCAAAAATAAATTTGAGTATCTTATTTGGAGGAGGACTCGAGTTTTCTCAGGTGAACTCGAGTGCGATGGTAGAGAATAAGTTGGGTTTCAGTGATAGACCAACTGAACTTGAGTGCAAGCTGCAGGACCCGAGTTACTGGCCAGAACTCGAGTTCATGCACCCCAAACTCGAGTGCAGTGATGTTTCCCAGCATTTTTGCATGAGCCTTTATGTGATATTTCTTTAGAAATTTTGACACATTGTGCTATGTTTAATGCAATTATTTCCTTGCAGACCATAGACCCACATATGGTGGAGTATAGGGGAGCCGATGTAACAAGAGTAAGGTGAACAACTCGTAAGAGGATACCAGCTCCTGTGGTAATCAAGAAGGAAGATGAGCCAACCAGTAAGAGACAGAGAAGTAGATCACCCTCACTTTCTTTTGTCAATCAAGTTCCTCCAGAAGAGCAAATCCCAGAAGGTAGAGTTGGCGTGATCCTCGATAGAGGGGGACGTGGACCAAGGATAGCACAAACTCGCAGGAAGAGTGTCAAGTAGCCGCCCTACTTTGGTCCTATTGCTAAGGATGAAGCCATAGTGGTGGAAAAGGATGATGTAGATCCAGAGGATAGTTACCAACATCCGGACTCAGCTGTGGAGTCAGATGCTCCAGTAGAGAAGTTGCCTTTTGATCCATATCCGAATGACGAACTATAGGAGCAATTGAAGGATCTTTATGTGATAACTTTCATGAAATTCTTCACTCCCACAATACAGTATACAAGATTCTTGGAGTTAGTGCAAAAGCTATATGAGCAAAGAGAAGAGTTAGAGCTAATGATGGATGATAATGTTTGGATCCGAACCACATTAGCCTATCTTCTTGATTTCACTTCTTGGGTCAAGAAAAAGAACGAGATTGTAATAATAGATCCCTTTGAGTTTTTACCTTTCATCGAGCATATGATTATATGTATGTAGTGTTTAATATGCATAAAGAGTAAAAGATAAGAGCATGCTCAGTAAGGTAATATAGGAGTATTTTGATGTAAATAGTAAGCCACTTGTTGTAGATATGACTAAGTATGTTAAAGAACATATTTTCTTTTGTTATGAATGACAGGTTGCTTAAGTGCTTATAATTAATGTATGTTGGTATTTAAGCTTTGGAAAGTTGTATGTACATACAAGTGTTGATGCGATATTAACGCCATGTTTCTTTAATAGCAAAAAGGAACAATGGTACGAGGTAGACCAAAAAGGAATGTACCACAAGGTCCTGAACCTAAAAATAACCCAGAGCCAAATTTTATGCAACAAGTTTTCACGATGCTGGCTCAATAGCAAAATATGATCCAGGACTTGCGAGGAGAAGTCCGAGAGTTAATGGAAAGATGAAATGTAGATGAGGCACCTCCCGAAAGGAATCAACCTGAGGGAAACAACCCTGAGGGAAATAATCCGGAAGGGAATCCCCCTGATGGAAATCAACCTGAAGGGAACCAATCAGAAGGGGATACAGATGAGGAACAGTCGTCTAGTGACGAGCCACTACAATCACATGAAGCGAACATGAATGTTCCTATTGTTTAAGAACCATATGAGAATATGGTCCAATACTGGATGCCTAAGTTTATCAAGTATCAGCCTGAGGCATTCCAGGGTAGGTTTAACCCGCAAGCTGTGGAGAATTGGTTTAGTCATCTTGAGAAGATCTTTGAAGTGCTTGGATGCCCGACAGAGATGAAAGCCAGGATGGCAATCTACAAGCTAGTGGGCGATGCTGATGATTGGTGGAAGAATACAGTGTTACTGTTGCGTGCTCAAAATATTCCTCTAACCTGGGAATTGTTTCAAGAAAAGTTCTACGAGAAGTATTTTCTGAGGTCGGTGAGGATTGAGAAAGAGAAAGAATTTTTTGACTATCCATCACGGTGATAACGAGACCTTTGATTCATACTTATCTCGGTTTATCTGACTGTCTCGTTATTCTGCTTATTTGAATCTTAAGCATGATGAGAAGTGAAGCTCATATATGCTCATTGGAGGATTGAAGCCTGAGATGGAAGAGAAGTTGGTGTCCCAAGAATTCAGAAAGTTTAGTAAGGCTGTGGAAGCAGGTCGTTTTACAGAAAGAAATCTAAAGAGGGTACAGATCAACAAGAATATGAGCCAGAGAGGTGGATCCAGTCACAGAGAAACCTCACAGAAGCGAAGAGGGCAAGGTTTTCCACATAGGGGAGGCAATAAAAGGCCCTTTTGGTCTGGAAACCGTGGTGGTCGAAAACCCCCAACATCACAGATGTGCACTCGGTGTGGTAAATTTTATCCAGGACGATAGTGCAATACTCCTAGTAGCCAAGTGATTTGCTATGCCTGCCAGAAGTCAGGCCATTTGGCTGTGAATTATCCTTAACAAGCAGCACCACGACCTGCCGAGCCTAGACAACAAAGTCAGGGTTGAGTATTTGCATTGACTCGAGAGGAAGCAAGAAAGTCCCCAGAGCTAGTTCAAGGTAAAGTTATTCTTAATGGAATGCAAGTATTATATGATTCAAGTGCTAGTCATTCTTTTATTACTTATGACTGTGTTAAGCGCCTAGGAATGCATGTGCATCAACTACCACTCGATTTGATTGTATCTACACCGATGGGTGTTAAGACCTTAACTGCTGATATTTGTTTAAATTGTGTTATAAATGCTGAGGGACATGAGTCTACAGTGGACTTGATCTGCTTGCCACTCCAAAGACTCAAAGTCATATTGGGTTTTGACTGGCTTACAGCAAATAACGTATTGGTAGATTATGGAAACAAGAGGATTATATATCCTACTCCACGGGAGTCTTGTCATAGAGATGCCAGCTTGAATTTCCTCTCATTGCCAGAAGCTGAGAAGTGTCTAAGAAGAGGATGTCAGGGGTATGTCGTATTCTTTTCCATGCAAGTGGATACGAAAATGGTGCTGAAAGACATTCCCATTGTACAAGAGTTTCCTGAGGTGTTTCCAAATGATCTTAGCGGTATACCTCTGAAAAGAGAAGTGGAATTTACGATTGAGATTATGCCTGGAGCTGGGTCTATATCGAAAGCCCCACATCAAATGGCTCCAAATGAGATGGCTGAATTGAAGAAGCAAATTGAAGAATTGCTTGAGAAAGGGTTTATACGACCCAGTGTGTCACCGTGGGGAGCACCGGTATTATTTGTTAAGAAGAAAGACAGAACTCTACGGTTATGTATTGACTACAGGGAATTGAATAAAATAACCGTCAAGAACAAGTACCCACTTCCTCGGATTGACGACCTTCTGGATTAACTAGCTGGAGTGAGTGTATTCTCGAAGATTGATATGAGGTAAGGGTATCATCAGCTGCAAGTAAAGGCAGAGGACATACCGAAGACTGCTTTTTGAACTCGGTGTGGACACTGAGTTTCTAGTTATGCCTTTTGGGGTGACCAATACACCAGCAATGTTTATGGAATACATGAACTGTATCTTTCGGTATTACTTAGATCAGTTCGTAGTAGTCTTTATCAACGACATTCTGATATACTCTAAGAGTAGAGAAGAGCATGAGGAGCATTTGAGAATTATGCTCGGCATTTTACAAGAAAAGTAACTCTATGCTAAGTTGAGAAAATGTGAGTTTTGGCTTTCAGAGATTAAATTTCTGGGCCATATGATCTCTCACAAGAAGGGGTTTCAGTAGACCCTAGTAAAGTGGAAGCAGTATTAGATTGGAAAAGGCCAGAGACTGTCACTGCGATATGCAGTTTTCTGGGTCTTGCAGGCTATTACCCGAGATTCATTAAAGACTTCTCTCGGATTGCCTTGCTGTTGACCAAGCTCACGCGGAAAGATCAGTCGTTTGAGTGGGATGAATGTTGTGAGAGGAGCTTCATGGAGCTGAAGGAGAGATTGACATCTGCACCAGTATTGATTATCCCTGATTCCGAGGAGACTTATGTAGTCTACCTATATGGAGTAACTGTTGAACTATATTACGACCACAAGAGTCTGAGATATTTGTATGATCTGAAAGAGCTCAACAAGAGACAACGTTGGTGGATGGAGTTGCTGAAAGATTATAACTTGGAGATTAAGTATCACCCAGGTAAAGCTAAAGTCATTGCTGATGCTCTTAGTCGTAAAGCAGTACTGGTGGCAACTATGATGATACAAGAGAAGAAATTGATAGAAGATTTCATAGATATGAATTTGTCAAATCAGATCCTTTGTGCTGGCTATAGCATTAGCCGAGTCGAGAATGATTTGAAAGCTAAAATTGCGAAAGCTCCGATGCAAGATGAGCGAGCAAAGTCAATCAGAGATATGATTGAACAAGGAGAGACTCGAGTTTTTGATCTGTCGCCTGGTGGATTAATTCAGTACAAGCAAAGAACTTATGTTCCACTGAGGGGCGATCTGAGGAAGAAAATTCTCGATGATACGCATAAGATTCGCTATACTCTCCATCCAGGAATGGTAAAGATGTACCATGATTTGAAAGCGGTATGCTAGTGGCCTAGAATGAAAAAGGATGTGACAAAATACATAGCACGGTGTCTTACCTGTCAGAAGGTAACGATTGAACACCAGAGACCGCCGAGATTACTTTAAAGTCCCAAGATTCCAGAATGGAAATGGGAGATAGTGACCATGGACCTGATAGTGGGATTACCCAAAATTCAAAATCATGATGCAATTTGGGTGATCATTGACCGTTTTATGAAGTCGGCGCACTTCTTACCGTTCAGTACTAGCTATTCTCCTAATGAGCTGGCAAAAATATATGTGAAGGAGATAGTGAGACTCCATGGGATGCCCAAGAATATAATCTCAGACAGAGATCCTCTGTATACATCCAAGTTCTGGAGATCTCTGTATGATGCTTTGGGCACTCGATTGAATTTCAGTACTGCCTATCATCCGTAAACGGATGGACAATCAGAGAGAACTAGACAGATGCTAGAAAATATGCTGAGAGCTTGTGTAATGGATTTCAAAGGAAGTAGGGATCAATACCTTCCTCTTGTAGAGTTTTCTTATAACAATAGCTATCATGCGAGCATTCAAATGGCTCAATATGAAGCATTGTATTGGAGGAAGTGTCAGTCCCCTCTCTGCTGGACAGAATTGTCAGAAAGAAGCTTATATAGGCCGGATATAGTAGATCAGATGATTGAGCATATCAGAATTATCAAGCAAAGATTGCTTGTAGCCCAAAGATGGCAGAAAAGTTATACCGACAAACGGAGAAGACCATTGGAATTCTAGGTAGGTGATCATGTATTTTTGAAAATAGCACCCGTTACTGGTGTTGGAAGAGCATTGAAAAGAAAGAAGCTAAGTCCTTGCTACATTGGGCCATTTGAGATATTGGCAAGAGTTGGGCCTGTAGCGTACATGATTGCTCTACCCCTAAATTTGAGCAAATTGCATGATGTGTTTCATGTTTCCCAATTGAAGAAGTATCAACCAGACCCACAACATATTATTGAGTATGAAGATCAGGATATGCAAGATGACCTCACCTTTGAGGCTGAGCCGGAATGGATCATTGACAGACAAGAAAGATGGCTCAGACATCGAAGCATACCATTTGTGAAAGTGGTCTGGAAAGGGTTATCGCCAAGGGAGGCAACTTGGGAAGCAGAAGAGGACATGCAAAGACGTTACCCGGAGTTTATGCCACAAGTAGTGTAGCAAATTTCGGGGACGAAATTTATTAAACGGGGGGAGAACTGTAATACCCCATTTTTCACCAATACACTTATGTGTGTATTTGGTGTATATTTAATGGAATAAAATGTTGAAAAATTATGTGAATGTATGTGAATTTATGGGAAATATTCTAATTGCTGGTTACACGTAAATTGGCCGAATAAAGGTATAAGAGACCGGTAAAGGCCCAATATGGTAACCAAAATTCACAAAATCTAATGATATGATTAATGGCCTTATTTAATCATCAAAATGGGGTTTAGCTAAAGAAATGGGCGGAAAATGATTTATTTCGGTAAATCATTAAATGCATGGGCGAAACGGTAATTTTTCCGAAAAGTGAAAAATAATTATTTTCCTCAAATTCCCAATGATTTGAGCTAAATGGGAATTAAAAAGAGAAAAATGACTAATTGATCATTAATGGATCAATTTTGGTGAATTATTGTGAAAAATGGTCAAATAGTCAAAAAGTCAAAAAGTCAATGACTTGGTCAACAAGCTACATGTTGGCATAATGGGATAAATGGAGATTCAGCTTTTCCCATATTTCCCTGCATGATTTTGGCTGGAATGAGGGAGTAAGAAGGAAATAGAATTAATTGATTGAATTATGCATTATGGACTAATGCAAAGGTGACACTTGGCATAATTAAATAAAAGCTTCATTAATATATATCAATTCTCCATTCTCATCAGCTCATTCTCGATCAAAACTGATTCACCAAGAGGAGAAAGCAAGCTGCACGATGGAAGAGTGAAGAGAAGCTAGGTTTCATCATAATCAAAGGTAAGGTGCATGAACCTTGTGATTAGAGGCTTTTAATCCTTCTACGATCTCTTCTCTTCATCTCCCTACCATTATTTTCCTTGATGCTCAGCTGAATCACGAGCTGGTAGAGGAGAGAGAGAAAACGTACAGGAGAGATAAAGTCCAAGAAATCAAGAGGTAACTTCCTAAACTTGTTCCTCTTGCTTGATTAAGGTTAGTAGAGTTGTTTAGGACTTGTTATGGTTCATTTGGTGTGAGATAATTGAGAAAAACCAAAGTGACCAAAATGTGAAAATGCCTTTAAATCAAGTCCAATGATTGCCTAATCAATCAATATTGCGAGGATAAGTAGAAAGAAGGTGATTAGGCCAAAGAAAATGAGAATCCGACACAACTTTTTTGGGAATTTATTTTCCCTTTATTGTGTTGGACTGAGCAAATGAGTGGGAATTTGACCAATTCGATGCTTCCATTGGATTCAGGAGGCTGAATTGTATAGGGTCTATGTTGACCTCAAAGTGAGAAGAGGCCCGGAGAGCGAAATGACAAAATTTTCCTTTCTAAGCCTTATTTGAGGGCTGTCAAGGGTATTTTTCTCATTTGGGCTTGATGTTGGCCAATTCGAGGTTGGAAAGAGATTCTACACGCGAAAATGTGTAGAAATGGCCTAAATCATGATTTTGGAGAAAATACTGATAATAAGGACCTAAGGGGGTATTTTGGTAATTTGGCACCAATAGGCTAAATTTACCAATGATATGAGTTTGGAAAGGTGTATGAATGAGTAATAACCCCTTTGGTAATGTTTGGAAATTTCAGGATTTGACAATCGGTTTGGCCTCAAAATTGCCCGAGCTTGAACCAAGTGTGGATAGTTGCGTAGAATAGCAACCAGGTAGTAACCGTCTTCATATAACATAGCATACATATGTGTGATGTGTTATCATCAAATGTCTAACATGTTTAGATTATGCGGAGTAATCACCTGGGGCCTATCTTTGCACGGGTTGATACTCAGGCGATAATATCCATATTGCACGAGAGGTGCCCGGGGCTTATCTTTGCGCGGGTACCCCTTGGGGCCAAGTCCTTGTCTATCGCTGGCATGGTTTGTGAATTGCATTAAAATGGAGTAACTAATGTTATGATGATTTGATTGATGATTGTATGATGGGCATGCTATATATGTGTTATCTTGTATGTTGTATGTGTTACTACTGAGATTCCCATGAGTCTCATTCTTTTCCCAAAACAAATCTCCAGTACAGGGAGGAAGCTCGCGGGGCAAAGAAAAGGTAAATGACAATGAATCGATGTCGAGCAGCAGAAGGAATTAGTTAAGGTTGTCTGGTCTTTTGTTATATATTTTAAGACTCATATGAGCATTTTGGGTTTGTATATGAAGTAGTTGAAGTGTATGATATAAGTGTTGTAAAATGAATTGTGTATGTATGTGCAAGTATGTGAATATGTATATCCAGCAGAGGCATTGTATAAGTTTCTAGCATTTTTTGCCACTCTGATGTTTATAGTTGGTGAGTATTGGCTCTTGAGTACTCTACCGTAGTGTGGGGAAATAAGGTATCACAGTAGCCTTTATCATCTCCCGGTTAAAGGTGACTTTTGACTAAGTCAAAGCTTAGTGACTCTCATGTAAGAATCCATGATGATCTCAGGTGAAAGGGCATGTTGACGTGGTTATGCATGAGATAAGCTTATGACTTGATCCATGCTGCTTTCTCATACCAGGTCGGTCCAGCACCTTGTACTCCTACAAGCGCCTAAGACTTTGATTCGTATCCCCATACCTTATCAAAGTCATACTGGTCTTATTTCATCTTTGCTCCTACATAGATAACCGACCAGGGACATTTAGGACAATCATTATGATTTATTCAATGACACAATTATCACAGTGAACATGCGAATAATGTGATAGCTAAATGGAGAAATTCATTGAATAACAATATTCAAAGTACAATGATTAGCCCCTAGGGCACAATTTCCAACATTCTAGACCCTTAAATCTTTGGGCCACCATCACATTCTCTTCTTTCGCAACTTCCAACATCCCACCTCTGTCCACCTGTCTAAATGGTTGGTTGGGGGAGGGTGACATTTGGAGGAATCTCAGTAGTAAAAAAACACCATGATGCATGCAAGATAAATGCCTGTGCATGATGTGCTCGCCTTTCGTAGTCGCATGCTTACATAATGACATGTCTGCATGCTCAATGTTTCATACAACATATCTATGACCATAGTATAAACAGAAATAGAGCTTCATTTATTCAAATATGCTTCATATAATCAAGTAAAGCAATACACAAGCATAAATATCAAATACATGCAAGTAGGGTAAGTTTACTTCCTTAATTGCCCTTCCTTTATCTGCCGTCTTTGATTTGGCTTGGGTACAATTGTCTTGTCCTAAAATTCTCAATTTATAATATGTGTTATTATTCATTCATAACTCATTCTAAACTCACATTGTTGGTTATCTTTCACAGATTCATCAGTTCCTGCATAGAACAAATTTTTCACAGTGCAGTTTCACTATTTTCCAGAAAACTAGCAGATTTTTAGCCAACTTTGGAAATTCATAATTAATTCTAGAAAAATCCAAATTGACTAGTTCTAAAGCCTATGTGAAGATATTTAAATTAAAATTTTTGTAAAAATACTTAGGTTTGAACATTGCATTCATGTCATTCCCAGAAATTTACCAAATATCACTGTTCCATATTGCATTCCGGAAAACATGGCATAACTTCAAAAATACATATCTCCCAATGTACTTGTCAAACAATTACCAAATACCTATAAAATTAAAGATCTATATCTATAATTTAATTATGAAAAGTTTCAGAATTTTTGGACAATTTTTGACTAATGAAAAACAAGACACAACCACAGTGTATCCAGAAAATGAATTGCACAACATCAACTTCACAACTTTTGAAAATTCCAAATTCATTTACAAGCATCCAAAAATCATGAACACTAGCATAACTACACAATTTTTCCTTCTAAATCATATGGAACTATCAAAATTAAAAAATTCCCACTCCTTCACCATGTCCTGTTCAGAACAGAAGGTTAGGGTTCTTAGGAAGATTATGTTGTTTTCTTGTTTTCTCTTGCTTAATCACCTCCTTACCACTTCTAATCACATGATTAACCATTTAAACACTAAATGGATATGTTTAGAGGAAATTTGGGCAGAATTTCCATTAGGTTTTACTTGAGTCATTTTTGAAAATCAGGAGAAAACAAGGCAATATCTACCAACAACAAACCAACAATATCAAACAAGCAAAGGGAATCAAGTTTTGGAGATCACCTCTTGATTCTTGCTCTTTCTCTTTCCTCAACATTTCTGACCTGTCTCTCTACACTCTTGATTTGTCTTGAAATCATGGATTTAATGGAGTAGTGAGGTTATGAGAGGTTATAGAGTGACTAGAAAGCAAAAATCACAAGGTTTTACAAGTTCTTACCTTGGTTTTGCTTGGAACCCTAACCCTTTGTGCTTGGTGTTCTTGGCTTGCTCTTGCACTCCCTCTCTCTCTTTAGTTCAGGTTTTCACTGAAAATGAATGAAAAAAGATGAAGGGCTAATGACATAATAAATTGGCCAATATAGCTTTACATGTGCAAGCTTCCAATTGATCCACATTTGTGCTTCTTATTTATAATATTACTCTTTAAATCCTTTTTCCCTTTTTATTTCCCTTGGTCCACCGAAACATGAAGATGGAAGAGAAGGGATAATGCTTCTTGAATTACCAACCCTTACATCTCTTAGGTTGTCAAATTGGTCATATTGTTATTTTGACCTTTTGACTTGTACTTTTCCTTCTTCTTGAGTTATATTAGCCAAGTATCTTTATATATATTCCCCTTATTCCCTTGCCTTGACCGAACAAGTAGGAGGAAGTAGGAAATATAATATGTTTCTTGGCTATCTCATAATTGCTTCTTACAACCTTTAGCTTTAGTTGAAATTGTTTAAGGCAATTTCACATGTCACTAGTGCAGGAAAGACTTTTTACACTTGATGGAAAAGACTTTCTATACTTGACGTATAACAGGTGTAGAAAGTCACACTTTCTACACTTGTTCAAACTCACAACAAGTGTAGAAAGTCCCTTTCTACACGTGTTCTCCCACAACATGTGTAGAAAATCTCACTTTCTACACGTGATATGGGATAACACGTGTAATAATTGGGACTTTCTACACATGTTCTCTCATAACACATGTAGAAAGTCTCAGTTTCTACCTATTTTCGTGACTTTCTATACCTATCCTTGTGTGTCAAATGTAGAAAGTGTGACTTTCTACACCTTTCCTTGTTCGTCAAGTATAGAAACTCATTTTTTGAAAAAAAAATTGTTTTGTTTATTATGCTACAAACTCGTTTACATGATAATAAACAACCAAAAACCTGACAAATAAAAACAATTACAACAAAACTAATATGAAATAAATATCAAATTTACTATAAATTCCAATTCAAAATATTAACAAGCTACATCAATGCAGGTAAACAAACTTGGCCTCACTTTTACAATGAAATTTATACAATCAAAGTCAAGTCCAATACCAAGCAGTGACAATGAAATTCAATATATCCAATTCCAAATAGTTATTAACATAACATGTTTGACATTACAATAACGTAGGAAAGAAATGGCTTTGGAATTTTAAATGCAATCATTATTAATAACATAGGAAAGAAAGTCAATACTAATTATCAATAACTTAGGAAAGAAATGGATTTGGAATTTTAAATGTAGTCATTGTCAATAACATAGGAAAGAAGGTCAGTACTAATTATCCTTCTAAAAAAATTACATCAGCATAACTACTACTAATTTTCAACAATACTCTTATATAATGCTTTCTCGTGTCATAAACATAAGAATTGGATAACTATTTACATTTGAGATTAGAAAAGGCATTAATGAGTACAATAAATCCCCTTGTATGGAAGAGTAAAAGATGGCAAAAATGACAAATAAATCCTAGTTGCAACACCATGTTTCTCAAATCATGTTAAAGCAATAATATGAACAGATTTTCTTTCAAGCAATGCAGTCAAATATGCTCCAAACTAATTCACTACCAAATCATAAGCACCTACCTTCCTCATCTCATATCACATCTTCACTTCTGATTTCTTAATTCTGTTGCTGTCGCCACATGAAGATTGGGAGGAGGAAACTTAGGAAAGCAAGATTTTGGGTTTTCTTTTTTTTATGATAGTGATTTCTCTAATAGTTAATTTGGTGAACCTCATAATAAACATTTAAATTTCTATGACTTTGGTTAAAATCGTCAATTTTTACTTGCATTAGAACCTACCCCTCCTCCGACACAGTGAATCTCAGTTTCTTCTTAACCCCTTTTTTACTAAGAAATCAATTTTTGAGGAATGCTTGTAGATTAATATGAAGTAGAAGAAGGGGCTATAAAGGAACTCGGATCTCCAAGTAAAAGACAACGATTCAAATTGGATTGAAATTTTCATAGTAAGAGTAAGATAAAATCATAGATAATAAGAAAAAAATGAAATCAGCCATATAGAGCCAAATCGAATGGTACCTTATGAACATTAAAGGAGATTAATGGCAGTAGCAGATGGTGCCATTAAAGAAGATTGAGGAAGGAAGCTAAACTACAATGATTCAAGATGGCTCTAGATGTCCATGGCGGCTGATAGTGGCGATCAAGAGGGTAGTTGAGGGTGAGAGTTGGGAGAGATGTCTTGTAACTCAAGGCTTACTGATTTGGATAAAAGAGAGTAAGAGATGGCTTGTAGACTCGAGGCTTACTGATTTGGAGAAAGGGAAGAGATTGTAAAAAAGGAAGGAAGCCATGGAAATAAGAAAGGAGAGATTAGCTGCGAAAATGAAACAAGGCTGAAGCGTCAAAATGAAATATACCAAGGTGAAGGAACTGGCAAATTTTTTATTTTTTATTTTAACATGGGACCACTTTCTATACGGGTTAGGAGCCCAACCCGTATAGAAAGTATGTTTTCTACACGGGTTGGGCCCAACCCGTGTGTAAAGATTACTTTCTGCACGGGTTGGGCTCCCAACCCATGTAGAAAGTAATCTTTTATTTTAAAAAAACATTAAAAAAAATTTAAAATAAAATTAAAGGTATTAATCATGCTTGATTCTAAAAACACATTAAAAATGCTAGTTTATTAATGAAAAATATTTTAAATTTACTTTCTACATGTGTTGTCTTTTCAACACGTGTAGAAAGTTCCTGCATCTTCATATATGTACAAAAATACCACCGGTTACACTTTCTACACGTGTCCTTTTTTGGCAGGTGTAAGAAATAGGTGTAAAATATATTTTGTACTAGTATGTGCATGTTTCTAATTGGCTCTTGTTTTTCTTTTTCTTAAATTAAATATAGGCCACATAAATTATTTTCCTTTCTTGCTCCCTACTTCAGCCATAATTTATCCCAATTAAAGGGAAGAATACATGGTTGCTTGCTTTATTAGTCAAATGATCATATTACCCTTACATTTATTTCCATTTTCGCACTAGGTGAAAACTAGGCAGAATTTTCACCAAAATTTAAAAATTCATATATAATTTTATAGATATTCAATTGAGGTGATTCCAAAAGCCTATGTGACCATTATTAAGTCTATTAGTAAGGTAAAATATAGTCTTTAGCCAATTGGAAGCTCAAAATTCCAAGAATTATTATTTTTGGACTCTGCCACTTAAAATCGTTAGTTTCACTGGGCTAACTTCAAAAATAAATATCTCTTTGTGTACAGCTCCAAATAACCCATATGACCTATCAAATTAAATTTTGATAAGTATAATTTCATTTTAGAAATTTGCAGGATTTTTGGACATCATTTGGCCATTGAAAAATGTCACACAAACACAACTGCCACACAGAGAAATTCACTGGCAGCAATACTACTTTGTGTTCCAACTTACTATATTGTGTATGACTTCTAATTGCATTGTTTTGTCATTCCCCAAGATCTTTAATTCACTATAATATTCCCTTTAATGCCCCAAGGGTATAAAGGAATTTTAGGGAATACAATTATACCTTATTAGGACACTTGCTAAACCAGGGCTTAGTAGTCCACTTGATCCAGGCTTAGTCTCAAGCCTCTTATCCCAAAATTCGGGATATTACATAGTCAATATAAATAGAAAAGAAGAAGAGGATTCTCTAAAAGAGCTCATTATACACGGACATGGAAATTCACATTTTGGAGCTGATGCGATCCAGAATCAACAAGTTGTCTCTTCATATTCAAGTGTTGACTCTTCAACTTCAAACTATCATTTTCAAATTCCAGCCGGTCCAGTCACAAGAGCACAAGCTAAAATATTTAAGGAAGCATTGATTGGGCTTATTCAAGAGGCTAATGCAAATCAGATGGCAATTGGATCAACAATTGTGGATAAAGATGTTGAAAACGTCATTAATTTCTTTGGGGCTGCAGATGGAGATACTAATCAAGTTTTGGGCTTGGAGACTTCAAAACAAAGAGTTTGGACCTAGTACTATACATGGGAGGACTCATTTTGGCCTAAATAAGCACATTTTGGGCCTTGAATGCTGATTAAATTTGTGACTTTTATTTGTGCGAAAATTATTAGATATTGGGCCTATTTGACTTTTGGGTTTCCTAATTAATTAATTAATTATATTAGGTTAGTTTCTATTTTCTAGAATGCATTTAATGTAATTAGGGTTTCTGAATATTTCTCTTTAAATACCTTGTAAACCTTCATTTTGAGGGAGACTAAAGACTTAGAGACTTGATTATTGAATGAAAGGTTGCACTTTTCTGCACCTTGTTTCTTGGGAGTGGATTCTCTCTAGGGTTCTTCTTAGAACTAACAGACTTATCAAGGCTGGATCAACCTTGTGGCGTCTTCCAACACTTCGGGTCCTTGTTCTTTCGTGCTCAAGGGTTCAAGTGGATCGTCGATCTGTGTTTAGCATTCTTGGGGTGCGTATATTTAGATTAGTTGTGGGTTCGTGGGGTCTTCCCTTGTGGGTTCACACCATCTTGGTATCAAAGCTTCAGATCTAAACTCAGGTCACATCTTTCTATTCGTTGTTTCAATTTTTCGTTTAGGGTTTCATGCTTTGTTCTTGAGTCTTTTCGTCTAGGTCATCTGCGTTTAGCGTTCTTGGGGTGTGTATATTCAGATTGGTTGTGGGTTCGTGGGGTCTTCCGTTGTGGGTTCACACCATCTTGGTATCAAAGCTTCGGATCTAAACTCAGTTCATATCTTTCTATTCGTTGTTTCAATTTTTCGTTTAGGGTTTCATGCTTTGTTCTTGAGTCTTTTCGTCTAGGTCACCTGCGTTCGTGTCTGAAATTTTTGCTTCTTTTCATTAACCGTCTCTTTGTCGTTTCCAATGTTTAGTGAGTCTTTTTCATAGTTCAAAATCTCCTCTTTGATATCGTTTTGGAATTAGTTCAATTCGATTTGTCATTAGTGAGTTCTAGCCATTTTAAATCAGTTGTGTTTCTGCAAATTTTCTGTGTCAATTCATCATTTTTCCAGAACGTCATCAAATCTTCTGCCCTTGTTTGACCCATTTTACTTTACTGTTTTGGTCATTTAATAGGTCATTTTGATTTTTCAGAATCTTATCTTTCTATTCGTTTTGGTTTCATCTCAATACAAAATTTCTACTGTATGTTATGATCTTTTCAAAAAGAATGCTTTTCTTGAATTTCTGAGTTCCGATTGCTTGAGAGTGCTTGTGATAGATTGTCATTTGAATTCCTGATTCTCCCTCAATTCCCTTTCAATCTCCTTTCATAGATTGTCATTTGATATTCCATATTTCTAAGTGTTGGTTTGATTTTTGCAAATTGTGATTGCATTGATTAAATTGCTTAGTTCTTTTACAGAGCCTTAAGAGGAATCTAAGAGTGGAAAAAAGGCAAGAGTGACATACATCAATTTAAAAGCCAAATTTGAGAGAAACACGAGTGACACTAAACTTGTTTGAGTGAAACACGTGAGAAGAGTAGTGAGGTCCCTGTTTTTTTTCTAAATCTAACTTTTCAGGTACTACCAATATGCATGATGAAAAATAAATTCATAGACATCTTCAATCCTTGTTAAAAGGAATGCAAAAGTTTAATGCTGAAAACGACCAATGGATGTCTAGTCACAACTCCAGATCAAAAAGAGAATTCCAAAGAAAGCTGCAAGAGTTGAAACAAGGCTCCATGAGTGTTAAAGAATATTTTCAAGAGATGGAATTAGCCTTGATTAGAGCTGGAGTAAAAGAAACTTCAAGAGCCACTAAGGATCGTTTTGTAAATGGGCTTAATCTTGATTTAGCTTATTTTGCAACGACCCTGACCTTCTTAGATATTGATATTTTAGTTCAGTTTGTTGCTGAGAAAAGACTCAAGAACAAAGCATGAAACCCTAAACGAAAAATTGAAACAACGAATAGAAAGATGTGACCTGAGTTTAGATCCGAAGCTTTGATACCAAGATGGTGCGAACCCACAAGGGAAGACCCCACAAACCCACAACCAATCTGAATATACGCACCCCAAGAACGCTAAACGCAGATCGACGATCCACTTGAACCCTTGAGCACGAAAGAACAAGGACCCGAAGTGTTGGAAGACGCCACAAGGTTGATCAAGCCTTGATAAGTCTGTTAGTTCTAAGAAGAACCCTAGAGATAATCCACTCCCAAGAAACAAGGTGCAGAAAAGTGCAACCTTTCATTCAATAATCAAGTCTCTAAGTCTTTAGTCTCCTTCAAAATGAAGGCACTTATATTTTCACTTTTCTTTTCATGATTCAGAGGAACTTCTTCAATCACAAGATTGATACTTGAAACAAGAATGCCTTCTTTACACTGCTTAGCTTGATTTTCAATATTAGGCTCTTCTTCCTTGTTGGGTGGCTCTAACTCGTCATTAGGGACTGTAACAATCAAGCTTTCAATCTCCTTTGAATTGGAGCTACTCTCTGAACACCTTTTTCGCTTGATCTTTTGCTCATACTTAGCAACAAACTGAACCAAAATATCAATATCTAAGAAGGTCAGGGTCGTTGCAAAACAAGCTAAATCAAGATTAAGCCTATTTACAAAATATCCTTAGTGGCTCTTGAAGTTTCTTTCACTCCAGCTCTAATCAAGGCTAATTCCATCTCTTGAAAATAATCATTACACTCATGGAGCCTTGTTTCAACTCTTGCAGCTTTCTTTGGAATTCTCTTTCTGATCTGGAGTTGTGACTAGACATCCATTGGTCATTTTCAACATTAAACTTTTACATTCCTTTTAACAAGGATTGAAGATGTCTATGAATTTCTTTTTCATCATGCATATTGGTAGTACCTGAAAAGTTAGATTTAGAAAAAAAGGGACCTCACCACTCTTCTCACGTGTTTCACTCAAATAAGTTTAGTGTCACTCGTGTTTCTCTCAAATTTGGCTTTTAAATTGATGTATGTCACTCTTGCCTTTTTTCCACTCTTAGATTCCTCTTAAGGCTCTGTAAAAGAACTAAGCAATTTAATCAATGCAATCACAATTTGCAGAAATCAAACCAACACTTAGAAATATGGAATATCAAAGTGAGTATTGGAAAAGGGAATTGAGGGAGAATCAGGAGTTCAAATGACAATCTATCACAAGCACTCTCAAGCAATCAGAACCCAGAAATTCAAGAAAAGCGTTCTTTTTGAAAAGATCATAACACACTGTATAAATTTTTGATTAAGATGAAACCAAAATGAATGGAAAGATGAGATTCTGAAAAATGAAAATGACCTGTTAAATGACCAAAAAAGTAAAGTAAATCGGGTCAAATAAGGGCAGCAAAATTTGACGATGATCTAGAAAAAGATGAATTGACACAGAAAATTTGCAGAAATACGACTGAATTAAAACGGCTAGAACTCACTAATGACAAATCGAATTGAAACGATTCCAAAACGATATGAAAGAAGAGAGTTTGAACTATGAAAAAAACTCACTAAATGTTGGAAACAACAAAGATATGGTTAACGAAAAGAAGCAAAAATTTCAGACACGAACGCAGATGACCTAGACGAAAAGACTCAAGAACAAAGCATGAAACCCTAAACAAAAAATTGAAACAACGAATAGAAAGATGTGACCTGAGTTTAGATCTGAAGCTTTGATACCAAACTTCAGGAACGAAGCACCACAACACGAGGACTTCCCAGGGGATCACACATCCTGAGACTACCCTCGGCTGAGCACGCTTAACTGTGAAGCACTAACCATCGTGCTAAAAGCTTAAGCTGGTAGCAGAGGCGCACCCCTATTCCTTTAACCTAGTACAAACACGAGCCCCTGTCTCCAATGACTGTGGGTGCCACTAGACTCCGACTCGATCCACACCCCCTCCTAGACCTGGGACGTATCATTCCCTCCCTCTTTAAGGAGGTTCATCCCCGAACCTTTCGATGGAAGCAGGATTCAAACCCATGCTGGCTTTGATACCAAACTTCAGGAACAAAGCGCCACAACACGAGGACTTCCCAGGGGGTCACCCATCCTGAGACTACCCTCGACTGAGCACGCTTAACTATGAAGCGCTAACCATCGTGCTAAAAGTTTAAGCTGGTAGCAGAGGTGCACCCCGATTCCTTTAACCCAGTACAAACACAGGCCCCTGTCTTCAATAACTGTGGGTGCCACCAGACACCGAACTCGATCCACACCCCCTCCTAGACCCGGGACGTATCAGTTAGGCATCATTTTGGCTCTGTAAATTTCTCCTTTGGTTGCTCAAAATAGTTTCTGAAGTTAGCTTTGCTGTGAATTTCATGTTCTAGTGTTTGACTTCGCGGCTAAAATGTCAAGTCATGCACTATGCTCAGCATAGTATAGTAAGACCACTTCCTTATTTTTAAGCTAGATAGACCTCGGTGGAATGCCCTTTTTTCCAAGCATTCCATTTCTTTTCCTTGTGGAAACACGCATACATAGGTAGGTAGAGTAGAGTAGTAATTACAAAGAATTATGACAGGAGAGAAAATTAAGAGACAAAAAGTGACTTGACTTGTTAGGGTACACTATGTTGTGTAAGTGACATTTACTCATCTGCCATGCATACCAAAGAAAACCAATGTTTGCAATCATGTGTAGGGTTGTTTTCTCTGTCAACTTTAATTTGATATAATGAATACTCTCTATATGGTCTTGATATACTAATCTAGAAAGAGAGAAGTGGTAATTAAAGTAATGAAAGTGCAACGTTGTTATCTGTTAGGAGCCGAATGAAGAGAGTAGCTTCTCAAAACAAAACAGGTGGGAATGATATTATCTTCCTTTATTTTAATTTTCAATTTTTTTCTATATGATCAATGATGAGACATGAGTGGATGAAATTACAATTATGGCGCCATGACCATAATGCCTACTGCTGATTGTGAATTAAGCGCATGGGGCATGGGAAGGCTTTGGTTTTTTTTCCAACTTACTTATCACTTTTTTATTTCTCTCTCTCTCACAACGATAAGGGTAAAAGGCACACAATTTAATACCCATCAAACTTCTGAATTCATTTTCCCCCTTCTTTTACACATAATTGGAAGAATATTATATTTTATATAATTTATAAACAGCTAGTTTAAATTTGAATAAATCATATTTATACTTAGAGGAGTAGGCTTTGATTAATGCTTGAGTTTAAATCAGTGTGAATGCATAAAAGGTTTTGAATGACCACCCTTAACTAAACTCATCAATACTTAAATCTAATTCAATTAGTTATATGAAAAATATAAATTTTCTAGATGCAAATCCAAATGTATCATATAAAACTTGAATATCTAATTCATAACTGAAATACCTATATTTATAATAACCTAAATCCTAATGTATCATATAAAACTTGAATATCCAATACTTTGTTATCTGAAGAAAGTGCAACGTTGATGGAGTTTTTGTGAGAATCGGTAGTGTTGTTCTTATTTCCGTTGCCTCTGAGCACTTTCTTCCTTTAGCAAATCAGAACTCTATAAAAAATTTCTCTACAATTGTACGGAGAATTAATATTGTAGCTGAAAATTTACTCATTAGTTTGAAGATTATAGCACCACAAAGAAAAATAGACAGAGTCATATTAATGGCACAAACACACAAGTGATTTCACTGTGCATGTTCTTTGCTTCCTCTTTGACTATATTATGTTTCTTACTCCAATGCCACCTGTGAATCATTTTACTTGTAGCCTCCCTCCTTCGCTTTTCCATTGCCACACATGTTGTAGCTAATAGATACCAACCTCTGGATTTTGGTTAAGTTTGATGACTTGCTTGCTGGTTGGACACAAACACACAAGTGGTTTCACTATGCATGTGCTTTGCTTCCTCTTTTGTTTCTCCGAACTAGAGAGACCCTTTTGTTCTTATCTCTGCAATTTTATTCCTCCTTTATTTCATGTTCTTCAATAGTCCTCCTATAATTTGAACACAAAATTTTAAACAATTTCATTTCCTGTTGAAGTTTTTTTACACATATGGATCGTAGCTGGATCTATGCTAGACAAACTAGTGATGAGTACAATAATGGGGTGAAGAATTTTTTGGAATTTGCTATAAGAAATGTTGGTGGTGATAAATCTGGGAAGTTTTATTATCCTTATGTAAATTGCTTAAATTTGATTTGTGATAGGTTCTTGAAGAGTTATACACGATGGGTATGGCATGGTGAATTAGTAGAAGAGCTGAGTGTATCTAAAGAGGTGGCAGTTGATATGGACATGGATGATCGACTAGAGGACATGATTCGTGATATTGGCGAAGAGGCCTTTAAGCGATCACATGCATATGATAACTTGTCTAGTCATATAGAAAAGCCTTTATACCCAGGATGTACAAAATTCAAGTTGCTATCAACTGTGGTGAGATTGGTCCACTTGAAAGCAAGGAATGGGTAGAGTGACAAGAGTTTTATAGAATTGCTTGAGTTGTTGACAGACATGCTTCCAGAAGGTAATGAATTACCCAACCGTAACTATTAGGCAAAGAAAATGTTGTGTCCCTTGGGTCTGCAGTACAAAAAGATACATGCCTGTCTTAACAATTGTATATTATATAGAGAAGAGTTTGAAGGGGAGCATAAGTGTCCAAAATGTAGTGCTTCACAGTACAAATTGAAAGGGAATTGTGACACAGACTTTGACAAGGCTACTAAGGGCCCTTCTGCGAAGGTGTTATGGTATCTTCCAGTGAAACCAAGGTTCAAGAGATTATTTGCTAATGTGAATTATGCAAAGAACTTAAGATGGCATGCAAATGAGAGAACATCGGATGGGAAGATTCGCCATCCAGCCGATTCTCCTCAATGGAAGAAATTTGATGAGATATTTCTTGAGTTTGGAAAGGAGCTAAGAAACCTCAAAATTGGGGATGTCTACTGATGGCATGAATCCTTATGGCAGCCTTAGCAGTACTCATAGTTCATGGCCTATTCTCTTAGTGATTTACAACTTGTCTCCTCGTCTGTGTATGAAACGTAAGTATGTTATGTTGTCTATGGTGATTTTGGGTCCAAAGCAGCCAGGAAATGACATTGATGTTTACCTAGCCCCTTTGATCAAAGACTTGAAAGAGTTGTAGGAGATAGGTATGGATGTGTTTGACTCGAATCGAAAAGAGGTGTTCAACATGCGTGCCATGATCTTCTGTACCATAAATGACTTCCCTGCATATGGAAACCTATCTGGGTATAGTGTTAAGGGACACAAAGCATGTCCAATTTGTGAAGCAGGCACATATCACCATCAACTTAAACATGGAAAGAAGACAGTCTATCTTGGCCACCGAAGATTTCTCAGCCAAAATCACCCTTATCGTAGATTAAAGAAAGCTTTTTATGGCCATCAAGAGTATGGAGATGCTCCAGTGCCATTGACTGGAGAGCAAGTTTATCAACGGGTGAAAGACATCAATGTTATATTTGGAAAGACACAGAAGAATGCAGCTGATAAAAAATATATGGAAAAAGAAGTCTATATTTTTTGATCTTCCATATTGGCAAAGTTTTGATGTGAGGCATTGTATTGATGTGATGCATGTCGAGAAAAATGTGTGTGATAGTATTATTGGGACACTTCTCAATATAAAGGGCAAGACCAAGGATGTTGTCAATGCAAGATTAGACTTGATTGAAATGGGAATACGAGACAAGTTACATCCATAGCCACAAGGTGAGCGGACTTATCTACCTCCAGCCTCTCATACCTTGTCCAATCTTGAGAGAAGAAGCTTTTGTGATTGTTTACATGGTGTCAAAGTACCTCAATGGTATTCTTTAAATGTTAAAAAGCTTGTGTCGATGAAAGATTTGAAATTAGTGGGCTTAAGTCTCATGATTGTCACATCTTGATGCAACAACTACTTTGGTGGCTATTCGGGGTATATTGCCAGATGATTTGAGACACACTATAACTAGACTGTGCTTCTTCTTCTATTCCATCTGCAACAAAGTAATTGACCTCGATAAATTGGATAAACTAGAAAAGGATGCTGCTATTATATCTTGTGCCAACTTGAGATGCTCTTCCTTCCTTCATTTTTTGATATCATGACACATCTGATTGTTCATTTAGTGAGGGAGATCAGGTTGTGTGGCCTTGTTTATCTATGATGGATGTACCCAGTTGAGAGATACATGAAAATCCTTAAAGGGTATGTGAAGAATCCATACAGGCCTGAAGCTTCCATGGTTGAAAGATATATTGCCGAAGAAGCTATTGAGTTATGTTCTGACTACTTGTCAAACGAAGAAGCTATTGGGCTTCCTAAATCTCATCATGAGGAGAGATTATTAGGTAAGGGTACACGTGGGGTAACAGTGAAAACTAATATGGATCATGATGCAATATTACAAGCATACTTATACATTTTGAATAACACCGATGAAGTTCAAGATTATATATCTATTCATAAATAAATTATAAGGGCACAACATGGTCGCATGGCTGAGCAAAGGTTATTGCTTGAGCATAACAAGACTTTCCCACAATGGTTCAAAAAACAAGTAGCGAATGATAATAGTATTTCTCAAACTATAAAATAGTTGGCACTGGGTCCTAACTTTAATGTCATATGTTGGAGTAGATACAATGTCAATGGGTATTCCTTCTATACGAAATTCCTGGATGACAAGAGTACTGTTCAAAACAGTGGAGTTATGATTGTGGCTGAATCCATGCATTTTTCCAGTTCAAAAGACAAAAAGCCAAAGTTAGCAGCTATGCCTTATTTTTGGGTTATTGAAGAGATTTGGGAGGTTGACTGTACTAAATTTAGAGTTTCAGTTTTCAAATGCAAGTGGATTGATAATAATAGTGTTCAAGTGGATAAGTATAGATTTACATTAGTTGATCTTAATAAATTAAAGTATAGTGAGGAGCCCTTTATTTTAGCAGCCCACGCAAAACAAGTGTTTTATATAATCGATCCAGCAAATAAAAGTCGCTCTGTTGTTCTCTAAGGAAAAACCATAGTTCACAGTGATGATAATAAGGAATTAAACTCTGATGTTTCTGAGACTCTATGTTTCTCGTCAGGGTTGCCTGAATTAAATGAAGATGAAGTAGATGATATACATGCCACAAGAACTGACCACCATGAAGGGATATGGGAGAATATATTTACTCCTATTTGATGAATTTAATTAAAAGAAAAATATTATTTAGTTGATTATGTATCTTGGATTTTCATTTACTTACCTTATTTCTTTGTTAAATAGGAATATAGAGAAGGATCCCCCCAACAATGATGATACTCATTCTGGGCATAGCAGCCAGTCTGCTCAGGGAAAAAGAAAGGGTAGATGTGTCACGACACTAAAAGAGTTTACCAAGAGTCGAGCGAATGACCAGAAGATACCGATTCAATTTGATAGGTAATGGAGACCAATCGAGCCTACCAAGAGCAAGTTTACTAGCTTTGTTGCCTTCCAAGCACGTAGCAAGCCAAAAATAACGATCAAGAAGTGGAATGAAGTGGATAAAGCTATCAAGGATCAAATTTGGAACACTATAGCAGTACAACACTATGAACCTATTAACTTTTGTAACTATTACATTTATTCATGTTACTAACTAATATAATGACTTCAAAGCTTACTTACGACGTTCCTCCCAGTCAAGTCTTAAAGGAAAAATTATTATCATATTGCGTGGAGCGTTGGATGGCCTTCAAGACCTCTCTAACTAAAAGATTTATACGTGTCGAGGTAGCAGAGGGTGAGAATCCTCCTAATCCTTGTGGGAAGTATACATTTCTTGACGAAGCTATATGGAAAGAAGTTTACAGGATAAAGACTACACCAGAAGCCTTGGTTAGTTTTTATTCACTTTAATTAGTTACTTACTTTATTCACATTAATGATTTGTTGGTTTCTTATTAAAAGATAAAAAGGGATAAAGCTATAGCGAGTGGTAGAAAGAATGATTGGCCCCACATATTGTCTCGTGGTGGTTGTGAAAAGCTTAAAGAAGAAATGATGAAGGAGAAGCAGAAGAGGCGACAAGAAGAGGCTCAGTCTGATCCATCTACCATTATATCTCCACCATCTCCAATATCTCATGAAGAAAAATGGAGGGCCACACGTCGAAGGAAGACTGGAGAGTATACGAGAGAGAAGGAACGCGTGATTGGTGAAAGGATTGTAAGTAATTTAACATCAATCCTTATTATTTTCTTTGTTGCATAGTAACATATTAATTTTATTTGTTATTTATATGTTACAGGATCAACTTCAACTAGAACGTGCCCAGGAAGCCTTCATTTCACAGGGAAGGGATAATACTTGACGGTTGCCACGGGGACACCGGACCATGGTGGTCATGTTAGGGGCATTAGACGAGGAGTAGGTATAAGAGACAACTTTGGAGCACATACACGTTATGCCTCCACGGGAATGGTCACTAAGCAAGAGATGAAATTGATGCTAGAGAATGAAAGGAAGCAGATGCAAGTGATATTGAGAATGAAAGGAAGCAAACGGCCGCCTAGATGTTACAACTGAAGGAAGAAATGATGAGCATCCTAAGCTCACGACAAGACACAACTATCTATCCAACTCATTCTCCTGCAGTTCAAAGCACAAATGGGAGTTGTGTTCTTGGGTACATATCAAAGGATTCTGGAGTCCAAAAAATAGTGAACCTTGTGAAATATATTTAGAGGACCTTGATAGACGCTTAGTAGCACTTGGCGCAATACAAAACTTGGGGCCAATTGTCCACCACGAGCAAATGCAAGATGACGAAGTGAGAGTGGTGATTGGAGAGGTAAAAATTCCAAATGATGAGGTAAAGATTATGGGTGGGGCCCTCAAAACTTTCCTTAGGCGGCCAAAGAGACTTGTCTAGTTCCAGCTGCAATTCGTGCTGAAGTATGAAAATATTTGTCTTCTTGATATGTTTCAATTTTTTCATATTAGAAATTTATAACTTGCAATTATTAATAACTCTTTCTTATTAATTTTTGTTTATTTAGCAAATTACCCCATCCAATAAAGTGGTTCAACAACGCCAGCCCCAATCGTAGACCCAAAACCAGGTGAAGCCGCTTCAACGTCTGTGTATGCTGGCGTTTGACAAATCCTTCTCAACTGAAGTATTGACGATGGATCCAGACGTTGTGGGTAAGAGGGACATGTTTGTGCATATCAGCAGGAGGATGTAGTGCGGATGTTAACAAAGGATCAGATTACTATACCGCACGTCCACTTGTTTATGATGTGGGTATATTTTTAACAATATTACTAAGTATTCAACTTTTGATTCTGACATGCTTTAACTATTATAGGTACCTCCATCACCTTTATACTTTATCAGGGAACGGTGAAAAGTTTGGATTCCTTTGTTCGATTCACATCCAGAAAATAGGGAACACTTCCGCCATAAGAGAGTTATACCTTCGGCAGAGGCTCTGTGAAGATGGAAAACAGTGCTACCTAGTGCCATATGTTCACGAGTAAGAAAAAATTTGTAATTGATACCTTGTTTTTGTGAATATATATAATTCATACCTCTTTTTTCAGCACTCATTGGCAGTTAGTGGTTCTATGTCCAAAGCAGAATGTCATCGTTCTTTTATGTTCATTACATTATAATCTGGGAAAAGATTTGAAGAAAACGATGGACACATAAGTATACTTTAATAATGACATTTTATTTGCAATATATAAGTTTTTTACATAATCTACCCTCTTTTATATATTTTTCTACAGGGCAATGGAAACATACCAAAGAGTTGTTAAGAAAAAGCATACACACGAGCTTAGGGAGACTATTTGGTTACAACCAAAGGTAAATAGTTTCAATCCTTCTATGAACATAGTTATCTTGTTCACATATATAATTAATATAATATAATGCATGTTCTTCTATAGTGCCGTCATCAAAAGGGGAATAAGGCTTGTGGATATTATGTGATGAGGCACATGTTAAACATCATTCTCTCGGGTAGTACATAATTTACAAAAGAGGTAATTGTATTTAATTATATTTTTTTTATTAAGTTCATTTCGTAGTTATTAAATTGATGTGATTTTTTATTTTAAAATCTGTAGATGTTTGACATTACGGATGCATTTGCTGAAGATGACATTGATGACGTTCGCACACGTTGGACAACTTATTTTTTAGAGATCACAAACTTGTGAGAGTAATGTTAAACATGTAAAGTTAATAACTATTTGGTATTAGACATGTTGAATTTTATTGTCACTGTTTGGTATTGGGTTTGACTTTAATTGTACAAATTTCATTGTAAAAATGAGGCCAAGTTTGTGTACCTTCATATGGCTTTGTTAATATTTTGGATGAAATTTGATATTTCACATTAGTTTTGTTGTAAATTGTTTTTTTTATCAGGTATTTTTTTGTTTATTATTATGTAAATGAGTTTATATAAAAATAAAAAAGTAATTGTTTTCAAAAATGAGTTTCTACACATAAGAGGTAGATGTAGAAAGTGAGACTTTCTACACGTGACCTCTGAAGTCAGGTGTAGAAAGTCCCACTGTACCACTTTCTACACCTGACGTGAGAGGTCACGTGTAGAAAGTGTGGACTTTCTACACGTGACCTCTCACGTCAGGTGTAGAAAGTCCCACTTTTCAGACTTTCTACACCTAATGTTAGGGGTCACATGTAGAAAGTGTGGACTTTCTACACGTGACCTCTCACGTCAGGTGTAGAAAGTTCACACTTTTTACACCTAACACGGTAGGTCAGGTATAAAAAGTAAGACTTTCTACACATAGTTTACGACACATATAGAAAGTGTGGATTTTCTACACCTACTGTTTCTACACGTGTTTTATGTCAGGTGTAAAAAGTCATTTCCGTCACATGTAAAAAGTCACTAGTGTTTCCCATTTTCCAAGGTATTTTTCTAAAATTTTCCCTATTTTTTTCTTAAGGCACGTAAAACATTATTTTTTTTTCTTTCTTCCGTTGCTGACTTAATTGCTATGCGTCTCTCCAGTGCCTATTCCTACAATATATATTGTTCAATGAGTATACCAGTGTATATGAGTATACCGCCTGTATGAGTCTCTGTTCTTTGTTCTATGTTATTCAATTCAACCTTCCTTTTGTGGTTATACATTGAATATTTATAATTTAAAAAAAAAACTGGGTAGGCCAACGGTTTTGATGTTTCGTTTTAGGGATATGCAAAACTTGTGTTCCTTAACAGTGTATGTGACTGTTTTGAAAGACATAAACTATGAAAATTTAGAACCATGAAACAGAAAGGAAACAAGATGAATACCATCATTCTTAATTGTTCCTTTTACGAAATTAAGTTTTGACTAAATCAACTTTTTTGTGCCCTTATAATTTGTTTTTTTCGTGAAAGTTTGTATATATATGTATGTGTGTGTCTGTGAGAATTTTTGTTTAAAAAAACTGTCACTGGAATGTGTGTGTGTAAGCCATAGGCCTGTGTTTTTTTTTCTTCTGTTCTTAAGTTTGTTATATTTTGTTCGAATAAAAAAAAAGAGATAGCGTATGAAGTTTTCATTAGAACATGCTAGAACATACTGCTTTGACACACCAGTGGAAAAATGATATTTTAGACCGGGTAAAAATAACCTTTTAGACCAATTTTAGATAAAGTCTTGATACAACCAGTCTAAAAAGTGTGTTATGCAACCGGTCTAAAAAGTGTGACTTTTTAGACTAGTTGTTCCAACAACAGGTCTAAAAAGTGTGATTTTTAGACTGATTATTTGAATAACGGGTCTAAAAAAGACTTTTAAGACCGGTTATATGGATAATCAGTCTAAAAAGTTAAGTATACTAACATAATCAATGGACTCAAAAAAAAATAAAGACACTTTTTAGACCGGTTATTTATTAAATAACCGGTCTAAAAAAGACTTTTAAGACTGGTTATGTGGATAACCGGTCTAAAAAGTTAAGCATACTAGCATAATCAATGGACTCAAAAAAAAAAACAAAGACACTTTTTAGACCGGTTATTTAAAAAAAAACAAAGACACTTTTTAGACCGGTTATTTAAATAACCGGTCTAAAAAGTGTCTTTGTTTTTTTTTTGAGTCCATTGATTATGTTAGTATGCTTAGTCTGTACATATCCTAAAAGCATGCTTCCAATGTCATACTTATAGTTACTAATCACGAATATATCTTGGTGGAATCATACCTGAAGAACACAATAAGCACAACTTAGAAATCTTGCAAAACCCAGCAGTGCAAATACATAATGAGCTGTGAATGGCTCAACAATATGAAATAATATTAGGAAATAAGTTAGAAAATAAAGTAATTAGAACGCAAATTGGAAGATAATTTTTGTTTAAGAAATTTTGTCGGAGAATAAATAGAAACAAGGAAAATGACAAAAGAAAACACTAACCTCAGCCCCTAATGAAGAATCCAATTTGTAAACTTTCTCAGATGTCGCAATCATAAACCTGAAACAAATATGAGTATAAATTTTTGTAATAGAAATCGATCTGAAATATATGACGGTATCTACTCTGAAGTATGTATAAACTAATTAAGTAGAGCGCTTATCTTAAACCAATCGGAGGGAAGAAAAACTGAGCTTTACGATAATGGATTCCACCGTACCTCTGCGTTGACGTGGAGATGGTTAAGGATGGAGGAGTAATGTGGGAAGGAGGAGCAGCTACGGCACGAGGGAGGAGTTTATAAGAAACTTGATGAGTATTAGATTTCAAAGTTGAAATTAGGCGCGAGATAAAGCCGCGAGAGAAGATTTTAAATTTTAGGGCGGACTTTTAAGACCGGTTATTTGACAAAACCGGTCTTAAAAGTGTTCACCTTTAGACCGGTTATAACTAATAACCGATCTTAAAAATAAGAAAATTTAATTTCACATCTTTTAGACCGATTATCATCAACAACCGATCTAAAAATTTTATCTTTTAGACTGGTTATTAGTGACAACCGATCTAAAAAATCTTAAATTTTTTTTAATTTTTAATTAATTTTATATTTTTAGACCAGTTGTTAGAACCGGTCTAAAAAATTCTTTATAATTACGAAACTACCACCAATCATATTTTTTAGACCTTATCCGTAATGACCGGTCTAAATAATACGGTCTAAAAAGACTATTTTACACTAGTGACAATTTGTCATTCCAGCACTTGGGTTCTTCAGAAACTTATGATTTAGGCTACAGAAATGGTATACAGAAGTAGAGCACATGGCTTATGTTTTCATAGAATCTAGATCAAAAGAAATGGGTCCAAGAACTCCCATACAAGAAAACAAAACAGAGAAAGTAATAGGACTTGTTTGATTCTATTCTCTATTTTTTTGTTCTTAGAAAAAATTTTATAAAACAATTTTTGGATACAAGTTTTAAATATCAAAAAATAAAAAAATCTGTTTAGATATATTGTTTTGAAAAATCTGTTTTGGAAATAACGTGGTGGTGCAGTTGCTAGTAATGACGTGTCAATTGTCATTACTAATAGTGTAGTGTCGATAGTGAATAAGTGGCGATCTCAAAATATAAAAAATAGGATAACAAAAACAAGAAAACAATTAAAAACTTTTTTTTTTAGTTTTTAAAAACAACTTTTTGTTTTTGTTTTTAAAAACAATTTTTTAAAATTACCAAACAAGTTTTATTTTTTAAAAAAATAAAAAAAAAGTTTTTTAAAACAAAATAAAACAGCCCATAAACAGAGAAGGTATGCTTTTTGAGACAAACCCAAAAAGTTGTTTTGTTTCCCTTTGAAAATAGGTTTCAATGTGTAGATGAAGATTGAAGATGAAGCAAAACAACAAGACGTTTTGCCTCAACCAAAAACAGCAAGTCATTTCACCTCCAAAGGGTTGTGTGTTAAATCAAACACGCCGTTTTAATTTTTTTAAAAAAGGCATTATGGACTAAGCAATACGTTGGGCTATATTTAAAAAGGGTTATGGGCTGGGCTAGAGTTTAAAAACGAGAAAAGAAAACAAGACGTGGCTAGCTCTAGTAGGAACTTTGATTGCTACATGATCACTAGATTCTTGCTTTTCATTAGCACGTGTGTACATGCGCCTGTATTAAAATGGGTTTTTCTGGATTATTTTTTTCAAGAATTTCTCATTCCATCTTCTAGGGGAGCATGTAGGAGTGTTTGGGCTCTGATAGAGACGCGATTTATTTTTAAAAATCTCTAAATTAATTATCTATATTTTGACATATAATACATCAATTTTGAAATATATTTAGATCTATTTTGAACATTTTTTTAGTACTATTATAATGATTTTTATTTGTTTAAAAATTATTAAAATATTTGTAGTGATTTATTCCATTTTACTTAAGATAAATATGAGTCAAAAGAGATTTTTAAAAGCACTGAAATAAAATTTATTTTAGTATTTTAAATAATTTTTTTGTTGAAAAACATATATCTAAACTTGAATTTGATGGCTTTAGAAAATAAACAATTTTTTAGTTAAAGCTACTAAATGTTGATCCAAACATAAATTACTTAGAGAAATGTGTCTCTAAGTAATGAATGAGAGAAGGATGTTTCCATTTGCGTATAAAATTCTAAGTAACAACCTAGATGGAAAACATTTTTTTAAAAAAAATTAAGATGAAAAGAATCCAAAGTAAGGTTATAATTGAACCTGAAATGGAATAAGAGGAAAAACTCGAAGAGAACTCAAAAAATGATTCCTAAGAGAAACTTGAACTTCTTAAATCTTAAGATTCAAATTTAGAGAAACCTCAAGAAGGTAAAAGTCAATGATCAAATACTGAAGAAGCAATGTCAGATCAAAGTGAAAGAAAATCTCAAATAAAGATATTTTATAATGTACAAAAATGTTGGATCATGGTGACATTCAAGGAAATATTGTTGTTTGGCTAAAGAGTAAAAGCTCATCTTAAGTGAAAAATAAAGTTCTAAGCCTAGTCCAAATCCCTAATACCTGAAAGTACAAGAGATTTAAAAAGAGATACTAAATGTTTCAGTTAGAAAACAAATTGATTTGAATAATAAGTTTGGAATATTTCTTCTGAAAATATAGAGAAACTCTAACAGATTGTTGAAATGATAGAAGATATAAAAATTCTTACAATTTCTTAGAAAAATAATAGTTGTTGAGAATCTATCAGACTAGGTTTGAGAAGCATAAAGACTTGGCGAATTTGTTTTGGTTGAAAATTGTGTTGAATAGAGAACTTGGATAAACTATTAAGTTTCCCCAACTCCTAAATAAGAGGTTAATAAGACATTGTGAATATAATGTAATGAAAGCATGAACAAGTAAAAGTCAAATACTCTTTATGAGTGAAAAGTCATATATTATTTATGAGTGGGAGCTCTTCAAAAATGAGTCTTTCAAGAGCACCATATACTCTAAGTAGGAGCACTTAGAAAACTAGTCTTCTGAGAGTAATAATCAATCATGTTATTTAAGGTACTTGTATGAATTTCTTGATAGATGATAATGACATAATTGGAATCTATGTGATGGGAGGTACAAACATACTCTTCTGATCATAAACCCAATGACATTATTATTTTTCTATTCAGGAATAACTCAAGTGCATGAGTGGGTAAGCCAAGAGATGCTACCATGAACATAATTCATAAACTTAATGGGGACAATCAAAATATCTTGTATTTATAAACATAATTTGTTGTCAAGCCATTGACAAATGGTCATGGTAATACTGAAGTTGAGATGTCAGCTTAGTATAGAAAAGATTATGAGACCTATTTGGCTTGATAAGGGAAACAACATAGTATGAATTGCCTTATAAAATTGTTTTACTTGTAATTCAATCTTTCTTGCAATAAATTTTTTTGGTTAGTAAATTATTTGAGCATGATTGCATTGCCATTTCTTCTAATTTAAATATGTTAGATGTGATTAGTTTTGATGATGACAAATATAGATATCAAATATTATGAGAGCAAAAGTTTGCATAATATACTTATCTCTTATATTGACTAACTACTATATTTAATGTTGTATATTTTATAGATTAGTCAAATAGATTAGAGAAAGAAGAGCTTCAAGGAACTAATAGGAATATCAAGATTCAAATTCCCAGAAGAAATACTAATCAGAAGGGAATTCAGAAGTCACTGTAGCAATTGCCACTGTTTGGAACTGTTTGGCACTGTTTGGAACTGTAGCATCGAGTGATTTCACAATCACTCGAGTGATTTTCAGAATCACTCGAGTGATTCTAGAAAAACTAAAAATCACTCGAGTGATTCACTAATTCACTCGAGTGATGTTCAGTGTTTCACACTCTGTTGTTCATCCAGCTGAGCAAGGTCTGGTTATTTGATCATATCTCTCACAATACAGCTCCGATTGAGATCAAACTAGTTGCATATGAAAATAGACTTACAATGCGTCATTTTGACACCTAAAGCAACATCAAAGAAGCTCATATGAAGGAGATATAATTATTATAATTTGGCATTTATAGCAGTATCACTTTCTGGAACATGTTTGGTATTTTGGCTATAACTCTCAAACCACTGATCCTATTGAGCTGAAACTAGTGCCATATGAAACTAGACTTCAAGAGCTTTCCATTGATATATAATACATCAATTTTGGAGCCATATTCGAAGAGTTATATCATCTGGAAGTTTACCTCTGTTTGCTAAAGAACTGGAAACGCAAAAATGATCTGAAGAACAGATCACTCGAGTGATTCTAGAATTCACTCGAGTGATATGGCAAATCACTTCCAGTGGCACCAGAATCACTACAGGAATTTTTCACTGTTTCAGATTTCACTTCCAGTGATCCTGAATCACTCGAGTGATTTGTGATTTCCGCCAAATCACTTCCAGTGATATCTCAGTTTTGCAATTTCACTTCCAGTGATACCAAAATCACTCGAGTGATATGAGATTTTTCCAAATCACTTCCAGTGCGTCTGAAATCACCGAAAGAAAAATACACTATTTTGGAAATCACTTCCAGTGATGTCAGATCACTCGAGTGATATTATGAATTTCCAAATTCACTTCCAGTAGATTGAAAATCACTGCAAGAAAAATTCACTATTTGAAAAATCACTTTCAGTGATGCCAAATTCACTCGAGTGATATATGAAATTTGCCATATCACTTCCAATGATTGCTGAATCACTTCCGGTGAGTATTAAAATTCCTCAGATCACCTCCAGTGCCGTAACTGATCATTTCCAGAGAATACCAACATGCACCAGATCACTTCCAATGAACTGATATTCCATTTTCTCAGTTTCACTTACAGTCTCAGATCACTTCCAGTCAAGTGTTATCTAGTCAATGATATGATAATCTTTCAGTAGCACTTCCAGTGATATCTAAGTCATTACAGTGAACTGAATACCTTCAAGTCAGATCAGATTCGTTTGAGTGATATGGGTATTTTGATACACAACTCCGGTGATCACTCAATATACTCTCCACTATGATAGAATAAGTTCCAGTGGCAGCAAATCAGAATCACATCCGGAAATCAAGATCACTACCAGCGAAATGCTTATACAGTCGAGTGATTTATTATTTTATCAAAATCACCTCCAGAAGATGTCTAAACATTCCATGTGACGTACATCAAGTTGAAGAATTTACTCAAAGGATTTCATGGTGTACTCAGCTGATGTAGATCACTCCCAGTGAAGTCTGTAATCATCCGAGTGATATTTTCTAACGGTAATATTCTCAAGTGTATTACAGCTGTACTCCACCATCACGCACATGACAAGTAACTGAACTCTCCATTCAAACAACAACTATTCGTGGGCGGCAGCAAAATTCATAAGTAACGGAAGATAAATACTATTGCATCTGTCAGACCAATGGGCAAATTGTAAAAAACGCTGAAGCATATGTCAGAGCATGACCAAGGGGAAAATATTTAAATACACTCAATAACCATGCAAAGCAATGTGACTCCAACCGAAAATGAAGTAGTGTCTGTCTAAGCATCAGATGTGATTACAACGGAAAAATATCCGAATGGGCTCAACGGTCAAATGAATCAACAGACTCTAACGGATGAATGCTTACAACGATCATCTTCCACAACTCAGCTATAAATAGGAGAGGATTCAAACACAAAACTACAGACAATACGATGAGAACATGAACATGCTGATATCCTAAGTCTTCTGCCTCCGACCACTCTTTGCTCTACTTCATCTTCTATATTATGTATATTTGAGAGAGTGAGAATATTTGTATTGTACTTTAGTGAGTATCTTATCTACTATGTGAGAGAGTCTATAAATCCTTACAATTATATTTCTGTATTGAACTCAAGGTAGAGGGACCTTGAGAGGGTTGATTACCTTACGGGAAAGTTGTAGAGAGAATTGTCAGTAAGACTTTCTGCTCGTAAGACTTACAAGGTGCAAGCAGTAGAGAACGTTGCTGCTCGTAAGACTTACAGTGGTGTAAGCAGGAGAGAACGTTGCTGCTCATAAGACTTGCATGAGTAAGTAGGAGAGAAAGGTCTTCGGATTGCTTTGCTCGACTTGCTGTAAGAAGGAGTAAACCTTACAGTGTGTAAGGGGGAGTTACTCTTGTGAATTTGTAGAGGCTTTTCTTGTGCCCGGTTAAACAAGAAGATAGTGGATTGGAAATCTCAGGAGGAGCCTGGGGACTGGATGTAGGTCACCGTAGATTGGACCGAACCAGAATAAATCACAGTTTTCATATTCTCTTCCCTAAGCTTTTACATTTCCAGCATATATGATTCACATATTAGCTTATGTTTTTATACTTCCGCATGTATTGATTTGATAAGTTGCAAAAAGATTTTAAAAGATCATACTTTCTTATCACACACCCATTCACCCCCTCTTGGGTGTCAACCAGTTCTAACAAAATATTGACTTAAATATATGTCTTGCTAGTAAGGAAGCATAAATTGATTCTAGAAATAACATAATGAAAGGTTTTCAATAAGAGAACTAGAAATGACTATATAGTGCAATTATTTTAGTTTGTTGCATTTGGTCCTATAAGTGTGAGGGTAAAACACAGAGCTAAATTTCACACAAGTTTAAAGCTAGAGTGTTTTAGACGATATGTGAATGAATATTAAGAATCAATTGGATAGCAATTTTGAAGGTCTTACGAACTGATCAAGGTTGTAAGTATCTATTTGATCAATTTCAATGAGCTTTGTGAAAAGGAGATAATTAAATTGTTAATTATCCTTGGCATTCAATCACCAAAAGGAGTTTATAAAGGCATAATAGAATACTATTAGATATGGTTATACGCATTATGATTCATACTAACTCACCAAATGTGAGTAAGAAAGTATTATCTAGTTACTAGTCCACCTTTGGTGGATTAGTACACATGCACACATCCTTGGTTTTATCAGGTGTATGTGGATTTGAGTTTAACCATGTGGCCTCTAAAGTGGTCACTTCTACACACTATAAATGTTGGACTAAGTAAAAGTTATGTGAGTTTTTTCATAGACTATGAGGGTCATTTGTGAATTTCAACAATGGTGGTAAGTAGGAGCTCATAAGGGTTACATTTTCAAGAGTGAAAATGATGATAGAATTCTGACTGAAAAGAATTGAAAGGTACCACAATTGCTGTGAATTAGTTTTCAAATAAGGGTGAAACTAATACATTGTATCTCTTTGTAAGACATAAAGACAAGGTAGTACAAAACATGCCAACAATCCTCAATTGTTTCTGTGAGTAGGAGCTTAGAATGGTCAATAAAGAGACATCAACAAAATAGAAGAAAGGTAAGAAGCTCCAGTGAAAATGAATAATTGAAAAAAATGTTCATGCCTATTCAAGAGGAGGATGATGAGTTGCATTATGTAACACCCATTACTTATGCCCCTTTTATTATGAATTGGGAGCGTTAACTTTATTATTGTGGCTCAGGAGAATCAATAAATAAATCTCCCAGCCAAAAAAATTACACACTTATTCTGGGGGTACTATTCATTCAGTAAAACCATATTTACCAAATTAATTAACTTTATTTATAGGGTGACTATTCACTTTAACTTTTCAATTCTTCCATTCATTATTATCAAGGTTTTTCTCGGCTTATTAATTCCTCTGCTTACTTAACTAATAGGCTCGAACTATACAATTACCCATTCCTAGTTCATTTAATCACTCAAGTAATTAATACCTTCATCATGCAGGTTATGCAGTTAACCACATAAAATGTTAATACATAACGGAAGAGCACATAATAATTCCTCAACTCTTCATCCACAACTTCTTCTGGTGCATCATCTTGTACTCCTTTCTTGTGCTCACCTACCTAAATAGTTTATTGGGGGAGGGTGAGATTTAGGGGAATCTCAGAAACAAACAATACCAATATGGATGCAAGACATATATTTAATGCATGCCATGCTTGCCTTACATAATTTCATGGCAACATAATGACATATTTGCATGCTCAATTTTACAACATACTAATGGCCATAGTATAAATATAACATAGCTTTAATCAATCAAATATGCTCAACATAATTAGGAAAAACAGTCACATAAATAAATTCACAAACATACATATCAAATTCATACAGATTAGGTAAGTTCACTACATTTTATCCTCGAGTCCCCTTTTGTACCTTTTCTTTCAACCACTGAAGTTGATTACATTGCCTTTTCTTTATCATCTCATGGCCCTTGATAAATGGCCATATCATTAGAGCCATGATAAATAAATGTCCAATAAGCTACTTTAGCCTCTAAGACTTATCTCTATTCTTTGGGCCCATACTTGTCCGAAAGGACCTTAAATGCCATTACTTTCTTATTTTCGCACAATTTCAAAAAGTTAAAAGAATTTTCAATAAATTTTTAAAATTTGTATCTTTTTCTAAAAATATCAAAATTAGGTGGCTAAAAGATCTAGGTGACCCTTATTAAGTATATTTTATGGAAAAATGGGTCCCACTGCCACCTAGAAATGCATAGTTTCAGAATTCCTATTTTACCCGTATTGCCACAGAATCATCCCAGTTTTAATGGCATGACTTCTAAAATTCATAACTTAATCTCTAGAACTCCAAATAGGGTGGTTCAAAGTCCTATGTGAAGCTATTTAAGTCTATTTTAAAGAACAAATATCTTATGCTCCCAATTATGACACACAATTATAAAAACCTTGAGCAACAACCCTGTCTCAAGATTTTTTCCAGATTCAATGCCTACATTGTAACAAATCATATTTCACAATATACAAACCCAAATGACACATATTATATATCAAATTAAATATTATGATGTATACTTTAAATTTGGATAGTTTCTTAATTTTTGGTCAAATTTTAATTTTCCAAAACTTTACCAAAAATAATCTGACTTCAAGAAACATAATATGGCAACAATTAAATTCAAAAATTCATATCTCTTAATATACTGACTCAAATAACACATACTACTATCAATTTAAAGATTATTATGTATACTTTAATTCTGGAAAGTATTATGGCCATTGGAAAATATTTGATCACTTAAAACCACGTCACAATTAGACTACCTCCAGAAAACAAAATTTGGCAATACTACTATTTTAACTTCAATCTTTTGGGGTTTCTCTCCAACCCTTTAAGAATCATGTTCACCACCTATTCCCATACAAAATCATATGTAGAATCCATTTCTAACCTCAAAAACATCAAAATCATACTCTTTCTATAGGTTCTGGTTCTGGACAAAAATCAGTGGTTTATGAAAACTTAACAAAATCAGAGTATATACGATTCAAAATTATGTTAAGGCTTACCTCTTTGCGTTTCTACAACTTGTTTGGTATTTCAACGGCACTCCGGCTAACTAGACAGCATAAAACACATTGGATTAGAAAACTGAGACCATAGAAATGAAGCTCTCAGTGAGTAAAACAACTTTCCTGAAGAGCTTAACGGTCAACAATAGCTATTCGGGTTGGAATTAGCTCCATAACTTTGAGGATTTTACTATTCATCCTTTCCCTTTACTCTTCCATTTTTCTCAATTTTTTCTCTTTCTTATGGCTGGCTGGAAATCCTAATAAAGAGGTATGAAAGGTTGTGATTTCATCTTGCAATTTGATGTCCTCCTAGTGTGCCAAGTGTCACAAGATGTGAACTCACAATTACCATGTGTCCTCAAGCAATTTGTCTTCCTTTTCTCTCTCTTAGGTGGCACCTTTTTTTTTGTCAGGGGACTGAGAGACTTGACAAATTTCCCTAACTCCTAGGTTTGGTGTCCGGGAAGTCAAGTACGCGACCGGGGCGAAGATCGGCGGATTCCTCAGACTTAGGTGCTAGGTGTCATCTTCCTAAAGTGTCACCTTAAAAGGAAAATAGTAACCCATAACATGGAGGACACTTATCACTTCTTGGCAAGCCAACACAAAAGGCACTTTGTACTTTGTCATGACGAGAGGACACTTATCACTCTCTTAATCATCCAACACAAAAATTGTGTCTTGATTGCTTGCTTTATTAAAGCTATTTTAATAAAGTTATTTTATCGGTGCTTACTTGGGATTCTATTTGGGTCTTACTCAGGACTACAACATGCATATTAAGGCCTGCCAAATAACGCCAAGTCAGAGTATGTGTGGGCATGACCTGGCGCTACCGGTGTCTTTTCCAAAAACACTGGTTACACATGTCTACCCTGAAAATGCCATGTGTATACCTATACAGACATATTTCACTCGACTAATCAGTTCCATACCTCATGACATATCTGATTGGCATCTTTTTACCAACCTAATGGCACCGTATATGTGTCCTGTGTACATCTGCACCGACACTTTGATTTTAGTGCCTACGCATCTAGGACCACTACACAGTAAGGCCGAATCACACAGTCCCTAAGAGTGTTTCTATCTTTCATCATTCTTGGGACTCTTCCCAAACTGGGCTTAATTGTCTGCTTGATATAGGCCTATCTGTAATATCCTAAATTTTGGGCCTAGAGACTTAAGGATAAGCCTATATCAGGTAGACAACCATGCCTAATTTGGGAAGAGTCCCAAGAATGTCGAGAGATAGAAAGACTCACTGGAACTAGGTGATTTGGCCCTACCAGCCAGCTGGCCCAGTATATGTAGGCAATATCAAAGTGTCGGTGCAGATGTGCACAGGATATATATACGGTGCCATTGGGTTAGTAGAGAAAGACATCACCTAGATATGTCATGAGGTATAGAGTTAATTGGTCCAACAAAATATGTCGGTATAGGTGTACACAAGCCATTTTTAGGGCAGACATGTGTAACATGCATTTTTAGAGCCTGGTATATGGTGCCATACGGGGCCCACACACATAGTCCAACTAGTGTCATTTGACATGTCTTAATATACTTGTCATAGTCTCGAGTAAGACCCGAGTAGAATCCCAAGTAATCACTGATAAAGTAACTTTGTTAAAGTAGCTTTTTTAAAGTAAGAAATCATGAGACAACTTTTGTGTTGGATGAATAAGAGAGTAACAGGTGTCCTCTTATCATGAAAAAGTATAAAGTTCCTTTTGTGTTAGCTTGTGAAGAAGGTGACAAGTGTCCCCCATAATGACACTCACTTTATGCCTTTTATGTTGGAATCTTCAGGATACGCCACCTGTAATATCACAAATTTTGGGATTAGAGGCTTGAGGATGAGGATAAGCTTGAATCAAGTGGACTGTTAAACCCCAGTTTAGTAAGAGTCCCAGGAATGCATGAGAAACAGGATGAATGATAGAAACTGCTTTTGAAATAGAACATGAATTTCGGTGTGAAATAGTCAAAAGAAAGTACCCAATTCTTTTAGTATGTGTCAGGATGACATAGAACCTGACTCGAATCTAAAGGAAAAGGGAAATTGTGTTTAGAAAAAATGGATTTAAATTTCAAAAGTTGGAATAATGCTACCAGTGTGTGTTCTGCGTAGGGCAGTCAGATTGTATGATGCTTTTAAATAGACAAATGATGTCCCAAAATTATGAAACTTTCTAGTCTAAAATTAGACGTGTCAAGCTTTAATTTGATGTCATTTAGATGTATATGTTGGAAGTTTTGCATATTTAAAGTTTGGTCTAGAAAAATTGGTGAATTCTGGGGCAGTGATCAATAAAGTGAGATATTGTATTGATATGCTTCCAAAAGTGTAATGTCTATATTTTTACCTGAAACTAGACTAGTTAGGGGTCACATATCCTTTGAATTATCACAATTGAACATCTGTATAGTTAGTTATGAATTTTCAAATATTGAAGAAAATTATATCCTTTAGAATCATCACAATTGAATGTCTGTACAATTAGTTATGAATTTTCAAATATTGAAGAAAATTCTGGCAGATTTGAGTATATGTGCGAAAATGAAGAAAAGTCAAGGCAACTTCCAATTATCTTAAATTTGGAAAGTGTGACCAAAAGGCATTAATTCAAGATCATTTTGGCCAACAATTCCTCTCCCTTTTGATGAGATATTTCGGTCAAATAAAGGAGGAAAGAAAGAAGGAGACTTAATCTAACCACACTTAACTATGGTTGGCCATTTAACTCACACCTTTTTGCAAGAAGGAATAATAGCCACATGTTTTATTTTACTCCCTTTTTCCTCCTTTTCCTTGGTGAATTCACGGCCAAGTGAATTAAAAAGGCTGAAGTAGTTAATTAAACACACATTTCACTCTCTCTCCAAGCTCATGAAATCGGTCAAGTTGAAGCAAGAGGAAAGAGAAGAAGACAAGATCAAGGTAAGAGCTTCTAGCTCAATTTTCACTTTCCAAACCACCTCTTTTACTCTTGAAGTCTTCATAAAAGTTGTTCCTCTCATTAAGAGCTTCATTTCAATGTTTTTATTTTCTTAAAAGAAGGTGTTCTGTGCTATCTACAAAATACCAAAGTTGGAGAAATCAAGAACAAGCCCTAGAAAGTGAAAGAGGTGAGCTTGAACTTTTATTTGAGTTATATATTATGTTGTTTGGTTGAGTATGGTGAATTTTCTTCGCTGCCCTAAATTTTGGCCAACATGGGATCTTAGGGTTTCATGTTCCCATGATCATGTATATGGTTATATGTAATGTTTTATGATGATACAAGAATAGGTTGGTGCTTAAAATTACAAAGTGGTTAATTATTGTCTTGAGTACCAACTTTCAGCCAGGAGCAGGACAACAAGGAGTGTGATTTTGCCAAATTTTAGGTTTTCAATGGATTTCTTGGGGAGTATTGTATGGGAATATAGTATGGTTATGATTTTAGAAGGCTTGGATTGAAATCCCTAAAATTGGAATTCAATGTTACTAAGGTCAACACTGCCATATTCTGGTCATATTTTTGTGATGAGGTTTTGGATAATCAAACCATGTCCAAAAATCATGAAAATTTCCATAATAATAGTAGAAAAATTCAGCTTTAATTTGATACATAATATGTGTTATTTGGGTTATTTTATTGTAAGTTATGATTTGTTAAAGTTAGGCACTGAATCTAGAACAAATTCTGGAACAATTTGGTATATTGAGGATTTTTGGACTCTTTTGCATAAATTTGGTAGTGAGTAATATTTTTCCTGCAAAGAGGACATAACGTTATTCATATAGGACTTTGAACCATCATAATTAGAGTTCTATAGAATTAATTATGATTTTTCAAATGTTAGTAAAAATGCTAGCAACTTTTAGCTACCATGCAAATTTAAGAAAGAAATGGCCAAATGTAATTAGTATGAACTCCAATGGTGAAAGTAGGCCTTTAAGGCTAATATAGCCCATTGGGAATTTACTTATCATGGCACTAATAATGTGGTATTTATCTAGGGCCATGAGAAGCCAAGAAAGAAGAAGCATGGAAGAATTTCCAAGAAGCTTCAATGATTGGATGAAAAGAGGACAAGAAGAGGGCATAAGTCCAAGAGATAGTGAACTTTCCTAACTTGCATAACTTGATATGTGTACTTGTGTATTGATGTGTTAATTGCTTTGATGAATTGTATGAAGCATATGTGAATGAGTGAAGCTCTCTTTTGTTTATACTATGACCATTAGTGTAATATGTTAAACATTTAGTATGCATATATGTCATTATGTTGGCATGAGTTTATGTAAGCAAGCATGTCATGCACAAAGCGTTTCTTGTATGCATTTGTTAGCACTGTTTACTACTGAGATTTTCTCAAATTTCACTCTTCTTCACCCAACCATATAGGTATATTGAGAGCAAAGAAGAGGATTACAAGAGAGAAATACAAAGGTGGATCAAAGATGAGAATGTGTCTACTGTTTTTGTATTAGACTTAGACACTTTAGTAGCATTGTGTGGCTACACAGTTTGTATATGTAAATGAATGAATTAAATTTGAGCAGAGAATCACCCTAATATAATTAAAGGAACATATAAGAATTGATGAGTAATAACAAAATTGCGAACAACTAGAATGCACTTCTGTAAGATTTTGAAATTTTAAGGAGTATGGGGAAATTTTCAGGCCTCTCCCTTCCCCTGACAAGAAAAAGGAGCCACATAAGAGAGAGAAAATGATGACCAATTGCTTGATGACACATGGCAATCTTTGCCTCACATCTTATGACACTTGCCATACTATAAGACCATTAAATTGCAAGATGAAATCATAACCATTCCCTCCTCTTTTAAGACACATTTCAGCCAGCCATAGGAAAGAGAAAGAGAAATGAGAAACATGGAAGAAAAATGGAAGAGGAAAGAGAAAGGATGAATAGTAAAATCCTCAAAGTTCCGGAGCCAATTTTGACCCCGAATCGCCATTTCTAGCTGGTAAGTCCTTTATGAAACTTCTTCTACTCTTAAGAACTTCATTTTTATAGTCTCAATTTTCTAATCTAAGGTGTTTTGTGCTGTCTAGTGAGCCAGAGTGCTACCGGAATTCTGAACTGGTTGTAAAAATGCGAAGAGGTAAGCCTCAACATCATTTTGAACTGTATAAGGTGTGATTTTGTTAAGTTTTCATGAACCCCTGATTTTTATCCAAAACTAGAACCTAGAGAAAGAGTATGATTTTGGTGTTTTTGAGGTTAGACATAGATTCTACACACAATTTTATGTGGGAATAGGTGGTGAACATGATTTTTAAAGGGTTGGAATGGAAACCTAAAGATTGAAGTTGAAATAGTGGTGTTGCCAGATTTCGTTTTCTAGAGGCAGTCTGAATGTAACAAGTTTTTGAGTCATAAAATCTTCTCCAATGGCCATAATACTTTTCAGAGCTAAAGTATACATGATAAGATTTAAATTTATAGGTAGTATATGCCATTTGGTTCAGTATATTAAGAGATATGAATTTTTAAAATTAATTGTTGCTAGATTACGTTTCTAGAAGTCAAATTGTTTGTGGTGAAGTTTTGGAAAACTAAACTATGATCGAAAATTATGAAACTTTTCATATTTAAACTACACATAAAAATTTTTAATTTGATATATAATATGTTGTTAGATTTTATGTTTTCATGATAACAAATCATGTTTTAGAGTTCCTTGGATTTGATCAAATCAAAAATATCAGCAGAGGAAGTAAGAAAAGTGATCTGAGCATGATCACTAGAGTGATTTATGTAATCACTCGAATGATTATCAAGATAACTCAAGTGATCATTAAAAATCACTTGAGTGATGTGAAAATTACCAGATCACTCGAGTGATCAATGAAATCAATCGAGTGATGCGGCAGATCACTTCCAGTGAATTGAAAATCACTGCAAGAAAAATTCACTATTCCGGATTTCACTGCCAGTGATCTTGAATCACTCGAGTGATTCATGATTTTTGCTAAATCACTTCTAGTGAATCTAAAATCACTGAAAGAAAAAAACACTGTTTTGAAAATCACTTCTAGTGATAACCAGATCACTCGAGTGATCTTCAAATTTTCCAGATTCACTTCCAGTGAAATGAAAATCACTGCAAGAAGATTTCATTGTTTGGAAAATCACTTCCAATGGCATCCAGATCACTCGAGTGATATCTGTTTCTGCTTAATCACTTCCAGTGGATTGAGGATCACTGCAAGAAAAATCATTGTTTACAAAATCACTTCCAGTGGTGCCAAATTCACTCGAGTGATATATGAAATCTCAAGATCACTTCTAGTGAATCTGTAATCACTTGCAAAAGATTTTAATGTTTTCTAAATCACTTCTAGTGACATCAAATTCACTCCAGTGATGTGTCATTTTATCAGTATCATTCTCAGACAGTCACTGTGATCCACTTGCAGCCACTTCCACGGAAATCAACAAGTTTTGTTAGTAAGATATTGGTAGTGATAATCATTGCTAGTTATTCCAGATTACTGTCAAAATCATGTGGCATATTATTTTGTTAAAATTGATGACAGTTGAAATTTATCTCCAGTGAAAGCAAGCTCACTTCCGATGATTCTTTGTTTTTCAGAAATCACTCCCAGTGAATCATAATCATTCCAGTGATATTCAAAGTATTTTCTAACGGTCATTTTCCTAAGTGTATTACAGGTGTACTTCACTACCACCCACATGACAAGCAACTGAACACACCACTTAAAAAACAACTAATCGTGGGCAGCAGCCAAAACTCATAAATAACTATCAACGTGCAAAGTGGAAAAGAAATACTGTTGCATCTGTCAGAAGCACAATGAATCAATGGACAAATTCACAACGGTCCTCAAATCTTTTGATATATATGTCCAGCCATTCGAAAATCAACATAGAGATGAACAATGCTTGAACACATGCAAACTATACATTCATAAGTGCTTCGTATCTGATCAATTCTTTATCTGTACTTTAGTTTTCATCTATATACTCTGTGAGAGAGAATTGTCAGTCATAAACGGTTTACTTCCGATAGTGATAACTTAAGGTTGAGGAACCTTAAGTTAGGATTTGAGATTACCTTGTGTAAAGGAGAGCGAGTGTCCAAAGAGAGGAACTTGCTGTTGTACTGTGGTGCCTCTTGGAAGATATAGTAAAAGGCTCAGAAGGATTTCTGAGGACTGGACATAGGTCAAGTGATTGGGACCGAACCAGTATAAACTCATGTGTCCACTTCGGTGATATCTCTTCTTACTCATAACTGTGCTTTAAAGTTTCATAATTTTTAAGTATATGTAATCACCCAATTCACCCCCCTCTTGGGTGAAAAGCTTGCTCTAACATATGTTTCACTTAGGTTTGTATATTGTGAGATATGATTTGTTAAATTAGGGGCATTGAATCTGAAAAGAATCCTTAGAAAGGGTTGTTGCTCAAGGTTTCTGAAACTATGTACTCAGAATGGTTAGCCATAGATATTTTTTCTTTAAAATATACTTAAAGAGGTTTACATGGGATTTTGAACTACCCCATTTGAAGTTCTAGAGATTAAGTTATGAATTTTAGAAGTCAGGCTATTAAAACTGGGATGATTCTATGGCAGTAAGGATAAAATGGGAATTATGGGAATGGTGCGTGGACAGGTTGTGATACCTCATTTCCTATGACCTCAAATGAGTATAAAAGAGTAGTGAAATTGTTTAGGAGACTAGGATTCAAACCTGGACTACCCAACTTTTGAAAATACTTACAAATTTCCAACCTCAACTCAGGAGTTGAGCCTAGGGTTGAGAGGGTAGTAAAATTTTCACAAAACATTTTCACTATCTCATTTAGTCTCACTGGTTCTTCTCTTTTATTTTTTTATAAACACACGTTTCGTTAGCGATAGGAAGAGTAAACACATATATCAACTACCATACATCTACTTGTTATTCTTACATGGTTGTTATGCTTACAAGTCATAAACCTCATACAAACCTTATAATATCCAAAAACATATGGAATTAGACAACTAAAATTTCTAAAGTCTTATGTGTCATCCACATTTACCTTCTGCTTGCCCCTCGAACTTTCTCCCTGTATTGTAAGTGATTTTTGGAAAAAGACTGAGATTCAAAAGAATCTTAGTAGCAACATATCTCAATCATACAGTTATAACATCATAAAGCATGCTAAACAATCATCATTCATCAGAATCATCACTTAGAATTCAATGCATCACATGTAGCTCGTAAACTATCATAGCGCTAGATATATTACAAAGCTTTGAGGGATACCCGTGCAAATAGGCCCCGGGCACCCACTTGTACAATAGTGAGTGTTATATTGGCCTGAGCTTCCACCCATGCAAAATAGGACTCGGGCGACCACCCCGCATATTTGAAATACGTTAGACAATCCTTAATTAACACACAAATCGTACATTGCATATCATAACATATGAAAGACAAGTTACTACCTGATTGCTTCCATTTAGAAATTTTCCTCCCACCTATACAAGCTCGAGCAAGCCTTAAGTTCCAGACAACAACCAAGTCCTAAAATCTTGAATATACTGTAAATGAGTCATTATCCATTCATGCACAATTCTGAATTCATAGTATTGGTTAACTTAGCCTAATAATGCTAAATTACCAAAATGCCTCTATAGACTCGGCCTGACTGTACTTTACTTGAAATTATAACTCGGGCTAATCCTACACAATTTCGCATGTAGAATCCATTTTTGACCTCAAATTGGTCATATTTAGTGCCAAATGATGAAAATACCCCTGGCAGCCCCCTACTTGGAGCTTTTAAGGGTAATTTGGTCATTTCACATTCTAAGCATTTTCTCACTTCACCATCAACATATACCCTACACAATTTTATCTTCAAAACCTAATGGAAGCATCAGAATTATCAAATTCCTTCTCCTTTCACACACCTAAAGTAAGGCAACCATTTGGGATTCCCAGAAAAGTTGCATCAATTTCTCGTTTTCTCTTGACTAATCACCTTCTTTCTACTTATAATCACATGATTACCTATTTAAAATTCATTGGACATGGTTTGAAGAAACTTGGATATCAAGGTCCCTTAGGTTTCTTCATCTAACTTTCACAAAACATTCAAAAGCAAGCCAAGAATAACTCTAATAGCATCAATTAAGCAGAGGAACAAGTTTGTAAAGTTACCTCTTGATTTCTCAGCTTTCTCTCTCCTCAATGTTTTTTTTTCTCTCTCTCTCTACACCCTTGATTTCTCTTGAAAACCATAGATTCAAAGGAGTAGAGGTGAGTAGAAGAGGTGGTAGAAAGATTATGAAGCTTAAACCCCAAGATTATGACTTCCTTACCTTTGATTATTGAAGAACCCTAGCTCCCTTGTTCTTCCGTGTTCCTCTGCTCTCTCTCACTCTTTCTGATTCAGTTTGCACGAGAATAAGGTGAAGAAAGGAAGGGAATTAATGATATAATGGTTTCGCATATGTGTGGCAATTTCTTATTGGTCAAAACATTAATTATTTTGTCTAAATATTTTATTCCCTTTTTCCTCTTCTTCAGCCGAAATTGCATGAGAATTGAGGGAGTGTCTATTGATCTTGCACTATTCCATTGTCATCTTGCAAAATGTTGACTTTTGGACCTTTGACTTTTGACTATTTGAACTCTCTTGATAATAATTTACCAAAATAGGCTTATTAATTATCAAGTAGCTATTTTCCTCTTTTTAATTCCCATATAATTGAAATTATTAGGAATACTAGGAAAAAATATTTATTTCCCACCTTATGGTAAAATTACCGTTTTGCCCCTACGTTTCATGATTTACCGAAATAAATCATTCCTTGCTCATTCTTTTCATTTGGCACACTTAAATGAAGCCATCATTTGAATCATCTTATGCTCATATTTTTGTTTCAATATTAGGCCTTTAAGTAGGCATTAATTATCTCTTTGTGTCCTTACTCGGTCGAATTGCATGTAACTGGCGATTGAAGTATTACTGTAAATTCACACATATCACAATTCATCATTTTATTCCACTAAATATCACAAATATATATGTAAGGAATATTGGTGAAAAATTAGGGTATTACATAGGTGGCAGTGGGAAGCACTTTTCCCTTAAAATAGACTTAATAAGTGACACAAAGAATTTTTAACCACTTTAATTTGATATTCCTTGGTCTAGATATGAATTTTTAAAGTTAGTTGAAAATTCTGTCAGTTTTTGACCAATAGGCGAAAATGAATTAGTTAGGGCTAAATTTAATTAATTGGAAGTTCAAGGATTAAGTTAAGCCTATAAAGTTCGCATAAGCTCATTAACTATACATCAGGCTTAATTCATTTACTTTAAATGCAACCAACATAAAAGTATAAGTTATCAAGAATTGGAATAAGTATTAACTCAACATCCGTAAATTATAAATTATAGGATTTAATATTTGCTGGGATGCCCACAAGATTGGGAATAAGAGTAGAGTTTGGAAAGTTCATTAGGCAGTGAACTTGTGATACCTCATTCCTTTGAACCACGGTTACGTATAAAGAAGTGATGAAATCGTGAGGGAGACCAAGATTTGAACCCGGAACACCCAACTTCTAAAACAACTATAGAGTTTCCCCTTTTATTTTTATATTAAACATCAGAGTTGGCGAGCGAACCTCTGCTGACTTTATATAATCCATCCCACATACACGTTTCATTAGCGATAGGAAGCAAAACTACTAACTTCTCCCATTCATTTATTTGGGTATCTTTATACAACATCTACTTCATATACAAAACCCTTTTAAAGTATTCTTGAAATATACATAAAAGGCACCAAATGAACTTAGACATCCGTAATTAAGGACTTCAGCAGCTCAGCCTCTACTCATTGCCGTTTACTTTTTCCTTGCCCCTCGAGCTTCTTCCCTAGACTGAAGGTGGGTTTTTGAAGGAAAAAGGGTGAGATTCGCAGGAATCTCAATAGTAACACAAGTCAATCATAACAAGATAACATACAAAGCATGCTTGACACTCATCAATCAAAAAATCATCATAACATCATTCAGTGCATCTAATGCAATCCATAAACTACCGTAGCGCTAGGTGAGTTACTTGGCCCCGAGGAGTACCAGCGCAAAGATAGGCCACAGGCACCACTCGTGCAATTATGAACATTATCGCTTGAGTGTCAACCCGTGCAAAGATAGGCCCCGGGTGATCACTCCATATAATCAAAATGTGTTAGAAATTTTGTAATGATTTCAAACAACACCTCAAGCATGTTATGTCATATGAAGACGAGTTACTACCTGGTTACTCTTCTTGTGCAACTTTTCCTACTTGGCTCAAGCTCGGGCAAGTAGTACGTCCCGATCGGTTGTCAAGTCCTTAATTCTTCAAATATATCACAATTGAGTCATTACTCATCCATGTACCCTTCCAAACATATAACATTGGTACACTTAGCCTAAAGGTGCTAAATTACCAAAATACCCTTAAGACCCAGCTTAGCCCTTTGTACCTGGTCTCACTTCCACTTTACCAAAATTTATGACTAGGGCTATTCCTGCAAGATTTTGCATGTGGAATCCATTTTTAACATCAGTTTGATCAAAATCAAGCCCAAATGATGAAAATGCCCTCGACAGCCCTTGATTAAGGCTTTTTAAGGGGTAATTCTGTCATTTCACTTTCCAAGGCTTTTCCCACTTCGTGGTCAACATAGACCCTACACAATTTTACCTCCTAAACTCAATGGAAGCATCAGAATTATCAAATTCCTACTCAAGTGCCATGTCCAACATAAGATAGTCCAATAGGATTCCCATAAAAGTTGTGTTGGATTCTCATTTTATTTAGCCTAATCACCTCCTTTCTACTTATAATCAATATATTAGCTCTTTAGACATTCATTGGACTTGATTTTGAGACACTTACATGTTAAGGTCTCTTGAGTTTTCTTGAATTATCTTATACCAAAACAACCAAAATAAAGCCAAGAACAACTCTACTAGCATTAATCAAGCAAGTGGAACAAGTTTGGGAAGTTACCTCTTGATTTCTTCAACTTTACCTCTCCTACACATTTCTCTCTCTCTCTCTCTCTCCAACTCTTGATTCAACTGAACAACAATGGATTCAAGAGTAGGGAAGTGAGGAGAAGAGGTTATGGAGGGATTAGGTAGCTTAAGACACAAGGTACAAGCCTCTTACCTTAAGTTTTGATTATCCCTAGCTTCTTCTTCTCTCCTTCATTCTTCACATTCTCAGCCCTTACTCTCACTCTTTCTTATCTGATCGTGCGTGAGAATGAGCTGAACAGAAAGGAAAATGATGATTAAATGAAGGGTTATCTAACCATGCCAAGTGTCACCCTTTCATTAGTCCAAAATTGCATTTTCTCTAATTAATTCCATTTCCCTTCTTTCCACCCATTTCAGATGAGAATGTACATGAGAAATACAAGGGAGATCTGAATCTCCAATATCCCATTGTGCCATCTAGTAACTTGTTGACCAAGTCGTTGACTTTTTGACTATTTGACCATTCTTGACAGTAATTCACTAAAATTGGTTTATTTATGATCAAGTAGTCATTTTACTCTTTTTAATTCCTATTTTAACTCAAATTAGTAGGATTATTATGGAAAAATAATCATTTCCAACTTTATGGAAAAATTACCATTTTACCCCTACATTTCATGATATACCGAAATAAATCATTTTTCGCTCTTTTCTTCAGCTTAATCCCATTTGATACTTAAATGAGGCCATCGTTCATGTCATTTAATTTCCCCAAATTTTGGTTATAATAATAGGCCCTTAATTGTTCATTAATTACCTCTTTATATCTTTATTCAGCGAAATTACGTGTAACCGATGATTGGAATATTTTTCATAAATTCATATAAATTCATTCGCATCATATTTCACCATTTTATTGCACTAAATATCACAATTTCTCATACAAGAAATATTGGTGAAAAGTGGGGTATTACAGTTTTCCCCCGTTCAATAAGTTTCGTCCTTGAAATTTTGTTACACCATTTATGGCATAAATCATGGGTAACGTCTTTGCATATCTTATTCTGCTTCCCAAGTCAATTCCCTTTTTGATAGCCCCTTCCAGACTACTTTCAAAAATGGTATACTATGATGTATGAGCCGCCTCTCTTGTTTGTCAATGATTCGTTCAGGCTTAGCCTTATAAGTGAGGTCATCTCACATATCCACATATTCATGTTCAATAATCTGCTGAGGGTCTGATTGATACTTCTTCAATTAGGAAACATGAAATACGTCATGCAATCTACTTAGATTTGAGGGTAGAGCAATACTTAGATTGGTGAAAAGTGGGGTATTACAGAACTTACCCTACTTGCATGTATTGATATGTATGCTTGTGTGTTGAGTGCATGATTGGTTTACTTGTCTATATATATGTAACATAGTTGAATGATTGAAGCTTTGTTTTCTATTGATGCTATGACCATATGTAAGAAATGTAAAGCATTGAGCATACAGATATGTCATTATGTTAATATGATCCTACATAAGGAAAATATATCACACACTAGCATTTATCTTACATGCATTATTGGTATTTTTTACTACTGAGATTCCCCTGAATCTCATGCTCCCTCAACTAATTATCTAAGGAGGTGAGCACAAGAAAGGAGTACATGAAGATACATCGGGAGAAGAAATTACGGATGAAGAGTTGAGGAATTGTTACACTTTGTTCCTTGATGTATTAATAATTGATATGGTTAACTATATAACCCGTATGACAAAGGGGTTAATTATACAAGCCCGTTAAATAAACTAGGAATGGGTAATCGCACAATACGAGAGCCGAGGAATTGATAAGCCGAGAAAAACCTTGATAATAATGAATGGAGGAATTGAAAAGTTAATGTGAATAGTAACCCTGTGAGTCAAGTTACATATTATGGTAAAAATGTCTTTACCGAATGAATAGCTACCCCGTGAATTGAAAGAAAAATGGCTAGTAATGCTTCCGCAATGCAATATAAAGGGGTCTAGGGACGAGCGTTACAATACCAGCATATTTCGCTCAACCAATTAGTCCCACACCTCATGACATATCTGGGTGGCATCTTTTTACCGACTCAATGGCACCATATATATGTCCTGTGCACATCTGCACTGACACTTTAATCCTACTACCTACACATACTGGACCCGATGCCCGGTAGGGCTGAATCACATACAGGAACGAAGCGCCACAACAAAAGGACTTCCCAGGAGGTCACCCATCCTGAGACTACCCTCGGCTGAGCACGCTTAACTTTGAAGCGCTAACCATCGTGCTAAAAGCTTAAGCTGGTAGCAGAGGCGCACCCCTATTCCTTTAACCCAGTACACACACGGGCCCCCTGTCTCCAACGACTGTGGGTGCCACCAGACCCGAACTCGATCCATACCCCCTCCCAGACCCGGGACGTATCATTCCCTCCCTCTTAAAGGAGGTTCGTCCTCGAATCTTTCGATGGAAGCAGGATTCGAACCCGTGCTGGCTCTGATATCAAACCTCAGGAACGAAGCGCCACAACACGAGGACTTCCCAGGGGGTCACCCATCCTGAGACTACCCTCGGCTGAGCACGCTTAACTTTGAAGCGCTAACCATCGTGCTAAAAGCTTAAGCTGGTAGCAGAGGCGCACCCCTATTCCTTTAACCCAGTACACACACGGGCCCCCTGTCTCCAACGACTGTGGGTGCCACCAGACCCGAACTTGATCCATACCCCCTCCCAGACCCGGGACGTATCATCCATTTAGCCTATGAGGTCTTATAGCCTAGGGAATCACCCCAAAGCTATAGGTATATCGGGACTTATGGCCTCAGGCCTCTACCCATCTACCATTGGATATTCATTAGGTCTTATAGCCTAGGGTAACTCCTCATACAAGGTGCACTTATGAAATTCTTGCCTCAAGGTTACCTGGCTTAAGACACCCCAGGGTAACTACAGATGCAGCTAGTACTTATGGGTCTTATTGCCTTGGGACTAACTGTACTATCATTCTTAGGCTTTACAACCTCTTCGAGATAATTCTCAAAATCTCATGTATCGGGTCACTCCTGGAATCTCATACGTTGAGTCACTTCCCATAATCTCAAGTTCGGATTGCTCAACAGTGTTGTAGTGTATACTAGGTCTTACAACCTATGTAACACCTTATTTTCATACCGTACAAAATAGTATAAAACGTGACCTGATGCCAAATCAGAGACTAGAAATAGTTTTCAATCCATTTGGGATCTCAACTTTAATACAGGGTTTGATCCTATAGTTAAGTGGGTTTTCGAAAAGTTTTTCAAAACATGTTAGCTTTGGTCTCATTTTTGTTTCTCTAATCCATTTAATTCATTTGGGTCTATTTCTATTTGTTAATATCAGAATACTTACTGAAGTTCTTAGTGGGTATTTGGGTTAAGTTTATTGCTAGAGGGTCCACTTGGTGCGGTCACCCTTTTCTAGTTCATTTACAGCAATTACATACAAATTTTAGGGTCTTCAGTTAGTGTACTTCTACCACCATGAGTACTACTCTTACAAAATACCATTCAATATTATATATAGATCCAAAATTTAGAAACCAACAGAAAATAAACTCTAAGTTTCACTTATACCCATCCTGTAGCTTCCTTCTTCCCGTGAGTGCTACTTGCCCATGCCGCAGGTTAGTTATTGGAAAGGAGTGAGATTTAAAAGAATTACATTAGTAACAAACAATACTCATATAGAATGCATACAGAGAAACATGCTATATCATCCGTCACATACAAGACAGTTCAATATTCATTCAACATTTAGAGATATGTTTATGCAACAAACAATTATATTCAAGGACTTAATGTCCCTTCCCATAGTACTAGGTATTCTACTGGGCTAAAGCCCTTCTCATCAAAATGCTTAACGAGCAATTCTGCCTAATTCATATTCATAGTTCAAGCATGCATAATAGCAATAATATGCATAAAGTAGGATACATAGGATATGAGGGAGAGGTTACTACCTTAGCATTTCCAATGTTATGAGATGTGTTACCAGTTCTTTGGTCATCCCGGACAGATTTCGAATCCTATATATGAGAATTCATGAATTAGACGAGTTATTATTTATCTCAATACTTTTGTATAAGGTAAATTAAATTATTCTTGACTCATTCTTATGCTTGCCCTTGGTTTTAACTCATTGGTTATCATTTGAATCATTTAGGTAGCTCTTGGAAGCTCAAACAAAGGCCCATAGGGTTAGGAAAGGCTATACCAATCAACACCTTTTGGAAAATATGAAATATAGGAAAAATTGGGTCTTGGCTGTAGCAAAAAATAGGTCAGAATCTCTTAGGCCACGGCCAAGAAATCCTCTGGTTGCGGCTAATAATCTCTTGGTTCTTGAGCGAACTTCCAAAAATCATAACTAAATCCAAAAAACTTCAAATGAGGTGGTTATAAGTTATACATGACCCTTATAAAGTCTAATTTTAGGAAAAAAATATATCAATTAACTAAATGGACATAAATTAATACAAAATTTGCTTTAATTAGAAACTACTCCAGAATTTTTGAGTTTTACATGACCAAATTTAAAAAATGTAGAACTTCCAACATACACATCCAAATGACCATTATAACCTATCAAATTAAAGCTTGATAAGTTTAATTTTAGACTAGAAAGTTTCAAATTTATTGGACATTATTTTCCTATTAAAAAACATCACCCAACCAGACTGCCACGTAGGAATTTCACATTGGCAAAAATTTGCAATGTTACACATTAGATTCCAATTATCCAAAATTTATAACTGGAGGCTATTCCCACACAATTTTTCATGTAGAAAAAAATGGTAACATTAAAATAACCAAATTCCAATCCTTATATGTGTCCTATTTTGGCAGAAATTTGACATATATTCCAATAATTACCAAGCTTCCAATTTAAGCCTCAAAATAGTATCATATGCTTTCTAAACATCATAAAACACCATGAATACAATCAAAACACCATGACTCTTCAAAACCCTAGCTTGACTGAAAATAAGGTAGAATTTCACATACCAAAATACTCAACAAACCAACACAAATTATACCATCTCATCTGAGGTCATTATGCATAGACTTTTTATATTAGTCTAGCTCTAGGCATAGTCACAAATTCAACTTCCCTCATCGGGGTACTCTACCCACATCTTTCAGGGAATCTATTAGCTACTAGCATATCTGTTGTTATCTGTCCAAGTCATAAGACCATAACTCATGGCTACTCTGGTTCTATCTACAATTTGGTTCCATCAAGGAATAAATTCTTAATCGTTCTTTCTAAGGGAATATTCTAAGATTAAGATCTTTCCCTATGTTAGATCAGCAGCTGGAAACCTCTAGAAACCTCATACACATTTTTGTACCTCATTCTAGCACCTCAAGCTCTTCAGCCTATTCCGAATTCCTAGAGAATCAATTTAACTATTTGTTTGATTCTCACATCACAATTCAACTCTTAGAACCTTAGTGTCTTAACATCTACAAAGCTACGAAATCATGTTCCCAAACTATACCCAATACATACGCATACTAGAACTAGAATTCGCAATCCTTATTCTAATCCTCAAACATTCAGATTATATTCTCATAGCATTAGTATTTTTCACAAGGTTCTAACTCTACCTCAATCCTCAATATTATAAACACATATTCTACTCATCAATCTTTCACCTCAAAGTCAATCACTACAAACTCTACATCATAAGTAGGGTATTCTATCTCATGTGACTTCAGCTGTTGAGAGGCATTTACCACTATTTTGCCTTGCTACATTGGGCACATCCTAATCCCATATACTCATTTCGCTGCAACCCATACTGGTTGCTTCATTTATAGACCACTCATGTAGATTTTATGTAGACCACACTGGCTACACTAGGATCTGGGATAGTCATCACTGGTCAAACATTTGTCTCTCCCTCATCTTTTGGAAGCTTACTCTCATAGTTACCATTCCACTTAAACATAATTCTTTCATTTATATGAGCTCTATTAATGGCAAAGTGATTCGGGGATATATTTTCAATCAATCTTTGATACTAACCAGCAAGACCCAGACAACAGCGTATCTCTGTACCTGTTCCTGCCCTCTTCTTGTTCAATATTGTTCATCATACCTATATGCCTTTAAATATGATTCACCTAACTAAGATGATCATTAGTCATAAAGAAACCTTAAGCAATCACTATTCATCAAGTCTATATGACTGTACTAGCTTCTTGGTATAACTCCCTTATGTATTCCCATAGCACAGAGTTGGGATCTAAATCATATTCTAACTCAATATTAGGAGCCCTAGAGTTAGCAATAGAATTCGTATCCTGTGTTATCTCATCTATCTCTAGAGTCTCAATTTACTAAAGCTAGAACCCTCTTCCTCAGGGTATGCATCACTGCTACTCCATTTCATTCTTTATATAGCTCTGCCACTTCATTTGGAAGGCTAACTAACTAACAGAGGTAGATTTATCTTTCTAGGTTTGTCTATCACCCATATCTCTTAATCATAGGATAACTCAGGATTATCTAAATATCAACACAGATACTATTTACATCATTTGAGCATACTAGCCAAATGTCATAATCTCTGCTTTGATACCAACAAATGTAACACCTGTTACTTATGCCCCTTTATTATGCATCAAAAGTGTTAACTTTATTATTATGGCTAAAGAGGATCAATAAATAAAGCTCCCAATAAAAAATGTACACCCTTATTCTTGGGTCACTGTTCATTCGGTAAAACCATATTTACTTGATTAATTAACTTTATTCACAGGGTTACTATTCACTTTAACTTTTCAATTCTTTCATTCATTATTATCAAGGTTTTTTCTTGGCTTATCAATTTCTCTACTTACTTAACTAAAGAGCTTGACCTGTACGATTACCCATTCCTAGTTCATTTAACGTGCTCGGATAATTAATCCCTTCATCATGCGGTTATGCAGTTATCTAAATAAAATTTTAATATATAATGGAATAGCGCATAATAATTCCTCGACTCTTCATCCACAACTTCTTCTTCCGGTGTATCGTCCTGCACTCCATTCTTGTGCTTACCTACCTAAATGGTTGGTTGGGGGAGGGAGAGATTCGGGGTAATCTCAGTAGCAAACAATACCATTATGCATGGAAGACATATATTTAATGCATGACATGCTTGCCTTAAATAATTTCATGCCAACATAAAGACATATCTGCATGCTCAATGTTACAACATACTCATGGCCAGAGGATAAATATAACAGAGCTTCAATCAATCAAATATGATCAACATAACTAGGAAAATCAGTTACATAAATCAATGCACAATCATACATAACAAATATATGCAGCTTCAATACCTTTTGTACATTTTCTTCCAACCACTAAAGTTGCTTCAATTGCCTCTTCTTTGTCATCTCATGGCCCTAGATAAATGGTTATATAATTAGAGCCATAACATATAAATATCCAATGAGCTACTTTAGTCACTAGGACATGTATCTATTCTTTGGGCCCATACTTGTCCAAAATTACCTTGAATGCCATTACTTTCTTATTTTCTCACAATTTCCAAAAGTTGGCCAAATTTTCAACAAACTTTGAAAATTCATATCTTTTTCTACAAGTATCTAAATTGGGTGGTCCAAAGACCTAGTTAACCCTTATTAAGTCTATTTTATGGAAAAAATGGATACCACTACCACTTGGAAATGTACAATTCCATAATTCCCATTTTACCCATACTGCCACAGAATCATCCCAGTTTTAATGGAAAGACTTCTAAAATTGATAGCTTAATCTCTAGAACTCTAAATAAGGTAGTTCAAAGTCCCATATGAATCTTTAAGTCTATTTTAAAGGAACAATATCTTTTTCTACCTATTAGGAGCACACAGTTCTAGAAACCTCAATAAACAACCTTGTCTCAGGATTCTTTCTAAGTTCAATGCCCATACTTTAACAAACTATATCTGACAATATACAAACTTAAATGACACATGTTATATATAAAATTAAATATTATGATGTCTTCTTTAAATCTGGAAATTTTCATAATTTTTGGTCAAATTTTAGTCGTTCAAAACTTTACCAAAAACAATATGACTTCTAGAAACATAATCTGGCAACAACTAAATTCAAAAATTCGTATCTCTTAATATACTTACCCAAATAACACATATTACTATCAATTTAAAGCATATCATGTACACTTTAATTCTGGAAAGTATTATAGCCATTGGAAAAGATTTGATCACTCAAACTCATCACAAGTAGACTGCCTCCTAAAAATGAAATCCAACAGTACCACTATTTCAACTTCAATCTTTGGATTTTCTCTCGAACCCTTCAAAAATCATATTCACCGCCTATTCCCACATAAAATCATGTGTAGAATCCATTTCTAACCTCAAAAAACACTAAAATCAAACTCTTTCTCTAAGTTATAGTTCTAGAAAAAAATAGGGATTCATTAAAACTTAACAAAATCACAGCATATATGGTTAAAAATGATGCTGAGGCTTACCTCTTCGCATTTCTACAACCAGTTTGGTATTTTGGCGGCACTCCGGCTAACTGGATGGCACAAAACACCTCAAATTAGAAAAATGAAACCATAGAGATAAAGCACTCAGTGAGTAGAACAACGTTCCTGAAGAGCTTACCAGTCAAGGAAGGTGATTCAGGGTTAGAATTAGCTCCAGAACTCCAAGCATTTTTCTATTCACCTTTCTCTTTCCTCTTCCATTTTTTCCATTTTTCTCATTTTTCTTTCTCTTTCATATGGCTGGCTGAAAATCCTAATAAAGAGGGTTGGAAGGTTGTGATTTCATCTTGCAATTTGATATCCTCCTAGTGTGCCAAGTGTCACAATATGCGAACTCAAGATTGCCATGTGTCCTCAAGCAATTTGTCTTCCTCTTTCTCTCTCTTTTTCATGTTAGGGGAAAGAGAGGCCTCTCCAATTTTCCAAACTCCCAGGTTCGGTGTTTGGGAAGTCAAGTACGTGATCGGGGAGGAGACCAATGCATTCCCCAGACTCAGGTCCTAGGTGTCATCTTCCTAAAGTGCCACCTCAAAAGGTAAAAGGTAACCCTCATCATGAAGGACACTTGTCACCTTCTTGGCATGCCAACACAAAAGGCATTTTGTACTTTGTCAAGATTAGAGGACACTTGTCACTCTTGTAATATCCCAAATTTTGGGACTAGAGGCTTGAGAATAAGCCTAAATCAAGTGGACTGCAAAGCCCTGGTTTAGCAAGTATCCCGTAAGACATAATTGTATTCTCCAAAATTCCTTTATACCCTTGGGGTATTAAAGAGAATATTGTGGTGAGTTAAAGATCTTAGGGAATGAAAAACAATGCAATTAGAAGTCAAAAACAACATAGTTAATTGGAACACGAAGTAGTGTTGCTACCAGTGAATTTTCCTGTACGGCAGTCATGTTTTTCTAACATTTTTCAAGAGTCAAATGATGTTCAAAAATTATGAAACTTTCTAAAACGAAAGTAGACTTATCAAACTTTAATTCGATTGATCATATGGGTCATTTGGAGTTGTGCACAAAGAGATATGTATTTTTCAATTAAGTCCTGTAAAAAAGGTGAATTTCAATCCACCATCCAAAAACAATAATTTTAGGAAGTATGATCTTCTACTTAGCTAAAGATTATATTTTTCCTTAAACCTAGACTTAATAAGGGTTAAATAGCCTTTGGAAGCACCCAAAATGGATATTATTACAATTAGATATGACTTTTCAATTTTTGGTGAAATTTCTGCCCAGGTTTTGCACTTAGTGAGAAAATTAGAAAACATGTAAGGGTAAAACGTTCATTTGACCAATAAAGCAAGCAGCCATTTATTTTTCCATTTAATTGGGATAAATGTTGGTTGAAGTAGGGAGCAAGAAAGGAGAATAATTTATTTGGCAATATTAATACAAGAAGAAAAACTCTTGACCAATGAGGAACAAGTACATATAAAGCAAGATGAGAAGAAAGGTCAAAATTGTAGGCAAATTTGAAGAGATAATTTATGATAATTAAAGAAGCATTTAGATGCACCTTTTCCATTTCACATTCGGTCAAAAAAAAAAGAGGCAAGCAAGGGGAATATATATTTTGTCATATATATTAATTCAAGAGGAAAAGCAAGAACCAATCACAAGCTAACACACAACGAAGCAACGTGAAATATTTACTTAAACCATTACCTTCTCTTCCTTCCATTCATATGGTCGGCCAAAACAGAACCCAAGAGAGAGTGATTGCTTCAAAACCTTCAAGAACACAAGAAGGAAAGGTCTTAGGGTTCCAAGCCAAGAATCAAAAGTAAGGATCTTGTAAAGTTTATGTTTGTGCTTCTTAATCTCTCTACAATCTCTCCTAACCACTTCTCTTCCATGAAATCTATGTTTTTCAAGACAAATCAAGGAAGAAGAGAGATAGGGCAGTGGTGTTTAGGAGAGAGAAAGTGATGAAATCAAGAGGTAATATCATAAACTAGAACCTCTTGTGGTATAAGATGTTGTGGTTGTTGTTCTTGAATTTGGCTTGGTTTTGATTGGTGTTGTAAATTTGGAAAGATGAAACCCTGAGGGGAAATGCTGTCAAAATTTCTCCAATCAATTAGTATTTAAGCGATTAAACAAGTGAGAATAGGTTAAAAGAAGGAGGCTTGTGGTTTTAAAATCAAGAAACAATATTTTCCCTTAATTTTCTGAATTTGGTTCAAGGGCTTTTTAATCCCATTTGGGTTGGAATTTCATCAATTTGATGGTTCCATTAAGTTTAGAAGGGAAAATTATGTAGGGTTCATGTAGCTAGACTGCGAAGTGAGAAAAGCCCTAGAATGGGAAATGACCAAACTACCATTAAAACCCTAAGTTAGGGGCTGTCAATGGTATTTTCATAATTTGGGCCTGAATTTGACCAAATCTGAGGTCAAAAATGGATTGACATGAAATTGTATAGGATTAGCCTGGGTCATAATTTTTGGTGGGGCATAATTTGACCGGGTACAAAGGGACTCAGACCGGGTTCTAGGAGCATTTTAGTAATTTTATAGTTTTGAGTCAAGATAACCAACACAATAAGTTTAAAATAAGTTATCAATAAATAATAACTTATGTATCCTTGAAATTTCAAATATTTCGATTAAAGGTTTGAAATTTTGAATAGAAGTTCGTAAATGACCTAAGAAATTATTAAAGGCATAAAGATGATGAAATAAGTATTGATCCTTAATCTGACCATTTATGTTGCAGTGAGTACTGCCAGAAATGTTCATCTAATGAGGTTATGAGAACTCGAGGTATAGTTATTGTTTTAAGGTTTTTCTATGCTAAGTAATGATCCTTAGTAACCCATGGGGTTAAATGAATGTGGGTATAATATGCGGTGATGTATGATGAGTAGTGATTATGTCGTATCTCTGTTCTGGAGTATCTGATTTAATGATATGAAGGTTGATGATAGGTTTAAAATAGATCTAAGCTGAAATAGTACCTAAGTCAAAATATGAATAAGGTTACACTGTGGTTCTGTTTCATGAAGGAAGTTTGAACCTTACGAATGATGTTGAACCTTCAGTAATATTTTGAGGATATTACCCGAATACCGTGAAGGTTAGAATAGGCGTTATTGATCTTGATTTTTCTAACATGCCTATTGGGTATAATTAAGGAAAGTGATTTCTGACTCATGTAATGTTGAGGTTCTAACACTAGTACAAAAAATGATATTTAGATCGCCACATTTAGACCGGTTATCACGGGTAAGGTTTAAAAGAAATACGCGGTGGCAATTTTGTAGTTATAAGAAACTTCTAAGACTGGTTATTTAAAGAAATCGGTCTTAAAAATCCTATTTAGACCGGTTTTATAAATAATTGGTCTTAAAAATAACATAAATAAATATAGAAATTTTAGACCGGTTATTATTTAAAACAGGTCTAAATATTAACAGAGACAATGAAAAAAAATTCTTTTTTTAAAGACCGGTTATACGGTCTCAAAAGTCAGGTTATTCAAACCTAATTCCTCTCCATTTTTTCCCTCCCTCTCATTGCCATTATTGCGAAAGCACCATCTCAGCCTTTGCACCTTCACGCCTTCATATTTCACCATCAGTTTCGGACTCTCCTCCACCCGCCGCCTCCTCCTGCTCCATTTTCCAACCTAAAATCCCATTTTGCCACTCCATTTTGTTTTCTTTCCCGCTCATTGTGCTATTATTATGAAAGCTCCATTTGAGCCTCTGCTCGTTCGCAGCTTCATATTTCATCGTCTTCTCTGGCCTCTGCTCCAGCCGCCACCTCCTCCTGCTCCATTTTCCAACCTAAAATCCCATTTTCCCTCTCGATTTTGTTTTCCTTGCCACTCATTGCGCTATTGCCACGGTGGGTTGATCATCCAAGGTCACTACCTCCAGGTAAGTATAATGTCCTTGTCTCAGTTCTTCGTTTAAATATAGTCGCTAGCTGCTAGTTTACCACTGGATAGCAAACAATTGTTTGAAGCTGTGGGTTTATGATTTGTGAATTTGGATGTTATGAATCTGTTGAATCACATGTGCTTGGCATTTTGCATTTTTCATAATTAAAGTGGTCCCTTGAAGATGTAATTGTGCTATTTATCAATTTCTTTCTTTTGAATCTATTGAAGTGGTCCCTTGAAGATGTTATGAATATGTTGAATCATTTTCTTTCTTGAGTTTATCAATTTCGTTGTTTATGTCTTCAAAATCAAATGTAATTGTAGTGGTCCCTTGAAGATGTTATGAATGTGTTGAATCATTTTCTTTCTTGAGTCTATCAATTTCTCTATTTATGTCTTCAAAATCAAATGTAATTGCAGTGGTCCCTTTAAGATGTTATGAATCTGTTGAATCTGTTTCTTTCTTGAGTCTATCAATTTTGTTGTTTATGTCTTCAAAATTAGATGTAATTGCAGTAGTCCCTTGAAGAGAAATAAGAACTCTATGGAAAGGGAAATTTACATGAAGAAAATGGAACACACTGCAATTACATCTGATGAACAATTTTAATGAAGAATTCTGTTAAACTAGGTAACTTGATGAGTGTAATGATTTAATACTCTCATCATACTCCTGCCTTTTCCAGGGGAAAAAATATACATAAGAGAAGAAAAAAAAGGTGTTGAAATATATGGATCGTAATTGGGTAAACGTTAAACGGACTAGTGTTGAATATAATAATGGGGTGAGGGATTTTTTGGAATTTACTAGAAGAAATTCCGGTAATGATAGTGGAATGTTCTATTGTCCTTATATAGAATGTTTTAATGAGAAGCGACTAAGTGCTGCAAGGATTTTGTAAGAGTTATACAGTATGGGTATGGCATGGTGAAGAATTATAAATTCCAAGCGCAGCCCAACAAGGGGGGGAGCAGCCTTTGATGATAATGACATGGATCTTTACAATCGGATAGATGATATTATTCATGTAGGAGAAGAGGATTTTGAGCAATCACATTCATACAGTAATATGTGCAGTGATGCTGAGAAGCCGCTATACCCAGGGTGCACAAAATACCAATTGTTGAAAGCAATATTGAAATTGGTAAGTTTAAAAGCACGGCATGGATGGAGCAACAAGAGTTTTTCAGAAACACTTGAGGCCTTTAAGGACATGCTTCCAAATGATAACGTGCTGCCTTGCCGATACTATGACGCTAAAAAAACACCGTGTCCACTAGGGATGAAGTATAAAAAGATCTATGCATGCCCTAATGATTGCATATTGTACAGAAAAGAGCATGAAGAGATGCAGCAGTGTCCGATATGTGAAACCCCAGGGTACAAATCAAATAAGGCCCCTGCAAAAGTGTTGTGATATCTTCCAATCATACTGAGATTCAAATGCCTTTTTGCTAATGAAATTGATGACAAAAATTTGAGATGGCATACGGATGAGAGGATTTTTTATGGAAAGCTTTGACATCCGGCTGATTCTTCTCAATGGAAGAAAATTAATCAATTATTTCCTACATTTAGCAAAGAACCTTGGAACCTTAGACGTGGGCTTAGCACGGATGGCATGAATCCTTATAGTAGCCTAAGTAGTATACATAGTTTATGGCCCGTTCTGTTGGTAATTTACAACTTATGTCCTTTGTTATACATGAAACGAAAGTACATCATGTTATCTATATTGATTTTGGGACCAAAACAACCCGAAAATGAGATAGATGTTTACTTAGAACCCCTGATCGAAGACTTGAAAGAGTTGTGGGATGAAGGTGTCGATGTTTTTGACTCAAACAAGAAGAAGATTTCTAAAATGCAAGCCATGATCTTTTGTACTATAAATGACTTCCCTGCATATGGAAACTTGTCAGGATATAGCGTTAAAGGCCACAAAGCATGTGCAATTTGTGAAGAAGGCACATACTACCATCAACTTCAACATGGAAGAAAGACCATTTATCTTGGCTATAGGAGATTTCTTAGACGGGGCCACCAATATTGGAAATTAAAGAAAGCCTTTTTTGGTGGCCAAGAGTTTGAAGATGCTCTGAAGGCATTGACTGGGGAGAAAGTTTATGAAAATGTACGAAATATCAATGTTCTCTTCTTTAATGCTACAAAGAGTAGAAATGAGAAAAATATATGGAAAAAGAGGTCGGTCTTCTTCAATCTTCCATATTGGAGCAATATTGATGTGAGACACTGTATTGACTTCATGCATGTGGAGAAAAACGTATGTGATAGTATTGTTGGGACGCTGCTCAATATACAAGGTAGTTCTAAGGATGGTGTGAAGGCAAGATTATATTTGCAAGAAATAGGAATACGAGAAGACTTACATCTGAAGCCACATGGTAAGAGAACTTTTTGTCCTCCAGCTTGTCATACTTTGTCCAAGGATGAGAAAAGAAGTTTTTGTGAGTGTTTACATGGAATCAAAGTTCCCTCAGGGTATTCTTCAAATTTTAAGAAGCTTGTGTCGATGAAAGAATTGAAGTTAGTAGGGCTAAAATCTCATGATTGTCATTTATTAATGCAACAACTACTCCCAGTAGCTATTCAAGGCATTGTCGAATATGATCTTCAACACATATTGACTAGACTTTGTTTCTTCTTCAATGTTATTTGTAGTAAAGTCATTGAGACGGAAAGATTGGATGAATTAGAATATAAAGGATACCTGTTCTTGTGCCAGCTTGACAAGCTTTTTCTTCCTTCTTTTTTTTGACATCATGGTACATCTAATTGATCATCTAGTAAAGGAGATAAAGTTGTGTGGCCCTATCTATTTTCGATAGATATACCCAATTGAAAGAACTATAAAAATCCTAAAAGGATATGTAAAGAACCCTAACCATCCTGAAGCATCTATTGTTCAGAAATATGTTTCTGAAGAAGCCATAGAATTTTGTCAACATTATTTATCAAATGTAGGACATATCGGCCTTCCTAAACAACATGATGAAGAAGGGGGTAGGTGCGGGGCTACAGTCAAGAGTGTGGATCCTGATGATTTACAACAAGTCCACTTGTACATTTTGAATAATGTTGATGCAGTTCAAGATTACATAAATGCTCAAAAAGAAATTGTACGGAAAGCGAACAGTCGAATGACTGAACAAAGGTTAATTAGGGAGCATACCAGAACTTTTGCACATTGGTTTAAACATAAGGTTGACGGAGAAGAATGTGTTTCTGATACAATTAAATGGCTAGCACGTGATCCTGAGGTTGATGTCATAAGTTAGACTTCATTTGTGATAAATGGTTATACCTTTTACACGAAGTCCCTGGATGATAGAACCACCATCCAGAACAATGGTGTTATGTTAGTGGCTGAATCTTTGCACTTCTCTAGTTCAAAAGATAAGAACCCTAAATTGGCAGCTATACCTTATTATGGGGTTATTGACGAGATTTGGGTGGTTGACTATGTTAAAATTAAATTTCCCATTATTAAATGCAAGTAGGTTGATGTCAATAATAGTGTGAAGATTGATCAGTTAGAATTTACATTAGTAGATCTAAACAGTAGAACTTTTTTAGATAAACCTTTCATTATGGCAGATCAAGCAAAACAAGTGTTCTATATTACCGATTAGGCAAATAAAATATGGTCTGTAGCTCTCCAAGGAAAAAAGGGTTTTTGATATTGATGAGGAAATTCGTTCAAATTACGATCTTCTTGAGACTCATTCTTTTCCCAAGGATCTTCCTGAATTGAACAAAGAAGATAAAGCAGATAATGAACATGGCACAAGAAATGATCATCGTGAAGGGATGTGGGAGGATATCTCTTTATAAATCTACTTTAAAAGTTAGCTATCTATCTTAAGTAATTATCATTACGAGTTATATCTAGATTATATATACAGTTATTTGATAGCTTACTAACTTAACGATTTGTCTTAATAAGACAATGACGTATCTGAGGCATCCTAGTGCGGAGGGTCATGAGTCACCTACTGCTCTTCAAAGCGAGCTAGCGAGTATTAATTAGAGCCATAATCAAAGTGAGCTTATTAACTAGTTCGTATGGAGGGGTAGGAGGGCCACACGGTTAAGAGATGTTCCCTTCAATCGGAGTGCCGGGTAAAAGGTACTGATTAAGATTGATAAATATTGGAAACTAATCAGGCCTAATGCAAGACGATATAGGAGTTTTTTCAGCCTCCTAGCACGCAATAAACCTAGTATCTTAATATAGGAGCGGAGAAATGTCGACAAAAAAGTAAAGCAGCATATTTGGGATACTATTCAGGTATAAAGTTCTCTTCGGCATGTAATAATTATCAAATTTGTCACTAACTGTGTCAATGCATGCATAATAGCTCTTATACGACGTCCCTTAGAGGGAAATCTTGTACAATAAGACTATGATGTATTGTTGTGAGCATTAGAGGAAGTTCAAGAAGAACCTAGGCAACAATTACGTGCATATCAAGGTGGAAGCTAGTAAGCCCTGTACTACTCCGTGCAGTAAGTATTCATATATCGATGAAGCCACCTGGCAAAGAGTTTTTTAGGCTTCGGACTACTCCATAGGCTTTGGTGAGTTAACTTATTTTGTATTTTGTTTACTTATCAATCGTCTATACTGATTGTAACCTTTTTTTGGTCCTAATTTCTTATTCACAAGCAAGAAGGCAAAAAGCACAAGAGAGTGGTAGGAAGAATGATTGCCCCCTACAATGTCTCGTGGGGGATACGCAAAGGCCAAAAAGGACTTGTTGGCGGCCAAACAGAAGAGATTTGAAAAAGCATCTCAACCCGATCCTTCTATTCTTCTTTCTCCACCATCTCCGCTACGACGCGAAGAATTGTGGTTGTATGCTTGTCAAAAGAGTAGTGGGTCCTATACGAGTGAACAGTCTCGTATAGTCGATGAAAAAATTGTAAGTATCGTTGTTGTTATTAACTATTTAGTAAACATGTTTCATTACTCATGTGTGTTATCTGTATATCTCACAGGAGGAACTTCAAAAAAGCAAGCTAAGGGATCCTTTAAGTCAGAGGGGAGGAATGATATCCTAATGGTTGCTAATAGAAAACATGAGCATCCAGGCCATGTCAGGGGAGTTGGAGGAGGGGTGGGTATAAAGGATTACTTTAGAGCCCCCTCACGCTATTCTTCAAATGTAGTGACTAGAGACAAATTGGAGCGTATGTTGACTACTGTGAGAGTGGAAGCAAGGGTTAAGGCAGAAGCATCATTTGATGCACTATTGGATGCTCGGTTGAGCAAGATGAAGGAGGAAGTGTATGCCATGGTAAGCGCAAGACAAGATACTAATGCTTCCCAGGCATATATTCGCTTGATCCTAAAAAGTAGAGCACTAAAGGGAGTGTTGCAATATTAGGCAGTCATTAGAGGGTCCTGGAAAAGAAACTGATGAGCCTTGTGACATTTTTTTCAAGGATCCTCTGAGATGGTTAGTTGCACGGGGGAGTGTGCACAACCTGGGATCAACTGTTCACCACTAATAAATGACAGATGATCAAGTCAGAGTATCAGTTGAAGAGGTTATCATTGCAGACACACCTGTCCCTATCCATTCTGATGAGTTTAAGATTATGAGCAATGTCTTAGGTACTTTCATATTATGGCCAAAGCACATTGTTTCTGTTTGAGCTGTGGAATCCCCGATCAAGCCCCAAGTCCAGCAACTTTCACTCATGAAGTTTTACAGCCTCCATTGAATGTCATGTAGTAAGTGATTCTGAGGGCATATGATACATCCTTCCTAACAAAAAGTTGGCCTATGGATTCAGTTGTTGGTAAGTCAGGGATGACATGCTATCTTGATAGGGTAGATTTAATGTCCCTGGTTGCTCCTATAAAATATCTTATGATTGAGATTGTCTAACTTTTTTTAGTATAAGTATCTTCTTCGATTATGAGTAAATATTTTAAAAATTACGCTATTTAACTTTGATTTGTGTGCTTACATTATTGTAGGTACATGAACCGTAGGTTGGTCTCCTCTAGTAAGAGTAATAAATTTGGATTCATGTACCTAGTTCAAGTCCAAGAGAAAGGGACCACTGCTACTATCAGAAATAGATACTTATCAGAGAGGCTTAATGAAACAGAAACTGACTATTTCATGGCTCCATATGTTCATGGGTAAGAAACAAATTTATATTCAAAAACACGTATAGTGCTTTATATTTCCTTAACATTCATCTCTTTTTTTAAGGGATCATTGGCAATTGGTTCTTCTATGCAAGGCTAGTTACACAATCATCCTCTTTTGCTCCCTCTACTTGAAACTTGGGAGTAACTTGAAGAAGACTGTGAACTCATAAATTTTCTTGTATTGTTACCTTTTGTCTGGAAAGTTTGTGTGAACAATAAGTAATTTTTGTGATTTTAATGATAGGGCTATGCGGACATTCCTAGACGTTAAGTGCGGTAAGCATGTTCGTGACTTAAAAGACCTTATATGGATCACGCCAAATGTTAGTACATATTTGTTTTCTTTAAAATGTTTTCTATAAGCTATGCTTTCATGCTTGCTTTGAGGATATCATGTTCTTTTTCAAAGTCGTAGGCAACCACCAGGGTCCAACTTATGTGGTCTTTATATTTTGAGGCAAATTTATAATATTATCAGCTTAGGCACAACTGATTTTACCGAAGAGGTAATAAATGTATATTTCAAAATTTTTTTATTACTTTATTGTTTTTAAGTTAGTAAGTTAATGTTTTGTTTGGCTTCAGTGTTACACATACAGATGTTTAATCTTGCTGATCCCTTTCCTAAAGAAGATATTGATTTCATCCGTAACTGTTGTGCTGAATTCATCTATGACCTTTTACAAGACTAGTAAGTTTTTTAATCCTATGTTGTTCTAATAATACTTCTAGTTTTCATATCTAACTTGGTTTATATCTCTGCTTAAGACAATTTCTAGGATATTGGTCATACTAGTTGGTTGCTGATACAGGCATGTGATCACTATTGTAAATTTTCTTCCTTTTTTTTATTTTTCTGTAAAGCTTAGGAATTTTTTGCATATAATGAGAAATTTGTCTTCTCCCTGCTTTTCTTTAGAAGTTTTGGGATTGAAAGTGCACAATGTTGAGATTTTTCTCCTATCATTGTTAAATTGTGGTTCATTGTGTTTCAAAATGCCTGATGATGATAAATTGTTGATATATTGCTGAGAATTGAATAAGTTGATAATGTGTTATTAGTAGTCATTGGAATTAAATGTATTGATTTTGAATTATTTTTATTAATAATGTTGCTTCTGTGATTGTTGACGTCAATTTGAGATATACTTAATTGATGATACAAAGCAATAGTGAGAATAGTATGAATAGATGTAGGTTTTATAACAGGAGAGAATGTTTTAGTATAATTAAAACCAAGAGTTTGATGAAAAACCTTTGGCAACTAAATTAGCCTTTTATCTATCAAGATTGCCATTTTGGTTTTTGCTTTTGTGCCAAACCTACTTACAACCAGTAATAGGATGATTAGAGGGTAGAGGGACAAAGGGCCAAGTGTTGCTGCCTTAAAGAGACTAATATTCAGCATTTATAGCTTCATATCAATTAGGATAACTAAGGGCATATTTAATAGAAGAGGGAAAGGGGAACTATTAAGGATTTTAGGCTTGATGATTCTAAATTTAGAGCAACTTTGCATAGGTTAACATGATGTCATAGACTAAATTGATTTTGAGAAATACCAAGTGTTTCTGGAAATAAAAATGATGTTGTCATTGCTTCTGATTGTGAATATATATGTGTGTGTGTGTTGTTGTTGTTGTTGCTTGTGTATGTGGAAAGGGGATTGTCGTTGAATTGGCTTACTGGCCTGGGTAAGGTTGAAACAAACAAAATTAAAAAAAACATAGTTTTAAGACTGTTCTCAAAAAAACCGGTTTTAAAAGACTTTTTAAGACCGGTTTTGTTGAGAGCCGGTCTTAAAAGTCAAGACTTTTAAGGTCTTAAAAGTCAAGACTTTTAAGACCGGTTGTGAAGAAAATCAGTCTTAAATATACTTTTAAGACCGGTTCTCAACAAAACCAGTCTTAAAAGTATATTTAAGACCGATTTTCTTCACAACCGGTCTTAAAATTTTTGACTTAATCCTCTTTTCAATTCTTATTTTTGAACTTTTAAGACTGGATGTGAGACAAGAAGTCTTAAAAGTTTGGATTTTAGATGTATCAAGACCTGATCCAGAACTGGTCTAAAATATATTTTTTAACTGGTTTTAAAAGTATTTTTTGCAATAGTGTAAGAGTTGAACCATAATCTGAGAATCAAATGTAATGGTTGAATTGATTCTCTAAGAAGTCGAAATGGACTAAATGGCTTGATATACTAGAATGTAGTACAAAAATATGTATGAGGTTTCTGAAGGTTACTAGTTGCTGATCTAGCATAAGGAAAGATCTTAATCATAGAATATTCCTTTAGAGTAGTGACTATGTGATATGAATGAGGGAATACGGACCGACTAGAAAGCAAGTTTAAAGACGTGGACGGGACGGATGATCAAAGGTAGGACCTTAAGAGAACCTGTCTCTTACAACCCTAGCCATAAAGACACCACAAGGATGATCGGTCCTTGATACAGTCGGAGTATTCGCACCAGAATACAAGCATGCAAGCAAAGCTCACACAAGAGAAATAAAATTCTCAAAGAAAAAAGTTCTTATTCATATCATTATCATCTTCTCCCCTCTGTACAAAAAACGCAGCCTTCATATATAGGCAACAAAAGAACACTCTAGAACTCTAAACCTAGTCATAAATGCAATTAAATGGTGTCTTAATTATGATTGATTGCCTTGGTTGGCACCATTCAAGCCTAAATACATTAGGAAATCACTTACTTTTCAAGACTAAATCAGCTAACTAAAAAAATAGGAAACTAAAACAAAGTTTTCAAAAGCAATCTTTGACCAAAAGGACTTATTTAATGCAAATAAAAAGGAAACTAATTAAAAATGAAATTAAATCATATTAAATCAGATTTGATGCATAAGGATGCCTTCTAAAACTAGATGCTTCTTGAGTTGTCTTGGACATCACTTATAATCCTCCACCAAGGCACATGCTTGTCACATGGTATTTAAAGTAAATTCTTCAATATAGACTGCACATGGGCCTTGTACATCATCATATTGGGCTTATTGCTTCATGTTATCCCAATTTCATGGATCTTCATGTTTTGCCACGTGCTCAAGCTTCTAGGTGTTGTAAAAGCATGCATATGGGCTTGAATATGCATGATTATGGTCTCATTTGCACCCTCAACATATGTACTAACATTATAAGCCATTAATGAAGCAAATTGAAGCCTAAATATTTGCTCCGGCCTCTCAAACAGCTCACTCTTTTCTAGGCTTCTAGTAATTAGGCCCTTGATGTCATGTAGAGGATCTTGGGCTTGCTTAGAATCTTCTTGTATGATATAGACAACATCTTGTTCATTGTATGTGCCACCTATGATGTGTTTTCCATAGATGATGCCAACTTGGATGCCTTGTTCAACAACATATAAGATGCCACTTGTACCTCTATCACTATGCCTAGAGCAGGACCAATATCGAAAGTCCAGCCCTAATGTGAAAGTTTGCATAGGGTAATGTCCTTGAGCCATGAGACCTATGTGAGCTTGCATACCAAAGTGATAGACTGAGTGTCTAGAATGATTCCCTGAGGTATAGACACTAGTGCAAAATAGCCTTTTTAGACCACATCATTTAGACCCGTTATTGCAGATAAGGTCTAAAAGAAACACGTGGTGGCAATTTTGTAATTAAAAGAAACTTTGTAGACCGGTTATTTAAATAACCGGTCTTAAAAACATTATTTAGATCGGTTTTCTAAACAATCGGTCTCAAAAGTAAAGTAATTAAATGACTTAAGAAATCCCTTTATTTTTAAGACTGGTTATTAAGTTAACCGGTCTTAAAAGTCATTATTTTTAGACCAGTTTTTAAATAACCGGTCTTAAATATCTAATTAAAATGCAAATAAAAAATCCATGGCATTTTAAGACCGGTTATACTGATAACCGGTCTTAGAATGAATTTTTTTTGACCGGTTATTTAAATAACTGGTCTTATAGTTAAGACCTTTAAGACCGGTTATTTGATAACCGTTGTTAATTAGATAACTTTTAATACCGGTTATTTAATTAATCGGTCTTAAAATTTTGGTATTCAAACCTAGCCCGCCCTCATTTCGTATCCCTCTCAGTCCTTTTAGAGCCGTAAAAGCTTTATTTCAGCTTTGTGCTTCTTCTCCAGTCATATTTCTCCATCTTCTCCAATCATATTTCAGCCTCTGCTCTGGCCGCTCCTCCCTTCTCCATTTTCTGTTCATCCCCCGGCCCGTATCCACGAAATCACCATTATCTCCGGCGTGTTCTCCAGCCACTGCAACCGTAGCTCCTCCTGGTTCTCAAGCCACAATCCAAGGTCAATACAACCAGGTAAGAGTAATGTCTCCTTGTTTCAGTTAATTCTTTGTATAAATAGCAAATTTTAGTGAAATTGATTTTTAATAGCAGAAATGATTTTGAACTCTTCGTATAAATGTTGGCACTGGCTTGTAGTTTTATTACTGGATAGGAAACAATTGTTTGATGCTGTGGTCTGTGATTTACAAATTTGGATGTTATGAATTTGTTCAATCACAATTGCTTGGCCTTTTGCATTTTGCATATCAATTTCTTTTTGTTGAATATTTTGAAGATGTAATTCTGCTGCTTATCAATTTCTTTCTGTTGAATCTGTTGAAGTGGTCCCTTGAACATGTTTTGAATCTATTGAATCATTTTCTTTCTTGAGTCTATAAATTTCATTGTTTATGTCTTCAAAATCAGATGTAATTGCAGTGGTCTCTTCAATAAAAATAATAACTATGTGAATGGGGAAAAATTACTTGAAGAAAATGGAACAAACTGTAATGACATCTTATGAGGAATTCTGATGAAGAATTTTGTTAAACTAGATAAACATTAAACGGACTAGTGTTGAATATGATAATGGGGTGAGGGATTTTTCAGAATTTGGTAGAAGAAATTCTGGTAATGATGATAGTGGAATGTTTTATTGTCCTTGTGTAGAATGTCTGAATGAGAAGCGACTAAGTGTTGTAGATATATATACACATTTAATTTGTGAAGGATTTTGTAAGAGTTATATAGTATGGGTATGATATGGTGAAGAAATAGAAATTTCAAGCGCAGCTCAACAAGGGGGAGTCTCCTTTGATGATAATGACACGGATCTGAATGATCGGATAGACGATATTATTCATGATTTAGGAGAAGAGGCTTTTGAGCAATCATATGCATATGGTAATATGTGCAGTGATGCTGAGAAGCCGCTGTACCCGTGGTGCACAAAATACCAATTGTTGAAAGCTGTATTGAAATTGGTAAGCTTGAAAGCACGGCATGGATGGAGCGATAAGAGCTTTTCAGAAGCACTTAAGGCCTTTAAGGACATGCTTCCAGATGATAACGTGCTACCTTGCCGATATTATGATCTGAAGAAAATATTGTGTCCACTAGGGATGAAGTATAAAAAGATCCATGCATGCCCTAATGATTGTATATTGTACTGAAAAGAGCATGAAGAGAAAGAGCAGTGTCCAATATGTGAAACCCCCAGGTACAAATCAAATAAAGCCCTTGCAAAAGTGTTGTGGTATCTTCCAATCATAGCGAGGTTCAAATGGCTGTTTGCTAATGAAATTGATGCCAAAAATTTGAGATGGCATGTGGATGAGAGGATTTCCAATGGAAAGCTTCGACATCCAGCTGATTCTTTTCTCAATGGAAGAAAATTGATCAATTATTTCCTAACTTCGGTAAAGAGCCTAGGAACCTTAGGCTTGGGCTTAACACAGATGGCATGAATCTTTACGGTAGCCTAAGCAGTATACATAGTTCATGGCATGTTCTGTTGGTAATTTACAACTTATCTCCTTTGTTATATATGAAATGAAAGTACATCATGTTGTCTATGTTGATTTCAGGACCAAAACAACCCGAAAATGACATAGATGTTTACTTAGAACCCCTGATCGAAGACTTGAAAGAGTTGTGGGATGAAGGTGTTGATGTTTTTGATGCAAACAAGAAGGAGATGTTTAAAATGCGAGCCTTGATCTTTTATACTATAAACGACTTCCCTGCTTATGGAAACTTGTCAGGATATAGCGTTAAAGGCCATAAAGCATGTCCAATTTGTGAAGAAGGCACATGCTACCATCAACTTCAACATGTGATACGTCCCGGGTCTGGGAGGGGGTGCGGATCGAGTTCGGGGTCTGGTGGCACCCACAGTCGTTGGAGATAGGGGCCCGTGTCTGTACTGGGTTAAAGGAATAGGGGTGCGCCTCTGCTACCAGCTTAAGCTTTTAGAACGATGGTTAGCGCTTCACAGTTAAGCGTGCTCAGCCGAGGGTAGTCTCAGGATGGGTGACGCCCTGGGAAGTCCTCGTGTTGTGGCGCTTCATTCCTGAGGTTTGGTATCAGAGCCAGCACGGGTTCGAATCCTGCTTCCATCGAAAGGTTCGAGGACGAACCTCCTTAAAGAGGGAGGGAATGATACGTCCCGGGACTGGGAAGGGGTGCGGATCGAGTTCGGGGTCTGGTGGCACCCACAGTCGTGGAGATAGGGGCCCGTGTCTGTACTGTGTTAAAGGAATAGGGGTGCGCCTCTGCTACCAGCTTAAGCTTTTAGCACGATGGTTAGCGCTTCACAGTTAAGCGTGCTCAGCTGAGGGTGGTCTCAGGATGGGTGACCCCCTGGGAAGTCCTCGTGTTGTGGCGCTTAACCTCAGGAACGAAGCGCCACAACACGAGGACTTCCCAGGGGGTCACCCATCCTGAGACCACCCTCGGCTGAGCACGCTTAACTGTGAAGCGCTAACCATCGTGCTAAAAGCTTAAGCTGGTAGAAGAGGCGCACCCCTATTCCTTTAACACAGTACAGACACGGGTCCCTATCTCCAACGACTGTGGGTGCCACCAGACCCCGAACTCGATCCGCACCCCCTCCCAGACCCGGGACGTATCAACATGGAAGAAAGACTGTTTATCTTGGTCATAGGAGATTCCTTAGACGGGGCCACCCATATTGAAGATTAAAGAAGACCTTTTTTGGTGGCCAAGAGTTTGAAGATGCTCCAGAGGTATTGACTGGGGAAAAAGTGTATGAAAAGGTGAAAAATATCAATGTCATCTTAGATAAGACTTGAAAGAGTCGAAATGAAAAAAATATATGGAAAAAGATGTCTGTTTTCTTTAACCTTCAATATTGGCAGAATCTTGATGTGAGACACTGTATTGATTTCATGCATGTGGAGAAAAACGTGTGTGATAGTATTGTTGGAACACTACTCAATATACAAGGTAGTTTTAAGGATGATGTTAAGGCAAGATTAGATTTGCAAGAAATGGGAATACGGGCAGACCTACATCCGAGGCCATATGGTAAGAGAACGTTTTATCCTCCAGCTTCTCATACTTTGTCTAAGGATGAGAAAAGAAGTTTTTGTGAGTGTTTACATGGCATCAAAGTTCCTTCAGGGTATTCTTCAAATTTTAAGAAGCTTGTGTTGATGAAAGACTTGAAGTTAGTAGAGCTGAAGTCTCATGATTGTCATGTCTTGATGCAACAACTACTCCCAGTGGCTATTCGAGGCATTGCCGAATATGATCTTCAACACATATTGACCAGACTTTTTTTCTTCTTTAATGCAATTTGTAGTAAGGTCATTGAGATGGAAAGATTGGAGGAATTGGAAAATGAAGGATACCTGATCTTGTGCCGCTTGAGAAGCTTTTTCTTCCTTCCTTTTTTGACATCATGGTACATATAGTTGTTCATCTAGTAAGGGAGATAAAATTGTGTGGGCCTATCTATTTTTTATGGATGTACCCAATTGAAAGAACTATGAGAATCCTAAAAGGATATGTGAAGAACCCTAACTAGCCTGAAGCATCTATTATTTAGAAATATGTTTCTGAAAAAGCCATGGAATTTTGTCAACATTATTTGTCAAATGTAGGACATATCGGCTTTCCTAAACAACATGATGAAGAAGGGGGTAGGTGTGGGGCTACAGTCAAGAGTTTGAATCCTGATGATTTACAACAAGTCCACTTGTACATTTTGAATAATGTTGATGCAGTTCAAGATTACATAAATGCTCAAAAAGAAATTGTACGGAAAGCAAACAGTCGAATGACTGAACAAAGGTTAATTAGGGAGCATACCAGAACTTTTGCATATTAGTTTAAACACAAGGTTGATGAAGAAGAATGTATTTCTGATACAATTAAATGGCTAACACGTGGTCCTGAGTTTGATATCATAAGTTGGACTTCGTTTGTGATCAATGGTTATACCTTTTACACGAAGTCCCTGGATGATAGGAGCACTGTCCAGAATAGTGGTGTTATGTTAGTAGATGAATCTATGCACTTTTCTAGTTCGATCAATAAAGGAAACTGATCGAGCCTAATGCAAGCCGATATAGGAGTTTTGTCGGCCTCCTCGCATGGAATAAGCCTAGCATATTGATAGAGGAGTGGAGGAATGTCGAAAAAAAAGTTAAGCAACATATTTGGGACACTATTCAGGTATAAAGTTCCCTCTGTATGTAATGATTATCAAATTTGTTTCATTATTGTCACTAACTCCTTTCATTCATGAATAACAACTCAACTATGACGTTCCTCAGAGTGAGATCTTGTATAATAAGACTATGACGTATTGTTGTGAGCGCTGGAAGAAGTTCAAGACAAATCTGTCCAACAATTACGTGCATATCGAGGTGCCAGCTGGTAAGCCTCATCCTACTCCTTGCAGCAAGTATTCATACATCGATGAAGCGACATGGCAGGAGTTTTTTAAGCTTCGGACTACTCAAGAGGCTTTGGTGAGTTTACTTATTTTGTACATTATTTACTTATCATTTGTCTTAATTGTTTGTAACCTTTTTTCTCATTTCTTATTCGCAGGCAAGAAGGAAAAAAGCACAAGAGAGTGGCAGGAAGAATGATTGCCCCCACACTATGTCTCGTACGGGATACGCAAAGGATGAGAAAGACTTGTTGGCTGCCAAACGAAGGAGATTGGAAGAAGCATCTCAATCTGATCCTTCTGTTATGCTATCTCCACCATCTCCGATACGGCGCGAAGAGTTCTGGTTGCATGCTCGCCAAAAGAGTGGTGGATCATATACGAGTGAACAGTCTCGTATAGTCGGTGAAAAAATTGTAAGTATCATTGTTGTTATTAACTATTTAGTAAACATGTTTAATTACTCATGTGTGTTATTTATATATCTCATAGGAGGAACTTCAAAAAAAGCAAGCTGAGGGATCCTTCTAGTTGGAGGGGAGGAATGACATTCTCATGGTTGCTACTGGAAAACGTGAGCATCTAGGCCGTGTCAGGGGAGTTGGAGGAGGGGTGGGTATAAAGGATTACTTTGGATCCTCCTCACGTAATTCCTCCTCTAATGTGGTGACAAGAGATGAATTGGAGCGTATGTTGGCCACTGCGAGGGCAGAAGCAAGGGCTAAGGTAGAAGCATCGTTTGATGCACTATTGGATTCTCAGTTAAGCAAGATGAAGGAGGAAGTATATGCCTTGGTAAGCACAAGACAAGATACCGTTCCTACCCAGGCACAGTCGCTCGATCGTAATAAGCAGAGCACCAAAGGGAGTTGTTGCAATATTGGACAGTCATCAGAGGGTCCTGGAAAGGACATTGGCGAGCCTTGTGACATATTTGTTGAGGATCCTCTGAGATGGTTAGTTGCATGGGGGAGTGTGCACAACCTAGGATCAACTTTTCACCACCAACAGATGATAGATGATCAAGTAAGGGTGTCAATTGAGGAGGTTATCATTGCAGATGCACCTGTCCCTATCCCTTATGAGGAGTTCAAGATTGTGAGCGATGTCTTGGGTACCTTCACATCATGGCCGAAGAACCTTGTTTCTGTTCGAGCTACGGATTCCCCGATCAGAGCCCCAAGTCCAGCTCCCTTCCCTCATGAAGTTTCACAGCTCCACTGAATGTGATGCAACAAGTGATTCTGATGGCATACGATACATCCTTCCTAACAAGAAGTTGGCCTACGGATTCAGTTGTTAGGAAGTCAGGGGTGACATGCTATATTGATAGGGAAGATTTAATGTCCCTAATTGCTCCTAGACAATATCTTACAGTTGGGATTGTCCAACTATTTTTTATGTAAGTATCTTTTTCAATTGGAAGTAAATATCTTAAAAATGACGCTGTTTAACTTTAATTTGTGTTCTTGCATTTTTGTAGGTACATGAATCGTAGGTTGGTCTCCTCTAGCCAGAGCGATAAATTTGAATTCATGTGCCCAGTTCAAGTTCAAGAGAAAGGGACCACTTCTGCCATCAGACATAGATATTTATCAGAGAGGCTCAGTAAAACAAAAACTGACTGTTTCTTGGTTCCTTATGTGCATGGGTAAGAAACATCAAATTTATGTTCCAAAACATATATAATGCTTTATATTTTCTTAACACTTGTCTCTTTTTTTAAGGGATCATTGGAAATTGGTTATTCTGGGTAAGGCTAGTTACACAGTCATCATCCTATGCTCCCTCCACTTCAAACTGGGAGTGACTTGAAGAAGACCGTGAACTCGTAAGTTTTCTTACATTATTACCTTTTGTGTACAAAGTTTGTGTGCATAATAAGTAATCTTTATGATTTTGATGATAGGGCTATACGGACATTCCTACACGCTAAATGTGGTAGGCATGTTCGTGACTTAAAAGACCCTACATGGATCACGCCAAAGGTTAGTATATATATTTTTTCTTTAATATGTGTTCCATAAGCTATGCTTTTATGCTTGCTTTGATGATATCATGTTCTTTTTAAGAGCCATAGGTAACCACCGGGCTCCAACTTATGTGGTCTATATATTTTGAGGCAAATTTACAATATTATCAGCCTAGGCACGACTGATTTTTACCTAGGAGGTAATAAATGTATATTTCAAAATTTTTGTATTACTTTATTGTTTTTAAGTTAGTAAGTTAATGTTTTGTTTGGCTTCAGTGTTACACATACAGATGTTTTATCTTGTTGATCCCTTTCCTTAAGAAGATATTGATGTCATCGGCAATTGTTGTGCTGAATTCATCTATGAGCTTTTACAAGATTAGTAAGTTTTTGAATAAGATCCTATGTTGTTCTAATAATACTTATGGTTTTCATATATATCTAACTTGGTTTATATCTCTGCTCAGGACAATTTCTTGGATATTGGTGATACTAGTTGGTATTCGGTACAGGCATGGGATCACTATTATAAATTTTCTTCCAATTTTTTTCAATTCTCTGTAAAGCTTAGGAATTTTTTCCATATAATGAGAAATATTTCTTCTCATACTTTTCTTTAGAAGCTTTAGGATTGAAAGTACACACAATGTTGAGATTTTCCTGCTATCATTGTTATGTTGTGGTTCATTGTGGTTCAAAATGATTAATGATTATAAATTGTTAATATTATACTGTTGTTGAGAATTGAATGTGTTTGTTTTGAATGATTTTTATTCATAATGTTGATTCTGTGATTGTTGAGGGTGGAGGGTTGTAAGGGCCAAGTGTTGTTGCCTTGAAGAGACTGACATTTATAGCTTCATACCAATTAGGATAACTAAGGTCATATTTAACAAAAGAGGGAAAGGAAACTAATAAGGATTTTAGGCTTCATGATTCTAAATTTGTAGCAAGTTTGCATAGGATAACATGATGCCTTAGGCTGAATTGATTCTGAGAAATACCTATTGTTTCTGGAAATAAAAATGCTGTTGCCACTGCTTCTGGTTGTGAATATATATATATATATATACATGTGTTGTTTCTTGTGTATGTGGAGAGGAGATTGTAGTTGAATATGGCTTATTGGCCTAGGTAAGATTGAAACAAATAAAACTAAAAAAAATTTAGACCGGTTCTCAAAAGAACCGGTCTTAAAGTAATATTTAAGACCGGTTAAAATGAGAACCAGTCTTAAAATTATAGCCTTTAAGACTGGTTCTTAAGATAACCGGTCTTAAATTGATATTTAAGACATGTTCTTATGGGAATCGGTCTTAAATAACTAACACTTTTAAGACCAGTTTTCATAATAACCTGTCTTAAATATAACTTTAAGACCGGTTTTTTTATGAACCGTTCTTAAAATCCTATACTTTTAAGACCGGTTTTCAGAGAAGTAAAGCTCTAATATGTTAATTCAGGGACTGAAGCCTGAAATAGAAGAGAAACTTGCTGCTGCTAGTTCAAAGAATTTCACAAGGATATGGAAGTATGTCGACTGATAAAAGGGAACCTAGAGAGAGTATGTTCCGGTAAGAGTACCAATGATGCGATCCAGAATCAACAAGTTGTCTCTTCATATTCAAGTGTTGACTCTTCAACTTCAAACTATCATTTTCAAATTCCATCCGGTCCAGTCACAAGAGCACAAGCTAAAATATTTAAGGAAGCATTGATTGGGCTTATTCAAGAGGCTAATGCAAATCAGATGGCAATTGGATCAACAATTGTGGATAAAGATGTTGAAAACGTCATTAATTTCTTAGGGGCTGCAGATGGAGATACTAATCAAGTTTTGGGCTTGGAGACTTCAAAACAAAGAGCTTGGACCTAGTACTATATATGGGAGGACTCATTTGGGCCTAAATAGGCACATTTTGGGCCTTGAATGCTGATTAAATTTTGTGACTTTTATTTGTGCGAAAATTATTAGATATTGGGCCTATTTGACTTTTGGGTTTCCTAATTAATTAATTAATTAATTATATTAGGTTAGTTTTTATTTTCTAGAATGCATTTAATGTAATTAGGGTTTCTGAATATTTCTCTTTAAATACCTTGTAAACCTTCATTTTGAGGGAGATTAAAAGACTTGGAGACTTGATTATTGAATGAAAGGTTGCACTTTTCTGCACCTTGTTTCTTGGGAGTGGATTCTCTCTAGGGTTCTTCTTAGAACTAACAGACTTATCAAGGTTTGATCAACCTTGTGGCGTCTTCCAACACTTCGGGTCCTTGTTCTTTCGTGCTCAAGGGTTCAAGTGGATCGTCGATCTGCGTTTAGCGTTCTTGGGGTGCGTATATTCAGATTGTTTGTGGGTTCGTGGGGTCTTCCCTTGTGGGTTCGCACCATCTTGGTACCAAAGCTTCGGATCTAAACTCAGGTCACATCTTTCTATTCGTTGTTTCAATTTTTCGTTTAGGGTTTCATGCTTTGTTCTTGAGTCTTTTCGTCTAGGTCATCTGCGTTCGTGTCTGAAATTTTTGCTTCTTTTCGTTAACCGTATCTTTGTCGTTTCCAATGTTTAGTGAGTCTTTTTCATAGTTCAAAATCTCTTCTTTCATATCGTTTTGGAATTAGTTCAATTAGATTTGTCATTAGTGAGTTCTAGCCATTTTAAATCAGTCGTGTTTCTGCAAATTTTCTGTGTCAATTCGTCATGTTTTTCCAGAACGTTATCAAATCTTCTTTCCTTGTTTGACCCGTTTTACTTTGCGGTTTTGGTCATTTAATAGGTCATTCTCATTGTTTAGAATCTCATCTTTCCAGTAGCTTCAGTTTCATCTCAATCCAAAATTTCTACAGTACGTTATAGTCTTTTGAAAATGACGCCTTTCTGGAATTTCTGGGTTCAGATTGCTTGAGATTGCTTGTGATAGATTGTCATTTGAATTCCTGATTCTCCCTCAATTCCCTTTCGATCTCCTTTCATAGATTGTCATTTGATATTCCATATTTCTAAGTGTTGGTTTGATTTCTGCAAATTGTGATTGCATTGATTAAATTGCTTAGTTCTTTTGCAGAGCCTTAAGAGGAATCTAAGAGTGGAAAAAAGGCAAGAGTGACATACATCAATTTAAAAGCCAAATTTGAGAGAAACACGAGTGACACTAAACTTGTTTGAGTGAAACACGTGAGAAGAGTGGTGAGGTCCCTGTTTTTTTCTAAATCTAACTTTTCAGGTACTACCAATATGCATGATGAAAAAGAAATTCATAGACATCTTCAATCCTTGTTAAAAGGACTACAGAAGTTTAATGCTGAAAACGACCAATGGATGTCTGGTTACAACTCCAGATCAAAAAGAGAATTCCAAAGAAAGTTGCAGGAGTTGAAACAAGGCTCCATCAGTGTTAATGAATATTTTCAAGAGATGGAATTAGCTTTGATTAGAGCTGGAGTGAAAGAAACTTCAAAAGCCACCAAGGATCGTTTTCTAAATGGGCTTAATCCTGATTTACTTTGTTTTGCAACGACCTTAGCCTTCTTGGACAATGATATTTTGGTTCAGTTTGTTGCTGAGTATGAGCAAAAGATCAAGCGACAAAGGTGTTCAGAAAATAGCTCTAACTCAAAGGAGATTGAAAGCTTGATAGTTACAGTCTCTAATGACGAGTTAGAGCCAACCAAGGAGGAAGAACAGCCTAATGTTGAACATCACGCTGAGAAGTGTGAAGAAGATGTTCCTGTTCCAAGTATCAATCTTGTGATTGAAGAAGTTCCTCTTAATCATGAAAAGAAAAGTGAAAATATAAGTGAGAGTGGTTGTTGTCAAACTGCTGTTGAGATAAAAATTCAGCTTGAGAGAGAAAAATACATTGAGAGCACTAAGTATTGTCAAAGTAAGGAGAGTAAAAGTGAGTTTGAAAGACAAAAAGCTATTGAGAGTATGAAGTGTTTTCAGAATAAAGAGGGTGAAGAATTGAGTGAAAAGCAAGAAGAAAAGAATTGTGAGAAAAGTGAGAGCAAGGATATTTCTTCAGTTACTAATGATCTTAATCATTATTTGCCTTGTGATTTTGATGTGTTGCAGGTGTTCTTGGATTTGATCCCTAAGAAGCCACCCGATGGATTCTTCTTATCTACAAGAGGCATTGAATCTTCATCTCCTTCGCGTGGTAAGCTTAACAAGAGACATGCAAGCTGGCTGAAATTTATTGAGACATTCCCATATGTTGTCAAATACAAGAAAGGTGAAGATTCGAGGGCGAATCCTTTTGAGGAGAGAGGGAATGATGCGATCCAGAATCAACAAGTTGTCTCTTCATATTCAAGTGTTGACTCTTCAACTTCAAACTATCATTTTCAAATTCCATCCGGTCCAGTCACAAGAGCACAAGCTAAAATATTTAAGGAAGCATTGATTGGGCTTATTCAAGAGGCTAATGCAAATCAGATGGCAATTGGATCAACAATTGTGGATAAAGATGTTGAAAACGTCATTAATTTCTTAGGGGCTGCAGATGGAGATACTAATCAAGTTTTGGGCTTGGAGACTTCAAAACAAAGAGCTTGGACCTAGTACTATACATGGGAGGACTCATTTGGGCCTAAATAGGCACATTTTGGGCCTTGAATGCTGATTAAATTTTGTGACTTTTATTTGTGCGAAAATTATTAGATATTGGGCCTATTTGACTTTTGGGTTTCCTAATTAATTAATTAATTAATTATATTAGGTTAGTTTTTATTTTCTAGAATGCATTTAATGTAATTAGGGTTTCTGAATATTTCTCTTTAAATACCTTGTAAACCTTCATTTTGAGGGAGATTAAAAGACTTGGAGACTTGATTATTGAATGAAAGGTTGCACTTTTCTGCACCTTGTTTCTTGGGAGTGAATTCTCTCTAGGGTTCTTCTTAGAACTAACAGACTTATCAAGGCTTGATCAACCTTGTGGCGTCTTCCAACACTTCGGGTCCTTGTTCTTTCGTGCTCAAGGGTTCAAGTGCTTTGATACCAAGATGGTGCGAACCCACAAGGGAAGACCCCACGAACCCACAACCAATATGAATATACGCACCCCAAGAACGCTAAACGCAGATCGACGATCCACTTGAACCCTTGAGCACGAAAGAACAAGGACCCGAAGTGTTGGAAGACGCCACAAGGTTGATCAAGCCTTGATAAGTCTGTTAGTTCTAAGAAGAACCCTAGAGAGAATTCACTCCCAAGAAACAAGGTGCAGAAAAGTGCAACCTTTCATTCAATAATCAAGTCTCCAAGTCTTTTAATCTCCCTCAAAATGAAGGTTTACAAGGTATTTAAAGAGAAATATTCAGAAACCCTAATTACATTAAATGCATTCTAGAAAATAAAAACTAACCTAATATAATTAATTAATTAATTAATTAGGAAACCCAAAAGTCAAATAGGCCCAATATCTAATAATTTTCGCACAAATAAAAGTCACAAAATTTAATCAGCATTCAAGGCCCAAAATGTGCCTATTTAGGCCCAAATGAGTCCTCCCATGTATAGTACTAGGTCCAAGCTCTTTGTTTTGAAGTCTCCAAGCCCAAAACTTGATTAGTATCTCCATCTGCAGCCCCTAAGAAATTAATGACGTTTTCAACATCTTTATCCACAATTGTTGATCCAATTGCCATCTGATTTGCATTAGCCTCTTGAATAAGCCCAATCAATGCTTCCTTAAATATTTTAGCTTGTGCTCTTGTGACTGGACCGGATGGAATTTGAAAATGATAGTTTGAAGTTGAAGAGTCAACACTTGAATATGAAGAGACAACTTGTTGATTCTGGATCGCATCAACCAACAATCGAGGTGGGCCTAGTTAAGGAGATACCTCACAGAAGCGTAAAGGACAAGGATTCTAACAAAAGGGAGACAATAAAAAGCCCTTTTGATTTGGGAACCATAGCAATTAGAAACCCCTAATGTCTCAAACATGCCTCTGTTATGGCAAGTCTCATCCAGGACGATGCTGCGATCTTCCTATGAGCCAAGTGATTTGTTATGCCTTTCGAAAGCCAGGCCATTTGGTAAATAATTGTCCCAAGCAAGAAGCACCACAACCTGCTAAGCCCAGACAAAAGAATCAGGGCCAAGTATTTGCCTTAACCCAGAAAGAGGCGAAGAAGTCTCTGGAGGTGGTTCAAGGTAAAATCCTTCTCAATGGTAGTTTATTGCAAGCTTTATATGGTTTGGGTGCTAGTCATTCCTTCATTGTGTATGAATGTGTTAAGCACCTAGGATTACATTGCATAAACTACCGTTTGACTTGATTGTGTCAATACTGATGGATGTCAAAACTATGATTATTGAAGCTTGTTTAAACTCTTTGGCAAAAGCTGAAGGACATGAGCCTATAATTGATTAGATCTATTTGACACTCCAAAAATTGAAGTTATACTGTGTTTTGACTGGCTGACGGTGAATAACGTGCTGCTGAATTATAGAAACGAAAGGATAATATATCCTACTCGGTTGGAGGCGTATAAAAGAAATGCTAGTCTGGACTTCCTCTCCTTGGCAGAAGCTGTGAAATACCTGAAGAGGGTATGCCAGGGATATATAGTGTTCTTTTCTGTACAAGCAGGGATTGAAATAGCTTTGGAAGACATTCCAGTTGTAAGGGAATTTCCTGAGGTACTTCCAGATGATCTTAGTGGGTTGCCTCCAAAAAGAGAAGTATAATTCGCGACCAAGATTATACTTGGAGCTGGGCTGAATATGGTTGAGCTGAAGAAGCAAATTGAGGAATTACTTGAGAAATGGTTCATTTGACCAAATGTTTCACCATAGGAAGCGCCAACACTATTCATCAAGAAGAAGGATGGGAGCCTGAGGTAATATATTGACTACAGAAAGCTAAATAAGATAACTGTCAAGAACAAGTACCCACTTCCCCGGATTGATGACCTTCTAGATCCACTGTTTGGAACAAGTGTATTCTCAAAGATTGATCTAAGGTCGAGGTATCATTAGTTGCATGTGAAAGTAGAAGATATACCGAAGACAGCTTTTAGAACCCGGTATGGATACTACAAGTTCCTAGTAATTCCCTTTGCGATAACCAATACACCAGCAGTGTTTATGTACTACATGAACTATATCTTTCATCAATACTTAGATCAGTTCGTGGCAATCTTCATCGACGACAGTCTGATATACTCCAAGAGCATAGAAGAGTAAGAGGATCACTTGAAGATCGTGTTAGACATTCTATAGGAAAGGAAACTCTATGCGGAGCTAAGTAAATGTGAGTTTTAGCTCTCAGAAGTCAGATTTATGGGCCATGTTATCTCACAAGAAGGGTTTGCAATGGATCCCAGTAAGGTGGAAGCAGAGCTAGACTGAAAAAGGCCAAAAACTGTTGCTGGGATACACAGTTTTCTGGGTCTTACTGTCTATTACAAGAGATTCATTCATAATTTATCTCTGATTGCCTTGCCATTGACCAAGCTCACATAGAAAGATCAACCGTTTAAGTAGGATGATCAATGTTATAAGAGCTTAAAGAGAGGTTGACAACTGCACCCATGTTGATTATCCCTGATCCCGAGTTAGTGATGCTAGCAAGCAGGGACTAGGATGTGTCCTGATGCAGCAGGTCAGCGTGGTGGCCTATGCCTCTCGCAACTGAAGCCTCATGAGATGATTTACTCCACACATGATCTGGAGCTGGCGGCAATTATGTTTATGCTAAAAGTTTGGGGAAACTACCTATATAGGGTGGTTGTTAAACTGTATTGTGACCAAAAACTTCTTAAGTACCTGTATGATAAGAAAGAGCTCAACATAAGACAATGCACCGATAGAGTTAATACTAAAAGACTACAACCTGGAGATCAAGTATCACCCGGGAAAAGCCAATGTCATCGCTGATACTCTTAGTCAGAAGGTGGTACAAGTGGCAACTATGATGATATAGGAGAGAAAATTAATAGAAGATTTTCAAGATCTAAGAATTTTAACTTAATGGAATGGTAAACCTTGCATTCCAAGTGCTCACATCTCATTAGTCCAAATTCCATTTCTTGTATAATATTACAAAAAAAATTCCATTTCTCCTTTCCTTGATTATTCCACTGAAATTAATGAGGAATGAGGGAGTATATGTTGCTTTTGAAATATCCCATAATACCATCTTGCAAATGGTTGACCAAAGCTTTATGCTTTTTGACCTTTGAACTTTTTGACTTTCTTTGATAATAATTCACCAAAATAGGCTTATTAATTACCAAGTAGCAATTTCCCTCTTTATAATCTCCATTTAACTAAAATTATTAGGAATGTTAGGGGAAAATAATTATTTCTTGTTTTATTGCAAAATTACCGTTTTGCTCTTACGTTTTATGATTTATCGAAATAAATCATTTCTTGCCCTTTCTTTTGGTTTGGCCTAATTTCAAAACTTGTATGAGGCCATTATTCGTGTCATTTTATATTCAAATTTTGGTTACAATATTAGGCCTTCAAGTAGACATTAATTGCCTCTTTGTGTATTTACTTAGCCAAATTATGTATAACCAGTGATTGGAATATTTCTGTAAATTTATGTGCACCGTAATTCTCCATTTTATTCCACTAAATATCACAAATATACATATAAGGAATATGGGTGAAAAAGTGAGCTATTACATCATCTAACACTAAAACTTTAAATCTATAAAATTTCCCAAATGCTTAAAATGAATTTAAATCCTTTGGGAAGTACCTTAAAATGTTCCTATTTCACCATCAGCACATCACATAACAGTAACTAAATTGAAAAGCATCATTTTTATTTCACAAAGAAACTAGAAGTTAAACAATGTTGTTTGATTGTATATCATTATTCTCTTCATATTTCTGTTCAATTCCCTTTTAGCAGCCCAATATAATATAATATGAGTTAAGTAAGCATAAAATGTTTAATGTTTACTTTGGAGAACGGGAACTTTTTATCATTGTCTAATTACGTAAAGGTTATGACTAAGAATTGAGAAAATGTGACAAATGGTACAACAAACTGTTCGATAATGTATTTTATTTACGAGAAAAATAGGCTTTTAGACTGGTTAAAATTGGCCATTTTAGACTAGATTTAGGTCTGATCTTATATCAACCGATTTAAAAAGTCTATCTTTCTTAAGACTAAATCTACAATTCATCTTAAAATTTATTTTTTCATACCAGTATTTAAACAATCAATCTTAAAAAGCTTCGATTTATGATAAAAAAAGTTTACTATTTAGACCAGGTAATTTCATACCTGGTCTAAAAAATGGGCACTTTTTTTCTTTCAAAAATGTACGTTTTATTTTCTTTTCACAGAAGTTCGGTTGGTCTATTGGATATTATTCTATTTATAAGTTATATTATGTACTATTAATTCTATAGGCAGCCCTTAAAACACAAATGCAATCGATATGAAAAAAATAGTATTTTTAATAACCATGAATCTAAGCCTTATGTATTAGATAATTATTGAATCTTAATTTCAGCTCTTGTTTTTTCAAGGTGTACTTATTTTACTTTCATTTCACCCACCTCCAAAGAAGTTAGATGATATTTTAGTATTGGATTTAGTGGATGCAATTTTAGGCCTGTCATTTGTATGACGTTGATGTATGATTCATATTGTGAGCATCCCTAATGTTGAATGCAGCATGATATATCCCTGATTTACATGTATTTTCATATATTTTTATGGGATTTTTTCTTCAATATTGAGCTTACATGTGATTATTATGATTATTTTGGATTAAAAGGTATTGCACAAAAATATGTCATCAAAAGGGCTTATTTGTCAACTGATTTTATGATTCCTATTTATGGATTAAAAGGTATGTTTGTTTTGATTTCAAGATAGTGCATAGGAGTTTGTAGGCTAAGGCTGAAGACATTAATAAAAGCCCATATGATGAATAAATGAGCATTGGAGCCTAGAGGCAGTGAAAATTCGTAGATGCTGGAGGACCTATGGAAAACAAGGCCTTAAGACTAGTTTTAGACCACTTTACAACATGGTTATGACTTATACATGTTAACCTATCAGCTATATGTTTTAAATGGGCCCTATTAACATCCATTAAGCATGAATAACAGTCTTCCTTGACCCTAAAGAGTAATGGACGCCGCTACCAATAATTAATAAAGGGTGAAGGAGTGATTTCACAAAGCCTTCTTCCTAACCATGTCAAGAAATTAGGTGTCACATTAACTAATGAAGGGTATAATAGTCATTTGGTTTTCTCTCCCATAAAAACCTAAATGACGCTAACCAACAATTCAAAAGAACAATTGAGCATCAAGGAACAAGGTTTTAGTAAACTCATGAATTTAGGAAACTATCTCAATTTATAGTCCAACTAGGAATATGAACCCTTCACAACCTTGCATCCTATGTAACTAAGACAAATGACACCACTTAGTTCATCAAACAAATTTAGGAAACCTTTATCCTAGGTCAAGTAGGACACCTAACTAATTTCCTAAGGCATAAAAAATGTAGCTCTAACTTATCCTAGTCAAATTAGAAAACCTTTCTATCTTTCACCTATACCTAAGGCATCTAGTTTCCTATTATGGAGCAGGCTTGGCCACTATTCATTTCCCTTTCAATGTAGCATATTAGGCATCCAATTAACTTTAGAAAAACCTTAGGAAACCCTAAGAAAGTTAAGCAAAACTGAAGCTGTCAAACCAAAAAGAATTTAGACATTTAATAAAGTATCAACGCATAGTTCAGTAGGCATATAAAAATAGCATAAACACACTGATATAATATTCTTTATTATATTACAGAAATCCCCAAAGGGTTTTGTATATTACATAATACATAACCCAAAATAAAAGAAAAATACAAGATAACCAACACAAAAGTCCCTTCAAAGTTAGCCTTTTTCAATTCCCAGGATCTACTACTTCCTTGTCTTTCGAGCCGCTTTGCCTTGGTGTATAAATTTTATTTACGGAAAGGGATGAGATTCGAGTGAATCTCAATAGTAACAGGCAATCAATCATATAAAATGTGAAAAGTAAACATGTAAAGAAGCATATATCATGGTACAACAATCAATAATTCCAAGCATATGTCTGACAATGTTCAGGATCAAAATTATGATTTTGTCTAGATCAAAATGATCGTCTGATCCCTATTTGCACACATCTTGTCTTATTGTGATCACATCAATATTCCGGAGTAGCTATCACTCTGTTTGTAATTGTCATGTCCGCTCAAACTTGGTCTACCTAGCCTCATGGCACAATGCTCATACCATGGGGTGGTACCATACTTATCCCACACCCAGCGAAAAATAATGCCACATAGGCATATTATATTGGCCAACCTAGACTGGATACCCACTGGCAAAGAGGTACTTGTACTTTTCCCTCAAGGTAGTACTTATGCTTTTCTCACGTCCAACTCTAGGATACTTACTGCCTTACACATATCATTGCACACAACATGGCAAACAATGCATATTAACAATCACATAGAATATGAGAGATAGTGTTAACCTTTTACCTTTTCGGTCTGGCTCAGCAAATATTGAATCCTAAAATTTCTAAAGTAATTGTAAATGAGTTATTACTCATTCATACTTCATTCTAAAATTTACAAGTTGGCTATCTTAACTCAAAATTGTGTAATTACTAAAATGCCCTAGGGATTCTGATCCAATTCCCTTTTTACTCAGTATATCTGTACTTTTTCATAAATTGTGACCTAGGGCTAATCCTACATAATTTCACATGTAGAATCTAATTTTGACCTTAGTTTGGATAAATTCACTCTCAAATGACCAGATTACCCTTGACAACCACCAATTTAGGGATTTAAGGGCAAAATTGTTATTTCACACCGTAAGACCTTCACACTTCCAAAATCCACAAGTTCTCTAAATTTTCCATTCTAAACATCATGGAACTATCAAAAACATAAAATTATAGCTCTAGCCCATAATTCCAGGTATGGTCAAAACTTTGCTAAAATTTGAAAATTTGGATTTTTCATGAAGTCAATCCATAAAACACATTCCTTTCACTTATAATCACTTGTTCAACCATACAAACACCTAATGAACATGATCAATATAAATTTGGGTAGCATCTTCTCTTAGGGTTTGGACATCCCAAATTACAAAATCTAACCAAAATCAACCAACAATCACAACTTTGATTTCAATAAGAATTTCAAGGTTTTCTTGACTTATATTGATTCCTGTTCTTCCTTCGTTCAAAATTGTCTTCCTTCTCCTTCTTCCTTTTGAGTTTTTCTTGCTTGATAGCTATTCCAAGATGGCATAGAGATCAAGAGGATGTTTTCATAGATTAGAAGACAAGAACAAGTAGAAATTTCTATCTACTTACCTTGATCTTATTCTTCTCTTATTCCTTTGTTTTCTCCAAGTCTCTTCCTCTCCCTTTTCCACTTGATTTGGCCAAAATTTATGGCCTTTTAAAGAGAATTCGAGAGTTCTCTAGAGCTGTCCTTATGTGTCCATTTTTATTATTTGTTTGTGGTGAATTTTTACATGTGATTTTTATGATAATATTAATTTTTTACAAACTTCTCTATATTTCGCTTGTCCATTCTACATGGAAAAAATATTCCTCTTGCATTTCAATTCTTCCAAAACTGAAATTTTCTAAATTATTAAGGAAACGTTGTTGAATTTATTTTATTTAGCCAAAATGACCATTTTGCCCATATTTTTCCTTGAATTTTTGAAACAATTGCTACTTTCTTCTTTCCCTTATTTCTTAGACGAATTTTGGCAATATTTTAGGCCTAAAAAATTGTGCTTCTTCATAATCAATTTTAGACCACAATGTTAGACTTTTATCATGGAAAACATTGGACTTTAGTCTTTCTTAGCCAAAAAATTGGACTTTAGTCTTTCTTGGCCAAAAAATTGGACTTTAGTCTTTCTTGGCCACTTCAAGTGCTTCAAAAGTCACCTTTCCATTGCATTAAATACAAATAAATATACATGAAATTTTTTGTGACTAAATTTGGGATATTACAGAAGCCTTAGTGGTCACACTCAAATTAGGAAATTACACTGACTTACTCTAAAAGTAAAGGCTAAAAACTTTCCTATTTTGTGCCTTATCTTGACCAGCCACCTTCATTACCATTATGACCAGTTGATTTCATTAAAAACACAGTAGAAAACCTTAGGAAAGTGTCTAAAACTAGGCTGCCATGTTCACCATTCATTCTCATGCAAAATTGGGACATCACACACACTAAAGCCTAATACACTCACTCTAGAGGCCACTACTTGTACCCTAACTTGTTCCTATATAAATGGCACATGTTGGAGGTTCAAAGGAGGAGGATTTGAATGCCAAATCATAAGAAACTAAATTTCTTGTACTTCTTGGAGGTGGATGCTATGGCATGGGAGCTTCAATTACGGGAGTAATTGCTTTCTAATTAATTTTCTCTTGAACTTAATGATTTTCCTTCATTAGGAATTATTTTGATTTCAATTTGAGATTGAGATTATGTGTTATAACTTTATTAGTTGTATTATTATGGTTTGAATTGAGTTGTGAGACCTGAGTTTTGATTTTATATATTTCCATTTGCACTCATTGAAATTGTTTTATCCAGCATGTTGTTAGCTATGATAATTGATTTGTATTACTATTGAGTGTCTCTGTGAGCATTCTACATTTGGGAAGCAAGTTTTATTAACTCAATCTAAATTGCATACCAAGTTGTTGTTATCTATCATTTAGGACAATTATTTGTTATGAATCACTTGACTCAAACTGTGTTTAGGTTTTTTAATTAGACTTGGTGCATTAATTCACTCCCATATCATTTGTAATGCCTTACATTATCTGCCCCTTTATTACATACGCGGAAGCGTTTGCTTATATTCTCTTAGTGGATTATTACTCATTTTTTTGGCTGTTGAGCTGTTATTTTTATTGAATATCAGTGTTAATTATTTTCTTAGTGATCGTAGTTACGATTTACTTTAAATTACATGTACTCGTACTTGCATATTCATACATATATTTTTGTCATGCAGATAATTTACATATAGTAAATTAATAGACATTCTTTCTTTCTAGATTCTTCTTGTTCTTTCCTTCTTGTTCATCTTCAACATTCTTCTCTGTCCTATTTGCTGACCTATATGTTTAGTGGGGAGTGAGATTTGAGGGAATTCAGTAGCAAATATACAAACAATGCATGTACCATGAATACTAGTGCATGATATGCTTGCTTTACATAAGCTCATATTCACATAATGATATTCTGCATGGTCAATGTTTTATGAAACATACCTATGGCCACTGTAAAAATAGAAACAAAGCTTCATTCATTCATACATGCTTCACATAATCAAGCAAAGCAATACAACAAATCAATACACATCATAACCATCACATACATACAAGTAATTAAGTTTACTACCTTTTGCCTTTGTGTCTTCCTCTTGTACCTTTTCTTCTAATTTAGGTTCTTGGTCCCTGTCTCTCGGGCGTCCCGGCAAACGTCGAATTCTGCAATTTATAATTCATGGACAGCGTGTTATTACTTGTCCCAATTTTTTATAACTTAAGACACTTTGGTAGGTCATCTTTATAGTTAATGCTTTAGGCCCAATAGGTATTTAATGGGCCCACGTCAACTTTAAGTGTTTAACTTGACCCTTAAAGTTCCAATTTATTACAAAAGTACCCTTACTTTTAATTTTCGCACCATTACTCAATTCTGCAGAATTTTCAATAATCTTTGAAAATTCATATCTAATTGTACAAATATCTAATTGTGATAATTCTAAAGGTTATTTGACCCCTAATTAGTCTAGTTTCAGGAACAAATATAGACATAGCACTTCTGGAAGCATATCAATACAATATCTCACTTTATTTATCACTGCCCCAAAATTCACCATTTTTACAAACCAAATTTAAAAAATGTAAAACTTCCAGTACACACATCCAAATGAACAAATGACATATCAAATTAAATCTTGACATTTCTAAACTTAGAATGGAAAGGTTCACAATTTTTAGACATCATTTTCCTATTTAAAAATGATGTACAACCAGACTGCCACAAATTTCATTCTAGAATCAACATCAAATTTTGAAAAATCGTATCTCTCAATCCACTGTTCAATTGTGTCATATTAACTATCCAATTAAAGCTTAGGATGTTTACTTTCATTATGTAAAATTTCATAAGGTTTGGACTAGATTTGAATATAAAAATACATATCACAACAACTCTACCCCAGAAAAATGAATCTGGCAGTAGGGTCACCACACTTTTAAAAATTCTAGATTTATGTATAATCATCAAAAACTTATAACCACATGCTTTTTCACATAATTTTTCTTGTAGAATAGAATGATAATGTCAAAATCACCAAAATCACAAGGACTGAACAAACCCTTAATAAACCAAATACACCATAACAGAATTTTGTCCAACAACTTGGTTTAATATCATCATAAATCATCTTTTTACCATAAACACATGATTAAACCTTAAAAATACCCCTAGCTGAAATATGAACAGCACTACACCTTCATGAAAATTCATCCAAAGAACAAACCAATCGGTTTAAAAGGAAGCCTACGCTTACCTTAACATGTTTCCACAATCGGTTCAAAAATCTGACAAAACTCCAGCCAACGATGTGATAACTCATTTCCTATAGCTTAAGATGAGTATAAAAGAGTAGTGAAACTAGGATCAGGTCCTAAATTAAGTAGTTTCAGAAAACGTTTGCGAATTCCAAACCTCTATCAGGATTTAAACTTGGGATTGGAAAGAAATTTTGAGGGTAGTAAAATTTTATCAAACCATTTTCGCAACCATGTACTATATCACTAAGTCTCACTAGCTCTTTCTTTTATTTTATCAGAGCTTGTGAGCGATTCTTTACTTAGTTCTCATGTTCCATATCTTGATTCAATTTGGTTATCAATCAAAAGTGTAATTTAGCTAAACTAGCCTTTTACTATTCTACCAACATTACCATTTTAACTATCATAATGTGTTAGAGTTACAGGCTATTTATAGTATATATAGATCCAAAATATCCCAAGTCAAAATAACAGACAACTAACAGAAACTAAAGTCTCTTGCATTCCAGCCTCTAGCTGTCCATATTATCTTCTTCTTGCCCCTTAAGCTATCTCCCTGTACCGTAGATAGGTTTATGGATAAAGATTGAGATTCAAAAGAATCTCAGTAGTAATGTAGTGTCAATCATACATATATAATATCACAAATCATACTATACAGTCATCATACAACAAAATTATCACAACAGTATTTAGTGCTTTACACACAGTTCATAAACTACCATAGCACTAGGTAAATTACATGGGCCAGAGGGATACCTGGGAAGAAAGTCCCTGGGCATCCACTAGTGCATCATAAAACATTATTGGCCTGACCGTCTACCTGCACACAAAGGCCCCAGGCGACCACCCCGTATAAGCAAATTGTGCTAGACAATTCATGATTAACACATAAAACATATAGTGTATCTTACAATTATATGAAAGACAATTTACTACCTAGATGCTTTCCTTGAACAATTTCCTCCCGTTTGTCTGAGCTCAAGCAAGTCTTAAGCTTCGAATAGCTGTTAGGTCCTATAATTGGAATTTATGGACGATAGGTTATTATTTCGTCCAATACTTGCATAAGGCAATTAGTCAAGTTAGTTGTCATTAAAGTTAGTATACTAAGCTAAAAGGAAAGTCAAGATGGCCCAACTATCCCAAGTTGGTTGTTTCCACCCTTAAAGTTAAACTTATTTACTTTATGCCATTACATTCTTCATTTCCACCTTTATTCTCAAATCTGCTAGCTTTTTGCTTAACATCAAAAATTCACCATTAATTCTAGGAAACTCCAAATTGAGTGGTTCCAAATTCTATGTAAATCTATTTTAGTATAATTTCACATAAAAAATACTCAATCTTGGCTGCCACAACCATAAAATTTATATCTCCCAATATACTTATCCAAAAATTACAAACTACCCATAAAATTAAAAGATCTATGTCTCTAATTTTATTCTGGAAAGTTTCAAAATTTTTGGACAAGGTTTGACCTATGAAACAACTCGCACAACAGCATTGTTCCAGACAGGGCAGATCAATATTATGCACACACACACTTCATAAATTTCCAAATTGGCATACAAACATCTAAAAATCATGAACACTTGCATACCTACACAATTTTTCTTTCTAAAGCCAATGGAATCATCAAAATTACCAACATCCTACTCCTTCACCACGTCATGCATAGGACAGAAATTAGGATTCTTAGGAAAGTTATGTTGGTTTCTTGCTTTCTCTTGCTTAATCACTTTCTTTCTACTTCTAATCACATGATTAGCTATTTAAACACTAAATGGACATGTTTAGAGGGAATTTGGGCAGCATTTCCTTATGGTTTAGCTTCAGCCCAATAATTATAAAATAAGAGAAAACATCACAATATCCACCTACAACAGCGACAACAACATCAACTAAGGCAAAAGAAGCAAGTTTTGAAATTTACCTCTTCATTCCTACTCCATCTCTCTCCTCAACATCAGCCCACTCTCTCTCTCTCTTCTCTTGAGATTTTGTCTTGAAAACCATGAATTTAATGGAGTAGAAGTGGTTAAGAGAGCTTATGGAGTGATTAGGAAGCATAAACTTCAATATTACAAGCTTCTTACCTTAGATTGAGAAAACCCTAAGCTCCCTTGTGCTTCTTATGTTCTTGTTTGCTCTCAAACTCTCTCTCTCTCTCTCTCTTTGTGCAGTTTATGACCAAAAATGAAGATGGAAAGAGGAGGGATGATGGCTTAATGAATCATCTAAAGTGGCTTTACAAGTGATAGTTTCCAATTGGTCCACATTTTCTATTTTTTTATTTTCCTTTTTGCTTCTTCATTCCACTGAAATGAATGAGAAATTAGAGGGAAATATTGCTCTTGAACTATCCCATTTTGTCATCTTGCAAATTGTTGACTTTTGGAATTTTTGACTCTTTGAATTGTTCCTTGGTAAAAATATTCCAAAATTGGCTTATTAATTACCAAATGACCATTTTCCCTTTTTCAATTCCCATTTGGCTGAAACTATTAAGAATATTAGGGAAAAATAATTGTTTCTTTTTTTATGGAAAGTTACCATTTTACCCTTACATTTTATGATTTATTGAAATAAATCATTCCTTGCTCCTTTCCTTTTGTTTGGCTAAATTTTGACACTTGTATGAGGTCATTATTTGTGTCATTTTATGCTCAAATTTTGGTAACAAAATTAGGCCTTTAAGTGGATATTAATTTCCTTTTCATGCCCTTACTTGGCCGAATTATGTGTAACTGACGATTGTAATATTTTTGTAAATTTATGTGCACTACAATACACCATTTTATTCCACTAAATATCAAAAATATACATATAAGGAATATTGGTGAAAATTGGGGTATTACAAACGAGATGGCACCAAACACCTTCAAATAAAAATCTGAAAGTGTAGAAATGAAGCTTAGGATGAGTAGAAGAAGGTTTGTGAAGTGTATTTGGAGAGAAAATGCCGATTCGGTAGTGTTTCGGCAGATTAAAGTCTTGAAAACTAACTATTCATATTCATCTCTCCTTTAAACATTTTTGTGATATTTTGGCTTTTTTTTTTAATTATTTGGGGCTGCTGGATGGAAATTATATAGCCAAGAAGGGTCATGAAAAGGTTATGCCATGTGTCAAAATGTTATAGTTCCATTTGTCCGGTAAGCCAATGATTCAGTGACATGTGTCACTTTGTTTTTGGTCTTCCCTTTTCCTCTCTCTTAGGTGGCGCCATAATTGTCAGGGGAAGGGAGAGGTCTGACAATTTCCCCAGACTCCATTGTTCGATATACGTGAAGTCAAGTATGAGACTGAGCTGGAAATCGGTGGATTCCCCAGACTCAAGTGCTAGGTGACACTTTCTTCAGATGCCAAAATAAAAGGCATAAAGTTAAGTGTAATGATGAGGGACACTTGTCACCTCCTCACTCTTCCAACACAAAAGTGGCATTTTCCTTTACAATGATTAAGGGATATTTGTCATCCTCTTGCATAACCAACACAAAAGCTAGTCATAATTACTTCTTTTATTAAATTTACTTTAACAAAGTTACATTATCGGTGTCTACTTGGGATTTTACTCTGGTTTTGCTTGGGACTGCAACATATATATCGAATCCTGTCAAATGACACCAAGTCGGAGTGTGTACATGGGCCCTGCTCAATGCCATGTACCGGAGTCCACTCTAAAAACGTATACATGTTTGCCTTGAAAATGACATGTGCACACCTACATCGGCCTATTTCACCTGACAAATCAGTCCCTTATCTCATGACATAGCTAGGTGGCATCTTTTCACCACCCAATGGCATTGTATATGTGTCCTGTGCACATCTGCATCGACATTTTAATCGTACTGCTTGCAAATACCCAGCCCTCTGCTCGGTAAGGCCAAATCGCATTGTCACTAAGAGTCTTTTTATATCTCATTATTCTTGGGACTCTTCCCAACCTGGGCATAGTCATTTGCTTTGATATAGATGTTTCCTCAAGTCTCAAGGCCTAACATTTTAGATACTACATCATTAGGCAAACTAGGATAGCCATAGGTTTACTTTTAACGGGTATTCTATCATATCATTCCCTAAATCCAATTTCATACTTTCATTCATCATTGTATTAAAAATCTAAAAAATTAGTAGTTTAGATTGTTTTACAACATTAAGAAAAAGAAAAAGAAAATCTTAAAACCCATCTCAATGTTTCTGTCACTTAATTTATCCTAGGAATTAAATAAAAGGCTCCTTAAGAGAATATGACCTAAGTTGTGCTCTTCACTGCATAATTTGGCTTATTTTGATTTAACTTATGTGACTAAAGGTTTTTAAAATTGATTGGGTTAATCTTTTATGTACCTTTTAGTTATTTGTAGTGTTTTATATTCATTCATTATATAGGTCTTAGTTTGCATTTGCATACCACATAAATTTTTAAAGAAATACAAATAAATATATTGATTTTCTTTTGTTTTTGTATTTTTGCACTATTCATAGCACACCCTTTTACATAGACGTCGTTAGGACACAAATATTGTTGGAAATTGAATGTCTGGAATGAATTCTGTTGCAGAGAGGTTTTAGTTGTAGTTATGGAATTTCATGGCTAGAATTGGCTCTAAGTAATATTTTATCTTTAAAATAGACTCAAAGAGCTTTGAATATGAATTTCAACCATCCTAATTGAAGTTCTATAGAATTAGTTATGACTTTTCAAAGTTTGGCCAAAGCGATGGCAACTTTTAGCTACCATGCGAATTTAAAAGAGAAAGGGCCAAATGTAATAAGTGTAAACTCCAAGGATGAAAGTAAGCCTATAAGGCTAAGGCAGCCCCATTGGACATTCATTTTATCATGGCACTAATGATGTGGTATTTATCTAGGTCCATAAGAAGCCAAGAAAGAAGAAGAATAGAAGAATTTCCAAGAAGCTACAATGGTTGGAAGAAAAGGGGACAAGAAGAGGAAACAATTCCAAAAGATAGTGAACTTACTTAACTTGCATGCATTTGATATGTTTATTGTGTATTGATTTGTAGTATTGCTTTGATTGGTTATGTGAAATATGTATGAATGAATGAAGCTCTGTTTTTGTTTATACTGTGGCCATAGATATGTTGCATGAAACATTCAGCATGCAAAAATGTCATTATGTGAACATGAGCCTATGTAAAACAAGCATATCATATACTAGCATTCATCTTGCATGCATTGTTAGTATTATTTGCTACTGAGATTCCCCCTAATCTCACCCTCCCCTACCAACCATATAGGTATATGAATACAGAAGAGAAGAATGCTTGAAGATAAACCAGAAGTAAGAATGAAAAGAATTGAAGAAAGGATTGCATTCATTTTACTGTGTGTAAAATATTTACACTAAATAAATACGAGCATTTGAATTAAGTTGTAATCAAGATTGCTGAATCACTGAAATTAAGAATAAGAATTGACAAATAGAACTAACTCTAATATATGAATTTGGTAAGAATAATGGCTAATAGTCGTGAATGATTAATCAACCCTTAACGAATTAAAGAATATCACATTTGATACATCACTAAAAGGGTTGTAAGATAGGTCTTACAGTAATTATATTCTACCTTTTAATTCTCACTGTTTTGTAGGCAATGACACCATAATGAGTGACAAACAAATAGATCTTATCTTAACCCAAATGGAGAATTGAAAAAGAGGTTTAGATTGTCAAGAAAATGGTGCTCCGATCCTCCCATAATCATAACCATGACCTCAATTGGATGAATAACTCTACACATCAACCTTTCTATAACCCATACCACCTACCTTCATTCCAAACCTATCATCCACCCTATCCACCCTATAGACCATATAATGAGACTTCTTTTCTACTATATAACCCATATTTTGAACCCTTCCAATAACTCCATCAACCCACATATAACCCACCTAAACCACGATATGAAGCCTATAAACCACCTACTTCATCCTATCTACAACAATCATGTACATGCCTGGAATACTATATGTGTAACAACCCTTCACTCTCTGTTGGAGTTGTTTATAACTGCTAGAGGAAACACATTCTAGTATGGGTAATGACTCTTCACTCTCTCTTAGAGTTGTTTCTACCCTTTTTTTATGCTAACTTGAGTATGTTATACTTACTGATTCTAGTATTGGGATTAATTCTAGTGCAAAATTGAACAACTCTAGATCATGTACATGCCTGGAATACTATATGTGTATAGAATGCTTTTATGAAAAAAAACCAATTGATTGTTGAAATGCAAAGGCAAAAACTTAGAGAAGTGAAAAGCCCTACGTGAAACCTCTTTTGTTAAAAATGTTGATATCCCTACTATAAAAACCAAGATACACGACGCTTATTTTTCAAAATATTATGGCGTTTCACAAACAACACAGCTTTCAGTGCCATAAAAAGATCTTACGGCACTTGTTAATTTTTTCAAAGCGCCGGTACTTTATATATATTTTTTAAAAAAAGACGTAAAGATGTACCTCCTATGATGCTTTCCTATGAAAAGCGTCATAGGAGGCATTCACCTTCTACGGCGTTTCAAACTGAAATGCCGTAGGAGGTTTTGGGACCTCCTACAGCTCTTTATGCTAAAGCACCTCCTGTAGAAGCACTGTAGGAGGTGCCAAAATACCTCCTACAACACTTTTCAAAGCGTCGTTGGAGGTTTTTATTTGGATTTTTTTTCAAAATAATTTCATTTGATTCTTTACCTGAACTCATCCTAATTAGAATCTACAGAGATCAATATGCAATACTAATCCAAAAGAAAAAAGAAAATCAAATCAGAATTAAATAACACATAACTAGTTAATAAAATCAATACTAAATGTATCCAATTACAACATAATATACAATTGTATGCGCAACTAATTCTATGAGACTAAGACAAGCCAAGAAATTTGTAAGAGAAACCCAACTAACGTATGTGCCTAAGTATTAGGAGATATCTGGCTGACCATGTATTGACACCATTCCTCAATGATCTCATCCACTTGATGATCAGTCAATTGGTCACAATGTTCATCTTCATAATACTACATAAATATCACACACAGAACAAATTGAAATCACTATAAAGCAATTAACTTAGACACTTCAATTGTTAATTAAATTCAAAACACATTATAAACTATAAGTAACTTACTTTCGTGGGAACATGATTTAGATTAAGAGTAACTACATCTTCCATATATTTCATGTGTAGTAACCACAATCATTATTGTTTGACTGGAATGGACACTACAACAATACAAAATAATATTTAAGTCATTGTTTAAAGAAAAATTTGTGAATAACAAAATTTGAGTAAATTCATGTACTCTAATCTTCTTCCAAGCTGTGGTGCTGTCAGTATGTTTAATAGGATAGAGCAATCCAACATTGTTACTACAAAATTAGTAATGAGTGATTAATTTTGGTTATTCAATAATCACACATGAAAATATTTACACATACACCCATATACTTACCCATTAATCATAATCACCATATCTTTTCGGTTCTCTGGATAACCAATTACTATAGGATCTAAATAAAAAATACAGGGGCCTCCAGTTATGGCAGGCTGGATCACAAGCAAAATCTAATGTGCCCTAAAATATTTTGAACATTTTACTTTGACAATAATGTTATGGTAAAAGTGAAAGAATAAAAAAAACATACAATAATGTCATAAATAGCATACCCTGGATTGCATGGCACAATAAACATCTTACTATTACAACCTTTATACCAATACAGAAGATAGCGCCTTGCGTTTCAATCTTGACTCATCTTCATATCTCCTCCTTGTATATTTTCATACATTCTTCACCTGTCTAAATGGTTGGTTGAGAGGAGTGAGATTCGAGAGAATCTCAGTAGTAAACAATACCACTATGCATGCAAGATATAAAGGAATGCATGACATGCTTGCCTACACTACTTTATGCCAACATAATGACATACTGCATGCTCGATGTTATTACATACACATGGCCATTGTACAAATATAATAGAGCTTAAATCAATCAAATATGCTCAACATAAATAGGTAAAACAGTCACATACATGCAAGCAAGGTAAGTTCACCACCTTGTAAATCATTGTCCTTCCTTTGTTACCTCTTCTTCTAGCCATTTAAGCTTCTTGGAAATTCTTTCATTCCTTTTCTTTCTTGACTTTTCCATGGCCCTAAATACCTAATCACATCATTAGAGCCATGATTATGAGTCATTAGAAGTGTATATTAACGCCCAAGAAGCTAGGGAGGGCTAAATAGGTCAATTTTCCTCAAAAACATAAAATCCTGAAATTGGAGGGTTTTGGCCACGGCCAAAAACCAGACAAAAAAATTTTGGTCACGGCCAAGAATCTGGCTATTCAGAATTTCACTGTCCTGATTCTTGGCTGAACTTACACAAATCATAACTAAATGTATAAAAATCCAAATGAGGTACTTCCAAGGTATATGGAATTCTCTTTAAGTCTAATTTGAGGGAAAATATAGTCATAAGCTTAACTCAAATAAATTAAGTTTTTCATTTTATTAGACCTTGCTCCAGAAATTTCCAGTTTTGCATGACCAAAATTTGAACATGTAAAACTTCCAACATACAAGTCCAATTGACTATTGTGACCTATAAAATTAAATTTTCATGTGTCTAATTTTAAACTGGAAAGCCTCAGAACTTTCAAACAAGGTTTACCCCTTGAAAATGCACGCACAACAACATTACTTTACTCAGGGCAGGTTAATCTCATGAACAAGTATACTTCATACCTATCCAATTTCACATAAAAGTATCCCAAAATCATGAACACTTGTATACCTACACAATTTTTCCCTCTAAACCTAATGGAATCATTAAAATGGTCAAATTCCTACTCCTTCCATACGTCACAGTACAGGGAAGAAAATTAAGATTCTCAGAAGTAGTTTGTTGTTTTCTCGTTTTCTCTTGCTTAATCACTTCCTTGTTACTTCTAATTAAATTATTAGCTACTTAGACATCCATTGAACATCGTTTAGACATCAAAAATACTATTTTAAACCAGACATGAACAGTACCAAACCTTCCCAAAACTCATCCAAACAACAAATCAATCAGTTAAAAAAGAAGCTTACGCTTACCTCTACTCATTTCCGTAGACGGTTCGGAATTCTGGCAACACTCTGACTGGTGAGATGGTGCCAACCACCTCTAAAAAAAAATCTAAAACTGTAAAAATGAAGCTCGCGATGAGTAGAAGAAGTTTCCTGAAGGGCACTTTGAGAGAAAACGCCAATTCGGTAGAGTTTCAGCGTATAGAATTTTCTCTCTCTTCTCTCTCCATTCTCTCGTCCAATCACTCTCTCTCTTTTTCTGGTTTTCTATGTGAAATGGAGAAGAAAGATGATGGATTTAATGGATAAATGAATCATCTATCTCATCTTCAACATGTCAGCACCTGGTTGGCTCAAAAATTGAATTTTCGCACAAAGTAGATAATCTGGCAGAATATTCACTATATTGTGAAAATTCATATCTAATTGTTCAAATGTCCAATTGGAGAGATTTCAAAGGCTATGTGACCCCCATTGAGTCTAGTTTTAAGTAAAAATATAACCTTTGGCCAATTGGAATCTCACTCTTTCCAGAATTTTAATATTTGGATGCTGCCCCAAAAAATAGTTAATTTCGATTAGCTAACTTCAAAAATTCATTTCTCTTTTCGTACAACTCCAAATGACTTATATGACCTATCAAATTAAATCTTGATAAGTCTACCTTCATTCTAGAAAGTTTCATTATTTTCAACATCATTTACTTATTGAAAAATGTCACATAATCACCACTGCCACAATGAGAATTTTACCGATAGCAACACTACTTTGTGTTCCACTTTATTATATTGTCTGTGACTTCTAATTGCTTTATTTTATCACTCCCAAGCTCTTTAATTCACCATAATATTCCCTTTAATGTCCAAGGATATATAAAGGAATTTTGGAAAATAATACCATGTCCCACTAGGACATTTGATAAATTAGGGTCTAGCAGTCCCCTTAATATAGGCTTAATCTCAAGCCTCTTTTCATAAAATTTGGGATATTGCACTCACATTTTGAGGAAAAAGGGGACTTACAAGAAAAAAATGTTGTAGGAAGCGACACAGGTTGAAAACAACATATGGGACCATAATCTTTTAACTGCAATCGAAGTGGCAAACAAATATTGAAAAATCAGATATACACGGAGAAATCAAAGGAGATAGGAATAAAGAAAAAGTTGGGGACCAAAGAAGCTTCTGTTTTTTGCACTGTCAAATATAATGGAAACGTGGGAGAAAATGAAAAAGTGACACTCCCGCGACTTGAGAATGAATTTATATCGCCTTGTAAGGTGCTTGTGAAAAAAACGTCGTAAAATATAACACCTTATAAGGCACTTTCAAAGAAAATGCCGTCTAAGGCCTTACTTTTTCAAAAAAAAATTAAAAAAAAGTCTTACCGCATGTACGACATTCATAAAGGGGTAAGACAAATAAAAAAATAGTATGCTATTAGACGGCGCTTTATTTTAAAGCGCCGTCCAAAAGCATACTTTTTAAAATAACATAAAAGGCATCAACTTCATTGAGAACGGAATAATCTAGGCGTGTAATAAATTAAAGCAAATGAATATATTGTAAGTAGAAGGAGGAATAATCTCTCAAATTACTCAAAGCAAACTAATATTGTAAGTGGAGGTGTTTTCATAAGACAGAAAAGCCAAAACATGAAAACAACACATACAAATGATTTTTCCAATGTTTTGATACAAAGAAATACAAATAAAAAGAAAAGATATGAGAAATTATAAGAAAGCTTACCTGCAGGTAGAGAAGAAAGCTCTCATTCAAAGAATCCTCAAACTGAAATTGTTCTTGAAGTCTACAAAATGAAGATATAGGAAATGAAAATATAGGACGAAAGCAACTAACAATTGAAAAGGGAAAAATAAACGAAAAGACAATGGAAAAAAAATAATGGCCTTGGCCGGCGCTTCAGGGGAAGCGACCTTGGCCGGCGCTTAAGAAGAAGCGCCGGCCAAGGTCCTGCACCTTGAACAGCGCTTTACATCAAATGTCGGATAAGGTTATTGGCCAGCGGCATTAGTCAGCACTTTGTTTCAAAGCGTCGGCCAATACCATTGGACGGTGCCTTACTAATAAGCGTCAGCCAAGGATTTTTTCCTTGCCTTTGGTAGCCTTTAACTTTCAAAGGCTGCCAAAGGCAATATATCATAACGTGAATTATTCTTCTGCCAAGGCCAGCTTATTCAACTTTAGCAGGGAATCCAACGTCAAATTTCATTGAGGCATGTATTTTTTTAGATAAAGTGTTTATATATATCTCTTTTGTTAATTTATTTTTTAAATATGTACTTGATTTATTTTTTATTTCATAATTAAAGCATTATAAATAAATAAGTGGGGGAAGTTTGCTGACTAAATATATACAACGAATTAACTTAAGTAACATCTAAATGTTCAGAATAATTTTAAATCATTTTGTCTTTACCCAGCTATGACGATTTGCTGCAAAACACCATAGCTGATATACTAGATATTAAAAAAAGGCCTTGTATGGCGTTTCTTAAGAAAGTGCCATAGAATCTTAACACTAAATTATGACACTTATAATAAAAAGCATCGTAGGTTATAATTTTTTTTTTAAAAAGAAACAATTACCTACGGCGTTTCTTTGATAAACGTCATTAAATGTACGCCATTAAAAGCCTCTTTTGTAGTAGTGTATTGACAAAGATGAATATGTGGTATGTATTGAACCTCCTTTAAGCACTACTACTTCTGCAAATTTTTAACCTATCTCCACTTGCATTAACTTAAATGAACCTCATTATAAGCTTGAGTTACCTTTAGTGTAATATTTCAAATTTTGGGATTAGAAGCTTAAGGATAAGCCCGAATCAAGTGGACTATTAAGCCCCAATTTAGAAAGTTTCTCTAGAAGGCTTAAGAAGTAGAATGGATTTGAATTCCAAAAGTTCAAAAATGCTGCCAGGGTGTATCCTATGCAGTGCAGTCAGTTTACATAACTCTTTTAAATAGGCAAATGATGTCCAAAATTAGTGAAGTTTTCCAAAATGAAAGTAAACTTATCAAAGTTTGATTTGATAGGTCATATAAGTCATTTAGATCTGTACATAAAGAGTTATGTATTTTTGAAGTTAGCCCAATAAAACTGGCAAGTTTAAATGGCAGCATCTAAAAACAATAATTCTTGGAATTTTGAGCATCATGTTGGCTAAAGGATATATTTTTCACGAAAACTAAACTTAATAAGGGTCATATAGCTTAGTAACCCTCTTACTATATGTGTTGTGTTATTGATGATTGTTGTTCATTTTGTTGTTTTTTTGGTTTGGTTTTCATGATTGGTAGGCTTAAACCCTAAAAGGTTATGCTGCCCAAATTGTAATAAATCATGTTTAATATGTGTTTAAATGGATAAACTTGTGGTTACGAGTAAAAGGGAAAGAGTTTAAAGGGTTAAAATCAAGAAAACACAGTTTCTCTTTCTCCTTGGTATGTTTTGGCTAGTGCTGAAACTATGGTAAGGAGCTAGAATTTTATCAATTTAATGGCTCCATTATGTTTAGAAAGGAAAATTGTGTAGGCTTCATGTGGATTGTGAAGTATAAAAAGCCCTAGAATGTGAAATGACATAATTACCCTTAAAACCCTAAGTTAAGGGCTATCAAGGGTAAATCTGTAATTGGGCTAGAATTTGACTAATCTAAGGTCAAAAAGGATTCTACATGTGAAATTGTGTAGGAATAACCTAGTCATAATTTTTGGTGAAGTACAGTTAGACCGGGTACAAATGGACTTAGACTGAGTCCCTAGAGGTATTTTAGTCATTTAGCATTTTTAAGCTAAGATAAGCAACAATATGAGTTTGGAATAATACATGAATGATAAATGAATCATTTATTGTACATTTGAGAATTTTAGGACCAGACAGTTGTGCCCAAGTCGGATCAAAGATAGTGGATAAAGGAAAGACAATTAAGGTAGTGAACTTTCCCTACTTGCATGTATATAATATTGATGCTTGTGTAGTGATGTATGCGATTACTTTACTTGATTATGTAGAGCATATTGGAATGATGAAGCTCTACTTTCATTTATGCCATGGCCATGAGTATGTTATATGAAACATTGATCACGCAGAAATGTGATTATGTGGCATGCATCTACATAAGGCTAACATGTCATGCACTTAGCATATATCATGCATGAATTATGGTAATTGTTTACTACATATATTCCTCTAAATCTCACCCTCTCCCAACCAATAATTTATATAGGTGAATACAGGAGGTATGCTGAGAACAGAGAAGAGGTCTACATGCAGAGGATGCAGTGGTGGATCAAAGATAAGAATGTGGGTGTGTTTGGAAACACATTAGATAAGGAAAAAAGCCTATTTGGACATCAAAAGCCCATTAGAGCACATGATAAGTGTTTGGAAAATCATTAGCTTATAATGGACTTTTAATAAAAAAGAGCTTTTTTCCTTAAGCTCATTTTTTTAGCTTTTGAGCTTCTATCAATGGGCTTTTGAACTTTTTCATTGAATTTTTTATTTAAAAAATATATATTTATATTTTTAACATAAATTATAACAATATATATGTAGTATCCAACAAGGTGTATACATTTTTCAGTCATTTCCTATTTAAACGGGTTTTTCAAATGTTAATTCAAATAGGTTCAATGTTTAAAAAAAGTCACTTCTCCCACAACTAATCCAAACAAAAATCACATTTCTAATCTGGCTTTTTTTCAATTGGGCTTCTGTAAAAGCCTCATTAAAAAAAAGTCACTTCTCCACCGAGTTCCCAAACAGGCTCTGTGTCTACTGTTTTGTATTAAACTTAGACACTTTGGTAGCCTTGTATGAAAATGAATGAACTAATTTAAGCAGAGAATCACCCTAATTGAATTAAAGGGAAAAGATAAGAACCGATGAGTCATAACGAAGTTGCAAGCCGCTGGAATACACTTCCGTAAAAGTTTTAAAATTTTTAGAACAACCCACTCAACTGTAGGTTTAAATTCTGTTTTGAGGTTGGGATTTGGAAAAGCGTTAGAAAAGAATATCGCTTAGTGGTTTCAATTCACTGTGTAAAACTTATCAGAACGAGTGTAAATGTAAGGTGTTACATTTAGCACTTAGTGATATGCTTGATGCATATGTTGATGACCAACCCATTAATTCTTGTAGTAATGAAATTATTGTTCATGTTGATGAATGTGCTTGTGATATTGATGATTCATTTAATGCATATGGGGATCACTTATCCTCTCTTTCATCTATTCACTCTTGTTAGAACTGGCTGACACCCAAGACAGGGGTGAATTGGGTGTACGGTAAGAAATTAAAATCTTTTAAAATCTTTTTGCATCTTATTAATTCAATAAGGATGGAAGTATAAAATCATAATTAATTATCTAAATCGTATATGCTGGAAATATAAGAGCTTAGGGAAGATAATATGCAAACTTTGATTTATCCTGGTTTGGTCCAATCCACGATGACCTACGTCCAATCCCCAGGCTCCTCCCGAGATTTCAATCCATTATGTCCCTCAAGTTTAACTAGTACTTGGGAACCATAACAATTCCATAAGTTTAGTCAGGCACTTGTGAAGCCTGTTACAGATCCCTTATAGAGTTACTCCTCCTTACACATTGTAAGGTTACAATCGAGTTACTCCCCCTTATGAGCAGCAATATTCTCTCTTGCTTACACCCCTGTAAGTCTTACAAGCACCAACGTTCTCTACTGCTTGCACCTTGTAAGTCTTACCAAAAATTCTCTCAGCCTCTCCCGTAAGAAAATCAACCCCCTCAAAGTCCCTCTATCTTGAGATCAATTCAAAAATATAATTGTAAGGATTTACAGACTCTCTTAAAGAGTAGATATGATGCTCACTAAAGTAAAATATAAATAATCTCACTCTTAATGATAAATGATACAGAAAATAGAGAAGAACTGAGAGTGGTTGGATCGAAGAGGATGTCTCATGATATAAGCATATTTGTGTCATTGTGTTCTCGTGCCTCTACTTCTCTTTATTTAAATACTTCCATATATATAGTTGAGTTGTAGTAGATAACTGTTGTAAGCATTCGTCCGTTAGAGTTTGTTGAGGCTATCAAAATATGACCGTTGAACTAGTCGTTGGAAGTTTATGATCAAAATGTCCTTTTTTCCAATTTGTGTGTTAATCCTTGTTTGATCACCTAGAAAATACTTAATCACTAACATAATGAAGTATTAGAGTGATTAGAAGCAAGAACAATAAGTTAAACAATTATTCCAATGATTTTCAGAAGTTAAAAAGTGTTGATGTGTTTTCTCATAATCATCATCACTTGAGTACTTAAAAGCATTACTCGAGTGATATGCTCTAACCACATATCATCTTGCGAGTCACTCGTAAAATCCTGCGAGTGATGTTGAATCACTTAAGTGGCAAGATCTATTACTCGAGTGCTCTTCTTCAAACTCTCAGAACCTTTATGAGTCACTTGCAAATACTTTGCAGTGACAATGAGTCACCTTCTTATGAATTCTTCAATGTCAATCTAGAAAAACACTTTAAGCACTAATATAATGAAGTATTAGCCATGAATATATTGGATCAAAAAATTAGAGATTGGATTTCTGCTCTGGGACTAAACACTTTGAGTTCACCATGAGTGACTCTCTCATTTGAATCCAAATGTTTAATAACTTGTTTTGCGCTTGAAATTTATGTTAACTGATGTTTAAGTATAGCAAGAAGTGTAAACATAAAGAATAAATAACATTTAATCATATTCGGATTGATCTCTGTAATTCACTCTGATATAGTAGCTACCAAACTCGATTTTATATGCAAGACTTGAGTTCTTCATATGTTCTTTAAAGGCCCATGATTAGTTTTTGAACATTGATTTGATGTTTCCCTTAGCACCTATAAAACACTCAGAAAAAGAGATGTTAGAATTTCTTTTAAATATCACTCGAATGAATAACTACTTCACTAGAAGTGATCTTCATCACTTAAGTGCACCAAAGGATCACTTGAGTGATTTTCTTAGTTCAATGTACTTCACTCAAGTCTTCAGCCATGCTTTTAGAAGTGCTTTTGTTCAATTCAGCAAATCACTCAAGTTCATAGTAAGCTCACTAGACATTATTAGCAATCCCTCTAGTGCAGAAGGGCTTGACTGAAAGTGATATGACATAACTGAAGTTCACTTAAAGTGCATTGAGCTTGCACTAGAAGTGATGTTCCAAAATAAACATATCACTTAAATGCACTTGGTCTCCACTAGAAGTAAACTTATAGAAATGACATACAACTCGAGTGATATGCGTTCAGAGCCATACCACTCAAGCGATATTTACTGATCACTTGAGTGATCTGACTAATCACTCGAGTGATCTGTGTTTATATTACTTTCTCACTTTTCAATTTAAATAAGAACACATAAAAGATCACTTTAGGCAAGGTCTGTTATCATTAGAACATGAAATCTAACATTCTCCTCCTTTTTGAAAATGATAAAACTTGTTATATGATCATTTCCAAAAGCATAAGTTCTATAAATTCAAACCAACCTTTACATTCTTTCATCACATTAAATCAGAAAACAGATAAGTTCTATAAATTTATTTAACGGGGGGGGAGAACTGTAATATCCTAAATTTTGGGACAAGAGGCTTGAGATTAAGCCTGGATTAAGCGGACTGCTAGACCTCAGTTTAGCAATTGTCCTAATAAGACATACTTGTATTTCTCAAAATTCATGTATACCCTTGGGGTATTAAAGGGAATATTATGATAAATTAAAAGAGCTAGGGGGAAAGACAAGATAATGCCATGAGGAGTCACATATGACATAGTGAATTGGAACACAAAATAGTGTTGTTATTGGTGAATTTCTCAGTGTGGTAATCGTGTTCGTGTGATGTCTTTTAAGGGGAAAATTATGTCCAAAGATTCTGAAACTTTCTAGAATGAAATGAGACTTATCAAGCTTTAATTTGATAGGTCATATAAGCTATTTGAAGCTGTACACAAAGAGATATATTTTTTTGAAGTTAGCTTAGTGAAACTGGCGTTTTCAGTGTCAGCTTCCAAATATGAGAATTCTGAGAATGATGAGCTTTGAATTGGTCAAAGGTTATATTTTTCCTTAAGACTATACTCAATAAGGTTCACATAGCCTTTAGAACCACCCCAATTTGACATTTTTACAGTTAGATATGAATTTTCAAATTTGATGAAAATTCTGCCCAGTTTTCATTAAGTAGAAAAATGGGACAAATAATGTAAGGGCAAAATGGTAATTTTTCTATAAGACAAGAAATGAGTATTTTTCTCTAATATTCCCAATGATTTCAGTTGAATGGTAATTCAAATGAGGGAAAATGACTACTTGGTAATTAATGAGCCTAGTTTGGTGAATTATTATCAAAGGAAGTCAATAAGTGGAAAAGCTCAAGGTTTTGGTTAACCACTTGTAAGGTGGTATAATGGGATAGTTTAAGAGTAGTATTCCTCTCTCACTTCTCATTTTTTGGTGGGTGAAGAAGAATGAAGGGAAATAAATTATCATGCAAGAAAGTTAAAGAATTGAACTAATAGGGTATGGACACTTGGATGACTTCATTAAGTTATCATTCATCACCCTTTTTCTCATTTTAATCGTTGGAAAAAAAATTAAGAGAGAGAGAACGTGAGAGAGGGCTGGAGAACGAGAACAGAGAAATCGAACGGGGGAGAGATAGAAGTGAACAGTGTTTCCAGAGTTTCAATTCACTGGAACACTGACGAATTAGCGTTTTCTCTCAAAGTTCCCTATATAAACCTTCTTCTACTCATCTTGAGCTTCATTTCTAAGGTTTCAGATTTCTATTTAGAAGTGGTTGGTGCCGTCTCACTGGTCGGAGTGCTGCCAGAATTCTGAACCGAATTTAGAAACGTGTAGAGATAAGCGTAAGCTTCCTTTTAAACCTATTGGTTGATTGTTTGGATGAGTTTTTAGGGTGGTAGGTTACTATTCATGTCTCATTCAAAGGGTGTTTTTTTAGGCCTAAATGATATCCAATGGATGTCTAAATAAGTCTTCTAAGAACTCTAAACGGCTGCCTTATGTGTGGCATGAGCCATAAGTTGGAATTTCATCAATTGGATGATTCCATTTAGTTTATAAGGGCAAATTGTGTAGGGTTCATGTTGAGGGCGAAGTGAGAAAAGCTCTAGAATGTTAAATGACCAAATTACCCTTAAAGCTCTAAGTAAGGGTTGTCAAGGGGTGTTTTCGTCATTTGGGCCTAATCTTGACTAAGATGAGGTCAAAAATGGATTCTACACGTAAAATTATGTAGAATTAGCCAGTGTCATAATTTCTGGTATGGTGCAATTGGATTGGGCACAGGCTGGGTCTCCGGGGGGATTTTGGTAATTTAGCATTGTTACGCTAAGTTAACTAATAATATGAGTATGGAATGATACATGGATGAGTAATGACTCATTTATTGTATATTTGAGAATTGTAAGACTAGCCGGTCGTGCCCGAGCCGGAGCAAAAAAGATGAATCGAGGAAGGACGATTAAGGTAGTGAACTAACCTAGCCTATATGTATTTGATATGTATGTGTTTGCATTGTTGTATGTGACTACTTGATTGAGTGATGCTTTATTACGTTATACGATGGTCATGAGTATGTTGTAACATTGAGCATGTAGGTGTCATCATATTGACATGATTTTATGAATGGCAACCATGTCATGCATCATATATATATATCTTACATGCATAGTGATATTGTTTACTACTGAGATTCTAATGAATCTCACTCCTCCTCACCCAAACATATAGGTATGTTGAGTACAAGTGAAGAATGCCTAACGATAACCGAGGAGGACTTACGAAGTTGAATTGAAGATTGTAGTGTAAGGCACTATTTTTGTATTTGATTTAAGCATTGATAGCCTTATGTGGCTATTCATTTGATGTATATAAACGCTTTATGAAGTTTAAGTAGAGAATAGCTCTAATTTAATTATAAGTATAATGCTCGCGTACTTTGATATAATGAATTTAAGAGCCGATAAGGTATTGGTGATGTAGTGAAACTTGTGGAATGATTGAAAGGTTTTCTACCCTTTGAAAAACCCTTTCGACCTTAGGTTCAAATCCTGAGTTGAGTATGGAAATTTATGAACATTTTGGAACATTGGGTAGTCTGAGTTCAAATCCTGGTTCCACAATGGATTTTACTACTCATTTATACCTATTTGAGGTTATGAGGAAAGAGGGAATCACAGCATACATGTGTTCATAATTTTTGGATACTGGTATACAAATTTGGAAATTTATGAAGTTTAAATGCAATGTTGTTTGTTTTGCCTCCTGTGAGACAATGATGTTATGCAATATATTTCTTGAGACAAACCTTGTCCAAAAATTCTGAAACGTGGTAGGATTAATTTAGAGACATAGAACTTTAATTCTACGGGTAATTTGTAATTTTTGGACAAGTATATTAAGAGATATGATTTTCCAAAAATTAAGCCCTGTTTCTGGAATGTAACCTAAAATAGTGGATGTTTGGCGAATTTCTAGGAAAATTATGATGTCAATGGTCAAACCAAAGTATTTTTACATAAAATAAAATTTAAAGAGCTTCATTTTGGCTTTAGAATCATTCAAATTGGATTTTCCTAAAATTAGTTATAAATTTTCAAATTTGACTAAAAAATATGCTAATTTCTAGAAACAGTGAAACTGCACTATACATGATTGTATGGTACATAAACTGTTGAAATTGTGAAAGATAACCAACATAATGAGTTTAGAATGAGTTATGAATAGTTAATAACTCAGTTATCCTAAATTTGAAATTTTAGGATATGTCAGTAGCCCGAGCAGGATGCAGTATTGGATCGATAGTTAGGTAAGGAAAGGGTGCATTCCAGGTAGTAATACTTTCTTTCATGCAATATGTGATAATTGTATGCTTTGAGTATGCCATCTTTTATGGCATGAGCACAATGCCAAGGGCACATTAGCCTACCTGTAATCTAGGATCCAGCGAAGGTGCAGCGAACAAGCTAGGGTCTAAACACTAGTTTAGCCTTGGACAGTGTATACACAATAGTCTATCATCTTACACAACATGGTGCATGACATATTTATTTTCACATCGTATATGTTTGATTGTATGCTACTATTAAGATTCTCCCAAATCTCAACCTTTCCATAAACATGTAAAGTTTCCAGTAGCTGGCAGCGGCTCAAAAGCAGAACGGTAATTTCCAACAGCGCAAGGTTTCGAACCAATTCGAGAAAAGCGGTTGGTTATCTGATGATCTTTTATTATTTTTTTAAGGTCTGTATTATTCTATACGCTTTTATGCAAAATTACTATATATACACAAGCACAACGTATCAATAATATCAGTATTTTATGCTATTCTTATGTGCCCGCTGAACTATCCAAATGCTACTCTGAGTAATATCAATAATGAAGTGTGGTCTTACAATATCCATTTCTTTTAGAATTATCCTGCATACATAAATTACTAGATAGACATTTCGTTACCCACATATACTTGGGCCCTTGATCATTAGTTTTAGACCTTATATGTCCTTTCAGAACCCATACATATTTATTTCCCACATTAGAATTTCTTCTAATATAGCATGTGTGAAAAATATGACCAAACTTTCCACAATAATAGCAAATTCTATAATGATATGTGTTATGAGTTTTTATGCAAGTATTGTGTTGCTTGAGGGAAGGCCTTCTCAAATGTTCAATTTGCCTAAATTCTTTCTTTACACATAAATTTCCAGCATGTTTGAAAACATTTTTGTTTTTCTAAGTAGAATCATTAATTGATTTAAAAATAATTTTATGTAGATTTTGAAAATAAGTTTTATCAATTTCACAAGAGGAATTGGAACACTACTACAAAAAACACGATAAGCGGCGCTTTTTTTATAAATATTATGGCGTTTTACAAACGACACAACATCCAGTGACATAAGAAGAACCTACGGCGCTTGTTGAATTTAAAAAATGTTTGAACATTGTATTTAATTATTAAATTTTTTAAAAGAAGTTTGACCTCCTACGGCGTTTGGAAGCGCCGGAGGAGGTGCTTTAGCACCTCTAACGACACTTCCACATGAAGCACCGTAGGAGGTTAATAAACCTCCTCCAGCGCTTTCTCCAGGAAGCGTCGTAAGAGGTGATTTTTTTTATTGCGTTCCATTTTTTTTTCATCCTGGTTGTTTCATGACCTCATCAACTCATTCTAATTCAAATATAATCCACTACAGAGATCATAATGCTAATAGAAAAGAAAAAAGCAAATCAAATTAGTATAAAATACCATCGATCAGTTAATAAAATTAGTACTAAATATATCCATTACAACATAATATACAGAGAAACAAAAACAAATAGACAAGAAATTTGTAAGACAAAATGTGCCCAAATATTTAGCTATGTGGTATTTGGCTTACCACATATTGACACCATTCCTCAATGATCTCATCTACTTAATAGTCAGTCAACTGGTAACGCCGTTCATCTTCATAATACTACATAAATATCACGTACAGAACAAATTAAAATAACTATAAAGCAATTAACTTAGACACTCTAACTTTGGTTTTTATTAGTAAGGTATTTATTTGATGGTTGTTGGTTTGGAACTGTAAAATATTTTGATATCCTTCATAGTTTTTTGAAATAACTGTGGTATAATGTCTCAATATATTACGATTATTAATGAATAACCATGAAGTCTAGGGTGAATTTTTTTTAAAAAAATTGGGGATCATTTTCAATTAGCCTCCATGCATATTACGTACATATACACATACATGTAGATGTAGAAACCAAAGCAGAGATCTATTCTAGTAATCAAAATGACTAATCTATAGCTAAACCAAAAGCTAAAAGAGAGATCCATTCCAGTAATGAAAATATATACGGAGGAAATAAAACACAAACCAATAGCAAAAGAAAATCAAAGTAAAATTTGAAATAGTTAAACTAAGAACGTAACCTAAACATATACTTAACAAAATGGCTATCTCAATTAAATGTAAAAAATAGTATAAACTATATATAATTAAGTAGAAGTACTTACTTTTAGGGGAACATGATTTAGATCATGAGTAACTACATCTTTCATATATTTCATGACATAGTAACCACAATCATTATTATTTGGCTGGAATGGACACTGTAACAATACAAAATAATAGTTAAGTCATTGTTTAAAGAAAAATTTGTGAATAAAAAAATTGTAGTAAATTCATATACTTTAATCTTCTTCCAAGCCGCGGTGTTGTTAGTGCGTTTAATAGGATAGGACAATCCAACATTGTTCCAATTTGTGGTTAATGCATTAACAAAAGAAGTAATGACTGATTAATTTTGATTTTATTCAATAATCACACACGCAAATATTTACCATATATACCCATATTATTACCTATTAATCATAATAAGCATATTTGGTGTAATATCCTGAATTTTTGGACAAGAGGATTAAGATTTAGCCTGAATTAAAGGGGGCTACTAGACCCCTGTTTGGTAAATGTCATTGTGACACATAGTATTATTTTCCAAAATTCCTTTATATCCTTGGATATTAAGAGGAATTATATTGGTGAGCTAAAGAGCTCAGGGAATAACAAAAGGAAGTGATTGGAAGTCACACACAATATACTAAAGTGGAATATAAAGTATTGTTGCTATTGGTAAAATTCCCGATGTGGCAGTCATATTTGTATGGAAGATTTCAAGGGGCAAACGATGTCCAAAATTTATGAAACTTTCCAAGATGAAAGTAGACTTATCAAGCTTTAACATGATAGGTCATATAAGTCATTTAGATTTGTATATAAAGAGAAATGAATTTTTGAAGTTAGCCTAACAAAATTAATTATTTTCTGGAACAGCATTCAAATATTAAAATTATGGGAAGAGTGAGCTTCAAATTGGCTAAAGGTTATATTTTTCCTTACATTTAGACGCAATGAGGGTCATATAACCTTTAGAATTACCCCAATTGAACATTTTTACAATTAGATATGAATTTTCAAAGTTTAATGAAAATTCTGCCAAATTAAGCATTTTGTGCGAAAATTAGAATTTTGGACCAATGAGAAAGTGACACGTGTCAAGCCACTTGCTGATTCATTTAATCAGCCATTCTTGACCGTGGCCAACACCCCAAAATTCTAGCATTTCATGTTTTTGAAGGAAATTGACTTATTTAGCCCTTCCTAGCCTCTTGGACCTTATTATACACTTCCAATGACTCACAATCATGATTCTAATGATGTGATTGGGTGTCAAGGGCTATGGAGAAGTCAAGAAAGAAGAGGTATGGAATAATTTCCATGGAGGAAGAGGCATGGATGAATTTCTAAGAAGCTCTAAAGGTAGGAGGAAGAGGAAACCAAGGAAGGACTATGGTCCACCAAGTAGTGAACTTACCTTTTATGCATGTATGTGATATGTATGTCTTGCATTGATTATGTGACTGCTTTGCCTATTTGCATGAAACATGTATGATTGGTTGAAGCTCTGTTATATTTATATAATGTCCATATGTATGTCATAACATCGAGCATGCAACATGTCATTATGTTGGCATGAAATAGTGTAGGCAAGCATTTCATGCATTCATATATATCTTGCATGCATAGTGGTAATGTTTGCTACTGAGATTCTTTTGAATCTCACTCCTCCCAACCAACCATTTTAGACAGGTGAAGGATGCATAGAAAGATGCACAAAGGAGATATGGAGGTGAAGTGAAGAGCATAGTGCAAGCCACTATCTTTTAAATTGATGTAAATACTCTGGTTATTGTATTTTATGAGAAGTTATACATTTAATGTATGTGTGTATGAATGTATGAATGAGTTTAGTAGAGAAAAGCTCTAGTATGATTAAAAGAAAAATGCTCGCCTATACTCTGATTTTATGAATTTAAGAGCCGATTAGGTATTGGTGACATAGTGAATCTTATGGGAACTATTGTAAAGTTTGCTACCCTTTTGAAAAAACCTCTCAACCTTAGTTCAAATCTTGAGTTGAGAGCGAGGATTTATGAACGTTATTGAACATTGGGTAGTTCCTGGTTCTACAATCGATTTCACTACTCATTTATGCTCAGTTGGAGCATTGGAAAGTAGGGTGTCACATTTGGCCAGTTCTATGGATAACTAGTCTCTATAGGATCTAAATAATAAACGTGGGGGCTTCCAGTTATGGCAGCCTGGATCACAAGCAAAATCCAATGTTGCGAAAAATATTTTGAACATTTTACTTTGACAGTAATGTTATTATGATAAAAGTGAATGAGTAACAAAAATATAGATAATAATGTCACAAATAACTTACCCCACATTGTACGGCACAATGAACATATTAGTATAGCATGCTCTATGCATGAACTGGTCCTTAAGAGTATGGGTTTGTGCATCCAAATCAGTCCCTGCATAGTGGCCAATGAGGTGTGGGTTGATAAATACAAATCTATTCACCCTTTTCGTGCCCACTAATATATCATGGTATAAGTGCCTTTATGGAAACAAATAGTGTTATTAACACCAAAAACTTGAATGATGAATAATAATCACAGTAACAGATGATGATGATAAAGTACCTAACCCATATGTTGATAGCCGTCGCACTAGCCCATGTACAACCAAGTACTTCAGTCAGGATATCACCACCGACATGATCAAATATACTTGTATAATAGATTTCATCAATGAAAATTAGTTTATGACCTCCTCGACGGATGATATCTGGTGACATTAAACTCAATTGTTGTTTATATGAGGCTATTTTCTTGCCACTTCTGTTACTGGTTGAGGGGTGTGACTTCTATTGTGTTGCTAAGTAGTCTAAGTTCTTCCCACACCCTTCAACTCATTTTCCTTTAGCACCAGCAACCTACAAAAATCATAAAAATCCATCATGTAGTTTTAGATGAAAGTTCATAGAAAAAGTTAATGAATTGTAAATTAAATACCTTGTTCACTGGCTCTATCAAACCTATTGGCCACGCGACATAGCCACCGGCAACATCTCTCACCATTGTCTCTTCATCCTGAGAAGGGATTAGCAAAAGGCCATCATTACATGTGCATATGTCAACCTTTACTCGGAGTGTATTCGGGGGCAATGGTGAGTTATGCAGTGTATCATGGTCGGTATTGTAGGCCACGCCTATAGCAACCGCGTTCTTGAAAGAATCATTGACGTGCAACTTGCATGTTGATTCGCCCTATTAAAAATAGATTTAATTAATATCTAAAGGTAAAATAATTTATAATGTAACAAAAAGTTAACTAGAGAATAAATTAATTACCAAAGGAATGTGAACTATAGGCGCGGGGGTGTAACTCTCTCTATCACTACTGCTGTCACATATTGGACTTGGTGCTGGCCTAGATTGCATCAAGACATAAATTTGAGTTCTCAATAACGTATTTTGCTCTTGCAGCAAGAGCGCATGATCATTAAATTGTTCGACTTGTGACTTGTAGTGACTAATCTTTTGTTCTACGTCTTGCTTGTAGCCACTCATCTGCTGGTCTAGTTGCTGCTTGTAGCCAAAAATCTCCTCCTTTAGTTGAAGAATTTTGGGTCACTTTTGAGAGCCGAAGTAAGATGTTTGGGTGACTCCAAAACAAGTACCCGAAGACGACCACCATACTCAGGAGCTTCAAGCGCTCTACTGAACAAGTCGTTAGGACCAATATAGTTCCCCAACTCCGGTTGTTCTTGCATCATGTGTGCTATCACAAAAAAGAAGTACAACATTATTAGTTATTGTATTATAGAATTATTTAAGTAAAGCTAAATCTTTATTATATATATAATATGCTACTCACACAGTAATTTGCAACTACCCTGCTTGCTCACTGGGAATGTTGCCGTTGCTATTTGTGTAGCCAGCCACAAACAAAATAAATGTGCTGGCATTAGGTCCGATTGGATTTTTGTTCGCATTCCATTTAAGGTTAACCTCATGCCCTTACTCCTAAGCTTGATCATTTTTTTCATTACCATACTTCCACGGGTTACGTTAGCCTCGAATGCGGCCTGACCATGATCATCAACAACAGCAACCTCATCCACATTTGGGGAATCCGTTTTCCTACAAATTAAATAAAACAAATGAAACATCAGTGCATAGTTACAATCATGACAATGAAAGTAAATTAAGGTAAAATATATGAACATATATACATGTAATAAAACATACAAGGTAAAAAATGAGTCACTCGTTATCATCTTTTCCTCTTTCTTGTTTGATTTAAAATCCAAGTCCCCTTGTCATGGTCATATCTCATGTATAAGGGTTCATCTTCATTTTCATCTTCATCTACATCAATATACTTTGACCACAACATCTCAAAAGAAAGATCATCCTCAGGAATATTCAAGAATTCATCACTTTCAACATTAAGTTGTTCTTGATTATTCTTGTTCGATGGAAGGACAATGGACCAATTCTTCTTAGCAGGGATCTACAATATAAAAAACTTGTTCGGCTTGCGATGCTAAAATGAAAGGAATATCTTTATACCAAACTTTAAAAAGGTCCACTTGAAAAACCCCAACTCATCTGTACGTAATCCACTGTTGTTGTTTACCAATTTACATCTGAACACAGGGACCCTAAACACAGTGTAATCTAACTCCCATATTCATTCAATAACACCAAAATATGACATTGGTGCATAGATGGGGTGTATGTCGTTAGCACTAGCTATATGCCAAGAATTAGCAACAATTTTTACCCCACTGTTCTGCATCGTACTCCTTGTATCATGTTCATGTGTGTAGAATGTGTAACCGTTGATTGCATAACCATTGAAAAACAACACATTAAAGCTTGGGCCATTTGATAACTATCTCAAGTATTTAGAAACTGAATCAGGATTCCTCTCCACCTCATCATTAATGTGCCTTTGTAACCAACTTGGAAAATGACGATTGTGCTCTTTTCTTATACAATTTTCATTCCTATCACCATGTACCAATCGAAGAGCATCCTTATGTTCTTCAACATATGGTTCAACCTCATCAGTGTTATGTAACACATACAAGTGAGCTTGCTCCCATTCTGTCAATGATATCCTAATTACATCCTTCCACTTCTTCATTTCCCTGATGTTCACCTATAGTGACGAGACATAGGGATACCTACAGGGTCAACATTTGATAGAAAATCAGCATAGAAGTCACTTGCTTCTTCAACTATGTAATGCTCAGCTATACAACCCTTTGGTCGATATCTATTTTTCACATACCCTTTTAAAATTTTCATAAACAGCTCATTCAGGTACATCCAATACAGGTACACTGGACCGCACAATTGAACCTCTTTCACTAAGTGTACAGTTAGATGGACCATAATGTCAAAAAATGAAGGTGGAAAATACATTTCAAGTTCACACAGAGTACAAACAATCAGCCTTTGCAAATCTAGTAACTTCGTTGAATCAACCACTTTACTACAAATCAGCTTGAAGAACATGCATAGTTTGGTGATGGCATTCCTTACTTTTTTGGGTAAGATTTACCGTATTCCAACAGGTACAAAATTCTGCATGAGCACATGACAATCATGAGATTTCAGGTTCTTTAGCTTCAACTCTTTCACTAATAAAAGATTCTTTATATTTGAAGAATAGCCCTCTGAAACTTTGATTCCTTCAAGAAACTCACAAAATAACTTTTTCTCTTTTCTTGACAGAGTATAAGTCACTAGAGGAACATAAGTGTGGTATCCTTTCTCAACCGATGCTAACTCTTCTCTGATGCCCAATTTGACCAAATCTAATCTCGCATTAACACTGTCCTTGCTTTTTCCTTACATATTAAGTAACGTGCCAATTAAACTATGGCATATATTTTTTTCTATGTGCATCACATCAAGAAAATGTCTCACATATAAGGACTTCCAATATGGAAGTTCAAAGAAAATAGACTTCTTCTTCCACCTGCTTGTCTCGATTTGTTTTCAAAAGGCTTGCGGAACTTTTTATCCAAGTGTCTAACCTTCTCAAATACCTGAGTACCGGTCAACATCTTCAGTGGGCTACCTTCTTCTGAATCACCATTGAAAGCCTTTTTCCATTTCCTCCAATGGTGTTTTGATGGTAAGAATCTTCAATGTCCTATATAGACATTTTTCTTACAGTGATCTAGTCACACTGAATGAGTGTCATCACATATAGGGCACGCACAATATCCAGAAAAATTACCATAAGCAAGGAAATCATTTATTGTGCCAAACAACATGGCTTTCAAAGTGAAACTTTCTTCCCTATGCCCATCATACACATTAACGCCTTCCTCCTAAACCAACTTCAAGTCATATATTAAAGCTACCAAGTATACATCTATATTATTCTCAGGTTGCCTTGGTCCAGAAATTAACATGGACAACATAATAAACTTACGTTTCATGATCAAGTATGAAGGAAGGTTATAAATCATCAATATCATCGCCTACGTACTGTATGTACTGCTTTGAACCTAGTAGGGATTGATTCCATCAGTTGAAAGTGTAAGGCACAAGTTCCTTTCTTCATATGCGAAGTCAAGGTGGTCATGATCAACTTTTTTCCATTGAGGGGCATATGCAGGGTGGCTAAGGTTCGTGTCTTCAATCCGTTGATCTATATGCCATGATAATTGAATATTTATTACACTCATTTGTATCTCTTGATTAATAAATTTAGATTGTTTAGTTAATAAATAATGGGCTTTTATGCTTATTTGGGCTTTGGGTGTTTTATTGGATTTAATATATTTTAATAATAAAAATTCCAGATTTACAACCCTTCTCTATTTTGATCATAACTCTTGAACCAGATATCCGAATGATCTCATTCTTATCTCACTTTTTAGATGATTCAGAGAGCAATAATTGATATGAAGACTTGAAAGGCAGATTCGGACAAGATGATAGTCAAAAATTGTAGCCAACGTTATATGTATTTTTCTTGATTTTTATTGGGCCCGAATTTTGTAATGGAGCACCACTTATTAGTAATTTCCGTTTTGGGCTGAATTGGTAGGCTGTGATCTATTTGCCAATTAGGCTTTTACTTTAGTTAGCTGAAACGATAGAGGCAGAACGAAAATTGGAAATTGAGGATTGAAATCAGAAGTTAAGAATTATGTGAAAAATGTTCTTCATGTTCTTCGCGTTCTTCGTTCATTCTTCAGATTTTCCAGCCATGTCCAGCTAAGCTTCTATGATCGACCTATGGATTGAGGATTCACGTTTCTAATCGGAGGACATGCTTAAACCGGTAATGTAACTTGTTTCTATTTACTCTAATCGGATTCGATTTCTGGAAATAGTTTGAATGTTTGTTTTAATGTTTGGATTGGTACATCCCAAGGACACAATTCGAATTGGGTTATAGTGATACTGTGCGATTGCACAGTAGCATGCCACGCTTATGAACAAAACCTAGACGATCGTCTAGTCGAGGGATTCGCTGGACAAATGCAGAGATTTCGGTTCGTCTAGAACCAGTCACGAGTTCATTAATAATTCTTCGTTCAATGATGCTAGGAAACTCTGAAGTCTCAATCCTAGGTCAGTCGTTTTAATCTATTTGGTCCAAGTCATTTTTTATTTCTATTTTTAATCTGAGTTTATTGTTCTTTAATAGTTTACTAAACCCCCCCAATCGACCATTGTTCGACTGTTTTATACCGCATGTGAATTCCATGGGAAACGATCCAGGTTCTCTATACTGTAAATTCTTATTGAAACTGGTTATTTTGTGAGAACTCGACAAATCTCGATCAAAATTTGGTGCCGTTACCGAAGAATTTGCATCGGTCTAGCATTAACAGTAGTGTAGTGTAGTGTAGAATTTCATAGTTTGAGTCAGGTGGTTCTTGTGATTTGGCAGATTTGTATCTCAACCAAATCACTCGACCCCAGGTCTTTTTGAAGGGATTGGGCATTCTGAGCTAACGTTACTTCCTTAAGGAAATAAGATCACCCCTAATTTTCCCAAATTCTATCATCTAGACCACTTTTTCACTATTTTTTGGTCTCGGTGGGACGTAGCCGGTATTTCAGAAATTGTTTTAGGATTTCTACTAGAATTTTTGACTTGATCTGATTGGGCTGATTTTTGGTGAGCTGAAAGAAAATGTGCCTCTGAGCATAACTCATCGCTTAGCCATGAGCACCCACCTAACTTTTCCAAATTCCATCGTTTAGTTTTCAATTTTTAAGTTTTTTTATTGCATTTTTGGGTTCCTGGATAGTGTAGAAGTTGTTCTATGGAAGTCCCATAATTTTTAAAAATCATTTGGTAGTGTTTTTGAATTTGTTTTGGTCAATTTCTAGTATAGACTTGTGATTTTTGCATTTTTGAGTGTTCTAGTAGTCGTCCTGATTTTTCCTTATGCTGTATGACTAGGAGCAGTATTAGTGCATCTTATCTATTAGACAGAGATCCTGAAATAGAACGCATAATTCTTGCTGCTAGAAGGGCTGTTAGGTTAAGTCAGAGGGTTATTACTGAACCTATTTCTGTTTCTGATTCTGACATTCATCTGATTCTGGCAGCACTTCTAGTTACTCAGACGCTATGGAAAATCAGGGAAATAATAGCAATTGACTGCACCTGGTGATAATTATCAACCTTTGTGTATCCAATACCCTGCCCTTGGTGCTAACCTTGAACTTAAATCTGGTCTTATCCATTTGTTGTCCAAGTTTTGTGGTTTTGCAGGTAATGAACTGCACAAGCATCTGAAGGAATTCCATATGGTCTGCAGCATAATGAAACCATAACATATTGATGAAGACCATATTAAACTGAGAGCTTTTCCTTTCTCTCTTGAGGATGGAGCGAAGGACTGGTTATATAATCTTCAACCTTCATCTATTGGGAGTTGGGCTGATATGTAGAGATTGTTCCTGGAGAGATTTTTCCCTTCTTCAAGAGCCACTACAATCAGAAAAGAAATCAGTAGAATCAAGCAAATTAATGGTGAGAATATGCATGAATACTGGGAGAGATTCAAGAGGTTGTGTGCTAGCTGCCCCCATCACTAGATAACTAAGCAGCTCTTGATTACTTATTTCTATGAAGGTCTTCTACCTAATGACCGAAATCTGGTGGATGCTTTTAGTGGTGGAGCCTTAGTTAATAAGACACCCGAAAAGGCCAGAGATTTCATATCCACTATTGCAACTAACTCTCAACAATTTGGCACTAGAGCAAATAGTAGTGCTGTGTTCCAGATCAGCGGATCTAATGATTCTCACTAGAGATTGGAAAATAGAATTGATGATCTGACCTCCTTGGTGAGGCAACTAGCAGTGACTCAAATAGTGATGTCTTCCACTCCACAATTACGCTATTCATGTGGTTTCTGTTCTGATCCCTCTCATCCCACTGATTCTTGCCCCACTTTGCAAGACAACACATATCAAGATCAGTCAGTGGCTGCTGTGGGCATTTTTCCAAGGAAGCCATAGCACCAGCAGTAAAATAATGCCTTCTCTAATACATACAACCTTGGCTAGAGAAATCATCCAAATTTTAGGTGGAGCCAGAATCTGAATCAGATTCAGAACCATAATAGTCATGTGCAACAGAGTTCTGGAAATTACCAATAGAGACAGTTTCCATAGAACATACAGAATTTCCAACAATTCGTACCTCCACAGCCAGCACAAAAATAGCCGACTAGCAGCAGTGGTTCTTCACTGGAAGAAATGATGAAGCAGCTTGCAGTAAATAGTTTACAATTCCAGTAACAAACTGAGGCTTCTATCTAGAGTTTGCAGACTCAGATTGGGTAGTTGGCAACATCATTGAACCAACTCCATCCTCAAGGATCTAATACTCTTCATTCATAGACAATTCCCAATCCGAAGGGAAACGTTAGTGCTATCTCCCTACGGTCTGGTAAGCAATTACAAGGGCATAAACCAGCTGCAGATGTGACTGAATCCACATCAGAAAAAGAGTCAGAAAAAGTAAAGATTCACTCTAGAAATAAAGAGAAAGTGAAGAAAGGTAAAGAGGAATCTGGAATTTCTATTCCTCTTCTTTTCCCTCAGAGAGCCCTTCAATCTAAGAAGTTGACAGAAAAAGTGCAAGACAGTGATATCCTTGAGACATTCAGAAAAGTCGAGATTAACATTTCTCTCTTGGATGCCATCAAACAGATTCCCAAGTATGCCGAGTTCCTAAAGGAGTTGTGTACCAACAAGAGGCGACTGGGGGGACTGAACGAGTGAGCTTGAACCAGAATGTCTCAGCGCTCCTCGAACAACACATGCCTCACAAGTGCAAGGACCCACATACGTTTTCTATCCGTTGCATTATTGGTAATTATAGATTTGATAATTGCATGGCTGATTTAGGTGCTTCCATTAATGTTATGCCTGCATCTATTTATAAATCCCTTGGTCTTCGTCCCTTGCGACCTACTGGTGTTGTTGTCCAACTAGCTAATATGAGTAATGCTCATCCTACTGGTCTGATTGAAGATGTTGTAGTTAAGGTCAATGAATTGATATTCCCTGCTGAATTTTACATTCTAGATATGGAGGATGAATCTCCTAGCAGTAGGTCCCCAATCATTTTAGGGAGACCTTTCTTGAAAACAGCTAAGACTAAGATAGGTGTGCATTCTGGTACTCTTTCCATGGAATTTGGTGATATTGTTGTGACTTTTAATATCTTTGATGCCATGAGACATCCTAGGGAAGAGCATTATGTTTTATGTATTGGTGTAATAGATGAGACTGTTGATGATGTTCTTTCTGCTTGGTATGTTGATTTTCCTGATTTTGCATCAGTGGGAGATTCTGTCATATGTGCATGTTCTGACACTAAATAGTGCCCTGTTTGCACTGAGATTGATGATGCATTGTATGGAGATATTGGCTTGATTTTTGGTTCTACTTTACTTGTGGATTCTGATATTGATTGTGGTGAAGCTGAGCTTTATTCTGATGTTCGTTGTGATTATAAATTGAACTCTGATGTTAACAGTGAGCTGCCTAGCCATAGTTCTGCTTCTGTGCATGTAGTTTCAGGTATTGCAGGTGTGTACACTTCTCAAATGGTACAATTACCTAAGCTTCTTCCTTCCATTTAGCAGCCGCCCAAGTTAGAGTTTAAGTCATTGCCAGCTCACTTGAAATATGCCTTTCTAGAGGTAGATGAGCAACTTCCAGTCATTGTGGCCTATAACCTTCTACCTGATCAAGAAGAGAAGCTGCTGAGCTTGTTGAAGGCCAATAAGAAGGCAATTGGGTGGACGTTAGCTGATCTTGTTGGCATTAGCCCTTCTATGTGCATGCATCAGATTCTGTTGGAAGTAGATGCTAAGCCAGTAAGACAACCCCAGAGACATCTTAATCCTCTCATTTTGGAAGTGGTTAAGAAGGAAGTGACTAAGCTTCTGCAAGCTAGCATCATCTATCCCATCTCTGATAGCCAGTGGGTTAGCCAAGTCCAGGTCGTTCCCAAGAAGTCCGAAGTAACCATGGTAGCCAATCAAAAGATGAGCTCATTCCTACAAGAGTTTAGAACAGCTGGAGAGTATGCATAGACTACAGGAGACTCAACCAAGCTACCCGCAAGGATCACTATCCTTTACCTTTCATTGATCAGATGCTAGAGCGTTTGGCTGGTAAGTCTCACTACTGCTTTTTGGATGGTTACTCGGGGTACTTCTAGATCCATATTGCTCTTGAGGATCAGGAGAAGACGACCTTTACATGCCCCTTTAGAACCTATGCTTACCAAAGAATGCCTTTTGGCCTCTGCAATGCACCTGGTACCTTTCAGCGTTGCATGGTAAGTATCTTTTCTGACTTTCTAGAGGATTGCATGGAGGTTTTCATGGATGATTTTACTGTGTATGGGTCTGATTTTGATGCATGCTTGACTAATTTGTCTAGAGTCTTGAATAGATGCATTGAATCTAATCTTGTGCTAAATTTTGAAAAGTGTCACTTCATGGTTGAGTCAGGAATAGTGTTGGGACACATTGTGTCTAAAGAGGGTATTAAGGTAGATCCTGCTAAAATTGATGTTATTACTGCTTTGCCTTATCCCACATATGTGCGGGAAGTTCGTTCTTTTCTTAGCCATGCTGGTTTCTACCGACGCTTCATTCAGGATTTCAGCAAGATTGCTTGACCCCTGTCTAACCTTCTACATAAGGATACTGAGTTTGCATTTTATACTGAGTGTAAGATAGCCTTCGATCACTTGAAGTATTGCCTGATCACCACTCCAGTTATCCAACCACCATATTGGTCTCTCCCATTTTAGTTGATGTGCGATGCTTCCAATTATGATGTTGGGGCTATCTTGTCTTAGAGGGTCAACAGGGTTTGTCACGTGTTTACTGTGCAGAGGGTCAACAGGGATACCTTGGAAATTTACTGCGCATTGGTTTAAGCTTAGTTTTGTGTTTACATGTGGGGGTTGCCCAGGAGTGCAACAATTTAAGTGTGGGGATGTTTGATTTGGGAGTTGGGTTATTGTGATTAAAAGAAACAACAATAAAAACAAAAAAAAACAAAAAAAAAGGAAAGAAAGAAGGAGAAGGAGGGATGTATACTTGAAAGGGGATATTCCATTGATTTGAGTGTTATTATTATCGTGCTCTTTCAAATTTCTTTGGTGCTTAGCCTCACATATCCATACTTATACACACCTTCACCTTAGCCCCATTAAAACCTTGAATAATAAGCTCTCTTGATTTGTGCATGCATATGATATGAGTAGTGGAGAAGTAGAAAATGAGCAAGCCTATGGTAGGACAATTTCTTGAGTAGAATTTGAGTGATACATTTATTTACCCTATACACTTTAGAGAGTTGTTGAGAGAATCCTTTGAGAGACCATCTTGTGTGAGTAGCATCATTGATCAAGACTACCGTGTTTTGTAATTTGATATGAAAGGATTTCAGTTTTAATTGGTTGGTCTTTTGAAGCTCTGTGTCCATTGTTCCATTTTTGCATTGTTGGCAATTGTTAGAAAGGAGAATTTTTTCTTTTAGTTTTGCTCAGGAGTGCAAAATGATAAGTGTGGGGGAATTTGATAATTGAATATTTATTACACTCATTTATATCTCTTGATTAATAAATTTTGATTGTTTAGTTAATAAATAATGGGCTTTTATGCTTATTTGGGCTTTGGGTGTTTTATTGGATTTAACATATTTTAATAATAAAAATTCCAGATTTACAACCCTTCTCTATTTTGATCATCACTCTCGAACCAGATATCCGACTGATCTCATTCTTATCTCATTTTTTAGATGATTCAGAGAGCAACAATTGATATGAAGACTTGAAAGGCAGATTCGGACAAGAGGATAGTAAAAAATTGTAGTCAACGTTATATGTATTTTTCTGGATTTTTATTGGGCCTGAATTTTGTAATGGAGCACCATTTATTAGTAATTTCTGTTTTGGGCTGAACTGGTGGGCTGTGATCCATTTGCCAATTAGGTTTTTACTTTAGTTAGCTGAAACAATAGAGGCAAAACGAAAATTGGAAATTGAGGATTGAAATCAGAAGTTAAGAATTCTCTAAAAAATGTTCTTCATATTCTTCGTTCATTCTTTAGATTTTCCAGCCATGTTCGGCAAAGCTTATGTGATCGACCTATGGATTGAGGATTCACGTTTCTAATTGGAAGATATGCTTAAACTGGTAACGTAACTCATTTCTATTTACTCTAATCGGATTCAATTTCTGGAAATAGTGTGAATGTTTGTTTTAATGTTCGGATTGGTACATCCCAAGGACACAGTTCGAATCGGGTTACAGTGATACTGTGCGATCACACAGTAGCATGCCATGCATACGAACAAAACCTAGACGATCGTCTAGTCGAGGGATTCTCTGGATGAATGCAGAGATTTCATTTCGTCCAGAACCAGTCATGAGTTCGTTAATAATTCTTCGTCCGATGATGGTAGGAAACTATGAAATCTCAATCCTAGGTCAGTCGTTTTAATCTGTTTGGTCTAAGTCATTTTCGATTTCTATTTTTAATCTAAGTTTATTGTTCATTAATAGTTTACTAAAACCCCCCAATCAATCATTGTTCGACTGTTTTAGACCGCATGTGAATTCCGTGTGAAACGATCCAGGTTCTCTATAATGCAAATTCTTATTGAAACTGGTTATTTTGTGAGAACTCGACAATTCTCGATCATGCCATGTCAACAGCTTAGCAATCTCTACATTACTGTATAATTGCTTAAATCTCAAAATAATGGGAAAATACCATACAACCTTCGACGAACTTTTCCCTTTCTTCTTCCCATATCGATATGCATTGCATTTAGGGCACTTCTCTAACATTGCATACTGATTACAGAATAATATGCAATTGTTAGGGCATGCATGGATCTTCTTAAAACCCATGCCAATTGTTGAGAAAAGTATTCGCTTTGTCTCGTATGTCTTGGTAGGAAGTACACTTTCTTCTAGGAGAATATCTTGCAAGTTCAAGAAGTGCTTTGAAACCAGAATCGTTCAATCCATAGCGTGCTTTAAAGTTGTTCAATTTCAAAACTGCTAGCAATCTTGTATATTTAGTGCTACCGGGATATATTGGTTTCTCTACATCACCTTTCAGCTTCTCAAATTCCTTAGAACGGTTATGAAACACCCTTTCAACCGCATTTAGCATTTCTTGAAGGCCATCATCCTCATCACACATGCTTGGGTCGAACTTATCATTCGAAGCACCAGTTGTGCTATATACCTAATCACTACTTGCATCATCCGTCTCACCATGTCTTATCCATCGTTTATATGATTGATCAATTACATGACAGACTAAATGATCTAGCAAATCAGGTGGACTAATCTGTTTTCCATAGCAACAAGATAAGCAAGAACACAAGATTTTGTTAGGCTCATTTGTGTGCTTTCTTGCAAATCTAATAAATTCTTTCCACAATCTCTTAAGCGCCGATCGGAAGACATCCATTTTTGATCCATCTATACCTTAAATATATTTTTATAATTGGTTAGTTGTTTGTCTAATGCTGTTAGTTTTTAATTACTTTTATCTTTTCCTATTTATTTCAAAAAAATTAACATCATAACATCCTAAAATTAAATTTGAAGATTTCCAAAAAATAAATACATTCTATAAGCCATAAATAATCAATCAATTATTAATCCAGCAGCATCATATTTATAATTAAGAGATTAAAGTATATATACTTTGTATGAACTTGAAAGGACTACTACAAATACACTTTAACCAAAATTAAATTACATCCAATCATTTCAAACTTTATAATAGCTACAAAGAATAGAGGTTTAAAAACTAAGCAGCACAACATATACGAAAACAAAAGTTCTTCAACAATGTTAATGTGCAACTATTTTAATTTTCATTTCCTCTCTCTCTTGTCTCACCGTCCACCTATCATATCCTCACCATTAATTTCTCTCTCCTTCAACAGGCTCAACATTCTCTCTTTCATCGCTCATATTTTACCTTTTTCTTCAGCAAAAAAATTATTTATTAAAAAACTCTTGTATTTAAGTTGTTCATGTATGAGTTATACACATTTTTTAAACGGTTCTGATTTAGGACAAATTTCAACTAAAAAGGGAAGAAATACACACATTTTGGGGGGAAAAGGCACTTAAAGGAGAAAAAAGCCTGTACGAGGCAATGAAAGTTGAAAACAACACGTGGGATCAGAGAAGCCTTGAACTGCAACTGAAGTGGCGACCAAATATTGAACAAATCATATGTGCACAGAGAAATCAGAGGAGACAAGAATAAAGAAAGTAAAAGGTGGGGGACCAAAGAAGCTTCTGTTTTTCACACAGTCAAATAGAATATAATGGAGACGTGGGAGAAAGTGAAAAAATGAGACTCCCGCGCATACAAATGAATTTATATAGCCTTGTAAGGCATTTTTCAAAGAAAATGCCGTCCAAGGTGTTATAAAAAAAAGTAGCACGTCAAAAAGGAAATTTATGTAAAAATCATGCTATTAAACGTCATTTTATTTTAAAGCACCATCCAAAAGCACACTTTTTAAAAAATAAAATAACATAAAAAGAATCACTAATAACTTTATCCAGAACAAAACATTGAATAATAAATTAGTAATAATTTCTCAAATTGGCCAAACAAAACTAATATAACCTCGGCGTGTAATATTGTAAGTGGAAGTATATTTATATCAAAGAAGAGCCAAAACATGAAAAATTAAACAGATCAAAATGATTTTTCTAACGTTTTGGGAAAAAGAAAGACAAATAAAATAAAATAATCTAGTAAGTAATGAAAAGAGAAATTATAAGGAAGCTTACTTGTAGGTGGAGAAGAGAGCTAGCTTTCAAAGAGAACTGAAATCATTCCTCAAGTCTATAAAATGAATATGACAAGCAAAATGAAGATATAGAACAAAAGCACTGATAGAAAAAGAAAAGTAGAAAAGACAAGAAGAACAAAAAAAATGCCGATAGTGAGTGTAAGAAAAGAAGAAAGGGAAACAAAATTGGACCTTGGGAGGCACTTCCATTAGAATCGCCGGCCAAGGGTGGGCAAGGAAATGATCTTGGCTGGCGTTTTTTCAGAAGTGCCGGCCAAGGTGCTCTTCCTTGGCCTGACTACTAGCTTCACGTGAAGCTAGTGGTTTAATTTCAAAAGGAATATATTCCTTTTGTTTCTTTTTGCAGCTTTATGCCAAAGGCATTTTTTTTTGTAATACGTAAAGGTTTTTGTGTGTATGTGTGTATGTGTAATTATTTTTTGCTAAGGCCAACTTGTATATTGGGAATCCAACGTGAAATTTTATTTAGGTATGTTTTTTTCAGATACTTTTGTTAATTTATTTTTTAAATATTTATTAGCATTAGAAATAAAGAAGTTGGGGGAAGTTTATTTAATTTGCGTGCTGATGACTACCTGTATATATTTAAATGTTTAGAATAATTTTAAATTATTACACCATTTATGACGCTTTCCTTTAAAATGTCATAGCTGATTTATTTGATATAAAAGAAAAAAGAAAAAAAGGCAAAAAAATGCCTTGTGTGGCATTTTTTCAGGAAAAGCCATAGCATCTTAACTCTAACTTATGACGCTTATAATAGAAAATGCCGTAGGTTATTATTTCTTTTTTTAGAAAAAAAATAAAACAGTTACCTATATCATTTTTTAAGAAACGTCATTAAATGTGCTCTACTAAAAGCCTCTTTTGTAGTAGTAGAACTTTTTACCTTAACTTCATCTTGAGCTCCTGATGCGATCCAGAATCAACAAGTTGTCTCTTCATATTCAAGTGTTGACTCTTCAACTTCAAACTATCATTTTCAAATTCCATCCGGTCTAGTCACAAGAGCACAAGCTAAAATATTTAAGGAAGCATTGATTGGGCTTATTCAAGAGGCTAATGCAAATCAGATGGCAATTGGATCAACAATTGTGGATAAAGATGTTGAAAACGTCATTAATTTCTTAGGGGCTGCAGATGGAGATACTAATCAAGTTTTGGGCTTGGAGACTTCAAAACAAAGAGCTTGGACTTAGTACTATACATGGGAGGACTCATTTGGGCCTAAATAAGCACATTTTGGGCCTTGAATGCTGATTAAATTTTGTGACTTTTATTTGTGCGAAAATTATTAGATATTGGGCCTATTTGACTTTTGGGTTTCCTAATTAATTAATTAATTAATTATATTAGGTTAGTTTCTATTTTCTAGAATGCATTTAATGTAATTAGGGTTTCTGAATATTTCTCTTTAAATACTAAGTATTGTCAAAGTAAGGAGAGTAAAAGCGAGTTCGAAAGAGAAAAAGCTATTGAGAGTATGAAGTGTTTTCAGAAGAAAGAGTGTGAAGAATTGAGTGAAAAGAAAGAAGAAAAGAATTGTGAGAAAAGTGAGGTTAAGAGTGATTGCAAGGATATTTCTTTAGTTACTAATGATCTTAATTATTATTTTCCTTATGATTTTGATGTGTTGCAGGTGTTCTTGGATTTGATTCCTAAGAAGTCACCCGATAGATTCTTAACATCAAGAAGCATTGAATCTTCATCTCCTTCGAGTGACATTGAAAAACATTCTGGTTCTCTAGAGTGTTCTTATATGCATATTGCAGCTTGTTTTGATGATACTCTTATTTGCACCAATAATCTTGATGAGCATGTGAATTCTTTGTAATATGTGCTTGAAGTTTGGGGAAAGGAACAATTGTTTTCAAATCTGAAAAATTCTGATTGTTGCATGGAAAATATTGATTTTCTTTGTTATGTGCATTTACTTGGTCAAGGTAAGCTTAACAAGAGACATGCAAGCTGGCTGAAATTTATGGAGACATTCCCATATGTTGTCAAATACAAGAAAGGTGAAGATTCGAGGACGAATCCTTTTGAGGAGAGAGGGAATGATGCCATCCAGAATAAAAAAGTTGTCTCTTTAGATTCAAGTGATGACTCTTCAACTTCAAACTATCATTTTCAAATTCCAGCTGGTCCAATCACAAGAGCACAATCTAAAATATTTAAGGAACCATTGATTGGGCTGATTTAAGAGGCTAATGCAAATCAGATGGCAATTGGATCAACAATTGTAGATAAAGATGTTGAAAACGTCATTAATTTCATATGGGCTGCAGATGGAGATACTAATCAAGTCTTGGGCTTGGAGACTTCAAAACAAAGAGCTTGGACCTAGTACTATACATGGGAGACTCATTTGGGCCTAAATAAGCACATTTTGGCCCTTGAATGCTGATTATATTTTGTGACTTTTATTTATCCGAAAATTATTAGATATTGGGCCTATTTGACTTTTGGGTTTCCTAATTAATTAATTGATTAATTATATTAGGTTAGTTTCTATTTTCTACAATGCATTTAATGTAATTAGGGTTTCTGAATATTTCTCTTTAAATACCTTGTAAACCTTCATTTGGAGGCAGATTAAAGACTTTGAGACTTGATTATTGAATGAAAGGTTGTACTTTTCTGCACCTTATTTCTTGGGAGTGGATTCTCTCTAGGGTTCTTCTTAGAACTAACAGACTTATCAAGGCTTGATCAACCTTGTGGCGTCTTCCAACACTTCGGGTCCTTGTTCTTTCATGCTCAAGGGTTCAAGTGGATCGTCGATCTGTGTTTAGCGTTCTTGGGGTGCGTATATTCAGATTGGTTGTGGGTTCGTGGGGTCTTACCTTCTGGGTTCGCACCATCTGTGATATCAGGATGATGGGGAATAAAAGCCTTAAATTTTGACTCAAAGCTGACTAGTGAGAAAAGACTTCTCCAACCTAATGAGCTTGAAGAATTCAGACAACAAGCTTATGAGAATGCCAAGTTATACAAGGAGAAGACAAAAATGTGGCATGATAGAAGAATTATAAGGAGAGAGTTCACATCGGGACAAAAAGTGTTGTTGTATAACTCAAGGTTAAAGCACTTTTTGGGAAAGCTGAGATCAAGGTGGTCAGGACCTTTTACTGTGGTTAAAGTATGGCCATATGGAACTATGGAGATTCAAGAAGGTGATCAAAAATTTAAAGTGAATGAGCAAAGGCTGAAAGAGTATAATGACGGTGTATTCAACACTTTGAAAACTATCATCACGTTTGAGGAACCAATAGATAAGTCTTAAACTAAAAAAAATAAAAAAGTAAGAAAAAAAATTTGGTTTGGCTTTTGTCTAGCTAAAGACGTTAAAGAAGGGTGACTATTTGGGAGGCAACCCAAAATTTCTTTTCCTTACTTTTTCATTTTTTTTTCATACTCACTGAAGCACACAATACCACATCTTTACATTTTAGTCTCATCATGGAAAAAATTCTTGTAAAGCTTAAGAACAGGTTCCCTACTCTTCCCAAAGATATGGTTAAAAAGATCTATAGTTGTCGACTTGAAAGAATGAAGACATTCAAGCGTTTAGGCCTTCCTAAGGATGTCTGCTGGATCATTGAAGCTAAGGTACTTTTAATAAGTGAGATTCATGAATCATTTATTAAACATATGTCAGGAATGGAAAGAAGCTCTTACTCAAAAAGAGAAGTGCTAAAAGAATGTAGGTCAGCCATCAATGTGTAAGGTGGAACTGTGATTAGCATTGTCGGAGCAAAGGTATGGTTTCTATAAATCAAGAAGATAAAATTAAATTCATAAAGGATGGACTGAGTAAGGAGTCACCGGATGATATCATTCAAACTCTTGAGACGCATCCTAGTGGAGATGTTCATCGTGTTCTTTTCGATTTAAAGACGCTAAAAGATGTTGTTTGCCAGCTTATAAGAAAACTGGATGGGAAGCATTCATAGAAAGCATTTAAGCCGTTACTGGACGTAAAACTAGAGGAAGATGTGAGCCACAATCACAACTATTATACATAATCATGCTTTTTTCTAATCTATCTTATCTTTTTCAAAAACTTTCGACTTTCTTTACTTACTTTACTTAATTTCTTCACGCAATGGCCCACTAGTCATCCATGTTGGTTATTGTTTTTCAAACTTTTTTGAAAAGTGTGTGATTTGCATGATTTTGTTGTCGTTGTTTTAGTAGTATAAATATGTATTCTTTCACATATAAAAACACACAAAAAATGTCTAAGAGAAAAATAGAGAGCAAGGGTGTCACCCAAAGATGTAGATTTACATCTATTTGCATTTTTGGTGAAACTGACTTGGGAAAGGATAGAGAGTTTATACCTGTAGCCAACTAACTTGGAAGAGCATTAGCTGCTAGAAAGATCAATTTCGTCTACGGGGGAGGTATCCAGGGCCTAAGGGGAAGTGTGGCCATTTTTGCAACCATTAATGGTGGCAAGGGTTTAAGTGTAAGGGTGAAGGAGTTGGAAAATCACATTTTTTCCTTAGAGCAAGAGTTACAGGTTTCAAGCCTACTTGACCGAATGGGACATATGTTCTACCATCCTAATACTTTTATCACTCTACCCGATGGTTTTGAAACGTTGGATGGGATCTCTAACATTGCATATTGAGATAAACTGAACTTTCATAAAATACCATTAAGATTGTTAAATGTTAATGGTTTTTTATGATAAACTGTTGTCTTTTCTTTATCATGCTGTGGAAACAGGATTCATACCACAAGCGACTTACCATTCCATAATTTCTGCTATAACAGCGGATCAACTATTGGATCAAACACAAGCTTTAGAAAGCAGTCAGAAGTAGGATCCAAAAACCACTCTCCGGTTGTAACTTTCCTTTATCTTATGGTTTTACTCTTAGCATTTTGGTTTACTTTATTGTGTGTTTGAGTTGTTTAAAAAAAACCTTCTTTAATCTTTAGAAGACATTGAGGACAATGTTTGATTTAGGTTGGGGGAGGATTATAAAAAAAAAGTTATGTAAAAAAAGCATAGTTTCTCCATTAGATAGTTAGTTAGTAGAACCATTAGATGCATGGGGTATGAAAAGATGGCAGAGTAAAGAGTTATTCTTAACTCTTGAGACGCATCTTATTAGTTTCATTTTTTTTCTATTTCATCTAAAAAAAATTTAAGTGCTTTTCAATGATTTTAAAAAGTATATAAGTTTGAAGCATGGATCAATTGAGTTTAGAGATTTTATAGCATGGTTGAATAATTGTTTGTTGAATTTGGTGATGAATTTTGAGATTGAATGAGTTGAGTTTGAAAGTCCCTAACTGTGAGCTTTAGAGCCTATATGATCAATAATGATTATCTTTCTTGTGTGTGATATTCACCTACTAAGTTGTCACTTTAGAACTTGCTTTAAATATGGTTGAAATTACATGTCACATGCATATTCAAAAATGATAAAGGCATTCGTATTCTTTAGCCAGAGCCAAAAAGCCAACCTTGCAATTATACCATTGATAAGCCCCTTTGAGTCTGATTGATTATTTCTTTGTTCTCAACCCATGAATATGTGTTTTAATGATATATCAAGTGCTTTTACCTAAAAAAAATTTAACAGAGCATTTGAAATCTTTGTGAAATGGGCTTTTGACAAGTGTGGGGTGTGTATATCATCAACAGTAGAATTGCAGAAGAAATGTGTAAAAAAAACAAGAAGAAAAAAGAGAGAGAGAAAAAATAAAAAATAAAAAGAAAAAATAAATATATTTATTATTCGAATAAAAATTGTGGGTTGTTGTGATGAGATAAGTCTATTTATAAGATGACCCATTTTTCAATTGCTCTATTTACTTCTTAAATGTAGCCCTTCATATCACTTTTTACATTCCTTTTACTCTAGCCCCATTACAACCCTTAATAAGTCCTTTTAATTTGAATTATGCATGTGAATTAGATAGTGGAGATTGAGATTTTTGGCAAGCTTATGGTACTGCCATTTTTTCAGGTGAATTTGAGTGAAACACTTATCCCTAAACACTTGAGAGATTAAGAGAATGAGTCACAATTATGAATTTGGTTCACTCCTTTTCGAATGTAGTTACCAGTTTATACTTTAATTGATTCAAGAATACTATGATCTCTTTATTCTTCAACTGTATCCTTGCTTATAATTTGACACTTCTGATTTTATTGGAAGCACTTATTAGTCACTCTTTCTTGTTCGAGGACGTCCAAGAGTTAAGTGTGGGGGAATTTGATACGTAAAATATTTTCATATTTATTTTCCCTTATATGGTATTTTTGTGGATGATATTTGAGCTTAATGTAATGAATTTGGGTGTAATTGATAAATAAATAATGATTTTCTTCAATACTGTAGCAATTCACTATTCATATGGTACTATAGCAATTAACTGTTTATACGGCACTGTAGTAGGTCACTGTAGCGTGGTTAGTGAGAAGTGGTCACTGTAGCACCCGAATTGAAGCCTATGAATAGAGGTTCTTGGCAGCCTAAAGAGGAGGAGGAAAAAGAAGAAGGAAGAGAGGGAGAGAGCTTATATTTTAGAGAGAGAGTTGTTATGTTTAGAATTTATTTCTTGCATTTTTTTACTTCTTGCATGCCTCCTACATGGATGGTTTTACCTCCTATATGGAAGGCTAGATAGTTATTTCTTGCATTGTATTACTTTTTGTATTCCTCCTGCATGGATGGTTTTACCTCCTATATGGAAGGCTAGATATTTATTTCATGCATTGTATTACTTTTTGCATGCCTTCTATATGGAAGGTTTTACCTCCTATATAGAAGGCTAGATTTTACATTTTCATACATCTTATAGTTGTATTTTTATGTTTTTGTAATTAATTTTTATGCAATGTTTTTTATGTTTTTATTTTATGTTTGTTTTGTTGTTAATTTCATTATAAGCTAATTTTCCTTTTCCTAGGGTGATGACGTAGCTTACTAATGACGGATTAAATCTAACTTATTAAATCTAGTTGTAATTTTTCCTTCATGATTGAGTTTTAATTATTGTTCTTAATGCTTTCAATTGATTGCCCACCTTTTGAATGATTTCAATATGTATGTTGAGACCGAAAGGAGATGCATGTGTGTGGATCCTATAATTAAAACCATAATCTGCATATGAATTAAGAATATATTCATATCGGTTGTGTAGTCTTAATGAGTTCCATAAATCTTAATGCATGATTAATTGTTTAAATTCATATAGGAATATATTTGGTTAGCAATTAATTATAGAATTACTTGACGTTGGACGAGTCTAGTAATTAAATTAGGAAAACTCGACTATCAATCATGTGGAATAAATTGGAATAGAATAGATAAGTGATTCAATCCGGAATTTATTAAGTGAAATCTAATTGTTAGGGCTTTCTCTTATATTTGTCTTTATATCATTTGTGTTCATATTTCATCATTTTTATTCTATTTCTATTGAATATGTATGTCTACTTTTAATCGGTCTCAATTGATCCCTTGTTACTGCTCATAAGATAGGTAATAGTTAGGGATAGGGATGACAGGATTTGAACCCGTGACATTTTGTACCCAAAACAAACGCGCTACCAAGCTGCGCTACATCCCTTTCAATTGGTTTACAATCTTAATCACAACTAATCGATCGGCTAAATAGTACTAAGATTACCAATTTCGGTACTTGGTGATCTATATTACTTGATTACGACAATGTACACTTGCACTTTCTAAATACACCATCCTACACACCCATAACAATTACGTGTCTCATATAACATCTATTACTATTATTATAGCCACGAGCATGGATTCTACTATAGGGTTACATTAGTTCACATATTCATAATAACCTTTGATACAGATAAACAACATGCCATTTAAATACTTCTTCTTTATCTTCTATCTTTTTGAGATTATCTTTTGTCTTTCGAGCTGTTGGCCTTTTGTTAGAGCAAGCTTTTCACCCAAGAGGGGGGGTGAATTGGGTGATTACAAAATAATCAAAAATTTAAATACAATTTATAAAAATTTAAGGCACAGTAATAAAAAGGAAGAGATATCACCAAGGTTCACACAGGGGTTTATACTGGTTTGGTCTCAACCACTTGACCTACATCCAGTCCTCAGAAATCCTTCTGAGCCTTTCACTATATCTTCCAAGATTCAGTGGGTTCTTGCCACCACAGTACAATCAGCAAGTTCCTCTGGACACTCGCTCCCCCTTACACAAGGTAATCTTAAATCCCAACTTAAGGTTCCTCAACCTTAAGTTATCACTATTGGAAATAAATGCGTATGACTGACAAATCTCTCTCACAGAGTGTATAGATAAAAACTGAAATACGAATGAGGATTTGAAGCACTTGTAAAAGTATTGTTTGCAATGTATTCAAGCGTTTCTCTTCGTACTTTTATTTTTCGATTGGCTGGACATATATATTAGAGGCTTTGAAGACCGTTGTAAATTCGTCCGTTGATTCAAAGATGCTTCTGACAAATGTAACAGCATTTGTCTTCCGTTACTTATGAATTTTGCTGCCGCCCATGAATAGTTGTCGTTTGAATGGAGAGTTCAGTTACTTGTCATGTGCATGATGGTGGAGTACAGCTGTAATACACTTTGAGAATATTACCGTTAGAAAATATTTGAATATCATCAGAGTAATATGATTCACTGGAAGTGTTTTCTGAAAATCAAGAAAACCATCGGGAGTGATCTTGCTTTCACTAGAGATGGATTTTAACAACTGAGTATCGAAATAATATGTCATATGATTTTGACAGTAATGTGGAGTAATTAGTAATAATTATCAATAACAAAGATTAACTAACAAAATCTGTTGATTTCCATGAGAGTAGTTTGCTAGTGGATCACAATGATTGTTTGAGAGTGTTATTAGCAATAGGAAACATTACTGGAGTGAATATGATGTCACTGGAAGTGATTTGGAAAACATTAAAAACTTCTGTTAGTGATTACAGACTCACTGGAAGTGAACATGAGATTTTCATATTCCACTCGAGTGAATTTGGAATCACTGGAAGTGATTTTGTAAATAGTGATTTCTTCTTGCAGTGATTTTCAATCAACTGGAAGTGATTCAGCGAAAATACTATATCACTCGAGTGATTCAACATCACTGGAAGTGATTTGGAAAACAGTAAAATATTCTTGCAGTGATTTGTATTCCACTGGAAGTGATTTGGAAATTTTCAGGTATCATTCGAGTGATCTGGCATTCACTGGAAGTGATTTTGAAAACAGTGAATTTTTCTTCCAGTGTTTTCAGATTCACTGGAAGTGATTTGGAAAATATAACATATCACTCGAGTGATTCAGGATCACTGGGAGTGAAATCTGTAACAGTGATATTTTCTTGCAGTGATTTTTCAATCACTGGGAGTGATCTGGCGCATCACTCGAGTGATTACACATATCACTCGAGTGATCTGGTTATTTACCATATCACTCGAGTGATTTTAAAGATCACTCGAGTGATTTTAAAGATCACTCGAGTGATCTTGATTATCACTCGAGTTATTATCCAAATCACTCTAGTGATCTTGCTCAGATCACTTTTATCACTTCCTTTGCTGATATAAAATCCATGGATTTCCAAAACATGATTTGTTATCATCAAAACATGAAATCTAACATTCTCCCCCTTTTTGATGATGAAAAAATATATTATATGATCATGTTCAAAATTTTGATTTTCTAACAAACTTCACTTGATCTTTTTCAAAAATTTTGCAACAACTTAACTATGCAAGGACTAAAAAGAGTTGTTTTAAAGATTAAGAGTTTTTGACCTCATATAGAAAATAAAAGATGTTAGTTCAAGGTTCAAAAACCATTATAAACAAAATTTAACCATGCACATGTGAAGCATAACTTCTTGCTTTTCATGAGATCATATTGGCAGCTGCAAACATAAACACAATTGCATTAAGACTATATTCTCATTAGATTAGAATCTTTGAACAAGTACATGTCAGTTCAGAAAGCATACTAAAACTACACAAACTGCACTACTACATGACAATAAACAATAAAAAGTACATATGATCATATCAGTTCTTCTCCTCCTTTTTGGCATCATCTAAAGGAGATGCAGAAGGCGTAGATGCCTGAGTAGATGAAGAAGCAAAGAAGGAGACAGGTGGAACATATGGAATGAGGGAGAGCTGGGCAGGAGGCTGGAAGGAAAAGGTGGTAGAAGAGGGCTCAAGAGGAGTGGTGGAAGTGGAATAAGTAGGTCCTATAACCTCTGTAGTAGCATCCTCAACAACAACCTCCTTAGTATGAGAACTGGAAGAGGTATGATGTGATGTAGATGATGGAGTCTGGAGGATGGGATCATCCTGTGGAATATCACCAGCAGGAATAGGGTCAAAGATAAAGGATGTGGGAGGTGCAAGAGGAGGAGTGTCTGAAGGGATGATAGGAGGGTCAGAAAGAGAATGATCTGGAAGTGGAGAGTCTGATGTAGGAGGTACATGTGAGGTGGTTGGTGGTAAGTCAGGGAAAGGAATGTGAAGGTAAGACCTGAGTGCATCCTCAATCCTCTGGATCCTCTGTGTCTGATCTTTCTGGTGCTCAAAAAGTATATTGAAGTTGTGATTCACTGCCTCTACTAACACTTTAACTTGGTAGTTGACTTGATCAATCAGTTCAGTGTTAGACTTCCTCAACTGAGTGACAGCAGACTGGATGGCATCCTAAATATATGTCGAAGAGCAGCCTGAGTGAATGAAGGACCATAAAATACTGCTCTGGAAGACTGAGCCTCATCCATCTTGGAAGGTGAAGGATCCATCTTCTTTGTATGATAATATCTCTAGCTTGCCTCAGGAGGTGGTGAATGATGTCTCTGAGACTGTAAAGAAGCTCCAGCTGGAATAGTGATTCCCATCCGAGTGAGGTGAATCTTCCAAAACTTAGGAATCCTCACTATGTCTCCCTCAGGTGTCAAGTGCCAAATATTGTGCATGGAGAGAATATAGGACACAAGCTGAGGATAGGGAATTGTAGTAGACCTAGAGGAGTGAAACCTGAACCTCTTTATTTCTTGAAAAATGAGCTCACCCACATTTCTTCTTTCTCTTGTCATAAGAGATGCCATCATTTGAAGATCCTTCCCAGTGATATGAGTGAAGTTCTTTGCCTTGTTAACTATGCTACGGGAATAAATATAGAACAAGCTAAGGCTCTCTGGTCATTGGTTAGAGCTGCTGGGGAAGAGGGTAGAGGCACACCAGGTTGTCCTGGTCTAAAAATGTCAACTAGCTCATGAATACTAAAAACTCGGGGAGACTTTATAGGTACATCCTCTATGCCTAGGTAGGTGTTTATAAGATCTCCAGATAAAAGGACTTTTTGATCTCTCACATTTGTTTCAATCCTTTCAACAATAGTGTTTCCATGGCTATCTTTCACATCCGCAATCTTCATGTTACAGTAAAAATACTTAACAACCAAGGGATTATAAGATATTATCAGTTTCAACCATGGTTCATATTGTTTCAAATAGGGAGTCAAGTCAATATGAAATTTCTTTTTCAGCTCTTCCAAGTCTACCCAGACAACAGGACAGAAATCTCTCTTGGCAAAAAGTGAGGCAAACACAATGGAATTCAAAATTCTTAGGTTACCCGTGTTAAACCTAGGAGGAGGTTCAAGGACTTCAGGGGATTCTTCAACCAAGGACTCAGACTAGTACCGACTACCAGAAGCTTGAGATGCATACCGTGATTTCTGGGGAACTGAAGCAGCTAAAATATTGACACCCCGTGTAATTTTCGTCTGCAATGTAGATTCTTGAATGTCTGCTTCTCGTTGTTTCTCTTTCCCTTTGCCTTTCAAGCTTGTATGAGATCGGGTAGTCATCCCAGTTGGTTCTTCAATGCGAATGCCTTTGGGTTTGAGAATGGTCGGATTGGGTTCTTATGCAGATGGTGCTTTCAGCTTCTTAGACGGTGGAGACGATGGAGGAGATTAACCGGGTCTTTTGGTTCTCACCATTGGTACTGTCGGGAACTTGCGAGATGAGCGTTAGGGTACTGTCGGGAATTGAGGGGAATGAGTGCAACTAGGAGGAACTTGCGAGATGGGATTTATTAGTGAAGTAGAGCTATGAGGATTTGGGTTTCTGGGTTCAAGTGATTTCAGAGAGTTTGAGAGAATGAGAGTGAACGGACGAAGTGAAGTGAACAGTCGCGTGAGGGAAAAACTGATATAACCAGGTTTTTAACATTCACTTGAGTGATTTTTTACATTCACTCGAGTGATTTTGGTTTTCACTCGAGTGAAGTCCAAAATTACTTCACAAAATCTAAAAACATGTTGTAACTGCAAGATTATTAATTAAAACACTCATGTGACTTACCTGTGACAATATTATCAATCTAATTACTTGATTTACCTATGGTTGCAGTATTTCACTGTTCACTCACTCGAGTTGGTCTTTTATCATCACCCGAGTGTTTTCCTCTCTGTTTATCTCTGTTATTTAAAGAAATTACAGAGCATCCTGCAAAACAACTTTATAGATAATCCGATGCTTAAGTTAGTTATGGGATCATCAAAACATTATGAAATCAACATTTATAAAGATTAAACAACTTACAATTTATTGGGATTTACCATTCCCAATTCCCTTCGTATATACATGAATTGTTCTCGGGCAAGAGGTTTGGTGAAAATATCAGCTAATTGTAAATGTGTAGGTATGAATAACACCTTGACATCCTTTTTCTGAATATGATCTCTAATGAAATGATGTCTCACATCAATATGCTTGGTCCTTGAATGTTGTACAGGATTTTTTGCCAAACTTATTGTACTGGTGTTGTCACAGTAAATAGGAATTTCTTTAAGATATATGCCAAGATCCTGAAGTTGCTGTTTTAGCCATAGTACTTGTGCATAACAGCTTGAGGCTGCTATATATTCTGCTTCCGTTGAAGATAATGATACTGTAGTTTGTTTCTTACTGAACCAAGAAACAACAGCACCTCCAAGGAATTGACATTGCCCACTTGTACTCTTCCTATCTATTTTATAACCACCATGATCAGAATCAGAATAGGCAATTAGATATTCGTTACCTCTTTTGGGATACCATATACCCAATTCTTTTGTGTCTGCCAGATATCTGAAAATTCTTTTTACTAATTCAGCGTGTGATACTTTGGGGCATGACTGAAATCTTGCACATAAACCAACACTGAACTGAATATCAGGTCTGCTGGCTGTGAGGTAGAGTAATGATCCAATCATTCCTCGATATTGAGTTATATTGAAATCAACTCCTTTTTCATCAGCATCCATAAGTACCGTTGAACTCATAGGTGTATATGCACCATTAGCTTCATCCAATCCAAACTTCCTGAGCAATTCTTTTAGGTATTTAGTCTGTGATATGAATATTCCATTCTTTCTTTGTTTGATTTGTAAACCCAGAAAGAATGTCAGTTCTCCCATTAAAGACATTTCAAATTCTCCCTGCATTATCTCAGAGAATTCTTTACACAGAGATCATTAGTAGCACCGAATATAATATCATCAACATAAATTTGGACTACCAAAATATTATTTAGTTTTCGTTTTATAAATAAAGTTGTATCGAATTTTCCTCGTGTAAAACCAAATTTGATGAGAAATTTGCTTAACCTTTCATACCAAGCTCTAGGAGCTTGCTTCAAACCATATAAGGCCTTTTTTAATTTTAAAATATGATTTGGTTTGGATACGTCTTCAAAACCTGGAGGTTGTTCTACATAAACTTCCTCCTTGATGTACCCATTTAAGAAAGCACTTTTCACATCCATTTGATATAATTTGAATCCCTTGATGCACGCAAAGGCTAAGAGTATTGTATAGCTTCCAATCTTGCTACTGGAGCATATGTTTCCTCATAATCAATACCTTCTTCCTGATTATAGCCCTTGGCGACCAATCTTGCCTTGTTTCTGATAATAGCTGCGGATTCATCGAGTTTGTTCTTGAATACCCATTTAGTGCCAATAACCGAGTGGTCTTTAGGCCAGGGTACCAAATCCCAAACTTGATTTCTGTCAAATTGATTTAATTCTTCTTGCATTGCTAACACCCAATCATTATCTGATAGGGCTTCGTCAATGTTAGAAGGTTCCAATTAAGAAATGAATGCAGAAAAGCTAACTTCGTTTAAAACCTTGTTTCTAGTTTTAACTCCTTCATTAACTTCTCCTATTACTTGATCTAGAGGATGACTCTTGATGTATTTCCAGGCTCGAGGTTGATCAGGTTGACTGAGTTCAACTTCTTTTTCAATATTATTAACCTCAAGATTGAGAGAGTTAACAGAAGATTGGTTACTGATTATCTCATCGTCAATGTTTTTACTAGAGGACACATATTCATCGAATACAACATGAATTGATTCTTCTACAACACATGTTCGTTTATTAAAAACTCTATATGCTTTACTTTGATTTGAATAGCCTAGGAACAAACCCTCATCAGCCTTAGAATCAAATTTTCTAAGATTATCTTTACGTTGTTGTGAATAAAGCACTTACAACCAAATATGTGTAGATGAGCGAGGTTTGGTTTCCGTCCCTTGTAGAGCTCATATGGTGTCTTTCCAAGTTTGGTTCTGACATACGCTCTATTTGAGATGTAGCATGCAGTGCTCATAGCGTCTGCCCAGAAGACTTGAGACACATTCTTTTCGTTGAGCATTGCTCTTGCCATTTCTGTAAGAACTCTATTCTTTCTTTCCACGACTCCATTCTGTTGTGGAGTTCTTGGTGCTGAAAAATTGTGATCAATGCCATTTGTATCACAATATTCTTCAAATGCTTGATTATCAAATTCTCCACCATGATCTGTCTGGATTCCTGCAATCAACATACCTTTCTCATTTTGCACTTTCTTGGCAAATGCAATGAATTTACTAAACGTTTCATCTTTGGATGACAAGAATATATTCCAGGTAAATCTAGAGAAATCATCAACAATAACAAAGGTGTACAAATTTCCACCAAGACTCTTAACTCTTGTTGGACCAATCAGATCCATATGCAATAATTGAAGTGGTCTGTTAGTGGTAATTTCAGTTTTTGATTTAAAAGATGATTTAGTTTGCTTACCTTTTTGACAAGCGTCACAAATTAAATCATTCTTGAAGATTACATTAGGTAAACCATTTACCAAATCCTTTTTGAGTAATTTATCTAATTGATGCATATTCACATGGGCAAGTCACTTATGCCAAAGCCAACTCTCATCAGTGTTACTCAAAAGGTAATTTTCAGAAATATTTTCATTCATATTAAGAGTATAGCAGTTACATTCTCTTTTTGCCTTGAGTTTTGACTTTAAATTCTTCTTTTCAATTTGCAGATGCTTCTTGCTAACTATCAGACATTCCTCTGAGTCAAATATTACCCAGTTGTCTTTATCTGTGCTTTGGCTTACACTTAATAGATTGTGACATAAACCTTCAACATAATATACGTCTTTGATTTTATCCTTGACTTCCCCAAGCCCTGCTATCCTTCTGGTTTGATTTCCTCCAAATTTTACCTTGCCACCTTCCTTGGGTACTAATGTGGTGAAGTTCTCAAGATCACCAGTCATATGTCTTGAGCATCCACTGTCTATATACCATTTGTTTGATTTGGATGCTCTGAAGCAAACCTGCAGTTAAGGATAATTAAGTTTTAGGTACCCATATCTTTTTGGTTCCTTTTGGGTTAGTACATATAACTTTCTGTTCATGAACCTTCTTAGGTATCCATTTATAGGTTCCTATAATTCCTTTCTTTTTATGAAAACACGAAGAAGTGTAGTGTCCTTTTCTATTGCAGTAATTACAATAAGCAAAAGGATTAGATGTGTGCACAGAACGTGTGAAATAATTTAAATATGGTTTACCTCCTGTCTTCTTCTTACCCTTTCTTTTGTCTAAGTCTGGATCATATCCTATACCAGACTTATCATTCACAAGACATTATGCTTTTAAAATAACATTTAACATCTCACTTCCTTTTGTAAACTTTTCAAGAGTTTTAGTAAGATCAATTTTTTCTTCTCAAGAGACAAACACTTTTCGCAATCTTTATCCAATGGATCTTTAATTCTTTCTTCAAGAAATTTATTTCTCTTTTTACATGCAATCAAATTTTTAACAATTTTGACAAATTCAGAATGTAAAGCATCATATTCATTTTGTAATTCATCATAAGTAGGATCAGAATCATTTACCTCCTTGTCTGTTTCCTCTTGAGCAACCAGGCATATATTGGCTATCTCTTCATTATCGCTTTCTTCATCTGAGGAGCTATCTCCCCATATTGCAGAAACAAATGCCTTCTTTTTGTTGAAGGATTTGATGTTTCTCTTTTCTTTATTTTTCTGTAATAACTCTGGACATTCTGATTTGATATGTCCAGGTTTACCACATTCGTAACAGATGATCTCCTTGGCGTCTCTTCTGCCGCTAGTTCCACCTCTTTGTGAATTCCTGAACCCTTGGCCTTTATAAAATTTCTTGAATCTTCTGATCATCAGGCCTATTTCATCATCATCGACCTCCTCTTCTTCTTCTTGGCTTTCTGCCTTTGTTTTTGTCACACTTAGTGCAAGACTTTTCTTTCTCCTGTCACCAACTTCTTCTAGCTCTCGTTTGAATTTTAGTTTGCTTTCATATTCAGAAAGACTTCCAAACAAAGAAGCTACAGATTGCATTGATTCTCCTTTGGCCTCCTCTATTGCTGTGACTTTGGCCTCCCATTCTTTGGATAGTATGTTTAATATTTTTCGTACTTGAACATTCTGATCATAGATTTTTCCAAGTGCTGCAAGTTGATTAACAAGATGAGTATATCTAAGTTCAAATTCAGCTATTGACTCACCTTCCTTCATACGAAGTAGATCAAACTCTATAGTTAGAGTATTGACTCGATTTTCTTTTATTCCTGATGTTCCTTCATGAGCGACTTCCAAAGCTTGCCACATCTCTTTAGCAGTCTGAAGAGTACAGATTCTGAAGTATTCTTTTTGACTCAGTGCACTCTGAATCATCAAAATTGCTTTGCTGTTTAGAGTCACTAGCCTTTTGTCATTGTTATCAAATTCTACTGGTGATTTAGGAACTTTTTGAGATTCTTCAGTCTTTGTAGGCACATAGTTTCCAGTTTCAATCACATCCTATAGTCCGTATTCTGTAGCCATTACGAATACATGGAACTTAGCTTTCCAGAAGGAAAAATGCTCACCACTAAAACCTGGTGGTCTAGTGATAGAAGCTCCGTCAGGAAGGATTCCTTCACCCATGCTTGCCATCGGATCCTTCTAAGGTTGTTAAACCTGAACAAGAAGACCTGCGCTCTGATACCAAATGTTAGAGCAAGCTTTTCACCCAAGAGGGGGTAATTGGGTGATTACAAAATAATTAGAAATTTAAATACAATTTATAAAACTTTAAGGCACAATAATAAAAAGGAAGAGATATCACCAAGGTTCACACAGGGGTTTATACTGGTTTGGTCTCAACCACTTGACCTACATCCAGTCCTCAGAAATCCTCACAGAGTGTATAGATAAAAACTGAAATACGAATGAGGATTTGAAGCACTTGTAAAAGTATTGTTTGCAATGTATTCAAGCGTTTCTCTTCGTACTTTTATTTTTCGAATGGCTGGACATATATATTAGAGGCTTTGAAGACCGTTGTAAATTTGTCCGTTGATTCAAAGATGCTTCTGACAAATGTAACAACATTTGTCTTCCGTTACTTATGAATTTTGCTGCCGCCCATGAATAGTTGTCGTTTGAATGGAGAGTTCAGTTACTTGTCATGTGCATGATGGTGGAGTACAGCTGTAATACACTTTTAGAATATTACCGTTAGAAAATATTTGAATATCATCAGAGTAATATGATTCACTAGAAGTGTTTTCTGAAAATCAAGAAACCATCGGGAGTGATCTTGCTTTCACTAGAGATGGATTTTAACAACTGAGTATCGAAATAATATGTCATATGATTTTGACAGTAATGTGGAGTAATTAGTAATAATTATCAATAACAAAGATTAACTAACAAAATCTGTTGATTTCCATGAGAGTAGTTTGCTAGTGGATCACAATGATTGTTTGAGAGTGTTATTAGCAATAGGAAACATTACTGGAGTGAATATGATGTCACTGGAAGTGATTTGGAAAACATTAAAAACTTCTGTTAGTGATTACAGACTCACTGGAAGTGAACATGAGATTTTCATATTCCACTCGAGTGAATTTGGAATCACTGGAAGTGATTTTGTAAATAGTGATTTCTTCTTGCAGTGATTTTCAATCAACTGGAAGTGATTCAGCGAAAATACTATATCACTCGAGTGATTCAACATCACTGGAAGTGATATGGCAAACAGTAAAATATTCTTGCAGTGATTTGTATTCCACTGGAAGTGATTTGGAAATTTTCAGGTATTACTCGAGTGATCTGGCATTCACTGGAAGTAATTTCCAAAACAGTGAATTTTTCTTCCAGTGTTTTCAGATTCACTGGAAGTGATTTGGCAAATATAACATATCACTCGAGTGATTCAGGATCACTGGGAGTGAAATCTGTAACAGTGATATTTTCTTGCAGTGATTTTTCAATCACTGGGAGTGATCTGGCGCATCACTCAAGTGATTACACATATCACTCGAGTGATCTGGTTATTTACCATATCACTCGAGTGATTTTAAAGATACTCAAGTGATTATCCAAATCACTCGAGTGATCTTGCTCAGATCACTTTTATCACTTCCTTTGCTGATATAAAATCCATGGACTTCCAAAACATGATTTGTTATCATCAAAACATGAAATCTAACACCTTCAACTGTATATTAGTTATCGAAAGGGTAAGATTTGCGAGAATCTTAGTAGTAACAAATATCACTCATATAAAATGCATTCATAAAACATGTCAAGTCAACCATCATATCTTAACACACAACACATTCAATATTTAGAAATATTCAAAATGTGTAGCATGAAGCTACATTCACAAGACATACTGGTCCATTCCCACATTATTGGGTATTCAACTAGGTGTATACCCTTCTCAATCTGAATGCTTAATAGGTTTTACAATCAAAGGACACATTGGTCAAGTAGGCCCTATTGCCTATCTCGTGTTCGCAACTTATGTAACATACTGAAATATGAATAACAAGAATTGCTTGTAAATGTAATTAGTCGGAAGAAAATTCACCGGTGCCAGTGTTGTGTATACGGTGTTATTTTGATAAAGAGGACACTTGGCAAGATTTTATTGGTTTTCATAAAGTAATAATTAAATGAAATAATCTTACTTTGTGTGGGGACCACGAAGGAGGACACCTCGTAGGTGAACCCGGGGAAATTTCCCTGACTTTCCTTTCCCTGATAAAGTGGACAGTTAGGTGGAGGGAAGAGATAGGGATGGGTCCCATATAAGGGACACATGGCATCATCTTAAGGAAGAAGAGAAAAGGTGCTTTTGACTTTAATGTGTTGGCCGAATAAGAGCGTGACACTTGTTCCCTCTTTTTGACAAAGTTACTTTAGCTTTTGAGTTGTCATCACCGGAGGGTGCCACGTTGCCCCAAGCCGGGGAAATCCACCGGACTCTGGTCTGGTTACCCGACTAATTTTCCCAAACACTGAGCTCAGGAGCCGGGGAAAAATCATCGGACTCTCATTTTCCCTGACCATTAGGACAGCTCAAGACCCATTTGATTAAAAGAAAGGACACGTGTCACCGTTTGGCTAAATCACCGAATATGTGGCACCATAAGATTGTGACACATGTTGTAACACCTTTATGACTTTCTTTAAACTCTATTATTTCATTTATCATCAGCAAAAATAGGAAGAAATCAGAAAAAACGTTGAGAAATAGTTAGAGGAAAGAGAAAACATGAATAGTGAATGTTCTTGAGTTCAATCCACCGAAACACTACCGAATCAGTGTTTTCTCCTAAAATTTCCTTCACAAACCTTCTTCTACTCATCCTAAGCTTCATTTCTACGGTTTCGGATTTTCATTTGGAGGTATTTGGTGCCATCTCACCAGACGAAGTACTGCCGGAATTCCGAACCGATTGTGGAAACGTATAGAGGTAAGCGTAAGTTTCATTTTGAACCGATTGGTTTGTTGTTTGGATGAGTCTTCATGAAGGTTAGGGTACTGTTCATTTTCGTCCAAAAGGAATTTTAAAGGATTAATCATGGTTTAATCATGTATTTATGGTTAAATGATGATTTATGATGATATTGGACTAAGTTGTTCAACAAAATTCTGTTTTGGTAATTTTGCTGAAAATGATTCTGTCTTGCCAGTGGGTTTTGGGGCTGAAGATTTATGATTTTGATGATTTTGATCATTCCATTGAGTTCTACATGAAAAATTATGTGGAAAATCATGTACTTATAATTTTTGGATAATTATACAAAATTATGGAATTTTTGAAAGTTAGATGACCCTGCTGTTAGACTTGTTTTGCTGGAGCAGATTTGTTGCGGTGCGTTTTTCAGTAACCAAACCTTGTCTAAACCTTATGAAATTTTACATGATGAAAGTAGACATCCTGAGGTTCAATTTGATGGGTAATAGAACGAAATTGGACCAGTGGATTGAGAAATATGATTTTTCAAAGTTTAAGGTTGATTCTGGAATGGAATCTGTGGCAGATTGGGTTTGACGAATTTTCTGGAATTGGGTGGTTATAATTAGTGCCTTGTAATATTTTTATTTACACTAGGCCTTGAATATGATTGAACAGAACCTGGAACCAACTCATTTGGAGTTGTGTAGAATTAATTATGAATTTTCAAAAATTGAAGAAAATTCTGGCAGATTTACTCAAATGTGCTAAAGTAAAGGATGCAATGGTATTATGTAATTGTAATGAACTTTAAGGGTAAAACTAACCAACTTGATATAGTTGAACCATTTTTGACTTTGATTTTGGGTTAGTATTCTAACATTAATGACAACCGACTTGAGTATTTGGATTATACAAATATTGGATGAAATAATAACTTGTCGTCCGTAAATTCCATTTATAGGACCTAATACTGTTCAAAGTTTAAGATCTGCCCGAGCTTAGTGAAACAATTGAATATTGCTCAAGAGAAGCTATCAGGTAGTAACTTTGTCTTTCATATGTTATAAGATACATTGTATGTGTGTAGTTTCATCATGAACTGTCTGGAATATTTTGTTTATGCGGGGTTGTCGCCCGGGGCCTATTGCACGGGTTGACGCTCAGGCCATTGAATTTGTTTGTGATGCACGAGTGAATGCCGGGGCCTATTGCACGGGTAATACTCGGAGCCTTGTGATATACCTAGTACTATGATGGTATGAGAAATACATGTTGAATCGAATGATGTTGTGATGATTCTTTTATATGATGACTGTGTAACATGCTCTGTGATTTTATATCTATATGATTGACTACCTGTTACTACTGAGATTCTTTTGAATCTCACTCTTTTTCTATAAACAAATTACAGTACAGGCTGGTAGCTCAAAGGGCAAGAAGGTAAATACGGACAACTAGAGGATGAAGCTGAAAGATTTACTTTCTCTGTTGGTTGTCTGTTTGGATATTTTGGACATGTATATATTGTATAAATCGATAACTATGACAATAGTATAGTAGTTGAACTGATAGTACTTGTAGCCAGGTATATGAATGGTAATGTAATAAAGAGATAACTTAGTTACATAACACTTCCTAATCGTTAGAGAAACATTAACGATCAAATACAACGTGAGATTGAAGCAGAGACACGCTCGTATACTCTGATAAAATGAAAGGAAGTATCAATGAGTCTAAATGAGATAGTGAATATTTGTGAAAAATGTTTGAAAAATTTTTATGCCATATGAAAAACCTACTCAATCCTAGATTTATCTCCTGAGATAATGTTGGGATTCATTAATGTTTTTAAAGTTTATTTAGTTTGGGATTAAATCCTGATTTCACAATTTATTTCACTACTCTTTTGTACTCATATGAGGTTATTGGAAGTAAGGTATTACAACTTAGGTATTCACAATGGTAAAGACATTCATGTAAGAGAATACATAGTATATAAGAGAAAAGTTACTACTTAAACGCCTTTCCGATCCTTTACATTTACTAACCAACTTCTTCTCTGGCTCAGACAAATGTCGAATCATATAAGTTAGAATTCATAGGTAAACGGGCCATTAATCATCCTAATGCCATAGCATAATGAACATTTTGTTATTCTTAACCTACTTCTATTCTTATTCTTTACTAATTTTTATTGGTTATCTTTAAGAAACTTGTGTTATGTCAAAGGAATCTAGGACACATTAGTCTCTAGATCATACCTATAATGTTCATAATCATACTAATCACATTTCACACTAAGTACTACAAATTCGTAGGTCTTCTCTAAAGTACCAGATTTATCAATCAATTTTGAACATTTATAACTTAATCTAGAAAACTCTAATTGAAATAGTTCTAGATCCTTATTAAAGCTCTTGAAGTATATTTTAAAGGAAAAATATCAATCACTGACAATTATAGGACAAAGGTCTAGTAATCTTCAAACAACAACACTATCTCATGATTCATTCCAGATTCAATGCCTAAACTTCAACACATCATATTTACAATCTACTAATCCGAATAACACATATTATATATCTAATTAAAGACTAATATGTCCTCTAACAAGCTGTAAATTATGATGGCCACTAAAGAATAATATGTCCTCTAACGATCTACTAATATGTTCATTTAAAATCTCACCGAAAACAATGTGCCTCCCAGAAAACGCAATTTGGCAGCACTACTTCAATTCTAAATTTAGGGTTTTCTACCTAACCCTTCTAAAATCATGCTCACAACCTATTCCTACACCAATTTTCATGTAGAATCCATTGGAAACCTTAAAATCAACAAAATCACATTCCTTCTCACTACAACATTCTGGCCAAAACTCACAATAAAATGCCATAAGGTAATTTCTTGCAAATTCAATCACAAGACTTGCTAATAAATATCATCTTCAAACCTTTTTTAACATCTTATTCATAATCTTAAGATCGTTAAAGCCCTAATTCCTCATATTGGCTGAACACTAGGACATCCATAACTTCAAGAAAACTCATCAAAACCATAAGATACTATATTCAAATCAAAGCTTATACTTACCTATACTCGATTCTACAATTGGTTCTTGATTCTGGCTGTACTCTGACTGTGGAGGCAGCACAAAAATCCTTCGATCAAGAATCCAAAACCATAAAAACATAGCCCTCAATGAATATCAGAAAATTCATGAAGGCACTGGGAGCTAGAAATGCTGATTCGAAAATAAAATCAGCTCAGGAACTCAAGAACACTCACACCTTATCTCTTTTTTCATTTTCTCTTGATTTTCTCTATTTTTCCCTTCATTTTCATAGGACGCATGAATTTAAAGGAGCTTAGGGGTGTTGGGTGCTTTTTTGATGACATGTTTCATCTGTTAAAATCCTAGGGTGCCAAAGAATCTTTTTCCTAGGGGTACCTGGTGCTCCTTTTAACACCCGTCTTTCTCTCTCTATTCCTGCTCTTAGCCGAATTCCCACTCTCTCTCTCTTAGGACCTTGGCCAACTTTCCATATTAGGGGAGAGAAGATCTGATCATTTCCTCCAACTTCTATACTTGGTGTTCAGGCAGGTCGATCATATGGTTGGAATGGCTAGCCACCATTGGCAGTTACTTATATTCCCAGTTGCATAGGTTGAGAGGTTGTGCATAAAATGTCCTATGAGGTATACTTGGTTGTTAACTGAGGAGGTACCCCGACGCATACTATTTTTAGTATTAGGGTAGTGTTACACAATATGGAAAATTCATAACCATGACCGGGGGTTCTCACTGCATGATGAGTTGTGAAAGAAGTGCTAGCTCTTACTCCAACATAGCCGAAACAGCAAGCCACCATTAGCAGTTTCCCGTGTTGCCAGTTGCATAGGTCTAGAGGCCATGCATAAAATGTCCTTTGAGGTACACTTGGTTGTTCATAGGGGAGGTACCTCCATTATTATAAAAAGGTTGATTAGTGGCGCACGTTTTGTGGCACTTCTTTAAAGAAGTGTCACAGCTTATAGTCAATTGTTTTTAAAAATTTGAAGTAGCTGGGAAGCGCCAGAGTTGTATATTAGATTAGGTGACATTTTATTAAACAAGTGCCACCCAATTTTTTTGTTTTTTTTAAATTATAGAGCAGCTGCACAGTTGCATGTGGCTATTAGGTGGAACTTGACCAAACATGCACCACCCAATACCCACGTGGCTCCTCCAGTCATTTTTTATAAATTTTATCTTTTTTCTCTTTTTTCTAAATTTTCTTTTTTGTAATTATGCTTTTATTGGGTGGTACTTAGTCAACCAAGCGCCACCCAATTCCCATTTCACAAATTGCTTTTTTTTTACAACTTTTGTTTTATTTCTTCTTTTATTGGGTGGCACTTAGTCAAACAAGCGCCACCCAATACCCACGTGGCTCCTCTAGTCATTTTTTATAAATTTGATTTTTTTTACAGTTTCTTTTTTCTAAATTTTCTTTTTTTTGGTAATTCTGCTTTTATTAGGTAGCGCCTGGTCAACCAAGCACCACCCAATACCTATTTCGACAAATTGCATTTTTTTTCATTTTACAATTTGTTTTTTGTAATTCTTCTTTGATTGGGTAGCGCTTGGTCAACAAAATGCCACCCAATACCCACGTGTCTTTGAGACTTTTTTAAAAGCCATTTTTTATATTTTTTATAAAAAATATGAGTATTAGGTGGCACTTGATCAAAGAAGCACTCTCTCTCTGTTCAATAAGTTTCATCCTCAAAATTTTTATATACCGTAGGGAATCATTCTAGACACTCAGTCTATCTCTCATATTTGTAGCTCATAGAGCATGCAACTCATATTATCATACTCTCAACAAAATCCCATATAGTAGTCAGCAATTTTCCTACCGCATTCTCATTCATTTTGTACCCAGTATGTGGCATTCAATCACAGGACCCAGTAGTCCATTCTCACAAGGCTTGCTTTCTCAAGCCTCACTGCCTCTTCAGGACTCTCCTGGATCACATTGTATGCATACCAAGCCTTACGACTCATTCTACTCTCACAATGCTAGATATTCCAGCCGTATTGCCTAGGGAATCACCCGCATGCCATAGGCATCTTAGGGCATACTACCTCGGCTACAACCTGGTATAGTTTGAATGTTTTTCCTGCCTCAAGGTATACTCTAGATACACTGGTCCTGTAACAAAGTGAAACTGATAAAATGACATATCACTGGAGTGAATTTGATATCACTGGAAGTGATTTGGAAAACAATGAACTTTTCTGCAAGTGATTACAGATCCACTGGAAGTGATTTTGAGAGTTCATATATCACTCGAGCGAATTTGGCATCACTGAAAGTGATTTTATAAATAGTGAATTTTTCTTGCAGTGATTTTCAATCTACTGGAAGTGAATCTGGAAATTTCAAACATTACTCGAGTGATCTGACTATCACTGGAAGTGATTTCCAAAACAGTTTATTTTTCTTCCGGTGATTTCAGACGCACTGGAAGTGATTCTGGAAATTTCAGACATCATTCGAGTGATCTGATTGTCACTGGAAGTGATTTCGAAAACAATGAATTTTTCTTCCAGTGATTTCAGACGCACTGGAAGTGATTTTGTAAAAATCAGATATCAATCAAGTGATTTGAGATCAGTGGCAGTGAAATTCAGAATAGTGAATTTTTCCTGAAGTGATTCTGGCTTGCACTAGAAGTGATCTGTGAAATTACCAACATCACTCGAGTGATTTCAGAGATCACTCGAGTGATCTGTTAATTTTTCATATCACTCAAGTGATATTTAATGATCACTCAAGTGATCTTCATAATCACTCGAGTGATTACACAAATCACTGGAGTGATCTTACTCAGATCATTTTTCTCACTTCCTTTGCTGATGTATTTATTTTAATCAGATCCAAGAATATCCAAATCATGATTTGTTATCATCAAAACATGAAATCTAACAGGTGGCTCCACATTATGGTATTGCACTTGGTGCTTCACTCAGTTACCTGATTAGTCAACCCCTCCAGTCAAAACCCTCCGTAGGTAGCCTTTTCCAATCAGAGCTCTTCGTAGGTAGCCTTGTCTGATCAGAATCCTCCGTAGGTAGCTCTTTTCGGTTGGTCATCTCTGAATGGATGCACCATTGTAACATAAACCCAAATATCATAAGGTCCCTATTCTCTAGCAGTTCTGTAATCTACTTCCTCTAATTTCCACCATCTCGTCTGGGGTTAGTTCTGTGTACTTTCGATATCGGCCCAACTCTAGGCATAATCCCAATTCTAAGGGAATATTATATGATTAAGATCTTTCCCTATGCTAGATTAGTAACTAACAACATCCAGAAACCTCATACACATCTCTGTACTACATTCTAGTACCTCAAACCATTTAAGCCATTTCAAATTCTTAAAGAATCAATTTAACTATTGCATTTGATTCCCAGGTTATGATTCAACCCTTAGAACCTCAACATCTCATAAAGCGAAAGTCATTTTCCTTAAATATACCCAATAGACATGCTAAAATCATGATCAATAGTACCTATTCTAACATTCACGGTAATTTAGATAATATCCTCATAACATTACTGAAGGTTCAGCACTATCCATAAGGTTCACAAGGTTCAAACTTCTGTCATGGAACAGAACCAAAGTAAAACTTGATTCATATTTTGACCTAAGCACTATTTCATCTTAGATCTGATTCCAACCTATCATCAACCTTTAGTATCATAAAATCAGATCCTCTAAGATCAATATATGGTATAATCATCACTCATGATATACCTAAGGATCACCATATATCCTGCCTCAAGGTACTCAAACCTTCATGCATTCCAACCTTTAGTCTAAGGTTTCTACATGGGGACTTCCTAGGGGTCACCCATCCTAAAATTGTTCTTACTCGAGCACGCTTAACCTCAAGGTTCTAATGTGATCCAAGGCATCAGTACTCGTACATCCATATATCACTTGGTCTTGGTAGCTCATATATGTCTTGATCCTAGTACAATATATATGTCTTCCCATAATTGCCAATTACTGTCCGCATAGGGAAACATAAACAGTACCAGCTCCTCAACATAACTCCCCTATAAATCTCCGTAACACAAGGGAAAACAATATGGGTCCTATCCTAACCTAATATCAGAAGCCCTAGTGTTAGCAACAGAATCTAAACCCTGCACTTCCTCTTATATCCTTAGGGTCTCATTGTCATTGTCACCAGTAGAGGAATCCTCGCTAGGACTGGGCACCGCTAACATCACAGTCAAGCGGAGCCACTTCCCTTATATAGATCCTTGCCCCTTCCTTTAACTAGCTAATTAACAAATAAGGGTGGTCTAACTCCTTAGGTCCCTCGGCTATAGGTAACTCCCAGTTATAGTAGCACTAAAGGAATCATTATACTATTCACATGAGCAGAGAATATGACCTGTAGTTAGAACCCTTTGCTCTGACTAGACCCTTATCTCTGAGCAAACAATTATATTGCAAGAGTCATTGCTTTGATACCAAATAAATGTAACACCTTATGTTTACAGTCGTCTGATGAGTTTTACGTAGCGAACTCAAACCACTAAGTTATTTTTTGATAATGCTTTCAAATGCCAAACTTAAAATAGGATTCGAACCTGTAGTTTAGTGGGATTTTTTGAAAATTTTAAAACTTTTGTGGAAGCGTATTCTAGCGGTTCGCAACTTCGTTATTACTCATCAGTTCTTATCTTTTCCTTTAATTTAATTATGGCAATTCTCTGCTCAAACAAATTCATTTACACATACACAATTGTGTAGTCATATAAGGCTACCAAAGTGTCTGAGTTTTTTTTTCTAAAACATACAGTACTGGACCCTTAAATCTTCGATCCACCATTATGTTCTCTTCTCACGCAACTTCCAGCATCCCTTCTGTGTCCACTTGTCTAAATGGTTGGTTGGGAGAGGGTGAGATTCGTAAGAATCTCAATAGTAAATAGTACCATAATGCATGCAAGATAAATGCCAGTGCATGACATGCTTGCCTTACATAGGCTCATGCTCACATAATGACATCTCTGCTTGCTCAATGTTTCATACAACATATCTATGGCCACAGTAGAAATAGAAACAAAGCTTCATTCATTCAAATATGATTCACATCAACAAGTAAAGCAATACACAAGCATAAATACCAAATACATGCAAGTAGGATAAGCTTACTACCTTTTGGACTTTGTATCCTCCTCTGTTACCTTGACCTTCTAACCATTGCTTCTTCTTTGTCACCTCATGGCCCTAGATAAGTAATGACATTATTAGAGCCATAAATAGTGAATGCCTAATGGGCTATATTAGCCTTAAAGGCTTACTTTCAGCCTTGGAATTCTTACTAATTACATTTGACCCATTTTGTTCTCAAATTCGCATGGTAGTCAAACCCAACATTTTAACCAAACTTTGAAAACTTCTAATTAATTCTATAGAACTCTAATTAGGGTGTTTCAAAGACTTATGTGAATCCCTTTAAGTATATTTTCACATAAAAATACCTAAAACTAGCTATCATAGCCACAAATTTCCCAGAGTTGCGCCAAAGCCAACCCGTTCCAGATTATGTTCTAGAAACAGGGCCTAAATTTGAAAAATCATATCTTTTAGTATACTTGTCCAAAAATTAAAAACTACCTATTATTTAAAGCTATACATCTTTAATTTAATCCTGCCAAGTTTCATAATTTTTGGACTAGGTTTAAGTAAAACAATACATTTCACAGTCAGACTGCTTCCAGTGAACTAAATCAAACAACACCTCCTCTTAACTTCTAAAAAATTTCAGATTAATATACAATCATCCAAAAATCATGAACACATACATTCCCTCACAATTTTCCCTTCTAAATCCAATGGAACTATCAAAAATACCAAAATATAGCTCTAAAAGGATGAAAATGCCCCTAGATGAAATATGGATAATTTAAGGGAAAATGAGTTCTTTTTACTTTAATCCATAAACCACCTTCTTTTCACTCTAATCCCATGTTTAACCCATTAAACACCTTTTACCCATGATTTATGAAAAATTGGGCAGCACCTCATGTCAAACCCTGTAGAATATAGACATTTCATGTAGTATCATTGCAAAGTTCAAAAGGGCATACAAAATAAGTACAACATACTGATATAATATCTTTGATTACATTACAGGACTTTTCAGGAAAATCTAAGTATTTTATATCACATAATCCAAAATTAAAACGTAAGTCTTGATTTATTCAGCAGCAGAAACGTCCTTCCAACTAATTCTTCTCAACACTCGAAGCTACTTTATCTTTTCCTTTGGTATTGCCATATCGAGCTGATAAATATGATTTACAGGAAAGGAATGAGATTCAAACAAATCTCAGTAGTAACAGGAAATCAATCATATAATATGTGAAAAGTAAACATGCAATGCAGCATTCATGATGATGAAGCAATCAAAATGCTAAGCACATGCCAGACAATGCTCAAGAACCAGACAATGATTTTGTCTGGATCAAAATGATTGCCTGTTTCAGATCTGCACAAATCATAACTCGTACATAGGAATTCACCTATGTAATGTGATCACATAAATCCACAGGTTATGTAGGACATAGGTAAGCACAACCCAGCTATACAACACACAGGTAGGTATAGCTCCCAACTGCCAAATCACATAACTACATTGTAACTACACAACATTACATCCCATGGGTAACAATACCACATAGGCCCATCTACCACACATGCAAATACATTGTACATAATATGGCAATATAGTGTATATAAACATTCACATAGAATATAAGAGATAGAGTTACTACCTCGACTCCTTTCCTGTCCTAGTTGGTTAGTCTTTGATGACTTCGTTAGGCAGATGTCAAATCCTAGAATTAACCAACGTAATTGTGAATAAACTACTTTTCATGTCCACTTTGCATTACAACTTTCAACTTTAACATCTTCCTTAAAAATCACATATTTACCAAAATGCCTATGGGACCCGATCCGACCAAAGTATTTTGCACTTTTCCAATAATTACAACTTAAGCTCATTCTACATATTTTTCACATGTACATCTCATATTTGACTTCAGATCAGATCAATTCCTTTCTCTTCTCTATTTTGCCGACTAAGGCCCCTTAAATAAACGAAGTTGGAGAATTTTAGAGTTATCTAGAGTTGGTCACATGTTAGAAGCTTATTGGTCTTTAGTTACTTTATTACATATGTGACAATATTATTACATATATAATTATATAATATTTTTTTGTGCTCCATCTGTCCCTTCTTTCTGCATTTATTAAGTAAAATTTACAGGTTATATTTATGTGGTCAAAATGACCATTTTGCCCTTGCAATTTCCGCAATATTTGAGAAGATTAGCAAAATTATCACCAAATTTGAAAATTCATATCTAATTGTATAGATATCCAATTGCGGTGGTTCTAAAGGATATGTGACCATTATTAAGTCTAGTTTTAGGAGAAAATATAACATTTAGCCAATTGGAAGCTCATCATTCCCATAATATTTATTTTTGAAATCTACTCCAGAAAAACATCAAATTTGCTAGGCAATATTCAAAAATTCATTTCTCCTTGTATACAAATCCTAAAATTCCATATGACCTATCAAATTAAATATTATTATGTCTACTTTAATTATGGAAGGTTTCATAATTTTTGGAGGTCATTTAGTAATTTAAAAATATCACACAACTTAACTGTCTTTCCAGAAAGTACATTGTTGGCATTACCAACTTATATACCAATTAACTTTGGTTGTATGTAACCTCTAATTGCTTTGTTTTGTCACTTAATGTGCTCATAATTCACCATTTTACCCCCTTTAATACCCTCAAGATATAAAATAATTTTGGTGAATGAAATTTGGGATATTACAGCTCTCCCCCCGTCAATAAAATTTCATCCTCAAAATTTTGGCCACTGAATAAATTCAACCATACCTTGTGAAGTTGTTTCCCATTAATTATCCTATTCTTTCTTTACTTTAATGCTGCCTCTCTTTTCCTAATGATGCTGATAGCACAAATCTTCAGAAGTCGTAGTACAATCGTACGATTGTGCTGTAAAGATAACGTTTCCAACATACAGAACTTCTGCTGCCCCAACATTCTTATGCTTTAGTCTATGAGGTTTCAGTTGTCAGAAGGTTCATGCCACCATGTTATCCTATTGCACTAAGACACATTCTAGCTCATGTTTATTCACAATAACAGACCACATAGGTCAAATAAAAATCAAGACCACATAGGTCAGTTACAACTCTAGACCACTCAGGTAAATTCTTATCCTCCTTTAGCTTCAATAAACTTTAATCACAACTATTATCCTACATAGAATGTGGAACCATCAATTGGTCTTATTAGAGACAAAATAATGTTAAAGCCACATGACTTATTCATATTCATTACCAAGACCTAGAGAACTAAAATATCCTCTGGCCTTTCCAATCCAGCACTGCCTCAATGAAAACCACCACAATGGTCTAATTACAGACAAAAGATCATATAACAATCAATAAAAACCATCATTAGGCCTAATGCATCATAAAACCATCATATGCATTAAACGAACAATTAACATCAGAATCACATATTACTTGCACATAATTATTCTTAAATAAAATAATACATTGAGTTAATTCCAGAGATTCCTCAGCCTCCTCATGTGTTGTGGTGAAAAATCTACCCTGGTTTCTCTTCCTCGGCTGTTCCATTCTTTGTTGTCATCTCAGGAAGTTATTAGCAATATGACCTGGTTGATTAGAAATATAACAAGTTGGCCAACATGATGTACCCGGTAGATGAAACTCACCACACCTCTAACAGGTCTTGTTTTCAGAAGGTTGTTGATTGCCACAATTCCAGGGTGGGTAAGGCCTCTTGTTGCTTTCTTGGGACAGTTCTCCTGTATTTTTATGTTTATGACTGGAATTTCTACTACCAAACGCACCTTTGTTGTTATTATTCCTTTTTGTGTAAAGATCCCATATATTGCTTTTCGTGATTCTACATTCTTCGATGGCCTTATTGAATTGCTTAAACATCTTGGAAACTAACTTGTCCTTTAATTATGGCTTCAATCCCTAGATCATCATGTCAGAATTCCACTCTTCATCATCCTGGGATCTCAGATAGGAAGAATATCTGGATAGCCGGATGTAACGAGCTAGATATTCATCAAAACTTTCTTTCTCTCCTTGTTTGATGGTTAGGAACTCAGTTTCCTTAGCAATACGCACAGATCGGGGAAAATACTTCTTATTAAATTGAGTCAGGAAATATCCCAAGTAAGAGGAATATTCTGGGCTTGCATAGTCATCATGACATTTTTCCACCACGTGTCAGCATCTCCTTCCATTTTATAGACATCTAGCTCAGCTCTCACATTACTAGGACATCCAAGAATTTGAAATATTTTCTCCAGCTTAGATAACCAATTCTCTGCTTCTTGAGAATCAAATTTTCATTTAAAAGATAGTGGTCCTTACTGATTGAATATTGTTAACCACGTTGGCTAGCTCTCCACTTCTGCAGCAGGTTTGTTAAATGTTTGTTCAGGGATAGGCTATTCAGGTTGCTCTGGCCCATCTTCTGGTCTCTCTAAATGGTTTTTACGGATTGCTCCAGATTGTTTAATCTTTCTCTATCAGCCTCCTGCTTTTGTCTCACTTCCCTCACCTCATCCCTTAACTCTTGTATCATAACCCCTTGTTCGGTGAGCATCCATAATATTTGTTCCATTGGATCTGGTCTTACGTTATGTTCTTGAGCTTTTCCTTTCCTTCCTTGTGTAATCATTGTTTTTGGTTTACTATATTCTGAATAGAAGGAAAGTTAATTCAACAGATATTTATAGGGTAATTTTTTTTGTCATTTTGTAAAATTTCAAGTACCCGAGTAATTCACAGATAAGTTACATAGTCAAAAATAAGCATAAGTTTTTACATTACTTTATCATATAGGTCCTTATATATCAAGTTTCTATTGCATGAATTTACATTTTCCAAAACTTCCCAGGGGTCACCCATTATTCTATTACCCGGGATGAGCACACTTAGCTTTTATTATTCTGTCCTAAAATTTGATACAGACCGTTTCTGATCACAGATTCCTACACCATACTCCTATACATATACCATTTAAACATGTCAGTCATCCTAGACCGACCAAAATAGGGAACAACTTGTTTTCCCTTAACCCTAGTCATAATACATATACTCCAATATAAGATCTATTACATGGATTTTAAACATAGCATAATCCTCTAGTAATCCTTACTCCAGGATATGATTAACTTGTTGGATCCAAAATGTTGTCTTAGGAAAGAAGTATAATATAGTATGGATCCAATGTTTATCAGGATAATTAATCCCAAGGTACTCCTATCTTGCATACATTGTGTCTACATCGAGCAGCTGCTGGCTATATTGACTTACAGGTGTCTCATTCATATGAAGAGCTCGACAGAATATACCATTAATGTATTGCCATAATTGCTTATCATGTTGTAGATCATGTTTTTCGTAGTTAGGTCCTGCTTTAGAACTAGATCCTTTATTTAGGTATGTTTCAGCCTTGTACGACATAGGTTGTCCGGAATCCCCAACTTCTGAATATGCCTTCGGTAGGGTCTTATGGAAAGACTTCCTACCCTTCCTCCCAGATATTTGTTTTTCGCTACTCCTTTTCATGTTATATGCTTTCTTCCTTAAGGGTCTATCAGTCGGCCAATTCACCGATGACTGTGATTCACACTTACTATACTCTTCTGTACTCATAATTCCTAACATAACATAATCAAATTTATATTAGTATTCATTCTGTTATTGCCAGAACTGCATGCTCTGATACCACAAATGTCAAACCCCACAAAATATAGACATTTCACGTAGTATCATTGCAAAGTTCAAAAGGGCGTATAGAATAAGTACAACATACAGATATAATATCTTGGATTACATTACAGGACTTTTCAGGAAAATCTAAGTATTTTATATCACATAATCAAAAAGTAAAACGTGAGTCTTCATTTATTCAGCAGTAGAAACGTCCTTCCAACTAATTCTTCTCAACACCTGGAGCTACTTTATCTTTTCCTTTGGTATTGCCATATCGAGCTGATAAATATAATTCACTGGAAAGGAATGAGATTCAAACGAATATCAATAGTAACAGAAAATCAATCATATAATATGTAAAAAGTAAACATGCAATGCAACATTTTTTATAATGCAGCAATCAAAATGCTAATCACATGCCAGACAATGCTTAGGAATCATATAATGATTTTGTTCAGATAAAAATGAGTGCTCCTTCTTAATCTGCATAAATCCTAACTCTTATATAGGAATTCACCATGGAATTCACCTATGTAATGTGATTACATAACTCCATAGGCTATATACAGCACATAAGTAAGCACAACCCAGCTATACAACACACAGGCAGGTATAGCTCCTAACTGCCAAATCACACAATTACATTGTAACCACACAATATGTGATTGCATCCCATGGGTAACAATACCACATAAGCCCATCTGCCATACATGCAAATACAAAACATGGCAATACAGTGTATATAAACAGTCACATAGAATATAAGAGATAGAGTTACTACCTGGAATCCTCTCTTGTCCTAGTTGGTTAGTCTTTGGTGACTCTATTAGGCAGATGTCAAATCCTAGAATTAACCAAAGTAATTGTGAATAAACTACTTTTCATGTCTACTTTGCATTATTACTTTCAACTTTAACATCTTCCTTAAAAATCACATATTTACCAAAATGCCCCTGAGACCCGGTTCAGCCCCGGTATTTTGTACTTTTCCAAAAATTATAACTTAACCTCATTCTACATATTTTCACATGTACATCTCATATTTTACTTAGGATTATATCAGTTCCAACTCAAATTACAATTTTTTCCTTGACAGCCCAACTTGGGGTTTTAGGGGCAAATTCGTCATTTTACAATCCGAGGCTTTTCACACTTCGCACTCAATATGAACCCTACATAATTTTCCCTTTTAAACACCATAGAACCATTACAATCATGAAACTCTAGCTCCTTTCCTTATTTCTAGCCTTGGCTGACACTTTCTAAAAGTTTGGGAAAATTGGATTTTTCTTGGTTTTAATCCTTAATCCACCTTATTAACACTTGTTTCCATTGGTTTATTCATTCAATCACCATTTCAACATAATCAATGGAAATTGGGGCAGCATGTTCTCTTAGAAAAGTGAACATCCCAAATTTACAACAACACTATAAAGAGTCCAATATCCAGCCAGAATACAGTCACAACTCAATTTTCGGTAAGAACTTCAGAGTTTAGGAAACTTACCTCCCTTCTTCCTCTTCTTCTTCCCTTTTCTGGAAATTGCTTCCCTCTTCTCTAGATTTTGTTTGCTAAATAACTAACCTAAGAGGAGATAGAGGTTAAAGAAGAGGTTTCAGAAGTTAGAGAGTAAGATTGAGCCGAGATTTCGACATACTTACCTTGCACCGATTCTTGAATCTCTACTTTTCCTCCTTCTTTCCTTTCCTCTCCTCTTGGTTCTCTCTTCCTCTTTGTTAGTTCTTAAATATGTTTAGATGATAAAAATCTTGATAAGCAATAAGTATTTTATGATTCAAGTCAATTACTTAAGCTTTTAGGTATTTAAGCAAAAAAAATGATTTGAAAAAGAAACTTGAATAAAAAGATATTGATATCAGTGATCTCAGATGATCACTCGAGTGATTTTGACTCACTCGAGTGATGATCTTTAACCTTAAGTGATTTTGCAAGTCACTCACTAAAAATTGGGAAGTGAGGCAAAATCACTCGAGTGACTAAGTCTTCACTTGAGTGATTCCCCTTCACTTGCACAATCCCAGCAAGTCACTCGCAAGATTACTGAGAGTTGAGAAGAGAGGTCACTTGAGTAGATAAGTGGTCACTCGAGTGATAAGAGATCACCTGCAGGGTTTTGCAAGTCACTCACGGATTTCCTAAAGAGTTAAGTTGAGAAGCCACTCAAGTGATTGTGATCACTTGCAGCTCTTGAAAGTCACTCGCTATTGTATTTAAAGTTATGAAGAATCTCACTCAAGTGACAATAGTCCACTTGAGTGGAAAGGCATTACCTGCAGGGTTCAAGAAATCACTTGTGGCAAATGATCAAGTTGCATAAAGAATTCACTCGAGTGACAATCATTCACTCGAGTGACATATGTTCACTCTCCATCTGTGTGTAGGTGACTCGCGGTAGCTGAGTGAGTTAAAACCAGAGATCTCTCAAGTGAACAGATGTAACTAGAGTGATAACCTACAACTCGCAATTCTCTGCAAGTCACTTTCTGGAAATTCAAGAGTGCATTATGGTTCCCACTCAAGTGGATCAAATTCACTCAAGTGAATATGGTTCCACTCATGTGAATTATCACTCACTCATGTAGAGTCTCATTGCCTACCTCAGTTTTAAGATTTTTGTTATCTCTAAATAACTTTATTAGACTTATTCATCATTGATTTTTACTTATATATTGTTTTAATATTACTAATCATACTTGTGTATAAGTTTCAGAAGCTTGAACGATGAAGCAAATTCAAATTCCTCAAAAGCATGGTGGTTGTTAGAAGCATTAAATGCTCATCTACTAGACACACCAGACACACACAAGAAGGATTACGTCTGATGATTTATTGCTTAGAGCCAAAAGTAACTTAAATGCAAAATCCTTCAACGGCTTTAAAGCCAATCTAACGGATAGTTCAAATACTTATAACGGTCGGTCACAACGGTCATTAATGAAGCTTACCTATAAATATTCTAGCATACAATACAGAAGAACTAACGAAGCTATCAAATATCGAAACATCATTTAGTTCTCTGTAACATTCGGTGATAATTCTTTAGTACTTCAATGATCATTCATTTGCTTTGAGAGAGAGTCCTTTATCTGATTAATTCTATTACTCTGTAAAATCACAAGGTAGTGGGACCTTGAGTGTCGTTGCTAGATTACAACGTGTAAAGGGGAGTGAGTCCTGGTGAGGATCATCTGCTACTTCATACGTTGTACTAAGTTACCAAGAACTTGTAAGATCTTGGAAGAATAGTGGAAACTCTGAGACGCTCTGAGAATTAGATGTAGGTTATTGAGTTAAGACCGAACCAATATATTTCGATTGTGTCTTACGATGATATCTTTCCTGTTTTAACTTTATAATAATTAATGTGGTTTAATCTTAAATTTTTTTATCACCCAATTCACCCCCTCTTGGGTGAAGTTGAAACTAACACTCTTCCCTTCTCTTCTCTATTTGGTTGACTAAGGCCTCTTAAATAGACAAAGTTGGAGTATTTTGGAGTTATCTAGAATTGCTCACATGTTAGAAGCTTATTGGTCTTTATTTACTTTATTACATGTGACAATATTATTACATATTTAATTATATAATATTTTTCCATGCTCCATCTATCCCTTATTTCTTCATTTATTAAGTAAAATTTATAGGTTATATTTATGTGGTCAACATGACCATTTTGCCCTTGCAATTTTCCCTATACTTGAGAAGATTAGCAAAATTGTCACCAAACGTTGAAAATTCATATCTAATTGTATAGATATCCAATTGGGGTGGTTCCAAATGCTATGTGACCCTTATTATGTATAGTTTTAGGAGAAAATATAACATTTAGCAAATTAGATACTCACCATTCCTATAATATTTATTTTTGAAATCTGCTCCAGAAAAATGTCAAATTCACTGGGCAACATTCAAAAATTCATTTCTCCTTGTATACAACTCCAAAAATTCCATATAACCTATCAAATTAAATCTTATCATATCTTCTTTCAGTCTGGAAATTTTCATAATTTTTGGAGGTCATTTAATAATTTAAAAATGAGCACAACTTGACTGTCTTTCAAGAAAATATACTGTTGGCATTACCAACTTATATAGCAATTAACTTTGGTTGTATGTAACATCTAATTGCTTTGTTTTGTCACTTAATGTGCTCATAATTCACCATTTTACCCCTTTAATACCCTCAAGATATAAAGGAATTTTGGTGAATGAAATTTAGGATATTACACCTCCCCTTAGGTTTTCATCTTCCCAAATTTATAAAACAATAAAAAATGAAGCCAAGACCAACAACAACATATATCATAAGAGGATCAAGTTTATGAGATTACCTCTTGGATTCTCCTCTTTCTCTCTCTAAAATGCCTCTTCCCACTCTCTCTTCTCTCTTGATTTGGCTTGCTAACCATGGATTTCAAGAAGAAGAAGAAAAGGTTAATGGAAGTTCTAAGGAGATTAGAATGCATAAGCACTTGATTTACGGGCTCTTACCTTTGATTTTGGCTCTTGGAACCCTAAGACTTTCCTATTTGGCTCTTAGAGTGTTTGAAGCTCTCTCTCTTTCTTTGTTTCAGATTTTGGCCTAAAATGAAGTGAAGAAGAGGAGAGGACAATGGTTTGGTTAATATCTCAATTTTCTTTACAAATACTTGCATGTGATTGGTTCTTTTTTTTCCCTCTTATTCTTGCTTTAATATTCACCAAATAAATTCCATTTCATTTTTATTTCCCTTCGAAACCGAAATTAAAGAGGGAAGGGAATGAATAATTGCCTCTTACTTTTCATAATTCCAACATATCACTTTTAGTTGAAATTGTTGACCAAAGTCATCATCTCTTTATGCCTTGGTCAAATTGTCTTCACAAGTTATATTCAATAACTAATATCCATTCCCTCTTGCTTTATCCCATGTCATACATGTTAGATATGATTAGTTTTTATGATGACAAATATAGAAGTCAAATATTAGGAGAGCAAAAGCTTGCATAATATACTTATCTCTTACATTGACTAACTACTATTTAATATTGCATATCTTGTAGATTAGTCAAGCAATGAAAGAAAAAATTGAGAAATGAATAACTTGCAAGAATTAATGAAAAATATCAAGATTCAAGTTCTATGGCACTGTAGCACACAGTTACTGTAGCGTATTGGAACTGTAGCACTGTAGCAACAGGAGTGATTTTAACAATCACTCGAGTGATATTTCAGAATCACTCTAGTGATTCTACAAATAGTGAAAATTACTTAGAGTGATTCACTGTTTCAGCAAGTGATGCACTGTAGTGGAGAGTCTCTGTTTTTCGTCCAGCTGAGTAAGGTCTGGTTATTCAATCATATTTCTCAAAATACAACTCCGATTGTGACCAAACTAGTTACATATGAAAATAGACTTCCAGTAAGTCATTTTGATACCAGAAGAAACATCAAAGGAACTACGATGAAGGAGATATAAATGTTTCAAGTTGAAACTCCAATCAGCGTAACCTTCTAGAACAGGTTCGGTATTTTAGACATAACTCTCAAACCACAAATCCAATTGAGCTGAAACTGGTTCCATATGAAACTAGACTTAAATATCTTTCCACTGATATATAATATGCCAATTTTGGAGTTATATTCTAAGAGTTATGTTATCTGGAAGTTGACACATGTTTGCTGAAGAATTGGAAACGCAACGAGTTAAAGTGATATGAACAACGGATCACTCGAGTGAGTTTTAGTAATCACTCGAGTGATATGACAAAAATTGAAAATCACTCAAGTGATTCTAGAATTCACTCGAGTGATATGGCTTATTACACAAATCACTTCCAGTGGCCTATCAAATCACTCCCGAAATTTTTCACTGTGCTGAAAATTAGTTCCAGTGCATCCAATTCACTCGAGTGATTCTGTTGATTTTGCAAATCACTTCCAGTGCAAGCCAAATCACTGCAATAAAAATTCATTGTTTCAAAATTCACTTCCAGTGATCTCCAAATTACTCGAGTGATATGTGAAATTTTCAATATCACTTCCAGTGGCTCTTAAATCACAAGAAGAAAATTTCACTGTTATTAAAATCACTCCCAGTGTAGCCAAGTTTACTTGAGTGATTAGCTATTTTCTTAGTATCACTTCCGGTTGACATCAAATTACTGCCAGTATATCCGTATGAATCATAATCACTATGAGATCACTTCCAGTGAACCTGAATGCACCTCTAGTGAAAGCCAGTATGCCTCAAATCACTACCAGTCAGGTGTTATCCAATCGAGTGATATGATGACTTTGATAGAAGAAGCATGAATGCACTACTAGTAAATCTAGCTGAATCAAAATTGGTTACAAAGAATTGAAATCACCTCCAGGAACCAAAGCCACTTCCAGTGGATCAGAACCACCTCCAGAAATCAAGATCATTGCCAGTAATATAGGATTTTCTCATAATCACTTACAGTGTACCACCACAAAATATCAACTTCCACCTGTGAATCTGAATCACTTCTAGTAACACTAAAATCACTGTAAGAGAATCAGAATTCACTGCCGAAGAATTTATTGAAAGCTAGAGTGATTCAGTATCTTAATAGAATCAAGGAAATCACTCAAGGGATCTTGAGCTACACTCGAGGATGCTGATCATTACTAGTGGAATATTGTTTTGTCAAGATCACTGCCGATGGAATATTATTTTCTAAAAATCACCTCTAGTGAAATCAAAATCACTTGCAGTGATTCTTTGGTTTTCAAAGATCACTGCCAGTAAAGTTTGTAATCACTCGAGTGATTCTAACGGCTATTTTTCTGAGTGCTTTTACTGGTGTTATGCACAACCGATCACATTGCAACCATTAGACCAATATTCAACGATGATGAATCATGGGCAATATCAATATTTAACAGACGAGTCAATAAACGTCCAAATAGCTGAAGCATTTGTCAGAGCACAATCATGGGCAACGATTGAATTACTTATCAGAGAGCATGATCAGATTACAACGGAAAAATACTTGAATGTTGTTCCCAACAGCTCTCAATGAATCTCCTATATAAACTGAAGCATTCAACAAGAGACAGTAGCAAACTGAGACACACACGAGCAAACAGAAACACGAGAACCCAACTATGCTAACATGTGAATATCATGAGTCACCCACTTCGACCCAGACACTCTCAGTACTTATGTATTTTCTGTATCATCTATCTGTGAGAGTGAGATTATCTGTATTATACTTTAATGAGCATTTTGCCCACTCTGTGAGAGAGCTTGTAAACACTTCATTTATATTTCAGAAGTGATATCAAGGTAGAGGGACCTTGAGAAGGTTGATTACCTTACGGGAAAGTTGTAGAGAGAATTGCCAGTAAGACTTTCTTCTCGTAAGACTTACAAGGTGCAAGCAGTAGAGAACATTGCTGCTCGTAAGACTTACATTTGTGTAAGCAAGAGAGAACGTTGCTGCTCTTAAGACTTGCACGAGTAAGCAGGAGAGAAAGGTCTTTGGGATTGCTTTGTTAGACTTAACATAAGAGGGAGTAAACCTTACAGTGTGTAAGGGAGAGTAATTCTTGTGAATTTGTATAGGCTTATGTTGCGCCCAGTTAAACAAGAAGATATTGAATTGGAAATCTCAGGAGGAGCCTTGGGACTGGACGTAGGTCATTGTGGATTGAACCAAACCAGGATAAATCACAGTTTGCACATTTTCTTCTCTAAGCTTTTATATTTCCAGCATATACAATTTACATGATTGCTTGTGAGTTTATACTTCCATATATACTGAGTTAACAATCTGCGAAAAGATTTTAAAAGATCAGACTTTCTTATCATACACCCAATTCACCCCCTCTCTTGGGTGTCAACCAGTTCTAACAATATGAAATATATCATAGGAAAGATAATGAGGATGTCAGAAAAATATCATTTACTTTTGGAAATAATATTGTTTAGGACTTTTTGACCATATGTGCATTTTACTTAGCTTCAATTAATCATTCTTGAATAAACATCATCCAAGTAAATTATCTACCTCCTTTTCCTTCATGTTAACCAAAATTATTGGCCAATTAAAGAGAAAAATTAATGTCATCTTGCTTTATTGGTCAAATGACCATTTTTCCCATACATTTATTTTCACTTTCGTACTTAATCCAAAATTAGGCAGAATTTTCATTAAAATTTGAAAGTTCATATCTAATTATATAGATATTAAATTGGGGTGATTCTATAGGATATGTGACCTTGATTAAGTCTATTATTAATAAAAAATATAAACATTGGCAAAATGGAAGATCATACTTCTCAGAATTATTGTTTTTCGACACTACTATTGAAAATCACCAGTTTTACTAGGCTAACTTTAAAAATGCATAACTCTGTGTACAGCTCAAAATGACTTATATGACCTATCAAATTAAATCTTGATAAGTCTTCTTTAATTATGGAAAGTTTCACAATTTTTGGACATCGTTTGCCAATTGAAAATGTCACACAAACACAACTATCTCACAGGGAAATTCACTGGCAGTAACATTACTTTGTGTTCCAATTAACTATGTTGTGTGAGACCTCTAATTTCCTTTTTTGTCACTTAATATGCTATTTAATTCACCATTTAATTTCTATTAATTCCACTAAAGGTATAAAGGAATTTTAGGGAATATAACTATGTTTCACTGGGACAATTGCTAAGCCGGGGCTTCGCAGTCCACTTGAGTCAGGCTTAATCTCAAGCCTCTAGTCCCAAAATTCAGGATATTACAAAAGAAGCGCCACCCAATACCTACTTTGGGTTGTCCTTTCCTTGGAAAGTACCACCCAAAGTATTGGCTGGAAGTGGATAAAAATCCACTCCCCGCCAATCACAACAAATCCACTTTACCCCCCCTTCCCTCCATTTTTTCGCTCTCTCTTCGTCCCACCTCCATTTTTTCATTCCCTCTCCATCACCTTAACACACACTCTTCCCACCTCCATTTTTTCACTCCCTCTCCATTGCTCTCACTTTATCCACCTCATAGTCTCCTCTTTTTGTCCTCACTAAAGTCTCCAAGTCACATTTGGTCCCTAGTGTAAATCTGTAAGTAATATATCCCTTTATCTTTATCTTTTGTAATTTTATGGAGAACCTGTACATTTGGATCTTGTATGCCCTTTTTCTTCATGCTCTGTAAATGCCGCCCCTTTTCTTGTTTTTTTTTTAAATTTTTGTTGTGCTATGTTCACACATGCATACATGCTCTTTGTCTTTTTTTAATTATTATACACACACGCGCGCATACATGGCCCCTTTTCTTTTTTTTTTTAAATCTTTGTTGTGTATGGACCTTCTTATCAGCCATCAAAATGGAAAAGTTAGTCATATAATTTTTGATGAGAGCGCAAGGAGTACTTGGAACATAATCCTCATTATATCCAAACATAAAATTATTGATAATTAATGTAAACGAAAGGAACAAGCCTGTTTTGTTTTTTTTGGCAATATTAAACAAAGATTGCAAAATGATATTTATAGAAGTAAGGTGTAATGGCCATTGGGAAAAGTAAAAGAAGAGTGAAGTAGGGAACTATAACAATACTTGTATGAGTCTGATACAAATGATTCTTATGGCTAAATGAACCCTCTTATGATAAAAATAAACCTATACTATAACAATATTAACCATGATAAAAAGAATAAGCTCCCCTTTTAACTACGAACCAATCATTGTTTGCCTTGAAGTTATAGTTATAAATTATGTGCATGATATTATTTTTATAATTTTGTATTAAATAAGAATTAATAAGGTATAATTTAATTTTTATAGTTGTAACATTCCCATTATTATAAAAATAAACTTATATGAGCATAACAATATTAACCATGATCAAAAGAATAATCTTAACTTTTAACTATGCACCTATCATGGTATAACAATAGCTCCTGTACACACACACACACGCATACATGCTCTTTTTCTTTTTTTTTAATTGTTCTACACACACATGCGCGCGCATGAGCATCTCCTTCTCAATTGAACGAAAGAAGACAATGAATAGTATATTCTTATGGCTGGACCGCGAATTAAACAATGGAGTATGTTTATTGAGGTGGAGTATATCCATTTGGCCAAGAGTTTGAGTGGATTGATTAGGTTAAATTATATTTTTTTTATTCCTTGCTAAGACTAAATGTGTTAAGAGTGAAAAAATAATAATCCATCTTATTTATGCCTTAATTACAAACTTTGTCTTATTAGATTATGTATAGTTTATACGTGGATATTTTATTTATCTATGGTACATAATTGTCTTTTTTTTAATTTTACACCTTTTTAAGGGTTATACATGAATATTTTATATATTTTAGTTGCATTATATATTATTTTAATCATACTTATGTTAATTTTAGTTAAACCACTTACCCTTTGAACTATTTTAATCGGTTTAATAAACCTTTAGACTTTCAGAATTTTAATATAGACATTATTTTGTAGGAAGCCTTTTTTGTTTGCCAAAGTAGGAAGCCATATTATGCTATTTGACTTGTTAAAATTATTTTCTTGACTACATAATTTAGTTGTTTATGTTACATTATTAGATTGCTTAAACTATAATAATTTATATTTATATTAAAATTATTAGAGTGCTTAAAATTATTTAGTTGTTTATATAAATTGACCCCAAAGGTAAAGAAGGTAGAAGTATGTAAATTCCTTCCTCTTTATCCTTTTAGTTAGTTGTCATATTTTATCTTTCAAATTGAGCTTTAGTATAACAAAGGCAAACTCGTGCCTTTTTCAAGATTATGTTTTGTTGTTGATTTTATTTTAAAATAAATCAAAGAAGATAAAAGTAATTAGTAAATGCAGTAGTCTAGCAACTAACCACTATTTAAAAATAGGTTGAAGGCATAGATGGATTAAAAATGGATGTCATCTGATCGCTATTCAAGGGAATATATAGATGGGGTGAAAGAGATTATTAGATTTACAATTGAGCATATAAAAGATCCTAACAAAATCTTGTGTCCTTACTTATCGTATTGTTATGGAAAGCATATTAGTCTACTTGATTTGCAAGATCATTTAGTGTGTCATGGGATTGATCAAACATATACACGATGGACAAGGCATGGTGAGACAAATGACCCCTGTAGTGATTGGGCGCTTTCCACGGGTGGTGCTTCGAATGAGTTTGACAGAAGCATGTGTGATAAAGATGATGGTCTCGAAGAAATGCTAAATGTGATCGAAGAGGTACTTCATAACTATCCTAAAGATTTTAAGAAGTTAAAAGGTGATGCAGAGAAACCCTTATATGTCGGTTGTATAAAATACACAAGATTGCTAGCAATGTTGAAATTGTACAACTTTAAAGCACGCTGTGGGTTGAGTGATTCAGGTTTCACCGTACTGCTTGAACTTTTGCAAGATATGATTCCAGAAGAAAATGTACTTCCTACAAAAACATACAAGGTAAAGCAAATTCTTTGCTCTACAATTGGTATGAGATATAAGAAGATACATGTATGCCCTAACGATTGCATATTATTTCATAAACAATATGCAAAATTAGATAAGTTTCTTAAATCCAATGCATCTCGATATGGGAAGAAGAAAGGAAAAAGTCCCTTGAAGGTCTTATGGTATTTTCCCATTATTCTAAGATTCAAGAGTCAGTACAGTAATGCATAAATCTCTAAGCAGTTGACATGGCATGCAAATGAAAGGATCAATGGAAAAAAATTGATCATGAGTACCCTGACATTGCGAAAGAGGTAAGGAACCTACGCCTTACACTATTAACTAATGGAATTAATTCGCACAGTGTTTAAAGTAGTACGTACAGTACATGGCCAGTGATATTGATGATTTATAACCTTCCTTCACACTTAATCATGAAACATATGTTTATGATGTTGTCAATGTTAATTTCTAGGCCAAGCCAACCTAGGAATGATATAGATGTATACTTGGCTCCTTTAATTAATGACTTGAAGCTACTTTGGGAAGATGGCTTCAATGTGTATGATAGGTATAGGGAAGAAAGTTTCACTTTGAAAGCCTTGTGTTATGGCATAATTAATGATTTCCCAGCTTATGGTAATTTGTCTAGATACAAGGTCAAAGGATATGGTACGTGCCCTATATGTGAAAATGATATTCATTCAACGCGACTAGATAATTGTAAGAAAAATTGTCTATATGGGACATTAAAGATTCTTACCACCAAAACATCATTGGAGGAAGTGGAAAAAGGCTTTCAATGGTGACTCAAACGAAGGTAGCCTACCAAAGATGTTGACTAGTACTCAAATTTTTGAAAAGGTGAAAGAGCTAGATAACAATTTTGGCAAGCCTTATGCAAATCAAATCAGGATAAGTGGTTGGAAGAAGTCTATTTTCTTTAAAATTCCATATTGGAAGTCCTTATATGTTAGGTATTTTTCTTGATGTGATGCACATTGAAAAAAATATTTGTGATAGTCTAATTCGCACATTGCTTAATATGCAAGGAAAAGGTAAGGATAGTGTCAATGCAAAGTTAGATTTAGTGAATTTAGAAATAAGAGAAGAGTTGGAACCAATTGAGAGAGGGAACCGTACTTATCTACCTCCAACGACCTACACTCTGTCAAGGAAAGAGAAAAAATGTTTTGCGAGATTGTACAAGGAATTAAAGTTCTAGAGGGGTACTCTTCAAATATTAAGAACCATGTATCAGTGAAAAAGTTGAAGTTAAAGAAACTTAAATCTCATTACTGTCATGTGCTCATGAAGAATTTCTTACCGGTTGGTATACAACTATCTTATAAAAAAAATGTAAGAAAGACCTTCACTAAACTCTGCATGTTTTTCAAGTTAATCTGTAGTAAAGTCTCTTCATGAGGCCCCTACGGGGGTTGGGTAGTGACTATTGATCCTACTGTGGACCAGGGCGTCAAGTGGCTAGAGGACGGGGAGTGGTGACCCCTACCAAGCCTCTAGCCGACTCGACACGCTATACTTGACGATGGTGGCTCTATACGACATCATTTAGAGATAGTAAATGGAAGTCGAACCGAAGAGGGCACTTCTACTTACTTATAAAACTAAGGAGAAGCTTCCTCTTCGGCTCGGTACTCACGCTTCTTCCTTACTTGAAAGTGAGTGAAGTGACTCATTCCTTTGAGGCACAAACGGATAGGAAGTCAGTTCAGGGATCAGACTGGTACTAGCCCCGCAGGGTAATCCCCGTAAGGTACACCTGAGTGAAGTGACCCATTTTATAGGGCACGAATGAGGGACAAAAATTCTTGGTTTCCTGAGCACCCCGGCAATTCCTGGTTTCAGGAATTGAATAGAGGGGCGACCGCTTCTTCATAAACAGTATAAGGTGTAATTTGCGCCTCGGCAATTCCTAGTTTCAGGAATTGAATAGAGAGGCGACTGCTTTACTTGTATATGAAGTATTGAGTTCTGGTAGGGTTTAATACCTCTTTAAGGGCTCCTTCCTTAATGGAAGGAGTAAGCTTTATCTGTCCTACATAATAACATATTCTATAGCCCTCTCCCCCAGACTGAGTCATCCACGTCCTTTTGGGAACGAGGGCTTCCTCTCCTCTAGTTCACCTCCGGCTAGAGAGAGTAAATGTTTTCTTTTTCTCCTGCTTCCCTTAGAATTCTACTTTATTCCTCTGGATGGAGTGAGTGCCCCATACCCTTCAACCAAGTTGCGAATTTGCAAAGTCTAATTGTATGTACTCTGTGTAAGCTTGAAATGTATTTTTCACATTCATTTTTTGACATTATGGTACACCTAACTGTACACTTGGTCAGAGAGGTTCAATTGTGTAGTCCAGTATACTTTAGATGGATGTACCCAAATAAACGATTTATGAAACTTTTAAAAAGGGTATGTGAAAAATAGATATTAACCAGAGTGTTGTATTGCTAAACGGTACATGGTTGAAGAAGCAAGAGACTTATGTGCTGATTTTCTATCAAATGTTGACCCTGTGAGGATCCCGAAATCTAGTCATAATGTCCAAAGATCAGGGAAAGGAACAAGTAGGTGGCATGTAATCAAGATAGCAGTGACTAAATGAGAGCAAGCTCACCTATATGTGCTACATAACACTGATGAGGTTAACTATCTGTTGATGAACACAAGGAAGTTCTTCGACAATTATATGATGATAGGAATGAAAATTTAATAACAAAAAACACAATCGACATTTTTCAAGTTAGTTGAAAAAGCACATTAATGATGAGATGGAGAGGAATCCTAATTTAGTTTTTGAGAAATTGATATGGTTGTCGAAGGAACCGAGCTTAAATGTATTATTATCTTACAATAATTATGCAACATATTCGATACACAAGATTATGATACACGGAGTATGATGCAGAACAGTAAGGTCCCACTTGTTGCTGATTCTTGGCATAGATCTAGTGCTAAAAGCATACATCCAATCTATGCACTAATGTCATACTTTGGTGTCATTGAATGTATATGGGAGTTAAATTACTCTATGTTGAGGGTCCTTGTTTCCAGATGTAAGTGGGTGAACAACAACAGTAGATTGCAGACATATGAGTTTGGTTTTGTTCAAGTAGACCTTTATAAAGTTTGGTATAAAGACGATCCTTTTATTTTAGCATCACAAGCAGAACAAGTGTTTTTCATTTTGGATCCTGCTAAGAAGAATTGGTCCATTGTACTCCTATCAAACAAGAATCGTCAAGAACAAGTTGATATTGAAAGTAATGAGTATTTGACTATTGTTGGAGATAATCCTTCTTTTGAGATTTTAAGATCATAAGATATATGTGTAGATGAATATGAACCCTTATATATGAACCATGATCATGAACAGGGGACTTGAGTCAATCTTTCAATTCCATCTACTAAGAGACTCAAGGGATACAAAATTGTCAATTCAACAAGAATGATAAAGAAGAAAATTTTAAATCAAACAAGAAAGAGGAAAAGATAATGAGTGCTTGACTTGTTTACTTGTATGTTTTACATGTATTCATATATGTCAAATTCATTTACTTTCATTGACATGATTGTCACTGTATACTTATATTTTGTTTTGTTTGTTTAACTTGCAGGAAAATGGATTCACCGCGTGAAGATGATAATGTTCCCACGCATGTTGGTAGAGAAAGACTTGTTGAATGCATCACCCATGGCAGGACCATAATGGTGAGGTTGATCAAAATGTGGAGCAAGGGTATTAAGTTAGAACTTCAATGAAATGAAAAGGGGAATCCAATTAGACCAAACAGTAGCTCCCTTAATAATTTTATTGGAACTACAGTCCAAGACAGAGTTCCTATTACAATTCAAGATTAGAGACGAGTGAAGAAACAATATGGGAATGAAATCTGGGGTGAATTCCAGGTAAGACATTAATTACTTTATTATTCAGGTTGTTCTGTTTCATATAAATACAATCTAACAAATTATCTTTGGTTTTATGTTACAGTCTTGTTTTATTATTGATAGTGATGATCACGAGAACTTCGTGCTCAGAAAAGCTGGCAAACTCATGAGAAAGTTTCATTATGATCTTGTGAAATATTTCTTGAGGGATGATAATGAGAATATCATTCCAACACTGTCAGAACTATATGAAGGGATCATCAGTCAAGAAATGTAGGATGAGTTTGTGAGAAAACATACAAGTTAAGAATTTTAGGTAATGTAATATTATACTTTACAAACTACTTGTAATATGTTTTTAATTAATATTTATTAATATGAATCATTTGGATCTAAATAGAAGCTAAGTGAGAAGAATCGGTCCAATGCAATCAATATGTCATACCGCTATACACAAGGACCTATATCTTATAGAAAGTTAGAGAAAAAAATTGTAAGAACTAATGATTATTTCCATAATTTGTATGACTAATTTTTAACTTTAACTAACTTTCATATGCAGATAGAAGAATCAAATTTAGATATTACATAGGTTCCACAACATGACTTATGGGTAGCCGGTTGCACAAATAAAAAAGGGGAAATTCGAAGTGAAGAAGCAAGAAGAGTTGTAGAATATTGTGTAAGTATTGAAACATATGAGTATGTACAATAAATAATTAACACTCCTTGAATGATTATGGTTTATAATAACTAATAATGTTGTAATTCTTTTTGTGATAGTGATCAATGACACAAGATGTGCCAGAGTTGGCAACTTATGTTGGTCGTGATGATCTGTTAAGCAGAGCGCTGGGTATACTGAGTATGATGGTTGTGTTCAAGGTACTGGTTTTTGTGTGACACACACAGCATACTTTGGACGCCAGAAGCGCTCAAACAAGAGTGACTTTTTTGCAGTTGCGCGAGGAGATGAAGTGCTTTAAGCATCAAATGCAAGAATAATTTGAAGCACAGATGTGTTGGTTGCAAGAACAAAACACACAGTTGAGGGTACACATTGATCACTTAGTGTAGTCTAAGGAAATACCAAATGTTCCCACTTATGAATGCCCAAGTATGAGAGATAGTTGCACTTCAATCCCTAAAGTCCATCTCCCTTTGGAATTAATTTCTTCTCTAATATAATCAACTTTAATTTTTGTTACATTATCAATTAGTGTATAACTTAACATCCTTAACTTATCTATTTTTCATAGGGTGAGTCAGCATGAAAGTTGAATGTGGAACATTATGGAAAGCATGTAGTTGAGGTGGGTATTTCCTACAACACAGACAATGATACCCTCCATAATTCATCATTGTCGGAAAAAGCAATCAGAGTAAGGGTCAACATCTATACCAATAAAGATGCGCTATTACCGATCCCTTCTTTAAATGACAAGATAATGGTTAAAGATATCATTACCATTTGATAGACACATCTATGGTGTTTAGGGCATAGCAGAACATATTACTGCTAATGTGTTGGGCAAAATTTTGAATTGTGGATGGCTTGGTGCTTCAGGAATTGTGGATGGCTTGGTGCTTCAGCCATCAACATTTGGATTAGGTACTTTATTATCATCATTTATCATTGTTATTATTATTTATCTTTAAATTAATTTTTTTGTAATCATATTTTTTTGTTCTCTATAAAGGCACTTGTACCATGACATCTTACTAGATACAAACTCTCATTTGTCAACCCTTATCTCATTGGACAGCATGGGGATAAAGTAGATCTCGATGATCAATCCAATAATCTAAAATATGACTTTTGATAAAGAGCAAAACCAAATATGTTATTTCTAGTGCCATACAAAATATTCAAAATATTTTAGGGCACATTGGATCTTGATTGTTATTAATGCAGTGGCACCTTCTGGCCCTCACATTTACTATATAGATCCTCTAAGTGAAAGTGAACCAGAAAATTGTCCTGCTATGTTACAGATGTTCAATAGGTAAGTAATATAAGCGTGTATGTGTGTGTAAATATATATTTGTGTATGCCATTGAATAACCAAAAGTAACAAATTTCTATTTGTTTTCTTACACTACCATAGAAAACGTAAACTACGACCTTAAAAGATGTCCTTTTTAAAAAAAGGGAAGTAAAAAATGGATGAAGTGGCATTTCTGTAATTATAAGATGCAATTTTAAAATATTGGACCACTTTAGGCATCCCAATTAAAATTAGGGACGTGTAAAGAGAACTTTCGGCGTCCGAAAAATTAATTGGGATGCCTAAAGTAGAGTTATTAGCGGCAAAAGACCTACTTTTTAGCGGAGAGGAAAATTTGAAAAACTTTAGACGTCCCTATTTTAATTATGGACGTCTATTTATCTTAGTTTATGCGTCCCTATGTTAAATAGGGATGCATAAACTATGTATATCAGTCATATGTCAGTCAAAAGGCTGACATATTTTGACTTTTAAAACTAAATAGATGTCCCTATATAAAATAGAGATGCCTATTTATTTCATGTCAAGACATCAGAGTGGCATCCTTAATATTAAATAGGGTTAAGGTGCAGATTTAGCAAAGAACTATTTCCCAAAGTGCACCCAACACATCTAACTATTTTAGGGTGCAAAAATAGACATTATGAATTTTTTTGGGAGCAAAAATAGCAATTTCTTATCTATTTTGGGGTGCAAAAGTTGCTATTTTTGTTCCAAAAAAAATTTATAATGTCTACATTTGCACCCTAAAAATTCATAATGTCTATTTTTACATCCTAAAATAGTTAGTTGTGTTGGGTGCACTTTGAGAAATAGTTCATTGCTATTTTTTTCACCTTAACCCTATTAAATATTAGGACGCCACTATGGTGTCCCTATTTTGGGGCGTCCCATATATCCAATATAAGGGATCCAATATAAGGGACGCCACTATGGCGTCCCTTAAATTGGATATAGGGATGTCAAAAGTGGCGTCCCTAATATTTAATATTATGGTTGAGTAGTAAATAGGTTAATTCTTTCTTTTCCCCCATGACATTTCTTAGTTTCTTTGAGAGGAGTTGCAGAGAGAGACCGATACTTTATAGATTCAAATCACTTCTTTCAACTCTTCCTTCGGTGTTTTCGCCATCCTCACTCTCATCATGTCCTCCGCCGCTCCTGCCCCTGCCCCTACCTGCGACAGTAATCCTTACTTAATCACTTCTCAAATCTAACATGCCAACCTTTGTTTATATTCTCTTTTGTATTTGGATCTGACTCTCCTTCTGTTTATTATTATTATAATATAATTTTCTTTCCTTTTTCACAATCAGATCTAGTATGGTATATGTAAAGATAAAGAGAATGGATTTTTAAATTCATAATTTAACTAAAAGAAAGGAAGTAACATCATTGAAGCTCATCATCTTCCTCTCTCTCCATTGAAGCTCATCACTTTAAATCTGATATTGTTTCTGTGGTTTGCTAAAAATTGTTGGGCAATGGCATCTTCAAAATAAATATTTAAAAAAAAAGACTTTAGGCGTCCCTATTTTAAAATAGGGACGTCTAAAGTGTGACTTTATGCGTCCCTATTTTTTTAAGGGACGCCTAAAATCTTTTTTTACTGCGTCCCTCAAATAGGCATCCCATGATAAAGTGACGTTAAAAGGCCAAAAATAGGGACGTTAAAACCCCTTTTTGTAGTAGTATTAGTGCATTAACTACATATAGAGCCTCTACCTCCTTAAGCTATTCTAGATCTACATACCCTGTTAGTAGCTATCCCTGGAAGAAGATACATGTACTAATATATGAATTTACTTGCATTTTGATTTTAACCAAATTTTGTTCAAAAATCTAGTTAACTATTTTATTATATTGTTGCAGTACCCTTTCCAGCCTAATAACGATGATTGCAGGTATTATGTAATTACCTATGATCAGCCTCATGTTCCACTAAGAGTAAGTCATTTTAGTACAATTTATAATGTATTTTAAATTTAATTGACTAGCATATGATAATTAATGTTTACTTATTTTAATTCATTTTCTACATGATTGTATCTGTGTAGTATCATGAATATCAACGTTGTGACAATTTCACTGACAATCAAGTTAATGAAGCCACCAAGGAATGGTGTGAATATGTGCTCTGACAATGTTCTAGCTAGCTACTATATAAGGTGCTAGGTTGCTTATTTGATTATTGTTATTGTGTGTATTTAAGTAGTTGAATTTACTGTCTTATATTCACAATTGAGTAAATATATGTAGTTTTGACTTTTTAAATTAGTTATCTGTTTGTATCAATTTTGAGTTATTCCATTGTGGTTTGCTTAAATATACAAATTTGTGTTTCTATTGTCATGATAAGGGGTCTGAATGAAAAATATGAAATATTAATTAAAAAAATACATAAGGTGGCGCTTTCTTGAGGGAATACCATCGAAAATAGGGTCTAAGGTGGTGCTTCCTTAAGGAAGGGCCACAAGAAGTTTGAACTTCCTGAGTAAGCGCCACCCTAGGTGGTGTGAATTTATTTTTTTAAAAAAAGAGGCTATAGGGTGGCGCTTCCTTGAGCAAGGGCCACAGGAAGTTTAAACTTCCTCTAGCGCTTCCTCAAGGAAACGCCACCCAATGTGGTATGAATTAAAAAAAAGGCCCTAGGGTGGCGCTTCCTTGTGGAAGCGCCATAAGAAGTTTGAACTTCCTGTGCCTTAGGGGCATTTAAATAAAAAAAAAAATTACATGCCGTGGGGCTTGTGGGTAACGCCACATCTTCTTTTAGTGGTGTTGGGATATGTGGTGCTTGTCAAGTACTATAGATAATGTTAAAATAAGCACTACATCTTTGTTACTTTTGTAGTAGTGCTCAATGTAAACCATTTTAGTCCCGGCTAATTGCACATGTGATTCTTGTATGCTACGTGGCCCTTTCTTATTGGGCCAACCTAAAAGTGAATGCTAGGTGGCATCGCCATATTGTTCTACCCAAAAGTTACTTTAATAAAGCTACTTTAATAAAGTTATTTTAATAAAGCTACTTTATGCAAAGTCTCCTTGGTTTGGTGCCACGTGACCCTTGTGCCTTATGATTTCACCACATACATGCCTGGGTGTCCCAGACAAACGACATCAATGCCTCTTCGAAAACGCAGGGTACCTACACCTGCTTTAAAAATTTCATGTGCACTCACACACCAATAAATTCTATCCACCTAATTGGTCACATATGTCTATGTCTTCAAGAATACGCCACATATGTGCCTGTATGGCATATGATGGCGCCACATACCTCAAAAACTGCCACATGTGAGCCTGTACGTATTTTGGCATACTGAATGTACATAGAAACAAATAACTTTCATCTGACCACACACACGTACGACCACTTCTCATTGCGCAAACTCAAAGCTTCTTCATAAATGTGGGACCTAAATGGCACCACACATGCCTCTAGGTGCCACTAAAATGGTGCCAAGTGTGCCAAAGTGCCCATAAAGTGGCATCTATTATCCAACTACTTATATGCACTGAGCCTCATGTAATATGGAGGTTTGTTCTTAACCCAGAGGGCTGAATCATATAGTCTCATAAAACTCATTTTATCTTTGGGATTCTTACCAAACTAGGCTTAGTAGTCTTCTTAACTTATGCTTATTCTCAAGCTTATAGGCCCAAAATTCGAAATATTATATAGCTAATCGCTAAGTGGTGCTTAATTGTAATTAAATGAATACTTATTTGGTGCATATTATCAAGGAAACTAATCTCATGCAAGGAAAACTTACATATTCTAATGTACAATCAGCATAATAGCACAAACAAACATACAACAGATCAATATACATTCACATGAAGGGAAAAGAGTTACAACCTCTTGCGCTTTCTTCAAATTCACTTTTTACCTTCTTTTTTTATTTATTATTCCTTGGTGGGCTTGAGCATACAACAAATCTTATCATATATGTATAAGTAAGGGAAGATTAATACTTATACCATTTGCTATTTATAAATTAACAAACTGTTATGAGAATCCCAACTTAAAACGAAATATAGCCTTAATTTTCAATGAACTTTAAAAACTCGTAGCTTAACTTAGGACTCCTAATGAAGTGGTTGAAATCTATATTTAAAGATAGTTGAATCTTATACAAAGGAAAAATAACAATCAATATCAAATAATGGGTATGAGTGCATATTTCTAGCATAAAAATTTAGTGCTCATTTGGAAACAAAAAGTGATAGGTTTTATTTAATAACCATTATGTATTTGAAATATTTTTAAATTTTTGAGGTTGATTATTCAACCCCATATTACAAATAAAAATTAAAAAAGAAAAAAATGTAAATAAACAAGAAAAAAATAAAAAGTTATGAAGGAGCAAACGAGAGAGGTAAGTTCCTTTAATATGTTTGGGCTACTTTGCCCTAACAATTATTTTCTTAATATTTAAAAAACAAATAAAAATAGTAGTGGTTTCCAATCATCACCACTCCTGTTGTTCTCCTCCTCCTGCTCCTCCCCCTCACTCAGCATATCATCAACATCAAATGAAGGGGATGAAGGGTCTAAGTAGAAGTCATATTCAACCTTATTATGATGAGGAAGGAGGTTCAACTTCTTGTTCAGACAATTGGCATATATAGCGAGACACGTTGTGGGATGGTCAAGGCTAGCCAACATCTTCAGTAGAACCTCTATTTTAGGAGAAAGCGGAAGAGGGTGAGGAGCTTATGGATGATGGAGGAGGAGGAGGCCAGACAAATGGAAATAGCTATATCACAAACAATCTCAAGCAATCTGAACCCAGAAATTCCAGAAAGGCGTCATTTTCAAAAGACTATAACGTACTGTAGAAATTTTGGATTGAGATGAAACTGAAAAGACTGGAAAGATGAGATTCTGAACAATGAGAATGACCTATTAAATGACCAAAACCGCAAAGTAAAATGGGTCAAACAAGGAAAGAAGATTTGATGACGTTCTGGAAAAAAATGACGAATTGACACAGAAAATTTGCAGAAACACGACTGATTTAAAATGGCTAGAACTCACTAATGACAAATCGAATTGAACTAATTCCAAAACGATATGAAAGAAGAGATTTTGAACTATGAAACAGACCTACTAAACATTGGAAACGACAAAGAGACGGTTAACGAAAAGAAGCAAAAATTTCAGACACGAACGCAGGTGACCTAGACGAAAAGATTCAAGAACAAAGCATGAAACCCTAAACGAAAAATTGAAACAATGAATAGAAAGATGTGACCTGAGTTTAGATCCGAAGCTTTGATATCAAGATGGTGCGAAACCACAAGGGAAGACCCCACGAACCCACAACCAATCTGAATATACGCACCCCAAGAACGCTAAACGCAGATCGACGATCCACTTGAACCCTTGAGCACGAAAGAACAAGGACCCGAAGTGTTGGAAGACGCCACAAGGTTGATCAAGCCTTGATAAGTCTGTTAGTTCTAAGAAGAACCCTAGAGAGAATCCACTCCTAAGAAACAAGGTGCAGAAAAGTGCAACCTTTCATTCAATAATCAAGTCTCCAAGTCTGCCTGCAAATGAAGGGTTACAAGGTATTTAAAAAGAAGTTTCAAAAACCCTAATTGCATTAAATGCATCCTAGAAAATTGAAACTAACCTAATACAATTAATTAATTAGGAAACCCAAAAGTCAAATAGGCCCAATATCTAATAATTTTTGCACAAATAAAAGTCACAAAATTTAATCAGCATTTAAGGCTCAAAATGTGCTTATTTAGGCCCAGATGAGTCCTTTCATGTATAGTACTAGGTCCAAGCTCTTTGTTTTGAAGTCTCCAAGCCCAAAATTTGATTAGTATCTCTATTTGCAGCCCATATGATATTAGTGACGTTTTCATCATTTTTGTCCGGATTTGATCCGATCACCTCTTGCTTTGTCCAAGCCTCTTACACTAGCCAATTTAATGCTTCCTTAATTTGTTTGGCTCTTCCTCTTGTGATTGGTCCACTTGGAATTTGCAAAGGATCACTTGAATTTGAATACACAACTTGCTGATTCGCATCAGGTTGTTTCTTAAGAAAAATTGCTTTTATAATTCATACTCTATGATCAATTGTTATAACTGTTATATTTGTTTTTCATTGATATAAGGTTTAGAGACAAATCGTTTCTAAGTATTACATGACAGGTGTGTCGTAAGAACCTTTATTTTTGTCACTAAATACAGGACTGTTAATAATTATAACCCTTATGTTTTTTTTACGCAGATTCTCCCTCTCAATACATAATAGTGTATATATTTGACCATTAAATTCCCCAAACCAACCATTTAGACAAGTGGAAAATGCCTGGAGATATGCAGGAAGACCAATTAAATAGGTAAAAAAAAATATTTCAATTATTTTCACAAGTTTCACTACGTCATAAGGTCTCATCGGCTCTTAATCTCATTACATCAGAGTATGCGAGCGATTCTCTTGCATTTTTAATGAAATTCGAGCTATTCTCTGCTTATATTGGATTCATACACTTATATACATATATGAAATTCAAAGCCATACAAGGCTATCATTTATAAATCAATTACATTAAATACAACTGCACTTTAACTTCATATCTTCTCCGTGCATCCTCCCGCATCTTCACCTGTCTAAATGGTTGGTTGGGAAGAGTGAGATTCGATAGAATCTCAGTAGCAAACATTACCACTATGCATGCTAGATATATATGAATGCATGACATGCTTGCCTACACTATTTCATGCCAACATAATGACATGTTGCATGCTCGATGTTATGACATACAGATGACTATTGCATAAATATAACAGAGCTTCAACCAATCATACATGTTCCACACTAATAGGCAAAGCAGTCACATAATCAATACAAGACATAGATATCACATACATGTAGAAAAGGTAAGTTCACTACCTCTCGAACTTTATGTCCTTCTCTTCTTGTCCCTTGATCCGCCAACCATTGCTTCTTCTTTGTCAATTCATGGCCCTAGGTAAGTGATAACTTCATTAGAACCATGAAAAGTAAATGCCCAATGGCCCACATTAGCCCTAAAGGCTCACTTTCACCTTTGGAGTTCATACCAATTACATTTGTGCCATTAAGTCTTAAATTCGCATAAGACATAAAGCTAACAGATTTCTCACTTAAGTTTGAAAAATCATAACTAATTCCAAAAAATTTAAAATGAGGTGGTTCAAAGCTATATACAAAGATACTTCAATCTAGTTTCACATAAAAATACTCAATTTAAAACTCCACAACTACAACATTCCCATAATTTTTCCAAACACCAACTGTTTCAGATGTTCTTCCAGCAGTAGGGCATAAATTTGAAAAATCACATATTTTATCACACTTGTCAAAAAATTACAAAATACCTATAAAATTAAAGATTTACGTTTCTAATTTAATTTTGGAAAGTTTTAGAATTGTTTGATAAGGTTTTCCCTATGAAACATTTCGCACAACATCACAGTTTCAGATTCTTTTCAGAAAATAGAGCATATCTTCAACAATTCACATCTCCTACTATAGTTATTGAAAAATTACAAACTACATATTAAATTAAATCTCCACATGTCTAATTTAATCATGAAAATTTTCATAATTTTTGGACAAGTTTTAGACCTTCAAACATCACGTATAATACTGACTGCCACACAGGGCAGATTTAAGCATCATGCACACCTATAGTTCATAATTTCCCAAATTCATATCCAAGTATCCAAAATTCATGAACACTTGTATACCTATATAATTTTTCCCCCTAAAACCAATGGAAGCATCAAAATCATAAAATTTCCATTCCTTCCCCACAAAACAGTCAGAACAGAAAATTTAAAGTTCTCGGGAAGAGTTTGTCGGTTTGTTGTTTTCTTTGGCTTAATATCTTCCTTTCTATTTCTAATCAAATGATTAGCTATTTAGACATATGTTGGATATTGTTTAGTGATTAAAAAATCCTTTAAAACCAGCAAATAATAGTTCCCAACTTCCTCTATACTCATCTAATGAACAAACCAATCGGTTAAAAAGAAAGCTTACGCTTACCTCTACTCGTTTCTGCAAATGGTTCAGAATTCCGACAACACTCCGGCTGGTGAGACGGCACCAACCACCTCCAAATGAGAATCTAAAATCATAGAAATGAAGCTCACAATGAGTAGAAGAAGTTTTCTGAAGGGCACTTTGAGAGAGGATGTCGTTAGGTAGAGTTTTGGCAAATAGAATTTTCTCTCTCTTCTCTCTCCATTTTCCAATCTGATCACTCTCTCTCTCTTTCAGATTTTTCTGCACAGAATAATGAAGAGGAAGATGATGAATTAATGGATAAATGAATCAGCCATCTTATTTGCCATGTGTCAGCCTATGATTGGCCCAAAAATCAAATTTTCGCACATAATACATAATCTGACAGAATTTTCATTAAACTTTGAAAAATTCATATCTATTGTACAAATGTCCAATTGGGGTGATTCCAAAGGATATGCGACCCTAATTGAGTCTAATTTTAAGAAAAAATATAAAATTTGGCCAATTGGAAGCTCATTCTTCCCAGAATTTTAATCTTTAGATGATGCCCCAGAAAATAGTTAATTTGGCTGGGCTAAATTCAAAAATTCATTTCTCTTTGTGTACAACTCCAAATTAATTATATGACCTATCAAATTAATGCATTATAAGTCTACTTTTATTCTAGCAAGTTTCATAATTTTTTAACATCATTTTCCCCTTGAAAGCTGCCAAGTAAACATGACTGCCACATCGGGAATTTCACCGATAGCAACTATACTTTGTATTCCACTTCACTATGTTGTGTTTGACTTCCAATCACTTCTTTTTGTTATTCCCCGAGCTCTTTAGCTCACCAATATGATTCCTTTTAATATCCAAGGATATAAAGGAATTTTGGGAAATAATACTATGTCTCACTATGACATTTACCAAAAAGGGGTCTAGTAGTTCCCTTTAATCCAGGCTAAATATTAAGCCTCTAATCCCAAAATTCGGGATATCACAGCTCTCCCCCCGTCCAGTAAATTTCATCCTCGAAATTTTCAATAGAAAATGGTACTATATGTACCTCGGAGAACTATCTTTAGACATTTAGTCTATCTTTCTCCCATTCTAATTCTTTCATTATGTACTCACTATGCAACACTTTCATTTATTTTGTTCCTATTATGTAGCATTCAGTATCAAGACCCTTTGGTCTATTCTTACAATGCTTGGTTTCTCAGGCCTTACTTTCTCTTCGGGACTCTCTCAGATCATATCACACGCATCTCAAGCCTTACGGCTCATTCTACTACCAAAGCGTTGTATACTCTGGCCTTACTGCTTAGGGGATCACCCCCTTTCAGGACTTACAACCCCAGTTATAAACTAGTCCAGTCTGAATGTTCTACTAATCTCAACATATTCTCTGGACACATCGGTCCAATGTCATCACACTGGGTAACAACCACAGTGCTATACAGATAGGTCTTACCACCTAGGGACATTACCATATGCAAACTTGCACCTTGGGTTTTATTGCCTCGAGCGTCTACTCGGCTCCATTCTCAACACATCTCACACTTTGCCATTCTAAGGATTTACTAACCCATTAGGTCTTATGGCCCTAGGACATTTAGTCCGTTATCTTTGTTGAATAACAACCCTTTCACTAGGCCCACTGCAGAGCTACCCTCACTGGGCGCCCCCTACAGCCACAAAATATGAAGGAATGAAATCCTTATGCTGGTATTTATGTAACAACCCTCCTACTAGGCCCAACTGCAGAGCTACCCTTAATGGACGCCCTCTACAGTGGCACAGGAGTTATTTAACGGCTCTCCCATGAGGCCCAACTGCAGAGCTACCCTCAATGGGCGCCCTCTACAGCGGTACAAGAGTTTGGACCACACCCCCTTGCTCACCAAGACTGAGTGCGGCAAGCTTATGGGATAGCCACTTCCATTATCCTCCAAAGGAGAACTCTCCAAGTATCAAGCACGTGACATCCGCTACTTAAGCCATGCTCGATAAACCCTGGTACCATTAAGTTAGTTAGTACCTAGAACATATAGTTCACTAGGTATCTTGAACCCATTACAGGCTTAATCTCTTATTACTCAAGCCATTCATACTCTTATGCAATGTTTATGAAGCATGCTAAACAAACCATCATCACAACAATTATCACATAAGCATTCAGCCCCAAGTGTTCACCCGCGCAATAGGCCCCGATATTCCACTTGTGCATCCCAGGAGTTTCCATGGCGCCGAGTGTAAGATGAGGGCAAATGAGCAGTGAAATCACTGGTGGGACCATGATTCGAACCCGGAGTACTCAACTTTTGAAAATGTTCACAAATCCCAATCTCAACTCAGGAGTTGAACCTAGGGATGAGAGGGATTTTCAGAGGGTAAAAAAATATTTCAATTATTGCCATGAGATTTCACTACGTCACTAACCCTCAATAGCTCTTAATTTCATTGTATCAGAGTATATGCAATTGTTTTACCTTTAATTTAATTAGAGTTGTTCTCTGCTAAACTTCATTAATACAGTATTTCAACTTTCTACACATTATTCCAGAAATTTCAGTTTTGCATGATCTAACTTCAAAAATGCAGAACTTCTAGCACACAAGTCCACTTGACCATTATGACCAATAAAATTAAAGGTCTTTGTGTCTACTTCTCAACTGGAAATTTTCATAATTTTTGAACATCATGTTCCCCTTGAAATCTGCCACATCGGGAATTTCACCGATAGCAACAATACTTTGTATTCCACTTCACTATGTTGTGTGTGACTTCCAATCATTTCGTTTTGTTATTCCCCGAGTTCTTTAGCTCACATTTAATTCCTTTTAATATCCAAGGATATAATGGAATTTTGGGAAATAATATTATGTCTCACTATGACATTTACCAAATAGGGGTCTAGTAGTCCTATTTAATCCATACTAAATCTTAAGCCTCTAGTCCCAAAATTTGGGACATCACAACCAAAGCTAGTGGCATAGAGACGATTTGTTCATAAACATGCCAAACCTGCCTCGATTAGTAGAAAACCTACTTAGGCAAATTGCACAATGATAGAAACTCAAAGTTTCAGCAATGCAAATTTTTTTAACACTTCAATTTGCAGTAACCCAAATTTGCATCCTTCTCCTTATTTAAGCCTTTCCTCTTCATTTCAACTCCCTTTAATACAAATCAAATCTAAACAAGATAAAAGGTTGCAAGAAATATTCTTAATCAATAGTGATCACAAAAAAATATCAAATATGCACTTTTGACCTTAATTTCATTCAATCACTCTTGACTCAAATTATACACAAATCATGAGATAATTGCTTCAATATGTGCTAAATAACCCCAAATATATACCAAAATAACCAATAACAATTTGGTTGATCAATTGGTCAACTAACAATCAAACTTAACCTAGATAACAGCTGGAGCAAAATTACTACGATGTAAGAACTTTCGGAGCAACATTGCTCCTAAAAAAGTTTACAGGGCAACATTGCTCTTTTCTTGGCAAGTCTAAGCAAAATTGGACCTTATAACCACTTTTCATGTGAATATACAATTTTACCCTTAATTTATTAGATTTTCTTCATATGACATATAACTTATATAAAATAGGGGTAAAGTCAAAAAATTGTTAAATTTTAAGGCAAAATTCATGAGGTTTAATGTTCTTTTAGTTATAGTGAAATATGAAAGTGACTTAAAAATAGGACCAGACAAGTATATGGGCACTTGATTTACCCCTTTACTCAATTAAGTGTATTAATCCTATACATATGATCAGGATAGATATTGACAAGATTTTTTTAATTTTGGAAATTCATCTATTTCATTTCTACCCGTATATATATAGTTTGAAAATTCATTTTTCACATAAGCTTGTTCACAAATTTCTTTACTGTCCCTACTTTGTTAAACTTATGTATCATGCTTTTTTTTTTTGGCCAAATATGTATCATGCATTAATATCCATATATTTTGCAAACTCCATATATTTAAATCCGTTTTTTAAGGTAAAATTACAGAAAATCTCTCTAATTGTAAAATTATTCCTAAAGACTATGGTCCTTGAGCGGGTAAAACTTTTTCAGTTGTGTATCACATATTTTCATTTATGTGTAAAATATATTTCGCTTTGCACAAGGTTGAAGATAGATTACATATACCTGAATGAGAGTTACATTTGTTGAAAGTAAACTACACATGGGTCATTAAAAAAATTTCAAGTATTTGTGATAATAAATTTTGTAACGAGGATTTTCAGCAATTTTTCTTTTATTTAGTTATTATTCGTGTTGCACGGGAACTTCTATAAAGCACCTTTGTGCCGTCCATCATCACCATATATCCTCCCTAAAGCTTGGGCATCACTCAGAAGGTAAGTACTAGTTTAATTATCACTTTATATAAGTTGCACTATAAAATTTAAATAGTTTTACATCATTCTTTTTAAAGTCTGATATTTTTTATCTAATGAAATACAAAATTGTAATATTTTCAAAAAATTTTAAAATAATAATTTAATTAAAATTTTTTAGATTTTTCCAAAATTAAAATCTAAATAGATTTACATATATAATTAAAAAAGAGCCTAAATATCCAAAAATAATAAATATGAGAGCCAAGTTTGTGAGATGCATGCTGTCCACATGGCGGTGTGGTTGTCTGGATAAGGATTGAAGGCCTTCATCTCGGATCTTAAATATATTGGATGTTGACTTTGAAACAAACTCATTATTACTTGTTTGAAAATTCGGCTTTAAAATTAAATGCTCCTGCTATATCTCTTTCTTTACTTGTAATACCATTTTGATCTTTGTGGTTATAAATACATTTAATTAAGGGCCAAGTTGTAAATTTATCGCGTAAGTTTTCACTGAGGAGTAATATCATCCTGAAAATTTTTCTAGCACTATTGCAGAAAAGGGCAGCTGTGCCATTTATTCTTAAACTAACTGAGACGCTTAGGAATGACCATATATCCCATCGCTACTAAAAGAAGTTGTAGCACTTGAAAGCGCCATAAAATGTACATATTTGTTTTTTAAAAAAACACTTTTCAAGGAAGCGCCACAAGAAGTGTACACTGAAGAAGCGTCACAGGAAGTTTATATTTTCTTAAAAATTTTTGCTTCATGTTGTACTTTTTTGAGGAAGTGCCACAATAAGCATTATTTTTTAAAAAATAATTTTTCATATTTTTCTTGTAGAACCCTATAATTATAGTTGATAACACACTTTAAACACATTTCCATATCTACAATAAAATGAAGAAAATAAAATCACAATCAAATAACTCCAAAATGATATAAATTAACAAATAACTTATTAACAAAATCACTACTAAATAAAATACAAGTTTTAAAAATAAATAATCATTTTACTTATACAACTCATCAATGTTAACAATTACTACAACAACTAAAAATTATAATTACTACATATCTCACATACAACTTATATATATAACATTGAATTTTATCTCATTTATTTTTCAATATATAAAAATAAGAATAATTTTTTCATATTTAATAATAAATTAAATATAAAATATTATGCAAATTAAACTATTAACTACTAAATAAAATTAGATTTGTAAGCACAAAATAAAAAAAAAACTTACATCATATAGGAAGCTTGAATAGAGTAAACTAAAACCTCAAGCACAACACCTGAAAAAAAATTAATAAAGAAAAACTAGAAAGACAAAGTTGCATGCATGTTTAAAAATAAAAAGAGAAAAGAAAAATGGTGGTTTAGAAGACAATGTGTTTTAAGTACCTTTAATATATATATTTTTTAAAAGAAAAAAGGAAAAGGGAGTGGGTATGTACTTACATGATGAAATGAAACTATAAGGAAGATGAAATGAGACCAAAAGGGAAGAGGAGTAGGGTCGGTTTGGTCTAAGAAATGGAATCGAAGAAATGAGGAGAAAGTGCCGAAAATGAAAAGAGGAGGAGGAAGAAATGTGAGAAGTGATTGAACAAAGAAATAAGGAAGAAGTGCCGATTGAAGCGGAGACGATGATGAGTGACAAAGAGAGGAGAAGGAGGAAATATGGGGACTAAGAGGATAAGGAGTGATAGCACGTGTAGAATGAGAAGTAAAGACCAAGAAGATAAAGGTGATAGAAGCAGATCACGGGCAAGAGAAAGGTTTGAAAAAAAAAATACTTTATGTGGCGCTTACTAAGCTAAGTGCCACACAAAGTGGGTAGCAACTGTGGCACTTTCTCAAGTAAGTGTTACAGTTGCTACTTCAGTTTAAAAAAAACACCTTAGGTGGCACTTGGTAAAGCAAAACCTAAGGCTCCTAAATATTTGTGGCACTAATACCAATCTTTAAAAAAAATTCTAGAAGAAGCTGTGGCCACAAATGGTACGTCACTTTTCCCTATTTTTATAGTAGTGTAGGTTTAATGTTACCCTAGAAATATTAAAATGGAGCAATGTCATTTTTCGTTAAAAATTTGATGGTCAACGCCATTTTTTTAATGGTATAAGGCGACATTGCTATGTTTTAAAATTTCCGATGTGATATTGAACCTGAAAAAATTAGCAAGGCAAAAAAAACATACATTCGATTTATGAAGTAAAAAACTTATTATATACTCCCTCCAGTCTCAATATAAGAGTTAGATAAGAAGTTTAATTTGCATCTAAATTATAAGACCTTAATTAATTTTGTTTCCCAAATTTATAATTATAATCCCCAAAATACCCCTATTGATTACACATATTAATGGGATTTCCATATAGGGATAGTTTTAGTACACACGATTAAAGACTATATTTATATTTTAGGGGAACCAACACTTATTTATTAAAAATTAATAATTCAACTAATTTTCTTAACATATACAAATTTGTTCTTTAACTCTTATACTTCCTCCCTCCCTAATGTAAGCTTGATTTCTGAGAAGAGGTCTGCCCCAAAATATAAGCTTGATTTTAGTTTTGTATCAATATTTAATGCTTTTTTTTCTATTTTGCCCTTGTTGACTATATACTCCCTCAGGTTCTATTTATAAGCAATTTTCTCTTTGATTGTGCAAAATGAATTGGCAGTTAAAACCAATAAGTGTGTCAAAAATGTCATATTTTTTCATATATGCCCCTATTTTATAAAAACAAAGAATTTTTAAAAAGTATAAGAGATAGTAAAATCCGTTTTTCTACTTTGTTGACTTTATTCACCTAGTAAGTTATCTCTTGAAAAATAGAAAAATGAACTTACATTTTAAAACACAAAGTGAAAGTTGCTTATAAAAAAGATCAACCCCATAAAAGAGAAAGTTGTTTATAAATAGAACTGGAGATAGTATATATAATTAGGTACTAGTGAATGAGTTGCATTAGTTAGGTACTTCTATTCACGAGGGAGGGAGAAAGAAAAGTGATTTTTATTTTTTATTTTTTTGGCCACCAAATGGTCATTTAACATACTCTCTCTCTTTATCTTTTCCCCATATATTCTCTCTCTTATTTTTTATTATTTATTTTTTCTCTCACTTATCCTCTTTATACATAAGGGCATCATTAAAAAAAATATAGGGAAAATTACATTGTGGTCCCAAGGAAGCGAAAAAATGAAGAATTCGTCCCACGAAATGACATAATTACTTTCAAGTCCCATGGGACTAATTTGTAATAAATTGGAATTAGAAAATGACCTAAATAGCCCTATAACATAAATAGAGAGAGGCATGGGCAAAATATGGCAGAAGCAGAAGAAACACGTCAGTAATAAGGGAAAAACTGAATGCAATGGTGTGAGCAAGTTTAAAGAGTTAGGTGAGATATTAATTATTCATTATTTTAAAATAGGGGAAAAACATGAAATTTGATGCCAATACCTCTCTTATCTTCATTATTCCATTTGGTTCATGGTTTCTGTTCAACCATACAAATAGATTTTAAGGTTTTGTTGATGAATGTACATTTTGGTTGCAAAAAAAGGAAAAAGATGTCATCATTTTTTATTATTAGTTTGTATTATACTTGTAAAATATGAAGGTTGACCTAGATAAATGCAGTGGATATGTTTTGGGTGTGGTTTCAATGTGTTTAGGTATAGTTTAGTATGTTATGTTTTTGCTGTTAATATGCTCTGTTTTTGCGTTTATTGTGGGTGTTTCTGCAAAAGAAGGGCTAATGAATGAAGATGAAGGTGAAAGGTTAGTGATTATATAACCTAACAGTGAAGGAAAAATGTGTTGCTAATGGATGCAATGACAATTGTTAATATGGCTACCAAACTTATTAATGACAACTATAAGTAGTAGTTAATAAATGTTTTATCTTCGTTTTGGTTGGAAAAAGGGAAAAATCTGTCATCTTTTTTCGGTATTTTCTCTATTATACTTGTAAACTATCAAGGTAGACCTAGGCATATGCAATGGATATAATTTGGGTGCGGTTTCAATGTGTTTGGGTATACTTGAGTATGCTCTATTTTCAATGTGACTATGCTCTGTTTTCACTGAGTATGCTCTGTTTTTGGGTTTATTTTGGTATGTTTCTGTAAAATAAGGGATAAGGAATGAAGATGATGGTGAAAGGTTTATGGTTATATAACCTGATGGCGAAGGAAAAATGTGTTGTTAATGGCTACAGTGACAGTTGTTAATATAGCTACTGAACTTGTTAATTACAACTGTAGGTAAAATTAAAAGTTTAACTTGAGGTGTGATGATTTATGGTAATAGTTTGAATATTTGCTATGTTTTTTGGTATTTCAGCTGTTTGAACTCATTAAAAGTTAGAGGTAATGAACAAGGTGTAAAAGTTGTATGGGTGGAAGTCTGATGTACTAGTCAAAATGTCTTATTAACAGATGCAGCGATAGTTGTTAATATAGGTGGTAAACTTGTTAATGACAACTGTATTGTACAGGTGGATAGCTGTGATGGCTAGCACACGGGGCAAGACTCTACTATGTTTTCTTCATATAGAGGGAAGATTTGTAGTTAGTGGAGATGGGATAAACTGACAATGAATGTAGCGGAGTCATTCAACGCTTGGGTATTGAAAGAGAGGAAGCACAATGTTGATATTTTCATCAATGAGCATAGACAAAAATTAGCCAACAAGATGGTTGCATGCGAAATAGCTATGATAAATTAGAAGAATGGGATTAGGCCCAATATTGGTTCCAAGTTGATGGAAGAAGTCAAGGGGGCTGAGAATATGGAGTGTCAATATTATGGTGATGATATGATTTCAGTTTCAACAACGTGTAATAATCGAGTCTGCAATCTGACTATTGACCTCACAGCTAACACATAAACTTTCCTGGAATGGCAAATGAGTGGAATCCCTTATTCACATGCATGTGCTACAATCAAGTTAGTTTATCGTAGTGTGTACTCATATGTTGATGACTGCTACAAACTTTTTGCCCAACAAAAGATATATGCAAACCATATGAGGCCTATAGCAACGCATGATTGTCCCCATCCTGAATCCTTTACCGTGACATAGCTAATGACACAAAATTTATTGCGATCACCAATCACTAGAAGAGCCCCGGGAAGGCCCAAAAAAAGAACAATTGAATCTCAATTTCAAAACAAAAGGGTTTATCATTGTGGGAGGTGCTATGAGGCTGGTCACACTATTAAGACTTACAGCAATCCTAATCCAAGCTGATCAATTATGGTGGCTTGGGTTCCTTTGTTTTTGATATGTGCATGGTATAATATTTTTTTGTAAATCTCATTGTATAGAAATTCAGACCACTTGTTTTTTGGGGAGGGTTTATGAATTTGTTGTTAGTGCCTTGTACATGCATTTTTAGATGTAAATAAATGTTGCATATACTATGGTTTTGTATCCAACTTGCATTTTCAGAAATTTGTAAGCTGATGTAAATTCAGTTGTTAGTATATGGACATGAAGTTGTCAATCGATGCACCTTGACTTGTCAATACTGAGTTCTGCAAGTATGTAATCTGATATAAATTAAGTTGTCAATATCTAGACATGAAGTAGTCAATGGATGTATATTCACTTGTCAATGGACGCCCCTACAGTTGTTAATATATTCATATGCAGTTATGTGTACATTGTTGAACTCCACTATCAGTTCTAGAAGTTTGTAATATGATGAAATTCAATTGTCAATAGAGGGTCCATGTCTTGTTAGTAGAGCCTCCATATGTTGCCATTAGAGACTCCCTGAATTATCAATGGATGGTCCAAGATTTATCAGTGGAGGATTCAGGAGTTGTTAGTGCAACCTTCAGGACTTCTTGAGCCTCGAGGACTTGTCAATGGAGGTACTAGGACTTGTTAGTGGAGGCTCCAGGACTTGTCAGTCAAGGCTCCAAGACTTGTCAATGGAGGCACCAGGACTTGTCAATGGAGGCATGATAGCTTGTCAATGGAGGCACCAGGACTTGTCAGTAGAGGGTCCATGACTTGTCAGTGAAGGCACCAGACTTGTCAGTGAAGGCACCAGACTTGTCATTGGAGGCACCACAACTTGTCAATGGAGCCACCAGGACTTGTGAATGGAGGCACTAGGACTTGTTAGTGGAGGGTCCAGGGCTTGTCAGTGAAGGCACCACGACTTGTCATTGGAGGCTCGACGACTTGTCAATGGAGCTACTACGACTTGTGAATGGAGGCACTAGGACTTGTTAGTGGAGAGTCCAGGGCTTGTTAGTGAAGGCACCATGATTTGTCATTGGAGGCTCGAGGACTTGTCATAGGAGGCACCAGGACTTGTGAATGGAGGTACCAAGACTTGTCAGTGGAGGATCCAGGGCTTGTCAGTAGAGGAACCACAACTTGTTATTGGAGGCTCCAGGACTTGTTAGTAGAGAGTCCAGGACTTGTCAGTGGAGGCTCCACGACTTGTCAATAGAGGATCCAGGACTTGTGAGTACAACCTTCAGGACTTCTTGAGCCTCTAGGACTTGTCAATAGAGGCATCAGGACTTGTTAGTAGAGGCTCCAGGACTTGTCAATAGAGGCACCATGACTTGTCAGTAGAGGATCCAGGAGTTGATAGTGCAACCTTCAGAACTTCTTAAGCCTCCAGCACTTGTCAATGGAGGCACGGGGACTTGTTAGTGGAGGCTCTAGGACTTGTCAGTCAATGCTCCAGGACTTGTCAATGGAAGCAGCATGACTTGTCATTGGAGGGACCATGACTTGTCAATAGAGGCATGATAGCTTGTCAATTGAGGCACCATAGCTTGTTATTGGAGGCTGCATGAGTTGTCAATAGAGGCTCCAGGACTTGTTAGTGTAACCATCAGGACTTGTCAAGAGACACCATGAATAGTACCTTTTAGGTTGTCATTGTGGGATGATTATTTGTATTTAATTATTCAATCATTGAGTCATTGAATTTTGAATAATTTAAGAGTAATTTGAATTAGAGCGTAAAGATCATTCTCTAACAACACTTGCATTATAGCTTTTGTCTCTCATAATATATCCCATGCAACGAATAGGTCTACATTTCTACATACATAAAGAATAGTTCACAACAGTATGACAAATATGATTTGTTCAAATATTGTATGAAAGATTACATTAAAATATTGTATCAAAGATTACACCACAATTATCTCATGACCATTAAAATCTAAGTTGCCCGGAGCGACATAAAAATTCAATGCACAAAATTTTCAATAAATTTAATAAATCTATATCCACATGTACCAAACATAAACTGTACTGGTAAGGTTGATTCCAAAGCCAGGAGAAAAAATCATAATAACTACTTCTGTTGGCCTCAAATTCACTAATGAGTTTTAAGGATTTATCCAAAAGATCTTACAAAATGATATATTTAACTCATTAACCCATCAATATGCCACATAGAAATTTTATGTTCAACGACATAATATTAGAATCTAACTGTACAACACTGATCTTTGTGCAAGTAAATTTTTCAAGAGTCTTAAAGGAATGCAGTGTTAGCCAGACTATCATACTCATTTAACAACTACTGGGATGTACAATGTAAATCAGCATGGTCAGTGGGTTCTCCTCCTCTTATATACGTCTTGAACAAATGATAGCACTTTTCTGACTTGTGCGTTCAGAGGATGGGTAACTAGCCAACACAACACCCTAACCTTCATTTCATGGAGGTCTTCTTTAGAGTAGAAAGGCATTGTGTAACCGTCTTCATCTTGCACAGTGCCATCCCACATCTGTAATAGACACATGAAATCACCTCAGCAAATCACAACTAATACCTCATTCCTTCACAATAAAATTCACAATATGCAACCAAATGTGTAACACTCCAGAACATGTGCAAGTAGGGGTATTCTCAGGACGGGACGGCATTGGGAAATGTCATTCCCGATCCCAATCCCGAGAAGGGTTCAGGAATGATTTTCATTCCTAATCCCGATCTCGATCCCAATTTTTTTAATAATTCCTATATTAGGTTTTTTGTTGTTTTTTCTTTAACCTAGAATAAATATATAATTTGTCCAATATCATATTATACTATATTAGTCCAATACAAATATATAATTAGTCCAATATATGCTTAAAATTGTCGATTCAACTATAAAAAGCATAAAGATAAGAATAAAAAATTAGAATTATTTAATAAATAATAAATAAAATTAACTAAATAAACTAAAAAAATAGATATTACCTTGAGGGTGTTAGGGATTTTCACATTCTCTTTACATTTAATCTTGTTTTCTAAAATATTTTTTTTTAAAAATGTATATATTTTTCGGGATCGGGAAAAAGTCAGGATCGGGAAGTCCCATTCCCGATCTTGATCCTAAAAATTTTTTTCCGATCTTGAATTTTTCCCGTCCTGAAAATTTTGGGACGAGAATTTGCTCGGGATCGGGACGGGAAGACCGGGACGGGAAAATGTTACACATCCCTATGTACAAGTTCATAGTAAAAGCATGCATAGTGGTTATGGTTGATAAGATTGACTTATTTGCATATCAATAGGACATGAACTGAAGGATGGTGATATGGTCAATGAAGGGTGGTGATCTGATCAAGCAGAGTCAAAAGCTATGCAGTGCAAGAGTATTGTAACATCGATTAAAAATTAAACTAAAATGAAAGGAAAGCATCACAACTTCTACATGCATCCATTGCCATATCAGCTCTGTCCTAGGGAACATTATCACCAAAGAGGACCACCTTCAAGAAAAATCATTCAAACTTTACAAGTGAAACACTAAAACATACGGTAAGCATTTCACAGTTTATTAGACAGCAGCTGACATATTGCGAGTGCACAATTCGAAATCATCAGACACATTTCTACATATTGAATAACCAATATAACACACCCTTGTTTATGTAAAGGAATTAATATGACAGCAGCAGCTACCCAAAAACTAATTCGTACATAAATTTTATAGCCTTTTACTGTTACCTTCTATTTTTATCTATTATTTTCTTTCTTGTTACCTTGTATGTATGTGTATATAGGGTGTATTTGTACCCAACAAAAAAATCTATAGAAGGGATTGAATTAAGTAATATGGTTGTTTGACATATAATAAAGAAATTGATTTTTGAATGAATGGAGAGAGGTGATGGTAGGGTGAGAAGCCCAAGAACTGTGATTTTTGAGTTCTTTCAATAGTGAAATCATAGTTAGACTATGATTGGACTAGTTTTAATAAAGCTAAGTTTTAATAAAACTAACACTCCATCCATTCTTTTTTATAAGATAAGATTTTTTAGTATGCCAAGTTCTTTTTTTATATTATACAATTAGGGGATGTCTAAAACGTTTTTTTTTGGGTCAAGTCCCTATTTTATCTCACTTAATCACAAAAATTACCGAAACCACTAATATATCGAATTCTCATGTTTGATTAAAACACTCAAATAACATATTCTATCCCTCCTATATAAATGAAGGTATTTTTGAAAAAAAAAATTTATTTTTTATATATTTATTACGTTTAACTAATTTTAACTACTTCTTCAAACAACGCGACTCAGTTAACTATATTTTATAAAAAAGAAAGGATGGAGTATAATTTGAATAATATGTATAAAAAGGTCTTAGACAATATTTATATATACATGGGAAATTTATAGACGGTTACATATTGCAACAACATTATAGTAAAAGTATTTATTGTTTGTTATAACCAAAACTGTTAATATGCAAGTTAATTGTCCAACCAAGCTACTAAAAGCTTCCATGTTTCAACACTACCAATAAATTATCGTATATGTATATTACACTAAAGAAAACCCCATAAAAAAGATAAAAACAAAAAAAAACATATTTTTGGGTTACTGAAAAATTTGTGCTGGTTTTTTTACTTCCACTGGACTGAGGAAATGGTTAGTTCTCGGTGCAGCCAGATGGTGGAGTCCAACTTTGACAATATTACATAATGCCACTAATAAAAAAGTTTATAACAGAGTCAAAATAGAACAAGAGTCATGTCATTTACCAATAAAAAGTATAACGGGATTTTGTCGTTATACGCTGAGAATCGTATGCAAGTCAAAGGAAACGACTATTTCTTTCCACAAAAGAAAACGGTATTGGGTATTTGGAATAAATCCCTCTTCTTTCGTTTACTAAAAGAAAAGTGATAAACCTTATGAGACAAACCTATCCAAGAATGTCTGTGTGATTGGAGCAGGGTCATCTGGGCTAGTGGCATCGAGGGAGTTAAGAAAAGAAGGTCATAAGGCAGTTGTGTTAGAGCATAATCATGATGCTGGGGGGACAATGTCTATATAATCCCAAAGTTGGAGTGGAACGAGAAAGTTATGTACATGGAAGATTCACTGCCAATTTAATTTGAATGCTACATCTTTGAAATGAAAAAGCACAAATTTCTTGCAATATTTCAAGGATATACAAGGAACATTCCTACCCTAAGGTGAGAAGCTCTTAGCAAAAACTCATTAAAACTTATGGTTGAACCCCAAACAACATGATAAAAGCAAGAAATCAAGCAAAGAAAACTAAAAAAATGAGATGAGGTTCATTAATGGTAGCAGAGAAAAAGCAAAGTGACCAAACAAATACCTATGACCTTAAGAGGGGTGGAAAGCAGCATGAGAAGAGAGGTGGAATGCACTACAAATATTATGGAGCACTTCTGCATTAGATCATACTGAGATCTTCCAGAAGGCCTATATACTTTGGACAAAGCCAAGGTTAATCTATTGTGAAATGTTTCCTAATTGAAAATACTTCTCCTTAGATGTAAGTTTCATAACTAGCTACATCAAACAAAAATTCATAAATAAAAATAAACCATGACGATGTGGATTTCAGTAACACCCAATGGTTTTCTACTTTTAAGCTCGACAAAACTTTGTAACAGCAAACTATCAAACAGGAAATTTCAAACCCTGAGAGCACACATTAAGCACCTACAAAGAAAGGACTTTGCCAAAAACAAACACGATTATCTAAATAAAAAAAATGCCTATTAAAAGACTGAAACCATCAAGCCATCATTACATCAGGCATTTACTCCAACTAATGAGCCCAGATTATTTATCTTCTAATAATCTCTTAAATGCTTCACTCAAATGATGCAATTGTAATGGCAAGCATGCTAGTAGTAAAGAATTGGGATGCCATTTTTAACTTACCGATAAAGTGCCTTAATTAATTTCAGAAAATCTATACCACAGAAGTCCTTCACTTATATTATCATCTTCACATCCCTAACCTAGATAGACAAAGATAACCAAAACCAATCCTACAATAATATTAGCAAACCCCAATGAAAAGCTGACCTGAGTGGGAATTCTAGCACCAATGCAGATAAGGAAATTGCTGAAATCCCCAGAAATGGCACCGGCTAAAACTGTGCGAGGATTGTAGGAACCTCCATGGGTCCAATCTCCCAACAATGCAAAAGAGAAAATTTTTATAATGGAAAGTGTCACCCTCAGAACCTCATGGGGGAACCCCAAATAGCATGAAAAAAGCAAGAAATCAAGCAAAGAAACCTAAAAAACTGAGACGAGGTTCATTACTGGTAGCAGACAAAATGCACATTTACCAAAGAAGTACCTATGACCGTGAGAGGGATGGAAAGCAGCGGCAAAAGAGAGGTGGAATGCACGATAGAAATCAGGTGAGTCAGTCAAAATGGCCGATGGCGACGGGCGACATTAGGTTTTCCTTTATACCACCTAGAATGAACCACCACAATAGCAATCAGGTCACAGTGACAGAAATCGGCCACCAATGGGGCTATTTACTCAGGTTTCGCAATGGCCAATAATACCCACGACGACGGTAATAGCTCGGTGAGGTGACAAGGTTCTCCTACGCGACAGTATGGGCTTGTGTGGTTAAATGAAGAATGGGAGATAGTGGCTACACAGCTCTGTGTTTCTGCCAAATTGACTAAGGCTATTTAGGTCATTTTCTAATTAGAATTTATTACAAATTAGTCCTATGGGACTTGAGAGTAATTATGCCATTTGCTGGGGCTAATTCTTCGTATTTTCGCTTCCTTAGGACTACAATGTAATTTTCCCAAAAATATATTACTTATATATTTATTTTGTTTAACTACTTTTAACTATTTAGATAAACAAAAACTAATTAAATCATGCTAAGGACTGAGAGAGTATGAAAGACATGAAGTAGTAGTATTAAGTTAGACTAACAATCTTGAAATCCACATCGATTCATGTTGATAAAGTTGTTTATGCGTACAATTGTTCTCTTTAAAATGTTATTAATTGAACAACATATCCATCAAATTCAGCAGAAACGAATTGATATCTGTGCAAGTTATGTTAATGTATAAGATGACTGATATCCGTATTAATTAAGTTAGCAATGCTAGTATATATAGCACTGGATCAATGTGAAATTAAATAAACAGAGCAGTCAAGAATAATTGTAGTTCCACAAGTCTATTAAAACCCAAACACGTATGATTATTTCTGAGTTTATATGTTAGGTAAATGACATTAATTAAAAGAAGCTTGGGAAGGAAAAACAATACACTTAACGTACGTCTTGAAATATCGGAAAGGTCCGTGAAAAATTAAACCCAGGCTACTTGCAGATTTCAGTTGTGAATTTACTAAAAGTTAATTATATATTTTCCAAAGATCAGTCGTAAAATTGCTGAATACCAATTTTACATTAGGAAAAATAGTGGTGGATAGGAAATTGACTACATATCTTATAAGTCAATTAATGTTATCCCCTATTTTTAACTGATATTGGACAATTTATGAATGATCTTTAGAAATGAAAAAAAAAAATATTTATGGCCGAAATATTGTGTTTGTTATTGCTTATAGCTAAATTTTTGTGATTTAATGTAAATGTTATTAAGAATTACAACTTAACTTACTAAAGACTTGGATCCTTCATAGTACTTTTCAAATTTCACGGTTTCCTGTTCTAATTCCTTCTAAAGTCCTTCAAAGTCATTAATGATTTATAATCAAAAGAATGTATACAGTAACTTCTCATATATTTTGTCTTAATTACACCATACAATCTGTTAAATGGGTTTCATATAATTTAACTTTTTTTCCTACAAGAATTTCAATGTTTAGTATAAATATTATTTAATAATATTTTTAGTCACACTTGTTGGACAAATATATTTTTTGATACATGATTTTTAATACTCAATCATGATATCTAGTTGATAAATATTATTTTGGAAGGTAGTTGGTTGCACATTAATTTTTTAGTCACATATGTTGGCCAAATATATTTTTGATACATTTGTTTTTATAGTTTCTATCATATTAATTATGAAATTTAATCATGTTCTAAATTTTATTAATATTATTTTATAATATTTTTAAAGTAGTCCTCACTAAATTATATGAATTGACAAATGTTTTCAAGATAGGTTAGATGTATTTGTCATTAAGACAAAATAGAATGGTCCTAAGAGTATCTTATGGTCCAATTTATAAGACTGAAAGAGAATGTTGTTTTTTAACATAATTAACTTTTTAAATAAATATGCAATTTTATTCTTCAGTTATTACTTGTATACTTTATTCTCATAGGGTATAGTTTTAAATATAGGTAAAGTTAAAAATTTATTAAATTTTAAGACAGAATTAATGAGGTTTTAGATTTGTCTTAATTCTAATGAATCATGTTGGGAGTAATTTATAAATAAGATGAGATGAGTATTACTTAGCACAAATTCACTTTCGATGTAGTAACGTGCTATTTATACTTATTAACGCTAAATTGCGGGTCTAATCCACTCGCTGCCACTTACAATTGAAAAGAGAGTATTACTCATCATATCATAATTATTTTTTGGGCCAACACTAAAATCATAATTCTCTATGGATATATATACATTTAATTCATGCATTTCAGTTACGGGAAACTATATCATCATACATTAAGTCAAAGATCAAGACTAATTAATCAACATTTTATGTAACACCTTACATTTCTACCCCTTTATTACATACACAGAAGCGTTTACTTGCACTACTACAAATAAATATAGCTGTGACACTTATTTTAATATTATCTGTGATACTTGACAAGCGCTACATATATCAACGCCACTAAAAGAAATTGTGGTGCTACGCACAAGTGTCATAGCATGTATATATATATTTTTATTTAAATACCACCTAAGGTAAGGAAGTTCAAACTTCTTATAGCGCTTCCATAAAGAAGCGTCACCCTAGATATTTTTAAGAAATTATTTTTATTTGTTTTTAAATTTTTTTTAAAAATTATTTTTTAAAAAAACAATGGTTTATGGTGGCACTTCCTGTGGCACTTACTTAAGGAAGGGCCACCCTAGGTTAAATTCAAAATAAATAAATAAAGCATAGGGTGACGCTTCCTTAAGGAAGTGCCGCACAAAGTGTTCCTGTGGCACTTCCTCAAAGAAACGCCACCCTAGACCATTTTTTTAAAAAAAATATTTTTTTTCGTATTTTTCTTTTAGAACCCTATAATTATAATTAATAATATACTTTAAACACATTTTTATATCTCTACAACAAAATGAACAAAAACAAATCACAATCAAATAACTCCAAAATGATATATACATTAACAAATAACTAATTAATAAAATCACTATTAAATAAAATACAAGTGTTACAAATAAATAATTATTTTATTTCTGCATATAAAAATGAGAATAATTTTTTCAGATTTCATAATAAATTAAATATAAAATATATTGAGAAAATTAAACTGTTAACTACTACTAAAATTATATTTGTAAGCTCAAAAAAAAAACTTACAGTATAGAGGAAGCTTGAATAAAGTGAGCTAAAACCTTAAACACAACACCTAAAAAAATAATAAAGGAAAAAGATAAAGACAACGTTGCATAGATGTTTAAAAAAGGTGGTTAACACGACAATGTGATGTACATAGCTTCAAAATATAGAAAAAAAGGGAAAATGAGTGGGTATGACTTACAGAATGAAATGAAACTATAAGGAGGATGAAATGAGACCAAGATGGAGAAGAAGTGGGGTTAGTTTGGTGTAAGAAATGAGACAAAAGAAATGAGGAAAGAGTATCACAAAAATAAAAAGAGGAGGAGGAGAAAAGGTGAGAAGTGATAGAACAAAGAAATGAGGGAAATGTAGATCGAACTGGGGACGGTGATGAGTGACAAAAAGAGGAGAATGAGGAAATATGAGAATTAAGGGGATAAGGGTGATAACATGTGTTGGATGAAGAGTGGAGACTAATAGGATTGCGGGAGAGAGAAGGGTTTGAATGTTTTTTTTACAAATAATACTTTGGGTGGTGCTTGCTAGGTTAAGTGCCACACAAAGTACGTAACAGATGTGACATTTCCTTGAATAAGCACCACAGCTGCTGCTTGAATTTTTATTTTTTTAAAAATAAACTTTAAGTGAGGAACCACCACCTGAAGTCACCAAGAAGTTGTGACACTTGAGAAAGCTCCACCTAAAGTGTTTTTTTTTTAAATTTTAAAAAAATCTAGAAGAAGCTATGGCACTTCTTTAAAGAAGTGCCACAAAAGGTGCGCCACTAATCCCTATTTTTGTAGTAGTGTTATATTCTCTTAGGGGATTATTACTCATTCCAAGCTGTTGAGCCGTTATTCTTATCAAGTATCAAAGTTGTTTTAATTCTGGTTCTCATTCTTAATCTTAGTAATTCAACAATCTCGATTACAAGTCATATTCTAATTCACGTATTCATTCAATTCTTTATCGAATGTAAATAATTTACCCACAATAAAATAAATATTCTTTCTTCTTCAATTCTTCGTCTGTTTTCCTTCTTGTTCATCTTCAAGCATTCCTTCTGTCTTGTATACATAGACCTATATGGTTGGTGGGGGAGGGTGAGATTCGGGGAATCTCAGTAGCAAACATAAAGACAATGCATGTAAGATGAATGCTAGTGCATGATATGCTTACCTTACATAGGCTCATGTTCACATAATGATATTATGCATGCTCAATGTTTCGTGCAACATACTTATAGCCATAGTAAAAATAGAAATAGAGCTTCATTCGTTCATACATGCTTCTCATAATCAAGCAAAGCAACATAGCAAATCAATACATAGCATAAACATCTCATACATACATACAAGTAAGTAAGTTTACTACCTTGTAGACAATTATCCATTCTTTGTTTCCTCTTCTTCCCACCATCAGGGTTATTTAAAGCATCTTCCATTCTTCTTCTTGACTTTTCCATGGCCCTAAATACCCAATCACATCATTAGAGCCATGATTACGAGTCATTGGAAGTGTATATTAAGGCCTAAGAAACTTAGAAGGGCTAAATATGTTAATTTCTTTTAGAAAAACATGAAATGCTAGAATTTGGGGTCTTGGCCGCAGCCAAGAAACCTCTGGCCATGGCCAAAGGAGGTCATAAGGTTTTAGGCCATGGCCAATAAATCCTCTGGCCAGGGCCAAGAATCCTCTAGTTCCTGGCCGAACATCCATAAATCATAACTAAATCAAAAAAATTCTAAATGAGGTGGTTCCAAGTTTTACGTGACCCTCTTTAAGTCTACTTTAGGAGAAAAATTCCTCATGCTAACAATCACATATATAGAATTACAGAATTCTCAATTAATCATCACATACCACAACAAATCTGTTTCTAGAAAACGAATGAAACAACATTATTCCTTTAACTTCAATTTTTGGGTTTTCAATCGAACCCTTCTAAAATCACAACAACACCATAACCCCACATAATTTTTCCCAAGGAATCCATTGGAAAATTTTCAAATTCTCTTTCCTTCTTCATACCCTGTTTTAGCCAAAATAGAACCTCACAAGACGCAATTCACCAAAACAAAATTTTGTCCAACCACTTGGTCCAATATCATCATAAATCAAAATCTAACCATAAGTACATGATTAAAAAATGATTAAACCCTAAAAATACCCCTTGTATAAAAAACTAACAGTACCACACCCCCACAAAAACTCATCCAAACAACAAACCAATCGGTTCAAAAGGAAGCTTACGCTTACCTTTACGCGTTTACATAATCAGTTCAGAAATCTGGCAGTACTTCGGTACGTGAGATGGCACCAACCACCTCCAAATAAAAATCCAAAAAAGTAGAAATAAAGCATGGGATGAGTAGAAAAAGGTTTGTGAAGGGAACTTTGAGATAAAACGTCGAATCGAAGGTGAAATCGGCTCCGGAGGTCAAGAACTTTCATTATTCACATTTTCTCTTTCCTCTTTTAATTTCTCAACATTTTTTATTATTTTTCTATGAATATTTGGGCAGCTGGCTGAATTAAATGGCTAGAGAGGAGCTTTGAAAAAGTCATTCCACATGTCATGATGTTGTGGTGCCATTTATCCAATATTCCATTGATTCGGTGACACGTGTCATTTGCTTTTTGGTCTTCCATTTTTCTCTCTCTTAGGTAGTGCCATAATTGTCAGGGGAAGGGAAAGGCCTGACAAATTCTTTGGACTCCTGGGTTTGGTGTTTGGGAAGTTAAGTACGTGACTGAGCCGGAGACTAGTGGATTCCCAAAATCAAGTGCTAGTTGGCACACTCTTGAGTGTAATAGATAAGGGACACTTGTCACCTCCTCACTCTTCTAACACAAAAGTTAGTCATAATTACTTACTTTATTAAAGTTACTTTAATAAAGTTTCTTTATCAGTGTCTCCTTGGGACTCTACTCGGGTTTTGCTCGGGGATGTGACACGCACATCTAGGCCTATCAAATGACACTAGGTCGGAGTGTGTACGTAGGCCCGCATGGCGCCCCATATCAGCATCCACTCTAAACATGCAGGGTACACATGTATGCCCCGAAAATGGCATATGCACACCTATACCGGCCTATTTTGCCTGACTAATCAGTCCATTTCCTTATGACATAGTTAGGTATCATCTTTCCGCCAACCCAATGGCACCGTATATGTATCCTATGCACATCTCTACCAACACTTTAATCATACTGCTTGAAAATACTGAGCCCTCTACCCGATAAGGTCAAATCGCATAGTCTTTGAGAGTCTCTCTATATCTCATCACTTGTGTGACTCTTCCCAAACTGGGCTTAGTCATTTGCCTAATATAGGCTTATCCTCAAGTCTATAGACCAAAATCACAGATATTACAATTCTCCCCCCATTTAATAAATTTCGTCCTCAAAATTTGCTATCGGTCTGACTCTTAATAATACTTCAAAAGGATCACTGTAGCGAGGGTTTCATTTCTTTCTTTCTACATTCTGTCAATGCCTCAAATTCGATAGGTTTTCTCATTCAGTCCTATTGCTATAGACCTTATTTTTCCATCTTGTGTTTGAGCTTCTTCAATTTAAGCTTACCCACTACTTTCCTCTTGACTAGCACTATATCAAGTAAGTATTATCTGACTTAATCAGTTCAGATTTATAGACCCTTCTATCAGTTTCTAATCCTATATCATCACAATCACCAATTGTATCACTTTTCAATTCAAAGCATCAGCGATGATAATCGCTTCACTATTTTTCATTCATCTACGTCGTCTCACATTCCACTTTTATGGCTTTTCAAATATTTAAAATGCTTGTGGTCGCAGTACATTTTACAATCGCACTATACAAAATAGTGTTGTTACCTTTTAAAAGAAAACATAATCATTGCCGGCTCAAATTCATAAGTGTGGTAATTCATCTCGTGAGGTTTCAACTGTTGAGAAGCACATGACACCATTTTGTCTTGCTTTACCAGAATGTTTCCTAAATGTTTCTTTCTTTCTCATCCTATTGCAGACCATACTGGTCGCTTCATTGCAAACCTTACGAGTCACAATTCTTTGCAAACCACACATGGGTCACATTCTAGGATCGGGAATATTCAGTACTAGTGTGAATTTCAACCTCTCTTACATCTCTATGAAATCCTCTCATAGACATCATCCCACTTAGAAAATTCTTTCTATAATTCTTTCTTTCAATTTTTTCTTTCAATTGAGTAGTAAAGCGATTCAAGAAAATTTCTGAATAAATTTGGCAAGATCCCAAAAACTGAGTATTTCTGTAATAGTTTCTGGCCTCTTCCAGTTTTATACTACTCCTACTATTTTGGGTTCCTCTGAGGATCCCTTCTTTTGAGATAACATAGTTCAAAGATGACCAATACAAACTAGTAAAAAAATTCTGTTCAAAATTCATTTCATAAAAAAATTCAGTTCATAGAAAACACAAAGATAGCAGGTGCATCAGCCCATTTAAAATTCAATTTTCAAAACTATACAAGAAGCAAACAACTATTCTAGAAGCTCATCGATTTTAAATTCATTCTAGGCACCAACCCTTGCTACTTAAGCTATTCATAACCTTATGTAATGTTCACGAAGCATGCAAAACAAACCATCCCTTTTCAAGCACTCATATTCATTCACAGGACACACAGTCCGTTAGTAAAATCTTAGGACATGCAGTCCCTTCTATTGTAGCCTTACGACCATTATTTCTAGCCTTTCAGCCATTATTCCAGATTTCTGGCCGTTCTATTCTAGCCTTTCGGCCATTCTAGTTCTGTATGCTTTTTGGATCTGACTACCTAAGGACACGCTAGCCTAATAGGTCTGACTACCCACTGTATATTCATAATACGAGTACACTTGATGGTAAATACATACGTGCAAAACCATTACATACGATACGAGAGTAAGAGTTCACTTGACTTTTCTTGTCGAGCTTATTCTACCTTCATTCTCTTTTCTGTATTTCTTTCAACAAATAGCATTAGAGCACCCTATGGCGATTCACTAGGTCACCTAAACCCTTTTTTCATTCTGCTATCTCCTATGGGGTCATTCTATATGGACTTCTGATATCGGTTCAGCTCTAGGCATAATTCTTCTTCTCTTATCAGGGTATCTACCCACGTCTTTCAGGGAATCCGTTGGTCACTAGCATATTCTATTCTCTGTCTCAATTACGAGACCATAATTCATGGCTATTCTCATTCTTTCTATTACTCCATTATATCAAGGAACAAATTCTCATTCATTCTTTCTAAGGGAATATTCTATGATCAAGATCTTTCCCTATGCTAAATTAGCAGCTTGCAACCTTTAGAAACCTCATTATCATATGTACCATATTCTACTACCTTAATTCATTCAAGTAAATCCAAATGCCTAAAGAATCAATTCAACTATTTTTTGATTCTTAGATCACGGTTCAGTTGATAGCAACCCTTTAGATGTCTATCCAACTTTTAGGTTAATTAACCTAATTCTAGAACCTCAGTCATACCCAATAAGCATGCTAAGATCATCATGATTTATTCCTTCTATTCTATTCTCTATATTCCTCGTATGCATTCTAACATCCTCATGGCATCCCTAAAGATCACCATATTTCATACCTCAAGGTACTCGAGTCTATAATCAAGAGGTTTCAAATTTTTAGGGCATTTCCCAGGGGGTTAACCACCCTGGAATTGCTCTCACCTGAGCATGATTAACAACAAAATTCTGCTGGAATCTAGGTCACATGCTAGCTCGGCATCAGATTCTTCGGAGCTCATACTCTTCTCTATTGGGTATACATCACTACTGCTCCGTATCATTCTCTATACATAACTTACCCATTCTCTAAACCAGTTTGCCCAGTAAATGGTGGGGAAAAATTCTATTTCTCTGGGTTCATCTCTAACCCATAATTCATTCGAGCTATGAGATTACTAATAAGGTATCAATATACCTATTTACAACAGTAGAGCATACTAGCCAAAAGCTAGAATATTTGCTATGATACCATAAAATGTAAAACCTTACATTTATGCTCCTTTATTAAGTACATGACGTGGGATCATGCCAATATAGAGATGGAACTCTGAAGCAAGAGAAAGGCATGGAGATGGAAGCCCGAGCTCAAGTATGGAAGTCCAATGTCCCAAAAGATCCATTACAAAGCATTGGGGGTCCAATGACAAGAGCTAGGAGTAAAGCTATGAAGGAGGCCTTGAATTGTTTGATAAGAGAGCTTAGAGAGTTGGAGCCCATCTATTTGGAAGAGGCATCCTTGAATATGTCCAACAAAAGCCCAAGAATGGTGATCACATTGCTAGAAACCCAACAAGATGATGTACAAGGCCCATGTGGTGTCCAGATTGAAGAATCCCATGTGCTGAGCATGTGCCTTGGAGGGTGATCATAAGTGACATCCAAAGAGCATCTAGAAGGGATCCTTATGCATCAAATCTGATTTGATTAGCTTCCTATTTTATTTGCATTAAATAAGGCCTTTTTTTGGGTCAAAGATTGTTCTTGAAAACTTTGATTTAGTTTCCTACTTTTAGGTAGCTGACTTAGTCTTGAAGAATAAGTAATTTCCTAATATTTTTAGGCTTGAATGGTGCCAACCAAGGCAATCAATCATCATTAAGGCATCATTTATTGCATTTATGACTAGGATTAGAGTTCTAGAGTGTTCTTTTGTTGCCTATATATAAAGGCTACGTTTTGTACTCTTTTCTTCAGACTTGAATGATAAATTGAGAATTTTATTTCTCTTGTGTAAACCTTGCTTGCATCCTTGTATTCTCGTACGAATACTCCGACTGTATCAAGGACTGATCATCCTTGTGGTGTCTTTGTGGCTAGGGTTGTAAGAGACAGGTTCTCTTAAGGTCCTACCTTTGATCATCCGTCCCGTTCGTGTGTTCAAACTTGTTTTCTAGCCGGTCCGTTTCCCCCATTCATATCAAGTGGTATCAAAGCCAGGTTTGCTAGATTTCAAGTTCTATCCTTTTTGTTTTCCTTCTTGCTTCTGTTTTTTGTTCTTTCTCTGCTTCCATCGTCTGTGTGTTTTCCCATTTTCTTCTCTCCTCTTCCACCTATACTTTGTGTTTATTGTGTGACTTTGTTAGCTCTTCAATTACAAAAAAAAGGCAAGAAAAAAAGTCTAGTGCTGGAAAAAAAAATCTGAGCAGAAAAAAAAGCTGAAACAAAAAATTTTGAAAATTAAAAAAAAAGGTGAGAAAGAGAGAGAGGAAAGATCTGCAGGTTTTTAGAAATTTGAATATCAAAGGCAAGTTTTCTAATTTGACTACTTCTATTGCAAATCACAAAACTTTCCTAATTCTTCCTTCATTCCTATTTTGATTTCCTTTCCTTTTTTTTTCCTCTTATTCCTTTTTTTCCTTTTCCCTTGTTATTTCCCTTTTTCCTTTGCATCATTATTCACAGTTTCCCCTTCCAATCTTCTTTCATCACATATTTCTCTCCTTTCTCACATATTCTCTAGTTCTTACAATTTCTAATTATGGAGATTTCCACATACTAACATTGTCTCTTGATTTTTTTGAGTTTCAATCAAGAATACTATATAGGAGGCAAGCTTGAGTGGTAAAAGGCAAGAGTGATACGTCAAGTTAAAAGCCATATTTGTGTGAAAACACGAGTGAATATATAACTTTTGAGTGAAACACGTGAGTAGAGTTGTAAGGTTCCATATTACTATATTCCCCTATCATTATCAAACTAACATCCAAAATTAAAGATGAGTGACCAGGAATCCAAAAGAGAAGAATTCACTACAGACTTCAAATTATTCATGAAGGCCATGCAGGAGGAGTTCTTCAAACTCAAGATGGACATGGAGGAGTTAAAGGCATCAAAAGTATCCAGCAGCGAGGAGCAAGTGAGCCAATATGAATCTTCATCATCAAAGAGCAAAAGAAGACATTCTAAACGTGACATGGATGTATCTGATCCAAAGATCAAGTACCCTACCTTCAAGGGAAATACAAATCCAGATGCATACCTTGACTGGGAGATGAAATTTGAGCAAATATTCCAAATGAATGATTGTTCTGAAGAAAAGAAGGTAAAATTAGCTTCATTCCAGTTTTCTGACTATGCTGTTGTTTGGTGGGAAGATTTACAGCTGAAAAGACACCTTAAAGGTAAAGGTCCACCTCGTATGTGGGAGAAGTTGAAGAAACTTATGCGCAACAAGTATGTTCCAAGTTACTACTATCGAGAGCTAAATAGAAAATTGTGATTGTTTAACCAAGGCTTTATGACTGTGGATGAATATGTACATGAGCTTAACCTTCTTAAGATGTGTGTCGGAGTACAAGAAGGTGAAGAAGCAAGTATGACCATAATTATTGATGGGTTAAGGCCTGAAATAAGAGACAAAGTAGAGATGTATACTTTTGTTGATAAAGAGGAGCTGGTGCATAAAGCCATTAAAATTGAGAAGCGGGTTAAAGAAAAACGTTCCAAATCCTCTTCTTATGGCTGGAAGGACTCTAAATTAACCTCCAAGTGGAAGGATTCTAAGGCTAAAGATGACACCAAATTTACACCTAAAGCCAAGGAGGAATCCAAAGTGAAAGCTGATGGTGGTAAGAAGTCTGACTCTAAAACTTTTTCTTTTGATAAAACATCCTCTCTACAATGCTTTAAATGTCATGAGAAAGGCCATATTGCTTCCCAATGTTCCAACAAGAGAGCTATGATTCTTAAGGATAATGGCGAGTATGATAGTGTGCATTCTAGTAGCGAAAGTGATGATGACATGCCTTCTTTAGTGACTGATTCTGAATTGGAGATTGATGAAGCTGAACCTGTTAAAGGAGAAGCATTAGTGGCTAGGAGAGCCCTCAACATGTAACTAAAGGAAGATAATGAGCAAGAGCAACGAGAGCTCATTTTCCATACTAGGTGCTTCATCAAAAATAAGGTTTGTAGCATGGTTATTGATAGTGGTAGTGTCACCAATGTTGCTAGTACCTTACTTGTTGATAAGTTAGACTTACCTACTATGAAGCATCCTAAACCTTATAAGTTGCAATGGTTGAATGATAGTGCGGAAGCTAAAGTCAATAAGCAAGTTTTGGTTTCCTTATCTATTGGGAATTATCATGCTGAAGTTTTATGTGATGTTGTCCCAATGCTTGCTGGACATCTTTTACTTGGAAGACCATGGCAATTTGATAGTAGGGTGCAACATGATTGTTACAAAAATTGCTATTCTATACCCTTTAATGGGAAACTCATTGTACTGAAACCACTTAGACCTATAGAAGCTTATGAAGATCAAGTGAGGATTGAGCAGGAGTGCAAAAAAAGAGATGAGTTGAGTAAAAAAGAGAGAGTGCAAAAGAAGGAAAATAGAGTGAAAGAAAAGAAAATGAAAGAAAAAGAGAAAAGTGAAGAAAAGAAAGAGAGTTTATTTTCAGGGAAAGTGAGGTTAAGAGAGCATTGTTGAGTGAGCAAGTCTTAGTGCTTGTATGTAAGGATGCTTACTTTTCTACTAATGAACTTAACCCCTCCTTGCCTTCTAGTGTTTTGTCTTTATTGCAGGAATTTGGTGATTTATTCCTGATGCGATCCAGAATAAAAAAGTTGTCTCTTCATATTCAAGTGATGACTCTTCAACTTCAAACTATCATTTTCAAATTCCAGCTGGTCCAATCACAAGAGCACAAGCTAAAATATTTAAGGAACCATTGATTGGGCTTATTCAAGAGGCTAATGCAAATCAGATGGCAATTGGATCAACAATTGTGGATAAAGATGTTGAAAACGTCATTAATTTCTTAGGGGCTGCAGATGGAGATACTAATCAAGTTTTGGGCTTGGAGACTTCAAAACAAAGAGCTTGGACCTAGTACTATACATGGGAGGACTCATTTAGGCCTAAATAAGCACATTTTGGGCCTTGAATGCTGATTAAATTTTGTGACTTTTATTTGTGCGAAAATTATTAGATATTGGGCCTATTTGACTTTTGGGTTTCCTAATTAATTAATTAATTATATTAGGTTAGTTTCTATTTTCTAGAATGCATTTAATATAATTAGGGTTTCTGAATATTTCTCTTTAAATACCTTGTAAACCTTCATTTTGAGGGGGATTAAAGACTTGGAGACTTGATTATTGAATGAAAGGTTGCACTTTTTTGCACCTTGTTTCTTGGGAGTGGATTCTCTCTAGGGTTCTTCTTAGAACTAACAGACTTATCAAGGCTTGATCAACCTTGTGGCATCTTCCAACAATTCGGGTCCTTGTTCTTTCGTGCTCAAGGGTTCAAGTGGATCGTCGATCTGCGTTTAGCGTTCTTGAGGTGCGTATATTCAGATTGGTTGTGGGTTCGTGGGGTCTTCCGTTGTGGGTTCTCACCATCTTGGTATCAAAGCTTCGGATCTAAACTCAGGTCACATCTTTCTATTCGTTGTTTCAATTTTTCATTTAGGGTTTTATGCTTTGTTCTTGAGTCTTTTCGTCTAGGTCATCTGCGTTCGTGCCTAAAATTTTTTCTTCTTTTTGTTAACCGTATCTTTGTCTTTTCCAATGTTTAGTGAGTCTTTTTCATAGTTCAAAATCTCTTCTTTCATATCGTTTTGGAATTAGTTCAATTCGATTTGTCATTAGTGAGTTCTAGCCATTTTAAATCAGTCGTGTTTCTGCAAATTTTCTGTGTCAATTCATCATTTTTCCAGAACGTCATCAAATCTTCTGCCCTTGTTTGACCCATTTTACTTTACTGTTTTGGTTTCATCTCAATACAAAATTTCTACTGTATGTTATGATCTTTTCAAAAAGAATGCTTTTCTTAAATTTCTGGGTTCCGATTGCTTGAGAGTGCTTGTGATAGACTGTCATTTGAATTCCTGATTCTCCCTCAATTCCCTTTCAATCTCCTTTCATAGATTGTCATTTGATATTCCATATTTCTAAGTGTTGGTTTGATTTCTGCAAATTGTGATTGCATTGATTAAATTGCTTAGTTCTTTTACAGAGCCTTAAGAGGAATCTAAGAGTGAAAAAAAGGCAAGAGTGACATACATCAATTTAAAAGCCAAATTTGAGAGAAACACGAGTGACACTAAACTTGTTTGAGTGAAACACGTGAGAAGAGTGGTGAGGTCCCTGTTTTTTTTTTCTAAATCTAACTTTTCAGGTACTACCAATATGCATGATGAAAAAGAAATTCATAGACATCTTCAATCCTTGTTAAAAGGAATGCAAAAGTTTAATGCTAAAAACGACCAATGGATGTCTAGTCACAACTCCAGATCAAAAAGAGAATTCCAAAGAAAGCTGCAAGAGTTGAAACAAGGCTCCATGAGTGTTAATGAATATTTTCAAGAGATGGAATTAGCCTTGATTAGAGCTGGAGTAAAAGAAACTTCAAGAGCCACTAAGGATCGTTTTGTAAATGGGCTTAATCTTGATTTAGCTTGTTTTGCAACGACCCTGACCTTCTTAGATATTGATATTTTGGTTCAGTTTGTTGCTGAGTATGAGCAAAATATCAAGCAACAAAGGAGTTCAGAGAGTAGCTCCAATTCAAAGGAGATTGAAAGCTTGATAGTTACAGTCTCTAATGACGAGTTAGAGCCAACCAAGGAGGAAGAACAGCCTAATGTTGAACATCAAGCTGAGAAGTGTGAAGAAGATGTTCCTGTTCCAAGTATCAATCTTGTGATTGAAGAAGTTCCTCTTAATCATGAAAAGAAAAGTGAAAATATAAGTGAGAGTGGTTGTTGTCAAACTGCTGTTGAGATAAAAATTCAGCTTGAGAGAGAAAAAGACATTGAGAGCACTAAGTATTTTCAAAGTAAGGAAAGTAAAAGTGAGTTTGAAAGACAAAAAGCTATTGAGAGTATGAAGTGTTTTCAGAATAAAGAGGGTGAAGAATTGAGTGAAAAGCAAGAAGAAAAGAATTGTGAGAAAAGTAAGAGCAAGGATATTTCTTCAGTTACTAATGATCTTAATCATTATTTGCCTTGTGATTTTGATGTGTTGCAGGTGTTCTTGGATTTGATTCCTAAGAAGCCACCCGATTGATTCTTATCATCAACAAGCATTGAATCTTCATCTCTTTCGAGTGGCATTGAAAAACATTCTGGTCCTCTAAAGTGTTCTTATATGCACATTGCAACTTGTTTTGATGATACTCTTATTTGTACCAATAATCTTGATGAGCATGTGAATCCTCTGCAACATGTGCTTGAAGTTTGGGCAAAGGAACAATTGTTTTCAAATCTGAAAAATTTTGATTGTTGCATGGAAAACATTGATTTTCTTTGTTATGTTCATTTACTTGGTCAAGGTAAGCTTAACAAGAGACATGCAAGCTGGCTGAAATTTATTGAGACATTCCCATATGTTGTCAAATACAAGAAAGGTGAAGATTCGAGGACGAATCCTTTTGAGGAGAAAGGGAATGATGCGATCCAGAATAAAAAAGTTGTCTCTTCATATTCAAGTGATGACTCTTCAACTTCAAACTATCATTTTCAAATTCCAGCTGGTCCAATCACAAGAGCACAAGCTAAAATATTTAAGGAACCATTGATTGGGCTTATTCAAGAGGCTAATGCAAATCAGATGGCAATTGGATCAACAATTGTGGATAAATATGTTGAAAACGTCATTAATTTCTTAGGGGCTGCAGATGGAGATACTAATCAAGTCTTGGGCTTGGAGACTTCAAAACAAAGAGCTTGGACCTAGTACTATACATGGGAGGACTCATTTGGGCCTAAATAAGCACATTTTGGGCCTTGAATGCTGATTAAATTTTGTGACTTTTATTTGTACGAAAATTATTAGATATTGGGCCTATTTGACTTTTGGGTTTCCTAATTAATTAATTAATTATATTAGGTTAGTTTCTATTTTCTAGAATGCATTTAATGTAATTAGGGTTTCTGAATATTTCTCTTTAAATACCTTGTAAACCTTCATTTTGAGGGGGATTAAAGACTTGGAGACTTGATTATTGAATGAAAGGTTGCACTTTTCTGCACCTTGTTTCTTGGGAGTGGATTCTCTCTAGGGTTCTTCTTAGAACTAACAGACTAATCAAGGCTTGATCAACCTTGTGGCGTCTTCCAACACTTCGGGTCCTTGTTCTTTCGTGCTCAAGGGTTCAAGTGGATCGTCGATCTACGTTTAGCATTCTTGGGGTGCGTATATTCAGATTGGTTGTGGGTTCATGGGGTTTTCCCTTGTGGGTTCGCACCATCTAAACCTTAGGAACGAAGCGCCACAACACGAGGACTTCCCAGGGGGTCACTCATCCTGAGACTACCCTCGGCTGAGCACGCTTAACTTTGAAGCGCTAACCATCGTGCTAAAAGCTTAAGCTGGTAGCAGAGGCGCACCCCTATTCCTTTAACCTAGTACACACACGGGCCCCCTGTCTCCAACGATTGTGGGTGCCACCAGACCCGAACTTGATCCATACCCCCTCCCAGACCCGGGACGTATCATTCCCTCCCTTTTAAAGGAGGTTCGTCCTCGAACCTTTTGATGGAAGCAAGATTCGAACCCGTGCTGGCTCTGATATCAAACCTCAGGAACGAAGCGCCACAACACGAGGACTTCCCAGGGGTTCACCCATCCTGAGACTACCCTCGGCTGAGCACGCTTAACTTTGAAGCGCTAACCATCGTGCTAAAAGCTTAAGCTGGTAGCAGAGGCGCACCCTTATTCCTTTAACCCAGTACACACACGGGCCCCCTGTCTCCAACGACTGTGGGTGCCACCAGACCCGAACTCGATCCATACCCCCTCCCAGACCCGGGACGTATGTAAGGATGCTTACTTTTCTACTAATGAACTTAACCCCTCCTTGCCTTCTAGTGTTTTGTCTTTATTACAGGAATTTGGTGATTTATTCCCCAATGAGATACCTGATGGGCTTCCTCCCTTGAGAGGAATTGAGCATAGGATTGATTTCATTCCTAGAGCTTCCCTACCTAATAGACCTACTTATAGAGCCAATCCTGAAGAAACTAGAGAAATTCAACGTCAAGTAGATGATCTTATGAGAAAAGGCTTTGTAAGGGAAAGTTTGAGCCCATGTGCTGTCCCAGTGCTCCTAGTGCCCAAGAAAGATGCATGGCGGATGTGCGTAGATTGTAGAGCCATAAACAAAATAACAGTTCAGTATCGCTATCCTATTCCTAGGTTAGATGACATGTTAGATGAGTTGCATGGTGCTGCATTATTTTCTAAAATTGATCTTAGGAGTGGTTATCATCAAATTCGCATGAAAGAGGGAGATGAATGGAAAACTGCATTTAAAATTAAGTTTGGATTGTATGAATGGTTAGTTATGCCCTTTGGGTTGACTAATGCACCTAGTACTTTCATGAGTTTAATGAATTATGTTTTTCGTTCATTTATTGGGAAGTTTGTGGTTGTCTACTTTGATGATATTCTTGTATACAGTAGAACATTAGATGACCATGTTATGCACTTGCGTGAGGTTTTCCAAACTCTTTGGGAGAATAGCTTATACGCTAATTTTCAAAAGTGTTCCTTTTACATGGATTCTGTTGTGTTTCTTGGTTTTGTTGTAGGTGCCCAAGGGATCCATGTAGATGAAGAGAAGGTGAAAGCTATTCGAGATTGGCCGACTCCAACAAATGCTAATGAAGTCAGGAGCTTTCATGGATTAGCAAGCTTCTATAGGAGGTTTGTTAAAGATTTTTCCACCATTGATGTACCTCTAAATGAGCTTGTGAAAAAACATGTGACCTTTAAATGGGGTGAAGCACAAGAAAATGCTTTTCGCACCTTGAAAGTGAAATTAACTAATGCACCATTATTGTGTTTACCTGATTTCAACAAAGTTTTTGAAGTTGAATGTGATGCTTTTGGAATTGGCATTGGTGCTGTTCTGATGCAAGAATCTAAGCCTATCGCCTACTTTAGTGAAAAGTTGAATGGAGCTTCCTTGAATTACTCTACTTATGATAAGGAACTCTATGCTTTGAAAAGAACTTTGGAAACTTGGCAGCATTATTTATGGCCTCGAGAGTTTATCATTCATTCTGACCATGAAAGTTTGAAGTTTCTAAAGTCTCAAGGTAAGCTTAACAAGAGGCATGCTCGCTGGTTGGAGTTCATTGAAACCTTTCCATATGTGATCAAGCATAAACAAGGTAAAGAGAATGTTGTTGCTGATTCTCTTTCTAGGAGGTATTGTCTTATTACCTCTCTTCATGCTAGATTACTTGGATTTGAATTGTTGAAAGGATTGTATGACTCTGATTGTGATTTTTCTAAGATATGGTCTTCTTGTGAAAAGCATGGTTTGCATGACTTTTATAGAAGTGATAGGTTTCTTTTTAAGAAAGATAAATTGTGCATTCCCAATTGTTCTATGCATGAACTGCTTGTAAAAGAAACTCATGGTGGTGGTTTGATGGGTCATTTTGGAGTTGATAAGACGTTAGCTCTTTTGCATGAACACTTTTATTGGCCTCATATGAGGAAAGATGTAGTTTCTGTTTGTGCTAAATGTGTGACATGTAAGCATGTAAAGTCTAAAGTTAAACCCCATGGATTGTATTCCCCCTTACCTGTGCCTTCCCAACCTTGGGTAGATATTTCTATGGATTTTATGTTGGGTTTACCTAGATCTCAATCCGGCAAGGATAGCATCTTTGTTGTGGTTGATAGGTTTAGTAAAATGGCTCATTTCATTGCATGTTCGAAAACAAATGATGCTGTGCATGTTGCTGATTTGTTCTTCAAGGAAATTGTTAGATTGCATGGATTGCCTAAAACAATTGTGAGTGATAGGGATGTCAAGTTTCTTAGCCATTTCTGGAGGACTCTATGGAGTAAGCTAGGAACAAAGTTATTGTTTTCTACTGTGGCACATCCCCAAACAGATGGGCAAACTGAGGTAGTAAATAGAACACTCACTACTTTGTTGCATGCAATAATTCAGAAGAACTTGAAAAATTGGGTAAATTGTTTGCCTCATATTGAATTTGCATACAATAGAGCTGTTCATTCCTCTACTTCCTTCTCTCCATTTGAGATTGTTTATGGCTTTAATCCTTTATCTCCTTTGGATATCTTACCACTGCCATCTAGTGAACGAGCTAACCTTGATGGCAAGAAAAAAGCAGAATTTGTACAGGGATTACATGCTAAAGTGAGAGCCAACATTGAGAGGAAGAATGAACAATATGCCAAGCAAGCTAGCAAAGGGCGCTGAAAGGTTGTTTTTGAGCCTGGAGATTGGGTTTGGGTACACTTACGAAAGGAGAGGTTTCCAGAACAACGGAAATCTAAGTTGCAACCAAGAGGAGATGGCCCTTTCCAAGTCTTAGAACGCATAAATTACAATGCTTATAAAATAGATCTCCCAAGCTCCTATGGCAATATTAGTGCTACTTTTAATGTGGCTGACTTAACTCTCTGTGATGTTGCAGATTCAAGGACGAATCCTTTTAAGCAAGGAGGGAATGATGTGGGATCACGCCAATATAGAGATGGAACTCTGAAGCAAGAGAAAGGCATGGAGATGGAAGCCCAAGCTCAAGTATGGAAGTCCAATGTCCCAAAAGATCCATTACAAAGCATTGGGGGTCCAATGACAAGAGCTAGGAGTAAAGCTATGAAGGAGGCCCTGAATTGTTTAATAAGAGAGCTTAGAGAGTTGGAGCCCATCTATTTGGAAGAGGCATCCTTGAATATGTCCAACAAAAGCCCAAGAATGGTGATCACATTGCTAGAAGCCCAACAAGATGATGTACAAGGCCCATGTGGTGTCCAGATTGAAGAATTCACTTAAAATCCCATGTGCTGAGCATGTGCCTTGGAGGGTGATCATAAGTGACATCCAAAGAGCATCTAGAAGGGATCCTTATGCATCAAATCTGATTTGATTAGCTTCCTATTTTATTTGCATTAAATAAGGCCTTTTTTTGGGTCAAAGATTGTTCTTGAAAACTTTGATTTAGTTTCCTACTTTTAGGTAGCTGACTTAGTCTTGAAGAATAAGTAATTTCCTAATATTTTTAGGCTTGAATGGTGCCAACCAAGGCAATCAATCATCATTAAGGCATCATTTATTGCATTTATGACTAGGATTAGAGTTCTAGAGTGTTCTTTTGTTGCCTATATATAAAGGCTACGTTTTGTACTCTTTTCTTCAGACTTGAATGATAAATTGAGAATTTTATTTCTCTTGTGTAAGCCTTGCTTGCATCCTTGTATTCTCGTGCGAATACTCCGACTGTATCAAGGACTGATCATCCTTGTGGTGTCTTTGTGGCTAGGGTTGTAAGAGAAAGGTTCTCTTAAGGTCCTACCTTTGATCATCCGTCCCGTTCGTGTGTTCAAACTTGTTTTCTAGCCGGTCCGTTTCCCCCATTCATATCAGTACATGATAGCATTTACTTATATTCTCTTAGGGGATTATTACTCATTCCCTGTTGTTGAGCTGTTATTCTTACCATGTATTAGAGTTGTTCTAGTTCTGGTTCTCATTCTTAATCTTAGTGACTCAACGATCTCTATTACAAAATAAATTCTAATTCACGTATTCATTCAATTCTTTATCGAGTGTAAATAATTTAGCCACAGTAAAATAAATATTTTTTCTGCTTCAATTCTTTATCTCCTTTCCTTCTTGTTCATCTTCAAGCATTCCTTCTGTCTTGTATATATGGACCTATATGGTTGGTAGGGTGGGTAAGATTTGGGGAATCTCAATAGTAAACATATAGACAATGCATGTAAGATGAATGCTAGTGTATGATATGTTTGCCTTACATAAGCTTATGTTCACATAATGATATTCTACATGCTCAATATTTCGTGCAACATACTTATGGACATAGTAAAAATAGAAACAAAGCTTCATTCATTTATACATGCTTCACATAATCAAGCAAAGCAATACAGTAAATCAATACATAGCATAAACATCTCATACATACATACATACAAGTAAGTAAGTTTAGTACTTTATACACCAATGTTCATTCTTTTTTTCCTTTTCTTACCACCGTCAGGGTTACTTGAAGCATCTTCCATTCTTCTTCTTGACTTCTCCATGGCCCTAGATACTGAATCACATCATTAGAGCCATGATTGCGAGTCATTGGAAGTGTATATTAAGGCTCAAGAACTAGGAATGGCTAAATAGGTCAATTCCTTTCAAAACAACATGAACTGCTGGAATTGAGGGTCTTGGAGGTGGCCAAAGGAGGTCATAAGGTTTTAGGCCGCGACCAAGAAATCCTTTGGCCATGGCCAAGAATCCTATGGTTCCTGATTGAACTTCCAAAAATCATAACTAAATCCAAACAATTTAAAATGAGGTGGTTTGAAGTTCTACGTGACCCAATTTAAGTCTAATCTAGGGGAAAAATACCTCATACTAACAATCACACACCCAGAATTCCAGAAAATTCAATTAATTCTCACTGCCACATAATTGATTCCAGATTCAATGCCTAACTTTAAAAAAATATATCTTTTAATCCACTGATCCAAATGGCTTATAATACCTATCAAATTAAAGCCAAGGATGTCAAATTTCATCTTGTAAATTTTCATAAGGTTTGGACAAGGTTTGACATTCAAAAACACGCCACAACAAATCTATTTCTGGGAAATGAATGAAACAATACTATTCATTTAACTTCAATTTTTGGGTCCCTCTAAATTCACAACCACACCATAACCCCGCAAAATTTTTCCCAAGGAATCTATTGGAAAGCTCAAATTTGTCAAATTCCCTTTGCTTCTTTATGCCCTATTCTTTCCAAAATAGAATCTCACAAGACACAATTTACCAAAAGAGAATTTTGTCCAACCACTTGGTCCAATATCATCAAAAATCATAATCTAACCATAAATACATGATTAAATTATAATTAAACCCCAAAAATACCCCTTGGATGAAAAATTAACAGTACCACACCCCCACAAAAACTTGTCCAAACAACAAACCAATCAGTTCTAAAGGAAGCTTACGCTTACCTTTACGCTTTTTGACAATCTGTTTAGAAATCCGGCAGTACTTCGGCAAGTGAGACGGCACCAACCACCTCCAAATAAAAATCCAAAATCGATGAAATGAATATTAGGATGAGTAGAAGAAGGTTTGTGAAGGATACTTTGAGAGAAAATTCTGAATTGGAGGTGAAATCGGCTTCGGAGCTCAAGAACTTTCACTATTCATGTTTTGTCTTTCCTCTTCCAATTTCTCAACCTTTTTTTTTCTGATTTTTATATGAAGATTGGGGAAGCTGGCTAAATTAAATGGCTAGGGAGGAGTTTTGAAAAAGTCATGCTATGTATCGCGATGTTGTGGTGCCATTTGTCCAATATTCCACTGATTCAGTGACACGTGTCACTTGCTTTCTAGTCTTCCTTTTTTCTCTCTCTTAGGTGGCACCATAATTGTCAGGGGAAGGGAGAGTCTTAACAATTTCTTCAGACTCCCAGGTTCGGTGTTTGGGAAGTCAAGTATATGACCGAGCCGGAGACCGATGGATTCCCAGAATCAGGTGCTAGGTGGCATGCTCTTGAGATGCCAACACAAAAGCATAAAGGTGAGCATAATGATGAGGGACACTTGTCACATCCTCACTCTTCCAACACAAAAGTTAGTCATAATTACTTACTTTATTAAAGTTACTTTATCGGTGTCTCCTCAGGATTCTACTCTAGTTTTGCTCAAGACTGCAACACGCATATCGAGGCTTGTCAAATGACACAAGGCTGGAGTGTGTACGTGGCCATGGTGACCCATACCGGCTTCCACTTTAAAAACGCTAGGAACATATGTATGTCCCAAAAATGGCATGTGCATACCTACACAACCTTATGTCTCCCTACTAATCGGTCTCTTACCTCATGACATAGTTGGGTGACATCTTTCTACCAACCCAATGGCACTATATATATGTCCTGTGCACATCTGCACTGACATTTTAATCATACTACCTATAAATACCGAGCCCTCTACCCGATAGGACTAAATCGCATAGTCCCTGAAAGTCTTTCTACATCTCATCACTCTTGCAACTCTTCCCTTAACGGGCTTAGTCGTTTGCTTGGTATAGGCTTATCCTCAAGTCTCTAGGCCCAAAATTAGGGATATTACATTTTGTGCTCTATCCGATCTACAAGGCATATTCTCTATGCTTAACTTATGATAAACATAAAAAAGAGGAAGATAATGAGCAAGATTTAAATAGTTTGTCAAAATAGAATTAGGATTGTTGCATATCTTCCCTCTTTATTCATTCTCTTTTTCGGTCAACATGGTCATTTGACTAATATAAAAAACAATTTACAACTAAGCCGAAGCCAAAATAAACTCTAAAAGAAACCAATCATTACAAGCTAACACATACCTCACAAAAATATGTAAATTAAACAAATCAACTATCTTATATATGTCATTAAGCTCTAAAATGACTTCTTTAACCTTAACCAATTGACAAAAGTTGTGCCACATCATCAGCGACAAAATTAAATTTCACAAATGTAATATTTTATGTTCATGATTAAGGAATTATGGGAATAAAAAATATTAATTAAAAATAAAACGATTTAACCACTATAATTCATAAATTATCCTTTTACTTAAATCTCTCATTGACACTTTAATTATGCCCTAAATATTCAATTAAGTCCAATAAAAATCTAAGATTAATTACTAAAAATATGTAAATATTAAGCTCTATCACTATCCTATTATGTCATTACTAGGTATTTTAATTAGTGTTTGTATCCTATCAGCCTATGTATGAATGTTCTGTCACCAGTATCCTATTTCAAGCCATCCAAATCCTTCTTCATCACAGAAACTAGAGAGGTTAGTGGTTATCCTAGCCATCTTGGTGGTACCAATCCCCTTATTATTTCTACCGCCAATTCCTAGCCATCCTACTTCCAACCATGTGCCAAAACTACCCAACTGTTTCTCATCAACTCTTAATGAGAGTTATGATCCATGCCAACGTTGCTTGGCCTATGGGCACATCAATAGCATATGCTCAATCGATTATACCCGTACATTATAGATAACTCATAGTGGGTTAGGAGCACATTTCATTTTAAACAAATTATCCTTAGTAGCTATCGCACCATTTATAGCTCGCCACATAAAATGGAGAACCTTTGGGGGAATTTTAATTTGCAACAGATTCTTCCAACACACCTGTGTTATCTGATAAGAGCTTCCTGGATCTTTCTTGACCTCATTCTCTTCCTCCCTTAAAGCCATCTTGTATCCCATCTTTACATAATACTCACAATCTCTGTTGCTTAACCATATTAATCTGCCACATGTATTATATAAGGGAATTCTAATACTTTTAATATTGTGCACCTCATCCTTATTTAACAAACCTTCTATAACCTCCAAGTTCCACTTCCCTTTCTTAAAAAGATCCTGCACAGTAAGTACTTTCATCTCTTTATTCAAAGTCCTCTCCTTCAAATTATGCCTTTCTAAATTCAGAACCCATTTTTCAGAAAACACTTTAATTCTTTCACCAGTACCCACTTTCCAACACAACCCTTTGAATAACAGATAATTTTCCTCCAAAATGCTTGTCTACCCCTAAGAAGCTCTATTATCTTCCTCTGCACGCAAGAAGTCAATCTTAGGTAAATATATCCCTTTTAGTATCCTATACCATAATGCTTCAGGATTTTGAGAGATATCCTAAGCTATTTTTTCCAAAACAACTTTATTAAACATTTATAACTCCCTAAATCCCATTCCCTATTTGATCTTAGATTTACTCGATGAATTTTATTATACCTTCCAGTGAATTGTCCCCATATTCTCCCTTTGCCCCCACCAAAAATTAGATACCATCCTATCTAGATCCATACATACTATTTTAGGGAATTTAAAGTAGGACATTGGGAAAATAGGGATATAGCATGGTCACCATCTTTATTAGTACCCCTATCCTAGCAAATGATAATAATATTTGCTGCCAACCCTGTAATCTACGACCCATTTTTCCATTTATAAATGCCAACGCCTCAGCCTTAATTATATTTTCTCCATACCATTGCCATTCTTAGATATCTTCTAGGATCATCACATGCTTTAATTCTCAAAACTACAAAAACTTCCTTCTTAACCTCCTCACTAACATTTTTAGAGAATAATATGCTTGACTTATCTAAATTCATATCAGCTTGTCTGAAGGCCTTATAGTAGTAGTCAATAATATTTTTCAACATTATGCGATTATGCTTCTTAGCATTAATGAAAAGAAAGGCATCATCTGAAAAAAATAGTGTGACAAGATTGGACACTTACTTCCCAGCTTGATTCCCCTTAGCTTCTTTGTTTCCAAATGACACTAGATCATCCTTCAAAGAACATCAGCTACCACGATAAAGATGTATGGTGAGAGCGATCCCCTCGTCTTATACCCCTTTACATATTAAGCCCTGCAACTTTCTTTCCTCTAACAACTAAGTTCAGACTAACCAATCTAATAAATTCCATGGTCCATTTCACCCATTTATCTCAAAATCCCATCCTCCTCATTACTTTATCAATAAGTCCCCATTCAAGTCTATCATACACTTTATTCTTATCTATCTTTACAACAATCTCCATCTTCCTTCCCTTTCTCTTTTATGCTTCATGGGCAATTACAATATTGTCATCAATCAAACGTTATGCTACAAATCCCTCTGATGGTTAGATATGATTCTCATCAATAACCATTTCAATCTGTTAGCTAAGACTTTTGAGACAACTTTGTAAGCAAATGCGACAATAGATTTGCGCATTTATAACGCTTAATATATATAACAGTTACAGATAATAAACATCATGTATGTCAAGGCAGAGGTCGTGTAAGGATATATCATGCTTAAAAGTAACAGTTAATTATGCACACTGTCATGTATTGTGAGGCAAAATTTGCGAAACAAAAAAATAATGGTTGTAGTTAATAATCGTCATTTATTTAGTGACAAAACTGATGGTTCTCTCAAAATAACTGTCATGCAACACTTACTGTAATACCCCACTTTTTCAACCAATATTCCTTGTATACATTTGTGATATTTAGTGGAATAAAATGATGAATTATGGTGTATATAAAATGATGAAAGCACTCCAATCAGTTGTTACATATAATTGGCTAAGCTGAAACCCAAAGGTGTAACTTTTGTCTACTTAAAGGCCTAATATTGTAACACAAATTGGAGAATAAAATGATATATATATTGGCCCAATTATATTGCATTGATTTTGTCCAAAATAAGGAGAAAAATAGGAAGACATGATTTAATACAAAAATTACAAAATGTAAGGACAAAGTTGTAATTTTCCAATTATGCAAGAAGTAATTAATATTTCCCTTATTTCCTTGACAATTTTGGTCAAGAAGAGGAGGGAAATGGAGAATTAAATGCTTAACTTAAAATGAATCAAGGAAAGGAGGATTTATAACCAAGTAAAATTCATAGTTGAAAAGTCAAAAAGGGAAATATTATATATATAAGAAGCAAAAATATGGACCAATGGAAAATAACCATATGTAAAGCAAAAGTAAGATGTAAGCAATTGAATAAAACCACAACTTCTCCTCTTGCTCTTCATGTTTTGGTGAAAATCTGCACAAAGAGAGAGATTGAGCTTAAGAATAAGGGTTGAAGAAAGAAGAAGGTAAGAGCTAGGGTTTTCATAGATTAATAGTAAGAACTTGCAAAACTTTGTGATTTTTCGTCCTAATCACTCTATAACCTCTCCTAACCTCTTCTACTCCATTAAATCTATGATTTAAGACAAATCAAGAGCTTAGAGAAAGAGGAGCATTTTAGCCAGGAGAGAGAAAGAGCAAGAATCAAGAGGTAATCACCAAAACTTGATTCCCTTGACTTGTTGGATGTTGTTAGTGTTGTTGGTGGTGGTTTAAGCCTTGTTTTCTCTTGATTTTCAAAAATGGGATGAAGAAAAACCTAAGGAAAATGCAGCACAAATTTTCTATAAACACTTCCATTTAGTGTTTAATGGCTAATCATGTAATTAGAAGTGGTAAGGAGGTGATTAAGCAAGAGAAAACAAGAAAACAACATAATCTTCCTAAGAACCCTAACCTTATGCTCTAAACAGGACGTGATGTAGGAGTAGGAATTTTGTAATTTTGATGATTCCATTGCCTTTAGAAGGAAAAATTATATATCATGCAAGTGTTAATGATTTTTGGATGCTTTTATATGAATTTGGAATTTTTGAAAGTTGTGAAGTAAATGCTGTCCAATTCATTTTCTGGAAGCAGTGTGGTTGTGACGTGTTTCTCATGGATCAAACCTTGTCCAGAAATTACAAAAATTTCCAAAGTTAAATTAGAGATATAGATATTTAAATTTTTAGGTATTTTGTAATTTTTGGACAAGTTTGCTAAAAGATATGATTTTTCAAAGTTATACCCTGTTTCTGGAAGAAAATCTGGCATAGGTTAGGTTTGGAAAACTTATAGGAGTTATGTGGCTATGATAACTATAATTTGGTAATTCTATGTGAAATTATACTGAAAGAGCTTTACATAGAATTTATAACCACTCAATTTGGAGTTTCATAGAATTAATGGTGAATTTTTGAAGTTGACCCAAAAGCTGGCAGAATTGAGAACAAGGGTTATGAAAAAATGTAATGACATAAAAGTAATTAAGTTAAACTTTGAAGGTGGAGTTAACCAATTTGGGATTGTTAGACCACCTTGACTTTACTTTTGGTACAATATACTAACTTTAATGACAACCAACTTGACTAATTGGGTTATGCAAGTATTGTACGAAATAATAACATGTCATCCCTAAATTCTAATTGTAAGACCTAATAGCCGTCTAGAAGCCAAGACCTGCCTGAGCTCAGGGAAACAATTGGATATCGGTCGAGGGAAGCGATTAGGTAGTAACTTATCTTTTATATTTATAAGATACATTGTATGTTCTGTGTATTCATCATGAATTGTCTTGCATATTCTAGTTATACGGGGTGGTCGCCCGAGGCCTTTTTGTGTGATTGGACGCTCGGGCCAATAACATTTTGTAATGTATGAGTGAATGCCTGATGCCTATTTACGGGGGTATCCCTCAGGGTCTTGTAATATACCTAGTGCTATGGTGATATATGAATTGCATGTGATGCACTGAATACTATTGTGATGAGTCTGTTATATGATGACTATGTGGCATGCTTTGTGATGTTATTATATCTGTATGATTGATACTATGTTACTATTAAGATTCTTTCGAATCTCACTCTTTTTCTAAAACCAATTTACAGTACAGGGAGACAACTAGAGGGGCAAGAAGGTAAATGCAGACAACTACAGTACTTAAACTTTTTGTTGGTTATATGTTCTTAATATTTTGGAACTATAAATGATGTACATAACTATACCCTGACTACTATATGGTAGTGAAATTGGTAATGCCAGTAGGCTAGTAAAAATGAAGTGCTTAAACAAAAAGGATAGTTTCGCTAACGAAACATAACTAAGGTATGGAACATGAGAACTAACCAGAGAATTGCTCGCAAACTCTGATAAAATGAAAAGAAAAGCTGGCAAGGCTTAGTGAGATAGCAAATATTTGTGAAATTGTTTGGGAAAAAATTTATTACTCTAAAAAATCCTCTCTAATCTCAGGTTCAAATCCTGAGATAGGTTTGGAATTTGCGAATGTTTTCTGAAGTTGGTTACTCCGGGACTGGTTACTGGTTTCAGAAATGATTACACTATTTTATACTCATATGAGGTTGTTGGATATACGATGTCGTACTTACAAATGATGGAACTTCCAATTTTATTAAATGATCAAAATAATGGTTATATTAAATGACCGTAAAGTCTAAATGAAAAAAATGACCTTTCATAAGAAACAACCGTCATTTAAAGAATAACTCTTAAAAGCACCACTGCCTCCTTTTTGAACTACATACTCTTTCCCCACTTTCCAAGTACTCTTAATTCAATTAAATTTTCATAAATCTTTAATTAATTCTCACCTATTTAAACCCTAGGTGCAATACCCTACTTTTTCACCAATATTCCTTGTGTGCATATTTGTTATATTTAGCAGAATAAAATAGTGAATTGTGGTGCATATAAATTTACATAAATATTTCAATCGTCGATTACATATAATTCGACCAAGTAAGGACACGGAGAGGTAATTATTGTCCACTTAAAGGCCTAATATTGTAACAAAAATTTAAGCATAAAATGACACAAGTAATGGTTTCATACAAGTGTCAAAATTCAGCCAAACCAAAGGAAATGAGCAAGAAATTGTTTATTTCAATAAATCATAAAATATAAGGGCAAAATGGCAATTTTTCCATAAAACAAGAAATAATTATGTTTTCCTAATATTCCTAATAATTTTAGCCAAATGGGAATTTAAATAGGGAAAATGGTCACTTGGTAATTAATAAGCCTATTTTGGTGAATTATTATCAAGGAAGGTCAAAGGGTCAAAAGTCAAAAGTCCATAGGTCAACAATTTGTAAAATGGCATTTGGATAACTCAAGACTAATATATAGTCTCTCTTGCCATTGCATTTTCGGTGGATTCAAGAGAAGAAAAGGGAAATGAATTTTTACTTGTAACATTATGAAAAAAGTCAAAACTTGGACTAATGGAATGCAAGCACATGTAAGCTGTTAGATTCCATGTTTTGATGATAAAAAATCATGTTTTGGAAGCTCATGGAATAATTAGCAGCAAAGCAATCCATTCTGGTGATCTGTGAAAGATCACTCGAGTGGTTAAATGAATCACTCGAGTGATTGTGGATCACTCGAGTGATTTTGTTAACCACTCGAGTGATATTCAAGATCACTCGAGTGATCGCTGAAATCACTCGAGTGATTGCTGAAAATTACAGATCACTCGAGTGATATGGGAAATCACTCGAGTGATCCGCAATTTCACTTCCAGTGATCGCGAAATCACTGCAAGAAAAATTCACTGTTTTGAAAATCACTTCCAGTGATTCTGAATCACTCGAGTGATACGCCAAATCACTTCCAGTGATTGTGAATCACTCGAGTGATCTGACTAACACTTCCAGTGATTTTGTTTTCACTTCCAGAAATTCTCACGGATTTGCTATTCACTTCCAGTGATTCTCATTCACTCGAGTGATGCGCCAAATCACTTCCAGTGATTGTGAATCACTCGAGTGATGAAGCAAATCACTTCCAGTGATTAGGATTTCACTTCAAGAAAAATCTACTGTTTTACAAATCACTTCCAGTGAAGCTGAGATCACTCGAGTGATCAGCCAAAATTCTCAAATCACTTCCAGTGATCCTCAATCACTCGAGTGATGTTGGATTTTCGCTGAATCACTTCCAGTGAATTGGAAATCACTGCAAGAAGATTTCACTGTTCACCAAATCACTTCCAGTGATCATAAATCACTCGAGTGATATTTGCCAAATTCCAAAATCACTTCCAGTGAACCAGCAATCACTGTCAGAAATATTCAAAGGTTTCAAAATCATTTCCAAACACATTATATTCACTACCAATGATATTGCATCTTCTCATATGAGGATTTATTGATCAAGTATACATCTTTCTACATTAACCTTGATCCAATTGTTTTTAACTTCATCAACGACAAATGATTTTGCTAAGTGAAATTTTATTATTACTGTAGCTTTCAAAATCATGATATAATACTCAATTGCGAAAATAGGATCACTCTGTATGGTTTCATTGTCTCTTTTTAAAAAAACACCTCCAGTGATCCATATTAATCTGTTGAGATACAAATATTGCTTAACGGTCATATTCATGAGTGTGTTACAGCTGTACTCCACTATCGCACTTAACATGTAACTGATCACTCCACTCAAACGACAACTATTCATGGTAGCAGCAGAAATTCAAAAGTAACGGAAGACAAATGCTGTTACATTTGTCAGAAGCATCTTTGAATTAACGGGCAAATTTACAACGTCTTCAAAATGGTTCTATTATATATGTCCAGCCATTTTTGAAAAACACAAAAACGAAGAAATACGCCTGAACTTTCCACAAGTGATATCTTCTCAAAAAGGCTTTAACACTTCATCTGTACTTCAGTTTTTATCTACATACTCTGAAAGAGAGATTGTCAGTCATACTAAATCATTCTCAATTGTATTAGCTTAAGGTTGAGGAACCTTAAGTAGGGATTTGAAATTACCTTGTGTAAGGGGGAGCAAGTGTCTGAAGGAACTTGCTGTTTGTACTGAGGTGCCAAGAACCCACTGAATCTTGGAGGATATAGTGAAAGGCTCAGAAGGACTTCTGAGGACTGGACGTAGGTCAAGTGTTTGAGACCGAACCAGTATAAATCCCTGTGTCAACTTTGGTGATATCTCTTCTTTCATTAACTGTGCTTTAAGTTTTGTATATTGATTTTAGATTTGCCAATTATTTTGTAATCACCCAATTCACCCCCCCTCTTGGGTGAAAAGCTTGCTCTAACATTTGGTATCAGAGCACAGGTCTTCTATTTCAGGCTTAACAACCTTAGAAGGATCCGAAGGCAAGCATGGGTGAAGCAATCCTTCCTGACGGAGCTTCTATCACTAGACCACCTGGTTTCAATGGTGAACACTTTTCCTTCTGGAAAGCTAAGTTCCGTGTGTTCGTAATGGCTACAGAATACGGACTATGGGATGTGATTGAGACTGGGAACTACGTACCTACAAAGACTGAAGAATCTCGAAAATTTCTTAAATCACCAGCAGAATTTGATGACAATGACAAAAGACTAGTGACTCTCAACAGCAAAGCAATTCTAATGATTCAGAGTGCACTAAGTCAAAAAGAATACTTCAGAATCTGTACGCTTCAGACTGCTAAAGAAATGTGGCAAGCGCTTGAAGTAGCTCATGAAGGAACATCTGGAATTAAAGAAAACCGCATCAATACTCTAACTACAGAGTTTGATTTGCTTCGTATGAAAGAAGGTGAGTCAATAGCTGAATTTGAACTTAGATATACTCACATTGTTAATCAACTTGCAGCACTTGGAAAATTCTATGATCAGAATGTCCAAGTAAGAAAAATACTAAATATACTCTCCAAAGAATGGGAAGCGAAAGTCACAGCAATAGAGGAGGCCAAAGGAGAATCAATGCAATCTGTAGCTTCTTTGTTTGGAAGTCTTTCAGAATATGAAAGTAAACTAAAATTCAAACGAGAATTGGAAGAAGTTGGCGACAGAAGGAGGAAAGGTCTTGCATTAAGTGCAACAAAAGCGAAGACAGAAAACCAAGAAGAAGAAGAGGAGATCGATGATGATGAAATGGGCCTGATGATCAGAAGATTCAAGAAATTTTATAAAGGCCAAGGATTCAGAAACTTTCAAAGAGGTGGAACAAGTGGCAGAAGAGACTCCAAGGAAATCATCTGCTATGAATGTGGTAAACCGGGACATATCAAATCAGAATGTCCTGAGCTAGTACAGAAAAATAAAGAAAAGAGAAACTTCAAATCCTTCAACCGGAAGAAGGCATTCGTTTCTGCAATATGGGGAGATAGCTCCTCAGAAGAAGAAAGCGATGATGAGGAGACAGCCAATATATGTCTGGTTGCTCAAAAAGAAACAGACGAGGAGGTAATGAATTCTGATCCTACGTATGATGAATTACAAAATGAATATGATGCTTTACATTCTGAATTCATCAAAATAGTTAATACCTTGATTACTTGCAAAAAGAGAAACAAAATTCTTGAAGAAGAAATTAAAAACCCTTTGGATAGAGATTGCGAAAAGTGTTTGTTCCTTGAAAAGAAAAATATTGATCTTACCAAAACTCTTGAGAAGTTTACAAAAGGCAGTGAAATGCTAAATGTCATTTTAAAAGCACAACGTCATGTGAATGATAAATCTGGTATAGGATATGATCCGAACCTCGACAAAAGAAAGGGTAAGAAGAAAACAGGAAGCAAATCCTATCTAAGTTATTTCACACGTTCTGTGCACACATCTAATCCTTTTGCTTACTGTAATTACTGCAATAGAAAAGGACATTACACTTCTTCATGTTTTCATAAAAAGAAAGGAATCATAGGAACCTATAAATGGATACCTAAGAAGAAACATGAACTAGAAGTTATCTGTACTAACCCAAAAGGACCCAAAAGGATATGGGTACCTAGAACTTAATTATCCTTAATTGCAGGTTTGTCTCAGAACATCCAAATCAAACAAATGGTATATAGATAGCGGATGTTCAAGACATATGACTGGGGATCCTGAGAACTTCACCACGTTAGTACCTAAGGAAGGTGGCAAGGTGAAATTTGGAGGAAATCAAACTGGAAGGATAGCAGGACTTGGAGAAGTCAAAGACAAAATCAAAGACGTATACTACGTTGAAGGCTTATGTCACAATCTACTAAGTGTAAGTCAAAGCACGGATAAAGACAACTGGGTGATATTTGATTCAGAAGAATGCCTGATAGTCAGCAAGGAGGATCTACAAATTGAAAAGAAAAAGTTGAAAACCAAACTTAAAGCAAAAAGGGAAGGTAATTGCTATACTCTTGATATGAATGAAAATATTTCTGAAAGTTGTCTTCTGAGTACTACTGATGAGAGTTGGCTTTGGCATAAGCGACTTGCCCATGTTAATATGCATCAATTGCAAAAGTTACTCAAAAAGGGTTTGGTAATTGGGCTACCTAATGTCAATTTCAAAAATGATTTAGTCTGTGATGCTTGTCAAAGAGGTAAGCAAACTAAAACTTCTTTTAAATCAAAAACTGAAATTACCACTAATAGACCACTTCAACTATTGCATATGGATCTGATTGGTCCAGCAAGAGTTAAGAGTCTCGGTGGAAACTTGTATACGTTTGTTATTGTTGATGATTTCTCTAGATTTACCTGGAATATATTTCTATCATCCAAAGATGAAACCTTTTACAAATTTATTACCTTTGCCAAGAAAGTGCAAAATGAGAAAGGTATGTCAATTTGCAGGAATCAGGACAGATCATGGTGGAGAATTTGATAATCAAGCATTTGCAGAATACTGTGATACAAATGGCATTGATCACAATTTTTCAGCACCAAGAACTCCTCAACAACATGATGTAGTAGAAAGAAAGAATAGAGTTCTTACAGACATGACTAGAGCAATGCTCAACGAAAAGAACGTGTCTCAAGTCTTCTGGGCAGATGCAATGAGCACTGCATGCTACATCTCAAATAGAGCATATGTCAGAACCAAGCTTGGAAAAACACCATATGAACTTTACAAGGGACGGAAACCAAACCTTGCTCATCTACACATATTTGGCTGTAAGTGCTTTATTCATAACAACGGTAAGGATAATCTTGGAAAATTTGATTCTAAGGCTGATGAGGGACTTTTCTTAGGATATTCAAATCATAGTAAAGCATTTAGAGTTTTTAATAAACGAACATGTGTTGTAGAAGAATCAATTCATGTTGTATTCGATGAATATGTATCCTCTAGTAAAGACTTTGATGATGAGATATCTAAAAACCAACCTCCCATTAACTCTTCACATCTTGAAGATGACGATTGTGAAAAAGAAGTTGAACTGAGTAATTCAGATCAACCTCGTGCCTGGAAATATGTCAAGAGTCATCCTCTAGATCAAGTAATAGGTGGAGTTAATGAAGGTGTCAAAACTAGAAACAAGGTTTTAAACGAAGTAAGTTTTTCTGCATTCATTTCTCAATTAGAACCTTCTAACATTGAAGAAGCCCTATCAGATAATGATTGGGTGTTAGCAATGCAAGAAGAGTTAAACCAATTTGACAGAAATCAAGTTTGGGATTTGATGCCCCGGCCTAAAGACCACTCGGTTATTGGCACTAAATGGGTATTCAAGAACAAACTTGATGAATCCGCAGCCATTATCAGAAACAAGGCAAGATTGGTTGCCAAAGGCTATAATCAGGAAGAAGGAATTGATTATGAGGAAACATATGCTCCAGTAGCAAGATTGGAAGCCATACGAGTACTCTTAGCTTTTGCTTCCATCAAAGGATTTAAACTATTTCAAATGGATGTGAAAAGTGCTTTCTTAAATGGATACATCAAGGAGGAAGTTTATGTGGAATAACCTCCAGGCTTTGAAGATGTATCCAAACCAAATCATGTTTTCAGACTCAAAAAGGCATTATATGGTTTGAAACAAGCACCTAGAGCCTGGTACGAAAGATTAAGCAAATTTCTCATCGAATTTGGTTTTACTCGAGGAAAAGTCGATACAACATTATTTATAAAACGAAAACTAAGTGATATTTTGGTAGTTCAAATTTATGTTGATGATATTATATTCGGAGCTACTAATGATTCCTTGTGTAAAGAGTTCTCTAAGATAATGCAGGGAGAATTTGAAATGTCACTGATGGGGGAATTGACCTTCTTTCTGGGTTTACAAATTAAACAAAGAAAGAATGGAATATTCATATCACAAACCAAATATCTTCAAGAATTGCTTAAGAGGTTTGGATTGGATGAAGTTAATGGAACAGATACACCTATGAGCTCAACCGTACTAATGGATGCTGATGAAAAAGGAGTCGATTTCAACATAACTCAATATCGAGGAATGATAGGATCATTACTCTATCTCACAGCCAGCAGACCTGATATTCAGTTCAGTGTTGGTCTATGCGCAAGATTTCAGTCATGTCCCAAAGTGTCACATGCTGAATTAGTGAAACGAATTTTCAGATATCTGGCAGGCACAAAAGAGTTGGGTATATGGTATCCCAAGAGAGGTAATGAATATTTAGTTGCCTATTCTGACTCTGATCATGGTGGCTATAAAACAGATAGGAAGAGCACAAGTGGACAATGTCAATTTCTTGGAGGCGCAGTCGTTTCTTGGTTCAGCAAGAAACAAACTACAGTATCCTTGTCTTCAACAGAAGCAGAATACATAGCAGCCTCAAGTTGTTGTGCACAAGTACTATGGCTAAAACAACAACTTCAGGATCTTGGCATATACCTTAAAGAAATTCCTATTTACTGTGACAACACCAGTACAATAAGCTTGGCGAAAAATCCTGTACAGCATTCAAGGACCAAGCATATTGATGTGAGACATCACTTCATTAGAGATCATATTCAGAAAAGAGATGTCAAGGTGTTATTCATTCCTACTCATTTGCAATTAGCTGATATTTTCACCAAACCTCTTGCCCGAGAACAATTCATGCACATACGAAGGGAATTGGGAATGGTAAATCCCAATGAATTGTAAGTTGTTCAATCCTTATAAATGTTGATTTCATAATTGTTTTGATGATCCCATTACTAATTTAAGCATCGGAGTTTCTACAAAGTTGTTTTGCAGGATGCTCTGTAATATCCTCAAGTAACAGGGACAAACAGAGAAGGAAGACAATGGAGTAAGTGAAAAGTGAAACACTGCAATCACAGGTAAAATTAGATAATTAAATTGATAAATTTGTCACTAGTAAGTTACATGAGCATTTCCATTATTAATTTAGGAGTTACAGCATGATATCTGATTTTGTGAAGTGTTTTTGTACTTCACTTGAGTGATTTTTATATTTCACTCGAGTGAAAACCAAAATCACTCGAGTGAATGTTAAAAATCACTCGAGTGAATGTCAAAAAACTCTGATATATCAGTTCCTCTCTCTCTCTCGCGACTGCTCACCTTCTACCGTCACCTCCATTCGCTGAAAACGCTTGAACCCAGTAACCGCAACCCACTTTACTACTCTTAACCGACAAATCCCCTCAAAAGCCAGCCCATTTTAGTTTAAATCCTTCCTCCGACAGTTTCGTCTCTCATTTCCGACAGTCTCATCATTTCGCTGTTCACTCCCGACTATCCCCATTTCACTTTCCTCTCGCCTTTTGCTTCCAACAGCCTACCCAGCGTCCAATTTCTATCTAGCCGCCGTCAAAACCTTCGCCTCCACCAAGTGTCGGTACCCATGGCAAGAACAAAAAGGCCCGGGCAATCTCCACCACCTCCACCTCCGTCTAAGAGGGCGAAAGCCCCCGCTGAACCAGAACCCAATCCACCCAGACCAAAATCCAAGGGGATTCGGATTGAGGAACCCACGAGAATGGCTACCCGTTCACATACCAGCGTGAAAGGGAAAGGGAAAGAAAAATCTGATGCCTAGCGAGAAGCAGATGTCCAAGAATCAACTTTACAAAGAAAAATCACACGGGCAACGAATATCTTGGCAGCCTCTGTGCCTCAGAAGTCACGGTATGCAAGTCAAGCCACTGGTAGTCGACAGTCTGGCTCCCTGGCTGAAGAACCTACTGAGCTCCTTGAACCCCCTTCTGGATTTAACACTGGTAACCTCAGTCTCTTGAACTCCATTGTGTTTGCCTCACACTTTGCTAAAAGAACCTTCTGTCCTGTTGTGTGGGTTGACTTGGAGGAACTAAAACAGAAATTTCATATTGATCTAACCCCATATTTGAAACAATATGAACCTTGGCTGAGATTGAGAATGTCATACAATCCTTTGGTTGTCAAATATTTTTATTGTAACATGAAGACTGCTGATGTAAAGGATGACCAAGGAAACATCATTGCTGAGAGAATTGAAATAAGTATTAGAGATCAGAAAATTCTTCTGTCTGGAGATCTTATCAACACCTATCTAGAGATAGAGGATGTTCCTATGAGGCCTCCACGTGTGTTTAATATTCATGAATTAGTTGATATCTTCAGACCAGGACAACCTGGAGTACCTCTACCCACTTCCCCAGCCTCTCTTTCCAATGATCAGAGAGCCTTGTTCTATATTTACTCCCGAAGTATGGTTAACAAGGCAAAGAACTTCACTCATATCACGGGAAAAGATCTTCAGATGATGGCATCCCTCATGACAAGGGAAAGAAGAAATGTGGGGGAACTCATCTTTCAAGAAATGAAGAGGTTCAGGTTCAACTCATCCAGGTCTACTACCATTCCCTATCCTCAGCTTGTGTCTTACATCCTTTCCCTGCACAATATTTGGCATTTGACACCTGACGGAGATATTGTGAGGATTCCCAAGTTTGGGAAAATTCACCTCACTAGGATGGGAATTACCATTCCTGATGGAGCATCATCACAGCCTCAGAGACGCCATTCACCTCCTCCTGAGGCCAGCCAGAGAGAACCCCAGAGGATGGACCCTTCACCCTCCAAGATGGATGAGGCACAGTCCTCTAGAGCAGTCTCCCATGGTCCTTCTTTTACTCAGGCTGCTATTCAGACATATATCCAGGAGGCCATTCAGTCTGCAGTCACTCAGTTGAAGAACTCTAATGCTCAACTGATTGATCAAGTGAATAATCAAGTGACAATCTTAGTGCAGCAGTGGATCACAATTCCAATCTCCTTTTTGAGCGCCTGACTGAGCAGTCACAGAGAATTCAGAGGATTAAGGATGCTCTCAGGACTCACCTTCATATCCCCTTCCCTGATATACCACCTGCCTCCTCTCAACCTCCTCCATCAGATTCTTCAGTTCCAGAGATTTCACTTTCTGATCCTCCCATCATTCCTCCCATCATTCCTTCAGACACTCCTCCAGCACCTCCCACAATCTTTATTTCTGATCCTATTTCTGCTGGTGATATTCCACACCCTGACCCTATTCTCCAGACTCCATCATCTTCCTCACATCACACTGCTTCCAGTTCTCACACTGAGGAAATCATAGCTGAGGAAGCCACCACAGAGGTCATAGGACCAAACAACTCCACTTCCACCACTCCTATTGAGCCATCTTCTACCACATTTTCCTTCCAATCTCCTCCACAACTTTCCATTATTCCATATGTTCCACCTACCTCTTTCTTTGCATCTGCATCCACTCAAGCCTCAACACCGTCTACCTTTCCTTTAGATGATGCCAAAAAGGGGGAGAAGAGCTGATATGATAGATATGATATCTTTTCTTTTGATGCATATGAGTTTTAGTTTGTAATTACAAGTTATGTATTTTACCTTTCCTGGACTTTGTCACTGTGTATCTTGTGTAATCTGACTTGACTTTAATCTAATGGAAATATGAGTTTATGATATGATCCTATGAAATTTTTAATGTATCTGTGTTTATGATTGCAGTAGCCAACATGATCTCATGGAAATCCTAGTGTATTACAGCCGCCAAAATGATTTCAAAAAAAAATTCTCTGTGCATTTTCTGTTTTGAACTTGAAATTTACATCTTTTATCTTCCAAAAGGTCAAAAACTCATAATCTCTTAAACAAACTCATCTTAGCAATTGTAAATCAAAATTAGTGCAAAAGATTTCAAAAAGATCAAGCAAAGTGTATTAGAAAATCAAAATTTTAAACTTGATCATATGATATGTTTTGTCATCATCAAAAAGGGGGAGAATGTTAGATTCCATGTTTTGATGATAACAAATCATGTTTTGGAAGCTCATGGAATAATTAGCAGCAAAGCAATCCATTCTGGTGATCTGTGAAAGATCACTCGAGTGGTTAAATGAATCACTCGAGTGATTGTGGATCACTCGAGTGATTTTGTTAACCACTCGAGTGATATTCAAGATCACTCGAGTGATCGCTGAAATCACTCGAGTGATTGCTGAAAATTACAGATCACTCGAGTGATATGGGAAATCACTCGAGTGATCCGCAATTTCACTTCCAGTGATCGCGAAATCACTGCAAGAAAAATTCACTGTTTTGAAAATCACTTCCAGTGATTCTGAATCACTCGAGTGATACGCCAAATCACTTCCAGTGATTGTGAATCACTCGAGTGATCTGACTAACACTTCCAGTGATTTTGTTTTCACTTCCAGAAATTCTCACGGATTTTCTATTCACTTCCAGTTATTCTCATTCACTCGAGTGATGCGCCAAATCACTTCCAGTGATTGTGAATCACTCGAGTGATGAAGCAAATCACTTCCAGTGATTAGGATTTCACTTCAAGAAAAATCTACTGTTTTACAAATCACTTCCAGTGAAGCTGAGATCACTCGAGTGATCAGCCAAAATTCTCAAATCACTTCCAGTGATCCTCAATCACTCGAGTGATGTTGGATTTTCGCTGAATCACTTCCAGTGAATTGGAAATCACTGCAAGAAGATTTCACTGTTCACCAAATCACTTCCAGTGATCATAAATCACTCGAGTGATATTTGCCAAATTCCAAAATCACTTCCAGTGAACCAGCAATCACTGTCAGAAATATTCAAAGGTTTCAAAATCATTTCCAAACACATTATATTCACTACCAATGATATTGCATCTTCTCATATGAGGATTTATTGATCAAGTATACATCTTTCTACATTAACCTTGATCCAATTGTTTTTAACTTCATCAACGACAAATGATTTTGCTAAGTGAAATTTTATTATTACTGTAGCTTTCAAAATCATGATATAATACTCAATTGCGAAAATAGGATCACTCTGTATGGTTTCACTGTCTCTTTTTAAAAAAACACCTCCAGTGATCCATATTAATCTGTTGAGATACAAATATTGCTTAACGGTCATATTCATGAGTGTGTTACAGCTGTACTCCACTATCGCACTTAACATGTAACTGATCACTCCACTCAAACGACAACTATTCATGGTAGCAGCAGAAATTCAAAAGTAACGGAAGACAAATGCTGTTACATTTGTCAGAAGCATCTTTGAATTAACGGGCAAATTTACAACGTCTTCAAAATGGTTCTATTATATATGTCCAGCCATTTTTGAAAAACACAAAAACGAAGAAATACGCCTGAACTTTCCACAAGTGATATCTTCTCAAAAAGGCTTTAACACTTCATCTGTACTTCAGTTTTTATCTACATACTCTGAAAGAGAGATTGTCAGTCATACTAAATCATTCTCAATTGTATTAGCTTAAGGTTGAGGAACCTTAAGTAGGGATTTGAAATTACCTTGTGTAAGGGGGAGCAAGTGTCTGAAGGAACTTGCTGTTTGTACTGAGGTGCCAAGAACCCACTGAATCTTGGAGGATATAGTGAAAGGCTCAGAAGGACTTCTGAGGACTGGACGTAGGTCAAGTGTTTGAGACCGAACCAGTATAAATCCCTGTGTCAACTTTGGTGATATCTCTTCTTTCATTAACTGTGCTTTAAGTTTTGTATATTGATTTTAGATTTGCCAATTATTTTGTAATCACCCAATTCACCCCCCCCTCTTGGGTGAAAAGCTTGCTCTAACATAAGCCACTTTAGATGATTCATTAAACCATCATCTCTTCATCTTTCCATTCTCATTTTTCGTGTAAAATATGAACCAAGAGAGGGAGGGAGTTTTGCCATAAGCCAAGAACATTCAAGCATACCAAGAGCTAAGGTTCTCAAATCAAGGTAAGAAGCTTGTGATCTTGAGGTTTATGGTTTCTAATAACTCTATAACCTCTCCTAATCTCTTATATACCATTAAATTCATGGTTTTAAGACAAAATCTCAAAAGAAGAGAGAGAGGGGCCTAATGTTGAGGAGAGAGAAGGAGGAGGAATCAAGAGGTAAACTTCAAGACTTGCTTCTTTTACCTTAATTGAAGTTGTTGTTGGTGTTTTTGGTGAATATGGTGTTGATTTCTCTTGTTTTTGGGAAAAATGGGCTGAAGTTAAACTATGGGTAATGATACTCAAATTCCCTTTAACCATTTCCATTTAGTTTTTAAATAGATAATAATGTGATTAGAAGTGGAAAGGAAGTGATTAAGCAAGAGAAAACAAGAAAACAACATGTTACTCCTAAGGATCCTAATTTGCTGCCCTGTGTATGGCGTAAGGAATGAGAAGTAATTTGGTAATTTTGAGGCTTCCATTGACTTTATAAGGCAAAATTGTGGAGGTATGCAAGTGCTCATGATTTTTGGATACTTGTATATGAATTTGGAAATTTATGAAGTGTGTGTGTGCATGTTGTTAATCTGCCTTGTCTGGAACAATGTGGTTAAGCGTGGTGTTTTATGATCCAAAAATTGTCCAAAAATTTTGAAACTTTCAATAATTAAAGTAGAGACTAGAGCTTTAAATTTATAGGTAGTTTGTAATTTTTGGACAAGTACATTAGGAGATATGAATTGTTGAATTTATGCCTTGTTTTCTGGGAAGAAATATGAAACAGTGATGTTTGGTGAAATTCTGAGAATGTTTTGGTTGTGGTGGAAAAAATTGAGAATTTTTATGAGAAATTATACTGAAATATCTTTACATAGAAATTGGAACCACTCAATTTGGAGTTTCCTAGAATTAATGGTGAATTTTTGAAGTTAAGCAAAAAGCTGGTAGAATTGAGTGCAAGGGTGGAAATAACCAACTTGGGATGGTTGGGCCCCCTTGACTTTTGCTTTTAGCTTAGTATACTAACTTTAATGACAACCAACTTGACTAATTGCATTATGAAAGTATTAGACGGAATAATAACCTGTCGTCCATAAATTCCAATTAAAGGACCTAACAGCGGTTCGAAGCTTGAGACTTGCCCTAGCTCAGACAAATGGGAGGAAATTGCTAAAGGAAAGTAGCCAGGTAGTAACTTTTCTTTCATATGTTTATAAGAAACACTGTATGTTGTGTGACTTCATCATGAATTGTCTGACACATTCTAGTTATACGGAGTGGTCGCCCAGGGCCTTTTGGTACTGGTGGATGCTCGGCCAATAACGTTTTGTGATGTACGAGTGGATGCTTGGGGCCTTCTTGCTCGAGTATCCCTCAGGGCCATTGAATTTACCAGTGCTATGGTAGTTTATGAACTGCATGTGATGCACTGAATGCTACAATGATAATTATGTTGTATGATGACTATGTAGCATGCTTTGTGATGTTATATCTATATGATTGACACTATGTTACTACTTAAATTCTTTTGAATCTCACTCTTTCCCATCTATAGTACAGGAAGAGAGTTCAAGGGGTAAGAAGAAGGTAAATGTAGACTGCTAGAGGCTTAAGCACTGAAGACTTTAATTTTGTTGGTTATCTATTTCAATATCTTTGGATATTTTGGATATGTATATCCCATAAATAGCTTGTAACTCTAACATGTTACAATAGCTAAACTGGTAATGCCTGTAGACTAGTAAAAGGCTAGTCTAGTTGTAATATCCCAAATTTTGAGATAAGAGGCTTGAGATTAAGCTTGGATTAAGTGGACTACTAAACCCTGGTTTAGTAAATGTCCTTGTAGGAAAACGACTAAGCCCAGTTTTGGAAGAGTCCCAAGAATGATGGGATATAGAAAGACTTTCAGGGATTATGTGATTTGTCCTTACCGGGCGGAAGGCTTGATATTTGTAGGTGGTATGATTAAAGTGTCGGTGCAAATATGCATAGAACATATATACGGTGCCATTGGGTTGGTAGAAAGATGCCACCCAACTATGTCACGAAGTATGGGACAAGTTAAACAAGTAAAGTGTGATGTATGTGAGGACATGTGGTATTTTCAGGGTAAACTAGTATGCCCTACGTTTTTAAGAATACATCGGTATGCCCTACGTTTTAGGAAAACAAAGACACTGGCTTATGGCGCTATGTGGGGCCCACAAGCAGACAGTCAGTAATTCCCTGAGCCAGAGGCCATGTGGCGCTATTAGAGAGCTTATAGGACACATGGTGTAAAACCGAGTGACTCCGTATAATAAAGTATTTTTTTTGAAAAGTAACTTTTGAGGTGGACCAATAAGAAATTGCCACCTAGCCGTTACTTTTTAGTTGTTACCATCAAAATAGGACACATGTCCCTTCATTATGACCCTCAATTTTTGACTTTTGGGTCAGCCAAATAAGAGCATGAACGTGTCCCCTCTTTATGATAAAGTTACTTTATCTTTTGAGTTGTCATCACCTGAAGGTGACACCTAGCCTCGAGCCGGAGAAATCCACTAGTCTTCGGTCTAATCACTCAACTAAATTTCCTGAACACCAAACCAAGAAAGCGGGGAAAATCATCAGGCCCCTACTTTCCCTGACAATTTGGATGGCTAAAGGCCCGGGAAAAGAGGCGGGACCCACTTAATTAAAGCTAGTGACACTTGTCACCATTTGATAGGGTTAGTGAACACTTGGCACCGTAAGATTTTGACACGTGGTAAACAAATATCAAGGCTTCCAAGGGCCCTTAATATTTCAATCATCTGCCCAAAAAATTCATAGAAAATCAGAAAAAAATGGTGAGAAATTGAAAGAGGAAAGAGAAAATATGAATAGTGAAAGTTCTTGAGTTCTGGAGCCGATTTCACCTCCAAATCGATGTTTTCTCTCAAAGTACCCTTCACAAACCTTCTTCTACTCATCCTAAGCTTCATTTCTATGATTTTTGATTTTTATTTGGAGGTGTTTGGTGCCATCTCCCTTGCCAGAGTACTGCCGGATTTCTAAACTGATTATGGAAACGAGTAGAGGTAAGCGTAAGCTTCCTTTTGAACCGATGGGTTTGATGTTTGGATGAGTTTTTGTGGGGGTGTGGTACTATTCATTTTCATGCAAGGGGGTATTTTTGAGGTTTAATTATGATTTAATCATGTGTTTATGGTTAGATTATGATATATGATGATATTGGACCAAGTTGTTGGATAAAATTTTATTTCGGTATGAACAGAACATGATGAAGGAATGGAAATTTTCCAAATTTGAGGTTTCCAATGGATTCCTTGGGCAAAATTGTGTAGGTATACAAGTTTTCATGATTTTTGGATGCTTATATATGAATTTGGAATTTTTGAAAGTTGTAAAGTAGATGTTGTGTATTTCGTTTTTTGAAGGCAATGTCTTTTTTATGTGTTTTTTAGTGGTCAAATTTTATCTAATGACCATGAAAATTTTCAGAATTAGAGTAGATTTATCAAGATTTAATTTGATATGTTACAATGGTTAATTGGATTTGTGTGCTAGGAGTTATGAATTTTTGAAATTTAGGCACTAAATCTGCAACAAATCCTAGCACAGTTGGGTTAATGGAGAATTCTAGAATTCTGGGTGTATAAGTGGTTGTAGGAAATATTTTTCCTTAAATTTAGAATTAAATAGGGTCAAATAGAGATTTGAACCACCCCAATTAAAGTTCTATATAATTAATTATGATTTTTCAAAGTTTGGTCAAAATGCTGGCAGCTTATGGCTAATGAAATTAGTATGAACTCCAAGGGTGAAAGTAAGCCTTTAAGGCTAATGTGGCCCATTGGGCATTCACTTTTCATGGCTCTAATAATTTTATTACTTTATCTAGGGTCATGAAGTGACAAAGAAGAAGCAATTGTTAGAAGATCAAGGTATAAGAGGATAACACAAAGTCCAAGAGGTAGTAAACTTTCCTAACTTGCATAACTTGATATATGTGCTTGTGTATTGATGTGTTGATTGCTTTAGTGAATTGTATGAAGCATATGTGAATGAGTGAAGCTCTGTTTCTGTTTATACTATGGCCATTAGTGTAACATGTTAAGCATTAAGCATGCATATATATATCATTATGTTGGCATTAATTTATGTAAGCAAGCATGTCATGCACAAATCATTTATTCTATGCAATGGTTAGCACTGTTTGCTAATGAGATTCTTTGAATCTCATTCCTCCCAACCAACCATTTAGATAGGTGAACACAGGAGGTGTGCATGGAAAAGAGAAGAGGTCTCCACGCAGAGGAAGCAGTGGTGGATCGAAGATGATAGTGTATATTTTGGTTTTGTATATGATTAGACGTTGTGATAGCCTTATGTTCTATACATTCTATGTATGTAATTGAACAAATTAAGTTTGAGCAGAGAGTAGCTCTAATTGAATTAAAGGAAAATCACTAGCGTACTCTGATATAATGTAATTAAGAGTAGATCAGACTTAGTGATGTAGTGAAACATGTAGAAATGTTTGAAAAGTTTTCTACTCTTTGAAAAACCCTCTCAACCCTAGGTTCAACTTCTGAGTTGAGATTAGGGATTTGTGAACATTTTAGAAGATTGGGCAATCTGGGTTTGAATCCTAGCTCCACAATTAATTTCACTACTCTTTTGTACTCATCTAAGGTATTAGAAGTAAGGTATCACACTAGTTATATTACGCTTCCAATCGCTAACGAAACATAATTAAGGTATGGAACATGAGAACTAAGTAGAGAATTGCTCGCAAACTCTGACAAAACAAAAAGAAGAGCACGATGAGACTTAGTGAGATAGTGAATGTTTGTGAAAAAGGTTTGAGAAGTTTTATTATCCTAAAAAATCCTTTCCAATCCTAGGTTTAAGTCCTGAGATAGGGTTGGAATTTGTAAAAGTTTTTCAGTATACTTAATCCTGGTTTCACAAATGATTTCACTACTCTTTTATACTTATCTGAGGCTATAGGAAATGAGGTATCATACTAGGGATTGGAGCTCTTCCTTCACAAGCTCTTCCTTCTAATATTATCGATAGTTGTAAATGGAATTCGTGATAAATGGATATGTGAAACTTGTGATTACAAATTTTGCATATCTAGACATCACGAATTCTATGGACAAATATTTACTCGGAGACACATGTTCGGCTAAAAAACATGCATCTTTTTTTTCTCTCTTTGAAAAAAAGGGTTAACAAATTAACTAGAGAATGAAGAATTTGATTATGCATAAGTTCCTTCATCTCTATAATTTTTAATTTTTGTTTTTTTACATTGTATTTTTCTTTTTGAATGTTTTCATTAAATATTTGGTTGATTAATGCAATTAATAGTAGACACCAATAAATTAAAAAAATTGTCAGATACATCATGGTTAACATCACTACTATTAAAAATATATTTTACTTCCCTAAAATACATCCCTATTTTAAAAAGGGAAGTAAAAAGCTAACAATATGATACCATTTATGTAATTTTGGAACGGGAATTTTAAACTTTATGCATCCCAAATCACAAATGGGACGCCTAAGAGGCTACAAAAGTTGATATTTGGCGCCAGGAAAATCTTTAGGCGTCCCAAAAAAAATTGGGGACTCCTAAAGGTAATTTTTGCCTACCTTTAGGCGTCCCCAAAAAAATTGGGGATGCCTAAAGATAGGTTTTAGGCGTCACCATTTATAATGGGGACGCCTAAAATCCTGTCATAGCTGATAAGACAGCTATGTAGGTTGCAGGTCCTTTTATGGGGACCTGCAGAACCTTTATGTGTCCCCAATGATTCTTAGGGATGCATAATGGTAGTTTAGGCATCGCCAAAAATGGCTGGGAATGCCTAAACCCTCCTCCCCTTTCTCATTCAACTCCCTCCTCCCTCTCTCCGTTGTCACTCTCTTCCTCACACACACACAGAGTCCTTCTCTCCATCCTCACTCCCTCCTCTGTCCCTCTCTCCCTCCTTACTCCCTCCTCCGTCCCTCTCTCCATCCTCACTCCCTATCTCTGTCCACTCCCTCCTCCGTCCCTCTCTCTGTCCTCACACACACACATAGTCCTTACTCCCTCTCACTCCACTGTGTTTCCATTGTCACACACACACACACACACAGTCCTTACTCCCTCTCTCTGTCTACTCCCTCTCTCCATCCTCCTCCTCACTCCGTCCTCACCCTTACACAGACGTCTATCTCGCAAGATGGAAGATGCAAAACAACACTAAAATTTGACACTTCCTTCAAATTCTTGGTACATAATTCAATTTATTTTCCCTTGTTATTAATTTGTTTTTCTAGAATTATTTTTGTGTTATTAAGGATATTGCTAGTTTCATTGGTTTAATATGAACCATTGGAATTATTGAAATCTTAACTTACATTGGAATTATTTTTCTGGAATTATTGTTGTGGGTATAGGAAACTCTATAAATTTTGTCCAAATAGCTTGTGAATTATGACTTATGAGTTAGAGTGTGTGTGTGTGTGTAACCAAACCTGTTCAACATCATAGCAAGATATATATGCACATGCCCTTTTTATATCTTGTTTGTTCTATGTCCTTTTCATAGCGCAATTTCATGAATATTCCTCTATTATAATTGCCTAAAATAGTTCCAAATTGCCTTAATTAGTTAGTTTTGTTAAAATTAAGCTAAAATGATTTGTTATTAGAATTTTAGGGTGTCTCATGCTTAAGGAGAAATGCTACCAAATTTGTTTTAAAAAAATTATAATAAAAAGAAAACCTTACAATTGTTCTAAGCTTTAGTGCTATTGGGAATGACTTAGGTGGTAATAAAATGGATCATAGTTGGATGAATGCTTTGAGAACTAGTGAAGAATATGAGAATGGGGTGGAAGAATTTATTGAATTTGCTAGAAAGAATGCTCTAACAAAAAATGGAAAGTATTTTTGTCCTCGTGTCAATTGTTTAAATGACATTCGATGGGATGTTGAAGTTATTAGGGATCACCTACTTTGTGATAGAATAAATCTTTGATACACAAGGTGGATATGGCATGGTAAGGAAGTAACTAATTGTCATCTCACAAGAAGGAAATTTTGGATGTGTTAGATGAAGACATTATGGAGAAAATGATTAATGATATTAAGGTAGAATCCATTGCGCAGTCGTATGAATATGACAGCTTGAGGAGTGATGCAGAGACACCTTTGTAATTTGGGAGTAAGTATACACGGCTGATAGGAACATTGCATTTGGTCAACTTAAAGGCAACGTGTAGGTGGACCGATAGTAGTTTCACATTACTGCTTGAATTGTTGTGTGATATGTTTCTAGACGATAACATACTTCCAAACCATATGTTTGAGGCCAAGAAAATCTTGTCTACAATGGATATGGAGTATAAAAAGATACATGCTTGCCCTAATGATTGTGTATTATACAAAAAGGAGTATAAAGGTCTTAGTGGGTGTCCTAAGTGTAAAATGTCACGATACAAAGTGAAGAAAGATAGTGTTCTTGCGAAAGGATAACTAAAAGGCAACCCTAAAAGGTGTTTAGGTATCTTCCAATAATATCGTAGTTTAAGAGGTTGTTTGTGAGTCTAAATAAAGGAAAGAAGTTGAGATGGCATTCTGATGAGATAATATTTGATGAAAAATATCTTCGGCACTCGGGCGATTCTCTACAGTGGAGGAAAATAGATGAAATGTTCCCTTAATTTGGCAGCGAGCCTAGAAAACCTTTAGCTTGCATTTTGTATAGATGGAATCAATCCATATGGAACTCTTACTAGCACACATAGTTCATGGCCAGTTCTCCTTGCAATATACAACTTACCTCCTTGGTTATATATGTAACACAAGTATGTGATGCTTTCTTTAATAATCTCTGGACAAAAACAGCCAGGGAACGATATCGATGTGTATTTGGCGCCTTTGATTGAGGACTTAAAGAAGTTATGGGAGGAAGGCATAGATGTATTTGATGTATGTAAGAAGGAGCCTTTCAAGCTGCGTACAATGATTTTCACCATGATAAATGATTTCCCTGCATACGGGAACTTGTCATGGTACAATGTGAAGGGGTATAAAGCATGTCCGATATCTGAAGCAGACACACACTTCTATTAACTTAAGCATGAGAAAAAATGGTCTACCTTGGTCATAGAAGGTTTCTTCATCAGTTCCACCCATATGATAGGTTAAGAAAGCGTTTTAACTGCTTACCGGAGCATGGAATGGCTCTAAAGGCATTAACCGGGGAGGAAGTTTATAGTTAGGTGGAATGTATCAATGTCACCTTCGGTAAGAATCACAGGACTACGGGTGAGAAGAACATATGGAAGAAGAGATCAATTTTCTTTGATCTTCCATATTGGCGTATTCTTGATGTAAGACACAATATTGATGTGATGCATGTGGAGAAAAAAGTTTGTGATGGTCTTATTAGTACACTTTTGCACAAACCAGGGAAGACTAAGGATGCAATCAGTGCGAGACTAGACCTTCTTGATATGGGAATAAGAGAACGGTTACATCCATAATTAAGAGATAATGGTAGGAGGGCATACATGGAGCCAACAACGCATACCCTATCAAAAGCGGAGAAAAGAAGTTTGTGTGGGTGTCTGCATGAAATTAAGTTGCCACAGGGGTATTCTTCTAATGTGAGAAGGTGTGTCTCAATGGACGATTTGAAGTTAGTGGGAATGAAGTCCCATGACTATCATGTGTTGTTTCGAAAACTATTACCAGTACCCATTATAGGCATTATGATGGATGAAGTACGAACTACTGTAACAAGATTGTGTGTTTTCTTTAATGCTATCTGTAACAAAGTCATTGACACTGAACATTTGGATGAACTAGAAAATGAGGATTATATTATTTTGTCCCAACTAGAGATGCATTTTCCTCCTTCATTTTTTGATACATGGTGTATTTGATAGCTCATTTAGTAAGGGAGGTAAGGCTCTATGGTCCAGTTTACTTGAGGTAGATGTACCCTTTCAAGCGATTCATAAAGATCTTAAAAGGATATTCTAAAAATCCTTATCGACCTAAAGCCTCAATAGTTGAGTGATATGTAGTTGAAAAGGCAATGGACTTTTGCAAAGATTATCTATCAAGGAAGAAGGATCAGTCTCGACATGAAAAGGGGAGAAGCAAGGGAACATAATGTCTGAAAGTGAAGAATGTTCCTCGTGAAGAGGTGTTGCAAGCACACTTGGTATATCCTGAATAATATGGAAGAAGTTCAACTATACATAGATGAACATAAAAATAGTTTGAAGAATATGAATCCAAAGAAGAGTGACATGCAGATAGCTATTGAGTAAAACAAGACATTTATAGCGTAGTTTAAGGAGAGGGCTTCGCATGAGACCGGTGTGTTTGAGACAATTGAGTGGCTAGCTTGGGGGCCTTCATTTCAGGTTATTACTTAGACCAGTTATGATATAAACTGGTATTCTTTCTACAAAAAAAAGACTAAGATGATAGAAGTACCAAGCAAAATAGTAGGGTAATGGTAGAAGTTAAAGCCATGCGCTTTTCCAATTCTAAAGACAAAAATCCAATATTAGCATACATGGCTTATTATGGAGTTATAGAAGAAATATGGGAAATAACCTATAACAAGTTCAAAGTTGCTTTATTTAAATGTAAGTGGGTTAGCAATACTGTTGTGGTTATAAAGATTAGCCCTTCATTTTAGCAAGCTAGGTAAAGCAAATGTTTTATGTTACTTTAAAGTAAAAAACAGAAGTATGGTGATCCAACCTTCAACCTTGCCAACATACCACCTTTCACAAGAAATCCACCTAGAGCAAGTGAAATAGAATTGGTAGATGATGAAGAATATGTTGTAAGAAATGATCATTGTGAAGGGAAATAGGAAACAATATAGAGTAAGACCTTTACTTGAAACTTATTTACCTCTCTGACAGACATTTTTTTCTTAAAGTATAAAATAGTATTGTATGCTTTTTTACTTAATCCTGGTTAGTTTTTTCAATTATTTGGAACTTATTTACCTCTCTAACAGTGATTTTTGTGTAAACAGGAATATGGATAATTATCGTGACTCACAAAGTGATAGGGAGCATCAAATGGAAGGCAGTCAACCCATTGAGAGATGAACTAGAGGCGTCATAAAGATGCTTGCATTGGCTGCATGTCATCAACATCAACAGGATAGGCTACATGTGGACTTCAATAACAGCATGAATCTACTTGGCCCTGAGGAAGACCACTTGTTTAACTATCTAGGCTATTTGGGTCGAAGTAAAGTTTGTATCATCTCTAATGATTGGAAGTGGGTTCCCCTGAAGACGAAAGCTATGATTTGGCAACAAATGTTGGTATGTCAGTTTTGACACATCTGCATTTTGATCTTTATTCCTATTGCTTAAAATATAATTTCCTTTATTCCTCCAGCAAACGTAGAATATCCCAGACACCATAGAGATGTACAAGCACTGGATGGGGGAGGTGCGTCTGTGATGGAAAGATTTCAAAAACAAGCTCACACAAAGGTATATTCGAGGGGAAAAGAGGGGGTAAAGACCTATGTAAACATTATTCATACTTCCTTCAGAGGACTGAGGTTTTTCATGGCATAACAAGAAGATCCTGAATTTTTAGTAAACTTTCTTTTGTCATAGTATAGAACTTTTTATTTAAATATACTTGACATCATTGACTAAATTTTCATTGTTTTCCTTTCACAGAAAGTAAGTGTAGTAAATACTGAGAGGCAAGCAACAAATAAGTATCAGTGTTGTATGTCCCGTGGTGGTTATCGGAAGGTTGAGCGGAGGATGATGGAAGAAGAGTTAGAGAAAATAAAGGAAGCATACAAATCAGATCCTAGCACTTTTTTGCAGGCCCCAACTCCTCCACTATGTCACAAAAAATGGAAAGCATAGAGGATTAAGGTAGGGAAGTTCATAAATCCTACTGTTACTGAGGTTGCCTCGAGAATTGAAAGTAGTTAAAGTATAAGTATATAATTTTGACATTTTTATGTCTTGCTAGTGTTTAATTTTTGTTTACAATAAATTGTATGCTATAGGATGAACTCAAAGAGCAGAGCAGCTAAGGTTCGTTCACTCATAGTAGATGGATGGACATATTGTCAACAGCGATAAGGAAGCCTGATAACCTCAATCGAGTTTGAGGGGAGGTAAGGGGAGTTATTGTGGTGAAGTTTTTTGGACGAGCCTCATATAATTCATCATAAGATGAACCCAAAAGAGAGCTTGTGGCCAAGATCGAATAAGAGCTCGAGGTTAAACTTCGCGACAAGCTTCGAGAAGAGATGTTGGCAAAGCTACGTAGTAAAATGAAATCTATGTTTGACTCGAAGATACAAAGTGATAGGAACACAATCCATGAATCCCCAGCCTTCCCTAGCACCAAAGGAAGTTACCACCTACTAGAGGAACCCCTTAGCCAGCCTTCTGCTATTTCAGAACCACCGAGCCAGCCTTCTCCTATTCTGGAGTGAGGAGAACCTGGCATCCTCAATTTGGATGCCCCACTGCTTCGTGCTGTTGTTGATGCTCTCATTTACAAACAAGCTGCTACCCACCAACATATTCAAATTCCATACTCTTTATGTAGGGTGACATTCATATGTGTTCAAGAGGGGGAAGAAGATGCAGCCATCCCTATCCTTAACGAAGAGGTTGCCATGCTGGGTCAGGCGATAGCATCTTTCATCCTTTGGCCCCATAATCTTATTGACACGTCTGCAACCCCTCCAATGGTAGGAACTACCTTCGTATTACTTGATATCTATTGGCATCCTATTAATAGTCTGTTTTTTAAGTTATTCTAATTAGGATGAGCAAGATGCAGGGAAATGGCCCCTCTTGGCATGACTACAACATGTTTACAAAGGTGTTTGTCAGATCGACATGCATATGCCTCCAGGGATTGTGGGTCAACAATTGACATATCCCTTCACGATTGACAATAAAGATCTCAGGGAGTTTATGCATTTGGAGGAGATAGATGCAGGATGGGTAAAACTTGCCATACAGTTAGTTTTGCTAGAACTGGCTGACACCCAAGAAGGGGGTGAATTGGGTGTATGATAAGAAAGTCTGATCTTTTAAAATCTCTTCACAGATTGTTAACTCTGTATATATAGAAGTATAAACGCACAAGCAATTATGTAAATCGTATATACTGGAAATATAAAAGCTTAAAGAAGAGAATGTGCAAGCTGTGATTTATCCTAGTTCGGTTCAATCCACGATGACCTACGTCTAGTCCCCAGGCTCCTCCTGAGATTTTCAATCCACTATCTTCTTGTTTATCCGGGCATAAGAAAAGCTCTACAAACTCACAAGAGTTACTCCCCCTTACACACTGTAAGGTTTACTCCCTCTTATAGTAAGTCGAGTAAAGCAATCCCAAAGAACTTTCTCTCCTGCTTAACCGTGCAAGTCTTATGAGCAGCAACGTGATATGAATGGGGGAACAGACTGGCTAGAAAACAAGTTTAAACACACGAACGGGACGGATGATCAAAGGTAGGACCTTAAGAGAACCTGTCTCTTACAACCCTAGCCACAAAGACACCACAAGGATGATCAGTCCTTGATACAGTCGGAGTATTCGCACTAGAATACAAGGATGCAAGCAAAGCTCACACAAGAGAAATAAAATTCTCTAAGAACAAATTTCTTATTCATATCATTATCATCTTATTCCCTCTGTACAAAAAACGCAGCCTTCATATATAGGCAGCAAAAGAACACTCTAGAATTCTAAACCTAGTAATAAATGCAATTAAATGCTGTCTTAATGATGATTGATTGCCTTGTTTGGCACCATTCAAGCCTAAATACATTAGGGAATTACTTATTCTTCAAGACTAAATCAGCTAACTAAAAAAATAGGAAACTAAAACAAAGTTTTCAAAAGCAATCTTTGACCAAAAGGCCTTATTTAATACAAATAAAAGGGAAACTAATTAAAAAATGAAATTAAATCATATTAAATCAAATTTGATGCATAAGGATGCCTTCTAGATGCTTCTTGAGTTGTCTTGGACATCACTTATAATCCTCCACCAAGGCACATGCTTGTCACATGGTATTTAAAGTAAATTCTTCAATATAGACTGCACATGGGCCTTGTACATCATCATGTTGGGCTTATTGCTTCATGTTATCCCAATTTCATGGATCTTCATGTTTTGCCACGTGCTCAAGCTTCTAGGTGTTGTAAAAGCATGCATATGGGCTTGAATATGCATGATTATGGCCTCATTTGCACCCTCAACATATATACTAACATTATAAGCCATTAATGAAGCAAATTGAAGCCTAAATATTTGCTTCGGCCTCTCAAATAGCTCACTCTTTTCTAGGCTTCTAGTAATTAGGACCTTGATGTGATGAAGAGGATATTTGGCTTGCTTAGAATCTTCTTGCAAGATATAGACATCATCTTGTTCATTGTATGTGCCACCTACAACATGTTTGCCATGGATGATGCCACCTTGGTTGTCAACTTGGATGCCTTGTTCGACACCATATAACATGCCACTTGTACCTCTATCACAACGTTCTCTCCTGCTTACACCACTGTAAGTCTTATATGAGCATCAACGTTCTCTACTGCTTACACCTTGTAAGTCTTACAAGCAGAAAGTCTTACTAGCGATTCACTCTACAGCTTCCCCTGACGGATTTCACTCGAGTGATTATTAATGATCACTCGAGTGATTATGCAAATCATTTGGGTGCTCTCTGTTCAGATCTCTTGAACTCGTAGCTCCACTTCCAATTCGACAACAAACATGGGACAACTTCCAGATGGGATAAATCTTTGAATACAACTCCAAAATTTTCATATTATATATCAACGGAAATATCTTTATGTCTAGTTTCATATGGCATCGGTTGTAGCTCAATAGAATCAATGGTTTGACAGTTATAGCCTAAATACCGAAGCTGTTCTGGAAGGTGACGCTGATTTGAGTTTCAACTTGAAATATTTATATATCCTACATCTGAGCTCCTTTGATATTGCTTCTAGTATCAAAATGACACATTGGAAGTCTATTTTCATATGAAACTGGTTTTGTCTCCATCAGAGTTGTATTTTGAGAGATATGATTGAATAACCATACCTCTCTCAACTGGATGGAAAACAGAACCTGAAAATTCAAAGATCACTCGAGTGAATATTGACTCACTCTAAGTGATTTTCCCTGTTTCCAAAATCACTCGAGTGATTCTAGAAAATTACTCAAGTGATGTTCAAAATCACTCGGTTGCTACAGTGCTACAGTGCCAAATACGCTACAGTAACCGCATGCAACGGTACTGCCAAAGAACTTGAATCTTTACATTATTCATTAATTCTTACAAGTTCTTTATTTCTCAATCTCTTTCTTTCATCGCTTGACTAATCTACAAGATATGCAACATTAAATATAGTAGTTAGTCAATGTAAGAGATAAGTATATATTTGACATTTATATTTGTCATCATCAAAACTAATCATATCTAACAAGTTTTTCTTTCCTTCAATTAATGTAGTGGTTTTTTTGTATCATACGTTCAATATTTCATTTATCATTTGATTTCTATTTTAGGTGCTATAACCACACATGCATCAATATGGGGAGGGAGAATTTATACAAATTCTTGTGTCCAGCAAATACGATAAGGGATAGCAATTATGTGCAAAAAATGACACATTATGTGGGCTACACAATGGGAGAGACTAAACTTCATTGTTATCTAGCACCAATTGTTCAAGGGTATGTACTTTAATTTAAATTTAAAGGAAGTTTAAGAAATAACTGTCTTTTCATCTAACTTCATTTTAATCCATATGTTGTTGTAGTTATCATTGGAGTCTTTGTGTTGTTTTTCCTCGCATCAACCACGTATATTGGTTTGATTTCTTGGGTAAAAAGCCAGACAAGGAAACAAAATTCGTCTTCAATACGTAAGTTATTTTTTTTTATTTCATTGATTCTTGACTTGAATGAATTATTCTAATTTTTGTGGTTTTACATTTTAATGGTAGTGGGACCCAGACATATAAAATGCTTGGTGGGTCACACGTGGTTAGAGTTGTTAGAAACCCGAAGTGGTTTTATCCAATAGTATATGGTTTCAATTCTAGTTCTTTTATTGACGGTCATTTTAGATATGACTTTATTGATTTTAACCAACTGCTTTTGATTTAAAGTGCCCTCGACAGCCGGGGGCCACTGAATACGGCTAATATGTTATCCTTTACATGTATAACATCATTTAGAGTGGTGTTACAAGTGATTTTCAGTAGGTAATCAAATGATAATATTTTGGGTCTTGTAATTGAATTGTGGATTCTTTACTAATTTTATCTAATATTATTTTCTAATTTGTAGATTTTTTATAATAAAGTTGCGTACTTACATGAAGATATTAATTTGATCAGAGACTTTTTGGCTGGGTAGTTAATTTGATCAGTAAATGTGTATGTTTATTTTAGGTAGTATATACAACTATTTTTTAACACACTTTGTTGTGGTTCTAGTACATTGATGGTAGTAGGAGTTTATTACCTACTGCTAGATGTTCCCTTATCATTTGTAAGGATATTATGCATTATTCTTTAATCCTGTTTCTGTGGTTTTCAATTTTTGGGCACACTAAATTATAAACAAAACTTTTTTCTAAAAAAATTAGTTTTTATGTCCATAAGCAATAGGGACGTCTAAAGATACTTTAGACGTCCCTTTTAAAGCAATGGGGACGCCTAAAGTCCCACTTTAGGCGTCACTAAGAAAATTAGGGACGTCTAAAGTCTCCCATGAGTGCTACAATTGGTAATTTTAAGGACTTTAGGCGTCCCTAATTTTCTTTGGGAAGCCTAAAGTCCCACTTTAGGTGTCCCTAAATCCATAAAGGACGCCTAAAGTACCAACTTTAGGGGTCCCTAACTGCTTAGGGACACCTAAATTCTTTCTTTACTACATCACTTGAATAGGTGTCCCACAATAAAAGGCCCAAAATAAGGACGTTAAAACTGCTTTATGTAGTAATACATATAAAAAATGTCACTTATTAGAATACCATTTTAAATTCCTAATGGTTATTATTAAGAATTAAGTGTCACCATTTATAAAATATAATGATCTTTACTACTAAAAGATATGACGCCTCAATAATCCACAAAATCCTCTCTATATAAATGTGTGAAAACTTAACTCAAGTAATTCACTATTTCCGTTTCAATTTCTCAAAGCCAACTTTCGATTCACCAAAAAATCATGCACAAACACAAGTTAACTTCTGATTCATTATCTGGAAAAGAATATGAAAGATGAACTCCCTCCACTAACAACTATTGAAGGTCTCATCCACGCAACTTATGAGCTCCATCATATGGCCTAAGTTTACCTGTGAGAGGAAGGACACATCGACTAGTGCTTGAAAGAATTTACCTCTGTTGTTTGCTCTTTGAACAAGAAGGTGGACAAGTTACTGAGAAGGAAGAATATGATGATGCATTAGATTCTTAAAACATCTATATAACTTTTTTTAGTTTGTTTATTTATTTACTTTGTCTTTTTGTTGTTGTAAAATGGTGGTTTCCTAATCAAGCACTAAAATTAAAATAAAAGTAATATGCATTATGGTTATTAAGTAATAGCTGTCACTTATTAGAATATCATTCAAATACATAATGGTTGTAATTTGTAACCATCATATTTTCTCTCACAAGAATGATGGTTCTTACTGTAAAACCATTATGAAATGTCAAATGAATAAACAAATGATTTGTCTTATAAATTTACATCAGCAACAAAAATATAACAGTTTCTCTTCAATAACCATCAACTAAATGGTCGAAACCTTTCCCCTTCCTTAAGCTCATGATGAGAATACTCTATACTTCTTTGTCCTTCGATGATCGATATGAGAACCAAGTACCCTTTCATTACCCGGCACTGTCCGTGACTGCTCCTCTTCAACTTCAAAGTTGTGCAATGATGGTTCAAACCCGTCACTTCCAATCTATGTAAACTCCCCATTTCCTTAAGTTTGTCGTACTATTTCTTCGTAGTCCTCCTTTATTCTTTCAATCGCCAAGATGAAACATCATGCTGAAGACTTGCTAGAAAATCCATGGCATCATCCTCCTTCTTCACCTCCTTCTTATCCTTCACAACCTTTTGCTCCTGCCCCCTAACCTTCGCCTCTGTCTCCATCTCTACCTCAGCCTTAAGTGGAGCTAATGATTCAACATGCAGAATGCATTGACCATGCTGTGATGAGGTAAGAAGGATATTTATTAAGTATGAATAGGAAGGCCAATCTCATTCTTAATGAGTATGAGATTGGCGACCATGATCATGACATTGTCTTAAATGATTTAAGCCACTCCTCTAGTGACGAGTAGAGTGATGATATGAGGTTTACAGTAAAATTATAGAACTTTTGATTTCTTCAAATTGAAGGAAAAAAAAGTTCCTAGATTCGTAGTACACCTCAGATCATCGATCAAGCAACTAGTCACCAGAGGATGATATTTTTTAGTTTTAGTTTAAATAAAACATAGAAATGTAATTAGTTGGGTACTAGTTGCCCAAACAAGTTAAAAAACGAAAATAATAACATACCTCACGATTATTAACTACAAATCATGATTAATGAATATGTCAAAAGCAGTAACACACATCAAGGTTATTAACAATGATAAGTAATATATAATCAAATAAATAATTTTTTTATCAAAACAACTATTATCTTATTTTATTATTTATATTATTTTTTTATGTTTTTTATTATATTCTTTTTTTTAGAATTATAAATTTGAATTATTAAATTCAATTATTAAATTATTAATAAATTAAATTAATTTTTTTATTTGAATTTTTGAATTTTTAGAACTTCAAAATATAAAAATTCAATTTATTTTTTAACCCTTCCTCTTTTATTTAAGTGTCTAAAACATAACACACTTGACACTTAATTTGTTCGAACAACACCCACCAACATCATAACCCTCGTTCTCTTGTCTTTTACGGCCGTCAAGAGTCATTTTCAATCAAACCATATCATAAAAAGCCTTTATCTAGCTTTTTAGCGATAGCCACACTAGTGAGTACCTTGGCACTTGTCTCAGTAAATGTCGCGTGAATTGCTTTTGGTTGCTTTAACTTGATTTTTTTTATCATTCATGAGCCCAAGATAGGCTGTATTCCTTTAGTTATATGTTCTCCTTATTCAATTGAGGTGCCTTTTGTTAGAGAAAGCTTATCACCTAAAGGAGGTGAATTGAGTGATTACGGAATAATCGAACACTTAATAAAAATTAAGTAATCCTAAAGCACAGATGAGAGTAAGGAGAGAAATTACTGAAGTGTATACGGAAATTTATACTAGTCCGGTCACAATCCCTTTGACCTACTTCTAGTTCTCATAATTCCTTCCAAGCCTTTCACTATATCTTCCAAGAGTCAGTGGGTTCTTGGCACCTCACTACAACCTCGAGTTCCTACCTTGACACTTGCTCCCCCTTACACAAGGTAATCTCAAATCCCAACTTAAGGTTCCAACCTTAAGTTATCACAAAAAGAAATATTGATTTTGTAAAAGAATCTCTCTCACAGAGTAAATATATGAATACTAAAGTACAAAGAATGAATATCAGAAACATAGCACTAAGAGTATATTGATTGATGTATGTTTGTGTGTTGTAAGTGTCTGTCTATGTTTATTGAATGCTTCCATGTTTATAACTAAGTTGTGATAGCTGTTGGTAGTAGTTCAACATGTCTATTAGAGTGGCACAAATTTATTTGACTGTTTTTAATATTTGAAAAACTAGCCATTGCATTCGGTGGACATTACGCTCTGTAAATTGACTTTTCTTTCTCTTGCAATATCTCTTCATTATTTCCCTAAAAATATACTTAGAATACTAATACAATAAAGGGTAATCATATAGATAACAAATCAATAAACAACAGATGATCATCATGCAATCTAGACACACATCACTCGAGTGATCACTATAGTGATCACTCGAGTAATCCCTTCTGAAAAATGGTAGAGAGTTCAGATGTCTTTTCTAATCACATCTCTTGAGTGATCACTAGTGTGATCCAGGACCATCACTCGAGTAATCCCTTCTAAATTCTGCCAGAGAGTTTATCTTGAAAAAATGACTCATTACACAGTGCATCACTCGAGTACTCACTCGAGTAGTCCATGATCATCACTCGAGTAATCCGTTGAAAAAATTGGTAGAGAGTCTTTACTAAAATTGACAAGAAAACTTACCTTATCACTCGAGTGATCAAAGGTAATCACTCAAGTGATTTCTTTCAAAATCTGGCAGAGCATTTTGGATACTGTTTTGCCTCCATCACTCGAGTACTCACTCAAGTGATTTTGTCCACACTTGAGTGATAACTCGAGTGATACCTTATAATATTAGGCAGTGAGTTTGCTTGAGGTAGAGCTTCATGCCATATTCCATTATTACTATGCACACTTCAATAAACTTGTTAAATCATTTAAAAACCTTTTTGTTTATCATTAATTCATCCTTATTTTATCATCAAAACATAGGATCTAACATCTTTATGAAGTCATAATGTAATAAAGTATTCAAGGTGACATTAACTTGATTTTGTGAAGTTATGTTTGTTTTTGTAAACCTATTATTGCTTTGATTGAAGGTTTATTTCCTATTAAAGGAATTTGTGAACCCATTGCTTTGACTAGATGTTCCTACTTTATTGATCATTTTTGAATTGATTTCTGGAGATATGGATCCTTAAGCAAAGACATCTCCTTTTCGGAAGTATCATATCTCTAGAAGCTACTATAGAAAGATCAATAGGGATGTGATGAATAAACTAGTTCAATTGTACTGATAAGAGTCATACATGAACAAACTAGTTCAGGTGATATATTGAATTGATTTTGTGAAGTTATATATATATATATATATATATATATATATATATATTGTTGGAAAACCCATATTGCTCTGACTGAAGGTTCCTCTCTTGTTTTTCTATTGAACAGGTGATACCAAGTTAAAATCTATGAAATTTAACATTGAGATCAGTCATAAACTCTTCAATGAGAGAGTTTATGAGCTACTTGATCTCATCTATATATATATAATAGAGTTGTACCTCCCATATTAAGTTAGCCATGCAATTTGGATGGATCAAGATTTTGTAGGCTTCATGGGTAGAATCAATCACACTCTTGATATAATGTAAGTGTTCACCTATACCTTATGTCTTTTTAGCAATTAAGCATAGATATTAAAAGAACATGCACTACAATAAAAAGACACCATAAATGACGCTTATTTTTACAAATATTATGGCGCTTGGGAAGTGCCGTAGGACGTGTGGACCTCCTATGGTGCTTCCCTAGGGAATCGCCATATGAGGTCTATCACCTCCTATGGCGTTTCGTTAGGGAAGCACCGTAGAAGGTCTGTTTTTTAAGAAAAAATAGTTGTGCGTAATTTTTTTCTTTTCCTAATGAAACCCTTTATATCCTTTGCAATATTGAATTCTCGTCTTCATCTATGAAGCGTGGAAGAACTCTAGCATTTAAGTTGCTTAAACTCGAGCCATACACGTTACTAGTACATGTAGTTCTACTGAACACTAAACTAGTATTATTATATTTGTAAACTAAAAAAATTAAAAACTTACAATGTATAAAAAGTTTAAGAAGGCAAAGTTGAAACTACCTAGAAAAAAATTAAGCATACATATAAGATTCATGACATATTTTAACTAAAAAAAAGAAAAAAAAGTATAGAATTAAGGTTCTGTATAAAAAAAATACTTACAAGCTAGGGAGGTTCTGTAGGAGGCCGAGATAATAAGGAAAAAAACACATGGAAGACCAAGCTTTGTAGGAAATGGGGACCAAGACAATAGAGTGTGGACTGAAGGGATAAGACAAGATAGTAGAGTAATGGAGTTCTAGGAAATAGGGAGTTGGAGAGCGCGTGAAGAAGATGATAATAGTGACCTGGTGAAAAGTTAAAATAGAACCTAGGGAAGCTTTAGCACTTTCCTAGACAAGCGTCATAGCTTTCAATAATCAAACAAAATAGAAAAGCATTGGCCTTTAACGGCGCTTAGACACCAAGCACTGTTGAAGGGAAATAGATATTCATTATCTTTAACGGTGCTTAGTCACCAAGCATTGTTGAAGGAAATATTATATTGCATTTACCGAAGGCAATATAGGCCTTGAACGACGTTTGATCATCAATCGCCATTCAAGGCAATGTTATATTGCCTTTAAGAGGAGGCAATATTATATTTTCTTCTTTAAGGCCTTCAACGGCCCTTGATGATCAAGCACCTTTGAAGGGATTTTAAAGGCAATAAATATTGCCTTTTAATACTTGTATTTACCAACGCTTAGTGTCCAAGTGCCATTAAAGGCTTTCTCTAACACTTTTGAGACTTCTAAGTGATTGTTTTGTATCACACTTGATTAGGTAAATGCCATATAAGGCTTAATATTTTTTAAAAAAAACAAAATAAGGTCAGCTATGGCGCTTATCCGAGTAAGCGCTATACAAGGGGTCAAATTGTTTTTTTTAAAATCTAACCCCTTGTATGGCGCTTCCCCAGGCAAGCATCATATAAGGTATTAGGCAGCTACGACGTTTTCCTGGTCAAGTGACATAACTACAACATGTATTTTTTTAAAAAAAAATTAAAGTCTCCTCCGGCGCTTGTTTGAAGAAGTGTCATAAGATTAGTGCCGCTAAATCTATATTTTGTAGTAGTGATGGTGTAGAAAATAAATAACCCTATCAAAAAGGGCACAGGGGCTGCCCTTCCTAACAGTGGTATACATTTTCCCCATAGTTCTTTTCCTTCTATTGGTGAATTCCTATGAAGAGACATAATTACATATAGGTCACAACTTACATTATCACTTATATATATCAACAGTTGCTATTGATTCTCCCCACAAACCTTGGAATGTCTTCATCTATGACAAATTGTATAGCCACTCGATATAGAAGGTACTGTTGTCCTATTACATATATAGAGGAGATCAACTAGCTCATAAACTCTCACTTGATAAGTCTTATATCCATACATCACAATTATTAAATAAAATTGTCACGTATTGTAAAAGTCCACGATTCTTATTTATAAACCGTTATTTATGTATTAAGTACATACTACTACAGAAAGCAATTTTAACGTCCCTATTTTGGGCCTTTTAACATCCTTTTGTTATGGGACGCCTATTCGAGCGATGTAGTAAGGAAAGACTTTAGGCCTCCCTAAGGTGTTAGGGACGCCTAAAGTTGGGACTCTAGGCATCCCTATGTCTGGTAGGGACGCGTAAAGTTGGACTTTAGGCATCCCTAAGGAAATTAGGGATACCTAAAGTTGGCCATGTGTTCGCCAGATGGTAATTTTAGGGACTTTAGGCGTCCCTAATAGACTTAGGGACGCCTAAAGTCTTACTTTAGGAGTCTCCATTGCTCTAAAAGGGACGTCTAAAGTATCTTTAGACATCCCTTTTGCTTATGGACGTAAAAACTAATTTTTTTTAAAAAGGGTTTTGTTTATAATTTGGTCAGCCTAAAAATTGAAAACCACAAAAACAGGATTGAAGAATAAAGCATAATATCCTTACAAATGGTAAGGAAACATCCAGCAGTAGCTAATTAACTCCTACTACCATCAATGTACAAGAACCACAACAAAGTGTTGTAAAAAATGTTGTCTATACTACCTAAAATAAACATACATATTTACTGATCTATGTGTTGAAGAAGCTGCCCAGCCAAAAAGTCTCTGATCAAATTAATGTTTTCATGTAAGTAGGCAGATTTATTATAAAAAATCTGCAAATTAGAAAAATAAGATTAGATAAAATCTGTAAAGAATCCACAATTCAATTACAATACCCAAAATATTATCATTCGATTACCTGCTAAAAATCACTTGTAACACCACTATGAATGATGTTATACCTATAAAGGATAACATTGTAGCCCCATTCAGTGGGCCCTGGCTGTCGAGGGCACTATAAATTAAAACCAGTTGGTAAAAATCAATAAAGTCGTATCTAAAATGACCGTCAATGAAAGAACTTCAATTGAAACCACATACTATTGTATAAAACTACTTTGGGTTTCTAACAACTCTACCCACGTATGACCCACCAAGCATTCTATATGTCTGGGTCCCACTACCATTAAAATGTAAAACCACAAAAATTAGAATAATTCATTTAAGTCAAGAATCAATGAAATAAAAACAAAATAACTAACGTATTGAAGATGGATTTTGTTTCCTTGTTTGGCTTTTTACCCAAGGAATCAAACCAATATATGTGGTTGATACGAGGACAAACAATACACAGACTCCAATGATAACTACAACAACATATGGATTAAAATGAAGTTAGATGACAAGGCAATTATTTCTTAAACTTCCTACAAAATCAAAATTAAAGTACGTACCCTTGAATAGTTGGTGCTAGATAACAATGAAGTTTTGTCTCTCCCATTGTGTAGTCCACATAATGCGTCCTTTTTTGCACATCATTGCTATCCCTTGTCATATTTGCCGAATACAAGAATCCGTATAAATTCTCCCTCCTCATATTGATGCATGTGTGGTTAAAGGACCTAAAATAGAAATCAAATGATAAATGAAATATTGAGCATATGAAACCAAAAAACCACTACATTAATTGAAGGAAAGAAAAACTAATCGTATGGAAAGTTTTAACCATCCTGCATCTATCTCCTCTAAATGTATAAACTCCCTGAGATATTTTTTTTCAATCATGAAGAGATATGTCAATTGTTGACCCATAATCCATGGAGGCATCTGCAAGTCGATATGACCAATAACTTTTTAAATGTGTTGCTGTCGTGCCAAGAGGGGCCATTACCTATATCTTGCTCATCCTATTATCATAACATAAGAAACTAATTATTAGTGGGATGCTAATAGATATCAAGTAATACGAAGGTAGTTCCTACCATTGGAGGGATTCCGAACGTGCCAATAAGATATGGGGCCAAAGGATGAAAGATCCTATCTCCTAACCAAGCGTGGCAACCTCTTCGTCAGGGACAAGGATAGTTGCACCTTCTTGCCCCTCTCGAACACATATGACTCTCACCCTACATAAATGGTGTGTAATTTGATTATGATGGTGGGTGGTAGCTTGTCTATGAATGAGAGCATCGGCAACAGTGCGAAGTAGTTGTCATCCAAATAGAGGATGCAAGGTTCTCCCGGCTCCAAAGTAGGAGAAGGCTGGCCCAGTAGTTCCGAAATGGTAGAAGGCTGGCTAAGGGGTTCCTCTTATGGGTGGTGACTTCCTTTGGTGCTAAGGAAGGCCTGGGATTCCTGGGTTCTATGCCTATCACTTTGCATCTTTGAGTCAAACATAGATTTCATTTCACTACGTAGCTCTGCCAACAGCTCTTATTGGAGCTTGTTGCAATGTTTAACCTAGAGCTCTTGTTTGATCTTGGCCACAAGCTCTCTACTGGGTTCAGCTTGTGATGAATTATATGAGGCTCGTCCAAAAACCTTCACCACCCCTCGACCTCAATTGGGGTTATTAGGCTTCCTAATCTATATTGACAATATGTCCATTCGTACATTAGAAGTGGACGAACCTTGGCTGCTCTGCTTTTCAAGTTCATCCTATAGCATACAATTTATTATAAGCAAAAATTAAGCACTAGCAATACAAGAAAATGTCAAAATTATAAACTTATACTTTAACTACTTACAATTCTTGAGGCAACCACAGCAACAGTAGGATTTATGAACTTCCCACCCTTAATCCTCGATGCTTTCCATTTTTTGTGACGCAGAGGAGGAGTCGGGGCCTGTACAATAGTGCTAGGATATGATTTAGATACTTCCTTTATTTTCTCTAACTCTTCTTCAATCATCCTCTGCTCAAGCTTCTGATAACCACTATGAGACTTGCAATATTGATACTGATTTGCTTATTGCCTCCTAGTATTCGCTGTACTTACTTTATGTGAAAGGAAAACAATGAAAAACAAGTCAATGCTGTCAAGTATATTGAAATAAAAAGTTTTATACTATGACGAAAGAAAATTTACTAAGAAATCAGGATCTTCCTGTGATGCCACAAATAACCTCCAGTCCTCTGGAAGTAAGTATGAATAATGTTGACATGGGTCCTTACCCTTCTTTTCCCCTCGAATATACCTTTATGTGAGCTTGTTTTTGAAATCTTTCCATCACAAATGCACTTCCCCCATCCAGTGCTTGTACATTTATCTGGTGTTTGGGATATCGAACGTTTTTTGGAGGAATAAAGGAAATTATATTTTAAGCAATAGGAATAAAAATCAAAATGCAGATATGTCAAAAATGCGTACCAAAATTTGTTGCCAAATCATAGCTTTCGTCTTCGGGGAACCTGCTTCCAATCATCATAGATGATGTGAACGTTACTTCGACCCAAATAGCCTAGATTCCTAATGAAGTGGTCTTCCTCAGGACTAAGTGGATTTATGTTATTATCGAAGTCCACATACAGCCTATCCTGTTGATGTTGATGACGTGCAGCCAATACAAGCATCTTTGTGAAGCCTCTAGTTCTTCTCTCTGCGGGTTGACCACCTTCCATTTGATGCTCCCTATTACTTTATGAGTCAATAGAATTATCCATATTCCTGTTTACACAAAAATCACTGTCAGACAGGTAAATAAGTTCCAAATAATTGGAAAAACTAACCAAGATTAAGGAAAAAAGTATACAATACTATTTTATACCTTAAGGAAAAAATCACTATCAGAGAGGTAAATAAGTTCCAACTAAAGGTCTTACTCTATATTGTTTCCCATTTTCCTTCACAATGATCATTTCTTGCAGCTATTCTTCATCATCTACCAATTCTACTTTACTTGCTATAAGTGGATTTATTGTGAAAGGTGGTGTGTCGTCAAGGTTGAAGGTTGGATCACCATACTTCTATTTTTTACTTTAAAGTACAATGGACATATGTTTATTTACACGATCTGTGACACAAAATACTTGTTTCACCTGGTTTGCTAGAATGAAGGGCTCACCTCTATAAACAACTCTTCAAAGATCGACTAAGACAAATCCAAATTGTTGATCAATTACAACAACAGTATTGCTAACCTACTTACATTTGAATAAAGCAACTTTGAACTTGTTGTAGGTTATCTCTCATATTTCTTCGATAACTCCATAATAAGCCATAGATGCTAATATTGGATTTTTGTCTTTAGAACTGTAAAAGTGCATGGCTTCAGCTTCTACCATCACCCCACTATTTTGCATGGTACTTCTATCATCTTGGTCTTTTTTTGTAGAAAGAATACTTGTTTATATCATAACCAGTCAAAGTAATAACCTGAAATGAAGGCCCCCAAGCTAGCCACTCTCAATATCTCAGCCACCTCAGTCTCATAAGAAACCTTGATCTCCTCAAACTACGCTATGAATGTCTTGTTTTGCTCAATAGCTATCTTTATGTTACTCTTCTTTGGATTCATGTTTTTCAAACTTTTTTTGTGTTCATCTATGTATAGTTGAACTTCTTCTATATTATTCAGGATATACCAAGTGTTCTTGCAACACCTCTTCACGAACAAGGTAGACCATTTTTTTTCCATGCTTAAGTTGATGGAAGTGTGTGCCTGCTTCACAGATCATATATACTTTATACCCCTTCACACTGTACTTTGACAAGTTCCCGTATGCAGGGAAGTCATTTATCGTGGTGAAAATCATTACACTCAACTTGAAAGGCTCCTTCTTATATACATCAAACACATCTACGCCTTCCTCCCACAACTTCTTCAAGTCCTCAATCAAAGGCGCCAAATACACATCGATGGCGTTCCCTGGCTGTTTTGGTCCAGAGATCATTATAAAAAGTATCACATACTTGTGTTTCATACATAGCTAGGGAGGTAAGTTGTATATTATTACAAGGAGAATTGGCTACAAACTATGTGTACTAATAAGAGTTCCATACGGATTGATTCCATCTATACAAAGGCCAAGCCGAAGGTTTCTCGGCTCGCTGCCAAATTAAGGGAATATTTAATCTATTTTCCTTCACTGTGGAGAGTCGGCCGGGTGCCAAAGATATTTTCAGTCAGATATTCTCTTATCAGAATGTCATCTCAACTTCTTTACTTTGGTTGGACTCATAAACAACTGCTTAAACCGTGATATTATTGGAAGATACCATAACACCTTTGAGGGTTGCCTTTTAGTTGTCCCTTCGCTACAACCACCATCTTTCTTCACTTTGTATCATGACGTTTTACACTTAGGACACTCACTAAGACCTTCATATTCCTTTCTATACAATACACAATCATTAGGGCAAGCGTGTATCTTTTTATACTCCATTCTCATCGTAGACAAGATTTTCTTGGCCTCATACATACGGTTTAGAAGTACATCATCTTCTAAAAATATATCACACAATAATTCAAGCAGCAATATGAAACTACTATCAGTCCACCTATAAGTTACCTTTAAGTTGACCAAATGCAATGTTCCTGTCAGCCGTGTGTACTTACTTCAACGGTATAAAGGTATCTCTGCATCACTCTGCTGGCTATCATATTCATAAGACTGCACAATGGTTTCTACCTCAATATCGTTAATCATTTTCTCCATTCTGTCTTCATCTATCACATCCAAGACTTCCTTCTTATAAGATAGACAATCTATTACTTCCTCACCATGCCATATCTACCTTGTATATCGAAGATTTGTTCCATCACAAAGTATGTAATCCCTTATAACTTCAATATCTTGTTGACTCTCATTCAAACAATTGACACAAGGATAAAAATACTTCCCATTTTTTTTGGAGCATTCTTTATAGTAAATTCAATAAATTTTTCCACCCTATTCTCATATTCTTCACTAGTTCTCAAAGCATTCATCCAACTATGATCCATTTTATTACCACCTAAGTGATTCCCAATAACACTCAAGCTTAGAACAATTGTAGGGTTTTCTTTTTATTATAATTTTCTTAAAAGAAATTTGGTAGCATTTCCCCTTAAACGTGAGACACCACAAAATTCCAATAACAAATCATTTTAGCTTAATTTTAACAAAACTAACTAATTAAGTCAATTTAGAACTGTTTTAGGTAATTATAATAGAAGAATATTCATGAAATTGTGCTATGAAAAGGGCATAGCACAAACAAGATATAATAAGGGCATGTGAATATATATCATGCTGTGATGTTGAACTGGTTTAGTTCCCCACACACACACACACTCTCTAACTCATAAGTCATAACTCACAAGCTATTTGGACAAAATTCATAGAGTTTCCTACACCCACAACAAATAATTCTTGAAAAATAATTCCAATGTAAGTTAATATTTCAATAATTCCAATGGTTCCTATTAATCCAATGAAACTAGCGATATCCTTTAATAGCACAAAAATAATTCTAGAAAAACAAATGTAAGGGAAAATATTTTCTAATATATTTAATAACAAGGGAAAATAAATTGAATTATGTACCAAGAGTTTGAAGGAAACGTCAATATTTGAGTGTTGTTTTGCATCTTCCTTCCTGCGAGATAGCCGTTTATGTAAGCGTAAGGGCGGAGTGAGGAGGAGGATAGAGAGAGGGAGTGAGGATGAAGAGAGGGAGTGGACGGCGAGAAAGAGTGAGGACTATGTGTGTGTGTGTGACAACGGAGAGGGAGTGGACAGAGTGAGGACTGTGTGTGTGGAAGAGAGATGGACAGAGAGGGAGTGAGGGCTGTAAGTGTGTGTGTGTGAGGACGGAGAGAGGGACTGTGTGTGTGAGAGGAAGAGAGTGAAAATAGAGAGGAGGGACTAGATAGAGAGAGGGAGTGAGGTTAAAGAGAGGGATTGTGTGTGTGTGTGAGGAAGAGAGTGACAACGGTGAGAGGGAGGAGGGAGTTGACGGAGACAGGGGAGGAGGGTTTTAGGCGTCCCCAGCCATTTTTAGGGACGCCTAAATGATGCGATCCAGAATCAACAAGTTGTCTCTTCATATTCAAGTGTTGACTCTTCAACTTCAAACTATCATTTTCAAATTCCAGCCGGTCCAGTCACAAGAGCACAAGCTAAAATATTTAAGGAACCATTGATTGGGCTTATTCAAGAGGCTAATGCAAATCAGATGGCAATTGGATCAACAATTGTGGATGTTGAAAACGTCATTAATTTCTTAGGGGCTGCAGATGGAGATACTAATCAAGTTTTGGGCTTGGAGACTTCAAAATAAAGAGCTTGGACCTAGTACTATACATGGGAGGACTCATTTGGGCCTAAATAAGCACATTTTTGGCCTTGAATACTGATTAAATTTTGTGACTTTTATTTATGCGAAAATTATTAGATATTGGGCCTATTTGACTTTTGGGTTTCCTAATTAATTAATTAATTATATTAGGTTAGTTTCTATTTTCTAGAATGTATTTAATGTAATTAGGGTTTCTGAATATTTCTCTTTAAATACCTTGTAAACCTTCATTTTGAGGGAGACTAAAGACTTGGAGACTTGATTATTGAATGAAAGGTTGCACTTTTCTGCACCTTGTTTCTTGGGAGTAGATTCTCTCTAGGGTTCTTCCTAGAACTAACAGACTTATCAAGGCTTGATCAATCTTGTGGCGTCTTCCAACACTTCGGGTCCTTGTTCTTTCGTGCTCAAGGGTTCAAGTAGATCGTCGATCTGCGTTTAGCGTTCTTGGGGTGCGTATATTCAGATTGGTTGTGGGTTCGTGGGGTCTTCCCTTGTGGCTTCGCACCATCTTGGTATCAGAGCTTTGGATCTAAACTCAGGTCACATCTTTCTATTCATTGTTTCAATTTTTTGTTTAGGGTTTCATGCTTTGTTCTTGAGTCTTTTCGTCTAGGTCACCTGCGTTCGTGTCTGAAATTTTTGCTTCTTTTCGTTAACCGTATCTTTGTCGTTTTCAATGTTTAGTAAGTCTTTTTCATAGTTCAAAATCTCTTCTTTCATATAGTTTTGGAATTAGTTCAATTCGATTTGTCATTAGTGAGTTATAGCCATTTTAAATCAGTCGTGTTTCTGCAAATTTTCTGTGTCAATTCATCATTTTTCCAGAACGTCAACAAATCTTCTGCCCTTGTTTGACCAGTTTTACTTTATTTTTTTGGTCATTTAATATGTCATTTTCATTGTTCAGAATCTCATCTTTTGATTCGTTTTGGTTTCATCTCAATACAAAATTTCTATAGTGTGTTATGATCTTTTCAAAAAGAACACTTTTCTTAAATTTCTGGGTTCTGATTGCTTGAGAGTGCTTGTGATAGGTTGTCATTTGAACTCCTGATTCTCCCTCAATTCCCTTTTCCAATACTCACTTTGATATTCCATATTTCTAAGTGTTGGTTTGATTTCTGCAAATTGTGATTGCATTGATTAAATTGCTTAGTTCTTTTAAAGAGCCTGAAGAGGAATCTAAGAGTGGAAAAAGGCAAGAGTGACATACATCAATTTAAAAGCCAATTTTGAGAGAAACACGAGTGACACTAAAATTGCTTGAGTGAAACACGTGAGTAGAGTGGTGAGGTCCCTTTTTGTCTAAATCTAGCTTTTCAGGTACTATCAATATGCATGATGAAAAATAAGTTCATAGACATCTTTAATCCTTGTTAAAAGGACTACAAAAGTTTAATGCTGAAAACGACCAATGGATGTCTAGTTACAACTCCAGATCAAAAAGAGAATTCCAAAGAAAGTTGCAGGAGTTGAAACAAGGCTCCATGAGTGTTAATGAATATTTTCAAGAGATGGAATTAGATTTGATTAGAGCTGGAGTGAAAGAAACTTCAAAAGCCACCAAGGATCGTTTTCTAAATGGGCTTAATCCTGATTTAGCTTGTTTTGCAACGACCTTAGCCTTCTTGGACATTGATATTTTGGTTCAGTTTGTTGCTGAGTATGAGCAAAAGATCAAGCGACAAAGGTGTTCAGACAATAGCTCTAATTCAAAGGAGATTGAAAGCTTGATTGTTACAGTCCCTAATGACGAGTTAGAGCCAGCCAAGGAGGAGGAAGAAGCTGATGTTGAAAATCAAGCTGAGAAGTGTGAAGAAGACATCCTTGTTCCAAATACCAATCTTGTTATTGAAGAAGTTCCTCTTAATCATGAAAAGAAAAGTGAAAATATAAGTGAGAGTGATTTTTGTCAAACTGTTGTTGAGATAAAAATTCAGCTTGAGAGAGAAAAAGACATTGAGAGCATTAAGTATTGTCAAAGTAAGGAGAGTAAAAGTGAGTTTGAAAGAGAAAAAGCTATTGAGAGTATGAAGTGTTTTCAGAAGAAAGAGTGTGAAGAATTGAGTGAAAAGAAAGAAGAAAAGAATTGTGAGGTTAAGAGTGATTGGAAGGATATTTCTGTAGTTACTAATAATCTTAATTATTATTTGCCTTATGATTTTGATGTGTTGCAGGTGTTCTTGGATTTGATCCCTAAGAAGCCACCCGATGGATTCTTCTTATCTTCAAGAGGCATTGAATATACGCAACCAATCTGAATATACGCACCCCAAGAATGCTACACGTAGATCGACGATCCACTTGAACCCTTGAGCACGAAAGAATAAGGACCCGAAGTGTTGGAAGAGCCACAAGGTTGATCAAGCCTTGATAAGTCTGTCAGTTCTAAGAAGAACCCTAGAGAGAATCCACTCCCAAGAAACAAGGTGCAGAAAAGTGCAACCTTTCATTCAATAATCAAGTCTTCAAGTCTTTAGTCTCCCTCAAAATGAAGGTTTACAAGGTATTTAAAGAGAAATATTCAGAAACCCTAATTACATTAAATGCATTCTAAAAAATAGAAACTAACCTAATATAATTAATTAATTAATTGGGAAACCCAAAAGTCAAATAGGCCCAATATCTAATAATTTTCGCACAAACAAAAGTCACAAAATTTAATCAGCATTCAAGGCCCAAAATGTGCTTATTTAGGCCCAAATGAGTCCTCCCATGTATAGTACTAGGTCCAAGCTCTTTGTTTTGAAGTCTCCAAGCCCAAAACTTGATTAGTATCTCCATCTACAGCCCCTAAGAAATTAATGACGTTTTCAACATCTTTATCCACAATTGTTGATCCAATTGCCATTTGATTTGCATTAGCCTCTTGAATAAGCCCAATCAATGCTTCCTTAAATATTTTAGCTTGTGCTCTTGTGACTGGACCGGCTGGAATTTGAAAATGATAGTTTGAAGTTGAAGAGTCAACACTTGAATATGAAGAGACAACTTGTTGATTCTGGATCGCATCACTAAACTACCTTTATGCATCCCCAAGAATAATTGGGGACGCATAAAGGTTCTGCAGGTCCCCATAAAAGGACCTGCAACTTGTATAGCCATGACAAGGTTTTAAGTATCCCCATTATAAATGGGAACCCCTAAAACCTATCTTTTGGCATCACCAATTTTTTTGGAGATGCTTAAAGGTAGGCAAAAATTACCTTTAGGCATCCCCAATTTTTTTTAGGACGCCTAAAGGATTTTCTTGCCACCAAATATCAGCTTTTGGAGCCCCTTATGCGTCCCATATGTGATTTGGGAGGCATAATGTCTAAAGTTCCCTTCCAAAGTTATATAAAGGCTATCGTGTTAGCTTTCTACTTCCGTTTTTAAAATAGGGACGTATTTTAGGGAAGTAAAATGTATTATTTGCTGTAGTGACATAAAGGTTGTCTACGTGAGACCGTTATTTATTTTTATTAAGAGTCATGGTTCATACATACAATTGGTATCTATGTTACTATATAAAAAATAGTTGTAAAATGAGACTGTTATGCATTACAATATATTATAACAGTTGTTTACATATGCCCGCTAATTATTATTATTATAGCAATGCGCATATTATGGCCTCACTAAGCCTCAATATATAGTAGGTGTTATATTATAACTATTGTAATAGGTCTTGAATAAATAATAACGGTTTGGAATCATAATCTATCTGTGCTGAGCTTTCATAGCATCTATATATATAATGGTTTAGAACCGTGATGTATGGTAGTTAACAACCATCATATATGGCGATTTTTGTAGTAGTGAAAGTTGCATAGCCTAATCGATATAAACTGGTCCACCTTTTCATCATGATTTATTTATGAATTAGCACTATATTAGTGCTATTTATTGGTCTTAGACTTACATTCTCTTTTTTTTAAAAAAAAACTTATTTCACCATGGCTACCACCTCTTAACTAACTTCCCTCCAAGCTCGATCACGCTTGTCGCTAGCAACATATATACAGTGGTTAACCTAGGTCGTATTCTCTTGTATGGAATCAATAGTATTTAATTTTAAATGAATAAAATGTGCAAAACTCAAAATAAAAGATGAAATTGGCTTTTAATAAAACCAAAAATATTAAAGAAAATAAAGAAAACAAATAATGAAATTTCTTGAGAATAGATCAGTGGCCATTATAGTTCTAACATATATGGAGTTATCAATTCACTGAGTCCTACACATGAAAAACTCTAGACAAACACCATAGATCTTAGTTATATAATCAATAATTATACCTAAGAACCTAGCACATATAATTACCTCTTAAATAACCGTTAAATACCATTTAGCGAGTGAATGAAATTCTCAATTATAATTTGTTCCTCTAATTAGAATAATCAAATGATATATCCTAATGGAATAAGAAAATGCTATAGTCAAGAAAATATAATCAAAATTATATTAGTAACATAAAAGAAAAACAAGATTAATCATATGAGGAAATTGAAAATATGGATTATGAATTGCAAATCATAATTGTTCATAAAATTCATGAAAGTTAAATCACATATATTATCTAAAGAGAAATCAAAGTCTTGAAAATATAAATTAAATCCTAGAACTTGGAATTCATAAAATGAAAGAACAGACTAAACTAAATAATAAATCTCAATTAAAAAATAGAGAACCCAAGACACAAGATCCATCCTCAAGAGGAGGACTAATTAATCACAAAGGATGATGGAAGAAGAACATAGTTGTGGTGTGTGGTCTATAATACCTTATTTCCAATAGCCACAGATGAGTACAAAAGAGTAGTGAAATCCATTGTGAAATCAGGATTTGAACCCGGACTACCCAAGTTTCAAATTTTTTTCACAAATTCTCACTCTTAACTCAAGATTTGAACCTAGGGTTGAGAGGGATTTTCAAAAGGTAGAAAATTTTACAAATTAATTCCATAAATTTCGCTATGTCACAAATACCTCGTTGGCTCTTAAATTCATTATATCAGAGTATATGCGAGCATATTTTTTTCTCTTTAATTAAACTAGAGCTATTCTCTACTCATACTACATTCATTCATTCATTCATATACATGAAACATATAGCCACATACGACTATCAAGCGAATTACATCAAATATAAAAATAGTCCTCGCACTATGATCATCAATTCACCTTCTTCATAATTCTTCTTCGCATTTCTCCATGCATTCTTCACCTGTACTCAACACCTATATGTTTGGGCAAGCAAGAGTAAGACTCGAAGAATCTCAGTAGAAAACATTACCACTATGCATGCAAGATATAAATTTAATGCATGACATGCTTGCCATTCATAAAATCATGCTAATAATGACATCTACATGCTTAATGTTATACATACTCATGGACATTGTATAAATATAACAAAGTTTCAATTAATCAAGCATGCTCAATACAATTAGTGAAGTAGTCACATAAAACAATGCAAAACATACATATCTTATATATGCAGGCTAGGTAAGTTCATTATCTTTTGGACTTTGCGTCCTCCTCTTGTACATTGATCTTCCAATCATTGTCTCTTCTTTATCACTTTATGACCGTAGATAAGTAATGACATTATTAGAGTCATGAAAAGTGAATGCCCAATGGGCTACATTAGCCTTAAAGGCTTACTTTTACCATTGGAGTTCATACTAAATACATTTGTGCCATTAAGTCTTAAATTCAGATAAGACATAAAGCTGACAGATTTTTCAATGTTGTTTGAAAAATCACAATTAATTCTATAGAACTCTAATTAGAGTGGTTCAAAGCCCTATATGACCCCTATTGAGTCTAATATAAAGTAAAAATAACTAATCTTGCAGCCCCTATGCCCACAAGTCCAGACTTCATGATTACTCTCCACTGTCCCAAGCCAGCTTTCAGAATCATTACCAAATTTCAAAAAATTGTATCTCCTAATGTACTTATCCAATTATTACAAATTACCCATTAAAATAAAATGTGTTGAGTATAATTTGTTTCTGAAAAATATCATGGACATTGGAGTTCATTATAATAGAAAAAAGTCACGTCTCAATAAGTCTGTCACTAAACAGCTTCCAAATTCAATGTCTAAATTTCAAAAATCATAAATAATTATAAAAAAACTCCAAATTAATTGGTTCCAAGCTCATTGTAACCCTACTTAAGTATAATTGCAACAAAAAATATCATTTTATGAAAACTACCAACACAAAATTCCCAGAAATTGACCAAACATCATTGTTCCAGATTTGATTCTAGAAACAAGGCCAAACTTTGAAAAATCATAACTTTGAATCCACTGGCCCAAAAATTACAAAATACCAATTAAATTAAAGATATATGTCTTTAAATTAATTCTAGAAAGTTTGAGAATATTTGGACAAATTTTTAGCCCTGAAACGTCGCGTACAATAATAGTGTTCCAGATAGGCAGATTTAACATGATGTGCCCCTCCTACCCCTCCGTACAGACTGGTTGCTCAGCTTACTTTGCTGCAAGCTCTGATTAACACTCGCTGGCTCGTTCTGATTAGCACTAGGTGACTCCTGAGCCTCCATACTTGGATGCCTCAGATCCGTCATTGTCCTATTAAGATAAATCGTTAAGTTAGTATGCTATAAAATCATTATATATATAATCTAGATATAACTCATAATGATAATTACTTTAGATAGATAGCTAACTTTTAAAGTAGATTTATAAAGAGATATCCTCCCATATCCCTTCACAATGATCATTTCTTATGCCATGTTCATTCTATGCTTCATCTTTTTCGTTCAATTCAGGACGACCCCTGAAAAAAGAAAGAATCTCGAGAAGATCGTAATTTGAACAACTTTCCTCGTCGATATCAAAGACACTTTTTCCTTGGAGAGCTACAGACCACATTTTTTTTACCTGATCGGTACTATAGAACACTTGTTTCACCTGATCTGCCATAATGAAAGGTTCATCTCCAAAACTTCTACTGTTCAGATCTACTAATGTAAATCCTAACTGATCAATCTTCACACCATTATTGACATCAACCCACTTGCATTTCAAAATGGAAAATTTAATTTTAACATAGTCAACTACCCCAAATTTTATCAATAACCCCATAATAAGGTATGGCTACCAATTTGGAGTTCTTATCTTTTGAACTAGAAAAGTACATAGATTTAACCACTAATATAACACTACTATTCTGAACGGTGCTCCTATCATCTAGGGACTTCATGTAAAAGGTACAACCATTGATCACAAATGAAGTCTAACTTATGACATCATCCTCAGGACCACGTTCTAGCCATTTAATTGTATCAGAAACACATTCTTCTCCGTCAACCTTATGTTTGAACCAATGTGAAAAAGTTCTGATATGCTCTCTAATTAACCTTTGTTCACTCATTCAACTGTTTGCTTTCCGTACAATTTCTTTATGAGCATTCATGTAATCTTTAACAGAATCAACATTATTTAAGATGTACAAGAGGACTTGTTGTAATTCATCAGAATCCACACTCTTTACTATAGCCCCACGTCTACCCCCTTATTCATTATGGCATTTAGGAAGGCCGATATGTCCTACATTTGACAAATAATGTTGATAAAATTCCATGGCTGCTTTAGAAACATATTTCTGAATAATAGATGCCTTAGGTCGGTTAGGGTTCTTCACATACCCTTTTAGGATTTTCATAGTTCTTTCATTTAGGTACATCTACCAGAAATAGATAGGGCCACACTACTTTATCTCCCTTACTAGATGAACAATTAGATGTACCATGATGTCAAGAAAAGAAGGAAGAAAAAGCTTTTCAAGCTGGCACAAGATCAGGTAGCCTTTATTTTCCAATTCATCTAATCTTTCCATCTCAATGACTTTACTACAAATGGCATTGAAGAAGAAACAAAGTTTAGTCCATATATGTTGAAGATCATATTCGGCAATGCTTCAAATAGCTACTGGGAGTAGTTGTTGCATTAATACATGACAATCATAAGATTTTAGCCCTACTAACTTCAAGTCTTTAATCGACACAATCTTCTTAAAATTTGAAGAATACCCTGAGGGAACTTTGATGCCATGTAAACACTCACAAATATATGGATAGAAAGCTCAAAAAAATTCCTACAACTTTTATGTTGAGGTGAAAACCCAGTTCTATCTTTAAGAGCTCCGAATTTTGCTTAGAAGTTGAGCATGTCATTCTATCTAGGTCAGACCTTTATCCACTAATTTGACCATAACTGGAGCCACAAATGTTGAAATAAGGATCTATCACATGATTTTTCAAGCTAAGATCCAGATCTACAACTTTCATGAAGACAACAAAGTGAAATTCCAACGTTTTAATTGCCAAAGATTAGCTGCAACCAATGAGAAAAGTGGTCACAAAGTCAATATTGGTGGCTTAGAGTCAAGATTCTTACCTAACATGTGGAAATTCTTACACCCAATTCATCTATAAATAGAGGAGTTGAAGGCACAAGGAAAGACACCATCTTAGAGTTTAATTTCATGCATTTTTATTGTTCTTGCATACCTCCTACATGGAAGGTTTAGGTAGTCCTCCTTTATGGATGGTATAGGTTGCCTCCTACATGGAGGGTTTTACCTTCTATATAGAAGGCTAGATTTTTCTATTTTCATGCATCTTGTAATTGTATCTTTATGTTTTAGAATTTAATAATCATGTTTTCTGCAATATTTATGAAGTTTTCAATTTATTTTGGTTTTGTTTTTAATTTTATCATGAGCTAAATTTTCCTTTTCCTAGGGTGATGATGTAGCTTACTAATGACGGATTGAATCTTGACTTATTAAATCTAGTTTTAATTTTTCCTTCATGATTGAGTTTTAATTATTGCTCTTAATGCTTACAATTGATTGGCTACATTTTGGATGATTTCGATATGCATGTTGAGACCGGAAGGAGATACATGTGTGTGGATCCTATAATTAAAACCATAATTTGCATATGAAATAGGAATATATTCATATGAGTTGTGTAGTCTTAATTGAGTTCCATAAATCTTAATACCTGATTGATTGCTTAAATTCATATAGGAATATATTGGGTTATCAATTAATTATAGAATTACTTGACCTTGGAAGAGGCTAGTAATTAAAATAGGAAAATTGGACTATAATAGATAAGTGATTCAATCCGGAGTTTGCTAAGTGAAATTTAATCCCTAGGGCCTTTTTCTCATAGTTGTCTTTATAACAATTGCATTTTCATTTAATCATTTTTATCTTACAATCTCAATCACCAACTAATCGATTGGATAAATAGTATTAAAATTATCAATTTTGGTACTTAGTGATCAATCCTTGTAGGAACGATACTCTACTCACCTTTATATTACTTGTTTACGACAGTGTACACTTGCACTTCTAAATACACCATCCTACACTAGTAACAAGTTTTTGAAGCCGTTGCGGGGGATTGTTGTCATTAATATCAATACGAAGTAGTTTTAATACTAATTTGGTCTTTATATTACATTTGTTTTCTTTTTGGTGTCTTGTGTTTCTTTTCATGCTTTTGCTTAGTGCATGACAAGATCGAAGAAGACTGAATTAAAACCTTGTGATTTGGAGATCGAAAGAACTTGTCAAAGTAATCGGAGAATTCGAAAGCAGTCTACTTTAACCAATTCAGTGGCAAATCCAGAGGGAGAAACAGCAGATACCAAAACACTCCGTTACTATGCAACACCATCATTCGTGGAGAAAACTTCTGGAATCAGAAAACCACCAGTAGCAACTAATAATTTTGAACTCAAGCCTGCAATTATCCAGATGATGCAAGTAATTCAATTCGGTGGTTTACCAACAGAAGATCCCAACACACATATAGCCAGCTTCCTAGAAATTTACGACACATTCAAACATAATGGTGTTACTGATGATGCCACTAGACTTAGACTTTTCCCTTTCTCACTCAGGGATAAGGCTAAGAGCTAGCTATACTCTCTACCAGTAGGAAGCATAACTACATGGGATGCCTTAGTACGTAAATTTTTGGCACAATACTTTCCTTCAGGAAAGACAGCTAAATTGAGGAATGAAATTACCTCATTTATTCAACATGAACTTGAGAGCCTCTATAAAGCATGTGAAAGATACAAGGAGTTGCTAAGAAAATGTCCTCATCATGGGTTACCAGATTGGTGGCAATTGCACTCATTCTATAATGGGATGACACATACAACCAGAATTCTTGTAGATGCTGCAGCTGGAGGATCTTTTATGGGAAAGAGTCTAGAAGATGCTTACAATCTTCTTGAGGAGATGGCAGCCAATACATACCATTGGCCTTCTGAACGTCATGTTTCAAAGAAAGTGGTTGGAGTGTACAAGCTGTATATCCTTACAACTTTATCTTCTCAAGTTGCATCTATATCCAAGCAAGTAAACTCATTGACAAGTCAAGCAAATGCAATCAGCACTCCTCGTGAAACCTGTGATTGATGGGGAGGACCTCATGTGAACATGCAAAATCAGGAAGGACACCCATCCATGCTTCTCAGATGGAGCAAGCTCATTACATTGGAAATCAAAGAAATGATCTGTTCTCAAACACTTACAATCTAGGTTGGCGGAATCATCCAAAATTTAGTTGGAGGAATAATCAAAATGTGTTCAAGCCGCAAGGGAACTTCCAGCAACAAGCTCTTCAACAACCGAATCCACCACAGCAGAAAGTGAATATAGAAGATGCACTGGCTCAACTAACCATGAATACATCTCAATTTATGGCTAAGACTTATGAAAGATTCAAAATCCAGGAGGCCTCAATAAAGAACTTGGAGATTTGGGTGGGCCAAATTGCAAATATGCTAAATTCCAGACAACCAAGTACTCTTCCAAGTGACACTGAAAAAAATCCAACAGAGCATGTGAAGGCAATTTCCTTAAGGAGTGGGAAAGAATTGAAAGATCTTGTAATTCAACAGAAGAGAGATAGAGAAAAGAAAGAAAGTGAAGAAGAACACAAGGAGGAAGCATAGAAACCTCAAGAGGATGATGTGGTACCAAGAAGAATCAACTTTCCAGATAATCCTCCTCCATATGTACCACCAGTTCCATATCCTCAGAGACATGTGAAGGCAAAGCTAGACAAGCAGTTCAAAAAGTTTCTGGAGGTTTTCAAAAAGCTACATATCAACATCCCTTTTGTAGATGCTCTTGGCCAAATGCCCAGCTATGCAAAATTTATCAAGGATATTATTTCAAATAAGCGTAAACTGGAGGAATTCGAGATAGTTGCACTTACTAAGGAGTGCAGTGCCATTTTGCAAAAGAAACTACCACCAAAGCTGAAAGATCTAGGAAGCTTTTGCATACCTTGCACCATAGGTCAATGCAACTTTCAAAGAGCACTTTGTGACCTGGGAGCAAGTGTAAATCTCATGCCTTTATCTGTCTATAGAAAACTAGGTCTGGGAGAGGTGAAGCCTACCACTGTTTCATTACTTCTAGCTGACCGATCAATAAAACATCCAAGGGGTGTCTTAGAAGATGTTTTAGTGAAAGTGGACAAACTCATATTCCCAGCTGATTTTATCATACTCGACATGGAAGAAGACCAAGAAACTCCTATCATTCTTGGGAGGCCATTCTTAGCAACTGGGAGAACTTTAATAGATGTGCAACAAGGAAAGTTGACTTTACGAGCTCAAGATGACCAAGTATCTTTTATCATTTTTAAGGCTTGGTCATGTCCAAATGAAGGTGACACCTGTTACAGAGTAGATACAATGACTAGCTGTATAAAAGACGTGGTGAACAAAAGCTGCATGGATCAACCACTCGTAATGGGAATAGTAGATGTTTCAAAATCAACTAATCTTGAAGTACACAAAGAATATTGGGCAATAAAAGCCTTAAATTCTGACTTAAAGGCAGCTGGTAAGAAGAGACTTCTCCAACTCAATGAGCTTGAAGAATCTAGACAACAAGCTCATAAGAATGCAAAGTTATACAAGGAGAAGACAAAAACGTGGCAGGATAAAAGAATTTTGAGGAGAGAGTTCACACCGGGACAAAAAGTTCTGATATGCAACTCAAGGTTAAAGCTTTTTCTGGGAAAGCTGAGATCAAGGTGGTCAGGACCTTTTACTGTGGTTCAAGTATGGCTATATGGAGCAGTGGAGATTCAAGATGGTGATCCAAAATTCAAAGTGAACGAGCAAAGGCTGAAAGAGTATAATGACGGTGCATTTAACACTTTGAAAACTGTTATCACTTTTGAGGAAATAACAGGTAAGTCCTAAAAAAAATAAAAATAAAATATAAAAAATAAATTTTTTTTTGGTTTGGTCTTTGTCTAGCTAAAGACGTTAAAGAAGGGCGGCTATTTGGGAGGCAACCCAAAATTTCTTTTCCTACTCTTTTATTTTTCTTTCCTACTCACTAAAGCACTCTACATTGCATCCTTAAATCTTAATTCTCATTATTGTCATAGAGGAATTTCTTGCAAATCTCAAGAACAGGTTTCCTACTCTTCCCAAAGATGTGCTCAGGAAGATCTATAAGTATCGACTTGAAAGAATGAAGACATTCAAGCGTTTGGGTCTTCTTGAGGATGTCCGCTGGATCATCGAAGCTAAGGTACGTTTAATAGGTGAGATTCATGAATCATTTATTAAACCTATGCCAGGAATGGGAAGAAGCTCTTATTCCAAAAAGAGAAGAGCTAAAAGAATGTAGGTCTGTTCTAGATGTGCAAGGTGGAATTGTGATCAGTGCTGGCGAAGCAAAGGTATGCTTTTGATAAATTGAGAAGATAAAATTCAATTTATAAAGGATGGACTGAGTAAGGAGTCATTGGATGTTATCATTCAGACTCTTGAGACACATCCTAGTGGTGACGTTTATTATGTACTTCTCAATTTATTTGACATATTCAACAAAGAAAAAGAGCGCTATCGTCTTGGGAATCTGATGTTAAAAGACCCTGTTTGCTAGTTTATAAGAAAACTGGATGGGAAGCAAATCCTCGATTCATAGAAAGTGTTTAAGCCGTTACTGGACAAAAAACCAGAGGAAGATGTGAGCCACAATCACAATACTGTACATAATCATGCTTTTGTCTAATCTGTCGTATCTTTTTAGTAACGTTTTAACTTTCGTTACTCCGTTTGTTTAATTTCTTCACGTAACGGCTACCGGTCATTTGTGTCGGATATTTTTTTTCAAACTTGTTGGAAAAATGTCTGATTTGCATGATCTTATTGTCATTGTTTTAGTAGTATAAATATGTATTTTTCCATTTATAAAAAAACAAAAAAAATGTCTAAGAGAAAAATAGAGAGCAAGGGTGTCACCAAAAAATGTAGATTTACATCTATTTGCATTTTCGGTGAAACTGACTTAGGAAAGGATGGAGAGTTTATACCTGTAACACAGGAACTGGGACATGCATTAGCTGCTAGGAAGATCAATTTTGTATATGGGAGAGAACTCCAGGGCCTGAAGTTAAGTATGGCTATTCCTGCAACCATTAATGGTAGCAAGGGTTTGTGTGTAAGGGTGAAGGAGTTAGAATATCACATCTTCTTCTTAGGGCAAGAGTTAGAAGTTTCAAGCCTACCTGAACAAATGGGACGTATGTTTTACCATGCTGAAGCTTTTATCGCTTTACCCGGTGGTTTGGAAACATTGGATGGGATCTCGAGCGTTGCATATTGGGCTAAACTTAACTTTCACAAAAAGCCATTAGGATTGTTAAATGTTAATGGTTTTTATGATAACCTGTTGTCTTTTCTTGATCATGCTATGGAAACAGGATTCATACCCCAAGCGACTCGTCATTCCATCATTTCTGCACCAACTACTAATCAATTACTTGATAAACTGCAAACCTGTGAACCTACACCAGATTTATTAGTAAAAGAAAAAGGTGGACAGTCGTCAACAGTAGTCGGAAGCAGAATCTAGATACCACTCTTCGGTTGTAAACTTTCCTTAATCTTAATGGTTTTATTCTTAGTATTTTAGTTTACTTTATTGTTTGTTTATGTTTTCAAAAAAAATGTCTCTAATCTTTAGAAGACATTGAGTACAATGTCTAATTTAGGTTGGGGGAGAAAAAAAAACATAGTTTCTCCATTAAATAGTTAGTTAGTAAAACCATTAGATGCATGAGGTATGAAAAGATGGAAAAGTAAAGAGTTATTCTTAAATCTTGAGACGCGTCTTATTATTTGAATTTTTTTTTCTTTCTTTCTGTTTCATCTAAAAAAAGAGGTCCGAAAAAAAATAAATAAAATTTTTTTGAGTGTTTTTCAATGATTTTAAGAAGTATATAAGTTTGAAGCATGGAGCAATTGAGTTTAGAGATTTTATAGCATGATTGAACAACTGATTGTTGGATTTGGTGATGAATTTTGAGATTGAATGAGCTGAATTTGAAAGTACCTAACCGTGAGTTTTTGAGCCTATATGATCAATAATGATTATCTTTCTTGTGTGTGATATTTATCTATTGAGTTGTTACTCTAGAACTTGCTTCAAATCTGGTTGAAATTACATGTCACATGCACATTTGAAAATGATAAAGGCATTCATTTTCTTTAGCCAGAGCCAAAAAGCCAACCTTACAATTACACCATTGATAAGCCCGTTTGAGCCTGATTGATTATTTATTTATTGCCAACCCATTAATGTGTTTTAATGATATATCAAGTGCTCTTACTTAGTTCAAAAAGATTAACAAAACATTTGAAATCTTTGTGAAATGGGCTTTTGACAAGTGCGGGGGTGTGTATATTATCAACTGTAGAATTGCAAAAAAAAAAAGAGAAGTAAAAAAAAGAGAAGTAAAAAAAAAGAAAAAGAAAAAGAGGATATTTAGTCTTGGAATAAAAATTGTGGGTTGCCATGATAAGTCTATTCATAATATGGCCCATTTTTCAAATGCTCTGTTTATTTCTTAGATGTAACCCTTCATATCAATATTTACATTCCTTGTACCCTAGCCCCATTACAACCTTATATAAGTCCTTTTGATTTGAATTATGTATGTGAATTTGGTAATGGAGATTGAGATTTTTAGCAAGCTTATGGTAGTGCAACTTTTTCAGGTAAATTTGAGCAAAACACTTACACTTAAACACTTGAGAGATTGAGAGGACGAGTCACAATTATGAATTTGGTTCATTCATTTTCAAATGAAGTTACCAGTTTATACTTTTGTTGATTCAAGAATACTATGATCTCTTTATTCTTTAATTGTGTTCTTGTTTATAACTTGATACTTCTGATTTTGTTGGAAGCACTTACTAGTCAATCCTTCTTGTCCGAGGACAAACAAGAACTAAGTGTGGGGGAATTTGATAAGTAAAATATCTGCATATTTATTTTCCCTTATATGAAGAATTTTTTGGATGACATTTGAGCTTAATGTAATGAATTTGGGTGTAATTGATAAATAAATAATGATTTGACATAAAATAGAATTCATTAGAAAGTACTAAATTTTGACCCTGTTTCATTTTTTAAAAAATATCTGGAGCTCGAGATGTCAAATTGGGACGTTCTTTATATGGATAGAAAGCTAAGAAAAATTTCTACAACTTTTATGTTGAGGTGAAAACCCAGTTCTATTCTTAAGGGCTCCGAATTTTGCTTAGAAGTTGAGCACGTGATTCTGTACAGGTCTATCCTTTGTCCACTAATTTGACCATAACTGGAGCCACAAATGTTGAAATGAGGAGCTCTTACTTGTGTTTTTAAGCTAAGATCCAGATCTACAACTTTCATGAAGACAACAAAGTGAAATTCCAACGTTTTAGTTGCCAAACATTAGCTGCAATCAATGAGCAAGGTGGTCACAAAGTCAATATTGGTGGCTTAGAGTCAAGATTCTTACCTAACATGTGGAAATTCTTACACCCAATTCACCAATAAATAGAGGATTTGAAGGCATAAGGAAGGACACCATCTTAGATTTTAATTTCATGCATTTTGATTGTTCTTGCATACCTCCTACATGGAAGGTTTAGGTAGTCCTCATTTATGGATGGTATAGGTTGCCTCCTACATGGAAGGTTTTACCTCCTATATGAAAGGCTAGATTTTTCTATTTTCATGCATCTTGTAGTTGTATCTTTATGTTTTAGAATTTAATAATCATGTTTTTTACAATATTTATGAAGTTTTCAATTTATTTTGGTTTTGTTTTTAATTTTATCATGAGCTAAATTTTCCTTTTCCTAGGGTGATGACGTAGCTTACTAATGACGGGTTGAATCTTGACTTATTAAATCTAGTTTTAATTTTTCCTTCATGATTGAGTTTAAATCATTGCTCTTAATTAATGCTTACAATTGATTGACCACCTTTTGGATAATTTTGATATGCATGTTGAGACCGGAAGGAGATACATGTGTGTGGATCCTATAATTAAAACCATAATTTGCATATAAAATAGGAATATATTCATATGGGTTGTGTAGTCTTAATTGAGTTCCATAAATCTTAATGCCTGATTGATTGCTTAAATTCATATAGGAATATATTGGGTTAGCAATTAATTATAGAATTAGTTGACCTTGGAAGAGGCTAATAATTATAATAGGGAAACTCGACTATCAATCATGTGGAATAAATTGGACTATAATAGATAAGTGATTCAATCCGGAGTTTTCTAAGTGAAATCTAATCCCTAGGGCCTTTTTCTCATATTTGTCTTTATAACAATTGCATTTTCATTTAATCATTTTTATCTTGCAATCTCAATCACCAACTAATCGATCGGATAAATAGTATTAAAATTATCAATTTTAGTACTTAGTGATCAATCCTCGTGGGAATGATACTCTACTCACCTTTATATTACTTGTTTATGACAGTGTACACTTGCACTTCTAAATACACCATCCTTCACTCGTAACAGTGACCTTGTGCAAAGTTTTATGTGAAGCTTTAGCACATTGTTGGAGACTTACTTAATATGTCACATGGTGAGTAAGGTATGTATGGACTACCAATACCTAATGACATATGAGATGGTTAGAGACATGGAAATGATAAGGTAAGTATTGATTTTTAATCCAAACCCTTTATGTTGCAGTGGATACTTCTCACGAAAGTTCATCGACGGGGTTATGGAATTTGAGTTTGAGGTTTAGTGATTGTGTTGAGTCTCTCCATGCTAAGGGATGAACCTTAGTAAACCGTGGGGTTAATGATATACGGTGATACATTAAGAGTGATGATCATGTCGTATATCAATAATAGAGGATATGATATGATAATGCTGAAGGTTGAGGATATGTTTGAATCAGATTTAAGTTGATGTGGTGCTTAGGTTAAGATGATAATAAGGTTGCACTTTGGTTCTAATCCATGACGAAAGTTAGAACCTTGTAAACCTTATGGATGATGTTGAACCTTCAGTAATTGTTTGAGGATATTACCCAGAACCGTGGAGCTTAGAATATGTGCTATTGATCTTGATATTTTTAGTGTGTCTATTGGGTATGATTAAGGAAAGTGATTTCCGACTCGGGTGATATTAAGGTTCTAAGAGTAGAATCTTGATTTGAGAATCAGGAATATGAGATAGCCTGAGTGGCTGAGGTACTAAAGTATAGTGCAGAAATGGGTGAAAATCCTCATTTGGACGGACGTGAAGTCTGACAGGTAGTGAACTTACCTTGCTTGCATGTATGTGATATGTATGTCTTGTATTGATTATGTGAATGCTTTATGCCTATTTGTGTGGAACATGTATTATTGGTTGAAGCTCTATTATATTTGTGCAATGGCCATATGTATGTCATAACATTGAGCACGCAGCATGTCATTATGTTGGCATGAAATAGTGTAGGCAAGCATGTCATGCATTCATATGTATCTGTCATGGATAGTGGTACTGTTCGCTACTGAGATTCTCTTGAATCTCACTCCTCCCAAACAACCATTTCAGACAGGTGGAAGAGGGCCAGGAGAAGTGCACGGAGGAGATATGGAGACCTGAAGTGAAGAGTAAACCGTAGTGCAGGGCACTACAATTTGTGTTTCATATATGTATGTATATATGGATGTATGTATATGTATGAATATTGTATAATAAGAGGACCACTCTAGTGTAAAGTATGATGAACGGATTTTAGTTTATTTATATATTCACTCGCATACTCTGATTTAATAGAACTAATAGACGGTAAGTTAAGTATATGGAAGGGTGTTTACACCACCCCTGTCTATTAATTAACCAATTTAATGAAGGGGCAAAGGTCTATATAGAGGAAGTGGCTCCGCATGACAGGGGTGTCAGTGGTGCCTAGTCGCAGTGGGGATACCTATATTGGTAATAGTCACAATGAGACCCTAATGATAGAAGATAAAGTGTAGGATTCATATTATGTTGCTAACTCTAGGGCTCATGATATTGAGTTAGAGTTTGACATAGATCTTTTCCCGTGTTATGAGACACATAGAGGGGCTATACCAAGAGGCTGGTACTGCTTATATTTCCCTATGGGGACAGTATCTAGCATTTCTAGGTAAGATAACATGTCATGTTGTGATAAAGGTATGTATGGGCTACATATACCTAGTGACAAATAGTATGGTACTGGCACTGATGCCCGGATCTCATCGAAACTCCATTGTTAAGTGTGCTCAGGCAAGGGAAATCCTAGGATAGGTGACCCCCTAGGAAGTACCTTGAAATTTCAAATCTTTCGATAAAAGGTTTGGAATTTTGAATAGAAGTTCTTAAATGACCTAAGGAATGACTAGAGACATGGAAATGATGAAGTAAGTATTGATCTTTAATCTGAACCATTCCTATTGTAGTGGGTACTACCCAGAAAAGTTCATTTGATTGGGTTGTGGAAACTCAAGGTATAGTAATTGTTTTGAGGTTTCTCCAGGTCAAGTGATGATCCTTTGTAACACAGTGGTGTTAAAGGTATGTAGGTATGATATATGGTGATACATGATAAGTGGTGATTATGCCATATATCGATCCCAGAGGATCCAATTTGATGATACTGAAAGTTGAGGATAGGTTTAGATCAAATCTAAGCTAAAATAATGCTTAGATTGAAATAAGAGTTAGGTTGTACTATGGTTCTATTTCATGATAGAAATTTGAACCTTGTAGATATTGTTGAACCTTCAGTAATGTTTTGAGGATATTACCCGAATATCGTGAATGTTATAATAGGTGCTATTGATTTTAATTCTTAGCACCTATTGGGTATAATTGAGGAAACCTGATTTTTTCGACTGCTAATAGGTACTATTAACTTAAGAACCAATTTCAATAGTTGAATTGGTTCTCCAGGAATGTGAGATGGCTTGAGTGGCTTGAGGTACTAGAATATAGTACAGAATGAGTATAAGGTTTATGGATGTTGCTAGTTGCTAATCTAGCATAGGGAAAGATCTTAATAATAGAATATTCCCTTAGAGTTATGATATTGCCTGGAGCAAGACCAAAATCAAAAGTCCACGCCGAATGACTCCATATGAGATGGTGGAAATGAGAGAGAGATATTACATAATTGCTAGAAAGGGGGGACTTTATGAGATCTGGATTCTCGTTACATGTTACTTCCATTCAGAGGCTACTAACCGGATAGAGCTACCTACGAAGGATTCTGAACGAAAAGGGCTACCTACAGATAGTTCTAATCTGAAAAGGCTACCTGTGGGGAGATTTGATCAGAAAGGGATACCTATGGAGGGTTCTTATCGAAGGTGCTGACCAGGTGTATGGGCACCTATGTGAAGCACTGAGTACAATATCGTAGTGTGAAGCCACTATGACATCGAACTATAGTGTGTAGCCGCCGTGACGATAAACTGTGGAGTGAAGCCACGGTGACGATGAAACCGTAAAGTATAGCTAAAGGAACGTTGACTCTCAATAGTGGTTTATTGTAATGAGTCTCCTTTAGAATGGGTTTCCTTAAGAGAAGGGTGTGTATGACCTAATAAATCGCCATGGGGTGCTCCAGTGCCGTTTGTAGAAAGAAAGATTAGGCTTGATGATATAAAGGAAAGGAACTCTTGCTCTCGTATCTTATGTAATGGTTCTGCAATTATGTGTTTACCATTGAGTATATTCATGTTATAAATATACGATAGGCAGTAAAACCTTTTGGGCCAGCGTATCCTTTGGCAATCAGACCTAACGAGTGGAGGCCCGAGGCTGTAAGTCCCGTAATGCCTCTTGCTAGGGGTGATTCCTTGGGCAATAAAACCTGATGAGCATTCAAAATTTGTGTGGTGGTCACCCGGGGCCTATTGCGTGGGTGAACACTCAGGCCATGGAGATTTCTATTATGCATGAGCAGTTTCCCAGGACCTATTACACGGGTGGACACTTAGGGCCATGGAAACACCTATGATGCACAAGTGGAATCCCGAGGCCTATTGCACTGCTGAACACTTGGGGCCGAATGCTCATGTGATGATGGTTTGTTTAGCATGCTTCGTGAATATTGTATAAGAGTATGAATGACTTGAATAGTAAGAGATGAAGCTTGTAATGGGTTCAGGATACGTAGTGAACTATGCGTTCTAGGTAGTAACTAACTTAATGGTACCAGGGTTTATCGAGCACGGCTTAAGTGGTGGATGTCGCGTGCTTGATACCTGGAGAGGTCTCCTTTGAGAAATAAGGGGAGTGGCTATTCCATAAGCTTAACTTTTGAGCCCAGTAGGGGTGAGGCTGGGCCAGACTCCCGTGCGGCTGTAGCAGGCCTAGTAGGAGGAATTCCTGTGCTGCTGCAATGGGCCTAGTGGGAGGGCCGTTTTATGACTCCCATGCCGTGGTAAAGGGTACCCATTGAGGGTAGCTTTATAGTTAGGCTTAGTGGGAGGGATGTTACATAAATACAAAACAAGGATTTCATTCCTTCATATTTTACGGCTACAGGGGGCGCCCAGTAAGGGTAGCTCTGCAGTGGGCCTAGTGAAAGGGCTGTTATTCAGCAAATATAACAGACTAAATGTCCTAAGGCTATAAGACCTAATGGGTTAGTAAACCTATAGGCTGGCAGAGTATGAGATTGTTGAGAATGGAGCTGAGTAGAGGCTCGAGGCAATAAGACCTAAGGTGTAAGTTTACATAGGGCAATGTCCCTAGGCGGTAAGACCTATCTATCTAGCATTATAGTTGTTACCTAGTGTGATGACATTGGACCGATGTGTCCAAAGAATATGTTGAGATTAGTAGAAAAATCAAACTGGACCAGATTGCAGGTAGGGTTGTACACCCTGAGAGGGGGTGATCCCTTAGGCAGTAAGTCTAGAGTATACAGCGCTGTGGTAGTAGAATAAGGTGTAAGGCTTGAGATGCGTGCGATATGATCCGGGAGATCCCTAAGAGGCAGTAAGAAACCAAGCGTTGTAAGAATAGACGAAAGGGTCTTGATATTGAATGCTACATACTGGGAATAGAAGGAATGAAAGTGCTGCATAGTGAAAACAGAATGAAAGAATTAGAATGGGAGAAAGATAAACTAAATGTCTGGACATAGTTCTCTGAGCTACAAATAGTACCATTTGCTTTTTGAAATTTTGAGGACGGAATTTATTGAACGGGGGGAGATCAGAGCTGTAATATCCCGAATTTTGGGACTAGAGGCTTAAGATTTATCCTGGATTAAACGAGGCTACTAGACCCCTGTTTGGTAAATCTCATAGTGAGACATAATATTATTTCCTAAAATTCCTTTATATCCTCGGATATTAAAATAAATTATATTGGTGAGCTAAAGAGCTCGAGGAATAACAAAAAAAAGCAATGGGAAGCCACCATAATATAATAAAATAGAACACAAAGTGATTTTGCAACCGGTGAAATTCCTGGTGTGGCAGTAGTGATTTTATGACATTTTTTAATGTGTAAATAATAATGAAAAATTAGGAAACTTTCCAGAGTGAAAGTAGACTTATCAAGCTTTAATTTGATAGGTCATATAAGTCATTTGGAGCTGTACACAAAGAGAAATGAATTTCTAAATTTAGCCCAGCAAAATTAACTATTTTCCAGGGTAGAGTCCAAAGATTAAAATTATGGGATGAGTGAGCTTCTAATTGGTCAAAGGTTATATTTTTCATTAAAACTAGACTCAATTATGGTCTTATATCCTTTAAAATCACTCCAATTAAACATTTTTACAATTAGATATGAATTTTCAAAGTTTAATGAAAATTCTGTCAAATCTAGTATTATATGCGAAAATTGGAATTTTAGTCCAATGAGAAGCTAACACGTGGAAAGCAACTTTAACACCCATTTAATGAATAATTCATCACCTTCTCCACCTATTCCTACATCCAAAACATAGAAACATGAGAGAGAAAGAGGCTGAACAAAAATGGAGAAAGGAGGAGAGAGAAATTTTTGTACGCCGAAACACTACCGAATGGGCGTCTTCTCTCAAAGTGCCCTCCATAAACCTTCTTCTAGTCATCACTAGCTTCATTTTTATAGTTTTAGATTCTCATTTGGAGGTGTTTGGTGCCGTCTCACCGGCCGGAGTGTTGCCAAAATTTTGAACCGTTTGCGGAAACAGATAGAGGTAAGCGTAAGCTTCCTTTTTAACCGATTGGTTTGGTGTTTGGATGAGTTATAGGAAGGTTGGGTACTATTCATGACTGGTTGTAAATGATGTTTTTAATGGCTAAATGATGTATAATGGATGTCTAAATAGCTAATCATTTGATTAGAAGTAGAAAGGAAGATATTAAGACAAAGAAAACAAGAAACCAACAAACTCTTCCCCAGAAATTTGATTTTCTGTTATGTTTATTTTGTGGGGAAGGAGTGGAAATTTTATGATCTTTGATGCTTTCATTGGCTTTAGGAGGAAAAATTGTGTAGGTATGCAAGTGTTCATGAATTTTGGATACTTGTATATGAATTTGGGAAATTATAAAGTATAGGTGTGCATGTTGCTTACACTATTACAAAAATCACTTTTAAGACCAGTTAAAAAAGATATTTTAGACCGGTTCTGGATCAGGTCTTGATACAGCCGGTCTAAAAAGTTAAATACTTTTTAGACCGGTTAAAAAACCGGTCTAAAATATGAAATTTTTAAGACCAGTTCTACAACAACTGGTCTTAAAGAAAACTAACGGAATGGGTAGGGAAATTTCAGTACTATTAAGACCGGTTGTTTATGAACCGGTCTTTAAAAAATAGGACTTTAAGACCGGTTCTAAATTTAACCAATCTTAAATTGATATTTAAGACTGGTTCTTAAGGAAACCGGTCTTAAAAGTTTACTTTGTAATATCCCAAATTTTGGGACTAGAGGCATAAGATTAAGCCTGGATTAAGTGGACTGCTAGACCCTGGTTTAGCAAATGTCCCTATGAGGTATGTTTAAATTCTCCAAAATTCTTTTATATCCTTGGATATTAAATGAATTATATTGGTGAGCTAAAGAGCTCGGGGAATAACAAAACAAAGTGATTAGAAGTCACACATAATTTAGAAAAGTGGAACACAAAGTAATTTTACCACCGGTGAAATTCCCGGTATGGCAGTGATGATTGTGTGACCTTTTTTGATGGGTAAATGATGGTGAAAAATTATAAAACTTTCCAGAATGAAAGTAGACTTATCAAGCTTCAATTTGATAGGTCATATAAGTCATTTGGAGTTGTACACAAAGAGAAATGAATTTTTGAAGTTAGCCCAGCGAAATTAATTATTTTCTGGGACAACATTTAAAGATTAAACTTCTGGGAAGTGTGAGCTTCCAATTGGCCAAAGGTTATATTTTTCCTTAAAACTAGACTCAATAATGGTCGCATAGCCTTTGGAATCACTCCAATTGAATATTTGTACAATTAGATATGAATTTTCAAAGTTTAATGAAAATTCTGCAAATTAAGCATTTTGAACGAAAATTGGATTTTTGGACCAATGAGGTGCTGACACGTGGCAAGGCAATTTGACACCACATTTAATCAATTCATCATCATCTTCTTCGTCATTTTTCACGGAGAAAGCCACTGGAAGAGAGAGAGAACGAAAATGGAAGAGGATGAGAGATAAAGTTCTTTCCTCCAAAACACTGCCGAAACGGCATCCTCTCTCAAAGTACCCTTCAGTAAACTTCCTCTACTCATCGAGATCTTCATTCCTACAGTTTCGGATTTTCATTTGGAGGTGTTTGGTGCCGTCTCCCTTGTCGGGGTGTTGCCGGAATTCCAAACCGTTTGTGGAAACGGGTAGAGGTAAGCGTAAGCTTCCTTTTTAACCGATTGATTTGTTGTTTGGATGAGTTTTGGGAATGTTGGGTACTGTTCATGGCTGGTTTAAATTGGTGTTTTCAATAGCTAAATGATGTCCAATTGAAGTATAAATAGCTAATCACTTGATTATGAGTAGTAAGGAAGTGATTAGGTAAGAGAAAACGAAGAAACAACAAACTTTTTCGGATAATCTCATTTCTGCCCTGTACTGTGACGTGGAGAAAGAGTGATAATTTGATGATTTTGATGCTTCCATTGGCTTTAGGAGGCAAAATTGTGTGGGTATATAAGTGTTCATGAATTTTGGACACTTGTACATAAATTTAGAAATTTTAGAAGTTAAAGGGTAAATGCTGTGTATTCCGTTTTTTGGAGGCAGTGTTATGGTGATGAGTTTTTGAGTAATCAAATGTTATCCAATGACCATGAAAATTTACAGTCTAAAATTAGAGACATAGACCTTTAATTTGATAGGTCATATTGGTTAATTGGACAAGTATGCTATGAGATATGAATTGTTGAATTTTGGTCCTGTTTCCTGGAAATTTCTGGAACAGTTGTTGTTTGGAATAATTATGGGAATGGTGTGGTGGCAGCGTTTGAAATCGAGTATTTTTATGTAAACCTACACTTAAAGGGCTTCAAATAGAGCTTTGAACCACCTCAATTGGAGTTCTATAGAATTAATTATGATTTTTCAAAGTTTGGTCAAAAATGCTGATAGATTGAGTACCATGCGAATTTGAGTAAGAAATTGGCCAAATATAATTGGAATGAACTCCAAGGGTGAAAGTAAGCCTATAGGGCTAATGTGATCTATTGGGTATTTACTTTTCATGGCTCTAATGATGTTATCACTTGCCTAGGGCCATGAAGTGATAAAGAAGGAGCAATGGTTGGTAGATCAAGGGACAAGAAGAGAAGGACATAAAGTCCACCAGGTAGTGAACTTACCTTTTCTGCATGTATGTGATATGTATGTCTTGCATTGATTATGTGACTGCTTTGCCTATTTTTGTGTGGAACATGTATGATTGGTTGAAGCTCTGTTATATTTGTGCAATGGCCATATGTATGTCATAACATCGAGCATGCAGTATGTCATTATGTTGGCATGAAATAGTGTAGGCAAGCATGTCATGCATTCATATATATCTGGCATGCATAGTGGTAATGTTTGCTACTGAGATTCTCTCGAATCTCACTCCTCCCAAACAACCATTCAGACAGGTGAGCATTGGAAACGTGCTGAGATCAGAAAAGAGGTATGCACGAAGAGGACTGTTGCTGGTTGTTTGAATGTATGTAAATATTGTGTAAACCCCTGGTGGGGAAACTTTTGTATTATAATCAAGCTATATTGTATTAATATTATCAGTATATTCATGCTATTCCTGTGTGCCCACTGAACTACGCATTGCTACTTTGAGTAAGGTCAGTAATAAGTGATATATAAGGCGGGTCGTTACAGTTGGTATCAGAGCAAGCGGTTCTGGCAACAGGATAGTATACTGATATGCTTGATTATAACATGACAAGTACAGCGAAGTGGATTACTTCAGCTAGTTCACAATTAAGCCCAGTGAGCAGTATAAGATTATCCTGGATCCGTTGGGTAAGGCCAAAGTGTGAGCCTCATTCTATAGTAAGATCACCAATGGGCTGACTAGAGTCGGACAGATAAGTCACAGACAACCTTATGGACTTTTGGGAGCATATTACTGGGTATGTGTCAAAGTACATCTACCAATACTAATATGCGGCCTAAGCATAGTATTTTGATGCCCGGAGGCGGTGGGCATAATGATTGGGATAAGGGCAGCCATGGAGTACCGGTAGTCAAAAGCAGCTCAAGCCGGTATCTTTATATTTGTATGAGTACACAAAAGTTAAGCGTGCTTAACCCAGGAAAATCTCAAGATGGGTGACCTCCTGGGAAGTACCTTGAAAATTTCAAATCTTTTGATTAAAGGTTTGGAATCGTGATTAAAGGTTATTAAATGACCTAAAGAATGATTAGAGGTATAGAGATGATGGAATAAGCATTGATATTTAATCTGAACCCTTTCTGTTGCAGTGAATACTGCTCAAAAAAGTTGATTTGATAGGGTTATGTAAACTTGAGGCATAGTGATTGTTTTGAGGTTTCTCCATATTAAGTAATGATCCTCAGTAACCCGTGGGGTTAAAGTCATATAGGCATGTTATACGGTGATACATGATGAGTAGTGATTATGCCATATATTTATCCTAGAGGATTTGAATTGAAGATACTGAAGGTTGAGGATATGGTTGAATCATATCTAAGCTTAAATGGTGCTTAGGTCATAATGTGAATAAGATTTCACTATGGTTCTGTTCCATAAAGGAAGTTTAAACCTTGTGGACCTTATGGATAATGTTGAACCTTCATTAATTGTTTGAGGATATTACCCGAAACCGTGGAGGTTAGAATAGGCGCTATTGATTTTGATTCTTAGCGTGCCTATTGGGTATGATTGAGGAAAGTGATTTTCAGATTTACATGATGTTGAGGTTCTAAGAGTTGAACCATAACCTGAGAATCAAATGTCATAGTTGAATTGATTATTCAGGAAGTTAAGATAGCCTGAGTGGCTTAAGGTACTAGCATATAGTACATAATCGTGTATGAGGTTACTGGAGGTTGCTAGTTGCTAATCTAGCATAGGGAAAGATCTTAATCATAGAATATTCCCTTAGAGTTGTAATATGCCTGGAGCTGGACTAATATTGAAAGTTCGTATTAAATGACCCCAAATGAGAGAGCAGATTACAGAACTGCTAAAGAAGAAGGACCTTATGAGGTATAGATCCCGTTATAATGATACTTCCATTCAGAGGCGACCAACCGGACAGAACTACTTATGGAGGATTCTGATCAGAAAGGGCTACCTACAGGGAGTTCTAATCGGAAAGGGCTACCTATGGGGAGATCTGATTGGAAAGGGCTACCTACAGAGGGTTCTGACCGGGGGGGCTGACCAGGTGTATGGGCGCCTGCGTGAAGCACCGAGTGCAGTACTGTAGTGTGAAGCCACCATGACATCGAACTATAGTGTGTAGCCGCCGTGATGACAAACTGTGGAGTGAAGCCGCTGTGACGTTGAAACTGTAAAGTAGAGCTACGGGGATGTCAACTCTCAATAGTGGTATCTTATAATGAGTCTTCTATCGCATAAGTTTCCTTGAGAAGAAGGGTCGGGTGACCTAGTAAATTGTCATGGGGTGCTCTAGTGCTGAATGATGAAAGAGATTAAGGAAAGCTACTCTTGCTCTCATATCCTATGTAATGGTTCTGCATGTATGTGTTTACCATCATGTGTATTCTTGTTATGAATATACGGTAGGCAGTAAGACCTTTTGGGCCAGTGTGTCCTTAGGCAGTCAGACCTGACGGGCGGAGGCCCGAGGCGGTAAGTCCCGTAATGCCTCTGGCATAGGGGTGATTCCCTGGGCAGTAAGACCTGATGAGCATTCAGAATTTGCGGGGTGGTCGCCTGGGGCCTATTGCACGGGTAGACGCCCAGGCCATAGAGATTCCTATTTTGCACGAGCAGTCATCCGGGGCCTATTGCGTGAGTAGACTCATTGCGCGGGTGGACACTCGGGGCCATGGAACTCATGTGATGCACAAGTGGAATCCCGGGGCCTATTGCGCGGGTGAACACTTGGGGCCGAATGCTCATGTGGTTATTGTTGTGATGATGGTTTGTTTAGCATGCTTCATGAACATTGCATAAGAGTATGAATGACTTGAGTAGCAAGAGATGGAGCCTGAAATGAGAAGTTGGTCGGATGTCCCGTGCGACTGCAGCGTGAGCCGAGTGCCGTTGTAGTGGGCCTAGTGGGGCAGTCCGTTATATAAAAAGTTGAGCCCGTGGAGGGGTGGAAGTTGGTCGGATGTCCCGTGCGACTGCAGCGTGAGCCGAGTGCTGTTGTAGTGGGCCTAGTGGGGCAGTCCGTTATATAAAAAGTTGAGCCCGTGGATGGGTGGAAGTTGGTCGGATGTCTCGTGCAACTGCAGCGTGAGCCGAGCGCCGTTGTAGTGGGCCTAGTGGGGCAGTCCGTTACATAAAAATCATACCAGGGTTTGAGAGCGCAGTTTTAGTGGCGAATGTTACGTGCTTGATACCTTAAGAGGTTGCCTTTGGGGCATAATGGGTGTGATTATCCCATAAGCTTGCCGCACTCAGGCTTCGTGAGCCAAGGGGTGTGAGCCAGACTCCCGTGCGGCTGCAGGGGGCGCCCAATGAGGGTAGCTCTGCAGTAGGCCTAGTGGGAGGGCTATATTCAGTAAGGATGATTGACGATAATGCCATAAGACCTAGTGGGATAGTGAATCCTTAGGCTTGTAAAATATGAGACGTGTTGAGAATGAAGCCGAGTAGAGGCTTGAGGCAATAAGACCTGAGATGCAAGTTTGCATTGGACAAATGTTCGAAGGCCAAAAGACCTATATGTCTAAGTGCTGTGGTTGTTACTTAGCTTTGTGACATGGACTAGTGCGTCCAAAATATGCCATGAAGATCGTAGAATATGTAGGTTGTATCAGATTGTAGCAGAAGCAATAAGTCTAAGATGCCTATGGCATAGAGGGTGAATCCCTAGGCTGTAAAGCCAGAATATCCAGCGTCTTGGAAGTTGAATAAGCTGTAAGGCTTGATGTGCATACAGTATGATATGGGTAAATCCCAAAGGGTCTGTAAAGCCTAGTATGCATAAAAGATGATTCGGGATAGTCCCGAAAGGGCAGTAAAGCCTAAGAAACCAAGCGCTGTGAGGTCAGACTAGTGAGTCATGTGTGAGTGCCACATACTGGGTACAAAATGAGTGAAAGTACTACATGGTGAGTACAGAATGAAAGAATTAGAATGGGAGAAAGATAGACTAAATGTCTAAAAAATAGTTCTCCGAGGTACAGATAGTACCATTTGATGTTGAAATTTCGAGGACGAAATTTATTAAACGGGGGGAGAACTGTAATATCCCAAATTTTGGGACTAGAGGCATAAGATTAAGCCTGGATTAAGTGGACTGCTAGACCCTGGTTTAGCAAATGTCCCTATGAGGTATGTTTAAATTCTCCAAAATTCTTTTATATCCTTGGATATTAAATGAATTATATTGGTGAGCTAAAGAGCTCGGGGAATAACAAAACAAAGTGATTAGAAGTCACACATAATTTAGAAAAGTGGAACACAAAGTAATTTTACCACCGGTGAAATTCCCGGTATGGCAGTGATGATTGTGTGACCTTTTTTGATGGGTAAATGATGGTGAAAAATTATAAAACTTTCCAGAATGAAAGTAGACTTATCAAGCTTCAATTTGATAGGTCATATAAGTCATTTGGAGTTGTACACAAAGAGAAATGAATTTTTGAAGTTAGCCCAGCGAAATTAATTATTTTCTGGGACAACATTTAAAGATTAAAATTCTGGGAACTGTGAGCTTCCAATTGGCCAAAGGTTATATTTTTCCTTAAAACTAGACTCAATAATGGTCGCATAGCCTTTGGAATCACTCCAATTGAATATTTGTACAATTAGATATGAATTTTCAAAGTTTAATGAAAATTCTGCAAATTAAGCATTTTGAACGAAAATTGGATTTTTGGACCAATGAGGTGCTGACACGTGGCAAGGCAATTTGACACCACATTTAATCAATTCATCATCATCTTCTTCGTCATTTTTCATGGAGAAAGCCACTGGAAGAGAGAGAGAACGAAAATGGAAGAGGATGAGAGATAAAGTTCTTTCCTCCAAAACACTGCCGAAACGGCATCCTCTCTCAAAGTACCCTTCAGTAAACTTCCTCTACTCATCGAGATCTTCATTCCTACGGTTTCAGATTTTCATTTGGAGGTGTTTGGTGCCGTCTCCCTTGTCGGGGTGTTGCCGGAATTCCAAACCGTTTGTGGAAACGGGTAGAGGTAAGCGTAAGCTTCCTTTTTAACCGATTGATTTGTTGTTTGGATGAGTTTTGGGAATGTTGGGTACTGTTCATGGCTGGTTTAAATTGGTGTTTTCAATAGCTAAATGATGTCCAATTGAAGTATAAATAGCTAATCACTTGATTATGAGTAGTAAGGAAGTGATTAGGTAAGAGAAAACGAAGAAACAACAAACTTTTTCGGATAATCTCATTTCTGCCCTGTACTGTGACGTGGAGAAAGAGTGATAATTTGATGATTTTGATGCTTCCATTGGCTTTAGGAGGCAAAATTGTGTGGGTATATAAGTGTTCATGAATTTTGGACACTTGTACATAAATTTAGAAATTTTAGAAGTTAAAGGGTAAATGCTGTGTATTCCGTTTTTTGGAGGCAGTGTTATGGTGATGAGTTTTTGAGTAATCAAATGTTATCCAATGACCATGAAAATTTACAGTCTAAAATTAGAGACATAGACCTTTAATTTGATAGGTCATATTGGTTAATTGGACAAGTATGCTATGAGATATGAATTGTTGAATTTTGGTCCTGTTTCCTGGAAATTTCTGGAACAGTTGGTGTTTGGAATAATTATGGGAATGGTGTGGTGGCAGCGTTTGAAATCGAGTATTTTTATGTAAACCTACACTTAAAGGGCTTCAAATAGAGCTTTGAACCACCTCAATTGGAGTTCTATAGAATTAATTATGATTTTTCAAAGTTTGGTCAAAAATGCTGATAGATTGAGTACCATGCGAATTTGAGTAAGAAATTGGCCAAATATAATTGGAATGAACTCCAAGGGTGAAAGTAAGCCTATAGGGCTAATGTGATCTATTGGGTATTTACTTTTCATGGCTCTAATGATGTTATCACTTGCCTAGGGCCATGAAGTGATAAAGAAGGAGCAATGGTTGGTAGATCAAGGGACAAGAAGAGAAGGACATAAAGTCCACCAGGTAGTGAACTTACCTTTTCTGCATGTATGTGATATGTATGTCTTGCATTGATTATGTGACTGCTTTGCCTATTTTTGTGTGGAACATGTATGATTGGTTGAAGCTCTGTTATATTTGTGCAATGGCCATATGTATGTCATAACATCGAGCATGCAGTATGTCATTATGTTGGCATGAAATAGTGTAGGCAAGCATGTCATGCATTCATATATATCTGGCATGCATAGTGGTAATGTTTGCTACTGAGATTCTCTCGAATCTCACTCCTCCCAAACAACCATTCAGACAGGTGAGCATTGGAAACGTGCTGAGATCAGAAAAGAGGTATGCACGAAGAGGACTGTTGCTGGTTGTTTGAATGTATGTAAATATTGTGTAAACCCCTGGTGGGGAAACTTTTGTATTATAATCAAGCTATATTGTATTAATATTATCAGTATATTCATGCTATTCCTGTGTGCCCACTGAACTACGCATTGCTACTCTGAGTAAGGTCAGTAATAAGTGATATATAAGGCGGGTCGTTACATACTTCTTTAAGACCGGTTCTCTTAATAACCGATCTTAAATATGAATTTAAGACAGGTTAAATTGAAGACCGGTTTTAATGTTTAACAAGAACTGCTTGTAGATGTAATTAGTCAGAAGAAAATTCACCGGTGCCAGTATTGTGTATACGGTGTTATTTTGATAAAGATGACACTTAGCAAGATTTTATTGGTTGTCATAAAGTAATAATTAAATGAAATAATCTTACTTTGTGTAGGGACCACGAAGGAGGACACCTCGTAGGTGAACCCAGGGAAAATTCCCTGACTTTCCTTTCCCTGATAAAGTGGACGGTTAGGTGGAGGGAAGAGATAGGGATGGGTCCCACATAAGGGACACATGGCGTTATCTTAAGGAAGAAGAGAAAATGTGCTTTTGACTTTAATGTGTTGGCCGAATAAGAGCGTGACACTTGTTTCCTCTTTTTGACAAAGTTAGTTTATCTTTTGAGTTGCCATCACCAGAGGGTGCCATGTTGCCCCGAGCCGGGGAAATCCATCGGTCTTTGGTCTGGTCACTTGACTAATTTTTCCGAACACCAAACTCAAGAGCCGGGGAAAAATCATCGAACTCTCACTTTCCCTGACCATTAGGACAGCTCAAGACCCATTTGATTAAAAGAAAGGACACGTGTCTCCGTTTGGCTAAATCACCGAATATGTGGCACCATAAGATTCTGACACATGTTGGAACACCTTTATGACTCTTTAAACTCCATTATTTTGTTTATCATCAGCAAAAATAGGAAGAAATCAGAAAAAACGTTGAGAAATATTTAGAGGAAAGAGAAAACATGAATAGTGAATGTTCTTGAGTTCAATCCACCGAAACACTACCGGATCAGTGTTTTCTCCCAAAATTTCCTTCACAAACCTTCTTCTACTCATCCTAAGCTTCATTTCTATGGTTTTTGGATTTTCATTTGGAGGTGTTTGGTGCCATCTCACCGGACAAAGTACTGCCGGATTTTCGAACCGATTGTGGAAACGTATAGAGGTAAGCGTAAGCTTTATTTTGAACCGATTGGTTTGTTGTTTGGATGAGTCTTCATGAAGGTTGGGGTACTGTTCATTTTCGTCCAAAAGGAATTTTAAAGGATTAATCATGGTTTAATCATGTATTTATGGTGAAATGATGATTTATGATGATATTGGACTAAGTTGTTCAACAAAATTCTGTTTTGGTAATTTTGCTGAAAATGATTCTGTCTTGCCAGTGGGTTTTGGGGCTAAAGCTTGATGATTTTGATCATTCCATTGAGTTCTACATGAAAAATTATGTGGAAAAGCATGTACTTATAATTTTTGGATAATTATACAAAATTATAGAATTTTTGAAAGTTAGATGACCCTGCTGTTAGACTTGTTTTTCTGGAGCAGATTTGTTACGATGCATGTTTCAGTAACCAAACCTTGTCTAAACCTTATAAAATTTTACATGATGAAAGTAGACATCCTGAGGTTTAATTGGATGGGTAATATGACGCAATTGGACCAGTGGAGTGAGAAATATGATTTTTTAAAATTTAAGATTGATTCTGGAATGGAATCTGTGGCAGATTGGGTTTGACGAATTTTCTAGAATTGGGTGGTTATAGTTAGTGCCTTGTAATATTTTTATTTACAATAGGACTTGAATATTATTGAACAGAACCTAGAACCAACTCATTTGGAGTTTTTTAAAATTAATTATGAAGTTTCAAATATTGAAGAAAATTCTGGCAGATTTACTCAAATGTGCGAAAATAATAGATGCAATGGTATTATGTAATTGTAATGAACTTTAAGGGTAAAACTAACCAACTTGATATAGTTGAACCATTTTTGACTTTGATTTTGGGTTAGTAATCTAACCTTAATAACAACAGACTTGAGTATTTGGATTATACAAGTATTGGACGAAATAATAACTTGTCGTCCATAAATTCCATTTATAGGACCTAATATTGTTCAAAGTTTAAGACCTGCCCGAGCTTAGTGAAACAATTGGATATTGCTCAAGAGAAGATATCAGGTAGTAACTTTGTCTTTTATATGTTATAAGATACATTGTATGTGCGTAGTTTCATCATGAATTGTCTGGCATATTTTGTTTATGCGGGGTTGTCGCCCGGGGCCTATTGCACGGGTTGACGATCAGGCTATTGAATTTGTTTGTGATGCACGAGTGAATGCCAGGGCCTATTGCACCGGTAACACTCGGAGCCTTGTGATATACCTAGTACTATGATGGTATGAGAACTACATGTTGAATCAAATGTTGTTGTGATGATTCATTTATATGATGACTGTGTAACATGCTCTGTGATTTTATATCTATATGATTGACTATCTGTTACTACTGAGATTCTTTTGAATCTCACTCTTTTTCTATAAACAAATTACAGTACAAGCTGGTAGCTCAAAGGGCAAGAAAGTAAATACGAACAGCTAGAGGGTGAAGCTGAAAGATTTACTTTCTCTGTTGGTTTTCTATTTGGATATTTTGGACATGTATATATTATATAAATCGGTAACTGTGACAATAGTATAGTGGTTGAAATGATAGTACTTGTAGCCAGGTAAATGGATTGTAATGTAATAAAGAGATAACTTAGTTACATAACACTTCCTAATCGTTAGAGAAACATTAACGAATGAATGCAACGTGAGATTAAAGCAGAGACACGCTCGTATACTCTGATAAAATGAAAGGAAGTATCAATGAGTCTAAATGAGACAGTGAATATTTGTGAAAAATTTTTATTCCATATGAAAAACCTACTCATCCTAGATTTATCTCCTGAGATAATATTGGGATTCATTAATGTTTTTAAAGTTTATTCAGTTTGGGATTAAATCCTGGTTTCACAATTTATTTCACTACTCTTTTGCACTCATCTGAGGTTATTGGAAGTAAGGTATTACAACTTTACTACAAATCGCATTGAAGAAGAAACAAAGTCTGGTCAATATGTGTTGAAGATCATATTCAGTGATGCCTCGAATAGCCACTGGGAGTAGTTGTTGCATCAAGGCATGACAATCATGAGACTTCAGCCCTACTAACTTCAAGTCTTTCATAGACACAAGCTTCTTAAAATTTGAAGAATACCCTGAGGGAACTTTGATGCCATGTAAACACTCACAAAAACTTCGTTTCTCATCCTTTGACAAAGTATGAGAAGATGGAGGATAAAAAGTTCTCTTACCATGTGGCATCGGATGTAAGTCTGCCCGTATTCCCATTTCTTGCAAATATAATCTTGCCTTAACGCCATCCTTAGAACTTCCTTGTATGTTGAGTAGTGTCCCAACAATACTATCACACACGTTTTTCTCTACATGCATGAAATCAATACAATGTCTGACATCAAGATACTGCCAATATGGAAGGTTAAAGAAAACCTACCCTTTTTTCCATATATTTTTTTTCATTTCAACTCTTTAAAGTCTTACCGAAGATGACATTGATATTTTTTACCTTTTCATACACTTTCTCCCCAGTCAAAGCCTCTGGAGCATCTTCAAACTCTTGGCCACCAAAAAAGGCCTTCTTTAATCTGTTATATGAGTGGCCCCATCTAAGGAATATCCTATGACCAAGATAAACAGTCTTTCCTCCATGTTGAAGTTGATGGTAGCATGTGCCTTCTTCACAAATAGGACATGCTTTGTGGCCTTTAACGCTATATCCTGACAAGTTTCCATAAGCAGGGAAGTCATTTATAGTACAAAAGATCAAGACTCGCATTTTAAACATCTCCTTCTTGTTCGCGTCAAAAACGTCGACACCTTCGTCCCACAACTCTTTCAAGTCTTCGATAAGGGGTTCTAAGTAAACATCTATGTCATTTCCGGGTTGTTTTGGTCCCGAAATCAACATAGACAACATGATGTACTTTTGTTTCATACATAACAAATGAGATAAGTTGTAAATTACTAACAAAATAGACAATGAACTATGTATACTGCTTAGGCTAACGTAAGGATTCATGCCATCCGTGCTAAGCCCAAGCCTAAGATTCCTAGGCTCTTTGCCGAAGTTAGGAAACAACTAATCAATTTTCTTCCACTGAGAAGAATGAGCTGGATGTCAAAGCTTTCCATCGAAAATCCTCTCATTCGCATGCAATCTCAAATTTTTGGCATCAACTTCATTAGCAAACAACCATTTGAACCTCGGTATGATAGAAAGATACCACAACACTTTTGCAGGGGCCTTATGTGATTTGTACCTAGGGGTTTCACATATCGGACACTGCTCTTTCTCTGTATGCTCTTTTCTGTACAATATACAATCATTAGGGCATGCATGGATCTTTTTATACTTCATCCCTAGTGGACACAGTATTTTCTTCGCATCATAGTATCGGCAAGGCAGCATGATATGAATGAGGGAAACGGACCGGCTAGAAGACAAGTTTGGAAACATGAATGGAACGGATGATCAAAGGTAGGACCTTAAGAGAACTTGTCTCTTACAACCCTAGCCACAAAGACACCACAAGGATGATCAGTCCTTGATACAGTCGGAGTATTCGCATGAGAGTACAAGGATGCAAGCAAAGCTCACACAAGAGAAATAAAATTCTCAAAGAAAAAAGTTCTTATTCATATCATTATCATCTTCTCCCTCTGTACAAAAAACGCAGCCTTCATAAATAGGCAACAAAAGAACACTCTAGAACTCTAAACCTAGTCATAAATGCAATTAAATGGTGTCTTAATGATGATTGATTGCCTTGGTTGGCACCATTTAAGCCTAAATACGTTAGGGAATTACTTATTCTTCAAGACTAAATCAGCTAACTAAAAAACAGGAAACTAAAACAAAGTTTTCAAAAGCAATCTTTGACCAAAAGGCCTTATTTAATGCAAATAAAAAGGAAACTAATTAAAAAACGAAATTAAATCATATTAAATCAGATTTGATGCATAAGGATGCCTTCTAGGTGCTTCTTGAGTTGTTTTGGACATCACTTATAATCCTCCACCAAGGCACATGCTTGTCACATGGTATTTAAAGTAAATTCTTCAGTATAGACTGCACATGGGCCTTGTACATCATCATATTGGGCTTATTGCTTCATGTTATCCCAATTTCATGGATCTTCATGTTTTGCCACGTGCTCAGCTTCTAGGTGTTGTAAAAGCATGCATATGGGCTTGAATATGCATGATTATGGCCTCATTTGCACCCTCAACATATATACTAACATTATAAGCCATTAATGAAGCAAATTGAAGCCTAAATATTTGTTCCGACCTCTCAAACAGCTCACTCTTTTCTAGGCTTCTAGTAATTAGGCCCTTGATGTCATGTAGAGGATCTTGGGCTTGCTTAGAATCTTCTTGCATGATATAGACAACATCTTGTTCATTGTATGTGCCACCTATGATTTGTTTGCCATAGATGATGCCACATTGGTTGCCAACTTGGATGCCTTGTTCAACAACATATAAGATGCCACTTGTACCTCTATCATAGCACGTTATCATCCATGCCGTGCTTCTTCACATCACAGTATTTTCTTCGCATCCCTAGTGGAAGCATGTCCTTGAAGGCCTCAAGTGCTTCTGAAAAACTCGTGTCGCTCTATCCATGCCGTGCTTTCAAGCTTACCAATTTCAATACAGCTTTCAACAATTGGTATTTTGTGTACCTCGGGTACAACGGCTTCTCAGCATCACTGTACATATTACCATATGCATATAATTGCTCAAAAGCCTCTTCTCCAACATCACGAATAATATCATCTATCCAATCTTTCAGAACCGTGTATCAAAGGTGACCCCCCTTGTTGAGTTGCGCTTGGAATTTCTATTTCTTCACCATGCCATACTCATACTGTATAACTCTTACAAAATCCTTCACAAATTAAATGTGTATATATATCTGCAGCACTAAGTCGCTTCTCATTCAGACATTCTACACAAGGACAATAGAACATCCCACTATCATCATTACCAGAATTTCTTCTAGCAAATTCTAAAAATCCCTCACCCCATTATCATATTCAACACTAGTCCATTTAGCGTTTATCCAACTATAATCCATATATTTCAACACCTTTTTTTTCTTCTCTTTTGTATATTAACTGCCCTGGAAAAGGCAGGAGTATGATGAGAGTATGAAAATGTTACACTCATCAATTTATATAGTTTAACAGAATTCTTCATTAGAATTCCGCATAAGATATAATTGTAGTCTGTTCCATTTTCTTCAAGTAACATGGAAAATGTATCAACATACACTAGCAATTTCAGGACTTAAATTAGACCACATACACAAGAATTGCTTTAGTCTAAACCTCAAATCACCTTTCAAATTCAGTTTCAAAACTAACTGAATATTATGTAACAATTTTCTAATCAGCCATTCATGAGCATACATGCCTGGAAATTTGACATAATAACTTAAGCAATCCAGAGACTATGAAAACTAGCAATTATCAGTACCCTAATCCTCAAATAATCAAATCACATCAGTTCAGGCCACCATTAATTAAGCTTCACCAATTAATTTCCATCAGAGTAAATGTCATTTTTTTCTCCATTTCTATGTTAATTTATAGTTCAATTATAGTAGAGATTCTTCTTGGATAGACAGTGAATACTAAATTTCTATTTATACGAAGGATTGAGACAGGGGACATTACCTGTTTGAAGTAACCTTGGACCGTGGCTTGAGGCGCAGGAGGAGAGGGGTAGCAGTGGCTGGAAAATACGCCGGAGGGAGATAAAGGCTGGTGAAATAAGAAGCTCAGCCGGCCTTCATGATGGTACTCACGGTGGACTTCTTCGCAGTAACGGGCACACGAACGGGGAAGGAGGGAGTATTTTTAAATGGCCGACAATAGAAAATGTAAAAGAAGGTGGAAGCGGTGGCCGGAGAATAAGGTGGAATATCATAAGAGATCCTGAACTTGTGCTGTTCGCAGCTGTGGAAGCAAAGTGGGAGGGAAATGAAATGTGCTGATGAAATGAGCTTCGCGGCCGACTAGGTTTGAATTATTAGACTTTTAAGACCGGTTATTTAAATAACCGGTCTTAAATTATTGAATTTTAAGACCGATTATTTAAACAACCGGTCTTAATTTACTTTTGAGACCGGTTGTTTATATAACCGGTCTAAATAAGTTTTTTAAACTATTTTTTAAAACAACCGGTCAAAGAAATTTATTTTAATTATGGAATTTCCACTCCGCCTTTCTTTTAGACCTTATCTGTAATAACCAATCTAAATGATGCGGTCTAAAAAGCCTATTTTGCACTAGTGTTAAATCTGCCTTGTGTGGCAGTTAGTGTTGTGCGTGATGTTTGAAGCTATAAAACTTGTCCAAAAATTATGAACATTTTCAAGATTAAAGTAGACATGTGGAGATTTAATTTGATAGGTAGTTTGTAATTTTTGGATAAGTATAGTAGGAGATGTGAATTGTTGAATATATGCCCTATTTTCTGGAAAGAATCTGAAACTGTGATGTTGTGCGAAATGTTTCATAGGGAAAAACTTGTGAAACTTTTGAGAATTAAACTAGAGACATATATATTTAATTTCATAGGAATTTTGTAATTTTTGGACAAGTGTACTAAAAGATGTGATTTTTCAAAGTTATACCCTGCTGCTAGAAGAACATCTAAAACAGTTGGTGTTTGGAAACATTCGGGGAATGTTGTGGTTGTGAGGTTCAAAATTGAGTATTTTTATGTGAAAGTAGACTGAAGTAGCTTTGTATCGAATTTTGAACCACCTTATTTGGAATTTGTTGGAATTAATTATGATTTTTCAAATTTGGTGAAAAATCTGTCAGCTTTATGTCTTATGTGAATTTAAGACTCAAAGGCACAAATGTAATTGGTATAAAATCTAAGGGTGAAAGTAAGCCTATAGGGCCAAATAGCCCATTGGGCATTCACTTTTCATGGCTCTAATAATGTCATTACTTATCTAGGGCCATGAAGTGACAAAGAAGATGTAATGATTGGAAGATCAAGGTGCATGAGGAGGACATCAAGTAAAAGGTAGTGAACTTACCTTTTCTACATGTATGTGATATGTATGTCTTGCATTGATTATGTGACTGCTTTGCCTTTTTGTGTGGATCATGTATGATTGGTTGAAGCTCCGTTATATTTGTGCAATGGCCATATGTATGTCATAACATCGAGCATGCAGCATGTCATTATGTTGGCATGAAATAGTGTAGGCAAGTATGTTATGCATTCATATATATCTGGCATGCATAGTAGTAATGTTTGCTACTAAGATTCTCTCGAATCTCACTCCTCCCAACTAACCATTTAGACAGGAGAAGATGCAGGAGGATGCATGGAAGAGATATAAAGTTGAAGTACAGTTGTATTTAATGTAATTGATTTACAAATGATAGCCTTGTATGGCTTTGAACTTCATATATGTATATGAGTGTATGAATGCAATATAAGCAGAGAATAGCTCGAAGTTCATTATAAAGGTAAGAGAATCGCTCGCATACTCTGATGTAATGAGATTAAGAGCCGATGAGACATTATGATGTAGTGAAACTTGTGAAAATAATTGAAATGTTTTTTTTACCTGTTAAAAAACCCTCTCAACCCTAGACATTATGATGTGTTGAGATTGGGGATTTGTGAACATTTTCAAGAGCTGGGTAATCCCGGTTCGAATCCTGGTCCCACCAATGATTTCACTACTCTTTTGCACTCATCTGAGGCTATGAAAATAAGGTATTACGGAGCGCAATGGTACTAGGATTGGTCAGCACTTGGTAATAGCCTCATGCCTCATGTTCAATCCCTGGGGGGGGTTCCCTTAGGGGATATCCTGGGTAGGCTCTAGGAGAGTTCTGCCGCACTCTCAGGCCAGGTTGTGGGGAGTGTGTGCTGGACCGCTCTCAGGCCAGGTTACGGGGAGCGGGGCCGTTACAAGCTGTTCATCTTAGTTTCATCACTCCTGCTTCTTTTCTTGATAGCGATAGGAGCTGGAAAACTCTTCCAAGTTGTTCATCTTACTCTCATCACTCCTGCTTCTCTGTACACCACCGTATTGGAATCCATATTTTAATGATACCAAGTAGTGATGAAGTATTCTGCAAGGAAATCATTAGGTTAAATGGAGCACCATAGGTAAAAGTCTTTAAAGAAACCATTAGTTGATAATCATGCAATCTGCCCTCATCACTTTGAGTGATCACTCAAGTAATTGGGTCATCACTCGAGTGATGCCCACAGAAAACTTGCAGAAAAGTTTGAGGCCATCACTCAAGTGATCCCTTAAAAAGTTATGTCGGTTTCTCGTTTTCTTTTCCCTAATCACCTCCTTTCTACTTATAATCACACTATTAGCTATTTAGACATTCATTGGACTTGATTTGGAGACACTTGAATATTAAGGTCTCTTAGGTTTTCTTGAATTATCTTGCACAAAAACAACCAAAATCAAGCAAAGGACAACTCTAATAGCATTAATCAAGCAAGAGGAATAAGTTTAGGAAGTTACCTCTTGATTTCCACCACTTTCTCTCTCCTCAATATTTTTGTCTCTCTTTCCACAACTCTTGATTCAGCGGAAAATCCATGGTTCTAAAGGTGGAGAAGTGAGTAGGAGAAGTTATGGAGGGATTAGGAAGCTTAAGACACAACGTAACAACTTCTTACCTTTAATTTTGATAAATCATAGCCTTCCTATATGCTCCACCGTCTCAACTCTCTCTCACTCTTTCTGATTCAGTTTTGATCGTGAAATGAGAATGAAAGATGAAGGTAATTGATATATATTAAGCAATGGTTAATTGGCTTAACATGTGGCAATTTTTGATTGGCTTAAAAATGTCATTTCTTTAATTAATTCCATCTCCTCTTAATGCTTTCATGTTCAGCCAAAAATACATAGAAATGTAAGGGAAATATATTGATCTTGCACTATTCCAATACCACCTTCCAATAGGTTGACTTTTACACCTTTGACTTTTGACTATTTAACCTTTCTTGATACTAATTCACCAAAATTGGTTTATTAATGATCAATTACCCATTTCTCTCTTTTAATTCCCATTTAACTCAAATTATTAGGAATATTTGGGAAAAATCATTATTTCCCATTTTATGGAAAAATGACAATTTTGCCCCTACATTTTATGATCTACTGTAATAAATCATTTTTTGCTCATTTCTTTGCCTTAGCATAATTTTACCACTTAAATGAGGCCATCATGTGTATTCTTTTATGCCCATATATTGGTTACAATATTAGACCTTTAATTATACATTAATTGCCTCTCTGTATCCTTTCTCAGCCAAATTCCGTGAAACCGGCAAATTGGAAAATTCCATAAATTCATGCTTACTAAATTTCATCATTTTATTCTACTAATTATCTTAAATATACATACAAGAAGTATTGGTGAAAAGTGTGGTATTACATAGAGTATTTCCACAATCTTCTGATAGTTTTTGTCACAAACTCGCGAGAGTGCATTTCTGGACTCGAGTGTATATATCCCAAGAACTCGAGTGTTCAACGCCAATCTTAAGTGGATATACTATTCATTGTTTCTTCAAAACTCTTA